>OX451741.1:924395082-929409877 GCA_948472305.1 Vicia faba | reverse complement strand
GTACCTCTTCTTGGTACAAAGGGAGGAATTAACTATAACCCTGTTCTTGCACGACGACAGCTTGGTTATCCGATGAGGCATAAACCAAATAGTATTCATTTTAGTAGTTTCTTTCTGAAGGATGGAGAAGACCATAGGGAAGCTAGGGAGAAGATTGGGAAGGCCTAGCGTCACATTCATAAGAAGAGTAGGAAAGACTTGGGACCTAGGGGGGTTGTTTATTTTGATCCATATCTTCAGTGGGTTCAAGTGAGGGTGTTGTACCCCAAAATTTTCCCTCTTATTTATTAATACTTTTCTCACAAAACTTCTTTGACTCAAGACAAGATTAGGGTTTGGTTAGCTCAAGACATCTCATCTTGCACTGATAACCCAAAATTAAGGTTTGAGTTTGCACAAGGATTTTTGGACCACCAATGCTTCATGTGACTTTCATACATCATTTTGGACCCCTAAGATTGCTCATGTTAAGTTTCAAGCCTTGCACCACATTTTTGATTAGTCAATTGGACAGTTGGCCTAAAAATCAGCTGTATTGGGGAAAAAGTCAACTATGGCCAATTTACAGTCAAACTTCATAATTTATGATCCACATCAACATTTTAGACTCATATGTACCATTTGATCAAGTTTGAATCACAACTCCTCAAGAAATTTGATCAAATCATCAAAAGGGCAAAATGGTCAAAAATAGGGTTTTGACCGAGAAAAGGGCAATTTCTGATTTTTAACCTAGCCAATGACCAATTGAGTTCAAACACAATTTCAAGGGTTCAATGGCATCATATTGAAATTATTGCAAGGTTCAAAATATCTCAAGTTCATTGGATTGACAGATGAAATTTGCAGTCAACTGATCAAAAGTCAACTGTACACTGAAAAGTCAAACTTTGACTTTTTGGTCAAAATCAAGTACCAAGAGTCATAATTCACCAAGATATGTCAAAATGTGAAACTTGTTGACCAAGAAAACTAAATTTGAAAATTAGGGTTTTAATTTGAAAATTTTCATAACTTAGAATTTTTCTAAGTATAAAAATTTTCTTATTTTTTCTCAACTTTGCACCACTTTTTCACCATGATGCCTTTTGATTCAAAGAAAATTCCCAACATGAAAGTTGTAGATCCCCATGAAATCTACAACTTTTCTTCACAAAGTTTTTCCAAAAAGATGCTTGGATCTCAAGTTAGGAATTTATGAATACATGCTCATGAACTAAGTAACTTAGTGAAATTTTGCCCTAATTTAGACAGGTTTTGGACCCAACTCCATGGCAATTTTTCACCTAGTTCCAAGAGTTATCTCAAAATTAATTTCAAATATGGATTATATAGCACATTTCAAGATTTCCAAAATGTCCAAGAACTCTCCAAGATCATTTTTGAGTAGGGAGAATCGAAGAGAGGAAGTTGGCATTTTCTCACTTTTTGTTCAAGCCATTCTCACATAGAATCAAGTTGCAAATCAAACCTATGCTGATTGTTTCTTGATTTACAGGTCCCAAGCTTTCCATACGCTCCTTAATTAAATTCATACTCAGTTGATAAAGCCTTTATCCTTGCTTTTGAAACTTTATACAAGTTGTAACTCCATTTTGGGCAAAAAGGCTTCATTGCCATTTTCATAAAGATGCACTTTTGCAACTTTGTCAACTTGGAGCATTGAACCTGTCCCCTTGATACAAGCAAACTACACAGGTCTCAAGCAATTGGTACAAACTCATATCATCCCTAAAGCAAGCTGGTACAAGCATGTGAGATTGGTCTTGTCAATTTTACTTCAAGTACAAGAAAAATTGCAAAAGGGCTAAAGCTTGCACAGCTAGTAGGAAGCTGACTTTGGATCACTTCTATACTAATATGCAAACATTGTACAAGGCATAACACACTTGTCTTGAACCTAGAACTCTCTCAAACTGAAAAACACCAAAAATATGCCTAAGCACACAGTTTCTACAAAAGCTCAGCCAACTCTCATTTGGCTCGTGCGTTTTGTGTTTAACTGATTCAAACATCTTATACACTTGATACCTAGTCAATCCAAGCCATCACCCTGGTTCTGTAACCTCTATTTCACCATCTGCCATTTTCAATTTGGAAGCTTGCAGTTGGACTTGGTCAGGGAGTTCCATCCATCCTCAGAGCAAGATAAGGGTTGGAATAGGTTCAAAGAAGTTCAAGGAAGCTCAAACAATCATCATGCCTCCATTAAAGTCCCTACATTGCCATACACAATTCTAGCTGAAGGAGGTATTTTATTAAACTCTATCTCTTTATACAGGCAACTTCAAGCCATGATTTGTGAAGAAAAAATGTAGTTCTCATCATAACGAAGCTGTACATATCATTACTTTGCATTTATATTACTTATGCTAAGAGAATTTGAAGTTTGAAATCTCTGAAATTATTAGGTCACAATTTAGGGATTCCAAAATTCTCTTTGATCTTTGATAGTTAGGTTACATAATTTATATGGTTGGAATCGCGAGCTCAAATGCCACATTTTTTATGTTATGAGTTTTTATTTTTATGCAAGCATAAGGAAGATACAGGTTTGAACTGGAATGACGTGAGGAAGATGGACGAAGAAAAGGGATGAAGTCAATGGGCTTTTTGGCAGCGTGGCCTTTTTTTGTTGCTAAATACACACCCCTGACTTGCTATTGCACCCCCCTGACTAACTTTTTATATTTTTATATTTTTATATTTTTCTTCATATTTTTTTATTTAATACTTTTGTTTATTTTTCTGAATGATAAAAAATCCTAAAAAATAATTTCTTTATTTTTACACTTTTATTTTATTTTATTTTTTATTATTTTTTTCACATAAAAAATTGATTTATTTTGAAAGAATAGAATTTATTTTCTTAATAAGTTTGTAAATAATCAAATATACTTAATATTTTTATTATACATTTTATACTTACAAATACCATTTTTTACACATATTTAATTTTTAATATTCATATACAATATTATTTATTATTTTTTATACAAAAAATGCCCAAAATAATAATATAGAACATTATTTTCTTTTAAATAAAAACTAGGGTTTAATCCCCTTCCAAAATTAAATATTATTTTTTCCTTTTTTTTTAGGTTTAAATTAAATATTTTTCTTACACAAAAACAAGACATAAAACATTTTTCTAACATGAGCGTTGCATTGCATTTTAAATATTTGTATTATAATTATTTAATTCGTGCAAATTCGATTTGGTTGTAATAATATATTTAGCTTTATATTTTTGCCAATCCCCATTCAAACTTGTATTCCCCCTTCCATAAAATTGTTGTAATAGCTTAGTTTATTTACATTACGCAATTTATTGCTTTCATATGCCATGATTAGTAAATTAGGGTTTGTATGACAAGAACGAAATAAAACAAATAGAAAACCCTAAATACAAGACAAAGTCAAAATCATAAAAATGATACACTTTGCACACAAGCACCCTTAGGGTTTCTCCCACTTGGTTGCCTAAAATAAAATGGCCATGTTACGCATGCGAAGTATCTTGGCAAAACAAAATAAATATAAGATCATAGTCCCTCGATGACGCTATTCAAAAGTTGCCTAAATAAAATGATCTCGGTCCCTCAAAAATTCTAAGATACTTGGCAACATTGCTATCATGGTTATACGATGACCCACGTCCGTCCCGTTTACATCCAAAGATAGGGTTGCTTACCAAATCAATGGTAAGTCAACAATGTCAAAGGAATAGAAAATACATAGGAAAGACATTTGAGTAGGTAGATAGCTTCTAAGTTACTTGCTCCATTTTAAATGACAATCCTTGATATTTTCAAAAACAAACACACACACATTTCAAAACATCTTTCAAAACATTGAAAATATTTTCAAAATACAAACATCTTTGTATACATTCTTACGAACGAGAATCATTACAAAGATTGCCTAAACAATGGCCTCTTTTACAAAATACTTTCAAAACCACATCAAACACCATTTCAAACAAACAAAAGCAAGTGATCTAAGCAAGTAACTAAGTGCCCATGGAAAACCATGGATGAAAAGGGTGCTAACACCTTCCCTTTTCATAATCTACCCCTCAAACTCAAGAAAACATCTCAAAGGTCTTTCCTGTGCTTTTTCACCTTTCCTTTTGGATAAAAGAAAAGTCGGTGGCGACTCTTGCTAACCGCGACATTTGCGATAAAACACAAAACCCTCAAGTCAGTTCTCCCACCGTATCAGAGGGATATTCAGTTGAAAATGACGTATTCCCAGGAAACACCTATGCCTGATTTGTTTTTGAAAACTACTCCTCCCTTATTGGATGATCTAGAAGAGCTGCAGCTTGCTTTGGTCAGGATGCAGCAGGAAAATGATGCTTGGAAGAACAAGTACCAGACTTTAGAGATTTCCTTTAGAGCAAACTTGAAGGATAAAGACGACTTGATTGAGATCCTTGAGAGTCGAGCGGTAGAGACTATGGAGAGGAAAGGGGATTTATTTTATCCTAAGCCTCAATCAGATGTTGATTACTCACTTCCTGATTCAGGTAATTGGAAGGAGGTTGCCACTAGATATGCGGAAGAAAACCAGAGGTTGAAGGCTCAGATTGCCAGGCTTAAAGGGAAGCGCTAGCGTATAGAGTGATCTCCATCAGCTTCGCTTGGGTTTTAGACTTTATTTTCATCTTGTACTTAGGATCATTAAAACTTGTAATCCATTTTGAAGTTATTATAATAAAAATTTTCAGTATTTTCAAATGCGTTATTACTTTGATATTTGCAATATGTCTATAAACTTTAAATCCCTTGAAATATTAAATAACAAAATAAAATCATGTGCATTGCACATCATGCATCATATTGAACATATTTATTGCATTTGTTATGCATATCCAGGTGTCTTACCAAGCTTCTTTACTTCGTTCAGCAAGCTGACTCACCACTACCACACTCGAGCTAATTTCAGAAGGAAGATGGACAATTTAGAACAAGAGAATCGAAAGCTGCGCGAGGAAGTTTTCGCTTTGAAGGCCGGCATGGCCAATCTTACTGCTCTGATGGAATCTCCAGTGGCTGCTCAGAATCAGCCACCGAGTCTTCAACCTCAACCAACAAGGGCTACTTCCGAAGCTCCGGCTGTTCCTGTGTCTGCTACCCCAGTTGTTATTCAGAATCGCATGCCTCAAGATTATCCATGGGGAATTCCAGAGAACTTTGCGCCTGAAGGTTTCAATATTGGTCCTCAAGATACTCCAGTTGTTTAGACTATTGTTACTCCTGCACCTCCTGTGGTACATGTTCCTGCTGCACCTCCTTCGGTGAATATGGTTCCATTTATTAACTATGATATGTGTCGTCCTTTTCCCCCACCAAGTGAAGACTTGGGTCTTTATGACAGAATGGATGACTTTCAAGAGTAGTTTGACAAGACGCAGAGGGGGATGAAGGTCCTCGGGGGAAAGGAATTGTTCGGGCAGAATATGAATGAATTATGCTTGGTCCCGAATGTTAAGATACCTGCAAAGTTTAAAGTCCCGGAGTTTGAGAAGTACAAGGGCAACACTTGCCCTCGTGCTCATCTAGTGATGTATGTAAGGAGAATGTCTACCCATACTGATGATCAACGTCTGCTGATTCACTTTTTTCAGGATAGTTTGATCGGTGCTGTGCTGAAGTGGTATATGAGTTTGGACAACGTCAATATCCATACTTTCAATGACTTGGGAGAAGCATTTATCAGACAATACAAATACAACATGGACATGGCGCCTGACCGTGATCAACTCAGGGCCATGGTTCAGAAGGACAAGGAATCATTCAAAGAATATGCACAGAGATGGCGTAGTGTAGCCGCCCAAGTGATTCCTCCTATGGAAGAGAAGGAGATGACTAAGATTTTCTTGAAGACTCTGGGTGCTTTCTACTATGAGAGGATGGTAGCGAGTGCGCCAAGTTACTTTACTGAAATGGTAGGCATGGGTATCCATCTAGAAGAGGCTATAAGAGAGGGCCGTCTCACGAAAAGTGAAAGTTATGGAGATGAGAAGAAGCCATCTTATGGGTTTACCAAGAAGAAGGAAGGAGATACGGATGTTTTTATGCAAGAGAGGAGGGTTAATCCTCATAGAAGAAATTATCAGCGTCATCAGCAAGTCGCCTCAGTTACTCCAGTTGTTGGTGTAGCTCCAACCACCGTTGCTTATCAGAGACCATCCCAGTAGGGGAATCAAGGGTATAATCAGAGAAGGGAGAGTTATGAACCTATTCTTATGAGTTATATGGAGTTACTACCGACTTTGATTCAGAAGAAGTTGGTTCAGACCCGAACACCTCCCACTGTACCAGCATTATTGCCTTGGTATTACAAGGTAGACCAAACATGTGCTTTTCATCAGGGAGCACCAGGGCGTAATGTTGAGAATTGTTATCCTTTAAAGATTGAGGTGCAGAAATTGGTGAAGTCTGGTATTCTATCTTTCAAGGATGTGGGCCCTAATGTGAAAAACAATCCTCTACCCAAGCGTGGAGGAGAAAATGTTGTGAATATGGTGGCCGGTTGTCCAGGCGACTTCTAGATTTTTGATATTCATTTAGTTAGAGGAGATCCGGTGAAAATGCATGCAGACCTCTTTGAATTTAGCTACTATACGCGTGGCCATGCCGGTTGCGCTATCTATAGTACAAACATACATGGTTGTGATAAGATAAAGGATGATTTGCAGGAGATGATGGATGAGGGCCTCATCCACATAATCAGGTCTATGGAAGAGTATGAAGAGGAAGTGAATATGGTTTCTGGATGTCCTGGAGAGTTCAGAATTTTTGATGTGGAGTATATGAATGAGGATCTTGTACAATTGCATGCTACTTTCTGCCACTTGGCTGGTCAGGTGGAACATCAATATGGATCTTGCCGAATTTGTTATCGAGACTCCCAAGGATGTTCAATCATGAAGAAAGGTGTTCATTTGTTGTTAGATAATGGAACTATCAAGGTTACAGGTCAAAGGGATGATTACCATGAAGTTGATATGATTAAGGTTTATTTGGCTGAAGAAGAGTCGGATGATGAGTACGTCTCCGCATATGAGTATTTCTCCTCAAATGAGGATTTGTTTTCTAGAGATGACTCGATAATGACTGATTGTGTTGAAGAGGGGGTAAACGTCATTTTGCCTTGTTTTGGTGCACTCGCCTATTTTGAAGTTGAGTATTATAGCAAGCCAGCTGTTACCCCATTGGTGATTAGTTTGCCGGGTCTTGTTCCCTACAAGTCAGATAAGGTTGTACCCTACAAATATAACGCTACAATCTTAGAAGATGGTGAGGAAGTTCCCATCCAGCCAATGCCTCATGTTGGAAATATTGCTGACACTAGCAGAGTGACCCGTAGCGGTCGTGTATTTTCACCTGTTATTCGAGGAGATGTTAGTGCTGGAAAGAAAATTGCTGAGAATATTGAACCCAAGAAGGCTACGGGTGAATCTAGTAGAGTTACGTTAGAGAAAGAAGTGGATGATATTTTAGAGATAATCAAGATGAGTGACTAAGAATTATAGATCAGCTACTGCAGACTCCTTCAAAAATATCTATCTTGGCTTTATTGGGGAATTCCTCTGCTCGCAGAGAATATCTGATGAGGGTACTGGATTAAGCTTTTGTGGAAAGTGACATTCCTATTGACCAATTCAAAAGTGTAGTAGGGAACATTACATCATGTAATAACTTGAGTTTCTGCGATGATGAATTTCCAGATGAAGGAAGGAATCACAACCTGGCCCTCCACATCTCTATGAATTGCAAGAATGATTCATTATCCAATGTGCTGATTGATAATGGATCCTCTTTGAACGTTATACCGAGGAGAACGCTTATGAAGTTGAAATATCAAGGAACGCCCATGTGCCCGAGTAACATCATTGTGAAAGCGTTTGATGGATCAAGAAAATATGTTATTGGTGAAGTGGACTTGCCTATTAATATAGGCCCACATTTGTTTCAGTTTACCTTCCAGGTCATGGATATTGTACTCACTTATAGCTGTTTGCTAGGAAGGCCGTGGATACATGAGGCAGGGGCTGTCACTTCAACTTTACACCAGAAAATGAAGTTTGTGCATGAAGGGAATCATAAATGGAGAACATACATTATTGATATCTCATTTGTCCTCTTTCAGCATTGTGGAGGCGGATGAAGCTGCTGTTGGAACCCAGTTCCAAGCTTTATCCATTGACAACATAAGAGGAAATGAGAATTATATGGTTTCGCTCAAGGATGCGCATTAGGTTATACGTAATGGCCATAGTGAAGTTTGGGGACGGATTGTGGATCCACCTGTAAACAAGAACAGAGATGGCTTGGGGTTCTCTTTGAAGAATGACAAAGGTAAGAGCATGAAGTTGAAGTCTGCTGCAGGCAAGTATCAAGACATCTTCTGTAGCAGGGGTTATCTTCATCCAATTGTTTCTGGGATTAATGCCATTGTGGAAGATGAAGCAGAGCCGTAAATGCCAAATTATGTGACGCACGGAGTTATAGTTCAGAACTGGACCACCATTGATGTTCCCTCTCGCATACATGTTTCAAAGTAATTTGTTTTTGTTAATCTTTTTGAAAAGTTTCACTTTGCCCAAGGTGAAAGTATTGATATTTTAAGGGCTTATCTGTTTACTTTGATCTTTAAGATCAATAATAAAAGTTGTCTTTGTTTTCCAAATTGTGTCTTTATTTTCTGCTTTTTCTTGGAAAATGGTAATCAGAAAAAACCTTTCAATATAAATAATAACTGAAATACAATCTGCATGATCACTTGTTATATGTGTCAGCTTCTAAATGCAATCATAAATCATATGTGCAGATTAATTAAAAAACCCGTTTAATACAATGGCCCTGCACCCTCTCCCAATTTTGAATGTCCTATGTATGGGGCCGAAGAAGAAGACTATGATGAGATTCCAGAAGAGGTCTCACGGTTGTTTGAGCGCGAGGAAAACGCCATTCAGCCATATAAAGAGCCATTGGAAGTAATCAATTTCGGTTCAAAAGAAGATCCAAAAGAAGTCAAGATTGGAGCATTGCTGCATCTTGATGTGAAGAGCAGGTTGATTGAGTTGTTGAAAGAATATGTGGATAATTTTGCCTGGTCTTATCAAGACATGCCTGGTCTAGATACAAATATTGTAGATCACCGTTTTTTGTTGAAGCCAAAGTGTCCACCAATCAAACAAAAGTTGAGAAGAACTCACCCAGATATGGCAGTGAAGATCAAAGAGGAGGTTCTAAAGCAGATTAATGCCGGTTTTCTCGTGACGTCAGTGTATCCTCAATGGATTTCCAATATTGTCCCAGTACCGAAAAAAGACGGAAAAGTCCGCATGTGCGTAGATTACAGAGATATAAATAAAGCTAGTCCAAAAGATGATTTTCCATTGCCACATATTGATATGTTAATGGATAGCACAATAAAATTTAAAGTATTCTCGTTCATGGACGAATTTTTCGGGTATAATAAAAAAAGAATGATTGTAGAGGACATGGAAAAAAACAACGTTTATCACACCCTGGGGAACATTTTGTTACAGAGTGATGCCCTTCGGATTGAAGAACGTTGGTGCAACGTACTAGAGGGATATGAAAACCATATTTCATGATCTGATGCACAAGGAAATCGAAGCATATGTTGATGATATGATTTCTAAATTCTAGACAGAAGAAGGGCATGTATAAGATTTGTTGAAATTATTTCAGCGTTTGAGGAAGTATCGTCTCCGCTTGAATCCAAATAAGTGTTCCTTTGGTGTCTGATCGGGAAAATTGTTGGGTTTATTATTATCCAGAGAGGGATTGAAGTTGACCCTGATAAAGTTAAAGATATTCAAGAGATTCCAGCGCCAATAACTGAAAATCAAGTCAGAGGGTTCCTCGGGCATTTGAATTATATTTCCAGATTCATTTTCCACATGACTGCAACATGTGAACCCATCTTTAAGTTGTTAAATAAAGATAAAGTTTGTGTGTGGATGAATGAATGCCAAGGGGCATTTGAAAGTATTAAAGAATGTCTGCTTGAACCTCCTATCCTGCTCCCTCCTGTCGAAGGAAGACCGTCGATTATGTATCTGACAGTGTTAGATAATTCCATGGGCTGTATTCTGGGACAACAAGATGAAACAAAGAAGAAAGAGTATGCCATTTATTATCTCAGTAAGAAGTTTACTGATTATGAGTCGCGATATTCCATGCTAGAAAAGACATGTTGTGCTCTGGCCTGGGCGGCCAAACGTTTGCGGAAGTATATGTTGAATCACACTACTTGGTTGATCTCTAAAATGGATCCAATCAAGTACATTTTTGAAAAGCCTGCTCTCACTGGGAGAATTGCCTGCTGGCATATGTTGTTATCTGAATATGACATTGAATACCACACTCAAAAAGTTGTTAAAAGCAGCGTATTGGCAGATTATCTTGCTCACCAACCAGTTGAGGATCAGCAGCCGGTGAAGTATGAATTCCCCGATGAGGATGTAATGTTCCTAAAAGTTAAAGATTGTGATGAACCATTGCCTGAGAAAGGTTCTGATCCTGAATCTCGCTGGAGTATGGTATTTGATGGAGTCGTGAATTCTTATGGTAAAGGAATTGGTGTTGTGATTGTCACTCCACATGGGTCACACATTCCTTTTACTGCAAGGTTGATATTTGATTGTACTAATAATATGGCAGAATATGAGGCTTGCATCATGGGTCTCGAGGAAGCTATTGATCTCAGAATTAAAATTCTTGATGTGTATGGCGATTCAAATTTGGTAATAAATAAGATTAAAGGAGAGTGGGATACTCGCCACCCCGGCTTGATCCCTTACAAAGATTATGCTAGAAGGTTGTTACCCTTCTTTAATAATGTTGAATTCCATCACATTCCCAGAGATGAAAATCAAATGGAAGACGCTCGGCAACTCTGGCTTCTATGTATCAAGTGAATACTTGGAATTGATATACCTCGAATTATGGTTTGGGGACTGGATAGGCCCGCTCATGTGTTTACAACAGAAGAGGTAGCAGAAGAAAAACCTTGGTATTATGATATCAAGCATTTTCTCCAGACTCAGGAATACCCGATTGATGTTTCGAATAAAGATAGAAAGACGTTGAGAAGATTGGCTGGCAGTTTCTTCCTCAGTGAAAATGTTTTATAGAAAAGAAATTATGACATGGTCTTGCTCAGATGCGTGGATAGACACGAAGAAGACATGTTGATGCATGAGGTTCATGAAGGTTCATTTGGCACTCATGCCAATGGACATTCGATGGCTAAAAATATGCTAAGGGAAGGTTACTATTGGATGAAAATGGAATCTCATTGTTACAAATTTGTAAAGAAGTGTCATAAATGCCAGATTTATGAGGACACGGTTCATGTGCCTCCGACACTTCTCAATGTTATTTCTTCCCCTTGGCTTTTCTCTATGTGGGGTATTAACATGATTGGGATGATATAACCCAAATCTTCGAATGGACACCATTTTATCTTATTAGCAATTGATTACTTCACCAAGTGGGTGGAGGCTGCTTCATATGCTAATGTTACTAAGAAGGTGGTTGTGGGCTTTATTAAGAATAATCTTATATGTCGATATGGTGTGCCGAACAGAATTATCACTGACAATGGCTCGAATCTGAACAATAAAATGATGACAGAACTTTGCGAAGAATTCAAGATTGTCCATCACAATTCATCTCCGTACAGGCCGAAGATGAATGGGGATGTTGAAGTTGCTAATAAGAATATCAAGAAGATTATCCAGAAAATGGTTGTTACTTATAAGGATTGGCATGAAATGCTCCCTTTTGCTTTGCATGGATATCGAACATCTATCCGCACTTCAACAGGAGCAACCCCGTTTTCCCTTGTGTATGGAATGGAAGTTGTGCTCCCAATCGAGGTTGATATTCCCTCTTTGCGTGTGATAATAGAAACCAAGTTGGGCTGAATAGATCCAAACATGTTTGACCAATTGAATTTGATCGAAGAGAAGAGAATGACAACTTTGTGTCATGGACAATTATATCAGAAAAGGATGAAGAAATATTTTGATAAGAAGGTCAAACCTCGTAAATTCAGAGAAGGCGACCTCGTGCTCAGGAAGATCATGTCTTTTAACACTGATTCTAGGGGCAAGTGAACTCCCAATTTTGAAGGCCCATATGTTGTCAAGAAAGCCTTCTCTGGCGGTGCATTAATTCTTGAAACTATGGATGGCGAGGAGTTCCCACGTCCCATGAATGTTGATGCAGTCAAGAATTACTTCTCCTAAAGAAATAAAAGAACAACTCGCTAAGTTGAAAACCCGAAAGGGAGACTTAGGCAAAAAAGAGCGTCTCGGTAGGCCGAAAACCCGAAAGGGCGGTCTAGGAAAAAATTAGAGACATAAACAGAATAAATTTCCCACAAAGTTGAAAACCCGCAAGGGAAGCTTAGGCAAAAGTTAGGGACTTTCTTGGCAAGTAACTACATTAGACAAGACTTGATCATTGAAGCCACAATCTTCTCGGATCCTCATCATACTTCAACGGAAGCTGCTGCTCAGGATTTCAAAAGTTATTAGAGGGGATAGTGGTCATTATATCTCAATGTATCTTTTTCTTTATATATTACCATTTTCTGAACTTTGTAATCATCCATGGAGTCTCGCCATTCGCAAAATACCATTCTATTAATGAAATTTGAGCTTTTACCCAGTTCTTTGTATTTCTTATTTTATTTAGCTTTCAAAGACTTCATTTATTATTAATAATAAATTTCAAAGAAAAAAGATTAAATAACAAAATTGAGTTTCAAAAAGAATTTACAATTTGCTTTTACTTTAGGATTTGTGATGCAAGAAAAAAAAACAAAAATGGTGATCCCAGGAATGGACGAACTCCAGTTGTTTTGAGAAGTTTTTGTTTCCCCCAAGAAGGTCTACTCAGGATGTTTTCGTTGTATTGGGTTTGTGACTCCAGTATCCCCAGTCAAGTCTTGGTTCCTTTTTTTTCTTTTCTGAGTTTGCATGATATGAAGACTCAATCCAAGATTTCTCCAGTGAAGGTTTTGTTTGTGTAATAGAAGTTCTTTCTTTCCAGGGAAGTTGGTACAGTAATTACTCTCGAAGAACACGGGTCTCCGGTTTCTTTAGTGAAGAGCGTATTTTGGTTTTCCCTTTGAGAATGTGGTGTTAACCTCCCCAATTAAGTCATCATGAAATCCCTAGTTAATGTCTTGATAATGGGACATTATATGCCTTAACGAAATTTGTGTGTTTTTCCTCCGTCAAAATGGGCCTGAATTCCCCAGTGAATGTTTTGATGATTTGGTGTCCATCTGCTTTAATAGAAATTGATTTTGCAATCCCCAACAGAAGTGTTACAATTGAAAACATTTGTTTCCCCGTTGAAGTCTGAGTGCTATTCCTTGGTGAAGCCTAGAGAAGGATGTTATATCACTGTATCTATACTGTTTTATCGCTTTGATCTGTTTGCTTCCGAATTACGTTTCTCCCCAGTAAAGTTAAGCCATGCAGTAGGACTTTGTTTCCTCAGTCGGTGCTTATTTTTCTTCTGGGATGTTCATCTTGGATGTGATTTAGCCGAGTGTTGATTCTGCCTGAGTGAATTTTGCTTGGTTACTCCCAGTGTTGTATGTCTGTTTTGTCAGCATATATATGATAACACTCATACAGTCATACATACATCATGCATAGTTAAATTTAGAAAATCATTGCTTATTCACGTTCATTAATATTTTGTTGACATACTACCCTTTTTTGTAGAGTTATTTTGTCCTCTCTCCAATAGAGTGTTGGCCTTAAGCAGAAAGTGTATATTCTTTTAATTTCCCCACTGAGTTATCTCTCGTGGAAGATTTTTGCTTTAGCTTTCCTGTATAGCTCTTTGTCTGGATAAACTGGGTTTACCTCTTGAGTTTAATTCTCAAAGGATTCATTTTGGTTGACTGCTTCACTCCAGTTTATTTCTGGTTCGAATCTTTGTTTCCCAACATTATTATCGCTTTGGATTTCTGAAAGCTTCGAGCATTGTTTTGGGAAATGTGCATTTATTTTGGCACGAGAAGACTTTTATCACCTCAGAAAGAATATGTTCTTCATTCCCCAGGAAGTCATACTTCATTCCCCAAAAATTCATTTTAAAATCCTCTATAATAGCAAGTAGCAGGTCTCTTTATTTGAGCAACTTGTACTTCCCCGTAAGAGTCGACGTTACCTTTTTGCTATCTTCTCTACGAATGGATAGTTTGCAGTTTGTTGTCGAGTTACTCCAGTGGATGGCAAGTCTTTCAATATGATAGAGACAATTTATTGTGGAATCTTTACAAGTGGTAGTCTCTTTATTTGACACAACTTATATATCTACCCTTTCCAGAAAGAATTATTTGGTTAAAGAAGAATTTGAGACCCGTTCTAGGTGAAACGCCGTAATTTTGGGAAAAGCTTGTTATCTTTTTGCTACCCTATGTGAACGTTGGTAGTTCATCGTCAGTGAATGGTGGTGCTATGATATATTCTATTTCTACCTTCATTAAAAGTTGGTAGGTCACCTTCAGTGAAAGTTGGTGATTATTATCTTTTTGCTACCCTCAGTGAACGTTGGTAGTTCATCGTCAGTGAACGGTGGTGCTATGATAAATTCTCTTTCTACCTTCAGTAAAAGTTGGTAGGTCACCTTCAGTTAAAGTTGGTGATTGTTATCTTTTTTCTACCCTCAGTGAACGTTGGTAGTTCATCGTCAGTGAACGGTGGTGCTATGATAAATTCTCTTTCTACCTTCAGTAAAAGTTGGTAGGTCACCTTCAGTTAAAGTTGGTGATTGTTATCTTTTTTCTACCCTCAGTGAACGTTTGTAGTTCTTCATCAATGAACAACGGTGCTATGATATATTCTCTTTCTACCTTCAGTAAAAGTTGGTAGGTCACCTTCAGTGAAAGTTGGTGATTGTTATCTTTTTGCTATCCTCATGGAATGTTGGTAGTTCATCGTTAGTGAACGGAGGTGCTATGATATATTCTCTTTCTACCTTCAGTAAAGTTGGTAGGTCACCTTCAGTGAAAGTTGGTGATTATTATCTTTTTGCTACCCTCAGTAAACGTTGGTGGTTCATCGTCAGTGAATGGAGGTGCAATGATATATTCTCTTTCTACCTTCAGTAAAATTTGGCAGGTCACCTTCAGTGAAAGTTGGTGATTATTATCTTTTTGCCACCTTCAATGAACGTTGGTAGTTCATCGTCAATGAACGACGGTGCAATGATATATTCTCTTTCTACTTTCAGTAAAAGTTGGTAGGTCACCTTCAGTAAAAGTTGGTGATTGTTATCTTTTTGCTACCCTCAATGAATGTTGGTAGTTCATCGTCAGTGAAAGGCGATGCCATGATATTTCTTTTCCCTCTACCTTCAGTGAACGTTGGTAGCTCACCTTCAGTAAACGTCTATGTTGTTATTTATTTTCCCTCTACCTTCAGTGAATGTTGGTAGCTCACCTTTAGTAAAGGTCGGTGTTGTCATTTCATTCCTCTTTCTACCTACATTGAACATTGGTAGCTTCACCTTCAGTAGAAGATGGTGTATCCTTTGGCTTTTTACCATCCTCTCTGGTTCAGGTCTTTTGATCCACCAGTGATTTATTTTCTTGGTTGGGTTACTCTCTTGTTTCTTTATTTTGTTACATCCCCAGTGGTGTTTTGCGTCCCTTTGGAGTTGTCCATGTGCACTCATATTCATAAGCATTGCATGGCATCTTAGGGATAAAAATAGGGTTTGTTTTATATTTAAGTATCTTCGATCGCGTCGACATGAAGATATTTACCCTTCGCATCTCCTGATAGAAGAAACTTAAATAAGGGTAGCTGTTGTACCCCAATTTTCCCGCTAAGATCCCTTCATCATACCATATTGATTCAATCACAACAAGATCACACTAGGGCTTTTGGTTATCCTCCCTATCTCTAGTCTTGCTCTTTGAGGAATCACCAAGCACCTTGACTTGTTTTTCTTTTGTAATCGTAAATATTTTGTCTTGATTGTTCCTTTTAATTAATAAAATGCAATGTTGGTTTGTCTTGTTTATCACTAATGTAGGTAAAGGCAATGAGATTTAGCGAGTTGCTCCATGGATTCATGAGGTTATTTCCATGCCCTAGTCAATAAAGCTTGAGAAGTTAAAACCTCACCATTGAAGTTGTTTTGGAAGAAATGGCATGGCAAGGTTATTTTGGTTCACCATATTTCAAGGTTATCAAATTTGATTCAAAAGTACAAGGGGTTGATTGGAGAAGTTGTCATGCTTGGACAAGGCTTTGTTCCCATTGGTTACAAGTGCATATTTCTCTCAACTTTCAAGATATGGAAGTGGTTTTAGTGTCTATTAATTCTAATTTTCATCATCAACAACTTCTATTTACAAAGCATTTGTGTCGGTACAAGAAGTTTGTTCAAAATTTTCAGAGTTCCTCAAAGCATTTTCTTGATCTAGGAGTTAGGGTTTTGAACTTCAAAGAAGTATATCTTGCTCATCTTTTGGTATTTTTGAGTGATTCCAAATACATACTTCTCTTAAAAGGGTTATCAACAAATCACTTCAAAAGTTTCAAGAAGTTTTCATGTGGAAGAAACTTGATGATGAAGAAAGATTACAAGTCCTCCAGATGAACCCCCAATTTCTCATGTGTGACTTAAAATGATCATAAATTGGTCAAATTTTATCACCTTGAGCCTACTATTTTTCCACCAGGATCTTGAGGATGTGAACTTTATGCCTTCTTTTATATGCAAAGTGAGAAAATGGATGGAAGATTCCCTAAGGATACAAAATATTATAGGTCATTTTATGATTTTTTGCCAACTTCAACAATTCATAACTTTCTCAATTTTTGGAGATTTTGAATGGTTCAAGTTTCAAAATGTCATTCAAGAGGTCTATATCTTTTTTTTTCAAGAGAAAATTCCAAGTGGTAGACCATGTTTGGATGCAAAACATTATAGGTCACTTTTGAAGAAAAAATTGAAATATTTCTAAGTATGGAAAGTCAACTTCTTTTTCCCAAATTTGACTCAATGCAACTTTCAGCTCTAGCATCCATTTGATTCCATTCTTTTTCCAGTGCAAATCTTGTAACCTCATCTTTCTAAAGCATCAAGAATCATGCCCTATGACCCATTGAGCTGAGAATGCCATTATTTTGAAATTGGTAACTTGAAACTGAAGTTTCATCACAAGTCAGATTTTGAAATATTTGTTTTGGCTTCTAATCACAAGTTTTCCATGCGTTTTTGCCTCTAAACATGTTTAGTGAACTTCAAGAATTGATTAGTACAACAAAACACGCGTTTTGGATGAGTTTTGATCAAATTAGAAATCACACTTTTCTTGTTTGCAACTTCACATGATTTCCCTCCAAACTTCATTATTTCACACACTTGGACATTCCAATTGATTCCCTATAAATAGAGGGTCATCCCCCGTTCATTTCCTCAAGCTTGGATAGCCAGAATCACCCTGCCAAACTTGTTCCATAACTCAAAATTCTGCAACTTATACATTTTTAAATTCTGAAAAAATTATGAAATGATCCAATGATATTGTGACAAATATTGATGACCTCATTTTATTTTTGTTTATGATTTTGTTATTTTTTTTATCATTTTTGGTTTACTTTCTTCATTTCTTTTAATTTTAAAAAATAGTTTCTGACTTTAAAAAATTACCAAAAATTTTGTAAAAATATTTGAGCCCTTTCTGATTTTTCTATGGTCTCACTTTTTATTTCTTGATTAATTTGAATATAGTTGATGTTTTTTTATTTTATTTCCATTTTAAAAACATTTTAAAAACCTTTTTAATGTATATATTAAGTGAAATATTATTTTGTGATTATTTTTTGGCTGATCTTGGGTTTAATTTTTGATCATGAGCTTTATTAACATCATTGAATCCATGGTGTTGAGTCTAACTCCACAAAAATGGATGAATGATTTTAATAATAGTTTGATTTAAATTTAATTCAAAAGTGGTTTGTATGTTCTCTCCCACCCCTCTTCATCTCATCCCTTTCTTATTGCACTAAATGTTATTGGAGCATGATCTCTATATCATGTCTCAAAACAAATGGTGCATAGATTGCTATTGACCGACCTCAAAATAAGTGTGACTTCTATATAAGTCCACTTACGATTGCTTAACATAGCGCTAAATTTTGTCCCGATTCGAATAAATGATCATTCGTGGCCCAAACCTATGTTTGCAAGCCCAAGTATATTAATTTGATCTCTTTGATTCAATAACCTTGAGATTCATTGTGTGGAGGCTTTGGTCATACCAATCCTCTAATGGATCTACAACACTTTTGGTCAACGTGAATCACTTAAACATCGTTGATCATTAAATGGTACTTGTGAGGATTCCAAATGGATGATATACTTCATAAAAAGCAAATGCAACTTGTTGTGTGGAGGCTTTGGTTCTACCAATCCTCTAATGAGTTGCGAATGCAAGTTTCAAGATGATCATCCAGTTAATCACTAATCACTAATAATTGACTTTATCTTATGTTTTTATTATATGCCCTTTTATTTCATGTATCATTTACTTTTAGCATTTTACATTTCATGCTATTTTCATCTTTGCTCATTTGAGCATTTACTTTCTTGTCATTTTTGTTTTTGTTTTGCTCATTTGAGCTCTTATTTCCTTTTTTTGAAGACACTTAATAATCAACATAAACCCTAAAAAACTTTAATGAAACTTGGACTATTTGGTTACTATCCTTGGCATCATGGAGTATTGGACTTTTTGGACTTAGTGTTAAAGACCTTGGCCTATGTTGGAGACCTTGTGACCTTAATTGATATTTTGTTTGGAGTTCTTGAGGTTTACCTCAAGACATTGGGTTGTTTGTTTGCTTTGTGTGCAGGTTATTATGATTACATACTTTATTTGTAGTCTAGAATTCACCCGTATACAACCGTTACTCTGTCCAATTTTTATGAAGACTTAATACACATGAAGTTTGGTTCTCACAAGATGTCTATTATCTTTGCTTTCTTTGTTTTAATCCAAAGAATGAGAATTCTATCTTGGCTCATAATGTCAAATATTGGCTTCTTGTTGGCTAGATGGTTCTTATCCATAGCTTTTACCTTATGCTTTAGGATAGTCTCTTCTTCTCCTCCCATCTTCTCTAATTTCAAAAATCTTCTTCCCCTTTTTGAAAACTCTTCCTTGTTCTTTAAACTTAAATTACTTTCATAATAAACTTGGACTTAGGTCCATTCATTTTCAAAATGTTTTCATGAATAAACCCTAACCAATTTAATAGTACCTTGACATTTTTTTGTGAGAAGACTAAAAGTCAATCAATCTCATTTCAAACCATTTTTCCATTTTGGTTTTTTTACTTTAAAATTTTTCTCAAAAGATTAGAATCTTATCAATCCTTGTACTGATGCAAACAACTATACTTCTACAATATGCAGTGAAGAGATATATTTTCCACTTTGGTGTTTAATGGGGTTTTGTTGATTTTAAAATCCAAGCCATATCCTCCACTTTGAGATGATGCAAATTCTCCTTCCTCATGATTGTGGGTAGTAAGTATATTTTCCACACGGACAATGACGACGATGTCTTATCTCATAAAATTAACAAACACACTTGCGTTTTAAAATTTTCAAAGAGGAACTGCGTGTAACCTGATCCCCTATTGCACGAAAGGTGGTACGTAGGCGCTAAAGGTTTGCAACCGCGGTTGGTGCAAAAAATCATAAAAAATATATTTCTTTTCTCACCTCCACCATCTATCTTACATACAACATTTTATAGCCAAAATATACAGATTTTACAAAGAGGTTCCTGTGGAGTACCGTAGATGTTTAGGATGCTAATACCTTCCCTTTGCATAACCAACCCCCTTACCTTGAATCTTTCCCCATCTTTTTTGGGTTACTCGCTCTTTTCCCATTCCTTTGGAAACAATAAAGCGCGGTGGCGATTTTTATTTTGATCTGTATAAGTCAAGTCAATCCAATGGCTTAGTCTTAAACATTTCTACCGCTACAGGCTGGAATCACATTTACTGAGGACTGTAATTGATCGAAGTTATACATGTTGGATATTTCATGGTGAGAAAAGTAATGGGATGTTGAACCGGGGGATAGCACGACATGTGCTTCAGACGACAATGGTAGAGATACATACGATTGTGATCGTGTCGAAGATATTGCAGAAGCACTTAAAGAAGATCTTCAGGATTGTCCCAAAATGTTTGAGAGGTTGGTAAGTGATGCAGAGAAACCGTTGTATAAAGGTTGCACTAAATTCACAAGATTGTCTGCGGTATTAAAGTTGTACAACTTAAAGGCGGGCAATGGATGGTCGCATAAAAGTTTCACAGAGTTATTAATCCTTATGAAAGATATTCTTCCGGAGGATAATGTTCTTCCTGATCGAACATATGAGGCCAAAAAAATGTTGTGTTCTATTGGCATGAGCTATGATAAGATACATGCTTGTCCAAATGATTTCATTTTTTTTCGAAACGAATATGCATCGTTAAATGAGTTTCCTAAATGAGGTTTATCTCGATATAAGAAAAAATTGTCTCCAGCAAAAGTCTTATGGTATTTTCCTATAATTCCGAGATTTAGACGCTTGTTTCATAGTGAAATCGATGCAACACACTTGACTTGGCATGCAGATGAAAGAATTATTGATGGAAAGTTTCGACATCCGGTAGATTCACCATAGTGGTCGAAAATTGATTATGATTATCTTGATTTTGGAGGAGAAGCAAGAAAACTTCTCTTGGAATTATCTACTGATGGAATGAATCCGCATGGTCTTCAAAGTATCTCACATACCACATGGCCTGTGATTATTTTGATTTATAACCTACCTCCATGGCTATGTATGAAGTGCAAGTACATAATGTTATCTATGTTAATTTCTGGACCTAAACAACCAACTAATAACATAGACGTATACTTGACACCGTTAATCTAAGATTTAAAGATTTTGTGGGAGAACGGTGTGGAGGTTTATGATGGATATAGGAAAGAAAGTTTCAAATTGAGGGTGATATTGTTTGGCACAATTAATGATTTTCCGACATACGGAAATCTATCAGGGTATAGTATTAAAGGTCAAAAAGCGTCTCCTACTTGTGAAGAACACACAAATGGGAAGCGATTGGAATTTTGTCAAAAGAATGTATTTCTCGATCATCGTAGATTCTTAAATTCTAATCATCACTACCGTGGGTGGAGAAAGGCATTCATAGGAAATCTGGAACATGATAGAGCTCCACCTACATTGACAGGTGACCAAGTTTTTGAGAAGGTGAAAGATATGAGTACTCAGTTTTGCAAGTCTTTTGCACATACGCTTGTCAATGGTGGGTGGAAGAAGAGGTCATTTTTTTTGAATTTCCATATTGGAAGTCATTGTATGTAAGAAATTTTCTTGATGTTATGCATATTGAAAAAATGGTACTTGAAAGTGTTATTGGTACGTTACTGAATATACAAGGAAAGTCTAAGGATGGCCTTAAAGCAAGAAAGGAATTGATACAAATGGGAATAAGAACTGAATTAGGACCCATGAAGAAAGGAACATGAACATATCTTCCACCTGCTTCTTATACTTTATCTAGAAAGGAGAAAAAATATTGTGTAAGTTTCTAAGTGGAGTTAAAGTTCCAGAAGGTTACTCTTCAGATATTAGAAGACTTGTGTCTATGAAAGACCTCAAGTTAAAGAGTTTAAAGACACATGATTGCCATGTTATAATGGAGCATTTTCTACCAATAGGTATACGTTCTATTTTGCCAGAAAAAGTAAGAAACACCATAACTAAATTGTGTTTTTTCTTAAGGTCAATTTGTAGTAGGGTGATCGATCCTGATATCTTACCAATATTGCAAAATGAAATAGTTATTACTTTGTGTAAGCTTGAAATATATTTCCCTCCCTCATTTTTTGACATTATGGTACATCTTGTTGTTCATCTTGTGAAAGAGACATAATTATGTGGACTAGCTTATATGAGATGGATGTACCCTATTGAATGTTATATGAAAATATTAAAAGGATACGTGAAAAATCAAAGTCGGCCAGAGGGTTGTATGGTTGAACGATACATTTTTGAAAAAGCGGTTGAGTTTTATACTGAATATTTGACTAATGTTCAATCCATTGGACTACCCAAATCTCATATTTTCAAAAGGAAGGAAGGAAAAAATTTAATCGGAAATAAAATTATGACAGTATCAAGGATTGAACGAGATCAAGTGCAATTATATGTTCTGCACAATGACAATGAGGTTGGGTCGTATGTTGAAATACACAAGGATGTACTCCGGGGTTTAAATCCGAATAGAAATGAAAATTGGATAGTACGAGAGCACAATCAAAGTTTTATACAATGGTTCAAAGATCATATTTATTCAAAGTTTGATTTAGACCCCGCTTCAATAACAAAAAGGTTGAGATGTTTAGCATATGGTCCGAGTTTGCTCGTGTTTTCTTATAGCCATACGCAATTAATGGATACACATTTTATACCAAATATCAAGATGATAAAATTACTATGCAAAATAGTGGTGTCACTGTTGCAGCTGAAGCAATGCACATTTCAAGTATGAATGACTTAAACCTCAAATATGCAAATTTGTCGTATTTTGGGTTTTGTGATACGGTGGGAGAACTGACTTGAGGTTTTGCGTTTGTGTTCGCAAATGTTGCCGTTTATCAAGAGCCTCCACCGACTTTTCTTTTATTCAATAAGGAAAGGTGAAAAAGCACGGGAAAGACCTTTTAGATATGTTTTTGAGTTCGGGGTGTAGATTATGAAAAGGGAAGGTATTAGCACCCTTTTCATCCATGGTTTTCCATGGGCTCTTAGTTACTTGCTAGATCACTTGCTTTTGTTTGAAAATGTGCTTTGTGTGGTTTTTGAAAGTATTTTGAAAATGTGTCATCGTTTAGGTAAACTTTGCAATGATTCCCGTTTGTAAGAATGTATACAAAGTGTTGAGCTTTTGAAAATATTTCAAGGTTTGGAAAATGTTTTGAAGTTGTTTTGAAAGTGTATGTGATTGTTTTGAAAATAGCAAGGATATTTGTTTTGAGAGTGAGAAAGTAACTAAAAGTAATCTACCTACTCAAAAGGTCTTAGATGTGCTTTTCCTCCTCCTTTAGATGTTGCTACCTTACCATTGATTTGGCAAGAAGCCCCATCGTTGGATGTGAAGGGACGGGCATTGGGTCATCGTATGACCATGATAGCAATGTTGTGAGATGACTTAGCACTTTTCCTTTAGGTACTAAGATCACTTTGAAAGGCAACTTTGATAGCGTCATCGAGGGACTATGATCTTGTATTTTTCGATTTATTTGTGCTAAGACATCCCACATGCATAACATGGCAATTTTTTTAAGGCAACAAGTGGAATAACCCTAGGGGTGTAAGTGTGCGAGTGTATTTGATTGCATGCATAATTTGTCTTGATTCGGGTGATCTATTTATCAATTTTCATATCTTGTCATACACAACCTAATTACTAGCATATATTGAAAGCAATAACAGTGCAAAATGTAAAGTCATACGCTATTACAATATTTAAGGGAATAAGGGTACATATTTATGGATAGGGTTGCAAGTTAAAATTCTAGGTTACTATTACAACCATATTGAAATAGATAAGAATTTACAGGAAATGTAAAATGTTTATTTATTTAAGAAAGGAAGTAAGTTTTGTTTAAGAAAATATTTTGTCTTTTTATGTTAAAAGAAAACATAATATATGAATATGAATTTTTGGTATTTTTGATTAATGAAAAATAAAGATGATGCCAAAAAAATAATAAAAGGGAAAGAAAACCAAAATCAGCGCAAATGCATGAGAGTAGAAGAGGTCAGAAGTTCTGATTCTGACGTGCTGCACAAACAGAAACATGTTAGCAAAAATATGGAAGTTCAGAAGTTCTGGATCTTCTGAGAATTCCGAAGTTTTTAGAAGTTATGACGCAACTGTCAGAACTTTGTCTCTCTCCATGTCAGTCAGAACATCTGCAACTTAGTCATTTCTTACAGAACAGAAGTTTCATACATAACAATTATGAAAAATTTCATGAAATATCAGAAGCACAAATCAGAAGCAACATGTATTTGCTAATTCTAATTTTGAGTCCTAATTTCTTTATGAAACTCTGAATAGGGATTTATTCTACTTAGGCAGGCAAATGTATGAATTTTCAGAATTTGTACATAATCAGGATCAGAATATCTACATTGTGCTAAATATGCAAAATCTGACAATGCTTAATCAATATGATGAGAGTCAGAAGAAAACTTACCTTACAGCTGGAAAGGATTCTGTGAACTGGAGGTTGGTCTTGAATTCTAGTGACATTCTGAGCAACTTCTTCACGTGCTCATCAGGATGGAAGTTTGTAACTTCTGGAACAACCAAGGGGTGATATTTTGACTTCTTT
The DNA here is from genome assembly GCA_948472305.1 of Vicia faba. NCBI lineage: Eukaryota > Viridiplantae > Streptophyta > Magnoliopsida > Fabales > Fabaceae > Vicia > Vicia faba. The sequence continues at coordinate 929,385,353 of OX451741.1, read as the reverse complement.
GAGGTGGAAGTGAATGGAGAGTGTATGGCAATAGGAATACATAAGTTAAGGTAGCTTCTAATGTGTGAATCAGCAGCTGCGTGGATGGCTTTAGTCAAGAACACTTGAGGGAAAAAATGGAGTTTGAATGTAAGGAATCAATGCTAAGATTTTGGTATTTCGTGTTTATAGTTTCCTGGGTTCTTGGAATTTTTGCAGTGGTTCAAAGTTTTCTTTCTCAATTTTCTCGCCTCTTTCACAAATTTTTCTGGACCCTTTCTCAATGGCCAATGGTGTTCTATTTAAAGGCAAAGCTTTTGTAGTTTGGAGATGTCAAGCGGTGCCAGCATCATATGCTAGATGCCGACTTACTCTTGAAGTAAGCTTAAACAAGTAGGGGTTCAATGCATCAAGTTGGATGGTTAACAACGCCTCAACTGGATTTGGCAGCGTGAATTAAGGAAAAGTAGAAACAGCGCGTGGGTCTAGCATACTTTTGCACAGAAGTTTGTCTTCCCAAGACAATAGGGGTACACGTGGGGAAAATCCCTTGGATAAAGACTCAGAGGCGGTTGTGAGCATTAGATGAGTTCCCATGTGAAAATCTACACCCTTGCTTAACTCTGGATTAGAAGTTCTGCTTCAGCGTAGCATCCAATCTTCTGATCCTCTTAGCTTATAGCTTTAGCATGTTCTGAAGGATCCTTCAGACTTTACAGTAAGCTTGCAGCACACTTTGTAACCTTCTTTGATTTACCTTGGCAATCTCTGACTGAACCTTTGTGAACACTGGCCCAGAAGTTCTGACAAACTTTGTCTTGAGACTTTCCAGAATTTGCTGAGTGTGAACACTGACCCAGAAGTTCTGAAATTGTCATATTTCTTAAATACTTAGAAAAATTTCTACATTTTTAGAATTTGATTTTTCCAAAGTAAAATTTGACTTTTGAAACTCTTGATGAAGTGAACTTCATATTCCGACATGTCTTGATGAAATATGATTTTTGAGATTTGACTTTAATCCAAAAGTAAAATTTAGACTTCTCAGTGTGCAAATGACAATTTTGCCCTCATGAATGGTTTGCTTAGAAAAATTGATAATTCAAGGCTTGGAATTGGATGAGAGAAAATTTTAGGATCCAGGGTGATTCCTTGAGAACTGAGAGGGAAAATTTTGGGGTGCAACAACTGCCCCTGTTCAAACTTCTTGAACCTGAAGAGTTAGATTGGCGGACCCGCCATTCGTGACTTGAAGGTGAAAGATGATTGAACACTAGAGTGCCCAGAAATTTGCACTCGAAGATGGATGGTGAATGGGCTTATAGATGCCATTTGGAGGAATGTTGGTAAATGCTGGAAGAAGTATTAGCACAAATCTCTTGTTGATTCATACTAAACTTGATGTTTTACCTGTGAGAAAAGGGGTTAGTAAAATACAAATGCTTGCATGATGTTCACCAGATGTGGTATCATGATAAATGCATTGGTATGTACATGCTATGATGTATGAATGTGAAATGCGTGTCTTCATCTGGGAAAATAAATCCCTGACTACTGCTGAGGAAATCTTCGGAGGTTGAATCCTTGATTGCCTGAAGAATATGTATATCTTCGAATTTTATTGAAGGGATGCTTTTGTTGGGGAACATCACTCAAATATCAGCTGTTATCTGGTCGGATCTAGGATTCACAGTTGCTGAGGATGAAGTAGTCGGTTGCTATCTGGTCGGATCCAGGTTTCACGGTGACTTACTGGGAGAAGAGATGAATTAACTATTATCTGGTCGGATCCAGGCTTTGCAGAAAATTCCTTGAAATTGAATAATCATCTGATCGGGTCCAAGTTTTACAACAACTTGCTGGGGATGTGGAGGTTAACTGTCATCTGGTCGGATCCAAGCTTCACAGTAACCTACCGAGGGAAAAGATGAATTAACTATTATCTGGTCGGATCCAGGCTTCACAGTAACTTACCGAAGGAAAAGATGAATTAACTGCTATCTGGTCGGATCCAGGCTTCACAGTGACTTACCGGAGGAAAAGATGAATTAACAGTTATCTGGTCGGATCCAGGCTTTGCAAAAAACTCCTTGAAATTGAATAGTCATCTGGCCGGGTCCAGGCTTTATGGTCTTTTGGAAAGTTGTACTATTATATGGTCGAATCCAGGCTTCATAGTGTCTTTCCGGGAATCATGGTTAATTGTTATCTGGTCGGGTCTAGGCTTTACAATATACTATTTGAAAACTGTCATTTGGTCGGGTCCAGGATTTGCAGATTTCTTTGATGAAGTTAATTGTTATCTGGTCAGGTCCAGGATTCACAATAAACTGGTTGAAAACTGTTATCTAGTCGGGTCCCGGCTTTGCAGATTTCTTTGATGAAGTCGATTGTTATCTGGTCGGGTCCAGGCTTCACAATAAACTGCTTGGGAATTTAGTTGTTATCTGGTCATCTTCCAGGTTTCACAACGAATCTCTAAGGATGATTGATATCTGGTCGGATCCAGACTTCGCAATGGCTTTCTTGAAAGGATGGAAATGAGGATTGATATTTGGTCGGGTCCACGTTTCTCAGCCATTTGTTGGGGATAAAGAGACAACTCTACCGGGGAAAAGAAGTTAAACCTTGGTCGGATTGAGTTCAGGTTCTTCTATATCTTTGAAGAGCTAGGTTATTATCTGGTCGGGTCCAGGTTTCATAGCATTTTGAAATTGAGATCATCTGTTATCCGGTCGGGTCCAGGTTTCAGTAATTCAAGAATTCAAACTGTTATCCGGTCGGGTCCAGGCTTCAATAATTGAAGAAGTCAAACTGTTATCCGGTCGGGTCCAGGCTTCAGTAATAACTTAAAAATGGTGCTAATATCTGGTTGGATCCAGGCTTTATAGCATCTGGGAAATAGTAAAGGCTTTGCTTAAGGCTTTATTGGGGATTAGGGGTTGTGGCCCTGTGATTTGCAGTAATTTGAAAGGGAAATTCACACTGGGGAGTGCAGACTTAGTCGGGTAAGGCAGACTCAGCTCGGGGAGGATGCACCTAACTGGGGGTGATGGGCTTATCCGGGGAAGATATACTCAGCTGGGGATGATGGAATCATCTGGGCAATGATGGGCTCATCTGGGGAGGATAGCCTCGGTTGGAGAAGACATGTTCAACTGGGTAATTTGGGCTCAGCTGGGGAACCTGGGCTCAGCTGGGGAACCTGGGCTTAGCTAGAGAAGATATACCCAGCTGGGGAATTTGTGGTGTCTTGATTGTTGTATGTTTGAGAAATTTGCACTTGGCTGGGGAAATAACTGTTGGGGAAATAGATCCTATTGTGGAAGTGAATTTCCTTTAGGAAGAGATCCCTGAGGCTTCAATCTTGTAAAAATTGACTTATCTAGAGAAAGTTTCCAAGAGGTCGAGACTCTGGCCGGGGATTATCCCGTGTAAGGAGATTTTGTGGGCAACTCCGTTGAGGAAAGGTTTATTGTCACCGCCCTGGTGGGGATAATGATGATGAGATAACTCTGTGGGGCTATATCACATACATTAAAAGAGATGCTTATTGCTGCTGTGTGCTGATGCTTTGTTGATGCTGCTGCTTAGCAGGACACATGTGCCAAATAGTTTTAATTATGCTCATATGCACATGTTCATTCAATTTTAGTCATTGGACAAATTTGCATTCAGAACAAAGATAGAAAATTTTACACTTCAAAGTGTACTTGTATTGATATTTTGCCCATGAATAGGATTTTTTTTACATAGAGACGGAAATCCTAGTAAGAGGAAATCGCCAAAAAGGAAAACATTTTTTTGAGAATGAAAACAAATAGCCATGTGAAATGATCTCATTTCCTTCTAGCTCTATTATTTCCCCAATGTATTTGAACGTCCCTTGCCATTGATATAAGTTGATTGGATTGATCCTGGACCATTTGAACTTGGACCTTGGTGATAGCATTGACCGTGTTGATTTCACGGGACATAGTCGTACGTTTTTAATCCTTAATTTTTTCCTGAACCGCCCTTTCGGGTTTTCGGTCCACCAGGATACCCTTTTTTTCCCAAGTCACCCTTTCGGGTTTTCAACTTTCCGGGTGTACAATCTTTTTCATATATCCCTAATTTTTGCCCAAACCTTTTGGTTTGCCGGGATGCCCTTATTTTGCTTAGGCGTGTCAACCTAACGGGTCTCTTATGCATAATATTTTTTAACTATGTTCGCGTTTATAGGATGCGGGAAATCTTCACCGTCTATGGTGGTCAGTATGATGGCACCGCCAGAGAAATGATGCGTTTTATCACCTTGTGGTAAAATGATGCGTTTTATCACCAGGTCACCAACCTGATATACTCGAGGCTTGACCTTTTTGTTGAAAGCTTTAATCATCCATTTTTGATACGTCTGACTATGGCAAATAGCAGCTAATCGTTTTTCATTGATCAAGTTCAGTTGATCTAATCTCGTTGGAATCCACTCGTCCTCGCATAGGCCTGCCTCAATCATAATCCTCGGTGAGGGAATTTTAACTTCCACTGGAAAAAAATCTTCCATGCCATAGACTAGAGAGAAGGGAGTTGCCCCAGTTGATGTTCTGGCTGAAGTACGGTAGCCATGTAGAGCAAATGGTAACATCTCATGCCAATCCTTGTAGGTTACTACCATTTTCTGCATAATCTTCTTGATATTTTTGTTGGCTGCTTCGACTGTGCCATTCATTTTTGGTCTACACGCAGAAGAATTGTGATGCTTGATCTTAAATTGATTGCACAATTCCCTGATAATGGCATTGTTGAGGTTAGTCCCATTGTCGGTGATGATCCTTTCGGGGATACCATAACGACAAATGAGGTTGTGTCTGATGAATCTGGCTACCATATTCTTGGTGACTGAGGAAAATGAGGCGGTTTCGACCCATTTGGTAAAATAATCGATGGCGACAAGAATGAAACAATGTCTTTTGGAAGCAGTAGGTTTGATTTCTCCGATCATGTCAATGCCCCACATCACAAATGGCCACAGAGTGGTCATGACATTTGGAGGGATTGGAGGTACATGGACCTTGTCAGCATAGATTTGGCATTTGGGACAAGTTATTGAATGTTGATGGCAATCGGTCTCCATTGTTGACCAATAGTAACCTGCTCTTAAGATTTTCTTAGCCATCGTATGTCCACCTGAGTGAGTACCAAAAGGGCCATCGTGCATGTCTTCCATAATTTCCTCTGCCTCCCTCTTATCCACACATCAGAGTAGAGTTGAATCATGGTTGCTTTTGCATAATATCATGTTACTTAGGAAGAATTTGGCTGCAAATCTTCGTAAGAACTTTCTGTCATTGATAGATGCCCCTTCTGGATACTCTTGTGCTTCAAGGTATCTCATTACCTCATGGTACCATGGCTTTTCCGCATTGGTGTCAAGCTCATATCAATGTGCAGGTTCATCAAATGTTTCAATTGTAATCATAGGGGCTTCGTTATTCCATCTGACTTTGAACATTGAGGACATGGTTGCCAAAGCGTTAGCCAACTGGTTTTCTTCCCTAGGGAAATGTTCAAAAGTGATCTCTTCGAAGTGAGGAATCAGGGATAGCACAAGTTCCTTGTAAGGGATAAGATTAGGGTGTTTAGTGTCCCAATCTCCTTTTACTTGGCTGATCACCAAGGCGGAATCTCTAAACACATCCAAATGCTTGATCCTTAAGTCAATAGCAACTTTTAGACCTAAGATGCATGCTTCATACTCAGCCATATTATTTGTGCAATCGAAGCATAGTCTGGCAATGAAAGGAGTGTGGCAAACTTCAGGAGAGATGATCACAACACCAATTCCTTTACCTAAGGCGTTGGAAGCCCCATTGAATACCATAGTCCATCGAGATTCTTATTCAGGTTCGTCATATGGTCTAGGTTTCGCACAGTCGGTTACCAGCATAATATTCTTGTCAGGGAAGTCGAAGTTCATTGACTAATAATCATACACAACTTGATGGGCCAAATGATCTTCTAGTACACTTCATTTGATGGCTTTTTGATTTGTGTATTGAATGTCTTACTCAGTCAAGATCATTTTCCATCTGGCTATTCGTCCGGAAAGGGCAGGTTTCTCGAAGATGTACTTAATCGGATCCATCTTAGAAATCAACAAAGTGGTATGAGTCAACATGTACTGCCTTAGCCGGCAAGCATCCCATGCTAAAGCACAACAAGTTTTCTCGAGCAATGAATATATGGTTTCACATTCGGTAAACTTTTTTCTTAGATAGTAAATTGCATGCTCTTTTAGGCCAGACTCGTCATGTTGGCCCAAAACACACCCCATAGAATTCTCTAGTATTGTCAAGTACATGATCAAAGGTCTTCCTTCAACCGGAGGCATGAGAATATGAGGTTCTTGTAGGTATTCCTTGATTTTGTCAAAAGCAATCTGGCATTCATCGTTCCACCTGACTACACGATCTTTCTTCAAGAGTTTGAAGAATGGCTCACAAGTAGCAGTTAAGTGTGATATGAAACGGGCAATGTAATTGAGACGAACCAAGAATCCTCTGACTTCTTTTTCAGACTGAGGGACTGGCATTTCTTGGATGGCCTTTATCTTGGCAGGATCAACTTCAATGCCTTTATTGCTGACAACAAAACCTAGAAGCTTTCCAGAGCGTACTCCTAATATGCACTTGTTAGGGTTTAACCTCAGCTTGTACTTCTTCAGTCTCTCGAATAGTTTGTGCAGGTGACCGAGATGTTCTTCTTCGGTTTGTGATCTGGAAATCATATCATCCACATATACCTCTATCTCATGATGAATCATGTAATGAAATAAAGCAACCTTAGCCCTTTGATATGTTGCCCCTGCATTCTTTAACCCGAACGACATGACCTTGTAGCAGAAAGTGCCCCATTGTGTAACGAAAGTAGTTTTTTCCATATCTTCGGGAGCCATCTTTATTTGATTATAGCCTGAGAAGCCATCCATGAATGAGAAGACTTTATGCTGAGCAATATTATCGACTAAGACGTTAATGTGTGGTAGAGGGAAATCATCCTTGAGGCTTGCCCTATTCAGATCCCTATAGTCTACGCACATGCAAACTTTCCCGTCTTTCTTTGGCACCGACACTATATTGGCCACCCATTGAGGATAGGATGTTACAGCTAGGAATCCTTCATCAAACTGTTCCATTACTTCGGCTTTGATCTTTTCAGACATGTCAGGCCTCATGCGACAAACTTTTTGTTTAACAGAAGGGTAATCCTCTTTAGTTGGCAGATGATGAACCACGATGTTGGTATCTAGCCCAAGCATATCTTCATACGACCAAGAAAATACTTCCATATAATCGTGCAACATCTGAACCAAACGGCTCTTGACACTGCTTTCGAAATTAGCGCTGATCCCGATTTCTTTCTTATCTGACTTAGTACCCAAGTTGATAACCTCAATTGACTCTTCATGTGGTTGAATAGCTATTTCTTCCTGTAACAGAAGTCTGGCTAGTTCTCCTGGTATATCACAATCTTCCTCACCTTCGTCTTGGGTTTGGTTGATAGGACATTCAAAGTCATAGTTGGCAATAGTAGAGTTATTTGCAATATGATCCAGAGTGGATGTAGACCTGCAAAAGTGTGTGTGTATGTGCATGTAAGACACATGGCTATTTTTTGGAAATGCATTGGAAAGGAAAGAAAGACAATGAAATATGATTCGATGAACATAAATAAAACCCTTGACAAAAGGACCAAAGTACCCCGGGCAAGGCACATGGCTTAAAAGTCGTTGTTTGGAGATAATATTATAGACATAGAGTTCCTGAATTGAAATAAAAAGTAAACAGTAATTACTCCTCAATGAAAGAAACAGGAGTGAAATCCTTTGCATGCCAATTGTTGAGCTTCCCTTCAGTTTTCGGGTAGATCCAGTCTTCAAAAGCACACTCATCTTCGGAGTCTTCTACAACGTCTGCTTTGTGATTTTTGAGGTGGAGAGGCGGCTTTCCAGTACAAGCACCTCAAATTTCTTTCTGAGCTTTGGAGGTGAAACTTAACCCAAACATGTCTGCCTTGAACGGGATATCGAGGAGTTGACCCCACATTTCATTGTTTCCTTCTTCTACCACAACACGGGCATCTTTAAGAGAAACCATCTTGAGGATAACTTTATCAGCTCTTGGAGTGGGTGAGGAGATTTTGGTGGTTGCCACAACTTCAAACGTCTGGCAAGGAGTTTCTATGAATTCGCCATCCATTTCTACGTACTTGAAAGAATTGAGATGGCTTACCATAAATTCTTCTTCACTGCAAACAGTGACAAACTTCCCTTAAACTGGATATTTTAACTTCTGGTGGAGAGTAGAAGTGACCGCACCTGCCCCATTGATCCACGGGCGTCCAAGCAAGCAAGAATATGCAGGCCGTATGTCCATTATGTAGAATGTGGAGTTGAAAATCTGTGAACCAACCTTAATTGGGAGATCCACCTCTCCACGAACCATCCTTTTCGACCCATCAAATGCCCTCACAACAATATCACTTGGCTTCAAAACGAAACCTTCACAGTCTAGCCGATCTAGAGCGCCTTTAGGTAACACGTTTAAAGATGAGCCTATGTCCACTAAAACATGTGCCAGAGTGGTCCCCTTACATTCAACAGAAACATGCAAGGTTTTATTGTGATTCTTTCCCATGGGAATTAAATCTGCGTCAGAGAACCCTAAACCATTGTCAGCTGTCAGACTTGCTACGTAGTTCTCAAATTGGTCGGTTGTGGTTTCTTGAGGCACATGAGCCTTTTTCAAGAACTTAATCAAAGCTTGTGCATGGGTGTCAGAACATAGCAATAAGGACAACATTGATATTTTAGAAGGGGTTTGTCCCAACTGCTCTACTATTTTGAAGTCGCTTTTCTTGATGATTTTCAGAATCTCCTCCATCTCTTGAGTGGATTGTTCTCCCATAACAGACTTTTTAGCAAGTGCCTCTTCCCTAGCAGGCTCACTTTCTTTCTCTTTCCCTTTAGTACTGGCATCAGAATTGTCATTGGTTATGCGGACTGGAATTATGGTAGTGGTTGGTGGTGTGATAACAAGGGAAAAGACCCTTCCTGTTCTTGTGACCCTACTAGAACCAGTAATATTAGTAACACCAGCTTCATTATTATTAATCCAAGAATCTTGTTTTACCCCATGGTAATAAACCTCGGCACCGTAATTCCATGGTACCCGCTTTATCATAGGTGTATGGAACAGGTCTGGCAGCAGTGATTATGAGAGGAGCAATGATTGGTTCATTCGAAATCCTAATAGGACCTTTTGATGAGATCCTAAGAAGTTTGTTTGAAATTGTTATGATGGCTAAATCTTCAGCTTTGTCGATTAAATTCTCGATGGTGGGAATCTTTTCGAATAGGATTTCACGGCCATCCATTAGGCGTTGTATACCTTTCTTCAGTTCCTCACACCCATTGGGTTGTCTCATACAACACACATAGTCTTTTTCACACCCAGGGAAAATCTCAGCTTTCAACAGATTTCTCTTGATTACATTCCACTGAGTAGTTAATTTTTCAACAGAGGTAATGAAAATTATATCTTCGACAGCATTAACGCCTTTGTCATGCTTCGGCATTGGAGCGGTAATTACATTTGGCGTCAGAGGAGGATCAAATTCAATAGTCTTATTGTCAATTAAATCCTATATTTTATTCTTCAAAGCCCAGCACTGATCAGTCTCATGCTCGGGGCTGTTTGAATGGTAAGCGCACTTTGCATTTGGATTATATCTTGGCGACGATGTGTCAGGGTTGGCGGGAGGATCCCGCAATGTCACTAAATTGGCCCTGAGCAGATGTTGAAGGGCTTGAGATAATGACATGCCTAACCTTGTAAATTGTCTTCTTGGAGCTTCAACATGTGTATAATTTGTAGAGGGTCTTTGAGTAGCAGTCAGATTGGAGATTCGGACAACATTGACAGACGGGTGATTATTCGTTTTGGTATGGGCCTTTGCTCCATACACAACATTAACTTATTTCTTCGCAACAAAAGGTTTCTTGACAGGATTAGGAGTGGATGTAGATGCAACAGAGATATTTCCATTTTTAATGCCACTTTCAACTCTTTCACCGGTTAGGATTAATTCAGTGAAACCAGAAGAAGAGTAGCTAACCAATAGATTAAAGAAAGGGCCAGATAATGTGTTCATGAACATGTCAATGTGTTCCCTATTAGTCAAGGGAGGTTGGACCCTACTAGCAAGGTCTCTCCACTTCTGTGCATATTCCTTAAATCCCTCATTCTTCCCCATGGTCATACCTAGAAATTGAACCCTTGTCGGTGCCAAGTCGGTGTTGTACTGATATTGATTGTAGAAGGCAGTAGCTAGACCCTCCCTAGTATTGATGCGAGATCCATCCAACTGATAAAACCATTCAAGTTGTGTTCCAGCCAGACTCTCTTGGAAAAAGTGAATCCAGAGTTTTTTATCAGCAGTGTGCGGTTGTATCTTGCGCATATAGGACTTCAAATGGAGCTTTGGGCAAGAAACCCCATTGTATTTTGCAAAGGTTGGTATTTTGAACTTGTGGGGAATGACTACCCCAAAGATTAAGCCCAAATTGTCAAAATTTAAACCGGGAATAGCTTGGATTTCAACCACTTTCAATTTGTCTTCTAGCTGCTTGTATTTGATGTCTACAAGTGGATATTGTTCATTGAAATAATCAGCATCAGATTCTTGTAATTGATACAGTTGGCCTGAGTACTCTTGACCTCACCCATCTGATTCTCGTCTTTTTCGGATGAATCTTCCTCTACTGGAATTTGACAGATTGTCTCCTTGAACCTTTTACCCATGTTGAGTACAACTTTCTTCTTTGGCTTTTTCTTAGCGGCCAACAAGGCCATCATATCCCGCTTCCCCTTGGCCAGGGCGAGTAAAGCTTCCTGAAATTGAGAATTCTGGGCAAGGAGTTCTATCACAGTTTTCTCAAGATACATCTTGCTGAAGCAAACAACAGATAGATAAGGAAACCTATTATGCGGAAACTTGTCATGTCATGATGCATGAATATGCAATATGCAAATGATTTACAGGATTTAAAGAATTTAAATTTGTATAGACAAAGAGTGAACAAACGTTAACTTGCATTAAAAGAGTTCTGATTTTAATACAAACATGCCTCATGGGCTTACAACAACAGAAATATACATAAAGTAAACTCCTAAGATAGAAAAGTTGTGCACATCCTCTTTGGCGCAATGTAGGTGTTTAAGCTCTTTTCTTCATGAAGCTCTCTTGTGAGCTCTAATATCTTCTTCTCGCCCTCATAGAACTTAACTTCAAAGGTGTCTCGCTCTCCTAACTGAATCCAAGCGTTTTGCAAATCTTCAAGAGTAGTAGGCATATCAGGATAGAGGATAGTATGTGGAACGTCTCCCTCAACTACTGGCTACATGATAACAGGTAAGACGGATTTATAAGGCATCTTAAGACTTTGCGCACGAGCCCTCACCCATTTAAGATAATGTTCCAAAGGAATGGAATTCTTATGCCCCAACGTCTTGCTATCAACCTTGTTAACCATACCCCAAGCTCGTATAAATCTTTGATGGTAACCTTGGGTATCGCTTTCGTAGTCGAATGCAATTCCTTGGATGAGTACCTCATAAGGGCCATCTCTCCTGGTGTATCCAAATTGTTGCAAAGCTAAACAAGGGTTGTAAGTAATGCCTCCCCTAATGCCAAGTAGAGGGACATTAGGGAATTCCCCATAGCAGTCAATGATGGTAATGTCTTCCGAAGAGCGATAATACCAACGGATATCAACATGTGAAAGTGACATCAATATTTTAGACCACCTCATACCTTGTTCGTTCTTCACCACAGATCGAGGTAGGTGCGAAATAAACCACCTAGCCAAAAGGGGAGTGCAACACATCAAAGTCCCCCTTTTCTTCAAAGTGCGAGAGTAAAGAGAATGCAAGATGTCTCCAAGCAATGTAGGCACCGGATTACGAGATATGAAAACTTTGATCTTATTCACATCTATAAATTGGTCAGGATTGGGAAATAGTACCAATCCATAGATGAGAAGAGCCAAAATTTCCTCAAAGGCTTGTAGATCCAAAGTATTCCAACATTCTTGGGCCTTCTCCAACAAAAACTTTGCTAGGAACCCTTTGATACCACTCCTTGTTACCCAATTTGCTACTATGTCATATGGTTGTAAATATAGAGCTCGAGCAATTTCCTCAGGTTTAGGGTCTCTTTCAATACAGTTGAAAGGTAACTGATTGAGAATAGGGATCCCCATGAGTTGAGAAAATTCTTCCAAAGTGGGCACAAGTTGGTAATTGGGAAAAGTGAAGCAATGATGCAAAGGGTCGAAGAATTGGATGAGAACCTTTACCATATCTTCTTCAATACTTGAGGTAACCAGATTAAGGAGTCGACCATGTCTTTTGGTGAATGGAGAATCCTCGGGGACCCTTGATACTAAATCCTTGAGTTGTGGAGGCATCCTCACGAGGCTGGCTTGGATAGTGCTCCTATGAGTGGAAGCCATGTCCTACAAAACAGAACAAAGATAAATCCAAAAATCCTTGAAATGGTTAGTGAGAATGCTTATGTTATGATGTTTATGATGCTTATGATGTTTATGTACAAGTGTATATATACAAAGCAAACAAGTCCTTGGGTTTAGGCTTGCATGGAGTTTGTAGGTAAGTACCCTCTTGAAGTTTAGTTGGCTCAACCTGTCCTAGTTAATAGTAACCAGGTTCTAAGGGATCTCAATATCACTGATCTTTCCCCCATGTTTCGTTCAATAAGCGATTGACTCGCAAACAAACAAAACTCCAGAGTCAAACCTCAATGAGTGTAGCATCGAGTATCAATCAACTTCGGACTGCACCAATGTTGGTTATCTCGCTACTTTCTAATGGCCAAGTTGGTCAAGTAAGGTTCTAAGGTCAGTTGATGCTTTACGACACCACGCGGTGACCCCGTGCTCTCCTTGACTGACTCAAGGGTTACCGGTACCAACCAAAGTGCCACATCAACGTAGCTACTTCTTCAACCGTGTCGGTATACCCCGCACAGTTCCCTCACAGTTTATTGCTACTTACCTAAAAGGTGTCCCCAAATCCGGGTGTAGGATTTAAAACAAACCCAAACAAGGAACCAAAATATAAAGAAAATAAATCTAGAAATGTAAGCAAGTAAATGTGATTTATCCCTAAGGTAACCCCACTTTTAGTATCCCATAAATTCCCCAGTAGAGTTGCCAGTTCAGTGATACGGTGGGAGAACTGACTTGAGGTTTTGCGTTTGTGTTTGCAAATGTTGCAGTTTAGCAAGAGTCGCCATCTAATTTTCTTTTATCCAATAAGGAAAGGTGAAAAATCACAGGAAAGATCTTTTAGAGATGTTTTTGAGTTCGGGGGGTAGATTATGAAAAGGGAAGTGTGATACGGTGGGAAGAACTGACTGTTTTTGGAATGCTGGTTCGCGTTTTGTGTTTGTTTTTGCAAAATTTTGCGGTAAGCAAGAGTCGCCATCAAATTTTATTTTATCCAACAAGGAAAGGAAAAAAGCACATAAAAATTCCTTTTTCGAGATATTTCTGAGTACGGAGGGTATATTTATAGAAAGGGAAGGTATTAGCACACTTTCTAAATGTAGTTATGAACGGGCTCTTAGGTACTTGATCATCATTTTCAAAATTGATTTCTTTGTGCTTATGGGTTTTGAAAAGTTTTTGTTTTAACTTCGATTTAACTCTTGCGTCTGTCTTCAAGAGTGTAATGAAGTGTTTTTGAAAACTTGTTCGTAAAAGTGTAAGTGTGAAAAAGTTTTTGTTTTGGATGAGCAAGTATCTAAGAACTAATCTACCTACTCGAAAAAGGAATCGTTCTATGCTAATTTACTTTAGACAATGCTATCCCACTATTAGTGAGTAGGTAGCGCCGTCGTTGGAGTTTAAGGGTCAATTCGAAAGAGGGACATACAGTCACTAAAGCAATGTTAGGACGTCTTAGCGGTAATCCTAATGTCTTAGAACATTTATCGGAGACAACATATCCGAGGCAACCTTTCCGAGGAAACTTATGATCTTTTATACAAGAGGGCGACCTCTAAAACAACCTATACTCAATGACTGTTTGCAAAGGCAACCAAGTGGGGTGTACCCTAAGAGTGTGCATGTGCGAGTGTATTGTTTTCAGTTATTTTTATCTTTGCACATGTTTAGGGTGATCTAATTGATTTTAGATTAAACATTCATTCTTGTCATGCAAATCCTATTACCAAACATCTAACAGTTGAATATTTGCAGAAATTAAAGGTGCGGAAAATTAAACTAAATTATTACAAGGCGTCGGGTATTTACATCGCCAAAAGCAACCCTTTGAAATTTAAAAGCGGAAAAATAAATATCCTAATTAATTATTACAAACCGGGAGCAGATACATTAATGAGATAAATAAAGCGCGCGGTGTGAAACTAAATTGAATGCGAAATTAGGGTTTTGACCCTTTTGATTAAAGAAAATGTTTTTGTTGTTTTTATTTTTAAGAAAAAGAAATTAAATCCTAAATTTAAAAGCTAAATTAATTATTAAATAAATTAATTAATGAAAAAATAATTAATGACATATTTTTGGAGTTTTTGTTAATTTATGAAAGAAAATAAAATAATTAAGATTAGTATTAAAACCTAATTATTCTAATTGATTTTTAATATTTGCAAAATAAATTTAAGTTACCTAATTAATCTACCTAATTAAATTAATTAATGTTTATTAATAAAAAATAAAAATTTCTGAATTTTAATTGGGTAAAAAATTATTTTTTGATTTTTGATTTGATAAAAAAAAGAATTAATTTGGTTAGTAATTAAAATAAATAAAATAAAATAATTTAATTAAATAAATAAAATGTAAAAAGGGAGAGAATGGGCCTGAATATCAATGGTGCCAATAGCAATTTTCTGGCCCAATTGATGGAGATCCGTTTGGACTTTTGTGATCCTATGGCAGGGATCGAACCCCTGACCTCCAGCCTTGGGATCCTTATGCGCTGATGTGGTTACCACTAGGCCATGTTGCTTCATTTGTTAGTATAATATAATGCAATAATAATATGTAAAACAAAAGCTATTGGCCAGAAAAATAAAAAAACGCGCGCGCTGTTTGAATAGGCGAATGGGGAAGCGACAACACATCATCCATGTCCTTTGAACCGTGGATAAAAACAAAGAGGCTATACCCACGGACGAAGGTCCGTCGCTACAAGCCTGTCTTATTCCAAAATCTTGTACAGGCCATGGAAACAAATTCTAACACCATGGTTAGTCTCGTCTCCCTCTTCTGATCACAACCATAGACATTACTAAGGCTAATTTTTCCTGAAACAAAAAACCCTAAACCAAAACTTGAAACCCTAACTATGGTGAATCACGATATAGGTCAGATAAATGCAATTGAATAATACCAAAAGCTTGCAAATGATGTGTAGGTTATAATTATGCCATTAATTCAGATTAACCATGCTTAAATTTCAAGATGTGAATTCAAGAATAGAGCAATGTTACGAACGACTTACAATGCGTGTGAGGGTCTGAAAACGTGTGGTTTTGGTTGCTTTCTCTTGTGGAGATTGCCAGGAGATGATTGGGACAAATGCCAAGCCTTGAGGATGCCTCTAACCCCTGTTTCGATCTCACACTTTTTCTTGTTTTTTGAAAATTTGGTTCTTGCTCTATAACTGATCTCTAACCCTTATTTTGGTCTGTACACGACCCTTATGTATTGCACAATGTATTAGGGTTGCAAGTTTTATCCAAATCCTCCTCCATTGATGCTTTTGATATTTGATTTGATTCCCTTTAACCAACTTCCAAATTTGGCCTAAATCCAATCTCCTTGTGCACAATTACCTTGATACGAGTTTGATTGCATTGCTAGTTGTAATTAGAGCCTGAAACAACCAAAAAATCCTTTGTTATCAATGCTTTGGATTTTATTTGATTTAAATCAAATTAATTCAAATAAAAATCAAAATAATTAATAAAAATATTATATGGACACATGGCCAAGGCTAGAGCACGTGGGATATAATGCAAACTCAAAACAAGTGAAAAAGAGCGGGCCCATTTGGCAAAATTTGATGTTTTGAGCATAGTTGACTTTTGGCAATTTTGCAAAAAAGTCCAACTTCAACAATGCATAAATTCCTCAATTTTGAACCTTTGGAGGTGTTATTTGACTTTTTAGAAAGCATTAGATGTCCTCTAAGCAACCCTTTTTGTCTCATCTAAATTTGATATTCCATGCTCAAGTATGAAGCTTTGACAAAAAAGGTGTTTTTGTTGACTTTTCAAAATGACCTATAATGTCAAAACTCATAACTTCTTGTGTATTCATATTTTGAACTTGGGGAATGGATATATATTGTAGAAAATTGCATCCTCTTCAAAATGAGCTTTGGATGGGTCATTTCTCATAAAGTATGAGAAAGTTATGCTTGGTCAAAGTTGAGTTGACTTTTCCTACAAAACCCTAATTTAGCAACTTTTGAATCTTGATGAATTATGAGCAATCCTTGAGGAATCATGATCAACCCTTGATCAAATGATGAAATATACTTCAAAATGAGGATGTTGACCAAAAATCTTAAAGTTTGACTGTATGTGGGCCACATTTGACTTTTGCCCTAGCACAGTTGATTTTTGGACTTTTGAGCAATTGACTGAGCCAAATTCCTATGCAAGGCTTGAAACTTGACATGGATGATCTTGAGAACATATTAGGAAATTGGTGAGAACTTAGGGTCACTTTGACTCAAGGATCTTGATGCAATGTGACACCCTAGTTTAGGGAAGACTGCCTTATGAGAGAGCTTGTCTGGCCAATCCTTGAGCAACCTTGAGCAACTTGGAGATCTTTCTTGAAATGTTTTGAGAAATATGAGAGGGAAAATTTTGGGGTACAACAACTGCCCCTGTTCAATCCTCTTAAACCTGAGGATATAGATTGGCTTTCGCGCCTTTCGTAATCCGAAGGTGGAAGTGAATTGAACACTAGAGTGCCCAGAAATTTGCACTCGCATGAAGTGGTAATGGTCTTGTGATGTCGGGAATAGGCTTACAAATGCCATTTGGAGGAGTGTCGATCGCATAAGAGATTCCTTAGCGAGAGCTTGTATACCTGTTATTGAGGAAGATTCTGCCGGGGAAGGCTGATCTTTGTTGAGAGAAGTAGAAATTTAGGAGCTTCGTCGTCCGTCATTCTGCTGGTGAGTCGTCTCTGTTGATATTTAGGAACTTCAATCGTCCGTACTCAACTGAGGGAACAATTTTTGCTGAGATTTAGGAGCTCGTCTGTAATTTGAATACTTTGCCGAGATTTAGGAGCTTGTCCGTAATTCAACTGATTTTGTCGAGATTTAGGAGGTTGTCCGTAATTCAACTGGTTTTGTCGAGATTTAGGAGCTTGTCTGTAATTCAACTGGTTTTGTCAAGATTTAGGAGCTTGTCCATAATTCAACTGATTTTGTCGAGATTTAGGAGCTTGTCCGTAATTGAACTGGTTTTGTCGAGATTTAGGAGCTTGTCGTAATTCAACTTGGAGAAACATCTCTGCTGAGATTTAGGAACATCGTCTGTAATTCAACTGAGGGAATATCTGTCGAGGTTTAGGAGCTCATCCGTAATTCGACTGAGGTAATATCTGTTGAGATTTAGGAACTCGTCTGTAATTCAACAACTTCGCTGAGATTTAGGAGCTTGTCTGTAATTCAACTTGAGAACAACTTGGTTGAGATTTAGGAGCCTGTCCGTAATTCAACTACTTTGCTGAGATTTAGGAGCTTATCTGTAATTCAACTTGGAGAAACATCTCTGGTGAGATTTAGGAACATCGTCCGTAATTCAACTGAGGAAATATCTGTCGAGATTTAGGAGCTCATCCGTAATTCGACTGAGGTAATATCTGCTGAGATTTAGGAACTCGTCCGTAATTCAACAACTTCGCTGAGATTTAGGAGCTTGTCCGTAATTCAACTTGAGAACAACTTGGTTGAGATTTAGGAGCCTGTCCGTAATTCAACTACTTTGCTGAGATTTAGGAGCTTGTCCGTAATTCAAATTGAGAACAACTTTGTTGAGATTTAGGAGTCTGTCCGTAATTCAACTACTTTGCTGAGATTTAGGAACCTGTCCGTAATTCAACAACTTTGCTGAGATTTAGGAGCTTATCCGTAATTGAACTTGGAAATATCTATCGAGATTTAGGAACTCGTCCGTAATTCGACTGAGGAAATAATTTCGCTGAGATTTAGGAACATCGTCCGTAATTCAACGGAGGTAAAAGCTTCATAGCTTGAATTTTGTGAAAATCTTTCCTGAAAGGTAAAGGTTAGCTGTATGTAATGCATGATATGTATCAATCAATGATGTTCTCAAAATAAATGAGATTGTGTCGTATGATGCGTATGCATGTCATGATGTATGGAGATGTGATGTTTTGAGCTAGGGAAAATAAATCCTGGATAGCTGCTGGAGAAAAGAGTTGAATTCTTCGTTTCTACCGGAGATAGTGGACGACGATGATTGTGAGAATAAACCTGCAGGAGAAGATAATTCTACCGGGGAATAAACTGATGAGAGAATGACTTTGTGGGGAAGAGATGCTCTGATGAGGATTCCGTTGACAAATTCAACTGAGAATGAATTACCGTAGCTGGTGATGATGAAACCTGTCGGGGATTGAATTTATGCTTATGAAAGGAATGAACTCCTCCGGGGATGACTTTCCAATAGCGGCCTTACTGAGGATAACCTTTTTAGAATTTATTAGGGATAATCTTCCGGAGTCTACTAGGGACAATTCTTCGAACTCCACTGGGGATAAAAATTTTCAAACTCCACTGGGGATATATATTTTTTATATACTCTGCTGGGGATAACAAGACTTCTTAGTGCTGATGGTAGATAAATTCTGCTTGGGGAGAATATTACCGATTCAGTTAGTGTTGCGAGTCTCAGCTGGGGAGAATCAACACTACTGTCTTTCTTTACTCTGCGGGGAATGAATGCTCTTTCAATCGTTTCCTCCAGCTAGGTCTATCCCTATACCTGGTGGACAGAGCAACTATAAGGTTTGGACATTTCTCGTTTGCCCCGGTTTCTGATGTCACAAGTAATCGTTTTTTGTTTCGCATGTAAATATTTATGAGCAGCAATTAATGTCAAATGCATATATCAAAAACTGAATATTGGACGTTCTTTGCAAAACAAAGTAGAAAAAGGAAAAATTTATTCGTGAAAAAGAATTATATTGATTTTGAAGTTAGCCTGTAAATAGGCGTTTTTGTACAAGAGGCCGACGTCCTAGTAAGAGAACACCGCCGATCAATAGAGTTTATACAATTTGTGAAAAACAAAGAAAAACAATTATGTGAATAATCCCACTGGGTTCCAACTCTGCTATTGCCTTTATGTCCTCGAGCATCTCATCACTTTGCTACTTGGTTGAAGGTGGATCAGACTGATTGGTGTCGTCCAAGCTTGGTAGTCGATACCGAAGTCTGGCTACAAGGTGATCCAATGAGACATAGTGTTACGCTTTAATCCCTAATTTTTGCCTGGACCGCCCTTTCGGGTTTTCAGTCCACCGGGATACCCTTTTTTGCCCAAGCCGCCTTTTCAGGTTTTCGAATTGCCGGGTGTACAGTTTTTTTCATTTTCATCCCTTATTTTTGCCCGAACCCTTTTGGTTCGCCAGGAAGCCCTTATTTTTGCCTAGGCCAGTCAACCTAGCGGGTCTTTGATTATGTGTAGTATTTTTTCACTATGTCTGCATTAACGGGGTGAGGAAGGTCGTCACCATCCATGGTGGTTAAAATCATAGATCCTCTTGAGAAAATGTTCTTAACCACAAATGGCCCTTCGTAGGTAGGGGTCCATTTGCCCCTGGGATCACCTTGTGGTAGAATGATGCGCTTGATCACTAGATCCCCAACTTGATACTCTTGTCGTCTAACTTTCTTGTTAAATGCCTTGATCATTCGTTTATGATACGTCTGACCATGACAAATAGCAGTAAGTCTTTTTTCATCGATTAAGTTCAGCTGATCAAGTCGGGTCTGAATCCAGTCATCTTTGCTTAAACCTGCATCCTTCATAATCCGGAGAGAGGGTATCTGGACTTCAATGGGTAAGACGGCCTCCATACCATAAACCAAGGAATAGGGTGTTGCCCCTGTTGACGTCTGCGCTGAGGTACGGTACCCATGAAGAGCAAACGATAACATCTCGTGCCAATATTTGTATGTCACTGTCATCTTCTGCACAATCTTCTTAATGTTCTTATTAGTCACTTCTACAGCCCCATTCATCTTCGGTCGGTAAGGAGAAGAGTTGTGATGCTGTATCTTGAACTGCTTGTAGAGCTCAGTGATCATCTTATTGTTGAGATTTGTACCATTATCTATAATGATCCTCTCTGGTACACCATATCGACAGATCAGATTGTGCCGTATAAACTGTGCCACGACGTTCTTGGTTACAGTAGCAAAGGAAGCTTCCTCAACCCACTTCGTAAAGTAATCGATTGCTACCAGGATGAAATGATACCCGTTGGATGCCGTAGGTCGGATCTCACCAATCATGTCGATGCCCCACATTGCAAAAGGCCAAGGAGCTGTCAAGACGTTCAGAGGAACTGGAGGTATGTGCAGCTTATCAGCATAGACTTGGCACTTGTGACAGGTCCGAGAATGCTGATAACAGTCGGCTTCCATGGTGGACCAATAATATCCTGCCCGAAGGATTTTCTTTGCCATGGTGTGTCCACTGGAATGAGTTCCGAAAGTACCTTCATGTAACTCGACCATGATCCTTTCTGCTTCATTCTTATCCACACAATGCAGTAAGGTTGAATCATGGTTACGCTTGTAAAGAATGCCATTGCTGATGAAGAATTTTGCCGCGAACCTCCTCAGAAACTTGTTATCATTAACAGATGCCCCCTCGGGGTATTCCTGAGTTTCAAGGTACCTCTTCACCTCGTGGAACCAGGGTTTATCTGCTACCTCTTCAGTCTCAATGTCGTAGCAATGTGCAGGTTCGTCCAACCTCTCAATGGTAATCTGGGGAGCTTCATTGTCCCATCTGACTTTGAACATAGAAGACATCGTAGCTAGCGCGTCCTCCAACTGATTCTCCTCTCTAGGGAAGTGTTTAAATGTGATCTCCTCAAAGTGGGGAAGCAACGTCAACACATACTCCTTGTAAGGAATAAGATTTGGGTGTTTCGTATCCCACTCTCCTTTGATCTAACTGATCACGAGAGAGGAATCTACGAAAACTCTTAAGAACTTAATCCTTAGGTCAATAGCTGCTCGAAGACCCATAATGCACGCTTCATACTCCGCCATTTTGTTGGTGCAGTTGAAACATAGTCGGTCGGTGAACGGAGTATGAGAGCCTTCAGAAGATATGATCACGACGCCAATGCCATTACCCAAAGCGTTTGAAGCTCCATCAAAGTACATAGACCATCGGGATCCTTCCTAGGGTCCTTCATCCGGTCCAGGTGTCTCACAGTCAGTCACCAACATGATGTTCTCATCCGGAAATTCAAAGTTCATAGACTGGTAATCATCCACTGCCTGATGTGCCAAATGATCTGCCAACACACTTCCCTTAATTTCCTTTTGGGTCGTGTATTGGATGTCGTACTCAGTCAAGATCATCTTCCATCTTGCTATTCTTCCAGACAAGGCAGGCTTCTCGAAGATATACTTGATTGGATCCATCTTTGATATCAATAGAGTAATGTGAGTCAGCATATACTGTCTCAGCCGGCGAGCAGCCCATGCCAAAGCACAGCAAGTTTTCTCAAGCAACGAGTATCGGGTCTCGCAGTTAGTAAACGTTTTGCTAAGGTAGTAAATAGCATGCTCTTTTCGACCAGACTCGTCATGCTGCCCCAGCACGTACCCCATTGAATTATTGAGTACTATCAAGTATAAGATCAAAGGTCTCCCTTCAACTGGAGGCATCAGAATAGGTGGCTCTTGGAGATATTCTTTGATCCTTTCGA
Source organism: Vicia faba (assembly GCA_948472305.1). Lineage (NCBI taxonomy): Eukaryota > Viridiplantae > Streptophyta > Magnoliopsida > Fabales > Fabaceae > Vicia > Vicia faba. Next base: position 929,363,278 of record OX451741.1, on the reverse strand, counting down.
AAGCGGCCTGACATTCATCGTTCCATCTTACCACTTGATCTTTCTTCAGTAATTTGAAGATTGGCTCACAAGTAGCAGTCAGGTGTGAGATGAATCGGGAAATGTAATTCAGACGTCCTAGAAAGCCTCTGACTTCTTTTTCAGTTCGGGGAGCTGGCATTCCCTGTATAGCCTTCACCTTTGCAGGGTCCACTTGAATACCTTTTTCACTTACGACGAAATCCAGCAGCTTACCAGATCTCACCCTGAAGGTGAATTTGTTCGAATTTAACCTTAGCCTGTACAACTTCAACATGTCAAATAGCTTCTGAAGATGGTCAAGGTGTTCTTCCTCAGTTTGGGATCTTGCGATCATGTCATCAACGTATACCTCAATCTCATGATGGATCATATCGTGGAACAAAGCGACCATGGCGCGCTGATACGTTGCCCCAACATTCTTCAATCCAAATGGCATAACCTTGTAGCAAAAGGTACCCCATTGAGTAACAAAGGTTGTCTTCTACATGTCCTCGGGAGCCATTGTAATCTGATTATAACCGGAGAAACCATCCATAAAGGAGAAGACCTTATGTTGTGCGGTGTTGTCAACAAGAACGTCGATATGAGGCAGAGGGAAATCATCCTTGGGGCTTGCCCTATTCAGATCCCTATAGTCAACACACATTCGATGTTTTTTCCATCCTTCTTCGGCACTGGAACCACGTTGGCCACCCACTGTGGGTAAGAAGTAATTGCTAGAAAATCGGCATCAAATTGTTTCATAACCTCAGCCTTGATTTTCTCAGACATCTCTGGGCGCATTTAGCGAACTTTCTGTTTCACTGGAGGACAGTCTTCCTTAGTAGGCAAGCGGTGAACCACAATATCAGTATCCAACCCAGGCATATCTTCATAAGACCAGGCAAAGATCTTAACATAATCACGCAGCATCTGAATCAACCGTTTCTTAACACTGGATTCCAGATTTGCACTGATCTTGACCTCTTTCTTGTCTTCCTTTGTACCCAGATTTACCGTTTCCACTAGCTCTTCATGCGGTTGTATGGCCCTCTCTTCCTGTAATAACAATCTAGCAAGTTCACCAGGCACTTCGCAATCATTCTCACCTTCGTCCTCGACTTGGTTGATCGGACTTTCGAAGTCATAATTGGCAGTAGCATAATCGTTATCAGTGGGATCCAGAGTGGATGTAGACCTGTATATGTGAGTGTGTGTAAAATAGCTGTTTTGCAAGATAAAAAGAAAAACAAGGAGCGCAAAATTTGAAATGCAAGAAACGTCCAATGCTTTTATTAATGATATATGGAAATGACACCCATAAGGCCCTCACAAACAAAGCCACGGTGTCTCGGGTAAGGCACCGGGCCGTAAAGTTTTAAAAATTGTCTATTACAAATTTGAAACAAAAGTCTATTACTGTGTGATAAAAGAAATTGGCACGAAGTCCTTTGCCGTCCAATTGCTTAGTCCGCCATCAGTAGTCGGGTAAATCCAGCTGTCAAACTCAGACTCTGCATCATCGTCTTCAATCATGTTCACTTCAGGATTAGTAATACGTAGGGGAGGTCTTCCAATCCGCACCCGCCGAACAGCCCGTTGAGCTTCTACAGTGAAACCCAAACCAAACTTGTCAGTCTTATGTGCAAAGTCAAGGAGTTGGCCCCAATTAGCACACCCACCTTTCTCAATAATAGCTCGGGCATCTCTTAGGGAAGCCATCTTCATTGGAGGATCTTCAGTAACAGTTTCAGTTGATGCTAGCGTCTGGGGGACCTCTTCAAAATGTTGACACAGGGTCTCAATGAACTCCCCGTCCATTTCCACATACCAGAAAGAGTTGAGGTGGCTCACCATGTACTCTTCTTCTCCTCGTACCGTAACAATTTTCCCCTTCACTGGGTATTTCAGCATCTGGTGGAGCGTAGAAGTTACTGCCCTAACTTTGTGGATCCACTGGTGACCCAACAAACAAGAATAAGATGGTCGAATGTCCATCACATAGAATGTAGATGCGAAAATCTGAGAACCAACCTTAACTGGAATATCCACTTCTCCGTGTACCATCCTCTTGGACCCGTCAAAGGCCCTAACCACGATGTTACTCGACTTCAACTCCAACCCTTCATAGTCTAACTGGTCTAACGCTTTCTTGGGTAAAACATTCAGCGAGGAACCAGTATCCACCAACACATGAGCTAAGGTAGTGCCTCTGCACTCAATAGAGACAAGCAGGGCGTCATTGTGATTCTTTCCCTTGGAGGTCAAATCTGCATTGGAGAAACCCAACCCATTATCTGCTGTCAAACTAGCCACGCAATCTTTGAACTGATCAGTTGATGTCTCTTGCGGCACATGTGCAGTTTTCAGGAAATCAATCAGAGCCTTAACATGGGCCTCTGAACACAACAATAAAGACAACATAAAGATCTTCGACGGGGTTTGCCCCAGCTGTTCGACTACATTGTAGTCGCTTTTCTTGATGATCTTTAAGATTTCCTCTATCTCTTGCCTAGAGGCTTCAACAGTAATCTTCCTCGGTGCCTCCGTCCGGGCAGGCTCACCGGTGGTCCCTTTGCCCTGAGTGTCAGATGACTCGGCGACAGGGGTAAGGATAGGAACATGAACAGGGACAGTAGCAGATGTACTGGCAGGTGTAATAACAACAGGCTTCCGAACAGTTGGTGGAGAGATCTCAGGGGAGAAAAGTCTTCTACTTCAGGTGACTTTACTAGATCCAACAATATTGCTGACGTCAGTATCAGCCTCTTCGTCCTTCGAGTCTTGTTTAACCCCGTGATAATACACATCAGCCTCGTAGTGCCACGGGACAGCCTTATCTGACGTATAGGGGATAGGTCCAGGAACAGTAATGATCAAAGGAGAAATTCTCGGAACATATGTAATTCTAACAGGCTTTCTCGAGGAAGCCTTGGAAGAATTGGAGAAAATGGTGATTATAGAAATTTCTTCAACAGGAACCAAAGGAACAATAGTTTTCTCGAACAAGATTTCTTTATTATCCATCAAGCATTGGACACCTGACTTCAATAGATGGCAACCGGTAAGTAGGACAGCACACAGATGGCAACCTTCGCCACATCCCGGAAATAAACCGGCTAGCAGAAGATTCTTCTTCACAGTCATTAATGGAGTAGAAATGTCTTCTACAGAGGTTACAAACACATCATTATCCACAACATTTACTCCATGCTTGGGCATAGGAGCGGTCACGACATTAGGATTTTCTGGCGCTTCGAACTCAATCTCCTTAGCGTTAATCAGATCTTGTACCTTATTATTCAAGGCCCAACAATTATTGGTATCATGCCCTGGGCTATCAGAGTGATAAGCACATCGGGCGTTTGGATTGTACAACTGTGAGGTGGTGTTGGGATTCTTCGGAGCTTCCCTCGGAATCACCAAGTTAGTCTTCAACAACTGTGGCAAAATTTGAGATAGAGTCATGCTGAGTCGATTAAATTGTCTTTGAGGCCTCTCTGCCCTTGGCTGAGTGTTGCATTGTGTGGCAACAGTTGGTCTTGAACTAACTACCGCATTGACTGCTTGGCGGCGCTCGGGTCGACTTTGATTTCTAGAGCTATAAACTGCACTAGACTCCTTCTTGAAGGGCTTCTTCTCGGTACTTGACGAAGCACCTTTCTGTAACTTGCCGCTCTTGATACCGAATTCAATTCTCTCCCCAGTCATAATCAACTCATTGAAACCAGAGGATGAACTTCCGATCAAATGGTTGAAAAACGGACCAGACAGGGTCCCCATAAACATATCCACCAACTCCCTATCAGCCAGTGGGGGTTGGACTCTACCAGCAAGATCCCTCCACTTCTGAGCGTAATCTTTGAAACCTTCGCTCGCACCCATAGACATACCCTGAAGTTGGGTACGCGTAGGAGCAAGGTCGGCATTATATTGATACTGCTTGTAAAAAGCAGCAGCAAGGTCCTCCCAATTACGGACGTTAGCTCCTTCTAGCTGATAGAACCACTCAAGTTGAGTCCCTGAAAGACTATCTTGAAAGAAGTGGATTCAGAGGTTCTTGTCAACAGTATATGGCTGAATCTTTCTAACATACGAACGGAGGTGTAGTTTCGGTATGGAAACCCCATCGTATTTAGCAAAGACTAGTGCTTTAAACTTGTGGGGAATCACCACCCCAGATGCTAGACCCAATTCTCCAAAATCCAGTCCAGGTATCTTCTGGATCTCTATCGCGCTTAACAGGTCTTCAAGCTGTTTATACCTATCCTCGGCAGGAGGATACTGGTCTTCATCAAAGTCAGTCTCGTTGTCAGAAACCACAGGGCTAGGAGCCCTCCTTTCTTCCCGATTTCCTCCCCCTCCAGATGAGTGAGACAAATCAACTTCTTCCCGCAACCTGTTTCCAAACTTATGACCCATATTCAGGAGGACTGTCTTCTTCTTCTTCTTCTTCTTCTTCTTCTTATCTGTTAGAACAAAGTTTGAATCTACTACCCTATATTTAAGTTTTGATGATAACAAAGTGAAAAGATATATCATTTATGTGATTCATGTATGAACTATCTGCTGCCTAAATTATTATGTTCTGATTTGCAGATACTCTGATTGATATAAGCAAGATCACACCTAATCAGCATCAGAATTTTGGTTCCTGACATCAGCATCAGAAGTTGCCATATCAGAATGTCAGAATCAGAAGATTGATTCACGTATATGCTGAAGTCTGATGAACAGAACTGCGCTCAACACTCTGATAAAAGAAACACAACAGCTCATCAGCAGCTAAGCAGAATCAGAATGAGCCAAGCCAGAACTTGCATTAAGTAAGCAACGATACTGTGCATTGAAAGCAAATTAATACCAACGGCCTCATTCCAGACAAGATCTGCTCGATAAGGAAAGTTTGTTAATAGCATTGAATCAAGAATATTGCATCCAACGTTCAACATCTCAGTGCTATATAAACAAGACTTTGAAGATTGAATTGGCTAATGCTCTCCAAATCTTTACACGCATAAAAGCTGATCAAAATCTTCTTTCTCTCAGTTTTGCTAAACACTACACATTCTGATATTCTATCATTGTTTAGCAATCTAGTTTCTAAGCTTTAATTTGTGTATACATCACAGTTGTGATACAGTTTTGTAGAAAACATTCACACACTTAGATTTGATCTCTTTGTAAGAAAGTGTTTCCTTGACAAACCGGGTTGTGGTTTGCATCAAGAAGGCTTTAGCAGTTGTTAAAGCAGTCTGTAATATTCAGTTGAATATAGTGGATTAAGACCTCGTTGGAGAGAGGCGAAATCACCTTGACGGGTGGACTGGAGTAGTTTGAGATCAAACGAACCAGGATAAAAATATCTTGTTCATTGCATTAGATTTCAGTTTTACAATTCAACCCCCCTTCTTGTGTTTTTCACTACTTCAATTGGCATCAGAGCTCCTGGTTCTGAGCTAAAACACTTAACCGTGTCAGTACAAGATCCAGCGTCAGAAAAACACAATGGCAGGAAACAATTCTCACATCAGCAATGACAACAATGAGGACAGAGACAGATTCAGCGACAAACCTCCAGTCTTTGATGGAGAAAATTTTGATTACTGGAAAGACAGAATTGAAAGCTTCTTTCTGGCACATGATGCTGATCTGTGGGATATGGTGACAGATGGATACACGCACCCTGTGAATGCAAGCGGTCAGAAGATTGATAGAAAAACAATGTCTGACCAACAAAAGCGTGACTTCAAGAATCACCACAAAGCCAGAACCATCCTCCTCAGCGCCATCTCCTATACTGAATATGAAAAGATCTCCAACAGAGACACAGCAAAGAATATTTTTGACTCACTCAGAATGACGCATGAGGGCAACGTTCAGGTCAAAGAAACTAAAGCTCTGGCGCTCATTCAGAAGTATGAGGCGTTCAAAATGGAAGAATCTGAATCCATTGAAACAATGTTCTCAAGATTCCAGATTCTGGTAGCTGGTCTCAAGGTTCTGGACAAAGGATACTCTACTGCTGACCATGTCAAGAAAATCATCAGAAGTTTACCCAAGCAGTGGAGACCTATGGTTACAGCTCTAAAGCTAGCTAAAGATCTCAACAAAATCACTATGGAGGAACTTATCAGCTCCCTCAGAAGTCATGAGATAGAGCTAGAAGCTGACGAGCCTCAGAAGCAAGGTAAGCCTTTAGCATTAAAATCTAACAAAAAATTTGAGTCTAAAGTTTTGCAGGCAGTTGAAGAAACATCTGATGGATCCTCATCAGAAGAAGACGAACTCTCTCTCCTCTCCAGAAGAGTAAATCAACTGTGGAAGCAAAGACAAAGGAAGTTCAGGAATCCCAGAAGATCTGATCAGAACGAGTCTTCTTCCAGACACAGAAGGACAGATTCTTCCTCTGGATACAGAAGATATGAAGGCTCCTCCAGTATCAAAAAGCCAAACACCAAAGACATCATCTGCTATGAGTGCAATGAGCAAGGACACTATAAGAGTGACTGCCCAAAGCTTCAGAGGGAAAAGCCCAAAAAGAAGTTTGGAAGAGAGAAGAAGAAAAGTCTCATGGCCACATGGGATGACTCTGACTCGTCTGAAGCTGACTCAGAGTCAGATGATGAGAGGGCAAACATAGCTCTCATGGCTAACATCTCAGAAGATAGTGAAGCTTCTGAATCAGACTCAGAATCAGATACTGAAGAGGTATTTCCTAACTTTGCTGTTAACTTTACAAAGGCTGAACTTGCTGAAAGCCTTAATGAGATTCTGGAACGGTATCAGCAAATTAGAGTTAAATTCAGAGATTTGAAAAGGAATCTTGAATCTGACTCTAATAAGACTGAGAGTCTCAAATTGGAGAATTCTGAGCTGAGAAATAAGATTTCAAAATTAGAAAACACTTTACAAAACTCTCAGAAGGAACCAATTTCTGAAACTCCCAGCAACGCTGGTGAGATCATCAAGGAGTATGATCACAGTTTCGAGAAGTTCCTCGCTAAAAGCATAGATAGAAGCAAAATGGCTTCAATGATCTATGGAGTTAGTAGAAACGACAGGAAAGGAATAGGATACCAAGGTAAGGTTCCTACACCAAAGAATGTCATGGACTTAACAATTAAACACACTCCTCTGAATTCACATTTTGTGTATGGTCACACACATGATATTAAATACACTAGCAGTAAGCACTCTGTGAAACCAAAATTCAACCAGAGTTTTGGTAAAACTAACAAATCAGGACCCAAGAAAATCTGGGTACCTAAGGATAAAATAATACATGTTGCAGATATCTTTAGCAGCAAGTCAGAAACACCAGTCATGGTACCTGGACTCTGGCTGCTCACGACACATGACGGGAAGAAGGCATATGTTCCAAAGCCTGGAACTTAAGCCTGGAGGCCACGTTGGCTTTGGAGGCAATCAGAGGGGAAAGATAATTGGCTCTGGAACTGTAGGTAATGGAAATCTTCCCTCTATTAATAATGTTCTGCTAGTAGATGGATTGATGCATAATCTGTTATCCATAAGTCAATTAAGTGATAACGGTTATGATATAATCTTTAATCAAAAATCATGTAAAGCTGTTAGTCAGAAAGATGGGACTATCCTGTTTAATGGTAAGAGGAAAAACAACATTTACAAAATCAAACTTTCTGAACTAAAGAGTCAAAATGTAAAATGTCTTCTGTCTGTTAACAACGAGCAGTGGATCTGGCATAGAAGATTGGGGCATGTTAGTATGAGAAGAATATCTCAGATTAACAAACTCAATCTGGTCAGAGGACTTCCTAATTTGAAGTTCAATTCAGATGCTCTGTGTGAAGCATGTCAGAAAGGAAAGTTTGCAAAACCTTCTTTTAAATCCAAAAATGTTGTTTCTACCTCTAAGCCATTAGAACTTCTGCACATTGACTTATTTGGACCAGTTAAAACTGCTTTAGTCAGTGGTAAGAAGTATGGGTTAGTAATCGTAGATGACTATAGCAGATGGACATGGGTAAAGTTCTTAAGACACAAGGACGAGTCACACTCTGTGTTTGTTACCTTCTGTAACCAAGTTCAGAATGAAAAGGATCTTAGAATCGTTAAAGTCAGAAGTGATCATGGTGGAGAATTTGAAAACAAAGATTTTGAGTCATTCTTTAATGACAGAGGCATTCTGCATGATTTCTCTTGTCCTAGAACTCCCCAACAAAATGGAGTTGTAGAACGAAAGAACAGAACATTGCAAGAAATGGCCAGAACCATGATCAATGAGACTAACGTTGCTAAGACCTTCTGGGCAGAGGCAATAAACACAACGTGCTACATTCAGAATAGAATCTCAATAAGACCTATTATGGAAAAGACTCCATATGAATTGTGGAAGAACAGAAAGCCCAACATTTCATATTTTCATCCATTTGGATGTACTTGCTTTATATTAAATACAAAGAATTATTTGAACAAGTTTGACTCTAAAGCACAGAAGTGTATTATGTTAGGATACTCTGAACACTCAAGAGGGTACAGAGTATACAATACAGAAACACAGATTGTGGAAGAATCAATCAGTGTTCATTTTGATGATAAGCTTGACTCTGAAAAGTCAAAGCAGAATGAAGTTTTTGCAGGTATGGAAATTGAATTTACAGGTTCTGAAGACAAGTCATCAGAAGCTCTCAACACAGACACTCCTTCAACGTCTGAAAGGAGCACTGCTAGCAATCCTACAACAGCTGCTGATCAAACTCAGAAGAGATTACCCAGAAGCAGCTTGGATCACCCAGAAGAGACTATCTTAGGAAGAAAGGAAGATCCAATCAGAACAAGAGCAAGCTTCAGAAACTCTGAAGAAACTCTCATGGGACTTGTGTCTCTGATTGAACCTTCTTCTATTGATGAAGCACTTCTGGATAATGACTGGATTCTGGCAATGCAAGAAGAGCTGAATCAATTCACCAGAAACGACGTATGGGATCTCGTTCCCAGACCAAAAGGATTCAACGTCATTGGAACAAGATGGGTGTTCAGAAACAAGCTAAATGAACAAGGTGAAGTCATCAGAAACAAGGCACGACTGGTTGCACAAGGTTATAGTCAGTAAGAGGGGATAGACTATACAGAAACCTTTGCCCTAGTCGCCAGGTTAGAATCTATCAGACTTTTAATTTCATTTGCTGTTAATAGAGGCATCACTCTGTATCAAATGGATGTCAAAAGTGCATTCTTAAATGGTTATATAGAAGAAGAAGTCTATGTACACCAACCCCTTGGTTTTGAAAACACAAAACATCCAGAACATGTTTTCAAACTAAAGAAGTCACTATATGGTCTGAAACAAGCTCCCAGAGCTTGGTATGAAAGGCTAAGTAACTTTCTGTTAGAAAATGAATTCACCAGAGGGAAAGTGGACACTACTCTATTCTGTAAATCAGTTAAGAATGACATCTTAGTCTGTCAAATTTATGTTGATGATATTATTTTTGGTTCTACTAATCCTTCTCTTGGAAGAAAATTTGCTAAGTGTATGCAGGCAGAATTTGAGATGAGCCTCATGGGGGAACTGAAATTCTTTCTAGGAATTCAGATTAATCAAACTCCAGAGGGAACTTACATTCATCAGAGCAAATACATCAGAGATCTTCTGAAGAAATTTGACCTCTCAGAATGTAAGCCATCAAAGATTCCAATGCATCCCACGTGCATTCTGGAAAGAGAAGAGGTAAGCAAAAATGTAGAACAGAAAGTCTACAGAGGTATGATTGGTTCTCTCCTCTATCTGACTGCTTCAAGACCTGACATATTATTCAGTGTTTGTATCTGTGCTAGATTCCAATCAGATCCTAGAGAATCTCACTTAACAGCTGTTAAGCGAATTTTCAAGTATCTGAAAGGTACTACTAATCTGGGTTTGTTTTATAGAAAATCTAGTGATTACAGCTTAGTAGGCTACTGCGATGCTGATTTTGCTGGAGACAGAGTGGAACGTAAAAGTACTTCTGGAAGCTGCCAGTTTCTGGGAGAAAATCTGATCTCTTGGTCCAGCAAAAGGCAATCAACAATTGCGCTATCCACAGCAGAAGTTGAGTACATAGCAGCAGCAGGATGTAGCACACAAATGCTCTGGATGAAAAGTCAGCTTGAAGACTTCCAGATTTTTGAGAGTAACATTCCTATACTCTGTGATAATACTTCTGTTATTTGCTTAAGTAAGAATCCAATTTTACATTCTAGAGCTAAGCATATAGAAATAAAACATCACTTCATTAGGGACTATATTCAGAAAGGTATTTTGAACTTAAAATTTATAGATACAGACCATCAATGGGCTGATATCTTTACTAAACCCCTTTCAGAAGATAGGTTTAATTTCATTCTGAAACATCTCAGCATGAAAATCTGTCCAGAGTGAAAATGTTTTAATTCCATATATTTACCTTCAGAATGTAATTGTTTTACTGTGAACTTCTGATCAATCTTCTTTCAGAAAGATAGAACATGCAGATTGTATCAGATGCAAGTCTAAAGATCTGAGAGTCTAAGCTCAAAGACAGACGTGCTGATCACTACATCAAACAAGTGTCATCCAATCATCAGCAAATCTCTGAAGCAGAACGCGTGCACGCTTTTGAGAAGGCAAAGCGCTGATTGGGTGCATTGAGACACATGTCTGGTAACCGTTTTTAAGTATCTTTCTCAAATCCCCCAAAATCAGCAAGCATTTAATAAAAAGTAATCATGCTTTTAAAATGCAATCATGATTTTTCTCTTTCTTAAAAACGTTTATCTTTTCAAAATATTTTGAAACTCTATTTAAACACATTAACCTCTTATTCTAATTCTTTACAGTTTCTCACTAATACTCAAGCATTCTCTGCATTTTTTTTTCTGTGTTCATCTCTTGCAAAACCCTTTTTTCTCAGTTTCTTCTCAAAACCTTTTTAGTGTGAACATGGCAACCTCCAGCAGTGCTTCTGCAGGTCCTCAGAAGAAAGCATCATCTGAGCAATATCAAGTGCCATTCAGAACACTCCTCACTCTTGTGAAGAATCTTGAAGTGTTATCTGAATTGATCATTGATTTTGGAAGCTTGAAGGAGAACGGTTTTGACCTAACTGAAGAAGTTAGGGCACAGAAGTGGGAAAGGTATTTTGACAGGTTGGTTGGACCAACATTCCCTATGTTAGTCAAGGAATTCTGGATTTATGCCAAGGCTTCAACACATCTAGTCACCTCCTTCGTTATGGGGAAGAAGATTGTGATCACTGAGGATCACATTGCAAGGTTAATCGGTTACAGTGGCGGTGGCGTCCGTTGTGTGGACATGGCTGAAAGATGTGCTGATGTGGGCGTGATAGCTGCAAGGATTTTCACCCATGGGGTGCCCAGCAGCAAGATCAAAGATCTGAAGGATCATTACAGAGTTTGGGCTAAGATAATTCTGGGGTGCTTCAACCATAGGAAGCCAACTAGTTCACCTGATTACATAAATGTGGATCAGCAGTTTCTGATCTACTTTATTGATCAGAAGGTAAAAATCAACTTGGCTCATTTTCTGTTCAACCACCTCAGAACAAGTGTGAAGGAAACCAGGGAAGAAGAAAGAACCAAGAGGGATTGGATACCCTTTGGAAGGTTGATATCAGATATTCTGACAGAGAATAGGCTGATAGAGCATCTGATAGAAGCTCAAGAGCTAAGCACCATTGAACCAACAGTTGGGAAACCACTGAACGCAAAGAACTTGAAGAAAATGAAGTTGATAGAGAATATCCAAAAGGAACCCAGAGCTACTCCTATTGCTGATATCACCAGCAGAAGAGTTCCTCTGAGTGACTTTCCTTTATTTTCTGAGATAGAATCTAAACCAGAGGTGGTTCTCAGATACTTGGATGCGTGCAAGGCAGATGGTACAGATCCAAATCTGATTATCAAAGCTCTGCATCAACCTCAGCAAGAAGTGACTCTGAAGAAGACGAAGAAGAGGAAGGCACCTTCAGAAGGATCATCCCAGCAGACACCCAAGAAAAGAGGTAATTTATCTGCTGCTTCTGTTTTAAATTCTTCTACTATTCCAGCATCTATTCCTCCTCAAACCTCTCATAGAATCTCAATCCCCATCCCAACAATAGATGAAACTGTACCAGAAGATGACCCTTCTGAGGCATTAAAACTCAGAAGACCCAGAACCAAACATCCCAAACCAACAATCTCAACAACATCAGCAATTGACAAAGTGCTGTCTGACATTGATCAACACACTTCTGATCACTCCACCAATCCAAACTCTGAACCACAAATTGTCCCTCCTCCAGAACCAGAACAACAACAATCTGCTGAAGAACCAGAACAACAACAACCTCTCTCATCAATTCCAGAAGAACCCCTTATCCCTGAACAACCAGAAATTCCAACAACTTCTCCTCAACCAACAATTCCATCTCCTTCTCCTCAACCATCTGAACCTTATTCACCTCAACCATCACCTCTGGCAATCCAGCTGCCAGGTGGAACAACAATCACCTTGGCACAGTTGCCATCCTCACCAGAATCTACACCACCAAATACTCCCAAAACACCACCCAGTCTAATCATAATTTCTGATTCTCCCACTCCATCTCCAAAACAAACAGCTGCCAAGCAAACCACCGAAAACCCCAGCAGGACATTCATAGACTTAACCAGCCTTGACCGTCTTGCTGATATGAAACATAAAATAGCCATCCCTAAACCAAAACAACCAGATGTTGGCTATGGTATTATGAATTTTGAAACAGGTGTGCAGCAATGGATTGCTTCTTTGAAGAAAGTCTGTCCTGGAATGATTGACCCAGCTGCTTCTGATCAGCTCTGGTCACAATTCAGACTTTGGGTACGTGCTGAAGCCCTCAAGTTGCAGGATATCAACTATGAGCAGGCACAACAGAATTTCAGCAAGCTTCTGAATGAAGTTGGAAGTCAGCTACTGAAAGAAGACGTGCTCCCTCTGGATAGTGAACCTTGGTCTGAGAAACAGCTAGCTTCAAAGGTGCAACTAGAAGAAGACAAGACCATTCAAGCTGAAGAAAGTCAAGCAGAAGATGTTGCAGAAAGCTCTCAGAAGCTTCCTGCTTCTGATGCTTCTCAAGCTGCCTTGGACAGGTAGATTCTGGAAGAGCTGAAGCTGAATGACATGCGTCTACAGCAGAGGATGGATGAAAACGACCAGAAGATGAAAGAAAGAATGGATGTGCAGGATAGCAAGATTGACACTGTTGTCAGCATGGTGCACAAGCAGAATGAGACTGCTGACCAGATCAAAGCCATGCTGGAGAACCTATTCACACGCTTGCCTCCTCAACCTTAGTCTTTTTTCATTCATGTCCTTTTCATGTTTTCTTTGATTTTCTGATGTACTATTTGAATATGTTTTGTACTATTTTCATGTTTTGATTCTGAACCTTTCAATATGACAAGTTTTTCTGATCTTAATTGTTTTAGCACTCACCTACACTTTTTGATTGCTGACAAAAAGGGGGAGAACAAGAATGATATTTTAAACAATAACGGTTTACTAAGACAGAAATTCTCAAACATTCTAACTCTATTACTTGAAAATGTTTTTTCTGTTTTGCTTAAAGTCTATAGGTACAAGGAAGCTCCTGGACACTCTGAAGACTAAAAGCTATGAAGCTCTGATCACTATGAAGCTCTGATCCACTCTGATACTCTGATCCAAAGCAAAGCTCTGACAAGAAAAGCTCTGATACGCTGATCTGAAGCTCTGCTCTGACATGCTGATCCAAAGCTTCTGATAGTCAAAGACTCTGATACTCTGATGTTCAAAGAAAGGCAAAAAGATCTGATCCTGAAGAACACTTGTAATCAAAGGGAAGTAATAAACTCAGGGGGAGTATCTCTCAACTCTGATATCTTTTTACTCCTTATCTTTTTACCTCTTACTCTGATGCATCTCTCTGATACCTTTTCACGTTATTTTCATTTAAAAAATATCTAGTTTTTGTCATCATCAAAAACGGGGAGATTGTTAGAACAAAGTTTGAATCTACTACCCTATATTTAAGTTTTGATGATAACAAAGTGAAAAGATATATCATTTATGTGATTCATGTATGAACTATCTGCTGCCTAAATTATTATGTTCTGATTTGCAGATACTCTGATTGATATAAGCAAGATCACACCTAATCAGCATCAGAATTTTGGTTCCTGACATCAGCATCAGAAGTTGCCATATTAGAATGTCAGAATCAGAAGATTGATTCACGTATATGCTGAAGTATGATGAACAGAACTGCGCTCAACACTCTGATAAAAGAAACACAACAGCTCATCAGCAGCTAAGCAGAATCAGAATGAGCCAAGCCAGAACTTGCATTAAGTAAGCAACGGTACTGTGCATTGAAAGCAAATTAATACCAACGGCCTCATTCCAGACAAGATCTGCTCGATAAGGAAAGTTTGTTAATAGCATTGAATCAAGAATATTGCATCCAACGTTCAACATCTCAGTGCTATATAAACAAGACTTTGAATATTGAATTGGCTAATGCTCTCCAAATCTTTACACGCATAAAAGCTGATCAAAATCTTCTTTCTCTCAGTTTTGCTAAACACTACACATTCTGATATTCTATCATTGTTTAGCAATCTAGTTTCTAAGCTTTAATTTGTGTATACATCACAGTTGTGATACAGTTTTGTAGAAAACATTCACACACTTAGATTTGATCTCTTTGTAAGAAAGTGTTTCCTTGACAAACCGGGTTGTGGTTTGCATCAAGAAGGCTTTAGCAATTGTTAAAGCAGTCTGTAATATTCAGTTGAATATAGTGGATTAAGACCTCGTTGGAGAGAGGCGAAATCACCTTGACGGGTGGACTGGAGTAGTTTGAGATCAAATGAACCAGGATAAAAATATCTTGTTCATTGCATTAGATTTCAGTTTTACAATTCAACCCCCCCTTCTTGTGTTTTTCACTACTTCATTATCCTTCAAGATAAGACTCTTCAGATCTTTTTGCCCCTTGGCCAGGTTCATGAACATTTCCTGGAACTGAGCGTTTTGAGCTTGAAGAGCCTTAATAGCTTGATCAGTTGCTGTTCCAGAAGACATGATGCTGAAATAAACAGCGAAGAAGATAAGAGACCTGTAAGGGTACCTGTAATGAGGTGCATGGTAATGAAATGCGTATGATATGATTTCAAAGACTTTAGGGATTCAAATTCGTAAACCAAAATGAAACACACTTTTATTAGATTGAAAACTTGAAATAATGTTTGACAAATGCCTTTAAGGCGTGAAAAAGTAAATTAAAATAAGAAATAACAAAATACATCAACGCTCCCATGGTCGTTTTCCGTTGGCGCTGACATAATCGTTGAGGACCTTCTCATTTTCCAACTGTCTTGTAAGCTTTAGAATCTTCTGCTCCTGCTGATGATACTTTTCTCTGTAAGTGTCCCGTTCTTCTCTCAACTGGATCCAAGACCTCTTTAATTCCCCAATTTCAGTAGGCATGTATGGATGGAGGATAGTATGAGGAACCCCTTCTTCATCAGCACTCTCAACAATCACCGGTAAGACAGCTTCGTACGGTATCCCTAGCTTTTGGGCACGACCCCGAACCCACCAGAGATAAGGTTCCATCGGAAGAGAAGTCTTCGCTCCTAGCTCATGCGGATCAGACATGTTAACCCTATTCCAAGCTCGTATGAACCTGCGGTGATGTCCCTCACTATCCCCTTGGTAGTCAAAGACAATGCTCGGAATCAGCAATTCATGAGGACCGTCCTTTCGGGCTCGGCCAAACTGTCGTAAGACCAGAAAATGATTATAGGTTATTCCTCCCCTAATTCCAAGCAAAGAAACATTGGGGTATTCTCCGCACCAGTCGATAACAGCTACTTCTTCCATGTCTTTAGTGCTCCAGATGATGTCCGTAAGGGCAAGGGACATAATTCTGTAGGCCCAACCCATACCTTCTTTGTTCTTCAAAACAGATTTGAGGAGGTGAGAAATAAACCACCTCGCCAGCAATGGTGCATAACACATAAGGGTTCCCCGTTTTCGAGCAGTACATGCATAAAGAGCATGTAGAATGTCACCTAAGAGAGTAGGCACTGGATTACAGGACATGGAGATCTTCACTGTGTTCACGTCGATGAAAGAATCTGAATTAGGAAACGAAACCAGACCATAAATGAGAAGTTCCAGGATGTCTTCAAATGCTTGGAAGTCCAAACTGTCCCAAAACTATTGAGCCTGATCAACCAAGAACTTAGCCAAGAAGCCTTTTGTACCACTTCGAGTCTCCCAGTTAGACATTACCTCATCCTTTATAAGATATAGGGCTGTAGCAACATCCTCTGGCCTAAGAGCTTTCTCCCAACCTTTAAATGGAGTCTGCTCTAAAAAAGAAATACCAAGTAAATCAGAGAACTCCTCCAAAGTAGGGACCAACTGATAGTCCGGGAAGGTGAAGCAGTGGTGCAATGGGTCAAAGAACTGGCATAAGACACTCATTATCTGCTCATCCATCTTGGAAGTGACCAAACCAAGGAGGTGACCATGTCTTCTGATAAAGGAGGAAGTATCTGGAACTTTGGAAACCAAATCTCTAAGCTGAGTAGGAATCTGTACAAAGTTGATCCGAATAGTGTTTCTACGCATAGAGGCCTTGACCTACAAAACAGAACAAAGATGAATCCCCTCTGTCTTTGAAATGGGTTAGTCTAATGCAAAATACATGCAATGTCATGATGCATGATGTTATGATAGAAACACACCACAAGTATTCACAGATAGCAAGCATGGTAAGGGCAAACAAGTCACACAGTAACCCTTAGATTTTAGGCTGGCATGGAGTTTAGGTATTACCCTCTTTTAGTTCAGTTGGTTCAACCTGTCCTAGTAATAGTAGCCGGGTTCTAGAGGATCTCAATATCACTGACTACCCTCGATCAGTCATAATTCTAGTTTGGCAACCTTTTCTTGCGGCTGGAATCATCACGAGAGTTTGGTCTCAATGAGTGTAGCATACTGCTACTTTTCTATGGCCAAGTTGGTCAATTATAGGTTCTAAGGTCAGTTGGTGCTTAATGACCCCTTATCTGACCCATATTCTCCTTGTTCCACCACAAGGGATATCGGTACAAACTAAAGTGCCACACCAACGTAGCTACTGCTTCAACCGTATCGGTCTACACCATACAGTTCCCTCACAGTCTATTACTACTTACCTAAAAGGTATCCCCAGATCCGGGTTAGGATATATAGTAACTCCGATTCAAACCCACAAGGATAAAGCATACAAATCAAGCAATTGAAAACATTATGATGAACTATTCCTAAGGTACACCCCACTTATATCCCCAGCAGAGTCGCCAGTTCTATGATACGGTGGGAAGAACTGAATGTTTTTGGAATGCTGGTTCGCGTTTTGCATTTGTTTTCGCAAAATGTCGCGGTAAGCAAGAGTCGCCACCAAATTTTATTTTATCCAACAAGGAAAGGAAAAAAGCACAGAAAAATTCCTTTTTCGAGATATTTCTGAGTACGGGGATAGATTTATAGAAAGGGAAGGTATTAGCACCCTTTTTATCCGTAGTTATCTACGGGCTCTTAGGTACTTTCTCATCATTTTCAAAATTGTTTTCTTTATGCTTGTGGGTTTTGAAAAGTTTTTGTTTTAACTTCGATTTAACTCTTGCGTTTGTCTTCAAGAGTGTAATGAAGTGTTTTTGAAAACTTGTTCGTAAAAGTGTAAGTGTGAAAAAGTTTTTGTTTTGGATGAGCAAGTATCTAAGAACTAATCTACCTACTCGAAAAAGGAATCGTTCTATGCTAATTTCCTTTAGACAATGCTATCCCACTATTAGTGAGTAGGTAGCACCGTCGTTGGAGTTTGAGGGTTTACTCGAAAGAGGGACATACGGTCACTAAAGCAATGTTAGGACGTCTTAGCGGTAACCCTAATGTCTTAGATCATTTATCCGAGGCAACGATATCTGAGGCAACCTTTCCGAGGCAACTTATGATCTTTTAGACAAGAGGGCAATCTCTAAAACAACCTATACTCAATGACCATTTGCGAAGGCAACCAAGTGGGGTGTACCCTAAGAGTGCGCATGTGCGAGTGTATTGTTTTCAGTTATTTTTATCTTTGCACATGTTTAGGGTGATCTAATTGATTTTAGATTAAACATTCATTCTTGTCATGCAAACCCTATTACCAAACATCTAACAGTTGAATATTTGCAGAAATTAAAGGTGAGGAAAATTAAACTAAATTATTACAAGGCGTCGGGTATTTACATCGCCAAAAGCAACCCTTTGAAATTTAGAAGCGGAAAAATAAATATCCTAATTAATTATTACAAACCGGGAGAAGATACATTAATGAGATAAATAAAGCGCGCGGTGCAAAACTAAATCGAATGCGAAATTAGAGTTTTGACCCTTTTGATTAAAGAAAATGTTTTTGTTGTTTTTATTTTTAAGAAAAATAAATTAAATCCTAAATTTGAAAGCTAAATTAATTATTAAATAAATTAATTAATGAAAAAAATAATTAATGACATATTTTTGGAGTTTTTGTTAATTTAGGAAAGAAAATAAAATAATTAAAATTAGTATTAAAACCTAATTATTCTAATTGATTTTTAATATTTGCAAAAGAAATTTAAGTTACCTAATTAATCTACCTAATTAAATTAATTAATATTTATTAATAAAAAATAAAATTTCTTAATTTTAATTGGGTAAAAAAATATTTTTTGATTTTTGATTTGATAAAAAAAAGAATTAATTTGGTTAGTAATTAAAATAAATAAAATAAAATAATTAAATTAAATAAATAAAATGTAAAAAGGGAGAGAATGGGCCTGAATATCAAGGGTGCCAATAGCAATTTTCTGGCCCAATTGATGGAGATCCGTTTGGACTTTTGTGATCCTATGCATTTGCATTGACTGAGTCCATGGTACACCTTCAATGCTGGCCACTAGATCTGGCCATCTGGCCATCTGGCGCATGGATGAGGGATGAGCATGGTGGACATCAAGCCTGAGTATGCACTAGATTCCCTGAAAATAAACAAGAAAATGCAAATTGCTGGAGGCAGGGATCGAACCCCTGACCTCCAGCCTTGGGATCCTTATGCGCTGATGTGGTTACCACCAGGCCATGTTGCTTCATTTGTTAGTATAATACAATGCAATAATAATATGTAAAACAAAAGCTATTGGCCAGAAAAATAAAAAACGCGCGTGCTGTTTGAATGGGCGAATGGGGAAGCGACAACGCATCATCCCTGTCCTTTGAACCGTGGCTAAAAACAAAGAGGCTATACCCACGGACGAAGGTCCGTCGCTACAAGCCTGTCTTATTCCAAAATCTTGTACAGGCCATGTAAACGAGCTCTAACACCATGGTTAGTCTCGTCTCCCTCTTCTGATCACAACCATAGCCATTACTAAGGCTAATTTTTCCTGAAACAAAAAACCCTAAACCAAAACTTGAAACCCTAACTACGGTGAATCACGATATAGGTCAGATAAATGCAATTGAATAATACCAAAAGCTTGCAAATGATGTGTAGGTTAAGATTATGCCATTAATTCAGATCAACCATGCTTAAATTGCAAAATGCGAATTCAAGAACAGAGCAATGTTACGAACGACTTACAGTGCGTGTGAGGGTCTGAAAATGTGTGGTTTTGGTTGCTTTCGCTTGTGGAGATTGCCAGGAGACGATTGGGACAAATGCCAAGCCTTGAGGATTCCTCTAACCCCTGTTTCGATCTCACACTTTTTCTTGTTTTTTTCAAATTTGGTTCTTGCTCTATAACTGATCTCTAACCCTTATTTTGATCTATACACGACCCTTATGTATTGCACAATGTATTAGGGTTGCAAGTTTTGTCCAAATCCTCCTCCATTGATGATTTTGATATTTGATTTGATTCCCTTTAACCAACTTCCAAATTTGGCCTAAATCCAATCTCCTTGTGCACAATTACCTTGATACGAGTTTGATTGCATTGCTAGCTATAATTAGAGCCTGAAACAACCAAAAAATCCTTTGTTATCAATGCTTTGGATTTTATTTGATTTTATTTGATTTAAATTAAATTAATTCAAATAAAAATCAAAATAATTAATAAAAATATGATATGGACACATGGCCAAGGCTAGAGCACGTCGGATATAATGCAAACGCAAAACAAGTGAAAAAGACTGGACCCATTTGGCAAAATTTGAAGTTTTGAGCATAGTTGACTTTTGGCAATTTTGCAAAAAAGTCCAACTTCAAAAATGCATAACTTCCTCAATTTTGAATATTTAGAGGTGTTCTTGGACTTTTTAGAAATCTTGGTATGTCCTATAAGCAACCTATTTGTTCTAAACTCAATTTTATATTCCATGCTAAAGTATGAAGCTTTGACTAAAAAGGTGTTTTTGTTGACTTTTCAAAATGACCTATAATGTCCAAATTCATAACTTCTTGTGTATGCATATTTTGAACTTGGGGCATGAATATGGATTGTAGGAAATTTAATCCTCTTAAAAATGAGCTTTGGATGGGTCATTTCTCATAAAGTATGAGAAAGTTATGCTTGGTCAAAGTTGAGTTGACTTTTCCTACAAAACCCTAATTTAACAACTTTTGAATCTTGATGAATTATGAGCAATCCTTGAGGAATCATGATCAACCCTTGATCAAATGATGAAATTTACTTCAAAATGAGGATGTTGACCAAAAATCTTGAAGTTTGACTATATGTGTGCCATAATTGACTTTTTCCCTATCATAGTCGATTTTTGGACTTTTGAGCGATTGACTGAGCAAAATTCCTCTACAAGGCTTGAAACTTGACATGGATGATATTGAGAACATATTATGACATTGGTGAGCACTTAGGGTCACTTGGACTCAAGGATCTTGATGCAATGTGAAACCCTAGTTTAGGGAAGACTGCCTTAGGAGAGAGCTTGTTTGGCCAATCCTTGAGCAACCTTGAGCAACTTGGAGATCTTTCTTGCAATGTTTTGAGAAATATGAGAGGGAAAATTTTGTGGTACAATAGGAAGGTATTAGCACCATTTTCATCCATGGTTTTCCATGGGCTCTTAGTTACTGGCTAGATCACTTGGTTTTGTTTGAAAATGTGATTTGTGTGCTTTTTGAAAGTATTTTGAAAAGGTGCCATCCTTTAGGCAAACTTTGCAACGATTCCCGTTCGTAAGAATGTATACAAAGTGTTGAGCTTTTGAAAATATTTCATGGTTTAGAAAATGTTTTGAAGTTGTTTTGAAAGTGTATGTGATTGTTTTGAAAATAGCAAGGATATTTGTTTTGAGAGTGAGCCAGTAACTAAAAGTAATCTACCTACTCAAAAGGTCTTAGATGTGCTTTTCCTCCTCCTTTAGATGTTGCTACCTTACCATTGGTTTGGAAATAAGCCCCATCATTGGATGTGAAGGGAAGGGCATTGGGTCATCGTATGACCAAGATAGAAATGTTGTGAGATGACTTAGCACTTTTCCTTTAGGGACTAAGATCATTTTGAAAGGCAACTTTGATAGCGTCATCGAGGGACTATGATCTTGTATTTTTCAATTTCTTTGTGCTAAGACATCCCACATGCATAACATGGCCATTTTTGTAAGGCAACAAGTGGAATAACCCTAGGGGTGTAAGTGTGCGAGTGTATTTGATTGCATGCATAATTTGTCTTGATTAGGGTGATCTATTTATCAATTTTCATATCTTGTCATACACACCCTAATTACTAGCATATATTGAAAGCAATAACAATGCGGAAATGTAAAGTCCTACGCTATTATAATAATTAGGGGGATACGGGTACATATTTATGGATGGGGGTTGCAAGTTAAAATTCTAGGTTACTATTACAACCATTTTTAAATAGATAAGAATGTACAAGAAATTTAAAATGTTTATTTATTTAAGAAAGGAAGTAAGTTTTGTTTAAGAAAATATTTTTTGTCTTTTTATGTTAAAAGAAAACACAATATGTGAATATGAATTTTTGGTATTTTTGATTAATGAAAAATAAAGATGATGGTAAAAAAATAATAAAAGGGAAAGAAAACCAAAATCAGCGCAAATGCATGAGAGTAGAAGAGGTCAGAAGTTTTGATTCTGACGTGTTGCACAAACAGAAACATGTTAGCAAAAATATGGAAGTTCAGAAGTTTTGGATCTTCTGAGAATTCAGAAGTTTTCAGAAGTTCTGACGCAACTGTCAGAACTTTGTCTCTCTCCATGCCAGTCAGAACATCTACAACTTAGTCATTTCTTACAGAACAAAAGTTGCATACATAACAATTATGACAAATTTCATGAAATATCAGAAGCACAAATCAGAAGCAACATGTATTTGCTAATTCTAATTCTGAGTCTTAATTTCTTTATGAAACTCTAAATAGGGATTTCTTCTACTTAGGCAGGCAGATGCATGAATTTTCAGAATATGTACATCATCAGGATTAGAATATCTACATTGTGTTAAATATGAAAAATCTGATAATGCTTAATCAGTATGATGAGAGTCAGAAGAAAAATTACCTTGCAGTTGAAAAGGATTCTGTGAACTAGAGGTTGGTCTTGAATTCTGGTGACGTTCTGAGCCACTTCTTCACGTGCTCAGCAGGATGGAAGTTTGCAACTTCTGGAACAGCCAAGGGGTGATATTCTGACTTCTTTGAGGTGGGAGTAAATTGAGAGTGTATGGCAATAGGAATACAAAAGTTAAGGTAGATTCTAATGTGTGAATTAGCAGCTGCGTGGATGGCTTTATTCAAGAACACTTGAGGAAAAAAATGGAGTTTGAATGTAAGGAATCAATGCTAAGATTTTGGTATTTCGTGTTTATAGTTTCCTGGGTTCTTGGAATTTTTGCAGTGGTTCAAAGCTTTATTTCTCAATTTTCTCACCTCTTTCACAAATTTTTCTGGACCCTTTCTCAGTGGCCAATGGTGTTCTATTTATAGGCAAAGCTTTTGTAGTTTGGAAATGTCAAGCGGTGCCAGCATCATATGCTAGATGCTGACTTACTCTTGAAGTAAGCTTAAATAAGTAGGGGTTCAATGCATCAAGTTGGATGGTTAACAGCACCTCAGCTGGATTTGGCAGCGTGAATTAAGGAAAAGTAGAAACAGCGCGTGGGTCTAGCATACTTTTGCACAAAAGTTTGTCTTCCCAAGACAGTAGGGGTACACGTGGGGAAAATCCCTTGGATAAAGACTCAGAGGCGGTTGTGAGCATTAAATGAGTTCCCATGTGAAACTTTGCACCCTTGCTTAACTCTGGATTAGAAGTTCTGCTTCAGCGTAGCATCCAATCTTCTGATCCTCTTATCTTATGGATTCAGCATGTTCTGAAGGATCCTTCAGACTTTCCAGTAAGCTTGCAGCAGGCTTTGTAACCTTCTTTGATTTACCTTGGCAAACTCTGACTGAACCTTTGTAAATACTGGCCCAGAAGTTCTGACCAAACTTTGTCTTGAAACTTTCCAGAATTTTCTGAGTGTGAACACTGACCCAGAAGTTCTGAAATTGTCATATTTCTTAAATACTTAGAAAAATTTCTAAGTTTTTAGAATTTGATTTTTCCAAAGTAAAATTTGACTTTTGAAACTCTTGATGAAGTAAACTTCATATTCCAACATGTCTTGATGAAATATGATTTTTGAGATTTGATTTTGATCCAAAAGTCAAAGTTAGACTTCTCAGTGTGCAAATGACCATTTTGCCCTTGTGAATGTTTTGCTTAGAAAAAATGATAATTCAAGGCTTGGAATTGGATGAGAGAAAATTTGAGGATCCAGGGTGATTCCTTGAGAACTGAGAGGGAAAATTTTAGGGTGCAACAGGTTTATCGGGCATATTTGTGTGTTTGATTATGAGAGGTTTCAAATTCCTATATTTGGTTGCAAGTGGGTACATAATAGTGGCATACGAATGGATAAGTCAGGATTTTTATAAGTGGATCTTAATAGGGTGGAGTACAAAGATGAGCCTTTTATTCTAGCCTCTCAAGCTAAACAAGTGTTCTATGTCACTGATCCGACAAATACGAAATGGTCTATAGTGCTTTTATCTAACAAAGTGATTGATGATAATAATGTAAATCAAAGTGATGTTGATGTTGAGAATGAGTCATATGTTAGAGGGAATGAGTCGTATGTACGAAATGATTAAGTTGAGAATATTATAGCGGGTGAATCATATATTAGAAATGATCATAATGAGGGAATATTGATCAATCCATTCGTTCGAGTTGTTAAGAGCCAAGGAATTCATATTCCAACCAAGAAATGAAAGAGATGTTAGTGAAAAAGGTACTAGTAAAATGTTATATGTTCTGTCATTCAGTAAAATTATGTTTTTGTTTTTATATTGTGTTTATAGTTTTATATTGTGTTTATGTTTTTATATTGTGTTTATTAATTCAATGCTACTTGAATTTTATATGGTGTTTATGTTTTTCTTTAATATTACATGTCAAATGACTACTAATGAGTAAAAATCACATCCTGCTTCTAATAATGATAGAAATGAATCAACTATGATGTGGAGAATGATATTAGAAGAGGAATAAAAATTATGAAGTCAATCATTCGTGCAACAGATAAAAGTACCAAATTTGACCTACTTTGGTGTGATACGGTGGGAAAACTAACTTGGTTTTTTTGTGTTTGATCACAAATGTTGCGGTTAGCAAGAGTCGCCATCGACTTTTCTTTTATCCAAAAGGAAAGGTGAAAAAGCACAGGAAAGACCTTTGAGATGTTTTCTTGAGTTCGGGGGGTAGATTATGAAAAGGGAAGGTATTATCACCCTTTTCATCCATGGTTTTCTATGGGATCTTAGTTACTGCTAGATAACTTGATTTTGTTTGAAAATATGCTTTGTGTGGTTTTTGAAAGTATTTTGTAAAGATGCCTTCGCTTAGGAAAACTTTGTAATGATTCTCGTTCGTAAGAATGTATACAAAGTGTTTGATCTTTTGAAAATATTTTCAAATTTTGAAAGGTGTTTTGAAAGTGTAGGTGTTTGTTTTGAAAATAAAAAGGATGTTTTGGTTTTGAAATTGAGCAAGTAACTAGGGACATTCTACCTACTCATAAGTCTTTCATGTTTATTTCCTCTTTCCTTTGGCATTGTTATCTTACCATTGATTTGGTAAATAACCCTATCTTTGGATGTAAAAGGGACGGGCAAGGGTCATCGCATAGCCATGATTAGCAATGTTGTAAGATATCTTAGCATTTTCTTTAAGGGACTAAGCTCATTTTAAAGGCAACATAGATAGCATCATCGAGGGACTTATGATCTTGTATTTTGTTTGTTTTTGCTAAGATACCTCACATGCATAATATGGACATTTTTGTAAGGAAACCAAGTGGATTTACCCTAGGGGTGTTTGTATGTAAGTGTATTGATTTTCATGCTTGATTTGTCTTTGATTAGGGTTTGCTAAGCATTGATTTTAATCTTTCCATACAAACCCTAATTACTTGCATTTGTATATAAAGTAATTAAATTGCGGAAAATAAAAATACTAATCTATTACATCATTTAGGGGAGGGGGTGTATAAATTATAAATGGTGAATATTGCAAGAAATTAAATCTAAATAATTATTACAACCATATTGAATTTTTGAACAAATGTACAAAATAAGGATAAAATGCAAAAATATGAAATGTAAGAAGAAATGTGATTTTTTTATTT
The DNA here is from genome assembly GCA_948472305.1 of Vicia faba. Lineage (NCBI taxonomy): Eukaryota > Viridiplantae > Streptophyta > Magnoliopsida > Fabales > Fabaceae > Vicia > Vicia faba. The sequence continues at coordinate 929,337,523 of OX451741.1, read as the reverse complement.
TGTTTTTTTCATGAAAAGTGTTTTTTGACCTAATTAATTAAAATAAAATAATTAACTAAAAAAATAAAATTAATATTAAGTTAGTAAAATAATTAATTTAAGGAAAAGTATTTTTTAGGGTTTTTTGTGAACTTAATTAAACTAGTAAATAAAAAATTAAATAAAAATCCTAAATTCTAAATTAATTTTAATTTTACAAGAAATATAAATAATATAATATAATAATAATTAAAATTAAATTATCTAAGTTTTTAAAAAGGCAAAGTTAATTATTAAAGAAAATGTAAAAGAAAGGTCTTCATTATTTTGTTTTTGTGAAGAAAAATAAAATATAAAATGTGAAAATAATAAATAAAAATATTTGTTGGGTTTTTATTATTAACAATAAAAATTAATATTAATAATAATACTAATAATAATAATAATAATGAAAATAAAAAATAAAAAAAAAAACAAAATGGGCCAGGATGTATGAACAACAAGGCATGGGGGTTAGATCATAGCAAAAAAAAAGGCCCAACAAGAGGAGGCCCAGGCGCTGCAAAAAGAGTCAAAAAATGTGAGAAGATGTGAAAAAAATGCAAAAAGGTCACGCTGGGGCTTGAACCCAGGACCTAAGGGTGATAGGCACGCGCTTTAACCATTGGGTGGTGATACATCTGTTAACTTATGCAAAACAACATATATATAATATAAGTCTTGCCCTAAATGTACTTCATCTTCAACCTCCAGCCAGAAGCCCTGTAACTTCTTCGTTTCTCAACCATTTGCAAAAATGTAAACATGAAAGTTGTGTAAAATTTCATCACGATTCCAGAAATGTAAATAACTAAAAATATAGATCAAAGATGAATGAGAATTTCTAATGGTACCAAATTCTGACTTAATTTTTCCAGGATGTTCAGATTCAAAATTCTAACTACTCAAGCAATATAAATGAAATCTAAAGACATGGTTAGTTTCAGGGCTATGATATCTACGTTTTATCTTCACAAATGGAAAGCAAATGATGCCTATATGAAGAGTTCAAAAGTCAGAAAACTCACCTTGAAAATGGAATTCATGTTTTGAGTTCGAGCTTGTTTCAAGGTGCTACAAGGATCAGGTTAGCTTCCTTGAGGTCACAGGAAGCTAATGCAATGATTAGCTTGGTTGGAGAGTGGCTGAAATGGTCTGGAGAAGTCCAACTGTGATGCTCTATTTTGAACTTGTAAATGGAGGAAGATGGTGTTACAGTCGTGTAACAGGGACATGGATGGCTTGTGTATGATGCTTGGAAGCTTTTGGAAGCAAAAGGCCAAGAAAAGCACGAGTAGTTTTTGATTTTGGGATTTCTGGTCAGAATATGCAACAATGGAAGTATGAGATGCAATTCTAATTTCTTGTGTGTTTTAAGGCTTGTGTATGTGTGTGTTTTTTTGCCAAGGACTTTCTCATAAGTAATGAGAAGGTTTTTGTGCTTGAGAGGGTCAGAAGTACAAGATATAGGCTGAATGCTATGTTACTTGATTTTGAAGAAAAGTGGGAGCATGGTTCCAAGATGAAGTACAAGCATGGGATGAGTGATTGTAAGGCTTGAGACAAACTTCTCTTGAGTTATAGGACGTGTATGATCAGAAGAAAATAATTGAAAGGCTCAAGAATAATTTTTGTGCATAAAGCTACTTTTTCAAAATGGCATTGTGCACTTTCTTCTTAAAATGGATATAAAGCATAACATTGCATTGAATGCTTGAGTTGAAGCCTCTAACAGATGTGTAAGCATTTAATTATGGAGTGCCTAACAAGTTTGAGGCCTGTAAAGTAGAGATTATGCAGCATAGGTTTGAGATTTGAATCCTTGTTCATCACAAAATGACCTATAATTTTAGTTTGAAACCCTAACTTCCTCTCTTCGACTCTCCTTTCTCAAGAATGATCTCAAGGAGTTCTTGGACATTTTAGAAATCTTATAATGTGCTATACAACCCCTCTTTGAATCACTTTTGAAAATATTCCCCTTGGAACTATATGAAAAAGGGCCATGAAGTTAGGTCAAAATCCTACCTAAACTAGGGCAAAATTTCACTAAGTGTTTAGTTTAATGACCATGACTTCATGGATTAATAACTTGAGATCCAAAATTTTTTAGGAGAAGTTGTGTTAAGAAATGTTGTATATCTCATGGAGATATACAACTTTCATGTTTAAATTTTCTTTTGAATCATCTTGCATCATGGTGAAAAATTGGCACAAAGTTGTGAAAAAACATGAAGTTTTCAACACTTAGAAAAATTTCTAAGTTTGAAAACTTTGACTTTTCAAAATGAAATCTTGACTTTTTGATTTATTGATGAATAAGTTTCATATTTTGACATGTTTTGATGAATTGTGATCTTTGACACTTGATTTTGACCAAAAAGTCAAAGTTTGACTTTTCAATATACAATCGACTTTTGATCAGTTGACTGAAAATTAACTATCAATCCAATTGATCTTGAGCAATGTTTTGAATCATACCATTAGGTCAAAATGCTGCAATTGAACTCTTGAGGTCATGTTTCAAACCAATTGACCATTTTCTAGGTCAAAAATCAGAAATTGCCCTATCTTAGTAAAAACCCTAATTTTGACCATTTTGCCCTTTTGATGATTTGATCAAATTTCTTGAGGAATTGTGTTCCAAACTTGATCAAATGATACATATGAGTTTATAATGTTTATATGGATAAAAAATTAAGAAGTTTGACTGTAAATCGGCCATAGTTGACTTTTCCCCAATACAGTTGATTTTTAGGCCAACTACTCAATTGACTGAGCAAAAATGTGATTCAAGGCTTGAAACTTGACATGAGTAATATTGCGGGTACATAATGATCAATGAAATTAATATGAGGCATTGAAAGTTCAATTATCCTTGTGCAATCTCAAACCATAATTTTAGTCATCAATGCTTAAGGAGGTGTCTTGAGCTGATTAATCCTTGTGCAGTCTTGAGCCAAGAGAGATATTTGTGAGAAAATATTTGATAAGTGAGAGGGAAAATTTTGGGGTACAACAACTACCCCTGTTCAATCTTCTTAAACCTGAAGAGTTGGATTGGAGGATTTTCCATTCGTGACTTGAAGGTGGAAGATGATTGGACACTAGAGTGCCCAGAAATTTGCACTCGAGGATGTGATGGTTGATGGTGTAGGGAGTGGGATTAAAGATGCCATTTAGAGAGGTGATGGAAAGTTGTTAGAGATGGGCTTACAGATGCCATCAAAAATATTGTTGACAGGAATAAAAGAAGTGTCAGAATAAATCTCTGGTTGATTTATACTGAAATAGTGGATGTGTTGGGTTAAGTACCAGAATAATACCCCTAAATGGATTTTATTTGACTCGTATCTGAAAGTTGAAATTGAATGAGTATCAGAATGGCGTTCGTATCTAGAGCGTATCTGAACTGTATCTGAAAGCTGAAACTGAATGAGTATCAGAATGGCATCCGTATCTAGAGTGTATTTGAACTGTATCTGAAAGTTTAATCTGAACGAGTATCATGATGGCATCCGTATCTGGAGCGTACCTGAACTGTATCTGAAATCTGAATCTGAATTAGTATTAGGATGGAATCCATATCTAGAGCGTATCTGAACTGTATCTGAAAGCTGGATCTAAATGAGTATCCGGATGGCATCCGTATCTAGAGCGTATCTAAATTGTATCTGAAAGTTGAATCTGAATGAGTATTAGGATGGGATCCGTATCTGGAGTGTATCTGAACTGTATCTGAAAGCTGGATCTGAATGAGTATCAGGATGGCATCCATATCTGGAGCGTATCTGAACTGTATCTGAAAGAGTGTATGAGAAGAAACCCATGTAGGATTGCTTCAGCTGGTCGTGTAGATAATTGACCTGGCTTATTTTAGGTATCAATCTCTGACTTTTTGCAAATTGTTGATGATAGCCATCTGCTGACTGATCTTTCCTGAAGAGATGAAAGATTAGTTGTATGTAATGTCATGATGTATGAAATGTATTGTACAATGATGTTCTGACAAATGAATGCAAATATGTTGTGTGCATTCGTGTCATAGATATTTATGACGTATGGATGAGATGTATGGGTATGTAAGATATGCTGTTGTAATACTGTTGGACTAGGGAAAATAAATCCCTGACTGGTGTTGGGGACGTGGAGTGTAAGTCTTCATGTTTTGAAGCGCTGATGAGTTGACGAGATTTTATTTTCTAGAGAAATAAACTTTGTTGTAATGGAAATGTCGTGTATTGCTCGCGAAATCCTGTTAGGGAATCCTGAGAATTTGGGCGACTTTTACTAGGGATTGATAACTGGAAGTTTTGTTCCGTCGGGGATATGAGAGAGCTTGATATCATTAAGCTGCACATTGTGGGGGATTTTATGGAATAGTTTAAAGACATTATCGTTTTTCTTAAAGCCATTAGTGATTGTCTTTCTATTTTCTGTTTTTTTTTGTTCATTTATAAACAGTAGTTACGTTTAAATGCATATGTTCAAAAATAAATCATTGGACGTTTTTGTAAACAAAACACAGGAATAAAGAAAAACATATAGTTTTTCACTTTTAAAGGAATATCTTTGTATTAACTTGAATAAATATTTTGTACAATGAGGCGAACATCCTAGTAAGAGAATGTCATCGTAAAAAATGGAAATTTGATACAAAGAAAAGATAGCTATGTGCAATAATCCCATGGGGTTCCCATTCTGCTATAACCTTCGTGTCTCTGAGCGTCTTGTCCACTTGCTGCCTTGTCTGAAGTTGATTGGATTGATTAGAACCGTTGAGTTTGTCATTCGAAGCCAAAGGTTGTCTGTAAGGTGATCCAACGGGACATAGTCATACGCTTTAATTCCCTAACTTTTTCCTGGACCGCCCTTTCGGGTTTTCAGTCCACCAGGATACCCTTTTTTTCCCAAGTCTCCCTTTCGGGTTTTCAACTTGCCATGTGTACAGATTTTTTTGTTTTATCCATAATTTTTTCCCGAACCTTTGTGGTCCGTCGGGATGCCCTTGTTTTGCCTAGGTGTGTCAACCTAGCGGGTCTCTTATGCATAGTATCTTTTAACTATGTCCGTGTTCACAGGGTGCGGCAGGTCGTCGCCATCCATAGTGGTTAAGATCATTGCTCCACCATAGAATATGCTTTTGATCATAAACAATCCCTTATATGTAGGAGTCCATTTTCCCATGGGGACACCCTGCGGAAATATGATGCGCTTGATCACCAGATCCCCGACTTGATACACTTGGCATCTGACCTTTTTGTTGAAAGCCTTGATCATCCGTTTTTGATACATTTGACCATGACAGACAACAGTAAGCCTTTTCTCATTAATCAAGTTCAGTTGATCAAGTCGAGTTTGGATTCAATCCTTTTTATTCAGCCCTGCATCCTTCATGATTCTCAGAGAAGGGATTTGGACCTCAATAGGCAAGACAACTTCCATGTCGTATACTAGAGAGTAAGGTGTTGCCCCGGTTGATGTGCACGTCGTGGTACGGTAACCGTGGAGAGTGAACGGTAGCATCTCATGCCAGTCTTTGTAGGTTACTATCATTTTTTGTATGATCTTTTTTATGTTCATTTTTACGGCTTCGACAACGCCATTCATCTTCGGCCGGTAAGGGGAAGAATTATGTTGCTGGATCTTGAATTGCCACACAGTGCGATGATCATATTATTGTTGAGATTCATACCATTGTCTGTGATGATTCTCTCTGGGATTTCATACCGACAGATGATATTCTGTTTGATGAAACGAGCCACAACATTCTTGGTGACAGAAGCGAAAGAACCTGCCTCAACGCACTTCATGAAATAGTCAATGGCCACCAAGATGTAGCGGTGTCCATTAAAGGCTATGGGCTTAATTTCTCGAATCATATCAATGTCCCACATCGCGAATGGCTAGGGAGAAGTTAGGACATTTAGAGGAACTGGAGGTACATGGAATTTGTCAGCATAGATCTGATACTTATGACAGGTTCGTGAATGTTGATAGCAATTTTCCTCCATGGTAGACCAATAATAACCTGCCCGTAGGATCTTCTTTTCCATCGTATGCCCACTGGAATGGGTGCCAAAAGTGCCTTCATGTAGATCAACCATGATCTTTTCTACCTCAACCTTGTCTACGCAACGGAGCAAAACAGAGTCATGGTTGCGTTTGTAGAGGATGCCATTACTGATGAAGAATTTAGCATATAATCTCCTTAAGAACTTCTTATCATTGACTGAAGCTGCTTCCGGATACTCTTGAGCCTCAAGATACCTCTTGGCTTCATGGAACCAACGTTGGTCCACTACTTCTTCAGTATTGATCTCGTGACAGTAAGTTGGTTCATCCATCCGTTCAATGGTGACCTGGGGAGCATCGTTATCCCATTTGAGTTTAAACATGGATGACATTGTGGCTAGCGCATATGCTAGTTGATTTTTATCTCGCGGGAAATGCTCGAAGGTAATCCTCTCAAAATGTGGGATTAATGTCAACACATGTTCTTTGTAGGGGATGAGGTTAGGGTGCTTAGTGTCCCATTCTCATTTGATCTGACTGATGACCAAGGCTGAATCTCCGAATACACTTAAGGACTTAATCCCCAAATCTATGGCAGCTTTGAGACCAAAAATGCATGCTTCGTATTCTGCCATGTTATTTGTACAGTTGAAGTAGAGTCTTGCAGTAAAGGGAGTGTGACATCCTTCAGGGGATATGAGTACAACACCTATGGCATTGCCGAGTGCATTGGAAGCCCCATCAAAAACAAGGGTCCATCAGGATCCTTGTTCAGGTCCTTCATATGGTATGAGTTCCTCACAGTTGTTTACCATCATGATGTCTTCATCTGGGAATTCAAACTTCATGGATTAGTAGTCATCCACAGCTTGATGAACTAGGTGATTGGCTAGCACACTGCCCTTTATTTCTTTCTGAGTAGTGTACTGAATGTCATATTCCGTCAGAATCATCTGACATCTCTCTATTCTCCCAGAGAGGGAAATCTTCTCGAATATGTATTTTATTGGATCCATCTTGGATATCAATAAGGTAGTATGAGTCAGCATATACTGTCTTAGTCGGCGAGCAGCCCATGCCAGAGCGTAACAAGTTTTCTCGAGCAATGAATATCTTGTTTCACAGTCGGTAAACTTTTTGCTCAGGTAGTAAATATCATGCTCTTTTTGGCCAGACTCGTCATGCTGCCCCAACACACACCCCATTGAATTTTCCAAGACAAATAGATACATGATCAAGGGTCTTTCCTCGACGGGTGGCATCAAAAAACAAGGCTCTTGAAGGTACTCTTTGATCTTGTCGAGGCAGTTTGGCACTCATCATTCCATTTGACTACTTGATCTTTCTTCAGTAATTTGAAGATCGATTCACAAATAACTGTTAAGTGAGAAATGAATCTGACAATGTAGTTTAGCCGTCCTAAGAATCCTCTGACTTCCTTATCAGTACGAGGAGCAGGCATTTCTTGTATTGCTTTCACCTTTGTAGGATCCACTTCGATACCTTTACCACTGACGACAAAGCCTAAGAGTTTACCGGACCTCACCCCAAATGTGCATTTATTCGGGTTCAACCTCAACTTGTATTTTTTTAGCCTCTCAAACAGTTTATATAAATGGTCAAGATGTTCCTCTTCAGTTTGAGATCTGGATATCATGTCGTCCACATAGACCTCTATTTCGTGATGTATAATGTCGTGAAATAAAGCTACCATGGCACGTTGATAGGTTTCCCCAGCATTCTTCAACATGAATGGCATAACCTTGTAACAAAATGTGCCCCACTGTATGACAAAGGTCGTTTTCTCCATGTCCTCAGGCGCCATTTTGATTTGGTTGTATCCTGAGAAACCGTCAATAAATGAGAACACTATATGTTGTGCCGTATCATCAACCAGAATGTCGATATGGGGGAGTGGGAAATCATCCTTGGGGCTTGCCCTATTCAAGTCTCTATAGTCCATGCACATTCGTACTTTGCCGTCCTTTTTAGGCACTGGAACAACATTGGCGAACCATTGTGGATAGGAGCTAACGGCTAAGAATACAACATTGAATTGTTTCATGACTTCAACCTTGATCTTCTCTTACATGTCTGGCTGCATGCGACATAATTTCTGTTTTACCGGAGGGCAGTCTTCTTTTGTTGGTAGACAATGTACCACAATATCAGCATCAAGTCCTGGCATGTCTTCGTACAACCAGGAAAATACCTCAACATAATCATGTAGCAACTGAGTCAGACGCTTCTTGACACTGGGTTCCAGATTAGCACCCACCTTGACTTCTTTCTTGTCCTCTTCGGTACCTAGGTTAACTGTGTCCACTGGTTCTTCGTGAGGCTGAATGGTCCTCTCTTCTTGTTGTAGTAACCTGGCTAGTTGCCCTGGTACTTCACAATCTTCCTCAGCTTCGTCTTCGGCTTGGTAGATTAGATTTTTAGAGTCACAAAAGGCCATAGCAGAATCGTTACCCATGGGATCCTGAATGGATGTAGACATGCATTTTGAATGTGAGTGTGTGTAAAAGAGTATAACTATCTTTGAAAGAAGATAAAAATGTAGAAAAATAAAGATAAAGAGCACAAAGTTCGCATGCAAAAACATCTATGATTCATTGATGACATATGAAAATGAGGTAACAACCCTTACAAATGGACCTATGTGCCTCGGGTAAGACACAAGGTTTAAAAAGTCTGAATTGTTTAAATATTAGAGGTCCGACAAAAATTTAAAGACAATTACTGTTGGATAAAAGTAATTGGGAAAAAGTCTTTAGCTTCCCAATCGCTGAGTCCTCCGTTGACAGTTGGGAAAATCCATTCCTCCAGATCGTAGCTGTCCTCATCATCATCCCCCACTGCGTTGACTTTGTGGTTGCTAATCTTCAAGGGTGGTCCCCCGGCACGAGCACGGCGTGCAACTTTCTGGGCTCCTGAAGTGAAACTCAAACCAAATTTGTCCGATTTGTATGGGATATCCGGAAGTTGGCCCCAAATAATACACCCACTTTCTTCGATCACTGCCTTGGCATCTTTCAGAGAAGACATCTTTAGCGGAGGTCTTGTAATCTTCGGGATTTGGTAAACATCCTTGGTTACAGCCACGGTTTGTGGGACTTCCTCGAAATGCTGAAACGGAGTTTCAATGAATTCACCATCAAATTCCACGTATCTGAAGGAGTTTAAGTGACTGACCATATATTCCTCTTCTCCATGGACAATAATTATTTTCCCCTTGATCGGGTATTTCAGCATCTGATGTAATGTAGAGGTAACGACACCAGTGTTGTGAATCCATGGTCGGCTCAATAAGCAGGAATAGGAAGGACAAATGTCCATTACGTAAAAAGTCGAATCAAAGGTTTGAGCTCCAACTTTTATAGGGATGTCCACCTCCCCATGAACCATCCTCTTTTAACCGTCGAAGGCCCTTACCACTATGTTGCTGGGTTTTCAGGTTAAACCTTTACAGTCGAGTCTATCAAGAGCCTTCTTAGGAAGCACATTCAAAGACGAACTGGTATCAACCAAAACATGGGCCAAAGTTATGCCCCGACATTCGACAGAGACATGTAATGCCTCGTTGTGCTTCCTCCCTCTAGGTGTCAAGTCAGCATCAGAAAAGCCTAAACCATTGTCAGCGGTCAAACTGACCACACAGTCTTGAAACTGATCAGCAGAGGTTTCTTGTGGTACATGGGCAGTTTTAAAAAATTTCATCAAGGCCTTCGCATGAGCCTCAGAGCATAACAATAAAGCCAACATGGAAATCTTTGACGGAGTCTTCTTTAGCTGTTCGACTATGTTGTAGTCGCTTCTCTTTATAATTTTTAGAATTTCTTCCATCTCTTTTTGGGAGGCCTCAGGGATAGATACTGATTGCACCTTGATCCGGATAGGCTCAACCAGAAAGCCTTTACCTCGATTCTCGGTCGACTTGGTGGTAGGGGTGTCAGCAGGGGTAACCATAGGGATTGTAGTAGTAGTAGTGTCAACAAGAATAGAAACAGGGATGATCATAGGGCTGGTAACAGTCTTCAGAGGAGCAATCTCTGGGGAGAATATTCTTCCACTTCGGATTATCTTACTGATTCCCGCGATGTTGCTGATGCCGGGGTCAGCCTTTTTAAAAATTGAGTCTTCATAAGCCAGCCAATCTTGCTTGACACTGTGATAGTAGACATCACCTGTAACACCCCAATTCTACCCCAATCAATTATGAAAAATAAATTAGAGTTATAAAATTTCAATCATACAAATGAATTGGGACGTCACAAATTCATCTAACAAAATTCATTGCATTCATCGTGGATATATATCACTTTCAAAACATCAGATGAACCATCATCATAACATCTTTAGTAAAATAATTTAACATCTATGCAGCAGAATTCTTAATAACATCTCTAACAACAAAACAACAACTTAGAAATGTCTCATATTTAAGAATAATCAAATTAAAATTCAACAACTAAAAGTAATCAATCAAAACAGCAAGCGTTCATCCCCCCGAGTGTTACATATCAGAGCAATGACACCGACTCAAACTATTGAAGGTATACAACCTTCACTCTCGATTACCTGCATGTTACCAACATATGGGAAACATTCAAACAGAAGGGGTGAGATATCTAACAATATAATAACGTGCATGATAATTAATATATTAAATTAGATCAATAACTTCACCACTTCTCATCTCATAATAAACAATAATTACAAGTATATACACATTCATCAACATCAAAATACACTTCTTTATTCAATCATATAATGCGACTCAATACTATGCAAATGCATGTGGTACCATTGGAGCAGAACTCCCATCTCAAAATTTTTCCAATTAATAGAGGCATCAACAAGGCATAGCCTTCATCTCAAAATTTGCCAATCCAGGCCATCTCAACGAGCATAAGCTCCATCTACAAAATGCAATGTATGCGACACAACCATGAATGTAATGATAACATCCAAGTTAACAACATCTCAAAACGTCTCAAATTAACATCTCAAAAACATCTCAAATAATCATCTCAAAAACATCTCAAATAATCATCTCAAAACATCTCAAATAATCATCTCAAAAACATCTCAAATAATCATCTCAAAACATCTCAAATAATCATCTCAAAAACATCTCTAATAATCAACATCTCAGATCATCAAAATAATTTATCAAAAGTCATTTATTTATGAATCATCAAACATTATTATTTATTAATAACTTCTCATTAATAACTCAGCAATATTTTAATTCCACAGTAAAATCAACACTGTCATTCTGTAACTCTAAAGTCAAGACCATCACTTTCCTACTGTTATGGCTCGAACAACAGCTTCTGAGCATCTAACATTCATCGTTCTGCATAAAACAGCGTAAGGCCAACACAACTTCTGACCATGCAACCTCTAACCAACACAGTTTCTAATAACACAACTTCTAATGAAGCAACCTCTGATCGTCACATCTTCTGGCCACTCAACCTCTGAGCAGATACAACTTCTGATCATCACATCTTCTGACCACTCCACCTCTTACCAGATACAACTTCTGATCGTCTCATCTTCTGATTAATGCCATCTTCTGACTAATACAAATTCTGACTAATGCAACTTCTAACTAGTTACAGCTTCTGATCAGCCACATCTTCTGGCTAGTACAACTTCTGACCAGTCACATCTTCTGGCTAGTACAACTTCTGACCATTCACATCTTCTGGATAGTACAACTTCTACTACCGGAACCTCTATTCTTTAATAGTGCAACGCAATTTCTAACTAACATACGTATAACATCAGAACTTCTATCTTGCACTAATCTAACGTAACTTATATCAGCATCCTGCTAACGTCAGAACTGCTACCTTTCCTTAACGTTATTATTTTAATTCCTTGTTCCTGTTATCACCCTAATCAGTAACAATATGGCTAATGCTATTCCCTAAATAAATCATCGTTCTAACACAACAGCACCTGGTGTCCTTCTAGCATATTTCTGTGTTTTCATTGCTGCTATATTCAACGTTTTCTTCCCTGCATCTCACTATGGGATTCACGATTAAAGCCCTAAAACTTAATCTATTCAAGACAATTCATCACCCATAATTACCCTATAATCTTACAACATTTTAACAGCTCCAAGACATCAATATTTATCAAAATTCATCAATCCTCATCATACACCAATCATATACATTCTCAATTCAGGACAAAACAACAATCACCTGTAACCCCACATATCAATCATCATAAACCCAATTATAGAGTTAGTACCCCACCCTTACCTTGGATTGAAGGTCTCTCTACAATTCCGGTTGAATTCTCGTGCTTGTCGTTTTCCACTTCTCTAGCAGCTTGCACGTTCTCTTCCAAATCCTTATTTCTTTCTACTGCTTCTTTCTTTCTATTCCTTCTAACAAATAATAAAATAACCCTATTATTCTATTATTCCACATTGGTCTTAAAACCAACACACCCCCTTATTACTTCTATTCTCCCAAAATAATCCCACTTTAAACAATATTACACCTTTAATATTATTTCCTCACATAATATTATATCTCTAATATTATTTCTCCACTTAATAAAATAAATCCAATTATATAACACATCTTCATAAATATTCCAAAAATAATTTAATTAAATAATTAATTAAATTACGGGCGTTACAACTCTCCCCCACTTAGAATATTTTCGTCCTCGAAAATTTACCTCAAGTAAACAATTCAGGATAGGAGTCTCGCATCTTGCTCTCCAACTCCCAAGTCATGCTTTCACCGGCATCTCCTAGCCAAACCACTTTAACCAAGGCAATCTCTTTACCCCTCAGAGTCTTCATTTCTCGATCCGCGATCCGTACAGGCACCGTCTCCACCGTAAGATTATCCCGTACTTGCACATCGTCCATATGAATCACATGAGATGGATCTGAAATATACATCCGAAGTTGCGACACAAAACACATCATGAAAATTCGAAAGATTAGGCGGTAAAGCCACTCTATAAGCAACATTCCCCACTCTCTTCAAAATCTTATACGGTCCAATAAAACGAGAAGTGAGCTTCTTAGACTTCAATGCTCGCCCAATACCAGTCACAGGTGTAACTCTCAAAAACACATGATCACCAGCTTGGAACTCTAAATCCTTCCTTCGCTTGTCATGATAACTCTTCTGTCTACTTTGGGAAGCTTTCATCTTTTATCGAATCAACTTCACCTTCTCAGTAGTTTCACGAACAAGTTTAGGTCCAAGTACTACACTTTCTCCAGATTCATGCCAACATAATAGAGTTCTACATATCCGACCATAAAACGCTTCAAAAGGTTCCATCCCAATACTAGAATGGTATATGTTATTATACGTGAACTCTATCAACAGAAGATAAGTATCCCACGAACCTCCCTGCTCAAGAACACATGCCATCAACAAGTCTTCCAACGATTGAATCGTCCGTTCAGTCTGACCATCCGTCTGAGGATGATACGCTGAACTCAACCTCAACTTAGAACCCAACGCTTCTTGCAAACTCTTCCAAAATTCAGAAGTAAATCTTGGATCTCTATCTGACATAATGCACAAGGGAACACCATGCAACTTCACAATCATACTAATATAAATCTCAGCCAACTTTGACACTGGAAAACTGATGTTAATAGGAATAAAATGAGCTGACTTCGTAAGCCTATCAACAATCACCCAAATAGAATCATGTCCTCTTGAAGTACTAGGAAACCCCATCACAAAGTCCATTGAAATGCTATCCCATTTCCATTCTGGAACTTCTAACGGTTGCATCAATCCTGCAGGCTTCTGATGTTCAACTTTCGACAAGTCAAACATGCATATACAAACCAAGCCACATCACTCTTCATCCCAGGCCACCAAAACAAACCTTTCAAATCTTGATACATCTTTGTAGCTCCTGGATGAATACTCAACTTACTTCTATGACTCTCTTCAAGTATCAATTTCTTCATCTCAGCATCATCAGGAATACAAATCCGGTTACAAAACCTCAACACACCTTGCTCATCTAGCTTAAAATCACTATTCTCAGATTGGTCAATCCCAACCATCAAATCTACCAGTTTCACATCCAACTTCTGAGCTTCTCTGATACTGTCTAAAAATTCATTATTAATCTTCAACATACCTAACCTAACACTCTGTGAAGTAACCTCGCAAACCAAGCTCATATCTCTGGACTTCTCAATCAATTCCAACTCTTTAATCATCATTGCTGACATATGTAAAGTCTTTCGACTCAACGCATCAGCTACCACATTTGCTTTTCCTGGATGATAATTCATGCCGAAATCATAATCCTTTAGCAATTCCAACCATCTTCGTTGCCTCATATTAAATTCCTTCTGATCAAACAAATACTTTAAGCTCTTATGGTCACTAAACACTTCAAATCTAGAACCATAAAGATAATGCCTCCAAATCTTCAACACAAAAACAACAACAGCAAGCTCTAAGTCGTCCGTAGGATAGTTCTTCTCATGAGTCCTCAACCGTGACGCATAAGCAACTACCTTACCATTCTTCATAAGCACACCTCCTAAACCCATCTTAGAAGCATCACAATACACCACAAAAGGCTCTCCTGGATTAGGCAACATCAAAATCGGAGTCGACGTCAACCTCTTCTTCAATTCCATAAAACTTTCTTCGCAATGAACATCCCAAACAAAAGCTCTACCTTTACAAGTCAACTTAGTCAATGGGAGTGACAACTTAGAAAACCCTTCAATAAACCTTCTATAATAACCATCTAATCCCAAGAAGCTTCTAATCTCAGTAGCTGACTTTGGAGTTTCCCATTGCAACACAACATCAACCTCTGATGGATCTACAACAATGCCACTACCTGAAATCACATGACCAAGAAAACTAACCTCTTTAAACCAAAATTCACACTTGGACAGTTTTGCATACAACTTCTTCTCTTTTAAAACTTGCAATACAACTCTTAAATGTTCAGCATGCTCTTATTCTAACTTAGAGTAAATCAAAATATCATCAATGAACACCACTACGAACCGATCCAAATAAGTATGAAAGATACGATTCATATATTCTATGAATACTCCCAGCGCATTAGTAACACCAAAAGGCATCACCGAATACTCATAATGTACATAGCGCGTTCTGAAAGCCGTCTTCTGAATATCTTTATCCCTCACTTTAATCTGATGATAACCCGACCTCAGATCAATCTTACTAAACACACGAGCATCCACTAATTGGTCCATCAAGTCATCTATTCTTAGAAGCGGATACTTGTTCTTAATCGTCACCTTGTTCAAATGTCTATAATAAACACAAAGCCTCATGCTTCCATCTTTCTTCTTCACTAACAACACTGGAGCACCCCACGGCGATACACTTGGTCTTACAAACCTCTTCTCAAGTAACTCTTCCAATTGCTTCTTCAGCTCTGACAATTTAGATGTAGACATCCTATATGGCGCCATAGACACAGGTCTGGTACCAGGTACAAGATCAATTGCAAATTCAACTTCCCTCTCTGGCGGTACATCAGGAATCTCATCAGGGAAAACTTTAGGAAATTCACACACCACCTGTAATTCCTCAATTATAGCTTGAGTCTCTACAGATAGCGACGCCATCAACGAAAACATGTGCACTTCCTCTTGCCTCAACTTTCTCAACTGTCTAGTAGACAACAAACCATCTTCTTCTTCTTCAGGAGTAGAAAACTTCACCGACTTGTCATAACAATTAATATGAACACAGTTATGCTCTAACTAGTTCATACCCAAAATTACCTCCAAACCTCTTAACGGTAAACAAACCAAATCAACAACAAAGTCTCTGTCGAAGATCAACAAGAGACACTTAGCACACACAAAAGAAGTAGTCACCGACCCCTTGGATGGAGTATCGACGACCATTTCTCCATTCAAATAAGACAACACAAGACCCAATCTTTCAAGACAATCAGCAGCAATAAAACAATGCGTAGCACCAGTATCAATAATAGTAATTAAAGGAGTACTATTAATGAAACATGTACCTCTAATAAGTCTGTCTGCAGCAGCTGTCTGATCCTCAACCAAAGCAAACACTTTTCCGCTTGACTGAGCCCTCTTCGATTTTGGATACTGGCTACCAATGTGCCCTTCTTCTTTACAGTTGAAACAAACCACACTCTTGTGCTCACACTCGGATACAACATGTCCGTTTTTTCCATAACGGAAACACCTATTCACTTCAGTAGTGCACACATTACTCTTGTGTCCAGGTTTCCCACACTTAAAACAAATCACACCAGCAGAGCATCTCCTTCACTAGTCCTCTGACCATGAGCAACTCTCTGCTAACCCTTACCAGCTGGGGCATCATAAGGTTTACCACGATTCTACAGATGCTTACCCCTCTTCTCACTAATAATCTTATAATGAACATTATTGTCTTCCTCATAAATCCTGCAGTTATCAACCAAATCAGCAAAGACACGGATTTTCTGATATCCAACTGCTTTCTTAATCTTCGAGCACAACCCGTTCTCAAATTTAATACAATTCGAAAACTCAGCATTTTCCTCAGTGTAATGCGGATAGAACTTAGCCAACTCAGCAAACTTGGCAGCATACTCAACAACAGACTTACTTCCTTGCTTCAGCTCAAGGAACTCAATTTCCTTCTTACCACGGACATCTTCAGGAAAATACTTTCTCAAAAACTCCCTACGGAACACAGCCCAAGTGACATTCTCACCTGCAGCTTCCAACTTCTGACAAGTCTCTAGCCACCAGTCATCAACCTCGACTGCTAGCATATGAGTCCCATAACGAACCTTCTGCGCTGGAGTGCAGTCCATCACGCGAAAGATTCTCTCAATCTCTTTCAACCATTCCAATTCTCCGTCAGGATCATACTTTCCCTTGAACGTAGGTGGATTCACTCTCTGGAAGGTTGCCAAGCTATGAGATCCAGCATTCCCGTCAACATTCGGCTGATTTTCCATCGCATGAGCCATTGCTTCTAAAGCAGCAGCAAGAGCAGCATCATTCCTTCCAGCCATCTCAACTTTTCACTACAACATAAACAATGATTAGAACTCAAAATAACAATACTCGATTGTTAGACAACTACGACTCGACGACAAGGTCGGACCAACCTTTTGCTCTGATACTAACTTTGTAACACCCCAATTCTATCCCAAGCAATTATGAAAAATAAATCAGAGTTATAAAATTTCAATCATACAAATGAATCGGGACGTCACAAATTCTTCTAAAAAAATTCATTGCATTCATCATGGATATATAACACTTTCAAAACATCGGATGAACCATCGTCATAACATCTTTAATAAAATAATTCAACATCTACGCAGCAGAATTCTTAATAACATCTCTAACAACAAAACAACAACTTAGAAATGTCTCATATTTAATAATAATCAAGTTAAAATTCAATAACTAAAAATCATCAATCAAAACAGCAAGCGTTCATCCCCCCGAGTGTTACATATCAGAGGAATGCCACCGACTCGAACTATTGAAGGTATACAACCTTCACTCTCGATTACCTGCACGTTACAAACATAGGGGAAACATTCAAACAGAATGGGTGAGATATCTAACAATATAATAAAGTGCATGATAATTAATATATTAAATTATATCAATAACTTCACCACTTCTCATCTCATAATCAACAATAATTACAAGTATATACACATTCATCAACATCAAAATACACTTCTTTATTCAATCATATAATGCGACTCAATACTATACAAATGCATGTGGTACCATTGGAGCAGAACTCCCATCTCAAAAATTTGCCAATTAATAGAGGCATCAACAAGGCATAGCCTTCATCTCAAAATTTGCCAATCCAGGCCATCTCAACGAGCATAAGCTCCATCTCAAAAATGCAATGTATGCGACACAACCATGAATGTAATGATAACACCCAAGTTAACAACATCTCAAATCATCTCAAAGCGTCTCAAATTAACATCTCAAAAACATCTCAAATAATCATCTAAAAAACATCTCAAATAATCATCTCAAAACATCTCAAATAATCATCTCAAAAACATCTCAAATAATCATCTCAAAAACATCTCAAATAGTCATCTCAAAACATCTCAAATAATCATCTCAAAAACATCTCAAATAATCAACATCTCAGATCATAAAAATAATTTATCAAAAGTCATTTATTTTTGAATCATCAAACATCATTATTTATTAATAACTTCTCATTAATAACTCAGCAATATTTTAATTCCACAGTAAAATCAACATTGTCATTCTATAACTCTAAAGTCAAAACCGTCACTTTCCTACTGTTATGGCTCGAACAGCAGCTTCTGAGCATCTAACATTCATCGTTTTGCATAAAACAGCATAAGGCCAACACAACTTCTGACCATGCAACCTCTAACCAAGACATTTTCTAATAAGACAACTTCTAATGATGCAACCTCTGATCGTCACATCTTCTGACCATTCAACCTCTGACCAGATACAACTTCTGATCATCACATCTTCTGACCACTCAACCTCTGACCAGATACAACTTCTGATCGTCTCATCTTCTGACTAATGCCATCTTCTAACTAATACAAATTTTGACTAATGCAACTTCTGACTAGTTACAGCTTCTGATCATCCACATCTTCTGGCTAGTATAACTTCTGACCAGTCACATCTTCTGGCTAGTACAACTTCTGACCAGTCACATCTTCTGGATAGTACAACTTCTACTACCGGAACCTCTATTCTTTAATAGTGCAACACAATTTCTAACTAACATACGTATAACATCATAACTTCTATCTTGCAGTAATCTGACGTAACTTCTATCAGCATCCTGCTAACGTCAGAACGGCTACCTTTCCTTATCGTTATTATTTTAATTCCTTGTTCCTGTTATCACCCTAATCAGTAACAATACGGCTAATGTTATTCCCTAAATAAATCATCGTTCTAACATAGCAGCACCTGGTGTCCTTCTAGCATAATTCTGTGTTTTCATTGCTGCTATATTCAATGTTTTCTTCCCTGCGTCTCATTATGGGATTCACGATTAAAGCCCTAAAACTTAATCTATTCAGACAATTCATCACCCATAATTACCCTATAATCTTATAGCATTTTAACAGCACCAAGATATCAATATTCATCAAAATTCATCAATCCTCATCATACATCAATCATATACATTCTCTATTCAGGAACAACACAACAATCACCTCTAACCCCACATATCAATCATCATAAACCCAATTATAGAGTTAGAACCCCACCCTTACCTTGGATTGAAGGTCGCTCTACAATTCTGGTTGAATTCTCGTGCTTGCCATTTTCCAATTCTCTAGCAGCTTGCACGTTCTCTTCCAAATCCTTATTTCTTTCTACTGCTTCTTTCTTTCTATTCCTTCTAACAAATAATAAAATAACCCTATTATTCTATTATTCCTCATTGGGCTTAAAACCAACACACCCCCTTATTACTTCTATTCTCCCAAAATAAGCCCACTTTAAACAATTTTACACTTTTAATATTATTTCCCCACATAATATTATATCTCTAATATTATTTCTCCACTTAATAAAATAAATCCAATTATATAACACATCTTCATAAATATTCCAAAAATAATTTAATTAAATAATTAATTAAATTACGGGCGTTAAATCACCCCTATAGTTCCATGGGACAGTTTCATCTGATGAGTACGGGATTGGACCTGGCATAGTAATTATCAGTGGAGCCACTTTAGGAACTGATGTAATCCTAACGGGTATTTTGGTGGAGACCCTAGAAGGATTGGCTAAAATGGTTACTATCGAAACATCTTTGTAAGAAATGGTTGGAACAAGAGTCTTTTCAAACAAAATCTCTTTGTCATCCATTAGGCGTTGGACACCTGCTTTCAATAAATGACAACCAGTTGGTAGGTATGAACAGAGGTGGAATCCTTCATCACAACCCTAAAATAAACCGGCCTTCAATAGGTTCTTCTTGACAGTCAGGAGAGGAGTAAAAAGTTCATCAATAGTAGTAACAAACATATCATCTTCAACAATGTTAACATCACGGCCATTCTTGGGCATAAGAGCGGTGATAACATTTGGGATCTCAGGAGCATCAAACTCAATTAATTTTGCTTCAAGAAGGTCTTGCACCTTGTTTTTTAAAGCCCAACAATTGTTGCTATCATGGCCTGGACTCTCTGAATGGTAAGCACAACGAGCATTAGGATGGTAGTGAGGAGATGTGGTGTTGGGATTCTTCGGGGCTTCCTTCAAAGTTACCAGATTAGATCTCAAAAAATGTGGCAGGACATGAGATAGTGTCATATTAATCCGGGTAAATTATCTTACTGGTCTTTCTGTTCTAGGCTGATTGCTCCTTTGTTGAGTAGGTGCAGGCTTAGGGATCATGACAGCCCCCACCATTGGACGGCGTTCAGTTCTTTCTTGATTGCTTTGAGGATACACAACACCAACTTATTTCTTCCCAATAAATGGTTTTCTTACAGCAGCAGAGGATGCGTCTTTTTGAATCTTCCCACTCTTAATCCCAGCTTCCACTCTTTCCCAGGTCAAGATTAATTCAGTGAAGCCTGCTGAGGAGCTTCCAATTAAATTATTAAAGAAAGGACCGGATAGAGTACCCCGAAACATGTCTACTAGTTCTCTTTCAGAAAGGGGAGGTTGGACTCTTCCTACTAAGTCCCTCCATTTCTGAGTGTAGTCTTTGAAACCTTTACTTGAAACCATATCCATACTCTGGAGTTGAGTACGGGTGGGAGCAAGGTCTGCATTGTACTAATACTGTTTATAAAAAGCAGCGGCACGGTCTTCCAAATTATGGATATTGGCCCATTCTAATTGATAGAACCAATCTAGCTGAGTCCCGAATAGACTGTCTTGAAAGAAGTGGACCCACAAATCTCTGTCAGCAGTGTGAGGCTGTATCTTTCTCACATAGGATCGGAGATGAATCTTGGGACACGAAACTCTGTCTTACTTAGAGAATATTTGTGCCTTGAATTTTGGTGGAATAACAATCCCAGACACCAAACCCAACTCTTCAAAGTCCACCCCGGGCACTTTCTGAACCTCCATTGCACTTAGACGTTCTTCCAGATGTTTGTATTTGTCGTCGGCTGTGGGATACTGCTCTTCAGAGTAATCTTCTTCTTCTCCCTCTTCAGATTCTGGATGGGCAACCACTTTCTTTCATTTCCCTTCTTGATTATCCTTTTCACCAGATGACGTTGCAAAGTCTAAGGTCTGTCTGGCTTGTCCTTGGAACCTTCTTCCCATATTTAGAACACCAATTATTTTCTTTGCTTTCTTCTTCTTTTCTTCAACCAGCAAAGTTTTCAAATCCTCTTATCCTTTGGCTAGAGTCAAGAACATCTGTTGAAACTGAGCATTCTGTGCCTGGAGTTCTTTTACTGTCTGCTTGAGATCCATCTTACTGAAACAAATAGTAGAAAGATGAGGAGACTTATTGTAAGAAACCTGCTTATGTTATGATGAATGAAGATGCATATGCAAATGATTTCAAGGAAATTAGAGATTTAAATTTGCTTTAGACCAAAAAGGAACACACATTATATTAATAAATCAAAGTTTGAGTACATCATGCCTCTTTGATCTTACAAAGAAATACAAAAATTTTAAGATAAAAAAGTTGTACGCATCCTTTTTGGTGCGATGTAGGCGTTCAGGCTCCGCTCCTCATGAATTTGCTTAGTGAGTTCCAAAACCTTCTCCTCACTGGCGTAGAATTGGGCCTCAAAAGTGTCTCGCTCCTCTTTAAGCTGTATCTAATCCCTTTGCAAGTCTTCGAGAGAGGTGGGCATGTTAGGATGAAGGATAGTGTACGTGACATCTCCTTCCACAATAGACTCTATAATAATTGGGAGAATAGAGGGATAAGGCATCATGAGACTTTGAGCATGAGATCGTACCCATTTAAGATAAGGCTCAAGATGGATGGAATTCTTGTGCACTAGTGTCTTGGTATCAACTCTATGTACCATGCCCCAAGCTCTCATGATCCTTTTGCGGTAATCCTGAGCATCATTCTCGTAGTCGAAGATGATTCCTTGAATAAGTGCATGATGAGGACCATCTCTTCTTGCGTATCCAAATTGTCGTAGTGCCAAACAAGGATTGTAAGTGATTCCTCCCCTAATGCCTAAGAGAGGGACATTAGAGAATTCACCTCAGCGATCGATAATGGTAACATTCTCCGAGGATCGGGGACACCAATGAATGCCTGAATGTGTAAGAGTCATTATCCTTTGAGACCTTCTCAAACCTTGTTCATTCTTCGAGACGGATCGGGGTAGGTGCGAAATAAATCACCTAGCCAAGAGAAGTGTGAAAAACAGAAGGGTTCCTCTCCTCTTTATAGTGTGAGTATGCAACGAATGTAGGATATCTCCAAGCAGAGTAGGTACTGGATTACGTGACAGGAAAATTTTAACCGCATTCACGTCTATGAGCTGGTCCGGATTAGGAAATAGTACCAAATCATAGATGAGAAGGGCTAACACCTCTTCAAAAGCTTGAAATTCCAAGGTATTCCAGAAATGGTGAGCTTTCTCGAGCAAGAACTTAGCCAAAAAACCTTTGACACCTCTCCTGGTTTCCCAATTTGCTACTACGTCAGACCGTTGTAAGGACAAAACTTTGGAAATATCTTCAGGTTTAGCGTCTCTTTCCATACCATTGAGAGGTACCTCATTAAGGATAGGCACCCCCAACAGTAGAGAAAACTCTTCCATAGTAGGCACTAACTGGTAATCCGGGAAAGTGAAGCAGTGATGGAGAGGGTCAAAGAACTGAAAGAGCACTTTTAACATTTCTTCCTAAGGGTTTGAAGTGGCAAAGTTGAGAAGCCTACCATGTCTTTCTGTGAATGGAGAGATTTCGGGAACCCTTGATGCCAAATCCTTAAGCCGAGGAGGTACTTTTACCAGACTGATTTGGATAGTGAATATGCGGGCGAGAGCCATGCCCTACAAAAAAAGACAAAAATAAACCCTAAGAATCCTTGAAATGGTTAGTATGACATGCTATGTTATGATGTCATGACTATGCTCAGATATAGCAGATAAGCACAAAAAAAACCATACAAGGACCTTATGTTTAAGGATTGCATGGATTTTAAGGTGATACCCTCTTGAAGTTGGATTGGTTCAACCTGTCCTAAATATAGTAACTGGGTTCTAAGGGATCTCAATATCACCGGTCTTTCCCCCAATTCTCATTCCGATAGACAATTGACTTGCCACCAAACAAAATTCAAGGGTCAAACCTCAATGAGTGTAGTATCGAGTATCAACCGACTTTGAGTTTACACCAAAGACAGCTATCTCACTACGTCCTAAAAGCCAAGTTGGTCAATTAAGGTGATAAAGTCAGTTGATGTTTTATGATACCACACAGCGGCCCCATATTCTCCTTGATTACTCAAGGGCTACCAGTACACACCAAAGTATCGCATCAACATATCTACTGTTTCAACCGTGTCGGTATACCCCGCACAGTTCCCTCAGAGTTTATTGCTACTTACCTAAGAAAGGTGCCCCTAATCCGGGTGTAGGATTAAAACAAACCCAAACAAGGAACCATAATGTAAAGCATACAAGTCAAACAATGAAAGCAAGTAAATGTGATCTAGCCCTAAGGTAACCCAACTTTTAAGATTATTCCCCAGCAGAGTCGCCAGTTCTGTGATATGGTGGGAGAACTGACTTGGTTGTTTTGTGTTTGATCGCAAATATTGTGGTTAGCAAGAGTCACCATCTACTTTTCTTTTATCCAAAAGGAAAGGTTAAAAAGCAAAGGAAAGACCTTTGAGATGTTTTCTTGAGTTCGGGGGGTAGATTATGAAAAGGGAAGGTATTAGCATCCTTTTCATCCATGGTTTTCCATGGGCTCTTAGTTACTTTGTAGGTCACTTGCTTTTGTTTTAAAATGTGCTTTGTGTAGTTTTTGAAAGTATTTTGTAAATATGCCTTCGCTTAGGAAAACTTTGTAATGATTCTCGTTCGTAAGAATGTATACAAAGTGTTTGATCTTTTGAAAATGTTTTCAAAATTTGAAAGGTTTTTTGAAAGTGTAGGTGTTTGTTTTGAAAATAGAAAGGATGTTTTTGTTTTGAAATTGAGCAAGTAACTAGGGACATTCTACCTACTCAAAAGTCTTTCATGTTTATTTCCTCTTTCCTTTAACATTGTTATCTTACCATTGATTTGGTAAATAACCCTATCTTTGGATGTAAAAGGCACGGGCAAGGGTCATCGTATAGCCATGATTAGCAATGTTGTAAGATATCTTAACATTTTCTTTAAGGGACTAAGATCATTTTGAAAGGCAACATAGATAACATCATCGAGGGACTTATGATCTTGTATTTTGTTTGTTTTTGCTAAGATACCTCACATGCATAATATGGCCATTTTTGTAAGGCAACCAAGTGGATTTATCCTAGGGGTGTTTGTATGCAAGTGTATTGATTTTCATGCTTGATTTGTCTTTGATTAGGGTTTGCTAAGTATCGATTTTAATCTTTCCATGCAAACCCTAATTACTAGCATTTGTATATAAAGTAATTAAATTGCGGAAAATAAAAATACTAAGCTATTACATCATTTAGGGGATGGGGTGTATAAATTACAAATGGGGAATATTGCAAGAAATTAAATTAAAATAATTATTACAACCATATTGAATTTTTGAATAAATGTACAAAATAAGGATAAAATGCAAAAATATGAAATGAAAGAAGAAATGTGATTTTTTTATTTGGTTTTTTTCATGAAGGGTTTTTTGACCTAATTAATTAAAATAAAATAATTAACTAAAAAAAGAAAATTAATATTAAGTTAGTAAAATAATTAATTTAAGGAAAAGTATTTTTTAGGGTTTTTTGTGAACTTAATTAAACTAGTAAATAAAAATAGTTAAATAAAAACCCTAAATTCTAAATTGATTTTAATTTTACAAGAAAAATAATATAATATAATATAATAATAATTAAAATTAAATTATCTAAGTATTTAAAAAGGAAAAGTTAATTATTAAAGAAAATGTAAAAGAAATGTCTTAATTATTTTGTTTTAGTGAAGAAAATTAAAATATAAAATGTGAAAATAATAAATAAAAATATTTTTTGTGTTTTTATTATTAATAATAAAAATTAATATTAGTTATAATACTAATAACAATAAAATGAAAATAAAAAATAAAAATAAAACAAAATGGGCCAGGATGTATGAACAGCAAGGCATGGGGGTTAGATCATAGCAAAAAATAAGGCCCAACAAGAGGAGGCCCAGGCGCTGCAAAAAGAGTAAAAAATGTGAGAAAATGTGAAAAAATGCAAAAAGGTCACGCTGGGGCTTGAACCCAGGACCTAAGGGTGACAGGCGTGCGCTTTATCCACTGGGGTGGTGATACATCCGTTAACTTATGCAAAACAACAAATATATAATATAATTCTTGCCTTAAATGTACTTCATCTTCAACCTCCCGCCAGAAGCCCTGCAACTTATTCGTGTCTCAACCATTTGCAAAAATGCAAATATGAATGTTGTGTAAAATTTTATCACGATTCCAGAAATGTAAATAACTAAAACTATAGATCAAAGATGAATGAGAATTTCTAATGGTACCAAATTCTGACCTAATTTTTCCAGGATGTTCAGATTCAAAATTCTAACTACTCAAGCAATATAAATGAAATCTAAAGACATGGTTAGTTTCAGGGCTATGATATCTTCATTTTATCTTCACAAATGGAAAGCAAATGTTGCCTATATGAAGAGTTTAAAAGTCATAAAACTCACCTTGAAAATGGAATTCGTGTTTTGAGTTGGAGCTTGTTTCAAGGTGCTGCAAGGATCAGGTTAGCTTCCTTGAGGTCCCAGGAAGCTAATGCAATGATTAGCTTGGTTGGACAGTGGATGAAATGGTCTGGAGAAG
Source organism: Vicia faba (assembly GCA_948472305.1). NCBI lineage: Eukaryota > Viridiplantae > Streptophyta > Magnoliopsida > Fabales > Fabaceae > Vicia > Vicia faba. The sequence continues at coordinate 929,311,485 of OX451741.1, read as the reverse complement.
TCCAACTGTGATGCTCTATTTTTGAACTTGGAAATGGAGGAAGATGGTTTTATAGTCGTGTAACAGGGACATGGATGGCTTGTGTATGATGCTAGGAAGCTTTTGGAAGTAAAAGGCCAAGAAATGCACGAGTAGTTTTTGATTTTGGGATTTCTGGTCAGAATATGCAACAATGGAAGTATGAGATGGAATTATGAGTTCTTGTGTGTTTTAAGGCTTGTGTATGCGTGTGTTTTGTTTCCAAGGACTTGCACATAAGTAATGAGAAGGTTTTTGTGCTTGAGAGGGTCAGAAGTATAAGATATAGGCTGAATGCTATGTTACTTGATTTTGAAGAAAAGTGGGAGCATGGTTCCTAGATGAAGTACAAGCATGGGTTGAGTGATTGTAAGGCTTGATACAAACTTCTCTTGAGTTATAGGACGTGTATGATCAAAAGAAAACAATTGCAAGGCTCAAGAACAAGTTTTGTGCATAAAGCTACTTTTTCAAAATGGCATTGTGCACTTTCTTCCTAAAATGGATATAAAGCATGGCATTACATTGAATGCTTGAGTTAAAGCCTCTAATAGCTGTGCAAGCATTTAATTATGGAGTGCCTAACAAGTTTGAGGCCTATAAAGTAGAGATTATGCAGCATAGGTTTGAGATTTGAATCTTTGTTCATCACAAAGTGACCTATAATTTTAGATTGAAACCCTAACTTCCTCTCTTCGATTCTCCTTGCTCAAGAATGATCTCAAGGAGTTCTTTGACATTTTAGAAATCTTGTAATATTCTATACAACCCCTCTTTGAATCACTTTTCAAAATTACCCTTGGAACTATATGAAAAAGTTCCATGAAGTTAGGTCAAAATCCTGCCTAAACTAGGGCAAAATTTTACTAAGTGTTTAGTTTCATGACCATGACTTCATGGATTAATAACTTGAAATACAAGCAATTTAAGGAGAGGTTATGTAAAGAAATGTTGTAGATATAATGGATATCTACAACTTTCATGTTGAAAGTTTCTTTTGAATCATCTTGCATCATGGCGAAAAATTGGCTCAAAGTTGTGAAAAAACATGAAATTTTCAATACTTAGAAAATTTTCTAAGTTTAAAAACTTTGACTTTTCAAAATGAAATATTAACTTTTTGATTTATTGATGAATACGTTTCATATTTTGACATGTTTTGATGAATTGTGATCTTTGACACTTGATTTTGACTAAAAAGTCAAAGTTCGACTTTTCAGTGTATAGTTGACTTTTGATCAGTTGACTGAAAATCAAATATCAATCCAATTAATCTTGAGAAATGTTTTGAGTCATACCATTAGGTCAATATGGTGCAATTGAACTCTTGAGATCATGCTTCAAACCAATTGAACATTTTCTAGGTCAAAAATCAGAAATTACCCTTTCTTAGTCAAAACCCTAATTTTGACCATTTTGCCCTTTTGATGATTTGATAAAATTTCTCGAGGAAATATGGTCCAAACTTGATAAAATGATGCATATGATTTTATAATGTTGATATGGATAAATAATTATTAAGTTTGACGGTAAATTTTCCATAGTTAACTTTTTCCCCAATATAGTTGATTTTTAGGTCAACTACTCAATTGATTGAGCAAAAATGTGATTCAAGGCTTGATACATGACATGAGTAATCTTGGGGGTCCACAATGATCCATGAAAGTCATATGAGGCATTGAAAGTTCAATTATCCTTGTGAAATCTCAAACCCTAATTTTAGTCTTCAATGCTTAAAGAGGTGTCTTGAGCTGATCAATCCTTGTGCAGTCTTGAGCCAAGAGAGATCTTTGTGAGAAAATATTTGATAAGTGAGATGGAAAATTTTGGGGTACAACAATTGCAATAAAGACAAACAACTAATTGAGCCTAACGGTTCAATGATGACAAGTTACATTGGTTCCATTGTGAGGAGAGAAGTTTTAATCACTTGTGATGATTGGAGAAGGCGTGAGTTGAAACCCGTTAAAGAAAAAATATAGACTGAAATATAGGTGCCATATGTGATGTCTTTCGTTTTTTGTTGATGCTTATGTCTTTAAATTACAAACGCACATTTAACGTTTTTTACATGGTAATGTTAGACTCCCACAAAAATTAAATCATAAGATAAGGGGATTAAGCAGCAAACCGAGCAGTTGCATCCAAAAAAGAGGTAAACTGATATATATTATACATAGAAAAAGTTAATTCACGATCTTATACTTCATCTAAATTATTATATGCATTTTATCTTTAGATTCATGTTAAAGAGATACAACAAGTCAATATGAGTAAGAAGCATGGAATTGGCAACATGTCCGTACAAAAAAAGGATGTTGCAAAGTCCATGGCTAGAAAAAAGCCTACTTCTCGATATAGGTCGTGCCTTCACACATTAATGGGAATTTCAGATTTGGCTAACAGATGTGCTCGTAATATACCTATGGAGGTAAGTATATTTGGTTTTTCCTATTACGAAACAATAAGTAAAGAGGATGTGGATCAAGTTCTTAGACACGAAGAATTAGGCCTCGGTGTTGTCAATACATACATCAAGTATACTCCGATCAACTTTATTTAATTTATTGAACAATTTATCTACTCATTTCAATGAGTGGTCTTAATGTTAATGATGTTTTTGTTTAAGTTTCATGTATGCCAACTTGATGCGCCCACATCAATTGGACCAAAGATTCTATTTCTTATCTCCAAACAATATCAACACACTATTAATTGAACAAAGACCTGATGAAGTCAAAGAGTACTTTGTCCGTACATTTATGGTCAACAAAGATACAAAAAAATTGTTTTTTTTTATATTTAATACTGGCAATGAGTAAGATTTTCATTCAAACTTCATCTATTATAATTTTTCGTGTATTAACGTTCTGTAGAAAGTTTCCATCTAACCTTTGTTAATCTTACAGTGGACACTGGTTATTGGTTGCAGTTAATCTAATAAGAGAAATTGTATATTTTTTGGATTCGTTAGAAGGTGATTGGACAAAATACCCAAATATGAAGGAGATGGTTGATACATAAGTTAGATTGTTCTAAATATTCATTTGTATACTTATTTATTTTTTTATGTGAGATTGTTCTAAATATTCGTTTATATTTTGTTAGAGTTATACAAATTTTTCGATCACAAAGAGATATTCAAGTACCAAAGAGTAAGGGAAACAAAATTACATGGATTAGATTGCATGTATATTTTCACAATTTTGATTTTATTAGTGATGCTACTTGATAAAAGAAGTTAAACTATATATACTGATATATAGTTTTATATTTTTCCATGTATAGTGTCTTCGTCAGCGTAATGGTATAGACTGCAGTTATTTCATGTTGAGGTTTATGAAAGAAATTATTCTTTTGAATCGAATAGAGATTCCAACCATGGTATTAGTTTCTAACTTATGATTTATTTTAATATATTTAACACATTTCATCTAATTAATTATTTTTAATTAAATCATATTATGTTATATTATGTAGTACTTTGATGAATACATGTCTTCTACTTATTCGAAAGATTAATTGGACAAAATTAAGGAAGATTCTTGTCAATACATTATTGAGATGTGAATTTTATAAGGTATTGTGACACTTTCATTAATGAGAATTTTGAGTATATATAAGTTTGAGTTTTGATGAGACACTATATTGTCATTAGTGTGGTAAATTGCTGCAATGTTGTTATTATTATGTGGAAGGTTAGTTAGGATGGTATTGGATTTAAATTCAAAAAAAAAATTGTTTGTATCATGGTATGAATTGGGGAATTTTTAATAGTGGGTTATAACATATTCTTGATTTGTTTTTGTTACTTGATTTGTGTTAAATTGTAATAGTTATAAAATTTAAGTGTTATATATATATATATATATATATATATATATATAGCTTGGTTCTAATATATATGCCTTTGTTGGTTTTGTTTCAGGTAGGTGCATATGTAGAAGATATATAGATTCATTTAGGATTCTTTATTGTTGTTGTTTGTAGAGAAGATAACAGCTCTAAAAGATAATAATATGTACATTTGTTGCATATTTATTGGATTATAAAGCTGTATATGTAAATATTTAAATTTATGTATATATAAATGATTGAATTCTTCAAGTTGTATCCCATTTATGTATATATAAATTATTGGATCAAATTTGTATATATAAATATGAAAATTTGGTGCATACTTATTGGATTGAAGCTACAAATTTATAAAATCTGTTGCAAATTTGAAAGACAACGCTTTAATTTTAAGTGATTATGTGTACAAGGCGCTAAAAATATAAGTTGAATATATTAAAAAATTCGTGAACATTAGACAGCGCTTTAAACCAAAAAGCGCTACCTATGATGGGGAATAGAAAGCGCTTGTGAAATACCAAGTGCTTCCTTAAAGGGGACTTTAGAAAGCGCTTCTAAATAAAGCGCTGCCTAAAACATAAAAATAGTGGGAAAAAAATACATTACACAACGCTTTTTAAAGTGAAAGTGCTGCTATAGGCACACTTTAGAAAGCTCTTCTAATGTAAAAAGCGCTGCCTATAGGGGCCTTTAGAAACAACTTATTAAATAAAGCACTGTCTAAAGGCGACATTAAGCAACAGTTTCACAGAAAAAAAAGCGTTGTCTTTACTTACCGCAGCGCGGGAATAGGCAGCGCTTATAAGCGCTGTCTATGACAAAAAAAAACGCTGTCTATTCCCTTAGGTGGGGTAGTGCCTCATCTTCAAGAAACCATCCCCCAGCCAATTCGCGTGCCAAAAAGAGGTTGTGAAGCTGTTACCGATATGAAACTTGCAATTACTAAGAAAAATATTTGTGGGATATTTCTTCTCAAGCGAAATAATATCCATCCACCATAGTGATTTAGAACTCCAACTGAAATTATAACTATCGTGTTACGACTGGTTTTTTAATCAGAGCCGCCACTATTAGCTTTTATCCTAGGGAAGGGAATCTAACAGAAAACCCTAATTCAGACAGAAATTTTAGGTTTCAGACTTCTTTAGACGAAAGGAAGGTGTTAGGCACCTTTCATCTACCTTGTTCACAAGGATAATAGGTTTTAGGTTTGAGTTGGGGAAACAGGATTTAAATTTTATTAGGGGAAAGGGTTTCAATTTTTTATAGTGGAACTCGCTATGATTTTTGATCGTACGCCTACGTATCATCTTAAGAGGAATCAGAGTCATAATTCGTAGTTCGTATGGGGTTGGTGTTTTTAGGGTTTGCAAACGTATTTTGAATCACCTCGCATTTTGGTCGGGAGTAGTGATTGCGGAGATTTTGACTAAATGTGCGGTAAGTCAAAATCTATTTGAAACCCTTTTGCAAAAACATTTGATTAGTTTAGTTGATTGCGAAAAATAGTTTGATGATTTGTTGCATGTTTTTTTAATCGTGTTAACTGCAAAAAATCTTGTTATTGCATGATAAAAATATCTTAATGCAAAATATATAAAATAATGCACGAGTTTTTGAATAAAAGTAGTTTATTTACATGATAATATATATAGTATTTATATGTAATAAATAAAGGATATATAAAAATATAATAATATTTACATATAATAATAATATAAAAATTAATATTAATTATTATTATTATTATTATTATTATAAAAGATAATAATAGTAAAAAAAATAATAATAGAAAATATATAAAAGATAGAAAAATTGTTAAAATTAAGCAGGGGGTGTAATTTATATTAATAAGTAAAATAAGGGGGTGTTAAAAGCAGTCTGGCTAGGCCCATTGTACAGACTGGACATGGGGGTGTGATTCGCTTAGTGTCTTAGTAAAATAGTGAAAGGGCGGTGTTAAAATCAATTAGGTCTGGCCCAATAGCCGCTAAAACATGCCGATTGGGTTGTGTATGGCGAGGGGGTATGAGGCTTACGGTGCAGGCTTGGCCAGATGGTCGTCTGATAAGAATCATGTGGATGAGATCTGAGGGAGTATGGTAGTTACTATGTTTGTGCACGCACTGAATCCCAATGGAATAATAAAATTGTTTTACATTTTTCTTAATTCATTTTTGTTTTACAGTGATATCTTCCTTTCCCTCTTCCTCGCGAAACCCAACCCTAACACTCTCAATTCATCTCCTTCTTCTTCCCTAAAACCCCAAACTCCCACGTCACGACGGCGCTCCTCGCTGTGTCTTCGCTTCCCTGTTTAAGCCAACTAAATCAGAACGAATAAAAAAAGGTTAAGTTAGTGTACCCCTTCGCGTTCTAGTTCTCCAACTTCCGTCCGATTGGTTCTGATCTGGCTCGTTTATCCTTGCTTGCAGGTCCGATGTTCCACGATGATGACTAAGAACAATTGAAACGGCGGGGAGGCTAGCGAGGCAGCGAATAGGGTTCCAGATATTGGAATCCCAATAACTCTTCTTGGTTGTTGTTCATCTTCCTCTTTTGTCTGGAAAGATCCCTTACTATATAATCTCCTCTATTCTCCTATTATGTCCTTTTCGGTACTGTTATTCTTCGCGGTTTTTTCAATTCTCCCCCCGTCCTCTTATCTTCTGTATCTCGAAGCCCTTTTCTGTCTTTCCATGAGTGAGTATATATATATATATAGGTTTTTTAATTTATTTAGGGTTTCAATTAGAATTAGCATAAATTTAGAACAATTAGAGATTTAATTATTGATTCACTTGCAGATTTTATGTTGATGTAATGGAGATTGATTTGGTTGTAATAGGTTATTTTGAATCAATTTCGTAGATTTTGTTTTTAGCAACTTTCCAAATTTGATTGTTGATTTCAGTTTTATTGTGGATATTCTGGATTTGTTTGGATATTTGATTGGATTTCTACCGTTATTATTAGTGGTAAAAACAAGCGTGATTTTAGTTGTTAATTTGCATAGTTACTGTTTTTTCAATTGGGCTTGCGTTAATGTTCAAAATTGGGCCAGTTTTGTTTAATTGTTTCAGCCCAACAAAAAAACAGTTTTTCTGTTAACAACAAAAAAGTCTTTAACTCAATTGGGCCTTGCACGATTAAATCCAACCCAACAACATTATTTTTATTACAGCAAAGAAAGCTTCTTTTTTTTAATAATATGAATTGGGCCTGTAGCAGTATTTCTATTATCACTCCAACATGATTTTTTTTATTAAAAAAAACAGCTTTTACTTAACCAGCCCACCACATTTTTTCTTAAAACAACAGTAAACAATAACATTTAATCAGAAAACAAAACTTAGACCCATTGTATCAGTAGTAAAAACGTTTAGTTTTCTTTAAAGACATATATTATTTATTTATTTATAATAATAATAATAAGTAGTTTTTTTTATATTAATATTTCTTTTATATATCCTTTTTCTCATTAAAACAAAAAACAACAATAATAATAATAATATCTCTTCTTATTCTAAACATCAGATGAGCTATCTTAATGGGCCTTAACCACACTCTCTTTTTGCTAACAACAACCAAAACGTTAATGGACCCAATTCTAATGGGCTTGTCAATTGCAATTTCAACCTCCCCTTTGTACTAATAACATTAACACTAAAAATGAGTTTTATTAATTCAAAACTTAATTATTATTAGAATTATTTTCCATTTTCGAATTGCATGGGCCATAAGACAACATTCCTTACGAATAGGTTCACGGATACACGAATCTTTCTGATTTAGAAAGCCCCGCTTTCCTGAATTAAAATACGTCCCCCAATCCCGGATAAAGGTGGGCCATCAGATACTGCTGTACCATCTTTAATTAAATGTTTCTTCTTGAAAAATAAAATTGTTGAGGTAGGGAAAATTTGGGGTACGACAGCTGCCCCTATTCAATTATCTTCTAATCAAATAGCGTGAGAAAACGCGAGTCTTGCACATTCTGATTGGGAGTTTATTGAATACTTGGAATACCCAAAATTTGTCCGACAAAAATAAGGTTACACTGATATATCATACCCTTACGAGTCTCAAGGAAGTAGGGAAAGCTGATGATGTATCAGTTACCAGGGTTTGATAACGAGGCATATGGTTTTGAGCTTAAGAGTGCAATCTGGTATGTGTTGGTTTGGTTTTGATTATTCACCCATTTGGAGGATGAATACAACAATAGTTGGTGATGCATGGCTGCTTGAAGAACGGGGCCATGGGTTATGTTCGTGAATCGCTGCATGACGCCTGAGGCGATAGGCTAGGTTTTTGTTTTCTTTCGAGCATCGCTGCATGAAGTCTGAAGCAATGATCTATGTTACGGAATAAAGAAACACATTTTTGCATGAAGTCTTAGGAAATGAGCTTAGGTTCGTAAATCACTGCGTGAAGTCTGAGGCGATAAGCTAAATTTGGTTTTGGAGCATCGCTGCATGAAGTCTGAGGCGATGATATGTGTCGCGGAATAAAGAAACACATTGCTGTATGAAGTCTGAGGAAATGGGCTTGGTTCGTAAATCGCTGCGTGAAGTCTGAGGCGATAAGCTAGATTTTGGTTTTCGAGCATCGCTGCATGAAGTCTAAGGCAATGACCTGTGTCATAGAATAAAGAAACACATTGCTGCATGAAGTCTGAGGCAATGAGTTAAGTTCACAAATCACTGCGTGAAGTCTAAGGCGATAGGCTGGGTTTTATATTTTTTGAGCATCGCTGCATGAAGTTTAAGGCGATGATCTATGTCGCAGAATAAAGAAACACATTGTTGTATGAAGTTTGAGGAAATGGGCTTGGTTCATAAATTGCTCCGTGAAGTCTGAGGCGATGATCTGTGTCATAGAATAAAGAAACACATTGTTGCATAAAGTCTGAGGCAATGAGATTGGTTCGCAAATAAATGCATGAAGTCTGAGGTGATAAGCTAAATTTGGTTTTTGAACATCGCTGCCTGAAGTCTTAGGCGATGGTCTGCATTGCGGGATAAAGAAACACATTGCTGCATGAAGTCTGAGGCAATGGGTTAGGTTCGCAAATTGTTGCGTGAAGTCTGAAGCGATAAGCTAAATTTTTTTTCGAGCATCGCTGCATGAAGTCCGAGGCGATGGTCTGGAGCTTGGAATAAAGAAACACATTGCTGCATGAAGTCTGAGGCGATGGGTTAGGTTCACAAATCGTTGCGTGAAGTCTGAGGCGATAAGCTAAGTTTTGTTTTCGAGCATCACTGCATGAAGTCTGAGGCGATAACTTGGGTTTGTAAGGAACTCAGCACTTCAGGAAGACTTAGGTGATGGGTTGAACATGTCACGACATGAAGACTTAGGTGACGGGTTTAATCGTAGGAGAAGTATTTTGTTGGTTGACCCTTAGATAGCTAAATCTAGGGCGAGACTGCTTGTTTGCTGCATGATACATGCTTATGATGTCTGATATTGAGATGTTTAGATGTATGCAAAATGTATGATGTTTGACATCGATATCGAACCCTGAATATATGCGTATTGTATGCAAAAATGTATAGTGTATGTATGCTTTGGAAAATGTATGTATGAAATGTGCGTAAGATGCGCGTATACCTTGAAATGTTATGAAGACTATTACTTGCATTTTGTCCTTTAAACCATTGGCTTAGAGTTACCAATCCCCTGGCGTTGCATGTTATGTCGTCTTAGCTTTGTTGAATTTGATTTGAATGCAGTGAAAAAGCGTTAGAAAAATTTTGAACGTTGATTTTGTATTGTAAGCGTAGGTGTAGACGTAGACGTAGACATAGGTAATGGCATATGTGTAGATTTGTATGTTGTAAGCGCAAGCGTAAGTTTAGACGTATGTATTGGCATATGTGTAGCCTTTTATGTTGTAAGTGCATGCGTAGACGTGGACATGTGTATATACTTTGTATTGTGAGTGCAAGCATAGGCGCAGATGTTTGTGCGGACATAGATTTTTTGCGTCGTGAGCATAGACATAGGCGTAGACATGTGTATATACTTTTGTGTTGCAAGATGTAGGAGTAGCCATGTGCGTGGACGTAGACATGGATTTTCTTTCGAAGTTTTTCTAACCCAAAATTCCTTTTCGATGTTTTGTCAAATGCTTTTATTTTGTTAATCCCCCGAAATGATTTCAAGATAATATTCACAAGTAATGATTGTAGTATTTTGTAAACAAGTTTGAGAAAATAAAAAATACAAATTGAAATATGCAAAGAAAGTAAATGTTTTATTGATATGCCTCTGAATAGGCGAGAATACAAGATGCAATTCCTAAAAAGAGGTAATTACCGAAAGTTTTAAAACTGTAAATGGAAATAAAAAATGATTATTGCTGCTACTGTTCCCCAATATCCTTTTGATATCCCTTATCTCCTTTGCTTCTGAGTTGTATGATTCTAATCCATCTCTCCCTTCGTGGTTCTTAGTCGTAGTTCTTAGCTCACAGTCTTTTTATTCTTTACTTCTTTGTATGAAATCCCTAACTTTTGTCTGGATTGCCCTTTCAGGTTTTCAATCCACCGGGATAATTTTTTTGTTATATGCCCCTAATTTTTTCCTGGATCGCCCTTTAGGGTTTTCGATCCACCGGTACGCTCCTTTTTTCCTAAGTCTCCCATTTAGGGTTCGAGCTTAGCGAGCCTTTTATACATAGTATTTTTTGACTGCGTCTGAATTTGAGTTTTCCGGATGTGGTAGTTCTTCCCCATCCATCACTGTGAGGATGAGACTACCATCAGAGAATGTTGTTTTGAATACGTATGGACCTTCGTAGTTGGGTGTCCATTTACCACATGAATAGAGGCAAGGTAGCAAAATCTTTTTTATTACTAGACCATGTTGTGGTTCATCTTGTGCAGTACACCATTACTCAGAAGAATTTCGAGGCTAATTTTCGTAGAGTTCCTTTGCCGATGCTAGAGGCATTTTCTGGATGTTCTTGCTTTTCCGTGTACTTCTTGATGCCGTAAATTCGAGGTTGGTTGTCTGGTATTTCTTTGATAACAAGACATTGTGCAGGCTCTTCGAAGTGTCTATTTGTGATACGCGGTTCGTGGTTTGACCAAGTTAGTTTGAACATAACTGATAGTTGCCAGAGCATCCGCCATTTGATTTTCTTTTCATGGAATGTGACTGCAAGTGATCTTTGTGAATTCCGCAGCCAGTTTTCAAAACATGATCCCGATATGGAATCAATTTTGGATGTTTAGTATCTCATTCGCTGTTGACCTGGTATATGGTTTGTGAGCATTCTTTAGGGAAGCCAAAACTGCCCTTATATCGTGCCCCAGTGTATTTGAAGCCCCGTCGAACGTGAATGTTCAACGTGCCCCTGGATCGGGTTTTTCGTCAGGTCCTGGTATTTCGTAGTTGCTCACTTTGCCTAACTGGCAAACAACCATTTTTAAAGAGATGATCTATCCACCATCATGTTTGTATCTAACCTTGGCCTATTTCTGTAGGAACAAGCAAATATGTGCAATAATTTGATGAGCTTCTTTGTGGCTCTGATCTAACATTGCCCCTTAGTTTGATTTCTTCCTTTTACCTAGATTAATGGTCTTAATAGCCTTTTGATATGGTTGTACATTATCATCCTTTTTCTCTATTTCCCTCGCCATTTTATCAGAGAGTTCAAGATCTTCATCATTTTCATCTTCAGCTTGGTTGATGGGAGCATCAAAATTATATCGGGTCGCAGCAGTAACATTATCGATGGTTTTGGGCATGAATTTGCACACTTATCATGTTTTGGTGCAGATTTAGTATATAAAATTTGAAAATGTATATGCAGAGAAAGTATTTCCATTTTTAAATTTAAGAGTTGAATGCAAATGAAAGACAAGGATCTTAATTGAAAATAAAATATCACTTTTATTAATCGTAAATATTGTCTGAAACAAAACGGGGGAACCCTTACAAGAAACCCCTATGCCTCGAGCTTGACATAAGTTCTTTCAAAAACAAGAAGAATTACTTAGGAAAGAAAAAGATCTCGGGAATCTCCACGACAGTCCATTTTTTGAGTTCTTCTCCTGGGGCGCATTCTCGGATGAAGTCAGTTGCCTTTTTGGGGTTGACTTTATTGGATATCATCGCCACATGTTCACCCTACTCTATTCCCTTGTTAACAAAGGTTTCCTGGGTTTGAGAGACCCATGCTTTATCCCTTAGAGTAGATACATATTTTCCTTCAGGGTATTGTCCAAACTGGATTATCCCCTGGTCCACTAACTTTAGCGGAGTTTTTTCGAAGGCTTCATTATTCTCCAATAGGAACCCATACTCCCATAGATATTCCCTTAGCAAGCTTATCGAAGCTTTTTCTTGTCTGGTTACTCCGCAGTCGGTGACTACTTCAATTGCCTTTATAATTGGTCCACCGTGTGGAGGCATAGGGTTTGATTTGATGTTAGGTTTCTCAAAAGTGATGTCTTGAGATTCTAACAAGTCTTGGACCTTATGATTAAATGCCCAGCATTATTCTATGGTGTGTGTGATATGGTGGGAGAACTGACTTGGGTGTTTTGTGTTTTATTGTAATTTTTGTGGTTAGCAAGAGTCGCCACCGAATTTTCTTTTATCCAATAAGGAAAGGCTGAAAAGAATAGGAAAGACCTTTGAGATTATTTATGAGTTTGGGGGGTAGATTATGAAAAGGGAAGGTATTAGCACCATTTTCATCCGTAGTTATCTATGGGCTCTTAGTTGCTTTCTAGATCACTTGCTTTTGTTTGAAAGTGTGCTTGTGATGTGGTTTTGAAAGTATTTTGAAAATGTCTTTGTAGTGGTTCTCGTTTCAATAAGAACGCGTACAAAGTGTTGTTTCGAAAATAGTTCAAAGAGGTGTTTGTGGAATGTGTTTTTGAAAGTGATTTTGAAAAGGTGTATTTGTAACGACACTCGTTTCTATAACAACGTGTACAAAGTGTTGTATTTTGAAAATGTTTCAAAATGAGAGTGTTGGTGTATAAAATGTTTTTGTTGTGAGCAAGCGAGCAACTAAGAGCAATCTACCTAGTCAAAAGGTCTTAGATGTTCTTTTCCTACTCTGTTAGATATCTCTTGGCTCAAACAAAGCTTGTGGGATGAAAAGTCTACAAGAGGCCCTTGGTGCAAGTGGATTCGATGGGTGCATAGAGATGGTTACTTTGTCCCATTGAAGCTTGTCCAAATGAAACAAGCATGCAGGCAGCAAACTTGTCCAATCGAAGCAGGCTTGTAGGTAGTAAACTTGTCCAAATCGAAGCACGCTTGCAGGCAACTAATTTGTCCATTCGAAGCAAGCATGCAGGCAGCTAACTTGTCCAATCGAAAGGCTTGCCCTGCATAGGGCACTTGTGGCCAACAGACTTTGGTAATCAAAGAAAACATGCAGGCAACATGCTTGGTGAATCGAAGGGTTTGCCTTGCAGGGGGCACTTGTGGCCAACAAAATTGGGATTCAAAGCAAACATGCAGGCAGTTGAAGACACCAAGGAAGCCTGCAACAAGAAGTCACATGCCCAGACGAAAATAAATCATTGACAAATGTTGGGGAACCATTAAATCTCGGACTGCCATTGAAGAGTAGGTGTGTCTTCAAACTTTGCTTAGAATGTTTCCACCGGGGATTCCTGTTTTATTGTTTGAGGAGAACCCCACTGGGGAATATTAAAAACTATGTAGAGAGTGTTGATTCATGCTTGGGGAAAAGATTTCAGGAGTCTCGGTTGTCCGTTGCTCTACTGGTGGTCGAAGTTGAATTGATGTATGGCCGGGTCCAGGTTTAAGAGTAACTTGCTGGGGATTGTAGAGTAGTCTACTAGGGAAGAGGAGTTGTGGTCCTTTGATTTGTATTAGTCGGAGAGGAAAACTCAAGTTGGGGAATCCTACTGTTTGTTGGGGAAATAAACACTTTGCGAGTCTATTAGAGAGGTGGCGACTTCACTGGGGAAAATCCTCGAGGATTCTTGAGGTCGACTCAGATAGGGAAAAGGTTTTCAGAGATTAAACTCTGGTTGGGAGTCATCCTATGAGAAGGATTTTGGGGATATTTGTCACTTCCCCTAGTAGAAAGTGTTTGTGGCACTACCAGGAACTAATTGATTGTATGTAACCCTTTGTTGGGATTTGCGTTCAATGCCTCAAGTGATGGAGATGGAGACCTGCCCCTGGTTATTCAGCACTTCTTGAGAGATTTCTTGAAATCTTGACTGGACTGCCCCAAGTGTGCTGGATAGTGACATGTCATCCCCCCTTGTTGATAGGAGATCTGTTATTAGAAATGTCATCCCATCTGAAGTGATTTTGTTCACTGAGAGAGCTTTCGGTCATCGAATATTTGTTGTGTGAATTTCTCCGCTGTCAAACAAATAGTCATATGCAACCCGTGATATTCAAATAATGCAAAGTTTATGCTTATCTTGAAGTTTTGAAAATGCGTTTTAGCAAGTATAGAAATTTGTAAGAAAATTCTGGATTCGTTTGGATATTTTATTGGATTTCTACTCTTATTGTTATTGGCAAAAACAAGCGTCATTTTAGTTGTTAATTTGCACAGTTGCTGTTTTTTCAATTGGGCTTGCGTTAATGTTCAAAATTGGGCCTGTTTTGTTAATTGTTTCAGCCCAGCAAAAAACAGTTTTTCTCTTAACAGCAAAAAAGTCTTTAACTCAATTGGGCCTTGCACGATTAAATCCAACCCAACAACATTATTTTTATTACAGCAAGAAAGCTTCTTTTTTTAATAATATGAATTGGGCCTGCAGTTGTATTTCTATTATCAGTCCAACATCATTTTTTTATTACAAAAAAAAACAGTTTTTACTTAACCAGTCCACCACAGTTTTTCTCAAAACAACATTAAACAATAACATTTAATCAGAAAATAAAACTTAGACCCATTGTATCAGTAGTAAAAACGTTTAGTTTTCTTTAAAGACATATATTATTTATTTATTTATAATAATAATAAGTAGTTTCTTTTTATATTAATATTTCTTTTATATATCCTTTTTTTATTAAAACAAAAAACAACAACAATAATAATAATATCTCTTCTTATTCTAAACAACAGATGGACTATCTTAATGAGCCTTAACCACACTCTCTTTTTGCTACCAACAACAAAAACGTTAATGGACCAAATTCTAATGGGCCTGTCAATTGCAATTTCAACCTCCCCTTTTTACTAAGAACATTAACACTAAAAATGGGTTTTATTAATTAAAAAATTAATTATTATTTGAATAATTTTCCATTTTCGAATCGCATGGGCCATAGGCCAACATGCCTTACGAATAGGTTCATGGATACACGAGTCTTTCTGATTTAGAAAGCCCCACTTTCCTGAATTAAAATACGTCCCCCAATCTCGAATAAAGGTGGGCCATCAGATACTGTTGTACCATCTTTAATTAAACATTTCTTCTTGAAAAATAAAATCGTCGAGGTAGGGAAAATTTGGGGTACGACATACCGCTATAAGACATTTGCATTTTAATGTGTCCCTAGCGCGCTTTCAAAACTCTAAACCATAATTCCCCCGATCCTTCTAGAATTTTTCACCTCCATATGTGAAGGAGGGCCAAATTGAAATCATCAATCCTTTTGATATCTAAACCACACTTTTCATTAGGTAAGCAAAGAAAGTCCCAATTAATCCAGTGAGTTCTCATTTTCACCTCCGAACTACCCCAAAGGAAACCACTCTTAAGCTTAATAATCTCTTTACAAATTTTCACCAGAACTTTGTAAAAAGAAAGTACGAAGATCGAGAAGTTACTTAGCACTGATTTAAGTAGAGTAATTCTACGTCCAAAACTTAGAAAACTCCCCTGCCAAGAAGATAACCTATTTTTCATCTTAGAGATTAAATAAGACCAAGAAGAAATCCTTCTAGGGTTAGAGCCTATATGAATACCTAGGAAGGTAAACTCTTTCCTTTTCGTTCTACAAGAAAGAAACAAGGCACCCGCTTCAAGGAAATTAGGATGAACATTGATATCAATAAGTTTGCTTTTGTGGTAGTTCATGCCAAGACCCGAAGCTAATTCAAATCCTCTAAGAACTTCTTTGATTTCCCACATATTATTCCAACTACAATCTCCTACCAATGGGGTGTCGCCCGCAAATTGGAGGATGTCAACGAAACACTTTCCGTTCATATTAAAACCGGAAAATTCCCCTAAGCCCACTAAATTTCTAACCAACCTAGAAAAACCTTCCGCAAACAAAACAAAAAGAAATGGAGAAAGAGGATCGCCTTGTCTTAAACCTCTCTCCATAAAAAATTTCTTTTCGGACTACCATTTACTTAACACAGACATTTTGCTAGTAAAAATAGTGGCTTCCATCCTTCTCATCCAAGGATCACCAAAACCCATCTTCCTCATCATACTCCTAAGGAATCTCAAACTCACTTTATCACAAGCTTTCTTAAAGTCTACCTTAAAAAGCATACATCCATTTTTCTCGTTACTCGCATAATCCACTAATTCATTAGCCACCAAAACTCCGTCAAGCAGTTGTCTACCTGGCACAAAAGCACTTTGACATAGAGAAATAATAGAGTTCAAAATAAACTTCAATTTAGCCGCTAGAAGTTTAGACAAATCCTTAAAAAGGAAACCAACAAGGCATATGGGTATGTAATCATCTAACTCCAAAGGGTTAGCTTTCTTTTGGATCAAGGTCAGAAAAGAGGAAATAATGGCATTTGATAAAACAACCCCTCCATAGAATTCCCTGAAAAACCTGAAAAAAGCCTCTTACATAAAATACCAGCATCTCTTAATAAAGAAAAAAGAATACCTGTCTGGACCGGGACTTTTCGAGCCTTCACAACCCTATATTGTATCTTTAATTTCCACTTCTGATAATGGAACTTCGAGAAAATCACTCTCCAAGTGACTAAGCATTCTAAAAGGAATCCTTTCCAAAATCGTACTATTAGAATCAGACTCCCCAAACTTACTAGCAAAATGATTCAAGACCTCCTCCCTAACATCCTTTACCGATACTAACAATCCTTTATTACAATTGATGGATCCTATAAAATTGAACCTTCTTCTCTCCTTCAAAACACAATGGAAATACCTACTATTATTATCTCCATCATTAAACCACTTCAATCTTGCTTTTTAAATGAGCATATTCTCCCTAGTCCTTAAATTCAACCAAAAATGACTTGTAGCCTTCTTACAATTGATGAGAAAGTCCTTCGGAAATAATCCATTATCCATGCCAACCGCTTCATCCCCTTCGTTGATTTCCCTCACTCCCTCTTCCACCCTCAAATCATACCTCCAGAAAACCTCAATATTCCACCTTATAAGACTACCTTTAAGAAAATTAAGTTTCTCTTTAATGATGAAGTCACTTCTTCCAACTATCACCAAGCCTTTCCATTCTTTTTCAACAAACAGAATAAATTTTTTGTTGTTGAACCATTCGTTATTAACTTTAAATGGTTTCGGACCCCAATTCGAAGAATCCGTCACCAACCAAATCAGACAATGATCTGAATTATCTCTCAACCCGATAATTTGGCCTACCACTCCATATCTGTTAATAGTATCTTCAGAAATTAAGAACCGATCAGTCCTTCTCATGAATTTTCCATCCCCACTATACCAAAAAAACTTCTTCCCTTTACACGAAACATCAACCAGATCGATATCAACAATAAATTCTAAAAATTCCCTCATTTCATAATTAAGACTCCCTGACGCCCTCCCTTTCCTTTCCCTAGTGTTGTACCCCAAAATTTTCTCTCCCATTTTTCTTTAAAGCATTCTTTCAAGGCTCTTCAAATGGTCAAGGCACCCAAGGGTTGACTAGTCAAGATGCACCTCCTAGACCAAAAGCCTACAACTAGGGTTTGGTGTTTCTCAAGGAAATTTGGTCTGCAAAAGTCTCAAGTGACTACCATGTTTCTTCATAGGTGCTCAACAAGGCTCATGTCATGTTTCAAGCCCTACATCACAAGTTTGCTCAGTCAATGGCTCAGATGCTTAAAAATCAACTATATTGATCAAAAAGTCAACTATGGTCAACATACAGTAAAACTTCAAGATTTTTGGTCAACATTAACATTTTGAAGTGATATTCATAATTTTATCAAGGGTTGATCATGATTCCCCAAGGAATGTCCTCAGATCATCAAAAGTCAAGATTTGTCAAATTATGGTTTCCATAGGAGAAGTCAACTGAACTTTGACCAGACATAAATTTCACATGCTTCAGCAACTTTTCCCCAACCAAAGCCCATATTGAAGGAAATTAAATTCTCTACAACTTTGTTTTTATGCTCAAATTCCAAAAAGTTCTTCATTTGAAAGGTATGAGCTAATACATTATAGGTCATTTTCAAAAGTCAACAAAAGACACTTTTTGTCAAGGGAACTTACATCGAGATAATATCTCCAAATGCAAAAATGATAAAAAGATAAAGTGCAAATGACATATTGATATTTTCAAAAAGTCCAAGATCACCTTCAAAAGATGAAAATTGAGAAAGTTACCAGTTGCACAAGTTGGGAAATTTTGAGGAAATACATGAAATGCAAAGTGAGCAAATTGAAGTTTTGAACTAGTGGACCTAACTTTTGTTGTTCAAACATGTTCATAAGGTGTTAGAGGACCTCTAAATCCATCGACATATTTTTTATAATTTTTATTTCTTTTATTTTAATTTTTATTCATTTAAATGCAAATTAAATCAAATAAAATATGAAATAATGGTATAAGGCATGTGGGCTATTGTTTTGGATCTTCTAGAAGGCCCAAGACCTCATAAAAGCTTTCCAAAACCGTGAGAGACATGTTTGAGCAAGGATCTTCAAAAATGGCAAGAGCAAACTCAAAAAATGGAAAGTTTTCAATATGTTTGATTTTTGTTTTATCATGGTTTGATTACTTGATTCCTTGCCATTTATGTTGCCTCATTCATACCTCTATATAAGCATAAGAAAACCATATGCAAAGGGGCACGAAATTTGTCTTCAAAAACCTCTCCAATTTCCTAACAAAAGCTCTACAAAAGTTTCAAAAAAAATCTCAAACTAGTGCAAAGTCGTATCTGTATTTCAAAGCCCCAACAATCCAAACAAGTGATCGAATCACCTCTCTGAGGCATCTAGGAATCGAATCCAACTAATAACTGAGTCCCTTCACATTCAAAATGATCACTACGATTATCATCAGTTTGGTATAGTTTCCTTGGATTCAATCTGTTAATATATATATATATATATATATATATATATATATATATATATATATATATATATATATATATATATATATATATATATGGCAATGATTAGAGCAGGTTTAACGTATCACATGTGAGTTTAAATGATTAAATCACAAGATGCTATTGTTAGGGCTCAAGAACTTTTGAGCTTCGTAATTCAAAATACAGGGACTTTCAGGCCAAACTAAAGCCAGATCTAAAGACTCAAAGACGTGTTCCCACCATACATCCTTCAAGGCCCATACATACAGGATCCTGTGCAAATACCTGGGCTCTGATTTATTGCGCTTGGGACATTTTCAGATTCTTACCCCCTATTTGCTTGTTGCAACATGGACCATATTATCCTTTGTCTTATTTATTTTATTTTGTTTTAATTAATTCCTTTTTCTTTTTATAACAAAAAAATCATAAAAAAATCAAAAAATCAGAAAATCACCAAAAATTTAGATTTAGTTTTTTTTTATTAAATTTATTTTTCATGAATCAATTAGTTTTTCCATAATTATAAAATCAATTAGAATTTAGGATTTAATTAATTTCAATTATTTTTAAAAAATAATACAAAAAAATATAGAATTAGTTTTCTTTTTATTAATTTTAATTCTCATTAATAATTAATATTTTTCTCTAAGATTAGATCTAGTTTAGTTAATTTTTTTATTATTTAAACATTTTTCTTAAAATGAAACAAAAACAACAAAAAAAAATTCTTAAATTACTTAGACCTTTCTTATGGTTTCAAACATTCTTTTAACCCTCGCGCGTTCATTTTACTTCTCGCATTATTATTTTCTTATTATTGTATCTGCTTATGGTTTGTAATAGTTAAAAATTAGGATTTTATTTACCGCTTTTATCCCCAATTTTTGGATTTGTAATTTTCCCCCTCCCCGAAGCCATGTAATTGTTAGATTTAATTTCAACACTTTAATTTCTCGCACTGATATTCAATTATTAGATGTATGCCTAATAGGATTGCATGACAAGAATATAAAAAATAAAATGTTAGCAAACCTAACATCAAAGAAAAATGACTGAATACAACACACTCGCACATGTGCACCTCTAGGGTATTCCCACTTCGGTTGCCTTCGGAATAAAACGGTCACGATTCTCGAATGTAAGAGATTTTAGTGGCTACCCTTTAGTTTAAAAAGATCATAAGTCCTTCAATGAACTTTTCAATGTTTCCTCAATGAAATAATCTTAAAACCTTAGGGTAATTACTAAGATATCTTACTAGTTGCCCTTGTGACCGTATGAAGACCCTCGATTATCTCTCAAACATCTAACGATAGGGCTACCTACTCACTAATAGTAGGATACCACTGTCTAAAGGAAAAGAGAAAAAGAACAAACCTTTTAGAGTAGGTAGATAGTCCTTAGATGCTTGCTCAAATAAAACAATTTTCCACACATACACTATTTTCTATAAAAAAATTTCAAAGACACTTTGTATACGTTCTCCACGGCACAAGAAACATTACAAAGTTTGCCGCACTAAGGCGTCTTTTCAAGATACTTTTTCAAACACACAAACACAAGGTATTTTCAAATGAGCTAGCATCTAAGAGCCCATAGATAACTACAGATGGAAAGGGTGCTAACACCTTCCCTTTCCCTAATCTACGCCCTTACTCAGAAATAATCTCGAAAGGTCTTTTTTTGTTCTTTCACCCTTTCCTTTATTGGATAAAAGAAAAGTCAGCGACAAGTCTTTCTTACCGCAACATTTGTGAATACAAACGCAAAACCAGTACAATGTCAGTTCTTCCACCGCATTACACCTAGGATTAATGATCACATTAAAATATCCTCTGATGCACCACTTACCATCCATGAACCTAGATTTCAACTCCATAAAGATCTTTTCATCCCTAAATCACACGAGGAATAAACATTAACTACGTAGTAAAAGCAATCCCTCCAACACACTTTAACTCCCACATAACCTTAACTTTTGAAACTATTTAAAACCTCCAAACTACCTTTCTTCCAAAGAATGACAAGCCCTCCAGAAAGATCAAAAGAACTAGAAAAAGTCCACCCAATATTCTCCTTGGACCAAAAGCTTTTAGCTATAGCTTCACTCACTATTAGCAATTTGGTTTCCTGAATTAAAAACAAATTAGCATTTCCCTTTTTGATAATTTGACTAATTCTCTTTCTATTAATCAAACTACCTCCCCCTCTAATGTTGATTGATCCAATAATCATTTCAACAAGTCGATGTTCACCTTCCCGCCAAACTTTCTAGCCTTATCACCTCTTTCCATTTTGTCAATTATACTCTTATAGTCCTTCTTCGAATCAATAACCATAATCCCGAGATTAGATATTGCCTACCAAAGCTCCCCCCATATTAGACTCCAAGTTCTCCCATAATCTAAATTCTCTCCTAATAATATCAGAGTTAGACGAGTGATCTCCATGGTAGACAGAAGTTGGAGAATCCGTATTTTCGCATTTCTTAACAAACCCATAGAAATAACAGTTACTGCTAACTTTTGAGAGTTCAATGGGGTCATAAGATTGGGTTAAGTTCTTGTATTTATTCCCTTTTGGCCTATTCTTATTTTTTAACACAAATAAGCCCATCTGCTCCACACAGATTTTTGAGTTTAATTTTCTTTAGGCACCTTTTTCTGAACACGCGCCCCCCACTCTGCGCAAAGATATCTTTATTCGTCGAACAAAATACTTTTCTGCCCTCCATCCCCTTTAAGCCAGGAGATAAAGAGCCACTTTTAAAATTCTCGTTGCTATCTCTAGGTTGACAAGAAAGAACTTTTTCCATCCCAATAGCTTCATCAAAAGAGCCCCTATTCTCAACTTAACTGCAACTTCAGCAGAGTCTGACACAAGAATGCTATCATTCGTCTCCCTTACCCGACCTGTACACGTAACCTCATTAACACTATCAGAATCATTTGTCATAACTTCCTTCTCCGTACCTTCCTCTGCCATTCCTCCAAGTAAATCATCGAATACACAGTCTTCGTCTTCGTCTTTCCTAAACCCAGAATCAACATATGGCCACTCATCATCAGAATCAGAAGAACAAGAATCGACAGTCTTTTTGGCCATCAATTTCGGGTTAATCTGCATAACCATAAGAGTCCTCATGGAAGAAAATAAAAAAAGGTCTATCATCGATTACAACCTTCACCTTCTCCTGTAAAACATAAGAGGAAGGGACTCTTACTAGAAAACTTTCTATATCCATATTGGGGCCTTTCAAAGTGTTCTCATCAGAACAAATGTAAGTTCCTAATAAATTCACTAGCTTCTCAAAAAAATCCATATTCCATGCGTGGCACGACATACCATACGCCCTAATCCAAGTTACTTTCTATGCATCTACATAGTCCTTGTTCCACTCTCTA
The DNA here is from genome assembly GCA_948472305.1 of Vicia faba. NCBI lineage: Eukaryota > Viridiplantae > Streptophyta > Magnoliopsida > Fabales > Fabaceae > Vicia > Vicia faba. Next base: position 929,288,949 of record OX451741.1, on the reverse strand, counting down.
ATATCTATAAACCACTGCTTCCACCATGATTTCCCTTCTCTAATAAAATAAACAAGAGCCCCTGATTCCACTTCTTCTAATAGACATAGGTTAGAGCCCAAAGGAGTAACCTTGATGGAAAAATCCCTCGACTTTAAAACATTTCTGAACATTGTAAGCCATTCCAGGACTAATGATTATTCCCACACAAGCCTGAAGGTATGAAGAAAACGCAAGAAAGAGGGAGTTTGAATTGGGTTTTCCTTTCTCAACAAACTTTCGCTTCTTAACATTGTTGTGTTGAGTGGTGCTTTTGAATATGTTGAAGCATAAACAATTAAGCATAAGTAGAAGTAAGGAACACATGATATATCCTGGTTCACTTGAGAAACCCTCAAGCTAGTCCAGTCCATCCTACCAAGGTGATTTCTCCTTGAACTCAAGGACTTAATCCACTATAACCAAATATGATTACAATCTTCATAAACAACTGATGTGACTAACAACCACTAAGACCACCATCTTAGTCTTCTCAAAGCTTCGGACCTAACTGGTCCTTTGAGAAACATATTACCTTCTAAAGCTTATGACCTAACTGGTCCTTTAGAAGAAACACAAAAATCCCTCGTAAAGCTTCTGACCTAACCGGTTCTTTAGAAGGAACAAACAACTGTTTGTTTTTATAGGGTTTATTTACAAGAGAATGCTTCTACACAAGCAAGTGTAAACTCAACTAAGTAAATTAGAATATCCTAATACACGATAATAATATTACATTGCATTTTATTTCAAATGTATGGTCTTCTTTTCTTTAAGTAGCTTCTTCATGGACAACAGCCCAAAGCACTTGAATCGCTGAAGTCTTATTCTTCATAAGTTTCTAAAATCTTTATTGATCTTGATATAGTAAAGAGAGGAACTTCTTTGTCTTGATTCACCTTAGAAAATTCTGGATAACAACCCTTGTTCTATTTACTTTAATGATCATTTTAGAGCATAACATTCATGCTCTGGATTTATAACTGGAGCTTCCATGATCATCTTCATTATCTTATGCGGCTTAGCAAGCTTCTTGCAGTATATGAAATTAAGCACATTGTGAATCAATGATTTCATTGTTTTCTTGAAATCATCAACTACATGATTGAAGAATCATCCTGAGAATAATTGTTCTTGTTGTTGTTATAGTGGTTGATAGTTTTGGTTGTGTTCCAATAATGATGGCTTTCATTTGAACATTGAACACCAACAAAATTTTAAGCATATAATCCTTTTCTTATATAGCCAAGCAAAATAGAGCCATTGACTATTGAAAAAGAGTCCTTGCACAGTGATGAAAATAGTACTGTCACTTCTTTTTCTTTTCCACAATTCAAGCTAGTGGAGAGGTAGTTGGATAAGAATTTTTTGTACTGTGTACTTATTACTGCTAACGATAACATTTGTCTTCGAATTATCCGAGGCTTCTGATGGTAGAAGATTGAAGCATGAGTAGAATCGTGACATTTAAATCTCCAGATAATCAAGTCTTCAGTAGTCAGGACTTGTTCACTCAGAACCTTGTCTTTAAGACTCCAACACTTGGTCTTGAAATCCTTTTCTAGAACCTTGGGTCTTTTAGAACTTCAAGTATTTAGTGTCTTTAGAAATTTTGTCTTCATAGTCTTCAACACTTGGTCCTTAGAACCCTTTTCTTAGAACCACAGGTCTTTAGAAACTCGTGTCTTTAGCATCTGGACCTAAGTAGAACTTTTGTCTTCAGATCTGACTGTTTCTTTAAAAACCATTGTCTTTAGAAACACGAGTCTTTAGCATCTGAACTTATGTAGAACTTCAGTCTTCAGATCTTCTAACTTGTTTCTTTAGAACACGTTGTCTTTAGAAGCATGGGTCTTCAGCATCTGGACCTAAATAAAACATATGTCTTCAGATCTTATGACTTGTTTCTTTAGACAAACATCATAGCCTACACTTCAAAAGCTTCTGGAGTGTCTTGCTACTGTTCATCATAACTTGTGTAGCACAAAAGCAGAATTAATTATCTTCTAATGTCTTGGCCACACCATCCATTAGAAGCAAAACCTGTTTGTTAAACACTCAAAAATAACAAACATTAGAGTATCAAAATTATTCATACAAACATACATATTTGTTATCATCAAAACTCAGAGATATTATTGCATAACCAAATCTTGTTGTCATACCCCAATTTTTCCCCATGATCATATTATTACTATGTTTTAAATTATAAACCATATTGTGAAAATTTGCTCGTTTCTAAGTCTTTTTCTAATACGGGTTTTAAATCATAAGAGGGGTGTACTATGGACCATCAAAATCGGATGGACCATCAAGCTTTTGGTTCCATTTATAAGATTAAAAAGGGTCTTTTATTATAATAATTAGAAAAGTTAGTGATTTAATTAAGGAGTTTATGGGCTTTTTAAATCAGAAAAGTCCATTTAAAACATTTATAGTCCATTCAAATAGTTAAGAACAAATGGTGCATTTGTGTTGCTTCAAGTAGGCCATCAAAAAAATCGATGGCCCATTAAAGGTTTTTGATTCATTTTAATAAAAGAAAGAGAGCATTTTTTTGGTTTTGTTACAAACTGGGCCAACAAGCCCTACGACCCATGGAACTACTGGATAGAGGGGGTGTATGAACATTAAAAGTCGGACAACCTACTCTTTTAGAGGCCCATGTTAAATTTTTAGAAGACTTTACAAAGGGAGTATCTTTGTTTTTGTCTTCTGGCCCATTAGAAATTTGGGAAGCCCAATTAGTGGAAATATCGGCCCACTAGAACTTTTAGGTCTGTTTATGATCATAGGGGGGGTATTGATTCATTTCTACAGATATGCCCATTAAGGTTGGCCCATTTCTTTTAGATTCATTTGACTTGAGTCAACTCCATATTTTTTAGTTATTATTTTTATTATTGCTTATTATTATTATTATTATTACTTATTTTATCAAATTTTTATTTTTATTTTTATTTTTATTTTTCATGAAGAAGAACCAAATATTTTTTTATTTTTGTTCATCATTGACCGAAGTCAAAATCAAGGGTTTTAAACCCTAATCCTTAACATTCATCCGAAGTGGCACTGTCCTTGCTCATCTTCGTCCCAACAATACCCAGGCCCACAATCAACAAATGCTCAGAATTGCAAAACAAAATCAAATCTTTGCAAATTAAATATGAAACAAATCAATTATACACAAAAATCATCCAAAATTAAAAATGAATTGGATCAAATACAGATTCAGAATCAATCAAAATCTAATCTAATCCCTAATTTGCTAATCAAATCTTAGATTGGTTCAATCATAATCAATATCTAAAAAGCAACAGAAACCTAACAAATTTTCCTAATTCCTCTAATTTCTAATGCTTATATAAAACCCTAGAAATTATAAGAGAGGGGGGCCCGTATTTTTTTTTTGTAAAGAAGGAGAAGAAGAAGAGATGCAGAATCGGACCCTCGAATCGAAGCCCCTTGCATATAGATCTAGGGTTTCTCAACAGAAACCCTAAGATCTTCCGTCGTAATTGTCACGCCGCCGATACCTGCACTTAAACAAAGAAGAAGGAGATCAAAAAGGGATTAGCGTAAAGAATCAGAAAAACTCAAGGTAAGAACCGCTTAGCTTCTTTTTCTCTTCGCGATCTATGTAGGTTATTTGCTTTGTTTTGGGGACAATTTCTAGGATTCTTTGAACTCTCCGGTTGATCTTCAATCGGAGTCTGATTTTTTATAATGGCAGATGGTGGACAATATTGGTGAGAAGGAGGAGGAAGAGTGAGAGAACGATAGAGAAGAGAGAGGGACTCAAATGGAAATTAATGAATAAATGAAGAATAAGAAAACATATACCCCCTCTGTTCTTTAGTCCGTTGGGACACGTGGCCAACATTTGGCCACGTGATCCCGTATACCCTCATAATACACCCTCACGTTTCCACCACTCGATCATTATCAAGTTCCTGTGACTCCACTAATCCATCATAAACCCGTGCACCTACCACACATAATCCAAGCGAGTAACATTATTTTTTGTCTTGAGCCTAAGGCCTGCCTTATTGGCACCCCCATTTTAGTCTTCTTTGGCTACACCAACCTTAAATATACCCCCTACAAATTGGATCAAGGACAAATTATTGGGCTTAAGCCCGTTACTATCCAGGCCCCTTGGAATTACTAACATGTTGTGCACTCCCCCCCTTTGCGCATATTGGGCCAAGTTCAAATTCTGAACTTTGGCCCTTATTATTTACACCCTTTGGTTTTATTACCCTGTTGCAAAATGTACCCCCTGCTATTTGGGCTCAGATTATCTTTTGAGCCTAATTTTTTTCCAACACCCCCCCGATTATGATACCTACACCCTTGCGCTTAATTTAATTAATTTTATTTATTTTCTTAACCTTTTTTTTGTTTAATTTGTTTAATTACCACATTTTTAGTATTTTGCATTAAATATATTTTTGCATTTAAAATAGTTAATAAATAATTATTGTATTCTTATTTAAAATATCTAACTTATTTTTAATAATTAAAAGTAATTATTCATTAATTTTTCTAAAAAATATTAACCCTATTATATTTGAATTAAACATTTTTTCATGCATTAAAACTTATTTTTCTCATATTGTAGCATATATTCGAAAATAGCTAACCAATCAATTAGTAACTGATTTTCTACTAACATAATTCAAACTCATATTTATTTTCAAAAAGGATTATGGAAACTTATTTTATTGACTGCGAACTTCGTCTATAAATTCCATTATTCACACACCCAAACTTGGTTCAAGGAGAATTCGAGATATTTCCGTAATCCATAAAAAACTAAACCAAACAACTACGAACTACGAATTAGGACTTTGATTCCTCATAAGAGAATACATATGCATACTATTTAAAATCGTGTCGAGTTCCCATAACTAAAGAATTAAAACCCTATTCTTAAACCTTAAACCTAAACCATGGTATCCTTGTAAACAAGGTAGATGAAGGGTTCCTAACACCTTCCCTTCATATAAAGTGAGTCAAGAACTTAGAATCTCTGATCAAATTAGGGTTATCTGTTATATTACCTTCCTTAGGATAAAAATTAATGGTGGTGACTTTATAAATTTCAGCCAGTTATTACAGCTGGGGACTCAACCATATGGTTTAAAAGCCTCTTCATTTTAAGTTTAGGTTATTGGTTAGGGTTTTTGTTATTTTTGCTTTCCATATTTGTCTTTTTTAATTATTTTATTTATTTATTTGTTGTTATCTTATTTATTATGTTCGTATATCTATGGTGGGAATTTTAATTTCGAAAATATTATCAAAACCTTAGAAAGAGGTTCGTCTATTGGCCAAGGGGATATATGGTCCCTATGAGTTTTTGTGACGACTTCGCCAAGAGTTGGTGTAATTTCAAAAAAGAAATATGTCTCAAGAGGTATCCTCTTGGGAGAAAGGACTTTGGAATGAAACCTATGACCTTTTGTATAACCTTAAAACCAAAATCTTTTGGGGAGACCTTCTACAACCTTAGAGACGAAAGTTTCGGTCTACAAAGAGGCTTCACTTACGAGAGGCCCTTGTGCCTTTCCCTCTAGTGTTATCCATGATACCCTTAAGGAAACCAAATTATGGGGAGGGTAGAATATCCGTAGGGCAAAACTAGGAACCTAACAGCTAAGGATACCTTTCAGAAATCCCGTCTCTATGTTGCATCATCATACATTCATAAATCTTGCATTTCAAATATTCATTATTTTTCATTTTTTGTTGTCTTATTCACAATATTAAAAAAATAATCAAAGGTTTTTGGTGAGTATCCTAAAAATGGATGCCAAAGGGAAACAACTTGTCTGTGTTAGTACCGTCAAGCTAGATATGACGAAGATCAAGATTATCAAAGGGAAACTGCCTGAAAGTGCTTGGAAGATGTTTACTCTTTGTTATGGGGATACCCTTGAGTTGACAAAAGTGGATGTAAAATTGGATGCTATTTCTGCCTTGGTTCAGTTCTACAATCCTCCGTTGAGTTATTTTACCTTTCAAAACTTTAAACTAGCACCGACTTTGGAAGAATGTGATAGGCTCTTGAATTTTTCTAAGGAAAAAGCTTATGTGGGAATTGGACATATGATTGATGTTGAGGACTTAGAAAAAGGTTTATGGATATCTTATCCTGAGTTCTCACTTAATTACAAAAAAAAGGTGATGTAGAAGGGATTAAAAAACAATGCTTGGAGTCTAAAGCCCTTTCTTTTTCCAATAATAAAGAATGGGAGTCTTGTGTTTATTGTTTAGGACTACTAGTCTTTGGTGTAATTCTGCTTCTACAGACTTTAGACTATATTGACCCTGTATCTATTAGTTTGTTTTGGGGCCTAAAATCTTTGAATGCGGACCCAACTCCTGCTTTACTTGCTGATATTTACTATGCCTTTCACACTCGTTACGAAAAGGGGAGGGGTACGTTGAACTGATGTATCCCGCTTCTATATTCCTGGTTTATGAACCACCTTTATAAGGAGAACTACATGATTAAAACTTTTACATGATATGAGTGGCCTCAAAAATTAAGGTCTCTTACCGTTGTTTCCGTGTTATAGTATGCAAGGAATCTAAACAGTGGAGATATCATTTACAGTTGTGGATATTTTCCGAATGTTCCATTAATTGGGTCACGTGGTTGCATCAATTATAACCCTACTTTGGCTTTGCGACAAATTGGGTACCCTTTGGAGGATAAACCCTCCGATGAACAACTTCAACAATTGATCATTCAGGACATGGGAAAAAATGACTGAGAATTGCTCAACAAGATCATCCGAGCTTGGAATAAGGTTAACAAAAGGAAGGCTGAACAAAAGAATGTTATGGTGAAAGAACCTTACACTCGATGGGATTTTGATAGGGTGCAAGTTGTTAAACTGCCATTTGACATTGATCCTGAGTACAAGCCAGATGTCCCAGATACTCTACTTATGTCCTTAGAAGAAATAGACCACTTAAAGAAAGCCTTGAATTAAGCTCAAAAGGAGAAAGAAGAATTGGAGCTTAACCATCAAAACTTAGCTAAGGAGAAAAGACAGATGCAAAACGAGCTTGAATCAAAAGACCAACAGATTCAAAAATACTATGAAGCATTTGAAAATGAGTGTCTTAAGCGGAAACGTTCAACCGAAGGGTTGTTGGGTTCTACCTTCAACTTGGATTCTCACAACCAACGTTTAGAGGATGCTGCTAGTGAAATCGGGAGGCTAAGTAGCTGGTATGAAAAGGCGATGCAAGACAAAAAGGAGATGGAAGAAAATTATAGGGCTCAAATTCAATGTTTGGCCCAAGCTTCTTTAGGTCAAGAAGACAAAATCCTGTATCTTACTACAAGACTCCAAGATAACAAAGAATTAGATGTAGGAGAATGTCTCAAGAGGATGAAGGAAGAAAGACTTCTCGCCCAAAAGACTGATGAATATGAGCAAGTTTACCATGAGTTAGAAGACCTACGAAAGAATTTCCTTATACAAAGGAGAATTTATACGGAGATGGGGGATGGAAAATTATATTGGGAAGAGAAGTATGCAAAAATCTCCAAAGCAGGAAAGGATAATCATAAGATAATACTAGACCTCTACCAAGAATATCGGTTCTATAAAGACAAGCATGCAAGACCTGCCTTCTTAGCCAACAACCTCATTGGTGACATCCCTAGAAGTTCGAGAGATGCAGAAAATGTGATGGTCCCTCTCCCGAAATATTTTTAAGATTTCCTCAAGCTTTGTAGGAAAGTGGTTGATGGTTTCAGAGCAGATATCCGCAGGCGCACTTAGAAGATTATGTTTCCCTTTGTTATTCTAGAAATTAAATTTTGATGTTTTGGATAGAATATTTTTCAATATCTAAATTGTATTCTCTTTTTAAAGATAATTATTATTTCAATAAAAGTTTTGTTTTTATATCCTGTTTGTGTATTTAATTCTGAGATGCTCACCAATAAAAAGAAAAACCTATATATATATATATATATATATATATATATATATATATATATATATATATATATATATATATATATATATATATATATATATATATATATATATATATATATATATATATATATATATATATATATATATATACACACACACACACACACATATATACAAAAAAAATCCAAGTGAATAAGACATTAAAAAACAAAAACTCTTAGCATATTCATACGCATCCATGCATTCGCAAACATCACATTTCATAAATTCATACAAAAACTCATTATTTTTCAAAATCATCTCTAGTAAAACCATTGGTAGAAAAGCACCGCCTCTGCGACCACCATATCAAACAAGAGCCCATCAAAAGAAAGTGATGGAACATGTGATCGGTGGATCTGGAACTGACTATTTAACGCTGGTTCGCGAAATGTCGCGGAAGCAAGAGTCGCCACCGTCTTTTATTTTCTCCAACATGGAAAGGAAAAAAGCACAGAAAAATTCCTTATTGAGATTAGTTCTCGGTTCGGGAGGTAGATTTATAGAAAGGGAAGGTGTTAGCACCCTTTTTATCCATGGTTATCCATGGGATCTTAGATACTTGCTCATTTGTGTTTTCACAATGTTTGTTTGCTTTTCAAGGTGAGTGGGTTTGAAAAAGTTTCGTTTAAAATTTCAGTTCGACTCTTGTATCAGTCCTCAAGAGTGTTCGAAAAGTTGTTTTTGAAAGCTTTTTGCAAAGTGTCGGTGTGAAAAGAAGTTTTTGATTTGTTTTGGATTAGAGCAAGTATCTACAAGTCATCTACCTACCCTAAGGAATTAGTCTGTGTAAATGTCCTTAAGGTAGTGCCATCCCACCATTGAGAGGTAGGTAGCACCACCGTTGGAGGTGTTCGGGTCAATTCGAGTTTAGGGACAGTGTGGTCACCAGAGCAATAGGAGGATACCTTAGAAGCTACCCCCATGCCATGTTCATGGACATGAGGACTTACTAAAACGTCCTCTACTCGACGACCACGTTTCGAGGGGCAAGGCAACAGTAAGGCGTACCTTAGGAGTGGTGTGTGAATTGTGTGTCATTTTCAGTTATATTTGTCTTGTCATGTATTGAGTGAGCTACGCTTTGATTTTATTTTTGCATACATTCTTTCATGTGATAGTTAGCAATTTAAAAGTGCAGAATTTAAAGTGCGGAAAAATAAAGGTCCTACGCTATTACAAGGCGCGGGTCTACATTGCCAAATTAAACAAAGACCCGATTTGAGTAAATAAAATACGGAAAATAAATGTCCTAATTATCTATTACAAGGCTTTGGGGCAAGTACATAAATTTCACAAAGAAAAATAAAATAAACGCGCGAAGAGAAATTATATTCGAAGGTGCGAGGGCGTTGGACTCTTTAAAGGAATTAAATATGAAATTAGAAGTGAATTAATGATTAAAGAAACGGAAGTTATTTTTTGGTTTTTGGTATTTATGGAAAAAAAAGGAAGATTAATTGAAATTAGAAATTTAAATGAAAACTCTAATTCTAGTTTGTTTTTAATTATTAAAGAAAATTGTTTAAGGTTTAACCTAATTTAACCCTAATTAAGTAATTACAAGTATTTGCAAAAATAATTAATGGTTAATAATAATTATAATAAGAAAAGAATATTTATTAAAAAGAGGATCAAAATGTATTAAAAACCTATTTCTATATTTTTAAGTTATTAAGAAGTAAATAAAAATTAAAACCCTAAATTAAAACTAAAATGATCATTAAAATTATTTACAAAATAATTAGTGAATTAAATATTAAATGAGGCATATTTTTATTTTTATGATTTTCTGACTTTTTTTATGTATTTTTGTATTATTAAAATTTTTGGTGAATTAAAGAAAAAAAACAATTAATTAAAAAGAATAAATAAAAGAAAAGAAAAGAGAGAAAGAAATGCAAACATGGGGGGATGGTTGACCCAAATTGAGGAGGTTTATTTGCAGCAATTAGGCCCATTGAATGAGGCCTTTTTGACTTTTTAGACTTGCGTGTGGAGGCGTTGACTGGTGTCCATGGTGGACTGCTGGTGATGGCCATTAGATTGGCCTTCAAGGACATGTGGCAAGCATATATCTGAAGTTGCATGGTAGACCCTGGGGCGTGTACTGCATGGAAGTACGTTAAACAAAATATATTGAATAAGTGGGGGACCTGGGAATCGAACCCAGGTCCCAATGCTTGCAACAACCTTCTCTCACCAACTGAGCCAATTAATGTCTTTGTTAATATAATGGAATATAAATAATATATAAGAAAAACACGTTATTGGTAGAAAACAAGAAAACGCGCTAAATTATTTGAATGGCCCAATAGTAACAAGCCACACCTGCTTCTTCTCCGTTGTGCCTGCAAACAGAAAAGAGATAGCGGGGGTTTTAAACCCCCACTAAATGCATCCTGCAAAAAATAGCGATTAGAGTATGGTCCCTCATAAATTGAGCGCGAGGTATGGCTTTGAATCGTTGGAATGTCACGAGTGCATTGGTCTAGGTCTCATGGCCTAATTTTTCCTCATGAAGAAGTCCCTAATTTCAAGCTCCTGAAAACCTAGAAAATTTCCATGGCAACTTCTCATCCAGACAACGTTAGTTCAATTAAAAGACATCAAAAGCTTCAGTATGATCATGTTAGTGTAAAATAATAATGAAAATGCATTGATATGGCATGTAAATTCAAATACGATTAAGAAAAATCTCATGAACAGGGCGACTGTGTTCTACCAGTTCTTGAGGTTAGGGGATGTGATTTTGATTGGAAAAGATTCCTGGATGTGTAAGCAAGCTATTGGAATCCTTCTTAGGCCTTGAAACGTGCTCTATGTGTGTTTTCAGTTTTGAAATTTTTGAGAGAAAAGTGCAAAGTGTTCTTTCTGTTTGGGCGCAGCTTGCTTGTTCTTAAGATTAGGTTTGTGTTTGCATATGTATCAGGAATAAATTAGGTCAACAATCCAAGCCCATAATCCGTTGCATTCATGTTTTTGAGATTTGATTTTTCAAGCATCTTTTCCAATCTTTTTCATACCATTCTTATGCCAATCATTGAATATTCTTGCCTTATTGAGTGTGCACGAAATCTTGAGTGAATAAAGAGTGGAAATGCTGCATAAAAAGATTTGAAAGGTGGCATTTAGTATTTTTTTCATATTTAATTTTAATTAAATGAATTAATGGTAATAAAAATTCAAATAATTAATAAAAAATAAGAAAATAACTCCCCTTTGGGTCAATGGGTCGTGCATAGCTTTTGGGTGATGATTCTTGGAAGAAATTGTGGCCCATTAGCAATTTTGAGGCATTTGAAGCAAAGTTGACTTTTCAAAATTCCCAAATATTTCCCAACTTCCACAAGGCATATCTTGCTCAATTTTTAAGCTTTGGTCATGTTCTTGTACATTTTGGAAAGGTCTTGAAGTCCTATAACCAATTCCTTTGGTCCCATGTCATTTTGATTCACCAATCTCAAGTTATGGTCTTTGACTTAAAGTGCCTTTTTGTTGACTTTTGAAAATGACCTATAATGTTGAGATTGATAACTTTTTGTGAGAGCATTTCTTGGACTTGAAGTGTGAAGAGGAGTTGTAGGAAATTTCATTCTCTTCAAAATGATATTTGGATGGAATTTTTCTGATAAACCATGTGGAAGTTATGCCCTGGTCAATTTGCAGTTGACTTTTTCAACTGTCCAAAAATAGAAACTTTTGCATCTTGAGACTTTTTGAGCCATGCCTTGAGAATCATGATCAAGAATTGATCAAATGATGTTTGTGGCTTCAAAATAAGATATTGACCAAAAATTTTGACTTTTGACTGTCAAATGACCATTTTGCCCCTACAGTTGACTGTGATGCAATTAGGGTTTTTGACTGTGCAATTTTGTGCTGTAAGTCTTGAAACTTGACATAAGGATGCTTGACAATGTTTATAGGCATGTGGGACTTGTTTGGACCCTTGGAAACTTCAAATTCGTTGCCAGAACCAAAACCCTAATTTTTGACTGTTAGGAGGCCATTGGACTGTGCAACCCTTGAGAGATTTTAAAGCATGCTCTTTGCAAATCTTGAAGAATATGGGAGGGCAAATTTTGGGGTACAACAGTTGCCCCTGTTCAATCTTCTTAGACCTGAGGATGTAGATTGGCTGACGTGCCTTTCGTAATCCGAAGGTGGAAGATTATTGAACACTAGAGTGCCCAGAAATTTGCGCTCAGATGTTAGCAGTGTGATGGTGGGAATGGGCTTATAGATGCCATTTGGAGATTGATGGATAGGAAGATGGGCTTACAGATGCCATGCTGAGAGGTGATGGATAGGTGGATGGGCTTATAGATGCCATCTGGGTGTCGATCGCGTAAGAGATTCCTTAGCGAGAACTTGCGTACCTGAAAATGAAAATGATTACCTGGCCTGTTACAGGAGCTGGTCTTCAAACTCTTTATATAGACGCACCCTGGTTGGTTACAGGAATTGGTTCTGGAGTTTCAAAAGGTGATGAATGAATCAGGGATGGTTACTAACTCAACGGGACGATGAGAGAACCTTGGGCGATTACTACCTCAACAGTAACGATGAGAGAATCTGGGGCGATTACTACCTCAACAGTAACGATGAGAGAATCTGGGGCGATTACTACCTCAACAGTAACGATGAGAGAATCTGGGGTGATTACTACCTCAATAGTAACGATGAGAGAATCTGGGGCGATTACTACCTCAATAGTAACGATGAGAGAATCTGGGGCGATTACTACCTCAACAGTAACGATGAGAGAATCTTGGGCGATTACTACCTCAACAGTAACGATGAGAGAATCTGGGGCGATTACTACCTCAACAGTAACGATGAGAGAATCTTGGATGTCTTCTACTGAGTCTTCATCAGGAAAATCTTTAGGAATCGATTTAACTGGACTAGAGAAGGCCTTTGACTGGATCGGCATCAGAAAAATCTTTAGGAGTCGATTTAACTGAACCAGGCAAGGTCTTGGAATCTTCAACTGGAATAAGAATCAGGGAGATCTTAGGGTCGATCTGACTGAACCAGAGAAGGCCTTTGACTGGATAAGAATCAGGGAGATCTTAGCATCGATCTGACTGAACCAGAGAAGGTCTTGGATTAACTTTGACTGGATAAGAATCAGAAAAATCTTAGAATCGATTTAACTGAACCAGAGGAGGTCTTGGATATAGCTGAGAACTTAACTGGATCTTTCCTGAAAGGTAAAGGTCAGTCATATGCAATGCATGATATGGATCAAGCAATGATGTTCTCAACATAAATGAGATCGTATGCATATATGCATGCTATAATGTATAGAAATGCGATGTTTATGAATGTATGTTTTTGTCTAGGAAAATAAATCCTTGACGGGTGCCGGGAAGTCACATCCTGGGCTGATGTTGGAGAATAATGCTTTGTTGTTTCCGCTGGGGATGATAGTTGCAAGAATACCGGTAGGAGAAGATAACTCCGTTGGGGAATATACTTGGCAAATGGATTACTCTGCGGGGAGAAAATTATTCTAGAGATCTTTCTGGAGAACAATACTCTGTGGGAAGAGAGGTACGTTGTTGAGATGTTGATGGTAACTTCGTTGGGGATACCGTTGTTATGTTGGAAGTGTTAATAGACTTCGCTGGGGATAAGAAGACTTCGCCGAGGACGATCTTTCCGTGGCTTTTGGCTGAGGATAACCCAGTTATATCCTGGTAGGGAAATAACCTTTGAATAAAGCCGGGGGACGCGTTTGTGCTCTGTAGGGGGAAAGCTTCCAGAATCTACTGGGGATAAGCTTCCTGCCGGGGAGATGATTCAAACTTTCTTGGGGAAATCTTGAACTATACTGGACTCTCCTGGGGAACTCTTTGAGATATATTGGGGAAGAGATTCCACTGAATGTTTGGTATACCGCCGTGGAAAAGTCTTAGACCCAGACTGCCGGGGATGCTTGTTAAGAATGTCTGTGTACCCTGCTGAGGAATGTTGAGATCTGCGGGGGATACCCAACTTCCTTAAGGCTGGTTGTATAACTCTGCTTGGGGAGAGTGCATTGACTTGCTGGCTCACTCTCTGGGGAATTAAGATATACTGGTTATGTTCTTCGACCGAAATTACCTTGGTACCTTGACGGACAGAACACTTAGATCGCTTAGACCAATCATTATTGCCCCTGTTTCTAATGTTACCTGTAATTAATCCCTTGTTTCGTATGCAAATATTTATGAGTTAGCAATTATTGTCAAATGCATATATCACAAATTGAACCTTGGACGTTCTTCGCAAAACAAAACAGAAAAGGAAAAAACAAAAGGCAATTTGTCTGAAAAGTGAATTTGTATTGATTTTTTGAATTTGCCTGTAAATAGGCGTTTATGTACAAGAGGCTGACGTCCTAGTAAGAGAACTCCACTGAACAAAAGAGTTTATACAATTTGTACAAAGGGAAAACAAAACAGCTGTGTGAAGAGAATAATCCCACTGGGTTCCAACTCTGCTATCGCCTTTATATCTTCGAGCGTCTCATCACTTGATGACCTAGCTGAAGATGAAGCTGATTGATCGATGCCTTCTGAACTTGGTAGTTGATACCGGATTCTGGATGCGAAGTGATCCAATGAGACATAGTATTACGCTTTATCCCTAACTTTTGCCTGGACCGCCCTTTCGGGTTTTCAGTCCACCGGGATACCCATTTTTGCCCAAGCCGCCTTTTCAGGTTTTCGACTTGCCGGGTGTATAGATTTTTTCATTTCATCCCTTCATTTTGCCCGAACCCTTTTGGTTCGCCGGGAAGCCCTAATTTTTGCCTAGGTATGTCAACCTAGCGGGTCTTTTTTATGTGTAGTATCTTTTTACTATGTCTGCATTGGCGGGGTGAGGAAGGTCGTCACCATCCATGGTGGTCAGAATCATGGCTCCTCCTGAGAACACATGTTTAACCACAAATGGCCCTTCGTACGTAGGGGTCCATTTGCCCCTTGGATCACTCTGAGGAAGAATGATGCGCTTGATTACCAGATCCCCAACTTGATATTCTTGTGGTATGACTTTCTTGTTAAATGCCCTGATCATCCGTTTTTGATACGTCTGACCATGACAAATAGCATCAAGTCTCTTTTCGTCAATCAGGTTTAATTGATCAAGTCGTGTCTGGATCCAATCATCTTCGCTCAGATCTGCATCCTTCATTATCCGGAGAGAGGGTATCTGCACTTCGATTGGTAAGACTGCCTCCATGCCGTAGACCAAGGAGAAAGGAGTTTCCCCGGTTGACGTCTTTGCCGAGGTACGGTACCCATGTAGAGCAAATGGTAACATCTCATGCCAATCTTTATAAGTCACTGTCATCTTCTGCACAATTTTCTTAATGTTCTTATTGGCTGCTTCTACAACCCCATTCATCTTCGGCCGGTAGGGGGAAGAGTTGTTGTGCTGTATCTTGAATTGCTCGCAGAGCTCAGTGATCATCTTGTTATTGAGATTGGTACCATTGTCTGTAATAATCCTTTCTGGGACGCCGTATCGACAGATCAGATTATGCCGAATGAACCGTGCCACAACGTTCTTGGTTACTGTAGCATAAGAAGCTGCCTCAACCCACTTTGTAAAGTAATCAATCGCCACCAGGATGAAGCGATGCCCATTGGACGCTGTAGGTTTAATCTCGCCGATCATATCTATGCCCCACATTGCAAAAGGCCAAGGTGCAGTCAAGACATTCAGAAGAACTGGAGGAACATGCACCTTGTCTGCATATATTTGGTATTTATGGCATGTCCAAGAGTGTTGGTAACAATCAACTTCCATTGTGGACCAGAAATATCCTGCCCGAAGGATTTTCTTTGCCATGGTATGTCCACTGGAATGTGTTCCAAATGCACCTTCATGTAACTCCGCCATAATCCTTTCTGCTTCAGTCTTATCCACACAACGCAGTAAGGTTGAATCATGGTTTCGCTTGTACAGGATGCCATTGCTGAGGAAGAACTTCGCTGCGAACCTTCTCAGAAACTTCTTATCGTTGACAGATGCACCTTCAGGGTATTCCTGAGCTTCCAAGTATCTCTTCACCTCATGGTACCAAGGTTTCTCAGTTACTATTTCAGCCTCAAGATCACAACAGTATGCTGGTTCGTCCAGTTTCCAGATAATGACCCAGGGAGCCTCATTGTCCCATTTGACTTTGAACATAGAAGACATCGTAGCTAACGTGTCCGCCAACTGATTCTCCTCTCTTGGAAAGTGTTCAGAGGTGATCTTTGTGAAATGGGGGATCAATGTCAATACACATTCTCTGTAAGGAATAAGATTCGGATGTTTCATATCCCACTCCCCTTTGATCTGATTGATCACGAGAGCGGAATCTCCGAAGACACTTAGAAACTTGATCCTTAAGTCAATCGCAGCTTGAAGACCCATGATGCACGCCTCATACTCCGCCATGTTGTTGGTGCAGTTGAAACATAATCGGGCAGTAAGTGGAGTATGAGTGCCTTGAGGGGATATGATCACAGCGCCGATGCCGTTACCCAAAGCGTTGGAGGCTCCGTCAAAGTGCATAGACCATCAGGATCCTTCCTCAGGTCCTTCATCCGGTCCAGGTACTTCACAATCAGTCACTATCATGATGCTCTCGTCTGGAAACTCGAAGTTCATTGACTGATAGTCGTCTACTGCCTGATGTGCCAAATGGTCGGCCAATACACTTCCTTTGATGGCTTTCTGATTTGTGTATTGGATGTCGTATTCTGTCAAGATCATTTTCCATCTTGCTATTCTCCCAGGCAGAGCAGGCTTTTCAAATATGTACTTTATTGGATCCATCTTAGAAATCAACAAAGTAGTGTGAGTCAGCATATACTGTCTCAGCCGGCGAGCAGCCCATACCAAAGCGCAGCAAGTTTTCTCGAGCAGTGAGTATCGGGTCTCACAGTCGGTAAACTTTTTGCTAAGGTAATAAATGGCATGCTCTTTTCGGCCAGACTCGTCATGCTGCCCTAGCACACACCCCATTGAGTTGTCGAGTACTGTCAGGTATAGTATCAGAGGTCTCCCTTCAACCGGTGGCATAAGGATGGGTGGTTCTTGGAGATACTCTTTGATTCTGTCAAAAGCGGCCTGACATTCATCATTCCAACGTACTACTTGATCTTTCTTCAGCAACTTGAAGATTGGTTCACAAGTAGCAGTTAGGTGTGAGATGAATCAGGCAATGTAATTCAGGCGTCCTAAAAAGCCTCTGACCTCCTTCTCTGTCTTAGGAACTGGCATCTCTTGAATGGCTTTAACCTTAGCAGGGTCCACTTGAATACCCTTATCACTTACAACGAAGCCTAATAACTTTCCAGATCTTACCCCGAAGGTGCACTTGTTCGGGTTCAACCTCAGTTTGTACAGTTTCAAACGGTCAAACAGTTTCTGCAGATGGTCAAGGTGTTCCTCCTCAGTTTGGGACCTTGCAATCATGTCATCGACATATACCTCAATCTCATGATGGATCATGTCATGAAATAAAGCAACCATGGCACGTTGGTAGGTTGCCCCAACATTTTTCAATCCGAATGGCATGACCTTGTAGCAGAAGGTGCCCCACTGAGTAACAAAGGTAGTCTTCTCCATGTCTTCAGGAGCCATCTTGATCTGATTATACCCTGAAAAACCATCCATGAAGGAAAACACCTTATGCTGAGCAGTATTGTCAACAAGGACATCAATGTGAGGTAGAGGGAAGTCATCCTTGGGGCTGGCCCAGTTCAGATCCCTGTAGTCGACACACATTCTGACCTTACCATCTTTCTTTGGTACCGGCACCACATTAGCAACCCACTGAGGGTAAGAAGTCACTGCAAGAAACCCGACATCGAACTGCTTCATAACCTCAGCCTTAATCTTCTCAGACATCTCTGGACGCATACGGCGGACCTTTTGCTTAATCGGAGAGCAGTCTTCCTTGGTAGGCAAATGATGGACCACAATGTCGGTATCCAACCCAGGCATGTCTTCGTAGGACCAGGCGAAGATCTCCACATAATCATGTAACATCTGAGTCAACCGTTGCTTCACGCTGAGCTCTAGGTTGGCACCAATCTTGACTTCCTTCCTATCTGTATCAGTACCTAGATTTATCGTTTCCACTGGCTCTTCATGTGGTTGAATTGCCCTCTCTTCCTGGAGTAACAGTCTTGCAAGCTCGCCAGGAACTTCGCAATCATCTTCACCTTCGTCTTCGGCTAAGTTGATCGGATTTTCGAAGTCATAACTGGCAGTAGCAGAGTCGTTACCAGTGAGATCCAGAGTGGATTGAAACCTGTATGAGTGAGTGTGTGTAAATACAGCTGTTTTGCAATATATAAAGAAAGGAAAGAAAGAAAAGGAGCATAAGATTTGAAGTGCGAGAAAACGTCCAAGGTCTTTATTCATGATATATGAAATGACAATTAATATGCCCTCACAAATGAAGCCACGGTGCCCCGGGTAAGACACCGGGCCATAGAGTTTTAATTCATTGTTTATTACAAATAACAAAAAACAAAGGAATCCATTACTGCGTAACAAAAGTAACAGGAGTATGATCTTTGGCAGTCCAATTGTTCAATCCACCATCAGTCGTCGGGTAGATCCAGCTATCAAACTCTGACTCTTCCACTTCATCTTCGTCACTAATAGCATTCACTCCAGGATTGGTGATGAGCACAGGAGGTCTTCCGGTCCTAGCCTTGCGCACAGCCCTCTGAGCCTCTACAGTAAAACCCAGTCCAAACTTGTCAGTTTTAGGTGTAAAATCAGGGAGCCTGCCCCAGTTAGCACATTCACCTTTCTTGATTACAGCTCGGGCGTCCTTCAAGGAAGCCATCCTCAAAGGAAAATCCTCATCAACCACTGTTTCTGCTGCTGCCAATGTTGGAGGTACCTCTTCAAAATGCTGAAAGGGGGTTTCAATAAACTCCCCGCCCATCTCAATATATCGGAAGGAATTCAAGTGACTAACCATATACTCCTCCTCTCCCTGCACAATGACAATCTTCCCTCTGACAGGGTACTTGAGCTTCTGGT
Source organism: Vicia faba (assembly GCA_948472305.1). Lineage (NCBI taxonomy): Eukaryota > Viridiplantae > Streptophyta > Magnoliopsida > Fabales > Fabaceae > Vicia > Vicia faba. The sequence continues at coordinate 929,269,870 of OX451741.1, read as the reverse complement.
GTAGGGTAGAGGTCACTGCCCCAGCTTTGTGAATCCAAGGTCGACCCAGTAAACAGGAATAAGATGGACAAATATCCATCACATAGAAAGTTGAGTCGAATACTTGAGAACCCACACGAATAGGAATGTCTACCTCTCCATGAACCATCCTCTTAGAACCGTCAAAGGCTCTGACAATGATGTTGCTAGGTTTCAACTCCAGGCCCTCACAATCCAACCGGTCTAAGGCCTTTTTGGGTAGCACATTCAGGGAAGAACCGGTGTCCACCAACACGTGCGCAAGAGTAGTGCCCCTGCATTCAATAGAGACATGCAGGGCATCATTGTGGTTCTTTCCCTTAGCAGTAAGGTCAGCATCCGAGAAACCCAAACCATTGTCGGCTGTCAAATTGGCTACGCAATCAGTAAACTGGTCTGCAGATGTCTCCTGTGGCACATGGGCCGTCTTTAGAAATGAAATTAGGGCCTTAGCATGGGCCTCTGAGCACAGCAACAAGGAGAGCATAGAGATCTTGGAGGGGGTATGCCCCCGCTGTTCAACAACATTAAAATCGCTCTTCTTGATTATCTTCAGAATTTCCTCCATCTCTTGTTGGGAGGCTTCAACATTCACAGATTTTGGTGCCTCCATCCGGGCAGGCTCATCATCAATCCCTTTGCCCCGAGCATTAGATGACTCAGAAGCAGGGGAAACAACTTGATCAGAAGTGGAAACAGGTGCACTTGCAGGTGTTATAATGAGAGGTCTTCGAATAGTTGGTGGCGCAATATCAGGCGAGAAGAGCCTGCCACTGCGGGTAACTTTGGCTGGACCAGTGATATTGCTGATGCTGGTGCCAGTGTTGAACTCTTGCTTTATACCATGTTCATATACATCTGCCCCATAGTGCCATGGGACAGCCTTATCAGATTCATAGGGGAGAGGCCCCGGAACAGTAATAACAATGGGTGCGATAGTCATGATTTTAACTGGCTTCCTCGGGGGAGCCTTGATTGGATTGTTGAAAATTGTAACGACAGATACTTCTTCCATAGGAACAAACGGAACAGCGGTCTTCTTAAAGAGAATCTCCTTGCTATCCATCAGGCCTTGGATGCCTAACTTCAGCAACGGACAACCAGTAAGGGAAACAACACACAAAAGGCAACCCTCGCTGCAATCCGGAAATAAACCGGCCAGCAGTAGGTTCCTCTTAACAGTCATCAGAGGGGTAGCTACATCATTCACAGAAACGGCATACAAGTCTTCATCAACGGCATTTACTCCATGCTGGGGCATAGGAGCAGTCACCACATTTGGTCTCTCAAGCGCTTCAAATTGTATATCCTTCGCATCAATAAGGTCTTGCACCTTATTCCTTAAGGCCCAGCAGTCATCAGTAGAATGCCCCGGGCTATCAGAGTGATAAGCACAGCGGGCATTTGGATTATACTTGGGAGAGGCAGTATTCACAACCTTTGGGGCCTCCCTGACAGTCACTATATTGGTGGATAGCAACTGCGGCAAGATTTGCGACAAGGTCATACTCAGCCGGGTAAACTCTCTTTTGGGTCTTTCAGCCCTTTGTTGATTGGTTTGCCGAGGAGCGACAGCAGGTTTAGCAATAACCACCGCGTTGACAGACTGGCGGCGCTCTGGTTTATCTTGCCTTCTAGGCCCATACACAGCACTGGCCTCTTTCTTAAAAGGCTTCTTCTCAGAACATGGAGATACACCTTTCTGAATCTTACCGGACTTCATTCCAGCCTCTATCCTCTCCCCAGTCAGAATAAGGTCAGTGAACCCTGCAGATGAGTTTCCAATAAGATGATTGAAGAATGGCCCGGATAGGGTCCCCAAGAACATATCTACCAGCTCACGGTCAGTTAACGGAGGCTGCACCCTGCCAGCCAGATCCCTCCACTTCTGTGCATACTCTTTAAAACCTTCGCTTGATCCTAGCGACATACCCTGGAGTTGGGTACGTGTAGGAGCAAGGTCGGCATTATATTGATACTGCTTGTAGAAAGAAGTAGCCAACTCCTCCCAGTTACGAACTTTGGTTCCATCCAGCTGATAGAACCATTCGAGATGAGTCCCTGAAAGACTCTCCAGGAAGAAGTGGATCCACAAGTTCTTGTCCACTGTGTACGGTTGAATCTTCCGCACATAAGATCTGAGGTGTAGCTTGGGGCAAGACGCCCCATCATACTTGGTGAAAGATGGTGCCTTAAACTTGTGAGGAATGATAACACCAGTAGATAAGCCCAAGTCTTCGAAATCCAGCCCGGGCGCTTGTTGGATCTCCATGGCATTCAGTCTGTCTTCCAACTGCTTGTACCGGTCTTTAGCAGGAGGATACTGTTCCTCATTAAAGTCAGTCTCGTTGTCAGAGACTACTGGACTTGGAGCCTTTCCCCCCTGGGGACTGTCTTTCCCAACAGAAGAACCAGCTTCCTCATTCTGCAGAGTGTTACCAAATCTCCGGCCCGAGTTGAAAAGAACAGTTCTCTTCTTCTTCTTCTCCTTCTTCAGGAGCAAAGCCTTCATCTCTTCTTGGCGTTGAGCCAAACCCATGATCAGCTCTTGAAATTGTGCGTTATGCGCCTGAAGGGCCTTGATAGACATCTCGGTTGATGATTCAGGGTTCATGATGCTGAAATAAACAGCGAAGAACAGTAAGCAACCTGAAAAGAAGAGTACCTGCTATGCACATGATGAATGGAATGCATATGATTTATGTTTTCAAAGACAATCGAGAATCAACTTTGTAAACAAAAAGGAACACACTTCATTAGATTCAACTTTGGAATTTAAATTGTTCAACAGGTTGCCCTTGGGCGTTACATAAAATGGAAATACTGAAAAGGGAAATAAAACTGTAAAAGAACATCCAGAGCTCCTCATTGATCCCAGGGTCTCCTCTTCTCAGTACGGATGTAGTCATTCAGGGTTCGCTCATTCTCCAACTACTTTGTCAGCTTCTGGATCTTCAATTCCCGCTCGTTGAACTTTTCCCGATACGAATCCCGTTCTTCTCGCAGATGCGGCCAAGATCTCTTTAATGTCTCATAATCAGTAGGTATCTGAGGAGGGAGGATAGTTGGAGGAGCCCCATCTTTGTCAGGATACTCAAGAATGATGGGTCTGACAGCTTCGTACGGCATACCTAACTTCTGAGCACGGATGCGAACCCATTTGTAGTAGGCTTCCATAGGTAGAGAAGTCTTTGGCCCCAACTCTTGTGGGTCAGCTTTATGAATTCTGTCCCAAGCTTTGATGAACCTACGACGCAGCTCGTCACTATCCACCTGAAACTCAAAACTGATGTGAGGCACCAACATCTCATGAGGCCCTGCTCTTCTGGCCCTTCCAAACTGACGGAGCGCTAGACATGGATTGTTAGAGATTCCTCCTTGAGTACCAATCAAAGGAACATTAGGGTATTCTCCGCAATGATCAATAACAGCTATCTCATCCAAACCTCTGAGAGTCCAAATGATGTCCTTGTCAGTGAGAGACATTAACCTATGAGCCCAACCTCTTCCTTCTTGGTTCTTCAACACGAACTTGGGGAGGTGCGAAATAAACCACCTCACCAACAAAGGGATACAACACCACAGAGTTCCTCGTCTTCGGGCAGTACGAGCATAAAGTTGTTGCAGGATGTCACCCAAGAGAGTGGGCACAGGATTCTGAGACATGAAGATCCTTATGGCAGTGACATTGATGAAGTTGTCAGGATTAGGAAACAAGACTAGCCCATAGATTAAGAGAGCCAAGATGTCTTCATATGCCCTAAAATCCAAGTCATTCCAGAAACAGTTAGCTTTACCAATCAGAAACATGGCCAAGAAACCCTTAACTGCGCTTCTAGTCATCCAGTTGTCCATTACTTCTTGATGGGTCAAGGGAAGAGCTGCAGCAACCTCCTCAAGCCTAAGAGCCTTTTCCCAACCAGTGAAGGGAGTCTGATCCAAGGTAGGGATACCAAGAAAATCAGAGAACTCTTCCAGGGTAGGGACCAACTGGAAGTCTTTAAAGGTGAAGCACTGGTACAGAGGGTCATAGAACTGGGTCAGGACACTCATCAATTGTTGATCCCGCTTTGCAGTGACTAAACTGAGAAGAGAACCATGCCTCTAGATGAAGGAAGTAGTATTTGGAATTCTGCTAACCAATTCTTCAAGTAACTCAGGTGGGTGAACAAAGTTGAACCGGATAGTATTCCTTCGCATAGGCATCATGATGTCCTACAAAACAGAGCAAAGGTGAAACCCTCTTGTCTTTGAAATGGTCAGTCCTTATGCAGGATGCATACAATGCTCATGATGTTATGATGTTATGATAAATCACACCACAAATATTTACAAAGGCAAACATGATAAGGCACACAAGTCACACAAGACAAGCCCTTAGAGTTTAGGCCAACATGAGGTCTAGGTATTACCCTCTTTCAGTTTGTTGGTTCATACTTGTCCTATCAAAAGTAACCGGGTTCTTAGAGGATCCCAATATCATTGACTACCCTCAATCGGTCATAACTCCAGCATCGTAATCTTTTCTTGCGGCCAGAACCATCACGAGAGTTTAGCCTCAATGGGCGTAGCATACTGCTACTGTTCTATTGGCCAAGTTGTGTCATTTAAGGTTCTAAGGTCGGTTGGTGCTTAATGACTCCTCAGAAGACCCATATTCTCCTCGTTGCAACACAAGGGATATCGGTACAGACCAAGGCGCCACACCAACGTAGCCACTGGTTCACCCATGCCGGTATACGCCGGACAGGTCCCTCACAGCTTATGCTACCTAAACAGGGTATCCCCAGATCCGGGTTAGGATCTATGTAACTCCGATGCAACCCACAATTTAAAGCAAACAAGTCAAAACAATTGAAAACACAGTTATGAACTATCCTAAGGTACACCTCACTTTATAAGAGTCCCCAGCAAAGTCGCCAGTTCTGTGATCGGTGGATCTGGAACTGACTGTTTAACGCTGGTTCGTGAAATGTCGCGGAAGCAAGAGTCGCCACCGTCTTTTATTTTCTCCAACATGGAAAGGACAAAAGCACAGAAAAATTCCTTATTGAGATTAGTTCTCGGTTCGGGAGGTAGATTTATAGAAAGGGAAGGTGTTAGCACCCTTTCTATCCATGGTTATCCATGGGCTCTTAGATACTTGCTCATTTGTGTTTTCACAATGTTTGTTTGCTTTTCAAGGTGAGTGGGTTTGAAAAAGTATTGTTTAAAATTTCAGTTCGACTCTTGTATCAGTCCTCAAGAGTGTTTGAAAAGTTGTTTTTGAAAGCTTTTTGCAAAGTGTCGGTGTGAAAAGAAGTTTTTGATTTGTTTTGGATTAGAGCAAGTATCTACAAGTCATCTACCTACCCTAAGGAATTAGTATGTGTAAATGTCCTTAAGGTAGTGCCATCCCACCACTGAGAGGTAGGTAGCACCACCGTTGGAGGTGTTCGGGTCAATTCGAGTTTAGGGACAATGTGGTCACCAGAGCAATAGGAGGATACCTTAGAAGCTACCCCCATGCCATGTTCATGGACATGAGGACTTACTAAAACGTCCTCTACTCGACGACCACGTTTCGAGGGGCAAGGAAACAGTGAGGCGTACCCTAGGAGTGGTGTGTGAATTGTGTGTCATTTTCAGTTATATTTGTCTTGTCATGTATTGAGTGAGCTACGCTTTGATTTTATTTTTGCATACATTCTTTCATGTGATAGTTAGCAATTTAAAAGTGCGGAATTTAAAGTGCGGAAAAATAAAGGTCCTACGCTATTACAAGGCGCGGGTCTACATCGCCAAATTAAACAAAGACCCGATTTGAGTAAATAAAATACGGAAAATAAATGTCCTAATTATCTATTACAAGGCTTTGGGGCAAGTACATAAATTTCACAAAGAAAAATAAAATAAACGCGCGAAGAGAAATTATATTCGAAGGTGCGAGGGCGTTGGACCCTTTAAAGGAATTAAATATGAAATTAGAAGTGAATTAATGATTAACGAAAAGGAAGTTATTTTTTGGTTTTTGGTATTTATGGAAAAAAAGGAAGATTAATTGAAATTAGAAATTTAAATGAAAACCCTAATTCTAGTTTGTTTTTAATTATTAAAGAAAATTGTTTAAGGTTTAACCTAATTTAACCCTAATTAAGTAATTACAAGTATTTGCAAAAATAATTAATGGTTAATAATAATTATAATAAGAAAAGAATATTTATTAAAAAGAGGATCAAAATGTATTAAAAACCTATTTTTATATTTTTTAGTTATTAAGAAGTAAATAAAAATTAAAACCCTAAATTAAAACTAAAATGATCATTAAAATTATTTACAAAATAATTAGTGAATTAAATATTAAATGAGGCATATTTTTATTTTTATGATTTTCTGACTTTTTTATGTATTTTTGTATTATTAAAATTTTTGGTGAATTAAAGAAAAAAAACAATTAATTAAAAAGAATAAATAAAAGAAAAGAAAAGAGAGAAAGAAATGCAAACATGGGGGGATGGTTGACCCAAATTGAGGAGGTTTATTTGCAGCAATTAGGCCCATTGAATGAGGCCTTTTTGACTTTTCAGACTTGCATGTGGAGGCGTTGACTGGTGTCTATGGTGGACTGCTGGTGATGGCCATTAGATTGGCCTTCAGGGACATGTGGCAAGCATAGATCTGAAGTTGCATGGTAGACCCTGGGGCGTGTACTGCATGGAAGTACGTTAAAACAAAATATATTAAATAAGTGGGGGACCTGGGAATCGAACCCAGGTCCCAATGCTTGCAACAACCTTCTCTCACCAACTGAGCCAATTAATGTCTTTGTTAATATAATGGAATATAAATAATATATAAGAAAAACACGTTATTGGTAGAAAACAAGAAAACGCGCTAAATTATTTGAATGGCCCAATAGTAACAAGCCACGCCTGCTTCTTCTCCGTTGTGCCTGCAAACAGAAAAGAGATAGCGGGGGTTTTAAACCCCCACTAAATGCATCCTGCAAAAAATAGCGATTAGAGTATGGTCCCTCATAAATTGAGCGCGAGGTATGGCTTTGAATCGTTGGAATGTCACGAGTGCATTGGTCTAGGTCTCATGGCCTAATTTTTCCTCATGAAGAAGTTCCTAATTTCAAGCTCCTGAAACCCTAGAAAATTTCCATGGCAACTTCTCATCCAGGCAACGTTAGTTCAATTAAAAGACATCAAAAGCTTCAGTATGATCATGTTAGTGTAAAACAATAATGAAAATGCATTGATATGGCATGTAAATTCAAATACGATTAAGAAAAATCTCATGAACAGGGCGACTATGTTCTACCAGTTCTTGAGGTTAGGGGATGTGATTTTGATTGGAAAAGATTCCTGGATGTGTAAGCAAGCTATTGGAATCCTTCTTAGGCCTTGAAACGTGCCCTATGTGTGTTTTCAGTTTTGAAATTTTTGAGAGAAAAGTGCAAAGTGTTCTTTCTGTTTGGGCGCAGCTTGCTTGTTCTTATGATTAGGTTTGTGTTTGCATATGTATCAGGAATGAATTAGGTCAACAATCCAAGCCCATAATCCTTTGCATTCATGTTTTTGAGATTTGATTTTTCAAGCATCTTTTCCAATCTTTTTCATACCTTTCTTATGCCAATCATTGAAGATTCTTGCCTTATTGAGTGTGCACGAAATCTTGAGTGAATAAAGAGTGGAAATGCTGCATAAAAAGATTTGAAAGGTGGCATTTAGTATTTTTTCATATTTAATTTTAATTAAATGAATTAATGGTAATAAAAATTCAAATAATTAATAAAAAATAAGAAAATAACTCCCCTTTGGGTCAATGGGTCGTGCATAGCTTTTGGGTGATGATTCTTGGAAGAAATTGTGGCCCATTAGCAATTTTGAGGCATTTGAAGCAAAGTTGACTTTTCAAAATTCCCAAATATTTCCCAACTTCCACAAGGCATATCTTGCTCAATTTTAAGCTTTGATCATGTTCTTGGACATTTTGGAAAGGTCTCGAAGTCCTCTAACCAATGCCTTTGGTCCCATGTCATTTTGATTCACCAATCGCAAGTTATGGTCTTTGACTTAAAGTGCCTTTTTGTTGACTTTTGAAAATGACCTATAATGTTGAGATTGATAACTTTTTGTGAGAGCATTTCTTGGACTTGAAGTGTGAAGAGGAGTTGTAGGAAATGTCATTCTCTTCAAAATGAGATTTGTATGGAATTTTTCTGATAAACCATGTGGAAGTTATGCCCTGGTCAATTTGCAGTTGACTTTTTCAACTGTCCAAAAATAGAAACTTTTGCATCTTGAGACTTTTTGAGCCATGCCTTGAGAATCATGATCAAGAATTGATCAAATGATGTTTGTGGCTTCAAAATAAGATGTTGACCAAAAATTTTGACTTTTGACTGTCAAATGACCATTTTGCCCCTACAGTTGACTATGATGCAATTAGGGTTTTTGACTGTGCAATTTTGTGCTGTAAGTCTTGAAACTTGGCATAAGGATGCTTGACAATGTTTATAGGCATGTGGGACTTGTTTGGACCCTTGGAAACTTCAACTTCTTTGCCAGAACCAAAACCCTAATTTTTGACTGTTAGGAGGCCATTGGACTATGCAACCCTTGAGAGATTTTAAAGCATGCTCTTTGCAAATCTTGAAGAATATGGGAGGGCAAATTTTGGGGTACAACAGAACATATTAAAGAGAATCAAGATGTCTTTAAGGAATATTCAGAGCAAGTGAAAGGCAATATCAACTCAATGAAAGGAGACATGAGTCAAGTTTTGTTAGACTTGAAGAATATCATTGAGAGGCAAGAACATATTCTTAGGGTAGCCTTTGAAGTAGTAGCCCAAACTATTGGTGCATCAAGTGGTCACCAACCAAGAAGAGGCCCAAAATCAGGACCTCTAAAGTCAGTCGTAGCTCAAAAATAGGTTAGACAAGCCAATACCGATGGACTTGTCCCACCTTCATCGAAGGTAGGGGCATCCCATACTTTGCAAATTCCAGTTAAAAATGCAGACAATTACATAGATCTACAGTATGGAGACCTCGATTTGGAAGGTGCTACTCAGTCACACCAACCTAAAATTGTTGAGAATCCCTTGGCACTTAATCAACATAAAGCTCTTGAAGAATGTTTGAAGGTTGTAGAGGGTTACGATGCTTTCGACGTTGATGCTCTCAAAATGGGCCTAGTCCCGGATGTGGTGATCCCTCCTAAATTAAAAGTACTTGACTTTGGGAAATATAAGGAACTCACATGCCCGAGGAACCATCTACGCATGTATTGCAGAAAAATGCATGCCTATTCTCAAGATCAAAAGTTGATGATCCATTGTTTCTAAGACAACTTGAGTGAGGAATATCTAGATTGGTACATGAAATTGGAGCGAGTTCATATCTAGACATGGGCAGATCTTGCCAACACTTTCCTGAGACAATACAAGTACAATTTGGACATGGCACCTAACCACATGCAACTCCAAAATTTATCTCAGGAGAAGGATGAGTCCTTCAAAGAATATGCTCAAAGGTGGAGGAAAATGGCAGCCGAAGTACAACAACCACTCCTGGAGAAAGAAGTGGTCGATATGTTCATGGGTACTCTACAAGGGTTGTACTATGATAAAATGGTAGGAAGCGTCTCTTCTAGATTTTCTGATTTGGAAACTATTGGTGAAAGGATTGAAGCACGTATAAAGAGTAGAAAGATACAAAGGGCATCATCCAGCACCCCTTACAATTCAAAGAGACATGTTCCTAACTTCTCGAAAAAGAAGGAAGGAGAAATTAATGTTGTAGCATCCCATCCAAGGGTACAACAACCATTGGTAATTCCACGTGAACAACAACAGAACAGGTTTGAAAGGCCTTCAAGAATATTTGATCCTCTCCCCATGCCTCTCAGTCAATTATTGCAACACTTACTCAAAGCATATTTGGTAGAGCTAAAACCTCTATCTCCTCCAATTGGGGCACTCCCGCCAAAGTATGATGCAAATGCCAAGTGCGAATATCATGCCAATTCTTTGAGGCATACCATAGAAAAATGTTGGGCCTTCATACATAAGGTTTAAGATTTGTTGGATTCCCAAGATATCACTTTTGACAAACCAAACATCAAGACGAACCCCATGCCTCCACATGGTGGCCCAACTGTGGATACAATTGAAGTGGTGACTGACTTTGGGGCAGCTAGACAAGTGAAAACTCCAATAGATCTTTTGAAGGAGTATTTGTTTGAACATGGTTTCCTTTTGGAACATAATAAATCTTTTGAGAAGACGTTACATAAATTGATGAATTTAGGGATAGTCTAATTTGGACAATACCCTAAAGAATAATATGTAGATGCGATCGATGGAAGTAAAAAAATAAAAATTGGTAATTCCGTGCCAAAGGCCAAGTTCTAATAAGAAAACTCTTGTGATTCCATGGGGAGAGTCAAGAGAAGCACCAGTGATGATACCACGCTAGACTCTGAGACTTCCAGTAATTCCAAAGACTACAATGATGATTAGGGGGCCATCTCCCACTCCTTAAGAAAGTAACAAAGTGGTATCGTGGAGTTATGATTCTACTGTCTATGTCAATGGTTTAAATCAAGAATGTGAGCCACCGACAAGTCAAAGACCTGCAATCAGAAATATAGCAGGAACCGGGGGCATGACTCACAGTGGTCGAATTTATGGTCCCGAACCACAAAAGAAGGATGATGTTATGGATAAGTGTTGTACCCTAAAATTTTCCCTCTCATTTTACTCAAGACATGCCCATTGAGATCCCTAACTTGCCCTAGGATGACTAAGAATTGACCAGACAAATTCTCCTCCTAAGGCAATAAACCTCTAACTAGGGTTTCAGTTTTATTCAAGGTGTGTGAGCTCCAAGGGTCTCAAATGTTTTCCATGGCCCTAATATGTCCTCAAGGTTATCCATGCCAAATTCCATTCCCTACACAACAATTTTGCTTAGTCAACTGCTCAAATGCTTGAAAATCATCTATACTAGGTCAAAAGAAAAATGTGGCCTATATACAGTCAAACTTCAATATTTTTGGTCAACATCAATATTTTGAAGTGGTATCCATCATTTGATCAAGGGTTGATCATGATTCCTCAAGTAATTCCCTTAACTCATCAAAATTCAAAAATTGCAAATTAGGGTTTCTGTAGGAAAAGTCAACCAAACTTTGACCAGGGATAACTTTCTAGTACTTTATCAGATATTTTTCCACCAATGATCATTTGGAAGAGAATCCAATTCCATATAACTTTTATTCAGCCCTCAAGATCAAGAAATGCCCTAGTTAAAAGATACAAGCTCATACATTATAGGTCCTTTCAAAAAGACAACAAAAACACCTTTTGGGTCAAAGCTCCTTACATGAACATGGAAGATCCAATTGAAATGAAACCAAAAGGGTTGTTTAGTGGACATCCTAAGCTCTCTAAAAAGTCTAAGAACACCATGTTATGATTAAAAATGAGAGATATATGCATTGCAAAAGTTGACCAATTTTTGGAAAAGTGCATGAAGCCAATATTGACCACACTTGATTTTTTTTCCAAATGGGCCCATCTTTTCACGTTTGAAACTTATTACTAACATGTCCAAGAACTTATAAACTCAGCCATGTATAGGTTTGATTTTTATTTTATTTTTTGTTGATTTTTATTCAAATAAAATCAAAATAAATCAAATAAATACAAGATTGATGTATAAGACGTGCAAGGATGGACACTTGGTCATGTTGGAGGCCCAAAAAGCTCACAAATAGCTATAAAAAATGCACAAGGAAAGAGGAGGGAAATATTTTCTTGTTTTGGAAATTTTGGATCAAATCTTCATGATATTAAAAACATGATTATATTTGATCTCATGGCTGTTTTTGTTGACCTAATATGCTCTCATATATATGAACAAACAATTCCAGACCTAGACATACACATAGCTTCCTCCACAAACCCTGAAATATTTTCCAAAAATTCAAAGGAAAAGTGAAACTCGTATAAAACAATCTCAACACTTTTCAAGGCAAACCAAGCACTCCATCACACTCCCGAAGGTCCCAGGAGTCCATTCCTATCATTCTTGAAGCTCGTAGCACCCCAAATCACTGTAACCAAGCGCCACCAGTTTGGTAAGATTTGACAAATTCAAAATTAATAATTCATGCATTGTTTACATGTTTGATGTGTTGTTTTGTGTTCAGGATATCCATTAGAACAGGTTAGATGTTTCGCATGAGAGCTTTGATGCTTGAATCACAGGATGCCATTGTTAGGGAATCACAAACTGAAACCTTCGAACCTTACAATACATGGACTTTTAGCCCAAATGGATACCACCATTAAACTCGCAGTATATAATTTAAGGGGGGGTAGGCTTGATCTCTTGCTTTGAATCGTGTTATTTTGCAGGTTCCAATTTTGATATCACTGGAGAATAAAAAGTTGACCACATCTAGGGGTGGTTAGACTCACTGGTGCTTATGTGGCACAATCCCTTCTTTCAATTGGTCCATTCAAATATTCAGGGCCCCACTGGGGCGCATGCGTTTACACCTCAGCATTTTGTTTATGTTTCCAATATAATATCATTTTGTCATTGGTATAAACCACCAACAGGTTGGCTGAGTGGTAGAGAGGAATGTGTGCAAAGGGAGAGACCTGGGTTCGATTCCCAGGTCTAGAGTTTTGTTTTTCTAACAAGTTTCATATGGATTCAGTGTGCCCAGGTTCAAGGTATTCATCATAGGCCCTCAAACTCACATAATCAGATCCAAGTGGCTGGGATCTAGTACCTCCAAGCGTGCAGCCCCATCATAGACCTTCCAGATGCAGCAGTATGGGATCACACGCAGTGGTTGGCCAACTAATCTGGGCCTTGAAAATTCAGTCAACACCCCCCAATGTGGTTTCTCACTCCAGGCTCATTCTTTTTTTAATTTACTTTATTTTCTTTTTTAATTAGTTTACATTTTTTTTAAATTCATTTTTTTATCATAAAATAACCAAATATCACAAAAAAATAGATTTAGTTTTTTTATTATTAAAATTAATTCTTGCAAATTAATTTAATTAAATTTTAACTTGTTTTCTTTAATTTAAAATTAGTTAGAAATTAGGTTAAATCTCAAAAAAAAATTCATAAAATACCAAAAAAATATTTTTAATAAGAAATTAGATTTTTAGGGATTCAAACGTACTCCCATCTTAATTTTTGCACGTCGTTATTTTTCGTCCAATTATTTTTTTAATTATGTAACTGTGCCCGGTTTGTAATAGCCTAATTAGGGTTTTTAATTTCCGCACTTTACATTTTCAGTCAGATATAACTGTAACTGCCCCAAGGCCATGTAATTTCTTAGGAGTTTTTATTTCCTGCAATTTACTTTTCGCACTATACTGTATGCATGTATATAAATTTTTAGTAATTAGGCGTACATGGAAAGAACTAATCAATCAATCTTAGATCACTAACATCAAGATAAAAATACCTGAAAAAAGCACACTATTGCAAACTTGCACCCCAAGGGTATCTCCCGCTTTGGTTTCCTTTGGAAATGGTCATGTCCTTCTAACGTAGGGATACTCTTAGCAAAGACCCTCAGTTTAAAGTCATCATAGGGATTATAGTCCCTCAATGTCTCTCGAGTTGCCTACGAGAAATGATCTTGTCCCTCGATGTTACCCACAAATCTATGATGACAGTCCCTTCGAACTGCTAAGGTATCTTTACATGTTGCCTTCAATGACCATAAACGTCCCTTTCAATAGTCCCTCAACATCCAACGATAGGGCTACTTACTCACTAATAGTAGGATAACATTATCTAAAGGAAATGAGTAAAAGAACTCCTTTTTCGAGTAGGTAGATAGTTGTTAAGTACTTTCTCAAATCTAATTCATTTTCACACCACACTTTCAAAACCTCTTTTCAAATATGCTTTATCACACTCTTGAGGACTGATACAAGAGTTATCATAAAGCAAACAAAACCTTTTCAAAACACACACACACGAAAAATAGTTTTCAAGGATGAGCAAGTATCTAAGAGCCCGTAGAAAACTACGGATGGAGAGGGTGCTAACACCTTCCCTTTCCATAATCTACCCCCTTACTCATAAAATCTCGAAAAAAGGTCTTTTTTTGTTCTTTTCACCCTTTCCTTTGTTGGATAATAGAAAATTCGGTGGTGACTCTTGCTTACCTCACATTTGCGAATATCAAACTCAAACCAGTATTAACAGCCAATTTTACCAGCGTATCACACTAAGGATAAGGGAGAAGTTATGGTGGAGGCAAGTCAAGAACAAGAACCTCTACGAAAGAATTTTATCGACCAAGAGGCGGAGGAATTCCTGAAAATAATCAAGAAAAGTGTTTATAGGGTGGTGGATCAGCTACACCAAACCCCGACTGTTGTACCCCATAATTTTCCCTCCCATTTTCTTCAAGACATTCTTTTAAGATTCTCAAATACTCAAGGATTATTAAGAGTTGAAGGGTCAAACCCCTCCTAAGCAAAGGTCTTCAATTAGGGTTTGGTGTTTCTCAAGTAAGATTGGTTTGCAAGGGTCTTAAATGACTTTCATGTTTCATCAGAGGTCCTCAATAATGCTTATGTCAAGTTTCAAGTCTTACCTGACATGTTTTCTCAGTCAATGGCTCAGATGACTGAAAATCAACTACATTGGGTAAAAAGTCAATTATGGTCAACATACAGTCAAGCTTTAAGATTTTTTGTCAACATCAACATTTTGAGGTAACATTCATCATTTGATTAAGGGTTGACCATGATTTCTCAAGGAAAGCCCTCAAATCATCAAAGGTAAAAAGTTGCCAAACTTAAGGTTTTGATTGAGGATGACTCATCGTTGACTTTTGACCTAGTGCATGACTTAATGGCTTAAAGCATGATGTCAAGGACTCAAATGCAACATCTTGACCTAATTATATGGATAAATATGTCTTCAAAGATACATGTAATTGACAGTTGAAGAATTGAACCAATTGAATAAAAGTCAACAGTTGCTCAAAAGTCAAACTTTGACTTTTTGGTCAAGAATGGAATTCAAAAATCAAGAATCATAAAGATATTCAAAACTATCAAAATTGATCATCAAGAATCAAGAAAGTCAACAAAAGTCAAATTTGGAAAATTTTCTAAAACTTAGATGATGAGATTTAACAAAAGTCAACAAAAGTCAAAAGTGGGTGTGAGCATTAAATGATGATGAGATTTAACAAGCCAAAATACCTGCAACTTGAGATTATGCAGCCTAGCTTGAAACCGGATCAGAAGTTCAGCATAACCATAACTTAAATTAAGAACAATTGTCCAACTTCTGATCTTTAATTCTCCCCGCTCCAGCATGATCTGAAGGAGTTCTCAGACTTTTCAAAAAGCTCGTAATGTGTTTTGTAGACCCTCTTTGAATCATCCTTGCAAACTCTGATTATACATACATGAAAACTAGCCCAGAAGTTTTAACCAAATTCTGACTTGGAAACATTCAAAATTTACCAAGTGTTTTAGTTTCATGGACGTGTTTTCAAAGATCTATAACTTGAAATCCCAGCGTTTCTAGGAGAAATTCTGTTAAACAATGTTTTAGATCTCATTGAGATCTATAACTTTCATGTCAGAAGTTCTTCTTGAATCAAATTGCATCAATATGAAAATCTGGCCAGAAGTTCTGAACTTATCATCTTTTCTTAACAGAAAAATTTCTAAGTGTTTAGAACTTTGACTTTTCCAAAGTAACTTTAACTTCGATTTTCTTGATGAAACAAACTTCATATTTTGACATGTCTTGATGAAATAGGATTCTTGAAACTTGATTTTGATCCAAAATTCAAAGCATGACTTTTCAGTATGCATTTTGACAAATTTTCCCTTGTGTCAATTCAAACCCAAATTGATGTATCAATGCTTCAAACTTGGTTCATGGAAAATCCTGTGAGAAATTATAGAGAAATGAGAGGGCAAATTTTGGGGTACAACATGATACAAGCTTGGATGAAAATAACCTTTTTGGAAAGAAAAATGAAGCCTGCGTCGATGCAAACTAGCTCCGGTCGACTCAAAGCTTTATGCTTCTCTCGGGTTGTGTTGCACCGACCCCTTGGTCTACTCAACCTGATGGTCAATAAAATTGAAGGTTGCATTGACGCAACCCCCTGGTGCGGTCGATGCATTCAAGATGTTTGGCTCATCTCCTAGGCACAGGTTGTGTTTCGCCGACCCAAGCCTCTGGAGTGGTCGATCGCTCACTTAACATACTCAAAATTCTCTTTGTCTTATTTTCTTTCTTTCTCAAATATTATTTGTTTTACTAATACATATAAATAGAGTTTTGATTCCTTTTGAGTAGTTAACAAGAACTAGTGAAAGATACACATAGTGCTCATCATCTTCATCCTCTCTTCTCAAAAATCAACATCTACACATAATCATGGTTGTTGATTCAAGAAAAGTGCTATGGTGATAACATTCAAATAAAAGATTCAATTCAGATTTGGGTTATGCAATTGTGGGTTGTTCCTGAATAAAATCGTTTGGATTTTCTCCTCCAAGATTCCAATTGGCGTGGGGGGTTTTGTACAAGTCTTTGCTTCATTGAATTCATTTGAGTGAAAGGATTAAGAAATGGTGGGTTTTCTTAATCAAGTAGCAGTAACCGGAGGATTATGAAGGAAGATTTTGGGTCAAATTTCTTGCGATCGAAATCAGCCGAGTGAAAGTATTGCAGAACAAGAGTTCGTGCAAATCAAGTAGCGGTAACCAGAGGTTTGTTCTAAGAATTTGGAACTTGGTTTGGATCAAACCAAGGAAAAGGAAGAAGACTGTTACATTAGCAACATTGGTTTGTTTGTATTGTGGACTATTTCTTCTCTTGTAACATTTGCATCTTAATATCAAATATCTCAATTCTAGATTCTAGAATTGGGGGCAGACATACCCTATGCGAGGATGAGAAAGGGAACTACCTTAACAAATCATGTGTTCTTCTTCTTTTTATTTACTTCCATACTTGACTACTATAATTTGTGGGAATTAAATTGTCGAATTTTCTAGTACATAAATTGTGGTGTGTTGAGATCATTTCACAACATTGGTAACAATCTGTTTGATTGATACCTAAGAAAACTCACCGCTACAATTTAGGAAAATAAAACCTAAGGTGCTTTGCACATAAGGTGTTTGACAAATTGACTCATCCACAAATTATTCATTGTGTTTAGCTTTATCTTAATCAACTCATTGGAAGTAATTCATACTCATTGAGGATGTTTAAGTGATTGACCAAATGAGTAAAACGTAATGATTCTTACTTTGTCATCCTATCCCATAAGGTTACGAATATCTGATCTTTTCAATAGAGGATCGTTTAGACGATTGGAGATTCCGAGAGCTTTCGCATATATTTCTAAAAAACAATTTAAAAAAAAGCGCAAATAATGTTTTAAACGATCTATTCAACCCCCCTTCTAGATCGATCATATCGTCTAACAATTAAGAGCCCGTAGATAACTATGGATGAAAAGGGTGTTGACACCTTCCCTTTTCATAACCTACCTATAGCGGTAGAAATGTTTAAGACTAAGCCATTGGATTAACTATACTTATACAGATCAAAATAAAAATTGCCACCCCGCTTTATTGTTTCCAAAGGAATGGGAAAAGAAAGAATAACCCAAAAAAGAGGGGGGAAAGATTCAAGATAAGGAGGTTGGTTATGTAAAGGGAAGGTATTAAAACCCTAAACATCTAAGGTATTCTGCAGGAACCTCTTTGAAAAATATGTATATTTTGGCTATAAAATGTTGTATGTAAAAATAGATGGTGGAGGTGAGAAAAGAAATATATTTTTTTTATGGTTTTTGTACCTGCCGTGGTTGCGAACCTTTAGTGCCTACGTATCACCTTTCATGCGATAGGGGATCAGGGTAGACGTATTTGCTCTTTAAAAAATTTTAAAACAAACAAATGTGTTGGTTAATTTTATGAGATAAGACACCATCATCATTGTCCGTGTGGAAAAACATACTTACTACCCACAATTATGAAAAAGGAGAATTTGCATCATCTCAAAGTGGAGGATATGGCTTGGATTTTAAAATCAACAATGCCTCACTCAACAACCAAGTGGAAAATATCTCTCTTCATTACATATTGTAGAAGTATAGTTTTTTGCATCACTACAAAGATTGACAAGAGTCTAATCTTTTGAGAAAGGTTTTAAAATAAAAGCCAAAGTGGCAAAAATGATTTGAAATGAGATTGATTGACTTTTAGTCTTCTCACAAAAAAAAAATTCAAGGTATTATTAAATTGATTGAAGTTTATTTATGAAAATGTTTTGAAAATGCATGGACCTAAGTCCAAGTTTATTATGAAAGTGGTTCAAGCTTCCAAAACAAGAAGAGTTTTCAAAAGGAGGAGGGAAATTTTTTAAATTAAAGAAGATGGGAGGAGAAGAAGAGACTATCCTAAAGCAAAAGGTAAAAGCTAGGGATAAGAACCATCTAACCAACAAAAAGCCAATACTTGACATTATGAGTCAATATAGAATTCTCATTCTTTAGATTGAAACCAAACAAGCAAAGATACTAGACCTCTTGAGAGAATGAAACTTCAAGTGTATTAAGTCTTCACAAAAATTGGGTAGAGTAACGGTTGTATACAAATGAATTCCATATTATAAACAAAGAATGCAATTACCATAACATGCACACAAAACAAACAAACAACCCAATGTCTTGAGGTAAACCTCAAGAACTCCAGACAAAATATCAATTAAGGTCCAAGGTCTCCAACATAGGCCAAGGTTTCTAATCCTAAGTCTAAGAAGTCCAATACTCCACAATGCCAAGGATAGTAACCAAATAGTCCAAGTATCATTAAAGCTTTTTTAGGGTTCATGTTGGTTATTAGGTGTCTTAAAAAATAAAAGAAAACCTCAAGTGAGTAAAAGTAAAAATGACAAGAAAGTAAATGCTCAAGTGAGCAAAATAAAAATGGCATGAAATGTAATGCTTAAAATAAATGGTACATAAAGCATAAAAAATAAAAGCATACAGTAAAAACAATTTAATAGTTAGTGGTTAGTTGGATGACCATCTTGAAACTTGCATTTGGAACTCATTAGAGGATTGATAGAACCAAAGCCTCCACACAACAAGTTGCATTTTCTTTTTGTCAAGTATATCATCCATTTGGAATTCTCAAAAGTACCATTTAATGATCAACGATGTTTAAGTGATCCGCGTTGATCAAAAGTGTTGTAGATCCATTAGAGGATTCATAGAACCAAAGCCTCCACACAATGAATCTCAAGGTTATTGGATCAAAAAGATCAAATTAACATAGTTAGGCTTTCAAACATAAGTTTGAGCCATGAATGATCATTTATTCGAATCAGGACAAAATTTAGCACTATGTTAAGCAATCGTAAGTGGACTTATATAGAAGTCACACCTATTTTGAGACGGTCAATAGCAATCTATGCACCATATGTTTTGAGACATGATATAAAGATCATGCTCCAATAACACTTAGTGCAATAAGAAAGGGATGAGATGAAGAGAGGTGGGGAAGAAAATACAAACCATATTTGAATTAAATTTTTATCAAACTATTATTAAAATCATTCATCCATTTTTGTGGAGTTAGACTCAACACCATGGATCCAATGATGTTAATAAAGTTCATGATAAAAAATTTAACCCAAGATCAGCCAGAAAATAATCACATTATTGCATTTAATATATACATTAAAAAAGGTTTTTTAAAATGTTTTAAAAATAGAAATAAATAAGAAAAATATCAACTATGTCCAAATTAATCAAGAAATATTAAGTAAGACCATAGAAAAATCATAAATGGACTCAAATATTTTTATAAGTTTTTTGGTATTTTTTTAAAGTCAGAAACTATTTTTAAAATTAAAAGAAATGAGTAAAATAAACCAAAAATGATATAAAATACCAAACAAAAAATAAAAAATAAATGAGGTCACCAATATGTGACACAATATCATTGGATCATTCCATATTTTTTTCAGAATTAAAAAATGCATAAAATTATTTTTAAACATTTAAAAACAATTCAAATAAAGTGAAAATTCATAAAAAATATTAAGACACCAAATAAAATTGTGAAATAATAAAAATCAGAAAGAGAAAAATCAAAAATGTTTTTCATAATTTTTTCAGATTTTTTGGACTAAAAATGAATTTTCTATGATTTTTTTATGTTTAAAACAATTAAATATAAAAATCAGAAATAAAAAATAAATTCAAAAATATGTGGACCATTGGATGGGAGTCAAAACGCGTTAGTAATCAAATCCAAGGGATCTTGCACGCCGTGCATATCATGGTCATTAGTGGATAAATCATAGAATCAAATATAAATCAGATTTTCAAAAAAAACAAGTGGCAAGCCATCATTGGTTGGAAGATGACACGTTGGTCATCTTCAACCTCCAGCCAACGTGAATTGCAGGTCTCTCAAACTATAAAATCAGAAGCTCAGACCTAGGTCATTCGTTTCGTCTCTTCAAGACGAAGACAACCACACCTTCGCGACAAATTTATATAAACTGTAGCTCTAGCAAATTGGAAGGAAAGTTTTGAAAATGTATTTGAAATTTCATGGTCAAAACGTGTTTCCAGATAAAAGCAATTGTTGCGACTAGAACCATGGTAATAAGAACTTCATAATGATATCAAAGTTTTGAAGAATTGATGGAGAAATCTACCTATTGAAGTTGAGTTGCAAAGCTCTGAAACTGGACTTCTATGGAGCAATATAGGGCATGATTCTTGAAGGTAATTGTATGGTTAGCTTCAGGGAAGATCAAGGAAGGTGAATTGATAGAGAAATTGGATTGAAAAAGGCTTGAAAACTAATTTTGAAGTTACAGAAAAATGAGTTGTTGAGCAAGTTTGGCAGAGTGATTTTGGTTGTTCAAGCTTGAGGAAATGAATGAAGGATAACCCTCTATTTATAGGGAATCAAATGGAATGTTCAAGCATGTGAAATGATGAAGTTTGGAGGGAAATCGTGTGAACCTGATACACGAGTAAGGTGTGATCTGTTTTGCATAAAAACTCATCCAATTCTTGCATTTTAAGGCTCTAGTC
Source organism: Vicia faba (assembly GCA_948472305.1). Classification (NCBI taxonomy): domain Eukaryota; kingdom Viridiplantae; phylum Streptophyta; class Magnoliopsida; order Fabales; family Fabaceae; genus Vicia; species Vicia faba. Next base: position 929,248,703 of record OX451741.1, on the reverse strand, counting down.
CACTTTGGAAACTTGGTTAACCGTGTTTAGATCACAAACGCGTGCTAATTTGATGTTTAGAAGCCAAAACATGAATTTAAAATTTGGACTTATGAAGAAACTTCAGTTCCAAGTTACCAAATTCAATCCAATGGCATTCTCAGCTCAAGGGGTCTTAAGGCATGATTCTTGATGCTTTAGAAAGATGATATTACAAGCTTTGAAATGGTAAAATAATGGAATCAAATGGATGCTTGAGATGAAAGTTGCAAAGAGTCAAAGTTGGGAAAAAAAGGTTGACTTTCCATTCTTAGAAATATTTCAAAATTTTCTTCATAAGTGACCTATAATATTTTGCATCCAAACATGGCCTTCTTCTTGGAATTTTCTCTTGACCATGGCATGAAATAGACCTCTTGAATGACATTTTGAAACTTGAACCATTAAAAATCTACAAAAATTGAGAGAGTTATGAATTGTTGAAGTTGGTAAAAAATCATGAAATGACCTATAATCTTTTTCATCCTTAGGGCATCTTCCATCCATTTTCTTACTTTACATATAAAATAAGGGATGAAACTCACATCCTTAAGATCATTTTGTAAAACGAGTGGGATCAAGGTGATAAAATTTGACCAAGTTATGATCATTTGAAGTCACACATGGGAAATTGGGGATTCATCTGGAGGACTTGTAATCTTTCTTCATCATCAAGTTTCTTCCACATGAAAACTCCTTGATACTTTTAAAGTGATTTGTTAATAACCCTTTGAAGATAAGGATGTCTTTGGAACCACTTAGAAATACCAAAAGATGAGCAAGATATACTTCTTTGAAGTTCAAAACCCTAGTTCCTAGATCAAGAAAATGCTTTGAGGAACTTTGACATTTTTGAACAACCTTCTTGTACCAACACTTTTGCTTTGTAAATAAAAGTTGTTGAGGATGATAATGAGAACTTATAGCCACCAAAACCACTTCTATATCTCGAGAATTGAGAGAAATATGCAATTGTGACCAATGGGAACAAAGCCTTGTCCAAACATGACAACTTCTTCAATCAACCCCTTGTACTTTTGAATCAATCTTGATAACTTTGAAATGAGTTTAACCAAAATAAAACTTGCCATTCCATTTCTTCCAAAATAAATTTAATGGTGAGGTTTGAATTTCTCAAGCTTTATTGACTAAGGCATGAAAATAAACTCATGAACCCATGGATCAACTTGGTAAGCCACATTGCTTTTACCTACATTATTAACAAGTGAGACAAACCAACATGGAATTTTATTAATTAAAAGGAAAGTCAAAACAAAACATGAATGATCACAAAAGAAAAACAATTCAAGGTTCTTGGTTATTCCTCAAAGATCAAAGCTAAAGATAGGGAGGAGAACCAAAACCCTAATGTGATCTTATTGTGATTGAATCAATATGGTATGGTGAAGGGATCTTAGGGGAAAAAATTGGGGTACAACAGTTTCCCTTATTTAAGTTTCTTCTATCTGGAGATACAAAGTTTAAAAATCTTTGTGTCGACACGATCAAAGATACTTAAATATAAAACAAACCCTATTTTTGGCCCTAAGATGCCATGCAATGCTTATGAGTATGAATGCATATGAATAACTTCAAAGGGACGCAAAACACCATTGGGGATGTAGCAAAGGAAATAAGGATCAGAAGAGAAACTCAACCAGGAATATAAATCACTGTTGGATCAAAAGACCCGACTCATAGAGGGTGGTAAAAAGTCAAAGGATACACCAAATTTTTCCGAAGGAAAAACTACCAACATTCACTGAAGGTAGAAAGAGAAAAGAAATAACAACATCGACGTTCACTAACGGTTAGCTACCAACGTTTACTGAAGGTAGAGAGAAAACATCACCAACGCTCATTGGAGATGAACTACCAATTTTCACTGATGGTAGAAAGGTAAGAAATATCATAGCACTGCTGCTCACTGATAGGGAACTATCGAAGTTCACTGAAGGTAGCAAAAAGATAACAATCACCAACATTCACTGATGGTGATCTACCAACTTTCACTGAAGGTATAAAGGAAATATATCATAGCACCGCCGTTCACTGATGATGAACTACCAACGTTCACTGAGGGTAGCTAAAAGATAAAAATCACCAAATTTCACTAATGGTGACTGTTGTACCCCAAAAGTTTCCCTTTCATTTATCAAGTATTTTCTCACAAGATCTCCTTTGGTTCAAGACTGCACTAGGGTTGATTAGCTCAAGACACCTCCTCAAGCTTTGATTACTGAAATTAGGGTTTGAGATTGCACAAGGATAATTGAAATTTTAATGCCTCATATGACTATCATGGATCATTTTGGACCCTCAAGATTTCTCATGTCAAGTTTCAAATCTTGGATCACTTTTTTGCCCATTTAATTGATCAGTTGACCTAAAAATCAGCTGTATTGGGGAAAAAGTAAAATGCGGCCAATTTACAGTCAAACTTCATAAATTTTGATCCATATCAACATTATGAACTCATATATGTCATTTGATCAATTTTGGACCATAATTCCTCAAGAAATTTGATCAAATCATCAAAAGAGCAAAATGGTCAAAATTAGCGTTTTGACTGGGAAAAGGAAATTTCTGATTTTTGACCTAGCAAATGGTTGATTGGTTGGAAACATGATCTCAAGGATTAAATTGCATCATTTTTACCTAATGGCATGACTCAAAACTCTGCTCAAGGTCATTTGTTTGATAGTTGATTTTCATTGAACTGATCAAAAGTCAACTGCCCACTAAAAAGTCAAACTTTGACTTTTTGGTCAGAATCAAGTATCAAAGATCAAAATTCATCAAAATATGTAAAAATATGAATCTTTTTCATCAAGAAATCATAAATTCAATATTTCATTTTGAAAAGTCAAAGTTTCCAAACTTAGAAATTTTTCTAAGTGTTGGAAACTTCATATTTTTTCACAACTTTGAGCCATTTTTTCACCATGATGCAAGATGATTCAAGGGAAACTTTCAACATGAAAGTTGTAGATCTCAATGAGATCTAAAACATTTCTTTACATAACTCTTCCTATAAATTCTTGGATTTTAAGTTATAAATTCATGAAGTCATGGCATTTTTTAATAAAACACTTCGAGAAATTTTCAGCAGTTTTGGTCAGGTTTTTATCCTAGCTTCTTGGCAAATGTTTATCAAGTTCCAGTTTGATTTAACAAAAGTGGTTAACATGAAAGTTGTAAAGGGTATTTCAAGCTTTCCAAAACATCCAAGATCATGAATTTATCATATTTGAGCTAGGAGATTCAAGGGCATGAAGTTGAGCATCCATTATTGAATTGCAAGTCATTTTAGTGAAGAACACATAACACTTATGGTTTGCTGCATAATATTATGTTGCAGGCTTCCTTGCTTGCAAATCTCATCATAATTTAATGTTTACACCCACTCTTGAGCTATTGATCAAGTGTTTAAACCATTTTCCAAAAGATCTTTCCATTTATGGCATAAAGGCACCATTGCTATTCTTGAAAAGCAAGCTTTTTGTACAAAGTTTGTCTTAAGCCCATATCTTGCTTGTTGCTGATTATACTCCACCATAAATCATGGGAAGTAGCTCCTTTATACCAGAAACTTTAGTACTTCACCTTGGGACTATGGAGTACTTGACATAGTTTGGTCTTTGTAATCCAACCAAACCCTAACATGATGTCTTGCAAACCTAATCAACTCATATGCACAAACCTCTTGCCTATAAATAGAAGAAGCATTGGAAAGAGAAAGAGGTTAGAAAAAATAGAGAGAAAAGCCAAAAGTTTTGTTGTAAACTAGCCATCAAAATCCCATACTCTCAAAAAAGCCATAATTGTCCAAGAAATAGCTTCCACTCTTGAGTTTTAAAGTCCAAATCTTTGGAACTCTCACACCTTGCAAGCTCTGCCCAAACATCGAAGCACCTCACATACATCACCTAGAAATTGTTCAAACTCAAGAACAACCTTCTATAACACCTCTTCTTTTTTCCAAGTTTAAGAACAGTCAAGACAACAACTCAAGCTCAAAGTATAAGATACAGCTCCAAGGTAAGTTTCTTAACTTTAATTCTTCATTTCAAGCATCATTAGTGATTCATTTTTTATGACAAAATGTAGTAACCATTGCCCTTGAAGCTAACCTTTTGTTTGTCTTCCATTCTTTTCATTTATGTGTTGAGAACTAACCCATGTATGCAGCAAAACAATGTTGAAGTAAAACATGCAAGTATGAGTCGACACGTAGCCTTGTGAGTCGATACATACTACTATACATGCCCAAAAAATAAGGAAAAAAAGTGTATGAGTCGACACAAAGCACGTATGAGTCGACACATGCAGTGTATGAGTCGACACATACCATTATGTATCGACTCATACTAAGTTGATTTGGCAATACATGGGCAAGGAAAGTTATATGTCGATGCATAAGAGCTTGTGTCGACACATAATAGTTCAAAATGCAATTTTTCCTTCTTTTTACACTGTTTTTATATTTCCTTCAATGTTATTCGATATGGTTGTAATATTTAAGTTCCTATTTCATCGTCATTTTTAAATTTTACCCCCATCCCCTAAACGATGTAATAGCGTAAGACTTTATTTTCTGCAATTTAACGCTTTCAAATAAAATGTTAGTAACTAAGGTGTGTATGGAAAGATAAAAATCAATCTTAGACAATCCTAATCTAAGACAAAACAATGCATGAAAAATAAACACTTGCACACTTGCACCTCTAGGGTTAATTCCACTTGTTGCCTTGAGAAAATGGCCATATTATGCATGTGGGCTATCTTAGAAAAAAACAAACAAAATACAAGATTATAGTCCCTCGATGACGCTATCAAAGTTACCTTCCAAAAATGATCTTAGTCCCTTAAAGAAAATGCTAAGATATCTTACAATATTGCTAATCATGGCTATACGCTGACCCATGCCCGTCCCTTTTACATCCAAAGATAGGGTTACTTACCAAATCAATGGTAATATAACAATGTCAAAGGAAAGGAAGAAATGAGCAAAGACTTTTGAATAGGTAGATTGTTCCTAGTTGCTTGCTCAATTTAAAAATCAAACATCCTTTCTATTTTCAAAACAAACACGAACACTTTCAAAACATCTTACAAACTTGAAACATTTTCAAAAGACAAACACTTTGTACGCATTTTTATAGAAACGAGAGCCATTACAAAGAAAACCCTTTTCAAAATCAATTTCAAAAAGACACCCCACAAATACCTTTTTGAACTATTTTCAAAACAACACTTTTTACGCGTTCTTATAGAAACGAGAACCATTATAAAGACATTTTCAAAATACTTTCAAAACCACACAAAACACATTTGCAAACAAAATCAAGTGATCTAGCAAACAACTCAAAGGTGCTAATACCTTCCATTTTCATAATCTACCCCCCGAACTCAAGAAAACATCTCAAAGGTCTTTCCTGTTCTTTTCAGCCTTTCCTTTTAGATAAAAGAAAAGTCAGTGGTGACTCTTGCTAAACCGCAACATTTATGATCAAACGCAAAACAACCAAGTCAGTTCTTCGACCGCGTTACAGAATTGGCGACTCTGCTGGGGAAATACTTAAAGTGGGGTTACCTTAGGGCTAGATCACATTTACTTTCTTTCCTTGTTTGACTTGCATGCTTTACATTAGGGTTCCTTGTTTGGGTTTGCTTTAATCCTACACCCAGATTTGGGGCACCTTTTTAGGTAAGTAGCAATAAACTGTGAGGGAACTATGCGGGGTATACCGACATGGTTGAAATAGTAGCTACATTGATGCGATACTTTGGTGTGTACCGGTAACCCTAGAGTAATCAAGGAGAATACGGGGCCGCTGCATGGTATCATAAAGCGTCAACTGACCTTAGCACCTTAATTGACCAACTTGGCTTTTAGGGTGTAGTGAGATAGTCGTATTTGGTGTAAACCCAAAGTCGGTTGATACTCGATGCTACACTCATTGAGGTTTGACCATTGAAATTTGTTTGGTGGCAAGTCAATTGTCTATCGAAACGAGAGTTAGGGAAAAGACCAGTGGTACTGAGATCCCTTAGAACCCAGTTACTATATTTAGGATAGGTTGAACCAACCCATCTTCAAGAGGGTATCACCTTAAAACCCATGCAAGCTTTAAACCTAAGGTCTCTGTGTGATTTGCTTGTGCTTGTTACATCTGCTATATCTGAGCATAATCATGGCATCATACCATAGAATGTCATACTAACCATTTCAAGGATTCTTAGGGTTTATTTTTTTCTTGTTTTGTAGGACATGGCTCTCGCCCATAGATTCACTATCCAAGTCAGTCTGGTAAAAGTACCTCCCGGCTTAAGGATTTGGCATCAAGGGTTCCTGAAAGCTCTCCATTCATAGAAAGACATGGTAGGCTTCTCAACTTGGTCACTTCAAACCCTGATGAAGAAATGTTAAAAGTCCTCTTTCAGTTCTTTGACCCTCTACATCACTGCTTCACTTTTCCAGATTACCAGTTAGTGCCTACTATGGAGGAGTTTTATCTGATGTTGGGGGTGCCTATCATTAATGAGGTACCTTTCAATGGTATGAAAAGAGACCTTAAACCTGAAGATATTGCCAAAGCTCTGTCCTTACCACGATCTTACGTAGTAGAAAATTGGGAAACTAGGAGAGGTGTCAAGGGTTTTTTGGCTAAGTTCATGTTTGAGAAAGCTCATCATTTTTGGGATACCTTAGACTTACAAGATTTTGAAGAGGTGTTAGCCCTTCTCATCTATGGGTTGGTGCTGTTTCCTAATTCGGACCAGCTCATAGACGTAAATGCGGTTAAGGTTTTCCTGTCACGTAATCCAGTACCTACTCTGCTTGGAGATATCCTACATTCGTTGCATACTCGCACTGTAAAGAGGAGAGGAACACTTCTATGTTGCACACCTCTTTTGGCTAGGTGGTTTATTTCGCACCTACCCCGATCTGTCTTGAAGAATGAGCAGGGTTTGAGATTGTGTCAAAGGCTGATGACTCTTACACATTCAGGCATTCATTGGTGTCACCGATTCTTGGAGAATGTTACCATCATTGATCGATGCATAGAATTCCCTAATGTCCCTCTCTTAGGCATTATGGGAGGAATCACTTACAATCCTTGTTTGGCACTACGACAGTTTGGATATGCAAGAAGGGATGGTCCTAATGATGCACTTATTCAAGGAATCATCTTCGACTACGAGGATGATGCTCAGGATTACCGCAAAAGGTTCATGAGAGCTTGAGGCATGGTACATAGAGTTGATAGCAAGACACTAGGGCACAAGAATTCCATCCCTCTTGGGCCTTATCTCAAATGGGTACGAGCTCGTGCTTAATGTCTTATGATGCCTTATCCCTATATTAACCCAGTTATCATAGAGCCTGTTGTGGAAGAAGATGCCTCATACACTATCCTTCATCCCAACATGCCCACCTCTCTCTAAGACTTGCTAAGGGATTGGATATAGCTTAAAGGGGAGCGAGACACTTTCGAGGCCCAATTCTACGCCAGCGAGAAGAAGGTTTTGGAACTCACCAGGAAACTTCATGAGGAGCGGAGTATGAACGCCTACATCGCACCAAAGAGGATGCGCTCAACTTTTTTGTCTTAGTATTTGTATTTTCATTTCTTTCATTGTAAGCCCAAACAAGCATGATGTACTCAAACTTTGATTTATTAATATGACGTATGTTCTTTTTTTGTCTAAAGCAAATTTAAATCTCTAATTTCCTTAAAATCATTGCATACGCATTTTCATTCATCATAACATAAACAGGTTTCTTACCAACAGGTCTCCTTATCTTTCTACTGGTTATTTCAGTAAGATAGATCTTGAGCAGACAATAAAAGATCTCCAAACGTAGGATGCTCAGTTTCAACAAATGTTCTTAACTCTGGCCAAAGGACAAGAGGATTTGAAAACTCTGCTGATCAAAGAAAAGAAGAAGAAGGCAAAGAAATCAATCGGTTATTTAAATCTGGGAAGAAGCTTCCAAGGACAAGCCAGACAGACTCTAGACTTCACAACATCGTCGGGTGAAAAGGATAATCAGAAAGGGAAAGGCAAAGATGTGGCTGACCATCTAGAATCAGAAGAGGAAGAAGAGGATAACTACTCTGAAGAGCAATATCCTCCGGCTGACGACAAATACAAACATCTGGAAGAGCGTCTAAGTGCAATGGAGATTCAGAAAGTGCCCGGGATGGACTTTGAAGAGTTGGGTTTGGTGTCTGGGATTGTTATTCCACAAAAGTTCAAGGCGCCAGTATTTGCTAAGTAAGACGGTGTTTTGTATCCCAAGATGCATCTCCGATCTTATGTGAGGAAGATATAGCCTCACACTGTTGACAGAGATTTGTGGGTCCACTTCTTTCAAGATAGTCTATCCTGGACTCAGCTAGATTGGTTCTATCAACTGGAAAGGGCCAATATCCATAATTGGGAAGACCTTGCCATTTTTTTATAAACAGTATCAGTACAACGCAGACCTTGCTCCCACCCGTACTCAACTCCAGAGTATGGTTATTGTTTCAAGTGAGGGTTTCAAAGACTACGCTCAGAAATGGAGGGACTTAGCAGGAAGAGTCCAGCCTCCCCTGTCATACATAGAACTAGTGGATATGTTTCTGGGTACTCTATCCGGTCCTTTCTTTAATCATCTAATTGGAAGCTCCTCGGCCGACTTCACTAAATTAATCTTGACCGGGGAAAGAGTGGAAGCTTGGATTAATAGTGGGAAGATCCAAAAGGACGCATCCTCCAATTCCGTGATAAAACCATTTATTGGGAAGAAAGAAGTTAGTGTTATGTATCCTTAAAGGTATCAGGACAGAATTGAACATCGTCCAATAGTAGGGGCCGTCATGATCCCAAAGCCTGCACCTACTCAACGAAGGAACAACCAGCCTAGAACGGAAAGGCCGGTAAGACAATTTACCCGGATAAATATGACAATGTCTCAAGTCTTGCCACATTTGTTGAGATCTAATTTGGTAACTTTGCGGGAAGCTTCGAAGAATCCCAACACCGCCTCTCCCCATTACAACCCAAACGCCTATTGTGCATACCATTCAGACAGTCCAGGTCATGATACAAACGACTGTTGGGTTTTGAAAAACAAGGTGCAAGACCTTCTTGAGGCAAAAGAAATTGAATTTGACGCCCCTGAGATTCCAAATGTTATCACAGCTCCTATGCCCAAACACGGTCGTGGTATCAACGCCGTTGAATATGATGTGTTTGTTATTGTTGCTGATGAGCTTGTTACCCATCTCCTGACCATCAAGAGGAACCTGTTGAAGGCCGGTTTATTTCTGGGTTGTGGCGAAGGTTGTCACCTCTGTTTATCCTAACAAACTGGTTGTCATTTATTAAAAGCAGGTGTCCAACGCCTAATGGATGACAAAGAGATCTTGTTTGAAAAGACTCCCATTCCAACCATTTCTTACAAAGATGTTTCAATAGTAACTATTTCCGCCAATCCTTCTAGGGTCTCCACCAAAAGACCCGTTAGGATTACATTTGTTCCTAAAGTAACTCCATTGATAATTACTATGCCAGGACCAATCCCGTACTCCTCAGATAAAACTGTCCCTTGGAATTATGGGGGCGACATCTACTACCATGACGTCAAACAAGATTTGCTGGCTAATGAAGACTCTATTTTTGAGAAGGTTGACCCCGACATCCACAACATTGTAGGAACCAGAAAAATAACCCGAAGAGGAAGAGTTACTCCCTTGAGATTGCTCCTCTGAAAGTTGTTACCAGTCCTGTGATCATCCCTGTTTCTATTCCCGTTGATAATAATACTACAGTTCATGTGGATACCCCTGCTGACACCCCTATAACTGAGTCAACCGAGACTCAGGGCAAAGGCATTATTGTTGAGCCTGTCCGGATTAAGGCGCAATCAGTATCTATCCCTGAGGCATCCAAGAAGGAGATGGAAGAAATTTTGAAAATTATAAAGAGAAGCGACTACAATGTAGTCGAACAGCTAGGGCAGACTCCGTCGAAGATTTCTATGCTAGCTTTATTGTTATGCTTCGAGGCTCATGCGAAGCCTTGGTGAAATTTCTTAAAACTGCCCATGTGCCATAAGAAACCTCTACTAATCAGTTCCAAGACTGTGTGATCAGTTTGACCGCTGACAACAGTTTAGGATTTTCCGATGCTGACCTGACACCTAGAGGGAGGAAACACAATGAGGCATTGCATGTCTATGTCGAATGCAGGGGCACTACTTTGGCCCATGTCCTAGTTGATATTGGTTCATCCTTGAATGTGCTACCTAAGAAGGCTCTTGATAGACTAAACTGTGAAGGTCTGACCTTAAAACCCAATAACATAGTGGTAAGGGCCTTCGATGGATCGAAGAGAATGGTGCATGGGGAGGTGGACATCCCCATAAAAGTTGGAACTCAAACCTTTGATTCAACTTTCTATGTAATAAACATTCGCCCTTCCTATTCCTGCTTATTGGGCCGACCTTGGATTCATGACGCTGGTGTCGTCACCTCTACATTACATCAAATGCTGAAATATCTAACCAAGGGAAAAATCATTACTGTCCATGGAGAGGAGGAATATATGGTCAGTCACTTGAACTCCTTCAGATACGTGGAAATGGATGGTAAATTCATCAAAACTCTATTTCAGCATTTCGAGGAAGTCCCACAAACAGTGGCAGTAACCAAGACTGTTTCCCAAGTCCCGAAGATTACCAGACCTCCGCTAAAGATGTCTTCTCTGAAAGATGCTAAGGCAGTGGTAGAAGAAGCTGGGTGTACTATTTGGGGCCAACTCCCAAATATCCCTAAAAAATCTGAAAAATTTGGTTTGGGTTTCACTTCAGGAGCCCAGAAAGCAGTTCGTCACACTCGTGCCGGGGGACCACCTTTGAGGATCAGCAACCATGGAATCAACATAGTGGAGGATAGTGATGACGGTTGTGAGCTGGAAGAATGGATTTTACCAACTATCAATGGAGGACTCACTAACTTGGAAGCTAAAGATTTTGTCCCAATTACTTTTATCCAACAATAATTGTCTTTAAATTTTTGTCGGACTTGTAATAATTAAACAATTCAGACTTTTAAAACCTTGTATCTTACCCGAGGCACAATGGTCCATTTGTAAGGGTTGTTACTTCATTTTCATATGTCATTAATGAATCATGGACGTTTTTGCATGCAAAATTTGTGCTCTTTGTCTTTATTTTTCTACATTTTATTTTTCAATGATAACTATGCTCTTACACACACTCACATATTAAAATGCAGATCCACATCCACTCAGGATCCAATGGGTAACGATTCTGCTATGGCCTATTGTGACTCTGAAAATCTAATCTACCAAGCCGAAGACGAAGGTGAGGAATATTATGAAGTTCCAGGGGAACTAGCCAGGTTACTACAACAGGAAGAGAGGACCATACAGCCCCACGAAGAACTAGTGGACACAGTTAACTTAGGTACCGAAGAGGACAAGAAACAAGTCAAGGTAGGAGCCAATATGGAACCCAGTGTCAAGAAGCGTTTAACTCAGTTATCACATGACTATGTTGAGGTCTTTGCTTGGTCATATGAAGATATGCCAGGACTTTATGTTGATATCGTGGTGCACCATCTACCGACAAAAGAAGACTGCCTTCCAGTAAAACAGAAAGTCCGTCGCATGCGGCCAGACATGTCAAAGAAGATCAAGAATGGAGTCATGAAACAATTCAATGCCGGATTTTTAGTCGTCACCTCCTATCCACAATGGGTCGCCAATGTTGTTCCAGTGCCTAAAAAGGACGGTAAGGTACGTATGTGTGTGGACTACAGAGACTTGAATAGGGCAAGCCCCAAGGATGACTTCCCGCTGCCCCATATCGATATTCTGGTTGACAACACTGCATAACATAAAGTATTTTTCTTCATGGATGGTTTCTCAGGCTACAACCAGATCAAAATGGAACCTGAAGACATGGAGAAAACGACATTCATCACACAGTGGGGCAAATTCTGTTACAAGGTTATGCCATTCGGGTTGAAAAACACTGGGGCAACTTATCAACGCGCCATGGTAGCTCTATTTCACGATATGATCCATCAAGAAATAGAGGTATATGTGGATGACATGATATCCAGATCTCAAACTGAAGAGGAACATCTTGACCATCTACATAAACTGTTTGAGAGATTTAAGAAATACAAGCTAAGGTTGAATCCAAATAAATGTACATTTGGGGTGAGATCCGGTAAACTCCTAGGTTTTATCGTCAGCGGTAAAGGTATCGAAGTGGACCCTGCCAAGGTAAAAGCAATACAAGAAATGCTTGCTCCTCGCACCGACAAGGAAGTCAGAGGATTCTTAGGACGGCTAAACTACATTTCCAGATTCATTTCTCACTTAACCGCTACTTGTGAATCAATATTCAAATTACTGAAGAAAGATCAAGTAGTCAAATGGAATGATGAATGCCAAACTGCCTTTGACAAGATCAAATAGCACCTTCAAGAGCCTCCTGTTTTGATGCCACCAGTCGAGGGAAGACCTTTGATCATGTATTTAACTGTCTTGGAAAATTAAATGGGGTGTGTGCTAGGGCAGCGCGACGAGTCTGGCCTAAAAGAGCCTGCTATTTATTACCTGAGCAAAAAGTTTACCAACTGTGAAACAAGATATTCACTGCTCGAGAAAACTTGTTACACTCTGGCATGCGCTGCTCGTCGGCTAAGACAATATATGTTGACCCATACTACCTTGTTAATATCCAAGATGGATCCAATAAAATACATATTCGAGAAGCCTTCCCTCTCTGGGAGAATAGCAAGATGGCAGATGATCCTGACTGAATACGACATTCAGTACACTACTCAAAAAGCAATAAAGGGCAGTGTGTTAGCCAATCACCTTACTCATCAGGCTGTGGATGACTATCAGTCCATGAAATTTGAATTCCCAGATGAAGACATCATGATGGTAAACAACTTTGAAGAACTCAGAACATATGACGGACCTGAACAAGGATCTCGATGGACCTTAGTTTTTGATGGAGCCTCCAACGCACTCGGCAATGGCATAGGTGTTGTAATCATATCCCCAGAAGGATGTCATACTCCCTTCACCGCAAGACTTTGTTTCAATTGTACTAATAATATGGAAGAATACGAAGCGTGTATTTTTGGTCTCAAAGCTTCCATAGATTTGGGAATCAAGTATTTAAGTGTATTTGGAGATTCAACCTTGGACATCAGTCAGATCAAAGGAGAATGGGACACGAAACACCCTAACTGCATCCCCTACAAAGAACGTGTGTTGACATTAATCCCATATTTTGAGGAGATTACCTTCAAGCATTTCTCGCGAGAATAAAATCAACTAGAGGACGCGCTAGCCACCATGTCATGCATGTTTAAACTCAAGTGGGGTAACGAGGCTCCCCAAATCACCATTGAGCGGATGGACTAACCAGCTTACTGTCACGAGATTGATACTGAAGAAGTAGTGGACCATCCTTGGTTGCATGAAGTTTAGAGGTGTCTCGAGGCTCAAGAGTATCTGGAATGAGCTTCAGTCAATCATAAGAAGTTCTTGAGGAGATTCTCTGCTAAGTTCTTCCTCAGTAATGGAATTCTCTACAAGCGCAACCATGAATTTGTTTTGCTTCGTTGCATAGACAAGGCTGAGACAGAAAAGATCATGGGTGATCTACATGAAGGCACTTTTGGCACCTATTCCAGTGGGCATACGGTGGCTAAGAAGATCCTACAGGCGGGGTTCTATTGGTCTACCATGGAATCAGATTGCTATCAGCATTCACGAACCTATCACAAGTGTCAGATCTATGCTGACAAAGTGCATGTGCCTCCAGTTCCTTTAAACGTCCTGACTGCTCCCTGGCCATTCGTGATGTGGGGCATCAATATGATTAGAGAAGTCAAACCTACCGCTTCTAATGGACACCGGTTCTTTCGCTTCTATTACCAAGAATGTTGTGGCCCAATTCATCAAACAGAATCTCATCTGTCGGTAAGGTATCCCAGAGAGAATCATCACAGACAATGGTACGAATCTCAGTAATACTATGATCATCGCACTATGCGCACAATTCAAGATCCAACACCATAATTCTTCCCCTTATCGACCAAAGATGAATGGCACCGTCGAAGCCGTAAATAAGAACATCAAGAAGATCATACAGAAAATGGTAGTGGCCTACAAGGACTGGCATGAGATGTTACCATTTTCTCTCCACGGTTACCGTACTACGACGTGCACATCAACATGGGCAACTCCCTTCTCCTTGGTATACGGAATGGAAATCATAAAAGATGCAGGGCTGAATGAAGACGAATGGATTCAAACTCGGCTTGACCAATTGAACTTATTTGATGAGAAGAGGCTTACGGCTGTCTGTCATGGCCAGATGTACCAAAAACATATGATCAAAGGTTTAAAAAAAAAGGTCTGACGTCAGGTATATCAGGTTGGTGATTTGGTAATGAAGTGTATCATATTGCCACAAGGTGATCCCATGGGAAAATGGACTCCTACATATGAGGGACCATTTGTGATCAAAAGCATATTCTCTGATGGAGCAATAATCTTAACCACTATGGATGGTGACGACCTTCCACACCCTATGAACACGGGCATAGTCAAAAGATACTACGCATAAGAGACCCGCTAGGTTAACACACCTAAGAAAAAATTAGGGATAAAATACAAAAAAAAAATTGTACACCCGAAAGGGCGGCTTGGGCAAAAAAAGGGTATCCCAGTGGATTGAAAACTCGAAAGGGAGGACCAAGAAAAAGTTAGGGAATTAAAGTGTATGACTATGTCCCGTTGGATCACCTTACAGACAACCTTTAGCATTGACTGACAAGCTCAAACAGGTCTAAATCAATCAAATCAACTTCGGACAAGGCAACAAGTGGACAAGACGCTCAGAGACACGAAGGCTATAGCAGAATGGGAACCCCGTGGGATTATTTCACATAGCTATCTCTTCTTTGTATCAATTTTCATTTTTTTACGATGACATTCTCTTACTAGAATGGTCGTATCATTGTACAAAAATACTTATTCAAGTTAATACAAAGATATCCCTTTGAAAGTGGAAAACTATCTGTTTTTCTTTTTCCGTGTTCTGTTTGCAAAAACGTCCAATGATTTATTTTTGAACATATGCATTTGAACGTGACTACTATCTACAAATGAACAAAAAATAGAAAGACAATCACTAATGGCTTTAAGAAATAGGATAATATCTTTAGACTGTTCCATAAAATCCCCCGCAGATACTTTTCCAGCAAGGATGGAAAATGGGACATCCCACTACAGGATCGCTAACGTATCTCCAGTTTACAGCTTAATGATATCAAACTCTCTCACATCCCAGACAGAACTTCCAGTTACCACTCCAAAGATTCCCTAGTGAAAGTCGCCCAGTTTCTCAGGATTCCCCAGCAGGATTTCATGAGGTCCACAAGCAATGCATAGTGTTTCCCTTCCACAACATAGTTTATTTATCTAACAAATGGAAACTCATCAACACTTCAACTTCAAAATATGAATACTTACACTTCTCATACCCAACGATACTCAAGGATTTATTTTCCCCGACTCCAGCAACATTGCGGCATAACAATTAATGTGTCCATACATTACATCCATTCGTTATAGCATTGACAACACATATGCATACAATGCGATCTCATTTATTTTGAGAAACAACATTATACCATGCATTTCATACATCATGACATTTCATGCAACTAACCTTTCATCTTTTCAGGAAAGATCAATCAACAAAAAATTATCGTCAAATTTTCAACAAGTCAATTACAAATCAATTCCCAAGAAAGTATTGGTCAACCATCGACATAACAAATATTTCTTTCAGACCCCTGCCGGTTTAGCTTAAATCTCTCAACGGTTTATTCTGATTCTTTCCCGCATACGTTTTCTCTGGTTCAGATAAATCTCTCAACAATTTATTTTGATTCTTCTCCAGATCCCTGTCGGTTCAGCTTAGATCCCTCAACGGTTTATTCTGATTCTTTCCCACAGACGTCTTCTCTAGTTCAGATAAATCTCTCAACGATTTATTTCGATTCTCCTCCAGATCCCTTCCGGTTCAGTTTAAATCTCTCAATGGTTTATTTTGATTATTTCTTGCAGACGTTGTCTCTGATTCAGACATCTTCTCTATTTCAGATAAATCTCTCAATGAGTTGTTCTGATACTTCTCCAGATTATTGACGATTCAGATAAATCTCTCAACCGTTTATCCTTATACTTTCCAAATGAACATCTCTGGTTCAGATAAATCTCTCAATGATTTGTTTTGATTCTTCTCCAGATTCCTGCCAGTTCAGATAAATCTCTCAACGGTTTATTCTGATTCTGTCCTGCAGACGTCTTCTCTGGTTCAGATAAATCTCTCAATGATTTGTTTTGATTCTTCTCCAGATTCCCGCCATTTCAGATAAATCTCTCAATGATTTATCCTTATACTTTCCAAATGAGCATTTCTGGTTCAGATAAATCGCTCCAAGATCTATCTGCTCTATAGATCTATTCTAGTTCTGACTCTTCCAAATCGCTCCATGAAAGTTGTAGATCTCAATGAGATCTAAAACATTTCTTTACACAACTCTTCCTAGAAATTCTTGGATTTTAAGTTATAAATTCATGAAGTCATGGCATTTTTTAATAAAACAATTAGAGAAATTTTCAGCAGTTTTGGTCAGGTTTTTATCCTAACTTCAGGGCAAATGTTCATCAAGTTCCCGTTTGATTTAACAAAAGTGGTCAACATGAAAGTTGTAGAGGGTGTTTGAAGCTTTCCAAAACATCAAAGATCATGAATTTATCATATTTGAGCTAAGAGACTCAAGGGCATGAAGTTGAGCATCCATTATTGAATTGCAAGTCATTTTAGTGAAGAACACATAACAAAACCCTTATGGTTTGCTGCATAATATTATGTTGTAGGCTTCATTGCTTGCAAATCTCATCATAATTTAATGTTTACACCCACTCTTGAGCTATTACCCAAGTGTTTAAACCATTTTCCAAAAGATGTTTCCATTTATGGCATAAAGGCACCATTGTTATTCTTGAAAAGCAAGCGTTTTGTACAAAGTTTGTCTTGAGCCCATACCTTGCTTGTTGCTGATTGTACTTCACCATAAATCATGGGAAGTAACTCCTCTATACCAGCAACTTTGGTACTTCACCTTGGGACTATGGAGTACTTGACATAGTTTGATATTTGTAATCCAACTAAACCATAACATGATGTCTTGTAAACCTAATCACCTCATAGGCACAAACCTCTTGCCGATAAATAGAAGAAGCATTTGCAAGAGAAATAGGTTATAAAAAATAGAGAGAAAAGCCAAAAGTTTTGTTGTAAACTAGCCATCAAAATCCCATACTCTCAAAAAAGCCATAACTTTCCAAAAAAAAAGCTTCCACTCTTGAGTTTTAAAGGCCAAATCTTTGGAACTGTCACACCTCGCAAGCTCTGCCCAAACATCTAAGCATCTAACATACATCACATAGAAATTGTTCAAACTCAAGAACAAGCTTCTATAACACCTCTATTTTTTTCCAAGTACAAGAATAGTCAAGACAATAACTCAACCTCAGAGTATAAGATCCAGCTCCAAGGTAAGTTTCTTGACTTTAATTCTTCATTTAAAGCATCATTAGTGATTCATTTTTGAAGACAAAATTTAGTAACCATTTACCTTGAAGCTAACCTTTTTTTTTGTCTTCCATTATTTTCATTTATGTGTTGAGAACTAACCCATGTATGCAGAAGAACAATGTTTAAGTAAAAAATGACAGTATGAATCGACACATAGCCTTATGAGTCGATACATACTGCTATACAGGCCCAAAACAGAAGGAAAAAAGAGTGTATGAGTCGATGCAAAGCACGTATGAGTCGACACATGCAATGTATGAGTCGACACATACCATTATGTATCGACTCATACTGAGTTGATTTGGCAATACAGGTGCAAGGAAAGTTATGTGTTGATGCATATGAGCTTGTGTCGACACATAATAGTTCAAATTGCAATTTTTCCTTCTTTTTACACTGTTTTTATATTTCCTTCAATGTTATTCGATATGGTTGTAATATTTAAGTTCCTATTTCATCCCTATTTGTAAATTCTACCCCCATCCCCTAAACGATGTAATAGCATAAGACTTTATTTTCCGCAATTTAACGCTTTCAAATATAAATGTTAGTAACTAAGGTGTGTATGGCAAGATAAAAATCAATCTTAGACAATCCTAATCCAAGACAAAACAATGCATGAAAAATAAATACTTGCACACTTGCACCTCTAGGGTTAATTCCACTTGTTGCCTTGAGAAAATGGCCATATTATGCATGTGGGGTATCTTAGCAAAAAACAAACAAAATACAAGATCATAGTCCCTCGATGACGCTATCAAAGTTGCCTTTCAAAAATGATCATAGTCCCTTAAATAAAATGCAAAGATATCTTATAATATTGCTAATCATGGCTATACGATGACCCATGCCCATCCCTTTTACATCCAATGATAGGGTTACTTGCCAAATCAATGGTAAGATAACAATGTCAAAGGAAAGGAAGAAATGAACAAAGACTTTTGAATAGGTAGATTGTTCCTGGTTTATTTCTCAATTTAAAAATCAAACATCCTTTCTATTTTCAAAACAAACACCAACACTTTCAAAACATCTTACAAACTTGAAACATTTATAAAAGACAAACACTTTGTACGCGTTCTTATAGAAACGAGAGCCATTATAAAAAAACCCTTTTCAAAATGACTTTCAAAAACACACCCCACAAACACCTTTTTCAACTATTTTCAAAACAACACTTTGTACGTGTTCTTATAGAAACGAGAACCATTACAAAGACATTTTCAAAACCATAAAAAGCACATTTTCAAACAAAAGCAAGTGATCTAGAAAGAAACTAAGAGCTCGTAGATAACTACGGATGAAAAGGGTGCTAATACCTTCCCTTTTCATAATCTACCCCCAAACTCCAGAAAATAGCTCAAAGGTCTTTCCTGTTCTTTTCAGCCATGCCTTTTGGATAAAAGAAAAGTCGGTGGCGACTCTTGCTAAACCGCAACATTTGCAATCAAACGCAAAACAACCAAGTCAGTTCTCCCACTGTGTTACAGTGACCTACCAACTTTCACTGAAGGTAGAAAAGAAATATATCATAGCACCGCCGTTCACTGACGATGAACTACCAACGTTCACTGAGGGTAGCAAAAATATAACATTAACCAACTTTCACTGATGGTGACCTACCAACTTTCATTGAAGGTAGAGAGAAAATATATCATAGCATTGTCGTTCACTGACGATGAACTACCAACGTTCACTGAGGGTAGAAAAAAGATAACAATCACCAACTTTCATTGATGGTGATCTACCAACTTTCACTGAACATAGAAGGAAAATATATCATAACATTTCCGCTCACTGAAGATGAACTACCAAAGTTCACTGAGGGTAGCCAAAAGATAACAATCACCAACTTTCACTGATGGTGACCTACCAACTTTCACTGAAGGTAGAAAAGAAGTATGTCATAGCACCGCCGTTCACTGACGATGAACTACCAACATTCACTGAGGGTAGAAAAAAGATAACAATCACCAACTTTCACTGATGATGATCTACCAACTTTCACTGAAGGTAGAAGGAAAATATATCATAACATCGTCGTTCACTGACGATGAACTACCAATGTTCACTGAAGGTAGCAAAAAGATGACAAGTTTTTCGCCCAAAATTCCGGTGTTTCACCTAGAACGGGTCTCAACTTCTTCTTTAACAAAGGTATTCCGCCTGTTAAGGGTAATATATAAGCTGTCTCAAATAAAGAGACTACTGCTTGAAAAGATTTCACAACGAACTGTTTCTACGATATTGAAAGATTTGCCATCGACTGCAGTGATTTGACAATGAACTACAAACTATCCACTCATAAAGAAGATAGCAAAAAAGTAACATCAACTTTTACGGGGAAGTACAAGTTGCTCAAATAAAGAGACCTGCTACTTGCTGTTATAGGAAGGATTGTAAAAATGATTTTATTCGGAAAACAATATGGCTTTCTAGGGGATGAAATATGACTTCCTGGGGAAATGCCAATACATTCCTGCTGAGGAGATAAAGTCTTCTCGTGCAAAATAAATGCACATTCTCAAACCAAAGCTCGAAGCTTGCAGAAATCCAAAGTAATAATATTGCTGAAGATTAAAGATTCAAATCAGAAATAAACTGGAGTAAAACAGTCTACCAAAAATATATCCTTGGAGAAATAAACTCAAGAAGGAAAACCAAATCCATCCAGACAAGAAACTGTACAGGAAGGATAAAGCAAAATTATTCCACGAGGAATAACTGAGTGGGGGAATTGAAAGAATATACACTTTCTACTTAAGGTCGACACTCTATTGGAGAGAGGACAACCCAACTCTGCAAAACAGGGTAATATGTCGACAAAATATTAATGAATGCGAATGAGAAATGATTTGCTAAATTAAACTATGCATGATGTATGTGTGAATGTATGAGTGTTATTATGTATATGCTGAAAAAACAGACATATAACACTGGGAGTAACCAGG
The DNA here is from genome assembly GCA_948472305.1 of Vicia faba. NCBI lineage: Eukaryota > Viridiplantae > Streptophyta > Magnoliopsida > Fabales > Fabaceae > Vicia > Vicia faba. The sequence continues at coordinate 929,228,009 of OX451741.1, read as the reverse complement.
AAAAACCAACTCAGGCACAAACAACACTTGGCTAAATCACATCCAAGATGAACATTCCATAAGAAAATAAGCATGAAACGAGGAAATAGAATCCTATTTCGTGGCTTAACTTCACTGGGAAGAAACACAATCCGAAAATGATCAAATAATAGAGACAAAATAGTACAGATACAGGAATACAACATCCTTCTCCAGGCTTCACCGAGGAATAACACTCAGACTTCAATGTGAAAACAAATGCTTTCACGGTCCGTAAATCTATTGGGGATTACAATACTGATTTCAAATAAGGCAAACAGACATCATATCAGTAAAACATCAACTGAGGATTTCAAGCTGACTTCATTAGGGAAACATCATACAGACTTCACTAAGGGAGATAATGCCTTATCATCAAGAAATCAACTGGGGACCTTGTGCTGACTTTATTGGGGAGGCCAACACCACGTTGAAGATAGAAAACCGAGATATGTTCTCCACTGGGGAAAACAAAGGTACGTTCTTCAATATTGAGAGTAAGTATTGCAACAACTTCTCTGGGGAAAAAGCATGAAACCTCATAGGGACAACAACTTGGAGAGTTAAGAAGTCAAACATTATAACAAGAAATCAATCTTATGGGGATTTTAAATCAAAACCAACACTTGGCGAGTGAAAACCCAAAAATTTTATAACTAATTCAACACTTCTTAAAAGAAACAATGCCCTTGCCTGATTACCGGGCAATCAAATAAAATGCAAGTATAGCCAAAAGGGAGATGCTTCGCAAATGAGTCAAATTTCAGCATGCACAGAGAGAAAAGACTTCTGTCAAATAAGCGAAGCCTTCACTGGGAAATTTCAGATTGAGTCTTCATTTCTTGCAAACTTATTCCAACAAAAGATGCCCTGGGATAGCCTTCCCGGGGAATAAAAAAGCCAACATATAGAAAGAGGTCAAACTCTTGGGGATTTTAAATCAAACCCCACACTTGGAAGGTGAAAATCCAAAGGGTTGAAAACTATCTAAACACTTCTTAGAATATATATTGCCCTGGTCCAGCTGTCTGGGAAATGAATACCAACAATAATGGCAACACTACAGAAAGAGCAACATTTTGCAAATAATTTTATCTCAGCACACCAAGGGGGGGCAAGACTTTTCGTCATATGAGAGAAGACTTTGTTGGGGAATCTGGAATAGAGACCTCAGATGGAGAAAACCCAAAAATCAGAAAATGAACCAACACTTGACTGGGGACATTGGGATCACAAATCCGATACTGCACCTTACGCCAATTGGTATCGTCTTCAATATGTAATAAACACGCACATATCAGTGAAAACAACCTGAGAAAACCTTCCCGGGTAAAACAAAACTTCTCAAATTTACTAGAATTCGTCCATTCCTTGGATCACCACTTTTGTTTTCCTCTTGAATCACAAAATCTAAAGTAAAAGTAAGTTGTAAATTCTTTTTGAAAAACAATTTTGTAATTTAATCTTTTTGCTTTGAAAATTATTATCAATAATAAATGGAGTCTTTGTAAGCTAAATAGAATAGGAATTACAAAGAATTGGGTAAAAGCTCAAATTTTATTGATAGAATGGTAGTCGGCGAATGACGAGACTCCATGGATAATTACAAAGTTTGGAAAATGGTAATATAAAATGGGACATTGAGATACAATGACCATTATTCCCTCTAACAACTTTGAAATCCTGAGCAGCATCTTCTGTTGAAGTATAGTGAGAATCCAAGAAGATTGTTGCTTCAACGATCAAGTCTTGTCTGATGTAGTTACTTGCCAAGAAAGTCCCTAACTTTTGCCTAAGCTTACCTTGCGGTTTTTCAAATTAGCGAGAAATTTTATTCTGTTTATGTCTCTAATTTTTTCCTAGACCGCCCTTTCGGGTTTTCAGCCTACCGATACGCTATTTTTTTGCCTAAGTCGTCCTTCGGTTTTTCAATTTAGCGAGCTGTTCTTTTATTTCTTTAGGAAAAGTATTTCTTGACTGTATCAGCATTCATGGGACGTGGGAACTCCTCGCCATCCATAGTTTCAAGAATTAATGCACCGCCAGAGAAGGCTTTCTTGACAACAAACGGGCCTTCACATTTGGGAGTCCACTTTCCCCTAGAATCAGCGTTAAAAGACATGATCTTCCTGAGCATGAGGTCGCCTTCTCTTAATTCACGTAGCTTGACCTGCTTATCAAAATCTGTCTTCATTCTCTTCTGATATAACTGCGTATGACATAAAGCCGTCATTCTCTTCTCTTCGATCAAATTCAATTTGTCAAACCTGTTCTGGACCCATTCATCCTATGACAACTTGGTTTCCATTATCACACGTAAAGAGGGAATCTCAACCTCGATTGGGAGCACTGCTTCCATTCCATACACAAGGGAGAACGGGGTTGCTCCTGTTGAAGTGCGGACAGATGTCCGATATCCATGTAAAGAAAAAGGGAGCATTTCATGCCAATCTTTATAAGTAACAACCATCTTCTGGATAATCTTCTTGATGTTCTTATTAGCAGCTTCAACAACCCCATTCATCTTCGGCCTGTACAGAGATGAATTATGATGGACGGTCTTGAATTCTTCACAAAGTTCTGTCATCATCTTGTTGTTCAAATTCGAGCCATTGTCAGTGATAATTCTGCTCGGTACACCATACCGACATATAAGATTATTCTTAATGAATCGCACAACCACCTGCTTAGTAACATTAGCTTATGAAGCAGCTTCCACCCATTCGGTGAAGTAATTAATTGCTACCAAGATAAAACGGTGTCCATTCAAAGCTTTGGGTTCTATCATTCCAATCATGTCAATACCCCACATAGAGAAGGGCCACAGGGAAGAAATAACATTTAGAAGTGTCGGAGGCACATGAATCTTGTCCGCATAAATCTGACATTTATGGCACTTCTTTGCAAATCTGTAACAGTCAGATTCTATTGTCATCCAATAGTAACTTTCCCTTAGCACCTTTTTAGCCATCGAATGTCCATTGGCATGAGTGCCAAATGAACCTTCATGGATCTCATGCATCAACATGTCTGCTTCGTGTCTATCCACGCATCTGAGCAAGACCATGTCATAATTTCTCTTGTACAACACGTTTTCACTGAGGAAGAAGCTGCCAGCCAACCTTCTCAATGTCTTTCTATCCTAATTCGAAGCACCAATCGGGTATTCCTGATTCTGGAGAAAATGCTTGATATCGTAATACCAAGGTTTCTCATCTGCTACATCTTCTGTTATAAACACATGAGCGGGCATATCCAGTTGCTGAACTATAATTCGAGGTATATCATTTCAAGTATTCACTTGATACATAGAATCCAGAGTTTCCAGGGAATCTGCCATTTGATTTTTGTCTCTGGGGATGTGATGGAATTCAACTTTATTAAAGAAGGGTAACAATCTTCTATCATAATCTTTGTAAGGGATCAAGATGGGGTGACGAGTATCCCACTTTCCTTTAATCTGATTTATTGCCAAAGCTGAATCGCCATACACATCTAGAAATTTAATTCTGAGATCAATAGCTTTCTCGAGACCCATGGTGCAAGCCTCATATTTTGCCATATTATTAGTACAATCAAATGTAAACCTTACAGTAAAAGGGATGTGTGATCCATGTGGAGTGACAATCACAGCACCAATTCCTTTACCATAAGAATTCACAGCTCCATCAAATATTATACTCCAGCGAGATTCAGGATCAGCACCTTCCTCAGGCAAAGGTTCATCACAATCTTTCAATTTCAGAAACATCACATCCTCATCGGGGAAATCATACTTCACAGACTGATAATCATCAACTGGTTAGTGAGCAAGATAATCTTCCAACACGCTGCTTTTTATAGCTTTTTGAGTGCAGTATTCGATATCATATTCAGATAACAACATCTACTAGTGGGCAATTCTCCTAGTAAGAGAAAGCTTTTCAAAAATGTACTTTATTGGATCCTTTTTAGAAATCAACGAAGTAGTGTGATTTAACATATACTGCCGCAAACGCTTTGCCGCCCAGGCCAGAGCACAACATGTCTTTTCCAGCATGGAATACCGCAACTCACAATCAGTAAACTTTTTACTGGGATAATAAATGGCATACTCTTTCTTCCCTGTTTTATCTTGTTGTCCCAAAATACAGCCCATGGAATTATCTAAAACTGTCAGATACATAATCAATGGTCTTCCTTCAATAGGAGGGAGCAAGATAGGAGGTTCGAGAAGATATTCTTTAATACTTTCAAATTCCCTTTGGAAGTCACCTGTCCACACACAACCTTGACCTTTGTTTAAAAACTTAATGATCGATTCACACGTTGCAGTCATGTGGGAAATGAATCTGGAAATATAATTCAAACGCTCGAGGAATCCTCTGACTTGCTTTTCAGTTCTCGGTGCTGGCATCTCTTGAATTGCTTTTACTTTATCAAGGTCAACTTCAATCTTTTCTGGCTAACAATGAAACCCAACAATTTCCCTGATCGAACACCAAAGGTACATTTATTTGGATTCAAGCGGAGATGATACTTCCTTAAATGCTGAAACAATTTCAACAAATCTTCTACATCCCCTTCTTCAGTCTGGGATTTAGAAATCATATCATCACCATATACCTCAATTTCCTTGTGCATCAGATTATGGAATAGGGTTGTCATAACCCTCTGGTACGTTGCATCAGTGTTCTTCAACTCGAAGGGCATCACTCTGTAATAGAATGTTCCCCAGTGTGTGGTAAATTTTGTTTTTTCCATGTCCTCAAGAGCCATCCTTATTTGATTATACCTGGAAAATCCGTCCATGAACGAGAAAAATTTGAATTTTAATGTGCTATCCAGTAACATAACAATGTGTGGCAATGGAAAATCATCTTTTGGACTAGCCTTATTTAGATCTCTATAATCTACGCACATGCAAACTTTTCTATCTTTCTTCGGTACTGGGAAATATTGGCAATCCACTGAGCGTACACTGATGTCACAAGAAAACTGGCATTAATCTGCTTTAAAACTTCGTCTTTGATCTTCACTGCCATATCTGGGTGAGTTCTTCGCAATTTCTGTTTGATTGGCGGACACTCTGGCTTCAGTGGCAAACGGTGCTCTGCAATATTTGTATCTAAACCAGGCATATCTTGGTAAGACTAAGCAAAAATATCCACATACTCTTTCAACATCTCAATCAACCTGCTCTTCACATCAGGATTCAGTAATGCTCCGATCTTGACTTCCTTCAGATCTTCTTTTGAACCCAAATTGATTACTTCCAATGGCTCTTTATATGGCTGAATGGCATTCTCCTCGCGCTCAAGCAACCGTGAGACCTCTTCTGGAATCTCATCATAGTTTTCTTCTTTAGCCCCATACACAGGACATTCAAAGTTGGGAGAGGGTTCAGGGTCATTGTATTCAACGGGTTTTTTAATTAATCTGCACATATGATTTATGATTTCATTTAGAAACTGACACATATAACAAGTGATCATGCATATTGAATTTCAGTTATTAATTATTTTGAAAGGTTTTTTTTTATTACCATTTTCCAAGAAAAATCAGAAAATAAAGAAACAATTTTGGAAACAAAGACAACTTTTATCATTGATTTTAAAAATCACAGCAAACAGATAAGCCCATACAATATCAATACTTTTCACCTTGGGCAGAGTGAAAGCTTTTCAAAAAGATTACCAAAACAAATTACTTGGAAACATGTATGCAAGAGGGAACATCAATGGTGATCCAGTTCTAAAGCCTAACTTTGTGCGTCACATAATTTGGCATTTCTGGCTCTGCTTCATCTTCCACAATGGAATTAATCCCAAAAACAGTTGTATGAAGATAACCCCCACTATGAAAGATGTCTTGATACCTGCTTGCAGCAGTCTTCAGATTCATGCTCTTACCTTTATCATTCTTCACAGAGAACCACAAGCCAGCTCTATTCTTGTTTACAGGTGGATCAACAATATGTCCCCATACTTCACTATGGCCATTACGCACAACCTGCTGAGCATCCTTAAATGAAGCCATAAAGTTCTCATTTCCTCTTATATTATCAATGGATAAAGCTTGGAATTGGGTTCTAACAGCAACTTCACCCGCCTCCACAATGCTGAAAGAAGACAAATGAGATATCAATAATGCCTGTTCTCCATTTATAATTACCATTTTTCCCTCACGCACAAACTTTAACTTCTGGTGTAAAGTTGAAGTGACGGCCCCTGTCTCATATATCCACGGCCATCCCAACAAGCAGCTATAAGCGGGTACAATGTCCATGACCTGGAAAGTAATCTGAAACAAATGTGGGCCTATATGAATGGGCAAGTCCACTTCACCAATAACAGATTTCCTTGATCCATCAAATGATTTCACAATAATGCCACTTGAGCATATGGGCGTTCCTTGATATTTTAACTTCATAAGTGTTCTCCTTGGTATAACGTTCAATGTAGATCCATTATCAATCAGCACATTAGATAATGAATCATTCCTGCAGTTCATAGAGATGTGGAGGGCCAGATTGTGATTCCTTGCTTCATCGGGGAGTTCATCGTCGCAGAACCTCAGGTTATTACATGAAGTAATATTCCCCACTACACTGCTAAATTGGTCTACAAGCATATCACTTTCCACAAAAGCTTGGTCTGATACCCTTATCAAAGATTCTCTGCGAGCAGAGGAGTTCATCAATAAAGTCAAAATAGATATTTTTGAAGGAGTCTGCAGTAGTTGATCTACAATTTTGTAGTCACTAATCTTTATTATCTTCAAAATATCATCCACCTCTTTTTCTAGCGTAGCTCCACTAGATTCACCCATTTCCTTCTTGGGTTCAACATTTTCAACAATTTTCTTTCCAGCATTAACATCTCCGCGAACAACCGGTGCAAATACTCGACCACTGCGAGTCACTCTGCTAGTCTCAGCAATATTTCCAACATTAGGAATTGGCTGGATGGGAACTTCCACACCATCCTCTAAGATTGTAGCATTATATTTGTAGGGTATCGCCTTGTCTGACTTGTAGGGGACAGGACCCGGCAAACTAATCACCAATGGATTAATAGCTTGCTTGCTATGATATTCAACTCCAAAATGGGTAGGCGTACCAAAACAAGGCACAATAACATTTACTCCCTCTTCAATACATCCAGTCATCACAGAGTCATCTCTGGAAAACAGATCCTCATGTGAGGGGAAGTACTCTTCTTTAGCCAAATAAACCTCAATCACATTAACCTCATGGTAATCATCCCTTTGACTTGTAACCTTGATAGTTCCATTATCCAACAACAACTAAACACCTTTCCTTACAATTAAACATCCTCAGGAGTCCCGACAGCAAATTCGGCAAGATCCATACGGATGTTCTACCTGACCAGTCATGTGGCAGAAAGTAGCATGCAATTGCTCAAGATCCTCATTCATATATTCCACATTAAAGATTCTGAACTCCCCAGGACATCCAGAAACCATGTTTACTTCCTCTTCATACTCTTCCCTAGGCCTGATTATGTGGATGAGGCCCTCATCCATCATCTCCGGCAAATCAGCCTTTATCTTGTCACAACCTTGTATATCCATACTGCAAATAACACAACCAGCATGGTCATGCATATAGTAGCTAAATTCACAGAGGTTTGCATGCATTTTCACCAAATCTCCTCTAACCAATTTAACATCAAAAATATGGAAGTCGCCTGGACAACCGGCCACCGTGTTCACATCACTTGCTCCTCCATGCTTTGGTAGAGGATTATCTTTCACATTAGGGACAATATCCTTGAAAGATAGGATACCAAACTTCACCAATTTTTGTACTTCCGTCTTTAAAGGATAGCAGTTCTCAACATTGTGCCCTGGTGCCCCCTGATAAAATGCACATGTTTGGTCTGCCTTATAATACCAAGGCAACGGTGATGGTACAACGGGAGGTGGTCGAGTCTGAACCATTTTCTTCTAAATTAACGCCGGAAGTAATTCTGTATAACTCATAGGGATATGGTCATAACTCTCCCTTCTTTGATTATACCTTTAATTCCCCTGCTGGGATGGTCTCTGATAAGCAACAGTGGTTGGAGCCACACCAACAACTAGAGTTACTGATGCAACTTGCTGATGACGCTGATAATTTCTTCTAGGAGGATTAACCCTTCTTTCTTGCATGGAAGCATTTCTATCTCCTTCCTTCTTTTTGGCAAACCCATAGGATGACTTCTTCGTATTTCTGGAACTTTCACTTTTTGTTAAACAGACCTCTCTTACAGCCTCTTCTAAGAGGATACCCATGCCTACAATTTCAGTAGTCACGGTGCACTTGTCACCATCCTCTCGTAGTAGAAATCACCATGAGTCTTCAAGAAAATCTTAGTCATCTCATTCTCTTCCATGGGAGGAATCACTTGGGCGACTACCTCACGCCATCTCTGTGCATATTCTTTGAATGATTCCCTGTCCTTCTGGACCATGGCCCTAGGTTGATCTCGATCATGTGTCATGTCCATGTTGTATTTGTATTTTCGGATAAATGCTTCTCCCAAGTCATTGAAATTATGAATATTGACGTTGTCCAAACTCATATACCACTTCAACGCAGCACCAGTAAAACTATCCTGAAAAAAGTGAATCAGCAGACGCTGATCATCAGTATGGGTAGACATTCTTCTTACATACATCACAAGATGAGAACAAGGACAAGTGTTGCCCTTATACTTCTCAAATTCTGGGACCTTAAACTTCGTAGGTATCTTGACATTCGGGACCAAGCATAAATCATTCACATTCAGCACAAACAATTCCTTTCCCCTGAGGGCCTTCATCTCCCTCTGCATCTTGTCAAACTGCTCTTGAAAATCATCCATTCTATCATAGAGACCCAAGTCTTCACTTGGTAGAGGAAAGGGACGACACATATCATCATTAACAATTGGTATCATATTCATCAAAGGAGGTGCAGCAGGAGCTGCATGCACCACAAGAAGTGCAGGGGTAACAGTAAGCTGAACAACTGGAGTATCTTGAGGACCAAGATTGAAACCTTCAAGCACACAGTTCTCTAGCATTCCCCGTGGATAACCTTGAAGCATGTGGTTTTGAATAATAGCTGGAGTAGCAGATACAGGAACAATCGGAGCTTTAGTAGTAACCCTTATTTGTTGAGGTTGAATACTCGGTGGCTGATTCTGAGCAGCCACAAGAGATTCCCTTAGAGTAGTAAGATTGGCCATATAGGCCTTTAGAGCATAAACTTTCTCGCGCAGCTCGCGATTATCTTGTTCTAAGTTGTCCATATTCCTTCTGAAGTTAGCTCGAGTATTGTAGTGGTGAGACAACCTGCTGAATAAAGTAAAGAAGCTTGGTAAGACACCTGGATATGCATAACAAATGCAAGAAATATGTGCAATATGATGCATGATATGCAATGCACATGATTTATTTTATTATTAATATTTCAAGGGACTTAAAGATTTATAGACACATTGCAAATATCAAAGTAATAACACATTTGGAATACTGAAATTTTTTATTATAATAACTTCAAAATGGATTACAAGTTTCAACAATCCCAAGTACAAGATGAAAATAAAGTCTAAAACCATAAGAAGTAAAGCTGATGGAGATCACTCTATACGCTGGCGCTTCCCTGTAAGCCTGGAAATCTGAGCCTTCAACCTCTGGTTTTCCTCCACATATCTGGTGGCAACCTCCTTCCAATCACCTGAATCATGAAGTGAGCAAATAGCATCTGACTGAGGCTTAGTAGAAAATAAATCCCCTTGCCTCTCCATGGTCTCTACAGCCCGACTCTCAAGAATCTCAATCAAGTCATTTTTCTCCTTCAAGTCTGCTCTATAGGAAATCTCTAATGTTTTTCACTTCTATATCATCCAATAGGGGAGGAGTGGTCTTCACGAAAAAATCAGGCGTAGGTGCTTCCTGGGAATACGACATCTTCAACTGAATAGCTCTCGTTTGGACCCACTAAAGATATGGCTCCAAAGAAACATCACCCCTAGGTCCCAAGTATTTCCTACTCTTTCTATGAATGTGACGCCATGCCTTTGTAATTTTCTCCATAGCTTCCTTATGGTATTCTCCCTCCTTCAGAAAGAAACTACTCAAATGAATATTATTTGGTTTATCCCTCATCGGATAACCAAGCTGTCGCCGTGCAAGAACAGGGTTATAGTTAATTCCTTCCTTTGTACATAGAAGAGGTACATTGGGGAAACTACCACAACCATCGACAATCTCTACATCCTGATAAGCCCGATGATACCAATCAATATCTGAGTGAGTAAGTGACATAATCTTAGCAGCCCAACGGGGTTCCTTCCTGACATCCCAGAAAGCATCAGACTGAGGCATGTGAGAAATAAACCACTGGTACAACAGAGGCGTGCAACAGACAATCACCCTCCCCTCATGATAAGAACTTCGAAGATGAATAGAGTAATAAGCATCACTCAACAATGTAGGAACTGGGTTTCCAATCATGAAGATCCTGATAGCATTAACGTCAACAAACTTGTCCACATTAGGAAACAAAAAAAACCCGTAAGCAAGTAGAGCAAAGATGGCCTCAAAAGCAAATGTACTCTTCATCCTGGAAAAGTAACAGGCTTTCTCCAATAAGAACTGAGCTGGTAATCCTCTAATCCCTCCTTTAGTAGTCATATGGGATTCAACCTCAGACTTCGCCAGATGGATTAAAGCAGCAATCTTTGTGGTTTTGGCTCGCCCTCCAAACCAGTAAAAGGAACACGACCGGTAATAGGTAAATCCAACAGATAAGAATACTCCTCTAGTGTAGGCATCAACTGATAATCATGGAAAGTAACGCAATGATACATCGAATCATAGAACTGGACCAAGGTCGAGAGAATACCGTCCTTCATCCTAAGCTTCATGAGAGGAATGATGGATCCATACTTCTTCTGAAAATCTGCAGAACACTCAATCTCAGGAATTAGACTGATCAACTCATCTATCTTGGGATCTTTGAAATTGTATTTTCCGGTCTTTATTTTTCCAGAATCCATGATCAAAAGGTACTTGAGATATTCACAAATGGTCAACTTTTAAGCCCCTTGAAATAAAATTTCTTCAAAAGTTGCTTATGAATGCATGGATGCATGATGCAACAATCACACACAAGATCACAAATATAGGGTTCATAGGTTCAACATCACGAGCATGAGGTCGAAGGTACTACCAATAAGGTATTGGTCTAAAATTTATCACCTGCGGAACAAGGTTCTAGAGGTTCCTAGAGTCTATATCCTTCCTTCGGATATTACCAACTTCCCAATTAACTAGGTAATTAGTAATATTCTCAAGAAAAACTCGTCCGAGCGTAGTATCGCGTGACAACTATTTGCAAATTACTTCGTCATAGCTTCTGCACTACACCTAAAAGGCCAAGATGGGTTAGGTAATCTACGGTCCTCAGCTTCAGCAGGCTCCCAGGTCGAAAGCAGTACGTCTTCATGATTACTCGGTAAACGACACTACAGTGTAAGGGGCCTCCACTGAGTGGGGGATCTCATGCCTCCTTTTTTGATATTACTCCCTCAAAGTTAACATGACTATACCTCCCGTCCTATCTTAAAGTTTTCCCAAGTCCGGGTATATGACTTATAAGTAATCACCAAGCACCCTGAAATCCAGGAAAATCCAAACAAACATATATACAACATATAACACATAAACAACAATAGCACATATACAAATATAAACAAATATAGGTTTAACCCACTTAGGGATGGACCAGCAAGAGGTTAATTTTTCTCCAGTGAAGTCGTCATTTTTTCTGTAGCGGTAGAAATGTTTAAGACTAAGCCATTGGATTGACTAGACTTATACAAATCAAAATAAAAATCACCACCGTGCTTTATTGTTTCCAAAGGAATGGGAAAAGGGAGAATAACCCAAAAAAGAGGGGGAAAGATTCAAGTTAAGGGGGTTGGTTATGCAAAGAGAAGGTATTAGCACCCTAAACATCTACGGTACTTCGTAGGAACCTCTTTGAAAAATCTGTATATTTTGGCTATAAAATGTTGTATGTAAAAATAGATGGTGGAGATGAGAAAATAAATATATTTTTTATGATTTTTTCACCTTCCGCGGTTGTGAACCTTTAGTGCCTACGTACCACATTTCGTGCGATAGGGGATCAGGGTACACGTAGTTCCTCTTTAAAAAAATTAAAAAAACAAATGTGTTGGTTAATTTTATGGAATTTTTTTTATTAATAACCAAGTATTAAAAAAATATTTCGCAAATAACCGGGTTTCGGAAAAAATTACGCAAATAACCATGTTTGAGATGGCTCCACAAAGGAGGAGCCAAGTCATTTGGCGCATGCACCTAGGGTTTTGCCCTAGGCGCCATCTCACTTGGCGCCTCCATTGGCTTTTAGCCAAGTGAGATGGCGCATGCTCCTTAAAAAGGAGAGGAGGCGCCATCTCACTTGGCGCCTAGGGCAAAACTAGGGTTTTTTGCTGTTTTATAAATAATTCGTCCGTTTCTTTGAAATTTCTCACACTTTCTCGCACTGTATTTTTATTTTGTACTCCCTTATTTACGTAATGACGTCGCCTATGATTTTTAGCAGAGATGGTTACGTTATATTCTCCGCCATGAAACCCGCGATGAAAATGAAATTCTGGCACATTCACTCCATGGAGCGTCTGAAGCGGGAGTTGATGCGGTGGCTAGATGGAGACATCGCCGAGGGGGAAAAAATTCGAAGGATCCAGCGAAAACGAACAACAACCTCCCATGCGACAGGAAGACCTAATGTGTGGTTGGAGGAAGTCAAAACAGACAGTGATGTAATGCTGATGATGCATGGGTCAGATGAAATTGTGTTAACAGTTGTAATTTCCTAGATTGATTATCGTTAATCATTGTTGTACGCGAAAACCCTAATGTAATTTCCTATATTGAATTTCTTAAATTGTGTGAACAGTTTTATTAACGGAAAACCCATAATGTTTACAACACAAATATTGAAAAGATTTATTGTATTACAAAATTTATGTGGTCGAGCCAGACGCCCGATTCGGACAGTTTTTGCGATTGTGTCCGACCTGACGGCATAAACCACACTTTCTTTCCAACCTGTCAAGATCGTCCATTTCTGTTGTTATGCGCCTGCTTTTGGGACGACCCTTCTTGTTCCTTCGCATTTGGTCATTGTGCCAAACTATATCACCGTTGTATTCAGGCCAATAGTCCGGTTTTGCCACCAAAGGAAAGTTGTTGTTGTAAACAGTGAGCAACGTTTCAGATTTATAAACGTTTGAGAGCAGTTGAAGCGCGTCTTGATGGGTATGCGCACAAGCCGCAATGACATTAGAGCAAGGCATACGAAAAGCTTGAAACCTGCCACAATCGCACCATTGAGAAGGTAAAATGACCCTGTATTCTTGTCTTGCCAGGCCTTCATTGTGGTCAATTGTCTCTTTCACAATGAAGTTGTGGCTATGGCGGTCAAACCGTGTAACCATGTGAGTGTTGGCTTTAGCACTTTCAGCCTTAATGTATTTCATACAGCTTTCACTCCATAGTTGTCCTGATTGCAAGACCGCATACCACATTTCACCTCTTTTGGCAAATAACGCAGCCATCCTAAAATACGTGGATTTCACCAAGGCAGTGATGGGGAGGTTTTGTATGCCCTTGAATACCCCATTCATTGATTCAATAAGATTTGTAGTCATATGCCCCCATCTTTGGCCATTGTCGTATGACCTAGTCCATTTTTCGACCGGTATATTGTCGATCCACGTACCGGCTTCTGGGTTAGACAAACGGATCTCGTTGCGGTAATATTTGAATGTGGGCTGTGTCAGTGCGTATCCCGCATTCATCACCGCTTTCCTCAATGTTTTGTCCTTGACCTCCCTCGAGAAATTCTGGACGATATGCCTGACGCAATAGACATGCGTAGAAGGAGGGTCATGCCAACCATTTGCCGGATTATTATAGGCACTTTCAATGGAGGCATGTCTGTCTGAGATCAAACAGAGATCTGGTTGAGGAGCCACGTGTGTACGAAGATTTTTCAGGAAAAAGCTCCAAGCACCACCGGTCTCCCCCTCGACAAGGGCAAACGCAACGGGGAAAATGTTATTGTTGCCATCTTGTGCAACTGCCATCAAAAGCGTGCCTTTGTACTTCCCATACAACCAAGTCCCGTCTATTTGTAGAATTGGTTTGCATGATGCAAACCCTGAGATGCATGGTTGAAATGCCCAAAAGACGCGACTGAATATTCCGTTGCCATGTAGTAGACTACCATCTTGAGCGTACGCTGGCAATGTTTCCAGAACATAAACACTACCTGGAGAATATGTCTTGAGTGCATTTAGGTAGCGGGGAAGTTCTCGGTATGACTCCTCCCAGTTTCCGTACACCCTTTCAATCGCCTTAGTCTTTGCTAACCACGCCTTACGGTAAGACGGAGTGTAGTTAAAAACCGTGGTGATGTGGGAGATGATTGTTTTCACCTTCAAAGAAGGGTCGTTGCTGACCAGGGGTAGGATTTCTTGACAGATTAGATCATGGTTGAGTTTTCGGTGGTCTTGTGATTGAGTGGAACTTACACAAGTATGGGTAGTCATGGAACCTATGACCCAGCAGTCACCCCTTAGTCTGTATGAAGCGGTCAGCTTGAACATGCAGTCAGGGTGGACACACTTGATCTTGTACCTTTCCGGGTTTACACGATCCACCTTATAATCAACCGAGTTGAGCATGTGAAATTTTTTGATGGCCCTTATGCATTCCTCTCTATTACGAAACTTGTCCTTCTCTTTTAAATTTTCATCTGATTGCATATACGGTTGGAAAAACAAGTCCGTAGAAGGTTCATCTCCGCCCATGTTGAAGTTTGTCATGTGCGTAGGTGGTGTGTAGATGTTGTCGGTAGGAATACTTGGGATGCCATCATCGTCAGAATCGTCGTTCACCATTTCATCGAACTCTAACTCGTTATCTTCTTCTTCATCATCAACTGCATCCACCTCATCTTGCTCATTCTCCAAAGGATCAACCTCCTGTGTCACCGGGGGCTCTACCTCCTGTGTCACCGGAGGCTCTTGAAACAGAACGTACAACTCAATAGAGTCGTTTCCAGAATAGACATGGCTGGAAATCATGTTCTGGAAATCCTCGTCATCTTGAATTGCAACCTTATAAAATATGACTTGATTGTTTCCAAAAAAGACTGGACTCTGATAAAATATCTGGGATACCGGGCCTCGTTCAAGTTTGGCCTCCAATCTTTTCTTAAAGTAGGAGAAATTTGCTTTCCCGTTTAAGAGAAATCGGACATTGTCGGTGTTTCTAAACAAAAACCCAACTGTGGGACACATGTATGTCTCACCGTTGAAATGTGCTTTGACAACAAATTGTGGTGAATAGGCCATTGTGTAGAATTGTTTTAGGTATGAAGGTGGGAATGTTTTGGGTTTATTGATTATATGAAGGTATGAATGCTGGAATGTTTGAAGGTTAGATGACTGATTCGAAGGTTGGAAAATTTTACAGTTTATGTGAATGAATGTTATGTTCAACCTAAGGCAAAATATTTCAATTAAGTAAGTGATGCAACCCCCCAAGGCTGCCAATAATATTACATGCATGGGCTTATGCTGCCACCTCGCCTGGCCCTATTCTACACACATAAATGTTTTGTGTAAGCCTGTCACCCATCAGCTCCAATGGCCTTGCATGCAACAGAGAAAGGAATCCCAAAGGCTGTCACGTAGCCTGAGCCAATGCTGTAAAACGTGACACCTCTTATTCGCCAAATGGGGTGGCGACAACATTCATTTTTGTACTATTTCGCCAAGTGAGATGGCGCCTCCCTTACTGTCCAATCGTGATACATGCATGGGCTTATGCTGCCACCTAGCCTGGCCCTATTCTACACACATAAATGTTTTGTGTAAGCCTGCCACCCATCAACTCCAATGGCCTTGCATGCAACAGAGAAAGGAATCCCAAAGGCTGTCACGTAGCCTGAGCCAATGCTGTAAAACGTGACACCTCTTATTCGCCAAATGGGGTGGCGACAACATTCATTTTTGTACTATTTCGCCAAGTGAGATGGCGCCTCCCTTACTGTCCAATCGTGATACATGCATGGGCTTATGCTGCCACCTCGCCTGGCCCTATTTTACACACATAAATGTTTTGTGTAAGCCTGCCACCCATCAACTCCAATGGCCTTGCTTGCAACAGAGAAAGGAATCCCAAAGGCTGTCACGTAGCCTGAGCCAATGCTGTAAAACGTGACACCTCTTATTCGCCAAATGGGGTGGCGACAACATTCATTTTTGTACTATTTCGCCAAGTGAGATGGCGCCTCCCTTACTGTCCAATCGTGATACATGCATGGGCTTATGCTGCCACCTAGCCTGGCCCTATTCTACACACATAAATGTTTTGTGTAAGCCTGCCACCCATCAACTCCAATGGCCTTGCATGCAACAGAGAAAGGAATCCCAAAGGCTGTCACGTAGCCTGAGCCAATGCTGTAAAACGTGACACCTCTTATTCTCCAAATGGGGTGGCGACAACATTCATTTTTGTACTATTTCGCCAAGTGAGATGGCGCCTCCCTTACTGTCCAATCGTGATACATGCATGGGCTTATGCTGCCACCTATCCTGCAAGAGTGACACCTTACATTATTTGTAAATGCATGCATGCATATGTGTAACTCCCTAAGCATGCAAATGTGACACCTCGCAGGCATGCAACCACTACATCAAAATTATTTGCCTATAAATACATACCTTATGAAACATCTCTCACACCCACACAACTCTCACTCTCTCACTCTCTGCTACAAAATATTTCTTAAGTCTATCATACTCTTTATTTCTTCCTAAGTCTTTCATTCTCTCAAGCGTTCTGAAGAATGGCCCTTCTAACAATGGGAGATACTCACAGAGGCACAAGGGAAAACATTGCTGCATTTGTAAGTCTCTTCTTTGGTTATACATTTTTCATACTTTAAAAAACGTGTTGTTCATCTTAATTAATCTTACTCTTGTTTAATTATGATCTCAGGATACACAACGATTCAGAATCCGTTCGCACAAATACCTGGCTCCCGACCCTTTCATCGTCCCTTATCTGGAATATGCAGGTTTTGGACACGTGATAAAGATCTCCAACTGCACCATTGACTCCAAATTCATCCTTGCAATGTTGGAGAGGTGGAGACCGGAGACCCATACATTTCACCTACCAATAGGTGAATGTACCATCACTCTCGAAGATGTGTACATGCTACTGGGCCTCCCTATTGACGGTAAAGCGGTGAACGGGTGGGTTCAACAACCCAACTCACAATGTGAAGAACTGTTGGGTAGGGACATGGTAGAAGGTGGTGGAGCAAGAGGGCAGGGAATACTACTCACTGACCTGAAACGGCATTATGCAAGTATGGAATTAAATGAAAATTCCTCAGAAAATGTCCGAGTAGTAAAAGCCCGAACGTATATTATGATACTGTTTGGTACTTTTTTATTTCCCGAAAGTACGGGAAATAGTGTAAATTTCATGTACTTACATTTACTAACAAATTTTGATAAAACTAGAAAATTTAGTTGGGGTTCTGCAGTATTAGCCCACCTGTACAGTTCCTTGTGCAAAAACGCGGTCAAGGAAAAATGTACATTTTACGGGTGCGCATTTTTACTACAAGCCTGGGGTTGGTGGAGGATGGAGTCCTTAAACCCCATCAACAACAACACTTTTGGTTTCCCTTACGCAACAAAGTAAGTCATTAAGTTATAGCATTTATAACTATTCTTCTCTTTCCAAAATATATGCTAAAAATAACATGTTTCTCATTTCCTATAGGTACTGCGTGAGGGGTATGGATTACGGCAAGAATCCCAGATTCAATGTCGCACTCTACCGGAATCTGTTGGATCACTTAGGCCCAGATGACGTAAGTCGTAGCTTTTAACTTTTGTTCATTTTAATTATTTATACATTACTTTTGCGCTTACCTGATTTAAATTTTATCGCAGTTCGTCTGGAGACCATATTTGGGTTTGGACCATTCTCCAAATCCAGAGGATGCAGCAACTTGGACTGCAAAGACTGCACTCATTCGGTTCAACATTATGGAGATGCACCACAGCGACCGTGTGAAGATGCAGTTCGGAATGATCCAAGAGATACCAAGTGACCCAACAGATTTGTCCCCCTGGCATCTAAAAAGGGTCGACGCCCAGTGGAATCTAACCAACTGGAAAGACTTTGCTCCAGAATGGTGTAAAATGTGGCAAAGGCGTCACCGCTACATCTTGCAATCCCCTATTTTCCTTACTCAAGGTAACATGCGACACACCGATCAATATATGTCGTGGTACAGGTCGGTTAGTAACCCAGATATGCACGTGTCTCATCCGAGATACTTGGTTGACCCACGCACACAATGGGCACAACCCTCGATTCCCCACCAACAAACCCAAAATCCATCAACCTCAAACCAACCCCCAAGAAGAAACAGACCAACAAACACACAACCACATTCCCCACCACAACACAACTACAACCAAATGCCGTACTACCAACCACAATCACCGCCAAACTACCAATACCCAGATATGCCTCAAACCCAACCACAATACCAACCCCAATACCAGCAAACCCACATACCCCATACACAATTTCAGTCTTCCACATATCCCAATATGGGGCCCTCAACATCCAGCCTTAGCCCTGATATGGGAATGTCTGAAGATTATGACCAACCCGACCAAACCTACCATCAACCACCATATCACCAAACAACCCAACATCCACAGTACCAAACACCCCAAGATCCATTTCCTTTCTAGCCCCCATACTCAGAGGACCAATGCTACCGACCAACCATGGAACCCCACCCACCGCCAACACGACCAAACTTCGAGGGTATGGGTAACCGACTGTACCAGAGCGGATCTTCGAGATATGGAGATCTTACTGATTTTATGGATTCGGATCGCATTGACTTCGCTGGGCCATCGACCTTGCCGCAACAGGAAACGAGACGGCACCCAGCAAGAGAAAGGCGAGGACGGGGATGCGGAACTGGGGGTCATTACCGGGTTCCTGGGGATCATTGATGTATCTTTTTTTTTCCAGTTTTTTTTGTATCTATTTTTTTACTGTTATTTAAATGTAAAACAGTTGAATGTAATTATTTTTTTTCAAATAAAAAATCAATTTTGTTTATCTCTGTCTAATACGCAACGCGCAGGAAAGGAAAAAAAAAATTTTTTTTTTGACCTAATTTTGCACTTAGGCGCCATCTCATTTGGCTTAGGGCTTGCCATTTGCCCTTAGGCGCCAAATGAGATGGCGCCTCCCTTATAAAAGAGGAGGATGCGCCAAATGAGATGGCTCCTCCTTTGTGGAGCCATCTCAAACATGGTTATTTGCGT
Source organism: Vicia faba (assembly GCA_948472305.1). Lineage (NCBI taxonomy): Eukaryota > Viridiplantae > Streptophyta > Magnoliopsida > Fabales > Fabaceae > Vicia > Vicia faba. The sequence continues at coordinate 929,208,537 of OX451741.1, read as the reverse complement.
AATTTTTTCCGAAACCCGGTTATTCGTGAAATATTTTTTTAATACTTGGTTATTAATAAAAAAAAATCTAATTTTATGAGATAAGACATCATCGTCATTATCCGTGTGGAAAAACATACTTAATACCCACAATCATGAAAAAGGAGAATTTGGATCATCTCAAAGTGGAGGATATGGCTTGGATTTTAAAATCAACAATGCCTCACTCAACACCCAAGTGGAAAATATCTCTCTTCATTACATATTGTATAAGTATAGTTGTTTGCATCACTACAAGGATTGACAAGAGTCTAATCTTTTGAGAAAGGTTTTAAAATAAAAAGACAAAGTGGAAAAAATGATTTGAAATGAGATTCATTAACTTTAGTCTTCTTACAAAAAAAAGTCAAGGTATTATTAAATTGATTGAAGTTTTCTTATGAAAATATTTTGAAAATGCATGGACCTAAGTCCAAGTTTATTATGAAATTGGTTCAAGCTTCCAAAACAAAGTGTTTTCAAAAGGAGGAGGGAGATTTTTGAAATTAAAGAAGATGGGAGGTTAAGAAGAGACTATCCTAAAGCAAAAGGTAAAAGCTAGGGATAAGAACCATCTAACCAACAAGAAGCCAATACTTGACATTATGAGTCAAGATAGAATTCCCATTCTTTGCATTGAAACCAAACAAGCAAAGATACTAGACCTCTTGAGAGAATCAAACTTCAAGTGTATTAAGTCTTCACAAAAATTGGGAAGAGTAACGGCTGTATACGGGTGAATTCCAGATTATAAACAAAGAATGCAATCACCATAACATGCACACAAGACAAACAAACAACCCAATGTCTTGTGGTAAACCTCAAGAACTCCAGACAAAATATCAATTAAGGTCCAAGGTCTCCAACATAGGCCAAGGTTTCTAATCCTAATTCAAGAAGTCTAATACTCCACAATGCCAAGGATAGTAACCAAATAGTCCAAGTATCATTAAATCTTTTTTGGGGTTCATGTTGATTATTAGGTGTCTTAAGAAAAGAAAAGAAAATCTCAAGTGAGCAAAAATAAAAATGACAAGAAAGTAAATGCTCAAGTGAGCAAAATAAAAATGGCATGAAATGTAATGCTTAAAATAAATGGTACATAAAGCATAAAAAATAAAAGCATAAAGTAAAAACAATTTAATAATTAGTGGTTAGTTGGATGACCATCTTGAAATTGCATTTGGAACTCATTAGAGGATTGGTAGAACCAAAGCCTCCACACAACAAGTTGCATTTGCTTTTTGTCAAGTATATCATCCATTTGGAATTCTCAAAAGTACCATTTAATGATCAACGATGTTTAAGTGATCCGCGTTGACCAAAAGTGTTGTAGATCCATTAGAGGATTGGTAGAACCAAAGCCTCCACACAATGAGTCTCAAGGTTATTGGATCAAAGAGATCAAATTAACATACTTGGGCTTATAAACATAAGTTTGGGCCACAGATGATCATTTATTCGAACCGGGACAAAATTTAGCGCTATGTTAAGCAATCGTAAGTGGACTTATATAGAAGTCACACCTATTTTGAGGCCGGTCAATAGCAATCTATGCACCATTTGTTTTGAGACATGATAGAGAGATCATGCTCCAATATCACTTAGTGCAATAAGAACGGGATGAGATGAAGAGGGGTGGGAAAGAAAATAAAAACCACATTTGAATTAAATTTTAATCAAACTATTATTAAAATCATTCATCCATTTTTGTGGAGTTAGACTCAACACCATGGATCCAATGATGTTAATAAAGTTCATGATTAAAAATTTAACCCAGGATCAGCCAGAAAATAATCACAAAATAATATTGCATTTAATATATACATTAAAAACAGGTTTTATAAAATGTTTAAAAAATAGAAATAAAAGAGAAAAATATCAAATATGTTCAAATTAATCAAGAAATATTAAGTAAGACCATAGAAAAATCAGAAATGGACTCAAATATTTTTATAAATTTTTTGGTAATTTTTTAAAGTCAGAAACTATTTTTAAAATTAAAAGAAATGAGTAAAATAAATCAAAAATGATATAAAATTCAAAAGCCAGAAATAAAAAATAAATGAGGTCACCAATATTTGTCACAATATCATTGGATCATTCCATATTTTTTTCAGAATTAAAAAACGCATAAAAGTATTTTTAAACATTTAAAAACAATTCAAATAAAGTGAAAATTCATAAAAAATATCAAGACACCAAATAAAATTGTGAAAAAATAAAAATCAGAAAGAGAAAAATCAAAAATATTTTTTATAATTGTTTTAGATTTTTTGGACTAAAAATGAATTTTCTATGAGTTTTTGAAGTTTAAAACAATTAAATATAAAAATCAGAAATAAAAAATAAAGTCAAAAATATGTGGACCATTGGATGAGAGTCAAAACGCGTTAGTAATCAAATCCATGGGATCTGGCGTGCTGTGCATATCATGGTCATTAGTGAATAAAGCATAGTATCAAATATAAATCAGATTTTCAAAAAAAATACAAGTGGCAAGCCATCATTGGTTGGAAGATGACACGTTGGTCATCTTCAACCTCCAGCCAACGTGAATTGTAGGTCTCTCAAACTGTAAAATCAGAAGCTCAGACCTATGCCATTCGTTTCGTCTCTTCAAGACGAAGGCAACCACACCTTCGCGACAAATTTATATAAACTGTAGCTCTAGCAAATTGGAAGGAATGTTTTGAAAAGGGATTTGAAATTTCATGGTTAAAAGGTGTTTCCAGATAAAAGCAAGTGTTGCAACTAGAACCAGGGCAATAAGAACTTCATAATGATATTAAAGTTTTGAAGAATTGATGGAGAAATCTACCTATTGAAGTTGAGTTGTAGAGCTCTGAAACTGGACTTCTATGGAGCAATATAGGGCATGATTCTTGAAGGTAATTGTATGGTTAGCTTCAGGGAATATCAAGGAAGGTGAATTGATAGAGAAATTGGATTGAAAAAGGCTTGAACACTAATTTCGAAGTTACAGAAAAATGAGTTATGGAGCAAGTTTGGCAGGGTGATTCTGGCTGTTCAAGCTTGAGGAAATGATTGAGGGATGACCCTCTATTTATAGGAAATCAAATGGAATGTTCCAGCGTGTGAAGTGATGATGTTTGGATGGAAATTGTGTGAACCTGATACACTAGTAAGGTGTGATATGTTTTGCATCAAAACTCATCCAATCCTTGTGTTTTAAGGCTCTAATCCACTTTGGCAACTTGGTTAACCATGTTTAGATCAAAAAAGCGTGCTAATTTGATGTTTAGAAGCCAAAACTTGAATTTAAAATTCCGACTTATGAAGAAACTTCAGTTCTAAGTTACCAAATTCAATCCAATGGCATTCTCAGCTCAGGGGGTCTTAAGGAATGATTCTTGATGCTTTAGAAAGATGAGATTACAAGCTTTGCAATGGGAAGAGAATGGAATCAAATGGATGCTTGAGCTGAAAGTTGCAATGAGTCAAAGTTGGGAAAAAGGTTGACTTTCCATACTTAGAAATATTTCAAATTTTTCTTCAAAAGTGACCTATAATGTTTTGCATCCAAACAAGGCCTTTTCTCTTGGAATTTGCTCTTGAATAAAAAATATGGAGTGAAATAGACCTCTTGAATGACATTTTGAAACTTGAACCATTAAAAATATCCAAAAATTGAGAGAGTTATGAATGGTTGAAGTTGGAAAAAAAATCATGAAATGACCTATAATCTTTTGCATCCTTAGCGCATCTTCCATCCATTTTCTAACTTTTCATATAAAAGAAGGGATAAAAATCACATAATTAAGATTATTTTGGAAAAATAGTGGGCTCAAGGTGATAAAAAATGACCAAGTTATGATCATTTGAAGTCACACATGGGAAATCGGGGGTTCATCTGGAGGACTTGTCATCTTTCTTCATCATCAAGTTTCTTCCACATGAAAACTCCTTGAGACTTTTGAAGTGATTTGTTAATAAACCTTTAAAGAGAAGGATGTCTTTGGAATCACTCAAAAATACCAAAAGATGAGCAAGATATACTTCTTTGAAGTTCAAAACCCTAACTCCTAGATCAAGAAAATGCTTTGAGGAACTTTGACAATTTTGAACAACCTTCTTGTACCAACACTTTTGCTTTGTAAATATAATTTGTTGAGGATGATAATTAGAACTTATATCCACCAAAACCACTTCCATATCTTGATAATTGAGAGAAATATGCACTTGTGACCAATGGGAACAAAGCCTTGTCCAAACATGACAACTTCTTCAATCAACCCCTTGTACTTTTGAATCAATCTTGATAACTTTGAAATGAGGTGAACCAAAATAAACCTTGCCATTCCATTTCTTCCAAAATAACTTCAATGGTGAGGTTTGAATTTCTCAATCTTTATTGACTAAGGCATGGAAATAAACTCATGAACCTATGGATCAACTTGCTAAACCACATTGCCTTTACCTACATTATTAACAAGTGAGACAAACCAACATTGCATTTTATTAATTAAGAGGAAAGTCTAAAAGAAACATTAATGATCACAAAAGAAAAACAAGTCAAGGTTCTTGGTGATTCCTCAAAGAGTAAAGCTAAAGATAGGGAGGAGAACCAAAACCCTAATGTGATCTTGTTGTGATTGAATCAATATGGTATGATGAACCGATCTTAGGGGGGAAAATTGGGGTACAACACTACCCCCCGAACTCAATAAAAATTCTCAAATGTATTTATTGTTCTTTTTACCCTTTCCTTTATTGGATCAAAGAAAAGTCCGTGGCGACTCTTACTATCCGCAACATTTGCAATAAAACGCAAAACCTAAAAGTCAGTTCTGCCATCGTATTACAGAATTGGCGACTCTGCTGGGGAGACTAAACTAAAAGTGGGGTTATCTTAAGAGATAGATCACCTTTATTTCTTTGCTTGTTTGATTTATATTTTGGGATATGATTGGGTTTATTTCTTGTATAGATCCTATACCCGGATATGGGGGCATTTTAGGTAAGTGCAATAGATCGTGAAAACTTTATGGCATAGAATGATACGGTTGAAACGATGGCTACGTTAGTGCGACACATTGGTTGGTGTCGGTGTCCCTTGAGTCAGTCAAGGAGAATGCTGGGCTGTCGTATGGTGTCATAAGCACTAACTGAACATAGAACCTTAGTTTACACAACTTAGCCATTAGAAAGTAGTGAGATGGATGGCTTTAGTGCAGACTGAAGTTGGTTGATACTCGATGCTACACTCATTGAGATTGGACTCTCGGGATATCTCGGTTGCAATTTATATGCTTGTGCTGAAACAATGCCTGAGAGAAAGATCAGTGATATTGAGACTCCTAGAACCCAATGACTTCTTTTAGGACATGTTGAACCAACTAAAACTTCAAGAGAGTACTTACCTATAAACTCCATGCAAGCCTGAACCTAAGGCCTTGTGTGTTTTGTTTTTGTATAATTAATTGTTCGAACATGACATTATAACATCATGACATCATGACATCATGCCATGTCATTTTCACTAACCATCTCAAGGACTTGGGGATTTATCTTTGTTCTGTTTTGTAGCTTATGGCTTCTGCTCGCAGAAACACTATCCGAATCAGTTTTATGAGGATACCTTCTCAACTTAAAGAGTTAGTCTCAAGGGTTCCCGAAATTTCTCCATTCGTCAAATGGCATGGCCGAATACTCAGTTTGGTTACCTCGGGTTTTGAAGAAGATATGATGAGTGTTCTATTCCAGTTCTTTGACCCTATACATCACTGCTGCACTTTTCCCAATTATCCGTTGGTACCCATAATGGAGGAGTTTTCTCAATTACTAGGAGTACCTATTCTCAATCAAATACCTTTCACTGGCTTAGATAAAGATCCACAACCTGAAGAAATTGCATCAGCCTTACATCTGAAGCAGTCTGACATTGTAGCTAATTACTGGGAGTACCTACATTCTTTTCACACTCGTACTATGAGGATCGAGGGACTCTTATGTTTTGCATACCTCTGCTATCAAGGTGGTTTATTTCGCACCTTCCATGATCAGTATTGAAGAATGAACAAGGTCTGAGGTGGTCGCAAATAATGATGTCACTCTCTCATTCAAATATCTATTGGTGTTCCCGATCTCTGGAAGATGTTACTATCAATGACTGATGAGGGGAATTCCCTAATGTTCCATTCCTTGGCATTAGGGGAGGTATTACTTACAACCCTTCTCTGGCTCTATAACAATTTGGTTATGCTCGAAGAGATGGTCCTCATGACGCACATATCCAGTGTATTATGTTCGACTACGAGAATGATTTTCAAGGTTATCTTCAAACATTTATACGTGCTTGGGGAATGGTAAACAAGGTTGACAGAAAGACTTTATAACAAAATAATTCTATCCCTTTGGAGCCCTATCTCAAATGGGTACGAGCTCGCGCTCAAAACCTTATGATGCCATATCATACTGTTCTATCGGTGATCTTAAAACCTGTTGCCAAAGGAGATGTTTCTCACATCATCCTCCATCCAGACATGCCCACCAACCTCGAAGAATTGAAGAAATCCTAGATTCAACTCAAGGAAGAACAGGACAACTTTGAAGCTCAATTCTATGCAAGCGAGAAGAAAGTGTTGGAGATCATAAAGCAACTTCACGAGGAGCAAAGCCTTAATGCATACATCGACACGAAGAGGAAGCATCCGTGGGAGACTTGAATCTTAGGGTTTATAAGTTCATATTATTGTCTCCTTCAGACTCTTTTGTTTTCATTTTAAGCCTAAGAGGCAATTGTAATCTTGAACTGACTAATAAAAAGTCTTTGTTTTTGTTTCCCCTTGGTTAGAAAATTTAAATCTCCTAAAGGTCCATGAAAACATTGCATCCACATATCATGCATCATTTCATAAGAAGGTTTTTTCCAATACAGGTTTCCTCATCTATTTACTGTTTATTTCAGTATAAGATGGCTCTCGAACAAACTATCAAGGATCTCCAAACTTAGCATGCAAAATTTCAAGAGACTCTTCTGAATTTGGCCAAAGGGAATCAAGAGCTGATGGCGCTCCTCACCACGAAAAATAAGACTAAGAAGCAGGTTATTATCCTCAACATGGGGAGAAGATTCAAAGGTCGTGCTCAACCAGTTTGAGTGAATAATGTTTCCTCTGAGGAAGACGACAACCAAGAGGAGGATGGCCGAAGTGTCAGGGGTGAAGATATAAATAATCAGGTTTCTAAGGATGAAGACTACTCTAATGAATAGTATCCTCCTGCAGATGACAAGTATAAGCACTTAGAAGACCTTCTCAAAGTTTCGGAAATCTAGAAAGTGCTTGGATTCGATTTTGGAGGGCTAAGTCTGATCCCCAGAGTGGTCATCCCTGACAAATTCAATGTCCCTATCTTTGCTAAATATGATGGGGTCTCTTGTCCCAAACTTCACCTGAGGTCGTATGTTCAAAAAATCCAACCTCATACTGCTGACCGGAAATTATGGGTCCATTTCTTTGAAAAAAGTTTGTATGGTACTCAACTTGAATGGTTCTGTCAGCTGGAAGGAACCAACATTCACACATGGGAAGACTTGGCTACTACTTTCTATAAACAATATCAATATAATACTGACCAAGCGCCGACTCGTGTGTAGTTACAAAACATATCCATGGGCTCGAATGAAGGGTTCAAGGAGTATGCCCAAAAATGGAGGGACCTAGGTGGAAGAGTGCAACCTCCTTTGACTGACCGGGAATTAGTGGATATGTTCACGGGCACTCCGACGGGTTCATTCTTTAATTTGCTGATTGGAAGTTCTTTATCAGGGTTTACTGATATGATTATGACTGGTGAATAAGTTGAATGTGGTATCAAGAGCCGGAAGATTCAGATGGCTACATGTAGCGGTAGAAATGTTGAGACTAAGCCATTGGATTGAATTGACTCACACAAATCAAAATAAAAATAGCCATCGCGCTTTATTATTTCTAAACGAATGGGAAAAGAGAGAATAACCCAAAAAAAGGGGAAGAGAATCTATGTTCGGGGGTTGGTTATGAAAAGGAAACATATTAACACCTTAAACATCTACGGTACTCCGCAGGAACCTCTTTGAAAATATGTGTATTTTGGCTATAAGAGTTGCATACAAAAATAGATTATGGGGATGAGAAAAGAAGTATTTTTTACAATTTTTGCACTGGCCGTGGTTGCGAACCTTTAGTGCCTACGTACCATCTTCTGTGCAATAGGGGACCAGGGTACTCGTAGTTCAACTTTAAAAATTTTAAAACACAAGTGTGTTGGTTAATTTTAAGAGATGAGACATCATCATCTTATCCAAGTGGAAGAACATACTTACTACCCTCGATTATGAGAAAGGAGAATTTGCATCATCTCAAAGTGGAGGATATGGCTTGATTTTAAAATCATCAAAGCCTCGCTCAACACCTAAGCGTAAAATATCTCACTTCATTATATATCATAGAAGTGTAGTAGCTCGCATCACTACAAGGACTGACAAGAGTCTAATCTCTTGGGAAAAGTTTTAAAATAAAAGCGAAAATGGCCAAAATGGTTTGAATGAGATTGATTGGCTTTTAGTCTTCTCACAAAAATGTTAAGGTATGATTAAGTTGGTTAAAATTTGATTAATAAAATATTTTGAAAAAATGCATGGACCTAAGTCCAAGTTTATTATGAAATCAGTTCAAGTTTAAAAAAAAACAAGAATAATTTTGAAAAGTAGGGAGAAGATTTTTGAAATTAAAGAAGATGGGAGGAGATGAAGGGACTATCCTAAAGCATAAGGTAAAAGCTACGGAAAAGAACCGTCTAACCAACAATAAGCCAACACTTGACACAATGAGTCAATGTAGAATTCTCATCCTTTGGGTTTGAAACCAAACACACAAAAATATTAACCTTTTAAGAAAACCAAGCTTCAAAGGTATTAAGTCTTCAAAAAATTGGGCAGAGTAACAACTGTATACAGATGAATTCCTGATTACAGACAAAGCATGTAATCAAAATAACCTGCAAGCAAAGAAAACAAACAACCCAATGTCTTGAGGTAAGCCCAAAGAACTCCAGACAAAACTACAATAGAATTCACCAAGGTCTCAAGGGTGGTCAAGGTCTCTAATCCTAAGTCCAAGAAGTCCACAACTCCAAAATGCCAAGGATAGTAACCAAATAGTCCAAGTAACCTTAAAGTCTTTTTTATTGTTCAAGTTGGTTATTAGGTATCTTCAAAAAGAAAATGAAAAGCTCAAATGAGCAAAACAAAATGACATAAAGATAAATACTCAAGTGAGCAAAGATGAAAATAGCATAAAATGAAAATGCTAAAATAAATGTGCTTAAAGTAAAAAGAATAAAGTAAAAGCATAAAATAAAGTCAATTATTAGAAACTAGAGGTTAGTTGAATGACCATCGTGAAACTTGCATTTGAAAACTCATTAGAAGATTGATAAAATCAAAGTCTCTCAACAACAAGTTTCATTTACTTTTTGTCAAGTATATCATTCATTTCCAAATCTCAAGGCAACAATAAATGATCAATGATGTTTAAATGATTCACTTGGTTCCAAAATTTATGAAGATTCATTAGAGGATTGGTAAGACCAAGACCTCCTAACAATAGACCTCAAGGTAATTGGATAAAAGGTTTCAAATTAAACATACATGGGCTTGCAAATATAGGTTTGGGCCATGAATGATCATTTCTCGAATCGGGACAAAATTTAGCACTATGTTAAGCAATGGTAACTGGTCTTACATAGAAGTCACACATATTTTGTGGTCGTTCAATAGCAATCTATGTCCCATATGTTTGGAGTGATGGTATGTATATCATCCTCTAACAACATGTAGCACAATGGAGAAGAGGATGAGATGAAGAGAGAGGGGATACATTTGAATCAAAAATTTAATCAAACTATCATTAAATCATCCATCCATTTTAGTGGAGTTAAACTCAACACTCAAGATCCAATGATGTTAATGAAGTTTATGATCAACAAACACATAACCGGAATATATTAAAATAAATAAATTGCATTTAATGAATAATATAAAAAGGAAAAATGATTTTTAATTGTTTTTAAAATGAAAATAAAAGGTAAAATAGTAAACAATGTTCAAAGTATCAAAGAAAAATATTAAAAAGACCATGGAAAAATCAGAGCTAACCTCAAATATTTTTGTAATTTTTTGGTAATTTTTTAAAACAGGAAAGTATTTTTAAACTAATTAAAATTACTCAAATAAGTGAAGAAAAAGATCAAAAATAATAGAAGTCAAGATAAAATTCTAGAAAAATTTTAGAAAGTCAGAAATGAGTAAAATGATTTTTATAAAATTTTTCATAATTTAAAAACATCAAAAAAATATTTTGAAATAATTAAAAACAAGTTAAAATAAAGGAGAAATTATAAAAAAATATTAAATCTGAAAATAAAATCATGAAAAAATAAAAATCAGGAAAAGAATATTTAAAAATATTTTTGTGAATTTGTTCATAATTTTTGAGTCAAAAATGAATTTTCTATGATTTTTTGAAGTTTAAATCAATTAAAATAAAAAAGCAGAAAATAAAATAACAAACCAAAAAAATATGGACCATCTGATCATTGTCAAAACGCATTAGTAAACAGATCCAATTGATCTGGCGCGCTGTGCATGTCATGGACTTTATTGAATATCACACCCAATCATTTTTTTATAAAATAAAAACAACTTAAAATGTGGCACGTTGAATGGAGTCTAACTCACTGAAGTAATCAGATCCTAGGGCTCACAACATGCATGCATGGTAAAGTGAAACACCAAATATACATAAAAAAAATAACATGGCCAAACGTCACTGGTTGAAGACAGACATGTCATCGTCTTCAAACTCCAGCCAACCTCAAATTGAATTCCACATACTATAAAACTAACAATCTAGACTGGTACCATTAGATTCGTCTCTTCAAGACGATTATAATGGTACCATCGCGCCAAATTTATATAAACTGAGCAAGTCTTAAATTAAGAAAATGAAAAAATAATAGCGAGCACGGAATTCTGGAATGTCTCACTCAAATCTCAATGAAATTGCAAATTATAAAAAGCACGAGAATCAAAAGGATGCAGAGATTAGATTAGTCTTTTATTTGGATCGATTTGACCAAGGAATCTACCTGAACAAAGTAGAAAAATATGGCTCTGAAACTGGACTTTTGTAGATCAATATAGGTTACAATTCTTGAAGGTAAGATTGTGGTTAGCTTCAGAGAAGTTCAATGAAGCTAACTGAATGGAGCTTTTGGTGCTTTGGAGTGAGGAAGCAAGAAATCAGAAATTCAAATTCAGAGTTCGTGTGGGATCTAAACAGGGGTCAATTAGCTATAAAAATCTTGAGAAAATGAGTGAGATATAACCCTCTATTTATAGGCAAGCAAATGGGATGCTCAAGCGTGTGGAATGATGAAGTTTGGAGGTAATTCATGTGATGTTGCAAGCAAGAAAAGTGTGACTCGTATTTTGCTCAAAACTAGGCCAAAACTTGTGTTTCAAGGTGCTAACCACTTATGGAAGATTGTTAAACATGATTAGACGTAAAAACACACAACAAAGTAGTGATTAGAAGCTGAATTGTGCACTTCAAATTCTGACTTGGAGGAAAAGTATGTTTCAAGGTACCAACTTTGAATCAATGGTATTAACAACTCAAGAAATCTTAGGGCATTATTCTTGAATCAATTGAAAGATAAGGTCACAAATTTTACAATGTGCAAAGAATGGGATCAATTGGATACTTGAGCTAGGAGTTATGATGAGTCAAAGTTGAGAAAAAGGTGCTCACTTTTTGTACTTAGAAAAATTCTAAGTTTTTCTTCAAAAGTGATCTATGATGTTTTAAGTTCAAACAAGGCCTCTATCTAAAATTGATATTTGATAAATGATTCTAGCTTTTAGACTTCCCAAATAGAATTGTGAAACTTGAATCACTAAAAAATAACAAGTATTGAAAAAGTTATGGCCTTGTGAAGTTAGTGAAAATTCATGAGCTGACCTATAATCTTTTGCATTATTAGGGAATCTTCCACTCATTTTCAATCTTTTCACATAAAAGAATAGTTGAAGTTCACATCCTTAAGATCATTGTGGAAAACTAACGGGCTCAAGGAGATAAAAATTGACCAGGTTATGATCTTTTGAAGTCACAAAAGATAATTTAATGGCCTATCTAGAGGACTTGTAATCTTTCTTCATCATTAGGCATCTTCCACATAAAAATTTCTTGAAATGTTTGAAGTGATTGGTTGATAACTCCTTAAAGAGAATCATTTCTTTGGAATCCCTCAAAAATACCAAAATACGAGCAAGATACTGCCCTTAGAAGTTCAAAACCGTAGCTCTTAGAGCACCAAAATGACTTGGAAACCCCTTTTAATTTTGACACACTTTCTTGGACAATAACTTTTTCCATGTGAATAGAAGTTGTTGTGTATGATAATAAGAACCCATATCAATAAAAACCAACTCCAAATGTTAATAATTAAGATAGTTATACACTTATGATCAAGAAATCGAGAACTTGTCCAATTAGGTAAAACTTCTTCAATCAACTCTTACATATTTTGATTTTATTTGACAAATTGAGGCCTGATGAATCATAGTAGACTTGTCATGATATTACTTCAAAGTATCTTCAATGGTGAAGCTTGAATCTCAAATAAGATTTGTTGAAGAAGGCATGTAAATAAGCTCATTAACTTATAAATCAACTAGATGAAATGTGTTGTGCCCTTACCTATATTATCATAAATTAGAGAAAACATTCATTGTATTTATTAGTTAAAAGTTAATCAATTCAAAACATATATAATCACAATATATAAATCAAGGTGCTTGGTGATTCCTCATGAGTAATCCTAAAGATAGGGAGAAGAACCAAATCCTAGTGTGATCTTGTTGTAATTAATTTGATGAGATGATAGAGGAATATTAGGGGCTAAAATTTGGGTATAACAACTGCCCTTATTTAAGTTTCTTCTATCCGGAGATACGAAGAGTAAAATCCTTGTGTCGACACGATTAAAGATACTTAAATATTAAAAAAACCCTATTTTTGGCCCTAAGAGGCCATGCAATGATTATGATTGTGCATGCAAATAAATAGATCCAAAGGTGACACGGAAAACCACTGGGGAAACAAAAAATAAAAGATCAAAAGAGAATTAGACAAAGAAAATAAATCACTGGTGAACAGAATACTCGACTCTATTGGGGTAAATCCCAAGGAGAAGACAAAGTAACATCAACTCAAATATCGAGGAGATAAAATAAAGGATAATAGTGATCGACATATAACCGCAAACTATCCACTCACTAAGAAGATAGAAAAAATGTAATGTCGACCCACAGGGGGAATAAAGTGGTAGGATAATACCAGCAAACATCAATATTAGGGTAAGTCACAAATGACCAGCATCAGTACTTATGACTGGAAATAAACGAACTCCTCAGAACAAAATAATTTTCAACGACGATCTATCTCCCATAATGACGAGACTACCATTCATCGGAGTAACAAAAATATCAACCACGAACTATCTCCTATAATGACGAGACTACCATCCATTGGAGTAACAAAATCTCAACAACTAACTATCTCCCATAATGATGAGACTACCATCCATTGGAGTAACAAAATCTCAACAACAAACTATCTCCTATAATGACGAGACTATCATCCATTGGAGTAACAAAATCTCAACAATAAACTATCTCCTATAATGATAAGACTACCATTCATCAGAGTAAACAAATCATGAATCTTCTCTGGGAAGTAACAGACATACTGGGAAGTATAAGTTGTTTAAATAAAGAGACCTGCTACTTGCTGTTATGAGAAGGAGTTGTAATAATGACTTCATGGGGAAATGCCAATATATTCTTGTTGAGGAGATAAAATCTTCACGTGTAAAATAAATGCACGTTCTTAAACTAGGGCATAAAGCCTGCAGAAATCAAAATAATAATGATACCCAAGACCATAGATTCAAACTAGAAATAAACCTGAGTGACACAATCGATCAAGGCAGCATCCAATGAGAAATAAACTCAAAAGGGGATCACATTCCATCTAGATAACGAGTTGAATAGGAAGGCTAAAACAAAATTCTTCCACGAGGGGTAACTCAGTGGGGAAATTGAAAGGATATACACTTTCTTCTTAAGGTTGACAATCTATTTGAGAGAGGGTAATATAACTCTGCAAATAGGGTAATATGCCAACAAAAGTTATAATAAATGCAAATGAGCAATGAATTTTAATTCAGCTATGCATGATGTATGTATGAATATTATTATGTATATGCTGAAAAAACAGACATACGACACTGGGAATAACCCGACAAAACCAGCTTGGGTAAAGTCAATAGTCGGCTAAATCACATCCAGGAGGAAAAATTTATAAGAAAGTCTGAGGAAACAAATTCCTATTTCATGGATTAACTTCACTGAGAAGAAACATAATCCGAAAGTAACCAAATTAAAATAATAAATCAGTACAAATATAGGGATATAACATCCTCTTTCAGGCTTACTGGGGAACCTCACCAAACTTCAATGGAGAAAACAAATGTCTCAATGTCTAGATTTCCACTGGAGATTATAATATTATCTTCCCTAGGGAATATGAAAACCACATCGTCGAGATATCAACTGGGGGATCTCGTGTGGACTTCAATGGGGAGTATGACACCACATCATCGAGAGGAGCCCAAAATACATTCTTCAATACCAAGAGTGATGATTACACAAACTTCCCTGGGGAGAAATTATGAAATCACATGGGGATAACAACTTTAAGAGAGAAACATTATCTCAGTTTTACTTGGGGATCTAAGAAATCAAACAATACAGCAAGAAATCAAAATTATGGGGATTTTAAATCAAACCCATCACTTGGCAGGAGAAAACCGAAAAAATTGACAACTGTTTCAACACTTCTTAGAAAAGATACTACCCCCGTCTAGTTTCCTGGGAAACAAACAACAACAATGATGCCATCACTGTAAAGGGAGATGTTTTTCAAATGATTCTTCTTCAGCACATAGAGAGAGAGAGAAAGAACTTTCATCAAATGAGTGAAGACCTCGTTGGGAAATCTGGGATAGAGGCTTCAGACCATGCAAACCCGAAATCAAAATTATCAACCTGGAGAAAAACTGAACCAAGACTTGACTGGGGAAAATGGGATCACAAACCCAACACCGCACCATACATCAATCGGTATTATCTATAACTATTTGAGAAACACAAGGAGATCATGCACGCACCAGCAAGAGTAACCTGAGAGAACTTTCCTAGGGAAAATATACTTCCAAAAATTTCAGAGTTCGTCCATCCTTGGAATCATTATTTTTGTTTTTCTTGATTCACAAAATCTAAAGTAAAAGGTAGTTTGTAAATTCTTTTCAAAAACAATTTTATTATTAAATCTCTTTGTTTTGAAAGTAACTATCAATAATAAATAGTATCTTTGTAAGCAGAATAAAATGAGAATTGCAAAGAATTGGATAAAAACTCAAACTTTATTAATAGAATGGCAGTCTACGAATGGCGAGACACCACAGATGATTACAAAGTTTAGAAAATGGTAATACATTGGAAAAGATACATTGAAATACAATGACCAGTATTCTCCCTAACAACATTGAATTCCTGAGCAGAGACTTCTGTTGAAGTATGGTGAGAGTCCAAGAAGATTGTTTCTTTAACGATCAAGTCTTGTCTGACGCAGTTACTTGCCAAGAAATCCCTAGCTTTTTCCTAGGTTGCCCTTGTGGGTTTTCAACCTAGCGGGAAGAATCTATTCTGTTTATGTCTCTAATTTTTTCCTAGATCGCCCTTTCGGGTTTTCAGCCTACCGAGACACTCTTTTTTGCCTAAGTCACCCTTTTGGGTGTTTGACTTAGCGAGCTACTCTTTTATTTCTTTAGGCGAAGTATTTCGTGACTGCATCAGCGTTCATAGGATGTGGGAACTCTTTTCCATCCATATTTTCAAGAATCAATGCACCGTCAGAGAAGTATTTCTTAACAACTATGGGCCTTCAAAATTGGGAGTCCACTTTCCCCTAGAATCAACGTTAAAAGACATGATCTTCCTGAGCACGAGGTCTCCTTCTTTGAATTCACGAGGCTTGACCTTTTTATCAAAATCTTTCTTCATTCTCTTCTGGTATAACTAACCATGACACAAAGCCGTCATTCTATTTTCTTCAATCAAATTCAATTGGTCAAACCTGCTCTGGACCCATTCAGCCTCTGACAACTTGGTTTCCATTATCACACATAAAGAGGGAATCTCAACCTCGACATGGAGCACTATTTCCATACCATACACAAGAGAGAACAAGGTTGCCCCTGTTGAAGTGCGGACAAATGTACGATACCCATGCAAAGAAAAAGGGAGTATCTCGTGCCAGTCTTTATAGGTAACAACCATCTTCTGGATGATCTTCTTGATGTTTTTATAAGCACCTTCAACAACCCCATTCATCTTTGGCATGTAAGGAGGTGAATTGTGATGGATAATCTTGAATTCTTCACAAAGTTCTGTCATCATCTTGTTATTCAGATTCGAACCGTTGTCGATGATAATCCTGTTGGGCACACCATACCGACATATAAGATTGTTCTTGATGAATCATACTACCACCTTCTTAGTAACATTAGCATATGAAGTTGCTTCCACCCATTTGGTGAAGTAGTCTATTACCACCAGGATAAAACGATGTCCATTTGACGCCTTAGGTTCAATCATTCCAACCATGTCAATACCACACATAGAGAAAGGCCATGGGGAAGAAATAACATTGAGAAGTGTCGGAGGCACATGAATTTTGTCAGCATAAATCTGGAATTTATGGAACTTCTTTTCAAATTTGTAACAGTAAGATTCCTTTTCCAGCCAATAGTAACCTTTACCTAAGCATCTTTTTAGCCATCGAATGTCCATTGGCATGAGTGCCAAAGGAGCTTTCATGGATTTCATGCATCAACATGTTTGCTTCGTGTCTATCCATGCATTTGAGTAAGACCATGTCATAATTTCTTTTGTATATCACATCTTCATTGAGGAAAAAGCTACCTGCCAACTTTCTCAATGTCTTCCTATCTTTGTTCGATGCTCCAATCGGGTATTTCTGAGTCTGGAGAAAATGTTTGATATTATAATGCCAAGGATTTTCGTCTGATGTTCCCTCTGTTACAAACACATGAGCTTCTTTATCCAAACGTTGCACTGTGATACGAGGCACGTCATTCCAAGTATTTACTTGACACATAGAAGCCAAAATGGCTAAAGCATCTGCCATCTGATTTTCATCTCTGGGAATATGATGGAATTCAAATTTATTAAAAAAAGATAATAATCTTCTAGCATAGTCTTTGTAAGGAATCAAGCCAGGGTGATGAGTATCCCATTCTCCTTTAATCTGATTTATTACCAAATCTGAATCGCCATATACATATAGAATTTTGATCCTAAGATCAATATCCTCCTCGAGACCCATGATACAAGCTTCATATTCTGCCATGGTATTGGTGCAATCAAATTCCAACCTTGCAGTAAATGGGATATGCGATCCATGGGGAGTGACAATCACAGCACCAATTCCTTTCCCATAAGTATTCACAGCTCCATCAAACACCATGCCCCAACGTGTTTCAAGATCAGGACCTTCCTCAGGCAACGATTCATCACAATATTTTACTTTCAGAAACATAACATCCTCATCAGGTAAATCATATTTAATAGACTGATAATCATTAACCGGTTGGTGAACAAGATAATCTGCCAACACACTACTTTTTATAGCCTTCTGAGTACGATATTCAATATCATATTCAGACAACAACATCTGCCAATGGGCAGTTCTCCCAGTAAGAGCAGGCTTTTCAAAAATATACTTAATTGGATCAATTTTGGAAATCAACAAAGTAGTATGATTCAACATATATTGCCGCACCCGCTTTGCCACCCAGGCCAGAGTACAACATGTCTTTTCCAGCATAGAATCCCAAAACTCACAGTCAGTAAACTTCTTGCTGAGATATTAAATGGCATATTCCTTCTTCCCTGTTTCATCTTGTTGTCCTAAAATACAACCCATAGAATTATCTAACACCGTCAGATATATAATTAATGGTCTTCCTTCAACAGGAGGGACCAAGATATGAGGTTCAAGCATATACTATTTAATATTTTCAAATGCCCTTTGGTAATCATATGTCCACAGACAACCTTGATCTTTCTTTAACAACTTAAAGATCAACTCACATGTTGCAGTCATATGGGAAATAAATCTGGAAATGTAATTCAAACGCCCAAGGAAGCCTCTAACTTGCTTTTCAGGTTCTTAGTGCTGGCATTTCTTGAATTGCCTTAACTTTATCAGGATCAACTTCAATTCATTTTTTACTGAAAATGAAACCTAACAATTTTCCTGATCGAACACCAAAGGTGCATTTATTTGGATTCAAGCAGAGATAATACTTCCTTAAACGCTGAAACAATTTCAACAAATCCTCTATATGCCCTTCTTCAGTCTGGGATTTGGAAATCATATCATAAACATATAACTTAATTTCCTTGTGCATCAGATCATGGAATAGGGTTGTCATAGCCCTCTAGTACGTTGCACCAGCGTTCTTTAACCCGAAGGGCATCACTCTGTAACAGAATGTTCCCTAGGGTGTGATAAATGTTGTTTTTTTCCATGTCCTCGGGAGCCATTCTGATTTGATTATATCCGGAAAGTCCATCCATGAACGAGAATACTTTGAATTTTATTGTACTATCAAACAACATATAAATATGTGGAAATGGAAAGTCATCTTTTGGACTAGCTTTTTTGAAATCTCTATAATCCACGCACATGCGAACTTTTCCGTCTTTCTTTGGTACTGGGACAATATTGGCAATCAACTGAGGGTACACCGATGACACAAGAAAATCGGCATTAATCTGCTTTAAAACTTCTTCTTTAATTTTAACTGCCATATCGGGGTGAGTTCTTCATAATATGCTTGATTGGAGGGCATTCTGGTTGTAGCGGAAAATGATGTTACACAATATCAGTATCTAATCTCGACATGTCTTTGTATGACCAAGCAAATATGTACACATATTCTTCCAATAATTCAATCAACCTGCTCTTCACTTCGGGATGAAGCAATGCTCCAATCTTGACTTCTTTCAGATCCTCTTCTGTACCCAAATTGATTATCTCCAACGACTATTTATACGGCTGAATGGCACTTTCCACGCGCTCAAGCAACCCTGAAACCTCTTCTGGCATTTCATCATATTCTTCTTCTTCGGCCACATACGCGGGATATTCAAAGTTGGGAGAGGATGCAGGGTCGTTGAACTCAACTGGTTTTTTTAATTAATCTGCACATATGATTTATGATTGCTTTTAGAAACTGACACATATAACAAGTGATTATTCATATTTATTTACAAATTATTATTTATTTTGAAAGTTTTTTTTTCTGATTACCATTTTCCAAGAAAAAGCAGAAAATAAAGACACAATTTGGGAATCAAAGACAACTTTTATTATTGATTTTAAAGATCAAAGAAACAGAAAAGCCCATACAACATGAATACTTTCACCTTGGGCAGAGTGAAAGATTTTTGAAAAGAGTAACAAAAACAAATTACTTTGAAATATGAATGCAAGAGGGAACATCGACAGTGGTCCAATTTTAGACTCTGACACCATGCGTCACGTAGTTTGTCATCTCTTGCTCCGCTTCACCTTCCAGAATAACATTGATCCCAAGGACAGTTGGGTGAAGGTAACCTCCACTGTGAAAGATATCTCGATATTTGGCCAAAGCAGACTTCGGCTTCATAACCTCACCTTTACCATTCTTCACAGAGAATCCCAAACCAACTATATTCTTATTCATAGGTGGATCCATAATCTGCCCCCATACTTTACTAGGGCCATTGCGCATTACCTACTGAGCATCTTTAAACGAAGCTATAGAATTATCATTTTCCCTTATATTATCAATGGATAAAGCTTTGAACTGAGTTCTAACAGCAGCTTCATCCGCTTCCACAACACTGAAAGAGGATAAATGAGATATTAACAAATCTTGTTCTCCATTTATGATGACCACCTTTCCTTCACGAACAAACTTCAGCTTTTGGTGCAAAGTTGAAGTAACAGCCCCTGCCTCGTATATCCATGGTCATCCCATTAAACATCTATAAGAGGGCACAATATTCATAACCTGGAAAGTAATCTTAAATAGGTGCAGGCCTATGTGAATAGGAAAATCTACTTCCGCGATAACAGACTTCCTCGACCCATCAAAAGCTTTCACAATTATGCCACTTGGGTGCATGGGAGTTCCACAGTACTTCAATTTCATGAGTGTGCTCCTCAGTATGACATTTAAAGCAGACCCATTTTCAATTAACACATTTGACAGTGAATCATTCTTACAGTTCATAGAGATATGGAGAGCCAAGTTATGATTCCTTCCTTCATCGGGAAGCTCATCATCACAGCAACTTGGGTTATTACAGGAGGTAATATTCCCAGCAACACTACTAAATTGGTCTAAACGCATATCACTTTCGACAAAAGCTTGATCCAATACGCTCATCAAAGATTCTCTGTGGGGCGAAGAGTTCATTAGCAAGGCTAGAATAGACATCTTTGATGGAGTCTACAACAATTGATCTACGATCCTGTAGTCACTAATCTTAATAATCTTCAATATATCATCCACATATTTTTCCAGAGTAGTACCACTAGATTCCTCCACTGCCTTCTTAGGTTCAGTACCTTTAACAACCTTTTTATCAGCGTTAATATTTCCTTGAATGATAAGTGCGAAAACACGTCCACTGCGTGTCACTCGGCTGGCTTCAGCAATATTCTTGATATCAGATAAAGGTTAGATGGGAACCTCCACACCATCCTCAAATATTGTTGCATTGTATTTGTATGGCACAACTTTGTCTGATTCGTAAGGAACATGACCCGACAAGCAAATCACCATTGGAGAAACAACTGGCTTGCTATGATACTCAATTTCTATAGGGGCAGGAACACCAAAACAAGGCACAATAACATTCACCCCTTATTCGGAATACTTAGAAATCACATAATCATTGCTAAAGAGCACATTTTCATCAGCGAAAAAGAATTCATCTGCAGAAGCATACTCATCATCTAACATAGTTTCGACCGAGAAATCTTCAATCATGTTAATCCCGCGGTAATTATCTCTATTTCCTTAAATATTGATAGTACCATTGTCCAATAACAATTGAACACCCTTTCGCACCATTGAAAAACCACGAGAATCTCTGCAGCAGATCCGACAAGACCCATAATATTGTTCTTCTTGACCATCCATGTGACAAAAGGTAGCGTGAAACTGCACCAAATCATCATCCATATGATCCACGTCAAAACTATGGAATTCTCCAGGACATCCATATACCATATTCACATCTTCTTCGTATTATGCCCTTGGCCTGATTATATGAATGAAGCCTTCGTCCATCATTTCCTAAAGATTAACTTTTATCTTATCACATCCCTGAATATTTGTACTATAAATACCACAACCAACATGGTCGTGCGTATAATAATTGAACTCACAAAGGTCAGCATGCATCTTTACCAAATCTCCTCTAACCAGGTTTATATCAAAAATCGGAAAGTCCCTTGGACAACCAGCAACCATGTTTATAACATTTTCTCCTCCATGCTTTGGTAAAGGATTATCTTTTACATTAAGGCCAACATCTTTAAAGGGTAAAAGGCCAAATCTCACCATCTTTTATAATTTAGATTTCAAAGGATAACAATTTTCAATATTGTGCCGTGGTGCTCCGTGATGAAAAGCGCACGTCTGGTCTGACTTATAATACCAAGGTAAAGGTGATGGTACAACTGGGAGCGGCCTGGTGTGAACCAACTTCTTCTGAATTAAAGTCGGAAGTAACTCTCTATAGCTCATTAGAATAGAATCAAAATCCTCTCTCTCCTGACTTTTCCCTTGATTTCCCTGAGGAGATGGTTTTTGATAGGCAACAGTGGTTGGAGCTACATTGACAACTAGAGTCACAAAAGTAACCTATTGCTGGTACCGTTGATGTATTCTAGGTAGCCTAATCTTTCTTTCCCCAATAACAACATTTGTTTCACTTTCTTTCTTTCGAGAGAATTCGTATGAAGACTTCTTTGTCCCTTAATCTTTTGTCAAGTGCCCTTTGTAGTGGTAGAAATGTTGAGACTAAGCCATTGGATTTGACTTGACTTGCACAGATCAAAATAAAAATCTCCACCGCGCTTTATTGTTTCCAAAGGAATGGGAAAAGAGTGAATAACCCAAAAGAGGGGGTAAAGATTCTAGGTAAGGGGTTGGTTATACAAAGGGAAGGTATTAGCACCCTAAACATCTATGGTACTCCGCAGGAACCTCTTTGTAAAATTTGTATGTTTTGGCTATAAAATGTAGTATGAAAATAGATTGTGATGGTGAAAAAAGAAGTATATTTTTTATGATTTTTGTACCCGCCGCAGTTGCGAACCTTTAGTGCCTACGTACCACCTTCCGTGCAATAGGGGATCAGGGTATACGTAGTTCTACTTTTAAAAAATTTTAAAATACAAGTGTGTTGGTTAATTTTAAGAGACAAGATATCATTGTCATTGTCCGTGTGGAAAACATACTTACTACCTACAATTATGAGAAAGGAGAATTTGCATCATCTCAAAGTGGAGGATATTGCTTGGATCTCAAAATCAACAATGCCCCACTCAAAACCCAAGTGGAAAATATCTCACTTCACTATATATTGTAGAAGTAAAGTTGTTTGCATCACTACAAGGATTGACAAGAGTCCAATCTTTTGAGAAAAGATTTTAAAGATAAAATCCAAAATGGAAAAATAGTTTGAATGAGATTTATTGACTTGTAGTCTTCTTACAAAAATGTCAAAGTATTGTTAAGTTGATTGAAATTTGTTTAAGAATTAATTTTTGAAAATTTATGGACATAAGTCCAAGTTTATTATGAAAGTGGTTCATGTTTTAAAACAAGAAGAGTTTTCAAACGGAGGGAGAAGATTTTGAAATTAAAGAAGATGGGAGGAGATGAAGAAACTATCCTTAAGCATAAGGTAAAAGCTAGGGAAAAGAACCATCTAACTAACAAGAAGCCAAAATTTGACACAATGAGTTAATGGAGAATTCCCTTTCGTTGGATTTGAATACAAACAAACAATTAAAAAAAAAGGACTTCTTAAGGAACCAAGCTCAATTTTCATTAAGTCTTCACAAAAATTAGGCAGAGTAACATTTGTATACCGGTGAATTCTAGATCATAGACTAAGCATGTAATCACAATAACCTACACACAAAACAAACAAACAACCCAATCTATTGGGGTAAACCCCAAGAAATCCAGACAAGATAACAATCAAGGTCATAAGGTCTCAAGGTAGGCCACAACTTCTAATCCTAAGTCCAAGAATTCCATCACTCCATAATGCCAAGGATAGTAACCAAATAGTCAAGGTGATATTAAAGCTTTTTAGGGTTCAAGTTGATTATTAGGTATCTTCAAAAAGAAATGAAAAACTCAAATCAGCAAAATAAAAATTACATGAAGATAAAGGCTCAAGTGAGCAAAGATAAAAAAAAATAGCATGAAATGTAAATGCTAAAGTAAATGGTACATAAAGTAAAAGCATAAAAATAAAGCATAAAATAAAGTCAATTGTTAGGAATTAGTAGTTAGTTGGATGACCATCTTAAAACTTGCATTTGGAACTCATTAGAGGATTGGTAGAACCAAAGCCTCTCAACAATAAGTTGCATTTGCTTTTTGTCAAGTATATCATCCATTTAAGAATTATCAAGATAATACTTAATGATCAATGATGTTTAAGTGATCCACTTTGACCAAAATTGATGAAGTTCCATTAGAGGATTGGTAGAACCAAAGTTTGTTAACAATGGGTCTCAAGGTTATTTGATCAAAGGATTCAAATTAACATACTTGGGCTTGAAAACGTAGGTTTGGGCCACGAATGATAATTTTCTCAAGTCGGGACAAAATTTAGCGCTATGTTAAAAAATCGTAAGTGGACTTATATAGAAGTCACACCTATTTTGAGGCCGGTCAATAGCAATCTATGCACTTCATGTTTTGAGACATGATATGTAAATCATGCTCCAATAACATTTGGTACAATAAGAATGGGATAAGATGAAGAGGAAAGGGTAATTGAATAAACCATATTTGAACCAAAATTTAATCAAACTATTATTAAAATCATTCATCCATTTTTATGGAGTTAGACTCAACACCATGGATCCAATTATGTTAATAAAGTCCATGATCAAAATTTTAATCCAAGATAAACTAGAATATATACAAAAAATAAAATTATATTTAAAAAAATGAAAAAAGTTTTTAAAATGATTATAAAATAGAAATAAGGGAGATAAATAGCAACTATATTCAAATTAATCAAGAAAAAATATGTAAGACCATAGAAAAATCAGAAATGAACTCAAATATTTTTATAAAATTTTTGGTAATTTTTTTAAGTCAAGATCTATTTTTAAAATTAAAAGAAATAGGTGAAATAAACCTAAAATGACAAAAAATAACAATGTCAGAAATAAAAAATAAATGAGGTCACCAATATTTGTCAAAATGCCATTGGATTCTTCCCTATTTTTTTCCGGAATTTAAGAATGAAGAAAAGTATTTTTTAAACCTTTAAAACAACTAAAATAAAATGAAAAATTATAAAAAATACCAAATTACAAAATAAAATTGTGAAAAAATAAAAATTAGAAAGAGAAAAAATCAAAAGTATTTCCCATAATTTTTTCAGATTTTTTGGAGTTAGAATGAATTTTCTATGAATTTTTGAAATTTAAAACAATTTATATATAAAAATCATAAAAATAAAATAAATTCAAAAAAATGTGGACCAATGAATGAGAGTCAAAACGCATTAGTAATCAAATCCAATGGATCTGGCGCGCTGTGCATATCAAGGTCATTACTGAATAAAGCACTGAATCAAATATAAATCAAATTTTCAAAAATTCCAAATGGCACGTCATCATTGGTTGGAAGATGACACGTTGGTCATATTCAACCTCCAACCAACGTGAAACAAATGTCCCTTAAACTGTAAAATTAGAAGCCCAGACATATTCCATTCGCTTCTTCTCATCAAGACGAAGACAATCATACCTTCACGAAAAATTTATATAAATTGTAGCTCAAACAATTTGTAAGAGATGTTTTGAAAAGGGATATGAAATTTCGTTGTCAAAACGTGCTTCGAGTTAAAAACAAATTGTTTCACCCCAAAATTTTCCCTCCCACGTTATTCATAACATACTCCTAGAGGTCCTCAACTTTCCCAAGAATGCCTAAGGATTGACCAGACAAATCCTCCTCCTAAGACAATGAGCCTCAAACTAGGGTTTCACTCCTCATCAAGATGTTTGAGTTCCAAGGGTCCTAAATGACTTCCATTGCCCTAATATGTTCTCAAGATCACCCATTCCATGTTTCAAGCCTTGCACAAGGAATTTGCTCAGTAAACTACTCAAATGCCTGGAAATCAATTGTACTAGGTCAAAAGTCAACTGTGGCCCACATACAGTCAAACTTTAAGATTTTTGGTCAACATCAATGTTTTGAAGTATTATCCATCATTTGATCAAGGTTTGATCATGATTCCTCGAGAAATGCTCCTAATTCATCAAAACTCAAAAGTTGCTAAATAAGGGTTTCTAATAGGAAAAGTCAACTAAAGTTTGACCAAGAATAGCTTCCTTATACTTTATCAGAAATTTCCCATCCAAGGCTCATTTTGAAGTGGATTCAATTCCCTACAACTCATCTTCAACCCTCAAGTTGAAAAAAAGCACTCATGAAAAGATATAAATTCAAACATTATAGGTCATTTCAAAAAGTCAACAAAAACACCTTTTGGGTCAAAGCTTCTTACATGAACATGGAAGATCCAATTGAGATGAAACCAAAGAGGCTACTTAAAGGACATCCTAAGATTTCTCAAAAGTCCAAGAACAACCTCTTAGGGTTAAAATTGAGGGAGATATGTATTGTCAAAGTTGACCAATTTTTGGAAATGTGCATGAAGTCAACATTGATCAAAATGACTTTTTTCCAAATGGGCCCATGTTTTCTTGTTCAAAACTTGTTCCTAAGATGGCCCATGACCCCTGAGCTTATCCACCTATTATTATTTATTTTTATTTTTATCCATTTAAATCAAAATAAATCAATTTAAATAGTAGAATAATGAAATAAAAACAAAGATTTGATTTTATGAGCATTTTATGAGTCCACGAATAGCTAGCAAATCAAATAAATCGTGCAAGGGCTGATTAGAATGAAAATAGCATGTTTTGAAAAAGTTTAGAAAGAAAAGAATCAAGTTTAAAATCAAATCTCTTTCTCATCAATCTCCAAGTTTTGTTCCAGTTTTGTTGACCTAATGTATTCTCATACATATAGAGAAGAATGCCAGCCCTAATGGGGACAAAAAGGCTGCCTACACAAGTCCAGAAAAATACAACTTTAGACAAAAAAGTGATGATTGAATTCTGATTTAGAGTGAGATTCAAGGTGTTTCAAAGGCCAGCAATCCACTCTTGGGAATCTCTTGAAGCTAACAGCATCGTTTGCACGCACCAAAGCTCCAGGAATCATCGCATAACATCATCACAGTTTGTCACTTTTTTCAATTTCGTATACGTGCATTCTTGCGTTGTTAATCTATTTTGATTGCATATTTGTGTTTATATGGATGCCTAGAAGCTTTCTGTTTATTTGAATTCGTGTTTACGTGCAGGATACGTGATATGCCATTGCTAGGGTTTGAGGTCCCAAATTGGGAACTCTGCATACAGGAAAAATTGGACCTATCCATTTGTACCATCATCCTCAGGGGATCAAACCCAGTGGATCCATGGTTTTAAATTGCATTGAAATTGCGTGTTATGAATTTTTGAGATTTGCACATCTTTAGTGACGACTCTTGTCCTTGGGTAAAGGTCCTTTATCTCAAACGACAGTCTGAGGAAGAAGACAATGATGTGGCAACGTCCCACTGGCCAGTTTGAATGTTGGCGTGTTTTTTGGGCATAATGCGCTTTGTTTCCATTATATGTTATTTGTTTTATTATATGTACAAACGTTCCAGCTAGTGCAAATGGTTGAGGAGCGTGCATGTGAAGCAAATGTCTTGGGTTCGATCCCAGGCGTATGCTTCTATTATTTTTTCTAATATTTGATTGCAGATCTGGTGTTATCCTACCAAGTGTGCCTACTTTACACCACAACACCTCATCATTGGATCATCTCCATCCTAGATCTAATGCCTCAAACATGCAGGCGTGTGGTGGACCTTCTTCGCTAGTGTCTCACTAGAGCAAACGTCAGCTTTGGGGCAGCTATGCTGGGCCTGAAAATTTCAAACAATGCACCTCCCAGATTACTACTTCACACCAAGCCCAGTATAATTTTTATTTTTGAATTTATTTTATTTATTTTCATTATTTGTTTAATCATATTACAAAAAAACAAAAATCATTTTTTTATTAAATTAAAAAATCACAAAAAAACATTAAAATCATATTATTTTCATTAAAAGATTTTATTTCATTAATTAATTAGATTAATATAATTAGGGCAATTTAAATTATTTTTTTCATAATTAAAATCAGTTAGAAAATTAGAGTTAATTTGCAAATAGTTAAATTTCTCAATAAAAAAATAACAAAAAATGTTTTCTTTGAATTTAGACTTTGATTCCCGTATTTAATTCTCGTGCGCAATATTTTATTCCAATTATTGTATTTGCTTCTGGTTTGTAATAACTTTTAACTAGAAATTTATTTACTGCCTTTATTTACTGTTTACCCCCATTTTTGGTTATGTAACCCCATCCCCAAGGCCTTGTAATAGCTAGGGGACAGATACAAAACAGTTTAACACAAACACTTTCAAAACAGTTTTCAAAAACAACTTCGTCACAATCTTGAGGACAAATAAAAGGGTTACCACGAAGTTAAAAAAAACTTTTCAAAACACACACAAGCAATTTCAAAATGAGCAAGTACTTAAGAGCCCAAGGAAAACCACAGATAGAAAGGGTGTTAACACCTTCCCTTTCTATAATCTACCCCCTTACTCAGAAACATCTCGAAAAAGGTTTTTTCTGTTCTTTTTCCTTTTCCTTTGTTGGATGAAATAAAATTCGGTAGAGACTCTTGCTTACCGCAACATTTGCAAATACAAAATGCAAACCAGTAAAAACAGTCGGTTCTTCCACCATATCACAGAACTGGCGACTCTGCTGGGGACTTTATAGAAGTGGGGTTTACCTTAGGATCTAGGTCATTCTTAAATGCTTCTTTGGTTTGTCTTGTTTGATTCATCTTTAAGGGTATCTGTTGGGGTTGTTTGGATCCTAAACCCGGATCGGGGAATTCCTTTTAGGTAAGTAGCAATAAACTGTGAGGGAGATATGCGGGGTATACCGACATGGTTGAAACAATAGCTACATTGATGCGATACTTTAGTGTGTATCGGTATCCCTTGAGTAATCAAGGAGAATACAGGGCTGATGCGTGGTATCATAAAGCGTCAACTGACCTTAGCACCTTAGTTGACCAACTTGGCTTTTAGGACGTAGTGAGATAGTCGTCTTTGGTGTAAACCCAAAGTCTGTTGATACTTGATGCTACACTCATTGAGGTTTGAATCTTGAGTTTTGTTTGGTGGCAAGTCAATCATCTATCGGAACGAAATTTGGGTGAAAG
Organism: Vicia faba; assembly: GCA_948472305.1. Classification (NCBI taxonomy): domain Eukaryota; kingdom Viridiplantae; phylum Streptophyta; class Magnoliopsida; order Fabales; family Fabaceae; genus Vicia; species Vicia faba. The sequence goes on along the minus strand of OX451741.1, from coordinate 929,179,627 downwards.
ATCGATGATATTGAGATCCCTTAGAACCTGGTTATAATATTTAGGACAAGTTGAACCAATCCAACTTCAAGAGGGTATACCTTAAAATCCATGCAAGCCTTAAACCTAAGTTCTCTGTGTGATTTTCCTGTGTTTGCTATATCTGCTATATCTGAGCATAATCATGACATCATAACATAACATATCATACTAACCATTTCAAGGATTCTTAGGGTTTATTTTTGTCTTGTTTTGTAGGACATGGCCTTCGCCCGCAGATTCACTATCCAAGTCAGTCTGGTAAAGGTACCTCCTCACCTTAAGGTGTTAGTATCAAGTTTTCCCGAAATCTCTCCCTTCACTGAAAGGCATGGTCGAATTCTCAGCTTGGTCACCTCAAACCCTGATGAAGAAATGCTAAAAGTTCTCTTCCAGTTCTTTGATCCTCTACATCACTGCTTCACTTTTCCGGATTAGCAGTTAGTGCCTACTATGGAGGAGTTTTCTATGTTACTGGGGGTGCCTATCCTTAACAAGGTACCCTTTCAATGGCATGGAAAGAGACCATAAACCTGAAGATATTGCTAAAGCTCTATCCTTACAACGGTCTGACGTAGTAGCAAAATGGGAGACTAGGAGAGGTGTCAAGGGTTTTTTGGCTAAGTTCTTGTTTGAGAAAGCCCATCATTTTTGGGATACCCTGGACTTACAAGATTTTGAAGAGGTATTAGCCCTTTTCATCTATGGGTTGGTATTGTTCCCTAATTCGGACCAGCTCATAGACGTGAATGCGGTTAAGGTTTTCTTGTCACGTAATCTGGTACTTACTCTGCTTGGAGATATCCTACATTCTCCGCATACTCGCACTATAAAGAGAAGATTGACCCTTCTGTGTTGCACTCCTCTTTTGGCTAGGTGGTTTATTTCTCACCTACCCCGATCCATCTAGAAGAACGAACAGGATTCGAGATGGTCTCATAGGCTAATGACCCTTAGACATTTAGGTATTCATTGGTGTCCTCGATCCTCGGAGAATGTTACCATCATTGATTGATGCGGAGAATTTCCTAATGTCCCTCTCTTAGGCATTAGGGGAGGAATCACTTACAATCCTTGTTTGGCACTGCGACAATTTGGATATGCGAGAAGGGATGGTCCTCATGATACACTTATCCGAGGAATCATCTTCGACTACGAGAATGATGCTCAGGGTTACCGTAAAAGGTTCATGCAAGCCTGGGGCATGGTACACAAACTTGATAGCAGGACACTGGGGCATAATAATTCCATCCCTCTTGAGCCTTATCTCAAATGGATACGAGCCCTTGCTCAAAGTCTTATGATGCATTACCCTTCCGTCCTACCTATGATTATGGAACCGGTTTCCGAAGGAGACACTTCTCATCTTGTTCTTCATCCTGACATGCCAACTGATCACGAGGAGTTACAAAAATCCTAGGTTTAACTTAAATAGGAGCGGGATACGTTTGAAATTAAATTCTACGCCAGCAAGAAGAAGGTCCTTGAACTCACTAGGCTGCTTCATGAAGAGAGGAATATAAACGCCTACATTACACCAAAGAGGATGCGCTCATGGGAAACCTAATTTTCTTTTTTTCTTTAAGTTTTGTTTTGTTGTAAACCTAAAAGGCACCCTTTGTAACAATTCAAACTTATTAATACAATTAACGTGTTTTTATTTTGGTTAAAAAAATTTGAGCCTTTAAGAGTCCTTGAAATCATTGCATACATATATCATACATATCAATACATAAATAGGTACCATAACAGGTTTCTCATCTTCTTCGCTGTTTATTTCAGCAATAATGTGTTCTAAACAAAGCATCAAGGATCTCCAGGCATAAAATGCCCAATTTCAGCAAATGTTCGTAGCCTTGGATAAAGGGCGGGAAGATCTGAAGGCCCTTATTCTGAAAGAGAAAAGGAAGAAGAAGAAGAAGATTGGTGGCGTCCTGAATCTGGGCAGAAGATTCAAGGGACCATTGAAGCAACCAGTTGACCTGACCTCCTCATCCAAAGAAGGGGAAATCAAGATGGAGAGACAAGGGAGGAAGTCCCTAGTCCAAGAGTTTCTGAGGATGAATCTGAATACAATGATGAACAGTACCCTCCCACTGAGGATAAATACCAACAACTGGAGGATCGGCTCAATGCCGTGGAGATCCAAAGAATACCTAGCTTGGACTTTGAATAATTAGAGCTAGTTTCTGGCACGATCATCCCACCAAAGTTCAAGGTCCCCACATTCACTAAGTACGACGGGGTCTCCTTCCCTAAGTTGCATTGAAGATCCTATGTCAGGAAGATCTAGCCTCACACTGCTGACCGAAAGTTATGGGTCCATTTCTTCCAAGAATGTTTGGCCGGCACTCCACTGGATTTGTTCTATCAGCTGGAGGGAACCAACATCCATACCTGGGAAGACTTGGCTACTTCTTTCTACAAGCAGTACCAATACAATGCTGACCTGGCACCAACATGAGTGCAACTACAGAACATGTCCATGTGCTCGAAAGAAGGGTTCAAGGAATATGCACAAAAATGGAGGGATCTAGCTGGAAGAGTACAACCTCCTCTGACTGATCGTGAAATGGTAGACATGTTCATGGTCACTCTGACAGGACCATTCTTTAATTTGCTAATTGGGAGTTCCTCATCCGGGTTCACAGAGATGGTTCTAATAGGAGAGAGGATCAAAAATGGTATCAGGAGCGGTAAGTTCCCAATGGATGCATCTTCTAGTGCTGAGAAGAAGTCATTTGGTGGTAAGAGGGAAGCCAATGTTGTGCACGGCCAGAGGGGACGTAATAAGGCAGACTACCACCAATTTGTGGGGGCAGTGTTGGTCTCTAATTTGGCACGCGCACAACGACCACAACAACGGAACAACCAGCCAAGGGGTAGAAAGACCTCAAAGGCAGTTCACCCAAATCAACATGTCATTGTCACAAGCATTACAATACATGTTAAAGATGAATCTGATTACGGTGATAGACCCTCATCTGAATCCTAAGACTTCCTCTCCTAACTACAATCCAGAGGCAAGGTGTGCTTATCATTATGGCAGCCCGGTGCACGATACTAAAGATTATTGGGTGCTGAAATACAAGATTCAAATATGATTGACGCCAAGGAGATTGAATTCGACCCTCCTGAGACTCCTAACGTGATCACTGCTCCCTTGCTAAAACATGGCTAGGATGGAAGGCATTTTTGTTCATTTGAATTCTCAAGTTGTATTTTCTTTGTTTATTCGAATAATTATTGTCATGTAAAAACTTTGTTATTTCATTAATGCATTACACATGCTTGTCTTGAATTAATTTGTTTTCAGTATCTTAAACTTCTTTATACTTCCTTTTTGTGATATTCAACTCTCGATTAAAAGCTCTAAGCCTTTAGAGGGAGGATGACGAAAATGATACCACAATCTCTACAGTATGCTTTTGAACAGACCTTGCTGACGATGTACAGGCGTTGTTTCAAATCCTAAACAGTGGAGTTATAAGGAAGATAATCCCTAGTCAAACCCTTTGAGCCAAAGAAGTAGGAGTTTTTCTTTTCACACAAATTAAAACCCTAAATCATAACCTGGGGCAGGGTAGTTTTCTCATTTAATTCAGAAGCACATTCGATCACAATCTTCTGCTTCATACGTAATGAATAGCATCGAAGACGTCCTTCCAAATCAAAAGGCGGTGATGGTTCCGCATAATCGTCAAGATAGGCAGTCATTATCTCTCAAATTAAAATCCCTTTAAGTCAAAACCTATGAAGGAGACTTAAGAAAAAACCGGGGCATCCCGCTGACTGTAATAACAAAAAGAAACAGTTCAAGCAAAAAAAGGGATAACAAAATCAAAAAAGAAAGAGGTCCTATAAATCCTCTACAGAAAGAAGATTACAAAAATAACTGCCTATTAAAAATAAACTTTCAGTATCCGAACCATCACTGGAACATCAAGGACAGTACTTCAAGACCTAACGGGGATTTTAAACGCACAATTAACTGGGCATATGACTGAAGGACATCACAGAGAACGGGTGGGTACAAACAAATTTTGAGCCTTTATCCTTTGTTTCTTAACCCGTGAACCAGGCAACGTTATAACCCTTAAAAGACCTAGATGAAGCATAGGTTAGTTTGAGAGCATACTATTACAAAGGTATCCTGACTCTTGTAGGACCTGTTACGAATCCTGAGTTGATATCACATTCTTGCAAATTTTGTTTTACTACACAAAACACATTTTATTTAAAAAAATATTTCAAGACAGACATGGGTTTTTCATTCTTTAAATGACATTGTTTGCATATGACTAATTGTTTGACAACAGAGAAATCCGCATAATGGATATTCAATGAACAGACATCCTCTCAATGGATACAATCACCTCAGCGGGAAAGACACTTCCCATAACAAGGTATTCCATAAGCAAGGGGCATGACATGGTGTCTAAACACACCTGGGGCAGTCTCCCAAAAAGTTCCAAATAACCAGGGGCAGATCTCCATCTGAATCACTTGGGGCATTATGCACGCATTCCAACAACGAATCATGTTCCATCAAGAAAACATTTTTGACAATACTACAACATAACACTATGGGCAGTGACAACTCCTTACATCTTGAGAGCATGGACATAGACGAAAAATACTATGCATGAACAAAGACCCGCTAGGTTAATTGGCCTAGGAAAGAATAAGGGCATCCCGGCGAACCAGAAGGGTTCGGGAAAAAGTTAGGGATATACATATGAAAAAAACTATACACCCGACAAGCCGAAAACTTGAATAGGCGGCTTGGGCAAAACAGAGTATCCCGATGGACTGAAAATCTGAAAAGACAGTCCAGGCAAAAGTTAGAGATTAAAGCGTACGACTTCGTCCCTTCATCTCGTCATGTAGAAGGTTTATTATCCTGGTCAGGATTTACCAAGAACCCCAGGAATTGGGATGCCACTCAACCATCCACAAAGTCTCCGCAAGAACTTTCTCCAGCAGGTACAGGGGCAGAAAAGTCCTGATGCAAAGTCATTGTCGTATCCTCAGCATGCGTCCTAGTGACATCTACACTCCACATGGAGTAGGGGCAAATAAAGCTTTGACATTGGCTTCCCCAAACAGGAGCTACTTTCCCCAACAAAGCTCCTTCAGAGAGCCGATGTCTATATTCCCCAGCCAAATTTTGTAATCGCAAGCGGTTCATATAGTTTTCTCCCGAGTAGAGTTTATTTCTATGAATACAGAAGCTCAATCCCCAACAGAGTTTATTCCTCCAGCTACGGAAATTCATCCCTCGCAGAGTTATCCTCAAGCAGAGTCTCTCTCCGGCAGAATATTTACAAATGGGAGAAAATCCACGGCATAATCATCTCCGTTCACCATCTCCAGTGGAAGTAGAAGAACCACTTTTTCTACGACAGTCAGGAATTCAATTTCCAATACTCTCCAACAGCAGTCAGGGATTTATTTTCCCAGACTCGGACTTGTCACAATAGCATTTCATGTTCATACATCATGAAGTGCACAAACATATTGCATACAACATAATCTCATTTATTTTGAGAACATAATCACACAATGCATTTCATGCATCACATATAATTAATCATGTACCTTTTCATGAAAAATGGTTATCATCAACAACTTCCAGCAGGTCCAAGATTAGATCCGGAGACTAAACAGAGTAATTATCTGTGCGACCAAATGCAGCTTCACAAGGGCTTATCTTGAAAAAATCTCACACGGGTCCCTTCTCATATATTTCCAAATAAAGTTTCGCACGAACTCATCACGAAGTTTCCCTACTACTCTGGTTCCTTCCCATATCCCTACGCGAACTTATCCTGAAGTAACCTTACCCAGGTTCCTTCTGAAGTTTTACACGAACTCATCCGGAAGTAACCTTACCCAGGTCACTTTTGAAGTTTTACACGAACTCATCCCGAAGTAACCTTACCCAGGTTCCTTTTGAAGTTTTACATGAACTCATCCTGAAGTAACCTTACCCAGGTTCCTTCTGAAGTTTTACATAGACTCATCCTGAAGTAACCTTACCCAGGTTCCTCCTGAAGTTTTACACAGAATTATCCTGAAGTAACCTTACCCAGGTTCCTCCTGAAGTTTCACATAGACTTAGCCCGAAGTAACCTTACCAAGGTTCATCCTGAAGTTTTACACAGACTTAGCCCGAAGTAACCTTACCCAGGTTCCTCTTGAAGTTTTACACAGACTTAGCCCGAAGTAACCTTACCCAGGTTCCTCCTGAAGTTTTACACAGACTTAGCCCGAAGTAACCTTACCCAGGTTCCTCCTGAATTTTTACACAGACTTAGCATGAAGTAACCTTACCCAGGTTCCTCTTGAAGTTTTACACAGACTTAGCCTGAAGCAACCTTACTCAGGTCCCTCCTTACAATTTTCTGATGTAGTTTTACCCAAACTCATCACGAAGCAACCTTACCCAGGTTCCTTCTTGGTTCAGATGCAGTTTTACCCAAACTCCTCAAGAAGCCACCTTACCCAGGTTCCTTCTCGGTGCAGATGTCGTTTCACCCAAACTCATCACGAATCCACCTTACCCAGGTTCCTTCTCGGTTCAGATGTAGTTTCACCTAAACTCATCATGAAGCCACCTTACCCAGGTTCCTTCTCGGTCACGATGCAGTTTTACTCAAACTCCTCACGAAGCCACCTTACCCAGGTTACTTCTCGGTTTAGATGTAGTTTCACCCAAACTCATCACGAAGCCATCTTACTTAGGTTCCTTCTCGGTTAAGATGTAGTTTCACCCAAAATCATCACGAAGCCACCTTACCCAGGTTCCTTCTTGGTCACGATGCAGTTTCACCCAAACTCATCACGAAGACACATTACCCAGGTTCCTTCTCGGTCACGATGCAGTTTTACCCAAACTTATCACGAAGCCACCTTACCCAGGTTCCTTCTCGGTTCAGATGTAGATTCACCCAAACTCATCATGAAGTCACCTTACTCAGGTTCCTTCTCAATTCAGATGTAGTATCACCCAAACTCATCACGAAGCCACCTTACCCAGGTTCCTTCTCGGTCACGATGCAGTTTCACCCAAACTCATCACGAAGCCATATTACCCAGGTTCCTTCTCGGTCACGATGCAGTTTTACCCAAACTTATCATGAAGCCACCTTACCCAGGTTCCTTCTCGGTTCAGATGTAGTTTCACCCAAACTCATCACGAAGCCACCTTACCCAGGTTCCTTCTTGGTTCAGATGCAATTTTACCCAAACTCCTCATGAAGCAACCTTACCCAGGTTCCTTCTTGGTTCAGATGCAGTTTTACCCAAACTCCTCACGAAGCAACCTTACCTAGGTTCCATCTCGGTGCAGATGAAATTTCACACGAATTCATCTCGAAGTAACCCTACGACCTAGGTTCCTTCTCATATCCCTATTATCCAGGCTTTCGTTTCGAAGAAACCCTACGACCCAGGTTCCTTCTCATAGCCCTACTATCCAGGCTTTCATTCTGAAGTACCCCTATTATCCAGGTTCCTTCTATTTTATCTCCAGACAACAATTTACAACACTGTAAGACCTAGACCCGACCAAGTACGGTTAATTTCAAATTTCCTCGGTAAGTCGCTGTGCAGCCTGGACCCTGACCAAACAAGCAGTTCACTTCCGTCTCTTCAATCAAGATTTAATTCCCCAGTAGAATAGAGGACAACCGAAGCTCCTAGCCTCTATTTCTCAAGAATTAAATCAACATTCCCTGATGAAGTCCCCCTCAACGGCAGGTACAGGAATTCTCGTAAAGGAATCTCTTATGCAACCGATATCTTTTCTAGATGGCATCTTTAAGCCCATCTCCGAGGATTCTTCGCCGCCTTCCAATTGGAATCTGTAAGCCCATTCCCGATATCACTAATCAGCGATACTTCATGTGAGTGAAAATTTCTGGGCACTCTAGTGTTCAATCATCTTCCACCTTCAGATCACGAAAGGCAGTCAAGCCAATCTACATCCTCAGGTCTAAGAAGACTGAACATGGGTAGCTTTTGACCCCAAAATTTGCCCTCCCACTTTATTCAAAACATATTCCTAGAAGTCCTCAACTTGCCAAAGAATTCCTAAGGATTGACCAGACAAATCCTCCTCCTAAGACAATGAGCCTCAAACTAGGGTTTCACTCCTCATCAAGATGTTTGAGTTCCAAGGGTCCTAAATGAATTCCAATGCCCTAATATGTTCTCAATATCACCCATGCCAAGTTTCAAGCCTTGCACAAGGAGTTTGCTCAGTCAACTCCTCAAATGCCTAAAAATCAACTATACTAGGTCAAAAGTCAATATTTTTGGTCAACATCAATGTTTTGAAGTATCATCCATCATTTTATCAAGGGTTAATCATGATTCCTCAAGAAATTCTCCTAATTCATCAAAACTCAAAAGTTGCTAAATTAGGGTTTCCATAAAAAAAGTCAACAAAACTTTGACCAGGCATAACTTCCTCATACTTTATCAGAAATTTCCCATCTAAGGCTCATTTTGAAGAGGATTCAATTACCTACAACTCATATTCAGCCCTAAAGTTCAAAAAATGCACTCATGAAAAGATATAAATTCAGACATTATAGGTCATTTCAAAAAGTCAACAAAAACACCTTTTGGGTCAAAGCTTCTTACATGAACATGGAAGATCCAATTGAGATGAAACCAAAGAGGATACTTAGAGGACATCCTAAGATTTCTAAAAATTAAAAGAACACCCTCTTAGGGTTAAAATTGAGGGAGATATGTATTGTCAAATTTGACCAATTTTTGGAAATGTGCATGATGTCAACATTGATCAAAATGACTTTTTTTTCAAATGGGCCCATGTTTTCTTGTTCAAAACTTGTTCCTAAGATGGCCCACGACCCCTGAGCTTATCCACCTATTATTATTTATTTTGATTTTTTATCCATTTAAATCAAAATAAATCAATTTAAATAGTAGAATAATGAAATAAAATCAAAATTTTGATTTTATGAGCATTTTATGAGTCCATGAACAGCTAGAAAATCAAATAAATCGTGCAAGGGCTAATTGGAATGAAAATAACATGTTTTGGCCAAGTTTAGAAAGAAAAGAATCAAGTTAAAAATCAAATCTCTTTCTTATCAATCTCCAAGATGTTCCAATTTTTTTGACCTAATGTTATCTCATACATATAGACAAGAATGCCAACCCTAATGGGGATGAAAAGGCTGCCTCCACAAGTCCAGAAAAACTCCAACTTTTGACACAAAAAAAGTGGTGATTGAATTCTTATTTAGAGGGAGATTCAAGGTGTTTCAAGGCCAGCAATCCACTCCTAGGAATCTCCTGAAGCTAACAGCATCATTTGCACGCACCAAAGCTCCAAGAATCATCGCATAACATCATCACGGTTTGTCACTTTTTTCAAATTCGTATCCGTGCATTCTTGCGTTGTTAATATATTTTGATTGCATATTTGTGTTTATATGGATGCCTAGAATCTTTCTGTGTTGTTGAATTTGTGTTTAGGTGCAGGATGCGTGATATGCCATTGCTAGGGTTTGAGGTCCCAAATTAGGAACTCTGCAGATAGAAAAAATTGGACCTAACCATGTGTACCATCATGCTCAGGGGATCAAACCCCGTGGATCCATGGTTTTAAATTGCATTTATATTGCTTCTTGTGAATTTTGGAGATTTACAGGTCTTTAGTGATGACCCTTGTCCGTGGGTAAAGGTCCCTTATCTAAAACGACAGTCTGAGGAAGAAGACAATGATATGGCAACGTACCACTGGCTAGTTTGAATGTTGGCGCGTTTTCTGGGCATAATGCACTTTGTTTCCATTATATGTACAAATGGTCCAGCTAGCGTGGATGGTTGAGGAGCGTGCTTGTGAAGCAAATGTCCTGGGTTCGATCCCATGCGTATGCTTCTATTATTTTTTCTAATATTTGATTGCAGATCTGGTGTTATCCTATCAAGCGTGTCTACTATACACCATAACACCTCGTCATTGGATCATCTCCATCCCATATCTAATGCCTTAAACATGCAGTGTGTGGTGGACCTTCTTGGCCAGCGTTTCTCTGGAGAAAACGTCAGCTTTGGGCCAGCTATGCTAGGCCTGGAAATTCCAAACAATGCACCTCCAAGATTACTACTTCACACCAGGCCCAGTCTAATTTTTCTTTTTTAATTTATTTTATTTATGTTAATTATTTGTTTAATCATTTTACAAAAAAAAACAAAAAAAATCATTTTTTATTAAATCAAAAAATTACAGAAAAACATTAAAATCAGATTTTTTTTCATGAAATTATTTTATTTCATTAATTAATTAGATTAATCTAATTAGGGAAATTTAAATTCTTTTTTTTATAATTAAAATCAATTATAAAATTGGAGTTAATTTGCAAATAGTTAAATTTCTCAATCAAAAAATAACATAAAATATTTTCTTTGAATTTAGACTTTGATTCCCGTATTTAATTCTCGCGCGCAATATTTTATTCCAATTACTTTATTTGCTTCAGGTTTGTAATAACTTTTAACTAGGATTTTATTTCTGCCTTTATTTACTGTTTACCCCCATTTTTGGTCATGTATCCCCCTCCCCGAAGCCTTGTAATAGCTAGGTTTTTATTCTCGCACTTTACTTTCCGCTATTATTAACTGCTTAGACTAATAGGCTTGTATGGAAAGAATAATGATTAAAACGATAAATAACCCTAAATGTGCAAAGATAAATGAACTGAAATAAAACACATGCATATGTTCACTCCTAGGGTTTGCCCCACTTCGGTTTCCTTCGGTAAATGGTCATGAAGCATAGGGAATTTTAGTGGTCGCCCTCTAGTCCCAAAAGATAAAAAATGACCCATTCGAATGTTGCCTCGGAAGGATCTTTAAGACTTTAGGGTAATTACTATGGTTTCCTAACCATTTCTTCAGCGACCATAATTGTCCCTTTGAATGTCCATTTAAACTCCATCGATGGGGCTACCTACTCCTTAATAGTAGGATAGCATAGTCTAAAGGAAACGAGAAAATGAATAGCCTTTTTCGAGTAGGTAGAAACTCTTAAGTACTTGCTCAAAACAATAAAAACCCTTTCACACAAACACTTTCAAAACAGTTTCTAAAAACAACTTCGTCACACTCTTGAGGACAAATACAAGTGTTACCACGAAGTTAAACAAAAACTTTTCAAAACAAACTCAAGCAATTTCAAAATGGGCAAGTACCTAAGAGCCCGTGGAAAACCATATATAGAAAGGATGATAACACCTTCCCTTTCTATAATCTACCCCCCATTATCAGAAACATCTCGAAAAAGGTTTTTTCTGTTCTTTTTCCTTTTCCTTTATTGGATGAAATAAAAGTCGGTGGCGACTCTTGTTTGTCGCAACATTTGCAAATACAAAACGCAAACCAATAAAAATAGTCGGTTCTGCCACCGTACCACACAAGTGTTGCGACTAGAACCAAGATGCTAAGAGCTTCACAATAGTATCAAAGTTTGAGAGAATTGGTGAAGGAATCTACCTATTGAAGTTAAGTTGCAGAGCTCTGAAACTGGACTTGGCTAGCACGATTCAGGGAGTTTTAGAGCTTAATTCTTCTTCTGTTAGCTTCAGTAAGGTTCAAGGGAGGTGAATTGACAAAGAAAAATGATTAAGAAAGGCTGTAAAAGCAAATTCGAAGTTACAGAAAATTGAGCTCAAGATAGAGTTTGGCAGGGTGTTTCTGGCTTTCCAAGCTTAAGGGATGACCCTATATTTATAGGGAATCAAATGGGATGCTCAAGCGTGTGAAATGATATAGTTTGGAGAGAAATCGTGTGAACCTGATACACGAGCAAAATGTGATATGTTTTGCATCAAAACGCATCCAATCCTTGCGTTTTGATGCACTAATCAATCCTGGAAGTTCAGTAAACATGTTTAGAAGCAAAAACATGACACATATTTGTGATTATAAGCCAAAACAAGAGTTTTAAATTTCTGACTTGGTGAAAAATTCATTTTCAAATTGCCAATTTCAAACCCATGGAATTTTCAACTCAAGGGGTCTTAGGATATGATTCTTGAAGCTTTAGAAAGAGGAGATTACAAACTTTACAATGTGAAAAGAATGGGATCAAATGGATGATTGAACTGAACATTTGTGATGAGTCAAAGTTGAGAAAAAGAGGTTGACTTTCTATACTTAGAAAATTTCTAAGTTTTTCTTCAAAAATGACTTGTAATGTCTTACATTCAAACGTGGCTTTCCACTTAAAATTTTCTCTTGACCAAAAAATATGGCACTAAATAGATCTCTTGAATGACATTTTGAAACTTGAATCATTAAAAATATCCAAAAATTGATAGAGTTATGACTTGTTGAAGTTGGAAAAAATTCATGAAATGACCTATAATCTTTTTCATCCTTAGGACATCTTCCATCCATTTTCACACTTTGCACATGAAAGAAAGGTTGAAGTTCACATCTTTAAGATAATTATGGAAAAATAATAGGCTCAAGGGGATAAAAATTTATCAATGTATGATCATTTGAAGTCACATAAGGGAATTTGAAGGTTCATCTGGAGGACTTGTAATCTTTCTTCATCATCAAGTTTCTTCCACACATAATTTATTTGAAACTTTTGAAGTGATTTGATAATAAACATTTGAAGATAAGGATGTCTTTTGAATAAATCTAAAATACCAGAAGATGAGCAAGATATACCCCTTTGGATTTCAAAACCCTAGCTCCTAGTGCAAGAAAATGCCTTGGGAAACCTTTGCAATTTTGACCAACCTTTTTTGCACAAATACCTTTGTTATGTGCTTATAAGTTGTTGAGGATGATAAGGAGAAACCAAATCAACTAAAACAACTTGAAAATATTGAGAATTGAAGGAGATATGCACTTGTGATCATTGAAATCAAAGACTTGTCCATTTGAGTCAAACTTCTTCAATCAACCCTTGTACTTTTGAACTAATTTTGACAACTTGAGGTATGATGAATCATAAAAGACTTTGTCATGATATTACTTCAAAACATCTTTAATGATGATGCTTGAATCTCAATGAAACTTTGTTGAGGAAGGCACAAAAATGAACTCATGAATCCCTAGATCAATCTTGATGGAACATATTGTGTTTTCACCTACAACATCAACAATTAGGGCAAAAAGTCATTGTAATTATTAGTTAAAGGATAATCCATACAAAACATAGATGATAATAAAATACAAGTCAAAGTGCTTGGTGATTCCTCCTAGAGCAAAAGCTAAAGATAGGGAGAAGAACCAAACCCTAATGTGATCTTGTTGTGATTGAATTGATATGATATGATGAAGGGATCTTAGGGGAAAAAGTTTGGGTACAACAGTTGCCCTTATTTAAGTGTCTTCTATACGGAGATATGAAGGTTAAAATCTTCATATCGACGAGATTGAAGATACTTAAATATAAAACAAGCCCCATTTTTTGCCCTAAATACCATGTAATGCTTATGATTATGAATGTTGATGAACAAATCTAAAAGGATGTAAGACACCACTGGGGATGTAAAAAGTAAAAGAGGGAACAAAAGGAAAACTTGACCAGGAAAATAAATCACTGGTGAAGAAAATACAAGACTCTGTTGGGGTAATTCCCAAGAGAGGATCTAAAGCATCGTCAACTAAAAACATTGAGGAGAGAGAGTGAAGAATAACGGTGATCGACAAATAATTTGTGAACTACCAACTCACTGAGGGAATAGAAAAAAGAGTAACGTCAACCCACCGGGGAAAGGGATGGTAAGATAATACCAGTAAATTTTAAGATGTATTCAGTCCTCATGACTACGAACAAATGAAATTCTACTGAGCAACATAATCTCAACGACGAACTACCTTCCATAATGACAAGGCTACCATTCATCAGAAAAAGATCTTAGCAACGAACTAACTTTCATAATGACAAGGCTACCATCCATTGGAGTAAAAAAATCTCAACAATGAACTACATTCCGTAATGACAAGGCTACCATCCATTGGAGTATCAAAATCTTAACAACAAAGTACCTTCCATAATGACAAGGCTACCATTCATTAGAGTAAAAAAATGTCAACAATGAACTACCTTCCATAATGACAAGGCTACCATCCATTGGAGTAACAAAATATCAACAACAAGCAACCTTCCATAATGACAAGGCTACCATCCATTGGAGTAAAAAAATCTCAACAACGAACTTCCTTCCATAATGACAAGGCTACCATCCATTGGAGTAACAAAATCTCAACAACGAACTACCTTCCATAATGACAAGGCTACCATCCATTGGAGTAACAAAATCTCAACAACGAACTACCTTCCATAATGACAAGGCTACCATCCATCGGAGTAACAAATCTCAACAACGAACTACCTTTTGTAATGACAAGGCTACCATCCATTGGAGTAACAAAATCTCAACAACAAACTACCTTCCATAATGACAAGGCTACCATCCATTGGAGTACCAAAATATGAATCTTCTCTGGGAGTCATCAGATTCACTGGGGGAAGTACATGTTGCTCAAATAAAGAGACTTGCCACTTGCTGCTATGAGAAGGAATTGCACTAAAGATTTCTTGAAGAAAGAAAATATGGCTTCCTGGGGAAAGAGATGGAATTCCTAGAAAAATGCCAAAAAATCATGCTGAGGAGATAAAATCTTCTTGTGCAAAATAAATGCCCATTCTTAAACTAAAGCTCAAAGCTTGCCAAAATCCAAATAAGAGTATTGCTGAGGGTACCTACTCCAAAGAGAAATAAACTGGAATGAAGCAGTTAATCAAAATACATCTCCTGAGAAATAAACTCAAGAGGGGGAAACCCATTCCATCCAGACAACGAGCTGAAAAGAAGGCTGGAACAAAATTCTTCCATGAGGAATAGCTCAGTGGGGAAGTTGAAAGAATATACACTTTCTGCTTAAGATTGAAACTCTGTTGAAGAGAGGGTAACACAACTCTGCAAAACAGGGCAATATACCAACAAGATATATATTTAAAAAATGCAAATGAGCAATGATTATGCATGATGCTGGCATGAAAGTATGAATGTTACCATGTATATTCTGACAAAATAGACATATGACATTGGGGGTACACACAAGACCTAAAAATGGTTATAAACAATACTCGGCTAAATCACAAACAGGATGGAAATTCCATAGGAAAGCGAGCACCAACTGAGGAAACAAATTCCTATTTAATAACTTAAACTCACTGGGAAGGTAAAAGATCAATAACAACAAATTAACACAAACATGGCAATATAGCATCTTCTCCAAGTTCTACTGGGAAAACCACACAGACTTCAGCGGGGGAAGCAAAATATTCGAAGTTCACACTTTTCCCATGGTTGATTTTACTAGGGAAAACAATATCACATCATTGAGACATCAGTTGGGGATGACATACTCACTTCAATGGGGAGGGTTATACTATATCGCCGAAGGAGACATCGAGATACATTCTTTAATACTGAGAGTGATAATTGCACCAAATTCTACGGGGATAAAGTATGAAACCTCATGGGGACAAAAATTTCAGATAAGTATATCATCTCAACTTCACTTAGGGAACTCAAGAAATTAAACACTACAGCAAGAAATCTTATGGGGATTTTAAATCCAATCCAGCACTTGGATGCAGAAAACCCAAAAAGTTGAAAACCATTTCAAAACTTCTTAAATAAGACTTTGCCCTTGCCTGACTATCGGGAAAACAGATAATATGCTAGTACTGTCAAAAGGAGATGATTTTCTAATGAGTATAACTCAGCACGCACGGGGAGAAAAAACTTTTACTTATATGAGTGAAGCCTTCACTGGGGAATATTAGACAGAGTCTTCATATCATGCAAGCCTTTGAGTTTATCCATCCTTGAAGCCACTAATTTTATTCTCCTTGTATCACAAAATCTAAAGCAATATGTAATTTGTAAATTCTTTTCAAAAAATAGTTTTTGTTATTTAATTTGTTGGCTTTGATCGTTACTATCAATAATAAATGGAGTCTTTACAAGCTTAATAGAATAAGAATTGCAAAGAATTTGATAAAAGGCTCAAACTTTATTAATAAAATAGTAGTCTACGAATGGCAAGAGTCCATAGATAATTACAAAGTTTGGAACATGGTAATATATATTGGAAAATATACATTGAATTACAATGACCACTATTCTCCCTAACAACTTTGAATTTCTGAGTCACAACTACGGTCGAAGAGTAGTAAGATCCAAGCAGATTGTTTCTCCATTGACCAAGTCTTGTCTGATGTAGTTACTTTCCAGGAAATCCCTAACTTTTGCCTAGGTTGCCCTTGCGGGTTTTCAACCTACCGGGAAAATTTATTATGTTTATGTCTCTAATTTTTTCCTAGAAAGCCCTTTCGGGTTTTCGACCTACCGAGACGCTCCTTTTTGCCTAAGCCTCCCTTTTGGGTTTTCCTCTTAGCAAGATGTTCTTTTACTTTTTCTAGGCTAAGTATTTCTTGACTGCATCAGCATTCACAGGTCGTGGGAACTCCTTGCCATCCATTGTTTCAAGAATTAGTGCACCGCCAGAGAAGGCTTTCTTGATAACATATGGGCCTTCAAAATTGGGAGTCCACTTGCCCCTAGAATCAGCCTTAAAAGACATTATCTTCTTGAGTACGAGGTCGCCTTCTCTGAATTCACGAGGTTTGACCTTCTTATAAAAAGCTTTATTCATTATCCTTTGGTATAATTAACCATGACACAAATTCGTCATTCTTTTCTCTTCTATTAAATTCAGCTGGTCAAACCTGTTCTGGACCCATTCAGCTTCTGAATATTTGGCTTCCATTATTACAAGCAAAGAAGGAATCTCAACTTCAATGGGGAGCACTGCTTCCATGCCATATATAAGAGGGAACGGGGTTTCCCCTGTTGAAGTGCGTACATATGTTCGATACCCATGTAGAGCAAAAGGGAGCATTTTATGCCAGTCTTTATAAGTAACAACCATTTTCTGGATGATCTTCTTGATGTTCTTATTGGCCGCTTCAACAGCCCCATTCATCTTTGGCCTGTAGGGATATGAATTATGATGGACAATCTTGAACTCCTCACAAAGTTCCGACATCATTTTGTTATTCAGATTAAAGCCATTGTCGGTAATAATCCTGCTTGGCACACCATACCAACATATGAGATTGTTTTTGATGAAGCGCACAACCACTTGTTTAGTGACATTAGCATATGAAGCTGCCTCCACCCATTTAGTAAAATAATAAATTTTCACCAAGATAAAACGATGTCCATTTGACGCCTTTGGTTCAATCATTCCAATCATGCCAATATCCCACATAGAGAAAGGCCATGGGGAATAAATAACATTAAGTGTTAGAGGCACATGGATTTTATCAGCATAAATCTAGCATTTATGCCACTTATTCACAAATTTATAACAGTTAGATTCCATTGTTAGCCAATAGTAACCTGCCCTAAGCATCTTTTTTGCCATTGAATGTCCATTAGCGTGGGTACCAAATGAGCCTTCATGAACCTCATGCAATAACATGTCTGCTTCGTGTCTATCCACGCATCTGAGCAAGACCATGTCATGATTTATTTTATACAGTATATCTTCATTGAGAAAAAAGCTACCCGCCAACCTTCTCAATGTCTTTCTATCCTTATGTGATACACCAACCGAGTATTGTTGAGTTTGAAGAAAATGCTTGATATCAAAATACCAAGGTTTTTCATCTACCACATCCTCTGCTATAAACACATGAGCCAGTCTATCCAAATGGCGTACCGTAATTCGCCATCTAATTAACCTGATACAGAGAAACCAGAGTTTCCAAAGCATCTGCCATCTGATTTTCATCTCTCGGAATATGATGTAATTCCACTTGGTTAAAGAAAGGTAATAGTATTCTAGCATAATCTTTGTAAGGGATCAAGCCACGGTAACGAGTATCCCATTCTCCTTTAATCTGATTAACAACCAAAGCCAAATCACCATACACATATATAACCTTGATTCTAAGATCAATGGCCTCCTCGAGACCCATAATGCAGGCCTCATATTCCGCCATATTATTGGTACAATCAAAAGTCAGCCTTGTAGTAAAAGGAATGTGTGATCCATGTGGAGTGATGATCACCGCACCAATTCATTTTCCGTAAGGATTCACTTCTCTATCAAATACCATGCCCCAGCGAGATTCAGGATCTGGACCTTCACCAGGTAAAGGTTCATCATAATATTTTGCTTTCAAGAACATCACATCCTCATCAGGGAAATCAAACTTGACAGATTGATAGTCATCTACCGGTTGGTGAGCAAGATAATCCACTAGCGCACTGCTTTTTATGGCCTTCTGAGTGTGGTACTCAATGTCGTATTCATACAATAACATTTTCCAACTGGCAATTCTTCCAGTGAGAGAAGGCTTTCAAAAATATACTTAATTGGATCCATTTTGGATATCAACCAAGTAGTATTATTCAACATATATTGTCGCAACCTCTTTGCCGCCCAGGCTAAAGCACAACATGTCTTCTCCAACATAGAATATCGTGACTCATAATCAGTAAATTTCTTACTAAGATAGTATATGGCACATTCTTTCTTTCTTGTTTCATCTTGTTGTCCCAAAATACAGCCCATAGAACTATCCAACACAGTCAGATACATGATCAAAGGTCTTCTTTCAACGGGAGGGAGCAAGATAGGAGGTTCAAGTAGATATTCTTTGATGCTTTCAAATTCCCTTTGACAATCCTCTGTCCACACAAAACTCTGATATTTCTTTAGCAACTTAAAGATCGGTTAACATGTTGCAGTCATGTGGGAGATGAATCTGGAAATATAATTCAGACGCCCAAGGAAGCCTCTAACTTGCTTTTCAGTCCTTGGCGCAGGCATTTCATGGATTTCTTTGACTTTATCTGGGTTAAATTCAATCCCTTTCTGGATGACGATAAAACCCAACAACTTCCCTGATCGGACATCAAAGGTGCATTTATTTGGATTCAAGCGGAGACGGTACCTCCTCAAACGCTTAAACAACTTCAACAAATCTTCTATATGCCCTTCTTCGGTCTATGATTTGGAAATCATGTCATCAACATATTCCTTAATTTCCTTGTGCATCAGATCATGGAATAGGTTTATCATAACCCTCTGGTATGTTGCACCAGCGTTCTTCAACCCGAAGGGCATCACTCTGTAACAGAATGTTCCCTAGGGCGTGATAAACATTGTTTTTTCCATGTCCTCAGGAGCCATTCTTATTTGATTATATCCGGAAAATATGTCCATGAACGAGAGTACTTTAAATTTTGATGTGCTATCAACCAGTATATCAATGTGTGGCAATGGGAAATCATGTTTTGGACTAGCTTTATTTAAGTCTCTGTAATCTACGCACATGCGGACTTTTCCATCTTTCTTTGGTACGGGCGCAATGTTTGATATCCATTGAGGATACACTGACGTCACAAGAAAACCAACATTTATCTGCTTTAAGACTTCTTCTTTGATTTTTACTGCCATATCAGGGTGAGTTCTTCTCAACTTCTGTTTGACGGGCGGACACTCTGGCTAAAACGGCAAGTGATGTTCCACAATATCAGTATCTAGACCCGACATATCTTGGTAAGACCAGGAAAAGATGTCCACATACTCTTTCAATAGCTCAGTCAACCCGCTCTTCACATCAGGATACAACGATGCTCCAATCTTGACTTCCTTTGGCTCCTCTCTGAACCCAAATTGATTATTTCCAAAGACTCTTTATACGACTTAATGGCATTTTCCTTGTGCTCGAGCAACCGTGAAACCTCTTCTGGAATCTCATCATATTATTCTTCTTCCGTCCAAAACACAGGATATTCAAAGTTGGGAGAGGGTGCAGGGTCATTCCATTCAACAGGTTTATTAATTAATCTGCACATGTGATTTGTGATTGCTTTTAGAAATTGACACATATATCAAGTGATTATCCAGATTTATTTTCAGTTATTATTTTACTAAAAATGTTTTTTATTATTACCATTTTCCATGAAAAAGCAGAAAAATAAAAGACACAATTTTGAGAATCAAAGACAACCTTTATTTATGATTTTAATGATCAAAGCGAACAGATAAGCCCATAGAATATCAACTTTCATCTTGGGCAGAATGAAAGTTTTTTGCAAAGATAAACAAAAACAAATTACGTTGAGACATGGATGCAAGTGGGAACATCATAAGTGACCCAGTTCTGGATTTTGACTCCAGGCGTCACGTAATTTTGCATTTCCTGATCTTTTTCATCATCCTTAATAGCATTAACTTCAGAAACCATTGGATGGAGGTAGCCTCCGCTGCGGAAAACATCATGATATCTACTCATAGTAGACTTTGACTTCAAACGATCGCCTTTCCCAATCTTGGAAGAGAATCCTAAACCAACCATGTTCTTGTTCACTGGAGGATCAACGACCTGTCCCCATACTTTACTTGGACCATTACGCACAACCTGTTGAGCATCCTTGAATCAAGTCATAGAGTTCTCATTCCCTCTTAGATTATCAACAGACAGAGCCTGGAACTGCATTCCCACAACAGCTTCATTTACTTCTATAATAGTGAAAGATGATAGATGAAATATCAGTAATGCTTGCTCTCCATTTATAATAACCACTTTGCCTTCATGCACGAATTTCAGCTTTTGGTGTAAAGTGGAGATGACGACCCCTGCTTCATGTATCCATGGTCTTCCCAGTAGACAACTATATGTGGGTATAATATCCATGACTTGGAATGTGATCTGGAACAGATGTGGACCTATATTAATAGGCAGATCGACCTCCCCAATAACTGAATTCCTTGACCCATCAAAAGTTTTGACAATAATACCGCTTGGGCGTATAGGAGCCCCTGGATATTTCAACTTCATCAGCGTACTTCTCGGTATTACATTCAAGGTGGGTCCATTATTAATTAGAACATTTGATAATTAATCGCTTTTATAGTTCATGGATATATGGAGAGCCAAATTGTGATTCCTCCCCTCGTCAAGCAATTCATCATCGCAAAAGCTTAGGTTATTACATGATTTAATATTACCTACCACACTGCTGAATTGATCTAACGGGATGTCATACTCCACGAAGGCCAGGTTCAACACCCTCATTAAGGATTCTCTATGGGCAGCAAAATTCATCAACAATTCTAAGATAAATATTTTTGAAGGGGTCTGCAATAATTGATCCATAATTCGATAGTCGCTCATTTTGATAATCTTTAAAATATCATCTACATTCTTCTCCAGGGTAGTACCATTGGATTCCCCTGCAACCTTCTTACCTTCAACAGTTTCCATAGCCTTCTTACCAACATTATAATTTCTCGCTACAACTGGTGAAAACACACAACTGCCGCGGGTCACTCTACTAGTCTCAGCAAAATTCCAACACTAGACAAAGGATGGATGGGAACTTCCACACTATCCTCTAAAATTGTAGCATTATACTTGTATGGTATAGCTTTGTCTGATTTGTAAGGAACGGGCCCTGGCATGCAAATTACCATAGGGGAAACAACTGGCTTGCTATAGTATTCAATTTCAACAGGGGAAGAATCGATGAAACACGGCACAATCACATTCACACCTTCTTCAGAAAACTTTTACATCAAATAATCACCATTAATGATCATACCCTCATCTGAGGAAAAGAATTCATTTGCAGAAGCATATTCATCACCTGAATCTTCCTCAGCCAAACAAACCTCAATCTCATCAACCTCATGGTAATCATCCATTTGGCTTGAAACATTGATAGTTCCATTATCCAACAACAACTGAATACCCTTTCTCACAATTGAACATTCTCGGGAATCCCTGCAACAAACTCGGCAAGATCCATAGTGGTGTTTACCTTACCAGCCATGTGGCAGAAAGTAGCATGCAATTGTACGAGATCATCATTTATATGTTCCACATCAAAGATCCTGAATTCTCCAGGACATTAAAAGACCATGTTCACTTCCTCCTCATACTCTTCCCTAGGCCTGATTATATGGATGAGGCCCCCATCCATCATCTCCTGCAAATCAACCTTTATTTTATCGCAACCTTGTATGTTAATACTACAGATATCATAACCAGCATGGTCATGAGTATAGTAAGTAAACTCGCAATGGTCTGCATGAATATTTACCAAGTCTCCTCTAACCAAGTTAATATTATAAATGTGGAAGTCCCCTAGACAACCAGAAACAATGTTAACAGCATTCGCTCCTCCATTTTTTGGGAGATGATTATCTTTTACATTAGGACTTCCATCTTTGAAGGATAAAAGGCCAGATCTAACCATTTTTTGTACCTTGGAATTCAGAGGATAAAAATTTTCGACATTATGCCCTGGTGCACCCTGATGAAAAGCGCACGTCTGATCCGCCTTGTAGTACCAAGGTAAAGGGGATGGTATAGTAGGAGATGGCCTAGTCTGGACCAACTTTTTCTAGATCAATGCTGGGAGTAACTTTGCATAACTCATAGGGATAGATTCAAAAAGCTCTCTCCTCTGATTCTGCACTTTACTTCTCTGTGCGGATGGTCTCTGATAAGAAATTGTAGTCGGAGCCGTATTTACAACCAGAGTTACTGAGGCAACCTATTGACGTAGCTGATGATTTCTCCTAGAAGGATTAACCATTCTCTCTTGAATAACAACATTTGTCTCCCCCTATTTCTTCTTAACAAATCCATATGATGGCTTCTTCACATTATTGGAACCTTCACTTTTTATCAGACGACCTTCTCTTACAGCCTCTTCCAAACAGACTCACATTCCCACCATTTCAGTAAAATCACTGGGCGCACTCGCCACCATTATTTCACAATAGAATGCACCTAGTGTCTTTAGAAAAATATTTCTCAGATCTTTTTCGTCCATTAGAGGAATCACTTGGGCGGCTACCTCACACCATCTCTGTGCATATTCTTTAAATGATTCCTTGTATCTATGGACCATGGCCCTGAGTTGATCATGGTCAGGCGCCATGTCCATATTGTATTTGTACTGTCTGATAAACGCTTTACCCAAGTCGTTAAAAGAATGAATACTTGCACTGTCTAGACTCATGTACCATTTTAACGATGCACTAGTTAAATTGTCTTGAAAGAAATGAATCAACAAGTGTTGATCACTAAATGAGCACGAGGGCAAGTGTTGCCCTTGTACTTTTAGAACTCCGGTACTTTGAACTTTGCAGGTATTTTCACATTTGGCACCAAACACATATCATTCACATTCTGCCCAAACAACTCTTTTCCTCTGAGGGCCTTCAACTCTTTCTGCATTTCATCAAACTGGTCTTGAAAATCGTCCATTCGATCATAGAAACCCAAGCTTTCACTTGGTGGAGGAATAAGGCGATACACTTCATCATTAGCGAACAGGATCATATTCACCGAGGGAGGTGCAACATAGTGAACCTCGTTTCTAGCAGCAGGGGTAACGTGCACCACAGGAGGTGGGGGAGTAGCATCAGTCTGAGTAAGCAGAGCAATATGAGGATCTTGAATAAAACCTTCTGGTATAAAGTTCTCTGGCATTCCCCAAGGATATCCCAGAGGCATACGATTATGGATAACAGTTGGAGTGGCAGAAACAGGAACAATCAGAGCTTCAGTAGTAACCATTGTCTATTGAGGCTGAACAATCAGTGGCTGATTCAAAGCAGCCACCAAAGATTCCATCAGAGTAGTGAGATTGGACATACCGGACTTCAGAGCAGAAACTTCCTCACGCAACTCGTGATTCTCTTGTTCTAGGTTATCCATCTTCCTTCTGAAATTAGCTCGAGTATTGTACCAGTGAGACAACTTGCTGAATGAAGTAAAGAAGCTCAGTAAGACACATGGATATGCAAAAAAAAAATGCAAGAATTGTGTACAATATTGTAGGTGTTTAGGTATTGGCTTGCATTTTTGGTAAATTCCAAGTGTATGTGTGAATGTCATGACTGATGTCATAACATTCTAGTTCAGGTTGCACTAACTCTTTAGGTACATGTGCAGAAAAATATTGTAACTCAAATACTGATGTTTATAAGTGTGTATCTGAGCATGTTTGCAAAATGATCACATTTTGCTAATCAGTAGACAGGTTTTCTCAGATGTCATAACAGATGTTATGACATCCTGTTCTGAACTAGCAGGATTACAGGATTGGATAAGTCTGAGTTTTTTCAGGAAATAACTCAGTCCTTCCTAAACAGAATCCTGCGTTTTCTGAGGAGTAACCTAGCTCAATCCTAACCTGATCAACAAAGTATTGTGACCTGGTCTTTAGGTCAAACGGAATCAACCCTAGGTTTTTGGAAACCCTAACTGAAGTTGCAGCTGCTATATATTCAACAGAGCTGCGGTTTTTGAAGGTATGCCTGCTGATTGATTAGAAGATCAAGTTTGTAATCTGTATAGATTTGTTTATTGTACTCCAAGCAATTATCATTGTGATAAGTGTCTTGGAATAGGCTTAAATTGTAAGGGTTGTGTAGCACTCAAAGCTTTGAAGCAAGAGTGTTTGAATGTTACTTGACTAAAGCTGTGAAGCAGAGTCAAGTTAGTTGTGTACATCACTCAAAGCTGTGAAGCACGAGTGATTGTGTTACTTGATTAAAAAGCTGTGAAGCTTAATCAAGTGTGTGTTTTGAAGAGTGTCTTCATCAATTCTCAAGTCAAATTGGTTTATGTATCACTGCTGTGATTGAGGGGGAGTGAGTAGGAACTCAGGTTTAAGTTGTACTTAGATTAGAATTGCATTGGGTAGGTCTTAAGTGAAGGAGATAAACTGGTTGGTTTATTCCTGAATTAACATCTCTTATAGTGGATTCTCTCCCTGGCTTGGTAGCCCCCAGAGTAGGTGTTGTTGCACACTGAACTGGGTAAACAATTGACTGTGTTATTTACTGCTTTTGTATTTACTGTCATATAGTAAGTCAGATACGGTGTCATAACATTGGACGTGACATTGAGTATCTGTAGCCAGAATTTCAAATATGATGCATGATGTGCAATGCATATGATTTATTTTATTATTATTATTTCAAGGGGCTTAAAGATTTATAGAAAATTTTGCATATATCAAAGTAATAACACATTTGAAATACTGAAATTTTTTATTATAATAACTTCAAAAATGGATTACAAGTCTCAATAATCCCAAGTAAAAGATGAAATTAAAGCCTAAAACCCTAAGTAGCAAAGCTGATGGAGATCACTATATACGCTGATGCTTCCCCGTAAGCCTGGTAATCTGAGCCTTCAACCTTTGGTTTTCTTCCGCGTACGTAGGGGGGACCTCTTTCCAATCATCTGAATCAGGAAGTGAGCAACTAGGGCCTGATTTACGTTTAGAGGAATATAAATCCCCTTGACTCTCCATCATCTCTACAGCCCGACTCTCAAGAATCTCAATCAAGTCGCCTTTCTCCTCCAAGTCTGCTCGGTAGGAAACCTCTAGAGTCTGGAACTTATTCTTCCAAGCTTCCTTTTCCTACTGTATCCTGACTAAAGCAAGCTGGAGCTCTTCCATATCATCCAATAGGGGAGGATTGGTCTTCACAAACATATCAGGCATAGGTGCTTCTCTGGAATACGGAATCTTCAATTGGATGGCTCTTGCTTGCACCCACTGCAGATAAGGCTCTAAAGAAACAGCCCCCTAGGTCCCAAGTCCTTCCTACTCTTCCTGTGAATGTGATGCCAGGCCTTCGAAATCTTCTACCTAGCTTCCTTATGGTCTTATCCCTCTTTCAGGAAGAAACTAATCAAATGAATACTATTTGGCTTATCCCTCATCGGATATCCACGCTATCGTCGTGCAAGAACATGGTTATAGTTAATTCCTACCTTTGTAATGAGAAGAGGAACATTGGGGAAACTACCACAACTGTCGACAATCTCTACATCATGGTAAGATTGATGATACCAAACAACATTTGAATGAGCAAGTGCCATGATCTTTGGGTCCCAACGAGGTTCCCTCCTGACATCACAGGAAGCATCAGACCGAGGCAAATGAGAAGTAAACCACTGATACAATAAAGGCAAGCAGCAGATGATCATCCCTCCATGATAAGAATCACGAAGATGAATAGAGTAATAAGCATCACCCAACAATGTAGGAACTGGGTTCCCTATCATAAAGATCTTGATGGCATTGATATCAATAAATTTGTCTACATTGGGAAATAAGAACAACCCATAAGCAAGTAGAGCAAAGATGGCCTCAAAAGC
This sequence comes from Vicia faba, assembly GCA_948472305.1. NCBI lineage: Eukaryota > Viridiplantae > Streptophyta > Magnoliopsida > Fabales > Fabaceae > Vicia > Vicia faba. Next base: position 929,153,319 of record OX451741.1, on the reverse strand, counting down.
AGTCGTACTCTTTATACTAGCTAAGTAGCAAGCTTTCTCAAATAAGAAATGAGCTGGTAATCCTCTAATCCCTTCTTTGGTAGTCATGTGAGCTTCAACCTCATACTTTCTCAAATGGATCAAAGCAGCAATCTCATGGTATTTTGGCTCCCCCTCTAAACCAGTAAAAGGAACACGACCAGTAATAGGCAAACCCAGTAGATAGGAATACTCCTCCAATGTAGGCATCATCTGATAATCAGGGAAAGTAAAGCATTGACACATCAGATCATAGAATTGGACCAAAGTCGAGAGAATATCCTCTTTCATCCTGAGCTTCATGAGAGAAATGATGGACCCATACTTCCCCTGAAAATCTGTAGGACACTCGATCTCGGGAATCAGACTCATCAACTCATCTATCTTGGCATCTTTGAAACTGTACTTTCTGGTCTTTCTTTTTCCAGAATCCATAGTCAAAAAGTACCTGAGATATTCACAAAGAGTCAAGTTTTAAGTCCCTTGAAATAAAATGTCTTTAAGAGATGCTCATGAGTGCATGAATGCATGATGTAACAATCATTCATAAGATCATAAACATAGGGTTCATAGGCTTAACATCACGAGCATGAGGTCGAAGGTACTACCCATAAGGTATGGTCTAAAAGTTATCACCTGCCAGACAAGGTTCTAGAGGTTCCTAGAGTCTAAATCCTTCCTTCGGATATTACCAACTTCTCGATTAACTCGGTAATTAGTAATATTCTCAAGAAAAAATCGTCCAAGCGTAGTATCGCATGACAACTACTTCCAGATTACTTCATCATAGCTTCCGCACTACACCTAAAAGGCCAAGATGGGTTAGGTATTCTACGGTCCTCAATTTCATCAGGCTCCCAGGTTAAAAGCAATACACATTCCTGATTACTCGGTAAACGACACTACAGTTAAAGGGGCCTCCACAGAGTGGGGGATCTCATGTCTCCTTTTTTGGGATTACTCCCTCAAAGTTAACATGACTATACCGCCCGTCCTATCTTAAGCTTTCCCAAGTCCGGGTATAGGACTTATGAGAAATTACCAAGCACCCTAAAAACCAATAAAATCCAGACAAACATATATACAACAGATAATAGCACATATACAGAGAAACAAAGATAGGCTCAACCTACTTAGGGATGGACCAATAAGAGGTCAACCTTTCCCCCAGTGAAGTCACCATTTTTTTTATGTAGCGGTAGAAATGTTGAGACTAAGCCATTGGATTTGACTTGACTCACACATATCAAAATAAAAATCCCCACCGTGCTTTATAGTTTTCAAAGCAATGGGAAAAGAATGAATAACCCAAAAGGGGGGGAAAGATTCTAGGTAAGGGGGTTGGTTATGCAAAGGGAAGGTATTAACACCATAAAAATCTATGGTACTTCGCAGGAACCTCTTTGTAAAATATGTATGTTTTAGCTATAAAATGTTGTATGAAAATAGATTGTGATGGTGAGAAAAGAAGTATAATTTTTTATCATTTTTGTACCCGCCGCGGTTGAGAACCTTTAGTGCCTACGTACCACCTTCGGTGCAATAGGGGATCAGGGTATACATAGTTCCTATTTTAAAAAAATTTAAAACACAACTGTGTTGTTTAATTTTAAGAGACAAGACATCATTGTCATTGTCCGTGTGGAAAACATACTTACTACCCATAATTATGAGAAAGAAGAATTCGTGTCATCTCAAAGTGAAGGATATGGCTTGGATTTCAAAATCAACAATGCCTCACTCAACATCCAAGTGGAAAATATCTCACTTCACTACATATTATAGAAGTATAGTTGTTTGCATCACTACAAGTATTAACAAGATTCCAATCTTTTGAGAAAAGTTTTTATGGATAAAAGCCAAAATGGCAAAATAGTTTAAATGAGATTTATTAACTTTTAGTCTTCTCACAAAAATATCAAAGTATTTTTAAGTTGATTGAAATTTGTTTGAGAAATAATTTTTGAAAATGCATGGACATAAGTCCAAGTTTATTATGAAAGTGGTTCAAGTTTTAAAACAAGAAGAGTTTTCAAAAGGAGGGAGAATATTTTTGAAATTAAAGAAGATGGGAGGAGATAAAGAGACTGTCCTAAAGCCTAAGGTAAAATCTAGGGGAAAGAACCATCTAACCAACAAGAATCCAACATTTGACACAATGAGTAAATGGAGAATTCCCATCCTTTGGATTTGAAACTAAAAAAACAATTACGTAGAAGGACCTCTTAAGAAAACCAAGCTCCATTTGCATTAAGTATTCACAAAAATTGGGCAGCGTAACATCTATATACAGGTGAATTCCAGATCACAAACTAAGCATGTAATCACAATAACCTGCACACAAAACAAACAAACAACCCAATGTCTTGGGGTAAACCCCAAGAACTCTAGACAAGATAACAATCAAGGTCATAAGGTCTCAAGGTAGGCCACAACTTCTAATCCTAAGTCCAAGAAGTCCATCACTCGATAATTCCAAGGATAGTAACCAAATAGTCCAAGTGACATTAAACATTTTTAGGGTTCAAGTTGATTATTAGGTATCTTCAAAAAGAAATGAAAAGCTCAAGTGAGCAAAATAAAAATGACATGAAGATAAAGGCTCAAGTGAGCAAAGATAAAAAATGGCATGAAATGTAAATGCTAAAGTAAATGGTACATAAAGTAAAAGTATAAAAATAAAGCATAAAATAAAGTCAATTTTTAGGAATTAGTAGTTAGTTAGATGACCATCTTGAAACTTTCATTTGGAACTCATTAGAGGATCGGTAGAACCAAACCTCTCAACAACAAGTTGCATTTGCTTTTTGTCAAGTATATCATCCATTTAAGAATTCTCAAAATAATACTTAATGACCAATGATGTTTAAGTGGTCCACTTTGACCAAAATTGATGAAGTTCCATTAGAGGATTGGTAGAACCAAAGCCTCCTAACAATGGATCTTAAGGTTATTGGATCAAATGGTTCAAATTAACATACTTGGGCTTGCAAACATAGCTTTAGGCCACGAATGATCATTTCCTCAAATCGAGATAAAATTTAGCGCTATGTTAAGCAATCGTAAGTGGACTTATATAGAAGTCGCACCTATTTTGAGGATGGTCAATAGAAATCTATGCACCTCATGTTTTGAGACATGATATGTAAATCATGCTCCAATAACATTTGATACAATAAGAATGGGATAAGGTGAAGAGGAAAGGGGAAATAAATAAACAACATTTGAACCAAAATTTAATCAAACTATTATTAAAACCATTCATCCATTTTTATGGAGTTAGACTCAACACCTTGGAAAAATGATGTTAATAAAGTCCATGATCAAAATTTTAATCCAAGATCAGCCAGAATATATACAAAAAAAATTATATTTAAAAAAGAAATTTTTTTTTTAAAATGATTATAAAATGGAAATAAGGGAGAGAAATAGAAACTATATTCAAATTAATCAAGAAAAAATAAGTAAGACCATAGAAAAATCAAGAATGAACTCAAATATTTTTATAAAATTTTTGGTAATTTTTTAAAGTCATAATCTATTTTTAAAATTAAAATAAATAGGTAAAATAAACCATAAATGATAAAAAAAAATAAAAAAGTCGAAAATAAAAAATAAATGAGGTCACCAATATTTGTCAAAATGTCATTGAATCCTTCCCTATTTTTATCAGAATTTAAAAATGAAGAACATTATTTTTTAAACATTTAAAACAACTCAAATAAAATGAAAAATTATAAAAAAATACCAAAACACAAAATAAAATTGTGAAAAAATAAAATTCAGAAAGAGAAAAAAATCAAAAGTATTTTCCATAATTTTTCCAGACTTTTTGGAGTTAAAATAATTTTTCTATGAATTTTTGGAATTTAAAACAATTTAAATATAAAAATCAAAAAAATAAAATAAAGTCAAAAAGATGTGGAACAATGGATGAGAGTCAAAACGAGTTAGTAATCAAATCCAAGGGATATGGCTCGCTGTGCATATCATGGTTATTACTGAATAAAACACTGAATCAAATATAAATTAAATTTTCAAAAATTCCAAATGGCACACCATCATTGGTTGGAAGATGACACGTTGGTCATCTTCAACGTCCAGCCAATGTGAAACACAGGTACCTCAAACTGTAAAATCAGAAGCCAAGACCTATGACATTCGCTTCGTCTCATCAAGACGAAGACAACCATACCTTCGCAAAAAATTTATATAAAATGTAGCTCAAACAATTTGGAAGAGAAGTTTTGAAAAGGGATTTGAAATTTTGTGGTCAAAACGTGCTTCTAGTTAAAAACAAGTGTTGCAACTAGAACCGGGATGATGAGAGTTTCACAATAGTATCAAAGTTTTAGACAATTGGTGAAGGAATCTACCTATTGAAGTTAAGTTACAGAGCTCTAAAACTGGACTTGGCTAGCACGATTCAGGGAGTTTTAGAGCTTAATTCTTCTTCTGTTAGCTTCAGTGAGGTTTAAGGAAGGTGAATTGACAAAGAAAAGTAATTGAGAAAGGATGTAAAAGCAAATTTGAAGTTACAGAAAATTGAGTTCAAGAGAGAGTTTGACAGGGTGATTCTGGATTTCCAAGCTTAAGGAAATGAATGGGGGATGACCCTCTACTTATAAGGAATCAAATGGGATGCTCAAGCTTGTGAAATGATGATGTTTGGAGGGAAATCGTGTGAACCTGGTACACGAGCAAAGTGTGATCTGTTTTGCATCAAAACTCATCCAATCCTTGTGTTTTGATGCACTAATAACTTCTGGTAGTTCAGTAAGCATGTTTAGAAGCAAAAATGCACAACAAATTTTTGATTAGAAGCCAAAACAAGAGTTTCAAATTTCTGACTTGGTGAAAAATTCAGTTTCAAATTGCAAATTTAAAACCCATGGCATTTTCAACTCAAGGGGTCTTAGGATATGATTCTTGAAGTTTAGAAAGAGGATATTACACGCTTTATAATGTGCAAAGAATGGGATCAAATGGATGCTTGAGCTGAAAATTGTGATGAGTCAAAATTAAGAAAAAGAGGTTGACTTTCTATACTTAGAAAATTTCTAAGTTTTTCTTCAAAAATGAGTTGTAATGTCTTGCATTCAAATATGGCTTTCCACTTGAAATTTGCTCTTGACCGAAAAAGATGGCATGAAATAGATCTATTTAATGAAATTTTGAAACTTAAACCATTAAAAATATCCAAAAATTGAGAGAGTTATGACTTGTTGAAGTTGGCAAAAATTCATGAAATGACCTATAATCTATTACATCCTTAAGGCATCTTTCATCCATTTTCACACTTTGCACATAAAAGAAAGGTTAAATTTCACATCTTCAAGATTATTATGGAAAAATAATGGGCTCAAGGGGATAAAAATTGATCAAGTTATGATCATTTGAAGTCACATAAGGGAATTTGAAGGTTCATCTGGAGGTCTTGTAATATATCTTCATCATAAAGTTTATTCCACACATAATTTCTTTGAAACTTTTGAAGTGATTTTCTAATAACCCTCTAAAGAGAAGTATGTCTTTTGAATCACTCAAAAATACCAAAAGATGAGCAAGATATACCCCTTTGGAGTTCGAAACCGGAGCTCCTAATGCAAGAAAATGCCTTGGGAAACCTTTGCAATTTTGACCAATCTTTTTTGCACAAATACCTTTGTTATGTGCTTATAAGTTACTGAGTATGATAAGGAGAAACCAAAGTAACCAAAACCACTTGAAAATATAGAGAATTGAAGGAGATATGCACTTGTGATAATTGAAATCAAAGACTTGTCCATTTGAGTCAAACTTCTTCAATTAACCCTTGTACTTTTGAACTAATTTTGACAACTTGAAGCATGATGAATCATAAAAGACTTTGTCATGATATTACTTCAAAACATCTTTAACGATGAGGCTTGAACTTCAATGAAACTTTATTGAGGAAGGCACATAAATGAACTCATGAATCCCTAGATCAATCTTGATGGAATATATTGTGCTTTCACCTACAACATCAACAATTGTGGAAAACACTCATTGTATTTATTAGTTAAAGGATAATTCATACATAACATAGATGATCATAAAATACAAGTTAAAGTTCTTGGTGATTCCTCCTAGAGTAAAAGCTAAAGATAGGGAGAAGAACCAAACCCTAATGTGATCTTGTTGTGATTGAATTGATATGATATGATAAAGGGATCTTAGGGGAAAAATTGGGGTATAACACCCTTCTCTAATAGCCTCTTCTAAACGAACAACTATGTTTACCATTTTGGTGAAGTCACTCGGTGCACTGGCGACCATCCTTACATAATAAAATGACCCAAGGGTTTTTAGGAAGACCTTGGTTATTTCTTGTTCTCCCATAGGATGCACCACCTGGGAAGCTATCTCACACCATCTCTTTGTATATTCTTTAAATGACTCCTTGTCTCTCTGAGCCATTGCCCTCAACTGGTCACGATCAGGTGCAGTGAACATATTGTACTTATACTGATTGATGAAGGATTCTCCCAGATCATTGAAGGTGTGAATAATACTACTGTCTAGAATCATACACCACTTCAAAGCATCACCAGTTAAACTATCTTGGAAGAAATGAATGACCAAACGCTGATCATCAGTATGGGTAGACATTTTCCTTATATACATCACAAGGTGGTCACGAGGGAAAGAGTTTCCCTTGTACCTCTCAAATTTGGGTGCTTTAAACTTGGCTGGCACCTTTACATTGGGAACTAGGCAGAGCTCACTGATGTTCTGTCCAAATAATTCTTTTCCTCAAAGGGCCTTCATTTCCTTCCGCATCTCATTGAATTGGTCTTGAAAGTCATCCAACTAGTCATGGAAACCCACACTTTCACTCGGTGGAGGAATAGGATGATAAACTTCATCATTAACAAACGGTATAGCATTCACTGAAGGAGGTGTAGTATAGTGGATCTCATTTCTAGCAGCAGAAGTAATATGCACCATAAGAGGTGTGAGAGTAGTAGCAGCTTGCACAACTGGAGCAGCTTGAGTGTCAAGATTAAAACCTTCTGCCATGAAGTTTTCAGGCATTCCCCATAGGTAACCCTGAGGCATACGTTTTTGTGCAACAGTAACTGGGGTAATAGAAACAGGAACTGATGGACCTTCAGAAGCATTTGTTGTTTGTTAAGGCTGGGCAAGTGGTGGATGATTCTGAGCAGCCACCAATGATTCCATCAAAGCAATCAGATTGGCCATACCGGCCTTCAAAGCAGTAACTTCTTTGCGTAGCTCGTGATTCTCTTGTTCAAGATTCTCTATTTTCTTCCTGGAATTAGCTCGAGTATTGTACCAGTGAGTCTACTTGCTGAACAAAGTAGAGAAATTCAGTAAGACACTTGGGTATGAATAGAAATGCAAGAAGTATGTACCGGATGATGCATGATATGCGATGCACATGATTTATTTTATTATTATTAATATTTCAAGGGACTCAATGGACAATTTTGAAAATATTAAAGTACTAACACATTTTGAAATACTTAAAATCTCATTATAATAACTTCAAAATGCATTATAACTTTTTAGTAAAAGTTTCAACAATCCCAAATACAAGAAGAGATAGAATCTGAAATCCTAAGAAAGGAGAACTGATAAAGATCACTCCACACACTGATGCTTTCCTGTGAGTCTTGCAACCTGAGCCTTCAACTGCTTGTTCTCTTCTGCATACATGTCGGCAACAACTTTCCAATACCAGAGTCGGGAAGTGAGTGGCTAAGTACTGATCGATCTTGAGAGGAAAATAAATCCTCTTGCTTATCCATCATCTCTACAAAATGACTCTCAAGAATATCAATTAGGTTATCCCTCTCCATCAAGTCTGATCGGTAAGACATCTCTAAAGTCTGACACTTATTCTTCCAGACCTCCTTCTCCTGCTACATCCTGACTAGGGCAAGCTGAAGCTCTTCCACATCATCTAAAAGTGGAGGAGTGGTCTTCACAAACATATCAGTCCTAGGTGCTTCAAGTTAATATGACATCTTCAATTGAATTTCCCTTGCCTGTACCTACCGAAGATAAGGTTCCAAAGAAACAGCTCTTCTAGGTCCCAAGTCTTTTCTACTCTTCTTGTGGACAAGGCGCCAAGCCTTTGCAATCTCATCCTTAGATTTATCATGATCCTCTCCCTGTTTGATAAAGAAACCAATAAGATGAATACTATTTGGCGTATATCTCATCGAATATCTAAGTTGACATCATGCAAGAACGGGGTTGTAATTAATTCCTCCCTTTGTACCAAGAAGAGGTACATTGGGGAAACTAACACAACTATCGACTATCTCCACCTCATAGTAAGCCTGATGATACCAAATAATATTGGAATGACTGAGGGCCATAATCTTTGGAGCCCAACGAGGTTCCTTCATGACATCCCAGAAAGCATCGTACCGGGGTAAGTGAGAAATAAACCACTGATACAATAAAGGCGTACAACAAATAATCATCCCTCCATGATAATAATCTCGAAGATTAATAGAGTAATAAGCATCTCCTAATAATGTAGGGACTAGATTCTGTATCAAAAAGATCCTGATGGCATTGATATCCAAAAAATTGTCGACATTAGGAAATAATAACAACCCATAAACAAGTAGACCAAAGATGGCCTCAAAAGCAACCGTACTCTTCATCCTAGCAAAGTAGAGAGATTTCTCCAATAAAAACTGAGCGAGTAAACTTGTCATTCCTCCTTTAGTAGTCCTGTGAGCCTCAATCTTAGACTTCCTCAAATGAACCATAGCAGCAATCTCATGAGACTTTGGCTCCCCCTCCAAACCGGTGAAAGGAACATGATTAGTAATAGGTAAACCCAGTAGATAAGAACACTCCTCCAATGTAGGCATCAACTAATAATCAGGGAAAGTGAAACATCGATACATCAGATCATAGAACTGGACCAAAGTCGAGAGAATCCCCTCCTTCATCTTGAGCTTCATAGAGACACGATGGATCCGTACTTCTTCCAAAAATATATAGAACTCTTAATCTCGAGAATCAGACTCATCAAACCATCTATCTTAGGATTCTTGAAACTGTACTTCCGAGTCTTTCTTTTTCCAGAATCCATGGTCAAAAGCACCTGAGATATTCGTAAAAAGTCAACTTTAAGTCCCTTGAACCAAAACGTTTTTAAAAGATGCTCATGGGTGCATGAATGCATGATGCGACAATCATACATAAGATCACAAACATGGGGGGTTCATAGGTTCGATGTTACAAGCATGAGGTCAAAGGTACTACCCACAAGTTATGGTCTAATATTTTATCACCTGTCGAAGAAGGTTCTAAAAGGTTCCCAGAGTCTACATCCTTCCTTTGGATATTACCAACATCCCGATTGACTCGGTAATTAGTAATATTCTCAGGAAAAACTCGTCTAAGTGTAGTATTGTGTGACAATCATTTCCGGATTACTCCGTCATAGTTTCCGCACTACACCTAAAAGACCAAGATGGGTTAAGGGTTCTATGGTCCTCAGTTTCAGCAGGATCCCAGGTCAAAAGCATCACGTCTTCTCGATTACTCGGTAAACGATACTACAGTCAAAGGGGCCTCTACTAAGTGGGGGATATCTTGCCTCCTTTTTTTGGGATTACTCCCTTAAAGTTAACATGACTATACCGCCCGTCCTATCTTAAGTTTGCCCAAGTCCAGATATAAGACTTATGAGAAATCACCAAGCATCCTGAAAACCAAGATAATCCAGACAATAATATATACAACATATAATATATAAATAACAATAGCACATACACAAATAAACAAAGATAGGCTCACCCTAGTTAGGGATGTACTAGAATTTGGTCGATCTTTCTCCAGTGAAGTCGCCATTTTTTATGTAGAGGTAGAAATGTTGAGACTAAGTCATTAGATTGAATTGACTCGCACATATCAAAATGAAAATCGACATTGTCCTTTATTGTTTCCAAAGGAATGGGAAAAGAGAGAAAAACCAAACAAAAGGGGAAGAGAATCTAAGTTTGGGGGTTGGTTATGCAAAGGAAAGGTATTAGCACCCTAAATATCTACGGTACTCCGTATGAACCTCTTTGAAAATCTGTGTATTTTGGCTATAAGAGTTGCATAAAAAATAGATTCTGGGGATGAGAAAAGAAGTATTTTTTACAATTTTTTCACCCGTCGCGGTTGTGAAACTTTAGTGCCTATGTACCATCTTTCGTGCAATAGGGGATCAGGGTACTCGTAGTTGACCTTTAAAAATTTTAAAACACAAGTTTGTTGGTTAATTTTAAGAGATGAGACATCATCATCGTATTTGAGTGGGATGATTATGAGAAGTAGAGGATATGGCTTGGATTTTAAAATCAACAAAGCCTTGATCAACACCCAAGTGGAAAATATCTCACTTCACTATATATCGTAGAAGTATAGTAGCTCGTATCACTACAAGGACTTACAAGAGTCTAATCTCTTAAGAAAAGTTTTAAAATAAAAGCCAAAATGGCAAATATGGTTTGAATGAGATTGATTGAATTTTAGTATTATCACAAAAATGTTAAGGTATGATTAAGTTGGTTAAAATTTGATTAAGAAAATATTTTGAAAAAATGCATGGACCTAAGTCCAAGTTTATTATGAAAGAGGTTCAAGTTTAAAAAAATTAGAATAGTTTTGAAAAGGAGGGAGATGCTTTTTGAAATTAATGAAGATGGGAGGAGATGAAGGGACTATCCTTAAGCATAAGGTAAAAGCTAGGGAAAAGAATTATCTAACCAACAATAAGCCAACACTTGACACAATGAGTCAATGTAGAATTCTCATCCTTTGGATTTGAAACCAAACAAGAAAAAAATATTAACCTCTTAAGAAAACTAGAATTTAAATGCATTAAGTCTTCAAAAGATTGGGCAGAGTAACAACTGTATACAGATGAATTCCTGATTACAGACAAAGCATGTAATCAAAGTAACCTTCAAGCAAAGAAAACAAGCAACCCAATGTCTTAAGGTAAGCCCCAAGAACTCCAGACAAAAAAACAATAGAAGTCACTAAGGTCTCAAGGGTGGTCAAGGTCTCTAATCATAAGTCCAAAAAGTCCACAACTCCAAAATGCTAAGGATAGTAACCAAATAGTCCAAGTAACCTTAAAGTTTTTTCTTTTTATTATTAAAGTTGGTTATTAGGTATCTTCAAAGAGAAAATGAAAAAATCAAGTGAGAAAAACAAAATTACATAAAGATAAATACTTAAGTGATCAAAGACGAAAATAGCATGAAATGAAAATGCTAAAATAAATGTGCTTAAAGTAAAGAGCATAAAGTAAAAGCATAAAATAAAGTCAATTGTTAGAAATTAGAGGTTAGTTGAATGACCATCTTGAAACTTAAATTTGAAAACTCATTAGATGATTGATAAAATCAAAGCCTCTCAATAACAAATTTCATTTACTTTTTGTCAAGTATATCATTAATTTCAAAATCTCAAGGCAACAATAAATGATCAATGATGTTTAAATGATTCACTTGGTTCCAAAATTTATGAAGATTCATTAGAGGATTGATAAGACCAAAGCCTCATAACAATGTACCTCAAGGTTATTTGATCAAAGGTTACAAATTAAACATACTTGAGCTTGCAAACATAGTTTTGGGCCACAAATAATCATTTCTTGAATCAGGATAAAATTTAGCGCTATGTTAAGTAATCGTAAATAGACTTATATAGAAGTCACACCTATTTTGAGGCCGGTCAATAGCAATCTATGTGCCATATGTTTGGATTAATGATATGTAGATCATCCTCTAACAACATGTAGCATAAAAGAGAAGAGGGTGAGATGAAGAGGGAGGGGATACATTTAAATAAAAAAATTAATCAAACTATCATTAAAATTCATCCATCCATTTTAGTGGAGTTAAACTCAACACTCAAGATCAAATGATATTAATGAAATTTATGATCAATAAACACATAGCCAGAATATATTAAAAAAAATAAATTGCATTTAATGAATAAAATAAAAAAGAAAAATAATTTTTAATTGTTTTTAAAATGAAAATAAAAGCTAAAATAGTAAACTATGTTCAAAGTATAAGAGAAAAATTTAAAAAGACCATGGAAAAATCAGAGTTGACCACAAATCTTTTTATAATTTTTTTTTGGTAACTTTTTTAAAACAGGAAAGTATTTTTAAACTAATTAAAATCACTCAAATAAGTGAAGAAAAATATCAAAAATAATAGAAGTCAAGATAAAATTCTAGAAAAAAATTAGAAAGTAAAAAATGAGTAAAATGATTTTTATAAAAAGTTTCAGAATTTAAAAACATCAAAAAGTATTTTTAAATAATTAAAAACAAGTTAAAATAAAGGAGAAATTATAAAAAAAATATAAAATCTAAAAATAAAGTCATGAAAAAATAAAAATAAGGAAGAGAATTTTTAAAAATATTTTTACGATTTTTTCATAATTTTTGACTCAAAAATGATTTTTCTATGATTTTTTGAAGTTTAAATCAATTAAAATAAAAAATCAGAAAATAAAATAACAAACCAAAAAAATCTGAATCATCTGATCATTGTCAAAACGCATTAATAAACAGATCCAATGGATCTGGCGCGTTGTGCTTGTCAAGGACTTTATTGAATATCACACCCAATCATTTTTTATAAAATAAAAACAACTTAAAATGTGGCACGTTGGATGAAGTATGACTCACTAAAGTAATCAGATCCTAGGGCTCACAACATGCATGCATGGTAAAGTGAAACACCAAATCTGTTTCAAAAAAATAACGTGGCAAAACTTCATTGGTTGAAGACGGACATGTCAAAGTCTTAAACCTCCAGCCAAACCTTAAATTGAATTCCACAAATTGTAAAATTAGCAATCTAGACCGGTATCATTAGATTCGTCTCTTCAAGACGATTCTAATGGTACCATCGCACAAAATTTATATAAACTGAGCAAGGCTTAAATTGAGAAAATGCAGAAATAATAGCGAGCACGAAATTCTGGAATATCTCACTCAAATCTAAATGAAATTTCAAATTATAAAAAGCACGAGAATCAGAAGAATGCGGAGAGTAGATTAGTCCTTTATTTGGATCGATTTGACTAAGCAATCTACCTGGACGAAATAGAAAAAGGTGTTTCTGAATTTGGACTTCTGTAGATCAGTAAAGGTTACAATTCTTAAAGGTAAGAGTGTGGTTAGCTTCATAGAAATTCAATGAAGCTAACTGAATGAAACTTTTGGTGTTTTGGAGTGAGGAAGCAAGAAATCAGAAATTCAAATTTAGAGTTCCTGTGGGATATGAATAGGGGTCAATTGGCTATCAAAAGCTTGAGAAAATGAGTGAGATATAACCCTCTATTTATAGGTAAGCAAATGGGATGCTCAAGTGTGTGGAATGATGATGTTTGGAGGGAATTCGTGTGAAGTTGCAAGCAAGAAAAGTGTGACTCGTATTTTGTTCAAAACTCCCAAAACTTGTGTTTCAAGTTGATAACCATTTCTAGAAAATTGTTAAACATGATTATAAGTAAAAAAGCGCAACAAATTAGTGATTAGAAGTTGAATTGTGCACTTTAAATTCTGACTTGGAGGAAAAAGCCAGTTTCAAGGTACCAACTTTGAATCAATGGTATTCACAACTCAAGGAGTCTTAGGGCATGATTCTTGAAGAAATTGAAAGATAAGGTCACCAATTTTACAATGTGAAAAGAATGGGATCAATTGGATACTTGAGCTAGGAGTTGTGATGAGTCAAAGTTGAGTAAAAGGTGTTGGCTTTTTGTACTTAGAAAAATTCTATGTTTTTCTTCAAAAGTGACCTATGATGTTTTGAGTTCAAACAAGCCCTTCCTCCAAAATTCAGCTCTGATTAATGATGCTAGCTTGAAGTAGACTTCCCAAAGAGCATTGTGAAACTTGAATCACTCAAAAATAACAAGTATTGAAAAAGTTATGGCCTTGTGAAGTTGGTGAAAATTCATGAGATGACCTATAATCCTTTGCATTCTTAGGTAGATAAAAATTGACCAAGTTATGATCTTTTGAAGTCACAAAAGGTAATTTGATGGCCTATCTAGAGGACTTGTAATCTTTCTTCATAATTGGGCATCTTCCACATAAAATGTTCTTGAAATTTTTATAAGTGATTAGTTTATAACTCTCTAAAGAGAAGCATGTCTTTGGAATCACTCAAAAATACCAAAATATGAGCAAGATATAGCCCTTAGAAGTTCAAAACACTAGCTCCTAGAGCACCAAAATGACTTGGAAACCCCTTTCAATTTTGACACACTTTATTGCATAATAACTTTTTCCATGTGAACAGAAGTTGTTGTGGATGATAATAAGAACCCATATAAACAAAAACCAACTCCAAATGTTAAAAATTGAGAGAGTTATGCACTTGTGATCAAGAAATCAAGAACTTGTCCAATTAGGTCAAACTTCTTAAATCAACTCTTGCATATTATGATTTCCTTTGACAAATTGAGGCATGATGAATAATAGTAGACCTTTTCATGATATTACTTCAAAGCATCTTCAATGATGAAGCTTGAATCTCAATGAATATTTATTGAAGAAGGCATAGAAATAAACTCATGAACCTATAAATCAACCTGATGAAATGTGTTGTGCCCTTACCTATGATATCATTAATTAGAGAAAATATTAATTTTATTTATTATTTAAAAGTTAATAAATACAAAACATAGATAATCACAATATATAAATCAAGGTTCTTGGTGATTTCTCAGGAGAAAGCCTAAAGATAGAGAGATGAACCAAACCCTAGTGTGATCTTGTTGTGATTGATTTGATATGAGATGATAGAGGAATCTTAGGGGAAAAATTGGGGTACAACACTACATCTTCTAATTCTGTGAAGAAGCCCTTCGTTGGTAAAAAAGAAACCAATGTTGTCTATAGCCAGAAAAGTCGTAGTAAGAATGATCGCCATCAGTCTGTGGGGGAGATATTGAACTCTAATCCGACGCCTGTTCAACAATCACAACAAGGAAACCAACATAGCTCAGACGCTCCGAAAAGGAAATTCACCAGAATTAATATGCCATTGGCTCAAGCATTCCAACATTTGATAAAGGCTAGCCTCATAACACTCCGGGATCCACTTCCTAATCCCAATACATCCTCTCCAAAGTATAACCCAAATACGAGGTGTGCATATCATTCGAACAGTCCTGGGAATGACACCAACAAATGTTAGGCCCTTAAAAACAAAGTTCAAGACATGATTGATAACAAGGAAATTGAGTTTGACCCTCCTGAGACTCCGAACTTGAATACTGCTCCTATTGAAGATGTTTTGTTTGTTACCTCCGTAAGTGATGTGGTTACTCCCCTCTCTCAACAATAAAAAATAATTTGCTACAAGCCCACTTATTTTCAGATTGTGTTAAAGAATGTCATTATTGTGTGGTTTAACCCAATGGATGCGGGTTACTGAAGGAAGGCATTCAACGCCTGATGGATGAACATGTAATTTTGATTGAGAAAGTTCCATATGCTGAGAATTTATGTCGAGATTTGTATGTCATATCTGGTACTCCTTTTAAGATCAATTCCAAAGGTCCTGTAAAAATTACCGCCAATCCAAAATTGCTCCCTTAATCATTACAAAACCTGGGCCCATCCCATATTCCCTGGAGAAGGTTGTTCCATGGAATTATGGGTATGACGTCTATTAACATGGCATTAAACAAGAGTTGTCTAACGAAGATGATGAAGAACTTGATCCCAACATTGACAATATTGCGGGGACTAGCAAAATTACTAAAAGTCGAAGGATTTTCTCCCCATAAATCTCTACACCTGTTCAAGTCACAGTTACCAAGCCAAATGCCAAAGCTCGAGGTAAAGAGCCAATGATATAGCCTGCCCAGACAGAGGCACCAAAAGAAGCTACAGTCAAGGATACCTCTAGATAAGAAATGGAAGAGGTTTTGAAGATCATTCATAGAAGCGATTACAAAATTGTTGAACAACTGGGGCAGACCCCATCGAAAAACTCTATGCTATCTTTACTATTGTGTTCTGAAGCCCATGCGCAAGCTTTAATGAAATTTTTGAAGACTGCTCATGTACCACAATAAATTTCTGCTGATCAATTTGGAAGTTATGTTTCTAGCTTAACGACTGACAATGGATTAGTTTTCTCCGATGCTGACCTGACTCCAGAGGGGAGAAATCATAATAGGGCCTTGTATGTCTCCATTGAATGTAGGGGTACTACATTGGACCATGTGTTAGTTGAGACTGGATCTTCTCTGAATGTTCTGCCAAAAGGCGCTCTTGACAGACTGGATAATGAGGGGGTTGTGCTGAAACCCAGCGACATTATAGTTCGAGCCTTTTATGGATCTAAAAGAATGGTACACGGAGAAGTGGATCTTCCTATCAAAGTGGGCTCATAGATCTTTAAATCCACCTTTTATGTGATGGACACCCGACCAGCTTATTCTTGTCTATTGGGATGCCCCTGGATCCATGGGGCATGCGCTGTTACCTCCACCTTACATCAAAAACTAAATTATCCAGTGAAAGGGAATATCGTTACTGTCTGTGGGGAAGAAGAGTACATGGTCAACCATCTGAATTCGTTCCAATACATGGATATGGACGGAGAATTCATCGAGACTCCCTGTCAAGCTTTTGAAGTGATTTCCCTTGCTATTGTGGAAGATGTTTCTGCCATTCCAAAGACTACCAGGGTTCTGCGCAAGATGGCTTCCTTTAAAGATGCCAAAGCTACTATTGAAGAAGTTGGTTGCACAATTTAGGGTCAGCTTCCTGATATCCCCTACAAATCTGACAAGTTTGGTTTCGGCTTTACTGCAGAGGGTCAAAGGACTGTTCGTCGCACTCGAGCTGAAAGACCTCTGTTCTGTATTAGCAACAATGGAATTAATGCTATAGAAGACGCTAACAGGGATGATGACTTCGACAACTAGATCTTTCCTACCATTGGCAACAGACTCGGCAACTGGAAGGCGAAAGACATTATCTCAATCTCCTTTAGCCAGGAGTAATAGTTATTTCTATTTTTATTGCTTTAAGAAATTTGGTTATGTAATTTATTTTAAAATAATAACTTTAAACCATGTGTCTTTCCCGGGGCATAATGGTTCATTTGTTAAGGGTTGTCATTTCATATGTTCATATTTTCATTTAATAAAAACATTTGATGTTTTGCATTCAAATTTTGTGCTCTCTATCTTTCTTTTACTTTATTTCACTTGTAAATAACTATGTGTTCTAACACACACCCACACACTACATTGCAGATCCCCATCCACTCTGGATCTCGTTGATAACGATTCTGCTATTGCCACTTATGACTTTGAAAATCCAATCTACCAAGCTGAAGCGAAAGGTGAAGAAGATTGTGAAATACCCATAGAACTTTCCAAACTCTTAATACAAGAATAAAAGGCTATCCAACCACATGAAGAGTCGGTCAAAGTGGTATACTTGGGTTCTGAGACAATCAAGAAAGAAGTCAAGATAGGCGCCAACTTAGATGGCAGTGTCAAGAACTGGTTGATTTAAATGTTATATGACTATGTTGAGGAATTTTCTTGGTCATACGAAGACATGCCAGAGCTTCATACTAATATTGTGGTTCACCGCCTGCCAATGAGAGAGGGTAATTCTCCGATTAAGCAGGAGTTTCATTGCATGCGTCCCGAGATGTCAGAGAAAATCAAGGTCGAGGTTATGAAACAATTCAATACAGGGTTCTTAGCAGTGACTTCATATCCTCAATGGGTTTCTATTGTTGTTCCAGTACCAAAGAAAGATGGCAAGTGTGATACGGTGGCAAAAACGACTGTTTAGTGCTGGTTTGCATTTTGCGTTTTGTGTTTGCAAAATGTCGCGGTAAGCAAGAGTCGCCACCGACTTTTATTTCATCCAATCGGAAAGGAAAAAAGTACAAAAAAAATCCTTTTTCGAGATATTCTGAGTACGGGGGGTAGATTATAGAAAGGGAAGGTGTTAGCACCCTTTCTATCCATGGTTTTCCATGGGCTCTTAGGTACTTTCTCATCTTTTTAAAATTGCTTGTGTATGTGCTTTGTTTTGAAATGAGTTTTAACTTTGTGATAACCCTTGTATCAGTTCTCAAAGGTGTGACGAAGTTGTTTTGAAAATTGTTTTGTAATGTATAAGTGTGAAAAAAAAATTGATTTGAGCAAGTACCTACTAGCATCTACCTACTCGAAAAAAGATCGTTTCTATTCTTGTTCCTTTAGACAGCGCTATCCTACTATTGATAAATAGGTAGCACTGTCGTTGGAGTTGTAAGGGTCAATTCGAAAGGGACGTACGATCACTAAAGCAATATTAGGAAAAATTAGTAATAACCCTAGAGTCTTAAGATCATATTCAAGGAAACATTTCTGAGGCAACATTTCTGAGGCAACATTTCCGAGGCAACATTCGAAATGGGACATCTGATCTTTGTTAGACAGGAGGGCAGCCACTATGACACCCTATGCTTAATGATCGTTTATCGAAGGCAACCAAAGTGAGAGTATACCCTAAGAGTGATATGTGTGAGTGATTTGTTTTCAGTTATTTTGTCTTTGCACATTAGGGTTTTCTAACTGTATTAATTTGTCATGCATTCTTGCCATACAATCCTATTAGCATACATCTAGACAGTCAAATATTTCCAGGAAAAAATGCGAGAAAATAAATCTACGCTATTACAAGGCTTCAGGGAGGGGGATTAATTACATAGCCAAAAAACCCGGGGATTTAAACAGTAAATAAAACCCTAAATTAACTATTACAAACCATGAACAGTTACAAAAATATTGCCAAATTAATAATAAGCGCGCGAAAGATTATATACGAAACGATTAGGGTTTTGACCCTTGACTAAACCTATTTGCGATTGATTAAAAAAAGGATGTTTTTGTCATGTTTTGTTATTTTAAGAAAATAAAGAAATCATTAAAAAGAAAATCCTAATTCTAACTGATTTTAAATTAAGAAAAATAAATTAATTTATTCTAAAATCTATTTTTTGTATTTATTTTATTTGTTTGAGAAAAAGAGAAAAAATAAAATTAAATCAAAAGTTTTACCCTAATTTCTATTTGATTTTATTTATGAAAATACATCACAATTTTCCTAAGTTAAACTAAATTACATTAAAATAAAAAATTTAAAATAAAAAGCCTAATTCTTGAATTATTGATTTTATGATTTTTTTATGAAAAAATAATTAATTTGTGAATTAAAGTAAATAAAGAAAATTAAAAGAGCAAAAATAAAGAAATGAAATTAAAAACAAATAAGTAAATGGGCTTGGTGGTGTTGCTGAAAGGGGGGTGCCAACTGAATTTCTGGGCCCAATAAAGATAAGGCCTTCTTGACTTTTCCTGATTCAGTGCATACGTTTACTGGAGGCGCATGATGGACCTTCAAGGGAAAGGCATTGGATCTGGAGCGCTGATGAATTGGATGGCCATATCTTGAGTTGCATGGTTGATGCTTGAACTTGTGATATACCTGATCACCTATTGAAAAATAACATGAAACAAAATATGGGACCTGGGGATCGAACCCAGTCCCTTATGCATGTCTCCAATACACGCTTTCTAACTGAGCCACACGTTTTTGTTGTATACATAATGGCAGTAAGAAAATATAATCAAAAAACCAACAATATATTCAAAACGCACTAAAATTCAAATAACCCAATCGGTGAATGCCATGCATTGTCTTCTTCCTCCCAACCGTCGTTTTAGGTAAATAAAATTTTACCTACAGACGTTTCGTTGTAGGTGTAGACCCGTGTATCTCAAAAATCATCCACAAGAAAGATAAATGACCATGGCTGGTACCAATCAACTCGTCTCATCCTCACGAGTATCATGGTACCAGAATCAATGTCCAATTTAACTGGTACCAATATTTTTATGATTTTTTCATAATTTTTGACTCAAAAATGATTTTTCTATGATTTTTTGAAGTTTAAATCAATTAAAATAAAAAATCAGAAAATAAAATAACAAACCAAAAAAATCTGAATCATCTGATCATTGTCAAAACGCATTAATAAACAGATCCAATGGATCTGGCGCGTTGTCCTTGTCATGGACTTTATTGAATATCACACCCAATGATTTTTTATAAAATAAAAACCACTTAAAATGTGGCACGTTGGATGAAGTATGACTCACTAAAGTAATCAGATCCTAGGGCTCACAACATGCGTGCATGGTAAAGTGAAACACCAAATCTGTTTCAAAAAAATAACGTGGCAAAACTTCATTGGTTGAAGACGGACATGTCAAAGTCTTAAACCTCCAGCCAAACCTTAAATTGAATTCCAAAAACTGTAAAATTAGCAATCTAGACCGGTATCATTAGATTCGTCTCTTCAAGACGATTCTAATGGTACCATCGCACAAAATTTATATAAACTGAGCAAGGCTTAAATTGAGAAAATGCAGAAATAATAGCGAGCACGAAATTCTGGAATATCTCACTCAAATCTAAATGCAATTTCAAATTATAAAAAGCACGAGAATCAGAAGAATGCGGAGAGTAGATTAGTCCTTTATTTGGATCGATTTGACTAAGCAATCTACCTGAACGAAATAGAAAAAGGTGTCTCTGAATTTGGACTTCTGTAGATCAGTATAGGTTACAATTCTTAAAGGTAAGAGTGTGGTTAGCTTCATAGAAATTCAATGAAGCAAACTGAATGAAACTTTTGGTGTTTTGGAGTGAGGAAGCAAGAAATCAGAAATTCAAATTTAGAGTTCCTGTGGGATATGAATAGGGGTCAATTGGCTATCAAAAGCTTGAGAAAATGAGTGAGATATAACCCTCTATTTATAGGTAAGCAAATGGGATGCTCAAGTGTGTGGAATGATGATGTTTGGAGGGAATTCGTGTGAAGTTGCAAGCAAGAAAAGTGTGACTCATATTTTGTTCAAAACTCCCAAAACTTGCGTTTCAAGTTGATAACCATTTCTAGAAAATTGTTAAACATGATTATAAGTAAAAAAGCGCAACAAATTAGTGATTAGAAGTTGAATTGTGCACTTCAAATTCTGACTTGGAGGAAAAAGCCAGTTTCAAGGTACCAACTTTGAATCAATGGTATTCACAACTCAAGGAGTCTTATGGCATGATTCTTGAAGAAATTGAAAGATAAGGTCACCAATTTTACAATGTGAAAAGAATGGGATCAATTGGATACTTGAGCTAAGAGTTGTGATGAGTCAAAGTTGAGAAAAAGGTGTTGGCTTTTTGTACTTAGAAAAATTCTATGTTTTTCTTCAAAAGTGACCTATGATGTTTTGAGTTCAAACAAGCCCTTCCTCCAAAATTCAGCTCTGATTAATGATGCTAGCTTGAAGTAGACTTCCCAAAGAGCATTGTGAAACTTGAATCACTCAAAAATAACAAGTATTGAAAAAGTTATGGCCTTGTGAAGTTGGTGAAAATTCATGAGATGACCTATAATCCTTTGCATTCATAGGTAGATAAAAATTGACCAAGTTATGATCTTTTGAAGTCACAAAAGGTAATTTGATGGCCTATCTAGAGGACTTGTAATCTTTCTTCATAATTGGGCATCTTCCACATAAAATGTTCTTGAAATTTTTATAAGTGATTAGTTTATAACTCTCTAAAGAGAAGCATGTCTTTGGAATCACTCAAAAATACCAAAATATGAGCAAGATATAGCCCTTAGAAGTTCAAAACACTAGCTCCTAGAGCACCAAAATGACTTGGAAACCCCTTTCAATTTTGACACACTTTATTGCATAATAACTTTTTCCATGTGAATAGAAGTTGTTGTGGATGATAATAAGAACCCATATAAACAAAAACCAACTCCAAATGTTAAAAATTGAGAGAGTTATGCACTTGTGATCAAGAAATCAAGAACTTGTCCAATTAGGTCAAACTTCTTAAATCAACTCTTGCATCTTATGATTTTCTTTGACAAATTGAGGCATGGTGAATAATAGTAGACCTTTTCATGATATTACTTCAAAGCATCTTCAATGATGAAGCTTGAATCTCAATGAATATTTATTGAAGAAGGCATGGAAATAAACTCATGAACCTATAACTCAACCTGATGAAATGTGTTGTGCCCTTACCTATGATATCATTAATTAGAGAAAATATTAATTTTATTTATTATTTAAAAGTTAATAAATACAAAACATAGATAATCACAATATATAAATCAAGGTTCTTGGTGATTTCTCAGGAGCAAGCCTAAAGATAGAGAGATGAACCAAACCCTAGTGTGATCTTGTTGTGATTGATTTGATATGAGATGATAGAGGAATCTTAGGGGGGAAAATTGGGGTACAACACTACATCTTCTAATTCTGTGAAGAAGCCCTTCGTTGGTAAAAAAGAAACCAATGTTGTCTATAGCCAGAAAAGTCGTAGTAAGAATGATCGCCATCAGTCTGTGGGGGCGATATTGAACTCTAATCCGACGCCTGTTCAACAATCACAACAAGGAAACCAACATAGCTCAGACGCTCCGAAAAGGAAATTCACCAGAATAAATATGCCATTGGCTCAAGAATTCCAACATTTGATAAAGGCTAGCCTCATGACACTCTGGGATCCACTTCCTAATCCCAATACATCCTCTCCAAAGTATAACCCAAATACGAGGTATGCATATCATTCGAACAGTCCTGGGAATGACACCAACAAATGTTAGGCCCTGAAAAACAAAGTTCAAGATATGATTGATAACAAGGAAATTGAGTTTGACCCTCCTGAGACTCCGAACTTGAATACTGCTCCTATTGAAGATGTTTTGTTTGTTACCTCTGTAAGTGATGTGGTTACTCCCCTCTCTCAACAATAAAAAATAATTTGCTACAAGCCCACTTATTTTCAGATTGTGTTAAAGAATGCCATTATTGTGCCGTTTAACCCAATGGATGCGGGTTACTGAAGGAAGGCATTCAACTCCTGATGGATGAACATGTAATTTTGATTGAGAAAGTTCCATATGCTGAGAATTTATGTCGAGATTTGTATGTCATATCTGGTACTCCTTTTAAGATCAATTCCAAAGGTCCTGTAAAAATTACTGCCAATCCAAAAGTTGCTCCCTTAATCATTACAAAACCTGGGCCCATCCCATATTCCCTGGAGAAGGTTGTTCCATGGAATTATGGGTATAAAGTCTATTAACATCGCATTAAACAAGAGTTGTCTAACGAAGATGATGAAGAACTTGATCCCAACATTGACAATATTGCGGGGACTAGCAAAATTACTAAAAGTGGAAGGATTTTCTCCCCATAAATCTCTACACCTGTTCAAGTCACAGTTACCAAACCAAATGCCAAAGCTAGAGGTAAAGAGCCAATGATAGAGCCTGCCCAGACAGAGGCACCAAAAGAAGCTACAGTCAAGGATACCTCTAGATAAGAAATGGAAGAGGTTTTGAAGATCATTCATAGAAGCAATTACAAAATTGTTGAACAACTGGGGCAGACCCCATCGAAAAACTCTATGTTATCTTTACTATTGTGTTCTGAAGCCCATGCGCAAGCTTTAATGAAATTTTTGAAGACTGCTCATGTACCACAATAAATTTCTGCTGATCAATTTGGAAGTTATGTTTCTAGCTTAACGACTGACAATGGATTAGTTTTCTCCGATGCTGACCTGACTCCAGAGGGGAGAAATCATAATAGGGCCTTGTATTTCTCCATTGAATACAGGGGTACTACGTTGGCCCATGTGTTAGTTGAGACTGGATCTTCTCTGAATGTTCTGCCAAAAGGCGCTCTTGACAAACTGGATAATGAGGGGGTTGTGCTGAAACCCAGCGACATTATAGTTCGAGCCTTTTATGGATCTAAAAGAATGGTACACGGAGAAGTGGATCTTCCTATCAAAGTGGGATCATAGATCTTTAAATCCAACTTCTATGTGATGGACACCCGGCCAGCTTATTCTTGTCTATTGGGATGCCCCTGGATCCATGGGGCATGCGCTGTTACCTCCACCTTACATCAGAAACTAAATTATCCAGTGAAAGGGAAGATTGTTACTGTTTGTGGGGAAGAAGAGTACATGGTCAACCATCTGAATTCGTTCCAATACATGGATATGGACGGAGAATTCATCGAGACTCCCTGTCAAGCTTTTGAAGTGATTTCCCTTGCTGTTGTGGAAGATGTTTCTGCCATTCCAAAGACTACCAGGGTTCTGCGCAAGATGGCTTCCTTTAAAGATGCCAAAGCTACTATTGAAGAAGTTGGTTGCACAATTTAGGGTCAGCTTCCTGATATCCCCTACAAATATGACAAGTTTGGTTTCGGCTTTACTGCAGAGGGTCAAAGGATTGTTCGTCGCACTCGAGCTGAAAGACCTCTGTTCTGTATTAGCAACAATGGAATTAATGCTATAGAAGACGCTAACAGGGATGATGACTTCGACAACTAGATCTTTCCTACCATTGGCAACAGACTCGACAACTGGAAGGCGAAAGACATTATCTCAATCTCCTTTAGCCAGGAGTAATAGTTATTTATATTTTTATTGCTTTAAGAAATTTGGTTATGTAATTTATTTTAAAATAATAACTTTAAACCATGTGTCTTTCCCGGGGCATAATGGTTCATTTGTTAAGGGTTGTCATTTCATATGTTCATATTTTCATTTAATTAAAACATTGGATGTTTTGCATTCAAATTTTGTGCTCTCTATCTTTCTTTTACTTTATTTCACTTGTAAATAACTATGTGTTCTAACACACACCCACACACTACATTGCAGATCCCCATCCACTCTGGATCTCGTTGATAACGATTCTGCTATTGCCACTTATGACTTTGAAAATCCAATCTACCAAGCCGAAGCCAAATGTGAAGAAGATTGTGAAATACCCAGAGAACTTTCCAAACTCTTAATACAAGAAGAAAAGGCTATCCAACCACATGAAGAGTCGGTCAAAGTGGTATACTTGGGTTCTGAGACAAATAAGAAAGAAGTCAAGATAGGCGCCAACTTAGATGGCAGTGTCAAGAACTGGCTGATTTAAATGTTATATGACTATGTTGAGGAATTTTCTTGGTAATACGAAGACATGCCAGAGCTTGATACTAATATTGTGGTTCACCGCCTGCCAATGAGAGAGGGTAATTCTCCGATTAAGCAGGAGTTTCATTGCATGCGTCCCGAGATGTCAGAGAAAATCAAGGTCGAGGTTATGAAACAATTCAATACAGGGTTCTTAGCAGTGACTTCATATCCTCAATGGGTTTCTATTGTTGTTCCAGTACCAAAGAAAGATGGCAAGTGTGATACGGTGGCAAAACTGACTGTTTAATGCTGGTTTTCATTTTGCGTTTTATGTTTGCAAAATGTCGCGGTAAGCAAGAGTCGGCACCGACTTTTATTTCATCCAACCGGAAAGGAAAAAAGTACAAAAAAAATCCTTTTTCGAGATATTCTGAGTACGGGGGGTAGATTATAGAAAGGGAAGGTGTTAGCACCCTTTCTATCCTTGGTTTTCCATGGGCTCTTAGGTACTTTCTCATCTTTTTAAAATTGCTTGTGTATGTGCTTTGTTTTGAAATGAGTTTTAACTTTGTGATAACCCTTGTATCAGTTCTCAAAGGTGTGACGAAGTTGTTTTGAAAATTGTTTTGTAATGTATAAGTGTGAAAAAAAAATTTGATTTGAGCAAGTACCTACTAGCATCTACCTACTCGAAAAAAGATCGTTTCTATTCTTGTTCCTTTAGACAGCGCTATCCTACTATTGATAAATAGGTTGCACTGTCGTTGGAGTTGTAAGGGTCAATTCGAAAGGGACGTACGATCACTAAAGCAATATTAGGAAAAATTAGTAATAACCCTAGAGTCTTAAGATCATATTCAAGGAAACATTTCCGAGGCAACATTTCTGAGGCAACATTTCCGAGGCAACATTCGAATGGGACATCTGATCTTTGTTAGATAGGAGGGCAGCCACTATGACACACTATGCTTAATGATCGTTTATCGAAGGCAACCAAAGTGAGAGTATACCCTAAGAGTGATATGTGTGAGTGATTTGTTTTCAGTTATTTTGTCTTTGCACATTAGGGTTTTCTAACTGTATTAATTTGTCATGCATTCTTGCCATACAATCCTATTAGCATACATCTAGACAGTCAAATATTTCCAGGAAAAAATGCGAGAAAATAAATCTATGCTATTACAAGGCTTCGGGGAGGGGGATTAATTACATAGCCAAAAAACCTGGGGATTTAAACAGTAAATAAAACCCTAAATTAACTATTACAAACCATGAACAGTTACAAAAATATTGCCAAATTAATAATAAGCGCGCGGAAGATTATATACGAAACGATTAGGGTTTTGAGCCTTGACTAAACCTATTTGCGATTGATTAAAAAATGATGTTTTTGTCATGTTTTGTTATTTTAAGAAAATAAAGAAATCATTAAAAAGAAAATCCTAATTCTAACTGATTTTAAATTAAGAAAAATAAATTAATTTATTCTAAAATCTATTTTTTGTATTTATTTTATTTGTTTGAGAAAAAGAGAAAAAATAAAATTAAATCAAAAGTTTTACCCTAATTTCTATTTGATTTTATTTATGAAAATACATCACAATTTTCCTAAGTTAAACTAAATTACATTAAAATAAAAAATTTAAAATAACAAGCCTAATTCTTGAATTATTGATTTTATGATTTTTTTATGAAAAAATAATTAATTTGTGAATTAAAGTAAATAAAGAAAATTAAAAGAGCAAAAATAAAGAAATGAAATTAAAAAAAAATAAGTAAATGGGCCTGGTGGTGTTGTTGAAAGGGGGGTGCCAACTGAATTTCTGGGCCCAATAAAGATAAGGCCTGCTTGACTTTGCCTGATTCAGTGCATACGTTGACTGGAGGCGCATGATGGACCTTCAAGGGAAAGGCATTGGATCTGGAGCGCTGATGAATTGGATGGCCATATCTTGAGTTGCATGGTTGATGCTTGAACTTGTGATATACCTGATCACCTATTGAAAAATAACATGAAACGAAATATGGGACCTGGGGATCGAACCCAGTCCCTTATGCATGTCTCCAATACACGCTTTCTAACTGAGCCACACATTTTTGTTGTATACATAATGGCAGTAAGAAAATATAATCAAAAAACCAACAATATATTCAAAACGCGCTAAAATTCAAATAACCCAATCGGTGAATGCCATGCATTGTCTTCTTCCTCCCAACCGTCGTTTTAGGTAAATAAAATTTTACCTACAGACGTTTCGTTGTAGGTGTAGACCCGTGTATCTCAAAAATCATCCACAAGAAAGATAAATGACCATGGCTGGTACCAATCAACTCGTCTCATCCTCACGAGTATCATGGTACCAGAATTAACGTCCAATTTAACTGGTACCAATATTTTTATGATTTTTTCATAATTTTTGACTCAAAAATGATTTTTCTATGATTTTTTGAAGTTTAAATCAATTATAATAAAAAATCAGAAAATAAAATAACAAACCAAAAAAATTTGAATCATCTGATCATTGTCAAAACGCATTAATAAACAGATCCAATGGATCTGGTGCGTTGTGCTTGTCATGGACTTTATTGAATATCACACCCAATGATTTTTTATAAAATAAAAACAACTTAAAATGTGGCATGTTGGATGAAGTATGACTCAGTAAAGTAAACAGATCCTAGGGCTCACAACATGCGTGCATGGTAAAGTGAAACACCAAATCTGTTTCAAAAAAATAACGTGGCAAAACATCATTGGTTGAAGACGGACATGTCAAAGTCTTAAACCTCCAGCCAAACCTTAAATTAAATTCCACAAACTGTAAAATTAGCAATCTAGACCGGTATCATTAGATTCGTCTCTTCAAGACGATTCTAATGGTACCATCGCACAAAATTTATATAAACTGAGCAAGGCTTAAATTGAGAAAATGCAGAAATAATAGCAAGCACGAAATTCTGGAATATTTCACTCAAATTTAAATGAAATTTCAAAAATAAAAAGCACGAGAATCAGAAGAATGCGGAGAGTAGATTAGTCCTTTATTTGGATCGATTTGACTAAGCAATCTACCTGAACGAAATAGAAAAAGGTGTCTCTGAATTTGGACTTATGTAGATCAGTATAGGTTACAATTCTTAAAGGTAAGAGTGTGGTTAGCTTCATAGAAATTCAATGAAGCTAACTGAATGAAACTTTTGGTGTTTTGGAGTGAGGAAGCAAGAAATCAGAAATTCAAATTTAGAGTTCCTGTGGGATATGAATAGGGGTCAATTGGCTATCAAAATCTTGAGAAAATGAGTGAGATATAACCCTCTATTTATAGGTAAGCAAATGGGATGCTCAAGTGTGTGGAATGATGATGTTTGGAGGGAATTCGTGTGAAGTTGCAAGCAAGAAAAGTGTGACTCGTATTTTGTTCAAAACTCCCAAAACTTGCGTTTCAAGTTGATAACCATTTCTAGAAAATTGTTAAACATGATTATAAGTAAAAAAGCGCAACAAATTAGTGATTAGAAGTTGAATTGTGCACTTCAAATTCTGACTTGGAGGAAAAAGCCAGTTTCAAGGTACCAACTTTGAATCAATGGTATTCACAACTCAAGGAGTCTTAGGGCATGATTCTTGAAGAAATTGAAAGATAAGGTCACCAATTTTACAATGTGAAAAGAATGGGATCAATTGGATACTTGAGCTAGGAGTTTTGATGAGTCAAAGTTGAGAAAAAGGTGTTGGCTTTTTGTACTTAGAAAAATTCTATGTTTTTCTTCAAAAGTGACCTATGATGTTTTGAGTTCAAACAAGCCCTTCCTCCAAAATTCAGCTCTGATTAATGATGCTAGCTTGAAGTAGACTTCCCAAAGAGCATCGTGAAACTTGAATCACTCAAAAATAACAAGTATTGAAAAAGTTATGGCCTTGTGAAGTTGGTGAAAATTCATGAGATGACCTATAATCCTTTGCATTCTTAGGTAGATAAGATTGACCAAGTTATGATCTTTTGAAGTCACAAAAGGTAATTTGATGGCCTATCTAAAGGACTTGTAATCTTTCTTCATAATTGGGCATCTTCCACATAAAATGTTCTTGAAATTTTTATAAGTGATTAGTTTATAACTCTCTAAAGAGAAGCATGTCTTTGGAATCACTCAAAAATACCAAAATATGAGCAAGATATAGCCCTTAGAAGTTCAAAACACTAGCTCCTAGAGCACCAAAATGACTTGGAAACCCCTTTCAATTTTGACACACTTTATTGCATAATAACTTTTTCTATGTGAACAGAAGTTGTTGTGGATGATAATAAGAACCCATATAAACAAAAACCAACTCCAAATGTTAAAAATTGAGAGAGTTATGAACTTGTGATCAAGAAATCAAGAACTTGTCCAATTAGGTCAAACTTCTTAAATCAACTCTTGCATCTTATGATTTTCTTTGACAAATTGAGGCATGATGAATAATAGTAGACCTTTTCATGATATTACTTCAAAGCATCTTCAATGATGAAGCTTGAATCTCAATGAATATTTATTGAAGAAGGCATGGAAATAAACTCATGAACCTATAAATAAACTTGATGAAATGTGTTGTGCCCTTACCTATGATATCATTAATTAGAGAAAATATTAATTTTATTTATTATTTAAAAGTTAATAAATACAAAACATAGATAATCACAATATATAAATCAAGGTTCTTGGTGATTTCTCAGGAGCAAGCCTAAAGATAGAGAGATGAACCAAACCCTAGTGTGATCTTGTTGTGATTGATTTGATATGAGATGATAGAGGAATCTTAGGGCGTAAAATTGGGGTACAACACTACATCTTCTAATTCTGTGAAGAAGCCCTTCGTTGGTAAAAAAGAAACCAATGTTGTCTATAGCCAGAAAAGTCGTAGTAAGAATGATCGCCATCAGTCTGTGGGGGCGATATTGAACTCTAATCTGACGCCTGTTCAACAATCACAACAAGGAAACCAACATAGCTCAGACGCTCCGAAAAGGAAATTCACCAGAATTAATATGCCATTGGCTCAAGCATTCCAACATTTGATAAAGGCTAGCCTCATAGCACTCTGGGATCCACTTCCTAATCCCAATACATCCTCTCCAAAGTATAACCCAAATACGAGGTATGCATATCATTCGAACAGTCTTGGGAATGACACCAACAAATGTTAGGCCCTGAAAAACAAAGTTCAAGACATGATTGATAACAAGGAAATTGAGTTTGACCCTCCTGAGACTCCGAACTTGAATACTGCTCCTATTGAAGATGTTTTGTTTGTTACCTCTGTAAGTGATGTGGTTACTCCCCTCTCTCAACAATAAAAAATAATTTGCTACAAGCCCACTTATTTTCAGATTGTGTTAAAGAATGCCATTATTGCGCGGTTTAACCCAATGGATGCGGGTTACTGAAGG
This sequence comes from Vicia faba, assembly GCA_948472305.1. NCBI lineage: Eukaryota > Viridiplantae > Streptophyta > Magnoliopsida > Fabales > Fabaceae > Vicia > Vicia faba. Next base: position 929,122,797 of record OX451741.1, on the reverse strand, counting down.
AAGGCATTCAACGCCTGATGGATGAACATGTAATTTTGATTGAGAAAGTTCCATATGCTGAGAATTTATGTCGAGATTTGTATGTCATATCTGGTACTCCTTTTAAGATCAATTCCAAAGGTCCTGTAAAAATTACTGCCAATCCAAAAGTTGCTCCCTTAATCATTACAAAACCTGGGCCCATCCCATATTCCCTGGAGAAGGTTGTTCCATGGAATTATGGGTATGACGTCTATTAACATGGCATTAAACAAGAGTTGTCTAACGAAGATGATGAAGAACTTGATCCCAACATTGACAATATTACGGGGACTAGAAAAATTACTAAAAGTGGAAGGATTTTCTCCCCATAAATCTCTACACCTGTTCAAGTCACAATTACCAAGCCAAATGCCAAAGCTCGAGGTAAAGAGCCAATGATAGAGCCTGCCCAGACAGAGGCACCAAAAGAAGCTACAGTCAAGGATACCTCTAGATAAGAAATGGAAGAGGTTTTGAAGATCATTCATAGAAGCGATTACAAAATTGTTGAACAACTGGGGCAGACCCCTTCGAAAAACTCTATGCTATCTTTACTATTGTGTTCTGAAGCCCATGCGCAAGCTTTAATGAAATTTTTGAAGACTGCTCATGTACCATAATAAATTTCTGCTGATCAATTTGGAAGTTATGTTTCTAGCTTAACGATTGACAATGGATTAGTTTTCTCCGATGCTGACCTGACTCCAGTGGGGAGAAATCATAATAGGGCCTTGTATGTCTCCATTGAATGCAGGGGTACTACGTTGGACCATGTGTTAGTTGAGACTGGATCTTCTCTGAATGTTCTGCCAAAAGGCGCTCTTGACAGACTGGATAATGAGGGGGTTATGCTGAAACCCAGCGACATTATAGTTCGAGCCTTTTATGGATCTAAAAGAATGGTACACGGAGAAGTGGATCTTCCTATCAAAGTGGGATCATAGATCTTTAAATCCACCTTCTATGTGATGGACACCCGTCCAGCTTATTCTTGTCTATTGGGATGCCCCTGGATCCATGGGGCATGCGCTGTTACCTCCACCTTACATCAGAAACTAAATTATCCAGTGAAAGGGAAGATTGTTACTGTCTGTGGGGAAGAAGAGTACATGGTCAACCATCTGAATTCGTTCCAATACATGGATATGGACGGAGAATTCATCGAGACTCCCTGTCAAGCTTTTGAAGTGATTTCCCTTGCTGTTGTGGAAGATGTTTCTGCCATTCCAAAGACTACCAGGGTTCTGCGCAAGATGGCTTCCTTTAAAGATGCCAAAGCTACTATTGAAGAAGTTGGTTGCACAATTTAGGGTCAGCTTCCTGATATCCCCTACAAATCTGACAAGTTTGGTTTCGGCTTTACTGCAGAGGGTCAAAGGATTGTTCGTCGCACTCGAGCTGAAAGACCTCTGTTCTGTATTAGCAACAATGGAATTAATGCTATAGAAGACGCTAACAGGGATGATGACTTCGACAACTAGATCTTTCCTACCATTGGCAACAGACTCGACAACTGGAAAGCGAAAGACATTATCTCAATCTCCTTTAGCAAGGAGTAATAGTTATGTATATTTTTATTGCTTTAAGAAATTTGGTTATGTAATTTATTTTAAAATAATAAATTTGAACCATGTGTCTTTCCCGGGGCATAATGGTTCATTTGTTAAGGGTTGTCATTTCATATGTTCATATTTTCATTTAATAAAAACATTGGATGTTTTGCATTCAAATTTTGTGCTCTCTATCTTTCTTTTACTTTATTTCACTTATAAATAACTATGTGTTCTAACACACACCCACACACTACATTGCAGATCCCCATCCACTCTGGATCTCGTTGATAACGATTCTGTTATTGCCACTTATGACTTTGAAAATCCAATCTACCAAGCCGAAGCCAAAGGTGAAGAAGATTGTGAAATACCCAGAGAACTTTCCAAACTCTTAATACAAGAAGAAAAGGCTATCCAACCACATGAAGAGTCGGTCAAAGTGGTATACTTGGGTTCTGAGACAAATAAGAAAGAAGTCAAGATAGGTGCCAACTTAGATGGCAGTGTCAAGAACTGGTTGATTTAAATGTTATATGACTATGTTGAGGAATTTTCTTGGTAATACGAAGACATGCCAGAGCTTGATACTAATATTGTGGTTCACCGCCTGCCAATGAGAGAGGGTAATTCTCCGATTAAGCAGGAGTTTCATTGCATGCGTCCCGAGATGTCAGAGAAAATCAACGTCGAGGTTATGAAACAATTCAATACAGGCTTCTTAGCAGTGACTTCATATCCTCAATGGGTTTCTATTGTTGTTCCAGTACCAAAGAAAGATGGCAAGTGTGATACGGTGGCAAAACCGACTGTTTAATGCTGGTTTGCATTTTGCGTTTTGTGTTTGCAAAATGTCGCGGTAAGCAAGAGTCGCCACCGACTTTTATTTCATCCAACCGGAAAGGAAAAAAGTACAAAAAAAATCCTTTTTCGAGATATTCTGAGTACGGGGGGTAGATTATAGAAAGAGAAGGTGTTAGCACCCTTTCTATCCATGGTTTTCCATGGGCTCTTAGGTACTTTCTCATCTTTTTAAAATTGCTTGTGTATGTGCTTTGTTTTGAAATGAGTTTTAACTTTGTGATAACCCTTGTATCAGTTCTCAAAGGTGTGACGAAGTTGTTTTGAAAATTGTTTTGTAATGTATAAGTGTGAAAAAAAAATTTGATTTGAGCAAGTACCTACTAGCATCTACCTACTCGAAAAAAGATCGTTTCTATTCTTGTTCCTTTAGACAGCGCTATCCTACTATTGATAAATAGGTATCACTGTCGTTGGAGTTGTAAGGGTCAATTCGAAAGGGACGTACGATCACTAAAGCAATATTAGGAAAAATTAGTAATAACCCTAGAGTCTTAAGATCATATTCAAGGAAACATTTCCGAGGCAACATTTCTGAGGTAACATTTCCGAGGCAACATTCGAATGGGACATCTGATCTTTGTTAGACAGGAGGGCAGCCACTATGACACCCTATGCTTAATGATCGTTTATCGAAGGCAACCAAAGTGAGAGTATACCCTAAGAGTGATATGTGTGAGTGATTTGTTTTCAGTTATTTTGTCTTTGCACATTAGGGTTTTCTAACTGTATTAATTTGTCATGCATTCTTGCCATACAATCCTATTAGCATACATCTAGACAGTCAAATATTTCCAGGAAAAAATGCGAGAAAATAAATCTACGCTATTACAAGGCTTCGGGGAGGGGGATTAATTACATAGCCAAAAAACCCGGGGATTTAAACAGTAAATAAAACCCCAAATTAACTATTACAAACCATGAACAGTTACAAAAATATTGCCAAATTAATAATAAGCACGCGGAAGATTATATACGAAACGATTAGGGTTTGGACCCTTGACTAAACCTATTTGCGATTGATTAAAAAATGATGTTTTTGTCATGTTTTGTTATTTTAAGAAAATAAAGAAATCATTAAAAAGAAAATCCTAATTCTAACTGATTTTAAATTAAGAAAAATAAATTAATTTATTCTAAAATCTATTTTTTGTATTTATTTTATTTGTTTGAGAAAAAGAGCAAAAATAAAATTAAATCAAAAGTTTTACCCTAATTTCTATTTGATTTTATTTATGAAAATACATCACAATTTTCCTAAGTTAAACTAAATTACATTAAAATAAAAAATTTAAAATAAAAAGCCTAATTCTTGAATTATTGATTTTATGATTTTTTTCTGAAAAAATAATTAATTTGTGAACTAAAGTAAATAAAGAAAATTAAAAGAGCAAAAATAAAGAAATGAAATTAAAAAAAAGAAGTAAATGGGCCTGGTGGTGTTGCTGAAAGGGGGGTGCCAACTGAATTTCTGGGCCCAATAAAGATAAGGCCTGCTTGACTTTGCTTGATTCAGTGCATACGTTGACTGGAGGCGCATGATGGACCTTCAAGGGAAAGGCATTGGATCTGGAGCGCTGATGAATTGGATGGCCATATCTTGAGTTGCATGGTTGATGCTTGAACTTGTGATATACCTGATCACCTATTGAAAAATAACATGAAACGAAATATGGGACCTGGGGATCGAACTCAGTCCCTTATGAATGTCTCCAATACACGCTTTCCAACTGAGCCACACGTTTTTGTTGTATACATAATGGCAGTAAGACAATATAATCAAAAAACCAACAATATATTCAAAACGCGCTAAAATTCAAATAACCCAATCGGTGAATGCCATGCATTGTCTTCTTCCTCCCAACCGTCGTTTTAGGTAAATAAAATTTTACCTACAGACGTTTCGTTGTAGGTGTAGACCCGTGTATCTCAAAAATCATCCACAAGAAAGATAAATGACCATGGCTGGTACCAATCAACTCGTCTCATCCTCACGAGTATGGTACCAGAATCAACGTCCAATTTAACTGGTACCAATATGTTTGTGATTTTTTCATAATTTTTAACTCAAAAATGAATTTTCTATGATTTTTTGAAGTTTAAATCAATTAAAATAAAAAATTAGAAAATAAAATAACAAACCAAAAAAATCTGAATCATCTGATCATTGTCAAAACGCATTAATAAACATATCTAATGGATCTGGCGCATTGTGCTTGTCATGGACTTTATTGAATATCACACCCAATCATTTTTTATAAAATAAAAACAACTTAAAATGTGGCACATTGGTTGAAGTATGACGCACTAAAGTAATCAGATCCTAGGGCTCACAACATGCGTGCATGGTAAAGTGAAACACCAAATTTGTTTCAAAAAAATAATGTGGCAAAACTTCATTGGTTGAAGACGGACATGTCAAAGTCTTAAACCTCCAGCCAAACCTTAAATTGAATTCCACAAACTGTAAAATTAGGAATCTAGACCGGTATCATTAGATTCGTCTCTTCAAGACGATTCTAATGGTACCATCGCACAAAATTTATATAAATTGAGCAAGGCTTAAATTGAGAAAATGCAGAAATAATAGCGAGCACGAAATTCTGGAATATCTCACTCAAATCTAAATGAAATTTCAAATTATAAAAAGCACGAGAATCAGAAGAATGTGGAGAGTAGATTAGTCCTTTATTTGGATCGATTTGACTAAGCAATCTACCTAAACGAAATAGAAAAAGGTGTCTCTGAATTTGGACTTCTGTAGATCAGTATAGGTTACAATTCTTAAAGGTAAGAGTGTGGTTAGCTTCATAGAAATTCAATGAAGCTAACTGAATGAAACTTTTGGTGTTTTGGAGTGAGGAAGCAAGAAATCAGAAATTCAAATTTAGAGTTCCTGTGGGATATGAATAGGGGTCAATTGGCTATCAAAAGCTTGAGAAAATGAGTGAGATATAACCCTCTATTTATAGGTAAGCAAATGGGATGCTCAAGTGTGTGGAATGATGATGTTTGGAGGGAATTCGTGTGAAGTTGCAAGCAAGAAAAGTGTGACTCGTATTTTGTTCAAAACTCCCAAAACTTGCGTTTCAAGTTGATAACCATTTCTAGAAAATTGTTAAACATGATTATAAGTAAAAAAGCGCAACAAATTAGTGATTAGAAGTTGAATTGTGCACTTCAAATTCTGGCTTGGAGGAAAAAGCCAGTTTCAAGGTACCAACTTTGAATCAATGGTATTCACAACTCAAGGAGTCTTAGGGCATGATTCTTGAAGAAATTGAAAGATAAGGTCACCAATTTTACAATGTGAAAAGAATGGGATCAATTGGATACTTGAGCTAGGAGTTGTGATGAGTCAAAGTTGAGAAAAAAGTGTTGGCTTTTTGTACTTAGAAAAATTCTATGTTTTTCTTCAAAAGTGACCTATGATGTTTTGAGTTCAAACAAGCCCTTCCTCCAAAATTCAGCTCTGATTAATGATGCTAGCTTGAAGTAGACTTCCCAAAGAGCATTGTGAAACTTGAATCACTCAAAAATAACAAGTATTGAAAAAGTTATGGCCTTGTGAAGTTGGTGAAAATTCATGAGATGACCTATAATCCTTTGCATTCTTAGGTAGATAAAAATTGACCAAGTTATGATCTTTTGAAGTCACAAAAGGTAATTTGATGGCCTATCTAGAGGACTTGTAATCTTTCTTCATAATTGGGCATCTTCCACATAAAATGTTCTTGAAATTTTTATAAGTGATTAGTTTATAACTCTCTAAAGAGAAGCATGTCTTTGGAATCACTCAAAAATACCAAAATATGAGCAAGATATAGCCCTTAGAAGTTCAAAACACTAGCTCCTAGAGCACCAAAATGACTTGGAAACCCCTTTCAATTTTGACACACTTTATTGCATAATAACTTTTTCCATGTGAACAGAAGTTGTTGTGGATGATAATAAGAACCCATATAAACAAAAACCAACTCCAAATGTTAAAAATTGAGAGACCTGTGTATCTCAAAAATCATCCACAAGAAAGATAAATGACCATGGCTGGTACCAATCAACTCATCTCATCCTCACGAGTATCATGGTACCAGAATCAACGTCCAATTTAACTTGTATTGCAAAGCCCTAAAACTAAACAAGAAACCCTAGCCATGGCAGTTTTACATACAATCATCAAAAATGCAATTGAATAGAATGATTAGCTTGGAAACTCAATAAGTAACAAGAATATGTAATCAAAACGTGCAAATGATGTATAAATCAATGAAAATGAACACGAGTTTTTTAGGCTAACCTTGTGACTGCTACAAAGTGTTTCAAGACATGGGGAGGCTTGCTATTGATTGGAACACGTTCCCGAGATGTCCATCAATCGATTGGTAAGGTTAGGAGGGCTTGAGATGGCCTGTAACTTGGAATTTGATATGCACTTTTTCTTTGAAATTTTGAAGTTTATTCTGCCTCTTTCACAACTGCTCAACCTCTCCTCTTGCCTTGGATTCCTTATGTATATGTAGTGCAACATATTAGGTCAACAAAAACAAATTGAATCTTGCCCATTATGAAGATTTGATTTGGTCTTTCATGGCATATGATATCTTTCCAAATTTGCTTCAATCCAATCTTTTTCAACCCAAATCAATCTTGCACGAATTGGTTGTCCTACTAGCTGTACATAGACTCAAAAGATGCACAAAAAATCCAAGATTTGATTTGGTTTTATTATTTTACCATTTAATTTAATTTATTTTGATTTAAATGAATAAAAAATCAAAATAAATGATAAAAATAACAATATAAAAGGTGGAAAAGATTAGGGGTCGTGGGTCCTATCACAAGCAAGATTCAGTCATGAAAAACTAGGCCCATTTGACAAAAAATGCAAATTTGAGCACATTTGTCTTTTGGCAATTTTGCAAAAAAGGTCAACTTGGCCAATGCATAACTCTCTCAATTTTGACCCTAGAGAGGTGTTCTTAGACTTTTTAGAAAGCTTAGGATGTCCTCTAAGCAACCCTTTTTGTCTCATCTCAATTTAGTCTTCCATGTTCATGTATGAAGTTTTGACCCAAAAGGTGTTTTTGTTGACTTTTCAAAATGACCTATAATGTCAAAAATCATATCTTTTTGTGAGTGCATATTTTGAACTTGGGAGCTGAAGACGAATTGTAGGGAATTACACCCTCTTCAAAATTAGATTTGAATTGGTCATTTCTGATAAAGTATGAGAAAGTTATGCTTGGTCAAATTTGAGTTGACTTTTCCTACAAAACCCTAATTTAGCAACATTTGGGTTTTGATGAATTATGAGCAATCCTTGATGAATCATGATCAACCCTTGATAAAATGATGAATGTTACTTCAAAATGAGGATGTTGACCAAAAAGCTTGAAGTTTGACTGTATGTGGGCCACAGTTGACTTTTGACCTAGCTTAGTCGATTTTCAGGCATTTGAGCAATTGACTGAGCAAAATTATTCTGCAAGGCTTGAAACTTGACATGGACGATCTTGGGAACATATTAGGACAATGGTGAGCATTTGGGATCCTTTGGACTCAAGCATCTTGATGAAAAATGAAACCCTAATTTGAGGTAGACTGCCTCAAAAGAGAATTTGTCTGGTCAACTCTTGAACTTCCTTGAGAAAATTTGGGGACCTCGCATGACATTTATTGAGAAATATGGGAGGGAAAATTTTGGGGTACAACAGATGCCCCTGTTCAATCTTCTTAAACCTGAGGATGTAGATTGGCTCGTCTGCCTTTTGTGATCTGAAGGTGGAAGATGATTGAACACTAGAGTGCCCAGAAATTTGCACTCGCATGAAGTGATACTTGATTTGTGATATCGGGAATGGGCTTATGGATGCCATTTGGAAGTCGATGACAGAAAATGGGCTTAAATATTCCATTCGAAGAGGTGTCAATCGCATAAGAGATTCCTTTGTGAGATCCTGTATACTTGTTGTTGAGGAGGACTTTATTGGGGAATGCTTGTCTCTGTCTTGAGAGAAATAGAGTTTTAGGAGCTTCAGTTGTCCGTTACTCTACTGGGGAATAATTCCGGTTTGGGAAGCGGAGGTGAATTGTGCGTTTGGTCGGGGTATATGTTGCATCGTGACTTTCTGGGGAAATGTGAAATTAATTGTGTTTGATTGGGTCCCGGTCTTACAGTGTTGTGGACTGTTGTTTGGGGATAAGAGAGGAAGAACCCGGATAGTAAGGTTATGAGAAGGAACTTGGATAGTAGGGTTACTTTGAGATGAAAGCTTGGATAGTAGGGCTGTGAGAAGGAACCTGGATAGTAGGGTTACTTCGATATGAGAGCCTGGATAGTAGGGCTATAAGAAGGAAACTGGATAGTAGGGTTACTTCGAGATGAAAGCCGGGATAGTAGGGTTGTGAGAAGGAACCTGGATAGTAGGGTTACTTCGATGTGAGAGCCTGGATAGTAGGGCTGTGAGAAGGAACCTGGATAGTAGGGTTACTTCGACATGAAAGCCTGGATAGTATGGTTATGAGAAGGAACCTGAATAGTAGGGTTACTTCGATATGAAAGCCTGGATAGTAGGGCTGCAAGAAGGAACCTGGATAGTAGGGTTACTTCGACATGAAAGCCTGGATAGTAGGGCTGTGAGAAGGAACCCAGATAGTAGGGTTACTTCGATATGAAAGCCTGGATAGTAGGGCGGTAAGAAGGAACCTGGATAGTAGGGTTACTTCGATGGTGGTTAGAACCATAGCTCCTCCCGAGAAAATGTTCTTAACCACAAATGTCCCTTCGTACGTGGGGGACCATTTGCCCCTGGGATCACTTTGTAGTAGTATGATGCGTTTGATTACCAGATCCCCGACTTGATATTCTCGACGTCTGACTTTCTTGTTAAAAGTCTTGATCATTCGTTTTTAATACGTCTGACCATGACAAATATCAGTAAGCCTCTTCTCGTCGATTAGGTTCAGCTGATCAAGTCGGGTTTGGATCCAATTGTCTTTGTTCAAACCCGCATCCTTCATAATCCTGAGAGAGGGTATCTGGACTTTGATGGGTAGGACTGCCTCCATGCCATACACCAAAGATTAGGGTGTTTCCCCTGTCGATGTCCGTGCTTAGGTACGGTACCCATGGAGAGTGGATGGTAACATCTCGTGCCAGTCTTTGTATGTCATCGTCATCTTCTGTACAATCTTTTTGATGTTCTTGTTAGCTGCTTCAACAGCCCCATTCATCTTCAGCCGGTAGGGAGAAGAGTTATGATGCTGAATCTTGAACTGTTTACAGAGCTCAGTGATCATCATATTATTGAGATTTGTACCATTTTTAGTAATAATCCTCTCGGGTATACCATATTGACAGATCAGATTGTGTCGGATAAACCGCGTCACGACGTTCTTGGTTACTGTAGCAAAGGAAGCTGCCTCAACCCACTTTGTAAAGTAATCAATGGCTACCAGAATGAAGCGATGCCCGTTAGACGCAGTAGGTCTGATCTCGCCAATCATGTCGATGCCCCACATTGCAAAGGGCCAAGGAGCTGCCAAAAAATTCAGGGGAACGGGAGGTACATGCACCTTATCAGCATAGACTTGGCACTTATGACAGGTTCGAGAGTGCTGATAACAATCGGCTTCCATAGTGGACCAGTAATATCCTGCCCGTAGGATTTTCTTTGCCATGGTATATCCAATGGAATGAGTTCCGAAGGTACCTTCATGTAACTCTTCCATGATCCTTTCCGCTTCGTTCTTGTTTACACACCATAGTAATGTTGAATCATGGTTACGCTTATAGAGAATTCCATTACTGATGAAGAACTTCACAGCGAACCTTCTCAGAAACTTCTTATCATTAACAGATGCCCCCTAGGGGTATTCTTGAGCCTCAAGATACCTCTTTACCTCATGAAACCAGGGTTTATCTGCTACCTCTTCAGTCTCAATGTTGCAGCAGTGTGCGGGTTCATCCAACCTCTCAATGGTAATATGGGGAGCTTCACTGTCCCTCCTAACTTTGAACATAGAAGACATGGTAGCTAGCGCGTCCTCCAGCTGATTCTCCTCTCTTGGGAAATGTTCAAAGGTTATCACTTCAAAGTGTGGGAGCAACGTCAGTACATACTCTTTGTAAGGAATGAGATTTGGATGCTTCATATCCCATTCTCCTTTGATTTGACTGATCACCAGAGCTGAATCTCCGAATACCCTCAAGAACTTAATCCTCAGGTCAATAGCAGCTCGAAGACCCATGATACATGCTTCATACTCCGCCATGTTGTTGGTGCAGTTAAAACATAATCGGGCGGTGAACGGAGTATGACAGCCCTTAGGAGATATAATTACATCGCCAATGGCATTACCCAATGCGTTCAAGGCTCCATCAAAATACATAGACCACCGGGATCCCTCCTCGGGTCCTTCATCTGGTCCAGGTTCTTTGCAGTCGGTTACCAACATGATATTCTCATCCGGGAACTCGAAATTCATGGACTGGTAGTCATCCACGGCCTGGTGCGCCAAATGATCCACCAATACACTCCCCTTGATTGCTTTTTGGGTTGTGTATTGGATGTCGTACTCGGTCAAGATCATCTGCCATCTTGCTATTCTTCCGGAGAGAGCGTGCTTCTCGAAAATATACTTGATCGGATCTATCTTTGATATCAATAAGGTAGAGTGAGTCATCATATACTGTCTCATCCGGCGAGCAACCCATGCCAAAGCGCAGCAAGTTTTCTCGAGCAATGAGTATCAGGTCTCACAGTCGGTAAACTTTTTGCTAAGGTAGTAAATGGCGTGCTCTTTTCGGCTAGACTCGTCATGCTGCCCCATCACAAACCCCATTGAATTGTCCAGCAGTGTCAAGTATAATATCAAAGGTCTTCCTTCAATTGGAGGCATCAAAAATGGTGGTTCTTGAAGGTATTCCTTGATTCTTTTGAAAGCAATCTGGCATTCATCATTCCACTTTACCACTTAATCTTTCTTCAGCAGCTTGAAGATTGGCTCACAAGTAGAAGTCAGATGTGAAATGAACCTGGCGATGTAATTCATACGTCCCAAGAAACCTATGACTTCTTTTTCTGTGCAAGGAGTCGGCATCTCTTGTATGGCCTTTACGTTTGCAGGGTCTACCCGAATACCTTTGTCACTGACAACAAAACCCATAAGCTTACCAGACATTACCCTGAAGGTACACTTGTTCGGATTCAACCTCAGCTTGTACGTCTTCAACCTATCAAACAGTTTATGGAGATGATCAAGGTGCTCTTCCTCGGTCTAGGACCTGGCTATCATGTCATCAACATAAACCTCGATCTCGTGGTGAATCATATCATGGAATAAAGCGACCATGGCGTGCTGATAAGTTTCCCCATCATTCTTCAATCTAAAAGGCATTACCTTGTAACAAAAGGTGCCCCACTGTGTAACTAAGGTTGTCTTCTCCATGTCCTCAGGAGCCATCTTGATCTGGTTGTAGCCAGAAAAACCATCCATGAAAGAGAAGATCTTATGTTGCACGGTGTTGTCGACTAGAACATAAATATGAGGAAGCGGGAAGTCATCCTTGGGGCTTGCCCTGCTCAAGTCTCTGTAGTCCACACACATCCGTACCTTACCATCCTTCTTAGGTACCGGAACGACGTTAGCAACCCACTGTGGATAAGAAGTGACAACTAAGAATCCTGCGTCGAATTGTTTCATGACATCTGCATTGATTTTCTCTGAAATTTCAGGGCGCATATGGCGGACCTTCTTCTTTACCGGAGGGTAGTCTTCTTTAGTCGGCAAGCGATGAACCACAATATCAGTGTCCAAACCAGGCGTGTCTTCATAGGACCAGGAAAAGATCTCAACATAGTCGCGTAGTATCTATATTAACCGTTGTTTGACACTAGGCTCCAGATTCGCACCTATCTTAATATCTTTCCTATCTTCCTCTGTACCTAAATTTACTGACTCAACTGGTTCTTCATGAGGCTGTATGGCCCTTTCTTCCTGCAGTAACAGTCTAGCAAGTTCTCCAGGCACCTTACAATCACCTTCACCTTCGTCCTCGGCTTGGTTGATCGAATTTTTGAAGTCATAACTGGCAGTAGAAGAGTCGTTATCAATGGGATCCAGAGTGGATATGGATCTGCAGTATGATACGTGAGTGTGTGTAAGAAAAATAGTTGTTTTGATAAAGTGGGAAACAGAAAAGAAAATAAAAGTAGCGCAAAATTTGTAATGCAAGAAACTTCCAATGCTTTATTAATGATATATGAAATGACAAATAATTAGACCTCACAAACAAAGCCAAGGTTCCTCGGGCAAGGCACTGGGCCGTAAAGTTTCAAACAGTTTATTACAAATCTTAAAACAAAAGTCAATTACTACGGAATAAAAGAAACAGGTATGAAGTCCTTTTTCGTCCAGTTATTCAGTCCTCCATTGGTTGTTTGGTAGATCTAGCTCTCGATATCTGAATCTTCTTCACTGTCCTCAATTGCGTTAACTCACGATTGCTGATGTGTAGAGGAGGTCTTCCAATCCGTGTGCGCCTAACAGCCCTTTGAGCCCCTGTAGTAAAGCCTAAACCAAATTTGTAACTTTTGTGAGTGAAATCAGGGAGCTGACCCCAATTGGTACACCCACCTTATTCAACCACATCCTTGGTGTCTTTGAGAAAAGCCATCTTCAACGGAGGTTTGCCGGTAGTAACTTCAGTTGATGCTGAGAACTGAGGGACCTCTTCGAAATTCTGACAAGGAGTTTCTATGAATTCCCCGTCCATTTCTAAATAGCAGAAGGAATTGAGATGACTCACCATATACTCCTCTTCACCTTGCACCGTGACAATCTTCCCTTTCGCTGGGTATTTCAGCATTTGATGGAGCGTGGAAGTAACTGCCCCAGCCTTATGGATCCAAGGACGACCCAACAAGCAAGAATCTGATGGCCTTATGTCCATTACGTAGAAGGTGGACCCAAAAGTCTGAGAACCCACTTTGAAAGGGATGTCCACCTCCCAGTGCACCATTCTTTTTGATCCATCAAAAGCCCTTACCACAATATTACTCGGCTTTAGAATCAAACCTTTATAATCCATACGGTCTAACGCTTTCTTTGGCAGAACATAAAGTGAGGCCCCGGTATCTACCAACACATGGGCCATAGTAGTGCCCTGGAACTCGATTGAGACATGCAGAGCATCATTATGATTTCTTTCTTTCGGTGTCAGATCCGCATCTGAGAAACCCAACCCATTGTCAGCAGTCAGGCTGGTCACACAATCTTTAAACTGATCGACTAAAGTTTCCTGCGGCACATGCGCAGTCTTGAGGAATGTGATCAAAGACTTCACATGGGATTCAGAACACAACAACTGGGACAACATGGAGATCTTTGATGGGGTCTGCCCCAGTTGCTCGACCATATTTTAGTCGCTCTTCTTGATAATCTTCAGTATTTCCTCTATCTCTTGTTTAAAGGCTTCTACAACGATTTTCTTAGGTGCCTCCGTCCGGGCAGGATCACCTATAATTTCTTTGCCCCGAGTCCTAGATGGCTCAGCAGCAGGGGTGATAACTGGAGTAAGAACATGATTAGTTGCAGGTGTAATAATTGGAGTAGGAACAGGAGAGCTATCAGGAGTGCTGGTTGGAGCAGTAGTTGGAATAACGGTAGGCTTGATGATAGTCTTCGGGGAAATCCCGAGAGAGAAGACCGTTCCACTTCGTGTAACTTTACTAGTCCCGACAATATTACTGACATCAGTATCAGCTTCTTCATTCTTCAATTCTTGCTTAACACCATAGTAATACACGTCGGCACCGTAATTCCATGGGATAGCCTTATTTGAGGTGTACAGGATTGGACCAGGAGCGGTGATTATTAACGGAGAAATTCTTGGAACGGGTGTAATCCTAACAGGTTTTCTCGAGGAAACATTGGAAGGATTGGCGGAAATGGTTATAATGGAAACGTCTTCAATGGGAACAGCAGGGATCATAGTCTTCTCAAACAAAATCTCTTTATTATCCATCAGGCGCTGAACACCTGACTTCAACAAACAGCAACCGGAAGGCAGAATTGAACACATGTGGCAACCTTCACCATAACCCAGAAATAAACCGGCCAACAAAAAATTCTTCTTAACCGTCATCAGAGGAGTAGAAATTTCTTCAACAGAGGTCACAAACAAATCAGTGTCAACAGCATTAACTCCACGACCATGTTTGGGCATTGGAGCAGTTATAACATTCGGCTTCTCTGGAGCATCAAACTCAATCTCTTTGGCTTCGAGCAAATCTTGCACTTTGTTTCTCAGAGCCCGACAATTGTTTGTATCGTGGCCTGGACTGTCAGAATGGTAGGCGCACCGCGCGTTGGGATTGTATCTGGGAGAAGTAGTGTTTGGATTCTTGGGAGCCTCTCTCAAGGTTGCCAAGTTGGATTTTAGCAGATGAGGTAGAACTTCAGCAAAAGTCATATTGATGCGGGTAAACTATCGTTGCGGTCTTTCCACCCTTTGTTGATTGTTGCATTGTGGAGCAACTATGGGTCTCGGTATCACTACAGCATTTACCGTTTGATAGTGTTCAGATCTGTTTTGGCCCCTCGGGCTATAGATTGCACTAGATTCCTTCTTACCGGTGAAAGGATTCTTTGCTGAACTTGACGAAGCATCCTTTTGATTTTACCACTTCGAATGCTAGCCTCCACTCTTTCTCCAGTCAAAATCAACTCAGTGAAACCAGATGACGAGCTCTCGATCAAGTGATTGAAAAACGGACCAGATAGCGTCCCTAGAAACATGTCAACTAAATCCCTATCATACAAAGGGGGTTGGACTCTTCCAGCCAAGTCTCTCCACTTTTGAGCATAGTCTTTAAAACCTTCACCCTCACCCATGGACATACCCTGGAGCTGAGTACGAGTGGGAGCAAGGCCGACGTTGTACTGATACTGCTTGTAGAAAGCAGCAGCAAGATCTTCCCAGTTTTAGACATTGGCTCCTTCCAACTGGTAGAACCATTCAAGCTGAGTCCCTGACAGACTATCTTGAAATAAATGCACCCACAAATTTCTATCATCTGTGTGGGGATGGATCTTTCAGACATAAGAGCGGAGATGGAGTTTTGGGCAGGACACCTCATCATACTTGGCAAAAACCGGAGCTTTGAACTTATGAGGGATGACCACTCCTGATACCAGTCCCAGTTCTCTGAAATCCAAACCAGGTATTTTCTGAATTTCCATAGCGCTCAGACGGTCTTCTAGCTGCTTGTACCTATCCTCAGCAGGAGGATATTGCTCATCATCGTAATCTGTATCATTATCAGAAACTGCAGGACTAAGGTCCTTTTCCCTTTCTTGGTTCTCCCCGTCCTTGGATGAGGAGGTCAGATTAGCTATTTGTCTCAACCTTTCTCTGAATCTTCTACCCCTATTTAGAATTCCGACCTTCTTCTTCTTCTCTTTCAGAATAAGTGTCTTCAGATCCTCTTTCCCCTTAGCCAGACTTATGAACATCTGCTGGAATTGGGCATTATATACCTGAAGATCTTTGATAGCTTGATCGGAAGACATTTCTGCTGAAATAAACAACGAAGAAGATGAGAAACCTGTAAGGGTACCTGTAATGATGTGCATGATAATGAGATGCGCGTGTAATGATTTCAAAGACCTTGGGAGATTTAAATTTGTAAACCAAAAATAAACAAAACTTTATTAGCTTAACTTTGAAAGGTTCAACAATGCCTTTAAGGCGTTACAAAGAAGTAAATAAAACAAAATCTAAAACTAGAAAAAGCAAAATAAAAGGTCCCACGGTCGCTTCCTCTTTGTGCTGATATAGTCATTGATCACTCTTTCTTCCTCGAGTTGCCTGGTGAGCTTCAAAATCTTCCTTTCTTGCTCATGGTATTGTTCCCGGTAAGTATCCCGCTCATTCTTCAGCTGAATCCAAGACCTCTGCAACTCCCCAAGATCAGTGGGCATGTAAGGATACAGAACCGTGTAAGGAATGCCTTCTTCATTAGTGGGCTCCACAATCACTTGTAATACAGCCTCATAGGGCATCCCAAGATTCTGGGCACGAGCTCAGACCCATTGGAGGTAAGGCTGCATAGAAATGGAAGTATTTGGTCCCAACTCTTGGGGGTCAGATCTGTTCACCATGCCCCAAGCTCTTATAAACCTCCGGCGATGCTCCTTAACGTCCTCCTTATAGTCAAATACAATGTCCTCGAGAAGTAACTCATGGGGACCATCTCTTCGAGCACGACCAAATTGTCACAAAGCTAGACAAGGATTGTAAGTTATACCCCCCTCTGATTCCAAGAAATGGGACATTAGGGTATCCCCCACAACAGTCAATAACAGCAGTGTCTTCCATAGCCCGGGAATACCAAAGAATATTTGTATGAGCAAGTGACATTATTCTGTAGGACCAACCCAAACCTTCTTCATTCTTCAGCACAGACTTAGGGAGGTGAGAAATAAACCACCTCGACAGCAAAGAAATGCAACACATAAGAGTTCCTCTTCTCATCATAGTACGAGTGTGGAGAGCATGCAAGATACCTCCCAGCAAGGTAGGCACAGGGTTGCGAGAAAGGAAAATCTTGACAGCATTCACATCTACAAAGGAATCCGGATTCGGGAAGAGAACCAAACCATAGATAAGGAGAGCCAAGACATCTTCAAAAGCTTGAAAATCCAAATCATCCCAGAATAGTTGAGCCTGGTCTATCAAAAATTTGGCTAGAAAACCTTCGACCCCGCTTCGTGTTTCCCAATTGGATACTACATCAGCCCGTTTCAAATGTAGAGCTGAGGCAATGTCTTCTGGTCTAGGAACTTCTTCCATACCGGTGAAGGGTACCTGTTCAAGGATGGATATGCCCAATAGATGAGATAACTCTTCCAAGGTGGGTACCAGATGGTAATCTGGAAAGGTGAAGCAATGATGCAAGGGATCAAAGAACTTAAATAGTACGCTCATCATCTTCTCATCAAGATTTGAAGTAACCGGGCTGAGAAGTTGACTGTGTCTCTTAATGAACATAGAAGTCTCAGAAACTCTTGAGGCTAGCTCTTTAAGTTAGGCAGGTATTTGCAAAAAGTTGACTCGGATGGTATTTCTGTGCACGGAAGCCATAATCTGCAAAACAGAACAAAGATAAATTCCCATGGTCTTTGAAATGGTTAGTGTAATGAAGCATGAATGCCATGTTATGATGCATGATGTCATGATAAACCAGAGGTATAGCAAACAACAAGTATTGCAAACACAGTCAAATCAGACAAAACCCTTAGGTTTAAGGCTTGCATGAGGTCAAAGGTAGTACCCTCTTGAAGTTAAGTTGGTTTCAACCTATCCTAGAAAAAGTAATCGGGTTCTAGAGGATCTCAATATCACTAACCATCCTCCATCGATCATGGTTTCAGCTCACACAATCTTTTCTTGCGGCCGAAACTATTCCGAGAGTATGGTATCAATGAGTGTAGCATCGAGTATCAACCAGTTCTCAGCTTTACACCGAGGCCGGCTATCTCACTACTTTCTAATGGCCAAGTTGGGCGATTAAAGGTTCTAAGGTCAGTTGATGCTTTAAGATACCACGCAGCGGCCCCATATTCTCCTCGTTTCTCCACAAGGGGTACCGGTACCAACCAATGTGCCACACCAACGTAGCTACTGCTTCAACCGTATCGGTCTACCCCATACAGTTCCCTAACAGTCTATTGCTACTTACCTAAAAGGTATCCCCAGATCCAGGTTAGGATCTATAGTAACCCAAAAAAAACCCCTTAAAAGTAAAGCAAACAAAGCAATCAAGAAGAGAAATTATGATGAACTAGATCTTAAGGTATACCTTACTTATAAGTCCCCAGCAGAGTCGCCAGTTCAGTGATACGGTGGCAGAACCGACTGTTTGATGCTGGTTTGCATTTTGCGTTTTGTGTTCGCAAAATGTCGCGGTAAGCAAGAGTCGCCACCGACTTTTATTTCATCCAACCGGAAAGGAAAAAAGTATAGAAAAAATCCTTTTTTGGGATATTCTGAGTACAGGGGGTAGATTATAGAAAGGGAAGGTGTTAGCATTCTTTCTATCCATGGTTTTCCATGGGCTCTTAGGTACTTTCTCATCTTTTTAAAATTGCTTGTGTATGTGCTTTGTTTTGAAATGAGTTTTAACTTCGTGATAACCCTTGTATCAGTCCTCAAAGGTGTGACGAAGTTGTTTTGCAAATTGTTTTGAAATGTGTAAGTGTGAAAAAAAACATTGATTTGAGCAAGTACCTACTAGCATCTACCTACTCGAATAAAGATCGTTTATATTCTTGTTCCTTTAGACAACACTATCCTACTATTGACAAATAGGTAGCACCGCCGTTGGTGTTGTAAGGCTGAATTCGAAAGGGACGTACGATCACTAAAGCAATATTAGGACAAATTAGTAATAATCCTAGAGTCTTAAGATCATATTCAAGGCAACATTTCAGAGGAAACATTTCCGAGGCAACATTCGAATGGGACATCTGATCTTTGTTAGACAGGAGGGCAACCACTAAGACACCTTATGCTTAATGATCGTTTACCGAAGGAAATCGAAGTGAGAGTATACCCTAAGAGTGATATGTGCGAGTGATTTTTTTTCAGTTATTTTGTCTTTGCACATTAGGGTTTTCTAACTGTATTAATTTGTCATGCATTCTTGCTATACAATCCTATTAGCATACATCTAGACAGTCAAATATTTGTAGGAAAAAATGCGAGAAAATAAATCTACGCTATTACAAGGTTTCAGGGAGGGGATTAATTACATATCCAAAAAACTTGGGGATTTAAACAGTAAATAAAACCCTAAATTAACTTTTACAAACCATGAAGAGTTACAAAAATATTGCCAAATTAATAATAAGCGCGCGGCAGATTAAATACGAAACGATTAGGGTTTTGACCCTTGACTAAACCTATTTGCGATTGATTAAAAAATGATATTTTTGTCATGTTTTGTTATTTTGAGAAAATAAAGAAATCTTTAAAAAGAAAATCCTAATTCTAATTGATTTTAAATTAAGAAAAATAAATTAATTTATTCTAAAACCTATTTTTTATATTTTTTTATTTGTTTGAGAAAAAGAGCAAAAATAAAATTAAATCAAAAGTTTTACCCTAATTTCTATTTGATTTTATTTATGAAAATACATCACAATTTTCCTAAGTTAAATTAAATTACATTAAAATAAAAAATTTAAAATAAAAAGCCTAATTCTAATATTTTTGAATTGTTGATTTTATGATTTTTTTATGAAAAAATAATTAATTTGTGAATTAAAATAAATAAAGAAAATTAAAAGAGCAAAAATAAAGAATAGAAATAAAAAAAGAAGTAAATGGGCCTGGTGGTGTTGCTGAAAGGGGGTGCCAACTGAATTTCTGGGCCCAATAAAGCTAAGGCCTGCTTGACTTTGCCTGATTCAGTGCATACGTTGACTAGAGGCGCATGATGGACCTTCAAGGGAAAGGCATTGGATCTGGAGCGCTGATGAATTTGATGGCCAGATCTTGAGTTGCATGGTGGATGCTTGGACGTGTGGTACACCTGATCACCTATTGAAAAATAACATGAAACGAAATATGGGACCTGGGGATCGAACCCACGCCCTTATGCATGTCTCCAATACACGTTTGCCAACTGAGCCACACGTTTTTGTTGTATACATAATGGAAGTAAGACAATATAATCAAAAAAACCAATAATATATTCAAAACACGCTAAAATTCAAAAAACCCAATCGGTGAATGCCATGCATTGTCTTCTTCCTCCCAACCGTCATTTTAGGTAAACAAACTTTTACCTATAGACGTTTCGTTCTAGGTGTAGACCTGTGTATCTCAAAAATCATCCACAAGCAAGATAAATGACCATGGCTGGTACCAATCAACTCGTCTCATCCTCACGAGTATTATGGTACCAGAATCAACGTCCAATTTAACGTGTATTGCAAAGCCCTAAAACTAAATAAGAAACCCTAGCCTTGGCAGTTTTACATACATTCATCAAAAATACAATTGAATAGAATGATTTGCTTGCAAACTCAATAATGAACAAGAATATGTAATCAAAACGTGCAAATGATGTATAAATCAATGAAAATGAAAACGAGTTTTTTAGGCTAACCGTGTGACTGCTACAAAGTGTTTTAGGACGTGGGGAGGCTTGCTAGTTATCGGAACACGTTCCTGAGACGTCCAACAATCGATTGGTAAGGTTAGGAGGGCTTGAGATGGCATGTAACTTGGAATTCGATCTGCACTTTTTCTTTGAAATTTAAAAGTTTATTCAGCCTCTTTTAGGACTGCTCAACCTCTCCTCTTGCCTTGGATTCCTTCTGTATATGTAGTGCAACATATTAGGTCAACAAATATGAATTGAATCTTGCCCATTATGAAGATTGGATTTGGTCTTTCATGGCATATGATATCTTTCCAAATTTGCTTCAATCCAATCTTTTTCCACCCAAATCAATCTTGCACGAATTGGTTGTCCTACTAGTTGTACATAGACTCAAAAGATGCACAAAAAATCCAAGATTTGATTCGGTTTTATTATTTTACCATTTAATTTGATTTACTTTGATTTAAATGAATAAAAAATTAAAATAAATGATAAAAATAATAAAATAAAAGGTGGAAAAGCTTAGTGGTTGTGTGTCCTATCACAAGCAAGATTCAATAATGAAAAACTAGGCCCATTTGACAAAAAATGCAAATGTGAGCACATTTGTCTTTTGGCAATTTTGCAAAAAAGGTCAACTTGGACAATGCATAACTCTCTCAATTTTGACCCTAGAGAGGTGTTATTGGACTTTTTAGAAATATTAGGATGTCCTCTAAGCAGCCCTTTTGGTCTCATCTCAATTGAGTCTTCCATGTTCATGTATGATGTTTTGACCCAAAAGGTGTTTTTGTTGACTTTTCGAAATGACCTATAATGTCAAAAATCATATCTTTTTGAGTGCATATTTTGAACTTAGGAGATGAAGATGAATTGTAGGGAATTGCATCCTCTTAAAAATGTGTTTTGAATGGGTCATTTTTGATAAAGTATGAGAAAGTTATGCTTGGTCAAAGTTGAGTTGACTTTTCCTACAAAACCCTAATTTAGCAACTTTTGGGTTTTGATGAATTTTGAGCAATCCTTGATGAATCATGATCAACCCTTGATAAAATGATTAATGTTACTTCAAAATGAGGATGTTGACAAAAAATATAGAAGTTTGACTGTATGTGGGCCACAGTTGACTTTTGACCTAGCACAGTCGATTTTCAGGCATTTGAGCAATTGACTGAGCAAACTTCTTCTGCAAGGCTTGAAACTTGACATGGACGATCTTGGGAACATATTAGGACAATGGTGAGAATTTGGGATCCTTTGGACTCAAGCATCTTGATGAAAAATGAAACCTTAATTTGAGGTAGACTGCCTCAGAAGAGAGTTTGTCTGCTCAACTCTTGAATTTCCTTGAGCAAATTTGGGGACCTCACATGACATTTATTAAGAAATATGGGAGGGAAAATTTTGGGGTACAACAGCAAGGTACGCATGTGTGTAGATTACATGGATCTAAATAGGGAAAGCCCTAAAGATTACTTCCCACTTCCATATATTGATGTTCTGGTCGAAAACACTGCTCAGCATAAGTTATTCTCCTTCATGGATGGTTTCTCGGGTTATAATCAGATCAAGATGGCACCTGAAGACATGGAGAAAACTACTTTCATCACACAGTGGGGAACTTCCTGTTACAAGGTCATGCCTTTTGGGTTGAAGAACACCGGGGCAAATTATCAACGTGCCATGGTAGCTTTATTTCATGACATGATTCACCATGACATGGAATTCTACAACGATGATATGATAGCCAGATCGCAGACTGAAGAAGAGCATCTGGATCATCTACATAATTTATTTGAAAGACTAAAGAAGTACAAGCTAAGACTAAACCCATACAATTGCACCTTTAGGGTGAGGTCTGGAAAACACTTAGGTTCCATCGTTAGTGGTAAAGGTATTGAAGTTGATCCCGCAAAAGTTAAAGCTATTCAAGAAATGCCGGCTCCCCGTACTGAGGAGGAGGTACTTGTGAACCAATCTTCAAGCTGTTAAAGAAAGATCAAGTAGTAAAGTGGAATGACGTTTGTCAAATAGCTTTTGATAAAATCAAGGAGTACTTACAAGAACCTCTTATTCTGATGCCACCAGTTGAAGGAAGACCTTTAATCATGTACCTATAAGTGCTAGAGAATTCAATGGGGTGTGTGCTGGGACAACATGACGAGTCTGGTCGAAAAGAGCATGAAATATACTACCTTAGCAAAAAGTTTGCCGACTATGAAACAAGATATTCACTGCTCGAGAAAACTTGTTGCACTTTGGCATGGGCTGCTCGCCAACTAAGACAATATATGTTGACTCATACTACTCTATTAATCTCTAAAATGGATCCCATCAAGTATATATTCAAGAAACTATCTCTCTCCGGAAGAATAACCTGATGGCAGATGATCTTAACATAATACGACATTCAATACACCACTCAAAAGGCAATCAAAGGAAGTGTACTGTCAGATTATTTTGTGCATCAAGATGTAGATGACTATCAATCTATGAACTTCGAATTCCTAGATGAGAATATCATGCTAATTACAGATTGTGAAGAACTTGGACCGTATGAAGGACCTGAGCTAGGATCCTATAAGAGTATGGTTTTCGATGGAGCTTTTAACGCACTTGGAAACGGAATTGGTGTTGTAATTATCTCTCTCAAGGTTTTCATACGCCCTTCACTACTAGACTTTGCTTTGACTGCACCAACAATATGGCTGAGTACAAAGCGTGTATCATGGGTATTAAATCTGCTATTTATATGAGAATCAAGTTCTTAAGAGTATATGGGGATTCAGCTCTGGTAATCAGTTAGGTTAAGAGAGAATGGGATAAGAAACACCCAAATCTCATTCCATATTGAGAGCATGTACTGACCTTAATCCCATACTTCGAGGAGATTACTTTCGAGCACATCCCAAGAGAAGAGAACCAATTAGCAGATGCGTTAGCTAAGATGTCATCTATGTTCAAGATCAGATGGGACAATGAAGCTCCTAGAATTACTATAGAAAGATTCGATGAAATGACACATTGCTACGAAATTGATATTGATGGGGTAGAAGAAAAACCTTGGTTTCATGAATTGAAAAGGTACCTTGAAGCTCAAGAATACCCTGTAGGGGCATCAATCAATGACAAGAAGTTCCTATGGAGGTTCTCTGCTAAGTTCTTCTTTAGTAATGGAATTTTGTACAAGCGCAATCATGATTCGACTCTACTTCATGGTATGGACAAGAACGAAGCAGAGAAATTTATGGAAGATATGCACGAAGGCATCTTCGGTACTCATTCCAGTGGACATACTATGGCTAAGAAAATCTTGAGAGAGGGTTACTATTGGTCGACCATGGAAACTGATTGC
This sequence comes from Vicia faba, assembly GCA_948472305.1. Lineage (NCBI taxonomy): Eukaryota > Viridiplantae > Streptophyta > Magnoliopsida > Fabales > Fabaceae > Vicia > Vicia faba. The sequence continues at coordinate 929,098,834 of OX451741.1, read as the reverse complement.
CACCACCACTCGAGAAATTGACATAAGTGCAAAATCTATGATGATAAATTTGATATGCCTCCGGTATCTTTGAACATCATGATTGCTCCTTGGCCATTTGCAATGTGGGGAATTGATATGATTAGAGAAATTCAAGCCTACTGCTTCTAATGGACATCGCTTCATTCTCGTCGCCATTGACTACTTCACAAAATAGGTTGAAGCAGCCTTGTTCGCCTCCGTTACCATGAATGTTGTGGCCCAATTCATTAAGCATGACCTCATTTGCCGGTATGGCATCCCCGAGAGAATCATCATGGACAATGGTACCAACCTTAACAACACTATGATCACTAAACTCTACATGCAGTTCAAGATTAAGCACCACATCTCTTCTTCGTAATGACCAAAGATGAATGACACAGTGGAAGCCGCCAACAAAAATATTAAGAAGATTGTGCAAAAGATGGTTGTGACCTATAAAGACTGGAATGAGATGTTACCGTTTTCTCTGCATTGTTATCGCACTTCAGCGTGAACATCAATTAGGGAAACCTCATTCTCTCTGGTCTACGGTATGGAAGTTATCCTACTTGTCGAAGTTCAAATTCCTCCTCTGAGGATTATGAAAGAGGAAGACTTAGACAAAGACGAGTGGATTCAAACCAAGATAGACCAGTTGAATCTGATTAACAAAAAGAGACTTGCGGCTATCTGTCAGGGTCAGATGTATCATAAGCGTATGATCAAGGAATTCAACAAGAAAATCAAGCATCGGATATATCAGGCTGGTGACATGGTAATAAAGTGCGTCATTCTACCGCAAGGTGATCTCAGGGGAAAATGGACACCCACCTATGAAGGGCCATTTGTTGTCAAGTATTTTTGGGCGATGTTATGATACTGACTACCCTGGACGGTGAAGATTTCCCGCACCCTGTGAACGTGGACATAGTTAAAAGATACTACACATGAAAACAACCGCTAGGTTGAATAGAATAGGTAAAAATAAGGGAATCCCGACAAAGCAAAAGGGTTTGGGAAAAAATTAGGGATATATAAAAGATTGTACACCCGGCATGTCGAAAACCTGAAAAGGCAGCTTGGCCAAAAAAAGGTATCCCGGTGGACTGAAAACCCGAAAGGGCAGTCCAGGAAAAGGTTTGGGATTAAAAGTGTACGACGATGTCCCGTTAGGTCACCTACTGCAAGCTTTGTTATCAAGGTCAAAGTTCAAATGGTACGGATCTGTTCAATCAACTTCTTCTGACAACAAGGGATGAGATGTTCGAAGATATATGTGAAATAGAAGAGTTAGAAACCAACAAGATCATTTCCACATAGCTATATGTTTTATTTTAACTCTGTACTCTTTTAATTTCATGACAATTTCCTCTTACTGGGATTTATGTCTCTTTGTACAAAATCACTTGTTTATAGGCAAGCTATCAATACAAATACACCCTAAAATTCAAACTTTCTGTTTTTTAATTTTCTGTTGTGTTTGCAAAGATGTACAATGACTAAAATTGAATGAACATATGCATATGAACACGATTAACTGTTAACTAATGTATGCATAAGAACAGGAATAAGCATTTACTTAAGACTCTAGGAGTTGGGATCACATTTAAGTTATCCATAAATCCCCGCAGAGCCACTTCTATGAGATTATCCTCACAGAGTAATCTTCAAACTTCATTTTTAATGAAGATACATTCCACGCAATCTCCCTGGAAGATTCCCCAGCGGATAAAAGAATATGATCTTTTTCCCAGTAATATCACCCACCTACGGAGTTCTAATCAGTACATTTCATGGAAGTTCTCTTCCCCAGATGAGTTTATTCCTCCAAAACTGTAAAACCCCCTGCAGATTTCTTCTCTCCATAAGAGCTTGTTTTCTCAGTAGAGTATTTCTCTGTCAACAAGGTTTATTTCCCCAACAAGGTTTATTTCCCCAACAGATTACAGTCTCCCCAACTTGAATCTATTCCTCATATTACTACGAATCACCGGAAAAATTCCTCTCCACAGTAAAGTTGCCACTATCCCCAAAGAGTTTCTACGAAACCTAGAGCCAGACCAGATATCAGCCAACTTTATCCTCCCCAGACGAGTTAGAAGGTTATCTATCTCTTTTATCCCTAGTCATTTTATATAAGAATAAAGTTCCCAAGATGAGTAGAAAGGTTATCCATCTCTTTTATCCTCAGTCAGGGTATATAAGAATTAAACTCCCAGACGAGTTGGAAGGTTATCCATCTCTTTTATCCATAGTCAGGGTATATAAGAATTAAACTCCCCAGTAGAGCGATGAACGACTAATGTTCCTAAAATTTTCTCCCCAAACAGAAGTCAACATTCCCCAGCGGAGTTTCCTCAAACAGCAAGCAAGAATCCCCAGTAGAAGCAATCTAGACAAGGTAAAGTTCACAAAAAGACAAATAACATCAAAAATTCTCAAATGGGTACAAGATTAATTCCCAAAACAAGACGGGGCAACTATCTATGTTACCAGGTCAGAGATTAATTCCTGAAACAAGATGGGGGCAACTATCTCTACAGCCAACAAATAGCAGGCAAATATTAACTCCGGAAACAGGAGGGGAAACTATCTTTCTTTCTTTATGGTCACATGAAGATCAATTCCTGAAATAGGAAAAGGCGACTATCTTTATCACCAAGTGGTATGAACTCCCGAAACAGGACGGGTTTACCAACAAAAATAGATTGTAGATCAATTCCCGAAATAGTACGGGGAGGCTATCTACATGACAAACATTTTCTTCCAAAAGACATCTTCTGGATCAGATTAAATCGACCATAGGTTTATTCTGATACTTCTTCCAATAGACATTTTCTGGCTCAGATTAAATCGACCATAGATTTATTCTGATACTTCTTTAAGTTAAATACAGACGCAAACATCTTCTGGCTCAAATTAAATCGACCATAGATACATTCAGATACTTCTTCCTGTAGACCTTTTCTGGCTCAGATTAAATCAAGACGCAAACATCTTCTGGCTCAGATTAAATTAAGCGTAGATTTATTCTGATACTTCTTCCAGTAGACTTTTTCTGGCTCAGATTAAATCGACCATAGATTTATTCGGATACTTCTTCCAGCTAAAGACAGGCGTAACATCTTCTAGCGTAGTTTAAATCAAGTGTAAATTTATTCTGATACTTCTTCCAGTCGAAGTCAAGCTTAGATGTAATCGAAGTTCTATCAATAGTTACTTTTGATGGAATCTATAAGCCCATATCTGACAACTCTCCATCACCTCTCCAAATGGCATCTTTAAGCCCATTTCCAGTATTACATCAACCAACAGATTTCTTCGGGCACATGCGAGTGTAAATTTCTGGGCACTTAAGTGTTCAATCATCTTCTACCTTCAAGTCACAAATGGCGGACATGCCAATGTAACTCTCCATGTTTAAGAAGACTGAACAGGGGCAGTTGTTGTACCCCAAAATTTTCCCTCCCATTTACTTCAAGACATTCTTCTAAGATTCTCAAATACTCAAGGATTCTCAAGAGTTCAAGGGTCAAACCTCCTCCTAAGCAAAGGTCTTCAATTAGGGTTTGGTGTTTCTCAAAGAAGATTGGTTTGCAAGGGTATCAAATGACTTTCAAGGTTTATTAGAGGTCCTCAATAATCCTTATGTCAAGTTTCAAGTCTTGCCTCACATGTTTGCTCAGTCAATGGCTCAGATGACTGAAAATCAACTGCATTGGGTAAAAAGTCAATTATGGTCAACATACAGTAAAACTTCAAGTTTTTATGTCAACATCTACATTTTGAGGTGATATTCATCATTTTATCAAGGGTTGACCATGATTCCTCAAGGAAATACCTCAAATCATCAAAGGTCAAAAGTTGCCAAAATCAGGGTTTTGATTGAGGGACTCATCATTGACTTTTGACCTAGTGCATGACTTAATGGCTTGAAGCATGATCTCAAGGACTAAAATTCAACATCTTAACTTAATTATATGAATCAATATATCTTCAAAGATACAAGTAATTAACAATTGAAGAATTGAACCAATTGAATAAAAGTCAACAGTTGCTCAAATGTCAAACTTTGACTTTTTGGTCAACATTGGAATTCAAAAATCAAGATTCATCAAGATATTCAAAACTATCAAACTTGATCATCAAGAATTAATAAAGTCAACAAAAGTCAAATTTGGAAAATTTTCTAACACTTAGAAAATATTTCTAAGTGCTTTTGTTCTTAACAAAAACCCTAACTTCACAAGCATGTTTTCTCAAGATACAGACATATTCAAGGAAAACTTTCAACATGAAAGTTATAGGGATTGATGAATTCTACAACTTTGTAAATGCGGGATGAACCTAAAAAAGTATTTGGATTAAGAGATATAGGCCCATGAAGTTCTGATTATTTTTATCCAACACTTAGAAAAAATTTCAACAAGTTTTGGTCAGTTTTTCATCCCAACTTTTTGACCAATTTCCACCAAGTTCCAATTTGATTTAGCCAAAACTCACAACATGAAAGTTGTATACAATGTTTCAAGCTTTCCAAAAATGTCCAAGAACACAATTTTATCATGCTTGAGCTAGATGTTTCAAAGAGGTGGAGTTGGGTATCTAAGGTTAAATTATAGGTCATTTTTGTAGGCCATGCTGCATAATCCCACATTGTAGGCCTCTAACCTCCAAATATATCCATAATCAGAAGATTGCACATACTTTTGATCCATTATCCAAATGATTCAAGCATTATCCAATCCATTTTGCCATTTAGGGGAAAAAGATAACACAATGTCAACTCCTTGAGCCTCTCAATTGTTTCTTCTGCACACACACAGTGTCAAAGCTAGAAGCAACATGTCAAGAGCCTCTAATCACTTCAGATCCTTTGATACTATGCATTGGGACTTTGATTTCTCAAGAAATCACAAGTTACATCCAACCAAGCCATAACTTTTTATCTTGCAAACCTGGTTACTTCAGCTCCTCAAACCTTTTACCTATAAATATAGGATCCATTTGCAGTCCAAGACAGGAAAAAACAATCCCTCAAAAACTCTGAAAGTCAGAATCACCAAGAAAAATCCATTGTTGCACATTTGAAGCTTCCAACACCCAACTTCAAATCCACTCGTGCATTTTCCTCTTTTATCTTTCAAACACCTTAGATACATAATATAGAAGTTGTCCAAACACCTGAACAACTTCTGTAATCACTCTATCATCATCCATCATTTTTAAAATCCAACTTTGCAACTTGACTTGAGTAGACTAATTCAGACACTCTCAAGGAAAAGTAAGAGTTGGAACATACTCACCAAGGTCCCAGGAAGCTAAAGCAAGCATCACATTACTTCTGGAAGTCGTGTAGAGGGAATTGGGCTTTGCTTCAAGAGGTAAGTTTTCTTGAACTTTGAAATCCTTATACACACATCATTTTCTTTCAATTTCAAAAGATAAAATGTAGATATAATTGCCCTGAAACTAGCTATGTTCTTAGTTTTCATTTATGTTGACTGTGTGATGAGAATTTTGGATTTGAAGTTTTTGAAATATTAGGTTTCAGTTTGGTACCAAACAAAATTCGTCCTAACCATTGACCTATAGCTTTTGAAAGTTATATGGTTAGATTTGTGGTTAAAATTCAAGCAAGTTTGAGGTTTACATCTTTCAACTTGGTTGAGAAATGAAGATTTTACAAAATTTGAAAATGTTGTTGTTGTTGCTGTAAACACGCGCGAGGAAGAAGATGAAGTCCAATTTTGAAAACAAGTTTAATTTATAATTATTGCAACATGTTTTATCACTGGATGTAACAGCCACCCCAGTGGCAAGCAGCGCGCGTTTCATGTCACTTTGGCCTTAGGGACCTGGGTTCGAGCCCCAGTGGTACCCTTTTATTTTTCTAACATTTTCTCTACAGATCCAGTGTGAGAAAGCCTAGCACGCCTATCATGAGCCTCATGCCATCATAATCAGATGTTCATACAATCAGATCCCACGCTCCAAATCAGTGCCCTGACCATGAGCCTTCATGGGTCTCCCTCACTAGATCATGTAGCACCTGGGCTTAAGGTGTTTGGGCCTTTTTATTTTTGCTTCTTCTCACCCCCCAATTCTGCTTACAACTCAGGCCCATTTTTATTTTCTTTTTTAATTTTAATTAACTTTATTTTCTAAAATCATTTTTTATTTAATCATAAAAAATCATAAAAATGATAAAAAATTAGATTTAGTTTTTTTATTAATTAATTTAATTTTTCATAAATAAAAATTAATTTAATTTAATCACGTTGATTTTATTTAATTAGAATTAGGTGTTATACTTCATATATTTTTCTAAATAAAACACCAAAATATTTTCTAAATACTTAGATTCTTTAGGTTTTAATTAATTAATTTAATTTTCATAAATAAAATTAATTAATTTAAGTACACTTTGTTTTATTTTAAATGATTAAATTGTAAATAAAATTATAATTAAGTCTAACTTTTTATTTTACATTTCAAATATTTTCTAAACAAAGAAACAAGTAAATATTTTCTTTAAATACTTAGAATTTTTAGGGTTTTTACACCTTTCCCCTTTATATCTCCGCACATTTATTTATTTTTCGCATTAATACAATTATGTAACTGTCAAAAGTTTGTAATAGAGAATTAGGGTTTATTGCTTTCCTCCCCCATTTATAAACTTGTACCCCCATCCCCGAAGCGTTGTAATAGCGTAGGACATTTCATTTCTGTAATTTACTGCTTTCCTTATTACTGTTAGTAATTAGGGTTTGTATGACAAGATTAAAATCAACTGTTAGATAACCTAATCTCAAAGACAAATACTTGAAATCAAAACACTTCACACACGTGCACCTCAAAGGTAACCTCATTTATTGCCTCGAGTATAAACAGTCATGTCCCTCAAACGTGGGATGCTTTAGCAAAGACCTTAGTATAAAGATCGTAGTCCCTCGATGACCCTTCGATGTCACCTTCGGTAAACGATCTTAGTCCCTTATGACAATTTCTAAAACGTCCTACAAGTTGCCTTTTATGACTGTACGATGATCCACACATAGGTCTTCCTAGTAACTAATGGTATGATAGCACTATCTAAAGGAGGAAGAAAAGAACAAATACTTTTTGAGTAGGTAGATCACTCGTAATCGGTTGCTCGCAAACCAAAATAATTTTCACACCTCACACTCTCAAAACAACTATTTTCAAAACACTTTATAAACACTCTTGAGGACTGATACAAGGGTTATTATAAATCAAATTGCCTTACATTGGCATTTTCAAAACATCTTTTCACAAAAAAAACATCTTTTTTCACAAATGTTTTCAAAACAAACATTTTGTATACATTCTCAACGATACAAGAATCATTACAAAATTTCCGCACTTAGGCGTTTTCAAAATGTTTCCAAATATACACAAACACAAAGAATTTTTCAAAAGTGAGCTAGAAAATAAGCGCCCGTAGATAATTATGGATGCAAAGGGTGCTAACACCTTCCCTTTTCCTAACCTACCCCCCGAACTCAAGAAAAATTCTCAAAGGTCTTTCTAGTTCTTTTCACCCTTTCCTTTATTGGATAAAAGAAAAGTTGGTGGCGACTCTTGCTATCCGTAACATTTGCAATAAAGCCCAAAACTCAAAAGTCATTTCTCACACCGTATTACACCGACCAAGATTTCAATAATCTCGCTGCTTAACAATTCAGAAGCGCATCGAGATTCTATGATGAAAGTTCTAATTTATTCTCATGTTGCAAAGGAGATTATATTGAATCAGTTTTACATTGTCATAGAAAAATTAACATCTGGATCATATCTAGGCTTTAATTACAATGAGTTGCCTCCATAAGGTAGAGCTCTCAACAAGGCGTTGCACATTTCCATTAAGATAAGTACAACTAACCTGTCCAGGGTACTCACCGATATTGGTTCTGCCCTCAATGTGCTACCAAAATCCAGCTTGATGAAGTTAATGCTAGATGATGTTGTTATAAGTCCAAGTTATACGATAGTCAAAGCTTTCAATGGTTATCAAAGTATAGTTTTTGGTAAGTGGATCTTCCTGTCAAGATCGGTCCCCATATGTTTTATATTACCTTTCAAATAATATAGAGCCAACATATATGTGTTTTCTCGGACGACCTTGGATTCATGTAGCGGGGGCTGTTACTTCAACTCTACATCAGAAATTGAAGTTCCTCTTTGAAGGAAGATTGGTTATAATCAAATATGAAGAGGACATCTTTGTAAGTCACATGGAGTCCTATAGATATATTAGTATGGGTGAAGACTACATAGTAACACCATTCCAAGTCTTAGAGCTTGCTTCAATGGTAACCCTACTAGTGGAGAAAATTAAGAAACCTAGTGTGACTTCGTGGAGAGATTTACAAGCAGTTGTGGAAGATGGTACCTCAAAAGTTTGGAGTAAACTTGTGGAGATTTCCAAGAAGAAAAATCGTTTTGGTTTGGGCTATGAATCATCAAAGGCTACCCTAAAAGGCAAGGCATGGTTTCCTCCTATCTAGAAAATCTTCATCAACAAAGAAACAGAGCATGGTGGACAAGTGGCAATGATATCTAACAAGAGCAGCACCAAGAGAGCATCTGACTTCATCTGTGAATGTTCTTAAGGTGAAGAGCTCAATAATTGGACAGCCATGGAGATTCCACTGATCTTTTTCTTTCTAAAGTAATTTTTCTTGTTTTTGAAAGAACCCATGTCAAGCACGAGGCATATGGGTAGCTTGTAAGGGTCCCCTAATTTGTTTCAAACGGTATTGTCAATTAATAAGAGTTATATTTTGCATTCAATTGAGATCCTTGTATTTCTCATGCATTTATCTCTTATGTTTTAAAATGGAAAAACTTTTCTTCATATGTAATTTCAAATTCGCATACTAAAACTGCACTAAAACATGATAAATGTGCAGATCCATGCCTAAAAACATTGATAATGTTACTACTGATATCCAATATAATTTTGGTGAACCTATCAACCAAGCGGAAGAGGAAGATAATGAAGATCTTGAACTCTCCAAAGAATTGGCAAGGGAATAAGAGCAAAAAGATGACAGTATACAACCATACCAAGAATCTATTGAGATAATCAACCTTGGCACAGAGGAAGATCTGAAAGAGATCAAGCTAGGGGAAACATTGGAGGAAAGCGTCAAAGAAAGACTGATCAAAATTTTACATGAATATGTGGATATATTTTCCTGGTCTTACAGAGATTTTCCAAGATCAGATACATATATTGTGGTGCATAGACTACCTCTCAAAGAAGGTTGTTCTCCAATTAAACAGAAGAACTCGTCCAACAAGATTCGAGAAGAAGTCCTTAAACAATTTGATGTAGGGTTCTTAGCGGTGGTAGATTATCCACCTTGGATAACTAACATCATTCCAATTCCCGAGAAGGACGGAAAAGTACGCATGTGTATAGATTATCAGGATCTGAACAAAGCAAGTCCCAAAGACGATTTCTTGTTATTTCACATAGATGTTTTGGTTGATAATACAACTCAAGCCTTAATATTTTAATTCATGGATGGTTTCTCAGGTTATAATCAGATCAAAATGGCACCTGAGGATATGGAAAAGACTACTTTCATGAATCCTTGAGGCACTTTCTGTTACAAGCTGATAGCTTTCGGTCTAAGAACGCAGGGGCAACCTATCAACGAGCTATGGTCACACTATTTCACGATATCATCCACAAAGAAGTTGAGGTATACGTAGATGATATGATTGCTAAACCTCATTTAGAGGAGGACCATATCATACATTTAAAAAAATTATTCAAGCGTCTGCGAAAGTTCAAACTAAGATTGCATCCAAACAAATGTACATTTGGTGTCAGGTCAGGCAAGTTAATGGGTTTTATTGTATGTCGGGGCAATATTGAGGTGGATCCCGACAAGGTGAAGGCCATACATGAAATCCCAGCTCCAAGAACAGAAAAAGAGGTTTGTGGTTTCTTAAGACGATTGAACTACATTTCAAGGTTCATATTGCACCCAACTGCTACGTGCGAGCCTATATTCAAATTACTTTGAAAAGATCAAAAACTAGTGTGGAATTGTGATTGTCAGATAGCCTTCGAGAAAATAAAGCAATATTTACAAGAGCCTCCAATCTTGATACCACTAGTTCCTTGAAGACCACACATCATGTACTTGACAGTGCTTCAAGGGTCTATGGGATGTGTATTGGTGCAACACGGTGAAACAAGTAGGAAAGAGCATGCAATATACTACCTTAGCAATAAATTCACTGACTATGAAACCAGGTACTCACTTCTCGAGAAGACTTGTTATGCTTTGGCTTGGGCTACAAAACAATTAAGACAATACATGTTAACTCACACCATGTGGTTAATAGCAAGAATGGATCCTTTGAAGTATGTGTTTGAAAAACTAGCTCTTATAGGAAGAATTTCCCGATGGCAAATGTTATTATCTGAGTACGACATCCAATATGTTACTCAAAAGTCCATCAAGCATAGTGTACTAGCTGATCACCCAGATCATCAGCCATTGCCAAAATATCAACCAATGAAGTTTGACTTTCTAAACGAATATATCATGGTTATAGGTAACTACGAAATACCAGGACCCGGCGAAGGACCTGAACCAGGGTCACGTTGGACACTCATGTTTGATGGTGCTTCAAACGCACTAGGGCATGGTATTGGGGCAGTGTTGACTTCTCCGAAGAATTTCCAAAAACCTTATACTAAAAAGTTATATTTTAATTTCACCAACAATATCGCTGAATATGAAGCTTATATCTTGGGACTAGAAGCTGCTATTGATCTAAGAATTAAACACCTCGAAGCATATGGAGACTAAACCTTAACCATATACCAAGTCAACAATGAATGGGACACTAAATATCCCAAACTAATCCCATATCGGGGTTGTGTTTTGAAGCTAGCTACGGAATTTACTGAGATTACATTCAATCATATTCTGCGAGAAGAAAATCATATGGTAGACACCTTGGAAACTTTATCAGCTGTGATCAAAGTAATCTGGCCAAATCACAAACAACGTATTACAATTAGACATTTGGAAGAACCTGCACATTGCTTTGCCACTGAAGAAGGACAAGATAACAAGCATTGGTTCGCTGAAATCAAAAGGTATCTCGAGAAGCAAGAATATCCAGAAAATGCCTCTACGATTGACAAGCGAACTCTACAGAAGCTAGCTTCTAAGTTCTTCCTAAACAGTGATATGTTGTACAAAAGAAACTACGATATGATGTTAGTCAGGTGCGCAGAGAAACATGAATCAAATACACTTATGAGAGAAATCCATGAAGGCCCTTTTGGAACTCATACAAATGGACTTGCCATGGCTAGAAAGATCTCATGAGTAGGTTATTATTGGTTGATGATGGAAGTTGGTTGCTACCATTATACAAAGACATGTCACAAATGCCAAATCTACACCGACAAAATTCATGTACCACCGACTCCTCTGAATGTCCTGAGTTCTCCTTGGCCATTTTCAATGTAGGGAATTGATATGATAGAAATGATTAAAATAAAAGCCTCTAACGAACACCGATTCATACTAGTTACGCTCAATTACTTCATCAAGTGGGTGGAAGTTGCGTCCTACACAAATGTGACAAGACAAGTGGTTACTCGGTTCATTAAGAAGAATCTTATATGCAGATATGGGGTTCCTAGCATAATCATTAAAGACAACAAGTCCAATTTGAACAACAAAATGATGAAGGAGTTATTAGATGACTTCAAGATCGAGCATCATAATTCCTCACCATATCGAGCCAAGATGAACGGGGCCGTTAAAGATGCCAATAAGAATATCAAGAAAATCATTCAGAAAATGGTGAAGACATACAAAGATTAGCATGAAATGCTCCCTTATTCTCTACATGGCTACCGCACTTATGTACGTATGTCAGCAACTCCTTTCTCTCTAGTATACGTCATGGAGGTAGTACTCCCTAATGGAAGCAAAGCTTGAAGAGCCAGAATTGGTCCAGACGCAACTTGATCAACTTAACCTCATTGAAGAAAAACGATTACCAGCTTTGTGCCACCAAAAATTATACCAAAAGCGAATGAAGAAAGAATTTTATAAGAAGTTTCATCCTCGAGTGTTCAAATAAGGAAATTTGGTGCTCAAGAAGATTCTACTACCTTTCCTTGATTCACGTGGTAAATGGGGACCGAACTACGAAGGTCTGTATGTGGTAAAAATAACAATGGATGGGGAAGAACTGCCACATCTGACGAACTCCGACACAGTCAAAAAATAACATGTACAAAAATCTCACTAAGTTCAAACCCTAAACGGGCGTCTTAGGAAAAAAAGAGCATCCTGGTGGATTGAAAACCCTAAAGGGCGATACAGGAAAAATTAGGGACATAAACAAAAAAATTTATCCCTGTGGATTGAAAACCCGAAAGGGCTGTCCAGGCAAAAATTAGGGATCTTATTCAAAATAAAGAACAAAAAGACTGTGATCTAAGAATCATGACTATGACCACGAAGGAGAGGGATTAGTCCAAATCATTTGACTTAGAAGAAAAGGAGGTTGGAGCTATCAAAAGGACATTGGAGAAACAGCAGTATCAAATATCATTTTCATTGCCATTTTTGAATTTTGTTAAACTTTTTGTGATTACCTCTTTCTAGGAATTGTACCTTGTACTCTCTCCTATTGAAAGGCATTTTTATCAATAAAACATTTACTTTTTCAATCTTTTCAATTTGTGTTCTTTTATTTTCTTTTCTTTTCTTAACAATCTTTTCTTTTCTTTTTGAAATCATTTTGGGGATTTGAAAAAAAAATAGAAGCATTTGATAAAACATAAAAGAGCGTTTTGGTTAGAAAAGACATCAAATGAAGATTTTCGCCTATATCCACGTCTATGTCCTCGCCTACGCCTGCACCTGTGATACAATTATCAAAATCTTGCTGAAACTATTCATCTTGCTCAAATCAACTCGAAAACACCACGAAGATGCAACATACAACATTGAAGAGTCAGTGACACAAAGAAAAAATCAATGGTTCAAAAGGAGAAAAAATATTAAAACATTTATAAACAAACATTTGGTGCATATACAAACATTTGGTGCATATACAAACAATTGGCGCATATACAAACATTTGGTGGGGATACAAACATTTAGCGCTTATACAAACATTTGGTACATATACTTAGTGCATATACATTTTGGGTTCTATATCAATCTAAGGCATTATGCATATACATCATGCATGACATTTTTTAAATCCATTTTGGTTAAACTATGAACCTTTCTTGGGGCTTATTGTTGAACTAGCTTATCGACGAAACAAACAAACACCTTGGTTGAGAACAGAGACAACCGGTAAATTCTGATCTTATCTTTGGTTTAGTTATCTAAAGATTTGATTATCAAAACATTTTTCAAATATGTATCTTCTAGGTCATGATAGGTACACGAATTATCAGGATTATGTTGTTTGTCCTCTAGGTCATGATGAATACATAAGCCTATCCTCGTGTCATTTATCCTCTAGGTCGTGGTAAATGCACAAAGCTTTTCAAATATCTATCCTTTAGGCTGTGGTAGATATGCAAATTATCTGGATTATGCTATTTATCCTCTAGGTCGTGATAAATACGTAAGCCTACCCCATTGTCATTTATTCTCTAGGTCATGATAAATGAACAAGTTCATCCTTGTATTATATATCCTTTGGGTTATGGTAGTTATGCGAATTATCAGGATTATGTTGTTCATCCTCTAGGTCGTGATGAATACATAAGCCTATCCTCGTGTCGTTTATCCTCTAGGTTGTGGTAGATATGCAAATTATCTGGATTACATTATTTATCCTGTAGGTTATGATAAATATGTAAGTCTACCCCCTTGTTGTTTATCCTCTAGGTCATGATAAATGCACAAGTTCATCCTCATATTATCTATCCTCTAGGTTGTGGTAGGTACGCGAATCATCAGGACTATGTTGTTCATCCTCTAGGTCGTGAAGAATACATAAGCCTATCCTCGTGTCATTTATCCTCTAGGTCGTGATAATTGTACAGGTTCATCCACGTATCGTTTACTCTCTAGGTTGTAGTAAATATATGAAATATGCGATATAACTCCTTGGTTAGTCTCAAAGCAGCAATATGTTATCTGTAATTTTGTGATAAAATTCATTGTGTTAGTCTCCATGCAACAATGTATTATCAAGCTCTATTTTTATTCATCCCCTAGGCTGTGATGAATAGACAAAATTTGCGTTATAATCTTACTATGTTAGTCTGAAAGCATTAGTAAGTCAATTTTCAAACTTTTATTATTTACATCCTAGGTTATGGTAAATATGAGAAAAAATCTACGACCACTCTTATACATTGACGAGTTATCCGCGTCGTCGTATCTAAGTGGAATAAAAAAAATTTATTCAAACTTTGTTAAGATAATACATCATCATCTGTGCCTATTTTCTCAGTACTCTTGGGAACATTGTACGGTGTATCCTTATAATATTTTAGTCAAATTTTAGGGTCTTCCATTATTTAACAAACCTCCAATTCGAATGTGTGAAACCTGCATATTCGCGTGGGAAGGTTGATTTATTTTTGTATTTTTTTTTTGTTTCATCCAATGTAAGCCCAAGAGGCATGGTGTAAGCAATTTAAACTTATTAATACAATTAATGGTTGTTCCCTTTTGTATGAAAAAATTTGAATCTTCTAAATCCTTGAAATCATTTTCATATGCACGTTCATGCATCATAACATAAACAGGTTTTCCATAACAGGTTTCCTTATCTTTTTACTGTTTATTTCAGTAAGATGGATATCGAACAAACTGTGAAAGATCTTCAAGCACATAATGCTCAATTCCAACAGATGTTCCTGGCTCTGGCTAAAGGATAAGAGGACCTGAAGGCTCTCATGATCAAATACAAGAAGAAAAAGACAAGGAAACCAATGGGTGTCCTGAATATGCGAAGGAGATTCAGAGAACCAGCAAAGAAAGCTCTAGAATTCGCAACTCCGTCAAATGAGGGAGATAATCAGGAAGAGAAGACAAAAGAAGGGAACCACAATCTGGGGTCTGATGAAGAAGAGGCTGACTACACTGAAGAACAATATCCTCCTACTAATGATAAATATAAACAACTGGAGGATCGTCTCAACGCCATGGGAATTAAGATAGTACTTGGTTTGGATTTTGAAGAATTAGGGTTGGTTTCTGGAGTGATCATTCCCCCGAAGTTCAAAGTGCCTGCATTTTCTAAATATGATGGGGTTTCATGTCCTAAGCTGCATCTGAGGTCCTATGTCAGGAAGATCCAACCTCACACTATTGATAGGAACTTGTGGGAGCATTTCTTCCAGGAAAATTTATCGGGGACTCAATTGGAGTGGTTCTATCAGTTGGAGGGAACCAACATCCGCAACTAGAAGGATCTGGCTACTGTTTTTACAGCCAATACCAATACAACGCTAACCTCGCTCCAGCCCGTACACAACTTCAAAGCATGTCTATGGGATCCAGTGTGGGCTTCAAAGATTATGCCCAGAAATGGAGAGATCTTGCAGGAAGAGTCCAACCTCCTCTGTCTGATAGAGAGCTGGTAGATATGTTCTTGGGTACTTTGTCAGGCCCATTCTTCAAACATCTGATTAGGAGCTCTTTAGATGGGTTCACCGAGCTTATATTATTAGGTGAAGGAGTAGAAGCTGTTATCAAGAGCGGCAAGATCCAGAGAGATGCGTCTTCAAGTACAATAAAGAAACCATTCTCTGGGAAGAAAGAATTAAGTGTTTCCTACGGTCAAAAGAATCAAAGCAAAATTGAACATCGTCCAACGGTGGGAGCTGTAATGATCTCCAACCCTCTATCAACTCAACAACAAAACAATCAGCACAGGCAGGATGCGCCTAGAACACAGTTCACCTAGCTTAACATGTCCTTATCTCAAGTTTTACCACACTTGTTGAAATCTAATTTGGTCACTCTGAAGGAGCCTTCTCAACATCCAAAAACTACATCCCCCCTATTATAATTCAAATGCTCGATGTGCCTACCACTCCAACAGTCCAGGGCATGATACAAACAATTGCTGGGCTCTGAAAAACAAAGTGCAAGATCTTATAGAGGAAAAACAGATTGAATTTGACCCTCCGGAGATCCCTAATGTGATAAATGCACCAATGCCCAAGCATGGTCAGAGTGTTAATTCCGTTGATGACGACCTATTTTTTTCTTCTGTTGATGAACTAGCTACTCCTTTTCGGATTGGTAAGAATAATCTCTTGCGAGCTAGTTTATTTTCGGGTTGTGGTGAAGGTTTCCACCTGTGTATGTCTCTACCCAATGGTTACTTATTATTGAAGATAGGTGTCCAACACCTGATAGATAACAAGGAAATTATGTTTGAGAAGACTCCCTCTACGAGAAGTCTGTGTGAAGATATATCAATTATTACAAATTCCAAAAATCCTCCCAGGGTCTCCTTTAAAAGACCTGTCAGGATTACATCCACTCCTAAGGTTGCTCCCTTAATTATCACTTTTCTTAGGCCGATACCATATTCCTCTGATAAGGTTGTTCCTTGGACCTATGGAGCTGACGTCTACTACTATGGCGTCAAGCCAGACCTATTGACTATCAAAGATGAAGTTGTTGAAGATACTGATCCTAACATCGACAACATTATTGGGACCAATAAAATTACTATAAGCGGAAGGATATTCTCTCCTGAGATCTCTCCGAGGATTATTGCCACTCCTTTGGTTATTCCTGATAATGTTCCTATTGTTACTCCTGTTGCTACTCCTGCTACCACTCCTGTTGTTATTCCTGCTATTGAGTCAGCTGAGACTCGGGGAAAAGAAGTACTGGTTAAGCCTGCCCGGATGGAGGCACCTAAAGAAACCATTTTTGAAGCCTCTAAAAAAGAAATGGAGGAGATACTGAAAATCATACAGAAAAGTGACTACATTGTTGTGGAACAATTGGGGCAGACCCCCTCAAAAATTTCAATGCTGGCCTTACTATTATGTTTTGAAGCCCATGCTAAGGCTTTGGTGAAGTTCCTCAAATCTTCTCATGTGCAACAAGAGACTTCTGTCGAGCAATTCGAGAATTATGTCGCTAGTCTAACTGCTGACAATGGCCTTCATTTCTCTGATGCTGATTTGATGTCTAAAGGAAGAAAGCATAATGATGCCCTGCATGTCTCTATTGAGTGCAGGGTAATTACCTTGGATCATGTTCTAGTTGATATAGGTTTGTCGCTAAATGTTCTACCCAAGGGTTCTATAGACAAATTAGACTGTGAAGGACTGACTTTGAGGCCCAGTAATATTGTGGGGAGGGATTTTGATGGTTCTAAGAGAATGGTACACGGGGGGGGGGGGGGAGGGGGGGGGGGGGGGGACATTTCTATTAAAGTTGGTTCCCAAACTTTTGGCTCCACTTTCTATGTGATGGACATTCGCCCGTCTGACTCTTGTTTGTTGGGACGCCCTTGGATTCATGGGGACGGTGCTGTCACTTCCACTTTGCATATGATGTTAAAGTATCCGGTTAATGGAAATATTGTTACAGTCCATGTCGAAGAAGAGTATATGGTGATCCACCTGAACTCTTTCCGATATGTCGAGATGGACGGCGAGTTAATCGAGACCCCCTGCTAGAAATTTGAAGAGGTTCCTCAGACAATTGCTTTTACCAAAACTGCCACTGTTGTTCTAGAAATTACAAGACCTTCACTGAAGATGGCTTATCTAAGGGATTCTAGGGATGTAATTGAAGAAGGTGGGTGCACTATTTAGGGCCAACTACCTAACACCCCCTATAAGTCTGACAAGTTTGGTTTGGGTTTCACTTCATGAGCTCAAAAAGCCATTCGTCGTGCTCGCGCCGGAGGATCACTATTACGCATCAACAACCATGGTGTCAACATTGTAGAAAACACTGAATGTAACTGCGACCTGGACAATTGGATCTTCCCTACTACCAACGGTGGAATCAGCAATTGGACAGCTAGAGACTTTGTTCCCATTACGTTCATCCAGGAGTAATTGTCTTTTTGTTTTCTTTTTAGGATATGTAATACTTTAACAATTTAAATTCTAAAGCCCTGTGTCTTACCCGAGGCACAATGGTTTATTTGTGAGGGTTACCATTTCACTTTCATATGTCATAAATAAATCATTGGACGTTTTGCATACAAATTTTGTGTTCTTTATCTTTCTTTTCTGCTTTTACTTTATCAAAATAGCTATGCTCTACACAAACTCACATATCAAATTGCAGATCCACATCCACTCTGGATCCCATTGATAACGATTATGCTATTTCCAGTTATGATTTTGAAAATCCAATCTACAAAACTGAGAATGAAGTTGAGGAAGATTGTGAAGTGCCAAGAGAACTTGCTAGACTCTTACAACAGGAGGAAAGAGCGATACAACCTCATGAAGAGCCAGTTGAGACGGTAAACTTGGGTACTGAAGAGGATAGAAAGGAAGTCAAGATAGGTGCCAACTTGGAGCATAGCTTCAAGGAGCGATTGAACAAGATGTTACATGATTACATTGAGATCTTTGCCTGGTCATACGAAGACATGCTGGGCCTGGACACTAATATTGTGGTTCATCGTCTACCAACGAAAGAAGACTGTCCTCCAGTGAAGCAAAAGGTTCGTCGTATACGGCCTGAAATGTCAGAAAAGATCAAGGCCAAGTTTATGAAATGGTTTAACATTGGATTCTTAGTTGTTACTTCTTATCCACAATGGGTTGAAAATGTGGTACCAGTACCTAAAAAGGATGGCAAGGTGTGCATGTGTGTAGATTACATGGATTTGAATAAGGCAAGCCCCAAGGATGACTTTCTGCTTCCTTATATCGATGTTCTGGTTGACAACACCGTGCAGCATAAGATATTCTCCTTCATGGATGGTTTTTCCAAGTATAATCAGATTAAAATGGCACCAGAAGATATGGAGAAAACAACTTTCATCACGCAGTGGGGCATCTTCTGCTATAAAGTTATGCCATTTGGGTTGAAGAACGCTGGGGAAACTTATCAGCATGCTATGGTAGCATTATTTCATGATATGATCCATCACGATATAGAGGTCTACATCGATGATATGATAGCCAGGTCTCAGGATGAAGAAGAGCACTTGGATCATTTGCAGAAACTATTTGAAAGACTGAAGAAATACAAGTTAAGACGGAATCGAACAAGTGCACCTTTGGAGTAAGATCTGGTAAGCTATTAGGTTTCGTTGTCAGCGGCAAAGGTATCGAAGTAGATCATGCGAAGGTTAAAGCTATTCAAGAGATACCAACTCCCCGCACCGAGAAGGAGGTTAGATGATTCTTGGGACGTCTAAACTACATTGCCAAATTCATTTCCCACCTAACCGCTACTTGTGATCCAATCTTCAGATTACTAAAAAAGGATCAAGTAGTGAGGTGGAATGACGACTGCCAGACTTCCTTTGACAGAATCATAGAGTATATTCAAGAACCTCTAATTTTGATTCCACCGGTTGAAGAAAGACCTCAGTTCATGTACTTAACAGTATTAGAAAATTTAATGGGGGTGTCTGTTGGGGCAGCATGACGAGTCTGGCCGAAAAGAGCATGCAATATACTACCTGAGCAAAAGGTTTACCGATTGTGAAACCAGATATTTACTGCTCGAGAAGACTTGCTGCACTATGGAATGGTATGCTCGCCGGCTAAGATAGTATATGCTGACTCACACCACTTTATTGGTATCTAAAATGGATCCTACCAAATACATATTCGAGAAGCCCGCTCTCTGGAAGAATAGCAAGATGGAAAATGGTCCTGACCAAATACGACATTCAGTACACTACCCAAAAAGCAATAAAAGGAAGTGTACTAGATGATCATTTGGCTCATCAGGATATGGACGACTATCAATCTATGAATTTTGAGTTCCCATACGAGAACATCATGTTAGTGAATGATTGTGAAGAACTTAGATCGTATGACGGACCTGAACAAGGATCCCGATGGACTATGGTTTTTTATGGAGCTTCCAAAGCACTTGGCAATAGCATCGGTTTTATGATCATATCTCCCGGAGACTATCATACTCCTTTCACTGCCAGGCTATGTTTCAACTGTACCAACAATATGGCTGAATATGAAGCATGCATTATGGGTCTCAAAGATGCTATTGACTTGAGAATCAAATTGTTAAATGTATTTGGAGACTCGACCTTGGTAATCAGTCAAATCAAAGGAGAATGGGACACAAAGCATCCTAATCCCACCCCTTATCGAGAGCATGTGTTGACGCTAATTCCACACTTTGAAGAAGTTACCTTTAAACATTTTCCATGAGAAGAAAATCAATTAGCGGGCACGCTAGCTACTATGTCATCCATGTTTAAAGTCAAATGGGATAATGAAGCTCCTCAGATCACTATAGAGAGATTGGACGAACCACCATACTATTATGAGATGGATACTGAAGAAGTAGTGGATAAACCTTGGTTCCACAAAGCGAAAAGATACCTCGAAGCCCAAGAGTATTCTGATGAAACTTCTGTTAATGATAGGTGTTGTACCCTAAAATTTCCCATCTCACTTATCAAATATTTTCTCACAAAGATCTCTCTTAGCTCAAGACTGCATAAGGATTGATCAGCTCAAGACACCTCCTTAAGCACTGATGACTAAAATTAGGGTTTGAGATTGCACAAGGATAATTAAAATTTCAATGCCTCATATGACTTTAATGGATCATTATGTACCCCCAATATTACTCATGTCAAGTTTCAAGCCTTGAATCACATTTTTGCTCAGTCAATTGAGCAGTGACCTAAAAATCAGCTGTATTGGGAAAAAAGTCAACTATGGCCAATTTACAGTCAAACTTCATAATTGTTTATCCATATCAACATTATACACTCATATGTAGCATTTGATCAAGTTTGGACCATAATCCCTCAAGAAATTTGATTAAATCATCAAAAGGGCAAAATGGTAAAAATTAGGGTTTTGACTAAGAAAGGGCAATTTCTGATTTTTGAACTAGAAAATGGTCAATTGGTTGGAAGCATGATCTCAAGAATTCAATTGCACCATTTTGACCTAATGGTATGACTCAAAACATTGCTCAAGATCAATTGGATTGATAATTGATTTTCAGTCAACTAATCAAAAGTCAATTGTATACTGAAAAGTTAAACTTTGACTTTTTGGTCAAAATTAAGTGTCAAAGATCAAAATTCATCAAAACATGTCAAAATATGAAACTTATTCATCAAGAAATAAAAAATTCAAGATTTCATTTTTGAAAAGTGAAAGTTTTCAAACTTAGAATTTTTTGTGTTGAAAACTTCATGTTTTTTCACAACTTTGAGCCAATTTTTCACCATGATGCAAGATGATTCAAAAGAAACTTTCAACACGAAAGTTGTATATCTCCATGAGATCTACAACATTTCTTTACAAAAACTTCCCCTAAAAATTCTTGGATCTCAAGTTATTAATCCATGAAGTCATAGTCATGAAACTAAACACTTAGTGAAATTTTGCCCTAGTTTAGGCAGGATTTTGATCTAACTTCATGGCACTTTCTCATATTGTTCCAAGGGGAATTTTAAAAAGTGATTCAACGAGGGGGTTGTAGAGAACATTACAAGCTTTCTAAAAAGTCAAGGAACTCCTTGAGATTATTCTTGAGCAAGGAGAATCGAAGAGAGGAAGTTAGGGTTTTAAACTAAAATTATAGGTCATTTTGTGATGAACAAAGATTCAAATCTCAAACCTATGCTGCATAATCTCTACTTTACATGCCTCAAACATGTTAGGAACACCATAATTAAATGCTTGCGCAGCTGTTAGAGGCTTAAATTCAAGCATTCAATGCAATGCCATGCTTTATATCCATTTTAGGAAGAAAGTGCACAATGCCATTTTCAAAAAGTAGCTTTATGCACAAAACTTCTTCTTGAGCCTTGCAATTGTTTTCTTCTGATCATACATGTCCTATAACTCAAGAGAAGTTTATCTCAAGCCTTATAATCACTCAACCCATGCTTGATGTTCATCTTGGAACCATGCTCCCACTTTTCTTCAAAATCAAGTAGCATAGCATTCAGTCTATATCTTGTATTTTTTACCCTCTCAAGCCCAAAAACCTTCTCATTACTTATGTACAAGTCGTTGGCAAAAAAACACACGCATGCTTAAGCCCCAAAACTCCCAAGAACTCAGAATTGTATCTGATACTTCCATTGTTGCATATTCTAACCAGAAATCCCAAAATCAAAAACTACTCGTGTGTTTCTTGGCCTTTTGCTTCCAAAAGCTTCCAAGCATCATACACAAGACATCCTTGTCCCTGTTACACGACTGTAACACCATCTTCCTCCATTTCCAAGTTCAAAAATAGAGCATCACAGTTGGACTTCGCCAGACCATTTCAGCCACTCTCCAACCAAGCTAATCATTGCATTAGCTTCCTGGGAAGTCAAGGAAGCTAACATGATCCTTGCAGCACCTTGAAACAAGCTACAACTCAAAACACGAATTCCATTTTCAAGGTGAGTTTTCTGACTTTTGAACTCTTCATATAGACATCATTTACTTTCCATTTGTGATGATAAAATGTAGATATCATAGCCCTGAAACTAACCATGTCATTATATTTCATTTATATTGCTTGAGTAGTTAGAATTTTGAATTCGAACATCCTGGAAAAATTATGTCAGAATTTTGTACCATTAGAAATTCTCATTCATCTTTGATCTATGGTTTTAGTTATTTACATTTCTGGAATCGTGATGAAATTTTACACAACTTTTATGTTTACATTTTTGTAAATGGTTGGGAAACGAATAAGTTGCAGGGCTTCTAGCTAGAGGTTGAAGATGAAGTACATTTAGGGCAAGACTTATATTATATATTTGTTGTTTTGCATAAGTTAACGGATGTATCCCCACCCCAATGGTTAAAGTGCGCGCTTGTCACCCTTAGGTCCTGGGTTCAAGCCCCAACGTGACCTTTTTGCATTTTTTCACATTTTTTCACATTTTTTGACTCTTTTTGCAGCGCTGGGGCCTCCTCTTGTTGGGCCTTATTTTTTGTTATGATCTACCCCCCCCCCCCCCCCCCCCCCCCCCCCCCCCCCCCCCCGCCTTGCTCTTCATACATCCTGGCCCATTTTGTTTTTTTTTTTAATTTTTTATTTTCATTATTATTATTAGTATTATTATTAATATTAATTTTTATTGTTAAGAACAAAAACCCAAAAAATATTTTTATTTATTATTTTCACATTTCACATTTTATTTTTCTTCACAAAAATAATAGAATAAAAATATTTCTTTTACATTTTCTTTAATAATTAAATTTACCTTTTTAAATGCTTAGATAATTTAATTGTAATTATTATTATATAATATTATTTGTTTTTCTTATAAATTAAAATCAATTTAGAATTTAGGACTTTTATTTAATTATTTTTATTTCCTAACTTAATTAAATTCACCAAAACCCTAAAAAACTTGTTTTCTTTAAATTAATATATTCTACTAACTTAATATTAATTTTATTTTTTTAGTTAATTATTTTTATTTTAATTAACTAGGTCAAAAAACCCTTTTCATGAAAAACCAAATAAAAAAATCACATTTCTTCTTACATTTCATATTTTTGCATTTTATCCTTATTTTGTACATTTATTCAAAAATTCAATATGGTTGTAATAATTATTTAGATTTAATTTCTTGCAATGTTCCCCATTTGTAATTTGTACACCCCTCCCCTAAATGATGTAATAGCGTAGTAATTTTAAATTCTGCAATTTATCGCTTTATATACAAATGCTAGTAATTAGGGTTTTGTATGGAAAGACTAAAACCAACAAGTAGCAAACCCTAATCAAAGACAAATCAAGCATGTAAATCAATACACTTATACACAAACACCCCTAGGGTAAATCCACTTGGTTTCCCTACAAAAATGATCATATTATGCATGTGAGGTATCTTAGCGAAAACAAAGCAAAATACAAGATCATAGTCCCTCGATGATGCTATCTATGTTTCCTTTCAAAATGATCTTAGTCCCTAAAGAAAAATGCTAAGATATCTTGCAACATTGATAATCATGGTTATACGATGACCCACGTCCGTCCCTTTTACATCCAAAGATAGGGTTACTTACCAAATCAATGGTAAGATAACAATGTCAAAGGAAAGAGGAAATAAACATGAAAGACTTTTGAGTAGGTAGATTACTCCTAGTTGCTTGTTCAATTTCAAAACCAAAACATTCTTTCTATTTTCAAAACATCACACCTACACTTTCAAAACAACTTACAAACTTGAAAACATTTTCAAAAGATCAAACACTTTGTATACATTCTTATGAATGAGAATCATTACAAAGTTGGACCAAACAAAGGCCTCTTTACAAAATACTTTCAAAAAACCACACAAAGCACATTTTCAAACAAAAGCAAGTGATATAGCAAGTAACTAAGAGCCCGTGGAAAACCATGGATGAAAAGGGTGTTAATACCTTCCCTTTTCATAATCTACCCCCCGAACTCAAGAAACAATCTCAAAGGTCTTTCATGTTCATTTTCAACTTTCCTTTTGGATAAAAGAAAAGTTGGTGGCGACTTTTTCTAACCGCAACATTTGCGATCAAACGCAAAACACCCAAGTCAGTTCTCCCACCGTATCACAGAACTGGCGACTCTGCTTGGGAAAATTTTAAAAGTGGGGTTACCTTAGGGTTATATCAAATTTACTTGTTTTCATTGTTTGACTTGTATGCTTTACTTTATGGTTCCTTGTTTGGGTTTGTTTTAATCCTACACCCGGATTTTGGGCACCTTTCTTAGGTAAGTAGCAATAAACTGTGAGGGAACTGTGTGGGGTAAATCGACACAGTTGAAACAGTAGCTACGTTGATGCAATACTTTGGTGTGTACCGGTAACCCTTGAGTAATCAAGGAGAATACGGGGCCACCACGTGGTATCATAAAACATCAACTGACTTTAGTACCTTAATTGACCAACTTGGCTTTTAGGACATAGTGAGATAGCTGTCTTTTGTGTAAACCCAAACTCAGTTGATACTCGATACTACACTCATTGAGGTTTGACCCTTGAATTTTGTTTGGTGGTAATTCAATTTTCTATCAGAACGAGAGTTAGGGGAAAGACCGCTGATATTGAGATCTCTTAGAACCCGGTTACTATATTTAGGAAAGGTTGAACCAATACAACTTCAAGAGGGTATCACATTAAAATCAATGCAAGCCTTAAACCTAAGGTCTTTGTGTGATTTGCTTGTGCTTATCTTCAAGTATTCTTAGGGTTTATTTTTGTCTTGTTTTGTAGGACATGGCTCTCGCCCGCAGATTCACTATCCAAATCCGTCTGGTAAAAGTACCTCCTTAGCTTAAGGATTTGGAATCAAGGGTTCCTGAAAGCTCTCCATTCACAGAAAGACATGGTAGGCTTCTCAACTTGGTCACTTCAAACCCTGGTGAAGAAATGTTAAAAGTTCTCTTTCAGTTCTTTGACCCTCTCCATCACTGCTTCACTTTCCTGAATTACCAGTTAGAGCCTACTATGGAGGATTTTTCTCTGTTGTTGGGGGTGCCTATCCTTAATGAGGTACCTTTAAATGGTATGGAAAGAGACCCTGAACCTAAATATATTGCCAAAGCTTTGTCCTTACAACGGTCTGATGTAGTAGAAAATTGGGAAACCAAGAGAGGTGTCAAAGGTTTTTTGGATAACTTCTTGCTCGAGAAAGCTCACCATTTCTGGGATAACTTGGACTTACAAGCTTTTGAAGAGGTGTTAGCCCTTCTCATCTATGGTTTGGTATTGTTTCCTAATACGAACCAGCTTAGAGACGTGAATGCGGTTAAAATTTTCCTGTAACGTAATCCAATACCTACTCCGCTTGAAGATATCCTACATTCGTTGCATACTCGCACTATAAAGAGGAGAGGAACCCTTCTATGTTGCACACCTCTTTTGGCTAGGTTGTTTATTTCGTACCTACCCCGATCCGTCTCAAATAATGAACAAGGTTTGAGATGGTCTCAAAGGCTGGTGACTCTTACACATTCAGGCATTCATTGGTGTCCCCAGTCCTCGGAGAATATTACCATTATCGATCGCTGTGGTGAATTCCCTAATGTCCCTCTCTTAGGCATTAGGGGAGAATCACTTACAATCCTTGTTTGGCACTAAGCCAGTTTGGATACGCAAGAAGGGATGGTCCTCATGATGCACTTATTCAAGGAATCGTCTTCAACTATGAGAATGATGCTCAGGGTTACCGCAAAAGGTTCATGAGAACTTGAGGCATGGTACATATAGTTGATAGCAAGACACTGGGGAACAAGAATTCCATCCCTCTTGAGCCTTATCTGAAATGGGTACGAGCTCATGCTCAAAGTCTTATGATGCCTTATCCCTATATCCTCCCAGTTATTATAGAGCCTATTATGGAAGGAGATGTCCCATATACTATCCTTCATCCTGACATGCCCACCTCTCTTGAAGACTTACAAAGGGATTGGATATAACTTAAGGAGGAGCGAGACACTTTTGAAGCCCAATTCTACGACAGCGAGAAGAAGGTTTTGGAACTAACTAAGCAATTTCATGAGGAGTGGAGCCTGAACGCCTACATCGTACCAAAGAGGATGCGTACAACTTTTTTATCTTAGAGTTTTGTATTTCTTTGTACACCAAAAAGAGGCATGATGTACTCAAAACTTTGATTTATTAATATAACGTGTGTTCCTTTTTGGTCTAAAGCAAATTTAAATATCTAATTTCCTTGAAATCATTGCATGTGCATCTACCATTCATCATAACATAAGAAGATTTCTTGCAACAAGTCTCCTCATCTTTCTACTGTTTATTTCAGTAAGATGGATCTCGAGCAGACAATAAAAGACCTCCAGGAACAGAATGCTCAGTTTCAACAGATGTTCTTGACTTTAGCCAAAGGACAAGAGGATTTGAAAACTTTTCTGGTTGAAGACACATCTCCCAAGATGTATCTCCGATCTTATGTGAGGAAGACACAGCCTCACACTGCTGACAGAGATTTATGGGTCCACTTCTTTCAAGACAGTCTATCCAGGAATTAGCTAGATTGGTTCTATCAACTGGAAAGGGCCAATATCCATAATTGGGAAGACCTTGCCACTGCTTTCTATAAACAGTATCAGTACAACGCAGATCTTGCTCCCACTTGTACTCAACTCTAGAGTATGGCTATGGTTTCAAGTGAAGGTTTCAAAGACTACACTCAGAAATGGAAGGACTTAGCAAGAAGAGTCCAGCCTCCCCTTTTTGAAAGAGAACCAGTAGACATGTTTCAGGGTACTCTGTATGGTCCTTTCTTTAATCATCTAATTGGAAGCTCTTCAGCAGGCTTCACTGAATTAATCTTGATCGGAGAAAGAGTGGAAGCTGGGATTAAGAGTGGGATGATTCAAAAGGATGCATCCTCCAGTGCCGTGAGAAAACCATTTATTGGGAAGAAATAAGTTGGTGTTGTGTATCCTCAAAGGAATCAAGATAGAACTGAACGCCGACCAATGGGAGGGGCTGTCATGATCCCTAAGTCTGCACCTACTCAACAAAGAAGCAACCAACCTAGAACAGAGAGATCGGTAAGACAGTTTACCCGGATTAATATGACATTATCTCTAGTCCTGCCACATTTGTTGAAATCTGATCTAGTAACTTTGAAGGAAGCCCCGAAGAATCCCAACACCACATCTCCTCACTACCATCGTAATGCTCGTTGTGCTTACCATTCAGAGAGTCCAGGCCATGATACCACCAACTGTTGGGCTTTAAAAAACAAGGTGCAAGAACTTCTTGAACCAAAAGAAATTGAATTTGATGCTCCTGAAATCCCAAATGTTATCACCACTCATATGCCCAAGCGTGGCCGTGATATTAACGCTGTTGAAGATGATATGTTTGTTACCGTTGTTGATGAACTTGTTACTCCTCTCCTGACTGTCAAGAAGAACCTATTGAAGGCCGATTTATTTTCGGGTTGTGATGAAGGCTGCCACTTTTATTTATCCCTACCAACTGGTTATCATTTGTTGAAAGTAGGTGTCCAATGCCTAATGGATGACAAAGAGTTTTGTTTGAAAAGACTCTCGTTCCAACCGTTTCTTACAAAGATGTTTCAATAGTAACCATTTTTGTCAATCCTTCCAGGGTCTCCAGCAAAAGACCCGTTAGGATTACATCAATTCCTAAAGTGGCTCCACTGATAATAACTATGCCAGGTCCAATCCCGTACTCATATAAAACTGTCCCATGGAACTATGGGGGCGACTTCTACTATCACGGAATCAAGCAAGATTGACTGGCTGATAAAGACTCAATTTTTGAGAAGGCTGACCCCGACATCAGCAACATCGCAGGAACCAGTAAGATAACCTGAACTGGAAGAATATTCTCTCAAGAGATTGCTCCATCGAAGACTGTTACCAGTCTTGTGATCATCCTTGTTTCTATTCCTGTTGACAGTACTACTACTACTGACGCTCCTACCACCGAGTCGACCGAGACTCGAGGAAAAGGCATTCTGGTTGAGCCTGTCTAGATGAAGGTGTAATCAATATCTATCTCGGAGGCCTCCCAAAAAGATATGGAAGAAATTCTTAAAATTATAAAGATAAGCGACTACAATGTAGTCGAGCAGCTAGGGTAGACTCCGTCAAAGATTTCCATGCTAGCTTTATTGATGTGCTCCGAGGCTCATGCGAAGGCTTTGGTGAAATTTCTTAAAACTGCCTGTGTTCCACAAGAAACCTCCGCTGATCAGTTCCAAGAATGCATGGCCAATTTAACCGCTGACAATGGTTTAGGCTTTTCTAATGCTGACTTGACACCTAGAGGGAGGAAACACAACGAGGCATTGCATGTCTCTATCGAATTACGGGGCACAACTTTGGCCCATGTTTTGGTTGATACCAGTTCATATTTGAATGTGCTGCCTAAGAAAGCTCTTGATAGACTCGATTGTGATGGTTTGACCTTAAAACCCAGCAACATAGTGATAAGGGCCTTTGAAAGTTCAAAGAGAATGGTGCATGGGGAGGTGGACATCCCCATAAAAGTTGAAACTCAAACCTTTGATTCAACTTTCTACGTGATGGACATTCGCCCTTCCTATTCCTGCCTATTGGGCCGACCATGGATTCACAACGCTGGTGCCGTTACCTCTACATTACATTAAATGCTGAAATACCCAACCAAGGGGAAATCATTATTGTCCATGAAGAAGAGGAATATATGGTCAGTCACTTAAACTCCATCAGATACATGGAATTGGATGGTGAATTCATTGAAACTCCATTTCAGCATTTCGAGGAAGTCCCACAAACCGTGGTTGTAACCAAGGTTGTTTCCCAAATCCCGAAGATTACAAGACCTCCGCTAAAGATCTCTTCTCTGAAAGATGCCAAGGAAGTGATCAAAGAAGGTGGGTGCACTATTTGGGGCCAACTCCCAGATATCCCATACAAATCTGACAAATTTGGTTTGGGTTTCACTTCAAGGGCCCAGAAAGTTGTACGCCGCACTCGTGCCGGTGGTCCACCCTTGAAGATCAGCAACCAGAGAGTCAACACAGTGGGGCATGATGATGAGGACAACTACGATCTGGAGGAATGGATTTTCCCAACTGTCAATGGAGGACTCAGCAACTGGGAAGCTAAAGACTTTATCCTAATTACTTTTATCCAACAGTAATTGTCTTTAAATTTTTCTCTGACCTGTAATAATTAAATAATTCAGACTTTTTAAACCTTGTGTTTTACCCGAGGCACAATGGTCCATTTGTAAGGGTTGTTACCTCATTTTCATATGTCATCAATGAATCATGGACGTTTTTGCATGAAAACTTTGTGCTCCTTGTCTTTCTTTTTCTAAATTTTTTATCTTCTTTCAAAGATAGCTATACTCTTACACACACTTACATTCAAAATGCAGGTCTACATCCACTCAGGATCCCATGGGTAACAATTATGCTATGGCCTTTTAAGACTCTAAAAATCTGATCTACCAAACCTAAGACGAAGGTCAGGAATATTGTGAAGTACCAGGGGAACTAGCGAGGTTACTACAACAAGAAGAGAGGACCATTCAGCCCCACGAAGAACCAGTGGACACAGTTAACCTAGGTACCGAAGAGGACAAGAAAGAAGTCAAGGTGGGTGCCAATCTGGAACCCAGTGTCAAGAAGCGTATGATTCAGTTGCTATATGATTATGTTGAGGTCTTTTCCTGGTCGTACAAGGACATGCCAGGACTTGATGCTGATATCGTGGTACATCGTCTACCGACAAATGAAGACAACCCTCTAGTAAAACAAAAGGTCCATCGCATGCGACCAGACATGTTAGAGAAGATTAAGGCTGAAGTCATGAAAAAATTCAACACCAATTTCTGAGCTGTTACTTCCTATCCACAATGGGTCGACAATGTTGTTCTAGTGCCTAAAAAGGAAGGCAAAGTAAAAATGTGCATGGACTACAGAGATTTGAATAGGGAAAGCCCTAAGGATGATTTCCCACTTTCCTACATCGATATTCTAGTTGACAATACAACACAGCATAAGCTGTTTTTCTTCATGGATGGTTTCTCAGGCTACAACCAAATCAAAATGGCGCCTGAGGACATGGCGAAAACGACATTTGTCACACAGTGGGGAACATTCGGTTACAAGGTTATGCCATTTGGGTTGAAGAATGTCGGGGCAACCTATCAACGTGCCATGGTAGCTCTATTTCACAACATGATACATCATGAAATAGAGGTCTATGTGGATGATATGATAGCCAGATCTCAAACTTAAGAGGAACATCTTGACCATTTTCAAAAACTATTTGAGAGACTGAAGAAATACCAGCTGAGGTTAAACCCGAATAAATGCACATTTGGGATGAGGTACGGTAAGTTCCTAGGCTTTGTTGTCAGTGCTAAAGGTATCGAAGTAGACCCTGCCAAGGTGAAAGCAATACAAGAAATGCCTGCTCCTCGTACTGAGAAGGAAGTCAGAGGATTCTTAGGATGGCTAAATTACATTTCTAGATTCATTTCTCACCTGACAACTACTTGTGAACCAATTTTCAAATTACTGAAGAAAGATCAAGTAGTTAAACAGAATGATGAGTGCCAAACTGCCTTCGACAAGATCAAAGAGTACCTACAAGAGCCTCCTATTTTGATGCCACCGGTCGAGGGAAGACCCTTGATCATGTATCTAACTGTTTTGGAAAATTCAATGGGGTGTGTGTTGGGGCATCATGACGAGTCTGGCCAAAAAGAGCATGCTATTTACTACTAGAGCAAAAATTTTATCGACTGTGAAACAAGATATTCACTGCTCGAGAAAACTTGTTGTGCTCTGGAATGGGCTGCTTGCCGGCTAAGACAGTATATGCTGACCCATAATACCTTATTGATATCCAAGATGGATCCAATAAAATACATATTCGAGAAGCCTGCCCTCTCTGGGAGAATAGAAAGATGGCAGATGATCCTGACGGAATATGACATTCAGTACACTACCCAAAAAGCAATAAAGGGCAGTGTTCTAGCCGATCACCTTGCTCATCAAGCTGTGGATGAATACCAGTCCATGAAGTTCAAATTCCCAAATGAAGACATCATGATGGTAAACAACTGGGAAGAACTCAGACCATATGACGGACCTGAACAAAGATCCTGATGGACCCTAGTTTTTGATGGGGCGTCCAACGCACTCGGCAATGGCATAAGTGCTGTCATTATTTCCCCTGAAGGATGTCATACCCCCTTCACTGCAAGACTTTGCTTCAATTGTACAAATAACATGGCAGAGTACAAAGCGTGTATTTTTGGTCTCAAAGTTGCCATAGATTTGGGAATCAAGTTCTTAAGTGTATTTGGAGATTCAACCTTGGTCATTAGTCAAATTAAAGAAGAATGGGATACGAAACACCCTAACCTCATCCCCTACAAAGAACATGTGTTGACATTAATCCCACATTTCAAGGAAATTAACTTTGAGCATTTTCCACAAGAGGAAAATCAACTAGCGGACGCGCTAGCCACAATGTCATCCATGTTTATACTCAAATGGGATAAGGAGGCTCCCCATATCACCATTGAACGGATGGATGAACCAGCTTACTGTCATGAGATAAATACCGAAGAAGTAGTGGACCAACCTTGGTTCCATGAAGTTAAGAGGTATCTCGAGGCTCAAGAGTATCCGGAAGGAGCTTTAGTCAATGATAAGAAGTTCTTAAGGAGATTCTCTGTTAAATTATTCATCAGTAATGGCATCCTCTACAAACGCAACCATGACTCTGAAGAAGTGAAAAACACAAGAAGGGGGGGGGGGGGGTTGAATTGTAAAACTGAAAATCAATGCAATGAACAAGATATTTTTATCCTGGTTCGTTTGATCTCAAACTACTCCAGTCCACCCGTCAAGGTGATTTCGCCTCTCTCCAACGAGGTCTTAATCCACTATATTCAACTGAATATTACAAACTGCTTTAACAACTGCTAAAGCCTTCTTGATGCAAACCACAACCCGGTTTGTCAAGGAAACACTTTCTTACAAAGAAGATAAATCTAAGTGTGTGAATGTTTTCTGCAAAACTGTATCACAACTGTGATGTATACACAACTTAAGCTTATGAAACTAGATTTCTAAACAATGATTGAGTAAGAAGATATGTAGCGTTTAGCAAACTGAGAGAAGGAAGATTATGATTAGCTTTTAGGCGTGTAAAATGTTGGAGAGCATTAGCCAATTCAATCTTCATAGTCTTGTTTATATAGCACTGAGATTGTTGAACGTTGGAGCAATATTCTTGATTCAATGCTAATAACAAACTTTCCTTATTGAGCAGATCTTGTCTGGAATGAGGCCGTTGGTAATAATTTGCTTTCAATGCACAATACCGTTATCATCAAAACTTAAACATAGGGTAGTAGATTCAAACTTTGTTCTAACAATCTCCCCCTTTTTGATGATGACAAAAACTAGATATTTTTAATTGAAAATAACGTGAAAAAGTATC
This sequence comes from Vicia faba, assembly GCA_948472305.1. Taxonomy (NCBI): domain Eukaryota; kingdom Viridiplantae; phylum Streptophyta; class Magnoliopsida; order Fabales; family Fabaceae; genus Vicia; species Vicia faba. The sequence continues at coordinate 929,065,673 of OX451741.1, read as the reverse complement.
AGAGGTCACTAAATGATAAGATGTATCAGAGTAAGAGGTTATCAGAGATATTAGAGTTGAGAGATACTCCCCCTGAATTTATTACTTCCCTTTTTGATTCCATGAGTTCTTTAGGATCAGATCTTTTTGCCCTTCTTTGAGCATCAGAGTATCAGAGTCTTTGACTATCAGAAGCTTTAGATCAGCATATCAGAGCAGAGCTTCAGATCAGCGTATCAGAGCTTTTCTTGTCAGAGCTTTGCTTTGGGTCAGAGTATCAGAGCGGGTCAGAGTATCAGAGCTTTAGTCTTCAAAGTATCATGGAGCTTTCTTGTACCTGTAGACTTAAGCAAAACAGAAAACATATTCAAGTATATCAGAGTTAGAATGTTCGAGAATTTCTGTCTTAGTAATCCTTTATTATTTAAAATATCATTCTTGTTCTCCCCCTTTTTGTCAGCAATCAAAAAGTGTAAGTGATGTGCTAAAACATTTAAGGCAGAAAAACTTGTCATATTAAAAAGTTCAGAATCAGACAAAATAGTACAACAGATAATCAAAGAAAACATGAAAATGACATGAATGAAAAACTAAGGTTGGGGAGGAAGGCGTGTGAACAGGTTCTCCAGCATGGCTTTGATCTGATAAGCAGTCTCATTCTGCTTGTGTACCATGTTGACAACTGTGTCTATCTTGCTATCCTGCACATCCATCCTTTCTTTCATCTTCTGGTCATTTTCATCCATCCTTTGCTGCAGACGCATGTCATTCAGCTTCAGCTCTTCCAGAGTCTGCCTGTCCAAGGCAGCTTGAGAAACATCAGAAGCAGGGAGCTTCTGAGAGCTTTCTGCAACATCTTCTGCTTGACTTGCTTCAGCTTGAATAGTCTTGTCTTCTTCTGGTTGCACCTTTGAAGCTAGTTGTTTCTCAGACCATGGCTCACTATCCAGAGGGAGCACGTCTTCCTGTGGCAGCTGACTTTCAACTTCCTTCAGCAGCTTGCTGAAGTTCTGTTGTGCCTGCTCATAGTTGATATCCTGCAACTTAAGGGCTTCAACACGTACCCAAATTCTGAATTGTGACCAGAGCTGGTCAGAGGCAGCTGGGTCAATCATTCCAGGACAGACTTGCTTCAGAGAAGCAATCCACTGCTGCAAACCTGTTTCAAAATTCATAATACCAGAGCCAACATCTGGTTGTTTTGGTTTTGGAATGGCTATTTTATTTTTCAGATCAGCAAGACGGTCAAGGATTGTTAAGTCTATGAAGGTCCTGCTGGGGTTTTCGGTGGTTTTCTTGGGAGCTGTTTGTTTTGGAGATGGAGTGGGAGAATCAGAAATTATGATTGGACTGTTTGGTGTTTTGGGAGTATTTGGTGGTGTAGATTCTGGCGAGGATGGAAGCTGGGCCATTGTGGCTGTTGTTCCACATGGCAGCTGGATTTCCAGAGGTGATGGTTGAGGTGAATGAGGTTCAGAAGGTGGAGGAGTTGGAGTTTCAGAGTGATGAAACCCAGGTTGAGGTGATGGTGGATGAATTTCTGGTTGAGGAGAGGGAGAAGGAATTGCTGGTTGTGGAGAAGTTGTTGGAATTTCTGGTTGTTCAGGGATAATAGGTTCTTCTGGAATGGATGAGAGAGGTTGTTGTTGTTGTGGTTCTTCAACAGCTTGCTGTTGTTCTGGTTGTGGAGAAGGGACAATTTGTGGTTCAGAGTTTGGATTAATGGAGGAGTGATCAGAAGTGTGTTGATCAATGTCAGACAACACTTTGTCAATTGCTGATGTTGTTGATATTGTTGGTTTGGGATGTTTGGTTCGGGGTCTTCTGAGTTGTAATGCCTCAGAAGGGTCATCTTCTGGTTCAGTTTCATCTATTGTTGGGATGGGGATTGAGATTCTATGAGAGGTTGAAGGTGGAATTGATGCTGGAATAGTAGAAGAATTTAAAACAGAAGAAGCGGATACATTACCTCTTTTCTTGAGTGTCTGCTGGGATGATCCTTCTGAAGGTGCCTTCCTTTTCTTCGTCTTCTTCAGTGTCACTTCTGGTTGAGGTTGGTGCAGATCTTTGATCTTCAGATTTGGATCTGTACCATCAGCTTTACACGCGTCCAGATATCTGAGAACTACCACTGGCTTGGATTCTATTTCAGAAAATAAAGGAAAGTCACTCAGTGGGACTCTTCTGCTGGTGATATCAGCAATAGGAGTAACGTTGGGTTCCTTTTTGATATTCTCTATCAACTTCATTTTCTTCAAGTTCTTCGCATTCAGAGGCTTCCCAACCGTTGGTTCAATGGTGCTTAACTCTCGAGCTTCTATCAGATGCTCTATCAGCCTATTCTCAGTCAGAATATCTGATATCAACCTTCCAAAGGGTATCCAATCCCTCTTTGTTCTTTCTTCTTCCCTGGTTTCATTCACGCTTGTTCTGAGGTGATTGAACAGAAGATGAGCCAAGTTGATTTTTACCTTCTGATTGATAAAGTAGATCAGAAACTGCTGATCTACATTTATGTAATCAGGGGAACTAGTTGGCTTCCTATGGTTAAAGCACCCCAGAATTATCTTCGCCCAAACTCTGTGATGATCCTTCAGATCTTTGATCTTGCTGCTGGGCACCCCATGGGTGAAAATCCTTTCTTCTATGACGCCCACGTCAGCACATCTCTCAGCCATATCAATACAGCGGATGTCACCGCCACTGTAACCAATTAACTTTGCTATGTGATCCTCAGTGATCACAATCTTCTTCCCCATAATGTAGGAGGTGACTTGATGCGTTGAAGCCGTTGCATGAATCCATAACTCCTTGACTAACATAGGTAATGTTGGTCCAACCAACCTGTCAAAATACCTTTCCCATTTCTGTGCCCTAACTTCTTCTGTTAAATCAAAACCGTTTTCCTTCAGACTTACAAAATCAATGATCAATTCAGATAACACTTCAAGATTCTTCACAGGAGTGAGGAGTGTTCTGAATGGCACTTGATACTGTTCAGATGATGCTTTCTTCTGAGAACCTGCAGAAGCACTGCTGGAGGTTGCCATGTTCACACTTAAAGATTTTGAGAAGAAAAGCTGAGAAAATGGGTTTGAGAGAGATGAACACAGAAAAATGCAGAGAATGCTTGAGAAATAATGAGAAACTGTAAAATATTAAAGTGAGAGGTTAACGTGTTTAAATAGGGTTCATAATATTTTGAAATTGTAAACGTTTTCAATAAAAAGGAATAAAATCATGATTACGTTTTAAAAACATGATTACTTTCATTTAATGCTTGCTGATTTTGGGGGATTTGAGAAAGATACTTAAAACGGTTACCAGACATGTGTCTCAATGCACCCAATCAGCGTTTTGCCTTCTCAGAAGCTTGCACGCGTTCTGCTTCAGAGATTTGCTGATGATTGGATGACACTTATTTGATGTAGTGATCAACACGTCTGTCTTTGAGCTTAGACTCTCAGATCTTTAGACTTGCATCTGATACAATCTGCATGTTCTATCTTTCTGAAAAGAGATTGATCAGAAGTTCACAGTAAAACAAATACATTCTGGAGATAAATATATGGAATTAAAACATTTTCACTCTGGGCAGATTTTCATGCTGAGATGTTTCAGAATGAAATTAAACCTATCTTCAGAAAGGGGTTTAGTGAAGATATCAGCCCATTGATGGTCTGTATCTAAATTTTAAGTTCAAAATTCCTTTCTGAATATAGTCCCTAATAAAATGATGTTTTATTTCTATATGCTTAGCTCTAGAATGTAAAATGGGATTCTTACTTAAGCAAATAGCAGAAGTATTATCACAGAGTATAGGGATGTTACTCTCAAAAATCTGGAAGTCTTCAAGCTGACTTTTCATCCAGAGCATTTGTGTGCTACATCCTGCTGCTGCTATGTACTCAGCTTCTGCTGTTGATAGCGCAATTGTTGATTGCCTTTTGCTGGACCAAGAGATCAGATTTTCTCCCAGAAACTGGCAGCTTCCAAAAGTACTTTTACGCTCCACTCTGTCTCCAGCAAAGTCAGCATCGCAGTAGCCTACTAAACTGTAATCACTAGATTTTCTATAAAACAAACCCAGATTAGTAGTACCTTTCAGATACTTGAAAATTCGCTTAACAGCTGTTAAGTGAGATTCTCTAGGATCTGATTGGAATCTAGCATAAATACAAACGCTGAATAATATATCAGGTCTTGAAGCAGTCAGATAAAGGAGAGAACCAATCATACCTCTGTAGACTTTCTGTTCTACATTTTTGCTTACCTCTTCTCTTTCCAAAATGCACGTGGGATGCATTGGAATCTTTGATGGCTTACATTCTGAGAGGTCAAATTTCTTCAGAAGAGCTCTGATGTATTTGCTCTGATGAATGTAAGTTCCCTCTGGAGTTTGATTGATCTGAATTCCTAGAAAGAATTTCAGTTCCCCCATTAGGCTCATCTCAAATTCTGCCTGCATACACTTAGCAAATTTTCTTCCAAGAGAAGGATTAGTAGAACCAAAAATAATATCATCAACGTAAATTTGACAGACTAAGATGTCATTCTTAACTGATTTACAGAATAAGGTAGTGTCCACCTTCCCTCTGGTGAATTCATTTTCTAACAGAAAGTTACTTAGCCTTTTATACCAAGCTCTGGGAGCTTGTTTCAGACCATATAGTGACTTCTTTAGTTTGAAAACATGTTCTGGATGTTTTGTATTTTCAAAACCAGGGGTTGGTGCACATAAACCTCTTCTTCTATATAACCTTTAAGAATGCACTCTTGACATCCATCTGATACAGAGTGATGCCTCTATTAACAGCAAATGAAATTAAAATTCTGATAGATTCTAACCTGGCGACTGGAGCAAAGGTTTTTGTATAGTCTATCCCCTCTTGCTGACTATAACCTTGTGCAACCAGTCGTGCCTTGTTTCTGATGACTTCACCTTGTTCATTTAGCTTGTTTCTGAAGACCCATCTTGTTCCAATGACGTTGAATCCTTTTGGTCTGGGAACAAGATCCCATACGTCATTTCTGGTGAATTGATTCAGCTCTTCTTGCATTGCCAGAATCCAGTCATTATCCAAAAGTGCTTCATCAATAGAAGAAGGTTCAATCAGAGACACAAGTCCCATGAGTGTTTCTTCAGAGTTTCTGAAGCTTGCTCTTGTTCTGATTGGATCTTCCTTTCTTCCTAAGATAGTCTCTTCTGGGTGATCCAAGCTGCTTCTGGGTAATCTCTTCTGAGGTTGATCAGCAGCTGTTGTAGGATTGCTAGCAGTGCTCCTTTCAGATGTTGAAGGAGTGTTTGTGTTGAGAGCTTCTGATGACTTGTCTTCAGAACCTGTAAATTCAATTTCCATACCTGCAAAAACTTCATTCTGCTTTGACTTTTCAGAGTCAAGCTTATCATCAAAACGAACACTGATTGATTCTTCCACAATCTGTGTTTCTGTATTGTATACTCTGTACCCTCTTGAGCGTTCAGAGTATCCTAACATAATACACTTCTGTGCTTTAGAGTCAAACTTGTTCAAATAATTCTTTGTATTTAGCATAAAGCAAGTACATCCAAATGGATGAAAATATGAAATGTTGGGCTTTCTGTTCTTCCACAATTCATATGGAGTCTTTTCCAGAATAGGTCTTATTGAGATTCTATTTTGAATGTAGCACGTTGTGTTTATTGCCTCTGCCTAGAAGATCTTAGCAACGTTTGTCTCATTTATCATGGTTCTGGCCATTTCTTGCAATGTTCTGTTCTTTCATTCTACAACTCCATTTTGTTGGGGAGTTCTAGGACAAGAGAAATCATGCAGAATGCCTCTGTCTTTAAAGAATGACTCAAAATCTTTGTTTACAAATTCTCCACCATGATCACTTCTGACTTTAATGATTCTAAGATCCTTTTCATTCTGAACTTGGTTACAGAAGGTAACAAACACAGAGTGTGACTCGTCCTTGTGTCTTAAGAACTTTACCCATGTCCATCTGCTATAGTCATCTACGATTACTAACCCATACTTCTTGCCACTGACTGAAGCAGTTTTAACTGGTCCAAATAAGTCAATGTGCAGAAGTTCTAATGGCTTAGAGGTAGAAACAACATTTTTAGATTTAAAAGAAGGTTTTGCAAACTTGCCTTTCTGACATGCTTCACACAGAGCATCTGAATTGAACTTCAAATTAGGAAGTCCTCTGACCAGATTGAGTTTGTTAATCTGAGATATTCTTCTCATGCTAACATGCCCCAATCTTCTGTGCCAGATCCACTGCTCGTTGTTAACAGACAGAAGGCACTTTACATTCTGACTTTTTAGTTCATAAAGTTTGATTTTGTAAATGTTGTTTTTCCTCTTACCATTAAACAGGATAGTCCCATCTTTCTGACTAACAGCTTTACATGATTTTTGATTAAAGATTATATCATAACCGTTATCACTTAATTGACTTATGGATAACAGATTATGCATTAATCCATCTACTAGCAGAACATTATTAATAGAGGGAAGATTTCCATTACCTACAGTTCCAGAGCCAATTATCTTTCCCCTCTGATTGCCTCCAAAGCCAACGTGGCCTCCAGGCTTTGGAACATATGCCTTCTTCCCATCATGTGTCGCGAGCAGCCAGAGTCCAGGTACCATGACTGGTGTTTCTGACTTGCTGCTAAAGATATCTGCAACATGTATTATTTTATCCTTAGGTACCCAAATTTTCTTGGGTCCTGATTTGTTAGTTTTACCAAAACTCTGGTTGAATTTTGGTTTCACAGAGTGCTTACTGCTAGTGTATTTAATATCATGTGTGTGACCATACATAAAATGTGAATTCAGAGGAGTGTGTTTAATGGTTAAGTCCATGACATTCTTTGGTGTAGGAACCTTACCTTGGTATCCTATTCCTTTCCTGCCGTTTCTGCTAACTCCATAGATCATTGAAGCCATTTTGCTTCTATCTATGCTTTTAGCAAGGAACTTCTGGAAACTGTGATCATACTCCTTGATGATCTCATCAGCGTTGCTGGGAGTTTTAGAAATTGGTTCCTTATGAGAGTTTTGTAAAGTGTTTTCTAATTTTGAAATCTTATTTCTCAGCTCAGAATTCTCCAATTTGAGACTCTCAGTCTTATTAGATTCAGATTCAAGATTCCTTTTCAGGTCTCTGAATTTAACTCTAATTTGCTGATACCTTTCCAGAATTTCATTAAGGCTTTCAGCAAGTTCAGCATTGGTAAAATTAACAGCAAAGTTAGGAAATACCTCTTCAGTGTCTGATTCAGAGTCTGATTCAGAAGCTTCACTATCTTCTGAAATGTTAGCCATGAGAGCTATGTTTTCCCTCTCATCATCTGATTCTGAGTCAGCTTCAGACGAGTCAGAGTCATCCCATGTAGCCATGAGACTTTTCTTCTTTTCTCTTCCAAACTTCTTTTTGGGATTTTCCCTCTGAAGCTTTGGGAAGTCACTCTTGTAGTGTCCTTGCTCATTGCACTCATAGCAGATGATGTCCTTGGTGTTTGGCTTTTTGCTGCTTGAGGAGCCTTCAGATCTTCTGTATCCAGAGGAAGAATCTGTCCTTCTGTATCTGGAAGAGGACTCGTTCTGATCAGATCTTCTGGGACTCCTGAACTTCCTTTGCCTCTGCTTCCACAGTTGATTTACTCTTCTGGAGAGGAGGGAGAGTTCGTCTTCTTCTGATGAGGATCCATCAGATGTTTCTTCAACTGCCTGCAAAACTTTAGACTCAGATTTTTTGTTAGATTTTAATGCTAAAGGCTTACCTTGCTTCTGAGGCTCTTCAGCTTCTATCTCTATCTCATGACTTCTGAGGGAGCTTATAAGTTCCTCCAGAGTAATCTTGTTGAGATCTTTTGCTAGCTTCAGAGCTGTAACCATTGGTCTCCACTGCTTGGGTAAACTTCTGATGATTTTCTTGACATGGTCAGCAGTAGAGTATCCTTTGTCCAGAACCTTGAGACCAGCTACCAGAATCTGGAATCTTGAGAACATTGTTTCAATGGATTCAGATTCTTCCATTTTGAACGCCTCATACTTCTGAATGAGCGCCAGAGCTTTAGTTTCTTTGACCTGAACGTTGCCCTCATGCGTCATTCTGAGTGAGTCAGAAATGTTCTTTGTTGTGTCTCTGTTGGAGATCTTTTCATATTCAGTATAGGAGATGGCGCTGAGAAGGATGGTTCTGGCCTTGTGGTGATTCTTGAAGTCACGCTTTTGTTGGTCAGACATTGTTTTTCTATCAATCTTCTGACCGCTTGCATTCACAGGGTGCGTGTATCCATCTGTCACCATATCCCACAGATCAGCATCATGTGCCAGAAAGAAGCTTTCAATTCTGTCTTTCCAGTAATCAAAGTTTTCTCCATCAAAGACTGGAGGTTTGCCGCTGAATCTGTCTCTGTCCTCATGGTTGTCATTGCTGGTGTGAGAATAGTTTCCTGCCATTGTGTTTTTCTGATGCTGGATCTTGTACTGACACGGTTAAGTGTTTTAGCTCAGAACCAGGAGCTCTGATGCCAATTGAAGAAGTGAAAAACACAAGAAGGGGGGGTTGAATTGTAAAACTGAAAATCAATGCAATGAACAAGATATTTTTATCCTGGTTCGTTTGATCTTAAACTACTCCAGTCCACCCGTCAAGGTGATTTCGCCTCTCTCCAACAAGGTCTTAATCCACTATATTCAACTGAATATTACAAACTGCTTTAACAACTGCTAAAGCCTTCTTGATGCAAACCACAACCCGGTTTGTCAAGGAAACACTTTCTTACAAAGAAGATAAATCTAAGTGTGTGAATGTTTTCTGCAAAACTGTATCACAACTGTGATGTATACACAACTTAAGCTTATGAAACTAGATTGCTAAACAATGATTGAGTAAGAAGATATGTAGCGTTTAGCAAACTGAGAGAAGGAAGATTATGATTAGCTTTTAGGCGTGTAAAATGTTGGAGAGCATTAGCCAATTCAATCTTCATAGTCTTGTTTATATAGCACTGAGATTGTTGAACGTTGGAGCAATATTCTTGATTCAATGCTAATAACAAACTTTCCTTATTGAGCAGATCTTGTCTGGAATGAGGCCGTTGGTAATAATTTGCTTTCAATGCACAGTACCGTTGCTTACTTAATGCATGTTCTGGCTTGGCTCATTCTGACTCTGCTTAACTGCTGATGAACTGTTGTTTTCTTTATCAGAGTGTTGAGCGCAGTTCTGTTCATCAAGCTTCAGCATACACGTGAGTTAAACTTCTGATTCTGGTATTCTGGTATAGCAACTTCTGATGCTGATGTCAAGAACCAATATTCTGATGCTGATTAAGTGTGCTCTTGCTGATACCTATCAGAGTTTCTGCAAATCAGAACATAATATTTTTAGGTAGCAAATAGTTCATACATGAATCATATAAATAATATATCTTTTCATTTTTTTATCATCAAAACTTAAACATAGGGTAGTAGATTCAAACTTTGTTCTAACAGACTCTGTTTTACTTCGTTGCGTAGACAAGGTTGAGGCAGAAAAGATCATGACTGATCTACATGAAGGCACTTTTGGCACCCATTCTAGTGGACATACGATGGCTAAGAAAATCCTATGGGCCGGGTATTACTGGTCTACCATGGAAGCAGATTGCTACCAGCATTCACGGACCTGTCATAAGTGTCAGATCTATGATGACAAAGTGCATGTACCTCCAGTTCCTATGAATGTCCTGACTTCTCCCTGGCCATTCGCGATGTGGGGCATTAATATGATTGGAGAAATCAAGCCCACAGCCTCTAATGGACACCGCTTCATCTTGGTGGCCATTGACTATTTCACAAAGTGGGTTGAGGCAGCTTCTTTCGCTTCTGTTACCTAGAATGTTGTCTCCCAGTTCATATAACATAATATCATTTGTCGATATGGTATCCCAGAGAGGATCATCACAGATAATGGTACGAATCTCAACAATACTATGATCACTGCATTGTGTGTGCAATTCAAGATCCAACACCATAATTCTTCCCCTTACCGGCCGAAGATGAATGGAACTGTCGAATCCACAAATAAGAATATCAAAAAGATCATGCAAAAAATGACAGTCATATACAAAGACTGGCATGAGATGCTACCATTCGCTCTCCACGGTTACCGTACCACTGCGCGCACGTCAACCGGGGCAACACCTTACTCTCTAGTATATGTCATGGAAGTTGTCTTGCCTATTGAGGTCTAGATCCCTTCTCTGAGAATCATGAAGGATGCAGGGCTGAATGAAGAGGATTGGATCCAAACTCGACTTGATCAACTGAACTTGATTGATGAGAAAAGGCTTACGGCTGTCTGTCACGGCCAGATGTACCAAAAACACATGATCAAAGCGTTTAACAAAAAGGTCAGACGTCAGGTATATCAGGTTGGTGACTTGGTAATAAATCGTATCATATTACCACAAGGTGATCCCAGGGGCAAATGGACTCCTACTTACGAAGGACCATTTGTGATCAAAAGCATATTCTCTGGTGGAGCAATGATTTTGACCACTATGGATGGCGACGACCTGCCACACCCTGTGAACGCAGACATAGTCAAAAGATACTACACATAAGAGACCCGCTAGGTTGACACACCTAGGAAAAACAAGGGCATCCCGGCAAACCAAAAAGTTCGGGCAAAAATTAGGGATAAAACAAAAAATTTGTACACCCGACAAGTTGAAAACCCGAAAGGGCGACTTAGACAAAAAAGGGTATCCTGGTGGACTGAAAACCCGAAAGGGCGGTCCAGGAAAAAGTTAGGGAATTATAGCGTATGACTATGTCCCATTGATCACCTTACAGACAACCTTTGGCTTCGACTGACAAACTCAACGGGTCTAATCAATCCAATCAACTTCGGACAAGGTAGCAAGTGGACAAGACGCTCATGGACACGAAGGCTATAGCAGAATGGGAATCCCATGGGATTATTGCACATAGCTATCTTTTCTTTGTATCAAATTTCCGTTTTTTACGACGACATTCTCTTACTAGGATGTTTTCCTCATTGTACAAAATATTTATTCAAGTTAATACAAAGACATTCCTTTGAAAGTGCAAAACTATCTGTTTTTCTTTATTTCTATGTTTTGTTTACAAAAACGTCCAATGATTTATTTTTGAACATATGCATTTGAACGTAACCATTGTTTACAAATGAGAAAAAAATAGAAGACAATCACTAATGGCTTTAAGAAATAGGATAATATCTTTAGACTATTCCATAAAATCCCCCACAATATGCATCTTAATAATATCAAGCTCTCTCACATCCCCGACAGAATAAAACTTCCAGTTATCAATCCCCAGTAAAAGTCGCCCAAATTCTCAGGATTCCCCAACAGGATTTCATAAGTAATACACAACATTTCCTTTACAACAAAGTTTATTTCTCTAACAAATAGAAGCTCATCAACTTATTAGCACTTCAAAACATGAAGACTTACACTTCATGCTCCCAACAGCAGTCAGGGATTTATTTTCCCTAATCCAACAGTATTACACCAGCATAGCTTACATACCCTTACATTGCATCCATACGTCATAACATTCACAACACGAATAGATACAACATAATATCATTAATTTTTTTGAGAACATCATTGTACAATGCATTTCATACATCATGACATTGCATACAACTAATCTTTCATCTCTTCAAGAAAGATCAGTCAGCAGATGGCTATCCTCAACAATTTGTAAAAGGTCAGAGATTAATACCTGAAACAAGCCATGACAATTATCTACACGACCAGCTGAAGCAATCCTAGATGTGTTTCTTCTAATTCAACTTTCAGATACGCTCCAGATACGGACGCTATTCTGATACTCAATCGGATTCAGCTTTCAGATACAGTTCAGATACGCTTCAGATACAGATGCCATTCTGATACTCATTCAGACTCAACTTTCAGATACGCTCCAAATGCGGATGCCATCCTGATACTCATTTAGATTCAGCTTTCAGATACAGTTCAGATACACTCCAGATACGGATGCCATTCTGATACTCATTCAGATTCAGCTTTCAGATATAGTTCAGATACGCTCCAGATACAGACGACATTATGATACTCATTCAGATTCAGCTTTCAGATACATTTAAGATACGCTCCAGATACAGATGCCATTCTGATACTCATTTAGTTTCAACTTTCAGATACGAGTCAAATACAATCCATTTATGGATATTATTCTGGTACTCAAGCCAACGCATCCACTATTTCAGTATAAATCAACCAGAGATTTATTCTGACACTTCTTCCATTCTTGCCAACAATATTTTTGGATGGAATCTGTAAGCCCATCTCTAACAAATTTCCATCATCTATCCAAATGGCATCTTTAATCCCATTTCCTACACCATCAACCACCACATCATCGAGTGCAAATTTCTGGGTTCTCTAGTGTCCAATCATCTTCCACCTTCAAGTCACGAATGGCAAATCCTCCAATCTAACTCTTCAGGTTTAAGAAGATTGAATAGGGGCAGCTGTTATACCCCAAAATTTTCCCTCTCACTTATCAAATATTTTCTCACAAGATATCTCTTGGCTCAACACTGCACAAGGATTGATCAGCTCAAGGCACCTCCTTAAGCACTAATGACTAAAATTAGGGTTTGAGATTGCACAAGGATAATTAAACTTTCAATGCCTCATATGACTTTCATGTATCATTATGCACCCCAAAGATTACTCATGTCAAGTTTCAATCCTTGAATCACATTTTTGCTCAGTCAATTGAGTAGTTGACCTAAAAAGCAACTGTATTGGGGAAAAAGTCAACTATGGTCAATTTACAGTCAAACTTCATAATTTTTTATCCATATCAATATTATAAACTCATATGTATAATTTTATTAAGTTTGTATCACAATTACTCAAGAAATTTGATCAAATCATCAAAAGAGCAAAATGGTCAAAATTAGGGTTTTGACTAAAAGGGCAATTTATGATTTTTTACCTAGAAAATGGTCAATTGGTTTGAAGCATGGTCTCAAGAGTTCAATTACACCATTTTGACCTAATGGTATGACTCAAAATATTTCTCAAGATCAATTGTATTGATAGTTGATTTTCAGTCAACTGATCAAAAGTCAACTGTATACTGAAAAGTCAAACCTTGACTTTTTGGTCAAAATCAAGTGTCAAAGATCACAATTCATAAAAACATGTAAAAATATGAAACTTATTCATAAAGAAATCAAAAAGTCAATATTTCATTTTTGAAAAGTCAAAGTTTTCAAACTTAGAAATTTTTCTAAGTGTTGAAAACTTCATGTTTTTTCACAACTTTGAGCCAATTTTTCACTATGATGCAAGATGATTCAAAAGAAACTTTCAATGTGAAATTTGTAGATCTCCATGAGATCTACAACATTTCTTTACACAACTTCTCCTAAAAATGCTTTGATCTCAAGTTATTAATCAATGAAGTCATGGTCATGAAACTAAACACTTAGTGAAATTTTGCCCTAGTTTAGGCAAGATTTTTAACTAACTTCATGGCACTTTTTCATATAGTTCCAATGGGAATTTTCAAAAGTGATTCAAAGAGGGGTTGTAGATTACATTACAAGCTTTCTAAAAAGTCAAAGAACTCCTTGAGATCATTCTTGAGCAAGGAGAATCGAAGAGAGGAAGTTAGGGTTTCAAACTAAAATTATAGGTTATTTTGTGATGAACGAAGATTCAAATCTCAAACCTATGCTGCATAATCTCAACTTTACAGGCCTCAAACTTGTTAAGCACTCCATAATTAAATTCTTGCACAACTGTTAGAGGCTTCAATTCAAGCATTCAATGCAATGTCATGCTTTATATCCATTTTAGGAAGAAAGTGCACAATGCCATTTTGAAAAAGTAGCTTTATGCACAAAACTTGTTCTTGAGCCTTGCAATTGTTTTCTTCTGATCATACGCGTCCTATAACTCAAGAGAAGTTTGTCTCAAGCCTTACAATCACTCATCCCATGCTTTTACTTCATCTTGGAACCATGTTCCCACTTTTCTTCAAAATCAAGTAACATATCATTCAGCCTATATCTTGTACTTCTGACCCTCTCAAGCACAAAAACCTTCTCATTACTTATGTACAAGTCCTTGGAAACAAAACACACGCATGCTTAAGCCCCAAAACTCCCAAGAACTCAGAATTGCATCTGATACTTACATTGTTGCATATTCTGACCAGAAATCCCAAAATCAAAATCTACTCGTGCGTTTCTTGTCCTTTTTCTTCCAAAAGCTTCCAAGCATCATACACAAGCCATCCTTGTCCCTATTACACGACTGTAACACCATCTTCCTCCATTTCCAAGTTCAAACATAGAGCATCACAATTGGACTTCTCCAGACCATTTCAGCCACTCTCCAACCAAGCTAATCGTTGCATTAGCTTCCTGGGACCTTAAGGAAGCTAACCTTATCCTTGCAGCACCTTGAAACAAGCTCCAACTCAAAACACGAATTCCATTTTCAAGGTGAGTTTTCTGACTTTTGAACTCTTCATATAGGAATCATTTTCTTTTCATTTGTGAAGATAAAATATAGATATCATATCCCTGAAACTAACCATGTCTTTAGATTTAATTTATATTTCTTGAGTCGTTAGAATTTTGAATCTGAACATTCTGGAAAAATTAGGTCATAATTTAGTACCATTAGAAATTCTCATTCATCTTTGATCTATAGTTTTAGTTATTTACATTTCTAGAATCGTGAAGAAATCTTACACAACTTTCATGTTTACACTTTTATATATTTGTTGTTTTGCATAAGTTAACGGATGTATCACCACCCTAGTGGTTAAAGCGCGCGCCTGTCACCCTTAGGTCTTGGGTTCAAGCCCCAGCGTGGCCTTTTTGCATTTTTTCACATTTTCTCACATTTTTTGACTCTTTTTGCAGTGCCTGGGCCTCCTCTTGTTGGGCCTTATTTTTTGCTATGATCTAACCCCCCTGCCTTGCTTTTCATACATCCTGGCCCATTTTGTTTTATTTTTATTTTTTATTTTCATTATTATTATTATTATTATTATTAATATTAATTTTTATTGTTAATAATAAAAACCCAAAAAATATTTTATTTACTATTTTCACATTTCACATTTTATTTTTCTTCACAAAAACAAAAGAATAAAAATATTTCTTTTACATTTTCTTTAAAAATTAAATTTACCTTTTTAAATACTTAGATAATTTAATTGTAATTATTATTATATTATATTATTTATTTTTCTTATAAATTAAAATCAATTTAGAATTTAGGACTTTTATTTAATTATTTTTATTTCCTAACTTAATTAAATTCACCAAAACCCTAAAAAACTTGTTTTCTTTAAATTAATTTATTCTACTAACTTAATATTAATTTTATTTTTTTAGTTAATTATTTTCATTTTAATTAATTAGGTCAAAAAACCCTTTTCATGAAAAACCAAATAAAAAAAATCACATTTCTTCTTACATTTCATATTTTTGCATTTAATCCTTATTTTGTACATTTATTCAAAAATTTAATATGGTTGTAATAATTATTTAGATTGAATTTCTTGCAATGTTCCCCATTTGTAATTTGTACACCCCCTCCCCTAAATGATGTAATAGCGTAGTAGTTTTAAATTCTGCAATTTATCGCTTTATATACAAATGCTAGTATTTTGGGTTTTGTATGGAAAGACTAAAACCAACAAGTAGCAAACCCTAATCAAATACAAATCAAGCATGTAAATCAATACACTTGCACACAAACACCCCTAGGGTAAATCCACTTGGTTGCCTTACAAAAATGACCATATTATGCATGTGAGGTATCTTAGTAAAAACAAAGCAAAATACAAGATCATAGTCCCTCGATGACGCTATCTATGTTGCCTTTCAAAATGATCTTAGTCCCTAAAGAAAAATACTAAGATATATTGCAACATTGCTAATCATGGTTATACGATGACCCACGCCCGTCCCTTTTACATCCAAAGATATGGTTACTTACCAAATCAATGGTAAGATAACAATGTCAAAGGAAAGAGGAAATAAACATGAAAGACTTTTGAGTAGGTAGATTACTCCTAGTTGCTTGCTCAATTTCAAAACCAAAACATCCTTGATATTTTCAAAACATCACACCTACACTTTCAAAACATCTTACAAACTTGAACAAAATTTCAACAGATCAAATACTTTGTATACATTCTTACGAACGAGAATCATTACAAAGTTGACCCAAACAAAGGCCTCTTTACAAAATACTTTCAAAAAACCACACAAAGCATATTTTCAAATAAAAGGAAGTGATCTAGCAAGTAACTAAGCGCCCATGAAAAACCATGGATGAAAAGGGTGCTAATACCCTCCCTTTTCATAATCTACCCCCCGAACTCAAGAAACAATCTCAAAGGTCTTTCCTGTGCTTTTTCACATTTCCTTTTGGATAAAAGAAAAGCCGGTGGCGACTCTTGCTAACCGCAACATTTGTGATCAAACGCAAAACACCCAAGTCAGTTCTCCCACCGTATCACAATAGGAAATTCCTAAGAAGGTACTCTGCCAAGTTTTTCCTTAGTAACGGAATCCTCTACAAGCACAACCACAATTCTACTTTACTTCGGTATGTAGACAAGAGTGAAGCAGAGAAGATTATGGAGGATATGCACGAAGGAACCTTTGGCACCCATTCTAGTGGGCACAAAATATCTAAGAAGATTATGAGGGCAGGGTACTACTGGTCCGCTATGGAAGCAGATTGTTATCACCAGTCCTGAACTTGTCACAAGTGACAGATCTATGCTGATAAAGTACACGTGCCTCCGGTTCCCTTGAACGTCTTGACTGCTCCCTAGAATTTCGCAATGTGGGGCATCGATATGATCGGAGAGATTAGACCTACCGCTTCTAATGGGCACCGCTTCATCCTGGTTTCCATTGATTACTTCACAAAGTGGGTAAGGGCAGCCTCATTTGCTTCTGTTACCAAGAACATCGTGGTCCAGTTCATCAGACATAACCTTATATGTCGGTATGGTACTCCAGAAAGAATCATCACAGATAATGGTACCAATCTCAATAATACTATGATCGTCGAGCTCTACTCACAATTAAAGATTAAACATCATAATTCTTCTCCTTACCGACCGAAGATGAATGGTGTTGTAGAGGCTTCCAATAAAAACATCAAGAAGATTTTACAGAAGATGACAGTGACACACAAAGACTGGCACGAAATGTTACCATTCTCTCTTCATGGTTATCGCACCTCAGTACGCACGTCAACATGGGCAACTCCTTTCTCTCTAGTATACGGTACGGAAGTTGTCCTACCCATCGAAGTCTAGATCCCTTCCTTGAGAATCATGAAGGATGCATGTTTGAATAAAGACGAATGGGTTCAGACTCGACTTGACCAATTGAACCTCATTTACGAGAAAAGGCTCGCGGCTGTTTGTCATGGTCAGATGTACCAGAAATGTATGATCAAAGCTTTTAACAAGAAGGTCAGACGTCAGGTATATCAAGTTGGAAACCTAGTAATCAAGCACATTGTCCTACCATAAGGTGATCCCAAGGGAAAATGGACTCCCACATACGAAGGACCATTTGTGATCAAGAACATATTTTCTGGTGGAGCCATGATATTAACCACTATGGACGGTGACGAACTTCCGCATCCTGTAAACACGGACATAGTTAAAAGATGCTACGCATAAATATAGACCTGCTAGGTTGACTGGCCTAGGAAAAAAAAGGGTATCCCGGAAAACCAAAAGGGTTCGGGAAAAAGTTAGGGATACATACATGAAAAAATATGTAAACCCGACAAGTCGAAAACCTGAAAAGGCGGCTTGGGTTAAAAAGGGTATCCTGGTGGACTGAAAACCCGAAAGGGTGGTCTAGAAAAAAGTTATGGATTAAAAGCATACAACTATGTCCCTTTGGATCACCTCTCAGACAGACTTCAGTATCAAATGTCAAATTCAAATGGTACTAATCAATCCAATTAGCTTCGGTCAAGCAGCAAAGTGATGAGACGCTCAAAGATATAAAGGCAATAGTAGAATGGGAATCCAATGGGATCATTTCACATAGCTATTTTCTCTTTGTATACTTCTTTGCATAGTTTTCATTTTTACGACAACATTCTCTTACTAGGATGTTTGTCTCCTTGTACAAAAACGCCTGTTATAGGCAGACTTGTTCAGATTAATACAAAAACTACCTCTTTGAAAGTGCATAAACTATCTGTTTTATTTTCCTGTTTTGTTTTGGAAAAACCGTCCAGTGTTTATTTTTAACATATGCATTTGAATATAATCACCGTTTACAAATACACACATAAAAAACAGAAAGGCAATTATTAATGGCTTTAAGAAACAAAACAATGTCTAAAAAATCCATCTGCAAATCCCCAAGCAGTTTATGGAGTTTTCTTTCCCCAGTAGAGTTTATTTCTCTAGCCACGGAAGTACATCTCCCGGCAATTCAATTTCAACAAATGATGAAGAATCACATTCTTCATCCCCAGCTGATTTGGTCTTAAAAAAAGGATGGAACCGCGCGGATTTCTCCCTAAAGAAAACACCTCCCAACAATTCGTCAAAATATTCTCTTCAACAGGGTTTATTTCCCCAACAAAATGTAGGTTCCCCGACTTGAGTTTGTTTCTTAGACGACTACAAATCAATGGACGAAACTCCTCCTCCCCGATAGATTTTGCCATTATTCCCAGTGAGTTGCTGCAAAGCCTGTAATCCAATCAAATAAAAATTAACTTCTTTATACCCAACAAGTTGTTAGCTTTCATTCTCTCCAATCAAGAGATAACTCCCAGTTGAGCAGCGAATAATTAAAACTCCTGAACTCTTTTCCCTCAAGCAAAACCAATGTCCCCCAGCGAATTTCTCCTCAAACAACAAAATAGGAATTCCCAGTGGCAACATTCTAAACAAGGTTGAAGATGCTCATACTCTTCATCCCCAACAACAGTCAGGGATTTATTTTCCCTCAATTCAATGACGCTACAATGAACAAATGATCATTTCATATGTTGCATCCATAAATTACTTTACAAACATCATAGCATATGCATAACAAAATATAGAAGCACAATCTCATTCATTTTGAGAACATTGTTACACAATGAGTGTCGTGCATCATGACATTGCATACAGCTATTTATTTACCTTTTCAGGAAAGATCAACAAACAAATATCATCATCAATTTTCAAAAAGTTCCAGATTAAGACCTGAAACAAAACATGACAACTATCTGTGAACAACTGATTATAGATTAATACCTGAAACAAGACATGACAACTATCTACATGGGCAGATTGAAGATTAACTCCCGAAACAAGTCGGGGAAACTATCTTTCTTTCTCAAATAGGTCAGAGATCAATTCCTGAAGCAAGCCAGAGCAACTATCTCTACGACCAACAAAAATCGGGTTTCGGATTAATACCTGAAACAAGACATGAC
Source organism: Vicia faba (assembly GCA_948472305.1). NCBI lineage: Eukaryota > Viridiplantae > Streptophyta > Magnoliopsida > Fabales > Fabaceae > Vicia > Vicia faba. The sequence goes on along the minus strand of OX451741.1, from coordinate 929,046,178 downwards.
AACTATCTGTGAAAAATAGATTGTAGATTAATACTTGAAATAAGACAGGACAACTATCTACACGACCTGCTGAAGCAATCTTACACGGGTTCCTTCTAATTTCCATTTGTAGCTTCATACGGGCTCATCATGAAGCAATATTACACGAGTTCCTTCTCATACATTTTTCAGATACAGTTCAGATACGATCCAGAGACGGATTTCATTCTGACACTCATTCAATACATTTTTCAAACACAGTTCAGATATGATCCAAATGCAGATGACATTCTGACATTCATTCAATACATCTTTCAGATATGAGTCAGATACAATCTGATTATGGATATTATTCTAATACTCATCCCGCTACATCTTCTGTTTCAGTATAAATCAACCAAAGATTTATTCTGATACTTCTTCCAATTTCTACCAACAATCACTTTTGGATGGCATATGTAAGCCCATCTTCGACAAATCCTCATCACCTCTACAAATGGCATACTTAAGCCCATTCCCAACACATTCAACCACCACATAATCGAGTGCAAATTTCTGGGTACTCTAGTGTTCAATCATCTTCCACCTTCAAGTCACGAATGGCGGACTCGCCAATCTAACTCCTCAGGTTTAAGAAGATTGAACAGGGGCAGCTGTTGTACCCTAAATTTTCCCTCTCTTTTCTCAAGACATTTCTCACAAGGATTTTCAAAAGTTCAAGTTTGCACAAGTACAATTGGATTTTTAATGCCCCATATAGTTTCCATGGATAATATTGGACTATCAAGCATTAGGTCATAAGATGGAACTTTTGAATCTTCGAAAGGAGGAAGAGGAAACTATCGAAAGGGAAAAGCAGATAAAATAAAAAAGTGTGCAGTGTTAGAACATAGTTTGATTCTACAACCCTTGTAAGAGTTTTGATGATAACAAACACAAAGAACAATTATGCACTCTAAAATTATATTTTGTTTTGTAGAGAAGTTCTGATGGAAGTAGATCAGAAGTTAAGCTACAAGGATGTTCTTGCTATGAACATAGACTATTCTCAGAAAGTTCTGATGAATGAAAATCAAAAGTTCTGCTAAGAGAAAGACGTTTTAACTTTGAAAGAAAGTCTAACGCTGCAAACAAGATCTTATGATTCTAACCTTCCAAAGTTCTAAAGCAAGCAGCAAACAAATTCCTTAATGTTCTGAAGCGTTACAATTCATCAAAGCTATATCAATTGCAACTGCTACAAACAAACAAGGATCTTTCATTTGAGGAAAGCGAATTAACTGACATTTATCAAGTTTCCAATTACTCAAGATTGTTGCGCCTATTTAAACAAGGGATAAGATTAAATCATTTATGATTTACACACTACAATTCAATACTTCAACGCTGCTACTCCTCATTCATACAATTCTCTAAACTGTGTAATACATCACAAGTCTATGATATTTTTTTTGTAAAGAAAAACATATTGTACACTGCTTTATTTATACTTTGTTTAGTACAATTCCTTGAGATAAACCGGGTTGTGGTTATACTCAAGAAGACTTTGGCAGTAGTCAAAGTAGTTGTGTAATCAAGTTTGATTAGTGAATTAAGACCTCGTTGGAGAGAGGAGAAATCACCTTGGAGGGTGGACTGGAGTAGTTTGTGTTCAAACGAACTACGATAAAAATCATCGTGTTATTTGCATTGATTTTTAAGATTACAATTCATCCCCGCTTCTTGTGTTTTTCAATTCTTCAATTGGAATCAGAGCACTTGGTTCTGAGTTCAAGCACTTAACTGTGTCAGTAAAAGATCCAAGCTAAGAAAAACACTATGGTGGGACCAAGTCAGAACATCAACAATGACTACCATGATGAGAAAGACATAATCAGCGGAAAACCTCTAATATTTGATGGAGAGAACTTTTACTACTGGAAAGACAGAATTGAAAGCTTCTTTCTGGCTCATGATGTTGATCTCTGGGATATGATAATTGATGGGTACATGCATCCTGTGGATGAAAGTGGTTAGAAGATTGATAGAAAAATAATGTCTGATCATCAAAAGCATGACTTCAGAAATCATCACAAGGCCAGAACTATTCTCCTGAGTTCTATCTCATATTCATAGTATGAGAAGATCACAAACAGATAGACAGATAAAAACATGTTTGATTCTATGAGAATGACGCATGAAGGAAATATGCAAGTAAAAGAAACCAAAGCCCTTGCGCTCATTCAGAAGTATGAATCCTTCAAGATGGAAGAAAGGGAAACCATTGAATCAATGTTCTCAAGATTCCAAATTATGGTTGTTGGGCTGAAAGTTATGGACAAAGGGTATTCAACTGCTGATCATGTAAAGAAGATCATCAGAATTCTACCAAAGCAATGGAGGCCCATGGTCACTGCTCTTAAACTGGAAAAAGATCTTAACAAGATATCTCTAGAAGAACTTGTCAGCTCACTCAGAAGTCATGAGATAGAGTTAGAAGATGATGAGCCCTAGAAGCAAGGTAAGTTGTTAGCTCTTAAATCTAACAAAAAATATTATTCTAAATTTTTGCAGGCTATGGAAGAAACCTCTAGTGGATCCTCATCAGAAGAAGATGAATTGTCTCTTCTCTTCAGAAGAGTCAATCAGCTGTGGAAGCAGAGGCAAAGGAAGTTCAGAAATTCTTGAAGAACAGGGAATCAGAATGAATCATCTTCTGGATACAGAAAGTATGAATCATCTTCTAGACACAAAAAGTCTGAATCATCTTTTGGACACAGAAAGTCAAGAAATAGGGACATTGTCTGCTACGAGTGCAATGAACAAGGGCACTACAAAAGCGATTGTCCAGGGCTTTAGAAGGAGAAACCCAAAAATACGTTCTTCAAGGAGAAGAAGAAAAGTCTCATGGCAACATGGGATGACTCAGATACTTCTGACGCAGACACATAATCAGAAGATGAAAGAGCCAACATTCCTCTTGTGGCCAACGTGACAGAAGATATTGAATCATCTGGGACAGAATCAGAATCAGACACAGAAGAGGTATTTCCTGACTTTACTGTATACTTTACTAAAGTTGAATTAGGAGAAAGTCTGAGTGAAATTCTTGAAAGATATCAGTAGCTTCGAGTCAAATTCAAGAACCTGAAAAAGGATCTAGTTTCTGACTTTGAAGAAACTGAGAATCTGAGATTAGAAAATTCTGAGCTAAAAGAAAAAATCTCCAAACTTGAAAACGATTTACAAAACACTCAGAAGGAAACAATCTTAGAGGTTCCCAGTAACTCTGATAAGATCATAAAGGAATATGATCATAGCTTTCAGAAGTTTCTTGCTAAAAACATAGATAGAAGCCATGTGGCTTCAATGATCTATGGAGTTAGCAGAAATTTCAAAAAAGGTATAGGATACAAAGGTAAAGTATCCCAACCTAAGAAAGTCATGGACTTAGTTATTAAACACACTCCTTTAAAATATCACTTCAGCTATGGGCACACACATGACTTAAAATATACCATTAATGATTTTTTTGCTAAACCAAAATTCAACAGAATTTTGCTACCACTAACAAACAAGGACCCAAAAAGATATGGGTACCTAAGGATAAAATTATATATGTAGCAGATATCTTTGAAAGCAAGACTAAAACACCAATCATGGTACCTGGACTCTAGATGCTCTCGACACATGACGGGAAGAAAGCATATGTTCCAAAGTCTGGAACTTAAATCTGGAGGCTACGTAGGTTTTAGAGGAAATCAGAATGGGAAGATCATTGGCACTGGAACTTTCAGTAACGGTAACCTCCTTCTATTAATATGCTGTTAGTAGATGGATTAATGCATAACTTGTTACCCATAAGTCAATTAAGTGATAATGGTTATGATATAATCTTTAATCAAAATTCCGGTAAAGCTGTTAGTCAGAAAGATAGATCTATCCTTTCTAATGAATAGAGAAAGAACAACATTTATAAAATAAAACTTTCTGAACTAAAAAGTCAGAATGTAAAATGCCTACTGTCTATTAACAACGAGCAATGGGTCTGGTACGGAAGATTGGGGCATGTTAGTATGATAAGAATATCTCAGATTAACAAACTCAATCTGGTCAGAGGAATTCCTAATGTGAAGTTCAACTCAGATGCTCTATGTGAAGCATGTCAGAAAGGCAAGTTTGCAAAACCTCCTTTTAAAGCAAAAAATGATATTTCTACCTTTAGACCATTAGAACTTCTCCACATAGATTTATTGGACTAGTGAAAACTGCATCCATTAGTGGCAAGAAGTATGGGTTAGTGATCATAGATGACTATAGCAGATGGACATGGGTAAAGTTCTTAAGACACAAGGACGAGTCACACTCTGTTCGTTGCTTTCTGTAACCAAGTCCAAAATTAGAAAGATCTTAGAATAGTCAAAGTAAGAAGTGATCATGGTGGAGAATTTGAAAACAAAAAAAATTGAAATTTTTTAATGAGAATGGCATCTCTCATGATTTCTCTTGTCCTAGAACTCCCCAACAAAATGGATTTGTAGAACGAAAGAATAGAACTTTACAAGAAATGGTCAGAACCATGATCAACGAGACTAACATTGCTAAGAACTTCTGGGCAGAAGCAATTTACACAGCGTGTTACATTCATAATAGAATCTACATAAGACCTATTCTTACTAAGACTCCATATGAACTGTGGAAGAACAGAAAGCCCAATATTTTTATTTCTATCCATTTGGATGTATTTGTTTTATGCTTAACACCAAAGAACATCTAAACAAGTTTGACTCTAAAGCACAGAAGTGTATTATGTTAGGATACTCTGAACACTCAAGAGGCTAAAAAGTATACAACACAAAAACCCAGATTGTAGAATAGTCAATCAGTGTTAGATTTGATGACAAGCTTGGCTCCCAAAAGTCAAAGCAAAATGAATCTCTTGTAGATATAGAAGTTTAGTTCACAGGTATTGAAGGAAATACATCATAAGTTCCCAACAAAGACACACAAACAACATCAGAAGGAAATGTCACAAGCACTACAGAAACATCTGAAGAATCTCTCCAGAAAAGACTATCTAGAAGCAGCCTAGCTCATCCTGAAGATAAAATTCTGGGAAAGAAGGAAGATCCAATCAAAACAAGATCCACATTCAGAAATTCTAAAGAATCTCTCATGGGATTGGTATCTTTGATTGAGGAAACTACCATTGATGAAGCTCTTCTGGAAAACAAATGGATACTGGCTATGCAGGAGGAATTAAATCAATTCACTAGAAATGACATATGGGATCTGTTTCCCAAACCAAAAGGGTTCAACGTTATTGGAACAAAATGGGTATTCAGAAACAAACTGAATGAACAAGGAGAAGTCATCAGAAACAAGGCACGACTGGTTGCACAAGGTTATAATCAGCAAGAGGGGATAGACTATATAGAAACCTTTGCTCCAGTCTCCAGGTTAGAATCTATCAGACTCTTAACTTCTTTTGTTGTGAATAATGGATCCACTCTCTATCAGATGGATGTCAAAAGTGCATTCTTAAATAGATACATTAATGAAGAAAGTTTATGTGCACCAACCCCCTGTGTTTGAAAATTCCAAACATCCAGAATCTGTTTTCAAACTAAAGAAATCATTATATGGTCTGAAACAAGCTCCCAGAGCTTGGTATGAAAGACTAAGTAGCTTTCTGTTAGAAAAGGAATTCACCATAGGGAAAGTAGACACAACCTTATTCTGTAAGTCATTTAAGAATGACATTTTAGTCTGTCAAATTTATCTAGATGATATAATATTTGGATCTACTAAAGCTTCTTTTGGAAGAGAATTTGTTAAGTCTATGCAGGCAGAGTTTGAAATGAGCTTGGTGGGAGAACTCAAATTATTTATGGGCATTCAGATTAATCAAACTCCAGAAGGAACCTACATACACCAAAGCAAATACGTCAAAGAACTTTTGAAGAAATTTGACTTTTCAGAATGTAAGCCATCTAAGACTCCAATGCATCCCACATGCATTCTAAAAAAGGAAGAGGTAAGTAAAAAGGTAGAACAGAAGATCTACAGAGGTATGATTTGTTCTCTCTTATATCTTACAGCTTCAAGACCTGACATTTTATACAGTGTATGCTTATGTGCCAGATTCCAATCAGATCCAAGAGAATCTCACTTAACAATTGTTAAGAGAATTTTCAAGTATCTGAAAGGTAATACTAATCTTGGTTTGTTTTATAGAAAAACCAGTGAATACAATTTAGTAGGGTACTGTGATGATGGCTTCGCTGGAGACAGAGTAGAAAAAAAAAGCACTTCTAGAAGCTGCCAGTTTATGGGAGAAAATGTGATCTCATGGACCAGCAAGAGGAATTCCACAATTGCTTTGTCAATAGATGAAGCTGAATACATGGCAGGTGCTGGATGCAGCACACAAGCGCTCTGGATGAAGAGTCGGCTTGAAGACTTCAACATATTTGAGAGTAACATTCCTATATTCTGTGATAATACTTCTGTAATATGTTTATCTAGGAATCCTATTTTATATTCTAGGGATAAGCATATATAAATAAAATATCACTTTATTAGGGACTATATTCAGAAAGAAATCTTTTCCTTAAAATTTATTGACACAGACCATCAATGGGTTGATGTCTTTACTAAACCCCTTCTTGAAGATAGGTTTAATTTCATTCTGAAACATCTCAACATGAAATTATATCCAGAATAAGAGTTTTATTTATATATATTCATTAACCCTCATAATTTTATGTTTTCTTTGTGAACATCTGATCAACAATTCTTCAGAAGTTAGAAGGACAGTTGTATCAGAATCTATCTAAGAAGATCAGAACGGTTCAATTCAAAGATAAAGGTGTGCAGTTCACATTATCAACATATGTCATCCTCTCACAAGCGTTCTTCTAAGGCTGAACACGCGTTCAAATTTCGAAGGGTCTAAAGCTTTGATTGGGTGCATTGAGACGTGTGTCATTGGTAACTATTTCTTATCTCCACGTCATCCCCTATTTTCAGGATTCATAATTGATCTGTAATCATTAATATTTCTCTCTTTCTTATTGATTAAGTTTTCAAATTGATTATAAATACAAATTCACTATCTCTCTCCCTTCTTCTCGCTTCTATTTTCTCTCAAGTTTTCGTTTTCAAAAGCCCTTTTTCTCAGAAATCTCAAACAGTCAGTGTGAACAATGGCTTCATCTTCAAGCGCTAAAAATCTTCACTGTGCTCCTGGTTCATATTCATCAATTGTAGAATAATACGAAGAACCTTCAAGAACCTTACTTACTCCAATTGATTCCCTTGAGGTTCTCTGCGAGCTTATCATTGATTTTGAAAGCATGAAGGAGAATGGGTTAGATCTTATTGCAGATGTAGCAATTCAAGGATGAAACAGGTATTTCAATCGTCTTCTAGGTCCAGTGTTCCAAATTTTGGTAAAGGAATTCTGGATTCATGCAAACTCCTCTAATCACCAAGTCACATCTTATTTAATGGGGAAGAAAATTACAATCACTGAATATTTGATTGCAAAGCTGATTGTTTATAATGGCGGAGGAATCCGTTGCAGCAACCTGTATGAGAAATTTTCTGACCTAAGATCCATATCAAGAGTAATATTCACTTTTGGGTAGTCATCTAACAAGATTAAAGATCTGAAGGACTACTTCAGAATCTGGGCAAAGATCATTCTTGGTTGTATCAACCACAGGAAGCCAACAAGCTCTCCTAACTACATAAATATTGATCAACAGTTTCGGCTATACTTCATTGCGAAGAATACAAAAATAAACCTTCCTCACTTGCTTTTTAATCATCTTAGAACAAGCGTGAAGGAAACAAGAGAAGATGAAAGAACCAAGAGGGATTGGATACCTCTGGGCAGGTTAACTTCAGATATTCTGACTGAGAATAGGTTAATAGAGCATCTGATGGAAGCTCAGTAGATAAGCACGCTGGAGAAATGTGCTGGAAAACCCCTTAATTCTAAAAACCTGAAAAAGATGAAGATTATTGACAAAATTAAGAAGGAGCCAACCATTGCTACAAAGGAAGTCATCACATCAAGAAGAATCCCTCTGAAATATTTTCCTCTATTTTCTAAAATTGATGCTTCACCAGAAATAGTTGTCAGATATTTAGAAGCATGCAAGAAGGTTGGAACCGCTCCAGAGCTAAACATTTGTGATCTGCATCAGCAAGCTCCAGATGTTTTCCTAAAGAAGTCTAGAAAAAGAAAAGTTGGAGGAGAAGGATCTTCTCAGAAGACTCCAAAAGCTTCTAAAAAAAAGGTAACTCTTCTTTTATTTCTGTTGTAGAATAAATAGTTTTTCCAACATCTGAATCACCCTCCTCTCTGAAACCAATAGAAGATCCCTCACCTCAAACATTTGAATATTTTGATATCGAGTTTGACCCCTCAGTAACTCTAAAAAACATACTAAACGAACCTCTCTCTCCCAATCCACATCTTGAACAAAATCAGCCAGAACTTGCTAGAGTTCTTTCTGATATTGATCAATTTGATCCAGATTTTCAAATTCCTCACCCTGAAAATCCAAACTCTCAAACTCCTCAAATAGAAAATCCAAACTTCCAAACCACTCACCCAGAAAAGCCAAACGCTACCGCTTCTCAACCATAAAATTCATACATAGACTCTGATATCACCACACCAATTTCTTGAATAACAGAACCTTTCATGGTTCGACAATCATCATTTCTGATTCACCTACTCCCTATCTTATTAATCCTCCAGAAGATCACCTTAGAACAGTCATAGACTTAGAAGCGCTGGATCACCTTGCCTCAACCTCTCACAAAATTGCCATTCCCAAACCAAAACTAACTATCACCAAAGCAGATGTTAGTAGAAATTTATTGATTTTTAAAATAGAAATAATGGAATGGGTTAACTCTTTGAAGCAAGCAAGCTTAGAAAATCCAAATCCTACTACTTCTGATTCTCACTGGAACCGGTTCAGAAGATGGTTCAACTCAGAATCCCAGAAACTCAAGGAATTAAGCTATAAACTGGACCAAAAGAACTTTTGTGATCAGTTGAATGTTTTCAAGGATCAAGTTCTGAGTCACTGGGAAAGGAAATCTATTCTTTTGTTGGACAATGCTCCCTGGAAAGAGCACCAACCTTCAGAAGTTATTGAACCATGCTCTAAAAATATTCCACTGGCTATTATTCAAGACAAAGGCAAAGCAACTGAAGAAGCCACTGAATCAGAAAATGCTACAGAGTGTTCTGAGAAACTTGCATCTTCTGTGGATACACCAGCTTCATCTTTGGTTATGCAAACTCTGGAAGAGTTAAAGAAAGAGAATGCAGTAATCAAATAAATATTGGACAAGCAAGAAGACACGAGCAAAGAAATTAAGGAAATGCTGAGAAAATAAGAGGAATCAAGCACTCAGATTAAGAGCTTGCTGGAAGAGTTGTTCACATGACTTCCCCCTCCTCAATCTTAGTTTTTTTATAACTTGTTTTCTGCATTCATTTATCTTGTTTTATTTGGCATTGAAAGTGTTATTGAAATCATGTTTTAATATAACTCATCTTTTTTACTCTGAATATTAGTCTTTATATTGCTTTTTGATTCCTGACAAAAAAGGGGGAGAACGTAAGATATTTTCAATAACACTATATCGAGACAAAGTCTCAAACATTTTGAATATCATAACTTCTCATTTTTTTTTCTAAAAGTAAAACAGGAAGAAAACACTGATGAAGACAGAAGGAGATGCTTCAAAAGCTCTGATCAGAATGAACTTCAGGGAAGTAATTCATCTCTATCTGAGTACTCAACTCAGGGGGGGACTCTCTAATGCTTTACGTTCTGTTTATTTTAATTGAAATATCCTAGTTTTTTCATCATCAAAAAGGGGTAGATTGTTATAACATAGTTTGATTCTACAACCCTCGTAAGAGTTTTGATGATAACAAACACAAAGAACAATTATGCACTCTAAAATTATATTCTATTTTGTAGAGAAGTTCTGATGGAAGTAGATAAGAAGTTAAGCTACAAGGATGTTCCTACTATGAACGTAGACTATTCTCAGAAAGTTCTGATGAATGAAAATCAGAAGTTACGCTAAAAAAAAGACATTTTAACTCTGAAAGAATGTCTAACGCAGCAAACAGGACCTTATGATTCTGACCTTCCAAAGTTCTAAAGGAAGTAGCAAACAGATTCCTTAATGTTCTGAAGCATTACAATTCATCAAAGCTATATCAATTGCAAAGGCTACAAACAGACAAGGCTCTTTTATTTTAGGAAAGCGCATTAACTAACATTTATGAAGTTTCCAATTACTCAAGATTTCTGCGCCTATTTAAACAAGGGATAAGGTTAAACTGTTTACGATTTACACACTACAATTCAATACTTCAACGCTGCTACTCCTCATTCATACAATTCTCTAAACTGTGTAATACATCACAAGTCTATGATATTTTTTTTGTAAAGAAAAACATATTGTACACTGCTTTATTTATACTTTGTTTAGTACAATTCCTTGAGATAAACCGGGTTGTGGTTATACTCAAGAAGACTTTGGCAGTAGTCAAAGTAGTTGTGTAATCAAGTTTGATTAGTGAATTAAGACCTCATTGGAGAGAGGAGAAATCACATTGGAGGGTGGACTGGAGTAGTATGAGTTCAAACGAACTAAGATAAAAATCATCGTGTTATTTGCATTGATTTTTAAGATTCCAATTCAACCCCGCTTCTTGTGTTTTTCAATTCTTCAATTGGAATCAGAGCACTTGGTTGAGTTCAAGCACTTAACTGTGTCAGTAAAAGATCCAAGCTAAGAAAAACACTATGGTGGGACCAAGTCAGAACATCAACAATGACTACCATGATGAGAAAGACATAATCAACGGCAAACCTCCAATCTTTTATGGAGAGAACTTTTACTATTGGAAAGACAGAATTGAAAGCTTCTTTCTGGCTCATGATGCTGATCTCTGGGATATGATAATTGATGGGTACATGCATCCTGTGGATGAAAGTGGTTATAAGATTGATAGAAAAATAATGTCTGATCATCAAAAGCGTGACTTCAGAAATCATCACAAGGCCGGAACTATTCTCCTGAGTGCTATCTCATATTCATAGTATGAGAAGATCACAAACAGATAGACAAATAAAAACATGTTTGATTCTATGAGAATGAGGCATGAAGGAAATATGCAAGTAAAAGAAACCAAAGCCCTTGCGCTCATTCAGAAGTATGAATCCTTCAAGATGGAAGAAAGGGAAACCATTGAATCAATGTTCTCAAGATTCCAAATTCTGGTTGTTGGGCTGAAAGTTATGGACAAAGGGTATTCAATTGCTGATCATGTAAAGAAGATCATCAGAAGTCTACCAAAGCAATGGAGGCCCATGGTCACTACTCTTAAACTGGAAAAAGATCTTAACAAGATATCTCTAGAAGAACTTGTCAGCTCACTCAGAAGTCATGAGATAGAGTTAGAAGATGATGAGCCCTAGAAGCAAGGTAAGTTGTTAGCTCTTAAATCTAACAAAAAATATGATTCTAAATTTTTGCAGGCTATGGAAGAAACCTCTGGTGGATCCTCATCAGAAGAAGACGAATTGTCTCTTCTCTTCAGAAGAGTCAATCAGTTGTGGAAGCAGAGGCAAAGGAAGTTCAGAAATTCTTGAAGAACAGGGAATCAGAATGAATCATCTTCTGGATACAGAAAGTATGAATCATATTCTAGACACAAAAAGTCTAAATCATCTTTTGGACACAGAAAGTCAAGAAATAGGGACATTGTCTGCTACGAGTGCAATGAACAAGGGCACTACAAAAGCAATTGTCCAGGGCTTTAGAAGGAGAAACCCAAAAAGAAGTTCTTCAAGGAGAAGAAGAAAAGTCTCATGGCAACATGGGATGACTCAGATACTTCTGACGCAGACACATAATCAGAAGATGAAAGAGCCAACATTCCTCTTGTGGCCAACGTGACAGAAGATATTGAATCATCTGGGACAGAATTAGAATCAGACACAGAAGAGGTATTTCCTTACTTTACTGTAAACTTTACTAAAGTTGAATTAGGAGAAAGTCTGAGTGAAATTATTGAAAGATATCAGTGGCTTCGAGTCAAATTCAAGAACTTGAAAAAGGATCTAGTTTCTGACTTTGAAGAAACTGAGAATCTGAGATTAGAAAATTCTGAGCTAAAAGAAACAATCTCCAAACTTGAAAACGATTTACAAAACACTCAGAAGGAAACAATCTTAGAGGTTCCCAGTAACTATGACAAGATCATAAACGAATATGATCATAGCTTTCAGAAGTTTCTTGCTAAAAACATAGATAAAAGCCATGTGGCTTCAATGATCTATGGAGTTAGCAGAAATTTCAAAAAAGGTATAGGATACAAAGGTAAAGTATCCCAACCTAAGAAAGTCATGGACTTAGTTATTAAACACACTCCTTTAAAATCTCACTTCATACATCACAACCTCATACTATTCTCTAAACTGTGTAATACATCACTAGTCTGCGATACTGTTTTTTAAAGAAAAACATATTGTACACTGCTTTATTCATACTTTGTTTAGTACAATTCCTTGAGATAAACCGGGTTATGGTTATACTCAAGAATACTTTGGAAGTAGTCAAAGTAGTTGTATAATCAAGTTTGATTAGTGAATTGAGACCTCATTGGAGAGAGGTGAAATCACATTGGCGGGTGGACTGGAGTAGTTTGAGTTCAAATGAACCAGGATAAAAATCATCGTGTTATTTACATTGATTTTTAAGATTCCAATTCAACCCCCCCCCCCCCCCCTTCTTGTGTTTTTCAATTCTTCATGCAGCTGCAAATGACTATGTCAAATTCAAAATCTGGTTCATGCTGGTCGAACTACATGACTGATTGAAAGGGGTGCATGCTTGCTTCGATCCACAAGCTTCGATTGGGAAATGGCTTCCTGCAAGCTTGCTTCGATCCACAAGCTTTGACTGGGCAATGGCTTCCTTCATGCTTGCTTCGATCCAAAAGGGAATGGCTTCCTTCATGCTTGCTTCGATTCCATCTCTAAACCCTTCGACACACATAGTTTCTACACTATTGAATTACAATTTGAGGTTTGGACATGTGAACTTTAAACCACTTAATCAACTGATGGTTACTGGTAGGAAAGTAATCCATAAATTATTTCATTTTGATTATGCCAATGAGATCATCTTGCATGCTCAAAGTGGTACATTCAAGTTGTGTGGTCCATTCGAAGGACACACATTTGGTGGAAACAAACATTGTTTCGTCTGTTGTTGAGTCTGGTCGAAGGTTATGTGGTCCAATCCAAGGACACACATTTGGTGGAAACAAACATTTGTTTCGTCTGTTGTTGAGTCTGGTCGAAGGTTGTGTGGTCCATTCAAAGGACACACATTTGGTGGAAACAAATTTTGTTTCGTCTATTGTTGAGTTTGTCCGAAGGTTGTGTGGTCCATTCGAAGGACACACATTTGTTGGAAACAAATATTGTTTTGTCTGTTGATGAGTTTGGTCGAATGTTGTAGATATATGTGATCAAAATGAAAGGGTGGAGTATTCAAGATGCTTGCTGAATAAAGTCCAATATGCTGCCAAGCCCAAGCTTGCTGTACTGTCCATATAACAGCCTAAAACCATGTCAAAAACAGTTTGTTGTACTGCTATGAAACAACCCTACACCAAGCTGCCACAACACTCCAAAACTGCTGCAAAATAGTCATGCTATGCTGCTCCTAAACCAGTCCCATATTTGCACCAAACTAGCATATAAAAGCTGCACCTCGAAAGCTATGAAAAGAACATACCCAAACTGTTGAAATTTCATTTTTCCCCCCAAAACCCCAGCAAGACTCTTCTATAAATAAGTTGTTTCCACAACATCTAAGGAGGCTTTGGTGGGGGGGGGACAAGGAAAAAAGAGAAGAAAAAAGAGAGAGGAGAGAACACTAAGGCTGAAACCTTAGAACATTCTTAAATCCATAACAACAAAAAAACACAACACCTTTTTTTTGTTCTTTCAAACCCAGAACCAAAAAAGACAACCCCCCTGTTCTTTTCTTTCGAATCCAAGAACCTTCAAGGCAGCAACTCAAGTTCGAATCATATTCCAACTTCAAGGTAAGTCTTCTAGACTTTAAACCCTTCGTTTCAAGCATCATTGATGATTCATCTTCAAAAATAACATGTAATAACCATTGCATTCAAATCTAACCTTTTGTTTGTCTTCATTTCTTGTCAATTATGTTAAGAACTAACATGTACATACCATAAAACAATGTTAGAGTGAGAAATTACAGCATGGTTCGACACAAAGCTTTTATGCTTCGATTCACACTGAGTTACAGGGTCAACTTTATGCTTCAATTCGCACTAAGTTACAGGGCCAAACAGAAGGAAGAAAAAAGTGTGTGTGAATCTAAGGGTGCATGCTTCGAACATACTACATGAATCTAAATATTGGTTTTTTCTCTGTGAATTGAAGGGTGCATGCTTCGAACATACTGCATGAATCAAAAGATTTGTTTTTTTCTCTTTTTTTACATTTTCTATATATTTTCTTTCATTTCTATTCAATATGGTTGTAATAATTAGGAATTTTATTGCTTTCCAATCCCCATTTATACATTTGTATCCCCCATCCCCTAATGATGTAATAGCTTAGGATTTTAATTTCCGCAATTTACCGCTTTAATATAAATTGTTAGTAATTAGGGTGTGTATGGCAAGATTTAAAATCAACAAGTAGACAACCCTAATTCAAGATTAAACCAGGCATGAAATATAATACACTTGCACACTTTTCACCTCTAGGGTTTAACTCCACTTTGTTTCTTTAAAAAATGGTCATGTTGCGCATGTGAGGTATCTTAGCAAAAAAACAATAAAAAATACAAGATCATAGTCCCTCGATGATGCTACAAATGTTTCCTTACAAATGATCTTAGTCCCTTAAGAGAAATGCTAATATGTATCATAAGTTTCCTTCTATGACTATACAATGACCCACGCCTTTACCTTCACATCCAATGATGGGGCTTATTACCAATCCATGGTAAGATAGAAACATCTAAAGGAGGAGGAAAAGAACATAGACCTTTTGATTAGGTAGGACGCTCGTAGTTGCTTGCTCGCAAACTAAAACCATTTCCAGACTTACACTTTCAAAACATCTTCAAAAACAAATATCTCTTTGAACTATTTTCAAAACAAAAACATTGTATAAATTCTTATATAGACGAGAATCATGACAAAGTTTGCCACAACAAAGGAATTTTCAAAATACTTTCAAACTTACACCCATCACAAAGCACATTTTTTAAAAAAGAAACTTTCAAATGATCTAGCAAGAAACTAAGAGCTCATAGATAACTACAGATGTAAAGGGTGGTAACACCTTCCCTTTTCATAACCTACCCCCCCGAACTCAAGAAAATATCTCAAAGGTCTTTCCTATTCTTTTCACCCTTTCCTTTAATGGATAAAATAAAAGTCGGTGGCAACTCTTGCTTTCCGCAACAATTGTGATAAAACGCAAAACACCTTAGTCAGTTCTCCCATCGTATCATACCAGCCATAGATATATGAAGAGATTGAGGTACCATTGAGATTTTCAGAAGCATTTTTCCAAAAATTCCTTACAAGATTTGGATAAATGGGTCCTATTAGTAAGGAGAGATAGCAATTCCAAATTTGAAAGTGAATGCTGAGATGGAATTCTGGACTAGCACCGAAGAGTTTTGTATGTTTTTCAATGATGACTTCCTAAATATCATCATCTTCATGAAAAGTTCTTGAAGTCATGATGAAGAAGAGAAAGAATATTGACGGTTTACTTGTTTAGAGAGGGATGGGGCAAACATGGTGTATAAAAGGAAGCGAGAACACGTGACTGAAAAGAGAAATAATTTTCCTTACGAAAGGTAATCAATCTTGGGAGACTCATTGATAGATGACTGGGGAAGGACAGAAGGACATCTATAACTCCTAAGATTATTTGAGAGAGAGAGAGAGAGAGAGAGAGAGAGAGAGAGAGAAAGTCAAATTATGTCATAAACAAAAGCATATGAATAAGACATAAAACAACTGTTCCCAAGACACAATAGATATATGGGAAAGGGAAACAGAGGAGTTAATATCATTTATGAGAGAATACTGATTATTCATGAGAAGAAGTTTAAACAGCTCTCCTCTAATACATGGAGGAGGTAATTGACATACATTAAAGGTCTAGAACCTTACATATTCCTTAGATATGCATGCATGATTGTCTTACTCTAGACTTTAATGAATTTATAATGCCTAAATACTTGCCATTTTATGATAATGCATGATTATGATTATATCACAGTTTTGAGATATTTATATCCAAATTAAGCATACAAAGTAAATCATTAAAAAATGAAAAGCTTCATTAATTAAAGAAATACAATAGACAAGAAAAAATAATCAGACAAGAGAATAAGCAATAAGGACAACCACAATATGTTCTCCTAACCACTAAAGATTTCACATTTAGTCTTCAACAAATAGCTTTCAGGACAGTTCTCGGGAACATCTTCTGCTATCATTTCCTTGATAATATCCATTATTCCTTCTTGAAAGAACATTTTAGATGAAACTCGTCCATAAGGAATGTGTGACTTAATGCGATTTCTAGACTCAAAGATAGATTTCGAAAGACAAATGGAGATAGACTATGGCAGGCTTACTCGAGTATCATTTATCAGAAGATAGATGAGTGTTTGGTCATCATACCTCAAAAGGTCTTGGTTTTCCCCTCTTGGAAGAAAGTTAGATAACACAAGCTTAAACCAAGCTTTGGGAATAGGTAGTAGATTTTCAGGATTGATAGGTTCATATCCTGATGACATGTCATGAAGAGAAGCAAATTTCTCAGAAATGATAAACCTAGATTTGACAAAGTCAATAGTGACACCAACATTTTCACACCCAGTTGCAAGAGTGATTAAGAAAGGAGTATTGGTGATGGGAATTTTAGAAATATGGGAGATAATAGAATAGGTCTCATAGTCAAGATAAGCATGCTTCTAGAATTCTCTAATAAGATTCACGTAGACAGGTTTCTTTAGCATAGTGATGTATCTTGTCCATTGTTGAAAGTATGACACACATGCAATGCTACAAGCAATTTTACCTTCAAGAGGAAGAATTTAAAATTGTTTTTCAATGATAATTTCAAGAAGATCTTTATTTCCAAGAAAGGTAGGTTGAGGCATGATGGACAAATTAGAGGAAGGATCTCGATAGTAATGGGTTAATGAGAGGAAGGGATAAGTGTGTTAAATAACCATAGATCTATATATACTCAAGTGGATGAAAGAGGTTGTATCATACAGTAAGAATGACATAGATCACTAACGCAATAAAAGGCAAGAATTTCTAAGAAAATAAATAGAGTGATCCAGTCTTAAAAAAATGCCATACAGGTTAAAAAAACTTTGATTGAATCAACATTTAGAGGTGACAGACCAGAAACTGACATACATAAAAATATTGAATATAGTTTCTTAACTGAGAAACTGTCATCGCACACACATCATACATAAAATTTTTCCTCTTATTCTCAAGAAAACTGACATGTTCACATTATCCAGAGAATTGATCAAAAGATTTTCTCTTGCAAAGAGAGAATGTTCCAAATCATGAAATTTTCACTAACCAGAAAATTCACAACTTGGAGTTGCACTAACATTTGGGATGGTTATGTTTAAAACTTCTTCTAACTTGTAGAAGTATTTTTATCATAAGTTCTAATAAATTATAGATAAAATAAAAACATACCTTTGAGATTCCGAAATCTTCCCCGTGATTCTTTTGTTTGAGAGCTCTTCATTCTGATTTTGACTTTATCTTATTCTTGATAGAGCTTCTGATCAGCTTTGTCCTGCATCTACTTTCCTTCAGAGTGATTTATCAGAGGTTCTGAAGTCTTACTTACTGGTTCCTCTTACTTTTTTAGAGTTTCTATGTTTTCTGATTGAGGAGTATAAGTCTCTTCTAAACTCTAATTTCTAATCTTAGAATTTGTCTTCTCTTTAGATCATCTCTTTATCTTTCTGTTTAGAATCACCCGTCCGACTTCTTGAGGGTAATCCCCAAAGCACAGATATTCTGATATTTTATTATCAGAGCATCCATCTGTTTGTCAAGCTTCCTTTTGAACAAAAGCTTAATTTTAAGAAGGTCAATATTTCATGAACTTTTGAGAAGTTATGTTCTTGATAAAATTAACTAACATTTCTTAGCGTCTTATGAATTTTTGATTCCTTGAATAAATTGCAGAATTTGTTCTAATACAAATATCCTCAAACTTTGACAATTTTGACTGATAATCTTGTTCTTGCAATGCTGAGCTAGCTTATTTAGATTAGTCTATCAAGGCTTGTCAGCATATCCGCTTCAGAGTGAATGTCTTTTGTCTTTGCATCTTTTAAAGAATTTTCCATTCAAGAATTCATATATCAAGAATTCCTTTGATTCCTAATGAATCAATAAGCTTTCTTTCCTAAGCGATTTTCAGTTTTCTACGAAACTTTCCAAAGGAAATAATATTCAAAATTTATGCATTACATCTTCTACCTGCTTGATTGGTTAGGCTTCAGATGTTCTGACTCAGAAATTATTTCTTAGAGATTTGAATTTCTCTGTTCAAGATTTCTGCCATTTTTCTGCAGACTTCATCATGAAGTTCCTATGTATCAAAATCAGAAGACAACAATCTTTCTTCTTTACTTGAAGAAATTCCAAACGAGATTTTTATGAGAAAGTCAAAGATGGACTAATCTGTTTCTTGAAAACATCTCATACTCACAAATAATTAATCTTTAGCAAGCAAAATTTCCTATTTTCTGATGATTTTATCTTTGAGAAAATACATTGTTCATCATCAGAAGAGGTTGGCTCAATCAAGGACAATAAACCCAGAAGAATTTCTTCATGAAGTTTGAAATCTTATCTGGTTCTGACAAGAGCTTTTTTATCTCCCATATTAGTTCTTCAGAAGGAGAGATTGTTATTCTGCTTTTCGGCTTGATGGATCAGAAGGAGCAATAACTACATATGAATTGAGAGCTTCTGATGCTACAACTTCTGGTATCTTCTTCTTAGATTCTGAACAGGTTATCTCCAAAAGAGAAGATTTTGTTGTTTACATCTTCAGTTTTCAAAGAATCGGAGACTTGTTCAAGGTAATCCGTTTGGTTACAATTTAGTACTCAATCATCATCTTATGATATGAGACTGTAACTAAAGGTGGAGTAACTATCACCCAAAGTATTTCTTCACACAACATTTGGATCTTTATCCAACTCTGTTAGGAGTTTGATATTCATCAATAACAGAACCGGGCTCTGATACCAATTGAAGGTGTGAATAAAACGTAAGAAATGGGGTTTGAATTGGGTTTTCCTTTCTCAATAAACTTTCATTTCTTAACATTGTTGTGTTGAGTGATACTTTTGAGTATGTTATAGAAGCATAAATAATTAAGCATAAGAAAAAGTAAGGAACACGTGATATATCCTGGTTCACTTGAGAAACCCTTAAGTTAGTCCAGTCCACCCTACCAACGTGATTTTCCCTTGAACTCGAGGACTTAATCCATTATAACCAAATATGATTAGAATTTGCACTGACAACTGCTGTGACTAACAACCATTAAGACCAACATCTTATTCTTCTCAAAGCTTATAACCTAACCAGTCCTTTGAGAAACACGTTACCTTCTAAATCTTCTGACCTAACTGGTCCTTTAGAAGAAACACAAAAATCCTTCATAAAGCTTCTTACCTAACCGGTCCTTTAGAAGGAAAAAACAACTGTTTGTTTTTACATAGTTTATTTACAAGATAATGCTTCTACACAAGCAAGTGTAAACTCAATTAAGTACATCAGAAGATCCTAATACACACTAATAATATTACATCGCATTTTATTTCAAATGTGTGGTCTTCTTTTCTTCAATTAGCTTTTTCACGGACAACAACCCAAAGCACTTGAATCGCTGAAGTCTTCTTCTTCATAAGCTTCTAAAAGCTTTATTGATCATAATGTAGTAAAGAGAAGAACTTATTCATCTTGAATCATCTTAGAACATTCTGGACAACAACCCTTGTTATATTTAATTCAATAATCATTTTAGAGCACAACAATCATGTTGTGGATTTGCAACTGGAGCTTCCATGATCATCTTCATTATCTTCTGCGGATTATCAAGCTTCTTGCAGTATATGAAATTAAGCACATTGTGAATCAATGATTTCATTTTTTTCTTGAAATCATCAACAACATGATTGAAGAATCATCTTGACAATAATTGTTCTTGTTATTATTATAGTGGTTGATAGTTTTGGTTGTGTTCCAATAATGACAACTTTCATTTGAACATTGAATGCCTACAACATTTTAAGCATATGATCCTTTTCTTATATAGTCAAGAAAAATAGAGTCGTTGGCTATTGAAAAAGAGTCGATACACAATGATGAAAATAGTACTACCACTTCTTTTTCTTTTCCACAATTTAAGCTAGTGGAGATGTAGTGGGATAAGGCTTTTTCGTAATGTGTACTTATCATTGCTAACAGTAATATTTTTCTTCGAAAATTTAAAGGCTTCTGATGGTAGATGATTGAAGCATGAGTAGAATCGTGACATTTTAATCTCTAGATAATCAAGTCTTCAGTCGTCAGAACTTGTTCACTCAGAACCTTCTCTTTGAAACTTCATCACTTGGTCTTGAAATCCTTTTCTAGAACCTTGGGTATTTTAGAACTTCAAGTCTTCAGAGTCTTTAGAACTTCTATCTTCAGAGTCTTCAGCACATGGTCTTTAGAACCTTTTTCTTAGAACCATGGGTCTTTAGAAACTTGAGTCTTTAGCATCTGGACTTAAGTAGAACTTCTATCTTCAGATCTTCTGACTGTTTCTTTAGAACCCGTTGTCTTCAGAAACATGAGTCTTTAACATCTAGACTTAAGTAGAACTTCTATCTTCAGATCTTCTGACTTGTTTCTTTAGAACACGTTGTCTTTAGAAGCATGAGTCTTCAGCATCTGGACCTAATTAAAACTCCTGTCTTCAGATCTTCTGACTTGTTTCATTAGACAAACATCAGAGCCTACACTTTAAAAGCTTCTAGAGTGTCTTGCTACTGTTAATCAGAACTTGTGTAACACAAAAGTAGAATTAATTCTCTTCTAATATCTTGGCCAGGCCATCCATCAGAAGCACAACATGTTTGTTAAATACTAAAAAATAACAAACATTAGAGTATCAAAATTGTTCATACAAACATACTCATTTGTTATCATCATAACTCAGAGATAGTTTTGCATAACCAAATATTTTTCTAACAAAACCTTCCTTGTTCTATCTATGTCCTCCATCATGGAAGAAAACTCCAAGCAGCAAGAATCGGAAGAACAAATAGGTTATTTTCCAACAATCTCTATGAACGATTTATCTTCGTCGATAATTTTGTACGCCGCTCCTCCTCTAACCACCGGCTTCCGAGGAGCCCTAAAATTGTCGATTGACCTACCTCATTTCACCCTCGAACTATTAGCACCATTAAACCTCTCAAACCTGGGAGGATTTACGTGAATCTTCTTCCCATCTATCTGAACATTGTCATGTTTGATACCCAATATTTTGGGATCATCCACCTCTTTGAATCTAGCAAAACCAAACTTTTTACCCAGTTTGTTCCGCTTGGGGGAAATCACCACCTTCACCACATTCTCAATGCAACCAAAAAGCTCAAATTTATTTCGCCCATATACGATTAGAAATTTCGGAGAAGAAAAAAGAACAAAGACCGTGTAAATCACTACCAACTAACCCTATTTCAAATGGAAAGACATCCCATATAGCTGACGCAAGATTTGATTTCCTTCTTCACACCGAAACCCAAGCCATCACCTTAATAATCGGTGAAGAAAACGAACAAAGTGAAACTCATGAAAGAAGAGAGAGGACAAAGTGTTTTCTTTCTCTAAAAAACATTAGAAATACAAAGTGTTTTCGATAACTAAATTGTTAAACTTAGTTCATGAACTAAATGACCTTAATATGAACAAAAAAACTAAATTCGTTAATTAAATATGTTGAACTTGAATTATGTATAGCTCGACTCCTTTAATTCTTAAGTCAGTTAAATCATTTTACCTCGACAAAAGAAGCAAAGAAACCAAGTCCGTCATGAAAAGTCTCCACTTAACACCTTAGTGTTTCAAAACCCGAGGGGTATATACACTTGAGTTCAAACCCCATAAGCGCACTTTTATTATTTTCAAAACTAGCGTATCTTTTATCTCGGTTTCCCCAAAGCACCTAGGGGTATATATATATATATATATATATATATATATATATATATATATATATATATATATATATATATATATATATATATATATATATATATATATATATATATATATATATATATATATATATATATATATATATATATATATATATATATATATATATATATATATATATAAAGTTATCACATTGTTTACCTAGAATATTACATTGCTTACACAAAATATTAAAATTAAAATAAAAGTAAAATTCCCTAGGGTGGTTCAAGATAAAAATCAAATTTCCTCAAGATTTAGATTTAGATCTTCATGTTATTGAATCCTGGGGAAGATTTTCTGTTAGATCTTATATAAAATTGTTTCTGATGAAAAAAAAGTAATTAATATAAAAAATAAAATAATTATCGGTTCGAATAAATATTTAAGGAAACAAACCTTGAACCCAGAAAATTTTCTGCAATTCCAATCCATCGAACAAATATGTTGTAGCAACTCTTGCAATGCATCCCAGAAATTTGAACCCAGAAAATTTTCAAGTGCTCCATATGTTTCATTTAAGTTAGATTTTTAATATTCAGCATCCTTTTATAATGGATGTCCAGGTTTCACGCCGATCACTAATGGTAGTGTCTTGTCTGTTGATAACCATTAAATAGACGATAAATATTTATTAAGACCGATGAATATAGTACAAAAAAAAACACTTAACTATCACCTCAGTCATGACAAATCACCGAGGTGAATAAGTTATCTATTTATTTTTTAATTACATTTTTTTCACATAATATTAAAAATACATTGTATACAACAAATCTTCCCTGATATAAATATTTAGATGCTAGAGGTCCTATGCAAGATGCTAGAGAACTGTTTATAAGGCCAATGAGAATTTTTATTTTCTGCACTTGCAATCCATCCAAGAAATATGTTGTAGAAACTCATTAAATAAACTAGTGTAAATATTTCCTCTCTTTGGGCGGATTCATATTATTAAGGATTAGGATACAATATGTGTAACGAGTGTTTTTATAGTAAAATAATAAAACCGAGGTATCTTATCATCCATTTTAACTATCCCATCGGTTTAGGTGATAAATCTGAGGTGAATTCTTTTTTTTAACGATTACATTTACACAAAATATTAAAATAAATTGTTTACAACAAATATTTTCTACACTTCCATTCGATCATGAAGAATGTTGTTTGAATGTCAGAAGTTTGCCTTCAAATTCACCATTTTTTGCTTGTCTGTTTGTTAGAAGAGAGTTGTGTTCACAAAAAACTTCTTACTATTTCTTTTGAAATTCTGGCCCTTACAATACAAAGTTCAAGACTAATGTCTTAACACAGAAACATGATATCGGGACAAATATTATGACATATGTTGACAGTAAACCTGCTAAAAATGTTGGTTATGCAGAAAGATAAATTGTAGAAATTTAAATAACACAATTAATTCTTAACCTAGTTCGGCGCAATGTCACCTACTCTGGGGGCTACCAAGCCAGGAAGGAAATATACTATGATAGTATTAGTTCAAAGCTAAACCAACCCTAGTTTACTACTTCTCGCCTAATCACTACCTTGTGAAACTTCTACCTAGAAACCATTAGATATGATCTCTCTCTCTCTATCTCTCTCTCTCTCTATCTCTCTCTCACTTCTAATCACCACCTTGTGAAACTTCTACCTAGAAACCATTAGATATGATCTCTCTCTCTCTATCTCTCTCTCTCTCTCTATCTCTCTCTCACTTCTAATCACCACAGTGATATACCTATAGCCACAAACCTTGTGACTAAACTTAAAACCTAAAGGAAGATTACACTTCCAATAAACAATACTTAGTTTTGCTTAAAAGCTTCAACTAAGAATAATACGTAACTCTTTTTTAAAAAGCTCATGAGTGAGAACAATAGCTTGATAAACAATCAATAATCAGTCTACTCAATGCATCAAAATATACATGAGTGACATACAAAGAACAAAAACACAAAGAACCTAAAAGACTCCCAAAACCCTAACCCTTATGTTGCACACACGGTTTCTTTTTTCTGAATGCTTGTTATTTTAGGTCATAGTAAGTCCTTATTTATAGACTTTTGCAGAATTGGCTTGGACTCTTCAAATCAAATCCAATCTTCACTTTTTGAATCAGTTGCAAGATCTTCGCCTAAAAATAGGAACAAATCTTTTTAAATTTTCTTAAAAAGTCTTCAGGATCCTTTTTAATGAAACAAATCAAATATGCACATTGTTCATAAATAATCTCCTTGACTAGCACATAATGATGAGGTATATCCAAAAGTATCTCATCAAATAAAAATAAATCTATCAAGAGATAAACAACAATAACGCCTGATGTATATAGACCAAGATGTCATGACACATGTCTTCGACATCTTGCTGAAACACGTAACAGTAAAAATGTTATGTTAGTTGATAAAGATGTTACAACATCTTGCTCAACATCAGTATAGAACCATGTTTTGCCAAAATTTATCCAATCATAAAACCATGGAACTAACAATCACCCCCCCCTTTTGTAAATTTTGGCTAAAACAACCAAAGCACAATAACCGTGAAGAGAGGAATAACACCACAACACAAGCTACATACAAACATGTAAACATTGTACAAACTACATCAGAAGAACACATCAGAGAATGCATGCAGTTACACATGACCGTCTTGAATACTCCAAAAGATAGATGTCCATCCTTGTTGTCTGACATCATAGACAGGTTAAAACTCCTTCTGTCACACATGGTCAAGACTCCCCCTCAAAGGGAAAACCCATCACACCTAAAAATCCAAACACACAAATATGAACTACTCAAGTTCACACATTAGAGGAAGCAACAACAGAAGAATGAAACAACCTCACATCAGGATTTCCACAGATTAGGCAAGATGTTAGAATATTAGAGAGAAAATCATGCACACAAACTCCTTCACTCCAGCAAAAACTTCAAACCAGCATGACATACTATCATGCTCTCCCTAAATAGTTGCATTCAGTAAGCAACCACAATCACTACTCTCTCCTTAGCAGTGGCATAGTCCTATAAGTATGCTAATTAACATGTCAAGACATGTTTAATAACATCAGGACACACATAAGTCATTAACACTTTACTCCCCCTTTTTAGCCAAAGGTTGACAAAAGATGGAGTAAATGTAAACACACACAAAATGGAAGCACACACATTACACAAAAGCAATAAACACATATGGAAGCATAAATTAGAAACACACAATAGCTGATGGAACCAAATAAACTTCAATAACTTCAGGTGGTCATCCACCTCTTGCCCCTATCAAAGATCCTCCTTCACTACTTGGTGTTGTCAGCAGCCTTTTGCAGAGAGCCTTTGTCTCATCCAATAACAACTTGCTTAGGCTTCCTAAGCCTCAGAACATATAGGAAATATGTAGTATCAATTGTAATCCTCCACAAATGTAATTCCTATAACTCTTCAAAGTACAAGTTTCAATCCCACTACTTATAAAAAAAAAGTTGTTCCTTGTTGTCCATATGCTCCAGAGTAATAACCTTTCCTTTAGTAATATTCTTGATAAGATGCTTATGACTATCAAGATTCTTGTTCCATCCATATTGAATGGAATATCTGAGATCATTCAGGTCTTCACCAAATAATATCATGGCATCATGTTTGACATTATTATCCTTCAACATCTGGTTTATCCATATCAGTTGAGAACAACCTCTCCTTGTTCCACCATACTCAAATACATTAGTATTTCCAGAGACACATACCAAATTGTTTCTTAGATACAAATACCTACTGACTCACTGATGCAATTCAAGATTCTTCTTTCTGGATTAGTAGAACATATCCTTGGTTCGAGTTTAGAAACATGACATGAATTTGCAATGTCTGTTTCATTTGAGTGTGTTATATAGATCTCATTGAGATGATTTGTTTTAACTCTAACTACAGAGTAATCCAGATCAACACTTGAGGACTTACAAATAGCTTCTTTTCATGTCTCATCAGTCTGCACAAAAGATGCTCCAACATTGTCTTCAACATCATTTTCCTTTTTAGGGAAAGAATTATCAATTATCACATTTGTGGATTCCATAACACGTTTAGTTCTGGAGTTAAACACTCTATAAGCTCTTTTGTTTGAAGAGTAACCCAGAAACATTCATTCATTCCTTATGAGATTTCCTTGCCTTTTTTATCTTTGTTAACTAAGATATATCATTTAATTCCAAAGGTATGAACATTCTTGACTTTAGGCTTCCGTCTAGTCCATATCTTAAAGAGAGTGGTTGAAGTACCTCATCTCAAAGTGACCCTATTATGAATGTAGTAAGTAGTAATCATAGCTTCGGCCCAAAACTCCAATAGTAATTGCATGGTAGACAACATAACTCTAGCTGATTCCTATATAGCCCTAGTCTTTTGCTCAACAATTCCATTTTGAAAAGAAGTGGTGGAATGTGAAAATCATTACTAATACCTTTACAACCACAAAATTCAGAGAATTTTGCATTCTCAAACTCCATGTTATGTTCAATTATGACTTTCATAATCACACTCTTCTTTTCTTCTTAAATACTTAGACATAGACTTTTGAATACGTCAAAAGCATATGATTTTTCTCCTTGAAAATTCATCCAAGTATATCCAGAAAAGTCATCTATAACCATATAGAAATACCTTTTCCCTCCCAAGCTTTCTATCTACATTGGTCCCATTAAGTCCATATGAATAAGTCAACACTTTGGAAGTAGTTTGATGTTTCAATATTGAGTGTGATATCATAGTTTTCATTCTAGTTTCACACTGATCATAGACTTTCCTTTCTTTAATTTTGAGCTCTAACATTCCTCTAATGACCCATTTTGATAGGATTTCCTTCATTCTTTTGAGATGAAGATGTCCAAGTTTTTGGTGCCATAGCTTTACTTCATTCTCACTGGCTATTGAACATGTGGAAGAGTAAGCAATTATTTGAGATTCTCACAAATAGAAGTTGACTTTAGACCTTATTCCCCTCATCATAACAACATCTTTCTCATATTTGACCAGGCATTCAAATTTTGAGAAATTGACTAATAGTCCTTGGTCACACAATTGACTAATGCTAATTAGATTAGCAATTAATACTTTCGCATGAAGAACATATTCTAAACTATGAGAACCAGCACACATCAACATACTAACTCCTTTGATTTCACCTTTAAACCCATCACCAAACAGAATCTGTTGGATGAGGCCTAATATTCCTCAAAAACTTCTTCTCCATTTGAATCTCTTAAGGAAGTATGAGAAATAAATTTATTATCCATATTGTTATACCCCAAAATTTTCCCTCTCTTTTCTTAATACATTTCTCACAAGATCTTCAATAGCTCAAGCTTGCACAAGAATTGGCTAAGTCAAATCACCTCCTAAACATTGAGGCCTCAAATTAGGGTTTTGATTTTCACAAGGACAATTGAAATTTTAATTCCACAAATTATTTTCATGGTTCATTATATACCTCCAAGAATACTCATGTCAAGTTTCTAGTCTTAAATCACAATTTTGCTCAGTCAATTGATCAAATGACTGAAATTTAGTTGTATTGGGTAAAAAGGCAATTGTGGTCAACCTAAAGTAAAACTTCAAGATGTTTGACCAATATCAACATTTTTAAGTCATATTCATCAATTGATCAAGTTTGGATCACAATTCCTCAAGAAAAGTGTGCAAAACATCAAAGGGCAAAATGGTCAAAATTAGGGTTTTTGACTAGAATGACTGATGTTTTACTTTTGAGATAATACATGACTTATTGCTTTGAAACATGATATCAAGGATTCAAGTACATAATTTTGACCTAATTTCATGACTCAATTCATCTCTCAAGATCAAATAATTGATAGATGAAATTTGGTTAACTGATGAAAAGTCAACTGATACACCAAAAGTCAAACTTTGACTTTTTGACCAAAATTGAGTTTCAAAAGTCAAGATTCATAAAGACATTAAAAAATATGAATCTTGATCATCAAGAAATCAAGAAAGTCAAAATTCAATTTAAAAAGTCAAACTTTTCAAGACTTGGAAATTTTTCTAAGTGTTTTTGTACATGATAATTTCACTACTTCATGCCAATTTTTCACCAAGATACAAGATGATTCAAAGAAAACTTTCAAAATTAAATTTCTAGCTCTTGATGAAATAAACAACTTTATATTTTAGGGATCATGTCCAAAAAATGCTTAGATTTTGAGTTATAGGCCCATGAAGTCATGCACTTTTTCTAAAACACGTTGAAATTTTGACCTAGTTTAGACAGATTTTTGTCCCAACTTCATAGCCATTTCTCACATAGCTCCAATTTGATTTAGCAAAAGTTGAAAACATAAAAGTTGTAGAGGATGTTTCAAGCTTTCGAAAATGTCCTAGAACTTGAAGAGATCGTTTTTGAGCTAAGAGAATCGAAGATAAGAAGTTGGGCATCCATTCTTGAATTACAAGTCATTTTTGTGATGAACAATTGATCAAAACCCTAGCCTATGATGCACAACTCCAATTTGTAGCCTTCTAAATTGTGTTTCATTCCATATTTAATTAATTCCACAACTGTTAGAACCATTGTCCAAGCATTTGAACCATTATCCAAGTTGTATTTCCATTTATGGCACAAAGGCACGATTGCCATTCTTGAAAAGTTACTTTAATCACAAAGCCAACTTGTCTTGAGCAATGCACTTGTTATTTCTGCACAAGCATCCTCTACAAACTCATAACAAACATTTTTAAAGTTGCTAGCCACCCTACAAGCCATGTACCTTGTATTGAAACCATGTTTGTCAAGATTACTTAAAAAAAAAGCCAAAGATCCATAACATGTGATCTTGTGTTTCTAATTTCTCCAAGCTTCCAAACCTTTGCCTATAAATTGAACCTTCATTCACAAACTTAAGGGACGAATTTGCAAGCCTTAAAACTCCCTTAAGCTCAGAATTTCTCTCAATCCTCACTTTTGTGCCATTTCTGATTTTTGATAGCCATCTCTTAAACCACTCGTGCGTTTTCCATTTTTATCATTCACTAAGCTTCTATAACACATATATAACTCATCCCAATACCTGTTACACAACTGTAACTCCATTTTCACCTTCCTCCCTTTTCAAAATCAACAACCTACACATTGACTTCTCTAGAATATTTCAGCCACTCTCAATCCAAAGTAAGCACTGCAATAGTCTCCCGAAAGTCCAGGGAAGCTAACCAGATCATTACAACACCTTGAAGTGAGCTCAAACTCAAAACACGATATCCAGTTGCAAGGTGAGTTTTCTGATTTTCTAACTCTTCATACAAGCATCATTTGGCTTCCGTTTTCAAAGATAAAATGTAGATATCATAGCCCTGAAACTAACCATGCCCTTATAATTCATTTATATTGCTTAAGTGATGTGAATTTTAAGTCTGAACTTTTTGAAAAAATTAGGTCAGATTTGGTATCAATTAAAATTCGTGCTCATCTTTGATCCATATCTTAAGTTATTTACATATTTGAAGTCATAGTGAAATTTCTAACAAAGTTATATGTTTACACTTTTGAGAATGGTTGAGAAATGAGTAAGTTCAGAAATTCAAAAATGTGGCGCGAGGAAGAAGATGAAGTACAATCAGGACTTAGTTTATTTTAAATTTGTTGCAACTTGTTTCTATATTGGATGAAACAACCACCCCAATGGCAAGAAGCGTGCGCGTAAGGCATTGTTATAGGAGGTCTTGGGTTCGAGCTCCAACGAGACCTTTTGCCTTTTTCATATTTTTTCTTGTTTCTGTTTTGTTTGTTTGGCAGCGCTTGGGCCTCCCTCCATTGGGCCATGATCATTTTACTTCAGCATCACCCCCATGCTCCTTCCTAACACGCAGCCCATCATCACTTTTCTTATTTTGTTTTTATTTCCTGATACAAACAAAAAAAAACAGTTTGGGCCTAAAGTAAAAAACTGTTTTACTTTCTAACCCCCTGATTCATTTTTAGACCCCTTAATTTACATTTCTTTTTTTTTATTTTATTTATTTTATTTTATTATATTATTATTATTTTTAATCAAAAATACCAAAAAATATTTTATTAAATAATTAGACCAAAAATCTTTATTTTTACTTTATCTCTACTTTATTTCATAAATAATAAAAACCCTAAAAACATTTTTATTTCTTAAATTAATTAAATTAATTTAGACTTAGTTTTTATTTTAATTTTCTTTGTCTAATTAAATTAACTTAGAATTTAGGAATTTAACTAATCAACATTTTTTATTTAATTAATTAGGTTAAACCTTTTTATACAAAAAATCATAAAAACAATTCTCTTTTCAATTTATTTTCATTTTACATTTCTTTGCATTTTATTACTTTATATTATAATGTAATTGTCAAAGCCTTGTAATAGTTAGGGTTTACTTTTCTTATCATCCCCCATTTGTAATTTGTACCCCCATCCCCTAAAGTATTGTAATATCGTAGGACTTTAAATTTCCTCAATTTATCGCTTTCCATATTATTGCTAGTAACTAGGGTTTGTATGACAAGACATAAAACCAACAAGTAGACAACCCTAATTCAAGACAAAAATGCATGAAAACAAACACTTTGCACACTTGCACCTCTATGGTTAAGCCACACTTGTTGCCTTAGAATAAAACAGTCATGTCCCTCGAACCCGTGGGATACTTTAGAAAAGACCCTTGATTACAAGATCATAGTCCCTCGATGACCCTTCGATGTTGCCTTCGGTAAAACGATCTTAGACCCTTACAACAAATTGCTAAGGTATCCTACAAATGTTGCCTTCTATGACTGTACGATGACCCACGCTTGTCCCTTCACATCCAATAATAAGGTTTCTTACTAACTAAACGGTAAGATAACATTATCTAAAGGAGGAGTAAAAGAACAAAGACTTCCTTTTGAGTAGGTAGAACGCTCATAGTTGCTTGCTCATAAACATTTCAAAACAAAACATCTTTCAACACACCAACACTTTCATGAAATATTTTCAAAAGTCAACACTTTGTATACATTCTTATAGAGACGAGAATCATTACAAAGTTCTCCTAAACAAAGGCACTTTTCAAAAATACTTTCAAAACAAATCACAAACACATTTTACAAAGCATTTCAATGTGAGCTAGCAACTAAGTTCCCGTAGATAACTACAGATGACAAGGGTGCTAATACATTTCCTTTTCATAACCTACCCCATGTTGTACCCCAAAATTTTCTCTCTCATTTTACTCAAGACATGCCTCTAGAGGTCCTCAATTGCTCAAGGATGACTAAGGATTGACCAGACAAATCCTCCTCCTAAGGCAACAAGCTTCAAACCAGGGTTTTACTCCTCATCAAGATGGTTGAAGTACAAGGGTCCCAAATTCCTTCCATGGTCCCAATATGTTCTCAATATCATCCATGTCAAGTGTCATGCCTTGCACAAGAAGTTTGCTCAGTCAATTACCCAGATGTCTGAAAATCAACTATACTAGGTCAAAAGTCAACTGTGGCCCACATATAGTCAAACTTCAAGATTTTTGGTCAACATCAACATTTTGAAGAGATATACATCATTTGATCAAGGGTTGATCATGATTCCTCAAGGAATTCCCCCAAATTCATCAAAACCCAAAAGTTGCTAAATTAGGGTTTCATAAGAAAAGTCAACCAAACTTTGACCAAGCATAACTTCTTCATGCTTTATAATAAATTTTCCATCCAAGGCTCGTTTTGAAGAGGATTCAATTCCCTACAATTCATATTCACCCCACAAGTTCAAAATATGCACTCATCAAAAGATATGAATTTCTACATTATAGGTCCTTTTGAAAAGTCAACAAAAACACCTTTTGGGTCAAAGCTTCTTACATGAACATCGAAGATCCAATTGATATTAAACCAAAAGGGTTGTTTATGGGACATCCTAATATTTCTAAAAAGTCCAAGAACGCCTCTCTAGGGTTAAAATTGAGCGAGATATGTATTGTCAAAGTTGACCAATTTTTGGAAATGTGCATGAAGTCAACATTGATCAAAATGGCTTTTTTTCTAAATGGCCCCATGTTTTCTTGTTTGAAACTTGTTCCTAAGATGGCCCACGACCCCTGATCTTATCCACCTATTATTTTATTATTTTTATTATTTTTTATTATTTTTTCTTCATTTAAAGCAAAATAAATCAATTTAAATAGTAGAATAATCAAATAAAATCAAAGATTTGATTTTATGAGCATATTATGAGTCCATGGACAGCTAGAAAATCAAAAAAAAATCGTGCAAGAGCCAATTGATTGGAAAAGATCTTAATTTGGTCTATTTTAAAAACAAATCATACAAGACAAAGAATGAAATCAAATCTTCATAATTTGCAAAGATATGATTAGTTTTTATTGACATAATTCATTCCAATATACGGACATAACATTCTCAAGGCAAAAAAAGGTTTTTGGGTCGTGAAAACAAGGAAGTCAACTTCAATTTTTTGTCAAAAAAAAAGTGCTCATCACATATTCCTCCATAGACTGATTCAAGCAATTCCAAGGCCAGCAATTCGTTCCTGGACATTTTCTGAAGCCATTCCAATCATCCTCAAGCCTTAAAACCTTCAGAAATTACACCTCACAGTGCCACGGTTTGCATCTTTTTTCAAGATTCGTTTTCAATAATGTATCCATCATAAACATGTTTTGATTATATATCCATGCTTGCTATCATATTTGCAATGTTTTTGATTGGTTGGATTGAAGTTTAAGTGCAGGAATGGCACGATACCATTGTTAGGGTTTTGAGATCCTAAATTAGGAATTCCATATAGAGGCAAAATTGGACAAAATCAAGGGTATTATCATGCTTAGAAGATGATTTGCAATTGATCTATGTCTTTGGTTTGAATTTATTCTGCTTGTGCTGCGTTTTTGAATTTTACAAGTTTATGGCTACGAACAAAATCTGTCACTATAGCTTTTAGTGACGGAAATGACTGTAGGTAAAAGTGTGGCCAAAAACAACAATTATGGGGAAGAAGACAATTAGGTGGCAGAATCCCATTGGGTTATTTGAATCACGTGCACGTTTGGGAAATACCACTTTATTTTCTTTATATTTTATTTATGTTATTATATTTACATCTAACCATCCAGCCACTGGATCATCACTAATCCTGATCCAACGCTCAATCAAAAGAAAGTCCATGATGCACCCTCCAAGCATGGCTGCACAGAATCAGCGCGTTGACTGGGCTGACCAGCTATTAGGCCTAAACAAATTCAACAACACACCCCCATTCAGCTTCCATACAGGCCCAAGTTTTTCTTTTTCCTTTCTTTATTTTATTTCTTTTATCTTAAATATTTATTAATTATTTTCTTTTTTTACAAAAATAACACAAAATCATTTTTTATCATAAAAATCAAAAATCACAAAAAACATCAAAAAATCATTCTTTTCATAAAAATATTGTATTTCCTTAATTAATTAGTTTAATTATTTAGGGCAATTTAATCCTTTTTTTCATAATTTAAATCAATTAGAATTAGGGTTAATTTGTATATAATTTAATCTTTTCTCAAAAAAATAACCTAATTATTTTTCCCCTTAGATTTTTAGGTTTCTAATTATTCTCACGTTTAATTCACAACGTGCTTTTAATTTCCTTTTTTATTAATATTGTAACTGCTCCGAGTTTGTAATAGTAATTAGGGTTTCAATTCCGCATCTTTATTTTCAGTCGAAAATAATTATGTATCTGCAAAAGCCTTGTAGTAGCTAGGACTTTTAACTTTCCCGCATTTTAATTCCGCAAACTATAAACTGCTTAGATGTATGTTAATAGGACTGTATGGAAAGACTAACTGAAAATTAATACGGTAGAAAACCCTAATTGTGCAAAGATAATTGTTGTACCCCAAAATTTTCCCTCCCATTTCATCACTATTTTCTCACCACAAGACCCTTGGAGCTCAAGATCAAGTTAGGGTTTACTCTGCTCAAGACTCTTCCTTGCACTGTTGACCCAAATTAGGGTTTGAGTTTGCACAAAGATGTTTTTACCTAAAATGCCCAAGATGAATTTAATGCTTCATGTTGGACTCACATGTTTATCCATACCAAGTTTTAAGCTTTGATTCCAATCTTTGCCCAGTCAATTGGACAGTTGACCTAGAAATCAGTTGTATTGAGGAAAAAGTAAATTGTGGTCAATTGACAGTCAACCCTCATGATTTTTGACCCACATCAACATATTGAACTCATATGGACCATTTGATCAAGTTTGGATCACAATTCCACAAGAAATTTGATCAGATCACCAAAAGGGCAAAATGGTCATTTTTAGGGTTTTGACTGCACAAAGGCAATTTTTGACTGTTTGACCTAGCCAATGGAAAAACAAGCTCACATATGGACTCAAGGACCCATTGGAATTGTCTTGACATGTTCAACAAGTTCAAAATATCCCAAATGCACAAGATTGACAGATGAATTTTCCAGTCAACTGAGCCAAATTTGACTGTATACTGAAAAGTCAAACTTTGACTTTTTGGTCAAAATCAAGTGTCAAGATTCATTTTTCATCAAGACATGTCAAATTATGAAACTTGTTCACCAAGAAATCAAAAATCACAAATTAGGGTTTGAAATGAAGAAATTTCATAACTTAGAATTTTTCTAAGTT
Source organism: Vicia faba (assembly GCA_948472305.1). Classification (NCBI taxonomy): domain Eukaryota; kingdom Viridiplantae; phylum Streptophyta; class Magnoliopsida; order Fabales; family Fabaceae; genus Vicia; species Vicia faba. Next base: position 929,011,104 of record OX451741.1, on the reverse strand, counting down.
ATGAAAATTCCTAATTTTTTCCTAACTTTGTCCCATTTTTTCATCAAGATACATTTGGATTCAAACAAAACTCAAAACATAAAAGTTATAGTCCATTTCAAAATATACAACTTTTATTCACAAAGTTTCCTAAAAAGAAGCTTGTAGCTCAAGTTATGATTTTTGGAATAGGGGTGCAAAACATTCTTAACTTAGAAAAATTTTGACCTATTTTAGGCATGATTTTTGCCTAACTTCATGGCCACTTTTCACATTCTTCCACTTGGAATTTCAAATTGCATTACAAATATGGATTGTAGTACATATTCCAAGCTTTCCAAAATGTCCAAGAACTTCTCAAACACCCTTGTGGTTAGGGAGAATCGAATTTGTCAATATGGGCAAAAGTCACTTTGTTCATAAGCCATGTACATGTTCATAACTTGTGCATTTTTTAAATCAGCATGTGCAAGCTACATTACAGGCCTCTAATCTCATTTACACTCAAAAATTAAATGCCAATCCACTGTGTGCTAGCATTATTTTGTGCATTTGGTCATTACATGAAGAATTAAGCCATATTTGGAAAAAGTGACTTATCCATTCTTGTAAAGTATGGCTTTATGTCAAAACATGAATCAAAGAAGTACAATGCATATCTTCTAGGCACAAGTTCAGGAACTAAGCACACTGATCAAGAGGGATTGAGGCAGCATGTTTAGGGGGTCTGCATAAGCTTGTAAACCAACTTGACAACTTTTGCTTACATGAGAAGAAACTTGGCATATTGAACCACAACTCACATTCCTGCAAACACAAGCCTAAGCAAACATTGTGAACATTTTCCAAACATCAAGCCTGACCTAAAACACGAGCCAACCACTTCCAATACCTCCTCAAACACAGAAACACCATCCTCTTGCAAAAAATAGGGCACCTGCTGCAGATTGAGGTCCACAACTCAATCCATTCGTGCGCCTTGGCCAAAACCAGTTCAAACACACTCCCTACCACCTATACAAACTATCCCAAGCATTGGACACGAACTGTAACATCCCTAACATCATTTGCCATTTTCACTTTTCTCTCTTGCAAGTTGACTTCTGTAGCTTGATATAGCAAGATTCAAAGCACACCAAGCATTGGAGAAGCATCCCTGAACTTCAAGCAAGCTGTACAAGTCCTCACATTGCCTTGAAAGTACCTCCATTATCAAACACGAATCAAGATGAACAGGTAAGTTTTTGAAATTCCATCTCTCTATCCAGGCATAGTTAGGCTTAAGTTTGTGAAGAAGACATGTTCTAATCATAGCCCTGAAGCCATCCATATAGTTACTTTTCATTTATATTGTGTGCGCTAAGAGTATTTGGAACCTGAACATTAGGAAAAAGTTAGGTCAGGAATTGGGGGAGAAGAAATTCTCTCTCATTTTTGAGAGTTAGATCAAGTTCTTGGTATGTATGGATTTGTGATTTGATGCTTGACATTTTTTGTGTTATAAGTTTTGCTTGAAAGTCCAAGAATCAGGATGTTTGAATCAGCTTGAGAAACGCGCGTTTTTTTGAAACAAACTGGCTGGAGGTTGAAGAAGATAGACTTGGGCTGGGCCTGAGTTTGTTTTCCTTTTTGCACCACTTTTCCACACTTGCACCCCCTTGGCCCATTGTGTTTATTTTTATCATTTTTTGACTTTTTCTTTTTATTTCTGACTTTTTATTTTTTGCCAAAATATAAAAAATATTAAAAACATTTTTTCAACCATTTTTGCATTTTATTTGAATTTTATTTGTTTTATTTGAGTTTATACATATAAATAACATATATATCCTTTTATTTAAAATACTAAAAATAATACAAAACATTTTTATTTTCTGATCTTATTTTATTTTACCTTTTGAAAACATTTTATAAAAAATATACTTTTTTTTTGTAAATAATAAATATTTTATTTTTGTACATATTTAATATATTTAGTAAATAATATAAATACTTATATAATTATTAGATTATTTAGGATAAAAACATAAAAATAATACGTTTTTATTTTTATTATTATTTAACCTCAAAAATACTTTTTTTACAATATACTTTCTTTTTATTTATTTTTTGTACATAATTAATAAACATTGTATATATTAAATAATAAACACCTTTTATTTGCAAAATTAGGGTTTTGCCCTAAACATGTAAAAATATCCAAAATTATTCCTTTTTATTTTTGTTTATTTGTCACATAAAAAAATACCTTTTACATACATATAAAAATCATTTTTTTTTGCATCTTGCATATTTATTGTATTTTATTTAATTATTGTGCAATTAAATACCTTGTAAATTCCATTTGGATTGTAATAGCTTAGATTTTAATTCGTTGCTAAATATCCCCATTTGAACATTTGTACCCCATCCCATAAATTGTGTTGTAATAATTTAGGACTTTAATTTCCGCATTTTAAAGCTTTCTAAATATGCCATGATAGACTTAGGGTTTTGTATGCAAAAATCAACCAAAACAAATAGCTTGACCTAATTCCAAGATAAAAGCATGAAAATGGGCAACACCAATCACACTTGTACCCCTAGGGTTACTCCACTTGTTGCCTTCAATAATGGGCCATGTTGCATGTTAAGTGTCCTTGGCAAAACAAAACAATTCACAATGATCATAGCCCCTCAATGACGCTTTCGAAAGTTGCCTAAAAATGATCAAGTCCCTTAAAGGAAAAGTTGCCAAAGACACTTGGCACCATTTCAATCATGGTCTAAACGGTGACCCGCGCCCATCCCGTTCACATCCTAACACAAGATTGTCCACCAAATACAATAGTGGAACAATACTGTTAAAAGGATTAAAACAGAGCAAGGATCTTTGAGTAAATTTAGGGGTAGACAACTCTTGGTTACTTGCCAGCTTGCAAAATAAAAACACTTGCCTATTTTTCAAAACCACACATCACAACACACTTTCAAAACAACTTTCAAAAACATTGAAAACTTTTCAAAAGACATACATCTTTGTATACATCCCAACATGGATCATTACAAAGGTTGCCACCACATTGGCCTCTTTTCAAAAAAATTTCAAACCCACACACAAAGCACCATTTCAAACAATTGAAAATCAAGGCAAGTTGATCTAAGCAAGTAACTAAGAGCCCATGGATAACCATGGATAGAAAGGGTGCTAATACCTTCCCTTTCTATAATCTACTCCCCTAACCCAAGAAAACATCTCAAAGGTTTTTGCTGTGCTTTTTAACCTTTCCTTAGGATAAAATAAAAAGTCGGTGGCGACTCTTGCTTAACCGAAACATTTGCGAAAACAAACGCAAAACCTCAAGTCAGTTCTCCCACCGTATCACAATAATCAACGGAAAAATAACACTCGCACATGCTCACTCCTAGGGTTTACTCCACTCCGGTTGCCTTCGGTAAACGGTCATGAAGTATAGGGTTTGTTAGTGGTCGCCCTCTAGCCCTGAAAGATCTAAAATGACCCATTCAGATGTTGCCTCGGAAAAAGATCTTTAAGGCTTTAGGATGATTACTAACGTTTCCTAACATTGCTTTTATGATCGTACATGTCCCTTCGAATGTCCCTAAACACTCCAACAACGATGCTACCTATTTCTCAATAATGGGATATCATTGTCTAAAGGAAAACGAACAGTCTTTTTCGAGTAGGTAGAAAACTCTTAAGTACTTGCTCAAACAAACAAACTTTTTCACACAAACACTTTTCAAACAAAGTTTTCAAAAATAACTTCATAACACTCTTGAGGACAGAAACAAGGGTTAAAACAAAGTAAAACAATTTCCCTCAAACAGAATAATAACTAACTACCTATAACCAATTTCCCAAACTAATCTCCTAACTACCAACCGACTCTAACCTCTAACAGAACCAACAAACTTTCATTCCCAACTAACTATAACTACCCTTCTCAACATGCAACTATCCTAACAGAAAAAGCTAATTATCAGCTAACCCTTCTAACCAAATTGTAACAAACTTCTAACAAAATATAAAAAAATTTCACAGAGATTAAGGGGGATTGACTCACGATGAAAATACACAAAGAAAATCACAGAAAGAGGGCTTGAGAGATTACCTTTTCAATCCACTGCAAATTTCTGAGATTCTTTCTCTATCATTGCTTCAAGCTTCAAAATGTTTCCTCTTTGCGTAAATCATCTTCTTCGCATCACATAAACTTTAATCTTCATCTTCATTATCAACCCTGAACCTGCAAGATTCTTCAACATCATCTTCATCTTTCTGCTTTCTGCTTCAGTCATCATTAACGTCGTTACTGAGTTCAGTCAATCTACATCTATTCAGAACTTTATCACCATCGCATCAATTCGTCCATAACCTACATCAACATTCATCACCATCATCATCATCATTTTACGATCAAATTTCATCCCAATTCACAGAGATCCACAACAGAAAACGCGAAGAATAGAACATAATTCATAAGAATGGGAAATCAAAACGAAAATTGCTGAAGGAGGAGAAGGAGAATAGTGCAGAGTACCTGAATCTATAGACTTCTTGTGATATCGATTCCATCATAAAGTCAGAGAGCCAACGGAGTCCTCTGAGAGGAGATGTCGCAGTCTATTGATAAGAAGAAGAAGGCGAGGTAATGATAGGGCCAATGTTTGCAAAGTTGATGCGAAGAAGACAGTGCTATCGCAACTCCCATAGCGCGGTGACGGTCGGAAGAAGAAGAACACGAAGAAGAAGATCCGTACGGAACCGTTTTCGAAGAAAGTGGGAGAAGAAGATGAATGCATTTGGGAGGCTAGCGGTCACATACTTTGAACCCTATCTTTCTCTGAAACACAAATTTTTTTTCCTAAATTAATTTTGTTTTGATAATTGAATAATAATGCAGCAAAGTTAATTGTTTTCCTTGCTGAAAATAATTCCATGGGTTGAAGTTTCCCTTGAATTTTTTTCGCTGGACAGACCTCTCCCCTACCCAATGACACTTTTTTTTGCCAAGCTGAGTTTAAAATCTTTTTTTTGAAAGAGGTCGGGCCTAGCGCCTATCTAACTTTTATGAACACACCTCTGATTTAGTTTAACACCCCTGACCCTCCTATTTTTTGTTAGATTTAGGACTTCCTCTTAATTTTTTTCTTTTTTTATGATAAAAAATTACAAAATCAATAAAATCTGTAATTTTTTTGATTTTGATTTTAGGAAATTAAATTCTGATTATCCGATTATATTTGAGATTGGTAATTCACCTTTGCTTGTTGAGATGTGAATCTTATGCAGATTTATTGTATGATAGGTGGATGAGCTTAAGATTTTGATTGTTATTTATTTTAACATTGATGATGTGTCGATACTTATTCTGAGCATTTGATTTTTAACTCTTTTCTTTGGTTGGTGAAGCTTTTATGAAGACCGTCGAGTTTCTTTGTTTCGATACACTTTGCTACAGATTGATATCTGTTTGGTATTTTCACTTGTTTATCTCATTTCGCACTTTAATGCTTTCTAGATATCATGAGAAGTAGGAAATAAAGAGCGTGCGCTTGAAGTCGCTGTTTAAAGACTTGTAGCAGGAATTCTTCACTTCATTTACTATATGTGTTGTGCTTGTGTTTGTTTACTTTCTTGTTAATCGATGAGTCACACAATTTAGAAATTGAGATCACGACTTCGCTCTCAATGTATGCTACCTATAGGATTTCATTGCTTTCCTTTATTTCTTGTTGATCGATGAGTCACTCAATTTAGAAATTGAGATCACGACTTCGCTCTCATTGCATGTTCCCCGTAGGATAGTTTTGTTAGACTTTCTTTGGCATGCTAACCTAGATAGGATATCTCTAGGTGTGTTCTCTGGAACTTATTTGCTTGCTCGTTTGATTTCATCTTTGTGTGCATGTTTTGAGATGATATACCCTCGGCATGTTCCCTTAGGAGCTCTCGATTCAACTATAGATGATGATTCGAGATAGATATATTTTTAGGTGATAGACCCTTGATATGCTCCTTTAGGACTTCTTGATTCGTCTATACATGATGAGTTGAGATAGACATTAGGATTGTAATCCAAGCATGTCAACATAGGGTAGAGATTTCCCTTCAAAACTCAACCATAGGACCACCATTGTATGATAATATTAGAGATAGATTTAGGTTAGTCTCCCCTTAGGCTTTTCTTTCCCCTTTTACATTTGCATTAAAACAAAAACTTCTTTTTTCTTGCAAACTTCAAAACACTTAAAGATTGTTGATCAGAATCATACCTTTGTTAAGTATGAGAGATGATAAGCGGGTTTCTTCTCGATATTATTGTTCTCCTATTCTAAGTTTTGTATGGTTCAAGTCTCAATGACTTATTTCATGAATAAGTATAGAAATGACTAAAATCTCTCTCTTGAGATTAACTATCCATTATCTACGAGCAAAAACACCAATAAATACAAACTTTTTGCGCCTTCGGGCTTTTCTTTCAAACTCTTTTCAGAAGGAGCATGTTAATTCACTTTTGTGCTGACGCGTAAGTCTCCAAAGGTCTAGTTGCGGAAGAAGGAGAAATTAATATTGTTCATTAAAAAATACAAACCAATAAAAACATTTGAAGCCGAACTACGGCTGCTCTGATTCCTTAAAAGGGATACGTAGGCATTGGGATACGAATAGCTGCTCTGATTCCCTACATTCTTTTCTCCTTTCTTTTGCATGCATTCTCTATTTAGCAGTAGTAAACAGTAAGCATAGTTTAAACACACCCATAAGATAGAACAACAAGAGTGGATATCATAGAGTACTACAGGTGTGTGGGGTGCTAATACCTTCCCCTCACCTAACAGACTCCCTTACCCGTATCTCTTGGTCGTTCGACCTTGATTTCACCCTTCTCAGGTTTACTCGATATTTACCTTTCCCTTCTTGTGGGATAAAAACGTTCGATGGCGACTTCATTGATTTCATTATCAGTTGATTGTTCATCCAGTTGTTTCAGCTAGCGACTTTACTGGGGAATAGTTGACCTATTGCTGGTCCATCATGGAGTCTCTCCTAGGTCTTGTTTTCTTTTCTTTAGGTGTTTATTTTTTTTTCTTTCAGTTTACTCATTTGTACATGTTTATCTGAGCATATGTTTGCATTGCATTTTATTGCTTTCTATATTTGTTATCTATTATGATGGATTCTGGTTTTCCATTTTGAGTGGGTGTTACTATTGAGGTAAAAGTCCTAGTACCCAGGCCAGAGTGCACTAGGACACTAGGAATAGAGTGGGGGCATGACGGATATAGGACATGGTCCGATTAGTGCAGTCATGTCATATACCATGCTCAGATGGGGTTCAAATGAATTGCTATCGACACCCCGTCTGTGGGTAAGGCGGTAGTACTTTCAGGCGGACCCGTGATTTTGAGTTGCCTTTGACCTACCCTAACCCAGTATTTACCCATGAGAGGGGAGGGACTAGATTATCACAGGTAGTTGTTGGTGACTATGTTCAGATGGTGACTATATTCTGATGGTGGCCGTTGTTATATCGGTGACTATGTGGATCTCAGATTTATTTTCTGAGTTTCTAGATTCGGTATTCAGGATGGTTCTTTGGTTATGATCTGGACCTTTGATCTTGATATATTCAACTTGGCCAGAGATTATACAAAGGTTATGCATGGTACTTGGTTTCGTTGTGTTCTGAAATTGGTGTCGAACCTTTGATCATGTGATATTCGGATTATTCAGCAGATTTATACATCAGTTATACAGAGGATTATACAATTGTTATGCCGAACTTTTGAACCTATGTTGTTGCACCTTGCATCATAGCATGTTTATTTTACATAAAAAAGGAAATGTGAAAGATTGTATGCAAAAAAAAAAGAAAATGTTTAAACACAACATTACATCCACTCATTCACCTCATGCATCTTCATGCATCTTCATCCATCCATAACAGGTACTCAGAAGGTACTCAGAACGTTCATACTCGGTATTTTCTTTTCAGAACTGCAAATCTTAACTTCTCGCCGCTTCGTGATCGGATTCAAGTTATGGAACAACTTCGTGGGGAATTGGACGAGATGAAAGAACAGATGGGGTTTTTGATGCTAGATATGCATGATTTGGTCAGTGGACGAAAACTCCTGAAGGAAGAGAACACTCAGTTGTAGGCTCAATTGAGTTTGGTAATGGAAATTTTGGGGACAGTGTTGAAGAAAGAAGATGGTTTTATGCCTGCTACAATAGGAGTCACCATTCCTCCCCATAATCTAGAGTCTCTTTCAACTCAGTGAGTATCTCCTCCACATCCTTGCACTCCAGGATCTTCCCATCTACAACCAATTGTCGTTTCCCAAAAGGACCCAAAGGGTAAAGTTCGTCAGCAGAGGCCCAAAATAGCCTAAATGATAATTTGATCATATTCCAATATTGTATGCACAATTGCTTCCTCGCTTGATAGGGTTTCATTTGGTTAAACTCTGAATCTTCACTACATACGAAAATCTCCGTCATGGCTTTAACGATACTGTTAGGTGTGAATTTCATTCTGGGGCACCTGATCATGATACTGAAGATTGCGTAGCTTTTAAGCACCAAGTCTGGGATTTGCTAGATGCAGGGAAAATTCTCTTCACTCCCGAAGGTCTGAGCGTACAAGTCAATCCAATGCCAACTGCTACAGAGAATAAGGTTACGCCTTCTCCTCTTCAAAGTTCAATATCACGACCTAAATCACATCATCCACAACCTATACTCCCAGAAGGTTCTCACCAACAACCATTTATAAGTTGTGGAAATCAGTTGGTTAATAAAAATCAGAATGTTCCTCGTGTTCATCCAGTCCGGTGTGCTACTCAGCAGCAAACCTATCAACAGAGACGTATGCAACAAGGTAAGCAAAGGGATAGGAAGCCAAAAAGGGTGTACGACATTGTTCCCATGACTTATGGCCATTTGTTCTCTCAGTTGCTCAAGCTTTCCTTGGTAGAACCCAAGCCACTGAAGCTTGTCAGTCCTCCTTATCCTATGGATTTCAATCCTAATGTAAAATGTGATTACCATGCTAGGGCACTAGGCCATTCCATTGAAGACTACAGGGCTTTCAAAGAAAATGTGCAAGACCTGCTTGATGCAAAGGCTATCAATTTTGGGCTAGCCAGTTAAATTTGAAGTCTCCTTTGACTTAGTGAATGTCAAGACTGCCGGAGCATCGTCTGAAGCAACAAGTCCATACAGAGACTAGTCTCCTCAACATGGAAAATTCAAATTACATTTGCATTCTCATTTGTAATATTTCTTATTTGGTTCAGTACTTACTTGTATGCAAAACTTGCTTATTTTTGAATACTAATCATAATGCATTGAGTATGTTTGTCTTGAATAAATCCATTTGTATTCACTCATTAATGTTTTTCTTTGCTTTTTGATACTTAACTCTTGTTAAATAAAGCAAAAAAACCTCTGGATAGAGGATGATGAGTAATATACCAAAAATTTCAAACGGTGTGCTTTTGAATAAAAACCTTGTTGACGATGTACAGGCCTTATTTCGAATTCCCAAACACCGGAGATATAAGGGAGATAGACCCTCGTTAACCCCTTTTGAGCCTTGAAGTAGGAGTTTCTTTTCTGTTCAGAAAAACCCTCACATTTAACCCGGGGCAAGGTAGCTTTCAGTTAATATGATAGAATGTTCAGAACTCATCAGGAGTGCGCATCTAAGGATACATTAAGGGTTATCCATCAAAAGGCTGAGGAAAGTCAAAACTGCATTGGTTAATCCTCATCTACCAGCAGTGTGCATCAAAAAAGGATGATACCATAATGGTTATCTCTCGCACGTCAAGAGGTCAAAAGACGACGATACCACAACGGTTATTCCTCGTCAACCAAACAACAAGGCAGCTACACCTTTTTCAGCAAGTCAAAGAATGACTCGAAGTCACATGACTGGTTCAAAAAAATTGAAATGATGAAAGAAAGAGAGAAAAAGCCCCGCTAAGTCGAAATTTGAAAGAAAAAAAACAAGTCGCTTAGGAAAAAGTTAGGGCATCCCACTGGACTTCAGAGTCAAATTCAAAAATAATTTGTCCAGGCAAAATTTAGGGAAAGCAAAAAGGGCGAAAAGCAAAAAGGGATTACTAAATAGGAATCCTCAGCAAGGAACAAAGTCGTGTTATCAGACACCAAGATTGAAAGAGGTGAGTGACTGCCATATCCGGAAAAAAACCTCGTTTGACTCCTCAATCATTCCAAAACTCCTTTTGAGAGATGGATGTCCGTGTCAAGTTAACTAAATTTAGGACTGAAGAACATCATGAAGAGGGTAGGCACCAAATAATTTTGAGCCTTAAATCCTTTTTTTATAAAATTGTGAGCCAGGCCACGTTACAACCTTAAAAGTCCTAACTGAAGTATGGGTTCATTTGAAAGCACCATGTAACGAGAATACGATAATCTGACTCCTACAAGATCGTAGTCCCTCGATGACCCTTAGATGTTGCCTTTGGTAAAATGATCTTAGACCCTTACAACAAATTGCTAAGGTATCCTACAAATGTTGCCTTCTATAACTGTACGATGACTCACGGCTGTCCCTTCACATCCAATAATAAGGTTTCTTACTAACTAAATGGTAAGATAACATTATCTAAAGGAGGAGGAAAAGAACAAAGACTTCCTTTTGAGTAGGTAGAACGCTCGTAGTTGCTTGCTCACAAACATTTCAAAACAAATCATCTTTCAACACACCAACACTTTCATGAAATATTTTCAAAAGTCAACACTTTGTATACATTCTTATAGAGACGAGAATCATTACAAAGTTCGCCTAAACAAAGGCCCTTTTCAAAAATACTTTCAAAATAAATCAAAAACACATTTTACAAAGCATTTCAAAGTGAGCTAGCAACTAAGAGCCTGTAGATAACTACGAATGAAAAGGATGCTAACACCTTCCCTTTTCATAACCTACCCCCCCGAACTCAAGAGAAATTCTCAAAAGGTATTTCCTGTTCTTTTCACCCTTTTCTTTTTTGGATAAAAGAAAAGTCGGTGGTGACTCTTGCTATCCGCAACAATTGCGATAAAATGAAAAACACCCAAGTCAGTTCTCCCACAACCTATTTTCAACCCTTCTCTTTTTGCTCACTTGATCAGCCTTAGAATGAACTAAAGATTTTTGATCTTAATACAATTTAAAACAAAAAGTATTAATATGACCCTGGTCACCACAATAATGACATATCCAAGTGGATGATTGAAATCTATACAAAGTTTCATCATGTATGTCTGGATGTTGTATCATGTTGTTGGACATGTTGATCATTCTCTTCCTTTTGGAAGGAAATGATTTCTTCGCATAAATTCTTCATGTTTATTATCAGACTGATAATCAACTTTTATATCTCCATCCTTTTTCACCATATCACCTCTACTATTCATCTTCTTCAAAGAATATGACATGTTATTAAGCTTGTATTTTAAACAAAATACCTCACCTTGAAGATGTGAAACCAGTACATAGAAGTTCCTTCTTTTCATTCTCTAATTGAGCTATAATTTTTATTTGTTCTTCTATTGTCTTAAGACTTTCTTCACACTTGTCACATGTGAAGATGTGAAAAACACAAGAAAGGGGGGGGGGGGGGGGTTGAATTGAAAACTTGAAATTAAAATCTCAATGACATAATATTTTTATTCTGGTTCGTTTGATCTCAAACTACTCCAGTCCACCCGTCAAGGTAATTTCGCCTCTCTCCAACGAGGTCTTAATCCACTAATCTCAAAAGGATTACAATCACTACTCCAACAATTGTTAAAGTCTTCTTGATTACAACCACAATCCGGTTAATCTCAAGGAACACTGTTTCAAAACTATTATACAAGATGTGTGTTATTGTTTTTCTTACAAAAAAACTGTTTATCACAACTGTGATAATTTACACAAGATTATAGTTTGGAAAAGTAAAGAATATTGCTTCCAGCTTTTGAATATGCGTGAGTGGTTATGTAGCGAATCGTGTTTGATTTTGAATGCTGAATTTTTTTGTATAGGCAGTGGAATAATGTTGATCATCAAGCATGTTTAATGTCATTTACACACTTTCCATTTGGAGAAGATCTTGTCTGAAAGAAGCTGTTGGAATTGATGTTGTCTTGAATGATCAGTAACGCTTCAGAATCTTATCTCCTTACTTGCTGATGACGCTTCAGAATATTGATGACTTGGATTAACATGTTCTTGTTCAGAATCCGAGTTTACTTTGCTTAAGCACAGGTTCTGGTCATCAATCTTCAGCGTATGTTCTGATTGCTTCAGCGTGTAGCTCTTATGGCCTATCTTCTGATGCTGCTTTGGTCAGAACTTCTGCATACATAAAACATAATTTTTAGGGTGCATATTTTTTCTTTGTGTTTGTCATTAGTTCTTTGTATTTGTTATCATCAAAACTCTAACTAAGGGTTGTAGAATCAAACTATGTTCTAACAATCTGCCCCTTTTTGATGATCACAAAAACTAGATTTTTCAATTAAAACTAAAGAACAAAAGGTTTAAGAGAAACTCCCCCTGAGTTTATTACTTCCCTTAAGTTCCTTGAGAATCAGAGTTTAGCTGCATCTTTCATCAGAATTTGTACCTGTTCAAACTTTTCAGACGATAGAGGTTAAGTAATTCAGAATGTTTGAGACTTATGTCTCGGTAAACCATTATTGAAAATATCTTACTTTCTCCCCCTTTTTGTCAGTTATCAAAAAGGAAATATAATCAGAGCCAAAATAGTTGAATTATATTAAAAAACATGATGCAATGATAAGTTCCAGAACAGAAGAGGTAAAAAATTAAGCGTTACAGATGAAAAGATTTAAAATAAAAATCTAAGAAGGAGGGGGAAGACGTGTGAACAAAGCTTCCAGCAAGCTCTTGATCTGAGTATTAGACTCTTCTTGCTTGCCCAAAATGCTTTTAATCTCTTTGTTCGTGTCCTCCTTCTTATCCAACCTTGCATGGATTAGAGAATTTTATTTCTTCAACTCTTCTAGAGTTTGCATGACTAAGGAAGGTGTTGGAGTTTCTTCAGGAGTTGGACATTGCTCAGAGCATTCTGTAGCTTATTCAGAGTGAACCATTTCTTCTGTTATGATCATGTCTTCCGGAGCAGCAGTCAGGGAGAGACTTTCTGATTCTGGTTGAACTTCATCTGAGGGATGATGCTCTGTCCAGGGAGCATTATCCAGAGAGAGGATATCTTTCTTTAGAAGTTGGCTTAGAACTTGGTCTTGAAAAGCCTTCAGCTTAGCACTAAAGTTCTGCTGAACCTGTTCATAACTCTGTTCCTTCAGCTTCAGCGTTTTAGAACTAAGCCAGTTTCTGAAATTTGTCCACATATAATCAGAAGCAGCAGGATTAGTCATCTCTTGACTAGCATTCTTCAAAGAATTTATCCATTCATGTATTCCTGTTTCAAAAATCAACAAACTTGTACCAACATTTGATGTGGTTTCAGTTGGTTTAGGTTTGCGAATGGCAGTTTTGTGAGAGATCGAAGCTAGTCTTTCCAGCATAATTGTATCAATGACAAGTATTACGTTGTCAGCTGGACTGTTAGTGGGTGAAGGAGTGGGAGAGTCAGGTGTGATGATTGGGCTGGTAGGGGAGTTTGGTGGTGTGGATTCCATAGATGAAGGGATTTCTGGAATGTCGTGGATGGTGAGAGGCATGTGAATAGCAAGTGGTTCTGTGATTCCAGGTATTGGGATTGTATCAGAATCTGAATGAGGTTCTTCATATTGGTTTGTTGAAACATGGTGAGGTTTTGGTTCATGGATATCAGAAGATTGATTCTTAGAAGGTTGAGCTTCCGGTTGTTGTATTTCAGGTTGGGGTGATTGTGGATGAGGAATTTATTGTTGTGGAGAGTGAGGTTGTGGAATTTCTGGTGTGGTATCAGAGTTTGGATTTTCAGGGAGTTAAGAATTTAGATTTTGTGGTAAGGGAGCTGAAAAGTCTTGGTCAAATGAATCAATATCAGACAGAACTTTGGCAAGTTCTGGTTGGGTTTGTTTAGGATTTAGATTATGAGAAAGAGAGTGAGTTTCATTCAGACTTAATGTTTCTGATGGATCAAACCCTATGTCAAAGTCTTCAAATGTTTGTGGATTTGGCTGTTCTGGTTGAGTAGGCATGGCTTCAGATGTTGATACATTTATTGATTCTATAACAGAAACATATGAAGGATTACCTTTCTTTTTGGCAGCTTTTGGAGTCCTCTGAGATGGTCCTTCTGCTGCAGCTTTCCTCTTCTTGGTCTTCTTTAAAGCAACTTCTGGAGCAGCCTTGTGTAAGTCCTGGATATTGATTTCTGGTGCAGTACCATCTTCCTTGCAAGCGTCCAGATATCTGACTATTATTTCTGGCTTGGAGTCAATATCAGAAAATAGAGGAAAATCATCCAGAGGTATCCTTCATGAAGTGATGGTTGCATGAGAAGTAATAGTAGGTTCCTTCTTGATATTCTCAATGATTTTCATCTTCTTCAAATTTTTAGCGTTCAGGGGCTTCCCAGCGGTTGCTTCCAAAGTGCTGATTTCCTGGGCTTCAGTCAAATGTTATATCAGCCTATTCTCTGTCAGAATATCTGATATGAGTCTTCCTAAGGGTATCCAGACCCTCTTGGTTCGTTCATCTTCTCTTGTTTCCTTCACACTAGTTTTAAGATGATTAAACAACAAGTGTGAGAGGTTTACCTTAGTCCTCTTGGCAATAAAATAGATCAGAAATTATTGATCAATGTTGATATAATCAGGAGAGCTAGTTGGCTTCCTGTGGTTGATACACCCCAAAATAATTCTTGCCCAAATTTTATGGTGATCCTTCAGATTTTGCTGGAGGGTGGTCCATTAGTAAATATTTCTTTTGCAATAGAACCCACATCAGAGCATCTCTCAGCCATGTCAATGCATCTGACACCTCCACCATTGTAACCAATAAGCTTTGAAATTAGGTCTTCTGTAATAACAATTTTCGTCCCCATGACATAAGAATTAACATGATGATTTGAATAAGAAGTATGTATCTTGAATTCTTTGACAAGAATGGGAAATGTTGGACCAACCATACGGTCAAAGTACATGTTCCATCCTTGAGCAGTAACGTCTTCATACAGATTGAAGCCATTTTCTTGAAGACTCCCAAAATCAACAATCAGTACAGAGAGAACTTCCAGATTATTAATAGGAGTGAGGAGCGTTCTGTAGGGTACTTCATACTGTTCCGTTGAAGCAGATTCCTGAGCACTAACATTTGTGACACTTGAAGAAGCCATTGTTCACACAGGATTTCGAGGAAGATGAAAGGTGTTTTTGAAAACGAGAGCTTGAAACGATAGAAAATATTGAGAGAGTAAAAATGAAAGAATGTAAAGAGTGAAATTTGAGTTTAAATAGTTTTTCTTGAAAGCGTAAACAGTAAGAGAGAGAAATAATTAGTCATGATTATAAGCATTAATGACAGCTGAAATTAGGGGATTCAGAAAGATACTGGAACAGTTGCCCATGACATGTGTCTCAATGCACCAAATCAGCGCTTTTGACCTTTCAGACAAGTGAACGCGTGTTCAGCCTTAAAAAGTAGCTGATGAATGGATGAAAACTGTTTTATTATGTGAACAACACACTTCTATCCTTGAAATGAAACATTCAGATCTTCATGGATATATTCTGATGCAATATGTACTTCTAAACTCTGAAGTCAGCGTCACAATATCCTACTAAGCTGTAATCATTTCACTTTCTATAAAATAAACCCAGATTAGTAGTACCTTTCAAATACTTGAAAATTTGCTTAACTGCTGTAAAGTGAGTTTCTCTAGGATCTGATTGGAATCTAGCACATAAGCAAAGACTAAATAAAATGCCAGGCCTTGAAGCCGTCAGATAGAGAAGAGAACCAATCATACCTCTGTAGACCTTCTGTTCTACCTTTTTACTTACCTCTTCCTTTTCCAGGATGCACGTGGGATGCATTGGAATCTTTGAGGGCTTACATTCTGAGAGATCAAATTTCTTCAGAAGTTCTCTGACATATTTGCTCTAATGAATGTAAGTTCTTTCTGGAGTTTGGTTTATCTGAATGCCCAGAAAGAATTTGAGTTCCCCCATCAAGCTCATCTCAAACTCTGCTTGCATACATTTAGCAAACTCTCTTCCCAGAGAGGGTTTAGTAGATCCAAAGATGATGTCATCAACATAAATCTGACATACTAACATGTCATTCTTAACTGTCTTACAGAATAAGGTTGTGTCTACTTTCCCTCTGGTGAATTCCTTTTCTAACAGGAAGTTACTTAGTCTTTCATACCAAGCTCTGGGAGCTTGTTTTAGACCATAGAGTGACTTCTTTAGTTTGAAAACATATTCTGGATTTTTGGAATTATCAAACCCAGGGGGTTGGTGCACATATACCTCTTCATCTATATAGCCATTTAAGAATGCACTTTTGACATCCATCTGATACAGGGTGATGCCTTTATTTACCTCAAATGATATTAAAAGTATGATAGATTCTAACCTGGTGACTGGAGCAAAGGTTTCTGTGTAGTCTATCCCCTCTTGCTGACTATAACCTTGTGCTACCAGTCGTGCTTTATTTCTGATGACTTCTCCTTGCTCGTTCAATTTTTTTCTGAATACCCACTTTGTTCCAATGATGTTGAATCCTTTTGGTTTGGGAACCAGATCCCATACATCATTTCTGGTGAATTGATTCAGTTCTTCTTGCATTGCCAGAATCCAGTCATTGTCCAGAAGTGCTTCATCAATAGTTGTTGGTTCAATCAGAGAGACCAGTCCCATGAGGGATTCTTCAGAGTTTCTGAATGTTTATCTGGTTCTGATTGGATCATCTTTCTTTCCTAGTATTATATCTTCTGGGTGATCAATGCTGCTTCTGGATAGCCTTTTCTGAAGTTGATCAATAGAATGTGCTAGATTGCTTGCAGTAACTCTTTATGATGTTGAGGGAGCGTCTCTATTGAGACCTTATGATGAGTTGTCTTCAGTACCTATGAGTTCAACTTCCATACCTGCAAGGAATTCATTCTGCTTTGACTTTTGAGAGTCAAGCTTATCATCAAACCTAACACTGATTGACTCTTCAACAATCTGTGTTTTTGTATTGTATACTCTGTACCCTCTTGAGCGTTCAGAGTATCCTAACATAATACACTTTTGTGCTTTAGAGTCAAACTTGTTCAGATAATTTTTTGTATTCATAATAAAGCAGGTGCAACCAAATGGATGAAAATAAGAAATGTTGGGCTTTCTGTTCTTCCACAATTCATATGGAGTCTTTTCCAGAATAGGTCTTATAGAGATTCTATTTGAATGTAACACGTTGTGTTAATTGCCTCTGCCTAGAAGATCTTAGCAATGTTAGTCTCATTGATCATGGTTATGGCCATTTCTTGCAATGTTCTGTTCTTTCGTTCTACAATTCTATTTTATTGGGGAGTTCTAGGACAAGAGAAGTCATGCAAAATTCCTTTTTCATTAAAAAATAATTCAAAATTTTTATTTTCAAATTCTCCGCCATGATCACTTCTGACTTTGACAATTCTAAGGTCCTTTTCATTCTGAACTTGGTTGCAGAAGGTAACAAACACAGAGTGTGACTCGTCCTTGTGTCTTAAGAACTTTACCCATGTCCATCTGCTATAGTCATCTACGATTACTAACCCATACTTCTTGCCACTGACTGAAGCAGTTTTTACTGGTCCAAATAAGTCAATGTGCAGAAGTTCTAATGGCTTAGAGGTGGAAACAACATTTTTGGATTTGAAAGCAGGTTTTTCAAATTTGCCTTTCTGACATGCTTCACACAGAGCATCTGAGCTGAACTTCAATTTTGGAAGTCCTCTGGCCAGATTGAGTTTGTTAATCTGAGATATTCTTCTCATACTAACATGCCCCAATCTTCTGTGCCAGACCCATTGCTCATTGTTAACAGAAAGTAGGCATTTTACATTCTGACTCTTTAGTTCAGAAAGTTTTATTTTATAAATGTTGTTTTTCCTCTTTCCATTAAATAGAATAGTCTCATCTTTCTGACTAACAACTTTGCATGAATTTTGATTGAAGATTATTTCATAACCATTATCACTTAATTGACTTATGGATAACAGGTTATGCATTAATCCATCAACTAATAATACATTATTTATAGAGGGAAGATTTCCATTACCTACTGTTCAAGAGCCAATGATCTTTACTCTCTGATTACCTCCAAAGCCCACGTAGCCTCCAGACTTAAGTTCCAGGCTTTGGAACATATGCCTTCTTCCCGTCATGTGTCGCGAGCAGCCAGAGTCCAGGTACCATGATTGGTGTCTTAGCCTTGCTGCTAAAGATATCAGCTACATGTATAATTTTATCCTTAGGTACCCACATTTTCTTGGGTCCTGATTTGTTAGTTTTACCAAAATTCTGATTGAATTTTTGTTTGACAGAATAATAACTACTTTTGTATTTTATGTCATGTGTGTGCCCATATATAAAATGTGAATTGAGTGGTGTGCATTTTATAACTAAGTCCATAGCATTTTTTGGTGTAGATACCTTACCTTGATATCCTATACCTTCTCTGCAATTTCTGTTAACTCCATAGATCATTGAAGCCATCTTGCTCCTGTCTATGTTTTTAGATAGAAAATTCTGAAAGATGTGATCATACTCTTTGATGATCTCATCAGCATTACTGGGAGTTTCAGAGATTATTTCCTTCTGAGAGTTTTGCAAATCATTTTCTAATTTTGAAATTTTTTCTTTTAACTCAGAATTCTCTAATCTAAGACTCTCAGACTTTTCAGAGTCAGAGGCAAGATTCCTTTTCAGGTTCCTGAATTTGACTCTGATTTGCTGATACCTTTCCAGAATTTCATTTAGGCTTTCTGCAAGTTCAGCCTTAGTAAAATTTATGGTAAAATCAGGAAATACCTCTTCAGTGTCTGATTCATAGTCTGAACCAGAAGCTTCGCTGTCTTCTGATACGTTTGCCATGAGAGCTATGTTTTCTCTTTCATCATTTGATTCTGAGTTAGCTTCAGAGGTGTCAGAATGATCCCATGTAGCCACGAGGATTTTCTTCTTTTCCTTGAAGAACTTCTTTTTTGACTTCTCCTTCTGAAGCATTGGGCAGTCACTTTTATAGTGCCCTTGCTCGTTACACTCATAGTAGATGATGTCCAGACGAAGATTCAGACTTTCTGTATCTGGAGGAGGATTCATTCTGATTCTCTGATCTTCTAGGAGTTCTGAATCTCCTTTGCCTCTGCTTCCACAGTTGGTTCACCCTTCTGGAGAGGAGAGACAATTCATCTTCTTCTGATGAGGATCCAGCAGAAGTTTCTTCCACAACCTGCAAAACCTTAGAGTCAGATTTTCTGTTAGATTTTAAAGCTAGTGGCTTACCTTGCTTTTGAGGCTCATCTTCTTCTAGCTCTATCTTGTGACTTCTGAGGGAGATGACAAGTTCCTCCAGAGATATTTTGTTGAGATCTTTGGCTAGCTTAAGTGTTGTGACCATTGGCTTCCATTGCTTGGGCAAGCTTCTAATCATCTTCTTAATGTGATCAGCAGTAGAATACCCTTTGTCAAGAACCTTCAGTCCAACAACAAGGATTTGGAATCTTGAAAACATAGTTACTATTGATTCACTATCTTCCATATTGAATGCCTCATACTTTTGAATGAGCGCAACGACCTTGGTTTCTTTGACTTGAATGTTGCCTTCATGCGTCATTCTCAGAGAGTCAAACATGTTCTTGGCAGTCTCTCTGTTTGATATTTTCTCATATTCTGAGTATGAGATGGCGCTGAGGAGTATTGTTCTGGCCTTGTGGTGGTTTCTGAATTCACGCTTTTGCTGATCAGACATCATTTTCTGTCTATCCTCTGACTACGGTCCATCCACTGGGTGCGTGTATCCATCAGTCACCATGCCCCATAGATCAGCATCATGGGCCAGAAAGAAACTCTCAATTTTGTCTTTCCAGTAGTCAAAGATTTCTCCATCAAAGACTGGAGGTTTGCCACTGAATCTGTCCTTGTCTTCATGGTTGTCATTGCTGATGTTTTGGCATGTTCCCACCATAGTGTTTTTCTGAAGCTTGGATCTTGTACTGACACGGTTAAGTGTTTAAGCTCAGAACCAGGTGCTCTGATACCAATTGAAGATGTGAAAAACACAAGAAGGGGGAGGGGGTTGAATTGAAAAGTTGAAATTAAAAGCTCAATGACACAGTATTTTTATCCTGGTTCGTTTAATCTCAAACTACTCCAGTCCACCCGTCAAGGTGATTTATCCTCCCTCCAACGAGGTCTTAATCCACTAATCTCAAAAGGATTACAATCACTACTTTAACAACTGTTAAAGTCTTCTTGAGTACAACCACAATCCGGTTAATCTCAAGGAACACTGTTTCAAAACTATTATACAAGATGTGTGTTGTTGTTTTTCTTACAAAATTTTTTTTTATCACAACTGTGATAATTTACACAAGATTATAGCTTCGAAAAGTAAAGAATATTGCTTGCATCTTTTGAATATGCGTGAGTGGTTATGTAGCGAATCATGTTTGATTTTGAATGTTGACTTTGTTTATATAGGCAGTGGAATAACGTTGATCATCAAGCATGTTTAATGTCATTAACACAATTTCCATTTGGAGAAGATCCTATCTGAAAGTAGCCGTTGGAATTGATGTTGTCTTGAATGATCAGTAACGCTTCAGAATCTTATCTCCTTACTTGCTGATGACGCTTCAAAATATTGATGACTTGGATTAACATGTTCTTGTTTAGAATCAGAGTTTACTTTGCTTAAGCGCAGGTTCTGGTCATCAATCTTCAGCGCATGTTCTGATTGCTTCAGCGTGTAGCTCTTATGGCCTATCTTCTGATGCTGCTTTGGTCAGAACTTCTGCATACATA
This sequence comes from Vicia faba, assembly GCA_948472305.1. Lineage (NCBI taxonomy): Eukaryota > Viridiplantae > Streptophyta > Magnoliopsida > Fabales > Fabaceae > Vicia > Vicia faba. The sequence continues at coordinate 928,990,139 of OX451741.1, read as the reverse complement.
AAACATAATTTTTAGGGCGCATATTTGTTCTTTGTGCTTGTCATTAGTTCTTTGTATTTGTTATCATCAAAACTCTAACTAAGGGTTGTAGAATCAAACTAGGTTCTAACAACATGTGTCCTTGTAGGATACATCAAGGTCTTCATAGAGAACACTTTCATCATAAGCTTCCACTTCATATTCCCATCTGCCTGAGAGAGACATCACAAGTTTTGTAGTTTTATTGTTAGTCTCATCTTCTGAATCATCATCATCATACCAAGACATGGTAAATCCTTTCTTTTGTCTCTTGAGAAAAGTGGGGCATTCTGGTTTAATAGGACCAAAACCTTCACACACATAACATTGAATTCCTTTGCTTTGATTGGTCTTATCCTCTGATATGGTATTTTTCAAAAACTCCTCATTATTCCTGATGTCAGATGAGATATTCTGAACATTTGGTCTTCCTCTTCTATCCATTATCTTTAGAATTCTATTTAATTGTATCCCAAGTAATACAATGGTATTGGACAGACCTTCATGAGTATCTAAACCAGCTTGACCTTCTTCATCTTCAGCATAGAACCAAAAGTTATGATCTTGTTCTTTTTATCAGACTTGTCATTAATGGCCAACTCAAAGGTTTGAAGTGAGCCAACAAGTTCATCAACCCTCGTGTTACTGATGTCATGAGCCTCTTTAATGGTTGTTACCTTCATGTCAAATTTCCTAGATAGAGACTAAGAAACTTTCTAACAAGATTTTCTTCTGACATCTTTTCCCCCAAGGCACTAGATGCATTAGCTACTTCAAGAATATTCATATTATATTCATGGATAGTCTCATCATCATTCATCTTTAGATTCTCAAATTTGGAAGTGAGAAGCTGAAGTCTTGACATTTTTACTTTAGATGTACCTTCATGAATTGTTCTGAGAATTTCCCAAGTATCATTGGCTACAGTACATGTATTAATCAACCTAAACACATTTTTGTCTACTCCATTGAATATGGAATTTAAGGCTTTGTAATTTCCAAGAGCTAATTTATCATCCTCATCATCTCATTCTTCCTCTAGCTTCAAATACAAATTCTCATCTTTGTATTTATTCACAGGATGTTCCCATCCTTTCAAAACAACCTTCCAAACATTATTGTCCATGGATTTTAGAAATTCCACCATTCTAACTTTCCACCAATCATAATTTGAACCATCCAACAGAGGTGGTTTGTTGTTGTATCCTCCTTCCTTGTCCATTGTACCAGAAAATAGTATCTCGGGAGCTCACCCAATAGATAGAACAAGGTGCCTGCTCTGATGCCAATTCAAATTCTGGCATTGGCAATACAAAGGTCAAGACTGATGTTTTAACACAGAAACACGATGTCAGGACAGATGTTATGACATCTGTTGATAGAAAACCTGCTAAAACTGTTGATTGTGCAGAAAGATAAATTGTAGAAATTTAAATAACACAATTAATTGTTAACCTATTTCGGTGCAATGTCACCTGCTCTGAGGGCTACCAAGCCAGGAAGGAAATCCAGTATGAAATTATTAGTTCAAAGCTAAACCAACCCTAGTTTACAACTTCTCGCCTAAACACAACCTTGTGCAACTTCTACCTATAAACCATTAGATATGATATCTCCCTCTCACTTCCAATCACTGTAGTAATATACCTACAACCATAAACCTTGTGACTAGACTTAAAACCCAAAAGAATATCACACTTCCAATAAACAATACTTAGTTTTTCTTAAAAGCTTCAACTAAGAACAATATTTAACTCTTTGATTAAAAGCTAATGAGTAAGAACAATAGCTTGATAAACAAGGAACAATTAGTTTACTCAATGCATCAAAAGATACATGAGTGACATACAAAGAACACAAACACAAATAACCTAAAAGACTCCCAAAACCTCAACCCTTATGTTTCACACTTGGTTTCTTCTTTGTGAATGCTTGCTATTTTAGGTCATAACAAGTCCTTATTTATATACTCTTGCAGAATGTCCTTGGAGTATTCAAATCAAATCTGATCTTCACTTTTTGAATCAGTTGCAACATCTTCACATAAAAATAGGAAAAAAATATTTTTGAAGTTTCCTAAAAAGTCTCCAAGATCCTTATTAAAAACAAATCAAATTTGCACATTGTTCCTAAATAATCTCCTTGACATGCACATAATTATGAGGTATATCCAAAAGGATCTCATAAAATCAAATAAAATATGTCAAGATATAAACAACAGTAGAACCTGCTTTATACAGACCAAGATGTCATGACATTTGTCTTCGACATCTTGGTGAAACACATAACACTAAAAGTGTTATGATAGGTAATGAATGTGTTACAACATCTTGCTCAACATCAGTATAGAACCATGGTTTACCAAAATCTATCCAATCATAAAACCATGGAACTAACATCTTTGATTGGAAACTTATATTTAGAAGCTAAATTTTCAATCAAAGCTAACAATCAATCTTTCATCATATATGTTTTTTTTTCATATATATCTTTCATCATACATGTTTTATTGTATACCCTTAATCTCAAGGGTTTGAATGTATCCTATTGTACCCCAAAATTTTCCCTCTCATTTCTCAAGACATTTCCTCACAAGGATTTTCAAAAGTTCAAATTTTCACAAGTACAATTGGGCTTTCAAACATCAAATCAAAAAAAGAGCATGCCTGCTTCGATTTCACATCCTTCGATTGGACTTTTGACCTCTTTTGATGGAAGCTTGGCTTACATCCTTCGATGAGAAATTACCCCTTTCCTGCATGCTTCGATTCACAAAGCAAGGGGGCTCCCACCATGCTAGCGTACACAAGGCAAAAGCTTCCCTATGGCTAACATTCATATTAGCACCCACGGGGCATTGGCTATCTTCATGCTAGCTCTGACTGGGCAAAGGATCCTTTTAAAAGAATTAGTTTTTGATTCACAAAGGCAACGCCTATCTTTATACAAGCCTCGTTTAGGCATTTAGGCCTCCTGCATGCAAGCTTCGATTGCACCATTAGCCTTACATGATTCACAAAGCAATAACTACCTGCATGCAAGATTGATTCTTGCTTCGATTGGGAATTTGTTTTCTTTTGAGCAAGCTTGATTCCTGCTTTGATTGGGCCTTTTATTTCTTTTGAGCAAGCTTGATTCCTGCTTCGACTGGGCAGTATCTCCCTTGGAAAGTTTGTTTTGACACACATAGTCTGCACTATGGTGGCCCATTCGAAGGGTATGCAATACATACTTGGATGTCCCATTCGAAGGACATATTTTGTGGCCCATCCAAAGAACATAAACTTGTTGCATTCGAAGGAATATGAAAAAGATCCATTCGAAGAACACAATTAATGTTTGGTCTCTTGATGAGTCTAATCAAAGGCTCGCTGACCAAAGTCCAATGTGCTGCAAGTCCAAGCCTGATGCACTGATCACAATGCTCCAAAACTACTGCATAACAGTCTTGCTACACTGCTCCTATATTTGAACCAATTTGGCATGTAAATACTGCACCTCAAAGACTACAAGAACAACATACCCAATTTGTTCAAATTTCTTTTGTTTTCCCTCCTAAACCTCAGCCAACTTCATCTAAAAATAAGATGTTCCACAACACATCTTAGGGGGTTAGACAACACATCCAGAGGGTTTTTGATAGCTGGAGAAACTTTGATTGTGTGTAAATCATCAAACACTTAACACATTCTCAAACCCAAAATCAAAAGACCATACCCTTGTTTATGTTCTTTTCGAATCCAACACTTGAAACACAACACCTGTTTCTTTTCTATTTCAAATCCAGGAGAAACCCCACACTTTGTTCTTTCTTTCGAATCCAGCAAAAAGAAACACTACACTTGTTTCTTTTCCTTCGAATACTGAAACAACAAACACAACTCCACTCTTCTTGACCTTCGAATCCAGTCTGTGATCGGTGGAAATAGAACTGACTGTTTTGGAATGCTGGTTCGCGTTTGCGTTTGTTTTTGCAATATGTCGCGGTAAGCAAGAGTCGCCACCGTCTTTTATATTATCCAACAAGGAAAGGACAAAAGCACAGAAAAATTCTTTTTCGAGATGTTTCTCGGGTTCGGGAGGTAGATTATAGAAAGGGAAGGTGTTAGCACCCTTTCTATCTGTGGTTATCCACGGGCTCTTAGATACTTGCTCATTGTGTTTTCAAAAGAGTTTTGCTTTTCTTGTGTTCGTGGGTTTTGAAAAGAGTTTTGTTTGAAAACTTCGATTTAACTCTTGTGTCTGTCCTCAAAAGTGTATGAAGTGTTGTTTGAAAACTTTGTTTGAAAAGTGTAAGTTCCAAAAGTCTGTTTTGTTTTGAAAGAGCAAGTACCTAAGAACCTCTACCTACTCAAAAGGAATTAAGCTGTGTAAATTTCCTTTAGACAGTGCTATCCCACTATTGAGGAGTAGGTAGCACCGCCGTTGGAGTTTTCGGGTCAATTCGATTAAGGGACATGTGGTCACTAAAGCAACGTTAGGACGCCTTAGCGGTAACCCTAATGTCTTAGATCATTTTATCAGAGGCAACCGTTTCGAGGCAACTTTGATCTTTAGACAGGAGGGCGACCTCTAAAACTTCCTATACTCAATGACCACGTCGAGGCAACCAAGTGAGGCGTACCCTAGGAGTGGCGCGTGCAAATGTGTCAATTTTCAGTTATGTTATCTTTACATGTCATGGTGAGCTACGGTTGATTTTAATTTAAGAGAGATCTTGTCATGCATAGCCTAGTTAGCATACATCTAGCAGTTAATGGTTGCGGAAAATAAAACTAAGCTATTACAAGGCGTCGGGTATTTACATCGCCAAAAACAAACCCTTGAAAATTAAATTGCGGAAAAGTAAATGAAAATGGTAAAAAGTCCTAAGTTCAAAACTATTACATCTTCGGAACAATTACATTATTGTATAAAAATATGATACGCGCGAGAAAATTTGAAATGGAGAGTTTTTAGGGTTTTGACCCTTTTTTGTCAAATAAAACATATTTTTGTTATTTTTGAATTTAAGAATTAAGTCTAAATTAAAAAAATGGAATTAATCAATTAAAAGAAAATATTTTTGAGTTTTTTATTTTTAAGGAAATAAATTAAAAATGGTTAAAAGTTATTAAAAAACCCTAATTCTACATTAATTTTATTTTGTTGCAAAAATGTTAAAATTATGCCTAATAAAAAACTAAATCAATTAAATTATTTATTTACAAAAAAATAATAAAAGTGATGAATTTAATAAAAATAATGTTATTGTATTGTCTAATTTTTATGAGAAAAAATAAATCATTAGGTTATTTTTAAAATAATAAAATAATAAAATAAAGGGAAATAAAGAAAGAAAAGAAATTAACCCATTGGGGGGGTTTAAGCCCAAATCAGGATGTATGACTGGAAATTGGTGGCCCAAAAACGCTCAAGCCTGCTTTGACTGTGGCCATTCCATGCGTGTGCGTTGACTGGAGACTATGGTGAGGACTCAGCTTTGGCCATTGGATCAAGGTTTGGAAACATCTGGCGCACTTAGATTTGAAGCGTATGGTGGACTCCCCTTTGAAAACTACACATGAACACCTGAAGGGGAAAAATAAACAAGATTTTGGGGGACCTGGGATTCGAACCCAGGTCCCAATACTCATTGTCCAGCGTCCCAACCACTCAACCACCTGCATCTTTTTGTTATTATAATATACAGCAATTAACATATATCAAACAAACGCTTATGCCTGGAAAAAAATAAAACGCGCGCTAATTCAAACCCACGAACCAGATGACAACACGTCATCATCTTCAACCTTGGTTTTGCATAAAGTAGAATCAGATAGCGGGGGTTTTTAACCTCCACTACCTCCCTGCACGAAAAATAGCGAATAGACACAGAGCAAACATAAATATTTCGCGAGGTATGGGTTCCAATCATCTTGGCCTCACGAATTCAACCATGTGTCCCATTGGTTCCAATTTTTCCTAGTTTGGAAAGCCCTATTTTAAAGCTTGAGAACCCTAGAAATTCAATCATGGCATCTCTCGATTCAGGGCACTATGGTTCAATTAAATCATTCCATTAGCTTTGTATGATCTCTAGCAATGCAAATCAATCACAAAAACATGTCAAATTCATATGAATTAAGAGATACGATTTTGAATTATAAGTGCAAATCGTGAAACTGTATTTCGTTATTCCTTGAGCTTTGGTGCTTGAATTTGATTGCAAATCACTCCTGGTACCTCCTGCAATGTGTTTGGATGGACAAAGCACCTTGAATTGGCTTAGAATGCAAGAACAAGTTTTGAGTTTTCTTGAATTTTCTTGAAATTGATATGGTCGTTCCTGCAGCTTTTTCTCGTGTCCTAGGTTATGCTTGGCTTGCTTACATATATGGGAATCAATTTAGGTCAAAATTTGGACCCATACCCATGTGCATTGAAGATTAAATCTTTGATCGATAAATCAAATATTCTTGATTTTTCATGATTGAACAAGTTGCCAAAATTGGATATTTTTGTATCTTTTAGCTTGTGCACGAATTGGTCAGCATATTTGGATCATATTTGGTTCACAAATTGATTTAAGAATCAAATCTTTTATTTTCTTATGATTTAAATTAATTAAATGAATTAATATGTATTAAAAATCCATTTAATCAATAAATTTAAGAAAATAAATCCAATTTAACTTGGTGGGTCGTGCATAGGTCATGGGTGAAGTTTCAAAAGGATATTTGAGGCCCATTAGCAAAAAGAAGGTGTCTTGAGCAAAGTTGACTTTTGCAAATTCATGAAAATTGCCCAACTTCTACAATGCACAGCTTGCTCAATTTTGATCATATGACCATGTTCTTGGACATTTTGGAAAGCCCTTGAAGTCCTCTAACCAATGCTTTTGGTCCCATGTCATTTGGATTTACCAATCTCAAGTTATGGCCTTTGACTCAAAGTGTACTTTTATTGACTTTTGAAATTGACCTATAATGTAAAAATTTGTAACTTCTTGTGAGAGCATTTCTTGATCTTGGGGTGTGAAGATGGATTGTTGGAAATTGCATCCTCTTCAAAATGAGCTTTGGATGGAATTTTTCTGATAAACCATGAAAGAGTTATGCCTTGGTCAAAGTACAGTTGACTTTTCTATTGTCCAAAAATAGTAACTTTTGCATCTTGATGATTTTTGAGCTATTCTTGTGGGATCATGATCAAGACTTGATCAAATGATGATTGTGAACTCAAAATAAGATGTTGACCAAGAATTCTGACTTTTGACTGCAAAATGACCATTTTGCCCTTGCAGTTGACTGTAGATCAAATGGAGTTTTTGACTGTGCAAATTGGCACTGTGAGTCTTGAAACTTGACATGTAGATGCTTGGGAATGTATATAGGCCTATGAGACTTGATTGAACCATTGAAAACCCCAAATTCCTTGAAAGAACCAAAACCCTAATTTCAGCTGCTTAGGAGATGGTTTGACTATACAACCCTTGAGCCATTTTGAGCAATTTGAAGATCATTCTTGACAAATCTTGAGGAATATGGGAGGGCAAATTTTAGGGTACAACACAGTCAAATAAACACCACACTTGTTTCTTTCCTTCGAATCCAGGACCCGGGGAAATACCAACCCAACAACTTGCTCCTTCTTTAGAATCCATCACTAGAAACACCACCCTTGTTTCTTCCCTTCGAATCCCAGAGCACCCAGTCCAATCACTCAAGGTCCAGAAACACCAACTTCAGAAGCAAGGTAAGTCCCCTGACCTTAACCCTTTCGTTTCAAGCATGTAAATGAAATTTGTTTACTTTTCATTTCTTCATTTTTTTCATTTGTTTTTCTTGTCCAAATATATGGTAGAACTAATATGTACAGACTCAAAAAAAAAACATAACATTTTATTGAATCGGAGCTTTAGGCGTCGCCCCCGGCTGCTTCAAAGTTGCAGACGGAACAAAGAGTCTTGTGTGAATCGAAACCTTAGGCTTCGCCCCACACTGACTTCTATGCCCCAAACGAAAGGGAGCAGCAAGATGGGTGAATCGAAAGGTGAATAATCCCACTGGTTGCAGACCCAATGGAAAGAAGGAAAAATGTGTCAATCGAAGGGCACCTCCTTCAACTCAGGATTCTTTTCTTTCTCTTTTTTTACACTATTTTTTGCCTTTATATTTTCAATATATTTACATTCAATATGGTTCTAATAATTAGGACTTTTATTCTTTACAACCCCCACTTGTACACTTGTATACCCCATCCCTGAAAAAGACATGTAATAGCATAAGACCTTTATTTCCCGCATTTTTATTACTTTCATAAATGTTAGTAATTAGGATGTACAGAAAGATAAAACCAACAAGTAGACCACCCTAATCAAAGAAAAAAATGCATGCAATCAAACACCTTATTCACACACATGAACCTCTAGGGTAATCTCACTTGTTGCCTCGTAAAATTGTCATGTCCCTAGAATATGGGCGTTTTAGCAAAGACCCTCGATAAAAAGATCATAGTCCCTCGATGACCGTCGATGTTGCCTTCGGTAAACGACCTAGTCCCTAAACAAAAATTTCTATAATGTCTTATAGGTTGTCTTCTATAACTATACAAATGACTCACGTCATCCCTTCACATCCAACAATGGGGCTTCTTACCAAATCAAGGGTAAGATAGCAACATCTAAAGGAGGAGGAAAATAACATTAAACCTTTTGAGTAGGTAGGATGCTCGTAGTTGCTTGCTTTCTCACAACTAAAAAACCCTTTTCACACCTACACATTGAATTGAAACATTTTCAAAAGTTAAAACACTTTGTACGCATTCTTATAGAGACGACAATTATTACTAAGACACTTTTCAAAATCCCTTTCAAAAACATCTTCCACAAACACCTTTTTGAACTATTTTCAAAACCAACACTTTATACGCATTCTTATAAAGATGAGAATCATTACAAAGGCGTTTTCAAAATATTTTCAAACCCACACCACAAAGCACATTTTCAAACAAAGCAAGTGATCTAGCAAGCAACTAAAAGCCCATAGATAACTATGGATAAAAAGGGTGCTAATACCTTCCCTTTTATAATCTATCCCCCGAACTCAAGAAAATAATCTCAAAGATCTTTCTTGTTCTTTTCACCCTTTCCTTATTGGATAAAAGAAAAGTCGGTGGCGACTCTTGCTATCCGCAACAATTGCAATCAAACGCAAAACAAACAAGTCAGTTCTCCCACCGTATTACAGAACTGGCAACTCTGCTGGGGAGTTACTTAAAAGTGGGGTTACCTTAGGGCTATATCCCCTTTACTTGCTTTCTTTGTTTGACTTGCTTGCTTTACATTATGGTTCCTTGTTTGGGTTTGTTTTGATCCTCTACCCGGATCTGGGGTACCTTTTAGGTAGGTAGCAATAGATTGTGGAAGTTGTGCGGGGTATATCGACATGGTCGAAGCAATAGCTACGTTAGTGTGACACATTTGTTGGTACTGATAGCCCTTGAGTAGTCAAGGAGAATACGGGGCCGCTGTGCGGTGTCATGAAGCACTAACTAACCTTAGAATCTTAATTGGACAACTTGGCCATTAGAAAGTAGTGAGATAGTCGGCTTCGGTGCAGTTCAAAGTTGGTTGATACTTGATACTACGCTCATTGAGATTGGAATTTCAGGATATTTTGGTCGCCAATAAAGAGGCTTGCGCTGAAACAATGCCCGATGAAGAAAGATCAGTGAAATTGAGATCTCCTAGAACCCGGTTACTATTACTATGACAGGTTGAGCCAACTAAACTTCAAGAGGGTACTTACCTACAAACTCCATGGAAGCCAAAACTTAAGGACTTGTTTGCTTTGGGTGTATATGATTATTTGTACATAACGACTTGCTTGCTTTCGATACGTCTACATAACATAATGACATCATACAATATCATTTTTCAATAACCATTTCAAGGATCTCAAGGGCCTATGATACAGGGTCATGTTGAACCAGACACCTATCAAGGGGCAAGAGGATTCATTCTCTAATCAAATGTCATCAAAGACTAAAGCACGGTAACTTAAGTCAAGGGCTATGACCCACTTGACATGGTGAGCTTGATTCTCGTGGAAGGACATCCACTTATACGAAGTTCTCCAATCAAAGTTGTTGATCAAAAATTCAAATTCTAACATCTTCTTGTGTTTACCCCGTGAGATCCTTGAAAACATGCATCCACATACCATGTATCATATCATGACAAGTTTCTCCCACACAGGTTTCCTTATCTCTACTATTTATTCCAGTAAGATGGATATGGAACAAACCGTGAAGGACCTTCAAGCAAAAAATGCTCAATTCCAACAGATGTTCCTGACATTGGCTAAAGGGCAAGAGGACCTGAAGACTCTTCTTCTCAAAGACAATAAGAAAAAGACAAAGAAGTCAGTGGGTGTCCTGAATTTGAGAAGGAGGTTCAAAGGAACAACAGAGTAAGCTCTAGAATTTGCAACTCTGTCAACTGACAGGGAAAATCATACAAAAGATGGGGATCACAGTCTGGGGTCTAACGAAGAAGAGGCTGACTACACTGAAGAACAGTATCCTCCTGCAGATGATAAATACAAACAACTGGAAGATTGTCTCAATGCCATGGAAATTCAGAGGGTACCTAGTCTGGATTTTGAAGATTTGGGTTTGGTTTCTGGAGTGGTCATCCCACCGAAATTCAAGATTCCTGCTTTTGCCAAGTATGATGGGGTCTCTTGTCCTAAGATGCATCTGCGATCTTATGTCTACAAGATTCAACCATACACCACTGATCAGAAGCTCTATGTCCATTTCTTCCAAGAGAGTCGAGCTGGAACGTAACTTGAATGGTTCTATCAATTGGAGAGTTCCCACATTCACACTTGGGAAGATCTAGTTGCTTATTTCTACAAGCATTACTAATACAACGCTGATCTTGCACCAACTCGTGTGCAGCTGTAGAATATGACCATGCGTTCCAGTGAGAGTTTCAAAGAATACGCCCAAAAGTGGAGAGACCTGGCTGGTAGGTTGCATCCCCCATTAAATGGCAGGGAGTTGATTGATATCTTCATGGGGACTTTGACAGGACCTTTCTTCAATCACCTAATCGGAAGCTCCTCAGTTGGGATCACCAAGATGATTCTAACTGGCGAACGAGTCGAAAACAGAATCAGAATAGGAGAGATCCAAGGAGCTATATCTTCTGATACTCAGAAAAGCCATACAATGTGAAGAAAGAGTCCAATGTTGTGTATGGGTAAAAGGGTCATAACAAGAGCAACCACGACCAACATGTGGGGGAAGTCCTGATCTCTGGTCCTACATCGCAGCGACAACAACAACAGAGAAATCAGCGAAGGGAAGACGAGCCAAAAAGACAGTTTACCAACATCAACATGCCACTTTATCAAGAATTGCAACACATGTTGAGGATGAATCTGATTACGTTGGTAGGACCTTATCCAAACCCTAAAACTTCTTCTCCTAACTACAATCCTGATGCAAAATGTGCTTATAATTCTTACAGTCCTTGGTATGATACTAACGATTGTTGGGCGCTGAAATATAAGATTCAAAACATGATTGAAACCAAGGAGATTGAGTTCAACCCTCCAGAGGCTCCCAACGTGATCACTGCTCCTATGCCAAATCATTGAGAGTATCCTTTTCATTTTGAATTTTCAATTTTAATCTATTTTGTTGTTCAACACTTATATATTAATGTTAAACTTTGTTTCATTGATGCATTGCATATGTTTGTCTTGAATTAAACCATTCATTTTCACACTATTTAAACTATTTTTGTTTACTCCCTTTATGATATTCAACTCTTGTTTCAAAAAGTTGTAAACTTTTAGAGGGAGGATGACGAAAACAATGCCATAATCTCATACAATATGCTTTTCGACAGACCTTGCTGACGATGTATAGGTGTTTTTTTCAATTCCTAAACACTTGAGTTATAAGGAAGATAATCCCTAGTCAACCCCTTTGAGCTTAAGAAGTAGGAGTTTTCTTTTTCACACAAATTGAAACCCTTAATCAAAACCTGGGGCCGGGTAGTCTCTCAGTTAATTCAAAAGGGTGTTCAGTCACAAGCTATCACTTCACAATGAAAACTTAATTCTGAATCAAAAGACGGCGATGGTTCCCTATAAAATAGGCAGTTATTATCTCTCGAAAGAAAAAGTCCCGCTAAGTCAAAACTTACGAAGGAGACTTAAGAAAAACTGGGGCATCCCGCTGGCTGTATTCTCAAAACAAAAATAGTCAGGCAAAAATCAGGGATAATAAATCAAGAAGAGGTCACTACAAATCCTCGACAAACATAACTTGTCCGAACCCTCACCAAAACGTCATTTTCAGACTCAATTGGAATTCAAACGCACAATTGACTGAGTTTAGGAATGGAGAACATCATGAAGAACGGGTGGGTACAAATACACTTTGAGCCTTATCCTTTACTTCTTTAAACCATGAACCAGGCCATGTTACAACCCCTTAAAAGTCCTAATTTAAGCAGGGGTTAGTTCGAAAGCATATTGTTATAAAGTTATCCTGACTCCTGTAAGGCTTACTCTAAATCTTGAATTTAAATTCACGTTCTTACAAAAATTCTTTTATCTTCTAAAAAACATTTTCGAAACATCAAGGCAAGTATAAAATTTGCATTATTTGAATATCGTTGTTTGCATATGGCTAATTGTTTGACAATAGAGAAATTCGTATGACGAACATCCAATGAACGGAAATTCTCTCAAGAAACAGAATCATTTCATATGGAAAAACACTTCCATTGACAAATATTACATAATCAAGGGGCATACCAAGATTATTGTCCAACCCATCTGGGGCAGTCAAGTCAAGATTCCAAGAAATCTCTTAGAGCCGGGGGAAAGCCTCCATTTGAATCACTGGGGGCATTAAACATGAATTCCAGCAAAGGGTTACGTACGGCCAAGCAAACATTTTCTGGCAGTACTACAACACTTACTACTTGAGGAAGTGACAAATCTCCACAAAGTCCTTTTCATAAAGTGATCCCCAGTCAAGTCTCCATAGAGTCATCTATATAAGGTTATCCCCACAGAATAATATTCACAGACAAGGGTCCAAAACCCTCAAGGCCAAATTCATGGATATCCCCATAAAATTGGATCAATGCAATCCCCAGCCAAAGTTTCAAATCTCCAAAAAACTTTTCCCCAACTGAGTTGATCTCAAGAATCCTCGAGGAGTTCTGCCAAAATAAAACACCTCTCCGTTAGATTGGAAATAGGGTTTATTTCCCCAACAAACGGAAAGATTCCCCAGCTTGAATTTGCCTCCAAAATTACCACAAGTCAATGGACCACAACCCCTCTTCCCCAATAGTATTTTCTACAGTCTGCAGTGAATTGCTGCAAAGCCTGGAATCTAACCAGATAACAATTGACTTCTTTATCCCCAACAAGTTGTTAAATTCCTTTATCTTCCATCAAGGGATAACTCCCCAATAGAGAAACGGACAACTAAGACTCCTGAACTATTTTCCATAAGCAGGAATCAAAACTCTCCATAATGATTTCTCAAGCCAAAGTCAATCTTCCCAAATGGATTTCTCCTCAAACAAGAAAATGGGAATCCCCAGTGGTAACATTCTAAACAAGGTTTGAAGATGTGCACATTCTTCATCCCCAACAGAAATCCTGGATTTAACTTCCCAAAGTTCCCAAACACTTGTCGAGGATTTATTTTCCAAGACAAAATTACATTTCAACAATACTTCACATTCATGCATCATATTGCATACATGATAAATGCATACAGCACAATCTTATTTATTTTGAGAACATCATTACGCCATGCATTTCATACATCATGACATTGCATATAACTAAATCTTTACCTTTTCAAGAAATATCAATCAATAGATAGATATCATCTGTAAGTACGAAATGCGCCTAAGAGGGGGGCTGAATTAGGTACTTTAAAAATTTCTGGTTTTAGTGATGATGGATATTATTTTTCTGGATTATGGTGAGTTTATGAAAGAGTAAAGTGCAGAAAAATAAAGAGACACAAGCGATATATCCTGGTTCCCCTCACAGTCCAAGAGTATTCCAATCCCCTTTCAACGTGAAAGAGATTTCCTTATTGTGGAAAACTTAAACAAGAACTGCCCAAAACCAAGAACAATCCTCTTGGACCAAGAAAAATCCTCTTGGATTTTCACTATGTCAACAATGAGAACAATCCTCTCAAAGTGAATTTACATGTATCCAACAATCCTGGAAAAAGAAGATTTATAAAACCATTTAAACTTATTTCCAACATTTCTGAAAAATAAGCAAGTATATAGCAATATTTGGTTTGAGTGAGTTTGAGTAGCAATGATCACTTTGAGTGATTTAATCAATGAATTGATCTTCTCTTCCAATGATAATAGTATACAATGACTCAAAATATATAATGCTCAAAGTTTTCTGGTTAACAATATGTGAAAGTGTACAGAAAGCTTGTATATGAAAATGTATAACAGCTTGAGTTTGATTTTTGTAAATTCAGAAAATATAATTGGAAGAGGTGTTGAAATGATTTTGAAAATGAGTATGTATATGTTCATATCACCTTTTTGAAACAACATAAAGTTCTGTAAATGAATCATGAACAATTTCCAAGATTGAGTGAAAGGTTTCCATGAAATGGTGTTATGAACAGGCATGTGTAAAGCTGTTGTTTTTCAACATCGTGCAGCATGCAATCGATTGCACCCTTTGTGTAAATCGATTGCACGAGGTTTCAACAGCTAGAAATTCAAATATTTTGAGTGTGAAATCGATTGCACAAGAGTTTAAATCGATTGCATTTGAAGTCAGTAGCAAAAATTGATTGAGTGAAATTGATTGCATAAACATGCAAATCAATTGCACTTAGAAACAATAGCAAATGTTTTGAAAAATTGAAGCATGCAATCGATTGCACTAATATGCAAATCGATTGCACTCAAGTGAAAAAATGATTTTAAGCTTAGAAAAACTTGAGTAAATATTTGGACAATATAAAATTTTTCTTTTGACCATTGAGCATTTATGTCTTAAGTTCAAAGTAACTATTATCATTATACCTTGAAATTTGCTAAGTGCTTGAACTAAAGACTTTATCCACAGATTCTTTTATCTTGATCAATAATCTTTGCCTTCTTTGTCAATCATGGTTTGTCTTCATCAAAACAAAAGTGCATTTGAGAAGCTTGATTTTACATCATCAATAACTTTCAAAGAGGTTAGAGATTAATACCTGAAACCCGACAAGACAACTATCTCTTCGGCCAACAAGAAGCAAGTTCCAGATTAATACCTGAAACAAGACAGGAAAACTATTTGTGAACGACTGATTGTAGATTAATACCTAAAACAAGACAGGACAACTATCTACTCGATCACCATGAAGCAACCCTACCCAAGTTTCTTCCAATTACCAGATGTAGTTTTACCGGGAATCATCCTGAAGCAACCCTACCCAGGTTCTTTCTCATAAATTTCCTGATGAAGTTTCACACGGATTCATCATGAAGAAACCCTATCCAAGTTCCTTCTCATACAATTCCATATGAAGTTTCACACGGACTCATCATAAAGCAACCTTACCCAGGTTCCTTATCATACAATTCCAGATGAAGTTTCAGACTGACTCATCATGAAGCAACCCTACCTAGGTTCCTTCTCATTTCCAGATGTAGTCTTACCCTAACTCATCATGAAGCAACCCTATCCATGTTCCTTCTCATTTCCAGATGTATTTTTACCCTGAATCATCATGAAGCAACCTTATCCAAGTTCCTTCTCATTACTATATTAATACCTAAAACAAGATAGGACAACTATCTGTAAACAAATTGATTATAGATCAATTCCCGAAACAGGACGGAGTGATTATCTACATGACGAATACTTTCTTCAGACCTCTGTTGGTTCAGTTTTAATTAATCAATGGTTTATCCTGATTCCATTATGGTAGACACTTTCTCTAGTTCATTTAAATCGCTCTAAAGATTTATTCTGATTCTTTTCCAATTAAAGATTATTCAAGACCTCTGTTGGTTCAGTTTAAATCAATGAATGGTTTATCCTGATTCTGTTACGGTAGATACTTTCTCTGGTTCAATTAAATCGCTCCAAAGATTTATTTTGATTCTTTTCCAGTTAAAGATTATTAAAGAACTCTGTTAGTTTAGTTTAAATTGATCAATGGTTTATCCTGATTCCGTTCCGGTAGACACTTTCTCTGGTTCAGTTAAATCGCTCCAAAGAATTATTCTGATTCTTTTCCAATTAAAGATTATTCAAGACCTCAGTTGGTTTAGTTTAAATTGATGGATGGTTTCTCCTGATTCCGTTCCGGTGGACACTTTCTCTGGTTCAGTTAAATCGCTCCAAATATTTATTCTGATTCTTTTCCAGTTAAAGTTTATTCAAGACCTCTGCTGGTTCAGTGTAAATCAATCGATGGTTTATCCTGATTTCGTTCCGGTAGACACTTTCTATAGTTTAGGTAAATCTCTCCAAAGATTTATTCTGATTCTTTTCCAGTTAAAGATTATTCAAGACCTCTGTTGGTTCAGTTTAAATCGATCAATGGTTTATCCTGATTCCATTACGGTAGACACTTTCTCTGGTTCAGTTAAATCGCTCCAAATATTTATTTTGATTCTTTTCCAGTTAAAGATTATTCAAGAAGTCTGCTGGTTCAGTTTAAATAGATCAATGGTTTATCCTGATTCCGTTCCGGTAGACACTTCTTCTGGATTAGTTTAAATTGGCCAAAGGTTTATTCTGATTCTTTTCCGGTTGAAGTCAAGCTTAGACTTAGTCTAATTTTTGTCAACAATCACTTTTGGGTGGCATCTGCAAGCCTGTCTCTGACAACTCTCTGTCACCTCTCCAAATGGAATCTCGAAGCCCATTCCTTACACAATCAACCACCACATCATCAAGTGAAAATTTCTAGGCAGTCTAGTGTTCAATCATCTTCCACCTTCAAGTTACGAATGGCGGACACACCAATCAATATCTCCAGGTTTAAGAATATTGAACAGAGGCAGTTGTTGTACCCCAAACTTTTCCCTCTCATTTCTCAAGACATTTCCTCACACGGATTTTCAAAAGTTCAAATTTTCACAAGTACAATTGGGCTTTCAAACATCAAATAATAAAAGAGCATGCCTGCTTCGATTTCACATCCTTCGATTGGACTTTTTACCTCTTTTGATGCAAGCTTGGCTTACATCCTTCAATTGAGCAATTACCCCTTTCTTGCATGCTTCGATTCACAAAGCAAGGGGGCTCCCACCATGCTAGAGTACAAAAGGCCAAAGTTTCCCTATGGATAACATTCATATTAGCACCCACGGGGCATTGGCTATCTTCATGCTAGCTCTGACTGGGCAAAGGCTCCCTTTGAAAAAATTTGTTTTCGATTCACAACGGCAACGCCTATCTTTATACAAGCCTCGTTTTGGCATTTAGGCCTCCTGCATGCAAGCTTCGATTCATAATGCAATGACCACCTGCATGCAAGCTTGATTCCTGCTTCGATTGGGCATTTGTTTTATTTTGAGCAAGCTTGATTCCTGCTTCGATTTGGAATTTGATTTCTTTTAAGAAACCTTGATTCCTGCTTCGACTGGGCAGTATCTCCCTTGGAAAGTTTGTTTCGACACGCATAGTTTCTTCACTATGGTGGCCCATTCGAAGGGTATGCAAGACATACATGGATGTCCCTTTTGAAGGATATATTTGGTGGCCCATTTGAAGGACATATTTTGTGGCCCATCCAAAGAACATAAATTTGTTGCATTCGAAGGAATATGCAAAGGTCCATTCGAAGAACACAATTAATGTTTGGTCTCTTGATGAGTCTAATCGAAGGCTTACTGACCAAAGTCTAATGCGCTACAAGTCCAAGCCTGATGCACTGGCCACAATGCTCTAAAACTGCTGCACAGCAATCCTGCTACACTACTCCTATATTTGCACAAATTTGACATGCAAATACTGCACCTCGAAGACTACAAGAACAACATACCCAATTTGTTCAAATTTATTTTGTTTTCCCTCCTAAACCTCAACCAACTTCATATATAAGATGTTCCATAACACATCTTAGGGAGCTGGACAACACATCCAGAGGGTTTTTGATAGCTGGAGAAACTTTGATTATGTGAAAATCATCAAACACTTAACACATTCTCAAACCCATAATCAAAAGACCATACCCTTGTTTCTGTTCCTTTCGAATCCAACACTTGAAACACAACACCTGTTTCTTTTCTCTTTCGAATCCAGGAGAAACCCCACACTTTGTTCTTTCTTTCGAATCCAGTAAAAAGAAACACTACACTTGTTTCTTTTCCTTCGAATACATAAACAACAAACACAACTCCACTCTTCTTGACCTTCGAACAGTCAAATAAACACCACACTTGTTTCTTTCCTTCGAATCCAGGACCCGGGGAAATACCAACCCAACAACTTGCTCCTTCTTTAAAATACATCACTAGAAACACCACCCTTGTTTCTTCCCTTCGAATCCCAGAGCTCCCAGTCCAATCACTCAAGGTCCAGAAACACCAACTTCAAAAGCAAGGCAAGGAAAGTCCCTTGACCTTAACCCTTTCGTTTCAAGCATGTAAATGACATTTGTTTACTTTTCATTTCTGCCTTTTTTCGTTTGTTTTTCTTGTCCAAATATATGGTAGAACTAATTTGTACAGACTTAAACAAAAAAAAGAAAACAAAACAATTTATTGAATCAAAGCCTTAGGCTTCTCCCCTGGCTACTTCACAGTTGCAGACATAACAAAGAGTGGTGTGTGAATCAAAACCTTAGGCTTCTCCCCACACTGACTTCTAGGCCCAAACGAAAGGGAGCAACAAGATGGGTGAATCGAAAGGTGCATAATCCCACTAGTTGCAGGCCCAATCGAAAGAAGGCAAAATGTGTCAATCAAAGGGAACCTCCTTTGATCCAGGATGCTTTTCTTTCTCTCTTTTTACATTATTTTTTGCTTTTATATTTTCTATATATTTACATTCAATATGGTTGTAATAATTAGGACTTTTATTCTTTGCAACCCCCACTTGTACACTTGTATACCCCATCCCTCAAAAAGACATGTAATAGCGTAGGACCTTTATTTCCCACATTTTTATTACTTTCATAAATGTTAGTAATTAGGGTGTATGGCAAGATAAAACCAACAAGTAGAGAACCCTAATCAAAGACAAAAATGCATGCAATCAAACACCTTATTCACACACATGCACCTCTAGGGTAATCTCACTTGTTGCCTCGGAAAATAGTCATGTCCCTCGAATATCGGTGTTTTAGAAAAGACCCTCGATAAAAAGATCATAGTCCCTCGATGACCCTCGATGTTGTCTTTGGTAAATGATCTAGTCCCTAAGCAAAAATTGCTAAAACGTCTCATAGGTTTCCTTTTATGACTATACAAATAACCCACGCCGTCCCTTCACATCTAACGATGGGGCTTCTTACCAAATCAAGGGTAAGATAGCAACATCTAAAGGAGGAGGAAAAGAACATTAGACATTTCGAGCAGGTAGAACGCTCGTAGTTGCTTGCTTGCTCACAACTAAAAACCCCTTTTCACACCTACACATTCAATTGAAACATTTTCAAAAGTTAAAACACTTTGTACGCATTCTTATAGAGACGAGAATCATTAAAAGGCACTTTTCAAAATCCCTTTCAAAAACATCTTCCACAAACACCTTTTTGAACTATTTTAAAAACCAACACTTTGTACGCATTCTTATAGAGACGGGATTGATGTGTCTGCGATCGAATTAATGTCTGACGGTATCTTAACTGCAAGCGCACAGCCTATCGCGGTAGTAATAAAATATTGTCGAATCCACAGGGACTTTGTAATCACTCTAGTGTTGTAAAACAGGTTGGTTTAGCTAAGGCGGAAATTGTCACGTTTGGTTTTGGAAAGGTTAAGGAAGGTAAACTAATTGATTTTAAAGTAATTATAAAATGAAATGGTCGGTATGCAATAGAGTCGACCTAAAGGATCTAATTGTACCTAGGCATATAAGGATGGTCCACTTGGTTTATCTGTAGAATTAATCAGTTTAAAAACCCTCAACTCACACTTTCATGGTCTTATCTCGGATTATACGTCTAAAGCCCTATACCTGCTTTCGCTAGCCTAATAGTGTTTAGAAGTATATTTTGGAAACTTAATTAATTCTAATTTGGTTTAAAGCGCTTTCACTATATTTAAATCAAATGCCTAACTTTAGGTATCCGGTTAAAAACCTCACACTTTCGTGGTCTCGATCTAACCTATTTACTCTTCTTACTTTCGTAACAAAGGTTTTATTTTTAAGCATACAAAGTTATAACCAGAGTTAAGTTGATTAAAGTTTTAGCCTAAGTTTGATCAGATGCCTAATGTCTCTTACTATCCCATACTGACGCTAAAGGTTTAGCTAGCCATGGAAATTATAATGAACGTACTGGAAATAAAAACAAACAGATATAGATTGGACATTATAAATAATAAATTAAACATGCATTAATTAATTAAAAGGTATGTAATACAACTGCAAAATAGAAACCTGAAAATAAAGCCAATACTTCAATCCCTCTTCCACAAATCGGAAACTCGGACTTGGTATCGGTAATATGACAAATTCTGAGGCTTGAATAATAAATCCTAAACTATAATAATAATTCCCTGATGTTAGAAATTATTATTTGGGCAATGAAATTAAAAGAACGGAAATAAATGAAGGCAGAAAAATAATAACTGAAGGAATAATCGTTTTTGATTTCGGCAGAGCTTCCGCACAAGTAAACTGTAAAAATCTATGTCATCTAACGTTGAATGTTGAGGTATTTATAGAAGAATGAATTTGGCAGTTGGCTTGAAGACTTGCAACTAAGCTTTCCTTGAAAATCTCCACAAATGTAGGAACGTGGGTAGTTGAGGAAGAAGTGGTGAACGTGGAGTTTGACTGGAGAGAAATAAGGAGTTTGAAAACTCCTTCTGTTTTGCTTTGCCATGTTCTGCACTTTTCAATTAACTGATATATGCATTACATTCGTTACTGAGGCGTTACGAGCAGCTTTGGTGTTTCCCCGTGTTACGATCGTGGCCAATGTGTTACGGTCGTAACACGCTTCAAGATGGCTTACGGTCGTGGCAGATGCATTACGACCGTCACAGCTACAAAAATGTAATTCTTGACAGATTTATCTTTTTCTTCTGTTCTTTTGATGCTTTCTTGCATTGTTTCATGTTTTCTTCTGTTTTGAGCTGAGTTATGAATACCTACAAAAAGTAATGACAAACTCGAAATATTCGGGAGTTAATCGGGTCAAAATAATACAGAACGGGTAAATTTCATGGAAAATAAACGATACAATTTCGTGTTATCAAATTCCCCCATACTTAAACCTTTGCTTGTCCTCAAGCAAAATAATCAATTAAAAATATTGGACAAGTTTTTATAAACGCACATAACTAGTATACCTTTCGTTTTCAAATAATTACAAGAAATCCTAAGTTAGTTCGGCCGAGAAAATCGAAGGAAACCACAACGATACGTAAATGACACAAGCAACAAGCTAGTCGACGACTATCCGTTTTAAACGAAACGTCTAATTATACCGTTATAATTCAACTCAAGGTTTCTCGTTCATATTTCACCCGGTTTCGTTCTTGCGCAATCACATTAAGCCCATTATCCTTGCACGCACGTAGTGGAATAGCTGGTTAGTGGTTCTGATCAAAACACAACGGTTTCTAGCACACTTATGTGGCAACCTCTTTTATCCAATTGCAAGATGCGGGGGATCAAACTGTAGTCTGCCCTACCGAGTTCAGTACCAGATGCTTCTGAACCACCTAGACAATGGATTCTCATGTTACTTAGTAGAAGCTTTTGCATCCGTTGGATTAAACGGTCGGGTGAGGATCGCCCAATTTAATTGGTGCAATACCAATTTCCTTAAAGCATGTAACATTCTTTTTAAATCAATTTGCAAGATCATCCACTTATGTTCATCGACTTTCCACGTGGATTGTGTTAAGACTGGTGCTGACTGCTAATATAAACTACTAGGGGCTAATTTAAGAATTAAAACTCAAAGTATCGGTATAACGAAAATGGAGACGATTCGCGTAAGTAGAGAGTCGAAGGTGTCATAATCGTATAGTTCTCGTTGGATCGCTCTCGGCCTTCTAACTAAGATTTCAGTTAAAGTAGGTAACTAACGGTTATGCGAATATAAAAGGCGAAAAATTTTGGTATGGCTAAATAAAACGGGGAGAAAATGAAATAACGAAATATAACTGAAATAGAAATGAAATTACTCGTTCTGAAATTAAGAATGCAGTGCTCCTCCCACACTATATCAAACATTGTCTCAATGTTATGATATAATGGCGAGGTTAAATGAAAAATACATCAAGAAATGGAAAACAAGGAAAACAACAAGAAAAGGAAAAACTACTGGCGACCACGGCGGCTTCGGGTTCGTGACCTTCTGGAAGGAGTAGCGTCAGAGTCATTGCTCTGGGGTCCAAGAGATGTAACATCCATCCTTAAAGCATTAAGCTCGCATAGCACTTCATCAAGCCTTTCATTCGTCGAGCATTGACCACTCAAGATTTGGGCATTTTGCTGATGTAAGGCGTTGAAACACTCCTGATTCTTTCTTTCAAGAGCTACAACCATCTGATTTTGCTGATGGAGGGCTCTAAGGACGTCTTCCATAGTAAAAGGAGGTGGTGCAGAAGAGGACGACTCAGGAATGTCAGGCACGGGAACAGCTCGATCCAGTTCTTCCTGCATCTCATCAGCGGGGCCGACATGAGGTTCTTCTTGAGCAGCAGCAGGGCCTTCAGGGTTAAATAGCCAGTTGGCTCGATTCTGAGGGTCGATTCGGTCCCTGCAAGGCAAAACAATGTTAGTGTAAACTCGGTTTTGTATCACTGGATGAAATCTTCTGCCGTCCCGCTCGTGGATGAGGTGGGCCGATTTGCAATGATCCAAAGTAAGCAGAACCGGTGGTCGGGATGGCAGATGAACAAGGGTGTCACCATGGTTTAGTGCTAAAGCAAGAGAAGTGACAAGCCCTCCGAAATAGAAAGGTTTTCCGCCTCTGGTGCAGATGGAGTGAATATGAGCCAGGAGGAAAGGTGCGACATTAATTTTCTGACCCGAGAATGCACAATGCATGAAAAATAGCTCCTTGGAGTTGAGCTTGTGGTTACTATCCCTTGCAAAGATTGTGTTGGATAAGATGCGGTGGAAGTAGCGAATAGCGGGGTTGTGGATTTGGGTAGCATTGAGGTGATCGTATGAATCAGCCCGATTATTGGTCAAGCTATGCCAAAGGTTGAAGGATTCCT
Source organism: Vicia faba (assembly GCA_948472305.1). Classification (NCBI taxonomy): domain Eukaryota; kingdom Viridiplantae; phylum Streptophyta; class Magnoliopsida; order Fabales; family Fabaceae; genus Vicia; species Vicia faba. Next base: position 928,966,696 of record OX451741.1, on the reverse strand, counting down.
CATGAAAGGTGTCGGGCACACGTAGGTGAGCGCCTTCATCAGTACAGAAATCTAGTAGGCGACCGAATGCATTCTGTGGGAATTCGTATTCGGTGCTGAAAATGCGGAACCTTACCACACCGGTAAGTTGATTTCTTGGGCCGTTTGGAGTGATGTAGCAAAATGAACTGAGGAACTCAAGGGTGAGGTTCTTGTACGTTGGTTGTGGCTGGATACATAGCGTCCAAAGGTTGACATTCTGTAGTAGGTGTTGGACACTTTCAAGTAACCCGAGGTTTCAGAGGCAGTCAATGTCGACGAACCTCGTAGGATGGATGCCTCGGCGTTGGAATTTCAGGAACCATGTGCGCTGAGTTTCACCTGCTTCGCCATTTCGTAGGGTAATTCCAGGAATGGGTTGGATATTGTTCGCCATTTGCATGCAAGAGTGTTTGAGTGAGAATGGTTGTTGGTTGGTGAATGAGAGAATGAGAAGATGATACGGGTAATGGATGTATATATGGTGGAAGGAGGTAGTGGAAGTTTGAAAATTGATAGGGATTAATGGTGGGTTGAATGGGGTTAATGGGGAGTTATGGAAGAAGAAGAGAGAAAGGTTCAGGGAAGAAGAAAAGGGAACGTTCTGCTAACAGGGTTACTGATGTAGCCCATGTTACGGTCGTAACACCAAGCTGACGAGCGTAACGCTCTGAAAGGCGCGTGACGGTCGTGGGGGAAGGATGACGATCGTGGCAGCTATAAATTTTGCAAATTTTTACAGAACAGAACACAATTACACAGAGTATATATTTTTATAGCAGGCAGAACATCTCAGGCATTCCAACATAAACACAACATTAATTTATTCAACATATAATCCAACATATATAATTCGCAATAGAGTAGAAAATAAAACATTGTAAGCATCATAATGATTGTAAGTTTAAAATTGAAAACAAACAATTGTATTAATTCAAATTGAGTAACTTGTTCTTTTTGACAGAAAATAAATGACTTGTAAATTGAAATGCAGTAACTTAACAAAAAATTGAAACTACCTAGGAACAAAGCAGAATGGAAAAAAAAATCTAAAAACAAAGAATTGAAAAACTGAAAACTGAAAAACTAAGAAACTAAAAACTGCTTCATCCAATCTTTTCTTTTAATATTTCCAAAGCTTGGGTGATGTTATAGAATTGTTCCACCGAGATGTCAGTTAAACCAATAAGATCCAAACGCATAGTCTTCAATTCATTCTTTATTCCATCAATGTCAGTTTTATAAGCATCCAAAGTGGTCAGAATGGTGTTTAATTGTGTAGTGTATTCTCCTTGGTTTATATCAGGGGCTACTTGTGCTTCAGCCATATTTGTAAAGTCATGGTAACCAGGAGGAGTTTCAGGATCTGTTTCGTTTTCAGACATGAAATTATTAGCAACAAAATATGATTGTGGTGTTTCTGGTGTCGAAGGATGGTCGGGTGGATTCAATTCGTACAACCAATTTTCACGATTATGGACACTTACTCGGGCATGGTTCGGGAGGGTAAAAAGAGTAACAACTTCGTTTCTGATCAGGTAATCATAAGGTGCAGGGCCTAAATTTCCTATTATCCGGTTGTTGAAACAGAAATCAATATTCATAGGCCTAATTGATCCAAATGGTGCACAGTTATTAAGTTGGTGACGAGGTCCAAGAGCATGTGCAATCATTGTAACTAATCCTCCCACACTGACAGGAACATTAGGGTCCTCACTAATGCGGGTAAAGGTCTTCATCAGGAGTGGGACAGCATTGACAGGGCGTCCTAGGTTCATACAATAAAGCAGAGATAATTCATCCTTGGATACAGCATTTTGATTTTGTTCTTTTCCAAACAGAGTGTGGGAAAGGATCCTATGGAAATAACGGATGGCTGGGTTATGTATCTCATTGTTATCCATACTTTCTGGGTCAGGGTGATAGTTTCCGGTTAAAGTACCCCAGAAGTAATCCAGCTCAAAATCCAATAAATCGGCCTCAGGGGTAGTAAAAGCTAAGGGTCCGCTGGGGAATCCTAATAAAGCAGCTAAGTCCCTATGGTTATAGGTGAACTCAATACCAAAAAGTCTGAAGGTAATGATTCCTTTTCGGGCTCCGACACCGTGTTCAGGGATGTAAACTAGAGAACTCAAGAACTCAAGGGTAAGCTCTCGGTAAGTGACAAACCTATTTTTCAGGTGGGCTTTCTCCCATCCCAACTGGTTAAACATGTAGTAAACACTGTCAGTAATGCCTAAAGAGTCCATAGTGGGTTCATCATGATACAGGGTTAAACTGATGTCTCGCTGAGACAAAGCCTCAAATCTTCTTCGTTGGTTTCTACCTCTAAAGGTGGTTTCCATAAAGTTCTGTGGAGGAGCCATAGCAAAAACAAAGCGGGGAAACAGAGTAGAGGAGAAAGTAAAGAGAAAAAGACTATTCATAAATCCTGTGGCAAGTAAAATTGTTTTGAAATCAGCAGCAGTTTCATAAAAGTTTTAAAAAATGAAAAATACTTATATAGCAGGCAAAAACAAATAATACAAACAAAATAGCAGGTAAAAACAAATAAAATGGGTTGCCTCCCATGAAGCGCTGTTTTTAACGTCATAAGCCTGGCGAAATACCTAGTGATAGATTAGTTGGGAGAAATAGGTGGCAGTTCTACGAGTGTAAGCATATTCGTATAATCTCTATTATCTATACGATGATATTGTTTTAACCGCTGCCCGTTTACAATAAACGGGGCGCTATTTCTATCCTTAATTTCTACCGCTCCGCTAGGAAAAACTCTTGTAATTTCGAAAGGACCGGACCATCTAGATTTAAGTTTTCCAGGGAAGAGTCTAAGTCTAGAATTAAATAAAAGTACGACATCTCCCACACTAAATTCTTTCCGCGATAAATGCTGATCGTGCCATTTTTTAGTTCGTTCTTTGTATATTTTAGCGTTTTCGTAAGCGTTTAGTCTTAATTCTTCCAGTTCATATAAATCGAGGATTCGTTTCTCGCCAGCAGCAGTGTAATTAATATTGAGTGTCTTTATCGCCCAATAAGCTTTATACTCTAATTCTACCGGGAGATGACATGATTTTCCGTAAACAAGTTTGAAAGGTGTAGTTCCGATAGGAGTCTTGTAAGCCGTCCTATAAGCCCATAAAGCTTCGTTAAGCTTGGATGACCAATCTTTTCGAGATATCGTGACGGTTTTTTCTAATATTTGTTTAATCTCTCTGTTCGAAACTTCGACTTATCCGCTAGTTTGCGGATGATAAGGTGTTGCTACGCGGTGTTTCACTCCATATTTAGATAGTAATTTATCAAATATCTTCGAAATAAAATGAGATCCACCGTCACTGATAACAAGTCGGGGAACACCAAAAAGCGGGAAAATTATATTCTTGAAAAGCTTTATCACTACTCGTGTGTCGTTTGTAGGAGAAGCTATTGCCTCGATCCATTTTGAAACGTAATCGACAGCGACGAGTATAAACTTGTTTCCAAAAGAAGATGGGAAAGGTCCCATAAAATCTATTCCCCAAACATCAAAGATTTCAACTTCAAGTATTCCTTTCTGAGGCATTTCATCGCGTCTTGAGATATTACCGGTGCGTTGGCATCGGTCACAGTTTCTAACGGCGACGTGGACATCCTTCCACAGGTTAGGCCAGAAAAGGCCGGCTTGGAGAATTTTGGCACACGTTTTAGAGGTGCTAGTATGTCCGCCATAAGGAGATGAATGACAATGGGAAATGACGTTTTCTATTTCTTCGTCGGGTATACACCGGCGGAAAATTCCATCAGGTCCTCGTTTAAATAAAAGTGGTTCGTCCCAATAGTAACTCTTGAGATCATGGAAGGATTTCTTTTTCTGTTGGTAAGTTAAGTCAGGTGGAAGTGCTCCGACAGCTAAATAATTAACGATGTCAGCATACCAAGGCAATCCTATGGTCATGTCGATGGCTTCCACGACTTCTTTAGCTTCTGGTTTATTTAAATTCAATTGAGCTAGGTCGCTTATCATATGTGCTATCAGATGTTCGTACGGAAAATCGTCGTTAATTGGCACTTGTTCGGGTTTTATACCTTCTAAACGGGATAAATGATCCGCTACGATGTTTTCGGTTCCTTTCTTATCTTTAATTTCCAAATCGAATTCTTGTAAAAGTAAGATCCATCGGAGGAGTCTGGGTTTTGCATCTTTCTTGGCAAGTAAATATCTGATAGCAGCGTGGTCCGTGTAAATGATGATTTTTGCTCCTACAAGGTAAGAACGGAATTTGTCAAGAGCGAAGACCATGGCTAAGAGTTCTTTTTCAGTGGTGGCGTAGTTCATCTGAGCTGAGTCTAGCGTTCTGCTGGCGTAGTAAATTGCGTGAAGTTTCTTATCTTTCCTTTGTCCAAGAACTGCGCCTACAGCGTAATCACTTGCATCGCACATGATTTCGAAAGGTAACCTCCAATCGGGCGTTTGCATGATTGGTGCATAAATAAGTGCGGCTTTAAGGGTTTCAAAAGCTTTAAGACAGTCGTCATCGAATATGAACTCAGCATCCTTCATTAATAGACCGGTAAGTGGTTTTGTAATTTTCGAGAAATCTTTAATAAAGCGTCGGTAAAAACCGGCGTGTCCTAGAAAACTTCGTATCTCTCGAACGGTCTTTGGTGGTTGGAGTTCTTTAATCACTTCTATCTTAGCTTTATCAACTTCAATTCCTTTATTAGAAATAACATGTCCAAGTACGATTCCTTCTCTGACCATGAAATGGCATTTTTCCCAGTTGAGCACAAGGTTTACTTTTACACATCGTTCTAAAATACTTTCTAAATTAGACAGACATCCTTCAAAGCTTTGTCCACACACAGAGAAGTCATCCATAAACACTTCCATGATGTTGTCAATGAAATCTGCGAAGATGGCCATCATACATCGTTGGAAAGTTGCGGGAGCATTACATAATCCAAATGACATTCGTCTGTACGCGAACGTTCCATAGGGACACGTGAATGTAGTCTTCTCTTGATCATCAGGGTGAATCGGAATTTGGAAAAATCCGGAATAACCGTCTAAATAGCAGAAATAGGAGTGTTTGGCTAATCGTTCTAACATTTGGTCAATAAAGGGTAAAGGAAAATGGTCTTTCCGAGTAGCTTTGTTCAGTTTTCGATAATCAATGCACACTCTGTGTCCACTAACTACTCTTTGTGTTATCGATTCTCCTTGTGCGTTTTTCACAACAATGACACCTCCTTTCTTAGGTACGACATGCACTGGGCTAACCCATTTACTGTCGGAGATCGGGTATATAATTCCAGCTTCCATTAGCTTTTTGATTTCATCTCTGACTACAGTGCTTAGAATCGGATTGATTCTTCTTTGAGGTTCTCGAGAGGTTTTGCAATCCTCTTCTAATAGAATACGGTGCATACAAATTGATGGACAAATTCCTTTTAAGTCTGATATGTTGTAACCTAACGCAGTAGGGTATTTCCTTAGAACGTCTAAAAGTTTCTGAGTTTCCAGCGTTCCTAAACTGGAATTCACTATTACAGGTCGAGTTTGTTCAGTATCAAGGAATTCGTATCGTAGATTTTTAGGTAGAACTTTCAATTCTAGTTTTGGTTTCTTGGGACATGGCATATGATCGGGTGTAAGTGCTAGACTTTCGCTTAGACTGTCATCTTTATATGGTTCTCGCCAATTGTCGTCTTTGAATATCAGAGGGGTTTCAATTTTCATTATTTCGGAATATGTGGTTTGTTCGACTTCCATCTCTCTCACGCACTCGTCTATAATATCGAGTAAATAACATGTGTCATTCATGGCGGGTGCTTGTAGAAATTGAGTGAGGATGAATTCCACTTTTTCCTCTCCGACTTCGAATGTTAATCTGCCCTTCTTGACATCAATTATAGCTCCGGCGGTGGCTAGGAATGCTCTTCCTAGTATGATAGGGGTAATTGAGTCCTCGGTTATGTCCATGATGATGAAATCGGTAGGGATATAGAATTGACCTATTCTAACTGGAACGTTTTCCAGTATACCTACAGGGTATTTAACCGATCGGTCGGCTAATTGGACGGACATTTTGGTGGGTCTGAGTTCTCCCATCTCTAGCTTTTTGCAGATAGATAAGGGCATGACACTAATGCTTGCTCCTAAGTCACATAGAGCTTTGTCTATGACAAATTTTCCAATATTACAAGGTATAGAGAAACTACCTGGGTCTTTTAGCTTATGAGGCATATTGTTTTGAATGAGCGCGCTACACTCAGCAGTGAGTGTAACTGTTTCGTTATCCTCTATCTTCTTCTTGTTGGATAGGATTTCCTTAAGAAATTTAGCGTACGAGGGCATCTGAGTGATGGCTTCTGTAAAAGGTATTGTTATATTGAGTTGTTTCAGAAGTTCAACGAATTTCTTGAATTGGCCCATCGTTTTGGAATTTGTAAGTCTCTGAGGATACAGGATTGGTGGTTTATAAGGTGGTGGAGGTACATAAGGCTTCTCTTGCTCCACTGCCTCTTGCGTTTCGCTTTCCTTTTCTTTTTCTCTAGGTTCATTGGCTTGTTCAGGCGGCTCACTCTGCTTTTGGTACATGGCTGGATTTTCTAGTCTCGGGTCAACAGGTCCGTCGAGTTCTTTTCCACTTCTCAGTATCACAACATTAGCATGTCCTTTCGGGTTGGGCTATGGTTGACCGGGAAAAATTCCAGTCGGTGCCGCAGTAGGTGCTTGTTGTTGATCTACCTGTGAAATTTGCGTCTCAAGCATCTTGTTATGGGTGGCTAAAGCATCAACCTTGCTAGCTAATTGTTTTATCTGCTCATTAGTATGTAAATTTTGATTCATAACGTCTTTATTAGTCTGAGCTTGGGAAGCAACGAAGTGTTCAATCATGATTTCTAGGTTAGATTTCCTAGGAGCATTAGGTCCATTACCAGGATGATTTGGGATAGCTTTTGGATAACCGAGTGGTGTGGCAGGAGCTTGTACAGGCGCGTATAATGCGTTGTTACTTTTGTATGAAAAGTTCGGATGATTTTTCCAACCTGGGTTATAGGTATTGCTATAAGGGTTCCCTTGTACATAGTTTGCTTGTTCAGCTGGAACTCCTGTTAGAAGTAGGCATTCTGGAGCAAGATGTGATTGAAGGCCACATAGATTGCAAGTTTGGACAACTGCAGCTACGGTAGCTGCAGGAGCAGTGGTAAGGTTTTCTAGCTTTTGGGTAAGAGCTTCCACTTTAGCATTGACTTGGTCCAGGATATTCACTTCAGACATTCCACCTTTGGTTTGGGATTTCTCCACATTAGCTCTTTCGCTTCCCCATTGATAGTGGTTCTGGGCCATACTTTCGATAAGTTGATTTGCTTCGGCATATGGTTTATCCATCAGTGCGCCACCAGCAATGGCGTCTATAGTCATTCTTGTGTTATACAACAGACCGTTATAAAACGTATGATTGATTAGCCATTCTTCTAAACCATGATGAGGACAGAGTCTAATCATATCCTTGTAACGTTCCCATGCTTCGAAAAGTGATTCGTTATCTTTTTATCTAAAACCGTTGATGTTAGCTCTAAGCATAGCAGTTTTGCTTGGTGGGAAATATCTAGCCAAGAAGACTTTTTTCAATTCATCCCATGTGGTGATTGAATTTGAAGGAAGGGATTGGAGCCAGGCTCGGGCTCTGTCTCTTAAAGAAAAAGGAAATAGGCGCAATCGTATCGCCTCGGGGTTTACACCATTCGCTTTTACAGTGTATGCGTACTGCACAAACACTGACAGATGTAGGTTAGGGTCGTCAGTAGGAGCTCCAGAAAATTGGTTCTGCTGAACGGTGGATAGAAGCGAAGGTTTCAGCTCGAAATCGTTTCGAGCGATAGCAGGGGCGGCAATGTTGTTGTGAGGCTCCGCTTGCGAAGGAACTGCGTAGTCCTTAAGAGCGCGAGGCGGATTTGGTACGTCAGCCATTGTCGATTCTTCGGTAGATTCTGATAACGGGATATCAGGAATTTTAGTCGGAGGAAGATTATTGAGAGATCGGTATTCTTGAATTCGGCGTCTTAATCTTAAGTAACGCTCGATATCGTTAATTTGTAAATGCAAAGGCTCGTTTTGAGAACGAGTGTTTGGCATACAACAGAGGGAAATATAAAAAGTTGCCTTAGTCTAGACAGTGTTGTTTTCAGATTACACTAGTGACTAAACTAAAGTCCCCGGCAACGGCGCCAAAAACTTGATGTGTCTGCGATCGACTTAATGTCTGACGGTATCTTAACTGCAAGCGCACAGCCTATCGCGGTAGTAATAAAAGATTGTCGAATCCACAGGGACTTTGTAATCACTCTAGTGTTGTAAAATAGGTTGGTTTAGCTAAGGCGGAAAATGTCACGTTTGGTTTTGGAAAGGTTAAGGAAGGTAAACTAATTGATTTTAAAGTAATTATAAAATGAAATGGTCGGTATGCAATAGAGTCGACCTAAAGGATCTAATCGGACCTAGGCATATAAGGATGGTCAACTTGGTTTATCTGTAGAATTAATCAGTTTAAAAACCCTCAACTCACACTTTCATGGTCTTATCTCGGATTATACGTCTAAAACCCTATACCTGCTTTCGCTAGCCTATAAGTGTTTAGAAGTATTTTTTGGAAACTTAATTAATTCTAATTTGGTTTAAAGCGCTTTCACTGTATTTAAATCAAATGCCTAACTTTAGCTATCCGGTTAAAAACCTCACACTTTCGTGGTCTCGATCTAACCTATTTACTCTTCTTACTTTCGTAACAAAGGTTTTATTTTTAAGCATAAAAAGTTATAACCAGAGTTAAGTTGATTAAAGTTTTAGCCTAAGTTTGATCAGATGCCTAATGTCTCTTACTATCCCATACCGACGCTAAAGGTTTAGCTAGCCATGGAAATTATAATGAACGTACTGGAAATAAAAACAAACAGATATATATTGGACATTATAAATAATAAATTAAACATGCATTAATTAATTAAAAGGTATGTAATACAACTGCAAAATAGAAACCTGAAAATAAAGCCAATACTTCAATCCCTCTTCCACAAATCGGAAACTTGGACTTGGTATCGGTAATATGACAAATTCTGAGGCTTGAATAATAAATCCTAAACTATAATAATAATTCCCTGATGTTGGAAATTATTATTTGGGCAATGAAATTAAAAGAACGGAAATAAATGAAGGCAGAAAAATAATAACTGAAGGAATAATCGTTTTTTATTTCGGCAGAGCTTCCGCACAAGTAAACTGTAAAAATCTATGTCATCTAACGTTGAATGTTGAGGTATTTATAGAAGAATGAATTTGGCAGTTGGCTTGAAGACTTGCAACGAAGCTTTCCTTGAAAATCTCCACAAATGTAGGAACGTGGGTAGTTGAGGAAGAAATGGTGAACGTGGAGTTTGACTGGAGAGAAATAAGGAGTTTGAAAACTCCTTCTGTTTTGCTTTGCCATGTTCTGCACTTTTCAATTAACTGATATATGCATTACGTTCGTTACTGAGGCGTTACGAGCAGCTTTGGTGTTTCCCCGTGTTACGGTCGTGCCCAATGTGTTACGGTCGTAACACGCTTCAAGATGGCTTACGGTCGTGGCAGATGCATTACGACCATCACAGCTACAAAAATGTAATTCTTGACAGATTTATCTTTTTCTTCTGTTCTTTTGATGCTTTCTTGCATTGTTTCATGTTTTCTTCTGTTTTGAGCTGAGTTATGAATACCTGCAAAAAGTAATGACAAACTCAAAATATTCGGGAGTTAATCGGGTCAAAATAATACATAACGGGTAAATTTCATGGAAAATAAACGATACAATTTCGTGTTATCAGGGATTACAAAGACATTTTCAAAATATTTTCAAACCCACACCACAAAGCACATTTTCAAACAAAGCAAGTGATCTAGAAAGCAACTAAGAGCCCATAGATAACTATGGATAAAAAGGGTGTTAATACCTTCCCTTTTTATAATCTACCCCCCGAACTCAAGAAAATAATCTCAAAGGTCTTTCCTATTCTTTTCACCCTTTCCTTATTGGATAAAATAAAATTCGGTGGCGACTCTTGCTATCCACAACAATTGCAATCAAACGCAAAACAACAAATTCAGTTCTCTCGCCGTATTACACATCCAAAAATATATTCTAAAAATATAACAATAACATCAACACCATTATGTGAGATAGATTGCAAGGGAAGAAAAAATGTTTTGTTCAAGATTAAAGAACATTTTTTCCATCTTGTAATACATCCCAAATAATGATGCTTGCGAGTTTTGGGCGACTTCATATTACTAAGGATTAAGGTAAAATCAGTTTAACGAGTGATTTTATAGATAATATTATAATTTTTTTACCTCGGTTAAATATATAACCGAAGGGTTATGTCAGATCCATGGTTTTAGGATTGGTAGAAATTTCCCTAAAAACATGGTTACAATAAGATGTTATGTGAGATGTTCTAACATGTTGGTCATTCTACATTGAAGACAGATGTTCTGACAGATGTTGTGACATGCTGCACCAGAACATAAATACAAGTTGTTTTATTCTTGACAAGATTTGATTTGATTGTATGATATTCCTTTTGGATATATCTCATATATTTGTGCAGGTCAAGAAGATTTAATATGGAACAAGTGATTTAATCTCCAATTGTACATAAGTTTCTAAAATTGGATGTTGAGACAATTTAGGAAACTTGATATTGTGTTCAAAAATTGAAGGAGGTTTTTTTGTAAATTGGTGCAGTCCTCAGCTTGTGGATCAAGAAATATCTTGGTGAAGATTTCGAAGCCCATGGACTACTGAAGAGTATATAAAGAGAAACCTAAACCTAATGTAATTTGGCTTTTCACAATTTTGTAAAAAATAAGGGGAAGTTTATAGTTATATGTTTTGAAAGTCTCTTGTATTTTTTACGTGTCACCCTTGTATATTTTGATACATTGTGGTAGACTAAATGTTCATTGTTACTTGTCCATCACTCATGAGCTTTTAAGAAAAGAGTTGATTGTTTATCAAGTTATTGTTCTTAGTTAAAATCTTTTAAGAAAAAATAAGTATTGTTCTCACTCATGAGCTTTTAAGCAAAGAGTTGAGTATTATTGTATTGGAAGTGTAATCTTCTGGTTTTGATTAGTCATGGGTTTGTGACTAGTTTTATCACTGAGGTGATTGTGGGAAGTGAGAGAGGGATCTCATATCTAGAGGGTTCTAGGTATAAGTTACACAAGGTAGCGATTAGGTGATAAGTTGTAAACTAGGGTTGGTTTAGCTTTAAACTAATAGTATCATAGTAGATTTCCTTCTTATCTTGGTAGGCTCCAGAGTAGGTGATGTTGCACCAAACTGGGTTAACAATTAACTGTGTTCTTTATCATCGTGCAATTTATTTCTACATAATTTACAATTTGATTTATTAAGTTATGTCTTCCAACAGATGTAGTAACATCTGTCCTGACATTGTGTTTTGATGTCGGGTTATCAGTTTTAACATGTTTTAAAGTGCCATAATTTTAATTGATATCAGAGCAGACACCCTGGTCTATTTATTGGGTGAGCTTCAGGGAGATTTTTCTGGTACTATATGTCTTTTTTAACGATAGAATGATAACACTCTCGATATTAATGTACAATGGAACTTGGAAATTTTGCAGTATCTGGAGAATCCTGATGCTAAGGATATAGAGGGAGAGATTATGAGATGACTCTTGTTAACTTTATAGCTTTGAATTCCATATTCAATTGAGTTATTAAAATTATGTTCAGACTGTTAAACACAAGTAATATGGTCAAAATATGCTTGAGAATTTCTCAAGACCTTTCTTGAAAGCACATATGGTCGGGAATATATTGAGGTCTCTATCCAAGAGATTTGACTTGTAAGTGACAACCATTGAAGAAGATCAAGATATCAACAAGATAGATGAATATTTTGGGTCACTTCAATTATTTAGATGATTTTTAATAGAAGATTTAGAGCATGGCTTCTGTCTCCAACCCTGTAGGAGCTTGTGAACTGGTTTCTGATGAAGAGTTATTCATTGATTTGTGTTCCTTGGGTAGAAATTCAACCAGGTTCTGAGAGAAGTGGATAAAAGCTCAAGGCCAAATGTCAAGAACATCAGTTCTGACATCAGCAAGGAAAAGCTGGAACAGAAGAAAAGGCCTATTAATGTAAAGGCATTCAGTTTGAAGGATTTTGCCATATTAAAATAGAATGACCTATCTACCTCAAGAAAACAACTTAAGGAGATTTATATTTCTTAGTCTGATCAGGGATGTGATCCCGTTGTTGAATCTTCCAAGGATGTTATTGCCTTATCTAGAAGGTGGATTTCTGATTCCTGTATTAAAGGAATAACTTATGATGAACCGGATGCTTCTTACAAAGAATTATGGATCAAAAGTGAAGAAGTATGTCAACAGGGATAAAAAAAAGTAACATTTTCTCAACTACAGACTGAAACGGAAGAATGTTTGTCTACTATTTGTAACCTGCAGGATGAGGATGTTGAACAAATGATTCCAATGTGTTAGTGAGATTCTTCAAAATTAGACGATGATTGGAAATCGGTAAGGAATAGTGTAAGTTCCTTAGTTTTAAGGATTGACATTAATTTTTATAAAACAAATATAGCAGTAATATGTTAATAGCATGTGATTACTTGCTAAGTAGAGCAGGTAAAGTAAGAAGTACTATTTTACGTTAGGATATGTTGAGTTGAAGTGTTTCAACATATGGAACGACATGTCGGATGAGATGTCATATGAGGAAGCATATGGAATCATGCCTAAGCTGAACTGGAATGTTATATTTTGTTAAGTCAAAAAAAATGAATATACTTTGAGGATAATAAAGTATTTATATTATCCTATGTGGCGATACTTTGTAGGTCAAGAAGAATCAAGAAGAATATTGAATAATATTGACTTTCTAAATTTGGAGTTAATTTAGAAATATTTGATTGAAGACGTTGATTGTAGCAGAGGTTACTGTTAATTGTTACAACTGATATGCTGTATTTTGAAGGCCAAAATCCAGTTGGGTATAGGTTATAAATATAAGCTTTATAACCAAGGATTAGTACCATCCGAGAATTTAAAATATGTAATCCTTGGGGTTAAGTCTGTTAGCCACTCTGGAGGAGAGTTGGTATGTGTGAACCACTTGGTTTGTGAGATGGTCATTGTGTTCTCCTCGAAGCTGTGAAGCAAGAGTTAGTATTGTTCTTGGAGTAAGCTTGTAAGCAACTCCATGTTGTAGTCTTAGTCAAGAGTCTTGGCTAGTGATTGTCATGGAAGTGTGTCTTCTTATTTGTTTAGAATTGTGTTGATCCATTTGTTGTATGTGATTGAAGAGGGGTTGAGGAGGGCCTCATATCTAGGTGAGTCTTAGATAGAAGTCTAGCAAGGGAAGTGATTAAGTGATTAGGCCGTAAACTGGAGGATTGTTGTAGGGTCTATGAATTAATATAATTTTAGTGGACTTATCCCTGGCTTAGCATGCACCCGGAGTAGGAAGGTTGTTCCAAACTGAGTTAACAATTCTATTGTGTTGTTTATGCTTTTCAATTACTTTTTATTGTTAATACCTTGCATGTTTGTTTATGTCGGATCCGATGTCCCAACATATCATAGACATCTGAGTTCTGTCATACCAGAATTTCAAAGAGTGTTTGACTATCAAGGCTATAACTATCAAAGGAACATCTATAGTAACAAACGTTGGTTCCTCCAAAAGGCGGGTTGAGTCAAGGATGTCCATAAAAATGTCTCAACATCATACTAGACATCAAAAATGCTCAACCTAAGGATAGGTTCTTGCACTAAAGTTGTCACTTATGCGGTAAAGTTTGTCATATCAGGTCCCTTTGTTTCCAATTGAATGACTATTCCAAAGGTCCAATTCATCCTAAGGATAGCCAAGTAGTGGTTAAAACTCAAAGAAGGTTTTGGGAATCATTAAGTCTCACTGTACCAATTTTTGTTACTTTTGTTAATGGTGCCAAAAGGTGAAATTAAGGGTGTTGGAAAACTGGATGGATGATGCTCTCACTGTTAAAAGTCTGGCAACTAATATGATAATCATAAGTCAGTTATATGATCAAGGAATGAAAGTAAATCCCTCTAAGGGAGTATGGTTGGTCACTATGGAGAAGATTGAAGTTGTTATGAAGAGGTTAGTTCCAAAGATAATTGTTATTTCTTGGTACCACAAGAATCTATTGGCTCACACTAGAATTTACAACATCAGACTTATGAAAAAGTTCTAGAACTTTCTTTTATGGATCTAATGAGCCAATGAAATGTGAGAGTCTTGATGGTTAGAAGCATGTCTAAGTGATTATTGATTATTTTTCTAAAAATGACCTGGGTAATCTATAGCAAAGAAAATTCAGATATTCATGAGGACTTCAAAGGTCTATATCAGTTTCTTTAGGGAAAAGATGAGTTCCAAATATGATGAAGGGATAGTTCTGGGTTACCTTACTAATAGAAGATCTTATTGAGATGTTAAGTCCATAACCAATGTCAATTATTCTAGAATTATGGAAGGGACTGATGTCCAAGCAGATGTTGGAACATCATCTTAACAGATTGACTTCACAAAATAAGGTAGACTTTGAAGAGCTAGAGGCACTAATTTAGAGAGCTCTCAAGCCAACAAATTTCTCTCTTGAGTCTTAAATTTTGTTTAAGAAACTCATTATTTCCTTATGAGACATTCTCTAGAATCAGAGATGTAATTTCTAATTTTGGTTTTATCTCAAGTTTTGTATTGGAATTAATTGAGACCTTGTTTGATGAATTTTGGAGTAAAGCTATTGGAACAAAATTGATTTACAAGAACAAGTCTGATGAACTTTGTGTTAATGGAGGATTTTTATTTTTGGGAAACAATCTTGTCTCTTGGATCATCAATAATTCAATTTATGTATCATAGTCTTTCTCTAAGGGTAAGTATAATGCTGAAGGAAGTTGTTGCTTTCAATTGATTTGGTTGCTAATAGATTACAATGTCCAACAGGATGTCATGACATTATATTGTGGCAAGTTGGTTTCAGTCTATATATTCAAGGATGTCAGTTTTCATAAATGGACAAATCTCATTAATACTAGTCATCTCTTTGTCAGGGGTCTTGCTACAGGAAAAAGTGCTACTCCTAAGCTTGGGACTTCTTAGAAACTACTAGGAGATACTTTATTTGAAATTGGATGCAAATCATATTAAGAATTTGAGGGATGTTTTTGGAACTTGTACTGCTGACGAATAAGAGCACTCACGTGTTAGGATGAGGTTATCTTTGACCAAGTCAAAGTTAGTTCAAATGGTGTGAAAATCTCCAACAATCAAAGCTTGGGAAGAGATAAAGAAGAATAAGAAAGTGTCTCCCTCCTATAGTAAGTGGTGCGCTGATAATGAGAATGATTATACTTCTTCCAAAAAAAATATCCTTGACTGGTCAGACGTTACAAGCAAGGTCCTCCTTCTAATTAAAACCAAAAACTTAGTGTCTCTCTCTCTCCTCTCAAGTTGGGTGTTCAACATGAGTCATTCCAAAAATGTTGATGCCAGAGGGGTCTAGTTGCTGGAAGCTAAGTCAGGAAAGAAGGATAAAAGAGTTGATCCAAAGAAGGTTAAATCCAAGGTGAAAACATTTGCTGGATCATCTACTGGAGCATATGTGACAGGGAAAAAGTATGTGAAAAAGATGAAGTCCTACAAGAAAATTCATGTTCAACTACATAACTCTGTCTCAAATGTGATTAAGATTGGGTCAATTTTATTAACCCAGATGGTTGGTATGGATAGCTTGTTTGAAAGATGGAATGTTTTTTGATGTTTGGATCTGTAATAATTTCCTAAAATTGGTTTCTTTCCATCAATTTTTGTTTATGTTAGTTTCCATCAATTTTTTTTTTTGTTTGCATCTTTTTGTTTTTATTACTAGTGTGTTTCCATTTGGGTTTATGCTTGTATGCATTGTGTGCTTCCAATATGTATTTAAAATTTTTACTCTGTTTTTGTCAATTTTTGGCTAAAAATAGGGAGTAAAGTGTTAGTCTTTTAGTTTGTCCTGATGTAATGACAAATGTCTTGACATGTTGATAGGAGTGTACTACTGATAAGGGAAGAGTAGTCTATTATGGTTACTTATTGTATTCAACTATTTAGGGGGAACGATTATTTGTCATGCTTGTTGGTGCTTCTGCTGATTGTCTCTCAGGCTTGTTGGTTCTTCTACTGTTGCTAGTTATTTGTGTGCAATAATGCCAAACCACATATTCTGACATCATACCTGATATGTTTATGGAGAACCCTTGATACTCTTTGGTAATCTATTACTCTAGTGCTCTGAGTTATTTGCGAGGCTTCTGCTGCATGTTCTTCTAATGTGTGAACTTGGATAGTTCGATTATTTTTCTTGTGATTTGGGTTTTCCCCTTCAAGTCTAGGTATGTTTTTCTGGTGATTTGGGTTTTCCCATTGAGGGGGAGGATTTATTATATATGATAGGGAAAGTACTGGTCATGTCTGAACTTGGATATTTTGATACATTGTTGTAGACTAAATGTTCATTGTTAATTGTCCATCACTCATGAGCTTCTAAGAAAAGAGTTGATTGTGTGTCAAGTTATTTTTCTTAGTTAAAATCTTTTAAGAAAAACTAAGTATTTTTCTCACTCATGAGCTTTTAAGCAAATTGTTGAGTATTACTGTATTGGAAGTGTAATCTCCTTGTTTTGATTTGTTACAGGTTTGTGACTGATTATATCACTTAGGTGATTGTGGGAGGTGAGAGGGGAATCTCATATCTATAGGGTTATAGGTAGAAGTTTCACAAGGTAGTGATTAGGCGACTAGTTGTAAACTAGGGTTGGTTTAACTTTGAACTAATACTATCATAGTGGTTTTCCTTCTTGGCTTGGTAGTCCTCAAAGTAGGTGACGTTGCACTGAACTGGGTTAACAGTTAATTGTGTTCTTTATCATTCTGCAATTTATTTTTGCAGAACTTACAGTTTCATATGTTAAGTTTTGTTTGTAAACAGATGTCGTAACATATGTGATGACATTATGCTCTGATGTTGGGACATTAGTTTTAATATGTTTTAAAGTGCCAGAATTTTAGGTTAGAATATTTTGTTTACATTTATAAACAAATAAAAACATTAACTATGTTAGCTGGGAATTGAAACATGTTCTAAGTAGTTTTTCCCCTCGGTTATATTAAAAATCGAAGAAATTTTTGGTTTTTCTATTTTAATAAATAATAAAAGATGGCGCGCCTTGGCTTTATATCGTGGTTTTTTATTTTTCTTAGGTGAAGATTCGTCATAAAAAGCGTTATTTGTAGTAGTGATATCTTCAAGATTATCTGTGTTGGCAAGCTGGTGGGTGAGGAATAGGCGTCCCCTTCCATGAAATAATGGTCTCCCTTAATTGCACGCGCTCAGGATGCCCCTAATGGCGATCCGGCAAAGGGAGGTAAACTGGTGACTCCTCACCTAAAGGGAGTACCCCTAGAAGAGATTACCACAAAAGAAGACCAGTGAACTTTGGCGGATTTTTTGTTTTTGTTTCGTTGCCCCATTATGGATTTTTTCTATACTTTTGCTCTTGCAGGGATTTTACAAGAACCTAACTTTTATGCCTTTTAGGCGTCTTTGTTTTATCTGTTTTTCCTTTATTATCATTTTCCCGTGTGATTTTCTTAGGATTGTTCTTTAAGTGACTTTATATAATCGCTCAGGATCTCTTTTTACGCCCTTTCATTTATATTTTCCCATAAGGAAGTAAGGATCCATTATGAAAATCCAGTGCATTTTGTTGCCCCAATGGGCGATAAGGATTCCTTATAAGAATCGAGCACTTTTTATTTCCTCAAAGGGAGACAAGGATTCCACCATGAGAATCTAGTATTTTATTGCCTCTAAGGGCGATAAGGATTCCTCCGTGAGGATCCCCAATTTTATCACCTCTAAGGGCAAAAAGGATTCGTCAATGAGGATCCAACTTTGTATTGCCTCCAAGGGAAGAAAGGATTCCTCCATGAGGATCCATTATTTTATCTCCTACAAACCCAACAATGACTCCTCCATAAGGATCCAACATTTAATCGCCTCCAAGGGAAGCAAGGATTCCTCCTTGAGGATCCATCATTTTATCTCCTCCAAGGCTAGCAAGGACTCCTCCATAAAGATTCAACATTTTATCGCCTCCAAGGGGATGTGTAATACGGTGGCAGAACTGACTTGGTTTTGCGTTTGATTGCAAATGTTGCGGATAGCAAGAGTCGCCACCGGCTTTTCTTTTATCCAATAAGGAAAGGGTAAAAAGAATAGGAAAGACCTTGATATTATTGAGTTCGGGGGGTAGGTTATGAAAAGGGAAGGTGTTAGAACCCTTTTCATCCGTAGTTATCTACGGGCTCTTAATCGTTAGCTCACTTTGTTTTGAAAATTATTTGTGTCGTGTGTTTGAAAATATTTTGAAATTCCAATGTAAGAAAACTTTGTAATGATTCTCGAGAATGCGTACAAAGTGTTTATTGGAAAATATTTTTGAAAGAGTGTTTTTGAAAAGATGTCTTGTTTTGAAATGTTTGTGAGCAAGCGATTAAAAGTATTATACCCTTACTCAAAGTATTTCAAGTTATTTTATTCCTCCTTTAGATGGTTCTATCCTACTATTATTTAGTAGGAAGCCCTATCGTTGGATGTGAAGGGGCAGGCGTAGGTCATCGTACAGTCATAGAAGGAAACTCGTAGGGGCGCTTTAGCATTTATCGTTTAAGGGACTAGATCATTTACCGAAGGCAGCATTCAAAAGGGTCATCGAGGGACTATGATATTTGATTTTGAGGGACAATGCTAAAGCGTCCCCACGTTCGAGGGACATAACTGTTTTTATCGAAGGCAACAAGGGAGGTTACCCTAGAGGTGCGGGTGTGCAAAGTGTGTTGTGATTCAGTTATTTATCTTGTATTAGGGTTTGCAACCGTTTGCATCTTGCCATACAATCCTATTAGCTAAACAATTATATACAAGGCATAAAGTATAAATGCGAAAAAGTAAATTTCTACCCTATTACAGGGCTTTGGGAATGAGGGATACAAGTAATAAAAATGCGGGGAAAAGTAAAATCCTAATTACTTCTTACAAACCATGAGCAGTTACATAATCATAAAAAAAACACGTGAACAATAAATCGTGGTAATTGTAAGATAGGAAAGCGAAAGGAGAAGGAAATTATTTTTTGGCGATTTTCTTGATAAAAAAGATTTTGCGATTAACCTAATAACTGAATTAATTTTAATTGATTAAAAAAAGAAATTGATTAATTAAAACCTAAAAACCCTAAATTGGTTTTAATTAATTAAAAAAATGGTTTAGTGAAAAACCTAAAAACTAAATTAATTGATTACATAAAAAAGCCTAAAAAATTAATTTAGGTTAATTAAGTAAAAACCTAAAACTATTTAGAGTTTATAAAAATCAAAGGTTTATTAAAAGGTTTTGTGAAAATAGAGAAAAAAAGAGTAAAATAATAGAAAATTTAAGAAAAAACAAAATTGGCAGGGGTGGGTGTTAAACCAACGCCCTGAACACTTTCAACCAACACATTCACAACCAGGCCAGACGCGCCTTGGTGTTAAATAATGGAACCGGAACCTTTAGTAATCTGCAAAACATGTGAAATCATAAAAAATTTCAAAATGGCAAAAGCCTAGGATCAAACCCACGACTATGCATAGTAAGTCTTTATCGTGCGCGCTTCAACGGTTGGGGCAGTAATACATCTGTTGATTTATATGAAACAATTAAAAGAAATATGAAACACAAATTCATAGAGTGGAGAGAAGGAGGAGCCCAAGCTCCGGTCGTCTTCTCCGATAGCCCTTTTATTCAACGTACAAAAATAAGAGATGTCAGCAAACCAAAAGTACCCTATCCCCCTAAATTGAGGCCTGTGAGTTCAATGGGACAATTATTTTAGAATTAAACTCAATGGTTTGGGAGGTATAACGAAAATGATATGGGTCTATACAAGTATGGTGATTCATGATTTGGCCAGCATGGGACCTCCACTATGGGTTTTTCCTGCCCTTTTGAACCTCAGAAACACATAAAAGACATTCGTAGACGTTAAAATGCAGTGAAAAAAAGAATGCAAAAATCATGAAATGTATGAAACCGGTGATGTGTATATGTGCTTTTATCCTCTTTTGACCATTACCATTGGTTCAGTCTTACCCTATGATGTTCCTGGAAGCGAATGGGACGACTAGTTTATAGTGAAAGGGACTGTAAACAGGGTTTTGAGTTGCCCTAGGTTTCTTTGAAAATTTTGAGATTTAGGATAAGCTTCTTTGTATAAGGGTTCGGTTCTTTTTTGTCTGAAGAATGCAGAATAAATACCATGAATTAGGTCAACATAGAATGGGCTTGGACCTTTGTGTAAGAGATCTCGAATTATATTATCTTATTTTGACTTTTAAAATAATAAAAAATAAAAAATAAAAAATAATAAATCAAATAGAGGTGTATTAACAAGTCTTGAGGTGCATAAGGAGTGTAATACACACTTGGACTATGAATAATAGCCCAATAGCCCAAAATACCAAGTTTGCTCAATTTGAACTTCATGCATTTGCTCAAAATTTCCCAACTTGCACTAGTCATAAATATCTCAATTTTCATCTTTTGAAGGTGATCTAGAACTTTATGGAAAGCTCAATATGACCTATACAATCTCTCTTTTGATCATTTTTTTCATTTGGAGACTTTATCTTGATGTAAGTTACCTTGACAAAAAGTGTCTTTTTGTTGACTTTTGAAATGACCTATAATGTATTGGACCATATCTCTCAAATGAAGCATTTTTTGGACTTGATCTTAGAGATTCAAAGTTGTATAGAATTGAATTTCCTTCAAAATGAGCTTTGGTTGGGGAAGATATGATGAAGCATGTGAAAGTTATGCTTGGTCAAAGTTCAATTGACTTCTCATAAAGAAAACCCTAATTTTGCAACTTTTGACTTTTGATGATTTACGAGTTTTCTTGGTGAATCATGATCAACCCTTGATCAAATTATGAATACCACTTCAAAACCTTCATGTTTACTAAAATCTTAAAGTTTCATTATATGTTGACCACAGTTGACTTTTTACCCAATGTAGTTGATTTTCAGTCAATCTGAGCAATTGATTGAGCAAACTTGTGATGCAAGGAATGAAACTTGGTATGAGAATTCTTTGAGACATATAAGAGACCATGAATTCCATTTGGGACCTTAGAAACCAAAAGTTCCTTGTGAAAGATGAAACCCTAGTTGTGGACCCATTACTTAGGTGGAGAATTAAGCAGAATTTGTCTGATCAATTCTTGAGCATTTGAGAACCCTAGGAGAATGACTTAAAGAAAATGGAGGGGAAATTTTGGGGTACAACAGCTTCCCTTATTCAATCTTCTTTAACCTGAAGAGTTATATTGGTATATCCATCATTCGTGATCTGAAGGTGGAAGAGAATTGAATACTTAAGTGCCCAAAAATTCGCACTCGTTTGTGCAAGAAGTAACGTTATTGGTTGATAATATTGCTTGAATAGGCTTAAAGATGTCATTCAGAGAGGTGACAGAGTGTCATTGGTTATGGGCTTATAGATTCCATCCAAAGTAACTATTCATAGAAGCATCAGAATGAGTCTACGCTTGATTGTATCTAAAGAATGCTTTCCAAAATGAACCTCTGGGGAAGGTGTTTAAGTAGCTTCTTGTCAGATTTAGTCTATAAGGGAGATGTTTTTCATGTAGATAGTCGCCTCGTATTGTTTCAGGAATTGATCTACAGTCTGCTTTTGTTGGTAAACCCGTCCTGTTTCAGCAATTCATACCATCTGGCCATATTGATAGTTTCACCGTCCTGTTTCGGGAATTAATCTTCGACCTGGTCATACAGATAGTTGCCCCATCTTGTTTCAGGAATTAATCTGTGGCCTGTTTGAGAATCATTGATGATATTCGTCTGTTTGTGGACTTTTACCTGAAAAGATAAAGTTAGTCTTTATGCAATATCATGATGCATGTGATGCATTGTGTAATGATGTTCTCAAAGTAAATGAGAGTTTTATATGTGTGTCATATGCATATGCTATGATACTTGTAAATGATGTATGGATGTAAGATGTCGTTGAAGTGTATCAGTAGCTTCGTATAACATATTTGGCTAGGGAAAACAAATCCCTGACTGTCATTGGGGATGAAGAATATGAATCTTCATTCTTTCTTAGAATGTATCTGTTGGGGATTCCCGTTTTCTATTTTTGAAGAAATTCTGCTGGACATGTTTGACTTCTGCTTGGGGAGAAGAGTTCAGGAACATTGGTCTTTCATGGCTCTACTGGGGAATTTAGTTCTTATATACCCTGACTGGGGATAAAAGAGATGGATAATATTCTGAGGCGTTATATGACCAAGTTTCTGATATGGATGCCAACTCTTCTGGGGAAGACAAAGTTGAATGTCATCTGGTCCGGTTTCAGATTCCGTAGCAACCTTCTAGGGATAGCAGCCTGGACTACCTTTTGCGGGAGAAAGGAATTTTTCCAGGAATTTGCAGTAATTGTATAAATGAACTTTGTTTCGGAAATTAAATTTCGTTGGGGAAATAAACCCTGCTGGAGAAATATACTCTGCTGAGGAAATGAGCCTTATTGGAGAAGAGAATTTTGCAGGGTGTTGGAGAAATAAACTCAGCTGGGGAATTAGATTCATGTGAACTATGATGAGAAAGAAAACTCTACTGGGGATTGGAATTCAATAGGCTATGTGGAGGGAGTTTCCACTATATGCTGGAGAAATGATCAAACTCCTTTATCCGCTTGGGGGATTTTCCGGGGAGTATGATTAGGTTAATTGCTGGAAGATGCCCCAATTTCTATCTTAAAAGTACATTAGACTTACGGGAGAATGTATCTTTGTCGGGAATGAGCTTGTGAAGATAGCTTTGTGGAGGATTTTTTTGGGGGGATTTTCCTGTGGAGATTTATGGATGACTTGAACGTTATCCCAACTCCTAGAGTCTAGAATAAATGCTTATTCCTATTTTTATACACATATTTGTCAACAGTAATCATATACATATGCATATGTTCATTCAATTTAGTTATTAGACGTTTTTGCAAACAAAACAGAAAAAAATAAAACATATTTGAATTTTGAAATGGTATTTGTATTTAATTTGCCTATAAACAGGCAATTTTGTACAAAGATACGGAAATCCTACTAAGAGGAAATCGTCGTGAAATGAAAGGAGTACAAAGTAAAACAAAGAAAAACAAATATGTGGAATGATCCTGTCGAGTTTCAACTCTGCTATTGCCTTTATGTCTCCGAGCATCTCATCCCTCGTTGTCGGAAGAAGTTAACGGAACTGATATGTACCATTTGAACTTGACGTTGGTAATAAAGCTTGTTGTAAGTGATCCAATGGGACATAGTCGTACGCTTTAATCTCTAATTTTTGCCTGGACTTCCCTTTCGGGTTTCTAGTCCACTGGGATACCCTTTTGCCCAAGCCACCTTTTCAGGTTTTCGACTTGTCGGGTGTACAATCTTTATATTTATATCCTTAATTTTTGCCTGAACCCTTTTAATTCTCCTGGATGCCCTTATTTTTTCCTAGGCCAGTCAACCTAGCGGGTCGTTTTCATGCATAGTATCTTTTGACTATATGCGTATTCACAGGGTGCAGAAAATCATCTTCGTCCATGGTGGTAGTATAATATCGCCGGCAGAAAAAATTTCTTGATTACAAATAGCCCTTCGTATGTGGGAGTCCATTTGCCCCTGAGATCATCTTGTGGTAGGATAATGCGCTTTATTACCAAGTCACCAGCCTGATATACCCGATGCTTAAATTTCTTATTGAAGGATTTGATCATGCACTTCTGGTATATCTGACAGTGACAAACAGCCGTAAGCCTTTTATCGTAAATTAAATTCAACTGGTCTAGCCTAGTCTGAATCCACTCATCTTCGTCTAAATCTGTATTTTTCATAATCCTCAGAGAAGGAATCTGAACTTCAACAGGTAAGACAACTTCCATACTATAGACCAGAGAGAATGAGGTTTCCCCAGTTGATATGTGTATTGAAGTGCGGTAGCCATGAAGAGAGAATGGTAACATATCATTCCAATCTTTATACGTCACCGTCATCTTCTGTATAATTTTCTTGATGTTCTTATTGGCGGCTTTCACCATGCCATTCATCTTCAGTCGATACAGAGAAGAGTTATGATGTTTGATCTTGAACTGCATGCAGAGTTCTGTGATTATAGTGTTATTGAGATTGGTACCATTGTCTGTGATGATCCTTTCAGGGATCTCATACCAATAGATGAGGTTATGCTTAATGAACCAGGCGATGACATTCTTGGTAACGGAGGCAAATGAGGCTGCTTCAACCTACTTCATGAAGTAGTCAATGGCGACGAGAATGAAACAATGTCTGCTAGAAGCAGTAGGTTTGATCTCTCCGATAATATCAATTCCCCACATTTCAAATGGCCAAGGAGCAGTCAAAAAATTCAGAGGATTTGGAGGCACGTGTACTCTGTCAGCGTAGATCTGGCATTTGTGACAAGTTCTTGAATGGTGATGACAGTTAGTTTCCATAGTTGACCAATAGTATCCCGCTCTCAGAATCTTCTTAGCCATGGTATGCCCACTAGAGTGAGTGCCAAAGATATCTTTGTGCATATCTTCCATGATCTTCTCAACTTCCTTCTTGTCTACACAACGAAGCAGAGTTGAATTGTGATTGTGTTTGTACATAATTTCGATGCTCAAGAAGAACATAGTAGAGAACCTCTGTAAGAACTTCTTGTCATTGATACATGCACCATCGGGATACTCTTGAACTTCAAGATACCTTTTTACTTCATGAAACCAAGGATTTTCCTCTACTGCGTCAATGTCAACTTCGTAGCAGTGTGCTGGTTCATCTAGTTTTTCAATAGTAATTCTAGGAGCTTCATTGTCCCATCTGACTTTGAACATAGATGACATGGTAGCCAATACATGTGCCAGCTGATTCTCTTCTCGTGGGATGTGCTCAAAAGTGATTTCCTCGAAGTATGAAATTAAGGTAAGCACGTGCTCTCTATAAGGAATGAGATTCAGGTGCTTCGTATACCATTCTCCCTTAATCTGACTGATTACCAAGGGTGAGTCCCCATATACGCTCAAGAACTTGATTCTCAGGTCAATAGTAGCTCTGATGCCCATGATGCATGCTCCATATTCGTCCATATTTTTGGTACAGTTAAAGCATAATCTGGCGGTGAAGGGTGTATGGAAACCCTGGGGAGATATGATTACAGCACCAATTTCATTGCCAAGTGCGTTAGAAGCTCTGTCGAAAACCATGGTCCATCAGAATCCTGGCTCAGGTCCTTCATACAGTCTGGGTTCTCCATAATCCGTTACTAACATAATATTCTCGTTCGGGAATTCGAAATTTATAGACTGATAGTCGTCTACAGCTTGATGAGCCAAATGATATAC
Organism: Vicia faba; assembly: GCA_948472305.1. Classification (NCBI taxonomy): domain Eukaryota; kingdom Viridiplantae; phylum Streptophyta; class Magnoliopsida; order Fabales; family Fabaceae; genus Vicia; species Vicia faba. The sequence continues at coordinate 928,941,081 of OX451741.1, read as the reverse complement.
TAGTACACTTTGTTTGATTACTTTCTGAGTGGTGTACTGAATGTCGTATTTTGTCAAGACTATTTCCCGTCGTGCTGTTCTTCCGGAGAGGGCGGTCTTCTCGAATATGTATTTGATGGGATCCATTTTAGAGATCAATAAAGTATTATGGTTAAACATACACTATCTTAGTCGGAGAGCAGCCCATGCCAAAGCGCAACAAGTTTTCTCGAGCAGTGAATATCTTGTTTCACAGTCGGTAAACTTTTTGCTAAGGTAGTACATTGCATGCTCTTTTCGACCAGCCTCATCATGCTGGCCCACACCCCATAGAGCTCTCTAACACCATTTGGTACATGATTATAGGTCTTCCTTCAACTGGTGGTATCAGAAATAGAGGCTCTTATAGGTACTCATTGATCTTGTTAAAAGCTGTCTGACAGTCGTCGTTCCACTTTACTACTTGATCTTTCTTCAGCAGCTTGAAGATTGCTCACAAGTAGTGGTCAGATGAGAAATAAATCTGGCAATATAATTCAGTCGTCCTAAGAAACCTCTTAATTCCTTCTCAGCACGAGGACCAGGCATTTCATGAATGGCTTTGACCTTGGAGGGATCAACTTCGATACCTTTACCACTGACGACAAATCCCAGGAGTTTACCAGATCTCACCCTAAAGGTACACTTGTTCGGATTCAACCTCATTTTGTACTTCTTCAATCTCTCGAATAGCTTATGTAGATGATCAAGATGCTCTTGTTCAGTTTGGGATCTAGTTATCATGTCATCGACGTAGACCTCTATCTCGTGATGAATCATGTCATGGAACAAGGCTATGATGGCATGCTGATTTGTAGCTCCAGTGTTCTTCAACCCAAAAGGTGTAACCTTGTAGAAGAAAGTTCCCCACTGTGTGACGAAGGTAGTTTTCTCTATATCTTCAGGTGCCATCTTGATTTTATTATACCCTGAGAACCGTCCATGAAGGAGAATACCTTGTGTTGAGCCGTGTTGTCGACCAGAACATTTATATGTGGAAGTGGGAAGTCATCTTTGGGGCTCGCCCTATTCAGATCCATGTAGTCTACACATATACATACCTTACCATATTTCTTTGGTACCAGAACCACATTTTCAACCCATTGAGGATAGGATGTCACTGCTAAGAAGCTTGCGTCAAATTGTTGCATAACCTCATCCTTGATCTTCTCTGACATCTCGGGATGCATGGGATGAACCTTCTGCTTTGTTGGAGAACAACCCTCTTTCATTGGCTGACGGTAAACCACAATATCAGTATTGAGCCCTGGCATGTCTTCATATGACCAAGCAAAGATCTCAACATAGTCATGCAACATCTGAATTAACCTGTTCTTGACATTGCCTTCTAGATCAACCCCTACCTTGACTTCTTTACAGTCTGCTTCAGTACCCAAGTTTACGAATTCAACTGGCTCTTCATACAGTTGTATAGCCTTTTCCTCTTATATTAATATTCTGGAAAGTTCTTCAGGTATTTCATAATATTCCTCAACTTCGTCCTCGACTTGGTAGATCGGATTTTCAAAGTCATAAGTGGCAATGGCAGAATCGTTATCAACAAGGTCCATAGTGGATGTTGATCTGTAATTTATTATGTGGGTGTGGGTAAGAACATATAGCTATTTGAAAGTGATAAAAATAAAAGAAAGACAGAGAGCACAAAATTTGAATGCAAAACATCCGATGCTTTATTAAATGAAAATATGTTTATGAAATGACAACCCTTAACAAATGAATTATTGTGCGTCGGGTAAGACACAAGGTTTTAAGTCATTATTTTAAAAGTTACATAACCAAAACTTGAAAGCAATAAAAACAAGAAGTAGCTATTACTTCTGAATAAAGGAGATTGAAATAATGTCTTGAGTCTTCCAGTTGCTGATCCTATTGCCAATGGTAGGAAAGATCCAACTGTCAAGGTCATAATCACTGTCAGCATCTTCTATTGCATTGAATCCATTATTGTTGACGTGGAATGGTGGCCTTCCAGCACGAGTGTGACGAATAGCCCTCTAAGCCTCTACAGTGAAACCCAAACCAAATTTTTCATATTTGTATAGAATGTCAGGAAGTTGTCCCCAAGTAGTACAACCACCTTCTTCTACAACAGCTTTAGCATCCTTCAAAGAAGCCATTATGGGAGGAACCCTGGTAACCTTGGGAATGGCAGAAACATCTTCGGTAGCGGTTGGAGGGATAACTTCAAAATTATGACAGGGAGTTTCGATGAATTCTCCGTCCATTTCTACATACCACAATTAGTTCAAGTGGCTAACCAATACTCCTCTTCACCACAAACAGTAACAACCTTTCCTTTCATAGGATATTTCAGCTTTTGGTGTAGGGTTAAGGTAAGAGCGCCCGCCCCATCGATCCAGGGGCATCCCAATAAGCAAGAATACGAGGTAGAAGGTATATTCAAAGACCTGTGAACCTACCTTGATTAGAAGATCCACGGGTCCTTGTACCATCCTCTTCGAACCTTCAAAGGCTCTCACCACAATATCACTAGGTTTCAGTATAACACCTTCATAATCCAGTCTGGCAAGAGCACCCTTCGGTAGCACATTTAGCGAGGAACCCGTATCAACCAATACATGAGACAGAGGAGTGCCCCTGCATTCAATAGAGACATACAGGGCCTTTTATGGTTTCTTCCTTCAGGATTTAGGTTAGCATCAGAAAAACCTAACCCATTTTTAGTCGTTAAGCTAGTAACATAACTTGCAAATTGGTCTGCAGAAATCTCTTGTGGCACATGAACAGTATTCAAAAATTTCACTAAAGTCTGTGCATGGGCTTCAGAACATAGTAACAAGGATAACATAGAGATCTTGGATGGGGTCTATCCCAGGTGTTCAACAATCTTATAATCTCTTTTATGAATAACCTTCAATACCTCCTCCAACTCTTGTTTGGAGGTGTCTTCAGCTACAACTTCTTTAGGCACCTCCGTCTAGGCAGGCTCCGTTATTCGCTCTCTGCCCCGAGTCTCAGCAGTCAACTCGGAAGCGGTAACTCTAACTGGTGTAGAAGTTGTCTTTGGAGATATTTTCAGGGAGAAAACCCTTCCGCTTCTAGTAACCTTACTAGTCCAAGCAATATTATCAATGTCAGGATCAGTACCTTCATTCTCAGTAATCGATAGTTCTTGCTTGAAGCCATGGTAGTAGACGTCGGATCCATAGTTCCATGGGATAAATTTATCCAAGGAATATGGAATAGGTCCATGTGTAGTGATTATTAGAGGAGAAGCTTTGGGATTGACAGTGATCCTTACAGGACCCTAGGAAGTGATCTTGATAGGAGTGCCAGAAATTACAGATAAGTCTTGAAACAGATTCTCATCAGACAAAATTTCTCAACCAAAATTATGTGATTGTCCATTAGGAGTTGAATGTCTTCTTTCAGTAACTTGCATCCATTGGGTTGGGATGCGCAGCAGTAACATCTTTTGATACAACCCAGAAATAAATCGTCCTGCAACAGATTCTTCTTGATAATTGGGAGGGGAGTAGCCAAATCACTTACAACAAAAACATAAATGACATCATAAATAGAACTTATGTCTTTTTCATGCTTCTACATTGGTGCAATAATTACATTCGGGGTCTCCGGAGGATCAAACTCAATCTCTTTGTTGTCAATCATATCTTTAATTTTATTTTTCAGCGCCCAGTAGTTATTGGTGTCGTGTCCAGGGCTATTGGAATGGTAAGCACACTTCACATTTCTATTGTACCGAGGAGAGGAGGTGTTGGGATTCTAAGGAGGATCCCTTAACGTAATCAGTTCTGCTTTCAGTAAATGTTGTAATGCCTGAGACAGCGGCATGCTGAGTTTGGTAAATTGTATTCTCGGAGCGTCTGATCTGTGTTGATTTCCCTATTATTGTACAGGTGCAGGATTAGAAATTAGCACCGCTCCCACAGACTGATTACGGTCACTTCTAACACGACCCTTTTGGCCATAAACAACATTGGTTTCGTTCTTACTAATGAATGTCTTGTTTACATCACTCGAAGTCGCAGCCACTGGAATCTTTCCACTCCTGATACCACTCTCGACGCGTTCCCTAGTTAGAATTAGCTCAGTAAAACCAGATGAAAAGCTTCTGATAAGGTGATTAAAGAAAGGCCCGATCAGAGTTCCCATAAACATATCAACCAGCTCCCTATCAGATAGAGGAGCTTGAACTCTTCCAGCCAAATCTCTCCACTTCTGGGCATATTCTTTAAACCCCTTCATTTGAGCCTATAGACATGCTCTGTAATTGCACACGAGTTGGTGCGAGGTCAGCATTGTATTGATACTGCTTGTAAAAAGCAGAAGCCAGGTCTTCCCAAGTACGTATGTTGGTTCCATCCAGCTGGTAGAACCATTTGAGTTGTATCTCAGATAAACTCTCCTGAAAGAAGTGAACCCATAACTTTCTGTCAGTAGTATGGGGTTAGATCTTACGAATATAAGACCGTAGATGAAGCTTAGGACAAGACACACCATCGTATTTAGCAAAAGTGGGGGTCTTGAATTTATGATGGATGACAACCCATGAAATAAGACCCAGCTCCTCAAAATCCAGTCCACACACTTTTTGGATTTCCATAGCATTGAGGCGGTCTTCCAGTTGTTTATATTTATCATCAGCGGAAGGATACTGCTCATTAGAATAGTCTTCATCATCAGGATTTTTCCCAGAATCGAGGTTGCTTCCCCCTCAGCCTTGATACTTCTACCATCTTCCTCACCCTGATTGTCATCTTCATCCGAGGAAATAACACAGTTTTGAGCCTGTTTAGGAAGGCCTTTGAACCTTCTTCCCATGTTAAGGATGACTGGTTTTTGAGTCTTCTTGTTTTTGGCGATGAGCGCCATCATCTCTTTATGCCCATTTTCTAAGTTCAGGAGCGTCTTCTGAAATTGGGCGTTCTATGCCTGAAGTTCTTTCATAGTCTGTTCTAGAGCCAAATTTTACTGAAATAAACAGCAAGAAGATGAGAAAACTTGTATTGGAAATCCTGTTATGTAATGATGCACATGATATGTAGATGCAATGTTTTTCAAGGATCTCGTGGGGTAAACAAAAAAAAGAATTGTTAGAAGTTGAGTCTGATTGCAACTTTTACTGAAGAACTTTGCATCGTTGAACGTCCTTCTATGAGCATCAAGCTCACCATGACAAGTGGGTCTTAGACTTTGACTCAAGATAACGTACTTCATTCTTTGACGGTATTGGTTAGAGGAAAATAAATCCCATTTCCCCTTACTAGACATCAGTTTCATGATACTTTGACGACATTTGGTTAGAGGAAAATAAATCCTCTTGCCCCTTTCTAGACGTCTGGTTCATGATAACATACATCATATGCCCTAGAGATCCTTGAAATGGTCGGTGAAAATGATATGGCATGATGTCATGATGTTATGATTTCATGTTTGAACATATAACAGACACAAACAAACACACAAGAACCTTAGGTTTAAGGCTTGCCTGGGGTTCGTAGGTAAGTACCCTCTTGAAGTTTAGTTGGCTCAACCTGTCCTAAGAAAAGTAACGGGTTATAGGAGTCTCATATCATCGATCTTTCTCTCAGGCATTGTTTCAGCAGTACAACTGAGTTGCCAGCGAAATATCCCGAGAGTCGAATCTCAATGAGTGTAGCATCAAGTATCAACCAACATTGGACTGCACCAAAGCTAGACATATCACTACCTTCTAATGGCTAAGTTAGGTCAATTAAGGTTCTAAAGGTTAATCAGTGCTTATGACACCACGCGACAATATAGTATTCTTCTCGACTAACTCAAGGGACACCAGTATCAACCAATGTGTCGCACTAATGTAGCCATCGTTTCAACTATATCGGTCTACACCGTACAGTTTCCACGATCTATAACTACTGACCTAAAATATCTCCAGATCTGGGTATAGGATCTTTGCAAGAAATAAACCCGAGCAAAGCCCGAATTATAAAGCAATCAAAGCAAATAAGTAAAGCATTAAAAGTGATCTAACTCTAAAGGTAACGCCTCTTTTTAGTAGCTCCCCAGCAAAGTCGCCAGTTCTGTAATACGGTGGGAGAACTGACTTGGTTTTGCGTTTGATTACAAATGTTATGGATAGCAAAATTCTCCACCGACTTTTCTTTTATCCAATAAGGAAAGGGTGAAAAGAACAGGAAAGACCTTGAGATTATTGTGTTTGAGTGGTAGGTTATGAAAAGGGAAGGTTTTAGAACCCTTTTCATCTGTAGTTATCTACGGGCTCTTAATCCCTAGCTCACATTATTCTGAAAATTCTTTGTGTCGTGTGTTTGAAAATATTTTGAAATGTCAATGTAAGGCAACTTTGTAATGATTCTCGAGAATGCGTACAAAGTGTTTATTTGAAAATATTTTTGAAAGACTGTTTGTGAAAAGATGTCTTATTTTGAAATGTTTGTGAGCAAGCGATTAAAAGTATTCTACCCTTACTCAAATTCTTTCATGATATTTTATTCCTCCTTTAGCTACTTTTGTCCTACTATTAGTTAGTAAGAAGCCCTATCTTTGGATTTGAATGGACATGCATGGGTCATCGTGCAGTCATAGAAGGCAACTCACAGGGGCGCTTTAGCAGTTATCGTTTAAGGGACTAGATCTTTTACCGAAGGCAGCATTCGAAAGGGTCATCGTGGGACTACGATCTTTGATTTCAAGGGACAGTGATAAAGCGTCCCCACGTTCGAGGGACATGATTGTTTTTATCGAAGGCAACAATGGGGGTTACCCTAGAGGTGCGGGTGTGCAAAGTGTGTTGTGATTCAGTTATTTATCTTATATTAGGGTTTGCTACCATTTTCTTTTATCTTGCCATACAATCATATTACCTAAACAATTATATACAAGGCATAAAGTATAAATACAGAAAAGTAAAGTTCTACGCTATTACAGGGCTTTGGGAATGGGGGTACAAAGCATAAGGTATAAATACGGAAAATCCTAATTACTTATTACAAACCATGAGCAGTTACATAATCATAAATAAAAAATGCGAGAACAATAAATCATGCTAATTGTAAGATAGGAAAGCGAAAGGAGAAGGAAATTGTTTTTTGGAGATTTTCTTGATAAAAAAGGTTTTGCAATTAACCTAATAACCTAATTAATTTTAATTGATTAAAAAAGGAAATTCATTAATTAAAACCTAAAAACCCTAAATTGATTTTAATTAATTAAAAAAAGGGTTTAGTGAAAAACCTAAAACTAAATTAAATGATTAAATAAAAAAATATACAAAATTAATTTGGGTTGACTAAATAAGAACCTAAAACTAATTAGGGTTTATAAAAATAAAAGGTTTTGTGAAAATAGAAGAAAAAAAAAAGAGATAAAAAAAGAGTAAAGGAATAGAGAATTGAAGAAAAACCAAAATTGGCAGGGGTGGGCGTTGAGGCCACGCCCTCAACACTTTCAACCAACACATCCACCACAAGGCCAGGCACGCCTTGGTGTCAAGGAATGGAATCGGCGCCTTAAGTAATCTGCAAAACATGTGAAATCATAAAAAATGTCAAAATGCCAAAAGGCTGGGATCGAACCCACGCCTTTGAATAGTAAGTCTTTATCGGGAACGCTTCAACCCCTAGGACAGTAATACATATGTTGATTTATATGAAACAATTAAAAGAAATATTAAACATAAATTCATATACCGGAAATACGTCGGAGCCCTAGTTCCAGTCGTCTTCTCCAGTAGCCCTTTTATTCAACCTGCAAAAATAAGAGATGTTAGCAAACCAAAAGTACCCTACCCCCCTAAGTCGAGGCATGTGAGTTCAATGGGGAAATTATTTTGGACTGAAACTCAATGGTTTGGGAGGTATAATGAAAATGATATGGATCTGTACAAGTATGGTGATTCATGATTTGGCCAGCATGGGACCTCCACGATGGGTTTTTCCTACCCTTTTAAACATCATAAACACATAAAAGACATTAGTAGATGTTAAAATGCAGTGAAAAAAAAAAGAATGCAAAAATCATGAAATGTATGAAACCGGTGATGTGTATATATGCTTTTATCCTCTTTTTCCCATTACCATTGGTTCAGTCTTACCCTATGATATTCCTGGAAGCGAATGGGACGGCTAGTTTATAGTGAAAGGGAGTGTAAACAGGGTTTCGAGTTGCCCTAGGTTTCTTTGAAAATTTTTGAGATTTAGGATAATCTTCTTTGTATAAGGGTTTGTGTCTTGTTTGTCTGAAGAATGCAGAATATATAGCATGAATTAGGTCAACATAGCATGGGCTTGGACCTTTGTGTAAGAGGGCTCGACTTATATTATCTTATTTTGACTTTTAAAATAATAAAAAATCAAAAATAAAATATAATAAATCAAATAGAGGTGTATTAACAAGTCTTGAAGTGCATAATGAGTGTAATACACGCTTGGACTATAAAATAATAGCCCAATAGCCCAAAATACCAAGTTTGCTCAATTTGAACTTCATGCATTTGCTCAAAATTTCCCAACTTGCACTAGTCATAACTCTCTAAATTTTCATCATTTAAAGGTGATCTAGAAATTTATGGAAATCTCAATATTACCTCTACAATCTCTAATTTGATAATTTTTGCATTTGGAGACTTTATCTTGATGTAAGTTACCTTGACAAAAAGTGTCTTTTTGTTGACTTTTGAAATGATCTATAATGTATTAGCCCATATCTCTCAAATGAAGCATTTTTAGACTTGATCTTATAGATTCATAGTTATACATAATTGAATTTCCTTTAAAATGAGATTTGGTTGGGGAAGATATGATGAAGCATGTGAAAGTTATGCTTGGTCAAAGTTCAATTGGCTTCTCCTAAAGAAAACCCTAATTTGGCAACTTTTGACTTTTGATGATTTGAGATTTTCTTGGTGAATCATGATAAACCTTTGATCAAATAATGAATACCACTTCAAAACCTTTATTTTTACCAAAAATCTTGAAGTTTGACTATATGTTGACTATGGTTGACTTTTTACCCAATGCAATTGATTTTCAGTCAATCTGAGCAATTGACTGAGCAAACTTGTGATGCAAGGCATGAAACTTGGTATGAGAATTCTTTGAGACATATAAGAGACCATGAATTACATTTTGGACCTTAGAAACCCAAACTTCCTTGTGAAAGATGAAACCCTAGTTGTGGGCCCATTACTTAAGAGGAGAATTTGTCTTATCAATTCTTGAGCATTTGAGAACCCTAGGAGAATGTCTTAAAGAAAAAGGAGGGAAAATTTTGGGGTACAACAGGATGTTTTGTACAAATATTTTTCCTCTAGTTTCCTGTAAAAAAGGGGAGACGATAATGAAAATAATTCAAATCAACAAAATAGGAACCTCATTAAAAACTCTTGCCCCCACACGAGGGGAAAGCTAAAAAAGTGCTTCCCCATAAAGATGATTTGTCCTTACAAATGATAGGGGTATGATACTCGCCTAAAGTTAAAATACTAACACACAAAACAAACAACAATAAAAAGAGAGTACTTCGTGAACTTTACATTGAGACTTCATCCTTTTATCTTCTCGCACTTTTGAGGGGGAGTCTCTCATTCTTTTGGAAGTGATTTCGGTGGCTTGATCATATGGCCCATGATTTTGGTGTTCACGCTTAAGGTTAAGACTCTTTTCAGATTTAGACTTTCCATGTAACATTTACTAACTACTTCTTGGTCTCCTTGGATGATCCTAACCCATCATCAGAGAATAGGTATTTCAAGAACAAATATAAATAAGTCAAGGTAAGGCCTAAGTAATTTAAAACTAGTTTCCTTATGATAATATTATAGCAAGAAGGGGTAACTATAACCATATACCTGACCTTGATTTGCTTGTCTTATTCCCTAACCCTGAAGATGGTCTTCAGCGTTATATGGCCCCTATTTTGCACTTGCTCCCTGTTGTACCCCAAAATTTTCCCTCTCATTTCTCAACACATTTCTCACAAGGGGCTCCTAAAAATTCAAACCTACACAAATACATTTGGATTTTTCAGCATCAAGATTAAAGAGGAAATTGCTGAAAAGGGAAAAAATAGATGAAAATACTATTTGTGACAAAATTAAAGGAAAAACAAGTTCTCCTCGATTTTACATCCTTCGATTGGGCACTTTGGCTCCTTTGATATAGGCTTTGGTTGCATCCTTCGTTTGGGCATTGAATTCCTTTTGGGCAAGTTCATTTCATGCTTCGATTGGGGCATTGGATTCATTTGGGCAAGTTCATTTCCTGCTTCGTTGGGTACTAGACTTCGTTTGAACGTTTGTGCAAGTCTTCGTTTGGCCACATGGCATCTTTCGTATGTACTAGCCAAGATTTACAAGGCAGAATTCCTTACCATGTTAACATGCACAAGGCCAAAGTCACCCTTTTAAGCAACTTGTTACAAGCTTCGACATGGCAACACTTCCCATCAACTAGCTTCAATTCACAAGGAAAAAAGCCTACTGATGATGTCCTTCGATTCAAGATGCCAAAGCCTCTCTTCTGCTCTATTTCGATTACACATCTTGCCTCCTGCAGGCCTCCTTCGTTAGGGGCATATGGCCTTCCCAGTGTTGCAAGTTTTGATTGTGCCTTTCATCCTCTGCATGCATTCTTCGCTTGGGGCATGTGAATCATTCAGCACAAGCTCTTAGTCATACCTTTTGTTTGGACATGTGGATCCTTTTTTACAAGTCTTCGTTTGAGCATGTTTGTATAAGGTCACAAGGCAGAGACCTCCTGCATACACCCTTTCGTTTGGCCATATTCCCCCTTGCAGGAAAGTTTGAGTGGGAAGTACCCCCCTTGGAAATGGTTTGATTCAACACACAAATTCTACACTATTCCTTTGTCCCATGCGAAAGAAGTACCATGGTGGCACAATCGAAGGACTTGCCAGACATGTCTGAATGTCCCAATCGAATGACATGTTTTGCTGACCCACCCCAAGAGCACGTATTTAGACCATTCAAAGGAACCCATGAAGGGCCTGGTCGAAAGACACTTATTTAGGCCCCTTCAGAGGATATCCACATGAGCCATTCGAATGAGACTTCGATTTAAAAAAGGAAATGGTTGTTAAAGAGTTTGGTCAAAAGACAAGGCTAGTGGGTCAAGACAAAGAGTTGAGATGCCAAAGGTACTTGTTGACCAAGTCCCATGCGCTGCCAGGTTCAGGCCTGATACACTGGCCATAAAACTCTAAAACTGCTGCACAGCAGTCCTGCAACACTGCCTTATACCTTGCACCAAAATGGCATATAAACACTGCCCCTCGAAAGATACAAACACAACATGCCTTTTTTGTTTAAATCTTTTGTTTTCCCTCCTAAAACATCATCCCAGGCCATCTATAAATAAGAGACTTCACCATACATTTTAGGGGCACCTGAAGGATTGCAAGAGAACACTTGTGAAAGTTCCCAAAATTCTCAAACACTTCCCAACGTTTTTTCAAACACTTCTGAATAACTCAACCCCCTTTTTTTATAAAAAAAGAACCTTCGATTCACCCCCAAGTGACCATCTAACTAGCCTTAGACCCACTTCCCCAACTACCATACAGTAGCCCTTTGAGTCATTCCATTACTTGTTATAAAAATAACCTTTGATCCACTCACACAACCTCTTTCGATTCAATGACTACTTGCACCAAATGGTAACTGGATTAATCTCAGGAAGGCCCCAACGAACTCCCATTCTCCACCAAGGAAGGAACTTGCAGTTTACTTCAATTTAAGAACTTCAAGAGGTAAGTTCCCTTTAAACTTGAATCTATTCTATTTTAATATCATGTGCACATGCCAATAAAGAAAAATGTAGATATTTCATATAGAGAGCTTGACCATGTTTTAGCTTTCGATTCTGACTGCCCATATACTGAAAACTCAACTCTGATTAGTTAGGCTTTGGACTTTGAGACCCAATGATTTTATCCTAACCCTTGGCATGTAGTTACATTTGAATGTTGCATTTTAAGAATTTAAGATAGGTTCATTGTGCCTTTCGATTGGCTAAATGCTCAAGCCTTTCGAATCTTAACCTGAGGGTTTAGCATACTTACAGTCGAAGGAGTCAACAAGGAGCCTGTGACGAAGGATAGAACCTTGCTGCCTCCAGGCCTCAAATGAAGGACAGAACCTTGCTGCCTCCAGGCCTCAAACGAAGGATAGAACCTTCTTGCCTCCAGGCCTCAAACGAAAGACAAAACCTTGCTGACTTCAGGTCCAAATCGAAAGAGGTCAAAAAGTGCATGTTGTACCCCAAAATTTTCCCTCTCATATTTCTCAAGACATTGCAAGAAAAATCTCAGAGTGGCTTAAGGTAGCTCAAGAGTTGGTCAGACAAGCTCTCTCCTAAGGCAGTCTACCCCAAATTAGGGATTTGTGTTGCATCAAGATCCTTGAATCCAAATGACCTCAAGTGCTCACCAATTTCCTTATATTCTCTCAAGATCATCCATGTCAAATTTCAAGCCTTGCAGAGGAAGTTTGCTCAGTCAATTGCTCAAGAGGTCCAAAAATCGATTGTGCTAGGGCAAAAGTCAACTGTGACCAACATACAGTCAAACTTCAAGATTTTTTTTCAAAATTCTCATTTTGAAGTATATTTCATCATTTGATCAAGGGTTGATCATGATTCATCAAGGATTGCTCAAAATTCATCAAGACTCAAAAGTTGCTAAATTAGGGTTTTGTAGGAAAAGTAAACTCAACTTTGACCAAGCATAACTTTCTCATACTTTATGCGAAATGACCCATACAAAGCTCATTTTGAAGAGGATGAAATTTCCTACAATCCATATTCATACCTGAAGATCAAAAAATGTACTCACAAGAAGTTATGAAATTGGACATTATAGGTCATTTTTGAAAGTCAACAAAAACACCTTTTTTTCCAAAGCTTATAACTTCCGCATGGAATATAAAAATGCGATGAGACCAAAAGGGTTAGTTATAGGACATCTCAATCTTTCTAAAAAGTCAAGGAACACTTCCAAAAGTTCAAAATTGAAGAGGTTATGCATTGTTGAAGTTGGACTTTTCTGCAAGATTGCCAAAAGGCAACTATCCCCAAAACTTCAAATTTTGTCAAATAGGCCCATTCTTTTTCACTTGATTTGAGTTTGCATCATTTCCCACGTGCCCTATCTTCATCCATGTGTCCATATTTCATTTTTATTATTTAATTTGATTTTTAATTGAATTTATTCATTTTAAATCAAATAAAATCATATAAAATCCATGGCATTGATAACTCATGATCTTTTGGCTATTTCAGGTTCCACATTCAGCAATTATCATCATCAAATTCGTATCAAATCAAATCATGTGCAAGAAGATTGGAATTGGACAAATTTGGAAGGTTTTAAAATGGAGATCAAATCAAATTCATGTGCATTGATATGGAAAGATTTAGTCCATGTTTCTTACCCTAATACACTGAGCATTACATAAGGAAGGAGAGCACACGAAAATCAGGGTTGGCAAGTGTTGAGAGAGGCAGAACAAAAGTGCAAAAATTCACAAAAAAGTGAGAGATCAAAGTCCAAGTTAGAGGTCGTTTTAGGACACGACAGTGGTTTCAATCGCTTCTTGATTTCGTAACTCTGAAATTAGGCATCTTTTTTATGAACTAATAGCATATTTTGAATCTACATAACATTTACAAACGTTTGGCATCACCCAATTGCATTTATCTGGCCTGAACGAAGAACCACAATAGCTAGGGTTCTTCGTTTGTTTTTTTAGGGTTTTCTGTTTCAGGTGAAATTGAGACTCAAGAAGAACATGGTTTTGATCAAGAGGCCATGACGATTTGAACCATGTTCTTTGAATGGATTTATATGGCCTGGAGAGAATTCTAGCATAGGCATGCGCTTTTAGATGCAGATTCAAATCCGCAGGTATTTTTTTTACAGGTTCGAGGACAGGGACGATGAGGTGTCCTCCGTCCACTGGCCATTTCAAATCTTGGCGCGTTTTATTTTTTTTCTGACCAATAATTTTTGTTTTATTATATTATTGTTGATTTTTGTTAATATAACAATTGAAACAATGTGGTGTAGTGGCAAGCGTGTTAGTGCAATTTCCTTCGTGACCTGGGTTCGAATCCCAGGTCCCCCTCTTCCTCAATGCTATTATTTTTCAGGTGTTCCAATGTGCGCGCAGGCTTGCAAATCCACCATGTGCCATCACCAATCTAAGCGCCAGATGGCCAATGGCCAGATCTGATGGCCATAGATTGAAGGTCCATCAAGGGGCCGGTCAACATGCTTGTACCAAATCCACAAAAGTCAAACAGGCCCAATTCCTCATTCCCTTTATATTTTATTTAGTTATTTTATTTACTTTATTTTATTTTATTTAATTTCTAACCAATTACAAAATTCCTTTTTTTATTAAATAAAATCACAAAAAAATATATTTTTATTTCAATCAAATTTTAAACTTTTATTTTTCTTAATAAATTTATTAATTAACTAGGTTTTTAATTAGGAAACTTTAATTTATTTTTATAAATAATTTTAATTAATTAATTTAATTAGATATTAACCACTAATTCAATAATTTTAATTTCTTTCCTGAATAATCAAAAATTCTAAAATAATTTATTTTTCATTTTATTAATTTATTAATTTAATTTAGTAATTAATTTAGGTTTATTTTCTTCCTCAAATAAAAAACAACAAAAAGATGTCTTCTTTAAACAAAAGGGTCAAAACCCTAATCACGTGCCTGATTTAATTTTGTGTCGCGATTTACTTTTCCTTATCCAATTATGTATCTGTTTCCGGATTGTAATAGTTAAATAAGACATTTAATTATTTTTATTCGCTTTATTTTTCAAAGGGTTTGTCTTTGGCGATGTAAATACCCGACGCCTTGTAATTTAAATTCCGCATTTTCTTTCTGCAAATTATAACTGTTAGATGTTTGATAATAGGGTTTGCATGACAAAACTGAATGTTAATATTAAAATCAAATTAGATCACCTTTAACATGTATAAAGATAAAATAACTAAAAGAGACACACTCGCACATGCGCACTCTTAGGGTACACCCCACTTGGTTGCCTTTGTACGCGGTCATTGAGTATAGGTCACTTTAGAGGTAGCCCTCTTGTCTAAAAGATCATAGTTTCCTCGAAACTATTTCCTCGGATATTGTTGCCTCAAACAAATGATCTAAGACATTAGGGTTACTGCTAATACGTCCTAACATTGCTTTGGTAACCGTAAGTCCCTCATTCGAATTGACCCTCAAACTCCAACGACGATGCTACCTACTCATCAATAGTGGGATAGCATTGCCTAAAGGATATTAGCATAAAACGATTCCTTTTTCGAGTAGGTAGATGGTTCTTACATACTTGCTCTTTCAAAAAACAAAATCTTTTTCACACTTACACCTTTTCAAACAATGTTTTCAAAAACACTTCATTACACTCTTGAGGACAGAAGCAAGAGTTAAATCGAAGTTTCAAAACAAAAACTTTTTTTCAAACTCACAAACACAAAAGCAATTTTGAAAACAATTGAGTAAGTACCTAAGAGCCCGTGGATAACCACGGATAGAAAGGATGCTAATACCTTCCCTTTCTATAATCTAGCCCCCGAACCAGAGAAACATCTCGAAAAAAGGAATTTTTCTGTGCTTTTTTCCTTTCCTTGTTGGATAAAATAAAAGTCGGTGGCGACTCTTGCTTACCGCGACATTTTGCGAAAACAAACGCAAAACGCAAACCAGCATTCCAAAATAGTCAGTTCTTCCCATCGTATTACAGTATAGAATTGAAGGATGTTTCTTCCTGAATCGAAAGAGCTCACGTTTCTTCTTTTTATTTTTATTTTGTCTTTATATTTTCTTGCTATTTCAATATGGTTGTAATAGTGTAGGATTTATTTTTTTCATTTTTATTGCTTTTATGTAAATGTTAGTAACTAGGATGTATGGAAAGATAAAAATAACAAGTAGATAACCAAAGGTTCAAAAGACAAAATGCATGCAATCAAACACATTATTCACACACATGCACACCTAAGGTAATTCCACTTGTTGCCTCGGAAAAATATTCATGTCCCTCGAATATGGGTGTTTTAAAAAAGACCCTCGATAAAAGATCGTAGTCCCTCGATGACCCTCGGTGTTGCCTTCGGTAAACGATCTAGTCCCTAACGATGTTGCTAAAATGTCCTATAGGTTGCCTTCTATGACTATACAAATGTCCCACATCCGTCTCTTCACATCCAATGATGGGGCTTCTTACTAAATCAATGGTAAGATAGCAACAACTAAAGGAGGAGGAAAAGAACATTAAGACCTTTTAAGTAGGTAGGATGCTCCTAGTTACTCGCTTGCTCACAATAAAAAACATTTTATACACCCACAATTTCACTTTGAAACATTTTTCAAAAGACAAAACACTTTGTACGCGTTCTTATAGAGACGAGAACCATTACAGAGACATTTTTCAAAATGCTTTCAAAAACCACACCACAAGCACATTTTTAAACAAAAACAAGTGATCTAGCAAGCAACTAAGAGCCCGTAGATAACTACGAATGAAAAGGGTGCTAACACCTTCCCTTTTCATAACCTACCCCCCGAACTCAAGAAATAATCTCGAAAGGTATTTCCTGTTCTTTTCAACCTTTCCTTCATTAGATAAAAGAAAAATCGGGGTGACTCTTGCTATCCGCAACAATTGCGATCAAAACGCAAAACATCCAAGTTAGTTCTCCCACCCTGTTACAGAACTGGAGACTCTGCTGGGTAATTATACTTAAAAGTGGGGTTACCTTAGGACTAGATCACCTTTACTTACTTTTCATTGTTTGATTTGTTTGCTTTATGTTATGGTTCCTTGTTTGGGTTTGTTTTGATCCTCTACACGGATCTGGGGCACCTTTTTTAGGTAAGTAGCAATAAGTTGTGGAAACTGTGCGGGGTATACCAACATGGTCTAAGAAATAGATAAGTTAGTGTGACACATTTGTTGGTACCGGTAGCCCTTGAGTAGTCAAGGAGAATACGGGGCCACTGTGTGGTGTCATGAAGCACTAACTAACTTTAGAACCTTTACTTGAACAACTTGGCCATTAGGAAGTAGTGAGGTAGCTGGCTTTGGCGCAATCTGAAGTTGGTTGATACTTGACACTACGCTCATTGAGATCGGACTTTTGGGATATTTCGGTCTCTAATAAAGAGGCTTGCGCCAAAACAATGCCCGATGAAGAAAGATCAGTGATATTGAGATTCCCTAGAACCCGTTTACTTTCTAGGACAGGTTGAATCAACTAAACTTCAAGAGGGTACTTACCTATAAACCTCATGCAAGCCTAAACCTAAGGACTTGTTTGATTAACTTGTGCATATGCTTGTACGTAACATCATAATATCATACCATAGCATTTTAGACTAACCATTTTGAGGATTTTATGATTCATCTTTATTCTGTTTTATAGGACATGACTCTCACTCGCGGGATCAATCCAAGTCAACCTTGTACAAGTACCTTTTTAGCTCAAGGAGTTAGCATCAAGGGTCCCTGAGAATTCTTCGTTCACCAAAATACACGAACGACTTCTCAACTTGGTTACCTCAAGCTTTGATGAAGATATGATGAAGGTGCTTTTCCAGTTATTTGACCCTTTGCACCATTGCTTTACCTTCCTAGATTACCAGCTTGTACCTACTATGGAATAATTCTCTCAACTCTTGGGAATTCCTATTCTCAATCAACTACCTTTCAACGGTACTGAAAGAGATCCAAGCCCTGAGGAAGTTGCCTGAGCTTTACACTTGCAAGAATCTGATGTCATGACTAATTGGGAAACAAGAAGTGGTGTCAAAGGGTTCCTAGCCAAGTTACTATTGGAAAAAGCTCAAGACTGTTGGAACACTCTGGATTTACAAGCTTTCGAAGAAATTTTGGCTCTTCTCATCTATGGGATGGTATTATTTCCAAATCCTGACCAACTTATAGATGTAAATGCTGTCAAAATATTCATATCTCGTAATCCAGTGCCTACTTTGTTGGGATATATCTTGCATTCTCTCCATTCTTGCACCATGAAGAGAAGAGAAGCCCTCATGTGTTGTACTCCTCTGTTGTCTAGGTGGTTTGTTTCGCATCTCCCCTGATCCATTGTGAAGAACGAGGAAGGCTCGATCCTTGGAGGACATTACTATCATCGACTGTTATGGGTAATTCCCTAATGTTTCTCTGCTTGGAATTAGGGGAGGTATCACTTATAACCCTTGCTTAGCTTTGCGAGATTTTGGGTATGCACGAAGAAATGGTCCATATGATGCGCCCATCCAAGGTGAGGTATTCTACTACGAGAGTGACGATCAAGGCTACCGTCAGAGGTTCATACAAGCTTGGAGGATGGTAAACAGAGTGGATAGTAAGACATTGGGACACAAAAATTCCATTCCCCTTGAGCCTTACCTTAGGTGGGTACGAGCTCGTGCTCAGAGTCTCGTAATTCCTTATCCCTCCATCCTCCCTGTTATCATGAAACCTATTGTGGAATGAGATGTCCCATATAATGTCCTTTATCCCAACATGCCTACCTCTCTTGAAGACTTTCAAAAGGATTGGATTCATCTTAAGGAAGAGCGAGACACTTTCGAAGCCCAATTCTACGCCAGTGAGAAGAAAGTTATGGAATTCACCAAGAAACTTCATGAAGAGAGGAGTTTGAACGCCTACATCGCACTAAAGAGGATGCGTTTAACCTTTTTGTCTTAAGAGTTTTTGTATTTTATTTCTTTCATTGTAAGCCCAAAGAGGCAGGATGTACTCGAACTTGGATTTATTAATATAACGTGTGTTTCCTTTTTGTCTAAACAAGTTTAAATCTCTAATTTCCTTGAAATCATTTGCATATGCATTTTCATTCATCATAACACAAACAAGTTTCTTACAACAGGTCTCCTTATCTTTCTAATGTTTATTTCAGTGAGATGGATATTGAACAGACAGTAAAGGATCTTCAAGCATAGAACACTCAATTCCAACAAATGTTCTTGGTTATGGCTAAAATACAAGAGGACTTGAAGGCTCTGATGATCAAAGATAAGAAGAAGAAGGCGAAGAAACCAGTCGGCGTCTTAAATATGGGAAGAAGGTTCAAAGGACCAGCCAGGCGAACTCTAGATTTTGCAACCTCGTCGGGAGAAGGAGATAATTAAGAACGGGAAAAAAAGGAAGGAAATGACCACCCAGAGTCTGAAGAAGAGGAAGAAGTGTACTACTCTGAAGAACAGTATCCCCTAGCTAACGATAAATACAAGAAGTTGTAGGATCGCCTCAGTGCTATGGAGATCCAGAAGGTACCCAGGTTGGATTTTGAAGAGCTAGGACTTGTCTCAGGGGTTGTCATCCCGCAGAAATTAAAGGTTCCCACTTTCGCTAAATATGACGGTGTCCCTTGTCAAAAGCTGCATTTAAGGTCAAAGGTCAGGAAAATTTAACCCCATACTGCTGATAGGAACCTATGGGTGCATTTCTTCTAAGAAAGCTTGTCAGGGACACAGTTGGATTGGTTCTACTAGTCGGAAGGGACTAATGTTCATAATTGGGAAGATTTGGACGCTGATTTTTACAAGAAATATCAATATAATGTTGACCTAGCTCCAATTCGAACACAACTGCAAGGTATGTCTATGGATGTTGGTGAAGGTTTCAAAATTTATGCCCAAAAATGGAGGGATCTCACGGGAAGAGTCCAGCCCCTTTATCTGACAGAGAATTTGTGGATATGTTCTTAGGCACGTTGTCTGGTCCGTTCTTCAACCATCTGATAGGAAGTTCTTCAGCTGGATTTACTGAAGTAATCATGATTGGTGAGGGGGTAGAAGCCGGTATTAAAAGCGGAAAAATTCAAAGGGATGTATCCTCGAGCACGATGAAGAAACCCTTTACCAGAAATAAGGAGGTCAGTGTTGCATATGAACACAGAAATCGAAAAAAAACTGAACGTCGCCCGACGGTAGGGGTTGTTATGATCTCCAATACTGTACCAAATCAACAGCAAAGCTATCAACACATGCCATAGGAGCCCATGAGACGATTCACCAACATGACCTTGTCCCAAGTTTTGCCGCATCTACTGAAGTCCAATCTAGTGACTCTAAAGGAAGCTCCCAAGAACCCCAATATTGCTTCTCCCCGCTACAATCCGAATGCTCGATGTGCCTATCATGACTGTTTTGTTTCCTCCGTGAATGATTTAACTACTCCCCTTTTGACTGTTAAATGGAATCTATTGCAAGTCGGTCTGTTTCCGGGTTGTGATGAAAGTTTTCACTTATGTATGTCTCTACCAAATGGCTGTTTGTTACTGAAGATGGGCATCCAGCGTCTGATGGTTAACAAAGAAATATTGTTTGAAAAAGTTCCTCATGCCAAAAATTCCTATGAAGATGTTTCAATAATCATCATTTCTGACAATCCTCCCAGGGTCTCCACCAAAAGACCCGTTAGGATTACATCTGTTCCAAAGTCTGCTCCCTTAATCATCACCATGTCGGGGCCAATACTATATTCTTCGAATAAAGTTATTCCCTACAACTATGGGGATGACGTCTATTACCATGGCATCAAGCATGATTTATTGGCTATCAAAGACAAAGCTGCTAAAGGCACTGATCCTGACGTCGACAATATCGTTAGGGCCAGCAACATAATAAGAAGTGGAAGGATTTTATCCCCCGAGATCTCTCCAAATACCATTGCTACTCCTGTAATTATTCCCGCTACTGCTTATACCAGCATTCCCAGTGATACTCCCGTTGATAGTCCTACTATTATCTCTACTACCGAGACAAGGGGCAAAGAGGTATTGTTTGAGCCTGTCTAGAAGAAGGCACATCCAGAGGTCATTCTTGAAGCTTCTAGCTAGGAGATGGAAGAGATACTAAAGATAATCATGAAAAGTGACTACAACATCGTAGAGTAGTTGGGGAAGACCCCCTCAAAAATATCAATGATGGCTTTGCTTTTATACTCTGAGGCCCATGCCAAGGCCTTAGTAAAACTTCTGAAGACCGCCCATGTGCCCCAAGAGACTTCCATTGATCAAATTGAGAATTTTGTGGCCAGTCTAACTACTGATAATGGACTGGGTTTTTTTTATGCTAATTTAACTCCCAAAGGAAGGAAAAACAATGATTCCTTGCATGTTTCCATTGAGTGCGGGGGCACTACATTAGCCAATGTTCTGGTGGATATGGGTTTGTCGCTGAATGTCTTGCCCAAGAATACTCTTGACCGGCTAGATTGCAAAGGACTCACATTAAAGCCTAGCAACATTGTGTTGAGGGCCTTTGATGGTTCTAAAAGAATAGTGCACAGAGAAGTAGACATCCCTATAAAAGTTGGAACTCAGACTTTTGATTCAACCTTCTATGTGATGGATATCCGCCTATCCTATTCATGTCTATTGGGTCGACCCTGGATCCATGGTGCTGGTTCCGTCACTTCTACCCTACATCAGATGTTGAAGTACCCAGTGAAGGGAAAGATCATCACAGTCCATGGGGAGGAGGAATACATGGTTAGCCACCTGAACTCTTTCAGGTATGTTGAAATGGACGGTGAGTTCATTGAGACCCCATGTCAGAATCTTGAGGAGGTCCCACAAACGGTTATGACAACCAAGACTACTACCAAGGCTCTAAAGGTTACCAGACCTCCATTGAAAATGGCATCTCTAAAGGATGCTAGAGAAGTAGTGGAGGAAGGTGGATGTACCATTTGGGGTCAACTTCCGGATATTCCCTACAAATCCAACAAATTTGGTTTGGGTTTTACTTCGGAGGCCCAAAGAGTTGTTCGACAAACTTGCACTGGGGGACCACCTTTACATATCAGCAATCAGGGAGTCAATGCATTGGAAGATAGTGATGGCAGCTGTGACATGAACGAGTGGATTTTTCCAACTACCGGCGGAGGACTCAAAAATTGGTAGGCCAAAGAATTTGTCTCTATTACTTTTATTCAAGAGTAGTTGTCTTTTAAAAATTTTCGGACTTGTAATATTTAAACAATTTAGACTTTAAAACCTTGTGTCTTACCTGAGGCATAATGGTCCATTTGTGAGGATTGTTACTTCATCTTCATATGTCATCAATAAATCATGGACGTTTTTGCATGCAAATTTTACGCTCTTTATTTTCCCTTTTTACCTTTTATTTTATCAAAGATAGCTATGCTCTTACACACACTCACATATCGAAATACAAATCCACATCCACTCAGGATTCCATGGGTAACGATTCTGCTATGGCCTATCATGACTTTAAAAATACGATCTACCAAGCCAAAGACAAAGGTGGGGAAGATTGTGAGGTACCAGGGGAACTAGTCAGGTTATTACAATAGGAAGAAAGGACCATACATCCCCATGAAGAGCCGGTTGAAACAATTAACTTAGGTACTGAAGAGATTAAGAAAGAAGTCAAAGTGGGTTCCAACCTGGAGTATAGTGTCAAGAAGTGCTTAATTTAGTTACTACATGA
The DNA here is from genome assembly GCA_948472305.1 of Vicia faba. Classification (NCBI taxonomy): domain Eukaryota; kingdom Viridiplantae; phylum Streptophyta; class Magnoliopsida; order Fabales; family Fabaceae; genus Vicia; species Vicia faba. Next base: position 928,918,508 of record OX451741.1, on the reverse strand, counting down.
CTATGTTGAGGTATTTGCCTGGTCATACAAAGACATGCCAGGACTCGACACTGATATCATGATCCATCGTCTACCAACAAAAGAAGGATGCCCTCCAATGAAATAGAAGGTCTGTCGCATGCGGCCAGAAATGTCATAGAATATCAAGACTGAAGTCATGAAGCAGTTCAACACTGGATTCTTAGTTGTCACCTCATATCCACAATGGGTTGTCAATGTTGTTCCAGTGCCTAAAAAGGACGGTAACGTACGTATGTGTGTGGATTACAGAGACCTGAATAGGGCAATCCCCAAGGATGACTTCCCGCTTCCCCACATCGATCTTCTGGTTGACAACACCGCACAGCATAAAGTATTCCCCTTCATGGATGGTTTCTCCGGATACAACCAGATCAAAATGGTACCTGAGGACATGGAGAAAACGAACTTCGTCACACAGTGAGGCACATTCTGTTACAAAGTTATGCCATTTGGGATGAAGAACATCGGGGCAACCTATCAGCGTGCCATGGTATCTTTGTTTCTTGATATGATCCATCACGAGATATCGGTCTAGGTGGATGACATGATAGTCAGATCTCAAACTTAAGAGGAACACCTTGACCATCTGCAGAAACTATTTGAAAGACTGAAGAAATACAAACTAAGGCCAAACCTGTATAAATGCACTTTTGGAGTGAGGTTCGGCAAGCTCTTAGGCTTCGTTGTCAGCGGAAAAGGTATCAAAGTGGACCCTGCAAAGGTAAAAGCAATGCAAGAAATGTCAGCTCCTCACACTGAGAAGGAAGTCAGGGGATTCTTAGGACGGCTTAATTACATCGCCATGTTCATTTCCCATCTAACCACTACTTGTGAACCAATCTTCAAATTACTGAAGAAAGATCAAGTGTTGGAATGGAACGACGACTACCAGGATGCCTTTGACAGGATCAAGGAGTACCTTCAAGAGTCTCCCATTTTGATGCCGCCAGTTGATGGAAGACCTCTGATCATGTACCTAACAGTTTTGGAAAATTCAATGGGGTGTGTGATGGGGAAGCATGACGAGTATCGCCGAAAAGAGCATGCAATATACTACCTGAGAAAAAAGTTTATTGACTATGAAAACAGATATTCACTGCTTGAGAAAACTTGTTGCGCTCTGGCATGGGCTGCTCGCTGGCTAAGATAGTATATGCTGACTCACACTACCTTATTGATACCCAAGATGGATTCAATTAAATACATATTCGAGAAGCCCGCCCTCTCTGGAAGAATAGAAAGATGGCAGATGGTCCTGACTGAATACGACATTCAGTACACTACCTGGAAAGCAATAAAGGGAAGTGTGTTAGCTGATCACCTGGCTCATCAGGCTGTGGATGACTATCAATCCATGAATTTTGAATTCCCAGAAGAAGACATCATGTTGGTAAATGATTGTGAAGAACTCAGACCATATGACAGACCTGAACAAGGATCATGGTTTTTGACGGAGCTTCTAATGCACTCGGCAACGGCATCAGCGTTGTAATCATATCCCCTGAAGGTTGTCATACTCCCTTCATTGCTAGGATGTGTTTCAGTTGTACCAATAATATGGTGGAATACGAAGCGTGTATTATGGGTCTCAAAGTTGCCATAGATTTGGGAATCAAGTCCTTTATTGTATTTGGAGACTCAGCCTTAGTCATCAGTCAGGTCAAAGGAGAATAGGACATGAAGAATCCTAATCTCATCCCTTACAAGGAACATGTGTTGACATTAATCCCACATTTTGAGGAAATTACCATTGAGCATTTTCCACGAGATGAAAATCAACTAGCGGACGCGCTAGCCACTATGTCATCCATGTTCATAATCAGGTGGGATGATGAGGCTCCTCAGATCACCATTGAAAGGAGGATAGACAAACTAACTTACTGTCACAAGATTGATACTGAAGAAGTAGTGGACAAGCCTTGGTTCCATGAAATTAAGAGATATCTCAATGCCCAAGAATATCCAGAGGGAGCTTCAGCATATGGTAAGAAATTCCTGAGAAGGTTTTCCACTAAATTCTTCCTCAATAATAGAGTTCTCTATAAGCGCAACCACGACTCTACTTTGCTCCGATGCGTAGACAAGAGTGAGGCAGATAAGATCATGGTTGATTTACACGAAGGTACTTTTGGCACCCATTCTAGTGGGCACACGATGGCTAAAAAGATCCTACGGGTAGGATACTATTGGTCCACCATGGAAGCATACTATCATCAGCATTCACGAACCTGTCACAACTATCAGATCTATGATGACAAGGTACATGTGCCTCCGGTTCTTCTAAACATCCTGATTGCTCCTTGGCCATTCGCGATGTGGGGCATTGACATGATTGGAGATATCAAACCTAAAGCTTCTAATGAACACCGCTTCATCTTGGTTTCCATTGATTACTTCACGAAGTGGGTCGAGGCAACTTCATTCGCTTATGTTACCAAGAACGTTATGGCATGATTCATCAAACAAAATCTTATTTGTCGGTACGGTATTCTGGAAAGAATCATTACAGATAATGGTACCAATATCAATAATACTATGATCACTGCAATATGTGCGTAATTCAAGATCCAGCATCATAACCCTTCTCCTTACCGGCCAAAGATGAATGGTGTTGTAGAAGCCGCTAATAAAAACATCAAGAAGATCATACAAAAAAAATGATAGTGACCTATAAGGACTGGCATGAGATGTTACCATTTTCTCTCCACGGTTACCGTACCACCGTGCGCACTTCAACAAGGTTAACTCCTTTCTATTTGGTATACGCCATGGAAGTTGTCCTAGCGATTGAAGTCCAAATACCTTCTTTGAGAATCATGAGGGATGTAGGGTTAAGTGAAGATGAATGGATTCAAACTCGACTTGATCAGCTAAACTTGATTGATGAGAAGAGGCTTATGGATGTCTACCATGGCCAGATGTACCAAAAACGTATGATTAAAGCTTTTAACAAGGTCAGACGTCAGGTATATCAGGTTAGTGACTTGGTAATCAAGTGTATCATACTGCCACAAGGTGGTCCCAGGAGAAAATGGACTCCTACATACGAAGGACCATTTGTGATTAAAAACATATTTTCTGGTGGGGAAATGATCTTAACCACTATGGACGGCGACGACCTTCCGCACCTTGTAAATGTAGATATAGTTAAAAGATACTACGCATGAAAAGACCCGCTAGGTTGACTGGCCTAGGAAAAAATCAGGGATAAAACACACAAAAATCTGTACACCCGGCAAGCTGAAAACCTGAAAAGGCGGCTTGGGCAAAAAAGGGTATCACGGTGGACTAAAAACCCGAAAGGGAGGTCCAGGCAAAAGTTAGGGATTTAAAGTGTATGACTATGTCCCGTTGGATCAGCTTACAGACAACTTTCAGTATCAACTGACAAACTCAAACGGTACCAATCAACCCAATCAGTTTCGGATAAAGCAACAAGTGGATGAGACGCTCAGAGACATAAAGGCTATAGCAGAATGGAAACCCCATGGGATTATTTCACATAGTTGTCTTTTCTTTGTATCGGTTTTTATTTTTACGACGACATTCTCTTACTAGGATGTTCATCTCTTTGTACAAAAATACTTATTCAAGTTAATACAGAGATATTCCTTTAAAAGTGCAAAACTATCTGTTTTTGTTTTACTTTCCTGTTTTGTTTGCAAAAACGTCCAGTGATTATTTTTGAACATATGCATTTGAACGTAATTACGGTTTACAAATGAACGCATAAAAAACGAAAAACTGAACAGAAAGACAATTACTAATGGCTTTAAGAAAAAGGATAATATATATATAGGCCATTCCATAAAATCCATGCAGGTACCTGCTCTAACGGAGCAGAAGCAAGGATATCCTGTTATAGTATCACTGTCGTATCTCCAGTATGCAGCCTAATGGTATCAGGCGCTATCATATCCCCGACGGAATGAAACTTCCAATTACCACTCCAAGGATTCCTCAGTGAAAGTTTCCCAGCTTCTCAGGATTCCCCTGTAGGATTTCATAAAGTCCATAAGCTATGCACGGTGTTTCCCTTCCCCAACAGAGTTTACTTCTCTAATGACGGAAACCCATCTATCAATACTTCAATTTCAACAAAATGTAAAGGCTTACACTTCATGTTCCCAAAAGCAGTCATTGGATTTATTTTCCCCAATCTAAACAGCACTGCAACAGAATAACTAATATGTGCATACATTTCATTCATACATTGTAAACATCGACAACACAAATGCATATATCACAATCTCATTTATTTTGAGAAATATCATTACACCATGCATTTTACACATCATGGCATTACATACAACTAACTCTTTACCTTTTCAGGAAAGATCAATCAATAGAAAATTATCATCAAATTTTCAACAAGACATGATAACTATTTGTGGACAAATCAATTGCAGATCAATTCCCGAGATAGGACTGGGTGACTATCTACATGACGAATACTTCCTTCAGACCTCTACTTGTTCAGTTTAAATATCTCAACGGTTTATCTTGATTCTTTTTCGGTAGACATTTTCTCTGGTTTAGATAAATCGCTCCAAGATTTATTCTGATTCTTTCTAGTTAAAGAATATTCAAGACCTCTGCTAGTTCAGTTTAAATCTCAATGGTTTATCCTGATTCTTCTCTGGTATACATTTTCTCTGGTTCAGATGAATCGCTCCAAGATTTATTCTGATTCTTTCCAGTTAAAGAATATTCAAGACCTCTGGTGGCTTAATTTAAATCTCTCAACGGTTTATCCTGATTCTTTCACGTAGACATTTTCTCTGGTTTAGATGAATCGCTCCAAGATTTATTCTGATTCTTTCCAGTAAAAGAATATTTAAGACTTCTACTGGTTCAGTTTAAATCGATCAATGGTTTATTCTGATTCCTTTCTGGTAGACGTTTTCTCTAGTTCAGATGAATTACTCCAAAAATTTATTATGATTCTTTCCAGTTAAAGAATATTCAAGACCTCTGGTGGTTCAGTTTAAATCTCTCAACAGTTTATCCTGATTCTTTCCCGTAGACATTTTCTCTGGTTCAGATAAATCGCTCCAAGATTTATTCTGATTCTTTCCAGTTAAATAATATTCAAGACCTCTGTTGGTTCAGTTTAAATCTCTCGATGATTTATCCTTATTCTTTCCCATAGACATTTTCTCTGGTTCAGATAAATCGCTCCAAGATTTGTTCTAATATTTTCCAGTTAAAGAATATTCAAGACCCCTGTTGGTTCATTTTAAATATCTCAACGGTTTATCCTGATTCTTACCCATAGACACTTTCTCTGGTTCAGATAAATCGCTCAAAGATTTATTCTGATTCTTTCCATTTAAAGAATGTTCAAGAACTTTGCTGGTTCAGTTTAAATCTCTCAACGATTTATCCTTATTCTTTCTCGTAGAAATTTTCTCTAGTTCAAATAAATCGCTCCAAGATTTATTCTGATTCTTTTCAAGACCTATGTTGGTTCAGTTTAGATCGATCAATGGTTTATCCTGATTCTTCCCCAGTAGACACTTTCCCTGATTCAGACAAATCACTCCAAAGATTTATTCTGATTCTTTTCCAGACTTCTGTTGGTTCAGTTTAAATCTCTCAATGATTTATCCTGATTCTTTTCAGTTAAAGATTATTCAGGACTTCTGTTGGTGCAGTTTAAATCGGCTAAAGGTTTATTCTGATTCTTTTCCAGTTGAAGTCAAGCTTAGACTTAGTCTAATTTCTGTCAACAATCACCTTTGGATGGCATCTCTAAGCCCATCTCCGACAACTCTCCATCATTTCTCCAAATGGCATCTTTAAGCCCATTCCTTACACCTCAACCACAATATCATCAAGTGCAAATTTCTGGGCACTCTTGTGTTCAATAATCTTCCACCTTCAAGTCACAAATGGCAGATTCGCCAATCTAACTCTTCAGGTATAAGAAGATTGAACAGGGGCAGTTTTTATACCCCAAATTTTTCTCTCTTGTTTCTCAAGACATTTATCAAAAGGGGCTCCCAAAAATTCAAACCTATACAAATACATTTGGATTTTTCAGCATCAAGATTAAAGAGGAAATTGCTAAAAAGGGACAAAACATATGAAAATACTCTTTTTGACAAAATTAAAGGAAAAACAAGTTCTCTTTGATTTTACATCCTTCGATTGGGAACTTTGGCTCCTTCGATATAGGCTTTGATTGCCTCCTTTGTTTTGGCGTTGAATTCCTTTTGGGAAAGTTCATTTCATGCTTCGCTTGAGGCATTGGATTCATTTGGGCAAGTTCATTTCCTGCTTCGTTGGGCACTAGACTTCGTTTGAACATTTGTGCAAATCTTTCGTTTGGCCACATGCCATCTTTCCTACGTACTAGCCAAGATTTACAAGGAAGAATTCCTTACCATGTTAACATGCACAAGGCCAAAGTCACCCTTTTAAGCAACTTGTTACAAGCTTCGACAGGGCAACACTTCCCATTAATTATCTTCAATTCACAGGGCAAAAAGCCTCCTGATGATGTCCTTCGATTCAGGAGGCCAAAGCCTCTCTTCTGCTCTATTTCGATTACACATCTTACCTCCTGCAAGCCTCCTTTGTTTGGGGCATATGGCCTTCCAAGTGTTGTAATTTTCGATTGTGCCTTTCATCCTCTACATGCATTATTCGCTTAGGGCATGTGAATCCTTCAGCACAAGCTCTCAGTCATACCTTTCGGTTGGGCATGTGGCTCCTTTTTTACAAGTTTTCATTTGAGCATGTTTGCGTAAGGTCACAAGGAAGGGACCTCCTACATACACCCTTTCGTTTGGCCATATGCCCCCTTGTAGGCAAGTTTGAGTGGGAAGTACCCCCTTTGGAAATGGTTTGCTTCAACATGCAAATTCTACATTATGCCTTTGTCCCATGCGAAAGAAGTGCCATGGTGGCACATTCGAAGGACTTTCCAGACATGTCTAAATGTCTCAATCGAATGATATGTTTTTCTGACCCACCCTAAGAGCACGTATTTTGACCATTCGAAGGAACCCATGAAGGGTCTGGTCGAAAGACACTTATTTAGGCCCCTTCATAGGATATCCGCATGAACCATTCGAATGAGACTTTGATTTAAAAAATGAAATAGTTGTTAAAGAGTTTGGTCGAAAGACAAGGCTAGGGGGTCAAGACAAAAAGTTGAGATGCCAAAGGTACTTATTGACCAAGTCCCATGCGCTGCCAGGTTCAGGCCTAATAGTGTCCATAAAACTCCAAAATTGTTGCACAGCAGTCCTACAACACTGCCTTATTCCTTGCACCAAAATGGAATATAAACACTACCCCTCGAAATCTACAAACATAGCATGCCTTTTTTGTTTAAATCTTTTGTTTTCCCTCCTAAAACATCATCCCATGGCATCTATAAATAAGAGACTTCACCACACATGTTAGGGGCGCCTGAAGGATTGCAAGAGAACACTTGTGAAAATTCCCAAAATTCTCAAACACTTCCCAACGTTTTTTTAAACACTTCTGAAAACTTAACCCCTTTTGTTATAAAAAAAGAACCTTTGATTCACCCTCAAGTGACCATCTAGCTATCCTTCGACCCACTTCCCTAACTACCATACAGTAGCCCTTTGAGTCATTCCATTACTTGTTATAAAAAGAACATTCGATCCACTCACACAACCTCTTTCGATTCAGTGACTGCTTGCACAAAGTGGTAACTGGATTAGTCTCATGAAGGCCCCAATGAACTCCCATTATCCACCAAGGAAGGCACTTGCATTTTCCTTCGATTTAAGAACTTCAAGAGGTAAGTTACCTTAAAACTTGAATCGGTTTTATTTTAATATCATGTGCACATGCCAATAAAGAAAAATGTAGATGTTTCATATAGAGAGCTTGGCCATGTTTTAGCTTTCGATTCTGACTGCCTATATGCTGAAAACTCAATTCTGATTAGTTAGGCTTTGGACTTTGAGACCCAATGATTTTATGCTAACCCTTATCCTGTAGTTACATTTGAATGTTGCATTTTAGGAATTTAAGACAGGTTCATTGTGCCTTTCGATTGGCTAAATGCTCAAGCCTTTGGAATCTTAACCTGAGGGTCTAACATACTTACATATGAAGGAGTCAGGAAGGAGCTTATGTCAAAGGACAGAACCTTGCTGCCTCCAGACCTCAAAAGAAGGACATAACCTTTCTGCCTTCAGGCCTTAAACAAAGGAAAGAACCTTGCTTCCTCCAGGCCTCAAACGAAATATAGAACCTTGTTGACTCCAGGTCCAAATAGAAAGAGGTCAAAAAGTGCAGATCGAAGGATGCTTCTGCCTGAATCGAAAGAGCTCACTTTTCTTCTTTTTATTTTTATTTTTATTTTTATTTTGTCTTTATATTTTCTTGCTATTTCAATATGGTTGTAATAGTGTAGGATTTATTTTTTTTCATTTTTGTTGTTTTTATGTAAATGTTAGTAACTAGGATGTATGGCAAGATAAAAATAACAAGTAGATAACCAAAGGTTCAAAAGACAAAATGCATGCAATCAAACACACTATTCACACACATGCACCCCTGGGTAATTCCACTTGTTTCCTCGTAAAAATAGTCATGTCCCTCGAATATGGGCGTTTTAGCAAAGACTCTTAATAAAAGACCGTAGTCCCTCGATGACCCTAAATGTTTCCTTCGGTAAACGATCTAGTCCCTAAACGATGTTGCTAAAACATCCCATAGGTTGCCTTCTATAACTATACAAATGTCACACACCCGTCCCTTCACATCCAGGGACGGGGCTTCTTAATAAACCAATGGTAAGATAGCAACATCTAAAGGAGGAGGAAAAGAACATTAAGACCTTTTGAGTCGGTAGGATGCTCCTAGTTACTCGCTTTCTCATAATAAAAACATTTTATACACCCACAATTTCAATTTGAAACATTTTTCAAAAGACAAAACACTTTGTACACGTTCTTATAGAGACGAGAACCATTACAAATAAATTTTTTAAAATGCTTTAAAAAACCACACCACAAGCATATTTTCAAACAAAAGCAAGTGAGCTAGCAAGCAACTAAGAGCCTTTAGATAACTATGGATGAAAAGGGTGATAACACCTTCCTTTTTCATAACCTACCCCTCGAACTCAAGAAATAATCTCGAAAGGTCTTTCCTGTTCTTTTCAACCATTCCTTCATTGGATAAAAAGAAAGTTGGTGGCGACTCTTGCTATCCGCAACAATTGCGACCAAAATGAAAAACATCCAAGTCAGTTCTCCCACCGTGTTACACTCCCCATAAAACCCTACTAATGACCCTTTAAAGGCTTTTAGACCGCATGTGTCAAGGTGAATCCTCTCAAATGAATCCAAATAGAAGATATCTGGGGACCTTCCTTGATCTACCAATACTCTTATAATTTCCTAGTAATGCCACCTCATGGTGATGACCACGGGGTCTTAGTTATGGGGATGAATGCCTATTGTGGTTTTTTCCAACAAAAAAAAAATCTATCTCGACTTATTATTATTTGGTCTTGTCTATCTTTGAATCTGTGGCCAGATCCTCTATAATTAATATTTGGCGAGTATATCTTTGTTGGGTGGAATTGGCCTCTCTGCCCTCCGGAAATCCTCCTACAATAGTATTTAGGGTGTGACGCACAATCTTTTTTCCATCTTCTTTGCACAAACTATTTCCTTTTGTGGCTTAGGGCTTCCAATATCATCACGTCCGTGAGGGTTGATGTCATATGGCCTTTAGGAGAAGTCGCCTTTGACATATTTCTTGAGGTAACTCTCATGGATCAAGCACTATATTTCCTTTTTAAGTTGGTAGAAATCTTTTGTGTGGATTCCCTTAACCATGTGAAACTTACACCATCTGCCAAGCTCGGGTCCCATAACATTCGCCTTTAGAGTTGAAGGTGTAGGGAAGTCATGTAAATGGAGGACCTCACGCCATATCTACTCAAGGCGAATGTTTAGGGGTGTGAAGCTCTCCATGACTTTTTCACCTTGCTTAAAGGTTGCCTTACCACTGATAGGCGAGGTGTAGTTATTATTCTCTTCATGATGTGAGCCTTCGTTGTTATCAACATCCTCTTTATGTCACAAGCCTTCTTTTTGACATTACTATATTTTCCCTATACAGAACATTGATCCTTTGTTACAATTTTTGCCAATGAAGATGATGGCCTTTGGGCAAGGGACTCGTCAAAGTGCCCGTTCTTTGAGACCATTTTGAAAAGCTCCTACATATATTTATTAATTTGGGTGGGAGATTTTTATAGTGGCTTCATTGAGAAGGTAAGGTATTCCATTAGTGACTGTGAGGGGCCTTGTTGAATGTTAAACAGGTTGGTAATGGACATTTTTCCATGCCAACTTAATGTGAACTAGTGTACGAGTTTCTTTTCCAGATCCTAGTAGTTGATGATGGAAGCTTAGGGTAAGTCGCATCCCTAAAAGTGCAAGATAAAAATTTACATTTTAGAGAATACAACGCTCTAATGATGGCCATATGCATGTTAATAGAGGTGACATGCTCCTAAGGGTCACTACTGAAACAACCGGCTGAAAATCATCAAACAATGAAGTCGCCATCGAACGTCTTTTATCCCATACGTAGGGAAAGGTGAACATCGAGAAAACCTAAAAAGGGTGAAATCAAGGTCGGACGACTAAGAGATAAGGGTAAGGGAGTATGTTACACGAGGGGAAGGTATTAGCACCCCACACGCCTGTAGTACTCTACGGTATCCACTCTTGTTATCTATCTTATGGGTGTATTTAATCTATGCTTACTGTTTATTATTGCTAAGGGGAGAATGCATGCGAAAGAAATGAGAAAAGAATGTAGGGAAAATAAAATTGTGCTCGTTCGGGCCCTACCCCGATGCCTACGTATCCCTTTTAAGGAATCAGAGCAGCCGTAGTTCGGCTTATGTTTTTGTTGATTTGAATTTTTTAATGAACAATATTAATTTCGCCTTTTGCCGCAACTCGACCTTTGGAGACTTACGCGTCAGCACAGAAGTGAATTAATATATTCTTTTGAAAAGAGTTGGAGAAAATGTGCCTGGGTGCACAAAAAAGTTTGAATTTGATTGTGTTTTTGACGAACGATATTAATTTCGCCTTCTGCCGCAACTCGACCTTTGGAGATTTACGCGTCAGCATAGAAGTGAATTAGTATGTTCTTTCTGGGAAAAAAAGTTTGAAAGGAAAGGCTCGAAGGAAAAAAGAGTTTGTATTGGTTGGTGTTTTTTGCTCGTAGATGACAGCTATTTAATCTCAAGAGAGAGATTTTATCCATTTCTCTACTTATTCATGAAATGATTTTTTTTAGACTTGAACCATACCAAGGCTTAGAATGGAAAATGATAAGGTCGAGAAGAGACCCGCTTATCATCTCCCATGTTTAACAAAGGTATGATTCTCGTCGGTAAATTTTTTAAGTATTTTGAAGTTTGAAAAGAAAAAAAGAAGTTTTTTTGTTTTAATGTGTATGCAGAAGGGAAGGAAAAGTCACAGGGAGACTAGTCTATTTCTAAACCCAATTTTATCGTACTTCACCCGATCCCTAGGAAGCGATAAATGTGGGGTGAAAGTAGAAAGAAAATATACCAAACAAGTACTAGCCCGTGGAGCGAAGTAAAAAGCAAAGAAACCCGACGATCTCGTGAGCTGCTAGCTTCAAATAAAGAAAAGAGTCAGAAGTTGAAAACGTAGTATAGGTGTAGAATTGGCATCGATGTGAAAATAAATCACAGATGAAGACTCAAGCATATCTGCATACCCTGCATAAGATTCTAACCTCAAAAAGCAAAGGTAAGTAAGAAATCTCAAGTAATCGAATAATCGGTATTTAATTTCTATAAAAAAATCACTTAAAAAAAGAATCTAATAAATTTTTATACTTGATTTTATTATTGTTCATCATGTAAAAAAAAACTCAAGAAACCCTAAATAATTTCTCAAGAATTACCCAAAACAATCACAAAAAAACAATTAAACTCGAGGGGTATTGTACTGCAATCACGGGTAGCATTCAATAAGTTCCAAAAGGGCCAAATTGATAGAGCCCATAAATTGTTTTTCTTGGAATCTGCTCTAATCACCAAAAATCCGGGACGGGCCTATAGAACCATATACAAATGTCAAGCCCAAAATAATGTTTTGTTACAAGCTTCTTTAGTCACAAGAAATGACCAAGGAAAGGGCCAATGGGGGTGGTAACACGGTCCAACCCAAATTCCTCAATCAAGATTTACTTTTATATATTTTTTATTATATTATTATTATTATTAAAATAAAATAACAATGAATAAAAAGAAAGAACGAAAAGAGTAAATTAGGGTAACATGCTGAACTTCTCCTTTCTTTCCCTTCTAAACGGCGCGATTCAGAGCTCCCTATCATCAAACCAGGCCGGCGGCGACCTCAACCTCCTTCGTATTAACGGTGATTTTGTCTGCCTCCCTCAACCTCACCCTTTCCAATTTCTCAAATCAAACCCCGAACCGGTAGCCAAAATCATGAAACTACATCACACGCTATGGATTCCGAATGATTAAAGTTATATACTGAAAAGGAGTTTGCAGTAATTACCTTCCGGAGTCAGTCCGGAGCTTCTTCAGATCGATGAGGACGATGATTTCAGAGATAAATCTGGTAAGTTCTTTAGTCTACTGTCCTTGTGCTTTCACTCTTCACTTCTTCTTCTCTTTTCTTCTGCGTCTTTTTTATGATGCGTTGAAGATTGATGCGTGAGTTGTTGACGTTGTTTTTGCATTCCTGTTATCACAGTCAATGTTGAAGACTAATGTTGGAGCCGAGATGAAGAATGTTTGAAAGTTCAGTTATGCTTGTGGATGCAGTGTGTGATGAAAAGGTTGAAATTGTGGTGGTTCAGTGAAGATGATTGTGATTGAAGAATCATGAAGATTGAAGTGATGATGAGGATTGCGGAGAGGTGAAAGAAGAATTAAGAGATTGCAGGGAAATTGGTGGAAGATAGATATTGATGAAGGTTCTGAAATGAGAGTTGTGTAGAAGTAGATGAAGATTGGAGATTTTGGTGAATTCTTTTCTGTCTGTATTCTGTAACCAATGAGTCCTCTCTTAAATTTGAGATTATATAGTTGAGGGGAATCTGAAATCAGTTATATGAAGAATGAACCTGAGCCCTTAAATGATGAAAGTTTGTTATGGAGTTTGTTACAGTTTTTTTTGTTTGAGTTTGTTAATTTTCTCTTTTACAGGGGTTGGTTAGGAAATCAAAAATTCAGTTACAGTTGGTTATAGATTTGTTAACTTCCTGTTATTAACTTTTAGAGACTAGGAAGTTGGTTAGAGAGTTATGTTAACAGTAAGGAATCGGTTGAGAACTGTTATAAAATTCTGTTTGAAAAATGGTTGAAATCTGTTAGTAATTTTTTTCTGCTGGAAGTTTGTTATGGAGGTTGTTAGTTTTTTCTGAACTGATGTTAATTGGTTTTCTGTTCTTTCTATTTAAGTGCAGGTTTGTTTTTGTTCGAAAGCAAGGCATGGGTTAGATTTGTACCAAGCCAGTTGCTTATGGATGCATCTACTATTTCTGGATCATCATTATCCGGTAGTTGTTCAATAGGAATTTCCAGAGTCAAAGAGTCTTCATAGTCCATTTCAATATCCCAAGGTTCCTTGTGGTTAGAGGGCATCTCTTGTGTTGTCTGATAAATAGCTTCTTTGTCCCTGCGGTTTCTGTTTTTCTGGATATGAACCTCTTTACTATTTTGACCAGCACCAACTCTCCATGTATCTTTAAGTTTTATTTTTGCTGATGTTTTTTCCTGAAGATTTTCACCCTCTTGCACTTCTCCGAGAGAGTTTCCTTCAAATCTGTTTTCAGTTTAGAATAAGAAGCTTCCAGCCTATTAGTGGTTTTTAGAAGAAAACAACAAAGGATTCTTCTCTACTTCAATTTTGAGTGGCGCTGGAACTTTAGAAGAGCAAACTGCAATACTGGCCTTCGGAGATTTACCCAGACTATTGATTTAGGCTTCTTTATTTTCCTTTGAAGCAATTTTCCCATGCTTACTCTGCATAAATAACGCACGCATTTTTACTTTCTGGATATCATCGGCAGATATAGGAGGGCCTTGACTTACTAGCCCTGACCTTGCCGTCTGTGGACTTCTACTTATTGATCCTGGCTGTTCCACCGATTGTACTTTTCTGCTGCACAGCTTCGTTAAGAAATCGATTGTGTTGTGGTATAGATGCACTGGCAAACACTGTCTGACAGTTATTGCAAGATGAATAGGTCAAAATCTTCCAAAGAGAACTCGCTTGCTTTGAAGAATTAAATATGAAGTCAACCTCATCAACAACCAACACCCGCAAGGTTCCAAGTGAAAAAAGTTGTTTTTCTAGCATTTGACACAAACTCTCAACTATTGCAACTACTATTGCTGGAGGCTCTGCCTTAAACCAACTCTTGTGCCTTCTCAATGTTGTGTGCTTCTGTGACCTCTGGAGCAAGGATGGAAAATTGATTTATAAACTCAAAGAAAGCACGACGGGTTGGGTACCCAACACAACTAATCCTGATCGCCTCTAAAACACCACCACAGCGAAGTTGTTGCATAATATTGACATTCTCAAAAACAGCTGGCTTGAGGAGGTTGTTTGGTTTCACACATCTAACATAATGAGGCTCCATTGAGTTTAATGTCTCCATTAGTTGCTATAGTTGCAGCTTAAAACGAGAACCAATAGAAGAAACTTAGAAGATTTTGATGTCTCATCTGGAAGTAGAGGAAAAAGGCTCGCTAGAAAAGGACATCTGGAAGAACCCAACAAATCTTGATGTTCAGGAACCACATAATCCTTGTTTTTATCTAAAAATTGGTCAGACTAGTACTGCACCTCGCCTGCATAATGTGCAATAGTGAAATCTGTTCGAGACAGTTTTGGTTTAATAAAGCGCTTGTGACTCTTAAATGTTTGATAAAGCTTGTTTGAAAATGTTTCATGTGTTGACTCTGGAAACATGCAAGCTTCATCTAGGAGAGCAACAATTCCTCCAGGTTTCTTTTCAATAAGGTCCAAAACATCTTGGTTGTCAACAAATTCAATGTAGCTCCAATCGGTATGTTCCTTCGTATATTCTTTTTGTTCCATTTTTGAACTGGTTTGGTTGATACATGTAGGGCTGCAATATAATTATGTAACAGCTGCTCTATTTGCTTTGACTGTGGATTTATGGTTTGCTGAACCACTCTTGTGTGTGTACAGCAGGACCCTTTTAGCATCAGAATTTTATATTGGATGTTTGGACATAACTTGTAATGGCCATTGAAATCTTTGTAATGGTTTTTGAATAGTCGAAACTCGAACCTTTAACAAAGATAAACATAATGCTATGTAGACTTGACTCAATCACCAAATACAAAATTTTGCGCAATATGGCCATATCAATGCACCCAAAAATTTCTTAGCCTTTCATTTCAAAATTCCTTGGTTTACCTCGAATGAATCTTGAATGAGATTTTGCATAATGGATGAATCTTGCAACCTTAAAATATCGATCCACTTGAATGTACCGCTAGTAGAACACATCCATATAAATGGGCTTTCCAATCTACATGCTTGAATCGGCCATAAGGGAGTCATAAACCGATACCTTGAATTATGCTTATTGATTATTTGCCAACGGAATTCATAACATATATGAGCCCTTGAGCCGGTCAATGCTCGGTAAGAAAGTGAAATTAGTATACTTCCATGGCATGTTTAATTACTGAACCTTAATCTCAATTGAATCCATAAATTCTAGTCATCTTGAATTTGAAACTACCACCTTTCATTTGATAAAATGAGCTAAATGAACTCGTGACCCATAGCTTAACTTAACAAGACATACCTGGACTTGATAAAACCCAAAGCAATCCTTAATCGCTCGTCAAAGGAGAAAACTTTGATTCAATCCCTTAGGCATCTTGGAAAAAGGTCGACTTATAAAACTAGTAGTCCTTAGATGATGACGAACCTCCAACAAGGGAACGGTAGTGCTCCATGTAGCCTTGAAGTGAGACTTTAGTCCGATAAACCTCCATTGAAGAACCACTACCAAGTTTGAACAAAATGAATAGAAACTCTGATTCTCTTGACCATCCTAATTCCATTGTTCACTGCCTGAATAAGAAATCAGCCTTTATTATATACGAACGCCTTAACCGTTGCGAAACCCGGATATCGCACAGCCACTGAATTTTGAACCTCAAACGCTTTATTGAATGCAAATGTGTGTTAATGACCTAATGGAATATATGCAGATGAATGCGATAGTCTAAGCCAAACTAGAAGAAGTTAGGAGGGAAAATTTTGGGGTACAACAGCTGCCCCTGTTTAATCGTCTTAAACCTGAAGGTGAGATTGGCGCCAGCCTTTCGAACTTTCAAGGTGGAAGAAGATTAAATACTTAAAAGAACCCGAAAATTTGTACTCCGAAGCCAGTCAGGTATTATTATTTTTGGTTTTCTGTATTTTATTTTTTTGCTTTCTAGGTTAAAGGGGTTCTCGGGGTTAGATGTATGTTTAACCAGGGTTTGACACACAGCAGAATAACTTGGTTATCAAGGAACATCTGTTGGGATTTAGTAACAAACACCTGTAAGAAAGATATCAAAATATATATGCCTGAAGTTTGTAGCAGGCATACGAAAAAAAGTATCAGAGACACATACCCGGGGTTGGTAGCGGATACGCAAGAAAGAGACATCAAATATACATATATGTGGTCGGTATCGGACACGTAAGAAAGAGATAGAAAAGATACATATCCGTGGTCGATATCAGATACGTAAGAAAGAGATAGAAAAGATACATATCCGTGGTCGATATCGGATACGTAAGAAAGAGATATCAAAAATACATATTTGTGGTCGGTATCTGATACGTATGAAAGAGATAGAAAAGATACATATCCGTGGTCGGTATCGGATACGTATGAAAGAGATAGAAAAGATACATATCTGTGGTCGGTATCGGATACGTATGAAAGAGATATCAAAAATACATATACGTGGTCGGTATCGGATACGTAAGAAAGAGATAGAAAAGATACATATCCGTGGTCGGTATCGGATACGTATGAAAGAGATATCAAAAATACATATTCGTGGTCGATATCGGATATGTAAGAAAGAGATAGAAAAGATACATATCCGTGGTCGGTATCGGATACGTATGAAAGAGATATCAAAAATACATATCCATGGTCGGTATCGGATACGTAAGAAAGAGATATCAAAAATACATATCTGTGGTCGGTATCGGATACGTAAGAAAGAGATATCAGAAATAAATATTTGTGGTCGGTATCGGATACGTATGAAAGAGATATCAAAAATACATATCCGTGGTCGGTATCGGATACGTAAGAAAGAGACAGACCGAAGAAAGCTCTTACAAAGATATCAAGAACACATGTCTGGGATTGGTAGCAGACATATGAAACAGGTATCTAAAATACATATCCGTGGTCGGTATTGGATACGTAAGAAAGAGACAGACCGAAGAAAGCTCTTACAAAGATATCAAGAACACATGTTTGGGATTGGTAGCAGACATATGAAACAAGTATCGAAAATACATATCCGTGGTCGGTATCGGATACGTAAGAAAGAGACAGACCGAAGAAAGCTCTTACAAAGATATCAAGAACACATGTCTGGGATTGGTAGCAGACATATGAAACAGGTATCGAAAATACATATCTGTGGTCGGTATCGGATACGTAAGAAAGAGACAGACCAAAGAAAGCTCTTACAAAGATATCAAGAACACATGTCTGGGATTGGTAGCAGACATATGAAACAGGTATCGAAAATACATATTCGTGGTTGGTATCGGATACGTAAGAAAGAGACTGGCCAAAGAAAGATCTTGCAAAGAAACACCAATCAAAGGTGAACTTACTGAGGGAAGAGACCAAACAAATGGGACTCCTGACAAATGATACTAATCGAAGCGGGGTTTTTAGTGAAGGATACCTACCTAAGCGGGGTTTTTAGTGAAGGATACCTGCCGAAGCGGGGTTTTTAGTGAATGATACTTGCCGAAGCGGGGTTTTGAAAGATACCAGCCGAAGCGGGATTTTAACAAAGGGTACCAGCCGAAGCGGGATTTTAAAAGATAAAGGTATGCATATCTGGTCAGAGTTAGATACATGAAAGTGAATTTGATCATTAAGAAACAAATGTTTAGAGTTGATAGTGAACACAGGAATGAGACTAATCGAAGAAAGCCCCAATAAAAAGGACACATTCCCCTAAATAAGGACGCCAGACCACTAGACTTTGAAGAGATACTGAAAGACTCTTGATCATAAAAGGTTAGCTAAGCTAACGAAAGGAGGACCCGGCTAACGTGGATAAACCAAAACAAGGAACCGACTAAGCAGGACCTTCAAAGAGCACCGATCGAAGGTGAACTTTACAAGAGAAAGAGATTGGTCAAAGCAGATTTTAACAAAGAAAAACATGTTAGGCTTTCGATAGGTTGCAAATACGCAAGAACTAAAAAAATCCCTCAGGCCAGAGGTGGGATGTAATTCTTCAAGAGTGGCAATTATTTGAATTACTACACACCAAGTATGGATACTCAAATACTTGAGAAGCAAGAAAGGTTATACACCGACTCTTACTCACACTCTAACGGCAAAGCAAACACGGGTAAAATAACCGAAGGCTTGCAAAGGCAAGCGCGAGCACAAACTTACTGGGGGAATGGAGAAATACCGAAGACATGGCTGGTGGTGAATCAAACAAACCCTGATGGGGAAACATCATAGAATTACCATAGGCTTGTCTATAAAGATAAATCAAATCTGAGCGCATAACAATCTGGTTACCACAGGTGGACACAATTGGCTTATACTCATGCATGTTTGAATTTTTCCATAGTGTAATGCTCCATATAATGGAAATGCTACGCGTTTTAGTAGATGCAATGTAATGATGCAATATAATTATGCACTAGAAAACATATCAATAATCGGCTGTTGAGATGACAAAGAACTTCCGAACGATTATTCTTGTACATCTAATCTTCTGTAGAGAAAAGGCAAAATGAACTTCAATGGGGCACCGAGACTCGGAACCGCCAAACCCTAAAGATTGATATCACTGGGGAAGTAACTTCTTGGGGAGAATACTACAAAAATAAATCGTAGTTCAGAGAAAAGACTTGAATTCTGATCAAACTCCCCACTTCACGGGGAACAAGTTCCTTATCCTCTATCGGAAAGAGGAAAATTTTTGCTGGGAATGGAAACTTATGGCATAGGAATCCTTTGACAAAGATCACTTCCATTGGGGGAGTATAGAAATTCTTAAATAAAAAGAATTCTACTCAGACCATGCTGGGGATAACATTGATGGGAAGTAAAGATCCTCAGTTGGGGAAGAAACAACATCCTAGGATAAAAACTCCATTGGGGATATTGCAACAGAAACTTCTACTACTGAAAGAGTCATGACTGGAATTCTCCTGTACATCTCACCTGAGAGATAGGAAACTTGCTCCATTAGGGAAAGAAGAATAATTCCACTGGGGAAATTAGGTCTCATTATACGAACATCTTCACGTTAGTCACATACAGGCCCTTCTTGATTCCTTTGTTGGTATGCATCTTGTCATACAAGACAAACAGTACTTGCAAAAACAGAAGTTGGGGCGACATGCCCTTGTTCGGGGATGGAAAACCTCATTGAATCTTGAACTATTAATTACCGGGTAAAAACCGTGATGCAAGATTGCAACTCAAACATGCCGACTCCGGGGAGAAATTCCACCAAAAAGCAGACTTTAGAGAAGATGCTGCAAAAATAAATTGCAGTCCGACGAAAAGGAATCATCTAGACTTCAAACAACTTCTACATTTCCAGGGAGAAAGAACATTCTCCTCCTGCAGAGAAGTGAGGATGCTTTACTGGGGAGAAAAAATCTCAGAAGAGAAACCCCTTGGCAGATAGGTGTATGTCAAGTTGCAAAAAGTCTTTTACTGGGAAGTAGCATCCTCCTAGGAAGTAATATTTCCATCGCGTCTCACACGAGTAAACAAACCCAAATAATCTTTGCGTTACTGTTCATATCCTACTGTGGATAATAATTCAAACTTCAACTAGGGATAATAACCTTGACTTAGGACAAAGGATATCAGTAAATGGACTTGAGTCTCTGATAAGTTGAAGATAACAATCTTGACTTCTCGGCATGATTTTCAAATTCATAGGTCATTTAGCCTTGAGAGGACTTTTTGAGATATGTACCGTTAAAGACAATTTGCCCCAGTATTATGAACTTTGGAACATGATGTTTAGATAACCAAAATTGGAGAGGATTCCAACTATGCTTGAGCGAATGCCCATACACCTTCAAATTCTGGGAAGATTCTCCTCTGATCAATGCATTCTTAGAGATATTTGTCAAATCTCGACATAACTGCCCCAGTTTGACTGCACTTTGAGGGATGAAATCCCGACTTGAATGCCTCAGATTGGCTGAAAACCTACTCGATGGAGTACTTGACATGCTTTCCCCTGCTCAACAGAGTCTTGACAGATCTTTTCCTTTACCTTATGCTCACGGAGGGATGAGAAACCTCTCGATTTGAACTGCTTCAATCTCTAATCAGCTACTTGACGAGGTCTACCCCTCGGGACCAACTGGAGGTAATACACCGCTGCTTGACAGAGAGTCTGGGTTACCAACTTTTGCACTCTACTTCAGATCATTTCTCAAACCGGCATTCTTTTGCTTAACAGAGTCAATAGAATATTTGCCCCAGGTTTAAGACGATTCTCACAAATGATTCACTTGTAAACGGTATCTTGAAGCAACTTGTCCCTTGAGATGATCAAATTTTCATCTGATGCTCATTATGCAAACTTATTTGGTGTTTAAGCGCTTGTTCATATGCAAAGAATGTTTATTCTAAGAATGATAATTGTAATGCAAAGCTCATGTTTGTCTTGAAGTTTTTTTATTGTTTTATTGAAAACATTGAACGTCTTTTGTTCATCAAAACAGTAATAATGAAAGAAAAACAATCTTGACGTAATTTAAACCAACACTTTTATTGAATGGTTGGCCTGTAACTAGGCATTTACAATGAAAAGGAACAGTTGCATGGGAAACACATGGGGGATACCAAGAGAACGAAAAGAAAAATGGATACAGGCTTCGTCAAGTACAACTCTGCTATAACTCTTATGACCGTGGGATTCTTCAATACCTGCTTTCCAAATGGCTGGTTGGACCAAACCTTCGTCCTGTTCCGATCAAACCAATGACCTTTTAGGCGAGGGAAATCCTCTCCATCCATGGTTGTGAGCATCATAGACCCTTCAGAAAAAACCTTCTTTACAACAAAAGGTCCTTCGTAATTTGGAGCTCACTTACCTCTAGCATCTGTGTTGTTAGGAGGTAAGATCCTTTTTAACACCAGATCACCAGTTTGAAAATTTCACGGACGTACTTTCTTGTCGAAGGCTTTCTTCATCCTCTTCTGGTATAACTGTTTGTGGCAAATTGACGTTAATCTCTTCTCATCAATAAGATTTAGCTGATCGAATCTATTCTGGACCCAATCAGTCTCATCCAATTGTGCATCTGTCATTATCCTTAAAGAAGGGATCTCCACTTCCATTGGTAGGACCGCTTCCATGTTGTAAACGAGGGAAAAAGGGGTTGCCCCAGTCGAGGTACGCGTGGTGGTGCGATAACCATGTAATGCGAATGGTAGCATCTCATGCCAATCTTTATAAGTGATGACCATTTTCTGCACAATCTTCTTGATATTTTTGTTTGCCTCTTCAACCGCGCCATTCATCTTAGGGAGGTAAGGAGAAGAATTGTGATGTTTTATTTTAAAGTTTTCACACAACTCCTTCATCGTCTTATTATTGAGGTTCGACCCATTATCAGTGATAATCTTTTCGGGAGTACCGTACCGACAGATTATATTATGTTTGATAAAACGTGCTACCACCTGTTTAGTGACATTGGCATAAGATGTCGCTTCAACCCACTTAGTAAAGTAGTCGATAGCCACCAAGATAAAACGATGTCCATTGGAAGCGGTTGGCTCAATCCGACCTATCATATCAATTCCTCACATTGCGAAAGGCCAAGGTGAAGTTAGGATATTCAGGGGATTGGGTGGCACATGCATCTTGTCAGCGTAGATCTGACATTTGTAACAGATCCTGGAATGTTCGCAGCAACCATTTTCCATTGTTAACCAGTAGTATCCTGCCCTTAAGATTTTATTGGCCATAGTATGCCTGCTAAAATGTGTCCCAAAAGAACCTTCGTGCACCTCTTCAATGATCCTACTTGCTTCGTGCTTATCCACGCATCTGAGCAGGATGGAATCATAATTCCTCTTATACAGAATATCGCCATTGAGGAAAAATTTGGCGGCAAACCTCCGCAAAGTCTTCTTATCTGTGATAGAAGCACCTTCTGGATACTCCCGAGTTTTAAGATACTTTTTGATGTCATAGAACCATGGTTTCTCATCAACGTCTTCTGCTTATACCTCATAACAAAATTCCGGTTCATCTAACCTTAGGATGGTGATAGAAGGGGCTTCATTCTCCCATTTAACCCTGAACATGGATGAAAGGGTAGCCAAAGCGTTTGCCAAATTATTCCCCTCCCTTGGAATATGATTGAAAGT
Source organism: Vicia faba (assembly GCA_948472305.1). NCBI lineage: Eukaryota > Viridiplantae > Streptophyta > Magnoliopsida > Fabales > Fabaceae > Vicia > Vicia faba. The sequence goes on along the minus strand of OX451741.1, from coordinate 928,895,780 downwards.
AATCTCGTCAAAGTAAGGGGTTAGTTTTAATACATGATCACGATACAGAATCAAATTTAGGTGTCGAGTTTCCCAATCTCCGTTAATTTGGCTAATTACTAGGGCAGAATCTCCATATACTTCTAGGATTTTGATTCGTAAATCAATGGCGGCTTCTAACCCAAAAATGCAAGCTTCATACTCAGCCATATTGTTCGTACAATCAAAGCAAATCCTGGCAGTAAGAGGAATATGAAAACCCTTAGGAGAGGTAATCACTGTGCCGACACCATTACCTAATGCATTGGAGGCACCATCGAACACCATCGTCCATCGCGATCCTGGTTCAGGTCCTTCCTCTGGGCCCGGGATATTACAATCTCGTATGTATATGATGTCTTCATCAGGAAACTCAAACTTCATTGTCTGGTAGTCATCTTTCATGGGTTGATGGGCAAGAATATACGCCAATACACTACCCTTGATAGCCTTTTGAGTGGTATATTGGATGTCATATTCAGTAAAAATCATTTGCCAACGAGCTATCCTTCCCGTGAGGGCAGGTTTTTCGAAGATATACTTGATTGTGTCCATCTTAGAGATCAGTAAGGTGGTATGAGTCAACATGTACTGCCTCAGACGACGAGCATCACATACCAAAGCGCAGCAAGTCTTCTCGAGTAGTGAGTATTTTACCTCACAGTCGGTAAACTTTTTGCTAAGGTAATAGATGACGTGCTCTTTTCGACCAGCCGTATCATGCTGCCCTAATACACACCCCATTGAATTCTCCAATACTGTTAGGTACATTATCAAGGGTCTACCTTCCACCGGGGGTGAGAGAATCAGAGGTTCCATCAAATACTCTTTAGTTTTATCGAATGCTGCTTGGCAGTCGTTATTCCACCTGTATGGCTGGCTCTTCTTTAATAATCTAAAGATTGGTTCAAAAGTGGCTGTAAGGTGGGAGATGAATCTAGAAATGTAGTTCAGTCTTCCGAGAAAGTCGTGAACCTCCTTCTCTGTTTTCGGCACGGGAATTTCTTGTATAGCCTTTACCTTGCTAGGGTCAACTTCGATTCCTTTCTCGCTCACGATGAACCCCAACAGTTTCCCTGATCTTACTCCAAACATGCACTTATTTGGATTCAGCCTTAACCTGAACTTCCTTAACCTTTCGAACAATTTTGACAAATGAACCAAATGTTCCTCTTCTGTCTGAGATTTTGCAATCATATCATCGACGTATACCTCAATCTCTTTATGCATCATGTCATAAAAGAGAGTGACCATCGCGCGTTGATAAGTAGCCCCGACATTTTTCAAGCCAAACGGCATCACCTTATAACAGAATGTTCCCCAAGGAGTAATGAAAGTAGTCTTCTCCATGTCTTCTGGTGCCATCTTAATCTGATTATAGCCAGAAAAACCATCCATGAAGGAGAACACTTTTGCTTGAGCTGTATTGTCAACCAGCACATCGATATGTGGTAATGGGAAGTCATCTTTAGGACTTGCCCTGTTCAAGTCCCTATAGTCCACACACATCCTAACCTTTCCATCTTTCTTAGGTACTGGCACAATATTCGCGATCCACGGCGGGTAAGATGTTACTTTTAAAAAGCCGGCATCAAACTGTTTCTGAACTTCTTCTTTGATCTTCTTAGACATCTCAGGGTGAGTTCTTAGAATCTTTTGTTTAACAGGAAGACATTCCTCTTTGAGAGGTAGCTTGTGCATGACGATGTCCGTGTCTAAACCAGGCATGTCTTCGTAGGACCAAGCGAAGATATCCACATACTCACGGAGCATTGTGATTAGTTTGTGCTTGATACTGTCTTCTAGAGCAGCCCCGATCTTAACTTCTTTTCGAGCCTCTTATGTTCCTAAGTTGATCAATTCATTGGTCTCTTGGTGTGGTTGAATAACCTTTTCTTCTTGCCTTAGAAGCCTAGCCAACTCTTCGGAAAGTTCGCAGTCTTCCTCAGTTTCTTCTTCAGCTTGATATATTGGTTTTTCAAAGTCGTAGAGAGTTATAGCAGAATCATTTTTGACATTTTCTGGGATTAATGAGGGACACAATCTGCATGGTTCTTTTTTTGTTTTAGATGTAAAAGAAAATAAAGTCTTAAATTTTATAAAAAAGAAATTCGGAAAAGACAAAAAAGTGAAACATTTTGAAAACAAAAGACGTTATTTATCGACGAATAAAATTGTAAATGAGAAAACATTGTGGCCTTACAACACGCCCGCTATGTTTTAGGCAGGACATATAGATTATTGTACGATGACAGAAAATAAAAGAAAGTTACTCTTCAAGTTGGGTGACTTCGATGATGTCTTTGGCGAACCAGTTGGCATGCTTTTCGTTCGGCCTGGTCGGATGAACCCACCTATCCATTTCACATTCGTTGTCGTCTGCTTCACCTACCGCATGAGCTTCTCCCTGGATGGTTCCACCGCTGATGAATCGAATCGGTGGAGGAATACTTTGATCTCCAGGAACGATGACTGACCTCCTCTGATTAGCGACGAAGTTTAAACCTTTCTTGTCCTTCTGTGTAGGGAAATCCAACACTCTTCCCCATCCTTCTGGATGACCGGACTGAATAATTGCATGTGCCTGGCGATAGGACGACATGGGAACTTCTGGCCTCTTGTCTTCTTGATGAGGAGTTTTAACAACTTGTACAGTTTCAAAAGCTTGACACGGCGTCTCATGGATTTCTCCTTCTACTTCAACATAGCGGAAGGAACTTAGGTGACTGATGATGTAATCTTCTTCGCCGCAGACAGTGACCACTTTTCCATTTAGTAAAAACTTGAGCTTCTGGTGCAGAGTAGAGGTGACGGCACCAGCCCCATGAATCCAAGGACGGCCCAGTAAATAGCAGTAGGAAGGATTTATATCCATGATAAAGAGGGTTGCTTCAAATACTTGGGGTCCTATCTTGATTGGCAGGTCAACTTCCCCGAACACAGTTCTTCTTGAGCCATCAAAAGCCTTAACAACCAAATCACTCGGCCTCAATGAAATCCCCTCATAATCCAACTTTAAAATGGCAGACTTAGGTAGTACGTTGATAGAGGAACCTGTATCAACCAGTACACGGGATAAAGTAGTCTTTTCTATTTCCATAGAGATGTGTAATGCTTTGTTATGCTTTCTACCCTCAGGGGGCAGATTGAAGTCTGTGAAACCCAGTCTGTTACTTGCAGAAATACTATTTACAATTCCCTCGAACTGATTCACCGATATTTCTTGGGGGACAAAAGAGGTTCCTAATAGTTTCAATAATGCATTCCTATGGGATTCCGAGTCTCTGAGCAAGGAGAGGATGGATATTTTTGAGGGTGTTTGACTTAACTGGTCAATAATCTTATAGTCACTCTTCTTGATGTATCACATTAACTCAGTTGCATCCTTAGATGTTTCATCATCAAAAACAGGAACAGGGGTATTTTGCCTCGACTTATCGCTATTGACCATGATTTGCTTGCCTTTAGCCTTGGCTGCAGCATCTGTACTACTTTCAGGTTGCTCCGGGGAGAAAATTCGACTGCTACGAGTAATTTTGCTTTCACCGACAATATCGAACACTGCGGGTTTCTTTTCTTTAGACTTATCTTTCTCAAACCTCTGAGTAGTAACCTTCTCCCCTTGATAGTACAGTTCACCACCATAATTCCAAGGTACTGCTTTGTCGCTAATGTACGGTACCGGGCCGGGCGTAGTGATAAGTAGTGGGGGCTTCTTAACAGGTACTAAGATTGTTACAGGTACTCGGGTAGCTTTTTGTTTGACCGGAATGGTTATCACATTGATTTCATTCTTATCAATCCCAGGCTTCATGATCTTGCGACTGAACTGAAGAAACCCCTTTGTAATCAAATCTTGCACTGTGTTTCTTAACAAATGACAACCTCCTGGATGTTTTAAACAAGCAATACAGTCCACTCCGTAGCCTAGGAATACACCTTTACTCGTCAATTGTTCCTTCACAAATGATATGGGGTGGTTAACTGATCAACATCCATGACCAGATCTAGGCCTTCGTCTTCAATGATGGCACTGACAGTGGAACCTCCGTGAGTTGGTAGTGGTTGGTTCGTAATATTAGGTGTCGGTCCAAAATTAATAGCTTGAGAGTCAAACAGATCTTGGACCTTATGTTTGAAAGCATAACAATTTTCGATAGTATGCCATTGTCCGCCAGAGTGAAAATCACACCGGGCATTAGCATCAAAGTGAATCGGCAACCTTTCGGGCTCAACTTTCAACGTATGTAACTCAATCAATTTTAGCTCTAGTAACTGGGGAAACAACTCAGCATATGTAATCGGAAGCACATCAAACTTCCTAAAGGGGAGTTTTGGTTTTTGCTGATTACTCTGTTGGGGTGCATATGCTGGATGTTGAGGGGGAGCTATTGGAATTGTTACAGCAGCGGCCTGATGGTCGTAATCTCGATATCTGCCCTTCCCCTTCTGAGGATAGATTGCACCAGATTCTCCTTCCTTTTTCTTTAAATGGCCCCCGAAAGACTTCTTAACATTGCCATCATTACTCCCAATAGGGACATCTTGGATTTTCCCCAGTTTAATTCCGATCTCAATCTGCTCCCCGTGTGTCACCATCTCAGCAAAGGTACCTGATATGCTACAGGTTGTGTAATACTAGCCTTGCAGCGTGCTACTAAACATTTCTACCATTTCTCACTCTAACATGGGAGGTTTCACTTTTGCAGCCATCTCTCGCCACCTCTGGGCGTATTCTTTGAAGGACTCGTCTCGTTTCTGAGATAAATTCTACAGTTGGGTTCTTGTGGGCGCCATATCAGTGTTATATTGATAGTGCAAAACAAACGCTTCAACCAATTCTCTCCATGTATGGATACGGCTACTTTCTAGCTGCATGTACCATTCAAGTGGGCCTCCTGTCAAACTATCTTGAAAGTAATGCATCAATAGCTTCTCGTCGTTGGAGTATGCAGACATTTTCCGATAGAAAGACTTAACATGGGTTTTTGGGCAGGAAGTGCCTTTGTACTTTACGAAATCAGGCACCTTGAATTTTGGGGGGATCTTTACTCCAGGCACTAAGTCTAAATCGGACATGTCAAAGCCTACTGTACCCTGACTTTCAAACTTGCACATCCGCTCTTTAAGCATATGCAACTTCTTACTATCTTCGGTTGGTTCTTCCACATTAGTCATCCAGTCTTCCCAATTATCTTCTTCCACTGGCCTGACATGAATGCGAACAGGCCTTGGTAGCATAGTAGGTTGTTCGGTGTTCTGATGAGCGGGAGTGAGTGGGGGCGGATTTCCCACAGCTTGATTCCCGAGGATGCCTTGGTTACCTGTAAGGTTGTTGAAGTTCGCATGCTGGCCATTTTGGGCATTCAAACCAACATTCATATTTCGAGTTCCTCCCGGATTCTCCACCGCGTTCTGAGCCCCTGGAATATTGTTTGGATTATTGATGACGACCCCTGGTGGACCAGCGTTCGGGTTTTCACTCCCATTATTCAATGCTTCAGCAGGTCTTACAATCATAGCCCTCATTTCCTCCTGTTGACGAGCCATGTTCTGAATGATTTCCATCAGTTGATCGACTCGAGTATCCATCCTGGTCCCCATAGCCACGACATCTGCCTGAATTTGTTCCATCTGTCTTTTGGCTGTGCTTCGAGTATTATAACGATGGGAATTCGTAGTGGCTATTTTCTGCAATGAGGAGGCCCGAATCAAGAGATAAGAAGACCTGTCATGATTACTTATCAAATTATGATATGAAATGCATGATTATGTATGTTATGTTATATCATTTCCAGGATATCTGAAGTTTTATTACCCCTAGGAATTTCAAACAACATGATAAAAGAGCCAAACGATAGGAAGAAGTCTTGATTAACAACTGACCTTATTAAAAACATCATTCATATGATCCGATGGTAACTTCTTACAAGCATGATTCAGACATTGTAATGAAATTTAAATGACCCCATCCAACAAGACTGGTGGTGATCAAAAGACAAAAGAAACAAAGGGGAGAATTAGGTAATCAACGGGAGGAGTCTCTAATCTCTGTGTAGTATAACGGTCCTCCTTGCCAGAAATATTCCTCGCTCTATTCCTTAGTTTCTTCAAATAACTTTTTCGTCTTTTCACGGTCCCGTCCATGAGCAAAGTTATCGATCACCACGTCTTTCCGATATAGTTGTCCCTCTAAGTACACACATTGCTCTATGAGACGGTCACATTCCTTACATTTTGGTAAAGGTATAGGCACGGGTGCTCCTTCCATCTCATTGATCTTGTCTCGGAGTATTGCATTCTCTTTCAGTACTTTAGTCATTTGATCTTCTTTCACTTCCAACTCCATCCTAGCAACTTTGAATTGGTTTCCCAATTCCTTTACCTTGCATTTGTTCCTATTGTTGGCCATCTGAAATTTCAAAGTTTCTTGACGATTTCTTTCTGCGTCAGTGAGAGCTATCTGATACTCTTCCATAGACACAAAAAAGTCTTCAGTTCTAGGTCGTTTCTTGGAACTACTTTCCCCCTCATATTCTCTCAATTGACGGGCCAAGTCCCTTTTCTTTTTTGTTAAAAAATAGATTTCCATCTTTTTGTCTTCCAAGTTCTGGCGGAGGTCCCTATTCTCCAATTGTACTTGATAGAAGCGTTCTTTAGGCACATCGTGCTGCAACTCGGTGGGTTGAAGATACAAGGAGATTTATTTTTCAAAAGGTAACATAAGAACTTTGACTCTTTCCTTCAACCAATCCACATAAGGATCGAAAGCTAATACCTCTTTTGGCCTGAAGAATTCCTTTCCTTTCCTTCCAACATGTGCCCAAGCAATCTCCACCCTTTTTAGCAATTCTGGATCTTCTCCTTTTTTGAGAAACATAGGTTCAGCCTCCTTGGTCGTGGGTGGACGCCTCATGGCATAACCTAATTGGCGAAGAGAGAGTACCGGATTGTAGTTGATAACCCCTTTTGTTCCCATGAGTGGAACATTAGAGAAACATGTGCAATGGGAGATGACTTCGGAGCTATCCACCTTAAGTTTGTACCATTGAATGTCGAAAGAGGTGAGCGGCATTACTTTGGATGCCCACGAACGGGGATCTTCTTTAAATGGCCCTTTGGTGGGAAATTGCGCCATGAACCATTTGTAAAGCATTGGTATGTAGCACACCACTACTCCTTTCTTTCCATTCCTGGAGTGGATGGCGTGGTAAGTATTTGCTAATAGCGTAGGTATAAGATTCTTATTCATGAAGACGCACAGAGAAGCCAAGTCCATGATTTCTTTAATCTCCGGGAGTAAGACAACTCCGTAAATATTGACAGCCAACAGAGCATAACAAGAATCCCAATTTCCCATATTCACCATTTCCTTAGCCTTACTTGCCAAGAAATCTGTAGGAAGACCGGAAGTGACTTTGTTGCGTCTCCATTTTCCTTTTACATCGTTAAGGCTCAAATAAAGAACCTTAGCAATAGCCTCAAAATTAGGTTCAATAGGGATTTGAACAAATGGAACATGGCCGGTGAGCTTAATATGGAGAAGATGAGCATACTCCTCAAGAGTAGGTGCTAACTGGTAGTCTTGGAATGTGAAGCATCTCAACTCTGGATCATAAAATTGTAACAACGTCTGTATAGCCTTGTCGTTAACCCGAGCATCCAACAAAGATAGGAGATTCCCATATCTTTCACCAAAAACGCCCATTTGTTGACAATTCATGAGGTCTCTGAGCTCTTCAAGAGAGGGCCAAGTACTAGGACAAAACTGATAGCTGAAGTTATCCCTCTTTGTCTTCGGAGTGACATCAGTGTTGTTCGCCATTCTTTGGAGGAAAAGGAAACCCTGGATAGATCCTGGAAATGAAAATGCATATGCGAATTAATTATTGACATACACACACATATATATATATATATATATATATATATATATATATATATATATATATATATATATATATATATATATATATATATATATATATATATATATATATATATATATATATATATATATATATATATATATATATATATATATATATATATATATATATATATATATATATATATATATATATATATATATATATTTGAAAGGTAAATATGCCATGATATGTGTGCAAGTGATCATGGGGTTACTACTTCCATGATACTGATTTCTGTTGTACTGCCTCTTCGTATCATTGTCAATACCGAGATTACAGGTCTGAAATGTAACTGGAAGAGGTCCATGAAGATCAAAGATAAGTCCTCAGAAAATAAATCTGAGAACCTCATAACTGTTGGCAGAAATGCCGGACATAACCAAAAGTAATCGTCTGAATATAGTCACCAACTGTACCTGTAATGATAAATCCCTCCCCACTCATGTGTGAAGACTAGGTCAGGGTGAGATAATGGTAACTCGAAAATCACGGGTCCTCCTGAAAGTAAAATCATCGCAACATAGACGTGCATGATGAAAGTACCTTCAATTGAACCTCATTCGAGCGTGGTATATGACATGACTGCACTAATCGGGCCACGTCCTATAGCCGTCATGCCCCCACTCTATTCCTAGGTGTCCTAGTGCACTCTGGCCTGGGTACTGGGCCTTTTAACTCAATAGTAACATTCCCACCCAAGCAAGAAGTAGATACAGTACAACAGCAGTATATGGAAGACAGTAGAGTGTAATACATGCATATGCACAGGTATATTTAAAATGAACGAATAAACTGAAAGCATAAAAATAAACACCCAAAGAAAAGAAATCAAGAGCTAGGAGCGACTCTGGGATGAACCAACATTTGGTCGACATATCCCCAGTGAAGTCGCCAGCTGAAACAACCGGCTGAAAATCATCAAACAATGAAGTCGCCATCGAACGTCTTTTATCCCATACATAGGGAAAGGTGAACATCGAGAAAACCTGAAAAGGGTGAAATCAAGGTCGAACGACCAAGAGATAAGGGTAAGGGAGTCTGTTATGCAAGGGGAAGGTATTAGCACCCCACACGCCCGTAGTACTCTACGGTATCCACTCTTGTTATCTATCTTATGGGTGTGTTTAATCTGTGCTTACTGTTTATTATTGCTAAGGGGGGAATGCATGTGAAAGAAATGAGAAAAGAATGTAGGGAAAATAAAATTCTGCTCGTTCGGGCCCTACCCCGATGCCTACGTATCCCTTTTAAGGAATCAGAGCAGCCGTAGTTCGGCTTATGTTTTTGTTGATTTGTATTTTTTAATGAACAGTATTAATTTCGCCTTCTGCCGCAACTCAACCTTTGGAGACTTACGCGTCAGCACAGAAATGAATTAATATATTCTTTTGAAAAGAGTTGGAGAAAATGTGCCTGGGCGCATAAAAAAGTTTGAATTTGATTGTGTTTTTGACGAACGATATTAATTTCGCCTTCTGCCGCAACTCGACCTTTGGAGATTTACGCGTCAGCACAGAAGTGAATTAATATGTTCTTTCTGGAAAAAAAGTTTGAAAGGAAAGGATCGAAGGCAAAAAGATTTTGTATTGGTTGGTGTTTTTTGCTCGTAGATGACAGCTATTTAATCTCAAGAGAGAGATTTTAGCCATTTCTCTACTTATTCATGAAATGATTTTTTTTAGACTTGAACCATACCAAGGCTTAGAATGGAAAATGATAAGGTCGAGAAGATACCCGCTTATCATCTCCCATGTTTAACAAAGGTATGATTCTCGTCGGTAAAATTTTTAAGTATTTTGAAGTTTGAAAAGAAAAAAAGAAGTTTTTTTGTTTTAATGCGTATGCAGAAGGGAAAGAAAAGTCACAGGGAGACTAGTCTATTTCTAAACCCAATTTTATCGTACTTCACCCGATCCCTAGGAAGCGATAAATGTAGGGTGAAAGTAGAAATAAAATATACCAAACAAGTACTAGCCCGTGGAGCGAAGTAAAAATCAAAGAAACCCTACGATCTCGTGAGCTGCTAACATCAAATAAAGAAAAGAGTCAGAAGTTGAAAACGTAGTATAGGTGTAGAATTGGCATCGATGTGAAAATAAATCACAGATGAAGACTCAAGCATATTTGCATACCCTGCATAAGATTCTAACCTCAAAAAGCAAAGGTAAGTTAGAAATCTCTAGTAACCGAATAATCGGTATTTAATTTCTATAAAAAAAATCACTTAAAAAAAGAATCTAATAAATTTTTATACTTGATTTTATTATTGTTCATCATGTAAAAAAAATCAAGAAACTCTAAATAATTTCTCAAGAATTACCAAAAACAATCACAAAAAAACAATTAAACTCGAGGGGTACTGTACTGCAATCAGGGGTAGCATTCAATAAGTTCCAAAAGGGCCAAATTGGTAGAGCCCATAAGCTGTTTTTTTTTTTGAATCTGCTCTAATCACCAAAAATATGGGACGGGCATATAGAACCATATACAAATGTCAAGCCCAAAATAATGTTTTGTTACAAGCTTCTTTAGTCACAAGAAATGACCAAGGAAAGGGCCAATGGGGGTGATAACACGGTCCAAACCAAATTCCTAAATCAAGATTTACTTTTATATATTTTTTATTATATTATTATTATTATTAAAATAAAATAACAATGAATAAAAAGAAAGAACGAAAAGAGTAAATTAGGGTAACATGCTGAACTTCTCCTTTCTTTCCCTTCTAAACGGCGCGGTTCAGAGCTCCCTATCATCAAAACGGGTCGGCGGCGACCTCAACCTCCTTCGTCTTAACGGTGATTTCGTCTTCCTCCCTCAACCTCACCCTTTCCAATTTCTCAAATCAAACCCCGAACCGGTAGCCAAAATCATGAAACTACATCACATGATATGGATTCCGAATGATTAAAGCTATATACTGAAAAGGAGTTTGCAGTAATTATCTTTCGAAGTCAATCCGGAGCTTCTTCAGATCGATGAGGACGATGATTTCAGAGATAAATCCGGTAAGTTCTTTAGTCTACTGTCCTTGTGCTTTCACTCTTAACTTCTTCTTCTCTTCTCTTCTGCGTCTTTTTTATGATGCATTGAAGATTGATGCGCGAGTTGTTGACGTTATTTTTGCATTCCTGTTATCACAGTCAATGTTGAAGACTAATGTTGGAGTCGAGATGAAGAATGTTTGAAAGTTCGGTTATGCTTGCGGATGCAGTGTGATGATGAAAAGGTTGAAATCGTGGTGGTTCAGTGAAGATGATTGCGATTGAAGAATCATGAAGATTGAAGTGATGATGAGGATTGCGGAGAGGTGAATGAAGAATTAAGAGATTGCAGGGAAATTGGTGGAAGATAGAGATTGATGAAGGTTCTGAAATGAGAGCTGTGTAGAAGTAGATGAAGATTGGAGTTTTTGGTGAATTCTTTTCTGTCTGTATTCTGTAACCAACGAGTCCTCTCTTAAATTTGAGATTATATAGTTGAGGGGAATCTGAAATCAGTTATATGAAGAATGAACCTGAGCCCTTAGATGATGAGAGTTTGTTATGGAGTTTGTTACAGTTTTTTTTGTTTGAGTTTGTTAATTTTCTCTTTTACAGGGGTTGGTTAGGAAGTCAAAAATTCAGTTACAGTTGGTTATAGATTTGTTAACTTCCTGTTATTAACTTTTAGAGACTAGGAAGTTGGTTAGAGAGTTATGTTAACAGTAAGGAATCGGTTGAGAACTGTTAGAAAATTTTGTTTGAAAAATGGTTGAAATCTGTTAGTTATTTTTTCCTGCTAAAAGTTTGTTATGGAGGTTGTTAGTTTTTTCTGAACTGGTGTTAATTGGTTTTATGTTCTTTCTATTTAAGTGCAGGTTTGTTTTTGTTCGAAAGCAAGGCATGGGTTAGAATTGTACCAAGCCAGTTGCTTATGGATGCATCTACTATTTTCTGGATCATCATTATCCGGTAGTTGTTCAATAGGAATTTCCAGAGTCAAAGAGTCGTCATAGTCCATTTCAATATCCCAAGGTTCCTTGTGGTTAGAGGGCATCTCTTGTGATGTCTGATAAATAGCTTCTTTGTCCCTGCGGTTTCTGTTTTCCTGGATATGAACCTCTTTACTATTTTGACCAGCACCAACTCTCCATGTATCTTTAATTTTTATTTCTGCTGATGTTTTATCCAGAAGATTTTCACCCTCTTGCACTTCTCCGAGAGAGTTTCCTTCAAATCTGTTTTCAGTTTAGAATAAGAAGCTTCCAGCCTATTAGTGGTTTTTAGAAGAAAACAACAAAGGATTCTTCTCTACTTCAATTTTGAGTGGCGCTGGAACTTTAGAAGAGCAAACTGCAATACTGGCCTTCGGAGATTTACCCAGACTATTGATTTAGGCTTCTTTATTTTCCTTTGAAGCAGTTTTCCCATGCTTACTCTGCATAAATAACGCACGCATTTTTGCTTTCTGGATATCATCGGCAGACATAGGACGGCCTTGACTTACTGTCCCTGACCTTGCCGTCTGTGGACTTCTACTTATTGATCCTGGCTGTTCCACCAATTGTACTTTTCTGCTGCACAGCTTCGTTAAGAAATCGATTGTGTTGTGGTATAGATGCACTGGCAAACACTGTCTGACAGTTATTGCAGTTTGAATAGGTCAAAATCTTTTGGAGAGAACTTGCTTGCTTTGAAGAATTGAATATTAAGTCAACCTCATGAACAACCAACACCCGCAAGGTTCCAAGCGAAAAAAGTTGTTTTTCTAGCATTTGACACAAACTCTCAATTGTTGCAACTACTATTGCTGGAGGCTCTTCCTTAAACCAACTCTTATGCCTTCTCAATGTTGTGTGCTTCTGTGACCTCTGAAGCAAGGATGGAAAATCTATTTATAAACTAAAAGAAAGCACGACAGGTTGGGTACCCAGCACAACTAATCCGGATCGCCTCTAAAACACCACCACAGCGAAGTTGTTGCATAATATTGACATTCTCAAAAACAGTTGGCTTGAGGAGGTTGTTTGGTTTCACACATCTAACATAATGAGGCTCCGTTGAGTTTAATGTCTCCATTAGATGCTATAATTGCAGCTTAAAACGAGAACCAATAGAAGAAAACATAGAAGATTTTGATGTCTCATCTGGAAGTTAAGGAAAAAGGCCCGCTAGAAAAGGACATTTGGAAGAACCCAACAAATCCTGATGTTCAGGAACCACATAATCCTTGTTTTTATCTAAAAATTGGTCAGACTGGTACTGCACCTCTCCTGCATAATGTGCAATAGTGAAATCTGTTCGAGACAGTTTTGGTTTAATAAAGCGCTTGTGACTCTTAAATGTTTGATAAAGCTTGTTTGAAAATGTTTCATGTGTTGACTTTGGAAACATGCAATCTTCATCTAGGAGAGCAACAACTCCTCCAGGTTTCTTTTCAATAAGGTCCAAAACATCTTGGTTGTCAACAAATTCAATGTAGCTCCAATCGGTCTGTTCCTTCATATATTCTTCTTGTTCCATTTTTGAACTGGTTTGGTTGATACATGTAGGGCTGAAATATAATTATGTAACAGCTGCTCTATTTGCTTTGACTGTGGATTTATGGTTTGCTGAACCACTCTTGTGTGTGTACAGCAGGACCCTTTTAGCATCGGAATTTTGTATTGGATGTTTGGACATAACTTGTAATGGCCATTGAAATCTTTGTAATGGTTTTTGAATAGTCGAAACTCGAACCTTTAACAAAGATAAACATAATGCTATGTAGACTTGACTCAATCACCAAATACAAAATTTTGCGTAATATGGCCATATCAATGCACCCAAAAATTTCTTAGCCTTTCATTTCAAAATTCCTTGATTTACCTCGAATGAATCTTGAATGAGATTTTGCATTATGGATGAATCTTGCAACCTTAAAATATTGATCCACTTGAATGTCCCGCTAGTAGAACACATCCATATAAATGGGCTTTCCAATCTACATGCTTGAATCGGCCATAAGGGATTCATAAACCGATACCTTGAATTATGCTTCTTGATTATTTTCCAACGGAATTCATAACATATATGAGCCCTTGAGCCGGTCAATGCTCGGTAAGAAAGTGAAATTAGTATACTTCCATGGCATGTTTAATTACTGAACCTTAATCTCAATTGAATCCATAAATTCTAGTCATCTTGAATTTGAAACTACCACCTTTCATTTGATAAAATGAGCTAAATGAACTCCTGACCCATAGCTTAACCTAACAAGACATACCTGGACTTGATAAAACCCAAAGCAATCCTTAATCGCTCGTCAAAGGAGAGAACTTTGATTCAATCCCTTAAGCATCTTGGAAAAAGGTCGACTTATAAAACAAGTAGTCCTTAGATGATGACGAACCTCCAACAAGGGGAGGGTAGTGCTCCATGTAGCCTTGAAGTGAGACTTTAGTCCGATAAACCTCCATTGAAGAACCACTACCAAGTTTGAACAAAATGAAGAGAAACTCTGATTCTCTTGACCATCCTACTTCCACTGTTCATTGCCTGAATAAGAAATCAGCCTTTATTGTATACGAACGCCTTAACCGTTACGAAACCCAGATATCGCACAGCCACTGAATTTTGAACCTCAAATGCTTTATTGAATGCAAATGTATGTTAATTACCTAATGGAATATATGCAGATGAATGCGATAGTCTAAGCCAAACTAGAAGAAATTAGGAGGGCAAATTTTGGGGTACAACAACTACGCACATCAAACTTTGTTAATGAGGGAAGCTTGAAACCTTTAGGAACACGTGCTTCTCATATCTCGTCTAAGATGGATTGGGGATCCGACATTTCTATCTCCTCTGCGGGGGTAGCCACTTGTTGATGTTGTTGAGTTTTGAGGACATTGGTTTTGACGATGCAACTCGTCCAATGTTGTGTGCATCTCTTCAATGGATTTTTTAGGATCGCTGCTACCTCTAATATCCTCTTGTGCAGGGGATTATGCCCACCTAGCAACCATGATTGGGGAAGGTTAAGACTAGGAGTGGTGACTTTGGTGATTGTCAAGGTTGTGTTGACAATAGAAGGTGTGACCCATGTTAATTTTATTGGGGTCCCATATTGGGCGCCACTGTACTTGTTAAAAAAAGTATAACAACCCTACGCTATTATGGGTTTCCATAGGCTTTGGTATTTTTAGATGTTATGGCAAACTCACGAGAGTGAAAATCCCTATTTTGGAGGTGTTTTCTGTGGGGTTAAAGCAAACTCATGAGGGTGATAAGATATGTTACAAAGGTATTCTTTAGTGAATATCAGATTCACATCCTTCACCATAAGAGTGGGGTATTTATGGGGGCTCATGGGCTTGGATTCTTTGAACTCCTAAGAAGTAGTAACTGTCTAACATTGACTAGGAAATTTGTTGATTGCTTACTTCTTAGGTAATTATGGTCATGACTTCCTCCATACTGTTAGAACATAGTTTGGCTCTACATCTAATTCATAGTTTTAACGAAAACAAATATATAATTATTGTGAAGAACAATTATGCACTCTAATCATTTGATTTAATGTATAGATAAGTTATGATGAAAGCTAAGAAGGTAATAACGTGTATAATCAGATATGAAGCTCTGAAAAGAACGTGTATGTAAGAAGCTCATAAGTGAAACCAAAAGTGATACACCAGTAAAAGAAATTCTGGTGCTAAAGTAAAACTTCTGAAGCACCAAGCTTCCAGTTATACTCTGATAAGAAAGTTCTGAAAGAACAAAGAAGTTTCAACATATTCATCAAATTGAAGTTATGAGACCAAGCACTCAAAGTTTTGAATGCTCTGAAGGTCTGTAGATCCAACATCACATTGATGTCAATAAATACAGGATCAAGAGAGTTACGGCTGAAACATTATCACTGGGAACAACATTTGTATTTTTGGAAAGGATATTATACCTCAAATCTTCAACTTTCCAAAATAAGCATATATGTCTCCAACGGATCTTTGAACCTTTTCTATATAAAGGGGACTATGAAGATGAAATAACACACAAATCTCACACATACGAAAAAAGAGCACTATAAACATTCTCATATCTTTTTATCTCTTAAGATATTCTTTGTGCTATAATTTTGTAAACATCACAGTTGTGATATAGCTTGTTATAAGCATTTGTAAACACATTGTTTAATTGTTAGAATTGTATATCCTTGAGAAACTGAGTTGTGGTTTGATCTCAAGAAGATGTTGACGATTTTCTTCGTGATTTGTAATCATCATTGATTAGTTGATTAAGACTTTGATTGAGAGAGGCGAAATCACCTTGACGGGTGGACTAGAGTAGCTTTGAGTTTAAGAAAACCAGGATAACCAACGTGTTATATTGTTTAATTTTTTGAAAACCCCAATTCAAACCCCCTTTCTTGTGTTTTTATATCCTTTAATTGGTATCAGAGTGTCTGGTTCTAGGTGTTAACACTTAACCGTGTCAGAAAAAGATCCTAGCAAGAAAAACACTATGGTGGAACCAGTTTAAAACAACAACAACGATAACTATGATGAGAAAGAAAAAATCAGCGGCAGACCTCTAATCTTTGATGGTGAAAACTTGTATTACTGGAAAGACAGAATCGAAAGTTTCTTTCTAGCTTATTACGCTGATCTCTCGGACATGGTAACTGATGGTTACATTTATCCAGTTGATGCAAGTGGTCAGAATATTGATAGAAAGAAGATGACAGATCAACAAAAGAAAGAGTTCAGAAATCATCACAAGGCCAAAACAATCCTTTTGAGTGACATCTCATTCACTGAGTATGATAATATCACAAACAAATATTCGGCTCAGAACATCTTTAAATATCTAAGAATGACGCGTGAAGGAAATACACAAGTCAAAGAGACAAAAGCTCTTGCACTCATTCAGAAGCACGAGGCTTTCAAGATGGAAGAAGATGAAACAATTAAGACAATGTTCTCAAGGTTTCAAATTATGGTTTCCGGATTGAAAGTTCTGGACAAAGAGTACTCCCAGCAGATCATGTAAAGAAAATCATCAGAAGCTTACCCAAGAAGTGGAGACCTATGGTCACAGCCTTAAAACTAGCCAAAGATCTGGATAAAACACCACTTGAGGAGCTGATCAACTCTTTGAGAAGTCACAAGATAGAACTAGAAGAAGATGAGCCCCAGAAGAAAGGTAAGTTTCTTGCTCTTAAATCTAAGAAATAATATGAAACTAAAGCTTTTCAGCCAGAAGAAGAAAGTTCTAGTGGATCCTCATCAGAAGAAGATGAATTATATCTTCTCTCCAGAAGAGTCCACCTTCTACTGAAGCATAGACAAAGGAAATTCAGAAACCTTAAAAGAACAAGTAATCACTCTGAATCATCCTCTAGATACAGAAAGTCAAGCAACAAAGACGTTATCTGTTACGAATGCAAAGATTCATGCCACTACAAAAGTGACTGCCCCAAACTTCATAAAGAAAAGCCAAAGAAGAAGTTTGTCAAAGAAAAGAAGAAAAGTATTTTGGAAACATGGGATGACTCAGAATCTTCTGAAGCAGAAACTCAATCAGAAGATGAACAAGCCAATATAGCATTAATGGCCAATGTATCAGAGGGCACAAATTCATCAGAATCTGAATCAGACTCAAACGCAAAATATGTATTTTTCTAAATTATCTAGATCTCAATTAGAAGATAGTCTGTATGAAATTCTTGAAAAATATCAGCAACTTCAAATCAAATACAAGAACCTGAAACATGGTCTTGTATCTGAAACTAAAGAAACTAGAAAACTAAAATCATAAAACTCTGAGCTAAAAGAAATAAACTCTAAACTTGAAAATGAAAAATCCTTTATTAAAATTGAATTACAAAAAGCTCAGAAAGAATTTGTCTTAGAAGTTTCAACTAGTTATGATAACTTCATAAAAGAATATGATTATAGATTTCAAAAATTTCTAGCCAGAAACATTGATAGAAGCAAGATGGCTTCAATGATCTATTGAGTTAGCAGAAACGGAAAAAAAAGGTATAGGATATGTGAAACCAAGAGGGGAAGAAACATATCATCCAAAACAAGTAGATGACATGGTCATAAAACACACACCTCTAAACTCACATTTCACGTATGGACACATACATGATATAAAATATATTAGTGAATCATATTTTGTGAACTCTTATGTAAAATACAAAATTCAATTAGAATTTTGGAAACTCTAATGAAAAAGGACCCAAAAAGATATGGGTACCTAAGGATAAAATTACCTATGTTGCAGATGTCGTTATAAGCAGAGTTGAAACACCAGTCTTGGTACCTGGACTCTGAATGCTCTCGACACATGAAGGGAAAAAATCATATGTTCCAAAGCTTGGAACTTAAATATAGAGGATATGTAGGTTTCGGAGGCAATCAGAAAGGAAAAATCATTGGCTCTGGCACTGTTGGAAACAGTACACTTTCCTCTATAACTAATGTTCTTTTGGTAGATGGAATAATGCATAATATGTTACCCATAAGTCAATTAAGTGACAACAGTTATGATATAATCTTCAATCAAAAGTCCTGCAAAGCTATTAGTAAGAAAGATGGATCAATCTTATTTAATGGTAAGAGAAAGAATAACATTTATAAGATTAAACTTTATGAACTGAAAAGTCAGAATGTAAATGCCTTATGTCTGCTAATAATGAGAAATAGTGTTGTACCCCAAAAATTTCCCTCCCATTTTTACTCAAAGCATGCTCAAGGTTGACCAAGAATTGACCAGACTTCTCCTCCTAAGGCAATGAACCTCTAATTAGGGTTTTAATTTTCATCAAGATGTTTGAACTTCAAAGGTCTCAAATGTTTTCCATGGTCCTAATATGCCTTCAAGTTTTTCCATGCCAAGTTTCATGCCTTGCACAACAAGTTTGCTTAGAAATTGCTCAAATGCTTGGGAATCAACTATACTAGGTCAAAAGTCAACTGTGGCCTAAATACAATCAAACTTCATGATTTTTGGTAAACATCAACGTTTTGAAGTGATATCCATCATTTTATCAAAGGTTGATCATGATTCCTCAAGAAGTGCGCCTAATTCATCAAAAGTCAAAAATTGCTAAATTAGGGTTTCTATTGGAAAAGTCAACTGAACATTGACCAGTTATAACTTTCACGTACTTCATCCATTTTTCTCCAACCAAAGATCATATTGAAAATAATCTCATTCCCTACAATTTCTCTTCAGCCCTCAAGTACAAGAAATGCACCATTTGAAAGATACAAGCTCATACATTACAGGTCATTTTTAGAAAGTCGACAAAAGGCACTTTTTGTCAAGACCATTTACATTAAGATAAAGTCTTCAAATGAAAAATTTATCAAAATAGGGATTGAAGTAGACATCTTGGGATTTCCATGAAGTCCAAGATCTTCACCATGAGATCAATATTGAGCAAGTTATGGCTTTCCCAAGTTGGGAAAATTTGGGAAATTTCATGAAAAGTTCATTGAGCACATTTGAAGTTTTAAAGGCAAGGGCTCAATTTCTTGGACTTCAAACATCTTCCTAAGATTATAGGGGACCTCCAAAAAAACTCTTACCATGCCTTGCATTTTTTACTTATTTTGTACACATTTATTTTAATTTATTTCAAGTAAATATGAAATAAAATGTATAAAATGATTAGAGATGGGCTTGGAGGTTTGGGCTGATGTTTTGGATAGCCTAGAAGTCCATAATTTCGTGCAAGCATGTCTACATTCATTCAAATTTGAAAAAAGACAAGAATTTGATGTATTTTTCCAAAATCGAAATTCCCATTCATGGCCATTGTTGTACCCCAAAATTTTCCCTCTCATTTATCAAGACTTTTCCCACAAGATCTCTTTGACTCAAGACTGGATTAGGGTTTAACCAGCTCAAGACCTCTCATCATGCACTGATCACCCAAAATTAGGGTTTGAGTTTGCCCAAGGATTTTTGGACTATCAATGCTTCATATGACTTTCAAACATCATTATGGACCCCTAAGATTACTCATGACAAGTTTCAAACCTTGAACCACATTTTTGATCAGTCAATTGGACAGTTGACCTAAAAATCAGTTGTATTAGGGAAAAAGTCAACCATGGCCAATTTACAGTCAAACTTCATAATTTTTTATCCATATCAACATTTCAGACTCATATGAATCATTTGATCAAGTTTAGACCACAATTCCTCAAGAAATTTGATCAAATCATCAAAAGAGCAAAATGGTCAAAATTAGAGTTTTAATTGGGAAAGGGCAATTTCTGATTTTTGACCTAGCAAATGACCAATTTATTTGAAGCATGATTTCAAGGGTTCAATTGCATCATCATGACCTAATTACATGGTTCAAAACATTGCAACTCCATTGGATAGACAACTGAAATTTGCAGTCAACTGATCAAAAGTCAACTGTATACTGAAAAGTCAAACTTTGACTTTTTGGTCAAAATCAAGTGCCAAGGATCACAATTCATCAAAACATGTCAAAATGTGAAACTTGTTCATCAAGGAATCAAATATTGAAGATTTGATTTTGAAATTTGAAATTTTTCTTAACTTAGAAATTTTTCTAAGTATAGAAAATTTCTTATTTTTTCTCAATTTTAAACCATTTTTTCACCATGATACAAGATGATTCAAAGGAAATTACCAACATGAAAGTTGTATATCTCCATGAAATCTATAAATTTACTTCACAAATTTTTCCCTAAAGATGCTTGGATCTCAAGATATAATTTTGTGAATACATGCCCATGAACTAAAATAACTTAGTGAAATTTTGCCCTAATTTAGGCAGGTTTTTGAAGTAGAGAAAAACACAAGAAGGGGGGGTTGAATTGTAAAACTGAAATCTAATGCAATGAACAAGATATTTTTATCCTGGTTCGTTTGATCTCAAACTACTCCAGTCCACCCGTCAAGGTGATTTTGCCTCTCTCCAACGAGGTCTTAATCCACTATATTCAACTGAATATTACAGACTGCTTTAACAACTGCTAAAGCCTTCTTGATCCAAACCACAACCCGGTTTGTCAAGGAAACACTTTCTTACAAAGAGATAAAACTAAGTGTGTGAATGTTTTCTACAAAACTGTATCACAACTGTGATGTATACATAACTTAAAGCTTAGAAACTAGATTGCTAAACAATGATAGAATATCAGAATGTGTAGTGTTTAGCAAAACTGAGAGAAGGAAGATTTTGATCAGCTTTTATGCGTGTAGAGATTTGGAGAGCATTAGCCATTTCAATCTTCAAAGTCTTGTTTATATAGCACTGAGATGTTGAACGTTGGATGCAATATTCTTGATTCAATGCTAATAACAAACTTTCCTTATCGAGAAGATCTTGTCTGGAATGAGGCCGTTGGTATTAATTTGCTTTCAATGCACAGTATCGTTGCTTACTTAATGCAAGTTCTGGCTTGGCTCATTCTGACTCTGCTTAGCTGCTGATGAACTTTTGTGTTTCTTTATCAGAGTGTTGAGCGCAGTCTTGTTCATCAGGTTTCAGCATATACGTGAGTTGATCATCTGATTTTGACATTCTGATATGGCAACTTCTGATGCTGATGTTAGGAACCAAATTTCTGATGCTGATTAGATGTGATCTTGCTTATATCAATCAAAGTATCTGCAAGTCAGAACATAGTAATTTTAGGCAGCAGATAGTTCATACATGAATCTTATAAATAATGTATCTTTTCACTTTGTTATCATCAAAACTTAAATATAGGGTAGTAGATTCAAACTTTGTTCTAACAATCTCCCCCTTTTTGATGATGACAAAAAAACTAGATATTTTTAAATGAAAATAACGTAAAAAGGAATCAGAGAGATGCATCAGAGTAAGAGGTAAAAGGATAAGGAGTAAAAAGATATCAGAGTTGAGAGATACTCCCCCTGAGTTTATTACTTCCCTTTGATTACAAGTGTTCTTCAGGATCAGATCTTTTTGCCTTTCTTTGAACATCAGAGTATCGTAGTCTTTGACTCTCAGAAGCTTTAGATCAGCATGTCAGAGCAGAGCTTCAGAGCTTTTCTTGTCAGAGCTTTGCTTTGGATCAGAGTATCAGAGCGGATCAGAGCTTCATAGTGATCAGAGCTTCTAGTCTTCAGAGTGTCCAGGAGCTTCCTTGTACCTGTAGACTTTAAGCAAAACAGAAAAAACATTTTCAAGTAATAGAGTTAGAATGTTTGAGAATTTCTGTCTAGTTAGCCGTTATTGTTTAAAATATCATTCTTGTTCTCCCCCTTTTTGTCAGCAATCAAAAAGTGTAAGTGATGTGCTAAAACAATTAAGATCAGAAAAACTTGTCATATTGAAAGGTTCAGAATCAAAACATGAAAATAGTACAAAACATATTCAAACAGTACATCAGAAAATCAAAGAAAACATGAAAAAGACATGAATGAAAAAAAAGACTAAGGTTGAGGAGGCAAGCGTGTGAACAGGTTCTCCAGCATGGCTTTGATCTGATCAGCAGTCTCATTCTGCTTGTGCACCATGCTGACAACAGTGTCAATCTTGCTATCCTGCACATCCATTCTTTCTTTCATCTTCTGGTCATTTTCATCCATCCTCTGCTGCAGACGCATGTCATTCAGCTTTAGTTCTTCCAGAGTCTGCCTGTCCAAGGCAGCTTGAGAAGCATCAGAAGCAGGAAGCTTCTGAGAGCTTTCTGCAACATCTTCTGCTTGACTTTCTTCAGCTTGAATGGTCTTGTCTTCTTCTGATTGCACCTTTGAAGCTTGCTGTTTCTCAGACCAAGGTTCACTATCCAGAGGGAGCACGTCTTCTTTCAGAAGCTGACTTCCAACTTCATTCAGAAGCTTGCTGAAATTCTGTTGTGCCTGCTCATAGTTGATATCCTGCAACTTGAGGGCTTCAGCACGTACCCAAAGTCTGAATTGTGACCAGAGCTGATCAGAAGCAGCTGGGTCAATCATTCCAGGACAGACTCGCTTCAAAGAAGCAATCCATTGCTGCACACCTGTTTCAAAATTCATAATACCAGAGCCAACATCTGGTTGTTTTGGTTTAGGGATGGCTATTTTATGTTTCATATCAGCAAGACGGTCAAGACTGGTTAAGTCTATGAAAGTCCTGCTGGGGTTTTCAGAGGTTTGCTTGGCAGCAGTTTGTTTTGGAGAGGGAGTTTCAGAATCAGAAATTATGATTGGACTGGGTGGTGTTTTGGGAGTATTTGGCGGTGTAGATTCTGATGAGGATGGCAATTGTGCCAAGGTGATTGTTGTTCCACCTGGCAGCTGGATTGCCAGAGGTGATGGTTGAGGTGAATGAGGTTCAGATGGTTGAGGAGAAGGAGTTTCAGAGTGATGAAACTCAGTTTGAGGTGATGGAGGATTAATTTCTGGTTGAGGAGAGGGAGAATGAATTGCTGGTTGAGGAGAAGTTGTTGGAATTTCTGATTGTTCAGGGATAGGGGGTTCTTCTGGAATGGGTGAAAGTGGTTGTTGTTGTTCTGGTTCTTCAGCAGATTGCTGTTGTTCTGGTTGTGGAGGAGGGACAATTTGTGGTTCAGAGTTTGGTTGATCAGAAGTGTGTTGATCAATGTCAGACAGCACTTTGTCAATTGCTGATGTTGTTGAGATTGTTGGTTTGGGATGTTTGGTTCTGGGTCTTCTGAGTTTTAATTCCTCAGAAGGGTCCTCTTTAGTATCTGATTCTGAGTCTGATTCAGAAGCTTCACTATCTTCTGAGATGTTAGCCATGAGAGCTATGTTTTCCCTCTCATCATCTGATTCTGAGTCAGCTTCAGACGAGTCAGAGTCATCCCATGTAGCCATGAGACTTTTCTTCTTCTCTCTTCCAAACTTCTTTTTGGGCTTTTCCCTCTGAAGCTTTCGGAAGTCACTCTTATAGTGTCCTTGCTCATTGCACTCATAGCAGATGATGTCCTTGGTGTTTGGCTTTTTGCTACTAGAGGAGCCTTCAGATCTTCTGTATCCAGAGGAAGAATCTGTCCTTCTGTATCTGGAAGAAGACTCGTTCTGATCAGATCTTCTGGGATTCCTGAACTTCCTTTGTCTTTGCTTCCACAGTTGATTTACTCTTCTGGAAAGGAGAGAGAGTTCGTCTTCTTCTAATGAGGATCCATCAGATGTTTCTTCAACTGCCTGCAAAACTTTAGACTCAAATTTTTTGTTAGATTTTAATGCTAAAGGCTTACCTTGCTTCTGAGGCTCGTCAGCTTCTAGCTCTATCTCATGACTTCTGAGGGAGCTGATAAGTTCCTCCAGAGTGATTTTGTTGAGATCTTTAGCTAGCTTCAGAGCTGTAACCATAGGTCTCCACTGCTTGGGTAAACTTCTGATGATTTTCTTGACATGGTCAGCAGTAGAGTATCCTTTGTCCAGAACTTTGAGACCAGCTACCAGAATCTGGAATCTAGAGAACATGGTTTCAATGGATTCAGATTCTTCCATTTTGAACGCCTCATACTTCTGAATGAGCACCAGAGCTTTTGTTTCTTTGACCTGAACGTTGCCCTCATGCGTCATTCTGAGTGAGTCAAAAATATTCTTTGCTGTGTCTCTGTTGGTGTCCTTTTCATACTCAGTATAGGAGATGGCGCTGAGGAGGATGGTTCTGGCCTTGTGGTGATTCTTGAAGTCACGCTTTTGTTGATCAGACATTGTTTTTCTATCAATCTTTTGACCGCTTGCATTCACAGGGTGCGTGTATCCATCTGTCACCATATCCCACAGATCAGCATCATGTGCCAGAAAGAAGCTTTCAATTCTGTCTTTCCAGTAATCAAAGTTTTCTCCATCAAAGACTGGAGGTTTGCCGCTGAATCTGTCTCTGTCCTCATTGTTGTCATTGCTGATGTGAGAATTGTTTCCTGCCATTGTGTTTTTCTGACGCTGGATCTTGTACTGCCACGGTTAAGTGTTTTAGCTCAGAACCAGGCGCTCTGATGCCAATTGAAGTAGAGAAAAACACAAGAAGGGGGGGTTGAATTGTAAAACTGAAATCTAATGCAATGAACAAGATATTTTTATCCTGGTTCGTTTGATCTCAAACTACTCCAGTCCACCCGTCAAGGTGATTTTGCCTCTCTCCAACGAGGTCTTAATCCACTATATTCAACTGAATATTACAGACTGCTTTAACAACTGCTAAAGCCTTCTTGATCCAAACCACAACCCGGTTTGTCAAGGAAACACTTTCTTACAAAGAGATAAAACTAAGTGTGTGAATGTTTTCTACAAAACTGTATCACAACTGTGATGTATACACAACTTAAAGCTTAGAAACTAGATTGCTAAACAATGATAGAATATCAGAATGTGTAGTGTTTAGCAAAACTGAGAGAAGGAAGATTTTGATCAGCTTTTATGCGTGTAGAGATTTGGAGAGCATTAGCCATTTCAATCTTCAAAGTCTTGTTTATATAGCACTGAGATGTTGAACGTTGGATGCAATATTCTTGATTCAATGCTAATAACAAACTTTCCTTATCGAGCAGATCTTGTCTGGAATGAGGCCGTTGGTATTAATTTGCTTTCAATGCACAGTACCGTTGCTTACTTAATGCAAGTTCTGGCTTGGCTCATTCTGACTCTGCTTAGCTGCTGATGAACTGTTGTGTTTCTTTATCAGAGTGTTGAGCGCAGTCTTGTTCATCAGGTTTCAGCATATACGTGAGTTGATCATCTGATTTTGACATTCTGATATGGCAACTTCTGATGCTGATGTTAGGAACCAAATTTCTGATGCTGATTAGATGTGATCTTGCTTATATCAATCAGAGTATCTGCAAGTCAGAACATAGTAATTTTAGGCAGCAGATAGTTCATACATGAATCTTATAAATAATGTATCTTTTCACTTTGTTATCATCAAAACTTAAATATAGGGTAGTAGATTCAAACTTTGTTCTAACAGTTTTTTACCTAACTTCATGGCAATTTTTCACCTAGTTCGAAGAGGAATCTTGAAATGCATTTCAAAGATGAGTTATAGAGAACATTTAAAGCTTTCCAAAATATCCAAGAACTCCTTGAGATCATTTTTGAGTAGGGAGAATCGAAGAGATGAAGTTGGCAATTTCTCACTTTGAATTCAAGTCATTTCATGAAGAAAAAAACTCCAATCTGAACCTATGTTGCCTAATCCTTGCTTTACAGGCCTCAAACTTGTTTCTCACTTCATAATTTAATTCTTACTCAGTTGACAAAGCCTTTATCCAAGCACAAGAGTCTTTGTCCAAGTTTTAATTCCATAAATGGCACAAAGTTGCCATTGCCATTTTGAAAAAGCATAGCTTTTGCAACTTTACATTTTTGAGCATTAGACCTGTCTTCTATGCACACACAAGTCCGACAAACCTAAAGCAATTTGTATAGAGCTTGTACCAACTCCAAGCAGACCTGTACAGGCATGTAGAGACTTGTCTTCTCACCTTTCTTAAAAAGCAAGCAAGAGTGCAAAAAGGACATAACTGAGAAATCTATGGTAGAGTGGATTAGAAACCTTCTCTATACTAATACACAAACACATTACAGCTTAGAACACGATTTCTAAAGTCCAAAAACACTCCAAAACTCCCTCTCACCAAAAACCTGTCAAAAACTTGCAGTTTGAGCATAAGCACAGCAATCCATAAATTCACTCGTGCGTTTCAAGTTTTAATCACTTAAACACTTTACCAACTTCATATCTAAGTGATCCAGACCATCATCCCTGCACTGTAACTCCTCCTTCTTCATCTGCCATTTTTTTCAAGCTTGCAGGTTGACTTGGATAGAGAGTTTCAGACACTTTCAAAGTGAGGTAAAGATTGGAACATACTCAGGGAGGTTCAGGCAAGCTAAAGGAATCTTCAGGCCTTCATAAAACTCACTCAAACTCCATTCACGATCTCAGATAAAGAGGTAAGGATTCCAAATTTTATCTCTTCATACAGGCATCCATAGGCCACGATTTGTGAAAGGAAAATGTAGATATTATTGTGCTAAATCCAACCATGTGCATATAATTCATTTATATTCATTGTGTATAGAGAATTTTAGAGTTCGAATTTCTGCAAAAATTAGGTTTAAAATTAGGGCCTTTAAAATTCGTTTTGATCTTTGATTGTTAGTTTCCATAAGTTACATGCTGAAATCGTGGGAAAGAGTACTATCATTTTCATGTTTGAAGTTTACATTTTCATGGAGAAATGAGAAAGATATGCATAGTCTGGCTAGCTAGAGGAAGAAGATGAATTACAGGGCAAAGGAAGCTTTTTGTGTTATATTTTTCTTGTTTCACATAAACTAACGGATGTACAGCCACCCCAGTGGCAAGGCAGCGCGCTGAGAATGCCAAGGTCATGGGTTTGAGCCTTGGTGCCTGCCTTTTTGCATTTTTCATATTTTTCATCTTTTTTTTTACTGTTTGCAGGATGGGCTTCCACATTTGGGCCTAGCGTTTTTTTCTAACATAATACCACTTGATTACTCAGGATACCCCCTGGCCCATACATTTTATTTATTTGTTTCATTTTCTTTTTTTTTTTGTTTTATTAAATATTTTCTTTAATACATAAAATCATGAAGAATATAAAGCATGATAAATATTGCATTTTGTTTATTTTATCTTATTTTCACATGAAAAAACATTTTTATTAAACTATATATTAATTATTTTTCTTAAATAAACTTGTAAATATAAAAAATAGAATTAGGTTAATTATTTTATTCCTTTTCATTCATACTTGTAAATATTTATTTTGACATATAAAAAGACTAAATATTTTCATAAAATATTATTTATTAATTTCAATACAAAAAATACACAAAAAATAATACTTGAAGAGCTTTATTTTCCTTTTAAATTAGAAATTAGGGGTAACCTTTTTTCTCAAGAAATAATTTCCTTTTTAATATATTAGGTTTAGTTCAAAACTCCTTTTCACTTAAAAAACAAAACAAAAATCTTTTTTTTCTTGCATATACATACCATTGCACATTTAATTTATATTGTGTCTTATTTATTTAAATATTTGTATAAATTCGATTTGGTTGTAATAGCTTAATTAGATTTACATTATTGCAAATTCCCATTCACAATTTGTATTCCCCCCTTCCATAAAATATTGTAATAGCGTAGTAATCTTTAAATTACGCAATTTACCGCTTTTACATACCATGCTAGTAATTAGGGTTTGAATGGCAAGATAAAAACAAATAGAAAACCCTAAATCCAAGACAAAATCAAAGCTTGAAAATAACACACTTGCACACAAGCATCCTTAGGGTTTCTCCACTTGGTTGCCTTATACAAAAATAGCCATATTACGCATGCGAAGTATCTTGGCAAAACGAACAAATATAAGGTCATAGTCCCTCGATGACGCTATTCTAAGTTTCCTTACAAAATGATCTTAGTCCTTTAAAAAATGCTAAGATACTATGCAACATTGCTAATCATGGTTATACGATGACCCACGCCCGTCCCGTTTACATCCAAAGATAGGGTTGCTTACTAAATCAATGGTAAGACAACAATATCAAAGGAAAATAAAATGAACAAGAAAGACATTTGAGTAGGTAGATTAGTTCTAGTTACTTGCTCCCTTTCAAAATAACCATCCTTGCTATTTTCTAAAACAAACACACACATTTCAAAACATCTTACAAACATTGAAAACATTTTCAAAAAGACAAACATCTTTGTATACATTCTTACAAACAAGAATCATTACAAAAGATTGCCTAAACAATGGCATCTTTACAAAATACTTTCAAAAACCACACAAAGCACAATTTCAAACAAAAGCAAGTGATCTAGCAAGTAACTAAGAGCCCATGGAAAACCATGGATGAAAAGGGTGTTAATACCTTCCCTTTTCATAATCTACCCCTCGAACTCAAGAAACAATCTCAAAGGTCTTTCCTGTGCTTTTTCACCTTTCCTTTTGGATAAAAGAAAAGACGGTGGCGACTCTTGCTAAACTGCAACATTTGCGATAAAACGTAAAACCCTAAAGTCAGTTCTCCCACTGTATCACAGAACTGGAAACTCTGCTGGGCAATTTTATAAAAGTGGGGTTACCTTAGGGCTAGATCACATTTATTTGCTTACATTGTTTGACTTGTATGCTTTACATTATAGTTCTTTTTTTGGGTTTGAAATCCTCTACCCGGATTTGGGATACATTATAGGTAAATAGCAATACGTTGTGGAAACTGTGTGGGGTATACCGATATGGTCTAAGCAATAGCTATATTAGTGTGACATATTTGTGGGTACCGGTAGCCATTGTGTCAATCAAAGAGAATGCAGGGCCGCTGAGTGATGTCATGAAGCACTAATGAACTTCTAGAACCCTTTACTTGACCAACTTGGCCTTTAGGACGTAGTGAGATGACCGGCTTTGGTGTAGTCCGAAGTTGGTAGATACTCGATACTACACTCATTGAGGGTTGGTTTCTTGGGATATTTCGGTCGCTAGTAAAGAGGCTTGAGCTGAAACAATGACCAAGGAAACAATCTGGTGATATTGAGCTCCTTAGAACCCGGTTACTATTATTAGGACAGGTTTAAGCCAACTAAACTTCAAGAGGGTACTTACCTATAAAACCCCATGCAAGCCTAAACTAAGAACTTGTTTGCTTTGCTTGCATACTTGTACATAACATCATAGACATCATGGACATCATGAGCATCATATACATCTACTAATCGTTTCAAGGATTTTAGAGATTCATCTTTGTTCTTGTTTTGTAGGATATGGATTCACTTCGCAGGAAAACTATCCAAGTCAAACTTGTAAGAATTCCTCCACAACTTAAGGAGCTAGCTTCAAGGATCCCTGAGAACTCTCCATTCACCGAGAGACATGGTCGTCTACTCAACTTGGTCACCTCCAACACAGATGAGGATATGATGAAGGTACTCTTCCAGTTCTTTGATCCTTTGCATCATTGCTTCATATTTCCCGACTATCAGCTTGTGCCTACTTTGGAAGAATTCTCTAAACTCTTGAGGATTCCCATTCTCAATCAAATACCTTTCAACGGTACGGAAAGAGACCCAAAGCCATAAGAGATTGCTCAAGCTCTACACTTGCACTCATCTGATGTCACAACTTATTGGGAAACAAGGAGTAGTGTTAAAGGTTTCCTAGCAAAGTTCTTGTTTGAGAAAGCCCAAAGTTGTTGGAATTCCTTGGACCTGCAAGCCTTTTAGGAAATTGTGGCTCTCCTCATCTATGGGATGGTCTTGTTTCCAAATCCTGACCAACTCATAGATGTGAGCACCGTCAAAATCTTCATGTCACGCAATTCGGTGCCTACGTTGCTAGGGGATCTCCTACACTCTTTTCACACTTGCACAATGAGGAAAAGAGGTGTCCTTATGTGTTGCACTCCTCTCCTGGAAAGATGGTTTATTTCTCATCTTCCCCAATCAGTCTTAAAGAATGAGCAAGGTTCTAGGTGGTCACAAAGGTTAATGACGCTCAAACATTCAGATATTTATTGGTGCTCCCGATCCAAAGAGAATGTTATCATTGTTGACCGTTATGGGGAATTCCCTAATGTCCCTCTACTTGGAATTAGGGGAGGCATCACCTACAACCCATGCTTAGCTCTAATTCAGTTTGGTTATGCTCGAAGGGATGGCCCGCACGAGATGTTGATTCAAGGTTTGGTATTCGACTATGACAATGACGGTCAAGGTCTTCGCCAGAGATTCATTCGAGCTTGGAGGATGCTAAATAAGGTGGATAGCAAGACTTTGGGACACAAGAATTCCATCCCTCTTGAGCCTTACCTCAAATGGGTATGAACCCGCGCTCAAAGTCTTATGATGCCTTATCCTTCCATTCTTCCAGTGATCATTGAGCCTGTTAAGGAGGGAGAAGTTCCATACACTATCCTACATCCTGACATGCCCACATCTATTGAAGACTTACAAAGGGATTGGATACAGCTCAAAGGAGAGCGAGATACTTTCGAAGCCCAATTCTACACAAGCGAGAAGAAGGTTTTGGAGTTCACTAGGATACTTCATGAAGAGCAGACTCTAAATGCCTACATAGCACCAAAGAGGATGCGCACTACCTTTTTATCTTAGAGTTTTGTATTATTTTGCCCAAGGGGCATTGATGTACTCAAACTTTATCTTATTAATATAACGTGTGTTTCCTTTTTGTCTAAAACGAACTTGAATATTTAAAATCCTTGAAAACATTGCATATACACATATCATTCATCATAACATAAATAGGTCTTTTGCAACGAGTTTCCTCATCTCTCTACTGTTTATTTCAGTAAGATGGATCTCGAACAGACAGTCAAAGATCTCCAAACTCAAAACACGCAGTTTCAACAATTTCTCATAACCCTAGCCAAGGGGCAAGAAGAGTTGAAGACTCTTTTAGTTGAAGAAAGAAAAAAGAAAACAAATAAAGCCATCGGGGTTTTAAACATGGGGAGAAGGTTTCAAGGACAGACTAGAAGAACCTTGAATTTCGCAACAACATCCGGTGAAGGAGAGGGGATAGGAAAGGAAACAGCGGTTCCGTCAGAATCTGAAGAGGATGAAGAAGAGGAAGACTACTCTGAGGAACAGTATCCCCCAGCTGATGATAAGTAAAGACATCTTGAAGAGCGTTTGAGCGCTATGGAAATACAAAAGGTGCCAGTTCTAGACTTTGAAGAATTGGGACTAGTGTCGGGGATTGTGATTCCTCCAAAATTCAAAGTGCCTTTGTTTGCAAAATATGATGGGGGTGTCATGTCCTAAGATGCATCTCCGATCATATGTGAGAAAGATCCAGCCGCACTCCGCCGATAAAGACTTGTGGGTGCATTTTTTCTAAGATAGCCTATCTGGAACACAACTCGATTGGTTTTACCAACTGGAAAGGGCCAACGTCCACAACTGGGAAGATCTTGCCGCAGCTTTCTATAAGCAATACCAGTATAATGTTGATTTAGCGCCTACCCGTACTTAACTTCAGAGTATGGCTATGGCTTCCAATGAGGGTTTCAAGGATTACGCGCAGAAATGGAGAGATCTAGCTGGGAGAGTTCAACCCCCTCTGTCTGAAAGGGAGTTGGTGGACATGTTCTTAGGCACTCTATCGGGCCCTTTCTTCAACCATCTGATTGGGAGCTCACCTGTAGGATTTACTGAGTTAATACTGACCGGAGAGAGGGTGGAAGCAGGCATAAAAAATGGAAAGATTCAGAAGGATTCATCTGCCTCTACAGCTGTGAGAAAGCCGTTCATTGGGAGGAAGGAGGTATTTGTTGTTTATCCATAAAGGAACCAAGGGAGAGTCGAACGCCGAAAAATGGTAGGGGCTGTTATGATCTCAAAGCCTACATCTGATCAACCAAGAAGTAATCAACTGAGGGTGGAGAGGCCAGTCCGGCAATTCACCAAAATCAATATGACTCTAGCCCAGGTTTTACTGCACCTTCTGAAATCCAATTTGGAAACTTTAAAAGAAGCTCCCAAGAACCCCAACACAACGTCCCCTCATTATCACCCAAATGCCTGCTGCGCATATCATTCTGAAAGTCCGGGTCACGACACTAACAACTGTTGGGCTTTGAAAAACAAAATTCAAGATCTTATAGAGGCAAAAGAGATTGATTTTGATGCGCCCGAGAAGCCAAATGTCATTTCTGCTCCTATGCCCAGGCATGGTCACAACACCAATGCAATTGAAGAAGATTTGTTTGTTACCACAGTTGATGAACTCTTGACTCCACTACCAATCATTAAGATAAACTTGTTGAAAGCCGGTGTTTTCCTAGGATGTGATGAAGACTGCCACCTCTGCTTATCCTCACCAACTAATTTCCTTTTGTTGAAAACAGGAATTCAACGCTTGATAGCCAACAAAGAGATCATGTTTGAAAGTACTTCTGTATCATTTGTTCCTGTTGAAGATATTTCAATTATCACCATCTCCGCCAGTTCTTCCGGGGTCCCCAAAAGACCCGTTAGAATTACATTTGTTCCAAAAAATACTCCTCTTATAATCACAATGCCTGGGCCAGTCCCGTATGAATCAGACAAAACTGTGTCGTGGAATTATGGTGGGGACATCTACTACCATGGCATCAAACAAGATGGGCTGGCCGCCGAAGAAATAAGCTCCGGAGAAGAAGACTCATACATTAGCAATATTTCCGGAACCAGTAAGATTACCCGAAGCGGTAGAATCTTCTCTCCAGAAATTGCCCCCCCAGAGGCAGTTTTTGGACCCGTGGTTGCTCCAAAGGTTACTTTCATGCCAATAATCATCTCTACAAGTGCTCCTACTAACAAAGACGATACAACCCCTACTGTCATTCCTACCAACACTCCTGCTGCTGAAACTCGAGGAAAAAGTATTCAAGTAGAGCCTGTCCGGATGAAGGCTCAATCCCTGACTATCCCTGAAACCTCCAAGAAGGAAATGGAGGAGATCCTGAAAATAATAAAGAGTAGCGACTATGATGTTGTTGAATAGTTGGGGCAAACTCCCTCCAAAATTTCCATGTTGGCATTGCTACTGTGTTTTGAGGCACATGCAAAATCCCTGGTAAAGTTCCTAAAGACAGCCCATGTGCCTCAAGAGACGTCTGCTGACCAATTTCAAGATTGTGTGGCCAGTTTGATGGCGGATAACGGCCTAGGCTTCTCGGATGCTGGTCTGACACCAAGAGGAAGAAAGCACAACAAGGCATTGCATGTCTCTGTGGAATGTAGAGCCACCACTCTAGCCCATGTCTTGGTGGACACCGGCTCATCTTTAAATGTTTTACCGAAGAAAGCTCTTGACAGACTAGACTGCGAAGGACTAACGTTGAAACCCAGTAACATAGTCATAAGGGCATTTGATGGCTCAAAGAGGATGGTGCACGGGGAGGTGGATATCCCCATAAAGGTTAGGACTCAAACTTTCAACTCAACCTTCTATGTAATGGACATCCGCCCCTCTTACTCATGTCTGCTAGGACGGTCGTGGATCCATAATGCCGGCGCTGTCACCTCTACACTGCACCAGATGATGAAATATCCGGTCCAGGGAAAAATTATCATTGTCCACGGAGAGGAAGAATATATGATTAGCCACCTCAATTCCTTCAGGTATATGGAATTGGACGGCGAGTTCATTGAAACTCCTTTTCAACATTTCGAAGAGGTCCCCCAAGAGGTAGCAGTGACCAAGACTGTGTCCCAGATTCCAAAGATTACAAGACCTCCACCCCGGATGTCATCTCTGAAGGACGCCAAGGCAGTCGTAGAGGAAGGAGGATGCACCATCTGGGGGCAACTTCCGGATATTCCGTATAAATCTGACAAGTTTGGTTTAGGGTTCACTTCAAGTGCTCAGAAGGCTGTATGTCGTGCCTGTGCTGGAGGGACACCCTTGAAGATTAGCAACCGAGAGGTCAATGCGGTAGAAGATGGTGAAGAGGATTGCAGCCTGGAGGATTGGATATTTCTTACTGTCAACGGAGGACTTCACAATAGGGAAGCCAGAGACTTTGTCCCAATAACTTTCATCCCTCAGTAATTTATCTTTATATTTCTGTTGGACTTGTAATATTCACAAACAATTCGCATATTTAAAACCTTGTGTATTACCCGAGGCACAATGGTCCATTTGTAAGGGTTTTTATTTCATCTTCATATAACATTCAATGAATCATGGACGTTTTTCACATACAAACTTTTGTGCTCATTGTTTTTCTTTTACATTTTATTTTTAAGGATGGCTATACCCTTACACACACCCACACTCACAAATGCAAGTACCCCTCCATTCCGGATCCCATGGGTAACGATACTGCTATGGCCTTTTGTGACTCTGAGGATCTAATCTACCAAGCCGAAGACGAAGGTGAGGAAGATTGTGAAGTACCAGGGGAACTGGACAGACTACTACAACAAGAGGAAAGATCTATTCAGCCTCATGAGGAACCTGTGGATACAATCAACCTGGGTACCGAGGAGGATATAAAATAAGTCAAGGTGGGTGCCAATCTAGAGCCAAGTGTCAAGGAGCATATGATTCAGCTGTTGCATGAATAAGTTGAGATATTTGCCTGGTCATATCAAGACGTGTCAGGACTTGATACGGACATCATGGTACATCGTCTGCCAATAAGAGAAGATTGTCCGCCAGTAAAATAAAAAGTCCGCCGCATGAGACCTGATATGTCAAAAAAGATCAAAGCGGAGGTCATGAAACAATTCAATGCTGGATTCTTGGCCGTCACTTCCTATCCTCAATGGATTGCCAACATTGTTCCCGTACTTAAAAAAGACGACAAAGTACGAATGTGTGTGGACTATAGAGATTTTAATAGGGCAAGCCCTAAAGATGATTTTCCACTCCCCCACATTGATATCTTGGTTGACAATATGGTCCAACACAAAGTGTTTTCCTTCATGGATGGATTCTCAGGTTACAACCAAATCAAAATGGCACCTGAGGACATGGAGAAAATAAGATTTGTCACACAGTGGGGTACCTTCTGCTACAAGGTGATGCCATTCGGACTGAAGAATGCTGGGGCAACCTATCAACGCGCCATGGTAGCTTTATATCACGACATGATACATCATGAAATAAAGGTTTACATAGACGATATGATAGCCAGATCACAAACGGAGGAGGAGCACCTTGATCACTTGCAAAAGCTGTTTGAGAGATTGAAGAAATACAAGCTAAGATTGAATCCAAACAAGTGCACATTTGGAGTACGGTCCGGTAAACTCCTAGGCTTTGTCGTCAGCAACAAAGGTATTGAGGTCGATCTTGCCAAGGTTAAAGCAATATAAGAAATGCCTGCTCCTCGTACTGAGAAGGAAGTCAGAGGATTCTTGGGACGCCTGAACTATATTGCCAGATTCATTTCTCACCTAACGGCTACCTGTGAGCCAATCTTCAAACTATTGAAGAAAGATCAAGTAGTCAGATGGAATGATGAGTGCCAATTTGCTTTTGACAAAATCAAAGAGTACTTACAAGAGCCTCCTGTTTTGATGCCACCAGTCGAAGGAAGACCACTGATCATGTATCTAACTGTTTTAGAAAACTCAATGAGGTGTGTATTGGGGCAGCATGACGAGTTTGGCCGAAAAGAGCATGCTATTTACTACCTGAGCAAAAAGTTTACCGACTGTGAAACCAGATATTCACTGCTCGAGAAAACTTGTTGCGCTCTAGCATGGGCTGCTCGCCGGCTAAGACAGTATATGCTGACTCATACTACCTTGTTGATATCTAAGATGGATCCGATAAAATACATCTTCGAGAAGCCTTCTCTTTCTGGGAAGATAGCTAGATGGCAAATGATCCTAACAGAATACGACATACAGTATACTACCCATAAATCTATAAAGGGCAATGCATTGGCTGATCATCTTGCTCATCAAGCTGTAGAAGACTATCAGTCTATGAAGTTTGAATTCCCGGATGAAGACATCATGACATTAGACAACTGTGAAGAAATCAGGCTATATGACAGACCGGAACAAGGATCCTGATGGACCTTGTTCTTTGATGGGACATCCAATTCACTTGGTAATGGTATCGGCACTGTACTCATATCTCCGGAAGGGTGCCATACTCCCTTTACTGCCAGACTTTGCTTCAACTGTACAATCAACATGGCGGAGTACGAAGCATGCATCTTTGGTCTCAGGGCTGCCATAGACTTGGGAATCAAAGCTTTAGATTTGTTTGGAGATTCAGCTTTGGTCATCATCCAGATCAAAGGGGAATGGGACACTAAGAACCCAAACCTTATCCCTTACAAAGAACATGTTTTGACATTGCTACCACATTTTGAGAAGATTACCTTCGAGCATTTCCTGCGAGAAGAAAATCAGCTAGCAGACGCTCTAGCCACAATGTCATCTATGTTTAAACTTAATTGGGATAATGAGGCTCCCCAGATCACCATCGAATGAATGGATGAACCAGCACACTTTCACGAGATTAATACTGAAGAAATAATGGACCAGACTTGGTTTCATGAAGTCAAGAGGTATCTCGAGGCTCAAGAATATCCATAAGGAGCTTCAATCAATGATAAAAAGTTCTTAAGGAGATTTTCTGCTAAGTTTTTCCTTAGTAATGGCATCCTGTACAAACGCAATCATGACTGCATTTTGGTTCGATGTGTGGATAAGGTTGAAGCTGAAAAGATCATGGCTCAATTACATGAAGGTACTTTCGACACTCACTCCAGTGGGCATACGATGGTGAAGAAAATCCTACGGGCAGGCTATTATTGGTCTACCATGGAAGCAGATTGCTATCAACACTCTCGGACCTGTCATAAGTGTCAAATTTATGCGGACAAGGTGCATGTACATGTGGTTCCTTTGAATGTCCTGACGGCTCCTTGGCCCATTGCTATGTGGGGAATTGATATGATTGGAGAGATCAAGCTGACAGCCTCCAATGAACACCACTTCATCCTAGTGGTCATTGACTATTTTACCAAGTGGGTTGAAGCAGCTTCTTTCACTTCCGTTACCAAGAATTTTTTTCCCGTTTCATCAAGAAAAACCTTATTTGCCGGTACGGTATCCCGGAAAGGATCATCACTAACAATGGTACAAATCTCAACAACACTATGATCACCGCATTATGCGAGCAATTCAAGATTCAGCATCACAATTCTTCTCCCTATCGGCCAAAGATGAATGGTGTTATTGAAGCTGCAAATAAAAACATTAAGAAGATCATACAAAAGATGATAGTCACGTACAAAGACTGGCATGAGATGCTACCATTCGCTCTCCACGGGTACGGTACCACGGCTCGCACATCAACTGGGGCAACACCCTATTCTTTGGTTTACGGCATGGAGGTTGTCTTGCCTATTGAGGTTCAGATCCCCTCTCTGAGAATTATGAAGGATGCAGGATTAAATGAAAACGATTGGATTAAGACTCGACTTAACCAACTAAACTTGATTGATGAAAAGAGACTTATTGCTATTTGCCATGGTCAGATGTATCAAAAATGGATGATCAAGGCTTTCAACAAGAAAGTCAAATGCCAAGTATATCAAGTTAGGGATCTAGTGAACAAACGTATCATTTTTCCACAAAGTGATCCCAGGGGAAAATGGACTCCTACCTATGAAGGACCATTTGTAATCAAGAATATATTCTCCAGTGGGACAATGATCTTGACCACCATGGACGGTGAAGACCTGCCAAACCCTGCGAACACGGACATAATCAAAAGATACTACGCATAAGAGACCCGCTAGGTTGACACACCTAGGCAAAACAAGGGCATCCTGGCGAACCAAAAGGGTTCGGGCAAAAATTAGGGATAAAATAAAAAAAATATGTACACCCGGTAATTTAAAAACCCGAAAGGGAGACTTGGGCAAAAAAGGGTTTCCCAGTGGATTGAAAACCCGAAAGGGCGGTCCAGGCAAAAGTTAGGGAATTAAAGCGTATGACTATGTCCCGTCGGATCATTTGACGGACAACCTCTGGCTTCTACTGACAAACTCGGAGTTTCTGATCGATTCAACCATCTTCGGATGAAGCTTCTAATAGACAAGATATTCAGAGATATAAAGGCTATAGCAGAATGGGAACCCCATGGGATTATTACACATAGCTACCTTTCTTTGTATAAATTTTTCTTGTTTTATGGCACCATTCTCTAACTATAATGTTTGTCTCCTTTGCACAAAATACTTATTCAAAGTCAATACAAAGATATCTCTTTGAAAGTATAAAAAAAACTATTTGTCTTTTTCTTTACTCTTGTGTTTTGTTTGCAAAAACGTCCAATGATTCATTGATGAACATATGCATTTGAACATAATTATTGTTTACAAATAAACAAAATGAGAAAGACAATTATTGATAGGTTGAAAGGATAGGAAAACGTATCTAGGCTATTCCATAAAGTAATCCCCACAGTACGTCATTTAAATCCCCAGCAGAACAAATTTCAAATTATTAATCCCCAGTAGAAATCATCAAAATTCTCAGGATTTCCCAAGAAGATCTTACAAGCAGTACATGGCGTTGCCCTCACATTATAATTTACTTCTCTCAACAAGAGTTCGTCAGTATTTCAACTTCAAGGCACGGAATTTCAACATATCCTCAGCAGCATTCAAGGATTTATTTTCCTCAATCAAACAACAATACAACAAATCAGCTTACATGTGCATACATTACATCCACATATCATAAACATTGATAAAGCAAATACATTGCATCATACATTTCATGCAACATAACTTTGTATTTTAGCTAACATTTCACTCTTTTCAGGATAAGATTAACAGCTACCATTAACAATATGCAATCAGGATACAGTACATATATGCTCCAGACACGGATGCCATTCTGATACTCATTCAGATTCAACTTTCAGATACAGTACAGATACGCTCCAGACACGGATGCCATTCTGATACTCACTCAGATTCAACCCATTCAGATACAGTTCAGATACGCTCCAGACACAGATGCCATTCTGATACTCATTCAGATTCATACTTCAGATACAGTACAGATACGCTCCAGACACGGATGCCATTTTGATACCCATTCAGATACAGTACAGATACGCTCCAGACATGGATTCCATTCAGATACTCGTTCAAAGTTCAAATCCAGATACAGTTCAGATACGCGCTAGATACAGACGCCATTCTGATACTCATTCTTTCAGCTTACAACTTAGAATTCAACAAACATTTTTGGATGGCATCTACAAGCCCATCTCCAACAAGATTCTATCACTTCTCAAAATGGCATCTTTAAGCCCATTCCCTCAACTACACATCGTCGAGTGCGAATTTTTGGGCACTCTAGTGTCCAATCATTCTCTCACCTTCGAGTCACGAATGGAAAAACTCGCCAATCTAACTCTCCAGGTTTAAGAAGATTGAACAGGGGCAGTTGTTATACCCCAAAATTTTCCCTCTCATTTATCAAGACTTTTACCACAAGATCTCTTTAACTCGAGACTGGATTAGGGTTTAACCAGCTCAAGACCTCTCAT
Organism: Vicia faba; assembly: GCA_948472305.1. Classification (NCBI taxonomy): domain Eukaryota; kingdom Viridiplantae; phylum Streptophyta; class Magnoliopsida; order Fabales; family Fabaceae; genus Vicia; species Vicia faba. The sequence goes on along the minus strand of OX451741.1, from coordinate 928,855,808 downwards.
CATGCACTGATCACCCAAAATTAGGGTTTGAGTTTGCCCAAGGATTTTTGGACTATCAATGCTTCATATGACTTTCAAACATCATTATGGACCCCTAAGATTAATCATGACAAGTTTCAAGCCTTGAACCATATTTTTGATCAGTCAATTGGACAGTTGACCTAAAAATCAGTTGTATTAGGGAAAAAGTCAACCATGGACAATTTACAATCGAACTTCATAATTTTTTATCCACATCAACATTTTAGACTCATATGAATCATTTTATCATGTTTGGACCATAATTCCTCAAGAAATTTGATCAAATCATCAAAAGGGCAAAATGGTCAAAATTAGGGTTTTGACTAGGAAAGGGAAATTTCTGATTTTTGACCTAGCAAATGACCAATTTATTTGAAGCATGATTTCAAGGGTTCAATTTCATCATCATAACCTAATTACATGGTTCAAAACATTGCAAATCCATTGGATAGACAGATGAAATTTACAGTCAACTAATCAAAAGTCAACTGTATACTAAAAAGTCAAACTTTGACTTTTTGGTCAAAATCAAGTGCCAAGGATCCAAATTTATCAAAACATGTCAAAATGTGAAACTTGTTCATCAAGGAATCAAATATTGAAGATTTGATTTTGAAATTTGAAATTTTTCTAAACTTAGAAATTTTTCTAAGTATAGAAAATTTCTTATTTTTTCTCAATTTTAAGCCACTTTTTCACCATGATAAAAGATGATTCAAAGGAAATTCCCAACATGAAAGTTGTATATGTCCATGAAATCTACAACTTTTCTTCACACATTTTTCCCTAAAGATGCTTAGATCTCAAGATATAATTTTGTGAATACATGCCCATGAACTAAAATAACTTAGTGAAATTTTGCCCTAATTTAGGCAGGTTTTTGACCTAACTTCATGGCAATTTTTCACCTAGTTCCAAGATGAATCTTGAAATGCATTTCAAAGATGAGTTATAGAGCACATTTCAAGCTTTCCAAAATGTCAAAGAACTCCTTGATATCATTTTTGAGTAGGGAGCATCGAAGAGATGAAGTTGGCAATTTCTCACTTTGAATTCAAGCCATTTCATGAAGAACAAAACTCCAATATGAACCTATGATGACTAATCCTTGCTTTACAGGACTCAAACTTGTTTCTCACTTCATAATTTAGTTCTTACTCAGTTGACAAAGCCTTAATCCAAGCACAAGAGTCATTGTCCAAGTTTTAATTCCATAAATGGCACAAAGTTGCCATGGCCATTTTGAAAAAGCATAGCTTTTGCAACTTTACATTCTTGAGCATTGGACCTGTCTTCTCTGCACACACAAGTCCTACAAACCTAACGAAATTTTTATAGAGCTTGTACCAACTCCAAGCAGACCTGTACAGGCATGTAGAGACTTGTCTTCTCACCTTTCTTAAAAAGTAAGCAAGAGTGCAAAAAGGACAGAACTGAGAAATCTATGGTCGAGTGGATTAGAAACCTTCTTTATACTAATACACAAACACATTACAGCTTATAACACGATTTCTAAAGTCTAAAAACACTCCAAAACTCCCTCTCACCAAAAACCTGTCAAAAACTTGCAGTTTGAGCATAAGCACGGCAATCCACAAATTCACTCGTGCGTTTCAAGTTTTAATCACTCAAACACTTTACCTACTTCATATCTAAGTGATCCAGACCATCATCCATGCACTATAACTCCTCCTTCTTCATCTGCCATTTTTTTCAAGCTTGCAGGTTAACTTGGATAGAGAGTTTCAGACACTTTCAAAGTGAGGTAAAGATTGGAACATACTCATGGAGGTTCAGGCAAGCTAAAGGAATCTTCAAGCCTTCATAAAACTCACTCAAACTTCATTCACGATCTCAGCTGAAAGAGGTAAGAATTCCAACTTTTTTCTCTTCATACAGGCATCCATAGGCCACGATTTGTGAAAGGAAAATATAGATATTATTGTGCTAAAGCCAACCATGTGCATAAAATTCATTTATATTCATTGTGTATAGAGAATTTTAGAGTTCAAATTTCTGCTAAAATTAGGTTTAAAATTAGGGTCTTTAAAATTCGTTTTGATCTTTGATTGTTAGTTTCCATAAGTTACATGTTTGAAATCGTGAGAAAGAGTACTATCATTTTCATGTTGGAAGTTTCCATTTTCATGGAGAAATGAGAAAGATATGCTTGGTCTGGCTAGCTAGAGGAAGAAGACAAAGTACAGGGAAAAGGAAGCTTTTTGTGTTATGTTTTTCTTGTTTCACATAAAATAACGGATGTACAGGGCAAAGGAAGCTTTTTGTGTTATGCTTTTTGTGTTATGTTTTTCTTGTTTCACATAAACTAACGAATGAACAAGTCTTCCAACGATTGAATCATCCGTTCAGTCTGACCATCTGTCTGAGGATGATAGGCTAAACTCGATCTCAACTTAGAACCCAACGCTTCTTGCAAACTCTTCCAAAAATCAGAAGTAAATCTTGGATCTCTATCTGACACAATGCACAAAGGAACACCATGCAGCTTCACAATCACACTAATATAAATATCAACCAACTTTGACACTGGAAAACTGATGTTAATAGGAATAAAATGAGCTGACTTCGTAAGCCTATCAACAATCACCCAAATAGAATCATGTCCTATTAAAGTATTAGGAAATCCTGTCACAGAGTCCATTGAAATGCTATCTCATTTCCATTCTGGAACTTCCAATGGTTGTATCAATCCTGCAAGCTTCTGATGTTCAACTTTCGACTTCTGACAAGTCAAACTTGCATACACAAACCGAGCCACGTCACTCTTCATCCCAGGCCACCAAAACAAACTTTTCAAATATTGATACATCTTTGTAGCTTCTGGATGAATACTCAACTTACTTTTATGACTCTCTTCAAGTATCACTTTCTTCATCTCAGCATCATCAGGAATACAAATCCGGTTACGAAACCTCAACACACCTTGCGCATCTAGCTTAAAATCATTATTCTCAGATGATCAGTCCCAACCATCAAATCTACCAGTTTCACATCCAACTTCTGAGCTTCTCTGATACTGTCTAAAAATTCATTATTAATCTTCAACATACCCAACCTAACACTCTGCGGAGTAACCTCGCAAACTAAGCTCATATCTTTGAACTGCTCAATCAATTCTAACTCTTTAATCATCATTGTTGACATATGTAAAGTCTCTCGACTCAACGCATCAGCTACCACATTCTCCTTTCCTGGATGATAATTCAAACCGAAATCATAATCCTTTAACAATTCCAACCATCTTCGTTGCCTCATATTCAAATCCTTCTGGTCAAATAATTACTTTAAGCTCTTATGGTCACTAAATACTTCAAATCTAGAACCATAAAGATAATGCCTCCAAATCTTCAACACAAAAACAATTGCAGCAAGCTCTAAATCATGCGTAGGATAGTTCTTCTCATGAGTCCTTAACTTCCTTGACGCATAAGAAACTACCTTACCATTCTGCATAAGCACACCTCCTAAACCCATCTTAGAAGCATCACAATACACCACAAAAGGCTCTCCTGGATTAGGCAACGTCAAAATCAGAGCCGACGTCAACCTCTTCTTCAATTCTGTAAAACTTTCTTCGCACTGAACATCCCAAACAAAAGCTCTACCTTTACAAGTCAACTTAGTCAATGGGAGTGACAAATTAGAAAACCCTTCAATAAACCTTCTATAATAACGAGCTAATCCCAAGAAGCTTCTAATCTCAGTAGCTGACTTTGGAGTTTCCCATTGCAACACAGCATCAACCTTTGATGGATCTAAAACAATACCACTACCTAAAATCTCATGACCAAGAAAACTAACCTCTTTCAGCCAGAATTCACACTTCGACAGCTTTGCATACAACCTCTTCTCTTTCAAAACTTACAATAATACTCTTAAATGTTATGCATGCTCTTCTTCTGACTTAGAGTAAATCAAAATATCATCAATGAACACCACTACGAACCGATCCAAATAAGTATGAAAGATATGATTCATATATTCCATGAATACTTCCGGCGCATTAGTAACACTGAAAGGCATCACTGAATACTCGTAATGTCCATAACACGTTCTGAAGGTCGTCTTCTGTATATCTTCATCCTTCACTTTAATCTGATGGTAACCCGACCTCAAATCAATCTTACTAAACACATGAGCATCCACCAATTGGTCCATTAAGTCATCTATTCTTGGAAGCGGATACTTGTTCTTAATCGTCACCTTATTCAACTGTCTATAATCAACACAAAGCCTCATGCTTCCATCTTTCTTCTTCACTAACAACACTGGAGCACCCCACGGCGATACACTTGGTCTTACAAACCTCTTCTCAAGTAACTCTTCCAATTGCTTCTTCAGCTCTGACAATTCAGATGCAGACATCCTGTATGGTTCTATAGACACAGGTTTGGTACCAGGTACAAGATCAATTGCAAATTCAACTTCCCTCTCTGGCGGTACATCAGGAATATCATCAGGGAAAACTTCAGGAAATTCATACACCACCTTGAATTCCTCAATTATAGCTTGAGTCTTTACAGATAACGATGCCATCAATGAAAACATGTGTGCTTCCTCTTGCATCAACTTTCTCAACTGTCTAGCAGACAACAAACTATCTTCTTCTTCTTCAGGAGTAGAAAACTTCACCGACTTGTCATAACAATTAATATGAACACAGTTATGCTCTAACCAGTTCATACCCAAAATCACCTCCAAACCTCTTAACGGTAAACAAACCAAATCAACAACAAAGTCTCTGTCGAAGATCGACAAGGGACACTTAGCACACACAAAAGAAGTAGTCATCGACCCCTTGGTTGGAGTATCGACGACCATTTCTCCATTCAAAGAAGACAACACAAGACCCAATCTTTCAACACAAGCAGCAGCAATAAAACAATACGTAGCACCAGTATCAATAATAGTAATTAAAGGAGTACTATTAATGAAACATGTACCTCTAATAAGTCTGTCTTCAGCAGTTGTCTGATCCTCAACCAAAGTAAACACTTTTCCGCTTGACTGAGCCCTCTTCGGTTTCGGACATTGGCTACCAATGTGCCCTTCTTCTTTATAGTTGAAACAAACCACACTCTTGTGCTCACACTCGGATACAACATGTCCGTTCTTTCCACAACGGAAACACCTCTTCACTTCAGTAGTGCATACATTACTCTTGTGTCCAGGTTTCCCACACTTAAAACAAATCACACCAGCAGGAGCATCTCCCCCACTAGTCCTCTAACAATGAGCAACTCTCTGCTTACCCTTACCAGCTAGGGCATCATAAGGTTTACCACGATTCTGCGGATGCTTACCCCTCTTCTCACTAATAATCTTGTAATGAGCATTATTGTATTCCTCATAAATCCTGCAACTATCAACCAAATCAGCAAAGATACGGATTTTCTGATATCCAACTGCTTTCTTAATCTCCGGGCGCAACCCGTTCTCAAATTTAATACACTTCGAAAACTCAGCATTTCCCTCAGTGTAATGCGGATAGAACTTATCCAACTCATCAAACTTGGCAGCATACTCAACAACAGACAGATTTCCTTGCTTCAGCTCAAGGAACTCAATTTCCTTCTTACCACGGACATCTTCAGGGAAATACTTTCTCAAAAACTCCCTACGGAACACAGCCCAAGTGACATTCTCACCTGTAGCTTCCAACCTTTGGCAAGTCTGTAGCCACCAGTCATCAGCCTCGACTGCTAGCATATGAGTCCCATAACAAACCTTCTGCGCTGGAGTGCAGTCCATCACGCGAAAGATTCTCTCAATCTCTTTCAACCATTCCAATGCTCCGTCAGGATCATACTTTACCTTGAACGTAGGTGGATTCTCTCTCTGGAAGGTCGCCAAGCTACGAGATCCAGCATTCCCGTCAGCATTCGGCTGATTTTCCATCGCATGAGCCATTGCTTCTAAAGCAGCAGCAAGAGCAGCATCATTCCTTCCAGCCATCTCAACTTCTCACTACAACATAAACAACGATTAGAACTCAAAATAACAATACTCGATTGTTAGACAACTACGACTCGAAGACAAGGTCGGACCAACCTTTTGCTCTAATACTAACTTTGTAACACCCCAATTCTACCCCAAGTAATTTTGCAAAATAAATCAGAGTTATAAAATTTCAATCAATCATTAAACAAAATAGCAACTACGAAACATCTCATATTCAATAATCATTAATTTAAAGTTCAACAACTGAAAAACAACAGTCTAAGATCACAAGCATTCATCCCCCCGAGTGTTACATATCAGAGCAATGACACCGACTCAAACTATTGAAGGTATACAGCCTTCACTCGCGATTACCTGCATGTTACCAACATAAGGGCAACATTCAAACAGAAGGGGTGAGATATCTAACAATATAATAAAATGTATGATTATTAATATGTCAAATTAGATCAACAACATCACCACTTCTCATCTCATAATCAACGACAATCTCAACAATAATATTCATTCATCAACGTCAAAATAAACTTCTTCATGAAATCATATAATGCGACTCAATACTATGCAAATGCATGTGGTACCATTGGAGCAGAACTCCCATCTCAAAAATTTGCCAATTAATAGAGGCATTAACAAGGCATAGCCTTCATCTCAAAATTTGACAATCCAGGCCATCTCAGCGAGCATAAGCTCCATCTCAAAAATGCAATGTATGCGACACAACCATGAATGTAATGATAACACCCAAGTTAACAACATCTCAAATCATCTCAAAACGTCTCAAATTAACATCTCAAAAGCATCTCAAATAATCATCTCAAATAATCATCTCAAAAACATCTCAAATGATCATCTCAAAAACATCTCAAATAATCATCTCAAAAACACCTCAAATAATCATCTCAAAAACATCTCAAATAATCAGAATAATTCATCAAACATCATTTATTATTAATAACTTCTCATTTATAACTCAGCAGTATTTAATTTCCACAGTAAATTAACATTATCATTCTGAAACTCTAACGTCCATACCATCACTTTCCTATTGTTATAGCTCAAACAACAGCTTTTATGCATCTAATGTTCATCGTTCTGCACAAACAACGCAAAGGCCAACGCAGCTTCTGACCATGCAACCTCTAACCAACACAGTTTCTAAATACACAACTTCTAATGACGCAACCTCTGGCGACACAATCTTCTGACTGTTATAACTTCTGACTAATGCAGCCTCTAGTCAGATGCAACTTATGATTATCACAGCTCCTGGCTAACCTCATCTTTTGACCAGGTACAACTTCTGATCATCACATCTTCTGACTAACCCATCTTCTGACTAGTGCAACCTCTGACCAGATACAACTTCTGATCATCACTGTCCTCTGACTGACTACATCTTTTGACTAACTCATCTTCTGACTAGTGCAACCTCTGACTAGATACAACTTCTGATCATCACCGTCCTTTGACCGACCATATCTTCTGACTAACTCATCTTCTGACTAGTGCAACCTCTGACCAGATTCAACTTCTGATCATCATCGTCCTCTGACCGACCACATCTTCTGACCCATACAACTACTAACGTCAGAACTTCTATTTCTTAGTAATTCAACGCAGCTTCTAACACCTACGTCTAGCATCAGAACTGCTATTTTTTGTTTATCCTATTGTTCTAATTCCTTTCCTGGTTTCATTCTAGCTACGAGCAATATCAACCAATTTCTATTCTCCAAGTTAATTTATTAGTTCTAATACAGCAGCGCCTATTATCAATTGCTAAATTCTGCGTTTTCTGTACTGCAATATTTCTACGTTTCTTCTTCCCTGTTATCATTGCAGATTCATACATAAATCCTTAAACCTAATCTAATCGTGACAATTTATCACCCATAAATCACCTATAATCTTACAGCATTTTAACAGCATCAAGACATCAATATTCATCAAGATTCATCAATCCTCTTCATACATAAATCATACATTCTCAATTCACAAACAAGACAACAATCACCTCTAAACCCACATATCAATCATCATAAACCCAATTTTAGAGTTAGAATCCCACCCTTACCTTAGATAGAAGGTTGCTCTACAGTTTTCGGTTGGATTCACGTTCTTGCCGTTTTCCACTTTCTCTAGAAGCTTGCACGTTCTCTTCCAAATCCTTATTTCTTTCTACTACTTCTTTCTTTCTATTCCTTCTAACAAATAATAAAATAACCCTATTATTATATTATTCCTCATTGGGCTTAAAACCAACATACCCCCTTATTACTTCTATTCTCCCAAAATAAGCCCACTTTAAACAATATTACACTTTTAATATTATTTCCCCACATAATATTATATCTTTAATATTATTTCTCCACTTAATAAAATAAATCAAATTATATAACACATCTTCATAAATATTCCAAAAATAATTTAATTAAATAATTAATTAAATTACGGGCGTTACAGAAATAATGCTCGATAAAGAAAGATCAGTTATATGAGGCTCCTTAGAACTCGATTACTATTTATAGGACAGGTTGAACCAACTAAGCTTCAAAGAGGGTACTTACCTATAAACTCCATGCAATCCTAAACCTAATATCTTGTGTGTTTTGCTTGTGTATGATTAGTTTTCTTAAACATGACATCATGCATCATAACATCCATTTTTCATTTCACTGACCATTTCAAGGACCGAGGGAATTTATCTTTGTTCTATTTTACAGATCATGGCTTTCGCTCGTAGAAATACTATCTGGATCATCTTTGTAAGAATACCTATCCAACTCAAAGAGCTAGTATCAAGGGTTATAGAGACTTCCTCATTTACCAAGAACTATGGTCGACTTATCAATTTGATTACTCCAGGTTTTGATTAGAAGATGATGAGTGTACTCTTTCAATTCTTTGATCCTAAGCACCATCGCTTCACCTTTCCAGATTATCAGTTGGTGTCCACCATGGAAGAGTTCTCTCAAGTATTGGGTATACCTATTCTTGATCACACACCTTTCACCAGTTTAGAAGAAGCTCCCAAGCCAGAAGTCATTACAACAGCTTTGCATCTGAGATGGTCTGATATTATATCCAACTGGGAAACAAGAAGTGGTATTAAGGGTTTTCTAGCCAAGTTTTTGTATGAGAAGGCTCATCAATTTTGGGATGATTTGGATTTCTAAGCTTTTAAGGAGGTTCTGGCCCTTCTAATCTATGGTTTAGTATTGTTCCCTAATCCAGACTTTCTCATAGATGTGAATGCTATCAAGGTTTTCCTCTCTCATAACCATGTGCTTACTCTACTCTGAGACATCTTGCATACCCTCCACACTCGCACCATGAAGAGAAAATGGATTCTTATGTGTTGCATGCCATTGCTGTCAAGGTGGTTTATTTCTCACCTGCCTAAATCAGTATTGAAGAATGAAGAAGGTTTGGGTTGGTCGCGAAGGATAATGTCACTTTCTCACTTGGATATTCTCTGGTATTCTCGATCCATGGGAGATATTTCTGTTATTGACCGCTGCGGGGAATTCCCTAATGTCCCACTACTTGGCATTAGGGGAGGCATAACTTATAATCCTTCTTTGGACTTACGATGATTTGGTTATGCTCGAAGGGATGGTCCCCATGATATGCTTATCCAAGGCATTGTGTTTAACTATGAGGATGATTCTCAAGGGTATCACCAGAGGTTTATACGAGCTTGGGGTATGATAAACAGATTTGATACCAGAACTTTGGGGCCTAAGACTTCCATCCCTATGGAACCCTATCTCAAATGGGTATGAGCTCGCGCTCAGAACTTTATAATTCCATATATAGCCATCTTACCAGTTGCCGTGGAGCCCATTTCCGAAGGGGATGTTCCTTATATAGTTCTCCATCCTGACATGCCCACTGAACTTGAAGAGCTACAGAGATCCTGGATTCAGCTGAAAAAAGAACGGGATACCTTTAGAGATCATTTCTATGTCAATGAGAAGAAAGTATTGGAGCTTACGAAGCAACTTCACGAAGAAAAAAATCTTAATGTCTATCTCGGCACGAAGAGGAAGCGCCTATGAGAAACCCGATGTCTTAGATTTTAGAATTTTTCAATTGTAAGCCTAAAAAGGCAATTGTATTTTGAATTCTACTAATAAAATCTTTGTTTCATTTTGGTTCACAAATTTAAATTTCCCAGAGTCCTTGAAAACATTGCATACATATACCATACATAGCATTGCATAAACAGGTTTCAGGATAGGTTTCTTATCTTCTTCGTTGTTTATTTCAGCAATGGCTCTTGAACAAACAGTTAAGGAGCTTCAGGCACAGAATGCCCAATTCCAAGAAATGTTCATGAATCTAGCCAAGGGACGAGGAAACTTGAAAGCTCTGATTCTCAAGGACAAAAAGAAGAAAAAGAGGCCAGTGGGTGTTCTGAATTTGGGAAGAAGGTTCAAAGGACCGGTGAAGCAAGTTTCAAAGCTCGCAACTCCGTCAAGAGAGAGAGAGAGAGAGAGACAATCAGGAAGGAGAGCCAAGAGAAGAAGACCACAGCACAAGGGAGTCTAAAGAAGATGAGTCTGACTATTCTGAGGAGCAGTATCCTCCTGCTGATGATAAATACAAATAGTTGGAGGATTGGCTCAGTGCCATGGAGATCCAAAGGGTGCCCGGGTTGGACTTTGAAGAACTAGGACTGGTCTCAGGGGTGGTCATCCCTCGGAAGTTCAAGGTCCATACGTTTTCTAAGTACGATAGTGTCTCTTTCCTTAAGCTACATTTAAGGTCGTATGTTAGGAAAATTCAACCCCACACTACTGATAGGGATTTGTGGGTACACTTCTTCCAGGAAAGTTTGGAAGGGACTCAGCTGGAATGGTTCTATCAACTAGAAAGAACCAATGTGCGTAATTGGGAAGATCTGGCTACTGCTTTCTATAGGCAGTACCAATATAATGCTGACCTCGCCCCGACTCATACACAGTTACAAAGCATGTCTATGGGTTCCGGCGAGGGCTTTAAGGACTATGCCCAAAAATGGAGAGACCTTGCGAGAAGAGTCCAGCCTCCGTTGTCTGATAGGGAGTTGGTGGGCATGTTCTTGGGCACATTATCAGTACCATTCTTTAACCACCTGATTGGAAGTTCTTCTACTGGATTTATAGAATTGATCTTGACAGGTGAACAAGTAGAGGCTGGAATTAAAAGTGGTAAGGTACAAAGGGATGCATCCTCCAGAACTACAAAGAAACCATTCACTGGGAAGAAGGAGGTCAATGCTGCTTATGGCCAAAGAAATCTTAACAAAACCGAGCATCGTCCGACGATAGGGGCTGTTATGATTTCCAATTCTGCATCAAACTGGCAACAGAATAATCAGTCCTGAACAGATAAGCCAAGGAGACAGTTTACCTAGATCAACATGACCCTATCTCAGGTCTTACCACACCATCTAAAATCCAATTTGGTTACCCTGAAAGAGGCTCCCAAGAATCCCAACACTACATCTCCTCACTACAATGCAAATGCTCGGTGTGCTTACCATTATGAAAGTCTAGGCCATGATACAAACAAATGTTGGGCTTTGAAGAACAAGGTACAGGATTTGATTGAGGCAAAGGAGATTTAATTTGACGCTCCTGAGACTCCTAATGTTATTACTGCCCCTATGCCCAAGCACGACCGTGGTGTCAATTCTATTGATGATGACATGTTTGTTGCTTCGGTGGATTAACTAGCTACTCCTCTCCTGACTATTAAGAAGAATCTCTTGCAGGCCAGTTTATTTTCGGGTTGTGGCGAAGGTTTCCATTTGTGTTTGTCCTTACCTAATGGTTTCCATTTGTTGAAAGAAGGTGTTCAGTGCCTGATGGATGATAAAGAAATCCTGTTTAAGAAGACTCCAGTTATAAGTACTCCGTATGAAGATGTTTCTATCATTACCATTTCCGCCAATCCTCCCAAGGTCTCCTCCAAAAGTCCTGTCAGGATTACATATGTTCTGGAAGTTGCTCCGTTGATAATTACTTTCCCTGTACCTATACCATATTCCTCGGATAAAGTTGTTCCCTGGAACTATGGGGTTGATGTCTATTACCATGGCGTCAAGCAAGATTTTTTTATTGTTAAAGATGAAGATGTCGAAGACTATGATCCTGACATTAGTAATATCGCCGGGACTAGTAAGATAACAAGAAGCGAAAGAATTTTCTCTCCCGAGATCTCTCCTCCTAAAACAGTTGCTACTCCTGTGATCATCCCTGCTGTTGCTCCTGTTAATACTTCAATTACTAATCCTGTGATTAATCCTGCCTCTATTCCTGTCAATATACCCATAACTACTCATGTTGTTAGCCCTGCTTTTACCCCTGCTACTGAGTCGGACGAGACTCAGGGCAAAGAGATATTGGTTGAGCCTGTCTAGATGAAGACAAATCCAGAAGCCATTCCTGAGGATTCTAAAAAGGAGGTGGAAGAGATATTTAAGATTATAAAGAAAAGTGACTACAATGTGGTTGAACAACTGGGTCAGACCCCTTCCAAAATCTTAATATTAGCCCTGTCACTGTGCTCTGAAGCTCGTTCCAAGGCTTTAGTAAAATTCCTCAAGACTGCTTATGTGCCACAAGAAACCTTCACTGATCAATTTGAAGACCGTGTGGCCAGTTTAACTGCTGCCAATGGGCTAGGTTTCTCTGATGCTGATCTGACTCCCAGAGGAAGGAAACATAATGATGCCCTACACGTCTCTATCGAGTGCATGGGCACTACTTTGGCCCATGTTTTAGTGGATACAGGTTCGTCACTGAATATTCTGACCAAGAAGGCCCTTGACAGGTTAGATTGCAAAGGATTGACTCTAAAGCCTAGTAACATTGTGGTGAGAGCCTTTGACGGTTCTAAAAGAATGGTGCATGGGGAGGTGGACATCCCTATCAAAGTGGGCACTCATACTTTTAATTCCACTTTCTATGTGATGGACATCCGCCCATCCTGCTCCTATTTATTGGCTCGACCCTGGATCCATAGGGTTGGTGCTGTGACTTCCACCCTACATCAGATGCTGAAATACCCAGCCAATGGGAAGATTATCACAGTTCATGGGAAGGAGGAATGCATAGTGAGTTACCTGAACTCTTTCACGTACGTTGAAATGGACGGTGAGTTCATTGAGACCCCTGTCAGAACTTTGAGGAGGTTCCACAGACCATTGCTGCAACCAAAACCTCTGCCAGTATTCCAAACACTACTAGGCCCCCGCTGAAGATGGCCTCTCTGAAAGATGCCAGAGCAGTTGTTGAAGAAGGTGGGTGTATAATTTGGGGCCAACTTCTGGATATTCCTTACAAATCTGACAAATTTGGTTTGGGTTTTACATCAGGAGCTCAAAGGGTTGTTTGTCGCGCTCGTGCCAGAGGACCACCTTTACGCATCAACAATCATGAGGTTAATGCTTTGGAGGACAGTGACTATGACATGGACCAGTGGATCTTCCCAATTGTCAGTGGAGGACTCACTAACTGGAAGGCTAAAGACTTTTTGCCGATTACTTTTATTCAGGAGTAATTGTCCTTTTTTGTTTTTGGATATGTAATAAATGAATAATACAAACTCTAAAACCTTGTGTCTTACCCGAGGCGCAATGGTTTATTTGTGAGGGTTATCATGTTTCATTTTCATATGTCATTAATAAAGCATTGGACGTTCTTACATTCAAATTTTGCGCTCTTTTCTGATTTTTACTTTATCAAAACAGATATGCTCTTACACTCACTCACATATCAAACTGCATACCCACATCCACTCTGGATCCCATTGATAATGGTTCTGCTATTGCTCATTATGGTTTTGAAAATCCAATCAACCAAGTCGAGGACGAAGGTGGTGAAGATTGTGAGGTACCAGGAGAGCTTGCCAGACTGTTACAATAGGAAGAAAGGACAATACAGCCTCACGAGGAACCAGTTGAGACAGTGAACTTGGGTATTAAAGAGGACAGAAAAAAAGTCAAGGTAGGTGCTAACTTGGAACCCAGTGTCAAACAGCGGTTAATACAGATGCTACATGACTGTGTTGAGGTTTTTCCTGGTCATATGAAGACATGCTGGAACTTGACACCGATATTGTGGTTCATCGCCTGCCTACAAAAGAGGACTACCCTCCAGTGAAACAGAAAGTTCGTCGTATACGGTCGGATATGTTAGAAAAGATCAAGGATGAAGTCATGAAACAGTTCAATGCCAGCTTCTTAACTGTTACGTCTTATCCAAAATGGGTCACCAATGTTGTTCCAGTACCTAAGAAGGACGGTAAGGTATGTATGTGTGTGGATTATAGAGACCTAAGCAGGGCAAGCCCCAGGGATGACTTTTCGCTTCCTCATATTGATGTTCTGGGTGATAACATCGCACAAAATAAAGTATTCTCCTTCATGGATGGTTTCTCCGAATACAATCAGATCAAAATGGAACCTGAGGACATGGAGAAGACAACCTTCGTCACACCGTGGGGCACTTTATGTTATAAGGTTATGCCATTTGGGTTCAAGAATCTGGGGCGACCTATCAACGAGCCATGGTAGCTTTGTTTCATGATATGATCTATCACGAGATAGAGGTCTACATTGATGACATGATAGCCAGGTCTCAGACCGAAGAGGAGCACCTTGATCACTTACAGAAACTATTTGACAGGCTGAAGAAATACAAACTGAGGCTAAACCCGAATAAGTGCACTTTCGGAGTAAGATCCGGTAAGCTATTAGGTTTCGTAGTCAGTGGCAAAGGCATTTAAGTGGATCCTGCAAAGGTCAAAGCTATACAAGAAATGCCAACTCCTCGCACTGAGAAGGAAGTTAGAGGATTCTTGGGACGCTTAAACTATATTGCCAGATTCATTTCACATCTGACCGCTACTTATGAACCAATCTTCGAATTACTGAAGAAAGATCAAGTTGTGAAGTGGAATGATGATTTCCAATATGCCTTTGACAAAATAAAGGAATATCTCCATGAGCCTCCAATTCTGATGCCTCTAGTTGAAGGAAGACCTCTAATCATGTACTTAACAGTATTAGAGAACTCAATAGGGTGTGTGCTGGGGCAGCATGACGAGTCTGGTCGAAAAGAGCATGCAATATACTACCTTAGCAAAAAGTTTACCGAATGTGAAACAAGATACTCACTGCTCGAGAAAACTTGTTGTGCTTTGGCATGGGCTGCTCGTCGACTAAGACAGTATATGTTGACCCACACTACTTTGTTAATATCTAAAATGGATCCTATCAAGTACATCTTCGAGAAGCCCGCTCTCTCCGAAAGAATAGAAAGATGGAAAATGATCCTGGCCGAATACGACATTCAGTACACACCCCAAAAAGCAATTAAGGGAAGTGTACTAGCTGATCATTTGGCTCATCAGGCTGTGGAGGACTACTAATTCATGAATTTTGAGTTCTCGGACGAGAACATCATGCTAGTAACTGATTGTGAAGAACCTGGACCGGATGAAGGACCTGAAAAAGGATCCTGATGGACTATGGTATTTGATGGAGCTTCCAACACTCTTGGCAATGGCATCGTCCTTGTGATCATATCTCCTGAAGGATGTCATACTCCTTTCACTATCAGGCTATGTTTCAACTGTACCAACAATATGGATGAGTATGAAGTATGTATCGTGGGTCTCATAGCTGCAATCGATTTAAGGATCAAGTTCTTAAGAATGTTTAGAGACTCGGCTTTGGTAATCAGCCAGATCAAAGGAGAATGGGACACGAAGCACCCTAATCTCATCCCATACAAAGAGCATGTTTTGACACTAATCCCATACTTTAAAAAAATTACCTTTGAGCATTTTCCACGAGAATAAAATCAACTAGAGGACGCGCTAGCTACAATGTCATCCATGTTCAAGGTCAGGTGGGATAATGAGGCTCCTCAGATCACCATTGAGAGGATGGACGAGCCAGCATACTGTCACGAGATTGATACTGAAGAAGTAGTGGACAAGCTTTGGTTCCATGAAGTCAAAAGATATCTCGAAGCATAAGAATACCCTGAGGGAGCTTCAGTCAATGATAAGAAGTTCCTAAGGAGGTTCTCTGCTAAGTTCTTCCTCAGTAAGGGATCCTCTACAGGCGCAATCATGACTCTACCTTGCTTCGGTATGTAGACAATAGTGAGGCAGAAAGGATTATGGCTGACTTACAAGAAGGTACCTTTGGAACTCATTCCAGTGGACATTCAATGGCTAAAAAGATCCTACGGGCAGGATACTATCGGTCCACTATGGAGGCATACTGTTATCATCATTCATGGACTTGTCACAAATGCCAAATCTATGCTAACAAGGTACATGTACCTCCGGTCCCTCTTAACGTCTTGACTACTCCTTGGCCATTCGCAATATGGGGCATCAACATGATTGGAGAAAGCATACCTACAACTTCTAATGGACACCGCTTCATCCTGGTTTCCATTGATTACTTCACGAAGTGGGTCGAGGCAGCTTCATTCACTTCTGTTACCAAGAACATTATGGCCTGATTCATCAGACATAACCTTATCTGTCGGTACGGTATCCTAGAATCATTATAGATAATGGTACCAATCTCAACAACACTATGATCATCGAGCTTTGCACACAATTCAAGATTCAGCATCATAACTCTTCTCCCTACCAGTCGATGATGAATGGTGATGTAGAAGCTGTAAACAAAAATATCAAGAGAATCATACAGAAGATGACAGTGACATATAAAGATTGGCATGATATGTTACCATTTTCTCTTCATGGTTACGGCACCATAATACGCACATCAACCGGGGCAACTCCTTTCTCTTTGGTATAAGGTATGGAAGTTATCCTGCCCATTGAGGTCCAGATCCCTTCCCTGAGAATCATGAAGGATGCATGGATGAGTGAAGACAAATGGGTCCAGACTCGATTTGACCAGTTAAACCTGATTGACGAGAAGAGGCTCGCAACTGTCTGCCATGGTCAGATGTATCAAAAACGTATGATCAAAGCTTTTAATAAAAAGGTCAGACGTCAGTTATATCGGGCCGATGATCTGGTAATCAAGCGCATTATACTATCACAAGGTGATCCTAGGGGAAAATGGACTCCCATATACGAAGGGCCATTTATAATCAATAACATATTCTCTGGTGGAGCCATGATCTTAACAACTATGGACGGTGATGACCTTCTGCACCCTATAAATGCGGGCATAGTTAAAAGATACTACGCATAAACAAAGACACGCTAGGTCGACTGGCCTAGGCAAAAATCAGGGCATCTCGGCGAACCAAAAGGGTTCGGGAAAAAATTAGGGATATACGTAAAAAAAAAATTTGTACACCCGACAAGTCGAAAACCTGTAAAGGAGGCTTGGGCAAAAAAAGGGTATCCCGGTGGACTGAAAACCTGAAAGGGTGGTCCAGGAAAAAGTTAGGGATTTAAAGCGTACAACTATGTCCCGTTGGATCACCTTACATCCAGTCTTCAATATCAACTATCAAGCTCAAAGCGGTACTAATCAATCCAATCAGCTTCGGACAAGTAGCGAAAGGGATGAGACGCTCAAAGACATAAAGGCAATAGCAGAATGGGAACACAATGGGATTGTTTCATATAGCTGTTTTCTTTGTATAATATTTTGTAAAGTTTTATTTTTACGACGGTATTCCCTTACTAATATGTTTGTCTCCTTGTACAAAAACACTTATTCAAGTTAATACAAAACTATCCCGTTGGAAGTGTAAAACTTCTATTTTTATTTTCCTGTTTTGTGTGCGAAAATGTCCAGTGATTATTCTTGAACATATGCATTTGAATATGATTAGTGCTTACAAATATACACCTAAAAACAGAAAGACAATTGCTAATGACTTTAAGAAACGGGACAATATCTAAGGGCCATCCCTAAGATCCCCGTAGATGTCTTCCCCGGCAGATACCTTCTCTAGAAGGTACAGAGGTAGAGATGTCCTACTACAAGGTCTATGCCACATTCTCAATATGCAGCCTAAAAGTGCCAGGTTCTCATATCCCCGACCGAGCAACAATCTCCAAACTACTGCTTTAACATATGAGGAAAATTTCCCAATGAAGTCACCAAGCTTCTCAGGATTCTCCAACAAGATTTCAACAAAGTCCCCAAGCAGTTTATGAAGTTCACCTTCCGCAACAAAGTTTTTTAAATCTCAAGTAGTTTATAAAGCCTATCCCCAGTAGAGTTTATTTCTCTAGCTACAGAAATTCATCCCCCAGTGGAGTTTATTTCTCCAAAATTGGTGAAATCTTTCAACAGAGCTCTTCCCCTTGGCAAAATCATTCTCAAGAAGAAGTCGAAGATCCTCGGCAGAGAGAGGGAATTGCCAACAAAACTATCTCCATTCATTATCCCCAGCGGAAATTGAAGAATCACTTTCTTCACTCACCAACAGCAGTCTGGGATTCAGCTTCCCAGTACTCTTCAGCAGCAGTCATGGACTTATTTTCCCAGACAAAGATCATGCACAACAGCATTACATGTTCATACATCATGGCATGTGCATACAAATACATATATCATAATCTCATTTATCTTGGTATCATCATGCAATTCATACATCATGACATCGCATGAAATTGATTTTACCTTTTCGGCTTAAATTAGCAAACAGACAAATGCTATCAACTTTTACAGCAGGTCAAAGATTAATTCCCAAAACCAGACGGGGAAACTATATGCACGACCAAGTGGTATGAACTCCCGGGTTTACCAACAAATGCAGCAGGCTACAGATTAATGCCCAAGACCAGACGGAGAAACTATCTATGTGACCAGCAAAACAAGTTCCAGATTAATGCCTAAAACCAGCCAGGAAAACTATTTGTGGACGACTGGCTGTGGATTAATACCTGTAACAAGTCAGGAAAACTATTTTTCTTTCTTAAGTCAGAGATTAATACCTAAAACCAGATAGGACAACTATCTCAATGACCAAACAAAAACATAGTTCTAGATTAATACCTGTAACAAGCCAGGACAACTATCTGTGGATGACCGGCAAATTTTCAAATTCTAGATTAATACATGAAACCAGACAGGACAACTATTTGTGAACAAGCTGGTTGTGGATTAACACCTGAAACCATACAGAAAAGCTATCTACATGACCAGACGAAGCAACCTTACACGGGTTCCTTCTCGGCATCCAGATGCAGTCTAACACGGACTCATCTTGAAACGGCCCTATACAGGCTCTTTCTAGTACATTTCCAGATGATGGTTAATTCCATTATCCCCAGCAAATTACTGGATGCATGGATTTCAATTAGAATATGGAAAACTTTCATCTCTCCATACCAGAGACAACTCCTCAGTAGAGACTTGGACAACGGAAGTTCCTAAACTCTATTCCCCATAGAGTTTTCCTCAAGTAGGAGAACAGCAGAAACTCACATTCCCCAGCGGACTCCTCCTCAGACAGCAGGAACAGGGACCCCCAAAGAGACTATGTGTGAAATCAGCATCTGCTTTGAATGTCATCCTTAAGCCCATCTCCGATGACTCTCATTCATCTTTTCCAAATGGCATTTGTAAGCCCATTCCAGACATCATCAACCAACAGTATTACTTCATGCGAGTGCAAATTTCTGGGCACTCTAATGTTCAATCATCTTCCACCTTCAGATCACGAAAGGCAGAAAAACCAATCTAAATCCTCAGGTTTAAGAAGATTGAACAGGGGCAGGTATTGTACCCAAAAATTTGCCCTCCCATTTTTACTCAAAGCATGCTCAAGGTTAACCAAGAATTGACCAGACTTCTCCTCTAAAGGCAATGAACCTCTAATTAGGGTTTCAATTTTCATCAAGATGTTTGAAATTCAAAGGTCTCAAATGTTTTCCATGGTCCTAATATGCCTTCAAGTTTGTCCATGCCAAGTTTCATGCCTTGCACAACAAGTTTGCTTAGATAATTGCTCAAATGCTTAGGAATCAACTATACTAGGTCAAAAGTCAATTGTGGCCCAAATACAGTCAAACTTCATGATTTTTGGTCAACATCAACATTTTGAAGTGATATCTATAATTTGATCAAAGGTTGATCATGATTCCTCAAGAAGTGCTCCTAATTCATCAAAAGTCAAAAATTGTTAAATTAGGGTTTCTATAAGAAAAGTCAATTGAACTTTGACCAAGCATAACTTTCACATACTTCATCCATTTTTCCCCAACCAAATATCATATTGAAAATTATCTCATTCCCTATAACTTCTCTTCATCCCTCAAGTCCAAGAAATGCAATTACAGGTCAGTTTTAAAAAGTCAACAAAAGGCACTTTTTGTCAAGACAATTTACATCAAGATAAAGTCTTCAAATGTAAAATTAATCAAAAGAGGGATTGAAGTAGACATATTGGGCTTTCTAAAAAGTCTAAGATCATCATCATGAGATCAAAATTGAGCAAGTTATGGCTTTCCCAAGTTGGGAAAATTTGGGAAATTTCAAGAAAAGTGCATTGAGCAAATTTGAAGTTTTAAAGGCAAGGGCTCAATTTCTTGGACTTTAAACATCTTCCTAAGATTATAGGGGACCTCCAAAAACACTCTTACCATGCCTTGAATTTTTTACTTATTTTGTACACATTTATTTTAATTTATTTAAAGTAAATATAAAATAAAATGTATAAAATAGTTAGAGATGGGTTTGGAGCTTTGGGCTGATGTTTTGGACAGCCTAGAAGTCTATAATTTCGTGCAAGCATGTCTACATTCATTCAAATTTGAAAAAAGACAAGAATTCCATGTCTTTTTCCAAAATTGAAATTCTCATTCATGGCCATGAAGAACATGATTATTGGCCGTTTCATTCCTTGTTTTCTTGTCTCTTAATTCTACTCTATAAATATCAGGCCTTAGCAAGCATTAGCCACACCGAGAGAGCCCCAAAAAGCCACACGAAAATTTGCAAAAAAATATTCAAAGTTGTCAAAACTTAAACACGATTTGTAGGTACTCTCAAGTCAAACTAGTGATCATACGTTGCTTCTGAGGTTCCCAGGGACTTGCTCCAATCATTCTCAAAGCTTGCAACGTCCCAGATCATCAAATTCAGATCTCATTGTTTGGTAAAACTTCCTTGATCTCAAACTCATAAAATACTTAATTTAAACTCCTATTGCTCATATAGATATGCCGCTGCTGATGTTCATGTGTGTTTCAACATATTACATGAGAATCTAGGGCCCAGAATCACGTTATGCCATGGTTGACCGTCGTTAGGGTTTCAAGCTTGAACCCAATGATGCGTGAGGATTTAGCAATTTTATAGGCCATAATCGTGACCAGGGGACTTTTTAAGGGAGGCTGCATTGTTTATTTTTTTGTTTGTTTGAATTTTCAGGTGACACCACCGGAGAAGACGGTGGAAACCACTGGCTCCGGTGGTTGGACTGGCCGGCCCTAGGTCAATAAGCTGGCGTGGCTGGATGGAATCACTCCATTGGCTAGATTCAAACGGATGCTCTCTCTCTCTCTCTCTTCTTGCGTGATTGGTTCATTTGAAATGCAGGGGACTCACTGAATGGCGCGCTTGTGACAATTCATTAGTTGTCGTTGTTTTACATTATAATTTTGTGTTTAAATCTCATATACGAATGAGCAGGTGGCTCAGCTGGTAAAGGCGCGCGTATGTGAAGGAGAGGATCTGGGTTCGAGTCTCGGGTCCAACATTTTGTTTTCTAACATTTGTTGATTACAGATCCAGTATGCACTAACTACGTAAGTCCAGTATACACCTCCATATCACAACCACTAGATCTTGGTTAATCTAGATCAAATGGTCTCAATATGCAGAGCACCATGTGCCATCAAGAAATGTCCACACTGGATCCAATAATACAAATCTGGGCTCAAATGTATGGGCCTAACCATTTCCAAAGTGCACCCCCCATTCTACCTCAGCCATCAAGCCCAATTTCTTTTCTTTTTGCTTTATTCAATTATTTCATTTCTTAATCATTTTTAATTATAATAATAAAAAAATCACAAAAAAAAATATTAAACTAATTTTGTAAATAAGTTAAATAAATATTTAACTATTTTCTTTAATTTAAAATAAATTAGAACTTAGGTTTTAGTTTAGATTTAATTATTTTCTTTTCATAATAAAATTTAAAAAAACTTAGGTTATTTTTCTTGATTAATTTTATTTTCTAAATAGATTTTAGGATAATTATTTTTCTTAAATAAATAAAAATAAGCAAAAAGATTTTCTTACTAAGTTGTTAGACGTATTTTCAACTTTCACGCGCATTATTTTTGCAATTTATATTCATTATTGTAACTGTATATTGGATGTGATAGACTAACTAGGACTTTTTACTGCTTTCTTTATTTTTTTCCCTAAAGCATTGCACAGTGTAAATCCCCCTTCCCAGAGTCATGTAATAGTCTAGATTTATACCTCCCGCACTTTATTTTTCTGTATATATTAACTGTTAGTAACTAGGCGTGTATGGAAATACTGAAATTAAAATGCTAGCAAACCCTAAATGCACAAGATAAATAACATGAATCAAACACAATTGCACACGCGCACCTCTAGCGTATCCCACTTCAGTTGCCTTCGGAAAACGGCCACAATTCTCGAAACGTGAGAAGTTTTAGTGGTTGTCCTCTAGTTTGAAAGATCACAAGTCCCTCGATGACCCTATCGACGTTGCCTTGGTTAAAAGTGATCTTAAAACTTTAGGATAGTTACTAAAATTTCTTGCCAAGTTGCCTTCGTGACCGTAACGTCCCTTCGAATATCCCTAATACATCCAACGATAGGGCTACCTACTCACTAATAGTAGGATAGCGTTGTCTAAAGGATAGGAGGAAAAGAACAACCCTTTTTTAGTATAAAGTAGATAGTTGTTAGAAGTTTACTCAAAAACATTTTGCACTTACACAAAATACTACTTTTCAAAAGCAATTTTCAAAACATTTGCTTTGTTAACACTCTTGAGGACTGATACAAGAGTTAAACGCAAAGCAAATCACCACACTAAGGCATTTTCCAAACATTTTCAAAACACACAAATCACAAAGGTATTTCAAAATAAGCAAACCTTTAAGAGCCTATAGATAACTACGGATGGAAAGGGTGCTAAGACCTTCCCTTTCCATAATCTACCCCCCTTACTCAGAAAACTCTCGAAAAGGTATTTTCTGTTCTTTTCACTCTTTCCTTAATTTGGATAAAAGAAAAGTCGGTGGCGACTCTTGCTTACCGCAACATTTGCAAATACAAAATGCAAAACCAGTATTAAATAGTTGGTTCTTCCACTGTATCACAAATGGGTCTGGCACAAAAGATTGGGACATGTTAGTATGAGAGTAATATCTCAGATTAACAAAATCAATCTGGTCAGAGGACTTCCAAACCTGAAGTTCAGCTCAGATGCTCTATATGAAGCATGTCAAGAAGGCAAGTTTGTAAAACCTTCTTTCAAATATAAAAATGTTGTTTCTACCTCTAGACCATTAGAACTTCTGCATATAGATATGTTTGGACCAGTGAAAATTGCATCCATTAGCGGCAAGAAGTATGGATTGATGATCATAGATGACTATAGTAGATGGACATGGGTAAAGTTCTTAAGACACAAGGACTAGTCACACTCTGTGTTCTATACCTTATGTAACCAAGTTTTGAATGAAAAAGAGTTTAGAATTGTAAAAGTCAGAAGTGATCATGATGGAGAATTCGAGAATAAAAGTTTTGAAAAGTTTTTTAATGAAAATGGCATTTCCCATGATTTCTCTTGTCCTAGAACTCCCAAACAAAATGGTGTTGTAGAACGAAAGAATAGAACTTTACAAGAAATGGTCAGAACCATGATCAATGAGACTAACATTGCTAAGCACTTATGGGCAGAGGCAGTTAACACAACGTAATACATTCAGAATAGAATCTCTATAAGACCTATTATGAAAAAGACTCCATATGAACTGTGGAAGAACAAAAAGCCCAAAATTTCTTACTTCCATCCATTTGGATGTACTTGTTATATTTTGAACACCAAAGAACATCTGAACAAGTTTGATTATAAGGAACAAAAGTTTTTCATATTAGGATAATCTGAATGCTCAAAAGGCTATAGAGTATATAACACAGAAACACGAATTATGGAAGAATCCATTAATGCCATATTTGATGATAAGCTTGGCTCTCAAAAATTAAAGAAAGTTGGAAATTTTGCAGATATAGAAGTTCAAATTACATGTACTGGAGACAGATCTTCTGAAGAGGAAAGCTCATAAACCAAGACCAATGCAGAAAAAGACATAAGTACAATCAACATCAATGCTACTGAAACATCTGAAGAACCCATTCAGAAAAGACAACCAAGAAGAAGATCGACACACTCTGAAGATCTGATTTTGGGAAAGAAGAATGATCCAATCAGAACAAGATCTACATTTTAAAAAGTTGAAAAGTTTCTCATGAGATTGGTATCTCTGATAGAATCAACCTCCATAGATGAAGCAATTCAAGACAATGATTGGATACATGCAATGCAAGAAGAACTTAATGAATTTACCAGAAACGATGTATGTGGTCTAGTTCTGAAACCAAAAGGATTCAATATCATTGGAACTAAGTGGGTCTTCAGAAACAAGCTAAATGAAAAAAGAGATGTTGTCAGGAACAAAGCATGACTAGTTGCACAAGTTTATAGTCAACAAGAAGGGATAAACTATACTAAGACCTTTTCTCCAGTCGCCAAGTTAGAATCTATCAGAATTTTAATTTCATTTGTTGTAAATAATGACATTACTCTTTATCAGATGCATGTCAAAAGTGCATTTTTAAATGGTTATATTGATGAAGAAGTTTATGTGCACCAACTCCCTAGTTTTGAAAAGACAAAACATCCAGAATATGTTTATAAGCTTAAGAAATCGTTATATGGTCTGAAATAAGCTCCCAAAGCATGATATGAAAGACTAAGTAACTTTCTTTTAGAAAACGATTTTATCAGAGGGAAATTGGACACAACCTTATTCTATAAAACATTTAAAAATAATATTCTGGTTTGTCAAATTTACGTATATGATATTATATTTGGGTCTACTAAAGCCTCCTTAGGCAAAGAATTTGCAAAGTCTATGCAGGCAGAGTTTGAAATGAGTCTGATAGGAGAACTTAAGTTCTTTCTGGGAATTCAAATTAATCAAACTCCAGAAGGAACCTTTATACATCAAAGTAAATATATTAAAGAACTTCTGAAGAAATTTGACATGTCAGAAAGTAAGTCAGCAAAAACTCCAATGCATCCTACATGCATTCTGAAAAAGGAAGAGGCAAGTAAGAAAGTAGAACAAAAGCTCTACAGATGTATGATTGGTTCTCTCCTTTACTTAACTGCTTCAAGACTTGATATTCTATATAGCGTTTGTTTATGTTCTAGATTCTAATCAAATCCTATAGAATCTCACTTAACAGCAGTTAAGCGAATTTTCAAGTATCTGAAAGGTACTACTAATCTTGGTCTATGTTATAGAAAATCCAAAGAATAAAAATTAGTAGGGTATTGCGATGCTGATTTTGCTAGAGATAGAATAGAAAGAAAAAGCACTTCTGGAAGATGCTAGTTTCTGGGAGACAACTTGATATCTTGGTCCAACAAAAGACAATCCACCATAGCACTATCAACAGCTGAAGCTGAATATATTGATGCAGCTGGATGCAGTACTCAGATGCTCTGGATGAAGAGTCAGCTTGAATATTATCATATATACGAGAGTAACATTCCTATCCTCTATGATAATACTTCTGCTATTTGTCTTTCTAAAAATCCTATCTTACATTCTATGGCTAAACATATAGAAATCAAACATCAATTTCATTAGGGGATATACTCAGAAGAGGATTCCTTTCTTAAAATGTATATACAGACCATAAATGGGCTGACATTTTTACAAAACCCCTTGTTGAAGATAGATTTAATTTCATTCTGAAACACTCAATATGGAATCCTGTCCAGAATAAAAAGATATTAAATTTCTACATATTTAACCTTCAAAATGTTCTGGATTATTTTCTTTGGTGAACAATCTAAGCAATAGTTCTTCAGAAGTGAGAAGGAAAATTGACTCCTAAACTATATAGAAGATCTGAATGTAAGGCAAAAACATTTCATTTCAAGATAGTATTAGCAGTTCACCACATCAACATCTATCAACACAAAACGTAACATCACTCTCTGAGATTGAACACGTGTTAACACTCTAGTTGGCCAAAACATTTGAGTTGATGCATTGAGGCGCGAGTCACATTGGTAACTATTTTGAATATCTTCATGCATCTCCCTTGTCAGAAATCATTTAATACTTTTAATCATAATGTTTAATTTTTTATTGTAATTAATTTCATGTTTTTCTTTGTTGCCTATTTATACACTTTTCTCACATACACTTTTCACCATTACCTTCACACTCTTTTTCTCTGTAATTTTTTTCCTCTCTTCTCTTCTAAAACCTTAAAACTTGTGAACAATGTATTCATCTTCTCAAAAACTCACTTCACAAGATCTCATTCATACAAACACCATTCCTAAATTAAGTCCCATCCCAAACTAAGGGAACTACATTGAACCGGTAAGAACTCTCCTCACACCGCTCAAGAGCCTTAAAGTTATCTGTGAACTTATGGTAGATTTCAAGAGTATTCAAGAAAATGGGTATAATCTTGTCCCTAATGTTGAATTTCAAGGATGGACATATTTATTTGATAGGTTGGTTGGTCCATTTTTCCAAAAACTGGTTAAGGAATTCTGGATTCATGCAAAAGTGTCAAATATTCAAGTTACTTCGTTTGTAATAGGGAAAAAGATCATCATCACTGAGAAACTCATTGCAACTCTTATTGGGAGTGATGGAACTGGAGTCAAGTGCAGTGACATGGCAGAAAGAGGATCTGATATGAACAAAGTTTCTCAAGATATTTTTGTTTCTGGACTACACTCCAACAAGATTAAAGATTTGAAAGACTACCTCAAAATCTGGGCTAAAATAATTTTGGGATGTATCAATCACAGAAGACCAACAAGTTCTCATGACTATATCAACATTGATCAATAATATCTTTTATACTTCATTGCTACCAAGGTTAGAATCAATTTTCCATACCTTTTGTTCAATTATCTGAAGAGCATAGTCAGGGAAACAAGAGAAGATGAGAAAAACAAAAGATATTGGATTCCATTGGGAAGGATGATCTCAGATATTCTGATAGAAAACAGGATGATAGAACATCTAAGTGAAGATCAACAAGTAACTGAGCTGGAAACCTGTGTTGGAAAAACCCTCAACGCCAAAAACCTCAAAAAGATGAAGATCATATATCACATAAAGAAGTACCCAACCTAAATCATAAAGGAATTTATCTCTACAAGAATAATTCCTTTGGATGACTTTACCCTCTTCACTCAAGTAGATTATCCTGAAATCATTGTCAAATATCTGGATGCTTGCAAAAAGGATGGAACTCTTCCTGATATTAACATTCAGAATCTTCCTCAATAACCAAAGGTACTCATCATAAAATCGAAGAAAAGGAAAGTTGTTGGTGAAGGAACTTTTAACAAGACTCCTAAAGCTGCTAAGAAACAAGGTACCTCTTCTTTAATTTTTGTTGTTGAATCACTACTTTTATCAACATCTGAACCTTCTTCATCTCCAAAACCTTCTGAACATCCCTCACCACAAACTTTTGATGATTTTGACATTGATCTCACCCCAATCACTAATCAAATTCTGATTAATCCCTCTTCTACCTATATCGCTCAACCTCATCCAAAACTTTCCCAAGTTCTTTCTAATATTGATCAGTATGATCCATCCAATGACGCTTCCCAACCAAAAAATCCAAATGTTGTCTCTAAAAAACAAATGCCTGAAACAACACTAGAAATAACAAGCATAATTTGTCCTCTCAAAAATCCTGAACCACAAAATATCATCATCCCTCAACCACAGAACAACCATATCATCCCAGATACCCCCTCTCCACATACATCAGCACCAAACTCACCTCTCTCCATTCACAACTCCCCATATTATCACACTCCCATAGAAAAATTAGAAGATCATCCGTGAATTGCATTTGATCAGCAAGCCATGAACAACCTAATCAATTCCTCCCAGAAAATAGTTATTCCAAAACCCAAACCAAAACCAACCAAACCAGATGTTGGTAAATTGTTGTTGGATTTTGAAATAGAAATGCAAGAATAGGTCAATACTCTGAAGCAGGATTGCATCAACAATCTCAACCCAACTGCTTCTAACTCCATCTGGACCAAGTTCAGAAAATGGTTTAATTCTGAATCCATCAAGCTGAAGGAACTCAGTTATGAGTATGCTTAGCAGAACTTCTGTGATCGGCCGAATGTCTTCAAGGATCAAGTTCTGAAACTCTGGGAAAAGAAACCTCTTCTACAACTGAATAACACTCCCTGGGAATCTCTACAGAAACCAGAAGTTCGAGAACCATCTCCTGAATCTCAACCTCTGATATTTTACCAAGACAAAGGAATGTCGATTGAAGAATCTTCTGTGATTGTAACTATTGGAGAAACGACTCAAACTTCTCTCATGCTGAAAACTCTGGATGAGTTGAAGAAAGAGAATGAAGTTGTTATGGAAAGGTTGGATAAACAAGATAAAACCAATAGAGATTAAGGGAATGCTGAACAAGAATGAAGAAACTAACACTCAGATCAAAGGCCTTCTGGAAGCATTGTTCACATGCCTTTCACCTCCACAACCTTATATCTAGTTATTTATTTATCTTGTTGTTGTTTTAATGTCATTGCTTATCTTCTGTATGACCGTTTTAATTCTAATACATGACTTTTTGGTTTTATGATATTATGTTTTTCTATCCTTATTTTATTCTTTTTGATTTATGAAAAAAAGGGGGAGAAGTGAAAATATTTTGAAATAACAGTTCTGGACTAAGTCTCAAAGATTTCAATATAACGTAACTTCTAATTCTGAAAGTTTACAGGAATAAGTTTATAGGAATAGTCTTCACTCTAAACTTGTGGTATGCATTACCAGCCTTCAACATAGGCTTCTCAGATCTTACATCATATGCTCTGATCATCATCTGACGAGTAAACATCTTCAGAGAAGTTTCTATTTATAATCTATTTATGTTGTATCTGAGTATTCAATTCAGGGGGAGACCCTGATAATATATATTTTACAATGAACTTATATTAAAAAATTGTTCATCAAAATATGTAAGTTTTGTCATCATCAAAAAGGGGGAGATTGTTAGAACATAGTTTGGTTCTACATCTAATTCATAGTTTTGATGATAACAAATACATAATTATTGTGAAGAACAATTATGCACTCTAATCGTTTGATTGAATGTATAGAGAAGTTCTGATGAAAGCTAAGAAGATAATGACGTGAATAATCAGATATGAAGCTCTAAAGAGAACGTGCATGTAAGAAGCTCAAAAGAGAAACCAAAAGTGACACGCCAGTAAAAGAAGTTCTGATGCTAAAGTCAAACTTCTGAAGCACCAAGCTACCAGTTATACTCTGATAAGAAAGTTCTGAAAGAACAAAGAAGTTTCAACATATTCATAAAATTGAAGTCCTGAGACCAAGCACTCAAAGTTAAGAATACTCTGAAGGTTTGTAGATCCAACATCACATTGATGTCAATTAATACAGGATCAAGAGAGTAACGGCTGAAACATTATGACTGGAAACAATATCTGTATTTTTGGAAAGGATATTATACCTCAAATCTTAAACCTTCCAAAATAAGCATATATGTCTCCAACGGATCTTTGAACCTTTTCTATATACAGGGGACTATGAAGATGAAATAACACATAACTCTCACGCATACGAACAAAGAGTGCTCTAAACATTCTCATGTCTTTTTATCTCTTAAGATATTCTTTGTGCTATAATTTGTGTAAACATCACAATTGTGATATAGCTTGTTAGAAGCATTTGTAAACACATTGTTTAATTGTTAGAATTGTATTTCCTTGAGAAACCGAGTTGTGGTTTGATCTCAAGAAGACATTAACGGTTGTCTTCGTGATTTTGAATCATCATTGTTAGTGGATTAAGACCTTGATTAAGAGAGGCGAAATCACTTTGACGGGTGTTAGCTGGGAGATTTGACCAGGATAATAAAGGAATCAATCATTTAAGTTTCCACAAGATGGCTTGAAAAAGCTATGGTCGAAGTATGTTATTATTGGATCTGAGTCGAAGGAGACAGTTCTGAGTCGAAGAAGACAGTTTGACAGGACAAGTGTTTTTGTTTGGTCAAAAGCGCGCGTTTCGACGGCCACGTGAGAAAGTTGTTGCTGAAGGCTTGAGCGGGAATGTTTGAAATTCGAAATAGCTTCTTTGGATAAGAAAGATGCGTGGAAGCCTTAGAGCGTCGAAAGACATGCAAGAAGCGACGTGGCTTCTCATTAGAATAATATCGTTATGGTTAGAACATTATAAATAGTTCCTTAGTGTTAGGGAAAAAGGGAGGATCATGAGTTGTACAAAGTTACTCATAAAATACTCAAGTACCAAGTTACAGAGAAAGAGTTCATTGAGAATGTACGTATGACCTCACACATTTTATCTTTGAAATGCATTTACCAATATAATTTCTTTTGAACCATTCTTTTACGCACTCCTGCAATTGTCCATAATTTCTTTATGATTCTGTCGAATTACTTCATTTTCCTGTAAAGCTTTATATCAAGTTTCTTTTAAAAGGCTCTTTCCTTTACAATCAAATCCTTTAATTCCAGTTTTAAGTCTTTTCATTGTCAAGTATTTACATCCAAACCTTTACATTTGATTTCTCTTTGTTCTGTCGAATTACCTCATTTTCCTGTAAAGCTTTATATCAAGTTTCTTTTAAAAATACTCTTTCCTTTACAATCAAGTCCTTTAATTCCAGTTTTAAGTCTTTTCATTGTCAAGTATTTACATTCAAACCTTCTTTGATTAAGATGTTTCGTCCAAACCTTTACATTTGAATTTAATTCCAGAAGTCTTTGTATTTTAAGCCTTTACACAAACACATGCACAAGCACTACGTCGTGTTTAACATAAACCGTCAAGTAAGTGTTACAATTAACGTTAAGACACATGTCCTAAGATCAATCTAGTCGATCCTGCGAGTAACCATACATATCAAATTTGTTTGGAAGACTAGCGGTTGTTTCGCCAGAAATCACTGCGAACAAACTGGCACGCCCAGTGGGACCGTGTCATAACGTTTTAAGAAAAAACCAGTTCTAATCATAACAGACGGTTTAAAAGACTATTTTCTGGTAAAATACGCAAAAGCATTGTATGAACCTTAGGAGTGGCAGAATTATTAGTGAATCTCAACCAATACCTAAGAAAAAACATACTAGAAGAATGGTTAACACAACTAATGATCAAGGAGGACAAAATCCTCCACAAGGATCAGGAACGGTCGGTACAACTTCGACAACTAGTTCGCAGGCCATTCCAACATCAATAGGATCAATGGGGCAACTAATTTGAATCTACCTTACACAAGAACTGCTTATGTGGCTAGTTTGGCCAATGTGCCCCCTTTGGGGGTACATCAGAGTCTCTTTCGAATACTCAAAATGGCCCTATTTTGACATATGTAGGAGGCCAAGTACCACCTTCGACACCCCCCAGGCCACCGGGATTCGAAAATTTTAGGCCTTAGACAGAACAATCATATGGAGGGCCCTCATCATCATTCATGTGTGGTTTATACAATGGCACTTCCGCATATACGCAACCTAACGTGAGTACTTTTTCGCCGATTCAAAATGTTGGTTCAATTGGTCGAAGCGCCCAAAACCAAGGCCTGTCAGCCCAGATGCCTGATTTAACAACAAATACCCAGGCAGCACTTAGACAACAAATGGATGCTAGTAACCATTATATGGTTGGAATATTGGCGAGGGAAATGAATACTATTTTTTCTCCCCTAATCCAGAATATAAACAGAACCAATCAAGAAAACACTCAATCATACCAACAGTTGTCAGCACATATGGCGCGAATAGCGGATTTCTTTGGGAACCCCCAACCACTTGTTCGACGCAGGCAGAATATCATAGGAGTTCAAGAAGAACCAACCATAAACCAGGTTCAACAACCTAGAAAAAATATTGTCGAAGAACCAAGAGTTGAACCAGTAGGTATTCGACAGCCAAATCCTGAGGAACCACCCAGGAGAATAGCCATGGTTAATAGAGGCTAAGATGCAGATGAAGTTGTTCATAGAATGAGACAAGACAACATGTTGGTCGAAAATAATATAAAAAATATAGTCGAAATAATCATGGCTAATAATGGTTTAAACACAGGGTTTCGACGCCCCAACTACACTTCCCCTATAGCGGAATTTATTCTGCAAACAAAATTGCCAAGGGGTCACAAGATCCTGAAATTCACCAATTTTTCAGGGGATACAAATGAATCCACTATTGAGCACATAGCCAGATATTTGACAGAGTTAGGAAACTTGGCAAACAATGAAGACCTAAGAATAAAATATTTCCCTAGTTCACTAACCAAAAATGCTTTTACATGGTTCGCCACATTACCTCCTAGTTCCATAGATATGTGGTCTTACTTAGAGAAACTGTTCCATGAACAGTTTTACGTGGGAAAAACGAAGATAAGTTTGAAGGAATTGGCAAGCGTAAAGAGGAAATTCACATAACCCATAGATGACTACCTGAATAGGTTCCGTCTTCAGAAATCTAGATGCTTTATTGTGGTGCCTGAGCATGAGTTAGTCGAAATGGCTGCAGGTGGATTAGATTATTCCATTAGAAAGAAGTTAGATACTCAACACTTGAGAGATGTAGCCCAGTTGGTAGATAGAGTTCGATAGGTCGAACGACTGAAAGCTGAAAAGGCCAGGGCAAGTAAAAATCATAAAAAAGAAAGGGTAGCCTATGTCGAAGCCGAAAATGAAGAATATGAGCCGCATAACAACCCATATGGTGTTGAAGAAGTAGAAATAGATTTGGATGAATTAAAAGAGGCACCCCCTTACTCTTGTAAAATGTTAACACCTTCGAATGGGAAGAATCCCGTCGAAGAGGAAAAGAGTGATAAATATCCTAAAAGAACTTACACTTTTTATGTCACTAAATGTGACGAAATATTTGATTTACTGGTAAAGGATGGCCAAATGATAGTGCCTCCTAACACTAAAGTTCCTCCGTTAGAACAACGGAAGAAAAGAGGTTATTGCAAATACCATGGTTTTCTTGGCCATAAAACATCAGCTTGTTTTCTTTTCAAGGATTTAATTCAGAATGCCATCAAGGATGGACGTCTGATATTCGCTAATAAAGGAAAAGGTCCTATGAAGGTGGATGTTGATCCTTTGAATGTGGTTGCCACCAACTACGCTAAACCTTTGGATATCAATATGGTGGACATAGTCAACATTGACCAAGTAAAGATCGTGGAAGATGGAAAGCAGGCTACTGATAGCCTAAACACCAGAGGATCCTTCGACACTGACGTTGAAGACCCCCAGGATGGACAAATCAAATTTAGGACTATTGAGGGTTCTTTGAAAATTACTAATGAGACTACTGAAGGTCTCAGAGTTATGTTCGAAGAAATGGAAATCTCTGAAGTACCCTGTAATACGGTGGGAAGAACTGACTATTTTGGAATGCTGGTTTGCGTTTTGCGTTTGTTTTCGCAAAATGTCGCGGTAAGCAAGAGTCGCCACCGACTTTTATTTTATCAAACAAGGAAAGGAAAAAAGCACAGAAAAATTCCTTTTTCGAGATGTTTCTCGGGTTCGGGGGGTAGATTATAGAAAGGGAAGGTATTAACACCCTTTCTATCCGTGGTTATCCACGGGCTCTTAGGTACTTACTCAATTGTTTTCAAAATTGCTTTTGTGCTTGTGAGTTTGAAAAAAAGTTTTTGTTTTGAAGCTTCGATTTAACTCTTGCTTCTGTCCTCAAGAGTGTAACGAAGTGTTTTTGAAAACTTTGTTTGAAAAGGTGTAAGTGTGAAAAAGATTTTGTTTTTTGAAAGAGTAAGTATCTAAGAACCATCTACCTACTCGAAAAAGGAATCGTTCTATGCTAATGTCCTTTAGGCAATGCTATCCCACTATTGATGAGTAGGTAGCATCGTCGTTGGAGTTTGAGGGTCAATTCGAATGAGGGACTTACGGTCACCAAAGCAATGTTAGGACGCCTTAGCGGTAACCCTAATGTCTTAGATCATTTGTTTGAGGCAACAATATTCGAGGCAACCGTTTCGAGGCAACTATGATCTTTTAGACAAGAGGGCGACCTCTAAAGTGACCTATACTCAATGACCGCGTACAAAGGAAACCAAGTGGGGTGTACCCTAAGAGTGCGCATGTGCGAGTGTGTCGTTTTCAGTTATTTTATCTTTATACATGTTAAAGGTGATCTAATTTGATTTTAAGATTAACATTCAGTCTTGTCATACAAACCATATTATCGAATATCTAACAGTTATAATTTGCGGAAATAAAATGCGGAATTTAAATTACAAGGCGTCGGGTATTTACATCGCCAAAGACAAACCCTTTGAAAAATAAAGCGAATAAAAATAATTAAATGTCCTATTTAACTATTACAATCCGAAAACAGATACATAATTGGATAAGGAAAAGTAAATCGCGACGCAAAATTAAATCGGGCGCATGATTAGGGTTTTGACCCTTTTGTTTAAAGAAGACATCTTTTTGTTGTTTTTTATTTGAGGAAGAAAATAAACCTAAATTAATTACTAAATTAAATTAATAAATTAATTAAATGAAAAATAAATTATTTTGGAATTTTTGATTATTTAGGAAAGAAATTAAAATTATTGAATTAGTGGTTAATATCTAATTAAATTAATTAATTAAAATTATTTATAAAAATAAATTAAAGTTTCCTAATTAAAAACCTAGTTAATTAATAAATTTATTAAGAAAAATAAAAGTTAAAAATTTGATTGAAATAAAAAAATATTTTTTGTGATTTTATTTAATAAAAAAAAGGAATTTTGTGATTGGTTAGAAATTAAATAAAATAAAATAAAGTAAATAAAATAACTAATTAAAATATAAAGGGAATGAGGAATTGGGCTTGTTTGACTTTTGTGGATTTGGTACAAGCATGTTGACTGGCCCCTTGATGGACCTTCAATCTATGGCCATCAGATCTGGCCATTGGCCATCTGGCGCTTAGATTGGTGATGGCACATGGTGGATTTGCAAGCCTGCGCGCACATTGGAACACCTGAAAAATATTAGCATTGAGGAAGAGGGGGACCTGGGATTCGAACCCAGGTCCTGAAGGAGATTGCACTAACACGCTTGCCACTACACCACATTGTTTTAATTGTTATATTAACACAAATCAATAATAATATAATAAAACAAAAATTATTGGTAAAAAAAAATAAAACGCGCCAAGATTTGAAATGGCCAGTGGACGGAGGACACCTCATCGTCCCTGTCCTCGGACCTGTAAAAAAAATACCTGCGGATTTGAATCCGCAGCTAAAAGCGCATGCCTATGCTAAAATTCTCTCCAGGCCATATAAATCCATTCCAAGAACATGGTTCAAATCGTCATGGCCTCCTGATCAAAACCATGTTCTTCTTGAGTCTCAATTTCACCTGAAACAGAAAACCCTAAAAAACAAACGAAGAACCCTAGCTATGGTGGTTCTCTGTTCAGGCCAGATAAATGCAATTGGGTGATGCCAAACATTTGCAAATGTTATGTAGATTCAAAATATGTTATTAGTTCATGAAAAAGATGCCTAATTTCAGAGTTGCAAAATCAAGAACAGAAGCAGTTTGCGTGGGACTTACAGTGTGTTTGGACGTCTGAAAATGCTTGCTTTTGATCAAGGTAGCTTGTGTGAATGGTCAGGAAGCGATTGAGACCACTCTCGTGTCCTGAAACGGCCTCTAACTTGGACTTTGATCTCTCACTTTTTTTTTGTGAATTTTTGCACTTTTGTTCTGCCTCTCTCAACACTTGCCAACCCTGATATTCGTGTGCTCTCCTTCTTTATATAATGCTCAGTGTATTAGGGTAAGAAACATGGACTAAATCTTTCCATATCAATGCACATGAATTTGATTTGATCTCCATTTTAAAACCTTCCAAATTTGTCCAATTCCAATCTTTTTGCACATGATTTGATTTGATACGAATTTTATGATGATAATTGCTGAATGTGGGACCTGAAATAGCCAAAAGATCATGAGTTATCAATGCCTTGGATTTTATATGATTTTATTTGATTTAAAATGAATAAATTCAATTAAAAATCAAATTAAATAATAAAAATGAAATATGGACACATGGCTGAAGCTAGGGCACGTGGGCAATGATGAAAACTCAAATCAAGTGAAAAAGAATGGGCCCATTTGACAAAATTTGAAGTTTTGGGGATAGTTGCCTTTTGGCAATTTTGCAAAAAAGTCCAACTTCAACAATGCATAACTTCTTCAATTTTGAACTTTTGGAAGTGTTATTTGACTTTTTAGAAAGCTTGAGATGTCCTCTAACCAACCCTTTTGGTCTCATATCATTTTGATATTCCATTCTCAAGTTATAAGCTTTGGAAAAAAAGGTGTTTTTGTTGACTTTCAAAAATGACCTATAATGTCCAAATTCATAACTTCTTGTGAGTGCATTTTTTGATCTTGAGGTATGAAGATGGATTTTATGAAATTTCATCCTATTAAAAATGAGCTTTGGATGGGTCATTTATCATAAAGTATGAGAAAGTTATGCTTGGTCAAAGTTGAGTTGACTTTTCCTGCAAAACCCTAATTTAGAAACTTTTGAATCTTGATGAATTTTGAGCAATCCTTGATGAATCATGATCAAACCTTGATCAAATGATGAAATATCCTTCAAAATGAGAATGTTGACAAAAAATCTTGAATTTTGATTGTATGTAGGTCACAGTTGACTTTTGCCATAGCATAGTCGATTTTTGGACCTCTTGGGCAATTGACTAAGCAAACTTCCTCTGCAAGGCTTGAAATTTGACATGGATGATCTTGAGAGAATATAAGGACATTGGTGAGCACTTGAGGTCATTTGGATTCAAGGATATTGATGCAACACAAAACCCTAATTTGGGGTAGACTGCCTTAGGAGAGAGCTTGTCTAACCAACTCTTGAGCTACCTTGAGCCACTCGGAGATTTTTCTTGCAATGTCTTGAGAAATATGAGAGGGAAAATTTTGGGGTACAACATACCCATAGGAGTCAACATGGTCAATCTGGACCAACCCGCTTCAGTGATGGAAGAATTAGAAAACAGCCTGCTGGTGGGACAAAAGAAGAAGAGTTTTGGCTACCCAAAGGCAAATGAGAATCTGCACAAATACTTGTGGAGATGCCATGGGAGGAA
This sequence comes from Vicia faba, assembly GCA_948472305.1. NCBI lineage: Eukaryota > Viridiplantae > Streptophyta > Magnoliopsida > Fabales > Fabaceae > Vicia > Vicia faba. The sequence goes on along the minus strand of OX451741.1, from coordinate 928,818,332 downwards.
TGCCCACAAGACGTTGTTGTGCCCAAGGTGCTCCATTATGTTGAGTCGAAGAGTGGCTGAAAATTATGAGAGGGTCCAACACATCAACACCCAAGGAAATTGGCGCCAAGAAAGTCAACTGATGAGAGTATACCCAAGGCCAGGCAAAACGCTTTTGGTTTTCATACTCCTATGTTACAAAGCAGAATCAGAAATCCTGATGTGCCCAAGATGTGGCGCAGTATATGACAAGGAGATTGCTGAAATGTTTGAACGAATCCCTTTCCATGGTAGCTGGGAGCCAAGGGAAGCAAACCCAAGGATGTACGTGTTTGACAAAAGGGGAACGTCGAAAAGGCCAGATAGCCCACATCCCAAGGCAAGAAGAGCCCCGTTCAAATTACCTGCTGAGATACCAACTGACCGATGGATGCATGTTAATGATGAGAAATCAAAGTGGAGGAGTTTCGACAAGGAAGGCAGAACAGCTTTCGTCTATAGAATGAAATTCTAGGCATCAACAAGGGAGGCTCACAGGCTAGACAATTACAAAGGAAAAAACCCATGTCAATATCCTAGTGGCGTAGACACCAGAGAGCGAGGAAAATAGAAAGGGAATCAAAGCAGAAAGAGGTAGGTGAATCAAGCAATACCAAAGCAGTATCTGAAACATCGACATCCGTCAAACCACCAGTAGGACGAAGGTTGTTCACTGAGGAACAGCAGAAAACGAAAGAAGTGACCCAAGAAAATCCCATAAAATCTGAAGATATGTTGACAGACGATTTCGAATCTGATGACGTGTCGTCTCTGAACATGAATTGCAATGTGGTATCCGTTATCCCCCATGAGTACTATCAGGAAACTGAAGTTGAAGACTGCGAAGAAGCTGATGAAGAGGAGATGGCGAAACATAAACCAGTGTGTTACTACATCCTCAATAATGGAGCAGTCGAAGAGAAAAATGCCTTCCTCGAAAGGCCTGACGGAGTTATGAGAAACCATCTGAAACCTTTGTATATAAGGGCCAAGATCGAAGACACTGGTATTAACAAAGTACTGGTGGATGGAGGGGCTGCAGTTAACTTGATGCATCATTATATGTTGAAAAGAATATGGATGTTCGACACGGACATTAAACCTCACAATATGGTGTTGTCTAACTATGAAAGGAAAATAGGTCACACCCTGGGGGTAATTCAAGTAAACTTGACAGTTGGGTCTATGACAAGACCAACTATGTTCATGGTGATTCCTGCAAAAGCGAATTATAATTTGCTGCTAGGGAGAGAGTGGATACACGGGGTGGGGGCAGTGCCATCGACCATGCATCAAAGATTAACCATATGGAGAGAGGATGGAATTGTAGAAAACTTCGAAGGAGATTAAGGTTACTACATGTCGGAGGTAAACACGGTAGACAGAACCAGCTTTGAAAAAAATCTAGAAACCATTGGACCATGTGAAGTGGTAGGAGATTTCTACTTACCCAACAAGAATGTGTTGTATTATCTAACTTTGCTCCCAAATGGATTTCGTTGGGACAGAGAAATTATGGGAAAACTGGACGACCAAGAGAATATCGAAAGAAGTTCTCCAATACAGCCAACTGGCTGGGACGCAGACAATGACCATATCTGAACCCTCTTTCTTTGAAAGACTTTTGGCTTATGTAGCCGAGAATAAAAGACAGGCGGCTGCTGAAGCTGCAACAACAAAATGTGGTTGGCGAAGCCACTACCAAAGCAACCAAAGTGGCAGAATCTGGAGCAAACCTCAACTCAGAACCAACTGATGAACAGGTTCAAGGTGAGAAGTTTGTCAAGTCACCTGACATTGGGAGTGGTTATTCATCATTGTAACAGCTGCACGCACGTCTTGAAGAGACGTTTTTTAGGAAGATATGTCATGATGATATCATTAAAATACGAAAAGATTCTCTTTGTTGGTCGAAATAACGTAAATCACAAGAAATGCCTATTTCTGCACATATTCGAAATAGACATTTATTGGGGGCAGTTTGTTAGCTGGGAATTTCGACCAGGATAATAAAATAATCATTCATTTAAGTTTCCACAAGATGGCTTGAAAAATCTATGGTCGAAGTATGTTGTTACTGGATCTGAGTCGAAGAAGACAGTTCTGAGTCGAAGAAGACAGTTTGACAGGACAAGTGTTTTGTTTTGTCAAAAGCGTGCGTTTTGACGACCACGTGAGAAAGTTGTTGCTGAAGGCTTGAGCGGGAATGTTTGAAATTCTAAATAGCTTATTTGGATAGGAAAGACGCGTGGAAGCCTTAGAGCATCGAAAGACATGCAAGAAGCGACGTGGCTTCTCATTAGAATAATATCGTTATGGTTAGAACATTATAAATAGTTCCTTAGTGTTAGGGGAAAAGGGAGGATCATGATTTGTACAAAGTTACTCATAAAATACTCAAGTACCAAGTTACAGAGAAAGAGTTCATTGAGAATGTACGTATGACCTCACACATTTTATCTTTGAAATGAATTTACCAATATAATTTCTTTTGAACCATTCTTTTACGCACTCCTGCAATTGTCCATAATTTCTTTATGATTCTGTCGAATTACTTCATTTTCCTGTAAAGCTTTATATCAAGTTTCTTTTAAAAGGCTCTTTCCTTTACAATCAAATCCTTTAATTCCAGTTTTAAGTCTTTTCATTGTCAAGTATTTACATCCAAACCTTTACATTTGATTTCTCTTTGTTCTGTCGAATTACCTCATTTTCCTGTAAAGCTTTATATCAAGTTTCTTTTAAAAAGACTCTTTCCTTTACAATCAAGTCCTTTAATTCCAGTTTTAAGTCTTTTCATTGTCAAGTATTTACATTCAAACCTTCTTTGATTAAGACGTTTCGTCAAAACCTTTACATTTGAATTTAATTCCAGAAGTCTTTGTATTTTAAGCCTTTACAGAAACACATGCACAAGCACTACGTCGTGTTTAACATAAACCGTCAAGTAAGTGTTACAATTAACGTTAAGACACATGTCCTAGGATCAATCTAGTCGATCCTGCGAGTAACCATACATATCAAATTTGTTTGGAAGACTAGCGGTTGTTTCGCCAGAAATCACGACGATTAACAGGTGGACTAGAGTAGCTTTGAGTTCAAGCGAACTAGGATAACCAACGTGTTATATTGTTTTATTTTTTGAAAACCCCAATTCAAACCCCTTTTCTTGTGTTTTTCAATCCTTCACATATATGGTTATGGACTGTATACATGTCATTATTTCAGTTTTCCTATCACGACGAGCCATTTAACGGGTGGAAATCAGCTTAGCCACCACCCCTTAGGTGGACGCCCAACACAAGTAGGTCCTTGTATCGTCTATTCGAAACTTTTACAAATATGTCACTATAATATAAATTATTGATGATTAGAACATAGTCAAAATAATAAAAAATTTAAAAAGATGTATTTCAAAAAAAATGAATTTTATGAAAAACTATTTGAAATAACTTCAAATTTAAGTGATTTTTTTTTAATTTTAATATTTAAAAAATAATTATGGTAAAATGATGAAATTTTTAAAATAATATTTTAAGATAAACTATTCAAACTGATTTTTCATTTGAAACTTTAAAAAAATTATATGTAAATTATTTTAAACAAAAATATATTAAACTATAAAAATCATTTTTGAAAAAGCTTAAACAAATGGACACCTGATTAGATGATTTTTTTGAAAAGGTGATTATTTTAATCTAACTACAAAAATATATCTTACTTCATCATTATTAAATTTTGTATAAAAAACATAAGGGTATATCATTAAAAAATCATTTTTTTTATTTAAACACTTTTATGAATATGTGTGACATTATCAAATAGACATGAGGATCTTATGGTAAGAGGCTAAAAATTATCTTATACTCATCTTTGGAACTAGATGATGATCAGAAAAGTTGAATTCACAATGTATGGTGGAGGTTTAAGGCTTCTGAAGTAGTGGAGAGAGGGGAGGTGACCTACAAAGTTAGCACTTCAAGGCTTAAGTCAATGAATGAGTAAGAAGTGAAGTTTGAATAGAAAAAATACTTGAATATCTGAACAAATGGTCCAATCTCTTCTTTAAATAGGAGAAGTACTAATTGAATGCGTGTGAGGGGGGCTAAAATGTGATCAACACTCAGATCGATTTAGAGTGAGTTTGTGGGTGAGCTTCCCTGCTTGGAGGAGAAAATGAGACAATTTTTTCCTCGATTTCCATTTGTCTTTTGTCGTTATTGGGTTTCTGCACTTTTTGGATCTTGTGGGTCGCCTAGAATAATTCCCCCCAAGCCCTTGTTTATGCTTTTCAAGATAAGGGTTTGTAGTGTGTGTCTTTACTCGACCACGGTTTTCTAGAAGTGGATACCTTTAATGTGACGTTGTCATCCTTTGGAACAAGTGTATTAAATGTTTTCTTGTATGACGCACTTCACATTTCAAACTCTTTCATCAAAGACTATATATATATATTAGTAGGGACCAACTTACTTCAAGAGTAAGTTTTTATAACTTATTCTAAATTATAACATTTAAATTAAATTGGTTAAATTATAGTTTTGGTCTCCATATTTTGTCTTGTTCACAAAATTAGTCTCCCTATTTTAAATTTAAACAGTTTTGGTCCTCCTATTTTAAATTCAAACAATTGTAGTTCCCCTCTCATGTATTTTCATAGAAAACCGATGAGACTTTTTGTGTTTTAACATATATTTTTATCTACAAGGTTCAATAATAGATTTATATACGATGTTTTGTCATGTTTTACAAATAATTTATCGTTTAAAAAATAAATATCATTTATTTTAAGTACAAAAGTATGAGAGGAGGACCAAAACTGTTTAAAGCTAAAATAGGGGGACCAAAACTGTTTAAATTTAAAATATGAAAATCAATTTCGTGAATCAGAAAAAATAGGAGGACTAAAACTGTAATTAAGCCAAATAAATTTAATCTAATGATTAATTAAGTAAAAATACTAATTAATCATTAAATTAGATTCAATTTAAAAGTTATGATTTAGAGTAAACTAAAGAAACTTACTCTTAGAGTAAGTTGGAATGTATCAAGTAGGAGGGAATTAAAAATAATAAATGGGAGAATTAAATGCCCATCATTAGATTTAATAAATGGTCTCGATGAAGTCATATGCAAGCATAAATAATAAATATTCATCAAGATAATTTATCAAATTCAATAATTAAAATTTAATCATCGTATCTCTTATTTTAAATTCTCTCATACTAAGCATTCATCAAGATCATTTATCAAATTCAATAATTAAAATTTAATCATCTTATCTCTTATTTTAAATTCTCTCATACTTGATATATATATATATATATATATATATATATATATATATATATATATATATATATATATATATATATATATATATATATATATATATATATATATATATAAGTTTCACATAAGTGTTTAAGCAAAAAAAAAAAAAAAAAAATCATCAAAATTTTTAAGTTGCTCCTACGTCATTTTATAATATATTCAATAAAATATTAATAAACTACTTATTATTTATTTTTCACAATAAAATATAGTTTTGTCAAGTTACTAGTTTTCATTCTATTAATTTTGTGCTTATCATCTACTAAACAAAATTCATATATTAAACTATTTTTATGTGTTCACAAGACAGGATGTAGACTTCCTTGCCGAGTATATGCAATATATAACTGGACAAGTTGACGATGCTCAGCCGTATCTTCACAAAATGAACGAACGTGTTCCTTGTTTTTGTCATTGCTTTGTTTAATTAATTAATCTTTTTAATCCATGTGGCTATTGATTAAATAGTAGTAATTCAGATGGATAGTTGTTAAAATCAATGTTTTTGTCTTAATATTATTCGTTCGACGTTCACACATATTCAGCTACGGGACAGCACATTTGTTTTTGATATATATTATTTAATAGAAAGATATTATATTTGTGTAAAAAATAATACTTAAATATATAATTAATAAAAAATGAATATTTCAAAATACAAAATTATATGTAATAATTATTTTTATTTAATAGTTATTTTTAATTGATAATAAATTTAATCATTACTGAAACATATTGAGTGTTTGTGGGAGAAAATACATTAATGTTGTATCCTCTTGAAATTATATACTATATTTAATATTCTTATGTACATTCTTTTTTCCATTTACTAACAATAACTTTTATATCAGAAAAGAATATGAAAATTAAATATTGCTCCATATAATCTTGATAAACATATTATAATTATAAGTGTCTGTATAAAATATCGAAGTGTCAATCTGCTACATATTCTTTTTTCTATTGCATAAAAAACCATGTTAAAAATTTAAATCATATTCTTTTTTACTGCATGATCTTTGAATTAGTGTAATTTTTATTTCTTTAATTGATAAACATTTTATATTGAATAATTCTTCTTATCTTTGTTATTTAAACTTGTAATTAAAATTTAAAAAACCAAATAAAAATATATAAGAAAAGTAATTTGAAACATCAACAAAAGATTTAAAAGTTAAAAATAAAAAATTTGGTTGATCAGACATAAGTCACATTGTTACTCCTGGAAGTTTGCATTTTGCAATGTCATTTAGATATCAACATTGATTTTCTACTCAAATTCTTTTTTTATATATAATTCCTATCAAATTATTTGTTGCAAGACTGTAGGTATAACACCTCATTTCTACCCGACGGATAATATTAAAATTAAAGTTTTACATAAATAGGATGTTACATTTTTAACTAAAACAACTTCAACACAACAATTATTTTATGTAATCAGCTTAAAATTTAACAACTGAAATAATAATCAACAACTAAACATCAAGCGTTCATTCCCCCGAGTGCTACGTATCAGAGCGACAACACCGACTCGAATTGACGAAGGTAACACCTATTCTTCTTCTACCTGCACGTTACTAACAGAGGACAACATTCAAACAGAAGGGATGGGATATCGAACTATATAATAAAACGTATGATAAATAATATACTAGAATCAGATCATATAAAATCACCACTTCACAACTTTCAAACATCTTTAATCTCAACAAAACATCATCACGACATAACAACTAATTCACAACCTTTAGATGACATCTGTCACAACAAATCAACAACATAAAGCCACAACAAATCTATCTTCACCACAACTCAAGATGCAACACTGAATACGACTCAATTACAATTCACATGCATGTGGTACCATTGGAGCAGAACTCCAAACTTAAAAATCTGTCAATAAATAGAGGCGTCAACAAGACATAAGCCTTCATCGCAGGTTGTCACCAAGGCCAAGGCATAAGCCTTCATCGCTAGTTTTGTCAATCCAGGCCAACGTGGTGCCAATCCAGGCAAACTTAATAATGCAAATGTATGTGACTCAATGAATACAACAATCAAATACAACAACAACAATCACCGTCACAAAGGCATAAGCTTATATCGTCACTTTACCAATAATTAGAGGTACTCATTGTCGCTTCAACACTGGCCATAGGCCTACAACTTAATAAACTTATCAATCACAACATATAAACAACAACATATTCAATAACAACAATGTATTCGACAACGACTTATTCACAGCAATAACCAACAAAACAATTTCATAAACCAGAACCACTCAACTTAATTCGACTTCACCTGCAAATCAATTTTATTCTACATAATTCTAACAAAACAAACATACTAAAAATACATATATGTATATACGACTTACTCCGACAATTTCAACTAATTCCGGTTAACTACTTTTACCGCCTAAATATACAAATTCGGCTAATCAGTACTGTTTTATATATTGTTATTACTACTATTTATTTATACTGCTACTAATTAATTTATTCTACTAAATTATGCTACCTCTACTATTTAGCTCACGGCTATTATTGGTCTCTGCCAAAACTACTTGTTCGCTATCTACAACTTCTACCGATAACTCTCTGCTAAATTTTTGCATATGTCATTAATGTACTACTCTACTAAATTATTTATTACCAACTCTGCAACTAAAACCATCACTTCTATTTTAATTTCTAAGACTGCTACTAATATAATTCTGCTAATTATTAACTCTGCTATTTCGTCACTATTCTGCTAAATATATTGGTCTGATACTCTGACTGCATACTAAGTCTTAATCTAAAAATTATTCCTGCAACTTCTTTAATCTAATCAGATACTAAATTATTGTATAAACCACTCTGCTATATTAATCCACCACGATACTAGTCATGACTTAAGTAATATATATATATATATATATATATATATATATATATATATATATATATATATATATATATATATATATATATATATATATATATATATATATATACCACTCTGTACCTACTCATGTAATATTAACTTAAGTAATATATAAATATATATATTTGCCTGACGGTCGTCACCCTTCAATCACCATGGTGCCTATCGTCACAAAATTATGTCTATCATCAAACTAAAGAAAGGAATATATATATATATATATATATATATATATATATATATATATATATATATATATATATATATATATATATATTATGGTGTCGGTCGGCACCCATGTAGCCATCATCCCTGAAGATCGGCAGGGGCCTTCCCGGTCGTCACTACATTCACAGCACTCTCCATGCCGGTCGTCACTCTCCATTCACAACAATGCGTGCCGCTCGACATGCTCCTTTAGCCAAAGTGCGTCGTTCGGCACTCTTTCTTCCAGCCACGCCTACTTCACCAAATTACCCAGTTATTCATTGATTTTCATCCCAGACCAATACAACAATTAATTACAACAACAAACAACTACAAAAACATCAACATGGAACAATTTTCAACAACGAGTTTATCGACAATAACCAATTTTATCAGAATATTCTCAATAATCAACGCGCATAACAACAATTTTAACAATCCATATTCCACATATCATTTATCATATACCCAATTATAGAGCAAGAACCCCACCCTTACCTTGGATTGGAGACCGTTCTATTCTATCGGTTGAACCTCGCTTTTCCATAGCTTCCAGCCTTTGCCTCTTCTCTGTAACCTTGCAACTTCTCACGTTCCCACAAAATTCTCCAAGACTTGTTCAATTAACCTAATTCTCCTTATAAATAGCTTAACCGTATAATTTCTATTATTCTTAATAATTCTATTGGGCCTAATCTTAACATCCTCACTTTTACTACCACCAACCAATAATTAAGCCCATATAATAAATCTAGTATTATTCCAATACTATTTCTACAATTTAATCAACCAAATAATCAACTAACAACATGACAACTTAAATCAACATTTCAACAATTTCAACAATTAATCCGTAATTAATTTAATTAAATAATTAATTAAATTAATGGGCGTTACAACTCTCCCCCACTTAGAATATTTTCTTCCTCGAAAATCTACTCGATTGTACCACCCTCAATGCGAATTTCGCATCTAACTCATTGATTTCCAAGTCGCGTTTGGCAACACTTCGACCACTACTTTCCTGATAACTCAATAATTCAACATGATTCAAATCGATTACACACATGCTAGTCATTCAACACTTTGCGACATGATCGTTACTAGCATCTCAACTACTCCACCATAATCTGACATATCAACATTTAAAATAACAATAACTATAACACACTTATACTTGGATATACATCATCGCAATATCATCTTAACATCATTTTCAACATCAAAACACATACACAATTTCATTCTTGTATGTCAATTATCAACAAAATATCAACAACTCTACTCATATTGTCGTATCACTCTTATAGTGACATCAACACAACCAACAATCCACAACAATCTCCTTATAAAATCTGCAATTACCCACTAGCAAACATAGTGCCCTGGTACAACATCTCTATACCAACAATCCACCAAATAAATTATGTAGATTAAGACACACCATTCCCATATGCTTATGATGTTTTAATCCTTCACTTCTAACGAGTCGTACACGTATAGCAATTGCGCCACATCATGCTTCAGATGCACAACTCTGATAATCCACCTTAAGTCACCATCCTCGTTAGAATTTCTGTCAAATATATGGTTTACAAGTTTTAATCTAGTTTTGTAATTTCTCAATACCCACCATAAAACCATTGTTCACTTGATATTCTCAATCTTTCACTATGTAACATTATCTCGCATATAACTTGCCACTCTGACTTGTTCAATACGTCTCAATTATTTCTTAGCAATTCCTCTCTTACTTCACACAAACTGGTGAGCGACTATCATCATGATATGACATCAATCACTTCACACACCATTAAGACAGCAAGACAAGTCTACACCATCCAACACGATCTCGTCTACTATCAACAAGAGATTAAGGGTGATCAGTTCCTCAATTTGTCAATAGATAGCTAATAACCATAATGGAGTATAAATCATCGTTACTAACTATAATAGTGTTCCTTTCGAATTTGTACTCAAGTCACCTAATTCACCATAATCCAATAATTTACAATGAGGTTTACAAATAATCCCACAATTCCCTCTCATTCAATCTTATCGATGAGCCACCAACGCTCAACATAATACACGGTTCACATTACACTCATTTAGCCTCACACGAAGGTTAAGTATCCTCCAACTCAAGAATTACTGTCTTCATCTCTACATCATCAAGAATACAAATTTGATTACAGAATCTCAACACACCCTACACATCTAACTTCGGAGCTTCTTTGACACTGTCCAGAAAATTATTGTTAATCTTCAACATCCCCAACATAACACTCTTCGGTGTCACTTTGCAAACTAAGTTCATATCTCTGAAATGTTTAATTAACTCCAATTCTCATTGCCGACATATGTAAATTCTTTCAACTTAAAGCATCAACCACGAAATTAGCTTTACCTGGATGATAATTCAAACCGAAATCATAATCTTTCAACATAAACATCATTGTTGCTAACTCTGAGTCACGCGTAGGATAATCCCTCTCATGAACTATGAGTTGTCTAGAAGCACAAGCAACAACTTTTTCATTCAGCATTAGCACCCCACTAAATCCCATCTTAGGCGCATTCATAATACACTACAAATGACTCACTCGGATTAGGCAAGACCAATACCGGAGCAGTCGTCAATCTTTTCTTTAGTCCTACCAAAATTTTCTTCACATGCAACATCCCATACTTGAAATGATGAACGACTATCCTTTTCAATGCCGAACATCTCATTTCTCAACTTAATCGCCAACAACATATTATGCTTGACCTCGTCTCGAACAACTGCAATAATAACCATTTATGCCAAAAAATCCTCTAGTTCCGTAAACGACTCCAGAGTTCCTCCATACGGGAGTGCATCAACCATATTTTCAAACACTTTCATAGGATAGAATACATTCCTATCTCCTCATAGGTTCAAACGAAACACCAGTCCGATACTCGGAACACAAGATATGAATTTCCAAAGTTATCCAAAAATACGAACACCGACGTCATGCAACAACATACCATTACACGCCTTACGATAACATCAGAACAAAATCTCTTTGTACCAGTACCAACATTTATCACTTGAAATCATACTCATCTCCTTGCATTTCTGAATCTGACTCGCGATTCAAAACATTTCAACAACTTCAACAACTTTTAAAATCACTCACAAGGATCTCACGACAAGGTCTACAGCAATATATCACTCTATCACCATTCAAACGTCGACATTTTATGCAAGGGATACTCAAACCGATAACTTTACGGTCCACCAGCAACGCTGAAACATCGCAACTCTCTAGATTCTATCTTTTAAAAATTATCCTTGTTACTTAACAATCACCTTCAGAAATATCAGGGATTTACACTCTACTCATATATCAACAATAGTTAAATTGCTCCTCATCCTTCAATAAGTAAACATCAACAATGTCTGATCGTCCTCCCTCAAGACGCTCCAACTTGATTAACAAACAAAATCTTGAATCCATGTTACCTTCGGATTCGAGAAACAACAAAACTTTAACAATACTTGCACTGTCGTCATACCGAACCAACATCTTACAACCGAAACACATCCGAGAAGCAAGGCTTCTCCCCCACTTATCTTCAACCCAACTCCTGCATACAAGCGATTAGAAAAACAACAAGCACCGACAGTGTTTCACACACTGGTCGTGCACTAAGGAATAAACAACATTAGACAACTTGGTCGGACGGACAGACCTGCTCTGATACCACTAATGTAACACCCTATTTCTACTCGGCGGATAATAATAAAATCAGAGTTCAACATAAATATGATGCTATATTTTCAACTAATACAACTTTAAGACAACAATTATTTCATGTAATCAGCTTAAAATTCAACAACTGAAATAATAATCAACAACTAAACATCAAGCGTTCATCCCCCCGAGTGCTACGTATCAGAGCGACAACACCGACTCGAACTGACGAAGGTAACAACTGTTCTTCTTGACTACCTGCACGTTATCAACAGAGAGAAACATTCAAACAAAAGGGGTGAGATATCGAAATATATAATAGAACATATGATAAATAATATACCAGAATTAGATCATATAAAATCACCACTTCACAACTTTCAAACATCTTTAATCTCAACAAAACATCAACACGACATAACAACTAATTTACAACCTTTAGATGATACATGTCACAACAAGTCAACAACATAAATCCACAATAAATCTATCTTCATCATAACTCAAGATGCAACACCAAATGCGACTCAATTACAATGCACATGCATATGGTACCATTGGAGCAGAACTCCCAACTTAAAAATCTGCCAATAAATAGAGGCATCAACAAGGCATAAGCCTTCATCGCAGGTTGCCATCAAGGCCAAGGCATAAGCCTTCATTGCTAGTTTTTCCAATCCAGACCAACGTGGTGCCAATCCAGGCCAACTTAATAATGCAAATGTATGTGACTCAATGAATGCAACAATCACATACAACAAAAACAATCACCGTCACAAAGGCATAAGCCTATATCATCACTTTACCTAACTAGAGGTACTCATCGTCACTTCAACACTTGTCATAGACCTACAACTTAATCAGCTTATCAATTACAACATATAAATAACAACATATTCAATAACAACAATGTATTCGACAACGACTTATTCACAACAATAACCAACAACACAATTTCATAAACCGAAATCATTCAACTTAATTCGACTTCACCTGCAAATCAACTTTATTCTACATAATTCTAACAAAACAACCCAACTAAAAATACCTATATGTACATACGACTTACTCCGACAATTTCAACAAATTCCGGTTAACTACTTTTACCGCCTAAATCTACAAATTTGGTTAATCGGTATTGTTTTCTATATTGTTATTACTACTATTTATTTATACTTCTACTAATCAATTTATTCTACTAAATTACGCTACCTTTGTTATTTAGCTCACTTCTATTATTGGTCTCTTCCAAAACTACTTGTTTGCTATCTACAACTTCTACCGATAACTCCCTGCTAAATTTTTGCATCTGTCATTAATGTACTACTCTGCTAAATTATTTATTACCAACTCTGCAACTAAAATCATTACTGCTATTTTAATTTCTAAGACTACTACTAATATGATTCTGCTAAATATTAACTCTGCTATTTCGTCACTATTCTGCTAAATATATTGGTCTAATACTCTGACTGCATACTAAGTCTTAATCTAACAATTATTCCTGCAACTTCTTTAATCTGATTTGATACTAAATAATTGTTTAAACCACTCTTCTATATTAATCCACCACGATACTAGTTATGACTTTATATATATATATATATATATATATATATATATATATATATATATATATATATATATATATATATATATATATATATATATATATATATATATATATATATATATATATATATATAAACCACTCTGCACCTACTCATGTAATGTTAACTTAAGTAATATATAAATATATATATTTGCCTGACGGTCGTCACCCTTCAATCACCATGGTGCCTATCGTCACAAAATTATGCCTATCATCAAACTAAAAAATATATATATATATATATATATATATATATATATATATATATATATATATATATATATATATATATATATATATATATATATATATATATATATATATATATATATATATATATATATATATATATATATATATATATATATCATGGTGTTGATCGACACCCATCTAGCCATCATCCTTGCCGATCGGCGGGGCCCTTCCCGGTCACTGCATTCACAACACTCTCCATGCCGGTCGTCACTCTCCATTCACAACAATGCATGCCGTTCGGCATGCTCCTTTAGCCAAAGTGCGTCGTTCGACACTCTTTCTTCCAGCCACGCCTACTTCACCAAATTACTCAGTTTTTTATTGATTTTCATCTCAGACCAATACAACGATTAATTACAGCAACAAACAACTACGCCAACATCAACATGGAACAATTTTCAACAATGAATTTATCGACAGTAACTAATTTTATCAGAATATACTCAATAATCAACGCACCTAGCAATAATTTTAACAACTCAAATCCCACATATCATTTATCATATACCCAATTATAGAGAAAGAACCCCACCCTTACCTTGGATTGGAGACCGCTCTATTCCACCGATTGAACCTTGCTTTTCCATAGCTTCCAACCTTTGCCTCTTCTCTGTAACCTTGCAACTTCTCACGTTCCCACAAAATTCTCCAAGACTTGTTCAATTAACCTAATTCTCCTTATAAATAGGTTAACCTTATAATCTCTATTATTCTTAATAATTCCATTGGGCTTAATCTTAACACCCTCACTTTTACTACCACCAACCAATAATTAAGACCATATAATAAATCCAGTATTATTCTAATACTATTTCTACAACTTAACCAACCAAATAATCAATTAACAACATGACAACTTAAATCAACACTTCAACAATTCCAAAAATTAATCCGTAATTTATTTAATTAAATAATTAATTAAATTAACGGGTGTTACAATAGGTTTCTTTGTAATTGGTTCTGTATTTTTTAATGGTAAATAACATTGTAATTTTGAAAGAAAAAAACTACATTTTGGAACATCTAACAAAATCAAAGTGCCATGTAATTTTGCCAAATTCACTTTCAATCCTAATATTCACTAATATTCATCAGGATCTTCATGATGATACATGATCCCAAAAGATTAGTAGTAGTAGATTTAGTTAACCTTGTAATAGACATAGCCATATACTTTGTTAAAGCAAGTGAATTACATCAACAACTTTTTTTGGGAACACATAAAAAAACTGGTGTATATTAATATGACTTCCACGTGAACATGAACTGGAATTTGGAAAGTATTGAAAACAATTTTGGGTTTGCTTTCGAATTGAAACACAAAGTAGATTAAAAGCAGAAGTTACATACATAACTACTGCGGCATCTGCAATTCTAGGCTCATGAATTTTGTTGTCACGCTTTTTCTCTTTCAACACAGACTTACAATCCCTGTCAGATATGGATGGATCATCAATATTTTCATCCGATTTCATTTTTAGCAACAACAAAACAAACCTATGACAACCAATATACTAAAACTTTAGAAATCAATCAAATCCAATCCAAAACTCAGGCTTCTGACTGCTCACCTTTGCTACAAACTATACCGTAAAATAGAATTTCAGAAAAAGCCAGTGTTGACCAATCCGACCGAGCAGCACTGCGACAAAACTACCCGCTGCCAATCTAACCACAGCAAATGAATCCTAACATAAATAGCCAGACCACTGTAGCAACCAAAAACTTCAATAATACTTATTAAGGAAACATCAATATCAAACCAAATGAGAATCCACCGTTGTCTCACCAAAAGTTGAAGACAAACAAAAAGTTTCCATGGAGCCAAGTAAAAATGTTTCAAACTTTTTGTCTGATGATATATCAAGTATAAAGGAACACATTACCTAGTTCACATCCCACTATTCAGATCCAATTGTAAAAAGCACAACAAATGGCAAGTAAATAATTTATTTACCTTTGAATCGGAAGAGATGTTTGGCGAATATTAGATTCTTCCTTTTGAAGCTTTTTGGAAAAATGGAAATTAGAATGCTATAATCTTTCCTTAACAAAACTCGGAGGAAGTTCTATTCCACAGAGTGAACATTTATAATCATGAAACCATAACATCATTTTTTCCTTACAAGAATTAAGTCTATCCTCACTATGCCAAACAAGCGCATCGACATCGTTTTTTTTGCCATAGACAGCACTTTAAAGTGCTGCCTAAACTAGCGCTGCTATAAGAAAAGGCAGCGCTTTGGATTAGTGTAAAAGCGCTGCTATATGTCCCCTTTAGCCGCGCTTTTACTTTAAGAGCGTTTTCTTATGAACACCTTTAGCAACGCTTTTACTTCAGAGAGCGCTTTGATAAGTACACCTTTAGCAGCGCTTTCTCACTTTAGAAAGCACTTTAGACAGTGCTTCTTGTATCTCTTTAGACAACGCTTTTCTTTAAAAGTGTTGTCTGTTCCCCACCTTAGGCAGCGCTTTCCCATTTTAGGTAGAGCTTTCTTCCTACTTTAGACAGCGCTTCTGAAAAGCGTTGTCTGTTCCCCACCTTAGGCAGCGCTTTCTCCCTACTTTAGACATCGCTTTTCTCCTTAAGCGTTGTCTAATATTAACAATTTTTTTTTAAATTTTAGACATATTTTCTCCTTAAGTGTTGTGTGATACGGTGGAAGAACTGACTTTTTGTTTTGCGTTTGATCGTAATGTTGCGGATAGCAATAGTCGCCACCGACTTTTCTTTTATCCAATAAGGAAAGGTGAAAAAGCACAGGAAAGACCTTTAGAGATGTTTTCTTGAGTTCGAGGGGTAGATTATGAAAAGGGAAGGTGTTAGCACCCCTTTCATCCATGGTTTTCCATGGGCTCTTAGTTGCTTGCTAGATCACTTGCTTTGTTTTAAAGTGTGCTTGTGGTATGGGTTTGAAAATATTTTTAAAATGTCTTTGT
This sequence comes from Vicia faba, assembly GCA_948472305.1. Taxonomy (NCBI): domain Eukaryota; kingdom Viridiplantae; phylum Streptophyta; class Magnoliopsida; order Fabales; family Fabaceae; genus Vicia; species Vicia faba. Next base: position 928,801,310 of record OX451741.1, on the reverse strand, counting down.
AATGATTCTCGTCTCTATAAGAATGCGTACAAAGTGTTGGTTTTGTAAATAGTTCAAAGAGATGTGTTGGTGTATGGAATGTTTTTGTTGTGAGCAAGCGAGCAACTAGGAGCGAATCTACCTACTCAAAAGGTCTTAGATGTTCTTTTCCACCTCCTTTAGATGTTGCTATCTTACCATTGATTTGGTAAGAAGCCCCATCGTTGGATGTGAAGGGACGGGCGTGGGACATTTTTGTATAGTCATATAAGGCAACCCATGGAACGTTTTAGAAATATTGTGTTAGGGACTAGATCGTTTATCGAAGGCAACATCGAGGTTCATCGAGGGACTACGATCTTTTATCGAGGGTCTTTTGCTAAAACGCCCATGTTCGAGGGACATGACTATTTTTCCGATAGGCAACAAGGCGGGATTACCCTAAGGGTGCTAGTGTGCAAGTGTGTTTGATTGTATGCATTTTAGTCTTGATTAGGGTTATCTATTTGTTGATTTCATATCTTGCCATACACATCCTAATTACTAGCATTTTATATTTAGAAAAGCGTTAAATTGAGGAAATATAAAAGTCATACGCTATTACAATATTATAGGGATGGGGGTACATATTTCACAAATGGGGGGTTGCAAGAATTTAAATCCTATTTAACTATTACAAACATATTAAAATGTACAACATAAGAAAGCAAAAGGACTCTGTTTAGAAAATAGTTTTTTTGTCTTAATGGGTTTAAAAAAAAGGAAATAAATTAGTTAGTAAAAAGAAAATATTTTCATATCTTTTTTATATTGATACAAAGAGTATTAATATTAAAAATGATAAAAGAAAAATAAATGAAAGATAGAAACGGCGTGCTGCTGCAAGCAAAACAAGAAGAATCAGAAGTTCTAAAGCCAAGCGCGTTGTGACTCAAAAAGGAGCGTCAGTGGAATCAGAAGTTCTGGATCAATACACTCTAAGGCCCTGCAAGAAACGTTAGAGGGAAAGGAAACAGAGGTTCTGGGTGGCATTCAGACAGTGAGCCAAAAGTCAGAAGTTCTGTATTGTGCTAAAATAGTGAGTGAACATCAGAAGTTCAGTGTGCTTAACAGTAAGAAATCCTAGAAGTCTTGTGTGTTTAACGTGTAGGGAGAGCTCAGAAGTTCTGAGCTATGCTGAAACAGTGAGTGAGCATCAGAAATTCAGTGTGTTGTCAGCGTGTGAAAATCAAAAATTATGAGTGTTAAAACAGCGAGTGGAAGCATCAGAAGTTCAGTGTGCTTAATAGTAAGAAAGCCTAGAAGTTCTGTGTGTTAAAACAGTAAAGAGAACTCAGAAGTTATGTGTGCTTAAATAGTGAGAAAATCCTAGAAATTGTGTGTGTTAAAATGGTGAATGAAAAACAGAAGTTATGTGTTACATTTCAACTCTTTCCTCATATTAATCAGCACATCAACAATTTATCCAGTCCTTAACAGCAAATCAGGAGGATAAAAGCACATCAGTTTATATAAGTTCTAATCCTAATTCTGAGCCTAGCCTTAATCGAGAAGTTCTGATCTACAGTTTTTTTTCTTATGCAATGATATGGACAACATCAACACTATGATATTTACATATTTAATTATGTTCCGAATGAGAAGATGCAAAGTCAGAAAGACTTACCTTGAATCTGGAGCGCGTGCTTGGAATTTGAACTGCTGCCTTCAAATGTTCTGGAGTCAGCAAGAGCAACGAGAGAGAAAATGCCAAGTTCTTTGATTCAAATGGAAGAATAAAGGTTTGGTTTTCTGTTTGGGAATTCTGGATTTTTACGAAAGTTTCACAGTTTTCTTTTCTCTCTTTTGACAATTTTCTCTCTCAAAAAACCAGTCCCTTGAAAGTGTGATGAAGCAACTTATTTATAGGTGAGTTTACTGTGGTTTTGGGGGGAAAAACAAATGGGATTTAAACTTTTTTGGCATACTGTTTCATTGCTTTTTAATCACAGCTTTTGTATGCTAAATTGGTGCAAATATGCGGTTTGAGAAAGTGCAGGCGTGGATTGGATCAACAGCTAGTTGTAGGACTATGCAACAGCAGGGCAGCAGGCTGCTTAAACGAGGTTTTGGGATTTGGTGATGTTCTGATCGTAGAAGATCAGAATGAGACTCGAAGGGTGATGTTCTGACCGAAGCATTGAACATAGCCTTCATATGCTGAAGAATCATGTTCTGGTTCAGTTTCCATATGTTCTGATTGACGAGTCATGTTCTGAACTGTGTTTGCAAATTCTGACTGCACTTGTATGGAGGCTGGTCCAGAAGTTCTGAAGTAACATATTCTCTTAACACTTATAAAATTTTCTAAATGTTTAGAAATTTGATTTTTCAGAGTAGTTTCTGACTTCTAATTTTTGATGAACCAATTTCATGCCCTGATGAAATATAATTGTTGAAACTTGATTTTTGATCAAAAAGTCAAAGTTTGGCTTTTCAGTCTGCTTTTAACCATTTTTCCCTTGTGAATGGTTTTCTTGGAAAATTGTGATTTGAGACTTGAAACTTGTCAGAAGCAAACCTGAGGGTCTAGAATGATCCTTTGAGGAATGAGAGGGTAAATTTTGGGGTACAACAGCTGCCCCTGTTCAATCTTCTTAAACCTAAAGAGTTAGATTGGTGAATCTGGAATTCGTGACTTGAAGGTAGAAGATGATTGAACACTAGAGTGCCCAAAAAAATTGCACTTGATGGTACTGTGGTTGAGGTGTAAGGAATGGGCTTAAAAGATGCCATTTGGAGAGATGATGGAGAGTTGTCGGATATGGGCTTACAGATGCCATCCAAAAGTGATTGGTGGCAAAAATTTGAAGCAGTATCAGAATAAATCTCAGGTTGATTTATATTGAAATAGTAGATGTAGTGGGATGAGTATCGAAAAAATATCCATAAATGGATTGTATCTGACTCGCATCTGAAAGATGTACTGAATGAGCATTAGAATGGCATCCTTATCTGGATCATATATGGACTGTGTTTGAGAAGTGTGTTGAATGAGCATCAGAATGGAATCCGTATATGGAGCATATCTGAACTGTATCTAAAAGTTGAACTGTATCTGAAAGCTGAGTCTGAATGAGTATCAGAATGACATCCGTATCTAGAGTATATCTGAATTGTATCGGAAAACTGAATCTGAATGAGTATTAGAATGTCATCCGTATCTGGAGCGTATCTGAACTGTGTTAGAAAGTTGAATGAGAAGGAGCCCGCATAGGATTGCTTCACGATGAGTTCGTGTAAAACTGCATCTAGAAATGAGAAGGAACCTGGGTAGGGTTGCTTCAGCTGATCGAGTAGATAGTTGTCATGTCTGGTTTCAGGTATTAATCTTTGACTTGAGAAAGAAAGATAGTTTTCCTGGCTTGTTACATGTGTTAATCTTCAATCTCTTCATGTAGATAGTTTTCCTGGCTTGTTACATGTGTTAATCTTCAATCTCTTCATGTAGATAGTTTTCCTGGCTTGTTACAGGTGTTAATCTATAATCAGCCGTCCATCGATAGTTTTCCTGGCTAGTTACAAGTATTAATCTGGAACTTGAAAAAGTTGGTCGTTTGAGATAGTTATCCTGTCCGGTTTCAGGTATTAATCTCTGACCTGAGAAAGAAAGATAGTTTTCTTGGCCTGTTACAGGTGTTAATCTTCAATCTCTTCAAGTAGATAGTTTTCCTGGCTTGTTACAGGTGTTAATCTACAATCAGTCATCCACAAATATTTTTCCTGGCTAGTTATAGGTATTAATCTAGAACTTGAAAAGGTTGATCGATGAGATAGTTGTCCTGTCTGGTTTCATGTATTAATCTCTGACCTGAGAAAGAAAGATAGTTTTCCTGGCTTGTTACAGGTGTTAATCTTCAATCTCTTCATGTAGATAGTTTTTTTGGCTTGTTACAGGTATTAATCTATAATTAGTCGTCCACAAATAGTTTTCCTGGCTTGTTACAGGTATTAATCTGGAACTTGAAAAAGTTGGTCGTTTGAGATAGTTATCCTGTCTGGTTTCAGGTATTAATCTCTGACCTGAGAAAGAAAGATAGTTTTCCTGGCTTGTTACAGGTGTTAATCTTCAATCTATTTATGTAGATAGTTTTCCTTGCTTGTTACAGGTATTAATCTACAATCAGTCGTCCACAAATAGTTTTCATGGCTTGTTACATGTATTAATCTGGAACTTGAAAAGGTTTTCTTCAATGATGAATAGGAATCCATGTAATATTGCTTCATGATGGTCCCGTGTAAAGCTGCATCTGGTCACATAGGTAGTTGCTTTGTCTTGCTTCAGAAACTAAACTTGGACCTATCGAAAATTATTGATGATAGCCATCTGTTGATTGACCTTTCTCTGAAAAGGAAAAACGTTAGTTGCATGCAATATCATGATGCATGGTGTAATGATTTTCTCAAAGTAAATGAGATTGTGCCGTATGCATTTGTCATGTATGTGATATGATGCATGAAATGTGAAATGTTGTTGGAATGCATTTCTGTCTTGGAAAATAAATCCTTGACAAATGTTGGGGAGCCCTGGGAAATGAAATTCTAGACCGTTGTTGTGGATGAAGAGTAAGCTCCTCTTTGGACCTTGCTTTAGGATGTTTCCACTAGGGATTCCCATTTTGTTGATTGAGGAGGAATCCCGTTGAGGAATATTGACTTTGCTTGAGAAGGCTCTATGGAGAGTGTTGATTTTGGCTTGGGGGAAAAGAATTCAGGAGCCTCAGTTGTTTGTTGCTCTACTGGCGAGTTATCTTGGGAAAGATTAAATTGACTGTTATCTGGTCGTATTTCAGGATTTGTAGTAGCTTGCTAAAAAGGATGAAGTTGAACTGATATTTGCTCGGGTCCAGGCTTTGCAGTAACTTACTGGGGATTATAGAAAAGTCTGCTAGAAGAGAGGAGTTGTGGTCCCTTGATTTGTAGCAATCGGAGAGGAAAAATCAAGCTGGGGAATTTGTAGTTTGTTGGGGAAATAAACCCTGTCGCCAGTCTGTTTTGGAAAAGTCTTCTCTTTGCAGAAATCCTCGAGGATTTTTGAGGTCGACTTAGTTGGGGAGAAGTTTTCAGAGATTGAAAACCTGGCTGGGGTCACCTTATGAAAAGGGCTTGGTGGGGGATTTGTCATTTCCCCTAGTAGCAGACGTTTGTGGCACTGCCATGAAATGTTTGAGTTTATGTAATCCTTTGCTGGGATGCGCGTTAAATGCCCCAATTGATTCAGATGGAGACCTTCCCCCGGTATATTCAGCGTTTCTCGAGAGACTTCTGGGAATCTTGATTGGACTGCCCCAGGTGTGTTGGATAGTGATCATACTAATGCCCCCTTGCTTACATGAGATCTGTCATTGGGAGTGTTTTCCCACTTGAAATGATTTTTTGCTCTTTGAGAGAGTTTTTGTTCACTTGATCTTCCTTGTGTGAATTTCTATGATGTCAAATAATTAGCCATATGCAAACAATAATATTCCAAATAATGCGAAGTTTATACTTGTCTCAAAGTTTTGAAAATGCATTTTAGCAGATAAAATAATTTTGCAAGTATGTGAATTCAAATCAGGATTTAGAGCAAGCCTTACAGGAGTCAGGATACCTTTTGTAGCAATATGCTTTCGGACTAACCCATGCTTCAATTAGGACTTTTAAAGGGTTGTAACATGGCTTGGTTCACGGTTTAATAAACAAAGGATAAGGCTCAAAGTGTATTTGTACCCGCCCATTCTTTGTGATGTTCTTCAGTTCTAAACTCAATTAATTGTGCGTTTGAACTCCAATTGAATCTGGAATGATGTTTTGATGATGGTTCAGACAAGTTAAGTTTATTGGAAAGCAGTCATTTTTTTTCCATATTTTCCATGTTGTTGAGGATTTGTAATGACCTCTTTTTGGTTTATTATCCCTGATTTTTCCTGATTGTTCTTGTTTTTTGAGATCACGGTCAGTGGGATGCCCCAGTTTTTCTTAAGTCTCCTTTGTAGGTTTTGACTTAGTATGCTTTTATTTTTTGGAGTTAATGACCGCCTATATGATAGGGAACCATCACCGTCTTTTGATTCCAGAGGAATATTTTTGATGTCATTCGTTGTATTACGAAGTGAAAGTTTACGACTGAACGCACATTTGAATTAAATGAGAGACTACCCTGCCCCGGGTTTTGATTAAAGGTTTCAATTTGTGTGAAAAAGAAAACTTCTACTTCTTTGGCTCAAAGGGGTTTACTAGGGATTATCTTCCTTATAACTCTAGTGTTTCGGATTTGAAAGAACGCTTGTACATCGTCAGCAAGGTCTGTTCAAAAGCATACCGTATGGGATTAAGGCATTGTTTTCGTCATCCTCCATCTAAAGGCTTGTAACTTTTAGCAAGATAGTAAAAAACATAGTTTAAATATAGTGAAAACGAAAGGATGAATTCATGACAAACATATGAAATGCATTAATGAAACAATGTTTGACATTAATAGATAATTGTTTAAACAACAAAAGAGATTACAATTAAAAATTCAAATGAACAGAAGCCTCTTTGTCTGAACTTGTCACTTTAGGTGGCGAGCATTTGAGGGACGGCAGAAGAATTCCAGTTGACCATCTGGTGCAAATTCTAGCGTTCTTTTGTCAATCAGATCTTGAATTTTATTTCTCAATGTCCAACAACTATTGGTGTCATATCCAGGACTGTTGGAGTGGTACGCACATCTTGCATTTGGATTGTACCTTAGGGAGGCTATGTTGGGATTCTGAGGGGGGGTCTTTTAACGTAACCAGCTTGGCCTCCAACATGTTTTGCAATGCTTGAGATAGTGATATGTTGACTTCGGTGAAGCGTATTTCAATTGTATTCTGCCTACGCCGATTACCCTGTTGTTATTGGCGATATTATTGTTGGGCTCGTGACGTGGAAGCAATTTGGAAAGGTACACTCTTCACCGAAGGATGATCAATGACTCGATCTCCATTTCTGGCTGTTTTCCCCCATTTGGTTGCATATGTCTTGATGAAGCCTATTGGCAAGGGCTCTTAGCTCTTCCTGTCCTTGAGCTAGGTTTTGGATAAAAGCCATATGGCCCACCAGTTGTCCCATCATCTGGACTTTCATTGTTGCCATTTCAGTTTGTAGCCTTTCCAACTGATCATCCTTGGTGCCCTCCGGATTCCTCATGACCATTCCCATTGTGAGGAGAGCTTTCACCTCTTCTTTCCCCTTGGATAGGTTCAAGAACATATCTTAAAGTTGAGCATTTTGAATCTGAATGCTCTTGATGGTCAGTTCTAGGGCCATCTCTACTGAAATAAATAGTAGGAAGATAAGGAAACTTGTGTGGGAGAAACCTGTCATGATATGATGCATGATATATGGATGCATGTTTTCAAGGATCTCGCGGGGTAAATATTAGTAGTCACTTACAGTTTTGATTTGAGAACTTTTTATTGGTGGATGTCCTTCCACGAGAATTAAGCTCACCATGTCAAGTGGGTTGTAGCCCTTGACTCAAGTTGTTGTACTTGATCTTTGACGGTTCTTGGTTAGAGGAAAATAAATCCTCTTTCCCCTTGATAGACCTCTTGCCCCAGGACTGTGTAACAGTAGGGCAGCATGCTGCTTAAACAAGGTTTTGGGATTTGGTGATGTTTTGATCGTAGAAGATCAGAATGAGACTCGAAGGGTGATGTTCCGACCGAAGCATTGAACATAGCCTTCATATGCTGAAGAATCATGTTCTGGTTCAGTTTCCATATGTTCTGATTGACGAGTCATGTTCTGAACTGTGTTTGCAAATTCTGACTGCACTTGTATGGAGGCTAGTCCAGAAGTTCTAAAGTAACATATTCTCTTAACACTTATAAAATTTTCTAAATGTTTAGAAATTTGATTTTTCAGAGTAGTTTCTAACTTCTGATTTTTAATGAACCAATTTCATGTCCTGATGAAATATAATTGTTGAAACTTGATTTTTGATCAAATAGTCAAAGTTTAGCTTTTCAATGTGCTTTTGACCATTTTGCCCTTGTGAATGATTTTCTTGGAAAATTGTGATTTGAGACTTGAAACTTGTCAGAAGCAAACCTGAGGGTCTAGAATGATCTTTTGAGGAATGAGAGGGAAAATTTTGGGGTACAATACGCTGTCAAATATTTTCTACATTTTTTGCACCAGGTTTTCACCACATTTTGCACCAAGTTTTCACTACATTTTGCACCAAATTTGGTAGCTTCAATCCAATATATATGCATCAAATTTGCATATACAAAAAATCTACATATATATAAATGATGATAAATACAATAACTTGAAAATTGATGATACAACTTGAAAATTGTAAAAATTCTAAATTGATGTTTAATCTACATATTATTATCTTCGAGAATTTCTAAAAAACAACAACAAAGAACTTGTTAGCTCTATCTTCTACATCTGCACCTATAACCTGAAACAAAACTAAAAGATCAAATTCATACCATGATAAAACAAAACCTTATTCCAATTTATACTTAAAACTCAAAAATTGTACTCAAAATTCTCATCAAAGAAAGAAAGACAATATACCTTATAAAATTCTCAACTCCATAATGAATTGACACCATTCCTCCATAAGTTCATCCAATTGATCTTTTGAGTAGTGAGCACAATTGAATTCGTCAAAGTACTACATAGTAAAATAACATAGTATGTGATTTAGTTAAAACACTATGCCATTTTATGAGAAATATTAAAATAATTCATAAGTTAGAAATTCATACCGTGGATGGAATCTCTATTCGGTCCAAAAGAAGCGTTTCTTTTATAAACCTCAACATGAAATAACCGCAATCTATACCATTACATTGATGAGGACACTACACATGGAAAGAAAATACAGATATATATCAGGATATACCCCTTAACCTATTTTATCAAGTATCATCACTAATATAATCAAAATTATGAAAATATATCTGCACTCTGATCCACATAATATTGTTGGCTCTACTCTTTGGTACTTGAATACCTTCATTCTGTGATACGGTGGGAGAACTGACTAGTGTTTTGCGTTCGCATTCGCACTTGTGCGGTTGAGCAAGAGTCGCCACCGACTTTTTACTTTATCCTAAAGGAAAGGTTAAAAAAGCACAGCAAAAACCTTTTGAGATATTTCGTGGGTTCGGGGGGTAGATTATGAAAAGGGAAGGTATTAGCACCCTTTTCATCCATGGTTATCCATGGGCTCTTAGGTACTTGCTTAGATCAATCTTGCCTTGGTTTTCAATTGTGTGAAATGGTGCTTTGTGGATTGTTTTGAAAATGTTTTGAAAAGATGCCTTGCGCTAGGCTAACCTTGTAACAATTCTTTACTCGAATGTTTTACAAAAGGTGTTTTATCTTTTAAAAAGATGTTTCAAGGGTTTGAAAAGTTTGATTTTTGAAAAGTGTTTGTGAAGTGGGTTTTGAAATTAGGCAAGTGTTTTCTTTGCAAATTGACAAGCACTTAAGAGTTTATCTACCCTAAAGCTTTCTCAAAGATTTTCGTCGTGTTTTACCCCTTTGACAATTTTGTTCTACCATTGAAATTGGTAGGCAATCTTGTATCTAGGAAGTTTATTCGGGACAGGCGCGGGTCATCGCATAGACCATGAATGCAATGGTGCCAAGTGTCTTTGGCAATTTTGCTTGAAGGGACTTGATCGTTTTGATAGGCGACTTTCGAAAGCGTCATCGAGGGACTTATGATCATTTGATTTCGTTTTGCCAAAGACATTCGACGTGCAAGCATGGCCCATTTGGAAGGCAACATGTGGGATTACCCTAGGGGGGTGCGAGTGTGATTGTGTATTGATTACATATATTTGTCTTGTATTAGGTTATCTAGCGTTTTGATTTTTATGTACATACAAACCCTAGGTCTAACCATGGTATAATTGGAAAAACTGTAAATTGCGGAATGTAAATCTACGCTATTACACAATAATATCCAGGAGTGGGGGTATAAATGTACAAGGGGATGAGACTTATAGTATTTACAACCAAATCGAATGTCACAATCAAAATATAAATGTCGAATGTACAAATATAAAATAAAATGTGTGTAGAGCAATATATTGTGTAAGTGCAAATATGTACAAGTGCGAAATGTGAAATTGAGCCGTATTAGGGTTTTGACCTAGATAAATGTTTTTTAGATAAATCTTGATTTTAATTTACATGTTAATTTTATACAAATGTGTATTAGTCTAAAAAATGTTTTCAAATTTATATGATATATACGAATCAATATCTTAAAATATATGTACAAATATGTATAAAAAGTATTTTCAATTATGTATACGAAGTATTTTGTTTATTTATGTACAAATATAATTTAAAAAGGACATTTTAACTTATATTATAGAAAATGCATTAAATTAGTATTTTACAAATGATGAAAAACATTGTTTATAAAATAAAGTTAGTAGATATTGTTTTTACAAATAAATAAAAAAGGGTTAGTGTTTTATAAAAAAAGAATGAGTATTGTTTATATATGAAAAAAAAGAAGATTAGTTTTTTAATGTTGTTAAAAAAAAAAAGAGGAGAAGTATTTTCAATGGGCTTAGGAAGGCAGAAACGGGTCAGGTTAAGCCCATGTTGAACAAAGGCGAAAATTAGGGTTAGGCAGTTTGGTTCAATTGGGAACGAAGTTTAGGGTTCGAACGGCGCCGCTCACTGAGTTCGTCTTCTCCGTTTAGGCTTGAGTGCTTCTCTTTGCTTCGAGGCCACCAGCGCTTTCCCTACCTTTCCTCCTCCTTCCAGTTCGAGCTCAAAGGCCTCAATACAGAAAGGTTCGCTTTGGATGTTTTTCTGATTCTTTTCTCTTTTATGAATTGCATGCATTATTAGTTTCGAATTTGATTCTTAAGTTTGTGTTGCTATGGAGGTGATGGATAAGAAAAAGGGAGAAACAATTGACTACCTGACTTGGAGGGGGAAAGAGGATGTGACGCTTAGGAGGCTCGATGGCGGAGATGGACTTGATGAGTCTTTGCTTCTGATGACCCTGGTAACTTCGTTCTTTGCTTATGTTAGGGCTTTGATGATGTTGCTAGATTTGCCTGAAAACCCTAATTCACTTCTTTATCTTCTTCTGCCACTGTGATGCCTTTGCGTTCTGTATATTATTGGAACTGTTGCTTGAGTATCTTTCTCTTCTTCGCTCGTCCCTTTGAATGGTTGAATGCTGTGAACAGTTATTGCCTTGGGGATTCTGTATGTTGCTTTGCTTATCAAATTTTTCTTGTGTGTTTGAAAGTTGAGACAGGGTAATGGTTGAAAAAATGGTTTTTTGGACAGTAAGTTTTTTTTGTATATTGGTTTTGGTTGTTAGGCTTGGTGTTGGTTCAGTTTTGGCCTTGGTTGATGATATTTGATTATGACAGGGTATTGGTTTTGGTAGTGAAGTTGTGGTTCTTTGTTATGACAGTAGTGGTGTTCTTTTGACTTAGGCAGGTTGTGGTGCTTTTGAAGGTTGAGGCTAATGCTGGTTTGATGGTTTAGGGGTTGGACAGGTTTGAGGGTTATGACATTAATGGTTTGAGAATTGGTTTGGATATGAGAGGATGTTGGTTTTGAGATAACTCAGTTTTCTTTTGCAGGTCTATGTGTTTTTGTGTATTTTGATGGCCTTAGTTTGATCAGTTTGCAAGTATGGTTTTTTGGTTCTAATGGTAAGGCAGGGTATTGGTGTTTGATGACAGTAGGCTGGTTCTTGGCTTGAGTTTGTATATTTAGTGTAGGGTATGCTCCAGGTTTTAATGATGCAGGCTTAATGGTTTAGGAGTTAGACAGGTTTAAGGTGTTTGTGATGAGGATGCAGGTTTATGCATTTTTTGATTAAACTTGGTAGCAGGCTTTTGTATGTTATGTTGTGTGTTTTTCTGATATGGTTGCCTATGCTGAGTTTGTATTATATCTTTTCTATCTTTTCTCTTGGCGCCCAATCTTTTTTTTTCAAAGCTTTGGTCTTCTCTTTGACCCAAGTCTGCTGGATATTTTCACAAGGTTTCATGGCATTTTTCCATTTCAGTAATTGGCTATGCTGTGTAATTTTTGAACAATGCTGAATTATCCTCTTTGTTGTATATCTTTTCTGCCTCTACTGTCTATGCCTGCTGCCTATGTTACTGAACTGAGTTGGCTCTTTTCTGATTTTGTATATCTTCATTTCCTGCTATCCATTCTGACTGCTGAACCTGAACTATGCCTAAACCCTGCTTGCTTTATCTCTCTTTTCTCTCTCTCAAAGTACAGTTTGAATTTTAATATGATTATATTCTGTACTTGCTCTGAAGGGGTTCTATGGGAAATGATGAGTTAAGATTGTTTAGCTTGCATAATACATCTTGCATCTCCTTTTGACAGCTTGTGTGCTTTCTTGATTTTCTTGGCAAAGGTCCCTTTGACAGCTTGTAGGCTTTGATAGCAACTTGTGCCATTTTGACTTTTTTGATATCTTTTGGCATTCTGACAGTAGCCTTTGCTTTTGGATAGAAAGTTTGGATTGGATTTTTCAGTTTGGATTTGAACCATATGGTTTGAATTGGACATTGAGATTCTATGCAGCTTGCAAACTTTTTAGAAACTATGCATTTGCATTTGCATTCATGACATAAAATAATCTTCCCTCTCTGTGAACCGGGAGAAATCCCGTGATTTGCAGAGAGGGTCAACTGATCCCAGTCAGTGGCCCCTAATGATGAGCAATTTTTAACTGTCTTTTTTTTTTTTTAATTTTAATGCTTTCTGACTTTTCTTATTTCTTTTTGCAGATGAAAAATGGAATACCGGAGCGGAGTGAAGAACGAAGAATATTTAGAAAATATGATAGTTTTTCATTCTATGTAATATTTTAATTAAATGTAAATTATTGTTTGTAACAACAATTTGTACAAATAATTCGAATATTAATAAAAATCAAATTATCCAATTGGTTCTAACTTTCTTTATTGCTTATTTATTTATTTAAAATTCTTAGAATTAAAACAATTGAAAAATAAATTCAATCATTTAATTTCAGAATAATAAATAACTAAAATAAAACAACATTGATCCAATAAACCTGTCTTATCCAAAATCCAAAGCAAAGCAGCAATTAACCCAGATAGACTGACCAAACACATGAACACTGTGAATCCAATACTGCATCTTGTATCTGACTGGCCCAATCAAAACGTACTGAATTCAAACCACTGTCTCTTTTACTGATTAAACCAAGATAACGCGAGTTTTAATCCGAATCTCGAAATAAACCGCAAAGTGCTGTGGAATTCAAATTCTTCTGAGAATATGCCCATAAAACCCTAATTCCCGATTAAATGCCAAATCACGCTCGCTTGATCAAAATTGAACCAAAAATCAACCAAACCCTGAGCCCACTGTATGAAACAATTCAGAGCTCTGAAAATCAGTAAAAAACCCTAGTTTTGCTTGACTGTCAAGAAAAGTCCGTTTGTCCGATTCTTGAGCCAGTTTGAGAAGTCAGGAAATGCTTGAAGCTGAGATTTCTTGGGGAAAAATGCGAGGGCAAATTTTGGGGTACAACAGTTGCCCCTGTTCAATCTTCTTTGACTTGAAGAGTTAGATTGGCAAGTTTGCCTTTCGCGACTTGAAGGTAAAAGGAGATTGGACACTAGAGTGCCCGAAAATTTGCACTTATCAAAACACTGGATGCGGGAATGGGCTTAGAGATGCCATTTGGAGATGGGTTTAACGATGCCATCTAGGAGAGTGACAGAAACTTGTCGGGGATGGGCTTAAAGATGCCATCTGGAAGGGAACATTAGGAAAGTGTCCGAGCTTTAGACCATTTCTGAACTGGGGGTCTGAACAGGCAATAGGTTGACATCCGTGGTTGGGGGAACCTACAAGCCATTTTCAAGAAGCCGCATCTAAATAAGTTGATAGATTAACATCCGTTACTTGGGAAGAATCCATGAACTGTTTTCAGAAGTCTTGAGAAGAATCTGAACAAGTGATAGGTTAACATCCGTTTACTTGGAGAACCCGTGAACTGTTTTCAGAAGTCTTGAAGTTGAATTAGCAATAGAGCAGCATCCGTTGTTGGGAAGCTTCCGTAAACTGAATTCGAAGGTGCATCTGAACAAGCTGATAGATTAACATCCGTTACTTGGGAAGAATCCATGAGCTGTTTTCAGAAGTCTTGAGAAGAATCTGAACAAGTGATAGGTTAACATCCGTTTACTTGGAGAACCCGTGAACTGTTTTCAGAAATCTTGAGGTTGAATCTGAACGAGTGATAGGTTAACATCCGTTTACTTGGAGAACCCGTGAACTGTTTTCAGAAGTCTTGAAGTTGAATTAGCAATAGAGCAGCATCCGTTGTTGGGAAGCTTCCGTAAACTGAATTCGAAGGTGCATCTGAACAAGCTGATAGATTAACATCCGTTACTTGGGAAGAATCCATGAACTGTTTTCAGAAGTCTTGAGAAGAATCTGAACAAGTGATAGGTTAACATCCGTTTACTTGGAGAACCCGTGAACTGTTTTCAGAAGTCTTGAAGTTGAATTAGCAATAGAGCAGCATCCGTTGTTGGGAAGCTTCCGTAAACTGAATTCGAAGGTGCATCTGAACAAGCTGATAGATTAACATCCGTTACTTGGGAAGAATCCATGAACTGTTTTCAGAAGTCTTGAGAAGAATCTGAACAAGTGATAGGTTAACATCCGTTTACTTGGAGAACCCGTGAACTGTTTTCAGAAGTCTTGAAGTTGAATTATTTTACTCTGTCGACTGATCTTGCCTGAAAAAGGCAAAAAGTTAGTTGGATGCAATGCTATGATGCATGATACAATGTACATCATGGTTTTATGAATGTAAATGGATGTGCATGTAAGCTGGAGAGCTGTCTTGCGTAGGATAGATGAATCCGGGACATCGGGAGATAGAGGTATCTTGACCGCGGCTGGGGAAAATAAATCCTGGGTCATTGCTGGGGAGCTTGGAGCTCGGATTGCATACCAATCTTCTGGGGGATTTCTGAAGTCTTCTACTGGGGAGTGTTGAACTAATAGACTTAATGCTGGGGAGGCCAGATTGAGAATCTTCACCTGGGAGAGATGTATCTCTGAAGACTGACTCTACTGGGGAATGCTAGATTTTCTTCTAAAAAAACCGTGGGGAGAAGATTTAAAAGTCTGACTTCGCTGGGGATTGACCCTTTGAAGCTTTTGATCTGCTGGGGATACCGAATTTTGAACTCTGAGGAAAAATGATCTCCGGAAGATTCTTTGGCTGGGGATAAACTTTTCCGGGGATAGTACTGATAAGTTATTGTTGGGGGAATCCTGAGGAACTCCGCTGGGGATGGGAAGAATTCTGGCGGGTGTGACCTCTCCTGACGGTTAGTCGAGGATAAACCAGTTATACGCCTTTGTGAGAATAACTTTGAATAAAACTTGGAAGGGACGTCCGTACTCTGCGGGGATTACCTTTCGGAATCTTACGGGGATAAGCTCCGAGGGTCTGCTGGAGATAGACCTCAAGGTTTGTTAGGGACATGGGTTACAGATCTCGAGGGATTTCCTTTGGAAGGGTGTCGAAATATTCGTCTGTACTTTCATCCTATCAGTAATCCTTTTCTTAGGTTCAATTAGGAAGTGATCATGTTTCAAATGCATATGCCTATTTAACAAAACATTGGACGTTTCTCAAAATAAAACAAATAGTGCAAGAGAAAAAGGAAAAGGGAAATGACATAAATTTTTGGAAGAGTATTTGTATTGATTTTCTTTGGGTATATTTATACAAAGGAGACAATCATCCTAGTAAGAGGATCTTGTCGTAATATTTGAAAAAATTTATACAACACAAAGATGGCTATGTGAAATAATTCCATGGGATTCCACTCTGCTGTAGCTTCCACAACTCCGAACATCTGTCCATTCAATGCTTCGTTTGACGATGGCTGGATTGATCAGAAACCGGGAACCGGTTGAGGAAGAGACTGTCTTTGAAGTGATCTGACGAGACATAGTCATACGCTTAAATTCCCTAACTTTTGCCTGAATCGCCCTTTCGGGTTTTCGATCCACCAGGAAACCCCTTTTTGCCCAAGCCGCCCTTTCGGGTTTTCGACTTGCCGGGTGTACAGATTTTTTTGTTTTTATCCCTAATTTTTGCCTGAACCGCCCTTTTGGGTTTTCGGTTCACCGGGATGCCCATTTTTGCCCAAGCCGCCCTTTCGGGTTTTCGACTTGTCGGGTTATTTTATGCGTAGTATCTTTTGACTATGTCTGCGTTCGCAGGGTGCGGCAAATCGTCGCCGTCCATGGTGGTCAGAATCATCGCACCACCAGAAAATACGCTCTTGATTATAAACGGCCCTTCGTATGTAGGAGTCCATTTGCCCCTGGGATCACTTTGCGGTAAGATAATCCGCTTGACTACTAGATCTCCGACTTGATACACTTGACGTCTGACTTTCTTATTGAAGGCCTTGATCATCTGTTTTTGATACGCTTGACCATGGCATATAGCAGCGAGTCGCTTTTCGTCGATCAGATTGAGTTGATCAAGTCGGGTCTGCATCCACTCATCTTCATTCAAACCTGCGTCTTTCATAATTCTTAGAGACGGGATCTGAACTTCCATAGGCAAAACGGCTTCCATGCCATAAACTAAAGAAAACGGGGTTGCCCCAGTTGAGGTACGTATCGTCGTACGGTATCCATGCAGCGCAAACGGCAACATCTCATGCCAGTCTTTATAAGTGACTGTCATTTTCTGAATGATCTTCTTGATATTTTTGTTCGCAGCTTCAACAGCACCGTTCATCTTCGGTCTATAGGGAGATGAATTGTGATGATAAATCTTGAACTGTTCGCATAATGCAGTGATCATTGTATTATTCAGATTGGTACCGTTGTCTGTGATGATTCTGTCTGGAACACCATACCGGCATATGAGATTTTGCTTGATAAAGCGGGCAACCACATTTTTGGTGACGGAGGCGAAGGAAGCCGCTTCGACCCATTTAGTGAAGTAGTCAATGGCAACCAGGATGAAACGATGTCCGTTGGAAGCCGTGGGTTTGATCTCTCCAATCATATCAATGCCCCACATTGCAAAGGGCCATGGAGCAGTTAGAACGTTGAGAGGAACCGGAGGGACATGAACTTTGTCGGCGTAAACTTGACATTTATGACAAGTACGGGAATGCTGATGGCAATCAGCCTCCATGGTAGACCAATAATAGCCTGCCCTTAGGATCTTCTTAGCCATTGTATGCCCGCTTAGGTGAGTGCCAAATGTGCCGCTGTGTATATCAGTCATGATTAACTCTGCTTCAGCCTTATCAACACATCGGAGTAACACACAATCATGGCTTCGTTTGTAGAGGATGCCGTTGCTCAGGAAGAACTTAGCGGCGAATTTCCTTAAGAACTTCTTGTCATTCACGGAAGCTCCTTCAGGATAATCTTGGGTCTCGAGATACCTTTTGATCTCATGGAACCAAGGTTGTTCCACTACTTCTTCGGTGTTAATCTCGTGACAATGCGCCGGTTCATCCATTCGCTCGATGGTGATTTGGGGAGCCTCGTTATCCCAGTTGAGTTTAAACATGGAGGACATTGTGGCTAGAGCATCTGCTAGCTGATTCTCTTCTCGCGGAAAGTGCTCGAAGGTAATTTGCTCGAAATGAGGCAACAACGTCAGAACATGTTCTTTGTATGGAATAAGATTAGGATGTTTGGTATCCCAGTCTCCTTTGATTTGGCTAATGACCAAAGCCGAGTCCCCGAATACAATCAGAGATTTAATCCCCAAGTCTATGGCAGCCTTGAGACCAAAGATGCAGGCTTCATACTCCGCCATATTGTTTGTGCAGCTGAAACAAAGTCGGGCCGTGAAAGGAGTGTGGCATCCTTCCGGAGAGATAAGTACCGCGCCAATGCCGTTTCCAAGTGCATTTGAGGCACCATCAAAGTACAGGGTCCATCGGGATCCCTTTTCGGGTCCGTCATACGGTCCGTCACCTTTAATGTTGTCCAAACTCATGATGTCCTCGTCTGGGAAATCAAATTTCATGGGTTGATAGTCTTCGATAGCCTGATGAGCCAGATGGTCCGCTAGCACACTCCCTTTTATAGCCTTTTGGGTGGTGTATTGGATGTCATACTCGGTCAAGATCATTTGCCATCTGGCTATCCTTCCTGATAAAGCGGGCTTTTCGAAGATATATTTGATAGGATCCATTTTGGATATCAACAAGGTAGTATGAGTCAACATATACTGTCTTAGTCGGCGAGCAGCCCATACCAAAGCGCAGCAAGTTTTCTCGAGCAGCGAGTAGCGAGTCTCACAGTCGGTAAACTTTTTGCTAAGGTAATAAATGGCATGCTCTTTTCGACCAGACTCGTCATGCTGGCCCAAAACACACCCCATTGAATTGTCCAAAACGGTCAAATACATGATCAATGGTCTTCCTTCGACGGGTGGCATCAGAATAGGAGGTTCTAGCAAATATTCCTTGATTCTATCGAAAGCAGCTTGGCAGTCGTCGTTCCATTCAATTATCTGATCTTTCTTCAAGAGTTTAAAAATTGGCTCACAGGTAGAAGTCAGATGTGAAATGAATCTGGCAATATAGTTTATGCGCCCCAAGAAACCTCTAACTTCCTTTTCAGTACGAGGGGTAGGCATCTCTTGTATTGCTTTCACTTTTGCCGGGTCAACTTCAATGCCTTTGTTGCTTACGATGAATCCCAGGAGTTTACCGGACCTAACTCCAAAAGTGCATTTACTTGGATTTAGCCTGAGTTTGTATTCTTTCAATCTGGCAAACAGCTTTTCTAGATGTTCAAGGTGCTCTTCCTCGGTCTGTGACCGAGCTATCATATCGTCTACGTAAACTTCAATCTCATGATGTATCATGTCATGAAATAGAGCTACCATGGCGCGTTGATAAGTTGCTCCTGCGTTCTTCAGCCCGAATGGCATCACTTTGTAACAGAAAGTGCCCCATTGCGTGACAAAAGTTGTTTTCTCCATGTCCTCGGGGGCCATTTTGATTTGATTGTAGCCTGAGAATCCATCCATGAAAGAAAACACCTTATGCTGAGCTGTATTGTCAATTAGGATGTCAATATGAGGTAGCGGAAAATCATCCTTAGGGCTGGCCCTATTCAAATCCCTGTAGTCCACACACATCCTGACTTTGCCGTCCTTCTTAGGTACTGGCACAATATTAGCGACCCATTGAGGATAGGACGTGACAGCCAGAAAGCCAGCATTGAACTGCTTCATCACTTCTGCTTTGATTTTTTCGGACATGTCAGGCCTCATTCGGCGAACTTTTTGTTTGATCGGTGGACAGTCTTCTCTTGTGGGGAGACGGTGAACCACGATGTCGGTGTCTAGGCCCGGCATGTCTTCATAGGACCAAGCGAAGATTTCAACATACTCATTCAATAACTGTACCAAGCGTTTCTTGACTTCTGGTTCCAGATTGGCACCCATTTGTACCTCCTTCCGATTTTCCTCGGTTCCCAAGTTGATAGTTTCCAACGGCTCTTTATGCGGTAAGATGGCCCTTTCCTCTTGTTGCAGGAGCCTGGCTAGTTCCCCTGGTACTTCATAACCCTCGTCGTCCTCATACTCGGCTAGATTGACCAGGTCTTCGGAGTTATTGAAAGATACAGCAAAATAGTCACCCATGGAATCCGGAGTGGATGGGTACCTGCATTGGTGAGTGTGGGTGTGTGTAAGGGGTAGCCATCCTTAAACAAAAATGCAGAAGGAAAGAAAATGAACACAAGCAGTTTATCAAATGAAAAACGTCCAATGAATCATTAAACATGGCATATGAATATGAAAAATAGTCAAAACCCTTACAAGTGGACCTACATGCCCCGGGTAAGGCAGGAGGCGGAAAGACAGTGTACTGATTGTTTGAAAGTAAAAATATTACAGACCAAAATAGAAAATGTTTGATAGATAGATTACTGAGGAATAAAAGTGACAGGGACAAAGTCTTTAGCCTCCCAATTGTTCAGCCCTCCTCTGACCGTCGGATGGATCCACTCTTCAAAGTTGCTTTCTTCATCTTCATCTTCCAGGGCGTTGACTTGGTAAGGAGAAATCTTGACTGGCGCTCTCTCAATCTTTGACCGGCGCATGGCCTTCTGACCAGCGGTGGTGAAGCCTAAACCAAGCTTATCAACCTTATGCGGAAAGTCGGGTAGCTGCCCCCATGCTGAATTCTTTCCTTCTTTAACTGCAGCCCTTGCATCCTCCAGAGATGCCATCCTGGCCATCTGCCTTGGTGTCTCAGCTGCCAACTTCGCCACTGCTATCTGAGGGAGTACCTCTTCGAAATGTTGAAATGGTGTCTCAATGAACTCCCCTTCGACTTCCACGTACCGGAAGGAATTTAAATGGCTAATCATGTACTCTTCCTCGCCATGGACAGTAATGATTTTACCCTTTACAGGATATTTCAGCATTTGGTGCAAGGAGGAGGTGACTGCCCCAGCATGGTGTATCCAAGGTCTGCCCAGCAGGCAGGAGTATGATGGACGGATGTCCATTACATAGAAAGTGGATTTGAACACCTCGGTACCTATCTTGACAGGAATTTCAACTTCTCCATGGACCATTCTTTTCGACCCATCGAAGGCTCTGACGACGATATCACTTGGCTTCAATTCCAACCCTTCGCAATCTAGCCGGTCCAAGGCCTTCTTAGGCAAAACATTCAGCGATGAACCGGTATCAACCAAAACATGTGCAAGGGTGGTTCCGCGACACTCGATTGAAATATGCAACGCATCATTGTGATTTCGGCCCCTAGGGGTCAGGTCGGCATCAGAAAAACCTAGTCCATTGTCTGCAGTCAGACTAGCCACGCAATGTTGAAATTGATCTGCAGAGGTTTCTTGGGGCACATGGGCTGCCTTTAGAAACTTAATCAAAGCTTGAGCGTGCGCTTCTGAGCAAAGTAACAGTGCCAACATGGAGATCTTGGAGGGGGTTTGCCCCAACTGTTCCACCACATCATAATCACTTTTCTTGATTATCCTCAAAATTTCGTCCATCTCTTTCTTGGAAGCTTCCGGAATCACCAAGGGCTGAGCCCTCGTCCTGACGGGCTCATCTTGTATTCCTTTTCCTTTATCGGCGATGGTAGGAGAGGCAGCACTAGGAACGAAAGTTTCTTCGATCAAAGGAGTTCTGGCAGAGAGCCTTGCTGGAGCAGGGATGACTTCTTTTACTGATGAGGGTCCAAAGACTGCTTTTGGAGGAGCAATCTCTGGAGAAAATATCCTCCCACTTCTGGTGATTTTGCTGGTGCCCGCAATGTTACTGATGCTGGCTTCATCGTTATCTGAATCTTCTTCAATTATTTCAACTTGCTTGATACCATGGTAGTAGATGTCACCACCATAGTTCCAAGGTATCGACTTCTCGGAGACATAGGGAACCGGCCCCGGCCTTGTTATCTTCAACGGTATGGTCTTTGTAGCTGGCGTAATCTTAACTGGCCTTTTGACGGCCTCGGAAAGATTGGCGTGAATGGTTATGATTGAGATACTTTCAACGTGAACTGGAACAACAGGAACTTTCTCGAACAAAATTTGTCGGCTATCTATGAGGCCTTGGATGCCTTCCTTTAGTAGCGGACAACCCAACGGCAGAGAGTGACAACAGTAACAGTCTCTATTACATCCCGGGAAGATCCCGGCCCTTAACAAATTTAGCTTAACGGTTAACAGTGGAGTAGTTAGATCACTAACGTCAGTAACATATCGATCCTCCTCAATGGCGTTGACGTTCCGACCGTGCTTCGGCATAGGTGCGGAGATCACATTGGGTTTTTCTGGAGCGTCAAACTCTACCTCCTTGGCGTCTATCAAGTCCTGGATCTTATGCTTGAGGGCCCAGCAATCGTTGGTGTCATGCCCAACACTGTCTGAATGATAGGCGCACTTAGCATTGGCATGGTAGTGTGGAGAGGATGTATTGACATTCTTTGGCGCTTCTTTGATAGAGGCCAGATTCAATTTCAACAGATGGGGAAGTACCTGTGCTGGGGTCATATTGATACGAGTGAACTGCCGTTGTGGCCTTTCCACCCGTTGCTGGTTCGGTCTAGATTGGTTGTAGCGAGGCTGCTCGCTTGGAGCATTTTGAATCATTACGGCCCCCACAGTCGGCCGACGCTCCGTCTTCCCTGCTCTCCTTTGAGAATATACCATAGTTGTCTCCTTCTTAAACGGCTTCTTCTCCATACTTGCGGCGACACCCTTCGGAATTTTTCCTGACTTGATACCAGCCTCGATTCTCTCGCCCGTTAAGATCAAATCAGTAAATCCCGCGGAAGAGTTACCGATTAAGTGATTGAAAAATGGCCCAGATAGGGTCCCAAGAAACATGTCAACGAGCTCACGATCGGTTAAAGGAGGCTGCACCCTGCCAGCCAAATCCCTCCACTTTTGTGCGTATTCCTTGAATCCCTCACTTGTTCCTAGCGACATACCCTGAAGTTGGGTACGGGTAGGAGCAAGATCGGAATTATACTGGTATTGTTTATAGAAAGCGGTGGCCAAATCCTCCCAATTCCTGACACTGGTTCCTTCTAACTGATAAAACCATTCCAACTGGGCTCCCGACAGACTGTCTTGAAAGAAATGAATCCAGAGATTTTTATCAGCTGTATAGGGCTGAATCTTTCTCACATAGGACCTGAGGTGCATCTTGGGGCAGGACAGCCCGTCATACCTTACAAATGCCGGCACCTTGAACTTTGGAGGAATCACAATTCCGGCGACCAAGCCCATGTCTTCAAAATCCAGACCCGGCACCCTCTGCAATTCCATTGCAGCCAATCTGTCCTCTAAACCCTTGTACTTGTCATCAGCGGGAGGATATTGCTGGTCCGAATAATCCTCGTCCTCTTCCACGTCTTCCTCTTCTGCATCAGATTCGGAAGGCACTGCAACCCGATCTCTTTTACTAGTCCCTTCATCAGAAGTAGGAGGAAATTCGAGCACCCTCCGAGCTTCTCTGTCAAATCTTCTCCCCAAAGTAGCCACTCCGACCCTCTTTTTCTTCTTCACTGGGTCCTTATTCTCCAGATGAGCCTTGATATCCTCTTGACTCTTGACCAAGGTCATCAAGAGTTGCTGGAATTGTGCATTCTGGGCTTGTAGGTCTTTGACCGTTTGCTCGAGATCCATCCTACTGAAATAAACAACAGATAGATAAGGAAACCTGGGGCGAGACCTGCTTATGCTCATGATGAATGGTATGCTGGTGTATGCAATGCATTCAAGGATTTAGGACATTCAAAATTGTTTCAGACAAAGAAGAACGCACGTCATATTAATAAGAAGAAATTTGTTAGTACATAAATGCCCCATGGGCCAAATATTACAACATAAACTCCTCAAGGCAGAAAGACATTGCGCATCCTCTTCGGTGCGATGTAGGCATTGAGGGCCTCTTGCTCGTGAAGTCGGCGGGTAAGCTCCAGAACCTTCTTTTCACTGGCGTAGTAGCTAGCTTCAAAAGTGTTCCGTTCCTCCTTGAGCTGAATCCAACTCCTCTGCATTTCCTCCCACGATGTAGGCATGTCTGGATGTAGGATGGTGTAGGGGACCTCTCCTTCATTGACGGGCTCCTTGATCACTGGGAGTACATGGGGATAAGGCATCATCAGACTTTGAGCACGGGCTCGTACCCACTTGAGGTAGGGCTCAAGAGGGATGGAGTTCTTGTGTCCCAGGGTCTTGCTATCGATCTTGTTGAGTTTTCCCCAAGCTCTGATGAACCTTTGGCGAAGTCCTTGCACATCGTCGTCGAAGTCAAAAACTAGGCTAGGAATCAGCATGTCATGAGGGCCGTCCCTCCGTGCGTACCCAAATTGCCTCAAAGCTAGGCAAGGGTTGTAGGTGATACCTCCCCTAATTCCAAGTAAGGGGACATTAGGAAATTCTCCGCAACGATCGACGATGATGATATTTTCTCTAGACCGAGAACACCAATGTATATCAGCATGAGTGAGAGTCATCAATCGCTGGGACCACCTTATACCTTGATCATTCTTCAAGACAGATTGTGGAAGGTGCGAAATAAACCACCTTGCGAGGATAGGAGTGCAGCACATGAGAACACCCCTCCTTCTCATTGTTCGTGTGTAAAATGAGTGAAGGATGTCTCCAAGCAATGTTGGTATTGGATTTCTGGACAAGAAGATTTTGACGGCGTTGACATCTACCAATTGGTCAGGATTTGGGAATAGGACCAACCCATAGATAAGGAGTGCCACAATTTCTTCAAATGCTTGTAGGTCCAATGAGTTCCAACATTCTTGCGCCTTCTCAAACAAGAACTTTGCTAAGAATCCTTTGACACCGCTTCTGGTTTCCCAATGCCCCTTGATTTCAGATGGTTGTAGATGTAATGCTCGAGCAACATCATCAGGCTTCGGTTCCTTCTCCGTACCGTTGAAGGGTAGTTGATTAAGGATAGGGATTCTTAGGAGTTGAGAAAACTCCTCCAAAGTGGGCACCAACTGATAATCCGGGAAAGTGAAGCAATGGTGAAGGGGGTCAAAGAATTGAAATAGCACTTTCATCATGTCTTCTTCGACGTTGGTGTTGACTAGGTTGAGCAGTCTACCATGTCTTTCACTGAAGGATGAGTTTTCCGGAATTCTTGAAGTGAGCTCCTTGAGTTGAGGAGAGATTCTCACAAGGTTGACTTGAATGGTGTTTCGGCGAGGTATTTCCATGACCTACAAAACAAGAACAATGATGAAGGTCCAAACCCTTGAAATGGTTAGTAAATGCATATGATGCTTCATGATGTTTATGATGTATGCACAAAACATGTGTACAAGCAAATCACACCAAACCCTAGTTTCAGGCTTGCATGGGGTTTCATAGGTAAGTACCCTCTTGAGTGTAGTTGGCTTAAAAACCTGTCCTATAAATAGTAACCGGGTTCTAAGGAGCTCAATATCACTGGATCGTTTTCATTGTTCATTGTTTTGGTTTAGCCACTTAACTGGCGACCAAAATATTCCAAGAAAACAACCCTCAATGAGTGTAGTATCGAGTATCTACCAACTTCGGACTGCACCAAAGCCGGTCATCTCACTACTCCTAATAAAAGGCCAAGATAGTCAAGTAAGGTTCTAGGTCATTAGTGCTTAGTGACATCGCTCAGCGGCCCCGTACTCTCCTCGATTGAACTCAAGGGTTACCGGTACCCACAAATATGTCGCACTAATATAGCTATTGCTTAGACCGTGTCGGTATACCCCGCACAGTTTCCACAACATATTGCTATCTATGAATGTTTCCCAAAATCCGGGCGGAGGATTATAAACCCAAACAATAGAACCAAGGTATAAAGCAAGCAAACCAACCAATTAGTCATGCAAGAAAGTGATCTAAGCCCTAAGGTAACCCCACTTATCAAAATCCCCAGCAGAGTCGCCAGTTCTGTGATACGGTGGGAGAACTGACTAGTGTTTTGCGTTCGCATTCGCACTTGTGCGGTTGAGCAAGAGTCGCCACCGACTTTTTACTTTATCCTAAAGGAAAGGTTAAAAAAGCACAGCAAAAACCTTTTGAGATATTTCGTGGGTTCGGGGGGTAGATTATGAAAAGGGAAGGTATTAGCACCCTTTTCATCCATGGTTATCCATGGGCTCTTAGGTACTTGCTTAGATCAATCTTGCCTTGGTTTTCAATTGTGTGAAATGGTGCTTTGTGGATTGTTTTGAAAATGTTTTGAAAAGATGCCTTGCGCTAGGCTAACCTTGTAACAATTCTTTACTCGAATGTTTTACAAAAGGTGTTTTATCTTTTAAAAAGATGTTTCAAGGGTTTGAAAAGTTTGATTTTTGAAAAGTGTTTGTGAAGTGGGTTTTGAAATTAGGCAAGTGTTTTCTTTGCAAATTGACAAGCACTTAAGAGTTTATCTACCCTAAAGCTTTCTCAAAGATTTTCGTCGTGTTTTACCCCTTTGACAATTTTGTTCTACCATTGAAATTGGTAGGCAATCTTGTATCTAGGAAGTTTATTCGGGACAGGCGCGGGTCATCGCATAGACCATGAATGCAATGGTGCCAAGTGTCTTTGGCAATTTTGCTTGAAGGGACTTGATCGTTTTGATAGGCGACTTTCGAAAGCGTCATCGAGGGACTTATGATCATTTGATTTCGTTTTGCCAAAGACATTCGACGTGCAAGCATGGCCCATTTGGAAGGCAACATGTGGGATTACCCTAGGGGGGTGCGAGTGTGATTGTGTATTGATTACATATATTTGTCTTGTATTAGGTTATCTAGCGTTTTGATTTTTATGTACATACAAACCCTAGGTCTAACCATGGTATAATTGGAAAAACTGTAAATTGCGGAATGTAAATCTACGCTATTACACAATAATATCCAGGAGTGGGGGTATAAATGTACAAGGGGATGAGACTTATAGTATTTACAACCAAATCGAATGTCACAATCAAAATATAAATGTCGAATGTACAAATATAAAATAAAATGTGTGTAGAGCAATATATTGTGTAAGTGCAAATATGTACAAGTGCGAAATGTGAAATTGAGCCGTATTAGGGTTTTGACCTAGATAAATGTTTTTTAGATAAATCTTGATTTTAATTTACATGTTAATTTTATACAAATGTGTATTAGTCTAAAAAATGTTTTCAAATTTATATGATATATACGAATCAATATCTTAAAATATATGTACAAATATGTATAAAAAGTATTTTCAATTATGTATACGAAGTATTTTGTTTATTTATGTACAAATATAATTTAAAAAGGACATTTTAACTTATATGATAGAAAATGCATTAAATTAGTATTTTACAAATGATGAAAAACATTGTTTATAAAATAAAGTTAGTAGATATTGTTTTTACAAATAAATAAAAAAAGGTTAGTGTTTTATAAAAAAAGAATGAGTATTGTTTATATATGAAAAAAAAGAAGATTAGTTTTTTAATGTTGTTAAAAAAAAAAAGAGGAGAAGTATTTTCAATGGGCTTAGGAAGGCAGAAACGGGTCAGGTTAAGCCCATGTTGAACAAAGGCGAAAATTAGGGTTAGGCAGTTTGGTTCAATTGGGAACGAAGTTTAGGGTTCGAACGGCGCCGCTCACTGAGTTCGTCTTCTCCGTTTAGGCTTGAGTGCTTCTCTTTGCTTCGAGGCCACCAGCGCTTTCCCTACCTTTCCTCCTCCTTCCAGTTCGAGCTCAAAGGCCTCAATACAGAAAGGTTCGCTTTGGATGTTTTTCTGATTCTTTTCTCTTTTATGAATTGCATGCATTATTAGTTTCGAATTTGATTCTTAAGTTTGTGTTGCTATGGAGGTGATGGATAAGAAAAAGGGAGAAACAATTGACTACCTGACTTGGAGGGGGAAAGAGGATGTGACGCTTAGGAGGCTCGATGGCGGAGATGGACTTGATGAGTCTTTGCTTCTGATGACCCTGGTAACTTCGTTCTTTGCTTATGTTAGGGCTTTGATGATGTTGCTAGATTTGCCTGAAAACCCTAATTCACTTCTTTATCTTCTTCTGCCACTGTGATGCCTTTGCGTTCTGTATATTATTGGAACTGTTGCTTGAGTATCTTTCTCTTCTTCGCTCGTCCCTTTGAATGGTTGAATGCTGTGAACAGTTATTGCCTTGGGGATTCTGTATGTTGCTTTGCTTATCAAATTTTTCTTGTGTGTTTGAAAGTTGAGACAGGGTAATGGTTGAAAAAATGGTTTTTTGGACAGTAAGTTTTTTTTTGTATATTGGTTTTGGTTGTTAGGCTTGGTGTTGGTTCAGTTTTGGCCTTGGTTGATGATATTTGATTATGACAGGGTATTGGTTTTGGTAGTGAAGTTGTGGTTCTTTGTTATGACAGTAGTGGTGTTCTTTTGACTTAGGCAGGTTGTGGTGCTTTTGAAGGTTGAGGCTAATGCTGGTTTGATGGTTTAGGGGTTGGACAGGTTTGAGGGTTATGACATTAATGGTTTGAGAATTGGTTTGGATATGAGAGGATGTTGGTTTTGAGATAACTCAGTTTTCTTTTGCAGGTCTATGTGTTTTTGTGTATTTTGATGGCCTTAGTTTGATCAGTTTGCAAGTATGGTTTTTTGGTTCTAATGGTAAGGCAGGGTATTGGTGTTTGATGACAGTAGGCTGGTTCTTGGCTTGAGTTTGTATATTTAGTGCAGGGTATGCTCCAGGTTTTAATGATGCAGGCTTAATGGTTTAGGAGTTAGACAGGTTTAAGGTGTTTGTGATGAGGATGCAGGTTTATGCGTTTTTTGATTAAACTTGGTAGCAGGCTTTTGTATGTTATGTTGTGTGTTTTTCTGATATGGTTGCCTATGCTGAGTTTGTATTATATCTTTTCTATCTTTTCTCTTGGCGCCCAATCTTTTTTTTTCAAAGCTTTGGTCTTCTCTTTGACCCAAGTCTGCTGGATATTTTCACAAGGTTTCATGGCATTTTTCCATTTCAGTAATTGGCTATGCTGTGTAATTTTTGAACAATGCTGAATTATCCTCTTTGTTGTATATCTTTTCTGCCTCTACTGTCTATGCCTGCTGCCTATGTTACTGAACTGAGTTGGCTCTTTTCTGATTTTGTATATCTTCATTTCCTGCTATCCATTCTGACTGCTGAACCTGAACTATGCCTAAACCCTGCTTGCTTTATCTCTCTTTTCTCTCTCTCAAAGTACAGTTTGAATTTTAATATGATTATATTTTGTACTTGCTCTGAAGGGGTTCTATGGGAAATGATGAGTTAAGATTGTTTAGCTTGCATAATACATCTTGCATCTCCTTTTGACAGCTTGTGTGCTTTCTTGATTTTCTTGGCAAAGGTCCCTTTGACAGCTTGTAGGCTTTGATAGCAACTTGTGCCATTTTGACTTTTTTGATATCTTTTGGCATTCTGACAGTAGCCTTTGCTTTTGGATAGAAAGTTTGGATTGGATTTTTCAGTTTGGATTTGAACCATATGGTTTGAATTGGACATTGAGATTCTATGCAGCTTGCAAACTTTTTAGAAACTATGCATTTGCATTTGCATTCATGACATAAAATAATCTTCCCTCTCTGTGAACCGGGAGAAATCCCGTGATTTGCAGAGAGGGTCAACTGATCCCAGTCAGTGGCCCCTAATGATGAGCAATTTTTAACTGTCTTTTTTTTTTTAATTTTAATGCTTTCTGACTTTTCTTATTTCTTTTTGCAGATGAAAAATGGAATACCGGAGCGGAGTGAAGAACGAAGAATATTTAGAAAATATGATAGTTTTTCATTCTATGTAATATTTTAATTAAATGTAAATTATTGTTTGTAACAACAATTTGTACAAATAATTCGAATATTAATAAAAATCAAATTATCCAATTGGTTCTAACTTTCTTTATTGCTTATTTATTTATTTAAAATTCTTAGAATTAAAACAATTGAAAAATAAATTCAATCATTTAATTTCAGAATAATAAATAACTAAAATAAAACAACATTGATCCAATAAACCTGTCTTATCCAAAATCCAAAGCAAAGCAGCAATTAACCCAGATAGACTGACCAAACACATGAACACTGTGAATCCAATACTGCATCTTGTATCTGACCGGCCCAATCAAAACGTACTGAATTCAAACCACTGTCTCTTTTACTGATTAAACCAAGATAACGCGAGTTTTAATCCGAATCTCGAAATAAACCGCAAAGTGCTGTGGAATTCAAATTCTTCTGAGAATATGCCCATAAAACCCTAATTCCCGATTAAATGCCAAATCACGCTCGCTTGATCAAAATTGAACCAAAAATCAACCAAACCCTGAGCCCACTGTATGAAACAATTCAGAGCTCTGAAAATCAGTAAAAAACCCTAGTTTTGCTTGACTGTCAAGAAAAGTCCGTTTGTCCGATTCTTGAGCCAGTTTGAGAAGTCAGGAAATGCTTGAAGCTGAGATTTCTTGGGGAAAAATGCGAGGGCAAATTTTGGGGTACAACACATTCCAATATACGTTAAATTTGATACCTTTATCTCTTGCACTAATGATTGACTTAATAATTGTTATACCTCGTCTAATATCATTCTCCATATCACGAGTTGATTCTTTTCCATCATTATTAGAAGCCATTTGACCTGTAATATTAAAGAACATATAAAATTCAAGTAACATAAACACAATATAAAAACATAAACACAATATGAATTACTAGTACCTATTTCATTAACATCTCTTTCGTTTCCATCATTATTAGAAGCGGGGTATCATTTTTCCTCATTGGTAGGCATATGACCTGTAATATTAAAGAAAAACTTAAACACCATATAAAATTCAAGTAGCATTGAATTAATAAACACAATATAAAAACATAAACACCATATAAAATTTAAGTAGCATTGAATTAATAAACACAATATAAAAACATAAACACCATATAAAATTCAAGTAGCATTGAATTAATAAACACAATATAAAAACATAAACACCATATAAAATTCAAGTAGCATTGAATTAATAAGCACAATAGAAAAACATAAACACCATATAAAATTCAAGTAGCATTGAATTAATAAACACAATATAAAAATATAAAGACCATCTAAAATTCAAGTATCATTGAATTAATAAACATAATATAAAAACATAAACACATTATGAATTACTAGTACCTTTTTCACTAACATCTCTTTCGTTTCTTGGTTGGAATATGAATTACTTGGCTCTTAACAACTCAGACGGATGGATTGATCCAAATTCCCTCATTATGATCATTTCTAATATATGTTTCATCCGCTATAATATTCTCATCTTGATCATTTCGTACATACAACTAATTCCCTCTAACATATGACTCATCCTCAACAACAACATCACTTTGATTTACACTGTTATCATCAATCACTTTGTTGGATAAAAGCACTATAGACCATTTCGTACTTGTCGGATGAGTGACATAGAATACTTGTTTAGCTTAAGAAGCTATAATAAAAGGCTCATCTTTGTACCCCATCCTATTAAGATCCACTTGTAAAAATCCCGACTTATTCATTCGTATGCCACTATTATGTAACCACTTGCAACCAAATATAGGAATATGAAACTTCTCATAATCAAACACTCAAATATGCTCGATAACCCCAAAATATGACATATTTGCATATTTGGGGTTTAAGTCATTCATACTTGAAATATGCATTGCTTCAACTACAACAGTGACACCAATATTCTGCATAGTGCTTTTATCATCTTGTTCTTTGGTATAAAATGTGTATCCATAAATTGCGTATGTGCTATAAGAAAACATGAGCAAACTCGGACCATATGCTAAACATCTCAACCTTTCTGTTATTGAAGCGGGGTCTAAATCAAACTTTGAATAAATATGATCTTTGAACCATTGTATAAAACTTTGATTATGCTCTCGTATAATCCAATTTTCATTTCTATTCGGATTTAAACCCCATAGTACATCCTTGTGCATTTCAACATACGGATCAACCTCATTGTCATTGTGTAGAACATATAAATGCACTTGATCCTGTTGAACCCTTGATAATGTCACAATTTTATTTCTGATTAAATTTATTCCTTCCTTCCTATCTAAAATATGAGATTTGGGTAGTCCAATTGATTGAATATTAGTCAAATATTCAGTACAAAACTCAACCGCTTCTTCAACAATGTATCATTTAACCATACAACCTTATGGTCGACTTTTATTTTTCACGTACCATTTTAATATTTTCATATAACGCTCAACATGGTACATCCATCTCATATAAGCTGGTCCACACAATTGTGTCTCTTTCACAAGATGAACAACAAGATGTACTATAATGTCAAAAAATGAGGGAGGAAAATATATTTCAAGCTCACACAAAGTAATAACTATTTATTTTTCCAATATTGGTAAGATCTCAATGTCGATCACCTTACTACAAATTAACCGGAAGGAAAACATAATTTAGTTATGGCGCTTCTTACTTTTTCTGGAAAAATAGAACGTATACCTATTGGTAGAAAATGCTCCATTATAACATGGAAATCATGTGTCTTTAAAATCTTTAACTTGAGGTATTTCATAGACACAAGTCTTCTAATATCTGAAGAGTAACCTTCTGGAACTTTAACTTCACTTAGAAACTTACACAATATTTTTTTCTCCTTTCTAGATAAAGTATAAGCAGCAGGCGGCAAATATGTTCGTGTTCCTTTCTTCACGGGTCCTAATTCAGTTCTTATTCCCATCTCTATCAAGTCCTTTCTTGCTTTAAGGCCATCCTTAGACTTTCCTTGTATATTGAGTAATGTACCGATAACACTTTCAAATACATTTTTTTCAATATGCATAACATCAAGAAAATGTCTTACATACAACGACTTCCAATACGGCAATTCAAAAAAAATTGACCTCTTCTTCCATCCACTTTTAACAAGCTTATTTGAAAAAGGCTTTCCAAACTGAGTACTCATATCTTTAACCTTCTCATAAACTTGGTCACCTGTCAACATAGGTGGAGCTCTATCATGTTCTTGATTTTCATTGAATTCCTTTATCCATCCACAGTAGTGATGATTAGAATTTAAGAATCTACGATGACCGAGAAATACATTCTTTTGACAAAATTCCAATCGCTTCCAATTTGTGTGTTCTTCACAAATAGGACACGCTTTTTGACCTTTAATGCTATACCCTGATAGATTTCTGTATGCCGGAAAATCATTAATTGTTTTAAACAACATCGCTCTCAAATTGAAACCTTCTTTCCTATATCCATCATAAACCTCCACACCGTTCTCCCACAAAATCTTTAAATCTTCGGTTAGCGGTGTCAAGTATATGTCTATGTCATTCCCTGATTGTTTAGGTCCAGAAATTAACATAGATAACATCATGTACTTGCGCTTCATACATAACCATGGAGGTGGGTTATAAATAATCATAATTACAGGCCATGTGGAATGTGAGATACTTTGAAAACCATGCGGGTTCATTCCATTTGTAGATAATTCCAAGCGAAGGTTTCTTGCTTCTCCTCCAAAATTAGGATAATCATTATCAATTTTTAACCACTGTGGTGAATCTTCCGGATGTTGAAACTTTCCATCAATAATTCTTTCATCTACATGCCAAGTCAAGTGTCTTGCAACGGTTTCACTATGAAACATGCGTCTAAATCTCGGAATTATAGGAAAATACCATAAGACTTTTGCTGGAGACAATTTTTTCTTATCTCGAGATAAACCACATTTAGGACACTCATTTAACGATGCATATTCATTTCGAAACAAAATGAAATCATTTGGACAAGCATGTATCTTATCATAGCTCATGCCAATAGAGCACAACATTTTTTTGGCCGCATATGTTCGACCAGGAAGAACATTATCCTCCGGAAGCATATCTTTCATAAGGACTAATAACTTTGTGAAACTTTTATCCGACCATCCGTTGCCCGCCTTTAAGTTGTATAACTTTAATACTGCGGAGAGTCTTGTGAATTTAGTGCAACCTTTATACAATGGTTTCTCTGCATCGCTTACCAACCTCTCAAACATTTTGGGACAATCCTGAAGATCTTCTTCAAGTGCTTCTGCAATCTCTTCGACACGATCACAATCATATGTATCTCTACCATTGTTGTCTGAAGCATATGTCATACTATCCCCCGGTTCAACATCCCCGTTACTTTTCTCACTATGGAATATCTAACATGTATAACTTCGATCAATTCCACGCCTCAATAAATGCGATTACAACCCAACTGCGTCAACCCGGCCCATAAAACAACAACTTAAGCAAGGACATTTCATTAGATTGGCGTATTAGGCGTGTTCAACGACAAACTTAACGAATTCCAATACCCCATTCTCGTACTCTTTGGACAATTGATTAGCAGACATCCATTTTTTATCCATGGTCTTACTATTAAGTAAGCTAAACAAAAACAATACTTAAAAAAATGACAAAGACTAAAAAGTTTAATACCAATTAGGCATATTCATCGAAAATAAAAATACTATAATTATTCGAGCAACTATAGTAAATTAAAAGAACAACTAAATACCTGTAGAGAAGTCAATAACTTCTGAAATCACACAGTATAATATTCTTGAAAACGCTCAGAAACTTCACTCTTCACAAGTAACCTATATAAATGATCAACTAATTTCATTATAATAAAACAAATCTATAGAATAAGAATTACATTAGAATATTTATACAATATTAAACATATGTATGTATACACCATTAAATAATCACTAATAATCATTAAACATATTTGATTTTAAAATATGAAGGTAAAATATTATTAAAAAAAATTTGTTTAATAAAGATCTATTTTAATATTCTACATTGAGAATATAAATCAATCAAACAATTCATGCGACTCTATATTAATCAAATGGCTCATAAAGTGTAACTTTCATTTTTTTTCCCTTCAAATTATATTCTAACTTCAAATCTAGATCTTCAAATTTTAATCCAACAATCATAATTTATTTAACTATCCTATTTTTTTATGTTAGCATGACTCTTACATTAGAGAGTCCAAGTTTCCATAATTCTATTGACCCATAAATACTTTATGTAACATGTTTCTTTTATCTAGAATTTTTTTCACTATATAAACTATTTCTTTATCAATTTCTAATCACCAACTTTAATAAAACATTTCATCCTTGTGTCTCGTTCGTGACTCTTGTCTAAAAACCAACTTTTCACAATAATAATCGCAATGGTAATGTATATACATTTTAATTACAATGTTTTTTTCTCTCATTCAATACATGCAATATTCGTTGTGACATTTACACAAACACCTTACATGCAATCTCATTGTGACATTTTCCCAAACACCTTACATGCAAAAACCATATGCCACACAAAACACACCATAATGCAACATTATCAATACTAAATCAACACTAAAACAACATTATCAACACTATCAACTAAACCAAATGCAACATTATATATCAACATTATCAAACATATCAAATATATCAAAAATCATACCTATAGGAGAAGAGAACCTTGGTTGTGAATGGAAGAAAGGATGCAACGGTCTTGAATGGAAGAAGGATGAGAATCTTGAAGAAAGGATGCAAAGATTTTGTCAAGAATCAAACAAAAAATGGTGTCAAAGTGGGTTTTGTTCGTAAGTACTGTATTCTGTAAAATGGGTTTTGCAAATAATAACGTGTTACTGTGTTTTATGTTGGGCGCATGTTTTATTTTTTTTATAACATGACTTTAGGCAGCTCTTGTAGTAGAAAGCGCTGCTTAATCCCCCCCTTTAGGCATCTCTTTAAGAAAGCGCTGCTTAATCCCCCCTTTAGGCAACACTTTAGTAAAGCGCTACAGTGTCTACCCCCTTTAACAATGCTTTATAAATTTACATTAACCCCCTTTAGGCAGCGCTTTCACAAAGCGCTACTTAAGCCCACCCTTTAGGCAGCGCTTCTGAAAAGCGCTTTTTAAGCACACCCTTTAGGCAGCTGTTGTACCCCTAAATTTTCCCTCTCATTTCTCAAGGAATCACCCTGGATCCCCAAGTTTGCCTTCATCAAGTCTCCAGGCCTTGAATTATCAATTTTTCCAAGCAAACCATTCACAAGGGCAAAATGGTCATTTGCATACTGAGAAGTCTAACTTTGACTTTTGGATCAAAATCAAATCTCAAAAATCATATTTCACCAAGACATGTTGGAATATAAAGTTTGTTTCATCAAGAATTCCAAAAGTCAAATTTAGCATGGAAGAGCCAAATTCTAAATACTTAGAACTTTTCTAAAATTGACACTTCAGAACTTCTGAGCCAGCCTCCATGCAAGTGCAGTTAGAGTTTACAAATATGGTTCAGAACATATCCTTCAGTCAGAACATGGCTCTTCAGCCTCTACGCAAGCTCAGTCTGAGTTTGCCAGGGTAATTCAAGAAAGGTTACAAAGCGCGCTGCAAGCATTTCTAGAAAGTCTGAAAGCTCCTTTAGAACATGCTGGAGCCAGAAGATAAGAGGATCAGAAGATTGGATGCTACGATGTAGCAGAACTTCTGATCCAGAACTAAGCCTTGGTGTAGAGTTTCACATTGCAGGATTTCTGGTTGTGATAAGTCTCATCATCATTTAATGCTCACAACCACCTTCTGAGTCTTTATCCAAAGGATCTTCATCATGTGTACCTTTATTGTATTGGGATAGCAACTTTGCTTTTGCTTTTCCTTAATTCCTGCTGACAGCCACCATGCTTGCTTCAAAGACAAGGCATCGCTTCAGCACATGAAGGCTATTTTCAACGCTTTGGTCATAACTTGACCAAATCCGAAAAACCTTGCTTATACAACTTGCTGCAGACCTATGACCAACAGGAGGTTCAGCCTACGCCTGCATATCATGATTACACCAAACTAGCATACGAAAACTGTGATGAAAAATAAAAGGAAGAGGATGCCAAAACAGGTTCAAATCCTATTTGTTTTCCCCCCCAAAGTCACAACAAATTATTCTATAAATACTTGGCTCCATCACACGTTCAAGGGGCTGGCTTTTGGAGAGAGAGATTGGCCAAAAGAGAGAAAAAGAAGTTGTGAAACCTTCATAAAAATCCAGATTTCTCATACATAAAAACAAACCTTTGTTCTTCCCTTTGAACAAAAGGACACAACCACTCTTCCGGCTCTCTTACTAACTCAGAACATCCAGAGGCAGCCACTCAAAGCTCCAAGCACGCTCCAGGTAAGTCTTTCTGACTTTACTTGCTTTTCATTCTGAACATCATTAACATATAAATATCATAGTATTAATGTTGTACATATCATTGTATGAATAGAAAAACTATGGATCAGAACTTCTAGAATAATGCTAGGCTCAGACTTAGGATTGGAACTTCTATGATTTGTTGTGCTGTGATCATTCTGATTTGCTGAACTGAATAAATTGTTGTTGTGTTGATTAAGAACTAAAATGTAACACAGAACTTCTGTTTTTCACTCATCATTTTAACACACAGAACTTCTAGGATTTTCTCACTATTTAAGCACGTAAAACTTCTGAGTTCTCTTCACTATTTTAACACACAGAACTTCCATGATTTTTTCTCACTGTTAACACACACTGAACTTCTGATATTCACCCATTGGCTCAGCACAATACTGAACTTCTAATGTTCACTCACAATCTTAACACAACACAGAGCTTCTGAGTTCTCCTCACATGTCAAATACACTAAATTGTTGATGTTTGCTAACTGTTTCAATGAAAAACAGAACTTCTGACTTTTGGTTCACTGGTTGGACACCACCTGGAACCTCTGTGTTTTCCCTCAAACGTTTTTGCAGGACTTCAGAGTGTATCCATCCAGAACCTCTGTTCCCTTTCCCTCTGACATTTTTTGCAGAACCTCAGAGTGTACGAATCCAAAACTTCTGATCCCACTGACTTTTCCTGCTGAGTCACGCCCCTGGCTTCAGAACTTCTGGTCCTTGTTTCTTTGTTTGCAACAACACGCTTTTTCTATTTTGCATTTATTTTCCCTTTCATATTTTTTTATTAACATAATAAACATAAAAATATTTTCTTTTATTTTATTTCCTTAAGACAAAAATATTTTCTAAAACTAGTCCATTTCTTTGTACATTCTTATACATTTCAATATGATTGTAACAATAATTTAGGATTTATTTTTACTTGCAATCCCCATTCATAAATATGTATCCTCATCCCCTAAATATTGTAATAGCGTAGGACTTTACATTTCTGCAATTTATCGCTTTCAAATGTAAATGCTAGTAATTAGGTGTGTATGGCAAGATAAAATCAACAAGTAGACCGCCAAAAATCAAAGACAAATGCATGCAATCAAACACTATTCACACATGCACCCTTAAGGTTAACTCCACTTGTTGCCTAAAAAATGATCATGTTATGCATGTGGGGTGTCTTAGCAAAAACAATCGAAATACAAGATCATAGTCCCTCGATGACGCTATCAAAGTTGCCTTTCGAAATGATCTTAGTCCCTAAAGAAAAATGCTAAGACATCTCACAACATTGCTATCATGATCATACGATGACCCAACGCCTGTCCCTTCACATTCAACGATGGGGCTTCTTACCAAGTCACTGGTAAGATAGCAACATCTAAAGGAGGAAGAAAATCACATCTAAGACCTTTTGAGTAGGTAGGTTCGCTCTCAGTTACTTGCTTGCTCACAACAAAAAATACACCAACACTTTCATTTTGAAAACATTTTCGAAACAAACACTTTGTATGCGTTCTTATAGAAACAAGAACCATTACAAAGTTATATTTTCAAAATACTTTCAAAAAACCACACCACAAGCACATTCAAACGAAAGCAAGTGATCTAGCAAGTAACTAAGAGCCCATGGAAAACCATGGATGAAAAGGGTGCTAACACCTTCCCTTTTCAGAATCTACCCCCCGAACTGAAAACATATCTAAAGGTATTTCTTGTGCTTTTTCACCTTTCCTTTTGGATAAAAGAAAAGTTGGTGGCGACTCTTGCTAAACCGCAACATTTGCAAACACAAACGCAAAACCTTCAAGTCAGTTCTCCCACCGTATCACAGAACTGGCGACTCTCAGGGGAAAAAGTTAAAAGTGGGGTTACCTTAGGGTTAGATCACATTTACTTGCTTATATTGTTTGATTTGCATGCTTTACATTTTGGTTCCTTCTTTGGGTCTATTTTAAATCCTACACCCGGATTTGGGAACACCTTTTAGGTAAGTAGCAATAAACTGTGAGGGAACTGTGCGGGGTATACCGACACGGTTGAAGCAGTAGCTACGTTGATGTGGCACTTTGGTTGGTACCGGTAAACCTTGAGTCAGTCAAGGAGAGTACAAGGCCGCCGCGTGGTGTCGTAAAGCATCAATTGACCTTAGAATCTTACTTGACCAACTTGGCCATTAGAAAGTAGCGAGATAACTGGCTCTGCTACAGTTCGAAGTTGGTTGATACTCGATGCTACACTCATTGAGGTTTGACTCTTGAGTTTTGTTTGGTTATGAGTCAATCACTTATTGAACAAAACTTGGGGGAAAGATCAGTGATATTGAGATCCCTTAGAACCCGGTTACTATTAACTAGGACAGGTTGAGCCAACTAAACTTCAAAAGGATACTTACCTACAAACTCCATGCAAGCCTAAAACTAAGGACTTGTCTGTGTGTATATGATTATTTGTATATAAACTTGCTTACCTCTCATATCTGTATATAACATCATAACATCATACCATAGCATTTTCAATAACCATTTCAAGGATCTTGAGGGTCTTTGATGCATGTTGTGATGAACCAAACGTCTAACAAGGGGGAAGAGGATTTATTTTCCTCTGACCAAACATCGTCAAAGATCAAGTACAAAAAACTTGAGTCAAGGGCTATGACCCACTTGATATGGTGAGCTTAATCTTCGTGGAAAGACATCCACCGATACAAAGTTCTCCAATCAAAGACGTTGATCAAAATTCAATCTCTAAATTTTTCTTGTGTTTACCCCGCGAGATCCTTGAAAACATGCATCCACATATCATGCATCATATCATAACAGGTTTCTCCCATACAGGTCTCCTTATCTTCCTACTGTTTATTTCAGTAGAGATGGCTCTAGAGCGGACTATCAAGGACATCCAGGCTCAAAACGCTCAACTTCAAGAGATGTTCTTGAACCTGTCCAAGGGGCAAGAAGAGGTGAAAGCTCTCCTCACAAGGGGCATGGTCATAGGGAATTCGGAAGGCACCAAGGATGATCAGTTGGAAAGGCTACAAACTGAAATAGCCATAATGAGGGTCTAAATGATGGGATAACTGGTGGGCCAGATGGCTCTCATCTAAAACTTGGCTCAGGGACAAGAAGAGCTGTGAGTCCTCATCAACAAGCTTCGTCAAGACAGATGTAACCAAATGGGGCAAACATCTAAAATTGGGGATCAAGTCATCATTCAGCCTCCTATGAGACAAGAGACCGGTTTAAGGGAGAGAAGATCTTCCCAATTTGCTTCCATGGCACGAGCCCAACAACGAATACGTCAACATCAACCGGAAAATCAGCAAAGGCAAAGCGAGCCCAAAAGACAGTTTACCAACATCAACGTACCACTGTCCCAAGCTTTGCAACACATGCTGAGGATGAATCTGATTACACCAATAAGACCTCATCCAAACCCCAAAACTTGTTCTCCCAGCTACAATACGGATGCCAGGTGTGCCTATCATTCTGATAGTCCTGGACATGATACAAACTATTGTTGGGCGTTGAAGTAGAAGATTTAAAACCTGGTCGATGAAGGAATGCTGGAGTTCACACAAGATGGCCAGACTGAATTCTTCTGCCAAAGGCTCACCACCTAAAGTGACAAGTTCAAACAAAAAGGCTTTTGTTCATTTTGAATTTTCAAGTTGTAATTTCTCTTTTGTTATTCAAAAAATTATCTATTAATGTCAAACTTTGTTTCATTTAATGCATTGCATATGTTTGTCTTGAATTCATCCGTTCATTTTCTCAATATTTAAACTATGATTTCTACTTCCTTTATGGCATTTAACTCTTGCTAAAAGTTACAAGCCTTTAGAGGGAGGATGACAAAAACAATGCCATAATCTCATACAGTATGCTTTTGAACAGACCGCGTTGACGATGTACACGCGTTTTTTTCAAATCCTAAACACTGGAGCTATAAGGAAGATAATCCCTAGTCAACCCCTTCGAGCCAAAGAAGTAGAAGTTTTTTATTTTTCACAAAATTAAAACCTTTAAACAAAACCTGGGGCAGGGTAGTCTCTCGGTTAATTCAAGTGCGCGTTCAAATCGCAAACTCTCATCTCGTAATTACAACGAATGGCATCAAAACGTTCCTCTGGAATCAAAAGATGGTGATGGTTCCCTATCACATAGGCAATCATTATCTCTCTAAAAAATAAAATCCCACTAAGTCAAAATCTACGAAGGAGAATTAAAGAGAACTGGGGCATCCCGCTGACTGTAATCTCAAAACAGGAACAATCAGGCAAAAATTAGGGATAACGAATCAAAAGAAAGAGGTCACTACAAATCCTCAACAGCACAAAAAAATGTTGCAAAAATGACTGCCTTCCGAAAAACTTAACCTGTCTGAACCATCACCAAAACGTCATTCCAGACTCAATTGGAGTTCAAATGCACAATTAACTGAGCTTAGGACTGAAGAACATCACGAA
The DNA here is from genome assembly GCA_948472305.1 of Vicia faba. Taxonomy (NCBI): domain Eukaryota; kingdom Viridiplantae; phylum Streptophyta; class Magnoliopsida; order Fabales; family Fabaceae; genus Vicia; species Vicia faba. The sequence goes on along the minus strand of OX451741.1, from coordinate 928,760,031 downwards.
GAGCGGGTGGGTACAAATACACTTTGAGCCTTTATCATTTGTTTCTTAAACCGTGAACCAAGCCACGTTACAACCCTTCAAAAGTCCTAATTGAAGCACGGGTTAGTTCGAAAGCATACTGTTGCAAAAGGTATCCTGACTCCTGTAAGGTTTTACTCAAAATCCTGAGTTGAATTTTTCTTACAAAATTTATTTACTCGCTAAAACGCATTTTCAAAAAAAAGTTTCAAGACAAACATAAACTATGCATTACTTGAATATCACTCTTTGCATATGGCTATTTGTTTGACAACAGAGAAATTCACACAACGAATATCCGATGAACGAAAGCTCTCTCAGTGAACAAAATCACTTCAAGTAGGATGACACTTCCATTGACAAATCTCCTATCAATAGGGGGGCATGAAACGTCAATATCCAGCGCACCTGGGGCAGTCCAATCAAGATTCCAAGAAACCTCTCAAGAAATGCAGAGTAACCGGAGGCAGGTCTCCATCTCCGAGACCTGGGGCGGTCCAGTCAAGATTCTAAGAAATCTCTCAAGAATTACAGAGTAACCAGGGGCAAGTCTCTATCTCCGTCACTTGGGGCATTGAACGTCAATCTCAACAAAGGGTTACGTACAGTCAAACATTTCCAGGAAGTGCCACAAACACTCGCTGCTAGGGGCAGTGACAAATCTCCCCAAAATACTTCTCATAGGATGATTCCCCAGCCATAGTTTAATCTCTAAAACCCTTTCCCCAGCTGAAACAACCTCAAGAGTCCTCGAGGACTTTCCCCAACAAAGTCGTCACCTCTCTAGCAGACCGGAAACATGGTTTATTTCCCAAACAAACGGCAGAAATCCCCAGCTTGAGGTGGCCTCTCCAACTACTACAAATTAAAGGACCACAACTCCTCTTCCCTAGTAGACTACTCTACAATCCCCAGCAAGTTACTGTGAAACCTAGACCCGACCAGATATCAGTTCAACTTCGACTCCCTAGTAGAGCAACGAACAACCGAGACTCTTGAAATCTTTTCCCAAGTAGGAATAAACATTCTCCCCACAGAGTTTTCAATATCCTCCAGCGGAGTTCTCCTCAAACAATAAAACAGGAATCCCCGGTGGAAATATTCTAAGTAAAGTTTGAAGATACACCAACTCTTCAACAGCAACCCGAGATTTAATAACTCCCCAACACTTGTCAAGGATTTATTCTCCAAGACAAATTTACACTTCAACAACATTCATAGCATATGCATACAAAATACGTATAACACAAATCTCATTTATTTTGAGAACATCATTACACAATGCATACATCACGACATTGCATACAACTAACGTTTTACCTTTTTCAGGAAAGGTCAATAAACAGATGGCTACCATCAACCTTTTCAAGTTCCAGATTAATACCTGTAGCAAGCCAGGAAAACTATCTGTGGACGACTGATTGTAGATTAATACCTGTAACAAGCCAGGAAAACTATCTATATAAAGAGATTGAAGATTAATACCTGTAGCAAGCCAGGAAAACTATCTTTCTTTCTCAGGTCAAAGATTAATACCTGAAACCAGACAGGACAACTATCTCATCGACCAATCTTTTCAAGTTCCAGATTAATACCTGTAGCAAGCCAGGAAAACTATCTATGGACGAGAGATTGTAGATTAATACTTGTAACAAGCTAGGAAAACTATCTACATGAAGATATTGGAGATTAATACCTGTAACAAGCCAGGAAAACTATCTTTCTTTCTCAGGTCAGAGATTAATACCTAAAACCAGCCAGGACAACTATCTCCTCGACCAACCTTTTCAAGTCCCAGTTTAATACCTGTAGTAAGCCAGGAAAACTATATGTGGACGACTGATTGTAAATTAATACCTGTAACAAGCCAGGAAAACTATCTACATGAAGAGATTGAAGATTAATACCTGTAGCAAGCCAGGAAAATTATCTTTCTTTCTCAGGTCAGAGATTAATACCTGAAACCAGACAGGACAACTATCTCATCGACCAACCTTTTCAAGTTCCAGATTAATACCTGTAGCAAGCCAGGAAAACTATCTGTGGACGACTGATTGTAGATTAATACCTGTAACAAGCCAGGAAAACTATCTTTCTTTCTCAGGTCAGAGATTAATACCTGAAACCAGCCAGGACAGCTATCTCCTCGACCAACCTTTTCAAGTCCCAGTTTAATACCTGTAGCAAGCCAGGAAAACTATATGTGGACGACTGATTGTAGATTAATACCTGTAACAAGCCAGGAAAACTATCTACATGAAGAGATTGAAGATTAATACCTGTAACAAGCCAGGAAAACTATCTTTCTTTCTCAGTTCAGAGATTAATACCTGAAACCAGACAGGACAACTATCTACTCAACCAGCTCAAACAATTCAACAATCACCTTCGGATGGCATCTTTAAGCCCATCTCCAACAACTTTCCATTATCTCTCCAAATGGCATCTTTAAGCCCATTCCATACATAATCAACTAACACATCTTCGAATGCAAATTTCTGGGCACTCTAGTGTTCAATCATCTTCCACCTTCAAGTCACGAATGACGGATCCGCCAATCTAACTCTTTAGGTTCAAGAAGTTTGAACAGGGGCAGTTGTTGCACCCCAAAATTTTCCCTCTCATTTCTCAAGGAATCACCCTGGATCCCCAAGTTTGCCTTTATCAAGTCTCCAGGCCTTGAATTATCAATTTTTCTAAGCAAACCATTCACAAGGGAAAATGGTCATTTGAACACTGAGAAGTCTAACTTTGACTTTTGGATCAAAATCAAATCTCAAAAATCATATTTCACCAAGACATGTTGGAATATAAAGTTTGTTTCATCAAGAATTTCAAAAGTCAAATTTACCATGGAAGAGCCAAATTCTAAATACTTAGAACTTTTCTAAAATTGACACTTCAGAACTTCTGAGCCAGCCTCCATGCAAGTGCAGTTAGAGTTTGCAAATATGGTTCAGAACATAGCCTTCAGTCAGAACATGGCTCTTCAGCCTCTACGCAAGCTCAGCCAAAGTTTGCCAGGGTAATTCAAGGAAGGTTACAAAGCATGCTGCAAGCATTTCTAGAAAGTCTGAAAGCTCCTTGAGAACATGCTAGAGCCAGAAGATAAGATGATCAGAAGATTGGATGCTACGCTGTAGCAGAACTTCTGATCTAGAACTAAGCCTTGGTGTAGAGTTTCACGTTGCAGGATTTCTGGTTGTGATAAGTCTCATCATCATTTAATGCTCATTTAATACTCACAACCACCTTCTGAGTCTTTATCCAAAGTATCTTCATGATGTGTACCTTTATTGTCTTGGGATATAAACTTTTCTTTTCCTTAATTCCTGCTGACAGCCACCATGCTTGCTTCAAAGACAAGGCAGCGCTTCAGCACATGAAGGCTATTTTCCACGCTTTGGTCAAAACTTGACCAAATCCCAAAAACCTTGCTTATACAACTTTCTACAGACCTATGACCAACAGCTGGTTCAGCCTACGCGTGCATCTCATGATTACACCAAACTAGCATACAAAAAATGTGATGAAAAAGAAAAGGAATAGGATGCCAAAACAGGTTCAAATCCTATTTGTTTTTCCCCCTCAAAGTCACAGCAAATTCATCTATAAATACTTGGCTCCATCACACGTTCAAGGGACTGGCTTTTGGAGAGAGAGAGATTGGCCAAAAGAGAGAAAAAGAAGTTGTGAAACCTTCACAAAAATCTAGATTTCTCATACATAAAAACAAACCTTTGCTCTTCCCTTTGAACAAAAGGACACAACCACTCTTCCGTCTCTCTTACTGACTCAGAACATCCAGAGGCAGCCACTCAAACTCCAGGCACGCTCCAGGTAAGTCTTTATGACTTTACTTGCTTTTCATTCTGAACATCATTAACATATAAATATCATAGTATTAATGTTGTACATATCATTGTATGAATAGAAAAAACTATGGATCAGAACTTCTAGAATAATGCTAGGCTCAGACTTAGGATTGGAACTTCTATGATTTGTTGTGCTGTGATCATTCTGATTTGCTGAACTGAATAAATTGTTGTTGTGCTGATTAAGAGCTAAAATGTAACACCGAACTTCTATTTTTCACTCATCATTTTAACACACAGAACTTCTAGGATTTTATCACTGTTTAAGCACGTAGAACTTCTGAGTTCTCTTCACTGTTTTAACACACATAACTTCCATGATTTTTTTCTCACTGTTAACACACACTGAACTTCTGATGTTCACCCACTGGCTCAGCACAATACTGAACTTCTGATGTTCACTCACAATCTTAACACATCACAGAGCTTATGAGTTCTCCTCACATGTCAAATACACTGAATTGTTGACGTTTGCTCATTGTTTCAAAGAAATACAGAATTTTTGACTTTTGGTTCACTGGTTGGACACCACCCATAACCTCTGTGTTTTCCCTCTAACATTTTTGCAGGACTTCAGAGTGTATCCATCCAGAACCTCTGTTCCCTTTCCCTCTGACGTTTTTTGCAGGATCTCAGAGTGTACAAATCCAAAACTTTTGATCCCACTGACTTTTCCAGCTGAGTCACGCGCCTGGCTTCAGAACTTCTGATCCTTGTTTCTTTGTTTGCAGCAACACGCTTTTTCTATTTTGCATTTATTTTCCTTTTCATCTTTTTTTATTAACTTAAAAAACATAAAAATATTTTCTTTTATTTTATTTCCTTAAGACAAAAACATTTTCTAAAACTAGTCCATTTCCTTGTACATTCTTATACATTTCAATATGGTTGTAGTAATAACTTAGGATTTATTTTTACTTGTAATCCCCATTCATAAATATGTATCCCCATCCCCTAAATATTGTAATAGCATAGGACTTTACATTTCTGCAATTTATCGCTTTCAAATGTAAATGCTAGTAATTAGGCGTGTATGGAAAGATAAAATCAACAAGTAGACCGCCAAAAATCAAAGATAAATGCATGCAATCAAATACTATTCACACATGCACCCTTAAGGTTAACTCCACTTGTTGCCTAAAAAATGGTCATGTTATGCATGTGGGGTGTCTTAGCAAAAACAATCGAAATACAAGATCATAGTCCCTTGATGACGCTATCAAAGCTGCCTTTCTAAATGATCTTAGTCCCTAAAGAAAAATTCTAAGACATCTCACAACATTGCTATCATGATCATACAATGACCCAACGCCCGTCCCTTCACATCCAACGATGGCGCTTCTTACCAAGTCACTGGTAAGATAGAAACATCTAAAGGAGGAGGAAAGGCACATCTAAGACCTTTTGAGTAGGTAGGTTCGCTCTCAGTTACTTGCTTGCTCACAACAAAAAATACACCAACACTTTCATTTTGAAATCATTTTCGAAATAAACACTTTGTATGCGTTCTTATAGAAACGAGAACCATTACAAAGTTATATTTTCAAAAAACCACACCACAAGCACATTCAAACGAAAGTAAGTGATCTAGAAAGTAACTAAGAGACCATGGAAAACCATGGATGAAAAGGGTGCTAACACCTTCCCTTTTCATAATCTATCCCCCGAACTCAAAACATCTCTAAAGGTCTTTCCTGTGCTTTTTCACCTTTCCTTTTGGATAAAAGAAAAGTCGGTGGCGACTCTTGCTAAACCGCAACATTTGCAAACACAAACGCAAAACCTTCAAGTCAGTTCTCCCACTGTATCACAGAACTGACGACTCTGCTGGGGAAAAAGTTAAAAGTGGGGTTACCTTAGGGTTAGATCACATTTACTTGCTTATATTATTTGATTTGCATGCTTTACATTTTGGTTCCTTGTTTGGGTTTGTTTTAAATCCTACACCCGGATTTGGGAACACCTTTTAGGTAAGTAGCAATAAACTGTGAGGAAACTGTGCGGGGTATACCGACACGGTTAAAGTAGTAGCTACATTGATGTGGAACTTTGGTTGGTACCGGTAACCCTTGAGTAAGTCAAGGAGAGTACGGGGCCGCATCGTGGTATCGTAAAACATCAACTGATCTTAGAACCTTACTTGACCAACTTGGCCATTAGAAAGTAACGAGATAACCGACTCTGGTGCAATCCGAAGTTGGTTGATACTCGATGCTACACTCATTGAGATTTGACTCTTGAGTTTTGTTTGGTTGTGAGTCAATCACTTATTAAACGAAACTTGGGGGAAAGATCAGTGATATTGAGATCCCTTAGAACCCGATTACTATTAACTAGGACAGGTTGAGCCAACTAAACTTCAAGAGGGTACTTACCTACAAACTCCATGCAAGACTAAAACTAAGGACTTGTCTGTGTGTATAATATTATTTGTATATAAACTTGCTTACCTCTCATATCTGTATATAACATCATAACATCATACCATAGCATTTTCAATAATCATTTCAAGGATCTCGAGGGTCTTTGATGCAGGTTGTGATGAACCAAACGTCTAGTAAGGGGAAGAGGATTTATTTTCCTCTGACCAAATGCCGTCAAAGATCAAGTACAACAAACTTGAGTCAAGGGCTATAACCCACTTGATATGGTGAGCTTAATCCTCGTGGAAAGACATCCACCAGTACGAAGTTCTCCAATCAAAGACGTTGATCAAAATTCAATCTCTAAATTTTTCTTGTGTTTACCCCGCGAGATCCTTGAAAACATGTATCCACATATCATGCATCATATCATAACAGGTTTCTCCCATGCAGGTCTCCTTATCTTCCTACTGTTTATTTTAGTAGAGATGGCTCTAGAGCAGACTATCAAGGACATCCAGGCTCAAAACACTCAACTTCAAGAGATGTTCTTGAACCTGTCCAAGGGGCAACAAGAGGTGAAAGCTCTCCTTACAAGGGGCATGGTCGTAGGGAATCCGGAAGGCACCAAGGATGATCAATTGGAAAGGCTACAAACTGAAATTGCCATAATGAGGGTCCAAATGATGGGACAACTGGTGGGCCAGATGGCTCTCATCCAAAACTTTATTTTATGAGCTAGTAACCTCCTCTCATCATGCTATGGTATTGTCACACCGTACAAACATAAAGAAAGTGTCCTAACAATCACACAATAAAATTTACAAAAACGAAACAATTCACAACAATACGTGAAAACACATATATGCACAAATATCATATACAAGTTAATGTACAATTTCTATACAACATATACATTAATTACAAAACTCAAAAACAAAATAATTATCGCAATGCAAAGACAATGGAACTAATCCCCGACAATGACGCCATTTTGTTGTGAGCGGTGTAGAGGAAAGCAACAAAAGTTTTAGAAATATTTATCCGGGAATTTATCATGTCCACAAAGATTGGTTATTGAATTATCGTTCGAAAAATTCTCGCGTTTATGAGTTTGGTTTGAATTGGTTTGTAAAGAAAATGTTATCAACAGAAAATAAATGTAAACAAAAGTAAAAACTAAGGAAGAACTTATCAAGCCTGCAAATAATCTACTCATCACAGACTTAAATCTACCAACCAATTATATTCAACCTAACAATACTCATCAATGTCACCACGTATCACTCACAACCTAAGTCATTTCTAACCCAAATTGAGAGACCAACTGTATCACCAAGGAAATGATCTCTCTACCTCCTCAACAACACAGAAGACAAATTATGTAATCGCACAGACGATCTCTCAGCACAACACAACCACACAAAGGCATTAAACTCTGATACCCAAGTAGATGTCAGCTCTAAATCTATCTCTAGAGTTCAAAAACTAACAGATAATCATCTTAAATAAGACTCTAAATCTATCTCTAGAGTTCAAAAACTAACAGATAATCATCTTAAATAAGACTCTAAGCAGTATGTGTCTATAACAACTCAAATCCCTAGCACAGAGCAAAAATCCAGGACAACAATCGAAAAAGATTTGTAAAGCAAGTTTAATATGACGCCATGGGCGACAAATATACATAAGTTCAGAGTAAATACTTGTACAAACTCAACACATAAAGAATACACAAAGAGGAAGAGAAATGAACCACAAATCTCTCGGTTTGTCAGTGTCGATTGATGAGCAATCCACCCCAGATCATTCGTATGCAAGCTTCAATGTTGTTTTCTAAGCTAATCCTATCCAAAAATGAAGGTTGATGGAGTTGGGTTAAAAAATATCCAAAACCATACCAAAATATGGGTTTTTACACCTAAATACGCATTTCTGACTGTCCAGCATCGCTCGACGACCAAAAAGCGTCGCCCGGTGACCAAAACAGTGATTTTCCCACGCTACAGCTCGCCTAGCGTCGCCCGGCGACGGATGACAGAAAGTTGAAAAAACTAGCACAACATTCTGCACTATTTCGGCCATAACTTTTGAACCGTAACTCCGATTCGCGTCCGGTTCGAAGCGTTGGAAAGCCTATTCAATACTATTTCTAACAATGCTTAAATATCAAAGCTTGAATACCTACAAAAATGAGATAAAATCAATTAAACTCAATGATATTTATATAATAACGCAATAAATACACTATAACGTAAACTATACCGAATATACACTAAAGTTGAGGTTTATTGACAAAAAGGAAACGAATTAAATCGATAAATACTAATTATTCACACTCAAATGTACAACAATTTAACACTCATTAAACATATATATAAAATATAAATATGAAATTTTAGACATATCTCACCATTCATATTAATCAATTAAATATGAGGAACTGCTCTCATATCAATGATACTAATTGTTAGATTTAATTTAACAATTAATACTTGCAAGGCATTGCTCAAATATAAAGATTAAAACTATAATTTCATTTTAAGGCAAAAGAGAAACAAACATATAAATATACATACATACAATCTTAGAATGTATAAGATATTAATTTATTAATGATTATAGAAATACTTTAATGGGTTCTAGGATAAAGCAATTTTTAAGAAATAACAACAGTAATCATAAAACACATCGGATGAGTATCAATTGGTTTGTAGATTTTTTTTAATCGATATTATTAATGTCTTAAACACTTTTTAAATAAATTAAAAAAAGTAAGATAATTGCCCATTAAGATTCTCATTATTTTAAAATAAATTATTTTAAAATCCATTTATATTTGAATTTATATTCAATTAATTAATTCGTATTTTAATTTTATTTGAATATTTAATCAATTAAAACTCTTAATTTAATAAATGATTATTATAAATATATTTATATAATAATTATTGAAATATAATAATTAAATAATATTTCAATATAAAATATTCTAAAATTACAAAACATGTTAATCACATGTTAGTAATATTTTTTTAATGGTGCTATTTAACCTTTAAAAAGTGTGAATTTTGTATTGTAGACCACTTTCCACGATCTCAAAGATTTTCCGAATCTTATAAAAACTTCTATAGTATTAGTATTTGTGCATTATTAGCATTACCTATTAAATTAAATTCATAAATTAAACTATTTTACGCGTTCACAAGGCAGAGTGTAGAATTCCTTGCCGAGTATTGCAATAATTGGACAAGTTGAGGACGCTGCGCCGCGTCTGTACAGAAGGGACGAACCTTTATCTTATCTACTGCAATGTTTTCCTTGCTTTTGTTATTTAATTAGTTGATTTTTTAATCCATGTGGCTATTAATTAATAGTATAATTCAGATGAATAGTTGTCAAAATCAGTGTTTTAGTCTTACTATTAATGTTGGAGTCGTGTTCTCTTGAGGGATGAAACGTGATAGAGTTAGACTCTCAATCACCAAATGGCTACTAGCTAGGGTAGTTTCTTGTCGGGGGAATGGAGTAGGGCAGGAGTTATTCTATCAGATAAAATAAATTCATTTCTTTTAGACTTGTAATTCTAAAATTGAGTCAAAAATAAAAATGACAATTTCCTAATTCTTAGCTGGTACCAAATTTTTGGTGGGACCATATTCGATATTAAAATTGCGTAATTAGTTAATATAAGCTTTCATTATCATTAAATGTACCCATTCTCATCCCTTTCTGATCTTTGTTCCACCTTAATTGAAATTCACGTGTCTTTCTTTTGGTTAAATAAGTTTGGAATCTCATATGCTTTCATTTCAAATCGATATTCCTTTCGAAAATTAGAAATAGATACAATTGAATAAATGATTAAATAAGTTTTTGGTCCTTTTAAATATTTTAAATTTTATTTTTAGTCTTTTTAAAATTTTTTTTAAAGAATGACCCTTCTAAAAAATTAAATTTTAACTTTTGGTCCCTCCTGACAAAATCGTAGCTAAAATGATCTCTAATTTTGTCGTTAAATAAAAACTGTCGCTAAAATCGTTGCTAAAACCGTCGCTAGAACCGTCGCTAAGTTATAAAAACCGACGCTAAATTGCAGGAGGGACCACAAGTTAAAATTTAATTTTTTATGAGGATCATTCTTTGAAGGAAAATTTTAGAGGGGCTAACTAAAAACGAAATTTGAGATATTTAGATGGACCAAAAACTTAGTTAACCCTTGAATAAAAGATGATTTTGAATGGTGGTATTGATCTGCATCACGCGGCGTATGGTGGACTTGTATAGTTAGCACTCCAACATTCAAGTAAATTCAAGATATAAGATGGATATAGTGAAAAAGTGGAGATCAAATAATGTATTTTGCATGTGTGTGTCAAATGATTTTATACCTTGAGTTAAGTAGAGTGGATTTGAGATGAATTGGATTTTAACCATTTAGAGCCTTTGGCCGACCCAGAACAGTTGTCCTCTGGGCTTTGTCAGGGATTTAATGAGTCGAGGAAAATCTTAAGTGATGTTGACTAGACTACATGATGTTATCTGATGTGAGATAAAACTGAAACGTCGAGAATCAGTTCAAAAATTAGTGGGAAACGAGAGCAATAAATGCAGTCCCATCATTGAAATATTATATGGTCTTCTTTTAACATGTGCAGTGACATGACTAGCTAAGGCATATAGAAGCTTATAGTTCATATGAGCACTCAAGTTTGCATGTTTCTCCAAGGACAAATCTAGTCATTAATCCATTAACCCCTTCCTTTAAGTGATCTAGACCATTCATTTGTCTTCGTTTATAAGTAGAAGGAGCTTGGCGTTTTGAAAACCTTTTGCAATCCTTATTATTCGAGTTTGTTCATATTCACTGGATTAGGAAATAATTCACTTCTTCTCCCTCGAGAGCATTAATCCGAATAGTTGCATTTGTTTACTCAAAATTCATGCTCCCTTCATTCATTCTGCTTCATCAATCTCACACCTCAGGTACCTCTATAAACTCATTTTTTCTTCAGCATTTCCTATTTTCTATTCGGGATAAGTGATTGTTTTGTTAGCCTAGTGAGTGATTATGAGAGTGATACTTCTTCTGTTTTGAGAATAGATATATCCCCTAATTCTCATCTTTCTCCTATTGATCATGATTGTTAGACGACATCAACTTATCTAGAGGGGGTGAATAGACCCCCAAAGAAAATTTTACTTAAAAACTTGTTTTCAAAAATTAAGCAAAAACTATGGCAAGCAGAAATCGTATCCTAGATCACAAGTCATCCAAACCGAACCGATTATTGGAGGCTCGGATATGCATAATATCAAACTCAATTAAATGATGAAGATAAGATTCTTAATACAATAAATTCTCAAGTAATTGTTTTACAATTACAAAACCAACCAATATCCAATGAACCAATTGATAAAACTAAGTGAAACAATTTATCTAACACTTGGTGTCCATTTATTTTTTCATATTTTCCTTTAAATTTTGTTGGTATGTATGATCGGTGGATTTAGAACTGACTGTTTAAAGCTGGTTTCGCGAAATGTCGCGGAAGCAAGAGTCGCCACCGTCTTTTATTTTCTCCAACATGGACAGGACAAAAGCACAGCAAAATTCCTTATGAGATAGTTTCTCGGTTCGGGAGGTAGATTTATAGAAAGGGAAGGTTTTAGCATCCTTTCTATCCATGGTTATCCATGGGCTCTTAGGTACTCGCTCATTTGTGTTTTCAAAAGTGTTTGCTTTTCAAAGTGAGTGGGTTTGAAAAAGTTTCATTGAAAACTTCAATTCGACTCTTGTATCAGTCCTCATGAGTGTTGTGAAGCGTTTGTTTTGAAATCTTTTTGAAAGTGTCGGTGTGAAAAGAGTTTTGATTTGTTTTTGAATAGAGCAAGTATCTTTGAGTCATCTACCTACCCTAAGGAATTAGGCTGTGTAAATGTCCTTAAGGCAGTGCCATCCCACCATTGAGAGGTAGGTAGCACCATCGTTGGAGGTGTTCGGGTCAATTCGTTTGTAGGGACAGTGTGGTCACCAGAGCAACAGTAGGACACCTTAACAACCATCCAGGCTAACGCGTGCATTTGTTATATGGACAAGCAAAGAATATAATATGTGAAAAAAGTAGTCATGCTGAAACAAACCAAGAAAACGCGCTAATATTTAAACTAACCAACCATGCCTGGACACGCTAGCATCTTCTTCGTCTTTTGTACCTGTAACATAAGCAATTAGCGGGGGTTTTAAACCCCCACAAAAACAAAGGCCAGAAAATAGCGATTAGCACATGGATAAATATAAAAAGGGCGTGAGGTATTGGTTGATTTCGTCCTGAGGTCACGAATCCATTGGCATAGGTTTGGTGGTCTAATTTTGCCATATGAAGAAACCCCTAATTTAGAACTCCTGAAACCCTAATATCCATCAATGGCAGATCTTGGTTCAAGCATTGTTAGTTCAATTAAAGGGTACCATTAGCTTCAGAACACCATTGTTAGCAATAATCAACAATTAAAACTCATGAATAATGCATGTAAATTAAAAAACGATAATGGACATGTTTGTGAAAAGTGCAATGCTGTTCTACCAATTCTTGGCGTAGGGAGACTGGTTCTTGATTGCAACACGTTCCTTGATGGTCCAGCAATGCGCTGGAATAGATTTTAGGCTTTGAAACGTGTTGTAGCTATGGTTTCAGATTCCCACTTTTGATGAAAATTTTCAATTTTGTTATGCAGCTTCTGAGCAATATTTCGTGTCCAATGCATTAGGGTTATGTTGTGCCTTTGTACATGAAGCAAATTAGGTTAAAAAACCAAGCCCAAAGTCCATGTATTAATGTTTTCAATCTTTGATTTTTTCACATCTTTTTCCAATCTTTTTGCCATGGAAACTTGCCAAATAGGGATGATTTTGTCCCCTTGAGATGGTGCACGAGATCTCTTTCATATCATGAATATATTTGCTGCATAAAAAAGATTTAAAAACATGATTTGGTATTTTTCTTATATTTAAATTTAATTAAATGAATTAATGATAATAAAAATTCAAATGATTAATCAAAAATAAGAAAATAACTCCATTTGAGCTTAGTGGGTCGTGCATAGCCTTTGGGTAATGATTCATGGAAGAATTTGTGGCCATTAGCAATTTTGAAGTCTTTTGTGCAGAGTTGACTTTTCAAAATTCCCAAAAATTTCCCAACTTCTCCAAGGCATATCTTGCTCAATTTTGAAGCTATGATCATGTTCTTGGACATTTTGGAAAGGTCTTGAAGTCCTCTAACCAATGCCTTTGGTCCCATGTCATTTTGATTTACCAATCTCAAATTATGGTCTTTGACTTAAAGTTCCTTTTTGTTGACTTTTGAAAATGACCTATAATGTTGAAATTGATAACTTTTTGTGAGAGCATTTCTTGGACTTGAAGTGTGAAGATGAGTTGTAGGAAATGTCATCCTCTTCAAAATGAGCTTTGGATGGGATTTTTCTGATAAACCATGAAGAAGTTATGCCCTGGTCAATTTGCCGTTGACTTTTTCAACTGTCCAAAAATAGAAACTTTTGCATCTTGAGACTTTTTGAGCTATACTTTGAGAATCATGATCAAGAACTGATCAAATGATGTTTGTGGCTTCAAAATAATACGTTGACCAAAATTTTTGACTTTTGACTGTCAAATGACCATTTTGCCCCTACAGTTGACTGTGAGGCATTTAGGGTTTTTGACTGCAATTTGATGTTGTGAGTCTTGAAACTTGGCATATGGATGCTTGACAATGTATGTAGGCATGTGGGACTTGATTGGACCCTTGGAAACCTCAATTTCTTTGCAAGAACCAAAACCCTAATTTTGACTGTGTTAGGAGGCAATTGGACTGTGCAACCCTTGAGAGATTTTGAACCTTGATCTTGGCAAATCTTGAAGAATATGGGAGGGAAAATTTTGGGGTACAACAGTTGCCCCTGTTCAATCTTCTTAGACCTGAGGATGTAGATTGGCTGGCGTGCCTTTCGTAATCCGAAGGTAGAAGATGATTGAACACTAGAGTGCCCAGAAATTTGCACTCACATAGTAAAGTATTAGCAATGTGATGGCAGGAATGGGCTTACAGATGCCATTTGGAGAGATGATGGATAGGAGGATGGGATTATAGATGCCATCGGGAAGTATGACAGAACCTTGTCGGGAATGGGCTTATAGATGCCATTTGGAGACTGTCGGATAACTGAATCTGAATAAGAAATAGAATAGCTTTCGTGCTTGGAGCATATCTAGTCTATATCTAGTTGTTGACGTCTGAATAAATAGTAGAATGACCGCCGTGTCTGGGGTATATCCATACTGTATCTGTATGAGCGATAGAATGTCATCTGAATTGGGATCGGGTCTGGAATGTTTTTTGAATGAATCTGGACTACACAATAGAATAGCCTCTGGGTCTGGGGCATCTCTAAGTTGTCTTTAGAAACTGAAATTTGAATGAGCAGTAGAATAACATCCATATCTGAAGCATTTCCAAGCCATCTCTGAAAGGAAATCTGGAACAAGTATCAGAACGTCGCCATGCCTGGGTCACATCTGAACCATATCTAGAAAGGTGATCTCTGAACAAACAATAGAATAGCCTCCGTGTCCGGAGCATCTCTAAGTTACATCTGAGAAGAAATCTGGAATAAGTATCAGAACGTCGCCATACCTGGGTCACATCTGAACCATATCTAGGAAGGTGATCTCTGAATAAACAATAGAACAGCCTCCGTGTCCGGAGCATCTCTAAGTTATATCTGAGAAGAAATCTGGAATAAGTATCATAACGTCGCCATGCCTGGGTCACATCTGAACCATATCTAGGAAGGTGATCTCTGAATAAACAATAGAACAGCCTCCGTGTCCGGAGCATCTCTAAGTTATATATGAGAAGAAATCTGGAATAAGTATCAGAACGTCGCCATGCCTGGGTCACATCTGAACCATATCTAGGAAGGTGATCTCTGAATAAACAATAGAACAACCTCCGTGTCCGAAGCATCTCTAAGTTATATCTGAGAAGAAATCTGGAATAAGTATCAGAACGTCGCCATGCCTGGGTCACATCTGAACCATATCTAGGAAGGTGATCTCTGAATAAACAATAAAACAGCCTCCGTATCCAGAGCATCTCTAAGTTATATCTGAGAAGAAATCTGGAATAAGTATCAGAACATCGCCATGCCTGGGTCACATCTGAACCATATCTAGAAGGAATTTTGAATAAGCAAAAGAACAACATCCATATCTGGAGCATTTCCAAGCTATCTCTTTAATCTTTTTAACGTAGACATGCCCTGGCCGGATACAGGTATCGAATCCATAATCAATCGCTCACAGACATACCCTGTCTAGATACAGGAATCGAATCTGGGATTGCGATAGTTGATAGTAATCATCTTTGTATTGACCTTTCCTGAAAAAGGCAAAACATTAGTTATATGCAATGTCATGGTGCATGGAATGCGCGGTGTCATGACGTTTATAACCAATGGGATTGTAGAATGTGATGTTTATATCATGTATGAAAATGTGATGTTTGCGAATGTATTTTTGTCTAGGAAAATAAATCCTTGACAAATGTCGGGAGCTTATCCTGGGCTGATGTTTGAAGAGTAGAGAATTCTTCGTTTCCGCTGGGGATAATGATTGCAAGAATAAAACGGTAGGAGGAGATGACTCTGTTGGGGAATAAGCTTGGAGAGATTACTCTGCGGGGAAAATTACTCTAGCGATCTTGCTGGGGAAAATACTCAGTGGGAAGAGAGGTACTTCGCTGAGATGTTGTATGAGAACTCCGCTGGGGATACCATTGTTGAGTTACGTTTGGGAGGTTTGAGGAACTCCGCTGGGGATAGGAAGACTTCGCCGAGGACGATCTTTCCGTGGCAATTAGCTGAGGATAACCCAGTTATAAGCTCTGGCGAGGAATAACCTTCTGAATAAAGACGGGGAGAGATATGCTCTGCAAAGGATAAGCTTCCAGAATCTACTGGGGATAAGCTTCCTAAATCTACTAGGGAGATTGATTGAACTTTCCTGGGGAAACTTTTGACTGTACTGGGAAAGGCTCCGCTGGGGAATGTTGAGATTTTCTGGGGATACCCAACTTCCTTAAGGCTGACAGTAAACTAACTCTGCTTGGGGAGAGAATCGCTGACTTGCTGGAGATACTGTGCCTTCTCGGGGAAGAGTATTGTTGAACCTTGTCTCATTCTGTGGGGAATTAGGGTATCTTGGTCATTCTTCAGCTGAACTTGCCTTGGTACCTTGATGGCAGAGCAACTAGATCGCTTAGACAACTCATTATTGCCCCAGTTTCAGTGGGAGAAGGCACCTGTGGGGGTAATTGACAAATCTTCTGGTAGACAGGTGACGAGATGCCAAGACATAGTCGTACGCTTTGATCCCTAATTTTTGCCTGGACCGCCCTTTCGGGTTTTCAGTCCACCGGGATACCCTTTTTTGCCCAAGCCGCCTTTTCAGGTTTTCGACTTGCCGGGTGTACAGATTTTTTTCATTTCATCCCTTATTTTTGCTCGAACTCTTTTGGTTCGCCGGGAAGCCCTTATTTTTGCCTAGGTGTGTCAACCTAGCGGGTCTTTGATTTTGCGTAGTATTTTTTCGACTATATCCATGCTCTCAGAGAGCAGGGAGTTGTCATTGTCAGTAGTATTGCGTTGCCGTACCACTAGAAGATGTCTGATCAGGCAAGATTCATTGTCGGAATGCCCCAGGTGATCCAGATGGAGATTTTCCCCAAGCTGGTTGGTCTTTTGAGAGATTCTCCGAATCTTGACTGGACTTCCCCAGATGATGGACACTGATCATGCCATGCCCCTTGATTGGAAGTGTTTCTTCCACTGGAGGTGACTCTTTTGTTGAGAAGACATTCGTTCATCGGATATTCGTTGCGCAAAGTTCTCTGCTGTTCAAACAAATAATCATATGTAAACAATGTTATCTTAAGGATGCAAAGCTTATGTCTGTCTTGAAATTTTTGAAAATGCATTTTTCAATAAAAGCAAGTGAGTTTTTTTGTAAATTGTGATGTCAACTCGTTATTTTACCGCAAGCCTTAAGGAGTCAGGATACCTTTGTAACAGTATTCTTTCGAACTAACCCATGCTTCAGCTAGGACTTTTAAGGGTTATAACGTGGCCTGGTTCACGGTTCAAGAAACAAAGGATAAAGGCTCAAATTTATTTGTACCCACCCGTTCTTCGTGATGTTCTTCAATCCTAAACTCAGCTAATCGTGCGTTAGACCTTGTTGAGTCTTTGCTTTGATATACCAGTGATGGTTCAGATACTGACGATTTATTTTGATTATGCAGTCATTTCCTTTTTTGTTGAGGGTTTGTAGGACCTCTTTCTTTTTGATTTCGTTATCCCTATTTTTTTGCCTGAACTGTTTCTTTTGTGATTACAGTCAGCGGGATGCCCCAGTTTTTTAAGTATCCTTCATAGGTTTTGACTTATTGGGCTTTTATTTTGAGAGATAATGACTGCCTATCTTTATGATTATTCGGAACCATCACTGTCTTTTTGTCACGGAAGGATTCCTTTGATGTCATCCATTGTGCACCTGGATTAAACTGAGAAAACTACCCTGCCCCAGGTTATGATTAAGGGTTTTAATTTTTGAAAAGAAAAACTCCAACTTCTTTGGCTCAAAGGGGTTGACGAGGGATTATCTTCCTTATAACTCCACTGTTTAGGATTTGAAACAATGCCTGTACTTCATCAGCGGGGTCTATTCAAAAGCATACTGTAAAGATCATGGTATCGTTTTCGTCATCCTCCCTCAAGAGGCTTAGAATTATTAACCGAGAGTTGATCATCACAGAAAAATGAAAGCAATTTTGAATATAATGAAAACAATTGTATTAATTCCAAAACAGACATATGCGATGCATTAATGGAATAAAAGAGTTTGCTATGACATTAATTGTTTGTATAAGCAAAGAAAAATACAACTCGGAAATTCAAATAAACAAAAGCCTTCAATGATTGGGCAAAGGAGCAGTGATTATGTTTGGGGTCTCTGGTGCTTCAAACTGAATCTCTCCGGCGTCGATCATGTCTTGGAATCTTGTTCTTCAAAGGCCAGCAGTTGTCCGTAGTATGCCCCGGGCTATCAGAGTGGTAGGCACACCTCTCATTAGGATGGTAGTTAGGAGCAGAGGTGTTCGGATTCCGAAGAGGAGCCCTTAAGGTGATCAGCCCTGCTTTCAACAATTGCTGTAGTGCTTAATCCAGTGACATGCTGATCTTGGTGAACTGTCGTTTGGGTGCGACCTCCTTACGCTGCTGCCCCTGTCCTTGTTGAGCAGGTCTAGGATTGGAGATCTGGGTTGCCCCTACCTGTTGATCATGACGGCTCTTTTTACCATGCACAGCATTGGACTCTTTCTTTCCATGGTAAGGCTTTTTATCAGAAGGTGCAGCCTCTTGAATCTTTCCAGACCTGATGCCAGCTTCTATTCTCTCCCCAGTCAAGATAAGATCTGTGAATCCAGCAGACGAATTCCCAATCAGGTGGTTGTAGAATGGACCAGACAGGGTCCCCAAGAACATGTCCACAAGTTCACGGTCAGTCAGCGGTGGTTGTACCCTACCAGCCAGGTCTCTCCACTTCTGCGTGTACTCTTTAAAACCTTCTCCCGATCCTAGCGACATACCATGGAGTTGGGTACGCGTAGGAGCGAGGTAGGCATTGTACTGATACTGCTTGTAAAAAGCAGTAGCCAAATCCTCCCAGTTACGAATGCTGGCTCCATCTAATTGATAGAACCATTCGAGTTGAGTCCCTGAAAGACTTTCCTGGAAGAAATGGATCCATAGATTCTTGTCAACAGTATACGGTTGAATCTTCCGCGCATAGGACCTGAGATGGAGCTTGGGACAGGATGCCCCATCATACTTAGCAAAAGAAGGAGCTTTGAATTTGTGTGGGATCACCACACTAGAAGATAGACCTAGATCTTCGAAGTCCAGGCCGGGCACTTTCTGTATCTCCATGGCACTTAGCCGGTCTTCCAACTGTTTATACCTGTCCTCAGTTGGAGGGTACTGCTCATCATTGTAATCGGTCTCGTTGTCGGAGACCACTGGACTAAGAACCTCCCTTTCTTGGGGACTGTCTTTCCCAACAGATGGGGTAGTCAGCTCAGCTTCATTTTGTGATACATTCCCAGATTTGCGCCTAGGGTTGAACAACACAGTCCTCTTCTTCTTCTTTTTCAAAAGCAGGGTCTTCAGATCTTGTTGCCCCTGGGCTAGACTCATGATAAATTCTTGGAACTGGGCGTTCTGAGCCTGGAGGGCCTTGATGGATTGCTCAGTAGAGGACTCAGGATTCATAATGAGACTGCTGAAATAAGCAGCAAAGAAGGTAAGTGACCTGTAAATAGTGGTACCTGTAATGCAATGATATGTATGATATGCATGCAATGTTTTCAAGGATCTCGTGGGGTAAACAAGAAAATTGTTAGAATCTGAATCCGGTGGCTTGATTGGAGGAACTTCATGTTGTTGAGAGTCCTTCTTCAAGAGTCAAGGCTCACCATATCGAGTGGGTCATAGCCCCTGACAATTTTGGCTCGGGGAACCTTCTTCAAGTGTCAAAGCTTACCATATCAAGTGGGTCATAGCCTCTGACAACCTTGGCTAGAGGAAAATAAATCCTCTTTGCCCCTTGCTGGACGTTTGATTCATCATGACCTGCATCACAAGCCCTTGAGATCCTTGAAATGGATTAGTCTTTATGCAGGATGTATGCAATGGTATGATGGTATGATATGCATGGGGTAATGCAAGTAACCCTGTGATGAGTCCCAATTAAGGACTGTAAACAAACCCTGCAAGAAACTCATGGGTCAGATAACAAGCATGCAAGTAGTCAAGTTTTAAGGCACACAAGTCACACAAGACAGCCCTTAGAGTTTAGGCCAGCATGGGGTCTAGGTATTACCCTCTTTCAGTTTGTTGGTTAAGACCTGTCCTATCAGAAGTAACCGGGTTCTAGAGGATCCCAATATCACTGACTACCCTCAATCGGTCATAACTCCAGCATCGCAATCTTTTCTTGCGGCCAGAACCATCACGAGAGTTTAGCCTCAATGGGCGTAGCATACTGCTACTGTTCTATTGGCCAAGTTGGGTTATTTAAGGTTCTAAGGTCGGTTGGTGCTTAATGACTCCTCAGAAGACCCATATTCTCCTCGTTGCGACACAAGGGATATCGGTACAGACCAAGGTGCCACACCAATGTAGCCACTGTTTCACCCATGTCGGTCTACGCTGGACAGGTCCCTCACAGCTTATGCTACCTAACAGGGTATCCCCAGATCCGGGTTAGGATCTATGTAACTCCGATGCAGCCCATAATAATAAAGCAAACAAACACATCAATTGAAAACACAAGTGATCTTAGTCCTAAGGTACACCTCACTTTATAAGATTCCCCAGTAGAGTCGCCAGTTCTGTGATCGGTGGATTTAGAACTGACTGTTTAAAGCTGGTTTCGCGAAATGTCGCGGAAGCAAGAGTCGCCACCGTCTTTTATTTTCTCCAACATGGACAGGACAAAAGCACAGCAAAATTCCTTATGAGATAGTTTCTCGGCTCGGGAGGTAGATTTATAGAAAGGGAAGGTGTTAGCACCCTTTCTATCCATGGTTATCCATGGGCTCTTAGGTACTTGCTCATTTGTGTTTTCAAAAGTGTTTGCTTTTCAAAGTGAGTGGGTTTGAAAAAGTTTCATTGAAAACTTCAATTCGACTCTTGTATCAGTCCTCAAGAGTGTTGTGAAGCGTTTGTTTTGAAATCTTTTTGAAAGTGTCGGTGTGAAAAGAGTTTTGATTTGTTTTTGAATAGAGCAAGTATCTTTGAGTCATCTACCTACCCTAAGGAATTAGGCTGTGTAAATGTCCTTAAGGTAGTGCCATCCCACCATTGAGAGGTAGGTAGCACCACCGTTGGAGGTGTTCGGGTCAATTCGTTTGTAGGGACAGTGTGGTCACCAGAGCAACAGTAGGACACCTTAACAACCATCCAGGCTAACGCGTGTATTTGTTATATGGACAAGCAAAGAATATAATATGTGAAAAAAGTAGTCATGCTGAAACAAACCAAAAAAACGCGCTAATATTTAAACTAACCAACCATGCCTGGACACGCTAGCATCTTCTTCGTCTTTTGTACCTGTAACATAAGCAATTAGAGGGGGTTTTAAACCCCCACAAAAACAAAGGCCAGAAAATAGCGATTAGCACATGGATAAATATAAAAAGGGCGCGAGGTATTGGTTGATTTCGTCCTGAGGTCACAAATCCATTGGCATAGGTTTGGTGGTCTGATTTTGCCATATGAAGAAACCCCTAATTTAGAACTCCTGAAACCCTAATATCCATCAATGGCAGATCTTGGTTCAAGCATTGTTAGTTCAATTAAAGGGTACCATTAACTTCAGAACACCATTGTTAGCAAGAATCAACAATTAAAACTCATGAATAATGCATGTAAATTAAAAAACGATAATGGACATGTTTGTGAAAAGTGCAATGCTGTTCTACCAATTCTTGGCGTAGGGAGACTGGTTCTTGATTGCAACACGTTCCTTGATGGTCCAGCAATGCGCTGGAATAGATTTTAGGCTTTGAAACGTGTTGTAGCTATGGTTTCAGATTCCCACTTTTGATGAAAATTTTCAATTTTGTTATGCAGCTTCTGAGCAATATTTCGTGTCCAATGCATTAGGGTTATGTTGTGCCTTTGTACATGAAGCAAATTAGGTTAAAAAACCAAGCCCAAAGTCCATGTATTAATGTTTTCAATCTTTGATTTTTTCACATCTTTTTCCAATCTTTTTGCCATGGAAACTTGCCAAATAGGGATGATTTTGTCCCCTTGAGATGGTGCACGAGATTTCTTTCATATCATGAATATATTTGCTGCATAAAAAAGATTTAAAAACATGATTTGGTATTTTTCTTATATTTAAATTTAATTAAATGAATTAATGATAATAAAAATTCAAATAATTAATCAAAAATAAGAAAATAACTCCATTTGAGCTTAGTGGGTCGTGCATAGCCTTTGGGTAATGATTCATGGAAGAATTTGTGGCCCATTAGCAATTTTGAAGTCTTTTGTGCAGAGTTGACTTTTCAAAATTCCCAAAAATTTCCCAACTTCTCCAAGGCATATCTTGCTCAATTTTGAAGCTATGATCATGTTCTTGGACATTTTGGAAAGGTCTTGAAGTCCTCTAACCAATGCCTTTGGTCCCATGTCATTTTGATTTACC
Source organism: Vicia faba (assembly GCA_948472305.1). NCBI lineage: Eukaryota > Viridiplantae > Streptophyta > Magnoliopsida > Fabales > Fabaceae > Vicia > Vicia faba. The sequence goes on along the minus strand of OX451741.1, from coordinate 928,737,433 downwards.
AATCTCAAATTATGGTCTTTGACTTAAAGTGCCTTTTTGTTGACTTTTGAAAATGACCTATACTGTTGAAATTGATAACTTTTTGTGAGAGCATTTCTTGGACTTGAAGTGTGAAGATGAGTTGTAGGAAATGTCATCCTCTTAAAAATGAGCTTTGGATGGGATTTTTCTGATAAACCATGAAGAAGTTATGCCCTGGTCAATTTGCAGTTGACTTTTTCAGCTGTCCAAAAATAGAAACTTTTGCATCTTGAGACTTTTTGAGCCATACTTTGAGAATCATGATCAATAATTGATCAAATGATGTTTGTGGCTTCAAAATAAGACGTTGACCAAATTTTTTGACTTTTGACTGTCAAATGACCATTTTTCCCCTGCAGTTGACTGTGAGGCATTTAGGGTTTTTGACTGTGCAATTTGATGTTATGAGTCTTGAAACTTGGCATATGGATGCTTGACAATGTATGTAGGCATGTGGGACTTGATTGGACCCTTGGAAACCTCAATTTCTTTGCAAGAACCAAAACCCTAATTTTGACTGTGTTAGGAGGCAATTGGACTGTGCAACCCTTGAGAGATTTTGAACCTTGATCTTGGCAAATCTTGAAGAATATGGGAGGGCAAATTTTGGGGTACAACAGTATGAAATACCTCTTACAATCTAATATATTGTAAGGTAATCAACAAAGTCATTTAACAATCAAAGGATTTGTCTATATGAATTAATTGTACAATAAAAGAATTTAACAATCAAAGGATTTTTCTATACGAATTAATTGTACAATAAAAGAATTTAACAAATTTCTAATAAAATGTAAATGAGAGATAGAGAGAGAGGGAGAGAGAAAGAGAGAGGATTTGTTTAGAAATTTCACCAATCATCCTCGCTTTGACTACGCTTTCCCCCAATTCCGCTTGGAATTGAGATAAAAATTCTTACTATGCAAAAAATCGTTTGCAAGAGAAATGTAGCAATCCAACCCTAGAAATCCTATGTTTGATGTTGATCCTAAAAATTTTTCTTCCCTTGATTTGAGTTTGATCAAGTCAACAAACAATACTAATTTGATCCATAATCTCACACCACTCCTTTGCAAGAAACCACTATTCTTTAAAGCTCTTCACTTGGCCGAATCCAAATTGCAAATTGTTGTCACCCAAGGTTTCCAAAAGATTCACCATCTTACGCTACTCCTTTGCAAGAACCTCCCATTCTTCAAAGCCTTTCACTAGGTCGAATCTAATATTTGTGAAACCTTGTAAAAACCCTTGAATCCACACTTTTATCTTGAGGTAAAAAGTCTCACCATTTTTCTGATGAAACCTACTATGATTCTCAACCCAACCTTAGGTTAAAACCAAACTAAATTAAACGTTATCAACAAAGTGTATATGGAACCCAAACAATGAATGATTATGTGTACTTTTTTGTGTGTATGCATATATGCAAGGTTGAAGATGATGAGCAATCTTAGTATGTGTTTATAGTTTTATCAAGTTGAAAATGATGCATGTATGAAGTATATATAAGTGTGCAAGTTGGAGGCAAAAGGGAAACCTAGAAGTTTGAAAAGGAAAACAAAATTTGAGAAATACAAACACATTTGTTGTACCCCAAAATTTTCCCTCTCTTTTCTCAAGACATTTCTCACAAGATCTTCATTGGCTCAAAATTGCACAAGTGGTGACTAGGTCAAACCATCTCCTAAACACTGGTGCCTCAAATTAGGGTTTTGATTTTCACAAGGATAATTGGACTTCTAATGTCTCAAATGACCTTCATGGATAATTATAGACCTCCAATAATACTCATGTCAAGTTTCAAGTCTTGAATCACAATTTTGGTCAAGCAATTGACTAGATGACTGAAAATCAACTGTATTGGGTAAAAAGTCAACTGTGGTCAACCTACAGTCAAAATTCATGATTTTTGGGCAACATAAACATTTTAAAATCCTATTCATAATTTTATCAAGTATTGATCATAATCCCTCAAGAAAAGCACTCAATTTACCAAAAGGGCAAAATGGTCAAAATTAGGGTTTTGATTGTAATTGACTGATAAGTGATTTTTGACCAAATACATGATCTAATGGCTTGAAGCATAATCTCAAGGATTAAAATACAACATGATTGACCTAATTTCATGGTTCAAAGCATTCCTCAAGATCAATGGATTGATAGTTGAAATTTGATCAACTGATGAAAAGTCAACTGATACACAAAAAGTCAAACTTTGACTTTTTGATCAAGATTTGATTTCAAAGATTACAATTCATCAAGATATTCAAAAATATGAAGCTTTATCATCAAGAAATCAAGACATTCAAAAAGTCAATTTGAAAAGTCAAACTTTTCAAGACTTAGACATTTTTCTAAGTATTTTTGTACATGATAATTTCACTACTTCATGCCAATTTTTCACCAAGATGCAAGATGATTCAAAGAAAACTTTCAACATGAAAGTTGTAGATCTTGATGAAATATACAACTTTAATTTACTGGCCAAATCCTAGAAGTGCTTGGATTTTAAGTTATAAATTCATAACGTCATGACATTTTTCATAAAACACTTAGTGAAATTTTCACCTAGTTTAGGCAGATTTTTGACCTAAATTCTTGGCCAATTTTCACCACGTTCTAATATGATTTTGTCAAAATAGAAAGCATGAGAGTTATAGAGGATGCTTCAAGCTTTCCAAAATGTCTAAGAACTTGAAGAGATCGTGCTTGAGCTAGAAGTTTCGAAGAGATGAAGATGGCCTCATAAACTTGAAATTATAGGTCATTTTCTTGATGAACATTTGATCCAATCTTCAAGCATGCTTCATAATCTTGATTTTCAGGAATTCTAACTTACAAAACACCAATAATTTAATGTTTACACAACCGATATATCCATTCTCCAAGTGATTCAAGCTTTGTCCAAGTTAACTTGCCATTTAAGGAAGAAAGGTCACACTTCCATTTTGGAAAAGCAAGCTTTATGCAAATTGTCAATGCATTGAGCCTTGTAACTTATATATCTGATTGAAAGCAAGATCAAAATCATGAATCAAGTACCCTACATCCAACAAACATCAGTCCATGCTTGTACTTGAACTTTTGAATCATGAAAATCTATTCAACTTGATTTCTCATTTGTTTTAACCAAACCATAACATGTGATATCTGATTCCTGGTTACTTCAAGCTTCCAAAACCTTTTCCTATAAATAGAGGATTTTATTTACAAGCAAAAGGGAAGGAAAAAGCATTGAAACTCCCTCAAACTCACTCAAACCAGAAATTGCACAAAAAAACTCCATTTTTACCACAATTCTGACCTTAAACACCCATCTCTCATTTCCCTCGTACGTTTTCCATTTTTATCAATAACTAAGCTTCTAATACACATATAGAAGCTATACACATCCCTGTTTCATAGCTATAACACCTCCATCACCATTTTCCAAACCTCACTTTGCACCGCTGCAACTTGACTTCTCCAGAACAATACAAGCACTCTCCATCTAAGTTAAGCATTGAATTAGATTCTTGGAGGTTCCCTGAAGCTATTCTAATCATCACAGCATCTTGAAAGATATTCAAACTTAAAACACGACCTCTGCTTGCAAGGTAAGCTTTCTGAACTTTCAACTCTTCATACAAGCATCATTTGATTCTGATTTACGAAGATAAAATGTAGACATCATAGCCCTGAAGCTAATCATGTCCTTAGAATTCATTTATATTTCTTGAGTAGTGATACTTTTGAGTTTGAAATTGCTGGAAAAATTGGGTCAGATTTGGCACCAAACAAAATTCTTACTCATATTTGATTTATAGTTTATAAAATTTATATGGATGAATTCGTGTTGAAAAATAGAGCAAGTTGGAGGTGGAATCAGCAAATTCAAGGCCCATTAACGTTGGCCTGTATTGACCTTCTGGAATTCCATACACACGCGTTGACTAGGGCATATGGTGCACGTTCAATCTTGGCCACCGGATCTGGCCTGGGGCCATCTGGCGTTTGGAGATTTAAGGGAGTATGGTGCATTGCAAGGCATGAGATACGCTGGAACACCTGAAAGAAAATGATAACAAATATGCGGGGGGACTTGGGATTCGAACCCAGGTCCTATGAATCATTGAACTAGCGCCCTTACCAACTCAACCAGCGTGCTTAATTGTTAGTGGAATAGGAATCAAATATAATATTGGAAAACAAATAAATGCCAGAAAATATAAAAAAATAAGCGCGAAATTATGAATGGGCGAATTGGATAGGGACACGTCTCCGTCTTCTCCACTGAACCCTGGATATTTACCTACGGATTTGTATCCGCGGCTAAATCCATAGGTGTCTCCTAAAATCAATTTCAGGCCATGGAAATTAATTCTAAGACCATAGTCTTGCTCATCTCTCCCTCCTGAACACGCCTATGTCCATTACTTGCATTGATTTTGCCTGAAACTAAAACGCCCAAAAATAAGAAACAAGAACCCTAGATTCGGGTATGGCATTACAGGTCATGTAATCAATTAAATAATACAGAAAGCTTCTAAATGGAACGATAAGCATGATTGTGTAAAGATTTTGCCAAAAAGTGCAAGAATAATGATATGCGATTTCAAATGCCAAGCGGTTTTCAGAGGGACTTACAACGCGATTGAGGAGAGGAGAGAGCTTGATTTTGATTGCTTCTCACTCAGTGGATGTCCAGCAAGAGAATAGTGTTGAGATTTTGTGTTGAAAGCACCTCTAAGACGGATTTCAGTTTCAAGCTTTTTTTGCAATTTTGTCAAGTTTGGTTCTTGTGATTTTGCAGCCTCCAACCCTTGATGTGTGTGCCTCTAGCTTCTATATGTAGTGAGCAACGGATTAGGTCAAGTTTTGGACTTTGAATCTTTATGCATTGATGTTTTAGGATTTGATTTGATCCTCCATTGATAAGTTTCCAATTTGATCAAAAATCCAATATTTTGTTCATGATATGGCTTGATACGGATTTGACCATGTCCATGATGACAATTAAGACCTATACCAATCAAAAAGATCCTAAATGATCAATATTTGGATTTTATTTGGATTTAAATTGAGTTAAAATGAATTAATTCAATAAAAATCAAATAAAATGAAAAAATTAATAAATGGACATAAGACTGAAGCTAGGACACGTGTGTAGTGCGCAAGACCAAATCAAGTGGAAAAGAATGTGCCCATTTGACAAAATTTGAAGTTTTGGGGATAGTTGACTTTTGGCAATTTTGCAAAAATGCCTAACTTCAACAATGCATAACTTCTTCAATTTTGAACTTTTGGAAGTGTTCTTGGACTTTTTAGAAATCTTGATATGTCCTCTAACCAACCCTTTTGGTCTGATCTCATTTTGATATTCCATGATCAAGTTATAAGCTTTGGAAAAAAGGTGTTTTTGTTGACTTTCAAAAATGACCTATAATGTCCAAATTTGTAACTTTTTGTGAGTGCATTTCTTGATCTTGGGGTGTGAATATGGATTGTAGGAAATTGCATCTGCTTAAAAATGAGCTTTGTATGGTTCATTTCTCATAAAGTATGAGAAAGTTATGCTTGGTCAAAGTTGAGTTGACTTTTTCCTACAAAACCCTAATTTAGCAACTTTTGAGTCTTGATGAATTTTGAGCAATCCTTGATGAATCATGATCAACCCTTGATCAAATGATTAAATACACTTCAAAATGAGAATTTTGACAAAAAAATCTTGAAGTTTGACTGTTCACAGGTCACAATTGACTTTTGCCCTAGCACAATCGATTTTTGGACTTCTTGAGCAATTGACTGACCAAACTTCCTCTGCAAGGCTTGAAATTTGACATGGATGAACTTGGGAATATATTAGTACATTGGGAAGCACTTGATGTCATTTGGATGTAAGGACCTTAATGCAACACCAAACCCTAATTTGAGATTGACTGCCTTAAGAGGTGACTTGACTGTCCAACTCTTGAGCAATCTTGAGCCACTTGGAGATTATTCTTGCAATGTCTTGAGAAATATGGGAGGGCAAATTTTGGGGTACAACAGTTTCCCCTGTTCAATTTTCTTAAACCTGAGGATATAGATTGGCTTTCGGGCCTTTCGTGATCCGAAGGTGGAAGATTATTGAACACTAGAGTGCCCAGAAATTTGCACTCGCATGATGTGGTATCAGCATTGTGATGTCGGGAATGGGCTTACAGATGCCATTTGGAGACTATTGATAGGTGGTCCAGATTTTAACTGGAATACGAATCAGGGAGATCTTATTGGCGATCTGACTGAATCAGAGGAGGTCTTGGATCAACTTTGACTGGATTGGCATCATAAAAATCTTTAGGAATCGATTTAACTAGACAAAACAAGGTCTTGGAACAACTTCAACTGGATCAGCGTCATAAAAATCTTTAGGAATCGATTTAACTGGACCAGAGAAGGCCTTTGACTGGATCGACATCAGAAAAATCTTTAGGAATCGATTTAACTGGACCAGACAAGGTCTTGGAATAACTTCAACTGGATCGGCATCAGGAAAATCTTTAGGAATCGATTTAACTGGACCAGAGAAGGCCTTTGAATAGATCGGCATCAAAAAATATTTAGGAATCGATTTAACTGGACCAGACAAGGTCTTGGAATAACTTCAACTGGATCGACATCAGAAAAATCTTTAGGAATCAATTTGACTGGACCAGAGAAGGCCTTTGACTGGATCGGCATCAGAAAAATCTTTAGGAATCAATTTAACTGGACCATACAAGGTCTTGGAATAAATTCAACTGGATCGACATCAGGAAAATCTTTAGGAATCGATTTGACTGGACCAGAGAAGGCCTTTGACTGGATCGACATCAGAAAAATCTTTAGGAATCGATTTGACTGGACCAGAGAAGGCCTTTGACTGGATCGACATCAGAAAAATATTTAGGAATCGATTTAACTGGACCAGACAAGGTCTTGGAATAACTTCAACTGGATTGGCATTAAAAAAATCTTTAGGAATCGATTTAACTGGACCAGAGAAGGTCTTGGATTAAATTTGACAGGATCGGCATCAGAAAAATCTTTAGGAATCGATTTAACTGGACCAGACAAGGTCTTCCACATAGCTGAGAATTTAACTGCATCTTTCCTGAAAGGTAAAGGTCAGCCATATACAATGCATGATATGGATCAAGCAATGATGTTCTCAACATAAATGAGATTGTATGGTATGATGCGTATATGCATGTATCATGATGTATGGAAATGTAATGTTTTGGCTGGGGAAAATAAATCCTGGGTAGCTGCTGGAGACAGAGTTGAATTATTCGCTTCCGCTGGGGAGGGTGAACGAAGGTGATAAACCTGCAAGAGAAGAGAACTCCGTTGGGGAATAAACTGGTGAGGAGGTTACTCTGTAGGGAAGAGATGCTCTGCTGAGGATTCCACTGATAAACTCTACTGGGGATGGATTATCGTTGCTGGTGATATTGCATCTGCTGAGGATTGAATTCCTGCTTGTGAAAGGAAAGAGCTTCACTGGGGATGATCTTTCAGTTGCAACTTGCTGGGGACAACCTTGATAGGCTCTTATGGGGATAATCCTCTGAATTCTGTTGGGAATGGTCTTTTGAATTGGGCTGGGGAGATTTATTTTGTACTCCATTGGGGATAAACTTCCAGAGTCTACTAGGGATGATACTTTAACTCCGTTGGGGAAGCTTTTTCAGACTGCGCTGGGAAAATTTGACTCCACTGGGGGTATCTTGTATTCTGCCGAGGAACATTCTTAAACTCCTTTTGGGAAATATTAATACTGTTGGGGATATCAAGCCTTTTCTAGTGCTGATTGTAGATCAACTCTGCTTGGGGAGAATATTGCTGATTCGTTCATAGTTGCAAGTCTCAGCCGGGGAAGAGCTACCATTACTGTCTTACTCTGCGGGGAGTGAAGGTATCTTGGCCATATTCTTCAGCTTAACTTACCTTTGTACCTGGTGGACAGAGCAACTATACAGTTCGGACAATTCTTATTGCCCCTGTTTCTGATATTACCAGTAATTCTTCTTTTGTTTCGCATGTAAATATTCATGAGCAGCAATTAACGTCAAATGCATATATCAAAAATGGACATTGGACGTTGTTTGCAAAACAAAACAGATAAAGGAAAAACAGTTTGAAATTTATTTGAAAATGAATTGTATTGATTTTGAAGTTTGGCCTGTAAATAGGCGTTTTTGTACAAGAGGCTGACGTCCTAGTAAGAGAACACCGTCGAATAATAGAATTTACACAATTTGTGAAAAGAAAACAAAACAGCTATGTAAATGATCCCACTGGGTTCCAACTCTGCTATTGCCTTTATGTCTTCAAGCATCTCATCACTTTGCTACTGGTTGTAGGTAGATCAGATTGATTAGTGCCGTCCGAGCTTGATAGTCGATACCGAAGTCTGGATGCAAGGTGACCCAATGAGACATAATGTTACGCTTTGATCCCTAATTTTAGCCTGGATCGCCCTTTCGGGTTTTCATTCCACCGGGATACCCTTTTTGGCCCAAGCCGCCTTTTCAGGTTTTCAACTTGCCGGGTGTACAATTTTTTTTTATTTTCATCCCTTATTTTTGCCCGAACCCTTTTGGTTCGTCGGGAAGCCCTTATTTTTGCCTAGGCTAGTCAACCTAGCGGGTCTTTGATTATGCATAGTATCTTTTCACTATGTCTGCATTGACGGGGTGAGGAAGGTCGTCACCATCCATAGTGGTTAGAATCATAGCTCCTCCTGAGAAAATGTTCTTAACCACAAATGGTCCTTCATAAGTAGGGGTCCATTTCCCCTGGGATCACCTTGAGGTAGAATAATGCGCTTGATTACCAGATCCCCAACTTGATACTCTTGTCGTCTGACTTTCTTTTTGAATGCCTTGATCATCCGTTTCTGATACGTCTGACCATGACAAATAGCAGTAAGTCTCTTTTCGTCGATTAGGTTCAGCTGATCAAGTCGGGTCTGAATCCAGTCATCTTCGCTCAAACCTGCATCCTTCATGATCCGAAGAGAGGGTATCTGAACTTCAATAGGCAAGACTGCCTCCATGCCATATACGAAGGAATAGGGTGTTGCCCCTGTTGACGTCCGCGCGGAAGTACGGTACCCATGAAGAGCAAATGGTAACATCTCGTGCCAATCTTTGTACGTCACCGTCATCTTCTGCATAATATTCTTAATGTTTTTATTAGCCGCTTCGACAGCCCCATTCATCTTTGGCCGGTAAGGAGAAGAGTTGTGATGCTGTATCTTGAATTGCTCGCAGAGCTCAGTGATCATCTTGTTGTTGAGATTGGTACCATTGTCCGTAATGATCCTCTCTAGTACACCGTATCGACAGATCAGATTATGCTGAATGAACTGTGCTACGACGTTCTTGGTTACAGTAGCAAAGGAAGCTGCTTCAACCCACTCCGTAAAGTAATCAATAGCTACCAGGATGAAACGATGTCCGTTGGACACTGTAGGTCGGATCTCGCCGATCATATCAATGCCCCACATTGCAAAAGGCCAAGGTGCCGTCAAGACATTCAGAGGAACTGGAGGTATGTGCACCTTATCAGCATAGACTTGGCACTTGTGACATGTACGAGAATGCTGATAACAGTCAGCTTCCATTGTGGACCAATAATATCCTTCCCGTAGGATTTTCTTTGCCATGGTGTGTCCACTGGAATGAGTTCCGAAAGCACCTTCATGTAACTCTGCCATGATCCTTTCTGCTTCATTCTTATCCACACAACGCAGTAAGGTCGAGTCATGGTTACGCTTGTAAAGAATGCCATTGCTGATGAAGAACTTCGTCGCGAACCTCCTCAGAAACTTCTTGTCGTTAATAGATGCACCCTCGGGGTACTCCTGAGCCTCAAGGTACCTCTTCACCTCATGATACCAGGGTTTATCTGCTACCTCTTCAGTCTGAATATCACAGCAATGTGCAGGCTCGTCTAATTTTTCAATGATAATACGGGGAGCTTCGTTGTCCCAATTGACTTTGAAAATAGAAGACATCATAGCTAACGCGTCCGCCAACTGATTCTCCTCTCTAGGGAAGTGTTCAAAGGTTATCTCCTCGAAATGGGGAAGCAACGTCAGTACATACTCCTTGTAAGGAATAAGGTTCGGGTGTCTCGTATCCCACTCGCCTTTGATCTGACTGATCACAAGAGCGGAATCTCCAAAGACACTCAGAAACTTAATCCTTAGGTCAATTGCTGCTCGAAGACCCATAATGCACGCCTCATACTCCGCCATGTTGTTGGTGCAGTTGAAACATAGTCGGACGATGAACGGAGTATGAGAACCTTTAAGAGATATGATCACGGCGCCAATGCCATTACCCAAAGCGTTCGAAGCTCCATCAAAGTACATAGACCATCGGGATCCTTCCTCAGGTCCTTCATCCGGTCCAAGTGTCTCACAATCAGTTACCAACATGATATTCTCGTCCGGGAATTCAAAGTTCATAGACTGGTAATCATCTACTGCTTGATGTGCCAAATGATCTGCCAACACACTTCCCTTAATTGCCTTTTGGGTCATGTATTGGATGTCATACTCAATCAAGAACATCTTCCATCTTTCTATTCTTCCGGACAAGGCAGGCTTTTCGAAGATATACTTGATTGGATCCATCTTTGATATCAACAGAGTAGTGTGAGTCAACATATACTGTCTCAGCCGGCGAGTAGCCCATGCCAAAGCGCAACAAGTTTTCTCGAGCAGTGAGTATCGGGTCTCACAGTCGGTAAACTTTTTGCTAAGGTAGTAAATAGCATGCTCTTTTCGGCCAGACTCGTCATGCTGACCCAGCACATACCCCATTGAGTTGCCGAGTATTGTCAAGTATAAGATCAAGGGTCTCCCTTCAAATGGAGGCATTAGAATAGGTGGATCTTGGAGATACTCTTTGATCCTTTCGAAAGCGGCCTGACATTCATCATTCCAACGTACTACTTGATCTTTCTTCAGTAGCTTGAAGATTGGCTCACAAGTAGCAGTCAGGTGCGAGATGAATCGGGCAATGTAGTTCAGACGTCCCAGAAAGCCTCTGACTTCTTTCTCTATTCTGGGAGCTGGCATTTCCTGTATGGCCTTCACCTTGGCAGAATCCACTTGAATACCTTTGTCACTTACAACGAAACCCAACAGCTTACCAGATCTCACCCCGAAGGTGCACTTGTTCGGGTTTAACCTCAGCTTGTACAACTTCAGCCTGTCAAACAGCTTCTGCAGATGGTCAAGGTGCTCTTCCTCAGTTTAGGACCTTGCAATCATATCGTCGACGTATACTTCAATCTCATGATGGATCATGTCATGAAACAAAGCAACCATGGCACGCTGATACGTTGCCCCAACATTTTTCAACCCAAAAGGCATGGCCTTATAGCAAAAGGTACCCCGCTGAGTAACAAAGGTTGTCTTATCCATATCTTCGGGAGCCATCTTGATCTGATTATAATCGGAGAAGCCATCCATAAAGGAGAATACCTTGTGCTGAGCGGTGTTGTCAACCAGAACATCGATATGAGGTAGAGGGAAATCATCCTTGGGGCTCGCCCTGTTCAGATCCCTGTAGTCAACACACATTCGAACCTTACCATCCTTCTTCGGTACAGGAACCACATTGGCCACCCACTGAGGGTAAGAAGTAACTGCTAGAAAACCGGTGTCAAACTGTTTCATAACCTCAGCCTTGATTTTCTCAGACATCTCCAGGCGCATTCGGCGAACCTTCTGTTTTACTGGAGGACAGTCTTCCTTGGTAGGCAGGCGATGAACCACAATATCAGTATCCAACCCAGGCATATCTTCGTAAGACCAGGAAAATATCTCAACATAGTCATGCAACATCTAAATCAACCGTTGCTTCACACTAAACTCCAGATTTGCACCGATCTTGACTTCCTTCTTGTCTATCTCAGTACCCAGATTTACCGATTCCACTAGCTCTTCATGTGGCTGTATAGCCCTCTCTTCTTGAAGTAGGATCCTAGCAAGTTCACCAGGAACTTCGCAATCATCTTCACCTTTGTCTTCGTCTAAGTTGATCGGATTTTTGAAGTCATAACTGGTAGTAGCAGAGTCGTTACCAGTGGGATCCAGAGTGGATGTGGACCTGTATATGTGAGTGTGTGTAAAATAACTGTTTTGCAATATCTAATAAAAAAACAAGGAGCGCAAAATTTGAAATGCAAGAACGTCCAATGCTTTTATTAATGATATATGAAAATGACACACATAAAGCCCTCACAAATGAAGCCACAGTGCCCCGGGTAAGACATTGGGCCATAAAGTTTACAAACATTGCCTGTTACATATTTAAAACAAAAAGTTTCATTACTGGGTGATAACAGAAACGGGCATAGAATCCTTCATTGTCCAGTTGCTTAATCCACCATCGGCAGTTGGGTATATCCAGCTGTCAATGTCAAACTCTTCATCATCATCATCCCTGATAGCATTCACCCCTGCATCTTGCTTAGGCTTTTCTGGTGCTCCGAACCCAATCTCCTTCGTATCGATCAAGTCTTGTACCTTGTTCTTCAAAACCCAACAATCATCTGTATTATGTCCCGGGTTATCAGAGTGATAAGCACAGCGGGCATTAGGGTTATACTTCAGTGATGTTGTATTTGGATTCTTTGGGGCTTCCCTTGGAATCACCAGATTGGTTTTCAGCAACTGTGGCAGAATCTGAGATAAGTTCATGTTGAGACGGGTGAATTGCCTTTGAGGTCTCTCGTCCTTTTGTTGATTGTTGTGCTGGGGAGCACCTGCAGGTTTTGAAATAACAATCGCATTAACATCTTGGCGGCGTTCAGGTCTATTCTGGTTTCTTGAACTGTAGGCAGCACTGGACTCCTTCTTAAAAGGCTTCTTCTTGGTGCTTGATGAAGCACCCTTTTGTATCTTACCAGCCTTAATACCAGCCTCAATCCTTTCACCAGTCATAATTAGCTCTGTAAACCCAAACGAAGAGCTTCCAATTAAGTGGTTGAAAAATGGACCAGACAGGGTCCCCAAAAACATATCCACAAGCTCCCGATCAGCCAAAGGTGGTTGTACTCTTCCAGCGAGGTCTCTTCACTTCTGAGCATAATCTTTGAATCCTTCACCCGTTCCCATTGACATACCCTGGAGTTGGGTACGCGTGGGAGAGAGGTTGGAGTTGTACTGGTACTGCCTGTAGAAAGCAGTAGCCAAATCTTCCCAACTGCGAATACTGGCTCCGTCCAACTGATAGAACCACTCAAGCTGAGTCCCTGAGAGACTGTCTTGAAAGAAATGAATCCATAGATTCTTATCAGCGGTGTAAGGCTGAATCTTCCTCACATATGACCGGAGGTGCAGCTTCGGACAAGAAACTCCGTCATACTTAGCAAAGGCTGGTGCCTTGAATTTGTGGGGAATCACCACCCCAGATGATAGACCCAGATCACCAAAGTCCAGACCAGGCACTTTCTGAACTTCCATAGCACTCAACCGGTCTTCCAGTTGCTTGTACCTATCCTCAGCAGGAGGATACTGTTCTTCATCGAAGTCCGTCTCGTTGTTGGAGACCACAGGACTAGGAGCCCTCCTTTCTTCCTGACTATCTTTCCCTCCAGATGAGGTGGTCAAATCAACTTCATTCTGAAGCCTGTTTCCAAACCCGTGCCCTGTGTTAAATAGGATTGTTCTCTTCTTCTTCTTATTCTTCTTCTCTTTCAGAATCAGGGTCTTCAGATCTTGCTAACCATTAGCTAGATTCATGAACAACTCTTGGAATTGGGCATTCTGGGCCTGGAGGGCCTTGATGGCTTGCTCAGTTGATGGTTCAGCAGATATGATGAGTGCTGAAATAAACATTAAAGAAGATAAGAGCCCTATAATGGGTACCTGTTTATGAAGTGCATGGGATGAAATGCATATAACATGATTTCAAAGACAATCGAGAGATTCAAATTTGTAAACAAGAAATGAAACACACTTTATTAGATAAACTTCAAAATTCAAATTGTTTAACTGATGCCCTTAAGGCGTTACAAGAATGGAAATACTGAAAAGTAAATAAAAACTGGAAAGGAAATAATCAAAGGACAATCAGTGCTCCCATGGTCTCTTCTTGTCAGTGCGGACATAGTCATTAAGAATCCGCTCGTTCTCCAATTGCCTAGTCAACCTCTGGATCTTCTGCTCTTGCTCGTTGAACTTCTCTCGGTAAGCATCCCGTTCTTCTCTCAGTTGCATCCAATACCTTTTCAGTGCCCCAATGTCAGTGGGCATGTAAGGATGGAGGATGGTAGGAAGAACCCCCTCTTCATTAGCAACTTCAACAATGATAGGCCGGACGGCTTCATACGGAATACCCAGCTTTTGGGCACGGATACGGACCCATCTGAGATATGGCTCCATCGGGAGAGAAGTCTTTGGACCCAACTCATGTGGATCAGATCTGTGAACTCTATCCCAGGCCTTTATGAATCTGCGGCGCTGCTCGTCGCTATCTCCTTGAAAGTCAAAGATGATGCTAGGCATTAGCATCTCATGAGGTCCTTCTCTTCTGGCTCTCCCAAACTGACGTAAGGCCAAGCACGGGTTGTAAGAAATTCCTCCATGGGTCCCTATCAATGGAACATTGGGGTATTCCCCACAACGATCAATAATGGCCACCTCATCCATACCCTTGAGAGTCCAGATAATGTCATTATGAGAGAGAGAGACATAACCCTATAAGCCCAGCCCATGCCTTCTTTGTTCTTCAACACTGACTTGGGGAGGTGCGAAATAAACCACCTCGCCAATAAAGGAGCACAACACATCAAGGTTCCCCACTTTCGGGCCATACGAGCATAAAGCTGATGGAGAATGTCACCCAGGAGAGTGGGTATAGTATTACGAGAGATGAAGATTTTCACCGCATTCACATCAACAAAAGAGTCAGAGTTCGGAAACAATACCAAGCCATATATCAGGAGAGCCAGAATATATTCGAATGCCTTGAAGTATAGACTATCCCAGAAATAATTAGCCTTACCAACCAAGAACTTAGTCAGAAATCCCTTTGCTCCACTTCTAGTCTCCCAATTAGCCATTACCTCATCCTTTGTCATATGAAGGCCTGAAGCAATCTCTTCTGGCCTAAGGATCTTTTCCCAACCAGTAAACGGGGTCTGCTCCAGAATAGAGATACCGAGAAGATCAAAGAACTCTTCTAACGTGGGAACCAGCTGGTAGTCTTGGAAAGTAAAGTAATGGTGCAGCGGATCATAGAATTGGACCAAAACACTCATCATATGCTCGTCCAATTTGGAGGTGACCAAACTGAGAAGATACCCATGTCTCCTGAGGAAGGAAGCAGTATCAGGCATCTTTGCAATCAAATCTTTAAGCACAGTGGGAACCTGGACAAAGTTAATCTGGATGGTATTCCTACGCATAGGCATCATGATGACCTACAAAACAGAACAAAGATGAATCCCTCCTGTCTTTGAAATAGGTTAGTCCAATGTAAGATGTATGCAATGTTATGATGTCATGATGTCATGATAGAAAGCACACCATAAGTATCCACAAATAGCAAACATGGTAAGGGCACACAAGTCACACAGAGAGCCCTTAGATTTCAGGCTGGCAAGGAGCTTAGGTACTACCCTCTTTCAGTTCAGTTGGTTCAAACCTGTCCTAAAAATAGTAACCGGGTTCTAGAGGATCTCAATATAACTGACTACCCTCGATCGGTCATAATTCCAGTTTAGCAACCTTTTCTTGCAGCCGGAATCATCGTGAGAGTTTAGTCTCAATGAGTGTAGCATACTGCTACTGTTCTATGGCCAAGTTGGTCAATTTAAAGGTTCTAAGGTCAGTTGGTGCTTAATGACCCCTTAGATGACCCATATTCTCCTCGTTCCAACACAAAGGATATCAGTACAATCTAAAGTGCCACACCAACGTAGCTACTGCTTCAACCGTATCGGTCTACGCCGTACAGTTCCCTCACAGTTTATTGCTACTTACCTAAAGGGTATCCCCAAATCCGGGTTAGGATCTATAGTAACTCCGATACAAGCCCACAAATATAAATCATACAAAGAAAGCAATTGAAAACACAATGATCTAATCCTAAGGTACACCCCACTTATAAGTATCCCCAGCAGAGTCGCCAGTTCTATGATACGGTGGGAGAGAACTGACTGTTTTTAGAATGCTGGTTTATGTTTTGCGTTTGTTTTCGCAAAGTGCCGCGGTAAGCAAGAGTCACCATCGTCTTTTATTTTATCCAACAAGGAAAGGAAAAAAGCACAGAAAAATTCCTTTTTCGAGATGTTTCTCGGGTCCGGGGGGTAGATTATAGAAAGAGAAGGTGTTAGCACCCTTTCTATCTGTGGTTATCCACAAGCTCTTAGGTACTTGCTCATAATGTTTTCAAAATTTTCTTTTTCTTTGTGTTTGTGGGTTTGAAAGAAGTTTTTGTTTGAAATGTGTAAGTGCGAAAGGTTTTATTTTATTTTGAAAGGAGCAAGTACTTAAGAACCATCTACCTACTCGAAAAAGGAATCAATCTGTGCTAATGTCCTTTAGGAAATGCTAGCCCACTATTGATGAGTAGGTAGCATCGTCGTTGGAGTTTTAAGGGTCAATTCGATTAAGGGACATGTGGTCACTAAAGTAATGTTAGGATGCCTTAGCGGTAACCCTAATGTCTTAGATCATTTTTCCGAGGCAATCGTTTCGACGCAACTATGATCTTTGGACAAGAGGGCGACCTCTAAAACTTCCTATACTCAATGACCACATTCGAAGGCAACCAAGTGAGGTGTACCCTAAGAGTGCGCATGTGCGAGTGTGTTATTTTCAGTTAATTTGTCTTTGTACATGCCAGTGGTTATCTATGTTGATTTTAAGTTCATACATTCAATCTTGTCATTCATTCCCTATTATCAAACATCTAACAGTTTATAAGTTGCGGAAATTAAATTTGCGGAAATTAAATCTAAATATTACAAGGCGTCGGGTATTTACATCGCCAAAAACAACCCTTGAAATTAAATGCGGAAAATAAATAAAGCGGTAAATAAATTGAATAGTCCTAATTAAAGCTATTACATTCCGGGAAACAATTACATCAATATGGTAAAATGGATCGCGCGTGAAAAAATTAAATCGAATGCGAGTTTTTTAGGGTTTTGACCCTTTTTTGAAAGAGAGTGATTTTTTGGTTTATTTTTGAATTAAATGGAATTAAACTAAGTTAATAAAATAAATAAATAAATTAATTAAAAAAAATATTTTTGGATTTTTTGGATATTTAAAGAAATAAAATAAATTTGATTAAAAGTTAGTAAAACCTAATTATCTACATTGATTTTAAATATTGCAAAAATATTAAAAGTTAAACCTAATTAAAACTAAATTAATTGAATTAATATTTATTTACAAAAATAAAATACTGAATTTAATTTTAATAAATAAAATATATATTTTTTGATTTTTGATTTTATGAGGAAAAAGTTTAATTGGTTAATTAAATAATAAATAATAACACAAAACAATTATATAAATGGATTAAAAAAGAAAGAAATAGAAATAACCCAGGGGGGTTCAGGCCCAAGTTGGAGGTGGAATCAGCAAATTCAAGGCCCATTAACGTTGGCCTGTATTGACCTTCTGGAATTCTGTGCACACGCGTTGACTAGGGCATATGGCGCATATTCAATCTTGGCCACCAGATCTGGCTTGGGGCCATCTGGCGTTTGGAGATTTGAGGGAGTATGGTGCATTGCAAGGCATGAGATACGTTGGAACACCTGAAAGAAAATGATAACAAATATGTGGGGGGACCTGGGATTCGAACCCAGGTCATATGAATCATTGAACTAGCGCCCTTACCAACTCAACCAGCGTGCTTAATTGTTAGTGGAATAGGAATCAAATATAATATTGGAAAACAAATAAATGCCAGAAAATATAAAAAAATAAGCGCGAAATTATGAATGGGCGAATTGGATGGGGACACGTCTTCGTCTTCTCCACTGAACCCTGGATATTTACCTGTGGATTTGTATCCGCAACTAAATCCATAGGTGTCTCCTAAAATCAATTTCAGGCCATGGAAATTAATTCTAAGACCATAGTCTTGCTCGTCTCTCCCTCCTGAACACGCCTATGTCCATTACTTGCATTGATTTCGCCTGAAACTAAAACGCCCAAAAACAAGAAACAAGAACCCTAGATTCGGGTATGGCATTACAGGTCATGTAAACACAATTAAATAATGCAGAAAGCTTCTAAATGGAACGATAAGCATGATTTTGTAAAGATTTTGCCAAAAAAGTGCAAGAATAATGATATGCGATTTCAAATGCCAAGCGGTTTTCAGAGGGACTTACAACGCGATTGAGGAGAGGAGAGAGCTTGATTTTGATTGCTTCTCACTCAGTGGATGTCCAACAAGAGAATAGTGTTGAGATTTTGTGTTGAAAGCACCTCTAAGACGGATTTCAGTTTCAAGCTTTTTTTGCAATTTTTTCAAGTTTGGTTCTTGTGATTTTGCAGCCTCCAACCCTTGATGCGTGTGCCTCTAGCTTCTATATGTAGTGAGCAATGGATTAAGTCAAGTTTTGGACTTTGAATCTTTATGCATTGATGTTTTAGGATTTGATTTGATCCTCCATTGATAAGTTTCCAATTTGATCAAAAATCCAATATTTTGTTCATGATATGGCTTGATACGGATTTGACCATGTCCATGATGACAATTAAGACCTATATCAATCAAAAAGATCCTAAATGATCAATATTTGGATTTTATTTGGATTTAAATTGATTTAAAATGAATTAATTCAATAAAAATCAAATAAAATGAAAAAATTAATAAATGGACACAAGGCTGAAGCTAGGACACGTGTGTAGTGTTACAAGACCAAATCAAGTGGAAAAGAATGGGCCCATTTGACAAAATTTGAAGTTTTGGGGATAGTTGACTTTTGGCAATTTTGCAAAAATGCCCAACTTCAACAATGCATAACTTCTTCAATTTTGAACTTTTGGAAGTGTTCTTTGACTTTTTAGAAAGCTTGATATGTCCTATAACCAACCCTTTTGGTATCATCTCATTTTGATATTCCATGATCAAGTTATAAGCTTTGGCGAAAAGGTGTTTTTGTTGACTTTCAAAAATGACTTATAATGTCCAAATTTGTAACTTTTTGTGAGTGCATTTCTTGATCTTGGGGGTGTGAAGATGGATTGTAGGAAATTTCATCCTATTAAAAATGAGCTTTGGATGGGTCATTTCTCATAAAGTATGAGAAAGTTATGCTTGTTCAAAGTTGAGTTGACTTTTTCCTACAAAACCCTAATTTAGCAACTTTTGAGTCTTGATGAATTTTGAGCAATCCTTGATGAATCATGATAAACACTTGATCAAATGATGAAATAACCTTCAAAAATGAGAATTTTGACAAAAAATCTTGAAGTTTGACTGTTCACAGGTCACAGTTGACTTTTGCCCTAGCACAGTCGATTTTTGGACTTCTTGAGCAATTGACTGACCAAACTTCCTCTGCAAGGCTTGAAATTTGACATGGATGAACTTGAGAATATATTAGGACATTGGGGAGAACTTGAGGTCATTTGGATGTAAGGACCTTGATGAAACACCAAACCCTAATTTGAGATTGACTGCCTTAGGAGGTGACTTGACTGTCCAACTCTTGAGCAATCTTGAGCCACTTGGAGATTATTCTTGCAATGTCTTGAGAAATATGGGAGGGCAAATTTTTGGATACAATACCTTAGTACACGGTCATTGAGTATAGGTCGTTTTAGAGGTCGTCCTCTTGTCTAAAAGATCATAGTTGCCTCGAAAGGGTTGCCTCGGATATTGTTGCCTCAAACAAATGATCTAAGACATTAGGGTTACCGCTAAGGCGTCCTAACATTTCTTTAGTGACCGTATGTCCCGCATTCGAATTGACCCTCAAACTCCAACGACGGTGCTACCTACTCATTAATAGTAGGATAGCATTGTCCAAAGGAAACTAGTATAGAACGATTCCTTTTTCGAGTAGGTAGATAGCTCTTAGATACTTGCTCTTTCAAAACAAAACTCTTCACATTTAAACTTTTAGAACAAAATTTTCAAAACACTTCATTACACTCTTGAGGATAGAAGCAAGAGTTAAATCGAAGTTTCAAACAAAAAAACCTTTTTCAAACCCACAAGCACAAAGAAAACAATTTTGAAAACAATTGAGCAAGTACCTAAGAGCCAGTGGATAACCACGGATAGAAAGGGTGCTAACACCTTCCCTTTCTATAATCTACCCCTCGTACTCAAAGATAATCTCGAAAAAGGAATTTTTCTGTGCTTTTTTCCTTTCCTTGTTGGATAAAATAAAAGTCGGTGGAGACTCTTGCTTACCGCAACATTTTGCGAATACAAATGCAAAACGCAAACCAACATTCCAAAAAACAGTCAGTTCTTCCCACCGTATCACAGAACTGGTGACTCTGCTGGGGATATTTTTTTATAAGTGGGGTGTACCTTAGGAATAGTTCATAATGTTTTCAATTGCTTGACTTGTATGATTTATCTTTATGGTTTGAATCAGAGTTACTATAGATCCTAACCCGGATCTGGGGGATACCCTTTAGGTAAGTAGCAATAAACTGTGAGGGAACTGTACGGCGTAGACCGATACGGTTGAAGCAGTAGCTACGTTGGTGTGGCACTTTAGTTTGTACCGATATCCCTTGTGGCGCAACGAGGAGAATATGGGTCTTCTAAGGGGTCATTAAGCACCAACTGACCTTAGCACCTATAATTGACCAACTTGGCCATAGAACAGTAGCAGTATGCTACACTCATTGAGACCAAACTCTCGCGATGATTCTGGCCGTAAGAAAAGGTTTCTAAACTGGAATTATGACCGATCGAGGGTGGTCAGTGATATTGAGATCCTCTAGAACCTGGTTACTATTTCTAGGACAGGTTTGAACCAACTGAACTGAAAGAGGGTAGTACCTAAGCTCCTTGCCAGCCTGAAATCTAAGGGCTATCTGTGTGACTTGTTTGCCCTTACCATGTTTGCTATCTGTGAATACTTGTGATGTGTTTCTATCATGACATCATGCATCATGACATTGCATGCATATTGCATTGGACTAACCTATTTCAAAGACATAGGGGATTCATCTTTGTTCTGTTTTGTAGGTCATGGCACCCATGCGTAGAAACACTATTCGGATCAACTTTGTCCAGATCCCCACTCAGCTTAAAGATTTGGTTGCAAAGATTCCAGATACTTCCTCTTTTGTTCGAAGACATGGGCACCTCCTTGGTTTGGTCACTTCCAGATTATATGAACAGATGATGAGTGTTTTGTGCCAGTTCTTTGATCCACTATACCACTGCTTCACTTTCCCGGACTATCAGTTAGTCCCTACTCTGGAGGAATTCTCTGATCTACTTGGTATCTCTATTTTAGAATAAACCCCATTTACAGGTTTGGAGAAAGTCCTTAGGCCGGAAGAGATTGCTTCAGCCCTCTATCTGACAAAGACTGAGGTAATGTCAAACTGGGAGACTCGAAGTGGGACAAAAGGCTTCTTGGCTAAGTTCTTGGTTGATCGGGCTAATCAGTTCTAGGACAGTCTAGACTTCCAGGCATTTGAAGACATTCTGGCTCTTCTCATATATGGTTTGGTGTTGTTTCCTAACTCATATTCTTTCGTCGACGTGAACGCATTAAATATTTTCATGTCCGGTAATCTAGTGTCCACTCTCTTGGGTGACATTCTGCACGCTCTTTATGCCCGTACTGCTCGGAAATGGGGAACCCTTATGTGTTGTGCACCATTGCTGGCGAGGTGGTTTATTTCTCACCTCCCCAAATAAGTTTTGAAGAACAAGGAAGGCATGGGTTGAGCCTACAGGATTATGTCTCTCTCTCACAATGGCATCATCTGGAGTACTAAGGACGTGGAAGAAGTGGCTATTATTGATCGTTGTGGGGAATACCCCAATGTTCCACTACTTGGAGTTCAAGGAGGGATCACCTATAATCCTTGTCTGGACTTACGTCAATTTGGGCGTGCTAGGAGGGAAGGACCTCATGAGTTGCTGATGCCAAGTATTGTCTTTGACTTCCAAGGGGATAGTGACAAGCATCGCCGCAGGTTCATACGAGCTTGGGATAGGGTACACTGGTCTGATCCACACGAGTTAGGGATGAAGACCTCTCTTCCGATGGAAACATATCTCTGACAGGTTCGAATCCGTTCCCAAAAGCTGGGAATGCCGTACGAAGTTGTCTTGCCTGTGATTGTTGAGGTTGCTGATTAAGAAGGGGTTCCACCTACCATCCTCCACCCGTAGATGCCTAATGACATTGGGGCATTAAAGAGGTCTTGGATGCAGCTAAGAGAAGAGAGGGATACTTACAGAGAAAAGTATCACGAGTAGGAGCGGAAGATTCTAAAGCTTACAAGACAGCTGGAGAATGAGAAGGTCCTCAACGACTATGTCAGCACCAAAGGGAAACGACCATGGGAGTGCTGATGTCTTTTGATTATTTCTAGTTTTGATTTACTTTTCAGTTTTTCTTTCTTGTAAACGCCTTAAGGGCATTTGTCAAACATTGTTTCAGATTTATCTAATAAAAGTGTGTTTCATTTTGGTTTACGAATTTGAATCTCTCGACGTCTTTGAAATCATATCATACGCATTTCATTCCATGCACCTCATCACAGGTACCCTTACATGTTTTCTCATCTTCTTCACTGTTTATTTCAGCACATCATGGCTGCTGAAACATCAACTGATCAACCTATCAAGGCTCTACAAGCTCAGAACGCCCAGTTCCAGGAAATGTTCATGAACCTGGCCAAGGGGCAGCAAGATCTGAAGACTTTTATCTTGAAGGATAAGAAGAAGAAGAAGAAGACAGTCCTCCTGAACATGGGTCACAGGTTTGGGAACAGGCTACGAGATGAAGTCAATCTATCCCACTCATCTGGAGGGGGAGAAAACCAAGAAGAAAGAAGGGTTCCTAGCCCTGTGGTATCTGACCACGAGACTGACTTTGATGAAGACCAGTATCCTCCTACTGAGGATAGATATAAACAACTTGAAGACCGGTTAAGTGCAATGGAGATTCTGAAGGTCCCTGGGTTGGACTTTAGTGATCTAGGTTTGTCATCTGGGGTGATGATTCCCCACAAGTTTAAAGCACCAGCCTTTGCTAAATACGACGGGGTTTCTTGCCCAAAGCTGCACCTCCGTTCGTATGTTAGAAAAATTCAGCCATACACTGCTGATAAGAACCTCTGGATCCACTTCTTTCAAGACAGTCTTTCAGGGACTCAACTTGAATGGTTTTACCAGCTGGAAGGAGCTAGTATCCGTAATTGGGAAGACCTTGCTGCTGCTTTTTACAAGCAGTACCAATATAATGCCGACCTCGCCCCCACGCGTACCTAACTTCAGGGTATGTCTATGGGTGCGAGCGAAGGTTTCAAAGACTACGCTCAGAAATGGAGGGACCTTGCTGGAAGAGTACAACCCCCGCTGGCTGACAGGGAGTTAGTAGATATGACCGGGGAAAGAATTGAGGCTGCTATAAAGAGCGGTAAGATACAGAAGGGTGCTTCATCACGTACCGAAAAGAAGCCTTTTAAGAAGGAATACAATGCTGTTTACATACCTGAACGCCGCCAAGATGTTAATGCGGTTGTTATTTCAAGACCAACTATTGCCGCACAACGCAACAATCAGCCAAGGGCCGAGAGGTTGCGAAGACAATTCACTCAGCTCAACATGACTTTGTCTCAGATTCTGCCGCAGTTATTGAAGACCAACTTGGTGATTCTGAAAGAGGCCCCAAAGAATCCTAATACAACATCACCGATGTACAATCCGAACGCCCGCTGTGCTTTTCATTCTGATAGCCCGGGGCTTGATACGAATGACTGTTGGGTTTTAAAGAATAAGGTACATGACTTGATTGATGCTAAGGAGATTGAGTTCGAAGCACCTGAAAGGCCTAATGTTGTGACTGCTCCTATGCCAAAGCATGGAGTGAATGCTGTAGAGGAAGACTCGTTTGTGGTTTCTGTGAAAGACATTGTTACTCCATTGATGACTATGAAGAAGAACCTTCTGTTAGCCGGTTTATTTCCGGGTTGTGGCGAAGGTTGCCATCTGTGTTCCGTCCCACCTATTGGTTGCCATCTTTTGAAGTCAGGTGTCCAACGCCTGATGGGTAATAAAGAAATTCTGTTTGAGAAGACTTTTGTTCCTTTGGTTCCTACTGAAGAAGTTGCTATAATCACCATTTTCGACAATTCTTCCAAGGCTTCCTCGAGAAAGCCTGTCAGAATTACATCTGTTCCGAGAATCGCTCCCTTGATCATCACTGTTCCTGGGCCTATCCCCTATACATCAGATAAAGATGTCCCATGGCACTACGAGGCTGACGTATATTATCACAGAGTTAAACAAGACTTGAGTGCTGAAGAGGCTGATACTGACGTCAACAATATTGTTGGACCTGCCAAAGTCACCCGCATCGGAAGACTTTTCTCCCCCAAGATCTCTCCACCAACTGTTCGGAAGCCTATTGTTATTATACCTTCCAGTACACCTGTTACTGTCCCTGTTCAAGTTCTAATCCTTAACCCTGTTGCCGAGTCATCTGATACTCGGGGAAAAGGGACCACTGATGAGCCTGCCCGGACGGAGGCATCGAAGAGGATTACTGTTGAAGCCTCTAGACAAGAGATGGAAGAAATTTTGAAGATCATCAAAAAGAGCGACTACAATGTAGTCGAACAGCTGGGGCAAACCCTGTCCAAAATCTCTATGTTGTCTCTGTTGCTATGCTCAGAAGCCCATACCAAGGCTCTGTTTGCCTTCCTAAAAACTGCGCACGTGCCGCAGGAGACGTCAGTTGATCAGTTTAAAGATTGTGTGGCTAGTCTGACAGCGGATAATGGGTTGGGTTTCTCCGATGCCGACTTGACTGCCAAGGGGAAAAATCACAATGATGCCCTGCATGTCTCCATTGAATGCAGGGGCACTACTCTAGCTCATGTATTGGTGGATACTAGATCCTCGTTGAACATTTTACCCAAGAAAGCTCTAGACCGGTTGGACTGTGAAGGTTTAGAGTTGAAGCCAAGTAACATTGTTGTTAGGGCCTTTGACGGGTCCAAGAGAATGGTACACGGAGAAGTGGATATTCCAGTGAAGGTTGGTTCTCAGATTTTCGCATCTACATTCTATGTGATGGACATTCGGCCATCTTATTCTTGTTTGTTGGGTCGCCCATGGATCCACAAGGCTGCGGCAGTGACTTCTACACTCCACCAAATGCTGAAGTACCCAGTCAAGGGGAAATTGTTACGGTACGAGGAGGAGAGGAGTACATGGTGAGCCACCTCAACTCTTTCCGATATGTAGAGATGGATGGGTAGTTCATTGAGACCCCGTTTCAACATTTTGAAGAGGTTCCCCAGACACTGGCATCAGCTGAAACTGTTATTGAAGATCCTCCAATAAAGATGGCTTCCCTCAAGGATGCCCGGGCTGTTGTTGAGAAAGGTGGGTATGAAAATTGGGGCCAACTCCCTAATTTTGCACATAAGACTAATAAGTTTGGTTTGGGTTTCACTGCAGAAGCTCAAAGGGCTGTTCGGAGTGCACGGACCGGAAGACCTCCCATGTTTATCAGTAATTCAGGAGTAAATGCCATTGAAGACGATGTTGAAGAATCTGAGTTCGACAGTTGGATCTATCCTACTACTGATGGCGGACTAAGCAACTGGACAACAAAGGACTTCATCCCAATTTGTTTTATTACCCAGTAATGAGACTTTTGTTTTGAATTTGTAACAGGTAATTTTTAAACTTTACGGCTCAGTGCCTTACCCGAGACACCGTGGCTTTGTTTATGAGGGCTTTATGTGTGTCATTTTCATATATCATTAATAAAAGCATTGGACGTTTCTTGCATTTCAAATTTTGTGCTCCTTGTCCTTCTTTTATTATATATTGCAAAACAACTATTTTACACACACTCACATATACAGGTCTACATCCACTATGGATCCCACCGATAACGACTCTGCTACTGCCGGTTATGACTTCAAAAGTCTGATCAACTTAGCCGAAGATGAAGGTGAAGATGATTGCGAAGTGCCTGGTGAACTTGCTAGACTCTTACTTCAGGAAGAGAGGGCTATACAGCCGCATGAAGAGCCAGTGGAAATAATATATTTGGGTACAGAGGTAGACAAGAAAGAGGTCAAGATCGGTGCAAATCTGGAAGCTAGTGTTAAACAACGGTTGATTCAGATGCTGCATGACTACGTTGAGATCTTTGCCTGGTCTTATGAAGATATGCCTGGGTTGGATACCGATATTGTGGTTCACCGATTACCTACCAAGGAAGACTGTCCTCCAGTGAAACAGAAAGTCCGCCGAATGCGCCCAGAGATGTCTGAGAAAATCAAGGTTGAAGTTATGAAACAGTTTGACGCCGGTTTTCTAGCAGTTACTTCGTACCCACAGTGGGTGGCCAACATGGTTCCTGTGCCGAAGAAGGATGGTAAAGTTTGAATGTGTGTCGATTATAGGGATCTGAGCAGGGCAAGTCCCAAGGATGATTTCCCTCTGCCTCATATCAACGTTCTGGTTGACAACACCGCACAACATAAGGTATTCTCCTTTATGGATGGTTTCTCCAGTTATAATCAGATTAAAATGGCTCCCGAGGATATGGATAAGACAACCTTTGTTACTCAATGGGGTACCTTTTGCTACAAAGTCATTCCTTTTGGATTGAAGAATGCTGGGGCAACGTATCAGCGCGCCATGGTCGCTTTGTTCCATGACATGATCCATCATGAGATTGAGGTATACGTCGATGACATGATTGCAAGATCCCAGACTGAGGAAGAACATCTGGACCATCTTCAGAAGCTATTTGATAGGTTAAAGTTGTACAAGCTGAGGTTAAACCCGAACAAGTGCACCTTCGGGGTGAGATCTGGTAAGCTGTTGGGTTTCGTCGTAAGTGATAAAGGTATTCAAGTGGATCCTGCAAAGGTGAAGGCTATACAGGAAATGCCAGCTCCCCGAACAGAAAAAGAAGTCAGAGGCTTTCTGGGACGTCTGAACTATATTGCCCGATTCATCTCACACCTGATTGCTACTTGTGAACCAATCTTCAAGTTACTGAAGAAAGATCAAGTGGTAAGATGGAATGAGGAATGTCAAGCCACTTTCAAAAGGATTAAAGAGTATCTCCAAGAGCCTCCTATTCTGATGCCTCCAGTTGAAGGGAGACCTTTAATCCTATACTTGACAGTACTCGACAATTCAATGGGGTGCGTGCTGGGGCAGCATGACGAGTCTGGCCGAAAAGAGCATGCTATTTATTACCTTAGCAAAAAGTTTACCGACTGCGAGACCCGATACTCGTTGCTTGAGAAAACTTGCTGCGCTTTGGCATGGGCTGCTCGCCGGCTGAGACAGTATATGCTGACTCACACTACTCTATTGATATCAAAGATGGATCCAATCAAGTATATCTTCGAGAAGCCTGCCTTATCCGGAAGAATAGCAAGATGGCAGATGATCTTGACTGAGTATGACATCTAATACACGACCCAAAAAGCAATCAAGGGAAGTGTATTGGCGGATCATTTGGCACATCAGGCTGTAGACGATTACCAGTCCATGAACTTTGAATTCCCGGATGAGAACATCATGTTGGTAACTGACTGTGAGACACCTGGACCAGATGAAGGACCTGAGGAGGGATCCCGATGGTCTATGTACTTTGATGGAGCCTCGAACGCTTTGGGTAATGGCATTGGCTCTGTGATCATATCTCCTGAAGGCTCTCATACTCCGTTCACCGCCCGACTATGTTTCAACTGCACCAACAATATGGCAGAGTATGAAGCGTGCATCATGGGTCTTCGAGCAGCAATTGACCTAAGGATTAAGTTCTTAAGTGTATTCGGAGATTCCTCTCTCGTGATCAGTTAGATCAAAGGTAAGTGGGATACGAAACACCTTAATATTATTCCTTACAAGGAGTATGTGTTGACATTGCTTCCGCACTTCGAGGAGATAACCTTTGAACACTTCCCTATAGAGGAGAATCAGTTGGCGGACGCGCTAGCTACGATGTCTTCTATGTTCAAAGTCAGATGGTATATTGAGGCTCCCCGGATTATCATTGAAAGGTTGGATGAACCTGCACATTGCTATGACATTGAGACTGAAGAGGTAACAGATAAACCCTGGTTTCATGAGGTGAAGAGGTATCTTGAAGCTCAAGAGTATCCCGAGGGTGCATCTGTTAATGATAAGAAGTTTCTGAGGAGGTTCGTAGCGAAGTTCTTCATCAACAATGGCATTCTTTACAAGCGTAACCATGATTCGACCTTACTGCGTTGTGTGGATAACAACGAAGCAGAAAGAATCATGATAGAATAACATGAAGGTACTTTCGAAACTCATTCCAGTGGACACACCATGGCAAAGAAAATCCTTCGGGCATGATATTTTTGGTCCACAATGGAAGCCGACTGTTATCAGCATTCTCAGATCTGTCACAAGTGCCAAGTCTATGCTGATAAGGTGCATATACCTCCAGTACCTCTGAACGTCTTGATAGCTCCTTGGCCTTTTGCAATGTGGGGCATTGACATGATCAGCGAGATCAGACCTACGAAATCTAAGGGGAATCGTTTCATCCTGGTAGCAATTGATTATTTTACAAAATGGGTTAAAGCAGCTTCCTTTGCTACAATGACCAAGAACGCCGTGGCATAGTTCATTCAGCACAACCTGATCTGTCGGTATGGTGTACCAGAGAGGATCATTACGGACAATGGTACAAATCTCAATAACAAGATAATCACCGAGCTCTGTAAGCAGTTTAAGGTACAACATCACAACTCTTCTCCCTACCGGACGAAGATGAATGGGGCTGTAGAAGCGGCTAATAAAAATATCAAGAAGATTATGTAGAAGATGACGGTGACATACAAAGACTGGCACGAGATGTTACCATTTGCTCTTCATGGGTACCGTACCTCAGCGCGGACGTCAACAGGGGCAACACCCTATTCCTTGGTTTATGGCATGGAAGCCGTCTTTCCCATTGAAGTTCAGATACCCTCTCTTCGGCTTATGAAGGATGCAAGTTTGAGCAAAGATGACTGGATTCAGACCCGGCTTGATCAGCTGAACCTAATCGAAGAAAAGAGACTTACTGCTATTTGTCATGGTCAAATGTATCAAAAGCGGATGATCAAGGCATTTAACAAGAAAGTTAGGACAAGAGTATCAAGTTGGGGACCTGGTTATCAAGCGCATTATTCTACCTCAAGGTGATCCCAGGGGCAAATGGACCCCTACTTACGAAGGGCCATTTGTGGTTAAGAACATTTTCTCAGGAGGAGCTATGATTCTAACCACTATGGATGGTGACGACCTTCCTCACCCCGTCAACACAGACATAGTGAAAAGATACTACGCATGATCAAAGACCTGCTAGGTTGACTAGCCTAGGAAAAAACAAGGGCTTCCCGGCGAACCAAAAGGATTCGGGCAAAAATAAGGGATGAAATTAAAAAAAAAATCTGTACACCCGGCAGGTCGAAAACCTGAAAAGGTGGCTTGGGCAAAAAAGGGTATCCCGGTGGACTGAAAACCCGAAAGGGCGGTCCAGGAAAAAATTAGGGATCAAAGCGTAACACCATGTCTCATTGGATCACCTTGCAACCAGACTTCGGTATCGACTGTCAAGCTCGGACGACACTAAACATTCTGATCTACCTTCAACCAAGTAGCAAAGTGATGAGATACTCGAGGACATAAAGGCAATAGCAGAATTGGAACCCAGTGGGATTATTCACATAGCTGTTTTGTTTAGTTTTTCACAAATTGTGTAAATTCTATTATTCGACGGTGTTCTCTTACTATGACGTCAGCCTCTTGTACAAAAACGCCTATTTACAGGCCAAACTTCAAAATCAATACAATTCATTTTCGGAGAAATTTCAAACCGTTTTCCTTTTTCTGTTTTGTTTTGCAAAGAACGTCCAATGTTCATTTTTGATATATGCATTTGACATTAATTGCTGCTCATGAATATTTACATGCGAAACAAAAGACCATTACTTGTAATATCAGAAACAGGGGCAATGAGAAATGCCTAAACTGTACAGTTGCTCTGTCCACCAGGTACAAGGTAGATTTAGCTGAAGAATATGGCTGAGGTGCATTCACTCCTCGCAGAGTAAGAAAGGACAGTAATGTTAGCTCTCCCCAGCTGAGACTTGCAACTGTGAATGAATCGATAATATTCTCCCCAAGCAGAGTTTATCTACCATCAGCATCGAAAAGTCTTAATATTCCCCAACGGAGTATAAGAATATTCCCCAACAGAGTACAAAATATCCCCAGTGGAGTTTGAAAATTCTCCCCAGCGCAGCTTGAAAAAGCTCCCCAGTAGAGTTGGAGAATCTTCCCCAGTGAAGTTTTGAGGATCATCCCCAGTAGACTCTGGCAGATTGTCCCCAGTAGAGCCTAAAAGGTTATCCCCAGTAAGGCCGCTATTAAAAAAAAATCATCCCCAACGGAGTTCATTCCTTTAACAAACAGAATTCAATCCCCAACAGGATTCAGTATCACCAGCAACAGTAATTCATCCCCAGCGGAATTTATCAACAGAATCCTCTACAGAGCATATCTTCCCCACAAAGTAATCTCCTCATCAGTTTATTCCCCAACAGAGTTATCCTCTCCTGCAGGTTTATTCTCACAATCATCTTCGTTCACCATCCACAGCGGAAACGAAGAATTCAACTCTTTTCTCCAGCAGCTATCCAGGATTTATTTTCCTCAGCTAAAAACATTACATTTCCATACATCATGACACATGCATATTGCATACACACAATCTCATTTATTATGATAACATCATTGCCTGATACATATCATGTATTACATACAACTAACCTTTACCTTTCAGGAAAGATGCGGTTAAATTCTCATAAAATTCAAAGCTATGAAGTTTTTATTCCTGTCGAATTACTGACAAGTTCTTAAATCTCAAAAGAATTATCCTCGGTTGAATTACAGACAAGGTCCTAAATCTCGACAAAGTTCCTCCGTCGAATTATAGACGAGTTCTTAAATCTCAGCAGAGAAGTTTTCTCAGTTGAATTACGGGCAAGTTCTTAAATCTCGATGAAGATGTTTCCCAAAGTCGAATTACTGACAAGTTCTTAAATCTCAACAAAATTATCCTCAGTTGAATTACAAACAAGGTCCTAAATCTCGACAAAGTACCTCCGTCGAATTACAGACGAGTTCCTAAATCTCAGCAGAGTTCCTCAGTTGAATTACAGACAGGTTCTTAAATCTCGATGAAGATGTTTCCCTCAAGTCGAATTACTGACGAGTTCTTAAATCTCAGCAGAGATGTTTTTCTTAGTTGAATTACAGACAAGGTCCTAAATCTTGACAAAGTACCTCTGTCGAATTACATACGAGTTCCTAAATCTCAGCAGAGTTTTCTCAGTTGAATTACGGGCGAGTTCTTAAATCCCGATGAAGATGTTTCTCCAAGTCGAATTACTGACAAGTTCTTAAATCTCAACAGAGATGTTCTCTCAGTTGAAGTACAAACAAGGTCCTAAATCTTGACAAAGTTCCTCCGTCGAATTACAAACGAGTTCCTAAATCTCAACAGAGTTTTCTCAGTTGAATTATGGGCGAGTTCTTAAATCCCGATGAAGATGTTTCTCCAAGTCGAATTACTGACAAGTTCTTAAATCTCAACAAAGATGTTCTCTCAGTTGAAGTACAGATAAGGTCCTAAATCTCGACAAAGTACCTCCGTCGAATTACAGACGAATTCCTAAATCTTAGTAGAGTTTCTTTAGTTGAATTACAGGCGAGTTCTTAAATCTCGACGAAGATGTTTACCTCCAGTCGAATTACTGACAAGTTCTTAAATCTCAGTAGAGATGTTTTCTCAGTTGAATTACAGACCAGGTCCTAAATCTCGACAAAGTTCCTCCGTTGAATTACAGACAAGTTCCTAAATCTCAGCAGAGTTTTCTCAGTTGAATTATGGGCGAGTTCTTAAATCTCGATGAATATGTTTCCCCCTCAGTTGAATTACAAACAAGTTCTTAAAACTCAGCATAGATGTTGTCTCAGTTGAAGTACAGACAAGTTCCTAAATCTCAACAAAGATCAGACTTCCCCAACGGAATCTTCCACAACAACAGGTATATAAGCTCTCGCTAAGGAATCTCTTATGCGACCGACACTCCTTCAGATGGCATCTTTAAGCCCGTCCTCCCGTCAGAAATCTCCAAATGGCATCTGTAAGCCCATTCCCGACATCACAAAGCAACTACCACTTCATGCGAGTGCAAATTTCCGGGCACTCTAGTGTTGAATCATCTTCCACCTTCGGATCACGAAAGGCATGAAAGCCAATCCACATCCTCAGGTTTAAGAAGATTTAACAGGGGCAGCTGTTGTACCCCAAAATTTTCCCTCCCATATTTCTCAAAATATTACAA
This sequence comes from Vicia faba, assembly GCA_948472305.1. Taxonomy (NCBI): domain Eukaryota; kingdom Viridiplantae; phylum Streptophyta; class Magnoliopsida; order Fabales; family Fabaceae; genus Vicia; species Vicia faba. The sequence goes on along the minus strand of OX451741.1, from coordinate 928,704,792 downwards.
GAAAAATCTCCAAGTTGCTCAAGATAGCTCAAGAGTTGGTCAGACAAGCTCTCTCCTAAGGCAGTCTATCCAAATTAGGGTTTTGTGTTGCATCAAGATCTTTGAGTCCAAGTGATCCCAAGTTCTCACCAATGTCCTAATGTGTTCTCAAGACCATCCATGTCAAATTTCAAGCCTTGTAGAGGAAGTTTGCTCAGTCAATTGCCCAAAGGTCCAAAAATCGACTGTGCAAGGGCAAAAGTCAACTGTGACCTACATACAGTCAAACTTCAATATTTTTTGTCAACATTCTCATTTTGAAGGATATTTCATCATTTGATCAAGGTTTGATCATGATTCATCAAGGATTGCTCAAAATTCATCAAGACTCAAAAGTTGCTAAATTAGGGTTTTGAAGGAAAAGTCAACTCAACTTTGACCAAGCATAACTTTCTCATACTTTATAATAAATGAACCATCAAAATCTCATTTTGAAGAGGATGAAATTCCCTACAATCCATCTTCATACCCCAAGATCAAAAAATGCACTCACAAGAAGTTATGAATTTGGACATTATAGGTCATTTTGAAAAGTCAACAAAAACACCTTTTTTCCAAAGCTTCTAACTTGAGCATGGAATATCAAAATGAGATGATACCAAAAGGGTTGGTTAGAGGACATCTCAAGAGTTCTAAAAAGTCCAAGAACACCTCAAAAAGTTCAAAATTGAAGAAGTTATGCATTGTTGAAGTTGGACTTTTTTGCGAAATTGCCAAAAGTCAACTATCTCCAAAACTTCAAATTTTTGCAAATGGGCCCATTCTTTTTCACTTGTTTTGAGTTTGAATTGTAGCCCACGTGCTTCAGCCTTGGCCATGTGTCGATATCATTTTTTTATTAATTATTTTGATTTTATTTGAATTAATTTGATTTAAATCAAAATAAATCAAATAAAAATCCAAAGGCATTGATAACAAAGATTTTATGTTGATTTCAGGTTCCATTATGCAGCTGGCCATCATCAAATTCGTATAAAGTGAATCATGTGCAAAAAAGATTGAAATCAAGCAAGTTTGGAAAGCTTTTATGGAAGAATCAAATAAAATATGCAATCATCAATGTGGGAAGATTTGAACAACAAATGTTACCCTAATCCAATGTACAATACATAAGCAAGCTACAGGCACGAAAATCAGGGTTAGAAATCACTTGAGGAGGCAGAACAAAAGTTGAAAAAATCACAAAAAAGTGGGAGATCAAAATCAAGGTTGGAGACATTTTCAGGACTTGAGAGTTGTCTCAATCGATTGCTGGCCATCTCCAGAAGCTAATACAATCCTAACCACGCGTTTTCAAGCATCCTAAAGCACTGTAAGTACATCACGTATCCGCTTCCTTCTTGAAATCGTAAATCATTATTCTGGCATCCATTGAGTAAAATAATGGCATATTTGTGATCACAAGAACATTTGCAAGCTTTTGGCATCATTTAATTTCATTTATCTAACCTGTATTGCAAACCACCATAGTTAGGGTTTCTTGGACGTTTTTGGGAGTTTTCGTTTCAGGTGAAATTAAGCTACATGATGGACATGGTTGCGTCCAGGGGGTTGAGACGAACTCAACCCTAGCCTTAGAAATTATTTCCAAAGCCTGAGGAGGATTTTTGAATGATGCTGCATTTTTAGTTGCGGATGAAAATCCGCAGGTAAATTTACAGGGTTTTGAGGAAGGGGATGAACTCGTGTCATCCATCCATTGGGTCATTCAAATATTTTGCGCGTTTTTTTATTTCAGGCCATATACTTTATTTCTATATAATATATTGTGTTATTATTATTATAACAAATAAAGCAACGTGATGCATTGGTAGCCACTCAAGTCTTAAGGCGTTCCAAGGCTGGAGGTCAGGGGTTCGATCCCTGCCTCCAGCAATTTGCCTTTTCTTGTTGTTTTTCAGGAGATCTAGTGCATACATGAATCCACAGCCCACCATGCGCCTCGCTTCTCAACTTGCCAAATGGCCAATGGCCAGATCTGATGGTCAGTGATTGAAGGTCCATCCTAAGCAAGTCAACGCACATGCAGGGAATCTCAAAGGTCAAACGGACCAGCTTCTAATGGGCCTACATAATTGCTACTTACACCCTTCAAAATCAGGCCTACTCTCTCTTTTATTTATATTTTGTTTATTTATTTAATTACTTTATTTTTATTTTAATTAATTTCTAACCAATAACATTTTTTTATTTTTATTAAAAAATCACAAAAAATACTTTTTTTTAATTCAGAATTTTATTTTTATTTTTACTAATAAACACTAATTAATTAATTAGGTTTTTAATTCTAGTAAACTTTAACTTATTTTGTAAATAAATAAAATTAATTAGATTTAATTAGGTTTTAACTACTAATTTAATTATTTTATTTTCTTTCTTAAAATAATAAAAACCCCAAAAATATGTCTTTAATTATTTTTCATTTAATTCATTTAATTTCTAATTTAGCATTTAATTTAGAATTTAATTTCTTTTCTTAAATAAAAACAATAAAAAAACATTTTCTTTCAAAAGGGTCAAAAACCCTAATTCGCGTTCGATTTAACTTCGCGTCACGCTTTATTTATTCTTTATCCATATTGATGTATCTGCTTCCGGTATGTAATAGAATAATTAATTAGGACATTTAATTATTTACCGCTTTATTTTATTTTCAAAGGGTTGCTTTTGGCGATGTAAATACCCGACGTCTTGTAATTTAATTTCCGCATTTTAATTCCGCAAATTATAACTGCTAGATGTTTGATAATAGGGTTTGCATGACAAGACTGAATGCTTAATCTTAAAATCAAATTAGATCACCCCTAACATGTGCAAAGATAAAAATCACTGAAAACGACACACTCGCACATGCGCACTCTTAGGGTACACCCCACTTGGTTGCCTTCGTACACGGTCATTGAGTATAGATCGTTTTAGGGGTCGTCCTCTTGTCTAAAAGATCATAGTTGCCTCGAAACGGTTGCCTCGGATATTGTTGCCTCAAACAAATGATCTAAGACATTAGGGTTACCGCTAAGGCGTCCTAACATTGATTTAGTGATCATATGTCCCGCATTCGAATTGACCCTCAAACTCCAACGACGGTGCTACCTACTCATTAATAGTAGGATATCATTGCCCAAAGGAAATTAGTATAGAATGATTCCTTTTTCGAGTAGGTAGATAGCTCTTAGATACTTGCTCTTTCAAAACAAAACTCTTCACATTTACACTTTTCAAACAAAATTTTCAAAACACTTCATTACACTCTTGAGGACAGAAGCAAGAGTTAAATCGAAGTTTCAAACAAAAAAACTTTTTCAAACCCACAAGCACAAAGAAAACAATTTTGAAAACAATTGAGCAAGTACTAAGAGCCCGTGGATAACCACGGATATAAAGGGTGCTAACACCTTCCCTTTCTATAATCTACCCCCCCGTACTCAGAGATAATCTCGAAAAAGGAATTTTTCTGTGCTTTTTTCCTTTCCTTGTTGGATAAAATAAAAGTTGGTGGCGACTCTTACTTACCGCGACATTTTGCGAATACAAACGCAAAACACAAACCAGCATTCCAAAAAACAGTCAGTTCTTCCCACTGTATCATAGCCGCTTTTAATATTATTGCTAATAATTAGGGTTTGTATGGAAAGACTTAAAATAAACCAGTAGACAACCCTAATTCAAGATAATAATGCTTGAAATCAATACACTTTTCACACTTGTACCTCTAGGGTAAACCCACACTTGTTGCCTTAGAATAAAACAATCATTTCCCTCGAACGTGGGATGATTTAGCAAAGACCCCCAATTACAAGATCGTAGTCCCTCGATGATACTTCGATGTTGCCTTCGATAAACAATATTAGACCCTCACAACAAATTGCTAAGGTATCCTCCAATGTTGCCTTTTATGACTGTACGACGACCCACGCCCGTCCCTTCACATCCAATGATATGGTTGCTTACTAACTAATGGTAAGATAACACTATCTAGAGGAGGAAGAAAAGAACTAAGACTTTTTGAGTAGGTAGAAAGCTCCTAGTTGCTTGCACACAAATAAAACCATCTTCACACTTACACTTTCAAAACATCTTTCCAAAAACAAACGTCTCTTTGAACTATTTTCAAAACCAACACTTTGTATACATTCTTTCCGAAACGAGAATCATTATAAAGTTTGCCGAAACAAAGGCGTTTTCAAAATATTTTTAAACTTACATAAAACACAAAAACATTTACAAAAGCATTTCAAAGTGATATAGCAACTAAGAGTCTGTAGATAACTACAGATGAAAAGGGTGCTAACACCTTCCCTTTTCATAACCTACCCCCCGAACTAAAGAAAATTATTAAAAGGTCTTTCATGTTCTTTTCACCCTTTCCTTTATTGGATAAAATAAAAGTCGGTGGCGACTTTTGCTACCCACAAGAATTGCAATAAAATGCAAAAACACCCAACTCAGTTCTCCCACCGTATCACAGAAATGTAGACTCTACCGGGGACTGTTAATTAATGTTAGGTTACCTTATAGACTAAATCACATTTAAATACTTTCATTGTCTGACTTGCTTGCTTTACTCTTAAAAGGGTGTTTGGGTATTGTATAGATCCTCTACCCGGATCTGGGAACACCATTAGGTAAGTAGCAATAGATTGTGGAGACTGTACAACGTAGACCGATTTGATTGAAACAATGGCTACATTAGTGCGACACATTTATTGGTACCGGTATCCCTTGTGTTGAATCACAGAGAATACGGGGCCGCTGTATGGTGTCATGAAGCACAAACTTACCATAAAACCTTTATTTGAACAACTTGGTCATTAAGAAGTAGTGAGATAGCCGACTTTGGTGTAAAGCTTAAATTGGTTGATACTCGATACTACACTCATTGAGATCATACTTTTGAAATATTTTAGCTGCAAGAAAAGATTTATTATGCTAAAACAATGCCCAATGAAGAAAGATCAATGATATTGAGATTTCCTAGAACTCGTTTACTTTCTAGGACAGGTTGAACCAACTAAACTTCAAGATGATACTTACCTATGAAACCCATGCAAGCCTAAACCTAAGGTCTTTGTGTGCTTTTTTTATGATTAATTATTCATGACATCATAAACTTCATAACATCATAAGCATTCTCACTAACCATTTCAAGGATTTAGGAATTTTCTTTGTTCTATTTTGTAGGACATGGCTTCCACTCGTAGAAATACTATCCGAGTCAAATTTGTGAAAGTACTTCCTCAACTTAAAGAGTTAGCATCAAGGGTGCCTGGAGATTCTCCATTCACCAAGAAATATGGTAGACTTCTCAACTTGGCTACCTCAAACTTCCAAGAAGAAATGATGTGTGTGCTCTTCCAATTCTTTGATCCTATGCATCATTGCTTCACATTTCCCGACTAACAATTGGTGCCAACATTAGAAGAATTCTCTCAACTGCTATGAGTACCTATGCTTGATCAAATACCATTCACCGGTTTAGAGGAAACTCCAAAGCCTGAGGTTATTGCCAAAGCCTTACATTTAAAGAGATCCGACATTATGGAAAATTGGGAAACAAGGAGTGGAGTTAAGGGTTTCTTAGCCAAGTTTCTGTTGGAAAAGGCTCGTTTGTTTTGGGAAGATCAGGATTTTCAAGCTTTTGAGGATGTCTTGGCCCTTCTAATCTATGTTTTGGTTCTATTTCCCAATCCGGACTAATTCATATATGTGAATGCCGTCAAGGTTTCTCTCTCTCGTAATCCCGTGCCTACGCTACTTGGAGACATCCTACATTGTTTTCATACTCGCACCATGAAGAGGAGAGGGATTTTTATGTTGTATTCCATTTCTGTCTAGGTGATTTATTTCACACCTACCTCAATCAATGTTGAAGAATGAACAAGGTTTGACGTGGTCTCAAAGGATGATGTTCCTCTCACACTCGGATATTCATTGGTGTTCCCGATATTTGGAGGATATTACCATTATTGACCGTTATGGGGAGTTCCCTAATGTTCCACTCTTGGGTATTATGGGAAGTATTACCTATAACCCTTCTCTTGCATTACGATAGTTTGGGTATGCACGAAGATATGGTCCCCATGATGTGCTCATCCAAGGTTTGGTATTCGACTACGAGGGCGACGTCCAAGGCTATCGTCAAAGGTTCATACGAGCTTGGAGAATGGTAATCAAAGTGGATAGCAAGACTTTGGGGCATAAAAATTCCACCCCTCTTGAGCCTTACCACAAGTGGGTACGAACTCGTGCTTAAAGTCTCGTGATGCCTTACCCAGCCATCCTACCTATGATTATGGAGCCAGTTGCTGAAGGAGACACTCCTTACACTCTTCTTCATCCTGACATGCCCACCGACTTCGGGGAATTGCAAAGATCATGGATTCAACTCAAGGGAGAACAAGATACCTTTGAAGCACAGTTCTACACAAGCGAGAAGAAGGTTTTGGAGCTCACGAGGCAACTTTATGAAGAGCAAAGCCTGAATGCCTACATCGCACCAAATAGGATGTGCCCATGGGAAACTTGAGCCTTTTTTTGTTTTAGGAGTTTATTTTGTAACCTTTGTAAGTCCAAGAGGCATTTGTAACTCATGAACTTATTAATGCAATTAATTTTTGTTGTTTTCTCTTTGTCTAGAAAATTTAAATTCCATAAAATCCTTGAAAATATTGCATTCACATAACATGCATCATATCATAAGCAGGTTTTCTGACACATGTTCCCTCATCATTTTACTATTTATTTTAGTACAAGATAGATCTCGAGCAAACTGTGAAGGACTTGCAGACTCAAAACTATCAGTTTCAAGAAACTCTGCTCAACTTAGCAAATGTGCAGCAAGAAATGATGGCTTTTCTTGTTACAAAGAAGAAGACCAAGAAGAAAGCTGTAATCAACATTGGGAATAGGTTTAAGGGGCCCGCCAGACAAGTCCAAGTTGAAGAGGATTCCTCCAAAGAGGATGAAAATAAATATGAAGATGCTAGGAGCACCCGTGCTGGGGGGTGGAAACAATAAAATCTCTGAAGACAAAGATTATTTTGATGAGCAATATCCACCAGTCGACGACAAATATAAGCAACTAGAAGACAAACTGAAAGCTGTGGAAATCCAAGATGTGCTTGGCTTAGACTTTGGTGACTTGGGTTTGGTTCCTGGGTGTTGTACCCCAAAATTTTCCCTCTCATTTTACTCAACACATGCCCATTGAGGGCCTCAATTTGCTCAAGGATGCCCAAGAGTTAACCAGATAAACTCTCTCCTCAGGCAATGTACCTCAAATTAGGGTTTCCATTTTCATCAGGGTGTGGGAGCTCCAAATATCCCAAATTATTTCCATGGTCCTAATATATTCTCAAGATCATCCATGTCAAGTTTCATGCCTTGCACAAGAAGTTTGCTCAGTCAACTGCTCAGATGCCTGAAAATTAACTATACTAGGTCAAAAGTCAATTGTGGCCCACATACAGCCAAACTTCAAGATTTTTGGTCAACATCAAAATTTTGAAGTGATATTCATCATTTGATCAATGTTTGATAATTATTCCTCAAGGAATTCCCCAAATTCATCAAAACCCAAAAGTTGCTAAATTAGGGTTTCTCAGGAAAAGTCAACCAAACTTTGACCAAGCATAACTTCTTCATACTTTATCAGAAAATTTCCATCCAAGGCTCATTTTTAAGAGGGTTCAATTACATACAACTCATATTCATCCCACAAGTTCAAAATATGCACTCATCAAAAGATATAAATTTCTACATTATAGGTCCTTTTGAAAAGTCAACAAAAACACCTTTTGGGTCAAAGCTTCTTACATGAACATGGAAGACCCAATTGATATGAAACAAAAAGGGTTGTTTTGGGGACATACTAAGCTTTCTAAAAAGTCCAAGAACACCTCTCTAGGGTTAAAATTGGAGGAGATATGCCTTGTCAAAGTTGACCATTTTTGCAAAATTGCCAAAAGTCAAATGTGCTCAAAAATACATTTTTTTTATCAAATGGGCCTAGTTTTTCATGATTGAATCTTTCTTGTGACATGGTCCACGACCCAAATAAGCATCTACACTTTATTTGATTAATTATTTATTTTATTTTGATTTTTTATTATTTAAAATTCAAATTAAATCAAATAAATTGCAAAAAATACAAAAGATTGACTTTTGATCTAATTTTTTGCAGGAATCAAATCCAATTAGGCTGACAAATCATATCCAAAATGTGCAAAACAAATTGAATCAAAATTGGCATGATTAGGCTTATTTTGGAAACATATCATACAAGAGAAAAACCAAATCAAATCTTGATGATCTTCAAAGATACAAGGCATTTTTGTTGACCTAATTCGTTCTAATATGTATGCTGAACAAGAACAATGCATAAAAACAAGGATTAAAGTCGTGTAAGGAGGAAAACAAAACTGAAAATTTTGACAAAAAGTGTGGATCCAATTTCTAATCTAGAGGGCGATTCAAGACAATTCAAAGCCACAAATACCTTCCTGGATATCTCCTGAAGCTAACAGGACCATTTGCACGCTTCAAAGCTTCAGGGATCATCACATATCGCTCTCATGATTTGTCACTTTTTCCAAGATCGTATCTATTCATTCTTGCATTGTTCACATGTTTTGATTACATATTTGTGTTCACATGACTGCCTGGAAACTTTCTGTATACTTTATTGTTAGTTTTGACGCATAAACGATGAGTTACCGTTATTAAGGTTTATCTTGCCATTTTAGGGTTTTTGATACAGGGAAAATTAGGGCAAAAGAAGGATACCTTGATGCTCGTGGCGTCAAGACGAGTTGATTGGTATACTTGGAATTAATTTATCTTGCTTGTTTAAGATTTTTGAAGCTTGCAGGGTTTTAGCTATGGAGTCCTGGCCGTAGGTAAAAGTATTTAGCCTAATACGACGGGCAAGGAAGAAGAAGATAACGTGGATGGATATCACTGGTCCATTTGAATAACACGTGCATTTTTTTGTTTTTTTTTTCCAGTCATTCACATTATTTTATATAAAATGCATTGTTGTTATTTTATTAACAACTAAATAAAGTAGCCCGGTTGTGAAGCGCGCATTTGAAAGTGGAGAGGACCTGGGTTCGATCCCAGGTCCAAGCGTTTTATTATTTTCTCAATATTTGATTATAGATCTAGCGCGTTACACTGCTAGGAGTCCACCATGCACCACATCATCAAGCCATAGCATTCATAATCAATCCAGATCCAACGCCCAACATTCAAGGAATACCGTGGACCATCAGAAAGAGCACAACACTGAACCTCACGCGTTGACTGGGCTTAACCACTAACGGGCTTACAAAATTCATCTATACACCCCCTTCTCAGCTTCTAACAGGCCCAATCTCTAAACCTTTTATTTTAATTCTTTTTAAATTTTGTTAATTATTTTCTTTCTTTCAAAAATAACACAAAAAAAATCAGTTTTTCTATTAAATAAAAAAATCACAAAAAACCTAAAAAATCTTTTTGTTTCTTTAATTAATTAATTAGTTTAATTATTTAGGGAAGTTTAATTGTTTTTTCTATATAATTTAAATCAATTAGAAATTAGGGTTTTAGTTTGTACATAACATAATTCAATTTTTTTCTCAAAAATAACCTAATTAATTTTTTCTCAAAAAATAATAATAACCTAAATATTTTTCAATTAGATTTTTAGGGTTCTTTAATTCTCGCGTTTAATTCGCCGCGTGCATTTTAATTCTTTTTTCTATTATTGTATCTGCTTCGGGTTGTAATAGATTTAATTAGGGTTTTAAACTTCCACATTTTTATTTACAGTCAAGATAATTATGTATCTGCAAAAGCCCTGTAATAGCTAGGACCTTTTAACTTTCCCGCATTTTAATTTTTGCAAACTATAAACTGCTAGATGTATGTTAATAGGATTGTATGGAAAGACTAACTGAAAATTAAAATAATAGATCACCTTAATTGTGCAAAGATTAAATAACTGAAATCAAACACATGCACATGCTCACTCCTAGGGTTTGACTCACTTGGTTTCCTCGGAAATAATGGTTGTGTCCCTCGAATGTAGGGATACCTTAGCAATGACCCGCGATTCAAATTCGTCATACAGATCATAGTCCCTACTTGTCCCTCGAGTTTCCTACGAATTGATCTTATGATGATAGTCCCTTCGAAATGCTAAGGTATCCTTACTTATTGCCTTCAGAGACCATTTCGTCCCTTCGAACGTCCCTTTAAAACACCAACGTCGGTGCTACCTATTTCTCAATAATGGGATAGCATTGTCTAAAGGAAAACAAACAGTCTTTTTCGAGTAGGTAGATTAGTTCCTTGGTACTTGCTCAAACAAACAAACTTTTCCACACCAAACACTTTTCAAAAACAACTTCGTAACACTATTGAGGACAGAAACAAGGGTTAAAATGAAGTAAAACAAAACTTTTCAAAATAAGCACACACAAGCAATTAAAAAAACGAGCAAGTACCTAAGAGCCCGTGGAAAACCACAGATAGAAAGGGTGCTAACACCTTCCCTTTCTATAACCTACCCCCCGTACTCAGAAACATCTCGAAAAAGGTTTTTTCTATTCTTTTTTCTTTTCCTGATTGGATAAAATAAAAGTCGGTGGCGACTCTTGCTTACCGCAACATTTTGTAAGAAAAAAACGCAAACCAGTATTAACAGTAGGTTCTGCCACCGTATCACAGAACTGCTGACTCTGTTGGGGATATAAATAAGTGGTGTATACCTTAGGATCTAGGTCTCTTTTTTTGTTGCTTTCTTGTTTGTTTTGTATGCTTTATTCTTAAAGGGTTTTGCTTGGGCATTGTTAAAGACCCTACACCCAGATCTGGGGACACTTTTTAGGTAAACAGCAATATATCGTGGAGACTGTACGGCGTAGACTGATATGGTTTAAGCGATGGCTGTGTTGGTGTGACACTTTGGTTGGTACCGGTATCCTTCGTGTGGAAACAAGGAGAATACGGGGCCGCCGCGTGGTGTTGTGAAGCACTAACGGACCTTAGAACCTTAGTTGAATAAACTTGGCCATTAAAAAGTAGTGAGATAGCCGACCTCGGTATAAAGCTGAGGATTGGTTGATACTCGATGCTACACTCATTGAGATCAGACTTTCGGGATATTTCGGCCGCAAGAAAAGATTGCTTGAGCTGAAACAATGCCCAATAAAAGATGGTTAGTGATATTGAGAATCTTTAGAACCCGGTTACTTTTCTAAGACAGGTTTGAAACCAACTAAACTTCAAGAGGGTACTTACCTTTAACCTCATGCAAGCCTTTGAACCTAAGGTCTATTGTATGTTTTGCTTATATGTGATTTATCCTGTTTGAACATGACATCATGCATCATAACATATCATCCATTCTTATTGCACTAACCATTTCAAGGACCAAGGGAGTTATCTTTGTTCTGTTTTGCAGATCATGGCTTCTGCTCGTAGAAACCCTATCCGAATCAGATTTGTGAAAATACCTTCCCAACTCAAGGAGCTAGTATCAAAGGTCCCTGAAACTTCTACGTTCACTAAGAGACATGTTTGACTTCTCAACTTGGTTACTTCAAACTTTGATGAAAAGATGATGAGTGTACTCTTTCAGTTCTTTGATCCCAAGAACCACTGCTTCACCTTTCCAGACTATCAGTTGGTGCCTATCATGGAAGAGTTCTCTCAGTTATTGGATATATCCATTCTTGAACAGTTTCCTTTCACAGGTCTGGAAGAAGTTCCTAAGCTAAAAGTCATTGCCTCATCCTTGCATCTGAAACAGATCGACATGGTATCCAATTGGGAAACAAGAAGCGGAGTCAAGGGTTTTCTAGCCAAGTTCGTGATAGACAAGGCCCAACTGTTTTGGGATGATATGGATTTTCAGGCTTTCGAGGAGGTCTTGGCCCTTCTAATCTATGGTTTAGTACTATTCCCTAATCCAGACTTATTCATAGATGTGAATGCTATCAAGATCTTCGTCTCTCTCAACCCCGTGCCTACCTTGCTTGGAGATATTTTGTATGCTCTCAATACTCGTACCATGAAGAGAAGAGGGGTTCTTATGTGCTGCATGTCATTGCTGTCAAGGTGGTTTATTTCTCACCTCCCTAAGTCCATACTGAAGAATGAAGAAGGTTTGGGTTGGTCGCAAAGGATAATGTCGCTCGCTCAAATGGATATTCTCTTGTGTTCTCGAGCTATACAAAACACTGATATTATTGACCGTTGTAGGGAGTATCCTAATGTCCCATTACTTGGCATCAGAGGGGGCATAACCTATAATCCTTATTTATCTCTGCGACAATTTGGTTACGCTCGAAGGGATAGTCCCCATGAGTTACTTATTGAGGGAATTGTATTCAACTATGAGGATGATGTTCAAGGGTATCGCCAGAGGTTCATACGAGCTTGGAGCATGGTAAACAGATCCGGCGCCAAGGCTTTGGGGCCAAAGGCTTCCATTCCTATGGAACCTTATCTCCAATGGGTACGAGATCGCGCCCAGAAACTTATGATGCCCTATATGGCCGTTCTACCAGTGATTGTGGAACCCACTACTGAAGGAGGTATTCCTTACACGATTCTCCATCCTGATATGCCCACTGATCTTAGAGAACTACAGAGGTCTTGGATTCAGTTGAAGAAAGAGCGGGATACCTACAAGGATCAGTTCTATGCCCAGGAGAGGAAGGTTTTAGATCTCACAAAGCAGCTCCATAAGGAAAGAGGACTTAATGTCTATCTCGGCACAAAGAGGAAGCATCCATGGGAATTTTGATTTTTCTATTTTTTAGATTTGTTTTTGATTATAATGCCTAAAAGGCATTTGAACTTCGAATTCAAATAATAAAATATTTGTTTCATTTTGGTTCTCAAATTTAAATTTCCCAAATTATTTGAAATCATTACATACGCATCCCATTCATAGCATTGCATGTACATGATTCATAACAGGTTTCTCATCTCCTCCGCTGTTTATTTCAGTAATGGCTCTTGAACAAACTGTGAAAGATCTTCAGACTCAGAACACGCAATTCCAGCAAATGATTGTGGCTCTGGCCAAAGGGCAGGAAGAACTGAAGGCTCTGATTACTAAGAAGAACAAGAAAATCAAGAGGACAACCGGTGTGGCACATATGAGCAGAAGGTTCAGAGGGCCGCCAAGACGGGTTATTGATTTAGCTTCTTCATCTAAAGAGGGAGAGAATCAAGAAGTCAAAGCCAGACAAGAGGACCATAGTCCTAAAGAGTCTAACAATGAAACTGATTACAATGAGGAGCAGTACCCTCCGACCGATGAAAGGTATAAGCAGTTAGAAGAGCGTTTGAGTGCTATGGAAATCCATAAGGTTCCTGGGCTGGATTTTGAAGAGTTGGGTCTGGTCTCCGGGGTTGTCATCCCCCCAAAGTTCAAGACACCGGTATTTGCTAAGTATGATGGGGTCTCTTGTCCCAAAATGCATCTCCGTTCTTATGCAAGGAAGATACAGCCTCATACTGCTGACAAAGACTTATGGGTTCACTTCTTCCAAGACAGTCTGTCTGGAACACAATCGGATTGGTTCTATCAGCTGGAAAGAGCCAATGTTCGTAACTGGGAAGACCTTGCTGCTGCATTTTATAAGCAATATCAGTATAATGCAGACCATGCTCCCACCCGTACATAACTCCAAAATCTGTCTATGGGTTCGAATTAGGGTTTCAAGGATTATGCTCAGAAGTGGAGAGATTTGGATGGAAGAGTTCAACCTCCCTTGTATGACAGGGAGCTCGTAGATATGTTTCTGGGAACTTTGACTGGGCCATTCTTCAACCATCTGATTGGAAGTTCATTGCCGGGTTTAACTGAACTGATCTTAACGGGAGAAAGAGTGGAAGCTGGAATCCGAAGTGGAAAAATTCAGAAGGATGCCTCTTCTAGTGCTGTAAGGAAGCCGTTTGTAGGTAAAAAGGAAGTCAGTGATGTCTATAATCAAAAGAATCAGAATCGAACCGAGCGCTGTTCGGCGGTAGGGGCTGTTATAATTCCCAACCCTGCACCTGCTCAGCAAAGAAATAATCAGCCGAGAGCAGAAAGGCCAGCTAGACAGTTCACTCGAATCAACATGACGCCGTCTCAGGTTTTACCTCAGTTGCTGAAGTCTAATCTGGTCACTCTGAGGGAAGCTCTGAAGAATCTGAACATCACCTCTCCCTACTATAAACCGAATGCTCGTTGTGCTTACCATTCGGAGAGTCCAGGCCATGACACCAATGACTGCTAGACTTTGAAGAACAAAGTGCAAGATCTGATTGATGCTAAGGAGATTGAATTTGATTCCCCGGAGACTCCTAACGTTATCACTGCTCCTATGCCGAAACATGGTCGGGGTGTTAATACCGTTGAAGAGAATGTGTTTGTGACCTCTGTGGAAGAATTGGTGACCCCGCTTATTACTATCAAAGAGAGTTTGTTGAAGGCCAGTTTATTTTCGGGTTGTGGTAAAGGTTGCCACTTTTGTTCATTTCTACCGACTGGTTTCCCTTTGTTGAAGGCGGGTGTTCAACGCCTGATGGATGACAAAGAGATCCTGTTTGAGAAGACTCTTGTTCCGACTGTTTCCTATGAAGACATTGCTATCATAACCATTTCCTCCAATCCTCCCTGGGCCTCTGCTAAGAGACCCGTCAGGATTACATCAATTTCGAAGGTGAATCCGTTAATCATAACCATGTCTGGGCCAACCCGATACTCCTCAGACAAAGCTGTTCCTTGGAACTATGGGGACAACGTCTATTACTACGACGTAAAGTAGGACATGCTAGCCATTGAAGACAAGATTGCTGAAAATACTGATTTTGACATTGTCAATATTGCCGGAGCCAGTAAAATAACAAGAAGTGGAAGAGTGTTATCCTCTGAGATTTCTCCTCCAAAGACTGTTACCGGTCCCGTGATCATTCCTGCTGTGGTTCCACCCAAGACTACTCCTATAATAAAGAAGAGCGACTACAATGTGGTCGAGCAGTTGGGGCAGACCCCGTCCAAAATTTCTATGATGGCTTTGTTGTTATGTTCCGAGGCCCATGCGAAGGCTTTGGTTAAGTTTCTGAAGACGACTCACGTGCCACAAGAGACATCTGCTAATCAGTTTGAAGATTGTGTGGCTAGTCTGACTACTGATAATGGTTTGGGTTTTTCTGACGTGGATCTGACCCCAAAAGGGAGGAAGCATAATGATGCTTTTCATGTTTCCATTGAATGCAGGGGCACGACTCTGGCGCACGTTTTAGTAGATACTGGCTCCTCGTTGAATGTGATACCTAAAAAAGCTATAGACAGATTGGACTGCGAAGGCTTGAGCTTGAAGCCTAGCAATATAGTAGTGAGAGCTTTCGATGGTTCGAAGAGGATGGTGCACGGGGAAGTGGATGTCCCTATCAAAGTTGGTTCCCATACCTTCGACTCCACTTTCTATGTAATGGATATCAAACCATCATATTCTTGGTTGTTGGGACGCCCTTGGATACACGCGGCTGGGGCTGTTACTTCTACCCTCCACCAAATGTTAAAGTATCCAGTAAGAGGAAAGATTTTCAATATGCATGGTGAAGAGGAGTACATGATAAGTCACTTGAACTCCTTCAGGTACGTAGAGATGGATGGAAAGTTCATCGAGACTCCTTGCCAGAACTTTGAAGAGGTACCTCAAATTATGGCTACAGTAGAAACTACGGACAATCCTCCGAAGGTCACCAAACCTCCCTTGAAGATGGCTTCTCTCAAGGATGCACGAGCAGTGGTTGAAGAAGGTGGGTCTACCATTTGGGGTCAGCTCCCGGTTATTTATTACAAGTCTGAAAAATCTGGTTTGGGCTTTACTACAGGTGCTCAAAGGGCTGTTCGTCGTGCTTGGGCTGGAGGACCTCCCCTACGCATCAGCAATCCTGGGGTCAATGCACTTGAAGACAGTAATGGTGATTCCGACATTGACAGTTGGATCTTCCCGACTGCCAATGGTGGACTCAGTAATTGGGCTGCCAAGGACTTTGTACCGATTAATTTTGTTCA
Source organism: Vicia faba (assembly GCA_948472305.1). NCBI lineage: Eukaryota > Viridiplantae > Streptophyta > Magnoliopsida > Fabales > Fabaceae > Vicia > Vicia faba. Next base: position 928,688,684 of record OX451741.1, on the reverse strand, counting down.
GGAGTAATTTCCTTTTTGATTTTTTCCGGATATGTAATTTAAAAACAATATAAACTCTATAGCCAAGTGTCTTACCCGGGGCATAATGGTTCTATTTGTGAGGGTTATCATGTTTCATTTTCATATGACATTAATAAAGCATTGGACGTTTGCATACAAATTTTGCGCTCTTTGTCTTTCTTTTCTTTTATTCTGTCTATACAACTATGCTCTTTCACACACTCACGTATCCAAATGCAGATGCATATCCACTATGGATATCATTGATAACAGTTCTGCTACTGCTCATTATAACTTTGAAAATCCGATCAACCAAGCCAAGGACGAAGGTGAGGAAGATTGTGAGGTACCCGGAGAACTTGCTAGACTATTACAGCAGGAAGAAAGGGCCATACAACCTCATGAAGAGTCGGTTGAGACAGTGAACTTGGGTACAAAGATAGACACAAAAGAAGTCAAGATCGGTGCAAATTTGGAGCCTAGTGTCAAACAACGGTTGGTACAGATGTTGTATGAGTATGTTGAAATCTTCGCCTGGTCATATGAAGACATGCCGGGACTAGACACGAATATAGTGGTTCATCATTTGCCGAATAAAGAAGACTTCCCTCTGGTAAAGCAAAAGGTCCGTCGTATGCAACCCGAGATGTCAAAGAAGATTAAAGCAGAGGTTATGAAGCAGTTCAACACCGGGCTCTTAGCTGTCACCTCCTATCCGCAGTGGGTTGCTAATGTGGTTCCAATAACTAAGAAGGATGGTAAAGTATGAATGTGTGTGGATTACAGAGACCTGAACAAGGCAAGCCCCAAGGATGACTTCCCGCTTCCCCACATTGATGTTCTGGTTGACAAAGCCGCATAACACAAAGTATTTTCCTTCATGGACGGTTTCTCTGGCTACAATCAGATCAAGATGGCACCTGAAGACATGGAGAAGACAACCTTTGTTACACAGTGGGGCACTTTCTGCTACAAGGTGATGCCGTTCGGGTTGAAGAATGCTGGGGCAACTTATCAGCGAGCTATGGTAGCTCTGTTCCATGACATGATTCACCATGAGATAGAGGTTTACATCGATGACATGATATCCAGGTCTCAAACTAAGGAAGAACATCTTGATCATCTATAAAAGTTGTTTGATAGGTTGAAGACGTACAAGCCGAGGTTAAATCCGAACAAGTGCACCTTTGGGGTAAGGTCTGGTAAGCTTCTGGGATTCACCGTCAATGATAAAGGTATTCAAGTAGACCCTGCAAAGGTGAATGCCATACAAGAGATGCCAACTCCCCGTACTGAGAAGGAAGTTAGAGGTTTCTTGGGAAGCCTAAATTACATTGCCTGATTCATTTCACATTTGGCTGCTACTTATGAGCCAATCTTCAAGCTTATGAAGAAAGATCAGGTGGTAAAGTGGAACGATGAATGCCAGGTCGCCTTTGACAGAATCAAACAATATCTCCAAGATCCTCCTATTTTGATGCCTCTGACTGAAGGAAGACCTTTGATAATGTACTTAATAGTTCTAGATAATTCAATGGGGTGTGTGTTGGGACATCATGACGAGTCTGGTCGAAAAGAGCATGCAATATACTACCTAAGCAAAAAGTTTACCGACTGTGAAACATGATACTCACTGCTCGAGAAAACTTACTGCGCTTTGGCATGGGCTGCTCACCGACTGAGACAATATATGTTGACCCACACTACTTTGTTGATATCTAAGATGGATCCAATCAAGTACATTTTCGAGAAGCCCGCTCTCTCCGGAAGAATGGCAAGATGGTAAATGATCTTAACCGAGTACGACATCAAATACACAACCCAAAAGGAAATCAAGGGAAGTGTGTTAGCTGATCATTTGGCGCATCAGGCCGTGGACGACTACCAGTCCATGAATTTCGAGTTCCTGGATGAGAACATCATGTTAGTAACCGACTGTGAAGAACCTGGACCGGATGAAGGACCTGAGGAAGGATCCCGATGGTCTATGTTTTTTGATGGAGCCTCAAACGCACTAGGTAACGACATTAGCGCTGTAATCATATCTCCCGAGGGCTGTCATACTCCATTCATTGCCCGATTATGTTTCAACTGTACCAACAATATGGCGGAGTATGAAGCATGAATCAAGGGTCTTAGAGCTTCTATTGACCTAAGGATCAAGTTCTTGAGTGTATTCGGGGATTTCGCTCTGGTCATAAGTCAGATCAAATACGAGTGGGATACGAAGCACCCAAACCTTATTCCTTACAAAGAGTATGTATTAACACTGCTGCCGCATTTTAAAAAGATCACCTTCGAACATTTCCCACGAGAAGAGAATCAATTAGCGGACGCACTAGCTACCATGTCGTCAATGTTCAAGGTCAGGGGGGACAATGAAGCTCCCCAAATCACTATTGATAGGTTAGATGAACCAGCATACTGTTGTGAGATCGATACTGAGGAGGTAGCCGACAAACCTTGGTTTCATGAGGTGAAAAGGTATCTTGAGGCTCAAGAATATCCCCAGGGGGCATCTGCCAATGACAAGAAATTTCTGAGAAGGTTTGCTGCAAAGTTCTTCCTCTGCAATGGAATCCTCTATAAGTGCAAACATGACTCTACCTTACTGCGGTGTGTAGACAAGAGCGAAGCATAGAGGATCATGGAAGACCTACACGAAGGTACCTTTGGCACTCACTCCAATGGACATACCATGGAAAAGAAGATCCTACGGGCAGAATATGCTCAGACAGAGTCTCCTCCACAGAAAAGAAGATCCAATAGTCGTTCCCCCACAGGATTATCCTCAGACAGAGTCTCCTCCGCAGAATATGCTCAAGCAGAACAAATATAAATCCCCAGCTAATCATCTTCAGTCACTATCCCCAGCGGAAACGAAGAACTAAACTCCTTATACTCTCCAGCAGCAGTCCAGGTTTGATTTTCCCCAGCTAGAGAATATCATAATAGAATTGCATACCCATACATCATGGCATGCACATACATATTATAGAGCACAATCTCATTTATTTTGGGAACATCATTACTCAATGCATTTCATACATCATGACATTACATATGACTAACTCTTTACCTTTCAGGGAAAGATGCAATCAAATTCTTACAATATTTTCTCTAGTTTAGTCAAACCGACACCAAGGTTTCTATTCCAGTTGAAAATATTCCAACATTTTTTCTGGTTCAGTCAAACCGACACTAAGGTTTCTATTCTAGTTGAAGATGTTCTAAGACTTTCGTCTGGGTCAGCCGAATCGCCGCTAAGATTCCCCTGATTTCTATGCAAGTCAAAGTTAATCCGAGACCTCTCTCGGGATCAGTCAAATTGGTACTAAGATTTCACTCCTAGTTGAGGTTCTCACAAATTTTCTCTAGTTCAGTCAAACCGACACTAAGGTTTCTATTCTAGTTGAAGATGTTTTAAAACTTTCGTCTGGGTGAGCCGAATCGCCGCTAAGATTCCCCTGATTTCTATGCCAGTCAAAGTTAAAACGAGACCTCTCCCGTGATCAGTCAAATCGATACTAAGATTTCTCTCCCAGTTGAAGTTCTCATAAGTTTTCCCTAGTTCAGTCAAATCGATACTAAGATTTCTATTCCAGTTCAAGCTATGAAGCCTGGAAATCGACCGGATAATATCTTGATTTCTCCAAAATACTACGAAGCCTGGAATTGACCAAATAGTGGTATATCTTAAATTCAAGCTATGAAGCCCGGAAATCAACCGGATAACAGCTTAACTCCCCCATCATATTGTGAAGCCTGGAAATCGACCGAATAATAGTACAAGATACTATGAAGCCTGAAATCGACCAGATAGTGGTATATCTCAAATTCAAGCTATGAAGCCCGAAAATCAACTGGATAATATCTTGATTTTCTCCAAAATACTATAAATCTTGGAATCGACTAGATAGTGGTATAAGACACCGTCAAGCCTGGCGCACGACCAGATAACAGTATAAGACGCTGTGAAAACTGAAGCACGACTAGATAACGGCAAGAGGCATTGTGAAACCTGGAAATCGACCAGATAACAATATGCGGTACTGTGAAGCTTGGAATTTGACCAAATAGCAGTTTACTCAGCCAATTACTATGAAGCCCAGAAATCGACCGAATATTAGTATGCCTTAAATTCAAGTTGAAACCTGGATGCAACCGGATAACCACTTAATTCCTTCTGAAGCCTGGAGCATGACCAGATAAGAATTAAGAAATTGCAAAGCCTGGAGAACGACCAGATAGCAAGTTTAATCTCATATCCCCAATAAGTCGCTGTGAAACCTGGAGCACGACCAGATAGCAGTTAATCTTATTATCCTCAGTAAATCAATGTAAATCCTGGAGCACGACCAGATAACAATTCACTTTCACCTCCTCGACTAAGAGATGATTCCCCAGTAGAGTAACAGACAACTGAAGCTCCTAAAATTCTATTTCTCCCAAGACAGAGACCAACATTCCTCAGCAGATTCCTCCTTAATGACAAGAACTGGAATTCTCATCGAAGGAATATCTCATAAAATCAACATTATTCTGAATGGCATCTTTAAGCCCATCTCTGACAGCCTTCCGTCATTTCCTCCAAATGGCCTCTGTAAGCCCATTCCCTATACTACTTATACAGTCCAGCACCATCTCAGACGAGTGCAAATTTCTGGGCACGCTAGTGTTCAATCATCTTCCACCTTCAGATTCCGAAAGGCAGACAACCAATCTACATCCTCAGGTTTAAGAAGATTGAACAGGGGAAGCTGTTGTACCCCAAAATTTTCCCTCTCATTTTACTCAACACATGCCCATTGAGGTCCTCAATTTGCTCAAGGATGCCCAAGAGTTGACCAGACAAACTCTCTCCTAAGGCAATGTACCTCAAATTAGGGTTTCCATTTTCATTAGGGTGTGGGAGCTCCAAAGATCCCAAATTATTTCCATGGTCCTAATATGTTCTTAAGATCATCCATGTTAAGTTGCATGCCTTGCACAAGAAGTTTGCTAAGTCAACTGCTCAGATGCTTGAAAATCAAATGTACTAAGTCAAAAGTCAACTGTGGCCCACATACACTCAAACTTCAATATTTTTAGTCAACATCAAAATTTTGAAGTGATGTTCATCATTTTATCAAGGGTTTATCATGATTCCTCAAGGAATTCCCCAAATTCAGCAAAACCCAAAAGTTGCTAAATTAGGGTTTCTCAAGAAAAGTCAACCAAACTTTGACCAAGCATAACTTCTTCATAAATTATCAGAAATTTTCCATCCGAGGCTCATTTTGAATAGGATGCAATTCCATACAATTCATATTCATCCCACAAGTTCAAAATATGAACTCATCAAAAGATATGAATTTCTACATGATAGGTCCTTTTGAAAAGTCAACAAAAATACCTTTTGGGTCAAAGCTTCTTAGATGAACATGGAAGACCCAATTTAGATGAAACCAAAAGGGTTGTTTATGGGACATCCTAAGCTTTATAAAAATTCAAATAACACCTATCTAGGGTTAAAATTGGAGGAGATATGCCTTGTCAAAATTGACCAATTTTGCAAAATTGCCAAAAGTCAAATGTGCTCAAAAATACATTTTTTGTCAAATGGGCCTAGTTTTTCATGATTGAATCTTGCTTGTGACATGGTCCACAACCCAAATCAGCATCTACACTTTATTTGCTTAATTATTTATTTTATTTTGATTTTTTATTATTTAAAATTTAAATTAAATCAAATAAATTGCAAAAAAATACAAAAGATTGATTTTTGATCTGATATTTTGTAGGAATCAAATCCAATTAGGCTGACAAATCATATCCAAAATGTGCAAAACAAATTGAATCAAAATTGGCATGATTAGGCTTATTTTGGAAACATATCATACAAGAGAAAAACCAAATCAAATCTTGATGATCTTCAAAGATACAATGCATTTTTGTTGACCTAATTCGTTCTAATATACATGCTGAACAAGAACAATGCATAAAAACAAGGATTGAAGTCGTGTAAGGAGTAAAACAAAACTGAAAATTTTGACAAAAAGTGTGGATCCAATTTCTAATCTAGAGGACGGTTCAAGACCATTCAAAGCCACAAATCTCTTCCTGGATATCTCCTAAAGCTAACAGGACCATTTGCATGCTTCAAAGCTCCAGGAATCGTCATATATTGCTCTCACGGTTTTCACTTTTTCCAAGATCGTATCTATTCATTCTTGCATTGTTAACATGTTTTGATTCCATATTTGGGTTCACATGACTGCCTGGAAACTTTCTGTATACTTAATTGTTAGTTTTGACGCATAAACGATGAGTTGCCACTATTTGGGTTTATCTTGCCGTTTTAGGGTTTTTTGATACAGGGAAAATTAGGGCAAAAGAAGGATACCTTGATGCTCATGGCATCAAGAAGAGTTGATTGGTATACTTGGAATTAATTTATCTTGCTTGTTTAAGATTTTTGAATATTGCAGGGTTTTAGCTATGGAGTCCTGACCGTAGGTAAAAGTATTTAGCCTAATACGACGGGCAAGGAAGAAGAAGATAACGTGGATGGATATCACTGGTCCAATTGAATAACGCGCACATTTTTTTGTTTTTTCAGTCATTCACATTATTTTATATAAAATGCATTATTGTTATTTTATTAACAACTAAATAAAGTAGCCCAGTGGTGAAGCGCGCGTTTGAAAGTGTAGAGGACCTGGGTTCGATCCCAGGTCCAAGCGTTTTATTGTTTTTTCAATATTTGATTACAGATCTAGCGCGTTACATTGCCAGGAGTCCACCATGCACCACATCATCCAGCCACAAGATTCATAATCAATCCAGATCCAACGCCCAACGTTCAAGGCATACCATGGACCATCAAAAAGAGCACAACACTGAACCTCAGGCATTGACTGGACTTAGCCACTAACGGGCCTACAAAATTCAGCTATACACACCCCATGTTCTCAGCTTCTAACAGGCCCAATCTCTAAACCTTTTATTTTAATTCTTTTTAAATTTTGTTAATTATTTTCTTTCTTACAAAAATAACACAAAAAAAAATCAGTTTTTCTATTAAATCAAAAAATCACAAAAAACCTAAAAAATCTTTTTCATAAAAAATATTTCTGTTTCTTTAATTAATTAATTAGTTTAATTATTTAGGGCAATTTAATTGTTTTTTCTATATAATTTAAATCAATTAGAAATTAGGGTTTTAGTTTGTACATAACATAATTCAATTTTTTTTCTCAAAAATAACCTAATTAATTTTTTTCTCAAAAAATAATAATAACCTAAATATTTTTCAATTAGATTTTTAGGGTTATTTAATTCTCGCATTTAATCCGCCACACACATTTTTATTCTTTTTTCTATTATTGTATCTGCTTTGGGTTATAATAGATTTAATTAGGGTTTTAAACTTTCTCATTTTTATTTACCGTCAAGATAATTATGTATATGCAAAAGCCCTGTAATAGCTAGGACCTTTTAACTTTCTCGCATTTTAATTTTCACAAACTATAAACTGCTAGATGTATGTTAATAGGATTGTATGGAAAGACTAACTGAAAATTAAAATAGTAGATCACCTTAATTGTGCAAAGATTAAATAACTGAAATCAAACACATGCACATGCACATGCTCACTCCTAGGGTTTGCCTCACTTGGTTGCCTAAAAAATAATGGTCATGTCCCTCGAATGTAGGGATACCTTAGCAATGACCCGCAATTCAAAGTCGTCATACAGATCATAGTCCCTACTTGTCCCCCGAGTTGCCTACAAATTGATCTTATGAAGATAGTCCCTTCGAAATGCTAAGGTATCCTTACTTGTTGCCTTCAGAGACCATTTCGTCCCTTCGAACGTCCCTTTAAAACTCCAACGACGGTGCTACCTATTTCTCAATAATGGGATATCATTGTCTAAAGGAAAACAAACAGTCTTTTTCGAGTAGGTAGATTAGTTCCTAGGTACTTGCTCAAACAAACAAACTTTTCCACACCAAACACTTTTCAAACAGTTTTCAAAAACAACTTCGTAACACTCTTGAGGACAAAAACAAGGGTTAAAACGAAGTAAAACAAAACTTTTCAAAACAAGCACACACAAGCAATTTAAAAAATGAGCAAGTACCTAAGAGCCCTTGGAAAACCACTGATAGAAAGGGTGCTAACACCTTCCCTTTCTATAACCTACCCCCCGTACTCAAAAACATCTTGAAAAAGGTTTTTTCTGTTCTTTTTCCTTTTCTTGATTGGATAAATAAAAGTCAGGGGTGACTCTTGCTTACCACGACATTTTGCGAACAAAAAACGCAAACCAGTATTAACAGTCGGTTCTTCCATCATATCACACTGGGGTAGTCATTCCCCACAAATTCAAGATCCCCGCTTTTGCCAAGTACGATGGTGTCTCAATTCTGAAGCTTCACCTAAGATCTTAAATCTGCAAAATTCAGCCGCATACCGCAGATAAGAAACCGTGGGTGCACTTTTTTCAAGAAAGTCTAGTTGGGATGCAGTTGGAGTGGTTTTACCAATTGGAAGGAACTAACATCCATACTTTGGAGGATTTGGCCACTGCCTTTTACCGCCAATATCAATATAACGCTGATCTTGCGCCAACTAGGGTGCAATTTTAAGGAATGACCATGGGTACCAACGAGGGCTTAAAAGAATACACTAAAAAATGGAGAGATTTGGCTGGCAGGGTGAAACCACCTTTAACTGATAGGGAGTTGGTAGACATGTTTATGGGAAAATTGACTGGACCATTTTTTAACTTACTGATTGGGATTTCATCATCTGGATTCACTGAATTGATCTTGACTGGTGAGAGGGTTGAAAGCAGGATTAAAAGCGGGAAAATACCGAGGGCCTCCACCTCTGATGTTATGAAAAAACCATTTGCTGGCGAAAAATAGACTAATGCTGTATATGGATCAAGAAGTCGTACTAAGAATGACTGCCATCATTTAGTAGGGGCAATATTAATTTCCAATCCTACACCTACTCAATAACAACAAGGGAATAGGCGAAGGACAAAGTTTAAAGAAAGGCAGTATACTAAGATCAATATGTCATTGTCTCAAGCATTGCAACACTTAATAAAGGCGGAGTTGGTTACATTGAGGGATCCTCCCCAAAACCCTGATACCTCCTCTCCTAAATACAACCCCAATGTCAAATATGCTTACCACTCAAACAGTCCCGGACATGATACCAATGATTGTTAGTCTCTAAAGAATAAAATCCAAGACCTAATTGATAACAAGACAATTCAATTCGACACTCCATGAACTCCCAACGTAATCACCGCACCCATGCCAAATCATGGTAAGGGTGTCAATGCTATTGAAGATGCCTCTTTCGTTTCCTCCATCAAAGATTTGACCACTCCTTTGAAGATTGTTAAAAATAATTTGTTGAAAGTCGGGATATTCCCTGGATGCTTTGAAGACTGTTGCTGTTGTGCTGTACAAATTAATGGTTGTGAATGAATTAAGAAAGGTGTCCAACACCTGATAGATAGCCATGAGATTTTATTTGAAAGAACTCTGCCTGTGAAAAGTTTGATCCAAAGTGTATCTCAAGAATTTGAATACGTGCCCATAATTACTATCTCAAACAAACATATTAGGATCACCTCCAAAGTTCCTATTAGGATTCCCATTGAACCAAGAATAGCTCCACTAATTATCACCACACCAGGGCCAGTCTCTTACTCTTCTGATAAGGCCGTGCCTTGGAATTATGGGGTGGAAGTGTACTACCATGGTATCAAACAAGATTCCCGGATTGATGAAGATAAAACTATTGAAATTACAAATTGCTGGATCAAGTAAAGTTACTAGGATGAGGAGGATCTTTTCTCCATATATTTCACCTCCTACAACCACAACTACACCCATTCGCATTACTGCTGTTAAACTTGTTGCTGATACTCGAGGAAAGGAAAAAATGATTGAGTCTGCCAGGACGGAGGCACCCGCAAAAGATATCACCATTGAGGATCCATCTACCCAAGAGATGGAAGAGATTTTAAAAAATTATCAATAAAAGTGATTACAAGATAGTGGAACAGTTGGGGCAAACACCCTCGAAGATTTATATGCTGTCTTTGTTGCTATGCTCCGATACGTATGCTTAAGAACTGATAAAATTCTTGAAAATTCACATGTCCCACAAGAAACTACGGCCGACCAATTTAAAAACTGTGTAGCAAGCTTGACTACGGATAATGGTTTATGGTTCTCTGACACAGATTTGACCCCGATGGGGAAGAATCACAACAAAGCTCTCCACGTCTCCGCAAAATGCAAAGGCACTACCATGGCACATGTATTAGTGGATAATGGATCTTCTCTCAATGTCTTACCTAAAGGAGCTTTAGATATACTAGACTGTGTTTGACTGGTGTTGAAACCTAGCAACATTGTAGTAAGGGCTTTCGATGGTTCTAAGAGGATGGTCCATGGAGAGGTTGATCTCCCTATCAAGGTTGGGTCTCAAGTATTCAACTCAACATTCTATGTGATGGATATCCTTCCTGCTTATTCTTGCTTGCTTGGATGCCCATAGATACATAGGGCAGGTGCGGTGACCTCCACACTACATCAAAAGTTGAAATATCCGGTCAAGGGGAAAATTGTTACCGTCTGTGGTGAATAAGAGTTTATGATTATTCATCTAAATTCATTCAAATATGTTGAAATGGAAGGCGAGTTCATTGAAACTCACTTTCAAGCCTTTTAAGTGGTCTCTCCCATGGTTTTTGTTGCCAAGTCCACTCCTGACACTCCCGAAGCTTCTAAAAATATACCAAGGATGGCTTATCTCAAAGATGCTCGCGCCGTTGTTGAAGAAGAAGGTTGCACCATTTGGGGACAACTTCCTGATTTCCCTTTCAATTCAGACAAATTTGGATTGGGCTTTACTTCTAAAGCTAAAAAGGAGGTTCTACATGCTCGTGCAGGGAAACCACCTCTCCGCATTACTAACCATGAGGTTAATGCCCTTGAAGACTCTGATGCTGATAGTGACTTTGATGACTGGATCTACCCGACTGCTGATGAAGGACTCAACAACTGGCAGACCAAGGAATTCATTCTAATCTCCTACAACCAGGAGTAATTTCCATTTCATGTTTTTATTATTTTGAGAAATTCGTGTGTAATTTCCATTAAAAATAATGACTTTAAGCCACGTGCCTTTCTCGGGGCACAACGGTCCATTTGTTAAGGGTTTGTCATTATCATATGCCATATGCTCATTTTAATGAAAAAACATTGGACTATTTTGCATTCAAATTTTGCGCTCTTTTCCTTTCTTTACTTTATTGAATTTTAAAAAAATAGCCATGTGACCTTACATGCACACACATATATTTGCAGATCCACTTCCACTCCGGATCTCATTAACAATGACTCTACTATTGCCATCTATGAGTTTGAACATCCAATCTATCAAGCCTAAGATGAAGGCGAGGAAGATTGTGAAATACCTGGGGAACTCGTCGGAGTTCTGATGCAAGAGGAAAAGGCCATTCAACCACACGAGGAACCGGTTGAAGTGATAAACCTGGGTACTGAGGCAGATAAAAAAGAAGTCAAGATCGGCGCCAACTTGGAAGACCGTGTCAAGAGAATATTGGTCCAGATGTTGTACGACTATGTTGAAGTGTTCACTTGGTCATATGAAGATATGCCGGGATTTGATACTGATATCGTAGTACATCATCTGCCAATGAAGGAAGGTTGTCCTCTGGTCAAGTAAAAGGTTCATCGCATGCGGACAGACATGTCTGAAAAATAAAAGCTGAGGTAATGAAATAGTTCGATGTAGATTTCTAGGCAGTGACATCATATACCCAATGGGTGGAAAATGTTGTTCCAGTGCCGAAGAAGGATGGAAATGTCTGTAGGTGCGTAGACTATAGGGATTTGAATAGGGCAAGCCCCAAAGGTGATTTCCGACTACCGCATATTCATGTCTTGGTTGACAATACTGCTCAACATAAAGAGTTCTCCTTTATGGATGGCTTCTCCGGTTACAATCAAATCAAAATGGCTCCCAAAGACATGGAGAAGACCACTTTTGTCGCACAGTAGGGCACCTTCTATTACAAGGTCATGCCATTCGGTTTGAAGAATGCATGGGAAACCTATCAACGAGCTATGGTAGCTCTATTTCATGACATGATCCACCATGAGATATAAGTCTATGTTGATGACATGATTGCAAGATCACAAACTAAGGAACAACACCTTGATCATCTTCACAAGCTGTTTGAGAGATTGAAGAAGTACAAGCTAAGGCTGAATCCCAACAAATTCACCTTCGGGGTAAGGTCTGGAAAACTCCTAGGGTTTGTCGTCAATGGAAAAGGTATTGAAGTCGACCCTGAAAAAGTCAAAGCCATACAAGAAATTCCAGCTTCATGTACTGAGAAAGAGGTCAAGGTTTTTTTAGGACGACTCAACTACATCTCCAGATTCATATCTCACTTAACTACTACTTATGAGCCAATCTTCAAACTATTTAAGAAAGATCAAGTAGTCAAATGGAATGACGACTATTAAGCAGATTTTGATAAAATCAAGGAGTACCTGCAAGAACTTCTAATCCTAATGCCTCCAGTTGATGGAAGACCTATGGTTATGTACTTGACTGTATTAGAGAATTCAATGGGTGTGTATGTGTTAGGTCAACATGACGAGTATGGCCAAAAAGAGCATGCAATAGACTACCTTAGCAAAAAATTTACCGACTGCGAAACCAGATATTCACTGCTCGAGAAAACTTGCTGCGCTTTGGCATGGGCTGCTCTCCGGCTAAGACAATATATGTTGACTCACACCACTTTATTGATTTCTAAGATGGATCCCATCAACTATATCTTCGAGAAACCAACTCTCTCCAGAAGAATAGCAATATGGAAAATGATCTTGACTAAATATGACATCCAATACACCACACAAAAAGCAATTAAAGGAAGTGTGCTGGAAGATCATTTGGCCCATCAAGCTGTTGATGGCTACCAATCTATGAACTTTGAATTCTTGGACGAGAATATCATGCTGATAGCTGATTGTGAAGATCTTGGACCGTATAAAGGACCTGAACAAGGATCCCAATGGACTATGGTTTTTGATGGAGCTTCCAACGCTTTGGGTAATGGAATTGGTGTTGTAATCATTTCTCTCAAAGGCTGTCATACACCTTTCACTGCGAGACTGTGCTTCGATTGTACGAACAACATGGCTGAGTATGAAGTGTGCAACTTGGGTCTAAAAGCTCCCATTGACCTAAGAATTAAATTCTTAAGAGTATACGGAGATTCAGCCTAAGTAGTCAGTAAAGCTAAAGGAGAATGGGACACCAAACATCCTAATCTGATCCCTTACAAAGATCTTGTGTTAACCTTGATCCCTTACTTCGAAGAGGTCATCTTTAAACACTTTGCAAGGGAAGAAAATCAGTTGGCAGATGCTTTAGCAACTATGTCGTCTATGTTTAAGGTCAATTGGGATAACGAAGCTCCCAGAATTACTATCGAAAGATTTGAAAAACTTGTGTGCTGTTATGAGATTGACATTGATGAAGAGAAACCTTGATATCATGAAGTGACGAGGTACCTTTAAGCACAAGAGTATCCTTGAGGAGCCTCAATCAAGGATAAGAAATTCCTGCAGAGGTTCTCAGCCAAATTCTTCATAAGAAATGGGATCCTATACAAGCACAACCATGATTCTACCATGTTCCATTGGGTGGACAAGAAAGAAGCAGAAAATATCATGGAAGACATGCATGAAGGTATCTTTAGAACTCACTCTAGCAGACACACTATGGCTAAGAATATTCTCTGATTACTATTGGTCGACTATAGAAATTGATTGTCACTATCACTCGAGGACTTGCCATAAGTGTCAAATCTATGCCGACAAGGTTTATGTGCCTCAAGTTCCTTTGAATGTCATGATTGCTTCGTGGCCATTTGCAATATCGTGAATTGACATGATTGGAGATATCAATCCCACTACCTCTAATGGACATCATTTCATCCTCGTCTCCGTTGATTACTTCACCAAATGGGTTGAAGCGGCTTCATTTGCCTCAGTCACTAAGAATGTTGTAGCCAGGTTGTGATACGGTGAGAGAACTGACTTGGGTGTTTTGTGTTTGATCGCAAATGATGCGGTTAGCATGAGTCTCCACCAACTTTTATTTTATCCAAAAGGAAAGGTGAAAAAGCACAGGAAAGACCTTTGAGATTGTTTCTTGAGTTCGGGGGGTAGATTATGAAAAGGGAAGGTATTAGCACCCTTTTCATCCATGGTTTTCCATGGGCTCTTAGTTACTTGCTAGATCACTTGCTTTTGTTTGAAAATGTGCTTTGTGTGGTTTTTTGAAAGTATTTTGTAAATAGGCCATTGTTTAGACAAACTTTGTAATGATTCTCGTTCGTAAGAATGTATACAAAGTGTTTGATCTTTTGAAAATATTTTCAAGTTTTGAAAGATGTTTTGAAAGTGTTGGTGTTTGTTTTGAAAATAGCAAGGATGTTTTTGTTTTGAAATGGAACAAGTAACTAGGGACATTCTACCTACTCAAAAGTCTTTCATGTTCATTTCCTTTTTCTTTTGACATTGTTATCTTACCATTGATTTGGTAAGTAACCCTATCTTTGGATGTAAAAGGAATGGGCGTGGGTCATAGTATAACCATGATTAGCAACATTTCAAGGTATCTTATCATTTTTATTTAGGGACTAAGATCATTTTGAAAGGCAACATAGATAGCGTCATCGAGGGGCTAGGATCTTGTATTTTGCTCATCTTTGCTAAAATACCTCACATGCGTAATATGGTCATTTTTATTAGGAAACCAAGTGGATTTACCCTAGGGGTATTTGTGTGCAAGTGTATTGATTTACATACATTGTTTTTGTCTTTGATTAGGGTTTTCTATTGATTGGTTTTAGTCTTTCTATACAAAACTCTAATTACTAGCATTTGTATTTGAAAGCGTTATATTGCGAAAAATAAAGTCCTACGCTATTATATCGTTTAGGGGATGTGGGTACAATTTACAAATGGGTATGAAATAGGAACTTAAACATTACAACCATATCAAATAACAACGAAGGAAATGTAAAAACAGTGTAAAAAGAAGGAAAAAATGCATTTTGAACTATTATGTGTCGACACAAGCTTCTATGCATCGACACATAACTTTCCTTGCCCATGTATTGCCAAATCAACTCAGTATGAGTCAATACATAATGGTATATTTCGACTCATACACTGCATGTGTCGAATCATACATGCTTTGTATCGACTCATACACTCTTTTTCCTTCTGTTTTGGGCCTGTAAAGCAGTATGTATCGACTCATAAGGCTATATGTCGACTCATACTGTCATTTTTTACTTCAACGTTGTTTTACTGCATACATGGGTTAGTTCTCAACACATAATGAAAAGAATGGAAGATAAACAAAAGGTTAGCTTTAAGGACAATGGTTACTACACTTTGTCTTCAAAAAATGAATTACTAATGATGCTTGAAATGAAGAGCTAAAGTCAAGAAACTTACCTTGGAGCTGGATCTTATACTCTAAGCTTGAGTTGTTGTCTTGACTGTTCTTGAACTTGAAAAAAAAAGAGGTGTTGTAGAAGCTTGTTCTTGAGTTTGAAAAATTTCTAGGTGATGTATGTGAGGTGCTTAGATGTTTGGACAGAGCTTGCAAGGTGTGAGAGTTCCAAATATTTGGATTTAAAAACTCAAGAGTGGGAGCCTTTTTTGGATAGTTATGGCTTTTTTTGGAGAGTATGAGATCTTGATAGCTAGTTTACAACAAAACTTCTGGCTTTTCTCTCTATTTTTTTCTAACCTCCTTCTCTTGCAAATGCTTCTTCTATTTATAAGCAAGGGGTTTGTGCATATGAGCTGATTAGGTTTTCAAAGCAGCATGTTATGGTTTGGTTGGATTACAAAGATCAAACTAAGTCAAGTACTCCATAGTCCCAAGATGAAGTACCAAATTTGCTGGTATTGAGGAGCTATTTCCCATGATTTATGGTGGAGTATAATCAGCAATCAACAAGGTATGGGCTCAAGACAAACTTTGTACAAAAAACTTGCTTTTCAAGAATAGCAATGGTGCCTTTATGCCATAAATGGAAAGATCTTTTGGACAATGGTTTAAACACTTGGGTAATAGCTCAAGAGTGGGTGTAATCATTAATTTATGATGAGATTTGCAAGAAAGGAGGCCTACAACATAAGATTATGCAGCAAATCATGCCAATTGGATTATGTGTTCTTCAACAAAAAAATGGCTTGTAATTCAAGAATGAATGCCCAACTTCAAGCCCTTGAATCTCCTAGCTCAAATATGATAAATTCATGCTCTTGGATGTTTTGGAAAGCTTGAAACATCATTTATAACTTTCATGTTGTCCATTTTTACAAAATCATCTTGTAACTATGTGAAAAAATACCAAGAAGTTGGGATAAAATCCTGAACAAAATCTGTTGAAAATTTCTCTAAGTGTTAAATCAAAATGTCATGACTTCATGAATTTATAACTCAAAATCCAAGCACTTCTAGGATTTGATCAGCAAAGCAAAGTTGTAGATCACATCGGGATCTACAACTTTCATGTTGAAAGTTCTCCTTGAACTGTCTTGAATCTTAGTGAAAGAATGGCATGAAGTGATGAAATTATCATGTATAAAAACACTTAGAAATTTTCTAAGTCTTGGAAATATTGACTTTTCAAGTTGACTTTTGACTTTCTTGACTTCTTGATGATCAAATTTGATATTCTTGAATGTCTTGATGAAATTTGATATTTGGAATGTAATGTTGACCAAAAAGTCAAAGTTTGACTTTCCAGTATGCAATTGACCATTTTGCCCTTGTGCCAATTCCAGGCCTAAATTGATGTATTAGTGCTGCAAAATTGACGTCCTAAAAGATCTTATGAGAGAATCCTTGAGAAATGAGAGGTCAAATTTTGGGGTACAACAGCTGCCCCTGTTCATTCTTCTTAGATTGTTGATTCCGCCATTCGTGACTTGAAGGTGAAAGATGATTGAACACTAGAGTGCCCAGAAATTTGCACTCGAAGATGAATTGTGAATGGACTTATAGATGTCATTTAGAGGAAAGTTGATAAATACTGGAAGAAGCATCAACATAAATCTATTGTAGATTTATACTAAAACTTGATGCTTTACCTGTGAGAAAAAGAGTTAGTAAAATGCAGATGTATGCATGATGTTTTCTAGATGTGGTATTATGCTAAATGCATTTTGTATGTATATGCTATGATGTATGAATGTGAGATGTATGTTTTTGTTCGGGAAAATAAATCCCTGACTGTCGCTGAGGAAATTCTGGGGGGTTGAATCCCCGATTGCCGTTGGGGATGAAGAATATGCATATCTTTAAACTTTGTTGAAAGGATGCTTTCACTGGGGAATATCTCTTGAATGTCAGCTGTTATCTGATCGGATCCAGGCTTCACAATTTGCTGAGGATGAAGTAGTCAACTGCTATCCGGTCGGGTCCAGGCTTCACGACAACTTACTGGGGGAAGAGACGAATTAACTGTTATCTGGTCGGATTCCAGGCTTTGCAGAAAATTTCTTGAAATTGAATAATTATCTGGTCGAATCCAGGCTTCACAACAACTTGCTAGGGATACGGAAGTTAACTGTTATCTGGTCGGGTCCAGGCTTCGCAGTAACTTGAAGTGGTAACTACTATCTGGTCGGGTCCAGATATCATGGTTTTTGGAAAGTTGTACTATTATCTAGTCGAGTCCAGGCTTCAATGTGTCTCTATGGGGATCATAATTAATTGTTATCTGGTCGGGATCCAGGTTTCACAATAAACTGTTTGAAAAATTATCATCTGGCCGGGTCCAGGCTTTGCAGATTTCTGAGGTTGATGAGGTCAATTGCTATCTGATCAGGTCCAGGTTTCATAATAAATTGTTTGAGGATTTAGTTGTTATCTGGTCGGTTTCTAGGTTTCATAAAGAATCTCTGAGGGTGATTGCTATTTGGTCGGATCCAGGCTTCACAACAACTTGCTTGAAAAGATTAAATTGAAAACTGATATCTGGTCGGATCCAGGTTTCACGGTAATTTGTTGGGACAGAGCAAACTCTACTGGGGAAAAGAAGTTAAACCTTGGTCGATTTGAGTCCAGGTTCTTCTATATCTTTGAAGAGTTAGACTATTATCTGGTCGGGTCCAGGTTTCATAGTATCTTGAAATTGAGATCAACTGTTATCTGATTGGGTCCAGGTTTTAGACACTCAAACTATTATCTGGTCGGGTCCAGGTTTCAGTAATAACTTGAAAATTGTGCTAATATCTGGTCGGGTCAAGGCTTCATAGTATCTTTTTGGAAATAATAAAGGCTTTGTTGACGGCTTTATTGGGGATCAAGGGTTGTGGCTCTATGATTTGCAATAATCTGAAAAGAAAATTCAAACTGGAGAGTGTAGACTTAGTCGGGTAGGACGGACTCATATTGGGGGAAGAAACACTCAACTGAGGAGGATATACTCAGCTGGAAATAATAGGCTCAGTTGGGGAAGATATACTATGCCGGGGGGAGTACAAACTCGATTGGGGAGGATGTACTCGGCTGGGGAATTTTGTGGTTCCTTGATTGTTGTTGGGGAAATAAAACCTGTTGGGGAAATAAACCCTGTTGGTGAAGTGAGTTTCTTTTAGGAAGAGATCCATGAGGCTTCAACTTGTAAAAATTCGACTTAGCTGGAGAGAGAGCTGCCAAGAGATTGAGACTCTGGTTGGTGATTATCCTAGTCAAAGAGACTTTGTGAGTAACTTTGTTGAGGAGGATGTTAATGGAATAACTCTGTGAGGGTATTCCCTATTTATTAAAGAGGTGCCTGTTACTACTTAGGTTCTATGTGCCAAAAATTTTCAATTATGTTCATATGCATATGTTCATTCAATTTTAGTCATTGGATAAATTTGCATTCAAAATAAAGACAAAAATTTTGCACTTCAAAGTATATCTGTATTGATATTTTGCCCATGAATAGGCGTTTTTGTACAGAGAGACGGAGATTCTAGTAAGAGGAAATCGTCGGAAGGAAAACAAAATTGAAAACATAAACAAATAGCCATGTGAAATGATCTCATTGCCTTCCAACTCTACTATTGCCCCAATGTCTTCGAATGTCCCTTGCCGTTGATAGAAGTTGATTGGATTGATCTTGGACAGTTTGAACTGGGACCTTGGTGATAAAATTGACTGTGGTGATTCTACGGGACATAGTCATACACTTTAAATCCTTAATTTTTTACTGGACCGCCCTTTCGGGTTTTCAACCCACTAGGATACCCTTTTTTGCCCAAGTGGCCCTTTCGGGTTTCAACTTGCCAGGTGTACAATCTTTTGCATATATCCCTAATTTTTTCCCAAACCTTTTGGTTTGTCGGAATGCCCTTATTTTTCCTAGGTGTGTCAACCTAGCGGGTCTCTTATGCGTAGTATTTTTTAACTATGTCCGCGTTTATAGGATGTGGGAAATCTTCACCATCCATGGTAGTCAACATCATGGCACCGCTAGAGAACACTCTCTTGACAACAAATGGCCCTTCATAGGTGGGAGTCCATTTGCCTCTGGGGTCGCCTTGTGGTAGAATGATGCATTTTATCACCAAGTCACCAGCTTGATATACCCGAGGCTTGATCTTTTTGTTGAAAGCCTTGATCATCCGGTTTTGGTACGTATGACCATGGAAAACAGCAGCTAAGCGTTTTTCGTCGATCAAGTTAAGCTGATCCAATCTTGTTTGAATCCACTCATCTTCGCCTTAGCCCGCCTCATTCATAATCCTCAGCGAGGGAATCTAAACTTCCATCGGCAGAACAACTTCCATGCCATAGACTAGAGAAAATGGAGTTGCCCCAGTTGATGTTCTAGCTGAAGTACGGTATCCATGTAGAGCAAACAGAAACATCTCATGCTAATCCTTATAGGTTACTACCATTTTCTACACAATCTTCTTGATATTTTTGTTGGCCGCTTCGACTGCGCCATTCATTTTTCGGTCTATACAGAGAAGAATTGTGATGCTTGATCTTAAGCCGAGTGCAAAGCTCAGTGATCATAGCATTGTTGAGGTTAGTCCCATTGTCGGTGATGATCCTTTTGGGGATACCATAACGGCAGATGAGGTTGTGTCTGATGAATCTGGCTACCACATTCTTGGTGACTGAGGCAAATGAGGCAGCTTTGACCCATTTAGTAAAATAGTCGATAGCAACAAGAATGAAGCGATATCTATTGGAAGCAGTGGGCCTGATCTCTCCAATCACGTCAATGCCCCACATTGCAAATGGCCAAGGGGCAGTCATGACGTTCAAAGGGATATGAGGCACATGGACCTTGTCAGCGTAGATTTGGCATTTATGATAAGTTCTTAAATGTTGATGGCAATCAGTCTCCATTGTTAACCAATAGTAACCAACTCTCAAGATTTTCTTAGCCATCGTATGTCCACTTGAGTGAGTACCGAAGAGACCATCATGCATGTCTTCCATGATTTCCTCTGCCTCCTTCTTTTCCATACATCGGAGTAGAGTTGAATCATGGTTGCGCTTGTACAATATCCAGTTACTTAGGAAGAATTTGGCTGCAAATCTTCGTAAGAATTTTCTGTCATTGATGGATGCTCCCTCGGGATATTCTTGTGCTTAAAGACATCTCATCACCTCGTGGTACCAAGGATTTTACGCATCAATGTCAAGCTTACAGGAATGTGCAGGTTCATCGAGTCTTTCAATTTTAATCTTAGGGGCTTCGTTGTCTCATCTGACCTTGAACATTGAAGACATGGTTACCAAAGCGTCAGCCAACCGGTTTTCCTCCCTAGGGAAGTGCTCAAAGGTGATCTCTTCGAAGTAGGGAATCAGGGATAGAAAAAGTTCCTTGTAAGGGATAAGATTAGCGTATTTAGTCTCCCAGTCTCCTTTTACTTGGCTGATCACTAGGGCGGAATCCCCAGACACATCAAAATGCTTGATCCTTAAGTCAATAGAAGCTTTCAGACCTAAGATGCATGCTTCATACTCGGCCATATTGTTTGTGCAATCAAAGTATAATCTGGCAGTGAATGGAGTGTGACTACCTTTATGAGAGATGATCACAACACCAATTCTGTTAGCTAAGGCGTTGGAAGCCCCATCGAAGACCATAGTCCATCGGGATCCTTGTTCAGGTCCGTCATACGGTCCAGGTTTCGCACAGTCGGTTACCAACATGATGTTCTCATCAGGGAAGTCGAAGTTCATTGACTGATAATCATCCACAGCTTGATGGGACAAATGATCATCTAGCACGCTTCCTTTGATGGCCTTTTGTGTAGTATAATGAATATCGTACTCAGTCAAGATCATTTTCCATTTGGCTATCCGTTCGGAAAGGGCAGGTTTCTCGAAGATGTACTTGATTGGGTCTATCTTAGAAATCAATAGAGTGGTATGAGTTAACATATACTGTCTTAGCCAGCGAGCAGCCCATGCCAGAGCGCAACAAGTTTCATCGAGCAGTGAATTTCTAGTTTCACAGTCGGTAAAATTTTTGCTCAGGTGTGATGCGGTGGGAGAACTGACTTGAGGTTTTGCGTTTTGTGTTTGCAAATGTTGCGGTTTAGCAAGAGTCGCCACCGACTTTTATTTTATCCAAAAGGAAAGGTAAAAAAGCACCGGAAATACCTTTGAGATTGTTTTTGGGTTCGGGGGGTAGATTATGAAAAGGGAAGGTGCTAGCACCCTTTTCATCCATGGTTTTCCATGGGCTCTTAGTTACTTGTTTTAGATCACTTGCTTTTGCTTTTCAATTGTTTGAAATGGTGCTTTTGTATGTGGTTTTGAAAGTATTTTGAAAAGAGGCCATTGTTTTGGCAACCTTTGTAATGATTCTTGTTTGAATGTATACAAAGGTGTTTGTCCTTTGAAAAATGTTTCAATGTTTAAAAGTTTGTTTGGAAAATGTTTTGAAATTGTATATGTGTTTTTGAAAATAGCAAGGATGGTTTGCAAGTTTGATCAAGTAAGTAGGAGTTGTCTACCCTAATCAAAAGTCTTTCCTATACATTTTTATTCCTTTGATATTGTTGTTTTACCATTGCATTTGGTAAACAACCCTATCTTTGGATGTTAAACGGGACGGGCGTGGGTCATCGTATGACCATGATAACAATATTGCCAAGTATCTTAGCAAGTTTTTGAGGGACTAGATCATTTTGTTTAGGAAACCAAGATAGCATCATCGAGGGACTATGATCTTTTTGTTTTGATTTGTTTTGCCAAGATACCTAGCATGCATACCATGGCCATTTTAAGGCAACAAAGTGGATGAAACCCTAGGGGTGCTTGTGTGCAATGTGTTGTCATTTTTCATGCATTTTTGTCTTGTATTTAGTCATGCTATTTGTTTGATTTTGGTCTTTGCATATAAAACCCTAATTTACTAATCATGCATATAAAAACAATAAAATGTATAAAGTAAATCTAGACTATTACAACATTATTATGGGAAGGGGGATACAAGTTTGAATAGGGGGATATTGCTCAAAATAAAACCCTAAAACTATTACAACCAAATTGAATTTATACAATCAATAAATAAATGAACAATTATTTAAATGTACAATAAAATGTAAATATGCACAAATGTTTTTTTTGTATTTATTTTTATGTATGTAAAAATAAATTTATTTAAGTCTTGAAAATAAGAAAACAGAATGATTATTTTTGAAAGGGTGAAAACCCTAATTTTTTTATTAAAAGAAAATAGCTTTATATTATTTATTTATTCATTTTTTGTTTAAGAAAAATAATAATAATATATACAAAATGTTAAAAAATTAAATATTGTATGAAAATATTAATTTAAGTGTATAAATAATAAAAATAAAAATGTAGGTATTTTTATATTATTTAAAAATTTATTTAAGAAAATATAAGTATATTAACCTAATAACTATTTTTTATGCCAAAAAATAAAATAAAAAATATGATAAAATGCAAAAAATAAAGAAAATAATTTTTTGTGATTTTTAATGTTTGGAAAAAATAAATAAAAGTCAGAAATGTGGAATATTCAAGAAAATATGAAAAAATAAAAGAAATGGGCCAAGGGGGTGCAAAAAGCAAAAGGGGGGTGCAGAAAGGAACAAGCCCAAGCGCGCCAGGCCCAAATCAAACTTCATCCTTATCCTCTGCACACCTGCGCGCGTTTCTGAAGCAAATTCTGTTCTTGCTCATGCTTGCATGAAATCCAAAACTCACAACATGAAAGTTATAGCATTTTAAATCACGATTCTAATGATATAAAAAACTTGACCTAACTCTCAAAGACCAGAGAGAATTTTGTCACCCCTAATTTCTGACCTAAAAATTTCAGCATGTTCAAAATCTAAATTCTCCTAGCTCAGTTAATATAAATACAAGCTATGCATATGTACAACTCAAGCAACTTAAAGACTACATTTTTGCTTCACAAACCTAAGCCTAATGATGTCTAAATAAGGAGTTAGGAACTTAGCAAATACCTGTTTCAGTCAAGTTTGGATATGGCAATGTAGGAGTTGCGAGTGAGGCCTGAAGTTCTTTTGAGCTTGCTTGATGTTCCCTCAACCTTTCCCAATGCTTAGCTTGCTTTGAAACTCCTTGTAGAAGTCAGCCTGCAAACTCAGAAATTGAAAATGGTGAAGCACGAAACAGGGGTTATAGTTGCTTGAGAAGGGCTTGGATAGTTTAGATGGGATGTATGGAATGTGTCTGAAGTGGTTCAATACAAAACGCACAAGGCAATTTGGTTTTGGCTTGAGTTCTGCAGAGCTTGCCCTGTTTTGGGAAGAAATGGAGTTTTTGGTGTATTTGGGTGTTTGAGAGGTTTTGAAATTGTGTCTTAGGCTTGGTATAATATGCTGAGGTTGTTTGAAAATGTTACAAAGCTTGGTTTTATCAGATGCACAAGTTATGTTCACTTTTGCAAGTTGGCTTGTTTTTGAAGAAAAGTTGAGTTGACAAAGTCAAAGCTTGTACAGGCTAGCTCAAGGCCTGCACATAGTTGGTGAACTTTGCCTGATATTCATGGAATTTGTTTGCTGCAAGATATTGGGTCCAATGCTCAAGATAAACAAAATTGCTAAAAGTGAACTTTATCAAAGTAGCATTGTTATCTTTATGCCATAAATGGAATAATTCCTTGTACAATGCTCCACAACTCAGAACAATGCCTTTTTCCAATGTATTTGCATTTAATTTAGGAGTGTGGAAAGTAATAAGACCTGTAAAACAAGTACAAGCATGATCCAAACTGATTTGCAACTTGTGCCAATGTGAAAAATGCCATGGACAAAAGTGAGAAATGGCCATTTTCTTTTCTTCGATTCTCCCTAACCATAAATGATCTTGGAGAGTTATTGGACATTTTGGAAAGATTGTAACATTCTCTACAATCCATATTTGAAATGCATTTTAATATTCCACTTGGAACTAGGTGAAAAGTTGCCATGAAGATAGGTTAAAATCCTGCCTAAACTAGGGCAAAATTTCAATAAGTTAAAAGTTTCATGAACCCTTATTCACAAAATCATAACTTGAGATCCAAGCATCTTTTGGGAAAACTTTATGAATAAAAGTTGTAGATTTTATGGAGGACTACAACTTTCATGTTGGAAGTTTTGTTTGAATCCAATTGCATCATGGTGAAAAAGTTGGGAAAGGTTGAGAAAAAATAAGAAATTTTTATAACTTAGAAAAATTTCTAAGTTATGAAAATTTTCCATTTTAAACCCTAATTTCCAAAATTAGGTTTCTTGGTGAACAAGTTTCGTGTTTTGACACATCTTGATGAAAAATGACCCTTGGCACTTGATTTTGACCAAAAAGTCAAAGTTTGACTTTTCAGTGTATAGTTGATTTTTGATCAGTTGACTGGAAAATTCATCTGTCAATCCAATGCATTTGAGATCTTTTGAAACTTGTGATTAGGTCAAGATGATGCCATTGAGTCCTTGAAACCATGCTTGAACCCAATTTTCCATTGGCTAGGTGAAAAATCAGAAATTTCCCTTCCACAGTCAAAACCCTAAAAATGACCATTTTCCCCTTTTGATGATCTGATCAAATTTCATGAGGAGTTGTGGTCCAAACTTGATCAAATGGTTCATATGAGTCTATAATTTTGATGTGGATGAAAAATTATGAGGTTTGACTGTAAATTGGCCACAATTGACTTTTTCCCCAATACAGCTGATTTTTGGGTCAACTGTCCAATTGACTGGGCAAAAAATTGATTCAAGGCTTGAAACTTGGTATGGGCAATCTTTGAGGTCCAAAATGAAGTATGAAAGTCAAATGAGGCATTGAAAATCCAAAAATCCCTGTGCAAACTCAAACCCTAATTTCAGGTCAACAATGCAAGGAGAGGTCTTGAGCAGAGCAAACCCTAATTTTGTCTTGAGTCCAAAGAGTCTTGTGGGGAAAATCTTGATAAGATGAGAGGGAAAATTTTGGGGTACAACATCTGCCCCTGTTCAATCTTCTTGAACCTGAAGAGTTAGATTGGCGAGTTTTGCCGTTCGTGACTCGAAGGTAAAAGATGATTGGACACTAGAGTGCCCGTAAATTTGCACTCGTCAAAATGTAGTTGAGGGAATGGGCTTAAAGATGCCATTTGGGGAGGTGACAAAATCTTGTCGAAGATGGGCTTAAAGATGCCATCCAAAAAAGTTTGTTGAAAATCAGGAGAATGAACATCAAAATGGTATTCGTATCTGGAACGTATCTGAGTTGTATATGGAGATTGGACCTGTATGAGCAAGGGAATGGCGTCCGTGTCTGGAGCGTATCCAAGCTGTAAGTGTATTTGAATTTGAATGAATAACAAAATGACTTCCGTGTCTGGAGTGTATCTGTATTGTATCTGAGTCTGAATAAGCGACAAAATAGCATCCGTATCTGGAGCATCTCTGGGCTGGGAAAAAAGTCAGAATAAGTGACAGAATGGCAACCGTGTATGGAGCGTATCTGGACTGTATATTGAGGTTGAGATCTGTATGAGTAGCATAATGAATTCCGTGTCTGGAGTGTATCTGAACTGTAACTAGGATCTGAATAAGTGACAGAATGACTTCCGTGTCTGGAGCATCTCTGAGCTGTATCTGAGCATTGAATATGAATAAGCAATAGAATAGCATCCGTGTCTGGAGCATCTCTGAGCTGTATCTGAGCTTTGAATCTGAATAAGAAATAGAATAGCATCCATGTCTGGAGCATCTCTAAGTTGTATCTAAGCTTTGAATCTGAATAAGCAATAGAATAGCATCTGTGTCTGGAGCATCTCTAAGCTGTATCTGATCTTTGAATCTGAATAAGCAATATAATAGCATCCGTGTCTGGAGCATCTCTAAGCTGTATCTGAGCTTTGAATCTGAATAAGCAATAGAATAGCATCCGTGTTTGGAGCATCTCTAAGCTGTATCTGAGCTTTGAATCTGAATAAGCAATGGAATAACATCCGTGTCTGGAGCATCTCTAAGCTGTAACTGAGCTTTGAATCTGAATAAGCAATAGAATAGCATCCGTGTCTGGAGCATCTCTAAGCTGTATCTGAGCTTTGAATCTGAATAAGCAATAGAATAGCATCCGCGCCTGGAGCATCTTTAAGCTGTATCTGATTGTATATTGGTAGCTTGTTAATCTTATCCTGAAAAGGGTAAAATGTTAGCTGAAACACAAAGTTGTGTTGCATGAAATGTATGATGCAATATATGTGTTTTATCAATGTTTATGATATATGAGTGTAATGTATGTGCATGTAAGCTGATTTGCTGTATTGTTGAGGAAAATAAATCCTTGATAGCTGGAGATAATGAAATCTTTGATTGCTGCCGGGGAAAATAAATCCTTGACCGTTGCTGGAGATTAAAATCCTGATAACTTCTGTGGGGATGTGAGAACCCTTCATGTCTTGAAGTTGGAGTATTGACAAAATCTGTTGTGAGAGTAATGTCAAACTGCTTGGGAAATCTGCTTGGGAAATCCAGAGAACTTTGAAGACTTCTACTGGGGATTAAATAATGGGCATCCTTACTCGGCTGGGGAATAGGGAAAATTCTGACGATCTCTACTGGGGATCAAACAAAAGAAAAACCTTGATCTGCTGGAGAATAAGGAAGACTCTGATGGCTTCTGCGGGGAATTAAGAATGAGAATCTTCATTCTGTTGAGGAGCAATAAAAACTTTGGTGACTTCATGCTGAGGAGTCAAGAGTGAGAATCTTCGATCTGCAGGGGATTAAAAATTCTGACAAATTCATGCTGGGGAGTAATGAAGACTCTGACAACTTCACTGGGGAATCAAAAATGAGAATCTTCATTCTGTTGGGGGATGAAAAACTCTGTGAGGAATAAGGCTTACTGCTGGAGAGCAAGTTCAAGACTCTGGGGGAGTAGTTATACTGCTGGGGAGTAGCTATCCTGCTAGGGGGATCAGGAGTTTGGGTTGTATGCCAATCTACTGGGGAATTATCCTAGGTTGGGGATAAAAGTTAACTGTTATCTGGTTGATTCTCAGACTTGTAAGACAACTTGCTGGGGAATTTGCGGAAAACTGGATTGTTCCTCATGGGGATTGATAGTTGGAAATTTGACTTGACTGGGGAAAAAGGTTTCATCTTTGCTGAGGGTCTGTAGTTCAAAGTTTTTAATCCGCTGGGGATTGGGAGTTTGAAGTTTAACTCTGATGGGAATCAAGGGATTTGAAGTTATAACTCCGCTGGGGATATGTATTTCAAGGTTTTGGCTCCGCTGGGGATCTAGATGATGTACTGCAGGGGATTTCTCCTGGAATAGCCTAAAGACGTTTTCCTATACTTTCAACCTGTCAATAACTATTCTTTCCCATTTCGTTTATTTGTAAACAGTGATTATATTCAAATGCATATGCTCATTTAATAAATCATTGGACGTTTTCAAATAAAACACATGTGTAAAAAAGAAGAAAAGGCAAATAGTTTTTCTGCACTTTGAAGTATCCTTGTATTAACTTTGTATAAGTATTTTGTACAAAGGAGACAGACATCCTAGCAAGAGAATGTTGTCATAAAAATGAGAAAAAATTTATACAAAGAAAGATGGCTATGTGTAAAAATTCCATGGGGTTCCCATTCTGCTATAGCCTTCGTAACTCTGAATATCTTGTCCGTTCGCTGCTTCGTCTGAAGATGATTGAGTTGATCAGTAGCCCGGAGCTTGTCTGTGAAGAGATTGTCCTTAAAGTGATCCGACGAGACATAGTCATACGCTTTAATTCCCTAACTTTTTCCTGGACCACCCTTTCGGGTTTTCGATCCACCGGGAAACCCTTTTTTGCCCAAGTCGCCCTTCCGAGTTTTCAACTTGTCGGGTGTACAAATTTTTTTTATTTATCCCTAATTTTTGCCTGAACCGCCCTTTCGGGTTTTCGATTCACCGGGATGCCCTTTTTTTGCCTAGGTGTGTCAACCTAGCGGGTCATTTATGCGTAGTATCTTTTGACTATGTCTGCGTTCGCAGGGTGCTGCAGGTCGTCGCCGTGCATGGTGGTTAATATCATTGCCCCACCAGAAAAGATGTTTTTGATCACAAATGGTCCTTCGTAAGTAGGAGTCCATTTGCCCCTGGGATCACTTTGCGGCAAGATGATCCACTTGATTACAAGATCCCCGACTTGATATACCTGGCGCCTGACTTTCTTATTGAAAGCCTTGATCATCCGTTTTTGATACGTCTGACCATGACAAACAGCAGTAAGTCTCTTCTCGTCAATCAAGTTAAGTTGATCAAGCCGGGTCTGAATCCAATCGTCTTCACTCAAACCAGCATCTTTCATGATTCTCAAGGAGGGAATCTGAACCTCGATAGGTAAAATAGCTTCCATGCCGTATACCAAAGAATAGGGTGTTGCCCCAGTTGATGTACGTGCCATGGTACGGTACCCGTGGAGAGCAAACGGTAACATCTCATGCCAGTCCTTGTAGGTGACTGTCATCTTTTGTATGATCTTCTTGATATTTTTGTTCGCAGCTTCGACAACACCGTTCATCTTTGGCCGATAGGGAGATGAATTGTGATGTTAAATCTGGAACTGCTTGCACAAGGCGGTAATCATAGTATTGTTAAGGTTTGTACCGTTGTCAGTGATGATCCTTTCGGGGATGCCGTACCGACAAATAAGGTTCTGCTTGATGAAGCGGGCAACAACATTCTTTGTGACGGATGCGAAGGAAGTTGTTTCGACCCACTTGGTGAAGTAATCAATGGCCACCAGGATGAAGCGGTGTCCATTGGATGCTGTAGGCTTAATCTCTCCAATCATATCAATTCCCCACATTGCGAATGGCCAAGGAGCTGTTAAGACATTGAGAGGAACTGGAGGTATATGTACCTTGTCCGCATATATTTGACATTTGTGACAAGTACGGGAATGTTGATAGCAATCAGCTTCCATGGTAGACCAGTAATAGCCTACCCGTAGAATCTTCTTAGCCATCGTATGTCCGCTAGAGTGAGTGCCAAATGTACCATTGTGCAGTTCAGCCATGATCTGTTCAACTTCAATCTTGTCCACACAACGGAGCAGAATGCAATC
Source organism: Vicia faba (assembly GCA_948472305.1). Classification (NCBI taxonomy): domain Eukaryota; kingdom Viridiplantae; phylum Streptophyta; class Magnoliopsida; order Fabales; family Fabaceae; genus Vicia; species Vicia faba. Next base: position 928,658,988 of record OX451741.1, on the reverse strand, counting down.
ATGATTGCGCTTGTACAGGATACCATTGCTCAGGAAGAACTTAGCTGATAATCTCCTCAAGAACTTTTTGTCGTTGAATGAAGCTCCTTCAGGGTATTCTTGAGCCTCGAGATACCTTTTGACTTTGTGAAACCAAGGTTGGTCCACTACTTCTTCAGTATTAATCTCGTGACAATGTGCAGGTTCGTCCATCCATTCAATGGTGATTTGGGGAGCCTCATTATCTCAGTTAAGTTTAAACATGGATGATATTGTAGCTAGAGCATCCGCTAGCTGATTTTCTTCTCGCAGGAAGTTCTCGAAGGTAATCTGCTCGAAATGTGGAAACAATGTCAGGACATGTTCTTTGTAAGGGATGAGGTTTGGATGTTTAGTGTCCCACTCTCCTTTGATCTGACTGATGACCAAAGCTGAGTCCCCAAACACAATCGAAGATTTGATTCCCAAGTTAATTGCAGCCTTGAGACCAAAGATACAAGCTTCATACTCTGCCATGTTATTGGTACAGTGGAAACAAAGTCTAGCGGTGAAAGGTGTATGACAACCTTCTGGAGAGATGAGCACAACATCGATACCGTTTCCAAGTGCATTGGAGGCCCCATCAAAGTATAGGGTCCATCGGGATCCTTGTTCAGGTCCGTCATATGGTCTGTTCTCTTCAATGTTGTTCAATGTAATGATATCCTCGTCGGGGAAGTCAAACCTCATGGATTGGTAATCTTCGACAGCTTGATGGGCCAGATGATCGGCTAGCACACTCCGCTTTATAGCTTTTTAGGTCGTGTACTGTATATCGTATTCCGTTAGGATCATCTACCATCTAGCGATTCTTCTGGACAAAGCAGGCTTCTCAAAGATGTACTTGATCAGATCCATCTTAGATATTAGCAGAGTGGTATGAGTCAACATATACTACTTTATCCGGCGAGCAACCCATACCAAAGCGCATCAAGTTTTCTCGAGCAGTGAGTATCGGGTCTCACAGTCGGTAAACTTTTTGCTAAGGTAATAAATGGCATGCTCTTTTCGGCCAGACTCGTCATGTTGGCCCAGTATGCACCTCATTGAATTCTCTAGGACAATCAGATACATGATTAGCGGTCTTCCTTTGACGGGTGGCATCAAGATAGGAGGTTCTAGCAAATACTCCTTGATTTTATCGAAAGAAACTTGACAGTCATCATTCCATTTAACCACCTGATCTTTCTTCAACAGCTTGAAGATTGGCTCACAGGTAGATGTTAGGTGAGAAATGAACCTTGCAATGTAGTTTAGGCGTCCCAAGAAACCACTGACCTCCTTCTCAGTGTGAGGAGCAGGCATTTCTTGTATAGCTTTGACTTTGGCAGGATCAACCTCGATGCCTTTGTTGCTGACAATGAAACCCAAGAGTTTACCGGACCGGACTCCGAAAGTGCACTTGTTAGGGTTCAGTCTGAGCTTGTACTCCTTCAACCTGACAAACAACTTTTGAAAATGGTCGAGGTGTTCTTCTTCCGTTTGTGATCGGGCTATCATGTCATCTACGTAGACCTCTATCTCATAATGTATCATATCATGAAACAAAGCTACCATGGCGCGTTGATAGGTTGCCCCGGCATTCTTCAGTCCGAATGGAATCACTTTGTAGCAGAACGTACCCCACTGTGTAACAAAAGTAGTTTTCTCCATGTCTTCAGGTTCCATTTTGATCTGGTTGTAGCCCGAGAATCCGTCCATGAAAGAAAATACCTTGTGCTGAGCTGATTATCAACCAAGATATCAATGTGCGGAAGTGGAAAGTCATCTTTAGGGCTGGCCCTATTTAAGTCTTTGTAATCCACACACATTCTCACTTTTCCGTCCTTTTTAGGCACGGGCACAATGTTAGCAACCCATTGTGGATAGGAGGTAACAGCAAGAAATCCAGCATTGAACTGCTTCATAACTTTTGCTTTGATCTTTTCAGACATGTCGGGCCTCATGCGACGAACTTTCTGTTTAACTGGTGGACATTCTTCTCTTGTGGGGAGACAGTGTACCAAAATGTTTGTATCAAGTCCCGACATGTCTTCGTAAGACCAGGTGAAGATCTCAACATATTCATTCAGTAGCTGAATTAAGCGCTCCTTGACACTTGGCTCTAGGTTGGCACCCATTATAACTTCTTTTCTGTCTTCGTCAGTACCCAAGTTGATTGTCTCTAACAACTCCTCATGAGGTAGAATAGCCCTTTCTTCCTGTTGTAGCAGTCTAGCCAATTCTCCAGGCACCTCACAGTCTTCCTCACCTTTGTATTCGGCATGGTAGACCAGATCTTCAGAGTCACTGAAGGCCATAACAGAATTGTTACCCATGGAATCCGGAATGGAAGGGTACCTGCATTTGTGAGTGTGGGTGTGTGTAAGGGATAACCATCTTTAAACAAATAAAATTCAAAAAGAAAGACAATGAACACAAAAGTGTATATGTGAAAACGTCCATGATTCATTAAAATGGCATATGAAGATGAAAAATCAAACCCTTACAAACCTCGGGTAAGGCACAAGGTTAAAAGTGTACGAATTGTTTAAGAATTATTACAAACCAACAAAAATGTTTGAAAGATAAATTACTGCGGTATGAAAGTAATTGGAATAAAGTCTTTTGCCTCCCAATTGCACAGTCCTCCGTAAACAGTAGGGAAAATCCAGTCTTCCAAGTTACTCTCCTCTTCACCATCCTCCAAAGCATTGACTCCATTATGGGTGATCTTCACTGGTGGCCTTCCAGCACGGGTGCAACGTACAACCTTTTGAGCAGAAGCAGTGAATCCCAAGCCGAATGTATCAGATTTGAAAGGAAAATCGGGAAGCTTCCCCCAGATTGTACTTCCTCCTTCTTCAATCACAACTTTTGCATATTTGAGAGACGACATCCGAGGCGGAGGTCTGGTAATCATGGGTACAGAAGACACTGTCTTGGTTGCCGCAATCTCCTGAGCTACCTCCTCAAAATGCTGAAAGGGGGTTTCGATGAATTCGCCATCCAATTCTACATAGCAGAAAGAATTTAGATGGCTTATCATGTATTCCTCTTTACCGTGAACAGTTATGATTTTCCCCTGGACAGGGTATTTGAGCATTTGATGTAGAGTAGAAGTGACTGCTCCAGCATGGTGAATCCAGAGTCTTCCCAACAAGCAAGAATATGAAGGACAGATGTCCATCACATAGAATGTGGAGTTGAAGGTTTCAGTTCCCACCTTAATCGGGATGTCCACCTCCCCGTGGACCATCCTTTTAGAACCATCAAAGGCTCTGACAATGATGTTGCTGGGTTTCAGGGTTAAGCCTTCACAATCCAGCCTATCCAATGCTTTCTTTGGCAAGACGTTCAACGATGAACCAGTGTCTACCAGAACGTGTGCTAGAGTAGTCCCTCTACATTCCACCGAAACATGCAAAGCGTCATTATGTTTCCTCCCTTTGATTGTTAAATCGGCATCGGAGAATCCTAGACCATTGTCTGCTGTTAGGCTAGCTACACATTCCTGGAACTGATCCGCGGAGGTTTCCTGTGGCACATGGACCGTCTTCAAAAATCTGATCAGAGCTTTAGCATGAGCTTCCGAACAAAGCAGTAAGGCCAACATAGAGATCTTTGAGGGGGTTTACCCCAGTTGTTCCACAACATCATAATCGCTTTTCTTGATTATTTTCAAAATCTCCTCCATTTCTTTTTGAGAGGTCTCAGGGATGACCAATGGTTGAGCCCTCGTCCTGACAGGCTCTTCTTGGATCCCTTTCCCTCTATCATCAGCAGCAGCAGAGGGGACAACCACAGAAGTTACAACTTCTTCAATAATTGGAGTTCTCGCAGATATGTTGACCGGTACAGGGGTAACCTTAGGAGCAGCTGAGGGTCCAAAGATTGCCTTTGGAGGGGCAATCTCTGGAGAGAAAATTCATCCACTGCGGGTGATTTTATTCGTTCCAACAATGTTTCCAATGTCGGAAGTCTCTTCATCAGAACTCTTTTCAGTTGATTCAATTTGTTTAATACCGTGGTAATAGATCTCTCCACCATAGTTCCACGATATTGATTTGTCAGACTTGTACGGGACGGGCCCCGACATGGTTATCTTCAAAGGTGAAATCTTCGGATCAGATGTAATCTTAGTAGGTCTTTTGGAGACCTTGGAAAGATTGGCGAATATGGTAATTATTGAAATATCATTGACAAGAGTCGGTGTAACAGGAGTCTTTTCAAAAAGTATTTCTTGGTTATCCATTAGGCGTTAGATGACTAACTTCAACAACGGACAGTCGATTGGTAAGGATGAACAAAGGCAACAATCTTCTTCACAACCTGGGAAAATCCCAGCCTTCAGCAAATTTAACTTGATTATCGGTAACGGAGTCATCAAATCATCAATAATAGAAACAAAAAGATCTTCTTCAACAGCATGGGCATTGTGGCCATGCTTTGGCATTGAAGAAAAGATTACATTCGGCTTTTCAAGGGCGTCGAATTCAACTTCTTTAGCATCTATCAAATCCCGAATCTTATTCTTGAGGGCCCAACAATTGTTGGTGTCGTGCCCTAGGATGTATGAATGATAAGCACCCTTGGCATTCGCATGGTAGAACCGAGAAGATGTATTCGGATTCCTCGGGGCCTCTTTCAAACTTGCAAGGTTTAACTTCAAGAGATGGGGTAGAACCTGAGCAGGAGTCATGTTTATCCGGGTGAATTGCCGCGCAGGCCTTTCCACCCTTGCTTGGTTGGTTCTGGGTTGATTGCTTCTGGGCTGATCAGCTGCAGACTTCTGAATCATTACAGCCCCCACCGCTGGCCGACGCTCAACTTTTCCTTGAACTCTTTGGGAGTAAACAACTGATACTTCCTTCTTTGCTGGAAAAGTCTTTTTGATGGCAGCGGAAGCAGATGCATCCTTTTGAATTTTTCCGCTCTTTATGTCGACTTCAACTCTCTCACCAGTTAGAATCAACTCGGTGAACCCCGCTGACGAACTTCCAATCAAGTGATTGAAAAAAGGACCTGACAGTGTACCCAAGAACATACCTACTAGTTCCCTCTCAGATAGAGGTGGTTGTACTCATCCCGCCAAGTGTCTCCATTTCTGGGCATACTCTTTGAAACCTTCAATTGAGACCATGCCCATACTCTATAATTGAGTACGGGTTGGTGCTAAGTCTGCATTATATTGATACTGTTTGTAGAAGGCGGCCGCCAAATATTCCCAATTATGCACATCAGACCTCTCCAACTGGTAAAACCAATCCAGCTGCATCCCCGACAAACTATCCTGGAAGAAATGAACCCACAAGTCTTTGTCAGAAGAATGTGGTTAGATTTTCCTGACATAAGATCATAGGTGCATCTTGGGACAAGACAACCCATCGTACTTAGAAAACAGAGGTACTTTGAATTTAGGAGGGATTACAATCCTAGATACCAGCCCTAGCTCTTCAAAGTCCAGCCCATGCACTCTCTGCATCTCCATGGCAGCTAGACGCTCTTCCAAGTTCTTGTATGTTTCATCTGCAGGAAGGTACTACTGTTCAGAATAGTCTTCATCCTCTTCTTCCTCTTCTTCCTCAGACTCAGATGGCACTGCAGCTCCCTTTCCTTTTCCTACCCCTTCATCAGATGTTGAGGGGAAATCCAGGACCCTTCTAGCTTGACCTTCAAATCTTCTACCCATGGTAGCCACACCAGCCCTCTTCTTTTTCTTTTTCTCTTTTTCCTTTTCCAGTAGAGTCTTGAGCTCCTCCTGCCCCTTGGCCAAGGTCAGAAGTAGTTGTTGAAACTGTGAATTCTGCGCTTGTAAGTCTTTGACCGTCTGTTCTATATCCATCTTGCTGAAATAAACAGCAGAGAGATAAGGAAACCTGGTGTGAAGACTTGTTTATGCATATGATGAATGATATGTATTCATGTAATGCATTCAAGGATTCAGAATTTCAAATTTGTATTAAACAAAAAAGGAACACACGTCATATTAATAAGATAGAATTTGTTAGTACATCAATGCCCCATTGGCAAAATAATACAAAATTCTAAGGTAAAAAGACGTTGCGCATCCTCTTTGGTGCAATGTAGGTGTTGAGAGTCTGCTCTTCGTGAAGTTGACGAGTAAGTTCTAAAACCTTCTTCTCACTGGCGTAGAATTGGGCTTCAAAAGTATCACGTTCTCCCTTGATCTGTATCCAACTCCTTTGTAAATCTTCTAGTGATGTTGGCATGTCAGGATGTAGGAGGGTGTATGGAACCTCTCCTTCCATAACAGGCTCTTTGATCATAGGGAGAATGTAGGGATAAGGCATCATAAGACTTTGGGCGCGGGTTCGTACCCACTTGAGGTAAGGCTTAAGAGGGATGGAATTCTTGTGTCCCAAGGTCTTACTGTCCACTTTGTTGGGCATTCTCCAAGCTCGGATGAACCTTTGTCGAAGTCCTTGATCGTCGTTGTCGAAGTCAAAAACCAAGTCTGGAATCAACATGTCATGTGGGCCATCCCTTCGGGCATACCCAAACTGTCTCAGAGCCAAGCAGGGGTTGTAGGTGATGCCTCCCCTAATGCCTAGTAGAGGGACATTAGGGAATTCCCCACAATGATTAATGATGATAACATTTTCTATGGATCGAGAACACCAATGAACATCTGAATGTGTAAGAGTCATCAATCGTTGTGACCACCTCAAACCTTGCTCATTCTTCAAAATTGACTGGGGAATATGAGAAATAAACCATCTTGCCAGTAGAGGAGTACAACACATGAGAACACCTCTTTTCCTCATTGTTCGAGTGTGAAAAGAGTGGAGGATATCCCCAAGCAATGTAGGCACCGGGTTGCGAGCCATGAAAATTTTGACAGCACTTACATCTATAAGTTGGTCAGGGTTAGGGAACAAGACCATCCTATAGATGAGAAGAGCTACAATCTCCTCAAAAGCTTGTAGGTCCAAAGAATTCCAACAGCTTTGGGCCTTCTCAAACAAGAACTTTGACAAGAAACCTTTGACACCACTTCTAGTTTCCTAATGGCCTATGCTATCAGATGGTTGCAAGTGTAGGGCTTGAGAAACATCTTCAGGCTTTGGATCTCTTTCCATACCGTTGTAGGGTAGTTTATTAAGAATAGGAATCCTTAAGAGTTGAGAAAATTCCTCCAAAGTAGGCACAAGTTGGTAGTCAGGAAATGTAAAGCAATGATGCAAAGGGTCAAAGAACTGGAAGATAACTTTCACCATGTCTTCCTCAGTGTTGGTGTTGACTAAGTTGAGAAGACGACCATGCCTCTCGGTGAATGGAGAATTATTAGGAATCCTTGAAGCTAGCTCCTTGAGTTGAGGAGGAATTCTTACAAGGTTGACTTGGATGGTTTTCCTGCGAAGTGATTCCATTACCTACAAAACAGGAACAAAGATGAAGATCCAAATCCTTGAAATTATTAGTGGTTGCATATGATGCTTCATGATGTCCATGATGTTATGCACAAGTATATATGTACAAACAAATCACACAAGTTCCTAGTTTCAGGCTTGCATGGGGTTCCATAGGTAAGTACCCTCTTGAAGTTTAGTTAGCTCAACCTGTCCTATAAATAGTAACCGGGTTCTAAGGAGCTCAATATCACTGGATTATTTTCTATGTTCATTGTTTCAGTTTAGCCACTTTACTGGAGACCGAAATATTCAAAGAAAACAACCCTCAATGAGTGTAGTATCGAGTATCTACGAACTTCGCATTGCACCAAAGCCGGTCATCTCACTACTCCTAAAAAGGCCAAGTTGGTCAAGTAAAGGTTCTAAAAGTCCATTAGTGCTTCATGACATCACTTAGCGGCCCCGTATTATCTTTGATTAACTCAAAGGCTACCGGTACCCACAAATATGTCTCACTAATATAGCTATTGCTTCAACCATGTCGGTATATCCCGCACAGTTTCCACAATGTATTGCTATTTACCTATGAATGTTTCCCAAATCTGGTAGAGGATTCAAACCCAAACAATAGAACCAAATGTAAAGCAATCAAGTCAAACAAGATAAACATGTAAAGGTGATCTAAAACCCTAAGGTAACCCCAATTTTAAAATAGTCCCCAGTAGAGTCGCCAGTTCTGTGATGCGGTGGAAGAACTGACTTGAGGTTTTGCGTTTTGTGTTCGCAAATGTTACAGTTTAGCAAGAGTCGCCACTGACTTTTATTTTATCCAAAAGGAAAGGTAAAAAACACATGAAAGACCTTTGAGATTGTTTTTGGGTTCGGGGGGGGGGGGGGGGGTAGATTATGAAAAGGGAAGGTGGTAGCACCCTTTTCATCCATGTTTTTCCATGGGCTCTTAGTTACTTGTTTTAGATCACTTGATTTTGCTTTTCAATTGTTTGAAATGGTGCTTTTGTGTGTGGTTTTGAAAGTATTTTGAAAAGAGGCCATTGTTTTGGCAACCTTTGTAATGATTCTTGTTTGAATGTATACAAAGGTGTTTGTCCTTTGAAAAATGTTTCAATGTTTGAAAGTTTGTTTGGAAAATGTTTTGAAATTGTGTATGTGTTTTTGAAAATAGCAAGGATGGTTTGCAAGTTTGATCAAGTAACTAGGAGTTGTCTACCCTAATCAAAAGTCTTTCCTATACATTTTTATTCCTTTGATATTGTTGTTTTACCATTGCATTTTGTAAACAACCCTATCTTTGGATGTTAAACGGGACGGGCGTGGGCCATCGTATGACCATGATAACAATATTGCCAAGTATCTTAGCAAGTTTTTGAGGGACTAGATCATTTTGTTTAGGCAACCAAGATAGCGTAATCGAGGGACTATGATCTTTTTGTTTTGATTTGTTTTGCCAAGATACCAAGCATGCATACCATGGCCATTTTAAGGCAACAAAGTGGATGAAACTCTAGGGGTGCTTGTGTGCAATGTGTTGTCATTTTTCATGCATTTTTGTCTTGTATTTAGTCATGCTATTTGTTTGATTTTGGTCTTTGCATACAAAACCCTAATTTACTACTCATGCATATAAAAGCAATAAAATGCGTAAAGTAAATCTAGACTATTACAACATTATTATGGGAAGGGGGATACAAGTTTGAATAGAGGGATATTGCTCAAAATAAAACCCTAAAACTATTACAACCAAATTGAATTTATACAATCAATAAATAAATGAACAATTATTTAAATGTACAATAAAATGTAAATATGCACAAATGTTTTTTTGTATTTATTTTTATGTATGTAAAAATAAATTTATTTAAGTCTTGAAAATAAGAAAACAGAATGATTATTTTTGAAAGGGTGAAAACCCTAATTTTTTTGATTAAAAGAAAATAGCTTTATATTATTTATTTATTCATTTTTTGTTTAAGAAAAATAATAATAATATATACAAAATGTTAAAAATATAAATATTGTATGAAAATATTAATTTAAGTGTATAAATAATAAAAATAAAAATGTAGGATATTTTTATATTATTTACAAATTTATTTAAGAAAATATAAGTATATTAACCTAATAACTATTTTTTATGCCAAAAAATAAAATAAAAAATATGATAAAATGCAAAAAATAAAGAAAATAATTTTTTGTGATTTTTAATGTTTGGAAAAAATAAATAAAAGTCAGAAATGTGGAATATTCAAGAAAATATGAAAAAATAAAAGAAATGGGCCAAGGGGGTGCAAAAAGAAAAAAGGGGTGCAGAAAGGAACAAGCCCAAGCGCGCCAGGCCCAAATCAAACTTCATCCCTGTCCTCTGCACACCTGCGCACGTTTCTGAATCAAATTCTGTTCTTGCTCATGCTTGCATGAAATCCAAAACTCACAACATGAAAGTTATAGCATTTTAAATCACGATTCTAATGATATAAAAAACTTGACCTAACTCTCAAAGACCAGAGAGAATTTTGTCACCCCTAATTTCTGACCTAAAAATTTCAGCATGTTCAACATCTAAATTCTCCTAGCTCAGTTAATATAAATACAAGCTATGCATATGTACAACTCAAACAACTTAAAGAATACATTTTTGCTTCACAAACCTAAGCCTAATGATGTCTAAATAAGGAGTTAGGAACTTAGCAAATACCTGTTTCAGTCAAGTTTGGATATGGCAATGTAGGAGTTGCGAGTGAGGCCTGAAGTTCTTTTGAGCATGCTTGATGTTCCCTCAACCTTTCCCAATGCTTAGCTTGCTTTGAAATGGTGTGAAACTCCTTGTAGAAGTCAACCTGCAAACTCAGAAATTGAAAATGGTGAAACACGAAACAGGGGTTACAGTTGCTTGAGAAGGGCTTGGATAGATCAGATGGGATGTATGGAATGTGTCTGAAGTGGTTCAAGACAAAACGCACGAGGCAATTTGGTTTTGGCTTGAGTTCTGCAGAGCTTGCCCTGTTTTGGGCAGAAATGGAGTTTTTGGTGTATTTGGGTGTGTGAGAGGTTTGACAATCGTGTCTTAGGCTTGGTATAATATGCTGAGGTTGTTTGAAAATGTTACAAATCTTGGTTTTATCACATGCACAAGTTATGTTCACTTTTGCAAGTTGGCTTGTTTTTGAAGAAAAGTTGAGTTGACAAAGCCAAAGCCTGTACAGGCTAGCTCAAGGCCTGCACATAGTTGGTGAACTTTTCCTGATATTCATGGACTTTGTTTGCTGCAAGAGATTGGGTCCAATGCTCAAGATAAACAAAATTGCTAAAAGTGAACTTTATCAAAGTAACATTGTTATCTTTATGCCATAAATGGAATAATTCCTTGTACAATGCTCCACAACTCAGAACAATGCCTTTTTCCAATGTATTTGCATTTAATTAAGGAATGTGTAAAGGATTAAGACCTGTAAAACAAGTATAAGCATGATCCAAACTGATTTGCAACTTGTGCCAATGTGAAAAATGCCATGGACAAAAGTGAGAAATGGCCATTTTCTTTTCTTTGATTCTCCCTAAACATAAATGATCTTGGAGAATTCTTTGACATTTTGGAAAGCTTAAAACATTCTCTACAATCCATATTTGAAATGAATTTTGATATTCCACTTGGAACTAGGTGAAAAGTTTCCATGAAGATAGGTCAAAATCCTGCCTAAACTAGGGCAAAATTTCACTAAGTTAAAAGTTTCATGAACCCTTATTCACAAAATTATAACTTGAGATCCAAGCATCTTTTGGGAAACATTTGTGAATAAAAGTTGTATATTGTGTGGAGGACTACAACTTTCATGTTGGAGGTTTTGTTTGAATCCAATTGCATCATGGTGAAAAAGTTGGAAAAAGTTGGGGAAAAAAATAAGAAATGTTTATAACTTAGAAAAATTTCTAAGTTATGAAAATTTTCCATTTTAAACCCTAATTTCCAAAATTAGGTTTCTTGGTGAAAAATTTTCATGTTTTGACACATCTTGATGAAAAGTGACCCTTGACACTTGATTTTGACCAAAAAGTCAAAGTTTGACTTTTCAGTGTACAGTTGATTTTTGATCAGTTGACTGGAAAATTCATCTGTCAATCCAATGCATTTGAGATCTTTTGAACCTTGTGATTAGGTCAAGATGATGCCATTGAGTCCTTGAAACCATGCTTGAACCCAATTTTCCACTGGCTAGGTGAAAAATCAGAAATTGCCCTTCCACTGTCAAAACCCTAAAAATGACCATTTTGCCCTTTTGATGACCTGATCAAATTTCTTGAGGAGTTGTGGTCCAAACATGATCAAATGGTTCATATGAGTCTATAATGTTGATGTGGATAAAAAATTATGAGGTTTGACTGTAAATTGGCCACAATTGACTTTTTCCCCAATTCAACTGATTTTTGGGTCAACTGTCCAATTGACTGTGCAAAAAATTGATTCAAGGCTTGAAACTTGGTATGGGCAATCTTATAGGTCCAACATGAAGTATGAAAGTCAAATGAGGCATTGAAAATCCAAAAATCTTTGTGAAAACTCAAACCCTAATTTCAGGTCAACCGTGCAAGGAGAGGTCTTGAGCAGAGCAAACCCTAATTCTTTCTTGAGTCCAAAGAGTCTTGTGAGGAAAATATTGATAAGATGAGAGGGTAAATTTTGTGGTACAACATCAGGTAATAAATATCATGCCTTTTTCGGCCAGACTCGTCATGTTGGCCCAAAACACACCCCATAGAATTCTCTAGTATTGTCAAGTACATGATCAAAGGTCTTCCTTCAACTGGAGGCATGAGAATAGGAGGCTATTGTAGATATTCTTTGATTTTGTCGAAGGCAACTTGGCATTCATCGTTCCATCTGACTACCTGATCTTTCTTCAAGAGTTTGAAGATTGGCTCACAAGTAGCAGTCAAGTGAGATATGAAACGGGCAATGTAATTGAGATGACCCAAGAATCCTCTAACTTCTTTTTCAGAATGTGGGACCGACATTTCATGGATGGCCTTTACTTTGGCAGGATCAACTTCAATGCCTTTATTTCTGACAACAAAACCTAGAAGCTTTCCAGATCATACTCCAAACGTGCACTTGTTAGGGTTTAACCTCAGCTTGTACTTCTTCAGCCTCTCGAATAATCTGTACAGATGATCGAGATGTTCTTCTTCGGTTTTTGATCTAGCAATCATATCATCCACATATACCTCTATCTCATGATGAATCATGTCATGAAATAAAGCCACCATAGCCCTTTGATATGTTTCCCCTACGTTCTTTAATCTGAACGACATGACCTTGTAGCAGAAGGTGCCCCATTGCGTAACGAAAGTAGTCTTCTCCATGTCTTCGGGAGCCATCCTTATTTGGTTATAGCCTGAGAAGCCATCCATGAAAGAGAAGACTTTATGCTGAGCAGTATTATCAACTAAGACATCGACGTGTGGTAGAGGGAAGTCATCCTTGGGGATTTCCATATTCAGATCCCTATAGTCTATGCACATGCGAACTTTTCCTTCCTTTTTCAGCACCAGTACTACATTGGCAACCCATTGGGGATAGGATGTCACAGCTAGGAACCCTGCATCAAATTGTTTGATCACCTCAGCTTTGATCTTTTCAGACATATCAGGCCTCATGCGATGAACCTTTTGTTTGACGGGAGGGCAGTCTTCTTTTGTCGGCAGACGATGGACTACGATGTCAGTATCCAACCCAGACATATCTTCATAAGACCAAGCAAATACTTCCTTATAATCATGCAACATCTGAACCAACCTGCTCTTGACATTGTCTTCTAAGTTAGCGTCGATCCTGATTTCCTTCTTATCTGACTCAGCACCCATGTTGATGAATTCAACTGACTCTTCGTGCGGTTGAATAGCTTTTTCCTCTTGTAATAGAAGTCTGGATAGTTCTCCTGGTATGTCACAACCTTCCTCGCCTTTGTCTTCGACTTGGTTGATAGGACATTCAAAGTCATAGTCGACAATGGTAGAGTTATTGGCAATATGATCCAGAGTGGATGTGGACCTGCAAGTGTGTGTGTGTGTGCATGTAAGATACATGGCTATTTTAAAAAAAAAGTATTTGAAAAAAAGGAAGGACAATGAACACAAATATTTGAATGCAAAAGAGCCCAATGTACTGAATGATCATATGATTAGATTGACATAAATAAAACCCTTGACAAATAGACCAAAGTTCCCCGGGCCAGGTATATGGCTGAAAAGTCATTGTTAAAATATTACAGACAACATGTTCTTGAATTGAAAGAAAAGAAATAACAAGTAGATTACTCCCTAATGAAGGAGATTGGCACAAAGTCCTTTGCATGCCAATTCTTCAACTCCATTGTAGTTGGATACACCCAATCTTCAAATGCAGCTCCTTCTTCAGAATCACCCACGGTGTTGACTTCATGGCTTCCAATGCAGAGAGGTGGCTTTCCAGCACGAGCACGCCTCACTTCCTTCTGAGCTTTGACGGTAAAGCCCAAACCAAACTTGTTTGCTTTAAGTGGGATATCAAGGATTTTCCCCCAAGTATCACAGTTTTCTTTTTCAATTTCCGCGCGGGCATCCTTGACTGATACCATCTTTGGTGTGGCCTTAACAACTTTAGAATCATCAGAAGAACATTTGGTAGCATCAATCATCGGTGGCATGACTTCAAAGTCTTGACATGGGATTTCAAATAATTCTCCATCCATCTCTACGTATTTGAACGAGTTAAGATGGCTTACCATAAACTCTTCTTCTCCACAGACGGTGACTATTCTTCCCTTGACCGAATATTTGAGTTTCTGATGGAGAGTTGAGGTTACTGGCCCAGCTTTATGGATCCACGAGCGACCTAACAGACAATAATAGGCAGGACAAATATCCATAACATAGAAGGTGGAGTTGAAGATTTGGGAACCCACTTTGATCGGAAGATCTACTTCCCCATGAATAGTCCTCTTTGATCCATCAAACGCCCTTACAATGATATCACTTGGCTTCAAAACTAAATCTTCACAGTTAAGACGGTCTAACGCCCCCTTGGGTAATACATTCAGAGAAGAACCAGTGTCGACTAGCACATGTGCTAAGGTAGTCCCCTTGCACTCGACAGAAACATGTAGAGCTTTATTGTGATTCTTCCCAAGAGGTGTTAAATCAGCATCTAAAAATCCCAAACCATTATCATCTGTCAGGCTAGCCATGAAATTCTCAAATTGGTCCGTTGTTGTCTCATGGGGGACATGAGCTTTTTTCAGAAATTTGATTAATGCCCGAGCATGGGCATCATAACAAAGCAGTAATGACAACATTGAAATCTTATAATGGATTTTCCCCAACTGTTCTACAATATTGAAGTCGCTTCTTTTTATTATCTTCAAAATCTCGTCCATCTCATGAGCGGAGGGTTCTCCATCAACAACATACTTGGAGGGTACTTCAATCACATCAGGCTCAACAATCTTCTCCTTCCCTCTTGCATCAGTACTTGGCTTGGAAGCAGTAATACAGATGGGTGTCTTGGTAACAACTGGTGGTAAGATATTGGGTGAAAATATTCTCCCAGTTCTAGTTACCTTGCTTGAGCCAGCTATGTTGCCAACATTGTCATCTTTTTCTTCTTCGATCTAGGCATCTTGTTTAATCCCATGATAGAACACCTCAACACCATAATTCCATGGTACTACCTTATTTGAAGAATAGGGAAATGGTCCGGGATTGGTAATTATTAAGGGAGCAACATTGGGTTCATTTGAAATCCTAATAGGACCTTTGGAGGTGATCCTCAAAGGTTTATTTGAGATGGTAATAATGGAGAGGTCTTCACATTTGTTAATCAAACTCTTGGAAAGTGGGGTCTTCTCGAATAGAATTTCACGGCTATCCATCAGGCGTTGTATGACTTTCTTCAGCCCTTCACAACCATTGTGTTGTCTTGTATAGCACACACAATCTTTTACATAGCCCGGGAAAATCCCGGCCTTCAATAGGTTCTTTTTGATGGTATTCAGCGGAGTAGTCATTTCTTCAACAAAGGCAACAAAAATTGTATCCTCAATGGCATTAACACCCTTGTCATGCTTCGGCATTAGAGCGATGATTACATTCGGTGTTGGAGGAGGATCAAACTCAATAGTCTTGTTGTCAATCAAATCCTGGATTTTGTTCTTCAAGGCCCTACACTGGTCAGTCTCGTGCCCGGGGCTGTTTGAATGGTAAGCACACTTAGCGTTCGGATTATACTTTGGTGACGAGGTATCAAGGTTGGCGGGAGGATCGCGCAATGTCACTAAATTAACCTTGAGCAAATGTTGTAAGGCTTGAGTCAATGACATGCCAAACCTCGTAAATTGTCTTCTTGGAGTTTCAAAACGTTGATGATTTGCATATGGTCTTGGAGTAGGAGTTGGATTGGATATTCAGACAACATTGACAGACGGAAGATCATTCTTCTTGATATGGGACCTTTCCTCATACATAGCATTGACTTCCTTTTTTGCAGTAAAAGGTTTCTTGATAGGATTGGAAGTGGAGGAGATACCACAAAGATCTTCCCACTTTTGATTCCACTTTCAACTCTTTTGTCGATTAAGATCAATTCGGTGAAACCAGAAGAAGAGCAGCCAACCAACAGATTAAATAAAGGACCAGATAAAGTGCCCATGAACATGTCGATGTGCTCCCTATCAGTCAAGGGTGGCTGGACCCTACTAGCAAGGTCTCTCCACTTTTGCGCATATTCCTTAAATCCTTCATTCTTTCCCATGGTCATATCTTGCAAATGAACCCTCGTTGGCGCCAAGTCGGTGTTGTACTGATCTGATGGTAGAAGGCAATAGATAAATCCTCCCAAGTATTGATACAAGAACCATCTAACTGATAAAATCATTCAAGTTGCGTTCCAGCTAAGCTTTCTTGGAATAATTGAACCTAAAGCTTCTTATCAGAGGTGTGTGGCTGTATTTTGCGCACATAAGACTTTAGGTGGAGTTTTGGACAAGAAAATCCATCGTATTTTACAAAGACTGGTATTTTGAATTTGTGGGGGATGACTACCCCATATATCAAACCCAAGTCATCAAAATCTAAATCAGGGATGGCTTGGATTTCAAGAACCTTCAATTTGTCTTCTAACTGCTTATATTTGATATCGGCGGGTGGATATTGCTCGTCGAAATAATCATCATCAGATACATGATCATTGACACAGTGAGCCCGAGTACTCTTTACCTCACTGATCTGGTTCTTGTCCTCTTCAGATGAGTCTCCTCCTACTGGGATTTGACGGACTGTCTCCTTGAATCTTCTACCCATGTTGAGTATAGCTTTCTTCTCTGGCTTCTTCTTAACAGCCAACAAAGCCATCATATCTTGCTGCCCCTTGGCTAGGGCTAGTAGAGTCTCCTGAAATTGAGAATTTTGGGCTTAGAGATCCTTCACAGTTTTCTCTAGATCCATCTTGCTGAAATAAACAGCAAAAAGATAAGGAAACCTGTTATGCGAGACCTGTCATGTTATGATGCATGGAATATGTACATGAAAATGATTTCAAGGATTAATGAGATTTAAATTTGTATAGACAAAAGAATGAACAAACGTTAATTTTCATTAGACAAAACAAGAAAGATTACATCATGCCTCTTGGGCTTACAAAATAACTTTCTAAGATAGAAAGACCGAACGCATCCTCTTTGGCGCGAGATAAGCGTTCACACTTTGCTCTTCTTGTAGCTGCTTTGAAAGCTCCAAGACCCTCTTCTCACTAGCATATAATTGAGCTTCGAAAGTATCTCGTTCTTCCTTAAGCTGAATCCAACCCTTTTGCAAGTCTTCGAGAGAGGTAGGCATGTCGGGATGGAGGATAGTATAGGGAACATCTCCTTCGACCACAGGCTCCATGATGAATGGTAAGATGTAAGGATAAGGCATCACAAGTTTCTGAGCACGAGCTCACACCGATTTAAGGTAAGGCGTAAGGGGAATGGAGTTCCTGTATCCTGACGTCTTGCTATCCATCTTGTTCAACATCCTCCAGGCTCAGATTAACCTCTAACGGTAACCTTGATCGTCATTCTCGTAGTCAAATACCACTCCTTGGATAAGCATCTAGTGGGGACCATCCCTTCGGGCGTAACCAAAATGTCCTAAGGCTAAGAAAGGGTTGTAGGTGATACCTCCCCTAATGCCAAGTAAAAGTACTTTAGGAAATTCTCCACAATGGTCGACAATAGTAAAATTATCTATGGATCGGGAACACCAATGAATGTCTGAATGTTTGAGTGTCATCAACCTATGTGACCACCTTGAACCTTGTTCGTTCTTCAATACAGATTGGGGAAGATGCGAAATAAACCATCTTTCCAAAAGAGGAGTACAACAAATAAAGATACCTCTTTTCCTCATAGTGCGAGTGTGAAAATAATGTAGGATGTCTCCTAACAAAGTAGGCATCGGGTTACGAGACATGAAGATTTTGACGGCGTTTACATCTATGAGTTGGTATGGATTTGGAAACAAAACCATACCATAGATGAGAAGGGCCACAATTTCCTCAAAAGCTTGCAAGTCCAAGGAGTTCCAAAAATCTTGAGCTTTCTCAAACAAGAATTTGGGCAAGAAACCTTTGACACCATTCCTTGTTTCCCAATTAGTTGTGACATCAGATTGTTGCAAGTGTAGGGCTTGAGCAATCTCTTCAGGTTTTGGATCTCTTTCTGTACCGTTGAAGGGTAGTTGATTTAGAATGGGGATCCTTAAGAGTTGGGAGAATTCTTCTAAAGTTGGCACAAGTTAATAGTCGGAAAAAGTGAAGCAATGGTGTAGAGGATCAAAGAATTGGAAAAGCACCTTCATCATATCTTCATCAGTGTTGGAGGTAACCAAGTTTAGGAGGCGACTATGTATTTCGGTAAATGGAGAATTCTCGGGAATCCTTGATACTAGCTCTTTAAGTTGAGGAGGGATCCTTACAAGATTGACTTGAATGGTTTTCCTACGAATAGAATCCATGTCCTACAAAACAGAACAGAGATAAATCCCAAAAATCCTTGAAATGGTTAGTGAGTATGAGTATGATGTCATGATTTTTATGATGTTATGTACAAGTAAATATAAACAAAGAAAACAAGTCCTTAGGTTTAGACTTGCATGGAGTCTCATAGGTAAGTACCTTCTTGAAGTTTAGTTGGCTCACACCTATCCTAATAATAGTAACCGGGTTCTAAGGAGCTCAATATAACTGATTTGTTTCCTTGGGCATTGTTTCAGTGCAATCCTCTTTAATGGCGACCGAAATATCCCAAAAAACCAAACCTCAATGAGTGTAGTATCGAGTATCTACCAACTTGCACCGAAGCCGGTAATCTCACTACGTCCTAAAGGCCAAGTTGGTCAAGTAAAGGTTCTAAAGTTAGTTAGTGCTTTATGACATCACTCAGCGGCCCCGTATTCTCATTGACTACTCAAGGGTTACCGGTACCCACAAATATGTCACACTAACGTAGCTATTGCTTAGACCATGTCAGTATACCTCGCACATTTTCCACAATGTATTGCTACTTACTGTTGGCTCCTAAATTCGACACCCTTGTTTTTATTAATATAAGCCATTAAAGCTGAAGGATGGTTTCGACCAGCTGGTTCTGTCGAAATGCTCATCAGAAGATGGCAATGTACTTAGAGAATTTCTTCCAAGGGAGAATTTGGTTGCCTTCGACGTCGAAGGTGTTTCTCGTCGAAGATGCTTCTCGACGAAGGTGTTCGATTGCTCAGAGTGGAACGGTTTGAGATTCAAACGTTTGGAGGGAAAACGGTTCCCAGCGGTTACCAAGTGCAACGTGCCAAGATCTGGAGCGTCGAACGCTGTGAACGTGCCAAGTGGAGTCATCTCGAAGCAGCGTAACTGCCCGACGGTTACTTGGGATGTGTTAGTATAAATATTAGTAGTTCACGCAATTTTTCGCGTGTGTTCACAATTATATACAAGTCACTCATATAGATTCGAGTACCCAGCGTGAGAGAAAGAATTGTTGAGAATGTATGTGTGAAACACCACTTTATTAATCAAAGTCATTTATTTTCCAGAAACTTTACTTGCTTTCTCCTTTACTTTTCCAGTCGAAAGCCTTTATTTCAAGCCTTCCTTTATTTTATCAAGTTCTCTTCTTCATGCAATTTACATAAAGCTTCTTTATTTTCTTGTCATTTAATCATTATCAAACTTAGTCAAAACCCCAAAATCAACCATGTCTTAGGATCAATCTGATCGATCCTGCGAGTCACCAAATAAGTAACCTTTTGGAAGATCAGCGGTTGTTTACCAATTCCCACGGTAAACAAATTGGCACACCTGGTGGGACTGTGTGTTGATTTTGAAGTTTAACCTTTTTACGCAAAATATCATCTTTTTCGAGAAGTATTGCATGTTATTGAGAAGTGGTAGAATATACACTAACAATACCAATACTGCCAGAAGAAGAGAAGCGATGGCGAATCCGCCAAACAATAACGAAATCCCACAAACGAATGTGGGAACAACGGTTATCCCAACCGTAAGTGAAGCGATAACCGCTGGTTCAACACCAGCAGTAACGGTCACAACAACGGGGCCATTACCTCCGTTCACAGGTCCCAGAGTGCCTTTGGGAACTCCCCCACCAAGGGGAAATCTAGGCACCAGGCCTGATGTTCCCCCAGGATTTATGACAGGCGGTCAAAATCGAGAACCACTCTATGGCATGCCAACTTCTGAATTGGCTAGCCTGACAAACGCTGCGTCCACTTTTTCAGACCCTTTAGTGAGTGCCTCTTCGCCACTCCAAGGTTCTGGAGTAGGTATGGCGAACATAAATAGGACCCAACTCTTAGGAGGAACGTCCCAAGTAGCACATGGCCTTACAAATGCCTCGACAGCAGTCTTGAGGCAACAAATGGACGAAAGCAACCATGATATGGTTCAAATGTTGGCACAAACTTTAAGTATAGTGCTGAACCCTCTAATACAAAACACCACCCAATCGAATCAGAAGATGACAGTGCAAATGACGCGTTTGGCTAATTTCTTTGGAGTACCCCAACCTATTCGACAGCCCCAAAGGGCACAAATAAGGGGAAACCAAGGTATACTCTTAGAGGAAGAAACCACTATCAACCAAGTCCAGCAGCCTGTCGAAGAAAACCTTAGGGCATGATGGGAGCCGCCTGTCGAAGAACCTAGGGTTATAGCCCCAGAGGTAAGGTTAGTTAACAGAAACCAAAATGCTGACGAAGTAGTTCAGCATATCCAATACCAGAATATGGGTTTGGAAAATAATCTGGCAGCCATGATCGAAAGAATCATGACGCAGAATGGGATGAACATGGGCTTTCGTAGGCCCAATTTCATATCCCCACTGTCAGAATACGTGTTACAAACAGACTTACCTCCTAGATGTAAAGTCCCTAAGTTCACTAAATTCTCTGGGGACACGACAGAATCTACTGTCGAACATGTGGCAAGATACTTAATCGAAGCAGGAGATATTTCAAACAACGAAAACCTGAGGATTAAGTACTTCCCAAGTTCTTTAACAAAGAACGCTTTTACTTGGTTTACAACTCTTCCCCCCAATTCGATCCATCATTGGACCCAGCTGGAGAGATTGTTCCATGAGCAATTCTACATGGGACAAACCAAGATAAGCCTGAAAGAATTGGCCAGTGTAAAGAGACGTTTCACTGAACCTATAGACGAATATCTAAATAGGTTTAGGTTGCTCAAAGCAAGATGCTTTACACAAGTGCCAGAACATGAGTTAGTCGAAATAGCTGCAGGCGGTTTAGATTATTCCATTAGGAAGAAGTTAGACACTCAATACCTAAGAGACATGGCCCAATTGGCCGATAGAGTTCGACAGGTAGAACGCCTTAAAGCTGAGAAAGCCAAGGCAACGAAGACTCATAAAAGAGAGAGGATAGCGTATGTCGAGATGGATGACGAAGATCCAGAAACCTTCGACGAAACTATAACCGTCGAAGAAGGCGAGGTCGATTTAGCGGAACTAAAACAAGGGCCACCATACTCTTGCAAACTGTTAGTCCCTTCAAGTGGGAAAAATCCCACTGGTCCAGAAAGGACCAACGATAGGTTCCCTAAAAAGACTTATAGTTTTGATATTACAAAATGTGATGAAATCTTTGACTTGCTTGTAAAAGATGGCCAAATGATAGTACCCCCAGGGGTAAAAGTGCCTCCTCTTGATCAAAGAAAGAAGAGAGGCTTTTGTAAATATCATAATTTTCTGGGCCATAAAACGTCTCAATGTTTTCTTTTCAGGAATCTTGTGCAAGACGCTATCGAAGAAGGGAGGTTGAAGTTTGCTGACAAGACCCCCATGACTGTGGACTCTAACCCGTTGCAGGCTGAAGCCCATTATGCTGAACCTTCAGAGGTGAACGTGATCGAGGCATCCAGAAGCCAGTCAAAGAGGCCAGGAATCACAATGGTCGAAGTCTCAAAGGACCATATCAACATGCCAATCTTTGGCAGTTTTTCTGGGAATCTATCCAGAAAAACAATTGAAGCGGTCCAGAAGGCGGTCGAAAGCCCAAAGCTGGAGACAGTTGGAGCCCAAAAATCTGGAACAAAACCCAGTTCTCACTTGGCTGCAGTTCAAGGCCAGACAGAGGACTTGGAGATTCAAATGAAGCAGTTGACTCTTGCCACCAAAGATACCATGAATGTCAACATGGTCGAAGTCTCTGAACCAAAAGCATCAGAGGAGGCCATGAGGCAAGAACAAGCCAACAAAACTACTTTCCCTCGGGAAAATGAAAATCTGGCAGATTTCCTGCAAAGATGCCAGAAAAAGAAGTCAGAAGTGATGATGTGTCCTCGATGCAGTTCAATCTTCGAAAAAAAAGCTGCTGAACATATTCAAGGTGTAAGAGAAGAAAATAGAAAAAGGGAAAGTGTTGATACTCGACATGACCCCAGAAGAGCCTCCCAAAGGGGTTCAAATCAAGAAAAGAGGCCACTGACTTTCAGGCTTCCAACTAATGTGCCAGTTGATACGTGGTACAAAACATCTGGTCGAAAGAGGCCAAGCGAGGAAAGATGGAACTCCTTCGAAGTGCCAAGAGGTTCGTCGTTAACACATAAGAAAGAGCCTCAGGTTGCTGCCCCTAAAGTGACACAGGTATTAAGCAACTACAAAGGGAAAAATCCCATGTCTCGATCTCAATGGAGGAGATACCAGAGGTGACGAAAAGCTGAGAGGGAAGCTGCTAATGAACCAAAGGCAGAAACTAGTTCAAATGTTCCTCAGAGAAAGCAGAGGAAGCCTCTGGAAAGACAACCAGTAACCAATAGGCTAGTTTGGCCTAACCAGGGTGAAGTTGATAACGATGATGGTTCTGAGTCTGATGACACTTTGGACATCATGGTGAACATAGTCTCAGTTCTGCCCAGAGAGTTCAACCGCCAGGTGGAGGTCGAAACAAGTGATTGGGAAGTGGAGCAAGAAATGGCCAAGCATAGGCCAGTGTGCTATTTCGTCATGGATAATGGAGCTACTGAAGAGCAGAATGGGTTCTTCGAACCACCTACAGAGGCGATGAAAAATCACCTCAAGCCTTTATTTATAAGGGCTAAACTCGAAGAAACCACAGTAAATAAAATCTTGGTGGATTGTGGGGCAACCATCAACATCATCCCTCACTTTATGCTAAGAAAAATAGGCAAAAGTGATGAGAACATCAAGCCTCACAACATGGTCCTGTCGAATTATGAAGGCGGCATAGGGACCACTATGGGTGTGATCCAACTGGATATCTAGGTGGGATCTATCCTTCGACCAACTATGTTTATGGTCATATCGGCCAAACCTAACTATAATCTTTTGTTGGGCCGTGAATGGATTCATGGTGATGGAGCTGTACCATCATCAATGCACCAGAGATTGCTGCTATGGCGTCCTGATGGAATGGTCGAAAACATAGAAGCGGACCAAAGCTATTACCTGGGCGAAGTAAACCACCTAGGGCTGGCAGACTTCGACAAGAACCTGGCTCACATTGGGCCATGCCCAACACCTGACTTCGACTTGGCGCCAGCGCCAAATACTTTTTGTTCCCTATACCTGCACCCTAAGCATGGTTTTCAATGGGACAGAGAAGACTTGTCCCACATTGACTTTAGTGGGTTAACTGATATCCAACCAACTGGTTGGGGATGTGAATTCAGTGACAATGACTGAGTCACAATCATTGCAGCGAATTTCAGCTTACGTAGCCGAAACAAAGATGATAACGGATCTCGATGCCGAAGTAAAATATATGGCCACACATGCCAATGATCAACAGTTATCTTCTACAGGTCCTGGAAAAGACTTCGATCCAGAACCTCCTGATATCATGCCAGAAGGGAGGCAGGAACAAAGGCTCGACGCCATCTATGACGATGAGCCTTTAGGATTCGAAAAGGACCCCTTGGCGAACAACATCAAAATGTTAGCACATGATCCTTTAGAAGAAATAAACTTGGGCGAAGGGTTAGAGAAAAAGCCAACTTACATTAGCGCGAAAATTGACCCAGAACTCAGGTTGGAAGTAATCCATTTGTTGAAAGAGTTCAAGGACTGTTTTGCATGGGATTACGACGAAATGCCTGGTCTCGACAGAGGGTTGGTAGAACT
Organism: Vicia faba; assembly: GCA_948472305.1. NCBI lineage: Eukaryota > Viridiplantae > Streptophyta > Magnoliopsida > Fabales > Fabaceae > Vicia > Vicia faba. The sequence continues at coordinate 928,634,909 of OX451741.1, read as the reverse complement.
TCAGTTGCTAATCAAACCTGGGAAGAAGCCAATCAAACAAAGTCCAAGACGCTTCGCTTCAGAAATACTGTCAAAGATCAAAATGGAAGTCGAAAGACTGCTGAAGTGCAAATTCATACGCGTTACGAGGTATGTCGAATGGATTTCAAACATTGTGCCAGTGATTAAGAAAAATGGTACATTGAGGTTGTGCATAGATTTCATAGATTTGAATGCTGCTACACCCAAAGATGAATATCCTATGCCTGTGGCGGAAATGCTAGTCGATTATGCCGCTGGCTATGAGTACCTGAGTATGCTCGATGGTTATTCAGGATATAATCAAATTTTCATTGCTGAAGAAGATGTGTCGAAAACAGCTTTTCGATGCCCTGGGGCTTTAGGCACTTACGAATGGGTAGTGATGCCTTTTGGCCTAAAGAACGCTGGGGCAACATACCAGCGAGCAATGAATTCTATCTTCCATGATTTTATTAACACTTTTATGCAAGTATATATTGATGACATTGTTATAAAATCTGTTTCCTTGAAGAACCATATAGACCACCTTCGACAATCATTCGAAAGAATGAGAGAACATGGTCTCAAGATGAACCCTTTGAAGTGTGCATTCTGTGTGAAAGCTGGAGATTTCTTGGGCTTCGTTGTCCACAAGAAAGGAATCGAAATCAACCAGAATAAGACGAAGGTAATTCTGGAAGCGAAAGCGCCATCGAACAAAAAGGAACGGCAATCTCTGTTAGGCAAGATAAATTTCTTAAGGAGATTCATATCTAACCTAAGTGGGAAAGCTCAAGCCTTTTCACCCTTACTTCGATTGAACAAAGAGGGATTCGAATGGGGGCAAGAGCAACAAGAAGCCTTCGACAAAATCAAAGGGTACCTCACAAAGCCACCTATTTTGGTGCCTCCTTGTAGAAATAGGAGTATGAGATTGTACATAGCTGCATCCGACAAAACTTTGGGAAGCATGTTAGCCCAAGAAGATGAAAATGGAGTCGAAAGACCCATTTACTATCTTAGTAGAGTTTTGAACGATGCAGAAACTAGATATAGCGAAGTTGAAAAATTGTGTCTATGTCTGTATTTCTCTTGTACAAAGCTCAAACAATATATAAAACCAGTTGATGTGTATGTTTCGTCTCATTTTGATGTTTTCAAGTACATGTTGTCGAAACCCATCTTGCACAGTCGAATAGGCAAGTGGGCACTAGCATTAAATGAATACTCCTTGACCTTTATGCCTCTTAAGGCAGTGAAAGGACAAGTGGTAGCAGACGTTATAGTCGACCACTCAATTCAAGTTGAGAGTATTAATTATGTGGAGATAGAGCCTTGGAAATTCTACTTCGATGGTTCCAGCCATAAAGATGGAACAGGAGTAGGAGTCTTGATTATTTCTCCAGAAAAAATTCTAACAACATTCAAGTACAAGATATCAGGTTCTTGTTCGAACAATGAGGCTGAGTATGAAGCGCTAATTATTGGCCTTGAGATATTGTTGGAATTGGGGGCAACTCGAGTCGAAATAATGGGAGACTCAGAGTTAGTCATTAAGCAAGTCACAAAAGAATATAAATGCATAAGAGAAAATCTCATTATGTACTTTGTGATAGAAAATCGTTTATTGAAAAAATTTGAAATGGTCAACATTCGACACATACCCAGATTGGAAAATCAAATAGCCAACGATTTGGCACAAATTGCATCTGGGTACAAAATTTCAAAAACGAGATTACAAAGAGCAATCGAAGTTCGAGAAAAGATAAAAGCAACTTGTTTGTCACCAACAGACTTGGAATCGACAAGACTAGGGTATGCTGATCAAAGTAACTTCGAAATTTTGTTCATAGACAATTTGTCAGAGCAAGATTGGAGGAAACCCATTGTGGATTATCTTCAAAATCCAGTAGCTTCGACAGAACGAAAAACAAAATATAGGGCGTTAAGTTACGTACTCATGGGTAATGAGTTATTTAAAAAGACGCCTGAAGGGGTGTTGCTAAAGTGCTTAAGTGAAACTAAAGCATACATAGCCCTTTCGACTACGCACGCTGGAGCATGTGGGGCTCACCAAGTAGGCCATAAGATGAAATGGTTGTTGTTTCGACAAGGACTATACTGGCCCACCATGTTGAAAGATTGTGTCGAGTTCGCCAAAGGTTTCCAAGAATGTCAAGTCCATACAGGCATCCAGCATGTACCAGCAAGCGAACTTCACTCGATAGTGAAACCTTGGCCCTTTAGAGGATGGGCGTTGGACCTTATTGGAGAGATTCGACCAACATCATCAAAGAGCCAGAAGTATATATTGGTAGGCATTGATTATTTTACTAAGTGGATTGAAGCTATCCCTTTAGTCAATGTAGACCAAGAAAATGTCATTGAATTTATTCAAAAGAACATTATCTTTAGATTTGGAATCCCTGAAACTATAACTACTGATCAAGGATCAGTTTTTACCGGTCGAAAGATGCAGGAATTCGCTCAGGAAACAGGCTTTAAACTCCTAACATCAACGCCTTATTATGCACATGAAAATGGTCAAGTCGAAGCAGCGAATAAAGTAGTGATTGGCTTGATAAAAAAGCATGTTGGGAAGAAGCCAAAAAATTGGCATAAGACGTTAGACCAGATCTTGTGGGCCTGTCGAACGTCCCCAAAAGAAGCCATAGGTACAACACCATATAGGCTAACTTTTGGTCATGACGCAGTGTTGCCAGTAGAAATTTGTCTTCAATCTGCAAGGGTTCAGAGACACCATGATATCCCCTCTGAAGTTTATTGGGATATGATGTTAGACGAACTAGTAGATTTAGACGAAGAAAGAATGCGCGCTCTCGACTTATTAAGGCTTCAGAAGAAAAGAGTGGAAGACTCTTACAATAAAAAAGTGAAACCTAAGGCATTCTCGCCTGGAGAATTAGTTTGGAAGGTGATTCTTCCCATGGATCGAAGGGATCGAAGCATGGGAAAATGGTCACCCAAATTGGAAGGACCATTCAGAATTATCCAAACTTTTTCTGGTGGAGCTTATGAAGTCGAAGAGTTAGGTGAAGATAAAAGACTCTTGAGAGTAAATGGAAAATATTTGAAAAAGTATAAACCTATACTCCAAGAGATAAAAATAAATAGCAAGTAATGACTAAATTAACCATAAATAAGCCAAAATGGAAAATTTTATAAATTAGCCAAAATGGCAATATTGTCAAATACATATTACAATATATGGTTAAAGGGCTGAGTCAATCAGAAGGGGATGGAATCTTTGAGTCGAAGGTATTTAGCCTGCTGCAACTCCAGTCTTTTGTTGCACAAGGCATTCACCTGGGCAAGCTTGGCAATTTGGTCGTCGAAGGCTTGAGCTTTCTCAGCAAATTCTAGGCCTTGTGTGATTTCAGCTTGACTCTCGGTGTCTGGAACAGTCGAGAGAAGCTCCTCCTTGCGTTTAGTATTGGCATTCATCTTGGCCTCCAGCTCTTCGATTTGCGCCTTTATGGAAGCATTGTCTCGATCTATGGCATCAATTTCTTCCTGCTTAGATGCCTTTTGCTTCGACAACTCTGCAATTCGAGAAGTCGTCTCTGCTACAGCAGTCCAGGCGGAAGAACTTTTGCCATATTAGCTTCGAGCTGGCTGTTGAAGCCCCTCTGTCGCTGATAGTCTGTTGAGACTTGATCAATAATGGAGTATAACTCCATGAAAAAGCTCGAAACCTCTGGAGTCACAGCGAGCAAGTCAACCGCATTCAGAACAGCTCCCAAACACGACAGAGCAGTAGGATCCCCCTCCAAAGCTTTCATCAAATCTTTCTTGAAGAACTGGGCCTTGACCTTCGTCAAAGCCTCATCGAGAGGAGAAGTCTCAGTGGACTTCCCCGACTGAGTAGAAGCCTCCTGACTAATATCATACGAACTTCCCTTGCTCTCGATAATGGCATTCAGATAGCCAACGGGATCAGTTTGCTTCAAGAGTGCTAAGTCTTCTTTCGACCTATGCTTTGTTGAGTTGGTACCCTTTACAGCAGCGTTGTCTTGGGGTTGAAGCTGTTGATCAGCGTTTGCCTCGACATGACTATCTTCGACTTGAACTTCAGCAGTGCCAGCGTCAGCGTGATCCCCTTCATCATGTTGTTCCTCCGACAGATCAACCACTTGAATCTCCTTTGGTTGTTGATCTTCTGTTTGTTGATCTTCTATTTGTTGTTCTTCTGTCTCAGCATTGGCTTCATCTGTTTCAGCATTGGCTTCATCGTTCGCCAATTCTTTCTCTTGTGGCCTATTGAGTTCAGCAGAATCTAGTGTTTCAGAAGTCTTTGGCGCTGAGCTTTCAGTGGTTTCCTGGAAAAAGAAGAAGAAGAATCTTCTAAGTTAGAAAGAGACATAATCTAACGCGAGCATCGACACCTGAGTTAAAAAAGGTCAAAGAAACTACCTGTAGAGGAACTTCAGCCCCAAGGCTGGAATTGTCGCTTTCGACAGGTTTATTGAGCAGAACATTTAGTTCCTCCTCCGTTGGCTCTTCAATAATAACTGGAGGTGGCCTGGGTTTTCTCCCAGCAACCTTTATTCTGATTGTTCGAGTCTCAGGAGAAGGAACATCTTTCTTCAGTTTTCGCCTCTTTAGAGGAGCGGGGGGAGCGTCGTCTTCTTCGTCACTCCCAGATTCGACCGTCAGTGCAGGTCGTTTCTTGGGTGAAGGTGCCTAAAAACCAATTGGAGTTCGATTTAGAAGCTACATCGAAAGTCAGAATGTTAAAACCAGAAGAAAATAATAAAAGTCTGGTTACCGGTGCTGAAGGTTTTTTCGAAGGACCTTCCCCCTGATGGCTTGTTGTAGTTTTCGCCGGTGCTATAGTTTTTGCCGGTGGTGGAGGTTTTGTAAAGGGACCTCCTCCCTGATGGCCTTCTGCAGCTTTCTTGGCTGCAGGCTTTCGAACAACTGAAAGAAGACAAGTTATAATTAACAGGCTACCAGTCGAAATGGAAAGACAAAATAATTTGGAGAGTGAACTTACACTTCTTTATTTTGTCCAGGACTAGAACAAAAGACTTCTGAAGTTCGTCCACAAAGTCCTTCTCGTCGAAGAACTCTTCAGCGTAGTAACTCTTCCACCACTCTTCGAAGGATGGTGAGCAGAGAAAGTTAAGCTGATAATCGAACAGTGAAAGGACTGTTCGACCAACATACCTGCCGATATGCTTGGTGGCAGCATCTTCAGTATAGTCGTTGCAAAAATATAACATGGATTTCTCCCTGGGAAAAATAGGAGAAGGAAGTGTTTGAATGATACCAAACTGGCGAGAGACCAAGTTTGGTTGATACGCAATCAAGCTCAAGTGAGTCTTGGAGCTCTTGAAGCGTAGGGGCATTATTCTAGGTGTGAGAAATGCTTCCCACATTATTGTATGTTCTTCGACCTGAGGGTCACTTGACGACTTAGGATGGGGCCTCGTGAACCATTCTGGACCAACCTTTCGTCGAGCAAAGGGAGCCATGGTCGAAACAAATTCTTTTCTTCTTGCAAACATCAAGACGAAGTTTGCAAAAGTTTGTTGAAGCTCCAGCCCATCTTCAGTCGGGGTCAGTAGAGCCAATCTTGTGCCTTCGATGCGCCTATTTGCTATCTCCGGAGCTTGCTCATTTATTTGAGTCTTCTGAGGTAAGAAAGACTCGAAGGTGGCATTGAGCCACAACTGAAGTAGCCAAAAAGGTCCTGCAAGCAGCAGACTGGCTCTATTCTCGATGATCTTCAACAGAGTCGCTCCGCTGCTAATCGACTCGTACAGATTCGCCAAGATTAATTCTACCAAACAAATATTTTGGCCATGGTGGAGTTGGGTGGCGAGAGTGACCATCTTCTTTGTCACCTGTAAAGACTTTGTGCAAAACACAAAGCGTGACAACCATAAGGCTAGAAACGCGATATGCTCTACATCCGACACAGTGGCTGTCGACCTATCATGGTAATGGTTGATATATGTGGTGTAGGTGGGCTTCGTAGCGGAGAATCCAATCTGATCCTCCGACATTTCCTCTGGGTCGAAATAATCCCCAGTGGGTCGAAGGCCATTGATGGCGGCCACGTCGAAAAGCGTGGGTGTCAGCATTCCACAAGGAAGGTGGAAGGTGAAATGAGTGTAATCCCAGAAAAGCAAGGAAGCTATCAACATCTCTGGGGAGTAGTTGAGATCCGTCTTCGACAACATAACTAGGTCGAATATCCCCAGATCCTTCCAGATCGAAGCCTTGCTTTTTTCCATTTTTTCCAGCCAAGCACTGTAGTCAGAAGTGAGGCTAGGGCTAGACTTGAAAGCCCTAACACCCCTATTGAAGAAGCGAAGATCAATTTTCTCCTTAGCGGGATCTTCGTTATCCTCTGCATCTTTTTTAGAGCATCCAACAGGTTTGAGCTTTTCAAGCACTGGAAAGAAGCTTTTGATCTTCATGGCTTCAGCGATGCATGGGTTTAGCGGGCCAGACATGGCGAAGATTTGGTTGGAGTATCCAACCGGAATCATGAGTTGGTGTGAATAAGCTCCACGTTCAGCAGTTTCTAGGGGTTCAGGAACCCTTCGTTGGCCTGTAGGAGTGACTACGGGGACAGTGGAGAAGATCTTGGGTTTAGCATTTCTGGAGGGGATGTTAGAACTAGGAGCGGTAGAGGAACCTGAGACCATTGTTGATGTTAAGGTTGAAGATGAAGTGAAGAACAAGGTGTTTGCAAAGTTTGCAGAGATTTTGTGTTCAAGGAAGTTTGAAGGCAGGATAGCGTGAAAAGTCCCACAATGGGTACTTGGCGCTATTTATAGTGTTGGGAAATCCCCAAATTCGAGGCCATTTAATGCCATTTAATGTTGCAGAAGGTAGTGGGACACGTGGCGTCCCCCTGTTGACATAGCCGTTCTGCAGAAATGAAAGGGTGCAGCGTGCGCCCTCGTTTTTGGGAAATTGTCATGATGACAATTTGTGAAAAGACATTGGGCATGCTGCACGCCGTACTGAGGTGACGTCTTAGGTACGGATGAAATGATGGCTTTTTCTTGGGATTGTCAGTGGTTGGTAGAAGACAAAAAGTGCACAGTTTAATTTGTGGCTAAGAATGAAAAGACAGGTGTCGAATGGACTTTCAAAGAATGCCTTTTTCTTTTCAGAGTCGAAATAAGGCATTCTTAAGGGGCAATTTGTTGGCTCCTAAATTTGACACCCTTGTTTTTATTAATATAAGCCATTAAAGCTGAAGGATGGTTTCGACCAGCTGGTTCTGTCGAAATGCTCATCAGAAGATGGCAATGTACTTAGAGAATTTCTTCCAAGGGAGAATTTGGTTGCCTTCGATGTCGAAGGTGTTTCTCGTCGAAGATGCTTCTCGACGAAGGTGTTCGATTGCTCAGAGTGGAACGGTTTGAGATTCAAACGTTTGGAGGGAAAACGGTTCCCAGCGGTTACCAAGTGCAACGTGCCAAGATCTGGAGCGTCGAACGCTGTGAACGTGCCAAGTGGAGTCATCTCGAAGCAGCGTAACTGCCCGACGATTACTTGGGATGTGTTAGTATAAATATTAGTAGTTCACACAGTTTTTCGCGTGTGTTCACAATTATATACAAGTCACTCATATAGATTCGAGTTCCCAGCGTGAGAGAAAGAATTGTTGAGAATGTATGTGTGAAACACCACTTTATTAATCAAAGTCATTTATTTTCCAGAAACTTTACTTGCTTTCTCCTTTACTTTTCCAGTCGAAAGCCTTTATTTCAAGCCTTCCTTTATTTTATCAAGTTCTCTTCTTCATGCAATTTACATAAAGCTTCTTTATTTTCTTGTCATTTAATCATTATTAAACTTAGTCAAAACCCCAAAATCAACCATGTCTTAGGATCAATCTGATCGATCCTGCGAGTCACCAAATAAGTAACCTTTTGGAAGATCAGCGGTTGTTTACCAATTCCCACGGTAAACACTTACCTATTAGGTATCCCAAATCCAAGTAGAGGATTCAAACCCAAACAAAGAAACCTAATGTAAAGCATACAAGTCAAACAATGAAAGCAAGTAAATGTGATCTAACCCTAAGGTAACCCCACTTTTAAAATTTCCTCAGCAGAGTCGCCAGTTCTGTGATACGGTGAGAGAACTGACTTGAGTGTTTCGCGTTTGATTGCAAATGTTACAGTTAGCAAGTGTCTCCACCGACTTTTCTTTTATCCAAAAGGAAAGGTGAAAAAGCACAGGAAATACCTTTGAGATTGTTTCTTGAGTTCGGGGGGTAGATTATGAAAAGGGAAGGTATTAGCACCCTTTTAATCAATGGTTTTCCATGGGCTCTTAGTTACTTGCTAGATCACTTGCTTTTGTTTGAAAATATGCTTTGTGTGTTTTTTTGAAAGTATTTTGTAAAGAGGCCATTGTTTAGGCAAAATTTGTAATGATTCTTGTTCATAAGAATGTATACAAAGTGTTTGATCTTTTGAAAATGTTTTAAGTTTTGAAAGATGTTTTGAAAGTGTTAGTGTTTGTTTTGAAAATAGCAAAGATGTTTTTGTTTTGAAATGGAGCAAGTAACTAGGGACATTCTACCTACTCAAAATTCTTTCATGTTCATTTCCTTTTTCCTTTGAAATTGTTATCTTACCATTGATTTGGTAAGTAGCCCTATCTTTGGATGTAAAAGGGACGGGTGTGGGTCATCATATAACCATGGTTAGCAATATTGTAAGGTATCTTAGAATTTTTCTTTAGGGACTAAGATCATTTTGAAAGTCAACATAAATAGCGTCATCGAGGGGCTATGATCTTGTATTTTACTCGTCTTTGCTAAGATACCTCACATGCGTAATATGACTATTTTTATAAGTCAACCAAGTGGATTTACCCTAGGGGTATTTGTATGCAAGTGTATTGATTTACATGCATTTTTTTGTCTTTGATTATATTTTTCTATTGATTGGTTTTAGTCTTTCCACACAAAACCCTAATTACTAGCATTTGTATTTTAAAGCGTTAAATTGAGGAAAATAAAGTCCTACGCTATTACATCGTTTAGGGGATGGGGGTACAATTTACAAATGGGGATGAAATAGGAACTTAAATATTACAACCATATCAAATGACAATGAAGGAAATGTAAAAACAGTGTAAAAAGAAGGAAAAAAATGCATTTTGAACTATTATGTGTCGACACAAGCTCATATGCATCGACACATAACTTTCCTTGCCCATGTATTTCTAAATCAACTCAGTATGAGTCGATACATAATGGTATGTGTCGATGCATACACTGCATGTGTCGACTCATACGTGCTTTATGTCGACTCATACACTCTTTTTCCTTCTATTTTGGGCATGTAAAGCAGTATGTATCGACTCATAAGGCTATGTGTCGACTCATACTGTCATTTTTTTACTTCAACATTGTTTTGCTGCATACATGGGTTAGTTCTCAACATATAATGAAAAGAATGGAAGATAAACAAAAGGTTAGATTTAAGGACAACGGTTACTACACTTTGTCTTCAAAAAATGAATTACTAATGATGCTTGAAATGAAGAACTAAAGTCAAGAAACATACCTTGGAGATGGATCTTATACTCTGAGCTTGAGTTGTTGTCTTGACTGTTCTTGAACTTGGAAAAGAAAACAGAGGTGTTGTAGAAGCTTGGTCTTGAGTTTGAACAATTTATAGGTGATGTATGTGAGGTGCTTAGATGTTTGGACAAAGCTTGCAAGGTGTGAGAGTTCCAAATATTTGGATTTTAAAACTCAAGTGTGGGAGCCTTTTTTGGACAGTTATGGATTTTTTTGGAGAGTATGGGATCTTGATAGCTAGTTTACAACAAAACTTCTGGCTTTTCTCTCAATTTTCTGTAACTTCAAGATCCATTCTCGAGCCTTTTCCAATCCAATTTTTCCATTAATTAACCTTCCTCGATCTTCCCTGAAGCTAACCACATAATTACATTCAAGAATCGTGCCCTATATTGCTCCATAGAAGTCCAGTTTCAGAGCTCTGCAACTCAACTTCAATAGGTAGATTCCTTCATCAATTCTTCAAAATTTTGATATCATTGTGTTACTCTCATTACCTTGGTTCTAGTCGTAACACTTACCTTTACTGGAAACACGTTTTGACCATGAAATTTCAAATCGCTTTTCAAAACTTTCCTTCCAAATTGCTTGAGTTACAGTTTATATAAATTTGGCGCGAGGGTGTGGTTGTCTTCGCCTTGAAGAGACGGAGCGAATGGCATAGGTCTGAGCTTATGATTTTATAATTTGAGAGACCTACAATTCGTGATGGCTGGAGGTTGAAGATGACCAACGTGTCATCTTCCAACCAACGAAGGCGCGCCATCTGTATTTTTCAAATCTGATTTAATTAATGATTTTGTACATTATTCACTAATGACCATGATATGCACAACGCGCCAGATCCCTTGGATTTGATTACTAATGTGTTTTGACTTTCATCCAATGGTCCACATATTTTACTTTTCTTTTCTTTTTCTGATTTTTATATTTTAATTGTTTTAAATTTTAAAAAATCATAGAAAATTCATTTTTAGTCCAAAAAATATGAAAAAATTATGAAAAATATTTTTGATTATTCTCTTTCTGATTTTTGTTTTTTCACAATTTAATTTTGTGTTTTGGTATTTTTATTTACAAATATTACACTTATTTGATTTGTTTTAAATGTTTAAAAATACTTTTATATATTTTTAAATTCTGAAAAAATTAAGGAATGATTCAATGATATTATGACAAATATTGGTGACCTTATTTTATTTTTGTTTCTGACTTTACAATTTTTTAATCATTTTTTGTTTATTTTACCCATTTATTTTAATTTTAAAAAATAGTTTCTGACTTTAAAAAATTACCAAAAAATTTGTAAAATTATTTGAGCCCTTTTCTGATTTTTCTTTGGTCTTACTTTTTATTTCTTAATTAATTTAAACATAGTTGATATTTTTTTCTTCTTTATTTTCTATTTTTTAACATTATTTTTAAACCCTTTTGTGTATATTAAAATGTGATATTATTTTGTGATTATTTTCTGATTGATCTTGGATTAGATTTTGGATCATGAACTTTATTAACATCATTGGATCCATGGTGTTGAGTTTAACTCCACAAAAATGGATGAATGATTTTAATAATAGTTTAATTAAAATTTAATTCAAAAGTGGTTTATTCATTTCCCCATCCCTCTTTATCTCATCCCCTTTCTTATTGCACTAGATGTTGTTGGAGAATGATCTCTATATCATGTCTCAAAACAAATGGTGCATAGGTTGCTATTGACCGACCTCAAAATAGGTGCGACTTCTATATAAGTCCACTTACGATTGCTTAACATAGCGCTAAATTTTTTTCTGATTCGAATAAATGATCATTCGTGGGCCAAACTTATGATTGCAAGCGCAAGCATGTTAATTTGATCTCTTTGATCCAATAACCTTGAGATTTATTGTGTGGAGGCTTTGGTTCTACCAATCCTCTAATGGATCTATAACACCTTTGGTCAATGCGGATCACTTAAACATCATTGATCATTAAATGGTACTTATGAGAATTCCAAATGGATGATATACTTGACGAAAAGCAAATGCAACTTGTTGCGTGGAGGCTTTGGTTCTATCAATCCTCTAATGAGTTCCAAATACAAGTTTCAAGATGGTCATCCAACTAACCACTAATTATTGACTTGTTTTACCTTATGCTTTTATTCTTTTTTATGCTTTATGTACTATTTACTTTTAGCATTTATATTTCATGCCATTTTCATCTTTGCTTATTTGAGCATTTATTTTTCTTGCCATTTTTTTTTACTTTGCTCACAAGCTTTTCTTTTCCATTCTTAAGATAATTAATAATCAACATAAACCCTAAAAAATCTTTAATGGTACTCGGACTATTTGGTTACTATCCTTGGAATTATGGATAATGAGACTTTTCTTGGACTTAGGATTAGAAACCTTGGCCTATCTTGGAGACTTTGTGACCATATCTGATTATTTTGTCTAGAGCTCTTGAGGTTTACCTTAAGATATTGGATTGTTTGTTTGTTTTGTATGCAGGTTATTTTGATTACATACTTTGTTTGTAATCTGGAATTCACCTGTATACAGCCGTTACTCTGTTCAATTTTTATGAAGACTTAATACACTTGAAGTTTGGTTCTCTCAAGAGGTCTAGTATTTTTTTCTTGCTCGGTTTCAATCCAAGGAATGAGAATTCTATCTTGGCTCATAATTTCAAGTATTGGCTTCTTATTGGTTAGATGGTTCTTACCCCTAGCTTTTACCTTATGCTTTAGGATAGCCTCTTCTTCTCCTCCCATCTTCTTTAATTTCAAAAATCTTCTTCCTCCTTTTGAAAACCCTTCTTGTTTTAAACTTGAACCACTTTTATAATAAACTTGGACTTATGTCCATGTATTTTTAAAAAACATTATTTTATAAATAAACCCCAATTAACTTAATGATACCTTGACATTTTTTGTGAGAAGACTAAAAGTCAATCAATCTCATTTCAAACCATCTTGCCATCTTGTCATTTTAGCTTTTTTATCTTTAAAATTTTCTCAAAAGATTACACTCTTTTCAATCCTTGTAGTGATGCAAACAACTATACTTCTACAATATGTAGTGAAGAGAGATATTTTCCACTTGGGTGTTGAGTGAGGCATTGCTGATTTTAAAATCCAAGCCATATACTCCACTTTGAGATAATGCAAATTCTCCTTTCTCATGATTGTGGGTAGTAGGTAATATTTTCCACACGGACAACGGAGATGACGTTTTATCTCATAAAATTAACCAACACATTTGTGTTTTAAAACTTTAAATAGGGACTACGTGTACCCTGATCCCCTATTGAACGAAAGGTGGTACGTAGGCAATAAAGGTTCGCAACCGCGGCTGATGCAAAAATCATAAAAAAAAATATATTTCTTTTCTCACCTCCACCATCCATTTTATATAACAGTTTCTATAGCCAAAATATACAGATTTTTTACAAAGAGGCTCATGCGGAGTACCGTAGATGTTTAGGGTGTTAATACCTTCCCTTTGCATAACCAACCCCCTTACCTTGAATCTTTCCCCCTCTTTTTGGGTTATTCGCTCTTTTCCCATTCCTTTGGAAACAATAAAGCGCGGTGGCGATTTTTATTTTGATTTGTATAAAGTCTAGTAAATCCAATGGCTTAATCTTGAATATTTCTACCGCTACAGAAAAATGGCGACTTCACTGGGGACAAATTGACCTCTTGCTGGTCCATCCCTAAGTGGGTTAAGCCTATCTTTGTTTATATATGTATATGTGTTATTCTTATTTTTGTTTTATATGTTATATGTATGTTTGTCTGGATTTTCCTAGTTTTTAGGGTGCTTGGTGATTACTCATAAGTCCTATACCCGGACTTGGGAAAACTTTAAGATAGGACGGGCGGTATAGTCATGTTAACTTTGAGGGAGTAATCCCAAAAAAGGAGGCATGAGATCCCCCACTCAGTGGAGGCCCCTTTAACTGTAGTGTCGTTTACTGAGTAATCAAGAAGACGTACTGCTTTCGACCTGGGAGCCTGCTGAACCTGAGGACCGTAGAATACCAAACCCATCTTGGCCTTTTAGGTGTAGTGCGGAAGCTATGACAGAGTAATCCATAAATAATTCTCACGCGATACTACGCTCGGACAAGTCTTTCTTGAGAATATTACTAATTACTGAGTTAATCTGGAAGTTGGTAATATCCGAAGGAAGGATGTAGACTCTGGGAACCTCTAGAACCTTGTTCGGTAGGTGATAACTTTGGACCAACACCTTATGGGTAGTACCTTCTACCTTAGGCTTGTGACGTTGAACCTATAAACCCTATATGTGTGAACTCATATGTGATTGTTGCATCATGCATCCATGCACTCATAAGCATCTTTTGGAGAAATCTTATTTCAAGGGATTTTAATGGTTGACTATTTGTGAATATCTCAGGTACTTTTAACCATGGATTCTGGAAAGAGAAAGACCGGGAAATACAGTTTCAAGGATCCCAAGATAGATGAGTTGATCAGTTTAATTCCCGAGATCGAGTGTTATGCAGAATTTCAGAAGAAATATGGGTCCATTATTCCTCTAATGAAGCTGAAGATGAAGGAGGGTATTCTGTCGACCTTGGTCCAGTTCTATGATCCGATGTATCATTGCTTTACTTTTCCAGACTATCATTTGATGCCTATACTGGAGGAGTATTTTTATCTATTGGATTTACCTGTTACCGATCGTGTTCCTTTTACTGGTTTGGAGGGTGAGCCAAAATCATATGAGATTGCTGCTTTGATTCACTTGGGGAAGTCTGAGGTGGAAGCCCATATGACTACCAAAGGGGGGGATTAGAGGATTACCAGCTCAGTTCTTATTGGAGAAAGCTCGTTACTTTTCCAGAATGAAGAGTACAATTGCTTTTAAGGCCATCTTTGCTCTACTTGCTTACGGGTTGTTCTTATTTCCTAATATGGACAAGTTTGTTGACATTAACGCTATCAGGATCTTCATGATTGCAAAACCCAGTTCCTACACTATTGGGTGATGCTTATTACTCCATTCATCTTCAGAATTCTTATCAGGGGGAATGATTATCTGTTGCACGCCTCTATTGTACCGATGGTTTATCTCTCATATGCCTCAGTCTGATGCTTTTTGGGATGTCAAGAAGGAACCCCGTTGGGCTCCTAAGATCATGGCACTTACTCACTCGGATATTGATTGGTATCATCGAGCTTACCAGGATATATGGATTATTGACAGTTGTGGTAGTTTCCCCAATGTACCTCTTCTTGGTACAAAGGGAGGAATTAACTATAACCCTGTTCTTGCACGACGACAACTTGGTTATCCGATGAGGGATAAACCGAATAATATTCATTTGAGTAGTTTCTTTTTGAAGGAAGGAGAAGACCATAGGGAAGCTAGGGAGCAGATTGCGAAGGCCTGGAGTAACATTCATAAGAAAAGTAGGAAGGATTTGGGACCTAGGGGTGCTGTTTCTTTGGAGCCATATCTTCAGTGGGTCCGATCGAGAGCCATTAAATTAAAGATGCCGTATACCCTGGAGACACCCATGCCTGATCTATTTGTGAAGACCACCCCCCTTATTAAATGATCTGGAGGAGCTGCAGCTTGATTTGGTTAGGATGGAACAAGAAACAGATGCTTGGAAGAACAAGTTCCAAACTTTGGAGAGTTCCTACCGAGAAGACCTGAAGGAGAAAGATGACTTGATTGAGATCCTTGAGAGTCAAGCGGTAGAGTCTATGGAGAGGCAAGGGGATTTATTTTCTCCTAAGCCTCAATCAGGTGTTGATTACTCAAATGATTGGAAGAAGGTTGCCATCAGACATGTGGAAGAAAACCAGAGGTTGAAGGCTCATATTGCCAGGCTCACAGGGAAGCGCCAGCGTATAGATTGATCTCCATCAGTTCTTCTTCTTAGGGTTTTAGATTGTATTTTCATCTTGTACTTGAGATCATTGAAACTTGTAATCCATTTTGGAGTTATTATAATAAAAAATTTCAGTATTTCAAAAGCTTTATTACTTTGATGTTTGCAATATGTCCATAAACTTAAAATCCCTTGAAATATTAAATAATAAAGCAAAAATAATCATATGCATTTCATATCATGCTTCATACTGCATATATTTCTTGCATTTATTATGCATACCCAGGTGTCTTACCAAGCTTCTTTACTTTGTTTAGCAAGCTGACTCATCACTACAACAGTCGGGCTAATTTCAAAAAGAAGATGGACAATTTAGAACAAGAGAATCACGAGCTACGCGAGGAAGTTTCTACTTTGAAGGCCGACATGGCCAATCTGACTACTCTGATGGAAACTCTGGTGGCTGCTCAGAATCAACCACCGAGTGTTCAACCTCAACCAACAAGGGAAACTACTGAAGCTCCGACTGTTCCCGTATCTACTACTCCGGTTGTTATTCAGAATCGCATGCCTCAAGGTTATCCATGGGGAATGCCAGAGAATTTTGCACCTGAAGGTTTCAATCTTGGTCCTCAAGATAATCCAGTGGTTCAGACTATTGTTACTATAGCACATCTTGTGGTGCATGCCGCTCCTGATGCGCCTCCTTTGGTGAATATGGTTATGTTTGTTAATAATGATATGTGTCGTCCTTTCCCTCTGCCGAGTGAAGACTTCGATCTTTATGATAGAATGGATGATTTTCAAGAGCAATTTGACAAGATGCAGAGAGAGATGAAGGCCCTAAGGGGAAAAGAACTATTTGGGAAGAATGTGAATGAGCTATGCTTGGTCCCAAATGTTAAGATACCTCCTAAGTTCAAGGTCCCGGAATTTGAGAAGTACAAGGGCAACACTTGCCCTTGTGCTCATCTGGTGATGTACGTGAGGAGAATGTCTACCCATACTGATGATCAGCGTCTGCTGATTCACTTTTTTCAGGATAGTTTGACGGGTGCTGCGCTGAAGTGGTATATGAGTTTGGACAGCGCCAATATCCATACTTTTAATGATTTGGGAGAAGAATTAATCAAACAATACAAGTACAACATGGACATGGCGCTTGACCGTGATCAACTTAGGGCCATGGTTCATAAAATAGGGAATCATTCAAAGAGTATGCGCAGAGATGGCGTGAGGTAGCCGCTCGAGTAATTCCTCCCATGGAAGAGAAGGAGATGACTAAGATTTTCTTGAAGACGCTGGGTGCTTTCTACTATGAGAGGATGGTAGCAAGCGCATCTAGTGAATTTACTGAGTTGTAGGAATGGGTATCCGCTTAGAAGAGGCTGTAAGAGAAGGCCGTTTGACAAAGAGTGAAGTGTCCATAGGTGTAAAGAAGTCGTCGTATGGGTTTACCAAGAAGAAAGAGGGAGATGCAAATGCTGTTATGCAAGAGAGGAGGGTAAATGCCCCTAGAAGGAATTATCAGCATCATTAACAAGTCGCCTCAGTTACTCCTGTTATAAATACCGCTCCGACTACCGTTGCTTATCAAAGACCATCCCAACAGGGGAATCAATGGTCTATTCAAAAAAGGGAGAGTTATGACCCTACTCCCATAAGCTATACAGAGTTATTACCAGCATTGATTCAAAAAAAGTTGGTCCAGACACGACCACCTCCCGCCGTACCATCACCATTGCCTTGGTATTACAAGGCATAACAAACATGTGCTTTTCATCAGGGAGCACCAGGGCATAATGTTGAGAATTGTTATCCATTGAAGAATGAAGTACAAAAATTGGTAAAATCTGGTGTTCTATCTTTCAAAGACATGGGACCTAATGTGAAAGATAATCCTCTACCCAAGCATGGGGGAGTAAATGCTGTAAATATGGTGGCTGGTTGTCCAGGCGATTTCCGGATTTTTGATATTAATCTGGTTAGAGGAGATTTTTTGAAAATGCATGCAGACCTTTGTGAATTTAGCTACTATATGCATGACCACGCCAGTTGTGCTATTTTCAGTACAGATATACAAGGTTGCGATAAGATAAAGGCTGATTTACAGGAGATGATGGATGAGGGCCTCATCCATATAACCAAGCCTAGGGCAAAGTATGAAGAGGAAGTGAATATGGTTTCAAGATGTCCTGGTGAGTTCAGAATTTTTGATGTGGAGTATGTGAATGAGGATCTCGTGCAGTTGCATGCTACCTTCTTGCATATGACTGGTCAGGTGGAACACCAATATGGATCTTACCTAGTTTGCTGTCGAGATCCCAGAGGATGTTCAATCGTGAAGAAGGGTGTTTAGTTGCTGTTAGACAATGGAACTATCAAGATCACAGGTCAGAGAGATGATTATCATGAGGTTGATATGGTTTAGGTTTGTTTAATGGAAGAAGAGTCAGAGGAAGAGTATGCATCCGCAGATGAGTATTTCTCTTCAGACGAAGATTTATTTTCCCGAAATGACTTATTGATGACTGGTTGTGTTGAAGAAGGGGTAAACGTCATTGTGCCTTGTTTCGGTGCACCATCCCATTTTGAAGTGGAATATCATAGCGAGCCAATTGTTACCCCATTGGTAATTAGTTTTCCAGGTCATATCCCCTACAAATCAGATAAGGTTGTGCCTTACAAATACAACACTACAATCTTAGTAGATGGAGTAGAAGTTCCCATCCAGCCAATGCCTGATATTAGAAATATAGCTGAAAACAGCAGGGTGACCCATAGCGGTCGTGTGTTTGCGCCGGTTGTTCGGAAAGATGTTGCTGCTGGAAAGAAAGTTGCTGATAATGATGAACCTAAGAAGACTACAAGAGAGACTAGCGGAGCTACGCTAGAGAAAGAAGTGGATGATATTTTGAAGATAATTAAGATGAGCGACTACAGGATTATAGATCATCTACTGTAGAATCCTTCAAAGATATCTATCTTAGCTTTATTAATGAACTCCTCTGCTCATAGATAATCCTTGATGAGGGTACTGGACCAAGCTTTTGTAGAGAGTGACATGCCAATAGATCAATTCAGCATCGTAATTGGAAACATTACGTCGTGTAATAACTTGAGTTTCTGCGATGATGAATTACCAAATGAAGGGAGGAATCATGACTTGGACCTCCACATATCTATGAATTGCAAGAATGATTCGCTATCCAATGCGCTAATTGATAATGGATCCATGCTGAATGTTATACCAAGGAGTACTCTCATGAAGTTGAAATACCAAGGAACACCTCTGCGCCCAAGTGGCATCATTGTGAAAGCATTTGAAGGGTCGAGGAAATCTGTCATCGGTGAAGTGGACGTACCCATCCATATAGGACCACATTTGTTCCAGATAACCTTCCAGGTCATGGACATTATTCCCGCGTATAGTTGTTTGTTAGGAAGGCCATGGATACATGAAGTAGGGGCTGTCACTTCAACTTTACATCAGAAGCTAAAGTTTGTGCGTGAAGGGAAAGTAGTGATCATAAATGGAGAGCAGGCATTATTGATATCTCACTTGTCCTCTTTCAGTATTATAGAAGCAGATGAGGCCGCTGTTGGAACCCAGTTCCAAGCCTTATCCATTGACAACATAAGGAGAAATGAGAATTCCATAGTTTCGCTGAAGAACACGCAGCAGGTTGTGCGCAATGGTTTTCTGTGAAGAATGATAAAGGTAAGAGCATGAAGCCGAAGTCTGCTGCAGGCAAGTATCAAAACATCTTGCATAGCGGGGGTTATCTTCATCCAACTATTTCCGGGATTAATGCCATTATGGAGGATGAAGCAGAGCCAAAAATGCCAAATTATGTGACGCACGGAGTTAGGGTTTAGAACTGGATCACCATTGATGTTCCCTCTTGCATACATGTTTCTAAGTAATTTGTTTTTGTTAATATTTTTGAAAATTTGTCACTCTGCCAAAGGTGAAAGTATTGTATGGGCTTATCTGTTTGCTGTGACTTTTAAAATCTATAATAAAAGTTGTCTTTGTTTCCCAAATTGTGTTTTTATTATTTTCTTTTTCTTGGAAAATGGTAATCAGAAAAAAACATTTCAATATAAATAATAACTGAAATTCAATTTGCACGATCACTTGTTATATGTGTCAATTTCTAAAAGCAATCACAAATCATATGTGCAGATTAATCAAAAAACCCGTTGAATACAATGACCCTGCACCCTCTCCCGACTTTGAATGTCCTCTGTATGGGGCCGAAGAAGAAGATTACGATGAGGTTCCAGAAGAGGTCTCACAGTTGCTTGAGCACGAGGAAAATACCATTCAGCCATATAAAGAGCCTTTGGAAGTGATTAATTTGGGTTCAGAAGAAGATCCGAAGGAAGTCAAGATCGGAGCATTACTGCATCCTGATGTGAAGAGCAGGTTAACTGAGATATTGAAAGAGTATGTTGATATTTTTGCTTGGTCTTACCAAGATATGCTTGGTCTAGATACAGATATTGTCGAGCACCGTTTTCCGTTGAAGCCAGAGTGTCCGCCAATTAAACAAAAGTTGAGAAGAACTCACCCAGATATGGCAGTAAAGATCAAAGAGGAGGTTCTAAAGTAGATTAATTCTGATTTTCTTGTGACGTCAGTGTATCCTCAATGGCTTTCCAATATTGTCCCAGTAACAAAAAAAGACGGAAAAGTCCGCATGTGCGTAGATTATAGAGATCTAAATAAAGCTAGACCAAAAGATGGTTTTCCATTGCCTCACATCGACATGTTAGTGGATAGCACATAAAAATTCAAAGTACTCTCGTTCATGGACGAATTTTCTGGGTATAATCAAATAAGAATGTCTCCAGAGGACATGGAAAAAACAACGTTTATCACACCCTGGGGAACACTCTGTTACAGAGTGATGCCCTTCAGGTTGAAGAAAGATGGTGCAACGTACCAGAGGGATATGAAAACCCTATTCCATGATCTGATGCACAAGGAAATTGAAGTATATGTTGATGATATGATTGCCAAATCCCAGACTAAAGAAGGGCATATAGAAGATTTGTTGAAGTTGTTTCAACGTTTGAGGAAGTATCGTCTCCGCTTGAATCCAAATAAATGCACCTTCGGTGTTCGATTGGGGAAATTGTTAGGTTTCATTGTTAGCCAGAAAGGAATTGAATTTGACCCTGATAAAGTCAAAGCAATTCAAGAAATTCCAGCACCAAGAACTGAAAAGCAAGTCAGAGGTTTCATCGGGCGTTTGAATTATATTTCTAGATTCATTTCCCACATGACTGCAACATGTGAGCCGATCTTTAAGTTGTTAAAGAAATATCAAGGTTGTGTGTGGACGGTTGATTGCCAAAGGGCATTTGAAAGTATTAAGGAATATCTGCTTGAACCTCCTATCTTGCTCCCTCCCGTAGAAGGAAGACCGTTGATTATGTATCTGACAGTGTTAGAGAAATCCATGGGTTGTATTCTGGGATAATAGGATAAAACATGGAAGAAGGAGATATAAGAGATACTAAAAATAATAAAGAAAAGTGACTACAACGTCGTGGAACAGTTGGGGCAAACCCCCTCGAAAATATCAATGTTTGCCTTACTCTTGTGTTATGAGGCTCATGCCAAAGCCTTGGTAAAGTTTCTCAATACCGCCCACGTGCCCCAAGAGACTTCTGTGATATGGTGGGAGAACTGACTTGAAGGTTTTGCGTTTTATCGCAAATGTTGCGGTTAGCAAGAGTCGCCATCGACTTTTCTTTTATCCAAAAGGAAAGGTGAAAAAGCACAGGAAAGACCTTTGAGATTATTTCTTGAGTTCGGGGGCAGAGTATGAAAAGGGAAGGTATTAGCACCCTTTTCATCCTTGGTTTTTCCATGGGCTCTTAGTTACTGGCTATATCACTTTCTTTTGTTTGAAATTGTGCTTGGTGTGGTTTTTGAAAGTATTTTGTAAAGAGGCCATTGTTTAGGCAATGTTTGTAATGATTCTTGTTTGTAAGAATGTATACAAAGATGTTTGATCTTTTGAAAATGTTTTCAAGTTTGTAAGATGTTTGAAAGTTTAAGTGTTTGTTTTGAAAATAGCAAGGATGTTTGTTTGACATTGAGAAAGTAATTAGGAGCATTCTACCTACTCAGAAGTATTTCTTGTTCATTTTCCTTTTCCTTTGACATTGTAATCTTACCATTGATTTGGTAAGTAACCCTATCTTTGGATGTAAACGGGACGGGCGTGGGTCATCTTGTAACCATGATTAACATTGTTGCAAGGTATCTTAGCATTCTTTTTTAGGGACTAAGATCATTTGAAAGACAACTTAGATAACATCATCGAGGGGCTATGATCTTGTATTTGCTTGTTCTTGCTAAGATACCTTACATGCGTAATATGGCCATTTTGTATAAGGAAACCAAGTGGAATATCCCTAGGGGTGCTTGTGTGCAAGTGTATTGTTTTCATGCTTGATTTTTTCTTGAATTAGGGTTTTCTAAGTATTTGTTTTAGTCTTTCCATACAAACCCTAATTACTAGCATGTTATATATAAATCAATAAATTGCGGAATTTAAAGTTACTACGCTATTACAACATTTATGGGGATGGGGTGTACAATTTGAATGGGGATTACAAGAATTTTAAACCTAGCTAGTCTATTACAACCATATTGAATTGGCATCAATGTACAAGGAAATAAATAAGTACAAAGTATAAAATGAATAAATATACAAAAATGCAAAATGTGAAGTAAATGGATATTTGTTTGGTTTTCATGAGAAAAAGAGAATTTGTTTTAACCTAATTAATTAAAGAAAATAATTAATCAAACTTAAATTTATTAAGAATTTTTTTTAAATAAAATCCTAAATTTGTTAATTGATTAAAAGAAAATAAGTTTAGAAAAAGTATTTTTTTTTGGTATTTTTGTCTAAAAAATATTTATAGCATTATAAAATATTTTTGGCCTTTTTTATATATGAATAAATATATTTTAATAGTGTAAAAGAAAAATAAATATTAACCTAGTTTTAATTAAATTTACAATATGATTTATAAAAATAAATAAAGTATAGTTAATAAAAACATTTTTTGTGAGAAAAAATAAAATAAACTAAGTCAAAATATAAATCTATCATTTTTTATATTTTTATGATTTTTTCAGTATTTAGAAAATATATTAAGAAAATAAAAATAAAAAAAGAAAATAAATAAACTTGGGCTAGGGGTGCAAGTAGTCCACAAGGGGGTTAGCTAGTAAAAATATAAAAAGACAACAGAAAGCCCAATGAGGCCCAGGCGCCCTGCAAAAAGGTCAGAAAATGCAAAAACATGTAAAAAACACAAAAGGGTACCACTGGGGCTTGAATCCAGGTCCCAAAGGTTACAGGCGCACGCTTCTACCACTGGGGTGGCTATACATCTGTTAACATAGGCAAATCAATAAATATACAAGGCAAAACACGCCCTGATGACTTCATCTTCAACCTCCATCCAGGCCAACTGTAACTTGCTCATTTCTCATCAAAAATGAAAACTGTAAACATGAAACTTGTAGCAAATTTTCTCACGGTTTCAGAAATGTAAAGCATTAGAACTATAGATCAAAGATAAGCATGAATTTTAATGGCCCTTATCTAAACCCTACAAATCTCAAAAATTTCAGTTTCAAAATTCTCTAAGCTCAAGCAAAATTAATGGAAGCTATGGACATGGTTAGCTTTAGGGAAATGATATCTACATGTTTTATTCCAAATTAAATCATTGATGATTCCTGTATGAAGAGTTCCAAAGTTAGAAAACTTACCTCAAAACTGGAAATCGTGTTTTGAGTTTGAGCTTGTTTCAAGTGATGGTGATGATCATGTTAGCTTCCTTGAGGTCCCAGGAAGCTAATGCAATGATTAGCTTGAGCAATGGATGGCTGAAATGGTTTGGAGAAGTCAATGTGCAGAGCTCTATTTTTGGAAATGGAGGATTGTGTTAATGGTGTTACAGTTCTATAATAGGGTGTGGGATCAACACTATATGATGTTTAGAAACTTTAGAAACCAAAAGGCCAAGAAACGCACGAGTAGATTATGAGTTTCAAGTTTTTGGTGAGTTTGTGTGAAAATAGAAGTGTGAAGTGTTATTCTAAGTTCTAGGTTCTTTCAAGGCTTGAGCATTCATCTATTTATGTCAAAAGGTTTGTGTATGTAAAAACAAAAGTGTTTGAGAGCTTTGGACCATTAGAAGTACAAGTTTCTAGCTTTTGGCTAGGTTACTTGATTTTGAAGAAAAGAGGGAAACAAGTTTCAAGAAGAGGTACAAGCATGGGATGGGTGATTTTAATTGTTTGAAACATTTCTCATGAGTTATAGAACTTATTTGATCATAAGAGAACAAGTACAAGGCTCAAGAACAATTTTTCTACAAAAAGTCACTTTATCAAAATGACAATGTAACCTTTCTTCCAAAAATGGATATAAATCATGTCCATGCATTGAATGCTTAAAGTGAGACCTCTAACAGTTATGTAAACCATTAATTATAGAGTACCTAACAAGTTTGAGGACTGCAAAGTAGAGTCAATGCATCACAACTTTGAATTTGAATTTTGTTCATCATTAAAATGACTTGTAATTAAAGTGATAAAACCCTAACTTCATCTCTTCGATTATCCCTACTCAAGAATGATCTCAAGGATTTCTTGGACATTTTGGAAAGCTTGCAATATGATATACAATCCATCTTTGAATTTCTTTTGAATATTACCCTTGGAACTATATGAAAAAGTGCCATGAAGTTGGGTCAAAATCCTGACCAAATTAGGGAAAAATTTCATTAAGTGTTTTGTTTCATGACCACGTGTTCTTAAAATTATAATTAGAGATACAAGTGCTTTTGGAAGAATTTGTGTGAAGAAAAGTTGTAGATTTCATGGAGAGCTACAACTTTAATGTTGGAAGTTTCTCTTGAATCACTTTGCATCATGGTGAAAAAATTGCTCAAAGTTATGAAAAAATAAGAAATTTTCAACACTTAGAAAATTTTCTATGTTTATAAATTTTGACTTTTCAAAATGAAATCTTGAATTTTTGATTTCTTGATGAATAAGTTTCATATTTTGAAATGTTTTGATGAATTGTGATCTTTGGCATTTTATTTTGACCAAAAAGTCAAAGTTTGACTTTTCAGTATACAGTTGACTTTTGATCAGTTGACTGAAAATTCATCTATCAATCCTTTGAACTTAAGTAATGTTTTGGGCCATGTTATTAGGTAAAAATGATTCAAATGAACTCTTGAGATCATGCCTTAAACCAATTGATCATTTTCTAGGTCAAAAATCAGAAATTGCCCTTTCCTAGTCAAAACCCTAATTTTGACCATTTTGCCCTTTTGGAGATTTGATCAAATTTCTTGAAGAATTGTGATCCAAACTTGATCAAATGATACATATGAGTTTAAAATGTTGATGGGAATAAAAAAATATGAATTTTGACTGTAAATTGGCCATAGTTGACTTTTTTCCCAATATAGCTGATTTTTAGGTCAACTATTCAATTGACTGAGCAAAAGTGTGATCCAAGGCTTGAAACTTGACATGAGTAATCTTGGGGGTCCATAATGATCCATGAAAGTCATATGGGGCATTGGAGGTTCAAAAATCCATGTGCAAACCCAAACCTAATTTTGGTTATCAGTGCTTAAGGAGGTGTCTTGAGTTGATCAAACCCTAGTGCAGTCCTGAGTCCAAGGAGATCTTATAAGCAAAATCTTGATAAGTGAGAGGGAAAATTTTGGGGTAAAACAGCTTCCCCTGTTCAATCTTCTTAAACCTGAAGAGTTAGACTGGCGAGTTTTTCCATTCGTGACTCGAAGGTGGAAGGTGATTTGACACTAGAGTGCCCAGAAATTTGCACTCAGTGATGTGATGGTTGAGGGAATGGGCTTAAAGATGCCATAAAAAAGTGATTGCTGAATCTCAAAGAGACTCTGAATGAGTATTAGAATGGCATCCATGTTTGGAGCGTATATATACTGTATCTGGAAGGTAAAATGAGTTTCAGGACGACATCTGTCTCTGAACATTGAATCTGAATGAGTATGAGAATGACATCAGTGTCTAGAGCGTATCTATACTGTATCTGAAGATTGAATCTGAATGAATATCAAAATGGAATCCGTGTCTGGAGCGTATCTATAATGTATATGAAGATTGAATCTGAATGAGTATCAGAATGGCATCCGTATCTGAAGTGTATCTGAACTATATCTTAAATCTTTGAATCTAAATGAGTATCAGAATGGTATCCGTATCTGGAGCGTATCTAAAGTGTATCTGAAAAATTTGAACATTGTTAATGGTAGATGTTAACCTTATGCTGTAAAGGGTAAAAGATTAGCTAAAATGTAAAGTCATATTGATTTACGCGAAGGTACCTTTGGCACCCATTCTAGTGGGCACACGATGACTAAAAAGATTCTACAGGCAGGATACTATTGGTCCACCATGGAAGCAGATTGTCATCAACAATCACGAACCTGTCACAAGTTTCAAATCTATGCTAACAAGGTACATGTGCCTCCAGTTTCTCTAAACGTCTTGACTGCTCCTTGGCCATTCGCGATGTGGGGCATTGACATGATCAGAGAAATCAAACCTACAGCTTCTAAAGGATACCGCTTCATCTTGGTTGCCATTGATTACTTCACAAAGTGGGTCGAGGAAGCTTCCTTCGCTTCTGTCACCAAGAATGTTGTGGCCTGATTCATCAAACAGAATCTTATCTGTCGGTATGGTATTATGGAGAGAATCATTATAGATAATGGTACCAATCTCAAAAATACTATGATCACTGCACTATGCGCGTAATTCAAGATCCATCATCATAACTCTTCTCCTTACCGATGGAAGATGAATGGCGCTGTAGAAGCCGCTAATAAAAACATCAAGAAGATCATACAAAAAATGACAGTAACCTACAAGGACTGGCATGAGATGCTACCATTTTCTCTCCACGGTTACCGTACCACGAAACGCACATCAACAGAGGCAATTCCTTTCTGTTTGGTATACGACATGGAATATGTCCTACCAATTGAAGTCAAAATACCTTCTTTGAGAATCATAAAGGATGCGGGGTTGAATGAAGATGAATGGATTCAAACTCGACTTGACCAGCTGAACTTGATTGATGAGAAGAGGCTCACAACTTCCTATCACAGACATATGTACCACAAACGTATGATCAAAGCTTTATACAAGAAGGTTAGACGTCAGGTATATCGGGTTGGTGATTTGGTAATCAAGCATATCATATTACCACAAGGTGACCCCCGGGCCAAATGGACTCCTACATACGAAGGACCATTTGTGATTAAAAACATATTCTCTGGTGGGGAAATGATCTTAACCACTATGGACGGCGACGACCTTCCGCAACCTGTAAACGTGGACATATTTAAAAGATACTACGCATGAACAAAGACCCGCTAGGTCAACTGGCCTAGGCAAAATTAGGGAATCCCGACGAACCAAAAGGTTTCGGGCAAAAATTAGGGATAAAATACAAAAAAATATGTACACCCGACAAGCTGAAAACTTGAAAAGGCGGCTTGGGAAAAAAAGGGTATCCCAGTGGACTGAAAACCTGAAAGGGAGGTCCAGGCAAAAGTTAGGGATTTAAAGCGTATAACTATGTCCCGTTGGATCACCTTACAACCAATCTTCAACATCAATCGTCAAACTCAAATGGGTCTAATCAATCCAATCAGCTTCGGACAAAGCAGCAAGTGGATGAGACGCTAAGAGACATGAAGGCTATAGCAGAGTGGGACCTCCCATGGGATTATTTCACATACCTATCTTTTCTTTGTATCAGTTTTCATTTTTACGACGATATCCTCTTACTAGGATGTTTGTCTCTTTGTACAAGAAACTTATTCAAGTTAATACAAGGATATTCCTTTGAAAGTGAAAAACTATCTGTCTCTCTTTTACTATTTCTGTTTTGTTTGCAAAAAACGTCCAATATTCATTTTTGAACATATGCATTTGAATGTAATTACTGTTTATAAATGAATGCATGAATGGAAAACTAAACAAAAAGACATTTACTAATGGCTTTAAGAAACAGGGCAACATCTATGTGCTATTCCACAAAACCCCGCATGTACATTCTCCAACAGAGAAGAAGCAAGAACATTATGTTACAGGATCTTTGTCATATCCCCAGCAGGTAGCCTAATGGTGCCTTTTTGCCTTCATATTCCCGATGGAGCAAAACTTCCAATTACCACTTCAAAGATTCCTCGCAAAGGTCGCTCAGCTTTTCAGGATTTCCCAGCAAGATTTCATAAAGCCCACCGGAAATGCACGGCGTTTCTCTTCCCCAACAGAGCTTATTTCTCTGATTTTTGAAACCCATCCATCATTGCTTCAACTTCAACAAAATATGAAGACTTACACTCCTCATTCCCGACGGCAGTCAAGGATTTATTTTGCCCAATCCCACAACACTACAGTAGAATAGCTTACATGCGCATGCATCACATCTATATGTCATAAACATTGATGACACAAACACATTCATCACAATCTCATTGCGCTATGCATTTCATGCATCATGGCATCACATACAACTAACTCTTTACCTTTTTCAGGAAAGATCAATCAACATAAAATTATTATCAAATTTTCAACAAGACAAGGCAAATGTCTATGAACAAATCAATCGTAGATAAATTCCCGAAACAACACGGGGTTACTATCTACATAAAAATTACTTCCTTCAGACCTCTGCCGGTTCAGTTTAAACCTCTCAATGATTTATCTAGGTTCTATCCCGCAGACATCTTCTCTAGGTTCAGATAAGTAGTTCCAAGATTTATTCTAATTCTTTTCCAAACCCCTGCCTGTTCAGTTTAAATCTCTCAACGGTTTATCCCAATTCTTTCTCGCAGATATATTCTCTGGATCAGATAAGTCGCTCTAACATTTATTCTTATTCTTTTCCAGACCCCTGCCGATTCAGTTTAAATCTTTCAATGATTTATCCTAATTCTTTCCCACAGACATCTTCTCTAGGTTCAGATAAATCGCTCCAAGATTTATTCTGATTCTTTTCCAGATCCTTGTCGGTTCAGTTTAAATCTCTCAACGGTTTATCCGGATTCTTTCCCGCAGAAATCTTCTCTGGTTCAGATAAGTCGCTCCAAGATTTATTCTGATTCTTTTCCAGACCCCTTCCGGTTCAGTTTAAATCTCTCAATAATTTATCCTGATTTTTTACTGCAGACATCTTCTCTGGTTCAGATAAGTCGCTCCAAGATTTATTCTGATTCTTTTCCAGACCACTGTCGGTTCAGTTTAAATCTCTCAATGGTCCATCCTGATTCTTTCCTGCAGACATCTTCTCTGGTTCAGATAAATCGCTTAAAGATCTATTCTAATTCTCTCCAGTTAAAGAATACCCAATACCTCTTTTGGTTCAGTTTAAGCCTCTCAACAGTTTATCCTGATACTTTCCAAATAGACACTTTCCTTGGTTCAAATAAATCACTCCATGATTTATTCTGATTCTTCCCAGTTAAAGGTTATTCACGACTTCTGCTAGGTTCCGTTTTAAATCGACCAAAGGTTTATTATGATTCTTTCCCCAGTTGAAGTCAAAATTAGACTTAGTCTAATTTCTATCAACAATCACCTCTGGATGGCATCTATAAGCCCATATCCTCCCACTCTCCATCATTTCTCCAAATGGAATCTTTAAGCTCATTCCTTACACCTCAACCACAACATCATCAAGTGCAAGTTTCTGGGCACTCTAGTGTTCAATCATCTTCTACCTTCAAGTCACGAATGGCAGATTCTCCAATCTAACTCTTCAGGTTTAAGAAGATTGAACAGGGGAAGCTGTTGTACCCCAAAATTTTCCCTCTCATTTCTCAAAGGATCATCCTGGACCCTCAGGTTTGCTTCTATCAAGTTTCAAGTCTTGAATTACAATTTTCCAAGAAAGCCATTCACAAGGGAAAAATGGTCAAAAGCACACTGAAAAGTCAAACTTTGACTTTTGGATGAAAAATCAAGTTTCAACAATTATATTTAATCAAGACATGAAATTAGTTCATCAAAATCAGAAGTCAGAAATTACTTTGAAAAAATAAAATTTCTAAACATTTGGAAAATTTTCTAAGTGTTAGGAGAAGATGATACTTCAGAACTTCTGGGCCAGCCTTCACGCGAGCGCAATCAGAAATGCAAACATGGTCCAGAACATGATGCTTCAATCAGAACATATGGAAGCAATGTTCTTTGGTTAGAACATGACTCTTCAGCATATGGAGGTTACATTCCGATCTTCTGCGATCAGAACATATAGAAGCAATGTTCTTCGATCAGAACATGACTCTTCAGCATATGGAGGTTACATTTCTGATCTTCTGCGATCAGAACATCACCAAATCCCAAAATGTCGTTTAAGCAACCTACTGCCTTACTATATCACAGTCCTGCAATCATCTGCTGATCCATTCCACGCCTACACTTTCTCAAACCCTATTTTTGCACCAAATTAGCATACAAAAAACTGTGATTAAAAAGAAATGGAACAATATGCCAAAAAGGATTAAATCTCATTTGGTTTTCCCCTCAAAACCACAACAAACTCACCTATAAATAAGTTGCTCCATCACACTTTCAAGGGGCTCAATTTTGGAAAGATAAAATTATCAAATACAAAAAGAGATAAGAGAAAACAGAAAACATTTGTAAACTCAGAATTCCAAAACAAAACCAAAACCTTTGTTCTTCCCTTTGAATCAAAGAACATAACACCTTATGTTCCGTTGCTCTTGCTGATTCCAGAACATCTGAAGGCAGCAGCTCAAGTCCCAAACACAAGTTTCAGATTCAAGGTAAGTCTTTTTGACTTCGAATCTTTTCATTCAAAACATCATTAAATATGTAAATGTCATCGTATTGATGTTGTTCATACCATTTCATAAGTAGAAAAAATTGTGGATCAGAACTTATTGAATAAAGCTAGGCTCAAAATTAGGATTAGAACTTCTATGAACTGTTGTGCTTTTATCTTTCTGATTTTTTGTTGTTTAGAACAGGATAAGTTGCTGACGAGTTGATTGATGTAAGGAAGGAGTTGAAGTGTAACACAGAAATTCTGGGTTTTTTCTTTCCCACTGTTTTAGAATAACACAGAGCTTCTGAGCTCTCCTCACTTTGTAACACGCACAAAACTTTTGA
This sequence comes from Vicia faba, assembly GCA_948472305.1. NCBI lineage: Eukaryota > Viridiplantae > Streptophyta > Magnoliopsida > Fabales > Fabaceae > Vicia > Vicia faba. The sequence goes on along the minus strand of OX451741.1, from coordinate 928,604,211 downwards.
TTTCACTCACTTTTTAACACGCACAGAACTTCTGATTTTCACTCACTGTTCAATACAACACAGAACTTCTGATTTTCACTCACTGTTCAACACAACACATAACTTCTGACTTTTTGCTCACTGTCTAAACACAACCCAGAACTTATGTTTTTTCCCTCTGACGTTTCTTTCAGGATCCCAATGGCATCAACCCAGAACTTCTGATCATCTCTGACGTTTCATTATGAACCAGTGCGCCTGACATCAGAACTTCTGATCCTATTTGTTTTGCTTTCAACAACATGCTGGTCCTATTTCTTATTGTTTTTCCTTTTTCTCTATCATTTTTATTAATATAAAAGGACATCAAAAAATATTTTCTTTTATTAAATAATTATTTTCCTTTTAATTTATTAAGACAAAAATTTATTTTTAAAAAACAAACCTTTTCCTTTCCTTATATTGTACAATTCAATATGGTTATAATAGATAACTAGGATTTAAATTCTTGCAAACCCCCATTTGTAATTATGTACCCCTGTCCCTAAATGATATAATAGCGAATGACTTTACTTTTCCGCACTTTTATTGCTTTCATATATTGTTATTAATTAGGGTGTGTATGGCAAGACATGTAATCAACAAATAGATAACCCTAATCAAGATTAAATGCATGTAATTCAAACACACTTGCACCCTTAGGGTAATCCCGCTTTGTTGCCTTTCAAAAATAGTCATGTCCCTCGAACATGGGCGTTTTAGCAAAGACCCTCGATAAAAGATCGTAGTCCCTCGATGACCCTTAATTTCGCCTTCGATAAACGATCTAGTCCCTAAACGGAATTTCTAAAGCATCCCATAAGTTGCCTTCTATGACTATACAAAACGTACCACGCCCGTCCCTTCACATCCAACGATGGGGTTTCTTACCAAAACAATGGTAAGATAACAACATCTAAAGAAGGAGTAAAAGAATGTTTAAGACCTTTTGAGTAGGTAGGTTGCCTCTAGTTTCTTGCTTTCTCACAACAAAAACATTTTATACACCAACACTCTCATTTTGAAACATTTTCAAAAGACAACACTTTGTACGCATTCTTATAGAAATGAGAGCCATTACAAAGACACCTTTTCAAAATCACTTTCAAAAACACATTCCATAAACACCTCTTTGAACTATTTTCCAAACAACACTTTGTACGCGTTCTTATAAAAATGAGAACCATTACAAAGACAATTTCAAAATACTTTCAAAACCCACACCACAAGCACATTTTTCAAACAAAAGCAAGTGATCTAGAAAGAAACTAAGAGCCCGTAGAAAACTACGGATGAAAAGGCTGCTAATACCTTCCCTTTTTATAACCTACCCCCCGAACTAAAGAAAATATCTCGAAAGGTCTTTCCTGTTCTTTTCAACCTTTCCTTTTGGATAAAAGAAAAGTCGGTGGCGACTCTTGCTAACCGCAACAAATGCGATCAAATGCAAAACACCCAAGTCAGTTCTCCCACCATGTTACAACGAGCTTTCTTTAATAAGAACTAAGCTGGTAATCCTCTAATCCCTCCTTTAGTAGTCATATGGGCTTCAACCTCAGACTTCCCCCAGATGGATCAAAGCAGCAATCTCGTGTGGTTTTGGCTCACCCTCCAAACCAGTAAAAGGAACATGATCAGGAATAGGTAAATCCAGCAGATAAAAATACTCCTCCAGTGTAGGCATCAACTGATAGTCCAGGAAAGTAAAGCAATGATACATCAGATTATAGAACTGGACCAAGGTCGAGAGAATACCCTCCTTCATCCTAAGCTTCATGATAGGAATGATGGATCCATACTTCTTCCAAAACTCTGTAGAACACTCAATCTCGAGAATTAGACTGATCAACTCATCTATCTTAGGATCTTTGAAACTGTGTTTTCTGGTCTTTCTTTTTCCAGAATCCATGGTCAAAAGGTACCTGAGATATTCACAAATGGTCAACTTTCAAGTACCTTGAAATAAAATTTCTTAAAAAGATGCTTATGAGTGCATGGATGCATGATGCAACAATCACACACAAGATCACAAACATAGCGTTCATAGGTTCAACGTCACGAGCATGAGGTCGAAGGTACTACCCATAAGGTATGGTCTAAAAGTTAGCACCTTCCGAACAAGGTTTTAGAGGTTCCCAGAGTCTACGTCCTTCCTTCGGATATTACCAGCTTCCTATTTAACTCGATAATTAGTAATATTCTCAAGAAAAACTCATCCGAGCATAGTATCGTGTGACAACTATTTCTGGATTACTCCGTCATAGCTTCCGTACTACACCTAAAAGGCCAAGATGGGTTAGGTATTCTACGGTCCTCAACTTCAGTAGCCTCCCAGGTCGAAAGCAGTACGTCTTCCTGATTACTCGGTAAATGACACTATAGTCAAAGGGGCCTCCACTGAGTGGGGGATCTCATGCCTCCTTTTTTGGGATTACTCCCTCAAAGTTAACATGACTATACCGCACATCCTATATTAAGGTTTGCCCAAGTTCGGGCATAAGACTTATAAGTAATCACCAAGAACCCTGAAAACCAGGAAAATCCAGGCAAACATATAAACAACATATAACACATAACCAACAATAGCACATATACATATATAAACAAAGATAGGTTCAACCCACTTAGGGATATACCAGCAAGAGGTCAATCTTTCCCCAGTGAAGTCGCTATTTTTTTTCTGTAGTGATAGAAATGTTGAAGACTAAGCCATTGGATTGACTAGACTTATATAGATCAAAAAATAAAAATCGCCACCGCACTTTATTGTTTCCAAAGGAATGGGAAAAGAGAGAATAACTCAAAAAGAGGGGGAAAGATTCTAGGTAAGGGGGTTGGTTATGCAAAGGGAAGGTATTAGCACCCTAAACATCTACGATACTCCGCAGAAACCTCTTTGAAAAATCTGTATATTTTGGCTATAAAATGTTGTATAAATAATAGATGTTGGAGGTGAGAAAAGAAGTATTTTGTATGATTTTTGCACCCACCGCGGTTGTGAACCTTTAGTGTCTACGTACCACCTTTCATGCAATAGGAGATCAGGGTACACGTAGTTCACCTTTTAAAAAAAATATTAAAAGTGGAGGATATGGATTAGATTTTAAAATCAACAACGCCTCACTCAATACCCAAGTGGAAAATATCTCTCTTCACTATATATTGTAGAAGTATAGTTGTTTGCATCACTACAAGGATTGGCAAGAGTCCAATATTTTGAGAAAAGTTTAAGATAAAAGCCAAGATGACAAAAGGGTTTGAAATGAGATTAATTAACTTTTAGTCTTCTAAAAAAAATGCCAAGGTATTATTAAATTGATTGGAGTTTATTTATGAAAAATGTTTTGAAAATGCATGGACCTAGGTCCAAGTTTATTATGAAAGTGGTTAAAGTTTAAAAACAAGAAGAGTTTTCAAAAGGGGGAAGAAGATTTTTGAAATTAAATAAGGTGGGAGGAAAAGAAGAGACTATCCTAGAGCATCAGGTAAAAGCTAGGGATAAGAACCATCTAACTAACAAGAAACCATTACTTGACATTATGAGTCAAGATATAATTCCCATTATTTGGATTAAAACTAAACAAGCAAAGATATTAGATCTCTTGAGAGAACCAAACTTCAAGTGTATTAAGTCTTCACAAAAATAAGCAAGAGTAACGGCTATATACGGGTGAGTTCCAGATTACAAACAAAGTATATAATCATAATAACCTGTACACAAAACAAACAAACAAACCAATGTCTTGAGGTAAATCTCAAGAACTCCAGAAAAAATATCAATTAAGGTCACAAGTTCTCCAACATAGGCCAAGGTCTCTAGTTCTAAGTCCAAGAAGTCCAATATTCCATAATGCCAAAGATAGTAACCAAATAGTCCAAGTATCATTAATGTTTTTTATGGTTTATGTTGATTATTAGGTGTCTTAAAAAAGAAAAACTCAAGTGATAAAAATAAAAATGACAAGAAAGTAAATGCTCAAGTGAGCAAAGATGAAAAATAGCATGAAATATAAATGCTTAAAAGTAAATGGTGTAACACCCCGTTTTTGATTAAATGTTAATTCGGTTATTTGAAATAAAAATATTCATAATGATAAAATACTATTTTGAGTAATATTAATTTGGTGTGTAGTAATATTTGACTTTGTTTGATTAATTGGCATGATTAGGTTTATATAGAATAAATATTATTTAATGTAATATTGTTTAATAGGGTTATATATTATAATTTGAATTAAATAATTGTTGGGGCCAAATTACAATTTTAGAAAGATAGAGGGAGGAAAGTTAGTAGTAGAAGGGGAGTTTTATAAAATAGAAAAGGAGAGTTAGTAAGAGAAAAAGAAAAGAGGAGAAAGAAGAAAGAAAAGAGGAGAAAGAAGAAAGAAAAGAGGAGAAGAGGAGAAAGAGAGCTAGGCTTGGAGTTGCAACATCTCCATCATCTTGTTTCAAGAAAACCCACACCAAGGTAAGGGGTTTGATTCTCCATCTCATATTGTTAGGTTTGGTATGATATATTTTGGATTTAGGGGTAAAATTGATAGTGGATTTTTTAGGATTTTGTTGGTTGATTGTTAGAATGGTTTAGAAAAGTTGGATTAGGAGTATGGTTTGTGGGTGTATTAGGTGCTAACTTGTAGAAATTAAGAGTATTGAAATGGGAAAGAAAACCATGGTAGTTGAATGAGAAAAACTCAAAAGAGTGGAGTTTTCACGCAGGCTTCACAACACGGGTCGTGTTGCAGCACACGGGTGCCCGTGTTGCTGTTCTGACTTGGCATTTTCTTGGCTCGTTCTGGTGGCCTCTCAACACGGGCCGTGTTGTAGCACACGGGTGCCCGTGTTGATGCGTCTGTAGCCTCCAAAATTCTAATTTTCGCACTTCCTTTAGAACCCGTTTGTGTTCCGATTTCGGTAGATTCGTCGATGGAGCAAGTTGCTCCGAATCCAAAGAAAATTGACGTGCTAGCGTAATCCGACGTGTAGCTTGACGTAGTGAAGTTCGTCTTGCGAAATTCCGACTTTTAAGAATCGACCCGATTTTAGTGCGAATGAGATAAGTTGAGTTTAATCCCGAATCTAACCGTTCGAGTTACATTCCGGTGACTCGATCGCGATGAGAACATTGAGAATAATGCCGATTCATTGATAATGACTTTATGTTGAAATATACTTTCCAATTTGGAATTGTTGATAGTTGATGGTTTATGTTTTGGTTGAGTAAGTAATCTCGTTTGTATACATTTTACTTGACGTTGAGATTGATAAATTATATGTATGCATGCATGTACAATAGTTGATGTTCCATTGGTTGGATTTGATGGCATGTGTATTTTAAGATTGTTGTGAGTCTTAATTGCATGCATTGGTTATATTGTACATTGCATGGCATGGGGGTCTTGAAACAGAGACGGTGAAACTTTGGGTCCACAATATCTAGACGGTGACCCTATTGTGGGAAAAGACGTAGTGACCTTGATCCGTAAGGGAAACATAGGTGGTGGAACATTGGGTCCACAATATCTAGACGGTGACCCTATTATGGGAAAAGACGTAGTGACCTTGATCCGGAATGGAAACATAGGTGGTGGAACCTTGGGTCCACAAGTCGGTACCGCATTTGCATACGTTAAGTCGTGTTGTGAGTCACATGTATAATTGTGCATGATATGTATGTGTGTTGATGTGTTTGATTATGTGCCAATATTGTTGTTGTTTGAATTATGGTTATGTGCCAAGGATGTGAGTATTCGAATAATCGGTTTACATGGTTAATGTGTTGGAAATGGATTCCTTGAGTAAGGATGCTACAGGTGATAAAATGAACATGATCATTATGTATTGCTTTATTTATTGCCATTTCATTTACTTAAAATTACATGTTATATGATTATTGGAATTCTTACCCTTTTGTTGGCCAATGCTTTTGATGGCATTGTGCAGGTACCGAGGACGGTAGCGCGAGGCGCTAGCTAACGGATGCATTGGATTGCAATCTGTTTTATTTTGATTAGAGTCGAGTCGATGCTCTGGTAGTAACACATGGGGGGGGGGATTTATTTAGTGTCGAACTCGATTATTTTGTATTTGGATTATGATGTATATAATCCTTATTCGTGTATATGGTGTTTTGTAGATGTGAGACTTGATAACATATGCTTATGTGAATTATGATGGCTTGATGCCTTGAATTATGTTTTTGATTCCTCCATAAATGGAGATGATGTGAAATTATGAAACTCCGTTGCGTTTGCACGAGAGAATGAAGTAAATATTTATTGTATGTTTGTTTTGTGTTGGAATGCTTATACTTTCAAACATACCCTGTCCGTTTTCCTTAAAAACTTTGGAATGTGATGTGTGTTGTGGCATCCCTTCCGTGCAATTTTATTTCTCTGATTTTTTTATCTTTACCTTTAATTGGGGTATTTAGAAGGGGTGTTACAATAGTGGTATCAGAGCAGGTCGGTCTATCGGCCAGGTTGTTTATGTGTTTAATCCCTTTTGGTACGCGACATGTGTATGAAACACTGTCGGTACTTGTTTGTGTCCTTTTCGTTGTCTGCAGAGGTACGTGTGAAATAAGTGGGGGAGAAGTTTCTTCTCTGAAGTTTTGTGCAAGAGGTTGGTTCAGTATACCGCCGATTGTAAGATGTAAGTAGTGCCGAACAGTTGATGCTTCAAGCATGGTTATGTTTAAGTAGCTTGAGGGGTAAGATTGAAGATGATGTGTGGTTTGGTAACGATGGTTAATGCCACCTCATGATTGTCGACTGTCCATTGACAAATTGAGGGACTGATCATCCTTAATCTCTTGTTGATAGTAGTCGGGAATTGTGTTGTTTGGGATAGACTTGTCTTGCCAACTTATTAGAGTGTGAAGCAGATGAGTTGGCACAAGGCAGTGCATGGTTACTTGAGTTGTGGACGAATTTGGATTTTGGTGAGAAATAAGATTTTTGGCAAGCGAGCTTGTTGTTGTGATTCTTCTGAAACCTTTTGTGGAAATGTGAGTGAATTACCGCTGTAGTGCGAGGTGAAGTTTTGATGGATTTAGTTTCTGGAACTAGTTGGGATTCGAAGTATCCTTAAGGGATGTTTGTTTCTGAATTAGAGTTGAAGAGTCAACTTGAATATTGGTTTTAGTAGAGTTTGTTATTTTGAGTGGTTCACTGTGGAGTGCGCCGATTGTGTTGTTCGAGAAGAGCAAAGGTTACCTAAGTTGGTGTGTCGTTTGTAGTCAAGGAATGAAGCGGATGTTTAGGACGAGTGTCTGCTTCAGAGGATTGATATTTAAGTGAAGCAGTTATTTGGAGTTTATGTGTTTAGTGAGATCGTTTTGAAGTCTGGCTGCCTATGGGTTAGTGTGAGGGTTGAAGATGTTCAGGTAATGCTTTTCAAGATAGTGTATGGTCCGGGCGAGTATAAGCTGATGTCATTAGTGTGACTAATGCGTCAGGTAAGATTTTAAAATGTTCCAACAGTACTCTCATGAGTAGCTGAAGAGTTGTTTCGTGTTCATGGATATTATTTGGTTTACATCAAGTTAAGGGATTGTGGCAAGCATCCGAGTGTTGCGTTATCAGTAGTGGAGTTAGATTGGAGCATGTTGAGCCCTCTAAAGAAGGAGTTTTGGAACTGTTGGACGTGAGTGTCTTAAGTAAGAAACTTAGACGGCAATATTTTGGACAGTTCCGCGGAGATCTATTTTGGGTCTTGTCGAAGACTTTAAGGGGCTAATTCATAGTTTAGAAGTTCTTTTGTTTTGGATGGTTAACTTTGTGAGTTTGATGGAAGATATTTTTATGAGTTGGTATTGATCGTGAGTATTTTGACCCGAAATGGTTGAGTCACTAATTGGACTTCGCAATGGGAAGCGAATTTGTTTTAGCCGGTGAAAAGTTTAGCGAATGCCTTGATTTTGGTTTTGTTTTGTACTGAAGAACCTGGTGCGACGTGTTGTGATATTTTGTTTTGGACGTAAGATGTATTTCGACATAGAGTTGGAAAAGTGTATTACTACCTTGGAACGATTTGATTTTTCTTATGGAAAATAATCGGATGCGGGAGTTAGAGTTTGATGCAGTTATGCTCATTGGAACCTTATAGGTACAGATGTTAACGACAAGGAGATTGGAATTGTTGAAGACAATTCAAGTTGAGTATGATCTATAAAGAGACTTCGTCTGTTGTTGAATTTATTAAGTTGATATTGAGGATAACCCAAGAATATCTTATTTGAGATTTATTATTTTGAAAGAATGTTGCATGTTTGTTTTGAGACGCTTATTGAGATTAAACTCAGAAGGTTATTAAGGATTCGTTCACTACTACCATATGGATTTCACCGGATACTAATGGTCGCGGTGAATTATTAGATTACGACTAAAATAAGTCTTGGCGGTAAGGAATTTGGTGATGGTTTGGTAACCACAGGTACTTAAAGATGATTGATGTTTTATAGAGGAAGATGTTCTGTTTGTGACTGAAGTCGGTCGCGACGGTGTTTATGTTGGATTCCATAGAAATTGATGTTATGGTTCTAAGTCCAAACTATGTTGTAATTTCAGGAGTATGAGACGAAATTGATGAGTAGAGTTCTTGAGAGAGTGTTTTGGTTTGGATTACCACTTTAGAAGATTGAAAGATATGAGAGATGTTTCGAATAAGAAACCAGTGTATTAATCGTTGCGACGATGTGAGGATAGTGATTACGTAATTAAACTTTGGGAATTGAATTGTTATAAGGGAAGACTTCACGGAAGTCAAGTGTATACATCGAAGTTTCACAAGTGAAATATTTGGACAGTATTTGAAGAGGTCAAACTATGTCGTGTATTTCAGAGGATCAACGGACGTTGATCAATCGAGAATGAAAGAGTGATTCTTCGAGTTGATGAAGCTGATGTTGCGAGGTGTCTTGATGGGTGTACGCTTTGAACGTATCCATTTTGGGTGATTGGGAAGTTGAGGAGTAACCAAGTTGTTTTACGGTTGACATCTTATGCATAAAGTGACACAGCATAGTTTAGGTATCGAGCATTGAGTTTTAGCGAGTATGCGGGATTGTTGGATTTGGGCTAGTGAGTTATAGTCGCAAGTCGTCAGTATACGTCCTAGGATGAGTGGTATGTCGCAGTTCAGTTATGTTTGGGTAACTTGGTATTGTTCAAGGGTGGTACGTTGGTAATCTACAAGGACGAGGTGACCTTGTGATTTTCTGGAATGAGAGCGATAACTGCAAGTGTAATTCTTGAGTTCGTACTTATGCGTGAATGATGGCATCTTTTCGTGTTTGCGTAGCACGCGTGGTTTTATCCTTTCTAATTGTTTCAGTTTTGGTTTGTTTAACCATTTTGTTGTTTTTTTTTAGCGATGGTGTCGGTGTTGTGTCCTAGGACTTTATGTTCCTACCTTTGGTGACTCGTTTCCGAGGCGTCGGTTCGAGTGTATGACTAATTCTATGTTTGAGACATTAGGATGGTACCGATCTTGTTTGTTTAGTTCTCGAGCGAACCGGTGTGTCTGCGACTTGTTTAGTTGTTGGGTGTTAGCTGATTGTCGAGTGCATTGTGTGGGCTTCGCATCTCGGCATGGTTGTTCTTGTCTAAACGTTATGGCTAGGGAGATGCCCTTGTGTTAGGTGTATTTTGTATGTTGTTTAATTAACGCAAGGATTGGGTGGACGAATGCGTAGGCATGTCCCGATTTGTTCGTTTTGGTCAAAATTTTCGAGGCCGAAAATCTTTTAAGTGGGGGAGAGTTGTAACACCTCGTTTTTGATTAAATGTTAATTTGGTTATTTGAAATAAAAATATTCATAATGATAAAATACTATTTTGAGTAATATTAATTTGGTGTGTAGTAATATTTGACTTTGTTTGATTAATTGGCATGATTAGGTTTATATAGAATAAATATTATTTAATTTAATATTGTTTAATAGGGTTATATATTATAATTTGAATTAAATAATTGTTGGGGCCAAATTACAATTTTAGAAAGATAGAGGGAGGAAAGTTAGTAGTAGAAGGGGAGTTTTATAAAATAGAAAAGGAGAGTTAGTAAGAGAAAAAGAAAAGAGGAGAAAGAAGAAAGAAAAGAGGAGAAAGTAGAAAGAAAAGAGGAGAAGAGGAGAAAGAGAGCTAGGCTTGGAGTTGCAACATCTCCATCATCTTGTTTCAAGAAAACCCACACCAAGGTAAGGGGTTTGATTCTCCATCTCATATTGTTAGGTTTGGTATGATATATTTTGGATTTAGGGGTAAAATTGATAGTGGATTTTTTAGGGTTTTGTTGGTTGATTGTTAGAATGGTTTAGAAAAGTTGGATTAGGAGTATGGTTTGTGGGTGTATTAGGTGCTAACTTGTAGAAATTAAGAGTATTGAAATGGGAAAGAAAACCATGGTAGTTGAATGAGAAAAACTCAAAAGAGTGGAGTTTTCACGCAGGCTTCACAACACGGGCCGTGTTGCAGCACACGGGTGCCCGTGTTGCTGTTCTGACTTGGCATTTTATTGGCTCGTTCTGGTGGCCTCTCAACACGGGCCGTGTTGCAGCACACGGGTGCCCGTGTTGATGCGTCTGTAGCCTCCAAAATTCTAATTTTTGCACTTCCTTTAGAACCCGTTTGTGTTCCGATTTCGGTAGATTCGTCGACGGAGCAAGTTGCTCCGAATCCAAAGAAAATTGACGTGCTAGCGTAATCCGACGTGTAGCTTGACGTAGTGAAGTTCGTCTTGCGAAATTTCGACTTTTAAGAATCGATCCGATTTTAGTGCGAATGAAATAAGTTGAGTTTAATCCCGAATCTAACCGTTCGAGTTACATTCCGGTGACTCGATCGCGATGAGAACATTGAGAATAATGCCGATTCATTGATAATGACTTTATGTTGAAATATACTTTCCGATTTGGAATTGTTGATAGTTGATGGTTTATGTTTTGGTTGAGTAAGTAATCTCGTTTGTATACATTTTACTTGATGTTGAGATTGATAAATTATATGTATGCATGCATGTACAATAGTTGATGTTCCATTGGTTGGATTTGATGGCATGTGTATGTTAAGATTGTTGTGAGTCTTAATTGCATGCATTGGTTATATTGTACATTGCATGGCATGGTGGTCTTGAAACAGAGACGGTGGAACTTTGGGTCCACAATATCTAGACGGTGACCCTATTGTGGGAAAAGACGTAGTGACCTTGATCCGGAAGGGAAACATAGGTGGTGGAACATTGGGTCCACAATATCTAGACGGTGACCCTATTATGGGAAAAGACGTAGTGACCTTGATCTGGAATGGAAACATAGGTGGTGGAACCTTGGGTCCACAAGTCGGTACCGCATTTGCATACGTTGAGTCGTGTTGTGAGTCACATGTATAATTGTGCATGATATGTATGTGTGTTGATGTGTTTGATTATGTGCCAATATTGTTGTTGTTTGAATTATGGTTATGTGCCAAGGATGTGAGTATTCGAATAATCAGTTTACATGGTTAATGTGTTGGAAATGGATTCCTTGAGTAAGGATGCTACAGGTGATAAAATGAACATGATCATTATGTATTGCTTTATTTATTGCCATTTCATTTACTTAAAATTACATGTTATATGATTATTGGAATTCTTACCCTTTTGTTGGCCAATGCTTTTGATGGCATTGTGCAGGTACCGAGGACGGTAGCGCGAGGCGCTAGCTAACAGATGCATTGGATTGCAATCTGTTTTATTTTGATTAGAGTCGAGTCGATGCTCTGGTAGTAACACATGGGGGGGGATTTATTTAGTGTCGAACTCGACTATTTTGTATTTGGATTATGATGTATATAATCCTTATTCGTGTATATGGTGTTTTGTAGATGTGAGACTTGATAACATATGCTTATGTGAATTATGATGGCTTGATGCCTTGAATTATGTTTTTGATTCCTCCATAAATGGAGATGATGTGAAATTATGAAACTCCGTTGCGTTTGCACGAGAGAATGAAGTAAATATTTATTGTATGTTTGTTTTGTGTTGGAATGCTTATATTTTCAAACATACCCTGTCCGTTTTCCTTAAAAACTTTGGAATGTGATGTGTGTTGTGGCATCCCTTCCGTGCAATTTTATTTCTCTGATTTTTTTTATCTTTACCTTTAATTGGGGTATTTAGAAGGGGTGTTACAATAGTGGTATCAGAGCAGGTCGGTCTATCGGCCAGGTTGTTTATGTGTTTAATCCCTTTTGGTACGCGACATGTGTGTGAAACACTGTTGATACTTGTTTGTGTCCTTTTCGTTGTCTGCAGAGGTACGTGTGAAATAAGTGGGGGAGAAGTTTCTTCTCTGAAGTTTTGTGCAAGAGGTTGGTTCAGTATACCGCCGATTGTAAGATGTAAGTAGTGTCGAACAGTTGATGCTTCAAGCATGGTTATCTTTAAGTAGCTTGAGGGGTAAGATTGAAGATGATGTGTGGTTTGGTAACGATGGTTAATGCCACCTCATGATTGTCGACTGTCCATTGACAAATTGAGGGACTGATCATCCTTAATCTCTTGTTGATAGTAGTCGGGAATTGTGTTGTTTGGGATAGACTTGTCTTGCCAACTTATTAGAGTGTGAAGCAGATGAGTTGGCACAAGGCAGTGCATGGTTACTTGAGTTGTGGACGAATTTGGATTTTGGTGAGAAATAAGATTTTTGGCAAGCGAGCTTGTTGTTGTGATTCTTCTGAAACCTTTTGTGGAAATGTGAGTGAATTACCGCTGTAGTGCGAGGTGAAGTTTTAATGGATTTAGTTTCTGGAACTAGTTGGGATTCGAAGTATCCTTAAGGGATGTTTGTTTCTGAATTAGAGTTGAAGAGTCAACTTGAATATTGGTTTTAGTAGAGTTTGTTTGTTTGAGTGGTTCGCTGTGGAGTGCGCCGATTGTGTTGTTCGAGAAGAGCAAAGGTTACCTAAGTTGGTGTGTCGTTTGTAGTCAAGGAATGAAGCGGATGTTTAGGACGAGTGTCTGCTTCAGAGGATTGATATTTAAGTGAAGCAGTTATTTGGAGTTTATGTGTTTAGTGAGATCGTTTTGAAGTCTGGCTGCCTATGGGTTAGTGTGAGGGTTGAAGATGTTCAGGTAATGCTTTTCAAGATAGTGTATGGTCCGGGCGAGTATAAGCTGATGTCATTAGTGTGACTAATGCGTCAGGTAAGATTTTAAAATGTTCCAACAGTACTCTCATGAGTAGCTGAAGAGTTGTTTCGTGTTCATGGATATTATTTGGTTTACATCAAGTTAAGGGATTGTGGCAAGCATCCGAGTGTTGCGTTATCAGTAGTGGAGTTAGATTGGAGCATGTTGAGCCCTCTAAAGAAGGAGTTTTGGAACTGTTGGACGTGAGTGTCTTAAGTAAGAAACTTAGACGGCAATATTTTGGACAGTTCCGCGGAGATCTATTTTGGGTCTTGTCGAAGACTTTAAGGGGCTAATTCATAGTTTAGAAGTTCTTTTGTTTTTGATGGTTAACTTTGTGAGTTTGATGGAAGATATTTTTATGAGTTGGTATTGATCGTGAGTATTTTGACCCGAAATGGTTGAGTCACTAATTGGACTTCGCAATGGGAAGCGAATTTGTTTTAGCCGGTGAAAAGTTTAGCGAATGCCTTGATTTTGGTTTTGTTTTGTACTGAAGAACCTGGTGCGACGTGTTGTGATATTTTGTTTTGGACGTAAGATGTATTTCGACATAGAGTTGGAAAAGTGTATTACTACCTTGGAACGATTTGATTTTTCTTATGGAAAATAATCGGATGCGGGAGTTAGAGTTTGATGCAGTTATGCTCATTGGAACCTTATAGGTACAGATGTTAACGACAAGGAGATTGGAATTGTTGAAGACAATTCAAGTTGAGTATGATCTATAAAGAGACTTCGTCTGTTGTTGAATTTATTAAGTTGATATTGAGGATAACCCAAGAATATCTTATTTGAGATTTATTATTTTGAAAGAATGTTGCATGTTTGTTTTGAGACGCTTATTGAGATTAAACTCAGAAGGTTATTAAGGATTCGTTCACTACTACCATATGGATTTCACCGGATACTAATGGTCGCGGTGAATTATTAGATTACGACTAAAATAAGTCTTGGCGGTAAGGAATTTGGTGATGGTTTGGTAACCACAGGTACTTAAAGATGATTGATGTTTTATAGAGGAAGATGTTCTGTTTGTGACTGAAGTCGGTCGCGACGGTGTTTATGTTGGATTCCATAGAAATTGATGTTATGGTTCTAAGTCCAAACTATGTTGTAATTTCAGGAGTATGAGACGAAATTGATGAGTAGAGTTCTTGAGAGAGTGTTTTGGTTTGGATTACCACTTTAGAAGATTGAAAGATATGAGAGATGTTTCGAATAAGAAACCAGTGTATTAATCGTTGCGACGATGTGAGGATAGTGATTACGTAATTAAACTTTGGGAATTGAATTGTTATAAGGGAAGACTTCACGGAAGTCAAGTGTATACATCGAAGTTTCACAAGTGAAATATTTGGACAGTATTTAAAGAGGTCAAACTATGTCGTGTATTTCAGAGGATCAACGGACGTTGATCAATCGAGAATGAAAGAGTGATTCTTCGAGTTGATGAAGCTGATGTTGCGAGGTGTCTTGATGGGTGTACGCTTTGAACGTATCCATTTTGGGTGATTGGGAAGTTGAGGAGTAACCAAGTTGTTTTACGGTTGACATCTTATGCATAAAGTGACACAGCATAGTTTAGGTATCGAGCATTGAGTTTTAGCGAGTATGCAGGATTGTTGGATTTGGGCTAGTGAGTTATAGTCGCAAGTCGTCAGTATACGTCCTAGGATGAGTGGTATGTCGCAGTTCAGTTATGTTTGGGTAACTTGGTATTGTTCAAGGGTGGTACGTTGGTAATCTACAAGGACGAGGTGACCTTGTGATTTTCTGGAATGAGAGCGATAACTGCAAGTGTAATTCTTGAGTTCGTACTTATGCGTGAATGATGGCATCTTTTCGTGTTTGCGTAGCACGCGTGGTTTTATCCTTTCTGATTGTTTCAGTTTTGGTTTGTATAACCATTTTGTTGTTTTTGTTTTAGCGATGGTGTCGGTGTTGTGTCGTAGGACTTTATGTTCCTACCTTTGGTGACTCGTTTCCGAGGCGTCGGTTCGAGTGTATGACTAATTCTATGTTTGAGACGTTAGGATGGTACCGATCTTGTTTGTTTAGTTCTCGAGCGAACCGGTGTGTCTGCGACTTGTTTAGTTGTTGGGTGTTAGCTGATTGTCGAGTGCATTGTGTGGGCTTCGCATCTCGGCATGT
This sequence comes from Vicia faba, assembly GCA_948472305.1. Taxonomy (NCBI): domain Eukaryota; kingdom Viridiplantae; phylum Streptophyta; class Magnoliopsida; order Fabales; family Fabaceae; genus Vicia; species Vicia faba. Next base: position 928,588,863 of record OX451741.1, on the reverse strand, counting down.
TGTTCTTGTCTAAACGTTATGGCTAGGGAGATGCCCTTGTGTTAGGTGTATTTTGTATGTTGTTTAATTAACGCAAGGATTGGGTGGACGAATGCGTAGGCATGTCCCGATTTGTTCGTTTTGGTCAAAATTTTCGAGGCCGAAAATCTTTTAAGTGGGGGAGAGTTGTAACACCCCGTTTTTGATTAAATGTTAATTCGGTTATTTGAAATAAAAATATTCATAATGATAAAATACTATTTTGAGTAATATTAATTTGGTGTGTAGTAATATTTGACTTTGTTTGATTAATTGGCATGATTAGGTTTATATAGAATAAATATTATTTAATGTAATATTGTTTAATAGGGTTATATATTATAATTTGAATTAAATAATTGTTGGGGCCAAATTACAATTTTAGAAAGATAGAGGGAGGAAAGTTAGTAGTAGAAGGGGAGTTTTATAAAATAGAAAAGGAGAGTTAGTAAGAGAAAAAGAAAAGAGGAGAAAGAAGAAAGAAAAGAGGAGAAAGAAGAAAGAAAAGAGGAGAAAGAAGAAAGAAAAGAGGAGAAGAGGAGAAAGAGAGCTAGGCTTGGAGTTGCAACATCTCCATCATATTGTTTCAAGAAAACCCACACCAAGGTAAGGGGTTTGATTCTCCATCTCATATTGTTAGGTTTGGTATGATATATTTTGGATTTAGGGGTAAAATTGATAGTGGATTTTTTAGAGTTTTGTTGGTTGATTGTTAGAATGGTTTAGAAAAGTTGGATTAGGAGTATGGTTTGTGGGTGTATTAGGTGCTAACTTGTAGAAATTAAGAGTATTGAAATGGGAAAGAAAACCATGGTAGTTGAATGAGAAAAACTCAAAAGAGTGGAGTTTTCACGCAGGCTTCACAACACGGGCCGTGTTGCAGCACACGGGTGCCCGTGTTGCTGTTCTGACTTGGCATTTTCTTGGCTCGTTCTGGTGGCCTCTCAACACGGGCCGTGTTGCAGCACACGGGTGCCCGTGTTGATGCGTCTGTAGCCTCCAAAATTCTAATTTTCGCACTTCCTTTAGAACCCGTTTGTGTTCCGATTTCGGTAGATTCGTCGACGGAGCAAGTCGCTCCGAATCCAAAGAAAATTGACGTGCTAGCATAATCCGACGTGTAGCTTGACTTAGTGAAGTTCGTCTTGCGAAATTTCGACTTTTAAGAATCGACCCGATTTTAGTGCGAATGAGATAAGTTGAGTTTAATCCCGAATCTAACCGTTCGAGTTACATTCCGGTGACTCGATCGCGATGAGAACATTGAGAATAATGCCGATTCATTGATAATGACTTTATGTTGAAATATACTTTCCGATTTGGAATTGTTGATAGTTGATGGTTTATGTTTTGGTTGAGTAAGTAATCTCGTTTGTATACATTTTACTTGACGTTGAGATTGATAAATTATATGTATGCATGCATGTACAATAGTTGATGTTCCATTGGTTGGATTTGATGGCATGTGTATGTTAAGATTGTTGTGAGTCTTAATTGCATGCATTGGTTATATTGTACATTGCATGGCATGGTGGTCTTGAAACAGAGACGGTGGAACTTTGGGTCCACAATATCTAGACGGTGACCCTATTGTGGGAAAAGACGTAGTGACCTTGATCCGGAAGGGAAACATAGGTGGTGGAACATTGGGTCCACAATATCTAGACGGTGACCCTATTATGGGAAAAGACGTAGTGACCTTGATCCGGAATGGAAACATAGGTGGTGGAACCTTGGGTCCACAAGTCGGTACCGCATTTGCATACGTTGAGTCGTGTTGTGAGTCACATGTATAATTGTGCATGATATGTATGTGTGTTGATGTGTTTGATTATGTGCCAATATTGTTGTTGTTTGAATTATGGTTATGTGCCAAGGATGTGAGTATTCGGATAATCGGTTTACATGGTTAATGTGTTGGAAATGGATTCCTTGAGTAAGGATGCTACAGGTGATAAAATGAACATGATCATTATGTATTGCTTTATTTATTGCCATTTCATTTACTTAAAATTACATGTTATATGATTATTGGAATTCTTACCCTTTTGTTGGCCAATGCTTTTGATGGCATTGTGCAGGTACCGAGGACGGTAGCGCGAGGCGCTAGCTAACAGATGCATTGGATTGCAATCTGTTTTATTTTGATTAGAGTCGAGTCGATGCTCTGGTAGTAACACATGGGGGGGGGGGGAATTTATTTAGTGTCGAACTCGATTATTTTGTATTTGGATTATGATGTATATAATCCTTATTCGTGTATATGGTGTTTTGTAGATGTGAGACTTGATAACATATGCTTATGTGAATTATGATGGCTTGATGCCTTGAATTATGTTTTTGATTCCTCCATAAATGGAGATGATGTGAAATTATGAAACTCCGTTGCGTTTGCACGAGAGAATGAAGTAAATATTTATTGTATGTTTGTTTTGTGTTGGAATGCTTATACTTTCAAACATACCCTGTCCGTTTTCCTTAAAAACTTTGGAATGTGATGTGTGTTGTGGCATCCCTTCCGTGCAATTTTATTTCTCTGATTTTTTTATCTTTACCTTTAATTGGGGTATTTAGAAGGGGTGTTACAAATGGTGCATAAAATAAAAAGCATAAAAATAAAAGCAAAAAATAAAGTAAAAAACTATCAATAATTAGTGGTTAGTTGGATGACCATCTTGAAATTTGTATTTGGAACTCATTAGAGGATTGGTAGAACCAAAGCCTCCACACAACAAGTTGCATTTTCTTTTTGTCAAGTATATCATCCATTTGGAATCCTCAAAAGTATCATTTAATGATCAATGATGTTTAAGTGATCCGCGTAGACCAAAACTGATGTAGATTCATTAGAGGATTGGTAGAACCAAAGCCTCCACGCAATAAAACTCAAGGTTATTGGATCAAAGAGATCAAATTAACATACTTGGGCTTGCAAACATAGGTTTAGGCCACGAATGATCATTTATTTGAATCGGGACAAAATTTAGCGCTATGTTAAGCAATCGTATGTGGACTTATATAGAAGTCGCACCTATTTTGAGGCCGATCAATAGCAATCTATGCACCATTTGTTTTGAGACATGATATAGAGATCATGCTCCAATAACACTTAGTGCAATAAGAAAGGGATGAGATGAAGAGGGGTGGGAAAGAATATACAAACCACATTTGAATTAAAATTTAATCAAACTATTATTAAAATCATTCATCCATTTTTATGGAGTTAGACTCAACTTCATGGATCCAATGATGTTAATAAAGTTCATGATAAAAAATTCAACCCAAGATCAGCCAGAAAATAATCACAAAATAATATTGCATTTAATATATATATTAAAAAAGGGTTTTAAAATGTTTTAAAATAGAAATAAAAGAGAAAAAATCAACTATGTTCAAATTAATCAAGAAATATTAAGTTAGACCATAGAAAAATCAGAAAAGGACTCAAATATTTTTATAAAATTTTTGGTAATTTTTTAAAGTCAAACTATTTTTAAAATTAAAATAAATGATTAAAATAAACCAAAAATGATAAAAAATAATAATAAAGTCAGAAATAAAAAAATAATTGAGGTCACCAATATTTGTCACAATATCATTGATCATTCCATGTTTTTTAAAGAATTTAAAAATGCATAAAAGTATTTTTAAACATTTAAAATAATTCAAATAAAGTGAAAATTTATAAAAAATATCAAAACACAAATTAAAATTGTGAAAAAATAAAAATCAGAAAGAGAAAAATCATAAATATTTTTCATAATTTTTTCTGATTTTTTGGACTTAAAATGAATTTTCTAGGATTTTTTGAAATTTAAATCAATTAAAATAAAAATCAGAAAATAAAATATTAAACCAAAAAAATATGAGCCATCTGATCATTTTCAAAACGCGTTTGTAAACAGATCAAGTGGACCTGGCGCGCTGTGCACGTTATGGACTTTAGTGAATAAAGCACTGAATCAAATGTAAAATCAGATTTTTAAAAAAACAAATGGCACGCCATCATTGGTTGGAAGATGACACGTTGGTCATCTTCAACCTTCAGCCAGTCTCAAAACCATGTCACTCAAACTGTAAAATTAGAGCACGAGACCTATGTCGTTCGCTTCGTCTCATCAAGATGAAGACAACCACACCTTCGCGACAAATTTATATAAAATGTAGCTCAAGCAATTTGGAAGGAAAGTTTTGAAAAGGAATTTAAAATTTCATGGTCAAAACGTGTTTCCAGTTAAAAGCAAGTGTTGCAACTAGAACCAGTGCAATGAGAGCTTCACAGTGATATCAAAGTTTGGAAGAATTGATGGAGAAATCTACCTATTGAAGTTGAGTTGCAGAGCTCTGAAACATGACTTTTATGGATCAATATAGGTCACGATTCTTGAAGGCAATTGTATGGTTAGCTTCAGGGAAGGTCAAGGAAGGTGAATTAATAGAAAAATGGATTGAAAAAGGCTTGAACACTGATTTTAAATTTGCAAAAAAGTGAGTTATGAATGAGTTTGGCAGGGTGATTTTGGCTGTTCAAGCTTGAGGAAATGAATGGGGGATGACACTCTATTTATAGGGAATCAAATGGAATGTTCAAGCGTGTGAAATGATAAAGTTTGGAGGGAAATCATGTGAAGTTGCAAACAAGAAGAGTGTGACTTCTATTCTGATCAAAACTCATCCAAAACGTGCATTTTTCTATGCTAATCACTTCTGGAAGTTCACTAAACATGTTTAGAAGCAAAAAGACAGAAAAAAATGTGTTTAGAAGCTAAATCAAGGATTTCAAATTCTGACTTTTGAAGAAACTTCAGTTTCAAGATACCAAGTTCAAATCAATGGCATTCTCAACTCAAGGGGTCTTAGGGCGTGATTCTTAAAGCTTTAGAAAGATGAGGTTACACGCTTTGCAATGGGAAAATAATGGAATCAAATAGATGTTTGAGCTGGAAGTTGCAATGAGTCAAAGTTGGGAAAAAGACGTTGACTTTCCATACTTAGAAATATTTCAAGTTTTTCTTCAAAAGTGACCTATAATGTTTTGCATCCAAACATGGCCTTCCACTTGGAATTTGTTCTTGGCCAAAAAATATGGCATGAAGTAGACCCTTGAATGTCATTTTAAGACTTGAACCATTCAAATCTCCAAAAATTAAGAGATTTATGAACTGTTGAAGTTGGCAAAAATTCATACAATGACCTATAATATTTTGTATCCTTAGGGAATGATCCATCCATTTTCTCACTTTGCACATAAAAGAAGGAATAAATTTCACATCCTCAAGATCATTATGGAAAAAATGGGCTCAAGGTGATAAAAATTGACCAAGTTATGATAATTTGAAGTCACATATGGGAATTTGGGGGTTCATCTGGAGGACTTGTAATATTTCTTCATCATCAAGTTTCTTCCACATGAAAACTCCTTGAAACTTTTGAAGTGATTTGTTAATAACCATTTTAAGAGAAGGATTTATTTGGAATCACTCAAAAATACCAAAAGATGAGAAAGATATACTTCTTTGAAGTTTAAAACCTTAGCTCATAGATCAAGAAAATGCTTTGAGGAACTTTGACAACTTTAAACAAACTTCTTGTATCAACACTTTTTCTTTGTAGATAGAAGTTGTTTAGGATGATAATTAGAACTCATAGCAACCAAAGCCACTTCCATATCTTGAGAATTGAGAGAAATATGCACTTGTGACTAATGGGAACAAGGCCTTATCCAACCATAACAACTTCTTCAATCAACCCTTTGTACTTTTGAATCAATCTTGATAACTTTAAAATGTGGTGAACCAAAATAAAATTTGCCATGCCATTTCTTCCAAAAAAACTTCAATGGTGAGGTTTAAATTTCTCAAACTTTATTGACTAGGGCATGGAAATAAACTCATGAACCCATGGATCAACTTGCTAAGCCACATTTCCTTAACCTACATTATTAACAAGTAAGACAAGCCAACATTGCATTTCATTAATTAAAAGGAAAGTAAAAATAAAACATGCATGATCACAAAAGAAAAACAAGTGAAGGTGCTTGGTAATTCCTCAAAGAGCAAAGCTAAAGATAGGGAGGAGAAGCAAAAGCCCTAATATAATCTTGTTTTGATTGAATCAATATGGTGTGATGAAGGGATCTTAGGAGCAAAAATTGGGGTACAACAGATACTCATAATATAGTAAAGCATATAGAGTTTATAACAAAATACTACTTATAGTTGAAGAGTCAGTTCATGTTACTTTTGATGAGACTTACCCAAATAGTATTGGGAAAGGTATTTATTTTAATGTGTAGGTGAATCTACCGAAGACATACTCAAAGACACCAATAAAGGAGTTCATCAACCTAAAATGGTGGAAATTGAGAAGGAGGAAGATGACAACCAAGAAACGAAGGATGATGAAAGTAAAAAATAAGATGATGGTCTTCCATTGGGGTAGAGAACTTCCAAGGATCATCTAATTGACAACATTATAGGTGATATCACCAAAGAGGTAATAACCGCTCTAAGATAAGTAATTTTGTTATCACCATGCGTACGTATCATAAGTTAAACCTAAAAATGCTAAGGATGCCTTACTTTATGAGCATTGTCTTATGGCCATAAAAGAAGAATTGAATAAATTTGAAAGAAATGTCATTTGGTACCTTGTCCCTCGTCAACAAAATCATCAAATTATAGTCACTCGATGGGTGTTTAGGAATAATCTTGACGAGCATGGTGTGATAACCAGGAATAAAGTATGTCTTGTGGCTCAAGGGTATAACTAAGAGGAAGGCATTGACTATGAGGAAATTTATGCTTCAGTTTCCCGACTTGAGGTTATACGCCTTTTATTAGCGTATGCATGCTCCAAGAACTTCAAATTATATCAAATGGATGTTAAAAATGTGTTCCTTAGCGGATACATAAATGAAGAAGTGTATGTCTCACAACCCCCCGGTTTTGAAAACTAAGAGTTTCCTAATTTTTTTAAGCTAAAATGTGCCTTGTATGGTCTTATACAAGCCCCAAGGGCATGGTATGACCGACTTAGCAAGTTCCTATTTGATCAAGGATACTCTATAGGGAAGGTAGACACTACACTCCTTATTAAACGTCAAGGAAAACACATTTTAGTTGTTCAAATTTATGTTGATGGTATCGTTTTTGGATCAACTAACATGTATCTTGTCAAGGAGTTCTCTAAGCTTATGCGGGGAGAGTTTGAAACGAGTCTAATGGGGGAGTTGAACTAATTTCTTGGACTATAAATTAAGCAACTTGATGAAGTAATGTTTGTATGTCAAACCAAGTATTGTCTCGAATTACTTAAAAGATTTGGCATGAACGGTGCCAAGGAAATTAACACACCTATGGCAACAAATGGAAATTTGGATAGAGATGAAAAGGGTAAGGATTTTGAGGTTAAAAAGTATAGAGGTGTGATTGGATATCTTCTATATCTTACTGCATCTAGGCCCGATATTATGCTTAGTGTTTGTAGGTGTGCATAATATCAATCAGCTCCCAAGGAATCACACATAAAGGCGGTTAAGCGTATTCTTAGATACCTCATTGGTACCTCTAAGTTTAGGCTTTGGTATTCCAAGGGAAACTATTGTAGCTTGGTTGGTTACTCCGATTTCAATTTTTCCGGTTGCAAATTGGATAGGAAAAGTACTAGCGGAACTTGTCACATGTTTTCAAAATCCTTGGTTAGTTGGCATAGAAAAAATAAAGTTTCTGTTGCTTTGTCAACGGCCGAGGTGGAATATGTGGCTTCCGGTAGTTGTTATGCTCAAATTTTGTAGATAAAACAATAATTACTTGATTTTGACATTAAACTTTTACGTATTCCTATCATGTGCGACAACAATAGTGCTATCAATCTAACAAAGAATCTTGTGATGTATTCTTGCACTAAACATATTGAGATATGTCACCATTTCCTTCTTGATCACATGGAAAAATGGGGTGTTGTATTCGAGCATGTTGATAGTAAAAATCAACTTGCAGATATTTTCACTAAACCTCTTGCAATCGAACCGTTTTTCAATATACATGGGGAATTAGGGATCATTGACATCTCCAATGTTGCTTAAATATACTTTGTTGCTTGGACTCTATATTTTTTTCTTTAACCCTTTGTTTGAGTATTTTACATCATGTGAGTGCAACTTCTGTTCCATCAAGAGTGAGGTAATATCGTTTCAATTTCTCCTTGAATGTAACATTTGTCTTAATGCATGTTAGTTGTTCATTTTAAAAAATGCTTGATAATTTTTCAAATGACGAAAACCATGAACGTTCATTTCCAAATTTTTTTATTGATAACCATTGTGTGTTCTCAATGTATATGCTTATAATGACTTTATGTATTAACTCTTTCACATTTTTATAAGTTTGTTCTTATTGTGCAAACATATGTTTTCATTTAATCTTATTTGTAAGTATTTATGCTTGAGTTATTCGTATGTATGTTTTGTGCAACATAAGTTTCATGTTGTAGATTAGTCACATTTTATAATAAACATCTTGATTTTGGTTTTAGTAGCGACATGTTCTTGTCGCTATGCTAGGCACATGCGTGTGCGGCATCGAGAGTTCCATTATGATGTGTTACCTAATTGTGACACTATATAAGCAACTTGAAAAACTTGCTATAAATCTGCGTTCTTTATTCATTAAGCATTGTATTACATATTTTTGTATCCCAAAATTTTCCCTCTCATTTATCAAGTATTTTCTAACAATATCTCCTTTGGTTCAAGACTGCACAAAGGTTGATCAACTCAAGACACCTCCTTAAGCACTGATGACTGAAATTAGGGTTTAAGATTGCACAAAGATAGTTGAACTTTTAATGCCTCATATGACTTTAGTGGATCATTTTGGACCCTCAAGATTGCTCATGTCAATTTTTAAGTCTTGGATCACATTTTTGCTCCGTCAATTGATTAATTGACCTAAAAGTCAGTTGTATTGGGGAAAAAGTCAACTGTGGTCAATTTACAGTCAAACATCATAATTTTTATCCATATCAACATTGTGAACTCCTATATGTCATTTTATCAAGTTTGGACCCAATTCCTCAAGAAATTTGATCAGATCATCAAAAGGGCAAAATGGTCAAAATTAGGGTTTTGACTGAGAAGGTGCAATTTCTGATTTTTGACCTAGAAAATGGTTATTTGATTTGAGACATGATCTCAAGGTTTAAAATGCATCATTTTTACCTAATGGTATGACTCAAAACTTCCCTCAAGATCAATTGATTGATAATTGATTTTCAGTCAACTGATCAAAAGTCAACTGCATACTGAAAAGTCAAACTTTGACTTTTTGGTCAAAATCAAGTGTCAAAGATCACAATTCATCAAAACGTGTCAAAATATGAAACTTATTCATCAAGAAATCAAAAAGTCAAGATTTCATTTTGAAAAGTCAAAGTTTCCAAACTTAAAAAATTTTCTGTGTTGAAAACTTCATATTTTTTTCACAACTTTGAGCCAATTTTTCACCATGATGCAAGATGATTCAAAGGAAACTTTCAACATGAAAGTTGTAGATCTAAATGAGATATAAAACATTGCTTTACACAACTCCTCCTAGAAATTCTTGGATATTAAGTTATTAATCCATGAAATCATGGTCATGAAACTAAAACACTGTGAAAATTTGAGCATTTTGGTCAGGATTTTGACCTAACTTCTGAGTCAAGTTTCACATAGTTCCATTTGGATTTTGAAAAAATAATTCAAAGAGGGGTTGTAAAGAACATTACAATCTTTCTAAAAGTTCCAAGAACTCCTTGAGATCACTTGTGAGCAAGGAGAATCGAAGGCCAGAAGTTAGGGTTTCAAGTTGTTTTGCAAGGCAAAATTTGTGATGCACAATGAACCAAATCCATAGCCATGCTGCATAATATTCACTTTGCAAGCCTCAAACTTGCAATTCACTCCTTAATTAAATGTTTACACAACATATGGAGCCATTGTCCAAGCATTTGAATCATTATCCAATTTGCATTTCCATTTTTGGAAGAAAGGCACCATTGTTATTCTTGAAAAGTGACTTTAATCACAAAGTCAACTTGTATGGAGTTTTGCACTTGTTCTTTCTTCACAAGCATACTCTATAAACTCATAAAAAAACATGTTTAAAGTTTCTATCCACCCTACAAGACATGTACCTAGCATTGAAACCATGTTTGTCAAGATAACTTCAAAAATAAGTCAAGAAATCATAACATGTGATTCTTTGTTTATGATCATTTTAAACCTCAAAACCTTTCCTCTATAAATAGAGATACTATTTGCAAGAGAACCCACACATGCTTAAGTCCTTAAACTCAGTCAAACTCACACAAACTCAGATTGCACACAAAACTCCATTTTTGTTCATAAACTGACCTTACACTCCCATCTCTCAAACTACTCGTGCGTTTCCTCTCCAAACCATTCCAAAAGTTCCTAAACATCATCCACAATTCATCCCAATACCTGTTACAGTTCTGTAACTCCATTTCCACCATTGTCCAAACTCAAAAATAGAGCACTGCAAGTGGACTTCTCCAGAACTCCCTAGCCATTTTCAGCTCAAGCCAAGCATCACATTAGCTTCCTGGGAACTTGATGAAGCTAACCTAATCACTAGAACTCATTGAAAGCTGATCAAACTCAAAACACGATACCCTTTTGCAAGGTGAGCATTCTGACTTTTGAACTATTCATATAGGCATTGTTAGGCTTGCATTTGTGAAGATAGAATATAGATATCATTACCCTGAAACCATACATGTCCATAGATTTCATTTATGTTGCTTGAGCATGGAGAATTTTGAGTTTAAATTAGTTACATGGTTGGATTTGTGGTGAAAAAATACACAAGTTTCATGTTTACATTTTTAAAAATGGTTGAGGAATGAGCAAGTTTGAAATCCTTTGGCTGGAGGTTAAAGATGAAGTACATTCAGGGAAAAATATGTGTTATGTATTTATTATTGTGCCAATGTTAACGGATGTATCACCACCCCAGTGGTTAAAGCACGCGCCTGTCACCCCTTGGACCTGGGTTCGAGCCCCAGCGTCCGTTTTACCATTTTTTTTTCATATTTTTTTTGTTTTCCCTTTTTTTGTTTGAACAGGTGGGGCCACCAACTTGGACCTGTTTTTTTTTCCTTTTACTAACCCCTGACTATGTTCAGCACCCCCTGTCCCATTTTATTTCTTTATTTCATTTTTATTTTACTTTCATATTTTATTATTATTATTATTATAAAAATTATTTTTTATTGTTATTAATAAATATCCAAAAAATATTTATTTCATTATTTTTGCACTCATATTTTATTTTTCTTTATAAAACTAAAAGAACAAAAACATTTTCTTAATTAATTAATTAATTAATTAATAATTAATATTTAGGTTTAGGTTTAACTATTATATTATTTTCTTGCAATTAAAGTTAATTTAGAACTTAGGTTTCTTTTAATTTATTAATATTCATATTATTTTTATTAATTTAAAATCTTTTCATAAATAAAACCTTAAAAAATATTTTTTTAGTTTAATTTTTTTATTAGTTTATGTTAATTTTATTTAATTTTCATTAATCATTTTTTTTAATTAGCTTAAGATTAAACCCCTTTCATAAAAAAAACCAAACAAAATCATTTCTTTTTTTCATTTACATTCTTGCATTTTTATTTTCAATTTTGTACAATATTCAATATGGTTGTAATAATTATTTAGATTTAATTTTCTTGCAATTTCCCCATTTGTAAATTTGTACACCCCTCCCCTATTGATGTAATAGCTTAGTATTTTTATTTTCCGTAATTTAATGCTTTATATATAAATGCTAGTAAATTAGGGTTTGTATGGAAAGATAAAAATCAATGCTTAGAAAACCTTAATCCAGACAAAACAATATATGTAAATCAACACACTTGCACACTTACACCCTTAGGGTAAATCCACTTTGTTGCCTTATAAAATGGCCATATTATGCATGTGGGGTATCTTAGCAAAAGCAATAAAAAATACAAGATCATAGTCCCTCGATGACGCTTTCAAAAATTGCCTTTCAAAAATGATCTTAGTCCCTAAAGAAAATGCTAAGATATCTTACAACATTGCTAATCATGGCTATACGATGACCCTTGCCCATCACTTTTACATCCAAAGATAAGGTTACTTACCAATCTATGGTAAAATAACAATGTCAAAGGAATGAGGAAATAAACAAGAAAGACTTTTGAATAGGAAGAATGTTCCTAGTTACTTGCTCATTTTCAAACAAAAACATCCTTGCTATTTTAAAAAACAAACACCAAACACTTTCAAAATACCTTTCAAACTTGAAACATTTGCAAAAGATCAACACTTTGTATACATTCTTACGAACGAGAATCATTACAAAGTGTGTCTAAACGACGGAGCCTTTTCAAAATACTTTCAAAATCCACACAAAGCACATTCTCAAACAAAAGCAAGTGATCTAGCAAGAAACTAATATACTGTAGATAACTACGGATGAAAAGGGTGTTAATACCTTCCCTTTTCATAATCTACCCCCCGAACTCAAGAAAACATCTCAAAGATCTTTCCTGTTCTTTTCAACCTTTCCTTTTGGATAAAAGAAAAGTCGATGGCGACTCTTGCTAACCTCAACTTTTGCGATAAAACACAAAACAACCAAGTCAGTTCTCCCACCGCGTTACAGAACTGGCGACTCCGTTGGGGAAAATTTTAAAAGTGGGGTTACCTTAGGGCTAGATCACATTTACTTGCTTTCATTGTCTAATTTGTTTGCTTTACATTTTGGTTCTTTGTTTGGGTTTAAATCCTCTACCCGGATTTAGGATACCTTATAGGTAAGTAGCAATACATTGTGGAAACTGTGTGGGATATACCGACATGGTCTAAGCAATAGCTACGTTAGTGTGACATATTTGTGGGTACCGGTAGCCCTTGAGTAGTCAAGGAGAATACGGGGCCGCTGAGTGATGTCATGAAGCACTAACTAACTTCTAGAACCTTTACTTGACCAACTTGGCCATTAGGACGTAGTGAGATGACCGGCTTTGGTGCAGTCTAAAGTTGGTAGATACTCGATACTACACTCATTGAGGTTTGGTTTTTTGGGATCTTTCGGTCTCTATTAAAGAGGATTACGCTAAAACAATGCCCGAGAAAACAAACCAGGGATATTGAGCTCCCTTAGAACCTGATTACTATTGCTAGGATAGGTTTCAACCAACTAACTTCAAGAGGGTACTTACCTATGAGACTCTATGCAAGCCTAAACCTAAGGACTTGTTTGTTTTGTTTGTATATATTTACTTGTACATAACATCATAAACATCATAACATCATACTCATACTCACTAACCATTTCAAGGATTTTTGGGATTTATCTTTATTCTGTTTTGTAGGACATGGATTCTATTCATAGGAAAACCATTCAAGTCAATATCATAAGGATCCCTCCTCAACTTAAAGAGTTAGCATCAAGGGTTCCTGAGAATTCTCCATTTACCGAAAGACATGCTCGCCTCCTAAACTTGGTTACCTCTAACATTGATGAAGATATGATGAATTTGCTCTTCAAATTATTTGATCCTCTACACCATTGCTTCACATTTCCTGATTATCAACTTGTGCCAACTTTGGAAGATTTATCCCAACTCTTGAGGATTCCCATTGTCAATCAACTACCCTTCAATGGTACAGAAAGAGATCCAAAACCAGAAGAGATTGCTCAAGCCCTACACTTGCAACAATATGATGTCACAACTAATTGGGAAACAAGGAGTGGTGTCAAAGGTTTCTTAGCCAAGTTCTTGTTTGAGAAAGCTCAAGACTGTTGGAACTCCTTGGACTTGCAGGCTTTTGAGGAAATTGTGTCTCTTCTCATCTATGGGATGGTTTTTTTCCAAATCCTGACCAACTCATAAATGTAAACGCCGTCAAAATCTTCATGTCTCGTAACCTGGTGCCTACTTTGTTAGGAGACATCCTACATTCTTTTCACTCTCGCACTATGAGGAAAAGAGGTATCCTTATGTGTTTTACTACTCTCTTAGAAATATGGTTTATTTCACATCTTCCCCAGTTTGTATTGAAGAACAAGCAAGGTTCAAGGTAGTCACATAGATTGATGACGCTCAGATATTCAGATATTCATTGGTGTTCCCGATCTTTGGAGAATGTTACTATCGTCGACCGTTATGGAAAATTCCCTAATGTCCCCCTACTTGGCATTAGAGGAAGTATCACTTACAACCCCTGCTTGGCCTTACAACAATTTGGTTACGCCCGAAGGGATGGTCCATACGAGATGCTTATTCAAGGGTTGGTATTTGATTACTAGAATGTCGATCAAGGTTGTCACCAGAGGTTTATCCGAGCTTGGAGGATGTTGAACAAGGTAGATAGCAAGACATTGGGGCACAATAATTCCATCCCTCTTGAGCCTTACCTTAAGTGGGTGCGAGCTTGTGCTCAGAAACTTGTGATGCCTTATCCTTCCTTCTTACCAGTTATCATAGAACCTGTTGTTGAAGGAGATGTCCCGTACACTATCCTTCATCCTGACATGCCCACCTCTCTCGAAGACGTGCAAAGGGGTTGGATACAACTTAAGGGGGAGAGACACACTTTCGAAGCCTAATTCTACACCAGCGAGAAGAAAGTTATGGAACTCACCAAGAAGCTTCATGAGGAGCGGAGTCTGGACGCCTACATCGCACCAAAGAGGACGCGTTCAACTTTTTTATCTTAGAGTTTTGTATTTCTTTGTAAGCCCAAAAGAGGCATGATGTACTCAAACTTTGATTTATTAATATAATGTGTGTTCCTTTTTGTCTAAAGAAAATTTAAATCTCTAATTTCCTTCAAATCATTTGCATATGCATCTTCATTCATCATAACACAAACAGGTTTCTTACAACAGGTCTCCTTATCTTTCTACTGTTTATTTCAGTGAGATGGATATGGAACAGACAGTAAAAGATCTCCAGGCGTAGAACGCTCAGTTTCAACAAATGTTCTTAACTCCAGAAAAAGGACAAGAGGATTTCGAAACTTTTCTGATCAAAGAAAATAATAAGAAAGCAAAGAAATCAATCGGTGTTTTGAATATGGGAAGAAGGTTCCAAGGGAAAACCAGACGGGCTCTAGACTTTGCAACATCATCAGGTGAAAAGGATAATCAAGAAGGGAAAAACAAGGAAGTGATTGACCATCCAGAATCTGAAGAGGGAGAAGAGATTGATTACTCTGAAGAGCAATATCCTCCAGCTGATGAGAAGTACAAGCAGCTAGAAGAGCGTTTAAGTGCAATGGAGATTCAGAAAGCGCCCGAGCTAGACTTTGAAGAGATGGGTTTGGTGTCTGGGATTGTTATTCCACCAAAGTTCAAGGTACTAGTGTTTTATAAGTACGACGGGGTTCCGTGTCCCAAGATGCACCTCCGATCTAATGTGAGGAAGATACAACCTCACACTACTGACAAAGATTTGTGGGTCCACTTCTTTCAGGATAGTCTATCCGAGACTCAGCTAGATTGGTTATACCAACTGGAGAGGGCCAATATCCATAATTGGGAAGACCTGGCCACTTCTTTTTATAAGCAGTATCAATACAACACAGACTTTTCTCCCACCCGTACTCAACTCCAAAGTATGGCTATGGGTTCGAGCGAGGGTTTCAAAGACTATGCTCAGAAGTGGAGGGACTTAGCAGGAAGAGTCTAGCCTCCCCTGTCTGACAGGGAGATAGTGGACATGTTTCTGGGTACCATGTCGGGTCCTTTCTTTAATCATCTAATTGGAAGCTTCTTAGCCAGCTTCACTGAATTAATCTTGACCGGGGAAAAAGTGGAAGCTAGGATTAAGAGTGGGAAGATCCAAAAGGACGCATCCTCCAGTGCCGTGAGAAAACCATTCATTGGGAAGAAAGAGGTTGGTGTTGTGTACCCTTAAAGGAATCAGGACATAACTGAATGCCGTCCAACTGTAGGGGCCGTCATGACCCCTAAGCCTGCACCTACTCAACAAAGGAACAACCATCCTAGAACAGAAAGACCGATAAGACAATTTACCCGGATAAATATGACGATGTCTCATGTCTTGCCACATTTGTTGAGATCTAATCTGGTAACCTTGCGGGAAGCTCTGAAGAATCCCAACACTGCCTCTCCACGTTACAACCCAAACGCCCATTGTGCTTACCATTTAGAAAGTCTAGGTCATGATACAAACGACTTATGGGTTTTGAAAAACAAGGTGCAAGACCTTCTCGAGGCAAAAGAAATTGAGTTTGACGCTCCTGAGATCCAAAATGTTATCACCGCTCATATGCCCAAGCATGGCCGTGATGTTAACGATGTTGAAGATGATGTGTTTGTTACTGTTGTTGATGAGCTTGTTACTCCTCTCCTGGCCGTCAAGAGGAACCTGTTGAAGGCCTGTTTATTTTCGGGTTGTGGTGAAGGCTACCACCTTTGTTTATCCCTACCAACTAGTTGTCATTTATTGAAAGAAGGTGTTTAACGCCTGATGGATGATAAAGAGATTTTGTTTGAAAAGACTCTCGTTCCAACTATTGCTTACAAAGATTTTTCAATAGTAACCATTTCCGCCAATCCTCCCAGGGTCTCCACCAAAACACCCGTTAGGATTACATCTATTCCGAAGGTGACTCCACTGATAATTAATATGCCAGGGCCAATCCCGTACTCCTCAGACAAAATTGTCCCCTGGAAATATGGGGGTGACGTCTACTACCATGGCGTCAAGCAGGATTGGCTGGCTGATGAAGACTCGATTTTTGAGAAGGTTGACCCCGACATCGACAACATTGTGAGAAACAGCAAAATAACCAGAAGTGGCAGAGTGTTCTCCCCTGAGATTTCTTCTTCGAAAACTGTTACCGGGTCCTGTGATCATACCTGCTTTTGTTCCTGTTGACACTATTACTACAGTTCCCGTGGTTACCCCTGTTGACACCCCTATCACCGAGTCGACCGAGACTTGGGGAAAAGGCATTTTGGTTGAACCTGTCCGAATGAAGGCGCAATCAGTATCTATCCTAGAGGCTTCCAAGAAGGATATGGAAGAAATTTTGAAAATTATAAAGAGAAGCGACTACAACGTAGTCGAACAGCTAGGGCAGACTCCTTCAAAGATTTCTATACTAGCTTTATTGTTGTGCTCTGAAGCTCATGCAAAGGCTTTGGTGAAATTTCTTAAAACTGCCCATGTGCCGTAGGAAACCTCTGCTGACCAGTTCAAAGATTGTGTGGCCAATTTGACAGTTGATAACGGTTTGGGATTTTCTGATGTTGATCTTACACCTAGAGGGAGGAAACACAATGAGGCGTTACATGCCTCTGTCGAATGCAGGGGCACTACTTTGTCCCGTGTCCTGGTAGATACTGGTTCATCATTGAATGTGCTGCCTAAGAAGGCTCTGGATAGACTAGACTGTGAAGGTTTGACTTTAAAACCCAGCAACATAGTGGTAAAGGCCTTCGACAGTTCAAAGAGAATGGTACACGGGGAGGTGGACATCCCCATTAAAGTTAGAACTCAGACCTTTGATTCAACTTTCTATGTAATGGATATTCGCCCCTATTCCTGTTTATTGGGCCGACCTTGGATTCATAACGCTGGTGTCGTCACCTCTACATTACATCAGATGTTGAAGTACCCAATCAAGAAAAAATTTATCATTGTCCATGGAGAGGAGGAATATATGGCCAGTCACCTGAACTCCTTAAGATATGTGGAAATGGATGGTGAATTCATTGAAACTATGTGTCAGCATTTCGAGGAAGTCCCACAAACAGCTGCAGAGACCAAGACTATTTCCAAAGTTCCGAAGATTGCCAGACCTCCGCTATAGATGGCTTCTCTGAAAGATTCCAAGGCAGTAGTCGAAGAAGGTGGGTGTACTATTTGTGGCCAACTCCCAGACATTCCCTACAATCCTGACAAATTTGGTTTTGGTTTTACTTCAGGAACCCAGAAAGTTGTTCGTCATGCTCGTTCTGGGGGACCACATTTGTGGATCAGCAACCATGGAGCCAATGCAGTGGAAGATAATGATGATGGTTGTGACCTGGAAGAATAGATTTTCCCAATTATCAGCGGAGGACTCAACAACTGGGAAGCCAAAGAATTTATCCCTATTACTTTTATCCAACAGTAATTGTCTTTAAATGTTTGTCGGACTTGTAATAATTAAACAATTTAAACCTTTAAAACCTTGTGTCTTACCCGAGGCACAACGATCCATTTGTAAGGGTTGTTACTTCATTTTCATATGTCATAAATGAATCATAGACGTTTTTGCATGCAAATCTTACGCTCTTTGTTCTTATTTTTCTAAATTTTTATTTTTCAAAGATATTTATGCTCTTACACACACTCACATATCAAAATGAAGATCCACATCCACTCAGGATCCCATGGGTAACGATTCTTCTATAGCCTATTGTGACTTTTAAAATCCGATCTACCAATCTGAAGGCGAAGGTGAGAAAGATTGTGAAGTGCCAAGGGAACTAGCCAGGTGACTACAACAGGAAGAAATGACCATACAGCCCCACGAAGAGTAGGTTGACACAGTTAACTTAGGTACTGAAGAGGACAAGAAAGAAGTCAAAGTAGGTGCTAATCTGGAACCCAATGTCAAGAAGCGCTTAACTCAGTTACTACATGACTATGATGAGATCTTTTCCTGGTCATACGAAGACATGCCAGGACTTGATGCTGATATCGTGGTCCATCATCTACCGACAAAAGAAGACTTCCCTCTGGTAAAACAGAAAGCCCGTCGCATGCGGCCAGACATGTCAGAGAAGATCAAGACTGAAGTCATAAAACAATTCAACACCAGATTCCTAGCCGTCACCTCCTATCCACAATGGGTCGCCAATGTTGTTCCAGTGCCTAAAAAGGACGGTAAAGTACGCATATGTGTGGATTACAGAGATTTGAATAGGGCAAGCCCTAAGGATGATTTCCCGTTTCCCCATATCGATATTCTGGTTGACAATACTGCACAGCATAAAGTGTTCTCATTTATGGATGGTTTCTCAGGCTATAATCAAATTAAAATGGCACTTGAGGACATGGAGAAAACGACCTTCGTCACACAGTGGGGCATGTTCTGTTACAAGGTTATGCCATTCGGGTTGAAAAACGCTGGGGAAACTTATCAGCGCGCCATGGTAGCTTTGTTTCATGATATGATCCATCACAAAATAGAGGTATATGTGGATGACATGATAGCCATATCTCAAACTGAAGAGGAACATCTTGACCATTTGCAGAAACTGTTTGAAAGGCTAAAGAAATACAAACTAAGGTTGAACCCGAGTAAATGCACATTTGGATTGAGGTCCGGTAAACTCCTAGGCTTCATCGTCAGCGGTAAAGGTATCGAAGTGGATCTTGAAAAGGTAAAAGAAATACAAGAAATTCTTGCTCCTCGCACCGAGAAGGAAGTCAGAGGATTCTTAAGACGACTAAACTACATCTCCAGATTCATTTCTCACCTAACCGCTACTTGTGAACCAATCTTTAAATTACTAAAGAAAGATCAAGTAGTCAAATGGATGTATGAATGCCAAGATGCCTTCGACAAGATCAAAGAGTACCTTCAAGAGCCTCCTGTTTTGATGCCGCCATTTGAGGGAAGACCTTTGATCATGTATCTAACTGTCTTAGAAAATTCAATAGGGTGTGTGCTGGGGCAGCATGACGAGTCTGGCCAAAAAGAGCATGCAATATACTACCTGAGCAAAAATTTTACCGACTATGAAACCAGATATTCACTGCTCGAGAAAACTTGTTGCACTCTTGCATGGACTGCTCGCTAGCTAAGACAGTATATGCTGACCCATACTACCTTATTGATATCCAAGATGGATCCAATTAAATACATATTCGAGAAGCCTTCTCTCTATGGGACAATAACAAGATGGCAGATGATCCTGACTGAATACGACATTCAGTACACTACCCAAAAAGAAATAAAGGGCAATATGCTAGTCGACCACCTTGCTCATCAGGCTGTGGATGACTATTAGTCCATGAAATTCGAGTTCCCAGATGAAGACATCATGATGGTAAACAGTTGTGAAGAATTCAGACCATATGACGGACCTGAACAAGGATCCCGATGGACCTTGGTTTTTGACGGAGCTTCCAACGCACTCGGAAATGGCATAGGTGTTGTAATCATATCCCCTGAAGGATGTCATACTCCGTTCACTGCAAGACTTTGTTTCAACTGTACCAATAATATGGCAAAATATGAAGGTGTATTTTTGGTCTCAAAGCTGGCATAGATTTGGGAATCAAATCTTTAAGTGTATTTGGAGATTCAGCCTTAGTCATCAGTCAAATCAAAGGAGAATGGGACACGAAGCACCCTAATCTCATCCCCTACAAAGAACATGTGTTGACATTAATCCCACATTTCAAGGAAATTACCTTTGAGCATTTTCCATGAGAGAAAAATCAACTATCGGACGCGCTAGCCACTATGTCATCCATGTTTAAACTCAAGTGGGGTAACAAGGCTCCCCAGATCACCATTGAGATGATGGACGAACCATCTTACTGACACGAGATCAATACTAAATAAGTAGTGGACAAGCCTTGGTTCCATGAAGTTAAGAGGTATCTCGAGGCCCAAGAGTATCCGGAGGGAGCTTCAGTCAATGATAAGAATTTATTAAGAAGATTCTTTGCTAAGTTCTTCCTCAGTAATGGCATTCTCTACAAGCGCAACCACGACTCTACTTTGCTTCGTTGCGTAGACAAGGTTGAGGCAGACAAGATCATGGATGATCTATATGAAGGCACTTTTGGAACCCATTCTAGTGGGCATATGATGGCTAAAAATATCCTACGGGCAGGGTACTACTGGTCTACCATGGAAGCAGATTGCCATCAGAATTCATGAACCTGTCACAAGTGTCAGATCTATGGTGATAAAGTACATGTGCCTCCAGTTCCTCTAAATGTCCTGACTGCTCCCTAGGCATTCGCAATGTGGTGCATAGACATGATTGGAGAAGTCAAACCTACAACTTCTAATGGACACTACTTCATCTTAGTGGCCATTGACTATTTCACGAAGTGGGTTAAGGCAACTTATTTTGCTTCTGTTACTAAGAATGTTGTGGCCTGATTCATCAAACAGAATCTCATTTGTCGGTACGGCATCCCGGAGAGAATCATCACATACAATAGTATGAATCTCAACAATACCATGATCACTACACTATGCATGCAATTCAAGATCCATCACCATAATTCTTCTCCTTACCGACCAAAGATGAATGGTGTTGTCGAAGCCACAAATAAAAACATCAAGAAGATCATACAAAAAATGATAGTGACCTACAAGGATTGGCATGAGATGTTACCATTTGCTCTCCACGGTTACTGTACCACGGCACGCACGTCAACAGGGGAAACTCCTTTCTCTTTGGTATACGGTATGGAAGTTATTCTACCAATTGAAGTCCAAAAACCTTTTCCGAGAATCATAAAGGATGCATGGCTGAATGAAGATGAATGGATTCAAACTCGACTTGACCAGTTGAATTTGATTGATGAGAAGAGGCTTACGGCTGTCTGTTATGGTCAGATGTACCAAAAACGTATGATCAAATCCTTTAACAAGAAGGTCAGACGTCAGGTATATCAGGTTGGTGATTTGGTAATCAAGCGTATCATATTGCCACAAGGTGATCCCAAGGGAAAATGGACTCCTACATACGAAGGACCATTTATGATCAAAAGCATATTCTCTGGTGGAGCAATGATCTTAACCACTATGGATGGCGACGAACTTCCATACCATGTGAACACGGACATACTCAAAAGATAATACGCATGAATAAAGACCCGCTAGGTCGAATGGCCTAGGCAAAAATTAGGGCATTTTGGTGAATAAAAAAAAAGGTTCGGGCAAAAATTAGGGATAAAATACAAAAACATTTGTACACCCGGCAAGCTGAAAACCCGAAAAGGCGGC
Organism: Vicia faba; assembly: GCA_948472305.1. Lineage (NCBI taxonomy): Eukaryota > Viridiplantae > Streptophyta > Magnoliopsida > Fabales > Fabaceae > Vicia > Vicia faba. Next base: position 928,566,797 of record OX451741.1, on the reverse strand, counting down.
TTGGGAAAAAAAGGGTATCCTGGTGCACTGAAAACCCGAAAGGGCGTTCCAGGAAAAATTTAGGGAATTAAAGCGTATGACTATGTCCCGTTGGATCACCTTACAGACAATCTTTAGCATCGACTGACAAACTCAAACGGTTCTAATCAATCCACTCAACTTCGGACAAGGAAGCTAGTGGAGGAGACGGTCAGAGACATGAAGGCTATAGTAGAATGGGAACCCCATGGGATTATTTAACATAACTATCTTTTCTTTGTATCAGTTTTCGTATTCTACGACGACATTCTCTTACTAGAATGTTCGTCTCGTTGTACAAAAATACGTATTCAAGTTAATACAAAGATATTCCTTTGAAAGTGAAAAACTATCTGTTTTTCTTTTATTTTCCGTGGTTTGTTTGCAAAAACGTCCAATGATTATTTTTGAACTTATGCATTTGAATGTGACTACTATTTACAAATGAGCAAAAAAGAGGAACAGAAAATCGAAAGACAATCACTAATAGCTTTAAAAAATAGGATAATATTTTTAGACTATTCCATAAAATCCCCCGCAGGTACTTTTCCAGCAAGAGCGGAAACCAGGACATCCCTCTACAAGATTGCTAACGTATCTCCAAGTACGCATCCTAATGGTATCAAGTGCTCTCACATCCCTGACGAAACAAAACTTTTGGTTACCACTCCGAAGATTCCCCAGTGAAAGTCGCCCGGTTTCTCAGGATTCCCCAGCAGGATTTCACGAGGTCCACAAACAATGCACGGCGTTTCCCTTCCACAACAGATTTTATTTCTCTAACAAATAGAAACTCATCCATCAACACTTCAACTCAAGATATGAAGACTTATACTTACATTCCCAGTAGTACTCAGAGATTTTATTTCCCCTGACTCTAGCAACACTGCGGCATAATGATTAATGTGTCCATACATTACATTCATATGTCACAGCATTGACAATGCAAAAGCATACAACGCGGTCTCATTTATTTTGAGAAACAACATTATATCATGCATTTCATACATCATGGAATTGCATGCAACTAACCTTTCATATTTTCAGGAAAGATCAATCAACAGAAAATTATTGTCAAATTTTCAACAAGTAAATTACAAATCAATTCCCAAGAAAGGACTGGTCAACCATCTACATAACAGATATTTCCTTCAGACCCCTGCCGGTTCAGTTTAAATCTCTCAACAGATCCCTGCCGGTTCAGTTTAAATCTCTCAATGGTTTATTCTGATACTTTCCCGCAAACGTTTTCTTTGGTTTATATAAATCTCAATGATTTGTTCTGATTATTCTCCAGATCACTGCCGGTTCAGTTTAAATATCTCAACGGTTTATTCTGATTCTTTCTCACAAACATTTTCTATGGTTCAGATAAATCTCAATGATTTGTTCTGATTCTACTCCAGATCCCTGTCGGTTCAGTTTAAATCTCTCAACAATTTATTCTGATTCTTTCCCGCAGACACTTTCTTTGGTTCAGATAAATCGATCAAAGATCTACTCTGATTCTCTACAGTTAAAGAATATTCAAGACCTCTTTTTGTTTAGTCTAAACCTCTCAACGGTTTATCCTGATGCTTTCCAAACAAACACTTTCTCTGGTTCAGATAAATCGCTCAAAGATCTACTATGATTCTCTCCAGTTAAAGAATATTCAAGACCTCTTTTGGTTCAGTCTAAACCTCTCAATGGTTTATCCTGATGCTTTCCAAATGAACACTTCTGGTTCAGATAAATCGCTCCAAGATTTATTATGATTCTTCCCAGTCAAACAACATACAAGACTTCTGCTAGTTTCAGATAAATCGCTCCAAAGATTTATTCTGATTCTTTTCCAGTTGAAATCAAGTTCAGGCTTAGTCCATTTTCTGTCAACAATCACCCTTGGATGGAATCTACAAGCCTATCTCCGAAAAATCTCAATCATTCCACCAAATGGCATCTATAAGCCCATTCAGAATTCATCTTCGAGTGCAAATTTCTGGGCACTCTAGTGTTCAATCATCTCTCACCTTCAAGTCACGAATGGCGGATCCTGCAATCTAACTCTTCAGGTTTAAGAAGATTGAACAGGGGCTGATGTTGTACCCAAAAATTTTACCTCTCATTTATCAAGTATTTTCTCACAAGATCTCCTTTGGTTCAAGACTGCACAAGGGTTGATCAACTCAAGACACCTCCTTAAGCACTAATGACTGAAATTAGGGTTTAAGATTGCACAAAGATAATTTAACTTTTAATGCCTCATATGAATTTCATGGATCATTTTGGACCCTCAAGATTGCTCATGTCAAGTTTCAAGTCTGGATCACATTTTTGCTCAGTTAATTGATCAGTTGACCTAAAAGTCAACTGTATTGGGGAAAAGTCAATTATGGTCAATTTATAGTCAAACATCATAATGTTTTATCCATATCAACATTGTGAACTCATATATGTCATTTGATCAAGTTTGGACCATAATTCCTCAAGAAATTTGATCAGATCATCAAAAGGGCAAAATGGTCAAAATTAGGGTTTTGACTGAGAAGGGGCAATTTCTGAATTTGACCTAGCAAATGGTTATTTGGTTTGAGACATGATCTCAAGGTTTCAAATACATCATTTTTACCTAATGGTATGACTCAAAACTTCCCTCAAGATCAATTGATTGAAAGTTGATTTTCAGTCAACTAATCAAAAGTCAACTGCACACTGAAAAGTCAAACTTTGACTTTTTGGTCAAAATCAAGTGTCAAAGACCACAATTCATCAAAACATGTCAAAACATGAAACTTGTTCATCAAGAAATCAAAAATTCAAGATTTCATTTTGAAAAGTCAAAGTTTCCAAACTTAGAAATTTTGCTAAGTGTTGAAAACTTCATATTTTTTTCACAACTTTGAGCCAATATTTTACCATGATGCAAGATGATTCAAAGGAAACTTTAAACATGAAAGTTGTAGATCTCAATGAGATCTAAAACATTTCTTTACACAACTCCTCCTATAAATTCGTGGATATCAAATTATTAATCCATGAAATCATGGCCATGAAACTAAAACACTTCGTGAAATTTTGAGCATTTTGCTCAAGATTTTGACCTAACTTCTGAGCCAAGTTTCACATAGTTCCATTTGGATTTTGAAAAAGTAATTCAAATAGTTGTTGTATATCTCATTACAAGCTTTCTAAAATTTCCAAGAACTCCTTGAGATCACTCGTGAGAAAGGAGAATCAAAGGCCAGAAGTTAGGGTTTCAAGTTGTTTTGCAAGGCAAAATTTGTGATGCACAATGAACCAAATCCATAGCCATGTTGCATAATATTCACTTTGTAGGCCTCAAAATTGCAATTCACACCTTAATTAAATTTTTACACAACATATGGAGCCATTGTCCAAGCATTTGAACCATTATCCAAGTTGCATTTCCATTTTTGGAAGAAAGGCACCATTGTTATTCTTGAAAAGTGACTTTAATCACAAAGTCAACTTGTATGGAGTTTTGCACTTGTTCTTTATGCACAAGCATACTCTATAACTCAGAACAAACATGTTTAAAGTTTCTAGCCACCCTACAAGACATGTACCTTGCATTGAAACCATGTTTGTCAAGATAACTTCAAAAACAAGTCAAGAACTCATAACATGTGATTCTTTGTTTATGATCATTTAAAACCTCAAAACCATTCCTCTATAAATAGAGATACTATTTGCAAGAGAACCCACGCATGCTTAATCCCTTAAATTCACTCAAACTCACACAAACTCATATTGCACATAAAACTCCATTTTTGTGCAGAAACTGACCTTACACTCCCATCTCTCAAACTACTCGTGTGTTTCCTCTCTAAACCATTCCTAAAGTTCCTAAACATCATCCACAACTCATCCCAATACCTGTTACAGTTCTGTAACTCCATTTCCACCATTGTCTAAACTCAAAAACAGAGCACTACAAGTGGATTTCTCCAGAACTCCTCAGCCATTTTCAGCTCAAGCCAAGCATCACATTAGCTTTTCAGGAACTTGAGGAAGCTAACCAAATCACTAGAACTCATTGAAAACTGCTCAAACTCATAACACGATACCCTCTTGCAAGGTGAGTTTTCTGACTTTTGAACTATTCATATAGGTATTGTTAGGCTTGCATTTGTGAAGATAGAATGTAGATATCATTTCCCTGAAACCATACGTGTCCATAGATTTCATTTATGTTGCTTGAGCATGGAGAATTTTGATTTTAAACTTGCTGAAACTTTTAGGTCAAAATTTGATACTTTCATAAATTCATGTTTATCTTTGAATGTTAGCTTAAATAAGTTTCATGATTGGATTCGTGGTGAAAAAATACACAAGTTTCATGTTTACATTTTTTAAAATGGTTGAGGAATGAGCAAGTTTGAAATCCTTTGGCTGGAGGTTAAAGATGAAGTACAGTTAGGGAAAAATATGTGTTATGTATTTATTGTTGTGCCGATGTTAACAGATGTATCACCACCCCAGTAGTTAAAGCGCGCGCCTGTCACCCCTTGGACCTGGGTTCGAACCCCAGCGTTCGTTTTACCATTCTTGCATTCTTGCATTTTTATTTTCATTTTTTTACAATATTCAATATGGTTGTAATAATTATTTAGATTTAATTTTCTTGCAATTTCCCCATTTGTAAATTTGTACACCCCCTCCCCTATTGATGTAATAACTTAGTATTTTTATTTTCCGCAATTTAATGCTTTATATATAAATGCTAGTAAATTAGGATTAGTATGGAAAGATAAAAATCAATGCTTAGAAAACCCTAATCCAGACAAAACAATGCATGTAAATCAACACACTTGCACACTTACACCCTTAGGGTAAATCCACTTTGTTGCATTATAAAATGGCCATATTATGCATGTGCAGTATCTTAGCAAAAACAATAAAAAATGAAAGATCGTAGTCCCTCGATTAAGCTATCAAAAGTTTCCTTTCAAAAATGATCTTAGTCCCTAAAGAAAATACTAAGATATCTTACAACATTGCTAATCATGGTTATACGATGACCCTTGCCCGTCCCTTTTACATCCAAATATAAGGTTACTTACCAATCCATGGTAAAATAACAATGTCAAAGGAAGGAGGAAATAAACAAGAAAGACTTTTGAGTAGGTAGAATGTTCCTAGTATCTTGCTCATTTTCAAACCAAAACATCCTCTCTATTTTCAAAAACAAACACCAAACACTTTCAAAACGCCTATCTAACTTGAAACATTTCCAAAATATCAACACTTTGTATACATTCTTACGAATGAGAATCATTACAAAGTTTGCCTAAACGATGGCGCCTTTTCAAAATACTTTCAAAAACCACACAAAGCACATTCTCAAACAAAAGCAAGTGATCTAGCAAGCAACTAAGATCCTGTAGATAACTACGGATGAAAAGGGTGCTAATACCTTCCTTTTCATAATCTACCCCCCGAACTCAAGAAAAGATCTCAAAGGTCTTTTATTTTATTTTCAACCTTTCCTTTTGGATAAAAGAAAAGTCGGTGGCGACTCTTGCTAACCGCAACATTTGCGAAAAACGCAAAACAACCAAGTCAGTCCTCCCACCGTGTTACACATATGTTATAATATTGTGTGTTGGTTATTTATCAATTTAGCATCATTACATATATATGGGGATATATGATTGTTGCTCTTCTATGCAAAAATGCCTCTGAGTGATATATTAGTATTTGTGTTGGAACATGATACTTCTCACGATTTGATATCTTTCTTTTTGATATTGTCAACAGGGGAGAAGCACATGCGAGATGAAGTTGGGAAGCACAAATTCAGGGGGGTCTATAACTACATGAAATGCATCGTTGCAAGTTTTTCCATCATCAAAAAGGGGGAGTATGTGAGTACAAGTTCGCATTTATGTATGTTGGACAATATCTCAAATGTATTGTGGCACTCCTTTGCATTAGGGGTCTTAGGAATTATTAAAAACCATTTTTAAATTTATCTAAGTCATGAAAAACAAGTTTCTGCATAAATTTTCATTGCATGTGTCGACACATACGAATTTCAGGTCGACACATACAACTCAGTTTTGAAGCATGTAGCCTTTAGAAGGCTTAGGTCGACACATGCATCATATAGGTCGATACATACTGAAGATTTTTTGAAAATGCAAAAATTCTTCTTTTATGTGTCGACACATACAAATTTCAGGTCGACACATTTACTGTTGTTTTGAAGCTTGTAGCTACTGACTTTCTTCGATCGACACATCCATTCTTTCAGGTCGACACATACAGTTGAAATTTGAAGTATGTGTCGACACACACGATTTTTAGGTTGACACATACTATTTAATAAGGTTAATTTTTCAATTCTTTTTAATTCAAAAAATCTCCTTTTTGCATCTAAACTTCCACAACTATAAATACATCATTCATGCATCATTCCAACTTGATGATAGCATAAAAATTTCCTACAATTGCACTTCACCTTCAACCTCCAACCAATGCATACACACTAACAAATTATCATAATAATATTTTGTTGGGGTGCCATCTAGATGAGGTTCGATAACATCCAATTAGATTCTTGTATAGCCGAGAATATTGGGCTGAGATTTGCAGGGGTCTTCATCTGGAAAATCCGTGAGTTTATCCTCCAAGATCATTGGTTGAGTTATGAGTTTTCGTGCAAGATGTTCAAGAGAGTGTTACAGTCTAGTGAAACCCTTTGGAGATAAAGAATGCAAAAGACCCTTTGGAGATAAAGAAGAAAAATGAAGTAACATGAGAATGGCTAATCAAATTGAAGCCTTGTGTTGCAATAGGTACAATATATCATGCGTGAAAGCTTTAGAGATAAAGAACGCAAATGAGTAGAAAAATTGACAAGTCAATTGGGATCTATTATGTCTTGGCCTTTCTCAAGATAAAAGGAAGAGAAGGGGGTTGAATTAACAACAAACACTGGGGTTTATGGATTTACACTTAGAACACTTCTCTTGTTTTAACTTTTTGGATAGAAATAATTATCCTAATTTCATTGGAATTAGGTGTAGACGTACCCACACGCGAGGACGAAAGTGGGGAGCTGTGAAGGAAAATCCCCGTGTTTATTTTTTATATTATTTTTACTTGCTTTAATTATCATGAATGAATTTGTCTAATAGCATTGCGTAATCAATTGACTCGTAAGAATTTTTCCAGACAATTTTTGTTTTGAATCAAGTGTTGATATTGCTTATAATCACTTTTGATTGTAAGTACTTTTCATATCAACACAATTTAAAGTAAAATTTTGAAAATTCAATTGCACACAAAGTGTTCGACAAATTGTTTTGTTAGTTCTTTAGATAATTACCATTGGAAATAGCATTCTAGTAACTTGCCATAAACGATTGATAACTTGTTACTTGATTGAAGTATACTTGATTTATATTATTGTAATCATTCCATAATCAATTTTATATTTTCATATCTGACTTCCAATAACACGCTTCATATAGACGACATATTTTGAAAACCTTCCGCTTGCACTCTTTTACTAAACAATTTTAAAAACCAGAATTTTATCTAGACTTATGGCTTGGTGATCTATTCACCCCCCCCCCCCCCCTTTCTAGATAAATCGACGTCTTCTAAAAAAAACTTCTTCATCTTCTGTGTCATTTATGAATAAGAGAGTCCTTCATTTGATGTTTAGTCTTCCAAAGATTATTCAGTTACTGAGTATGTTCTTTCGAAGGATTTCATAGGAGTTATATAATAGGAGTAAGATGATGGTGAGAATTCTTCAGTTTAGATCCCTTCATCTTTAAGTAGTTGAACTAGTTCATCCAATTTTTCTTTAATTTCTTAATTCTTGATTTTTCTTGAAATTCATAAAGACTCACATCTATTGATTTAAGAGTTGGAATAAACTTCCAATTCACAACTCTTAGATTTTTGTTAGTATTTCAATTTCTAATAAAATTTCTAATATTTCTATATTTAGAAAAACATCCATGGTTGGTATCTACATTTTCTTCGCCTCATGTGTTCATCTTCTCTCGTTCGATACTTGGAGAAAATCGATATATCATTTCAAGAGTATCCTACATTTCCTTGGTTGTGTTGCAATGATGAACATAGTGAAATTTTGTATCATCCAAAGACATTGTTTTAAATCCTTTGGTTTTGAAATTTATTTCAAATTTTATCTTTTCCTCTTCGGTCCAAAGGAAATTTTGTTTATCTACTACTTCATCATTTACTTGATGAGTAGGGATAAATAGACCATTGACTATTGTTTCCCACAATTAATGATTTATACTTTGAAGAAAAATTCTAAACCTAATCTGTATTAAATTTTCTATCATTAAAAAATGGTGGGTGTTTAGAAAATATCTCTTCTCGAAAATCATCTTCCTCCTAAGACGATTAGTCCTTAAATAGGAGTTAGGCTCTGATACCACTTATTGGACTTGAGACTTCACACACAAGAAAGTGGGTGAATTGTGTGGTTCATGAAAAGGTAATTTTGAAAAACTTTGAGAAATAAAATCAGAGTTTAGAAACTGTTTTGAACACTTAGCAGTGAAAAATGAAAAGCATAAATAAATTACGAAAATAAAATTATTTTAGGGAAAAGAGGAACACTATGAATTATAGAGGTTCAGTCAAAACAAAAGGACCTACTGTAAGTTTCTAGTGTGCCTAAGAGGGGTGTGAATTAGGACTTTGAAAATTTATCCGGTTTTAGAATACTAGTACTTATTTTTCTGGTTTGGTGAAAGAGTTTATAAATGTGTTTCTTTCTTTTCTAGTTTATGATTTGTGATGAAAGCGGTAAATATGGAAAAATAAAGAAAACATGATGTATTCTGGTCCCCCTTACAGTCTGAGAGTACTCCAACCCCTTTTCAACACGAAAGAGATTTCACTATTGTTAGATCTTTGTACAAGCCCTATACCAAGACTTCTCCTTCAATCTTCTAACAACAACACCACCAAGAACAATCCTCTTGGATCAAACAAGTTGAAATGAGAACAATCCTCTCACTTTCAACCTCTTGCTTCCAACAATCATCGATAGCAAGAAATACAAAACCAAGTAATCTTAATTCCAACAATCCTGGAAAATAAGATATGAATACAACAAGAGTTTTTTAAGAATAATGAAATTTGTAGAACAATTATCACTTTGAGTTATGTATCAATATAATTGATCTTCCTTTCCAAACAAGCAAATTATAATGATATAATATAGTGTTCAAGTGTTTGTAAATATGATGTGAATTTTTTCAGACTGATATGGAAATATATGCAGAAAAATTCTTTGTAAAAGTTCAAGAACACAAACACATGTTTTAAAATTTGAATGATAAAATGATGTTAAATTGCTATGGAAGAGGTGATTTGTGATTTGAAATGTCATGTATTTATAAGTGAATAACACTTTATGAATCATGGTGAAGTCATTAAAAAAATCATGAAAAAATGCCAAGTTAAAATGAAAAGGTTTCATGAAGAAGTGCATGAAAAAGTGTTAAAAAGTTGTTTTTTTCAAATTCGTACAGGACTTGTTAAGTCGATTTTAACAGAGACCTAACTTAACAAATGCAAAACATATTTTTGAATTTCAAAAATAAAATACTGCTTCATACCGGTGTAAATTAGGGCAGTTTTTTAAAAATTGGAAAAATTACAAATTTTGTCTAAGTATTTGAACCAACCTTATGCAACATATGTTGATTTATCCAAGTAAATAGATTATATTTGAAAGTGATTTAACATGGTTCAAACATGAAAAATAAATTTTCAAATACATGATAAAAAATATTTTATTTTAAAGCTAGAAATAGTGAGATATTTTCAACCAAATGAACCATGCATGCAAGTGAGTTTTAGAGATTATTTTGAGAACTATTTTATCAATATATAATGCATGCTTATACATAAGTTAATATAAATTCAAGTATTCATAATTCTACAATCTTTATCCATAGCCATATTACTTCATGATACTTTTCTCATCCTTTGATAAATGCACATAGTAGTTGTCTTCATCAAAACATGATGTTGAAGAAGCTTGACTTTACACTACTCCTCTCCCCAAAAATTGATCTTGATATTTTCCAATAATAGTTTATAGTTTTTAGTAGGAAAGACTCATGAACCTCCATATACAAGAAAATGATGGTTGACCTCCAATCAAATAATACTAGACGATGGATATGAGCGTTTGCATATTTTCTTCAAGGTACACTTAGGAGTGAAGTGGCCAATCTTCCTTCCCATTGGTGGAATGAATCAGTTAGCCATCTTTCCACAAACAAGAATATTGTAGAGGTTAGTCTTCAGGTTCCTAAACCTTACAAGCTTTTACACGGGTTAAGCTCACGAACCTTAAAGCTTTATTTTACACGGGATAACCAATAACCTCTCAAAATTTAACATCGGGCTGATTTCGAACCTATGAATCTTCTAATATCGAGTTGAGCTTCAATCTATCTTGATTTTAATGTTGCGCTAACCAAGAACCTAGGAGATTTTATCACAGGCTGATCTCCAACCTAAATTAGGGTTTGATCACTCAATCCCCAAACTAAATATTTTAATATAATTAGCTTCTAACCCTAATAACTCCCTGAATGAACAACATTTAACCAAAGTGCATTTAAAACATTCCCTTTGTGAATTTACAATTATACCTTTTCCATAATTTCAATTATATCCTCACTCACAAAAGAACTTTTCTCACAAAAGCATTTAGGCTAAAACGTTAGTGAGAGAAATTGAATAAAACTTTAGAGAGAATGGGTGTGAGAGAGGTGTGTTAAAACATGTTTCTGGATGGAATGAAATGGGAAAAAGGATCTCTATTTATAATCTAGAGGTTGGCATAAAAAGGAATTTCCAATAAATACATTTTAAAGCAATCTAATCGAGATTGGCAAGTTTTCCCAATCGATTAGAAGTTTGAAATATAATCGTTTATAAGTTTATAAAAGGAAGGAAAATATATCTAGTAGTTTCCCATCATTAAGATGTTGTCCTAATTGTTTGTGACTCAATTTTAAGTTGATATAATTGATTATATAAATTCTCCAATCGATTAGATAAATCAAAAAATTTCCTATAGTTATTTTGACTGCTCCAAATTTCCTTATGTATTACACTTTGTTCAGTCACTATTAAATTAGGAGGCGCCACAGAACTTCAAAACTTTTCTATATGCTTTCTCTTTTGTGGACATCTTCTTCATAGCTTGAGATAAAGATATAGGTTATGTCATACCCCAAATTTTCCTTGTTGATTTCTAAATAATTTATTAATGTTATAATTTTTGTGGATAAATCCAATAAGGGGTTTAAAGGGATAAAGGGGGGTGTGTTTTGATTCTTGGACCAAGCTGGTAAGCCCATTAAGAGTTTTTTTGGGTTAAACAAGGGGTGTTTTTGGTGTAAGGGCTCAACTTTGTTTTTTTGCATAGCCCAATTTGCATGGTCGGAAGAGGGGTGTCTTAATAAAAAATGGGTTATCAGATTAGTCCATTAATATATTTTAGGCCCATTAAGCCATTCAGCCGACCCAATTGCTTTTGGTTGTTGAATAATGAAGGGGGAGTGTATGTTTTTTGTTGTTTAATCAAAGTGGCCCATGGCAATTCGTTTAAGGCCCAATAAATGGAACTAGCCCATTTTTAATTTTTTTGTTGAGAATCTGTTTCAAAATAAAAACATTATTTTATAAAGCTTAATTAAAAAAATGGTGTTTGTTTTATTAAGAAAAAACGTTAATATTAAGGATTTCAATCGTGTGATCCATTTTCCAAAGCCCAAGCCCAAAATTGAAACAATTACAGTCCAAAACAGCAAGAAACAATCACTGTTCAAATTAAGGAAAGTAAAATGTAAGCTTTAAAGGAAAACATATATTGTTCAGATTGAATCAAATCTTACATTGATTTGTCCAGAATTTTACAATCAATACAAATTAAAATAGAATCAATCGACTTAATACAATCAAATCAGATCTTAACTAAATAAATACAAAATCAAACTAATTTGAAACTAAATCAAAGCTTATCAGATCGAATAAAAAATTTATAAATAGTCGTATTACAATCAAATAGAAACAAATCCCTAATCCCTAATTCTCTAAAAAATAACGAAAATCTCATAAATTTGTTTCCTAAATCATCTAACTCTAAGCACTATAAAAACCTAAGAACAAAACTGAAACAGGGGGAGAAAAATGGAGAGGAAAGATTTTACAGAAAAGAAATTCTTCAACGAAAAAAGGAGAAGAAGAGGATATGGGCTTCGAAATCCAAAACCCTAGATCCGAGAAGCCACACAACACCGACGCTCTTACTACCATTCATTGTTGTCACCTGCAAACAGAAGGAGGAAGGGATTAACGAAGAGAGATCAGACAGAAGGATAAAAAAAACGTAAATCTTCACGATAAAGGTATCTCTCGTTTCACTTAGCTTATGCGATTTTGATTTCTGTCTTGTTGAATTGTTGAGAGACTTAGGGATTAAGGTTAGATTTAGGGTTGAAATTGTTGAAAGTCGCCGCCGTCGGGGTTAGGCTAGGGTTTCGTTGTGGTGTTACAGAGGAGAGAGGAGAGAGAAACAAAGTGGAGAGGGAAAGAAGAAGATAAATGAATGAAACAATACGGAAGTGGAAAATATGAACTCTATTGAGATCTCATACCCGCGTGTCCATGAGCCTACCGTGCGTCCTCATTGTACATTTCTCCGATCGTCATCAAACGCCCTTAAATTGCGCCTCCATGGTAATACCGTATACCCTACCCATATGGAGTACTAATGGACATACAAAGCATTTGTAATTTTGGGCCAAGCCCAATTACCACTCACACCTCCCTGCGTATTCATTTTACTAATGCACGCGAAATCCTCACCCCTTAGCCTAATGGGCGAAGTCCAATATCTGAATTTACACACCCCTGCACACCCCATATTTTACTACCTAACTCTAATTTACACCCCCCTGCGTTGGGCTTGAATTCAATACTGAATTCAGGGCCCTGCTATACACCCCCCCCTGTATTACTAGCCCAACTTAATTCACACCCCTTGCGTTTTTTAATTTAATTCCTTTTTTATTTATTATTTATAATTTGTATAGTTTTTTTATATATTTATAAATCTTAATATTATTTATTATTTACTATTATAAATTAAATATTATTTTTTTTCTAAAATTCATTCAAACATTTATTTTATTGCATTAAAATTGTTTCTAATCATGCATTTAATAAGATATTTTACAATTAACACATTAAAAAAATATTCAACCAACAATAAACCTTCTTTCCATAAATTAATTAAATTCAACAATCGATTTTCAAAAAGGATTACGAGAATATTTTAATCGACTGTGCACTATGTCTAACAAACTCTGTTATTCTCACACCCGGAATTAGTACAAGGGGAATTCAAATAATTTTGTAATCCATAAAAAACACCAACCCACTGCAAACTATGAATTGGGACTCTGATTCCTCATAAGAGGATATATAGGCATATGACTAAAATCGTGGTGAGTTCCCCTATTAAAAAACTAATACCCTATTTCTTAAAAATCGTGCTTTTAAACCCTAGTTTCCTTGTAAACAAGGTAGATGAAGGGTGCCTAATACCTTCCCTTCGTCTAAGAACGAGCCCTAAAAACCTAGAATCTCTAGCATTAGGATTATCCTTTATATTCCTTTCCTTAGGATAAAAATTAAGGGTGGTGACTCTCAATTTAAAATTGGTTACAACAGTTGGCGACTCTGCTGGGGACTCAACCCTAGGTTTAGAAGCCTTGTCTTTTGGTTTTAGGGTTTTTTGGGTTTTTTGTTTTTGGGTTTTTTATATTTTCTTATTTAATTATTTATTTATTTCTGCTTAGTATTTTTATTCATTATATTATTCATCTGTGGTGGGATTTTATTGTTTCAAAAATTATTTTCAAAAATCCTTAGAAAGAAGGTTCGTCTATTAGCCAAGGGGATACATTAGCCCTGTGAGTTTATGTGACGACTTTGTCTAGAGTCAGTGGAATTATGTGAAAAAATACGTCTCAAAAGATATCCTATTGGAAAGCGGGACTTTGGAATGAAACCTATGAATCTTTGTACAACCCTTAAACCAAAATCTCGTGATGAGACCTTTCATGACCTAGAGACGAAAGTTTCGTTCTGCAAAGAGAATCGACTTAAGGGAAGCCCTTGTGCCTTTCTCTCTAGTGTTATTCATGATACCCTTAAGGAAGCCACCTTATGGGGAGGGTAGAAAATATGTAGGCTAAAACTAGGATCCTACCTTCTAAGGTTACCATTTATAAAATCCCATCACTAAGCCCTTCATCCATGCATTCATACATTTTTGCATTTCATATATTAATTACCCTCCATCTCTTATTTTCTTTGTCTTATTCACAAGTTTAAAAAAATAATTAAAGGTGTTGGTGAAGTGTCCTAGAAATGAATACCAAAGGGAAATAACTTGTCTGTATCAATGTCGTTAAGCCAGATATGACAAAAATCAAGGCTATGGGATACCCTTGACCTAACCAAAGTAGAGGTACAATTGGATGTTGTTTCTTCCCTAATTCAGTTCTAAGACCCTCCGTTGAGGTGCTTCACTTTTCAAGACTTTCAGCTAGCACCGACTCTGGAAGAATTTTGAACTTTTCTAAAGAAAAAGCATATGTGGGTATCGGGAAGACTATTGATGTAAAAATCTTGGAAGAAGGTTTAGGGATCCCTTATCCTGAATTGTCACTTAATTACAAGAAAGAAGGTGACATACACAGGATTAAGAGATGCTACTTGGAGACTAAGGCTTTTGATTTTGCTAATAATAAAGTATGGGAGTCTTGTATTGATTGTTTAAGACTGCTTGTATTTAGTGTAATCTTATTTCCATGAACTTTGGACTATATTGACCTTGCGTCTATTAGCGTGTTTTTGGGTGCAAAAGCTTTTAATACGGATCCAACTCTCGCTTTAATTGCTGACATTTATTATACACTTCATATGCGGTACGAAAAATGAAGGGGTACTCTAAATTGTTGCATTCCACTATTGAATTATTGGTTTATGACTCATCTCTACAAGGAAGATTACATGATTCTGAATCTGACAATATATGAGTGGCCTCAAAAACTAGGTCGCTTACTGCTAATTTTGTATTTTGGTATGTGAGGAAGCTAAACATTGGAGATATCATTTGTAGTTGTGGATACTTTCCTAATGTTACATTGATCAGATCGCGAGGTTGCATCATTTACAACCTTATATTAGCACTATGATAATTAGGGTATCCTTTGGAAGATAAACCCTCAGATAAACAACTCCAACAATTGATCATTCATGACATGGGCAAAAATGACCAAGATTTTCTCAATAAGATCATCTGGGCTTGGAATAGGTTTAATAAAAGGAAGGATGAAAGGAAGAGTGTTGTGGAAAAATAACCTTACACTCGATGGATTTTTGGTAGGGTACGAATTGGTAAGCTACCATTTGACATAGATCCTGAATACAAGTCAGAGGTCTCAGAGGCTCCGCCTATCTCCTTGAAAGAAATAGACAATATGAAAAATGCCTTAAAACAAGCTCAGAGAGAAAAAGAAGAATTAGAACTCAACCTCCATAACTTAACTAAAGAAAAAAGACAAATGCAATGCATACTTGAATCCAAAGACCAAGAAATTCAGAGAGATCGTGAGGCATTTGAAAAGGAGAGTCTTAAGTAGAAACGTTTGACTGAAGGGTTGTTAAGGGCTACCTTTAACTTGGATTCCTATAACCAAAGGTTAGAGGATGCTGCGAGTGAAATTGGGAGATTGAATATATGGTATGAAAAGGCGATACAAGACAAGAAGGTGATGGAAGAATATCTAAAGGATCAAATACAAAGTTTTGGGAAAGCTTCTTTAGATCAAGACGAACAAATGAAGTATCTCACCACCAGACTCCGAGATAGTCAAGAATCAGAAGTGGGGGAATGCCTCAAAAGGATGATGGCAGAAGGGCTTCTCACCCAGAAGACTGAAGAATACGAGCAAGAATGCCTTTAGCTAGAAGGCCTCCGAAAACATTTCCTAATACAACAGAGTCTCTATATGGAGATGAGGGCTTAAAATTGTATTGGGAAGAGCAGTATGTGAAGATCACCAAAGCGGGAGAGGATAATCATAAGATAATTATTGATCTTTACCGTGAATATCGATACCACAAAGACAAGCATGCCAAATTCGCTTTCTTAGACAACAATCTCATTGAAGACATCCCGAGGAGCTTAAGAGATGCGGAAAATGTATGGTTCTTCTCCCAAAAGACGTTGAAGACTTCCTCAAGCTTTGCAGGAAAATGGTCAATGGTTTCAGAGCAGACATCTGAAGAAGTGAAAAACACAAGAAGGGGGGGTTGAATTGAAACTTAAAAATCAAATACAATAGACTCAAGATTTTTATCCTGGTTCGCTTGATCAAACTACTCCAGTCCACCCGGCAAGGTGATTTCGCCTCTCTCCAACAAGGACTTAATCCTCTAATCAAACAGATTACAAATCTACTTTGACAACTGCCAAAGTCTTCTTGAGTATGAACACACCCCGATTTATCTCAAGGAAAAATATCTTAATCAAAGAACAATTAACTATGTACTATTTGTTTTTCGTTACAAAAACTGTATCACTATTGTGATGTATTACACAATTTGATTATATAAATGAATATGAATATTTGCAGCTTTTTTGAGATGTATGAGCAGTCGTTAGCAAAAAATCGTAAACGATTTACCCTTTGAGCTTGTTTATATAGGCGTGGAAATCTGTCCAAATTGAAACGTGATAATGGACACTTAATCCACTTTCCATACTGAGAAGATTCTTGTCTGAATGAAGTTGTTGCAAATGATATTGTCTTAATGGAAAAGTAACGCTTTAGAACTTGGGAATATTGCATGTTGCTTTACTTCAGAACTTTGATAACTCAGAGATATGAGGATCTGTTGGGGCGTTAGACTTCTGTTCAGAATCAGAATATCTTTTACTTTAGCGTGGATTCTGATCATCATTCTTCAGAACATTCTGATTGCTCAGCTTGGAAGCTTATGTGGCTTAACTTCTGATGTCATTTCAGTCAGAACTTTTGTACAACATACAACACAAATTTAGAGTGCATATTTGTTCTTTGTGTTTGTTATCATCAAAACTCTTATAAGGGTTGTAGAATCAAACTCCGTTCTAACAATCTCCCCCTTTTTGATGATGACAAAAACTAGGATTTTCAATAAAAAATTGTAGAACAAAAAAACTTAAGAGAGTCTCCCCCTGAGTTGAGTACTCAGATAGAGATGAATTACTTCCCTTAATTTCCTTCTCATCAGAGCTTTTGATGTGTCTCCTTCTATCTTTATTAGAATATGTTCCTGTATATGCTTTCAGAGAAAAATAGAAGTTAAGATATTCAGAATGTTTGAGACTTTGTACCGATATACTGTTATTGAAAATATCTTATGTTCTCCCCCTTTTTGTCAGGTACCAAAAAGCAATATAATCAGATTCAAAAAGATGATGATTTATATTGAAAACATACTACAATGACATTTTTAAAAAACAAAGAGGGTAAGATGAAGATTACAGAATATAAGTTAAAAAATCTAAGATGGAGGGGGAAGTCGTGTGAACAACGCTTCCAGTAAGCTCTTAATCTGAGTGCTTGACTCTTCCTTCTTTCCCAGAATATCCTTGATTTCTTTTGTTATATCTTCTTTCTTGTCCAATATATCCCTTATCTCTTTGTTTGTGTCTTCTTGCTTGTCCAACCTTGCATGGATTAAAGCATTATCCTTCTTCAACTCTTCCATAGTTCGCATGACTAGAGACGAAGTTGGTGTATCCTCAGAGGTTGCATGTTGTTCAGAACACTCTACAACCTCTTTTGATTGAACAACTTCTTTTGTTGCAAATTCCTTTTCTGGAGCAGTAGTCAGAGGGTGACTATCAGAATCTGGTCTAGTGGTTTCTGAAGGTTGGTGCTCTTTCCAGGGAGCATTTTCCAGTAGAAGAATTTATTTCTTGTCGCAGTGACTTTGAACTTGGTCTTTAAAGGCTTTAAGCTGATCACTGAAGTTATGCTGAGCCAACTCATAGCTCAATTATTTTAGTCTCTGGGATTCAGAGTTGAACCATTTTCTGAATCTATCCCACAGATAATCAGAAGCAACAGGATTATAATTTTCTTGACTTGCTTGCTTCAAAGAAGTAACCCATTCCTATATTTCTGTTTCAAAAATCAACAAGTTCTTACCAACATCTAATTTGGTTAATGTTGGTTTGGGTTTGGGAACGACAATTTTATTTGAGGTAGAAGCTAGATGGTCCAGCACTTCTAGATCAATGACAATTCTGAGATGATCAGCTTGACGGTTAATTGGTGAGGGAGTAGAAGAATCAGAAATCGGGATTGGAGAGTGAGGAGTGTTTGGTGGTGTGGAATCATAAGGTGAAGGTATTTCTGGAATATCATGGATGGAGAGAGGTAAACGAACCATAAGAGGTTCTGTTATTCCCGGAATTGGGGTAGTGGTATCAGAGTCTGTAAGGGAGTCTTTTGATTGGTTTGCAGTAGCGTGTTGATTTTTTGGTTCAGGTGTTTCGGAATTTGGATTTTCAGATTGAGGAGTGAGAGGGTTTTCATTTTCTGGTTGAGGTGAGTTGAGGTTTTGATGTTCTGGTTGAGGAGAGTGTGGGTGAGGATTTTCTGGTTGTTGAGACTGGATATGTAGGTTTTCTGGGATTGGTGAGTGAAAGTCTTGATCAAATAGTTCAATATCAGAGAAAACTCTTGTAAGTTCTGGTTGATTTTGTTCTAGATTTGGATTAGGGGAGTGAGGTTCATTTAAGAAACTGCACATAGTTACAGATGGATCAAATTCTATGTCAAAATCCTCAAATGTTTGTGGTGAGGGATTTTCTGTTGGTTGAGGGGGAATGGTTTCAGATGTTGGAAGAACTATAGATTCTACAATAGAAACAAAAGATATGTTACCTTTCTTTTTCGCAGCTTTGGGTGTCCTCTGAGAGGATCCTTCTCCCGCTGCCTTCCTCTTTATTGATTTCTTCAGTGCAACCTCTGGAGCTACCTTGTGTAGGTCACGGATGTTGATTTCTGGAATAGTCCCATCTTCCTTGCAAGCTTCAAGGTATCTTACCATAATCTCTGGAGAAGCATATATCTCAGAGAATAGTGGAAAATCCTTTAGAGGGATTCTCCTAGAAGTGGTGACCTCATGAGAAGCAATTGTTGGTTCCTTCTTAATGCTTTCAATAATCTTCATTTTCTTCAGATTCTTGGTATTTAGTGGTTTCCCAGCAGTTGCTTCCAGAGTGCTGATCTCTTGAGCCTCTGTCAGATGTTCTATCAGCCTGCTTTCCGTCATAATATCTAATATCAATCTTCCTAGAGGAATCCAATCACTCTTAGTTCTTTCTTCTTCTCTTGTCTCTTTCACACTTGTTCTCAGATGGTTGAAGATCAAATGTGGAAGATTTATTTTGGTCTTCTTTGCAATTAAGTATAATAGATATTGCTGATCAATGTTAATGTAATCAGGAGAGCTTGTATGCTTTCTGTTATTGATACATCCCAGCATGATCCTAGCCCAGATTTTGTAATAGTTTTCAAGTCTCTTATCTTGCTGGGTGGCTGTCCAAAAGTGAAAATGACCCTACCAATAGATTTTAGGTCAGAACACTTGTCATCCATATCAATGCATCTGACTCCACCGCCATTGTGCCCAGTGAGTTTCCCAATCAAGTCTTCTGTAATCACTATCTTCTTCCCCATAACATATGATGTGATCTGGTGGTTGGATGAAGTAGCATGAATCCAAAATTATTTAACAAGAATAGGAAATGTTGGACCCAACAGACGATAAAAGTATATGTTCCATCCCTGTGCCGTTACGTCTTCATACAAATCAAACCCATTTTCCTTTAAACTCTCAAAATCGATGATCATTTTGCATAGAACTTCAAGGTTGTCGACCGGAGTAAGCAGTGTTCTAATAGGCTCCTGATACTGTTCTGTTGATGAAGAACCAGGAGCACTGTTGAGATTCTTGAGGCTTGACGAGGATGGCATTGTTCACACGAATTCGTTGAAGAAGACTGAGAAAAAAAGTTTTTTTTTGGAAAACTAGAGCGAGAGAGAATAGTGAAAGCAGTAAGAGGTGAATGAAATAGTGAATTAAGTTTTATAAACACTTTTGAAAACGTAATCAGTAAGAAAGAGAAAATGAGTAATGATTATACTGAATTAATGAAACCTGAAATTAGGGGATTTCGTGTAGATACTGAACAGTTACCATTGACAAGTGTCTCAATGCATCCAATCAGAGCCTTGGACCCTTCAAAATTTGAACGCGTGTTCAGCCTCAAAAGGCAGCTTGTGAGAGGATGACAGATGTTTGATGGTGTGAACTGCACACCTCTATCTTTGAAATGAAAAGTTCATATCTTCATAGATAGATTCTGAGGCAACTGTACTCCTAACTTCTGAAGACAAGTTGATCAGATGTTCATAGAAAATAATAAAATTCTGAGTGTTAGAATATGCAAATAAAACATTTTATTCTGGACACAATTTCATGCTGAGATGTTTCAGAATGAAATTGAATCTATCTTCAGAAAGGGGTTTTGTAAACACATCAGCCCATTGATGGTCTGTGTCAATAAATTTTAAAGTGAGAATTCCTTTCTGAATATAATCCCTAATAAAATGAAGTTTTATTTCTATATGCTTAGCCATAGAATGCAGAATTGGATTTCTGGATAAACAGATAGCAGAAGTATTATCATAGAAGATAGGGATGTTACTCTCAAATATGTTGAAGTCTTCAAGCTGGCTTTTCATCCAGAGCATTTGTGTGCTACATCCAGCAGTTGCTATGTATTCAGCTTCAGCTGTTGACAATGCAATTGTGAACTGTCTTTTACTGGTCCATGAGATCAGATTGTCTCCCAGAAACTGGCAGCTTCCAGAAGTACTTTTACGCTCTACTCTGTCTCCAGCAAAATCAGCATCACAGTATCCTACTAAGTTGTATTTATTGGATTTTCTATAAAACAAACCTAGGTTAGTAGTACCTTTCAGATACTTGAAAATTCGCTTAACTGCTATTAAGTGAGATTCTCTAGGATCTGATTGGAATCTAGCACATAAGCAAATGCTGAATAAAATACCAGGCCTTGAGGCTGTCAGATAAAGGAGAGAACCAATCATACCTCTGTAGATCTTCTTCTCTACCTTTTTACTTACCTCTTCCTTTTCCAGAATGCATGTGGGATGCATTGGAGTCTTTGAAGGCTTACATTCTGAGAGGTCAAATTTCTTCAGAAGTTCTCTGATGTATTTGCTCTGGTGAATGTAGCTTCCTTCCGGAGTCTGGTTGATCTGAATGCCCAGAAAGAATTTAAGTTCCCCCATTAAGCTCATCTCAAACTCTGCCTGCATGCACTTAGCGAATTCTCTTCCCAGAGAAGGTTTAGTAGATCCAAAAATAATGTCATCTACATAAATCTGACAAACTAAAATGTAATTCTTAAATGTCTTACAGAATAGATTTGTGTCCACTTTCCCTCTAGTGAATTCCTTTTCTAACAGAAAGTTACTTAGCCTTTCGTACCAAGCTCTGGGAGCTTGTTTCAGACCATAAAGTGACTTTTTTAGTTTGAAAACATATTCTGGGTGTTTAGAATTTTCAAACCCAGGGGGTTGGTGCACATATAAATCTTCATCAATGTAACCATTTAAGAATTCACTTTTGACATCCATCTAGTACAGAGTGATGCCATTATTTACAACAAAAGAGATTAAGAGTCTGATAGATTCTAACCTGGCGACTGGAGAAAAGGTTTTGTATATTATATCCCCTCTTGTTGACTATAACCTTGTGCCACCAGTCGAGCCTTGTTTCTGATGACTTCTCCTTGGTCATTCATTTTGTTTCTGAACACCTACTTTGTTCCAATGACGTTGAATCCTTTTGGTTTGGGAACCAGATCCCGTACATCATTTCTGGTGAACTGGTTTAGCTCCTCCTGCATTGCCATAATCCAGTCATTGTCCAGAAGAGCTTCATCAATTGTTGTTGGTTCAATCAGAGATACCAATCCCATGAGGGATTCTTCAGATTTTCTGAATGTTGATCTTATTCTGATTGGATCATCCTTCTTTCCCAGAATCTTATCTTCTGGGTGAGCTATGCTGCTTCTCGATAACTTTTTCTGGAGTTGATCAATAGAAGGTACTGGAATGCTTGTGACATTTCCTGTTGGCGTTGTTGGAGTGTCTCTGTTGGGAACTTCTGATGTGGTGTCTTCAGCACCTGTGAATTCTACTTCTATATCTGCAAAAGATTCATTCTGCTTTGACTTTTGTGGGTCAAGCTTATCATCAAATCTAACACTGATTGACTCTTCAACAATCTGCCTTTCTGTATCGTATACTATGTATCCTCTTGAGAGTTCAGAGTATCCTAACATAATACACTTCTGTGCTTTAGAGTCAAACTTATTCAGATGATCTTTAGTATTCAGAATAAAACATGTATATCCAAAAGGATGGAAATCAGAAATGTTGGGCTTTCTGTTCTTCCATAGTTCATATGGAGTCTTTTCCAGAATAGGTCTTATAGAGATTCTATTCTGAATATAACACGGTGTGTTAATTGCTTCTGCCTATAAGATCTTAGCAATGTTAGTCTCGTTGATCATGGTTCTGGCCATTTCTTGCAATGTTCTGTTCTTTTGTTCTACAACTCCATTTTGTTGGGGGAGTTCTAGGATAAGAGAAATCATGCAAAATGCCTTTTTCATTAAGAAATGTTTCAAAAAATTTGTTTTTCAAATTCTCCACCATGATCACTTCTGACTTTGACAATTCTAAGATCCTTTTCATTCTGAACTTGGTTACAGAAAGCAACAAACACAGAATGTGACTCGTCCTTGTATCTTAAGAACTTTACCCATGTCTATCTGCTATAGTCTGAAGGGGTGAAAAACACAAGAAGGGGGGGTTGAATTGTAAAACTGGAAACTTAAAACAATTGACAAGATATTTTTATCCTGGTTCGTTTGATCTCAAACTACTCCAGTCCACCCGTCAAGGTGATTTCGCCTCTCTCCAACGAGGTCTTAATTCACTATATTCAACTGAATACAAATCTGCTTTAACAACTGCTAAAGCCTTCTTGATTCAAACCACAATCCGGTTTGTCAAGGCAACACTTTCTTACAGAGGTGTAAAATAATGTGTGTGAATGTTTTCTACAAAACTATATCACAACTGTGATGTTTACACAAATGAAGCTTAGAAACTTAGAATGCTAAACGCTAATGGAGTATCAGAGTTTGTTGGTTTAGCAAAACTGGTAGATGAAGATTATTGATCAGCTTTGTGCGTGTAGAGAGTTTGGAAGCATTAGCCGTGATAATCTTCGAAGCTTGGTTTATATAGCATTTGAGAAGATGAACGTTGAAGCAAATATTCTTGATTCAATGCTAATAACAAGCTTTCCTTTTTGAGCAGATCTTGTCTGGAATGAGGCCGTTGGAATTGATTAGCGTTCAATGCACAGTACCGTTGCTTCTTCAATGCACGATCTGGCTTGGCTCATTCTGATTCTGCTTCGCTGCTGATGAACTATTTGATTCTGTATCAGAGTGTTTTACGCGCAGTTCTGTTCATCAAGCTTCAGCATGTGCAAGCGTTGATCATCTGATCTTGACGTTCTGATTCAGCAACTTCTGATGCTGGTGTATGAGAACATATTCTGATGCTGAGAACGTGATCTTGCTTATTTTAATCAGCATATCTGCAAATCAGAGCATAGTAATTTTAGGCAGCATATAATTCAATCATGAAATATTTAACTACTATATCTTTTTACTTTGTTATCATCAAAACTTAAATATAGGGTACTAGATTCAAACATTGTTCTAACAATCTCCCCCTTTTTGATGATGACAAAAACTAGATATTTTAAATGAAAAATAACGTGAAAAGTTATCAGAGCTATGTATCAGAATAAGAAGTACGGAGAATTCAGAGTTTAAGAGATACTCCCCCTGAGTTTGTTACTTCCCTTTGATATGCGTGTTCTTCAGCGTCAGATCTTTTTCTATCTTTGAGCATCAGATTATAGGTCTTTGACTTATCAGAAAGCAGAGCTTCAGAGCTTTTCCTGTCAGAGCTTTTCTTAGGATCAGAGTGTTAGGACAATCAGAGCTTCATATATCAGAACTTCATATTTGATCAGAGCAACATGAGCTTCTAGTTCTTAGTCTTCATAGTGTTCGGAGCTTCCTTGTGCCTGTAGACTTAACACACAACAGAAAAACATTTCAAGTAATAGAGTTAGAATGTTTGAGAATTTCTGTCTAGTTAGCCGTTATTGATTTTAAATATCATTCTTGTTCTCCCCCTTTTTGTCAGCAATCAAAAAGTGTTAGTGATGTGCTAAAACAATTTAGATCAAAAAAACAAGTTATATTAAAATAGTTCAGAATCAGAGCAAAATAGCATTACAAAACATAGTCAAAACATAGAATGAAAAAATTATGCATGAAAAAGATTTTAAGGTTGTGGGGGCATGCGTGAGAACAGGCTTTCCAACATTGCTTGAATCTTTTCAGAAGTTTCATTCTGCTTCTGAACCATGGTGACAACAGTGTCAATCTTGCTGTCCTGTACACTCATTCTTGCTTCCATCTTCTGATCATTCTCTTCCATTCGCTGCTGGAGACGCAAGTCATTCAGCCTTAGTTCTTCCAGAGCCTGCCTGTCCAAGGCAGCTTGAGAACTTTCAGCAGGAGGAAGTTTCTCAGAACTTTCAGCTACATCTTCTGCTGGATTTTCTTCCTGAAGGGTCTTGTCTTCTTCTGATGGTTGCACCTGTGCAGCTTGCTCTTTCTCAGACCAGGATTCACTGTCCAGAGGGAGCACAACTTCTTGAGGCAGCTGACTCTCAACTTCCTTCAGCAGCATGCTAAAGTTCTGTTGAGCCTGCTCGTAGTTGACGTCCTGCAGCTTGAGTGCTTCAGTACGTACCCATACTCTGAACTGTGACCAGAGCTGATCAGAAGCAGCTGGGTCGATCATCCCCGGACAGACTTGCTTCAACGAAGCAATCCATTGCAGCATACCTGTTTCAAAGTCCAAAATACCAGAGCCAACATCTAGTTGCTTTGGTTTGGGAATGGCCAATTTGTGTCTTAAATCAGCAAGACGTTCAAGACTTGTCAAGTCAATGAAAATTTTGCTGGGGTTTTCAGAGGATTGGTTTTCAGAGGTTTGCTGAGATGCTGTTTGTTTTGGTGGATGGTTATCAGAGTCAGAGGATATATCTATTGGAGTGGTTGGAGTTTTTGGAGGTGTTGATTCCTCTGATGATGGTAACTGGGGTCTGACAATGGTGGTTCCACATGGCAACTGGATTGCCAGCGGTGAAGGTTGAGGTGAGTGGGGATCAGAATGATGAGGAGAAGGGGTTTCATAGCGTTGAAACTCTGGTTTTGGTGAGGGTGGATTATTTTCTGGTTGAGGAGGTGGAATCTCTGATTGCTCAGGGATCAGAGGTTCTTCTGTGATTGGTTGTTGAGATTGTGGTTCTGGTTCTGGTTGATGTTCTGGTTGTATTTCTGGTTCAGGTTGAATTTCTGGTTCAGGTTGAATTTCTGGTTCAGGGTGAGGTTGAACAGAAGCATGTTCATGCTCAATATCAGCTAGCACTCTATCAAGTGCTGGTGTTGTTGAAACAGTTGGTTGTTTGGTAATGTTAATGGGGATTTTAATTCTGGTTCTTCTGAGTTGTAAGGCCTCAGAAGGGTCTTCTGGTATGGTTTCATCAATAGAAGGGATTGGGATGGATATTTTGTGAGAGGTTTGAGGAGGGGCAGCAGATGTTGGAATAGTAGATGAAATTGAAATAGGAGCAGCAGATGTATTACCTCGTTTCTTTGGAGTCTGATGAGATGATCCTTCTGCTTTCCTCTTCTTTGTCTTCTTCTGAGTCACTTCAGGTTGAACTTGACTCAGATCTTTGATCTTCAGCTTTGAGCCTGCATCTTCTTCCTTGTATGAATCTGGATACTTGGGAAACATATCAGGTTGGGATTCCATTTCAGAAAAACTTGGGAAATTACTCAGAGGCACTCTTCTTCTGGAGATGTCAGCAGTTGAAGAAGCTCTGGGTTCCTTCCTGATATTTTCTATCAGCTTCATCTTTTTCAGGTTCTTAGCGTTCAGCGGTTTTCCAACAGTTGGTTCAAAATTGCCCAGCACTTTAGCTTCGCTCAGATAATCTATCAGCTTATTCTCTGTCAGAATATCTGATATGAGCCTCCCAAATGGTATCCAGTCCCTTTTGGTCCTTTCTTCTTCTCTAGTCTCTTTCACACTAGTCTTCAGATGGTTGAACAGGAAGTGTGCCAGATTGATCTTCACCCTCTGATCAATAAAGTAGATCAGAAATTGCTGATCCACGTTTATATAATCAGGAGAGCTTGTTGGCTTCCTGTGATTGAAACAGCCCAGAACAATCTTGGCCCACACTCTGCAGTGATCCTTCAGATCCTTAATTTTGCTGCTGGGAAAACCAAGAGTGAAAATGCAGTTTGCTACCACACCTATATCAGGGCATCTATCAGCCATGTCCACACAACGGACTCCACCACCACTTTGACCAATTAACCTAGCAATGAGGTCTTCAGAAATTATTATCTTCTTTCCCATGACAAAAGAGATGACTAGATGTTTATGAATCTTGGCGTGAATCCAAAATTCCTTGACAAGCTCTGGAAAGGTTGGTCCAACCAGCCTGTCGAAATACCTCTCCCACTTTTGAGCCTTGATTTCATCAGTTAGGTCAAATCCATTATCCTTCAAACTTTCGAAATCGACGATTAACTCAGAGAGAACCTCAAGATTCTTTACCGGTGTGAGAAGAGTTCTGGTAGGCACCTGATACTGCTCAGAGGTTTCTTTCTTCTGATTTCCTGCAGGAATGCTGGAGGATGCCATTGTTCTCACACAAAAAGGCTTGAGAATGATTTGAGAGAAAAAAAAGGTTTTAAGAGGATGACTCAGAAATATGCAGAGAATACTTAAGAGATTATGAGAAAGCGTAAAGAATAAGATTGAAGAATAATGTGCTTAAATAAAGAAAAAAAAAATTATTTTGAAAAATTAAACGTTTTTAAGAGAGAGAAAAAAATAATGATTGCCATTAACAAGCGTGATTACTTTTGCATTAAATGCTTGCTGATTTTGGGGGATTTTGAGAAAGATACTTAAAAACGGTTACCAGACATGTGTCTCAATGCACCCAATCAGCGCTTTCCTTTCTCAGAAGCGTGCACGCGTTCTGCTTCAGGGATTTGCTGATGATTGGATGACACTTGTTTGATGTAGTGATCAGCACGTCTGTCTTTGAGATTAGACTCTCAGATCTTTAGACTTGCATCTGATACAATCTGCATGTTCTATCTTTCTGAAAGAAGATTGATCAGAAGTTCACAGTAATATAATTACATTCTGAAGATAAATACATGGAATTAAAACATTTTCATTCTGGGCATACTTTCATGCTGAGATGTTTCAGAATGAAATTAAACCTATCTTCTGAAAGGGGTTTAGTAAAGATATCAGCCCATTGATGGTCTGTATCTATAAATTTCAAGTTTAAAATACCTTTCTGAATATAGTCCCTAATGAAATGATGTTTTATTTCTATATGCTTAGCTCTAGAATGTAAAATAGGATTCTTACTTAAGCAAATAGCAGAAGTATTATCACAAAGAATAGGAATGTTACTCTCAAAAATCTGGAAGTCTTCAGGCTGACTTTTCATCCAGAGCATCTGTGTGCTACATCCAGCTGCTGCTATGTACTCAGCTTCTGCTGTTGACAGAGCAATTGTTGATTGCCTTTTGCTGGACCATGAGATCAGATTTTCTCCCAGAAACTGGCAGCTTCCAGAAGTACTTTTACGTTCCACTCTGTCTCCAGCAAAATCAGCATCACAGTAGCCTACTAAGCTGTAATCACTAGATTTTCTAGGATCTGATTGGAATCTAGCACAAATACATACGCTGAATAAAATATCAGGTCTTGAAGCAGTCAGATAAAGGAGAGAACCAATCATACCTCTGTAGACTTTCTGTTCTACGCTTTTGCTTACCTCTTCTCTTTCCAGAATGCACGTGGGATGCATTGGAATCTTTGATGGCTTACATTCTGAGAGGTCAAATTTCTTCAGAAGATCTCTGATGTATTTGCTCTGATGAATGTAAGTTCCCTCTGGAGTTTGATTGATCTGAATTCCTAGAAAGAATTTCAGTTCCCCCATGAGGCTCATCTCAAATTCTGCCTGCATACACTTAGCAAATTTTCTTCCAAGAGAAGGATTAGTAGAACCAAAAATAATATCATCAACATAAATTTGACAGACTAAAATGTCACTCTTAACTGTTTTATAGAATAGAGTAGTGTCCACTTTCCCTCTGGTGAATTCATTTTCAAGCAGAAAGTTACTTAGCCTTTCATACCAAGCTCTGGGAGCTTGTTTCAGACCATACAGTGACTTTTTCAGTTTGAAAACATGTTCTGGATGTTTTGTATTTTCAAAACCTGGGGGTTGGTGAACATAAACTTCTTCTTCTATATAACCATTTAAGAATGCACTTTTGACATCCATCTGATACAGAGTGATGCCTCTATTAACAGCAAATGAGATTAAAAGTCTGATAGATTCTAACCTGGCGACTGGGGCAAAGGTTTCTGTATAGTCTATCCCCTCTTGCTGACTATAACCTTGTGCAACCAGTCGTGCCTTGTTTCTGACGACTTCACCTTGTTCATTAAGCTTGTTTCTGAACACCCATCTTGTTCCAATGACGTTGAATCCTTTTGGTCTTGGAACGAGATCCCATACGTCGTTTCTGGTGAATTGATTCAGCTCTTCTTGCATTGCCAGAATCCAGTCATTGTCTAGAAGTGCTTCATCAATAGAAGAGGGTTCAATCAGAGACACAAGTCCCATCAGAGTTTCTTCAGAGTTTCTGAAGCTTGCTCTTGTTCTGATTGGATCTTCCTTTCTTCCTAGGATAGTCTCTTCTGGGTGATCCAAACTGCTTCTGGGTAATCTCTTCTGAGGTTGATCAGCAGCAGTTGTAGGATTTCTAGCATTGCTTCTTTCAGACGTTGAAGGAATGTCTGTGTTGAGAGCTTCTGATGACTTGTCTTCAGAACCTGCAAATTCAATTTCTATACCTGCAAGATTTTCATTCTGCTTTGACTTTTCAGAGTCAAGCTTGTCATCAAAACGAACACTGATTGATTCTTCCACAATCTGTGTTTCTGTATTGTATACTCTGTACCCTCTTGAGCGTTCAGAGTATCCTAACATAATACACTTCTGTGCCTTAGAATCAAACTTGTTCAAATAATTCTTAGTGTTTAACATATAGCAAGTACATCCAAATGGATGAAAATACGAAATGTTGGGCTTTCTGTTCTTCCACAATTCATATGGAGTCTTTTCCAGAATAGGTCTTATTGAGATTC
The DNA here is from genome assembly GCA_948472305.1 of Vicia faba. NCBI lineage: Eukaryota > Viridiplantae > Streptophyta > Magnoliopsida > Fabales > Fabaceae > Vicia > Vicia faba. The sequence goes on along the minus strand of OX451741.1, from coordinate 928,537,164 downwards.
TATTCTGAATGTAGCACGCTGTGTTTATTGCCTCTGCCCAGAAAGTCTTAGCAACGTTTGTCTCGTTGATCATGGTTCTGGCCATTTCTTGCAATGTTCTGTTCTTTCGTTCTACAACTCCATTTTGTTGGGGAGTTCTAGGACAAGAGAAATCATGCAGAATGCCTTTGTCATTAAAGAATGACTCAAAATCTTTATTTTCAAATTCTCCACCATGATCACTTCTGACTTTAACGATTCTAAGATCTTTTTCATTCTGAACTTGGTTACAGAAGGTAACAAACACAGAGTGTGACTCGTCCTTGTGTCTTAAGAACTTTACCCATGTCCATCTGCTATAGTCATCTACGATTACTAACCCATACTTCTTGCCACTTACAGAAGCAGTCTTAACTGGTCCAAATAAGTCAATGTGCAGAAGTTCTAATGGCTTAGAGGTAGAAACAACATTTTTGGATTTAAAAGAAGGTTTTGCAAATTTGCCTTTCTGACATGCTTCACACAGAGCATCTGAATTGAACTTCAAATTTGGAAGTCCTCTGACCAGATTGAGTTTGTTAATCTGAGATATTCTTCTCATACTAACATGCCCCAATCTTCTGTGCCAGATCCACTGCTCGTTGTTAACAGACAGAAGACATTTTACGTTCTGACTCTTTAGTTCAGAAAGTTTGATTTTGTAAATGTTGTTTTTCCTCTTACCATTAAATAGGATAGTCCCATCTTTCTGACTAACAGCTTTACATGATTTTTGATTAAAGATTATATCATAACCGTTATCACTTAATTGACTTATGGATAACAGGTTATGCATCAATCCATCAACAAGCAGAACATTATTAATAGAGGGAAGATTTCCGTTACCTACAGTTCCAGAGCCAATTATCTTTCCCCTCTGATTGCCTCCAAAGCCAACGTGGCCTCCAGGCTTAAGTTCCAGGCTTTGGAACATATGCCTTCTTCCCGTCATGTGTCGTGAGCAGCCAGAGTCCAGGTACCATGACTGGTGTTTCTGACTTGCTGCTAAAGATATCTCTTCTGTGTCTGATTCTGAGTCTGAGTCAAGCTTCACTGTCATCTGGAATGTTAGCCATGAGCGCTATGTTCGCCCTTTCATCATCCGATTCTGAGTCAGCTTCAGACGAGTCAGAGTCATCCCATGTGGCCATGAGACTTTTCTTCTTCTCTCTTCCAAACTTCTTTTTGGGCTTTTCCCTCTGAAGCTTTGGACAGTCACTCTTGTAGTGTCCTTGCTCATTGCACTCGTAGCAGATGATGTCTTTTGTATTTGGCTTCTTGCTACCAGAGGAGCCTTCAGATCTTCTGTATCCAGAGGAAGAATCTGTCCTTCTGTATCTGGAAGAAGACTCGTTCTGATCAGATCTTCTGGGATTCCTGAACTTCCTTTGTCTTTGCTTCCACAGTTGATTTACTCTTCTGGAGAGAAGGGAAAGCTCGTCTTCTTCTGATGAGGATCCATCAGATGTTTCTTCAACTGCCTGCAAAACTTTAGATTCAGATTTTCTGTTAGATTTTAAAGCTATAGGCTTACCTTGCTTCTGAGGCTCGTCAGCTTCCAGCTCTATCTCATGACTTCTGAGGGAGCTTATAAGTTCCTCCAGAGTGATTTTGTTGAGATCCTTCGCTAGCTTCAGAGCAGTAACCATAGGCCTCCACTGCTTGGGTAAACTTCTGATTATTTTCTTGACATGGTCAGCAGTAGAGTATCCTTTGTCCAGAACTTTGAGACCAGCTACCAGAATCTGGAATCTAGAGAACATAGTTTCAATGGATTCAGATTCTTCCATTTTAAACGCCTCATACTTCTGAATGAGCGCCAGAGCTTTTGTTTCTTTGACTTGAACGTTGCCCTCATGCGTCATTCTGAGAGAATCAAAGATGTTCTTAGCTGTGTCTCTGTTGGAGATCTTCTCATACTCAGTATAGGAGATGGCACTGAGGAGGATGGTTCTGGCCTTATGGTGATTCTTGAAATCACGCTTTTGTTGATCAGTCATTGATTTTCTATCAATCTTCTGACCAGTTGCATTAACAGGGTGCGTGTATCCATCTGTCACCATATCCCACAGATCAGCATCATGTGCTAGAAAGAAGCTTTCAATTCTGTCTTTCCAGTAGTCAAAGTTTTCTCCATCAAAGACTGGAGGTTTGCCGCTGAATCTGTCTCTATCCTCATTGTTGTCATTGCTGAAATGAGAGTTGTTTCCTGCCATTGTGTTTTTCTGACGCTGGATCTTGTACTGACACGGTTAAGTGTTTTAGCTCAGAACCAGGCGCTCTGATGCCAATTGAAGGGGTGAAAAACACAAGAAGGGGGGGTTGAATTGTAAAACTGGAAACTTAAAACAATTGACAAGATATTTTTATCCTGGTTCGTTTGATCTCAAACTACTCCAGTCCACCCGTCAAGGTGATTTCGCCTCTCTCCAACGAGGTCTTAATTCACTATATTCAACTGAATACAAATCTGCTTTAACAACTGCTAAAGCCTTCTTGATTCAAACCACAATCCGGTTTGTCAAGGCAACACTTTCTTACAGAGGTGTAAAATAATGTGTGTGAATGTTTTCTACAAAACTATATCACAACTGTGATGTTTACACAAATGAAGCTTAGAAACTTAGAATGCTAAACGCTAATGGAGTATCAGAGTTTGTTGGTTTAGCAAAACTGGTAGATGAAGATTATTGATCAGCTTTGTGCGTGTAGAGAGTTTGGAAGCATTAGCCGTGATAATCTTCGAAGCTTGGTTTATATAGCATTTGAGAAGATGAACGTTGAAGCAAATATTCTTGATTCAATGCTAATAACAAGCTTTCCTTTTTGAGCAGATCTTGTCTGGAATGAGGCCGTTGGAATTGATTAGCGTTCAATGCACAGTACCGTTGCTTCTTCAATGCACGATCTGGCTTGGCTCATTCTGATTCTGCTTCGCTGCTGATGAACTATTTGATTCTGTATCAGAGTGTTTTACGCGCAGTTCTGTTCATCAAGCTTCAGCATGTGCAAGCGTTGATCATCTGATCTTGACGTTCTGATTCAGCAACTTCTGATGCTGGTGTATGAGAACATATTCTGATGCTGAGAACGTGATCTTGCTTATTTTAATCAGCATATCTGCAAATCAGAGCATAGTAATTTTAGGCAGCATATAATTCAATCATGAAATATTTAACTACTATATCTTTTTACTTTGTTATCATCAAAACTTAAATATAGGGTACTAGATTCAAACATTGTTCTAACATAGTCATCTACGATCACTAACCCATACTTCTTGCAACTAACAGACGCAATTTTCACTGGTCCAAATAAGTCTATATGCAGAAGTTCTAATGGCCTAGAGGTGGAAACAACATTTTTATCTTTAAAAGCAGGTTTTGCAAATTTGCCTTTCTGACATGCTTCACACAGAGCATCTGAGCTGAACTTTAGATTAGGAAGTCCTCTGACCAGATTGAGTTTGTTAATTCTGAGATATTCTTCTCATACTAACATGCCCCAATCTTCTATGCCAGACCCATTGCTCGTTGTTAATAGAAAAAAGGCATTTTACATTATGACTTTTAGTTCAGAAAGTTTTATCTTATAAATGTTGTTTTTTATCTTTCCATTAAACAGAATAGTTCCATCTTTCTGAGTAACATATTTGCATGAATTTTGATTAAAGATTATATCATAACCGTTATCACTTAATTGACTTATGGATAACAGGTTATGCATCAATCCATCAACTAATAGCACATTATTAATAGAAGGAAGATTACCATTACCTAATGTTCCAGAGCCAATGATCTTTCCTCTTTGGTTGCCTCCAAAGCCCACGTAGCCTCCAGGTTTAAGTTCCAGGCTTTGGAACATATGCTTTCTTCCCGTCATGTGTCGAGAGCATCTAGAGTCCAGGTACCATGACTGGTGTTTTAGCCTTGCTGCTAAAGATATCTACTACATATATAATTTTGTCCTTAGGTACCCATATCTTTTTGGGTCCTGGTTTGTTAGTTTTACCAAAATTCTGTTTGAAATTTGGTTTGGCAGAATAATCATTGCTAGTGTATTTCAGATCATGTGTGTACCCATATGTGAAGGGTGATTTTAGTGGTGTGCGTTTTATTACTAGGTCCATGACTTTCTTAGGTGGATATACTTTACCTTGGTATCTTATTCCTTTTCTGCCATTTCTGCTAACTCCATAGATCATTGAAGCCACCTTGCTTCTATCTATGTTTTTAGCTAGAAACTTATGAAAGTTGTGATCATATTCTTTTATGATTTTATCAGCACTACTGGGAGCCTCTGAGATTATTTCTTTCTGAGAGTTTTGTAAATCAATTTCTAGTTTTGAAATCTTTTCTTTTAGCTCAGAATTTTCTAATCTAAGACTCAAAATTTCTTCAGAGTCAGAGACAAGATCCCTTTTCAGGTTCTTGAAATTGACTCTGATGTGCTGATACCTTTTCAGAATCTCATTCAGGCTTTCTGCTAGTTCAGCTTTAGTGAAATTAACAGTAAAATCAGGAAATATCTCTTTTGTGTCTGATTCTGAGTCTGACGGAGATGCTTCGCTGTCTTCTGTCACATTAGCCATAAGAGCAATGTTGGCTCTTTCATCATCTGATTCTGAGTCTGCGTCAGAAGTATCTAAATCATCCCATGTTTCCATGATACTTTTATTCTTCTCCTTGAAGAACTTATTTTTGGGCTTCTCCCTCTAAAGCCTTGGGCAATCACTTATGTAGTGCCCCTGTTCATTGCACTCATATTAGATGATGTCTCTGTTGTTTGACTTTCTGTGACCAGACGAAGTTTCAGATCTTCTATGTCCGGAGGAGGGCTCAGACTTTCTGTATCGGGAGGAGGATTCATTCTGATTCCCTGACCTTCTGGAATTTCTGAATTTTCTTTGCCTCTGCTTCCACAGCTGATTGACCCTTCTAGAGAGAAGAGAAAATTCGTCTTCAACTAATGAGGATCCATCAGAGGTTTCTTCCATAGCCTGCAAAACCATAGAATTATGTTTTTTTTTAGATTTTAATGCTAAAGGCTTACCTTGCTTTTGAGGCTCGTCATCTTCTAGCTCTATCTCATGGCTTCTGAGGGAGCTAACAAGTTCCTCCAGAGATGTCTTGTTGAGATCTTTAGCCAGCTTAAGAGAAGTGACCATTAGCCTCCATTGCTTTGGTAAACTTCTGATGATCTTCTTCACGTGATCAAAAGTAGAATACCCTTTGTCAAGAACTCTCAGCCCAACAACAAGAATCTGGAATCTTGAGAACATCGCTTTTATGGATTCACTGTCTTCCATCTTGAAAGCTTCGTATTTCTGAATGAGTGCAAGGGCCTTGGTTTCTTTAACTTATATGTTTCCTTCATGCGTCATTCTCAGAGAGTCAAACATGTTTTTAGCTGTCTCTCTGTTTGGGATCTTCTCATACTCTGAGTATGAGATGGCACTGAGAAGAATTGTTCTAGCCTTATGATGGTTTCTGAAATCACGCTTTTGCTAGTCAGACATTCTTTTTCTATCTATCTTCTGACCACTTTCATCCACTAGATGTATGTATCCATAAATTACCATGTCCCATAGATCAGCATCATGAGCCAGAAAGAAGCTCTCAATTATGTCTTTCCAGTAGTCAAAATTTTCTCCATCAAAGACTGGAGGTTTGCCGCTGATTCTATCCTTGTCCGCATGATAGTCATTGTTGATGTTTTGGCTTGGTCCCACCATAGTGTTTTTATAAAGCTTGGATCTTGTACTGACACGGTTAAGTGTATGAACTCAGAACCAGGCGCTCTCATACCAATTGAAGAAGTGAAAAACACAAGAAGGGGGGGTTGAATTGAAACTTAAAAATCAAATGCAATAGACTCAAGATTTTTATCCTGGTTCGCTTGATTTCAATCTACTCCAGTCCACCCGCCAAGGTGATTTCGCCTCTCTCCAACAAGGACTTAATCCACTAATCAAACAGATTACAAATCTACTTTGACAACTGCCAAAGTCTTCTTGAGTATGACCACAACCCGGTTTATCTTAAGGAATAATATCTTAATCAAAGAACAATTAACTGTGTACTATTTGTTTTTCGTTACAAAACCTGTATCACTATTGAGATGTATTACACAATTTGAGTATATAAATGAATATGAATATGTGCATCTTTTTTGAGATGTATGAGCAGTCGTTAGCAAAAAATAGTAAATGATTTACCCTTTGAGCTTGTTTATATAGGCGTGGAAATCTGTCCAAATTGAAACGTGATAATGGACACTTAATGCACTTTCCATACTGAGAAGATTCTTGTCTGAATGAAGCCGTTGCAAATGATAATGTCTTAAAGGAAAAGTAACGCTTCAGAACTTGGGAATCTTGCATGCTGCTTTACTTCAGAACTTTGATAACTCAGAGATATGAGGATCTGTTGGGGCGTTAGACTTCTGTTCAGAATCAAAATATATTTTACTTTAGCGCAGATTCTGATTATCATTCTTCAGAACATTCTGATTGCTCAGCTTGAAAGCTTCTGTGGCTTAACTTCTGATGTCGTTTCAGTCAGAGCTTATGTACAACATACAACACAAATTTAGAGTGCATATTTGTTCTTTATGTTTGTTATCATCAAAACTCTTATAAGGGTTGTAGAATCAAACTATGTTCTAACGACATCCACAGACGCACTTAGAAGATTATTTCCCTTTGTTTATTTCTTTCAGAAAGTTTAATGTTTTAAATTTGGAATATTTTTCAACATCTAAATTGTATTCTTTTTCAAGACAATTACTATTTTTAATAAAAAAGGCATTTTGTTTCCGTATTTCGTTTGCGTATTTATTTTAAGTAAAACCTGAAAAATAAAAAAGAATGTATATCCAAGTGAATAAGACATTCAAAAAGAACGAAACTCTTAGCATATTCGTACAAATTCATGCATTCACAAACATTTGCATCTCATAAATTCATAACACAAAAAATCATCTTTTTTCAAAACCTTCTCCAGTTGAACCATTGGTAGAAGAAAAGCACCACCTCTCCGACCACCATATCAGATAAGAGCACATCAACAAAAAGTGATGGAAAAAATTGAGGAGAACCAAGTTGCATTCAAAGAATATCTTGAGCAAGTCAAAGGCAACGTCGACTCATTGAGAAGAGACATAAGTCAAGTTCTTCTAGCCTTGAATAACATCATTTAAAGACAAGAGCAAATTCCTAGGGTAGCCTTTGAAAAAGTAGCCCATACCATTGGTGCATCGAGCGGTCACCAAACCGTGGAAAGAACCATATTTAGGACTCCAAAAGTCCATCATGGCTCAACAAGAAGTAAGACAAGCTGATACTGAAGGATTTGTCCCACCTCCACCAAAGGTAGGGTCATCCCATACCTTGCATATTCTGATTAACAACATAGACAACTACTTAGACTTTCAGTATGAAGACCACGACTTAGAGGATATCAATCAAGCGCGTCAAAGAATAACCTGTTGTACCCCAAAATTTCCCAAGATTTTTCTCTTACATAGGTGATTAAAAACACTTGATTAAAGAAAAATAAATTTTTTGAAGATAAACAAGGACTTTCGATTGGCATGAACAAGGTGTTTTTCGATTGGCATTTTGACAGACTTCGATTGAGCCCCTAACCTCCTCCAAGCTTGCCTCAAATTTCCATGCTTTGATTAAAGCCTTGGTTTTTTGCTTGTTTGTTGTATACCAGCTTCGGCTGGGCATGTGTTTCCTTTGAAACAACTTCCTTAGATCCAAAAGGGAAAGTCCTCCTGTTAGTTCTCCTTCGATTACACCATTGGATTTGCATGCTGGCTTGATTCACAATGCAATGGCTACCTGCATGCAAGCTGGATTCTTGATTTGTTTGGGCATTTGATTTCAATGCATGCAAGCTTAATTCATGCTTTGATTGGGCATTTGATCTTTTTTGTAGAAAGCTTGATTCCTGCTTCGTTTGGGCATTTGGTTTCTTTGGAGCCAGCTTGATTCCTGCTTCGACTAGGAGAATACTCCCTCTACGTGTGCCTTCATCACACAAAGCAAGAACCCTTTGCAAGCTCCCTTCAATCCACAAGGAAAAAGTCTACTTTTAACTGGCCTTTGATTCACAAAGCTCCCACTGGGCAAAAGGCCCCTTAGCTTGTCACCAGCGCACATATGCCTCTTCATGCTTGCCTTGGTTTCACAAGGCAAAGACCCATCAGCACGTCTTCAAATCACAAGGCAAAAGGCCTCAGACTTGTCTTCGATCCACAAGTCCAAGGCCTCTTCAACTTACCTCTGTGTTTGCTTTCGACCCATAAGTAAATGACTTCCTCTGGTAGCGGTAGAAATGTTTAAGACTAAGCCATTGGATTGACTAGACTTATACAGATCAAAATAAAAATCGCCACCATGCCTTATTGTTTTCAAAGGAATGGGAAAAGAGTGAGTAACCCAAAAAGAGGGGGAAAATTCAAGGTAAGGGGGTTGGTTATGTAAATGGAAGGTATTAGCACCATAAACATCTACGGTACTCCGCAGGAACCTCTTTGAAAAATCTGTATATTTTGGCTATAAAATGTTGTATAAAAAATAGATGGTGGAGGTGAGAAAAGAAGTATTTTTTATGATTTTTGCACCCACCGCGGTTGCGAATCTTTAGTGCCTACGTACCACCTTTCGTGTAATAGGGAATCAGGGTACACGTAGTTCCTCTTTTAAAAATTTTTTAAAAACTCAAGTGTGTTGGTTAATTTTATGAGATAAGACATCATCGTCATTGTCCGTGTGGAAAACATACTTACTACCCACAATTATGAGAAAGGATAATTTCCATCATCTTAAAGTGGAGGATATGGCTTGGATTTTAAAATCAACAATGCCTCACTCAACACCCAAGTGGAAAATATCTCATTTCACTATATATTGTAGAAGTATAGTTGTTTGCATCACTACAAGGATTTACAAGAGTCCAATCTTTTGAGAAAAGTTTTAAAGTAAAAGCCAAAGTGGAAAATGGTTTGAATGAGATTGATTGACATTTAGTCTTATCACAAAAAATGTCAAGGTATTATTAAATTGATTGGAGTTTATTTATGAACATGTTTTGAAAATGCATGGACCCAAGTCCAAGTTTATTATGAAAGTGGTTCAAGTTTTGTTTTTAAAACAAGAAGAGTTTTCAAGAGGAGGAAGAAGATTTTTGAAATTGAAGAAGATGGGAGGAGATGAAGGGACTATCCTAAAACATAAGGTAAAAGATAAGGAGAAGAACCATCTAACCAACAAGAAGCCAATACTTGACATTATGAGTCAAGATAGAATTCCCATTATTTAAATTGAAACCAAACAAGCAAAGATACAAGACCTCTTTGGAAAACTAAACTTCAAATGTATTAAGTCTTCACAAAAATTGGGCAGAGTAACGGATGTATACGGGTGAATTCCAGATTACAAACAAAGAATGTAATCACAATAACTTGCAAACAAAACAAACAAACAACCCAATGTCTTGAGGTAAACCTCAAGAACTCCAGACAAAATATCAATTAAGGGCACAAGGTCTCCAATATAGGCCAAGGTTTCTAATCCTAAGTCCAAGAAGTCCAATACTCCATAATGCCAAGGATAGTAACCAAATAGTCCAAGTATCATTAAATATTTTTATGGTTTATGTTGATTATTAGGTATCTTCAACAAGAAAAGAAAAGCTCAAGTGAGCAAAATAAAAATGACAAGAAAGTAAAGGGGCTCAAGTGAGCAAAGATGAAAAATAGCATGAAATGTAAATGCTAAAGTAAATGGTGTATAAAATAAAAAAATCATAAAATAAAAACACAAAATAAAGTCAATTATTATTAATTGGTTAGTTGGATGACCATCTTGAAACTTGCATTTGAAACTCATTAGAGGATTGGTAGAACCAAAGCCTCCACACAACAAGTTGCATTTGCTTTTTGTCAAGTATATCATCCATTTTGGAATCCTGAAAAGTATCATTTAATGATCAATGATGTTTAATTGATCCGCGTTGACCAAAGAAAAAATAAGTAAGACCATAGAAAAATCAGAAATAGACTCAAATATTTTTATAAAATTTTTAGTAATTTTTTTAAATCAGAAAATATTTTTAAAATTAAAAGAAATGAGTAAAATAAAAAAAATGATAAAAAATAAAAAAGTCAAAAATAAAAAATAAATGAGGTCACCAATATTTATCACAATATCACATTCCATATTTTTTTCATAAATTAAAAATGAATAAAAGTATATTTAAACATTTAAAATAAATCAAATAAAGTGAAAATTTATAAAAAAAAATAAAAACACAAAATAAAATTGTAAAAAAATAAAAATCAGAATGCGAAAAATCAAAGATATTTTTCATAATTTTTTCAGATTTTTTGGACTTAAAATGAATTTTCTATGATTTTTTGAAGTTTAAAACAATTAAAATGAAAATTAGAAAATAAAATATTAAACCAAAAAATTATGGGCCATCTGATCATTGTCAAAACGCGTTAGTAAACAGATCCAGGGGACCTGGCGCGCTGTGCATATTATGGACTTTAGTGAATAAAACACTAGATCACTAATTAAATAAGAAATTCAAAAAAACAAATGGCACACCATCATTGGTTGGAAGATGACACTTTGGTTATCTTCAACCTCCAGCCAACGTGAAATACATGTCTCTCAAATTGTAAAATCAGAAGCTCAGACTTATGCCATTCGCTTCGTCTCATCAAGATGAAGACAACCACACCTTCGCGAAAAATTTATGTAAATTGTAGCTCAAGCAATTTAGAAGGAATGTTTTGAAAAGGAATTTGAAATTTCATGGTCAAAACGTGTTTCCAGTTAAAAGAAAGTGTTGCGACTAGAACCAGGGCAAAGAGAGCTTCACAATGATATCAAAGTTTGGAAGAATTGATGAAGGAATCTACCTATTGAAGTTAAGTTGCAGAGCTCTGAAACTGGACTTCTATGAATCAATATAGATCAGGATTCTTGAAGGTAATTGTATGGTTAGCTTCAGGGAAGATCAAGAAAGGTGAATTGATAGAAAAACTGGATTGAAAAAGGCTTGAACATTGATTTCAAAGTTGCAGAAAAGTGAGCTATGGAGCGAGTTTGGCAGGGTGATTTTGGCTTTTCAAGATTGAGAAAATGAATGGAATAAGGTGCTCTATTTATAGGAAAACGAATGGCAATGAAAATTGGAGAAAACAAAGAAGTCTGGAGGGAAATTGAGTGGAGATTGGACACGAGTGAAGTGTGATCTCATTTTCACCAAAACTCATCCAATCTTTGCGTTTTGCGGTGCTAAACACTTCTGGCAAGTTTGTTAATCAAGTTTAAATCAAAAACACGCACAAATCTCGTGATTCGAGGCCACATTATGATTTCAAAATTCTGACTTGGTGAGAAATTTAGTTTCAAAATTCAAAACAATGGCATTTTCAGCCCAAGGGGTCTTAGTACAAGATTCTTGATGCTTTAGAAAGATGAGATTACAAGCTTTGTAATGGGAAAAGAATGGAATAAAATGGATGTTTGAGCTGAAAGTTGCAATGAGTTAAAGTTTTTCTTCAAAAGTGACCTATAATGTTTTGCATCCAAACATGGCCTTCCTCTTGGAATTTGCTCTTGACCAAAAAATATGACATGAAATAGACCTCTTGAGTGACATTTTGAAACTTGTACCATTAAAAATATCCTAAAATTGAGAGAGTTATTAATTGTTGAAGTTGAAAAAAAATCATGAAATGACATATAATCTTTTGTATCCTTAGGGTATCTTCCATCCATTTTCTCACTTTTCACATAAAAGAAGGAATAAATTTCACACCCTTAAGATATTTTTGGTAAAAGAGTGGGCTCAAGGTGATAAAAATTGACAAAGTTATGATCATTTGAAGTCACACATGGGAATTTGGGGGTTCATCTGGAGGACTTGTAATCTTTCTTCATCATCAAGTTTCTTCCACATGAAAACTCCTTGAAACTTTTGAAGTGATTTGTTATTAACCATTTAAATAGAAGGATGTTTTTGGAATCACTCAAAAATACCAAAATATGAGCAAGATATACTTATTTGAAGTTCAAAACCCTAGCTCCTAGACCAATAAAATGCTTTGAGGAACTTTGACAATTTTAAACAACCTTCTTGTACCAACACTTTTTCTTTGAAAATAGTAGTTGTTGAGGATGATAATGAGAATTCATAGCAACGAAAACAACTTCCATATCTTGAGAATTGAGAGAAATATTCACTTGTGACCAATGGAAATAAGGCCTTGTCCAACCATGACAACTTCTTCAATCAACCCCTTGTACTTTTGAATTAATCTTGATAACTTTGAAATATGGTGAACCAAAATAAATCTTGCCATGCCATTTCTTCCAAAACAACTTCAATGGTGAGGTTTGAATTTCTCAAGATTTATTGACTAGGGCATGTAAATAAACTCATGAATCCATGGATCAACTTGCTAAGCCACATTACCTTTACCTACATTATTAACAAGTAAGACAAACCAACATTGAATTTTATTAATTAAAAGGAAAGTAAAAAAAAATGCATGATCACAAAAGAAAACCAAGTCAAGGTGCTTGGTGATTCCTCAAAGAGAAAAACTAAAGATAGGGAGGAGAACCAAAAGCCCTAATGTGATCTTGTTGTGATTTAATCAATATCGTATGATGAAGGGATCTTAGGGGAAAAAATTGGGGTACAAAAACTTCCCTTATTTAAGTTTCTCCTATCCGGAGATACGAAGGTTAAAAATCTTCGTGTCGACGTGATCGAAGATACTTAAATATAAAACAAACCCTATTTTTGACTCTAAGATGCCATGCAATGCTTATTAATGTGAATGCATATGAACAACTTCGAAAGAACGCAAAACACCACTGGGGATGTAGCAAAGGAAATAAAGATCAAAAGAAAAACCTTACCAGGAAAATAAATCACTGGTGAATCAAAAAGACCCGACTCATAGAGGATTGTAAAATATCAAAGGATACACCAACTTTTACTGAAGGAGAAACTACCAACGCTCACTGAAGGTAGAAAGAGAAAAGAATAACAACACCGACGTTCACTGACGGTGAACTACCAACATTCACTGAAGGTAGGAAAAAGATAACAGTTATTAACTTTCACTGATGGTGAACTACCAACTTTCACTGAAGGTAGAGAGAAAATATATCATAGCACCAACGTTCACTGACGGTGAACTACCAACATTCACTGAAGCCAGCAAAAAGATAACAATCACCAACTTTCACTGGTGGTGAACTACCAACTTTCACTAAAGGTAGAGAGAAAATATATCATAGCACTGACGTTCACTAACGGTGAACTACCAACGTTCACTGAAGGTAGCAAAAAGATAACAATCACCAACTTTCACTAATGGTGAACAACCAACTTTCACTGAAGGTAGAGAAAAGATATATCATAGCACCAACGTTCACTGGCAGTGAACTACCAACATTCACTGAAGGTAGAAAAAAGATAACAATCACTAATTTTCTGCGATGGTGAACTACCAAGTTTCAGTGGAGGTAGAGAAAAGATATATCATAGCACCGACGTTCACTGACGGTGAACTACCAACGCTCACTGAAGGTAGCAAAAAGATAACAATCATCAACTTTCATTGATGGTGAACTACCAACTTTCACTGAAGGTAGAGAAAATATATATCATAGCATCGACGTTCATTGACGGTGAACTACCAACGTTCACTGAAGGTAGCAAAAAGATGACAATCACCAACTTTCATTGATGGTGAACTACCAACTTTCACTGAAGGTAGAGAGAAAATATATCATAGCACCGACGTTCACTGAAGGTGAACTACCAATGTTCGCTAAAGGTAGCAAAAAGATAAAAATCACCAACTTTCACTGATGGTGAACTACCAACTTTCACTGAAGGTAGAGAAAAGATATATCATAGCACCGACGTTCACTGACGGTGAACTACCAACGTCCACTGAAGGTAGCAAAAAGATAACAAGTTTTTCCCTAAAATTTTGGCGTTTCACCTAGAACGGGTCTCAACTTCTTCTTTAACCAAGGCATTCCGTCTGGAAATGGTAATATAAGTCGTCTAAAATAAAGAGACCACCACTTGTTGTTATAGGAAGGATTGTAAAAAATGACTTTCTGGGGAAAGCAATATGGCTTCCTGGGGAAAGAAATATGACTTCTTGGGGAAAGTAATATGGCTTCCTGGGGAAAGAAATTTGACTTCATGGGGAATGAATCATGACTTCCTGGGGAAAGCAAGAATCATGACTTCCTGGGGATGTTCCAATATATTTCTGCTGAGGAGATAAAGTCTTTTCGTCCAAAATAAATGCACATTCTCAAACCAAGGGTCGAAACTTGCAGAGATCATAAGTAATAATATTGTTGGGAAACAAAGATCCAAACCAGAAATAAACTAGAGTGAAACAGTCAACCAAAATACCCCCTTTGAGAAATATACTCAAGAGGGAAACCCAATTTATCCAGACAAAGAGCTGTACAGGAAAGCTAAAGCAAAAATCTTCCACGAGGGATAACTCAGTGGGGATATTGAAAGAATATACACTTTCTGCTTAAGGTTAACACTCTATTGGAGAGAGGATAACACAACCCTGTAAAACAGGGTAATATGCTAACAGAAAATTAATGAATGAAAATGAGCAATGATTTGCTAAGTTCAACTATGCATGATGTATGTATGAATGTATGAGTGTTATTATGTATATGCTGACAAAATAAACATATAACAATGGGAGTAACCGGGCAAAACCAACTCGGTAACAATCAAAACTCGGCTAAATCGCATCCAAGATGAACATTCCATAAGAAAAAATAAGCACCAAATGAGGAAACAGAATCCTATTCACGGATTAACTTTATTGGGAAGGAACATAATCCGAAAATAAATAAATCATTGCGACTAAACAGTACAGATACAGGGATATAACATCCTTCTTTAGGATTCACCGGGGAATAACACTCAGACTTCAATGGGGAAACAAATGTTTCACGGTCCACACTTCTACAGGGGATTGCAATACTGATTTCAAATAAGGAAGATGGAAACCATATCGGCAAAACATCAACTGAGGATTTCGAGATGACTTCATTGGGGAAATATCATACAGACTTTGCTAGGGGAGATAGTACCTCATTATCTAGATATCAACTGGGGACCTCGTGCAGACTTTATTGGGGAAGCCAACACCAAATCGAAGAGGGGAAACCAAGATACGTTCTTCAATATTGAGAGTAAGTATTACACCAACCTCTCTGGGGAAAAAGTATGAAACCTCATGGGGATAACAACTTGGGGAGTTAAGAAGTCAAACATAACATCAAGAAATCAAAATTATGGGGATTTTAAATCAAACCCAACACCTGGCGGGAGAAAACCCAAAAATTTGATAACCATTTCAACACTTCTTAAATAAAACATTGCCCTTGCCTGATTATCGGGCTATCAAACAAAATGCAAGTACTGTCGAAAGGGAGATGCTTCATAAATGAGTCAAATCTCAGCATGCACGGGGAGAAAAGACTTCCATCAAATAGCAAAGTCTTCACTGGGGAATCTTGGATTGAGTCTTCATATCATGAAAACTTATTCCAATAAAAGATGCTGTGGGATAACCTTCCCGGGGAATCGAGAAGTCAACATCATAGAAAAAAGGTCAAACTCCTGGGGATTTTAAATCAAACCCAACACTTGGCGGGTGAAAACCCAAAGGGTTGACAATTGTCTTAACACTTCTTAGAAAATATACTGCCCTGGTCTAGTTGCCTGAGAAATAAATACCAACAATAATGCCAATACTGCAGAAAGAGCGGCATTTTGCAAGTAGTTCCATCTCAGCACACCAAGGGAAAGAGACCTTTCGTCATATAAGGGAAGACTTCGTTGGGGGAATCTGGGATAGAAGCCTCAGATCATGCAAACCCAAAATAAAAAGGAACCAAGACTTGACTGGGAACAATGGGATCACAAACCCAATACCACACCTTACGCCAATTGGTATCATCTTCAATATACAAAAATCACACGCATACCAGCGAAAACGACCTGAGAATAACCTTCCCGAGGGAAACAAAACTTCCCAAAATTATTGGAGTTCGTTCGTTCCTGGGATCACCACTTTTGTTTTCCTCTTGAATCACGAAATCTAAAGTGAAAGTAATTTGTAAATTCTTTTTGAAAAATAATTTTGTTATTTAATCTTTTTTCTTTGAAAATTATTATCAATAATAAATGAAGTCTTTGTAAGCTGAATAAAAATAAGAATTACAAAGAATTGGGTAAAAGCTCAAATTTTATTGATAGAATTGTAGTCTTCGAATGGCGAGACTCCATGAATGATTACAAAGTTCGAAAAATGGTAATATATAATGAAAAAGATACATTGAGATACAATGACCACTATTCCCTCTAACAACTTTGATGTTCTGAGCAGTAGCCTCCGTTGAAGTTTGGTGAGGATCTAAGCAGATTGTTGCTTCAATGATCAAGTCTTGTCTGATGTAGTTACTTGTCAAGAAAGTCCCTAACTTTTGCCTAAGATTCCCTTGTGGGTTTTCAACTTAACGGGAAAATTTTATTCTGTTTATGTCTCTAATTTTTTCCTAGACCGCCCTTTCAGGTTTTCAGCCTACCGAGACGCTCCTTTTTGCCTAAGCCGCCCTTTCGGGTTTTCAACTTAGCGAGCTGTTCTTTTATTTCTTTAGGCGAAGTATTTCTTGACTGCATCAGCATTCATGGGACGTGGGAAATCCTCATCATCCATAGTTTCAAAAATTAATGTACCTCTAGAGAAGGCTTTCTTGACAACATATGGGCCTTCAAAATTAGGAGTCCACTTGCCCCTAGAATCAACGTTAAAAGATATGATCTTCCTGAGCACGAGGTCGCCTTCTCTGAATTCATGAGGTTTGACCTTCTTATCAAAAGCTTTCTTCATTCTCTTCTGATATAATTGTCCATGACACAAAGCCGACATTCTCTTCTCTTCGATCAAATTCAATTGGTTAAACCTGTTCTGGACCCATTCAACCTCTGACAACTTGGTTTCCATTATCACACGCAAAGAGGGAATCTCAACCTCGATTGGGAGTACCGCTTCCATTCCATACACAGGGGAGAACAGGGTTGCTCCTATTGAAGTGCGGATAAATGTCTGATATCCATATAAAGCAAAAGGGAGAATTTCATGTCAATCTTTATAAGTAACAACCATCTTCTGGATGATATTCTTGATATTCTTATTAGCAGCTTCAACAGCCCCATTCATCTTAGGCCTATACGGAGATGAATTATGATGGACAACCTTGAATTCTTCACAAAGTTCTGTCATCATCTTGTTTTTCAGATTTGAGCCATTGTCGGTTATGATTCTGCTCGGCACACCATACTGACATATGAGATTATTTTTAATGAAGCACGCTACCACCTGCTTAGTAACATTAGCATGTGAAGCAACTTCCACCCATTTGGTGAAGTAATCAATTGCTACCAAGATGAAATGGTGTCTATTCGAAGCTTTGGGTTCTATCATTCCAATCATGTCAATACCCCACATAGAGAAAGGCCACGGGGAAGAAATAACATTGAAAAGTGTCGGGGGCACATGAATCTTGTCCGCATAAATCTGGAATTTATGACACTTCTTTGCAAATTTGTAACAGTCAGATTCCATTTTCAGCCAATAGTAACCTGCCCTTAGCATCTTTATAGCCATCGAATGTCCATTGGCATGAGTGCCAAATGAACCTTCATGAATCTCACGCATCAACATGTCTGATTCGTATATATCCATGCATCTGAGCAAGACAATGTCATAATTTAACTTGTACAACACATTTTCACTGAGGAAGAATCTGCCAACCAATCTTCTCAATGTCTTTCTATCTTTATTCGATGCACCAATCGGGTATTCTTGAGTCTGGAGAAAATGCTTGATATCATAATACCAAGGTTTCTCATCTGCTACCTCTTCTTTTGTAAACACATGAGCAGACCTATCCAGTCGCCAAACTATAATTTGAGGTATATAATTCCAAGTATTCACTTGATACATAGAAGCCAAAGTTGCCAAAGCATCCGCCATTTGATTTTCGTCTCTGGGGATGTGATGGAATTCAACTTTATTAAAGAAGGGTAACAATATTCTAGCATAATCTTTGTAAGGGATCAAGCCGGGGTGAGGAGTATCCCACTCTCCTTTAATCTGGTTTATAACCAAAGCTGAATCGCCATACACATCTAGAATTTTAATTCTGAGATCAATAGCTTCCTCGAGACCCATGATGCAAGCCTCATATTCTGCCATATTATTAGTACAATCAAATGTCAATCTTGCAGTAAAAGGAATGTGTGATCCATGTGGAGTGACAATCACATCACTAATTCCTTTACCATAAGCATTCACAGCTCCATCAAATATCATGCTCCAGCGAGATTCAGGATCGGGACCTTCCTCAGGCAATGGTTCATCATAACCTTTCACTTTCCGAAACATCACATCCTAATTGGGGAAATCATACATCACAGATTGATAATCATCAACTGGTTGGTGAGCGAGATAATCTTCCAACATGCTGCTTTTAATAGCTTTTTAAGTGTGGTATTCAATGTCATATTCAGATAACAGCATCTGCCAGCGGGCAATTCTCCTAGTAAGAGCAGGCTTTTCAAAAATGTACTTGACTAGATCCATTTTGGAGATCAAGCAAGTAGTGTGATTCAACATATACTGCCTCAATCTCTTTACTGCCAAAGCCAGAGCACAACATGTCTTTTCCAACATGGAATACCACGACTCACAATCAGTAAACTTTTTACTGAGATAATAAATGGTGTACTCTTTCTTCCTTGTTTCATATTATTGTCCCAGAATACAGCCCATGGAATTATCTAACACTGTCAGATACATAATCAATGGTCTTCCTTCAACAGGAGGGAGCAAGATAGGAGGTTCAAGAAGATATTCTTTAATACTTTCAAATGCCCTTTTGCAGTCATCTGTCCATACACAACCTTGATCTTTTTTTAACAACTTAAAGATCGGTTCGTACGTTGCAGTCATGTGGGAAATGAATCTGGAAATATAACTCAAACGCCCGAGGAACCCTCTGACTTGCTTTTCAGTTCTCTGTGTTGGCATTTCTTGAATTTATTTGACTTTATCAGGGTCAACTTCAATCCCTCTCTAGCTAACAATGAAACCCAACAATTTCCCTGACCGAACACCAAAGGTACATTTATTCGGATTCAAGCGGAGACGATATTTCCTCAAACGCTAAAACAACTTCAAAAAATCTTCTACATTCCCTTATTCAGTCTGGGATTTAGCAATCATATCATCAACATATACCTCAATTTCCTTGTGCATCTGATCATGGAATAGGGTTGTCATAGCCCTCTGGTACGTTGCACCAACGTTCTTCAACCCGAAGGACATCACTATGTAATAGAATGTTCCCCAGGGTGTGATAAACGTTGTTTTTTCCATGTCCTCAGGATCCATATTTATTTGATTATACCCGGAAAATCCGTCCATGAACGAGAAAACTTTGAATTTTTCTGTGCTATCCACTAATATATCAATGTGTGGCAATGTAAAATCATCTTTTGGACTAGCTTTATTTAGATCTCTGTAATCTACGCACATGCGAAATTTTCCGTCTTTCTTGGTACTGGGACAATATTGGTAATCCAATGAGGGTACACTGATGTCACAAGAAAATCAGAATTAATCTGCTTTAGAACTTCTTCTCTAATCTTTACTTCCATATCTAGGTGAGTTCTTCGAAACTTTTGTTTGATTGGCGGGCACTCTGGCTTCAGCGGAAAATGGTGCTCTACAATATTTGTATCTAAACCAGGCATATATTGGTAAGACCAAGCAAAAATATCCACATACTCTTTCAAAATCTCAATCAACCTGCTCTTCACATCAGGATGCAGCAATGCTCCAATCTTGACTTCCTTCGGATCTTCTTCTGAACCCAAATTGATTACTTCCAATGGCTCTTTTTATGGCTGAATGGCATTCTCCTCACGCTCAAGAAACCGTGAGACCTCTTCTGGAATCTCATCATAGTCTTCTTCTTCGGCCCCATACACTGGACATTCAAAGTTGGGGGAGGGTGCAGGGTCTTTGTATTCAACGAGTTTTTTAATTAATCTGCACATATGATTTGTGATTTCTTTTAGAAACTGACACATATAACAAGTGATCATGCAGATTGAATTTCAGTTATTATTTATTTTGAAAGGTTTTTTTTTATTACCATTTTCCAAGAAAAAAAGAAAAAATAAACACAATTTGGGAAACAAAGACAACTTTTATTATTGATTTTAAAAATCAAAGCAAACAGATAAGCCCATACAATATTAAAATTTCCACCTTGGGCAGAGTGAAAGTTTTTCAAAAAGATTATCAAAAAACAAATTACTTTGAAACATGTATGCAAGAGGGAACATCAATGGTAATCCAGTTCTGAACCCTAACTCTGTGCGTCATATAATTTGGTATTTCTGGGTCTGCTTCATCTTCCACAATGGCATTAATCCAGGAAACAGTTGGATGAAGATAACCACCACTATGAAATATGTCTTGATACTTGCCTGCAGCAGACTTCAGTGTCATGCTATTACCTTTATCATTCTTCACAGAGAACCCTGAGCCAGCTATATTCTTGTTTACAGGTGGATCAACAATCTGTCCCCGTACTTCATTATGGCCATTATGCACAACTTGCTGAGCATCCTTAAATGAAGCCATAAAATTCACATTTCCTCGTATATTATCAATGGATAAAGCTTGGAACTGGGTTCCAACAGCAGCTTCATTCACCTCCGCAATGCTGAAAGAGGACAAATGAGATATCAATAATTCTTGTTCTCCACTTATAATTACCACTTTTCCTTCACAAACAAACTTCAACTTCTGGTGTAAAGTTGAAGTGACAACCCCTGCCTCATGTATCCACGGTCGTCACAGCAACAACTATAAGCGGGTATAAATCCATGACCTGTAAAGTAATCTGAAACAAATGTGGGCCTATATGAATAGGCAAGTCCACATCACCAATAACAGATTTCCTTGATCCATCAAACGCTTTCACAATAATGCCACTTGGGCGCATGGGAGTTCCTTAATATTTCAACTTCATAAGTGTGCTCTGTGGTATAATGTTCAATGCGAATCCATTATCAATCATCACATTGGATAATGAATCATTCTTGCAGTTCATAGGGATGTGGAGGGCCAGATTGTGATTCCTTCCTTCATCGGGCAGTTCATCGTCGCAGAAGCTCAGGTTATTACATGATGTAATGTTCCCTACCATACTGCTGAGTTGGTCTACATGCATATCACTTTACACGAAAGCTTGGTCCAATACCCTCATCAAAGATTCTCTGTGAGCAGAGGAGTTCATCAATAAAGCCAAGATATATATTTTTGAAGGAGTCTGCAGTAGCTGATCTACAATTCTGTAGTCGCTCATCTTAATTATCTTCAATATATTATCCACCTCTTTTTATAGCGTAGCTCCACTAGATTCTCCCGTAGCCTTCTTGGGTTCAACATTTTCCACAACTTTCTTTCCAGTACTAACATCTCCACAAACAACTGGTGCAAACAGACGACCACTGCGGGTCACTCTGCTAGTCTCAACAATATTTCCAACATTACGCATCGGCTGGATGGGAACTTCCACACCATCCTCTAAAATTGTAGCATTATATTTGTAGGGTACAACCTTGTCTGACTTGTAGGGGACAAGACCCGGTAAACTAATCATCAATGGAGTAATATCTGGCTTTCCGTGATATTCAACTTCAAAATGGGTGGGTGCACCAAAACAGAGCACAATAACATTTACTCCCTCTTCAACACACTCAGTCATTACAGAGTCATCTCTAGAAAACATATCTTTATCCGAGGAGAAGAAGTCATCTGCAATGGCATACTCATCATTTGACTCTTCTTCAGCTAAACAAACCTTAATCACATCAACTTCATGATAATCATCCCTTTGGTCTGTAACCTTGATAGTTCCATTATCCAATAACAACTGAACACCTTTCTTTACAATTAAACATCCTCGGGAGTCTCGACAGCAAATTCGACAAGATCCATACTGATGTTATACCTGACCAGCCATGTGGCAGAACGTAGCATGCAATTGTACAAGATCCTCATTCGTATACTCCACATAAAAGATTATGAACTCTCCAGAACATCCAGAAACCATGTTTACTTCCTCTTCATACTCTGCCCTAGGCCTGATTATGTGGATGAGGCCCTCATCCATCATCTTCTGCAAATCAACCTTTATCTTGTCACAACCCTGTATATTCATAATGCAAATAGCACAACCAGCACGATCATGCGTATAGTAGCTAAATTCACAAAGGCCTGCATGCATTTTTACCAAATCTCCTTTGACCAATTTAATATCAAAAATATGGAAGTCGCCTGGACAACCGGCCACCATGTTCACAACATTTGCTCCTCCATGCTTGGGCAAAGGATTATCTTTCACATTAGGGCCAACATATTTGAAGGAAAAGATACCAGATTTCACCAATTTTTGTACTTCAGTTTTCAAAGGATAGCAGTTCTCAACATTGAGCCCTGGTGCTCCCTGATGAAAAGCACATGTTTGGTATGCCTTGTAATACCAAGGCAACGGTGATGGTATAGCGGGAGGTGGTCTGGTCTGAACTAACTTCTTCTGAATTAACGCTGGGAGTAATTTTGTATAACTCATAGGTATAGGGTCATAAGTCTTCCTTCTCTGATTATACCCTTGATTCCCCTGATGGGATGGTCTCAGATAAGCAACGGTGGTTGGAGCTACACCAAAAACTGGAGTTACTGATGCGACTTGTTCATGACGCTGATAGTTTCTTCTAGGAGGATTAACTCTCCTCTCTTGCATAACAACATTTGTATCTAATTCTGTCTTTTTGGAAAACCCATAGGATGGTTTTTTCGTGCTTCCAGAACTTTAACTTTTTGTTAAACGGACCTCTCTTACAGCCTCTTCCAAACGAATACTCATGCCCACCATTTCAATAAAGTCACTTGGCGCACTCGCTACCATCCTCTCATAGTAGAAAGCACCCAGAGTCTTCAGGAAAATCTTAGTCATCTCCTTCTCTTCCATGGGAGGAATCACTTGGGAGGCTACCTCACGCCATCTCTGTGCATATTCTTTGAATGATTCCTTGTCTTTCTGGACCATGGCCCTGAGTTGACCATGTTCGGGCGCCATGTCCATGCTGTATTTGTATTGTCGGATAAATGCTTCTCCAAAGTTGTTAAAAGTATGGATATTGACGCTATCCAAACTCATATACCACTTCAACGCAACACCAATCAAACTATCCTGAAAAAAGTGAATCAGCAGACGTTGATCATCAGTATGGGTATACATTCTTCTTACAGACATCACAAGATGATCACGAGGACAAGTGTTGCCCTTGTACTTCTCGAATTCCGAGACTTTAAGTTTGGCATGTATCTTGACATTCGGGACCAAGCATAAATCATTCACATTCTGCCTGAATAATTCCTTTCCCCTGAGGGCCTTCATCTCCCTCTGCATCTTATCAAATTGTTCTTGAAAATCATCCATTCTATCATAGAGACCCAAGCCTTCACTTGGTGGAGGAAAAGGACGATACATATCATCATTATCAAATGGGACCATATTCACCAAAGGAGGTGCAACAGGAGTAGCATGCACCACAGGAGGTGTAGGTGTAACATTAGTCTGAACAACTGGAGTAACTTGAGGATCAAGATTAAAACCTTCAGGCACAAAGTTCTGTGGCATTCCCCATGGATATCCTTGAGGCATGTGATTCTGAACAACAGCTGGAATGGCAGACACAAGAATAGTCGGAGCTTCAGTAGTAACCCTTGTCTGTTGAGGTTGAACACTCGGTGGCTGATTCTAAGCAGCCACCAGAGATTCCATCAGAGTAGTGAGATTGGCCATGCCGGCCTTCAGAGCAGAAACTTCCTCGCGCAGCTCGCGATTCTCTTGTTCTAAGTTGTCCATCTTCCTTCTGAAATTAGATAGAGTATTGTAGTGGTGAGACAACTTGTTGAAAAAGTAAAGAAGCTTGGTAAGACAAAGGGATATGCATAATAAATGCAAGAAATATGTTCAATATGATGCATGATATGCAATGCACGTGATTTATTTTATTATAAATATTTCAAGGGACTTAAAGATTTATAGACACATTGCAAATATCAAAGTAATAACACATTTGAAATACTGAAAAGTTTTATTATAACAACTTCAAAATGGATTACAAGTTTCAATAATCCCAATTACAAGATGAAAATAAAGTCTAAAACCCTAATAAGTAAAGATGATGGAGATCACTCTATACGTTGGCGCTTCCCTGTAAGCCTGGCAATCTGAGCCTTCAACCTCTGATTTTCTTCCGCATATCTGGTGGCAACCTCCTTCCAATCACCTAAATCAGGAAGTGAGCAACTAGCATCTAACTGAAGCATATGAGAAATAAACCACTGGTACAACAGAGGCGTGCAACAGATAATCACCCCCCATGATAAGAACTCTGAAGATGAATAGAGTAATAAGCATCACCCAACAATGTAGGAATTGGGTTTCCAATCATGAAGGTCCTGATAGAATTAATGTCAACAAACTTGTCCACATTAGGAAATAAAAACCCGTAAGCAAGTAGAGCAAAGATGGCCTCGAAAGCGACTGTACTCTTCATCCTGGCAAAGTAACGAGCTTTGTCCAATAAGAACTGAGCTGGTAATTCTCTAATCCCTCCTTTAGTAGTCATATGGGCTTCAACCTCATACTTCCCCAGATGGATCAAAGCAGCAATATCGTGTGGTTTTGGCTCACCCTCTAAACCATTAAAAGGAACATGATCGGTAATAGGTAAATCCAACAGATAAGAATACTCCTCTAGTGTAGGAATCAATTGATAATCAGGGAAAGTAAATCAATGATACATCGGATCATAGAACTGGACCAAGGTCGAGAGAATACCCTCCTTCATCCTATGCTTCATGAGAGGAATGATGAATCCATACTTGCTCTGAAAATCTGCAGAACACTCAATCTCGGGAATTAGACTGATCAACTCATCTATCTTGGGATCTTTGAAACTGTATTTTCCGGTATTTATTTTTCCAGAATCCATGGTGAAAAGATACTCGAGATATTCACAAATGGTCAACTTTCAAGTCCCTTGAAATAAAATTTCTTTAAAAGATGCTTATAAGTTCATGGATGCATGATACAACAATCACACACAAGATCACAAACATAGGATTCATAGGTTCAACGTCACACGTATGAAGTTGAAGATACTACCCATAAGGTATGGTCTAAAAGTTATCACATGCCGAACAAGGTTCTAGAGGTTCCCAGAGTCTACATCCTTCCTTATGATATTATCAACTTCTCGATTAACTCGGTAATTAGTAATATTCTCAAGAAAAACTCGTCCGAGCATAGTATCACGTGACAACTATTTCCAGATTACTCCGTCGTAGCTTCTGCACTACACCTAAAAGGCCAAGATGGGTTAGGTATTCTATGGTCCTCAGCTTCAGCAGGCTCCTAGGTCGAAAGCAGTACGTCTTCCTGATTACTCGGTAAACTACACTACAGTCAAAGGGCTCCACTGAGTGGGGGATCTCATGCCTCCTTTTTGGGGATTACTCCATCAAAGTTAACATGATTATACCACCCGTCCTATCTTAAAGTTTTCCCAAGTTCGGGTATAGGACTTTTAAGAAATCACCAAGTACCCTGAAAACCAGGAAAATCCAGATAAACATATATACAACATGTAACACATAAACAACAATAGCACATATACAGATATAAACAAAGATAGGCTCAACCTACTTAGGGATGGACCAACAAGAGGTTAATCTTCCCCAGTGAAGTCACCATTTTTCTATAGCGGTAGAAATGTTTAAGACTAAGCCATTGAATTGACTAGACTTATACAGATCAAAATAAAAATTGCCACTGCCCTTTATTATTTCCAAAGGAATGGGAAAAGAGCGAGTAACCCAAAAAGAGGGGGAAATATTCAAGGTAAGGGGTTGGTTATGTAAAGGGAAGGTATTAGCACCCTAAACATCTATGGTACTCCGCAGGAACCTCTTTGAAAAATATGTATATTTTGGCTAAAAAATAGATGGTGGATGTTGTACCCCAAAATTTGCCCTCTCATTTTTTACAAGATTTTCTCTTACATGGGTGGTTACAAACACTTGTTTGAAGAAAAACAACAAATTTTGAAGTTGTCCAAAGTGTCTTTCGATTGGCCTCTCCAAAGTGCCTTTCGACTGGCCACTCCAAAGTGCCTTTCGATTGGCCTCTACAAAGTGCCTTTCGATTGGCATCCACATATCGCCCTTCGATTGGCATAGACAAAGGTCTTTCGATTGACCTATTAACAAGGTCCTTCAATCGGCATTTCAACAAGGTCTTTTGATTGGCATGGTAACAGTGTCTTTCGATTGGCGTTTCAACAAGGTCTTTCGATTGGCATCGTAACAGTGTCCTTCGATTGACATTTCAACAAGGTATTTCGATTAGCATGGTAACAGTGTCCTTAGATTAGCATTTCAACAAGGCCCTTCGATTGGAATTCCAAAGGGTCCAGTCAAAGAACATGCAAAGGTCCATTCGAAGAAGCTTTCAAGGGGTCATTCAAAGGGGGCCATCAACCCATTCGAAAGGGAGCATTCGAAGGAGGCCATCAGCCCATTCGAAAGGGAGCATTCGAAGGAAGCCATCAGCCCATTCGAAAGGGAGAATTCGAAGGAGGCCATCAGCGCTTCGAAGGGGAACATTCGAAGGTCAGTTACATAATCATTCAAAATTCAAAGAAAAGGAGACAAGATCCCATGTATTTGGCCAACATTACAAATTCCTATTCATGGCTTTCAAACACAATCAAGGTTGTTTAAACCTTTGCCTTCTTGTCCCCTCTACCCCTCTATATAAAGAGATCACAAGTGTTGCAAAGGGGAGGGGGAGAATGAAAAAAACATTGGAGAGAGGCTGCCCACAAAATCCATCAAAGGTTGCCTGAATTTTCCAAGCAAAAGCCACCCCTCAGCAAAAATATCCAAGCCCAGAAGCCCCAAATCAAAGGTGCTCACATCCATCCAGTGCCTAAATCGAAGACTCAATCTATTGGTAAGAAAGGGTAAACTATCCAACCTCATATTTTCATAATACATCCATACTGGTTTGTTACCTTCGATTTTCCATCCAAGACAGGATCAAAGGACTTGGGTTTTGGCACCCAGGTCATGTTCTTTGTTTGCTAAACAATTGCTGCAGAAATAGCTTGAAAAGACCTAGCAAGCGCAGGATCGAAGGACCTGGGTTTCGATACCCATGCCCTGCATTTCATTTCGCTAACATACTTTTGTAGGTATAGCATCTCAGATCAAAGGAGACACCTTTGCTGGATCGAAGCTTCCCATTAGCCTACTGGATCGAAGGAGGCATCTCCTTCCTGGATTGAAAGGAGACACCCAGGCCCTGCATTTTCTTTCGCTAACATACTTTTATAGGTATAGCATCCCATATCGAAGGAGACACCTTCTCTGTATCGAAGCTTCCCATTAGCCTACTGGATTGAAGGAGGCATCTCCTTCCTGGATCGAAAGCCATGACCTCCAGAATCGAAAGACATTCCCTTTCCCCAGGATCGAAGGGCAATCTCCTTCCCTGGATCGAAGGCTATTCACGCCTACTCCTTAGCCTAATCGAAAGAAGGCTTTTCTTGGAAATTGAAAAGGCCTTAATTCTCCTTGATCGAAGCTCTCCTTTGCTCCCTAGATCGAAGGGTGTCCCTTGCATTTCTTTTTCTTTTTTTCATTAACTTCTTTTATTTTTTACATTAAAATAAAAAATCATAAAAATATTAGGTTAGTTTCTTTTTCAACTAAATTAATTTTGTAAATAAATTAATTAATTATTTTAAACATCCCTTTTTTAAAATTAAAATTAAATAGACTTAGGCCTTATTTTCTTTTATACCAAAAACAACAAAAAGAGTTCTTTTCTTTAGGATTTTTAAGACGTCTTTTCTATTTCATGCGCGTTTATTTAATTTCGTATTTTGTTATTATTATTATATCTGCCTACCGGATGTAATAGATAAATTAGGATATTTACTGCTTTATTCCCTTTTATCCTTGTATAATGTAAATCCCCTTCCCGAAGTATTATAATAGTGTAGGACCTCTATTTTCTGCATTTTACTGCTTTTCATATTAACTGCTAGTAATTAGGCTTGCATGATAAGACTAATAATCAAACGCTAGCAAACTTAACAAAAAGACAAAAAAATAACTGAAACACAGTACAATTTCACACAAACACCTCTAAGGTACGCCCACTTTGGTTACCTTCAATAAAATAGTCATGGGGCAGGAATGCTTTAGCAAAGACCCATAAAAAAAGATCATCGTCCCTCGATGACCCTACAGTTTCCTTCTCGGTAAATGATCTAGTCCCTAAAACAGAATTGATAAAGCATCTCCATAATTGCCTTCGTGACTGTAACGTCCCTTCGATTATCCCTCAACATCCAACGACAAGGCTACCTACTCACTAATAGTAGGATAGCACTGTCTAAAGGAAAAGAGGAAAAGAACACCCTTTTCGAGTACAAAAAGTAGATAGCTGTTAGAAGTTTGCTCAAACTATTTTTGAACTTACACACAAAAACTACTTTTCAAAAGACAATTTCAAAACATTTTCTTTATTAACACTCTTGAGGAATGATACAAGAGTTAAACACAAAGCAATTCGCCGCACTAAGGATTTTCAAAACACTTTCAAACATAAAAGCATCTTGAAAAATGATCAAACCTCTAAGAGCTCGTGGAAAACCACAGATGGAAAGGGTACTAACACCTTCCCTATCCATAATCTACCCCCTTACTAAGAAACATCTCGAAAAAGTCTTTTTTTTTCTTTTCACCCTTTCCTTAAACTAGATAAAAGAAAAGACGGTGGCGACTCTTGCTTACCGCACATTTGCGAACAAGAAATGCAAAACCAGTATATAACAGTTGATTCTGCCACCGTATTACAGAACTGGAGACTCTTCTAGGGAAAATAAAAAAGTGGGGTTATCTTAGAGTTATTTCATTATTTAACTTCTTTGTTGTGCTTTTTTTGCTTTATCCTTGGAGGGTTGTTTGGGTTTTTTCTATAGATCCTACACCCAGATCTGGGACACACTTTTAGGTAAACAACAATACATCATGGAGATTGTACGGTGTAGACCGATATGGTTGAAGCGATGGTTGTGTTGGTGTGACACTTTGGTTGGTACTGGTATCCCTTGTGTTGAAACGAGGAGAATACGGGGCCGCCGCATGGTGTCGTGAGGCACTAACGGACCTTAGAACCTTAGTTGAACAAACTTGGCCATTAGAAAGTAGTGAGATAGTCGGTCTCGGTGTAAATCTAGGAATTGGTTGATACTCGATGCTACACTCATTGAGATCGGACTTTCGGGATGCTTTGGCCGCAAGAAAAGATTGCTAAGCTTATATAATACCGATAAAGGAAGATCAGTGATATTGAGACTCCTTAGAACCCGGTTACTATTTCTAAGACAGCTTGAGCCAACTAAACTTCAAGAGGGTCCTTACCTACAAACCTCATGCAAGCCTAAACCTAAGGCTGCTTGTGTGATTTATTTGCTATCAGCTTGAACTACTTGCAGTGTTTTATTATCTAACAACATGATTTCCTTGCAGGATTTGTTTACAGTCATTATCCAATAACTTGGATTTCTTGCAGGGTTTACTTGCTTACATAACCTTACATTTTTACTTAACGCGTAGCATACACATCATAACATTATGCCTCAACATTTCCTTAACCATTTCAAGGATCTCAAGGGTTTGTGATACAGGTTATGGTAAATCAAACATCTAGCAAGGGGCAAAGGGGATTTATTTTCCCCTAGCCAATGTTGTCAGAAGATTAAAACTCAACCACTTGAGTCAGGGGCTATGACCCACTTGATATGGTGAGCTTGACTCTCGTAGAAGGACCCTATACGATACAAAGTTCTTCAAAGCTACAAACTTCAACTGCTGACATCTTCTTGTTTACCCCGCGAGTCCTTGAAAACATTGCATACGCAAATCATACATGTTATTGCATAAATAGGTTTCAAAGTAGGGTCCTCATCTTATTCGTTGTTTATTTCAGAAAGTAAAGAAATAGTTCTCGAAGAAACAATCAAAGACCTTCAAGATTAAAATGCTCAGTTCCAACAAATGTTCCTGACTCTGACCCGGGGCAAGAAGACCTGAGAGCTTTGCTCGTCAAAAAGAAGGCTAAGAAGGCAAAGAAACCAGTTCGTGTTTCAAGTGTGGGAAGAAGAAGACCAATTAACCGAGCTCTAGATTTCACAACCTCATCAAAGGGAGGGGATAATCAAGAGGAAGAAGACGAGGAATCAGATGAAGGAGACAAAAATACAACGTTTGAAGAAGATGAACCTGACTACTTTGAGGAGCAATATCCTCCTGTTGACGATAAATACAAACGGCTGGAGGATCGGCTCAATGCCATGGAGATTCAAAGGGTGCCCAGTCTGGATTTTGAAGAATTAGCCTTGGTTCCAGGGGTGGTCATCCCACCTAAGTTCAAGGTCCCTATCTTTGCAAAATATGACGGTGTTTCCTATCCCAAGCTTCACTTATGGTCACATGTCAGGAAGATCCAGCCTCACACTACTGATCGGAAGTTATGGGTCTATTTCTTCCAAGAAAGTTTGGCTGGCACTCAACTGGAATGGTTCTATCAACTAGAAGGAATGGACATCCATACATGGGAAGACTTGTATATTTCTTTCTACAAGTAGTACCAATACAACGCTGACCTGGCACCAACTTGAATGCAACTGTAGAATATGTCCATGAGCTCAAGAGAAGGGTTCAAGGAATATGCGCAAAAATGGAGGGATCTAGCTGGAAGGGTACAACCCCCTCTGAATGATCGTGAAATGGTATACATGTTCCTGGGCACTCTGACAGGCCCATTGTTCAATCTGTTGATTGGGAGTTCCTCATCCGGGTTCATAGAGATGGTTCTAACTGGAGAAGGGATCGAAAATGGTATCAAGAGTAGGATGATCCTGATGGCCGAATCTTCTAATGCTGAGAAGAAGCCATTTGGTGGTAAGAGGGAAGCCAATGTTGTAACAACCACAACAACGGGGTAATCAACAAAAGCAAGACGAGCCCAAGAGACAGTTTACCAAGATCAACATGCCATTGTCTCAATCATTGCAACACTTGATAATGATGAATCTAATTACACTGATAGGACCTCATCCAAACCCCAAGACTTCCTTTCCTAACTACAATCCTAATGCAAGGTGTGCCTATCACTCTGGCAGTCCTAGGCATGACACTAACGATTGTTGGGCACTGAAATACAAGATTCAGAATATGATTGACGCCAAGGAGATTGAGTTTGACCCTCCTGAGACTCCCAACGTGGTCACTGCTCCCATGCCAAATCATGGCTAGGATTGAAAGCATTTTTGTTCATTTGAATTCTCAAATTGTATTTTCTTTGTTTATTTCAAAAAATTATTTTCTTTGAAATTGAGGAAGGTGTGAGGAGATGAAGGGACTATCCTAAAGCATAAGGTAAACGATAAGGAGAAGAACCATCTAACTAACAAGAAGCCAATACTTGGCATTATGAGTCAAGATAGAATTCCCATTATTTGGATTGAAACCAAGCAAGCAAAAATACTAGACCTCTTGAGAGAACCAAACTTCAAATGTATTAAGTCTTCACAAAAATTTGGCAGAGTAACGGATGTATACGGGTGAATTCCAGATTACAAACAAAGAATGTAATCACAATAACCTGCACACAAAACAAACAAACAACCCAATGTATTGAGGTAAACCTTAAGAACTCCATACAAAATATCAATTAAGGGCACAAGGTCTCTAACATAGGCCAAAGTTTCTAATCCTAAGTCCAAGAAGTCCAATACTCCATAATGCCAAGGATAGTAACCAAATAGTCCAAGTATCATTAAAGATTTTTATGGTTTATGTTGATTATTAGGTATCTTCAATAAGAAAAGAAAAGCTCAAGTGAGCAAAATAAAAATGACAAGAATGTAAAGGGGCTCAAGTGAGCAAAGATGAAAAATAGCATGAAATGTAAATGCTAAAGTAAATGGTGCATAAAATAAAAGAGCATAAAATAAAAACACAAAATAAAGTCAATTATTAGTAATTGGTTACTTGGATGACCATCTTGAAACTTGCATTTGAAACTCATTAGAGGATTGGTAGAACCAAAGCCTCCACGCAACAAGTTGCATTTTCTTTTTGTCAAGTATATCATCTATTTTGGAATCCTCAAAAGTACCATTTAATGATAAATGATGTTTATGTGATCCGTGTTGACCAAAAGTGATGTAGATCCATTAGAGGATTGGTAGAACCAAAGCCTCCACATAATGAATCTCAAGTTTATTGGATCAAAGAGATCAAATTAACATACTTGGGCTTGCAAACATAGATTTGGGCCACGAATGATCATTTATTCGAATCAGGAAAAAATTTAGCGCTATGTTAAGCAATCGTAAGTGGACTTATATAGAAGTCGCACCTATTTTGAGGCCATTCAATAGCAATCTATGCACCATTTATTTTGAGACATGATATAGAGATCATGCTCCAATAACACTTAGTGCAATAAGAAGGGGATGAGATGAAGAGGGGTGGGAAAGAATATACAAACCACATTTGAATTAAAATTTAATCAAACTATTATTAAAATCATTCATCCCTTTTTATGGAGTTAGACTCAACACCATGGATTCAATGATGTTAATAAAGTTCATGATCAAAATTTCAATCCAAGATCAGCCAAAAAAATACAAAAATTAAATTGTATTTAAAAAAAAGGGTTTAAAAATGGTTAAAAATGAAAATAATAGAGAAAAAAAGGAAACTATGTTCAAATTAGTCAAGAAAAAATAAGTAAGACCATAGAAAAATCAGAAATGGACTCAGATATTTTTATAAATTTTTTAGTAATTTTTTAAAGTCAGAAACTATTTTTAAAATTAAACGAAATGAGTAAAATAAACCAAAAATGATAAAAAATAACAAAGTCAGAAATAAAAAATAAATGAGGTCACCAATATTTGTCACAATATCATTGGATCATTCCATATTTTTTTCAGAAATTAAAAATGAATAAAAGTATTTTTAAACATTTAAAACAATTCAAATAAAGTGAAAATTTATAAAAAATATCAAAACACAAAATAAAATGGTAAAAAATTAAAAATCAGAAAGAGAAAAATCAAAAATAGTTTTTATAAATTTTTCAGATTTTTTGTACTTAAAATGAATTTTCTATGATTTTTTTAAGTTTAAAACAATTAAAATGAAAATCAGAAAATAAAATATCAAACCAAAAAAATATGGGCCATCTGATCATTGTCAAAACACGTTAGTAAACAGATCAAGGGGACCTGGCGCGCTGCGCATGTTATGGACTTTAGTGAATAAAACAGTAGATCACTAATTAAATCAGAAATTCAAAAAAAAACAAATGGCACACCATCATTGGTTGGAAGATGACACGTTGGTCATCTTCAACCTCCAGCCAACGTGAAATACATGTCTCTCAAACTATAAAATCTGAAGCTTAGACCTATGCCATTCACTTTGTCGCATCAAGACGAAGACAACCATACCTTCGCGAAAAATTTATGTAAACTGTAGCTCAAACAATTTGGAAGGAAAGTTTTGAAAAGGAATTTGAAATTCCATGGTCAAAATGTGTTTGCAGTTAAAAGAAAGTGTTGCGACTAGAACCAGGACAATGAGAGCTTCACAATGATATCAAAGTTTGGAAGAATTGATGAAAGAATCTATCTATTGAAGTTAAGTTACAGAGCTCTGAAACTTGACTTCTATGGATCAATATAGGTCACGATTCTTGAAGGTAATTGTATGGTTAGCTTCAGGGAAGATCAAGGAAGGTGAATTGATTGAAAAACTGGATTGAAAAAGTCTTGAACACTGATTTCAAAGTTGCAAAAAAGTGAGTTATGGAGCGAGTTTGGCAGGGTGATTTTGGTTGTTCAAGCTTGAGAAAATGAATGGTATAAGGTCCTCTATTTATAGGAAAACGAATGGCAATGAAAATTGGAGAAAACAAATAAGTTTGGAGGGAAATTGAGTGGAGATTGGACACAAGTGAAGTGTGATCTCATTTTCACCAAAACTCATCCAATCTTTGCGTTTTGAGGTGCTAAACACTTCTGGCAAGTTTGTTAATCAATTTTAAATCAAAAACACGCACAAATATTGTGATTAGAGGCCATGTTATGGTTTTCAAAGTTCTGACTTGGTGAGAAATTCAGTTTCAAGTTGCCAATTTCAAAACAATGGCATTTTCAGCTCAAGGGGTCTTAGGACAAGATTCTTGATGCTTTAGAAAGATGAGATTACAAGCTTTTCAATGGGAAAAGAATGGAATAAAATGGATGTTTGAGTTGAAAGTTGCAATGAGTCAAAGTTGGGAAAAAGATGTTGACTTTCCATACTTAGAAATATTTCAAGTTTTTATTTAAAAGTGACCTATAATGTTTTGCATCCAAACATG
The DNA here is from genome assembly GCA_948472305.1 of Vicia faba. Lineage (NCBI taxonomy): Eukaryota > Viridiplantae > Streptophyta > Magnoliopsida > Fabales > Fabaceae > Vicia > Vicia faba. The sequence goes on along the minus strand of OX451741.1, from coordinate 928,502,381 downwards.
GCCTTCCTCTTGGAATTTTCTCTTGGCCAAAAAATATGGCATGAAATAGACCTCTTGAATGAAATTTTGAAACTTGAACCATTCAAAATATCCAAAAATTGAGAGAGTTATGAATTGTTGAAGTTGGCAAAAAATCATGAAATGACCTATAATCTTTTGTATCCTTAGGGAATCTTCTATCCATTTTCTCACTTTTCATATAAAAGAAGTAATAAAGTTCATATCCTCAAGATCATTATGGAAAAATAGTGGATTCAAGGTGATAAAAATTTACCAAGTTATGATCATTTGAAGTCACACATGGGAATTTGGGGGTTCATCTAGAGGACTTGTAATCTTTCTTCATCATAAAGTTTCTTCCACATTAAAACTCCTTAAAACTTTTAAAGTGATTTTTTATTAACCCTGTGAAGAGAAGGATGTTTTTGTAATCACTCAAAAATACCAAAAGATGAGCAAGATATACTTCTTTGAAGTTCAAAACCCTAGCTGCTAGATTAAGAAAATGCTTTGAGGAAGTTTGACAATTTTAAACAACCTTCTTGTACCAACACTTTTGCTTTGTAAATAGAAGTTGTTGAGGATGATAATAAGAACTCAAAGCAACCAAAACCACTTCCATATCTTGGGAATTGAGAGAAATATGCACTTGTGACCAATGGAAACAAGGCCTTGTCCAACCATGACAACTTCTTCAATCAACCCCTTGTACTTTTGAATTAATCTTGATAACTTTGAAATGTGGTGAACCAAAATAAACCTTGCCATGCCATTTCTTCCAAAACAACTTCAATGGTGAGGTTTGAATTTCTCAAGATTTATTGACTAGGGCATTGAAATAAACTTATGAACCCATGGATCAACTTGCTAAGCCATATTGCCTTTACCTACATTATTAACAAGTAAGACAAACCAACATTGCATTTTATTAATTAAAAGGAAAGTCAAAACAAAACATGCATGATGACAAAATAAAAACAAGTCAATGTGCTTGGTGATTCCTCAAAGAGCAAAGCTAAATATAGGGAGGAGAACCAAAAGCCCTAATGTGATCTTGTTGTGATTGAATTAATATGGTATAATGAAGGGATCTTAGGGGGGGAAATTGGGGTACAACAGCTTCCCTTATTTAAGTTTCTTCTATCTGGAGATACGAAGGTTAAAAATCTTTGTGTCGACGTGATCGAAGATACTTAAATATAAAACAAACCCTATTTTTTACCTTAAGATGCCATGAAATGCTTATGAGTATGAATGCATATGAGGAAAATAAATTATTGGTGAATCAAAAAGTCCCGACTCATAGAGGATGGTAAAAGATCAAAGGATACACAAACTTTTACTGAAGGCAAAACTACCAACGTTCACTGAAGGTAGAAAGAGAAAAGAATAACAACACTGACGTTCACTGGTGGTGAACTACCAACATTCACTGAAGGTAGCAAAAAGATAACAATCACCAACTATCACTGATGGTGAACTACCAACTTTCACTGAAGGTAGAGAGAAAATATATCATAGCATCGACGTTCACTAACGGTGAACTACCAACATTCACTAAAGGTAGCAAAAATATAACAATCACCAACTTTCACTGATGGTGAACTATCAACTTTCACTGAAGGTAGAGAGAAAATATATCAGAGCACCGACGTTCACTGACGGTGAACTACCAACGTTCACTGAAGGTAGAAAAAAGATAACAATCACCAACTTTCACTGATGGTGAACTAACAACTTTCACTAAAGTTAGAGAAAAGATATATCATAACACTGACGTTCACTAACGGTGAACTACCAACATTCACTGAAGGTGGCAAAAAGATAACAATCACCAACTTTCAATGATGGTGAACTACCAACTTTCACTAAATGTAGAGAAAAGATATATCAAAGCACCGACATTCACTGACGGTGAACTACCAACGTTCACTGAAGGTAGAAAAAAGATAACAATCACCCACTTTCATTGATGGTGAACTACCAACTTTCACTAAAGATAGAGAAAATATATATCATAGCATCAACGTTCACTGACAGTGAACTACCAACATTCACTGAAGGTAGCAAAAAGATAACAATCACCAGCTTTCAATAATGATGAACTACCAACTTTCACTGAAGGTAGATAAAATATATATATCATAGCACCGATGTTCGCTGATGGTGAACTACCAACATTCACTGAAGGTAGCAAAAAGATAAAAATCACCAACTTTCATTGATGGTGAACTACCAACTTTCACTGAAGGTAGAGAAAAGAAATATCATAGCACCAACGTTCACTGACGAGGAACTACCAACATTCATTGAAGGCAACAAAATTATGATAATCACCAACTTTCACTGATGGTGAACTACCAACTTTCACTGAAGGTAGAGAGAAAATATATCATAGCACCGACGTTCACTGACGATGAACTACCAACGTTCACTGAAGGTATCAAAAAGATGAAAATCACCAACTTTCATTGATGGTGAACTATCAACTTTCATCGAAGGTAGAGAAAAGATATATCATAGCACTGATGTTCACTGACAGTGAACTACCAACATTCACTGAAGGTAGCAAAAAGATAACAAGTTTTTCCCCAAAATTCTGTCGTTTCACCTAGAACGGGTCTCAACTTCTTCTTTAACCAAGGAATTCCGCCTGAAAAGGGTAATATAAGTTGTCTCAAATAAAGAGACTTCCACTTGCTATTATAGGAAGGATTGTAAAAAATGACTTTTTGGGAAAGCAATATGGCTCCCTGGGAAAAGAAATATGACTTCCTTGGGAAAGAAATCTGACTTCCTGGGGAATGAATCATGACTTCCTAGGAAAGCAAGAATCATGACTTCCTGGGGAGGTGCCAATATATTTCTACTGAAGAGATAAAGTCTTCTCGTGCAAAATAAATGCATATTCTCAATGTCAATGCAAGGGTAGGGGTTCGAACCCTGCCTCTTACATATTATTTTTCCATTTATTTCTTTGCAGATTTAGTACAGCCATGCTATGCACGCACCATGTAGCATCAGATCTACACCTTTCAATGTCAATGTAGTCAGATCCAAGAGCTTCAACATGAGATTCAGCATGCAGCCTCAAGGCCTCTCTTCATTGGATCCTAATACAACCTCTGGGTTCCTTCACCCTTGGGCCAAGCATTTTTCAAATCAGCACCTCCATTTAAGTTTACTATCCTGGCCCATTTAATTTTTCTTTATTTTTGTTTTATTTTTTATTTCTTTTACTTTGTTTATCATTAATCAAATACTAAAAAATCACAAAAAACTTAGGACTAATTATTCCTTAATTAAATAATTAATTTCTTTAATTGATTAATTAATTAAACTTTAACCTTTTCTTAATTTAAAATAAAATAGAATTAGGTTTAATTTATATGTTTAAATTATTTTCTTTTTATAACAAAAACAATTAAAAAAACTTAGACTATTTTCTTAATAATAAATTTACTTTCTAAATAGGTTTTAGGGCAATTCTCATTGTTTTCTTAAATCAAAAAAATCAAAAAAACAACAAAAAGTTTGTCTTACTTAGAATCACTTTAGGTTTAGACGTATTTTTAACTGTCGCACGTTATTATTTTCTCGCATTTTTACATTATTGTACATGTATACTGGATGTAATAGATTAATTAGGATTTTTACCGCTTTCTTTATTTTTCCTTTCCCCCAAGTTTTGTACATTGTAAATATCCCCCTCCCCGAAGCCATGTAATAGCGTAGGGTTATATTTTCCGCATTTTATTTTCTGTATCATATTAACTGTTAGTAATTAGGCATGTATGATAAGACTGAAAAACAAAAGCGTTAGCAAACCTAATGCGCAAGATAAATAACAGAATTAAACACAATTGCATATATGCACCTCTAGGGTACCCCACTTCGGTTGCCTTCGGAAATAAAGCAGTCATGTCCCTCAAAACTGGGACGCTTTAGCAAAGACCCGTAAATCAAAAAGATCATACTCCCTCGATGACCCTACAGTTGCCTTTCGGTAAATGATCTAATCCCTAAACAAAATTGCTAAAGTGTCTCCACAAGTTACCTTCGTGACTGTAAATGTCCCTTCTAATGTCCCTTATACATACAGCGATAGAGCTACCTACTCACTAATAGTAGGATAGCATTATCTAAAGGATAGGAGGAAAAGAACTATCTTTTCAAGTACAAAGTAGATAGTTGTTAGAAGTTTGCTCAAAACATTTTTCACTTACATAAATACTACTTTTCAAAAACAATTTTCAAAAACATTTGCTTTGTTAACACTCTTGAGGACTGATACAAGAGTTAAACGCAAAGAAAATTTCTGCACTAAGGCATTTCAAAACATTTTTTCAAACACATAAAGCACAAAGTACTTTCAAAATGAGCAAACCTCTAAGAGCCCGTAGAAAACTACGGATGGAAAGGGTGTTAACACCTTCCCTTTCCATAATCTACCCCCCTTACTCAGAATAATATCGAAAAGGTCTTTTTCTGTTCTTTTCACCCTTTCCTTAATTTGGATAAAAGAAAAGTCGGTGGTGACTCTTGCTTACCGCAACATTTGCAAAAATAAAATGCAAAAACTAGTATTAAACAGTCAGTTTTGCCACCGCATCACAGAACTGGAGACTCTGCTGGGGAAATATAAAAAAGTGGGGTTACCTTAGAGCTTAGTTCATTTTAAAATTGCTTTCATTGTGTGTTTTCATGCTTTACTTTTAAGGGCTTGTTTGGGTTGCTACTATAGATCTTACACCCAGATTCGGGGCACCTTATTAGGTAAGTAGCAATAAATCATAGAAGTTGTACGGCGTAGACCGATATGGACAAAGTGATAACTATGTTAGCTTGATACTTTGGTTTGTACTAATGTTCCTTGAGTCAATCAAGGATAACATTAGGCTTCCTTAGTGTCATTAAGCGCTAACCGACCTTTAGAACCTTTGATTGACTCATCCTAAGCCATTAGAAAGTAGTGAGATGTCCGACTTTGGTTCCGACCGAAGATTGGTTGATACTCGATACTACACTCATTGAGACTAGACTTTTGGGATATTCTAGTCGTAATACTTTGGTGCTTGAGATAGAACAATACCTAAAAGAAAGTTCAGTGATATGAGACTCCTTAGAACCCAATTACTATTAATAGGACATGTTGAGCCAACTGAAACTTCAAGAGGGTACTTACCTTTAAAACTCATGCAAGCCTTTAAACCTAAGGTATCTGTGTGACTTGTTTGTGTTTGATATACTTGTGATTTCAAATCATAATCATAACATCATAAATAGCATAACATGTCATGTACACTAACCATTTCAAGGGATTGTGGATTTATCTCTTATCTGTTTTGTAGGTCATGGATTCAGCTCGCAGAAAAACCATCTGAATCAATTTTGTAGAGATCCCTACCAAACTCAAAGAGTTGGTTTCAAAGGTTCCTAAGAGTTCCTCATTCAACAAGAGATATGGCTACTTGCTCAATTTGGTTGCTACCAATTTTGACGAAGGTTTGATGAGTGTCTTATTCCAGTTCTTCGACCCTAAGCACCACTGCTTCACATTTCCAGACTATCAGTTGGTGCCTACATTGGAAGAATTCTCCAAAATACTCGGTTTATTTATATTGGAGCAGATACCATTTACCGGTTTAGAACAAGATCCAACTGCTGAAGATGTTGCCATAGCTTTGCATTTGAAGCCATCTGACATTGAGTCCAATTGGAAGAGAAGGAGTGGAGTTAAGGGCCTCCTGACAAGTTTCCTAATGAAGAAAGCTTAGGTATTCCTAGAAGCTATGAGTTACCATGCCTTTGAAGATTCTTTAGCTCTTTTGATCTACGGATTGGTTTTGTTCCCCAATTCAGACCACTTTGTAGATGTTAGTGCCATCAACATTTTCCTTGCTCACCATCTAGTGCCTACATTGCTCAGAGATATTCTGCACTCACTCCATACACGTACCATGAAGAAGAAAGGGACTCTTATGTGTTTTATACCTATACTCTATAGGTGGTTTATTTTTCACCTTCCTCGGTCAGTAATGAAGAATGAATTAGGTTTAAGATGGAATCAAAGATTAATGTCTATTTCTTACTTTGACATCTATTGGTGCCCTCGCTCCCAAGAAGACATCTCTTTTATTGACCGCTGTAGAGAATTTCCCAATGTGCCACTCCTTGGAATTAAAGGAGGCATCACTTACAACCCCTCTTTGGCTTTACGTCTGTTTGGCTACGCCCGGAGGGATGGTCCTCATGATATGCTCATTCAAGATATTATGTTCGAATATTCAAATAATCTGCAAGGTTATCATCAGAGGTTCATCCGCGCTTGGGGAATGGTTAAGAAGACTGATAGTAGGACTCTAGGGCATAATAACTCCATCCCTTTGGAGCCATACCTCAAATGGGTGCGAACTCGTGCTCAAAATATCATGATGTCGTATGCTGCTATCCTACCAGTGATTTCAGAGCCTATTGTTCAAGGGGTCGAGTCTCGCATTATTCTTCATCCTGATATGCCAACAAACTTTGAAGAATTTCAAAAATCTTGGATACAGCTCAAAGAAGAACGAGATACCTTTGAGTCCCAATTCTATGCCAGTGAGAAAAAGGTGTTGGAACTGACAAAGCGGCTTCACAAAGAGTAGAATCTCAATGCCTACATTAGCACCAAAAGGAAGCGTCCTTGGGAGACTTAGAAGTTTTAGAAGTTTCTTATTTGTTATTCCTTTGTAAACTTTGATTTCATTTGAGATTAGTAATAAAAAGTCTTTGTTTTTTCTTTGGTTAAAAGAGTTTAAATACTATGAGGCCCTTGAAAACATTGCATACATATATCATACATATCATTGCATAAACAGGTTTTCAAGACAAGTTTCTTATCTTCTTCGATGTTTATTTCAGCAATGGCTCTTGAACAAACAGTTAAGGAGCTTCAGGCACAGAATGCCCAATTCCTAGGAATGTTCTTGAATCTGGCTAAGGGACAAGAAGACTTGAAAGCTATGATTTTCAAGGACAAGAAGAAGAAAAAGAGGCCAGTGGGTGTTCTGAATTTGGGAAGAAGGTTCAAAGGACCAGTGAGGCAAGCTTCAGAGCTTGCAACTTCGTCAAGAGAGAGAGGCAATCAGGAAGGAGAGCCAAGAGAAGAAGACCATAGCACAAGGGAGTCTGAAGAAGATGAACCTGACTATTCTGAGGAGCAATATCCCCCTGCTGATGATAAATACAAATAGCTGGAGGATGGGCTCAATTCCATGGAGATCCAAAGGGTGCCCGGGTCGTATTTTGAAGAGCTAGGACTGGTCTTAGGGGTGGTCATCCCTCGAATGTTCAAGGTCCTTACATTTGCTAAGTATGACGGTGTCTCCTTCCCTAAGCTGCATTTAAGGTCGTATGTTAGGAAAATTCAACCCCACACTACTGATAAGGATTTGTGGGTACACTTCTTCCAAGAAAGTTTGGCAGGGACTCAGTTGGAATGGTTCTATCAACTAGAAAGAACCAATGTTCATAATTGGAAAGATCTAGTTGTTGGTTTCTACAAGTAGTACCAATATAGTGCTGACCTCGCCCCGACTCGTACATAGTTGCAAAGCATGTTTATGGGTTCCGACAAGGGTTTTAAGGATTATGCATAAAAATGGAGAGACCTTACGGGAAGAGTCCAGCCTCTGTTGTCTGATAGGGAGCTGGTGGAAATGTTCTTGGTCACATTATCCGGGCCATTATTTAACCACCTGATTGGAAGTTCTTCTGCTGGGTTCACAGAATTGATCTTGACGGGCGAACGGGTAGAAGCTGGCATTAAAAGTGGTAAAATACAGAGAGATGCACCCTCCAGTACTGCAAAGAAACCATTCATAGGGAAGAAGGAGGTCAGTGCTGCTTATGGACAAATAAATCTTAACAAAATTGAGCGTCGTCTGACGGTAGGGGCTGTTATGATTTCCAATCCTGCATCAAACCGGCAACAAAACAATCAGTCTAGGACAGATAAGCCAAGGAGGCAGTTTACCCGGATCAACATGACCCTATCTCAGGTTTTACCACACCTGCTGAAGTCCAATTTGGTGACCCTAAAGGAGGCTACCAAAAACCCCAACACTGCATCTCCTCACTATAATGCAAATGCTCGGCATGCTTGCCACTCTGAAAGTCCAGTGAAAAACGACTATTGGGCTTTGAAGAATAAGGTGCAGGATTTGATTGAAGCAAAGGAGATTGAATTTGACGCTCCTGAGACCCCTAATGTTATAACTGCCCCTATGCCCAAGCACGGCCGCGGTTTTAATGCTATTGATGATGACATGTTTGTTGCTTTTGTTGATGAATTAGTTACTCCACTCCTGACAATTAAAAAGAATCTCTTACAGTCTGGTTTATTTCTGGGTTATGGCGAAGGTTGCCACTTATGTTTGTCCTTACCTAATGGTTTCTATTTGTTGAAGGAAGGCGTTCAGTGCCTGATGGATGATAAAGAAATCCTGTTTGAAAAGACTCCAGTTACAAGTGCTCCATGTGAAGATGTTTCTATCATTACCATTGCTTCCAATCCTCCAAATGTCTCCTCCAAAAGACCTGTTAGGATTACATTTGTTCCGAAAGTTGCTTCGTTGATAATTACTTTTCCTGGACCTATTCCATATTCCTCAGATAAAGCTGTTCCCTGGAACTATGGGGCTGGCTTCAATTACCATGGCGTCAAGCAAGATTTGATGGTTGTTAAAGATAAAGATGCCGAAGACTATGATCCTGACATTAGTAATATCGTCAGGACCAGTAAGATAATAAGAAGCGGAAGAGTTTTCTCTCCCGAGATCTCTCCTCCTAAAACTATTGTTACTCCTGTGATCATCCCTGTTGCTGCTTCTGTTATACTCCCTTTACTACTCATGTGATTGTTCCTGCTGCTACTCCTGTTAGTATTCCCATTGTCAGTCCTATTGTTAGCCCTATTGATACCCCTGCTACCGAGTCGGTCGAGGCTCGGGGCAAAGAGGTATTGGTTGAGCCTATTCAGATGAAGGCACATCCAGAAGCCACTCTTGAGGATTCTAAAAAGGAGATGGAAGAGATATTGAAGATTATAAAGAAGAGTGACTACAATATGGTTGAACAACTGGAGCAGACCCTTTCCAAAATCTCAATGTTGGATCTGTTACTGTGCTCTGAAGCCCATGCCAAGGCTTTAGTGAAATTCCTCAAAACAACTCACGTGCCACAAGAAACCTCTACTGATCAATTTGAAGACTGTGTGGCCAGTTTAAATGTTGACAACGGCCTGGGATTCTCTGATGCAGACTTAAATCCAAAGGGAAGGAAACATAATGATGCTCTGCATGTCTCTATCGAGTTTAGGGGCAATACTTTGGCCCATGTTCTAGTGAATATAGGCTCATCGCTGAATGTTCTGCCCAAGAAATCCCTTGACATATTGGATTGCGAATGTTTGACTCTAAAGTCCAGTAACATTGTAGTGAGAGCCTTCGATGGTTCTAAAATAATGGTGAATGGGGAGGTGGACATCCCTATCAAAGTGGGTACTCAGAATTTTAATTCCACTTTCTATGTGATGGACATCCGCCCATCTTACTCCTGTTTATTGGGTCTACCCTGGATCCATGTGGCTGGCGTTGTAACTTCCACTCTACATCAGATGTTGAAGTACCCAGTCAATGGGAAGATTATCACAGTTTATAGGGAGGAAGAGTACATGGTGAGCGGCCTGAACTCTTTTAGGTACGTTTAAATGGACGGCGAGTTTATTGAGACCCCCTTTCATAACTTTGAGGAGGTTCCACAAACCATTGTTGCAACTAAAACCTCTGCCAGTGTTCCAAAGACTGCTAGGCCTCCGCTAAAAATGGCTTCTCTGAAAGATGCCAAGGCAGTCATTGAAGAAGGTGGATGCATAATTTGGGGCCAACTTCCGGATATTCCCTACAAATCTGACAAGTTTGGTTTGGATTTTACATCAGGAGCTGAAAGCGTTGTTCGTCATGCTCGTGCTGGAGGACCACCCCTACGCATCAGCAATCATGGGGTTAATGCTTTGGAGGACAGTGAAAGTGACTGTGACATAGACCAATAGATCTTCCCAACTGTCAGCGGAGGACTCACCAACTTGAAGACTAAATACTTTGTCCTAATTACTTTTATTCAGGAGTAACTGTCCTTTTTTTGTTTTTGGATATGTAATAAATGAATAATACAAACTCTAAGACCTTGTGTCTTACTCGAGGCACAATGGTTTATTTGTGAGGGTTATCATGTTTCATTTTCATATGTCATTAATAAAGCATTGGACGTTTTTTACATATAAATTGTGCGCTTTTTGCCTTTCTTTTTTGCTTTTTACTTTATTAAAATAGCTATGCTCTTACACACACTCACATATCAAACTGCAGATCCACATCCACTCTAGATCCCATTGATAATGGTTCTGCTATTGCTTATTATGACTGAAAACATCCGATCAACCAAGCCGAGGACGAAGGTGAGGAAGAATATGAGGTACCAGGAGAGCTTGTCAGACTGTTACAACTTGAAGAAAGGGAAATACAGCCTCATGAGGAACCAGTTGAGACAATGAACTTGGGTACTTAAGAGGACAGAAAAGAAGTCAATGTAGGTGCTAACTTGGAACCCAGCGTCATACAGCGGTTAATACAGATGCTACATGACTAAGTTGAGGTTTTTTCCTGGTCATATGAAGACATGTCGGGACTTGACACCGATATTGTGGTTCATCGCCTACTTACAAAAGAGGACTGCCCTCCAGTGAAACAAAAGGTTCGTCGTATGCGGCTGGATATGTCAGAAAAGATTAAGCCTGAAGTCATGAAACAGTTCAATGTCGGTTTCTTAACTGTCACGTCTTATCCATATTGGGTCGCAATGTTGTTCCAGTACCTATGAAGGACGGTAAGGTACGTATGTGTCTGGATTACAGAGACCTGAACAGGGCAAGCCCTAAGGATGACTTTCCGCTTCCCCATATTGATGTTATGGTTGACAACACCGCACAACATAAGGTATTCTCCTTCATGGATGGTTTCTCTGGATACAATCAGATCAAAATGGAACCTGAGGACATGGAGAAGACGACCTTTGTCACATAGTGGGGCACTTTCTGTTACAAGGTTATGCCATTTGGGTTGAAGAACACTGGGGCAACCTATCAATGTTCCATGGTAGCTTTGTTTCATGATATGATTCACCATGAGATAGAGGTCTACATGGATGATATGATAGACAGGTCTCAGACTGAACAGGAGCACTTCGATCACCTACAGAAGCTATTTGACAGGCTGAAGAAATACAAACCGAGGCTGAATCCGAATAAGTGCACTTTCGGAGTAAGATCTGGTAAACTCTTGGGCTTCGTTGTCAGCGGAAAAGGTATTGAGGTAGATCCTGCAAAATTAAAAGCTATACAAGAAATGCCAACTCCTTACACTGAGAAGTAAGTTAGAGGATTCTTGGCACGCTTAAACTATATTGCCAAATTCATTTCACATCTGACCGCTACTTGTGAGCCAATCTTCAAATTACTGAAGAAAGATCAAGCAGTGAAGTGGAATGACGATTGCCAGTATGCCTTTGACAAAATAAAGGAATACCTTCAAGAGACTCCAATTCCGATGCCTCCAGTTGAAGGAAGACCTCTGATCATGTACTTAACAATATTAGTGAACTCAACGGGGTGTGTGTTGGGGCAGCATGACGAGTCTGGTTGAAAGGAGCATGCAATATACTACCTTAGCAAAAATTTTACCAACTGCGAAACAAGATACTCATTGCTCGAGAAAACTTGTTGTGCTTTGGAATGGGCTGCTCTCCGACTAAGATATTATATGTTGACCCACACTACCTTGTTGATATCTAAGATGGATCATATAAAGTACATCTTTGAGAAGCCCTCTCTCCAGAAGAATAGCAAGATGGAAAATGATCATGACCGAATACGACATCCAATACACAACCCATAAAGCAATCAAGGGAAGTGTACTAGCTGATCATTTGGCTCATCAGGCTGTGGATGACTACCAATCCATGAATTTTGAATTCCTGGATGAGAATATCATGTTAGTAACTAATTGTGAAGAACCTGGACTAGATGAAGGACCTGAAAAGGATCTCGATGGACCATGGTTTTTGAAGGAGCTTCCAACGCGCTTGGCAATGGCATCATCATTGTGATTATATCTCTTGAGGGTTGTCATACTCCTTTCACTGCCAGGTTATGTTTCAATTGTACCAAAAATGTGGCTGAATAAGAAGCATGCATTATGGGTCTCAAAGCTGCTATCGACTTGAGGATCAAATTCTTGAGTGTATTTGGAGACTCGGCCTTAGTAATCACGACTCTATCTTGCTTTGGTGTGTAGACAAGAGTGAGGCAGAAAAGATTATGGATGATTTACACGAAGGAACCTTTGGCACTCATTACAGTGGACATTCAATGGCTAAAAAGATCCTACGGACAGGATACTACTGGTCCACTATGGAAGCAGACTGTTATCAACATTTGCTGACTTGTTACAAATGCCAGATCTATGCTGACAAGATACATGTGCCTCCAGTTCCTCCAAACGTCTTGACTTCTCCTTGTCCATTCGCAATGTGGGGCATTGACATAATTGGAGAAATTATACCGACGACTTCTAATGGACATCGCTTCATCCTGGTTGCCATTGATTACCTCCCGAAGTGGGTCGAGGCAGCTTTATTCGCTTCTGTTACCAAGAACGTTGTGGCCCAATTTATCAGACATAACATTATATGTCAGTACGGTATCCCAGAAAGAATCATTACAGATAATGGTATCAATCTCAACAACACTATGGTCACCGAGCTTTGCCCGTAATTCAAGATTCAACATCATAACTGCTTTCCCTACCGGTCGAAGATGAATGGTGATGTACAAGCTGCTAACAAAAATATCAAGAGAATCATACAGAAGATGACGGTGACATAGAAAGACTGGAATGAGATGTTACCATTTTCTCTTCATGGTTACCGTACCATAATGCGCACATCAATAGAGGCAACTCCTTTCTCTTTGGTATATGGTATGGAAGTTGTCCTACCCATTGAAGTCCAGATCATTTCTTTAAGAATCATGAAGGACGCAGGTTTGAGTGAAGACGAATGGGTTCATACTCGACTTGACCAATTAAACCTGATTGATGAGAAGAAGCTCGCGGATGTTTGTCACGGTCAGATGTACCAAAAACGTATGATCAAAGCTTTTAATAAAAAGGTGAGATGTTAGGTATATCAGACTGGTGACTTAGTAATCAAACGCATCATACTGTCGCAAGGTGATCCTAGAGGGAAATGGACTCCCACATACGAAGGGAAATTTGTAATCAAGAACATATTCTCTGGTGGAGCCAAGATCCTAACCAATATGGACGGTGACGACCTTCCTCACCCTGTAAACATGGACATAGTTAAAAGATACTACACATAAACAAAGCCTCGCTAGGTCGACTGGCCTAGGAAAAAAATTATGGCATCCCGACGAACCAAAAGGGTTCGGGCAAAAATTAGGGATATACATAAAACAAATTGTACACCCATCAAGTCGAAAAGCTAAAAATGCGGCTTGGGCAAAAAAAGGTATCCCGTTGGACTGAAAACCGGAAAGGGCGGTCCAGGCAAAAGTTAGGGATTTAAAGCGTATAACTATGTCCTGTTGGATTACCTTACATCCAGCCCTTAGTAACAACTATCAAGCTCAAAGAGGTACTAATCAATCCAATCAGCTTCGGATAAGTAGCAAAAGGGATGAGACACCCAAAGACATAAAGGCAATAGCAGAATGGGAATCCAGTGGGATTATTTTACATAGTTGTCTTTCTTTGTATATTATTTTTGTATAATTCTTACGACGATGTTCTCTTACTAGGATGTTTGTATCCTTGTACCAAAACGCTTATTTCAAATTAATACAAAACTATTTCTTTGAAAGTTGCAAACTTTTGTTTTTTATTTTTCTGTTTTATGTGTGAAAACATCCAGTGATTATTTTTCAACATATGCATTTAAATATGATTACTGCTTACAAATACACGCATAAAAATAGAAAGACAATTGTTGAATGACTTTAAGAAATAGGACAATACCTAAGGGCCATTCACAAGATCCCCGCATATGTCTTCTCCAGCAGATACCTTCTCCAGCAGGTACAGAGGCAGAGATGTCCTACTACAAGGTCTACGCCACATTCTCAGTATGCAGCCTAAAAGTGCCAGGTTCTCATATCCCCGGCCAAGCAACAATCTTCAAACTACTGCTTTAACATCTGAGGAGAGTTCCTCAGTGTAGCGGTATAAATGTTTAAGACTAAGCCATTGGATTGACTAGACTTATACAGATCAAAATAAAAATCTCCACCACACTTTATTGTTTCTAAAGGAATGAGAAAAGAGCGAGTAACCCAAAAAGAGGGGGAAAGATTCAAGGTAACGGGGTTGGTTATGCAAAGGGAAAGTATTAGCACCCTAAACATCTACGGTACTCCGCGGGAACGTCTTTGTAAAATCTATATATTTTGGCTATAAAATGTTGTATAAAAATGGACGGTGGAGGTGAGAAAAGAAGTATATTTTTTATGATTTTTGCACCCGCCACGGTTGCGAACCTTTAGTGCCTACGTACCACGTTTCGTGAAATAGGGGATCAGGGTACACATAGTTCCTCTTTTAAAGATTTTTAAACACAAGTGTGTTGGTTAATTTTATGAGATACGATATCATCGTCATTGTCCGTGTGGAAAATATACTTACTACCCACAATCATGAGAAAGGAGAATTTGCATCATCTCAAAGTGGAGGATATGTCTTGGATCTTAAAATCAACAATGCCTCACTCAACACCCAAGTGTAAAATATCTCAATTCACTATATATTGTAGAAGTATAATTATTTGCATCACTACAAGGATTGACAAGAGTCCAATCTTTTGAGAAAGGTTTTAAAGTAAAAAGCCAAAGTGGCAAAATGGTTTATAATGAGATTGATTGACTTTTAGTCTTCTCACAAAAAAAATGTCAAGGTATTATTAAGTTGATTAGAGGTTATTTATGAAAAAATTTTGAAAATGCATGGACCTAAGTCCAAGTTTATTATCAAAATGGTTCAAGTTTAAAAACAAGAAGAATTTTTGAAAGGAGGAAGAAGATTTTTGAAATTAAAGAAGATGGAAGGAGAAGAAGAGACTATCCTAAAGCATAAGGTAAAAGCTAGGGATAAGAACCATCTAACCAATAAGACGCCAATACTTGATATTATGAGTCAAGATAGAATTCCAATTCTTTGGATTGAAACTAAACAAGCAAAGATACTAGACCTCTTGAGAGAACCAAACTTCAAGTATATTAAGTCTTCATAAAAATTGGGCAGAGTAACGATTGTATACGGGTGAATTCCATATTACAAACAAAGAATTTAATCACAATAACCTACACACGAAACAAACAAACAACCCAATATCTTGAGGTAAACCTCAAGAACTCCAGACAAAATATCAATTAAGGTCACCAGATCTCCAACATAGGCCAAGGTTTCTAATCCTAAGTCCAAGAAGTCCAATACTCCATAATGCCAAGGATAGGAACCAAATAGTCCAAGTATTTTAAAGGTTTTTATGGTTCATGTTGATTATTAGGTGTCTTAGAAGAGAAAAGAAAAGGCTCAAGTGAGCAAAATAAAAATGACATGAAATGTAATGCTTAAAGTAAATGGTACATAAAGCATAAAAATAAAAGGGCATAAAGTAAAAACAATTTAATAATTAGTGGTTAGTTGGATGACCATCTTGAAACTTGCATTTGGAACTCATTAGAAGATTGGTAGAACCAAAGCCTCCACACAACAAGTTACATTTGCTTTTTGTCAAGTATATCATCCATTTGGAATCCTCAAAAGTACCATTTAATGATCAACGATGTTTAAGTGATTCGCGTTGACCAAAAGTGTTGTAGATCCATTAGAGAATTGGTAGAACCAAAGCCTCCACATAATGAATCTCAAGGTTATTGGATCAAAGAGATCAAATTAACATACTTGGGCTTGCAAACATAGGTTTGGGCCACGAATGATCATTCATTCGAATCGGGACAAATATTAGGGCTATGTTAAGCAATCGTAAGTGGACTTATGTAGTAGTCGCACCTATTTTGAGGTCAGTCAGTAGCAATCTATGTACTTCATGTTTGGATAAATGATATAGAGATCATCATCCCTTAACATGTAGCACAATCAAAAAAAGAAAGGGATAAGATGAAGAGGGGTGGGAAGAATATACGAACCACATTTGAATTAAAATTTAATCAAACTATTATTAAAATCATTCATCTATTTTTGTGGAGTTAAACTCAATACCATGGATCCAATGATGTTAATAAAGTTCATGATCAAAAATTCAACCCAAGATTATTCAGAAAATCATCACAAAATAATATTGCACTTAATATATACATTAAAAAGCTTTTTTTAAATGTTTTAACATAGAAATAAATGAGAAAAATATCAACTATGTTCAAACTAATCTAGAAATAAAAATAAGACCATAGAAAAATCAGAAATGAACTAAAATAATTTTATGAAAAATTTGGTAATTTTTTAAAGTCAGAAACTATTTTTTAAAATTAAAAGAAATGCGTAAAGTAAACAAAAAATGATTAAAAAATAGGAA
The DNA here is from genome assembly GCA_948472305.1 of Vicia faba. Lineage (NCBI taxonomy): Eukaryota > Viridiplantae > Streptophyta > Magnoliopsida > Fabales > Fabaceae > Vicia > Vicia faba. Next base: position 928,485,674 of record OX451741.1, on the reverse strand, counting down.
AGTCAGAAATAAAAAATAAATGAGGTTGCCAATATTTGTCACAATATCATTGAATCATTCCATATTTTTTTTAGAATTAAAAAATGCATAAAAGTATTTTTAAACATTTAAAACAATTCAAATAAAGTAAAAATTTATAAAAAATATCAAAACACAAAATAGAATTGTGAAAAAATAAAAATCAGAAAGAGAAAACTCAAAAATATTTTTCATAATTTTTTCAGATTTTTTGGACTTAAAATGAAATTTCTATGATTTTTTGAAGTTTAAAACAATTAAATATAAAAATCAGAAAAGAAAATAAGAACCAAAAAGATGTGGACCAATGGGTGAGAGTCAAAACGCGTTAGTAATTAAATCCAATGGATCTGGCGCGTTGTGCATATCATGGTCATTACTAAATATCACACAGGATCCAACACTTTTAAAATAAAACAACTTAAAATGTGGCGCGTTGGATGGAGTCTGACTCACAAAAGTAATCAGATTCAAGGGCTCCCGAGGCACGCGCATGGCAACGCAGGCATATTGTATCCATTTCAAAAAAAAATAGTGTGGCCTCATATCATTGTTTAAAGATAGACATGTCATCGTCTTCAACCTCCAGCCATCCCCAAATTGAATCTTTCAAACTGTAAAATTAGCAAACCAGACCGATACCATTAGATTCGTATCTTCTAGATGATTCTAACGGTACTATCGCACTAAATTTATACCAATTTTGCAAGGTTACTTTTGAAGAAAACCAGAAAAAATAGCGAGCACGAAAATCTAGGATATCTCACTCAATTCTCAATGAAATTGTAAACTATAAAGAGCACGAGGATCAGAAGAACACAAGGAGTGGATTAGTCTTTCATTTGAATCAATTTGGCCAAGAAATTTACCTGAACGAAGTAGTGAGAAGTTGCTCTAAAACTAGACTTCTACAGATCAATATAGGTCACAATTCTTGAAAGTAACTGTATGGTTAGCTTCAGAGAAGTTCAATGAAGCTAACTGAATGGAGCTTTTGGTGTTTGAAGGTGAGAATGCAAGAAATCAGAATTTCAAATTCATAGTTCATGTGGGATCTGAACAGGGGTCCATTGGCTATCAAAAGCTTGCCCAAATGAGTGAGGGATAATCCTTATTTATAGATGATCATGATGCAAGGCTCAAGCGTGTGAATTAGAGGAAAAATCAATGAAATCATGTGGACCTACTAAGTGTGAAAAGTTTGACTTCACATGGCTCAAAACGCAGTAAAATAAATGGTTTAAGGGTCGTTTCTTGTTATGGCAAGTTCCTAAACATGATTAGACACGAAATTGATCTTTAAACCGGCTTGTAATTGGATTTAAACCAATTTTCAAATCTGACTGAACTTGGAATTTCCATTTTACGATGCTACTTTAATACCCATGGTGCCAACAATGTAGGGCACCATATGATGTGATTTTTGAAGCATTTGAAAGATGAAGTCACAAGCTTTAAAATGTGCAAGGAGTGAGATCAATTGGATGTTTGAGCAAGAAGTTGTGTTGAGTCAAAGTTGGAAGAAAAGGGTTGACTTTCCACACTTTGAAATATTTCAAGTTTTTCTTCAAAAGTGACCTATAATGTTTTGCATCCAAACATGACCTTCCACTTGGAATTTGGTCTTGACCAAAAAAGATGGCATGAAATAGACCTCTTGAATGACATTTTGAAACCTGGACCATTCAAAATCTCAAAAAATTGAGAGAGTTATGAATTGTTGAATTTGGAAAAAAAAATCATGAAATGACCTATAATATTTAGTATCCTTAGGGAATCTCCCATCCATTTTCTCACTTTGCATATAAAAGAAGGAATAAAGTTCAAATTCTCAAGATCATTATGGAAAAATCGTGGGCTCAAGGTGATAAAAATTGTCCAAGTTATGATCATTTGAAGTCACACATGAGAAAATGGGGGTTCGTCTGGAGGACTTGTAATCTTTCTTTATCATCAAGTTTCTTACACATGAAAACTCCTTGAAACTTTTGAAGTGATTTGTTAATAAACCTTTGAAGATAAGGATGTCTTTGGAATCACTCAAAAATACCAAAAGATGAGAAAGATATACTTCTTTGAAGTTCAAAACCCTAGCTCCTAGATCAAGAAAATGCTTTGAGGAACCTTGACAAATTTGAATCACCTTCTTGTACCAACATCTTGTTTGTAAATAGAAGTTATTGAGGATGAAAATGAGAACTCATAGCCACCAAAACTACTTCCATATCTTGAGAATTGAGAGAAATATGCACTTGTGATCAATGGGAACAAAACCTTGTCCAACCATGACAACTTCTTCAATCCATCCCTTGCACTTTTGAATCAATCTTGATATCTTGGAAATGTAGTGAACCCAAATAACCTTGTCATTCCATCCCTTCCAAAATGAATTCAATGGTGAGGTTTGTACTTATCAAGCTTTTTTTCCTAGGGCATGGAAAAAAACTCATGAACCCATGGAGAAACTTGCTAAACCTCATTGCCTTTACCTACATTAGTAACAAGTAAGACAAACCAATATTGCATTTTATTAATTAAAAGGAAAAATCAAGACAAAATATTCATGATCACAAAAGAAAACAAGTCAAGGTGCTTGGTGATTCCTCAAAGAGCAAAGCTAAAGATAGGAAGGAGAACTAAGAACCCTAATATGATCTTGTTGTGATTGAATCAATGCCGTATGATGAAGGGAACTTATGGGCAAAAATTGGGGTACAACACCCAGTGAAGTCACCAAGTTTCTCAAGATTCCCCAACAGGATTTCAACAGAATCCCCAAGCAGTTTATGGAGTTCACCTTCTGAAACAAAGTTTTATAAATCTTTAGTTTATAAAACCTTATCCCCAGTAGAGTTTATTTCTCTAGCTACGGAAGTTCATCCCCCAGCGGAGTTTATTTCTCCAAATTGGTGAAACCTTCAAACTGAAATCTTCCCCTCGGCAAAATCATTCTCAAACAGAAGTCGAAGATCATCAGCAAAGAAAGGGAATCGCCAACAAAACTATCTCCATTCATTACCCCCAATGGAAATTGAAGAATCACTTTCTTCCCTCACTAACAACAATTCGAGATTCAGCTTCCCGGTGCTCTTTAGTAGCAGCCATGGATTTATTTTCCCAAATAGAGCAACAACATTACATGTTCATACATCGTGGCATGTGCATACAAATACACATATCATAATCTCAATTTATTTTGGGAGCATCATGCAATTCATACATCATGACATCGCATGAAACTGGTTTTACCTTTTCAGGTTAAATTAGCATACAGACAAACACTATCAACTTTTACAGTAGGTCAAAGATTAATTCCCGAAACTAGACGGGGAAACTATCTGCACGACCAAGTGGTATGAACTCCCAAAACAAGATGGGTTTACCAACAAATACAGCAGGCCACAGATTAATTCCCGAAACCAGACAGGGAAACGATTTATGTGACCAACAAAACAAGTTCTAGATTAATACATGTAACAAGCCAGGAAAACTATCTATGGACGACCGACTATGGATTAATACCTGTAACAAGCTAGGAAAACTATCTACCTAAAGAGATTGAAGATTAATACATGTAACAAGCCAGGAAAACTATCTGTGGACGACCGACTGTGGATTAATACCTGTAACAAGCCAGGTGAACTATCTATCTGAAGAGATTGAAGATTAATACCTGTAACAAGCCAGGAAAATTATCTTTCTTCCTTCGGTCAGAGATTAATACCTTTAACAAGCCAGGACAACTATCTCAATGACCCGCAATTTTCAATTTCCAGATTAACACCTGTAACAAGCCAGGAGAACCATCTGTGGACGACCGACTGTAGGATTAATACTTGTAACAAGCCAGGAAAACTATCTACATAAGGAGGGTGAAGATTAACACCCGAAACCAGATGGGAGATCTATCTTTATTTCTTGGGTCATAGATTGATACCTGAAACCAGCCAGGACAACTATCTCAAAAACTGACAACTTTCAAATTCCAGATTAACACCTAAAACCAGACAGGACAACTATCAGTGAACAAGCAGATTATAGATTAACACCTGAAACTAGATAGGAAAGTTATCTATATGACCATGCGAAGAAATATTACACGGATTTCTCCTCATAAAGTCTAACACGGGCTCATCTTTAAGCATCCCTACATAGGCTCTTTCTAATACATATACAAATAACAGTTAATTCCATTATCCCCAGTGTGATACGGTGGCAGAACCAAGTTGAAGAGGAAGATGATGAAGATTTTGGGCTTTCTAAATAATTGGTGAGAGATATGGAGCAAAAATCTGACATTATACAACCACATAAGGAGTCTATTGAGACCATTAACCTTGGCACAGAGGAAGATCCGAAAGAGATCAAGCTAGGGGAAACATTGGAGAAAAGCGTCAAAGAAAGGCTGGTCAAGTTATTACATGAATATGTGGATATATTTTCCTGGTCTTACAGAGATATGCCAGGATTGGATACGGATATTGTGGTACACAGATTATCTCTCAAGGAAGGTTTCTCTCCAGTTAGATAGAAACTTAGGAGAACTCGTCCATACATGTTCAATAAGATTCGAGAAGAGGTCCTTAAACAATTTGCGTAGGGTTCTTAGCGGTGGTAGATTATCCTCCTTGGATAGCTAACATCGGACCAATACCTAAGAAGGATGGTAAAGTACACATGTGTGTAGATTATCAGGATCTGAACAAAGTAAGTCCCAAATATGATTTCCTATTACCTCATATAGATATTTTAGTGGACAATACAACTCAAGCTTCAGTATTCTCATTCATGGATGGATTCTCAGGCTATAATCAAATCAAGATGGCACCTGAAGATATGGAAAATATTACTTTCATGACACCTTGGGGGACTTTCTGTTACAAGGTAATGCCATTCAGTCTGAAGAACGTAGGGGAAACCTATCAACGGGCTATGGTCACATTATTCCATGATATGATTCACAAAGAGGTGGAGGTATATGTAGATGATATAATTGCCAAATTCCATATGAATGAGGATAACATTATACATTTACAAAAGCTATTCGAGCATCTATAAAGGTTCAAACTAAGGTTGAACCCAAACAAGTGTACATTTGGTGTCAAATCAGGTAAATTACTGGGTTTTATTGTAAGTCACTATGGTATTGAGGTGGACCCCGACAAGGTAAAATCCATACAAGGAATTCCAGCTTCGAGGATATAGAAAGAGGTTTGTGGTTTCTTAGGATGATTAAACTACATTTCAAGGTTCACATTGCACCTAACTTCTACGTGTGAGCCTATAATCAAATTACTGCGAAAAGATCAGACGGGGGTATGGGATAATGATTGTCAGACAACTTTTGAGACAATAAAACAATATTTACAATAGCCACATGTTGTACCCCAAAATTTGCCCTCTCATTTCTCAAAGGATCATCCTGGACTCTCAGGTTTGCTTCTATCAAGTTCCAAGTCTTGAATTACAACTTTTCAAGAAAATCATCCACAAGGGAAAAATGGTCAAAAGCATACTGAAAAGTCAAACTTTGACTTTTAGATCAAATCAAGTTTCAGCAATTATATTTCATCAGGACATGAAATTGGTTCATCAAAAAAATCAGAAATCAGAAATTACTTGGGAAAAATCAAATTTCTAAACATTTAGAAAATTTTCTAAGTGTTAAGAGAATATGATCTTCAGAACTTCTGGGCCAGCCTTCACGTGAGTGCAGTCAGAATTTGCAGACACGGTTCAGAACATGATGCTTCAATCAGAACATAGGGAAGCAATGTCTTTCGGTCAGAACATGACCCTTCAGCATATGGAGGTTACGTTTCTGATCTTCTGCGATCAGAACATCACCAAATCCCAAAACGTCATTTAAGCAACCTACTGCCCTGCTATATCACAATCCTGTAATCAGTTGTTGATCCAGTCCATGCCTGCACTTTCTCAAACCCCATATTTGCATCAAATTAGCATACAAAAACTGTGATTAAAAAGAAATGAAATAGTATACCAAAAAGGTTTTAATCCCATTTTTCCCCCAAAACCACAGCAACCCCATCTATAAATAATTGGCTCCATCACACGTTCAAGTGGTTGGTCTTTTGAGAGAGAAAATTGTCAAAGGAGAGAAAATAAAACTGTGAAACCTTCGTAAAAATCCATAATTTCCAAACAGAAAACCAAACCTTTGTTCTTCCCTTTGAATCAAAGAACCTGGCATTTTCTTTTCCGTTGCTCTTGCTGACTCCAGAACATCTGAAGGCAGCAGTTCAAGTTCCAAACACACGCTTTAGATTCAAGGTAAATCTTTCTGACTTTGCATCTTTTCATTCAGAACATCATTAAATATGTAAATATCATAGTGTTGAGATTGTCCATATCATTGCATAAGAAAAAATTGTGGGTCAGGACTTCTTGATTAAGGCTAGGCTCAGAACTAGGATTAGAACTTTTATAAATTGTTGTGCTTTTATCCTCCTGATTTGCTGTTAAGGACTGAATAAATTGCTGATGTGCTGATTAATATGATGAAAGAGTTGAAATATAACACAGAACTTCTATTTTTCACTCACCGTTTTAACCCACAGAATGTCTAGGGCTTTCTTACTATTAAGCACACTGAACTTCTGATGCTTCCACTCGCTGTTTTAACACACAGAACTTATGGACTTTCTTACTATTTTAACACACGGAATTTCTGATGCTCACTCATTGTTTTAGCACAACACAGAACTTCTGAATTTTGGTTCACTGTCTGAATACCACCCAGAACCTCTGTTTCCTTTCCCTCTGATGTTTCTTGCAGGGCCTTAGAGTATATCAATCCAGAACTTCTGATTCCACTAACATTCCTTTCTGAGTCACAACGCACATGGCTTCAGAACTTCTGATCCTTGTTGTTTTGCTTGCAGCAGCACGCTGTTTCTATCTTTCATTTATTTTCCTTTTTATCATTTTCAATATTAATTCCTTTTTTTATTAATATAAAAAGACATAAAAATATTTTCTTTTATTAATTAATTTATTTCTTTTCTTAATTCATTAAGACAAAAAACCATTTTCTAAACAAGTCCTTTTTCTCTCTTGCATTGTATATTTCAATATGGTTGTAATAGTTAAATAGGATTTAAATTCTTGCAAACCCCCCATTTCTAAATATGTACCCCCATCCCTAAAATATTGTAATAGCGTAGGACTTTTATATTTCTGCAATTTAACGCTTTTCCGAATATAAAATGCTAGTAATTAGGATGTGTATGGCAAGATATGAAATCAACAAATAGATAACCCTAATTAAGACTAAAATGCATGCAATCAAACACACTTGCACATATGCACACCTTAAGGTAATCCCCCTTGTTGCCTATCGGAAAAATAGTCGTGTCCCTCGAACATGGTCATTTTAGCAAAAGACCCTCGATAAAAGATCGTATTCCCTCGATGACCCTCGATGTTGCCTTCGATAAATGATCTAGTCCCTAACACGACATTGCTAAAACGTTCCATGGGTTGCCATCTATGACTATACAAAAACGTCTCGCGCCCGCCCCTTAACATCCAACGATGAGGCTTCTTACCAAATCAATGGTAAGATAGCAACATCTAAAGGAAGAGAAGGACATCTAAGACCTTTTGAGTAGGTAGATTCACTCCTAGTTGCTCGCTTTCTCACAACAAAAACATTTTATACACCAACACATCTCTTTGAACTATTTTCGAAACCAAAAATTTGTTTTTATAGAGATGAGAATCATTACAAAGTCACATTTTTAAAATATTTTCAAAACCCACATCACAAAACACATTTCAAAACAAAAGCAAGTGATCTAGCAAGCAACTATGATCCCGTAGATAACTGTGGATGAAAAGGGTGCTAACACCTTCCCTTTTCAAAATCTACCCACCGAACTCAAGAAAACATCTCTAAAGGCATTTCCTGTGCTTTTTCACCTTTCCTTATTGGATAAAAGAAAAGTCGGTGGCGACTCTTGCTATCCGCAACATTTGCGATCAAACGCAACATAAAAAGTCAGTTCTCCCACCATATCACAGAACTGGCGACTCTGCTGGGGAATTTTTTAAAGTGGGGTTACCTTAGGGCTAGATCACATCTACTTTCTTTCATTGTTTGACTTGTATGATTTACGTTTTGGGTCCTTGTTTGGGTTACTATTAAAAATCCTACACCCGGATTTGGGGAACACCTTTTTAGGTAAGTAGCAATAAATTGTGAGGGAACTGTATGGGGTATACCGACACGGTTGAAGTAGTAGCTACATTGATGTGGCACTTTGGTTGGTACCGATAACCCTTGAGTTAATCAAGGAGAGTATGGGGCCTCCGCGTGGTGTTGTGAAGCATCAACTGACCTTAGAACCTTTAATTGCACAACTTGACCAGTAGGACGTAGCGAGGTGGTCGACCTAGGTATATTCCCAAGGTCGACAGATACTAGATGCTACACTCATTGAGGTTTGACTTTTGAGCTTTGTTTGGTTGCAAGTCAATCGTCTATTAAACAAAGTTGGGGTAAGATCGGTGATATTGAGATCCCTTAGAACCCGATTACTATTTATAGGACAGGTTGAACCAATCCAACTTCAAGAGGGTATGACCTTAAAACTCATGCAGGCCTTAAACCTAAGGACTTGGTGTGACTTGTTTGTTTTTTGTTATACTTGTGATTTTCTAACATAATCATGACATCATAAAGCATGGCATATCATGACTAACCATTTCAAGGGTTTCCTAGGGCTCATTTTTTCTCTGTTTGGTAGGACATGGCATCCGCCCGTAGGAACACTATACAGATTAACCTTGTGAAAGTGTCTCTCCAACTAAAGGATATGGCATTAAGGGTTCTTGAAAGTTCTCATTTTGCTAAAAAGCATGGTCAGTTGCTCATTTTGGTCACTGCAAAACCAGAAGAAGAATTATTAAAAGTGTTGTTCCAGTTCTCCGATCCTGTGCACCATTATTTCACCTTCCCGGATTACCAGCTAGTACCTATTATGGAGGAATTTTCTCAGTTGTTGGGGGTACCTATTCTTGACCAGTTACCTTTCAACGGTACTGAAGAACATCCAAAGCCTGAAGAAATTGCTAGAGCTTTGTCCTTACAACGATCTGACATAGTGACAAATTAGGAGACTAGAGAGAGTGTCCAAGGAATTCCGGTTAAGTTTCTATTCGAGAAGGCTTACCATTTTTAGGATACTCTAGATTTACAAGCTTTAGAAGAGGTGTTGGCACTTCTCTTTTACGGGACGGTACTTTTCCCTAATGCGGAGCAACTCGTAGATGTGAACACTATTAAGGTTTTTCTGTCACATAATCCAGTGCCTACGTTACTCAGGGATATTCTACACTCTCTGCATGCTCGCACTCTAAAGAGAAGGGGGACCCTCCTGTGTTGCACTCCTCTATTGTCTAGGTGGTTTATTTTGTACCTACCCAGGTCTATTTTGAAGAATGAACAGGGTTTGAAATGGTCTCGTAGGTTGATGTCCCTTAAGCATTCAGACATTCATTGGTGTTCGCGATTCTCGGAAGATGTTACCATCATCGATCGCTGTGGTGAATTCCCTAATGTCCCTCTCTTAGGCATTAGGGGAGGAATCACTTACAACCCTTGTTTGGCCTTGCGTCAGTTTGATTATGCAAGGAGAGATGGTCCTCATGATACACTTATCCAAGGAATTGCCTTCAACTATGAGAATGATGCTCAGGGATACCGTAAAAGGTTCATAAAATCTTGGGGCATGGTACATAAAATTGATAGCAAGACACTGGGACACAAGAACTCCATCCCTCTTGAGCCCTATCTCCGATGGGTACGAGCCCGCGCTCAAAGTATTGTGATGCCTTACCCTGCTATCCTACCAATCATTATGGAACCAGTTGTTGAAGGAGATACTGCTTCCCTTGTTCATCATCCTCATATGCCAACCGATCACGAGGAGTTGTAGAAGTCCTGGGTTCAACTTAAAGAGGAGCAGGACACATTTGAAGCTCAGTTTTATGCCAGCGAGAAAAAGGTCATGGAGCTCACTAGGCTACTTCATGAAGAAAGAAACATAAACGCCTACATTGCACCAAAGAGGATGCGCTCCTGGGAGACCTAGTTTCTTTTTGCTTTGAGTTTTGTTTTGTTTAAACTGTAAGCCTAAAAGGCATTCTTTGTAACAATTCAAACTCATTGAATACAATTAACGTGTGTTTCTTTTTTTGGTTAAGCAAATTTGAGCTTTTAAGAATCTTTGAAATCATGGCATACGCATATCAACCATAACATTGCATAAGCAAGTACCATTAAGGGTTTCTCATCTCCTTCGTTGTTTATTTTAGCAAAAATGTCTTCTGAACAAAGCATCAAAGATCTTCAGGCACAAAATGCCCAATTTCAACAGATGTTCATAACTCTGGCAAAAGGGAAGGAGGATCTGAAGGCCCTCATCCGGAAAGAGAAGAAGAAGAAGAAGAAGAAACCTGCTAGTATCCTTAATATGGGCAGAAGATTCTGGGGGCCACTAAAGCAATCAGTCGATCTGACCTCCTCGTCCAAAGAAGGGGAGAATCAAGAGAGGTAGACAAGGGAAGAGGACCCCAGTCCTAAAGTTTCTGACAATGATACCGACTATAATGATGAGCAATATCCTCACATTGAGGATAGATACAAGCAGTTAGAGGATCGGCTGAGCGCCATGGAAGTCCAGAGAATACCTGGGTTGGACTTAGAAGAACTGGGATTGGTGTCGGGAGTGGTCATCCCGCATAAATTTAAGGCTTCAGTGTTCGCAAAGTTATATGGGGTGTCTTGCCCAAAGCTTCATCTCCGTTCCTATGTAAGGAAGATCCAGCCCCACACCGCTGATAGAAACTTGTGGGTTCACTTATTTTAAGACAGCCTGTCAGGGACTCATCTCGAATGGTTCTACCAATTGGAGGGAACCAATATCCGAAATTGGGAGTATTTGGCTGCTGCTTTTTACAAGAAGTATCAATACAATGCCGACCTGGCCCCTACTCATACTCAACTCCAGAGTATGTCCATGGGTGCAGGTGAAGGCTTTAAGGACTACGCACAGAAGTGGAAAGACTTCGCTGGGAGATTCCAACCCCCTTTGTCTGATAGGGAGTTGGTCGATATGTTTCTTGGGACGTTGTCTGGTCCATTCTTTAACCATTTAATCTGTAGCTCATCGGTTGGTTTTACGGAGCTGATATTAACTGGAGAAAGGGTAGAAGTTGTAATCTGGAGCGTAAAAATACAGAAAGACACCTCTTCAAGTTCAGTAAAGAGGCCCTTCACCGATAAGAAGGAGGCCAGCACCGTTTATAGTCCGAGAGGTCAGAGCAAAAGGGAATATCGTCCAACGGTAAGTGTTGTAATGATACATATGCATGCGGCTGCCCCACAATGCAACAATCAGCAAAAGGTAGAAAGACCACAAAGGTAGTTTACCTGGATTAACATGACATTGACAAAGGTTCTACCCCATCTGCTGAGATCCAACTTGACAACTTTGAAAGAGTCTCCCAAGAATCTTAATACCTCGTATCCTTGGTACAATCCTAACGCTCGGTGTGCCTACCATTCTGAGAGTCCTGGTCACGATACAAACGACTGCTGGGCTCTAAGAAATAAAGTACAAGATATGATTGAACCCAAGGAGATTGAGTTCGAAGCTCCAGAGAAGCCTAATGTCATAACTGCTCCCATGTCTAGGCACAACCATGGAGTTAACATCGTTGATACTAATCTATTTGTGACTTCACTTGATGAAGTTTTTACTCCCCTTATGACTATTAAGAAGAATTTTTGTTGGCCGGTTTATTTTCGGGTTGTGGTGAAGGTTTCCACATGTGTTCATCTCTGCCTTCTGGTTGCTATCTGCTAAAGACAGGTGTCCAACGCCTGATGGATAGCAGAGAAATTTTGTTCGAGAAAATTTTGACTCCTGTTGTTCCGTTCGAAGATGTTGCTATTATAAACATTTCCACCAATCCTTCCAAGGCCTCCTCGAGAAGACCTGTTAGGATTACACCCGCTCTGAGAGTTGCTCCATTAATAATCACCTGTCCTGGTCCTGTCCCATACACCTCGGACAAAGCTGTCCATTGGCATTATGGCGCCGATATCTACTATCATGGCGTTAAACAAGACCTGAAGAATGAAGAGGCTGATCCCGATGTCAGTAACATTGTTGGGGCCAGTAGGATTACTAGAAGTGGAAGGGTTTTCTCTCCTGAGATCTCCCCAAAGACTGTCACTAAACCTGTTGTTATTTCATCTATTGTTCCTACCGGTACTTCCGTCGCTACTCCTATTCTTACTCTAATTGTTACTCCTACCATAGAGTTATCTGGGACTCGAGGCAAAGAAGCTATAGGTAAGCCTGCCCGGACGGAGGCACCTAGAAAGATTATCGTAGAAACCTCTAAGCAAGAGGTAGAGGAAATCTTAAAAATAATCAAAAAAAGCGACTACAATATGGTCGAGCAGTTGGGGCAGACCCCTTCGAAGATATCGATGTTGCCTTTGCTGTTACGTTCTGAGGCCCATGCGAAGGATTTGATTGCATTCCTCAAGACCGCGTATGTGCCGCAAGAAACCTCAACCGATCAATTCAAAGACTGTGTGGCCAGTTTGACTCCCGACAATAGGCTGGTTTTTTCAGATGCCGACTTAACTTCGAAAGGGAGAAAACACAATAATGCTCTGCATGTCTCGATCGAATGCAGGGGCACTACTATGGCTCATATGCTGGTGGATACTGGGTCTTCCCTGAATGTGCTGCCTAAGAAGGCTCTTGATCAGTTGGATTGTGAAGGCTTGACCCTAAAGCCCAGTAACATTGTGGTAAGGGCTTTTGACGGGTCGAAGAGAATGGTGCATGGGGAGGTTGACATCCCTGTCAAGGTAGGCTCTCAAACTTTTAAGTCCACCTTCTACATGATGGACATCAGGCCATCATACTCTTGTTTGTTGGGTCTTTCTTGGATCCATGAAGTTGGGGTTGTTACTTCCACACTACACCAAATGTTGAAGTATCTAGTGAAGGGGAAGATAGTCATTGTGCATGGCGAAGAGGATTACATGGTGAGCCACTTGAACTCCTTCAGGTATGTGGATATGGACGGGGAATTCATAGAGACCCCTTGTCAAAACTTTGAAGAGGTTCTCCAGAATTTAGCGTCGACCGAGACTACCACCAGTACCAAACTTCCTTTGAAGATGGCTTCTCTCAAGGACGCCAGAACAGTGGTTGAAGAAGGTGGTGTACCAATTGGGGATGGCTCCCTAATTTTACTCACAAAACTGACAAATTTGGTTTGGGCTATACTTCAGGGGCTCAAAGGGATGTTCGACACGCTCGGGCTGGAGGACCTCCCCTACGCATCAGTAATCGTGAGGTCAACACTATTGAAGACAGTGAGGAAGACCCTGACATTGACAGCTGGATCTACCCAACTACCAACGGTGGACCGAACAAATGGACGACTAGAGATTTTATTCCAGTTTCTTTTATTCCGCAGTAATTGTCTTACTTATGTTCTGAATTTGTAATGAACAATTTTAAAAAAAACTTTTTGGCCTTGTGTCTTACCCGAGGCACAATGTTTCTATCTGTGAGGGTTATTATATGTCATTTCATATATCATCAATGAAGCATTGGACGTTCTTTACATACAAATTTTTCGCTCTCTGTTTTTTCTTTTCTGTTTTTACTTTATCAATTCAGTTATGCTCTTACACACACGCACTTATCAAACTGCAGATCCATATCCACTCTAGATCCCATTGATAACAATCCTGCTATTACCAGCTATGACTTCGAAAATCCGATCAACCGAGACGAGGACGAAGGTGAGAATGATTGTGAGGTGCCTAGAGAACTGGCTAGACTATTACAACAGGAAGAGAGGCCTATACAGCCTCATGAAGAGCCAGTTGAGACAATAAACTTGGGTATAGAGACGGACAGAAAAGAAGTTAAGATCGGTACAAATCTGGAAGCTAAGATCAAACAGCGGTTGATACAGATGTTGCACGACTAGGTTGAGATCTTCGCCTGGTCCTATGAAGACATGCCTGGGTTAGACACTGACATCGTGGTACACCGTCTGCCAACTAAAGAGGATTGTCCTCCGGTTAAACAGAAGGTATGTCGTGTGCACCCTGAAATGTCAGAGAAGATCAAGGTGGAGGTCATGAAGCAGTTCGACGCGGGGTTCTTAGCTGTTACCTCCTATCCGCATTGGGTTGCTAACGTCGTTCTGGTACCTAAGAAGTATGGCAAGGTACGGATGTGTGTGGATTATAGAGATCTGAACAGGGCAATCCCCAAGGATGACTTCCCGCTTCCCCACATTGATGTTCTGGTTGACAACACCGCGCAGCATAAAATCTTCTCCTTCATGGATGGTTTCTATGGCTACAACCAGATCAAGATGTCTCCTGAAGACATGGAGAAGACGACCTTCGTCACACAGTGGGGCACCTTCTGTTACAAGGTGATGCCTTTTGGGTTGAAGAATGATGGGGGAAACCTATCAGCGAGCCATGGTCGATTTGTTCCATGATATGATTCACCATGAGATCGAGGTTTATGTTGATGACATGATAGCCAGGTCTCAAACCAAAGAGGAACATCTTGATCATCTATAAAAGTTATTCGACAGGTTGAAGACATACAAGTTGAGGTTGAACCCGAACAAGTGCACCTTCGGGGTAAGGTCTGGTAAGCTTCTGGGTTTCATCGTCAGTGACAAAGGTATTCAGGTAGACCTCGCAAAGGTAAGGTCCATACAAGAGATGCCAACTCCCTGTACCGAGAAGGAAGTTAGAGGTTTCTTGGGACGCTTGAATTATATCGCCAGGTTCATTTCACATCTGACTTCTACTTGTGAGCCCATCTTCAAGCTTCTGAAGAAAGATCAAGTGGTAAAGTGGAATGACAAATGCCAGACTACTTTCGAAAGGATCAAAGAATATCTTCAAGAACCGCCAATTTTGATGCCTCTGGTTGAAGGAAGACCTTTGATATTATACTTAACAGTGCTAGACAATTCAATGGGGTGTGTGATGGGGCAGCATGACGAGTCTGGTCGAAAAGAGCGCGCAATATACTACCTAAGCAAAAAGTTTATCGACTATGAGACAATATACTCATTTCTCGAGAAAACTTGCTACACTTTGGCATGGGTTGCTCGTCGGTTGAGACAGTATATGTTGACCCACACTACTTTGTTGATATCTAAGATGGATCCAATCAAATACATCTTCGAGAAGCCCATACTCTCCGAAAGAATAGCGAGACGGCAGATGATCTTAACTGAATATGATATACAATATACAACCCAGAAAGCAATCAAGGGGAGTGTATTGGATGATCATTTGGCTCATCAAGCCGTGGATGACTACCAGTCCATGAATTTTGAGTTCCCGGATGAGAACATTATGCTGGTGACTGACTACGAAGGACATGGACCAGATGAAGGACCTGAGAAAGGGTCCCGATGGACTATGGTTTTTGATGGAGTTTCGAATGCACTTGATAATGGAATTAGTGCTGTAATAATATCCCCTGAGGGCTATCATACTCCTTTCACTTGACGATTATGTATCAACTGCACTAACAACATAGAAGAGTATGAAGCCTGCATCATGGGTCTCAAATCCTCTATTAACCTCAAATCAAGTTTCTAAATATCTTCGTGGATTCAGCCTTGGTGATAATTCAGATCAAAGGCGCATGTGATACGAAGCATCCGAATCTCATCCCATACAAAGAGCACGTACTAACATTGCTCCCACACTTTGAGGAGGTAACTTTTGAACATTTCCCACGAGAGGAGAATCAGTTAGTGGACGCGCTAGCTACCATGTCTTCCATGTTCAAAATTAGGTGGGACAACGAAGCTCCCTGAATCACCATTGAAAGGTTGGATGAACCAGCGCACTGCTGTGGGATTGATACTAAATAGGTGGCAGACAAACCCTGGTTTCATGAAGTAAAGAAGTATATCGAGACTCAAGAGTATCCCGAAAGGGCATCTATCAATGATAAGAAGTTTCTAAGAAGGTTCAATGCGAAATGCTTCCTCAGTAATGGAATCCTCTACAAGCGCAACCATGACTCTACCTTACTACGGTGTGTAGACAAGAGCGAAGCATAGAGAATCATGACAGATCTACATGAAGGTACCTTCGGAACCCATTCCAGTGGACATACCATGGCTAAGAAGATCCTACGGGCAGGATGCTTTTGGTCCACCATGGAAGCAGATTGTTATCAGCACTCTCGAATTTGTCATAAGTGCCAAATCTATACTGATAAGGTGCATGTGCCTCTGGCTCCTTTGAATGTCTTGACAGCTCTGTGGCCCTTTGCAATGTGGGCATTGACATGATCGAAGAAATCAGGCCCACCGCCTCCAATGGGCATCGCTTCATCCTGGTGGCCATCGATTACTTCACGAAATGGGTTGAGGCGGCCTCTTTTGCTACTGTTACCAAGAATGTTGTGGCGCGATTTATCAAGCATAACCTGATATATTGGTATGGTGTGCCAGAGATAATTATCACTGATAATGGTACGAATATCAATAACACGATGATCACTGAACTCTGTAAGCAGTTCAAGATACAGCATCATAACTCTTCTCCCTACCGGCCGAAGATGAATGGCGTTGTTGAAGCAGCTAACAAGAACATCAAGAAAATTGTACAGAAGATGACAGTGACATACAAAGACTGGCATGAGATGTTACCATTTGCTCTGCATGGGTACCGTACCTCAGCACGGACGTCGACAGGGGCTGAAGAAGTGAAAAACACAAGAAGGGGGGTTGAATTGTAAAATCTGGAAATCAATTGCAGTCAACCCAATATTTTTATCCTGGTTCGTTTGATCTCAAACTACTCCAGTCCACCCGTCAAGGTGATTTCGCCTCTCTCCAACGAGGTCTTAATCCACTATATTCAACTGAATATTACAACTGCTTTAACAACTGCTAAAGCCTTCTTGAGTCAAACCACAAACCGGTTTCTCAAGGTAATACTTTCTTACAGATAATTGAAATCTAGGTGTGTTGAATGTTTTCTACAAAAACAGTTTATCACAACTGTGATACTACACAATTTGAGCTTATGAGAACTAGAGTGCTAAAGTAATTGAATAAAGAATTTGAGAGCTTTAGAAAACTGAGAGTGAGGAAGATGATGAATACCTTTAGGCGTGTAGAAGGTTATAGAGCATTAGCCAATTCAATCTTCATTGACTAGTTTATATAGCATTGGAAATAAGGTACGTTGGAGTAGTAATTCCGTTTCAATGCCAATAACATTCTTTCCAAATTGAGAAGATCTTGTCTGGAATGATGGCGTTGGTAATAAAGCATCTTGAATGCACAGTACCGTTGCCACTTAAGCGTGTTCTGGCTTTGTCTCATTCTGACGCTGCTTAGGTGCTGATGAACTGTTGTTTTCTAGATCAGAGTTCAGATGGTTAAGTGCAAATCTGTTCATTAAGCTTCAGCGTAAGCACAAGTTGATCTTCTGATTCTGGCATCTGATATAACATCTTCTGATGCTGATGTTGATATCTCATCTTCTGATGCTGATGATGATGTTCTCTTGCTGATACCCATCAGAGTTTCTGTAAAACAGAACGTAATTCTTTAGGCAGCATATATGTCTTACATGAATCATACAATTAATATATCTTTGCATTTTGTTATCATCAAAACTTAAACTTAGGGTAGTAGATTCAAACTTTGTTCTAACAATCTCCCCCTTTTTGATGATGACAAAAACTAGATATTTTTTAATTGAAAATTAGCGTGAAAAGTATCAGAGATAACTAAATAATAAGTTGTATCAGAATTAAATAGGAAGTTATCAAAGATAAGGGATAAAGAGATATCAGAGTTTAGATCGGAGATACTCCCCCTGAGTTTATTACTTCCCTTTTTAATTCCAAGAGTTCTTCAGGATCAGATCTTTATTGACTTTCTTTGAACATCAGAATATCAGAGCTTCAGTGTATCAGAGATGATTAACTTCTTGTACCTGTAAGCTTATGCAAAACAGAAAACATTCAAGTATATCAGAGTGTTAGAATGTTTGAGACTTTTTGTCTCAGTAATCCGTTATTGAAAAATATCATTCTTGTTCTCCCCCTTTTTGTCAGCAATCAAAAAGTGTAAGTAATATAAGCTAAAACAATCAGAGCAGAAAAACTGTTATATTTAATTCAGAGCCAGACAAACAGTACAGATGATATGCAAATAAAAACAGTGAAAATATCAAGAATGAAAAACTAAGGTTGGGGTGGAAAGCGTGTGAACAGAGTCTCTAGCATTGTCTTAATCTAATCAGCAGTTTCATTCTGTTTGTGCACCATGCTGACTACTGTATCAATCTTGCTATCTTACACATCCATCCTTTCCTTCATCTTCTGATCATTCTCATCCATTCTTTGCTGCAGACGAATATCATTCTGCTTCAGCTCTTCCAGAGTCTGCCTGTCCAAGGCAGCTTGAGAAACATCAGAAGCAGGATGCTTCTGAGAGCTTTCTGCAACATCTTAAGCTTGACTAACATCTTCAGCTTGAATAGTCTGATCTTCTGCTTGTTGAGCTTTTGAAGCTGGACGCTTTTCAGACCATGGCTCACTATCCAGAAAGAGCACTTCGTCATGTGGCAGCTGACTTTCAACTTCCTTCAGCAGCTTGCTGAAGTTCTGTTGTGCCTGTTCATAATTGATGTCTTGCAGCTTGAGGGCTTCAGCGCGTACCCACTTTCTGAATTGAGTCCAGAGATGGTATGAAGCGGCAGGGTCAATCATTCCAGGACAAACCTGCTTTAGAGAAGCAATCCAATTCTGCAAGCCTGTTTCAAAATTCAAAATGCCAGCACCACCATCTAGTTGTTTGGGTTTGGGGATGGCTATTTTATGTTTAAGGTCAGCAAGACGGTTAAGGCTTGTTAAATCAATAAAGGTCCTGCTGTGGTCTTCAGTATTTTGTTTGGGAGATGGAGTGGGAGAATCAGAAATGATTATTGGACTGTGTGGAGTATTTGGAGGGGTAGTTTCTGGTGAGGATGGCAGTTGGGCCATGTTTACAGTGGTACCACATGGCAGCTGAATTGCCAAGGGTTGTGGCTCAGAGGATTGAGGAGAATGAGGTTCAGGGGTTTGAGGTTCAGGTGATGGAGTTTCAGAGTGATGAAACTCAGGTTGTGGAGATGGTGGTTGAGGTGAAGGTGGATGAAGTTCTGGTTGAGGAGAGGGAGGTGGAATTTCTGGTTGTGGAGAAGGAGATGGAATTTCTGGTTGTTCTGGTATGGGTGAGAGAGTATGTTCTGGTTGAGGAGAGTGGGCAATTTCTGGTTGAGTGTTTGGATTTTCTGAGAGGGGAGCGGAAGAACGTTGATCAATTTCAGAAAGAACTTTGTCAAGTTCTGATTCTGTTGATGTAGTGGGTTTTGGATTTTGGGGTCTGGTGCGGGATCTCCTGAGAGTAAGTGACTCAGAAGGGTCAGCCTCTGGTTCGGTTTCATCGATGGTTGGTATGGGGATTGGAAGTTCATGTGAAGCTGGGGTTGGGATTGATGTTGGAATAGCAGAAGAATTTAAAATATTAGCAGCAGATAGATTACCTCTCTTCTTAGGGGTCTGCTGGGATGGTCCTTCTGAAGTAGCCTTTCTTTTCTTCGTCTTCTTCACAGTAACTTCTGGATTTTGCTGGTGCAGATCTTTGATGTTCAGAGTGGGATCTGTGCCATCAGCCTTGCAAGCGTCCAAGTATCTGAGAACAATGACTGGTTTAGAGTCAATCTCAGAAAATATTGGAAAGTCGTCCAGAGGGACTCTTCTGCTGGTGATGTCAGCAAGAGGAGTGACGCTGGGCTCCTTTCTGATATTCTCTATCAGTTTCATTTTCTTCAGATTCTTGGCGTTCATAGGCTTGCCAACAGTAGGTTCAATAGAGCTTAATTCCTGAGCTTCTGTAAGGTGTTTTATCAGCATATTCTCAGTTAGAATGTCTGATATTAACCTGCCAAAGGGTATCCAATCCCTTTTTGTCCTTTCTTCTTCCCTTGTCTCCTTGACGCTGGTCCTGAGGTGATTAAACAGAAGATGAGCCAAGTTAATCTTTACCTTCTGATTAATAAAATAGATAAGAAACTGCTGATCTATGTTTATATAATCAGGAGAGCTGGTGGGCTTCCTGTGACTAAAGCACCCCAGAATAATCTTCGCCCATATTATGTGTTGATCCTTCAAGTCTCGGATTTTGCTGCTGGGAACCCCATGGGTGAATATTTCTCTTGCAATGACAGCAGCGTCAGAGCATCTTTCTGCCATGTCGATACAGCGGATACCACCACCACTGTATCCAATCAATCTTGCAATGTGATCCTCAGTGATCACAATCTTCTTTCCCATTATGTAGGAGGTAACTTGATGTGTTGATGAGGACGCATGAATCCAGAATTCCTTGACCAATACTGGAAACGTTGGACCCACCAACCTATCAAAATATATCTCCCATCCTTGTGCCCTAACTTCTTCTGTCAAATCGAATCCATTTTCCTTCAGACTGGAGAAATCAACAATCAGTTCAGATAGCACTTCCAAGTTCTTCACTGGTGTAAGGAGCGTTCTGAAGGGAACTTGGTATTGTTCAGATGAAGCATCCTTCTGAGAACTTGCAGAAACAGTGCTAGAGGTTGCCATGTTCACACTTAGGGTTTTCTGAGAAAAAGTTTTGAGAAAAGGGTTTCTTTTGAGAAATATGAATACACAAGCAAGAATGCAGAAAATATTTTGGATGATTGTAAGAAACGGTAAAACTTTAATGAATGATGTTAATGTGCTTAAATAGAGTTCAAAAAATGTTTTGAAAACGTAAACGGTTTTAACTCATGATTACGTGCATTTAATGCTTGCTGATTTTGGGGGATTTGAGAAAGATACTTGAAATGGTTACCAGACATGTGTCTTAATGCATCCAATCAGCGTTTTGCCTTCTCAGAAGCGTGCACGCGTGTTCTACTTCAGAGATTTGCTGATGATTGGATGACACTTGTTTGATTTAGTGAGCAGCACGTCTATCCTTGAGCTGAAACGCTCAGATCTTTAAGAATAGAATTTGATACAATCTGCATGTCTATCTTTCTGAAAGGAGATTGATCAGAAGTTCACAGTAAAAAGAAAACACATTCTGAAGGTTAATATATAAAATTAAAACATTTTCACTCTGGGCAGAGTTTCATGCTGAGATGTTTCAGAATGAAATTGAACCTATCTTAAAAAAGCGGTTTAGTGAAGATATCAGCCCATTGATGGTCTGTATCAATAAACTTTAAGTTCAAAATTCCTTTCTGAATATAGTCCCTAATGAAGTGATGTTTTATTTCTATATGCTTAGCCCTAGAATGCAAAATAGGATTTTTACTTAAGCAAATGGCAGAAGTATTGTCAGAGTATAGGGATGTTACTCTCAAAAATCTGGAAGTCTTCAAGCTGACTTTTCATCCAGAGCATTTGTGTGCTACATCCTGCTGCTGCTATGTACTCAGCTTCTGCTGTTGATAGCGCAATTGTGGATTGCCTTTTGCTGGACCAAGAGATCAGATTTTCTCCCAGAAACTGGCAGCTTCCAGAAGTACTTTTACGCTCTACTCTGTCTCCAGCAAAGTCAGCATCGCAGTAGCCTACTAAGCTGTAATCACTAGATTTTCTATAAAATAAACCCAGATTAGTAGTACCTTTCAGATACTTGAAAATTCGCTTAACAGCTGTTAAGTGAGATTCTCTAGGATCTGATTGGAATCTAGCACAAATACATACGCTGAATAAGATATCAGGCCTTGAAGCTGTCAGATAAAGGAGAGAACCAATCATACCTCTGTAGACCTTCTGTTCTACCTTTTTGCTTACCTCTTCTCTTTCCAGAATGCACGTGGGATGCATTGGAATCTTTGATGGCTTACATTTTGAGAGGTCAAATTTCTTCAGAAGTTCTCTGACAAATTTGCTCTGATGAATGTAAGTTCCCTCTGGATTTTAATTGATCTGAATTCCCAGAAAGAATTTCAGTTCTCCCATGAGGCTCATCTCAAATTCTGCCTGCATACACTTAGCAAATTTTCTTCCAAGAGAAGGATTAGTAGATCCAAAAATAATATCATCAACATAAATTTGACAGACTAAGAGTTCATTCTTAACTTACTTACAGAATAAGGTAGTGTCCACCTTCCCTCTGGTGAATTCATTTTCTAACAGAAAGTTACTTAGTCTTTCATACCAAGCTCTGGGAGCTTGTTTTAGACCATATAGTGACTTCTTTAGTTTGAAAACATATTCTGGATTTTTTGTACTTTCAAAACCAGGGGGTTGGTGCACATAAACCTCTTCTTCTATATAACCATTTAGGAATGCACTCTTGACATCCATCTAATACAGAGTGATGCCTTTATTGACAGCAAATGAAATTAAAAGTCTGATAGATTCTAACCTGGCGACTGGGGCAAAGGTTTCTGTATAGTCTATCCCCTCTTGCTGACTATAACCTTGTGCTACCAGTCGTGCTTTGTTTCTGATAACTTCACCTTGTTCATTTAGCTTGTTTCTGAACACCCATCTTGTTCCAATGACGTTGAATCCTTTTGGTCTGGGAACAAGATCCCATATGTCATTTCTGGTGAATTGATTCAGCTCTTCTTGCATTGCTAGAATCCAGTCGTTGTCCAGAAGTGCTTCATCAATAGAAGAAGGTTCAATCAGAGACACAAGTCCCATGAGGGATTCTTCAGAGTTTCTGAAGCTGGCTCTTGTTCTGATTGGATCTTCCTTTCTTCCTAAGATAGTTTCTTCTGGGTGATCCAAGCTGCTTCTGGGTAGTCTCTTATGAGGTTGATCAGCAGCTGTAGTAGGATTGCTAGCAGTGCTCCTTTCAGATGTTGAAGGAGTGTTGTTGTTGAGAGCTTCTGATGACTTGTCTTCAGATCCTGTAAATTCAACTTCCATACCTGCAAAAACTTCATTCTGCTTTGACTTTTCAGAGTAAAGCTTATCATCAAAACGAACATTGATTGATTCTTCCACAATCTGTGTTTCTGTATTGTATACTTTGTACCCTCTTGAGCGTTCAGAGTATCCTAACATAATACACTTCTGTGCTTTAGAGCCAAACTTGTTCAAATAGAGGCAACACCCTACTCTCTGGTATATGGCATGGAGGCAGTCCTACCCATTGAGGTCCAGATCCCTTCTCTGAGAATCATGAAGGATGCAGGTTTGAATGAAGATGATTGGATCCAAACTCGACTTGTCAACAGAATATGATTGATGAGAAGAAACTTACTGCTGTCTGTCATGGTCAAATGTATCAAAAACGGATGATCAGGGCTTTTAAAAAGAAGGTCAGACGCCAAGAGTATCAAGTCGGGGATCTAGTGATCAAGTGCATCATACTGCCGCACGGTGACCCCAGAGGCAAATGGACTCCCATATATGAAGGGCCATTTGTGATTAAAAATATTTTCTCGGGTGGAGCCATGATTCGGACCACCATGGACGGTGACGACCTTCCTCACCCTATCAATGCGGACATAGTGAAAAGATACTACGCATGATAAAAGACCTACTAGGTCAACTAGCCTAGGAAAAAATAAGGGCTTCCCGGTAAACCAAAAGGGTTTGGGAAAAAATAAGGGATGAAAATGAAAAAAAATATGTACACTCGGCAAGTTGAAAACCTGAAAAGGCGACTTGGGCAAAAAAGGGTATCCTGGTGGACTGAAAACCCGAAAGGGAGGTCCAAGCAAAAGTTAGGGATGAAAAGCGTATCACTATATCCCATTGTATCACCCTGCGATCTGACTGCAGTATCAATTGTCAAGCTCAAACAGAATCGATTAACCTAATCAGCTTCGGACAAGCAGCAAAGTGATGAGACGCTCGAAGATATAGTGGCGATAGCAGAATTGGAACCCAATGGGATTGTTGTACATAGCTTTTTTCTTTTTACAAAATATTGTATAACTTCTATTTTTACAGCGGCAGTCTCTTACTAGAACGTCGGCCTCCTTGTACGAAAATGCCTATTACAGGCCAACTTCAAAAAAATCAATACAAAATCATTTTCATAAGAAACTTTGAGTTTCTCTTTTTTCTGTTTTGTTTTGCAAGAACGTCCATTGATTTATTTTTGACATATGCATTTAAATATGATCGCTGCTCATAAATATTTACATAAAGAAACAAAAGATAATTACTCGTAATTCAAGAAATAGGGGCAAAAAATGTCAAACCCGACGGTTACTCTGTCCAGCAGGTACCAGGGCAGAGACAACTTTGGAGCACAGTCATCAATACATGCGACTTTGTAACATCTGTATTCCCCACAGAGTAAAGGTAATCAAAGCATTGATATCAGTTGTCTCAAAATGGGAAGTAATCCCTCTAGCCAGGGTCGTCCAGAAACCTGACATCTATATCCCCCGGCCGAATTGCATGATCGCGAGCGGATCATCATAAATTATTATCTCCCCAAGCAGAGTTCGTTTCTCTAGATATAGAAGCTCAATCCCCAACAGAGCTTAATAAGAGTCATTCCCCCGCAGATCTATTCTCGAACAAAGTATCTCCCTGGCAAAATATTCACAAACAACAAAGAATAAATCTCCGGCACAGTCATTTCTGCTCACCATCTCCAACGGAAGTAGAAGAACCACAGTTCTCTACAATAGTCAGGAATTTTATATTCTCCAGCTGCAGTCAGGGATTTATTTTCCTAGACTCGGATATGTCACAAATAATATCTCATGTTCATACATCATGACATGCACACACATATCACATACAACATAATCTCATTTATTTTGAGAACATCATCTCACAACGCATTTCATGCATCGCATATGATTAACTCTATTATCTTTTCAGGAAAGACAGTTATCACCAACAATTCCAGCAATTATACATATCATATCTGCAGACAGCTAATGCAAAAAAAAATAGTTCTCGAAACTAAGCGAGTCAACTAATCTACATGATCAAGCGAAGTAACCCTACTACACAGGTTCCTTCTCATGGCCCTACTACCCAGGCTTCCATCTCGAAGTAACCCTACTACCCAAGTTCCTTCTCATGGCCCTACAACCCAGGCTTTCATCTCGAAGTAACCCTACTACCCAGGTTCCTTCTCATGGCCCTACTACCCAGGATTTCATTTCAAAGTAACCCTACTACCCAGGTTCCTTCTCATAGCCTTACTATCCAGGCTTTCATCTCGAAGTAACCCTACTACCCAGGTTCCTTCTCATGGCCCTACTATCCAGGCTTTCATCTCGAAGTAACCCTACTATCCAGGTTCCTTCTCATAGCCCTACTATTCAGGCTTTCATTTCGAAGTAACCCTACGACCCAGGTTCCTTCTCATAGCCTTACTATCCAGGCTTTCATCTCGAAGTAACCCTACTACCCAGGTTCCTTCTTATAGCCCTACTATCCAGGCTTTCATTTCGAAGTAACCCTACGACCCAGGTTCCTTCTCATAGCCTTACTATCTAGGCTTTCATCTCGAAGTAACCCTACTACCCAGGTTCCTTCTCATAGCCCTACTATCCAGGATTTTATCTCGAAGTAACCCTGCTATCCAGGTTCCTTCTCCCTTATCTCCAGATAACATTTTACAACACTGTAAGGCCCGGACCCGACTAAATACGGTCGGTTTCACATTTCCCCAATAAGTCACTGTACAGCCTGGACCCTGACCAGGTATACATTCTACTTTCACCCCCCCCCCCCCCTCAATTAGGAGATAATTCCCTAGTAGAGTAATGGACAACCAAATCTCCTAGACTTTACTTCCCAGGGTATAAATCAACATTCCCCAGCAAAGTCCTCCTCAACAGCAGGTACAAGAATTCTCGCCAAGGAATCTCTTATGCAACTGATCTTTTCTAGATGGCATCTTTAAGCCCATCTCCGAAGATTCCCTGTCGCCTTCCAAATGGCACCTGTAAGCCCATTTCCAATATCACCAATCAGCATTACTTCATGCGAGTGCAAATTTCTGGGCACTCTAGTGTTCAATCATCTTCCACCTTTAGATCACGAAAGGCAAACCAGCCAATCTACATCCTCGGGCTTAAGAAGATTGAACAGGGGCAACTGTTGTACCCCAAAATTTTACCTCTCATTTCTCAAAGGATCATCCTGGACTCTCAGGTTTGCTTCTATCAAGTTCCAAGTCTTGAATTACAACTTTTCAAGAAAATCATCCACAAGGGAAAAATGGTCAAAGGCACATTGAAAAGTCAAACTTTGACTTTTAGATCAAATCAAGTTTCAGTAATTATATTTCATCAGGACATGAAATTGGTTCATCAAAAAAATCAGAAATAAGAAATTACTTGGGAAAAATCAAATTTCTAAACATTTAGAAAATTTTCTAAGTGTTAAGAGAATATGATACTTCAGAACTTCTAGGCCATCCTTCATGCGAGTGCAATCAGAATTTGCCGACACGATTCAGAACATGATTCTTCAATCAGAACATATGGAAGCAATGTCTTTCGGTCAGAACATGACCCTTCATCATATGGAGGTTACGTTTCTGATCTTATGCGATCAGAACATCACCAAATCCAAAAACCTCGTTTAAGCAACCTGCTGCCCTACTATATCATAGTCCTGCAATCAGCTGTTGATCCATTCCACACCTGCACTTTCTCAAACCCCATATTTGCATCAAATTAGCATATGAAAACTATGATTAAAAAGAATTGAAACAGTATACCAAAAAGGTTTTAATCTCATTTGTTTTTCCACCAAAAACCACAACAAACCCATCTATAAATAATTGGCTCCATCACACGTTCAAGTGGCTGGTCTTTTGAGAGAGAAAATTGTCAAAGGAGAGAAAAGAAAAATGTGAAACCTTCGTAAAAATCCAGAATTTCCAAACAGAAAACCAAACCTTTATTCTTCCCTTTGAATCAAAGAACCTGGCATTTTGTTTTTCGTTGCTCTTGCTAACTCTAGAACATCTGAAGGCAGCAATTCAAGTTCCAAACACACGCTCCAGATTCAAGGTAAGTCTTTCTGACTTTGCATATTTTCATTCAGAACATCATTAAATACGTAAATATCATAGTGTTTAGATTGTCCATATCATTGCATAAGAAAAAACTGTGGGTCAGAACTTCTTGATTAAGGCTAGGCTCAGAACTAGGATTAGAACTTCTATAAACTAATGTGCTTTTATCCTCCTGATTTGTTGTTAAGGACTGAATAAATTGATGATGTGCTGATTAATATGATGAAAGAGTTGAAATGTAACACAGAACTTCTGTTTTTCACTCACCATTTTAACCCACATAATTTCTAGGGCTTTCTTACTATTAAGCACATTGAACTTCTGATGCTTCCACTCGTTGTTTTAACACATAGAACTTATAGACTTTCTTACTATTTTAAGACACAGAATTTCTGATGCTCATTCACTGTTTTAGCACAACACAGAACTTCTGACTTTTGGTTCACTGTCTGAATACCGCCCAGAACCTCTTTTTCCTTTCCCTCTGACGTTTCTTGCAGGGCTTTAGAGTATATCAATCCAGAACTTCTGATTCCACTGACGTTCCTTTCTGAGTCACAACACGCCTGGCTTCAGAACTTTTGATCCTTGTTGTTTTGCTTGCAGCAACACGCTGTTTCTATCTTTCATTTATTTTCCTTTTTATCATTTTAAATATTAATTACTTTTTTTTATTAATATAAAAAGACATAAAAATATTTTCTTTTATTAATTAATTTATTTCTTTTTCTTAATTCATTAAGACAAAAAACCATTTTCTAAACAAGTCATTTTTCTCTCTTGCATTGTATATTTCAATATGGTTGTAATTGTTAAATAGGATTTAAATTCTTGCAAACCCCCCATTTCTAAATATGTACCCCCATCCCTAAAATATTGTAATAGCGTAGGACTTTTAGATTTCTGCAATTTAACGCTTTTCCAAATATAAAATGCTAGTAATTAGGATTTGTATGGAAAGATATGAAATCAACAAATAGATAACCCTAATTAAGACTAAAATGCATGCAATCAAACACACTTGCACATATGCACACCTTAGGGTAATCCCTCTTGTTGCCTATCGGAAAAATAGTCGTGTCCCTCGAACATGGGCGTTTTAGCAAAAGACCCTCGATAAAAGATCGTAGTCCCTCGATGACCCTCGATGTTGCCTTCGATAAACGATCTAGTCCCTAACACGACATTGCTAAAATATTCCATGGGTTGCCTTCTATGAGAATACAAAAACGTCCCGCGCCCGTCCCTTAACATCCAACGATGAGGCTTCTTACCAAATCAATGGTAAGATAGAAACATCTAAAGGAGGAGAAGGACATCTAAGACCTTTTGAGTAGGTAGATTCGCTCCTAGTTGCTTGCTTGCTCACAACAAAAATATTTTATACACCAACCTATCACTTTGAACTATTTTCGAAACCAACACTTTGTACGCATTCTTATAGAGACGAGAATCATTACAAAGTCACATTTCCAAAATATTTTCAAAACCCACATCACAAAGCACATTTCAAAACAAAAGCAAGTGATCTAGCAAGCAACTAAGAGCCCGTAGATAACTGTGGATGAAAAGGGTGCTAACACCTTCCCTTTTCATAATCTACCCCCCGAACTCAAGAAAACATCTCTAAAGATCTTTCCTGTGCTTTTTCACCTTTCCTTATTGGATAAAAGAAAAGTCGGTTGCGACTCTTGCTATCCGCAACATTTGCAATCAAACGCAAAACAAAAAGTCAGTTCTCCCACCGTATCACACCACCTATCTTAATGCTGCCAGTTCCCAAAAGACCACTCATCATATATCTGACAGTACTTGAAGGATCAATGGGATGTGTATTAGGACAACATGACAAAACAGGTATAAAAGAGCATGCAATCTACTACCTCAGCAAGAAATTTACTGATTATGAAACAAGGTACTCACTTCTCGAGAAAACTTATTGTGCATTGGCTTGGGCTACTAAAAGATTGAGGCAATATATGTTAAGTTACACCACGTGGTTAATAGCAAGAAAGGATCCTTTAAAGTATGTGCTCGAAAAAACTGGCTCTCACTGGAAGGATTTCCCGATGGCAGATGTTACTATTAGAATATGACATCCAATATGTTACTCAAAATGACATCAACGGTAGTGTATTAGCCGACCATATAGCATGTCAACCATTACCAAAATATCAACCAATGAAGTTCGAATTTTCAGACGAAGATGCCATGGTTATAGGAAACTACAAAGTACCAGGGTGCGACGAAGGACCTGAACTAGGGGCACGTTGGACACTCATGTTCGACGGAGCTTCAAATGCACTGGGGCACGACATTGGGGAAGTTTTGAATTCTTCGAAAAATTATCATAAGCCTTATACTACAAGGTTATGTTTTGACTGCACCAATAATATCGCCGCATATGAAGCTTGTATTATGGGTCTAGAAGCTATTATCGATATAAGAATCAAACATCTCGAAGTAGTTGGAGACTTCACGCTAGTTATATACCAAGTCAACAGCGAATGGGACACTAAACATCCTAGGTTGATTCCATATCAGGATCATGTTTTAAAGCTAGCTACAGAATTCACTAAGATTACCTTCAGTCATATCCCACGAGAAGAAACTCATATGGCAGACGCCTTAGCAGCTTTATCGTCCATGTTCAAAGTAACTTGGCCAAACCATGAACCGTGCATTATAATCAGACATTTTGAAGAGCTGGCACACTGCCTTGCTATTGAAGAGGGACCAGATATCGAGTCTTGGTTCTATGACATCAAAAGGTACCTTGAAAAACAAGAATATCCAAAAAATGCCTCTATCATTGACAAGCAAACCCTATTAAAGCTAGCCTCAAAATTCTTTCTGAGTGGTGATGTGTATGATACGGTGGCAGAACCGACTGTTAATACTGGTTTGCATTTTTTGTTTGCAAATGTCGCGGTAAGAAATAGTCGCCACCTACTTTTCTTTTATCCAAATTAGGAAAGGGTGAAAAGAACAGAAAAAAAATCTTTTTTGAGATTTTTGAGTACGGGGGGTAGATTATGGAAAGGGAAGGTGTTAGCACCCTTTTCATCTGTGGTTTTCCACAGACTCTTAGATGCTTAGCTCATGTTTTGAAAATTGCTTGTGCTTGTGTGTTTTGAAATTTTTTTGGAAATGCCTTATTGATGCGATTCTCTTTGTGATAACTCTTGTATTAGTCCTCAAGAGTGTTGACAAGGTGAATGTTTTTGAAAGTGTTTTGAAATGTTTTTGATGTAGGGCAAAAATTTGTTTTGAGCAAGCATCTAAGAACTTATCTACTTATACTCGAAAATGTTCATTCTTTTCCTCCTATCCTTTAGACAATGCTATCCTACTATTAGTGAATAGGTAGCCCTATCGTTGGATGTATGAGAGACAAGTGCGGGTCATCGTTATGATCATATAAGGAAACATATAGGGATGCCTTAGCAGTTCGAAGGGATTGTCATCATATAGGAAACATCGAGGGAAAAGATCATTTCTCGTAGGCAACTCAAGGGACGTTAAGGGACTATGATCTTTATGATGACTTTTAGATTGAGGGTCTTTTGCTAAGATATCCCAACGTTCGAGGGACATGACCATTGTTTTCCGAGGCAACCAAGTGGGGAGTACCCTAGGGGTGCAAGTGTGCAACAGTGTGTTTTTTCAGTTATATTTATCTTGTAATTAAGGTTTTCTATCGTTCATTTTTATCTTTCCATACAATCCTATTAATCTAAGCATTGCATAAAATATAGTAGCTGAAGGTAAAGGCGGAAATGTAAACCTAGGCTATTACATAGCTTTGGGGAAGTTACATAATAGTGAAGATGGCGGAAAAGAAATTCTAAAACTATTACATCTCGGAAGCAATTACATGATAATGATAAAAAAAAGCGGGAAAAATAAAGCTACGCTATTACAATTGAACGCGTCATATACACTTTATCTAGGAAAATAAAAATAAGATGAAAATAGCAAAGAAAATGTTTTGGTGATTTTTTATGAGAAAAATAATTTATGATAATTAATTAAATAAACCTAAAAAACCTAATTAATTTTAATTAATAAAAAAATGTTAATTTTGAAAAAAAGTTAATTAAAATACCTAAATCCTAATTAGTTCGAATTAAAAAAAGGTTAATTTTGAAGAAAAAAAGGTTAATTAAAAAAAACCTAAAAATCTAATAAATTTTAATTAAAAAAATGTTAATTTTGAAAAAAATTAATTAAAAAATACCTAAAAACCTAATTAATTTTAATTAAAAAAAGGTTAATTTTGAAAACAGTTAATTAAAAAAAACCTAAAACCTAATTAATTTTAATTAAAAAAAGATTTTTTAAAAAAATAGTTTATGTGTAATGATTAACAAGAAAGAGTTAAGTTTGCCAAAAAATAGATAGGGGAACAAACATCAATGAAAAATAGGGTTAGAAAATACAAATAATACAAATGTCAGGGGTGGGTGTTGAACCAAAAAATAATTTAAAACCTAAAATAAAATTTAAAAAAACCTAAAATTAATTATTCGAGTTTATTATAAAAAATCAAAGGTTTGTGAAAAATGTTAAGTTTTATTAAAAAAGGTTTTAAACAGAAAGAATGAAAATAGGTAAAAGGATAAATAGAAAGGAAGAAAACTAAAACCAATAGGGGTGGGTGTTGAACCCACGCCCTTAACATCTTCAGGATGTCTGCCTTGCCATGAGTCATACATTGGTGGTTGTTCTGTTTTGGCCTCAGCGGTTTCTAATAACTCTGCATGTGACCCTGTCTAAATCTATAGTGTTGAATCTCATAAACACATTAAACAAATTATTATATCATGAAATACAAATAAAATAAATATATGAAATTTTGTAATGTTAAAACCGATATGGCGTGTATGAATACTTCTACACCCATTTAATCATGGAGATCAAACCAGCTTTACCCTTACTGGAGAAATAGTGAGATGGGGTTTTGTAACAAGCATGACTTGTTTGTAGTGAGATGGAGATTTGTAACAAGGATGGCTTGTTTGTAGTGAGATGGGAGTTTGTAACAAGGATTTTAAGGTTTTTAGGGTTCTTGAAGGAATTTGATATTTTGACAGGGTTGTGGCAAAGATTTTTTCCGTGTCCTGTTTGTGTGAAAAGAATGATATTATATAATGGAAATTAGAGCAAAGATATGGGCTTTGAATGTGCAATTGGGCCTCCAATAACCACAAATAATAGTGCAGATTTTTATTCATTTGAGTCTGACATGTTCCAGGTTAAATCGCAGGGACTTAAGTGCAAGTTTTGAAGTTGAAATGTGAAAACAAAATGTAGCCGACATTGAGAACTAAATCCTATCCGAAAATGGGCTCAATCGGAATAATGGTGAATAAGTTATGAATTTTTGAAGTTTTTCCTCAGACAAATTTATTTTAGGCTCCAGTGTCAATTCTGACACATTCTTCAATAAAAAACTGGTATTAATCGGAGTAGAACCTGGTCTCTACTTTGGAAAAAAAGTTATAGATATATGAGTCAGTGACCTTGTGTAAAAATATGGGCCCGATCCGATATAAATTGACTGAGTTATGAATTTTCGAAGTTTTGACCCAGATGAAATAATATTCAGCATTCAGGATTTTCGGCGTGTCACGCACACTCTGGGCAAAAAACGAAGGCCTTTTGGGTACTGTTCGAACTCGATACCTGCTATGAAAATGTATCAAACTCAATTTGTGAAATTTTGGCACTCGAACCAGCTCTATATGATGAAAATTGACCAAGTTATGATTTTATGGACATGACGCAAATAAACTTCTGTCACAAATTTTTTGTGCGAAAATACTTGATAAATCTGCATTTTTGAAGACCTTTTGATCGAAATTATCTTCCATCCGTGAGAGATGAAAACGCAGATGACGTCAAGACAGAATTTTAGCCACCTGAACGGGTTCAAAACGAGCCACGATCTTCAAGTTATGAATTTTTTAGTGCGTAAAAATTGCACTTTCAGCACACTTTTTCACAAGATTTCTTCGAGAAAAAATCGCACATTCTGAGACCTTCTTTAAATAATTGGCTCTCGAGCCGAACCTGAACTTGAGAATATGTTATTAGGGATACCTTGGAGAAAGAACACCTGAATATGACGCGTCGGGTTGGACTTGTGAATCTTTGAACCTCAAATCGTTGCAAAACGGCGAACCGATCTTCAGCACGGAATATACTCTGAGAGCATCCATTGGCGAAATAAACGTCACTTGTAACCTGACGAAGCTTTCTAAATATACCTTTATTCCATAACCATAAAATCAATGATATGTGTGTATGAAAATAAAGAGGGTAAATTTTGGGGTACAACAGTTGCCCCTGTTTAATCATTTTAAACCTGAGGATTTAGATTGACTTGTCTGCCTTTCGTGATCTAAAGGTGGAAGAGGATTGAACACTAGAGTGCCCAGAAATTTGCACTCATCTGAAATGATGTTGTATTTGTATAGGTAGTATCGGGAATAGGCTTACAGATGCCATTTAGAAGGTGACTGAGAATCTTCGGAGATGGGCTTAAAGTTGCCATCCAGAAAAGATATTGGTTGGATAAGAGATTCCTTTGCGAGAGTTCCTATACCTGCCGTTGGGGAGGACTTCGCCGGGGAATGTTGATTTATGTCATGGGAAATAGAGTCTAGGAGCTTCGGTTGTCCATTACTCTATTGGGGAATTAACTCTTGATTGAGGAGACAAAAGTGAGTTATTATCTGGTCGAGTCCAGGCTTCACAGCGACTTACTGGGGAATATGAGATCGATCGTATCTGGTCGGGTCCAGGTTTTAAAGTGTTGTAGACTGTTGTCCGGAGATAAAAGAGAAGAAACTTGTATAGGGCTTTCCCGGGATAAGCCCATGCAAAATTGCGCCAAGTAATTCATGAAAAGGAGCCTGGATAGTAGGTCTATGAGAAAGAACCTGGGTAGTAGGGTTACTTCGAAATGAAATCCTGGATAGTAGGGCTATGAGAAGGAACCTGGGTAGTAGGGTTACTTCGAAATGAAATCCTGGATGGTAGGACTGTGAGAAGGAACCTGGATAGTAGGGTTACTTCGAAATGAAAGCCTTGATGGTAGGGCTATAAGAAGGAACCTGGATAGTAGGGTTACTTCGAAATGAAAGCCTGGATGGTAGGGCTGTGAGAAGGAACCTGGGTAGTAGGGTTACTTTGAAATAAAATCCTTGATAGTAGGGCTATGAGAAGGAATCTGGATAATAGGGTTACTTCGAAATGAAAGCCTGGATAGTAGGGTTGTGAGAAGGAACCTGGATAGTAGGGTTACTTCAAAATGAAAGCCTGGATAGTAGGGCTATAAGAAGGAACCTGGATAGTAGGGTTACTTCGAAATGAAAGCCTCGACATTGGGGCTATGAGAAGGAACCTGGATAGTAGGGTTACTTCGAAATGAAAGTTGGGATAGTAGGGCTATGAAAAGGAACCTGGATAGTAGGGTTACTTCGAAATGAAAGCCTAGATAGTAGGGCTGCAAGAAGGAATTTGGATAATAGGGTTACTTCGAAATGAACGTCGGGATAGTAGGGCTATGAGAAGGAACCTGGATAGTAGGGTTACTTCGAAATGAAAGGCTGGATAGTAGGGCTATGATAAGGAACCTGGATAATAGGGTTACTTTGAAATGAAAGCCTGGATAGTAGGGCTATGAGAAGGAACCTGGATAGTAGGGTTACTTCGAAATGAAAGCCTGGATAGTAGGGCTATGAGAAGGAACCTGGATAGTAGGGTTACTTTGAAATGAAAGCCTGGATCGTAGTGTTGCGAGAAGGAACCTGAATAGTAGGGTTACTTCAAAATGAAATTCGAGATAGTAGGGCTATGAGAAGGAACCTGGATAGTAGGTTTACTTCAAAATAAAAGCCTGGATAGTAGGGCTATGAGAAGGAACCTGGATAGTAGAGTTACTTCGAAATGAAAGCCTGAATAGTAGGGCTATGAGAAGGAACCTGGATAGTAGGGTTACTTTGAAATGAAAGCCTAGATAGTAGGGATATGAGAAGGAACCTGGATAGTAGGGTTACTTCGAAATGAAAGCATGGAGAGTAGGGCTATGAGAAGGAACCTGGATAGTAGGGTTACTTCGAAATGAAAACCGGGATAGTAGGGATATGAGAAGGAACCTGGATAGTAGGGTTACTTCGAAATGAAATCCTTGATAGTAGGGCTATGAGAAGGAACCTGGATAGTAGGGTTACTTCGAAATGAAAGCTTGGGTAGTAGGGCTGTGAGAAGGAACCTGGGTAGTAGGCTTACTTCGGAATAAAGCCTGGGTAGTTGGGCTGCTTCGGAATAAAGGCCTGGGTAGTAGGGTTACTTCGAAATAAAGCATGGGTAGTACGGCTGCTTCGAAATAAAAGCCTGGGAAGTAGGGATGTCTCATTTGAGTGCTTAGAATAGTTGACCCGTTTGGTTTCGGGAACTGATTTTCCATTAGTCGTCTGTAGATATGACATGTATAGCTTCACAGATTTAATCTTGAACTGTTGGAATTGTTGATGATAACCAGATTTCCTGAAAAGGTACAGGATTGATTATATGTGATGCATGAGATGCATTATGTGATGATGTTCTCAAAATAAATGAGATTATGTTGTACGCAATATGTATGTGCATGTCATGATGTATGAACATGAAATGCTATTGTGACATATCCGAGTCTGGAAAAATAAATCCATGACTGCTGCTGGAGAGTATTGGAAGTTAAATTTCTGACCGTTGTAGAAAAAGTGGTTCTTCTACTTCCGCTGGTGATGGTGAACGGAGATGACTATGTCGTGGATTTACCCCTTTCTGTTTGTAAATATTCTGCCGGATAAAGGCTCTGCTTGACAATAACTCTGCGGGGGAACAACTCTGTTTGAGAGAGGAGATGCTTTGCTGGAAGATTTTGCCGATTCAGAGAAATAAACTCTGCAAGGGGGTGAACTTCCGTAGCTGGAGGAATAAACTTTGTTGGGGATTGAGTCTCTGTATTGAGAGTAATAAACTCCACTTGGGAGGCAACTTTATGAATCGATTGCAATTTCAAAATTCAGTCGGGGAGCATAAATGTCACCTCTCTGAAGGAACTTTGATGGGGAAAGTAACTCCTGTTCAGGGAAGCTGAGATCAAAACTTTTGGTTGCCTCTGCTCTGTGGGGAGTGTAGATGTCACTGGGACACATGCCGAAGATACAGCAATGACTTCAAATCAAGACATTTCTGCCCATGTACCTATTGGAGAAAGTACCTGCAGAGACTTTGTGGATGGATAAGTGTCAGAATGACATCCGTCTCTGGATCGTACCTGAACTGTTTGCTAGAAGATAGTCTGGACTAAGTATCAGGATGACATTCGTCTCTGGATCGTACCTGAACGGTGCTAGAGGATGATCTGAATAAGTGTCAGGATGACATCTGTCCTTGGATCGTACCTGAACCGTTTCTAGATGAGAATCTTCTTTATTCGGAATGTTTCCATTGGGGAAGGGAAACTCTGTAATCCGCTTGGGGAATCCCGAGAAGTTTGGCGACTTCACTGGGGAGTTTTCGTTGGAGAAATAATTTGGAGATTTTGCTCTGCCGAGGGTATGAGAACACCTGACATCAATAGGTTGTAAGCTGAGAATATGACAGTGGCCTTGTAGTATAATTTCCCTGTCTCGATACCTGTTGTAGAAAATATCAACCTGGGATTTTGTAGATGGTTTGGTTGTTATCCACACTCTTGGGGTCCTTGGTGGATGTAAATCAGGGTAATAAACCTTCTCCTGATTAGATAAGTGACGAGATGACGGGACGTAGTTGTACGCTTTAATCCCTAACTTTTTATTGGACTGTCTTTTCATATTATCAGTCCACCGGGATACCCTTTTTTGTCCAAGCCGCCTTTTCATGTTTTCGACTTGTCGGGTGTACATATTTTTTGTTTTTATCTCTAATTTTTGCCCAAACCCTTTTGGTTCGCCGGGATGTCCTTATTTTTTCCTAGGCCAGTCAACCTAGCGGGTCTTTGTTCATGCGTAGTATTTTCTGACTATGTCCATGTTCACCGGGTACGGAGAATTGTCATTGTCCTTAGTAGTAAGTGTTGCCACACTGCCAGAAGATATTTGTTTGATCGTACAGGATTCATTGCTGGAATTCATGTCCAATGCCCAAAGTGATTCAGATGGAGATCTGTCCCTGTCTATTTGGCATCTTTGAGAGATTCCTTGAATCTTGACTTGACTGCCCCAGATGATGGACCATGATCATGTTGTGCCCCTTGTTTAGAAGTGTTTTTCCACTTGAGGTGATCCTGTCCACTGAGAAGATTTTTGTTCATCGGATATCCGTCGTGTGAATTTCTCTGCTATTGAACAAATAGCCATATGTCAACAGTGGTATTTTAAGAATGCAAAGCTTATGTCTGTCTTGAAGTTTGAAAAATCATTTTTTAGTAAAACAAACAAATTTTGTAAGAGTGTGATGTCAACTCAGGATTTATACTAAACCTTACTGGAGTCAGGATACATTTTGAACATTATGCTTTTGAACTAACCCATGCTTCATCTAGGACTTTTAAGGGTTATAATGTGGCCTGGTTCACGGTTCAAGAAACAAAGAATAAAGGCTCAAAATTTATTTGTACCCACCCGCTCTTCGTGATGTTCTTCAGTCCTATACTCAGTTAATTGCGCGTTTAGAATCCCAGTTGAGTTCTGGAATATTGTCCTTGATGTTCCGGTGATAGTTTGGATACTGAAAATTTATTTGGAAGAGGTTGTCATTTTTGTAATCTTTTTTTTAGTGGATTTGTAATAACCTCTTTTTTTGGTTTTCGTTATCCATTATTTTGCCTGAACTATTTCTTTTGTGATTACAGTCAGCGGGATGCTCCAGTTTTTTCTTAAGTCTCTTTCATAGGTTTTGACTTAATGGGCTTTTATTTTGAGAGATAATGATTGCCTGCTTTAATGATTATGTAGAACCATTACCATCTTCTGATTTGGAAGGACGTCTTCGAGTCCATTCATTGTGAGCAAAGAGGAAGATTACGACTGAATGCGCCTCTGAATTAACTGAGGAAACTACCCTTCCCCAGGTTACGATTAAGGGTTTTAATTTGTGTGAAAAGAAAAACTCCTACTTCCTTGGCTCAAAGGGGTTGACTAGGGATTATCTTCCTTATAACTCCACTGTTTAGGATTTGAAACAATGCTTGTACATCGTTAGCGGGGTCTGTTCAAAAGCATATTATAGAGATTGTGGTATCATTTTCGTCATCCTCCCTCTAAAGGCTTAGAGATTTTGATCGAGAGTTGAATATCACAAAAAGGGAAGCAGTTTAAATATAGTGAATACGAATGTATTGATTCAAAATAGACATATGCAATGCATTGATAAAGTAACAGAGTTTGACATGAATAGATGTTCGAACAATCAAAAGAAAATTACAAATTGAAAATTCTAATGAACAAAAGCCTCTTTGCCTAAACTTGTCACTTCAGATGGTGTGTCTTTGAGGGATGGCAGAAGAACTCAGCCTGACCATCTTGTGTAAACTCCAGCACCCCTTCATCAATCAAGTTTTGAACTTCATATTTCAACCTCCAACAGTCGTCAGTATCATGCCCCGGGCTGTCGGAGTGGTATGCACACCTTGCATCAGGATTGTGGTTAGGGGACGAAGTCTTGGGATTTGGATAAGGTCCTATCAATGTAATCAGATTCATCCTCAACAGGTGTTGCAAATCTTGAGACATCGACATGTTGAGTTTGGTAAACTGCCTTTTGAGTATATCCGGCTTACTCTGATTAACCCGTTGTTTTTGGCGAGGTTGTTGTTGGACCCGTGATATGGTAGCAATTTGGAAAAGTCCACTCTTCACCAAACCAACCTCTTTTCTTCTCGGAAGTTGATCAATGACTTGGTCCCCAACCTCGATTGTTTGCTTCATACGGCTGCATCTGTCTTGATGAAGTTTCTTGATAATGGCTCTCAGCTCTTCTTGTCCCCAGGCTAGGCCTTGGATAAGAGCCCTCTGCCCCAGAATCTGGGTTCTCATTGTTTCAACTTCAGCTTGCAGTTGTTCCAACCGTTCGTCCTTTTTGTCTTCAGGACTTTTCTTGGCCAGGTTCACGGTGAGGAGTGCTTTCAACTCTTCATGCCCCTTGGATAGGTTTAGGAACATTTTCATGAACTGAACTTCTTGAGTTTGGAGATCTCTGTTGTCTTGTTTGAGAGCCATTGCTGAAATAAACAACAAAGAAGATGAGAAACTTGTACTAGAGACTATCTGTTATGCAATGACATGTATGATATGCAAATGTTTTCAAGGATCTCGCGGGGTAAACAAGAAAATGTCAGAAGTTGAAATTTTCAGCTTTGATTGAAGAACTTCGTATCGTTGAGTGTCCTTCTACAAGAGTCAAGCTCACCATATCAAGTGGATCATAGCCCCTGACTCAAGTTATCATGTTTTGATCTTTTGACGATATTGGCTAGAGGAAAATAAATCCCCTTGCCCCTTGCTAGACGTCTGGTTCACCATAACCTGTATCACAAGCCCTCGAGATCCTTGAAATGGTTAGTATGATATGTCATGTTATGATGCTATGATGTGTATGTTATGCATCAAGCAAAAATGCAGGGTAAGAAACCAATTTATTGGATTTATACAAACAAGGTCCTACAATGAATATAAACAAAGCCCTGCAATGAGTTTAAATTGTTAGGCAAAGAAAGAAAACAAGTCACACAAGTAGCCTTAGGTTTAGGCTTGCATGGATTCCATAGGTAAGTACTCTCTTGAAGTTTAGTTGGTTTCAAACTTGTCTTATAAAAGTAACTGGGTTCTAAGGATTCTGAATATCACTGATCATCCTTTATCGGACATTATTTCAGCTCAGGTAATCTTTTCTTACGGCCGAAATATCCTGAAAGTTTGATCTCAATGATTGTAGCATCGAGTATCAACCAATTCTCAGCTTTATACCGAGGTCGGCTATCTCACTACTTTATAATGGCCAAGTTTGTTCAACTAAGGTTCTAAGGTCCGTTAGTGCTTCATAACACCACGCGGCGGCCCCGTATTCTCCTCATTTCAACACGAAGGATACCGGTACCAACCAAAGTGTCACACCAACATATTCATCACTTAAACCATATCGGTCTATGTCGTACAGTCTCCACGATCTATTGCTGTTTACCTAAAAAGTGTGTAGGATCTTCAACAATACCCAAGCAAAAACCCTTAAAGATAAAGCAGGCAAAACAAACAAGAAAGTAATTTAAAAAATGACCTAGATCCTAAGGTAAACTCCACTTTTTATAAGTCCCCAGCAGAGTCGCCAGTTCTGTGATACGGTGGCAGAACCGATTGTTAATATTGGTTTGCATTTTTGTTCGCAAATGTCGCGGTAAGCAAGAGTCGCCACTGACTTTTCTTTTATCCAAATTAGGAAAGGGTGAAAAGAACAGAAAAAAACCTTTTTTTCGAGATTTCTGGGTACAGGGGGGTAGATTATGGAAAGGGAATGTGTTAGCACCCTTTCCATCTGTGGTTTTCCACGGGCTCTTAGATGCTTAGCTCATGTTTGAAAATTGATTGTACTTGTGTGTTTTGAAAATTGTTTTGAAAATGCCTTAGTGCGGTGATTCGCTTTGTGATAACTCTTGTATCAGTCCTCAAGAGTGTTGACAAGGCGAATGTTTTTGAAAGTGTTTTGAAATATTTTTGTGTAGGTGCAAAAAGTTATTTTGAGCAAGCATCTAAGAACTTATCTACTTATACTCGAAAATGTTCATTCTTTTCCTCCTATCCTTTAGATAGTGCTATCCTACTATTAGTGAGTAGGTAGCCCTATCGTTGGATGTATGAGGGACAAGCGCGGGTCATCGTTATGGTCATAGAAGGCAACATATAGGGATACCTTAGCAGTTCGAAGGGACTGTCATCATATAGGCAACATCGAGGGACAAGATCATTTCTCGTAGGCAACTCAAGGGACGTTAAGGGACTATGATCTTTATGATGACTTTTAGATTGAGGGTCTTTTGCTAAGATATCCCTACGTTCGAGGGACATGACCATTGTTTTCTGAGGCAACCAAATGGGGAGTACCCTAGGGGTGCAAGTGTGTAACAATGTGTTTTTTTAGTTATATTTATCTTGCAATTAAGGTTTTCTATCGTTCATTTTTATCTTTTCATACAATCCTATTAATCTAAGCATTGCATAAAATATAGTAGCTGAAGGTAAAGGCGGAAATGTAAACCTAGGCTATTACAGAGCTTTGGGGTAATTACATAATAGTGAAGAGGGCGGAAAAGAAATCCTAAAACTATTACATCCCGGAAGCAATTACATGATAATGATAAAAAAAAAAAGCGGGAAAATGTTTTGGTGATTTTTTATGAAAAAAATGATTTATGATAATTAATTAAATAAACCTAAAAAACTTAATTAATTTTAATTAATAAAAAATGTTATTTTTGACAAAAAGTTAATTAAAATACCTAAATCCTAATTAGTTCGAATTAAAAAAAGGTTAATTTTGAAAGAAAAAAAAGGTTAATTAAAAAAAACTAAAAGCCTAATTAATTTTAATTAAAAAAAGGTTAATTTTGAAAAAAAATTAATTAAAAAAAACCTAAAAACCTAATTAATTTTAATTAAAAAAAGGTTAATTTTGAAAAATTTAATTAAAAAAAATGTTTTAAAAAAAAAATAGTTTATGTGTAATGATTAACAAGAAAGAATTAAGTTTGCCAAAAAATAGATAGGGGAACAAACATCAATAAAAAATAGGGTTAGAAAATACAAATAATACAAATGTCAGGGGTGGGTGTTGAACCAAAATTAATTTAAAACCTAAAATTAAATTTAAAAAACCTAAAATTAATTATTCGAGTTTATTATGAAAAATCAAAGGTTTGTGAAAAATGTTAAGTTTTATGAAAAAATATTTTAAACAGAAAGAATGAAATAAGGTAAAAGGATAAATAGAAAGGAAGAAAACCAAAACCAATGGGGGTGGGTGTTGAACCCACGCCTTTAACCTCCTCAAGATGTCTGCCTTGCCATGAGCCATGCATTGGTAGTTGTTCTGTTTTAGCCTCAGCATTTTGTAATAACCCAGAATGGGACCCTGTCTAAATTTGCAGTGTTGAATCCCATGAACACATTAAATAAATTATTATATCATGAAATACAAATATAGCAAATATATGAAATTTTGTAATGTTAAAACCGATATGCCATGTATGAATGCTTCTACACCCTTTTGATCATGGAGATCAAACCAGCTTTACCCTTACTAGAGAAGTAGTGAGATGGGGGTTTATAACAAGGATGGCTTATTTGTAGTGAGATGGGGGTTTATAACAAAGATGGCTTGTTTGTAGTGAGATGGGGGTTTGTAACAAGGATGGCTTGTTTGTAGTGAGATGGGGGTTTGTAACAATGATTTTAAGGTTTTTAGGGTTCTTGAAGAAATTTGATATTTTGACAGGATTGTGGCAAAGATTTTTTTCGTGTCCTATTTGTGTAAAAAGAATGAGATTATATAATGGAAATTAGAGCAAAGATATGGGCTTTGAATGTGCAATTGGGCCTCCAATAACCACAAGCAATAGTGCAGATTTTTATTCACTTGAGTCTGACACGTTCCAGGCTAAATCTTTAGGATTTAAGTGCAATTTTTGAGGTTGAAATGTGAAAACAAAATGTAGCCGACGTCGAGATGTAACTCATGTCCGAAAATGGGCTCAACTGGAATAGCGGTGAATAAGTTATGAATTTTTAAAGTTTTTCCTCAAATAAACTTATTTTAGGCTCCAGTGTCAACTCTGACACGTTCTTTAATAAAAAACTGGTATTGATCGAAGTAGAACCTGGTCTCTACTTTGGAAGAAAGGTTGTAGATCTATGAGTCAGTGACCTTGTGTAAAAATATGGGCCCGATCCGATATAAATTGATTGAGTTATGAATTTTCGAAGTTTTGACCCAGATGAAATAATATTCAGCATTCAGGATTTTCGGCGTGTCACGCACACTCTGGGCAAAAAACGAAGGCCTTTTGGGTACTGTTCGAACTCGATACCTGCTATGAAAATGTAGCCAACTCAATTTGTGAAATTTTGGCACTCGAACCAGCTCTATATGATGAAAATCGACCAAGTTATGATTTTCTGGACATGACGCAAATAAACTTCTGTCACAAATTTTTTGTGCGAAAATACTTGATAAATCCGCATTTTTGAAGACCTTTTGATCGAAATTATCTTCCAGCCGTGAGAGATGAAAACGCAGATGACGTCAAGAAGGAATTTTAGCCACCGGAACGGGTTCAAACCGAGCCACGATCTTCAAGTTATGAATTTTTTAGTGCGTAAAAACTGCACTTTCAGCACACTTTTTCACAATATTTCTTCGAGAAAAAATCGCACATTCGGAGACCTTCTTTAAACAATTGGCTCTCGAGTCGAACCTGAACTTGAGAATATTTTATTAGGGATACCTTGGCGAAAGAACACCTGAATATGACGCGCCGGGTTGGACTTATGAATCTTTGAACCCCTAATCGTTGCAAAACGGCGAACCGATCTTCACCACAGAAAATACTTTGAGAGCATCCATTGGCGAAATAAATGTCACTTGTAACCTGACGAATCTTGATAAATATACCTTTATTCCATAACCATAAAACCAATGATATGCGTGTATGAAAATAAAGAGGATAAATTTTGGGGTACAACAATGTGTTATACAAAAGAAACTATGATATGGTGCTACTCAGGTGTATGGAGAAGCAAGAACCAGATACACTTATGAGAGAAATCCATTAAGGTACTTTTGAAACTCATACAAATGGGCATGTCATGGCTAGAAAAATCCTGCAAGTGGGTTATTATTGGTTAACGATAGAAGCTGATTGCTACCATTATACAAAAACATGTCACAAGTGCCAAATCTACACGGACTAAATGAATTTTCCACCTACTCCTCTGAATGTCATGAGCTCTCCTTGGCCGTTTTTGATGTGGGGAATTGATATGATAGGCATGATCA
Organism: Vicia faba; assembly: GCA_948472305.1. Classification (NCBI taxonomy): domain Eukaryota; kingdom Viridiplantae; phylum Streptophyta; class Magnoliopsida; order Fabales; family Fabaceae; genus Vicia; species Vicia faba. The sequence continues at coordinate 928,441,457 of OX451741.1, read as the reverse complement.
ATCAAAAGCATCTAACGAACACCGGTTCATACTGGTTGCCATTGATTACTTCACCAAATGGGTAGAAGCGGAATCATATGTGAATGTGACAAGTCAAGGGATTACTCGATTTATCAAGCAAAATCTCATATGCAGATATGGGGTTCCAAGCATAATCATCATAGACAAGGGGTCTAATCTGAACAACAAATTGATGAAAGAGTTATGCGATAATTTCAAGATCGAGCATCATAATTCCTCACCATATCGACCCAAAATGAATAGGGCCATTGAAGCTGCCAATAAGAATATCAAGAAAATCATTCAGAAAATGGTGAAGACATACAAAGATTGGCATGAAATTCTTCCTGTTGCTCTACATGGCTATCATACTTCCGTACGCACATCAATAGATGCAACTCCTTTATCTCTAGTATATGGCATGGAGGAAGTACTCCCAGTTGAAATAGAGATTCCATCACTTTGAGTTATGATGGAAACAAATCTTGAAGAAGCGGAGTAGGTTCAGACGCTATTTGATCAGCTTAACCTCATTAAAGAGAAACGCTTGACAACTTTGTGCCATGGCTAGTTATATCAAAAGAGGATGAAGAAAGAATTCGACAAGAAAGTCCTCCCCCTAGTGTTCAAAGAAAGGGACTTGGTACTCAAAAAGATTATGCTACCTCGCCTCGATTCACGCAGTAAATGGACATCCAAGTACAAAGATTCATATCTGGTAAAAACAGCATTCTCCAGTGGTGGTCTCATCCTCAAAACAATGGATGGGGAGGAACTACCACATCCGGCAAATTCAGACGTAGTCAAAAAATACTATGTATAAAAATCTCCCTAAGCTCGAACCTTAAACAGGCGACTTAGGAAAAAAGGAGCGTCTCGGTGGATTGAAAACCCTAAAGGGCAATCCAGGAAAAAAATTTGGGACATGCACAAAAAATTATCCTGGTGGATTGAAAACCTGAGAGGGAAATCCAGGCAAAAATTAGGGATCTTACTCAAAGAAATAAAGAAAAAAAAGGACTGTGATCTAAGAACCACGACTACGACCATGAAGGAAGGGATTGATCTAAATCATTTGACTCAAAAGTAAAGGATATTGGAGCTGTCAAAAGGACATTAGAGAAATAGCAGTAGCAATTATCATTTTTATTTCCATTTTCTAGCTTAAAACTTTCTATAGTTACCTCTTTCAAGGAATTGCGTCATGTACTCTCGCCTATTCAAAGGCATATTCAATCAATAAAACATTGACTTTTTCAAATCTTTCAATTGTGTTTTTCTTTTCGGACTTGTTTGCAAAATACTACAATTATTTTTATGAATATTGCGTTGAAATCATTTTGTGGATTTGACAAATAGAAGAATTTGATATAAAACATCAAAAAGCATTTTGGTTAAAAACGTCGAAAGAAGGGCCACAACTACATCCATGTCTGCGACCATAGCCACGTCCATGCTTATATCCACGACAACACCCACGCCTACGCTTGTGATACAAATATCAAGATGCTAATGACACTTTTAATTTAAAGATACCACGAAGGTGCAACATACAACATCAGGGATGCGGTAACACAAAACCAATGGTTTAAAAGGAGAGAATATAAAAAAAAAACATTTTTACATTTGGGGGCATACACACATTTGGTACATATGTAAATACTTGGGGCATACACACACAAAATATTTGGGGCATATATCATACTTGGGTAGCACATCAATTTAGGGTATTATGCATATACATCATGCATGGCATCTTTTTAAACTACTTTGATTACAATTTTGAATTTTCTTGGGGTCCATGGTTAGCAAGCTTATCTGTGCGAACTGAATAGTTCAAACTTTAAGAGATTTGGGGTTTATTTCTTCATGATTGATAGTCTTGGTTGAGGACTGACACAACCAACATCAATGGTGAATTTGGGGTTTATTTCTTAATGTTGATAATCTTGGTTGAGGGCTGACAAAACCGACATCATTAGTGAATTTGGGGTTTATTTCTTCATGATTGATAGTCTTGGTTGAGGACTGACACAACAGACATCATCAGTGAACTTTGGGTTTATTCCTTCATGATTTATAGTCTTGGTTGAGGACTGACACAACCGACATCATCAGTGAATTTAGGGTTTATTTCTTCATGTTGATAGTCTTGGTTGAGGACTGACATAACTGACATCGTCAGTGAATTTGGGGTTTATTTCTTCATGTTGATAGTCTTGGCTGAGGACCGACATCATTAGTGAATTTTGGGTTCATTTCTTCAAAACCTAGCATATATCACTTGGCTATCGAGTCTTGGTTGAGAATGGACACAAATGACATCGTCTGTCCAAGTTCCAAATATCTGGTTTTGAGCTTGTATTATCTATCCTCTAGGTTGTGGTAGGTATGCAAAAATCTTTAGCTCATTACGTTAGTCTCGAAGCAGCAATGAATTACGTTAGTCTCGAAGCAGCAATGAGTTATCTCTCTCGGTGACATAATTCATTATATTAGTTTCCATGCGAAAATGTATTATTAAGCTCTATGTTATTCATCCCCTAGGTTGCGATGAATATACAAAATTTGTGTTAAGCTTACTATATTAGTCTCCAAGCATTAGTAAGTCAGCTTTTCAAAATTGTATTATTTTACATTCTAGGTTATGGTAAATATGCAAGAATCTACGATCTCTTTTTAGGTACTGACGAGTTATCTGCGTCGTCATATCTAAGTCAAAACAAAACTTTGGTTCAAACGCTGGTAAGATGATACATCATCATCTATGCCTACTTTTCATACCCATGGGAACGTTATACATCGTATCCTTATAATCTTTCAGGATAAATTTTGGGGTCTTCCAATATTTAATAAACTTCCGATCAGAACGTGCGAGACCTGCGTATTCACACACTATTCAACCGAAAGGAAATTAAATAGGGGCATTTTTCATACCCCTAATTTGCTTTGTTGATTTATGAATAATTTATTAATGTTATCATTTTTGTGGATAAATCCAATAAGGGGTTTAAAGGGATAAAGGGGGGTGTATTGTGTCAACATGGACCATTAAAAACTGATGGCTCATGTGGTTTATAACTTGTATAGAGGAGGGGTGTATATTTTTGCTTCAGATTAGCCCGTTATAGTCTTTATATACAGGCCCATTTAAGAAAAACAGGTGTTCAAAAAAGATGGGGGTGCATTTGGATTCTTGGACCAAGCCGGTAAGCCCATTAATAGTTTTTTTGGGTTAAATAGGGGGTGTTTTTGGTGTAAGGGCCCAGCTTTATTTTTTTGCATAGCCCATTTTGCATGGTCTAAAGAGGGATGTCTTAATAAAAAAGGGATTATCAGATTAGTTCATTAATATATTTTAGGTCCATTACGCCATTTAGTCGGCCCAATTGCTTTTGGTTGTTGAATAATGAAGGGAGAGTGTACGTTTTTTATTGTTTAATCAAAGAGGCCCGTAGAAATTCGTTTAAGGCCCAACAAATGGAACTAGCCCATTTTTAAGTTTTTTGTTGAGAATCTATTTCACAGTAAAAATATTATTTTATAAATCTTAATTTAAAAAATGGTGTTTTTTTATTAAGAAAAAATGTTAACATTAGGGCTTTCAATCGCGCGGTCCATTTTCCAAACTCAAGCCCAAAACTGAAAAGATTAAAGTCCAAAACAATAAGAAACGATCACTGTTCAAATTAAGGAAAGGAAGATGTAAGCTTTAGAGGGAAACAAATACTGTTCAGATCAAATCAAATCTTACATTGATTTGTCCCGAATTTTACAATCAATACAAATCAAAATATAATCAATCAACTTAATACAACTGAATCAAATCTTAACTAAATCAATACAAAATCAAACTAATTTGAAACTAATCAAAACTTATCAGATCGAATAAAAATTTTATACAGATTCGTATTACAATCAAATTGAAATAAATCCCTAATGCATAATTCTCTAAAAAATAACGACAATCTCATAAATTTGTTTCCTAAAACATCTAACTCTAAGCACTATAAAAACCTAAGAAAAAAAACAGAAACAGAGGGAGAAAATGGAGAGGAAAGATTTTATAGAAAATAAATTCTTGAACAGAAAAAAGGATAAGAAGAGGATCTGGACTTCGAAATCTAAAACCCAAGATCCGAGAAGCCACACCACACTGACACTCTTGCTACCATTCGCTGCCGTCATCTGAAAACAGAAGTAGGAAGGGATTAGCAAAGAGAGATCGGACTGAAGGATAAAAAACAAATGGAAAATTGTCGTGATAGAGGTATCTCTCATTTCACTTAGCTTCTGCATTTTTTATTTTTGTCTTGTTGAATTGTTGAGAGACTTGGGGATTAGGGTTGGATTTAGGATTGAAATTGTTGAAAATCGCTACTGTCGGGGTTAGGCTAGAGTTTCGTTGTGGTGTTATAGAGGAGGGGAGCGATAGAAACAAGGTGGAGAGGGAAAGAAGAAGAGGAATGAATTAAACAAAACGGAAGTGGAAAATATGAACTCTGTTGAGATCCCATACCCGTGTGTCCATGAGCCTACCGTGCGTCCTCATTGTAGGTTTCTCCGATCATCATCAAACACCCTTAAATTATGCTCCTATGGTAATATCGTGTACCCTGCCCGTATGGATTACTAATGGACCTACAAAGCGTTTGTAGTTTTGGGCCAAGCCCAATTACCACTTGCACCTCCCTTCATTTTACTAACGCACGCAGAATCCTCACACCCCCTTATCCTAATGGGCCAAGTCCAATATCTAGACTTGGACCCTTACTGCCTGCACCCCCATATTTTACTACCTAGTTCTAACTTACCCCCCCCCCCCCCCCCCCCCCCCCGTGCGTTGGGCCTGAATTCAATATCTGAATTCATGGCCCGGCTACTTACACCCCCTATATTACTAGCCCAACTTAATTCACACCCCATGTGTTTTTTAATTTAATTCCTTTTTTATTTATTATTTATAATTTGTATATTTTATATTTTTATATATTTATAAATCTTAATATTATTTATTATTTACTATTATAAATTAAACATTATTTTTTTCCAAAATTCATTCAAACATTTATTTTATTGCATTAAAATTGTTTTTAATCATGCATTTAATAAGATATTTTACAATTAACACATGAAAAAAATATTCAACCAACAATAAAGCTTATTTCCATAAATTAATTAAATTCAACAATCGATTTTCAAAAAGGATTACGAGAATATTTTAATCGACTGTGCGCTACGTCTAACAAACTCCACTATTCTCACACCTAGACTTAGTACAAGGGGGATTCAAATATTTTCATAATCCATAAAAAACACCAACTCATTGCGAACTACGAATTGGGACTTTGATTCCTCATAAGAGGATACATAGGCATACAACGAAAATCATGGAGAGTTCCCCTATTAAAAAACTAAAACCCTATTTCTTAAAAATCGCGCTTCTAAACCCTAGTTTCCTTGCGAACAGGTAGATGAGGGGTGCCTAACACCTTCCCTTCGTCTAAGAACGAGTCCTAAAAACCTAGAATCTCTAACATTAGGGTTATCCTTTATATTCCCTTCCTTAGGATAAAAATTAAGGGTGGTTACTCTCAATTTAAAACCGGTTACAACAAGTTGCATTCCATTTTATTGTCATCATTGAATATTTAAGTCCGTCAAACTCTAATGATGAGGTTTACATCTTTATTCGCTTAATCGTTCATGCTTGACTTATCATAAGAAATCAGTTGTCATCATTAAAATTTGATGTCCTTGTTAAAACTATATCACTTGTAAAACAAGGTTCCACACCCGTGAATTTTGACCCATGCTCCCTCTGAAGTTGAGACTCCTCTCACTTTCACTCAAACACTCTCCCAAGTCTTTGCAAGATAACAATTATATATGGCATGATAAATCATAATTGTAACCAAATACTCCATCCTTCTAACTTAAGAAATAAACAACGGAGATATTATTACCATACAAAATACAATGACACAGTAATAATAGAAAATTTGTGCATGTGGATAATTAAAGAAGGTTTTTATTGGGATGTTTGTAATAGAAACAAGACCAAAATTCGGGAAGATAACAGGATGCTCAATCAGTGTAGGTTTAAAGTCCTAAGAAAACTTGGACCTAAAGTTAATTGGAGTCAGGGACCTTATTGATAAGGTTTTGTACCCCAAAATTTTCCCTCCCATATTTTTCAATACATTTCAAATAAGGTCCTCAAATTGCTCAAGGAAGTCCAAGGGTTGACCAGACAAACTCTCTCCTAAGGAAGTCTACCCCAAATTAGGGTTTTAGTTTGCATAAAGATATTTGAATAAAAAGGGTCCCAAATTCTCACTATTATCCTAATATGTTTTCAAGATCATCCATGTCAAGTTTCAAGCCTTGCAGAAGAAGTTTGCTCAGTCAACTATTCAAATGCTTGAAAATCGACTATGCTAGGGCAAAAGTCAACTGTGGCCCACATACAGTCAAACTTCAAGATTCTTGGTCAACATTCTCATTTTGAAGCATTATTCATCATTTTATCAAGGGTTGATCATGATTCATCAAGGATTGCTCACAATTCATCAAAACCCAAAAGTTGCTAAATTAGGGTTTTGTAGGAAAAGTCAACTCAACTTTGACCAACCATAACTTTCTCATACTTTTATCAAAAATGACCCATCCAAAGCTCATTTTGAAGAGGATGCAATTCCCTACAATTCATCTTCATCTCCCAAGTTCAAAATATGCACTCACAAGAAGATATAAATTTGGACATTATAGGTCATTTTGAAATGTCAACAAAAACACATTTTTTTCAAAGCTTCATACATAAACATGGAAGACTCAATTGAGATGAGACTAAAAGGGTTGCTTAGAGGAAATATTGAGATTTCTAAAAAGTCCAAGAACACATCTCTAGGGTCAAAATTGAAGGAGTTATGCTTTGGTGAAGTTGACCCTTTTTGCGAAATTGCCAAAAGTAAAATGTGTCTCAAATTGCAATTTTTGTCAAATGGGACCAACTTTTTGTGCTTGTATTGAGTTGGTAACATGGTTCACGACCCATGATCCTTCCCACTTGTGTTTATTTTATTTTTGTAATTTATTTTGATTTTTATTTCAATTAAATCAAATTAATCAAAATAAAATCATGAAAATATCAAAACTAATCAAAGCTTGAGATTTTGTGCATGTTTAGGTCTCTTACACAGCTGGGAAGAGAATTAAATCGTGCAAGGGTCATTTAGACACAAAAAGATTGAGTTTTGCTTGATTTAGAAAGATTTGCATAAGAATCAAATAATGATTCAATCCTCTTAATTGAGAAAGATTTGAAGCAAGTTTGTAACCCTAATACATTCAAGGGTACATATAGAACATGTGCAGACCAAAAACAGGGACATTGGAGGCGTGCAAAGGTGGAAAAAATCTCAAAATTTCAAAGGAAAAGTGGTAATCTAATCTCATAGTTCCAAGCTTCCTCAAGCCATTCCAAGCACGCCATTCATTTACTGGACATCCAGGGACCTTATTCCAATCACTAGCAAGCCTCATACCATCCTAAAACGCGTTGTAAGCATCTCACGACATTGATACTTTATTGAAATCAAATATTATGATTCTGGCATTTGTAGCATGATTTCTTTACATATTCTTGATCACTGAAACATTTTCAAGCTATTGGTTATGTTCAATTGCATTTTTATTGATTATAGAGCAAGATGCCATAGTTAGGGTTCTTGGCTCGTTTTTGGGGTTTTTTGTTACAGGTACAATTGGCCATGAAGAGTGGTACCATGATGCTCGTGAGGTTGCCACGAGTTGATTGGTATCACTGGAATTAATTTACCATGCTTGCATAGGATTTTGGAGGTTCACAGGGTTGTACCTACGCCCAGAAAACCGTAGGTAAAAGTTCTGGACTTTTGCCAACGGAGGGAGGAAGAAGAAGGGTGGCGTGGCACTCCCTGACTGGCCCATTCAAAAATTCGCGCCTTTGTAATATATAATTTTGTTTTTTTCCAATATAATCATTGCTTGCTATTCCATGTACAAGAAAACGCGCTAGCTCAGATGGTCAGTGGACAAGGGAAATTGCCAAAGGGCCTGGGTTCGATCCCCAGGTCCCCATATTTGCCAATGTTATTTTCTTTTACATTATCAAGTACACATGCGTGCAAAGGGACCACCATATGCCATCATCCTTCAACCAACAGATCTCCAATCAGCTAAATCCAAGGGCCATCCTTTGGAGGTCCATAATGCACCCTAGTCAAGCAAGCATACAGGATCTAGAAAGTCAACATGGGCTGCTAGCATTTGGGCCCAGAAATTGCTAGTGGCACCCCCTCCATTGCTACTAAATCAGGCCCATCTCTCTTTTCTTTTTATATTTTTTCTTTTATTTATTTATTTTGTTTAAATTATTTTCTAATCACAAATTAAATTCTTTTTTTTTTAAAAATCATAAAATCAATTTCATCAAATTAGAATTTAGGTTTTTTATTTTTATCAAATTTAATTTAATAATTAGCTTAATTTAATTTTAGGGTAATTTTAACCATTTTGTAAATAATTTAAAATCAATTAGAAAATTAGGGTTTGTTTGATTTTATTTTTATTTTCTTTTTTTAAAATAACAAAAATGCAAAAATAGGTCAAATTAATTATTTTTCTTAATTTAAATTAATTAGTAATTAGGTTTGTGTTTATTCAATTAAAACCTTATTTTCTCTAAATAATCAAAAACAACAAAAAAACAATTTTTCTTTCAATTTGGTTTAGACAGGGTCAAAACCCTAATTTATCTCGTTCTTAATTCATCGCGCACATTCATTTATTTTTACGATATTAATGTAACTGCTCATGGTATGTAATAGTTTAATTAGGATTTTATTTTATTTATCATTTTACGGGTTTTTGGCTATGTAATTAATCCCCCTCTCCGAAGCCTTGTAATAGCGTAGTTTTATTTCTCGCATTTTAATTTTCGCAAATATTAACTGTTAGATGTATGATAATAGGATTGCATGACAAGACTGTATGTTAATTTTAAAAATGTTAGCAAACCCTAAATGTGCAAAGATAATAACTTGAAATTAAATCACTCGCACATGCGCACTCCTAGGGTATACTCTCACTTCGGTTGCCTTCGGTAAACGATCATTAAGTATAGGGTGTCTTAGTGGTTTCCCTCTTGTCTAAATGAAGATCAAATGTCCCATTCAGAAATGTTGCCTCGAAAATGTTGCCTCAGAAATGTTGCCTCGAATACGATCTTAAGACATTAGGGTTATCATTAAGACGTCCTAACATTGCTTTAGCGATTGTACGTCCCTTTCGAATTGACCCTTACAACTCCAACGATGATGCTACCTACTCTTTAATAGTGGGATAGCATTGTCTAAAGGAAACAAGAACAGAAACATTCTTTTTTCAAGTAGGTAGATGCTACTAGGTACTTGCTCAAAATAAACTTTTCCACACTTACACTCTTTTCAAACAAAGTTTTCAAAAACACTTCATAACACTCTTGAGGACTGATACAAGGGTTAAAACGAAGTAAAACAAAAAACTTTTCAAAACACACAAACACGGAAGCAATTTTCAAAATGATGAGCAAGTACCTAAGAGCCCGTAGAAAACTACGGATAGAAAGGGTGCTAATACCTTCCCTTTCTATAATCTACCCCCCGTACTCAAAATCTCGAAAAAGGAATTTTTTTGTGCTTTTGTCCTTTCCAGTTGGATAAAATAAAATTTGGTGGCGACTCTAGCTTACCACGACATTTTGCAAACACAAACGCAAAATACAAACCAACATTTTCACTAAAACAGTCTGGTTCTGCCACCGTATCATATAAGGCAAAAGGTTACTATAACCAAAGTATGATTCAAAACTCTTTCATACCTATAGATAGGATTAATATCCTTCAGATTCCCCTACACAACGTTGACGATGAGGACTACATAAGTTGGAGGGCCATAAAATATGGCCACTATATAGTGAAATCAGGCTACTATCTAATTCAGGAGTGGAAATAAAGGAAATAGGAGGAAAGCTCAAACCAGAAGGGGGACATACAATTCTGGGATAGAGTATGGAAAACTAAAGTGGCCCCTAGAAATAAAATACTTTTGTGGATAATAGTGCATGATATTCTCCCTGTCAAGGGGAACCTTAGTACTAAGGGTATTGCCAAAGACATCCTTTGTCAAAAATGTAATAGTAAAATAGATAATTTAGATCATTGTGTTAAGGAATATAGGTGGACTAATCACACATGGTCTGGATCATAGCTCAACATTAACATGAATCACATACAAACCATAAACCTTAAGGATTAGTGTAGATACAACATTCAGAACATGAATCAAGAAAGTTTAACTCTATTCATCACCATCCTAGATAAAATTTGGATGGCGAGAAATAAAATGACATTTGAGCATAATGATATTTAAGTTGTGGAAGTTATTGACCAAGCCCAAAGTAACCACAAAGATGAGTGGAATTTCCTTAATGAGAGGGACCATTAGGTAAGTAGAAATAAATTGTGAGGGAACTGTACGGCGTAGACCGATACGGTTGAAGCAATAGCTACGTTGATGTGGCATATTGGTTGGTATCGGTATCCTTTATGGAGAAACGAGGAGAATACAGGGCCGCTGTGTGTGTCGTTAAGCATCAACTGACCTTAGAACTTTTAATCGACCAACTTGGCCATTAGGAAGTAGTGAGATAGCCGGTCTCGGTTTAAAGCTGGGAACTGGTTGATACTCGATACTACACTCATTGAGACCATACTCTCGAGATAGTTCCGGCTGCAAGAAAAGATTGTGTGAGCTGAAACCATGACCGATGGAGGATGGTCAGTGATATTTATAACCTCTAGAACCCGGTTACTATTATTAGGACAGGTTGAAACCAACTGAACTTCAAGAGGGTAGTACCTAGACCCCATGCAAGCCTAAAACTTAAGGGCTCTTATGTGACTTGTTTGCCTTTACCATGTCTGTTATTTGTTATACATGTTGTGTGTTTTATCATGACATCATGCATCATAGCATAGAATACATACTTCATTATACTAACCATTTCAAAGACCGGGGGGATTTATCTTTGTTCTGTTTTGCAGATTATGGCTTCTGCGCGCAGAAACACCATTCGAGTTACCTTTGTGCAAATACCTGCTCAACTCAAAGATTTAGCCTCGAGAGTTTCTGATACTTCTTCATTCATTAGGAGACATGGTCAGCTTCTTAGCTTGGTTACCTCAAATTTTGATGAGCAGATGATGAGTGTGTTCTTCCAGTTCTTCGATCTGGTGCATCATTGCTTCACTTTCCCGGATTATCAGCTAGTTCCTACTATGGAAGAGTTTTCTCACTTATTGGGCATATCTACCCTCGAGCAGCTGCCCTTCACCGGTATGGAAGAGACTCTTAGGCCAGAAGACATTGCTTCAGCTCTACATTTGAAACGGGCTGATGTAGTATCTAATTGGGATACACGAAGCGGGGTTGAAGGTTTCTTGGCCAAGTTTCTGATGGATCAAGCTCAGTTATTCTGGGATAACTTGGATTTCCAGGCTTTCGAAGACATCTTGGATCTCCTTATCTACGGTTTGGTTCTCTTCCTGAATCCAGATTCCTTTGTGGATGTGAATGCAATTAAGATCTTCCTGTCTCACAGTCCTGTGCCTACTCTACTAGGTGATATCTTGCATGCCTTCTACACTCGTACTGTGTGAAGAAGAGGGACCCTCATGTGTTGCATGCCGCTGCTGGCGAGGTGGTTTATTTTGCACCTCCCCAAGTCCGTGTTGAAGAATAAGGAAGGTTTAGGATGGTCTTACAGGATAATGTCCCTTGCTCATATAGAAATTCTTTGGAGTTCTAAGGCTATGGAAAGCACTCCTGTCATTGATCGATGTGGGGGATACCCTAATGTCCCGATGCTTGGAATCAGAGGGGGAATAACCTACAGTCCCTGTTTGGCTTTGCAACAATTTGGTCGGGCTCAGAGAGACGGCCCTCATGAGCTACTTCTTACAGATATTGCCTTTGACTACAAGGAAGACGTTGACGAGCATCGTCGAAGGTTTATACGAGCTTGGGGCATGGTGAACAGATCTGACCCTCAAGAGCTAGGACCAAGGACTTCTCTCCCTATGCAGCCTTACCTCCAGTGGGTCTGAGCTCGTGCTCAGAAGCTTGGGATGCCTTATGAAGTTGTGTTGCCATTAATTGTGGAGCCTACCAATGAAAAGGGTGTTCCTTACACAGTCCTTTATCCCTACATGCCCACTGATCTTGGGGCATTGAAGAGATCCTGGATTCAGTTGAAAGAGGAGAGGCATACCTACCGAGAAAAGTACCATGAGCAAGAAAGGAAGATTCTGAAGCTCACCAGGCAACTTGAGAATGAAAGAATGATCAATGACTACGTCAGTACAAAGGGGAAGCGTCCATGGGATTTCTGATTTTTCTTTTTCTAGTTTAGATTTGTTTTCCATTTATTTCTTTGTAACACCTCAAAGGCATTGTTGAACTTTTTACAAGTTAATCTAATAAATTTTGTTCTATTTTTGTTTTGCAAATTTAAATCTCCCAAAGTCTTTGAAATCATTACATACGCATCCCATTGTCATGCACGCCATTACAGGTACCATTACAAGTTTCTCATCTTCTTCGCTGTTTATTTCAGCAGTTATGTCTTCTGATCAAGCAATCAAAGATCTTCAGGCACAAAATGCCCAGTTCCAAGAGATGTTCTTAAGCTTTGTTAAAGGGCAAGAGGATTTGAAAGCTCTCATTCTGAAAGAGAAAGAGAAGAAGAAGAAGAAGAAGAAGAAGAAGAAGAAGAAGAAGAAGAAGAAGAAGAAGGTCGTTCTTCTGAGTATGGGTAAAAGGTTTAGGGATAGTCTAAAACAGCAAGTTGATCTGTCCCTTTCATCTAAGGAAGAGGAGAACCAAGAAGAAGAAAAGGGCCCCAGTCCTGCCATTTCTGATAATGACACTGATTATGATGAAGAGCAATATCCTCCTGATGAGGATAGGTACAAACAACAAGAAGACCGTCTGAGTGCTATGGAGATTCAGAGGATCCCCAGTATGGATTTTGGAGAGTTGGGATTGGTATCAGGAGTGGTGATTCCTCATAAGTTCAAAGCTCCGGTTTTTGCTAAGTACGATGGAGTATCCTGTCCAAAACTCCATCTCCGCTCGTATGTCCAGAAAATTCAACCCCACACTGTTGATAGAAATTTGTGGGTACATTTATTTCAAGATAGTCTGTCAGGGACTCAGCTTGAATGGTTTTATCAATTGGAAGGAGCTAATGTTTGAAACTGGGAGGACCTTGCTGCTGCTTTTTACAAGCAGTATCAGTATAACGCCGACCTTGCTCCTACTCGTACTCAGCTTCAGGGTATGTCTATGGGTGCAAGTGAAGGTTTTAAGGACTATGTTAAAAAATGGAGAGATTTGGATGGAAGAGTCCAACCCCCTCTGTCGGATAGGGAGTTGGTTAACATGTTTCTAGGGACGCTATCGGGTCCATTTTTCAATCATCTGATTGGCAGTTCGTCATCTGGGTTTACTGAATTGATTTTGACTGGGGAGAAAGTAGAAGCTAGTATTCGAAGTGGTAAGATACAGAAAGGTACTTCATCAAGTGCAGAAAAGAAGCCTTTCACCGGTAAGAAGGAAGCTAGTGCAGTCTACGACTCGAGGAGCCAAAGTAGACCTGAACACCGTAAAGCAGTAAATGCAGTAGTAATATCAAGACCCACAGTTGCCCCACAATGCAACAATCAGCAAAGAATAGAGAGACCGCAGAGACAGTACACTCGGCTCAATATGACCTTGTCTCAGATTCTACCACAATTATTGAAGACCAGCCTGGTAACTCTGAGGGAAGCCCCGAAGAATCCCAGCACCACATCTCCGCTATATAACCCGAACGCCCCCTGCGCCTATCACTCAGATAGCCCAGGTCATGATACAAACACTGTTGGGCCTTGAAGAATAAGGTGCAAGATTTGATCGAAGCTAAAGAAATTGAGTTTGATGCTCCGGAGAAGCCCAACGTCATGACTGCTCCCATGCCCAAGCATGGTCATGGAGTAAATGTTGTGGACGATGATTTATTTGTGACCTCTGTGGAAGAAATTTCTACTCCTTTGATGATAGTTAAGAAGAATATCTTGTTGGCCGGTTTATTTCCGGGTTGTGGCGAAGGTTGCCACTTGTGTTCAATTCTTCCTACTAGTTGGCACTTATTGAAATCAGGTGTTCAGCGCTTGATGGATAACAAAGAAATCCTGTTCGACAAGACTATGATTCCATTATTTCCAGTTGAAGATGTTGCCATCATAACCATTTATGCCGATCCTTCCAAGGCTTCCTCGAGAAAGCCTGTTAGGGTTACATCTGTTCCAAGAATCGCTCTGTTAATCATTACTATCCCGGGTCCTATCCCATACACTTCGGATAAGGCTATCCCTTGGCACTATGGGGCCGATGTGTATTACCATGGAGTTAATCAAGACTTAAAGATTGAAGAAGTTGATGCTGATGTCAGCAATATTGTCGGGGCTAGCAAGGTCACCAAAAGCGGAAGACTCTTTTCTCCCGAGATTTACCCTCCGACTATTCACAAACTTGTTGCCATTCCATCTGCTAGTACATCAGCTACCATCCCAGTGCATATTCCAGTTATCACCCCTATCGCCGAGCCATCTGGAACTCGGGACAAAGAAATCACAAGTGAGCCTGCCCGGACGGAGGCACCTAAGAAGATCATTGTAGAAACCTCTAAGCAGGAGATAGAGGAAATTCTGAAGATCATCAAGAAGAGTGACTACAACATAGTCGAGCAACTGGGGAAAACCCCGTCAAAAATCTCCATGTTGTCCTTGTTGTTATGCTCAGAAGCCCATGCAAAGGCTTTAATTGCTTTCCTTAAAACTACGCATGTGCCGCAATAGACTTTAGCTAATCAATTCAAAGATTACGTAGCTAGCTTGACTGCCGACAATGGGTTGGGTTTCTCAGACGCAGATCTGACTACTAAAGGAAGAAATCATAATGATGCTTTGAACGTCTCAATCGAGTGCATGGGCACTACCATGGCCCATGTACTGGTGGATATTGGGTCCTCTTTGAATGTTTTGCCAAAGAAAGCATTAGACCATCTGGACTATGAAGGTTTGATTCTGAAGCCGAGTAATATTATGGTCAGGGCTTTCGACGGGTCAAAAAGGATGGTGCACGGGGAGGTGGACGTCCCGGTTAAAGTTGGATCTCAGACTTTTGCATCTACTTTCTATGTGATGAATATCCGACCATCCTATTCTTGCCTGCTAGGTCGCCCTTGGATTCATAAGGTTGGGGCAGTGACTTCTATGCTCCATCAGATGTTGAAATATCCAGTAAAGGGGAAGATTGTCACGCTGCAGGGTGAAGAGGAGTATATGGTGATCCATCTTATTTCCTTTAGCTATGTGGATATGGATGGGGAATTCATCGAAACCCCGTGTCAGAACTTTGAAGAGGTTCCCCAGACTTTGGCGTCGACTGAATTTGCTATTGACAAACCTCCGATGAAGATGGCTTCCCTCAAGGATGCCAGGGTAGTAATTGAAAAAGGTGGGTGTGAAAATTGGGGTCAACTCCCTGATTTCACACACAAGACTGACAAGTTTGGTTTGGGCTTTACTGCAGAGGCTCAAAGGATTGTTCGGCGCGCGTGGATGGGAAGACCTCCTCTGCACATCAGTAATCAGGGAGTGAATGCAATTGAGGATGATGAAGAAGAGTCAGATATCGACAGCTGGATCTACCCGACTACCAATGGTGGATTGAACAACTGGACGGCGAAGGACTTCGTGCCCGTTTCTTTTATTACACAGTAATAGACTTTTGTTTTGAGATTTGTAATAAACAGTTTAAAACTTTACGGCCCGGTGCCTTGCCTGAGGCACCTTGGCTTTGTTTGTGAGGGCTTATTATTTGTCATTTTCATATATCATCAATAAAGCATTGGACGTTTTCTTGAATTACAAATTTTACGCTCCTTGTTTTTCTTTTCTATCTCGCACTTTATCAAAACAGCTATTGTCTTACACACACTCACATATCATAATGCAGATCCACATCCACTCTGGATCCCATTGATAACAACTCTGCTACTGCCAGTTATGACTTTGAGAATCTGATCAACCAAGTCGAGGACGAAGGTGAGGGTGATTGTGAAGTGCCTGGGGAACTTGCTAGACTGTTACTACAGGAAGAGAGGGCCATACAGCCCCATGAAGAGCCAGTGGAATCAGTGAATTTGGGTACAGAGGAAGATAGGAAAGAGGTCAAGATAGGTGCGAATCTGGAGCCTAGTGTCAAGTAACAGTTGATACAGATGCTACGTGACTATGTTGAGATCTTCGCTTGGTCTTATGAAGATATGCCTGGTTTGGACACTGATATTGTGGTTCACCGCTTGCCAACTAAAGAAGACAGTCCTCCAGTAAAATAGAAGGTTCACCGTATGCGCCCTGAGATGTCTGAGAAAATCAAAGTTGAGGTCATGAAACAGTTTGATGCGGGATTTTTAGTTGTCACTTCTTATCCGCACTGTGTTGCCAATGTTGTTCCGGTTCCTAAGAAGGATGGTAAGGTACGAATGTGTGTGGACTATAGAGATCTGAATAGGGCAAGCCCCAAGGATGATTTCCCACTTCCACACATTGATGTTCTGGTCGAAAACACCGCGCAGCATAAGATCTTCTCCTTTATGGATATTTTTTCTGGTTACAATCAGATCAAGATGGCTCCCGAAGACATGGAGAAGACAACCTTCGTTACACAGTGGGGCACCTTCTGTTACAAGGTCATGCCTTTCGGGTTGAAGAATGCTGGGGCAACTTATCAGCACGCCATGGTCGCTTTGTTCCACGCCATGATTCACCATGAGATCGAGGTTTATGTTGATGACATGATAGAAAGGTCCCAGACTGAGGAAGAACACCTCGATCATCTACAGAAACTGTTTGACAGGTTGAAGACATACAAATTGAGGTTAAACCCGAACAAGTGCACCTTCGGGGTAAGGTCTGGTAAGCTGCTGGGTTTCGTTGTTAGTGATAAAGGTATTCAAGTGGATCCTGCAAAGGTGAAGGCTATACAGGAGATGCCATCTCCTTGAACAGAAAAAGAAGTCAGAGGCTTTTTGGGACGTCTGAACTACATCGCCCGATTCATTTCACATCTGACTGCTACTTATGAGCCAATCTTCAAGCTGCTGAAGAAAGATCAAGTGGTAAGATGGAATGATGAATGTCAGGCCGCTTTCGAAAGGATAAAAGACTATCTCCAAGAGCCACCTATTTTAATGCCTCCAGTTGAAGGGAGACCTTTGATCTTATACTTGACCGTACTGGATAATTCAATGGGGTGCATGCTGGGGCAGTATGACGAGTCTGGCCGAAAAGAGCACGCTATTTACTACCTTAGCAAAAAGTTTACCGACTGGGAGACCTGATACTCGTTGCTCGAGAAAACTTGCTGCGCTTTGGCATGGGTTGCTCGCCAGCTGAGACATTATATGCTGACTTACACTACCCTATTGATATCAAAGATGGATCCAATCAAGTATATCTTCGAAAAGCCCGCCTTGTCTGGAAGAATAGCAAGATGGAAGATGATCTTAACTGAGTATGACATTCAATACACAACCCAAAAAGCAATCAAGGGGAGTGTATTGGCGGATCATTTGGCGCATCAGACCGTGGATGACTGCCAATCCATGAATTTCGAGTTTCGGGATGAGAACATCATGTTGGTGACCGAATGTGAAGAACCTGGACCGGATGAAGGACCTGAGGAAGGATTCCAATGGTCTATGTATTTCTACAGAGCCTCAAATGAATTGGGTAACGGCATTGGCACTGTGATTATATCTCCTGAGGGTTGTCATACTTCGTTCACTGCCCGATTATGTTTTAACTGCACCAACAATATGGCGGAGTATGAAGCATGTATCCTAGGTCTTCAAGCTGCTATTGACCTAAGGGTTAAGTTCTTGAGTGTATTCAGAGATTCTGCTTTAGTGATCAGTCAGATCAAAGGTGAGTGGGATACGAAACACCCAAATCTTATTCCTTACAAAGCGTATGTATTGACGCTGCTCTCGCACTTCGAGGAGATAACCTTTGAACATTTCCCGAGAGAGGAGAATCAGTTAGCGGACGCGCTAGCTACCATGTCTTCTATGTTCAAAGTCAGGTGGGACAATGAAGCTCCCCAGATTACCATCGAGAGGTTGGACGAACCCGCACATTGCTGTAATATTGAGACTGAAGAAGTAGCAGATAAACCCTGGTTTCACGAGGTAAAGAGGTATCTTAAGGCTCAGGAATACCCCGAGGGTGCATCTGTTAATGATAAGAAGTTTTTGAGGAGATTCGCTGAAAAGTTCTTCATTAGCAATGGGATCCTTTACAAGCGTAACCATGATTCAACCTTACTGCGATGTGTGGACAAGAGCGAGGCAGAAAGGATCATGGTAGAGTTACATGAGGGTACCTTCGGAACTCATTCCAATGGACATACTATGGCAAAGAAAATCCTACGGACAGGATATTACTGGTCCACTATGGAAGCCGATTGCTATCAGCACTCTCGGACCTGTCATAAGTGCCAAGTCTATGCTGATAAGGTGCATGTATCTCCGGTTCCTCTGAATGTTTTGACAGCTCCTTAGCCTTTTGTAATGTGGGGCATCGACATGATTGGCGAGATCAGCCTACTGCATCCAACGGGTATTGTTTCAATCTGGTAGCTATTGATTATTTTACGAAGTGGGTTGAGGCAGCTTCTTTTGCTACAGTAACCAAGAATGTTGTGGCGCGGTTCATCTGACACAATTTGATCTGTCAATATGGTGTACCAGAGAGGATCATCACTGACAACGGTACAAATCTCAACAATACAATGATCACTGAGCTTTACAAACAGTTTAAGATTCAGCATCATAACTCTTCTCCCTACCGGCCGAAGATGAATGGGGTTGTTGAAGTAGCTAATAAGAACATCAAGAAGATTATGCAGAAGATGACGGTGACATACAAAGACTGGCACGAGATGTTACCATTCGCTCTTCATGGGTACCGTACCTCAGCACGGACATCAACAGGGGCAACACCCTACTATTTGGTGTATGGTATGGAAGCGGTCTTACCCATTGAGGTCCAGATACCCTCTCTTCGGATTATGAAGGATGCAGGTTTGAGCGAGGATGATTGGATCCAAACCCGACTTGATCAGCTGAACTTAATCGACGAAATAAGACTTACTGCTATCTTTCATGGTCAGACGTATCAAAAGCGAATGATCAAGGCATTTAATAAGAAATTCAGATGACAAGAGTACCAAGTCGGGGATCTAGTGATCAAACGCATCATACTGCCACAAGGTGATCCCAGGGGAAAATGGACCCCTATGTGCGAAGGGCCATTTGTGGTTAAGAACATTTTTTCGGGAGGAGCTATGACTCTAACCACCATGGATGGTGACGACCTTCCCCACCACGTCAATGCAGACATAGTGAAAAAATACTACGCATAATCAAAGACCCGCTAGGTTGACTGGCCTAGGCAAAAATAAGGGCTTCCCAGCGAACCAAAAGGGTTCGGGCAAAAGTAAGGGATGAAAATGAAAAAAATTTGTACACCTGGCAAGTTGAAAACCTGAAAAGGCGGCTTGGGCAAAAAAGGGTATCCCGGTGGATTGAAAACCCGAAAGGGCGGTCTAGGAAAAAATTAGGGATCAAAGCGTAACACTATGTCTCATTGGATCATTTGGCAACCAGACTTCAGTATCGACTACGAAGCTCGGACGACGCTAATCAATCTGATCTACCTTCAACCAAGTAGCAAAGTGATGAGACACTCGAAGATATAAAGGCAATAGCAGAGTTGGAACCCAGTGGGATTGTTTCACATAGCTGTTTTTCTTTCTTTTACACAAATTGTATAAATTCCGTTCTTTCGGAGGCGTTCTCTTATTAGGGCGTCAGCCTCTTGTACAAAACGCCTATTATAGGCTAACTTCAAAAATCAATACAATTCATTTTACAATAAAATTCAAAATTATTTTTTCTTTTCCTGTTTTGTTTTGCAAGAACGTCCAATGATTCATTTTTGATATATGCATTTGAAAATGATTGTTGCTCATAAATATTTACATGCGAAACAAAAGACAATTACTCGTAACTCCAGGAACAGGGGAAAACAAAAAGTGTCCAAAACTTACAGTTGCTCTACCCACCAGGTATAAGGATAGAGTCAGTTTGAGAAAATGACTAAAGGTACATACACTCCTCGCAGAGTAGGAAGTGTCTGAAGACAGTGATGTTAGTTCTCCCCAGCCAAAGTTCATAATCACGAATAAGTCGGAAAAATTCTCCCCAAGCAGAGTTTATCTATCACCAGCAATAGAAGATTATCCTCAGTGGAGTTTATTTCTTCCACATACAGAAATTCAATCCCCGGCAGGGTTCATTATCGCCAGCAACGGTAATTCATCCCCAGCCAAGGTTATTTATCTAAATCAGCAAATCTTCTAGCAGAGCATCTCTCTTCCCCACAGAGTCATTCTATCGCCACTTTATTCTTAAATCATATTCGTTTGTTACCCCAGCGAGAAAGAGGAACTCAACTCCTTGTACTCTCTAGCAGCAATCTGGGATTTATTTTCCCCAGCTAGAAAACATCACGAGAACATTGCATATCCATACATCATGGCATGCGCATACGCGTCATACAACATAATCTCATTTATTTTTAGAGCATCATTACTCGATACATGTCATACATCATGACATTGCATACGACTAACTCTTTACCTTTCAGAGAAAGATACAATCAAACTATCACCAGTTTCTCTGGTTCAGTCAAACTGATGCCAAGATTTCTATTCCAATTCAAGCTATGAAGCCCGGATCCGATCGGATAATATCTTGATTTCTCCATCACATTGCGAAGCCCAGAGAACGACAGGATAACAGTTCCAAAATACCGCAAAGCCTGGAATCGACCAGATAGTGGTTTATCTTAAACTCAAGCTATGAAGCCCGGAAATCGACCGGAAAATAGTTGAATCCCCAGCAAGTTATTGTGAAGCCTGGACTCTACCAGATAGCAATGCAAGTTACTGTGAAGCCTAGAAATCGACCAGATAGTAGTACAAGACACCATGAAGCCTGGAATTGACCAGATAACAGCTTAGTAAGTTATTGTGAAGCCTGGATTACAAACAGATAGCAATACAAGATACCATGAAGCCTGGACTCCACCAGATAATGGTATAAGACGTTGTGAAGCCTGGATTACGACCAGATAACAGCGAAGAATACTAAGCCTGGAATCGACCAGATAGTGGTATATCTTTAATGCAATTTATGAAGCCCGGATTCGACCGGATAATATCTTAATTTCTCCAAATACCGTGAAGCCTAGACTCGACCAGATAATGGTATAGGACACCGTGAAGCCTGGATTACGACAAGATAGCGGCAAAGAATACTGAAGCCTGGGATACGACCAGATAACAGTATAAGGTACTGTGAAGCTTGGATTTCGACCAAATAGCAGTTTACCTGGCCAATTACTAAGAAGCCTGGAATCGACCAGATATTAGTATTGCCTTAAGTTCAAGTTGAAGCCCGGGTACGACCGGATAACAATTTAATTCCTTCTGAAGCCTGGAACACGACCAGATAAGAAGTGAGAAATTGTGAAGCCTGGATTACGACCGGGTAGCAAGTTTAATCTCATCCCCCCAGTAAGTCGATGTGAAGCCTAGAGCACGACCAGATAGAAGTCGGTCTTATTTTACTCAGCAAATCACTGTGAAGCCTAGAGCACGACCAGATAGTAGTTCATTTGCACCTCTTCGACCAAGAGGTGGTTCCCCAGTATAATAACGAACGACTGAAGCTCCTAAAATTCTACTTTTACCAAGACAGAGACTAGCACTCCCCAGCGTAGTCCTCCTCAATAACAGGTATACGGGCTCTCGCAAAGGAATCTCTTATGTGATCGACACTTCTCCTAATGGCATCTTTAAGCCCATACTCCGTCATTAATCTCCAAATGGCGTCTATAAGCCCATTCCCGACCTCACAAGACAAGCACCACCTCATGCGAGTGCAAATTTCTGGGCACTCTAGTGTTCAATCATCTTCCACCTTCAGATCACGAAAGGCAAGCAAGCCAATCTACATCCTAAAGTTTAAGAAGATTGAACAATGGCAGTTTTTGTACCCCAAAATTTTCCCTCCCATATTTTTCAATACATTTCAAATGAGGTCCTCAAATTGCTCAAGAAAGTCCAAGGGTTGA
This sequence comes from Vicia faba, assembly GCA_948472305.1. Taxonomy (NCBI): domain Eukaryota; kingdom Viridiplantae; phylum Streptophyta; class Magnoliopsida; order Fabales; family Fabaceae; genus Vicia; species Vicia faba. Next base: position 928,419,066 of record OX451741.1, on the reverse strand, counting down.
CCAGACAAACTCTCTCCTAAGGCAGTCTACGCCAAATTAGGGTTTCAGTTTGCATCAAGATGTTTGAATAAAAGGGGTCCCATATGCTCACTATTATCCTAATATGTTCTCAATATCATCCATGTCAAGTTTCAAGCCTTGCAGAAGAAGTTTGCTCAGTCAACTATTCAAATGCCTGAAAATCGACCATGCTAGGGCAAAAGTCAATTGTGGCCCACATACAGTCAAACTTCAAGATTATTGGTCAACATTATCATTTTGAAGCATTATTCATCATTTGATAAATGGTTGATCATGATTCATCAAGGATTGCTCACAATTCATCAAAACCCAAAAGTTGCTAAATTAGGGCTTTGTAGGAAAAGTCAACTCAACTTTGACCAAGCATAACTTTCTCATACTTCATAAAAAATGACCCATCCAAAGCTCATTTTGAAGAGGATTCAATTCCTTACAAATAATCTTCAGCTCCCAAGTTCAAAATATGCACTCACAAGAAGATATAAATTTGGACATTATAGGTCATTTTGAAAAGTCAACAAAAACACCTTTCTTGTCAAAGCTTCATACATAAACATGGAAGACTCAATTGAGATTATACCAAAAGGGTTGCTTAGAGGACAGCTTGAGCTTTCTAAAAAGTCCAAGAACACATCTCTAGGGTCAAAATTGAAGGAGTTATGCATTGGTCAAGTTGACCCTTTTTGCAAAATTGCCAAAAATCAAATGTGTCTCAAATTGCAATTTTTGTCAAATAGGCCCAACTTTTTGTGCTCGTATTGAGTTGGTAACAGGGTCCACGACCCATGATCCTTCCCACTTGTATTTATTTTATTTTTGTCATTTATTTTGATTTTTATTTCAATTAAATCAAAGTAAATTTTATTTCTCGCATTTTAATTTTCGCAAATATTAACTGTTAGATGTATGATAATAGGATTGCATGACAAGATTGTATGTTAATTTTAAAATGGTTAGCAAACCCTAAATGTGCAAAGATAATAACTTGAAATCAAATCACTCTCACATGCGCACTCCTAGGGTATACTCTCACTTCGGTTGCCTTCGGTAAACGATTATTAAGTATAGGGTGTCTTAGAGGTTGCCCTCTTGTCTAAACGAAGATCAAATGTCCCGTTCGGAATGTTTCCTCGGAAAGGTTGCCTCAGAAATGTTGTCTCGAATACGATCTTAAGACATTAGGGTTATCATTAAGACGTCCTAACATTGCTTTAGTGATTTTACGTCCCTTTATAATTGACCCTTACAACTCCAATAATGATACTACCTATTCTTTAATAGTGGGATAATGCTGTCTAAAGGAAACAAGAACAGAAACATTCTTTTTCCGAGTAGGTAGATGCTAGTAGGTACTTGCTCAAAATAAACTTTTCCAAACTTAGACTTTTTTCAAACAAATTTTTCAAAAACACTTCGTAACACTCTTGAAGACTGATACAAGGGTTAAAACAAAGTAAAACAAAAAACTTTTCAAAACACACAAACATGGAAGCAATTTTCAAAATGATGAGCAAGTACCTAAGAGCCCGTAAAAAACTACGGATAGAAAGGGTGTTAATACCTTCCCTTTCTATAATCTACCCCCCGTACTCAAAATCTCGAAAAAGGAATTTTTCTGTGCTTTTGTCCTTTCCAGTTGGAGAAAATAAAAGTCGGTAGCGACTCTTGCTTACCGCAAAATTTTGCGAATACAAACGCAAAATGTAAACCAGCATTTTCACTAAAACAGTTTGGTTCTGCCACCGTATCACATAAGGCAAAAGGTTACTATAACCAAAGTCTGATTCAAAACTCTTTCATACCTATAGATAGGATCAATATCCTTCAGATTCCCCTACACAACCTTGACGATGAGGACTACATAAGTTGGAGGGCCAGAAAATATGGCCACTATATAGTGAAATCAGACTACTATCTAATTCAGGAGTGGAAATAAAGGAAATAGGAGGAAAGCTCAAACCAGAAGGGGGACATACAATTCTGGGACAGAGTATGGAAAACTAAAGTGGCCCCTAGAAATAAAATGCTTTTGTGGATAATAAAGCATGATATTCTCCCTGTCAAGGGGAACCTTAGTACTAAGGGTATTTCCAAAGACATCCTTTGTCAAAAATGTAATAGTAAAATAGATAATTTAGATCATTATGTTAAGGAATATAGGTGGACCAATCACACATGGTCTGGATCATAGCTCAACATTAACATAAATCACATACAAACCATAAACCTTAAGGATTGGTGTAGATACAACATTCAGAACACGAATCAAGAAAGTCTAACTCTATTCATCACCATCCTAGATAAAATTTGGATGGCGAGAAATGAAATGACATTTGAGCATAATGATATTTAAGTTGTGGAAGTTATTGACCAAGCCCAGAGTAACCACAAAGACGAGTGGAATTTCCTTAATGAGAGGGACCATTAGCAGGTGCACGACTTCAAGATGAAGCAAATTACTAAGGATAATAAATAAGGATCAGCACCATATTGATAAAACTCAAAATATTAAAGAGAAATATGAGAATTACAAGGAAGATCATGATATATTATAGAACACGTAGTCAAACAAAAAATGGAGTACATGGGCATATGAAAACTTATTTAATCACAAGGAGAAGTATCAATAAATGCCCAAAAAGGAGGATTTTTCCAGTAACCTGGAACAAAAGGAATACAATCAGAACCAAGATCATGGTAGCAACAAAGTCAATATGAACCAAGGTAATCAAAACTAACAAATTATTGACCTAAATCAGCAGTTCAATTCTAGTAGGCAACCTTAGGGAGAGTACATCATAGAGGAAAAAGGGAAAAATATTGTTAAGAATCAAGATAAGGATAATAAAAATTACAATAAGAAATAGGACATACATAACACAGAGAAACTTTTCCTAGGTAACATGGAAAACCCATCACCTAAAAAGCATAGAGAATATGAGAAATAATAATCAGCAGTAGAACATTAATCCTTGGGCCAAGCGTGGAAGAGATAATAATGGGGACAAGCAAGCTGGAAGAGGAGAAGAGAACAATATAAGGAATACAAATCAAAACAATGAAAATAGTAAGAGTTATAAAATAAGAAGGATGGAATAAGGAAAGATAATATAGATTGTACCCTTGGCACCTGATATCTAAGAAAATGAAGGAGCAATGTGAAGATCTAAATCAACGATAAGGAAAACCCTAACATGCAGAAGGATATGAGACTAGAAAAAATCAAGATTAGTAAGGCCAAGCAGAATAGAACACAGAAAAGAAAAGATAACTACAAGAGAACCTAGAACAAATAGAGCGAGATTTTGACTCTCAACATGGATGTGAGTCAGATTGAGGAAGGAACTTGGGGTCTTGGAGTGATTATCTGTAATTCAGATGGTCAAATCATGGAAGTGAAGTCAAACTGGATGGTTGGAGAAAATAATCTATTGCCAGCAGAAACTATGGCGATGAAGATTGGGTTATATATTTCCAGTGATAAAGACATCAAACGTTTGAGAATTAAATTAGATTGCCTCGAGTTTGTGAAGTTGATGAACCATGGAGGTGATTATCTACTTACAACATCGACAAGGAGGATATGCCATAGAATGGTGAAGATGAAGCAGCAATTACAAAAGATCGATATTGTTCAAATACCCAGAGAGAAGAAGAAGACGAAGCATGAAGCCGCTAGAATTTGTGTCTCCAAGAGTATCGAGAACATCAATAATCCAGATAAACATAAAAATAATAGACCCTTAGAGGACAAATCCATAATGGGCCTAAAAGCCCAATTGTAACCTAATTTCTTTATAGTAGATTTTGGTGTTAAGAAAATAAAAAAGTTGCACAAAAAACTATAAGGTACGCATGCCTAGTGGCAAATCTAGACAATTTTTGTAATGGTGGCAAAAAATTCTTAGAATATATTCATAAAAATAATATTAAATATATATATATATATATATATATATATATATATATATATATATATATATATATATATATATATATATATATATATATATATATATATATATATATATATATATATATATATATATATATATATATATATATATATATATATATATATATATATATATATATATATATATATATATATAATTTATGAAGAAAATATTATAAAAATTTATAATATAGACAATATTTTCATTTTAAAATATGATTATTTTATATTAAGATTAGAATTAATTTATTCTGATAGATTACTTATTCAAAAGAATTTCAAATAAATTGACTTATTTAAACAAAAAAATTATTTGTTTATGGATGGCCAAATTGGAATTTATAGAAAAATTTGTAATGAAAATAATATTTTAGTGGGGGCTTAAGCTCCCTTTGTCACTGTTCTGGACTGGATCAATGACTAGAACTATCTCAATCCACTTCCACCTTTAGCACAGCCCAATTATGTTGGCCAAACATTCCTGGTAGACAACATCCTCGAATGAAACGACCTTCAATGCCCAAAAAGCACATCACACGAAGAGCAAAAGCCCAGGAAACGCTCATTAAACTCTTATGTCTGTCATCTCATCATTGCTCGATGCAACGGCTAGTTACGGGCATGACTGACCGTTTTGACCAAGTCCTGGCAGCTACCTATTTTTGTGGACCTGGATATCTATGCCAAAAAATAGGGATCAATGGCTACGTGTTGGGGGAATTATATAAGCCTTCACACTTGTGAGGGCTAGGTATCCAATATTCATACTAAAAACCCTAAGGTCTTTCTTGTATCTCTTTGCACTCATTCTTACTTGATCGTCAGAGTGCCTTGCAGGTACACCCACATCCTCTCCTCGTATTTCTAGTCCAACAGACGTTATCATCAAGATCCACTTTCAGGTATTGATCAACCGGTAAGATCAGTGGCATCATCTGTGGGAAACTATTTTCCCTATCTTCCTTCTTCCTCGAAATCGAAGACCAAAGATACCTTCATACCATCAAATAAGGGCCGATAACAATGACCATAATCTGTCTAGAAAAGTTATACTTTCTCCTGTCCACAAGACATATAGGAGCCAAGAACTTCCTCATCTAGAGGATATCCCCGATATCAGAGATGGTCGGATAACATCCCCAGACTCTATCGATGCTGAACACGACAACCTGTAACTCTTGGGCAATCAGTGTTCCAAGAACCCCAACGAGGAGCTGCCAAAAGTCCTCCATCCAGTTCCTATTCCACTAAATGCTGACCTGGCCATGGCAGCACTGCTCGGTTCCCTTAATCAAACCAACACCCTAATCCTGCAGCAGAGCAAGAGGATTGGGGACTGGGAGAAGAAGCGGTCAAAGTCTCCTCCTCGTAGACACCAGTGTTATGGATCTCGCTGTCCGTCTCCACCAAGGCATGGTCGTCCCCCACACAGGAGAAACAAGAGGGTTTTTTCATCAAGAAACGAGGTCGTACGCCTCTCTTTAATGATCGATGCTCCCGATATCCAAGAAGACAAATAACAGTTGGCTTGACCGCAACCACTCACCCTCACCCAAGCCAAGAAGGAGCACCTCTCCCTGGCGGGACAACAGTCTCCAACAAGAAAGGGATCATCATTCCCCATCACCATCTCCTGATATAAGCGATGATGACGAGCCCCGTGGCCCGTTATCAAGAGAAATCATGCAGACCATACTCCCTATCGGTCTAGAGAAACCTCCCTGCTGGGGATATACGACGGAACAACCAATCCTGACGAGCACATCAAGAACATCGATGCGCTGCTCGACTACAGGGGGTTCCTGGAGCAATCAAATTGGGAAGACAATTTTCCAGGCACTTCACTACATCTCGCCGACATCCCAAGTGAGAGGCATCTTTGGAGGAGATCATTCAAGGGAGGGATGAGTCCCTCTGAGCATACATCGAGTGCTTTAACAAAGAGGTTGTATAGGTCTCTATGTCCGATGGAATGCAGAAATATTTCCTCAAATGCAGGCTTCGTCCCTGTCGCGACTTTGCCAAGGCATTTGGCATAGAATCATTGGCCACCCTGGATGCTCTCCTCCTCAAAGCACAGGCGTACATCCAATACAAAGAAAAGGAGGCCACCAACAATGCGAGGGACTTGCGGCATAGAGAGAATGCAAAAGTCCCAAATAGTGATGAACCCTCGACATCCCATCGAGGAGGAGAAAAATAAAGGGAAGATACGTCTCGAGAGTCTAGAGATTATAAGAGACCAGGTGGTAGTTTTCAAGATTGCACCCCTCTCAATGCTTCACATGAGCGTATCCTTATTGACCGCACCAATGCGAATTCAAGCAAGTTGGGGTCTACTTTCCCCGACAAACAACATCTAAACCAGGGACAGATAAAAGCAAGTACTGCAGATTCCACAAAAGTCATGGCCACATGACGAAAGACTGCATCCATCTTAAAGATGCCATTCAAATCCTCATCTGGGATGGGCATCTCAAACAATATAAAAAAAATATACTCCCCGGAAAGACGCTCCTGAATCAAAGAAAGTCGAGGAAGAAGATACCTGCCCCGATAAAGCTCTCATGCTTGTCGCCATGAGCATCACGAAGCCAGAAGAATTTTATTTCCCCAATGTAATACAGTGGGAGAACTAACTTATTTTTCGTTTTATCGCAAATGTTACGGATAGCAAGAGCCGCCACCGACTTTTCTTTTATCCAATAAGGAAAGGGTGAAAAGAACAGGAAAGACCTTGATAGATTTTGAGTTCGGGGGGTAGGTTATGAAAAGGGGAAGTGTTAGCACCCTTTTCATCCATAGTTATCTACGGGCTCTTAATCACTTAGCTCACTTTGAGAATTTACTTTTTGTGTGTGTTTGAAAATATTTTGAAGTTTGAACTTTGTAACGATTCTTGTATCGGTCCTCAAGAATGCGTTCAAAGTGTTTTGAAAATATCTTTGAAAGTGTTTGTGTAAAATGTTTTGTTTTGTTGTGAGCAAGAAATTAAAAGTTCTACCCACTCAAGTTTGTTCTTGTACTTTTCCTCCTCATTTAGATAGTGTTATCCATACCATTAGTTAGTAGGAAGCCCTATCGTTGGATGTGAAGGGACAAGCGAAGGGTCATCGTACGGTAATCGAAGGCAACTTGTAAGGATGCTTTAGCAATTTTTGTAAGGGACTAGATCATTTATTGAAACTCAACATCGAAAGGGTCATCGAGGGACTATGATCTTTTGTTTGAGGGACTTTGCTAAAATGTCCCCGCTTTCGAGGGACATGACCGTTTTTATTCTGAGGGTAACAAGAGAGATTATCCTAGAGGTGCAATTGTGCGAGTGTTTTGTTTTCAATTATTTATCTTGAAATTTTAGGGTTTTATAATTATTCTTTTTTATCTTTTCATACAAACCCTAGTTACTAAGCAAAAACATAGAAAATATAATAGAAGGAAATAAAAGGCAGAAAATTTAAACCTAGGCTATTACAATGCTTTGGGGCAGATATAGAATAGTAAAAGTGAAAAAGGAATCCTAAGTTATTACATACTAGAAGTAGTTACGTGATACTAAAATGCGGAAAAAATAAGTTATGCTATTACAATTGCGAAACCTATACAGTTTGTCTAAGAAAATGTGAGAATAAGAAAAGAGGAAAAAATGTTTTTGATGATTTTTTATGGAAAAATAGATTTATGATGAAAGTAATTAAACCTAAAAATTCTAATTGATTTTAAAATTTCAAAAAGGTTTAATTAATTAAATTAAAGGTTTAAATAAAAAAACCTAAAAACTAATTAATTTTAGTTAGTAAAAAAAGATTAATTTAAAAGTTGATTAAAAAAACAAAAACCTAATTTAATTAGGATTTGTAAAAAAAAGGTTTTGTTTTATGGTTAAGTGAAAATAGGGTTAAGTTTGCCAAAAGAATTAGGGTTTAAGGAAAAAATTAAGGAAGAAAAAGAAGTTGGAAGTAAAATCAAACAAACTGCTAAGGGTGGGTGTTAAACCTACGCCCTTTTCCCTTTACCAACAAGGTTCACCGTTGCACCAAGCGTGCGCTAGTGTTATCAAAATGCGCATCATCCAAAATGTAATCAACCTGCAAGGATTAGGAAAATATGAAGAAAAAAATATCAAAAGCAGGGATCGAACCCACGCCCTTGCACACTAATGCCTTAATGCACGCTTTCTTGCCACTAGGGTGGCTATTTCATCTGTTATATCATTGAAACGAAATAAATATAAAACAAACATTATTGCATGCACTGGAGAAATGTCGGAGCCCTAGCTTCGGTCGTCTTCTTCGGTGAGCTCGTTTCCTTGTTCCTGCAAAATAGCAAACATCAATGACTCAGTGATACCTTACCCCCCTAATTTAGGCCTTGCGGTTTCAATACAACCATTATTTTTGGCTAAATATATCTGTAAAAATAGACACGAAGCATATAGTTTGAAACAATTCAAACATGGCCAAGTATGGTTCGATCGTCATGGGGGTTATGCAATAGGTCTATCATGCGTGGTTATGTCTCTGAAACATGTTAGTGAGGTTAGTATACATTAAAACGACATGAAAACGAGAATTCAAATTTTCAAAAAATCAAGAAACTGGCAAGGCATGTATGTTGGTTTTATACCCTTTGGATCATCACACTCGATCCCATCTTACCCTATAGTTATTCTGGAATGGAATGTGACGATAGGTTTTGCTTGAAAGTGACTGCAACTAGGGTTTGTAACTTGCTCTAGTTTTAAGAATTTTGGAATTTTGGAAAGTTGTTTCTTGCAAGGGTTTTTCGTGGCTTGTTATGTTTGAATGAATAAGGTTATATAGAGTTGAATTAGGTCAAACAAGAGTGGGCTTGGACCTTGTATGAAAGGCCTTGATTTTATCTTATTTAATTTTGAATTTAAATAAATAAAAATCAAAATAAATAGAATAAAAACCCAAGGGATGAATGGATAAGTTCTGAGGTTCATATTGAGGCCTATAACACGCATGGACCTTGAAAGATCAACCCACTAGCCCAAAATTCCAAGTTTGTTCAATTTAGGTTTCATGTATTTCCTCAAAATTTCCCAACTTGTATCAATCATAACTCTCTCAATTTTTATCATATGAAGGTGATCTTGGAATTTTTGGAAATCCCTAGATGTCCTCTATAATCTCTATGTTGATAATTTTTGCATTTGATGACTTTATCTTGATGTAATTTTCCTTGACAATAAGTGTCTTTTTGTTGACTTTTGAAATAACCTATAATGTTTTGGCCCATATCTCTCAAATGAAGCATTGTTTAGACTTGATCGTAAAGAGACAAAGTTGTAGATAATTGAATTTCCTTCAACATGACCTTTTGTTGAGAAAAATATGTTGAAGCATGTGAAAGTTGTGCTTGGTCAAAGTTCAATTGACTTCTTCTTAAGAAAACCCTAATTTAGTAACTTTTTACTTTTGATGAATCTTGAGTTTTCTTGATGAATCATGATCAACCCTTGATCAAATGATGAATGTGACTTAAAAATCTTGATGTTGACCAAAAATCTTGAGGTTTGACTATATGATGACCATGTTGACTTTTTGTCAAATATAGTTGATTTTTAGTCTTCTGAGCAATTGACTGAGCAAACTTGTGATGCAAGGCTTGAAACTTGGCATGAGCATTCTTAGAGACATATGAGAAACCATTAAATCCACTTGAGGAATTATAGGCTCAAATTTCCTTGAGAAAAGTGAAACCTTAGTTGTAGGTCAACTGCTTAAGAGGAGAATTTGTTTGATCAAACATTGAGCAACCTTGAGCAATTGAGAACCCTGGGAGAATGTATTGGATAATGGGAGGGAAAATTTTGTGATACAATAGCTGCCCCTATTCAATCTTCTTAAACCTGAAGAGTTACATTGGTGTGTCTGCCATTCATGATCTGAAGGTGAAAGAGGATTGAACACTTAAGTGCCCGGATATTTGCACTCATTCGTGCATGAAGTAACATTGTTGGTTGATAGTATTGCTTGAATGGGATTGAAGGTTCCATTTGGAGAGATGATAGAATGTCTCCAGAGATGGGCTTATAGATTCCATCCAAAGTAATTATTGATAGGAGTATTAGAATGAGTCTACGCTCGACTAGATCTGATAGAATGAAAACTTCCAAAGAAAAATTCTTTTCAGAATGAAGGCCCTGAAGGAGATACTTTTCAGAATTCAGTCTCTGAAGGGAGATCCTTTTCAGAATTCATTCTCTGGGGGAAATCATTTGGTCATGCAGATAGTCTCCCCATCCTATTTTGGGAATTAATCTGCAATCTGTTCTTCATTGGTAAACTCGTCCTGTTTCAGGAATTCATACTGCCTGGTCATATAGATAGTTGCCACATCCTGATTCGAGAATTAATCTGCAACCTGTTTTTTCTTGGTAAACCCGTCCTGTTTCGGGAACTCATATCGCTTGGTCATGTAGATAGTTGCCTCGTCATGTTTCGGGAATTCATCTCTAACCCGCTTTTTTTATTGGTAAATATGTCATGTTTCGGGAATTCATATTGTTTGGTCATATAGATAGTTGCCCCGTCTTGTTTTGAGAATTAATCTCTGAACCGCTTTTTGTTGGCAAACCCATCCTATTCGAGAATTCATACCTCCTGGTCGTATAGATAGTTTCCCCGTCTTGTTTCGGGAATTAATTCTGACCCATTTTTGTTGGTAAACCATTCCTGTTTTGGGAATTCATACCGCCTGGTCGTATAGATAGTTGCCCCGTCTTATTTCGGGAATTAATCTTTGACCCATTTGAAAATTGCTGATGATTTTCTTTTATTTACGGACTAACCTGGAAGAAACAAATTTAGTTTTATGCAATGTCATTATGTATGTAATGCATTTCGTAATGATCTTCTCAAAATAAATGAGAGTATCGTATGTGTTTCGTATGCATATGTTATGATGTTTTGTAAATGATGTATGGATGTAAGATGTCGCTGACGGCAACAGTAGCTTCGTATAACATATTTGGCCAGGGAAAATAAATGGCTTCCTGTTGTTGGGGATGAAGAATATGTATCTTCAATCCTTCCTAGAGCATCTTCGTTGGGGATTCTTGCTTTCCATTTGAGAATATTTCGTTGGGGACGTTCGACTTTTGCTTGGGGATGGAAGAGATAGATACTCCTCTAATGTGTGGATGTCAACTTTTCTAGGGAGGACAAAGTTGAATGACGTATGACCTGGGAAGAGAATCTTGTCGGGGAACTGCAAGAATCGGAGAGATAACCTCGGTTTGGGAAATAAACCCTGTTGGGGAAATAAACCCTGCTGAGGAAATAAACCCTGTTGGGGAAATAAACTATGTTGGAGAAGAGGATTCTGCCGGGGATCTTACAGTGTTGGAGGAATAAACTCCGCTGGAGAATTAAGTTCATGTAAACTATGTTGAGGGAATAATTTCTGATGGAAATTGGAGTTTCCATTGTATGCTAGGGAAATGGTCAAACTTCCTTATTCGCAAGGGACCTACTGGGTAAGCTGATCAAGTGAACTGCTGGAAGAGGCCTCAATTTCTGTCTGAAGGTATATTAGACTCGCTGAGGAATGTATCTCTTTCAAGGATGAGTTTGTAGAGGTAGTTATGTGGAGATTTATCTATGGAGATTTGTGGACGACTTGAACTTTATCCCAACTCCTAGAGTCTTTAGTAAATGCTAACCTTGTTTTTATTCACATATTTGTTAACAGTAATCATATTCATATGCATATGTTTACTCAATTTAGTCATTGGGCATTTTTGCAAACAAAATAGAGAAAGTAAGTTTGAATTTTGAATTATATTTGTATTGATGGTTTTCCTATAAACATGCAGTTTTGTACAAAGATACAGCGATCCTAGTAAGAGGAAATCATCATAAAAATGAAGAAAGTACAAAGAAAAACAAAGAAAGACAGCTATGTGGAAACAATCCCATCGGGCTTCAACTCTGCTATTGCCCTTATGTCTTCAAGCATCTCATCCCTTGTTGTCAAAAGAAGTTTACTGAATTGATCGATACATTTGAACTTGACGTTGATAGCAAAGCTTGTTGTAAGTCGGTGATCCAGCAGGACATAGTCGTACGCATTAATCCCTAACTTTTGCATGGACTGCCTTTCGGGTTTTCAGTCCACCGGGATACCCTTTTTTGGCCCAAGCCGCCTTTTCAGGTTTTCGACTTGCCGAGTGTACAAATTTTTACATATATCCCTAATTTTTGCCCAAAACCTTTTGGTTCACTGGGATTCCCTTATTTTTGCCTAGGCCAATCAACCTAGGGGGTCTCTTTTATGCGTAGTATTTTTTGACTATGTCCGCATTCATAGGGTCCGGGAAGTCTTCACCATCCATGGTGGTCAGTATCATAGCGCCTCTAGAAAATATCTTCTTGATCATAAATTGACCTTTGTATGTATGAGTCCACTTCCCCTAGGGTTACCTTGTTGTAGGATAATGCACTTTATTACAAAGTCATCGGCCTGGTATACCCGATGCTTGACTTTCTTATTGAAGGCTTTGATCATATTCTTTTGATACATCTGACCATGGCAAACAGACACAAGCCTTTTCTTGTCGATCAAATTTATCTGGTCCATCCTAGTCTGAATCCACTCATCTTCGTCTAAACCTGCATCTTTCATGATCCATAAGGAAGGAATCTAGACTTTGATAGGTAAGACAGCAATACCGTAGACTAGAGAGAATGGGGTTTCCCCAATTGATATACATAATGAAGTGCGATAGCCATGAAGAGAAAATAGTAACTTCTCATGCCAATCTTTATATGTCATCGTCATATTTTGCAAAATCTTCTTGATGTTCTTGTTGGCGGCTTCCACTGTACCATTCATCTTTGGTCGATATGGAGAAGAATTATGGTGTTTAATCTTGAACTGGGTACAGAGTTCCGTGATCATAATGTTGTTAATATTGGTACCATTATCTATGATAATCCTTTCGGGGATGCCATACCGATAGATAAGGTTATGCTTCCATAACATTCTGGGTAACGGAGGAAAATAAGGTTGCTTCAACCCACTTCGTGAAGTAATCAATAGCGACCAGGATGAAATGATGCCTATTAGAAGTCGTAGGCTTAATCTCTCCAATCATATCAATGCCCCACATTGTGAACGGACAAGGAGCAGTCAAGACATTCAAAGGAACTAGAGGCACATGTGCTTTATCAGCATAAATCTGGCATTTGTGACAAGTTCAGGAATGATGATGGCAATCAGTTTCCATGGTCGATCAATAATAACCTACTCCACGAATCTTCTTAGCCATTGTGTGCCCACTGGAATGTGTACCAAAGATACCTTCATGCATATCTTCCATAATCTTCTCATCTTCCTTCTTGTCTACACAATGAAGCGGAGTTGAATCATGATTATGCTTGTAAAAAATTCCATTGCTCAGAAATAACTTGGCAGAGAACCTCCATAGAAATTTCTTGTCATTGACAGATTCCCCCTCAGGGTACTCTTGAGCCTCGAGGTATCTTTTTACTTCGTGAAACCAAGGTGTTTCTTCTACCCCATCAGTATCAACTTCGTAGCAATATGCAGGTTCGTCTAATCTCTCAATAGTGATTCGAGGAGCTTCATTGTCCCATATGACTTTGAAAAAAGACAACATAGTAGCTAGTGCTTCTGCCAATTGATTTTCTTCTCGTGGGATATGTTCAAAAGTGATTTCTTCAAAGTATGGGACTAACGTCAATACATGATCTCGATAAGGAATGAGATTCAGGTGCTTCGTATCCTATTCTCCCTTAATCTGGTTGATCACTAGGGCTGAGTCCTCATACACATTCAAGAACTTGATCCTCATATCAATAGCAACCTTGATACCCATTATGCACGCTTCATACTCTGCCATGTTGTTGGTATAGTCAAAACATAATCTGGTGGTGAAGTGTGTATGGCAACCTTTGGGAGAGATGATCACATCACCAATTCCATTGCCAAGCGCGTTGGAAGCTCCACCAAAAATCATAGTCCATCGAGATCCTGGTTCGGGTCCTTCATATGGTCCAGGTTCTTCATAATATGTAACTAGCATGATATTCTTATTCAGGGACTCGAAATTCATAGATTGGTAGTCATCTACGTCTTGATGAGCCAAATGATCTGCCAGTACACTTCCTTTTATTGCCTTCTGAGTGGTGTATTGAATGTTGTATTCTGTCAAGACCATTTTCCATCTGGCTATCCTTTCGGAGAAAGCGGGATTCTCGAATATGTATTTTATAGGATCCATTTTAGAGATCAACAAAGTATTATGGGTCAACATATATTGTCTTAGTCGGAGATCAGCCCATGCCAAAGCGCAACAAGTTTTCTCGAGCAGTGAGTATCTTGTTTCACATTCGGTAAAAAAATTTCTAAGGTAGTATATTGCATACTCTTTTCGACCAGACTCGTCATGTTTCCCTACTACACACCCCATTGAGTTCTCTAACATTGTTAGGTACATGATCAGAGGTCTTCCTTCCACTGGCGGAATCAGAATTGGAGGTTCTTGGAGATACTCCTTGATTTTGTCAAACGCTATCTGACAATCATTGTCCACTTCACTACTTGATCTTTCTTCATTAACTTGTAGATTGGCTCACAAGTGGCGGTAAAATGGGAAATAAATCTGGCAATGTAGTTCAATCATCCCAAGAAACCTCTGACCTCCTTCTCAGTACGGGAAGCTGGAATTTCTAGAATAGCTTTAACCTTGGAGGGATCAACTTCAATACCTTTAACATTGACAACGAAACCCAGAAGATTACCGGATCTCACCCCAAAGGTGCACTTATTCGGATTCAATCTCAGCTTATACTTCTTCAGTCTCTCAAACAGCTTGTGTAGGTGGTCAAGATGTTATTCTTCAGTCTGAGACTTGATTATCATGTCATTGACGTAAACCTCTATCTCGTGATGTATCATGTCATGGAACAAAGCTACCATAGCTCGTTGATAAGTTGCACCGATGTTCTTTAACCCAAAAGGCATAACCTTGTAGAAGAAAGTGCCCTATTGTGTGATAAAATTAGTTTCCTCCATGTCTTATAATGCCATCTTGATCTAATTATAACCCAAGAAACCATCCATGAAGGAAAGTACTTTATGTTGGACGGTGTTGTCAACCAGGACATTGATATGTGGAAGAGGAAAGTCATCTTTGGGGCTCACCCTATTCAGATCCTTGTAGTCTACACACATATGCACTTTGCCATCCTTTTTAGGCACTGGAACCACATTTGCAACCCACTGAGGATAGGACGTAACAACTAAGAAACCTGTGTTGAACTGCTTCATAGCCTCAACTTTGATCTTTTCCGACATATCGGGACGCATACGACGAACTTTCTACTTTATTGGAGAACAACCTTCTTTCATCGATAGACGGTGAACCACAATATCAGTATAAAGCCCTGGCATGTCTTCGTATTACCAAGCAAAGATCTCAACATAGTCGCGCAACATCTAGATTAATCTGTTCTTTACACTGTCTTCTAGATTGGCACCTATCTTGACTTCTTTCTTGTCTTCTTTAGTACCCAATTTCACAACCTCGACTGCCTTTTCGTGCGGTTGTATGGCTCTTTCTTCTTTCATTAACAACCTAGCAAGCTTGATAACGAGAAAACATATCGTATAATTAACATACTTCTTACCGATTTTATATTCCATTAAGTCGTCTAACCCTCGTTTATTCCGAGATTATTTGTCTTTTTTGCAGGTGTGACACTTGTCGACTCAAATCAATGAAAAAGGACAACATGAAGAAAGCTAGACAAAAAACAAAGAGAAAAAGAATTAAAAAAATACAAAGTGTGGACTTCTGGATAGGTGACGGTCGTCACGCCCCTGTGACGGGCGTAACACCCCACAACATAAGGAAACGGTCGTCACGCCCCTGTGCAAGCGTAAGACACCACTTCAGCGTGTGACGACCGTCACCCACCTGTGACGACCGTCACGCGCGTGAAGGAGGACATTGCGCATAATTGAAGACGTGGGCGTGAAGGGCAGAATAATTCTTCCTGTTTCTACTGAACCTCCTATTTTATTGCCACAACTATTACTGCTCCTAGAATTTCTCCACGAAGACTTCATCAAGAATTCAAAATTAAAACTGCTGATTTTTCCTGCTATATATATGAGTACCAAGGCACAGTCCAAGGGTCGAAGAATTTTACTCAGCAAATACTTATTTTATTTTTACAGTTATTTCCAATTTGTGTGTTTGGCAATTCTGCTTTCAATTCCCTGTAATTTTCGTTCAAGCTTTAGTTTCTATTTTTAAGTGTTAATTCTTATTACAAGAATTAACACGAATTTCTACTGCAAGTCAAGCTCGAAGATTTGGATTACTGTATTCCCTCAAGATTACTATAGCATCTGTAATTCCAGGTTTTTTATATTGCAATTATTATTTATTTAGTTTCTATAATATGCCGTTTATTGACATGAATTATATTCTAAACTTTATTGCTGTTAAGTTAATTATGTCTGGCTAAATTATTAATACCGGTATGTGACCGTAAGAACTGAAAGAATTCAATAAGACCTTGGCCAAAAATATTTATAAAACAATTTCTGGTTTCCAATTTCCAATATTAATTTAACTATCCTTGTCACGAGAGTGAGAGGTTAATTAACACGATTTTGCCACGAGAGTGGGAAATTAATTAAGGCAAGAACCTGCATGCGAGAGCTGGGGTTCAACCCAGATAGTGGTAACGAAGCATTGATTTTTAAATACACGAGAGTGTTTTAATAAATTAATTAAATTCAAATTGTTTTCAAAAAGTGTTATTAAATTTAAAGTGCATCCACTAGGTTTAGTAGCATGACTTATTTCATAAACACGAGAGTGTATGTCTCAGGTTTTTAAACAATTAGCTTTTACTGAAATACTTTATAGGTCAAGCGATTTATCGAATTCCCTAAGTACGATTATCACATACCGGTATAATTAGTACTATTTGAAAATTCTGGCTACAGATACTCAATGTCACGTCCAATGTTATGACACTGTATCTGACTTACTATATGACAGTAAATGCAAAAGCAGTAAATAACACAGTCAATTGTTTACCCAGTTCAGTGTGCAACAACACCTACTCTGGGGGCTACCAAGCCAGGGAGAGAATCCACTATAAGAGATGTTAATTCAGGAATAAACCAACCAGTTTATCTCCTTCACTTAAGACCTACCCAATGCAATTCTAATCTAAGTACAACTTAAACCTGAGTTCCTACTCACTCCCCCTCAATCACAGCAGTGATCTATAAACCAAATTGACTTGAGAATTGATGAAGACACTCTTCAAAAACACACTCTTGATTATGCTTCACAGCTTTTTAATCAAGTAACACAATCACTCGTACTTCACAGCTTTGAGTGATGTACACAACTAACTTGACTCTGCTTCACAGCTTTAGTCAAGTAACATTCAAACACTCTTGCTTCAAAGCTTTGAGTGCTACACAACCCTTACAATTAAACCTATTCCAAGACACTTATCACAATGATAATTGCTTGGAGTACAATTAAACAAATCTATACAGATTACAAACTTGATCTTCTAAATAATCAGCAGGGATGATCTCAAAAACCGCAGCTCTGTTGAATATATAGCAGCTGCAACTTCAGTTAGGGTTTCCAAAAACCTAGGGTTGATTCCGTTTGACTTAAAGTCCAGGTCACAGTACTTTGTTGATCAGGTTAGGATTGAGCGAGGTTACTCCTCAGAAAACGCAGGATTCTGTTTAGGAAGGACTGAGTTATTTCCTGAAAAAACTCAGACTTATCCAATCCTGTAATCCTGCTAGTTCAGAACAGGATGTCATAACATCTGTTATGACATCTGAGAAAACCTGTCTACTGATTAGCTAAATGTGATCATTTTGCAAACATGCTCAGATACACACTTATGAACATCAGTATTTGAGTTACAATATTTTTCTGCATATGTACCTCAAGAGTTAGTACAACCTGAACTAGAATGTTATGACATCAGTCATGACATTCACACATACACTTGGAATTTACCAAAAATACAAGCCAATACCTAAACACCTACAAACTCCCCCTTTGGCAGATTTTTGGCTAAAGTCCCTAAACAATCAGAGATAGCAGCAGAAATAAATGATGACAGCAGAAAAATATAGTGTTAAGTACTAATTAAGCAGTACCAAATATTCTCCCCCACTTTAGCCACAAATGGGCCAAAGATTACATGTTTATAAAGTAATACAGTTATCCAAGACAAAATAATGAGATCAGCAGCAGAACACCAGACACAGCAGTAGACAACAGCAGGACATTCTTCCAAACTCCACCACCACGCAGCAATCATCCTTCAAG
The DNA here is from genome assembly GCA_948472305.1 of Vicia faba. Lineage (NCBI taxonomy): Eukaryota > Viridiplantae > Streptophyta > Magnoliopsida > Fabales > Fabaceae > Vicia > Vicia faba. The sequence continues at coordinate 928,400,707 of OX451741.1, read as the reverse complement.
TACTGTCATTAGACTCAGAGGAGCCACTTTCTTCACTATTGGACTGTCCTTCATCTTCTTCCCTCATGCTTGCTTCAGCTTCTTCCTTTTCTAGCTTGGCAATTAGTGCTTCTAGGGTCCTTTTCCTAGCATCCAGATCTTTGCAAGTTTCTTTTAAGACAGCTATGACATCTGATGTTTTGGACTGGCTCTTTGCAGACGATGTCTCAGCTGATGTTATGACAATGTCTGGAGCATGGGATCCCTGAAACAGTTTGTAGTGCAGGCCAAGGGCAGGGGCTCTTTTGCAGACTGTATCTCTTGCTACAAGTATGTCAGGATATTGTGCAAGGATGATTCCACAAAGGAGGGAGGGAAATGCAATTGGTCCTTTGACAGCATAACTGCCAGCATGCTTCAAGGTTTGTTCAAAAATGTACCTTCCATAATCAAAGGCAGTCTTGGTTCCTACAGCATAGATGAATCTCCCCAATCCTGTGGAGATGGTTGATTTGTGATTTGTAGGCACCCAGTTTGCTGCACCTATTTTATGCAGGATGGCAAATTTCATGCTGAGTTTACTAGCATTCAACTTCCCTTTCAATGGCCAGCACTTGACTTGCCTGGCAGTGATGGTCAAGCATACTTCATTGTCAGTTGCCTCTAGATCAGGACAGTCCTTATTCGTTCTTCCAAGAAACTTGTTGATTTCTGATGGAGAGAACTTGACCCTTCTTCCTCTAACAAACACACTCTCAAAGTCAGCTGACCTCCCATCAGCACAATCATTGGATAGGTTCACTACAAACTCTTTAACCAGATTTTCATAACATTTGCCAAACTTCATCACAGTCTTTATTAGTCCAGCATTCCTGATCAGCTCCATGATGTCTTTGCACTCCAAAGCATCATTGTTGAGTTCTCTCTCCAAGGCTATTCTCTTCAAGCAAACATACTTCCACCTGTTTGCATTATCAGGATGATGAAGGGAGATGTTGTCAGTTGGCACTTCAGGCACTCTAGCAATCTTGCTGGAAGGGAGCTTCCTTCTGATGGGAGCATTGTCAATGTCAATCTCAAATTCTGATTCATCATCAGAGTCAGAAGTTTCAGGTTCTTTTCTTTTCTTGGAGATTGGTTGTCTAGCAGTCAGCACCTGAGCCTTCTTCCCTTTAGTCTGAATTTTTTCAGCCATCCCTTCAGCCTTGGACTTCTTAGGTTTAACAGTCTCACAACTTTTTCTTTTCATCAATCTTCTAGCAATGCTAGGGTTCACATTAGCAATCAGTTCATTATCTGAGTACTCTTCATCCACATCAATGATAGGTGGATCAGCAGCCTTTTCAGAGGGATTCTGAATGTTGTCTTTTGGTGTCACGACATCCTCAGTGACATCTATATTTTCAGAACCTTCTACATTTGGACTCTCAGATTGATTTAGAGGAATAGAAATCCCCGGTACAGATTGGTTGCCACTCAGAATGCTAGTAACCAGTCTAGCAATGGCTTGGTGTACTTGCACTGTTCCTTCTTTATTAGGTATATTAGATGAAGGAAGAGAAGAATTACCAGAGACTGCAGCTTGAGCTCTTCCTGCTTTTCTGGTCCTGAGTTTCTTGATTTTGGCTGGATTAGTTGCCATCTCCCTGAGAGGAGTGACCTCAAGTACTTCAGATTCTATGCATGTCGTGATTGCCCTAGAATCGTGATCAGATGACGATGATGATGAGTGAGACGAAGCCGCCATAGTGGAAGATGATGTCTGAGACATTGTGTTTAACGTTGAGTAGCAGTAGCACTTTGAGAAAGCTCTTTGATTGGGAGGAGAAAACCGGTTGCAAGAATGAGAGAGATAGGGAGTACAAGGGAGTCTTTTCAACTTCTGAAGGCTTTTGAAGGAATTGTGAATGACTATGATCAACCCACTAAATATAGACTTAATAGAATTAATCCCTTCAACCCTTGTTTTCAGCAAAACTAATTGCTATAATTTCTCATGTTGGTGAATACCCAATCTGCCCTTCAAATTTTCAAGTTGATCTCCAACAAGCGCCTTGATAGAAGAATCAGTTAGCTGAAGCTCAGAGAACTTATGTTTCAGTTCAAATGATTTCTTCTCTCCAAAGTCAATAGGGTTTAAGGAAATGTTGAATGTTTTCAGATTATCACACCACAATGTCACAACATCTTGTGTAACATTGTCTTCAGGTAGCATCTGTGTTGACCAGAATTTTTTTGAACAGAATTTATGAGACTTGTTCATATCACATATATTATCAGCCTGTAGTTTAGGAGTTCTTCTGACATCTTCCATAGGAATATCTCTTTTCATTTCTTCAAGTTTATGCTGCCACTGTTTCATATCTTTTTCTTCTTTGAAGATTTGACTCAAGGTGTGGATATCAGTGTTCTCAGGCTGCCACACATAACAGTTATTTTTGGACTTTATTCCTCTCATTACAATATCTAGTTTATCATTAAACACTAGACATTCAGATCTTGAGAAGTTGACCATGAATCCTAGATCACATAATTGACTGATGCTGATGAGATTAGTAGTCAACCCTTTTACCAGCAGTACCTTATTCAGACTTGGAACTCCAGGGTAGTCCAAATTGCCAACTCCTTTGATTTCTCCTTTAGCACCATCTCCAAAGGTCACAAAACTGGTGGTGTGAGGCATAACATTATTGAGGAGATTTTTGAATCCAGTCATGTGTCTGGAACATCCACTGTCAAAGTACCAATCTTCCTTTGTTGAGATCTTCAGGGAAGTGTGTGCTATCAGTGCAATAGCCTTTTTCTTCCATTGAGGAGCGTGTGGTACCCTTTTAGACTTAGGTTCGACATCTGATTTCTGATTAGGATATCCATGTAGTCTGTAACAGAAGGGCTTTATGTGACCATATTTCCCACAATGATGACATCTCCATCTTTGGTACCTCTTCTTCATGTGTCTCTGTCCCTGATGTGGAGAGTAATGTTGAGACATCTGGTTTGACATTTGCTTCCTGGTAACAACTTTCTTTGTTTCCACAAATCCTAGGCCAGATTTATTTCCCATATTTTGTCCAGCCTGAAGAATCTCTTCCAATTTGTCTGTCCCATTTGTCAACATCTTGACTGATTTGGTCATTTGATTCAGTTGTGAGTTCAGCAGTTGAACTTCTCCTTCTAAATGACTTATAGTTTCAAGATTTGCTCTCTTTTCAGCCTCTAGCTTTACAATGAGTTTTGATTGTTTCTCATTTTGCACACAGACTTCACCACTTCTGATACACAATTTCTTGTAGGTATCAGCCAGTTCTTCAAATGTTACTTCTTCATCACTGGTGTCACTTTCAGAAGTACAAACACTAGTTAGGGCAGTAACTAGTTTGGCAGATTCTTCTTCAGAATTGCTTTCTGAATCATAGTCAGACCAGGTAACAGTCATTCCTTTCTTTTGCTTCTTAAGAAAGGTAGGACATTCAGCTCGAATATGTCCATATCCTTCACATCCATGGCATTGAATTCCTCTGCCTTGGTTTTCCTTATCTTCTGATCTTGGTCTTCTGCTGGAACTGTCAATGTCAGAAGGAATGTTGTGAACATTTGACCTTGACTTTGGGTCCATTCTTTTGATGAGCCTGTTGAACTGTCTTCCAAGCATGGCAATGGCTTCTGATATGTTTTCTTCTTCATCCTCCTTGTGTTCAACATCAGTGTTGGTTACAAGTGCTATGCTTTTGTTCTTCTTGTCACCATTATCAGTGATCCCCATCTCAAAAGTCTGAAGAGACCCAATAAGTTCATCCACTTTTAACTTGCTAATGTCCTGGGCTTCCTCTATGGCAGTTACCTTCATTGCAAATCTTTTAGGCAAGGATCTGAGAATCTTCCTCACCAGTTTTTCTTCTGACATTTTTTCTCCCAGTGCTCCTGAGGTGTTGGCAATCTCCAAGATGTTCATGTGAAATTCATGGATGGTTTCATCTTCCATCATTTTTAGATTCTCAAACTTAGTGGTCAACATCTGAAGCCTTGACATCTTTACTTTGGAAGTGCCCTCATGAGTAGTTTTGAGGGTGTCCCAAACTTCCTTGGCCAGTTCATATTGATGTACTAATCTGAAGATGTTTCTATCAATTCCATTGAACAAGGCATTTAAGGCTTTTGAATTTCCCAGAGCTAACTCATCTTCTTCTTTACTCCAATCTTCCTCAGGCTTCAGACTGATTGTCCCATCTCTTTCAGTTATGGTGGGATGACTCCATCCTTTGTCAGCAGCTCTCCAAGCCTTTTTGTCCAGAGATTTTAGGAAGGCAATCATACGAGGTTTCCAATAGTCATAATTAGTTCCATCCAGAATGGGTGGTCTGTTTCCAAAAACTCCTTCTTTGTCCATAGTGCCAGAAAGTGATATCCCTAGATCTCACCCAGTAATACAGGCAGGGTGCCTGCTCTGATGCCAATTGAAAATTCTGGCTACAGATACTCAATGTCACGTCCAATGTTATGACACTGTATCTGACTTACTATATGACAGTAAATGCAAAAGCAGTAAATAACACAGTCAATTGTTTACCCAGTTCAGTGTGCAACAACACCTACTCTGGGGGCTACCAAGCCAGGGAGAGAATCCACTATAAGAGATGTTAATTCAGGAATAAACCAACCAGTTTATCTCCTTCACTTAAGACCTACCCAATGCAATTCTAATCTAAGTACAACTTAAACCTGAGTTCCTACTCACTCCCCCTCAATCACAGCAGTGATCTATAAACCAATTTGACTTGAGAATTGATGAAGACACTCTTCAAAAACACACTCTTGATTATGCTTCACAGCTTTTTAATCAAGTAACACAATCACTCGTACTTCACAGCTTTGAGTGATGTACACAACTAACTTGACTCTGCTTCACAGCTTTAGTCAAGTAACATTCAAACACTCTTGCTTCAAAGCTTTGAGTGCTACACAACCCTTACAATTAAACCTATTCCAAGACACTTATCACAATGATAATTGCTTGGAGTACAATTAAACAAATCTATACAGATTACAAACTTGATCTTCTAAATAATCAGCAGGGATGATCTCAAAAACCGCAGCTCTGTTGAATATATAGCAGCTGCAACTTCAGTTAGGGTTTCCAAAAACCTAGGGTTGATTCCGTTTGACTTAAAGTCCAGGTCACAGTACTTTGTTGATCAGGTTAGGATTGAGCGAGGTTACTCCTCAGAAAACGCAGGATTCTGTTTAGGAAGGACTGAGTTATTTCCTGAAAAAACTCAGACTTATCCAATCCTGTAATCCTGCTAGTTCAGAACAGGATGTCATAACATCTGTTATGACATCTGAGAAAACCTGTCTACTGATTAGCTAAATGTGATCATTTTGCAAACATGCTCAGATACACACTTATGAACATCAGTATTTGAGTTACAATATTTTTCTGCATATGTACCTCAAGAGTTAGTACAACCTGAACTAGAATGTTATGACATCAGTCATGACATTCACACATACACTTGGAATTTACCAAAAATACAAGCCAATACCTAAACACCTACACTATTGCTTTTAAAACTAAACTGTCTACCCCAAATATTGAATATTCATCGCTTAGTTAGACAAAACTGTAGCATTAGATCGTATGCGATTGATACACAGTCTCTGTGGGTTCTATAATCTTTTAAAACTAGAACGACTAAACTGTATACTTGCAGTTAGTATCCCGATAGACTCATAAAGTCCCGATCAAGTTTTTGGCGACGTTGCCGGGGACTGGTAGTCAATTAATTACGATTCTTCTGTTGCGTGTTTAGACTAAGCAACAGACACCCTTTGTCGATTTGTATGCCAAGGACTCGCTCACAAGGCAAACCACTTGACAAACCGACGGACGAACCTGAACACATTCTTTCCGTAAGACGTGCAGTCAGGGATTACTGTTTAACTCACGCTATTCCCTTACCTAAACCGGAAATCAAGATTGATTCCAAAACTGATTCTAATTCTTCCTCTGAAACCGAAGCCAATCCAGAATTAGACATGGCCGAAGAACAAAGGACCCGTCCACTGAAGGAGTACGCAGCTCCATCACAACAAGAGCCCCATAACAGCATTGCTGCTCCAGCAATAAACCGAAATGATTTCGAGTTAAAGCCGTCATTGATATCAGCTATCCAACAACGCCAATTCTCTGGAGATCCTTCTGAGGATCCGAATGAACACCTTACGAAATTCGTTCAATTTGCCGACAGAGTTATAGCGAATGGTGTTAGTAAAGATGCTATTAGATTACGTCTTTTCCCTTTCTAACTAAGAGATAGAGCTTGGGCTTGGTTGCAATCCTTGCCATCAAATTCCGTCACTACATGGGAAGGACTGAAGATCGTATTCTTAGCACGATACTTTCCCCCAAGCAAGACCGCTGCACTAAGAGCCCAAATCAACGGATTTAGGCAGAAGGATACTGAATCACTATTCGATGCATGGGAGCGCTACAAAGATATGATGCGAATGTGCCCACGTCACGGACTAGAAAAATGGCTGATAATCCACATGTTTTATAATGGACTCTTGTACAACACAAGACTATCTATAGATGCCGCCGCAGGTGGTACACTGATGGACAAGCCTTATGACGAAGCTAACCAACTCATTGAAAACATGGCTCAAAACCACTATCAGTGGGGAGGAGAAAGAACATCTGTGGAGAAAACTCAAACCAAAGGTGGGATGTACGAGATTAGTAGCCTAGATAAAGTTAATGCTAAGGTAGATGCTCTTACCCAAAAGATAGAAAGCTTGACCTTACCTCATGCGGCTATCGTAGCTGCAGTTACCCCAAGCTACGAAGTTTGTGGAGTACCTGGTCATGTTGGAACCGAGTGCCAAATCTTAGCAGGAATAATGGCTGATCAGGTAAATTACGCTTAAGGAAATCCTTATGCCAATACCTATAACCCTGGTTAGAAGAACCATCCTAACTTCTCGTACAAGAGCAATAACGCTTTATATGCACCTGGCCAAGCACCTGTTGTACCTCCAGGTTATCAAAAACCCGCCGGTAATGTTCCTAACATTCCTAAGAAATCTAACCTTGAAATCCTAATGGAAAATTTTATCGCTAATCAAGCCCAACAAAACAAAGAATTCCTCAATCAAAACGTTCACACCGGCGAACAACTAAAGCTATTAGCAAACAAGGTAGATGCCCTAGCCACTCACAACAAAATGTTAGAAACCCAAATCTCCCAAGTAGCATAACACCAAGCTAGTTCTTCCGCACCTGCTGGTACATTTCCTGCACAGCCACAGCCCAATCCCAAAGGACATGCAAATGCTATTACATTAAGAAGTGGGACAGCCCTTGATGGACCGATAGATCCTAGACTCCAAAACCCGACCATGTATCAAAAGCCCGAAAAGGAAATAGAGAAGCCGAAAGATCAATCTGAAAATGTAGAGGAAGACGCGAATGAGGATAGAGAGGCCTCAGAAAAACCATATGTGCCTCCACCACCATACAAACTACCAATTCCATACCCTCAAAGACTTGCAAAATCTAAGAATGAGGGACAATTCAAGAAATTTGTAGAACTTTTGAAACAACTAAACGTCACTATTCCATTTACGGAAGCTATAACCCAAATGCCGTCATATGCTAAATTCCTAAAAGAAATATTGGCTAATAAGAAAAAAATCGTTGAAAACGAAACCGTTATGTTAACTGCCGAATGTAGCGCCATAATTCAAAATAACATGCCTCCGAAGCTAAAAGATCCTGGTAGTTTCTCCATACCATGTGTAATTGGAAAATCTGTCATAGACAAAGCTCTATGCGATTTAGGAGCCAGTGTCAGTCTAATGCCATTATCTATTTGCGAAAAGCTCAAATTAGGCGACATGAGACCTACCAAGATGTCCTTACAACTAGCCGATAGATCAGTCAAATTTCCTGTTGGAATGCTAGAAAACATTCCTGTCCGAATAGGACAATTTTACATACCGACTGACTTTATAATAATGGACATCAAGGAAGATTCAAACATTCCCATCATACTAGGAAGACCATTTTTAGCGACTGCAGGAGCCATCATTGACGTCAAGAAAGGAAAACTTACCTTCGAGGTAGGAGAAGAAAAAGTAGAATTCATTCTTTCCCAATTCTTTAAAGCCCCTGCTATAGACGACTCATGTTGTCTCCTAGATATCATTGATGAATGTGTCAAAGAACTTGAATGCCAAGAGGACACCTACTCTGAGATGCTGAAAATTCAGACACTGACTGTCCTCAAGAACGAAGACTAGAAACAGGAACACTTAGATGCCAACCTAAGCAAATGTTTAGCCCTAACACCTGATCTTGACTCAACTAATAAGAAACCCGGTATAGAACTTAAAACATTACCCGAAGATCTTAGGTATGAGTTCTTAGATAAAGAACTCGAACGACCAGTTATAGTCAATGCCGAATTAGGAGAGATCGAAACCGAAAAACTTCTTAGTGTGTTAAGGAAATATCCAACCGCGTTAGGCTATAATATCTCAGATCTAAAAGGAATAAGCCCTTCTCTCTGTATGCACCACATAATGCTGGAGGAAGATTGCAAGACTTCTAGAGAACATCAGAGACGAATAAATCCTATCCTAAGTGAAGTCGTTAAGAAGGAAGTGCAAAAACTACTAGAGGCAGGCATCATATACCCAATATCAGATAGCAACTGGGTCAGTCCAGTTCATGTGGTGCCTAAGAAAGGAGGTGTTACAGTTATAACAAATACAAAAGGCGAATCGGTAGCGCAACGTATGCAAACAGGATGGAGAATGTGTATCGATTATAGGAAACTAAACAAAGCTACACGCAAAGACCATTTCCCATTACCATTCATTGATCAAATGCTCGAGCGTTTAGCCAAACATTCCCATTTCTGCTATCTTGATGGATACTCAGGGTTCTTTCAAATTCCCATTCATCCTGACGATCAAGAGAAAACTACGTTCACATGTCCCTATGGTACCTTTGCATACCGGAGAATGCCTTTTGGACTATGTAATGCACCTGCAACCTTCCAACGATGCATGATGGCGATCTTTGCAGATTTTTAGACGGAATCATGGAGGTATTCATGGACGATTTCTCTGTCTGTGGAGAGAGTTTTGACGGATGTTTAACAAATCTTGAATTAGTACTGAAACGCTGTGTTAGTGTCAACCTAGTGCTCAACTGGGAAAAATGTCACTTCATGGTGAGACAAGGAATTGTGTTGGGTCACATTGTATCAAACAGGGGGATTGAAGTTGACAAAGCAAAGATCGAAATTATCAAAAACCTTCAACCACCCAAAACAGTTAGAGAAATACGAAGTTTTCTAGGACACGCGGGTTTTTACCGACGTTTCATAAAAGATTTCTCTAAAATCACCAAGCCACTAACTGAGTTATTAATGAAAGAGGCTGAGTTTATTTTCGATGATAAATGCTTGAACGCATTCGAGACACTAAAAGAGGCCTTAATATCGACACCTATTATGCAACCTCCTGATTGGAATTTACCATTTGAGATAATGTGCGATGCGAGCGACTATGCTGTAGGCGCAGTCCTAGGACAACGCAAGGAAAAGAAGCTTCACGCTATCTACTATGCGAGCAGAACGCTTGATCCCGCACAAATGAATTACGCCACTACGGAGAAGGAACTCTTAGCTGTGGTATTCGCATTGGACAAATTTCGTTCCTACTTAGTAGGCGCTAAAATCATTATTTATATGGATCATGTTGCGATCTGATACCTACTAAGCAAGAAGGACGCCAAACCGCGATTACTCAGATGGATCTTACTCTTACAAGAGTTTGACTTAGAAATAAAAGACAAAAGAGGAACTGAGAACCTGGTAGCTGACCATTTATCGAGATTAGATGGAATCCAAACCGAGAGTGTTCCCATAAATGAAGATTTCACTTATGAACGCCTCATTGCCAAACTAGAGACAAACCCTACCGACAGTTCAGATCCACATAATGAAACTTTCACAACTGCGGTAGTAGAATCCATTTGTACTAATACCGCATTACCATGGTACGCTGACTTCGTCAACTATTTAGCTGCCGGTGTTTTACCACCTAATTTGACGTACCAACAGCGGAAGAAATTTTTCCATGACCTTAAACACTACTTTTGGGATGAACCACTACTCTTTAAAAGAGGCGTCGATGGTATCTACCGTCGCTGCGTTCCTAATGATGAAATAAACCACGTAATTTCCCATTGTCATTCCGCCCCTTATGGTGGACACGCTAGTACATCGAAAACCTGTGCAAAAATACTTCAAGCTGGCTTCTTTTGGCCTACCTTATGGAAAGGCGTCCACGTAGCAATTATGAACTGCGATAGATGTCAACGCACAGGAAATATGTCTAGACGTGACGAAATGCCGTTAAAAGGAATCCTCGAAGTAGAAGTTTTCGATGTGTGGGGAATTGATTTCATGGGACCTTTCCCCACATCCTTTGGAAATAAATATATTTTGGTCGCCGTCGACTATGTATCAAAATGGATTGAAGCCATCGCCGCACCCAAAAATGACACACGTGTCGTACTAAAACTATTCAAGAATATTATCTTCCCACGATTCGGTGTACCAAGACTAGTGATCAGCGATGGTGGCTCCCATTTTATCTCCAGAATCTTCGAAAGGTTACTTTCCAAATATGGCGTTAAACACCGCATAGCCACACCTTACCATCCTCAAACAAGTGGACAAGTGGAAGTGTCGAATAGGGAGATCAAACAGATACTTGAGAAAACCGTAGCCACATCCAGAAAAGACTGGTCCTCCAAGCTCAACGATGCTCTTTGGGCATATCGGACAGCTTTCAAAACTCCTATCGGAACGACGCCGTTCAAGTTAGTTTATGGAAAATCCTGTCATTTGCCAGTAGAATTAGAACATAAAGCTTATTGGGCGATAAAAACCCTTAACTTAAACTATAAGAGTGCTGGCGAGAAACGAGTGTTAGATATCCATGAACTGGAAGAACTGCGTTTAGACGCTTATGAAAATGCTAATATCTATAAAGAACGAACAAAAAAATGGCACGATAAGCGTATCTCGCGGAAAGACTTTAAGGAAGAAGACATCGTACTCCTATTCAACTCTAGACTAAAACTTTTCCCAGGAAAATTACGTTCCAGATGGTCCGGACCGTTCGAAATTAGCAAAGTTTTCCCAAGTGGCGCGATAGAAATTAAAGGTAGTTCTATCGAACCATTCATTGTTAATGGCCAGCGCTTAAAGCACTATTTTAACATCGACAATATCGACTTCTCGGCTTATCTTCAGTTAAGTGAGCCGCCTACCCCTTTACCTAACTAAATAGGTATTTAATGTCGAGCCGTCGACATAAAATAAAGGCGCTTCGTGGGAGGCAACCCATGTTTTTACTTTAATTATTTTTTCTGCTTTAATATGTTTTTATTTTATTTTATTTTTCTTTTCTTTTTCTTAATCTTTAAAATGTTTTCATTATTGCATTTCTAACTCCTTTCTATTTTTCTTCTGTTTTTATTTCTCCTTTTTTATCTTTCTTTTTCTTTTTAATTTAACTTTGGCAATTTCCTAACCCGAAAATACTTACTTAATTTCCTTTTCTTTCAAACATTTTTCAAATATTTTCAGGGGGTAATTCTTTTTCTTTCACATCTCGCGCTATGGACTGTGCTAACTTTATGAATGTCAAATTGAGAAGCCGACACCAGAGAAGAAGGTTTGCAGATCTGGGTGACCGGGAGATGTGTCCTACTATATATGCAGATGATCATGTTATGGCTGCCCTTGGCATTCGCGAGAGTGTCATGTACCTGCTGCACCAGATTGGTTGGGACGCCGCTCCTATCCGTCGAAGGTTCTGTACCTACAAAAGGCTGACTCTGGAGTTTCTCAGCACCTTGAGTTTCATTCCAAATCATGGAATGGGATTCAACCGTGGGTTGATTACATTCAGAATGTTTAACATGGATTACACTTACAACCTGCGAGAGTTTAGCCAGCTGCTTGGGTTCCCTTTTGGACCCGATGTTATTACCATGACACAGGAGAACCTTTTGCCCGTATCTGAGCTTGACTTTTTCTGGGGAAGCATAGCTGGTGTTAACCATCCTGAGCCGTCAGATCTGTACTCTGAATGCATTCATAACCCGGCTATCAGGTATTTCCACAAGATCATAACCCACACTATCTTCGGCAAACAGCAAAATGTCACCTCTGTATCCCGCGATGAGCTGTTTATCATGTATTGTGCATCTCAGAACCGTCCTGTGAACAGTGCAGCTTATATGCTCGCGAACATGGAGCGGATCATACAGACCCCAAATGCACTGATTTTGTTAGGTGGGTTAGTTACCATGCTGTCTAACGCCATTGGACTCCGCCGGCCTATGCTCGGTTCTGCTCCGCTTTATGGCATAAAGTCGATGGACATTGCTTTTTGTTTCAACACTAGCATGATTGGAAACCTTGGACCAGATTCATTTGACTTGCTAGTTAATCATCAGATCGTCCATCATTTTAAGCTGCCTGACCCAAGAACCAGTGTGCACAACCAGGATAATTGGCTGTTTGATCTTCACTACCATGCTTCACCACCCTCTTCACCATCTACAGTCGACATCTATGAGGTTCCTAACAATGCTAATGCTGAAGAAGATCCTGCTACACCGCCAGGCTACCATGATCTCCCTGATCCTTGGGAACAGGAGGCTACTTCCGCCGAGACCGCGCCTCAACCTCCTGAGACTACTCCACCTCCACCTGCTGTTACCCTGGACTCCCTACATGCGGCCATTACGGACATGCGGGGCGAGCTGACTTCCCTTAGGGTGGATTTCATTACCTTCATGGACTTGGTGACTGATCAGTTGGATTATATGCATCAGTATTTGTTTCCACCACCCCGTGGCTAGAGTTTCCATCGTTATCTCCTTGCTTTCTCTCTTGCATTTTTACGTACAGTGAGGTCACTGTAAATTTCTGTGTGGGAGGGATCTTTTTAGTTTAGTTATTATTTCAACATTATCATTATTTTTATTTTTTTTCTTTGAAACAATTTGTTATGCGTTAATTAAATTGAAGTTTATTTTAAATTCTTTCCCAAATTACTGTTTACTGTTTACTGTCTATTTACTATTGTTATTTACTGTTATTTACTGTCTATTTTCGTTAGATTTAAAACTTTAATTACTTAAAATAATTAATTAAAACAAACATTTCAAATAAACCAATATATATATATATATATATATATATATATATATATATATATATATATATATATATATATATATATATATATATATATATATATATATATATATATATATATATATATAAATTCTTCAAAACAAAATTCCAATTACCAAGAAAAATAAACTCATCAACGGTCCTGTAATGGATCTTTCATTTAAGACTTTGTCTACGTTACGACCGTCACACCCCTGTGACGAGCGTAACGCGCCTCTTTGCTTCGTGACGAGCGTCACACCCCTGTGACGACCGTCACACAGACAGAAACCAACGGCTGTTATAGAGAACCGTTCCAACCTTCTTCTTTATAAACCCATTTTTCCCTTCTCCATTATCACCACACCACACGAAAAACCACCTAGTCAATCCATTTTCCTTCTAATTTCTAAACTCCCAACACCAAATTAACATCCTCACAATCTCCCATTCTCACATTCCCAAATCAAATCCTTTATCACCATGGCAAACAACCCAAACGCTCAAGTTATCAATTTCAGAATCGGCGAACCTGGGGAGAACCAACGAGCAAAGTATCAAAAATTCCAACGTCGAGGTCTCCAACCCACAAGGTACGTCAACATCGACTACCTACGGAGTTTGGGACTACTCGACAGTGTCCGCCGATTACTACAAAGCGTGGATTTGTGGAACCTCTGCCGCGAACCAAGACCAATCTACGAAACTCTTACTCTTGAGTTCTTGAGTTCGTTCGCTTACCTCACTCCGCCGGGTGTCACAAACCAATTATCAGGCGTGGCAAAATTTCGCATGTTCGGAGTTGAGCATCAGTTGCCTCAATCCGACATCGCGAGGCTTATGGGATTTTGTTCGGACGAAGGTGCTCATTTTCGGGTACCGGACAGTTTTAATGAGGAGGCTTTCAACTTGTGGCACAGTTTAACGAACATCCGTGCCGGATCCTACGACCACCTTAACGCCATACACATTCACAATCCGGCCATCCGCTACTTTCATCGCATCCTTAGTAATACCATCTTCGCCCACGACAGTAACCATAAGCTCAACTCCAAGGAGCTCTTCTTTCTACATTGTGCGTTCACTGGGCAAAAGATAAATGTCGCCCCGTTCCTACTCGCCTACATCCACTCTATTTGTGCTAGAGGTGGAAAAACTTTCTATTTCGGAGGGCTGGTTACTTCTATTTCCATTGGTCTGAATTATAGTGCTGCTCTTACAACCTTGCCTTCTATGGCACCGGCTTTGCTAACCTTGGATCACTGCAAAGCCGCACACCTCATCTACGAGCGGGAAGACGGCAGATTCCACCCCGTAATTAGGAATACCGTCTATCAGAATATCATCTTGCCGAACAGGGACCGAATCGATCCAAGTAACCGAGCAAACTGGTTGTTCGACCCTGAAGTTCTCGCAGAGCCTGCACCTGCCCACGAAGACCAAGCTGCAGCCGCCGCAGACGATATACAAGAAGAGTTAGATAGTGCTCCGCCTGTCCACGATATCCCTGGATCCTCATCCGCACCTCCTCCTATCAATCTCGAAGACATCCTCCGCGCCCTCCACATGTAAAATCAAATGAATGCGGCGCTTGAAAGGAGGCAAGCTGAGAAGTTTGAGTCTCTGTGCGCCCAAAATGCTCAGATCTTGATTGGGCAGCGAAACATGAATGAGAGGTTGGATGAGGCGCTGTCCGAGCTTAACGCCTTGAGGATAGATATGAACACCTATGGCTTCCAAGACACCGATGCTGAAGCCACTCCTACCAGACGCTCTCGCACCAGGAGCAGAGGACGGGGTCACCAGTAGTCGGTCTTTCTTTAATTTCTTTGTAATTTGTTATTTTTCTATTTCATTTCTTTTCCTTTTTGTTATTGTAATTGTACTTCCCCGCATGTATATCGCAACATTGAGGACAATGTCGGATTTTGTGTGGGAGAGGTACCTTTCAATCGTTAATAAAACTAGTAAATTCTTGCGATATGTCTCGATTCAAATTCTTCGCTTTACTTTGCCATACCGAAAATTTTTATTTTCGCATTAGCCCGACATACCTACTTTAATGAAATCCCAGTTGAGGAAGCCGAAAACGACATAACAAGATCGATACGGTTCTGTCACCGTGGACTTCCTACTTACGCGATCCGTTTCAATAACCATTATACTGATATTCAGAGTTTCAAGTTCTAGAAGTAACCCCTAGTAGTTTATACTAGTAGTCAGCACCGTCTTGACACAAACCACGTGGAGAATCGATGAATATAAGTGTTTGATGCCTGATTCTAAAGATATCCTTCATATCTCGCTGCAAAAAGAAAGGAAAATATTTGTACCAAAATATACGGGCACATATAAGAGCTGAGAAAATAATGAAGAAATCCAATGTTGGTTGGTTCAGAGGTATCTGATTCTGAACTCGGTAGGGCGTGCTACGGCCTGATCCCCCACAACCTCCAATTTGGATAAAATATGTAGGGTTGCCACATTCATGTACCAGACCCCGTGCTAAAGGATCAAAGTCACTAACCGGTTACTCCACTACGTGCGTGCTAAGGCAAAGGGCTTAATGTGATTGCGCCAGAACGAAACCGGGTGAAATAGATACGAGGAACTCTGGGCAGAGTTATAACGGAACTGTTGGATAGCTCATTTAAAATGGAAGTCTACGGGTAAGCTTATTGCTTGCGTCATTAGCGTATCTTTAGTGTTTTACTCAAGTATTGGCCGAACCAACGAGGATTTCCCGAAACCACTTTAAAAATCCAAAGGTATGTCATGCTTATGCGCTTGACGAAAACTTGTCCGACCTTTCGAATGATTATTTGCTTGAGGACAAGCAAAGGTTTAAGTATGGGAGAATTTGATAACGAGAAAACATATCGTATAATTAACATACTTCTTACCGATTTTATATTCCATTAAGTCGTCTAACCCTCGATTATTCCGAGATTATTTGTCTTTTTTGCAGGTGTGACACTTGTCGACTCAAATCAATGAAAAAGGACAACATGAAGAAAGCTAGACGAAAAACAAAGAGAAAAAGAATAAAAAAATACAAAGTGTGGACTTCTTGATAGGTGACGGGCGTAACACCCCACAACATAAGGAAACGGTCGTCACGCCCCTATGACGAGCGTAAGACACCACTTCAGCGTGTGACGACCGTCACCCACCTGTGACGACCGTCACGCGCGTGAAGGAGGACGTTGCGCATAATTGAAGACGTGGGCGTGAAGGGCAGAATAATTCTTCCTGTTTCTACTGAACCTCCTATTTTATTGCCACAACTATTACTGCTCCTAGAATTTCTCCACGAAGACTTCATCAAGAATTCAAAATTAAAACTGCTGATTTTTCCTGCTATATATATGAGTACCAAGGCACAGTCCAAGGGTCGAAGAATTTTACTCAGCAAATACTTATTTTATTTTTACAGTTATTTCTAATTTGTGTGTTTGGCAATTCTGCTTTCAATTCCCTGTAATTTTCATTCAAGCTTTAGTTTCTATTTTTAAGTGTTAATTCTTCTTACAAGAATTAACACGAATTTCTACTGCAAGTCAAGCTCGAAGATTTGGATTACTGTATTCCCTCAAGATTACTATAGCATCTGTAATTCCAGGTTTTTTATATTGCAATTATTATTTATTTAGTTTCTATAATATGCCGTTTATTGACATGAATTATATTCTAAACTTTATTGCTGTTAAGTTAATTATGTCTGGCTAAATTATTAATACCGGTATGTGACCGTAAGAACTGAAAGAATTCAATAAGACCTTGGCCAAAAATATTTATAAAACAATTTCTGGTTTCCAATTTCCAATATTAATTTAACTATCCTTGTCACGAGAGTGAGAGGTTAATTAACACGATTTTGCCACGAGAGTGGGAAATTAATTAAGGCAAGAACCTGCATGCGAGAGCTGGGGTTCAACCCAGATAGTGGTAACGAAGCATTGATTTTTAAATACACGAGAGTGTTTTAATAAATTAATTAAATTCAAATTGTTTTCAAAAAGTGTTATTAAATTTAAAGTGCATCCACTAGGTTTAGTAGCATGACTTATTTCATAAACACGAGAGTTTATGTCTCAGGTTTTTAAACAATTAGCTTTTACCGAAATACTTTATAGGCCAAGCGATTTATCGAATTCCCTAAGTCCGATTATCACATACCGGTATAATTAGTACTATTGCTTTTAAAACTAAATTGTCTACCCCAAATATCGAATATTCATCGCTTAGTTAGATAAAACTGTAGCATTAGATCGTATGCGATTGATACACAGTCTCTGTGGGTTCGATAATCTTTTAAAACTAGAATGACTAAACTGTATACTTGCAGTTAGTATCCCGATAGACTCATAAAGTCCCGATCAAAGCTCTCCAGGTACTTCGCAGTCTTCCTCACCTTCGTCCTCGGCTTGGTAGATTAGATTTTCGAAGTCATGATTGGCAATAGCATAATTGTTATCAATGGGATCCAGAGTGGATATAGATCTGTAGTTTGTTGTGTGGGTGTGCGTAAGATCACATAGCTATTTTGAAAGTAATAAAGTAAAAGAAATACATAGAGCGCAAAATTTGAATGCAAAATTCCAATGATTTATTAAATGAAAATATGCTTATGAAAGATGACAACGCTAACAAATGGATCGTCGTGCCCCGGGTAAGGCATAAAGCTTAAAGTTATTATTTAAAAAATACATAACCAAAACTTGAAAGCAAAAAGACATGAAAGTAGCATTTACTCCTTACTAAAGGAGATTGGTATAACGTCTTCAGTCTTCCAGTTGTTGAGCCCGTTGTCCGTGGTAGGAAAAATCCAATTGTCTAGATCGTAGTCACCATTAGCATCCTCTATAGCAGAAACATCATTGATAGCATTAACACCTTTTTCGTTCTTAGGCATAGGTGTAGTAATCACATTGGGGGTCTCGGGAGGATCAAATTCAATCTCTTTATTGTCAATCATATCTTGAATTTTATTTTTCAAAGCCCAGTAGTTATTTATGTATATGTTTAAAATAAGTATTTCTCAAAGGAATCGAAATACATATTTTAAAGGGGCATTTTGTTGGCTGAAGATTTTGATAATATTATTAGAAGCAAAGTAAATTGGACGTTTCGATCGAAATAAAACAAAACGTCATGTTTCAAAATAGTAGAAGAAATGCTTCGAATAAGCATATCAGAGCTTGGAGCTTCGAGTGACAGTTATGAGAATATATCCAAAGAAGTCTCGAAATGACAACAAGGCTGTGTCTAAGAAGTGCGTTCGAAGCGAAGAAGTGCCAAAACATTTGAAATTTAAATGCAAGCGGGATGTTCAAAATTTGAAATATATGCGCTGGAGCATTCGAAGACACGTGGAAGCAAAAAGAGAGGCATTGCTCTACATGTTCTGAACGTGGCAGAATCTTATAGCAAGACTGTTATGGTTGAAGTAGTATAAATAGAAGTCTTAGCATTAGGATTTCGTGTGTCATATCTATTGTACAAGAAAACTCAGTAAACATTCAAATTACCACATGGCTAGGGAAACGAATGCAAGAGCAATGTACGTATGATAGCACCACATATTTATGATTTAATGAAAACCCTTTATCATTTCCAGTACTTTCCTTTATCCTCATGTCAATACCATTTACAAGTTTTTGCATTTAAAGTACTTTCATTTGAAATCTTTTACTGATGCCTTACATCTAAACATTTTCTTTCCGTTTTAAACACTTTACATTTCAGAAACTGTTATACATTTTATACCTTTATCTTCAAGTTTTTATCCTTCGAGCACCTTTTTTACTTAAAGAAATTTTACAGATTTCTTGCATTAAACGCTTTCTTCATAATTCGAATCTTTTACATTCCAGAGCATCTTTTACATTAACTGTGTTTTTTTACGTTTCGAAGTCATTTACTTGTCTTTTATGCAGTTTTTACATGTCTGTACAATTGACCTTTATTCATGCAATTTAGTTTCGCGCACATATATTTTGATTACACCTTTAGATCTTTAAGAGAGAAATCGAAATAAGTCAAACACCTACACAACATTCTAAATACCAACCATGAATACCTGTTCGATCATGAGAGTTACCCTAATGACCAACACGTCCTAGGATCAATCTAGTCGATCCTGCGAGTTACCAGAGGAATTGAATAATAGTCAGTAAGTTTATTCAATAGTTTGGAAGGCTAGCGGTTGTTTACCAGAAATCACTGTAAACAAATTGGCACACCCGGTGGGACTAATCGTTGGACATTACGAAATTTAGAACAGAAATAAAGATTGTTGAGACGTAACCATTATAAAAATATCCTCTGAGTGATAAGTTTGTTGTTTTATGAACCTAAGAAGTGGTAAAATAACCAACAGCAACCAACCCTTATCCAGAAGAAAACGTTTGAACAAGATGTCTAATTCTGACAATCAACAAGGGGAACAAAATGCCCCACATACAACATGCACTAATGTATCCGCTTCGATGGGAACATCTAATGTGATCCCTTCGAATGCACAGTCTGCTGCGTCTTCTACCAGTAATATAGCCACTAATGGAGTAAGTGGCATATCAACTAATAGTTCGACCTTAGGGAATACTGGAACCATTGGTTATCCTGGGGGATTTGTTCCACCATCAGGGACACAAACCCATTTCGCCACTCCACTAACTAGACCACCCGGTTTCGATGGTAATAGAACCAGAAATTCCTCTTATGGAATGCCAACATCCTTTATGGCAGGTTTACACAATTCCACATCGAATTCATCACCACAATTAGGGTCTGGGTATGGGGCGAATCAGTTTATGACAAATAACCAAGGGTCAGTGGGTTATAGCACAATGCCTATTTTAACCACAGAAAACCAGTTGGCTTTTAGGCAATTGATGGATGACAGTAACCATAATATGATAGGGGTATTAGCACAAACTATGCAGGAAATATTTGCCCCAATAGTACAAAATGTGACTGTGACAAACAGAGAAAACGCTGATAACATGAGTCGAATAGCAGATTTCTTTGCTCCCCCAGATAGGCGTAGGCAGAATCAGGCGGGAGTTCGAGCAAACATACCTATTATGGAACAAGTTGCTAACGACCCAACTTATAGACCACCTAGAGAAGAAGTTAACTTGGGGGCAAGGGCACAAAGGCTAGAAGCCCCAATGATCCCAGGCCCACAAAGAGAAATTATGGAACCAGGGGCAAGGGTCGAAAGGCTGGAAGTCCCAGAGTTTCGAGAAGAACAACCTAGGGGGGTTGTCATGGTGGGTCGAAATCAAGATGTTGATGTTGTCGTTCATAGAATTCGAAACGATAACATCTTGGCAGAAAACAATTTAACCACCATGATAGAGAGAGTCATGGCCCATAATGGCCTCAACACAGGAATGAGAAGGCCAAATTATGCTTCTCCTATATTAGATTGCATAATGCATACTGATTTACCAAGGGGATATAAAGTCCCTAAACTTACAAAGTTCGTTGGGGATACCAATGAGTCAACAGTCGAACATATAGCCAGATATCTAACCGAAGCGGGAGATATAGCCAATAATGAAGATCTCAGGATCAAATATTTCCCAAGTTCCTTGACTAAAAACGCCTTCACGTGGTTCACCACTTTGCCTCCTGGGTCCATTAATACTTGGGCTCTTTTGGAGAGATTATTCCATCAACAGTTTTACATGGGACAGTCAAAGATAAGCTTGAAGGAATTAGCCAGTGTCAAGAGAAAGTTCACTGAACCCATAGATGATTATCTAAATAGATTTAGGCTTTTGAAATCCAGATGTTACACAGTGGTGCCTAAACATGAGTTAGTCGAAATGGCCGCTGGTGGCTTGGATTACTCTATTCGAAAGAAACTAGACACTCAATACCTGAGGGACATGGCTCAGTTAGCCGGCAGGGTTCGACAGGTCGAAAGGCTAAAGGCCGAAAAGGCCAGAGTCTTTAAAAATAACAAGAAGGAAAGGATCTCCTATGTTGGAACTGAGGAAGCAGAAGATCATCCTGAATTCGAATTCGAAGAGGTCGAAATCGACCTCGCTGAATTAAAACAGGCACCACCCTACTCCTGCAAATTATTGGTTCCCACAAAAGGGAAAGAGATTGTTGAAAATGAGAAAAGTGACAAATTCCCAAAGAAGGTTTATACCTTTGATGTCACTAAATGCGATGAGATTTTTGATTTACTTGTCAAAGATGGCCAACTCATTGTGCCATCAAATGTAAAAATACCTCCTTTAGATCAAAGAAAGAAGAGAGGATTTTGCAAATATCATAGTTTTCTAGGCCACAAAACCTCAAAGTGTTTTCTTTTCAAGGACCTAATTCAGAATGCAATCAAAGATGGCAGACTGAAGTTTGCTGATAAAGCAAAGATGAAAGTGGACGAAGATCCCTTGGACGTCGCAGACAGCAACTACTCCGAGCCTGCATGCATTGGAGAGATTAACATGGTGGAAGCTGACCAAAGTGATGCCCCAATAGGAGAGAAAGGTACTGAAAATGAAAGCTGGGTGATAGTCGAAGTCGATAAGGAGGTCACTGAAGACGTCCAGAAGCTGCCAGAGACTTCGATTGAAGCAGCACCCTTAGCTGTTGCAAAAGAAATCCAGGCTACTGAAGGCCAGGAAAATCAAAACCAAGAATTGACACAGGTCACTGAAGGCCTGAGGCTGGAATTGGAGAAAGTCCAAATCTCGAAGCCAACTTCCCCTCAGAAGGAAATATGGGACACTTTAGGGGAACCCAGTGGAAAATTTGACTATTTGGTCAAATATTCTGCCCCAGAAAGTTCAAAAGTCCACATCGAAGACATAAAACCCACAGGATGGGGAGATGATGAAGCTAAGGGGGAAGATGTTGAGGTAAACATGGTGGATATGGAGAGGCCTCGCTCTGAGATGGAGGAGGTAGAAAGATACTTAGAAAAAGAGAAGTATAAAATGGAGGATAATCATGTTGGAGATGCTAGTCTTAAGGACTACCTCATGACGTGCCACAAGGGAGATACAGGAATGATACTATGCCCTAGGTGCAGCATCCTCTGCAATCAGAGAATCGCTGCGAACTTCGAAAGGGTACAGAGGGCTCGAACCGGCAACAATTGGCGCCAGGATAACCAGCTATTCAGGTGTTATCCTAAGGCTGGAGAAAGTTTGCTGGAATTTGTGTTTCGCTGCTACAAAGGGGCAACCAAGTGCTTGATATGCCCAAGGTGTTCAGCTGGGTATGATCAAAGCATGGCCAGAGCCTTCGAAACAATTCCCTTCGCCCCTTGCTGGAACCATCAAGAAACTGTGCAGATGGGCCCACGATTCGATAGCAAATACAAACAACGAAGGCCCGATAGTCCTCATCCCAAGGGTGCTCGAAGAGTGACATTCAAACTCCCTGCTGAAGTGCCAACCGACAGATGGCTGCAAGTCAGAAATGACAAAGGCAAAGACAGATGGAGAAACACCGAACGAAATGCACGCCATACTATGACATACAGAAGGCAATTCAACATAGCAAAGAGGGAAGAGGTAATATTAGAAAACTACAAGGGAAGGAACCCCATGTCGAGATCCCAGTGGCACAGGCAACAGAGGATTCGAAAAGCTGAGAGGGAAGCTGTGGCAAATAAAGGGGTCACTTCAACAAAGAACCAAGGTGAATCTAGCACCAACAAACCCTCACCAAAAAATCAAACTGAAGACAAACCTCCAGTTAATAGGAGGCTTTTCTCTGAAGTACAACTAGATGAACCAAAGGAATACACTCCAGGCCCAGAAGAAGACGAAGATATGATAACTGATAACTTCGAATCGGAGGGGGAGTCTTCGTTCAACCTAAACTGCAACGTGGTATCTGTGCTTCCCTGTGAATTTGGACAGGAAACTGAAATTGATGAATATGAGGAAGAAGATACCATAGATTTGATGAAGCATAGGCCTGTGTGCTACTATGTGATGGACAATGGGGTTGTCGAGGAGCAAAATGCGTTCTTCGAACGTCCAGAACCAGCTATGAAGAACCATCTTAAGCCACTATTTATTCGGGCAAAAGTTGGTGCCCATGGTGTGAATAAGGTTCTAGTGGATGGGGGTGCTGCAGTCAATTTGATACCCCACTTCATGCTGAAAAGGTTAGAGATCCGCGAAGGAAACATCAAGCCCCACAATATGGTTCTATCCAATTATGAAGGGAAAGTGGGCAAAACACTGGGAGTGGTTCAGTTGGACTTGACAATAGGCTCAAGCTGTAGGCCCACCATGTTTATGGTAATCGAAGCCAAGGCCAACTACAACTTGTTGCTGGGAAGGGAGTGGATCCATGGCGTAGGGGCAGTACCTTCGTTAATGCACCAGCGATTAGTTCTATGGAGAGAAGATGGGATCGTGGAAAACATTGAAGCAGACTAGAGTTACTTCATGTCAACAGTCAATTTAGTTGACAAGAGCGATTATGACAAACATCTGGCAAAGATTGCTCCGTGTGTTCCAAATTATGAGATCAACGAAACCAGAAACGCCCACTACTACATGACCCTTCGCCATGATGGCCTATACTGGGATAGAAGAATAATCAGTGAAGAAGAAGGAGTCGAAAGTACTATACAAAGACGGCCAGCAGGCTGGGACTTCGACAACCTTATCCATGACTGAGTCCACCTTTTTTGAAAGGATTTTGGCCTATATGGCTGAGAACGAATCAAAGGCGGCCTTAGAGGCTGAAATAAATAAATTAGCTATAAAGATGAACGAAGTAAGTGGGGATGGCTCGAAATGCTCACCCTTCAAAGAACTTGAGATGGATCAAAGGTTGGATGCAATCTACGATAAAGAACCCTTAGGCTTCGAAAGGGACCCCATAGACTCAGGTGCCAAAATGTTGGCGCAGGATCCACTCGAAGAAGTCAACTTAGGGGATGAAAACACGAAAAGAATAACCTACATAAGTGCAAAACTTAGCCCAGGCCTCAAACAGGAAGTAATCGAAGTCCTCAAGAAAAACAAAGATTGCTTCGCATGGGATTATGACGAAATGCCTGGTTTAAAGAGGGAGTTAGTCAAACACAGACTGCCAATCAAAGATGGCAAGAAGCCCATCAAACAAACTCCCAGAAGATTCGCACTAGCGGTTCTCACAAAGATTAAAGCTGAGATCGAAAGGTTGTTGCGTTGCAAATTCATCAGAACCACAAGGTACGTCGAATGGTTAGCAAATATAGTACATGTTATTAAGAAAAATGGTTCTTTAAGAATTTGCATAGATTTTAGGGATTTAAACACTGCAACCCCTAAGGATGAGTACTCTATGCCTGTGGCAGAAATGTTAGTAGATTCTGTTGCAGGGTTCGAATACTTGAGTATGTTAGATGGATACTCTGGGTATAATCAGATTTTTATTGCTGAAGAAGATGTTGCCAAGACAGCATTTCATTGCCCAGGAGCCTTAGGCACCTACGAATGGGTGGTGATGCCTTTTGGTTTAAAGAACGCTGGGGCAACTTATCAAAGGGCAATGAATTCGATTTTTCATGATTTCATTGAAACCTTTATGCAGGTGTACATTGATGATATAGTTATCAAATCTATATCTGCAGAAACACATTTGCATCACTTGAGCCAATCATTCGAACGAATGAGAAAACATGGCTTAAAGATGAATCCCCTTAAATGTGCATTTTTTGTGCAGGCTGGAGATTTCCTTGGTTTTGTGGTTCACAAGAAAGGGATTGAGATCAACCAGAACAAAACCAAAGCCATAATGGAGACGAAAGCACCTACGTCAAAAAGGGAGCTGCAATATCTGCTAGGGAAGATTAACTTCCTCAGAAGATTCATTTCGAATCTGAGTGGAAGAACCCAAGCTTTCTCTTCGTTGCTTCGTCTAAAGCAAGGCCAAGCCTTCGAATGGAACGAAGCCCGTCAGGAGGCATTTGACAAGATAAAAAGATACCTCTCTCAGCCTCCTATCTTGTCTCCACCTTCATGGGGGAAGCCTATGAGATTGTACATATCTGCCTCTGAAGTTAGTATAGGTAGTATGTTAGCACAAGAAGATAGCAATGGTATCGAAAGAGCCATATACTATTTAAGTAGAGTACTAAATGATGCAGAGACCAGATATAGCAATTTGGAAAAGCTATGTCTCTGTTTGTATTTCTCTTGTATGAAACTCAAGTATTATATAAAGCCTGTTGATGTTTATGTTTCATCTCATTTCGATGTTATTAAACACATGCTTTCAAAACCAATAATGCATAGCAGAGTTGGTAAATGGGCTTTAGCCTTAACAGAATACTCTTTGACCTTCATGCCTTTAAAAGCTGTGAAAGGCCAAGTGATTTCTGACTTTATTGTGGACCATTCATTGGTTGAGCAGACTGTCATGAGTTACGTTGAAATGCAACCATGGAAATTATACTTTGATGGTTCAACCCACAGGAATGGAAGTGGTGTTGGAGTCCTTCTAATTTCTCCTGAAGGAATTCCAACAAAATTCAAGTATAAATTGGATGGTCCCCGTTGCTCGAACAACGAAGCTGAGTATGAAGCGCTCATTGTTGTACTTGAAGCTTTGTTGGAATTGGGGGCAACTAGAGTCGAAATTAAAGGAGACTCAGAATTAGTGGTCAAACAAATTACAAAGGAGTATAAATGCATAAAGGAAAACTTGATGATATACTTCATCATAGTCAACAGGCTACTCAGGAAATTTGAATACATGGATATTCAACACATACCAAGAATAGAGAACCAAGAAGCAAATGACTTAGCACAGTTGGCTTCGGGTTATAAAGTTTCTGTCAGGAACTTTGAGGATTTAGTTGAATTAAGGGGTAGAGTTATGGCTACTAGATTCACACCATCAGATCTAGAAAGTATGAAAATGGGATATGCTGAGAAATAGGGATTCGAAATATTAGCCATAAACACTTTATCAGATGCAGATTGGCGAAGTCCACTGGTGAGTTATTTAGCAAACCCAACTCTGAATATGGATAGAAAGACAAAATACAGAGCATTATCATATCTCCTCATGGGGAACGAATTGTTCAAAAAGACCCAAGAGGGCGTATTATTGAAATGCCTAGGAGAAAGTGAGGCATACTTAGCATTGTCAGGAGTCCACAATGGGGCATGTGGGGCACATCAAGCAGGTCATAAAATGAAATGGTTGTTGTTTCGATATGGCATGTATTGGCCTAGCATGCTCAAAGATTGTATAGACTTTGCTAAAGGATGTGAGGAATGTCAGAAGCATGCAGGGATTCAACATGCCCCTGCAAGTGAGTTGCATTCAATCATCAAACCATGGCCATTTAGAGGATGGGCATTGGATTTGATAGGAGAAATAAATCCTGCTTCGTCTAAAGGACAGAAATATATCTTGGTAGGAATAGATTATTTTACCAAGTGGATCGAAGCTATACCATTAATAGTTGCTGATCAAGAGGCTATTATTGAGTTTATACAGAAGCACATTATCTATAGGTTCGGATTGCCAAAGAGCATAACCACAGACCAAGGCTCTGTGTTTACTGGTAGAAAGATGCAAGAATTTGCCTAAGAAATGGGGTTTAGATTGCTAACATCAATGCCATATTATGCTCAAGCAAATGGTCAAGTCGAAGCAGCCAATAAAGTAATAATAGGGTTAATCAAGAAACATATTGGTAAAAAGCCAAGGAACTGGCACAAAACTTTGGACCAAATACTATGGTCCTGTAGAACATCTCCTAAGGAAGCTACTAACACTACGCCTTTCCAACTCACATTTGGTCATGATGCAGTGCTGCCAGTAGAAATTCATCTACAATCAGTTCGAATTCAAAGACAAAACGAACTTCCAGCTGCATTATATTGGGAGATGATGATGAATGAATTAGTTGAGTTGGACGAAGTTAGATTACATGCATTGGAAATCTTGATGAGACAAAAAGAAAGAGTGGCCAGGACATATAACAAAAGGGTGAAGAAAAAAGCATTCATTATTAATGATTTAGTCTGGAAAGTCATATTGCCCATGGACAAGAAAAATAAAACATTAGGAAAATGGTCACTTCATTGGGAAGGCCCTTTTCGAATACTAAAGGTATTCTCAAACAATGCATATGAAATCGAAGAGCTGATGGATGATAAGCGTATCCTAAAGGTTAATGGGAAATATTTAAAGAAATATAAGCCACGCCTGCAGGAGATTCGAATAGTAACAACATAACCAAAATATTATAAAAATGCCAAAATGGCAAGATGAGATGCCAAAATGGCGTTGTTCGAATATTACATATAAAAAACCAAATTGTAATCAAATGAACACTGAAATTTAGAAATAAGAATTATTCTTCAGTCTGTTGAAGGTACTTCGAAAAGACTCAAGTCTCTGTTGAGCAAAACGTCTGGCTCCTTCCAAGGTTGCCACTTCTCCCTTGAGTTGTTCTGCAGTTTCCATTTCTGCAAGCCCCTGGTTGAGAAGCTCTTCGAATTGGTTACCAGCAGTATTGGTTTCGAAGGCTATTTGTTGTTCTTTAGCCTCTTTAACCTTCTGTTGAAGCTCCTGAATCTTCCTTTCCCAGAGAAGGATGGACTCAGCTCGAGCCTCATAATCAGTTTTTGCTTGCTTTAGATGCATAGCTTGATCCTCAGCTTCTTGAGAGAGTTTCGAAGCTTGTTCATAAGCAGCATCCATTGTAGTGCGTTTTTCTTGAACCTTTCTGGCAGCAGATTCATCTTGGAGAAGGTAACCAGTTACATTGTCCAGCAAAGATTGAAGATTGAACAAGATAGTACTAACTGGCAAGGAGCAGGTAGCAAGGTTGACTTTTGTAAGCAACTCCTTCATAGTGTAGCAAGCAGTGCTATCCTGTTTGAGCACTTCGAATATATCCACATTAAGAATTGTTTTCCTGATCCTGTTAAGAAGTACAATTCTTTCATCTGTGGGAAGAGGATAGCTAGTCGAACTTGTGCCAGCCCTAGCAAGTGGAATGTCCCTTTGAGCCAGCTTCGCCTTCATGTACCCAATAGGGTCATTTCGTCTCAGGAGTGCAAGCTCCTCGTCAGTCATTCGAGACAAAGACGGTTGAGGGAGTTCCACACGTAGGGGAGTCACGTCCATTTCGACTTCCATGGGTTTGTTGGTTGTGTCACCATCCCCTTCATTCGTTTCGTGCTCATTATCTTCTTCATCGTCATCCAAGTCCACCACTTCGATGTCTTCTTTTTCGCTGCTATTTGCATTGGACTCTGTCCCAGCAGTCGAACCATCGTTGGCATCCTCCTCCTCAGACTCTTCTTCTGCAGATTCTTCGTTTCTTTGGCCAGAATCAGCTTTCTCTCCTTCAGCATGAGTATCCTTTGGGTCCTCTTGAAGGGTTTCAAGAGGGGACTTTTGAAGAGAAGTTCTTTGCAAAGCCTCTGCAGATTCATGAATTGGTGTTTCATTTGTCTCTTTTAGAGGAGGGGAAGTACTTTGATCATCCTGCTGCTCAGAAGCCCCAGCCAGAACCGCCACATTGGAGGAACCTTTATTCTGTACAAGGTTGCTGGAGTCTCCTTGAGGAGAGGAGTTGAGTGGAGCAGCAGCTTTTGATGGTGAGGTCGAAGTAGTGGAAGCTGGATTTAAGATATTCTGCAAAGAGCGAAAGAATATTAAAAGCATGCACCAAGGTAATGAGAAATTATTATTTTCAAAAAGATTTGAAGTTCAATTTACCTGTGGACTCTCGGAAGAGAGGTTGCTAGCTATGCGTTCCAACATTACATTGGAGGTCGAAGATGGAATTTTGAATTTGGGTGAGGGAGCAGCATCCCTGGAATCGAGTCCAGAGACACTAGTTAGAACAACACTTTTTGAAATATCCTTCTTCTGCTTCTTCTTCGAAGCAGCTGGTAAGTTTCCTCCAGCCTTGGGGTCTTCCCCAATGGTGTTTGATTTTCGCTTCTTTGGAGTGGTAGGCGGAAGTTTGTTGGTCTGAAAAGATTTAAACAAAGAGTTAGATGCAAATCATGAAACATTAGTAAATTCGAAACATCAAGGCTAAGTGATTACCTGTGGAGGTGGAACACTGGTTATTATTGGTGTTGTTGTTATTGTTGTTGTGGTTGCAGAATGGTTGTTGTTTCGGATGGAGTCACATTGTCAGTGGTTTCGATAGAGGCTTGAGAGGCGCTCCCTTCTTTCGACTTTGAAGCGGATGTCTTTATCCTGATGGCTGAAAATCGAAACAATTAAGGCAAAAGTTAAAGATATGAAAAATGAA
Organism: Vicia faba; assembly: GCA_948472305.1. Lineage (NCBI taxonomy): Eukaryota > Viridiplantae > Streptophyta > Magnoliopsida > Fabales > Fabaceae > Vicia > Vicia faba. Next base: position 928,371,190 of record OX451741.1, on the reverse strand, counting down.
AAACGTTTGGGATTTTCCCAAGCATTCGCACCTGTGCCTTGATCAGATTTAATCGACATGGCAGAAAGGTCATAGCGAAGATGTCCTGGGAAATCGTGGAGCCAGTGTCGAGCCCATGTCACAGTCTCAGATGGCTTTGGTTTCTTTTGAAGATGTTTGAACATTTCTTTGCAAGTGAACCACCAAGGGTATGGAGGAAACCAAGCCAGAGCCAGTTCTGAGGTAGGTAATCTAGGAAATTTAGGTGGATGCATTTCGAATGCCAACCTATACCTATCCTCAGGTGACAACCCTGAAGGAAGTTTTAACTTAGAAACTTTTTCTTTGAATTTTTCCTTCAAGGTCTCAGCCGCTTGATGCACAATGGATTCCAAGTGTGTGGGATCATAAGTAGTTTCGAAATAATTTTGAAAAACTTTAATCTCTTTGGCATGAGTAAACATACCTTTCTTGGATGGTACCTGCACATCGAAGGCATCAGTTAGTTTCTGCTGAATTGTAAGAGTATCGAACATATAAGTCTGATATAACTTTGTCCACCATTCCAGAAACCCCTTTGCTGTAAGGTGGGTAGGTTCAAAAGTTATTGGCTCAAATTGGGCAAAGCCTTGGTATTTTTCTTGCTGTAATTTGGCTTCCCGTGCCTTGAAGGTTCGCCCAGAGGTAATGGCACTCTCAGTTTGAAATAAGGGTTCAGGAATTAGTTGGCATAAGCCAAACTGTCTCGAAACAAAATTTGGCTGGTAAGCGAAAAGGAAAATCTGATTCTTTGCAGGAGTTATTCTTGAAGAGATTAGTCTGGGTAGCAAAAAGGCTCTCCATACATCTTGAATCTCTTTGCTATTGACAGCTTCTGAGAGATCCATGGTGAACCATGAAGGTCCATGAGCCCTTGAAGCAAAAGGCGCCATGGTCTCTTCGAACTTATGCCTCTTGGAGAATATCATGATGTATTTTGAGAATAGGACTTTGAAGTCATCCTTATCATCATTTGGGGTTAGTCTTCGCAGCCGAGTGCCTTCGATCATTCTATCTGTTATTTCAGGGTCTTGTTCAGCAATGGTGTTGGCAGTTGACAAGGAAGGTTCGAGCATGGCATTTAGCCATAGCTGAAGTAACCAAAAAGGGCCAGCTAACAGGATATTCTTGGAGGTGTGAGATTTTAGGCTCGAAACAGCTGACCTTAGGCTTTCATAAAGATCAACTAGTAGCAATTCGCTCAAGCACACTCTTCGATTCTCGTGCAAATCTCTAGCTAGAGGAATAAACCTACTGGCTACCTGTAGGGATCTACTGCAAAAGACATATCTTGACAGCCATAAGGTAAGGAAAGCAATGTGTTCTACATCAGACACACTGTCTCCTTCAGCATGGTAGTGGCTGATAAACTTTGAAAAGCTTGCTAGTTTGACTTCGAAGTCGATTATACTCGAATGTTCTTCGTTGTCAGGGATATATGTTTCTCCTACTGGTGATAGCTAAGTGATGGCCGCTATGTCAAAGAAGGTAGGGGTAATCATTCCACCAGGGAGATGGAAAGTATTATAAGTACTGTCCCAGAAATATAGGGACGCGAATAACAATGGGTGGCTGTAAGTAAAACCTGGCTTCGACAGCTTAATCAAGTTGTAGATACCTAATTCTTCCCATTGCTGGGATTTCTTAGCTTCTACCTTATTGAACCAGTTTTGATAAGCAGTGTCGGAGGTGGGACAAGATCGAAACGATTTGAAGTTACTCTTTACATAGTCCAATACAAAAGGGTCCTTAGGAGGAACAATTGGATTTTACACGGTGTTTGAGCCAGAAGATTCTATTGCCTTAGGGGCGTCCATTTTATTAAACAGGGGTTTGAAATTATAGCAAACTGGGAAAATTTTTCTGGTATCTTTTAAAATTTCAAAAACTGTAAGAGGGCCCATTAAAGCTAACCTCTTACCAGCAGCGGTGGTAGGAATAAGTACCTGGGATGCATAAAGCATTTCTTTCTCCTTTGAGATCATCTGGGGAACAAGAACAGATTGACCTTGGTGAGTGACAACCTTGCTTTCCATGGTAGTTCCTGCGGTCTTTCCTTTCTTTTTGGAAACCTTTTTTAGTTGGGATGAATTAGAAGAAGACATTGTTGGAAGAATGTTGAAAGCTTAGGGTTTCGGTGAGAAAATAAGGAGAAAAGATTCAGAATGTGGAAAGAAAAGAAAAAGACTAAGTTGATGGGTTTTTATAATATGGAAGTTTAAGCATCCACTGAGTAAGGTTGTGATACGTGGTAATCATGGGTTGGTTTGATGAAGAGGTGGCGTAAAGTTAACATTGGTAATAGGCGTGATTAAAAGATAATCATTGTTTTGTAACTGCACCATACTGTGAAGTGGTTCCAGGCGGTTAAGGAATCTAAAAAGTGTTATGATTGACGTGACTGGAGTCAAATGCAATAAATGTTACGATGATTCGAAGGTCGCATCAAAATCTTGTGTATATGTTTAAAATAAGTATTTCTCAAAGGAATCGAAATACATATTTTAAAGGGGCATTTTGTTGGTTGAAGATTTTGATAATATTATTAGAAGCAAAGTAAATTGGACATTTCGATCGAAATGAAACAAAACGTCATGTTTCGAAATAGTAGAAGCAATGCTTCGAATAAGCATATCAGAGCTTGGAGCTTCGAGTGACAGTTATGAGAATATATCCAAAGAAGTCTCGAAATGACAACAAGGCTGTGTCTAAGAAGTGCGTTCGAAGCGAAGAAGTGCCAAAACATTTGAAATTCAAATGCAAGCGGGATGTTCGAAATTTGAAATATATGCGTTGGAGCATTCGAAGACACGTGGAAGCAAAAAGAGAGGCATTGCTCTGCATGTTCTGAACGTGGCAGAATCTTATAGCAAGATCGTTATGGTCGAAGTAGTATAAATAGAAGTCTTAGCATTAGGATTTCGTGTGTCATATCTATTGTACAAGAAAACTCAGTAAACATTCAAATTACCACATGGCTAGGGAAACGAATGCAAGAGCAATGTACGTATGATAGCACCACATATTTATGATTTAATGAAAACCCTTTATCATTTCCAGTACTTTCCTTTATCCTCATGTCAATACCATTTACAAGTTTTTGCATTTAAAGTACTTTCATTCGAAATCTTTTACTGATGCCTTACATCTAAACATTTTCTTTCCGTTTTAAACACTTTACATTTCAGAAACTGTTATACATTTTATACCTTTATCTTCAAGTTTTTATCCTTCGAGCACCTTTTTTACTTAAAGCAATTTTACAGTTTTCTTGCATTAAACGCTTTCTTCATAATTCGAATCTTTTACATTCCAGAGCATCTTTTACATTAACTGTGTTTTTTTACGTTTCGAAGTCATTTACTTGTCTTTTATGCTGTTTTTACATGTCTTTACAATTGACCTTTATTCATGCAATTTAGTTTCGCGCACATATATTTTGATTACACCTTTAGATCTTTAAGAGAGAAATCGAAATAAGTCAAACACCTACACAACATTCTAAATACCAACCATGATACCTGTCCGATCATGAGAGTTACCCTAATGAACAACACGTCCTAGGATCAATCTAGTCGATCCTGCGAGTTACCAGAGGAATTGAATAACAGTCAGTAAGTTTATTCGATAGTTTGGAAGACTAGCGGTTGTTTACCAGAAATCACTGTAAACAGTCGTGTCTGGGACTGTTGGAATGATAGGCGCATCTTGCATTAGGATTGTACTTGGGGGAGGAAGTGTTTGGATTCTGAGGCAGGTCTCTTAATGTTATCAACTCTTCGTTCAATAGATGTTGTAATGCCTGAGAAAATGACATTTTGATCATAGTAAATTGTCTCCTGGGTGCGTCTGTCTTATGCTGATTACCGTGTTGATGTTGTTGCACTGGCGCAATATTAGAAATTAGCACACCTCCCACAGACTGGTTGCGATCATTTCTAGCACGACCCTTTTGGCCAAACACAACATTAGTTTCTTTTTTACCATTGAATGTATTCTTCATAGTACTTGAAGACGTAGCCACCTAAATTTTTCCACTCCTAATTCCACTTTCAACCTGTTCCCCTGTTAATATCAGCTCGGTGAATCCGGCTGAAGAGCTTCCAATCAGATAATTAAAGAAGGACCTGTCAAAGTTCCCATAAACATATCAACCAGCTCCCTATCAGATAAAGGAGGTTAAACTCTCCTAGTTAGATCCCTCCATTTTTGGGCATACTCTTTAAAGCCTTCGTTTGAGCCCATAGTCCTTCTTTGTAATTGTATGCGAGTTGGTGCAAGATCAGCATTGTAGTGGTATTTTTTGTAAAAAGCAACAGCCAAGTCTTCCCAAGTATGGATATCGGTCCCTTCCAGTTGATAGAACCACTCCAACTGTGTTCCCGACAAGATTTCTTGAAAGAAGTGCACCCATAACTTCCTGTCAGCAGTATGGGGTTGAATCTTCTGAACATATGACCTTAAATGAAGCTTTGGACAAGAAACACCATCATACTTCGCAAAAGTAGGGACCTTGAATTTGTGAGGAATAGCAATTCCTGAGACTAAGCCCAGCTCTTCAAAATCCAACCCTGAAACTCTCTGGATCTCCATAGCATTGAGACGATCTTCCATCTATTTGTATTTGTCATTAGCTAGAGGATATTGTTCATTTGAATAGTCTGCTTTATCAGAACCCTGATTATTATTCTCTTTGACTTTCACACTTTTATCATCTTCCTCTTGGTTATCATCTTCATTTGATGGGACCTCAAAATCTAGAGCCCTCCTGATCGGACCTTTGAATCTTTTACCCATATTAAGGATGACGGTTGGTTTCTTAGCCTTTTTCTTCCTCTCTTTGGTGATGAGGGTCTTCGTCTCTTCTTGTCCCTTGGCTAAGTCCAGGAACATTTGTTGAAATTGAGCATTTTGAGCTTGCAGTTCTTTGATGGTTTGTCCGAGAACCATCTTTTACTAAAATAAACAGCAAGAAGATGAGATAATCTATCTTGGGAAATACCTTCTATGATATGATGTGTATGGTATGCATATGCAATGTTTTCAAGGATCTCGCGGGATAGACAAAAGTGAAATGTTAGAAGTTGAGTCTGGCTGCAGCTTTGAATGAAGAACTTTGCGTCTTTGAACGTCTTTCTATGAGAATCAAGCTTACCATGTCGAGTGGATCCTATCCTTTAACTCAAAGGAACGTACTTTGGTCTTTGACGACATTTGGTCAGAGGAAAATAAATCCCCTTTCCCCTTGCTAACAATCTGGTTCATGATAAACCTGTATCACATGTCCCTGAGATCCTTGAAATGGTTAGTGAAAATGCGATGTTATGATGTCATGATGTCATGTTTGAATAGATAAAAAACACAAACAAAGCATACAAGAGCCTTAGGTTTAAAGGCTTGCATGGGTTTCGTAGGTAAGTACCCTTTCTATAAAAGTCAAGTTGGCTTAACCTGTCCTAAAAATAGTAACCAGGTTCTATGGATCTCATATCATGGATCTTTCTCGAAGGTTTTATTTTAGTACAACAACTGATTTGCCATAAAAAAAACATCCCGCGAGTCGAATCTCATTGAGTGTAGCATCAAGTATCAACCAACTCTGGACTGCACCAAAGCCGGCTATCTCACTACCTTCTAATGGCCAATATGGGTCAATTAAGGTTCTAAAAGTCAGTTAGTGCTTATGACACCACGCAGAAACCTAATGTTATCCTCGACTGAATCAAGGAACATTGGTATAAATCAAAGTGTCACACTAGCGTGCCGTCACTTCAATCATATCGGTCTATGGCGTACAATTTCCATGAACTATTGCTACTTACCTAGGGTACCCTAGATCCAGATGTAGGATCTTTGCAAGAAATTAAACCCAAACAGCCCCCAATTTTAAAACAAACAAAGTAGACAAGTAAAAGCAAGTAAAAGTGATCTAAGACTCTAGGGTAACCCCTCTTTTTTAAGTAGTCCCCAGTAGAGTCGCCAATTTATTAATACGATGGAAGAACTGACTTATTTTGCGTTTATCACAAATATTGCGGATAGCAAGAGTCTTCGCCGAGTTTTCTTTTATTCAATAAGGAAAGGGTGAAAAGAACAGGAAAGACTTTGATAGATTTTGAGTTTGGGGGGTAAGTTATGAAGAGAGAAGGTGTTAGCACCCTTTTCATCCGTAGTTATCTATGGGCTCTTAATCGCTTAGCTCACTTTGAAAAATTACTTTTTGTGTGCGTTTGAAAATACTTTGAAGTTTGAACTTTGTAACGGTTCTTGTATCAGTCCTCAAGAATGCGTACAAAGTGTTTTGAAAATATATTCGAAAGTGTTTGAGTAAAATGTTTTGTTTTTTTATGAGTAAGCGATTAAAAGTTCTACCCACTCAAGGTCATTATTGTACTTTTCCTCCTCCTTTAGATAGTGTTATCCATACCATTAGTTAGTAGGAAGCTCTATTGTTGGATGTGAAGGGACAGGCGAAGGGTCATCGTACGATCATCGAAGGAAACTTGTAAGGATTCTTTAGCAATTTTCATAAGGGACTAGATCATTTATCTAAAGTCAACATCGAAAGGGTCATCGAGGTACTATGATCTTTTGTTCGAGGGACTTTGCTAAAGCGTCCCCACTTTTGAGGGACATGAACGTTTTTATTCTGAGGATAATAAGAGAGATTACCCTAGAGGTGCAAGTGTGCGAGTGTTTTGTTTTCAATTATTTATCTTGAGATTTTAGGGTTTTCTAATGATTCGTTTTTATCTTTTCATACAAACCCTAGTTACTAAGCAGAAGCATGGAAAATATAATAGCAGGAAATAAAAGGAATAAACTTAGGCTATTACAATGCTTTGGGGCAGATACAGAATAGTAAAAGAGAAAAGGGAATCCTAAGCTATACTAGAAGCAGTTACATGATAATAAAATGCGGAAAAAATAAGTTATTCTATTACAATTGCGAAACCTATACAGTTTGTCTAAGAAAATGTGAGAATAAGAAAAGAGGAAAATGTTTTTGATGATTTTTTATGGAAAAATAGATTTATGATGAAAGTAATTAAACCTAAAAATTCTAATTGGTTTTAAAATTGCAAAAAGGGTTAATTAATTAAATTAAAGGGTTAAATAAAAAACTTAAAAATTAATTAATTTTACCTATTAAAAAAAGATTAATTTAAAAGTTGATTAAAAAAACTAAAACCTAATTTAATTAGGGTTTGTAAAAAAAAGGTTTTGTTTTATGGTTAAGTGAAAATAGGGTTAAGTTTGCCAAAACAATTAGGGTTTAAGGAAAAAATTAAGGAAGAAAAATAAGTTGGAAGTAAAATCAAGCAAACTTCCAGGGGTGGGTGTTGAACCCATGCCCTTTGTCCTTTCACCAACAAGGTTCACCAATGCGCCAAGCGTGCGCTGGTGTTAGAAAAACGTGCATCATCCAAAATGTAATCAACATCTAAGGATTAGGAAAATATGAAGAAAAAAATGTCAAAAGCAGGGATCGAACCCACGCCCTTGCACACTAATTCCTTAACGTGCGCTTTCTTGCCACTGGGGTGGCTGTTTCATCTATTATATCATTGTAACGAATTAATTATAAAATAAACATTATTGCATGGTTCGGAAAACGTTGGAGCCCTAGCTCCGGTCGTCTTCTCTGGCGAGCTCGTTTCCTTGGTCCTGCAAAATAGAAAACATCAATGACTCAGTGATACCCTACCCCCCTAATTTGGGCCTTGCGATTTCAATGGAACCATTATTTTTGGCTAAATCTCCATGTAGAAAGAGATGCAAAGCATTTAGTTTGAAATGGTTCAAACATGGCCAAGTATGGTTTGATCGTCAAGGGGGTCATGCAATAGGTCTAACTTGCGCGGTTATGTCTCAGAAACATGTTAGTAAGGTTAGTATACATTAAAACGACATGAAAACAAGAATTCAAATTTGCAAAAAATCAAGAAACTGGCGAGGCATGTATGCTGGTTTTATGCCCTTTGATCATCACATTTAATCCCATCTTATCCTATAGTTATTCTGGAATGGAATGGGATGATAGGTTTTACTTGAAATTGGCTGCAATTTGGGTTTGTATCTTGCTCTAGTTTTGAGAATTTTAGAATCCTGGGAAGGTGTTTCTTGCAAGGGTTTTTCGTGGCTTGTTATGTTTGAATGAATGAGATTACATATAATAGAATTAGGTCAAACAAGGGTGGGCTTGGACCTTGTATGAAAGGCCTTGATTTTATCTTATTTAATTTTGAATTAAAATAAAAAAACAAATTAAATTAAATAAAAACCCAAGGGGTGCATGCATAAGTTCTGAGGTTCATATTGAGGCCTGTAACATGCATGGACCTTGAAAGATCAACCCACTAGCCCAAAATTCCAAGTTTGCTCAATTTAGGTTTCATGTATTTCCTCAAAATTTCCCAACTAGCACCAATCATAACTCTCTCAATGTTTATCATATGAAGGTGATCTTAGAAATTTTGGAAAGCCTAATATGTCCTCTACAATCTCTATGTTGATCATTTTTGCATTTGAATACATTATCTTAATGTAAGTTGCCTTGACAAAAAGTATCTTTTTGTTTACTTTTGAAATGACCTATAATATTTTGGCCCATATCTCTCAAATGAAGCATTTTTTGGACTTAAGCTTAGAGAGACAAAGTTGTAGATAATTGAATTTCCTTCAGAATGAGCTTTGGTTGAGAAAAAACTGATGAATCATGTGAAAGTTGTGCTTGGTTAAAGTTCAATTGACTTCTCCTTAAGAAAGCCCTAATTTAGTAACTTTTGACTTTTGATGAATCTTGAGTTTTCTTGATGAATCATGATCAACCATTGATCAAATGATGAATGTGACTTCATAATCTTGATGTTGACAAAATATATTGAGGTTTGACTGTATGTTGACCATGTTGACTTTTTATCCAATACAGTTGATTTTCAGTCTTCTGAGCAATTGACTGAGCAAACTTGTGATGCAAGGCTTGGAAGTTGGAATGAGCATTCTTAGAGACATATGAGAAACCATGAAATCCACTTGAGGTATGATAGGCTCAAATTTACTTAAGAAAAGTGAAACCTGTTAGAACAATGTTTGAATCTAGTACCCTATATTTAAGTTTTGATGATAACAAAGTGAAAAGATATAGTATTTATATGTTTCATGTTTGAATTATATGCTGCCTAAAATTACTATGCTCTGACTTGCAGATACGCTGTTTAAAATAAGCAAGATCACTTATTCAGCATCAGAATATGATTTCATACACCAGCATCAGAAGTTGCTGAATCAGAACGTCAAGATCAGATGATCAACTCACGCACATGCTGAAGCTTGATGAACAGAACTGCGCGTAAAACACTCTGATACAAAAACAATAGTTCATCAGCAGCGAAGCAGAATCAGAATGACCCAAGCCAGAACGTGCATTGAAGAAGCAACGGTACTGTGCATTGAACGCTAATTAATTCCAACGGCATCATTCTAGACAAGATCTGCTCAAAAAGGAAAGCTTGTTATTAGCATTGAATCAAGAATATTGCATTCAACGTTCATCTTCTCAAGTGCTATATAAACAAGGCTTCGAAGATTATAATGACTAATGCTCTCCAATTCTTTACACGCACAAAGCTGAACCTATAATCTTCATCTACCAGTTTTGCTAAACCAACAAACTCTGATACTCCATTAGTGTTTAGCAATCTAAGTTTCTAAGCTTCATTTGTGTATACATCACAGTTGTGATAAAGTTTTGTAGAAAACATTCACACACATTTGTTTATACCTTTGTAAGAAAGTGTTGCCTTGACAAACCGGATTGTGGTTTGAATCAAGAAGGCTTTAGCAGTTGTTAAAGCAGTCTGTAATATTCAGTTGAATATAGTGAATTAAGACCTCGTTGGAGAGAGGCGAAATCACCTTGACGGGTGGACTGGAGTAGTTTGAGATCAAACGAACCAGGATAAAAATATCTTGTCAATTGCTTTAAGATTTCAGTTTTACAATTCAACCCCCCCTTCTTGTGTTTTTCACCCCTTCAATTGGCATCAGAGCGCCTGGTTCTGAGCTAAAACACTTAACCGTGTCAGTACAAGATCCAGCGTCAGAAAAACACAATGGCAGGAAACAACTCTCATTTCAGCAATGACAACAATGAGGACAGAGACAGATTCAGCGGCAAACCTCCAGTCTTTGATGGAGAAAACTTTGATTACTGGAAAGACAGAATTGAAAGCTTCTTTCTAGCACATGATGCTGATCTGTGGGATATGGTGACAGATGGATACACGCACCCTATGAATGCAACTGGTCAGAAGATTGATAGAAAATCAATGACTGATCAACAAAAGCGTGATTTCAAGAATCACCATAAGGCCAGAACCATCCTCCTCAGTGCCATCTCCTATACTGAGTATGAAAAGATCTCCAACAGAGACACAGCTAAGAACATCTTTGATTCTCTCAGAATGACGCATGAGGGCAACGTTCAAGTCAAAGAAACAAAAGCTCTGGCGCTCATTCAGAAGTATGAGGCGTTTAAAATGGAAGAATCTGAATCCATTGAAACTATGTTCTCTAGATTCCAGATTCTGGTAGCTGGTCTCAAAGTTCTGGACAAAGGATACTCTACTGCTGACCATGTCAAGAAGATAATCAGAAGTTTACCCAAGCAGTGGAGGCCTATGGTTACTGCTCTGAAGCTAGCGAAGGATCTCAACAAAATCACTCTGGAGGAACTCATAAGCTCCCTCAGAAGTCATGAGATAGAGCTAGAAGCTGACGAGCCTCAGAATCAAGGTAAGCCTTTAGCTTTAAAATCTAACAGAAAATCTGAGTCTAAAGTTTTGCAGGCAGTTGAAGAAACATCTGATGGATCCTCATCAGAAGAAGACGAACTTTCCCTTCTCTCCAGAAGAGTAAATCAACTGTGGAAGCAAAGACAAAGGAAGTTCAGGAATCCCAGAAGATCTGATCAGAACGAGTCTTCTTCCAGATACAGAAGGACAGATTCTTCCTCTGGATACAGAAGATCTGAAGGCTCCTCCAGTAGCAAGAAGCCAAACACCAAAGACATCATCTGCTACGAGTGCAATGAGCAAGGACACTACAAGAGTGACTGCCCAAAGCTTCAGAGGGAAAAGCCCAAAAAGAAGTTTGGAAGAGAGAAGAAGAAAAGTCTCATGGCCACATGGGATGACTCTGACTCGTCTGAAGCTGACTCAGAATCAGATGATGAAAGGGCAAACATAGCGCTCATGGCTAACATTCCAGATGACAGTGAAGCTTCTGAATCAGACTCAGAATCAGACACAGAAGAGGTATTCCCTAACTTCGCTGTTAATTTTACAAAGGCTGAACTTGCTGAAAGCCTCAATGAAATTCTGGAACGTTATCAGCAGATTAGAGCCAAATTCAGAGACCTGAAAAGGAATCTTGAATCTGACTCTAATAAGTCTGAGAGTCTCAAATTGGAAAACTCTGAGCTGAGAGATAAAATTTCAAAATTAGAAAACTCTTTACAAAACTCTCAGAAAGAACCAATTTCTGAAACTCCCAGCAACGCTGATGAGATCATCAAGGAGTATGATCATAGTTTCCAGAAGTTCCTTGCTAAAAGCATAGATAGAAGCAGAATGGCTTCAATGATCTATGGAGTTAGCAGAAACGGCAGGAAAGGAATAGGATACCTAGGTAAGGTTCCTACACCTAAGAATGTCATGAATTTAACCATTAAACACACTCCTTTAAATTCACACTTTGTGTATGGTCACACACATGACATCAAATATACTAGTAGTAAGCACTCTGTGAAACCAAAATTCAACCAGAGTTTTGGTAAAACTAACAAATCAGGACCCAAGAAGATCTGGGTACCTAAGGATAAAATAATACATGTTGCAGATATCTTTAGCAGCAAGTCAGAAACACCAGTCATGGTACCTGGACTCTGGCTGCTCACGACACATGACGGGAAGAAGGCATATGTTCCAAAGCCTGGAACTTAAGCCTGGAGGCCACGTTGGCTTTGGAGGCAATCAGAGGGGAAAGATTATTGGCTCTGGAACTGTAGGTAACGGAAATCTTCCCTCTATTAATAATGTTCTGCTAGTTGATGGATTGATGCATAATCTGTTATCCATAAGTCAATTAAGTGATAACGGTTATGATATAATCTTTAATCAAAAATCATGTAAAGCTGTTAGTCAGAAAGATGGGACTATCCTGTTTAATGGTAAGAGGAAAAACAACATTTACAAAATCAAACTTTCTGAACTAAAGAGTCAGAACGTAAAATGTCTTCTGTCTGTTAACAACGAGCAGTGGATCTGGCACAGAAGATTGGGGCATGTTAGTATGAGAAGAATATCTCAGATTAACAAACTCAATCTGGTCAGAGGACTTCCAAATTTGAAGTTCAATTCAGATGCTCTGTGTGAAGCATGTCAGAAAGGCAAATTTGCAAAACCTTCTTTTAAATCCAAAAATGTTGTTTCTACCTCTAAGCCATTAGAACTTCTGCACATTGACTTATTTGGACCAGTTAAAATTGCTTCAGTCAGTGGCAAGAAGTATGGGTTAGTAATCGTAGATGACTATAGCAGATGGACATGGGTAAAGTTCTTAAGACACAAGGACGAGTCACACTCTGTGTTTGTTACCTTCTGTAACCAAGTTCAGAATGAAAAAGATCTTAGAATCGTTAAAGTCAGAAGTGATCATGGTGGAGAATTTGAAAATAAAGATTTTGAGTCATTCTTTAATGACAAAGGCATTCAGCATGATTTCTCTTGTCCTAGAACTCCCCAACAAAATGGAGTTGTAGAACGAAAGAACAGAACATTGCAAGAAATGGCCAGAACCATGATCAATGAGACAAACGTTGCTAAGACTTTCTGGGCAGAGGCAATAAACACAGCGTGCTACATTCAGAATAGAATCTCAATAAGACCTATTCTGGAAAAGACTCCATATGAATTGTGGAAGAACAGAAAGCCCAACATTTCGTATTTTCATCCATTTGGATGTACGTGCTTTATATTGAATACTAAGAATTATTTGAACAAGTTTGATTCTAAGGCACAGAAGTGTATTATGTTAGGATACTCTGAACGCTCAAGAGGGTACAGAGTATACAATACAGAAACACAGATTGTGGAAGAATCAATCAGTGTTCGTTTTGATGACAAGCTTGACTCTGAAAAGTCAAAGCAGAATGAAAATCTTGCAGGTATAGAAATTGAATTTGCAGGTTCTGAAGACAAGTCATCAGAAGCTCTCAACACAGACATTCCTTCAACGTCTGAAAGGAGCAATGCTAGAAATCCTACAAAGGCTGCTGATCAACCTCAGAAGAGATTACCCAGAAGCAGTTTGGATCACCCAGAAGAAACTATCCTAGGAAGAAAGGAAGATCCAATCAGAACAAGAGCAAGCTTCAGAAACTCTGAAGAAACTCTTATGGGACTTGTGTCTCTGATTGAACCTTCTTCTATTGATGAAGCACTTCTGGATAATGACTGGATTCTGGCAATGCAAGAAGAGCTGAATCAATTCACCAGAAACGACGTATGGGATCTCGTTCCCAGACCAAAAGGATTCAACGTCATTGGAACAAGATGGGTGTTCAGAAACAAGCTCAATGAACAAGGTGAAGTCGTCAGAAACAAGGCACGACTGGTTGCACAAGGTTATAGTCAGCAAGAGGGGATAGACTATACAGAAACCTTTGCCCCAGTCGCCAGGTTAGAATCTATCAGACTTTTAATTTCATTTGCTGTTAATAGAGGCATCACTCTGTATCAGATGGATGTCAAAAGTGCATTCTTAAATGGTTATATAGAAGAAGAAGTTTATGTTCACCAACCCCCAGGTTTTGAAAATACAAAACATCCAGAACATGTTTTCAAACTGAAAAAGTCACTGTATGGTCTGAAACAAGCTCCCAGAGCTTGGTATGAAAGGCTAAGTAACTTTCTGCTTGAAAATGAATTCACTAGAGGGAAAGTGGACACTACTCTATTCTGTAAAACAGTTAAGAGTGACATTTTAGTCTGTCAAATTTATGTTGATGATATTATTTTTGGTTCTACTAATCCTTCTCTTGGAAGAAAATTTGCTAAGTGTATGCAGGCAGAATTTGAGATGAGCCTCATGGGGGAACTGAAATTCTTTCTAGGAATTCAGATCAATCAAACTCCAGAGGGAACTTACATTCATCAGAGCAAATACATCAGAGATCTTCTGAAGAAATTTGACCTCTCAGAATGTAAGCCATCAAAGATTCCAATGCATCCCACGTGCATTCTGGAAAGAGAAGAGGTAAGCAAAAGTGTAGAACAAAAAGTCTACAGAGGTATGATTGGTTCTCTCCTTTATCTGACAGCTTCAAGACCTGATATCTTATTCAGCGTATGTATTTGTGCTAGATTCCAATCAGATCCTAGAGAATCTCACTTAACAGCTGTTAAGCGAATTTTCAAGTATCTGAAAGGTACTACTAATCTGGGTTTGTTTTATAGAAAATCTAGTGATTACAGCTTAGTAGGCTACTGTGATGCTGATTTTGCTGGAGACAGAGTGGAACGTAAAAGTACTTCTGGAAGCTGCCAGTTTCTGGGAGAAAATCTGATCTCGTGGTCCAGCAAAAGGCAATCAACAATTGCTCTGTCAACAGCAGAAGCTGAGTACATAGCAGCAGCAGGATGTAGCACACAAATGCTCTGGATGAAAAGTCAGCTTGAAGACTTCCAGATTTTTGAGAGTAACATTCCTATTCTTTGTGATAATACTTCTGCTATTTGCTTAAGTAAGAATCCTATTTTACATTCTAGAGCTAAGCATATAGAAATAAAACATCATTTCATTAGGGACTATATTCAGAAAGGTATTTTAAACTTGAAATTTATAGATACAGACCATCAATGGGCTGATATCTTTACTAAACCCCTTTCAGAAGATAGGTTTAATTTCATTCTGAAACATCTCAGCATGAAAGTATGCCCAGAATGAAAATGTTTTAATTCCATGCATTTATCTTCAGAATGTAATTATTTTACTGTGAACTTCTGATCAATCTTCGTTCAGAAAGATAGAACATGCAGATTGTATCAGATGCAAGTCTAAAGATCTGAGAGTCTAATCTCAAATACAGACGTGCTGATCACTACATCAAACAAGTGTCATCCAATCATCAGCAAATCTCTGAAGCAGAACGCGTGCACGCTTCTGAGAAGGCAAAGCGCTGATTGGGTGCATTGAGACACATGTCTGGTAACCGTTTTTAAGTATCTTTCTCAAATCCCCCAAAATCAGCAAGCATTTAATGCAAAGTAATCACGCTTGTTAATGGCAATCATTATTTTTTTTCTCTCTCTTAAAAACGTTTAATTTTTCAAAATAATTTTTGAAAACTTTATTTAAGCACATTATTCTTCATTCTTATTCTTTACGCTTTCTCATAATCTTTCAAGTATTTTCTGCATATTTCTGAGTTTATCTCCTTCAAACCTTTTTCTCAAATCATTCTCAAAGCTTTGTTGTGTGAGAACAATGGCATCCTCCAGCATTTCTGCAGGCAATCAGAAGAAAGAAACCTCTGAACAATATCAGGTGCCCCTCAGAACTCTTCTCACACCGGTAAAGAATCTTGAAGTTCTCTCTGAGTTGATCATCGACTTTGAAAGCTTGAAGGAAAATGGATTTGACCTAACTGAAGAAATTAGGGCTCAAAAGTGGGAGAGGTATTTCGATAGGTTGGTTGGACCAACATTCCCAGAGCTTGTCAAGGAATTTTGGATTCACGCCAAGATTCATAAACATCTAGTCATCTCTTCTGTCATGGGAAAGAAGATAGTAATTTCTGAAGACCTCATTGCTAGGTTAATCGGTCAAAATGGTGGTGGAGTCCGTTGTGTGGACATGGCTAATAGATGCCCTGATATAGGTGTGGTAGCCAACAACATTTTCACTCTTGGATTGCCCAGCAGCAAAATTAAGGATCTGAAGGATCACTGCAGAGTATGGGCTAAGATTGTTCTTGGATGCTTCAATCACAGGAAACCAACAAGTTCTCCTGATTATATAAACGTGGATCAGCAATTTCTGATCTACTTTATTGATCAGAGGGTAAAGATCAATCTGGCACACTTCCTGTTCAACCATCTCAAGACCAGCGTCAAAGAGACTAGAGAAGAAGAAAGGACCAAAAGGGACTGGATACCGTTTGGAAGGCTCATATCAGATATTCTGACAGAGAATAAGCTGATAGATTATCTGAGCGAAGCTCAAGTGCTGAGCACCCTTGAACCAACTGTTGGAAAACCGCTGAACGCTAAGAACCTGAAAAAGATGAAGCTGATAGAAAATATTAAGAAGGAACCCAGAGCTACTTCAACTGCTGACATCTCCAGCAGAAGAGTGCCTCTGAGTGATTTCCCAAAATTTTCTGAAATGGAATCCAAACCTGATATGTTTCTCAAGTATCCAGATTCATACAAGGAAGAAGATACAGGTTCAAAGCTGAAGATTAAAGATCTGAGTCAAGTCCAACCAGAAGTGACTCAGAAGAAGATAAAGAAGAGGAAAGCGCCAACAGAAGGATCATCTCATCAGACTCCAAAGAAAAGAGGTATTTCATCTGCTGCCCCTATTTCAAAATCTTTTACTATTCCAACATCTGCTGCCCCTTCTCAAACCTCTCACAGAATATCTATCCCAATCCCTACCATTGATGAAACCATACCAGAAGACCCTTCTGAGGCCTTACAACTCAGAAGAACCAGAATTAAAATTCCCAAACAACCAACTGTTTCAACAACACCAGCACTTGATAGAGTGCTAGCTGATATTGAGCGTGAACATGCTTCTGCTCAACCAATTTCTGAACCACCAAATATTCCTCCTCCACAACCAGAACCACAACCTGAACCAGAAATACAACAACAACCAGAATCAGAACCACAACAACAACCACTCACAGAAGAACCTCTGATCCCTGAGCAATCAGATATTCCACCTCCTCAACCAGAAAATAATCCACCTGCACCACAAACAGAGTTTCACCGCTATGAAACCCCCTCTCCTCATCATTCTGACCCTCACTCACCTCAACCTTCACCGCTGGCAATCCAGTTGCCATGTGGAACCACTATTGTCAGGCCCCAGTTGCCATCTTCAGAGGAATCAACACCTCCAAAAACTCCAACCACTCCAATTGAAATATCTGACTCTGATTCTGATAACCCTCCTCCAAAACAAACAGCCTCTCAGCAACCCTCTGAAAACCCCAGCAAAACTTTCATTGACTTAACAAGTCTTGAACGTCTTGCTGATCTAAGACACAAAATTGCCATACCCAAACCAAAGCAACCAGATGTTGGCTCGGGTATTTTGAATTTTGAAACAGGTATGCTGCAATGGATTGCTTCTTTGAAGCAAGTCTGTCCGGGGATGATAGACCCAGCTGCTTCTGATCAGCTCTGGTCACAGTTCAGACTATGGGTACGTGCTGAAGCCCTCAAGCTGCAGGACGTCAACTATGAGCAGGCTCAACAGAACTTTAGCAAGCTGCTGAAGGAAGTTGAGAGTCAGCTGCCTCAAGAAGTTGTGCTCCCTCTGGACAGTGAATCTTGGTCTGAGAAAGAGCAAGCTGCACAGGTGCAACCATCAGAGGACAAGACCCTTCAGGAAGAAAATCCAGCAGAAGATGTAGCTGAAAGTTCTGAGAAGCTTCCTCCTTCTGAAAGTTCTCAAGCTGCCTTGGATAGGCAGGCTCTGGAAGAATTAAGGCTGAATGACTTGCGTCTACAGCAGCGGATGGAAGAGAATGATCAGAAGATGAAAGCAAGAATGGATGTACAGGACAGCAAGATTGACACTGTTGTCAACATGGTTCAGAAGCAGAATGAAACTTCTGAAAAGATTCAAGCGATGCTGGAAAGCCTGTTCTCACGCATGCCACCACAACCTTAAAAAAAAAATTTCATGCATGACATTCTCTATGTTTTCTTCATTTTCTGATGTACTGTTTTGACTATGTTTGTGTAATGTTCTTTTGCTCTGAACCATTTTAATATAATTTGTTTTTCTGATCTAAATTGTTTTAGCACATCACCAACACTTTTTGATTGCTGACAAAAAGGGGGAGAACAAGAATGATATTTAAAATCAATAACGGCTAACTAGACAGAAATTCTCAAACATTCTAACTCTATTACTTGAAATGTTTTTCTGTTTGTTTTTAAGTCTACAGGCACAAGGAAGCTCCTGAACACTATGAAGACTAGAAGCTAGAAGCTCTGATCAAAATGTAGAAGCTCATGTTGCTCTGATCAAATATGAAGTTCTGATCGACCTAACACTCTGATCCGAAGCAAAGCTCTGACAGGAAAAGCTCTGAAGCTCTGCTCTCTGATAAGTCAAAGACCTATAATCTGATGTTCAAAGATAGAAAAAGATCTGATCCTGAAGAACACGTATATCAAAGGGAAGTAACAAACTCAGGGGGAGTATCTCTTAACTCTGATTTCTCCTTACTTCTTAACTCTGAAACATTTCCCAGATACTTTTCACGTTATTTTTTCATTTAAAATATCTAGTTTTTGTCATCATCAAAAAGGGGGAGATTGTTAGAACAATGTTTGAATCTAGTACCCTATATTTAAGTTTTGATGATAACAAAGTGAAAAGATATAGTATTTATATGTTTCATGTTTGAATTATATGCTGCCTAAAATTACTATGCTCTGACTTGCAGATACGCTGTTTAAAATAAGCAAGATCACTTATTCAGCATCAGAATATGATTTCATACACCAGCATCAGAAGTTGCTGAATCAGAATGTCAAGATCAGATGATCAACTCACGCACATGCTGAAGCTTGATGAACAGAACTGCGCGTAAAACACTCTGATACAAAAACAATAGTTCATCAGCAGCAAAGCAGAATCAGAATGACCCAAGCCAGAACGTGCATTGAAGAAGCAACTGTACTGTGCATTGAACGCTAATTAATTCCAACGGCATCATTCTAGACAAGATCTGCTCAAAAAGGAAAGCTTGTTATTAGCATTGAATCAAGAATATTGCATTCAACGTTCATCTTCTCGAGTGCTATATAAACAAGGCTTCGAAGATTATAATGACTAATGCTCTCCAATTCTTTACACGCACAAAGCTGAACCTATAATCTTCATCTACCAGTTTTGCTAAACCAACAAACTCTGATACTCCATTAGTGTTTAGCAATCTAAGTTTCTAAGCTTCATTTGTGTATACATCACAGTTGTGATAAAGTTTTGTAGAAAACATTCACACACATTTGTTTATACCTTTGTAAGAAAGTGTTGCCTTGACAAACCGGATTGTGGTTTGAATCAAGAAGGCTTTAGCAGTTGTTAAAGCAGTCTGTAATATTCAGTTGAATATAGTGAATTAAGACCTCGTTGGAGAGAGGCGAAATCACCTTGACGGGTGGACTGGAGTAGTTTGAGATCAAACGAACCAGGATAAAAATATCTTGTCAATTTCTTTAAGATTTCAGTTTTACAATTCAACCCCCCCTTCTTGTGTTTTTCACCCCTTCAAAACCCTAGTTGTAGGTCAACTGCTTTAGAGGAGAATTTGTCTGATCAAACATTGAGCAACCTTGAGCAATTGAGAACCCTAGGAGAATATCTTAGATAATGGGAGGGAAAATTTTAGGGTACAACACCAAACATGGAGGAATTTCCCATGTACTTATCATCACACAATCCCCGAGAATCCTTCCCAGCAGCAATGGTCATCTCCGCCGTGGGATTTAACAAGTGCATGGTAGGCTCGGTAAAAAGGAGGCCCGGGCAACCGATAGTAGCCAACTCTGACATGAATGCCACCCTCAACAAGATCAGAGGAGCCTCCCACCCCCTCGCATTCTATCAAGAAGAGATGTTTGGTGGAGCTCCCAACTCCAACATCCCCTAGCTTGTATGGGCACGCATGGAAAACTTTGACGTCATGCGCATCTTAATCGACCAAGGCAGCTCGGTGGATATAATGTACACCCAGCTACTCAACACTCTGCAGTTGAACGAGACGCACCTGACCCCCTACATGGGCTCTGATCTCCAGGGGTTCAATGGTTCTATCACCAAACCTTGGGGGTATGTCAAACCGGTCGTTACTTTCAGGAAAGGAGATATGTTCAGATCCATCAAGACCCAGTTCCTCGTCACTGATTTCCCTTCATTATATCAGTGCATCTTTGGGAGGCCCACTCTGGATGAACTAATAGTAGTACCCTACACGGTACACCTTAAAATGAAGTACTACACTGCCAACAGCCTCGTCACTACCCTCCATAAGGACATCTAAGCAGTCAGGAGATGTTTTGAAGCAGCTGTTAAAGGCTTTAGCTCCATCAACACTTAACCTAGATCAGAAAACAGACTTGCTCTCCCCGACAGTTCTGAAGAGCTTAAACCACTGCCCACGTCGACACAATCGACCTAGACAGCAGGTTCACAAGGGAAGATCTCAGAGAGAAGAAGAAGGGGAAAGAGCCCACGCTCGACAAAGAAGGCTCGTCCTTGCCAACGAGTAGTGTCAGACCTGCAGATACTATATGGCCGATTCCGGACGAAGAATTTGAGATTGTTCCTCTAGGAAGCAACCCCTCCAAAGGAGTCAAAATCGACGCTGACCTCCCCAACCTAGCGAAGAGACAACTGAAGGCATGTTTAATGGAGAACACGAACATGTTCTCCTAGAGCGCAGCAGAGATGCCTAGCCTAGACCCAGAGATAGATTGTCACCATTTAACAATAGATCTTGCCCTCAAGGAAGTTGCTCAGCATAGGCGTCGATAGTCCCCGGAAAAAATCGAGGCTGCCGAGCAGGCTGTCAAAGCCCTCCTAGAGACAAAATTTATTTTTGAAGCCCAGTACACAACCTGGCTCTCTAATGTAGTTCTTGTAAAAAAGAGTAATGGAAAATGGTGCATATTCATTGACTATACCGATCTCAATAAGGCTTTCCCTAAAGACACTTACCCCCTCCCCAGTATAGATAAACTGGTCAACAATTTTGCAGGTTTTAAATTTCTTTCGTTCATGGATGCGTATTCTGGATACAAACATAGCCCCATGGATAAAACAGACAAAAAATACATGGCCTTCATGACCGAAGCGGGCAACTATTACTACAATATAATACCCCTTGGTCTGAAAAAAGCGGGCGCTACCTATTAGCGCATGATGAAAAATGTCTTTCAAGGTGAAATTGGAGACATGCTCGAAGTCTACACGGACGACATGATCTTGAAATCCCAAGAGGAAATCGATCATGGGCTCCACCTCAGAAAGGTCTTCGAACAAGCAAGAAGAGTCAAAATGCGCTTTAACCCAGAAAAATGTACCTTCAGTGTGTGAGTGGGCAAGTTCCTTGGATTCTACTTAACAAAATGACGAATCTAAGCAACCCCCAATAAATGTCAGGCATTCTCTGAGCTTACAACCCTGAGCTCGAAAAAATTAATCCAAACCCTAAACGAAATGCTCACATTAATGTCCCAGTTCGAACAAAATATGCCCAACACGCGCTCCCCTTTTTCAAACTTCGCCATAAAGAAGTCGCGTTCGAATGGACCGAAGAGTGCGAGCACGCCCTCCTCCACCTTAAATGGGCATTATCTCAACCTCTAGTCCTTTCAAGACTGGACAAGGAAGAAATCCTCTACCTTTATTGCTGAAGCGATAAAGCGGCAAGCAAAAAGTAAAGTATTATTTTACTGGGTGATATTTAGGTTATATTGTATCGTGTCCACAGTAATTGGTTATCGAGTGGTTATTCGACAAGTCATTCGTTAATGAGTTTAGGGGTTAAATGGAAAGGGTAAAAATTATCAATAAAAATTAAATGTATAAAAAAGAAAAAGGAATAACTTATCAAGTGTGTATATATACTACTTCTCACAGACTTACCTATCGACCTATTATACTCAACCTACAATACTCCTCAATGTCACCATGTATCACTCACAACCTAGGTCATTTCTAACCCAAATTGAGAGGTTAATTTTATTATCTCGGTAGCAATCTCTCAACAACATAGAAGTCAACTATGTTAATCGCGTCGATGATCTCTCAAAGAGAAATAACCAACACAAAGACATTAATCACAGACACCCAAGTGAATGTCAGCTCTAAATCTATCTCTAGAATCCAGAAACTAACAGACTATCATCCTAGATAAGAATTCAAGCAATATATATCTATAACAATCCAAATCTTGAGCACAGAGCCAAAATCTAGAACAACAATCAACAAAGATTTGTAAAGCAAGTTTTATATAACACCAAGGGCGACAAATATACATGAGTTCAAATTAAATACCTATAAAAACCCAACCAAAAGAGAAACGAATCATATATCTACTGGTTTGTCAGTGTTGATCAAAGAGCAATCCACCCCAGATCATCTGTATGCATGTTCCATAGTAGTTATCTAAGTTAATCCTAACAAAATTGGAGGTTGATGGAGTTGGGAGCAAAAACTTCCCCAAAACCATAATCTAAAAATGAACTAATATGAAGTTTATAAAACAAAATTCCACAGACCGCGCTAAGCGCACTAGCCACGCTAAGCGGGTTTCACTTAAATTCACTAAACTACCTTATAGAGTTCTAAGTAGGCTCAAACCATGCTTAGCATGCTCGCCTCTGCCAAATCTTCTCTTCAGTTCCCAGGGCGCGCTAAGCGCCCACAGACCGCACTTAGCCCTGTCTGCAACACTTATTTTCTTTATTTCTTCCAAAAATGCTTATCTGGAGTCGTGCCTTCGACACGTTATTTCTCGATGCTCCAAATACGCGAAAATACCTACAAAAAGACATTAAAACTATCAAACGATACATAAATGAATCATAAATACAACTATACAATAAGTATATATATTTACACAAAAGTCGGGTTTATTCAACTGAAATTAACAATAAAGAGTTGATAAGTGCAATAAAAAGTATATACAAAAATAACTACAATTTGCACTTATCAAACTCTTCACAACTTGAACTTGTTTGTCCTCAAACAAGAAACAAACAACTCGAAGAAACAAAAACGATCAATCAAAGAATCACGAATCGACAAGTTTTGAAAATGGAAAACAAATGTAATGGTTTAAATGAAAAATAATACACCTAAAGTAAACATTTACCATTAAACTACAACTATAACATAAACATGAAACAAATGCTAAATAAAAAAAATAATGTCAAGCATTCTAAAACAACACTAGTTCACAAATGAATCACACCTAGCAAAATAAATCATCGGTAGATGACAAACACATAAAAATGAGGTATTTTCACTCATCCAACAACCTTGCAAACAAAAGATTAAATTATATACTCATCCAAAAATAATGTTGAAGACATAAAAGCAAGAATCACAAGGGCATTTCAAGATTATAGTGTGGTCGGGTAAATAAACAAGGGATAAGTCCTAAAACTAATCAAAACAAAAACTTGCCTTAATCTAAGGGAGTGATCAACTCACAAAGACTCAAGCAACACAATTTCAATCAAACTTCTTCCAAATCCCAAATTGTTACACAAAATACATTACTTATTTGCACAATTATTTGAACTCTTTTTGTTTTTATTTTTCAAAGCTTTTTCATTTTTTTCTTTCTTTTTCTTTTCTTTTATTTTTCTCATTTTTTTTCTTTTTATTTTCTTTTCTTTTTCTCATTTTTTTATTTTCTCAACGTCATAGGAATCAACCAATAAGTGAACAATCATCCTCTCCCCAACTTGAATTCAACCACATCATCGGGTGAATACTCCCTACTTTCTAAGGCAAAGTAAATATTCATACAATAACACAAAGTTGAGGGTTCAAGAAAAAAAAAACAATCAAAATCCATACAAAAAGTGAAATCAATACTTATAGACAAGGATCAAATTCAAATAATATCTACAATGACAAAAGGCTCAAAGGGGTTACGAATGATCACACACTCACAAGGATAATTGGATGTTTGGTTAGGTAGTTGTGCCCAAAATGAACAAAACACCTTGATCCTTTTCATGCTTTCATATAATCAACACAAATAAATGACTAATCATAATAAAATCTAGTTCGAACAAGAATTGTGGCCTCCAGCATATGTGAGCAATGGAAAGCTACCTCACAAAAAGGGTAGGAACTAAAGTAATTCACAAATTAACAAGTATACAAAAGAATGAATGGCATAAAAATTGTAAAAATTCTAAGTATCATGAATATGCTAAAGTATAGAAAGAGATAAACACATACCTTGGACGTGTACAAAACCTTAACAAAATTATTACCACGCATTCGCAAGTCGAAATGATCAAACTGGACAAATCACCTCAATATCCTCAAGCTATTCACAACAAGCTCAAAGACAAACACAAAAGTGAACACAATTAATATACACATACTAAAAGACCTAATGAAATTGTCTAAACAAATTTAAAAGTGAAGATATGAAATTTAAGAACTAGTCCGAGTTAAATTTATTTAGACAATTGCATTCA
The DNA here is from genome assembly GCA_948472305.1 of Vicia faba. NCBI lineage: Eukaryota > Viridiplantae > Streptophyta > Magnoliopsida > Fabales > Fabaceae > Vicia > Vicia faba. Next base: position 928,346,633 of record OX451741.1, on the reverse strand, counting down.
ACTACCTAAACTACACTAAACAACACTGGTGGAGTGGGAAAAAGGAAGGAAGCAAAGTGACATAAATAAAAGTCACTGGTTGAAAATAGTAGAGTACTCTAAGCGTCCACAAAGCACTTTGAGCGCGTTCAAGAAAATGCAAAAAAACCAGCAAAGCTGCTACATTTTCACCAAGCCTCCACTATACCAAGAAACCTACACAATCAAAAACACAATATATACAGAATAAAAAACCGTTGGGGTGCCTCCCAACAAGCACTTGTTTTACATTGTAAGCTCGATGCCTAATATTTACAAACTGTACGTTATTTCGGACGAGTCAAATGCTTCACTCTCACCTCCACTCTCATCTCTTAGAGCTCTAACCGGAGCTACACATCTAAACACACCTTTGGCAACCGTGAAGAGAAATAAATATATACACTAAATTTACAAGTATCGAAAACATGTACAAGTTTAGTAAACATAAACAAATAAATTCACAAGTAAACATAAGCAAGTTCATGCACAATTTATATACAACATATACATTAATTACAAAACTCAAAAACAAAAGAACTATCGCGATGCGAAACAATAAACCAATCCCCGACAACAGCGCCATTTCGCTGAAGCAGTAAGCAAAAAGTAAAGTATTATTTTACCGGGTGATATTTAGGTTATATCGTATCATGTCCACAAAGATTGTTTATCGATTCTTTGTTCGACAAACCATTCGTTAATGAGTTTATGGGTTGAATAGACAGGGTAAAAGTTATCAACAGAAAATAAATGTATAAAAAGGAAAAAGAAATAACTTATCAAGTGAGCATATATACTACTTCTCACGGACTTAAACCTGTCGACCTGTTATACTAAACCTACAATAATCCTCAATGTCACCACGTATCACTCAAAATATAAGTCATTTATAACCCAAATTGAGAGGTTTGTTGTATTAGTTCGATAGTGATCTCTCAACCACCTCAAGAGCACAGAAGTCAACCGTGCTAATCCTGTCGATGATCTCTCACAGCGACATAACCAACACAGAGGAATTAATCACAGACACCCAAGTGAATGTCAGCTCTAAATCTATATCTAGAAACCATAAACTAACAGATGATCATCCTAGATAAGAAGCCAAACAGTATATGTCTATAGCAACTCAAATCCCTAACACAGAGTAAAAATTCAAGACAATAATCGATAAAGATTTGTAAAGAAAGTTTTATACAATGCCATGAGCGATAAATATACATGAGTTTAACTTAAAAATACATACAAAACCCATTAAAAGATAAATACATGTAGAGAGGAGAAGAGATAAACCACAAATCTTCCAGTTTATCAGTGTCGGTCGATGAGAAATCCACCTCCAATCATCCATAAGCAAATCCCTAGTGTTGTTTTCTAAGCTAATATATAAAAAATAAGGTTGATGGAGTTTGGGAACTAAAACATCCCAAAAACCATCCAAAAATGAAATGAAAATGAAGTTATAAAACAAATATCAGCAGACTGCGCTTAGCAGGCTCACCGCGCTAAGCGAGCTGCCTGATATTTACACATTAAACCACCTAAACCGTGCTAAGTGGGCTATTCGCACTTAGCAGGCTCATAAACTATGATTCTGTCAAATCTTCAAAACACAAGCAGCACACTACAAAATGCACTAAGCACACTCGCGCTTAGCGGGCAGACCATGCTAAGCATGCTCTCCTGGGCAAAAATTCTCATTTTATTTTGAAAACACGCATCCGGAGTCATGCTTTCGACACCTTATTCCTCGATGCTCTAAATGTGCAACAAATACCTACAAAATAAGTAAAATGTATTAAATGATACACAAATGAATCGAAAACTCAATTGTATACAAACTAAACATATTTATAAACAAAGTCTGGATTATTTAATGATTATTAACAACAAAGAGTCGATAAGTGCAACAAAAAGTATATACAAAAATAGCTACAATTTGCAGTTATCAAACTCTCTGCAACTTGAACTTGTTTGTCCTCAAACAAGACCAAGCAACTCAAAGAACAAAAGTAATCAACCAAAGAATCATGAATCAACAAGTTTGAAAAACGAAAACAAATGTATGGTTCAAACAAAAACACACACGCAAGGTAAATACTTACCACAATCCTACAACGATAACATGTAAGCGAAATGAATCCTAAGTACAAAAATCATACTAAACATTTTAAAATAAAACAAGCTTAATCATGAATCACGCCTAGTAAAAATTCATCAGTAGATGAAAAACACACAAAGGTGAGGAACAAAAACACTCATCCACAATCTTGCAAACAATAGACTAAATTATGCATTCATCCAAAAACTCATATTGAAAATATAAAGGCAAGAATCACAAGGGATTTTCAAGGTTGTAATGTGGCTTGGTTAACAAATAAGGGATAATTCCTAAGGCTAATCGAAACAAAAATTTTCCTAAACCTAAGGGAGTGATCAATTCACCAAAGACTCCGGCAATACAATTTCAATCTAACTTGTTCCAAATCCCAAATTTTCAAACCAAAACATCATACTTATTATCACAATTATTTGATACTCTTTTTGTTTTTGTTTTTCAAAACTTTTTTTATCTTCTTTTATTTCTTTCTTTTCTTTTCTTTCTTTTTCTTCTTTTTTTTTTCTTTTCTTTTTTTTTCTTTTCCTTTTACAACCTCATAGCAATCAACACATAAGTGAGCAAACAATTCTCTCCCTAACTTGAATTCAACCAATATTAATGTGAATACTCCCTAATTTCTTAGGTAAGCTAAAAATTCAAATCAAAAACAATAGTTGAGGATTCAAGAAAACAAAGAGTCAATGTTCATTCAAAAAAGGAAAATCAAACACTCATAGACAAACATTAAGTTCAAAAGCAATATGGACATTGGAAAATAGGCTCAAAAGTGGTTAAAAAAAGTTCACACACTCACAAGGTAAATTGACTATTTGGGTAGGTAGTTGTGCTCAAAATCAAACAAAATATCTTGATCATTTTCATGCTTTCATACAATCAACACAAGCAAAAGATTGAACATAATAAAATCCAATTAAAACAAGAATCGTGGTCTCCAGCATATATGAACAATGGAAAGCTTCCTCACACTTGGGGGTGAAAAGGGAACTAAAGTGATTCAATCAAAAGCAAGTAATGCAAAAAGAATAAATGGTATAGTAATTATATAAATGAAAAGTTTCTTAAACATGTTATGTTATAGAAAGTGATAAATGAGTATATGGCGTGTACCATGTTAGAACATAGTTTGATTCTACAACCCTTAATTAGAGTTTTGATGATAAAAAACACAAAGAACAAATATGCACTCTAAATTTGTGTTATTTTGTATGCAGAAATTTTGACCAAAGCAGCATCATAAGTTAAGCTATAGAAGCTTTCAAGCTGAGGTAATCAGAATCTACGCTGAAGAATGATGATCAGAACCTGCGCTGAAGTGAAGAATACTCTGATTCTGAATAGAAGTTTCATATACCATCATATCCTTACATCTCTGAGTCATCAATGTTCTGAAGCAATTGCAGCATGCAATATTCTAAGATTCTGAAGCGTTACTATTCAATCAAGACAACATCACATGCAACAACTTCATTCAGACAAGAATATTCTCAATATGGAAATAGCATTGAATGTCCATTATCACGCTTTATGTTGGACAGGATTTCTATGCCTATATAAACAAGCTAAGAGTACAAATCGTTTACGATTTTGAACACGACTGAAAGATATCTCTAAAAACGTTGCAAGCTTACATATTATTTTCTACGCTCAAAATTGTGTAAAATATCACAGTTGTGATACTGTTTTTGTAAAGAAAAACAACCATACACAGAATACTCTTTCGTCTTGATTAAGCTAGTTTTTCCTTGAGATTAATCGGGTTGTGGTTGTACTCAAGAAGACTTTGGAAGTTATCAAAGTAGTGATTGTAATCAGTTTTTGTTTAGTGAATTAAGTCCTCGTTGGAGAGAGGCGAAATCACCTTGACGGGTGGACTGGAGTAGTTTGAGATCAAATGAACCAGGATAAAAATATCGTGTCTATTGCACTTTTGATCTTAAGTTTTCAATTCAACCCCCCTCCCCCCCCCCCCCCTTCTTGTGTTTTTCACTTCTTCAATTGGCATCAGAGCGCCTAGTTCTGAGTTCATACACTTAACCGTGTCAGTACAAGATCCAAGCTTTAGAAAAACACTATGGTGGGACTAAGCCAAAACATAAGCAATGACTATCATGAGGACAAGGACAGAATTAGTGGCAAACCTCCAGTCTTTGATGGAGAAATTTTTAACTACTGGAAAGACAGAATTGAGAGCTTCTTTCTGGCCCATGATGCTGATCTATGGGACATGGTAATTGATGGATACACACAGCCAGTGGATGAAAGTGGTCAGAAGATAGACAGAAAAAGGATGTCTGACCAGCAAAAACGTGATTTCAGAAACCATCATAAAGCCAGAATAATATTTCTCAGTGCTATCTCATACTCAGAATATGAGAAAATCTTAAATAGAGAGACAGCCAAAAACATGTTTTGACTCTCTGAGAATGACGCATGAAGGCAACATACAAGTCAAAGAAACCAAGGCCCTTGCACTCATTCAGAAATATGAAGCATTCAAGATGGAAGACAGTGAATCTATAGAAGCAATGTTCTCAAGATTCCAGATTCTTGTTGCTGGGCTGAAGGTTCTTGACAAAGGATATTCGACTGCTGATCACGTAAAGAAGATCATCAGAAGTATACCCAAGCAATGGAGGCCAATGGTCACAACACTTAAGCTAGCTAAAGATCTCAACAAGATATCTCTGGAGGAACTTGCCAGCTCCCTCGGAAGTCACGAGATAGAGCTAGAAGAAGATGAGCCTCAGAAGCAAGGTAAGCCACTAGCATTAAAATCTAACAAAAAATCTGATTCTAAGGTTTTGCAGGCTATGGAAGAAACCTCTGATGGATCCTCATCAGAAGAAGATGAATTATCTCTCCTCTCCATAAGGGTCAATCAAATGTGGAAGCAGAGACAAAGGAAGTTCAGAAATCCTAGAAGATCAGAGAATCAAAATGAATCCTCCTCTAGATACAGAAAGTCTGAGTCCTCCTATGGACACAGAAGATCTGAAGGTTCTTCAGGATACAAAAAGTCAAATAACAAGGACATCATCTGCTATGAGTGCAATGAGCAAGGGAACTACAAAAGTGACTGTCCAAGGCTTCAGAAGGAGAAGCCCAAAAAGAAGTTCTTCAAGGAGAAGAAGAAATGCATCATGGAAACATGGGACGATTCAGACACTTCTGATGCTGACTCAGAGTCAGATGATGAAAGAGCCAACATAGCTCTCATGGAAAACGTGTCAGAAGACAGTGAAGCTTCTGGTTCCGACTCAGAATCAAACACTGAAGAGGTATTCCCTGACTTCACTATTAATTTTACTAAGGATGAACTTGCAGAAAGTCTGAATGAAATTCTGGAAAGGTATCAGCAAATCAGAGTCAAATTCAAGAACCTGAAAAGGGATCTTGTCTCTGACTCTGAAAAGACTGAGAGTCTTACATTAGAGAATTCTGAGTTAAAAGAAAAGGTTTCAAAATTAGAAAAAGATTTACAAAACTCTCAGAAAGAAATAATCTCAGAGACTCCCAGTAATGCTGATGAGATCATCAAAGAGTATGATCACAGCTTTCAGAAGTTTCTGGCTAAAAACATAGATAGAAGCAAGATGGCTTCAATGATCTATGGAGTTGGCAGGAATGGAAGAAAAGGAATAGGATACCAAGGTAAGGTATCTACACCTAAGAAAGTCATGGACCTTGTCATAAAACTCACACCACTAAAATCACACTTCACATATGGGCACACACATGACCTAAAATACACTAGTAATGATTACTCTGTCAAACCAAAATTCAACCAGAATTTTGGTAAAACTAACAAACCAGGACCAAAGAGGATATGGGTACCTAAGGACAAAATTATATATGTAGCGGGTATCTTTAGCAGCAAGGCTAAAACACCAGTCATGATACCTGGACTCTGGATGCTCTCGACACATGACAGGAAGAAAGCATATGTTCTAAAGCCTGGAACTTAAACCTGGAGGCTACATGGGCTTTGGAGGCAAACAAAGAGGGAAGATCATTGGCTCTGGAATAGTAGGTAATGGAAATCTTCCTTCTATAAATAATGTGCTCTTAGTTGATGGATTAATGCATAACCTTTTATCCATAAGTGAATTAAGTGATAACGGTTATGATATAATCTTTAATCAAAATTCATGCAAAGCTGTTAGTCAGAAAGATGGAACTATCCTTTTTAATGGAAAGAGGAAAAACAAAATTTATAAGATAAAACTTTATGAACTAAAGAGTCAGAATGTAAAGTGTTTTCTCTATGTTAACAACGAGCAATGGGTCTGGCACAGAAGATTGGGGCATGTTAGTATGAGAAGAATATCTCAGATTAACAAACTCAATCTGGTCAGAGGACTTCCTAATTTGAAGTTCAGCTCAGATGCTTTGTGTGAAGCATGTCAGAAAGGCAAATTTTCAAAACCTGCTTTTAAATCTAAAAATGTTGTTTCCACCTCTAAGCCATTAGAACTTCTGCACATAGACTTATTTGGACCAGTAAAAATTGCGTCTGTTAGTGGCAAGAAGTATGGGTTAGTGATCATAGATGACTATAGCAGATGGACATGGGTAAAGTTCTTAAGACACAAGGACGAGTCACACTCTATGTTCGTTGCATTCTGTAACCAAGTTCAGAATGAAAAGGATCTTAGAATTATCAAAGTCAGAAGTGATCATGGTGGAGAATTTGAAAATAAAAATTTTGAATCATTTTTTTAATGAAAAAGGCATCTTGCATGACTTCTCTTATCCTAGAACTCCCCCAACAAAATGGATTTGTAGAACGAAAGAACATAACACTGCAAGAAATGGCCAGAACCATGATCAATGAGACTAACATTGCTAAGATCTTCTGGGCAGAAGCAATTAACACAGCGTGTTACATTCAGAATAGAATCTCTATAAGACCTATTCTGGAAAAGACTCCATATGAATTGTGGAAGAACAGAAAGCCTAACATTTCTTATTTCCATCCTTTTGGATGCACCTGTTTCATTCTGAATACTAAACATTATTTGAACAAGTTTGACTCTAAAGCACAAAAGTGTATTATGTTAGGATACTTTGAACGCTCAAGAGGGTACAGAGTATACAATATAAAAACACAAATGATTGAAGAGTCAATCAGTGTTAGATTTGATGATAAGCTTGACCCTCAAAAGTCAAAGCAGAATGAATTCTTTGCAGATATAGAAGTTGAATTCACAGGTACTGAAGACAACTCATCAGAAGTTATCAACAGAGATGCTCTAACAACTTCAGAAAGAAATGTTACAAGTGATCCAGTACCTTCTGTTTCTCAACTCCATAAAAGGTTATCCAAAAGCAGCATAGCTCACCCAGAAGATAAGATCCTGGGAAAGAAGGATGATCCAATCAGAACAAGATCAACATTCAGAAACTTTGAAGAATCCCTCATGGGACTGGTCTCTCTGATTGAACCAACAACAATTGAGGAAGCTCTTCTGAACAATGACTAGATTCTGGCAATGCAGGAGGAATTAAATCAGTTCACCAGAAATGACGTATGGGATCTGATTCCCAAACCAAGAGGATTCAACGTCATTGGAACAAAGTGGGTGTTCAGAAACAAACTGAACGAGCAAGGAGAAGACATCAGAAACAAAGCCCGACTAGTGGCACAAGGTTATAGTCAGCAAAAGGGGATAGACTATACAGAAACATTTGCTTCAGTCTCCAGGTTAGAATCTATCAGACTTTTAATCTCATTTGCTGTAAACAATGACATCACTCTGTATCAGATGGATGTCAAAAGTGCATTCCTAAATGGCTACATAGATGAAGAGGTATATGTGCACCAACCCCCTGGGTTTGAGAATTCCAAACACCCAGAATATGTTTTCAAACTAAAGAAGTCACTCTATGGTCTGAAACAAACTCCCAGAGCTTGGTATGAAAGACTAAGTAACTTCCTGTTAGAAAAGAAATTCACCAGAGGGAAAGTGGACACAACCTTGTTATGTAAGAAATTTAAGAATGATATTTTAGTTTGTCAGATTTATGTAGATGATATCATTTTTGGATCCACTAAACCTTCTTTGGGAAGAGAATTTGCTAAGTGCATGCAGGCAGAGTTTGAGATGAGCTTAATGGGGGAACTCAAATTCTTTCTGGGCATTCAGATAAACCAAACTCCAAAAGGAACTTACATTCATCAGAGCAAATATGTCAAAGAACTTCTGAAGAAATTTTACCTCTCAGAATGTAAGCCCTCAAAGACTCCAATGCATCCCACGTGCATTATGGAAAAGGAAGAGGTAAGTAAAAAGGTAGAACAGAAAATCTACAGAGGTACGGCCTAATATTTTATTCAGTGTTTGCTTATGTGCTAGATTCCAATCAGATCCTAGAGAATCTCACTTAAAAGCAGTTAAGCGAATTTTCAAGTATCTGAAAGGTACTAGTAATCTGGGTTTGTTTTATAGAAAATCCAATGAATACAACTTAGTAGGATACTGTGATGCTGACTTTGCTGGAGACAGAGTAGAGCGTAAAAGTACTTCTGGAAGCTGTCAGTTTCTGGGAGACAATCTGATCTCATTGACCAGCAAGAGACAGTCCACAATAGCATTGTCAACAGCAGCTGCTGGATGTAGCACTCAAATGCTCTGGATGAAAAGTCAACTTGAAGACTTCAACATATTTGAGAGAAACATTCCTATCTTCTGTGATAACACTTATGCCATATGTCTCAGTAGAAATCCCATTTTTCATTCTAGGGCTAAGCATATAGAAATAAAACATCACTTTATTAGGGACTATATTCAGAAAGGAATTCTTACTTTAAAATTTATTGACACAGACCATCAATGGGTTGATGTATTTACAAAATCCATTTCTGAAGATAGATTCAATTTCATTCTGAAACATCTCAGCATGAAGTTATGCCCAGAATAAAATGTATTATTTGCATATCTTAACCCTCGGAACTTTATTGTTTTCTGTGAACATTTGATCAACTTGTCTTCAGAAGTTAGAAGTACAGTTGCCTCAGAATCTATCTATGAAGATCTGAACGTTTCATTTCAAGGATAGAGGCGTGCAGTTCACATCATCAAACATCTGTCATCCTCTCACAAGCTACCTTCTGAGGCTGAACACGCGTTCAAATTCTGAAGGGTCCAAGGCTCTGATTGGATGCATTGAGACACTTGTCAATAGTAACTGTTCAATATCTCTCTAAATCCCCTAAATTCAGGTTTCATTAATGCATATAATCATTACTTATTTTCTTGCTTACTGTTTACGTTTTCTAAAAACTTATATAAACTCAATTTACTATTTCATTCATTCACGCTTTACCCTCTTCTATATTCTCTCTTGTTCTAGTTTCTTTTTCAAAAACCCTTTCCATTAATTTACTTCAAAGACATTCTGGGAAAGCAGGAAGAATCAAGCACTCAAATCAAGAGCTTGTTGGAAGCGTTGTTCACACGTCTTCCCCCTCCGTCTTAGATTTTCTTTAAACTGTTTATCTGTAAATTTTTTTCTTCTTATCCTCCTTGTTTCTGAAAATTGTCATTGCATTCTGTTTTCAATATAATTCATCCTTTTTTACTATGATTATATTGCTTTTTGATACTTGACAAAAAGGGGGAGAAAGTAAGATATTTTCAATAACAATATACTGGGACAAAGTCTCAAACATTCTGAATATCTTAACCTCTATATTTTCTGAAAAGCTTGAACAGGAACACATTCTGATAAGGGCAGAAGGAGATGCGTCAAAAGCTCTAACGAGAAGAAACTTCAGGGAAGTAATCAACTCAGGGGGAGTCTCTCTTAAGCTTTTTGTTCTATATCTTTCATTGAAAATCCTAGTTTTTGTCATCATCAAAAAGGGGGAGATTGTTAGAACATAGTTTGATTCTACAACCCTTAATTAGAGTTTTGATGATAACAAACACAAAGAACAAATATGCACTCTAAATTTGTGTTATTTTGTATGCAGAAATTCTGACCAAAGCAGCATCAGAAGTTAAGTTATAGAAGCTTTCAAGCTGAGGTAATCAGAATCTACGCTGAAGAATGATGATCAGAACCTGCGCTAAAGTGAAGAATACTCTGATTCTAAACAGAAGTTTCATATACCATCAGATCCTCACATCTCTGAGTCATCAATGTTCTGAAGAAATTGCAGCATGCAAGATTCTAAGATTCTGAAGCGTTACTATTCAATCAAGACAGTATCACATGCAACGGCTTCATTCAGATAAGAATCTTCTCAATATGGAAACAGCATTGAATGTCCATTATCACGCTTTATGTTGGACAGGATTTCTATGCCTATATAAACAATCTAAGAGGACAAATCATTTACAATTTTGAACAGGACTGAAAGATATCTCTAAAAACTCTACAAGCTTACATATTCTTTTCTACGCTCAAAATTGTGTAAAATATCACAGTTGTGATATTGTTTTCGTAAAGAAAAACAACCATACACAGAATACTCTTTCATCTTGATTAAGCTAGTTTTTCCTTGAGATTAACCGGGTTTTGGTTGTACTCAAGAAGACTTTGGAAGTTGTCAAAGTAGTGATTGTAATCAATTTTTTATTAGTGAATTAAGTCCTCGTTGGAGAGAGGCGAAATCACCTTGACGGGTGGACTGGAGTAGTTTGAGATCAAATGAACCAGGATAAGAATATTGTGTCTACTGCGCTTTTGATCTTAAGTTTTCAATTAAACCCCCCTTCTTGTGTTTTTCACTTCTTCATACCAAACTTCAAAAACTATCATTACATACATCTGCACGCTGAAACACTCAAAATCGGAAAATCACCTCAAAATTCTTCAAGCTATCAAACCAAAATTTGAATCCAAACAATAAACAAAAAAATTAGAAAAATAATACTAATGTTAATTGCTACTATAAGGCCTTGGTGAAAGTTGGAAAAGGGAGAGCCAAGTGAAACAAAAAGAATTCACTGGCGCAACTCAGGAGAGCGCGCTAAGCGGGCTCAACCGTGCTAAGTGCGCTACACCAGTAGCAGAAAAATTAAGACAGCAGCATGCAGTCCTCAAGAAACCTCCACAATCACCTACACTACTCTCATTTACACATCTAAACAGCATTTACAACAGACACACTTCCATAAGCCTAACACGACAAGCTTGCAGAAAAACAAACGGGCGAGAATGAATAAACAAGTTGAAAAGTGAAGATTTGATATTTTAGAACAAGTCCAATTTCAATTTGTTTAAACAACAATCAACACACTACCTAAACTAACAAAACGAAAAATAATAAAACATGTTTATTTTACGTCGTAAGCTCGACGCTTGTTATTTAAGAATGTTCCTCCAAGTTGCTTCCACTCGGTTATTCCTAACCAACACACAAACAAACATGAAAGGAAACAAATAATGATATAACAAACTCATAAGTATAGAAAACATGTACAAGTGTGGAAAATATAAACAAATAAATTTACAAGTAAATATAAACAAGTTCATTTACAAATTCTATACAACATATACATTAATTACAAAACTCAAAAACAAAGAAATTATCGTGATGCGAAATAATAAATCAGTCTCCGACAATGATGTCATTTTGCTTAAGCGGTAAAGCGGCAAGCAAAAAGTAACTATTAGTTTACCGGGTTATATTTAGGTTATATTGTATCGTCTCCACGGGGATTAGTGCTACTTAATTGTTGTTCGAAAATCTCTCGTTAATGAGTTTGGGGTTAATGGGTTGAAAGGAAAGGTAAAAGATATCAACAGAAAATAAACATATAAAAAGGAAAGACAAACTTATCCGGCTCGAATGTACTCTACTCATCACAAACTTAAACCTATCGACCAGTTATACTCAACCTACAATATTCATCAATGTCACCACGTATCACTCACAATCTAAGTCAGTTCTAACCCAAATTGAGAGGCTTATTTTACCACATCGATAGTGATCTCTCAACCACCTCAACAACACAGAAGTCAACCGTACTAATTGCATCGATGATCTCTCAGAGCGACACAACCAACACATAGGCATTAATCACATACACCCAAGTGAATGTCAGCTCTAAATCTATCTCTAGAATCCAGAACACCCAAGCAGTATATGTCTATAACAACTCAAATCACTAACACAGTAAAAATTCAGGACAATAATCGACAAATATTTGTAAAGTTTTATACAACGCCATAGGCGACAAATATACATGAGTTTAAAGTAAAAATACATATAAAATCCCACAAAAGAGAAATACATAGAGAGGATAAGAGATAAACCACAAGTCTTCTGGTTTGTCGGCATTGATCGATGAGAAATCCACCTCCAATCATCTATAAGCAAAACCCTATTGTTGTTATCTAAGTTATTCTATCAAAAGTAAGGTTGATGGAGGGGGAACAAAAACACCCCAAAAACCATCCTAAAATGAAATTAAAATGAAGTTATAAAACAAATCTCAGCAGACCGCGCTTAACGGGCTCACCGTGCTAAGCGGGCTACCTGATATTTACACATTAAACCGCCTAAATGCGCTAAGCAGGCTCAAAAACTATGATTCTGCCAAATCTTCAAAATGCAAGCAGCACGCTATAAAATGTACTGAGCACACTCGCGCTTAGCTGACATAACATACTAAGCGTGCTCTTCTGGGAAAAACTTCTCATTTTATTCTGAAAACACATATCTGGAGTCGTGCCTTCGACACCTTATTCCTCGTTGCTCTAAATGTGCAACAAATACCTACAAAATAAATAAAATCTATCAAACGATACACAAATGAATCGAAAACTCAATTATATACAAACTAAACATATTTACAAACGAAGTCGGAATTATTCGATGATTATTAACAACAAATAGTCGAGAAGTACAACAAAAATATATACAAAAATAACTACAATTTACACTTATCAGCTTCTGCGTCTTTAGGTCTTATGTGCGCTCATAAACAATTAGTAGAAAGTTGAGTTACACATGTGCAATTTGTGTCTGAATGTCTAAAACAATATATTTAATGAGATATATTAAAGTTAGTTAGATGACATGTAAGACTAATGGTATTTGATTGGAGGACCGTGTAAAATAATTTTACAGTGTCAATATATATCCATAAACTCTTTAATGAATATCGAAGATGGATCATGAATCCTATCATTAACAAGAAAATGTTAAGGTTTCGGAAAAGTTTTTTTAAAAATTTGGTGCATAAAAATAAAAAGTTCAAATATGATACAAACCAAAAACATAAATTATTAAATAAATTTAAAAAATTAAAATTTGTTTATAATCTATAATAATATATAAAGAAAAAACATGTTTTTGGTGTACCTTATTTTCATTATAATTCCATCCTTTGAAATTTTGTGACACTCACCACAATTATTTAACTTCTCTTTCCTTTTTTGATAAAAAAAAATATAACTTCCTTCTCTCAAATTTATTTTAACTTCTACAAACAATTATTTTCTATAATATAACCCTTTTTTCATTTTTTATATATTTTAAAACCTATAAACATTTTTTTCTCTATAGCATTACTTTCATAATAAAGATGATTTGCTATTGAAATAAATAGAATCGTCTTATCCTATTAAATTAAAGGATAACCAGGGACTGGAGACAAACACTTCAATTGCTCATCTAGACGAGAATCTCAAACGTGTGGTATTAGATGACATTATTTTGATTAGAGGTTCAAGTGCACATTGAGTTGACACGGATTCTAGGCCGAATAAATAGAAAACCAAGCTTAACAATAAACCAAAAGCCAATGAAAATGGGGAATTGATTTACAATACTTGTGAGGATTAGGTTGGACAGAGCTATATGTAATGATCAATGGATTAATGTTTTGAATCACATCACTTGTTTCACTTTGGTCCGACATTGTTCGGACAATCATCTAATTATCATCAATCGAGCGCACTCCTTCCACACTAATCTATATTCCTTTAAGTTTTATAACGCATGGCCAATTAACAAAGAGTATGATAGCTTGATTGCTTTCTATTGAAAACTACCGGGTGAAGGAAACTCGATGAAGAAAATCTTGTGTAAATTTACTAGGTTGCATGGAGTGATCCAACAATGGAGTAAAATGAAGTTCTACAATGTAGATTAGTAGGTCGCCATTGCCATGGAGGAAGTCAGGCTTGTCCAGAGTGTCATGGACAACACAAAGCTTGATGCATATCTTTAGGACTAGAATTTTCAGACCCAAATCAACATGGACATGGCTTTGAATATTCCGAACAATTTTTGGACGGAGAAGGCCAAAATTATTTTTATCGACTAGTTAGAATCAAGTCGATCAACAGGTAAATTGAATTAATTATAGAAAATGGAGTGGTTTTTATGGATAAAACCGAAATTGAGGAACATATTTTAAACTGTTTTATTTTAGATTTTATAACATCGAACAATTATTATAATAGAGGAATTGTTTGAGACATTATTCCCAAACTGGTAACTATTTAGGAGAATGAGGCTCTATGTGGTGTTCCAGGTGCCAAGAAGATACGCGACACAATATTTGAATGAAGTAGGTTCCCCCAAGTCCATAAGGGATTGGGGGACACTTCTAGAAAGGTTGTTAGGATATAGTAGGGTTGGATGTTATTCTAGCAGTGCAACACTTCTTTGTTTATGGAAGATTTGAGAATTCCTTCAACACCAATATAATCATTTTATTCCAGAAAGTGACAGGGGCAGATAAGATGGGTGGCTTAATACATATTGCACAAGCAAACTTTCTCTTCAAAATAATCACTAAAATCTTCGCAGAAAGATTGGGAAAGATTGCATCAAAAATCATTTCCACTAACCAAATAGGGTTTATTCTAGACCGGTAGATTGACGAATGTGTGATCTTGGCTTCGGAGGCGGTGAATGTGTTAGGTAAAAGGAATCAGGGAGGGAATGTGATCTTAAAAATTGATATTAAGAAAGCTTTTGATACTTTAGACTGAAACTTTATGATTGAGGTGTTGGAGGCCTTTGGGTTTAATGTAAAGTTCTAAGGTTGGATAAAGAAAATCTTACTTTCTGCTAGACTTTTAATTCTCATCAATGGACACCAAAGAGGGTTTTTGGAATGCAAAATGGGGGGGGGGGGGGGGGGGGGGGGTGAGACAAGAGGATCCCATATCTCCTTTGCTTTTTTGTATAGTAGAAGACGTATTTAGTCAAGCTTTGATGATTGCCACCCAACACAGAAAAATTAAACCTTTGAAGGTCACGAGAGGGATGGCTTTTCCAACCAATGTGTTGTATACTTATGACATAATTATGTTCTTCCAAGCTAATAAAAGGGGTATCTAATGCATCCCAAAAATATTTAATGATTACGAAGCACCTTATTGGAAGGTTATCAACAAAGAAAAGAGTAAATTTTATGTCGGAGCGATGTCATTGCAATGAACTAGTACCATACAAACGTGGATGGGATTTCCACAAGGAAACATCCAATTTCATTATCTTGGTTGTCCTATTTTTAGAGGTAAACCAAAGGCTCTCTACTTCCAAAGGTTAGAACACAGAGTTAAAAATAAACTGACATCTTGGAAGGGAGTGTGATTGTCTATTATAGGGAGAGTTTCATTGATAAAGTCAATAATACAAAGCATGATGATCTATTCCTTTCATATTTATCGATTGCTTGTGAAGGTCCTAATCCAATTTGATAAATGGATTAGAAATTTTATTTGGAGTACATCCTCGTCCAAAAGATTTGTACAGTTGCTTGGAAAGATGTTTGCAAGTCGATGGAGCAGGGTGGGTTGGATATCATATCGGAAAAGCAGACGAATGAGGCTTTGATTATGAACCAAACCTATAGGTTTATTTCATCAAACGAAGAGTGGGCTATAGTTTATAGGGCTAGATTTCTTTTACAAATTATCACTCGAAGATGTAACATCTCAACTCGTCCATTTGGCTAGGTATTAAGCAACATTATAATATGGTAAGGGATGATACTAAATGGTTTATAAGTAATATGTTCAATATTAATTTCTGGAATGACAACTGGTGGGGTGAGCCGCTCAGTGAGATTATGAACATTGTGATTCACACGTGGACTAGGTTATCTACTAGAATCAGTGAGCTGATTGAGGTAGGAGGTGGATTATTCCAAATTTTATACCAAGTGAACATCCAAATATTTCTTTATGCATTACTTAGAATTCCATTTCGACAAAAAATCATCTACAATACCTCTTAGTTTGGGAAGCACGCAAGCAGTGGTATCCTGTCGGTGAAAGACGCTCACAAATACCTGTCTTATCCCCAAAGTTCCCTAGGATGGGCGACGATGATTTGGAAAAACTTCATTCCTCCATTAGTATCCTTCATTTTGTAGAAACTAATTCACAAAAATCTTTTGTGTGATTTGAACCTATAGAAATGTGGTTGTAATTTGGCTTCGATGTGTTTCCTATGCAATAATCACGCATAGTCTTCGTCCCATATTGTGTTTGAATGTCATGTTATAGTGTCTATATGGAAAGAAATGCTTTCCATATTTGGGATACGAATTTTACCAAAGTTTTCTAAAGATCTTTTGTAGATGACTAACCTAGGATGGCATCCCGAACTTAAAGACACAACTTTTGTGGTTTGGTCGCACACGTTCCATCATATTTGGCTTGATGAAATATGAAATGGTTCAAAAATTATGCAACTAGGAACTATTTAATCGTGGAAATCATTTTGGCACATACTAAGATTAGCTCCTCCCTCTCAAAAGGATGGTTTGTGTTGGAATAATATGACAAGTGTGAGTAAGTGGGGAAATAGTCCCATTATTAGATAGGAATGTGGAGACTTAAGCATATATAAGTGGGAGAATCCACTCACCTATCACTTTTAGGTTTTAGGTGGATAAGTGGTGTGTCTCTCACAGAAGTGCTTATTCCTACACTATATATTGATGCTCCTAGTAACTCCCCCCAACATGGTATCATGAGCCTTTAGTTCGAGAAAGGGACCAGAAGAAACTTGTATCGAAATACGTCCAAGAGTGGTGTCTCGTTGCAAGATGTGAACGACGGTATAAGTGGGAAACATTGTGGACTCACACTTGAGAGGGAGTGTTGGAATAATATGGAAAATGTGAGTAAGTGGGGAAATAGTCTCACATTGGATAGGAATGTGGAGACTTAAGCATATATAATTGGGGGAATCCACTCACTTATCACCTTAAAGTTTTAGGTGAATAAATGATGTGTCTCTCACAAAAGTGCCTATTTCTACACTATATATCGATGCTCCTAGTAACTTCCTCCAACAGTTTGCACAACATAATTTAGAGTGAGACATCTTAAAAAAATCAATTGGGGTTAGATTAAATTTAACACATATGATTTAGTTATATATAACTTAGTCGTAGGGGGAGCCATTGCAAGGGACCATCAAGGTGAATTCCTTGGCGTTTTTCGGCAAATTTAGGGTTGAAAAAAGTTTTGGATATAAAACATATCTCTATTATAGTAGCATTAGAAAATGCGGCGATTAAAGGTTGGTTCAAAGTATGGGTAAAAGCATACTCCTAAGTCGTTCTTCAGTGCATCAATAATGAATTTATAATGCCTCGGAAACTTTTTAACATACGAGATAATTGCAAGAACCTACGTATTTTGAAGTGTTTCACTTATATTTATATAGAAGAAAATAAGTGCACGAATATGCTTGCTAACCATGGTCATAAGTTATTAGACACCCAATGGTGATACGAGGTTCCCCATTTCATTAGAGCATAGTTCTTTCAAGATAAGTTTGGAGCTACCTTAATATCGGTTTGCTTGATTTTTCTAACGAGAGGGTGGTAGGTTATTCATGTTTATTCTGCTTTAGTTCTTTCATTTCTACTATCTTTATAGAATATATATTACCATTCATTTGTTTTTAAAAAAAAAATTCAATAAAGAGAATATTTGAACAAAGTACATGGTATATTAAAAAAAAAGCTGTATATATTTCCACGTGCTAGTAAAAAAATAAAGAGGAATAGTTTAGTATATATCATATTCATAAACCATACAAGTCCTACAGATAAGGCCCAATAAAAACTCAAAACTCTGGAGCCGAAGCCCAATGATTCTTTTGAATGAAATCAAAGAAAGAGATAAAGAATCCCAAAAATATTAATGCACCAGCCGGGAATCGAACCCGAGTCTGTACCGTGGCAGGGTACTATTCTACCACTAGACCACTGGTGCTTGATGGTTACCATTTATTTACAATATTAATAACTCTAAATCATTATAATGCTATGTTCTTCCTATTTCCAACCAATTTTAAGTGTGCACTTCAAACGTAATCCTCTCATATTGCATAAGCTTCTCATTTTTTTTTCATCTACTAGCAAATCACAAAAGAGATATGCCAGCATCTTTGTTTTAAACACTAAATTAACCTACTTTGATTAACGTGCAAGACTTTATATTGGATAATGGCTTAGATATTTTAGGTAGGCTAATGAATTTAAAAGTTAATTCCTTATCTCTATGGTGCTAGAATCATCGATCCCATGGATTATTCATTATTTATGCAATAATTCAACTAATAAAGAGACAAAAAATGGATTCGAAAGAAATATATTAGTGTTAAATTTTGAGAGACAACCACACAAATGGATTACTAAATAAAAGTATTGTGCTTCACAACAAACGGGTCAATTAAATACAAACACACATTTAATTAACTCAATAGTTTAATCAACGGTACCACTCACAGTGACTAGATACAGATGTCATGTTGTTGACTTGACTAATTGTTTTGCAACATGTTTTTTTATCTTGCGATAAAAATTTATTTTATTTATTTATTTCATTAGTCATGAATTTTAATATAAATTAGTATGAGTATCGGTTTGACACTCTCATTCAATTAAGTAGAGTTTATTTACAAAGAAAAAATAATTAAATATTATGATATTATCTATAATAAGAATAATTTAAATAAAAAAATAATTTAATTTGTAAAATTCTATTTTGTATTATTAGTTTGTGCAATGAGTATTAATCAATAAAATAGAATAGTTTTAATTAAAGAAATAATATAAAATTAAAATAGTAACAAAAATATATCATTTTTATTTATATCATTTATAAAGTGCAAACACATATAATTTTTAAACAAAATATTTAGCTAAGATATATTTAATTTGCAAACTAAATACTTATATATTTAATATGTTAGAGACCTTTTCATTAATATTAATTTCTCAACAAGTCTCTAGATTTTCTGATGCAGACGAACTTTTCTCTTTAGTGGGATATCCGCGCGTTCGTACGGATACCGATATCGTATGCGCATTTGTTTCTAAAATATAATTAAAGTAAAATCATTTTTTTAAAAGAGATAATAAATCAGTGCATATAATTCTGTCAATATATAAAAATATTTGAATCAATAAAATATATGTTGTTTATAGAATTTTTTTTTTGGAATAACTAGGTATTAAAAACAAATTTCGCAAATAACCATGTTTCGGAGAAAATTACGCAAATAACCATGTTTCAGAAAATCCCACAAGGGAGGAGCCAACCCAGTTGAAGCATGCACTGAGCATTTTGCCCTAGGCGTCATCCCACTTGGCGCATGCTCTCTCTTTTAGCCAAGTGAGATGGCGCATGCACTTTAAAAGTGAGAGGAGGCGTCATCTCACTTGGCTCCTATGGCAAAATGCATTTTTTATAAATAATTTGTCTGTTTCTCCGTCATTCCTCACACTTTCTCGCACTGTTCTCTTGTTTTTTCTCTGTTATTTGCGTCATGACACCGCCCATGATTTTTACCAGAGATGGTTACGTTATTTTCTCCGCCATAAAACCTCCGATGAAAATGAAATTCTGGCACATTCACTCCATGGAGCGTCTGAAGAGGGAGTTGATGCGATGGCTAGAGGGAGACATCGAGGATGGGGAACAAATTAGAAGGATCCAACGAAGACGAACAACAATCTCACTTGCGACAGGAAGACCTAATTTTTTGTTGGAGGAAGTCAAAACAGGCAGCGACGTAATGTTGATGATGCACGGGTCAGATGAAATTGTTTTAACGGTTGTAATTTTGTATACGGTTTATCGTGTTTTATTTCTTGTTCGCGCAAGGTTTATTGTAACAAATGTTGTTAATAAAAAACCCTAATGTTTACAACTTAAAAAAGTAAAGATGTTTTGTAATACAATTTTTATGTGGTTGAGACAGTAGCCCGATTCGGACAATTTTTGCGATTGTGTTCGACCTGACGACACAAATCACACTTTTTTCCAGCTTGTCAAGGGAGTCCATTTCAGTTGTGATGCGCTTACTTTTGGGACGACCCTTTTTATTCCTTCTCATTTGGTTATTGTGCCATACTACTTCGCCGTCATATGCAGGCTAATAATCAGGTTTTGCTACCAAGGGGAAGTTGTTGTTGTATACGTTGAGCAAGGTTTCAGATTTGTAAATGGGAGACAGAAGTTGTAGCGCGTCTTGATGAGTATAGGCACACATAGCAATGACATGAGAGCAAGGCATACGAAAGGCTTGAAACTTGCCACAATCGCACCAACAAGAAGGTAGTATAACCCTATACTCTTGTCTTGGCAGACCCTCGTTGTGGTCGATTGTCTCTTTGATAATGAAGTTGTGACTGTGTCGATCGAATCGTTTAACCAGATGGGTGTTGGCTTTGGCACTTTCTGCCTTAATATACTTCATGCAGCTTTCACTCTATAGTTGTCCAGATTGCAACATAGCATTCCACATTTCACCTCTTTTGGCAAACAACGAAGCCATCCTAAAATATGTTGATTTAACCAAAGCAGTTACTGGGAGGTTTCATATGCCTTTGAATACCCCGTTCATGGATTCAATTAGATTTGTTGTCATGTGGCCCCATCTTTTTCCATTGTTGTATGACCTAGTCCATTTTTCTACTGGAATGTTATCGATCCACCTACCGGCGTCCGGATTTGACAAACGGATCTCGTTGCGATAATATTTGAACGTAGGTTGTGTCAATGCATATCCCGCATTCATAACCGCTTTCCTAAGAGCTTTTTCTTTGATCTCCCTCGTCAAATTTTGGACGATATGTCTAATGCAATAGACATGCGTAGAAGGAGGGTCATGCCAACTGTTTGCAGGATTGTTGTATGCACTTTCAATAGATGTATGTCTATCAGAGATCAAACAAAGATCTGGTTGAGGAGTCACGTGTGTTCGGAGATTCTTGAGAAAGAAGCTCCAAGCACCACCAGTCTCTCCCTCGACTAGGGCAAAGGCAATTGGGAAAATGTTATTTTTGCCATCTTGTACAACTGCCATCAGTAGTGTGCCTTTGTATTTCCCATACAACCAAGTCCCATCAATTTATATAATTGGTTTGCATAACGCAAACCCTGTGATGCAAGGTTGAAAAGCCCAAAACACTCGACTGAATATTCCATTTCCATTGAGTTGACTACCATCTGAGTTGACTACCTCTAATTTGCCTCCCTTCACGTCCAATCGTGTTACATGCATGCAGAGATGCCTTCCCCAAGGTTGTCACCTATCTTGCACCTATACTGCAACCCATGCCACCTCTTATTCGCCAATAGGGATGGTGACACCTTCCATTTTTATACTCATTCGCCAAGTCCAATGGCGCCTCCCTTCACGTCCAATTGTGTTACATGCATACATAGATGCCTTCCCCAAGGTTGTCACCTAACCTGCACCTACACTGCAACCCATGCCACCTCTTATTCGCCAACAGGGATGGCGACACCTTTCATTTTTATACTCATTTTCCAAGTCCAATGGTGCCTCCCTTCAAGTCCAATCGTGTTACATGCATGCAGAGATGCCTTCCCCAAGGCTGTCACCTAGCCTGCACCTACACTGCAACCCATGCCACCTCTTATTCTCCAACAGGGATGGCGACATCTTTCATTTTTGTACTCATTCGCCAAGTCCAATGATGCCTCCCTTCACGTCCAATCGTGTTACATGCATGCAGAGATGCCTTCTCCAAGGCTGTCACCTAGCCTGCACCTACACTGCAACCCATGCCACCTCTTATTCGCCAACATGGATGGTGACACCTTTCATTTTTGTATTAATTCTCCAAGTCCAATGGCGCATCCCTTCACGTCCAATCATGTTACGTGCATGCATAGATGCCTTCCCCAAGGCTATCACCTAGCCTGCACCTACACTGCAACCCATGCCACCTCTTATTCACCAACAGGGATGGCGACACCTTTCATTTTTGTACTCATTCGCCAAGTCCAATGGTGCCTCCCTTCACGTCCAATCGTGTTACATGCATGGAGAGATTCCTTCCCCAAGGCTGTCACCTAGCCTGCACCTACACTTCAACCCATGCCAACTCTTATTCGCCAATAGGGATGGCGACACCTTTCATTTTTGTACTCATTCGCCAAGTCCAATGGTGCCTCCCTTCACGTCCAATCGTGTTACATGCATGGAGAGATTCCTTCCCCAAGGTTGTCACCTAGCCTGCACCTACACTTCAACCCATGCCAACTCTTATTCTCCAATAGGGATGGCGACACCTTTCATTTTTGTACTCATTCGCCAAGTCCAATGGCGCCTCCCTTCACGTCCAATCGTGTTACATGCATGCAGAGATGCCTTCCCCAAGGCTGCCACGAAGCCTGCCCATACACTACAACCCATCCCACCTCTTATTCGTCAACAGGGATGGCGACACCTTTCATTTTTGTACTCATTTGCCAAGTCCAATGACGCCTCCCTTCATGTCCAATCGTGTTACATGCATGCAGAGATGTCTTCCCCAAGGCTGCCACGAAGCCTGCACATACACTGCAAGAGTGACACTTATCATGCATGCATGCACCCACCAACCACCTCACTTACTTTGTGATAAAATTTTGCCTATAAATACAGAGCCTCACATACTTCTATTGTATCCACAATCGTCTCACTCTCTGCTACAAACTCTTTCATAATCTCATACAATTTCAAACTCTTTCACAATCTCAGATAACTTCAACAATGACTCTTCTCACAATGGCCGATTCTCAGAGGCACAAGGGACAATATTGCAGCGTTTGTAAGTTTCTTGTATAGTTATACATTTTTCATACTTATATTAATGCTTTATTCATCTTACCGACTCTTACACTTTTTACATTCTTAACTTAGGATACTAAAAGATTCAAAATCCGGTCACACAACTACCTTTCTCCTGACCCGTTGATCGTACCCTATCTCAAATACGCAGGTTTCAGAAATGTTATAAAGATCTCCAACTGTACGATTGGTTCAAAGTTCATACTTGCAATGTTGGAAAGGTGGAGACCAGAGACCCATACTTTTCATCTACCAATAGGTGAATGTACCGTCACACTAGAGGACGTGTACATGTTACTGGGTCTCCCTATCGACGGTAAGGCGGTTAACGGGTCGGTTCAACAACCCAATTCTCTGTGTGAAGAATTGTTGGGCAGGGATATGTTGAAGGTGGTGGTGCGAGAGGTCAGGGTATACTACTTACTGAGCTAAAAAATCATTATGCGACTCTGGAATTGAACGAAAATTCCTCCGAGCTAGCTAAGGTAATAAAAGCTAGAAATTATATAATGATACTATTTGGAACCTTTTTATTTTCCGAAAGTACGGGAAATAGTGTAAATTTTATGTATATAAATTTACTTAGAGACTTTGAAAAAACTACAAAGTATAGTTGGGGTTCTGCTGTTTTAGCCCATCTATACAGTTCCTTGTGTAAAAATGCAATCAAGGAAAAATGTACATTTTATGGCTGCGCTTTTTTACTTCAAGCCTGGGGTTGGTTGAGAATGGAGTCCCTAAACCCCGTCAACAACAAAGCATTTGTTTTCCCATATGCAACAAAGTAAGTCATCAACTTATATCATTTATTACTATTCATCTCTTCACCAAATATATGATAAAAATAAAATATTTTTCAAATCCTTTAGGTACTGCGTGAGGGGTATGGATTACGGAAAGAATCCAAGATTCAATGTCGCTTTATACCGCAATTTATTGGATCACCTTGGCCCGGATGATGTACGTCATACCTTTCAACTTTTCTACTTTTAAATTATTTATTTATTACGTTTTCATTAAGCTGGTTTAATTTTATCCGCAGTTTGTCTGGAGACCATATTTGGGTTTGGACCATGAATCAAACTCCGAGGATGCAGCAATTTGGAGCGTAAAGACTGCAATCATGTGGTTCAATGTTGTGGAGATGCACCACAACGACCGTGTCAAGATGCAGTTTGGAATGCATCAAGAGATACCCTGTGATCCAACTTGTTTATCCCCGTGGCATCTCAAAAGGGTCGACGCCCATTGGGGTCTTACCAACTGGAAAGATTTTTCTCCAGAATGATGTAAGATGTGGTAGAGGCGTCACTGACATGTCTTGCAATTCCCAGTTTTCCTCAACCATGGTAATATGCGACACACAGATCAGTATTTAGCTTGGTACATATCGGTTAGTACCCCAGAAATGCACGTGTCTCATCCAAGGTATTTGTTGACCCACGAACACAATGGGTATAACCCTCATTTCCCCAACAACAAATCTAACACACATCAACCTCCCACCAACCCCTCCGACGAAACAGAACCACAAACACCCAACCACAATCACCACCACAATACGATTACACCCACATGCCCCATAACCAACCACAATCACCACCTCAGTACCAATGCCCCCATATGCCTCACACCCAACCACAATTTCAATCACAATACCAATAGACCTGCATACCCCATGCACAATTATAGTCTTCTACATATCCCAATATGGGCCCCTCAACATCACAATTCTAGTCTTGATCTGGGATTGTCCGAAGATTATGAACCAACCGACCCAACTTACCATCAACAACAACAACATCACCAAAGCACCCAACATTCCCAATACCAAACACCCCAAGATATATTTCCTTTCTACCCCCCGTACTCAGATGACCAGTGCTACAGACCAACCATGGAACCTCACCCACCACCAACACGGCCAAACTTTAAGGGTATGGGCAACCGAATGTACCAAAGTGGATCTTCTAGATATGG
The DNA here is from genome assembly GCA_948472305.1 of Vicia faba. NCBI lineage: Eukaryota > Viridiplantae > Streptophyta > Magnoliopsida > Fabales > Fabaceae > Vicia > Vicia faba. The sequence goes on along the minus strand of OX451741.1, from coordinate 928,321,431 downwards.
AGATCTGACCGATTTCATGGATCCGGAACGCATTGACTTCGCTGGGCCATCGACCCTGCCACAACAGGAAATGCGACGAAACCCAGCACGGGAAAGGCGAGGACGGGGATGCGAAACCGGAGGTCATTACCGGGTTCTGGGAGACCACTGATTAATCTGTATTTTTTATGTAATCGTTATGTGTGTAATCATATTGTGTAAATAAAAAGTCAATTTTCTTGATCCTATATCGTTTACGTAACGTACCGCATTTAAAATAAAAAACGCGAAAAGTTGCCTGCTTTTTGCACTAAGGCGCCATCTCACTTGGCATAGGGCAAGCCTTTTACACATAGGCGCCAAGTGAGATGGCGCCTCCCCTTTAAAATAAGGTGCATGCGCCAACTGGGTTGGCTCCTCCCTTATGGGATTTTCTAAAATAGGGTTATTTGCGTAATTTTCTCCGAAACATGGTTATTTACGATTTTTTTTAATACCTAGTTATTCCAAAAAAAAAATCTTGTTTATATATAAATATTATTTTTATTTTGGAATTATTGTCCAAAATATTTAAACCAATAATAAAGTTGTTATATTATTATTCAATATTTTGATCAGTAACTTTATGTTTCCGTTAATATTCAATAGTTTGATCTATAACTTCATGTTTCCGTTAATATTCAATATTTTGATAAGTAATTTCATGTTTCCGTTAATATTCAATAATTTGATCAATAACTCTATGTTTCCGATAATATTCAATATTTTGATAAATAACTTTATGTTTTCGTTAATATTCAACATTATGACCAGTAACTTCATGTTCACGTTAATATTCAATATTTTGATTACTAACTTCATGTTACCATTAATATTCAAACAGTTTGATAAATAACGTCATGTTCCCGTTAATATTCAATATTTCAATCAGTAAATTCATGTTTCCGTTATTATTCAATATTTTGATCAATAACTTCATGTTCCCGTTAATATTCAATATTTTGATCAATAACGTCATGCTCTCGTTAATATTCAATATTTTAATTAGTAAATTCATGTTTATGTTATTATTCAATATTATTTTCAGTAACTTTCATGTTCCCGTTAATATTTAATATTTTGATAAGTAATTTAATATCCCTTTATTATTCAATATCTTAATCAGTAATTTCATATTTTCGTTAATACTCAATAGTTTGATCAATAATTTCATGTTTCCCGTAAATATTTAATATATTGATAAGTAAGTAACTTTATGTTTTTGTTAATATTCAATATTTTGATCAACAGCTTGATATTCCTGTTAATATTTAATAGTTTGATAATTAAATTCATGTTCCCGTTAATAGTCACTATTTTGATTAGCAACTTTATGTTCTTGTGAATAGGGGTGTTCGTGGTCCGGTTTGGATCGATTTTGAGACAAAATATCATCCGATCCAAAAATATATAAAGCATGCGGTTTGGTTCGGTTTTTGGATGATAACAAGAAAAATCCAATCCAATCCAATCCAATTTATACGGTTTACTTCGGTTCGGTTGAATCGGTTTTATTCGGTTTTTAAACCAACACTATTTAGAAATTTAAAAAGAATATATTTCAATACCAGTTACAATTATGCCACCAACGTCTACTGAGACAATATCTAATTGCTATGTTCATATGGCTATTTGATGTCATTATTGCAAAGTTTCATTATAATATATGTATAATATCTATCCCAACGAAATAGACATGACTATAATATATAATATATATGGAGATATGCTTAGTTATTATATGGAGATTTGTATTATAAATTAAATATATGACAAATATATAAAACAGTGAACAAATGAAGATTCCAAAACTATATTAAAGCGAATATAATAATAAAACTTCAAGAAAAATATCAATAACAGTGGACATGCGAAAGTTGCATCACAAGGAATATATAATAATAAAATGACAAACTGCATTATATATTATATAGAGAGAAGATCTGCTTTATATATGATAGCATAATTGATAGTTTCAAAATCAGAGCCTGCAATACCGGTTCGGTTTGGACCGGTTCGGTTCTCATGAAGCCAACCGTAAACCGAACCGAACAGGTCGGTTATGCTACATGGTGATCCAAATACATCCAAAAAAATCGGTTTTTTTTGGATTTCGGTTTTTTCGGTTCGGTTTTTGGATTTTTTTTGATCGGATTGGATCTGAACACCCCTACTTGTGAATATTCAATTTTTTATAAGTAACTTCATGTTTCTGTTAACATTCAATATTTTGATCATATTTTTAAAAGAAAGAGATACTTTTAAATTAAAAATAAATAAATTTTACCAAAATTGTTTTACTGGTATGATACGCACGCTTTTGTTTTCAAAATATAATAGAATATTAAATAAAAATAGACAAAATCGCCTGATCAAAATAATTTATTTATTTTTAATATATATATATATATATATATATATATATATATATATATATATATATATATATATATATATATATATATATATATATATATATATATATATATATATATAAATAAGAAAAATAAAATAATTTTATCAAAATAGTTTATCTTTTTAAAAGAAAGACATTAATAATAAATATTTTAATTATTCATATATTATCTATTGTATTTTAAGTTAAAAATAATTTTAAAATAAAAAATTAGATACATAAATAATTAAAAAAATAATACATTTTTTTTTCGTGTTTGGAGTCATAAATTATTTTAAATATATTTACTTTTATTTTCTGTAATTATATAAAAAAATGTAATAATCCGTTCATTTACACCGATTTTGGCCTGATTACCCATGCGTTCACACGATATTGGTGTGTAACTCGTGCGTTCACACAGATTTTGACCTGACTACCTGTGCGTTCACACGGTACTGATGTGTTACTCGTACGTCCACACGTTACTAATGTGTTACTCGTGCGTCCGCTCGGATTTTGGTGTGTTCCCTGTGAGTTTGCAAAAGTACTTGTGTGTCACACACGCTTTTGTTTTCAAAATATAATAAAAAAATTTAATAAAAAAACCAAATTTATTTAACCAAAATTAATTTATTGTTTAGCGGTGATATTCTTCTACAAATATGCCAACTATCTTCTCTCTTTGTCTTGGATCTCTCAAACAATAGAGATTGATTATAAAAATGACTAACAATAATGTCCATGACACAATATTATAAGTCAAATTATTTAGAAAATAGCACAAACAATATGATGCTTTGAAAATATTATTATATAGAAATCAAGACAATATTAATATTATATTTTACCATAATCATAATTAATTAATATATAGAAAGCAGTAAAACTATAATTTCACCCTGATTAGTGCCACTTGGAATACTGAACCACTTAGAAAACTATAATCGGTTGACTATTTCAACATATGTTTTTATATGAAAAACTCTAATTTGAACAGATTGCTTTATTCAAAACCCTAAATAAGCCTTATGGTTTAATTGCATTAGGTTTCGAACAAAAATAAATCGTTTTAAATTCCACTTAATCTAAATGAGTCATTTTGATTTAGAAATGACCCAATATTTCTTTAATATCATGCACCTCCTATTTAATTTAAAATAGAACCTATATAAAAACTTAATGGGCTATCGGATTTCTCACTTCAGCTTGAAATAATATTTTGCATTCCACTTGGTATTGAGATAATGGTTTTAATATAAATTTTAGAAGGTATGACATTATTTTGATTAAAAACCTCGAGCCCCTTGCACACATAGAATAGAAATAAAACAATTCCACCCTCTTAGAAATGAAACATTGTTTCTTTTTTCTATTTGTCATTGATAAAGAAATGGCAAAACCAATCACAGAAAATACAAAAACAACATTGCAAGGTTCTCTCCAATTGAAAAGCTCTATTTACAAGCTACTACTATAACAACATTATATAATACATATTCTGTTCATACTAATTTTCTTTATATATTCTACATAAACAAAAATGATTTATAAGCTAAGGTGAAGGACTTTCATCATTTGAAGAGTTACGACTACAATGTTTCCTTTCATGTAATCCAGAAAGAGGTTGTGGAAGCAATGGATTAACTGGAACCGGAAATTTATGCGCCGAACTAACCGTAGTACTCCTTGAAATATTTGACCCTTTGCATGGCAGCATAACCTCCAGTAGCAAACGCCCGCAAGAGATTGAGAGTGGCCACATACTGACAGTAGGCCCTTACCATTCTGTGTGGATATGGAGTTTTAGATACTGCATCAAATGTGTCTCCGTTCACATTGTCACCCCTGTAACTCGATAGCTTGACTCCATTTTTCTCTTCAAAGGAGTCTACATTTCTTGGTGTTGGTTCATGATTTTAAAAATGTTGCCACTGAAGAAATTACCGGGTTGAATCGCGGATCAGTTCGCTCTCTTTAAGACGTTTCGCGGTACTGCCCAAAATTATGCAAAGCAGTCGAACTACCACGCCGCCTCCAGGATAAAACAGCCCAGTTCTATACTGTACGATTACTACTTGCACGATAGATAATCGGTCTAGAAATACACCCTCTAATGGTACTAAGACCATTCAAATATGGTATAAATACCACCGTAGTATCTGATATATTTACCAGTCATAAATATTTCTCAAACAAAGAGAAATTTTAATAATTCTTCAAAGAGAATTCAATAATGATCATTTTTGATCACTCAAAGATTTCTCAAACAAAGAGAAATTCGAATAATTCTCTAAAGAGAATAAAAAAATTATACTTGAAAATTTCTCAACTCAAACGAGGAGAAATTAACATTATTCTCTATAAAGAGAATTCAAGAAAATACTCGGAAAATTCAACGAGTAGAAAGAAAGGGGAAGAAGTTGGCGCTTCGACAATTCGAAAGACGCAGAGTTATGAGAGTGAGGAAGGAAAAACTAATAAAATGTTTTTGGTGTGTTTTGTAAGGAAACAAGTGACTTCCTTATATAATAAAGTGAGATGGTTAATATTTCTCACATGAGCAATGTGGGACTAAATGAATATTTTTTTTAATTCAATATGGAACATGGACATGTTCCAACAATCCCCCACTTGAATTTAAAAAGGTGAATTTGGAAGTAACGTCAAACGTTTCTAAGATTGTGCATAAACAAAGGTGTCTACGACTTGAACCTTTGCATAGCAAGTAGGATTCCGATTCAACAAGAGTGACACAAATGTCTTGAACTCTATCTCAGACATCAAACCCACACACAACCTTTTCTTAAGGTGTATTCTAATAGCCCGTACTTTAATGGCCCTGCACGTGTATCCCGGTTTAGTGAATGCTCTAGGAATCCTGCCTCGAAATTCCATAGGAACCGGCCTAAGTTCCACAATCACATAGGTGAGTCTATCAAGAGTACTCCTGTAGCCTAGGTACTCCCTCATACAGAGTATAGATTTCATTAAGAGTTTCTATTATCTCATCCTCTAATTACTTCAGGATTCATGCTTTACTTGCATGATAATCTCATATTACTCATAACTTGTTATTACCCATTGAACCTATTTCTTGGGATCTCCAGTCATTTAGGTCGGGTTACCATCATGAGAAACTCATTTCTATATAGGCATTAGTCTCATGATATATTATAGACTTTCTCTCTAGCTAATCCTTTCGTCAAAGGATATGCTAAATTTTCATCGGTGTGTACATGATCCACTCTTACAACTCCTTTAGAGATATAGTCTCTAACAGTGTTGTTCTTTCTTCTAATTTGACGTCTTTTACCATTATAATAATGGTTCTCAGTTTTTGCAATAGCCGCGGTACTATCACAGTGGATCAACACAACTGGCATGGATTTTTCCCATAAGGAAATCTTAGTTAGCAGGCATATTTTAACTAACTTTCTTCTTCACTAGCAATCGCTAACGTTATCATATCAGACTCCATTATGGAATGAGCCATGATACTTCGTTTCCTTGATTTCTAAGATACAACTCCTTTAGCTATGGAATACATAGCCACTAGTTGCTTTGGAATCATCTAATAATATGTTCCAATCTGCATCACTGTACCCTTCAAGTACAGCCAGAAATTTCTGATAATGTAAACTGAGATATATGGTCCTTTTAAGGTACCTCATGACTCGCTTAATAGCTTGTCAATGCTCGTAACTCGGTTTACTCGTAAACCTGCACAATAATCCCACTGCATATGCAATGTCGGATCTAGTATAATCAGTGACATACCTAAGATTGCCAATGATGCTCGCATATTTTGTTTGTCTAACACTTTCACCAGTGTTCTTAAACAGTTTCACACTTGGATCATAAGGTGTGCACCCAAGTTTACAGTCGAAGTAATTATACTTCTTTAAGATCTTTTCCACATAGTGTGATTGATCCAAGGAGATGCCTTGTTCTGATCTCGTGATCTTGATACCAAGGATCACACTTGCTTCACCGAGATCTTTCATATCAAAGTTGTTGCACAACAATGATTTCACTTCATTGATGGTCTGAATGTTTGACCCAAATATGAATAGGTCGTCTACATAGAGACATATGATAATGCAAATGTGATTCTCATATTTGTAATAAACACATTTGTCACTTTCATTCATCTTATACCCATTTGATATCATTAAGTTGTCAAACTTTTCATGTCATTACTTCCGAGCTTGCTTCAGCTCATACAAAGACTTGTCTAACTTACAGACCTTGTTTTCTGGTCCATGGATCACAAAGCCTTCCGGTTGTTCCATATAGATTTCTTCTTCTAATTCACCATTGAAAAAAGTTGTCTTAACATCCATTTGGTGTACTATTAAACTATAAATAGCAGCTATTGAGATAAGTACCCTAATGGATGTCATTCTGATGACCGGAGAAAAAGTGTCGAAGAAATCTATATTCTCTCTTTGTCTAAAACCCTTGGCTACAAGGCGAGCCTTGTATTTATCAACAGTTCCATCAGGTTTTAGTTTCTTTTTCAAAACTCATTTACAACCGATTGGTTTGCATCTAGGAGGCAAGTCTACTGAGTGACAGATCTTGTTAGATTCTAGAGAATCTATCTCATCATTAATAGCTTCTTGCCAGATATCTGCATCCAGAGATGACAAGGCTTCTTGAAGATTCATTGGATCTTCCTCTACATTATAGGTCGCATAATTCTTCCCATAGTCTTTAGAAACTCTTACTCTTTTACTTCTTCGAAGTTCTGTTTCTACATCGTCATTGCTTTTTGTGCTTCTTATCACATGAATGTGACTCGATTGAGTGCCCCCACTATTTCTCGATTTGAAAGGAAATTTTTTTCTTCATAGAATTCAACATCATTTGATTCTATGATCACTTTTGCATTTAGGTCATAGAACCTATATGCCTCACTGTTTGCTTCACACCTAATGAACACACATTCATAGGCTCTATTAGCAAGTTTAACTCGCTTCGTATCCTGAATTCTGACATATGCCAGACAAACCCAAGTTCTTAAATAAGACAATTTTGGTTGTCTTTTCTTTAATATCTCATAAGGAGAGATATTACTTTTTAACTTGGGAACTCGATTCAGGACATAGCAAATAGTCAACAAAATTTCCCCCACCAGTGAGAAGCAACACCAAAATTTAATATAATTGCAACAACAAGTTCAATAAGAGTTATATTCTTTCTTTCTGCTTTACCATTCATTTCAAAAGAGTATGGTGCAGTCATTTCATGTACAATTCCATGTATAAAATTCATCAAATAAACTAGAATCATATTCAGTTCTCCTATCACTACGAAGTCTCTTAATCTTCTTACTAAGTTGATTCTCAGTTTCAGTTACATACATCTTAAACATGTGAAGTGCTTCATTTTTATTCTTCATTAAATATACATAAGTATAATCAGAATAATAGTCAATAAAATAACATTTACTATTTCTAGTTAAAGTTCCATGTAATTCACATATACCATAGTGTATAAGGTCTAGGGGATCAGATCCTTTAATAATTGATTTTTAAATTCTTTACAAAGTTTTTAAACATATCAATTTCATTCACAAAAATGTCATTCTTTGTAATGGTGTACAAATCTACCCCAATGGACTGACTAAACTATGCCTTATATAAAAGAAAACCAGAAACAAAATTCTTCCTAATCTCAAGAACATGTATGACGTCCTTCGAGATTAAAGTCTTTCTGGAGGTGAAATTCAACTCCATTTCTCCAATTCTAGCAACATTAGTGGTGTGGACATATCCCAACAACACTTTCTTATCTTTAGTATTCGTGTATGTTTTAAACATAACACGATCATAACAGACACGATGAGAAACACCAGTGTCTATCCACCAATCATCAAATTCATCAACCGTGTTGATTTCAATTATCATAGAAATAAATTTCCCATTAGTCAGTTTGACCTATGCATTAGGGGTAGCACCAGGTTCAAGCCTCTTCTACATTTCTTAATCTTATGACATGATTTTCCATGGTTAAAACAATGGAAAACAACATCATTTCTTTGAGGTGGTGATTGTTGCCTAGTTGGAGCAATTGAGACCATAGAAAGGATCTCATTCTTAATTCGGATCACAACATTGCAGTTCTGATTCTTTAATCATTTTCCAAATGGCTTCAGAACTACACCGAATTTTTATTTGTTGTTTAAAACAACCAAGACTTTTCTTCTTGATATTGTCTCTAAGATTCCTCTTTTTTTAACTCAAGGAGAATAATCAGATTCTAAAAAATACATCTAAATACATACCTTTAGTGATGACCTCATGAGAATTCCTTTTGAAGTTCATAACTTTGAGTATATCCACAGATCTTTCATCTACCATCTGATACTTTTTGTAGTTGCTAAAATCATTCTTTTGTTCTCCAGCTTCTTCAATACTTGTTTTTCATAGCCTCGTAAACTTGTTTTGGAGTATCGCAATTATTGTAATAATCATATAGATCATTTGCGAGTCCATTTAGAATGTTATAATCATTCTCTTTCTATAAGGAGATTTCTTCCTTTAGCTGTAAATCCTTCTCTTTAATCTATGTTGTAAATTCAGATTCATTGAAATTAATAATTCAATCTAAGTTCATAGATTTCTTTCTATTCGTTTGTTCAACTGATCCAAGTGGAACAGTAGGAATGTCATCGGTCAAAATATTGACAAACTTCTTTATGGTTTGGAAAAACCTCACTTTTGTTGCCAACTTTTGAAATGCACTCCTTCAAACTAGAACGGTTTGTCCGAGACAATTTTAGAAGTACCGATAATTTCTTCAATAGCCATGGCAGTTTGAAACGTCTTAAAATTGTTGGTTCATGATTTTAAAAATGTTGCCACTGAAGAAATTACCGGGTTGAGTCGCGGATCAGTTCGCTCTCTTTAAGACGTTTCGCGGTACTGCCCAAAATTATGCAAAGCAGTCGAACTACCACGCCGCCTCCAGGATAAAACAGCCCAGTTCTATACTGTACGATTACTACTTGCACGATAGATAATCGGTCTAGAAATACACCCTCTAATGGTACTAAGACCATTCAAATATGGTATAAATACCACCGTAGTATCTGATATATTTACCAGTCATAAATATTTCTCAAACCAAGAGAAATTTCAATAATTCTTCAAAGAGAATTCAATAATGATCATTTTTGATCACTCAAAGATTTCTCAAACAAAGAGAAATTCGAATAATTCTCTAAAGAGAATAAAAAAATTATACTTGAAAATTTCTCAACTCAAACGAGGAGAAATTAACATTATTCTCTATAAAGAGAATTCAAGAAAATACTCGGAAAATTCAACGAGTAGAAAGAAAGGGGAAGAAGTTGGCGCTTCGACAATTCGAAAGACGCAGAGTTATGAGAGTGAGGAAGGAAAAACTAATAAAATGTTTTTGGTGTGTTTTGTAAGGAAACAAGTGACTTCCTTATATAATAAAGTGAGATGGTTAATATTTCTCACATGAGCAATGTGGGACTAAATGAATATTTTTTTTTAATTCAATATGGAACATGGACATGTTCCAACACTTGGCTTATACACAAAGCTTAATAACCTTGGCAAGAAGTTCGTCTCTTTGACGAACACGTTCAACATCCTTCTCTAATTCAGCATTACGTTCCTTCAACTGATTTAAAGTTCCTTCGTTTTTCTCAAGAGACTGAAACAAAAATAGTAAACCGATCCTGAAGTTATCGACCAGCTTAGGAGATTTCTATCATTTTTTAGTAAAGGGTGAACTTACCAACTCGACATGCTTCAATGCACGACTTTTATCAATTCGTGCATGATGTAGCTCTGGAAGTTCTGGATCACCAACAACCTTTTCAGTTGATCGCGACTTTGTTAGTCTTAAAGAATCTAGACCGCGAGTATACAGTCCTATCGCGTGTAGCTTTAAAGATTATCGAATCCCAAGGGACTAATGTCGATCTACCGTTATCTTAGGTTACTACGTAAATCTAAGGCTAATAATGTAATTAATAGGGGGTTTAGGGAACTTAACTGATTATAATCTAGGTTAGATTCAAGGGAGAATATCGATATGTAATGGTCGGACTTCGGAGACTTAGCAACTCATTGACCTAACTCAGATTAACAAGACAATTTTCAGTAGGAAGTATTCGTTTGAAAATCCTCTTCTCACACTCTCGTGTTTATTGATTCAGATCCTACGATCAAACCTAAGTGAGTGCTCTCGCTGTTTCAATTAGAGTTTAAAAATAGTTTTTAGAAACAAATAAAACCTAATCAACTTAAAAGCGCTCTCGCTGTATTTTAAGTTAATGCTAGGGGTGTTCGCGGTTCGGTTTGGATCGGTTTTAAGATGAAAAATCATCTGATCTAAAGATAAATTTACTTGCGGTTCGGTTCGGTTTTGGATGATATATTAAAAAAATCCAATCCGATCCGATCCAATTTTATGCGATTTAATTTGGATCGGTTTTTGGATGTCCAAATTACACATTATATTTTTATTAATATTATAAAACTACAAATAAATCATAGATTTGATATAATATATAACATATAGTATATTAAAAGTTAATATTACAAAATAAGAGTGGTTGATTATGATTGAAATAATAAAAATAAATAAATTATACCAAGCTAATAACTATTATTAAAAAAATTATTATCATCTAATAATAATTTCACATAGCATATCATACTAATAAAAAGTAAATAAGTATAAAAATATATGTATGCGGTTTGGTTTGGATCGGTTTTGAAAAATTAATCCGAAATTCGATCCGAACTGATCGGTTTTCACAAAATAACATCCAAACACATCCAATAAATTTCGGTTTTTTGCGGTTTTCGATTTTTTGGATCGGTTTTCGGTTTTTTATTTGGATTGGTTTGGATTTGAACACCCCTAGTTAATGCACAATTACTATTGTCCGGTTATTATCTCAAACTCTCGTTTTATTGATCCTAACTTCTATCTGTATTTTACTCTCGTAACAAAACAGTTAATATTTAGAACTAGTAATTGAAACCAGAAAATTATTCTTTTTTTTAAAAAGGAACTGGTCAATTGGCGTTGCTAAACCCCGTTGGCTATATGACCTTACATACCGATAAATAAATTTAGCCTAGCATATTAAATGACTCAATAACAGCGCAACAGAAATAATTATCATCAAACAATTTAAATAAACAAAACATTTCGGACGATCCTGACATAAATAAATAAAGTACTTAAATTAAACCTAAAAATAATATCGCAGAATATTTGGCTCACTTCAGCTATCTCCCACTGATTGGTAAAAATAATAATAATGCGGAACAAAATAATGCGGAGAATATTTTTAGCAGAGTAACAGTAAAAACAGGGAAAATAAAAACGTTCTTAAAATGAAGATTTGAGGTCTTATTTATAGGCTTGGAGATGCGTAGGGAGTTGAGATATTTACTCCTTCGGAATTGACTCAGTGTAACGGTCGTTACACTCCTTCTTTTGAGGGAGGGATGGCGTGGTAGAGCGCAACAGTCGTTACACTCCTGCTTTTGAGGGAGGGCTGGTGTGGCAGGGTGTAACGGTCGTTACACTCCCTTGGACCAATGTGTAACGGTCGTTACACTCCCTTAGTGGATTGAGCTAGCGCTTCTTTCTTAGGCTTTTTGCTTTTAGTGCACCCTATTCTACCACACACCCCTTAATGCCTAATTGCTCTTGATTAGCTTGACTTTTCTTGACTTTCTTCGCACATGCCTTGCAAACATTAAATTCCTAAAAACATAGAAAATACCAGCATAATACGAATAAAGAGTAATTTAATTAATTAAAATGCGGATAAAATTCATGTAAAATGATCCAAATATTTGATACGTTTTTGGGTTATCAAACTCCCCTACACTTGAACCTTTGCTTGTCCTCAAGCAAATAGAGTAAAAATTATTTAACACATGGTCTTCGACGCAATCGTATGACACAACTCGAATCGTACGTGGTTGAGGGGCGTTACATTAGAAAGATGGAACTATGCTCTGACACTAATGATACAGAAATGACACAAAACCACATGGTCAAAATCCTCCATCCTATTGCAAACTAGTCTGAATTATGCTATCATATCTCAACCTAATTCTTTTCATTCAAAATTAATCGCTTTCATTCTAGCGCAATCACATTAAGCCCTTTATCTTTCGCACGCACATAGTAGAGTAGCCGGTTAGCAATTATGGTCTTCTTATGCTCGGGTTTATGGTACACAAGTTGGTAACCCTTTTTCTTTTCCAGATCATAAGTCTCGGGGGATCGAACGGTAGTTCGCCCTACCAAGTTCAGCACCAGATACCACTGAACAGACTTACAACTGGTTGCTTCATCAGTTTTTGTAGGTACCGCGACTGTTGGATTAAATGACCTGGTGAGGGTCACCTAACTTAATTAGCGTATTCCCTATTATATCTTGATGCTTAGCATTTTTTCTTCTTTACTTTTTAGGACCAGTCACTTATATCCATCGACTCCCTACGTAGTTTGTGGATAAGATGGTGTTGACTGCTAGTATAAACTACTCGGGGTTGATCCAAAACTAAAACTTAAGGCTTCGGTATCATAATCACTCAAACTGATTTGCATGATCTGGAAGATTTAGGTGTCAAGGCGGTATTATTTTTCTCGACTCTTTTTCAAAAAATCTAACGCAGCCTAATTGCGAACAACCTATATACTTTTCCAATGTATCGAGCTAATGTGTCGAGTAAAACAAACTTTTTATGGTTCAAGAAAAGTGTTGAAGTACGAATAACTTACGGAAATGGTTTTTTATTTATTGAATGGAAAGGGAAATAACAGAAATTTAAATAACTTACTAGGAAAATGGAAAAACATAACATAGGTAACATATGTTTTCTCCCCTACACTTGAACTGAGCATTGTCCTCAACGCGACAAATAAAGTGAGAAAAGAAAATGAATAGGAAACTTAAGAAATAATAATAAAAATGGTGGGTTTCCTCCCACAAAGCGCTTTGTTTAACGTCAGAAGCTCGACCTATATTAAAAATCGAAAATCTATTTTGGTGACTCAGACGGCAGCTGTATAAATCTCAAACTAGCTGAGTAGTCCCTATTCTAGATGCAGTGGTAGTGCTTCAAATGCTACCCGTTTACAATAAACGGATCGCTGGTTTTTCCTTTGATTTCTACAATGCCACTTAGGAGTATTTTAATAACTTTAAAAGGTCCTGACCATATAGAGCAATGTTTTCCTGGAAATAGTTTGAGTCTGGAGTTAAACAGGAGTACTACATCGCCCTCATTGAATTATTTCCTAGAGATGCGTCTGTCGTGCCATTTCTTAGTTCGCTCCTTGTAGATTTTGGCATTCTCGTATGCATCTAGCCTAAGCTCTTCCAATTCATGGATGTCTAGAATTCTCTTTTCTCCAGCGGCTTTGTAACTTAGATTCAGGGTTTTGATGGCCCAATAGGCATTGTGTTCCAGTTCTACTGATAGATGGCATGATTTACCATAGACTAGTTTGAAAGGTGTGGTTCCAATGGGTGTCTTGTACGTTGTTCTGTATGCCCATAATGCTTCATGTAGTTTAGGCGACCAATCTTTCCTGGATGTGGAAACCGTTTTCTCAAGTATTTTCTTAATCTCCCTATTAGAGTTTTCCACTTGCTCACTTGTTTGTGGGTGGTAAGGTGTTGCTACGCGGTGTCGGACTCCATACTTTGCTAAGAGTTTATTAAAAAAATTGGAAATGAAATGTGAGCCACCATCACTGATGACTAATCTTGGAACACCGAATCTTGGAAAAATTATATTTTTGAACAACCTAATCACTACTTGTGCATCATTTGTTGGAGAGGCTATAACCTCTACCCATTTGGATACATAATCCACTGCCACTAATATGTAATTATTGCCAAAAGACGATGGGAAAGGTCCCATAAAGTCAATTCCCCATACGTCAAATATCTCTACTTCTAGGATACCCTTTTGAGGCATCTCATCGCGCCTAGATATATTACCAGTGTGTTGACACCAGTTGCATTTTGTAATTGCAGCATGGACATCTTTCCATAGACTGGGCCAATAAAGGCTAGCTTGTAAGATTTTTGCGCATGTCTTTGAGGTGCTAGCGTGTCCACCATAAGGGGCTTGATGACAATGAGATATTACGCTCTCTATTTCACTCTCAGGAACGGACCGACGAAAAATACCATTGGGGCCTCGCTTGAATAGTAAGGGCTCGTACCAATAATAGTGTTTGAGATCGTGAAAGAATTTCTTCTTCTGCTGATAAGTTAAATCAGGTGGAAGGACTTTTACTGCTAAGTAGTTGACATAATCAGCATACCGGGGCAGTGAAATTTGAGTAGATACTTCTTCCAATACTTCAATTGTCTTGTCATTGTTGCAAAATTCAGGGCATTCTTCAGCTAAGTTTTCAGACCTCATATGGGCTACAAGGTGTTCATATGGAAAATCGTCATTGATGGGTATCTCTTCAAGTTTAAGATTTTCCATCCTAGATAGATGGTCGGCAACAAGATTTTCAGATCCTGGTTTATCTTTGATTTCCAAATCAAACTCTTGTAAGAGTAAGATCCATCTTAATAATCTTGGCTTGGCATCCTGTTTAGCTAATAGGTATCTGATAGCTGCGTGATCAGTGTAGATAATAATCTTTGTGCCTACTAGATAGGAACGAAATTTATCTAATGCAAAAACGACTGCCAAGAGTTCCTTTTCTGTAGTGGTGTAATTCATTTGTGCATAATCCAAATTCCTACTTGCATAGTATATTGCATGGAGTTTTTTTGTCTCTTCTTTGACCTAGGATTGCACCTACTGCATAATCGCTTGCGTCGCACATTATCTCGAATGGTAGACTTCAATCAGGTGGTTGTATGATAGGTGCGGATATGAGAGCTGCTTTTAACTGTTCAAACTCCTTCAGGCAGTCATCATCAAAGATGAACTCAACTTCTTTCATTAAGAGGTTAGTCAGAGGTTTAGAAATTTTCGAGAAATCTTTTATGAAGCGTCGGTAGAAACCGGCATGGCCTAAGAAACTTCATATTTCTCTTACGGTTTTTGGGGGTTGGAGACTTTCTATTACTTCAATCTTAGCTTTGTCTACTTCGATCCCATTTTCAGAAACTATGTGTCCAAGTACAATTCCTTGTTTAACCATAAAATGGCATTTCTCCCAGTTCAACACTAGTTTTACTTGCATACATCTTTCCAGTACCCTTTCCAGGTTTGACAGGCATCCTTCAAAACTTTGCTCGCATACAAAGAAGTCATCCATGAACACCTCCATGATATCATCTATAAAATCGGAAAAGATGGATATCATACATCTTTGGAATGTTGCAGGCGCATTACATAGTCCAAATGGCATTCGCTGATAAGCAAACACACCATAAGAACACGTGAACATTGTCTTTTCTTGGTCATCAGGGTTTTGGTCAATAAAAGGTAGAGGAAAATGGTCCTTTCGAGTTACTTTATTTAGTTTTCTGTAGTCAATGCACATTCTGGCTCCACTCACGACTCTTTATGCTATTTGTTCTCCTGCTTTGTTTGTCGTGACTGTGATTCCTCCTTTCTTGGGTACACAGTGGACTGGACTAACCTATGAGCTATCTGAGATTGGATAAATGATACTGTTTTACCCCAAATTTTGACCTAAGATATCGTCTCCTACCTGCATCTTTATATTACATTTGTTTTGATCCATCGATTTCAAAATTCATGACTTTTTCAGGCCAAGAGCTATTTATGCTGAACATTAAATCATTTAATCGATTCGTGCAAAAAATGATGATTATTACTTATTCATTATCTAAAATTTAAATAATTGAAATTCACCTTTTGATTATTATTTAGTTTAAAGATGTATGGATAATAAAATAAACATCGGAGAAGAGGCGCATTAATTGTGTGGACAGTATTTATTTATTACTCATTATTTTAAATTTTAGTAACTAGAATTTATTCTTAGTTATTACATAATTTAAAGGTTATGAATAATATAAATAAGCATTCGAGAAAATTCATTGGTCAATAACGACTGTTTAATCGTTCGTCGTTCTAAGTTAAATAATTGAAATCCTATTTTAATTATTATAATTTAGTTGGGAATGATGGATTAAATAACCGAAGATATTAGTTGATCAATGATAATTATTATTTATCTGTTTATTATTTTGAATGTAGGTAATTGGAAATTTGGTTTCAATTATTATTCGTGTGGAGAAATAATAAACGATAAATAAATAAAGAAGAAGAATTTAATGGACAAATAGTTTTCTTTTATTCATTTTTTTTATTGTACAAGTTATTATGTAAATATTGTATATATTACAGTAGATTACAATAATGAATTGCCAAAAATTAAAATGAAATAAAAAAACTAATCTATCCTAATTCTAAAAGCTTCCGACCCAATGCGTTTTGTCCGCTCATTTAATGTTACCTGCAATTAAACGAAAGAAATTAGAATTCGAATAAATATTTAAAATGCAGAAAAATAAATTTAGTGTTCATCATTAAATGTAATGGCCGGAATCAGTTATTATTTTTTTTGCAAATCACGGGATTACTCCCGGTTCACAAAAAAAAGAAAAGAATTTCAAAGCATATGCACAAGTTATGTTTTCCAAAACTGCATATTTAAACTAATTACATTTTGTTTAAAATCCTAAATGTAATTTCAAAAAAAGCATACATCATAAGCATACAAAACCATGCAGTAACCACATATGCAAGCATGCTCATTTAGCCTTTGCCTACACAGCAGGAAACAAACAATATTTGTATTAAAAGGAAAATATGCAGTTTGACCATTTTTGCAAGCAACACAAAATTCCTTTTTCATCATTTTCTGGCCATTACATTTTCAGAAAATGTACAGCTTATCACTCTTTTGTCAAAGCCATACTGAGAGAAAAAAAGAGAGGGAGAAGTGTGGGATTTGCAGGCTTAGCATAGGCAGAAGAGGTTATACAAGACAAACAAAATATAGCCAGTAGAATTAATAGCACAGAATAAGAATAGAAACAAATTGGAGGGTCAGCATAGTGCAGAATGCTCAGGGAGATCCCAAGGCATTTGTTTTCAAAATTCCTGGCCTGTAGCGAAAAAGAAGAGGGAAGAGTAGTTATATTACATAGCAAAATATTACCAACACAAGCAGAACATATCATCAAAGCCTCCAAGAAAAAAACTTAGAGTTTTAAAAACCTGCATAATCATACTGAGAAAACCATTTCCAAAACCATACATAAGAAAAACACTGCATAACCGATTGAGCCTCTAGAGCCAATATCATCATCATCCCACTGCCATCAAAAAAAAATATCAGAACCACCTCACAGAAAACCAATCCAAAACCACCATCCATATGGCCTAGCTAAAACACATGCCCAAGTTCCATCAATTCGTCCAAAACTACACAAAAATCCCACATCTATCACCATGTCCAACCATTGCCCAAACCTGTGCGTTATCCATCCAAAAGTCTGAAAAATTCTAAGGCAACCGACTGGGCCTCAGTGACAACATCATTGGCCCCTTTTAGAGCAGTATTCCTCAAGCCCATCTCATTCAAGAATCACCATACAGTAGCATGATCAAAGAAGGAGAAGAAAAGCAAGCATAGTAGGCAAACGAAGAGGAAGAAGTGTAGTATCAGTTTCAACAAAACCAAGCATAGTATCATTCAAGCAAAGACAGAAGAACAAGGGTAGCATCATATTCAAGTGAGAAGAAAAACAAAACATTCATACAGTGGCACGTTCAAGCAAGAAGAAGAGGAAAACCGCAAATACCGTTCACCACCGTGTACGCTTGCCGTCTCCCTGCTGTCCGGCCTCCATCACCCCTAGCTCCTCCTCCTTCTCCACCTAGGTAACAATCTTTCCTCCCTCTTTATGACATTCAAATCGACATGGGCAAATAAATATAAAAACCAGTCAGAATCAACAACGAAACCATAAAATCAACATGCGAATTGAATCTAACGTTAACGGAAAAAACATGTCCTTACCGTCTCTGCTTAAGCCGTCTCGTTCAATGGAGGGAAGAAGAGCCTAGCGTGGGTGGCCGGAACAAGGAAAAAAACGTCAATACTGGAGGCGAAGATGAAGAAGCTGCGCGAAAGAGATGAAGATCGTGAGCGCCGTTCTGCCTTAAGACAAACCCTAAATCCCATTTGCACAAACATAACATAACCCTAATGCTACATTAATCTCTTGGACCCCTAATGTGTTCAGCTTAAGCCCACGAAAATTTTGTACACCCCCCTGACTTTATTTCGCCTTGGGCCCTATCCCAACCATCTGGCCCATTCAGACTTAGTTGCACCTCCATTAATCCATTTCCATTTTAATTACCTTCTTAAAATCTTATTAGTTTTGATTATAGTTTTAGACAACCCAAAATAATTTAAAGCATTTTGATAATAGACCATTTTATTAATCCAACTTTCAAGATTTAATATCCTTAATATCTTTTCTTAAAAAAATAGGTTTTAGTTAGTAATATTGAGTTTTATTTAATCTAAAATAATTCCTAACACTTTTTTATAATAAAAGACATAGGAATAGAGAAAAAACAAAAAAATATTTTATCACCATAATTAATATTAAATATATATAAAAAAAAACTTAATAACTTAAAAAAAAACTAGAAAAATGCCACGTCCTCATTAGTTAAATCTTTTGATTTATCCTTATCAAAAAATGCGTAAAAAGATTTAAGATGTTTTTTTTTCCGTTAACATTAAACAAACAAAATCATAAAACGCATTGTTCGCATCTTTTATTCCCTCATTTAGATTATTACTATTTAATTATTATTCGCATATTTTCTTTGCTCGTGTATCTTTGTTTATTCGATTTATGTTTAAATCCAAAGGAAAAACAGTAAATTTGTTGACTTCATGTCTCCAAATCTAACTGCGCAAATTTTCGCATTTCATTAAAACTTAGGATAACTTTTCCTCAAACATTCACATTACTTCAAAATTTCAACCTTTTCAAGACCTATACCTTTTAAACAAAAACTTCGACATTAGGTCGTCGTATTTTTAAAAACCCGTCCGTATCCCTTTTTCGGCCAAAACGATTTATTTTCAATCAAGCGATCAATTTTAAATAAAACAGATATTTCAAAAGGTTCCTATAGAGTACTATAGATGCATTGGGTGCTAGTACCTTCCCATTGTATAACCAACCCCCGAACCATAAGATCTCTTTTCAAAAACGCTTTGTATTTGTATTTTTAGTTACATTGCATATTTAGGGTTTTATTTCGCTCTCTTCCCTTTTCCTTTGGAAACAATAAAGCGCGGTGGCGACTCTTGCTTTTGTGAGACGAATTAATCAATAATTCGATCTCCGATTTACCCCGCTACATTTTTTATCGCTACAGAATTGGCGACTCTGCTGGGGAAAGATTGACCTCTTGCTGGTCCATCCCTAAGTGGGTTAAGCCTAATTTGTTTTATCTGTTTTATTGTTATTTGATTTGCTTGATTATATGTTTAAATTGGGGTTATTCGGGTTTTTCGCAAAGGACAAATCCTACACCCGGATTAAGTAACACTTAAGGAATAGGACGGGCGGTATAGTCATGTTAACTTTGAGGGAGTAATCCCGAAGAAGGAGGCATGAGATCCCCCACTCAATGGAAGGCCCTCTTGAACTTAATATTTGTTTACCGAGTAATCGGGAAGACATTATTATTTTCGACCTAGGAGCCCGAGAAGTTGAGGACCGTAGAACCCTAACCCATCTTGGCCTTTTTAGGTGTAGCGCGGAGACTATAACGGAGTAATTCGGAAGTAGTTGTTACGCGATGCTACGCTCGGACGAGTTTCTCTTGAGAATATTGCTAATTATTGAGTAATCAAGACGTTGGTAATATCCGAAGGAGGAATGTAGACTCTGGGAACTCTTAGAACCATGTCTTACAGGTGCGTTTGAACCGTTAGTACATACCTTTGGGTGGGCTTTACCCCCGACTCCATGCTGAACGCTGAACCTTTAAACCCCATGTTTGCAAATTTATGTGTGACTGTTGCACTATCATTCATTCATACATTCATCAACATCTTTGTAAAAAACTCGTTTTTCAAGGAACTTTGGATTGATTTTTGCAAACGTCCTAGGGTATTATGGAATTTGGAAGAAGAAATACTCGAAGCTTTAGCTTCAAGGAGCCCGAAATTGAAGAACTGAAGAGTTTGATTCCGAAGATAGAGAGTCCGACAGATTTTCAGAAGAAATATGGGTCCATCGTACCGCTCATGAAGCGCAAGATGAAGAAAGGCATCCTCAACACGTTGGTTCAGTTCTATGATCCCCTGTACCGATGTTTCACCTTCCCGGATTATCAGTTGATGCCTACTTTAGAGGAGTACTCCTATATTCTTGGTTTGCCGATCGTCGACCGTGTTCCTTTTTCTGGGTTAGAAGAGGAGCCTAAATCCCATGAGATAGCAACCATCACCCACCTGAAGAGGTCAGAGATAGAGGAAAATATGACTACAAAAGGAGGAATCCGGGGTTTGCCGGCACAGTTTCTGTTGAAGAAAGCTCGTTACTTTGCTGATACAAAGGATACCGTTGCCTTCGAGGACGTGTTTGCTCTACTCGCGTATGGTCTTTTCTTATTCCCTAACGTTGATAAATTTGTGGATGTCAACGCTATCAGAGTTTTCCTGATTGGAAATCCGGTCCCTACGCTGCTAGGGGACACGTATTACTCTATCCATCTTCGAAACTCTTATCAAGGAGGGATGATTATCTGTTGTGTGCCGTTGTTGTATCAGTGGTACGTCTCGCATTTACCTGGGTCCGATGCTTTCTGGGATCTGGAGAAGGAACCGCGGTGGGCGCCAAAGATTATGGCTCTCACTCATTTCGATATTGACTGGTACAATCGAGTTTACCATGACGTGGAGATCATCGACAGCTGTGGTGCTTTTCCCAACGTACCTCTTCTTGGTACGAGGGGTGGAATCAACTACAACCCTGTTCTAGCGCGTCGTCAGTTCGGGTACCCGATGAGAGATAAACCGAACAATATCCATGTGAGTGGTTTCTTTCTTCAGGAAGGACAGGATCATCAGGCTGCTAAGAGGGAGATTGAAGGAGCTTGGCGCCATATTCACAAGAAAGGGAGAGATATGCTGGGACATAGAGGTGCCGTCTCTTTGGAACCTTACCTGCAGTGGGTCCGTGCTAGGGCTTGCGCTCTCAAGATGCCGTATAAACTTGAGAAACCTTTATTCCCTGCCATCGCACCATCATCAGTTGTTATCCCCATCGCGGATGTAGGAGAATATCAGGGGAACCTGGCTAGGATGAAATCCGAAAGGGATGCTTGGAAGGAAAAGTACCATATGTCCGAATACGAGAATCGAGTCCTGACTCGACAGCTGAAAGAAAAGAAGGAGTTGTTGCTTATTCAAGACGGCCGGTTCGTTGACCACGATGAGAAGCTTCGCCAGAAGGATGCCTTGTTGAAGAAATACGCGAGTGAAAGGAAGAGAAAAAGGGAATGTTCAGTAAACGTGGCTCTCGTTCCTAGTCCACAAGAAGAAATCGTCAATCAACTGATAGCGGAAAAGAAAGATATGGAAGACTTTTACGAAGAAAAGATCAAGAAGCTCCGGTTACAGCTGGTATTTGGTCCGTCATCTGAGGATTCCGAGTAAGCTTTAGCTTTAGTTTATTCTATTGATGTCATTTTGAAAAACCATGTAAAAGGGCTTCGTGCTCCGAGTTGTAATTTATTGTTTTCTTAAGGGCTTCATGCTCCGAAGTTGTAATCTATTGTCTTATTTTGGGCTTCATGCTCCAAGTTGTAATTTACTGCTTTCGTGTTTCGAAAATGTAATTTATCACTTTATTATGGGTTTCATGTTGCAAGTTGTAATTTATTGCTTTCATTAGTAGATTTGTTATCTCAAAATTGTAATTTACTTTTCCAAATTGTAAGTTGTAATTTATCGCTTTCGATTAACGGATTGAGTTTTTGTTGTTCTAAATTCCTTTATCATTGATGTATGCCAAGTTACTAAAGTTCCTTGAAAAACTTTCAAAATGAGTCATCATTTGTATTGCCATCATGCATCATTTCACATTCCACATCACATGTTTTCTAGAGTCTCATTCTTGTTCTTTTTCCACCGAAGGTTGTCAAGCTGTCTCACCGATACGACACTCGGGCCAATCGTCAAAAGAAAATGGAAGATTTGGAACAGGAAAATCACGAGCTTCGTGGGGAAGTTGCTACACTTCGTGCCGAGATGGAAAAGTTAACAGCGTTGGTGGAAAGTTTGGTGGCTGTTCAGAATCAGCCATCGACTACGGCTGCCGAGATTCAGACTTCGACTCCAGTGGTTTCCGAAATTGTTACAATTCCTGCCTTCACAACTCAAGTCAACTCTCCGCTTCAACATCAGATGCCGAAAGGTTTTCCGTGGGGAATGCCTTACAACTTTGTGCCAGAGGGGTATCAGCCTACCGTACAACCTATATTTCAGCCCGCATTGTCTCTTCCTCAACCAGAGACAACTGCCCTGCCGCCAGTAATTCCACCTGTAACACCTTTTCCGCAACCAGTTATGACAACCGTTGCTCCTGTGGTCCACTCAGTACCATACTTGAATGAACCAGTTTATCCTGCCGAGCCCGCTGAAAGTTTGGGTCTTTTTGACAGAATGGAGGAATTTCAGGATCAGTTCCAGGAAATGCAGAAGGAGCTTAGAGCATTGAAAGGGAAGGATTTGTTTGGGAAGAGTACGCACGATCTTTGTTTAGTTCCGAATGTCAAGATCCCAGCGAAGTTCAAAGTGCCAAACTTTGAGAGATATAAGGGCGATTCGTGTCCTAGAAGTCATTTGACAATGTACGTGAGGAAGATGTCCACGTACTCCGACGATCATGATTTGTTGATTCATTATTTTCAAGACAGCTTGACGGGTGCTGCTCTAAAATGGTATATGGGCTTAGACAGCATTCGGATCCGCAACTTTAACGATCTTAGTGAAGCCTTTGTCCATCAGTACAAGTACAATGTTGACATGGCGCCGGACAGGGATCAACTCCGGGCAATGTCGCAGAGAGACCGAGAATCTTTTAAGGAGTACGCCCAGAGGTGGCGTGAAATTGCTGCTCAAATCTATCCACCTCTTGAGGAGAAAGAGATGACTAAGATATTTTTGAAGACTTTGGGATCCTTTTACTATGAGAGGATGATAGCCAGCGCGCCCAGTGACTTTACCGAAATGGTGAGCATGGGTATGCGATTAGAGGAAGGAATTCGCGAGGGGCGTTTGGTTAAAGAAGGGAGTCCGTCTAGCAGTGTGAAGAAGTTCGGAGGTGTTTTCCCGAAGAGAAAAGAGCAAGATGTCAGTGCTTTGTTTCCAGGTAGGCCTAGGAGAGGCTACTCTCACGTCGCGGCAGTCACTCCGGCTGTCCGCCCAGCTTTGGTAGCCCCATCTCATCAGATTCCTCCAACTCAACCCCGGCCTTTTCAGCAGCAGCCTCGACAACAGGCTTATCCGTTCAATAATCAGAACCGTTCGCCCAGGAAGCCGCATTTCGATGCCATTCCTATGACGTATACCGAACTGTTCCCTGCTCTCATCAGAAAGAATCTCATCACAACCAAGCCACCTCCTGTCGCACCGAACAGTGCTTCTCCGTGGTACAAGGCGGATCAATTCTGTGAATATCATCAAGGGTCGTCGGGGCACAACCTTGAGAATTGCTTTGCTTTGAAGGCAGATGTGCAGAGATTAATTAAGAACGGCATCTTGTCTTTTAAGGATGTGAATCCAAATGTCAGAGATAACCCTTTGCCCCGACATGGGGCAGCTTCTGTGAATATGGTGGAAGGTTGTCCGGGGAAGTTCCGAGTTTTCCAAGTCGAGCACATCAGAGAATCATTGATCAGGTTACATCAGAGTTTGAGAAGACTTGCCTTTGTTAGGCACCAACATGATTATGACGTTTGTGAGTTTTGTTCAAGAGAAGAGGATTGTCCTATTGTAAAGGAGGACATTCAGAAGTTGCTAGATCAGAGAATTATTACTATTACCTATGACCGAAATCCTGAAGATGAAGTGAATGTTATCACCCCACAATTTAATTTGCCAGAATCAGTAGAGATTGCTTACAACAGCCAGACTGCGTCTGTTGATTCTTTGATTATTTACCCACCTGGCCCTGTGCCTTATAGCTCAGACCAAGCCGTGCCGTACAAGTATAACGCCACCATGATCGAGAACGGGGTAGAGGTCCCCATACCAGCTAGACCGTCTTTCGTTAATATTGCCGATGTAAGTAGAGTGACAAGAAGTGGGCGCGTTTTCGCCACAGTACCGTCGAGAAGACCAGAAGTTCAAGTAAGGAGGCCCATGCCGGCGGAGATTCCTGTAAGAAATGAACCAAGGGTTGAGATAGGTCGATCCAGTGAATCTATCCCTCACCCTGAAGAAGATGAAATCTTAAAGCTTATCAAAAGAAGCGAGTATAAGATTGTGGACCAGCTTCTGCAAACACCTTCCAAGATTTCCTTGCTTGCCTTATTGAGAGATTCTGGGGCACATAGAGAAGCCTTGATGAAAGTGTTGGACCAGGCGTTCGTAGACCATGATGTGACAGTTGATCAGTTTGACAGGATTGTGGGAAATATAACCTCGTGTAACAACTTGGGTTTCAGTGATGAAGAACTCCCGGAGGAAGGGAGAAACCATAATATGGCTCTGCACATTTCAGTAAGTTGTGGAAACGATACCTTATCAAGCGTGTTGGTGGATACGGGCTCGTCGTTGAATGTGATGCCCAAGACCACGTTGTCTCGACTTTCGTATCCAGGTGCTCCTATGAGGCCTAGCGGAGTAATTGTTAAAGCCTTTGATGGTTCCAGGAAGACAGTTATTGGTGAAGTGGATCTTCCCATAGTGATTGGTCCCCATACTTTTCAAATCACTTTCCAAGTGATGGACATCCGTGCTGCTTATAGTTGTTTATTGGGTCGTCCCTGGATCCATGATGCCGGGGCAGTCACCTCCACGCTCCATCAGAGATTAAAGTTTGTGAGACATGGGAAACTAGTGATGATTGGGGGAGAGCAGGCCATGGTGGTAAGTCATTTATCATCATTTTCTTTTATTGATGCTGACGAGGACGTCGGGACCCAGTTTTAGGGCCTATCTGTTGCTAAGGATACAGTGAAGAAGCAAGGGGCATCCATCTCTTCTTTTGAGGATGCACGGCGAGTAGTGGAGAGTGGTTCGGCCGAAGGATGGGGCCAGGTGTTAACGTTACCCGAGAACAAGTCTGGGGAAGGTTTGGGTTTTCATCCAATAGCTGCAAGGGTCAAGAAAGAAGTGGTTGTTCGTCCAATTCAAGAGGTCTTTCGGAGTGCAGGGTTTGTGCACCCTGAGGTTGATGCCGTCATAGATGATGATTCCGAGGAGGATTTGCCCGTGTTTGTGACGCCTGGATTGGCTTGCCAAAACTGGATAGCTGTTGATATTCCTGTGGTTGTGCATATCTCCGAGTAATGTTTTGTTTATTTTCCTTTTGAAAAACCGCTCTGCCCAAGGCGAAACGTTTTGTGTCGGGCTATGAAAAATAACTCCTTTTGCTCTGCCCAAGGCAAAAGAGAAATGTCTGGGCTTTCTGTTTCAAGTATTTCCCTTTTAATGAATAAAAATGTTCTTTTGTCCACTGCTGTTTTATTTTTCTTTCGGGAAATAATAATGAAAATTGATTAAGAACATTTTGTTTTATTTGCACAAACCGATTTCTAAAATAAAGCATAATCATGTGTGCAGATTACTTCATGACTTAACCATCGAAAACAATGATCCTATGCCCTCTCCCAACTTTGAATTCCCTGTGTTCAGAGCCGAAGAAGGGGATGATGAAGAGGTTCCTGTTGAGATTTCCCGTTTGATTGAGCAGGATGAGAAGGTCATTCAACCTTTTGAAGAACCTGTAGAGTTGGTCAACTTAGGTGATGAAGAGGATAGAAAGGAAGTCAAAGTCGGAGCATTGCTTATCCCGGAAGTTAAAGAGAAAATGTTGGAGCTTCTCAGAGAGTATGTTGATGTGTTTGCTTGGTCTTACCAAGATATGCCAGGGTTGGACAACGACATCGTGGAGCATCGTTTACCGTTGAGACCTGAGTGTCCACCGATCAAACAGAAGTTGAGAAGGACTCGTCCTGACATGGCCGACAAGATTAAAGAAGAAGTTCAGAAGCAGATCAACGCAGGTTTTCTTGTGACGTCGGTCTATCCTCAGTGGTTAGCCAACATCGTGCCCGTTGCTAAGAAGGATGGTAAGGTTCGGATGTGTGTAGACTACAGAGATCTGAATAGAGCTAGTCCAAAGGATGACTTCCCATTACCTCATATTGACGTATTGGTCGACAGTACTGCCAAGTTCAAAGTCTTTTCTTTCATGGACGGTTTCTCTGGTTACAACCAAATCAAGATGGCACCGGAAGATATGGAGAAGACCGCTTTCATTACACCTTGGGGAACTTTCTGTTATCGGGTTATGCCGTTTGGTTTAAGGAATGCTGGCGCAACATACCAAAGGGCTATGACTGCTTTATTCCATGACATGATGCATAAGGAGATCGAAGTGTATGTAGATGACATGATTGCCAAATCACAGACTGAAGAAGATCACTTGGAGCATTTGTTAAAGTTATTCCAGCGTTTGAGAAAGTACAAACTCCGTCTGAATCCCAACAAGTGCACTTTTGGTGTTCGTTCAGGAAGACTTTTAGGTTTCATTGTCAGTCAGAAAGGTATTGAAGTAGATCTCGATAAAGTCAAAGCTATTCGGGAAATGCCCGCACCCAAGACGGAAAAACAAGTAAGAGGATTCCTTGGGAGACTGAACTACATTTCTAGGTTCATATCTCACATGACTGCTACTTGTGGGCCGATTTTCAAGCTTCTCCGCAAGAACCAAGGATGTGTGTGGACAGAGGATTGTCAGAAAGCTTTCGATAATATCAAAGAATATTTGCTCGAACCTCCCATTTTGATTCCTCCGGTGGAAGGAAGACCATTGATTATGTACTTGACCATATTAGAAGATTCCATGGGATGTGTGCTTGGTCAGCAAGACGAGACTGGAAGAAAGGAACATGCTGTATATTATTTGAGTAAGAAATTCACAGACTGTGAGTCTCGATACTCATTGCTGGAGAAAACTTGTTGTGCTTTAGCTTAGGCTGCTCGCCGTCTGCGCCAGTATATGATTAATCACACCACTTGGTTGATCTCCAAAATGGACCCAATCAAGTATATCTTTGAGAAGCCCGCCTTATCTGGAAGGATAGCCCGTTGGCAGATGTTGTTATCTGAATATGACATTGAATATCACACTCAGAAAGCAATCAAAGGGAGTATTTTGGCCGATCATTTGGCTCACCAACCAATTGAAGACTATCAATCCATCAAGTTTGACTTCCCCGATGAAGATGTTATGTACTTAAAAGCTAAAGACTGTGAAGAGCCGTTACCTGAAGAAGGACCTGATCCTGAATCCCGGTGGGGTTTGATATTTGACGGAGCTGTGAATTCCTATGGAAATGGAATTGGGGCAATCATCGTTACTCCCCGAGGTACTCATATCCCGTTCACGGCAAGACTGAAGTTTGACTGTACGAACAACATGGCGGAATATGAGGCATGTATTATGGGTCTCGAAGAAGCGGTGGATCTAAGGATTAAGATTCTGGATATTTATGGAGATTCGGCACTGGTGATTAATCAAATCAAAGGAGAATGGGAAACTCGCCATCCTGGTTTGATCCCTTACAGAGACTATGCTAGAAGGTTGTTAACCTTCTTCAACAAGGTGGAATTACATCACATCCCTAGAGATGAGAATCAAATGGCTGATGCTTTGGCTACCTTGTCTTCAATGTTTCAAGTGAATGATTGGAATGATGTGCCTACAATCCGGGTTATGCGCCTCGACAGACCTGCTCATGTGTTCTCAGTGGAAGAGGTCACCGACGACAAACCTTGGTTCTATGACATCAAACGTGTTCTTCAAACTCAAGAGTACCCGCCTGGGGCATCCAATAAGGACAAGAAGACATTGAGAAGATTAGCAAGCAGTTTCTTTCTAAATGAAGAAGTGTTGTATAAGAGGAATTACGACATGGTCTTGCTCAGATGTGTAGACAGACGTGAAGCAGACACGCTGATGCAAGAAGTGCACGAAGGATCCTTTGGCACTCATGCCAATGGACATGCAATGGCTAGAAAGATGTTGAGAGCTGGTTACTACTGGATGACAATGGAATCTGATTGCTGCAAGTATGTGAAGAAGTGTCATAAATGCCAGATTTATGCGGACAAGATGCACGTGCCGCCGACCCTCCTCAATGTTATATCTTCACCTTGGCCTTTCTCTATGTGGGGCATTGATATGATTGGGATGATTGAACCCAAAGCTTCGAATGGTCATCGCTTCATCTTGGTAGCGATCGATTATTTTACTAAATGGGTGGAGGCAGCATCATATGCTAATGTAACCAGACAGGTGGTAGTCAGATTTATCAAGAATCAGATCATTTGTCGGTATGGTATCCCGAGTAAGATCATCACTGATAATGGGTCGAATTTGAATAACAAGATGATGAAGGAGCTTTGTGAAGAGTTCAAGATCGAACATCATAATTCCTCTCCTTACAGGCCGAAGATGAATGGGGCTGTTGAAGCTGCTAACAAGAACATCAAGAAGATTGTCCAGAAGATGGTGGTAACTTATAAGGACTGGCATGAAATGCTTCCGTTTGCTTTACACGGGTATCGTACTTCGGTTCGAACTTCAACAGGCGTGACCCCTTTCTCCCTAGTTTATGGTATGGAAGCAGTACTCCCTGTGGAGGTTGAGATTCCGTCTCTGAGAGTGTTGATGGAAGCCAAGCTTTCTGAAGCCGAATGGTGTCAAAGTAGATACGATCAGTTGAATTTAATCGAAGAAAAGAGATTGACAGCTTTGTGTCACGGTCAGTTGTATCAGCAGAGAATGAAGAAGGCTTTTGATAAGAAGGTTCGACCACGCGAGTTCAGAGAAGGTGACCTTGTGCTCAAGAAGATATTATCTTTCCAACCTGATTCCAGGGGCAAATGGGCCCCTAACTATGAAGGACCGTATGTTGTTAAGAAAGTTTTCTCTGGAGGTGCCATGATTCTCACCAATATGG
Source organism: Vicia faba (assembly GCA_948472305.1). Taxonomy (NCBI): domain Eukaryota; kingdom Viridiplantae; phylum Streptophyta; class Magnoliopsida; order Fabales; family Fabaceae; genus Vicia; species Vicia faba. The sequence goes on along the minus strand of OX451741.1, from coordinate 928,291,746 downwards.
ATGGTGAAGACCTCCCGCGTCCCTTGAACGCCGATGCAGTCAAGAAGTATTTCGCTTAAGCAAATTTCTGGTCAAATCAGTCTCGGCATCTGAACACACTCTGGAATTCAAAGTTGTTAGGGAGAATAGCGATCATTGTTTTGTATGACCTTTTATTTCATGTACTATTTCCCCAAGCTTTTGTAAACCGTTAGAGTCGCATTGTTAGCGAACAACCTCCCATTAATAAAGATTGAGCACTTATCTTTTGTGGGCAAAATTTTAATTTTATGGAAAATACTTGAAACAAATTTACTTAAATGTCCTTATTCTAAAAATGTGTCGTGAATAACGAAAGGAATATTAACAGTTCGTTCCAAGGATGGTAAAGCCATGAAATGCAAAACAGTACGGTAGTTTATCCTTGCATCATGAGTGTATGTCGTTTCGAAATCGTCATGAGGTGTTAGTTGTGTTAAAATTGTGTTTTTTTTGGGGTACTAAGTTTAGTGACTCCCCAGCTGTTCCAGTTGAGCTTCGTTTTGGCTATCTCGATCTAGGCGATTTCTGAAATGTGGTGCATTTTGTCTCATACCTTGATCTATTGGTGTTAGAAGATTGGTTTGGGATGTTCTTCTTCTCAGAGGATTCGGACCTTGTAGCGTGGTACCCTCCGACGTTGCGGTGTGATTCCGATTCCGTCTATCTTCCGTCTTTTCAAGATTGGCCGAGTATCTATTTTGTTGTGACATCTCATTATCTCCAAGATATTTCATCTGTCTGTTCTGTCAGCATAACATTCACTTATTCATCTACACTCATATCAGCATGCATATCCACATTTGCCGTTGATTTTTGAGTCTTACTTTGTTTGTTCGAACAACGTACATATGTTCTTTCCAGGTAGAAAGCTAGCTTAGGCAGAAAACGTGCTTCCTTTCTAAATTCCCCAATCGAGTTACTTTCTCATTGGGTGGAGTCTTGTTTGACTGTTTTCTCTCTGGTTTATTCCTAGATGAAATTGTTGCCTCTTGCATAGGCTATCCCTTTGATTTTTCCCAATGAAATCGCGACCTGGACAGTTGGTGCATTTATTTTGCACGTTAAAGTATATGATCTCCTCGGGAGGGATTGATTCAGGTTTCTCTTTGACGAGGATTATATTCTCTGCCAGTATCATCGCAGTCTCCTTCTGAATTATGTTGGAAAACGACAAACGGTAGCTCTTCACGAGCAACTTGTACGTTACTATCTTTTCGAAAGCACCGAGCAGCAGTTCTTCATGAGCTACTAGTGCGTCATTTTATCTTTTCGAAAGCGCCGAGCAGCAGTTCTTCATGAGCTACTAGTGCGTCATTTTATCTTTTCGAAAGCGCCGAGCAGCAGTTCTTCATGAGCTACTAGTGCGTCATTTTATCTTTTCGAAAGCGCCGAGCAGCAGTTCTTCATGAGCTACTAGTGCGTCATTTTATCTTTTCGCAAGCGCCGAGCAGTAGTTCTTCATGAGCTACTAGTGCGTCATTTTTATTTTTTCTGAAAGCAATAAGCAGCAAACTCTTCATGAGTTACCAGTACGTTATTACTTTTCTTTGGACGACAACAAGTGGTAGTCTCTTTATTTGAGCAGCTTGTTTGTTATCGGTATTTCTTTCGGACGACAACAAGCGGCAGCCTCTTTATTTGAGCAACTTGTTTGTTATCGGTATTTTCTTTGGAAAACAGCAAGTGGTAGCCTCTTTATTTGAGCAGCTTGTTTGTTATCGGTATTTTCTTCGGACGACAGCAAGTGGTAGCCTCTTTATTTGAGCAACTTGTATGTTACCGGTATTTTCTCTGGACAAATTGCAGTTTTTCTTTATTTGAACAACCTTCGTATCTACAGTCTTATTACCTCAGCATTCACGAGTATCTCTGAAAATCTCGCAGAGAAAGTCTGTTACGAACCGATACCTCCAGAAGTCGGTAATCAGTTATCCGCATTTTGATACTCTCTGTCTACCGTCGACCTTGAGTTGCGAACTCACTGTTTTGGGTCAATAATCTGTTATGGCCTATGCAAGATGCTCTCTTTGTTAGGATTAGAGGTTGTTTTCCCTCGATCTTATTCGCTGTCAGGAGTCTGTCTTTGGGAGTCGATAGTTTGTTTCCCCAGTAGCGTACACCTCATGTCTCTGTGTTTTGCTGGTGTTCGATTCCTCCCACATTGTCCTGTTTCATACAATATCTTTCTCTGTGAATTCAAGCACTACGTTCATATCACCGCATGATGACGGCATCTTAGGACAAAATTTGCGTAATTATGTATTTAAGTACCTTCAATCACGTCGAAATGAAGATTTTAATCTTCATATCTCCGGATAGAAGAAACTTAAATAGGGGCAGCTGTTGTACCCCAAATTTTGACCTAAGATATCGTCTCCTACCTGCATCTTTATATTACATTTGTTTTGATCCATCGATTTCAAAATTCATGACTTTTTCAGGCCAAGAGCTATTTATGCTGAACATTAAATCATTTAATCGATTCGTGCAAAAAATGATGATTATTACTTATTCATTATCTAAAATTTAAATAATTGAAATTCACCTTTTGATTATTATTTAGTTTAAAGATGTATGGATAATAAAATAAACATCGGAGAAGAGGCGCATTAATTGTGTGGACAGTGTTTATTTATTACTCATTATTTTAAATTTTAGTAACTAGAATTTATTCTTAGTTATTACATAATTTAAAGGTTATGAATAATATAAATAAGCATTCGAGAAAATTCATTGGTCAATAACGACTGTTTAATCGTTCGTCGTTCTAAGTTAAATAATTGAAATCCTATTTTAATTATTATAATTTAGTTGGGAATGATGGATTAAATAACCGAAGATATTAGTTGATCAATGATAATTATTATTTATCTGTTTATTATTTTGAATGTAGGTAATTGGAAATTTGGTTTCAATTATTATTCGTGTGGAGAAATAATAAACGATAAATAAATAAAGAAGAAGAATTTAATGGACAAATAGTTTTCTTTTATTCATTTTTTTTATTGTACAAGTTATTATGTAAATATTGTATATATTACAGTAGATTACAATAATGAATTGCCAAAAATTAAAATGAAATAAAAAAACTAATCTATCCTAATTCTAAAAGCTTCCGACCCAATGCGTTTTGTCCGCTCATTTAATGTTACCTGCAATTAAACGAAAGAAATTAGAATTCGAATAAATATTTAAAATGCAGAAAAATAAATTTAGTGTTCATCATTAAATGTAATGGCCGGAATCAGTTATTATTTTTTTTGCAAATCACGGGATTACTCCCGGTTCACAAAAAAAAGAAAAGAATTTCAAAGCATATGCACAAGTTATGTTTTCCAAAACTGCATATTTAAACTAATTACATTTTGTTTAAAATCCTAAATGTAATTTCAAAAAAAGCATACAGCATAAGCATACAAAACCATGCAGTAACCACATATGCAAGCATGCTCATTTAGCCTTTGCCTACACAGCAGGAAACAAACAATATTTGTATTAAAAGGAAAATATGCAGTTTGACCATTTTTGCAAGCAACACAAAATTCCTTTTTCATCATTTTCTGGCCATTACATTTTCAGAAAATGTACAGCTTATCACTCTTTTGTCAAAGCCATACTGAGAGAAAAAAAGAGAGGGAGAAGTGTGGGATTTGCAGGCTTAGCATAGGCAGAAGAGGTTATACAAGACAAACAAAATATAGCCAGTAGAATTAATAGCACAGAATAAGAATAGAAACAAATTGGAGGGTCAGCATAGTGCAGAATGCTCAGGGAGATCCCAAGGCATTTGTTTTCAAAATTCCTGGCCTGTAGCGAAAAAGAAGAGGGAAGAGTAGTTATATTACATAGCAAAATATTACCAACACAAGCAGAACATATCATCAAAGCCTCCAAGAAAAAAACTTAGAGTTTTAAAAACCTGCATAATCATACTGAGAAAACCATTTCCAAAACCATACATAAGAAAAACACTGCATAACCGATTGAGCCTCTAGAGCCAATATCATCATCATCCCACTGCCATCAAAAAAAAATATCAGAACCACCTCACAGAAAACCAATCCAAAACCACCATCCATATGGCCTAGCTAAAACACATGCCCAAGTTCCATCAATTCGTCCAAAACTACACAAAAATCCCACATCTATCACCATGTCCAACCATTGCCCAAACCTGTGCGTTATCCATCCAAAAGTCTGAAAAATTCTAAGGCAACCGACTGGGCCTCAGTGACAACATCATTGGCCCCTTTTAGAGCAGTATTCCTCAAGCCCATCTCATTCAAGAATCACCATACAGTAGCATGATCAAAGAAGGAGAAGAAAAGCAAGCATAGTAGGCAAACGAAGAGGAAGAAGTGTAGTATCAGTTTCAACAAAACCAAGCATAGTATCATTCAAGCAAAGACAGAAGAACAAGGGTAGCATCATATTCAAGTGAGAAGAAAAACAAAACATTCATACAGTGGCACGTTCAAGCAAGAAGAAGAGGAAAACCGCAAATACCGTTCACCACTGTGTACGCTTGCCGTCTCCCTGCTGTCCGGCCTCCATCACCCCTAGCTCCTCCTCCTTCTCCACCTAGGTAACAATCTTTCCTCCCTCTTTATGACATTCAAATCGACATGGGCAAATAAATATAAAAACCAGTCAGAATCAACAACGAAACCATAAAATCAACATGCGAATTGAATCTAACGTTAACGGAAAAAACATGTCCTTACCGTCTCTGCTTAAGCCGTCTCGTTCAATGGAGGGAAGAAGAGCCTAGCGTGGGTGGCCGGAACAAGGAAAAAAACGTCAATACTGGAGGCGAAGATGAAGAAGCTGCGCGAAAGAGATGAAGATCGTGAGCGCCGTTCTGCCTTAAGACAAACCCTAAATCCCATTTGCACAAACATAACATAACCCTAATGCTACATTAATCTCTTGGACCCCTAATGTGTTCAGCTTAAGCCCACGAAAATTTTGTACACCCCCCTGACTTTATTTCGCCTTGGGCCCTATCCCAACCATCTGGCCCATTCAGACTTAGTTGCACCTCCATTAATCCATTTCCATTTTAATTACCTTCTTAAAATCTTATTAGTTTTGATTATAGTTTTAGACAACCCAAAATAATTTAAAGCATTTTGATAATAGACCATTTTATTAATCCAACTTTCAAGATTTAATATCCTTAATATCTTTTCTTAAAAAAATAGGTTTTAGTTAGTAATATTGAGTTTTATTTAATCTAAAATAATTCCTAACACTTTTTTATAATAAAAGACATAGGAATAGAGAAAAAACAAAAAAATATTTTATCACCATAATTAATATTAAATATATATAAAAAAAACTTAATAACTTAAAAAAAAACTAGAAAAATGCCACGTCCTCATTAATTAAATCTTTTGATTTATCCTTATCAAAAAATGCGTAAAAAGATTTAAGATGTTTTTTTTTCCGTTAACATTAAACAAACAAAATCATAAAACGCATTGTTCGCATCTTTTATTCCCTCATTTAGATTATTACTATTTAATTATTATTCGCATATTTTCTTTGCTCGTGTATCTTTGTTTATTCGATTTATGTTTAAATCCAAAGGAAAAACAGTAAATTTGTTGACTTCATGTCTCCAAATCTAACTGCGCAAATTTTCGCATTTCATTAAAACTTAGGATAACTTTTCCTCAAACATTCACATTACTTCAAAATTTCAACCTTTTCAAGACCTATACCTTTTAAACAAAAACTTCGACATTAGGTCGTCGTATTTTTAAAAACCCGTCCGTATCCCTTTTTCGGCCAAAACGATTTATTTTCAATCAAGCGATCAATTTTAAATAAAACAGATATTTCAAAAGGTTCCTATAGAGTACTATAGATGCATTGGGTGCTAGTACCTTCCCATTGTATAACCAACCCCCGAACCATAAGATCTCTTTTCAAAAACGCTTTGTATTTGTATTTTTAGTTACATTGCATATTTAGGGTTTTATTTCGCTCTCTTCCCTTTTCCTTTGGAAACAATAAAGCGCGGTGGCGACTCTTGCTTTTGTGAGACGAATTAATCAATAATTCGATCTCCGATTTACCCCGCTACATTTTTTATCGCTACAGATACCTACATTTAGAAGTTTAGTTACCTCATCCTTGACTACAGTGCTCAAGATCGGGTTAATTCTTCTCTGATGTTCTCTAGAGGATTTACAGTCATCTTCCTGCATAATGTGATGCATGCAGATGGAAGGACTTATTCCTTTAAGATCAGCAATGTTATATCCTAAAGCAGAGGGATATTTTCTTAAGACATGCAATAGTTTTTTTGTCTCAGTTTGTCCTAAGTCTGCGTTGACTATCACGGATCTTTTAAGTTCAGAATCTAGGAATTCGTATCTTAGGGTTTTGGGTAAAACTTTAAGTTCCAAGTTGGGTTTCTTCGGACAAGGCATATGATTTGGTGTCAGTGCTAGGCACTCGCTTAAACTGTCATCTCGATATTCGGGACACCAATCATCATCTTCAAAAATTAGGGGCATCAAAATCTTTATAGTTTCGGAATGAGCTTCTTATTTTGACACCATCTCTTTGACACATTCGTCTATTACATCTAACAGATAGCATGTATCATCTATAGTTGGGGCCTGTAAGAACTGTGTCAGGATAAACTCAACTTTCTCTTCTCCAACTTCAAAAGTTATCCTTCCTCTCTTGACATCTATAATAGCTCCAGCAGTGGCTAAAAATGGTCTTCCCAATATTATAGGGGTTACGCTGTCTTCTTTAATGTCCATAATGATGAAATCTGTAGGGATGTAAAATTGACCTATGTGTACCGAAACATTTTCTAGAATTCCCACGGGGTATTTAATAGAGCGATCCGCCAGTTGTACTGACATCTTGGTTGGTCTTAATTCTCCCATGTCAAGCTTTTTGGATATGGACAAGGGCATAACGCTTATACTAGCGCCTAAGTCGCATAGAGCTTTGTCTATGACATACTTACCTATATTTTAGGGTATAGAGAAACTTCCGGGATCCTTCAGCTTCTGAGGCATTTTGTTCTGAATGATTGCACTACACTCAGCAGTGAGTGTAATTCTCTCGTTATCCTCTATCTTTTTCTTGTTCGACAAGATTTCTTTGAGAAACTTAGCGTACAAGGGCATTTGAGTAATAGCTTCTGTGAATGGTATCGTGATGTTTAATTGTTTCAGAAGTTCAACGAATTTCTTAAATTGCCCCGCACTTCTAGATTGAGTAAGTCTTTGAGGATACGGGATTGGTGGTTTGTAAGGTGCTGGTGGCACATAAGGTTTTTCCTTTTCTTCTGTCTCTCCATCACCTACCTTCTCCTTCTCTTTTGGTTCGCTTTCCTCCTCGGTTGTTTTTCTAGAACTTTGGGACATGGTTGGGGTTTTGGCTTTAGGGTCAATTGGTCCATCGTATTCAGTTCCACTTTGCAATATAATAGCATGAGCATGTCCTTTTAGATACAGTTGAGGTTAACCTGGAAATATACAAGCAGGTGCAGTTGTAGGTGCTTGTTGTTGGGCCACTTGCGAAATTTTGGTTTCAAGCATTTCGTTATGGGTGACTAAAGCATCTACTTTGTTCACTAACTGTTTGATTTTCTCACTAGTATGAATATTTTGGTTTAGAAATTCCTTGTTAGTTTGAGCTTGGATAGCTATAAAATTCTCCATTAGAATTTCGAGGTTAGACTTCCTAGGCATATTAGGAGCATATGCAGGTGCTTTTTGATATCCTGGTGGTACAGTAGGTGCTTGGCCAGGCGCATACAACGCATTGGTGTTTTTATATGAGAAATTTGGATGATTTTTCCATCTAGGGTTGTAAGTGTTCGAGTAAGGATTTCCTTGAGCATAATGTACTTGGTCGGGGGGGAGGGGGGGGGGGGTTCTGCTAAGATTTGGCATTCAGCAGCAGCATGTCCAGGTACTCCGCATATCTCGCAATTTGGAGTTATAGCAGCCACGGTGGCTGGAGGTATTGCGGTTAAGTTATCTATCTTCTGGACGAGAGCGTCTACCTTAGCATGGACGCTATCAAGACTGCTGATCTCGTACATACCGCCTTTTGTCGGTGCTTTCTCTACAGGAGCTTTGTCTTCTTGACCTCTTTCACTCCCCCACTGATAGTGGTTTTGAGCCATACTTTCTATGAGATCATAAGCAGCAACATAGGATTTATCCATAAGTGCGCCACCTGCAGCGGCGTCTATCGTTAATCTTGTATTATATACGAGACCATTATAGAAGATATGGATGATTAACCATTCTTCTAGGCCATGATGTGGATAGAGCCTCAGCATGTCTTTGTATCTTTCTCAAGCATCAAAAAGAGACTCATTGTCCTTTTTATCGAAAATCGCTTATTTGGGATCGTAGCATAATTGTCTTACTTGGTGGGAAATATCTTGCAAGAAATACTTTCTTCAACTCATCCCAAGAGGTAACCGAGTTAGCTGGTAGAGACTGGAGCTAGGCTCGGGCTCTGTCTCTTAGGGAAAAAGGGAAAAGACGAAGCCTTACCGCCTCTTGAATGACTCCATTGTTCTTAATTGTACCTGCGTATTGCAGAAACATCGACAAATGTAGATTAGGGTCGTCCATTGACCCTCTAGAAAATTGGTTTTGTTGTACAACAGACAACAAGGAAGGTTTGAGTTCGAAGTTATTAGCCTTAATTGGAGGGGCGGCAATGTTGTTATGTGGTTCTTCTTGTGAAGGAATAACATAAGATTTGAGCGGACGTGGCTGATCACCCATGTCTAGTTCTTTAACTGGTTCGGTTGGAATAGAAGATTGAGAGAGGGATTGATATGTACGAGATACTCGTACTCGGCGTCTTCTAGTAATAGAGCACCCAGGTTCGGAAATTGGTAGCACTAAGCCTTCACCTTTAGAGCGAGTGCTTGGCATACAATTGGGAATGGTGCCTTAGTCTCTACAGCGTAAGTAAAAGAGTTACGATATCGACTTGTTAGTCCCCGGCAACGGCGCCAAAAAACTTGATCGCAACTTTGTGAGTCTTAAAGAATCTAGACCGCAAGTATACAGTCCTATCGCGTGTAGCTTTAAAAATTATCGAATCCCAAGGGACTAATGTTGATCTACCGTTATCTTAGGTTACTACGTAAATCTAAGGCTAATAATATAATAAATAGGGGGTTTAGGGAACCTAACTGATTATAATCTAGTTTATATTCAAGGGAGAATATCGGTATGTAATGGTCGAACTTCGGGGATTTAGCAACTCATTGACCTAACTCGAATTAACAAGACAATTTTTAGTAGGAAGTATTCGTTTGAAAACCCTCTTCTCACACTCTCGTGATTATTGATTCAGATCCTAAAATCAAACCTAAGTGAGTGCTCTCGCTGTGTCAATTAGAGTTTAAAAATAGTTTTTGGAAACAAACAAAACCTAATCAACTTAAAAGTGCTCTCGTTGTATTTTAAGTTGATGCACAATTACTATTGTCCAGTTATTATCTCAAACTCTCGTTTTATTGATCCTAACTTCTATTTGTATTTTACTCTCGTAACAAAATAGTTAATATTTAGAACTAGTAATTGAAACCAGAAAATTATTCTTTTTTTAAAAGGAACTGGTCAATTGGCGTTGCTAAACCCCGTTGGCTATATGACCTTACATACCGATAAATAAATTTAGCCTAGCATATTAAACGACTCAATAACAGCGCAACATAAATAATTATCATCAAACAATTTAAAAAAACAAAATATTTCAAACGATCCTGGCATAAATAAATAAAGTACTTATATTAAACCTGAAAATGATATCGCAGAATATTTGGCTCACTTCAGGTATCTCCCACAGATTGGTAAAAATAATAATAATGCAGAACGAAATAATACGGAGAATATTTTTGGCAGAGTAACAGTAAAAACAGGGAAAAGAAAAACGTTCTTAAAATAGAGATTTGAGGTCCTATTTATAGGCTTGGAGATGCGCAGGGAGTTGAGATATTTTCTCCTCCGGAATTGTCTCAGTGTAACGATCGTTACACTCCTTCTTTTGAGGGAGGGCTAGCGTGTAGGGTGTAACGGTCGGTACACTCCTGCTTTTGAGGGAGGGATGGCGTGGCAAGGTGTAACGGTGTTACACTCCCTTGGGCCAATGTGTAACGGTCGTTACACTCCCTTAGTGGATTGGGCCAACGCTTCTTTTTTAGGCTTTTTGCTTTTAGTGCACCCTATTCTACCACACACCCCTCAATGCCTAATTGCTCTTGATTAGCTTGATTTTTCTTGAGTTTTCTTTACTTTCTTCGCACATGCCTTGTAAATATTAAATTCCTGAAAACATAAAAAATACCAGCATAATACGAATAAAGAATAATTTAATTAATTAAAATACGGATAAAATTCATGTAAAATGATCCAAATATTCGATACATTTTCGGGTTATCATCAGTCTCTTTTAGAAGTTGCACAGGAGTTAACTTTGCAAATGCACAGACCCTGTCTTGCGGTAAGAACTACTAAAAAACCATGTATTAATCCATCATAGATTTGAGCATCACAATAAATATAGCACATTTAGCAATATTCCTCAAATTAGAGTTTGAGCCAACGTTAGACACCATGTTAGAATTTTGACAGAATAGAAACTGAATGAAATTGCACCGATGAAAATAAATGTTCAACCACGTATAACTGAACCAACCTAGAGCATTTATGGAGTTCTATTGATCTGCAAATTAGTGTAACTGAATAACTGTAACCAGCTGAAGTAGGTTCAGTGAGCAACATAAGTAGAAAGTTCTAGAATCCAGAGTTAAACTAATCAAACGAAAATATATCGGTTTGCAAACAGAATCATGTATTTAGATATCAAACTAAAGGTTGTAACATTAGACACTAAAAGAACAATTTCCAATTATAAGATCATATACCTCTTCAAAGTCAATTTCCTGTCACTGTAACTAAACGAAAGGAAACAATACACTCAACGAAGCCATCGGTATTCAAACACATCCAACTCCTAAAAATTCTGATGGTCGAACATATTGTCAAACACTTGACATGCATTCCATCTGAAATGTCGATTCCACAAAGAATACATATACAAATACATACATAGACATTACATATCTATTGAATCACATTACTGAGATTAGGTACAATTGACCATCAAGATGTGATTCAGAAAGGGGAAATGATAAAATCGAACCATCAACATATCAATACAGAAGATCATTCTTTAAAACCCTAAAATACTATGTTAGTTTGTATTCGGCTGCCAAGAGAAGAGGAGAACCATACTAATTTGGCAAATTCGCAATGCATATAATAATACTGCTAGAACCATTTCTCAATCACCTGATTCTAGAAACCATGTTTTCTCGATGCCTGCAACTAATCTTAGTATGGGAGTGGACTTATAGAATGCATCTTATGCTAGTAAAATTTGCTATCAATGCAAGTAAAACAATCTAACATATTAGCATCTTGCTTGTAGTGAAAAATCATTGAAACTACTTATAACACATTGGATAATCTCAAGGCCTAATGCTTCTAATGTGTTCACTATTAATAGTAATAACCTGACCTTATAGAAGAACTGATGATAATCCTCGTGTCTTGATCTTTCCTCTCAACATTAAACAAAGTAACTCTGCAAATCAAGCAACATCAAAGTCGGTATGGTTAAATTTAAATCCATGATATTAAAAACCTCTTATCTTTATTCAAAAAATGTTAGATGTAACAGGAACAGAATAGAGAAAATAGAAGTTCTGGAAATGAATGTTTATTCCTTGTGAATTGCAGTACAATAAATAGAGAATAAAACCAACGTGCTGTAACAAACTACAGCCCACTTCTAGCTAAAAATAAGGAAACAAACTTGACTAAATCAATTAACAAACTATCCTAAAAACTAGGACACTTATTTGACTAAATACTTAACATTCCCTCCCTTGAACTAGACTGCATTTGCAGCTAGTTAACATGTGACAGTTCACACACTCCAAGCCTCCTTCTTAGCTCTTGGAATAGCTCCAATTTGAGCGGTTTAGTGAAAATATCGGCTATCTGCTGTCTTGTACCACAGAACTGAAGCTGCACAACTCCATTACTCACTAGCTCTCGTAAGAAATGGTAGCGCACATCAATGTGCTTGCTCCTGCCGTGCATCACCGGATTTCTTGCCAACTTAATTGTTGAGCTATTGTCACAAAAGATGACAGTGCTCTCGCTGCCCATGTAGCCAATCTTCTTTAACACCCTTTGCATCCATATTGCTTGACAACTACTTCCTGCAGCTGCAATGAATTCAGCTTCGGTTGTGCTTAGTGTGACGATCGGTTGTTTTCGAGAAGACCAAGTCACTGCTGCTCCACTAAGCATAAAAACATAGCCCGAGGTGCTTCTTCTATCTTCCACTGATCCGGCATAATCGCTGTCAGTAAAACCAATCAACTCATGACTTCCTTCCCTTCTGTAAAGAATGCCAAACGTTGTTGTACCTTGCAAGTAACGTAGAATTCTCTTGGCTGCCGAATGATGAAGTTCTGTAGGCCTTGACATATACCTGCTTAATAAGCTTACTGTATACATTATATCCGGTCTGGTAGCAGTCAAGTACATCATGCTCCCAATCAGCTGCTTGAAGAATGAACCATCCATCTCAATACCATTTTCATCTTTGGAGATTTTGAATCCTGGAACCATTGGATTTTCAACCGAATTGCTATGCTCCATTCCAAAGCGTCTCAACACTTCCATCACGTACTTCGCCTGATTGATGAATATACCACCATCAAACTGAACTACCTCAATACCAAGAAAATACTTCATCTTACCCAAGTCCGTCATATCAAATTCCTTCATCATGGACTCTTTGAATTCAATCATCATATTTTCATCATCTCCGGTATAAATTAAATCATCAACGTACAAGCTAATGATTAAATGTTTACCTTGTTTGTTGACTTTCGTAAACAAAGTTTGCTCGCTGTCCTCCTTCCCAAAACCTTCCTTTCGGAAATATGATTCAATCCGGTTGAACCATGCTCGTGGTGCCTGCTTGAGTCCGTACAAAGCTTTGTTGAGCTTATACACCTTATGTTCCTCATTCTTTATTTCATAACCTCTTGGCTGCTCCACGTACACGTTCTCCGTTAACTTCCCGTGAAGGAAAGCTGATTTCACGTCCAACTGAAACACACACCATCTTCTTTGTGCTGCAAGTGCTAAAATAATTCGAACCGTGTCCATGCGAGCTACGGGAGCATATACTTCTTCATAATCAACTCCGTATTCTTGAGCATACCCTTTTGCGACCAAGCGAGCCTTGTGTTTATCCACTTCTCCGAGCTCATTCAATTTTGTCTTGTACACCCATTTGACTCCTATTCTTTTAGCTCCAATAGGCAGCTCAATAAGATCCCACGTTCCATTCTTCTCAATTGATCTCATTTCGGCATCCATGGTTGTTCTCCATTTCTCCTCCTTTACTGCTTCGTCAAATGAAATTGGATCAGAATGAATAGCACTAGCAAACAAGGCTAAGTGAGTTTGTACCTCTTCCCCTTCATCTGAAAGACCCTCACCAGAGACATAATCACTCAAATATGCTGGTGCTCTTCTAACTCGGGGTGTTATCGGAGGAGCCGCTTCATCTTCTTCATTGCCATCACTGGATTCATCCCTCACCGGAGAAGCTACGTTTTCTTCTTCATTACCATCGTCGGAATCCTCCACCTCTTCACCGTTGTCATCTTCCCATTCCAAATCAAATGTGTTATCTTCTTCAGATTTCTTCTCCCAATTCCACTGCCCATCTTCTTTAAAGGCGACATCGCGGCTGATAATAATCCTCTTAGAGGTCGGATCATATAGTCGATATGCCTTTGATTCTGTACTTACACCAAAAAAGACACAACAACGACTCTTATCTTCAAGCTTTGTTCGCCGAGCATCCGGTACGTGAGCATATGCTATACAACCAAAGACTCTCAAGTGCGTAACTGAAGGTATCACCCCATACCAAGCTTCCTCTGGCGTCGTTTCCTTCATCGATGATGTTGGACATCTATTGAGAACATAGAGTGCCCAGTTTACCGCCTCTGCCCAGAATTTTCTTGGAACATTTTTCTCAACCAATAAGCTCCTCACCATATTCATCACGGTTCTATTTTTCCGCTCGGCGACTCCGTTCTGCTGCGGTGTATATGCAGCAGTTAATTGCCTCTTGATTCCATTCATTTTACAATATTCCTTGAACTCGTCAGATGTGAATTCACCTCCACGATCTGTTCTTAAACATTTAATGGACAGTTCTGTTTCTTTTTCAACAAGAGCTTTAAACAACTTGAAGGTAGTGAATGCATCTGACTTGCAAGAGAGAAAATACACCCACGCCTTCCTACTGTAGTCATCAATAAAGCAAATGAAATACCTCTTGTTTCCCTCTGAAGACGGAGAAATTGGGCCGCAAATATCAGCATGAACCAGCTCCAATTTTTTCGACGCTCTCCATGTACTTCTCCTTGGGATTACATCTCGATGTTGTTTCCCTTTCAAGCAATTTGTGCATACAATTTCACCCTTCGGGAAACTTGGCAGGCCTCTCACCATGCTTTTTGTTTGCAAAGTCTTCAACCCTTTGTAGCTGAGATGACCAAATCTTCGGTGCCAGAGGTGAGCCACATCTTCGGTGTCGTCGGTTGTTGCTTGGAAACACTCTTCTTTGCTTTCACTTTTGATTGATTTAGTGCTCGAAAACAACACAAACATTCGATTTGCTGCCATGTTGGTTTGGAATACCAAACCCTTTGTGCGGTGATAAATGCGACACTCATTTGACTGCATTAGTACAGCAAAACCCCTTTCTTGTAGCTGCCCAACACTGAGAAGATTATTCTTCAAACCGGGAACATAATAGACATCCCGTACAAGGTGGTTTACTCCTTTTATTGTCAATCGAACACTTCCTTTTCCGGAAACATTCATGCTTGCATAATTCCCCAATCTAACCACCTTGTTGAACCCTTCTTCTAACTCACAAAAGAGTGAAGAATCACCACACATGTGATTGCTGCACCCATAATCAATATACCACATAACATCTCGAGCGTCTCCAAGCGTGTCGACATACGCCATTAGCACCATCTCTTCAGATTCCTCCAAACCAGCATAATTTGCTTGGCACTCGTACTGGAAGTGTCCAAGCTTATG
The DNA here is from genome assembly GCA_948472305.1 of Vicia faba. Classification (NCBI taxonomy): domain Eukaryota; kingdom Viridiplantae; phylum Streptophyta; class Magnoliopsida; order Fabales; family Fabaceae; genus Vicia; species Vicia faba. Next base: position 928,276,504 of record OX451741.1, on the reverse strand, counting down.
ACATTTGTAACACTCAACTGTTTCCTTACTCCTCAATTGGTTGCCCCTACCTCTGCCTTGTCCCCGACCTCCTCGAAAAGTAGCTCTTCCTCGCCCTCTTCCACCATAGCTCTCTTCATGAGTTACCTTCAAAGCATGTTCCTCTTCTTCACTTACTTTGAATTTTTGCTCATGAACGAGCAGAGAACTTTGCAAGGCATCCACAGATAGTTGATCTATGTCCTTGGCTTCTTCAATGGAACAAACAATATAATTCCATTTCTCAGTGAGGGTTCTCAAAATCTTCTCAACGATCTTGACATCATCCACCTCTTCTCCATAATTCCTCATGTCGTTTGCAACCGTCATAACTCGACCAAAATAATCAGTGATCGATTCACCTTGCTTCATTGCTAGGACCTCAAAGTCCCGCCGTAGACGATTGAGCTGAGCTCTTTTCACTCGAGCATTGCCTCGACACTTCAACTTCATGGAGTCCCAGAGCTTTTTAGATGTCTCCTTCTGCGTGATCGTCTTCAGAATTGACTTGTCAAGTGACTGAAACAAGTAATTCTTAGCCTTCAAATCCTTCAGCTTCATCTCCTCCAGGTTCTTTATTTGCTCTGCCGTCATTCCATCTCTACTCTCCGGCTCTGTGTAGCCTGATTCAACAGCAACCCAATATTCCTTGGATCGAAGGAGATTCTCCATGACCATGCTCCAATGATCGTAGTCGCCGTCGAACTTCGGAATGGAGGCTGCTGCAAAATTTGCTTCTGAACCCATCTCTTAGGTCACTGCTCTGATACCAGAATGTTAGATGTAACAGGAACAGAATAGAGAAAATAGAAGTTCTGGAAATGAATGTTTATTCCTTGTGAATTGCAGTACAATAAATAGAGAATAAAACCAACGTGCTGTAACAAACTACAACCCACTTCTAGCTAAAAATAAGGAAACAAACTTGACTAAATCAATTAACAAACTATCCTAAAAACTAGGACACTTATTTGACTAAATACTTAACAAAAAAAGCATACATCAATAAAAAAACAACGACCGAAGCCACTTCGTCTGCACAGATATTTCACAAGAAATGCCCTCTAAATTCTGTTCTTTTCTCAATAGCAAATATATCACAAACCTAAGTGAAGAAGAAAAACCATATTATCATAAAGTTATTTACAAATACTAAAATCAAGTCTCACTAACCAAGTGAAGACTTTGAATCTTCAAATCGTGAGGGACAAGATGCATCTACAACAAATACTACAACATGTTCCTCTTCATAATATTTCTTCCAGATTGAGCAAAGACCAAGCTGATAAGTGGGGAAATTACATTAACATATTATTATATGAAAATGGACATAATGATAGCAAGATCAGTATACAGAAGATCAAGTATGAGATTTGCATCAAATGATATAGTCGATTCATGCTAGGCTTACAGTAAAAAATGAAGTACTGAATCAATTGTCCATGCATATTAGAATATTTTTTCAATTACAAAACCTCCTTCAACATTGCCAATTGAACCAATAAAACTCAAGTTTCAGTCATAAAAGGGTAAAATTAATAGTCCAAATTACATAGAGACAAAATAATTAGTAACACGCAATGATGTCAATCATAACCTACTGCAGAAAATTTATCTTTCATTTTCTGAACACTTGCTTTCTCCCAAATTGGAATTCTCCCTGCTGGATCCAGCTCTCGAGACCAATAGAATATCGACATCAAAGTTCAAGAAATACGATGATATAAGAATTGCAGAAACTTTATCGTAAACTATATCCTTGTTGTACCAAATTGGCAAAAACATATAATTCCAGAAAAATCATCACTTTCAATAATAAATACAAACACCAATACGAAAAAATGACGTGTACAAAACGCAATGAAACAAAACATTGACCTATACCTCGAGCGTTTTCTAATCGTTGTAGTGGGTTCGATGTCGGAAACCTCGGACATTGAAAAAACAACAACATAATTAGACATTGAAAAAATAGTTTTGAGATCCTTAATTTGAATTCAGAAACACGTCATCCTCAATTTTGAGATCCCTAATCTGAATCAACCCACCGATCTACCATCATAATACCGCACATCATCATAAAATCGCTGAAACTTTCATAGTCGACATTGTCTTCACAATTCTGATTGATTCATGAAACCCTTTCTTGATTTCACTTTGAACCATTCTTTTGATTTTTGTTTGTAAGAGAGATAGGAGTGACTTTTCAAAGAATAACCTGGAAGAAGAAAGAGAGATGTAGCAAAAAGATGGAAGTTGAACGGTTGTAGTCTAATAAGTGAGGAACCGTTTTCGTTATTGGAAGTGAAATAGTTACTGAAAAGGAGATGAAAGAATAAAAAGAAGAAACGTCAATTGATAGCGTGAAACAGTTGTGGAAAAATAAAAAACAATTATTTTGGCATAGAAATCAAAGAAATCCACGTATTGTATTTTTGGAACAAAAGGACAAAATAAGAAGTTTGGGTAAATTCACTTTTCTTATATTATATATTTAATCTAGTATTTCGTTTTGTTTTCATTAAGTAGGTATTTTCATAAAAAAATGTTTTTGTATTTTCTTTTTTTAAAATTTTGTTTTAATTAACAATTTTTTTTTGGGTGGAGCATGCGCTAAATACTTAAAATGATTTTTAATATAAAATAATATATTGATAATCATTTTAATGTTTTAGTTTTTTTTTTATTTAGTCTTAATTTATAGTAAGTAATTCTTAATCCTTTTTTCCGATTTTAACTAATCTTTTAAAAATGAGGTTGATATGTCTAAGTTGAGTTGTCGATCTCTTGACCCTCCTTTTATCTTTGATTTATCTTTTTTATGTCTTTTTGATTTTCTACAAAGGTCGGGTAACATGAAACTTGTCCCTAATTTTGTGATAAATATTTTTTAATTTATTCTATAGGGTTGGGAGTAAAACACTCAAACATGAAGAACTAGAAAAAGAGCATTGAGTCAAAAAGTAAAAGAAGCATGATCGTAAAGAATATGTTATGCATAAAAGACTAGGCATTTGGAGACATGAAATTATAAATTAAAATAAAGCAAATTCATTTAGCATAGTGTTAGTTTCACCTAGCAAATCACGTCGGTATAGTGACTTTAGGAGACCGTCTGTGTTTATTTCATGGAGAAGAAATGATTATTCACTTATCAAAAATCCATTTTCAGTTTTCATATACAAATTGTACTTGCTAAGTGTTGTGCCCTAAAATTTACCCTCTCATTTATCAAGTATTTTCTCACAAAATCTCCTTTGGTTCAAGACTGCACGAGGGTTGATCAGCTCAAGACACCTCCTCCCTAAACATTGATGACTGAAATTAGGGTTTGAGATTGCACAAGGATAATTAAACTTTTAATACCTCATATGACTTTCATAGATCATTGTGGACCGCCAAGATTGCTCATGTCAAGTTTCAAGTCTTGGATCACATTTTTGCTCAGTCAATTGATCAAATGACCTAAAAATCAACTGTATTGGGGAAAAAGTCAATGATGGTCAATTTACAGTCAAACTTCATAATTTTATATCCATATCAACATTGTGAACTCCTATATGTCATTTGATCAAGTTTGGACCACAATTCCTCAAGAAATTTGATCAGATCATCAAAAGGGCAAAATAGTCAAAATTAGGGTTTTGATTGAGAAAGGGCAATTTCTAATTTTTGACCTAGCAAATGGTTAATTGGTTTGAGACATGATTTCAAGATTTAAATTGCATCATGTTGACCTAATGGCATGACTCAAAACATCCCTCAAGATCAATTGATTGATAGTTGATTTTCAATCAATTGATCAAAAGTCAACTGTACATTGAAAAGTCAAACTTTGACTTCTTGGTCAAAATCAAGTGTCAAAGATCACAATTCATCAAAACATGTCAAAATATGAAGCTTGTTCATAAATAAATCAAAAAGTCAAGATTTCATTTTGAAAAGTCAAAATTTCCAAACTTAGAAATTTTTCTAAGTGTTGAAAACTTCATGTTTTTTCATAACTTTGAGCCATTTTTTCACCATGGTGCAAGATGATTCAAAGGAAACTTTCAATGAAAGTTGTAGATCTCAATGATATATAAAACATTACTTTACACAACTTCTCCTAGAAATGCATGGATTTCAAGTTACGATTTTGTGAATACATGTTCATGAAACTAAACACTTAGTGAATATTTTGCCCTAGTTTAGGCATGATTATGACCTAGCTTCATGGCAATTTTTCACATAGTTCCAAGGGGAATTTTCAAAAGTGATTCAAAGAGGGGTTTTAGAGCATATTACAAGCATTCTAAAATGTCACATAACTCCTTGAGATCATGTTTGAGCAAGGAGAATCGAAGGCATGAAGTTGGCATTTCATTCTTGAATTATAGGTCAATTTTATGATGAGCAAGAATTCAAATCCATGTTTAGGCTGCACAATATTTGCTTCGCATGCCTCAAACTTGCTTGGAACTCCATAATTAATGTTTGGCACGGCTGTTAGAGGCTTCAACTCAAGCATTCAATGCATTGCCCATGCTTATTTCCATTTTGGGAAGAAAGTGCACATTGCCATTTTAGAAAAGTAGCTTTATGCACAAAATTTGTTCTTGAGCTTTGCACTTGTTCTCTTCTGATCATACATGACCTATAACCCAAAATAAATTTGTCCCAAGCCTCTAACAAGTCAGCCCATGCTTGTACTTTACCTTGAAACCATGTTTTCACTTTTCTTCAAAATCAAGTAACATAGCCATAACTTGTACTTGTGTGATTCTGACCCTCTCAAGCCTCACATCCTTTTCTTTACTTATGCACAAGTCATTTGCATCAAAACACACGCATACACAAGCCCTCAAACTCCATAGAACTCAGAATTGTATCACAAATCACCATTGTTGCACATTCTGACCAAAAACTTGAAACTCACATCTCCCTCGTGCGTTTCCAAGCCTTTTGGTTCCTAAAGCTTCTAAACATCAAATACAACTCATCCCTGACCCTGTTTCATAACTGTAACACCTCCATCATCAAGTTCCATTTTCAAAAAGAGAGCTCTACAAGTGGACTTCTCTAGAACTCCTCAACTACTTTTAGCTCAAGCCAAGCATCACATTAGCTTCCTGGGAACTTGAGGAACCTAATCCAATCACTAGAACTCATTGAAAGCTACTCAAACTCAAAACACGATACCCTATTGCAAGGTGAGTTTTCTGACTTTTGAACTATTCACATAGGCATTGTTAGGCTTGCATTTGTGAAGATAGAATATAGATATCATCACCCTGAAACTATACATGTCCATAAATTTCATTTATGTTGCTTGAGCATGAAGAATTTTGAGTTTAAACTTGCTGAAACATTTAGGTCAGGATTTGGTACTTTCATAAATTCATCTTTATCTTTGCATGTTAGCTTAAATTAGTTACATGGTTGGATTCGTGGTGAAAAAATACACAAGTTTCATGTTTACATTTTTGAAAATGGTTGAAGAATGAGCAAGTTACAGTTCCTTTGGCTGGAGGTTGAAGATGAAGTACAGTCAGGGCATGTTATGTGTTATGTATTTATTATTGTGCCAATGTTAACAGATGTATCACCACCCCAGTGGTTAAAGCGCGCGCCTTTCACCAAACGGACCTGGGTTCGAGCCCCAGCGTCCGTTTTGCTCCTTTTTTCATATTTTTCTGTTTCTTTCTTGTTTGAACAGATTTGGGCCTCCAACATGGGCCTGGTTACTTTTTTTTCTCTTTCTGACCCCTGTTTCATTTCAGCACCCCCTGACCCAAATTCATTTTTATTTTCTTTTTCTTATTATATCTTATTTATTTTCCTTTATTATTATTATTATTATTATTATTATTATTATTATTATTATTATTATTATTATTATTATTATTATTATTATTATTATTATTATTATTATTATTATTATTATTATTATTATTATTATTATTATTATCATTATTATTATTATTTTTTATTGTTATTAATAAAAACCCAAAAAAATATTTTATTTATTATTTTTACACTTATTTATTTTATTTTGTTTTATAAAATCAAAAAAATAAAAACATTTCTTAATAAATTAATTTCTTTCTTAATAATTAATATTTAGGTTTAATTATTATATTATATTATTTTCTTGTAAATTAAAATCAATTTAGAACTTAGGACTTTTATTTAATTAATTTCATTTACTAATTTAATTAAATTCACAAAAACCCTAAAAAACTTGTTTTCTTTAATAAATTAATTTTTTGTATTAACTTAATTTTAATTTTATTATTCTAGTCAATTATCTTATTTTAATTGGGTTAAAACTTTTAATACAAAAAAATCTATTCCTTATCTATTCATACTTGTACATTATATTCATTTCATTTCTTGTACATTTATTCAAATTCAATATGGTTGTAATAGATAATTAGGGTTTTAATTTCTTGCAATTCTCCATTTGTAATTTGTACACCCCCTCTCCTAATGATGTAATTGCTTAGTATTTTTATTTTCCGCAATTTAATGCTTTATATACAAATGCTAGTAATTAGGGTTTGTATGGAAAGATAAAATCAATGCTTAGAAAATCCTAATTCAAGACAAAATAATGCATGTGAATCAATACACTTGCACACTTACACCCTTAGGGTAAATCCACTTTGTTGTCTTATAAAATGGCCATATTATACATGTGGGATATCTTAGCAAAAACAAACAAAATACAAGATCATAGTCCCTCGATGGCGCTATCAATGTTGCCTTTCAAAAATTATCTTAGTCCCTTAAAGAAAATGCTAAGATATCTTACAACATTTCTAATCATGGCTATACGATGACCCTTGCCCGTCCCTTTTACATCCAAAGATAGGGTTACTTACCAAATCAATGGTAAGATAACAATGTCAAAGGAAAGAGGAAATAAACATGAAAGACTTTTAAGTAGGTAGAATGTTCCTAGTTGCTTGCTCATTTTCAAACCAAAACATCCTTGCTATTTTCAAAACAATCACCAACACTTTCAAAACACCTTTCAAACTTGAAAACATTTTCAAAGGATCAACACTTTTGTATACATTCTTACGAACGAGAATCATTACAAAGTTCTCCTAAACGATGGCGCCCTTTTCAAAATACTTTCAAAAAACACACAAAGCATATTTTCAAACAAAAGCAAGTGATCTAGCAAGAAACTAAGATCCCGTAGATAACTACATATGAAAAGGGTTCTAATACCTTCCCTTTTCATAATCTACCCCCCGAACTCAAGAAAACATCTCAAAGGTCTTTCCTGTTCTTTTCAGCCTTTCCTTTTGGATAAAAGAAAAGTCGGTGGTGACTCTTGCTAACCGTAACATTTGCGATAAAATGTAAAATAACCAAGTCAGTTCTCCCACCGCGTTACAGAACTGGAGACTCTGTTGGGGAATAATCTTAAAAGTGGGGTTACCTTAGGGATAGATCACATTTACTTGCTTTCCTTGTTTGACTTGCATGCTTTACATTATGGTTCCTTATTTGGGCTTATTAAAGATCCTACACCCATATTTAGGGCACCTTTTTTAGGTAAGTAGCAATAAACTGTGAGGGAATTGTGCAGGGTATACTGACATGGTTGAAACAATAGCTACATTGATGCTATACTTTGGTGTGTATCGGTAGCCCTTGAGTAATCAAGGAGAATACGGGGCCGCTGCTTGGTATCATAAAGCGTCAACTGAACTTAGCACCTTAATTGACCAACTTGGCTTTTAGGACGTAGTGAGATAATCGTCTTTGGTGTAAACCCAAAGTCGGTTGATACTCGATGCTACACTCATTGAGGTTTGACCCTTGAGTTTTATTTGGTGGCAAGTCAATTGTCTATTGGAACGAGATTTTGGGGAAAGACCGGTGATATTGAGATCCCTTAGAACCCGATTACTGTATTTAGGACGGGTTGAGCCAACCCAACTTCGAGAGGGTATCACCTTAAAATCCATGCAAGCCTTAAACCTAAGGTCTCTGTGTGATTTGCTTATGCTTGCTATATCTATTATATCTGAGCATAATCATGACATCATAACATAGCACGTCATACTAACCATTTCAAGGATTCTTAGGGTTTATTTTTTTCTTGTTTTGTAGGACATGGCTCTCGCCCGCAGATTCACTATCCAAGTCAGTATGGTAAAAATACCTCCTCAGTTTAAGGATTTGGTATCAAGGGTTCCCGAAAGCTCTCCATTCACTGAAAGATATGGACGACTTCTCAGCTTGGTCACTTTAAACCCTGATGAAGAAATGTTAAAAGTGCTCTTTCAATTCTTTGACCCTTTACATCACTGCTTCACTTTTTCGGATTACCAGTTAGTGCCTACTATGGAGGAGTTTTCTCTGCTGTTGGGGGTGCCTATCCTTAATGAGGTACCTTTCAATGGTATGGAAAGAGACCCTAAACCTGATGATATTTCCAAAGCTTTATCCTTACAACGGTCTGACGTAGTAGCAAATTGGGAAACCAGAAGAGGTGTCAAGGGTTTTTTGGCTAAGTTCTTGTTCGAGAAAGCTCATCATTTTTGGGATACCTTGGACTTACAAGCTTTTGAAGAGGTTTTAGCCCTTCTCATCTATGGTTTGGTATTGTTTCCTAATCCGGACCATCTCATAGATGTGAATGCGGTTAAGATTTTCCTGTCACGTAATTTGGTACCTTCTATGCTTGGAGATATCCTACATTCATTGCATACTCGCACTGTAAAGAGGAGAGGAACCCTTTTATGCTGCACACCTCTTTTGGCTAGGTGGTTTATTTCACACCTACCCCGATCTGTCTTGAAGAATGAACAGGGCTTGAGATGGTCTCACAGGCTAATGACTCTTACACATTCAGGCATTCATTGGTGTCCCCGATTCTCGGAGAATGTTATCATCATTGATCGATGCGGAGAATTCCCTAATATCCCTCTTTTAGGAATTAGGGGAGGAACCACTTACAATCCTTGTTTGGCACTACGACAGTTTGGATATGCAAGAAGGGATGGTCCTCATGATGCACTTATTCAAGGAATCGTCTTCGACTACCAGAATGATGCTCAAGATTACCGCAAAAGGTTCATGCGAGCTTGGGGCATGGTACATAGAGTTGATAGCAAGACATTGGGGCACAAGAATTCCATACCTCTTGAGCCTTATCTCAAATGGGTATGAGCTCGTGCTCAAAGTCTTATGATGCCTTACCCCTCTATTCTCCCAGTTATCATAGAGCCTGTTGTGGAAGGATATGTCCCATACACTATCCTTCATCCCAACATGCCCACCTCTCTCGAAGACTTGCAAAGGGATTAGATACAAATTAAAGGGGAGCGAGACACTTTTGAGGCCCAATTCTATGCCAGCTGAAGAAGGTTCTAGAACTCACCAAGCAGCTTCATGAGGAGCGGAGTCTGATCGCCTACATCGCACCAAAGAGGATGTGTTCAACCTTTTTGTCTTAGAATTTTGTATTTTATTTCTTTCATTGTAATCCCAAAGAGGCGTGATGTACTCAAACTTTGATTTATTAATATAATGTGTGTTCCTTTTTGTCTAAAGCAAATTTAAATCTCTAATTTCCTTGAAATCATTGCATATGCATCTTCATTCATCATAACACAAACAAGTTTATTACTACAGGTCTCCTCATCTTTATACTGTTTATTTCAGTAAGATGGACATGGAACAGACGGTAAAAGATCTCCAGACGCAAAAAGCTCAATTTAAACAAATGTTCTTGACTCTGGCCAAAGGACAAGAGGATTTGAAAACTTTGCTGATCAAAGAAAAGAAGAAGAAAGCGAAGAAATCAACCGGTGTTTTGAATCTGGGAAGAAGGTTCCCAGGGCCAGCCAGACGGACCCTTGACTTCGCAACATCATCAGGTGAAAAGGATAATCAAGAAGGTAAAAGAAAGGAAGTGACTGGCCATCCAGAATCTGAAGAGGAAGAAGTAGATGATTACTCTAAAGAGAAGTATCCTCTGGCTGATGACAAATACAAACATCTAGAAGAGCGTCTAAGTGCAACGGAGATTCAGAAAGTGCCAGGGTTGGACTTTGAAGAGATGGGTTTGGTGTCTGGGATTGTTATTCCACCAAAGTTTAAGGAACCAGTGTTTTCTAAGTACGACGGCGTTTCATGTCCCAAGATGCACCTTCGATCTTATGTGAGGAAGATACAACCTCACACTACTGACAGAGATTTGTGGGTCCACTTCTTTCAGGATAGTCTATCCGGGACTCAACTAGATTGGTTCTATCAACTGGAGAGGGCCAATATCCATAATTGGGAAGACCTTGCCGCTGATTTTTATAAGCAGTATCAATACAACACAGACCTTGCTCCCACTCGTACTCAACTCCAATGTTTGACTATGGGTTTGAACAAGGGTTTCAAAGACTATGCTCAGAAATGGAGGGACTTAGCAGGAAGAGTCCAGCCTCCCCTGTCTGACAGAGAGCTAGTAGACATGGTTTTGGGTACCCTGTCTGGTCCTTTCTTTAATCATATAATTGGAAGCTCCTCAGTCGTCTTCACTGAATTAATCTTGACAGAGGAAAGAGTGGAAGCTAGGATTAAGAATGGGAAGATCCAAAAGGACACATCCTCCAGTGCCGTGAGAAAACCATTTATTGGGAAGAAAGAGGTGAGTGTTGTGTATCCTCAAAGGAATCAGGACAAAACTGAACTCCGTCCAACGGTAGGGGCCTTCATGATTCCTAAACCTGCACCTACTCAACAAAGGAACAACCAACCTAGAACAGAAAGACTGGTGTTGGCTCCTAAATTCGACACCTACGTTTTATTATCATATAGATCATTAATTATGAGTCAGAAGAGTTTCCTACACAAGAAGGCTTTGACCAGCTGATCACGTCGAAGGCTCATCAAAGAATGACAAGATACTTAGAGAAATTCCTTTAAGTTGGAATCTTGTTGTCTTCGACATCGAAGGAGCAACCTCTCGACCAAGGTCTCTGATGCCCAAGATCGAACGGTTTGAATTTTGAATTATTGGAGGGAAGACGGTTCCCAACAGTTACCAAGCACAACGTGTCGTGCACATAGGCGTCGAAGGTTGTGAGCATGCCATGTGGTGTTATCATGAAGCGGTGTGACTGCCCAGCAGTTACTTAGGATTTTTTTAGTATAAATACTAAGTGTTCACGAAGTTATTGAGGTGTTCATCATTGTATACAAGTCACTCATTTAGATTCAAGTACCCAGCGTGAGAGAAAGAATCATTGAGAATGTATGTGTGAAACACCATTTACCTTAATCAAAGTCTTTTACATTCAAGCAATTTATCGTTTTCACTCATTTACTTCAGTCGAAGTCATTTATTTAACAATTCTTTAATGCTTTTTATTTACTTTATCAAGCTTTTCTCCATGCAATTTATTTAAAGCGTCTCTACTTTACTTGCATTAATCACCCTTAGGATTAATCAAAACTCTTTATTTCAAGGCCTTTAAACTCCAAAAATCAACCATGTCTTAGGATCAATCTGATCGATCCTGCGAGTCACCAAATAAGTAACCTTTTGGAAGATCAGCGGTTGTTTACCATTTTTCACGGTAAACAAATTGGCACACCTGATGGGACCTTGTGTTGATTCTTTCACGTTTAATCGTCTTATATAAAATATCCTTCTTTTTCGAGAGTATTGCATGTTATTGAGAAGTGGTAGAATATACACCAACGGAACCAATACTAGGAGAAGAGTTAGTGAAATGGCGAATCCGCCAAACAATGGAGAAATCCCACAAACAAACGTGGGAGAAACGGTTATCCCAACCGTAAGTGAAGTGGTAACCGCTGGTTCAACGCCAACAGTAACGATTACACAAACGGGGCCATTACCTCCATTTACAGGCCCCAGAATGCCCTTGGGAACTCCCCCACCTAGGGGAAACCAAGGAACCAGACCATATGTTCCCCCAGGTTTTTCGACAGTCGGGTTAAATCGAGAACCACCCTACGGTATGCCAACTTCTGAATTGGCTAGCTTGACGAACGCTACGTCCACCCTTTCAGACCCTTTAGTGAGCACCTCTTCGCCACTCCAAGGCTCTGGGGTTGGTATGGCGAACAGGGGTAGGAACCAACTCTTAGGAGGAACATCCCACATAATGCCTGGCCTTACGAATGCCTCGACAACAGTCTTGAGGCAGCAAATGGACGAAAGCAACCACGACATGGTTCAAATGTTGGCGCAAACTTTAATTACAGTGCTAAATCCTCTAATACAGAATACCACCCAGTCGAATCAACAAATGACAGCGCAAATGTCGCGTCTGGCTGATTTTTTCGGGGTACCCCAACAAATTCGACAGCCCCAAAGGGCACAAATAAGGGGAAATCAAGGCATACTTCTAGAGGAAGAAACCACTATTAACCAAGTCCAACAGCCTGTCGAAGAGAACCTTAGGGTACAACTGGAACAACCCGGGGTCGAAGAATCGAGAGTCATAGCCCCGGAATAAGGATGGTTAATAGAAACCAAAACGCTGATGAAGTAGTTCAGCAGATCCAATACCAGAATGTTGGTTTGGAGAATAACTTGACATCCATGATTGAAAGAATCATGATGCAAAACGGGATGAATATGGGCTTCCGTAGGCCCAACTTCACATCCCCGCTGTCGGAATATGTGTTGCAAACGGACTTGCCTCCTAGATGCAAAGTCCCTAAGTTCACTAAGTTTTCATGGGACACGACAGAATCCACTGTCGAACATGTGGCAAGATATTTAATCGAAGCGGGAGAAATCTCAAACAATGAGAACCTAAGGATTAAGTATTTCCCAAGTTCCCTAACAAAAAATGCTTTTACTTGGTTCACAACTCTCCCTCCCAATTCAATCCACCATTGGACTCAGTTGGAGAGATTGTTCCATGAGCAATTCTACATGGGACAAACCAAGATAAGCCTGAAAGAGTTGGCTAGTGTAAAAAGGAGATTCACTGAACCTATAGACGAATACTTAAATAGGTTTAGATTGCTCAAGGCAAGATGCTTTACGCAAGTGCCAGAGCACGAGTTAGTCGAAATAGCCGCATGAGGTCTAGATTACTCCATTAGGAATAAATTAGACACTCAGTATCTGAGGGACATGGACCAATTAGCCGATAGGGTTCGACAGGTGGAACGCCTTAAAGCTGAAAAAGCTAGGGCGACGAAAACTCATAAAAGAGAAAAGATAGCATATGTCAAAATGGACGAAGAAGATCCAGAAACATTCGACGAACTTATAGCCGTCGAAGAAAGTGAGGTCGACTTGGCTGAGTTAAAACAAGGGCCACCATACTCTTGCAAATTACTAGTCCCCTCAAGTGAAAAAAACCCCACTGGGTCTTAAAAGGCCAATGATAGGTTCCCTAAAAAGACTTACAGTTTCGATATTACGAAATGTGATGAAATTTTTGATTTACTTGTAAAAGATGGCCAAATGATAATACCCCCAGGGGTAAAAGTGCCTCCTCTTGATCAAAGAAAGAAAAAAGGCTATTGTAAATATCATAACTTTTTGGGCCATAAAACATCTCAATGTTTTATTTTCAGGGATACATGCAAAATGCTATCGAAGAAGGGAGGTTGAAGTTCGCTGATAAGGCCCCCGGGAATGTGGATTCGGACCCTTTACAGGCGGAAGCCCACTATGCTGAACCTTGAGAGGTCAATGTGATCGAAGCTTCCAGGAGTCAGGTGAAAAGGCCAGGGATAACTATGGTTGAAGTCACCAAAGATCATATCAATATGCCAATATTTGGCAGTTTTTCTGGGAACCTTTCTAGAAAAACAATCGAGGCAGTCCAAAGGGCCACTGAGGGCCCAAAACTGGAAAAAGGTGGAGTCTCAAAATCTGGAACTAAACCCACTTCCTACTTGGCTGCGGTGCAAGGCCAGACAAAAGACCTGGAGGCTCAAATGAAGCAAATGACTCTTGCTACTAAAGACAACATGAATGTCAACATGGTCGAAATTTCTGAGTCAAAAGTCTCAGAGGAAGCCATCAGGAAAGAGCAAGCAAACAGGACAACGTTCCCCCTAGAGAACGAAAATTTGGCAGAATTCTTGCAACGATGCTAGAAGAAGAAATCAGAAGTAATGTTGTGTCCTCGATGCATCTCTATTTTCGACAAGAAAGCTGCTGAACACATCGAAGGTATGAGAGCAGCAAACAAGAAATGGAGCAGAAATACCCAAAAAAGTGCAGGCTCTGATGTTCGACACGATCCTAGAAGAACCTATCAAAAGGGTTTAAGTCAGGAAAAGAGGCCACTAACTTTCAGGCCTCCAACCAATGTGCCAGTCGATACATGGCTCAAAACATCGGGTCGAAAGAGACCCAACGAAGGAAGGTGGCACCCCTTTGAAGTGCCAAGAGGTTCATCTTTGATATTCAAGAAAGAACCTCATGTAGGTGACACCAAAGTTGCTCAAGTATCGAGTAATTACAAGGGAAAGAACCCAATGTCTCGATCCCAGTGGAGAAGGTACCAAAGGCGACGCAAGGCTGAGAGAGAGGCTGTCAAGGAACCAAAACCAGAGTCGAGTTCAAATGTCCCCCAGCGAAAGCAAAGAAAGCATTTGGAGAGGGAACCAGTAACCAATAGATTGGTATGGCCTGATCAAGACGAAGCTGGTGACGAAGGTAGTCTCGAGTCCGACGACACATTAGACATCATGGTAAATATAGTTTAGGTCTTGCCAAGAGAATTCTACCGCCAAATGGAAGTTGAATCAAACGATTGGGAAGTCGAACAAGAGATGGCCAAGCATAGGCCAGTATGCTACTTTGTCATGGGTAATGGCTGCACTGAAGAGCAAAATGGTTTCTTCGAACCACCAACTGAGGCGATGAAGAGTCACCTCAAGCCTTTATTCATAAGGGCAAAGCTCGAAGAGGCCACTGTAAACAAGATCTTGGTGGACTATGGGGCGACTATCAACATAATCCCCCACTTCATGCTAAGAAAGGTAGGCAAGAATGATGAAGACATTAAGCCTCATAATATGGTCCTATCGAACTACGAAGGTGGAATAGGGACCACCATGGGTGTGATTCAACTAGACCTCAACGTGGAATCCATCCTTCGACCAACCATGTTCATGGTCATATCGGCGAAACCAAATTACAACCTATTATTAGGCCGAGAATGGATACATGGTGTCGGAGCAGTACCATCATCGATGCACCAAAGGTTGATATTATGGCGTCCCGATGGGATTATTGAGAATGTAGAAGCAGATTAGAGCTACTACTTAGGAGAAGTTAATCACCTAGGGAGAGCTGACTTCGACAAAAATTTGGCTCACATTGGGCCATGTCCAGCACCTGACTTCGACATGGCGCCAGCGCCAAATGCTTTTTGTTCCTTGTACCTGCATCCTGATCATGGGTTTCAATGGGATAAAGAAGACTTGCCCCACATTGATTTCAATGGGCTGACTGACATCCAGCCAACTGGTTAGGGAAGCGAATTCAGTGATAATAACCGAGTCACAAGTGTTACAACGAATTTCAGCTTACGTAGCCGAAACAAGAATGATAGCGGCTCTTGAAGCCGAAGTAAAATATATGGCCACCAAGGCCAATGACCAGGAGCCACCAGATATAGGTCCTGGAAAAGATTTTGACCCAGAACCTCCCGATATCATGACATAGGGAATGCAGGAACAAAGGCTCGACGCCATCTACGACGATGAGCCTTTGGGTTTCAAAAAGGACCCCCTGGCGAACAACATCAGAATGTTGGCACAAGATCCTTTAGAAGAAATCGATTTAGGCGAAGGGTTAGATAAAAGACCCACTTACATCAGCGCCAGAATAGACCCAGAGCTCAGGGTTGAAGTGATCCAATTACTGAAGGAGTTCAAGGACTGCTTTGCATGGGATTACGACGAAATGCATGGACTCGACAGAGGATTGGTAGAACTTCAGTTGCCAATCAAACCTGGGAAAAAGCATGTCAAACAGACTCCAAGACGCTTCGCTCCAGAAATACTGTCGAAGATCAAAACGGAAGTCGAAAGACTGCTGAAGTGCAAATTCATATGAACTATGAGGTACGTCGAATGGATTGAAAACATTGTGCCAGTGATTAAGAAAAATGGTACATTGAGGTGTGCATAGATTTCAGAGATCTGAATGCTGCAACACCCAAAGATGAATATCCTATGCCTGTGGCGGAAATGCTTGTCGACTCTGTCGTTGGCCACGAGTACCTAAGCATGCTCGACGGTTACTCAGGATACAATCAAATTTTCATTGCTGAAGAAGATGTGTCGAAAATAGCTTTTCGATGCCCTGGGGCCTTAGGCACTTACGAATGGGTGGTAATGCCTTTTGGCCTAAAAAATGTTGGGGCAACATATCAGCGAGCAATGAACTCTATCTTCCATGATTTTATTAACACTTTCATGCAAGTATATATTGACGATATTAGTGTAAAATCTGTTTCCAGGAAGAACCATATAGACCACCTTCGACAATCATTTGAAAGAATGAGAAAGCATGGTCTGAAAATGAACCCTTTGAAGTGTGCGTTCTGTGTGAAAGCTGGAGATTTCTTGGGCTTCGTCGTCCACAAGAAAGGAATTGAAATCAACCAGAACAAAACGAAGGCAATCTTGGAAGCGAAAGCGCCAACGAACAAGAAGGAACTGCAATCTCTGCTGGGCAAGATAAACTTCTTGAGGAGATTTATATCTAACCTAAGTGGAAAATCGCAAGCCTTCTCACCCTTACTTCGATTGAATAAGGAAAGATTCGAGTGGGGGAAAGAGCAACAAGACGCCTTCGACAAGATCAAAGGGTACCTCACCAAGCCACCTATTTTGGTGCCTCCTTGTAGCAATAGAAGTATGAGATTGTACATAGCTGCATCCGACAAAACTTTGGGAAGCATGTTAGCCCAAGAAGATAAAAATGGAGTCGAAAGACCCATTTACTACCTTAGCAGGGTTTTGAACGATGCAGAAACTAGATATAGCAAAGTTGAAAAATTATGTCTATGTCTTTATTTCTCTTGTACAAAGCTCAAACAATATATAAAACCAGTTGATGTGTATGTTTCGTCCCATTTTGATGTTTTTAAATACATGTTGTCGAAACCCATCTTGCACAGTCGAATTGGCAAATGGGCGTTAGCATTAACTGAGTATTCATTGACCTTTATGCCTCTTAAGGCAGTGAAAGGACAAGTGGTAGCAGACTTTATAGTCGACCACTCAATTCAGGTTGAAAATATAAATTACTTGGAGATAGAACCCTGGAAATTTTACTTCGATGGTTCCAGCCATAGAGATGGAACGGGAGCAGGGGTCTTAATTATTTCTCCAGAAAAAATTCCAACAACATTCAAGTACAAGATAGAAGGTACTTGTTCGAACAATGAGGCTGAATACGAAGCTCTAATTATTGGCCTTGAAATATTGTTAGAATTGGGGGCAACTCGAGTGGAAATAATGGGAGACTCAGAGTTAGTCATTAAGCAAGTCACAAAAGAGTACAAATGTATAAGGGAAAATCTCATTATGTACTTTGTGATAGCAAATCGTTTATTGAAAAAATTCGAAGTGGTTAATATTCGACACATACCTAGATTGGAAAACCAAGTAGCCAATGATTTGGCACAAATTGCATCTGGGTATAAGATTTCAAAAACGATATTACAAAGAGCAATCGAAGTCTGAGAAAAAATAACAGCAACCAGCTTGTCTCCAACCGATTTGGAATCGACAAGACTAGGATATGCCGATCAAAGGAATTTCGAAATTACGTTCATTGACAATTTATCGGAGCAAGACTGGAGGAAACCCATTGTAGATTACCTGCAAAATCCAGCAGCTTTGACAGAACGGAAAATAAAATATAGGGCGTTAAGTTACGTACTCATGGGGAATGAGTTGTTCAAAAAGACGCCTGAAGGGGTATTATTAAAGTGCTTAAGCGAAACCGAAGCATACATAGCCCTTTCGACTACGCATGCTGGAGCATGTGGAGCTCACCAAGTAGGTCATAAGATGAAATGGTTTTTGTTTCGACAAGGGCTATATTGGCCTACTATCTTGAAAGATTGTGTCGAGTTCGCGAAGGGTTGCCAGGAATGCCAAGTCCACACTGGTATCCAACATGTACCAACAAGCGAGCTTCATTAAATAGTGAAACCTTGGCCTTTTAGAGGATGGGCGTTGGATCTTATTGGAGAGATTCGACCAGCATCATCGAAGAGCCAGAAGTATATACTGGTAGGCATTGATTATTTCACTAAATGGATCGAAGCTATCCCTTTAGTCAATGCAGACCAAGAAAATGTCATTGAATTTATTCAAAAGAACATTATCTACAAATTTGGAATCCCCGAGACTATAACAATTGATCAAGGGTCAGTGTTCACTGGTCGAAAGATGCAGGAATTCGCTCAAGAAACAGGCTTCAGACTCCTAACATCAACACCTTATTACGCGCAGTCAAATGGTCAAGTCGAAGCGGCGAATAAAATAGTGATTTGCCTGATAAAAAAGCATGTGGGAAAGAAGCCAAAAAATTGGCACAAAACGTTAGACCAGATCTTGTGGGCCTGTCGAACGTCCCCAAAGGAAGCCACAGGTACAACACCATACCGGCTAACTTACGGTCATGACGCAGTTCTGCCAGCAGAAATTTATCTTCAATCAGCAAGGGTTCAAAAACATCAAGATATTCCCTCTGAGGTTTATTGGGATATGATGTTAGACGAATTGGTAGATTTAGATGAAGAAAGACTACGAGCTCTCGACCTACTGAGAATTCAGAAGAAAAGAGTGGAAGACTCTTACAATAAGACAGTAAAACCTAAGGCATTCACGCCTGAAGAACTAGTTTGGAAGGTAATTCTTCCTATGGATCAAAAAGATCTAAGCATGGGAAAATGGTCACCCAAGTGGGAAGGACCCTTCAAAATTATTCAAACTTTTTCTAGTGGAGCTTATGAGGTCGAAGAGTTAAGCGAAGATAAAAGACTCTTGAGAGTAAACGGCAAATATTTGAAAAAATATAAACCTATGCTCCAAGAGATCAAAATAAATAACAATTAATGACTAAGTTAACCATAAAGCCAAAATGGGAAATAACATTGATTAACCAAAATGGCTACATTGTATTACAAAAATTACAGTACATGGTCAATGAATTACAGAGCAAATTAAAAAGGGACAGAGGCTTTTAGACAAAGATATTTGGCTCGCTGTAACTCCAGTCGTTTGTTACACAAGGCATTCGCCTGAGAAATTTTGGAAATCTGGTCATCTAGAGCCTGGGCCCTTTCAGCAAACTCTAGGCCTCATGCAACTTCATCTTGGCTCTCTGCGTCTGAAACAGTCGAAAGAAGTTCTTCCTTGCGCTTAGTATTAGCGTTTAACCTGGCTTCCAACTCCTCGATCTGCGCCCGTATAGAGGCATTATCCTGATCTATGGCTTCGATTTCCTGTTGCTGGGACGTTCTCTGTTTCGACAATTCTGCAATTCGAGAAGTCGATTCATCTACTTCAGTCCAAGCAGAAGAACTCTTGCCATGCAGCGTTTCGAGTTGGCTGTTGAACCCCCTTCGACGATTGTAGTCCGCAGAGACTTGGTCAATAATGGAGTATAACTCCAAGATGAAGCTGGAAATCTCTGGAGAAACAGCAAGCAAATCGACTGCACCCAAGACAGCCCCCAAACAAGACTGGGCAGTAG
Source organism: Vicia faba (assembly GCA_948472305.1). Classification (NCBI taxonomy): domain Eukaryota; kingdom Viridiplantae; phylum Streptophyta; class Magnoliopsida; order Fabales; family Fabaceae; genus Vicia; species Vicia faba. The sequence goes on along the minus strand of OX451741.1, from coordinate 928,256,760 downwards.
GATCCCCCTCCAAAGCCTTCATTAGATCCCTCTTAAAGAATTGAGCCTTAACTTTCTTCAAGACATCATCGAGAGGAGAAGTCGAAGTAGACTTCCCTGATGCAGTAGAAGCATCATGACTGGGGTCAGATGAATTTTCCCTGCTCTCGACGATGGCGTTCAGATAGCCAATTGGATCATTTTGCTTCAAGAGGGCCAAGTCCTCTTTAGACATGGGCTTTGTCGAGGTAACCTTTTCTGTGGCAATGGTGGCTTGGGGCTGAGCATTTTCAGCAGCATCGGCATCAACATGACCCTCTTCATCATGTTGCCCTTCTGTCTCGTTGACCACGTGAGCTTCCTCCTGGTGATGCTTCTCAGGGGCATCCTCTGTTTCAGCAAGAAACTTATCATCCACCAGTTCCTCTTCGCGTTGTCTGCTATAGTCAGCAGAGTCCTGCGGCTCCGAAGTTTGATTCACTTTGTTAGCAGAACTAACGAAAGAAGAAGGATTGTAGGTGGGTTCCCCTGCGTTGTTTACGAAGGTATCAGAACCTTCGACAGGATGCCCATCTGGCGCTGAAGTTCCAGCCGTTTCCTAAAAATAGAAAAGGAAAAATATTCTGATTAGAGAGATGTACAATCGAAGGTGATCATCGACACTTAAGTTAAAAGTGGTCGGAGGCATTACATGTACAGGAACCTCAGCCCCAGGGCTGGAGTTGTCGCTCTCAACAGGATTACTGAGCAAGACATTTAGCTCCTCCTCCGTGGGTTCTTTGATGATCACAGGGGGTGGCCTGGGTTTATTCCCTGTGACTTTAGTTCTCATCACAGGTCGAGGTTCAGGGGCAGGAGCAACCTTTTTCAGCTTTCTCTGTTTGAGAGGAACATGAGGAGATTCCTCTTCGTCGCCACTCGAAGTTTCGACCGTTAATATAGGTTGCTTCTTAGGCGCAGGTTCCTGAAAATCCCAAATGGAGTCGATTTAAAACACAGCATCGGGAACCAAAATGTTTAAAACCAAAGAAGGAAACAAGAAAAAAAATGTGTTACCTGTACTGGAGGTTTTGCGGAGGGACCTCCACCCTGATTGCTGTCTGTGGCCTTCTTAGCCACAGGTTTTCGAACAACTGAAAGGAAAACGTTCACAAATTATAATTGACAGATGTAGGTCGAAATGGAAAGACAAATATAATTTGAGGGAACGTACATTTCTTTATTTTATCAAGGACCATGACGAAGGACTTCTTGAGTTCGTCTGCAAAGTCCTTCTCGTCGAGGAACTCTTCGACATAATATCTCTTCCACCAGTCTTCAAAAGCTGGTGAACAGAGGAAGTTGAGTTGGTAGTCGAACAATGATAGTACGGTCCGACCAACGTACCTACTAATATGCCTAGTAGCGGCTTCTTCAGAGTAGTCATTAGAAAAGAACAACAATGATTTCTCCCGAGGATAAATTGGAGAAGGAAGCGATTGGATAATGCCAAATTGTCGAGAGACAAGATTCGGCTGGTAGGCAATCAGGCTCAGCTGATTCTTTGAACTCTTGAAATGCAACGACATTATCCTTGGAGTGAGAAATGCTTCCCACATTGTTGTATGCTCTTCAAAGTGAGGATCCTCTGATGATTTAGGATGGGGCCTGGTAAACCATCCTGGACCACACTTTCGACCGACGAAAGGGGCCATGGTCGAGGTAAATTCCTTCCTCCCTGCAAACATCTGAACGAAGTTTGCGAAGGTATTTTGTAGTTCCAGCCCATCCTCAATAGGAGTCAATAAGGCAAGCCTGGTGCCTTCGATGCGCCTTCTAGCTATCTCAGGAGCCTGTTCATTTATTTGGGGCTTCTGGGGAAGAAAAGACTCGAAAGTGGCATTCAACCAGAGTTGAAGTAGCCAGAAGGGACCAGCAAGCAGCAGGCTGGCTCTATTTTCGATTACTTTTAATTGAGCCGCTCCACTGCTTATCGACTCATACAAATTTGCCAATATTAATTCGGCCAAACAGATGTTTTGGCCGTGATGAAGTTGAGTAGCAAGGGTAACCATCTTCTTCGTCACCTGCAGGGATTTCGTGCAGAACACGAAGCGCGACAGCCATAGGGCTAGAAACGCGATGTGCTCCACATCAGTCACCACATCCGTCGATTTGTCGTGGTAATGGTTGGTGTAAGTGGTGTAGGTGGGTTTGGTAGCAGAAAACCTAATCTGGTCTTCAGACATTTCCTCTGGGTCGAAGTAGTCCCCAGTTGGCCGAAGACCAGTAATGGCGACCACATCGAAGAGGGTGGGCGTAACCATTCCACAAGGCAAGTGGAAGGTATAGTGAGTGTAGTCCCAAAACAGCAATGAAGCTACCAGCATGTCGGGACAGTAGTTAAGGCCAGTTTTGGACAACATGACCAGGTCATAAATGCCCATGCCTTTCCAAATCAAAGCCTGGCACTTCTCCATCTTAAGGAGCCAAGCGGTATACTCTGGAGTAAGACTAAGGCTGTATCGAAAAGCCCTAACCCCCCTGTTAAAGAACCGAAGATCTATTTTCTCCTTCGCAGGATCTTCAATATCATCTTTTGCTTTCTTTGAGCACCCAATAGGTTTGAGTGCCGCATGCGCGGGGAAGAAACCCTCAATTTTTGTGAGGTCAGTGATGCATGTTGAAAGAGGGCCTGACATGGCAAAAACTTGGTTGGAATATCCAACGGGAATCAGCAGTTGAGAGCCATAGGTTTCACGTTCAGCCTCACCCATGGGTTCAGGAACCCTTCGCATTCCCATGGAATTAACTACCGGAGCGGTTGAGAAGATTTCTGGTTGAGCAGTCTTGGAGGGATTTCTAACTCTTGGGGCATTGGGAGCACGAGTGCGTGAAGCCATTTTTTGGTTTGAGATGAGGGTGGATGAAGAATAAAGATTACTGGGATTGGAGAGGAAGAAGCAAAGGTTTGTTTGCAGAAAATTTCGTTCGATCGAAGGTTTGGATGCAAGAAAGCGTAAAGAGTCCAACTGAGGCACTTAGTACTGTTTATAGTGATTGAAAAAATCACAGGGTTCGAGGTCATTTAATGCCACAGACAAGAGTGGGGCACGTGGCACGTATTTGGCATTGTAACCGTTCTGAAAAACGGAAACGTTGCAGCATGCTTCCTCGATTTCAGAGAATGGTCATGATGACAGCATATGAAAGGCCATCGTGCGTGCAAAGTGCCTTACTGAAGTGACGTCTTGGGAAAAGGTGAAATGATGACTTTTTGAGTTTGTCAGTTGGTTGGTAGGAGATGAAAAGCACACAAACTAAGTTGTGGCTGAGAGTGAAGGACATGTGTCAAATGGAATATCAAAGAATGCCTTTTTCTTTTAAGCGTCGAAATAAGACATTCTTGGGGGGCAATTTGTTGGCTCCTAAATTCGACACCCACGTTTTATTATCATATAGATCATTAATTATGAGTCAGAAGAGTTTCCTACACAAGAAAGCTTCGACCAGCTGATCACGTCGAAGGCTCATCAAAGAATGACAAGATACTTAGAGAAATTCCTTTAAGTTGGAATCTTGTTGTCTTCGGCGTCGAAGGAGCAACATCTCGATCAAGGTCCCTGATGCCCAAGATCGAACGGTTTGAATTTTGAATTATTGGAGGGAAGACGGTTCCCAGCAGTTACCAAGCGCAACGTGTCATGCACATAGGCGTCGAAGGTTGTGAGCATGCCATGTGGTGTTATCATGAAGCGGTGTGACTGCCCAGCAGTTACTTAGGATTTTTTTAGTATAAATACTAAGTGTTCACGAAGTTATTGAGGTGTTCATCATTGTATACAAGTCACTCATTTAGATTCAAGTACCCAGCGTGAGAGAAAGAATCATTGAGAATGTATGTGTGAAACACCATTTACCTTAATCAAAGTCTTTTACATTCAAGCAATTTATCGTTTTCACTCATTTACTTCAGTCGAAGTCATTTATTTAACAACTCTTTAATGCTTTTTATTTACTTTATCAAGCTTTTCTCCATGCAATTTATTTAAAGCGTCTCTACTTTACTTGCATTAATCACCCTTAGGATTAATCAAAACTCTTTATTTCAAGGCCTTTAAACTCCAAAAATCAACCATGTCTTAGGATCAATCTGAACGATCCTGCGAGTCACCAAATAAGTAACCTTTTGGAAGATCAACGATTGTTTACCATTTTTCACGGTAAACAACCGGTAAGACAATTTACCCGGATAAATATGACATTGTCTCAAGTCCTGCCACATTTTTTGAGATCTAATATGGTAACTTTGAAGGAAACCCCGAAGAATCCCAACACCGCCTCTCCTTATTACAACCCTAATGCTCGTTGTGCTTACCATTCAGAAAGTCCAAGCCACGATACCAACAACTGTTGGGCTTTGAAAAACAAGGTGCAAGACCTTCTCGGGGCAAAACAAATTGAATTTGATGCTCCTGAGATCCCAAATATTATCACCGCTCCTATGCCCAAGCATGGCCGTGATGTTAACGCTGTTGGAGATGATGTGTTTGTTATTGTTGTTGATGAACTTGTTACTCCTCTCCTGACCGTTAAGAGGAACCTGTTGAAGGCCGGTTTGTTTCCGGGCTGTGATGAAGGCTGCCACCTCTATTTATACCAACCAACTGGTTGTCATTTATTGAAAGCAGGTTTCTAGCGCCTGATGGATGACAAAGAGATTTTGTTTGAAAAGACTCCCGTTCTAACCATTTCTTACAAGGATGTTTCAATAGTAACCATTTCCGCCAATCCTTCCAGGGTCTCCACCAAAAGACCCGTTAGGATTACATTTGTTCCTAAGGTGACTCCACTGATAATTACTATACCAGGGCCGATCCTGTACTTCTCAGATAAAACTGTCCCCTAGAACTATGGGGGTGACGTCTACTATCACGATGTCAAGCAAGATTGGCTGGCTGTTGAAGACTCGGTTTTTGTTAAGGCTGACCTCGACATTGGCAACATTGTGGGAACCAGCAAAATAACCCAAAGTGGAAGAGTGTTCTCTCCTGAGATTTCTCCTCCAAAAACTGCTATCGGTCCTGTGATCATCCCTGCTTTTGTTCCTACTACTATAATTGTCGTGGTTACCCCTACTGATACCCCTATCACTGAGTCGACCGAGATTCGGGGAAAAGGCGTTTTGGTTGAGCCTGTCCGGATGAAGGCGCAATCAGTATCTATCCCAGAAGCATCCAAGAAGGAGATAGAAGAAATTTTGAAAATTATGAAGAGAAGTGACTACAACATAGTCGAACAGCTAGGGCAGACTCTGTCAAATATTTCTATGTTGGCTTTGCTGTTGTGCTCCGAGGCTCATGCGAAAGCCTTGGTAAATTTTCTTAAAACTACCCATGTGCCACAGGAAACCTCTGTTGACCAATTCCAAGACTGTGTGGCCAGTTTGACCGCTGATAACTGTTTAGGCTTTTCTGATGCTGACCTAACACCTAGAGGGAGGAAACACAACGAGGCATTGCATGTCTCTATCGAATGTAGGGGCACAACTTTGGCCCATGTCCTGGTTGATACTGGTTCATCTTTGAATGTGTTGCCTAAGAAGGCTCTGGATAAACTAGACTGTGAAGGTTTGACCTTAAAACCCAATTGTTGTAACCCAAAATTTTCCCTCTCATTTTTATTCAAGATACTATCCTAGGTCTTCTCGAATACTCAATTTGGCTCAAAAGTTTGATCAGACAGATTCTCTTCCTAGGCAGTAAGTCAATGATTAGGGTTTGACATTTCTCAAAGAAAACTGATTCTTCAAGGTTTCAAATGGTCTTCATAGATCTTCATGTCTCCTAAAGGATGTTCATGCCGAGTTTCGAACCCCGCGTTACAAGTTTGCTCAGTCAATGGTTCAGACGACTGAAAATGACTCCATTAACCCAAAAGTTGACCTTTTGCGAGACCAAGTTCAAGCGATTGTAACTTCTTCATTATACGATATTTTTGAGCGGTTCCTTTTGCGTATGATTCTTCTTGATGTCATCTCCATTTTCTCTTCACAAATCAAGAGTTGATTACGTGTAGAAGATCACCAAAATTCAAATACGTTAGAAGTCGCTTCATGAACTTTAACCTAATTTTAAGTAGTTGTCGTCTAATTTCTAAGGATTGTGATTTCCTCAACTTACAATATCTTAAGACGATTATTTCTGCGCATGGTCATAAGTGATGTCTCTCACGAGTTTATCTTCAAAGATCGAAAGAAAATTGCATTTGGAAGATTTTGAAAGTTATCGAATCATCGCAAGTCATTTGTTTGATTTCAAAGTGTTCTTAATCATCATTGATCTTGAAATTTGTAAAGGTCGATGATGGTTCTCAAAGCATGATTGTTTGGCAACGAAGTTCCATTTTTATCAAACATGGCATGCGAGTTTCATTTTGAATGCAAATTTGGTGTGGACAAGAGGCGAAAATTAAGACTGTCGTTTAGATTACCATGACTTTAGGATTGAGTTAACCAAGTTAGAATTGAATTTTTAAACATTTATTTTGTTTAGAAGTTTGATTGGAGTACAAGGCGCATTGGTTACTTGATCATTCTGTGATTACTTGAAATCCAAGTTACCAAACCAAGATATTTTGATCTTAAACATCCAATTGAAAATTGCAAAGTTTAAATAAATTCAAGTCTTGAACAATAAACTTCATTACACCAAATTTATTCAAGGTTTCATATTTATTACATTACAAGTGGAATAATTTACAAGTTTTTGTTTTGTTACAAAAAACTATAAGTTTTTTTGTCTACAAAGAGAGAACATTTGTTTTGTTTCTTGAAGTCTCTGTTGTTTCATCTTCAAGTAATCAATCCAATCTTCGTTTGCATCCACGCCTCGTGCCCATGAAACAAGAAAGGAAAAGTTAGCAAGCATCATGAAAATTCAAGCAAGAATTGATGGATAAAGCAAGTTTTAACTCATCATTAGGATTTGCATTCGGAATCAGAAATAAAAAGTTTTGTTCTTAATCATGGTCTATCTCCTACTTTTGCAAATCACAAAATTTGGATCTTTTGGTTCACAAAAGGGAAATAGAAGTTTGCAAACATTACAAAAAAACAAAGTCAAACTGCAAACAATGTAAACAAAACAAGGTTGTAAATAGCAGATACAGTAGCTAGGCTGCAAACAGCATATACAACAGCTACGCTATCAAACAAAATCAGGCTGTAAACAAAAGCCAACAGCAGCAAAATGGCAAATAAAACAAGGATGCAAACAGCAGATGCAACATAACACAAAAATAACAAAGCAATTAATAGCAAAATAGCAGGACAAGTCTGCAACATAGCAGCAGCCAGCAAAAGCAAATTTGCAACCAAGCTGCAAAACACCCAAAACAACAAGCAACATGCCAAATGGTCAAAAATACCAAAATGTAGCAATACAAGTTATTAAACCTCTGTCATCATTTTCCAAAAGAGTGCAAATCCTTCAGAAAATCGTATAAAAAAGCAAAATGCTTTATTTCATTGAAAGATGAAAAGAGAAAGGGACAAAAAGATATCACTTAGCCTACAAAACAACCCTATATCAGTCCACTTGCATTCTTGCTGTCCAAACTGTCAAACCTGCAAAACCAGTCCACAATGCTGTCCCGAAATTGCCCAAAATGGCTAAGTGCGAACCTGCACAAATAAGCCAAAATCCAGCCCTGCACTAGCTACTAAATTTCCCTGAAAAATAGTCCAAACGCTGTAATATTGCCCTGCAAAGTCTTCACCATAATAGTCCAACTATTGCACATAATTAGTTAAACTAAAACCTGATCCAAAAAGGAACAAAGCAACATAAAATTATGTTCAAAAATCCATATTCTTTTTCCCCCAAAAGTGGTTTCCTCATGTTAATATAAGAGGACATTAACATAACAAAAGAGATGAGTTTTTCCATCAGAAAAAAAGAGGAGTAGGCATCGGTTTTTGGGGCAGAGCCAAGAGAAAAAATATAACATCATCATCCATAAAGAAAAGAACAGAGCAGCATTGTTATAAAAAACAGAGCAACATTGTTATAAAAACAACGACAACAACATCACAAGAAGGAAGAAGGATCCCCATTTCCTCATCATTTTTTTCTCTTCCAAACTCTTCAGAAATTAAAGAGAATAAATACAGAAAGAAGAAAGAAGCCACCCTCCCGGTCAAACGAAAAGCCAGAAACAAGTAGAAGTAACGAAGAAAGAAGTTACCAGGGAGGATTTTCACCTCTGAGAACATTCAGAGTAGGTATTGCTTCTGAACTCTTCAACTATACTTGTCTTCACATGCATATCTATGTTCAATCTTGTTGTTAGCATCATTGATTTCACTTCAAACCATCTACTGCTTTATTTATATTTTCGTTTGCCTTGTTAATAAAAAAAATTGGACATAGTAGAAGGAAAAATACATTTCACACAGAAAAAGCATCACAAAAATTACAGAGAAAATTGCAAAGAAACCAACAATCTCATACCAAAATTTTGTCCAAAATCTCTCTTCAACAACCTACAATATCAACAACAAAACGCACCATTCATTCATCAATCACCTCAGATTCACATCTTCATCTTTCTCATCACTCTTCCACATCTATCTATGCACCTCTACTTCTCCACGAACCTTCACCTTCACCATAATTATCTCTCTAAACAAGACTCATACAACAAGAACAACAACACACATTGAAGCATAAAGTAAAAGAATAATAAGAACGAACGAGCAAACAAAAAAAGGGAAAAGAAATATGCGTACCTGAGTTCTTGAGGAATTTTCTGGTTTTCTCATCATCATCATCGCTCTAAAGAAACACCAGATGTTCTCCGGTCTGTAAGCTTCGACTTCTCTTTGTTCTTCGTCCTTTTGTAATTTTTATTCTTGCTATTGCATAAAAAAAGATGAATAGAACATAAACCCTAAGGTTTCGAGGTTGTTTCATGCTCCATAAGCATTTAATTCGATTCTTCGGTAGATCTAGGGTTTTCATTTTGCTAGGATTGTGCAAGTTTGAAGTGTAATCAAGGAAAACGAAAAAAAAATGGAAGGAGGAAGCAGAGACGAAGGTGTTGATGTATTTTTTTTACGGTTATGAGGCGTCTCCGCCGTGACCACTGCCAACCGTAATATTGTTTGAATGCGTGGGAAAGAGAGAGACGAGAAGATTGGTTTGAAAGGTTGAAGAGGCACAAAAACCAAACACCACCATAATTTAATTTTCTTTTTTCTTTTTGTTTTAATTGAAAAAATTTGAATAAAAATTGTAATAAAAAATCATAAAAATATGAATTCTGAGCAAAAAATTTGTGAATAATAAATTTTGTTAGTTAGTCATTTTATGTTATTTCTAATAGTTCTTAGTTGATTTCTTCTAATTGTTTTATTTTCTTAACATGATAAAAATTCCAAAAAATAATAGAATAGAATTTTATTTTTCCCTTTTTTAAAATTTTCTCACAAACCAAATACCAAAAAATATTATTTTTACCAATCAATTTTACTTTAGTAGTTTGTTTTAGTTTAATTAATTGTTTATTCGATTGGGTTGTATTGATTGTTATTTAGACTCTTAATCGCATTGTCGATTCGATCCATCCCCATTTGTAAATTTTTACTCCCCATTCCCAAAAACTCTGTAATAGCATAGAATTTTAAATTTCTGCAATTTACTGTTTTCCTTATACTGTATAGTAATTAGGCGTGCATGAAAAGATTCAAAAATCAATTGCTAGATAACCTAATCAAAGCACAAAATAACTTGAATGGAACACACTTTTTCACGCGCGCACCTCTAGGGTAACCTCGCTCGTTGCCTCAGAAATGCAGTCATGTCCCTCGAATATGGGACACTTTAGCAAAGACCCTTCGATAAAAAAGATCATAGTCCCTCGATGTCCCTCAATGTTGCCTTCGATAAAACGATCTATTCCCTTACGAAAATTGCTAAAGTGTCTCACAAGTTGCCTTCTATGACTATACAAACGTTTCACACCAGTCCCTTCACATCTAACGATGGGGCTTCTTACCAAATCAATGGAAAGATAGCAACATCTAAAGGAGGAAAGAACATTTGAGACCTTTCGAGTAGATATATTAGCTCTTAATCGCTCACTTGCTCACAACCAAACATTTTACACCAATACTTTCACATTAAAACCTTTTTCAAAAGACAAAAACTTTTTGTATACGTTCTTATAGAGACGAGAACCATTACAAAAATATATTTTCAAAATCACCTTCAAAAAATAAAATACACAAAGACCTCTTTGAACTATTTTTTGAAACAACACTTTGTATGCGTTCTTATAGAGACGAGAACCATTGCAAAGACATTTTCAAAATACTTTCAAAAACCACACCACAAGCACATTCAAATAAAATCAAGTGATCTAGCGAGTAACTAAGAGCCCATGGAAAACCATGGATGGAAAGGGTGCTAACACCTTCCTTTTTCATAATCTACCCCCCAAACTCAAGAAACAATCTCTAAAGGTCTTTCCTGTGCTTTTTTACCTTTCCTTTTGGATAAAAGAAAAGTCGGTGGCGACTCTTGCTAACCGCACAATTGCAATCAAACGCAAATGACCCAAGTCAGTTCTCCCACCGTATTACACCAACAATATAGTGGTAAGGGCCTTCGACGGTTCGAAGAGAATGGTGCATGGGGAGGTGGACATCCCCATAAAAGTTGGAACTCAGACCTTCGATTCAACTTTCTATGTAATGGATATTTTCCCCTCCTATTCCTGTTTATTGGGCCGACCTTGGATTCATGACACTGGTGCCGTCACCTCTACATTACATCAGATGCTGAAATACCCAACCAAGGGAAAAATCATTACTGTCCATGGAGAGGAGGAATATATGGTCAGTCACTTGGACTCCTTCAGATACGTAGAAATGTGTGATACGGTGGGTGAACTGACTTGAAGGTTTTGCGTTTTGATCGCAAATATTGCGGTTAGCAAGAGTCGCCACCGGCTTTTCTTTTAATCAAAAGGAAATGTGAAAAAACACAGGAAAGATGAGATTGTTTCTTGAGTTCGGGGGGTAGATTATGAAAAGGGAAGGTATTAGCATCCTTTTCATCAATGGTTTTCCATGGGCTCTTAGTTACTTGCTAGATCACTTGCTTTTGTTTGAAATTATGCTTTGTGTGGTTTTTGAAACTATTTTGTAAAGAGGACATTGTTTAGGCAAACTTTGTAATGATTCTCGTTCGTAAGAATGTATACAAAGATGTTGATGTTTTGAAAATGTTTTCAAGTTTGTAATATGTTTTGAAAGTGTAGGTGTTTGTTTTGAAAATAGAAAGGATGTTTTGTTTTGAAATTGAGTAAGTAATTAGGAGCATTCTACCTACTCAAAAGTCTTTTTTGTTCATTTTCTTTTCCTTTGACATTGTTATCTTACCATTGATTTGGTAAGTAACCTTATCTTTGGATGTAAACGGGACGGGCGTGGGTCATCGTATAACCATGATTAGCAATGTTGCAAGGTACCTTAGCATTTTCTTTAAAGAATAAGGTCATTTGAAAGGCAACATAGATAGCGTCATCGAGGGACTATGATCTTGTATTTTTGCTTGTTTTTGCTTGTTTTTGCTAAGATACCTCACATGCGTAATATGACCATTTTGTAAGGCAACCAAGTGGTTTTACCCTAGGGGGTGCTTGTGTGCAAGTGTATTGTTTTTCATGCTTGGTTTTGTCTTTGATTAGGATTTTTTAAGCATTGGTTTTAGTCTTTCCATACAAACCCCAATTACTAGCATTTTGCATATAAAAGTGATAAATTACGGAATTTAAAATTACTACACTATTACAATACTTGTGGGAGGGGGGTGTGCAAATTATAAATGGGGATTGCAAGAAATGAACCTAATTATCTATTACAACGATATTGAATTTGTACAATAATTGAATAAATAATGTACAAAAGGAATAAATATACAAGAATGTAAATGTAAAGAAAAAGGATATTTGTTTGGATTTTTTTTAGAGAAAAGGGATTTTGATTCTAAACTAATTAACTAAAGGAAAATTATTAATCAAAATGATAAAAAGTAAACCTAAATTTACTAGGAAAAGAAATTAATTAAAACCCTAAATCTATTAATTGATTAAAAAAGTAAATTAAGTTTGTAAGAAGAATATTTTGGTATTTTTTTGTCTTAAAAATAAATTATAGTATTATAAAATATTTTTGGTCTTTTTATATTTTAAAATAATATATTAAATGGTGTAAAAGAAAATAACTAAAACCCTAGTTTTTAATTAAATTTACAAAACAATTAGTGAAATAAATAAAGTATGATTAAATAAAAATAATTTTTATTGAGAAAAATAAATAAACTATGTCAAAATATAAATCTAATATTTTTTGTTTTTTATGATTTTTTAATATTAGATAAAATATTTAAGAAAATAAATAAATAAAAATAAGAAAAAGAAATAAGAATGGGCCATGGGCTGTGTAAGTGAAACAGGGGGTTAGCAACATGAAAAAAAACATAAAGGCCCGAGGGAGGCCCAACGCTGCCAAAAAAAAAAGTCAGAATACAAATAATATGGAAAAATCCAAAAAGGGTACCACTGGGGCTCGAACTCAGGTCCCTCAAGTCACAGGCGCGCGCTTCTACCATTGGGGTTACTATACATCCGTTTATATAATCAAAACAATAAATATATGATAGTAACCAAGTCTGTGACCTGAACTTCATCTTCAACCTCACGCCCAGCCAAAGCCTCTGTATCTCATTCAAATCTCAACAAAAATGAAAATTGTAAACAGGAAACTTGTAGCAAATTTCCTCACGATTTCAGAAATGCAAAGCAATAAAATTAAAGATCAAAGATAAGCATGAATTTTAATGGCCCTAATTTGAACCCTAAAAATATCAGGAACTTCAATCTTAAAATTCTCTAATCTCAAACAAATTTAGTGAAAACTATGGACATGGTTAGCTTTAGGGCAATGATATCTACATTTTTCATTCACAAATAAACCATTAATGATGCCTGTATGAAAAGTTCCAAAGTCATAAAACTTACCTTGCAAGAGAGTATCGGGTTTGGATTTTAGTAGCTTTCAGTGAGTTCCAATGATTGGGTTAGCTTCTTCAAGTTTCCAGGAAGCTAATGGGATGCTTAGCTTGAGCTGAAAGTGCCTGAGGAGTTCTGGAGAAGTCCAAGTGCAAAGCTTTGTTTTTGAAAATGGAGGATGGTGTTAATAGTGTTACAGTCTTGTAACAGAGTGTGGGATGAGTTCTAAATGATGTTTAGAAACTTTAGGAACCAAAAGGCTTGAAAACGCACGAGGGAGATGTGAGTTTCAAACTTTTGGTCAGGTTAGGCAACAATGGAGGTATGTGATGCAGTTCTGAGCTCTTGGTGTTTTTAGGGGTCAAGCCTGTGTGGGATTTATGGCAAATGACTTGTGTATGTATAAGCAAAAGGTCTTGAGTGGTTTTGAAAGTCATAAGTACAAGTTTCAAGCTAATTTCTAGGTTACTTGATTTTGAAGAAAAGTGGGAAAACAAGTTTCAAGAGGAGGTACGAGCATGGGCTGGGTTATTGCAAGTGTCTAAACCATTTCTCTTGTGTTATGAGATATGTGTGATCAGAAAAGAACAAGTGCAAGGCTCAAGAACAAGTTTTGTGCAAAAAGTCACTTTATCAAAATGGCATTGTGCACTTTTTCCCCAAAATGGATATAAAGCACGGCCTTGCATTGAATGATTGAAATGAGACCTCTAACAGTTGTGCAAGCAATTAATTATGGAGTGCCTAACAATTTTTAGGCCTGCAAAGTAGATGTTATGCAACATAAGTTTGAATTTTGAATTTGTTCATCACAAAATGACTTGTAATTCAAGTGATAAAACCCTAACTTCATCTCTTTGATTCTCCCTACTAAAAAATGATCTCAAGGAGTTCTTGGACATTTTGGAAAGCTTGCAATGTTATCTACAACCCATCTTTGAATTACTTTTGAAGATTCCCTTTGAAACTATATGAAAAAGTGCCATGAAGTTGGGTCAAAATCCTGACCAAATTAGGGCAAAAATTTTACTAAGTGTTTTGTTTCATGACCATGTGTTCTTAAAATTATAACTTGAGATCCAAGAACTTTTGGAAGGATTTGTGCAAATCAAAGTTATATATTTCATGGAGATATACAACTTTCATGTTGGAAGTTTCTTTTGAATCAGCTTGCATCATGGTGAAAATTTGGCTCAAAGTTGTGAAAAAATAAGAAATTTCCAACACTTAGAAAAATTTCTAAGTTTAGAAATTTTAACTTTTCAAAATGAAATATTGAATTTTTAATTTCTTGATGAATAAGTTTCATATTTTGACATGCTTTGATGAATTGTGATCTTTGGCATTTGATTTTGACCAAAAAGTCAAAGTTTGACTTTTCAATATACAGTTGACTTTTAATCAGTTGACTGAAAATTCATCTGTCAATCCATTGGACTTGAGCAATGTTTTGAGCCATGTCATTAGGTCAAAATGATGCAATTGGACTCTTGATATCATGCCTTAAACCAATTGATCATTTTCTAGGTAAAAAAAATCAGAAATTGCCCTTTCCCAATCTAAACCCTAATTTTGACAATTTTGCCCTTTTAAAGATTTGATCAAATTTCTTGAGGAACTATGGTCCAAACTTGATCAAATGATACATATGAGTTTAAAATGTTGATGTGGATCAAAAATTATGAAGTTTGACTGTAAATTGGCCATAGTTGACTTTTTCCCCAATACAACTGATTTTTAGGTCAACTGCTCAATTGACTGAGCAAAAGTGTGATTCAAAGCCTGAAACCTGACATGAGTAACACTGAGGGTCCATAATGATACATGAAAGTTATCTGGGGAATTGGAAGTTCAAAAATCCTTGTGAAAACTCAAACCCTAATTTTGGTCATCAGTGTTTAAGGAGGTGTCTTAAGCTGATCAACCCTAGTGCAGTCTTGAGCCAAAAGAGATCTTGTGAGCAAATTCTTGATAAATGAGAGGGAAAATTTTGGGGGTACAACAAAATGGATGGTGAATTCATCTAAACTCCGTGTCAGCATTTCGAGGAAGTCCCACAAATAGTGGCATCAACCAAGACTGTTTCCCAGGTTCCGAAGATTACCAGACCTCCGCTAAAGATGGCTTCTCTAAAGGATGCCGAGGCAGTAGTCGAAGAAGGTGGGTGTACTATTTGGGGCCAGCTCCTATAAATTCCCTAGAAGTCTGACAAATTTGGTTTGAGTTTCACTTCAGGAGCCCAGAAAGCTGTTCGTCGTGCTCGTACCAGAGGACCACCTTTGCGGATCAACAACCATGGAGTCAACGCAGTTGGGGATAGTGATAACGGCTGTGACCTGGAAGAATGGATTTTCCCAACTATCAACAGAGGACTCACCAATTGGGAAGCCAAAGAATTTGTCCCAATTACTTTTATCCAACAGTAATTGTCTTTAAATTTTTGCCGGACTTGTAATAACTAAATAATTGAGACTTTTAAAGCCTTGTGTCTTACCCGAGGCACAATGGTCCATTTGTAAGGGTTGTTACTTCATTTTAATATGTCATCAATAAATCGTGGACATTTTTGCATGCAAACTTTACACTCTTTGTCTTTCTTTTCTACATTTTTATTTCTTTCAAAGATAGCTATGCTCTTACACACATTCACATATCAAAATGCAGATCTACATCCACTAAGGATCCCATGGGTAACGATTCTGCTATGCCATATTAGGACTTTGAAAATATAATCTACCAAGCCGAAGATGAAGGTGAGGAAGATTGTGAAGTTCCAGGGGAACTAGCCAGGTTACTACAACAGGAAGAAAGGACCATACAGCCCCACGAAGAACCAGTGGACACAGTTAACTTAGGTACCGAAGAGGACAAGAAAGAAGTCAAGGTAGGAGCCAATATGGAATCTAGCGTCAAGAAGCGCTTAATTCAGTTACTACATGACTATGTTGAGGTCTTTTCCTGGTCATACAAGGACATGCTAGGACTTGATGCCGATATCGTTGTCCATCGTCTACCGACAAAAGAAGACTTCCCTCCGGTAAAACAGAAAGTCCGTCGTATGCGGCCAGACATATCAGAGAAGATCAAGACTGAAGTCATGAAACAATTCAATGCTGGATTCTTAGCCATCACCTTCTATCCACAATGGGTCTCCAATGTTATTCTAGTGCCTAAAAAGGACGACAAAGTACACATGTGTGTGGATTACCGAGATTTGAATAGGGAAAGCCCTAAGGATGATTTCCCACTTCCCCATATCGATATTCTTGTTGACAATACCGAACAGCATAAAGTGTTCTCATTTATGGATGGTTTCTCAGGGTACAATCAAATCAAAATGGCTCATGAAGACATGGAGAATACGACCTTCGTCACACAGTGGGACACTTTCTAATACAAGGTTATGCCATTCGGGTTGAAGAACGCTGGGGCAACTTATCAGCGTGCCATGGTAGCTCTATTTCATGATATGATCCATCACGAAATAAAGGTCTATATGGATTACATGATAGCAAGATCTCAAACTGAAGAGGAACATCTTGACCATTTGCAGAAACTGTTTGAAAGGCTAAAGATATACAAGCTAAGGTTGAACCCGAATAAATGCACATTTGGGGTGAGGTCCGGTAAACTCCTAGGCTTCATCGTCAGCGGAAAAGGTATCAAAGTGGACCCTGCCAAGGTGAAAGTAATACAAGAAATTCCTGATCCTCGCACCGAGAAGGAAGTCAGAGGATTCTTAGGATGACTAAACTATATCGCTAGATTCATTTCTCACTTAACCGCTACTTGTGAACCAATCTTCAAATTACTAAAGAAAGATCAAGTAGTCAAATGGAATGATGAGTGCCAAGCTGCCTTCGACAAGATCAAGGAGTACCTTTAAGAGCCTCCTGTTTTGATGCCTCTAGTTGAGGGAAGACCTTTAATCATTTATCTAACTGTCTTGGAAAATTCAATGGGGTGTGTGTTGGGGAAGCATGACGAGTCTGGCCGAAAAGAGCATGGTATATACTACCTGAGCAAAAAGTTTACCGACTGTGAAACAAGATATTCACTGCTCAAGAAAACTTGCTGCACTCTGGCATGGGCTTCTCGCCGACTGAGACAATATATGTTGATCCATACTACCTTATTAATATCCAAGATGGATCCAATTAAATACATATTCGAGAAGCCTGACCTCTCTGGGAGAATAGCAAGATGAAAGATGATCCTGACTGAATACGACATTTAGTATACTACCCAAAAAGCAATAAAGGGCAGTGTACTAGCCGATCACCTTGCTCATCAAGCTATGGATGACTATCAGTCCATGAAATTCGAGTTCTCAGATGAAGACATCATGATGGTAAACAATTATGAAGAACTCAGACCATATGACGAACCTGAACAAGGATCCCGATGGACCTTGGCTTTTGATGGAGCCTCCAATGCACTCGGCAATGGCATGGGTGCTGTAATCATATCCCCGGAAGGATGTCATACTCCCTTCACTGCAATACTTTGTTTCAACTGTAACAATAATATGGCAGAATACAAAGCGTCTATTATGGGTCTCAAAGCTGCCATAGATTTGGGAATCAAGTCCTTAAGTGTATTTGGAGATTCAGCTTTAGTCATCAGTCAGATCAAAGGAGAATGGGACACAAAGCATCCTAATCTCATCCCCTACAAAGAACATGTGTTAACATTAATCCCATATTTTGAGGAGATTACCTTTGACCATTTTCCACGAGAGGAAAATCAACTAGAGGACGCGCTAGCCACTATGTCATCCATGTTTAAACTCAAGTGGCTAACGAGGCTCCCCAGATTACCATTGAGCATATGGACGAACCAGCTTACTGTCACTAGATCGATACTGAAGAAGTAGTGGACCAGCCTTGGTTCCATGAAGTTAAGAGGTATCTTGAGGCCCAAGAGTATCTGGAGGGAGCTTCAGTCAATGATAAGAAGTTCTTGAGAATATTCTCTGCTAAGTTCTTCCTCAGTAATGGCATTCTCTACAAGCGCAACCATGACTCTGTTTTGCTTTGTTGCGTAGACAAGGTTGAGGCAGAAAAGATCATGGCTGATATACATGAAGGCACTTTTGGCACCCATTCCAATGGGCACGCGATGGCTAAAAAGATCCTACGGGCTGGGTACTACTGGTCTACCATGGAAGCAGATTGCCACCAGCATTCATGAACCTGCCACAAGTGTCAGATCTATGCTGACAAAGTGCATGTGCCTCCAGTTCCTCTAAATGTCCTGACTGCTCCCTGGCCGTTCGCGATGTGGGGCATCGATATGATTGGAGAAGTCAAACCTACAGCTTCTAATGAGCACCACTTCATCTTGGTGGCCATTGACTACTTCACGAAATGGGTTGAAGCGACTTCTTTCGCTTCCGTTACCAAGAATGTTGTGGCCCGATTCATCAATTAGAATCTCATCTATCGGTACGACATCCCGAAGAGAATCATCACAAATAATGGTATGAATATCAACAATACTATGATCACTACACTATGCGCGTAATTCAAGATCCAGCACCATAATTATTCTCCTTACCGTCCAAAGATAAATGGTGTTGTCAAAGCCGCAAATAAGAACATCAAGAAGATCATACAAAAAATGACAGTAACCTACAAAGACTGGCATGAGATGTTACCATTTTCTCTCCACGGTTACCGTACCATGGTGCGCATATCAACATGGGTAACCCCCTTCTCCTTGGTATACGACATGGAAGTTGTTCTACCAATTGAAGTCCAAATACCTTCAATGAGAATCATAAAGGATGAAGGGCTGAATGAAGATGATTGGATCCAAACTTGACTTGACCAGTTGAGCCTAATTGATGAGAAGAGGCTTATGGCTGTCTGTCATGGTCAGATGTACCAAAAATGTATGATCAACGCTTTTAACAAAAAGGTCAGACGTCAGGTATATCAGGTTGGTGACTTGGTAATCAAGCGTATCATATTGCCACAAGGTGATCCCAGGGGCAAATGGACTCCTACATACGAGGGACCATTTGTGATCAAAAGCATATTCTCTGGTGGAGCCATGATCTTAACCACTATGGATGGCGACGACCTTCCACACCCTGTAAACATGGACACAGTCAAAATATACTACGCATGAATAAAGACCCGCTAGGTCGGCTGGCCTAGGAAAATATTAGGGCATCCTGGAGAACCACAAAGGTTCAGGCAAAAATTAGGGATAAAATACAAAAAAAAATATGTACACCCGGAAAGTTGAAAACCCGAAAGGGCGGCTTGGGCAAAAAAGGGTATCCCGGTGGACTGAAAACCCGAAAGAGCGGTCCAGGCAAAGTTTAGGGAACTAAAGCATATGACTATGTCCCGTTAGGTCACCTTACAGACAGCCTTCAGCATCTACTAACAAATTAAAACGGTTCTAATCAATCCAATCAACTTCGGACAAGGCAGCAAGTGGATGAGACGCTCAAAGACACGAAAGCTATAGCAGAATAGGAACCAATGTGATTATTTCACATAGCTATCTTTCTTTGTATCAATTTTCATTTTTTACGATGACATTCTCTTACTAGGATGTTCGTCTCATTGTACAAAAATACTTATTCAAGTTAATACAAAGATATCCCTTTGAAAGAGCAAAACTATCTGTTTTTCTTTTATTTCTGTGTTTTGTTTGCGAAAACGTCCAATGATTATTTTTGAACATATGCATTTGAACGTGACTACTGTTTACAAATGGACAAAAAGGAAGAATAGAAAATAGAAATACAATCACTAATGGCTTTAGGAAATAGGATAATATCTTTAGACTATTCCATAAAGTCCCCCGCAGATACTTTTCCAGCTTGAGCGGAAAATGGGACATCCCACTACAGGATCGCTAATGTATCTCCAGTATGCAGCTTAATGATATCAAGCTCTCTCACATCCCAGACAGAATAAAATTTCCAGTTACCGCTCCTAAGATTCCTCAGTGAAATCCGCCCAATTTCTCAGATTTCCCCAACAGGATTTCCCAAGGTCTACAAGCAATGCACGACGTTTCCCCTTCACAACAAAGTTTATTTCTCTAACAAATGGAAGCTCGTCAACACTTCAACTTCAAAATATGAAGACTTACACTCATACCCAGCAGTACTCGGGGATTTATTTTCCCCGACTCTAGCAACACTGCAGCATAACAATTAACGTGTCCATACATTGCATCCATACGTCATAGCATTGACAACACAAATACATAAGACACAATCTCATTTATTTTGAGAACATCATTACACCATGCATTTCACATATCATGATATCACATGCAACTAACCTTTCATCTTTTTCAGGAAAGATCAATCAATAGAAAATTTTCGTCAAATTTTCAATAAGTCAATTACAGATCAATTACCAAGAAAGGATTGGTCAACCATCTACATAACATATATTTCTTTTAGACCCCTTTCGGTTCAGTTTAAATCCTCAACAGTTTATTATGATTCTTTCCCGCAGACATCTTCTCTGGTTCAGATAAATCTCTCAATGATTTGCTCTAATTCTTCTCCAGATCCCTACCGGTTCAGTTTAAATCTCTCAACAGTTTATTTTGATTCATTCTCATAGACGTCTTCTCTGGTTCAGATAAATCGCTCAATGATTTGTTCTGATTCTTCCCCAGATCCCTGCCGGTTCAGTTTAAATCTCTCAACGGTTTATTCTGATTCTTTCCCGCAGACGTCTTCTCTGGTTCAGATAAATCTCTCAATGATTTGTTCTGATTCTTCTCCAGATCCCTGCCGGTTCAATTTAAATCTCTCAACGGTTTATTCTGATTCTTTCTCGCAGACGTCTTCTCTGGTTCAGATAAATCTCTCAATGATTTGTTCTGATTCTTCTCTAGATCCATGTAGGTTCAGTTTAAATCTCTCAATGGTTTATTCTGATTCTTTCCCGCAGATGCTTTCTCTGGTTCAGATAAATCTCTCAATGATTTGTTTTGATTCTTCTCCAGATCCATGCCGGTTCAGTTTAAATCTCTCAACGGTTTATTCTGATTCTTTCCTGCAGACGTCTTCTCTGGTTCAGATAAATCTCTCAATGATTTGTTCTGATTCTTCTCCAAATCCCTTCCGGTTCAGTTTAAATCTCTCAATGTTTTATTTTGATTCTTTCTCGCATATGCTTTCTCTGGTTCAGATAAATCGCTCAAAGATCTACTCTGATTCTCTCCAGTTAAAGATTATTCAAGACCTCTTTTGGTTCAGTTTTAAATCCCCCAACGATTTATCCTGATACTTTCCAAATGAACATTTCTAGTTCAGATAAATCACTCCAAGATTTATTCTGATTCTTCCCAGTCAAACAACATACAAGACTTCTGCTAGTTTCAGATAAATCGCTCCAAAGATTTATTCTGATTCATTTCCAGTGGAAATCAAGTTTAGACTTAGTCTATTTTCTGTCAACAACCACCTTTGGATGTCATCTGCAAGCCCATCTCCGGAAAATCTCCCCCCATTCTTCCAAATGGCATCTATAAGCCCATTCACAATTCATCTTCGAGTGCAAACTTCTGGGCACTCTAGTGTTCAATTATCTTCCACCTTCAACCCACGAATGGCGGATCCTCCAATCTAACTCTTCAGGTTTAATAAGATTGAACAGGGGCAGCTGTTGTACCCCAAAATTTTCCCTCTCATTTATCAAGTATTTTCTCACAAAATCTCCTTTGGTTCAAGACTGCACGAGGGTTGATCAACTCAAGACACCTCCTTAAGCATTGATGACTAAAATTAGGGTTTGAGATTGCACAAGGATAATTGAACTTTTAATGCCTCACACGACTTTCATAGATCATTGTGGACCCCTAATATTTCTCATGTCAAGTTTCAAGTCTTGGATCACATTTTTGCTCAGTCAATTGATCAAATGACCTAAAAATCAACTGTATTGGGGAAAAAGTCAACTATGGCCAATTTACAGTCAAACTTCATAATTTTTTATCCATATCAACATTGTGAACTCCTATATGTCATTTGATCAAGTTTGGACCATAATTCCTCAAGAAATTTGATCAGATCATCAAAAGGGCAAAATGGTCAAAATTAGGGTTTTGACTGAGAAAGGGCAATTTCTGATTTTTGATCTAGCAAATGGTTAATTGGTTTGAGACATGATTTCAAGATTTCAATTGAATCATGTTGACCTAATGTCATGACTCAAAACATCCCTCAAGATCAATTGATTGATAGTTGATTTTCAATGAACTGATCAAAAGTCAACTGTACACTAAAAAGTCAAACTTTGACTTCTTGGTCAAAATCAAGTGTCAAAAATCAAAATTCATCAAAACATGTAAAAATATGAAGTTTTTTCATCAAGAAATCAAAAAGTAATTTCATTTTGAAAAGTCAAAGTTTTCAAACTTAGAAATTTTTCTAAGTGTTGAAAACTTCATGTTTTTTCACAACTTTGAGCCATTTTTTCACCATGATGCAAGATGATTTAAAGGAAACTTTCAACATGAAAGTTTTAGATATCAATGAGATCTAACACATTGATTTAAACAACTTCTCCTAGAAATGCAAGTATTTCAAGTTATGATTTTATGAATACATGTTCATGAAACTAAACACTTAGTGAAAATTTTGCCCTAGTTTAGGCAGGATTTTGACCTAACTTCATGGCAATTTTTCACATAGTTCCAAGGGGAGTTTTCAAAAGTGATTCAAAGAAGGTTTGTAGATAATATTACAAGCTTTCTAAAATGTCCAAGAACTCCTTGAGATCATGTTTGAGCAAGGAGAATCAAAGGCATGAAGTTGGCATTTCATTCTTGAATTATAGGTCAATTTCATGATGAACAAGGATTCAAATCCATGTTTAGGATGCACAATCTTTGCTTAGAAGGCCTCAAAATTTCTTGTCACTCCATAATTAATGTTTGGCACAACTGTTAGAGGCTTCAACTCAAGCATTCAATGCATTACCCATGCTTATTTCCATTTTGGAAAGAAAGTGCACATTGCCATTTTGGAAAAGTAGCTTTATGCACAAAATATATTCTTGAGCTTTGCACTTGTTCTCTTCTGATCATACACGACCTATAACCCAAAAGAAATTTGTCTCAAGCCTCTAACAAGTCATCCTATGCTTGTACTTTACCTTGAAACCATGTTTTCACTTTTCCTTAAAATCAAGTAACATAGCCATAACTTGTACTTGTGTGATTCTGACCCTCTCAAGCCTCACATCATCTTATTTACTTATGCACACATCATTTGCATCAAAACACACGCATACACAAGCCCTCAAACTCCCTAGAACTTAAAATTGTATCACAAATCACCATTGTTGCATATTCTGACCAAAAACTTGAAACTCACATCTCTCTCGTGAGTTTCCAAGTCTTTTGGTTCCTAAAGCTTCTAAACATCAAATACAACTCATCCCTGACCCTGTTTCATAACTGTAACACCTCCATCATCAAGTTCCATTTTCGAAAACAGAGCTCTCCAAGTGGACTTCTCCTGAACTCCTCAACTACTTTCAACTTAAGCCAAGCATCACATTAGCTTCCTGGGAACTTGAGGAAGCTAACCTAATCACTAGAACTCATTGAAAGCTACTCAAACTCAAAACACGATACCCTCTTGCAAGGTGAGTTTTCTGACTTTTGAACTATTCATATATGCATTGTTAGGCTTGTATTTGTGAAGATAGAATGTAGATATCATTGCCCTGAAACTATAGATGTCCATATATTTCATTTATGTTGCTCGAGCATGAAGAACTTTGAGTTTAAACTTGCTGAAACGTTTA
This sequence comes from Vicia faba, assembly GCA_948472305.1. Classification (NCBI taxonomy): domain Eukaryota; kingdom Viridiplantae; phylum Streptophyta; class Magnoliopsida; order Fabales; family Fabaceae; genus Vicia; species Vicia faba. The sequence goes on along the minus strand of OX451741.1, from coordinate 928,232,926 downwards.
GGTCAGGATTTGGTACTTTCATAAATTCATCTTTATCTTTGAATGTTAGCTTAAATTAGTTACATGGTTGGATTCATGGTGAAAAAATACACAAGTTTCATGTTTACATTTTTGAAAATGGTTGAAGAATGAGCAAGTCACAGATCCTTTGGATGGAGGTTGAAGATGAAGTACAGTCAGGGCAAGTTATGTGTTATATATTTATTATTGTGCCAATGTTAACGGATGTATCACCACCCCAGTGGTTAAAGCGCGCACCTTTCACCAAATGGACCTGGGTTCGAGCCCCAGCGTCAGTTTTTCTCCTTTTTTTCATATTTTTCTGTTTCTTTTTTGTTTGAACAGGTTTGAGGCCTCCAACACAGGCCTGATTACTTTTTTTCCCTTTCTGACCCCTGTTTCATTTCAGCACCCCCTGGCATAAATTCATTTTTATTTTCTTTATTTATTATATCTTATTTATTTTCCTTTATTATTATTATTATTAGCATTATTGTTAATATTTTTTTTATTGTTATTAATAAAAACCCAAAAAAATGTTTTATTTATTATTTTTACACTTATTTATTTTATTTTATTTTATAAAATCAAAAGAACAAAAACATTTCTTAATAAATTAATTTCTTTCTTAATAATTAATATTTAAGTTTAATTATTATACTATATTATTTTCTTGTAAATTAAAATCAATTTAGAACTTAGGACTTTTATTTAATTAATTTCATTTACTAATTTAATTAAATTCACAAAACCCCTAAAAAACTTGTTTTCTTTAATAAATTAATTTATTTTATTAACTTAATTTTAATTTTCTTATTCTAGTCAATTATATTATTTTAATTGGGTCAAAACTTTTAATACAAAAAAATCCATTCCTTATCTATTCATACTCGTACATTATATTCATTTCATTTCTTGTACATTTATTCAAATTCAATATGGTTGTAATAGATAATTAGGATTTTAATTTCTTGCAATTCCCCATTTGTAATTTGTACACCCCCTCACCTAATGATGTAATAGCTTAGTATTTTTATTTTCTGCAATTTAATGTTTTATATACAAATGCTAGTAATTAGGGTTCGTATGGAAAGATAAAATCAATGCTTAGAAAACCCTAATTCAAGACAAAATAATGCATGTAAATCAATACACTTGCACACTTACACCCTTAGGGTAAACCCACTTTGTTGCCTTATAAAAATGACCATATTATGCATGTGAGGTATCTGTGCAAAAACAAACAAAATACAAGATCATAGTCCCATGATGACGCTATCAAAGTTGCCTTTCAAAAATTATCTTAGTCCCTTAAAGAAAATGCTAAGATATCTTACAACATTGCTAATCATGGCTATACGATGACCCTTGCCCGTCCCTTTTACATCCAAAGATAGGGTTACTTACCAAATCAATGGTAAGTAACAATGTCAAAGGAAAGAGGAAATAAACATGAAAGACTTTTGAGTAGGTAGAATGTTCCTAGTTGCTTGCTCATTTTCAAACCAAAACATCCTTGCTATTTTCAAAATAAACACCAACACTTTCAAAACACCTTTCAAACTTAAAAACATTTTCAAAGGATCAACACTTTTGTATATATTCTTACGAACAAGAATCATTACAAAGTTCGCCTAAACGATGGCGCCCTTTTCAAAATACTTTCAAAAAACACACAAAGCACATTTTCAAACAAAAGCAAGTGATCTAGCAAGAAACTAAGAGCCCGTAGATAACTACGGATGAAAAGGGTGCTAATACCTTCCCTTTTCATAATCTACCCCCCTAACTCAAGAAAACATCTCAAAGGTCTTACCTCTTCTTTTCAGACTTTCCTTTTGGATAAAAGAGTACGTCCAAAAATGGAGAGACTTGGAAGGCAGAGTGCAGCCACCCTTAACTGATAGGGAGATGATTGACATTTTTATGGGAACTTTGACGGGACCTTTCTTCAATCACCTAATCGGAAGCTCTTCAGCCGGGTTCATCGAGCTAATACTGACCGGCGAAAGGGTCGAAGATGGCATCAAAAGCGGAAAGATCCATGGAGCTACATCCTATGATGCTCAGAAAAATCCATACAATGGGAAGAAAGAGTCCAATGTTATTTACAGCCAAAAAGGCCATAACAAGAGCAATCACGACCAACATGTGGGGGCAGTCCTGATCTCTGGTCCTGCATCAGTGCAACAATGTCAATAGGGGAATCAGCGTAAGGAGGTCGTGCCTAAAAGACAATTTACTAAGATCAACATGCCACTGGATCAAGCGCTAAAACACATGTTAAAAGCAGAGCTGACTACGTTAAAGGCTCCTCTCCAGAATCCCAATACTTCTGCTCCTACTTATCATCCCAATGAAAGGTGTGCATACCATTCTGATAGTCCTGGACACGACACGAACATTTGTTGGGCTCTGAAGAACAAGATCCAAGACATGATTGATGCCACGAAGATTGAGTTCGAACCTTTAGAGGCTCCTAATGTGATCACTGCTCCTATGCCAAATCATTGATAGCGTCCTGTTCATTTTGAATTTTCAATTGTAATGTCTTTTGTTGTTCAAACACTTATCTATTAATGTCAAACTATGTTTCATTAATGCATCACATATGTTTGTCTTGAATTCATCCATTTGTTTTCATTATATTTAAACTGTGCTGTCTTTACTCCTTTTATAATATTCAACTCTTGTTTCAAAATTGCAAGCCTTTAGAGGGAGGATGACGAAAACAATGCCATAATCTCATACAGTATGCTTTTGGACAGACCTTACTGACGATGTACAGGTGTTCTTTCAATTCCTAAACACTGGAGTTATAAGGAGGATAATCCTTAGTCAACCCCTTTGGCCAAAGAAGTAGGAATTTCCTTTTTACACAAATTGAAACCTTTAAAACTTGGGGCAGGTTAGTTTCTCAGTTAATTCAAACGCACGTTCAGTCGCCAGCTTTCACTTTGTATACAACGAATGGCATCAAAATCATTCCTCTGGAATCAAAAGACGGTGATGGTTCCCTACCAAATAGACAGTCGTTATATCTCAAAAAGAAAGGCCCATTAAGTCAAAACCTACAAAGGAGACTTAAGAGAAATTGGGGCATCCCGCTAATCGTAATCCCAAAATGAGAACAGTCAGGCAAAAATCCGGGATAACAAACCAAAAGGAGGACACTAAAGATCCTCAACAAACACGAAAAACGTTGCAAAAATAACTGCCTTCCAACAAACTTAACTTGTCTGAACCATCACCAAAACGTCATTTCAAAGTTCAAACACACAATTAACTGAGTTTAGGACTGAAGAACATCACGAAGAATGGGCGGGTACAAATACACTTTGAGCCCGATCCTTTGTTTCTTAAACCGTGAACCAGACCACGATACAACCTTTCAAAGTCCTAATTGAATCATGGGTTAGTTCGAAAGCATACTATTACAAAAGGTATCCTGACTCCTGTAAGGCTTTACTCCAAATCTTGAGTTGAATTTTCTTATAAAAATTCTTTTATCTGCTAAAACGCATTTTCAAAACTTCAAGACAAGCATAAACTCTGCATTATTTGAATATTGTTGTTTGCATATGACTAATTGTTTGACAGCGAAGAAATTCACACGACGAGTGTCCAGCAAACAAAAGCTCTCTCAGTGAACAAAATCCCTTCAAATGGGATGGCACTTCCAATGACAGATCTCCTGTAAGCAAGGGGGCATGACATGTCACTATCTAACTCGTTTGGGGCAGTCAAGTCAAGATTCCGAGAAATCTCTCAAGAAGTGCTGAATAACCAGGGGAAGATTTACATCCGAGTCACTTGGGGCATTGAATATGAACTCTGACTAAGGTTTGTATACAGTCAAGCAAACATTTCCTAGCAATAATACAAACACTTGTTACTAGGGGCAGTGACAAATCTCCCACAAAGTCCTTTTCATAGGGTGATCCCCAGCCAGAGTTTCAACCTCTGAAAACTTCTCCCTAACTGGGTTTGATCTCAAGAATCTCCGAGGAGTTATACCAAAAGGAAACGCCTCTCCGGCAGGCTGGCGACATGGTTTATTTCCCCAATAAATGGAAAAATCCCCCAGTTCGAAGTTGCCTCTCAGACTATCACATCTCAAGGGACCATAACTCATATTCCCCAGTAGACTTTCCTACAATCCCCAATAGCTCCCCAGTAGAGCAACGAACAACGAAGACTCATGATCTCCTCTCCCCAAGCAGGAATTAACACTTTCCACAGAGTTTTCTTCTCAAGCAAAATCAACACTCCCCAATGGAGTTCTCCTCAAACAACAAAACAGGATTCCCTAGCAGAAACATTCTAAGCAAAGTTTGAAGATGTGCATGCACTTCATCCCCAACGGCCGTCCGGGATTCAGCTTCCCAAAACTCCCCAGCACTTGTCAAGGATTTATTTTCCAAGATAAAATTACATTCCGATAATATTTCATGCACATGATAAATGCATACAGCATAATCTCATTCATTTTGAGAACATCATTACACCATGCACTTCATACATCATGACATTTCATGCAGCTAACCCTTTACCTCTTCAGGAAAGATCAATCAACAGATGGGTATCATCAACAATTTTCAAAAGGGTCAGAGATTAATACCTGAAATAAGCCAGGACAATTATCTATACGACCAGCTGAAGCAATCCTACACGGACTCCTTCTCATACACTCTTCTAGAAACAGTTTAGATGCGATCCAGAGACGACTATTATTCTGATACTTACTCCTAATTCTCTTCTCAAAACAGTCCAGATACGATATAGATACGGATGTCATTCTGACACTCATTCAATACACCTTTCAAATACAGTCCATATACGATCCAGATACGGATGTCATTCTGCCACTCATTCAATACATCTTTCAAATACAGTCCAGATACGATCCAGATACGGATGTCATTCTGCCACTCATTCATCATACCTTTCAAATAGAGTCCAGATACGAATGTCATTGGGATACTCATTTAGCATATTTTTCAAATACAATCCAGATACTATCTAGATACGGGTGTCATTCTGCCACTCATTCAATACACCTTTCAAATATAGTCCAGATATGATCCAGATACGGATGTCATTCTGCCACTCATTCAGTATAACTTTCAAATACATTCCAAATACGATCTAGATACAGATGTTATTCTGACACTCATTCAATACACCTTTCAAATACAGTCTAGATACGATCCAGATACGGATGTCATACTGCCACTCATTCAATATACCTTTCAAATACAGTCCAGATACGATCCAGACATGGATGTCATTCTGCCACTCATTCATCATACCTTTCAAATACAATCCAGATACGGATGTCATTCTGACACTCATTCAACATATTTCTCAAATACAGTCCATATATGATACAGATACGAATGTAATTCTGACGCTCATTTAGTATATCTTTCAGATACGAGGCAGATACAATCCATTTATGGATATTATTCTCATACTCATCCCACTACATCTGTTGTTTCAGTATAAATCAACCAGAGATTTGTTCTGATACTTCAGTCTAATTTCTGTTAACAATCACCTTTGGATGGCATGTGTAAGCCCATCTCTGACGACTCTCTATCATCTCTCCAAATGGAATCTTTAAGCCCATTCCCTACACAATCAACCACCACATCATCAAGTGCAAATTTCCGGGCACTCTAGTGTTCAATCATCTTCCACCTTTAAGTCACGAATGGAAGACTCGCCAATCTAACTCTCCAGGTTTAAGAAGATTGAACAGGGGCAACTGTTGTACCCCGAAATTTGCCCTATCTTTTTTCAAGGCATTTCTCACAAGGATTCTCAAGGTTTAAGCTTGCACAAGTACATTGGGATTTTCAGTACCAAGATTAAAAGGAAACTGTCAAAAAGGGGGAAAATAGATAAAATTAATATTTTGACAAATTTGGAGAAAAATAAGTGTTTTTCGATTCAGCTCCTTTGATTGGCCTTTTGGCCTCTTTCAATGCAATCTTGGCTTGCATCCTTCGACTGGGCATGGGCCTCTGGAATGCTGGCTTGGATTCACAAGGCACAAAGCCTCCTGTAGCCTCCTTAGATTCCAAGGCAAAAGGCTCCCTTTTGGCATCCTTCGATTTGCACTTTTTTCTTCCCATGTGCCTCTTTCGAATCTGGACATTTTGGCCTCCTGCATGCACCTTTCGTTTAGGCATGTGGTTCCTTTTTTGCAAGCTTCATTTGGGAATTTGACTCCCTTAATGCTTTCTTCGTTTGGGCACATGAATCCTTCAGTACAAGCTTATGGTCACACCTTTTGTTTGGGCATATGTTTCCCTTCATGCAAGCTTTCGTTTGAACAAAGATCTTTTGCATGTTTGCATGAAGTCACAAAGCAGGGACCCCTTATGTACACTCCTTCGTTTGGCCACTTAGACCTTTAGCATGCAAGCCTTCGACTGGACAAAACCATCTTCACAAGGTTTCGTTTATAACTATATCCCCTTCGAATCAACATCTTTCAAATCTAACTCTGGGCATCCCATTTGAAGGACATGATTGATGGTCCATTCGAAGGATTTACAAGCCCACTTTAAGGCATGTTTTTGGTGACCCATCCAAGGGTCACACTTTTGGCTCCTTCGAAGGATGCACAAAAGTGACTCAATCGAAAGACACTTGTTGGAGGAAAATCAAATGGTATTGTTTGGATAAGAGTCTGGTCAAAGAAGGGTCAAAACGAAAGGATGATATTCAAAGATGCTTGCTACCAAGTTCATGCCTGGCACACTGGCCAAAAATGCTGCACAACAGTCCTGAAACACTGCCCCATTCTTGCACCAAATAGCATACAAGGCACTGTCTCTCGAAAGCTACAAAGAGCGGGTTGCTCAAATTGTTCAAACCTTTTGTTTTCCCTCCAAAAGCTTCAGGAAGGCTTGCCTATAAATAAGAGGGTCTAACACATGTTTAAGGAGGACTTTTGGGGCCAGAGAAACAAATCTCCAAAGATTTCTCAAACACCATAAAGCTCTCAAACACTTAAAAACTTATCAAACATAAAATCCAGAATCCAAATACTTGTCCCATTCGAATTTGAAAGATCCCTATACCTTGTTTACCTTCGAATCCAGCGGGAAGAACCTCACGCTTGTTCTTCTCTTTCGAGTCCAGCATCAAAGGCCTAACCCCTTGTCCCTCCCTTCGAATCCAGAAGCATTCAAGGTAACCACTTCAAGGTCCAACACACGCTCCATCCTCCAGCAAGGTAAGTTGTTCTAAACCTTGAACTTTTTGTTTCTTGCATAATATGTAAGTAAACTTTCTTTTCGTTTCAAGCATGTACATACCATTGTTCTTCTTTTCGTTTCCATCCTTTTAATATGTTTTCAGAACTAACCCTTTTGTTTTTGCTTCTTGTTTACTTAAACATGCATTAAGTACTAACCTGACCATAAGGCAATACTAGCATGGCCTTAGGCCATGATGCTATTCAAAATTCAAATGAAAGAAACAAGAAACAGGAAGTAGGAAACAAAGCCTTTGGCTTCCACACTAACCTCCAGGACAAACGAAAGAGGCAGCCAGAAGGCACACCATGCTAACTTCCAGGCCCAGACGAAAGGCACGCCTGCACTGATTCCAGCCCCCAGTCGAAGGAGGCAAAAAGTCATATTACATCTTGCACTAGTTCTAGGCCCTGTCGAAAGGCACAACATGCTGACCCCCAGGCCTCAGTTGAAAGTCACACTTTCACCCCTTTTAGGCCAAATCGAAGAGAGTCAGAAAGTGCAGAATCGAAGGGTTTTCTGCCTAAATCGAAAGACCCTCATTTTTCTTGCTTTTATTTTATTTTTGCCTTTATATTTTCATGCAATTCAATATGGTTGTAATAGTGTAGGATTTTATCTTTTTGCATTTTATTACTTTTGTATGATTGTTAGTAAAATAGGGCATGTATGGCAAGATAAAAAAAACAAGTAGACAACCCTTAATCAAAGACTATATGCATACAAATCAAACACACTATTCACACATACACCCTTAGGGTAATCTCACCTGTTGCCTCGGAAAAATAGTCATGTCCCTCGAATATGGGCATTTTAGCAAAGACCCTCGATAAAAGATCGTAGTCCCTCGATGACCCCCAATGTTGCCTTCGGTAAACGATCTAGTCCCTAAACGACATTGCTAAAACGTCCCATAGGTTGCCTTCTATGACTATACAAACGTCCCACGCCCGTCCCTTCACATCTAACGATGGGGCTTCTTACCAAACCAATGGTAAGATAGCAACATCTAAAGGAGGAGGAAAAGAATATTAAGACCTTTTTTAGTAGGTAGATTTCTCTTAGTTGCTCGCTTGCTCATAACAAAAACATTTTATACACCAACACTTTCATTTTGAAACATTTTCAAAAGACAAACACTTTGTACGCGTTCTTATAGAAACGGGAACCATTACAAAGACACCTTTTCAAAATCAATTTCAAAAACACATTCCAGAAACACTTCTTTGAACTATTTTCCAAAAAACACTTTGTACGCGTTCTTATAGAAACGAGAACCATTACAAAGACGTTTTCAAAATACATTCAAAACCCACACCACAAGCACATTTTCAAACAAAAGCAAGTGATCTAGCAAGCAACTAAGAGCTCGTAGATAACTACGGATAAAAAAAGTGTTAATACCTCCCCTTTTCATAACCTACCCCCGAACTCAAGAAATAATCTCGAAAGGTCGTTCCTTTTCTTTTCAACCTTTATTTATTGGATAAAAGAAAAGTCAATGGCGACTCTTGCTATCTGTAACAATTGCGACAAAATGCAAAACACCCCAAGTCAGTTCTCCTACCGCGTAACAATCATCATATCAAGGATGACAAAGAGGTCTAAGAGGAAGAGCATATCTCTTTCCTAGCCTTATGGTTATCGCATTGCATATTTTTATCGAGAAATCTTCAGGTGTCAAAGAGGCATCTCATTACGGTGAACCAACTAAATTCTGGATGCAAGTTGTGCCTTAGCCAGACAAAATTTTGGGTTCGCTCTATGAATCCCTTGGAGAAGCTGTTGACTACTCGAGGAACTACAAAATGGGAAACAACATTCTTTTGCAGAACCCTTCTGGCTACTTCAATTATGGTTGAATTCTACACTCGAACCGTCACTCATAACATACAACACTATCAATGATGAAAATGATATTATAAAAAATTGGACCGTCGAAGGAAGCAGATTAGCTCGCTTAACCCCTCGTGACAAAGGAACGCATATTCTAGATTCATTTACTCTGTTTGTGCTGATGTTCACTAAGCGTTATAACTTCACTCATTCAATGGCTCCTTTAGTTAATAGGAAGCGTGACCCTGAGTGGTTCACCAGAGAATTCCCTACTCTTTCCCCATATCACAAAGAAGAGTCTATGGACATTTGGGAAGCATTTCTTACCCCTAAAATGCTTATCAACAGCTAAGGCCTTCGGAAAGTCATTATAATCTTGTTAGCTATCAACCCAACTTAGTTGCTCAACAGTTTGGCTTAAACTAGATAAAGCCTAAACCAATTTTCAAGAAGAAGAAACATTTGTGCCTCCACAACTTGTTTTCCCCTAAAGAGGGTTATACAAGGCACATGGATCCATATGCAGGAAAAACTAAGATTACGCCTATTTCCTTTCGACCATCCTTTTACTACACCCGGGAGTTTGAAATTTTGTGGGAGGATTACTACACCAACGAAATATTCAATGTGTTTGATTTTACTAGACATCTAACTCGTGTTTTTGCCTCTATGCAGAACCGCTTCAAGAAAGGTACAACCACTCACATCAAGGAGATTTGCGCATTCCAAAAGTACTTTGAAATTGCGTATAGACCAGAAAATCTTAGTCAAACCATCCATGATGCAACAATAACTTTGAAGGAAAATTTTACGAAAAAGATTCCCAACTTTTTCCTTCCTCCGTGTGTTCGACCTGAGCACCAGTATGAGCTAGGTTTCAAGCTCGAACCTCTGAGATTCCCAAAACTGCCAAATGCTGATTTCGGCTTGGCATTTGTACCTCCATTCCAAAAATGGTTTGTATGTGGGTCTCACCTGAAGGTTCTACAACAAAATTAACAAAATCTTGCTAAACGGGTGCTTCCGACTAAGCATACACTAGACAGTTTTAGAGGTCACCTTCATGTCGATGTAGAGCTTGTTCGCATACTTTTCCAATACATGAAGATGTGGGATGGGCGAATATTTTGACTTGGTTCAATCAAAATATTTTCTTTGAATTGCTTTTCTAACTTTGCTTTCTTTTTTTTTCTTTCAGTAGTTGATCAAAGGCAAGCTATCAAGGACAAGGCTACTTCCGCAAGAAAGGTTGTCGCTTCCTCGAAGGAAGGCAAGAAAAATGAAGGCACCATCATGGCCAAGACTACTATAAAGGTATTTATTTCTAAATATAAAATATCGTTATATGTCTATTCCAAATTTATTAATACCTTTGCTTTTTTAGGCAAGCAAGAAATCACCTCCCACTCCAAAGAAACGTAAAACAGCTCAACAAGAAACTGTAGAAATTGAATCAGAGTCTGAAGATGTATCTCCAAATTGTTTAAAACCTTCTCCTAAGAAAAAGAAATCCAAAACTTCCACCACTATCGTCCAAACGAAGATCACCACCAAACTTCCACCAATAAAGTCGGTTGTGCAAAGGGCGCTAGATGTCAAAACACCAACAACAATTGATGTTGCTGATATTGTCGAGAGTAATAATTCTAGCCTTGTGGTTGCAAGACCTAAGTAATTTCACTTGATTTCATTTCTTTTTTCATTGTATTATTTTGGCTTTCAATTTGCACTAAATTCGTTTCCTTTATAGGGTGACCAGACTGGTACCGCTACTTAGAGCATAAAGTATATCTCTGGGAGCACTGGTTCTTGTTCTGTTCAACCTACTTAAAATAAAGGATCGAAAAAGGGGTCAAACAACGAAGGAAATCCCTTTTTTGAAGTTCAACAACCAATTTACCCTCCTACTTCACCATATTCAATTGAATCATCAAATGTTGAGACCTAAAGTGACGAATAAAGGCCTATCATCGAGGAAGTTCCAAACACCAAGGACCAAGATGAAGACCAACCTGAGAATTATTCACCAGTAATCCCCCACCAAAACATAGGTAAAATAGTTGATGAAAATGTGCATAAATATTAATGGGGAACCCCAAAGGAAGAGGAAATTGATCATGGTGAAGAACATCATGACAAGGGAAGGCTTCTGCCTGAAAAGGTTCAAGAGAAGGATGTAGGTGACACTAACCAACCTTTTGGGTCAGTTAAAGATTTTAGGACCTCTTCGAATGTTACTCCCACTACTCTCTCCCAAGAGGATTTAGATGGCCTGAAAGCAACATATCCTGCTGGATACCTCAAAGCTTTGATAAGCGCAAGGGCCAGTTCATATGACAAAGGTGTCACTTCTTAGACTGACTCTGGTGGCCGCTCCTCTAACTAGACCGTTGAACATCTTCTTCACCAAATCAAGGAGAAGGTCTTTGATGTCGATCTAATTCAAGTGCTAGAGATTAATATCAGTACCTGTCATGACATTAAATAACTCTTGAAACGGGTTGACATACTGAACATTTCGCAAGAAGCTACATATTTCATAGTTGATCTTGGGCTCCTCCTTGACAATTTTTCCACATACTACTCCAAAAAGCGAGAAGTCTCAAACAATATTACAAACAAAACAGGGACCCAAACAACTGAGTGGATCGTAACAACTGAGTCAACTACTAAAGTCGAAACCTTAGAAAAATATTTCTCCAAATATGACAAGGAACTCAAGTTCTATGAAGACAACATCTCAACTTGGGAGAAGCAAATTGAACAATTGAAGGAGAACATTCATAGGGCGAAGGATCGTCAGGATGAGATCCGTATACTCATTTAGAAACAACTTGATGATGAAATCAAGGTAGGCGTCCAACATGTCGAAAAGGCCCAACAACTGGAGACTGAGATTGAGGACTTGAAGAAAAACTAATCTATGATCAAGCATCGCTTGCCGATGTCTGCTTCCAAGTATAGGCACATGAAGACCTCTCTCCCAACTAAGTTTAAAACTTGTTGAAATATGTTGCTCTTTGTTTTACGAATTCGAATGTTTGGAAATTTTTTGTAACACATGACTAAGCCATTTTGGTGCTTTTAATCTTTACCATTTTGTCTTTCTAATTACATTCGAATTTACTCTGTTGGTATTTTAACTTCTTGCAGTATAGGCTTATATATTTTCAAATATTTACCATTTACTCTTAGAAGTCTTTATCTTCTGCTAGTTCTTCGATTTCATAAGCATTGTTTGAGAAGCCTTAAATAAATTGGAATGAAACTTCCCAATTTGGAGATCATTTTCCCAAAGTTTTATCCTTTCGATCCATAGGTAGGACCACTTTCCAAACCAAATACCAATCGAAAAGGCCTTGAAATTAACCTTTTTGTTATAAGTTTTCTCTACTCTTTTATTCTGCCTTCTTAACAACTCCAAGGCTTTTAGCCTCTCTTCGTTTAAATCAACCAATTCATCTAACATCATATTCTAATATAATTCCGATGAAATTTTATATTGTCTCTATATCCTAGTGGATTCTAGACATATTTCGACTGGTAATATTGCATCGTGATCACATGTTAGTCGAAAGGGCGTGGCATTGGTAGCCTCTTTAGGAGATGTTTGGAAAGCCCAAAGAATTTGATCCAGGGTCTTATGCCAATTCTTTGGCTTCTTTGCCACATGTTTCTTTATCAAATTGATCAGTACTTTATTTACTCTTGGACCTGACCGTTCACCTAGGCATAATAGGGTGTGGATGTTAGCAGTTTAATTCCTATCTCTTTGGAAATTTTCTACATCTATCAACCAGTAAACATTGATCCTTGATCAGTTGTTATGGTTTCAAGAATTCCAAACATGTACATTATGTTCCTTTGGATAACTCGATCACAACTTCTTGATCTACATTCGTCAAAGGGATAGCTTCAATCCATTTAGCGAAATAATTAATTCCTACTAAAATGTATCTCTGAACTTTCAAAGATGGTGGTCGAGTTTCCCTAACCAGATCCAAAGCTTATCCTCTAAAAGGCCAAGGCTTGATAGTATAATGTAGTTCACTTATAGGAACATTTTGAATACCTGCATGAACTTGGCATTCTTGACAACCATTAGCGAACTTAATGTAGTCTTTCAGCATTGTTGTCCAATACATGCCTTGTCTAAAAAGTATCAATTTCATCTTATGTCCAACCTGGTGGGCTCCACATGCCCTACTGTGGACATTTGAAAGAGCCAAATATGCCTCACTTTCACTAAGGCATTTGAGAAAAATTCTCTCAGGTGTCTTTTTGAACAATTCGTTACCCATAAGTGTAACTTAAAGCACGATACCTAATTTTTCGTTTTGCATTTGTTAAGGGATTTTCTAGATATTCTACTATTAGCTTCCTCCAATTTGTTTCTGTCAGACTGTCGATCGTGAAAACTTCAAAATTTTCCTCATTTGTGTAACCCAGCTTTAACATCTTTAGATCAAATGAGGATAATCTTGTTTCCATCATTCTCCCTCGAACTTCGATCAAGTCCTCTGACTTCTCCTTTGACACCTTATATCCATACGCTATCTGGGCCAAGTCATTGGCCTCTTGATTCTTGAGTCGAGGCACATGTTTTATGTTCACGTACTCAAATTTCTGCAGCAATTTGTTTGCTACAAAAAAATACATGATCAAATTTTCCTTAACACATGTGTACTCTTTGGTTATTTGCTTAACCACCAATTTAGAGTCACCTCTTATTTCGACCCTAGTTTCCCCCAGTTCCAACAAGATCTCAAGTCAAGTTATCAAAGCCTCATATCCAGCCCCGTTGTTTGAGCAAGGGGGGCCATCTATTTTGTACTTGAGTTTTGTTGGAATTTTGTTAGGAGAAATAATCAAAACCCCAACTCCAATACCATCCTTATGTTTTGAACCATCGAAATATAATTTCCAGGGCTCGAGTTCCACCGAGTTCTGGGGGACTTCCACCACAATGTGGTCAACTATAGAATCTGCAACTACTTGCCCTTTCATAGATTTTAAGGGCATGTAAGTAAAAAACTACTCAGTTAAGGATAATGCCCATTTTCCAATTCTAATATGCAATATAGGTTTTGAAATCATGTGTTTAATTATGTCAAGACGAGATGAAACGTAAACTGGTTTTATATAATGCTTCAATTTTGTACAAGAGAAATACAAGCATCTACGTAGTTTTTTACCATACTTTATCTAGTTTTTGCATCATTTTTGACAATATTAAGATAATAAATGACTCTTTCGATGCCATCTTCATCTTCTTGAGCAAGCATGCTCCCTATAGTGGCTTCAGAGGCAGAAATGTACAGTCGTATACTCCTATTGCTACAAGGCGGTGAAAGAATTAGAGGGTGTACATGATAGTCTTTAATTTTGTCAAAAACTTCTTAATGCGCTTTCCCCCATTCGAAACCTTCCTTGTTCATTTGAAGAACAGGAGAGAAGGCTTGAGTCTTGCCACTTAATTTTGAGTTGAACCTCCTCAAAAATTTGATCTTCCCTAGCAAAGAATGCAATTCCTTTTTTGTTAATGGCGCTTTCACCTCCATAATGGCTTTTGTCTTATTTTGGTTTATTTTGATTCCTTTCTTGTGGATCACAAAGCCTAAGAAGTCCACTGCATGCACACAAAATGAAAATTTAAGGGGGTTCATCTTTAAACCACGCTTCCTCATTCTTTCGAATGATTGTCGGAGATGGTCTACATGATTCTTCCCTGATACACACTTAATCATAATATTATCAATATAAAAATGCAGAAGGGTTTCGATGAAGTCATGGAAAATAGAGTTCATCGCTCTTTGATATGTTGCCTCAACATTTTTTAGAATGAAGGGCATAACTACCCATTCGTATGTTCCTAGGGCACCTGGACAACAAAATGTTGTTTTAGGCACACCTTCGTTAGCAATAAATATTTGATTATACATAGAATACCCATCAAGCATACTAAGTTCGAAGCCTGCGACTGAATCTATCAACATTTCAGCCACTGGCATTGGGTATTCATTCTTTGGGGGTTGTAGCATTCAAATCTCTAAAATCAATATAAACCCTCAAAGTACCATTATTCTTAATCACAGGCACTATATTGGTAATCCATTCGACATACCTGGTGGTGCGGATGAACTTACATCTGAGAAGCCTTTCAATCTCTTCTTTTATCTTCGACAAGATCTCTGATGCGAAGCACCTTGGAGTCTGCTTAATAGGCTTCTTCCCAGGCTTAATAGGCAACTTCAATTCTACCAGTTCTCTTTTTAAACAAGGCATTTAATCATAATCCCATGCAAATCAGTCCTTGTACTCCTTCAGCAATTGGATCACTTAGACTTTGAGTTCTGGATTAAGGTTTGAACTTATGTAGGTTGGCCTTTTCACTTCCCCATCTCCCAAGTCAATCTCTTTGAGGTTGTCCAGTGCTAGCATTTTAGTATTATTTGCTACATGATCCTTTTCGAAACCCAAAGGTTCGTCATCGTAGATAACGTCAAGCCTCTGGATTTTTGTTTCATCGTCTCACTTATCAGGTGATTCTGGATCGAATTCAATCCCAGGTCCCTCTAGATGCACTGGAGTTTCTTTGGCTTCGACAACCATGTATTTCACTTCAGCCTCTAAGGTCGCTTTTAACTTGTTTTCGGCCATACAAGTCGAAATCTTTTCCAATAAGTTGAACTCAAACATGGTCATTCATCAATGGTTTTAACACATGTATTTAGCATTTATTTTAGTTATCGTTTCTTTTAATTGACGAGTGTTTTATTTCATTTTACCACATTTTATGCTTTGATTGCATGTTTTAGTGTTTTCAGAGTCAGAGAGATAAAACAAGACAATTCAGGGCAAAAAAGTGCAAAATTTTAGAGTTTCAAAGAAAGTAAAAAATCCACCTACAGGAGGCCTGACACGGCCATCCATGTTGCCCAACACGGGCTGTGTCAGGATGTGTAAGTGAAGAAAGAGGGAAGTCAGGGGTGCAACACAGGCAGTTGTGTTGCTCAACACGGGCTGTATTGCAACCCATGGGAGTTGAAGTTGATACTTAAAAATCCAAAAGGCCAACATGGGCGGTCGTGTTGCCGAACACGGGCCGTGTTGGCCGATGACGCTGGTTTCTGATTTCTCTCTCTCTCTCTCTCTCTCTCTCTCTCTCTCTCTCTCTCTCTCTCTCTCTCTCTCTCTCTCTCTCTTTTTTTCCCATCTGTTAAGCTGTGGGGGGCATTTTGGGTACTTCTAACCGACCTAAATGGGTTTTTGCTATTTAGACGACTTTCCACGATGAATTGGAAAACTTTTGACTGGAGAAGATTATGAACGATAAAGATTGGTGCTTTCAAGAGATTTGGAGACGAAGATTCCTTCATGAGCAACATCAATTGAAGATTGAAGAATCCTCACCTTTTGTAATGTCTAGTTTTATTATTGCTTTTCTTTTGAATACTATAAGAGGCTAAATCCCCAAATGCTAGGGGGTGTCCCTGATTTTATTTTGTAATAACTTTGAATTTCTGATTTCATCAATTACATGGTTTTTATTATTTGATTTAATTGTACAAGGTTTTTCATGCTTTCTTTATCAAACAAATAATGATTGTTCTACGGTTAACAATTAGTTGGACCGCAACTGTTAAGGTTTTTATACAATTAGACTATAGTAGATATCACCTAGGACTAGGGATACCCTATAGTTATCGTATTTAACCCTTGATAAAATAAAGGCTTGACTCCATCAGATATCTCTAAGGACTTAAGATTTAGGATGGGTGGTTAAAGGTTTTCTTACTAAGGACTTAAGAGAAAATAATCTAAAGGGCTGGTAGTTAAAGGTAATGAACTTGTTGAAGAGATCAAGAGTAAAGGTTATTATAGGATCATATCACACACCTACCCCTAGCATTCTCCTCATATTAGTGAAAATCCACTTTATATTCCTGCTATTTGTTAAGTGAAAATTTCACAATCAAAATGCTAAATCAAGTTTTGTCTAATTGAACACAAATTGGACTCAATACTGATACGCAGTCCTTGAGATCGACATTCATGGAATTTCCCTATTATTAAAAGAGGAAAAAATAGTACACTTTCTATTTTTCCTATCAGTCACCGTCTTCGTCCCCCAACCAGTTGGCTGAAGTCTTGATACCCCTTCTATATCATCTTCCTCTCCCATAATTTCCATGTCCCATTGGAACCCATGGGTTGGGTGCAAGTTGAGGAAATAAAGGGCTTTACTCGATGGTGAATAAGCATGATCCACAAAGGCGCAAGTGTAAAAACAAGATTTGGTTCTGCAATATTATCTCTAAGTTTTGATGATAACAAATGAGTATGTTTGTATGAACAATTTTGATACTCTAATGTTTGTTATTTTTAAGTATTTAACAAACAGGTTCTGCTTCTGATGGATGGCGTGGCCAAGACATTAGAAGACAATTAATTTTGCTTCTGTGCTACACAAGATCTGAAGTCTAAAGAAACCAGACAGAAGATCTGAAGACAAAAGTTTCTACTGAAGTCCAAATGCTAAAGACTTATGTTTCTGAAGACAACGTGTTATAAAGAAACAAGTTAGAAGATCTGAAGACATAAGTTTCTACTTAAGTCCAGATGCTGAAGACTAGTGTTTCTGAAGACAAAGGGTTCTAAAGACCAAGTGCTGAAGATTCTGATAGACGAAGTTTTAAAGACTCTGAAGACTTGAAGTTCTAAAAGACCCATGGTTCTAAGAAAAGGGTTCTAAAGACCAAGTGCTAAAGACTCTGAAGACAGAAGTTCTAAAGACTCTAAAGACTTGAAGTTCTAAATACCCAACTTTCTAAGAAAAGGTTCTCACGACCAAGTGCTGAAGACTCTGAAGATGCAGTTCTGAAGACTTGAAGTTCTGATGACCTCGTGTTATGTTCTCGCTTCTAAACACATGCTCGCAGAAGCCTCTGAAGTGCAAAAGGAAAGAAGATAACATTAACGTGGTATAAATAGTACATTGTACAATCAACATTTCATTCCACTACCATGAAAGGATGGGCTTGCTGCACGATCTTGTCCCCCACGTGATTGCTTACGCTGCCAATGTTTCTAAAAATCCCAAGAGTACCCTTCAACATATATATTATTTTATTGTCTATACAAAGGCTTGAAGACTAAGAGAGAAAGTTGTCAATCAACAAATATCTACACACAAAGCATTGTTCATATATTTCATATTCTTAATTCATTGTTCTTAAAATATCTTACATATTTAGCTTGTGTAGAAGCAATATCATTGTAAACAAAAATTGTATTCAAACTGTTGTTTGATTTCCTTAAGGGACCGGTTAGGTATGTATCCTTAAGAAGTCTATGACTAGTGTGTCTTAGAGGTTTGAGTTTCCTTAAGGGACCATTAGGTCTGTATCCTTAAGAAGTCTAGGACTTGTGAGTCTTATAGGTTGTTTGTCACTCGCGAATAGAGAAACTGCAAACTCTTTAGGTACACTTTGCTATTTTTCCTATCAGTCACCGTCTATCCGTGTGTCTTTAGGTACACTTGCTATTTTTCCTATCAGTCATTGTCTTCGTCCCCTCAACCAGTTGGATTATTGGATTAAGTCCTCGATTGAGAGAGGCGAAATCACCTTGGCGAGTGGAATAGACTAGCTTGATAATTTTTAAGTGAACTAGTATAAACATACCTTGTTCTTTACTTCCTATTCTTAATTATTGTTATTATCAAGAGTGAAGGAAAAAGTATTTTAATTAAAGGGGGATATTTTTAAAAGAGAAGTTTTGAGTTAAAAACCCAATTCAACCCCCCCCCCCCTCATTTCTTGTGTTTTTCACACCTTCAATTGGAATCAAAGCTCCGGTTCTGAGGAGATAAAAAGTTTGCATTTTTATCAACACTTAACAGTGTTCAGTACCGATCCAATGTGTGTGTGAAAAGCTGATGGCTACACGTACTTCCACTGTTGATAATAGGGATAATGATAGAGATCATTATAGTTCAAAACCTCCTATGTTTGATGGGGAGAAATTTGACTATTGAAAGGATAAAATTGAAAGTTACTTTTTGGCATATGACTTGGATCTATGGGATTTGGTAGTTCATGGCTACACTCGACCAGTAGATGATAAAGGTCAGAAGATTACAAGAAGTGCAATGACAAAAACACAAAAGAAAGTTTACAATAATTATTACAAAGTAAGAAACAAAGGCAATGCACAAGTAAAGTAAACAAAGGCTCTGGCCTTAATTTAAAAATACGAAGCCTTCAAGATGGAAGACGACGAATATGTGGAAACAAAGTTTTCAAGATTTTAGACTCTTGTGGCAGGACATAAGGTTCTGAATAAAGGATACTCTACAGCAGATCATGTTAAAAACATAGAAGTCTGTCGGTCAAATGGAGACAAATGGTGATTGCTTTTAAAATTGGCAAAGGATCTGAACAACATAAGTCTTGAGGAACTTATTAGTTCTTTAAGAAGTCATGAGATAGAGCTTGATCAATATGAACCTCAGAATAGGGTAAAATCAGTTGCTCTAAAGTCTACATCTGGAAAGGCTAAGGCTTATCAAGCTAAGGAAGAATCAGAAGAATCTGAAAAAGATTCAGATGATGAATAACTTTCATTGATATCCAGAAGAATCAGTCAAATCAAGAAGCATAGACAAAGTAAATTCAGAAGTCAACGAAGGACTTATGGAAGAGGTGAATCTACTTTTGGCTCGAAAAATGCTTTTGGAAAAGAAGTTATTTGTTATGAGTGTAATGAGCCTGGACATTATAAAAATGATTTCCCAAAGCTCAAGAAAGACAAGAAGCCTAAGAAGACTTACAAAGCTAAGAAGGATCTCATGGTAACATGGGATGATTCAGAATTAGAAGATGAAGATTCTGATGAAGGGCATGCAAACGTGGCACTCGTGGCCAAAACCAACACAGATGAAGAAACATCAAAATGTGAGCTGACAGTAGATGATAAGTCAGACTCCGAAGATGAAGCTGAGGATTGCTTCTCTTTCTCGTTTTCAAATTGAATCTTGTTTTTCTAAAACGGTGAGAAAGTATCAAACTCTTCTAAGTAAATACAAAACTCTGAAAAAAGAAGTTTGTAGTTACTTCTAAAAACTCTACTAATGATGAGCAAAATGTTTCTAATTTAAATGAAAAATTATTTGTTTTAGAAAAATCAAATTTAGCGTTTAAAAGTAAAGTTTATAGGTTGGAAGAAGATATAATCTCTACCACATCTATTGTTGATGAAGTAATCAGATATGATAGAGCTTTTCAGTATTTCCTAGCTAAGAGTATAGATAGAAGCAAAATGGCTTCAATGATCTATGGTTTTAGTAGAAATGGAAGTAGAGGCTTGGGATATTCATGACCATCAAAGAAAATTTATGAGACTCTAAATGTCAAACCAAAACCTCTTTCTGAACATTTCGTGCTTGCTGGCATAAATTTGAAATGTCTAAAACAAGAAGGTTATGATATTACTGTAGCATAAACATAGACACAAAAGGAAACTTCTAAACCAAAGTATCATGCACAAAATTCACATGATTATCCTGTTGCACAAAAGTCCAAAGGTGTCAAAACCTCTAGAACCGCTAACAAGAAAAGACCCGGAAAATGGGTACCTAAGTGTTGTACCCCAAAATTTGCCCTCTCTTTTCTCAAGACATTTCTTACAAAGATTTTCAAAAGCTCAAGTTTGCACAAGTACAATTGGACTTTTAGTACCCCATATAGTTTCCATGGATCATATTGGACTTTCAAGCATCAGGTTGAAGATGGAACTTCTGAATCTTCGAAAGGAGGAAGACGAAACTGTTGAAAGGGCAAAGCAGATAAAAGAAAAAAGTGTGTAGTTTCAGATAACTATGTTGAATTCAAAATCTGGTTCAAGATGATCGAACCACATAGCTGATTGAAAGGAGTGGTTGGAAGATTTTGACAAATCGAAGAAGAGAACGCTTGCTTTGATCCCTAAGTTTTGACTGGGCAATGGCTTCCTTTGAACAACCTGCTTTGATCCACCTCTAAACCCTTCAACGCACATAGTTTTGACACTACGAAATACAAGTCTATCTTCATGCTTTCTTCGATCCACAAGCTTCGACTGGGCATTGGCTTCCTTCGAGCAACTTGCTTCGATCCACCTCTAAATCCTTTGACACACATAGTTTCGACACTATGAATTACAATTTGATGTTTGGACATTTGAACTTTCGACCACTTAATCAACTGATTACTCAAGATATGGTTACTGGTAGGAAAGCAATCCAAAAATTCTTTCGTTTCGACTATGCCAATGAGATCATCTTGCATACTCAAAGTGGTACATTTAGATGAATGTTGGTCCATTCGAAGAACATACAATTGGTGGAAACAATTATTGTTTTGTCTGTTGATGAGTTTGGTCAAAGGATCAGATGAATCTGTTCCATTCGAAGAACATACAATTTGTGGAAACAAATATTGTTTTTTCTGTTGATGAGTTTGGTCGAAGGTTTAGATGAACGTGGTCCATTTGAAGAACACACAATTAGTGGAAACAAATATTGTTTTGTCTGTTGATGAGTTTGGTTGAAGGTTGTGGATCTATGTGATCAAAATGAAAGGACGGAGTAAGTGTTACATTCAGATGAATGAGGTCCATTCGAAGAACATACAGTTGGTGGAAACAAATATTGCTTTCTTTGTTGATGAGTTTGGTCTAAAGTTGTGGATCTATGTGATTAAAACAAAAGGACGGAGTATTCGACATATCCAAGATGCTTGTCGAAAGCCAAAGTAAAGAAAAAGATCAAATCCATAGGCCATGCTACATGATCTTGCTTTACAGGCCTCAATGTTTGTGTTTCACTCCATAATTAATTGTTTACACAATAAATTAAGCTCTTACCAAAGTATTTAAAGTATTGTCCAAGCCAATTTTCCCTTAATGGCACAAAGTTACCATTTTAGAAAAGCAAGCTTTATGCAAAATGTCAATTCATTGAGCCTTGTGAACTTTATCTCTGATTGCAAGCAACGTCAAAATCATGAATCAAGTCTCCTGCACCCAACAAACATCAGGCCATGCTTGTACTTGAACTTTGGAACCATGAAAATCTATTCAACTTGATTTTTTTCATTTTCAACTAAACCATAACTTGTTATCTCAAGATTCTGGTTACTACAAGATGTCAAACCTCTTCCCTATAAATAGAGACATTATTTGCAACATAAAAAGGGGAGATTACCAGCCTTAGAATACTCCCAAAACCCTCAAAACTTCTCAAAACTCCTTTGTGATCGGTGGAAATAGAACTGACTATTTTTTAGCTGGTTTCGCGAAATGTCGCGGTAAGCAAGAGTCGCCACCGTCTTTTATGTTCTCCAACATGGAAAGGACAAAAGCACAGCAAAATTCCTTCTTTGAGAATGTTTCTCGGTTCGGGAGGTAGATTTATAGAAAGGGAAGGTGTTAGCACCCTTTCTATCCATGGTTATCCATGTGTTTATAGGTATTTGCTCTTATGTTTTCAAAAGATATTTGCTTTTCAAGTGTGAGTGGGTTTTGAAAAAGTTTCGTTTGAAAAAATTTCTAAGTAACTCTTGTATCAGTCCTCAAGAGTGTGTGAAAAATTTGTTTGAAAACTTTTAGAAAGTGTGAGGTGTGAAAAGTATTTTGTTTGTTTTTGAAAAGAGTAAGTACCCATGAGTCATCTACCTACCCTAAGGAATTAAGCTGTGTAAGTTTCCTTTAGGTAGTGCCATCCCACCATTGAGAGGTAGGTAGCACCACCGTTGGAGGTGTTCGGATCAATTCGATTGTAGGGACAGTGTGATCATCGAAGCAACAACAAGACACCTTAGAGGCTACCCTTATGTCCTTGATCCTTTTTTTAATCCGAGGCAACCGTTTCGAGGCAACTGTTCCGAGGCAACTGGATCATGGACATAAGGACCGCTAAAACATCCTATACTTGACGACCACGTTTCGAAGGCAACGAGTGAGGCGTACCCTAAAAGTGGTGTGTGTATTGTGTGTTGTTTTCAGTTAATGTTTGTCTTTGTAATTAGTGAGCTACGAGTTGTTTTTATTTACATACATTCTTTCATGCAAGTTTAGCAGTTAAAGGGTGCGGAAAGTAAATTGCGGAAACATAAATCCTACGCTATTACAAGGCGCGGGTCTATACATCGCCAAAAATTACAAAGACCCGTTTTTTAGTAAATAAGTACGGAAATTAAATAAAGCGATAAACCTATTTAACTATTACATTCTTGAAGGCAATTACATAATAATTAAATAAAGTAAATGCGCGCGAATAAAACAATCGGGAATG
This sequence comes from Vicia faba, assembly GCA_948472305.1. NCBI lineage: Eukaryota > Viridiplantae > Streptophyta > Magnoliopsida > Fabales > Fabaceae > Vicia > Vicia faba. The sequence goes on along the minus strand of OX451741.1, from coordinate 928,209,484 downwards.
TCTAAGGGTGTTGACCCTTTTTTTAGAAAAGAAAATGATTTTTTTTGGCTTTTTTGTAATTAAAATGAAATTAAAGCTGATTAATAACTAATTAATTTAATTAAGAGAAAATATTTTGTGTTTTTTTTATGTTTTTTATGAAATAAAATAAAAAGAAATAAAACTAAAAGTTAATTTTTCCTAATTCTAAATCTATTTTAATTATTAAAAGAAAAGTCAAAATTGCCTAATTAAACTATTTCACTTGTTGTTTATTTACAAAATAATAATAATAATAATAATAATGTTAGTTCTATTTTTTTGATTTTTTATGAAAAATATGTTAATTATGTTAATTGTTAATAATAAAATAAATAAAATAAGGCAAATAATAAAAAATGAAAAAATAAAAAAAGATTAAACCCAAGGGGGGTGAATCAGGAATTTAGGCCCATTTGAATCCAGCTCGTTTGACTTTCTGGAATCCAATGCTTGTGTGTTGACTCCTGAACATGGTGCGGACCACCTCCTGGCCATCAGATCTATGAGAGAGGCCACCTGGCGCTTGGGTCTGTGAGGTTTATGGTGAGTTATTTGATGAGACGCTGCACTGGAAAGCGTTAGAAAAAATAATATTGGAATTATGGGGGGACCTGGGAATCGAACCCAGGTCCCAGAGATCACCAAGTATATTGCCAACCACAACACCAATCCTGCGCGTTTGTTAGTAAAATAGAAAAGAAAAATAATATGAAATAAGCGCACTATATGCTGAAAAAAGGAAAAAGCGCGCGCCCGTTTTGAATCAGCCAATCACATGGAGGCACGTCCTTCATCTTCTTCGTTTCCTGTAAAAAAACATAAAGCAGATAGCGGGGGTGAGTTTGTGATGACTTACAGTGCTTGATATGGAGTCTCAGGGCGTGGTAAAGGTCTCTTTAGTTTTAGGGTATGGCAATGATGGATCTCACGTGCTTTGTTTTGTCTGAAACTGCCTGCAACCTTGCTTTAGATCACACACTTTTTTGACAAATTCTGAGTTTTTGCTCTGCCGTTTTAGGGATGCCCTTTTTTTCGTCCATGAGAGTGGGGAGGCTTGTATATATGTATATGAATGAGTATTAATCAAAATAAAGAGCCTTGAAGCCTTGCCATCATGTTTTGGATTTTGCCATGAACACCATTTAAACAACTTGCCATTTTTGTGAAAATTTGAATTTCTTGCTTAGAATAGGCCTTGCACGAATTTGGAAGGTGAATGATGGTGTATCAAAGCTATTCAAACTCAAAGATATCCCTCCATTAATTTTCTTGATTTTTATTTGAATTTTAAAGATTTAAAATGAATTAAATCAAATAAAATAAAATAAAAATGGAAAAATTAATTTTTAATCTTGAAATAAATTGTGGGACACGTGGGAGGCATGGCCAAGCTGAAACAAGTGGAAAAAGTGGGCCCCTTTTGTCAAAAATGAAATTTCAAGGATAGTTGACTTTGGCCATTTCACAAAAATTTCCCAACTTCTCCAATGCATATCTTGCTCAATTTTAAAGCTATGAACATGTTCTTAGACATTTTGGAAAGGTCTTGAAGTCCTCTAACCAATGTCTTTGGTACCATGTCATTTTGATTTACCAATCTAAAGTTATGGTCTTTGACTTAAAGTGCCTTTTTGTTGACTTTTGAAAATGACCTATAATGTTGAAATTGATAACTTTTTGTGAGAGCATTTCTTGGACTTGGAATGTGAAGATGAGTTGTAGGAAATGTCCTCCCCTTCAAGATGAGAACTGGATGGGATTTTTCTTATGAACCATGAAAAAGTTATGCCTTGGTCAAGTTACAGTTGACTTTTCAGCTATCCAAAAATAGAAACTTTTGACACCTTGATGATTTTTGAGCCATTCTTGTGAAATCATGGTCAAGATTTGACCAAATGATGATTGTGGCTTCAAAATAATATGTTGACCAAAAATTTTGACTTTTGACTGCCAAATGACCATTTTGCCCCTACAGTTGACTGTGAAGCAATTAGGGCTTTTGACTGTGCAACTTGACCTTGTGAGCCTTGAAACTTGACATGTAGGTGCTTGACAATGTGTATGAGCATGTGGGACTTGATTGAGCCCTTGAAAACCTCAACTTCCTTGCAAGAACCAAAACCCTAATTTGACTGGCTTAGGAGAGTGGTTGACTGTGTAGCCCTTGAATAGACTTTGAACCATTTGAGGTGATGCTTCACAAAACTTTGAAGATTATGGGAGGGAAAATTTTGGGGTACAACAGTTGCCCCTGTTCAATCTTCTTAGACCTGAGGATGTAGATTGGCGTGTGTGCCTTTCGTGATCCGAGGGTGGAAGATGATTGAACACTAGAGTGCCCAGAAATTTGCACTCACATAGTAGAGTATCAGCAGTGTGATAGCGGGAATGGGCTTAAAGATGCCATTTGGAGAGTTGGTGGATAGGAGGATGGGCTTAAAGATGCCATCTGGAAGATGTGACAGAACCTTGTCGGGAATGGGCTTATAGATGCCATTTGGAACTGTAATGGATAGCTGCGTTCGAATAAGAAATAGAATGGCCTCCGTGTCTAGAGCATATCTAGTCTGTGTTTGAATGAGTGACAGTATGTCATCCGAATCTGGATCGTATCCGGACTGTCTTTTGAATGAATCTGGACTAAACAATAGAATAGCATCCGGGCTGGAGCATCTCTAAGTTGTCTTTGAAAAGAACTCTGAATAAGAAAAAGAATAGCGTCCATATCTGGAGCATTTCCCAGCTATATCTGAAAGGAAACTCTTGAATAAGCAAGAGAACAACATCCATATCTGGAGCATTTCCAAGCTATCTCTGAAAGGAAATCTGGAAGAAGTATCAGAACGTCGCCATGCCTGGGTCACATCTGAACTATCTCTAGAAGGAGTCTTGAATAAGCAAAAGAACAGCATCCATATCTGGAGCATTTCCAAGCTATCTCTGAAAGGAAATCTGGAATGAGTATCAGAACATCGCCATGCCTGGGTCACATCTGAACTATCTCTAGAAGGAGTCTTGAATAAGCAAAAGAACAGCATCCATATCTGGAGCATTTCCAAGCTATCTCTGAAAGGAAATCTGGAATGAGTATCAGAACGTCGCCATGCCTGGGTCACATCTGAACTATCTCTAGAAGGAGTCTTGAATAAGCAAAAGAACAGCATCCATATCTGGAGCATTTCCAAGCTATCTCTGAAAGGAAATCTCTTTGATGTAGATATGCCCTGGCTAGATACAGGTATTGAATCTGGAATTGTGACAGTTGATAGTAATCGTCTTTGGATTGACCTTTTTCCTAAAAAGGCAAAACATCAGTTGTATGCAATGTCATGATGCATGAACTGCATGATTTTAAGATGTTCTCAAAGATAAATGAGATTTGTGTTATGATGCGTATATGCATATGTCATGATGTATGTCAATGTGACGTTTATGAATGTATTTTCGTCTAGGAAAGTAAATCCTTGACGAATGCCGGGAAGTTGGATCCTGGGCTGATGTTTGAAGAGGAGAGTTCTTCGTTTCTGCTGGGGATGATGGTTGCAAGAATAAACCGGTAGGAGAAGATGACTCCGTTGGGGAATAAACTTGTTGGAGTGATTACTCTGCGGGGAATTACTCTGTGGGACGAGATACTTCGCTGAGGTTTTGATGATAACTTCGTTGGGGATACCATTGCTAAGTTATGTTGGGGAATTTGAGGAACTCCGCTGGGGAATAGGAAGAACTTCAGCGAGGACGATCTTTCCACGGTTTTTAGCTGAGGATAACCCAGTTATAAGCTCCGGTGGAGAATAACCTTTGAATAAAAAAGTCCGGGAGATGTGTTCGTGCTCTGTAGGGGATAAGCTTCCAGAATCTACTGGGGATAAGCTTCCTACTGGAGAGATTGATTGAACTCTCCTGGGGAGATCTTTTGAGACTGTACTGGGGAATTTGTATTCCACCGGGGAACAATCTTATATCAAGACTGCCGGGGATGCTTGCTTAGGAACATTTGTATACTCCGCTGAGGAATGTTGAGATCTTCTGGGGGGTACCCAACTTCCTTAGGGCTGACTGTAGCCTAACTCTGCTTGGGGAGAGTATCGCTGACTTGCTAGAGAATACTGTTCCTTTTCAGGGCTGATGGGGAGACCAAACTCTGCTCGGGGAGAGTATTGCTGAAATCTGGTCTTACTCTGTGGGGAGTTGAGGTAACTTGGTTACATTCTTCAGCCGAACCTACCTTGGTACCTTGGTTGACAGAGCAACTAGATCGTTCGGATAACTTATTATTGCCCCTGTTTCTGATGTGGGAGAGGAAGATACCCTGTGGAGTGTTAGACAACTGCCGATTCGACAAATCTTCTTCTGGTAGGCAAGTGACGAGGTGACGGGACATAATCGTACGCTTTAATCCCTAACTTTTTCCTGGACTGCCCTTTCGGGTTTTCAGTCCACCGGGATACCCATTTTTTCCCAAACCGCCTTTTCAGGTTTTCGACTTGCCGGGTGTACAGATTTTTTTATTTCATCCCTTATTTTTGCCCGAACACTTTTGGTTCGCCGGGAAGCCCTTATTTTTGCCTAGGTGCGTCGACCTAGCGGGTCTTTGATTGTGCGTAGTATTTTTGACTATGTCCATGCTCTCAGAATGTAGGGAGTTGCCCCTGTCAGAAGTGTTTTGCCATGCCACCAGAAGATGTTTGATCAGGCAAGATTTGTTGCTCGACTTCCTGCCCAATGCCCTAAGTGACTCAGGCGGAGATTTGCCCCAAGCTGGTTGGCCTTTTGAGAGATTCTCTGAATCTTGACTTGACTTCCCCAGATGATGGACAATGATCATGCTGTGCCCCTTGGTTGGGAGTGCTTTTGTTCATTAGATATTCTTCGTGCAAATTTCTTTGCTGTTCGAACAAAAAAGTCATATGCAAACAAAGTTATGTTAAAAATGCAACTCTTCTGTCTGTCTTGAAGTTTTTGAAAATGCAGTTTTTTTTTAGTAAAAACAAGTGAATTTTTTTGTAAACTGTGATGTCAACTCGTTATTTTACCGCAAGCCTTAAGGAGTCAGGATACCTTTGGTAACAGTATGCTTTCGAACTAACCCATGCTTCAGCTAGGACTTTTAAAGGTTGTAGCGTGGCCTTGTTCATGGTTTAAGAAACAAAGGATAAAGGCTCAAATTATATTTGTACCCACCCGCTCTTCGTGATGTTCTTCAAACCTAAACTCAGTTGATCGTGCGTTAGACCTTGTTTGAGTCTTTGTCCTGATGTTCCAATGATGGTTCAGATATTGACAGTTTATTTTGAATAGGCAGTCATTTTTTTTTGTCGAGGGTTTGTAAGACCTCTTTCCTTTCTAATTTTGTTATCCCTGTTTTTTGCCTGAACTGTTTCTTTTTTTGTATTTACAGTCAGCGGGATGCCCCAGTTTTTGTAAGTCTCCTTCATAGGTTTTAACTTAATGGGTTTTTATTTTGAAAGATAATGACTGGCTGTCCTTTATGATTATTCGGAACCATCGTTGTCTTTTGTTTCAGAAGGACTTCTTTTGATGCCATTCGTTGTGCACTTGGATCAACTGAGAGAACTACCCTGCCCCAGGTTATGATTAAGGGTTTTAATTTTCAAAAAGAAAAACTCCTACTTCTTTGGCTCGAAGGGGTTGACGAGGGATTATCTTCCTTATTACTCCAGTGTTTAGGAATTGAAACAATGCATGTACCTCATCAGCGGGGTCTGTTCAAAAGCATACTGTAGATCGTGGTATCGCTTTTGTCATCCTCCCTCAAGAGGCTTAGAATTATTAATTGAGAGTTGACATCAAAAAATGAAAGTAGTTTGAATATAGCGAATGCGAATATATTGATTCAAAACAGACATATGCGATGCATTGATAACGTAAAAGAGTTTGACATGAACAAATGTTTGAACAGTCAAAGAAAAATACAACTTGAACATTCGAATGAACAAAAGCTTCTTAGTTTGCACTAGTCATCTCAGATGGAAGATTCTCAGCAGAAGATTTTCATTTTGCCACCCGGCATGAACTCCAGCACCCTTCCGTCGATCAAGTCCTGGATCTTGTTCCTCAAGCTCCAACAGTCGTCAGTGTCATGTCCAGGACTGTCAGAATGGTAGGCACACCTTTCATCAGGATTGTACTTCAGGGAGGTTATGTTGAGATTCTTAGGAGGATCCTTTAAAGCAATCAGCTTGACCTCCAACAAGCGTCTCAGTATCAATGACGATGGTATACCAGTCTCCGAGAAATGTCTTCCAGACGTATTTCGCTTACGCCGATTACCCTGTTGACGCTGGTGAGGTTGATGCTGGGCTTGTGACCCTGAAGCAAACTGAGGAGCTTTTCCCTTGTCTTCTTGCCCCACAGGTGGTTGAATGAAGGCTTGCTCTTCAACCTTAGATGTTTTCCCCAGTTGGTTATCCCGAAGCAGTTGGTTGACGAGAACCCTGAGCTCTCCTTGTCTTTGAGATAAGTCTTGGATAAGAGCCATTTGCCCCAGCATCTGGGTTCTTATTTTATCCACCTCAGCTTGTAGACGTTTCAGCCGTTCGTCTTTATCGTCTTCCGGACTGTTCCTGACCAAAGTCCCCATGAGGAGCGTTCTCAGCTCTTCCTGCCCCTTGGATAGATTTAGGAGGATTTCCCCGAACTGAGTCTCTTGAGTACGAAGCTCCTGATTGTCTTGTTGGCAAGCCATTGCTGAAATAAACAGCGAGGAAGGTAAGTGACCTGTACAAAGGGTACCTGTAATGCAATGATGTGTATGCATGCATGCAATGTTTTCAAGGATCTCGCGAGGTAAACAAGAAAAATTGTTAGAATTTGAAACCGGTGGCTTGATTGAAGGAACTGCATATTATTGAGAGTCCTTCTTCAAGAGTCAAGGCTCACCATATAGAGTGGGTCATAGCCCCTGACTCAAGTCATTAACCTTGGCTAGAGGAAAATAAATCCCCTTTGCCCCTTGCTAGACATTTGATTCATCATGACCTGCATCACAAACCCTTGAGATCCTTGAAATGGATTAGTCCTTATGTACGATGTATGCAATGGTATGATGGTATGATGTTATGCTATGCGTGGAGTGATGTAAGTAGGCCCTGTAATGAGTCCCAATTAAGGACTGTAAACAAAACCTGCAATGAACTCATGTGTCAGATAACAAGCATGCAAGTAGTCAAGTTTTAAGGCACACAAGTCACACCAGAAAGCCCTTAGAGTTTAGGCCAGCATGAAGTTTAGGTACTACCCTCTTTCAGTTTCGTTGGTTAAGACCTGTCCTAGAAAATAGTAACTGGGTTCTAGAGGATCTCAATATCATCGACTACCCTCAATCAGTCATAACTCCAACATCACAATCTTTTCTTGCGGCCAAAACCATCGCGAGAGTTTAGCCTTAATGAGTGTAGCATACTGCTACTGTTCTATGGCCAAGTTGGGTCAAATTAAGGTTCTAAGGTCGGTTGGTGCTTAATGACTCCTCAGAAGACCCATATTCTCCTCGTTGCAACACAAGGGATATCGGTACAGACCAAGGTACCACACCAACGTAGCCACTGCTTCACCCATGTCGGTCTACGCCGGACAAGTCCCTCACAGCTTATGCTACCTAAAAGGGTATCCCCAGATCTGGGTTAGGATCTATGAAACTCCGATGCAAAGCCCACAAATATAAAGCAATCAAAGCAAAGCAATTGAAAACATAAGTATGATCTAATCCTAAGGTACACCTCACTTTCAATATCCCCAGCAGAGTCGCCAGTTCTGTGATCGGTGGATTTAGAACTGACTGTTTTTAGCTGGTTTCGCAAAATGTCGCGGAAGCAAGAGTCGCCACCTTCTTTTATGTTCTCCAACATGGAAAGGACAAAAGCACAGCAAAATTCCTTCTTTGAGAATGTTTCTCGGTTCGGGAGGTAGATTTATAGAAAGGGAAGGTGTTAGCACCCTTTCTATCCATGGTTATCCATGGGCTCTTAGGTATTTGCTCTTATGTTTTCAAAAGATATTTGCTTTTCAAGTGTGAGTGGGTTTTAAAAAAGTTTCGTTTGAAAAAATTTCTAAGTAACTCTTGTATCAGTCCTCAAGAGTGTGTGAAAAATTTGTTTGAAAACTTTTAGAAAGTGTGAGGTGTGAAAAGTATTTTGTTTGTTTTTGAAAAGAGTAAGTACCCATGAGTCATATACCTACCCTAAGGAATTAAGCTGTGTAAGTGTCCTTTAGGTAGTGCCATCCCACCATTGAGAGGTAGGTAGCACCACCGTTGGAGGTGTTCGGGTCAATTCGATTGTAGGGACAGTGTGGTCATCGAAGCAACAACAAGACACCTTAGAGGCTACCCTTATGTCCTTGATCCTTTTTTTAATCCGAGGCAACTGTTCCGAGGCAACTGGATCATGGACATAAGGACCGCTAAAACATCCTATACTTGACGACCATGTTTCGAAGACAACGAGTGAGGCGTACCCTAGAAGTGGTGTGTGTATTGTGTGTTGTTTTCAGTTAATGTTTGTCTTTGTAATTAGTGAGCTACGAGTTCTTTTTATTTACATACATTCTTTCATGCAAGTTTAGCAGTTAAAGGGTGCGGAAAGTAAATTGCGGAAACATAAATCCTACGCTATTACAAGGCGCGGGTCTATACATCGCCAAAAATTACAAAGACCCGTTTTTTAGTAAATAAGTACGGAAATTAAATAAAGCGATAAACCTATTTAACTATTACATTCTTGAAGGCAATTACATAATAATCAAATAAAGTAAATGCGCGCGAATAAAACAATCGGGAATGTCTAAGGGTGTTGACCCTTTTTTTAGAAAAGAAAATGATTTTTTTTTTGGCTTTTTTGTAATTAAAATGAAATTAAAGCTAATTAATAACTAATTAATTTAATTAAGAGAAAATATTTTGTGTTTTTTTTAATGTTTTTTATGAAATAAAATAAAAAGAAATAAAACTAAAAGTTAATTTTTCCTAATTCTAAATCTATTTTAATTATTAAAAGAAAAGTCAAAATTGCCTAATTAAACTATTTCACTTGTTGTTTATTTACAAAATAATAATAATAATAATAATGATGTTAGTTCTATTTTTTTGATTTTTTATGAAAAATATGTTAATTATGTTAATTGTTAATAATAAAATAAATAAAATAAGGCAAATAATAAAAAATGAAAATGAAAAAATAAAAAAAGATTAAACCCAAGGGGGGTGAATCAGGAATTTAGGCCCATTTGAATCCAGCTCGTTTGACTTTCTGGAATCCAATGCTTGTGTGTTGACTCCTGAACATGGTGAGGACCACCTTCTGGCAATCAGATCTATGAGAGAGGCCACCTGGCGCTTGGGTCTGTGAGGTTTATGGTGAGTTATTTGATGAGACGCTGCACTGGAAAGCGTTAGAAAAAATAATATTGGAATTATGGGGGGACCTGGGAATCGAACCCAGGTCCCAGAGATCACCAAGTATATTGCCAACCACTACACCAATCCTGCGCGTTTGTTAGTAAAATAGAAAAGAAAAATAATATGAAATAAGCGCACTATATGCTGAAAAAAGGAAAAAGCGCGCGCCCGTTTTGAATCAGCCAATCACATGGAGGCACGTCCTTCATCTTCTTCGTTTCCTGTAAAAAACATAAAGCAGATAGCGAGGTGAGTTTGTGATGACTTACAATGCTTGATATGGAGTCTCAGGGCATGGTAAAGGTCTCTTTAGTTTTAGGGTATGGCAATGAAGGATCTCACGTGCTTTGTTTTGTCTGAAACTGCATGCAACCTTGCTTTAGATCTCACACTTTTTTGACAAATTCTGAGTTTTTGCTCTGCCGTTTTAGGGATGCCCTTTTTTTTCGTCCATGAGGGTGGGGAGGCTTGTATATGTGTATATGAATGAGTATTAATCAAAATAAAGAGCCTTGAAGCCTTGCCATCATGTTTTGGATTTTGCCATGAACACCATTTAAACAACTTGCCATTTTTGTGAAAATTTGAATTTCTTGCTTAGAATAGGCCTTGCACGAATTTGGAAGGTGAATGATGGTGTATCAAAGCTATTCAAACTCAAAGATATCCCTCCATTAATTTTCTTGATTTTTATTTGAATTTTAAAGATTTAAAATGAATTAAATCAAATAAAATCAAATAAAAATGAAAAATTAATTTTTAATCTTGAAATAAATTGTGGGACACGTGGGAGGCATGGCCAAGCTGAAACAAGTGGAAAAGGTGGGCCCCTTTTGTCAAAAATGAAATTTCAAGGATAGTTGACTTTGGCCATTTCACAAAAATTTCCCAACTTCTCCAATGCATATCTTGCTCAATTTTAAAGCTATGAACATGTTATTAGACATTTTGGAAAGGTCTTGAAGTCCTCTAACCAATGTCTTTGGTCCCATGTCATTTTGACTTACCAATCTCAAGTTATGGTCTTTGACTTAAGTGCCTTTTTGTTGACTTTTGAAAATGACCTATAATGTTGAAATTGATAACTTTTTGTGAGAGCATTTCTTGGACTTGGAATGTGAAGATGAGTTGTAGGAAATGTCCTCCCCTTCAAGATGAGAATTGGATGGGATTTTTCTGATGAACCATGAAAAAGTTATGCCTTGGTCAAGTTACAGTTGACTTTTCAGCTGTCCAAAAATAGAAACTTTTGACACCTTGATGATTTTTGAGCCATTCTTGTGAAATCATGGTCAAGATTTGACCAAATGATGATTGTGGCTTCAAAATAAGATGTTGACCAAAATTTTTGACTTTTGACTGCCAAATGACCATTTTGCCCCTACAGTTTACTGTGAAGTAATTAGGGCTTTTGACTGTGCAACTTGACTTTGTGAGCCTTGAAACTTGACATGTAGGTGCTTGACAATGTGTATGAGCATGTGGGACTTGATTGAGCCCTTGAAAACCTCAACTTCCTTGCAAGAACCAAAACCCTAATTTGACTGGCTTAGGAGAGTGGTTGACTGTGTAGCCCTTGAATAGACTTTGAACCATTTGAGGTGATGCTTGGCAAAACTTTGAAGATTATGGGAGGGCAAATTTTGGGGTACAACATCCTTGAATTCAGAATCTGCATCGAAAGCCATGTTGTTTTCCATTTCTGACTTTGAAGGGCCAACTCCAAAATCCTTCTGGCTTTCAAAGAAAAGTAGTGATCCCACTAGCTCAAGGAAGGTCCCTGCAAGCTTAATCCATCATCAAACCATTTCTGGAATTCGTGTAGAAGTCCTTTAAATTTCACTCCAAGAGGTAAGTTTTTCAAACTTGGAACTTTTCATTCAAGCATCATTTGTATATACATTGTGAAGAAAAGATGTAGATATCATGTCTAGGAAGCTGACCATGTCCATAGTTTATCTTTGCTTGTATGTTGAGAATTTCTTCTCTGATCAGTTAGGTTTTAGTTTTAGTACTGAACAAAATTCATGCTAATCTTTGACCCATAACTTTTGAAAATTATATGGTTAGATTCGTATTCAAATTTTAGGTAGGTTTGATATTTATATCTTTCGATTTGGCAGTGAAATGAAGCTTTTAGAAGCTTGACAATGGAGTTATCATGGTATGCACGCGAAGGAAGAAGATGAATCCATGTTCAAATTTTTAGAAATGAGTTCATTTTATATTTAGTGTAAGTTGTATAACTAACGGATGAAATAGACCACCCCAGTGGTACAAATAGCACGCGCTATAGCCTTGCCATGTAGAAGGTCCTGGGTTCGAGTCCCAGCGAGACCTTTTGTATTTATTTTGTCATTTTTTCAAAACTAACATGTAGGTTTATAACATATTGAGTGTTGGCTGTTTTGAATGGAAGGTGTGGAGAACCTGGGTTCAAACCTTGGCAGGACCAAAACAAAATTTTTATCACTTGTTTGTTTTCATTTTTTTTAACAAACTTCAATATTTTTTCCAATCAATCAAAATAACTCCTTTTGAGTTGATTTTTTGCATACTATTTATTTACAATGTCTATTTTATGAATATATAAAAAATATCACAATTTTTTTTCATATTTATTTTAATTAACCAAAAGCCTTCCATGAAAAACCCTAAAAAAGGATTTCTTGATTAATTTGATTTCCTTTTATCTTAGGATTAGTTTTCCTATTTTTTTATTAATCACATCCCTTTAGGTTAATTAGGTCAAAACAATTTTCCTAACAAAAATCCAAAGCAAAATCCATTTCTTTTTATATTTCTTGTACATTATATTCATGTCATTTCTTGTACAAATTCAATATGATTGTAATAGATAATTAGGGTTTAATTTCTTACAATCTCCATTTGTAAATTTGTATCCCCCTCCCCAAATGATATAATAGCGTAGTAAATTTACTTTCCACAATTTATCGCTTTCATATCAATGCTAGTAAATTAGGGTTTGTATGGAAAGACAAAATTAATGCTTAGAAAACCCTAATCCAAGATAAAATCAAGCATGAAATACAAACACCTTGCACACTTACACCTCTAGGGTTAACTCCACATGTTGCCTTGAGAAAATGGTCATGATATGCATGTGATACATCTTAGCAAAAACAAAAAAATACAAGATCATAGTCCCTCGATGATGCTATGAATGCTGCCTTATAAATGATCTTAGTCTCTCAAGAGAAATGCTAAGATATCTCACACTATTTCTATTCATGACTATACGATGAACCACGCCCGTCCCTTTACATCCAAAGATAAGGTTTCTTACCAATCAATGGTAAGATAGCAATATCAAAGGAAGGAAGAAATGAACAAAAGACATTTTGAGTAGGTAGAACGTTCTTAGTTGCTTGCTCACAATCCATCTTCAAAAAAAATATCTTTTCAAACACACCAAACACTTTCAAAACATGAAATATTTTCAAAAGTCTAACACTTTGTATTCATTCTTATAGAGACGAGAATCATTACAAAGTTTTCCTAAACGAAGGCGCTTTTCAAAAATACTTTCAAAACCTACCACAAACACATTTCAAACAAAGCAATTTCAAAAGTGATCTAGTAAGCAACTAAGAGCCCATAGATAAATATGGATGAAAAGGGTGTTAACACCTTCCCTTTTCATAACCTACCCCCAAAACTCAAGAACATATCTCAAAGGTCTTTCCTGTTCTTTTCACCCTTTCCTTATTGGATAAAAGAAAAGTCAGTGGCGACTCTTGCTATCCACAACAATTGCGATCAAACGCAAAACAACCAAGTCAGTTCCCTCATGATATTACACTAAGGATCAAATAATCTATGTTACAGATATCCTTGATAGAGCCACTGAAACACCAGTCATGGTACCTGGACAGTGGATGCTCACGATACATGATGGGTGAAAGGCATATGTTTCAAGATTTAGACTTAAGTTTGGAGGCATTGTCGGTTTTGGAGGCAACCAGAAGGTAAAGATCGTCAACTCTGGAACTATTGGTAATGGTAAACTCCCTTCTATTAACAATTTTCTCTTAGTCGAGGGTCGGATGCATAACCTATTGTCAATCAGTCAACATAGTGACAATGGTTATGACGTCGTTTTTAATCAAACGTCCTATAAAGTTTTTAGTCGGAAGAATGGCTCAGCTCTGTTCAATGGCAAGAGGAAGAACAATATTTACAAAATAAGATTGTCAGATTTGAAAATTCAAAATGTAAAATGTCTTTTGACTGTTGAAGAAGAGAAATGGGATTGGCACTGACGTCTAGGCCATGTTAGCTTGAGAAACTTTTCTCAACTAAATAAACTTGGATCAGTCAGAGGCTTACCCAATCTAAAGTATTATTCATATGCTCTTGGTGAAGCTTGTCAGAAAGGCAAATTTTCAAAAACCTCTTTCAAAGCTAAAAATATTGTTTCTACTTCTAGGACATTAGAACTTCTTCACATTGACTTATTTAAACCAGTGAAAACTGCTTCTGTCAATGGCAAGAAATATGACTTATCATCGTTGATGATTATAGCAGATGGACATGGGTAAAATTCTTGTAACACAAGGATGAGTCATACTCTGTATTTGCTTCTTTATGTGCCCAAGTGAAAAATGAAAAGGACTGCAAAATAGTCAGAGTTAGAAGCGATCATGGTGGAGAATTTGAAAACAAGGATTTTGAAAAACTTTTTGATTCAAATAGAACAATTCATGATTTCTCATGCCCTAGAACTCCACAACAAAATGGGGTTATAGAAAGGAAAAATAGAACACTATAAGAAATTGCTCGCACCATGATCCAAGAAACTCAGATGGTTAAGCACTTTTGGGAAGAAGCAGTGAATACATCATGTTATATTCAAAATAGAATCTCCATAAGACCTATGTTGTACCCCAAAATTTTTCCTCTCATTTCTGAGGATATTGTCTACAAAGATCTTCAATGACTCAAGCTTGCACAAGTACTGGCTAGGTCAAGACGTCTCCTCAACACCAATGCCTCAAATTAGGGTTTGAGTTTGCGCAAAAACAATTGGACTCCTAACATTTCAAATGACTTTCATGGATCATTATGGACCCTCGGGATTACTCCTGTCAAGTTTTAAGTCTTGGATCACAATTTTCCAAGAAAGTCATTCAAATTACTAAAAGGTGGAAATGGGCAAAATTAGGGTTTTGACTGGAAATGACCAAACTTTGATTTTTGACCTAATACCTGACTTATTGGTTGGAAGCATGATCTCAACGATCTGAGCGCTTCATTTTGACCTAATCGTATATTTCAATTCGTCTCCTAAGATCAGTGGATTGATAGACGAAATTCGGCCAACTGGTGGAAAAAGTCAATTGTACACTAAAAAGTCAAACTTTGACTTTTTGACCAAAATTGAGTCCCAAAAATCACATCTCATCAAGACATCCAAAATATGGAATTTGATCATTAAAAATCAAGAGAGTCAAAAATCCAACTTTGCAAGACTTGGAAATTTTTCTAAGTATTTTCTATACTTGTTAATTTCATTGCTTCATGACATCTTTTCACTACAATTCAAAATAATTCAAGATTTTACAAATAATTCAAGATGTCGCAAATAATTCAAGTTATTATAAAGTTTCATTTTTGCAAGATTTCAAATCCTAAGCTTTGTCTTGCTTGAATTTTTCCCTTTGACTCAATGTCCAAATTGTGCCACTATGATGTCCATAAAACAGACTTGTATCATGCTACAAATGTTGCTGTCCATGAAAGCCCAAAACCATGTCAAAAACAGTATATTGTACTGCTATAAAACAGCCCTGCACCAAGCTGCCACAACACTCTAAAATTGATGCAAACACAGCCCTGCTATGCTACCACTAAACTAGTCTAAAACCTTGCTCCATTGCTGTCCTTTCAAAACCTTTTGCTATGCTGCATCACAAACCTGTCACAAAACCTGCATATGCTGTCCTATACAGTCCAAAATCTGTCCAAAAACCTGTCCCATGTTTGCATCAAATTTGCATATGAGAGCTGCATCTAAAAGGCAATGATGCAGCATACCAAAACTGTTCAAATTGTTATTTGTTTCCCTCCCAAAATCCCAGTAAAACTTCCTCTATAAATAGACTATTTTCACAACACACAAGGGGTTGGCTTTTAGAGAGAGAATAGAGAGTTTTTTTGAACAAAAAACTAAAGTATTTGTAACCTTTGCTGATTCAAAAAACCATCTCTACTTCCATTCAAAATAGAAACCCTCAACCCATCATTCCATCTTACAAACTCTCCCATAAACCAACCAGCCAAACACTTCACATCACATAGGGATTGTTCAAACACAAGAACAGTCTCTGTAGTACCATCATCTTCACCCTCCAAACATAAAAACAGTAATGTACAACTTGACTGAGTTAGTGTGATTCAACAGTTTGGAATAGCTTCCTGGAGATTCATTGGGGCCATCACAACATCTTGAAAAGTACTCAGACTTAAAACATTGTGATATGGTGGGAGAACTGACTATAGGTTTTGCGTTTCATTCGCACTTGTGCGGTTAGCAAGAGTCGCCACCGACTTTTCTTTTATCCAAAAGGAAAGGTAAAAAAGCACAGGAAAGACCTTTTGAGAATTTTCTCGGGTTCGGGGGGTAGATTATGAAAAGGGAAGGTGCTAGCACCCTTTTCATCCATGGTTTTCCATGGGCTCTTAGTTACTCGTTTAGATCACTTGCTTTTGTTTGATTGTGTGCTTGTGGTGTGGTTTTTGAAAGTATTTTGGAAAGTCTCATTGTAATGGTTCTCGTCTCTATAAGAACGTATACAAAGTTTTGTTTCGAAAAATGGTTCAAAGATGTGTTTGTGAATCGTGTTTGTGAATCGTGTTTTGAAAAGTGTTTTGAAAAACAAAGGTTTTGTAATGGTTCTCGTCTCTATAAGAACGTATACAAAATGTTTTATCTTTTAAAAATGTTTGGAAATGGAAGTGTAGGTGTGAAAGTTTTTTTCGTGAGCAAGCGAGTAACTAAGAGCGAATCTATCTACTCGAAAAGTCTTAAATTGTTCTTTTTTCCTTCCTTTTAATGGTGCTATCTTACCATTTATTTGGTAAGAAGCCCCATCCTTGGATGTGAAGGGACAGGCGCGGGTCAATTTTACAATCATTGAAGGCAACTTGTGAGACGTTCTAGCAATTTTTGTAAGGGACGAGATCGTTTTATCGAAGGCAACATCGAGGGTCATCGAGGGACTACGATATTTGTTTATCGAAGGGTCATTACTAGAGTGTCTCATGTTCGAGGGGCATGATTGTATTTCTGAGGCAACAAGAGAGGTTATCCTAGAGGTGCGCGTGTGAGAAGTGTGTTAATTTCAAGTTATTTATTCTTGGATTAGGCCGCCTAGCAATTGATTTTTGAATCTTGCCATACATGCCTAATTACTACACAGTATATAGAAAGCAATGAATTGCGGGAATTAAAATTCTAAGCTATTATAAAAGTATCCGGGAATGGGGGTACAATTATTACAAATGGGGATGAATCACCTAAAAAATAACAATGTCCAAATAATACAACCAAATCGAATTGTTGTGTGATTTAATACAAAGCTATGACAATTTATGAAATAAAATCAACAAGGTATGAAATGTATGTATTTACTTGAAAAAAAAGAAAAATAAAATTTAATCTAAAAGAAAATGATTTAAGTTAAAAAAAAACTTTATTCTATTTTTTATGTATTTTATTGATTATGAGCTTAAAGAAAGAAAACTAATTAAATCAAAGTTTTTTGATGTTTTTATTATGTATAACAAATTAATAAAAAGTTATAAAAAGAAAATAGTAAAAATTGATTTTTAGGGCTTAAAAAATGTACAAAAGCATTATTAGTAATTTTCAAAACAAATAAAAACAAATTAAAGGGAAAGAAAATGGGCTTAAGGGTTTAAGGGTTATTGGGCCCAAAGAAAAGGGATGCTTGCCATTAACAAAAACAAATCAAATGGGGGTGAGTTAGCAAAACATGCTGGGCTTTAAGGATTTATGGACAGAAACGGCCCAAAGCTCTCTTAAGCTTGCTGAATGTTTTTTTTATTAAGGGAAACAACAGATTAGGGTTTGTGGTTCATGCAGAACAACGCTGTTGTCTCCTTCGTTTCTATCGCTTCTCTTTCTCGTTCATCTTTCTCACTCAAAGTCCCTCTTCTCGTCCTAAATTCGTGAATGAAACGCTTTTTTCTAGAGGACCTAGGTTCTGAAATGGAACTTATGTCTAAGGGTTTGAAATTGATGTTTATTCTGATCTTCCTCTCGCCTTCTGTTACCGGAGCCCCTCTCTCACTGCCTAACCAAGCCCTAATGGCCTCGTTCTTGAAAGGTACGGTTCGGTTCTGTCTTTGTTACACTTTAAACGACTTTTTGCTATTTGTTTCTTTTTCTTTGTTATGTTTTTTTCTGTTAATCCATTCTATCATGCTTTGAGATGTAGGAAATGGTTCATAAGAAAAGTGAAATTGTCATACATGTTTGTGGCTTTTTTTGTGAAATGGACAGAGACAGTGAGATTAAGGAAAATACTCCTTGGTGGCGGAATTGGAAAGGAGGAAGAAATGATGACGAAAAATGCACACTTCTGGTAACTTTTCCTCTTTGCTTTGAACAATGATGATGATGCTTCTGAGTCTTGATTTTCTTGTAAGTTTGCTGGATGTTGTTGACTGAAGATTTGATGATGTTGTTTGCTGATGATTTGATGATGTTGCTGGTTAGGATAGTTGTGGATTTTTGGTTTGGGATATTGATTTAGCAGGTCTGGAAGCTTGGCTTGAACTGTTTTCTTTTTTACAGTTTTTGGTTGTTTTGAAAATGGTTTGCAGGTTTGTTTGAAAATGGTTTTTTGGGTTTTTTTTGTATGTTTTGGATTTGTTGACAGTCTTGAATGTTGGTTATGTTTTGACAGTCTGGCTTGGTATGTTGTTGTTACAGTCCCATGTTTGATATTGTTGCTGTTGGTTTTGTTTTGGGTTGATGAGGATGTTGGTTTGACAGTTTGATGAGTTTGCAGGCTTTGTGGTTATGGCAATTTTTGTTAACAGTTGTTTGAACTTGTTGGTTTGAAAACTGGTTTGACAGTTTGGAGTTGAAATGTTACAGTTTGAGAGGTTTGTTTGATGGGAGGTGTAGGGAGTTTTTGTTTGTGATTTTCTGGTTTACAGTTTGGTATTGTTTTACAGGTTTTGGTGGATGGTTGGACAGTTTAGATACTTTTCTGATAATGGTTTGATGGATGAGGCTTGATGATTTCAGTTTTGAGTTTCTTTTTGACAGTTTGGCCGGTTTGAGAACTGAGTTATGCAGTTCGGAGAGTTTTGGAACTGGTTATGCAGTTTGGAGAGTTTTTGAACTTTTTGACAAAATGTTGTTTTTGACTTAATGTTCTCTTCCTATGTAAAGCTTTTTTTCTACCGTTATATTCATGTGGCTTTGTTTGATAACTTATTCAAAATGGTGGGAAAACCACCAAATTTTGAATACTTTTGGCATGTTCTCCTTATGCTCTTTTCCTTGCAGTTTTGTTTTCTAGCATTTCTGGCGCAATTGCGACAGCAGGGCAGCATCCCTAGGTGACATCTTTCCTCTTCCTCTCTTAATGACCCTAAGCCAAGTGCTTTTTC
This sequence comes from Vicia faba, assembly GCA_948472305.1. NCBI lineage: Eukaryota > Viridiplantae > Streptophyta > Magnoliopsida > Fabales > Fabaceae > Vicia > Vicia faba. The sequence goes on along the minus strand of OX451741.1, from coordinate 928,190,376 downwards.
TGAAAAGTTTGCAATTTATTTGGGAAAATGATGATTATGGCTTATTAAACAAGCCTCCTCTTGCTTGTTGACTTAGTTTTATATGTTTATATTTTCTTCTTGTTGATGCTGTTGTTGCTTGTACTTTGTCTGCATTTGTTTTTTTAATGATGCTGCTGTCCGGTTTTAGGCAGCCTTGCTGCATGTTTGCCTTTTGGTACGCTGCTGTCTAGTTTGGATAGCCTTGCTGTTGTTTGGCCATGCTGCTTGCATACTTTCACTTGTTTAGGCAGCCTAGTTGTATTTGGATAAATTGCTTGCATTTTTATTTGGACAACTTTGCTTGCATTCTTATTTGGACAACTTTGCTTGCATTTTTATTTTTATTTTTGTGAACCAAGAAGAATAATCTTCTTGTGATTTGCAAATAGAAAAATAAAAATGTGGTGAATTAAAAATAGCCTTCTGTTTCCAAATTGCAAACTTTAATGATGAACACATTTTTCTCTTTTGAAAATTCTTAACCATGTCCAATTAACTGTACTGATCATTTTTCTGTCTTTTGTTTTTCATGTGAGCGCAAACTGGATGGTGGCAAAGCAGAGGAAACAAGAGATTCTTTGGCAAGCATGGAAGCAATGGAAGCTTAGTCATCCTTAGGCTTAGATTTTTCCTTGTAATTTAGATATAAATACTCAAATAATTGTACTAATTTATTTTTCAAATACAATAAGTTGTAAAACTTAAAGCATTTAAATGATAAATTGTATTGTAACAATTTTTGAAATAAATGAAAAAGTTTTATGAGGTATTCTGATGTCCATTAGAACCCTTTACTGTCAATAACTCGCCATTTTCTCTTCGCATCTTCACTAATTCTTTAAGATTCCTGATTAAGATAATTGAAACTGTATTCCAATAATTCTAACCAAGATAACTTAAATTCCAATGATCATGTAATCCTGCCACTGCATTCCAAATAAACACACATTGTGTATTCCATAAACAAACAAATGTTTATTCCATAAACAAACAAATGTTTTAATAGACGCAAATTATCTGGTTAATTTGGATCAAACAAAACATGAATGTTCCAAATGATAGTCTTAGATCTCATTTCTTGTCCCAAATGAATATGCCTTGAAAACGAATAGTAACCTTTCAGTAAACTTGAAAAAGCATGAAAATGTGTGAAAGCCAATTGGATCTTTGAGAATTCATTTCTTGTGAGAATTGCAAGAAAAACCCTAAATACTGGTTTATTGCCATAGGAGAAAATCTGTCTGATCGATTCCTAAGCCAATCTTGAATATCTGAGAAACCCCGGGGTTGTGATTTCTGTGAAAAATGGGAGGGCAAATTTTGGGGTACAACAGCTGCCCCTGTTCAATCTTCTTGAACCTGAAGAGTTAGATCAACGAGTTTTGTCGTTCGTGACTCGAAGGTAAAAGACGATTGGACACTAGAGTGCCCGTAAATTTTCACTCGTCAATTTGTAGTGGAGGGAATGGGCTTAAAGATGCCATTTGGAGAGGTGACAGAATCTTGTCGGAGATGGGCTTGTAGATTCCATCCAAGAATGTTTGGTTGTAAATTGACAGAATAAGCATCAGAATGGTATTTGGATTTGAAACATATCTGAACTGTATCTGTGGGATGAAACTGAATAAACGACAGAATGACTTCCATGTCTGGAGTGTATGTGTACTGTATCTTGAAATTAAGTCTGAATGAGCGACAAAATGGCTTCCGTGTCTGGAGCGTATCTGGACTGTATTGGTACTTGGAATCTGAATGAGTGACATAATGACTTCCGTGTCTGGAGTGTATCTGTACTGTATCTTGAAATTAAGTCTGAATGAGTAACAAAATGACTTTCGTGCCCGGAGTGTATCTGTACTGTATCTGAAGTTGAGATTTGAATGAGTGACATAATGCCTTCCGTGTCTGGAGCGTATCTGGACTGTATCAGAAATCTGTGGATATTTTGTTAAAGATAGCTGTTAACCTTATTCTGAAAAGGGTAAAATGTTAGTTGAAACACAAAATTATGTTGCATGAAATGTATGATGCAATAAATGTGTTTTATCCATGTTTATGATGTAGTGTATGCGCATGTAAGCTGATTTGCTGTATTGTTGAGGAAAATAAATCCTTGACTGTCGCCGGGGGAAATAAACTCTTGACTGCTGAGGATTCCTGCTGTGAGAATAATGCCATATACTTCTTGAGGAATATTCTTGGGGAATCCATAGAATTTTAATGACTTTTACTGGGGATATAGGGATCCTTTGGAGTTGGAGGATGATAATCAATCTGTTGTGAAAATAATGGCGAGTGTTGTTTGATAAACCTGCTTGGGGAATCTGAGAACTTTGATGACTATGGTTAGAGATTATATAATGGGAACCCTTACTCGGCTGGGAAATAAGGAAAACTCTGGCGATCTCTACCGGGGATCAATCAAAGGAAAACCTTGATCTGCTGGAGAATAAGGAAGGCTATGATGGCTCCTGCGGGGAATTAAGAATGAGAATCTTCAATCTGTTGAGGAGTGGTGAATGAGAATCTTCGATCTGTAGGGGATTAAAAATTCTGACAAATTCATGCTGGGGAGTGATGAATACTCTGGCAACTTCGCTGGGGAATTAAGAATGAGAATCTTCATTTTGTTGGGGAGTAAAAACTCTGTGGGGAATAGCTATACTGCTGGGAAGTAGCTATCCTGCTTGGAGAGTAAGCTCGAGACCCTGGGGGAAAAGCTTATTCCTGTTTGGAAAAAAGTTCAGGAGTTTGGGTTGTATGCCACTTTGAGAATCTTCATTCTGTTGGAGATATCAGGAGTTTGGGTTGTATGCCACTTTGAGAATCTTCATTCTGTTGGAGATATCAGGAGTTTGGGTTGTATGCCACTTTAATAATGAGAATCTTCATTCTGTTGGAGATATCAGGAGTTTGGGTTGTATGCCACTTTAAGAATGAGAATCTTCATTCTGTTGAAGATATCAAGAGTTTGGGTTGTATGCCACTTTAAGAATGAGAATCTTCATTCTGCTGGAGATATCAAGAGTTTGGGTTGTATGCCACTTTAAGAATGAGAATCTTCATTCTGTTGGAGATATCAAGAGTTTGGGTTGTATGCCACTTTGAGAATCTTCATTTTTTTGGAGATATCAGGAGTTTGGGTTGTATGCCACTTTAAGAATGAGAATCTTCATTCTGTTGGAGATATCAGGAGTTTGGGTTGTATTCCACTTTAAGAATGAGAATCTTCATTCTGTTGGAGATATCAGGAGTTTGGGTTGTATGCCACTTTAAGAATGAGAATATTCATTATGTTGGAGATATCAAGGGTTTGGGTTGTATGCCGCTTTAAGAATGAGAATCTTCATTATGTTGGAGATATCATGGGTTTGGGTTGTATGCCACTTTAAGAATGAGAATCTTCATTCTGTTGGAGATATCAGGGGTTTGGGTTGTATGCCGCTTTAAGAATGAGAATCTTCATTCTGTTGGAGATATCAGGGGTTTGGGTTGTATGCCACTTTAAGAATGAGAATCTTCATTCTGTTGGAGATATCAGGGGTTTGGGTTGTATGCCACTTTAAGAATGAGAATCTTCATTCTGTCAGAGATTCATACGAGCTTGGGGCATGGTGAAAAAAGTTGATAGCAAGACATTTGGGCATAAGAAATCCATTCCTTTGGACCCTTATCTTAAGTGGGTGCGAGCTCGCGCTCAAAATCTCATGATGCCTTATGAGGCCATTCTACCTATCATCATGGAGCCTATTGCTAAGGAAGATGTTCCTTACACTACTTTCCATCCTGACATGTCGACTACTCTTAAAGAGTTGCAAAGATCTTAGATTCAACTTAAAGGGGAGCGAGACACCTTTGAAACCCAGTTCTACGCAAGCGAGAAGAAGGTTCTGGAGCTCACGAGATAACTCCATGAAGAGAAGAGTTTGAATGCCTACATTGCACCAAAGAGGATGCGCTCGTGGGAAGCTTGATTCCTTTTTGTTTTAGGAGTTTATTTTGTATTATCTTTATTTCTTCCATTTTAAGCCCAAGGGGCATTCTTGTAACCGTTTGAACTTATTAATGCAATTAATGTTTGTTCTTTTTTTCTAAACAAATTTAAATCTTAAACGTCCTCGAAATCATTTGCATACGCATTGTCACACATCATAACATAAACAAGTTTTCCACAAACAAGTTTCCTTATCTTTCTACTATTTATTTCAGTAAGATGGATATCGAACAAACAGTGAAGGACTTGCAAAAACAGAACTCCCAGTTCCAAGAGACCTTGTTGACCCTGGCTAAGGGGTAACAAGAGCTGATGACTTTGCTGGTAGCCAAGAAGAAACCCAAAAAGAAGGCCCTCATCAAAATGGGTAAAAGGTTCAAAGGTTCGGTTCGTCAGGTACAGATAGTCGAAGAGTCGTCTGAGGAGGACGAAAATCAAGACGAAGAGGTAAGAGCACCCATACTGGGGGTGCCAATGATCAGGCTTCCGAAGATGAAGATTACTGTGATGAACAGTATCCTCCGGCTGAGGATAAATACAAGAAGTTGGAGGATAGACTAAAGGTTGTTGAAATTTAAGTCGTGCCTGGCTTGGATTTTGGTGATTTAGGCTTAGTACCTGGGGTTGTCATTCCCCATAAGTTCAAGATACCGGTCTTTGCCAAGTATGATGGGGTTTCCTGTCTAAAACTTCATCTAAGGTCTTACGTACACAAGATACAACCACACACTACCGATAAAAAGCTCTGGGTCCATTCTTCCAAGAGAGTCTAACTGGGACTCAACTAGAATGGTTCCATCAATTTGAGGGTTCTCGCATCCATACATGGGAAGATCTAGCCACTGATTTTTATCATCAGTATCAATACAATACCAATCTGGAACCAACCATAGTCCAACTTCAAGGTATGACAATGGGTACTAATGAGGGGTTTAAAGAGTACGCACAAAAATGGAGGAATCTTGCTGGCAGGGTCCAACCACCACTAACTGACAGAGAACTAGTTTATATGTTTATGGGTACATTAATTGGCCCATTTTTCAACCTGTTAATTGGAAGTTCTTCGTCTGGTTTCAACGAGTTGATCCTAACAGGTGAAAGAGTCGAAAGTGGAATTAAGAGCGGAAAAATTCCCATGGCGTCTGCTTCCGCATCCATCTCTGTAAAGAAGCCCTTCACTGGAAAGAAAGAAACAAATGTTGTGTATGAGGCATGGGCCCATGCCAAGAAGAACCACCGATCATCTGTTAATGTTGTTTTAATCTCCAACCCTCCATCTACTCAAAGACAACAATTCAACCATCAACGATCTGAAGTTCCTCGAAGAGAGTTCACGAGGATTATCATGTCACTGTCCCAAGCCTTACAACATTTGTTAAAGGCTAACTTAGTAACATTGCGTGATCCACCATCCAATCCCAATGTTTCATCACCGAACTACAATCCTAATGCCAGATGCACCTATCACTCCAATAGCCCCGGGCATGATATTGATCATTGATAGGCTTTGAAATGCAAGATTTAAGATCTTATCAATAACAAAACTATTGAGTTTGATCCACCTACAACTCTAAATGTGATAAATGCACCAATGTCGAACCATGGCAAAGGTGTTAATGCAATTGATGATACTACTTTTCTTTCCTCCATTGAGGATTTATAAACTCCATTAACTATTGTGAAGGGTAATTTGCTGAGAGTCGGGGTGTTCCCTGGCTGTTCTAAAGATTGTGTTTGCTATGATCAACAAGTAAATAGGTGCAAGCGGATGAAGGAAGGTGTGCAACACCTGATAAATAGACGCGAGTTTCTATTTGAGAAGATTACTACCATCAAAAGTTTAACCAACAAAGCTGAAGACCTTTCCATAATAGCAATCTCCAACAAGCCTCTTAGGATCTCCTCAAAGGGTCCTATTAGGATTTCAAATGAATCAACCATTGCTCCTTTAATAATCACTGCCGCTGGGCCTATTCCCTACTCCTCTGACAAAGTGGTTCCATGGAACTATGGTGCCGAGGTTTATTATCATGGGATAAAACAAGATTCTTGGGTCAACGAAAACAAAGATGATGTTACAAATATTGCAGGTTCTAGTAAAGTAACAAGAACAAGGAGGATCTTTTCCCTTGATATTTCATCGCCCACTACTACAATAACTCTCGTCCGTATAACTAATGACAAGTCGAGTGCCAACACTAGAGGCAAAGAGAAAGAAGGTGAGCCTGATGGGATAAAGGCACATGCCAAAGATACTGATGTTGAAGAACCCTCCACTCGAGAGATGGATGAAATCCTGAGAATCATACAGAAGAGTGACTTTAAAATAGTTGAGCAACTGGGGCAAACCCCCTCCAAAATCTCCATACTGTCATTGTTACTCTGTTCGGATGCTCATGCCTAGACTCTAATCAAGTTCTTGAAGAAATACCATGTGCCCCAAGAAACCACAGCTTACCAGTTCGAGAACTCTGTAGAAAGTTTAACGGATGACAATGGATTAGGGTTCTCCGATGCTGATTTGACTCCTATGGGAAGGAACCACAACAAAGCCTTGCATGCCTCTATTGAATGCAAAGGAACCACCCTGGCATATGTCTTAATTGATATTGGCTCATCTTTAAATGTGTTACCCAAAGGTGCTTTGGACCGGCTAGATTGTGAAGGTCTGGTGTTAAAACCAAGTGATATTGTTGTAAGGGCTTTCGATGGGTCTAAAAGGATGGTTCATGGAGAGGTGGATATCCCAATTAAAGTTGGATCACGTATTTTTAACTCTACCTTCTACGTATTGGACATCCGTCCCGCTTAATCATGTTTACTTGGGAGCCCTTAGATACATGGGGCAGGGGCAGTAACATCCACCCTTCATCAAAAGTTAAAATACCCAGTCAAGGGGAAGATTGTCACTGTTTAAGGTGAAGAGGAATTCATGGTGAGCCACCTTAATTCCTTCAAGTATGTGGAAATGGATGGTGAGTTTATAGAAACTCCATGCCAGGATTTAGAAGTTATTCCTCCTATGGTTGTCGTCACCAAAATCTCCTCTGACATACCAAAAGCTTATAAGGTTGTGCCAATAATGGTTTCGCTTAAGGATGCTCATGTCGCAGTCGAAGATGGAAACTGTACTAACTAGGGGAAACTCCCCGAGATTCCGTTTAAAGTAGACAAATTTGGACTAGGTTTCACCATCAAGGCTCAAAGAGAGGTTAGGCACTCTCGCGTGGGAAAGCCACCTCACATTGGAAATTCTGAGGTAAATGTTATCAAATAATCTAATGATGAATGCGCTTTTGAAGAATGGATCTACCCTACTGTCAGAGGAAAGCTCAATAATTGGCATACAAAGGATTTCACTCCTATCTCCTTCATTAAAGAGTAATTACTATTTACTGTTTTCTGTCAATTCAAGAACTTTTGTCTGTAATTTTAAATTCCAAACAATGACTTTTAAACCATGTGCCTTGCCCGGGGAACTATGGTCCATTTGTTAAGGGTTTTGTTCATGTTCATTTATCATATGATCATTTAATATAAACCATTGGACAATTTGCATTCAAATTTTGTGTTCATTTTCTTTCTTTTTCTTTATTGCATTTTTCAATAGCCATGTATCTTACATGCACACACACACACACACACTTGCAGATACCCATCCACTCCAAATCTCATTGCCAACGACTTTACTATTTCCAGTTATGACTTCGAACATCCAATTAACCAAGCCGAAGACGAAGGGAGGAAGATTGTGAAATATCGGGAGAACTAGCCAGACTGCTGATACAAGAGGAGGAAGCTATTCAACCTCATGAAGAGCCACTCAAAGTTATCAATCTAGGTACCGAGACAGACAGGAAAGAAGTCAAGATCAGCGCCAACCTAGAAGACGGTATCAAGAGCAGATTGGTTCAGATGCTACATGACTATGTTAAAGTGTTTGCTTGGCATATGAAGATATGCCAGGGTTGGATACCGATATTGTGGTTCATCGTCTGCCAATAAAGGAAGATTTCCCTCCTATTAAGAAAAAGGTTCGTCGCATGCGGCCTGACATGTCTGATAAGATAAAAGCTGAAGTGATGAAACAATTCAATGCAAATTTCCTAGTTGTGACACCTTATCCTCAATGGGTTATAAACATGGTTCCCATGCCAAAGAAAGATTGAAAGGTTCGTATGTGCATATATTATAGGGATCTGAATAGGGCAAGCCCCAAAGATGATTTCCATCTACCTCATATTGACATATTGGTTGACAACACCGCTTAACATAAAGTCTTCTCCTTCATGGATGGATTTTCTGGCTACAACCAAATTAAGATGGCTCCCGAAGACATGGAAAAGACCACCTTTGTTACACAATGGGGAACCTTTTTTTACAAGGTCATGCCATTCGGATTAAAGAATACAGGGGAAACATATCAAAGAGCTATGGTATCTTTATTTAATGATATGATCCATCATGAAATAGAGGTACATGTGGATGATATGATTGCAAGGTCACAAACTGAAGAAGAGCATCTTGATCACCTACACAAGCTATTTAAGAGGCTGAAGAAGTACAAGTTGAGGTTGAACCCTAATAAGTTCACATTTGGAGTAAGGTCTGGAAATCTTTTAGGTTTTGTCATCAGTGGTAAAGGCATCGAAGTTGATCCTGAAAAGGTAAAAGCCATTCAAGAAATGCCAGTTCCCCGTTCTGAGAAGGAAGTTAGAGGATTCTTGGGTCGTCTTAATTACATTTCCCATTTCATATCTCATCTAACTGCTACTTGTGAGCCAATCTTCAAACTCCTGAAGAAAGATCAAGTAGTCAAATGGAACGATGACTTCCAAGCTGCCTTTGATAAGATCAAGGAATATTTTCAAGAACCTCCTATCCTTATGCCTCTAGTGGAAGGAAGATCATTGATCATGTACTTGACTGTGCTAGAGAATTCTATGGGGTGTGTGTTGGACCAATATGACAAGTCTGGCCTAAAAGAGCATGCAATATAATACCTGAACAAAAAGTTTACCGACTGTGAAACCAGATATTCACTGCTTGAGAAAACTTGTTGCGCTCTGGCATGGGCTGATCCCCGGCGAAGACAATATATGTTGACTCATACCACTTTATTGATTTCTAAGATGGACCCTATCAAGTATATCTTTGAGAAGCCCGCTCTCTCCAGACAGATAGCTAGATGGAAAATGATTCTAACTGAATACAATATTCAATATACAACACAAAAGGCCATCAAAGGAAGCGTATTGGCAGATCATTTTTCCCATCAAGCTGTTGATGATTATCAATACATGAACTTTGACTTCCCGGATGAGAATATCATGTTAGTGACTGACTATGAAGAACCTGGACCGTATGACAGACCTGAACAAGGATCTCGATGGACTATAGTTTTCAATGGGGCTTCCAACACTTTAGGCAATGGAATTGGTGTTGTGATTATTTCTCCTGAGGGTTGCCATACTCCTTCACTTCTAGATTATGCTTTGATTGTACGAACAACATGGCTGAGTACGAAGCGTGTATCTTGGGTCTAAAAGCTTCCATTGACTTAAGGATCAAGTTCTTGAACGCATTTGGAGATTCTGCTCTAGTGATCAGTCAAGTCAGAGGAGAATGGGACACTAAGCATCCTAACCTCATTCCTTACAAGGAGATTGTGTTAACTCTGATACCATGCTTCGAGGAGATCACCTTTGAACATTTACCTAGAGAAGAAAACCAGTTGGCTGACGTCATGGCCATAATGTCTTCCATGTTCAAATTCAAATGGGACAATGAGGCTCCTAGAATTACAATCGAGAGATTTAATGAACATGCGCACTGCTATAAGCTCGACATTGACAAAGAGAAACCATGGTACCATGAGGTGAGGAGGTATCTTGAGGCACAAGAATATCCTGAAGGAGCTTCCATCAATGATAAGAAATGATTGCAAAGATTTTCACCCAAATTCTTCCTAAGCAATGAAATCCTGTATAAGCGCAACCATGACTCTACTCTACTCTGGTGTATGGACAAGAAGGAGGCAGAGAAAATAATGGAAGACATGCATGATGGACTCTTTAGGACTCACTCTAGTGGACACACTATGTCCAAGAAGATTCTAAGGGCTGGTTACTATTGGTCGACAATGGAAACTGACTGTCGCCATCACTCGAAGACTTGCAACAAGTGTCAAATCTATGCTGACAAGGTCCATGTGCCTCCTATTCCTTTAAATGTCATGACCACTCCGTGGCCGTTTGCAATATGGGGCATTGACATGATTGGAGAGATCAAACCTACTGCTTCTAATGGACATCGTTTCATCCTTGTTTCCATTGATTACTTTACCAAGTTGGTTGAAGCTACCTCATATGCCCTAGTTACCAAGAACGTTGTAGCCAGGTTTATCAAGCATAACCTCATTTGCCGTTACAGTATCCCCGAAAGAATCATCACTGACAATGGAACCAATCTCAACAATACTATGATTACAGAACTCTGCACTCGGTTCAAAATCAAACATCACAATTCTTCTCTGTATAGACCCAAGATGAATGGCGTAGTGGATGCTGCCAATAAAAATATCAAGAAGATAATGCAAAAGATGGTGGTAACCTACAAAGACTGGCATGAGATGTTATCGTTTTCTCTCCATGGCTATCGTACTTCTTCTTGAACGTCAACTGGGGCAACTCTTTTCTCTTTGGTCTATGGTATGGAAGTTGTCTTGCCTGTAGAAGTTCAGATTCCTTCCCTAAGTATTATGAAAGAAGCAGGTCTAGGCGAGGACGAATGGATCCAAACTAGATTGGATCAGTTGAACTTAATTGATGAGAAACGACTGGTTGCTGTTTATCATGGTCAGATGTACCAGAAGCGTATAATAAAGGCTTTCAACAAAAAGATCAAGCCTCGAGTGTATCAAGCTGGTGACTTGGTAATAAAGCATGTCATTCTTCTGCAAGGCTATCTCAAGGGCAAGTGGACTCCCACTTATGAAGGACCATTTGTTGTAAATAAATTTTTCTCTAGTGGTTCCATGATGCTGACTAATATGGACGGTGAAGACTTCCCACATCCCATGAACACGGACATAGTTAAAAAATACAATGCATAAAGAATGACCCGCTAGGTTGACATACCTAGGCAAAAATAAGGGCATCCCGGCGAACCAAAAGGTTCGGGAAAAAGTTAGGGATATACGCAAAAGATTATACACCCGACGAGTCGGAAACCCGAAAGGGCGACTTGGGAAAAAATGGGTATCCTGGTGGGCTTAAAACCCAAACGGGTGGTGTGATACGGTGGGAGAACTGACTTGATTGTTTTGCGTTTGGTGTTCGCAAATGTTACGGTTTAGCAAGAGTCGCCACCGACTTTTCTTTTATCCAATAAGGAAAGGTGAAAAAGCACAGGAAAGACCTTTAGAGATGTTTTCTTGAGTTCGGGGGGTAGATTATGAAAAGGGAAGGTATTAGCACCCTTTTCATCCATGGTTTTCCATGGGCTCTTAGTTGCTCGCTAGATCACTTGCTTTTGTTTGAATGTGCTTGTGGTGTGGTTTTTGAAAGTATTTTGAAAATGTAACTTTGTAATGATTCTCGTTTCTATAAGAACACATACAAAGTGTTTGTTTCGAAGATAGTTCAAAAGATGTTTGTGAAACGTGTTTTTGAAAGTGATTTTGAAAAGGTGTATTCTTTGTAATGGTTCTCGTTTCTATAAGAACGTGTACAAAGTGTTGTTTTCAAAAGTGTTTCAAAGTGAGAGTGTTGGTGTATAAAATGTTTTTGTTGTGAGCAAGTGAGTAACTAAGAGCGAACCTACCTACTTAAAAGGTCTTAGATGTGCTTTTCCTCCTCCTTTAGATGTTGCTATCTTACCATTGTTTTGGTAAGAAGCCCCATCGTTGGATGTGAAGGGACGGGCGTGGGTCATCGTATAACCATGATTAGCAATGTTGCAAGGTATCTTAGCATTTTTTTAGGGACTAAGATCATTTTGAAAGGCAACTTTGATAGCGTCATCGAGGGACTATGATCTTATATTTGTTTGTTTTGCTAAGACACCTCACATGCATAATATGGCTATTTTTGTAAGGCAACAAGTGGAATCACCCTAGTGCTAGTGTGCAAGTGTATTTGATTGCATGCATTTTTAGTCTTGATTAGGGTGATCTATTTGTTGATTTTTCATATCTTGCCATACACACCCTAATTACTAGCATTTTCATTTGAAAGTGATAAGTTGCGAAAATGTAAAGTCCTACGCTATTACAATATTTAGGCGACGGGGGTACATATTTATGAATGGGGGTTGCAAGTAAAAATAAGTCCTAAGTTACTATTACAACCATATTGAAATGTACAATACAAGAAAGAAAAAGGATTTGTTTAGAAAATGTTTTTGTCTTAATGAAAAAAGAAATAAATTAATTAATAAAAGAAAATATTTTTATGTCTTTTTATGTTAATAATGAAAATGATGAAAAGGGAAATAAATGAAAGACAGAAACAACGTGCTGCTGCAAGCAAAACAACAAGGATCAGAAGTTCTGAAGCCAGGCGCGTGATGACTCAGAAAGAAACGTCAGTGGGCATCAGAGGTTCTAATTGGTACACTCTGAGGTCCTGCAAGAAATGTTAGAGGACAGATATAGAAATTCTGGGTTGCATTCAGACAGTGGGCCACAAGTCAGAAGTTCTGTATTACACTAAAACAGTAAGTAAATTTCAGAAGTTCAGTGTATTGTCAGCATATGAAAATCAGAAACTCTAAATGTGTAAAAACAGCGGGTGTAAATATCATAAGTTCACTATGTTTGACATGTAGGGAGAACTCAGAAGTTCTGTGTTGTGTTAGAACAATGAGTAGGAACATCAGAAGTTTTGTATTATGCTGAGCCAGTGAGTGAACGTTAGCAGTTCAGTGCGTTATCAGCATGTAAGAATCAAAAGTTCAGTGCATGTTAACAGTGAGAAAAATCATAGAAGTTCTATGTGTTAAAACAATGAAGAGAACTCAGAAGTTTTGCGTTCTTAAACAGTGAGAAAATCCTAGAAGTTATGTGTTAAAATGGTGAGTGAAAAACAGAAGTTTTGTGTTACATTTTGACTTTTAATCAGCACACCAGCAATTCATTCAGTTCTTATTAAACAGCAAATCAGAAGGATAACAACACAACAACTTATAGAAGTTCTAATCCTAAATCTGAGTCTAGCCCTAATCAAGAAACTCTGATCCATAGTTTTTCTACTTATGCAATGATATGGACAACATTAATACTATGATATTTACATGTTAATGATATTCAGAATGAAAAACAAACAAAGTCAGAAAGACTTACCTTGAACCTGGAGCATGCTTGGAGCTTTGAGTTGCTGCCTTTGGATGTTCTAGAATCAGCAAGAGTAACGGAAGAGAAAATTCCAAGTTCTTTGATTCAAAGGGAAGAACAAAGGTTTGGTTTTCTGTTTGGGAAATCTGGATTTTTATGAAGGGTTTCACAGGTTTCTTTTTCTCTTTTGATAGTTCTCTCCAAAAGCCAGCCTCTCCCTTAAAGCCCAGCCCCTTGAACGTGTGATGGGGCAAAGTATTTATAGGTGAACTTGTTGTGATTTTGGGGGGAAAGGAAAATGGGATTTTAAATCAATTTGGCATCCTGTTCCCTTGCTTTTTCATCACTGTTTTCGTATGCGAGTTTGGTGCAATTATGGGATGCAAGCGTAGGCCGAACTAGTTGCTGATTAGAAGCTTTTAACCATGCTTAAGCTGGAGCTGTTAGCAGGATTTAAGGAAAATCAAAACAAAGCATGGGCCTAGTACCAAAGTTTTCTATCCCAAGACAGTAGAGGTACACGTGGTGGACATCCTTTAGATAAAGACTCAAAAGTGGTTGTGAGCATTAAATGATGATGAGACTTATCACAACCAGAAATCCTGTAACGTGAGATTCTACACCATAGCTTAGTTCTGGATCAGAAGTTCTGCTTCAGCGTAGCATCCATCCTCTGATCTTTGTATCTTCTGGCTCCAGCATGTTCTGAAGGAACTTTCAGACTTTCTAGAAATCTTGCAGCACACTTCTTAACCTTATTTGAATTACCCTGGAAAACTCTGACTGAAGCTTTTTGTGAAAACTCTCCCAGAAGTTCTGACCAAACTCTGCCTTGAGAGTGTCCAGAATTTGTTGAGTGTTATGGTGATAATCTGGTCAGAAGTTCTGAGTTTTGTCATGTTTCTTAAACACTTAGAAAAATTTCTAAGTATTTAGAATTTGACTTTTCCAAAGTAAAATTTGACTTTTGAAATTCTTGATGAAACAAACTTCATATTCCAACATGTCTTGATGAAATATGATTTTTGAGATTTGATTTTGATCCAAAAGTCAAAGTTAGACTTCTCAGTATGCAAATGACCATTTTCCCTTATGAATGACTTTCTTGAAAAATTGCAGTTCAAGGCTTGGAATTGGATGGAAGCAAAATTGAAGATCCAGGGTGATTCCTTGAGAAATGAGAGGGCAAATTTTGGGGTACAACAGCTGCCCCTGTTCAATCTTCTTACACCTGAAGAGTTAGATTGGTAAATCTGCCATTCGTGACTTGATGGTGGAAGATGATTGAACACTAGAGTGCCCATAAAATTTGCACTCGAAGATGTGTTAGTTGATTATGTAGGGAATGGCTTAAAGATTCCATTTGGAGAGGTAATGGATAGTTGTTGGAGATGGGCTTAAAGATGCCATCCAAAGGTGATTGTATCTGGACTCAGCAGGATGATGAAGGAATCTTGGACGATTACTACCTCAGCAGGATGATAAAGGAATCTTGGACGATTACTACCTCAGCAGGATGATGAAGGAATCTTGGATGACTACTACCTCAGCAGGATGATAAAGGAATCTTGGATGACTACAACCTCAGCAGGATAATGAAGGAATCTTGGATGACTACTACCTCAGCAGGATGATGAAGGAATCTTGGATGACTACAACCTCAACAGGATGATGAAGGAATCTTGGATGACTACAACCTCAGCAGGATGATGAAAGAATATTGGATGACTACAACCTCAACAGGATGATGAAGGAATCTTAGATGAATACAACCTCAGCGGGATGATGAAGGAATCTTAGATGAATACAACCTCAGCGGGATGATGAAGGAATCTTGGATGACTACAACCTCAGCAGGATGATGAAGGAATCTTGGATGACTAGAACCTCAGCAGGATGATGAAGGAATCTTGGATGACTACAACCTCAGCAGGATGATGAAGGAATCTTGGATGACTACAACCTCAGCAGGATGATGAAGGAATCTTGGGTGACTACAACCTCAGCAGGATGATGAAGGAATCTTGGATGACTACAACCTCAACAGGATGATGAAGGAATCTTGGATGACTACAACCTCAACAGGATGATGAAGGAATCTTGGATGACTACGACCTCAGCAGGATGATGAAGGAATCTTGGATGACTACAACTTCAACAGGATGATGAAGGAATCTTGGATGACTACAACCTCAACAGGATGATGAAGGAATCTTGGATGACTACAACCTCAGCAGGATGATAAAGGAATCTTGGATGACTACAACCCCAGCAGGATGATGAAGGAATCTTGGATGACTACAACCTTGGCAGGATGGTGAAGGAATCTTGGATGACTACAACCTCAACAGGATGATGAAGGAATCTTGGATGACTACAACCTCAAAAGGATGATGAAGGAACCTTGGATGACTACAACCTCAGCAGGATGATAAAGGAATCTTGGATGACTACAACCTCAGCAGGATGATGAAGGAATCTTGGATGACTACAACCTCAGCAGGATGATGAAGGAATCTTGGATAACTACAACCTCAACAGGATGATGAAGGAATCTTGGATGACTACAACCTCAACAGGATGATGAAGGAATCTTGGATGACTACAACCTCAGCAGGATGATAAAGGAATCTTAGATGACTACAACCTCAGCAGGATGATGAAGGAATCTTGGATGAATACAACCTCAATAGGATGATGAAGGAATCTTGGATGACTACAACCTCAGCGGGATGATGAAGGAATCTTGGATGACTACAACCTCAGCAAGATGATGAAGTAATCTTGGATGACTACAACCTCAGCAGGATGATGAAGGAATCTTGGATAACTACAACCTCAGCAGGATGATGAAGGAATCTTGGATGACTACTACCTTAGCAGGATGATGAAGGAATCTTGGACGACTACTACCTCAACAGGATGATGAAGGAATCTTGGATGACTACTACCTCAGCAGGATGATGAAGGAATCTTGGTCGATTACTACCTCAGCAGGATGATGAAGGAATCTTGGTCGATTACTACCTCAGCAGGATGATGAAGGAATCTGGATGATTACTACCTCAACAAGGTGATGAACTTTATCTGTTGATTGATCTTTCCTGAAAAGGTAAAGAGTTAGTTGTATGCAATGTCATGATGTATGCATTGCGTAATGATGTTCTCAAAATAAATGAGATTTGTGTTATATGTATTTTGTATGCATATGCTATGAATGTTATTGATATGTAAGTGTGTCTTCAAACATTGCTCAGAATGTTTCCACCGGGGATTCCTATTTTTTTGTTTGAGGAGAACTCCGATGGGAGACGTTGAAAGCTCTGTATAGAGTGTTGATTCCTGCTTGGGGAAAAAAAGTTCAGGAGTCTTAGTCGTCCGTTGCTCTACTGGGGAATCAAAGTTGAACTGATATCTGGTCGGGTCCAGGTTTCACAGTAACTTGCTGGGGATTGTAGAGTAGTTTATTGGGGAAGAGGAGTTGTGGTCCTTTGATATGTAGTGGTCGGAGAGGCAAACTCAAGTTGGGGAATCCTACCGTTTGTTGGGGAAATAAACCATGTTATCGGTCTGCTTGAGAGGTGACGACTTCGTTGGAGAAAGTCCTCGAGGATTCTTGAGGTTGTCTCAACTGGGGAAAGGTTTTCAGAGGTTAAACTCTTGCTGGGAAATTATCCTATGAGAAGGACTTTGGGGAGACTTGTCATTGCCCCTAGCAGTAAATGTTTGTGGTATTGCCAAAAATGTTTGATTGTAAGTAACCCTTTGCTGAGATTAACGTTCAATGCCCCAAGTGACGGAGATGGAGACCTGCCCCTGGTTACTCTACATTTCTTGAGAGGTTTCCTGGAATCTTGACTGGACTGCCCCAGGTGTGATGGATAGTGACATATCATGTCCCCTTGTTAATAGGAGATTTATCAATGGGAGTGTCATCCTACTTGAATTGATTTTGTTCACTGAGAGAGCTTTCGTTCACTGGATATTCGTTGTGAATTTCTCCGCTGTCAAACAAATAGCCATATGCAAACAGTGACATTCAAGTAATGCAAAGTTTATGCTTGTCTTGAAGTTTTTGAAAATGCGTTTTAGCGAGTAAAGAAATTTTGTAAGAAAAATTCAAACTCGGGATTTAGAGCAAAGCCTTACAGGAGTCAGGATACCTTTTGTAACAGTATACTTTCGAACTAACCCATGCTTCAATTAGGAATTTTGAAGGGTTGTAACGTGGCTTGGTTCACGGTTTAAGAAACAAAGGATAAAGGCTCAAAGTGTATTTGTATCCACCCGTTCTTCGTGGTGTTCTTCAGTCTTAAGCTCAGTAAATTATGCGTTTGAACTCCAATTGAGTCTGGAATGATGCGTTGGTGATGGCTCAAACAAGTTAAGTTTGTCGAAAGCCAGTCATTTTTTGCAACATTTTTTTTCATGTTGTTGAGGATTTGTAGTGACCTCTTTCTTTTGATTTGTTATCCCTGATTTTTGCCTGATTGTTCTTGTTTTGAGATTACAGTCAGCGGGATGCCCCAGTTTTTCTTAAGTCTCTTTTATAGGTTTTGACTTAGTGGGTTTTACTTTTTTGAGAGGTAGTGACTACTTATGTGATAGGGAACCATCACTGTCTTTTGATTCCAGAGGAATGTTTCTTGATGTCATTCATTATATTACGAGATGAGAGTTTGCGGCTAAACGCGCGTTTGAATTAACTGAGAGACTACCCTGCCCCAGGTTTTGTTTAAAGGTTTTAATTTTGTGAAAAAGAAAAACTTCTACTTCTTTGGCTTGAAGGGGTTGGCTAGGGATTATCTTCCTTATAACTCCAGTGTTTAGGATTTGAAAGAATTCATGTACATCGTCAGCAAGGTCTGTCCAAAAGCATACTGTATGAGATTATGGCATTGTTTTCGTCATCCTCCCTCTAAAGGCTTGTAACTTTTAGCAAGAGTTAAATGTCATAAAGAAAGTAGAAAGCATAGTTTAAATATAGTGAAAACGAATGGATGAATTCAAGACAAACATATGCAATGCATTAATGAAACAAAGTTTGACATTAATAGATAATTATTTGAATAACAAAAGAGAAATTACAACTTGAAATTTCAAAATGAACATAAGCCTCTTTGTTTGAACTTGTCACTTTAGGTGGTGAGCCTTTGGCAGAAGAATTCAGTCTGGCCATCTTGTGTGAACTCCAGCATTCCTTTGTCGATCAGGTTTTGAATCTTGTACTTCAATGCCCAACAATCGTTTGTATCATGCCCAGGACTATCGGAATGATAGGCACACCTGGCATCGGGATTGTAGCTGGGAGAAGAAGTTTTGGGATTTGGATGAGGTATTATTGGTGTAATCAGATTCATCCTCAGCATGTGTTGCAAAGCTTGGGACAGTGGTATGTTGATGTTGGTAAATTGTCTTTTGGGCTCACTTTGCCTTTGTTGATTTTCCGGTTGATGTTGACGAAGTCGTTGTTGGGCTCGTGACGTGGAAGAAAATTGGGAAGGTCTTCTCTCCCTTAAACCGGCTTCTTGTCTCATGGGAGGCTGAATGATGACTTGATCCCAAATTCTAGATGTTTGCCCCATTTGGTTGCATCTGTCTTGATGAAGCTTGTTGATGAGGACCCTTATCTCTTCTTGTCCTTGTTCCAGATTTTGGATAAGAGCCATTTGGCCCACCGGTTATCCCATCATCTAGACTTTTATTACGGCTATCTCGGTTTATAGCCGCTCCAATTGGTCATCTTTGTCGTCCCCAGGATTTCCCATGATCATGCCCCTAGTGAGGAGCGCCTTGACCTCTTCTTGTCCCTTGGATAGGTTCAAGAACATCTTTTGAAGTTGAGTGTTTTGAATCTGGATGCTCTTGATGGTCTGTTCTAGGGCCATCTCTACTGACATAAACAGTAAGAAGATAAGGAAAACTGCGTTGGAGAAACCTGTCATGATATGATGCATGATATGTGGATGCATGTTTTCAAGGATCTCGTGGGGTTAGTAGTCACTTACAGTTTTGGATTTGGAGAAATTTGTATCGGTGGATGTCCTTCCACGAGAATTAAGCTCACCATGTCAAGTGGGTCATAACCCTTGACTCTGGTTCGTTGTACCTGATTTTGCCGGCGTTTGGTTAGAGGAAAATAAATCCCCTTGCCCCTTGATAGATGTCTGGTTCAACGTGACCCTGCGTCATAGGCCCTCGAGATAATTGAAATGGCTATTGAAAATGCTATGGTATGATGTTATGATGTTATGTACAAATATGCGAGGTAAGCAAGTTTATATACAAGTAATCATATTCACACAAAGCAAACAAATCCTTAGTTTTAGGCTTGCGTGGAGTTTGTAGGTAAGTACCCTCTTGAAGTTTAGTTGGCTCAACCTGTCCTAGTTAATAGTAACCGGGTTCTAAGGGATCTCAGTATCACTGACCTTTCTTTTAGGCATTGTCTCAGCTCAATCAATCTTTTCTTGCGGCCGAGATATCCCAAAAGTCCGGTCTCAATGAGTGTAGCATCGAGTATCAACCAATTTTCAACTCTACACCGAAACCGGTTATCTCACTACGTCCTAATGGCCAAGTTGTTCAAGTAAGGTTCTAAGGTCAGTTAGTGCTTCATGATGCTGCTCAGCGACCCCGTATTCTCCTCGTTTCAACACAAGGGATACCGGTACCAACAAATGTGTCACACTAATGTAGCCATTGTTTCAACCATATCGGTCTATGCCGTACAGTTTCCACAATCTATTGCTACTTACCTAAAAAGGTGCCTTAGATCCGGGTAGAGGATCGAAACAAACCCAAGCAAGGAACCAATAATGTAAAGCAAGCAATTCAAACAAATTAAGGCAAGTAAATATGATCTAACCCTAAGGTAACCCCACTTTTAAGTAATTCCCCAGCAGAGTCGCCAGTTCTGTGATACGGTGGGAGTACTGACTTGATTGTTTTGCGTTTGGTGTTTGCAAATGTTGCGGTTTAGCAAGAGTCGCCACCAACTTTTCTTTTATCTAATAAGGAAAGGTGAAAAATCATAGGAAAGACCTTTAGAGATGTTTTCTTGAGTTCGGGGGGTAGATTATGAAAAGGGAAGGTATTAACACCCTTTTCATCCATGGTTTTACATGGGCTCTTAGTTTCTCACTAGATCACTTGCTTTTGTTTGAATGTGCTTGTGGTGTGGTTTTTGAAAATATTTTGAAAATGTAATTTTGTAATGATTCTCGTTTCTATAAGAACGCATACAAAGTGTTTGTTTCGAAGATAGTTCAAAAATATGTTTGTGAAACGTGTTTTTGAAAGTGATTTTGAATAGGTTTATTATTTGTAATGGTTCTCGTTTCTATAAGAACGCGTACAAAGTGTTGTTTTCAAAAGTGTTTCAAAGTGAGAGTGTTGGTGTATAAAATGTTTTTATTGTGAGCAAGTGAGTAACTAAGAGTGAACCTACCTACTCAAAAGGTCTTAGATGTGCTTTTCCTCCCCCTTTAGATGTTGCTATCTTACCATTGTTTTGGTAAGAAGCCCCATCGTTGGATGCGAAGAGACGGGCGTGGGTCATCGTATAACCATGATTAGCAATGTTGCAAGGTATGTTAGCATTTTTTCTTTAGGGACTAAGATCATTTTGAAAGGCAACTTTGATAGCGTCATCGAGGGACTATGATCTTATATTTGTTTGTTTTTCTAAGACACCTCACATGCGTAATATGGCTATTTTTGTAAGGCAACAAGTGGAACCACCCTAGGGGTGCTAGTGTGCAAGTGTATTTGATTGCATGCATTTTTAGTCTTGATTAGGGTGATCTATTTGTTGATTTTCATATCTTGCCATACACACCCTAATTACTAGCATTTTCATTTGAAAGTGATAAGTTGCGGAAATGTAAAGCCCTACGCTATTATAATATTTAGGGGATGGGGGTACATATTTATGAATGGGGGTTACAAGTAAAAATAAGTCCTAAGTTACTATTACAACCATATTGAAATGTACAATATAAGAAAGAAAAATGATTTGTTTAGAAAATGTTTTTGTCTTAATGAAAAAAGAAATAAATTAATTAATAAAAGAAAATATTTTTATGTCTTTTTATGTTAATATTGAAAATGATGAAAAGGGAAATCAATGAAAGACAGAAACAGCGTGCTGCTGCAAGCAAAACAACAAGGATCAGAAGTTCTGAAGCCAGGTGCGTGATGACTCAGAAAGAAACGTAAATGGACATCAAAGGTTCGGATTAGTATACTCTGAGGTCCTGCAAGAAATGTTAGAGGACAGATACAGAAATTCAGGGTTGCATTCAGACAGTGGGCCACAAGTCAGAAGTTTTGTATTACACTAAAACAGTGAGTAAATTTCAGAAGTTCAGTGTATTGTCAGTATGTGAAAATCAGAAACTCTGAGTGTGTAAAAACAGCGGGTGGAAATATCAGAAGTTCAGTATGTTTGATATGTAGGGAGAACTCAGAAGTTCTTTATTGTGTTAGAACAGTGAGTGGGAACATCAGAAGTCATGTATTGTGCTGAGCCAGTGAGTGAACATTAGTAGTTCAGTGTGTTATCAGCATGTAAGAATCAGAAGTTTAATGTGTGTTAACAGTGAGAAAAATCATAGAAGTTATATGTGTTAAAACAGTGAAGAGAACTCAGAAGTTCTGCGTGCTTAAACAGTGAGAAAATCCTAGAAGTTCTGTGTGTTAAAATGGTGAGTGAAAAACATAAGTTCTATGTTACATTTTGACTTTTAATCAGAAGGATAATAGCACGACAACTTATAGAAGTTCTAATCCTAAATTTGAGTCTAGCCCTAATCAAGAAACTCTGATCCATAGTTTTTCTACTTATGCAATGATATGGACAACATTAATACTATGTGTTGTACCCCGAAATTTTCCCTCCCATATTCCTCAAGATATGTCAAGAATAATCTAAAAGTTGCTCAAGATTGCTCAAGAATTGGACAGTCAAATCATCTCATAAGGCAGTCAAGTCAAAATTAGGGTTTTGTGTTACATCAAGGTCCTTGCATCCAAATGGCCTCAAGTTCTCCCCAATGTCCTAATATGTTCTCAAGTTCATCCATGTCAAATTTCAAGCCCTGCAGAGGAAGTTTGGTCAGTCAATTGCTCAAGAGACCCAAAGTCGACTGTGCTAGGTCAAAAGTCAACTGTGACCTACATACAGTCAAACCTCAATATTTTTTTTCAACATTCTCATTTTGAAGGATAAATCATCATTTTATCAAGGGTTTATCATGATTCATCAAGGATTGCTCAAAATTCATCAAGATTCAAAAGTTGCTAAATTAGGGTTTTGTAGGAAAAGTCAACTCAACTTTGACCAAGCATAACTTTCTCATACTTTATGAGAAATGACCCATCCAAAGCTCATTTTTAATAGGATGCAATTTCCTACAATCCATCTTCACACCCCAAGATCAAGAAATGCTCTCACAAAAAGTTATAAATTTGGACATTATAGGTCATTTTTGAAAGTCAACAAAAACACTTTTTTTCCAAAGCTTATAACTTGAAAATCGAACATCAAAATGAGATGAGACAAAAAGGGTTGGTTAGAGGACATCTCAAGGTTTCTAAAAAGTCCAAGAGAACTTCCAAAAGTTCAAAATTGAAGAAGTTATGCATTGTTGAAGTTAGGCATTTTTCCAAAATTGCCAAAAGTCAACTATCCTCAAAACTCCAATTTTTGACAAAAGGGCCCACTGTTTTCCACTTGATTTGGTCTTGACATGCCACACACGTGTCCCATACTTAATTTCATGGCCATTCATTTATTTTTCTATTTTATTTTATTTTTATTGATTTAATTCATTTTAAATCAATATTAAATCAAATAAAATCTAAAAATTGATGTAAATGGATCTTTGTGATTTGTACAACTTTCAATTATCATTATTCACTCAATCAAATCGCATCATGGCTCATTCAAGCATAAAAAAATCAGATCTTGCCCATATTTGGAAACATGTTAATGGTGATCAAAGTGTAATCTTGATTCTTCAATACACAAGGATATTGGCCCATGTTTTAACCTAAAATCATTCCATTATATGAAAGCAAGCCTCACAAATCAAAAACAGACACAAAACCTTGCAGAAACAGCCATACCAATTTGAGAAAAAAGCTTGAAAAGTGTGAGATCGAAAACGATATTGGAGGCACTTTCAGACCAATATCACAACACTACTCTCTTCCTTGGCATCCATTGAAGCAATACCAATCAAAACCAAGTCCTAAGACAACCTAAAACTCGCTGTAAGTGTTCTTGAAAACGCCTCTGCACATGAAATCGTGAACCACTCTCCTTGCATCTTTTTGCCAATTGGTTTGCACATTCATACTCACCATCCAATTTACATTGATTTTGCATTATTTAATTTGATTTTTGTGGCCTCTAACCCCCTATCTAGAACCTAGGGTTCTCGTGTATGTTTTTAGGCGTCTTGTGTGCAGGTTAAATCGAGGCCAACAATGGCCATGGATGAGTTCAGAGGAAGGAGACGAGTGCATTGACACTCTTAGTTTGCATTTACATGGCCTAGGGAGTATTTTAGAACCATCCCACGAAACCTCCTGCAGATAAAAATCCGCAAGTAACCGAACTAGGTTTTTGTGAAGAAGATGAAGATGTGTCATAGCGTGATTGGCTCATTTGAATATTAACGCGTTTTTCAGGGAATAGTTGTTAGTTTGTTTTACAATATTTAATTGGTATTCCACTAACAGGTTAACATCATGGCTCAGTTGGTAGCGTGCTAGTTGAATTGTCCCTTGGGACCTGGGTTCAAATCCCAGGTCCCCCAAAACTTTGTTCAATTTTTTCTTCAGATATTCAGGTGCAGGTCTCAAAGGATGGTCCATCATACGCCCTTCTCCAGATGCTGGCCAGGTGGTCTCGAATCAGATCCAATGGCCTAGATTGGGAGACTACCATGATCTCAAGTCAATGCACGCCTAACAAATCCAAAAAGTCCAACAGGCTGAAGCGTTTTGGGCCCAAAAAATTGCAATTTACACTCCCTTTTCAAGCCCAGCACCTCCTTGAGTTTGTATCTTTATTTTATTTTTCTTTTCATTATTTTCTATTTCTATTTTATTATTATTAGTATTTTAATTAACCAATTAATTAATTAACTTTTTTTCATAAAAATCAGAAAACAAAAAAATATTTTTATTTAAATTCCATTAATGTTATTATTTATTTTTGTAAATAAAATTAACCAATTAATTTAGTTTTAATTAGGTTCAATTTCAATATATTTTGCATTAAATTAAAATCAATATAGAATTAGGTTTTTTTAAATATTTTTAACCATTTTTTTATTTCCTTAATTAAAATAAAAACTCAAGAATATTTTCTTTTAATTAATTAATTCCATTATTAATTTAGACTTAATCCTTAATTCAAAAAAGAACAAAAAATATGCTTTATTTAATGAAAAAAGGGTCAAAACCCTAGGACACTCCGATTCAATTTTTCTCGCGCGCATATTATTTTTGATCCATATATTGTAATTTCTCCGAGGATGTAATAGTTTTAACTTAGGAATTTTATTTATCGCTTTTGTTTACTTTTCGCAATTTAACTCTCAAGGGTTTGTTTTTGGCGATGTAAATACCCGACGCCTTGTAATAGCTTAGCTTTATTTCCCGCAATTTAATTTCCGCAACTATTAACTGTTAGATGTTTGAATAACAGGCTATGCATGACAAGATTAATCTTTAACTTAAAATCAACAGTAGCTCACCATGACATGCAAAGATAATATAACTGAAAAACAATACGCTCGCACATGCCACTCTTAGGGTACGCCTCACTTGGTTGCCTCGAACGTGGTCATTGAGTATAGGAAGTTTTATAGGTCGTCCTCTTGTCCAAAGATCATAGTTGCCTCGAAACAGTTGCCTCGGATAAAATGATCTAAGACATTAGGGTTACCGCTAAGGCATCCTAACATTGCTTTAGTGACCACACGTCCCTTAATCGAATTGACTCGAAAACTCCAACGACGGTGCTACCTGCTCCTCAATAGTGGGATAGCATTGTGTAAAGGACACTTGTACAGATTAATTCCTTTTTGAGTAGGTAGATGGTTCTTAAGTACTTGCTCCTTTTTAAAATAAAACAAAAACTTTTCGCACTTACACTCATTTCAAACAAAAACTTCTTTCAAACCCACAAACACAAAGAAAAGCAAACTTTTGAAAACACAATGAGCAAGTACCTAAGAGCCCGTGGATAACCACGGATAGAAAGAGTGCTAACACCTTCCCTTTCTATAATCTACCTCCCGAACCCGACAAATATCTCAAAAAGGAATTTTTCTGTGCTTTTGTCCTTTCCTTGTTGGATAAAATAAAAGACGGTGGAGACTCTTGCTTACCGTGACATTTTGCGAAAACAAACGCAAACGCGAACCAACATTCCAAAACAATCAGTTCTCATTCCCACCGATCACAGAACTGGCGACTCTGCTGGGGAATGTTGTTTATAAGTGAGGTGTACCTTAGAATTAGATCATTATGTTTTCAATTGTATGCTTTGTATGCTTTAATTTTGTGGGCTTGTATCGGAGTTCTATAGATCCTAACCCGGATCTGGGGATACCCTTTACGCAAGTAGCAATAAACTGTGAGGGATATGTACGGCGTAGACCGATACGGATGAAGCAGTAGCTATATTGGTGTGGCACTTTAGTCTGTATCGATATCCCTTGTGTTGGAACGAGGAGAATATGGGTCTTCTAAGGGGTCATTAAGTACCAACTGACCTTAGAACCTTAAATTGACCAACTTGGCCATAGAACAGTAGCAGTATGCTACACTCATTGAGACTAAACTCTCGCGATGATTATGGCTGCAAGAAAAGGTTGCTAAATTGGAATTATGACCGGTTGAGGGTAGTCAGTGATATTGAGATCCTCTAGAACCCGGTTACTATTTTTGGGACAGGTTTAAACCAACTGAACTGAAAGAGGGTAGTACCTAAACTCCATGCTAGCCTGAAATCTAAGGGCTCTTTGTGTGACTTGTGTGCTTTCAAACTTGAACTACTTGCACATTCTTGTTATCTGACAACATGAGTTCCTTGCAGGTTTTGTTTACAGTCCTTATCCAATAATTTGGATTTATCACAGGGTTTACTTATAGCACCTCACACTTTTGCTTAAACGCATATCATACACATCATAACATCATGCCTTAACATTTCCTTAACCATTTCAAGGATCTCAAGGGTTTGTGATGCAGGTTATGGTAAATCAAATGTCTAGCAAGGGGCAAAGGGGATTTATTTTCCTCTAGCCAAGGTTGTCTAGAAATCAAAACACGATAACTTGAGTCAGGGGCTATGACCCACTCGATATGGTGAGCTTGACTCTTGAAGAAGGACTCTCAGCAACTTGAAGTTCCTTCAATCAAGCTACCAGATTCAAATTCTAACAGTTTCTTGTTTACCCCGCGAGATCCTTGAAAACATTGCATACATACATCATACATATCATTGCATAACAGGTCATCCAATACAGGTCTCTCATGTTCCCGCTGTTTATTTCAGCAATGGCTCTCCCATAAGACAACCAAGATATCGAGGCTCAAAACGCTCAACTTCAAGAAATGTTCCTGAACCTATCCCAGGGGCAGGAAGAAATAAAAGCTCTCCTCACAAGGGGCTTAGTCCTAGGGAATCCAGGCGGCGTCAGGAATGATCAGTTGGAAGGGCTACAAATTGAGTTGGCAACAATGAAGATCCAGATGATGGGACAGCTGGTGGGCCAGATGGCTCTCATTCAAGACCTGGCCCAAAGACAAGAAGAGCTTAGGGTCCTCGTCAACAAACTACTTCGAAGTGACCAAGTGGGGCAAACAACTAGGGTTGAAGATCAAGTCATCATTCAACCACCTTTGGGGCAAGAAGACAAGGGAAAAGCTCCTCAGCTTGCTTCAGGGTCACAAGCCCAGCATCAACCTTGCCAGCGTCAACGGGGTAGTCGGCGTAAGCAAAATACGTCTGGAAGACATTTCTCTGAGACTGATATACCATCATCTCTAATACTGAAACGCTTGTTGGAGGTCAATCTGATTCCTTTAAGGGATCCTCCCCGGAATCCAAATACCTCTGCTCATAGCTATCATCCCGACGTAGTTTGTGCATACCACTCCTATAGTCCTGGACATGACACCGACGACTGTTGGGCTTTGAAAAACAAGATCCAAGACTTGATTAATGGAAGAGTGTTGGAATTCATGCCGGATGGCGAAATGAAAATCTTCCGTTGAGGATTCTCCACCTGAAATGACTAGTTCAAATTAAGAGACTTTTGTTCATTTAAATTCTGAAGTTGTATCTTTCTTTGCTTATTCAAACAATTATTATCATGTCAAACTTTATTACTTTATCAATGTATTGCATATGTCTGTTCTGAATCAATCCATTCGTATTCACTATATTCAAATTGCTTTCATTTTTTGTGATGTTCAACTCTCGATTAAAAAATTCTAAGCCTTTTGAGGGAGGATGACGAAAATGATATCAAAATCTCTACAGTATGCTTTTGAACAGACCCCACTGACGAGGTACAGGCATTGTTTCAAATCCTAAACAATGGAGTTATAAGGAAGATAATCCCTAGTCAACCCCTTTGAGCCAAAGAAGTGGATTTTTTCTTTTTCACAAATTAAAACCCTTAATTATAACCTGGGGCAGGGTAGTCTTCTCAGTTGATCCAGGTGCACAATGAATGGCATCAAAGAAGTCCTTCCGAAACAAAAGACGGTGTTGGTTCCGTATAATCATAAAGACAGGCAGTCATTATCTCTCAAAATAAAAGCCCAATAAGTCAAAACCTATGAAGGAGACTTACAAAACTGGGGCATCCCGCTGACTATAATTACAAAACAAACAGTTCAGGAAAAAGACAGGGATAATAAAATAAAAAAGAAAGAGATCCTACAAGCTCTCAATAAAAATGATTGCCTGTTCAAAATAAACTGTCAGTATCCGAACCATCATTGGAATATCAGAGCAAAGATTCAGACAGGATCTAAATGCACAGTTAGCTGAGTTTAGGATCGAAGAACATCATGAAGAGAGGGTGGGTACAAATAAATTTTGAGCCTTTATCCTTTGTTTCTTAAACTGTGAACCAGGCCACGTTATAACCATTAAAAGTCCTAGCTGAAGCATGGGTTAGTTTGAAAGCATACTGTTACAAAAGGTATCCTGACTCCTGTAGGGCTTGCTGTAAATCCTGAGTTGACATCACATTTTACAAAAATTCGCTTGTTTTATTAAAAACTGCATTTTCAAAGAACTTCAAAACAGACATAAGCTTTGCATTCTTAAAATAACATTGTTTGCATATGACTATTTTCTCAAACAGTAGAGAAATTCGCACGACGAATATCTAGTGAACAAAAACCGTTTCAATAAAAAAGGTCACTTCAAGTGGAAAAAACACTTCCAATCCAGGGGCACGGCATGAGCATTGTCCATCATCTGGGGAAGTTAAGTCAAGATTCAAGGAATCTCTCAAAATGCCAAATAGCCAGGGGCAAATCTCCATCTGAATCAATTGGGGCATTGGACGTGAATTCCAGCAACGAATCTTGCACGATCAAACGAAGATCTTCTGGTAGTATGGTAACACAACACTACCAACAGTGGCACCTCCCTACATCCTGAGAGCATGGACATAGTCAAAAAAGTACTACGCATAATCAAAGACCCACTAGGTTGACTGGCCTAGGCAAAAATAAGGGCTTCCCAGCGAACCAAAAGGGTTCGGGCAAATATAAGGGATGAAAATGGAAAATTTGTACACCCGGCAAGTCGAAAACCTGAAAAGGCGGCTTGGGCAAAAAAGGGTATCCCGGTGAACTGAAAACCCGAAAGGGCGGTCCAGGCAAAAATTAGGGATCAAAGCGTAGGACTATGTCTCGTCATCTCGTCACTTGCCTACCAGAAGAAGACTTGTCATTTTAATCGAAAGATACCAAGCACCTCATAGGTTGGGATAATACTCGATCCACAAGGCCTCCGCAGGCACCTTCTCCCGCAGAAACAGGGGCAATAAAATTGTCCAAACTGTACAGCTGCTCTACTCACCAGGTACCAAGGTATATTCAGCTGAAGAATATGACCAAGATACCATCACTCCCTGCAGAGTGAAACAATAATGGTAGCTCTCCCCACTGAGACTTGCAACTATGAACAAATCAATAATACTTTTCCCAAGCAGAGTTGATCTCCCATCAGCCCTAAAAAGGTTGGGTATCCCCAGAAGGTCTTAATATTCCCCAACGGAGTATAAAGATATTCTCCAGCAAGCGTAAGAGCATCCCCGGCAGTCTTAATATTCCTCAACAGAATATAAGAATGTTCCCCGATGGAATACAAGGTACCACAGCGGAGCCACTTCGCCAGCGTAGTCTAAAAAAGGCTTCCCCGCCAGAGCTGAATCATCTTCCCCAGTAGACTCTGGTTGCTTATCCCCTACAGAGCGCAAATAAATCTCCCCAGCCAAATTCAGAAGGTTGTCCTCACAAGAGTCTAACTGGGTTATCCTCAGCAAGTTGCGACTGGAAGATCATCCCCAGCAAAGTTCTTTCTATCCCCAGCGGAGTTCATCATTGGAATCCCCAACAGAGCTTATCAACGGAATCCCCAACGGAGTTTATCATTAAAATATCAACAAAGCATCTCTTCCCCACAGAGTAATTCCCCGCATAGTAATTACTTCATCAGTTTATTCCCCAATGGAGTCCTTCTCTCCTGCAGGCTTCTTCTCACAATTATCTTCGTTCATCACCCCCAGCGGAAACGAAGAACTCAACTTTATTCTCCAGCAACTCCGGGATTTATTTCCCCAACTAAATCATCATATTCTCATACACCATGATACATGCATATACCCATCATACCATAAAATCCCATTTATTTTGAGAACATCATTGCCTGATCCATATCATGCATTGCATATGACTGACCTTTACCTTTCAGGAAAGACACAGTTAAAGTTCTCAGCTTAGTCGAAGATCTGACCAGTTCTTAAATCTCAGTTGAATTATCTTCGGTTGAATTTCAGATAAGGTTCTCAATCTCGACAGTTTCCCTACATCATAGTATGGACGAGTACTATAACCTCAACGGTATACTCCCAGTGAGCACGAGTCAGTTCCTAGATCTTGATGTTTTCCTTCGTCATAGTGTGGACAAGTTCTATAACCTCAACAGTATACTCCCGGTGAGGACGAGACAGTTCCTAGATATTGATGAAGATGCTTCCCTATGTCATAGTGTGGACGAGTACTATAACCTCAACGATATACTCCCGGTGAGCACGAGTCAATTCCTAGATCTTGATGTTTTCCTCCGTCATAGTATGGATAAGTTCTATAACCTCAACGGTATACTCCCATTGAGCACGAGACAGTTCCTAGATCTTGATGAAGATGCTTCCCTACGTCATAGTGTGGACGAGTACTGTAACCTCAACGGTATACTCCCGGTGAGCACGAGTCAGTTCCTAGATCTTGATGTTTTCCTCCGTCATAGTGTGGACAAGTTCTATAACCTCAACGGTATACTCCCGGTGAGCACGAGACAGTTCCTAGATCTTGATGAAGATGCTTCCCTATGTCATAGTGTGGATGAGTACTATAACCTCAACGATATAATCCCGGTGAGCACGAGTCAGTTCCTAGATCTTGATGTTTTCCTCCGTCATAGTGTGGACAAGTTCTATAACCTCAATGGTATACTCCCGGTGAGCACGAGACAGTTCCTAGATCTTGATGAAGATGCTTCCCTATGTCATAGTGTGGACGAGTACTATAACCTCAACGGTATACTCCCAGTGAGCACGAGTCAGTTCTTAGACCTTGATGTTTTCCTCCGTCATAGTGTGGACGAGTTCTATAACCTCAACGGTATATTCCCGGTGAGCACGAGACAGTTCCTAGATCTTGATGAAGATGCTTCCCTACGTCATAGTGTGGACGAGTACTATAACCTCAACGGTATACTCCCGGTGAGCACGAGTCAGTTCCTAGATCTTGATATTTTCCTCCGTCATAGTGTGGACGAGTTCTGTAACCTCAACGGTATACTCCCGGTGAGCACGAGACAGTTCCTAGATCTTGATGAAGATGCTTCCCTACGTCATAGTGTGGACGAGTACTATAACCTCAATGGTATACTCCCGGTGAGCACGAGTCAGTTCCTAGATCTTGATGTTTTCCTCCGTCATAGTGTGGACGAGTTCTATAACCTCAATGGTATACTCCCGGTGAGCACGAGACAGTTCCTAGATCTTGATGAAGATGCTTCCCTATGTCATAGTGTGGACGAGTACTATAACCTCAACGGTATACTCCTGGTGAGCACGAGTCGGTTCCTAGATCTTGATGTTTTCCTCTGTCATAGTGTGGATAAGTTATATAACCTCAACAGTATACTCCCGGTGAGCACGAGACAGTTCCTAGATCTTGATGAAGATGCTTCCCTATGTCATAGTGTGGACGAGTACTATAACCTCAACGGTATACTCCCGGTGAGCACGAGTCAGTTCCTAGATCTTGATGTTTTCCTCCGTCATAGTGTGGACGAGTTCTATAACCTCAACAGTATACTCCCAGTGAGCACGAGACAGTTCCTAAATCTTGATGAAGATGCTTCCCTACGTCATAGTGAGGATGAGTACTATAACCTCAACGGTATATTCCCGGTGAGCACGAGTCAGTTCCTAGATCTTGATGTTTTCCTCCGTCGTAGTGTGGATAAGTTCTATAACCTCAACGGTATACTCCATTGAGCACGAGACAGTTCCTAGACCTTGATGAAGATGTTTCCCCCCAGTTGAATTATGGACAAGTTCTTAAGACTCAGCCGAGGCATTCTCTCAGTTGAAGTACAAGCAGGTTCCTAAATCTCCACCAAAGTTAGGCTTCCCCAGCGGAATCTTCTACAACAACAAGTATGCAAGTTCTCGCTAAGGAATCTCTTATGCGATCGACACTCCTGCAGATGGAATCTGTAACCCCTTCCTCCAACCAACAATCTCCAAATGGAATCTGTAAGCCCATTCCTAACATCACAATGCTGATACTACACCATGCGAGTGCAAATTTCTGGGCACTCTAGTGTTCAATTATCTTCCACCTTCGGATCACGAAAGGCTCGAAAGCCAATCTATATCCTCAGGTCTAAGAAAATTGAACAGGGGCAAGTATTGTACCCCAAAATTTTCCCTCCCATATTCCTCAAGATATGTCAAGAATAATCTCAAAGTTGCTCAAGATTGCTCAAGAGTTGGACAGTCAAATCATCTCCTAAGGCAGTCAAGTCAAAATTAGGGTTTTGTGTTGCATCAAGGTCCTTGCATCCAAATGGCCTCAAGTGCTCCCCAATGTCCTAATATGTTCTCAAGTTCATCCATGTCAAATTTCAAGCCCTGCAGAGGAAGTTTGGTCAGTCAATTACTCAAGAGACCCAAAGTCGATTGTGCTAGGTCAAAAGTCAACTGTGACCTACATACAGTAAAACCTCAATATTTTTTGTCAACATTCTCATTTTTAACGATAATTCATCATTTGATCAAGGGTTTATCATGATTCATCAAGGATTGCTCAAAATTCATCAAAACCCAAAAGTTGCTAAATTAGGGTTTTGTAGGAAAAGTCAACTCAACTTTGACCAAGCATAACTTTCTCATACTTTATGATAAATGACCCATCCAAAGCTCATTTTTAATAGGATGCAATTTCCTACAATCCATCTTCACACCCCAAGATCAAGAAATTCTCTCACAAAAAGTTATAAATTTGGACATTATAGGTCATTTTTGAAAGTCAACAAAAACACCTTTTATTCCAAAGCTTATAACTTGAGAATGGGATATAAAAATGAGATGAGACAAAAAGGGTTGGTTAGAGGACATCTCAAGGTTTCTAAAAAGTCCCAGAACACTTCCAAAAGTTCAGAATTGAAGAAGTTATGCATTGTTGAAGTTGGGCATTTTTCCAAAATTGCCAATATTCAACTATCCTCCAAACTCCAATTTTTGACAAAAGGGCCCACTGTTTTCCACTTGATTTGGTCTTGACATGCCACACACGTGTCCCATACTTAATTTCATGGCCATTCATTTATTTTTCTATTTTATTTTATTTTTATTGATTTAATTCATTTTAAATCAATATTAAATCAAATAAAATCTAAAAATTGATGTAAATGGATCTTTGTGATTTGTACAACTTTCAATTATCATTATTCACTCAATCAAATCGCATCATGGCTCATTCAAGCATAAAAAAATCAGATCTTGCCCATATTTGGAAACATGTTAATGGTGATCAAAGTGTAATCTTGATTCTTCAATACACAAGGATATTGGCCCATGTTTTAACCTAAAATCATTCCATTATATGAAAGCAAGCCTCACAAATCAAAAACAGACACAAAACCTTGCAGAAACAGCCATACCAATTTGAGAAAAAAGCTTGAAAAGTGTGAGATCGAAAACGATATTGGAGGCACTTTCAGACCAATATCACAACACTACTCTCTTCCTTGGCATCCATTGAAGCAATACCAATCAAAACCAAGTCCTAAGACAACCTAAAACTCGCTGTAAGTGTTCTTGAAAACGCCTCTGCACATGAAATCGTGAACCACTCTCCTTGCATCTTTTTGCCAATTGGTTTGCACATTCATACTCACCATCCAATTTACATTGATTTTGCATTATTTAATTTGATTTTTGTGGCCTCTAACCCCCTATCTAGAACCTAGGGTTCTCGTGTATGTTTTTAGGCGTCTTGTGTGCAGGTTAAATCGAGGCCAACAATGGCCATGGATGAGTTCAGAGGAAGGAGACGAGTGCATTGACACTCTTAGTTTGCATTTACATGGCCTAGGGAGTATTTTAGAACCATCCCACGAAACCTCCTGCAGATAAAAATCCGCAAGTAACCGAACTAGGTTTTTGTGAAGAAGATGAAGATGTGTCATAGCGTGATTGGCTCATTTGAATATTAACGCGTTTTTCAGGGAATAGTTGTTAGTTTGTTTTACAATATTTAATTGGTATTCCACTAACAGGTTAACATCATGGCTCAGTTGGTAGCGTGCTAGTTGAATTGTCCCTTGGGACCTGGGTTCAAATCCCAGGTCCCCCAAAACTTTGTTCAATTTTTTCTTCAGATATTCAGGTGCAGGTCTCAAAGGATGGTCCATCATACGCCCTTCTCCAGATGCTGGCCAGGTGGTCTCGAATCAGATCCAATGGCCTAGATTGGGAGACTACCATGATCTCAAGTCAATGCACGCCTAGCAAGTCCAAAAAGTCCAACAGGCTGAAGCGTTTTGGGCCCAAAAAATTGCAATTCACACTCCCTTTTCAAGCCCAGAACCTCCTTGAGTTTGTATCTTTATTTTATTTTTCTTTTCATTATTTTCTATTTTATTATTATTAGTATTTTAATTAACCAATTAATTAATTAACTTTTTTTCATAAAAAATCAGAAAACAAAAAAATATTTTTATTTAAATTCCATTAATGTTATTATTTATTTTTGTAAATAAAACTAACCAATTAATTTAGTTTTAATTAGGTTCAATTTCAATATATTTTGCATTAAATTAAAATCAATATAGAATTAGGTTTTTTTAAATATTTTTAACCATTTTTTATTTCCTTAATTAAAATAAAAACTCAAGAATATTTTCTTTTAATTAATTAATTCCATTATTAATTTAGACTTAATCCTTAATTCAAAAAAGAACAAAAAATATGCTTTATTTAATGAAAAAAGGGTCAAAACCCTAGGACACTCCGTTTCAATTTTTCTCGCGCGCATATTATTTTTGATCCATATATTGTAATTGCTACGAGGATGTAATAGTTTTAACTTAGGACTTTTATTTATCGCTTTTATTTACTTTTCGCAATTTAACTCTCAAGGGTTTGTTTTTGGCGATGTAAATACCCGACGTCTTGTAATAGCTTAGCTTTATTTCCCGCAATTTAATTTCCGCAACTATTAACTGTTAGATGTTTGAATAATAGGCTATGCATGACAAGATTAATCTTTAACTTAAAATCAACAGTAGCTCACCATGACATGCAAAGATAATATAACTGAAAAACAATACGCTCGCACATGCCACTCTTAGGGTACACCTCACTTGGTTGCCTCGAACGTGGTCATTGAGTATAGGAAGTTTTAGAGTTTGTCCTCTTGTCCAAAGATCATAGTTGCCTCGAAACGGTTGCCTCGGATAAAATGATCTAAGACATTAGGGTTACCACTAAGGCATCCTAACATTGCTTTAGTGACCACACGTCCCTTAATCGAATTGACCCGAAAACTCCAACGATGGTGTTACCTGCTCCTCAATAGTGGGATAGCATTGTCTAAAGGACACTTGTACAAATTAATTCCTTTTTGAGTAGGTAGATGGTTCTTAAGTACTTGCTCCTTTTTAAAACAAAACAAAAACTTTTCGCACTTACACTCCTTTCAAACAAAAACTTCTTTCAAACCCACAAACACAAAGAAAAGCAAACTTTTGAAAACACAATGAGCAAGTACCTAAGAGCCCGTGGATAACCACAGATAGAAAGGGTGCTAACACCTTCCCTTTCTTTAATCTACCTCCCGAACCCGAGAAATATCTCAAAAAGGAATTTTTCTGTGCTTTTGTCCTTTCCTTGTTGGATAAAATAAAAGACGGTGGCGACTCTTGCTTACCGCGACATTTTGCAAAAACAAACGCAAACGCGAACCAGCATTCCAAAACAGTCAGTTCTCATTCCCACCGATCACACAATGATATTTACATGTTAATGATGTTCAGAATGAAAAACAAGCAAAGTCAGAAAGACTTACCTTGAACCTGGAGCGTGCTTGGAGCTTTGAGTTGCCGCCTTTGGATGTTCTGGAATCAGCAAGAGTAACGGAAGAGAAAATGCCAAGTTCTTTGATTCATAGGGAAGAACAAAGGTTTGGTTTTCTGTTTGGGAAATCTGGATTTTTATGAAGGATTTCACAGGTTTCTTTTTCTCTTTTGATAGTTCTCTCCAAAAGCCAGCCTCTCCCTTAAAGCCCAGCCCCTTGAACGTGTGATGGAGCAAAGTATTTATAGGTGAATTTGTTGTGATTTTGGGGGGAAAGACAAATGGGATTTTAAATTAATTTGGCATCCTATTCCCTTGCTTTTTCATCACTGTTTTCGTATGCTAGTTTGGTGCAATTATGGGATGAAGGAGTAGGCCGAACTAGTTGCTGATTAGAAGCTTTTAACCATGCTTAAGCTGGAGTTGTCAGCAGGATTTAAGGAAAAGCAAAACAAAGCATGAGCCTAGTACCAAAGTTTGCTATCCCAAGACAGTAGAGGTACATGTGGTGGACATCCTTTGGATAAAGACTCAAAAGTGGTTGTGAGCATTAAATAATGATGAGACTTATCACAACCAAAAATCCTGTAACGTGAGATTCTACACCATAGCTTAGTTCTGGATCAGAAGTTCTGCTTCAGCGTAGCATCTAT
Organism: Vicia faba; assembly: GCA_948472305.1. Lineage (NCBI taxonomy): Eukaryota > Viridiplantae > Streptophyta > Magnoliopsida > Fabales > Fabaceae > Vicia > Vicia faba. Next base: position 928,153,452 of record OX451741.1, on the reverse strand, counting down.
CCTCTGATCTTTGTATCTTCTGGCTCCAGCACGTTCTGAAGGAACTTTCAGACTTTCTAGAAAGCTTGCAGCACGCTTCTTAACCTTCTTTGAATTACCCTGACAAACTCTGACTGAAGCTTTTTGTGAAAACTTTCCCAGAAGTTCTGACCAAATTCTGCCTTGAGAGTGTCCAGAATTTGCTGAGTGTTATGGTGATAATCTGGTCAGAAGTTCTGAGTTTTGTCATTCTTCTTAAACACTTAGAAAAATTTCTAAGTATTTAGAATTTGACTTTTCCAAAGTAAAATTTGACTTTTGAAATTCTTGATGAAACAAACTTCATATCCCAACATGTCTTGATGAAATATGATTTTTGAGATTTGATTTTGATCCAAAAGTCAAAGTTATACTTCTCAGTGTGCAAATGACCATTTTTCCCTTATGAATGACTTTCTTGAAAAATTGCAGTTCAAGGCTTGGAATTGGATGGAAGAAAACTTGAGGATCCAGGGTGATTCCTTGAGAAATGAGAGGGAAAAATTTGGGGTACAACAGGTGGTCCAGGCAAAAGTTAAGGATAAAAGTGTATGACTATGTCACGTGGAATCTCTACGACCAGTTTTATTACCAAGGTATGACTTAAAATGGTCCAAGATCAATCAAATTAACTTCTTTCAATGGAAAGGGACGATGTTCGAAGACATAGGGGTAATAGCAGAGTTGGAACACAATGAGATCACTTCCACGTGGCTATTTATTTTTGTTTCCACTTTGTCTTCCTTTCGACGATTTCCTCTTACTAGGATCTTCGTCTCTTTGTACAAAAACCCTTATTTATGGGCAAAACATCAATATAAAATATACTTTGAAGTGTAAAACTTTTTGTCTTTGTGTTTTGAGTGCAAAAAAACGTCCAATGACTAAATTTGAATGAACATATACTTATGAACATGATTAAACTATTTAGCAAATGTGTGCTTGTAAACAGTAACAAGCATCTCTTTAACACAGTTAAGATATCCCCACAGAGTTATCTCATTAACATCATCCCAACAAAGTCGGATTCATGCAATCCCCGACCAGAGTTTTAATCTCCGGAAAACCCTCTTCCCAACTGAGTTGGTCGTAAGAAGAAGCCTTGAGGAGTTATGTCAAAAGAAAACACCTCCCCAACAGATCGTCAAATAAATAGGGTTTATTTCCCCAACAAACTACAAATTCCCCAACCCAAGTTTGCTTTCAATGGACGAAACCCCTTAATCCCCGGTAGAGTCATTACAATCCCCAACATAGTCGTTACTATCCTCAAAAGTTACTATGAAACCTGGACCCGACCAGATAATAGTTTAACTTCTTCAAATAACTAACAAAACTCCTATTCCCCAATAGAGTTTACCACTATCCCCAGTGAGTTGCTACGGAGCCTGGAACCTGACCAGATAACAGTTAACTTTATTCCCCAAGCAAGTTGCTGCGAAGCCTGGATGCCGACCAGATAACAACTAACTTTCATTCTCCCAGTCGAGAATTAATTCCCCAGTAGAGTAATGGACACCTAAAACTCCTAAACTCTATTCCCCAAGCATAAATCCATACTCCCCGCAGAATTTTTCTCAAGAAAAGTCAATGTTCCCCAATGGAGTTCTCCTCAAACAAGAAAAGCAGGAATCCCAAGCAGAAACATCCTAAGAAAAGTTCGAAGAGACACATACTCTTCATCTCCAACAGTATTCCGGGATTTAACTTTCCAAAATTCCCCAGCATTTGTCAAGGATTTATTTTCCTAAAAAAAGATACTTCAATAAGCATATCACATTCATACATCATATCACATACATGACAAATACATACAACATAATCTCATTTATTTTGAGAACATAATCACGCCATGCATACTTCTGCATACAACTAACCCTCTTCCTTGCAGGAAAAGTCAATCAAAACAAAGACCTCTTTTGGTTAGATTTTTTCTTCCAGATTAAAGACAGGCAAATTAAAGACCTCTTCTTGTTAGATTTTTTCTTCCAAATTAAAGATGGGCGAATCAAAGACCTCTTCTGGTTAGATTTTTTTCTTCCAGATGAAAGACAGGCGAATCAAAAGACCACTTATGGTTAGATTTTTTCTTCCAGATTAAAGACAGGCGAATCAAAAGACCTCTTCTGGTTAGATTTTTCTTCTGGATTAAAGACAGGCGAATCAAAGACTTCTTATGGTTAGATTTTTACTTCCAGATTGAAGACATGCGAATCAAAAGACCTCTTTTGGTTAGATTTTTCTTCTAGATTAAAGATAGGCGAATCAAAGACCTCTTATGGATTACTTCTGTCAAGTTTCAAGTCTTGGATCACAATTTTCCAAGAAAGTCATTCAAATTACCAAAAGGGGAAAATGGGCAAAATTAGGGTTTTGACTGAAAATGACCAAACTTTGATTTTTGACCTAATACCTGACTTAATGGTTGGAAACATGATCTCAAGGATCTGAGCGCTTCATTTTGACCTAATCACATATTTCAATTCGTCTCCTGAGATCGATGGATTGATAGACGAAATTCGGCTAACCGGTGGAAAAAGACAATTGTACACTAAAAAGTTAAACTTTGACTTTTTGACCAAAATCGAGTCCCAAAAATCACATGTCATCAAGAAATCTAAAATATGGAATTTGATCATCAAAAATCAAGAGAGTCAAAAATCTAAATTTGCAAGACTTGGAAATTTTTCTAAGTATTTTCTATACTTATTAATTTCATTGCTTCATGACATCTTTTCACTACAATTCAAAATAACTCAAGATGTTACAAATAATTCAAGATGTCACAAATAATTCAAGTTATTATAAATTTGAATTTTTGCAAGATATCAAATCCTAAGTTTGTCTTGCTTGAATTTTACCCTTTGACTCAATGTCCAAATTTTGCCACTATGCTGTCCACAAAACAGACTTGTATCATGATACAAATGTTGATGTCCAAGAAAGCCTAAAACCATGTAAAAACAGTATGTTGTACTGCTATAAAACAACCCTACACCAAGTTTCCACAACACTCCAAAATTGCTGCAAACACAGACCTTCTATGTTACCACTAAAATAGTCCAAAACCCTTCTCCATTGTTGTCCTACAAAAACCTTGTGCTATTCTGCACTACAAACCTGTCACAAAACCTGCATATGCTGTCCTATACAGTCCAAAATATGTCCAAAAACCTGTCCCATGTTTGCATCAAATTTGCATATGATAGATGCATCTAAAAGGCAATGATGCAACATACCCGAACTGTTCAAATTGTTATTTGTTTTCCTCCCAAAATCCAAGCAAAACTTCCTCTATAAATAGACTATTTTCACAACACACAAGGGGTTGGCTTTTAGAGAGAGAATAAAGAGTTTTTTTTAACAAAAAACTAAAGTCTTTGTAACCTTTGCTAATTCAAAAAACAAGCTCTACTTTCATTCAAAATAGAAACCCCCAACCCATCATTCCATCTTACAAACTCTCCCATAAACCGACCAGCCAAACACTTCACATCATATAGGGATTGTTCAAACACAAGAACAATCTCTTTAGTACCATCATCTTCACCCTTCAAACACAAAAACAATGATGTACAACTTGACTGAGTTAGTGTGATTCAACAGTTTGGAACAGCTTTCTAGAGATTCATTGGGGCCATCACAACATCTTGAAAAGTATTCAAACTTAAAACACCGAGTGAAGTCTCAAGGTAAGTCTTCTTGACTTTGCATTTTTTTCATACATCATAAATGATTTATTTTTGAAGATAAAATGTAGTAATCATTGCCCCTTTGAGCTAACCATTTGCTTGCTGTTTATGTTTATCAATCATATTCTGTGAACTGACCTGTATAGACAATAAAACAATGTTTAAGGCAAAAAAAATGCAGCATGAGTCGACACATATCCACATGGGTCGACTCATTCTAGTGAAAAAATAGGGTATGAGTCGACACATGGCCTTATGCATCGACTCATACTGTTATCCAGGCCCGAAAACAGAAGGATGAAAGATGCATGAGTCGACACAATACGTGTATGTGTCGACACAAATAGGTGCATGAGTCGACACATTCCATTATGAATTGACTCATACTGAGTTGGTTTGGTTTTACAGGAGCAAGGAAAGTTATGTGTCGATGCATAACAGCATGTGTCGACACATAATGGTTAAAAATGCAATTTTTCCTTTATTTAAACTTTTTTTACATTGTCTTCATTGTTATTCGATATAGTTATAACATTTAAGTTTCTATTTCATCCCCATTTGTAAATTGTACCCCCACTCTCATAATGATGTAATAGCTTAGGATTTTATTTTCCGCAATTTACCGCTTTAATATAAATTTTTAGTAATTAGAGTGTGTATGGAAAGATAAAATCAACCGTTAGAAAGCCCTAATCTCAAAGACAATACATGTAATCAAACACATTATTCACACGAGCACCTCTAGGGTAACCTCGCTTGTTGCCTCGGAAAATAGTCATGTCCCTCGAGTATAGGAGTTTTAGCAAAGACCATCGATAAAAAAGATCATAGTCCCTTGATGTCCCTTGATGTTACCTTCGATAAACGATCTAGTCCTATACAAAAATTAAAACGTCTTATAAGTTACCTTCTATGACTATACGATTGACCCACGCTCGTCCCTTCACATCCAACGATAGGGCTTCTTACCAATAAATGGTAAGATAGACACATCTAAAAGAGGAGGAAAAGAACAAACGACCTTTTTAGTAGGTAGGACGCTCGTAGTTGCTAGCTCGCAAATTAAAACCATTTCCACACTTACACTTTCAAAACATCTTTAAAAAAAAACATCTCTTTGAAATATTTTCAAAACACTTTGTATGCATTCTTATAGAGATGAGAATCATTACAATGTTTTCCGCAACAAAGGCGTTTTCAAAAAAATTTCAAACTTACACCAATCACAAACACATTTCAAACAAAGCAATTTCAAAATTGATCAAGCAAGCAACTAAGAGCCCGTAGATAACTACGGATGAAAAGGATGCTAACACTTTCCCTTTTCATAACCTACCCCCCGAACTCAAGAAAATTCTCAAAAGGTATTTCCTGTTCTTTTCACCCTTTCCTTTATTGGATAAAAGAAAAGTTGGTGGCGACTCTTGCTATCCTCAACATTTGCGATAAAACGCAAAACACCCAAGTTAGTTCTCCCACCATATTACAACCTATTTTGAGTAAGACTCCTTATGAATTGTGGAAGAATAGAAAGCCCAACATTTCTTATTTCCATCCATTTGGATGTCTATGTTATATGTTGAACACTAAAGAGAACTTGGGTAAGTTTGATTCCAAGGCGCATAAGTGTCTGCTGTTAGGATACTCTGAACCCTCTAAAGGCTTCAGAGTCTATAACACAGAATCACGAATCGTGAAGGAATCATAAAATCATCCTTTATTAGATGGATGTTAAGAGTGCATTTATGAATGGTTATATTTCAGAAGAAGTGTACGTCAAACAACCTCCTTGCTTTGAAAATTCTGAGAAACCAGACCTTGTTTTTAAACTAAAGAAAACTCTTTATGGCCTAAAACAAGCTCCAAGAGCTTAGTATGACAGATTGAGTAATTTTCTTTTAGAAAATAAGTTTACCAGAGGAAAGGTCGACACTACACTCTTCTACAAAATCTTCAAAAATGATATTCTAATTGTTCAAGTTTATGTTGATGATATTATTTTTGGTTCTACTAATCCATCCCTCTGCGAGGAATTCTCTAAGTTAATTCAGAGTGAGTTTGAAATGAGCATGATGGGAGAACTGAAGTTCTTTATGGGAATCCAAATTGATCAAAAACCAGAGGCTACTTACATTCATCAAAGTAAGTACACCAAAGAACTTCTGAAGAAATTTAACATGACAGGTTGCAATATAACAAAGACTCCAATGCATCCAACGTGTATTCTTGAGAAATAAGAGTTAAGTGGAAAGGCATGTCAGAAGTTGTATCGTGGTATGATAGGCTCTCTTCTGTATCTGACTGCATCTAGACCTGATATTTTATTTAGTGTTCATCTTTGTGCTAGATTCCAATATGATCCTATGGAATCTCATTTAACTATCGTTAAGAGAATTCTAAGGTATCTGAAAGGAACCACTAACCTTGGCTTGATGTATGAGAAAACATCAGAGTACACTCTTTCTGGTTTCTGTGATGCAGATTACGCTGGAGACAGAATGGAGAGGAAAAGTACTTTTGGAAATTGTCAGTTTCTAGGCAAGAATTTGATATCATGGTCAAGCAAGAGGCAATTAATAATTGCTCTCTCAACTGTAAAAGCAGAGTATATCTCAGCAGCACTATGCAGCACTCAGATGCTCTAGTTGAAGAATCAGCCAGAAGACTATCAAATTTATGAGAGATACATTCAATACTTATGTGACAATACTATTTCTATTTTCTTTAGTAAGAATCATATCTTACACTCTAGGGCTAAACACATAGAATCAAACATTATTTTATTAGAGACTATGTTAGGAAATGGATTTTATCCTTAAAATTCATAGATACAGACCATGAGTGGGAATATATTTTTACAAAACCCTTAGCTGAAGATATATTTATGTTTATTCAAAAGAATCTAAAAATGGATCTCTGTACAGAGTAAGATGTCATTAGAATCAAATGTGTTTTAATCGTAGAGTCATTACAATGCCCAACAGAGTCGTTACTATCCTCGAAAGTTACTATGAAACCTGGACCCAACTAGATAATAGTTTAAATTCTTCAAATCACTAACAAAACTCCTATTCCCCAGTAGAGTTTACCACTATCCCTAGTGAGTTGCTACGGATCCTGGAATCTGACCAGATAACAGTTAACTTTATTCCCCTAGCAAGTTGCTGCGAAGCCTGGATCTCGACCAGATAATAGCTAACTTTCATTCTCCCAGTCGAGAGTTAATTCCCCAGTAGAGTAATGGACAACTAAAAATCCTAAACTCTATTCCCCAAGCAGAAATCAACATTCCCCGCATAATTTTTCTCAAGCAAAGTCAATGTTCCCCAGCGGAGTTCTCCTCAAACAAGAAAAGCAGGAATCCTAAGCGGAAACATCCTAAAAAAAGTTCGAAGATACACGTACTCTTCATCTCCAGCAGTATTCCGGGATTTAACTTCCCAAAATTCCCCAGCATTTGTCAAGGATTTATTTTCCTAAAAAAAGATACTTCAGTAAGCATATCACATTCATACATCATATCACATACATGACAAATGCATACAACATAATCTCATTTATTTTGAGAACATCATCATGCCATGCATACTTCTGCATACAACTAACCCTCTTCCTTGCAGGAAAAGTCAGTCAAAACAAAGACCTCTTCTGGATAGATTTTTTCTTCCAGATTAAAGACAGGCGAATCAAAGACCTCTTCTGGTTAGATTTTTTCTTCCAGATTAAAGACAAGCGAATCAAAAGACCTCTCCTGGACAGATTTTTCTTCCAGATTAAAGAAAAGTGAATCAAAGACCTCTTATGGTTAGATTTTTTCTTCCAGATTAAAGGCAAGCGAATCAAAAGACCTCTTCTGGTTATATTTTTCTTCTAGATTAAAGATAGGCGAATCAAAGACCTCTTCTGGTTAGATTTTTTCTTCCAGATTAAAGACAGGCGAATCAAAGACCTCTTATGGTTAGATTTTTCTTCCAGATTAAATACAGGCGAATCAAAGACCTCTTCTGGTTAAATTTTTCTTCCATATTAAAGACTGGAGAATCGAAGACCTCTTCTGGTTAGATTCATTTCTTCCAGTTAAAGATAGGCAATCAACAGACCTCTTCTGGTTAGGATTATTTCCCCAGTGAAGTCACCAAACAACAGACCTCTTCTAGTTAGATTTATCTCTTCCAGTTAAAAAACAGGAAAAAGACATCTACTGTTTCAGTATAAATCGACCAAATATTTATTTTGATACTTCTTTCAATTTCTACCAACAGTCACTATGGATGGCATCTGTAAGCCCATCTCCGAAAACTCTTCATCACTATCCAAATGGCATATGTAAGCCCATCTCCGACAACTCTTCATCACTCTCGAAATGGCATTTGGAAGCCCATATCCTACAGATCTTCACCCCATCTTAAAATGGCATATTTAATCCCATTCCTGATACAATCAACACATCATCGAGTGCAAATTTCTGGGCACTCTAGTGTTCAATCATCTTCCGCCTTCAAGTCACGAATGGTAGACTCACCAATCTAACTCTTCAGGTTTAAGAAGATTGAACAGGGACAACTGTTGTATCCCAAAATTTTCCCTCTCATTTCTCAAGATATTTTCTACAAAGATCTTCAATTACTCAAGCTTGCACAAGTACTGACTAGGTCAAGACGTCTCCTCAACACTGATGCCTCAAATTAGGGTTTGAGTTTGCGCAAAAACCGTTGGACTCCTAACATTTCAAATGACTTTCTTGGATCATTATGGACCCCCAGGATTACTTCTGTCAAGTTTCAAGTCTTGGATCATAATTTTCCAAGAAAGTCATTCAAATTACCAAAAGGGGGAAATGGGCAAAATTAGGGTTTTGACTAGAAATGACAAAACTTTGATTTTTGACCTAATACCTGACTTATTGGTTGGAAGCATGATCTCAAGGATCTGAGCGTGTCATTTTTACCTAATCGCATATTTCAATTCGTCTCCTGAGATCAGTGGATTGTTAGACGAAATTCGGCTAACCGGTGGAAAAAGTCAATTGTACACTAAAAAGTCAAACTTTGACTTTTTGACCAAAATTGAGTCCCAAAAATCACATGTCATCAAAACATCCAAAATATGGAATTTGATCATCAAAAATCAAGAGAGTCAAAAATCCAACTTTGCAAGACTTGGAAGTTTTTTAAGTATTTTCTATACTTGTTAATTTCATTGCTTCATGACATCTTTTCACTACAATTCAAAATAATTCAAGATGTTACAAATAATTCAAGATGTCACAAATAATTCAAGTTATCATAAAGTTACATTTTTTCAAGATTTCAAATCCTTAGCTTTGTCTTGCTTGAAATTTTGCCTTTGACTCAATGGACAAATTTTGCCACTATGTTGTCCATAAAACAGACTTGTATCATGCTACAAATGTTGTTGTTCAAGAAAGCCCAAAACCATGTCAAAAATAGTTTGTTGTACTGCTATAAAACAGTCTTGCACCAAGCTGCCACAACACTCTAAAATTGATGCAAACACAGCCCTGCTATGCTACCACTAAACTAGTCCAAAACCCTACTCCATTGTTGTCCTATAAAAACCTTGTGTTGTGTTGCACCACAAACCTATCACAAAACCTGCATATGTTGCCCTATACAGTCCAAAAACCTGTCCCATGTTTGCATCAAATTTGCATATGAGAGCTGCATCTAAAAGGAAATGATGCAGCATACCCAAACTTTTCAAATTGTTATTTGTTTCCCTCCCAAAATCCCAGCAAAACTTCCTATATAAATAGACTATTTTCACAACACACAAGGGGTTGGCTTTTAGAGAGAGAATAAAGATTTTTTTTTAACAAAAAACTAAAGTCTTTGTAACCTTTGCTGATTCAAAAAACCAGCTCCACTTTCATTTAAAACAGAAACCCTCAACCCATCATTCCATCTTACAAACTCTCCCATAAACCAACCAGCCAAACACTTCACATCATATAGGGATTGTTCAAACACAAGAACAGTCTCTAGTACCATCATCTTTACCCTCCAAACACAAAAACAATATTGTACAACTTGACTGAGTTAGTGTGATTCAACAGTTTGGAACAGCTTTCTGGAGATTCATTGGGGCCATCACAGCATCTTGAAAAGTATTCATACTTAAAACACCAAGTGCAATATCAAGGTAAGTCTTCTTGACTTTGCATTTTTTTTCATACACCATAAATGATTTATTTTTAAAGATAAAATATAGTAATCATTGCCCCTTTAAGTTAACCATTTGCTTGCTATTTATGTTTATCAATCATATGCTGTAAACTAACCTGTACAGATAATAAAATAGTGTTTAAGGCAAAAAAATTGCAGCATGAGTCGACACATACCCACATGGGTCAACTCATTCTAGTGAAAAAATAGGGTATAAGTCGACACATGGCCTTTTGCATCGACTCATATTATTATCCAGGCCCCAAAACAGAAGGATGAAAGATGCATGAGTCGACACAAAACGTGTATGTGTCGACACAACCAAGTGCATGAGTCGACACATTCCATTATGAATCGACTCATACTGAGTTGGTTTGGTTTTACAGGAGCAAGGAAAGTTATGTTTCGATGCATAACAGCATGTGTCGACACATAATGGTTAAAAATGCAATTTTTCCTTTATTTTGCACTGTTTTTACATTGTCTTCATTGTTATTCGATATGGTTGTAATATTTAAGTTTCTATTTCATCCCCATTTGTAAATTGTACCCCCACTCCCCTAATGATGTAATGGCTTAGGATTTTAATTTCCGCAATTTACCGCTTTAATATAAATTGTTAGTAATTAGGGTGTGTATGGTAAGATAAAAGCAAACGTTAGAAAGCCCTAATCTCAAAGACAATGCATGTAATCAAACACACTAATCACACGAGCACCTCTAGGGTAACCTCGCTTGTTGCCTCAGAAAATAGTCATGTCCCTCGAGTATGGGCTTTTTAGCAAAGACCATCAATAAAAAAGATTGTAGTCCCTCGATGTCCCTCGACGTTACCTTCGGTAAACGATCTAGTCCCTTACAAAAATTAAAACGTCTTATAAGTTACCTTCTATGACTTACGATTGACCCGCGCTCGTCCCTTCACATCCAACGATAGGGCTTCTTACTAATCAATGGTAAGATATCCACATATAAAAGAGGAGGAAAAGAATAAACGACCTTTTTAGTAGGTAGGACGCTCGTAGTTTCTTGCTCACAAATTAAAACCATTTCCACACTTACACTTTCAAAACATCTTCAAAAACAAACATCTCTTTAAACTATTTTCAAAACCAACACTTTGTATGCATTCTTATAGAGACGAGAATCATTACAAAGTTTGCCGCAACAAAGGCGTTTTCAAAATATTTTCAAACTTACACCAATCACAAACACATTTTAAACAAAGAAATTTCAAAATTGATCTAGCAAGCAACTAAGAGCCCATAGATAACTACGGATGAAAAGGATGCTAACACCTTCCCTTTTCATAACCTACCCCCCGAACTCAAGAAAATTCTCGAAAGGTCTTTCCTGTTATTTTTACCCTTTCCTTTATTGGATAAAAGAAAATTCGGTGGCGACTCTTGCTATCCGCAACATTTGCGATAAAAGACAAAACACCTAAGTCAGTTCTCCCACCATATCACAACCTATTTTGAGTAAGACTCCTTAGGAATTGTGGAAGAATAGAAAGCCCAACATTTCTTTCCATCCATTTGGATGTATATGTTATATGTTGAACACTAAAGAGTGTTAGAACAAAGTTTGAATATACTACCCTAAGTTTAAGTTTTGATGATAACAAAATGCAAAGATATATTAATTGTTTGATTCATGTAAGACAAATATGCTATCTAAAAATTACATTCTGTTTTACAGAAACTCTGATAGGTATCAGCAAGAGAATATCATCATCAGCATCAGAAGATTAAATATCAACATCAGCATCAGAGGATGTTATATCATATACCAGAATCAGAAGATCAACATGTGCTTACGCTGAAGCTTGATGAACAGATCTGCGCGTAACAATCTGAACTCTGATTAAGAAAACAACAACTCATCAGCACCTAGCAGCGTCAGAATAAGCCAAAGCCAGAACACGCTTAAGTGGCAACGGTACTGTGCATTCAAGATACTTTATTATCAACGGCATCATTCCAGACAAGATCTTCTCAATTTGGAAAGAATGTTATTGGCATTGAAACGGAATTAACTGACTCCAACTTACCATTTTCCAATGCTATATAAACAAGTCAGTGAAGATTGAATTGGCTAATGCTCTACAACTCTCTACACGCCTAAAGCTATTCATCATCTTCCTCACTCTCAGTTTGCTAAAGCTCTCAAATTCTTTACTCAATTATTTTAGCACTCTAGTTCTCATGAGCTTAACGTGTATAGTATCACAGTTGTGATAAACAGTTTTTGTAGAAAACATTCAACACACTTAGATTTCATTTATCTGTAAGAAAGTATTTCCTTGAGAAACCGGTTTGTGGTTTGACTCAAGAAGGCTTTAGCAGTTGTTAAAGCATTTGTAATATTCAGTTGAATATAGTGGATTAAGACCTCGTTGGAGAGAGGCGAAATCACCTTGACGGGTGGACTGGAGTAGTTTGAGATCAAACGAACCAGGATAAAAATACCGTGTTGACTGAAAGTGATTTCAAGTTTTTACAATTCAACCCCCCTTCTTGTGTTTTTCACTTCTTCAATTGGCATCAGAGCGCCTGGTTCTGAGCTAAAACACTTAACCGTGTCAGTACAAGATCCAGCGTCAGAAAAACACAATGGCAGGAACATATCAACACACCAGCAATGACAACAATGAAGACAAAGACAGATTCAGCGGCAAACCTCCAGTCTTTGATGGAGAAAATTTTGATTACTGGAAAGACAGAATTGAAAGCTTCTTTCTGGCACATGATGCTGATCTGTGGGACATGGTGACAGATGGATACACACACCCAATGAATGCAAGCGGTCAGAAGATTGACAGGAAAGCAATGTCTGATCGACAAAAGCGTGACTTCAAAAATCACCACAAGGCCAGAACCATTCTTCTCAACACCATCTCTTACGCTGAATATGAAAAGATCTCTAACAGAGACACAACAAAGAACATGTTTGACTCACTCAGAATGACGCATGAAGGCAACATTCAGGTCAAAGAAACTAAAGCTCTTGCGCTCATTCAGAAGTATGAGGCATTCAAAATGGAAGAAAGTGAATCCATTGAAACAATGTTCTCAAGATTCCAAATTCTGGTGGCTGGTCTCAAGGTTCTGGACAAAGGATACTCCACTACTGATCATGTCAAGAAGATCATCAGAAGCTTGCCAAAACAGTGGAGGCCAATGGTTACAGCGTTGAAGCTAGCTAAAGATCTCAACAAAATTTCTCTGGAGGAACTTATCAGCTCCCTCAGAAGTCACGAGATAGAGCTGGAAGCTGATGAACCTCAGAAGCAAGGTAAGCCTTTAGCATTAAAATCTAACAAAAAATCTGAGTCTAAAGTTTTGCAGGCAGTTGAAGAAACATCTGATGGATCCTCATCAGAAGAAGACGAACTTTCCCTCCTCTCCAGAAGAGTGAACCAACTATGGAAGCAGAGGCAAAGGAAGTTCAGGAATCCCAGAAGATCTGATCAGAATGAGTCCTCTTCCAGATACAGAAGGTCAGATTCTTCCTCTGGATACAGAAGATCTGAAGTCTCCTCAGGAAGCAGAAAGCCAAACACCAAGGACATCATCTGCTATAAATGCAATGAGCAAGGACACTACAAGAGTGACTTCCCAAAGCTTCAGAGGGAAAAGCCCAAAAAGAAGTTTGGAAGAGAAAAGAAGAAAAGTCTCATGGCTACATGGGATGACTCTGACTCGTCTGAAGCTGACTCAGAATCAAATGATGAGAGAGCAGACATAGCTCTCATGGCCAACATTTCAGAAGACAGTGAAGCTTCTGAATCAGACTCAGAATCAGACACTGAAGAGGTATTTCCTGACTTTGCAATTAATTTTACTAAGGCTGAACTTGCTGAAAGCCTTAACGAAATTCTGGAAAGGTACCAGCAGATTAGAGTTAAATTCAGAAACCTGAAAAGGAATCTTGAATCTGACTCTGATAAGACTGAGAGTCTTAAATTGGAAAATTCTGAGCTGAAAAATAAATTTTCAAAGTTAGAAAATGCTTTACAAAACTCTCAGAAGGAAACAATTTCTAAAACTCCCAGCAGTGCTGATGAGATCATCAAGGAGTATGATCATAGCTTTCAGAAGTTCCTTGCTAAAAGCATAGATAGAAGCAAAATGGCTTCAATGATCTATGGAGTTAGCAAAAACGGCAGAAAGGGAATAGGATACCAAGGTAAGGTTCATACACCAAAGAATGCCATGGATTTAACTATTAAACACACTCCTCTGAACTCACATTTTGTGTATGGTCACACACATGATATTAAATATACTAGTAGTAAGTATTCTATGAAACCAAAATTCAACCAGAGTTTTGGTAAATCTAACAAATCAGGACCCAAGAAAATCTGGGTACCTAAGGATAAAATAATACATGTTGCAGATATCTTTAGCAGCAAATCAGAAACACAAGTCATGGTACTTGGACTCTGGCTGCTCGCGACACATGACGGGAAGAAGGCATATGTTCCAAATCCTGGAACTTAAGCCTGGAGGCCACGTTGGCTTTGGAGGCAATCAAAGGGGAAAGATCATTGGCTCTAGAACTGTAGGTAATGGAAATCTTCCCTCTATAAATAATGTTCTGCTAGTAGATGGATTAATGCATAATCTGTTATCCATAAGTCAATTAAGTGATAACGGTTATGATATAATCTTTAATCAAAAATCATGTAAAGCTGTTAGTCAGAAAGATGGGACTATCCTATTTAATGGAAAGAGGAAAAACAACATTTATAAAATCAAACTTTCTGAACTGAAAAGTCAGAATGTAAAGTGTCTTCTGTCTGTTAACAACGAGCAATGGATCTGGCACAGAAGATTGGGGCATGTTAGTATGAGAAGAATATCTCAGATTAACAAACTCAATCTGGTCAGAGGACTTCCTAATCTGAAGTTCAATTCAGATGCTCTGTGTGAAGCATGTCAGAAAGGCAAGTTTTCAAAACCTTCTTTCAAATCTAAAAATGTTGTTTCTACCTCTAAGCCATTAGAACTTCTGCACATTGACTTATTTGGACCAGTTAAAACTGCTTCAGTCAGTGGCAAGAAGTATGGGTTAGTAATCGTAGATGACTATAGCAGATGGACATGGGTAAAGTTCTTAAGACACAAGGACGAGTCACACTCTGTGTTTGTTACCTTCTGTAACCAAGTTCAGAATGAAAAGGATCTTAGAATCGTTAAAGTCAGAAGTGATCATGGTGGAGAGTTTGAAAACAAAGATTTTGAGTCATTCTTTAATGACAGAGGCATTCTGCATGATTTCTCTTGTCCTCGAACTCCCCAACAAAATGGAGTTGTAGAACGAAAGAACAGAACATTGCAAGAAATGGCCAGAACCATGATCAATGAGACAAACGTTGCTAAGATCTTCTGGGCAGAGGCAATAAACACAGCGTGCTACATTCAGAATAGAATCTCAATAAGACCTATTCTGGAAAAGACTCCATATGAATTGTGGAAGAACAGAAAGCCTAACATTTCATATTTTCATCCATTTGGATGTACTTGTTTTATGTTAAATACAAAAAATTATTTGAACAAGTTTGACTCTAAAGCACAGAAGTGTATTATGTTAGGATACTCTAAACGCTCAAGAGGGTACAGAGTATACAATACAGAAACACAGATTGTGGAAGAATCAATCAGTGTTCATTTTGATGATAAGCTTGACTCTGAAAAGTCAAAGCAGAATGAAGTTTTTGCAGGTATGGAAGTTGAATTTACAGGTTCTGAAGACAAGTCATCAAAAGCTCTCAACAAAGACACCCCTTCAACATCTGAAAGGAGCACTGCTAGAAATCCAACAACATCTGTTGACCAACCTCAGAAAAGACTACCCAGAAGCAGCTTGGATCACCCAGAAGAAACTATCTTAGGAAGAAAAGAAGATCCAATCAGAACAAGAGCCAGCTTCAGAAACTCTGAAGAATCCCTCATGGGACTTGTGTCTCTGATTGAACCTTCTTCTATTGATGAAGCACTTCTGGACAACGACTGGATTCTAGCAATGCAAGAAGAGCTGAATCAATTCACCAGAAATGACGCATGGGATCTCGTTCCCAGACCAAAAGGATTCAACGTCATTGGAACAAGATGGGTGTTCAGAAATAAGCTGAACGAACAAGGTGAAGTTATCAGAAACAAAGCACGATTGGTAGCACAAGGTTATAGTCAGCAAGAGGGGATAGACTATACAGAAACCTTTGCTCCAGTCGCCAGGTTAGAATCTATCAGACTTTTAATTTCGTTTGTTGTTAATAAAGGCATCACTCTATATCAGATGGATGTCAAGAGTGCATTCTTAAATGGTTATATAGAAGAAGAGGTTTATGTGCACCAACCCCCTGGTTTTGAAAGTACAAAAAATCCAGAATATGTTTTCAAACTAAAGAAGTCACTATATGGTCTGAAACAAGCTCCCAGAGCTTGGTATGAAAGACTAAGTAACTTTCTGTTAGAAAAAGAATTCACCAGAGGGAAGGTGGACACTACCTTATTCTGTAAGTCAGTTAAGAATGACATCTTAGTTTGCCAAATTTATGTTAATGATATTATTTTTGGATCTACTAATCCTTCTCTTGGAAGAAAATTTGCTAAGTGTATGCAGGCAAAATTTGAGATGAGCCTCATGGGAGAACTGAAATTCTTTCTGGGAATTCAGATCAATCAAAATCCAGAGGGAACTTACATTCATCAGAGCAAATATGTCAAAGAACTTCTGAAGAAATTTGACCTCTCAGAATGTAAGTCATCAAAGATTCCAATGCATCCCACGTGCATTCTGGAAAGAGAAGAGGTAAGCAAAAAGGTAGAACAGAAGGTCTACAGAGGTATGATTGGTTCTCTCCTTTATCTGACAGCTTCAAGGCCTGATATCTTATTCAGCGTATGTATTTGTGCAAGATTCCAATCAGATCCTAGAGAATCTCGCTTAACAGCTGTTAAGCGAATTTTCAAGTATCTGAAAGGTACTACTAATCTGGGTTTATTTTATAGAAAATCTAGTGATTACAGCTTAGTAGGCTACTGTGATGCTGACTTTGCTGGAGACAGAGTAGAGCATAAAAGTACTTCTGGAAGCTGCCATAGTCTGGGAGAAAATCTGATCTCTTGGTCCAGCAAAAGGCAATCCACAATTGCGCTATCAACAGCAGAAGCTGAGTACATAGCAGCAGCTGGATGCAGCACACAAATGCTCTGGATGAAAAGTCAGCTTGAAGACTTCCAGATTTTTGAGAGTAACATCCCTATACTATGTGACAATACTTCTGCCATTTGCTTAAGTAAAAATCCTATTTTGCATTCTAGGGCTAAGCATATAGAGATAAAACACCATTTCATCAGGGACTATATTCAGAAAGGAATTTTGAACTTAAAATTTATTGATACAGACCATCGATGGGCTGATATCTTCACTAAACCGCTTTCTGAAGATAGGTTCAACTTCATTCTGAAACATCTCAGCATGAAGCTCTGCCCAGAGTGAAAATGTTTTAATTTTATATATTAACCTTCAAAATGTGTTTTCTTTTTACTGTGAACTTCTGATCAATCTCCTTTCAGAAAGATAGACATGCAGATTGTATCAGATTCTATTCTTAAAGATCTGAGCGTTTCAGCTCAAGGATAGACGTGCTGCTCACTAAATCAAACAAGTGTCATCCAATCATCAGCAAATCTCTGAAGCAGAACACGCGTGCATGCTTCTGAGAAGGCAAAACGCTGATTGGGTGCATTGAGACACATGTCTGGTAACCGTTTCAAATATCTTTCTCAAATCCCCCAAAATCAGCAAGCATTAAATGCGTGTAATCATGAGTTAAACTGTAATCATGAATTAACTCTCTCTCTTAAAACCGTTTACGTTTTCAAAACACATTTTGAAATCTATTTAAGCACATTAACATCATTCATTAAATTTTTACCGTCTCTTACAATCATCCAAAACATTTCCTGCATTCTTCTTGTGTGTTCATCCTTTTTCAAAAGAAACCCTTTCTCAAACTTTTTCTCAAGAAACCCTAAGTGTGAACATGGCAACCTCTAGCAATGTTTCTGCAGGTTCTCAGAAGGAGGCTTCATCTGAACAATACCAAATTCCCTTCAGAACGCTCCTTACACCAGTGAAGAACTTGGAAGTTCTGTCTGAACTAATTGTTGATTTCACCAGTTTGAAAGAAAATGGATTCGATTTGACAGAAGAAATTAGGGCACAGGGATGGGAGAGATACTTTGATAGGTTGGTGGGTCCAACGTTCCCTGTATTGGTCAAGGAATTCTGGATTCATGTGTCTTCATCAACACATCAAGTTACCTCCTATATCATGGGAAAGAAGATTGTGATCACTGAAGATCACATTGCTAGATTGATTGGATACACTGGTGGTGGTATCCGCTGTATCGACATGGCAGAAAGATGCTCAGATGCTGCTGTCATTGCAAGAGAGATTTTCACCCATGGGGTTCCCAGCAGCAAAATCAGAGACTTGAAGGATCAGCACAGAATATGGGCGAAGATTATTCTGGGGTGCTTCAATCACAGGAAGCCCACAAGCTCTCCTGATTATATAAACATAGATCAGCAGTTTCTGATCTATTTTATTAATCAGAAGGCAAAGATCAACTTGGCTCATCTTCTGTTTAATCACCTCAGGACTAGCATCAAGGAGACAAGAGAAGACGAAAGGACAAAAAGGGATTGGATACCCTTTGGCAGGTTAATATCAGATATTCTAACTGAGAATAAGCTGATAGAACACCTTACAGAAGCACAGGAATTAAGCTTTATTGAACCTACTGTTGGCAAGCCTCTGAATGCCAAGAATCTGAAGAAAATGAAACTGATAGAGATTGACTCTAAACCAGTCATTGTTCTCAGATACTTGGATGCTTGCAAGGCTGATGGCACAGATCCCACTCTGAACATTAAAGATCTGCACCAGCAAAATCCAGAAGTTACTGTGAAGAAGACGAAGAAAAGAAAGGCTACTTCAGAAGGACCATCCCAGCAGACCCCTAAGAAGAGAGGTAATCTATCTGCTGTTAATGTTTTAAATTCTTTTGCTATTCCAACATCAATCCCAACCCCAGCTTCATATGAACTCCCAATCCCCATACCAACCATTGATGACATCGAACCAGAGGCTGACCCTTCTGAGTCACTAACTCTCAGGAGATCCCGCACCAAATCCCAAAATCCAAAACCCACAACATCAACAGAATCAGAACTTGACAAAGTTCTTTCTGAAATTGATCAACGTTTTTCTGCTCCCCTCTCAGAAAATCCAAACACTCAACCAGAAACTCCCCATTCACCACAACCAGCAACTACACTATCTCCAATACCAGAGGAACCAGAAATTCCACCTCCCTCTCCACAACCAGAAATTCCACCTCCCTCTCCATAACCAGAACTTCATCCACTTTCACCTCAACCATCATCTCCACAACCTGAGTTTCAACACTCTGAAACTCCATCACCTGAACCTCAAACCCCTGAACCTCATTCTCCTCAATCCTATGAACCTCAACCCTTGGCAATTCAACTGCCATGTGGTACAATTGTAAACATACCCCAACTGCCATCCTCACCAGAAACTACCCCTCCAAATACTCCAAACAGTCCAATAATCATTTCTGATTCTCCCACTCCATCTCCCAAACAAAATACAGAAGACCACAGCAGGACCTTCATTGATTTAACAATCCTTGACCATCTTGCTGATCTTAAAAACAAAATAGCCATTCCCAAACCCAAATAGCTAGATGTTGGTTCTGGCATTTTGAATTTTGAAACAGGCTTGCAGAATTGGATTGCTTCTCTAAAGCAGGTTTGTCCTGGAATGATTGATCCTGCTGCCTCAGACCAACTCTGGACACAATTCAGAATGTGGGTACGCGTTGAAGCCCTCAAGCTGCAAGACATCAACTATGAACAGGCCCAATAGAACTTCAGCAAGCTGCTGAAGGAAGTTGAAGGTCAGCTGCTGAAAGAGGAAGTGCTACTTCTGGATAGTGAGCCATGGTCTAACAAGCGTCCATATTCAAAAGTTCAGCCAGCAGAAGATCAGACAATTCAAGCTGAAGATGTTAGTCAAGCTGAAGATGTTGCAGAAAGCTCTCAGAAGCATCATGTTTCTGATGTCTCTCAAGCTGCTTTGGACAGGCAGACTCTTGAAGAGCTGAAGCAGAATGATATCCTTCTGCAGCAAAGAATGGATGAGAATGATCAAAGGATGAAGGAAAGGATGGATGTGCAAGATGGAAATATTGATATAGTTGTCAGCATGGTGCATCAGCAGAAGGAAACTGCTGATCAGATCAAGAATATGCTAGAAGCTCTGTTCACACGCTTTCCACCCCAACCTTAGTTTTTCATTCTTGATATTTTCACTTTTTCTTTGCATATCATCTGTATTGTTTGTCTAGCTCTGAATTAAATATAACAATGGTTTTTCTGCTCTGACCGTTTTAGCTTATATTACTTGCGCTTTTTGATTGCTGACAAAAAGGGGGAGAAAAAGAATGATATTTTTCAATAACAGATTACTGAGACAAAAAGTCTCAAACATTCTAACACTCTGATATACTTGAATGTTTTTGTTTTGCATAAGCCTACAGGTACAAGAAGTTAATCATCTCTGATACACTGAAGCTATGATGTTCTGATGTTCAAAGAAAGTCAATAAAGATCTGATCCTGAAGGACTCATGGAATTAAAAAGGGAAGTAATAAATTCAGGGGGAGTATCTTCGATCTAAACTCTGATATCTCTTTATCCCTTATCCTCTTATCTTTGATAACTTCCTATTTAATTCTGATACTCTTCACTATTTGGTTATCTCTGATTCTTTTCACGTTAATTTTCAATTGAAAAAATCTAGTTTTTGTCATCATCAAAAAGGGGGAGATTGTTAGAACAAAGTTTGAATCTACTACCCTAAGTTTAAGTTTTGATGATAACAAAATGCAAAGATATATTAATTGTATGATTCATGTAAGACAAATATGCTATCTAAAAATTACATTCTGTTTTACAGAAACTCTGATAGGTATCAGTAAGAGAATATCATCATCAGCATCAGAAGATGAAATATCAACATCAGCATCAGAGGATGTTATATCAGATACTAGAATCAGAAGATCAACATGTGCTTACGCTGAAGCTTAATGAACAGATCTGCGCGTAACAATCTGAACTCTGATTAAGAAAACAACAACTCATCAGCACCTAGCAGTGTCAGAATAAGCCAAAGCCAGAACATGCTTAAGTGGCAACGATACTGTGCATTCAAGATACTTTATTATCAATGGAATCATTCCAGACAAGATCTTCTCAATTTGGAAAGAATGTTATTGGCATTGAAACGGAATTAACTGACTCCAACGTACCATTTTCCAATGCTATATAAACAAGTCAGTGAAGATTGAATTGGCTAATGCTCTACAACTCTCTACACGCCTAAAGCTATTCATCATCTTCCTCACTCTCAGTTTGCTAAAGCTCTCAAATTCTTTACTCAATTATTTTAGCACTCTAGTTCTCATAAGCTTAACGTGTGTAGTATCACAGTTGTGATAAACAGTTTTTGTAGAAAACATTCAACACACTTAGATTTCATTTATCTGTAAGAAAGTATTTCCTTGAGAAACCGGTTTGTGGTTTGACTCAAGAAGGCTTTAGCAGTTGTTAAAGCAGTTGTAATATTCAGTTGAATATAGTGAATTAAGACCTCGTTGGAGAGAGGCGAAATCACCTTGACGGGTGGACTGGAGTAGTTTGAGATCAAACGAACCAGGATAAAAATACCGTGTTGACTGCAAGTGATTTCAAGTTTTTACAATTCAACCCCCCTTCTTGTGTTTTTCACTTCTTCAAAGAGAACTTGGGTAAGTTTGATTCCAAGTTGCAGAAGTGTCTGCTGTTAGGATACTCTGAACACTCTAAAGGCTTCAGAGTCTATAACACAGAATCACGAATCGTGAATGAATCATAACATCATTCTTTATCATATGGATTTTAAGAGTGCATTTCTGAATGGTTATATTTCAGAAGAAGTGTACGTCAAACAACCTCCTGGCTTTGAAAATTTTGAGAAATCAGACCTTGTTTTTAAACTAAAGAAAACTCTTCATGGCCTAAAACAAGCTCCAAGAGCTTGGTATGACAGATTGAGTAATTTTCTTTTAGAAAATAAGTTTACCAGAGGAAAGGTCAACACTACACTCTTCTACAAAATCTTCAAAAATGATATTCTAATTGTTCAAGTTTATGTTGATGATATTATTTTTGGTTCTACTAATCCATCCCTCTGCGAGGAATTCTCTAAGTTAATGCAGAGTGAGTTTGAAATGAGCATGATGGGAGAGATGAAGTTCTTTATGGGAATCCATATTGATCAAAAACCAGAGGCTACTTACATTCATCAAAGTAAGTACACCAAAGAACTTCTGAAGAAATTTAACATGACAGATTGCATTATAGCAAAGACTCCAATGCATCCAACATGTATTCTTGAGAAAGAAGAGGTAAGTGGAAAGGCATGTCAGAAGTTGTATCGTGGTATGATAGGCTCTCTTCTGTATCTGACTGCATCTAGACCTGATATTTTATTTAGTGTTCGTCTTTGTGCTAGATTCCAATATGATCCTAGGGAATATCATTTAACTATCTTTAAAAGAATTCTAAGGTATTTGAAAGGAACCACTAACCTTGGCTTGATGTATGAGAAAACATCAGAGTACACTCTTTCTGGTTTCTGTTTTGCAGTTTACGCTGGAGACATAATGGAGAGGAAAAGTACTTCTGGAAATTTTCAGTTTCTAGGCAAGAATTTGATATCATAGTCAAGCAAGAGGAAATTAATAATTGCTCTCTCAACTGTAAAAGCAGAGTATATCTCAGCAGCACTATGCAGCACTCAGATGCTCTGGTTGAAGAATCAGCTGGAAGACTATCAAATTTATGAGAGAAACATTCCTATCTTATGTGACAATACTATTTCTATTTTCTTGAGTAAGAATCATATCTTACAGTCTAGGGCTAAACACATAGAATCAAACATAATTTTATTAGAGACTATGTTCGAAAAGGGATTTTATCCTTAAAATTCATAGATACAGACCATCAGTGGGAAGATATTTTTACAAAACCTTTAGCTGAAGATATATTTATGTTTATTCTAAAGAATCTAAAAATGGATCTCTGGATGTCATTAGAATCAAATGTGTTTTAGTCGTATTCTGAAGTGATAAATTCTGACTCAATCAAAGGCCTTTTAATTTCTTTTACCTCAGTCATCAGAAGATGTTTCAGTCAGAAAAATCTCCGATCAAGTGGAAACCTTCGTGGTTTTTCCAAATGTTGAGAATATCAAACGCATCACCTAAATAGACTTAGTGTCTATAATACTCTACCTAGGCAATGCACAAGTGTGATACGGTGGCAGAACCGACTGTTAATACTGGTTTGCGTTTTTTGTTTGCAAAATGTCGCGGTAAGCAAGAGTCGCCACCGACTTTTATTTTATCCAATCAGGAAAAAGAAAAAGAACAGAAAAAACCTTTTTTGAGATGTTTCTGAGTACGGAGGGTAGATTATAAAAAGGGAAGGTGTTAGCACCCTTTCTATCCATTGTTTTCCATGGGCTCTTGGGTACTTGCTCATTTTTCAAATTTCTTGTGTGTGCTTGTTTTGAAAAGTTTTGATTTACTTCGTTTTGGTGCTTGTTTCCGTCCTCAAGAGTGTTACGAATTTGTTTTTGAAAACTTTGTTTGAAAAGTATTTGTGTGAAAAAGGTTGTTTGTTTGAGAAAGTACTTAGGAACTAATCTACCTAATCGAAAAAAAGTCTGTTCGTTTTCCTTTAGACAGCGCTATCCTATTATTAAGGAATAGGTAGCATCGTCGTTGGATTTTTAAAGGGACGTTCGAAGGGACGAAATGGTCTATGAAGGCAACAAGTAAGGATACCTTAGCATTTCGAAGGGACTGTCATCATATAGGCAACATCGAGGGACAAGATCATTTCTCGTAGGCAACTCGAGGGACGTTAAGGGACTATGATCTTTTTTATGACTTTAGAATTGAGGGTCATTGCTAAGATATCCCTACGTTCGAGGGACACGACCATTATTTCTGAGGCAACCAAGTGAGGCAAACCGTAGGAGTGAGCATGTGCATGTGTTTGATTTCAGTTATTTAATCTTTGCACAATTAAGGTGATCTACTGTTTTAATTTTATTTGTCTTTTGCATGCAAGCCTATTATCCATACATCTAGACAGTTCATAGTTGCAAAAATTAAAAGCGGAAAAGTAAATCTACGCTATTACAAGGCTTTGGGGAGGGGGGTTACATGATCAAACCTGGGAGTAAACAGTAAATAAAAGGCAGTAAAATAAACCCTAATTAAAAGCTAATACAAACTCTAAGCAGGTACAATAATTGGAAAAATAAATAAATAATTGCGCGCGAAGAATTAAGACGGGAATAAAGTCTAAGTCCTAAAAAATCTAATCAATTAAAGAGAAAATATTTTTGTATTTTTATTATTGAGAAAAATATTTGAAATCTTAACCTAAATCTAATTACTTAAAGAAAAATATTTTTGTGTATTTTTTAGTGAGAAAACAATTTAATTACAAATTAAACCTAATTCTATAATTAATTTTAAATAAAAAAACAATCAAGTTAATCTAATTAAACTATTTTATTTTCAATAAAATTAATTTCAAGAAAAACCTAATTCTATATTTTTTTGTGATTTTTGATTTTTATGATTTTTTTGTTGTAAAATGATTAAATAAATAAAACAAATAGAATGATAAATAATAATAAAAATAAGAAAAATAAAACTGGGCCTGATGTTGTTAGCAACTTGGGGGTGTGGAATGAAATTGTTAAGCCCATAATTATAGGCTCATTTGCCCACGTGGGGATTCAGTGCAGCTGGCCTTCAGGAGGTCCACCACGCGCCTGTATGCTTGAGGCGTTAGATCTGGACAGGACATGATCTGATGGTGTGGATTTGAGGATGCATGATGAATCTAATGGTTGAGATTAGGGTGTATAGTGGACGCCTTGGAACGTGTATGCATAGAACCTGTTGTCAAATATTGAGAAAATAACAAAATGCTGGGATGGTTAGTTGTACATATAATAACATAGATAAAATATAAAGGAAATAAAGTGGTCTTTCCCAAACACGCGCGTGATTCAAATCACCCAATGGGATTCTGCCACCTAATTGTCTTCTTCTCTATAACTGTTGTTTTTAGCCACACTTTTACCTACAGTCGTTTCCGTCACTAAAGGCTATAGTGACGGATTTTGGTCGTAGCCATAAACCTGTAAATTTTAAAAATGCAGCACAAGCAGAATAAATTCAAACCAAAGACATGGATCAATTGCAAATCATCTTCTAAGCATGATAGTACCCCTGATTTTGTCCAATTTTGCCTCTATATGGAATTCCCAATTTGGGACCTCAAAACCCTAACAATGGCATCGTGCCACTCCTACACTTAAACTTCAATCAAACCAATTAAAAACATTGCAAATATGATAGCAAGCATGGATATATGATCAAAACATGTTTATGATGGATAAATTATTGAAAACGAATCTTGAAAAAAGATGCAAACCGTGGCACTGTGAGGCGCAATTTCTGAAGGTTTTTAGGCTTGATGATGATTGGAATCACTTCAGAGTACGTCCAGGAATAGATTAATGGCTTTGGAATTGCTTGAAACATCCTGTAGAATCGAAACCGACCTGCACTTTTTGAAAAAAAATTGAGACTTGTCTTCCTTATTTCACGACCCCAATCCTCTTTTTTTTGCCTTGAGAATGTTATGTCCTTATATTGGAATGAATTAGGTCAATAAAAACTAATCATATCTTTGCAAATTATGGAGATTTGAATTCATTTTTTGTCTTGTATGATTTGTTTCCAAAATATACCAAATTAATATCTATCAATTGGATCTTGCACGGATTTTTTGATTTTCTATCTGTTCATGGACTCATAATATGCTCATGAAATCTAATCTTTGATTTTATTTGATTATTCTACTATTTAAATTGATTTATTTTGATTTAAATGGATAAAAAATAAAAATAAATAATAAAAATAATAAAATAATAGGTGGATAAGATCAGGGGTCGTGAGACATCTTAGGAACAAGTTTCAAACAAGAAAACATGGGCCCATTTAGAAAAAAAAAGTCATTTTGATCAATGTTGACTTCATGCATATTTCCAAAAATTGGTCAACTTTGACAATACATATCTCCCTCAATTTTAACACTAATAGGGTGTTCTTGGACTTTTTAGAAAGCTTAGGATTTTCTCTCAACAAAGCTTTTGGTTTCATCTCAATTGGATCTTTCATGTTCATGTAAGAAGCTTTGAGCCAAAAGGTGTTTTTGTTGACTTTTCAAAAGGACCTATAATGTAGAAATTCATATCTTTTGATGAGTGCATATTTTGAACTTGAGGGATGAATATGGATTGTATGGAATTGAATCCTCTTCACAATTAGCCTTGGATGGAAAATTTCTGATAAAGTATGAAGAAGTTATGCCTGGTCAAAGTTTGGTTGACTTTTCTTGAGAAACCCTAATTTAGCAACTTTTGGGTTTTGATGAATTTGGGGCATTCCTTGAGGAATCATGATCAACCCTTGATAAAATGATGGATGTCTCTTCAAAATGTTGATGTTGACCAAAAATCTCGAAGTTTGACTGTATGTGGGCCACAGTTGACTTTTGACCTAATACAATTGATTTTCAGGCATCTGGGCAATTGACTGAGCAAAATTCTTGTGAAAGGCATGGAACTTGACATGGATTATCTTGAGAACATATTGGGACCATGGAAGGCATTTGGGACCTTTGGATTTCATACATCCTGATGAAAATGGAAACCCTAGTTTGTGGTACATTGCCTTAGGAGAGAGTTTGTCTGGTCAACTCTTGGGCATCCTTGAGCAAGTTGAGGACCTCAATGGGAATGTGTTGAGTAAAATGAGAGGGAAAATTTTGGGGCACAACATCTTCCCATGTTCAATCTTCTTAAACCTGAGGATGTAGATTGGCTGTCTGCCTTTCGTAATCTGAAGGTGGAAGATGATTGAACACTAGAGTGCCCAAAAATTTGCACTCGTCTGAGATGATGCTGGATTGTGTAGGTAGTATCAGGAATTGGCTTACAGATGCCATTTGGAGGAGATGACGGAAGGTCAATGGAGATGGTCTTAAAGATGCCATCCGGAAGATATGACGGAGAATCGTCGGAGATGGGATTAAAGACGTCATCTAGAGGATGTTGATTTCCCGAGATATTCCTTTGATGAGAATTACTGTTCCTGTCGTTAAGGAGGAATCTGCTGAGGAATGTTGGTCTATGTATTTGGTGAAATAGAAATTTAGGAGCTTCTGTTGTCCGTTACTTTACTGGGGAATCATCTCTTAGTTGAGGAGATGAAAATGAACTGCTATCTGGTCATGCTCCAGGCCTTACAGTGATTTGCTGAGGATAATAAGACTTTGTTGTATTCCAAAATTTTCCCTCCCATATTTCTCAATACATGTCAAGTAAGGTCCTCAAATTGCTCAAGGAAGTCCAAGGGTTGACCAGACAAACTCTCTCCTAAGGCAGTTTACCTCAAATTAGGGTTTCAGTTTGCATCAAGATGTTTGAGTCTAAAATATCCCAAATGATCACCATTGTCCTAATATGTTCTCAAGATCATCCATGCCAAATTTCAAGCCTTGCAGAGGAAGTTTGCTTAGTCAATTGCTCAAAGGCCTGAAAATCGACTGTGTTAGGGCAAAAGTCAATTGTGGCCCACATACAGTCAAACTTCAAGATTTTTGGTCAACATTCTCATTTTGAAGTATTATTCATTATTTGATCAAGGGTTGATCATGATTCCTCAAGTATTTCTCACAAATCATCAAAATCCAAAAGTTGCTAAATTAGGGTTTTGCAGGAAAAGTCAACTCAACTTTGACCAAGCATAACTTTCTCACACTTTATCAAAAATGACCAACCCAAAGCTCATTTTGAATAGGATGTAATTCCCTACAATCCATATTCATCTCCTAAGTTCAAAATATTCACTCACAAGAAGATATGAATTTGGACATTATAGGTCATTTTGAAAAGTCAACAAAAACACCTTTTAGGTCAAAGCTTCATACATAAACATGGAAGACTCAATTGAGATGAGAACAAAAGGGTTGCTTATAGGACATCTTAAGCTTTCTAAAAATTCCAAGAACACTTCTCTATGGTCAAAATTAAGAGAGTTATGCATTGGCAAAGTTGACCCTTTTTACAAAATTGCCAAAAGTCAAAAGTGTCAAAAATTGCATTTTTTGCTAAATGGACCCAACTTTTTATGCTTGCACTGAGTTTGTAATGTGACCCACGACCCATGATATCTTCCACTTGTCATTATTTTATTTTTTTCATTTATTTTGATTTTATTTTATTTAAATCAAATAAAATCAAAATAAAATAGTAAAAATATCAAAAGCTAATTAAATCTTGAGATTTTATGCATGGTTAGGTTCACTATACATCTGGAAGTGAGATCAAATTGTGCAAGACTCATATGGACACAAAAAGATTGGATTTGCTTAATTTGGAAAGATTTTGTACAAAGATCAAATCATGAATCAATATTCATAATTGGAGAAGATTTGAAACCAATTGTAACCCTAATTCATTCTTGGATACATAAGGAACAGGTTCAGATCAAAAACAAAGAAGGTTGGAGGCGTGCAAGAGAGAAAACAAGTTTCAAAAAAATTCAAGAAAAGTGGCAAACTGATTTCCACATTTCAGATCACTTCAGGACGTTCTAGTCATCCCAATCGATTGTTGGACTCCCCAGGATCAAGATTCAATTGCTAGCAAGCCTCCTCACACTCAGAATCGCGCTGTAAGTTTCACACAGTTTCCATATTTTCTTGAAATCGAATACAATCATTCTGGCATCTTTAGCATGATTCATTAATATATTCTTAATCCTTGAGATGTTTGCAAGCTAATGGTTATATCTAATTGTATTTTTATTGACTATCAAAAAAGTTGTCATGGCTAGGATTCTAGTTTCGTTTTTAGGGGTTTTGTGTACATGAACAATTAGGCATGGATTATGGTACCATGATGTTCGTGAGGTTGCAACGAGTTGATTGGTACCATTGGTTGTGATTTATCATGCTTGCACATGGTTTTGGAGAAGCACGGGGTTGTACCTACGCCCAGTGTCCGTAGGTAAAAGTGGTTTGTCTAAAACGACAGAAGCAACGAGGAAGATGATGGCGTGGCATGCTGTGAATGGGCCATTTGAAATTCGCGCGTCTCATAATTTGTTTTTTTGTTTTTATCATATAACATTTATTTGTTATCATTTATACAATTAACAAAGCTAGCTCAGCTGGTAAGCGCGCAGGGTGAGAACGCCTAAGGGCCTGGGTTCGATCCCCAGGTCCCAACAATGCTTCATGTTATTTTTTCTTACATAATCAGGTGCACATGTATCCAATGAGTCCACCATGTATCATCAGCATCCAACCATTCCATCGATCAACACTCCATATCCAAGGCCATCCCTTGGATGTCCATAATACGCCCCGGTCAAGCACGTGCATAAGATTGGAAAAAGTCAAACAGGGCCAGAGCTTGTTGGGCTTGAATTTGCAAACTACACCCCCTTTTGCTGAAAACTACCAGGCCCATTCTCTTTCTCTTATTTATTTCTTTTATTTAAATTAATTTGTTTAAATATTTTCTAACACAATTAATTTCTTTTTTTCACAAAAAAATCATAAAATCAAGTTTCATAAATTTAGAATTAGGTTTTTTTTTATTTTTTCAAATTTAATTTAATATTAGTTTAAATTTAATTTAGGTTAATTCTAACTTTTTCATATATTTAAAATCAATTAGAAAAAATTAGGGTTAGCATGTGATTTAATTTTTATTTCTTTCATAAAATAATAAAAAACACAAAAATAGGTTAATTTAATTATTTTTCTTAATTTAAATTAATTATTAATTAGGTTTTTTATTTATTCAATTAAACTCCATTTTGCATAAAAACACAAAAACTGATTTTTCTTTTAATTAGGCTTAGTCGGGGTCAAAACCTTAATTCTCTCGTTTTCGACTCATCGCGCGCATTTATTATTTTTGCAAATATTAATCTAACTGCTTACAGTATGTAATAGCTTAATCTAGAATTTTCTTTTATTTATCGTTTTACGGGTTTTTGGCTATGTAATTAATCCCTTCCCCGAAGCCTTGTAATAACGTAGGTTTTATTTCTCACATTTTAATTCTCGCAAATATCAACTGTTAGATGTATGTTAATAGGATTGTATGACAAGATTGCATGATAATTTAAAATGGATAGAAAACCCTAATGTGCAACGATAATAACTTGAAATCAAATCACTCACACATGCGCACTCTTAGGGTATACTCTCACTTCGGCTGCCTTCGGTAAACGGTCATTAAGTATAGGGTGTCTTAGTGGTTGCCCTCCAGTCTAAACAAAGATCAAAAGTCTCGTTCGAAAATGTTGCCTCGGAAACGTCGCCTCGGAAATGTTGCCTCGAATATAATCTTAAGACTTTAGGGTTATTACTAAAACGTCTTAACATTGCTTTAGTGATCGTACGTCCCTTTCTAATTGACCCTTAAAAATCCAACGACGGTGCTACCTATTTCTCAATAGTAGGATAGCATTGTCTAAAGGATACGAGAATAGAAACAATTCTTTTTCGAGTAGGTAGATGCTAGTAGGTACTTGCTCAAAACAAACTTTTTCACACCAAACACTTTTCAAATAAAGTTTTCAAAAAACAACTTCGTAACACTCTTGAGGACAGAAACAAGGGTTAAAATAAAGCAAAACGAAAATTTTCAAAACAAACACACACAAGCAATTTTAAAAGATGAGCAAGTACCTAAGAGCCCGTGGAAAACCACGGATAGAAAGGGTGCTAACACCTTCCCTTTCTATAATCTACCCCCCGTACTCAAAATCTCGAAAAAGGAGTTTTTATGTGCTTTTTTCCTTTTCCTTTGTTGGATGAAATAAAAGTCGGTGGCGACTCTTGCTTACCGCGACATTTTGCAAACAAAAAATGCAAAATGCAAACCAGTATTAAACAGTCGGTTCTGCCACCGTATCATAGAACTGGCGACTCTGCTGGAGACAAATAAGTGGGGTATACCTTAGGATTAGTTCATCATATTTGCTTCTCTTGTTTGTTTTGGTTGCTTTACTTTTAAGGGTTTTGTTTGGGAGTTACTATAGATCCTAACCCGGATCTAGGGACACCTTTTAGGTAAGTAGCAATAAACTGTGAGGGAACTATACGGCATAGAACGATACGGTTGAAGCAGTAGCTACATTGATGTGGCACATTGGTTGGTACCTGTATCCCTTGTGGAGAAACGAGGAGAATACGGGGCCGCTATGTGTTTCGTTAAGCATCAACTGACCTTAGAACCTTTAATCGACCAACTTGGCCATTAGAAAGTAGTGAGATAGCCGACCTCGGTGTAAAGCTGAGAACTGGTTGATACTCGATGCTACACTCATTGAGACCATACTCTCGAGATAGTTTCGGCTGCAAGAAAAGATTGTGTAAGCTGAAACCATGACCGATGGAGGATGGTCAGTGATATTGAGAACCTCTAGAACCCAGTTACTTTTGCTAGGACAGGTTGAAACCAACTGAACTTCAAGAGGGTAATACCTTTGACCCCATGAAAGCCTAAACTTAAGGGCTTTTGTGTGACTTGTTTGCCTTTGCCATGCCTGTTATCTGCTATACTTGTTGTTTTTTATCATGCCATCATGCATCATAACATGGCATTCATACTTCATAATACTAACCATTTCAAAGACCAAGGGAATTTATCTTTGTTCTGTTTTGCAGATTATGGATTCCGTACGTAGAAATACCATCCGAGTTAACTTTGTGCAAATACCTGCTCAACTCAAAGAGTTAGCCTCAAGAGTTTCTGAGACCTCTATGTTCATTAAAATATATGGTCAGCTTCTTATCCTGGTCACCTCAAAGTTTGATGAGCAGATGATGAGTGTACTTTTCCAGTTCTTCGATCCTGTGCATCATTGTTTCACTTTTCCAGATTACCAACTAGTTCCCACTTTGGAAGAGTTCTCTCACTTATTGGGTATATCCATCCTTGAGAAGGTGCCCTTCACGGGTATGGAAGAGACTCCTAGACCAGAAGACATTGCCTCAGTTCTACATCTGAAACGGGCTGATGTAGTATCCAATTGGGAAACACGAAGCGGGGTCAAAGGTTTATTAGCCAAATTTCTGATGGATCAGGCTCAGCTATTCTGGGATAATTTGGATTTTCAGGCTTTCGAATACGTCTTGGCTCTCCTTATCTATGATTTGGTTCTTTTCCCAAATCCGGATTCCTTTGTGGATGTGAATGCCGTTAAGATGTTCCTTTCTCGCAATCATGTGCCTACTTTACTAGGTGATATCTTGCATGCCCTCTACACTCGTACTGTGCGAAGAAGAGGGACTCTCATGTGTTGCATGTCGTCGCTGTCGAGGTGGTTTATTTCGCACCTCCCCAAGTATGTGTTGAAGAATGAAGAAGGTTTGGGATGGTCCTACAGGATAATTTATCTTGCCCATACAGATATTCTTTGGAGCTCCCGGTTTATGGAAGACACTGCTGTCATTGATTGTTGTGGGGGATACCCTAATGTCCTGTTGCTTGGAATCAGAGGGGGTATAACCTACAGTCCTTGTCTAGCTTTGCGACATTTTGGTCGCGCTCGGAGAGATGGTCCTTATGAGCTACTTCTTGAGGATATTGTATTTGATTACAAGGAAGACGTTGACGAGCACCGCCGAAGGTTTATACGAGCTTGGGGCATGGTGAACAGATCTGACCCCCAAGAGCTAGGACCAAGGACTTCCCTTCCTATGGAGCCTTATCTCCAGTGGGTCCGAGCTCGTGCCCAAAATCTTGGGATGCCCTATGAAGCCGTATTACCAGTGATTGTGGAGCCTACCAACAAAGAGGACGTTCCTTACACAGTTCTTTATCCTTACATGCCCACTGATCCTGGGGCATTGCAGAGATCCTGGATTCAGCTGAAAGAGGAAAGGGATACTTACCGGGAAAAGTACCATGAGCAAGAAAGGAAGATCTTGAAGCTCACTAGGCAGCTCGAGGAGGAAAGAGTGATCAACGACTACGTCAGCACAAAGAGGAAGCGTCCATGGGATTTCTGATTTTGCTTTTTCTAGTTTAGATTTGTTTTCTGTTTATTTCTTTCTAACACCTCAAAGGCATTGTTGAACTTTTTACGAGTTAATCTAATAAAGTTTGTTTTATTTTTGGTTTGCAAATTTAAATTTCCCAAAGTCTTTGAAATCATTACATACACATCCCATTATCATGCGCACCATTACAGGTACCATTACAGGTTTCTCATCTTCTTCGCTGTTTATTTTAGCAGAAATGTCTTCTGATCAAACCATCAAAGATCTTCAGGCACAAAACGTCCAATTCCAACAAATGTTCTTAAGCTTGGCTAAAGGGCAAGAGGATTTGAAGACTCTCATTCTGAAGGAGAAGAAGAAGAAGAAGAAGAAGGTCGTTCTTCTGAATATGGGAAGAAGGTATGGGGAAAGGTTGAGACAACAAGCTGATCTGACCTCTTCATCCAAGGAAGGGGAGAACCAAGAAAGGACAAAGGACCCTAGTCCATCAATTTCTGATAATGATACGGATTATGACGATGAGCAATATCCTTCTGTCGAGGATAGGTACAAGCAATTAGAAGATCGTCTGAGTGCTATGGAGATTCAAAAGATTCCCGGTTTGGATTTCGGAGAGCTGGGATTGGTATCGGGAGTGGTGATCCCTCATAAGTTCAAAGCTCCGATTTTTGCCAAGTACGATAGAGTATCCTGTCCAAAACTTCATCTCCGCTCGTACGTCAGAAAAATCCAACCCCACACTGCTGATAAAAATTTGTGGGTACATTTCTTTCAAGATAGTTTGTTAGGGACTCAGCTTGAATGGTTTTATCAGTTGGAAGGAGCCAATGTCCGAAACTGGGAAGACCTTGCTGCTCCTTTTTACAAGCAATATCAGTATAACGCCGACCTTGCTCCCACTCTTACTCAGCTTCAGAGTATGTCTATGGGTGCAAGTGAAGGCTTTAAGGACTATTCTCAAAACTTGAGGGACTTGGATGGAAGAGTCCAACCCCCTTTGTCTGATAGGGAGTTGGTTGACATGTTTCTAAGGACCCTATCTGGTCCGTTTTTTAATCATCTGATTGGCAGCTCATCGTCTGGGTTTACTGAGTTGATCTTGACTGGAGAGAGAGTAGAAGCTGGTATCTAAAGTGGTAAAATATAGAAGGATACTTCATCAAGTGCAGTAAATAAGCCTTTCACCGGTAAGAAGGAAGCTAGTGCAGTCTACGGCCCGAGGGGCCAAAGCAAACCTGAACACCGTCAAGCAGTAAATGCGGTAGTGATATCAAGACCCACCGTTTCCCCACAATGCAACAATCAACAAAGGGTAGAAAGACCACAAAGGCAGTACACTAGGCTCAATATGACCTTGTCTCAAATTCTACCACAATTATTAAAGACCAATCTGGTAACTCTGAGGGAAGCCCCGAAGAATCCCAACACCACTTCTCCCCACTATAACCCGAATGCCCGCTGCGCCTATCACTCCGAAAGTCCAGGTCATGATACAAACAACTGTTGGGCCTTGAAAAACAAGGTGCAAGACTTGATCGAAGCCAAAGAGATTGAGTTTGACGCATCGGAGAAGGCCAACGTCATAACTGCTCCCATGCCCAAACATGGTCATGGAGTAAATGCTGTGGACGATGATTTATTTGTGACCTCCGTGGAAGAATTTATACTCCTTTGATGATAGTAAAGAAGAATTTGTTGTTGGACGCTTTATTTCCGGGATGTGGTGAAGGTTGCCACATATGTTCCATTCTACCTGCTGGTTGCCACTCATTGAAATCAGGTGTTCAACGCCTGATGGATAACAAAGAGATCATGTTCGAAAAGACTATGATTCCGTTGGTTCCAATTCAAGATGTTGCCATCATAACCATTTCCGCCAATCCTTCCAAGGTTTCCTCGAGAAAGCCTGTTAGGATTACACTCGTCCCAGGAATTGCTCCGTTAATAATTACTGTCCTTGGTCTTATCCCATACACTTCGGATAAGGCCGTCCCTTGGCACTATGGTGCTGATGTGTATTACCATGGAGTTAAACAAGACTTAAAGAGTGAGGAAGCTGATGTCAGCAATATTGTCGGGGCTAGCAAAGTCACCAGGAGCGGAAGACTCTTTTCTCCCGAGATTTCTCCTCCGACTGTCCATAAGTCTGTTGTCATTCCATCTGCTGGTGCATCAGCTACCATCCCAGTTCCTATTCTAGTTATCACCCTTGTCGCCGAGCCATCTGGGACTCGGGGCAAAGAAATCATAGGTGAGCCTTCCCGGATGGAGGCGCCTAAGAAGATCATTGTAGAAACCTCTAAGTAGGAGATAGAGGAAATTTTGAAGATTATCAAGAAGAGTGATTATAACGTAGTCGAGCAACTGGGACAGACCCCATCAAAAATCTCCATGTTGTCCTTATTATTGTGTTCTGAAGCCCATGCAAAGGCTTTAATTGCATTCCTCAAAACTATGCATGTGTCGTAGGAAACTTCAGCCGATCAATTCAAAGACTGCATAGCTAGTTTGACTGCCGACAATGGGCTGGGTTTCTCAGATGCAGATTTGACTGCTAAAGGAAGAAATAAAAATGATGCTCTACATGTCTCGATCGAGTGCAGGGGCATTACTATGGCCCATGTGCTTGTGGATACCGGGTCCTCATTGAATGTTCTACCGAAGAAAGCATTAGACCGTCTGGACTGTGAAGGTTTGATTCTGAAGCCGAGCAACATTGTGGTCAGGGCTTTCGACGGGTCAAAAAGGATGGTACACGGGGAGGTGGACATCCCTGTTAAAGTTGGCTCTCAGACTTTTGCATCCACTTTTCATGTGATGGACATTAGACCATCATATTCTTGCTTACTGGGTCGTCCTTGGATTCATAAGGCTGGGGCAGTAACTTCCATGCTCCATCAAATGTTGAAATATCCGGTAAAAGGGAATATTGTCACGATACGGGGTGAATAGGAGTATATGATGAGTCATCTCAATTCCTTTTCTACATGGAGATGGATGAGGAATTCATCGAAACCCCTTGTCAGAACTTTGAAGAGGTCCCTCAGACTTTAGCGTCAACTGAAGTGGCTACCGACAAACCTCCGATGAAGATGGCTTCTCTCAAGGATGCCAGGGCTGTAATTGAAGAAGGTGGGTGTACAAATTGGGGTCAGCTCCCTGATTTCACGCACAAAACTGACAAATTTGGTTTTGGTTTTACTACAGGGGCTCAAAGGGCTGTTAGGTGCGCACGGATTGGAAGACCTCCTCTGCACATCAGTAATCAGGGAGTTAATGCGGTTGAAGATGATGAAGAAGATTCAGATATCGACAGCTCGATCTACCCTACAACCAACGGTGGATTGAACAACTGGATGGTGAAGGACTTCTACCTGTTTCTTTTATTCCACAGTAATTGACTTTTGTTTTAAGAGTTGTAATAGACAGTTTAAAACTTTACGGCCCGGTGCCTTGCCTGAGGCACCTTGGCTTTGCTTGTGAGGGCTTATTATTTATCATTTCATATATCATCAATAAAACATTGGACGTTTCTTGCATTAGAAAGTTCTGTGCTCCTTGTTTTTCTTTTTTTTTGTCTCTCGCTTTATCAAAAACAGCTATTCTCTTACACACACTCACGTATCATAATGCAGATCCATATCCACTCTGGATCCCATTGATAACGACTCTGCTACTGCCAGTTATGACTTCAAAAATCTGATGAACCAAGTCGAGGACGAAGGTGAGGATGATTGTGAGGTGCCCGAAGAACTTGCTAGACTGTTGCTACAGGAAGAAAGGGCCATACAGCCTCATGAAGAGCCAGTTGAATCATTGAATTTGGGTACAGAGGAAGACATGAAAGAGGTCAAGATAGGTGCGAATCTAGAGTCTAGTGTCAAACAACGGTTGATACAGATGTTACGCGACTATGTTGAGATCTTTGCCTGGTCCTATAAAGACATGCCTGGTTTGGACACTGATATTGTGGTACACCATCTACCAACTAAAGAAGACTGTCCTCCAGTAAAACAGAAAGTTCGCCGTATGCGCCCCGAGATGTCTGAGAAAATCAAAGCTGAGGTCATGAAACAGTTCGACGCAGGATTTTTAGCTGTCACCTCTTACCCACAGTGGGTTGCCAACGTTGTTCTAGTGCCTAAGAAGGATGGTAAGGTACGGATGTGTGTGGACTATAGAGATATGAACAGGGCAAGCCCCAAGGATGATTTCCCACTTCCTCACATCGATGTTCTGGTCGACAACACCGTGCAGCATAAGATCTTCTCCTTCATGGATGGTTTTTCTGGCTACAACCAGATCAAGATGGCTCCTGAGGACATGGAGAAGACAACCTTTGTTACACAGTGGGGCACCTTCTGTTACAAGGTGATGCCTTTCGGGTTGAAGAATGTTGGGGCAACTTATCAGCGCGCCATGGTCGCTTTGTTCCACGACATGATTCACCATGAGATTGAGGTTTATGTTGATTGTAGGTGTTTAGGTATTGGCTTGCATTTTTGGTAAATCCCAAGTGTATGTATGAATGTCATGACTGATGTCATAACATTCTAGTTCAGGTTGTACTAACTCAATAGGTACATGTGCAGAAAAATATTGTAATTCAAATACTGATGTTTATAAGTGTGTATCTGAGCATGTTTGCAAAATGATCACATTTTGCTAAATCAGTAGACAGGTTTTCTCAGATGTCATAACAGATGTTATGACATCCTGTTCTGAACTAACAGGATTGCAGGATTGGATAAGTCTGAGTTTTTTCAGGAAATAACTCAGTCCTTTCTGAACAGAATCCTGCGTTTTCTGAGGAGTAACCTAGCTCAATCCTAACCTGATCAATAAAGTACTGTGACCTGGTCTTTAGGTCAAACAGAATCAACCCTAGGTTTTTGGAAACCCTAACTGAAGTTACAGCTGCTATATATTCAACAGAACTGCGGTTTTTCAAGACATCCCTGCTGATTGATTAGAAGATCAATTTTGTAATCTGTATAGATTTGTTTATTGTACTCCAAGCAATTATCATTGTGATAAGTGCCTTGGAATAGGTTTCAATTGTAAGGGTTGTGTAGCACTCAAAGCTTTGAAGCAAGAGTGTTTGAATGTTACTTGACTAAAGCTGTGAAGCAGAGTCAAGTTAGTTGTGTACATCACTCAAAGCTGTGAAGCACGAGTGATTGTGTTACTTGATTAAAAAGCTGTGAAGCTTAATCAAGTGTGTGTGTTGAAGAGTGTCTTCATCAATTCTTAAGTCAAATTGGTTTATGTATCACTGCTGTGATTGAGGGGGAGTGAGTAGGAACTCAGGTTTAAGTTGTACTTAGATTAGAATTGCATTGGGTAGGTCTTAAGTGAAGGAGATAAACTGGTTGGTTTATTCCTGAATTAACATCTCTTATAGTGGATTCTCTCCCTGGCTTGGTAGCCCTCAGAGTAGGTGTTGTTGCACACTGAACTGGGTAAACAATTGACTGTGTTATTTACTGCTTTTGTATTTACTGTCATATAGTAAGTCAGATACGGTGTCATAACATTGGACGTGACATTGAGTATCTGCAGCCAGAATTTCAATTGGTATCAGAGCAGGAACCCTGCCTGTATTACTGGGTGAGATCTAGGGATATCACTTTCTGGCACTATGGACAAAGAAGGAGTTTTTGGAAATAGACCACCCATTCTGGATGGAACCAATTATGACTACTGGAAACCTCGTATGATTGCCTTCCTAAAATCTCTGGACAAAAAGGCTTGGAGAGCTGCTGACAAAGGATGGATTCATCCCACCATAACTGAAAGAGATGGGACAATCAGTCTGAAGCCTGAGGAAGATTGGAGTAAAGAAGAAGATGAGTTAGCTCTGGGAAATTCAAAAGCCTTAAATGCCTTGTTCAATGGAATTGATAGAAACATCTTCAGACTAGTACATCAATATGAACTGGCCAAGGAAGTTTGGGACACTCTCAAAAATACTCATGAGGGCACTTCCAAAGTAAAAATGTCAAGGCTTCAGATGTTGACCACTAAGTTTGAGAATCTAAAAATGATGGAAGATGAAACCATTCATGAGTTTCACATGAACATCTTGGAGATTGCCAACACCTCAGGAGCACTGGGAGAAAAAATGTCAGAAGAAAAACTGGTGAGGAAGATTCTCAGATCCTTGCCTAAAAGATTTGCAATGAAGGTGACTGCCATAGAGGAAGCCCAGGACATTAGCAAGTTAAAAGTGGATGAACTTATTGGGTCTCTTCAGACTTTTGAGATGGGGATCACTGATAATGGTGACAAGAAGAACAAAAGCATAGCACTTGTATCCAACACTGATGTTGAATACAAGGAGGATGAAGAAGAAAACATATCAGAAGCCATTGCCATGCTTGGAAGACAGTTCAACAGGCTCATCAAAAGAATGGACCCAAAGTCAAGGTCTAATGTTCATAACATTCCTTCTGACATTGACAGTTCCAGCAGAAGACCAAGGTCAGAAGATAAGGGAAACCAAGGCAGAGGTATTCAATGCCATGGATGTGAAGGATATGGACATATTCGAGCTGAATGTCCTACCTTTCTTAAGAAGCAAAAGAAAGGAATGACTGTTACTTGGTCTGACTATGATTCAGAAAGCAATTCTGAAGAAGAATCTGCCAAACTAGTTACTGCCCTAACTAGTGTTTGTACTTCTGAAAGTGACACCAGTGATGAAGAAGTGACATTTGAAGAACTGGCTGATACCTACAAGAAATTGTGTATCCGAAGTGGTGAAGTCTGTGTGCAAAATGAGAAACAATCAAAACTCATTGTAAAGCTGGAGGCTGAAAAGAGGGCAAATCTTGAAACTATAAGTCATTTAGAAGGAGAAGTTCAACTGCTGAACTCACAACTGAATCAAATGACCAAATCTGTCAAGATGTTGACCAATGGAACAGACAAATTGGAAGAGATCCTTCAGGCTGGACAAAATATGGGAAATAAATCTGGCCTAGGATTTGTGGAAACAAAGAAATTTGGTACCGGGAAGCAAATGTCAAAACGGATGTCTCAACATTACTCTCAACATCAGGGACAGAGACATATGAAGAAGAGGTACCAAAGATGGAGATGTCATCATTGTGGGAAATATGGTCACATAAAGCCCTTCTGCTTCAGATTACATGGATATCCTAATCAGAACTCAGATGTCAAACCTAAGTCTAAAAAGGTACCACACGCTCCTCAATGGAAGAAAAAGGCTACTGCACTGATAGCTCACACTTCCCTGAAGATCTCTGCAAAGGAAGATTGGTACTTTGACAGTGGATGTTCCAGACACATGACTGGATTCAAAAATCTCCTCAATAATGTTATGCCTCACACCACCAGTTTTGTGACCTTTGGAGATGGTGCTAAAGGAGAAGTCAAAGGAGTTGGTAATTTGGACTACCCTGGAGTTCCAAGTCTGAATAAGGTACTGCTGGTAAAAGGGTTGACTACTAATCTCATTAGCATCAGTCAATTATGTGATCTAGGATTCATGGTCAACTTCTCAAGATATGAATGTCTAGTATTTAATGAAAAACTAGATGTTGTAATGAGAGGAATCAAATCCAAAAATAACTGTTATGTGTGGCAGCCTGAGAACACTGATATCTCCACTATGAGTCAAATCATCAAAGAAGAAAAAGAGATGAAACAGTGGCAGCATAAGCTTGGAAGAATGAAAAGAGCTATTCCTATGGAAGCTGTCAGAAGAACTCCAAAACTACAGGCTGATAATATATGTGATGTGGCAAATAAAGTTGAAGAAGAATGTGTTGTCAGAACCTTAAGTCATCTTGACAAGGATGTTGGAAAGAACAAGTCTCATAAATTCTGTTCTCAAAACATCTGGTCAAAACAGATGCTACCTGAGTACAATGTTACACAAGATGTTGTGACATTGTGGTGTGATAATCTGAAAACATTCAACATTTCCTTGAACCCTATTGACTTTGAAGAGAAGAAGTCATTTGAACTGGAACATAGTTTCTCTAAGC
Source organism: Vicia faba (assembly GCA_948472305.1). Taxonomy (NCBI): domain Eukaryota; kingdom Viridiplantae; phylum Streptophyta; class Magnoliopsida; order Fabales; family Fabaceae; genus Vicia; species Vicia faba. Next base: position 928,112,217 of record OX451741.1, on the reverse strand, counting down.
TTCAGCTGACTGATTCTTCTACCAAGGCGCTTGCTGGAAATAAACTTGAAAATTTGAGGGGCAGATTGGGTATTCACCAACATGAGAAATTATAGCAATTAGTTTTGCTGAAAACAAGGGTTGAAGGGATTAATTTTATTAAGTCTATATTTAGTGGGTTAATCATATTCATTCACAATTCCTTCAAAAGCCTTAAGAAGTTGAAGAGACTCCCTTTTACTCCCTACCTCTCTCATCCTTGCAACCTGTTTCCTCCTCCCAATCAAAGAGTTTTCTCAAACTGCTACTATTACTCAAAGTTAAACAAAATGTCTCAGACATCGTCTTCCACCATGGCGGCTTCGTCTCCCTCATCATCGTCATCATCTGATCAAGATTCTAGGGCAATCACTACATGCATAGAATCTGAAGTTCTTGAGGTCACTCCTCTCAGGGAGATGGCAACTGACCCAGCCAGAGTCAAAAAGCTCAGAACCAGACATGCAGGAAGAGCTCAAGCTACAGTCTCTGGTAATTCTTCTCATCCTTCGTCTTCTATACCTAATAAAGAAGGATCAGTTCAAGTACATCAAGCTATTGCTAGACTGGTTACTAGCATTCTGAGTGGCAACCAATCTGTACCGGGGATTTCTATCCCTTTGAATCAATCAGAAAGTCCAAATGTGGAAGGTTCTGAAAATGTAGATGTCACTGAGGATGTTGTGACACCAAAAGACAACATTCAGAACCCCTCTGAAAAGGCTGCTGATCCACCTATCATTGATGTGGATGAAGATTACTCAGATAATGAACTGATTGCTAATGTGAACCCTAGCATTGCTAGGAGATTGATGAAAAGAAAGAGTAGTGAGAATGTTAAACCTGATGCTAAGAAATCCAAGGCTGAAGGGATGGCTGAGAAAATTCAGACAAAAGGGAAGAAGGCACAGGTGCAGACTGCTAGACAACCAATCTCTAAGAAAAGTAAAGAACCTGAAACTTCTGATTCTGATGATGAATCAGAATTTGAGATTGATATTGAAGATACTCCCATCAGAAGGAAGCTCCCCTCCAGCAAGATTGCTAGAGTGCCTGAAGTGCCAACAGACAACATCTCCTTTCATCATCCTGACAATGCAAACAGATGGAAGTATGTTTGCTTGAAGAGAATAGCCTTGGAGAGAGAACTCAACAATGATGCCTTGGAGTGCAAAGACATCATGGATCTGATCAGGAATGCTGGGCTAATGAAGACAGTGATGAAGTTTAACAAATGTTATGAAAATCTGGTTAAGGAGTTTGTAGTGAACTTGTCCAATGATTGTGCTGATGGGAGGTCAGCTGACTTTGAGAGTGTGTTTGTTAGAGGAAGAAGGGTCAAGTTCTCTCCATCAGAAATCAACAAGTTTCTTGGAAGAACAAATAAGGACTGTCCTGATCTAGAGGCAACTGACAATGAAGTGTGTTTAACCATCACTGCCAGACAAGTAAAGTGCTGGCCATTGAAAGGGAAGCTGAATGCTAGTAAACTCAGCATGAAATTTGCCATCTTGCATAAAATAGGTGCAGCAAACTGGGTGCCTACAAATCACAAATCAACCATCTCCACAGGATTGGGGAGATTTATCTATGCTGTAGGAACCAAGACTGCCTTTGACTATGGAAGGTACATCTTTGAACAAACTTTGAAGCATGCTGGCAGTTATGCTGTCAAAGGACCAATTGCTTTTCCCTCCCTCCTTTGTGGAATCATCCTTGCACAATACCCTAACATCCTTGTAGCAAGAGATACAGTCTGCAAAAGAGCTCCTGCCCTTGGCCTGCACTACAAACTGTTTCAGGGATCTCATGCTCCAGACATTGTCATAACATCAGCTGAGACATCGTCTGCAAAGACCCAGTCCAAGACATCAGATGTCATAGCTGTTTTAAAAGAAACTTGCAAAGATCTGGATGCTAGAAAAAGGACCCTAGAAGCTCTAATTGCCAGGCTAGAAAAGGAGGAAGCTGAAGAAAGCAGAAGGGAAGAAGGTATAGAAGCTGAAGGATAGCTCAACATTGAAGAAATTGGCTCCTCTGAATCTGATGACAGTGCTTGAAGGTTGATTGCTGCTTGGTGGTGTTGCTGGTGGAGTTTGGAAGTGTGTTCTGCTGTTGTCAGCTGCTGATCTCATTATTTTGTTTTGGATAACTGTATAACTTTATGAACATGTATCTTTGGCCCATTTGTGGCTAAAGAGGGGGAGAATATTTTGGTACTTGCTTAATTAGTACTTGACATTATATTTTTCTGCTGTCACTTCTGTCACTTATTTCTGCTGCTATCTATCTATCTCTGATTGTTTAGGGACTTTAGCCAAAAATCTGCCAAAGGGGGAGTTTGTAGGTGTTTAGGTATTGGCTTGCATTTTTGGTAAATCCCAAGTGTATGTATGAATGTCATGACTGATGTCATAACATTCTAGTTCAGGTTGTACTAACTCAATAGGTACATGTGCAGAAAAATATTGTAATTCAAATACTGATGTTTATAAGTGTGTATCTGAGCATGTTTGCAAAATGATCACATTTTGCTAAATCAGTAGACAGGTTTTCTCAGATGTCATAACAGATGTTATGACATCCTGTTCTGAACTAACAGGATTGCAGGATTGGATAAGTCTGAGTTTTTTCAGGAAATAACTCAGTCCTTTCTGAACAGAATCCTGCGTTTTCTGAGGAGTAACCTAGCTCAATCCTAACCTGATCAATAAAGTACTGTGACCTGGTCTTTAGGTCAAACGGAATCAACCCTAGGTTTTTGGAAACCCTAACTGAAGTTACAGCTGCTATATATTCAACAGAGCTGCGGTTTTTCAAGACATCCCTGCTGATTGATTAGAAGATCAATTTTGTAATCTGTATAGATTTGTTTATTGTACTCCAAGCAATTATCATTGTGATAAGTGCCTTGGAATAGGTTTCAATTGTAAGGGTTGTGTAGCACTCAAAGCTTTGAAGCAAGAGTGTTTGAATGTTACTTGACTAAAGCTGTGAAGCAGAGTCAAGTTAGTTGTGTACATCACTCAAAGCTGTGAAGCACGAGTGATTGTGTTACTTGATTAAAAAGCTGTGAAGCTTAATCAAGTGTGTGTGTTGAAGAGTGTCTTCATCAATTCTTAAGTCAAATTGGTTTATGTATCACTGCTGTGATTGAGGGGGAGTGAGTAGGAACTCAGGTTTAAGTTGTACTTAGATTAGAATTGCATTGGGTAGGTCTTAAGTGAAGGAGATAAACTGGTTGGTTTATTCCTGAATTAACATCTCTTATAGTGGATTCTCTCCCTGGCTTGGTAGCCCCCAGAGTAGGTGTTGTTGCACACTGAACTGGGTAAACAATTGACTGTGTTATTTACTACTTTTGTATTTACTGTCATATAGTAAGTCAGATACGGTGTCATAACATTGGACGTGACATTGAGTATCTGCAGCCAGAATTTCATTGATGACATGATAGCCAGATCCCGGACGGAGGGAGATCACCTTGATCATCTCCAGAAAATGTTTGACAGGTTGAAGACGTACAAGCTAAGGTTGAACCCGAACAACTGCACCTTCGGGGTAAGGTCTGGTAAGCAGCTGGGTTTCATCGTCAGTGATAGGGGCATTCAGGTGGACCCTGCAAAGGTAAAAGCTATACAAGAGATGCCAGCTCCCCGCACAGAAAAGGAAGTTAGAGGCTTTTTGGGACGTTTGAACTATATTGCCTGGTTTATCTCACATCTGACTGCTACTTGTGAGCCAATCTTCAAGTTGTTGAAGAAAGATCAAGTGGTAAAGTGGAATGATGAATGTCAGACCGCTTTCAAAAGAATCAAAGAATACCTCCAAGAGCCACCAATTTTGATGCCTCCAGTTGAAGGAAGACCTTTAATCTTATACTTGACAGTACTGGATAATTCAATGGGGTGTATGCTGGGGCAGCATGACGAGTCTGGCCAAAAAGAGAATGATATTTACTACCTTAGCAAAAAGTTTACCAATTGTGAGACCCGATACTCATTGCTCGAGAAAACTTGTTGCGCTTTGTCATGGGCTGCTCGCCGGCTGAGACAGTATATGCTGACTCACACTACCTTATTGATATCAAAGATGGATCCAATCAAGTATATCTTCGAGAAGCCTGCCTTGTCCGGAAGAATAGCAAGATGGCAGATGATCTTAACCGAGTATGACATCCAATACACAATCCAAAAAGAAATCAAGGGGAGTGTATTGGCGTATCATTTGGCGCATCAGGCTGTGGATGACTACTAATCCATGGATTTCGAGTTCCCGGATGAGAACATCATGTTGAGGACCGACTGTGAAGAACCCGGACCGGATGATGGACCCGAGAAAGGATCCCGATGGTCTACGTATTTTGATGGAGCCTCTAACGTGTTGGGTAATGGCATCAGTGTTGTGATTATATCTCCCGAGGGCTGTCATACTCCGTTCACCGCTCGATTATGTTTTAACTGCCCCAATAATATGGTGGAGTATGAAGCGTGCATATTGGGTCTTCGAGCTGCTATTGACCTAAGGATTAAGTTCTTGAGTGTATTCGGGGATTCTGCTTTAGTGATCAGTCAGATCAAAGGCGAGTGGGATACAAAGCACCCAAATATTACTCCTTACAAAGAATACGTACTGACGTTGCTCCCACATTTTGAGGAGATAACCTTTGAACACTTCCCAAGAGAGGAGAATCAGTTATCGGACGCGCTAGCTACCATGTCTTCTATGTTCAAAGTCAGGTGGGACAATGAAGCTCCCCAGATTACCATCGAGAGGTTGGACGAACCCGCACATTGCTGTGACATCGAGACTGAAGAGGTAACAGATAAACCCTGGTTTCACGAGGTAAAGAGATATCTTGAGGCTCAAGAATACCCCGAGGGTGCATCTGTTAATGATAAGAAGTTATTGAGAAGGTTCGCTGTGAAGTTCTTCATCAGTCATGGTGTCCTCTATAAGCGTAACCATGATTTGACCTTACTGCAATGTGTGGACAAAAGCGAGGCAGAAAGGATCATGGCAGAGTTACATGAAGGTACCTTCGGAACTCATTCCAGTGGACATACCATAGGAAAGAAAATCCTACGGGCAGGATATTATTGGTCCACTATGGAAGCCGAATGTTATCAGCATTCTCGAACCTGTCATAAGTGCCAAGTCTATGTTGATAAGGTGCATGTACCTCCAGTTCCTCTGAATGTTTTGACAGCTCCTTGGCCTTTCGCAATGTGGGGCATCGACATGATCGGCGAGATCAGACCTACTGCGTTTAACGGGCATCGCTTTATTTTGGTGGAAATTGATTATTTCACAAAGTGGGTCGAGGCAGCGTCCTTTGCTACAGTAACCAAGAACGTCGTGGCACGGTTTATCCGACACAATCTGATTTGTCGATACGGTGTATCTGAGAGGATCATTACGGGCAATGGTACAAATCTCAATAATACAATAATCATTAAGCTCTGCAAACAGTTTAAGATACAGCATCATAACTCTTCTTCCTACCGGCCGAAGATGAATGGCGATGTTGAAGCAACTAACAAGAACATCAAGAAGATTGTGCAGAAGATGACAGTGACATACAAAGACTGGAACGAGATGTTACCATTCGCTCTTCATGGATATCGTACATCAGAGAGGACATCGACAGGGGCAACACCCTACTCTTTGGTATATGGTATGGAGGTAGTCCTACCCATTGAAGTCCAGATACCCTCTCTCAGGATTATGAAGGATACGGGTTTGAGCAAAGACGATTGGATCCAGACCAGACTTGATCAGCTGAATTTAATTGATGGAAAAAGACTTACTGCTATTTGTCATGGTCAGACGTATCAAAAGCGAATGATCAAGACTTTTAACAAGAAAGTCAGATGTCAAGAATATTGAGTGGGGGATCTGGTAATCAAACGCATCATACTGCCGCAAGGTGATCCCAGGGGTAAATGGACCCCCACATACGAAGGGCCATTTGTGGTTAAGAACATTTTCTCGGGAGGAGCTATGATTCTAACCACCATGGATGGTGACGACCTTCCTCACCCCGTCAATGCGAACATAGTAAAAAGATACTACGTATAATCAAAGACCCGCTAGTTTGACTGGACTAGGCAAAAATAAGGGCTTCCCGGCGAACCAAAAGGGTTCGGGGGAAGAAAATGGAAAAAATTGTACACCCGGTAAGTCGAAAACCTGAAAAGGCGGCTTGGGCAAAAAAGGGTATCCCGGTGGACTGAAAACTTGAAAGGGCGATCCAGGAAAAAATTAGGGATCGAAGCGTAACACTATGTCTCATTGGATCGTCTTGCAATCGGACTTCAGTATCAACTATCAAGCTCAGACGGCGCCAATCAATCTGATCTACCTTCGACCAAGTAGCAAAGTAATGAGACGCTTGAAGATATAAAGGCAATAGCAGAGTTGGAACCCAATGGGATTGTCTCGCATAGCTGTTTTCCTTTCCTTTTTTACAAATTGTATAATTTCTATCTTTCGGCGGCTGTTGTACCCCGAAATTTTCCCTCCCATATTTCTCAATACATGTCAAGTGAGGTCCTCAAATTGCTCAAGGAAGTCCAAGGGTTGACCAAACAAACTCTCTCTTAAGGCAGTCTACCTCAAATTAGGGTTTCAGTTTGTATCAAGATGTTTGAATCCAAAGGGTCCCAAATGCTCACCATTGTCCTAATATGTTCTCAAGATCATCCATGTAAAGTTTCAAGCCTTGCAGAGGAAGTTTGCTCAGTCAATTGCTCAAAAGCCTAAAAATCGACTATGCTAGGGAAAAAGTCAACTATGGCCCACATGCAGTCAAACTTCAAGATTTTTGGTTAACATCCTCATTTTGAATTATTATTCATCATTTTATCAAGGGTTGATCATGATTCCTCAAGTATTGCTCACAATTCATCAAAACCCAAAAGTTGCTAAATTAGGGTTTTGTAGGAAAAGTCAACTCAACTTTGACCAAGCATAACTTTCTCATACTTTATCAAAAATGATCCATCCAAAGCTCATTTTGAATAGGATGCAATTCCCTACAATTAATATTCATCTCCCAAGTTCAAAATATGCACTCACAAGAAGATATAAATTTGGACATTATAGGTCATTTTGAAAAGTCAACAAAAACACCTTTTGGGTCAAAGCTTCATACATGAACATGGAAGACTCAATTGAGATTAGACCAAAAGGGTTGCTTAGAGAACATCTTAAGCTTTCTAAAAAGTCCAAGAACACCTCTCTAGGGTCAAAATTGAGGGAGTAGTGCATTGGTAAAGTTGACCCTTTTTGTAAAATTGCCAAAAGTCAAATGTGGCCAAAATTGCATATTTTGCTAAATGGGCCCAACTTTTTATGCTTGCACTGAATTTGTAATGTGACCCACGACCTATGATCCTTTCCATTTGTCGTTCTTTTATTTGGGTCATTTATTTTGATTTTAATTCATTTAAATCAAAATAAAATCAAAATAAAATCATGAAAATATCAAAAACTAATCAAGGCTTGAGATTTTGTGCATGTTTAGGTGTATTATACAGCTGGAAGTGAGATCAAATCGTGCAAGGTTCATTTGGACACAAAAGATTTCATTTTGCTTGATTTGGAAAGATTTGCACAAAGGATCAAATCATGAATCAATAATCTTAATTGAGGGAGATTTGATACAAGTTTGCAACCCTAATTCATTCTAGGGTACATAAGGAACATGTTCAGATCAAAAATAAGGAGATTGGAGGCGTGCAAAACAGAAAGCAAAGTTGCAAAAATTCAAGAAAAGTTGTAAATCGATTTTCAGGATTCAGGCTATCTCAAACCATTCTAAGCATCTCTATCACTTACTGGATATCCCTGGATCACATTGCAACCATTAGCAAGCTTCCTAACATCCAGAAACACACTATAAGTTTCACACGGCTTCCACATTTTCTTGAAATCGAATTCAATAATTCTGGTATATTTAGCATGCTTCGTTAACATATTTTTAATCCTTGAGTCATTTGCAAACTAATGGTTACATTTAATTTCGTTTTTGCTGATTGAACATGAATATGCCATAGTTAGGGTTCTTGCTTCGTTTTTAGGGTTTTTTCTCTATAGGGACAATTGGCCATGGATAGTGGTACCATGATGCTCGTGAGGTTGCAACGATTTGATTGGTATAACTGGTTATAATTTATCATGCAGGGACAAGGTTTTGGAGTGGATAAGGGCTGTACCTACGCCCAGTGTCTGTAGGTAGAAGTGTTTGTCTAAAACAATAGAAGCAACGAGGAAGATGATGGCATGGCAGGTGGTGAATGGCCAGATTCAAATTTCGCACGTTTGAGAATGATTATTTTGTTTTTACCATATAATAATTGTTTGTCATTCTTTAAACAACTAAGCAAGCCAGCGCGGTGGTAAGGCCATTAGTCTTTGATGCACACGTCCTGGGTTCGATCCCAGGCGTGTGCATTTTATTTTCTCTCAATATTTTCAGGATGATCTAATGCACCACATGGCAAAGGACTCACCATACATCATCAGCACCCAGCCAGCAGATCTTCAACAAGCCAGATCTAAGGCTTCCCACGTGAAGGACCACCATGGGCATGAGTCAAGCGCATGCATGGGATCTGGCAAAGTCAAACAGGGCCAGGGTTATTGGACCCAGAATTTGCCAATCACACCCCCTTTTCTGAAAACCACCCAGGCCCATTCTATTTTCTTTTCTAATTTTTTCTTATTTAATTTAATTTGTTTCAATTATTTTCTAACACAAATTAATTTCTTTTTTCACAAAAAATCATAAAATCAATTTTCACAAATTTAGAATTAGGTTTTATTTTATTTTACCAAATTAAATTTAATATTAGTTTAATTCAATTTAGGAATAATTCTAACTTTTTGTAAATAATTAAAATCAATTAGAGGAAATTAGGGTTTGCTTTTAACTTAATTTTTTATTTCTTTCATAAAATAACCAAATACAAAAATAGGTTGATTTAATTACTTTTCTTAATTTTAAATCAGTTAGTAATTAGGTGTTTATTTATTCAATTAAAATCTTATTTTCTCAAAACAATCAAAAACAACAAAAAAATGATTTTTCTTTTTAAGTTTCAATTAGGTAGTTGGGGTCAAAACCCTAAATCTCTCGTTCTTAATTCATCGCGCATGTTTTATTATTTTCGCAATATTAATGTAATTGCTTACGGTATGTAATAGTTTAATTAGGATTTTCTTTTCTTTATCGTTTTACGGATTTTTGGCTATGTAATTAATCCCTACCCCAAAGCCTTGTAATAGCATAGTTTTTATTTCTCGCATTTTAATTCTCGCAAATATTAACTGTTAGATGTATGATAATAGGATTGTATGACAAGACTGCATGTTAATTTAAAATGGCTAGCAAACCCTAATGTGCAAAGATAATAACTGAAAACAAATCACTCGCACATGCGCACTCCTAGAGTATACTCTCACTTCGGTTGCCTTCGGTAAAACGATCATTAAGTATAGGGTATTTTAGTGGTCACCCTCCTGTCTAAACAAAGATCAAATGTCCCGTTCGGAAATGTTGCCTCGGAAAGGTTGCCTCGGAAATGTTGCCTCGAATATGATCTTAAGACATTAGGGTTATTACTAAGACGCCCTAACATTGCTTTAGTGATCGTACGTCCCTTACAAATTGACCCTTGCAACTCCAACGACGGTGCTACCTATTTCTCAATAGTAGGATAGCATTGTCTAAAGGAAACAAGAATGGAAACAATTCTTTTTCGAGTAGGTAGATGCTAGTAGGTACTTGCTCAAAATCAAACTTTTTCACACCAAACACTTTTTAAACAAAGTTTTCAAAAACAACTTTGTAACACTCTTGAAGACAGAAGCAAGGGTTAAAACGAAGTAATACAAAAATTTTCAAAATAAACACACACAAGCAATTTAAAAAGATGAGCAAGTACCTAAGAGCCCGTGGAAAACCACGGATAGAAAGGGTGCTAACATCTTCCCTTTCTATAATCTACCCCCCGTACTCAAAATCTCGAAAAAGGAAATTTTCTGTGCTTTTTCCTTTCCAGTTGGATAAAATAAAAGTCGGTGGCGACTCTTGCTTACCGTGACATTTTGCAAACACAAACGCAAAATGCAAACCAGCATTTTCCAAAACAGTCGGTTCTGCCACCGTATCACAGAACTGGCGACTCAGCTGGGGATTATAAGTGGGGTATACCTTAGGATTAGTTCATTATATTTGCTTCTCTTGTTTGTTTTGGTTGCTTTACTTTTAAGGGTTTTGTATTGGGAGTTACTATAGATCCTAACACGGATCTGGGGACACCTTTTAGGTAAGTAGCAATAAATTGTGAGGGAACTGTACGGCATAGACCGATACGGTTGAAGCAGTAGCTATGTTGATATGGCATATTGGTTGGTACCGGTATCCCTTGTGGAGAAACGAGGAGAATACGGGGCCGCTATGTGTGTCGTTAAGCATCAACTGACCTTAAAACCTTTAATCGACCAACTTGGCCATTAGAAAGTAGTGAGATAGTCGGCCTCGGTGTAAAGCTGAGAACTGGTTGATACTCGATGCTACACTCATTGAGACCATACTCTCGAGATAGTTTCGGCCGCAAGAAAAGATTGCGTGAGCTGAAACCATGACCGATGAAGGATGGTCAGTGATATTGAGAACCTCTAGAACCCGGTTACTTTTGCTAAGACAGGTTGAAACCAACTGAACTTCAAGAGGGTAATACCTTAGACCTCATGCAAGCCTTAAACTTAAGGGCTTTGTGTGATTTGTTTGCCTTTGTCATGCCTGTTATCTGCTATACCTGCTGTTTGTTTTGTCATGACATCATGCATCATAACATAGAATGCATACTTCATTATACTAACCATTTCAAAGACCGAGGGAATTTATCTTTGTTCTGTTTTGCAGATTATGGCTTCCGTGCGCAAAAACACCATCCGAGTTAACTTTGTGCAAATACCTGTTCAACTCAAAGACCTAGCCTCAAGAGTTTCTGAGACTTCTTCATTCATTAAGAGACATGGTCAGCTTCTTAGCCTGGTCACATCAAAGTTTGATGAGCAGATGATGAGTGTGCTTTTCCAGTTCTTCGATATTGTGCATCATTGTTTCACTTTTCCAGATTACCACTTGGTTCCCACTTTGGAAGAGTTCTCTCACTTATTGGGTGTATCCATCCTAGAGCAGGTGCCTTTCACAGGTAAGGAAGAGACTCCTAGACCAGAAGATATTGCTTCAGCTCTGCATCTGAAACGGGCTAATGTAGTATCCAATTGGGAAACACGAAGCGGGTTCGAAGGTTTCTTAGCCAAATTTCTGATGGATCAGGCTCAGTTATTCTGGGATAATTTGTATTTTCAGGCTTTCGAAGACATCTTGGCTCTCCTTATCTACGGTTTGGTTCTTTTCTCGAATCTGAATTCCTTCATGGATGTGAATGCGGTTAAGATATTCCTTTCTCGCAATCATGTGCCTACTCTACTAGGTGATATCTTGCATACCCTCTACACTCGTACTGTGCGAAGAAGAGGGACTCTTATGTGTTGTATGTCGTTGCTGGAGAGGTGGTTTATTTCGCACCTCCCCAAGTCTGTGTTGAAGAATGGAAAGGGTTTAGGATGGTCTTACAGGATAATGTCTCTTGCCCATACAGACATTCTTTGGAGCTCCCGGGCTATGGAAGATACCATTGTCATTGATCGTTGTGGGGGATACCCTAATGTCCCGTTGCTTGGAATCAGAAGGGGTATAACCTACAATCCTTGTCTAGCTTTTTTTTTGCGACAATTCGGTCATACTCGGAGAGACGGTCCTCATGAGCTACTTCTTACAGATATTGCATTTGACTACAAGGAAGACGTCGACGAGCATCGCCGGAGGTTTATACGAGCTTGGGGCATGGTGAACAGATCTGACCCCTAAGAGCTGGGACCAAAGAATTCTCTCCCTATGCATCCTGTACCCTAAAATTTTCCATCTCATTTGTCAAGTATTTGCTCACAAGATATTCTAAGACGTCAAGTTTGCAGCACTGATACATCAATTTTGGCTTGAAATTGGCACAAGGGCAAAATGGTCAATTGCATACTGGAAAGTCAAACTTTGACTTTTTGGTCAACATTACAACCCAAAGATCAAATTTCATCAAGACATTCAAAAATATCAAACTTGATCATTAAGAAGTTAAGAAAGTCAAAAGTCAACTTGAAAAGTCAAGATTTCCAAGACTTAGAAATTTTCTAAGTGTTTTATACATGATAATTTCATCACTTCATGCCATTCTTTCACCAAGATGTAAGATAATTCAAAAGAAGCTTTCAACATGAAAGTTGTATATCTCCATGATATCTACAACATTGCTTTACACAACTTCTCCTAAATATGCTTGGATCTCAAGTTATAAATTCATGAAGTCGTGACATTTTCATTTAACACTTAGAGAAATTTTCAGCAGTTTTGGTAAGGTTTTTATCCCGACTTCTTGGCAAATTTTCATCAAGTTCCAATTTGATTTAACAAAAATGGTCAACATAAAAGTTATAGAGGGTGTTTCAAGCTTTCTAAAACATCCAAGAGTATGAATTTATCATACTTGAGCTAGGAGATTCAAGAGCATGAAGTTGGGCATTCACCCTTGATTTGCAAGTCATTTTATTGAAGAACACACAACAAAACCCTTATGCTATGCTGCATAATCTTATGTTGCAGGCCTTCTTGCTTGCAAATCTCTACATAATTTAATGCTTACACCCCCTTTTGATCTATTACCCAAGTGTTTAAGCCATTGTCCAAAGGATCTTTCCATTTATGGCATAAAGGCACCATTGCTATTCTTGAAAAGCAAGCTTTTTGTACAAAGTTTGTATTGAGCCCATACTTTGTTTATTTCTGACTTTACTCTACCATAAAACATGGAAATCAACCCCTCTAAACCAGCAACTTTGGTACTTCCTCTTGGAACCGTGGAGTACTTGACATAGTTTGATACTTACATCCCAACCAAACCATAACATGTTGTGTTGTAAACATATTCATCCTTTGTTCACAAGTCCTTTGCCTATAAATAGAAGAAGCATTTGCAAGGCAAACAGGTTAGAAAAAAAGAAGAGAGAAAAGCCAGAAGTTTTATTGGTAAACCCTCAAAATCTCATATTCACAAAAGCCATAACAGTCCACAAGACTCCCACTCTTGAGTTTTGAAGTCTAAACCTTAAAACCTCTCACACTTTGCATATTCTATAAAAAAAACATCCAAACATTTCATACCACACAGAGGTTGTTTAATAACCTTCAACAAAAAGGAAAGTCTAGCAGCCTGTTGGAGCTTCCTTAAGGTTCATACAACATCTTGAAGGGCATTTGGACTCAAAACTTAAAGTGCAGTTTCAAGGTAAGTCATCTTTACCTTGCCTTTTCCATACATCAACTTTTCTGTTTATAGGATGTAGCAATCATTATTCTTTAAGTTAATCATTTATGTTGTTCCTGTTATTCATTCATATGTTAAAAACTAACTGATGTATGCAAAAAATGGTGTTTAAGGCAGAAAAATGCAGTATGTATCGACACACATCCACATGTGTCGACCCATCTTAGTAAAAATACAGGGTATGAGTCGACACATGACCCTCATGCATCGACCATACTGAGTTTAGGTCACAAAACAGAAACTGGAAAGGACTATGAGTCGACACATACGCATTTCGTGTCGATGCAAAAAGGTGTATGAGTCGATACATCCCATTATGTGTCGACTCATACTGAACATATTTCACTTTACAGGGGCAAGGAGAAGCTATGTGTCGATGCATAGCAGCATGGGTCGACACATAGCAGTTCAAAAGTGCATTTTTCCTTTATTTTGCACTGTTTTCACATTCTTTTTATTATCATTCGATATGGTTGTAATATTTTAGTTCCTACTTCACCCCCTTTACTAACTTTCTATATTTAATCTTTATTTTGTTTTATTTTCATATTTAATATCTTAAATATTTTCTTTAATGAATAAAAATAAAAAAAATATAAATTGATAATATTATACTTTTTATTTTATTTTTATTTTATTTCTCACATAAAAATTTAGTTTATTTTAATAGAATATAATTTATTTTTCTTAATAAACTTGTAAATATAATTAAGTATATTTAGTTTAATTGATTTTGCATTTCATACTTACAAATACTTATTTTTTGCATATGTTTAATTTTAATATTTACTACAATATTATTTATTATTTTTATACAAAAATACATAAAATAATACATATAGAAACATTACCTTCTTTTAAACAAAAATTAGGGTTAAATCCCTTTCAAAAAATTTAAATCTTTTTCATTATATTTTTAGGTTTAAATTAAACTTTCTTTTACAAAAAAATACGACATAAAACATCTTTTTTTACATGTACATTGCATTATATTCTAAATATTGTATTATATTTATCTTAACTCGCACGAGTTCGATTTGGTTGTAATAATTTATTTAGCTTTATATTTGTGCAAATCCCCATTCAAACTTGTATTCCCCCTCTCCTAAAATTGTTGTAATAGCTTAGTATATTTACATTACACAATTTATTGCTTTCATATGCCATGATTAGTAATTAGGGTTTGTATGACAAGAACGAAACAAAACAAATAGAAAAACCCTAAATGCAATATCAAAAGCATGAAAATAATGCACTTTGCACACAAGCACCATTAGGGTTTCTCCCACTTGGTTGCCTAAAACAAAATAGCCATGTTATGCATGCGAAGTATCTTGGCAAAACAAAACAAATTTAAGATCATAGTCCCTCGATGACGCTATTCAAAAGTTGCCTTACAAAATGATCTTGGTCCCTCAAAAATGCTAAGATACTTTGCAAACATTGCTAATCATGGTTATACGATGACCCACACCCGTCCCGTTTACATCCAAAGATAGGGTTGCTTACCAAATCAATAGTAAGCCAACAATGTCAAAGGAATAGAAAATACATAGGAAAGACATTTGAGTAGGTAGATAGCTTCTAGTTGCTTGCTCCTTTTCAAACAACAAACCCTTGCTATCTTCAAAACAAACACACACATTTTAAAACATCTTACAAACATTGAAAACATTTTCAAAAGACAAACATCTTTGTATACATTCTTACGAACGAGAATCATTACAAATATTGCTTAAACGATTGGCCTCTTTTACAAAATGTTTTCAAAACCACACCAAACACATTTTCAAACAAACAAAAGCAAGTGATCTAAAGCAAGTAACTAAGAGCCCATGGAAAACCATGGATGAAAAGGGTGCTAATACCTTCCCTTTTCATAATCTACCCCCCCCCCCCCCCCCCCCCAAACTCAATAAAACATCTCAAAGGTCTTTCCTGTGCTTTTTCACCTTTCCTTTTGGATAAAAGAAAAGTCGGTGGTGACTCTTGCTAAACCGCAACATTTGCGATAAAACGCAAAACCTCAAGTCGGTTCTCCCACCGTATCACACAGTCTTATCTCTAGTGGGTTCGAGCTCATGCCCAGAAGCTTGGGATGCCTTATGAAGCTGTGTTGCCAGTGATTTTGGAGCCCACCAATGAAGAGGGCATTCCTTTTACAGTCCTTTACACCTACATGCCCACTGATCTTGGGGCGTTGCAGAGATCCTGGATCCAGCTGAAAGAGAAGAGCGATACTTACTGGGAAAAGTACCATGAGCAAGAAAGGAAGATTCTGAAGCTCACTAGGCAACTCGAGAATGAGAGAACAATCAATGACTACGTCAGCACAAAGGGGAAGCGTCCATGGGATTTCTGATTTTGCTTTTTCTAGTTTAGATTTGTTTTCCATTTATTTCTTTGTAACGCCTCAAAGGCATTGTTGAACCTTGTTACCAGTTAATCTAGTAAAGTTTGTTTATTTTTTGGTTTGCAAATTTAAATCTCCCAAAGTTATTGAAATCATTACATACATATCCCATTATCATGCACACCATTACAGGTACCATTACAGGTTTCTCATCTTCTTCGCTGTTTATTTCAGCAGAAATGTCTTCTGATCAAGCTATCGAAGATCTTCAGGTACAAAATGCCCAATTCCAACAGATGTTCTTAAGCATGGCTAAAGGGCAAGAGGATTTGAAGACCCTGATTCTGAAAGAAAAGAAGAAGAAGAAGAGGGTTGGTGTTCTGAACATGGGTAGAAGATTCAGAGAAAGGATAAGACAATTGGCTGATTTGACCTCCTCATCCAAAGATGGGGAGAACCATGAAAGGACAAAGGAACCTAATCCGGCAGTTTCTGATAACGATACGGATTATGATGAAGAGAAATATCCTCCTATTGAGGATATGTACAAGCAACTAGAAGACCGGCTGAGTGCTATGGAGATTCAGAAGATCCCTGGTTTGGATTTCCGAGAGCCAGGATTGGTATCAGGAGTGGTGATCCATCACAAGTTCAAAGCTCCGGTTTTTGCCAAATACGATGGAGTATCCTGTCCAAAACTCCATCTCCATTTGTACGTCCGGAAAATCCAACCCCACACTGCTGATAGAAATTTGTGGGTACATTTTGTTGTACCCCAAAATTTGCCCTCCCATATTTCTCAAAACATTTCAAGAAAAATTCACAAGTCCAACCCGGCGCGTCATATTCAAGTGTTCTTTCGCCAAGATATCTCTGATAACGTATTCTCAAATTCAGGTTCGGCTCAAGAGTCAATTCTTTAAAGAAGGTATCCGAATGTGTGAGTTTTCTCGAAGAAATATGGTGAAAAAATGTGCTGAAAGTGCAGTTTTTACGTGCTAAAAAATTCATAACTTGAAGATCGTGACTCATTTTGAACCCGTTCCGGTGGCCAAAATTCCGTCTTGACATTATCTACGTTTTCATCTCTCACGGCTGGAAGCCAATTTCGATCAGAAGGTCTTCAAAAATGTGGATTTATCAAGTATTTTCATACAGAAAATTTGTGACAGAAGTTTATTTGCGTCATGTTCAGAAAATCATAACTTGGTCGATTTTCATCGTATCGAGCTGGTTCCGGCGCCAAAATTTCACAAATTGAGTTGGCTACATTTTCACAGAAGGTATTGAGTTCAAACGGTATTCAAAAGGTCTTAGTTGTTTGCTCAGAGTGCGTGACACGCTGAAAATCCTGAATGTTGAATATTATTTCATCTGGGCCGAAACTTCGAAAATTCATAACTCGGTCAATTTTTATCGGATTGGGCTCATATTTTTACACAAGGTCACTGACTCAGAGATCTACAACTTTTCTTCAAAAGTCGAGACCGGATTATGTTCCGATCAATACCAGTTTTTTATTGAAGAACGTGTCAGAGTCGACACTGGAGCCCAAAATAAGTTTGTCTTAGCTGAAACTTCAAAAATTCATAACTAATTCACTGTTTATCCGATTGAGCCGATTTTCGGACAGGAGTTATTTATCGATGTCGGCTACATTTTGTTTTCACATTTCAACTTCAAAAATTGCACTTAAGTCCCTGCGATTTAGCCTGGAAAGTGATGAACTCAAGTGAACATTGGAGGCCCAATTGCACATTCAAAGCCCATTTTCTTTATCCTAATTTCCATTATATAATCACCTTCTTTTCACACAAACCAGAGAGGAGAAAAAGAGAGAAAAAACCCTGCCACAACACTGTTAGAATATCAAATTCTTTCAAGAACCCTAAAACCTTGAAATCCTTATTACAAATCTCTCTCTCACCACAAACAAGCCATCACGGTTACAAACCAACACCTCACTACTTCTTCAGTAAGGGTAAGGCTGGCTTGATCTCCATGATCCAAAAGGCATAAAAGCATTCATGTCACTAATTTTCCAGTAAGGGTAAGATTGATTTGATCTCCATGATCAAAAGGGTATAATCATTCATAAATGCCATATTGTGCCTAAACATTAAATTTCTTCATATATTGCCTTTATTTGCATTTTATGATTTTATTTAATGTGTTCATGAGATTCAACACTGCAGATTTAGACAGGATCCCATGCAGGTTCATTAAGGAACGTTGAGGCCAAAACACAAATGGCCAAAAGGCAAAAGCCAAATGGCCAAAGTAGAATAACTTATGCATGATGAGGCCAGAACACAAATGACCAACAGCCAGAACACAAATGGCCATGAAACCCAATCCAATGGCCAAAGAATGCAGACCACGGTATTCAGGAGTCAATGAACACGCACGTGATGCCAGAAAGTCAAACAAGGCTTTTTGTCTAAGGGGCCAGAATACTTCAAAAAAACCTCCCCAGGGGCCAGACACCCCCCATGGTTTGCATCATTTTATTTTTTATTTGATTTTTCTTTCTAATTCTATTAATTGTTTTAATTGTTTTCTTTAAATTCCTAAAATAATTTTCATAATAAAATAAAATACAAAAAATTCAAAAATGTTTATTGTTAATATTAATTTCACCATTATTTATTTTGTAAATAAACTTTAATAATTAATTAGTTAATTTAGGTTCTAAAATTTTAATGTTTTTCTTAATAAATTAAAATAGGTAGAATTAGGGTTTTGATATTTTTTCACCTTTTATTTTTAGATAATTTTCTCATCATTATTATTATTATTAATTATTAATTATTTTCTAAATAAACATGTATATTAAATATTTAGTAAATTAGATTAAACTTTAATCTTTTTTTTAATAATTAAAAATACTTAGAACTAGGGTTTCATTTAACTTCTAATTAATTTTCTTTATTTCATAAATACCAAAAACTAAAAAAAAACATTTCTTTCCTATCATTAAATAATTAATTAATTTTTAATTCAATTTCAAAAGGGTCCAACGCCCTCGAACGTTCAACTTTAATTCTCTCGCACGTTATTTTATTTTCTTGTGAATATTATGTAATTGCTCAAGCCATGTAATAGTAATTAGGAATTTATTTTACTTTCCGCATTTTTATTGAAAACGGGTCTTTGTTAATTTGGCGATGTATAGACCCGCGCCTAGTAATAGCGTAGGATTTTACTTTCCGCATTTAAATTTCCGCACTTTTAAATTATAATTGCATGAAAGAATGTATGGCCTAAAATAAAAACAAGCGTAGATCACCATAATGCATGACAAGATAAAACATAACTGAAAACAATACACAAATTCACACACCACTTCTAGGGTACGCCTCACTGTTGCCTTGCCTTCGAAACGTGGTCGTCGAGTATAGGACGTTTTAGTAAGTCCTTATGTCCATGACATGATCCAGTTGCCTCGAAACGGTTGTCTCGGAATTAAAAAGGATCAATGGCATAAGGGTAGCTTCTAAGGTGTCCTACTGTTGCTCTGGTGACCACACTGTCCCTAACAAATGAATTGACCCGAACACCTCCAACGGTGGTGCTACCTACCTCTCAATGGTGGGATGGCACTACCTTAAGGACATTTACACAGCCTAATTCCTTAGGGTAGGTAGATGACTCGTAGATACTTGCTCTATTCAAAAACAAATCAAAAACTCTTTTCACACCGACACTTTCAAAAAGCTTTCAAAACAATTTTTCAAACACTCTTGAGGACTGATACAAGAGTCGATCTGAAATCTTTAAACGAAACTTTTTCAAACCCACTCACACTTTAAAAAGCAAACACTTTTGAAAACACAATGAGCAAGTATCTAAGAGCCCATGGATAACCATGGATAGAAAGGGTGCTAACACCTTCCCTTTCTATAAATCTACCTCCCGAACCAAGAAACAATCTCATAAGGAATTTAACTGTGCTTTTGTCCTGTCCATGTTAGAGAAAATAAAAGACGGTGGCGACTCTTGCTTACCGCAACATTTCACGAAACCAGCTAAAAACAGTCAGTTCCAGATCCACCGATCATAGAACTGGCGACTCTGCTGGGGAATTATTTTAAAGTGAGGTGTACCTTAGGACTAAGATCACTTGTGTTTTCAATTGTCTGAATTGTTTGCTTTAAATTGTGGGTACTGTCTTGGGAGTTCTATAGATCCTAACCCGGATCTGGGGATACCTTCTTAGAAAGTAGCAACAAGGCTGTGAGGGAACTGTGCGGGGTATACCGACATGGTTGAAGCAGTCTGCTACGTTGATGTGGCACTTTGGTGTGTACCGGTAACCCTTGAGTCTAGTCAAGGAGAGTACGGGGCCGCCGCGTGGTGTCGTGAAGCATCAACTGACCTTAGGAACCTTAATTGAACCATCTTGGCCTCTTTAGGGTAGTGAGATAACTGACTTTGGTGCAGTCCGAGGTTGGTTGATACTCGATACTACACTCAGTTGAGGGTTGTTTTCTTGGAATATTTCGGTCGCCAGTTCAGTGGCTAAATCGAAACGATGAACAATGAAAGCAATCCAATGATATTGGGACCCTTAGAACCCGGTTACTTTGATAGGACATGTTTGAGCCCACCAACTTCAAGAGGGTAGTACCCAGACCCCATGCTGGCCTAAACTCTAAGGGCTCTTTGTGTGACTTGTGTGCTTTCAAACATGACTATTTGCATGCTTGTTATCTGACATTCGAATTTCTTGTAGGTTTTGTTTACAGTCCTTAATTGGGACTCATTACAGGGCCTACTTACATCACTCCATGCATAGCATAACATCATACCATTGCAGGCATCCTACATAAAGACTAACCCGTTTCAAGGATCTCAAGGGCTTGTGATGCAGGTCATGATGAACAAAATGTCTAGCAAGGGGCAAAGGGGATTTATTTTCCTCTAGCCAAGGTTGTCAGGGGCTATGACCCACTCGATATGGTGAGCCTTGATTCTTGAAGAAGGACTCTCAACCATATGCAGTGCCTTTAATCAAGCTACCAGATTCTAACAATTTTCTTGTTTCCCCCGCGAGATCCTTGAAAACATTGCATGCATATCATACATATCATTGCATTACAGGTACCCTTGTTGCAGGTCACTTGTCCTTTTTCGTTGTTTATTTCAGCAATGGCTTGCCAACAAGATAACCAGGACCTTCATGCTCAAGAGACTCAGTTCAGGGAGATCTTCCTAAGCCTATCCAAGGGGCAAGAGGAGTTAAGGACACTCCTCATGGGGAATCTGGCCAAGAAAAGTCCCGAAGATGACAAGGACGAACGGCTGAAACGTCTGCAAGCTAAGATAGATACAATGAAAACCCAGATGCTGGGGCAAAGGGCTCTCATCCAAGGCTTAGCTCGGGAGCAAGAAGAGTTGAGGACCATGATCAGTCAGCTTCATCAAGACATGAAGCAACCAGCCCAAGTCAAGGACCAGGTCATTAATCAGTTTCCAAGAGGACAAGAGTCTGGTACGGTGAAGAATAGACCTCTCCAAATTGCTACCACTTCACAGGTCCAACCATAACCCCACCCAGAGCAACAGGTTGATCAGAATAAGTCAAGAAGGTCCATGAGGCAGTTCACCCAGCTCAACATGCCGTTGTTTCAAGCTCTACAACACCTGCTGAGGTTGAATCTGATTACATTAAGGGCTCCTCCCCGGAACCCCAACATCTCTGCTCCTAACTATCATTCCAACAAAAGGTGTGCATACCACTCTGATAGTCCTGGACATGACACTGCCGACTGCTGGGCTCTGAAGAACAAGGTCCAGGATCTGATCAATGAAGGAGTAGTGGATTTCACCCAAATGGGTCAGGCTGAATGCTTCTACCACCCCTACAAGATTCACCAGTTGAAGTAACAAGCCCTGAGATGAAAAGACTTTTTGTCCATTAGGATTTTCAAGTTGTAATTTTCTTTTGGCCAAACATTTATTCATGTTAAACGTTGTTATTTCATTAATGCATCGCATATGTCCGTTTTGAAGCAATATATTCGCATTCGCTATATTCAAACTGCTTTCATTTTTTTGATGTCAACTCTCAATTAATAATTCTAAGCCTCTTGAGGGAGGATGATGAAAGCGATACCACGATCCTTACAGTATGCTTTTGAACAGACCCCGCTGATGAGGTACAGGCATTGTTTCAATCCCTAAACACTGGAGTTATAAGGAAGATAATCCCTCGTCAACCCCTTTGAGCCAAAGAAGTAGGAGTTTTGCTTTTCGAAAATTAAAACCCTTTATCATAACCTGGGGCAGGGTAGTTCTCTCAGTTGATCCAAGTGCATAACAAATGGCACTAAAGAGGTCCTTACAAAAAAAAAGACAGTGATGATTCTGAATAATCATAAGGATAGGCAGTCATTATATCTCAAAAATAAAAACCCAATAAGTCGAAACCTATGAAGGAGACTTACAAAACTGGGGCATCCCGCTGATTGTAATCACAAAAGAAACAGTTCAGGCAAAATTTAGGGATAGTGAAATCAAAAAGAAAGAGGTCATACAAACCCTCAACAAAAACAAAAAATGACTGCCTATTCAAAATAAATCATCAATATCTGAACCATCATTGGAACATCAGGACAAAGATTCAAACAAGGTCTAACGCACGATCAACTGAGTTTAGGTTTGAAGAACATCACGAAGAACGGGTGGGTACAAATAATTTGAGCCTTTATCCTTTGTTTCTTAAACCATGAACCAGGCCACGTTATAACCCTTAAAAAGTCCTAGCTGAAGCATGGGTTAGTTCGAAAGCATACTGTTACAAAAGGTATCCTGACTCCTTAAGGCTTGCGGTAAAATAACGAGTTGACATCGCAGTTTACAAAATTCACTTGTTTTTACTAAAAAATGCATTTTCAAAAAACTTCAAGACAGACATAAGCTTTGCATTTCTAATATAACATTGCTTGCATATGACTAGTTGTTTGAACAGCAGAGAAATTCACACGACGAGAGTCTAATGAACAAGAGTATCTCCAATCAAGGGGCAAACATGATCATGGTCCGTCATCTGGGGCAGTCCAGTCAAGATTCAGAGAATCTCTCAAAAGGTCAAATAGCAGGGGCAAATCTCCACCTGAGTCACTTGGGACATTGGACATGAAGTCTAGCTATGAATCTTTCCTGATCAAACGAAGATCTTCTGGTATGGCGACACAACGCTACAACAGGGGCACCTCCCTACATCCTGAGAGCGTGGACATAGTCGGAAAAAAAAATACTGCGCATAATCAAAGACCCGCTAGGTTGACACACCTAGGCAAAAATAAGGGCTTCCCGGTGAACCAAAAGGGTTCGGGCAAAATAAGGGATGAAATGAAAAAAATATGTGCACCCGGCAAGTCGAAAACCTGAAAAGGCGGCTTGGGCAAAAAAGGGTATCTCGATGGACTGAAAACCCGAAAGGGCGGTCCAGGAAAAAATTAGGGATCAAAGCGTACGACTATGTCCCGGTATCTCGTCACTTGCCTACCAGAAGAAGATTTGTCAAACGGCAGTCATCAAGCACCTCCACAGGTATCTTCTTCCCTCACCTCAGAAACAGGGGCAATAATGAGTGGTCCAGGCGATCCAGTTGCTCTGTCAACCAAAGTACCAAGGAAAGATCAATCAAAAGATGATTACCATCTACCTTTACAGCTTCAGATCAACACTGGTAACAAGCCAGGGAAATTCTGTGGACGACTGATCGTGGATTAGTATCTGAAACCAAACAGGACAATTATCTACTTGATCATCATCAGGAAACCTTACACTGGTTCCTTCTCAATTTCAGATGCAGTCTTATACGGACTCATTATCAGTAAACCCTACACAGGTTTCCTCCCTCCAAAGATGCAGTTGTACATGAGCTCATCATCAGGCCTCCACCAGTATCTTCTCCCACAGAAACAGGGGCAGTAATGATTTGTCTAAGCAATCTAGTTTCTCTGTCCATCAAGGTACCAAGATAGGTTCGGCTGAAGAACATAACCAAGACATCTTAATTCCCCAGAGAGTGAGCCAGCAAGTCAACGATACTCTCCCCAAGCAGAGTTAACCCCCTCTATCAGCCTTAAGGAAATTGGGTATCCCCAGCAAATCTCAACATTCCCCAACGAATATACAAACGTTCTTAACAAGCATCCCTGACAGTCTTGATCTAAGATTGTTCCCCGACGGAATACCAGATATCCAGTGGATCCACTTCCCCAGTCCAATCTGAAAAGTTTCCCCAGGAGAGTTCAATCCATCTCCCCAGCAGGAAGCTTATCCCCAGTAGATTCTGGAAGCTTGTTACCCGCAGAGCACGAACGCATCTCCCGGTTTTATTTAAAGGTTATTTCCCCACCAGGATATAACTGGGTTATCCTCAGCCAATAACCATGGAAAGATCGTCCCTGGCGAAGTTCTTCCTACCCCCAGCGAAGTTCATTAAATCTTCCAACAGAGCTCAACAAGGGTATCCCCAGCGGAGTTATCATCAACCTCAGCAAAGTACCTCTCTTTCCCCACAGAGTTCCCTCCCCGCAGAGTAATCTACTCGCCAAGTTTATTCCTCAACGGAGTCATCTTCTCCTACCGGTTTATTCTTGCAACTATTATCCCCAGCGAAAACAAAGCTCTACTCTTCCACATCAGCCCAGGATTCAACTTCCCGGCACCCGTCAAGGATTTATTTTCCTAGACAATAATACATTTCATAAACATCACATCTGCATACATTATAACATGCACATACGCATCATGAACATACAATCTCACTTATTCTGGGAACATCTCGCATGTCATACATCATGACATCGCATACAACTAACGTTTTGTCTTTTCAGGACAAAAAGTCAATACAAAGGTAATCACTATCAACGGTCGCAACTAAAGATCTGATTCCTGTATCTTGCCAGGGTGTATCTGTTGACGACTAATTCCAGACTCGATTCCTGTATCTTGCCAGGGCACGTCTGAAGAGTTCGAAGATCCGATTCCTGTATCCGGCCAGGGCACGTCCGAAGAGTTCGAAGATCCGATTCCTGTATCTTGCCAGGGTGTATCTGTTGACGACTAACATTACCAGACTCGATTCCTGTATCTTTCCAGGGCACGTCTGAAGAGTTCGAAAATCCGATTCCTGTATCTTGTCAGGGTGTATCTGTTGACGACTGTATTCTCCAGACTCGATTCTTGTATCCCGCCAGGGAACGTCTGAAGAGTTTAAAGATTCGATACCTGTATCCAGCCAGGGCACATCTACCTAAAGAGTTTGAAGATCAACTCTTGTAACAGGCCAGGTAATTATTTTTCTTTCTCAGGTACGCAAGTTTCTCGCTAAGGAATCTCTTACGCGATCGACACCTAGATGGAATCTATAAGCCCATCCACATACCAACAGTCTCCAAATGGAATCTATAAGCCCATTCCCGACAAGGTTCTGTCACATCTCTAGATGGCATCTATAAGCCCATCCTCTTATCCATCATATCTCCAAATGGCATCTGTAAGCCCATTCCCGACATCACATTGCTAATACTACACCATGCGAGTGCAAATTTCTGGGCACTTTAGTGTTCAATCATCTTCCACCTTCAGATCACGAAAGGCACGCAAGCCAATCTACATCCTCAGGTTTAAGAAGATTGAACAGGGGCAACTGTTGTACCCCAAAATTTGCCCTCCCATATTTCTCAAAACATTTCAAGAAAAATTCACAAGTCCAACCCGGCGCGTCATATTCAGGTGTTCTTTCGCCAAGATATCTCTGATAACGTATTCTCAAATTCAGGTTCGGCTCAAGAGTCAATTCTTTAAAGAAGGTATCCGAATGTGTGAGTTTTCTTGAAGAAATATGGTGAAAAAGTGTGTTGAAAGTGTAGTTTTTACGCACTAAAAAATTCATAACTTGAAGATCGTGACTCGTTTTGAACCCGTTCCGGTGGCCAAAATTCCGTCTTGACATTATCTACGTTTTCATCTCTCATGGCTGGAAGCCAATTTCGATCAGAAGGTCTTCAAAAATGTGGATTTATCAAGTATTTTCATACAGAAAATTTGTGACAGAAGTTTATTTGCGTCATGTTCAGAAAATCATAACTTGGTCGATTTTCATCGTATCGAGCTGGTTCCGGCGCCAAAATTTCACAAATTGAGTTGGCTACATTTTCACAGAAGGTATTGAGTTCAAACGGTATTCAAAAGGCCTTCGTTTTTTGCTCAGAGTGCATGACACGCTGAAAATCCTGAATGCTGAATATTATTTCATCTGGGCCGAAACTTCGAAAATTCATAACTCTGTCAATTTTTATCGGATTTGGCTCATATTTTTACACAAGGTCACTGACTCAGAGATCTACAACTTTTCTTCAAAAGTCGAGACCGGATTATGTTCCGATCAATATCAGTTTTTTATTGAAGAACGTGTCAGAGTCGACACTGGAGCCCAAAATAAGTTTGTCTGAGCTGAAACTTCAAAAATTCATAACTAATTCACCATTTATCCGATTGAGCCGATTTTCGGACAGGAGTTAGTTATCGATGTCGGCTACATTTTGTTTTCACATTTCAACTTCAAAAATTGCACTTAAGTCCCTTCGATTTAGCCTGGAAAGTGACGAACTCAAGTGAACATTGGAGGCCCAATTGCACATTCAAAGTCCATTTTCTTTACCCTAATTTCCATTATATAATCACCTTCTTTTCACACAAACCAGAGAGGAGAAAAAGAGAGAAAAAACCTTGCCACAACACTGTTAGAATATCAAATTCTTTCAAGAACCCTAAAACCTTGAAATCCTTATTACAAATCCCTCTCTCACCACAAACAAGCCATCACAGTTACAAACCAACACCTCACTACTTCTTCAGTAAGGGTAAGGCTGGCTTGATCTCCATGATCCAAAAGGCATAAAAGCATTCAGGTCACTAATTTTCCAGTAAGGGTAAGATTGATTTGATCTCCATGATCAAAAGGGTATAATCATTCATACATGTCATATTGTGCCTAAACATTAAATTTCTTCATATATTGCCTTTATTTTCATTTTATGATTTTATTTAATGTGTTCATGAGATTCAACACTGCAGATTTAGACAGGATCCCATGCAGGTTCATTAAGGAACGTTGAGGCCAAAACACAAATGGCCAAAAGCCAAAAGCCAAATGGCCAAAGTAGAACAACTTATGCATGATGAGGCCAGAACACAAATGACCAACAGTCAGAACACAAATGGCCATGAAACTCAATCCAACGGCCAAAGAATGCAGACCACGGTACTCAGGAGTCAATGAACACGCACGTGATGCCAGAAAGTCAAACAAGGCTTTTTGTCTAAGGGGCCAGAATACTTCAAAAAAACCTCCCCATGGGCCAGACACCCCCCATGGTTTGCATCATTTTATTTTTTATTTGATTTTTCTTTCTAATTCTATTAATTGTTTTAATTTTTTTCTTTAAATTCCTAAAATAATTTTCATAATAAAATAAAATACAAAAAAATCAAAAATGTTTATTGTTAATATTAATTTCACCATTATTTATTTTGTAAATAAACTTTAATAATTAACTAGTTAATTTAGGTTTTAAAATTTTAATGTTTTTCTTAATAAATTAAAATAGGTAGAATTAGGGTTTTGATATTTTTTCACCTTTTCTTTTTAGATAATTTTCTCATCATTATTATTATTATTATTAATTATTAATTATTTTGTAAATAAACATGTATATTAAATATTTAGTAAATTAGATTAAACTTTAATCGTTTTTTTTTAATAATTAAAAATACTTAGAACTAGGGTTTTATTTAACTTCTAATTAATTTTCTTTATTTCATAAATACCAAAAACTAAAAAAAAACATTTCTTTCCTATCATTAAATAATTAATTAATTTTTAATTCAATTTCAAAAGGGTCCAACGCCCTCGAACGTTCAACTTTAATTCTCTCACACGTTATTTTATTTTCTTGTGAATATTATATAATTGCTCAAGCCATGTAATAGTAATTAGGAATTTATTTTACTTTCCGCATTTTTATTGAAAACGGGTCTTTGTTAATTTGGCGATGTATAGACCCGCGCCTTGTAATAATATAGGATTTTACTTTCCGCATTTAAATTTCCGCACTTTTAAATTATAATTGCATGAAAGAATGTATGGCCTAACATAAAAACAAGCGTAGATCACCATAATGCATGACAAGATAAAACATAACTGAAAACAATACACAAATTCACACACCACTTCTAGGGTACGCCTCACTGTTGCCTTGCCTTCGAAACGTGGTCGTCGAGTATAGGACATTTTAGTAAGTCCTTATGTCCATGACATGATCCAGTTGCCTCGAAACGGTTGCCTCGGAATTAAAAAGGATCAATGGCATAAGGGTAGCTTCTAAGGTGTCCTACTGTTGCTCTGGTGACCACACTGTCCCTAACAAACGAATTGACCCGAACACCTCCAACGGTGGTGCTACCTACCTCTCAATGGTGGGATGGCACTACCTTAAGGACATTTACACAGCCTAATTCCTTAGGGTAGGTAGATGACCCATAGATACTTGCTCTATTCAAAAACAAATCAAAAACTCTTTTCACACCGACACTTTCAAAAAGCTTTCAAAACAATTTTTCAAACACTCTTGAGGACTGATACAAGAGTCGATCTGAAATCTTTAAACGAAACTTTTTCAAACCCACTCACACTTTGAAAAGCAAACACTTTTGAAAACACAATGAGCAAGTATCTAAGAGCCCATGGATAACCATGGATAGAAAGGGTGCTAACACCTTCCCTTTCTATAAATCTACCTCCCGAACCGAGAAACAATCTCATAAGGAATTTTGCATTGCTTTTGTCCTGTCCATGTTGGAGAAAATAAAAGACGGTGGCGACTCTTGCTTACCGCGACATTTCGCGAAACCAGCTAAAAACAGTCAGTTCCAGATCCACCGATCACACATTTCTTTCAAGATAGTCTGTCAGGGACTCAACTTGAATGGTTTTATTAGTTGGAAGGAGCCAATGTCTGAAACTGGGAAGACCTTGTTGTTGCCTTTTACAGGCAATATCAGTATAACGTTGACCTTGCTCCCACTCGTACTCAGCTCTAGGGTATGTCTATGGGTGCAAGTGAAGGTTTTAAGGACTATGCTCAAAAGTGGAGAGATTTGGCTGGAAGAGTCTAACCCCCTTTGTCTGATAGGGAGTTGGTTGACATGTTTCTAGGGACGCTATCTGGTCCTTTTTTAATCATCTGATCGGGAGTTCGTCATCTGGGTTTACTGAGTTGATCTTGACTGGGGAGAGAGTAGAAGCTGGTATCGGAAGTGGTAAGATACAGAAGGATACTTCATCAAGTGCAGTAAAGAAGCCTTATGTATCTTACCACTTCCGAAGGTCTAGGTCATGATACAAACAACTGTTGGGCCTTGAAGAACAAGGTGCAAGACTTGATCAAAGCCAAAGAGATTGAGTTTGACGCTCCAGAGAAGCCCAACATCATAACTGCTCCCATTCCCAAACACGGTCATAGAGTAAATGCTATAGACAATGATTTATTTGTGACTTCCGTGGAAGAAATTTCTACTCCTTTAATGACAGTTAAGAGGAATTTGTTGTTAGCCGGTTTATTTCCCGGTTATGGTGAAAGTTGTCACATATGTTCCATTCTACCTGCTGGTTGCCATTTATTAAAATCAGGTGTTCAGCGCCTGATGGATAACAAAGAGATCATGTTCGAAAAGACTATGATTCAGTTGGTTCCAATTCAAGATGTTGCCATCATAACCATTTCTGCCAATCCTTCCAAGGTTTCCTCGAGAAAACCTGTTAGGATTACACCCGTTCCAAGAATTGCTCCGTTAATAATTATTGTCCCTGGTCCTATCCCATACACTTCGGATAAAGATATCCCTTGGCAGTTTGGTGCTGATGTATATTACCATATAGTTAAGCGAGAAGAAGCTGATGTTGATGTCAGCAATATTGTCGGGGCTAGCAAGGTCACCAGAAGTGGAAGACTCTTTTCTCCTGAGATTTCCCCTCCGACTGTTCACAAACCTGTTGTCATTCCATCTGCTAGTACATCAGTTACTGTCCCAGTTTCTACTCCAGTCATCACCTCTGTCACTGAGCCATCTGGGACTCGAGGCAAATAAATCATAGGTGAGCCTGCCCGAACGGAGGCGCCTAAGAAGATCATTATGGAAACCTCTAAGCATGAGATAGAGGAAATTCTGAAGATTATCAAGAAGAACGATTACAATGTAGTCGAGCAGCTGGGGCAGACCCCGTCAAAAATCTCCATGTTGTCCTTGTTGTTGTGTTCTGAAGCCCATGCGAAGGCTTTAATTGCATTCCTCAAGACTGCGCATGTGCCGCAGGAAACTTCAGCCGATCAATTCAAAGATTGCGTAGCTAGTTTGACTATTGACAATGGGCTAGGTTTCTCAGATGCAGATCTGACTGCTAAAGGAAGAAATCACAATGATGCTCTGCACGTCTCGATCGAGTGCAGGGGCACTACTATGGCCCATGTACTAGTGGATATCGGGTCCTCATTGAATGTTCTACCAAATAAAGCATTAGACTATCTGGACTGTGAAGGTTTGATTCTAAAGCCGAGAAATATTGTGGTCAGGGCTTTCGACGGGTCAAAAAAGGATGGTGCACGGGGAGGTGGACATCCCTGTTAAAGTTGGCTCTCAGACTTTTGCATCCACCTTTTATGTGATGGATATCAGACCATCATATTCATGCTTACTGGGTCACCCTTGGATTCATAAGGCTGGGGCAGTAACTTCCACGCTCCATCAAATGCTGAAATATCTGGTAAAGGGAAAGATCGTCACGGTACGAGGGGAAGAGGAGTATATGGTAAGTCATCTCAATTCCTTTCGCTATGTGGAGATGGGTGGGGAGTTCATCGAAACCCCTTGTCAGAAATTTGAAGAGGTCTCCTAGACTTTGGCGTCAACTGAAGTTTCTACTGACAAACCTCTGATGAAGATGGCTTCTCTCAAGGATGCCAGGGCTGTAATTGAAGAAGGTGGGTGTGCAAATTGGGGCCAGCTCCCTGATTTCACGCACAAAACTGACAAATTTGGTTTGGGCTTTACTACAGGGGCTCAAAGGGTTGTTAGGCGCTCACGAATTGGAAGACCTCCTCTGCACATTAGTTATCCAGGAGTTAATGCGGTGGAAGACAGCGAAGAAGATTCAGATATCGACAGCTGGATCTACCCTACAACCAATGGTGGATTGAACAATTGGACGGCGAAAGACTTCATACCTGTTTCCTTTATTTCACAGTAATTGACTTTTGTTTTAAGAGTTGTAATAAACAGTTTGAAACTTTATGGCCCGGTGCCTTGCCCGAGGTACCTTGGCTTTGCTTGTGAGGGCTTATTACTTGTCATTTCATATATCATCAATAAAACATTGGACGTTTCTTGCATTACAAATTTTGCGCTCCTTGTTTTTCTTTTTTGTCTCTCACTTTATCAAAACAGCTATTCTCTTACACACACTCACGTATTATAATGCAGATCCATATCCACTCTGGATCCCATTGATAATAACTTTGTTACTGCCAGTTATGACTTTGAAAATCCGATCAACCAAGCCGAGGACGAAGGTGTGGATTATTGTGAGGTTCCTGGAGAACTTGCTAGACTGTTACTACAAGAAGAAAGGGCCATACAGCCTCATGAAGAGCCAGTTGAGTCAGTGAATTTGGGTACAGAGGAAGACAGGAAAGAGGTCAAGATAGGTGCGAATCTGGAGCCTAGTGTCAAACAACGGTTAATACAGATGCTACACGACTATGTTGAGATCTTCGCTTGGTCCAAGAGCCACCAATTCTGATGCCTCCAGTTGAAGGAAGACCTTTGATCTTATACTTGACAGTACTGGATAATTCAATGGGGTGTGTGCTGGGGCAGCATGACGAGTCTGGCCGAAAAGAGCACGCTATTTACTACCTTAGCAAAAAGTTTACCGACTGCGAGAACCGATACTCGTTGCTCGAGAAAACTTGTTGCGCTTTGGCATGGGCTGCTCGTCGACTGAGACAGTATATGCTGACTCACACCACCTTATTGATATCAAAGATGGATCCAACCAAGTATATCTTTGAAAAGCCCGCCTTCTCCGAAAGAATAGCAAGATGGAAGATGATATTAACCGAGTACGACATCCAATACATAACCCAAAAGGCAATCAAAGGGAGTGTGTTAGCGGATCATTTGGCGCATCAGGCCATGGATGACTACCAATCCATGAATTTCGAGTTCCCGGATGAGAACATCATGTTGGTGACCGACTGTGAAGAACCTGGACCAGATGAAGGACCTGAGGAAGGATCCCGATGGTCTATGTATTTTGACGGAGCCTCAAATGCGTTGGGTAATGGCATTGGTGCTGTGATTATATCTCTTGAGGGCTGTCATACTCCGTTCACCGCCCGATTATGTTTTAACTGCACCAACAATATGGCGGAGTATGAAGCATGTATCCTGGGTCTGCGAGCTGCTATTGACCTAAGGATTAAGTTCTTGAGTGTGTTCGTAGATTCTGCTCTAGTGATCAGTCAGATCAAAGGCGAGTGGGATACGAAGCACCCAAACCTTATCCCTTACAAGGAGTATGTACTGACATTGCTTTCGCACTTTGAGGAGATAACCTTTGAACATTTCCCAAGAGAGGAAAACCAGTTAGCGGACGCGCTAGCTACCATGTCTTCTATGTTCAAAATCAGGTGGGACAATGAAGCTCCCCAGATTACCATTGAATGGTTGGACGAACCCGCACATTACTGTGATATTGAGACTGAAAAGGTAACAGATAAACCCTAGTTTCACGAGGTAAAGAGGTATCTTGAGGCTCAAGAATACCCCGAGGGGGCATATGTTAATGATAAGAAGTTTCTGAGAAGGTTTGCCGCAAAGTTCTTCATCAGCAATGGGGTTCTCTATAAGCGTAACCATGATTCAACCTTACTGTGATGTGTGGACAAAAGCGAGGCAGAAAGAATCATGGTAGAGTTACATGAAGGTACCTTCGGAACTCATTCCAGTGGACATACCATGGCAAAGAAGGTCCTACGGGCAGAATATTATTGGTCTACTATGGAAGCCGATTGTTATCAGCATTCTCGAACCTGTCATAAGTGCCAAGTCTATGCTGATAAGGTGCACGTACCTCCAGTACCCCTGAATGTCTTGACAGCTCCTTGGCCTTTCGCAATGTGGGGCATTGACATGATCGGCGAGATCAGACCTACTGCGTCCAACGGGCACCGTTTCATTCTGGTATCAATTGATTACTTTACAAAGTGGGTTGAAGCAGCTTCCTTTGCTACAGTAACCAAGAACGTCGTGGCGCGGTTCATCCGACACAATCTGATCTGTCGATACGATGTACCAGAGAGGATAATTACGGACAAGGGTACAAATCTCAACAATACAATGATCACCGAGCTCTGCAAACAGTTCAAGATACAGCATCATAACTCTTCTCCCTACCGGCTGAAGATGAATGGGTCTGTTGAAGCGGCTAACAAGAACATCAAGAAGATTGTGCAGAAGATGACGGTAATATACAAAGACTGGCATGAGATATTACCATTCGCTCTTCATGGGTATCGTACCTCAGCACAGACGTCAACAGGGGGAACACCCTACTCTCTGGTGTATGGCATGGAGGCAGTCTTACCCATTGAAGTCCAGATACCCTCTCTCCAGATTATGAAGGATGCGGGTTTGAACGAGGACGATTGGATCCAGACCCGACTTGATCAGCTGAATCTAATCGATGAAAAAAGACTTACTGCTATATGTCATGGTCAGACGTATCAAAAGCGAATGATCAAGGCTTTTAACAAGAAAGTCAGACGTCAGGAATATCAAGTCGGGGATCTGGTGATCAAACGCATCATACTGCCGCAAGGTGATCCCAGGGGCAAATGGACCCCCAATTACGAAGGGCCATTTGTGGTTAAGAACATTTTCTCGGGAGGAGCTATGATTCTAACCACCATGGATGGTGACGACCTTCCTCACCCCGTCAATGCAGACATAGTGAAAAGATACTACGCCTAATCAAAGACCCTCTAGGTTGACTGGCCTAGGCAAAAATAAGGGCTTCCCGGCGAACCAAAAGGGTTTGGGAAAAAGTAAGGGATGAAAATGGAAAAAAAACTGTACACCTGGCAAGTCGAAAACCTGAAAAGGCGGCTTGGGCAAAAAAGGTTATCCCGATGGACTGAAAACCCGAAGAGGCGGTCCAGGAAAAAATTAGGGATCAAAGCGTAACACTATGTCTCATTGGATCATCTTGCGACCAGGATTCGGTATCAACTATCAAGCTCAGACGACGCCAATCAATCTGATCTACCTTCAATCGAGTAGCAAAGTGATGAGACGCTCGAAGATATAAGGGAAATAGCAGAGTTGGAACCCAATGGGATCGTTTCACATAGCTGTTTTTCTTTCTTTTTTTCACAAATTGTATAATTTCTATCTTTCGGCGGTGTTCTCTTACTAGGACGTCAGCCTCTTGTACAAAAAGCCTATTACAGGCTAACTTCAAAATCAATACAATTCATTTTCACAAGAAATTTTGATTTCTTTTTCTTTTTCTGTTTTGTTTTGCAAGAACGTCCAATGATTCATTTTTGATATATGCATTTGAAAATGATTGCTGCTCATAAATATTTACATATGAAACAAAAGACAATTACTCGTAATTCCAGGAACCGGGGAAAACAAGAAATGTCCAAACCTACAGTTGCTCTACCCACCAGGTATAGGGATAAAGCCAGTTTGAGAATAGGACTAAAGGTACATACCCTCCCCGCAGAGAAGGAAGTATCCGAAAACAGTGGTGTTGATTCTCTCCAAGCAGAGTTTATCTACCACCAGCAATAGAAGTTCACCATCAGCTGAGTTTATTTCTTCCACAAGCAGAAATTCAATCCCCAATAGGGTTCATCATCACCAGCAACGGTAATTCATCCCCATCGGAGTGGTTTCTCCAAGTCAGTAGAGCATCCAACAAAATATCTTTCTTCCCCATAGAGTCTCTCTCGGTGGAGTGTTCTCAAGCAGAACCAACACAAGTCTCCAGCTAATCATCTTCGGTCACTATCCCCAATAAGGATGAAGAACTCAACTCCTTGTACTCTCCAACAGCAGTCCAGGGTTTATTCTCCCTAGTCGGAGAATATCACAAGAACATTTCATATCCATACATCGTGACTTACGCATATGCATCATCCGGCATAATCTCGTTTATTTCGAGAACATCATTACCCAATACATTTCATACATCATGACATTACATATGACTAACTCTTTACCTTTCAGGGAAAGATACAATCAAGTTCTCACAGGTTTTTCGCTGGTTTAGTCAAATCGATACTAAGATTTCTATTCCAGTTCAAGTTATGAAGCCCGAAAATCGACCGAATAATATCTTGATTTCTCCAAATACTACGAAGCCTGGAATCGACCAGATAGTGGTATATCTTACATTCAAGCTATGAAGCCCGGAAATCGACCGGATAATATCTTGATTTTTCCAAAATACTACAAAGCCTGGAATCGACCAGATAGTGGTATGTCATAAATACAAGCTACGAAGCCCGGAAATCGGCCAGAAAATAGCTTAACCCCTCAACAAGTTATTGTGAAGCCTGGAAATCGACCAGATAGCAATACAAGATACCATAAAGCCTGGACCCGACCAGATAATGGTATAAGACACCGTGAAACCTGGATCACGACCAGATAGCGGCAAAGGATACTGAATCCTGGGACACAACCAGATAACGTATAAGGTACTGCGAAGCTTGGAATTCGACCAAATAGCAGTTTACTCGGCCAATTACTATGAAGCCCGGAAATTGACCGGATATTAGTATGCCTTAGATTCAAGTTGGAAGCCCGGATGCGATCGGATAACCACTTGATTCCTTCTGAAGCCTGGAGCACGACCAGATAAGAATTGAGAAATTGCGAAGCCTAGAGAACGACTAGATAGCAAGTTTAATCTCATCTCCCCAGTAAGTCACTATAAAGCCTGGAGCACGACCAGATAGTAGTCAGTCTTATTTTCCTCAACAAATCACTGTGAAGCTTGGAGCACGACCAGATAGCAGTTCATCTTCACCTCCTAGACTAAGAGATGATTCCCCAGTAGAGTAACGGACAACTGAAGTTCCTAAAACTTTATTTCTCTCAAGACAGAGACCAGTATTCCCCAACGTAGTCCTCCTTAACAACAGGTGTACAGGCTCTCGCAAAGGAATCTCTTAAGTGATCGACACTTCTTCGGATGGCATCTTTAAGCCCATATTCCGACATCAACCTCCAAATGGCATCTATAATCCCATTCCCGATATCGTGAGACCAGTACCACTTCATGCGAGTGCAAATTTCTGGGCACTCTAGTGTTCAATCATCTTCCACCTTCAGATTATGAAAGGCAGACAGCCAATCTACATCCTCAGGTTTAAGAAGATTGAACAGGGGAAAGTGTTGTACCCCAAAATTTGCCCTCCCATATTTCTCAATACATGTCAAGTGAGGTCCTCAAATTGCCCAAGGAAGTCCAAGGGTTGACCAGACAAACTCTCTCCTAAGGCATTCTACCTCAAATTAGGGTTTTAGTTTGTATCAAGATGTTTGAATAAAAAGGGTCCCAAATGCTCACCATTGTCCTAATATGTTCTCAAGATCATCCATGTCAAGTTTCAAGCCTTTCAGAGGAAGTTTGCTCAGTCAATTGCTCAAAAGCCTAGAAATCGACTATGCTAGGGCAAAAGTCAACTATGGCCCACATGCAGTCAAACTTCAAGATTTTTGGTCAACATCCTCATTTTTAAGTATTATTCATCATTTTATCAAGGGTTGATCATGATTCCTCAAGGATTTCTCACAATTCATCAAAACCCAAAAGTTGATAAATTAGGGTTTTGTAGGAAAAGTCAACTCAACTTTGAACAAGCATAACTTTCTCATACTTTATCAAAAATGACCCATCCAAAGATCATTTTGAAGAGGATGCAATTCCCTACAATTCATATTCATCTCCCAAGTTCAAAATATTCACTCACAAGAAGATATAAATTTGGACATTATAGGTCATTTTGAAAAGTCAACAAAAACACCTTTTGGGTCAAAGCTTCATACATGAACATGGAAGACTCAATTGAGATGAGACCAAAAGGGTTGCTTATAGGACATCTTAATATTTCTAAAAAGTCCAATAACACCTCTCTAGGGTCAAAATTGATGGAGTTGTGCATTGGTAAAGTTGACCCTTTTTGCAAAATTGCCAAAAGTCAAATGTGGCCAAAATTGCATATTTTGCTAAATGGGCCCAACTTTTTATGCTTGCACTGAATTTGTAAAGTGACCCACGACCTATGATCCTTTCCATTTGTCATTATTTTATTTTTTTCATTTATTTTGATTTTATTTCAATTAAATCAAATAAAATCAAAATAAAATCATGAAAATATCAAAAACTAATCAAAGCTTGAGATTTTGTGCATATTTATGTGTATTATACAACTGGAAGTGAGATCAAATCGTGAAAGGTTCATTTGGACACAAAAGATTTCATTTTGCTTGATTTGGAAAGATTTGCACAAAGGATCAAATCATGAATCAATAATCTTAATTGAGGGAGATTTGATACAAGTTTGCAACCCTAATTCATCCTGGGGTACATAAGGAACATGTTCAGATAAAAAACAAGGAGATTGGAGGCGTGCAAAACAGAAAGCAAAGTTGCAAAAATTCAAGAAAAGTTGTAAATCGATTTTCAGGATTCAGGCTATCTCAAACCATTCTAAGCATCCCTATCGCTTGCTGGATATCCCTGGATCACATTGCAACCATTAGCAAGCTTCCTAACATCCAGAAACACACTGTAAGTTTCACACGACTTCCACATTTTCTTGAAATCGAATTCGATAATTCTGGCATATTTAGCATGCTTCATTCACATATTCTTAATCCTTGAGTCATTTGCAAACTAATGGTTACATTTAATTTCGTTTTTGCTGACTGAACATGAAGATGCCATAGTTAGGGTTCTTGCTTCGGTTTTAGGGTTTTTTTCTCTACATGGACAATTGGCCATGGATAGTGGTACCATGATGATCGTGAGGTTGCAACGAGTTGATTGGTACCACTGGTTATAATTTATCATGCAGGGACAAGGTTTTGGAGTGGACAAGGGCTGTACCTACGCCCAGTGTCCGTAGGTAGAAGTGTTTGTCTAAAACAACAGAAGCAACGAGGAAGATGATGGCGTGGCAGGTGGTGAATGTCCAGATTCAAATTTCATGCGTTTGAGAATGATTATTTTGTTTTTACCATATAATAATTGTTTGTCATTCTTTAAACAACTAAGCAAGCCAGCACAGTGGTAAGGCCATTAGTCTTTGATGCACACGTCCTGGGTTCGATCCCAGGCGTGTGCATTTTATTTTCTCTCAATATTTTCAGGATGATCTAATGCACCACATGGCAAAGGACTCACCATACATCATCAGCACCCAGCCAGCAGATCTTCAACAAGCCAGATCTAAGGCTTCCCACGTGAAGGACCACCATGGGCATGAGTCAAGCGCATGCATGGGATCTGGCAAAGTCAAACAGGGCCAGGGTTATTGGGCCCAGAATTTGCCAATCACACCCCTTTTCTGAAAACCACCCAGGCCCATTCTATTTTCTTTTCTATTTTTTTCTTATTTAATTTAATTTGTTTCAATTATTTTCTAACACAAATTAATTTCTTTTTTCACAAAAAATCATAAAATCAATTTCCACAAATTTAGAATTAGGTTTTATTTTATTTTACCAAATTAAATTTAATATTAGTTTAATTCAATTTAGGAATAATTCTAACTTTTTGTAAATAATTAAAATCAATTAGAGGAAATTAGGGTTTGCTTTTAACTTAATTTTTTATTTCTTTCATAAAATAACCAAATACAAAAATAGGTTGATTTAATTACTTTTCTTAATTTTAAATCAGTTAGTAATTAGGTTTTTATTTATTCTATTAAAATCTTATTTTCTCAAAACAATCAAAAACAACAAAAAAATGATTTTTCTTTTTAAGTTTCAATTAGGTAGTTGGGGTCAAAACCCTAAATCTATCATTCTTAATTCATCGCGCGTGTTTTATTATTTTCGCAATATTAATGTAACTGCTTACGGTATGTAATAGTTTAATTAGGATTTTCTTTTCTTTATCGTTTTACGAGTTTTTGGCTATGTAATTAATCCCTACCCCGAAGCCTTGTAATAGCGTAGTTTTTATTTCTCGCATTTTAATTCTCGAAAATATTAACTGTTAGATGTATGATAATAGGATTGTATGACAAGACATCATGTTAATTTAAAATGGCTAGCAAACCCTAATGTGCAAAGATAATAACTGAAAACAAATCACTCGCACATGCGCACTCCTAGGGT
This sequence comes from Vicia faba, assembly GCA_948472305.1. Classification (NCBI taxonomy): domain Eukaryota; kingdom Viridiplantae; phylum Streptophyta; class Magnoliopsida; order Fabales; family Fabaceae; genus Vicia; species Vicia faba. The sequence goes on along the minus strand of OX451741.1, from coordinate 928,072,887 downwards.
ATACTCTCACTTCGGTTGCCTTCGGTAAAACGATCATTAAGTATAGGATATTTTAGTGGTCGCCCTCCTGTCTAAACAAAGATCAAATGTCCCGTTCGAAAATGTTGCCTCGGAAAGGTTGCCTCAGAAATGTTTCCTCGAATATGATCTTAAGACATTAGGGTTATTACTAAGACGTCCTAACATTGCTTTAGTGATCGTACGTCCCTTACGAATTGACCCTTACAACTCCAACGACGGTGCTTCCTATTTCTCAATAAAAGGATAGCATTGTCTAAAGGAAACAACAACGGAAACAATTCTTTTTTGAGTAGGTAGATGCTAGTAGGTACTTACTCAAAATCAAACTTTTTCACACCAAACACTTTTTAAACAAAGTTTTCAAAACAACTTCGTAACACTCTTGAAGACAGAAGTAAGGGTTAAAATGAAGTAAAACAAAAATTTTCAAAACAAACACATACAAGCAATTTAAAAAGATGAGCAAGTACCTAAGAGCCCGTGGAAAACCACAGACAAAAAGGGTGCTAACACCTTCCCTTTCTATAATCTACCCCCGTACTCAAAATCTCGAAAAAGGAATTTTTTCTGTGTTTCTTCCTTTCCAGTTCGATAAAATAAAAGTCGGTGGCGACTCTTGCTTACCACGACATTTTGCAAACACAAACGAAAATGCAAACCAACATATTTTCAAAACAGTCGGTTCTGCCACCGTATCACAGCGGCGTTCTCTGAATAGGACGTCGGCCTCTTGTGCAAAACGCCTATTATGGGCCAACTTCAATATCAATACAATTCATTCCCACAAGAAATTTTAACTTGTTTTTCTTTTTCTGTTTTGTTTTGCAAGAACGTCCAATGATTCATTTTTTATATATGCATTTGAAAATAATTGTTGCTCATAAATATTTACATGTGAAACAAAAGACAATTACTCGTAATTCCAAGAACAGGGGCAAACAAGAAGTGTCTGAACCTTACAGTTGCTCTACCCACCAGGTACAGGGATAGAGCCAACTTGAGAATCTAACTAAAGGTACATACACTCCCCGCAGAATAGGAAGTACCCAAAGACAGTGGTGTTAACTCCCCCCATCCGAGGTTCATAATCGCGAATGAGTCGGCAAAATTCTCCCCAAGCAGAGTTTATCTATCACCAGCAATAGAAGATTACCACCTGCTGAGTTTATTTCTCCCACAGGCAGAAATTCAATCCCCGACATAGTTCATTATCACCAGCAACGGTAATTCATCCCCAGCGGAGTTGTTTCTCCAAATCAGCAGATCGTCCAATAGAGTATCTCTCTTCCCCGCAGAGTCATTCTTCCACAAGGATTATTCTCAAACAGGGTCTCTCCCGGTGGAATATTCTCGAGCAGAACAGACGCAAGTCTCTGACTAATCATCTTCGGTCACTATCCCCGGCGAGAACGAAGAACTCAACTCCTTATACTCTCCAACAACAGTCCTGGATCTATTCTCCCCAACTAGAGAATATCATAAGAACATTGCATATTCATACATCATGGCATATGCATATGCATCATACAACGCAATCTCATTTATTTTGAGAACATCATTACTCAATACCTACATCATGACATTGCATACGACTAACTCTTTACCTTTTAGGGAAAGATACAATCAAGTTCTCACAAGTTTTCTCTGGTTCAGTCAAATCGATACTAAGATTTCTATTCCAGTTCAAGCTATGAAGCCCGGAAATCGACCGGATAATATCTTGATTTCACCAAAATACTATGAATCCTGGAATCGACTAGATAGTGGTATATCTCAAGTTCAAGCCATGAAGCCCAGAAATCAACCGGAAAATAGCTTAATCCCCAACAAGTTATTGTGAAGCCTAGAAATCGACCAGATAGCAATACAAGACACTGTGAAGACTGGAGCACGACCAGATAGCAACAAAGGACGCTGAAGCCTGGGACATGACTAGATAACAGTATCAGGTACTACGAAGCTTGGAATTCGACCAAATAGCAGTTTACTCGGCCAATTACTATGAAGCCCGGAAATCAACCGGATATTAGTAAGCCTTAAATTCAAGTTGAAGCCCGGATGTGACCGGATAACCACTTGATTCATTCTGAAGCCTGGAGTACGACCAGATAAGAATTGAGAAATTACAAAGCCTAGAGAACGACCAGATAGCAAGCCTAATCTCATCTCCCCAGTAAGTCGCTATAAAACCTGGAGCACGACCAGATAGTAGTCGGTCTTATTGTCCTCAACAAATAATTGCAAAGCCTAGAGAACGACCAGATAGCAAGCCTAATCTCATCTCCCCAGTAAGTCGTTGTAAAACCTGGAGCACGACCAGATAGCTGTCGGTCTTATTGTCCTCAAAAAATAATTGTAAAGCCTAGAACACGACCAGATAGCAGTTCATTGTCACCACCTCGATTAAGAGATGATTCCCCAATAGAGTAACGGACAACTGAAGTTCCTAAAACTCTATTTCTCTCAAGACAGAGACCAGCATTCCCCAGTGTAATCCTCCTTAGCAACAGGTGTACGGGCTCTCGCAAAAGAATCCCTTAAGCGATCGATACTTCTCCAGATGGCATCTTTAAGCCCATTGTTGTACCCCAAAATTTGCCCTCTCATATTATCAAGATTTTCCTCACAAGACTCTTTGGACTCCAGATAGGACTAGGGTTTGCTCAACTCAAGACATCTCCTTGCACTGATGACCTGAAATTAGGGTTTGAGTTTGCACAGGGATTTTTGGACTTTAAATGTCTCATGTGACTTTCATACTTCATGTTGGACTCCTAATATTTCTCATACCAAGTTTCAAGCCTTGAATCACATTTTTGCCCAGTCAATTGGACAGTTGACCTAAAAATTAGTTGTATTGGGGAAAAAGTCAACCATGACCAATTTATAGTCAAACCTCATAATTTTTTATCCACATCAACATTATATACTCATATGAACCATTTGATCAAGTTTGGACCACAACTCCTCAATAAATTTGATCAGATCATCAAAAGGGCAAAATGGTCATTTTTAGGGTTTTGACTAAGGAAGGGCAATTTCTGATTTTTAACCTAGCCAATGGCAAATTGGTTTCAAGCATGGTTTCAAGGAATCAATGGCATCATCTTGACCTAATCATAAGGTTCAAAAGATCTCAAATGCATTGGATTAACAGATGAATTTTCCAGTCAACTGATCAAAAATCAACTGTACACTGAAAAGTTAAACTTTGACTTTTTGGTAAAAATCAAGTGCCAAGGGTCATTTTTCATCAAGATATGTCAAAACATGAAACTTGTTCAACAAGAAACCTAATTTTGGAAATTAGGGTTTAAAATGAAAATTTTTCATAACTTAGAAATTTTCTAAGTTATGAAAATTTCTTATTTTTTCCCAACTTTTTCACCATGATGCAATTGGATTCAAAGAAAACTTCCAACATGAAAGTTGTATTCCTCCACAAAATCTACAACTTTTATTCACAAAGTTTTCCAAAAAGATGCTTGGATCTCAAGTTATGATTTTGTGAATAGGGGTCCATGAAACTTTTAACTTAGTGAAATTTTGCCCTAGTTTAAGCAGGATTTTGACCTATCTTCATAGAAACTTTTCACATAGTTACAAGTGGAATATCAAAATGCATTTCAAATATGGATTGAATATAATGTTGCAAGCTTTCCAAAATGTCCAAGAAGTATCCAAGATCATTTATAGTTAGGGAGAATCGAAGAAAAGAAAATGGCCATTTCTCACTTTTGTCCATGGCATTTTTCACATTGGCACAAGTTGCAAATCTGTCCTAAGCATGCTTGTACTTGTTTTACAGGTCTTAAACCTTTCCACACTCCTTAATTTAATGCAAATACATTGGACAAAGGCTTGATTCTGAGCTTTAGAGCATTATACAAGGGTTTAATCCAAAAATGGCAAAAAGGTTACAATGCTACTTTGATAAAGTTAGCTTTTAGAAATTTTATTTATCTTGAGCATTGGACCCAATCTCTTATAGCAAACAAAGTCCATGAATATCAGGCAATTGGTACCAATTATGTGCAGGCCTTGAGCTAGCAAGTACAGCCTTTGAGCTTTGTCAATTCAACTTTTGCTTCAAAAGCAAGTAAGCTTGCAAAAAGTCCATAACGTGTGCATTTGTTAAAACCAAGTCTTGTGATCATTTCAAACAACCTCAGCATATTGTAACGAAGCCAAAACACGATTTGCCAAGTTCCTAAACACCCTCTAACACAGAAAAACCCATTTCTGCCCAAAACAGGGCAACTTCTGCAAACACCAAGCCAAAACCAAATTGCCTCGTGCGTTTTGTCTTGAATCACTTCAGACACATTCCCTACAACACACCTGAGCTATCCAAGCCATTGTTCAGCAACTAACTCCATTTTCACACTTCACCATTTTCATTTTGAAGCTTTGCAGTTTGAGTTCTACAAGGAGTTTCAGATCATTTCAAAGCAAGCTAAGCATAGGGAAAGGTCAAGGGAACATCAAGCAAGCTCAAAAGTCCTTCAGGCCTCATTCAAAGTTGCTACATTTCCATATTCGAACTTGACTGAACAAGGTAATTTCCAACTTTCTATCTCCTTATTTAGACATCCTTAGGCTTAGGTTTGTGAAGCAAAAATGTAGTCTTTAATGTGCTTGAGCTGTACATATGCATAGCTTCCATTTATATTGACTGAGCTAGGAGTATTTGATAGTTGAACTTGCTGAAAATTTTAGGTCAGAAATTAGGGATGACAAAATTCTCTCTGATCTTTGAGAGTTAGGTCAAGTTTTTTATATCAATGGAATCGTGACTAAAAATGCTACAAGTTTCATGTTGCAAGATTTTGTTTTTAAGCACGTATGCAGGAGTTACAGTTTGAAGTACAGGACGCGCGTTTTTTGTTCTGAGGAGAGGGACGAAGTGGAGTGGGCCTGGGCCTGGCTTGTTTGACTATTGACACCCCATGTTTACTTCCTGCACCCCCTTGGCCCATTTTCTTCATTTTGTATATTTTCTCATTTTCTTTTATATTTTCTGACTTTTATTATTTTTCTTGAACATTAAAAAACCCAAAAATATTTTCTTATTTTTTACATTTTTATTTTATTATTTTTATTATTTTTTGGATATAAAAATAGCTTACTAATAATAATATAACTTATTTTTCTAAATAAAACTTGTAAATATTATAAAAATATTATATATTTTTACTTTTATTATTTATACACTTAAATTAATATTTTCATATAATATTTAATTTTTTAACACTTTTGTATATATTTTTATTTATTTTCTTAAACAAAAAATGAATAAATAAATAATTAGAAAACAATATATTTCTTTTTTTAAACAAAAATTAGGGTTTCTTCACCCTTTCCAAAAATAATCATTTTTATTTTCTATTAAGTTTTAAGACATTAAATAAATTTATTTTACATACATAAAACAAATACAAAAAAAAACATTATGCATATTTACATTTATTTGCATATTTAAATATTTGCTTATTTTATTTATTTGCACAAATAAATTCAATATGGTTGTAATAGCTTTAGGGTTTTATTTTGAGCAATATCCCTCTATTCAAAGCTTGTACCCCCTTCCAATAATATCGTTGTAATAGTCTTAGATTTACTTTACGCAATTTACCGTATTATATGCATGATAGCAAATTAGGGTTTTGTATGCAAAAGACCAAAATCAAAACAAATAGCATGACTTAATACAAGACATAAATGCATGAAAAATGACAACACAATGCACACAAGCACCCCTAGGGTTTCATCCACTTTGTTGCCTTAAAATGGCCATGGTATGCATGCTAGGTATCTCATCAAAATCAAACAAAACAAAAGATCATAGTCCCTCGATGACGCTATCTTGGTTGCCTAAACAAAAATGATCTAGCCCCTCTTTCAAAGACCCGTGGGTCCACTTCTTTCAGGACAGTTTGTCGGGGACGCAGCTGGATTGGTTTTACCAGTTGGAGAGGTATGATGTGCATAATTGGGAAGATTTGGCGGCCGCCTTCTACAAGCAGTACCAATACAATACGGACTTAGCACCAACCCGTACTCAATTACAGAGTATGGGCATGGTCTCAAATGAAGGTTTCAAAGAGTATGCCCAGAAATGGAGAGACTTAACGGGATGAGTACAACCACTTTTATCTGAGAGAGAGCTTGTGAATATGTTCTTGGGGACTCTGTCGGGTCGTTTATTTAATCACCTGATTGGAAGCTCGTCTGCGGGGTTCACCGAGTTGATTCTGACTGGTGAGAGAGTTGAAGCCGGCATAAAGAGCGGGAAAATTCAAAAGGATGCATCTGCTTCCGCTGCCATCAAAAAGACTTTTCCAGCAAAGAAAGAAGTATCATTTGTCTACTCCCAAAGAGGTCAAGGAAGAGTCGAAAGACGACCAACTGTAGGGGCAGTTATGATTCAGAAGTCTGCGTCAGACCAACCGAGAAACAATCAGCCGAGGAGTGATCAGCCGAGGAATAACTAACAAAGGATGGAAAGGCCTGTAAGGCAATTCACCAAGATAAACATGACTCTTTCTCAAGTCTTACCTCATCTCTTGAAGTTGAACCTGGCCATGCTAAGGGAGGCCCCTAAAAACCCTAACACTTCGTCACCACACTACCATCCTAACGCCAAGTGTGCTTATCATTCAGACAGCCTGGGGCACGACACCAATAATTGTTGGGCCCTCAAGAATAAGATTCAGGATTTGATAGACGCTAAAGAAGTTGAATTCGACGCCCCTGAAAAGCCGAATGTAATCTCTTCTCCAATACCAAAGCATGGCCACAATGCCCATGTTGTTGAAGAAGATCTTTTTGTCGCTACTGTTGATGATTTGATGACTCTGCTACCGATAATCAAGTTGAATTTGCTGAAGGCTGGGATTTTCCCAGGTTGTGAAGAAGATTGCTGCCTTTGTTTATCCTTACCAACCGACAGTCCGTTGTTGAAGTTAGGCATCCAGCGCCTAATGGATAACCAAGAAATCCTTTTTGAAAAGACTCATGTTACACCGACTCCTGTCAATGATGTTTCAATAATAACCATATCCGCCAATCTTTCCAAGGTCTCCAAAAGACCTGTTAAGATTACATCCGCTCCAAAGATTGCACCTTTGAAGATAACCATGCTCGGGCCCGTCCCGTACAAGTCCGACAAATCAATACCGTGGAGCTATGGTGGAGAGATCTTTTACCACGGTATTAAACAAGTTGAATCAACTGAAGAGAGTTCCGATGAAGAGACTTCCGACATTGGAAATGTTGCTGGAACGAGTAAAATCACCCGCAGTGGAAGAATTTTCTCTCCGGAGATTGCCCCTCCAAAGGCAATCTTTGGACCCTCAGCTGCTCCTAAGGTTACTCCTGCACCGATAAACATATCTGCGAGAACTCCAGTTAATGAAGAAGTTATAACTCATGTGGTTGTTCCCTCTGCTGCTGCTGATGATAGAGGGAAAGGGGTCCAAGAAGAGCCCGTCAGGACGACGGTTCAGCCGTTGATCATCCCTGAAACTTCTAAAAAAGAAATGGAAGAGATTTTGAAAATAATCAAGAAAAGCGATAATGTGTTCTTCTTGTCACCATTATCAGTGATCCCCATCTCAAAAGTATGAAGAGACCCAATAAGTTCATCCACTTTCAACTTGCTGATGTCCTGGGCTTCCTCTATGGCAGTTACCTTCATTGCAAATCTTTTAGGCAAGGATCTGAGAATCTTTCTCACCAGTTTTTCTTCTGACATCTTTTCTCCCAGTGCTCCTGAGGTGTTGACTGTAACACCCTCTAAAACCTCAAATAAATTTTCGCAAATAATTAAAATTATAATTTCAGAGTACATGTATTAACGAGGATGTCACAATTCTCTTTTAATAAAAACAAGTTCCTGTCATGTATAACATAGAAGCAACTCATACATGTTTACACAGCGGAATAATTTAATTAACAAAACCAATGTTATAATATTTTTAAAATCATCAGGGATTAACACCTGGAAAATATCAACATCATATTATAACAAACATAAGGAAATAAACGAGTCTGACTAAAACAGCTCGACAAACAAACGTTCCCGGAGTTACAACTACCAGAGCATGACCCGGACAATACTTAAACGGAAATAAACTAGAAACAACAAGCCTTCGCCAAGCACCTGAACGAAGCTCCTCAATCTGAAATATTCAACAGTAAGGGTGAGCATCTCAACTATACATTTGATTATACGTTCATAACGATCAATTCAGAAAAATCATAAGCATCACCCAACAGTTAGCATGTTTCATAGTTTACGAAAACCTTTACAATTCATATGTTCATAATATATTACTTTTCGTACTTATAATTAACATCACACATCATTAACAATTTAGCAACAATACATGCATACGATCAATTAAATACAACATTGGAAAATCATTCGTTCATGTTATATTCAATATAATGCAACACACCCATGCATGTGGTACCATTTTACCGCCCCATTAAATCTCGGGTCACGGATAACTCACCGTTCCATTATATCGCGGACACGGCTACCACCTCAACGTTCCATTAAATCGCGGACACGTATATTGGCCACCATGTTAATTCCACACAATGGGAATTAACAAATACAACATGATATGTAAAGTATGTAACACTCAGCATACTACTAACATCAAGAAAACATATCATGCAACATCAACAATATCAATCATAACAGGATATGGATAGTATGTAACCACTCAGCATACTATTAAACATCAACCAATCATATCAAGTTATATCATAATTCATGCTTGATAACATCATCTAAAAGCATGACAATAACATCCATGTAGTGTTGGTATCATAACATACAAACGTTATTCGATACAAGCATCAATCAACACTAGGAAATCAATAAACAGCATATTCAAAACATGTCAAACACTGCACATCAAAACAGGATCAATCCGTACATAACAATATCCATTTTGCATAACTCAAAGCAACACATCGATTGAAAACACAATTCCTTTCTACGTTAGTCAATTTCCAATCTTAAGGACAGCATTACTTCACTTAAGGTCTTATTTTTCAAATCATACACAACTCAGAATTTTCATCTCAAAACATCCTATTTTATCAACAATTCTTTCATCAACAACAAGTTTATAAAATTGACCTTAAGTTACATATTACCCGTCCTTTAGGGAAATCCTAACAACATTGAGGTTATCCCTAGAATTACCTAAGGGAAACTCTCGATCATGCAAATATACTCCAAATCCACCATAGGAACCTAAAATCCTTAATTGATTCATAAAATTTGGGAACCTAAACCTTTTCTAACAAGGTTCAACCCTAAGGTTATTGATCCCTAAGAACATCTAAAAATTGGGGTTCTCCCTACGATTATCCAAAATCAACCGTACCTAAACCCATAAGCAAAAGTAAATCGAGTAGTAGCCCCCCTTACCTTATCAAATTGCAGCTTCGAACTCTTGAGCGATTGTCCGTCGTTCTTCAGAGCTCCAATCCCAAATATCTCCAAACACCTCACTAAAATACATAACAACCAAAATCACTTATAAACATAAACACTTTCTCCAATAATCACTTATTAAAATAAGCTCTTAAAGCTACTTAATTCCTCATAATCATATATAAAATTTCACTAGCTTTCCAACGCATCAAATGGCGCCTAAATCGGAGTTACGGTTCAAAAGTTATGGCCGAAACGATTTTTGGGAAAAACCTACCCGAGCATCACACAGAAGATCAACACGGGTGCCCGTGTTGTGCAACACGGCCCGTGTTGATGACTCTGCAACACCATATTTCACGTTTTTAAGCTTCCCAAAATCACCCCAACTCATTCCTAATCATCCCCAAACATCCTAAAACCATCAAAATCGAATTCCTATCATATAGCAATGATCTAAAGCATACAATAGGATCAATACCACATCAAAACCCAATCAATTCCATTCATGTTTCATCATCACAACAACCATGGCATCAATAATCCATCATCCCTACAAATCCCTAACTCATATAGAATATATATCACAACTTATTCATAGTAAAAGAATGATCAACCCCTTACCTTGGATAATCTGCAGCTCCTGCAACTTCCTCGATCAATCTTCTCCTTCTTCTCCTTTCTCTTCTTTACACGTTCTCTGAGTTCCAAAATCCCAAAATCTCAGTTTTACGTGAAAGTGAGCAAAAGTGACATATAAGTCCCAAATAACATTTTACTTCACTTGTACCCCCTCTTTTACCAACAACATCATAGCCCAATAATCCTTATTTTCTACAATTATTTATAAAATAAATAATAATCCTTTTATTTTATATTAACCCAAATAAAATAATTTTATTGGTTTCAAATAAAATAAATCTTATTAAGATAATTCCAAATAAATAGAACTGGGGTGTTACAACTCTCCCCCACTTAGGATATTTTCGTCCTCGAAAATCCAATCGACACAACCACTCTCAACACCAATTCTGGACATACCAAACACTCAACGTATTATCAACCGACAACTGTTGCACTCAGGCACACAACGTCATCTTTTCGTCTTAACAATATTACATGGTCAACTTAGCGATCATATCGACACCAAAACATACACAACTAATCATAACGATATACCCGATATTAGCTCATCGACACCCTCAACACCATCTTGATACATCGCTTATGAAGTAATAACATCCGCAACTACTTATACTTGAACATACAACCATCATATTATCATCTTGACAACATTCTTAATACAAACTCACGCGCCAATTCATTCCTTAATATACGAATTCCAATTATCAACCAAATACTTACAACTTGATTACTCTCGTCATATCACTCTTATAGTGACATCCACCTAACCGACCAAATCACCTTTAACACAATCTGAAATATTACCATTCCTTTCAGTAATCAACACTGACATCACAACAACGAAAACAAAATTCTCATAACATCTGCTTACGGGTCTTAATCCAAAAATTATATACAACTCTCCATAAACCAACAACCACATTAATATCCTTATTAAATCAACTGACATTTATAATAAACCAACATACTCTGGCACATCACGCTTCAGATGCGCAACTCCGATTACTTATAAAGTATCAACTCTACCAAGTTTACTCCAATTGCCACTCTTGGATGAAACATTCATATACTTCCATGAATTCCCAATTGTCATAAAACATAACTACGACTTTATCATATTTTTAGTAACATAATCCTCAAAATCGTCTTAAAAACATAACCACATTACAACCACATACAGTACATGGGTCCAATTAATTCCAACAGGATGACTCATCTTCTTCCAACCAAATTCGCACATTAATAAACAAACTTATAATTTCACTTCTTTTAAATAGCAACAAGAAACAAGAATAACAACATATTCTTCAGAATGCACTATACTAGTCGACACAACACATCTATCCATCAACTATGATTCCGTCTACTATCAACAATAGATTAAGGGTGATCAGTTCCTCAATTTTCCAATAGATAGACGAAAACCATAACGGAGCATAAACCATCGTTACCAGACTATAATAGTGTTCCTTCCGAACTTTTTCTCAAATCATTCACAACATCATAATCCAACAATTACCAATCATCATAAGATCCACCTCTGACACTTTCGCATCCTTCCATGCAGAACAACATGTCTCTCAACTCATTTCCAAACAACATTTTTCGATTGAACTCGTCTCAACAACTGCAATAACAACCACCCATGTCCAAAAAGTTTATAATTCCTCAACCGACATTCAAAGTCTCTTCCTATGAGAATACTTCTACCACACTTGGAAACATTTTCATATAAAAGAAATATACTCTTATCTCCTTGCAGGTTCAAACAGAACATCAATCCAACAATCCGAACACAAGATACGGATTCCAAAGTTATCCGAAAATACGAACACTAACATCATACAACAACCTACTACGACACATCTTACGATAACATCGGAATAAAATTTCTTTATCCATACTTCACATCCTTCTTCACTCTTTCAATTTTTCAACAAGAAACACCCAACGTCCAACACAATTATTTCCTTCGATACATGCCTCCCAAACATAAAATTATATTCTATAATGAAGGTAATTACTTGTAGATTCTATAACTTCATGAATCGCTCAAATCCGAGTTACGAGTAAAAAGTTATCATCTTTGCAATGGGACTGGTTCATAATTCCCGCATGCAGAATTTTCCAAAATTCAGCATCAGACCCAAATATTAAAATGCATTTTTCTCCTTCTTCACGAACTTTCCGAAGACAAATCTTATATGCAAACTATATGGAATTTCGTAAGCTTTCCAAAAAGTCAATAACCGCTTTGATCGGAAACACGAGTAAAAGGTTATACCACTTTTACTAACAGCTGCTCCAAAATTACAAAAATCTGAATTTGAGATTGATGAACATAAGTTCCATCTTTCTCTCTTTCTTCCAAAATTCTCCCACATCCTTTCTTTTTATCCAACTACGAAAATCATCCGATATTAATCCAACTATACTAAAGACATACGATTCGACGAGTTAATCCCTTCAACTTATCATTTTCTTTGGAATAGACTTTATTCTCAATTGTCTTAAATTCACCGTCAAAACACCTACCCACATTTTCAACTTGACCGATACAGATTCATGAGTCCATACTCTCGCCGGTTCGCAACAACAGCGACTCAATGACCTTTGCACTCTTCCAATCAACGTCGCCTTCAACAACTTCATGATACTTGATGAAATAGTGTAAATTACAACCATCCAAAATAACTCGCACACCAAGTTTTCAACACAATTCTTCGAACATAACAACATACATTGACTTTAGTGGCATGCTACCATAGGAGATTAGTCCAATTACTACACTAATAGTATCCAAAATATTCCTCAAGGTAATCAACTAAGGTTCAGTTCCACTTTCCGACCATTAGAGATCAAAACATAATTTAGCCATTTTCCACAAAACCACACAGTACGCGCCGTGAAGGCCAGCGCGCACTGCGATGACAGCAAAAATATGCAGTTTAATCCAATTTCCCATACGAGTTCACTAGCATACCAAAATTCTTGAATCTATATCACCTTCGCATTCAGGAAGCATCCAAACTTCAACAACATTTGCATTGTCGCCGTCAGCAACATTCTGAACCGGCATATCACAACTGAAGCGCATCCGAGAAGAAAAGCTTCTCCCCCACTTATCTTCAAGTCAACTCCTGCAACAAACAGTTAGAAAAGCAAAAAGTACCGACAGTGTTTCACACACCTGTCGCGTACTAAGGGGTAAACAACATATCGACAATATTCAACTGTCACGCTACACAACTGACTCAAGACTCTGGTCGCAACGACCGACTATGCTCTGATACCACTATTGTAACACCCTCTAAAACCCCAAATAAATTTTCGCAAATAATTAAAATTATAATTTCAGAGTACATGTATTAACGAGGATGTCACAATTCTCTTTTAATAAAAACAAGTTCCTGTCATGCATAACATAGAAGCAACTCATACATGTTTACACAGCGGAATAATTTAATTAACAAAACCAATGTTATAATATTTTTAAAATCATCAGGGATTAAGACCTGGAAAATATCAACATCATATTATAACAAACATAAGGAAATAAACGAGTCTGACTAAAACAGCTCGACAAACAAACGTTCCCGGAGTTACAACTACCAGAGCATGACCCGGACAATACTTAAACGGAAATAAACTAGAAACAACAAGCCTTCGCCAAGCACCTGAACGAAGCTCCTCAATCTGAAATATTCAACAGTAAGGGTGAGCATCTCAACTATACATTTGATTATACGTTCATAACGATCAATTCAGAAAAATCATAAGCATCACCCAACAGTTAGCATGTTTCATAGTTTACGAAAACCTTTACAATTCATATGTTCATAATATATTACTTTTCGTACTTATAATTAACATCACACATCATTAACAATTTAGCAACAATACATGCATACGATAAATTAAATACAACATTGGAAAATCATTCATTCATGTTATATTCAATATAATGCAACACACCCATGCATGTGGTACCATTTTACCGCCCCATTAAATCTCGGGTCACGGATAACTCACCGTTCCATTATATCGCGGACACGGCTACCACCTCAACGTTCCATTAAATCGCGGACACGTATATTGGCCACCATGTTAATTCCACACAATGGGAATTAACAAATACAACATGATATGTAAAGTATGTAACACTCAGCATACTACTAACATCAAGAAAACATATCATGCAACATCAACAATATCAATCATAACAGGATATGGATAGTATGTAACCACTCAGCATACTATTAAACATCAACCAATCATATCAAGTTATATCATAATTCATGCTTGATAACATCATCTAAAAGCATGACAATAACATCCATGTAGTGTTGGTATCATAACATACAAACGTTATTCGATACAAGCATCAATCAACACTAGGAAATCAATAAACAGCATATTCAAAACATGTCAAACACTGCACATCAAAACAGGATCAATCCATACATAACAATATCCATTTTGCATAACTCAAAGCAACACATCGATTGAAAACACAATTCCTTTCTACGTTAGTCAATTTCCAATCTTAAGGACAGCATTACTTCACTTAAGGTCTTATTTTTCAAATCATACACAACTCAGAATTTTCGTCTCAAAACATCCTATTTTATCAACAATTCTTTCATCAACAACAAGTTTATAAAATTGACCTTAAGTTACATATTACCCGTCCTTTAGGGAAATCCTAACAACATTGAGGTTATCCCTAGAATTACCTAAGGGAAACTCTCGATCATGCAAATATACTCCAAATCCACCATAGGAACCTAAAATCCTTAATTGATTCATAAAATTTGGGAACCTAAACCTTTTCTAACAAGGTTCAACCCTAAGGTTATTGATCCCTAAGAACATCTAAAAATTGGGGTTCTCCCTACGATTATCCAAAATCAACCGTACCTAAACCCATAAGCAAAATTAAATCGAGTAGTAGCCCCCCTTACCTTATCAAATTGCAGCTTCGAACTCTTGAGCGATTGTCCGTCGTTCTTCAGAGCTCCAATCCCAAATATCTCCAAACACCTCACTAAAATACATAACAACCAAAATCACTTATAAACATAAACACTTTCTCCAATAATCACTTATTAAAATAAGCTCTTAAAGCTACTTAATTCCTCATAATCATATAGAAAATTTCACTAGCTTTCCAACGCATCAAACGGCGCCTAAATCGGAGTTACGGTTCAAAAGTTATGGCCGAAACGATTTTTGGGAAAAACCTACCCGAGCATCACACAGAAGATCAACACGGGTGCCCGTGTTGTGCAACACGGCCCGTGTTGATGACTCTGCAACACCATATTTCACGTTTTTAAGCTTCCCAAAATCACCCCAACTCATTCCTAATCATCCCCAAACATCCTAAAACCATCAAAATCGAATTCCTATCATATAGCAATGATCTAAAGCATACAATAGGATCAATACCACATCAAAACCCAATCAATTCCATTCATGTTTCATCATCACAACAACCATGGCATCAAGAATCCATCATCCCTACAAATCCCTAACTCATATAGAATATATATCACAACTTATTCATAGTAAAAGAATGATCAACCCCTTACCTTGGATAATCTGCAGCTCCTGCAACTTCCTCGATCAATCTTCTCCTTCTTCTCCTTTCTCTTCTTTACACGTTCTCTGAGTTCCAAAATCCCAAAATCTCAGTTTTACGTGAAAGTGAGCAAAAGTGACATATAAGTCCCAAATAACATTTTACTTCACTTGTACCCCCTCTTTTACCAACAACATCATAGCCCAATAATCCTTATTTTCTACAATTATTTATAAAATAAATAATAATCCTTTTATTTTATATTAACCCAAATAAAATAATTTTATTGGTTTCAAATAAAATAACTCTTATTAAGATAATTCCAAATAAATAGAACTGGGGTGTTACATTGACAAAGACCCGTGGGTCCACTTCTTTCAGGACAGTTTGTCGGGGACGCAGCTGGATTGGTTTTACCAGTTGGAGAGGTATGATGTGCATAATTGGGAAGATTTGGCGGCCGCCTTCTACAAGCAGTACCAATACAATACGGACTTAGCACCAACCCGTACTCAATTACAGAGTATGGGCATGGTCTCAAATGAAGGTTTCAAAGAGTATGCCCAGAAATGGAGAGACTTAACGGGATGAGTACAACCACTTTTATGTGAGAGAGAGCTTGTGAATATGTTCTTGGGGACTCTGTCAGGTCCTTTATTTAATCACCTGATTGGAAGCTCGTCTGCGGGGTTCACCGAGTTGATTCTGACTGGTGAGAGAGTTGAAGCCGGCATAAAGAGCGGGAAAATTCAAAAGGATGCATCTGCTTCCGCTGCCATCAAAAAGACTTTTCCAGCAAAGAAAGAAGTATCATCTGTCTACTCCCAAAGAGGTCAAGGAAGAGTCGAAAGACGACCAACTGTAGGGGCAGTTATGATTCAGAAGTCTGCGTCAGACCAACCGAGAAACAATCAGCCGAGGAGTGATCAGCCGAGGAATAACCAACAAAGGATGGAAAGGCCTGTAAGGCAATTCACCAAGATAAACATGACTCTTTCTCAAGTCTTACCTCATCTCTTGAAGTTGAACCTGGCCATGCTAAGGGAGGCCCTTAAAAACCCTAACACTTCGTCACCACACTACCATCCTAACGCCAAGTGTGCTTATCATTCAGACAGCCTGGGGCACGACACCAATAATTGTTGGGCCCTCAAGAATAAGATTCAGGATTTGATAGACGCTAAAGAAGTTGAATTCGACGCCCCTGAAAAGCCGAATGTAATCTCTTCTCCAATACCAAAGCATGGCCACAATGCCCATGTTGTTGAAGAAGATCTTTTTGTCGCTACTGTTGATGATTTGATGACTCTGCTACCGATAATCAAGTTGAATTTGCTGAAGGCTGGGATTTTCCCAGGTTGTGAAGAAGATTGCTGCCTTTGTTTATCCTTACCAACCGACAGTCCGTTGTTGAAGTTAGGCATCCAGCGCCTAATGGATAACCAAGAAATCCTTTTTGAAAAGACTCATGTTACACCGACTCCTGTCAATGATGTTTCAATAATAACCATATCCGCCAATCTTTCCAAGGTCTCCAAAAGACCTGTTAAGATTACATCCGCTCCAAAGATTGCACCTTTGAAGATAACCATGCTCGGGCCCGTCCCGTACAAGTCCGACAAATCAATACCGTGGAGCTATGGTGGAGAGATCTTTTACCACGGTATTAAACAAGTTGAATCAACTGAAGAGAGTTCCGATGAAGAGACTTCCGACATTGGAAATGTTGCTGGAACGAGTAAAATCACCCGCAGTGGAAGAATTTTCTCTCCGGAGATTGCCCCTCCAAAGGCAATCTTTGGACCCTCAGCTGCTCCTAAGGTTACTCCTGCACCGATAAACATATCTGCGAGAACTCCAGTTAATGAAGAAGTTATAACTCATGTGGTTGTTCCCTCTGCTGCTGCTGATGATAGAGGGAAAGGGGTCCAAGAAGAGCCCGTCAGGACGACGGTTCAGCCGTTGATCATCCCTGAAACTTCTAAAAAAGAAATGGAAGAGATTTTGAAAATAATCAAGAAAAGCGATTATGATATTGTGGAACAACTGGGGAAAACCCCCTCAAAGATCTCTATGATGGCCCTGCTGCTTTGTTCAGAAGCTCATGCTAAAGCTTTGATCAAGTTTTTGAAGACGGCCCATGTGCCACAAGAAACCTCCGCTGATCAATTCCAGGAATGTGTGGCCAGCTTAACAGCTGACAATGGCCTGGGATTCTCCGATGCAGACTGGACCTCTAAAGGAAGAAAACATAATGACGCTTTACATATTTCGGTGGAATACAGAGGGACTACTCTAGCACACGTCCTGGTAGACACTGGTTCATCGCTAAATGTCTTGCCGAAGAAAGCCTTGTGAAATTCTGGCTGCAGATACTCAATGTCACGTTCAATGTTATGACGCCGTATCTGACTTTCTATAAGACAATAAATACAAAAACAGTAAAGAACACAGTCAATTGTTTACCCAGTTCAGTGTGCAACAACACCTACTCTGGGGGCTACCAAGCCAGGGAGGAAATCCACTGTAAGAGATGTTAATTCAGGAATAAACCAACCAGTTTATCTCCTTCACTTAAGACCTACCCAATGCAATTTCAATCTAAGTACAACTTAAACCTGAGTTCCTACTCACTCCCCCTCAATCACAGTAGTGATACATAAAACAATTTGACTAATGAATTGATGAAGACACTCTTCAAAAACATACACTTGATTAAGCTTCACAGCTTTTTAATCAAGCAACACAACCACTCTTGCTTCACAGCTTTGAGTGATACACACACCTAACTTGACTCTGCTTCACAGCTTTAGTCAAGAAACATACAAACACTCTTGCTTCAAAGCTTTGAGTGCTACACAACCCTTACAATTAAAAACCTATTCCAAGTCACTTATCACAATGATAATTGCTTGAAGTACAATAATTAAACCTATACAGTTTACGAATGATCTTCTGACCAAAAAGGGATTGCTTTCAAAACAGCAGCTCTGTTGAATATATAGCAGCTGCATCTTCAGTTAGGGTTTCCACAAAAAGCTAGGGTTAATTCCATTTGACCTTAAGACTAGGTCACAGGACTTTACCAACCAGGTTAGGGTTGAGCTAGGTTAACCCAAAGAAAACGCAGGATTCTGTTCTGGAAAAACTGAGTCATTTTCCTGAAAAAACTCAGAATTAACCAAACTGAAAACCTGTTAGTTCAGAACAGGATGTCTTAACATCTGTTATGACATCTGAAAAACTTGTCTACTGATTTAGGAAAATGTGATCATTTTGCAAAATGCTCAGATACACACTTATAAACATCAGTACCCGTATGACAATATTTTTCTGCAAAGGTACCTAATGAATCAGTACAAACTAAACTAGAATGTTATGACATCAGTCATGACATTCACACATACACTTGGGTTTTACCAAAAATGCAAGCCAATAACTAAACAACTACAAACTCCCCCTTTGGCAGATTTTTGGCTAAAGACCCTAAGCAATCATAGATAGATAGCAGCAGAAAGAAATGACTGCAGAAAAATAGAATTTCTAATTAAGTAAGTACCAAAATATTCTCCCCCTCTTTAGCCACAAATGGGCCAAAGAAACATGTTCATAAAAATTATACAGTCATCCAGAAAAAAGTAATAAGAGCAGCACCAGGTATCACCACCACCAAACAGCAACTCCACCAACCTTTAAGTACTGTCATCAGACTCAAAGGATTCGGGCTTCTTCCTTTTCTTGTGAGCAATGTCAGCATTCTTCTCTTTGTCTGATGTCTCGACATCCTTAGAGACATCTGGATTTGTTTCAGCATTTGAACTTTCTTGATTCAAAGGAACAGAAATGCTAGGAACTGAGTGGTTCTCGTTCAGAATTCTTGAAACAATTTTAGCTATTGCTTGACTAACATAGGTTGACCCTTCCCTATTTGCAATTTCAGGGGGAACTGAAGAAGAAGGATGAGATGGATTACCAGAGGCAGAAGCTTGGGACTTTCCTACATGTCTTGTTCTCAACTCTTTGACCTTGGTGGGGTTAGTTCCCACTTTTCTACGAGAAGAGATCTCCAGGACTTCAGAGTCCAGACAAGAAGAGATTGTCCTAGAATCTTGATCAGAGGAAGAGGTTGAAATAGTCGTATTGTATGATGATGGTGTTTGAGACATTTTGACAGTCTTAGAGGACCAACAGCAACTGAAGAGAAAATTTTGATTGAGAGACTGGATTTTGATGAGGAGACGAGAGGGGAAGGAAGAAGAGGAGTGTCTATTCCACTTCTTAAAAGAATTGAAGGAAATGGGAAAATATAATTTTAACCCAATCAGAACAAGCATAACTCCTTTAACCCTTGTTTTAAGCAAAATTAATTGCTACAGTTCCTCATGTTGGCAAATACCCAACTTACCCCTCAAGTTTTCAAATTGATTTGCATCAAGAGCCTTGGTAAAAATGTCAGCCAGCTGTAGCTCAGTGGCAACATGTTCCAATTTGATTGTCTTCTCTTCTACAAGGTCTCTGATAAAGTGATGTCGTATGTCAATATGTTTGGTCCTACTATGCTGAATGGGATTCTTGGAAATGTTGATTGTACTCAGATTGTCACAGTATAATGTCATAACATCTTGTGTGACATTATACTCAGTAAGCATCTGTTTCATCCAGATCATTTGAGAGCAACTACTACCAGCTGCAATGTATTCAGCTTCAGCAGTAGAAAGAGACACACAATTCTGTTTCTTGCTGAACCAGGAAACCAGATTATTTCCCAAGAAGAAACATCCTCCAGATGTGCTTTTTCTATCATCAGCACTACCAGCCCAATCAGCATCACAGTAGCCAGTCAGAGCTGGTTCACAGCCATGAGAATACATCAACCCATAGTTGTAAGTTTCACTTACATACTTCAAAATTCTCTTCACTTGATTGATATGACTGACTTTGGGATCAGCTTGATATCTTGCACAAACTCCAACTGCAAAGGCAATATCAGGTCTGCTGGCAGTTAAGTACAACAAGCTTCCTATCATGCTTCTGTATAGACTTTGATCCACCTTAACCCCACTTGAATCTTTGGAAAGCTTTAGATGAGTAGGAGCAGGAGTCCTTTTGTGACTTGCATTCTCCATACCAAACTTCTTTACAATGTTCTTAGCATACTTGCTTTGAGATAAGAAGATTGAGTCCTCCATCTGTGAGACTTGCAGTCCAAGAAAATAAGTTAGTTCTCCCATGAGACTCATTTCGAATTTAGCCTGCATCTGGTCAGCAAAGTGTTTAACCATATGTTCTGACATTCCTCCAAACACTATGTCATCAACATATATTTGGGCAACCATCAACTTCCCTCCTTCAGTTTTGACAAAGAGAGTTTTGTCCAAGCCTCCTTTTCTGTAGCCTTTGTCTGAGAGAAACTTTGTTAACTTGTCATACCATGCTCTAGGAGCTTGTTTCAGGCCATATAGAGCTTTTCTCAATTTGTAGACATGATCAGGGTGGGTTGGATCCACAAAGCCTTTAGGTTGTTCCACACAAGCTTCCTCATTTAAGTACCCATTTAGAAAGGTACTTTTCACATCCATCTGAAATAACTTGAACTTCAGAAGACAAGCAATTGACAGTAGGAGTCTGATTGATTCCAGCCTGGCTACAGGTGCAAAGGTTTCATCAAAATCAACCCCTTCAACCTGGGTGTATCCTTGAGCAACAAGTCTTGCCTTATTTCTGGTGACAACTCCTTCAGCATCTGACTTGTTCTTGAAAATCCATTTTGTCCCAATGATGTTAGTTCCTTCAGGTCTAGGAACCAGTTCCCAAACTTCATGTTGCTTGAATTAGTTCAGTTCATCTTGCATTGCACCAATCCAGTATTCATCAGTTAAAGCTTCCTTGACATTTCTTGGTTCCATTTTGGACACAAAACAAGAGTTTGAGATGATTTCTCTAGATCTTGTGATGACTCCACTGTTGGGATCTCCTATGATGAGCTCTTTTGGATGATCCTTCTGAATTCTGATGGAAGGGATCTTGCTAGCTTCCTTTGATTCAGATTCTGTTGTGGTGGAGTTGGGTAGATCATTATGTTGGGTTGAAGTCTCAAAGAATGTCTCAACAGTACAAGGAACATCTATTTCTTCATGATAATCATCAATTATAACATTTATTGATTCCATCATGGCTTTGGTTCTGGAATTGAATACTCTATAAGCTCTGCTATTTGAGGAGTATCCTAGAAATATGCCTTCATCACTTTTAGGGTCCAGTTTTCTTCTTTGTTCACGATCAGCCAGAATATAGCATTTGCTGCCAAACACATGGAAGTACTTCACAGTTGGTTTTCTTCCTTTCCAGAGTTCATATATGGTGGATGAGGTTCCCTTTCTTAAGGTGACCCTGTTATGAACATAGCAGGCTGTATTCATAGCTTCAGCCCAAAAATACATAGGAAGTCTTTTGGCATGTAACATTGCTCTGGCAGATTCCTGTATGGTCCTGTTTTTTTTTCCACAACTCCATTTTGCTGAGGTGTTATAGGAGAAGAAAATTCATGACTAATTCCTTCTGAAGAACAGAAATCATCAAACTTGTTGTTTTCAAATTCCTTGCCATGATCACTTCTGATTCTGACAATACACCCTTCCTTTTCTCTTTGAATTCTTTTGCACAATTCTTTAAAAACTTCAAATACATCAGATTTTTCCCTAATGAAATTAATCCAGGTGAATCTGGAAAAATCATCCACAACCACATGGGCATATCTTTTTCCACCAAGACTCTCTACTTGCATTGGTCCCATCAGATCCATATGAAGAAGTTCTAGAACCTTAGAGGTGGTCAGATGTCTTGACTTTGGATGTGACATCCTAGTCTGCTTACCAACCTGACATTCACCACAAACTCTTTCTTCATCAATTTGCAGTCTTGGAATCCCTCTGACTGCCTCCAAGGAGATAATCCTCTTCATACCTCTTAGATGAAGATGGCCAAGTTTTTGGTGCCACAGTTTCACCTCTTTTTCTTCTTTTGCAATGGAACACACAGAGGAGAAATTAGTGTTCTCAGGCTCCCACAAGTAACAGTTGTCTTTAGATCTGACTCCTTTCATTACAATTTCTTGTTTGTCATTGATTACAAGACATTCAGATTTTGAGAAATTGACCTTGAATCCTAGATCACACAATTGACTGATACTAATGAGGTTAGCAGTTAGCCCTTTTACCAGCAGTACTTCATTCAGACTTGGAACTCCAGGGCAGTCCAAATCACCAACTCCTTTGATTTCACCTTTAGCACCATCTCCAAAGGTCACAAAACTGGTGGTGTGAGGCTTAACATTATTGAGGAGGTTCTTGATTCCAGTCATGTGTCTGGAACATCCACTGTCAAAGTACCAGTCTTCCTTTGCAGAGACCCTCAGGGAAGTGTGGGCTATCAGGGCAGTAGCCTTTTTCTTCCATTTAGGAGCATGTGGTACCTTTTTAGACTTAGGTTTGACACCTGAGTTTTGATTAGGGTATCCATGCAATCTGAAGCAGAAGGGCTTTATGTGGCCATATCTCCCACAATGATGACATCTCCATCTTTGGTACCTTTTCTTCATATGTCTCTGTTCCTGATGTTGAGAGTTGTGTTGAGACATCTGTTTTGACATTTGCTTATCAGGCCTGATCTTCTTATCTGTACCAGATTTCTTTGCTTCCATAAATCCTAGTCCAGATTTATTTCCCACATTTTGTCCAACCTGAAGGATCTCTTCCAATTTGTCTGTTCCATTTGTCAACATCTTGACAGATTTGGTCATTTGATTCAGTTGTGAGTTCAGCAATTGAACTTTTCCTTCTAGATGACTTATAGTTTCAAGGTTTGCCCTTTTTTCAGCCTCCAGCTTTAAAATGAGTTTTGATTGTTTCTCATTCTGCACACAGACTTCAGTACTTCTGATACACAATTTCTTGTAAGTATCAGCCAGTTCTTCAAAAGTCACCTCTTCATCACTGATGTCACTTTCAGAGGTACAAACACCAGTTAAAGCAGTAACTAGTTTGGCAGATTCTTCTTCAGAATTACTTTCTGAATCACAGTCAGACCAAGTAACAGTCATCCCTTTCTTTTGTTTCTTAAGAAAGGTAGGACATTCAGCTCGAATATGCCCATATCCTTCACAACCATGGCATTGAATTCCTCTGCCTTGATTTCCCTTCTCTTCTGACCTTGGTCTTCTGTTTGAACTGTCAATGTCAGAGGGAATGTTATGGACATTAGACCTTGACTTTGGATCTATTCTTTTGATGAGTTTGTTGAACTGTCTTCCAAGCATGGCTATAGCTTCTGAAATATTTTCTTCAACATCAGTGTTGGACACAAGTGCTATGCTCTTGTTCTTCTTGTCACCATTATCAGTGATCCCCATCTCAAAAGTATGAAGAGACCCAATAAGTTCATCCACTTTCAACTTGCTGATGTCCTGGGCTTCCTCTATGGCATTTACCTTCATTGCAAATCTTTTAGGCAAGGATCTGAGAATCTTTCTCACCAGTTTTTCTTCTGACATCTTTTCTCCCAGTGCTCCTGAGGTGTTGGCAATCTCCAAGTGATCAAAAACAAGTAACTAAGAGCCCATGGAAAACCATGAATGAAAAGGGCGCTAGCACCTTCCCTTTTCATAATCTACCCCCCGAACCCAAAAACAATCTCAAAGGTCTTTCCTGTGCTTTTTTACCTTTCCTTTTGGATAAAATAAAAGTCGGTGGCGACTCTTACTAAATCGAAACATTTGCGAACACAAACGCAAAACCTCAAGTCAGTTCTCCCACCGCATCACACCCATCTTCCGTCATTGACTTCTGTAGCGGTGAAAATCGGAGATCAAGCTATTAATTAACTTGACTCGCAAAAGCAAGAGTCGCCACCGCGCTTTATTGTTTCCAAGGGAAAAGGGAAAAGAGCGAAATAAAACCCTAAAGTATGCAATGTAAATTAATATTTAAAAGTAATGAAAATACAATGCGTTTTTGAAAGAGATCGAGAGTTCGGGGGTTGGTTATACAATGGGAAGGTATTAGCACCCAATGCATCTGCGGTACTCCGCAGGAACCTTTTGAAATATCTGTTTTTGGTTAAAATTGTTTGTTTGATTAAAATGATTCGTTTGGCTAAAGGATGGGTATGAGAGATTTTGAAGATACGACGACCTAGTGTCGAAGTTTTAACTTAAAAGGTATGAGTTTGAAAATGGGGTCTTTTGGGAAAGTTATCTTAAGTTTGGAAAAATAGTAAACAAGCAAAAAATGAATGAGGCTATTCGCACGATTGTAGAAGACGTATTTGATGACATGAAGTCAGCTGAGTTGAAACATTTCCCTTGGAATTAATCATAAGTGGGTAGATCTAATATTCGAGTAAGAAATCATAAATAATTAAAATCCACGAGAAACGAACAAGGTAGATAACAAGATAAATTATAAGAAACTAAATGAATGGACAAAGAAGAATCATGAATAAAAGAAAAGTGGAAAAAAATTATCTAAACTAATTTGAAATTCTAAGGTTACTAAGTAAACTAGACTTAGATTCTAAAGTGTCTAACTAACTAAAATTTTGAAGTTATTAACTAAATTAAAACTCTAAAGTTACTAACAAAAATTCGAAAGTTATTAAATTAAATCTAAAATAAATTAACACTCTAATATTACTGAATTAGCTCTAAACTAAATTAATTCTAAAGTTGCTAAATTACATCTAAACTAGTTTAAGTATAAACTAAATTCATTATAAAATTACTAAGTTAATCTAAACTATATTAATAATAAAATTACTAACTTAAGTCAAAACTAAATTAATTCTAAATTAAAGATTAAAAATTCTAAGATTAAATTAAAATTCTAAAGTTATCAAAATGTATCTAAACTAATTGGAAGTTCTAAAATTATAAAATAGATCTAAACAAATTAAAATTTTTAAGTTATCAAAATATACCTAAACTAATTAAAGGTTCTAACATTACTAATTTATATCTAATTAAATTAAAATTTTAAAGTTATTAATTATGATTCTAAATATTTTAAAGTTATAAAATACATCTAAACTAATTAAAAAAATTCTAAATTAATACTAAACTAAATCTAAATATAAAATTTACTAATATTTTTTTATATTTTCAATTAATTAAAACTAATTAACCTAAATAAATTATTAACTTAATTAACTAATGAAATATATTAAATAAATTAAAGCTAAACTAATCAAATAAATAGTCTTGGGGCGCATAAGTAAATTAGAGGGCCGACCCAAATAATAAAAAGCTGGAGAAGAAACATTGGAAGGCAGTAAAGAATAATGTACCCAGATGTCTTCACATTCCATTTTCGGCTCATAATTCCAGTTTCCAACCTCTGCAAGGGTGCACGGAGGAGAAACACAAGCGTGAGGAAGAGGCACGGTTCTGCAAATCCCATGCTCGATGCAATGTAACAGTTGCAAACAGTTTCCTTCCACTTGACAACCATCACCCAATATAACATACGTGTAGTGGTCAACAATCTCACTGTCAGGCTTGTTAAACCATGCAGCCAAATGTTTCTCAGCAAAGAAACCATATCCAGGATGCAACATTGTGCACTTGCGGTTAACAGCAGCAGCCAAAACATTTGGAATCAGCAAATACAATTGGCTACTGGGAGCTTCACCAATGCAAACAGACTCATCAGCCAATTTAACATGAAGAGCATCCTTATCAACGGTGGAATAAACAGCAACCCAAGGAGTCCCCAATTCATGAGCAGTACGAATAACACGAACAGCAATTTCGCCTCTATTCGCGATCAAGATCTTCTCGGCACGACAAGTCGCACGAAGAGCACCACAATGAGATGCTCGGCGTTATTTACAAGGCTGAGTAGACTGCCTCGGAAACTTCACCTTATTCGTTCCCGATAAGAAACTACACTGAGAATGCGAAATCTTGTTGAATACACCTCTCGCCGCAAATAAACCGGTGACGACGGGAACGATGGGCGGTGAAGTGAGAGTGTTGCACGCCGCCGACATTGTTGCCTCCATTTTCGTATCTGCGAATTTGAGAGAATGAAAGAACACTGGAAATGGAATGTGTTGAATGAATGGGGTTTTTGAAGAGTGTGAGTGGTTTTGTGAACATATTAGGTGAGAAGCTGTGTTGCAGAAGGTTCACTAAAGTGGTGTTACGAAAGAGAATGTGGTGGGTGCGCTGAAAATGGAGGACGGAGTTAAATGATGCAGTTGAAATGAGGAGAAGAAAGAGGTAGATGTGAGTTGACAGAAGGAGATCGGTGATTGTGTTGAAATAACGAGATGGTGATGAACAAATTTGAGAGGAGCAACTTTTGGTATTTGTGTGCATCGATAACGGTTGAAGGTGATGGAAGGCGGTATGGGACCGGTGGTTACAGTGGGGAAGGTGGAGTAAGGGAAGTGAAGGTTTGTGTTTCTGGTGGATGAGAAACGAGAAGTGAGAGCTATGGAGGTTTACAAAGATGAAAAATGGAAAAAGGTGTGAACCATGTTGCTATGAAACTTGTTGGGTCTGCCATAATCTTGTTGGAGGGTTTGTTGTTGGTTGGTGTAAGCTGGTCGTGGAGGTTCGGTTTGAAGATCAAGTGTAGGAACAAGTTGTGGAGAGGGTGATAAGAGAAAATGGAAGGGTGTATGGTGGTGTTGTTTTTTGACAGAAGGTGCATGAAGTTATATGTGGAGAGAGGATGGAAAATAAAAATATGTTGCATTGGATGTATACAGGCGGGAGTTTCTTTGATTGTGGGGGGAAAGATTGTGTGTATTGAAAAATAGGAGGGAGAGTTGGTTTATGGTATTGTTCTTTCTCTTTTCTAATTTATCAATCCTGCACTACCTCTTGCAACCAATTAGAAAAAAGAATAGTTTAACAAAAAAATTAATGATTAAAAATCCCTCTAAAAATAAAATGACTTAAAAACCTGAAAGTGTACAAATTAATGCAATTTAAAATATATTTTTTTGAATTTTTCTGAATAAAAAATAAAGACCCAAAGTGACCGAAAATGATAAAAAACGGACGAAAATTTATCCGAAAAAATAAAATGAACACATTAAAATAATCTACATGTCACAAAGATTAAAGAAAAAATATTCAAGAAGTCAAAAAATCAAAAATAAAATAATAATAAAAACATCAGACTAAACAGACGTTTAAGGTTAAAAATGAGACTTCGAACTGTACCGAAAAAATAAAGCGAGCATACCGTCATAATCTACGCGAAACGCAGATTCATAAAATGATCGGTAAAAAGGTGAAAACTTGAAATATTTTCTCGCTACTAATTTTCGCACATTGTTGAATCGCTTTTAACAGTTTGTCTATAAAACCAAAATATTTTTATTATTGACATATAAACAACTTGGAGCAATGCAACAAATGAGTAAATAGATAAAAATGCATGAAGCAAAATGCCGGGTATTTTACAACTGAAAGACGATGAAAACTTTGATTTAAACTGACTTTTTCTGGTCAACTTAAATACGACTAATGATGCAAAATGTGATGAATGAAGGTATTTACTAATGATTGTGACCAACTGACAAAATATGGTATGAATGTGCGACTGAAAAAATTAGGGGCGAAATTAAGGGTGCAACGGTGTGCCTTGATGACTCAATCTTCGAGAATCCACAATCAACCGTACCTCTGGCTTGAGAGATTCTGAACCCTAATCGAGGCATGACGCCTGATGCTCTTGATTCAGATCTGTTTCCTGCAAATGAAATCAAAGAAACAAAAAACACACACTTCGTGCTTGATTAGAAGTTAGTGATACATAGGCTAAGAATGTTCAAAATATTTGATAATTTCTGCGTAGTCAATGCTCGAAGGTGAGACGTTAAAACCGACCGTATTTCGTGACCTTGACTTATCTTAAAAATGCACAAATAAAAATGGGATCTTAGGTCAAAAATTGGGGTACAACAACTTCCAAATGGCATCTATAAGCCCATTCCCGATATCGCAAGACCAATACCACTTCATGCGAGTGCAAATTTCTGGGCACTCTAGTGTTCAATCATCTTCCACCTTCAGATTACAAAAGGCAGGCAAGCCAATCTCATCCTCAAGTTTAAGAAGATTGAACAGGGGCAGCTGTTGTACCCCAAAATTTTCCCTCCCATATTTCTCAATACATTTCAAGTAAGGTCCTCAAATTGCTCAAGGAAGTCCAAGGGTTGACCAGACAAACTCTCTCCTAAGACAGTTTACCTCAAATTAGGGTTTCAGTTTGCATCAAGATGTTTGAGTCCAAAAGATCCCAAATGATCACCATTGTTCTAATATGTTCCCAAGATCATCCATGCCAAGTTTCAAACCTTGCAGAGGAAGTTTGCTCAGTCAATTGCTCAAAGGCCTGAAAATCGACTGTGCTAGGGCAAAAGTCAACTGTGGCCCACATACAGTCAAACTTCAAGATTTTTGGTCAACATTATCATTTTTAAGTATTATTCATCATTTGATCAAGGGTTGATAATGATTCCTCAAGGATTTCTCACAATTCATCAAAACCCAAAAGTTGCTAAATTAGGGTTTTGTAGGAAAAGTCAACTCAACTTTGACCAAGCATAACTTTCTCATACTTTATCAAAAATGACCCATCCAAAGCTCATTTTGAAGAGGATGTAATTCCCTGCAATCCATCTTCATCTCCCAAGTTCAAAATATGCACTCACAAGAAGATATGAATTTGGACATTATAGGTAATTTTGAAAAGTCAACAAAAACACCTTTTGGGTCAAAGCTTCATACATAAACATGGAAGACTCAATTAAGATGAGACCAAACATATTGCTTATAGGACATCTTAAGCTTTCTAAAAAGTCCAAGAACACCTCTCTAGGGTCAAAATTGAGAGAGTTATGCATTGGAAAAGTTGACCCTTTTTACAAAATTTCCAAAAGTCAAAAGTGTCCAAAATTGCATTTTTTGCTAAATGGGCCCAACTTTTTATGCTTGCAATGAGTTTGTAATGTGACCCACGACCCATGAGATCTTCCACTTTTCATTCTTTTTTTTTTCATTTATTTTGATTTTATTTCATTTAAATCAAATAAAATCAAAATAAAATAGTAAAAATATCAAAAGCTAATTAAATCTTAAGATTTTATGCATGTTTAGGTTCACTATATAGCTGGAAGTGAGTTCAAATCGTGCAAGACTCATATGGACACAAAAAGATTGGATTTGCTTAATTTGGAAAGATTTTGTACAAAGATCAAATCATGAATCAATATTCATAATTGGAGAAGATTTGAAATCAATTGTAACCCTAATTCATTCTTGGATACATAAGGAACAGGTTCAGATAAAAAACAAAGAAGGTTGGAGGCGTGCAAGAGAGAAAACAAGTTTCAAAAAATTCAAGAAAAGTGGCAAACTGATTTCCACGTTTCAGATCACTTCAGGACATTCTAGTCATCCCAATCGATTGCTGGACTCCCCAGGATCAAGATTCAATTGCTAGCAAGCCTCCTCACACTCAGAATCACGCTGTAAGTTTCATACGGTTTCCATATTTTCTTGAAATCGAATACAATCATTATGGAATCTTTAGCATGATTCATTAGTATATTCTTAATCCTTGAGATGTTTGCAAGCTAATGGTTATATCCAATTGTATTTTTATTGACTATACAGCAAGTTGCCATGGCTAAGGTTCTAGTTTCGTTTTTAGGGGTTTTGTGTACAGGAACAATTAGGCATGGGTAATGGTACCATGATGCTCGTGAGGTTGCAACGAGTTGATTGGTACCATTGGTTGTGATTTATCATGCTTGCACAGGGTTTTGGAGAAGCACAGGGATGTACCTACGCCCAGTGTCCGTAGGTAAAAGTGGTTTGTCTAAAACGACAGAGGCAACGAGGAAGATGATGATGTGGCATGTGTGAATGGGCCATTTGAAATTCGCGCATCTCAAAATTTGTTTTTTTTTGTTTTTATCATATAACATTTATTTGTTATCATTTATACAATTAACAAAGCTAGCTCAGCTGGTAAGCACGCAGGGTGAGAACGCCTAAGGGCCTGGGTTCGATCCCCAGGTCCCAACAATGCTTCATGTTATTTTTTCTTACATAATCAGGTGCACATGTGTCCAATGAGTCTACCATGTATCATCAGCATCCAACCATTCCATCCATTAACACTCCAGATCCAAGGCCATCCCTTAGAGGTCCACAATACGCCTCAGTCAAGCACGTGTATAGGATTGGAAAAAGTCAAACAGGGCCAGAGCTTGTTGGGCTTGAATTTGCAAACTACACCCCCCTTTTGCTGAAAACTACCAGGCCCATTCTCTTTCTTTTATTTATTTCTTTTATTTAAATTAATTTGTTTAAATACTTTCTAACACAATTAATTTCTTTTTTTCACAAAAAAATCATAAAATCAAGTTTTACAAATTTAGAATTAGGTTTTTTTATTTTTTCAAATTTAATTTAATATTAGTTTAAATTTAATTTAGGTTAATTCTAACTTTTTCATATATTTAAAATCAATTAGAAAAAATTAGGGTTAGCATGTGATTTAATTTTTATTTCTTTCATAAAATAATAAAAAATACAAAAATAGGTTAATTTAATTATTTTTCTTAATTTAAATTAATTAGTAATTAGGTTTTTTATTTATTCAATTAAACTCCATTTTGCTCAAATAACACAAAAACACAAAAACTAATTTTTCTTTTAATTAGGCTTAGTTGGGGTCAAAACCCTAATTCTCTCGTTTTCGATTCATCGCGCGCGTTTATTATTTTTGCAAATATTAATGTAACTGCTTACAGTATGTAATAGCTTAATCTAGGATTTTCTTTTATTTATCGTTTTACAGGTTTTTGGCTATGTAATTAATCCCTTCCCTGAAGCCTTGTAATAGCGTAGGTTTTATTTCTCGCATTTTAGTTCTCGGAAATATTAATTGTTAGATGTATATTAATAGGATTGTGTGACAAGATTGCATGATAATTTAAAATGGCTAGAAAACCCTAATGTGCAAAGATAATAACTTGAAATCAAATCACTCGCACATGCGTACTCTTAGGGTATGCTCTCACTTCGGCTGCCTTCGGTAAACAGTCATTAAGTATAGGGTGTCTTAGTGGTTGCCCTCCAGTCTAAACAAAGATCAAAAGTCCCGTTCAGAAATGTTGCCTCAGAAACGTTGCCTCAGAAATGTTGCCTCGAATATGATCTTAAGACTTTAGGGTTATTACTAAGACGTCCTAACATTGCTTTAGTGATCGTACGTCCCTTTCGAATTGACCCTTACAAATCTGACGATGGTGCTACCTATTTCTCAATAGTAGGATAGCAGTGTCTAAAGGAAACGAGAATAGAAACAATTCTTTTTCGAGTAGGTAGATGCTAGTAGGTACTTACTCAAAACAAACTTTTTCACACCAAACACTTTTCAAACAAAGTTTTCAAAAAACAACTTCGTAACACTCTTGAGGACAGAAACAAGGGTTAAAACGAAGCAAAACAAAAATTTTCAAAACAAACACACACAAGCAATTTTAAAATATGAGCAAGTACCTAAGAGCCCGTGGAGAACCACGGATAGAAAGGGTGCTAACACCTTCCCTTTCTATAATCTACCCCTCGTACTCAAAATCTCGAAAAAGGAGTTTTTCTATGCTTTTTTCCTTTTCCTTTGTTGGATGAAATAAAAGTCAGTGGCGACTCTTGCTTACCACGACATTTTGCAAACAAAAAATGCAAAACGCAAACCAGTATTAAACAGACGGTTCTGCCACCGTATCACAGACTGACTGCTATTTGGTCGTGCTCCAGGTTTTACAGTGACTTACTGGGGATATGAGATTAAACTTGCTATCAAGTCGTGATCCAGGCTTTGCAATCTCAAAAATTGTTATCTGGTCGTGCTCCAGGTTTCAGAAGGATTTAAGTGGTTATCCGGTTGCATCTGGGTTTCAAGTTGAATTTAAGGCATACTAACATTCGGTCGTTTCCAGGCTTCATAGTAATTGGCCCAGTAAATTGCTATTTGGTCGAATTCCAAGCTTCGCAGTACCTTATACTGTTATCTGGTCGTGCTCTAGGTTTCACAGTATCTCTTGTCGTTATCTGGTCGTGCTCCAGACTTCACAGCATCTCATACCGTTATCTGGTCATGCTCCAGGCTTTACGGTGTCTTATACCATCATCTGGTCGTGTCCCAGGCTTCAGTAATTTGGAGAAATTAAGATATTATCCGGTCAATTTCCGGGATTCATAGCTTGAATTTGAGATATACCACTATCTGGTCGATTCCAGGATTCATAGTATTTTGTAGAAATTAAGATATTATCCGGTCGATTTCTGGGCTTCATAGCTTGAATTTGAGATATACCACTATCTGGTCAATTCTAGGCTTCGCAATATTTTGTATTGTTATCTGGTCGTGCTCCAGGTTTCACAGTATGATGTATTGTTGGTTGACTATTATCCGGTCGATTTCCGGGCTTCATAGCTTTTTTAAACTGGAATAGAAATCTTAGTATCCATTTGACTGAACCCAGGAGAGGTCTCGGATTAACTTTGACTGGCATAGAAATTAGGAGAATCTTAGCGGCGATTCGGCTGACCCAGACGAAAGACTTAGAACATCTTCAACTTAGAATAGAAACCTTAGTGTCGGTTTGACTGAACCAGAGAAAATCTTGAAAAGTGTTAGAATATCTTCAACTGGAATAGAAATCTTGGTGTCGGTTTGACTAAACCAGAGAGAACTTGTGAGAACTTGATTGCATCTTTCCCTGAAAGGTAAATAGTTAGTCGTATGTAATGTCATGATGTATGAAATGTATTGAGTAATGATGTTCTCAAAATAAATGAGATTGTGCTGTATAATATGTATGTGCATGCCATGATGTATGGATATGCAATGCTATTGTGATATTCTCTAGTTGGGGAAAAATAAATCCTGGACTGCTGCTGGAGAGTATAAGGAGTTGAGTTCTTCATTTCCGCTGGGGATGGTGACCGAAGATGATTAGCTGGGGATTTACATTCGTTCTGCTTGAGAACATTCTGCCAGAGGAGACTCTGTCGGAGAATAATCCTGCAAGGGAATGACTCTGTGGGGAAGAGAGATACTCTGTTGGAAGATCTGCTTATTTGGAGATATAAACTCAGCTGGGGATGAACTTCCATTGCTGGAGAGAAGAGGTCTGTTAGAGATTGAGCTTCCGCTGTTAGAGAAATAAACTCTGCTCGGGAGATGGCTTTATAAACTGTTTATGATTATAAAAATCGGCTGGGGAATGCAGATATTAGTTCTCTGAAGGAACCTGCTGGGGAAGGAATTCCTGCTTGGGGATACGGAGGTCAGACCTTGGTTGTCCTTACTGTGGGGAATATAAATATCACGGCCGTGTATGTGATAGTGACTTTGCTTCCAACTGTTTCTTCCCCTTGTACCATGCTGGAAAAAGTACATGCGGAGATTTTGTGGATGGATCTATGTCGTGATTGTACTTGAACATGTATTTAATGAGTGTCAGGATGACATCCGTCTCTGGATCGTATCTGAATTGTACTTGAAACATGTGTTGAATGAGTGTCAGAATGACATCTATCTCTGGATCGTATCTGAAATGTACTTGAAACATGTGCCGAATGAGTGTTAGAATGACATCCGTCTCTGGATCGTATCTGAACTGTATTTGAAACATGTGTTGGATAAGTGTCAGAATGACATCCGTCTATGGATCGTATCTGAATTATACTTGAAATATGTGTCGAATAAGTGTCAGAATGACATCTGTCTCTGGATCATATCTGAACTGTACTTGAAACATATGTTGAATGAGTGTCAGAATGACATCCGTCTCTAGATCGTATCTGAACTGTATCTGAAAGTTGAATCTGAATGAGTATCAGAATGGCATCCGTATCTAGAGCGTATCTGAACTGTATCTGAAAGCTGAATCTGAATGAGTATCAAAATGACATTCGTATCTGGAGCGTATCTGAACTGTATCTGAGAGCTGAATCTGAATGAGTATCAGAGTGGCATCCGTATCTGGAGCAAATCTGAACTGTATCTGAAAGCTGAATCTGAATGAGTATCAAAATGGCATTCGTATCTAGAGCTTATCTAAACTGTATCTGAAAGCTGAATCTGAATGAGTATCAGAATGACATTCGTATCTGGAGCATATCTGAACTGTATCAGAAAATTGAATCTGAATGAGTATCAGAATGGCATCCGTATCTGAAGCGTATCTGAACTGTATCTGAAAGTTGAATCTGAATGAGTATCAGAATGGCATCCGTATCTGGAGCGTATTTGAACTGTATCTGAAAGCTGAATCTGAATGAGTATCAGAATGGCATCCATATCTGGAGCGTATCTGAACTGTATCTGAAAGCTGAATCTGAATGTGTATCAGAATGGCATCTGTATCTGAAGCGTATCTGAACTGTATCTGAAAGCTGAATCTGAATGAGTGTCAAAATGGCATTCGTACCTGGAGCGTATCTGAACTGTATCGATTCTGGTGCTCTTGCTGAATGTTGATCAAGGTATAAGTCTTCCACTGATAGACAGGTGACGGGACATAGTCGTATGTTTTAAATCCCTAACTTTTGCCTGGACCGCCCTTTCGGGTTTTCAGTCCACAGGGATACCCTTTTTTGCCTAAGCCACCCTTTCTGGTTTTCGACTTGCCAGGTGTACAGATTTTTTTTATGTATATCCCTAACTTTTTTCCGAACCCTTTTGGTTCGCCGGGATTCCCTTATTTTTGCCTAGGTGTGTCAACCTAGCTGGTCTTTTTTTTCATGCGTAGTATTTTCCGACTATGTTCAGGTTTTCAGGATGTAGAGAGTTGTCACTGTCCATAGTGTTGTGTTGTAGTACTGTCAAAAATGTTTTCTTGATGGCACATGATTTGTTGCTGGAATGCGTGCATAATGCCCCAAGCGATTCAGATGGAGATTTGCCCCTGGTTATTTGGCACTTTTGGAGAGACTGCCCCAGGTGTGTTTAGATATCATGTCATGCCCCTTGCTTATGGAAGACCTGTTATTGGAAGTGTCTTTTCCGCTGAGGTGATTCTGTCCATTGAGAGGATGTTTGTTCATTGAATATCCATTGTGCTGATTTCTCTGCTGTCAAACAACTAGTCATATGCAAACAATGTCATTTAAAGAATGCAAAACTCATGTCTGTCTTGAAATTTTTTTTGAAAATGTGTTTTGTGTAGTAAAACTAAATTTGCAAGAATGTGATATCAAATCAGGATTCGTAACAAATCCTATAGGAGTCAGGATACCTTTGTAACAGTATGCTCTCAAACTAACCCATGCTTCAGCTAGGACTTTTAAGGGTTATAACGTGGCCTGGTTCACGGTTCAAGAAACAAAGGATAAAGGCTCAAATTTTATTTGTACCCAACCCGCTCTTCGTGATGTTCTTCAGTCCTATGCTCAGTTAATTGCGCGTATGCTCAGTTAGTTGCGCGTTTAGATCCCGATTGAGTATGGAATCTTTGCTCTGATACTTGGGTGATGATTCAGAAATTGAACATTTGTTTTGAAAAGGAAGTCATTTTTGTAATCTTCTTTTTGTCGAGGATTTGTAGTAACCTATTTTTTTTTCTTTTCATTATCCCTTATTTTGCCTGAACTGTTTCTTTTGTGATTACAGTCAGTGGGATGCCCTAGTTTTATCTTAAGTCTCCTTCATAGGTTTTGACTTAATGGGCTTTTATTTCGAGAGATAATGACTGCTTGTCTTGACGATTATACGGAACCATCACCGTCTTTTGTTTTGGAAGGACGTCTTCGATTTCATTCATTGTGTACGAAGCGGCAGATTGTGACTGAATGCGCCTCTGAATTAACTGAGAAAACTACCCTGCCCCAGGTTATGATTAAGGGTTTTAATTTGTGTGAAACGAAAAACTCCTACTTCTTTGGCTCGAAGGGGTTGACTAGGGATTATATTTCTTATAACATCACTGTTTAGGATTTGAAACAACGCCTGTACATTGTCAGCGGGGTCTGTTCAAAAGCATACTGTAGAGATTGTGGTATCATTTTCGTCATCCTCCCTCTAAGGCTTAGAGTTTTTAATTGAGAGTTGAATAACACAAAAGGAAATAAGAACACATTTTTGAAATAGTTAATACGAATGAATTGATTCAAGACAAACATGTGCAATGCATTGATGAAATAATGAGGTTTGATATGAATAAATGTTCAAACAAATCAAAGAAAATTACACATTGAAAATTCTAATGAACGAAAAGTCTTCTTGTGAGAACTTGTCACTTCAGATGGTATGCCTTGGAGGGATGGCAGAAGAACTCAGCATGACTGTCTTGTGTGAAATCTAGCGCTCCTTCATCAATCAGGTCTTGAATTTTATTTCTCAACGCCCAACAGCTGTTGGTGTCATGTCCAGGACTGTTAGAGTGGTACGCACATATTGTATTTGGATTGTACCTAGGGGAGGCTATGTTGGGATTCTGAGGAGGGTCCCTTAATATAACCAACTTGGCCTTCAACAGGCATTGCAATGCTTGAGCCAATGACATGTTGATTTCGGTGAAGCGTCTTTCGGATGTATTCTTCTTATGCCGATTGCCCCGTTGTCATTAGAGAGGTTGTGGTTGGGCTTGTGATGTATTAGCAATATGGAAAGGTTTGTTCCCAACCTCTTCTCTCACTGGGGGCTGATTAATGCCTTGGTCCACAATTTTAATTGTTTGTTTCATGGATCTGCATCCATCTTGTTGAAGCTTGTTGAGGAAGGCTCTTAGCCCCTCTTGTCCTCGAGCTAAGTTTTGGATAAGAGCCATCTGCCTCAGCATCTGGATTCTCATTGCTTCTACCTCAGCTTGTAGTTGTTCCAATTGTTCATCCTTGTTGTTGTCAGGACGTTCCTCGGTCATATTTTCGGCGAAGAGTGTTTTCAGGTCTTCTTGCCCCTTGGATAGATTCAGGAGAAATTCCTTGAACTGGGCATCTTGAGCTTGGAGATCTCTGTTGTCTTGTTGGAGAGCCATTGCTGAAATAAACAGTGAGAACATGAGAGACCTGCTTTGAAACCTGCTAATGCAATGATATGTATTATATATGTATGCAATGTTTTCAAGTATCTCACGGGGTAAACAAGAAAATGTCAGAAGTTGAATTTTGCAGCTTTGATTGAAGAACTTTGTATCATTGAGAGTCCTTCTACGAGAGTCAAGCTCACCATATCAAGTGGGTCATAGCCCCTGACTCAAGTTGTTGAATTTTGATCTTCTGACGACATTGGCTAGAGGAAAATAAATCCCATTTCCCCTTGCTAGACGTCTGATTTATCATAACCTGCATCATAGGCCCTCGAGATCCTTGAAATGGTTAGTCATGATATGCTATGGTATGATGTTTATGATGTCATGATAAATCACAGGTATAGCAAACATAGACAAATCACACCAAGTCCTTAGGTTTAAGGCCTGCTTGAGTTTTAAGGTCGTACCCTCTTGAAGTTGGATTGGTTCACACCTGTCCTATAAATAGTAACCGGGTTCTAAGGGATCTCAATATCACTGATCTTTCCCCCAACTTCATTCAATAGGCGATTGACTCGCAACCAAACAAAATTCAAGAGTCAAACCTCAATGAGTGTAGCATCGAGTATCTGTCGACCTTGGGCATACATCAAAGTCGACCATCTCGCTATGTCCTACTGGCCAAGTTGTGCAATTAAAGGTTCTAAGGTCAGTTGATGCTTTATGACACCACGCGGCAGCCCCGTACATCTCCCTGATTGACTCAAGGGTTACGGGTACCAACCAAAGTGCCACATCAACGTAGCTACTGCTTCAACCGTGTCAGTATACCCCAGTGCAGCTCCCTCACAGTTTATTGCTACTTACCTAAAAGGTGTTTCCCCGATCCAGGTACAGTTCCCATAAATATAAGCAAGCAAGACAATCAAGAGAAAGCAATTAAATATGACCTAGATCCTAAGGTTTACCCTACTTTATATTTTTTCCCAGCAGAGTCTCCAGTTTTGTGATACGGTGGTAGAACCGACTGTTAATACTGGTTTGCGTTTTTTGTTTGCAAAATGTCGCGGTAAGTAAGAGTCGCCACCGACTTTTATTTTATCCAATCAGGAAAAGGAAAAAGAACATAAAAAACTTTTTTCGAGATGTTTCTGAGTACGGGGGGGGGGGGGGGGGGGGGGGGTAAATTATAGAAAGGGGAGGTTTTAGCACCCTTTCTATCCATGGGCTCTTAGGTACTTGCTCATTTTTCAAATTGCTTGTGTGTGCTTGTTTTGAAAAGTTTTGTTTTACTTTGTTTTAACCCTTGCTTCCGTCCTCAAGAGTGTTACGAAGTTGTTTTTGAAAACTTTGTTTGAAAAGTGTTTGTGTGAAAAAGTTTGTTTGTTTGAGCAAGTACTTAGGAACTAATCTACCTACTCGGAAAAAAAAGTCTGTTCGTTTTCCTTTAGACAACGCTATCCTATTATTAAGGAATAGGTAGCACTGTCGTTG
Organism: Vicia faba; assembly: GCA_948472305.1. Lineage (NCBI taxonomy): Eukaryota > Viridiplantae > Streptophyta > Magnoliopsida > Fabales > Fabaceae > Vicia > Vicia faba. The sequence goes on along the minus strand of OX451741.1, from coordinate 928,033,624 downwards.
GATTTTTAAAGGGACGTTCGAAGGGATAAATGGTCTCTGAAGGCAACAAGTAAGGATACCTTAGCATTTCAAAGGGACTGTCATCATATAGGCAACATCGAGGGACAAGATCATTTCTCGTAGGAAACTTGAGGGACATTAAGGGACTATAATCTTTTTGATGACTTTAGAATTGAGGGTCATTGCTAAGATATCCCTACGTTCGAGGGACACGACCATTATTTCTGAGGCAACCAAGTGAGGCAAACCCTAGGAGTGAGCATGTGCATGTGTTTGATTTCAGTTATTTAATCTTTGCATAATTAAGGTGATCTAATGTTTTAATTTTATTTGTCTTTTACATGCAAGCCTATTATCCATACATCTAGACAATTCATAGTTGCGGAAATTAAAAGCGGAAAAGTAAATCTACGCTATTACAAAGCTTTGGGGAGGTGGTTACATAATCAAACCTGGGAGTAAACAGTAAATAAAAAGCAGTAAAATAAACCCTAATTAAAAGCTATTACAAACTCGAAGCAGGTACAATAATTGGAAAAATAAATAAATAACTGCGCGCAAAGAATTAAGACGGGAATAAAGTCTAAGTCCTAAAAAATATAATCAATTAAAGAGAAAATATTTTTGTATTTTTATTATTGAGAAAAATATTTGAAATCTTAACCTAAATCTAATTACTTAAAGAAAAATATTTTTGTGTATTTTTTAGTGAGAAAACAATTTAATTACAAATTAAACCTAATTCTATAATTAATTTTAAATAAAAAACAATCAAGTTAATCTAATTAAACTATTTTATTTTCAAAAAAATTAATTTCAAGAAAAACCTAATTCTATATTTTTTTGTGATTTTTGATTTTTATGATTTTTTTTTGTTGTAAAATGATTAAATAAATAAAACAAATAGAATGATAAATAATAAAAAAAAATAAGAAAAATAAAACTGGGCCTGATGTTGTTAGCAACTTGGGAGTGTCGAATGGAATTGTTAAGCCCAGAATTATAGGCCCATTTGCCCACGTGGGGATTCAGTGCAGCTGGCCTTCAGGAGGTCTACCACGCGCCTGCATGCTTGAGGCGTTAGATCTGTCCAGGATATTATCTGATGGCGTGGATTTGAGGATGCATGATGAATCCAATGGTTGAGATCAGGGTGTATAATGGATGTCTTGGAACGTGTATGCATAGAATCTGTTGTCAAATATTGAGAAAATAACAAAATACTGGGATGGTTAGTTGTACATATAATAACATAGATAAAATATAAAGGAAATAAAGTGGTCTTTCCCAAACGTGTGCGTGACTCAAATCACTCAATGGGATTCTGCCACCTAATTGTCTTCTTCCCCATAACTGTTGTTTTTGGCCACACTTTTACCTACAGTCATTTCCGTCACTAAAGGCTATAGTGACGGGTTTTGTTCGTAGCCATAAACCTGTAAAATTCAAAAATGCAGCACAAGCAGAATAAATTCAAACCAAAGACATGGATCAATTGCAAATCATCTTCTAAGCATGATAGTACCCCTGATTTTGTCCAATTTTTCCTCTATATGGAATTCCCAATTTGGGACCTCAAAACCCTAACAATCGCATCGTGCCATTCCTGCACTTACACTTCAATCAAACAAATTAAAAACATTGCAAATATGATAGCAAGCATGGATATATGATCAAAACATGTTTATGATGGATAAATGATTGAAAACGAATCTTGAAAAAAGATGCAAACCGTGGCACTGTGAGGCGCGATTTCTGAAGGTTTTTAGGCTTGAGGATGATTGGAATCACTTCAGAGTACGTCCAGGAATAGATTAATGGCTTTGGAATTGCTTGAAACGGCCTGTAGAATCGAAACCGACCTACACTTTTTGACAAAAAATTGAGACTTGTCTTCCTTCTTTCACGATCCCAATCCTCTTTTTTTTTGCCTTGAGAATGTTATGTCCTTATATTAGAATGAATTAGGTCAATAAAAACTAATCATATCTTTGCAAATTATGGAGATTTGATTTCATTTTTTGTCTTGTATGATTTGTTTCTAAAATAGACCAAATTAAGATATTTTCCAATCAATTGGCTCTTTCACAAATTTTTTGATTTGCTAGCTGTTCATGGACTCATAATATGCTCATAAAATCAAATCTTTGATTTTATTTGATTATTCTACTATTTAAATTGATTTATTTTGATTTAAATGGATAAAAAATCAAAATAAATAATAAGAATAATAAAATAATAGGTGGATAAGATCAGGGGTCGTGGGACATCTTAGGAACAAGTTTCAAACAAGAAAACATAGGCCCATTTAAAAAAGTAATTTTGATTAATGTTGACTTCATGCATATTTCCAAAAATTGGTCAACTTTGACAATACATATCTCCCTCAATTTTAACCCTAAGAGGGTGTTCTTGGACTTTTTAGAAAGCTTAGGATTTTCTCTCAAAAACCCTTTTGGTTTCATATCAATTGGATATTTCATGTTCATGTAAGAAACTTTGACCCAAAAGGTGTTTTTGTTGACTTTTCAAAAGGACCTATAATGTAGAAATTCATATCTTTTGATGAGTGCATATTTTGAACTTGAGGGCTGAAGATGAATTGTAGGGAATTGCATCCTCTTCATAATGAGCCTTGGATGGAAAATTTCTGATAAAGTATGAAGAAGTTATGCCTGGTCAAAGTTTGGTTGACTTTTCCTGAGAAACCCTAATTTAGCAACTTTTGGGTTTTGATGAATTTGGGGCATTCCTTGAGGAATCATTATCAACCCTTGATCAAATGATGAATATCTCTTCAAAATGTTGATGTTGACCAAAAATCTTGAAGTTTGATTGTATGTGGGCGACAATTGACTTTTGACCTAGTATAGTTGATTTTCAGGCATCTGGGTAATTGATTGAGCAAACTTCTTGTGCAAGGCATGAAACTTGACATGGATGATATTGAGAACATATTGGGACTATGGAAAGCATTTGGGACCTTTGGAGTTCATACATCCTGATGAAAATGGAAACTCTAGTTTGAGGTACATTGCCTTATAAGAGAGTTTGTCTGGTAAACTCTTGGGCATCCTTGAGCAAGTTGAGGACCTCAATGGGCATGTGTTGAGTAAAATGATAGGGAGAATTTTAGGGTACAACAACAAGCATTTATTTTTCTTGGAATTTATTAATCATGATTACACTTATTAACTACTCATGTCTTTTGTGTCTTGGGAACAGTTGTTTCGTATCATATTAATATATTTTGTCCGATATGACGGCTAAGATCTTCCTCGTCAGGCTCTAATTAAATGTTTTCGTGTTCTTCTATATTAACTTTCGATCTACTTCTATTTTCATTCTCTACTTTTAGCAGTCTGTGACATCATTTGATTCTCTCACTCGAAATTAATTCCTTTGAGTGCTTCAATCGTCTCATTTCTTGAACGACTTAACTGACTATTTATATCTCCTCTCATCTATAGTCCTTCATCAAGTCTTCATCCTTGTATCATATTTAACTTTTTCTTTTCTTCAAGCTTTTCTGCATACCATGGCTATTAGAACCTTTCAAGGAGATGAAAATCTTCTCAAAGTAATCAAAGAGAAAAGACCCAACTATGTGTCTGATGATGGTTTCATAAACAATTTTATTCAAAATCAAGGATGGTCTAGGTATGCAACAATGCTTAGAGGTCCTATTTATCCTAACCTCGTGAAGAATTCTTGGCTTCATGTTTTTGTCAGTCCTGGTGGAAACTTCATTCATTCTCATATCTTTGGTATTTTGATTACCATCACTCGCTCCTCCATCGATGAAGTCATCCAGAGTTCACCGTTACCCAACTCCTGCATAAATGTTGATGTGTTTCTAAGAGTTCCTAATTCTCCCTTTAGATATGAGCCCCTGAATTCATATCATTTGAAACCGCTTGCAAAAATCTGGTTTCAATTCTTATTGAAAAACCTTCATCCTAGAGGGGAAGATCTTGATAAAGTTTTTCCTAGGGATATTTGTCTTCTTCATTGCCTTTACAAGAGTATTCCAAGTTATCTTTCGGCAATAATATTTAATCATCTGAAGCTATCAATCCTTGCATCCAGAAACTCCCATAAATCATTCATTCCTTATGGATGTGTATTGTCTGAACTATTTGAGTTAGCTGGTGTAATTGAAATTGTTTGAAGAAACTTGTTCATCAGAGGCAATTCTCTATTTGATGAGAGTTGTGATGTGTTTGAAGTTTATCTAGTTTTCCTTGTTTATCTTCATTTTTTTGTTTCTCCTTCTGTTGTAATCTTTTGAATTTAATGAAGTCTTCTTTTGGCTTATCACTTATTTTCTTACTTGTTATCTTCTTCTGTTTTTTATGTTTTTCACACATAATTACCTTTTTGATTATGACAAAAAGGGGGAGTAATTAAATGAATGTAATTTTGATTTCAATAATAAAGTTCTCAAAAATGTTCTCTGAAAAGAGTTGCTTATATTCTAACCTAGTTAAAATTATGTTTCTGTTAGAATTGCTTTCTTTTTCAGGAAATGAGAAATCTGATTAAAGACAAAGATCTGAAAGCATTATGCAAGGCCTATGTCTAACCTGTTGGCTTCATACTTGGCTCCAAGAATTGAAATTTGGAATCAGACTCCAAGAATTAAAATTTGGAATCAGACTTCAAGAATTGAGAATCTGGAAGTTGTCTTAGTGACATTAAAGTTTCAAGATTTCAATTGATTTCATTTTCATTGGAATCTAGAGTCAAGACTCTCAAGATCTCAATATATGATCTATTGGAAATAGGGGGAGTTATACTCAAATGGTTCAAAGTCACGATATTTGATTTTATCAAGTCATTGACTCAGGGAGAGTTTCATAAAAAGGATAAGTGTTTCTTACCTTTTTATTTTTACCTTTTCTGATTATATGAACAAAATTGTGTCATCAAAATACATAGTTTTATCATCATCAAAAAGGGGGAGATTGTAAGAACAAGATTTGGTTCTGCAATATTATATCTGAGTTTTGATGATAACAAATGAGTATGTTTGTATGAACAATTTTGATACTCTAATGTTTGTTATTTTTTAGTATTTAACAAACAGGTTCTACTTCTGATGGATGGCGTGACCAAGACATTAAAAGAGAATTAGTCCCGCTTCTGCGCTACACAAGTTTTGATGAACAATAGCAAGATACTCCAAAAGACTCTAAAGTGTAGGCTCTGATATGAAGTCTAAAGAAACCAGTCAAAATATTTGAAGATAAAAGTTTCTACTGAAGTCCAGATGCTAAAGACTCATGTTTCTGAAGACAACGTGTTATAAAGAAACAAGTTAGAAGATCTGAAGGCAGCAGTTTCTACTTAAGTCCAGATGCTGAAGACTAATGTTTATGAATACAAAGGATTCTAAAGACCAAGTGCTGAAGATTGTGATAGACGTTGTTCTAAAGACTCTAAAGACTTGAAGTTATAAAAGATCCATGGTTCTAAGAAAAGGGTTCTAAAGACTCTAAAGACAAAAGTTCTAAAGACTCTAAAAACTTGAAGTTCTGAAGACCCAAGTTTATAAGAAAAGGTTCTCACGACCAAGTTTTGAAGAATCTGAAGATGCGGTTCTGAAGACTCTGAAGACTTGGAGTAATGATGACCTTGTGTTATGTTCTTGCTTCTAAACTCATGCTTCTAGACTAGCTTGATAATTTTCAAGTGAACTAGCATAAACATACCTTGTTCTTTACTTCCTATTCTTAATTATTGTTATTATCAAGAGTGAAGGAAAAAGTATTTTAATTAAAGGGGAATATTTTTAAAATAGAAGTTATGAGTTAAAAGTCCAATTCAAACTCCCCTTTCTTGTGTTTTTCACACCTTCAGCAAAGCCCTAATTCTCCAAGTTTCTGTCGAAGTTACGCCCATTCACATGGTTCACTTCAGCCATGTAGTAGCTTTGACCTGCTCCAGTGTTCTCCATAATTTCATCTTCCCTCCATATTGATATTATCTGGTGGAGTGAAGATGGCACAACTCTGATGCTATGGATCCACTCACTTCCTAGGAGTAAGTTGTAGTTGGATCTCGAAGCTTTCACCATGAGCATAGTGGGTCTGGTGATAGTTCCCACTGTTAGATTGACCTGAATGACACCCAAGGTGTGGCTAATTTTCCCTTATAATTCGATAATACCATGTTGTGAGACTTCAAGTCTGTATCGAATATTCATATTCTCTTTAACATGAACTACGACATTAAATTCACTGCCGCTCCTCTGTTACTAGGATCTTATTGACCCCAATACCTTCCACTTTTCTCCTTATAAATAAAGGCTTTAGATGATTCTTCATCCCCTCGTTTGGAATTTCGAAAAAGGAATTTTGCTCATCGAATGCGCCATTGTTCATTACGTAGTAACACATTGGCCTATGTTTAGCCATCTCAGCTTCGTCTGTTTCTTCAGTCTCTTCAGCCTTTGTAACCTGATCATACTCATAAGGCAACATAGAAACAGAATTACAATTAATATCCAGGGAAGACTCAGAATCTGAATCAAAATCACCAGATAGTATGTTCTCATCATCAAGAGGCTGCTCTTGTATCTTTCCTTTTGATTTTTCTCCATGAGAGAACAGTTTCCTTACCATTGGGTTTTTCTCTTCGATCCTGTCAGTGGATTGAGGTTGATTGGTGCTTGATTCGGCCATACCTGCCTCAACTGCTGCTCTCTCTAATTTCTACTTTAACTAGAACCTTCTCTATTGAGACCTAGACATGGGATTCTTTCCCTTATAATTTTCATACTTGTATCCCTGTTGTTTGGATCATTGGAATTCCCTTTAATAGGAAATCGAAGAGCCCCTTCCAAACTCGAAACTTCTCCATTTTCCATGTCCTGGACTTCTGTTCTCGACAGGCTTCACCCAGTTATTTGTGGGAGCATCTGCATTGGGCTTGAAGGAAGCTTGTTTTTTTCCCCTAAGGTTATGTCCTCCTTGTTGTTGCCTTCGAAGAACTCCCATCTTGTTGAACGTATACCTTCCCCAGTCATTCTACCAGTTGCCTTTCCGACTAGCAATTTGAACTCTTTCTAAGTTCTCAATAGATTTCCTATCATACATTAAACTGTGTCTGGGACACATTAGGGATTAAAAATTCTTCTTCTGGCAACAAAGAAGGAAATCTAGTAAGTTCACATTGACCTTGGGATAATCCACTTTCGCTTGGCTATCCTCTCTTCTGATACTTTATTTGTTAGCATCCATGGCTGCTTCACCACTCAGTTCCACCATATTGATTTCGACCTTAGGATTGTTAGTGATCATGCAACTTTGCAACTTTAGCCTAAGGCTTTCAGTAGCTCCTGCTTTGACACTCTGATTGAAACCTTCAGTAGTTTCATTCTTGGTATTTTGGTCTTCGAAGTCCTCAGCAACTTCGATCATGTTGATATTTGATGGCTCTATGTAGTGAGCATCAACTACCTGGAGAGGGTCTAAATTTACCTTCATATGCACTTTGTTCTTCTCACTAAACTTGATTCTTCCATCTCATATAGCATTTTGGACCAAATCCTTGAAAAGAAAACATTTTGAGGTTTTATGGCCCAAGAAATTATGATACTTGCAAAATTCTATTTTCTTTAGTTGTTTTAATGAAGAAATTTTAGCGCCTGGTGGCACTATCATTTGGCCATATTTGACTAGTAAGTTGAAGATTTCGTCGCACTTTGTTACATCGAAGGTATATGTTCTTTTCGAGAACGTATCGCTCTTTTCTTGTTCAACAAGATTTTTTCCATTCGAAGGAGCAAGAACTTTGCATGAATAGGGTGGCCCTTGTTTTAGTTTGTCCAGATTTATTTCGTTTTCGTTGAAACCTATAGGGTCACTATACACCTCTAATTTGTCCTCATCCATTTCAACATAGGCTACCTTTTCTCTTCTATTTTTTTATTGGCTCTATCTTTTTCAGTTTCTAGACGTTCGACCTAATGAACTCTGTCTGCCAACTGTGCCATATCTCTTAAATACTGGGTATCTAACTTCTTCCTTATGGAATAGTCTAAACCGCCCGGAACCATTTCGATTAGTTGCTATTATGGAACTTGAGTGAAACATCTTTATTTCAACAAATATAACTGTTGTACCCCAAAATTTTCCCTCTCATTTATCAAGATTTTTCTCACAAGACTTCTTGAACTCAAGACAAGATTAGGGTTTGGTCAGCTCAAGACATCTCATCTTGCACTGATACCCCAAAATTAGGGTTTGATTTTACACAAGGATTTTTGGACCATCAATGCTTCATGTGACTTTCATACATCATCTTGGACCCCTAAGATTGCTCATGATAAGTTTCAAGCCTTGGATCACATTTTTTATCAGTCAATTGGACAGTTGACCTAAAAAAACAGCTGTATTGGGGAAAAAGTCAACTATGGTCAATTTACAGTCAAACTTCATAATTTTTGATCCACATCAACATTCTAGACTCCTATGTACCATTAGATCAAGTTTGGATCACAATTCCTCAAGAAATTTGATCAAATCATCAAAAGGGCAAAATGGTCAAAATTAGGGTTTTGACTGAGAAAGGGCAATTTCTGATTTTTAACCTAGCCAATGACCAGTTGGGTTCAAATATGATTTCAAGGGTCCAATGGCATCATCTTGACCTAATTACATGGTTCAAAAGATCTCAAGTTCATTGGATTGACAGATGAATTTTGCAGTCAACTGATCAAAAGTCAATTGTACACTGAAAAGTCAAACTTTGACTTTTTAGTCAAAATCAAATTCCAAGGGTCATAATTCATTAAGATATGTCAAAATATGAAACTTATTCACCAAGAAAACCAATTTTGAAAATTAGGGTTTTGAATTTGAAAATTTTCATAACTTAGAATTTTTCTAAGTGTGAAAATTTTCTTATTTTTTCCCAACTTTCCACCACTTTTTCACCATGATGCATTTTGATTCAAAGAAAACTTCCAACATGAAAGTTGTAGTCCTCCATGAAATCTACAACTTTTCTTCACAAACTTTTCCCAAAAGATGCTTGTATCTCAAGTTATGAATTTGTGAACGTAGGTCCATGAACTAAATAACTTAGTGAAATTTTGCCCTAATTTAGGCAGGTTTTTGACCCAACTTCATGGACATTTTTAACCTAGTTCCAAGAGGTATCTCAAAATGAATTTCAAATATGGATTATAGAGCACATTACAAGCTTTCCAAAATGTCCAGGAACTCTCCAAGATCATTTTTGGTTAGGGAGAATCGAAGAAGGGAAATTAGCATTTTATCACTTTTGTTCATGCCATTTTCACAAAGTATCAAGTTGCAAATCAGATCTTTGATGTTTGAATCTTGATTTACAGGTCCTAAACTCATTCTACACTCCATAATTAAATGCAAAATCAGAAGTTAAAGGCTTTATCTTGGCTTTTGGAGCATTGTACAAGAGATAATTCTATTTTAGGCTTAAAGGTTACAATGCCATTTTCATAAAGGGCAACTTTTGCAACTTTGTCCATCTTGAGCCTTGGACCTGTCCCTTTGGTGCAAACAATTTCTACAGGTCACAAGCAATGTATACCAACTCTCTGAAGCTCACAAACTAGCCAGTACAAGAATATAGCAATGGTCATTTCACTTTACTTAAAATACATGAAAAGTTGCCAAAAGGTAAAAAGCTTGCACAGCTAGTGAAGAGTGGACTTGGATCCTTTCTATACATATTTACAAACTTGTTACAAAGAAAAACACGATTGCTTGACAACTGAAACACTCTCAAACTCAAAAACTCCATTTTTCTGTCCAAACATAGCAGTTCTGCAAAATCATAGCCATTTCATTTTTGGCTCGTGCGTTTTGCATTTTAACATTTGAAACACTTCATACATATCATACCAAAGCAGTCCAAGCATTCATCCTGCATCTGTAAGCCCTGTTTCATCCATTGCCATTTTCAAACTTGGAGCTTGCAGCTTGACTTGTGCAGAGACTTATGGCCATCCACAAAGCAAGCTAGGCATTGGAATAGCTTGAAGGAAGTTCAAGGAAGCTCACACAATCCTCAGGCCTCCATTAAAGTCCCTACATTGCTCTATCCAAATCCAACTGAAGGAGGTATTTTTCAAAACTCTATCTCTGTATTTAGGCATCCTTAAGCCACGATTTGTGAAGAAAAGATGTAGTCTATAACATGGTGAAGTTGTACATATGCATACTTTTCATTTATATTAACCATGCTGAGAGAATTTGAAGCTTGAAGTTCATGAAAATGTTAGGTCACGAATTAGGGCTGCCAAAATTCTCTCTGATCTTTGAGAGTTAGGTTACAAATTTTATATGGTTGGAATCGTGAGATTAAATGCCACAAGTTTCATGTTATAAGTTTTTGTTTTTGTGCAAGCATCTGAGAGTTACAGGTTGAACGAAAACGCGCACGCAGAAGCTGAAGGACAGGGACGAAGTTGTTGTTCTGGGCTTTTTGTTGCATTGGGATTTTTGTTTTTACTTTTTGCACCTCCTGACCCACTATTTGCACCCCCTGACTTATTTTGTTATATTTTTCATATTTTCTTCACATTTTTATATTTTATTACTTTTGATTATTTTTTTTGAATATTAAAAAAACCCAAAAATAATTTCTTTATTTTTGCAATTTTATTTTTTTTTATTTATTTTTTCACATGAAAAATAGTTTATTTTAATAAATAGAACTTATTTTCTTAAATAGTTTGTAAATAAATATAATAAATACTTAATATTTTTTATCATATTATTTATACTCATAAATATTTATTTTCTACACATATTTAATTTTTAATATTTGCATATAATATTATTTATTATTTTCTTGTACAAAAATGGACAGAATAATAACATAAAGCATTATTTTCTTTTAATAAAAAATTAGGGTTTCATCCCTTTCCAAAAATAATAATATCTTTTCTTTTATTTCTAGGGTTTAAATAAATTATTTTCTCATACATTAAACAAATACAAAACATTTTTTTGCATAAATACATTTGCATTGCATTTTAATATTTGTATATTTATTTAATGCGCATAATATTCAATTGGGTTGTAATAGTATTTTTAGGTTTATATTTGTGCAATATCCCCATTCAAAAACTTGTATCCCCCCTCCCATAATAATTGTTGTAATAGTTTAGTTTATTTTACGCAATTTATTGCTTTTATATACCATGATTAGTAAAACTAGGGTTTAGCATGACAAGAACAAAAACAAGCAAAATAGAAGGAAAAAAACCTAATGCAAGACAAAAGCATGTAAAATGACACACTTTGCACACAAGCACCCTTAGGGTTTCTCCCACTTGGTTGCCTAAATAAAAATGGCCATGTTACGCACGCGAAGTATCTTGGCAAAACAAAATAAATATAAGATCATAGACCCTCAATGACGCTATTCAAGGTTGCCTAAACAAAGATGATCTTGGTCCCTCAAAAAATTGCTAAGATACTTGGCAACATTGCTATCATGGTTATACAATGACCCACGCCCGTCCCGTTTACATCCAAAGATAGGGTTGTTTACCAAATCAATGGTAAATCAACAATGTCAAAGGAATAAAAATGCACAAGAAAGACATTTGAGTAGGTAGATTAGCTTCTAGTTACTTGTTACATTTCAAAACAATCCTTGCTATTTTCAAAAACAAACATACACACATTTCAAAACATCTTACAAAACATTGAAACATTTTTCAAAAGACAAACATCTTTGTATACATTCTTACGAACGAGAATCATTACAAAGATTGCCTAAACGAATGGCCTCTTTTCAAAATACTTTCAAAACCACACCAAGCACCATTTCAAACAAAACAAAGCAAAACAAGTGATCTAAACAAGTAACTAAGAGCCCATGGAAAACCATGGATGAAAAGGGTGCTAGAACCTTCCCTTTTCATAATCTACCCCCCGAACTCAAGAAAACATCTCAAAGGTCTTTCATGTTCTTTTTTACCTTTCCTTTTGGATAAAAGAAAAGTCGGTGGCAACTCTTGCTAACCGCAACATTTACGAACACAAACGCAAAACCTCAAGTCAGTTCTCCCACCGCATCACAGAGCTGGCGACTCTGCTGGGGAAATGTTCTAAAAGTGGGGTTACCTTAGGGTTTAGATCACCTTTATTTGCTTACAATTGTTTGACTTGTTTGCTTTACAATTATGGTTCTTTGTTTGGGTTTGAATCCTCCACCCGGATTTGGGAAACATTATAGGTAAATAGCAATACGTTGTGGAAACGGTGCGGGGTATACCGACATGGTCTAAGCAATAGCTATATTAGTGTGCCATATTTGTGGGTACCGGTAACCTTTGAGTCAATCAAAGAGGATACGGGACCGCTGAGTGATGTCATGAAGCACTAATGAACTTCTAGAACCTTTACTTGACCAACTTGGCCTTTTAGGATGTAGTGAGATGACCGGCTTTGGTGCAGTCCGAAGTTGGTTGATACTCGATACTACACTCATTAAGGGTTGGTTTCTTGGAATATTTCGGTCTCTAGTAAAGAGGCTTGAACTGAAACTATGAACAAGGAAACAATCCAGTGATATTGAGCTCCTTAGAACCCGTTTACTATTAATAGGACAGGTTGAGCCAACTAAACTTCAAGAGGGTACTTACCTATAAACCCCATGCAAGCCTAAACTAGGAACTTGTGTGATTTGCTTGCACATGTATACTTGTGCATAACATCATGGACATCATGAACATCATATGCATTCACTAACCATTTTAAGGATTTTTGAGATTCATCTTTGTTCTTGTTTTGTAGGTTATGGATTCACTTCGCAGGAAAACTATCCAAATCAACCTTGTAAGAATTCCTCCACAACTCAAGGAGCTAGCTTCAAGGATTCCTGAGAATTCTCCATTCACCGAGAGACATGGTCGTCTACTCAACTTGGTCACTTCCAACACAGAGGAGGATATGATGAAAGTTCTCTTCCAGTTCTTTGACCCTTTGCATCATTGCTTCACATTTCCTGACTATCAACTTGTGCCTACTTTGGAAGAGTTCTATCAACTTCTGAGGATTCCTGTTCTCAATCAACTACCTTTAAACGGTACGGAAAGAGATCCAAAGCCAGAAGAGATTGCTCAAGCCCTGCACTTGCACTCATCTGATGTCACAACTCATTGGGAAACTAGAAGTGGTGTCAAAGGCTTCTTGGAAAAGTTTCTATTTGAGAAGGCCCAAAGCTGTTGGAATTCCCTAGACTTGCAAGCTTTTGAGGAGATTGTAGCTCTTCTCATCTATAGGATGATCTTGTTCCCTAATCCTGACCAACTCATAGATGTGAGCGCTGTCAAAATCTTCATGTCTCGCAACCCGGTGCCTACATTGCTTGGGGATGTCCTCCACTCTTTTCACACTTGTACAATGAGGAAAAGAGGTGTTCTTATGTGTTGTACTCCTCTTCTGGAAAGATGGTTTATTTCTCATATTCCCCAATCAGTCTTGAAGAATGAGCAAGGTTTGAGGTGGTCACAAAGGTTAATAACGCTTACACATTCAGATATCCATTGGTGTTCTCGATCCAAAGAGAATGTCACCATTGTTGACCGTTGTGGGGAATTCCCTAATGTCCCTATACTTGGCATTAGGGGAGGCATCACCTACAACCCATGCTTAGCTCTAAGACAGTTTGGTTATGCCTGAAGGGATGGCCCACATGATATGCTGATTCAAGGCCTGGTTTTCGACTATGACAACGACGATCAAGGACTCCGCCAGAGATTCATCCGAGCTTGGAGGATACTAAACAAGGTGGATAGCAAGACTTTGGGACACAAGAATTCCATCCCTCTTGAGCCTTACCTCAAGTGGGTACGAACCCGCGCTCAAAGTCTTATGATGTCTTATCCCTCCATTCTCCCAGTGATTATAGAGCCTGCTAAGGAAGGAGAGGTTGCATACACCATCCTACATCCTGACATGCCGACATCACTCGAAGATCTACAAAAAGGTTGGATACAGCTCAAAGAAGAACACAATACTTTCGAAGCCCAATTCTACACAAGCGAGAAGAAGGTTTTGGAACTCACTCGGCTACTTCATGAAGAGCAGGCTCTCAACACCTACATTGCACCAAAGAGGATACGCAACGTCTTTTTACCTTAGAATTCTGTATTATTTTTCCCAAGGAGCATTGATGTACTTCAAAATTCTATCTTATTAATATGACGTGTGTTTCTTTTTTGTTTTAAAACAAATTTGAATTTCTGAATCCTTGAAAGCATTGCATGAATACATATCATTCATCATAAGCATAAACAGGTCTTCACACCAAGTTTCTTCATCTCTCTATTGTTTATTTTAGTAAGATGGATATCGAACAAACGGTCAAAGATCTGCAAGCTCAGAATTCAAAATTTCAACAGTTACTCATGACCTTAGCCAAGGGGCAAGAGGAGCTGAAGACTCTGCTAGAAAAAGAGAAAGAAAAAGAGAAAAAGAAGAAGAAACCAGCTGGTGTGGTTATCATGGGCAGAAGATTTCAGGGACAAGCCAGAAGGACCTTAGAATTTCCAACAACATATGATGAAGGGGAAAGAAAAGGAAAAGAAATGGCAGTACCATCAGATTCTGAAGAAGAAGAAGAGGAAGAGGAGGACTACTCTAAACAACAATACCCTCCGGCTGATGACAAGTACAAACACCTTGAAGAGCGACTAAGCGCTATGGAAATCTAGAGAGTACCGGGGCTAGATTTTGAGGAGTTAGGGTTGATGTCAGGAATTGTAATCCCTCCAAAGTTTAAAGTGCCACTGTTTCCCAAGTATGATGGGGTGTCTGCCGACAAAGACCTGTGGGTCCACTTTTTCCAAGACAGTTTATCAGGAACGCAACTTGATTGGTTCTACCAGTTGGAAAGGGCTGATGTCCACAATTGGGAAGACTTAGCAGTAGCTTTCTATAAACAGTATCAATACAACGCCGACTTGGCACCGACCCGTACTCAGCTACAATGTATGGCTATGGCTTCCAATGAGGGCTTTAAAGATTATGCGCAAAAGTGGAGAGACCTAGCCGGAAGGGTGCAACCCCCTGTATCTGAGAGGGAGTTGGTGGACATGTTCTTAGGAACTCTTTCAGGCCCTTTCTTCAATCATCTGATTGGGAGTTCTTCTGTAGGATTTACTGAATTGATCTTAACCAGCGAAAGAGTAGAGGCTGGTATAAGGAGTGGGAAAATTCAGAAACATGTGTCTGCCTCAACAGTTGTGAAAAAGCCCTTCATTGGAAGAAAGGAAGTATCTGCTGTCTATTCACAGAAGAATCATGGAAGAACTGAGCACCAACCAACGGTGGGGGATGTTATGATTCCAAAGCCTGCATCAGACCAGCCGAGAAATAACTAGCAAAGGGTGGAAAGGCCAGTACGGCAATTCACCAAGATTAACATGACTCCAGCCCAAGTTCTACCACATCTCCTGAATTTGAATCTGGCCACTCTAAAAGAGGCCCCAAAGAATCCCAATACTATGTTTCCATATTACCATCCCAACACCAGATGCGTGTACCATTCTGAAAGTCCAGGGCACGACACCAACAACTGTTGGGCTCTGAAGAACAAGATTCAAGATCTGATAGATGCAAAGTGTTGTACCCCAAAATTAGCCCTCCCATTTCCTCAACATTTTCTCATCACAAAACCCTTGAAGATCCAGATCCAGTTAGGGTTTCCTCTGCTCAAGACTTCTCCTTGCACTGTGGACCCAAATTAGGGTTTGTGTTTGCACAAAGATGTTTTGACCTAAAATGCCTAATATGACTTTCATGCTTCATGTTGGACTCCCAAGTTTATTCATACCAAGTTTCAAGTCTTGATTCCAAGTTTTGCCCAGTCAATTGGACAGTTGACCTAGAAATCAGCTGTATTGAGGAAAAAGTCAACTGTGACCAATTGACAGTCAAATCTCATGAAAATTGACCCACATCAACATTATGAACTCATATGAACCATTTGATCAAGTTTGGATCACAATTCCACAAGAAATTTGATCAGATCACCAAAAGGGCAAAATGGTCATTTTTAGGGTTTTGACTGCACAGAGGCAATTTTTGACTGTTTGACCTAGCCAATGACAAACCAAGCTCACATATGGACTCAAGGACCCCATGGAATTATCTTGACATACTCAACAAGTTCAAAAGATCCCAAACACACAAGATTGACAGTTGAATTTCCCAGTCAATTGATCAATTTTGACTGTATACTGAAAAGTCAAACTTTGACTTTTTGGTCAAAATCAAGTGTCAAGATTCATTTTTCATCAAAACATGCCAAATCATGAAACTTGTTCATCAAGAAATCAAGAAATGCAAATTAGGGTTTGAAATGGGAATTTTTCATAACTTAGAATTTTTCTAAGTTATGGAAAACCCTAATTTTTTCCCAACTTTGCCCCACTTTCTCACCAAGATTCATTTGGATTCAAACAAAAGTCAAAACATGAAAGTTGTAGCTTGTTGCATAATCTACAACTTTGATTCACAAAGTTTTCCAAAATGAGGCTTGTATCTCAAGTTACAAATTTTTGAATAAGGGCACTAAACCATTCATAACTTAGTGAAAATTTGACCTTTTTGACAAGGTTTTCTACCTAACTTCAAGGCCATTTTCCATACACTTCCACTTGGAATTTCAATTTGCATTTCAAATATGGATTGTAGTACACATTCCAAGCTTTCCAAAATGTCCAAGAACTTCTCAAACAACCTCATAACTTGAGAGAATCGAATTTCACAATATGGCAAAAATCCACTTTTGAATGGTTCATGAACATGTTCATAACTTAGGCCATTTTCAAATCAGCATAGTTTGTGCTACATTACAGGTCCTAAAACCCTTTGACACTCATAAATTTAATGCAAAACCATTGTGTCAAGTTGTTATTCTAAGCCTTTGGACATTACATGGAGAATTAACCCTAAACTAGAAAAAGCACTATTTCCATTTTTGAAAAGGAGAACTTTATGTCAAGTTTGCAATCCAAGTGGTACAGTCCAAATCTTCTTGGCACAAGTTTGTGAGCAAATTGCACTGATCAAGGCCAATGTGTGCAGCATAGTGTGAGGGCCTGTACAGGCTAGAACCATCAAGTGGCCATTGCTTGCTTCAAGTTCAAGTAAGATAGCATAACTTGTACCAACTTCCATCTCAGCTTACAAACACCTAGACAAACTTATCAAACACATTCCACACATCTCAACCAAGCTATTGCACGAGCCTTTTACCTCCAATCCCTCCCAAAACTCAGAATCACCTTGAAACTGCTCAAACAGAGCAACCTCTACAGATTGAGTTCCAACTCTCAATCCTTTCAAGCATTCTTGCCCAAACCAGTTCATACACCTTCCCTACCATCTATGCAAGCTAACCAAAAGCTAAAACACAACCTGTAATCCCTCTAACTGGTTCCACCATTTTCACATTTCTGATTTGCAGGTTAAGTGCTCTAGCTCAATTCAAAAGCTTTCAAGACAAAGTAAAGCTTGGAATAGCATCCTTGGACCTCAAGGAAACTATCCCAATCATCACCTTGCACTGAAAGCTTCTCCATTGCCAGATAGAACTTCAACTGAACAGGTAAGTTTTTGAATTCGTATCTCTCTTATTAGACATTGTTAGCTTTAGGTTTGTGAAGAGAATATGTCATAATCATTGCCCTGAACATGCCCATATAATTAGATTTTATTTATATTATATGTGTTGCAAGAATTTGATGTCTGAACTTTGAACAAAAATTAGGTTAAGAATTGGGAGAGAAGAAATTCTCTCTCATTTCTGAGAGTTAAAACATGTTTTTTATATGTGTGAATTCGTGGGAAGATGCTTAACAGTTTTGATGTGGAAGTTTTTGCTAAAACTCAAGGAATCAGGACCTTGCAATGGAAGAAAAGTGGCGCGTGTTTTGTTCAAACAGAAGGCTGGAGGTTGAAGAAAGGTCTTCATGGGCTGGGCCTGTGTTGACTTTTCTTTTTGCACCACATAATTGCTTCTGCACCCCCTGAGCCCATTTGGTTTATTTTTAATGATTTCTGACTTTCTCTTTTTTTTTTTATTGATTCATTTATTTTTTCTCATGCTATTAAAAATATAAAAATCTTTTTTCTCACCATTTTTTAATTTATTAGGTATTTATGTGATTTTCTTTTGATTAATACACAAATAAATGAAAATATACATTTCATTAAAAATATTGAGAAATATGTAAAAATACTTTTATTTTCATTTTTATTTTATTTTACCTTCTGAAAATACTTTATATACAAAATACTTTTTTTACAAATATTAAATATTATTATTATTTATATATATATATAATACATATTTAAAATAATACATATATACATATATTTATTAATATATTTAGGATAAATACAAAATATATACACTTTTGTTTTTTTTCTTATTAATATTTAATATAGAAATACATTTTTGACAAATATCTCATTTTATTTTATTTTTGTATATATAAATAAATATTTGTACATAATAAATTAATAATGTATTTTATTTAATAGAATTAGGGTTTTACCCTAAATATGAAAATACTCCAAAAAATACCTTTTTATTTCCTTTTTTATTTCACATAAATAATATTCTCTTTTTATACATATAAAAATTATTTTTACATTTTGCATATTTATTTCAATTTCCATTTAATTATACAATTATTTGTCTTGTAAATATTCAACATTGATGTAATAGTTTTAGGTTTAAATTCCTTATCAAAATCCCCATTTGAACATTTGTACCCCCCTTCCCATATTTGGTTTTGTAATAGCTTAGTAAATTTATTTTCGCACTTTATTGCTTTCTAAATTATACCATGTTAGAATTAGGATTTGTATGCGAAAAACGACAAAATAGTTATGACCTAATCTCAAGACAAACAAGCACGAAAATGAACACACAAATCACACTTGCACCCCCTAGGGTATTCCACTTGTTGCCTTTCAAAATTGGGCCATATTGCATGTTAGGTCTCTTTGGGCAAAACAAACAAATCAAATGATCATAGTCCCTCGATAACACTTTCAAAATGTTGCTTAAACAAATGATCAAGTCCCTTAAAGAAAATGCCCAAAGATACTTGGCACCATTGCAATTATGGTCTAAACGATGACCCGCGCCCGTCCCTTTCACATCCTAACATGAGATTGTCCACCAAATACAATGGTGGAACAAACTTATCAAAAGGGTTAAAACATAGCAATAATCTTTGAGAAATTTAGGAGTAGATAACCTCTTAGTTACTTGAATCAAAACTTGCAAAAACAAAACACTTGCCTATTTTAAAACACACCTCACAACACTTTCAAAACAACTTCCAAAAAAACAAAATAAAAACCTTTTCAAAAGACATACACCTTTGTATACATCCCCACATGGATCATTACAAAGGTTGCCACCACAATGGCTTCTTTTCAAAACATTTTTCAAACCCACACACACAAGCACCATTTCAAACAATTGAAAATAAAAGGCAAGTGATCTAAGCAAGTAACTAAGAGCCCATGGATAACCATGGATAGAAAGGGTGCTAATACCTTCCCTTTCTATAATCTACTCCCCGAACCCAAGAAAACATCTCAAAGGTTTTTCTGTGCTTTTTAAACCTTTCCTTAGGATAAAATAAAAAGTCGGTGGCGACTCTTGCTCAACCGAAACATTTGCAAACGCAAAACCTCAAGTCAGTTCTCCCACCGTATCACAGAACTGGCGACTCTGCTGGGGACTAACTTATAAAGTGGAGTAACCTTAGGGCTTAGATCACCTTTGTTTTCAATTGTTTGCTTTGTTTGCTTTTATATTTGTGGGCTTTGCATCGGAGTTTCATAGATCCTAACCCGGATCTGGGAAATACCCTTTTTAGGTAGCATCATCTGTGAGGGACCTGTCCGGCGTAGACTGACATGGGTGAAGCAGTGGCTACGTTGGTGTGGCATCTTGGTCTGTACCTATATCCCTTGTGTTGCAACGGGGAGAATATAGGTCTTCTAAGGAGTCATTAAACACCAACCAACCATAGAACCCTAAATTGACCAACTTGGCCATTAGGACAGTAGCAGTATGCTACACTCATTGAGGCTAAACTCTCGAGATGGTTCTGGCCGCGAGAAAAGATTGCGATGCTGGAGTTATGACTGATTGAGGGTAGCCAATGATTTGAGATCCCCTAGAACCCGGTTACTTTTGATAGGGCAGGTTTTAACCAACGAAACCAAAAGAGGGTAATACCTGAAATTCATGCTGGCCTAAAACCTAAGGGTGTCTTGTGTGACTTGTGTGCCTTACCATGCTTGCCTATGTGAATACTTGTGGTGTGCCTCATCATAACATCATGCCATCGTACCATTGCATGCATCCTGTATAAAGGACTAACCCATTTCAAAGACAAAAAAAGGTTTCATCTTTGCTCTGTTTTGTAGGACATCATGATGCCCGTGCGTAGGAATACTGTCCGGCTCAACTTTGTTCAACCACCAACTTTACTCAAGGATTTGGTTGGTAGGATTCCAAACACCTCTTCCTTCATCAACAGACATGGTTCTCTCCTTGGCTTGATCACTGCAAAATGGGACCAACAACTGATAAGTGTTCTGACCCAGTTTTATGACCCTCTGTGTCATTGTTTCACCTTTCAAGACTTCCAGTTGGTTCCTACCCTGGAAGAACTCTCTTACCTGCTTGGGATCCCTGTCTTGGAACAAACTCCATTCACTGGTTTGGAAAAGACTCCTAGGCCTGAAGAGATTGCTGCAATTCTCCCCTTGACCAAAGAAGAGGTATTGTCTAACTGGGAAACTAGAAATGGAGTCAAGGGCTTTTTGGTCAAATTTCTGGTTGGCAAGGCTAATGATTTCTGGAATGACTTGGACTTCAGGGCGTACGAGGATATTCTAGCTCTTTTGATCTATGGTCTGATATTGTTTCCCAATCCTGACACCTTTATCAGTATCCATGTCATAAGGATCTTCATGTCTCGGAATCCGGTACCCACTCTTTTGGGTGATATCCTGCAACAACTCTATGCTCGTACTGCTCGAAAACGGGGAACTCCGTGGTGTTGTGCTCCTTTACTAGTGAGGTGGTTTATTTCGCACCTTCCTAAGTTCGTGCTGAAGAATGAAGAAGGAAAAGGTTGGGCTCAGAGGTTAATGTCTTTCACAGATAATGACATCACTTGGACTCTCAGAGGTTTGGATGAGGTAGCTGTTATTGATCGTTGCGGAGAATACCCGAATGTTCCGTTGATGGGTATCCAAGGAGGAATCTCTTATAATCCATGCTTAGCTCTCCGTCAGTTTGGAAGAGCCAGAGGAGTTGGGCCTCATGAAATGCTGGTTCCTCACTTTCATTTTGAGTATCAGACCGACAGTGACAAACTACGCCATGGATTCATTAGAGCTTGGGACAGAATTCACAAAGCTGACCCACATGAGTTAGGGCCAAAGACTTCTCTACCAATGGAGCCCTATTGCAAATGGGTCCGCATCCGTGCTCAGAGGTTAGGTATGCCGTACGAAGTTGTTAGACCTCTCATTCTTGAATCTCCTGATGAAGATGGGATTCCTCCAACTGTCCTCCCTCCTCAGATACCTACTGATTTTGACACAATGAAGAGATCTTGGGCGCAGCTAAAGGAAGAACGGGATTTCTATCGGGAGAAGTTCAACGAGCAGGAACAGAAGATCCAGAGGCTGACTAAGCAATTGGAAGAAGAGAGAGTCCTGAACAACTACATCAACACTGAGAAAAGGAGGCCATGGGAGCATTGATGGGCTTTGGATATTTCCTTTTATAGCTTTTATTTCCTTTCCAGTATTTTTCATTCCTGTAAGGCCTAAGGGCGAATTGTTGAACAATTGAAAATTTTAATCTAATGAAGTGTGTTTCCCTTTTTGTCTACAAAGTTGAATCTTGTTTTTCTTTGAAAACATAAAACATACGCATTCCATTGCACCATATGCATAGCAGGTACCCTATTTCACAGGTTGCTTAATCTCCTTCGTTGTTTATTTTGAACAGTCATCATGAATCCAGACTCATCCAGTGAGCAAGCAATCAAGGCCCTTCAGGCCCAAAGTGCACAGTTTCAAGAGATGGTCCTGAGCCTGGCCCAAGGTCAGCAAGAGTCGAAGACTCTACTCCTGAAGAAGAAGAAGAAAAAGAGGACTGCGTTGTTCAACACTGGACGCAGATTTGGGAACACACTCCATAATGAAGCTGAACCAACCACTTCTTCTGCTGAGAAAAATAGTCCCCAAGGGGGAGGAGCTCCTAGTCCCGCAGTCTCCGACAACGAGATGGACTATAACGACGAACAATACCCACCTGCTGCTGACAGATACAAGCAATTGGAGGACCGCTTGAGCGCCATGGAAATTCAGAATGTGTCGGGGCTGGATTTCGGAGATCTGGGGTTATCTTCTGGGGTAGTAATTCCACACAAGTTTAAGGCGCCTGCCTTCGCCAAGTATGATGGGGTCTCCTGCCCAAAGCTGCATTTGAGGTCGTACGTAAGGAAGATCCAACCTTACACGGCGGATAAGAACCTTTGGATTCACTTCTTCCAAGATAGCCTTTCGGGGTCACAGCTTGAATGGTTCTACCAATTAGATGGAACTAGCATCCGACACTGGGAAGATTTGGCAACCGCATTCTACAGACAATACCAATACAATTCTGATCTCGCTCCTACACGTGCCCAACTTCAGGGTATGTCTCTAGGAACGGGTGAAGGGTTCAAAGAATACGCATAAAAATGGAGAGATTTGGCCGGCAGGGTGCAGCCTCCATTGACTGATCATGAGCTGGTTGATATGTTCCTAGGGACTTTGTCTGGTCCATTTTTCAATCATTTGGTTGGTAACTCCTCCGCTGGGTTTACGGATTTGCTTCTGATGGGAGAAAGAATTGAAGCTGGCATCAGGTCAGGAAAGATACAAAAAGCTGCCTCCACAAGTACTGAAAAGAGGCCGTTTAAGAAGGAAGCAAGCGCCGTCTATGGTCCTAGATGACAAGTCAAGCCCGAAAGTCGCCAAGCCGTCAATGCTTTGGTCATTTCAAAACCTATTGCTGCTCCTCAGCAGTATAATCAACAAAGAAGTGAAAGGCCCAAGAGGCAGTATACTCGGTTGAGTATGACCTTATCTCAAATTTTACCCCAACTGTTATCAACCAACTTGGTGACCCTCAAAGAAGCTCCTAAGGTCGTCAACACTGCGTCTCCTAAGTATAACCCAAATGCCCGGTGTGCTTATCATTCTGATAGTCCCGGGCACACTACTGATGATTGCTGGGCCTTGAGAAACAAAGTGCAAGATCTTATCGACGCAAAGGAAATTCAGTTTGAAGCGCCTGAAAGACCGAATGTTGTAACTGCTCCTATGCCCCAGCATAGAGTAAATGCCATTGAGGAAGAGTTGTATGTTGTTTCGGTGAATGAAGTTGTTACCCCTCTTTTGACTGTTAAGAGGAACTTACTACTAGCCGGTTTATTTCCGGGTTGTAGTAAGGGTTGCCTCCTGTGTGCTGTTATCCCTACCGGTTGTCCACTGCTGAAATCAGGCATCCAAAGCCTGATGGATAGCAAGGAAATTCTGTTCAAGAAAACTGTTGTTCCGTTTGTTTCCATTGAAGAAATTTATGTTGTCACAATTTACAATCCTGCCAAAGCTCCCATAAAGAAACCAGTCCAAATTATGTCTGTTGCACCCATCACTATTACTGTCCCGGGGCCTCTCCCGTATGAGTCTGATAAAGCTGTTCCATGGCATTATGGAGCCGACGTGTATGTGCTTGGGGTGAAGCAGGAGTTCAACACCAATACCAGTATCAGTAGCATCACTGGTCCCGCCAAGATTACCCGCAGTGGCAGGCTCTTCTCGCCTGACATTGCACCGCCAGTTATCCGAAAACCTCTCACCATCACACCCGCAAGTGTGCATGTTCCAATTCAAGTTCCTGTGTCTACTACTGCCGCCGAGTCTTCTGATACTCGGGGCAAAGAAGTTGCTACTGATTTGCCTGCCAGGACGGAGGCACCAAAAAAGAAGACTGCTGTGGAAGCCTCCCAACAAGAAATGGAGGAAATTCTTAAAATCATCAAAAAGAGTGACTTTAACATTGTTGAACAATTGGGGCATACTCCCTCCAAAATCTCTATGCTATCATTACTGCTATGCTCAGAGGCCCATGCAAAAGCCCTGATTTCATTTCTGAAAACGGCCCATGTACCGCAAGAGACCTCCGCGGATCAATTCACCGACTGTGTGGCTAATCTGACAGCTGACAATGGCTTAGGGTTCTCAGATGCTGACCTTACCGCCAAAGGGAAAAATCACAATGATGCCCTGCATGTTTCCATAGAATGCAGGGGCACTACTCTCGCACACGTGTTAGTGGATACCGGCTCTTCCCTGAATGTTTTGCCCAAGAAAGCACTGGATCGCTTGGATTGTGAGGGCCTGGAGTTGAAACCTAGTAACATCGTTGTTAGAGCCTTCGACGGTTCTAAGAGGATGGTGCACGGTGAAGTAGACATCCCTATTCGTGTGGGTTCCCAAGTTTTCAACTCAACGTTCTATGTAATGGATATTCGTCCATCTTATTCCTGCTTGTTGGGTTGACCCTGGATTCACAAAGCTGGGGCAGTAACATCCACTCTACACCAAAAGCTCAAATACCCTGTCAAAGGGAAGATTGTTACTGTACAGGGTGAGGAGGAATACATGGTTAGTCACTTGAATTCATTCCGGTATATCGAGATGGACGGGGAGTTTATTGAAACCCCCTTTCAGCATTTTGAGGAAGTACCCCCAGTGTTGGCATCAGCTGAGGCAGTAGTTGGAGAAGATTTTCTATTGAAGATGGCGTTCTTGAAGGATGCCCGGGCTGTAATCGAGAAAGGAAATTGTACAAACTGGGGTCAGCTTCCTGACTTCACTCAAAAGAACGACAAGTTTGGGTTGGGCTTTACTGCAGAGGCTCAGAGGGCTGTGCGCAAGGAAAAGATCAGAAAGGCTTCGGTGTTTATCTCCAACCCAGGAGTGAATGCTATCGAGGAGGATGTAGAGGAAGCAGAGTTTGACAGTTGGATCTACCCGACTACCAGCAACGGACCAAGCAACTGGACGGCAAAGGATTTTACACCTATCACATTTGTCACGCAGTAATTAATTTCTTTTGATTTCCAATTTGTAACAAACAATATGTTAAAACTTTGTTGGCTCGGTGTCCTACCCGGGGCATCGTAGCTCCATTTGTGAGGGCTTTTTGTATGACATTTCCATATATCATCAATCAAAACATTGGACGTTTGTTGCATTTCAAATTTTGTGCTCTTTTTCTTTCTGTGTTATATATATTGCAAAACAGCTATATTTACACACACTCACTTATACAGGTTTCAATCCACTCTGGATCTCACTGGTAACAGCTATGCTACCACCAGTTATGACTTCGAGAATCCGATCAACTTGGCCGAAGACGAAGGTGAAGATGATTGTGAAGTGCCTGGTAAACTCGCAAGACTTCTACTCCAGGAAGAGAGGGCTATTCAGCCACATGAAGAGCCGGTGGAAACAGTTAACCTGGGTACTGAGACAGATAAGAAAGAAGTCAAGATTTGTGCCAATCTAGAGCTCAGTGTGAAGCAACGATTGATCCAGATGCTACGTGATTACATGGAGATATTTGCTTGGTCCTATGAAGACATGCCTGGTTTGGATGCCGACATTGTAGTTCACCACCTACCAACCAAGGAAGACTGCCCTCCGATAAAGCAAAAGGTCCGCCGTATGCGCCCAGAGATGTCTGAAAAGATCAAGGCTGAGGTTATGAAGCAATTCGATGCTGGGTTTCTAGCAGTAACTTCTTACCCTCAGTGGGTTGCCAATGTGGTGCCGGTGCCGAAGAAGGACGGTAAAGTCAGAATGTGTGTTGACTATAGGGACTTGAACAGGGCAAGCCCCAAGGATGACTTCCCCTTACCTCACATCGACGTTCTTGTTGACAATACCGCTCAACACAAGGTTTTCTCCTTCATGGATGGTTTTTCAGGGTATAATCAGATCAAGATGGCTCCGGAGGATATGGAAAAGACTACCTTTGTGACTCAGTGGGGCACCTTCTGCTACAAGGTCATGCCATTCGGGTTGAAAAATGTTGGGGCAACCTATCAACGTGCCATGGTTGCTTTATTTCATGATATGATCCATCATGAGATTGAGGTATACGTTGATGACATGATTGCAAGGTCTCAAACTGAGGAGGAGCACCTTGATCATCTGAGGAAGTTGTTTGACCGACTCAAGTTATACAAGCTGAGGTTGAATCCCAACAAATGCACCTTTGGGGTAAGATCCGGAAAATTGCTAAGTTTCATTGTAAGTGATAAAGGTATTCAGGTGGACCCTGCCAAGGTAAAAGCCATACAAGAGATGCCGACTCCAAAGACAGAGAAAGAAGTCAGAGGTTTCCTGGGACGACTGAATTACATTGCCCGATTCATCTCACATCTGACTGCTACTTGTGAGCCAATCTTCAAATTATTGAAGAAAGATCAAGTAGTACGCTGGAACGATGAATGTCAGGCCGCCTTTGAAAATATAAAGGAATATCTCCAAGAGCCACCCATTCTTATGCCACCAGTGGAAGGAAGACCTCTAATACTATATTTAACAGTACTTGACAATTCAATGGGGTGTGTGCTGGGGCAGCATGACGAGTCTGGCCGAAAAGAGCATGCTATTTATTACTTGAGCAAAAAGTTTACCGACTGTGAGTCTTGTTACTCACTGCTTGAGAAAACTTGCTGCACTCTAGTATGGGCTGCTCGCCGGCTGAGACAGTATATGCTGACTCACACTACTCTATTGATCTCAAAGATGGATCCCATCAAGTACATATTTGAAAAGCCCGCTCTGTCTGGAAGAATAGCAAGATGGCAAATGATCTTAACAGAGTATGATATCCGGTATACAACTCAGAAAGCAATTAAAGGAAGTGTACTGGCAGATCATTTGGCACACCAACCTGTGGACGATTACCAATCATTAAACTTTGATTTTCCGGACGAAGACATCATGGTGGTAACCAACTGTGAAGTACCTGGACCGGATGAAGGACCTGAGGAAGGATCCCGATGGTCTATGCATTTTGACGGAGCCTCCAATGCTTTGGGTAACGGCGTCGGCGCTGTAATCATATCTCCCAAAGGAACTCATACTCCACTCACCGCCCGATTGTGTTTCAACTGCACCAACAACATGGCAGAATATGAGGCATGTATCATGGGTCTACAAGCTGCAATCGACTTAAGGATCAAGTTTCTGAGTGTCTTCGGAGATTCCGCTCTCGTGATCAATCAGATCAAAGGCGAGTGGGATACGAAACACCCAAATCTCATTCCTTACAAGGAGTATGTGTCAACCTTGCTTCCCCACTTTGAAGAAATAACTTTTGAGCACTTCCCAAGAGAGGAGAATCAGCTAGCGGATGCACTGGCTACAATGTCTTCAATGTTCAAAGTTAAATGGGACAATGAGGCTCCCCGGATCATTATCTGGAAGTTGGATGAACCGGCCTACTGCTGCGATCTTGAGACCGAAAAGGTGACTGAAAAACCCTGGTATCATGAGGTGAAGAGGTATTTGGAAGCTCAGGAATACCCTGAAGGTGCATCTGTCAATGACAAGAAGTTCATGAGAAGGTTTGCGGCGAAATTCTTCCTCAGCAACGGCATTCTCTAAAAACGGAATCATGATTCAACTCTACTACGTTGTGTGGATAAGGCTGAAGCAGAGAAGATCATGATAGAACTGCATGAAGGTACATTCGGGACACATTCCAGTGGACACACCATGGCAAAGAAGATCCTTCGGGCAGGATATTTCTGGTCCACAATGGAAGCCAATTATTACCAGCACTCTCGAACTTGTCACAAATGCCAGATCTATGCTGACAAGGTGCACATTCCTCCGGTTCCTCTGAACTTCCTGACGGCACCTTGGCCTTTTGCAATGTGGGGCATTGATATGATCGGTGAGATCCGACCGACGGCATCCAATGGGCATCGTTTCATCTTGGTGGCAATCGATTACTTCACAAAGTGGGTTGAGGCAGCTTCCTATGCCACGGTAACCAAGAGCGTCGTGGCAAGTTTCATCCGGCATAATCTGATATGTCGGTACGGCGTCCCGGAAAGAATCATTACGGACAATGGTACCAATCTCAATAACACGATGATCACTGAACTCTGTGAATAATTCAAGATACAGCACCACAACTCTTCTCCCTACCGGCCGAAGATGAATGGGGCTGTAGAGGCAGCTAATAAAAATATCAAGAAAATTGTGCAGAAGATGACAGTGACCTATAAAGATTGGCACGAGATGTTACCATTCGCTCTTCATGGGTACCGTACCTCAGCAAGGACGTCAATAGGGGCAACTCCTTTCTCCTTGGTCTATAGCATGGAGGCAGTCCTGCCAATTGAAGTCCAGATACCCTCTCTCCGAATAATGAAGGATGCGGATTTGAATGAAGATGACTGGATCCATACTCGACTTGATCAATTAAATCTGATTGACGAAAAGAGGCTCACTGCTATCTGTCATGGTCAAACGTATCAAAAACGGATGATCGGGGCATTTAACAAGAAAGTCAAACCACAAGAGTATCAAGTTGGGGACCTGGTAATCAAACGCATCATCCTTCCTCAAAGTGATCCCCGGGGAAAATGGACCCCTACGTACGAAGGGCCATTTATGGTTAAACATGTGTTCTCAGGAGGAGCCATGATCCTAACCACCATGGATGGTGACGACCTTCCTCACCCCGCTAATGCAGACATAGTGAAAAAATACTACGCATAAATAAAAGACCCGCTAGGTTGACATACCTAGGCAAAAATAAGGGCTTCCCGGCGAACCAAAAGGGTTCGGGCAAAAATAAGGGATGAAATGAAAAAATCTGTACACCCGGCAAGTCGAAAACCGGAAAAGGCGGCTTGGGCAAAAATGGGTATCCTGGTGGACTGAAAACCCGAAAGGGCGGTCCAGGCAAAAGTTAGGGATAAAGCGTAACACTATGTCTCATTGGATCACTTCGCATCCGGAATTCGGTATCAACTATCCGGCTCAGATTTCGGCATCGACCAATCAGCTTCATCTTCGACCAAGCAGCAAAGTGATGAGACGCTTGAAGACATAAAGGCGATAGCAGAGTTGGAACCCAGTGGGATTGTTCACATAGCTGTTTTGTTTTCTTTTCAAAATTGTAAACTCTATGTTATTCAGCGGCGTCCTCTTGCTAGAATGTCAGCCTCTTGTACAAAAAACGCCTATTCACGGGCAAAATTCAAATCAATACAAATTCACTTGTCCATACAAACTGCCATTGTTTTTCCTTTTTTCTGTTTTGTCTTGCGAAGAACGTCCAATGTTCATTTTGATATATGCATTTGACATTAAAATTGTTGATTCATAAATATTTGCATATGAAACAAAGGATTAACTACAGGTGACATCAGAGACAGGGGCAATGTGAAGTTGTCTGATGCAGTCTGGTTGCTTTGTCCGCCAAGGTACCAAGGTAGGTTCGACTGAAGAATGCGACCAAATCATCACAACATTCCCTGGCAGGTCTTAAAGCTTATCCCCAGTAGATTCTGGAAGCTTGTTCCCTGCAGAGTACGGACGTCTCTCCCGAGCTTTATTCAGAGTTATTCCTCACAAGGGCTTATAACTGGGTTATCCTCAGCTAATCACCGCGGAAGATCGCCCTCGGCAAGGTTCTTTCAATCCCCGGCAGGAGTTTATCTTTGGTGTTCCCCAGCGGAGTTTATCATCATTATCCCCAGCGGAATCTATCATTGAAGTCCTCAGCAGGCCTCTCATCAAAACTTCAGCAAAGTATCTCTTCCACAGAGCAATTCCCCGGCCGGTCGTCGAGGATTTATTTTCCTAAGATGAAACTACATTCATAAACATTTCACATTTTCATACATCTTGCTTACATACATGATAAAGTGCATACAACACTATCTCATGTTGAACATCATGACATCATGCATATCATACATCATGACATTGCATACAACTTATGTTTTTGCCTTTTCAGGGAAAAAGACAATCCCAAAGACAACTACCTTCAACTGTCACAATTCCAGATTCGATACCTGTATCTAGCCAGGGCACATCTGAGAGTGATCAGTTTCCAGACTCGACTCCTGTATCTAGCCAGGGCACGTCTAAAGAGTTCGAAGATTCGATTCCTGTATCCAGCCAGGGCATATCTGTTGACCACATTTCCAGACTCGACTCCTGTATCTAGCCAGGGCACGTCTGAAGAGTTCGAAGATTCGATTCCTGTATCTAGCCAGGGCATATCTGTTGACGACTATTTCCGGATTCGATTCCTGTATCTAGCCAGGGCACATCTGTGAGCAACCGATTGTAGATTCGATACCTGTATCCAGCCAGGGCATATCTGCATGAGGAGATTGAAGATCAAACACCAGTAACAAGCCAGGAAAACATCTGTCTTTCTCAAATACACAAGTTCTCGCTAAAGAATCTCTTATGCGATCAACACCTCCAAATGGCATCTATAAGCCCATTCCCGACAAGGTTATGTCACATCTCCAGATGGCATCTATAAGCCCGTCTCCCTATCCACCACCTCTCCAAATGGCATCTATAAGCCCATTCCCGACATCACATTGCTGATATTCCAACATGCGAGTGCAAATTTCCGGGCACTTTAGTGTCTAATCTCCTTTTTACCCTCGAGTCACGAAAGGCAAACTTGCCAATCTAACTCTTCAGGTTCAAGAAGATTGAACAGGGGCAACTGTTGTACCCCAAAATTTTCCCTCCCATTTCCTCAACATTTTCTCATCACAAAACCCTTGAAGATCCAGATCCAGTTAGGGTTTCCTCTGCTCAAGACTTCTCCTTGCACTGTGGACCCAAATTAGGGTTTGTGTTTGCACAAAGATGTTTTGACCTAAAATGCCTAAGATGACTTTCATGCTTCATGTTGGACTCCCAAGTTTATTCATACCAAGTTTCAAGTCTTGATTCCAAGTTTTGCCCAGTCAATTGGACAGTTGACCTAGAAATCAGCTGTATTGAGGAAAAAGTCAACTGTGACCAATTGACAGTCAAATCTCATGAAAATTGACCCACATCAACATTATGAACTCATATGAACCATTTGATCAAGTTTGGATCACAATTCCACAAGAAATTTGATCAGATCACCAAAAGGGCAAAATGGTCATTTTTAGGGTTTTGACTGCACAGAGGCAATTTTTGACTGTTTGACCTAGCCAATGGCAAACCAAGCTCACATATGGACTCAAGGACCCCATGGAATTATCTTGACATACTCAACAAGTTCAAAAGATCCCAAACACACAAGATTGACAGTTGAATTTCCCAGTCAATTGATCAATTTTGACTGTATACTGAAAAGTCAAACTTTGACTTTTTGGTCAAAATCAAGTGTCAAGATTCATTTTTCATCAAAACATGCCAAATCATGAAACTTGTTCATCAAGAAATCAAGAAATGCAAATTAGGGTTTGAAATGGGAATTTTTCATAACTTAGAATTTTTCTAAGTTATGGAAAACCCTAATTTTCCCAACTTTGCCCCACTTTCTCACCAAGATTCATTTGGATTCAAACAAAAGTCAAAACATGAAAGTTGTAGCTTGTTGCATAATCTACAAATTTGATTCACAAAGTTTTCCCAAATGAGGCTTGTATCTCAAGTTACAAATTTTTGAATAAGGGCACTAAACCATTCATAACTTAGTGAAAATTTGACCTTTTTGACAAGGTTTTCTACCTAACTTCAAGGCCATTTTCCATACACTTCCACTTGGAATTTCAATTTGCATTTCAAAGATGGATTGTAGTACACATTCCAAGCTTTCCAAAATGTCCAAGAACTTCTCAAACAACCTCATAACTTGAGAGAATCGAATTTCATAATATGGCAAAAATCCACTTTTGAATGGTTCATGAACATGTTCATAACTTAGGCCATTTTCAAATCAGCATAGTTTGTGCTACATTACAGGTCCTAAAATCCTTTGACACTCATAAATTTAATGCAAAACCATTGTGTCAAGTTATTATTCTAAGCCTTTGGACATTACATGGAGAATTAACCCTAAACTAGAAAAAGCACTATTTCCATTTTTGAAAAGGAGAACTTTATGTCAAGTTTGCAATCCAAGTGGTACAGTCCAAATCTTCTTGGCACAAGTTTGTGAGCAAATTGCACTGATCAAGGCCAATGTGTGCAGCATAGTGTGAGGGCCTGTACAGGCTAGAACCATCAAGTGGTCATTGCTTGCTTCAAGTTCAAGTAAGATAGCATAACTTGTACCAACTTCCATCTCAGCTTACAAACACCTAGACAAACTTATCAAACACATTCCACACATATCAACCAAGCTATTGCACGAGCCTTTTACCTCCAATCCCTCCCAAAACTCAGAATCACCTTGAAACTGCTCAAACAGAGCAACCTCTGTAGATTGAGTTCCAACTCTCAATCCTTTCAAGCATTCTTGCCCAAACCAGTTCATACACCTTCCCTACCATCTATGCAAGCTAACCAAAAGCTAAAACACAACCTGTAATCCCTCTAACTGGTTCCACCATTTTCACATTTCTGATTTGCAGGTTAAGTGCTCTAGCTCGATTCAAAAGCTTTCAAGACAAAGTAAAGCTTAGAATAGCATCCCTGGACCTCAAGGAAACTATCCCAATCATCACCTTGCACTGAAAGCTTCTCCATTGCCAGATAGAACTTCAACTGAACAGGTAAGTTTTTGAATTCGTATCTCTCTTATTAGACATTGTTAGCTTTAGGTTTGTGAAGAGAATATGTCATAATCATTGCCCTGAACATGCCCATATAATTAGATTTTATTTATATTATATGTGTTGCAAGAATTTGATGTCTGAACTTTGAACAAAAATTAGGTTAAGAATTGGGAGAGAAGAAATTCTCTCTCATTTCTGAGAGTTAAAACATGTTTTTTATATGTGTGAATTCGTGGGAAGATGCTTAACAGTTTTGATGTTGGAAGTTTTTGCTAAAACTCAAGGAATCAGGACCTTGCAATGGAAGAAAAGTGGCGCCTGTTTTGTTCAAACAGAAGGCTGGAGGTTGAAGAAAGGTCTTCATGGGCTGGGCCTGTGTTGACTTTTCTTTTTGCACCACATAATTGCTTCTGCACCCCCTGAGCCCATTTGGTTTATTTTTAATGATTTCTGACTTTCTCTTTTTTTTTTATTGATTCATTTATTTTTTCTCATGCTATTAAAAATATAAAAATCTTTTTTCTCACCATTTTTTAATTTATTAGGTATTTATGTGATTTTCTTTTGATTAATACACAAATAAATGAAAATATACATTTCATTAAAAATATTGAGAAATATGTAAAAATACTTTTATTTTCATTTTTATTTTATTTTACCTTCTGAAAATACTTTATATACAAAATACTTTTTTTACAAATATTAAATATTATTATTATTTATATATATATAATACATATTTAAAATAATATATATACATATATTTATTAATATATTTAGGATAAATACAAAATATATACACTTTTGTTTTTTTTCTTATTAATATTTAATATAGAAATACATTTTTGACAAGTGTCTCATTTTATTTTATTTTTGTATATATAAATAAATATTTGTACATAATAAATTAATAATGTATTTTATTTAATAGAATTAGGGTTTTACCCTAAATATGAAAATACTCCAAAAAATACCTTTTTATTTCCTTTTTTATTTCACATAAATAATATTCTCTTTTTATACATATAAAAATTATTTTTACATTTTGCATATTTATTTCAATTTCCATTTAATTATACAATTATTTGTCTTGTAAATATTCAACATTGATGTAATAGTTTTAGGTTTAAATTCCTTATCAAAATCCCCATTTGAACATTTGTACCCCCCCTTCCCATATTTGGTTTTGTAATAGCTTAGTAAATTTATTTTCGCACTTTATTGCTTTCTAAATTATACCATGTTAGAATTAGGATTTGTATGCGAAAAACGACAAAATAGTTATGACCTAATCTCAAGACAAACAAGCACGAAAATGAACACACAAATCACACTTGCACCCCCTAGGGTATTCCACTTGTTGCCTTTCAAAATTGGGCCATATTGCATGTTAGGTCTCTTTGGGCAAAACAAACAAATCAAATGATCATAGTCCCTCGATAACACTTTCAAAATGTTGCTTAAACAAATGATCAAGTCCCTTAAAGAAAATGCCCAAAGATACTTGGCACCATTGCAATTATGGTCTAAACGATGACCCGCGCCCGTCCCTTTCACATCCTAACATGAGATTGTCCACCAAATACAATGGTGGAACAAACTTATCAAAAGGGTTAAAACATAGCAATAATCTTTGAGAAATTTAGGAGTAGATAACCTCTTAGTTACTTGAATCAAAACTTGCAAAAACAAAACACTTACCTATTTTAAAACACACCTCACAACACTTTCAAAACAACTTCCAAAAAAACAAAATGAAAACCTTTTCAAAAGACATACACCTTTGTATACATCCCCACATGGATCATTACAAAGGTTGCCACCACAATGGCTTCTTTTCAAAACATTTTTCAAACCCACACACACAAGCACCATTTCAAACAATTGAAAATAAAAGGCAAGTGATCTAAGCAAGTAACTAAGAGCCCATGGATAACCATGGATAGAAAGGGTGCTAATACCTTCCCTTTCTATAATCTACTCCCCGAACCCAAGAAAACATCTCAAAGGTTTTTGCTGTGCTTTTTAAACCTTTCCTTAGGATAAAATAAAAAGTCGGTGGTGACTCTTGCTCAACCGAAACATTTGCAAACGCAAAACCTCAAGTCAGTTCTCCCACCGTATCACACAAAGGAAGTTGAGTTTGAAGCCCCTGAGAAACCAAATGTTATTTCCGCTCCGATGCCTAGGCATGGTTACAATGCCAACGCTATTGAAGAAGATCTATTTGTTGCTACCGTGGATGAACTGTTAACTCCACTCCCGACCATCAAGTTGAATTTGTTGAAAGCTGGTATCTTCCCAGGTTGTGACAAAGACTGCCATGTTTACCTATCCTCATCATTTGACTGCCCTCTGTTGAAGAAAGGTATCCAGCGGATGATGAATAACCAAGAAAATTTGTTTGAGAATGCTTTTGTTTCACCCATTCCAGTTAAAGAAGTTTCTATCATCACCATCTACGCCAATCCTTCCAGGGCCCCTAAAAGACCCGTTAGGATTACTCCTGCTCCAAAGATTGCTCCACTCAAGATTACAATGCATGGGCCTGCCCCATACAAATCAGATAAATCAGTACCATGGAATTATGGTGGAGAAATCTACTACCATGGTATTAAACAGGATGAACTGACTACTGAAGAAGAAAGCTCCGAAGAGGAAAATTCCGACATTAGCAATATTGTTGGAACTAGCAAGATCACCCGCAGTGGTAGGATCTTCTCTCCAGATATTGCTCCTCCAACAGTGTCTTTGGACCCGTGGTCGTTCCGAAGATTACCTCTGTACCAGTGATTGTACCTGCAAGCGTACCCGCCAACAAAGACAATACAATTCCTATCCCTACTTCCACTGCTGAGAATAAAGGAAAGAACGTTCAAGAGGAGCATGTCTAGACGAAGGCTCAATCACTAGCTATTCCCGAAACATCCAAGAAGGAGATGGAAGAAATCCTGAGGATAATTAAGAAAAGTGATTATGATGTGGTTGAACAATTGGGGAAGACCCCTTCCAAGATCTCTATGCTAGCCCTGTTGTTGTGCTCTGAAGCACATGCCAAGGCTATGGTAAAATTTCTGAAGACAGCTCATGTGCCGCAAGAGACGTCTGCTGACCAGTTCCAAGACTGTGTGGCCAGTTTTACAGTTGATAACGGCCTGGGTTTCTCTGATGCTGACTTGACACCCAGAGGGAGAAAACACAATGAGGCATTACATGTCTCAGTGGAGTGCAGAGGAACAACCCTAGCTCATGTCTTGGTTGATACCGAATCATCTTTGAACGTCTTGCCGAAGAAAGCCCTTGATAGGTTGGATTGCGAGGGGCTGACTTTAAAATCCAGCAATATAGTGGTGAGAACTTTTGATGGTTCGAAGAGGATGGTCCATGGGGAGGTGGACATCCCAATAAAGGTGGGAACTC
This sequence comes from Vicia faba, assembly GCA_948472305.1. Classification (NCBI taxonomy): domain Eukaryota; kingdom Viridiplantae; phylum Streptophyta; class Magnoliopsida; order Fabales; family Fabaceae; genus Vicia; species Vicia faba. Next base: position 927,997,311 of record OX451741.1, on the reverse strand, counting down.
AGGTCTTCAACTCCACTTTCTATGTGATGGACATCCGTCCTTCTTATTCCTGTTTGTTGGGACGCCTCTGGATCCACAATGTCGATGCGGTCACCTCCACCTTGAATCGGATGCTAAAGTACCCCGTCCAAGGGAAGATCATAACTGTCCATGGGGAGGAGGAGTATATGATTAGTCATTTGAATTCTTTCTGATATGTGGAGTTAGATGGCGAATTCATTGAGACCCCTTTCCAACATTTTGAAGAAGTCTCTCCAGAAGTAGCGGCAACCAAGGCGGTATCCTCGATTCCTAAGATCACCAGACTTCCACCTCGGATGTCATCTCTAAAGGATGCAAGGGTAGTAGTGGAAGAAGGGGGATGCATAATCTGGGGTCAGCTTCCAGACTTTCCTTATAAATCAGACAAATTTGGCTTGGGGTTTACTTCAACTGGTCAGAAGGTTGTGCGTCGTGCCCGTGCTGGGGGGGCACCTGTGAAGATTACCAACCAAGGGGTCAATGCAGTAGAAGACAATGAGGAGGATGGCAGCTTGGAAGATTGGATATTTCCTACTGTCAGCGGAGGACTTTGCAAATAGGAAGCCAAAGACTTTGTCCCGATAACTTTCATATCTCAGTAATTGATCCTTTTACATTTCTGTTGGACTTGCAATAATTCACAAACAATTCGCACTTTAAAAACCTTGTGTCTTACCCGAGGCACAATGGTCCATTTGTAAGGGTTTTTATTTCATCTACTTATGTCATTCAATGAATCATGGACGCTTTTTCATATATAAAACTTTTATGCTCATTCTCTTTCTTTTACATTTTATTGTTTTAAGATGGCTATGTCCTTACACACACCCACACTCACAAATGCAGGTACCCTTCCATTCCGGATCCCATGGGTAACGATACTGCTATAGCCTTCAGTGACTCTGAAGATCTGATCTACCAAGCCGAATACGAAGGTGAGAAAGATTGTGAGGTGCCAGGGGAATTGGCCAGACTACTACAACAAGAGGAAAGAGCTATTCAGCCTCATGAGGAGTTGTTAGATACAATCAACTTGGGAACTGAGGAAGATAAAAAGGAAATCAAAATAGGTGCCAATCTAGAGTCGAATGTCAAGGAGCGCCTAATTCAGTTGTTGCATGATTATGTTGAGATCTTTGCCTGGTCATACGAAGACATGCCGGGACTCGATACAGACATTGTGGTACATCGTCTACCCACAAGAGAAGACTGTCCACCAGTGAAACAGAAAGTCCGCTGCATGAGACCTAACATGTCAGAGAAGATCAAAGCAGAAGTTATGAAACAGTTCAATGCTGGATTTTTGGCTGTTACTTCCTATCCTCAATGGGTGGCCAACATTGTTCCCGTACCTAAAAGGGGAGGCAAAGTAAGAATGTGCATGGATTATAGAGATTTAAACAGGGCCAGTCTTAAAGATGATTTTCCACGTCCACACATCGACATCTTGGTCGACAATACAGCCCAGCATAAAGTATTTTCTTTCATGGACGGCTTCTCAGGTTATAACCAGATCAAAATGGCACCTGAGGACATGGAGAAAACTACATTTGTCACACAATGGGGTACGTTCTGCTACAAAGTGATGCCATTCGGACTGAAGAATGTCGGGGAAACCTATCAACGCGCCATGGTAGCTTTGTTTCATGATATGATACATCATGAGATAGAAGTCTACGTAGATGACATGATAGCCCGATCACAAACTGAAGAAGAACACCTTGATCACTTGCAAAAGCTGTTTGTCAGGTTGAAGGAGTACAAGTTAAGATTGAATCCAAACAAGTGCACATTCGGAGTCCGGTCCGGTAAACTCTTAGGTTTCATTGTCAGCAACAAAGGCATCGAGGTTGATCCTGCCAAAGTTAAAGCGATACAAGAAATGCCTGCACCTCGCACTGAGAAGGAAGTCAGAGGTTTTTTGGGACGCCTAAACTATATTTCCAGATTCATTTCTCACCTAACGTCTACTTGTGAACCAATCTTCAAGTTGTTGAAGAAAGATCAGGTAGTCAGATTGAATGATGAATGTCAGATTGCTTTCGATAAAATCAAGGAGTATTTACTAGAGCCTCCTATCTTGATGCCACCAGACGAGGGAAGACCACTAATCATGTATCTGACCGTCTTAGAGAATTCAATGGGTGCGTATTGGGGCAGCATGACGAGTCTGGCCGAAAATAGCATGCTATTTATTACCTAAGCAAAAAGTTTACCGACTGTGAAACCAGATATTCACTGCTCGAGAAAACTTGTTGCGCTTTGGTATGGGCTACTCGCCGGCTAAGACAGTATATGTTGACTCATACCACTTTGCTGATATCTAAGATGGATCTGATAAAATACATCTTTGGGAAGCCTGCTCTGTCTGAGAGGATAGCTAGATGGCAGATGATCCTAACAGAATATGACATACAGTACACGACCCAAAAAGCTATAAAGGGCAGTGTACTAGCTGATCATCTTGCTCATCAAGCTGTAGAAGATTATCAGTCCATGAAGTTTGACTTCCCTGACGAAGACATCATGACAGTAGACAACTGCGAAGAAATCAGACCATATGACGGACCTGAACAAGGATCCCGATGGACCCTATACTTTGATGGGGCATCCAATGTACTTGGTAACGGTATCGGCACGGTGCTCATATCTCCGGAAGGATGCCATACTCCTTTCACTGCCAGACTTTGCTTCAACTGTACGAACAACATGGCGGAGTACGAAGAATGCATATTTGGTCTCAAGGCTGCCATAGACTTGGGAATCAAATCCTTAGATGTGTTTGGGAACTCAGCTTTGGTCATCAGTCAGATCAAGGGAGAGTGGGACACTAAGCATCCAAACCTCATCCCTTACAAAAACATGTTTTGACATTGCTACCATATTTCTAGCAGATTACCTTCGAGCATTTCCTGCGAGAAGAAAATCAGCTAGCAGATGCTCTAGCTACAGTGTCATCTATGTTTAAACTTAATTGGGATAACGAGGCTCCCCAGATCACCATTGAACGGATGGACGAACCAACACACTATCACGAGATTAATATCGAAGAAGTAGTGGACCAGCCATGGTTTCATGAAGTCAAAAGGTATCTCGAGGCTCAAGAAAATCCAGAAGGAGCTTCAGTCAATGACAAAAAGTTCTTAAGGAGATTCTCAGCTAAGTTCTTCCTAAGTCATGGCATCATGTATAAGCGTAATCATGATTCTATTCTGCTCCATTGTGTGGACAAGATTGAAGCTGAAAAAATCATGGTTGAATTGCATGAAGGCACCTTTGGCACTCACTCTAGCAAGCATACGATGGCGAAGAAAATCCTACAGGCAGGCTATTACTAGTCTACCATGGAAGCTGACTGCTATCAACACTCTCGGACCTGTCATAAGTGTCAAATCTATGCAGACAAGGTGCACGTGCCTCCGGTTCCTCTAAATGTCTTAATAGCTCCTTGGCCCTTCGCTATATGGGGAATCGACATGATTGGGGAGATCAAGCCTACAGCCTCCAATGGACACCGCTTCATTCTAGTGGCCATTGACTATTTTACCAAGTGAGTCGAAGCAGCTTCATTCGCATCCGTTACTAAGAATGTTGTTTCCCGCTTCATCAAGCAGAATCTCATTTGCCGGTACGGTATCCCCGAAAGGATCATCACTGATAATGGTACAAACCTTAACAATACTATGATCACCGCCTTGTGCAAGCAGTTCAAGATTCAACATCACAATTCATCTCCCTATCGGCCAAAGATGAATGGTGCAGTCGAAGCCGCTAACAAAAATATCAAAAAGATTATACAGAAGATGACAGTCACCTACAAGGACTGGCATGAGATGCTACCATTTGCTCTCCATGGGTACCGTACCACGGCATGCACGTCAACTGGGGCAACACCCTATTCTTTGGTTTATGGCATGGAGGCTGTCTTGCCTATCGAGGTTCAGATTCCATCTTTGAGAATCATGAAGGATGCAAGTTTGAGTGAAGACGATTGGATTCAGACCCGACTTGATCAACTGAACTTAATTGACGAGAAGAGACTTACTGCTATTTGCCATGGTCAGACATATCAAAAACGGATGATCAAGGCTTTCAACAAGAAAGTCAGACGCCAAATATATCAAGTTGGAGATCTAGTGATCAAGCGCATCATCTTCCCACAAAGTGATCCCAGGGGCAAATGGAGTCCTACCTATGAAGGACCATTTGTAATCAAGAACATCTTTTCTGGTGGGGCAATGATCTTAACCACCATGGATGGCGACGATTTGCCACACCCTGTAAACGCAGACATAGTCAAAAGATACTACACATAAGAGACCTGCTAGGTTGACACACCTAGGCAAAACAAGGGCATCCCGGCGAACCAAAAAGGTTCGGGCAAAAATTAGGGATAAAATAAAAAAAATTGTACACCCGGCAAGTTGAAAACCCGAAAGGGCGACTTGGGCAAAAAAGGCTTTCCCGGTGGACCGAAAACCCAAAAGGGCAGTCCAGGCAAAAGTTAGGGAATTAAAGCGTATGACTATGTCTCGTCGGATCACTTTAAGGACAATCTCTTCACTGACAAACTCTGAGCTTCTGATCAATTCAATCATCTCCGGACGAAGCAACGAATGGACAAGATATTTGGAGATATGAAGGCTATAGCGGAATGGGAACTCCATGGGATTATCACACATAGCTATCTTTCTTTGTATAAATTTTTCTTACTTTTATGACACCATCCTCTTACTAGGATGTTTGTATCTTTTGTAAAAAACACTTATTCAAAGTAAATACAAAGATATCTCTTTCAAAGTACAAAAACCTATTTGCCTTTTCTTTACACTTGTGTTTTTTATTTGCAAAAACGTCCAATGATTCATTAATGAACATATGCATTTGAACATAATTACTGTTTACAAATAAACAAAATGGAAAAGAACAATTACTGACAGGTTGAAAGAACAGGAAAACATCTTTAGGCTATTCCAGGAGCAATCCCCACAGTACATCATCTAGATCCCCAGCGGAGCTAAAACTTCAAACTCTTAAGATCCCCAGCGGAGCCAAAATTTCCAACTAACAATCCCCAGCGGAGCCAAAGTTTCAAACTCTCAATCCCCGGCGGAAACCATTCAGTTTCTCCAAATTCCCCAGCAATTTGTCTTGAAGCTTGAAAAGCAACCAGATAACAGTTAACTTTTATCTCTCCCCAACCTAGGATAACTCCTCAGTAGAGTGGCAGACGACCAAAACTCCTGAACTTTTTCCAAACAGGAATAAGTCTTCTTCCCCACAGAGTTTTCATTGCTCCCCAACAGGATGAAGATTCTCTTTATTAATTCCCCGCAGAAGTCATCAGAGTTTTCTTGGTTCCCCAACAGAACAAGGACTCCCATTGTGTAATTGATAACGAGAAAATGTATCATATGATTACTACGCTTTTTACCGATTTTATATTACATTAAGTCGTCTAACCCCCGATTATTCCGAGTTTATTTGTCTTTTTACAAGTATAACATTTGTCAACTCAAACCAATGAAAAAGGACTACATGAAGAAGGCTAGACAATAAACAAAGAGAAAAAGAACTAAAACTGCAAAGTTTGGAATTTTGGAGCAGTGACGGTCGTCACACCCTTGTGACGGGCGTAACGCCCCCCAACTTGGAACAACACTCGTCATACATCACTAACGGGCGTAATGCGCTATTTAAGCGCGTTACGACCGTCACCCACCTGTGACGACCGTCACGCGCATGAAGATGGACGTTGTAAATGGGTGGAGACGTGGGCAACGCAAGGGCAGACTTGTTCTCCTATTTTGCCTCCACTCAGTAACCATGCTCCCTATATTTCCTCCACTCAACTTTTTCTCAAGACACTTTCAACTGCTATTTCCTCTGCTATATATATGTGTGATAGTGCAAGGCTGCAAGGGTCGAAGGAATTTTCCCAGAACAAATTTATTACTTTTTGCAATTATTTTATTTCCTTGTTTTAGAGCAATTTCTACGTATTGTAATTCCTACTTCCAGTATTATTTTCAAGCTTTAGTTTTAGGTGTTAATTCTTCATTCAAGAATTAACACAATTTATTTACTTCAATCAAGCTGCAAGGAATATTGTAACACTTCAAGATTACCATAGCAACGTTAATTCCAGGTTTTTATTGCAATTAATATTTATTCATTTTTTGTATTATGCCAATTACTTTTATGAATTATATTTTGAATTGCATTATTGTTAAATCTATTATGTCCGGCTAAATTATTCGTACCGGTATGTGACTCGTAAGAACCGAAAGAATTCAGTGATACCTTGGCCAAAAATATTTATTTATAAAACAATTTCTGGTTTCCAATTTCCAATATTAATTTAACTATCCTTGTCATGAGAGTGAGAGGTTAATTAACACGATTTTGCCACGAGATTGGGAAATTAATTAAGGCAAGAACCTGCATGCGAGAGCTGGGGTTCAACCCAGATAGTGGTAACGAAACATTAATTTTTAAATACACGAGAGTGTTTTAATAAATTAATTAAACTCAAATTGTTTTCAAAAAGTGTTATTAAATTTAAAGTGCATCCACTAGGTTTAGTAGCATAACTTATTTCATGAACACGAGAGTGCATGTCTCAGGTTTTTAAACAATTAGTTTTTACCAAAATACTTTATAGGCCAAGCGATTCACCGAATTCCCGAAGTCCGACTATCACATACCGGTATAAATATTATTATTATTTTTAATTAAACTGTTTCCCCCTTAAAATCGAATATTCATCGCTTAGTTAAACAAACTGTAACATTAGATCGTATGCGATTGATCCTTAGTCTCTGTGGGTTCGATAATCTTTTAAAACTAGAACGACTGAACTGTATACTTGCAGTTAGTATCCCGACAGACTCATAAAGTCTCGATCAAGTTTTTGGCGTCGTTGTCGGGGACTGGTAGTCAATTAATTACGACTCTTCTGTTGCGCGTTTAGACTAGGCAACAGAAAACCCTTTTTTGATTTGTATGCCAAGGACTCGCTCACAAGGCGAACCACTTGACAAATCGACGGACGAACCTGAACGTATTCTTTCCGTAAGACGTGCAGTCAGGGATTACTGTTTAAATCACAATATTCCTTTACCCAAACCCAAAATCAAGATTGATTCTGAAACAGATTCTAATTCTTCCTCTGAGACCAAATCCAATCCAGAATTAGACATGGCCGAAGAACAAAGGACTCGTCCACTGAAGGAATATGCGGCTCCATCACAACAAGAACCCCACAACAGCATTGCTGCTCCTGCAATAAACCGAAACGATTTTGAGTTGAAACCGTCATTGATCTCAGCTATCCAACAATGCCAATTCTCTGGAGATCCTTCTGAGGACCCAAATGAACATCTTACAAAATTCGTTCAATTTGCCGACACAGTTATAGCAAATGGTGTTAGTAAAGATGCAATAAGATTACGTCTTTTCCCTTTCTCGCTAAGAGATAGAGCTTGGGCTTGGTTGCAATCCTTGCCATCAAATTCCATCACTACGTGGGAAGGACTGAAGATTGTATTCTTAGCACGATACTTTCCCCCGAGCAAGACCGCTGCACTAAGAGCCCAAATCAACGGATTTAGGCAGAAGGATACTGAATCGCTATTCGATGCATGGGAACACTACAAAGATATGATGCGAATGTGCCCACATCACGGATTAGAAAAATGGCTGATCATCCACACGTTTTATAATGGACTCTTATACAACACAAGACTCTCTATAGATGCCGCCGCAGGTGGTACACTGATGGACAAGCCTTATGACGAAGCTAACCAACTCATTGAAAAGATGGCTCAAAACCACTATCAGTGGGGAGGAGAAAGAACATCTGTGGAGAAAACTCAAACCAAAGGTGGGATGTACGAGATTAGTAACCTAGACAAAGTTAATGCTAAGGTAGATGCTCTTACCCAAAAGATAGAAAGCTTGACCTTACCTCCTGCAGCTACCGTGGTTGCAGTTACCCCAAGCTGCGAAGTTTGTAGAGTTCCTGGTCATGTTGGAACCGAATGTCAAATCTTAGCAGGAATATCAGATGATCAGGTAAATTACGCTCAAGGTAATCCTTATGTTAATACCTATAATCCTGGTTGGAAGAACCATCCTAACTTCTCGTACAAGAACAATAACGCTTTATATGCACCTGGCCAAGCACCTGCTGTACCCCCAGGTTATCAAAAACCCGTTGTTAATGTTCCTAACATTCGTAAGAAATCTAACCTTAAAATCCTAATGGAAAATTTTATCGCTAATCAAGCCCAACAAAACAAAGAATTCCTCAATCAAAACGTTCACACCGATGAACAGTTGAAGCTATTAGCAAATAAGGTATATGCCCTAGCAACTCACAATAAAATGTTAGAAACCCAAATCTCCCAAGTAGCACAACACCAAGCTAGTTCTTCCGCACCTGCTGGTACATTTCCTGGACAGCCATAACCCAATCCTAGAGGACATGCAAATGCTATCACATTACGAAGTGGGACAGCCCTTGATGGACCGGTATATCCTAGACTCCAAAACCCGACCATGTATCAAAAACCTGAAAAAGAAGTAGAGAAGTCGAAAGATCAATCTGAGAATATAGAGGAAGACGCGAATGAGAACAGAGAGGCTTTAGAAAAACCTTACGTGCCTCCACCACCATATAAACCACCAATTCCATACCCCCAAAGACTTGTAAAATCCAAGAACGAGGGGCAATTCAAGAAATTTGTATAACTTCTGAAACAATTAAACGTTACTATTCCGTTTACAGAAGCTATAACCCAAATGTCGTCATATGCTAAATTCCTAAAAGAAATATTGTCTAATAAGAAAAAAAATCATTGAAAACGAAACCGTTATGCTAACTTCCGAATGTAGCGCCATAATTCAAAATAACATGCCTCCAAAGTTAAAAGATCCTGGTAGTTTCTCCATACCATGTGTAATTGGAAAATCTGTCATAGACAAAGCTCTATGCGATTTAGGAGCCAGTGTTATTCTAATGCCCTTATTTATTTGCGAGAAGCTCAAATTAGGCGACATGAGACCTACCAAGATGTCCCTACAACTAGCCGACAGATCAGTCGAATTCCCTGTTGGTATGCTAGAGAACATCCATGTCCGAATAGGACAATTTTACATACCGACTGACTTTATAATAATGGACATCAAGGAAGATTCAAACATTCCCATCTGTGATACGGTGGGAGAACTGACTTGAGTTTTGCGTTTGTATTCGCACTTGTTCGGTTTAGCAAGAGTCGCCACCGACTTTTTATTTTATCCTAAAGGAAAGGTTAAAAAGCACAGGAAAAACCTTTTTAGATGTTTCGTGGGTTCGGGGGGTAGATTATGAAAAGGGAAGGTATTAGCACCCTCTTCATCCATGGTTATCCATGGGCTCTTAGTTACTTGGTTTTAGATCACTTGCCTTGATTTTCGATTGCTTGAAAATGGTGTGTGTGTGTGTGTGTGTTTTGAAAATGTTTTTGAAGAGATGCCTTGTCTTAGGCAACCAATGTAATTGACTCGTGTTTGAGTGTTTTACAAAAGTGTGTATCCTTTCGAAAAGATGTTTCAAATGTTTTTGAGAGTTTGTTTTGAAAGCGTGCATGAAGTGTGGTTTTTGAAAGGAGGCAAGTGTTTTTGCAAATTGATCTCAAGTAACTAAGAGTTTTGTCTACCCCTATTATACTCAAAGGTTTTCTCTATGTTTTCAACCCTTTTTAACAATTTTGTTCCACCATTGAATTTGGTGGACAATCTTGCGTTTAGGAAGTTTAACGGGACGGGCGCGGGTTATCGTATGGACCATGAATGCAATGGTGCCAAGTGTCTTTGGCAATTTGCTTTGAAGGGACTATGATCATTCCATTTTAGGCAACTTTCGAAAGCGTCATCGAGGGACTTATGATCATTTGAATTTGTTTTGCCAAAGAAACTCGACGTGCAAGCATGGCCCATTTCGGAAGGCAACATGTGGGATTACCCTAGGGGGTGCAAGTGTGATTGTGTATTGATTTCATGTATTTGTCTTTGTATTAGGTTATCTAGCGTTTGATTTTATGTACATGCAAACCCTAGGTCTAACCATGGTATAATTGGAAAGCGATAAATTGCAAGAATTTAAAGTCTACGCTATTACAAATAGTATCCCGGAGTAGGGGTACAAATTTACAAATGGGGATGAGACTTTAGGAATGTAGTGTCCAATAATTTACAACCAAATCGAATTGCGATCAAATGTAATCAATGTATAGCAAGGTATAAGAATAGTAATTGTATGTGTATCAAGTGTATAATGTGAAATGTATTGTGTATTGTGTAAGTGTATATGTGTATGTAATTTATTTACAGGTGCGGAAATGTGAATTTAATGTATAATTAAGTATTGTTTAACTTAAATGAAAAGAATTAAATGTTTATTTATTTAGTCTTTTGTAGTCTTGTATATTTCTTTAATATGTACAAAAAGAAAATTTAAGAAAAGAAAATGTTCTAAGTTTGAAAATTCTCATTTTACATTTGATATAAATTTGTATCTTCATATTTTTGTTTAATATATACAAAAGAGGTATTTTAATTAAAAGAAAGAAAGAATGTTTTTTCAATTTTAATTATATTATGTAAAAAAAAGATGTATTTTCATTTATTATGTACAAAAAAGTATTTTACTTAAAAGAAAGAAAAATGTTTTACATTTTAATTATATTGTGTATTTTGTATTAATGTTTAAATGTATAGTCAAAGGAGATAATAAATAAATTAAAAAAAATCTATTTTTTAATGTATTTATTAATATGCATTTTTTATTTATGCTCACAAAAGAATAATTTGAGAAAAGAAAAAAAAGAAAAAAAGGAGTTATATATATAAAAGGGGTTAAGTGTATCATTTTGTTTTATAAAATTTGATTGTGTTATATGTAAAAAAGAAATAAAAAGGTTAACAAAATTTTAGTGTAAAAAAAAAGAATTTATTGTGTTAATTTATGTAAACAAATGTGATATGTAAAAAGGTATTAACTTTAGGAAATCGAATGGGCCAAAAGGGCATTAGGCCCAAACTAAACAAACAGAATGAATGGACAAAAAGGGGGGTGTTAACTGGAACGTTTGGGCTTAGGCGTAGAAAATGGGGTGAGGCCCAATTGCAAATTGACAAACGTTTTTTAGGGTTCACAGCTTTTTGTTTCATTTGGATTAGATTAGGGTTTGTGAGTTAGTGGAACACAGAGGCGCCGCTTGTGGTTACTTCGTCTTCTTCGTCTCATCTCTGAACCATGCTCCTGACCCCTCTCCCCGTTGCCAAGCGCCATCACCAATCCTTCTCCCTCCATGGAATGCTTGATTCGTGACAAGCAAAGGTAATCTTGATTTTTTTAGGTTTTTATACTTGCATGATTAGTTCTTTCTTTATTCTGGCCCTTAGATTAATACTTGATGTTGTTTGTTTCTGTGAGATGTGCGTGAAGGGAAAAAAGAGAGAGACACTACCTTAACCCTTGGAGACGGAGGAGGAGGCAGCCTTGGAGGTGTTGTGGCGGCCAGAGGCGAGGGGAAAGCGTTGGGGAGCTAGCTTTGCAGGGAGACCTGGTACTCTGTATTTGTGTCTTACTTCTTTTGTTTGGTGATGATGATGAACTGAACCTTTTGTGATATCATTTCTTTCTTCTTTGTTGCCTCTTTGGCTCACTTTCTGAATTGGTTGCCTTTGAATATGTTTTCCTCTCTTCTTTCTACCTCACTTCTGTTGCCTTGAACGTTTGCCTTTTCCTCTTCTTTCTCTGCCTCGTTGCTTGCTTAGTATGCTTGAATGTTTGCCTGTGACGAAAACTTTCTGAGGCTTCTGTACCTTCTTCTTGTTGGCTTGTATGTATGCTTTAGTATGCTTGTTCCTTTTCTGGTTGGATTGATACGTTTTGGTGACTGAGTTATAGTGATATTTGTTGATGTTGGTTATGGCCTTGGATGTTGGTTTAGTGGCCCAATGATGAGGCTTCCTCTGAGGGTTTGTGGTCTTGAAATGCAGAGTTACCTGTTGCTTCTGATATGTATGCTTTTGATGGTCTCATTGCCCTGTGATGAATCACAATTCTGAGGGCTTTGAGTTGGTATTGATGCTTGCCCCTGTTTTGGCTTTGTGCTGGATGGTTTAGAAATTTTGAATGTTTGATGTCTGGATGTGTTGGTTGGTATATTTGAACAGGTTATGCTGGCTTTCAGGCTTTGGTCATGGCTTAACAGGTTTTAGGCTTCAGGCCTTGAATGGTAAGGTTGGTTGTTTCTGGGAGGCCTGGACAGGTTCTACTGGTTTTTAGGCTTCACTGTTTTTGTTTGAATTATGCTGGTTTGCTTTAGGTTATGGGCATATGAGGTCTTGACAGGGTTTAATGGTTTATGGCCTTGAGGATTTTTGGTAAGGCTTGGACCATTTGTTTGATTACAGGCTTTTACAAGTTATTGTCTTGGACAAACTTGCTTCAGGTTTGGCATGGCTTAACAGGGTTTATTGGTTAGGCTAGTTTTGTTTGATGGTTCAAGCTGGTTTGGGATTTTGAACTGGTTTATGCAGGTTCAGGGCTTTGGTGGCTTGCTTCAGGCAGGTTATGGCCTTACTGGTTTTTTTAGGCTTCAGGCAGGTTGGGTGTTTGTTGGACACAGGTTTGATCCTTGGATGGTTAAGCTTGAGGCTTTTTGCTGGAGGTTTGAACCAGTTTTTGTATTTGCCTCCTTACAGGTTATACTGGTTCAAGTTTTAAGACTAGAGGTTTTCTTTTGGTGGAAGGTAGTTTTGTCCTTTTGTTACAGTTTTGAGACCTTTTATCCTTTTCTTATCTTTGCCTCTTGTCCACTGTGTTATTTGCAGTTTTGTTTTTTTATACTTTCTTGCCTAAAGCCAAACCTGTAAGCCTAAACTCTTTTCTCTTCTCTCTCTCTTCAGTACAGCTTTAGCATTCAAAAATATTTATGCTTTGTACTTTTCTGAAAGGGCAGCACTGGGAAATGATGAAAATGAATTACTTGCTTGCATAACATGCTTACTCTGCATATTTGTCTCTTTTCTTCCAGATTTTGTGCTTCTTGTTATCTTTCCATATCTTCTTTTTTACAGCTTTGAGTAGCCTTGTACTTGTTTGACATCTTTGACAGTTTGTGGACAGTTTGGAATTTGTGATTCAGTTTGGACTTTGTGGTTAGGCCATTCTGTTTGTTTTGAACTGTGCAGTGGTTTGACAATTTTGACTTGTGCATTCTTTATATTTGTGCATTCAAAGTTTAGCAAGCAAATATTCATCCCTCTTTGTGAACCGGGAGAAATCCCGTGATTTGCAGAGAGGGCTAACTGATTCCAGTCAGTTGCCCTTAATGATGAACTTTTTATCTGTCTGTCTTTTATTTATTTATCTGCTTCTAACTTTTCTTCTTTTCTTTTTGCAGATAAAATTCCATGGAGTACTGGAGCAAGGGATAGAAGATGAAGAATTGAAGATTTAGAAAAATACTTAGGATAGTTTTTATTTAAATTTAAATAAATGTAATATTGTTATTGTAAACATTTTGTAAACAAAAAAAACAATTATACAAATAATTTAAAGATAAATAAAAAGTCCTTTTATTTGATTAATTCTTTTCTTCTCCAATTGTTTATTTATTATTTAAAATTCTTTAAATTATAATAAATGGAAAATAAATTCCAATCATTTAAATTCAGAATAGTAAATAATTAAATAAACATTTCTTCGGTATTGATCAATTAAACCTGGCGTTTCCAACATCCAAAGCAAAACAACAGTTAATCACAGCAATTGCCCAGACGTTTTTTTCCTTTTATGACTTTAATCAAACATTGCAAATTCAAACCCAATGCATCCTTTCACTGATTTAATCACACAATGTGAATTCCATTCAAGTGCAATTTTTTACTGATTAAGTCAAACAATGCGAATTCAAATCCAAATGCCTCAATCCACATCTCAGAATAACTTGACAAGCACTGTAGAGTTAGTCTTTCTAAAATCTGCGCACAAAAACCTAATTCCTGATTAAATGCCAAAGAAGCGTTCGCTTGATCGAAGTTGAGTCAAAATCAACCAAAACCCTAAGCAAATTGTATGAACTGTTCTGGAGCCATGAAAATCAATAAAACCCTAATTGTGTCTGACTGACGAGAAAAGTCTGTTTGACCGATTCTTGAGCCAATCTGAAAAATCAGGAAAAGCCTGAAGTCGTGATTTCTTGTGGAAAAATACGAGGGCAAATTTTGGGGTACAACACCATCATACTAGGAAGACCATTTTTAGCTACCGCAGGAGCCATCATTGACGTTAAGAAAGGAAAACTTACCTTCGAGGTAGGAGAAGAAAAAGTAGAATTCATTCTTTCCCAATTCTTTAAAGCCCCTGCTATTGATGACTCATGCTGTCTCCTAGATATTATTGATGAATGTGTCAAAGAACTTGAAAGCCAAGAAGACACCTATTTTGGGGTGTTAAAAATTCAGACACCAACTATCCTCAAGGACGATGACTGGAAACAAGAACATTTAGATGCCGACCTAAGCGAATGTTTAGCTTTAACACCCGATCCTGCCCCGACTGATAAGAAAACTGGTATAGAACTTAAAACATTAACTGAAGATCTTAGGTATGAATTTTTAGATAAAGAACTCGAACGGCCAGTTATAGTCAATGCCAATTTAGGGAAGACCGAAACCGAAAAACTTCTTAGTGTGTTAAGGAAGTATCCAACCGCGTTAGGCTATAATATATCAGATCTAAAAGGGATAAGCCCTTCTCTCTGTATGCACCGCATTATGCTGGAGGAGGACTACAAGACTTCTAGAGAACATCAAAGACGAATAAATCCTATCCTAAGTGAAGTCGTTAAGAAAGAAGTGCAGAAACTACTAGAGGCAGGCATCATATACCCAATATCAGATAGTAATTGGGTCAGTTCAGTTCACGTGGTGCCGAAGAAAGGAGGCGTTACGGTCATAACGAACACAAAAGGCGAATCGGTAGCACAACGTACCCAAACAGGATGGAGAATGTGTATCAATTATAGAAAACTAAACAAAGCTACGCACAAGCACCATTTTCCATTACCATTCATTGAGCAAATGCTCGAGCGCTTAGCCAAACATTCCCATTTCTGCTATCTTGATGGATACTCAGGATTCTTCCAAATTCCCATTCATCCTGACGATCAAGAGAAAACCACGTTCACATGTCCCTATGGTACCTTTTCATATCAAAGAATGCCATTTGGACTATGTAACGCACCTGCAACTTTCCAACGATGCATGATGGCGATTTTCGCAGACTTTTTAGACGGAATTATGGAAGTATTCATGGACGATTTCTATGTATGTGGAGAAAGTTTTGACGGATGTTTATCAAATCTTGAATTAGTACTGAAACGCTGTGTCAATGTCAACCTAGTGCTCAACTGGGAAAAATGTCACTTCATGGTGAGACAAGGAATTGTGTTGGGTCACATTGTATCAAACAGAGGGATTGAAGTCGACAAAGCAAAGATCGAAATTATCAAAAACCTTCAACCACCCAAAACAGTTAGAGAAATAAGAAGTTTTCTAGGACACGCTGGTTTCTACCGACGTTTTATAAAAGATTTCTCTAAAATCACCAAGCCACTAACTGAATTATTAATGAAAGAAGCTGAGTTTATTTTCGACGATAAATGCTTGAACGCATTTGAGATGCTTAAAGAAGCCTTAATCTCAACACCTATTATGCAACCTCCTGATTGGAACCTACCATTTGAAATAATGTGCGATGTGAGCAATTATGCTGTAGGCGCAGTCCTAGGACAACGCAAAGATAAAAAGCTTCACATTATCTACTAAGCAAGCAGAACACTCGATCCCGCGCAAATGAATTACGCCACTACGGAGAAGGAACTCTTAGTTGTGGTATTTGCATTGGATAAATTTCCTTCCTACTTAGTAGGCACCAAAATCATTATTTACACGGATCATGCCGCGATCCGATACTTACTAAGCAAGAAAGATGCCAAACCGCGACTACTCCGATGGATCCTACTCCTACAAGAGTTTGACTTAGAAATAAAAGACAAAAGAGGAACTGAAAACGTGGTAGATGACCATTTATCAAGATTAGATGGAATCCAAATCGAGAGTGTTCCCATAAACGAAGATTTCCCTTATGAACGCCTTATTGCTAAGCTAGAGATAGACCATACCGACAGTTTAGATCAACACAATGAACCTTTAACAACTGCAGTAGTAAAAGCCATTTGTACCAACACCACATTACCATGGTACGCTGAATTTGTCAACTATTTAGCTGCCGGTGTTTTACCACCTGACTTAACGTACCAACAGCGGAAGAAATTCTTCCATGATCTTAAACACTACTTTTGGGATGAACCATTACTCTTTAAAAGAGGCGCCGGTGGTATCTACCGTCGCTGCGTTCCTAACGATGAAATAGACCACGTCATTTCCCATTGCCATTCCGCCCCTTATGGTTGACACGCTAGTACGTCGAAAACCTGTGCAAAAATACTTCAAGTTGGCTTCTTTTGGCCTACCTTATGGAAAGACGTCCACGTAGCAATTATGAACTGCGATAGATGTCAACGCGCATGAAATATATCTAGACGCGACGAAATTCCGCAAAAAGGAATCCTCGAAGTAGAAATTTTCGATGTATGGGGAATTGATTTCATGGGACCATTCCCCGCATCTTTTGGAAATAAGTATATTTTGGTAGCCGTTGACTACGTATCAAAATGGATTGAAGCCATCGCCGCACCCACAAACGATACACGCGTGGTACTAAAACTATTCAAGCATATTATCTTCCCACGATTCAGTGTACCAAGACTAGTAATCATTGATGGTGGTTCCCATTTTATCTCTAGAATCTTCAAAAAGTTACTTTCCAAATATGGCGTTAAACATCGCATAGCCACACCATACCATCCTCAAACGAGCGGACAAGTGGAAGTGTCAAACAGGGAGATAAAACAAATCCTTGAGAAAACCGTAGCCACATCCAGGAAAGATTGGTCCTCCAAGCTAAATGATGCTCTTTGGGCATATCGGACAGCTTTTAAAACCCCTATCGGAACAATGCCGTTTAAGTTAGTTTATGGAAAATCTTGTCATTTGCCAGTAGAATTAGAACATAAAGCTTATTGGGCCATCAAAACCCTTAACTTAAATTACAAGATTGCTGGCGAGAAACGAGTATTAGATATCCATGAATTAGAAGAATTGCGTTTAAACGCTTATGAAAATGCTAGAATCTATAAGGAAAGAACAAAAAAATGGCACGATAAGCGTATCTCGCGGAAAGAATTTAAGGAAGGAGACATCATACTCCTATTCAACTCTAGACTGAAACTTTTCCCGGGAAAACTACGTTCCAGATGGTCAGGACCATTCGAAATTAACAAAGTTTTCCCAAGTGGTGCAATAGAAATTAAAGGAAATTCTATCGAACCATTTATAGTCAATGGCCAGCGCCTAAAGCACTACTTTAACGTCGGAAATATCAACTATTCGGCTTATCTTCAGTTAAGTGAGCCACCTACCATGATACCTAACTGAATAGGTATTATCTGTCGAGCCGTCGACATAAAATAAAGGTGCTTCGTGGGAGGCAACCCATGTTTTATTTTAATTATTTTTACTGTTTTAACATGTTTTTATTTTTCTTTTCTTTTTCTTAATTTTTAAAATTTTCATGATTGCATCTCTTACTCCTTTATATTTTCTTCTAATTTTATTTTCCCTTTAAACTTTCTTTTTATTTTTGATTTAACTTCGGCAAATTCTTAACCTGAAAATACTAACTTAGTTTTTTTCAAACATTTATTAAATATTTTCAGAGGGGTAATTCTTTTGCTTTCATATTTAACTCTATGGCACGTGTAAACTTCATGAATGTCACTTTGAGAAGCAGACACCAAAGAAGACGCTTTGAGGATCTGGCTGAGCGGGAAATGTGCCCTACAATCTACGCTGATGACCATGCTATGACCGCTCTTGGCATTCGTGAGAGTGTCATGTATTTGCTACATCAGATTGGCTGGGACACTGCTCCTATCCGAAGACGGTACTGTACTTACAAGAAGCTAACCCTTGAGTTCCTGAGCACCCTTAGCTTCATTCCAAATCATGGGATAGGATTCAACCGTGGGTTGATCACTCTCAGGGAGTTTAGCCACCTGCTAGGGTTCCCTTTTGGACCTGATGTTATCACTATGACCCAGGAGGACCTCTTGCTTGATTCTGATCTTGATTTTTTCTGAGGAAGCATCACTGGCAATAACCATCCAGAGCCATCTGATCTTTATTCTGAGTGCATCCATAACCCGGCTATCAGGTACTTTCACAAGATCATCGCCCACACCATCTTTGGTAAACAGCAGAATGTTACATTTGTATCCTGCGATGAGCTCTTCATTATGTACTGTGCATCCCAGAGCCGTCCGGTAAACGGTGCCGCTTATATGCTAGCTAACATGGAGCGTATCATCCAGACTCCAAATGCACCAATCCTGTTGGGTGGTTTAGTCACTATGCTATCAAATGCAATTGGACTCCGTAGGCCTATGCTAGGATCAGCCCCGCTTTATGGAATAAAGCCGATGAACATTGAATTCTGCTTCAACACTATCTTTATCGGAAACCTTGGGCCAGATCAATTTGAGCTGTTAATTAATCATGAGATTGTCTACCAGTTTAAGCTCCCGAACCCTATCACTAGTGTGCATAATAGAGCAAACTGGCTTTTTGACCTCTACCATCCTGCTACACCGCCTTCGTCTCCTTCTACTGTTGACATTTACGAAGTACCCAACACTTCTAATGCTGATGAAGACCCTGCCACACCACCAGGATACCATGAGTTCCCCGATCCATGGGAACAGCAGGCAGCTTCTACTGAGACCGCCACCCAGGCTCCAGAGATTCCACCACCGCCTTCACCTACTGTTACCCTGCACTCTTTGCATGAAGCAATTACTGACATGCGGGGTGAGCTTACATCTCTCCGGGTGGACTTCATCGCTTTCATGGATTTGGTGACCGATCAGCTGGATTTCATGCACCAGCATATGTTCCCGCCTCCCCGTGGCTAGAGTTGCCGTTGTTATCTTATTCTTTTCTCTCGCATTTGTACATACAGTGAGGACACTGTTTAGTTTTAGTGTGGGAGGGATTCTAGTTATTTTAGCATTTTATTCTAGTCATTTTAGCATTTTATCATTTTTATTTTTAGTTATTTCGAAACAATTTTTATGAATTAATTCAATTATTTATCAAGTACCAAGTTTATTTTATTTTTTCATTCCTTTTCATTTTCAGCATACTGTTTATTTCCTTTAATTTACTGTTTGTATTTTCACGTAAATATTATTTCATTATGTGTTAGTAAATAACATTTCAGAACTTTAATTATTAAAATACTTAAAAATATTTCAAAAACTCTAATTAATTAAAATATTTCAAACTTAAAATATCAAGAAAATAATAAAAATATATAAACACCTCCAACGGTCCTGTAACGGTCTTCTCATTAATGACATTGAACGTGTTACGACCGTCACACCCTCGTGACGAGCGTAACACGCCTTTTTGCCTTGTGACGACCGTCACACCCTCGTGACGACCGTCACGCATACAATGTATCAGAACGGCTATTAAAGAACCGTTCCAACCATTCCCTTCATAAACCCACTTCCTCCATTGTTACAAAATCACACGAAAACTACCCACTCCACTCCATTTTTCTTCAAACTTCTAAACTCCCAACACTAAAATACTATCCACCCACTACCCCAATTTCATATTCCAAACCTTTTGCAATCAAATTCTACCTACACCATGGCCAACAACCCTCAAGCTCCCGCCCTCATTTTCAGAACCGGCGAACAAGGAGATAACCAACGGGCAAAATTTCAGAAATTTCAACGCCGAGGTCTCCAACCTACACGGTACGTTGATATCGACTGCCTGAGGAGTTTGGGACTACTTGACAGTGTCTGCCAATTGTTGCAGAGTGTAGATTTATGGAACTTGTGCCGTGAACCAAGACCGATTTATGAAACTCTGACTCTTGAGTTTTTGAGTTCCTTTGTTTACATCACTCCGCCAGGTGCCACGAACCAACTGTCAGGCCTGGCCAAATTCCGCATGTTTGGCATTGAGCACGAGTTACCTCAATCCGACATCGCGCGACTTTTAGGCTTATGTTCGGATGAAGGTGTTCATCTCCGGGTGCCGGATAATTTTGGTGAGGAAGCCTTCAACTTATGGCACAGTTTGACGAATATCCATGCCGGATCCTACGACCACCTAAATGCCACCCACATTCATAATCCAGCCATCCGCTATTTCCACCGCATTCTCAGCAACACAATCTTCGCCCGTGACAGCAACCACAAGCTCAACTCTAAGGAGCTCTTCTTTATGCATTGCGCGTTCACAGAGCAAAAGATCAACGCTGCCCCGTTCTTACTCGCTCACATCCACTCTATTTGTGCTAGAGGCGGAAAACCATTTTATTTCGGAGGGCTGGTCACTTCACTTGCCATAGGTCTGAACTACGGTGCTGCTCTCGCGACTTTGCCTTCTATGGCACCGGCTTTGCTAACTTTGGATCACTGCAAAGCCGCACATCTCATTTACAAGCGGGAGGATGGAAGATTCCACCCTGTGATCAGGAACACTGTTTATCAAAACATCATTTTGCCTTGCAGGGACCGAATCGATCCAAGAAACCGAGCAAACTGGTCATTCGATCCTGCAACTCCCGCAGAGTGTGCACCTACTCATGAAGACCAACCTGCAGCCCCCGCAGACGAAATGCAAGAAGAGCTGGATAGTGCTCCTCCCGTCCACGACATTCCAGGATCCTCATCTGCACCTCCTCCTATTAATCTTGAAGACATCCTCCGCACCATCCATATTCAAAACCAAATGAACGCAGCACTTGAAAGAAGGCAACACGAGCAATTTGAGTCTCTGTGCGCTCAAAACGCTCAGATCTTGACTGGGCAGTGCAACATGAATGAGAGGTTAGATGAGGCCCTGTCAGAGCTCAACGCCCTAAGGATGGACGTCAGCACCCTTGGTTTCCAAGATACTGACACAGAAGCCACTCCTACCAGACGCTCTCGCACCAGGAGTAGAGGACGTGGTCACCAGTAGTTTTTATTTATTTTTTATGTAGTTTATTAATTTTTCTGTTTCTTTTCCTTTCCGTTTGTTCTTTGTAATTGTCCTTCCCCGCCTATACACCGCAACATTGAGGACAATTTCATATTTAGTATGGGAGAGGTACCTTTCCTTCCTTTATAAACTAGTAATTTTTATGATATATCTCGATTTAAATTCTTCACTTTATTCAGCCATACCAAAAAAAATTTATCTTCGCATTAGCCCGACATACCTATTTTAACGAAATCCCCAGTTAGGGAAGCCGAAAACGACATAACAAGATTGATACGGTTATGACACCGTAGACTTCCTATTTACGCGATCCGTTTCAATAACCATTATACCGACATCTAGAGTTTTTAGTTCTACAGTAACCCCTAGTAGTTTATACTAGCAGTCAGCACCGTCTTGACACAAACCACATGGAGAATCGATGAATATAAGTGTTTGATGCCTGATCATTAAAATATCCTTCCTATCTCGCTGCTAAAAGAAAAGAAATTTTGTGCACCAAAATATACGGTCACATATAAGAGTTGAGAAAATAACGAAGGAATCCAGTGTAGGTTGGTTCAGAGGTATCTAGTTCTGAACTCGGTAGGGCGCGCTATGGCTTGATCCCCCACAACCTCCAACTTGGATAACATATGTAGGGTTGCCACATTCATGTACCAGACCCCGTGCTAAAAGGATCAAAGTCACTAACCGTTTACTCCACTACGTGCGTGCTAAGACAAAGGGCTTAATGTGATTGCGCCAGAACGAAACTAGGTGAAACAGATACGAGGAACTCCGGGCAAAATTATAACGGAACTGTTGGATAGCTCGTTTGAAATGGAAGCCTACGACTAAGCTTATTGCTTGTGTCATTAGCGTATCTTTAGTGTTTCACTCAAGTATTGGCCGAACCGACGAGGATTTCCGGAAATTACTTTAAAAATCCAAGGTATGTCATGCTTATGCGCTTGAACAAAACTTGTCCGACCTTTCGAATGACTATTTGCTTGAGGACAAGCAAAGGTTTAAGTATGGGGGAGTTTGATAACGAGAAAACGTATCATATAATTACTACGCTTTTTACCGATTTTATATTACATTAAGTCGTCTAACCCCCGATTATTCCGAGTTTATTTGTCTTTTTAC
Organism: Vicia faba; assembly: GCA_948472305.1. Classification (NCBI taxonomy): domain Eukaryota; kingdom Viridiplantae; phylum Streptophyta; class Magnoliopsida; order Fabales; family Fabaceae; genus Vicia; species Vicia faba. The sequence continues at coordinate 927,974,913 of OX451741.1, read as the reverse complement.
AGGTATAACATTTGTCAACTCAAACCAATGAAAAAGGACTACATGAAGAAGGATAGACAATAAACAAAGAGAAAAAGAACTAAAACTGCAAAGTTTGGAATTTTGGAGCAGTGACGGTCGTCACACCCTTGTGACGAGCGTAACGCCCCCCAACTTGGAACAACACTCGTCACACATCACTAACGAGCGTAATGCGCTATTTAAGCGCGTTACGACCGTCACCCACCTGTGACGACCGTCACGCGCGTGAAGATGGACGTTATAAATGGGTGGAGACGTGGGCAACGCAAGGGCAGACTTGTTCTCCTATTTTCCCTCCACTCAGTAACCATGCTCCCTATATTTCCTCCACTCAACCTTTTCTCAAGACACTTTCAACTGCTATTTCCTCTGCTATATATATGTGTGATAGTGCAAGGCTGCAAGGGTCGAAGGAATTTTCCCAGAACAAATTTATTACTTTTTGCAATTATTTTATTTCCTTGTTTTAGAGCAATTTCTACGTATTGTAATTCCTACTTCCAGTCATATTTTCAAGCTTTAGTTTTAGGTGTTAATTCTTCATTCAAGAATTAACACAATTTATTTACTTCAATCAAGCTGCAAGGAATATTGTAACACTTCAAGATTACCATAGCAACGTTAATTCCAGGTTTTCATTGCCATTAATATTTATTCATTTTTTGTATTATGCCAATTACTTTTATGAATTATATTTTGAATTGCATTATTGTTAAATCTATTATGTCCGGCTAAATTATTCGTACCGGTATGTGACTCGTAAGAACCGAAAGAATTCAGTGATACCTTGGCCAAAAATATTTATTTATAAAACAATTTCTAGTTTCCAATTTCCAAGATTAATTTAACTATCCTTGTCATGAGAGTGAGAGGTTAATTAACACGATTTTGCCACGAGAGTGGGAAATTAATTAATGTAAGAACCTGCATGCGAGAGCTGGGGTTCAACCCAGATAGTGGTAACGAAACATTAATTTTTAAATACACGAGAGTGTTTTAATAAATTAATTAAACTCAAATTGTTTTCAAAAAGTGTTATTAAATTTAAAGTGCATCCACTAGGTTTAGTAGCATAACTTATTTCATGAACACGAGAGTGTATGTCTCAGGTTTTTAAACAATTAGTTTTTACCGAAATACTTTATAGGCCAAGCGATTCACCGAATTCCCGAAGTCCGACTATCACATATCGGTATAAATATTATTATTATTTTTAATTAAACTGTTTCCCCCCTAAAATCTAATATTCATCGCTTAGTTAAACAAACTGTAACATTAGATCATATGCGATTGATCCTCAGTCTCTGTGGGTTCGATAATCTTTTAAAACTAGAACGACTGAACTGTATACTTGCAGTTAGTATCCCGACAGACTCATAAAGTCCCGATCAGTAATCCCCAATAGAAGTCATCAAAATTCTCTGGATTCCCCGAGCATATTACTCAAGCAGTATGGCATTGCTCGCAACAGAATTTTTTCTCAATATTCCAACTTCAAGACATGAAGGATCCCTATATCCCCAGAGAAGTCGCCAAGGATTTCTTATCCTCAGTAGCCAAGGATTTAGTTTCCCCGACAGCAGTCAAGGATTTATTTTCCCCGGCAGCAGTCAAGGATTTATTTTCCTTAGCAATACAGCAAATCAGCTTACATGCACATACATTACATCCATATATCATAAACATTGACAAAACACATATATTGCATCATACATTTCATGCAACATAACTTTATGTTTCAGCTAACATTTTACCCTTTTCAGGATAAGATTAACAACTACCGTTTAACAATATGCAATCATGATAAAGTACAGATACACTCCAGACACGAAAGTCATTCTGTCACTCATTCAGATCGTAGTTCAGATACAGTCCAGATACACTCCAGACACGGAAGTCATTCTGTTACTCCTTCAGATTCTTTCAGATACAGTACAGATACACTTCAGACATGGAAGTCATTCTGTCACTCATTCAGATCCTAGTTCAGATACAGTCCAGATACGCTCCAGACACGGATACCATCCTGATACTCATTCAAATTTCAAAGTTCAGATACGCTCCAGAAACGGATGCCATCCTGATACTCATTCAAATTTCAAAGTTTAGATACGCTCCAGACGCGGATGCCATTCTGGCCCTTATTCAGATTTCAAATTCAGATACAGTTCGGATACGCTCCAGACACGGATGCTATTTTGTTTTTGAAATTCTGGTGTATGCCAGTCTTCAGATGTTATACTCAATGTCTAGACATCTGATATGACATAATAAATACACTGCAAGGTAGATACCCAATTTTTGTGATTCAGTACTAAAGTATAACAGAAGCATAGAGGTTGCCATATCTGCAGTTCTCGAACAAATAGCTTTGGTTTGTAAACTATCCATTCATAGCCTGATGTCTCAACATTGGTTGCAACATCATCTATCACATACCATGAAGCAAACAAACCCCTTAGTTCTGTTTATCATGCACACAAACCAGCAGGATATCCATTCATCTCTTTTGACATCATCTGTAACATTCACACAGTTTTATCCAAGCTGTACCAGATATACTTTGAAGGTGCAGAGGATAGACCACACGATGTACCTAGTTCTGTCCATCTGGTACACATGATCAACAGAGAGCAAACAACCTTCACAGTTCTGTTTCTCCTGCACAGATATCAGCATGATGTCTTAACATGTTCTGAGACATCATCTGTTACAACATTACAGTTTTACCTTGATATATAACAGACAGAATTATAAAGTGTTGAAGGTAAAAACACAATCAATTGTTAACCCAGTTCGGTGAAACACACCTACTCTGGGGGCATACCAAGCCAGGAAGAAGATCCACTATCAGCAATATTAATTCAGGATTAAACTTCACAAGTTCCCATCCCTCACTTAATCATTTACCCAGTGCAACCTATACCTAGGAACTCCTAGATAGAAACCTACCAGTTTCCATTCCTATTGCCGCAACAACAGAAGTCTAACTCCTACTCAAGAAGTAGTGCCCTCCCACTTGGTTTCCTACATTACGATGAATAAGAAGTAATGCAAAAATACTTAGACTTGCTTCACAGCTTCGTCCAAGAACACTCAAACTCTTACCTACAGGTATCGAGTTACACACATGGTAACCTTGCCACATATCGACAGGTTTACCTAACAGAACACCCCCAATATTACATTATGTGAGGCTTACAAATGATCTTCTAACCAAAAAGGGATTACTTGCAAAACAGCAGCTCTGTTGAATATATAGCAGCTGCAACTTCAGTTAGGGTTTCCACAAAAACCTAGGGTTAATTCCGTTTGACCTAAAGACCAGGTCACAGGACTTTATTAACCAGGTTAGGGTTGAGCTAGGTTACCCCTCAGAAAACGCAGGATTCTGTTCAGGAAAGACTGAGTTATTTCCTGAAAAAAACTCAGACTTATCCAACCTGCAAACCTGTTAGTTCAGAACAGGATGTCATAACATCTGTTATGACATCTGAGAAAACCTGTCTACTGATTTAGCAAAATGTGATCATTTTGCAAAATGCTCAAATACACACTTATAAACATCAGTACTTGAATTACAATATTTTTCTGCAAAGGTACCTAATGAGTCAGTACAAACTGAACTAGAATGTTATGACATCAGTCATGACATTCACACATACACTTGGGATTTACCAAAAATGCAAGCCAATACCTAAACACCTACAAACTCCCCCTTTGGCAGATTTTTGGCTAAAGACCCTAATCAATCAGAGATAGATAGCAGCAAACATAAGTGACAGCAGAAAAATAGAATGACATGTACTAATTAAGTAAGTACCAAAATATTCTCCCCCTCTTTAGCCACAAAAGGGCCAAAGATACATGTTCATAAAATTATACAGTTATCCAAAAAAAATAATAAGAGCAGCAGCAGAAAACAACTGAATACACTTCCAAACTCCACCAGATATCAGCACCAACCAAACAGCAACACCACCAAATAGCAACCAACCTTTAAGCACTGTCATCAGGCTCGGAGGATTCTGGCTTCTTCCTTTTCTTGTGAGCAATGTCAACATTCTTTTCTTTGTCTGATGTCTCAACATCCTTAGAGACATCTGGATTTAAAGGAACAACATTTGAACTTTCTTGATTTAAAGGACTACTCCCCACTCCACTAATTACTAGAAATCACACTCTGCCTCAGTTATATAATACCTTTATTAGATGACAAGTTATCACCTAAACATTCCAGCTCACTAAAATGCTTCATAATGAGACACAAACGCCCTGTTTTCTTAGCAGATGAAAACATGCTCAAATCCTATGTCGTCATACATTCTGCTATTTTCATATTAGCAGCTTGAAACCATTCCATTTACACAAAGATGATGGTTACTCCCTCTGAGTCATACAACTGTACACACATGGGTTTATTAATAGTAATCCACACTTCATCCAATTTTCCTCCTGTTTATAGTTTTAGAGGAAATTGGGAACAATGTCATTAGGCAATGTGATGACATTCGGTCATACATAGTCCTCTTCAGTCTTGAACACATCATCCCAATAGTTAATAAAGTGCCACACTTTATATCCTACGAGTCTGATGAAGACTTTCCGTACAAACCAATACTCCCCCTGTTAGGGACAATCACTTCTCCTCATGGAAACGAGTAGGTCACATTCAATACTCAGTTGGACCTTCAAGACAACTTCTGATTCAAAGTAAATAAGACCCCTTGATGAATGGAAAACATAAGACGCATCTTCATGTCTTCAAGAGCGCACCCTCTGTTCAACTATATTGGTTGAACGCATCCATACTCTGAATCAAACTTTCTTCAGACCAGAACAAGTTAGAACATCCTTGGTCTAAGTCAACCTTTCTGAGTCACATCATACAAAGGACATCTTCTGAAAATCTTTAGAAATTACTCTGACATCTTCAGACCATCCTCAGACAATATTCAGACCTTACTGCGCTACCAGCTTGATCAGAACAAAATCAAACACACAAATAGGGACACCAACATTCTCATCCCATTACAAGAGATAATCTACTATAGATGACTCATAACTTCTACCACAAGCTCCAAGAGATGAATAAAAGCCACCTCCTCTTTGTATTCAACTCATTACTCTTCTGCCCAAAAGTAATCTGTCTAAGACTAACCTCAATAATAATCAGCTTCCACATGTTGATTATCTTGATTCTCCGAATCCACTGCTGAGATAGACCAAATCCCACTGTTTGATTATCTCCTTCATGAATCCTCATATGAAAAAATCAAATGCCACCTTTTGACTTCTCCATGTTTATTAGCTAATTCACTTCCTTACCTAGATCAGAACCAGACTGATCCAAGTAACCACCATCAAGATTATGATGTCTTCTTCTTCTTGTAGCTTCAAGTCTGAAAACGTTTCCAGGAAACTTTTTCAGAGATCAAATGATTTTGCTGTTACTAAAGAGATAGCTCTAAAGCATCACTCTTCCTGTGATTCTTCACAGGGTCTAGAAGAAGGAATGTTCCCACATCTTTAAGAACATCAGTTATCTTGAATTCCAAGGATAATCAATTAAATACTTGTACTTGTCACAAATAGCAATTGATCTTAAATCCTTCCCATTATCCTGTAAGATACTTTCACCATTTGAATACTTTGACATACTCTTCGTGTGTTAATATCTTCTTCTTGCAAGCACTTTCTTTGAGAGACCAAAGAATTGAGATATCTAGGTTGCCACCCTTGACTCAGGTAAATAGAATTTTCTCTGAACAAACTCTACTCACCTTAACAGATTTGACACTCCTTCCAGATCAGATTCATCCTTAGGAATGAGAGAGATGAATCCTTCATTGCAAATATGTCACACAACACCCAGAACCCATGTGACATAGGTCAACAGCCAGCTAAACACCAGGCTGAACTAATGTGAGGAGGTTAACCAAATCTCCCCCTCAAACTACCAATCATGGAAGCTCCACACAAAATATCCATGCATTGTACACAAATGTCTCGACATGACATATGACATCCCTACCAGATTCAAGTAACTCCAGGAGTTATACCTGTTCATACTCCAATCACACCAATCAGACTTCAGCTGACCTTAAGTACTTCAGAGAAGACAACAACACCAATCATCAGCAGATATGTATTGCCAGAACATACTACCTTAACCAAATTCTGAGTCTTCAAATTCTCACATCTTGAAAGATCTTCCACTTCTAATCATGATGTTTAAATGACAAGATTCATGATCCCAATCTACTTCTATGAAGGAGCGATAATGCTGCACCATTATTGACTTTTATTAACCAATGAGCTTGTCTTTCTTCACACCATAGTACTCCAGGGAACAACTGCTCAGCCCTGATCAATGTCACATCTCAACCAGCTTCACTTCTAGAGTTCTGACTCCTAAAAGTAACCTTCGGGAGCACACAGACATAGTTGACTCTACCATTGTCAACTTTGCACCCACAGATGTCTCCTCTTCCAGGTCAGGAGTAGGTCCCAAACAAAAGTATCCCTTTGTTTGACACCCAAAACATATGCTCTTCAACTAGTAGCTGCATACTTGTTGAACACATGTTCCACCATCACATAGAACATCAGTTCCATCACCTTGGAACAAAGCCCTCCTTGAAATTCTTCAAGGTCTTCGTATAACACTAATCCGTGATTATGTGACTCTTAACATCCTGAACGAAGAACGTCTTCATGAGTGGACTTGAGAGGACTCAAGTATCTGTGACATCTTCAATAGCTTATGTTGAAATCTTGAATACAGTAGCCTTCAATCCACAAGAGGGGAAACACATCAGAGCTTGAGTTTTGCCAAGTATTACACAGCGGAAGAACATAATACAACTCAATCTTTGCACACACACTTTAGGCGTACACAAATCCTAGGTTTGAAAATAAATCAAACCTGGAGCAGCTACCACACAACCAGGCCAAATGCCAATCACCAAAGACAGGTACACACAGTTCCTGTCATGAATAGTCCATCCTCCCACTTTAAGGGACCATTCAGGGAAATAACAAACCTTTCCAGGTTACGATCTCCAGTACTAAAATTGACCTTGCAGATACCAGAAAGTATCACCCATGGATCTCATCCAGAAACAGAACAGGATGCCTGCTCTGATACCAATTGAAATTCTGGTGTATGCCAGTCTTCAGATGTTATACTCAATGTCTAGACATCTGATATGACATAATAAATACACTGCAAGGTAGATACCCAATTTTTGTGATTCAGTACTAAAGTATAACAGAAGCATAGAGGTTGCCATATCTGCAGTTCTCGAACAAATAGCTTTGGTTTGTAAACTATCCATTCATAGCCTGATGTCTCAACATTGGTTGCAACATCATCTATCACATACCATGAAGCAAACAAACCCCTTAGTTCTGTTTATCATGCACACAAACCAGCAGGATATCCATTCATCTCTTTTGACATCATCTGTAACATTCACACAGTTTTATCCAAGCTGTACCAGATATACTTTGAAGGTGCAGAGGATAGACCACACGATGTACCTAGTTCTGTCCATCTGGTACACATGATCAACAGAGAGCAAACAACCTTCACAGTTCTGTTTCTCCTGCACAGATATCAGCATGATGTCTTAACATGTTCTGAGACATCATCTGTTACAACATTACAGTTTTACCTTGATATATAACAGACAGAATTATAAAGTCTTGAAGGTAAAAACACAATCAATTGTTAACCCAGTTCGGTGAAACACACCTACTCTGGGGGCATACCAAGCCAGGAAGAAGATCCACTATCAGCAATATTAATTCAGGACTAAACTTCACAAGTTCCCATCCCTCACTTAATCATTTACCCAGTGCAACCTATACCTAGGAACTCCTAGATAGAAACCTACCAGTTTCCATTCCTATTGCCGCAACAACAGAAGTCTAACTCCTACTCAAGAAGTAGTGCCCTCCCACTTGGTTTCCTACATTACGATGAATAAGAAGTAATGCAAAAATACTTAGACTTGCTTCACAGCTTCGTCCAAGAACACTCAAAATCTTACCTACAGGTATCGAGTTACACACATGGTAACCTTGCCACATATCGACAGGTTTACCTAACAGAACACCCCCAATATTACATTATGTGAGGCTTACAAATGATCTTCTAACCAAAAAGGGATTACTTGCAAAACAGCAGCTCTGTTGAATATATAGCAGCTGCAACTTCAGTTAGGGTTTCCACAAAAACCTAGGGTTAATTCCGTTTGACCTAAAGACCAGGTCACAGGACTTTATTAACCAGGTTAGGGTTGAGCTAGGTTACCCCTCAGAAAACGCAGGATTCTGTTCAGGAAAGACTGAGTTATTTCCTGAAAAAAACTCAGACTTATCCAACCTGCAAACCTGTTAGTTCAGAACAGGATGTCATAACATCTGTTATGACATCTGAGAAAACCTGTCTACTGATTTATCAAAATGTGATCATTTTGCAAAATGCTCAGATACACACTTATAAACATCAGTACTTGAATTACAATATTTTTCTGCAAAGGTACCTAATGAGTCAGTACAAACTGAACTAGAATGTTATGACATCAGTCATGAAATTCACACATACACTTGGGATTTACCAAAAATGCAAGCCAATACCTAAACACCTACAGTTTCTCATTCAGATTTCAGTCTCCAGATACAGTTCAGATACGTTCCAGACGCGGACACCATTCTAATACTTATTCTTCTGACCTAAAACTTACAATTCAACAAACATTCTTGGATGGACCCTAAAAGACCATCTCCAACAAGATTCTATCACCTCTCCAAATGGCATCTTTAAGCCCATTCCCTCAACTACACTTTGACGAGTGCAAATTTATGGGCACTCTAGTGTCCAATCATCTTTTACCTTCGAGTCACGAATGGAAAAACTCGCCAATCTAACTCTTCAGGTTCAAGAAGATTGAACAGGGGAAGCCGTTGTACCTCAAAATTGTCCCTCTCATTTATCAAGATTTTTCTCATAAGACTTCTTGAACTCAAGACAAGATTAGGGTTTGGTCAGCTCAAGACATCTCATCTTGCACTGATACCCCAAAATTAGGGTTTGAGTTTGCACAAGGATTTTTGAACCACCAATGCTTCATGTGACTTTCATACATCATCTTGGAACCCTAAGATTTCTCATGATAAGTTTCAAGCCTTGGATCACATTTTTGATCAGTCAATTGGACAGTTGACCTAAAAAAACAGCTGTATTGGGGAAAAAGTCAACTATGGCCAATTTACAGTCAAACTTCATAATTTTTTATCCACGTCAACATTCTAGACTCCTATGTACCATTAGATCAAGTTTGGATCACAATTCCTCAAGAAATTTAATCAAATCATCAAAAGGGCAAAATGGTCAAAATTAGGGTTTTGACTGAGAAAGGGCAATTTCTGATTTTTAACCTAGCCAATGACCAATTGGGTTCAAATATGATTTCAAGGGTCCAATGGCATCATCTTGACCTAATTACATGGTTCAAAATATCTCAAGTTCATTGGATTGACAGATGAATTTTGCAGTCAACTGATCAAAAGTCAACTCTATACTGAAAAGTCAAACTTTGACTTTTTAGTCAAAATCAAATGCCAAGGGTCATAATTCATTGAGATATGTCAAAATATGAAACTTATTCACCAAGAAAACCAATTTTGAAAATTAGGGTTTTGAATTTGAAAATTTTCATAACTTAGAATTTTTCTAAGTGTGAAAATTTTCTTATTTTTTCCCAACTTTCCACCACTTTTTCACCATAATGCATTTTGATTCAAAGAAAACTTCCAACATGAAAGTTGTAGTCCTCCATGAAATCTACAACTTTTCTTCACAAACTTTTCCAAAAAGATGCTTGGATCTCAAGTTATGAATTTATGAACATAGGTCCATGAACTAAATAACTTAGTGAAATTTTGCCCTAATTTAGGCAGGTTTTTTACCCAACTTCATGGACATTTTTCACCTAGTTCCAAGAGGTATCTAAAAATTCATTTCAAATATGGATTATATATCACATGAAAAGCTTTCCAAAATGTCCAAGAACTCTCCAAGATCATTTTTGGTTAGGGAGAATCGAAGAAGGGAAGTTAGCATTTTATCACTTTTGTTCATGCCATTTTCACAAAGCATCAAGTTGCAAATCAGATCTTTGATGTTTGAATCTTGCTTTACAGGTCCTAAAATCATTCTACACTCCATAATTAAATGCAAACTCAGAAGTTAAAGGCTTTATCTTGGCTTTTGGAGCATTGTACAAGAGATAATTCGATTTTAGGCTTAAAGGTTACAATGCCATTTTCATAAAGGGAAACTTTTGCAACTTTGTCCATCTTGAGCCTTGGACCCGTCCCTTTGGTGCAAACAATTTCTACAGGTCACAAGCAATGTATACCAACTCTCTGCAGCTCGCAAACTAGCCAGTACAAGCATATAGCAATGGTCATTTCACTTTACTTAAAATACAAGAAAAGTTGCCAAAAGGTAAAAAGCTTGCACAGCTAGTGAAGAGTGGACTTGGATCCTTTCTATACATATTTACAAACTTGTTACAAAGAAAAACATGATTGCTTGACAACTGAAACACTCTCAAACTCAAAAACTCCATTTTTCTGTCCAAACATAGCAGTTTTGCAAAATCATAGCCATTTCATTTTTGGCTCGTGCGTTTTGCATTTTAACATTTGAAACACTTCATACATATCATACCAAAGCAGTCCAAGCATTCATCCTGCATCTGTAATCCCTGTTTCATCCATTGCCATTTTCAAACTTGCAGCTTGCAGCTTGACTTGTGCAGAGACTTCTGGCCGTCCACAAAGCAAGCTAGGCATTGGAATAGCTTGAAGGAAGTTTAAGGAAGCTCACATAATCCTCAGGCCTCCATTAAAGTCTCTACATTGCTCTATCCAAATCCAACTGAAGGAGGTATTTTTCAAAACTCTATCTTTGTATTTAGGCATCCTCAAGCCACGATTTGTGAAGAAAAGATGTAGTCTATAACATGGTGAAGTTGTACATATGCATACTTTTCATTTATATTAACCATGCTGAGAGAATTTGAAGCTTGAAGTTCATGAAAATGTTAGGTCATGAATTAGAGCTGCCAAAATTCTCTCTGATCTTTGAGAGTTAGGTTACAAATTTTATATGGTTGGAATCGTGAGATTAAATGCCACAAGTTTCATGTTATAAGTTTTTGTTTTTGTGCAAGCATCTGAGAGTTACAGGTTGAATGAAAACGCGCGCACAACAGCTGAAGGACATGGACGAAGTTGTTGTTCTGGGCTTTTTGTTTTTACTTTTTGCACCTCCTGACCCACTATTTGCACCCCCTGACTTATTTTGTTATATTTTTCATATTTTCTTCACATTTTTATATTTTATTACTTTTGATTATTTTTTCTGAATATTAAGAAAATCCAAAAATAATTTCTTTATTTTTTTATTATTTTTTTTCACATGAAAAATAGTTTATTTTAATAAATAGAACTTATTTTCTTAAATAGTTTGTAAATAAATATAATAAATACTTAATATTTTTTATCATATTATTTATACTCATAAATATTTATTTTCTACACATATTTAATTTTTAATATTTGCATATAATATTATTTATTATTTTCTTGTACAAAAATGGACAAAATAATAACATAAAGCATTATTTTCTTTTAATAAAAAATTAGGGTTTCATCCCTTTCCAAAAATAATAATATTTTTTCTTTTATTTCTAGGGTTTAAATAAATTATTTTCTCATACATTAAACAAATACAAAACATTTTTTGCATAAATACATTTGCATTGCATTTTAATATTTGTATATTTATTTAATACGCACAATATTCAATTGGGTTGTAATAGTATTTTTAGGTTTATATTTGTGCAATATCCCCATTCAAAAACTTGTATCCCCCCTCCCATAATAATTGTTGTAATAGTTTAGTTTATTTTACGCAATTTATTGCTTTTATATACCATGATTAGTAAAACTAGGGTTTTGTATGACAAGAACAAAAACAAGCAAAATAGAAAAAAACCTAATGCAAGACAAAAGCATGTAAAATGACACACTTTGCACACAAGCACCCTTAGGGTTTCTCCCACTTGGTTGCCTAAATAAAAATGGCCATGTTACGCACGCGAAGTATCTTGGAAAAACAAAACAAATATAAGATCATAGACCCTCGATGACGCTATTCAAGGTTGCCTAAACAAAGATGATCCTGGTCCCTCAAAAAATTGCTAAGATACTTGTCAACATTGCTATCATGGTTATACGATGACCCACGCCCGTCCCATTTACATCTAAAGATAGGGTTATTTACCAAATCAATGGTAAATCAACAATGTCAAAGGAATAAAAATGCACAAGAAAGACATTTGAGTAGGTAGATTAGCTTCTAGTTATTTGTTACATTTCAAAACAATCCTTGCTATTTTCAAAAACAAACACACACACATTTCAAAACATCTTACAAAACACTGAAACATTTTTCAAAAGACAAACATCTTTGTATACATTCTTACAAACGAGAATCATTACAAAGATTGCCTAAACGAATGGCCTCTTTTCAAAATACTTTCAAAACCACACCAAGCACCATTTCAAACAAAATAAAGCAAAGCAAGTGATCTAAACAAGTAACTAAGAGCCCATGGAAAACCATGGATGAAAAGGGTGCTAGCACCTTCCCTTTTCATAATCTACCCCTGAACTCAAGAAAACATCTCAAAGGTCTTTCCTGTGCTTTTTTACCTTTCCTTTTGGATAAAAGAAAAGTCGGTGGCGACTCTTGCTAACCGCAACATTTGCAAACACAAACGCAAAACCTCAAGTCAGTTCTCCCACCGCATCACAATAACCTATTCAGATAGTCATCTATCGGATCTCTAAACTTTCTCTTAATGCTAGCTAATTCCTTCAAACTTATCTTCGACTGTCCTATGTAAAATTACTCATGGAATAGTCTTTCTAAATGAGTCCAGTCATGAACCGAACTGGCAGAAAGAGTAGTGAACCAAGTGAAAACATTTTTGGTCAAGGAACTAGGAAAATATTTTATCCTCAGGTTTTCGTTATTCGTTATGTCCCCAACCTTGGTCATATACCTGGTTATATGTTCGAGGTAGATTCGATGGTACCACCAAAAAATTTCATGAACTTTGGGACTTTACAACCCCTTGGTAATTCAGTATGTAAAACATACTCAGACAAAGGGGACGCATAGTGTAACACCCGTAACTTAATTAAATTATTTATTTAATTAAATTATTTTGGATTATTTGGGAGGTTGTGATATGTTAATAATTATTGGTATAAGTTGTTATATTATTATTAATTAATTAGTTAGTTGATTAATAATAATTATAATGTTGGAATTAATAGAATTTATAATGTTGGACTTATGCTATTGGTTAGAAGTAGTAAAGTGGCAGTGTAGGTTAGGCCCAAGAGGATTGTTATATAAGGCTAAGCTGACATAAGGAATTGTTTTAGTTGTAGAATAAGAAGCCTTGTACGTTGCCTAGAAGAGTTTCACGGAGAGAGAGAAGCAAGCTTCCCGGTGACGAGCAAAACGAAGCAAAGTCGTCGGCTAGAGTTTTTGGATGAGCGACCTTCAATCCAGGTAAGAGTGGGGTTTTGACCTCATAATGGGATTTATGATGTTTGTTATGGAGAATTGCTCGTAATTATGATTGTTGCCCATGAGGTTGCTGAACTTGTTAAGGGAAGATGCCTGTTCTGTTATGTTGTAGACATTTTGAGTTATGTGACTGTCAGTTTAATCAATGTGTAGGTTAGGACGTTAGGTTATTCTAAGCGATTGGCATGAACATTGGTAAATTGTTGAAGTGGTTACTTTAGGGAGTTTTTGCGTGAATGTCTTGTATGTTGATGAATCTGGTGATAGGAAATATAGTTGCCTGTTACTGTGTTACTCCGAGCGGTTGGCCGAAAGTTATGAATTATAGTGGTGTAGTCGTTAAGACATTGTACCGTGCCTGTGTTGTTGGCCGAATTAGTGGTCAGGGAGGATACTGAAGATGTAGGTATTGAGCAGCATTTTAGGCTGCGAGGCATGTCGAGAATTATGTGTTAGATTTCGAGCAAAATTAGATTTCAGGACATGTCAAGGAGCATAGGTTGGTCGTTACCCTGTTTTCCCCTGTGCGTGTCGAGGAGTATGGATTATTCGTTAGGTTGTCCTAGTTGTTATGCATGTCGAGGGGCACGTAGTTCCCTATCCCTTTTGTCCGTACATGTTGTGTTTTGGTCGTTACCAGTGCTGTGTGAAATTATTATAAAGTTGTTGTTTGGTTATGTTAATGACTGAATCATTGATTAATGTGATAGGCTTATGGCCAATGTTGATTTATATGGGGTTGTTGTGATGTTGTGAATTCTTGTTGATAATACGAAGTTGCAGGGAGTTTTACATGATGATGAATTACCTCTATTTACTGGTAATAATGGTGATGTGGGCTTATGCCTTGCGATGATGATGATTGTTGTGAGTATGTGATAGTGCATTCATATACATTTGCATACTCTGTGATGGCCTGGATTAGCAAACTGCGAAGAAGGCTTATGCCTTGTTGATGCCTCTATTTATTGGCCGGTTTTAAGATGGGAGTTCTGCTCCAATGGTACCACATGCATTCGCATAGTATTGAGTCGCATTCTAAGTAGTATGATTGAGTTGTTGTGTTGATGAATTAATTATTGTATTTTTGTTGATAGGCTGTTGTGATTGTCGTTGTTTATAAGTTGTGAAATGGTGATTTTTGCATGAACTGATTCGAATATAATATTTATCATACGTTCTATTATAGTGTTCGATATCTCACCCCTTATGTTTGAATGTTACCCTTATATTGGTAACGTGCAGGTAATCAAGAGTAAATACGGTTTACCTTCAGTAGTTCAAGTTAGTATCATTGCTCTGATACATAACACTCGGGGGGATGAATGCTTGTTGCTTTTAGTTATTGTTATTTCAATTGTTGAACTTTAAGTTGATTGTTGTTAAGTACTTGTTATTCATAAGTTATTGTCATGTTGGATAAATATGTTATTATGACTCCGCTGCGTAGTTGTTCAAGTTGTTGATTTTAAAAGATTAATTTATTTTGTTATTGGTTCATCGGAAGTTTTAAAGTGTTATGTATCCATGTTGAATGCAATGATTTTTAAGTTGAATTTGTGGCATCCTGATTCAGTTGTAAAATTTTTATAACTCTGATTTATATTTATATTTGTCGGGTAGAATTGGGGTGTTACAAATTTGGTATCAGAGCAAGTCGGTTCGTCTGACCAAGTTGTCTAATGTTGTTTATTCCTTTGTAAGCGACAAGTGTGTGAAACACTATTGATGCTTGCTTGCTTTTCTAATCGCTTGTATGCAGGATTTGGTTTGAATATAAGTGGGGGAGAAACTTTGCTTCTCAGATATATTTTGGTTGTAAGATGTTAGTTCAGTATGTTGTTCGTGGCGACAGTACGGGTATTGTTGAAGTCTTGTAGTTTCCCGAATATGAAGGTGACACATATTCAAGATTCTGTTGTTAATTAAGTTGGGACGTCTTGAGGGATGATGACCAGATATCATTGATGTTTACTTCTCGAAGGATGAGGAGCAATGAAACGGTTGTTGATATACGAGTAGAGTGTAAATCCTTGATGTTTCTGAAGGTGATTGCTAAGTAACAAGGATAATTTCTAGAAGATGGAATTTAGAAAGTCATGATGTTTCAACGCTGCTGATGGACGGTGAAGTTGTTAGTTTGAGTATCCCTTGCATAATATGTCGATGTTTGAATAGTGATAGAGCGATAGATTATTGTAGATCTTGTCGTGGAATCCTCATGAGTGATTGTAAAAGTTGTTGAAGTGGTTGGAATGTTTCGAATTGCGAGTCATAGTCGGAAATGCAAAGAGATGAGTATGATTTCAAGAATGATAAATGTTGGTACTGGTACAAAGAAATTTTGTTGTAATGTTATCGTAAGGTGTGTAATAGTATGTCACTGTAGGACATTGGTGTTCGCATTTTCGAATAACTTTAGAAATTCATGTCTTGTGTTCCGAGTATTGGATTGGTGTTCCGTTTGAACCTGTGAGGAGATAGAAATATATTCTATCATATGAAAGTGTTTTCTAATATGGTTGATGTATTCCCATATGGAGGATTAACGTCACAAAGTGAAAGATTGAAGATAGTTGACGGGAATTTTAATGAGGATGATGATGGATTATCAGAGTTGCGCAGCTAAAGCGTGATGTGACGTAGTTGCTATGCGTGTACGACTCGTTAGAAGTGAAGGATTAAAACATCAGAAGCTTATGGGAATGGTGTATCTTAATCTACATGCTTGATTTGGTGTATTGTTGACATAAAGATGTTATGCCAGGTGTGATACGGTGGGAGAACTGACTTTTTGTTTTGCATTTTGATCGCAAATGTTGCGGATAGCAAGAGTCGTCACCGACTTTTCTTTTATCCAATAAGGAAAGGTGAAAAAGAACAGGAAAGACCTTTAGAGATATTTTCTTGAGTTCGGGGGGTAGATTATGAAAAGGGAAGGTATTAGCACCCTTTTCATCCATGGTTATCCATGGGCTCTTAGTTTCTTGCTAGATCACTTGCTCTTGTTTTGAAATGTGCTTTGTGATGTGGGTTTTGAAAGTATTTTGAAAATGTGACTTTGTAATGATTCTCGTTTCTATAAGAATGCGTACAAAGTTTTGTTTTGAAAATAGTTCGAAGAGGTGTTTGTGGAATGTGTTTTTTGAAAGTGATTTTGAAAAGGGTTTTCTTTGTAATGGCTCTCGTTTCTATAAGAACGCGTACAAAGTGTTTTTCTTTTGAAAATATTTCAAATGAGAGTGTTGGTGAAAAAATGTTTTGTTGTGAGCAAGCGAGCAACTAGGAGCGAATCTACCTACTCAAAAGGTCTTAAGCGTTCTTTTCCTCCTCCTTTAGATGTTGCTATCTTACCATTGTTTTGGTAAGAAGCCCCATCGTTGGATGTGAAAGGACCGGCGCGGTACGTTTATACAGTCATAGAAGGCAACTTATGAGACACTTTAGCAATTTTTCGTAAGGGACTAGATCATTTTACCGAAGGCAACATCGAGGGTCATCGAGGGACTACGATCTTTTTTTATCGAAGGGTCTTTGCTAAAGCGTCCCATATTCGAGGGTCATGACTGTGTTTCTGAGGCGACGAGCGAGGTTACCCTAGAGGTGCGCGTGTGCAAAAGTGTATTTGTTTCAAGTTACTTTGTTTTTTGATTAGGTTATCTAGCGATTGATTTTTGAATCTTGCCATGCACGCCTAATTACTATAGAGTATAAGGAAAACAGTAAATTGCGGAAAATAAAGTTCTACGCTATTACAAAGTTTTCGGGAACGGAGGTACATATTTACAAATAGGGATTGCAAATAAAATTAAATCCTAAGTTACTATTACAACCATATTGAAATGTACAATGCAAGAGAGAAAAAAGATTTATTTTAAAAAATGGTTTTTTTGTCTTAAGGAATTAAGAAAAAAAAAAGAAATAAATTAATTAATAAAAAGAAAATATTTTTATGTCTTTCTATGTTAATAAAAAGGGAATTAATATTAAAAATGATAAAAAAGGAAAATAAATGAAAGATAGAAACAGCGTGCTGCTGCAAACAAAACAACAAGGATCAGAAGTTCTGAAGCCAGACGCGTGATAACTCAGAAAGGAACGTCAGTAGAATCAAAAGTTCTGGATTTGTATACTCTGAGGTCCTGCAAGACACGTTAGAGGGAAAACACAGAAGTTCTGGGTTGCTATGTGCTGAACTTATGAGTGTTAGAACAATGAGAAAATCTTAGAAGTTATGTATATTAAAATAGTGAAGAGAACTCAGAGGTTCAATATGTGCTAAGACAGTGAGTGAACGTCAGAAGTTCAGTGTGCGTTAACAACAAGTGAACATCATAAGTTCAGTGTGTTTAAACAGTGAAGAGAATCATAGAAGTTCTGTATGTTAAAACAGTGAGGAGAACTCAGAAGTTTTGTGTTATGCTAAAACTGTGAATGAACATCAGAAGTTCTATGCCACATTTCAACTCTTTCCTCATATTAATCAGCACATCAGCAATTTATTCAGTTCTTAATAAACAGCAAATCAGAAGGATAACAGCACAACAGTTTATAGAAGTTCTAATCCTAGTTCTGAGCCTAGCCTTAATCAAGAAGTTCTGATCCACAGCTTTTTCTACTTATGCAATGATATGGACAACATTAATTGTGATATTTACATATTAATGATGTTCTGAATGAAAAGATGAAAAGTCAGAAAGACTTACCTTGAATCTGAAACGTGTGTTTGGAACTTTGAGCTGCTACCTTCAGATGTTCTGGTGTCAGCGAGAGTAACGGAACAATGGTTATGTTCTTTGATTCCAAGGGAAGAACAAAGGTTATGTTTAGGATTTGCAAAGGTTTTTACTGTTTCCTTTTCTTTCTTTGATAATTCTCTCTCTCTCTCTCTCTCCAAAAGCCAGCCCCTTGAAAGTGTGATGGAGCAACTTATTTATAGGTGAATTTGTTGTGGTTTTGGAGGGAAAAACAAATGGGATTTAAACTTTTTGGCACACTGTTCCATTGCTTTTTGATCACAGCTTTTTGTATTTGGTGCAAATACAGGATTTGGGAAAATGCAGGTGTGGACTGGATTAGCTGCTGGTTAGAGTATTGTGTTGTAGCAGTGCATCAGGTTGTTTAAACGAGGTCTTGGGATTTGGTGATGTTCTGATCGCAAAAGATCAGAAACGTAACCTCCAAATGCTGAAGGGTCATGTTCTGACCGAAGAACATTGCTTCCATATGTTCTGATTGAAGCATCATATTCTGAATCGTGTCTGCAAATTCTGACTGCGCTTGCATGGAGGCTGGCTCAAAAGTTCTGAAGTATCATATTCTCTTGACACTTAGAAAAATTTCTAAATGTTTAGAAATTTGATTTTTTTCAAAGTAACTTCTGACTTCTAATTTTTGATGAACCAATTTCATGTCTCGATGAAATATAATTGTTGAAACTTGATTTTTGATCTAAAAGTCCAAGTTTGACTTTTCAATGTGCTTTTGACCATTTTGCCCTTGTGGATGATTTTCTTGAAAAGTTGTAATTCAAAACTTGAAACTTGATAGAAGCAAGCCTGAGAGTCCAGGATGATCTTTTGAGAAATGAGAGGGCAAATTTTGGAGTACAACACCGGGGCACTATGTTTGCTAGTAAATATCTGCGGATTTTATAAGAAAATTATTGTGGATTGTCGGTTGATGGTGAGCTATTGGTATACTTGTTGAGTTATACAGTTAAGTTGATGTTGTAATGACTTTGTTATCATTATTGAGATGTTATTGTTGATTTCCGTAAGTAAGGAATGATACTCCATAACGTGACAGAGTTGATTATGTTGGTTGTGTTGATGTCACTATAAGAACGATACGACGATGTGAATAGATTTGTTGATATTTTGGTGATAATTTACATACGGGAATGAAATTGTGTATGTGTTTTGGTCTTGAAAGGGTGGTAAGATGATAAGGTGGTGTTTTATATCAAAGTATAAGTGTGTTACTACTTTAAAATGTTAATATGTCAAGATATTGTTAAAGTGGTCGATAAGTTATTAATGATTATGTCGCAGAGGTGTTGAATGATTAGCATGTGTGTATTTGATTTAAATCGTGTGAGAATTAGTGGTCAAAGTGTTTTCAGACGCGACTTGGGGATCAGAGAATGAGATGCAAAATTCACGTTAAGAGTGGTAGTATCGGGTAGATTTTCGAGGACGAAAATATTCTAAGTGAGAGAGAGTTGTAACGCCTGTAATTTAATTTAATTATTTATTTAATTAAATTATTTTGTATTATTTGGGAGGTTGCGAGATGTTAAGAATTATTGGTATAAGTTGTTATATTATTATTAATTAATTAATTAGTTGATTAATAATAATTATAATGTTGGAATTAACGGAATTTATAATGTTGGACTTATGCTATTAGTTAGAAGTAGTAAAGTGGGGGTGTAGGTTAGGCCCAAGAGGATTGTTATATAAGGCTAAGATTACATAAGGAATTGTTTTAGTTGGAGAATAAGAAGCTCTGTACGTTTCCCAGAAGAGTTGCACGGAGAGAGAAGCAAGCTTCCCGATGACGAGCAAAACGAAGCAAAGCTATCGGCTAAAGTTTTTGGTTAAGCGACCTTTAATCCAGGTAAGGGTGGGGTTTTGACCTTATAATGGTATTTATGATGTTTGTTATGGAGAATTGGTCGTAATTGTGATTGTTGCCCGTGAGGTTGCTGAACTTGTTAAGGGAAGATGCCCGTTCTATTATGTTGTGGACATTTTCAGTTACGTGACTGCCAGTTTAATTGATGTGTAGGTTAGGCCGTGATGGTCGTTAGGACGTTAGGTTATTTCGAGCGATTGGCAGGAAAATTGGTAAATTGTTGAAGTGGTCGTTTTAAGGAGTTTATGCGTGACTATCTTGTATGTTGATGAATCTGTTGATATGAAATATAGTTGCCCGTTATTGTGTTACTCCAAGCGGTTGGCAGGAAGTTATGAATTATAGTGGTGTAATCGTTAAAACGATGTATCATGCTTGTGTTGTTGGCCGAATTAGTGGTCAGGGAGGATATTGAAGAAGTAGGTATCGAGCGGCATTTTAGGCTGCGAGGCGTGTCGAGAATTATGTGTTAGATTTCGAGCAGAATTAGATTGCAGGACATGTCAAGGAACATAGGTTGGTTGTTATCCTGTTTTCCCATGTGCGTGTCGAGGAGTATGGATTATTCGTTAGGCTGTCCTAGTTGTTATGCATGTCGAGGGGCACGTAATTCCCTATCCTTTTTGCCCGTACATGCTGTGTTTTGGTCGTTACCAATGTCGTGTGAAATTATTGTTAAGTTGTTGTTTAAATATGTTAATGAATGAATCATTGATTGATGTGATAGGCTTATGGCCAATTTTGATTTATGTGGGGTTGTTGTGATGTTGTAAATTCTTGTTGATAATGCAAAGTTGTAGGGAGTTTTACATGATGATGAATTACCTCTATTTACTGGTAATAATGGTGATGTGGGCTTATGCCTTGTGATGATGATGATTGTTGTGAGTATGTGATAGTGCATTCATATACATTTGCATACTCTATGATGGTCTGGATTGGCAAACTCGAAGAAGGCTTATGCCTTGTTGATGCCTCTATTTATTGGTAGATTTTAAGATGGGAGTTCTGCTCCAATGGTACCACATGCATTCGCATAGTATTGAGTCGCATTCCAAGTAGTATGATTGAGTTGTTGTGTTGATGAATTAATTGTTGTATTTTTGCTGATAACCTGTTGTGATTGTCGTTGTTTATAAGTTGTGAAGTGGTGATTTTTGCATGAACTGATTCTAATATAATATTTATCATACGTTTTATTATAGTGTTTGATATCTCACCCCTTTTGTTTGAGTGTTACCCTTATGTTGGTAACGTGCAGGTAATCCAGAGTAAAGATGGTTTACCTTCAGTAGTTCGAGTCGGTGTCATTGCTCTGATATGTAACACTCGGGGGGATGAACGCTTGTTGCTTTTAGTTATTGTTATTTCAATTGTCGAACTTTAAGTTGATTATTGTTAAGTATTTGTTATTCAGAAGTTATTGTCATGTTGGATAAAGATGTTATTATGACTCCGCTGCGTAGTTGTTCAAGTTGTTGATTTTAAAAGATTGATTTATTTTGCTGTTGGTTCATCCAAAGTTTTAAAGTGTTATGTATCCATGTTGAATGCAATGGTTTTTAAGTTGAATTTGTGGCATCCTGATTCAGTTGTAGAATTTTTATAACTTTGATTTATATTTATATTTTTCGGGTAGAATTGGGGTGTTACACATAGTTTGGCCTTCGCATGTCTACATTTACCCCATTTCGAGCCATTATTCTTTTGACCATAGCTGCCAGTTTATTTCTCATGCATATTCGTCTTGTTGAACATGTTGAAGGACTTCGTCTGCATTCTTGGGGCCTGGACTTCCCTTGGTATCGCTTGTTCAACCCTGGGTTGTTAGATTCTTTTCCCTTAGTTAACTTAGCCGTTATTTTGCGCAACTGGTTGTGCTTAGTTAACTGTTGGATTCTCCTAAAAAACCACTCCTTGGTTTCCTCTTACCCTTTCTCGATGGGATGTTAAAATGGGGCTCGAGGGCCGCCAAAGAAATATGCAATTCGTGCCATCTGTGCTGCCAATTGTTGATTCGTCTAGGCATTTTGTTGATTTATTTGGGTAGCACTTTGATTCAATGGGTTAAAAATCGTGCCCATTTGTTGGGCTAAAACACCAACCATTTCATGATTGCTGCAATCCATTTGTTTCCTAAATGTCGTCGTAGTATTCGTTGTCATGGTAGGTAATTGGGTAGTGAATTCTGAGGGTGGGATAATTCGACCCATATATTTGATACCCGATCATGATCCCTGTAGTGGTGAAAAAGTGGACACTCGTGGATCAGGGAACATTGATGTACTATTGTTCAAACTGGCCATCATTGATGTTGGCATGCCATAAATTTGTTCGCAGTCATCCATTAGCATTGTGAATCCAGGTGTGAAATGTCAGAAGTTATTCGTCCATGGTTGTCCCGGGGTCATTGGTGGACCATGTGCTTGTAATGGAGACATGATTGGACCACTATGAGTATTCATCGGTATTCTCGTCGTACTCGCTTGAATAGGTATCGATTAGATCATAGATATTACAGTGGTACTTCCCCCGTTAAAAGATGGGGTTGTTCTCCATTATTGCTTGGTGGATTGACCATTCTTCTAACGTATTTTCTGTTGGGTATTACTTCATTAGTTTTGGGTAATTTACCATTTCTTAATATCATGCAACAATGTTAATAAGTTTTTGTATAAAAATGATGAAATTTTCTTAACAAAATAGACATTGGGTCCCACAGAGCGTGCCAATTTGTTTATCGTGAAATTTAGTAAACAAGCGCTAGTCTTCTGAATCCTAAGGATTCTGGTTGCTTACAGGATCTACTAAATTGATCATAGGACAATAGTGTATATTTTGTTTTCTAAGTTTTCTGGATATTAGTCTCTTTGATATAGATCGTTATTTCGAAAGTAATAATAAAAAGATTCAAGGTAAAAACTAAAATGTAAAGTAATTTCAATTTAAACTTAAAAGGAATGTAAAAGACTTTAATTAAAAAGGAATGACATTGAATATAAATTTGATTCTTCATACGTACATTCTCAGTAACTCGTTTCTTAAACACTTGGTACTTTGAGTTATTTTGAGTAATTTGTACAAAGAAATAAACACACATAATTATAACATAAAAACTCCTATTTATAATAATTCAAAACTAACTACCACGAACGGTCTTCTTCTAAGAGGATGACACATTCTCGTTTGCATATCTCTAGCACTTCACAAGCTTCCACGTATCTCTTAAAGATCAGATGAGCGTTAAAATCAGTTATAGCCTCATTTAAATATCTGTCGAACCCGTCTCGAGTGTCTTCAAACAAATGCTAAGTCATTCGCCTTACATTATTTCATCTGTGTAAAAACTCGATCGAAAACATGCCTTCTAACACTTCAAGTCAAAATCAACTTTCATCATCCCACACTTGTCTTTGTAGAATTCTCCTCGGATCCTCTATTTGTTAGAGGGTCGAAATTACAGCTAACAGGAATATAAAACACATTGGTGAGAACAAATTCAGGAGAAAACATAATAGTTCATGCATGTCAAGCAATGGAAAATTGTCATGTAAGAATTCCAACATGAATAACAGTAATTTCATGAAAATAGTGAAACCATTTGAGTGATCCACATATGTGATCACTTGCTCGTGAATCTATTATTCAAGAACCTAAAGTAAAATTTTGACATGAAAGAGAATATGAAAAACTTGTATTGTGCTTACCAATTGGGTTAGATCCAACTAATGTAAAATAATGAACTTGATTGGAGGAAGTATATGGTTGTTGGTTGATAGTGGATTGTTGTAGTAAATGCATGAGCTGTTCATATTGCTCTAAGTAATTGATGGAGGACTTGTCTTCAAATCAGTGATTTGTGAAGATGCTTCAATCTCTTGATCATTTGTAGAAGAATGATTAGCAAATTTCTTTTGCACGTGAGGAGGAAATCCATGTTTGGCATAATAATTATCAAATGTATGGTTTGTTTTTCCATAATGAGTACACACATGACTGTTTTCTTTGCCAAAAGAGTTATATCTATATGATTTTCCTTTAAACCTTTGAGAGTCAACATCATTCATAAGGGAAGTAAGATCTTCAGAAATGGTAAAATTTTCTTGTCTTTCATGTTGAAGCACCATAGAAAACTTTTTGTTCATAGGAGGAAGAAGATCCATTAATAGAATTTGAGATTTCACAACATAAAAGTTTTAATTTAGGCCACTAAAGAATCAGATTGCATACAAAGTGGTGTGATTTTTCCTAGCTCTGCGCATAGCTTGACATGGACACTTAATGCGACAAGTACATGTAGGGATGAGAATGTAAATCTCAAGTCCTTCCCATAGAATCTTTAAGTCTGAGTACAAACCAGTTATAGGCCTTTAATCTTGTTGTGCTATATGTTTCTTGCATCAACTCAGAGATGAGCACCAAATCACCTTGGGAGAAGCGCTCATTGAGATCGATCCATGCATCAATTATTTTTTCTATGAAGATGATGGATTGATCAATTGACTCGAATACAAAATTGATAATCCATGAGCGCCCAAGCATATTGCACCATTTCCATGCACATTACAAAGGATAAAATAATATCAATGATTAGATCAATCGTTCCATCAATGAACTAAAGTTTCATCTTACCTATGTTTGTGCAACTCATAAGGTTACAATGTTTTATATATTCAGCATGAGGATGCACTAAGACTACTATATGCATGCAAGCATTTGATCAATCATAACAAAATTTGAAATTCTATTATCACAACTACAACTAACTGCTATGACTTTTGAATCAAGCTATCTTATTTTCATCATATACATCATGTGATTTTCATCTCCTTTGCTTTAGTGAGGCTTGGATCATTTTGCATATTGTCATTTAACAAAGATCACCACTAGCATCTTCAACCACCCAACAACATCATCTTCAACAACAACATCATTTTCAACAATACCACAACTTCACCATAATCATCTTCATCAACAACATCACCACAACTTCACCATAATCATCTTCATCAACAACATCATCACTACTATTTTCAACCACACAACAACATCAACTTCAACAACATAATCACTACCATCTTCAACCACTTAACAACATCATCTTCTTCAACAACAACCTACACCATAACAATCCAATAGCCAAGCTAAAAATGAAAAATCTGAAAATAAAGTAAAAGGATGAAACTGACGCCGCCGCAAAACCATCTCGACACCTTCTCCGCTTCTGTGTTTCTCCGCAACCATCACCATACTTGAGTTTCATTTTTCGTTTTTACAGCAAAGATATTGTTTTGATTTTATTGTTTTTTTAATTATATTTTCATAAGGAATTTAGATTGATTAGTTATGTATATGTTTGGGCCTAAAAACACTTTAGTTTAGTTGGATCATCTTTCAATTTACAACATGATTTTGTGTATAATCATTAGATGTTTTTTATAATTAAGTTTTTATTTTTTATGTTGTTAATAAACAAAATAAAGATATTTATATTACTATCTTCACTTATTATTATTTTTGTAGTATGATTTTATTTTTTTAAATGTGTTTTGAAATGTAAAAATGTCACAAGTCACTTTAAAAAAAGAATTTGTTTTTTTTATTGAAAATGAAAAATAAAAAACCAAATTAAAAAAGAGTTAATTGGACGTACGTCCTCTTAACTCTCGATTACTCTGACATAAGTCGTATAATTTATTGGTTTGAATACTCTTTTTTTCCTCCGTAATGTAATCTAGTCGTTCTAAGTCTTACTTTAATAACCACATTATAGGAAAATCGATCGATAAATGTACATTTATTTTAATAGTAAAGAGTTCAAGACGCAAGTTGTACAATTTGATTGTGTTGAATCTCATTAACGGAACTTGGACTAAAATTGGAGTAATCAGATATAAATCCTTTATTCTCGAGGGCTCAGACACAAATCATACGACTTCGTTCATTTAAGAACTATTTTTTATAAATAAGATCAGATGAAAACTAATTAATAGAATATATATCCCTTTGATCCCCAAGTGTTCAGACACAAATCATATAGGTTACACCACCGGATAACAGAACGTTGCTAAAAGTCAAAAACCCTATCGCCGATACTTGACTCCCTCTAATCCAGTATGACAATGGTGCTAAGAAGAGGAGCGATGACACTCACCTTCCTATTCCAAACCCCTCCTCCTTCTCTCTATCTCTCCCACAATTCCTCTCTCTCTATTCCCAGAACAACCATAACCCCTTCTCCTCTCTCTTTCCGACACTCTTCAATCCCCGCTTCCAAAACCCTAACCCCTTCCGAGAAACCCCTCTTGTTCA
Source organism: Vicia faba (assembly GCA_948472305.1). Lineage (NCBI taxonomy): Eukaryota > Viridiplantae > Streptophyta > Magnoliopsida > Fabales > Fabaceae > Vicia > Vicia faba. Next base: position 927,948,257 of record OX451741.1, on the reverse strand, counting down.
TCCCACCAGGACTTGAACCCGCCCAAATCAACCACTCCATGATTCTCCCCTTCTCCAACATCGTCGTCGGACCCTACGCCGGCGATTCTCGAATCAAAGATGTCCAGTTCGTTAAGAGTAGTCCCCGTGCCAAAGACTGCCCTAAAGATGACCGACCGGAATTCGCTATTCTTGGTCGTTCTAATGTCGGCAAGTCTTCTCTCATCAACTCTCTTGTTCGTAAGAAAGAACTCGCTCTCACCTCTAAAAAACCAGGTTCTTCCACTTCTCCTTTTCCCTTTTTTTTAAAATTTTTTTTTTTAAATATTGAAATTCATTTTTGGTATTTCTTGCAGGGAAGACACAGCTTATCAATCACTTTTTGGTCAACAAAAGCTGGTACCTTGTGGATTTACCTGGTTATGGGTGAGTCACTCACACTCACAAACATCCTCATATTATGATTGTCTTGGGCCAATGACTTATTTCAACTTATCTAATAACATAAGCACTTGTGAGACTTTTTTGTTTATGACATTTATTAAGTCACAAACGCATAGAGTTTATATGAAAATAATTTGACTTTATTTAATTTTTTGTTATAGAATCACTTATACTTATACATATATGCACCGATCTGGTAAGCACTTATGTTATAAGTGCTTTCTTAAGTTGTTTATCCAAACAGAACATATATCACTTGAATTGAGAACAAATCGTTGATTCAACCAGCTTAGTGATAACAGTGTTGTTTGCTTACTTGTATTCTTAATTGGTAGGCCTCATCAGGGATTTCTTTATTGATGTTCTTTTTCTGTGTTTTTCTTAGATTAGAGTGTATTTAAGGTCAGTGATTGGAGGTGTAACTGTTAGCCAATTGTCATGGGTAAAACTGTTTCTCATGATTGTGCTATTTTTTGTATGTTTATGCAGTTTTGCTAAAGCATCTGAATCCGCTAAAACAGACTGGTCTTCGTTTACAAAAGGTTACTTTTTAAATAGAAATACTCTAGTGTCTGTCTTGCTTCTTATTGATGCAAGTGTTCCGCCTCAAAGGATTGACTTCGATTGTGCAAATTGGCTTGGACGCAATAACGTATGCTGTTTTTTTTTTTGTGTGTTTAGTTCATGTTGTAATGTTGTTAGGGTACCGAATTAAGTCTGAATTATGTTATAATTTTGTGGATTGCAGATACCAATTACCTTTGTTTTCACAAAATGTGACAAAATGAAGGCGGCGAAGGGAAAGCGGCCGGATGAAAACATAAAAGAATTTCAAGAGATAATTAAACAAAACTACAAACAACATCCCCCGTGGATTATGACCAGCGGCGTCACTGGATTGGGAAGAGATGAGCTTCTCTTGCATGTATCTCAGCTAAGAAACTACTGGGATCAATAGGAGAGTAGCTTAATTCTAAGCAGGATGTGAATATCTATAAGAAGAGCATTCCATGCAGGAGCAAAGTTGAAATTACCAAAGATACAATCATATAGGAGACTCATGTGTGAAAGGATAGGGGTTGACTAGTATTTCAGCTGAATCACTGTTCCACTCAGACCACAACCTGATATATATATGGTATCTAAATCTTACACATGGATTTATAAATACTGAAATTTACATGCTGTCATGTTGTAGTTGTACACTTAAGGGAGTAATACAGCATAAGAAATATCACATGCCTTCAACACTGATTTTTATATTTTTATCTTTTTTGAATCTAGAGTACATATTTCTGCATAGAATTTCCTTGGCTTTTGTTTGCTAGATGAGAAGGAAACTTGTGCAATACTTGAACATTATTGATGTTTTGCTGTATTTAATAGCTTACCACCATTATTGATGCGGCCACTTTTTCTTGCTTACCTCTGTTATTGTATATGTTGACTTAGTGTTATAATACTTAGGCTCACACCTATATTCACAACTTATTAATGGGCACACTGGGTAGTACTAACGGGTAGTACTAAATAAAAAACATGCCTTTTTTTAATTAGGTACTTAGCACCGTGGTAGTAGTTTGAGATAATCTTCTGTTTATTTATTACATACATCTTCCAACGTTTTTGACAGTTCACTTCAATGCATAAAATTCTGCACGACTAACCTAGAAAGATTTAAACTTATTAACTTTCAACTCTGCTTCATAGATGCGAATGACTTCATCCTGCCAATATTATTTTACTTTGATGTTATTATTATATTGTGTGTTTAAAAGGGATGTACTTTGTGTCCATTTTAATCCAACCTAAGATGAAGAACAATGGAACACATAACTCCACATATTAGTTCTGTTATTAGTTCTGGTATAAGCAGTTCATATGGTGTAACTCAATGGCTGCATCTGTTACTAAGTTTTGGATCTGCATTTCTTTTGTTAATGTCCTTCTCAATATTTTTCATATCCATTGAAAATGGATTGAATGCATCAATGATCTCAAGTTCTCCCAACCAAGAAGACTTCAAAACTGCATGCTGATACAATCCAGATAATGGTGGTGAGCAAAGAGATGAGACCCTTAGGGGTCTTAAGTTTTGGCCACAAAGTAGCATTGTGATCAGGGTACCAGGCTTTAAGTTCGTTGCCAGAAGAAATGGCATTCAAATCTTTGTAGTTATGGTTTACATAGGATAATCTTCAATACGTAGTTTACTACAAAAATGAAATATATAGATCTTACGTTATTTATTCACTTTGTGCATAGGATTTTGGTAAAGGACACACTTTTATTTACTCCTTACAAGGAATTGATTGCAAGACTTTAAACTACTAAATCTTAATTAACAACAAGAATTCACCCGTCTTGTGTTAATATTAGCAAATAGAGGAAGTCTATAAGCATATGAAAATCTCTTTGAACAAAATATGCCATGTTATAGATGGTTATTAATGCATTATGTTTCGACACTATCTGCAGCACATATAATCCTTAAATGTAGATAGATCATTAAAATTGAGTTTGATATGCAACGAAGTTTATTTAAATGTAAAGTCCCGTTTACTTTGAAGTGTTTTCTGTTTTTATTTTTATAAAATACACTAAAAACCTTTTTAAAGTGTTTTCTGTTTTTATTTTTATAAAATACACTTAAAGTAAAAGAGGTCCAAATCGGATTAGTTGGTTCGGACATCCATAGTGAAAAATGAAAAAAAAAAATTTAAGATGTAAAAGACTTAAAAATCGTAACCAGTAACTATGGTGGATAATTTAAAAACAGTTTTTGAAAATTTTGGTGAAAAATGACATTATTTGTGTTAAAACTTTACAAAGGAAAAAATATTTTTCAAAAAACATAGCAAAAATACGAGTGTTTGCGGTGTGGTTTAGGCAGTTTCGATGATAAAAATTATCTGAATTGCAAAAGAAAAATATGTTGTTTGATTTGGTTCAATTGACTTTAAGAAATAAAATCAAACCAAATCAAACTCAAATAATGCGGTTTGAGTTGGTTCGATTAGTTCAATTTTTTACAAAATTTTATTAAGTCATACATATACATATCGATAACAACATAATTATATTTAGTCATTCATATGTTACCATAAAATAAATTTATAATCTCATACATAAATATGAATTACATCTTACAATTTTATCTTATATTTAAAGAATAATATATATGAGATTGTATTTTTAAATAAATTTTAAATACTTGTGTAGTTATAAATAAGTGATAACACTATAATTTCTTTTTTATTATCAATTTTTTATATATTATGAGATACAAGACTAATGTAAATTAAACTTTTTTCTTTTAGTACTATGCAAAAGGTGATGCATGGCAACTTTCAAATGGAGCTTTTGAAACAATGATTCTTCTCAAGGATGCCGGAGGTAAAAAAAAAAATATTTCATTTTCTTAAGCTATTTTTAAATCGTAAAACCTGTAAATTTTCTACAGTTAAGTCCTTGCTAGATTCTTTGAAGTTAGTCCTTGCTAACTGACTCAGTTAAGATGGCTATTGTATCCAATTTTGACCCCCCGCTTAAGGAAGCTATTGAAGGATCTTAACGTTTTACATCTGTGAGCATCAGCCATTCCTTTAATACGGTTACACAAACTATATTTTATTTGAATTTTTGGTGAGGTGTCCATCTAAGAAGGTTTGTTGAAAAACGCTTACTTTGCAGAAATCCGACAAAGTCTGATGACTGTATCTTTTTCTTGTAAATGGTTTTTAATGTTTCATTTTATGGTTTTCATGTCAGATTTGATGCTGTCATTATATCATCAGAGGTTGGATACGAAAAACCAGACCCGAGAATATTTCATGCTGCTCTAGGTATGTGATTATTAGTTAATGCTGCCCAAACTTCATTTGCGAAAAATATGTCATGTTTCTTGACAAAATTATACCCGAGTTCAAATACTAGCTGGAACAATCTTTGACGAGACTTTATTTAACACAAGGATGAACTCCAGATTACCAAATGTTTGCTGTTGTGCCTGCTAACCTTAACTGTGGGAGCACTGCTTTAGTTATTTGAGTTTCACTGCCAATGTTTTCCTTCTAGATCAAGACATTGGAGATGATCTAAAAGCAGATAAACTGGGGGCCAATGCTGTAGGGATAGATTACTGGTGAGAGCTTTTTCTTGTCTGAAATGATAATTACTTTTTTTTACATCTTATTTACTGTTCTAAACTGATATGTCAAAACAGGTTAGTTTTGCTGAATCTTCCGTGAAAATGGGAAACGGGTCTTCACAGTTTGTGAAGATAGAGGAAGAATATGAGAATCAAGAACAGAGTCAATTTCCATTTCCATTACCATTGTCATTTGAATTTCCGTTGTCAAGTGGTAGTACTAGTTTGAGTAGGAACAAGAAGTCTGCTTTGCAATATGATGAGATTAAGAAACATTTTGATATTCCTATAACACTAGCTGCTAAGAGATTGAACATTGGTGTGACCCCCCCTTTAAAGAAGAGGTGCAGAGAGCTCAATATCACAAGGTGGCCTCACAGAAAGTTGATACTCCATATATGCCTCGGTTAATACTCCATAACTTCTCTGTATGTTTGAAACATGTCGTTCAAGGATGTTGTAGCAGTTTGATAGCCATTTGTGAGTAGTGGCTGTTGACATGAGATTATGAGTGAGGGAAGAACATGAAGGAGAAGGAAAATGGTGAGTTTGAGTTGTGCTCTTGATTTGTGTTATAATCGTTGTTGTAAAACTTGTTTGTAAGGTGTTCGATAAAAATTCAGAATTAATATTTTTCTTTTTTTTCTTTGGTTAGTTTAGAGGAGGTTTAAAACCCTCCATTACAAATTGTTTCAGATTTTTGTCAAGTAATCTTTTACGTGACGTGCCACGTCAGCCTCCATTAGTAAAACTAACGGGAGGAATCAATGTTAGAATGAAAAAGTTTGCAAAGATCATTCATTGAAAAATATTTTTAGAGTGACTATAATTACATGGTTGTATATTTATAGGGACTTCTGACATATTTAACCCTATAAAGAATAAGGTAAAATAAACACATAAAGTATATGTTAATTTAACAAAACAATTAAAATATATAATGGTTTTTAAGATTTTGTAATATAATGGAATTTGTTTTGGTTCAGTTTGATTTATAAAATATAAATCAAAAATCGAACTGAACCGTACGGTCTAATTTGCAAATTCAAATATATCCTAATCAAATATGGTTTTTGTAGTTTTTAATTTGATTTGGTTCGATTAGTGATTTTCTATTAGGTTGGTTCAGTTTTGAACACTCCAAAAGTGACGTGTTCTTCGCTTTTTTGAATTTTCATGCCTTTCGTTTTCAAAATGCATATTATCTTGATTGCTTCCTATCATCTTAACTGAAGATAACATTCAATAAATGTTAGGCTATGTTGCTTTGCTTTATTGATATCATTTTTATGACTAGTAAGAGATTCGTGTTGTCGCATTGATATTCGTATATTTGATGTAGTATATTTTGAATGATATGATAATATGCGTAAATATCACTCAATTTTTTTTATTAATGATTATGTAAATTAATTATACATAAAAAGAAATAATTATGCAAATATAAAATTTTAGATATAAATACAAATTTTAAAATAATTTATTTATTTGTAAAATGAATAATATTCGTATAGATTTAATTATATTAAATAATTATATAAAAATAAGAAAAAAGTACCATGAAATAGAGAAAATAAATATTTAAAAATAAATATTTTATTTATAAAAAAGAAATTATTAATTTAAATAAAATAGATTATTCTGATAATAAGATAAAAAGTTAATTATCTGTACAAATTTAAAATATAAATATCAATAATGATTTTAATAAAGTCAAATTATGCAAAAAAATATATAAAAGTATATACTATAAGGGGCATGTTTATTTTAAAATAAATAGTAAATTATCAATGGAAAAGAAAATAATTAAAAATAATTTTGATGAAAAATATATATTTTATTAATTATTTACAAACTTAATATATTTAACTTTAAATTTAATAATTTAGTACGATACATAAAATTAATAAATTTAATAATGATTTTGATGTCAGAATATAACGTAATTTACTATAACAATTATTCTATATTAATAATTCTACTATAGATGTTAAAAGTTTTTTCTCCAAAGTGTATTAAACTGACTTAGTAACAAAGATACTATAGATGACATTATTTATATTCTCTATTAAATTATTTATTTATGATAAATTCTAACTTTCATATATATATATATATATATATATATATATACACTAAGGGTTCAAGTTAAGAGATAAATATATAAAATGTTTAAAAATTAAATAAATAAAATATTTTTATTTAATTAAAGTTAAATTTATATTTGATAAAATATAAAATATATTTTGAAATATATATAAATTTAAAATGAAATATTTAATTGTAAAAAACGGTTATCATAAACTCCAATTGTATTTAATAGTTATACAAAATGAAAAGAAAAAAAAAGGAATCAATGAGATGGAGAAAGAAATTTATTTATTTTTTATATTTGAAAGTTAAGATTTTACTTTTCAAATAAAATTTATTGTTCATTAAAATAAAATATATATTATATTAATAATGATCATGAGACATTATATTTATTCCGTGGTACAAATTTATAAGATATATTTGTTTTGTATACATATGATAATTGGATGATGAAGTTCAAATTTATTTTGTTCATTAAAATAAATATCGATAGTAATCTGTAAGATATTCATAAATATTTATTGTGGTAAAAATTTATAATATATATTTGTTTTGTATACATATGATAATTGGATGATAAAGTTCAAATTTATTACGTTCATTAAATTTCTAATTATTGTGGTGACAATATTACACCTTATAATATAAAAGTTAGTATCATACTTTGCTTTGATCTCTACTGAAATCCGTGTTATTTAATTAATATATTTTTGTTTCCAGAGCAATGAGCGTAAATAAATTGCATTAAAGGATATCTATGTCTCTTCATGAAGTTGCCAAACCTAAATAAAACACAAATATCATTAAGCTATTTCTAAGAGTGATAAATAGTTGAAACACTTTGAATATTCAATGCTGAAACTAAAGTTCTTCTTAGACATGATCATGGGCTATAATTATAAGACCAACTAAATTAGAATGATGCATAACCTGTAGCAGAAGACTCTTTCAATGTTAAACTGATGCAAAAAATGACATTGTTGAAAAAAGAATGATTAAGAAGTGTGCAGCAAACAGTAAGGCATATAGGTTCTATGACCTAAATGCAAAAGTAATCATAGAATCAAATGATGTTGAATTCTATGAAGACAAATTTCCTTTCAAACTGAGAAATAGTGGGGACACCCAATCGAGTCACATTCCTGTGATAAGAAGTACAGAAAACAACAATGAAGTAGAAACAAAACTTCGGAGAAGTAAAAGAGTAAGAGTCGCTAAAGACTATGGGCCTGATTATGCGGCTTATAATATAGAAGAAGATCCAATAAATCTTCAAGCAGCATTGTCATCTCTAGATGCAGATTTATGGCAAGAAGCTATAAATGATGAGATAGAATCCCTAGATTCTAACAAGACATGGCACTTAGTAGACTTGCCTCCTGGTTGCAAACCGATCGGTTGTAAATGGGTTCTGAAAAAGAAACTAAAACCTGATGGAACTATCGATAAATACAAGGCTCGCCTTGTAGCCAAGGGTTTTAGACAAAGAGAAAATATAGATTTCTTCGACACTTTCTCTCCAGTCACTAGAATCACATCCATTAGGGTACTTATTTCAATTGCTGCTATTTATAACTTAATAGTACACCAAATGGATGTTAAAACAGCCTTTTTAAATGGTGACTTAGAGGAAGAAATCTATATGGAACAACCAGAAGGGTTTGTGATCCATGGACAAGAAAACAAGGTTTGTAAGTTAGACAAGTCTCTATATGGACTAAAACAAGCCCCTAAGCAATGGCATGAAAAATTTGATAACTTAATGATATCAAATGGATATAAAGTGAATGAAAGTGACAAATGCGTTTATTACAAATCTGAGAATCGCATTTGCACTATCATATGTCTTTATGTAGATGATCTACTTATATTTGGATCAAACATTCAGACTATTAATGATGTGAAATCTTTGTTGTGCAACAACTTTGATATGAAAGACCTGGGAGAAGCAAATTTAATCCTCGGTATCAAGATCACGAGATCCAAACAAGGAATTTCTTTGGATCAATCACACTATGTGGAAAAGATCTTAAAGAAATATAATTACTTTGATTGTAAACCTGCTAGCACTCCATACGATCCAAGCATGAAACTGTTTAAGAACACTGGTGAAAGTGTTAAACAGACAGAATATGCAAGTATCATTGGAAGTCTTAGATATGCTACTGACTGTACTAGACCTGACATTGCATATGTCGTGGGATTATTGTGCAGGTTTACTAGTAGACCAAGTAATGAACATTGGCAAGCTATTGAGCGAGTCATGAGATATCTTAAAAAGACTGTGAACCTCGGTTTACATTATCAGAGATTTCCTGCTGTACTTGAAGGATACAGTGATGCTGATTGGAATACTTTGTCAGATGATTCCAAAGCTACTAGTGGCTATATATTTAGTATAGCCGGAGGAGCTGTATCTTGGAAATCAAAGAAACAGACCATTCTGGCTCAGTCCACAATGGAGTCTGAAATGATAGCACTAGCCACAGCTAGTGAAGAAGCAAGTTGGTTAAGATGCTTGCTAGCTGAGATTCCCGTATGGGAAAAACCTATGCCAGCTGTGTTGATCCACTGCGATAGTACCGCGGCTATTGCAAAAATTGAGAACCGTTATTATAATGGTAAAAGACGTCAAATAAGAAGAAAGCACAGCACCATTAGAGACTGTATCTCTAAAGGAGCTGTAAGAGTGGATCATGTACGCACTGATGAAAACTTAGCAGATCCTTTGACGAAAGGATTAGCTAGAGAGAAAGTCTATAACACATCATATAAGATGGGACTAATGCCTATATGAATATGAGTTGCTCACAATGGTAACCCGACCTAAATGACTGGAGATCCCAAGAAATAGGTTCAATGGGTAATAACAAGTTGTGAGTGATATGAGATGATCATGCAAGAGAAGCATGATTCCTGAAGTAATAAGAGGTTGAGATAATAGAAACTCTTAATGAGATCTATACTCTGTATGAGGGAGTACCTAGACTACAGGAGTACTCTTGATAGACTCACCTTGGTGATTGTGGAACTTGGGTCGGTTCCTATGGAATTGCGAGGCAAAATTCCTAGAGCCTTCACTAAACCGGGATACACGTGCAGGGCCATTAAAGCACGGGCTATTAGAATACACCTTAAAGAAAAGGTTGTGTGCGGGTCTGATGTCTGAGATAGAGTTCAAGACAATTGTGTCACTCTTGTTGAATCAGAATCCTACTTGCTACGCAAAGGTTCAAGTCATAGACACCTTTGCTTATGCACAATCTTAGAAACGTCTGACGTTACCTCTAAAATCACCTTTTAAATTCAAGTGGGGGATTGTTGGAAATCTTGGAATGATGATAACTTGGATTGGGAATTGAAATGATTCATTGACATTAAATGGGCATTAAATGAGCACATGAATGAACTAGTTTGTGAGTGAATTTGAAAGGATTCATTTTAGTCCCACATTGGAGGGAACACAACTTCTAGTAGTGCATAAATACTCCAACTTGGACACTTGGGTTGGGCCCCAAGGGGCACCCCAATTTTGTTAAGGAGTGAGGACACACCACTAAGTCATCTAGACACACGCGCGCGCGCCGCCGCCGTCCGACCGGCTCGGTTCGGTCCGGTCCGGTCCGGTCCGGTCTAGATGAATTAACTTTTTGAACCGGATTTTGGTGAAAAATTAATTATTAATGATTATTAATAATTAATTAATTCGGTGGAATTAATTAGCATTAATTAATTAAAAATAGTGGAAATTAATTAATATTTAATATTAATTAATTACAGAATTAGTGACGTGTCAATTACTTGCCTTCCAAGAGTCAAAACACATGACTGCATGACTGTCTGACCAAGCAATAACGGTCACTTTTGACTGGGCCAATTCCACCCTCTCCCACGTTCTTCCTACTTTTTCGAACCGTTTTGTTGGATCCGTGCTTATTTCATTTGCAAATAACTCCAGCATTCTATATCTCGAATTCTCTCTTCTCTCTCTCTCTACTCTGCTTCATCTCAAGTTTTTTTTTTCTTTTCTGTTTTTCCTACTGCTTCTTGCCAGATACTACGAGTGGTTTCTACACCATCAGAAGGTGTTATTCATCGAACGATTTATCACAGTGCAAGTGATAATCGTATTTTATTCGAACGGGCTGTTTTATCCTGGAGACGTCGCCTATTATCGACTGCCTTGCACTTTGTTGGCATCCGGCGAAACGTGTTAAAGAAAGCGTACTGAACCGCGACTCGACCCGATAAAATTCTCAGTGGCTATTCTTGTTTTCACTAAAGTTCTTCTTAGACATGATCATGGGCTATAATTATAAGACCAACTAAATTAGAATGATGCATAACCTGTAGCAGAAGACTCTTCCAATGTTAAACTGATGCAAAAAATGACATTGTTGAAAAAAGAATGATTAAGAAGCATTATATGTTGAAACTGTAAAAAGAAAAGCTAGTAACCAAAAGCTATTAGCAAAAACACGCAGTTCCTCCTGATAAATAAAATGACAATTTTGTTCTGCAGAAGACTCTTCCAGTTTTCTTCTTCATCAGCTTTCCTTTAAATCTGCAAGGTTAAACCAAATTAATGACAAGTTATGCAGTCAGAGCATTGTAATTAAATACTTGATTATCTCAACTTAACTACATATTACCTTGGGTTCAAATGGTAACAACTCACACTTGAAACACATGTAGAAAGAGAGAATAAAACATTTGAAATCTAGCAAGTGTTTTGGTGTTTATTTCTGTCTAACAGTCTATGTTCTAGTTATAATTGAAACTAAACCATTCAAAACCTTTAAATGCCTTTCACCGATCTTTCTATTTTGGTGGCATGTCATCTTTAAACTTGATGCACCCTGGAAAATGACAACATCAAGTTCAATAGCAGCTATATTTTTCAACTTTGTGAACTCTTATTGTTCTTGCAAACTTGCAGCATGAAGCTCCTATTGGCCCTATAAATGCTGAATGAACCATCACATAGAAGCATATAGTGAAATTTCATCCAAAAAGTAAATTCATAAAGTTATTTATTCCCGAACGTGAAACTGGAATGCTTGATTGCTGCCTCTTTGGATCACTACCTGATTTTGCTCAGTTGCACCAGTCACACGATTCAGTATAGTGCTCAGAAGAAGTTCAGATTTGAAAATGCCTGGATTACCGAACCAGGTTTTACAGACTTCGTACGCGATAATTGGCTCAAGTGTAAGCATGAAGAAATCACTAAAAAGTTGTTTTTTTGCAGAGAAGAAATGTTGAAATGGAGTCAGAATAATTGGTGTAAAGTGAGAAAGGAAATTGATAGTATTTGCAAGCAGTTGGATAGAGTCAAACACAATGTTTTTCAAGGAAATTTTAACTACTTCTCAACCCTTAAAAAATGTTTGAGTTCCTTATTGGTGAAAGATGATCTTTATTGGAAGCAAAGAGCTAAAGCCCATTGGTACAAAGACGACCATCTCAATACTCACTTCTTTCATGTTACTGCTACTGTTAGGAAAAAATTAATACCATTAAATCTCTTGTCAATGAAAATGGGGAGGTTACTCATTCTACAGAAGGTTTGTGTCAAGTGGATAATAACTACTTTACTGATTTATTCCAAAAGAAGACGTGTTCTCGGGATCAGGTATTACAAACTATTGAAAAATCCATTTCTGATGATGATAATATTAAGCTTACTGCTGGATTTTCCATTGATGAATTTAAAGAGGCTATTTTCTCTATGCAAGCTGATAAAAGTCCTGGCCCCGACGGGTATAATTCTGGTTTCTATCATCGATTCTAGGATACTTGTGGTACATAAATTTAAATGCAGGATGTACTTGGCTCGAAATAGGTATTTTTCTTCCGCAGAATCTTAATAAAACCAATATAATTCTCATTCCTAAAGGTGAATTTTAAACTTCAATGAAGGATTGGCGGGCGATCGCTCTTTGTAAACTTTTTTATAAAGTGATAGCGAAAGTTCTTGCTAATCGCCTCAAGAGGATATTAGGAAAGTGTATCTTTGATAATCAGTCAGATTTTGTTCCCGATAGATCTATTTTGGACAATGCTATAGCTGTTATTAAGTGGTTCATCACATGAAGACTAAAACTAGAGGCAAAGTTGGTGAGATATCACTTAAACTAGATATAAGTAAAGCCTATGATAGAATTGATTGAGATTACTTGAAGGACATCCTTACCGTCATGGGTTTTTTTAAATCAAAAATGGATTGGATGGATTATGCTCTGTGTTGGAACGATGGAGTATTCAGTGAGTGTGAATGATACTATGGTCAGGCTGATAATTCATGGGCGTGGGTTGAGACATGATGACCCTTTATCTCTGTACTTATTCATTCTTTGTGCGGAAGGGCTTACTGCTCTTATAAGGAAAGCAGAAAATAGAGGTGATATTCATGGTATCAAAATCTATATGAATGCTCCTATTATATCACATCTCCTGTTTGTCGATGATTGCTTTCTGTTCTTCAGAGCTAATACTGAAGAAACTAATGTCATGAAGGATGTTCTTGTTACGTACGAGGAAGTCTCTGGTCAAGCTATCAATTTCTAGAAATGGGTTGGCTACATCATTAGGAGTTCAATAGGTTTTGGGAACAAGTAGTTATCTCGGGGTTCCTTCCATGATTGGTAGAAGCAGGAGAGCATCTTTTAGTTTTATCAAAGATAGGATTTGGAAAAAAATTAATTCTTGGAGTAATAAAAGTTTGTCACAAGCAGAGAGAGACCATGATAAAGTCTGTGCTGCAATCTATTCCGACTTATTATGAGTCTATTCTTACTTCTATTCTCCTTAATCGATGAGACTGGGAAGATGATGAATTCGTTTTGGTGGGGTCATAAAAGAGACAGAACTAAAGGTATACATTAACTTTCTTGGGACCGTTTATCTATGCCAAAATGTGTCGGTGGTATAGGCTCCAAAAGCATAAGTGCGTTCAACCTTGTGATGTTAAGCAAGCAAGCTTGGAGATTCATGACCAGTCATGATTCCCTTGTATCCGCCTTTATAAATCCATGTGTTTTTCTAATTGCGACTATCTTAACTCTAATATTGGTCACAATACTAGCTATGTGTGGCGCAGCATCTGGAACTCCAAATTTATGGTTAAAGGTGGGCTAAAATGGAGTATAGGATCAGGAGAGAATATTTTGGTTTGAGATCAGAATTGGCTATCAGATGGTACTTCTCTGATTAATCCTTGGCCTCATAACTTGGTTGTGAGTAATCTTAGAGTTTTAGATTTAATGAGCCCAAATAGTAAAGATTGGAACCAAGAGTTGATCTCTTCACTCGTAAGGGAAGAGTCTGCCCAAAGGATTCAGAATACACCTCTTTTCTTTGTGGTTCATAATGAAAAATTGTTTTGGAAACATGATAATAATGGTAACTTCTTGGTTTGCAGTGCTTACAGATTATGTATCAATGATGCCATCGACACCTCTCATCTTAGAATCAAGGAGAGCTAGAATTTGTTATGGAACATCAGAACCCCTCAGAGTTAAGAATTTCATGTGTCGTATGTGTAAAGATTGCGTGCCTACTAGAAGGAGACTGTTGGACAAAGGTATCAATTGTCTTTCAAATCGTGTCAGATGTAAGAATGGTGAAGAGAACAATTATCATCTTTTTCTCCAGTGTCCTAAAAGTATTGAATGTTGGAAAAACATGGGCCTTTGGTCTATGTTGCAACAAATAAGTGACAATGGAGAGCTATTCGCGTATGTGGTTTTTTCTTTTTTGCAGGTGTTCAATAAAAACCAACAGGAGATATTCTCAGTTATATTATGGAGTATCTGGAAAAGGAAAAATAATCATGTTTGGAATCAAGAGGAAGAATCCACGACTCTTATTTGTCAGCGAGCTTCTCAAGTGTTAACAGATTGGAGAGAGGCCCAACAACATCATTCAAATAATGAATTATTAACCCTTCTCCAAATAGTACCAGATGGAGCAAACCTTCGAGGGGTCGCCTTAAGTGTAATATTGATGCATCTTTTACTCATAATAAGGTAGGTATTGGTGCTTGTATTAGAGTTGATGCGGGTCAGTTCATTGCATCCTGGATAAAATGGTTTTCGCCATGTACTGATGTTGTTATTGGAGAAGCTCTAGGTCTCCTGTCATCCTTAAAGTGGGTTCATGAACTAGGGTACGACAATATAGATTTTGAATTAGATGCAAAGCGAGTTGTGGATAGTGTGACCAATCCAAAACCCAATGACTCGGACTTCGATGTTATTGCTGGCGAGTGTAACCAGTTGATAGTTCTTTTCTTTAGGAACTCTCATGTTAAGTTCGTTAGAAGATAAGCTAATGAGGTTGCTCATGTTCTGGCACGGGTGGCTCTACCTCTTATTAGTTTTCATATTTTTATTGATATTCCAATATGTATCCAGAATATTATTATTAATGAAATGAATTAATCTTTATCCATAAAAAAAGTACTTAGCGAATAGTATAAGGTTCAATTAATGCTTAGAAATGAATATAGAATAAAAATAGTGTGTATGAATATTTTAATTAAATTTTATGTTTTTTCATATCCTTTTTTATTTTTGGTTATACAATCTTTTGTTTAATATGATTGATGGGTGACGAGTGTATTAGGATAACCTCATAAGTTGAATTTATACTTGGGACAGCTAGGGGTGTGCATGGACCAATAACCAAACCAAATTGAACCATATATATGATTTGATTTGGATCTTAAAACTACTTCATTAAAATCAGTTTATATTTCTAAAACCGATTTACATGTGGATCGGTTCAGTTTTGAACTGGTTTCTCATAAAAACCAGTTTTAAAAAAAAAAAACAATTTTAAACGGATTTTTCTAAAAACCAATTTTTAATTTAAAAAAAAAAATCAATTTCATAGCAGTTTTATAAAAAACCAGTTTCAAAATTAATTTTATAAAAAAAAATCAGTTTTAAAACCAATTTAAAAAAATAAAGTTTTATATCAAAAATAGTTTTTTATTTTTAAAAGTTCTAAAATTATTTTATGTTAAAAAGACTAATTTAAAAAAAAAAATTGGTCATTTCTCAAAATTTATGGTCATTAATAATTTTAAAACATATGATATGTGATTTTACCTTAAGATATAGTAAAGTAATTTCTCAAAAATTATGGTAGCTAAGGGTGTGCATGGTTCATAAACCAAACCGAATTGGACCATATATATAATTTGGTTTGGTTCTTGAAATTGTTTTTATAAAACTAGTTTATTTTTTCAAAACCAGTTTATATTTGGATCAATTTGGTTTAAATCCAATTTTTATTAAAAACCATTTTTTTATTTGACCCGGTCTTAAAACCGGTCTATATCAATATATCAGTTTTTCTTTATTGCTTTGATCAATATTTTTGCGTTAATCGATTTTGAAATATTGATATATATTATAATGATAAACATTGCATGGCTCCTTAACCGTTTTATTTTGTTATGTTATAGATTTATGAATACTGCTTTATTTATTTTTTAATAATATTCTCTCTCTTAATTGTTTACTAACACAATGAAATGAAAAGTGTCTAGAACTGTGCATTTTCGATAAATATTAACATAAAAAACTGTTAATCTTAATTAATCTTAATTAATATTATAAACTGTTTTGAAATATAAAAAGTAAAAATTTATTTTATACATACATATAAGATATTTTAAACATATTTGAAATACACCTAAGAGTTTATGTTTTACAACTGAGAGAGAATAATATTTATTGTAGAATATTTAATGTTGAGATCTAAAATAGAGATTTTTCAATATTATTTTGGTATATACTAGCTTGAATTCTAGTCTCACGAATATCGTGAGCAGGGTTATTTATAATGATTTTGTCTTTGTGGAAGATAAGAGAAAAGATCTTTTGCAAATTTTAAGTGAATTGGATTATAACCGGATTTCATAAATGGTTAACTAAATGTTATTGATTTTCTTAAAATGGATTGGATCAATTGATAACAAATGTGATTTGGATTTTTTTAATTTGATAACTAAATTTATGGTTATGGATTAGATAAACCAGTTTAAATGCACACCCTTAGGGACAGCTACCAAACTTTGGATATAGACAATATTGATATGGTTTACAATTTTTCTCATGATTTTCTATCGAAATAATAAATTAAGGTTCAACATATGATATCCACACTTCAGACACATTTTTTTCTCACAATTTTGTATCGACAACATAATTAAGGTCCAACATATGATATCCACTTCAGACAGCTAGTTTCTTTTTACTGTAGTACTTGTTTATTGCATAGTAATGATGAAGGGAAGTAACATTCATGTATTAGGATTTGGGATGATCTATTTTGCCTATGTTCAATAGACATTTAGGATGATCTATTTTGCCTATGTTCAATAGACCCATATCTTCCCCACCGCTAGCTCATTCATTGACTAAAGACGATATTTCCCCAACAAAAATATTAAATTTGTGCAGTTTTAAGGCATGTTTATGGCTAATTTGTATTTATCTAAATCTGCATGCAGATAACATAATCGATAAAATTGATTTCGAGAAGGCATATGATTCAGTAGAGTAGATTTACCATGATCACGTGATAAAGAAGATGGAATTTAATCCGAAATTGAGAGCTTGAATTGTTGAATGCCTCAATACTACATCCATGTCAGTTCTAGTTAACGAAAGTCCCGTCAAAGAATTTCAAATCGAAAGGAGATTAAGGAAATGAGATCTACTACCTCCATTTTTAGTCCTTATAGCCGCGGCAAAATGGCTTAACTGGATGATGGTAAAAGCAACACTTAAGTTCTTCAACGGTTTTCAATTTGGAGATGATGGAGACAATGTATCTCATTTGCAATCCAGATGACACTTTGATAGTGGAAAAGAAAAGTTGAAAAAAAATCTTAGCAATTAAGGAAATCTTCCATTTGTTTGAATTGAAAGTAAATCTTCATAAAAGTTTTCTGGTGGGAGTAAATATCAATCAATACTGGTTGGAGGAGGCTATACTTATGTTAAACTGTAGAATCAAGAGACTACTCTTTAAATATTTGGGTCTCGAAAGAAGATTGTTCAGATGGAATAATAGACAATTATGCTCTTGACATCAGTCTTATATGCCCTGCATCTATACTTTCTTTCCTTCTTTAAAGCTCCGTCGGGTATCATTTTAAAACTCAAATTGATTTTCAAAAAATTTTAATGGGGTAGGGGAGTAGAAATTAGGAGAAAAAATTGGGTCCAATGAAATAAAATTTGTAGCAAAAAGGAGGATGATGGACTAGAAATCAAAAATAAAAAATCTTTTATCTTAGCCTTAATAGGAAAATGTTTGTGGCAAATTAGAATCGAAAAGGAAAATCTTTGGGAAAAGGTATTATCCAACAAATATGGTTATTAGATCAATAGGTTAAATATGAATGTGGGTAAAAGGTCGAAGTGGTGGAAAGACCTTCAAAAATAATCAGTTGTGATTCAACCAGTCATGTGATTCGAGTAGTCTGAGTCGAGGAACCAGATCTTGGATTCGATATGGTTATCTGCAACTGCATCCATAACCACCATATCTTTAGAATAATCTAAATCTTGACATGCAAGGTTTGCTCATTCATCCTTACCTTTTGTCGATCCTTTGTCTTTACTGTACCAACAATTTTATATCCAAGTGACCTCATTTTTCACAATTATAGCACTGCACACCTTTTTTCTCTTCTTTGTCTTTCTGATAGGGGTTTCCTTCTCCTCTTTTCGAGGATTCAGAAACCCTATCTTCGACATTGTGCTTGTGAGGATTCAACCAAGACTTCTTGCTCTAAGTCTTGTCTCCTTTGCCTTTGAATTTTTTAGAACCACCATGCTTTTTCCATGCCTGATCATGTAGAGCTTGTATCGAATCTTGAACCCTTTTCCTTTCGATAATCCTAATCTCATGTGCCTCCAACAAACCAACCAAATCTTCCAGTTTTAGGTTTTCAAGATTGTTTGATTCTCGAATAGCTACGATAATATGATCAAAGTGAGAGGTCAACGTACACATTACCTTCTCAACTATCACCTTATCAGTTAGGATTTCACCACAACCCTTCATGAGATGGATAAGATTATGCACCTTTGACACATAGCCTACAATTTTTTTATCTTCTCCAATCGACAAAAATTCATACTTTCGTCGCAAAGTCTACAATTTAAAAACTTTGACTTTTTCACCTCTTTCACAGTACTTGACGAGAATGTCCCATGCCTCTTTTGCCGATTCTGCATGAGAGATTTTGTCGAAATTTGATGAATCTACCGCCGATTAAATGCAATATGCAACCTTGTAATATTTTTTCTTGGAATCCTTATGGGAGGTTCTCTGTGCGTCATTTGCAACCTCAGAAAGCGCATGAACGCTATTAGTAATCACTTCTAGGGTTTCATGAAAGCTAAACAAAGATTGCATCTGTTTTCTCCATCGGATTCAATTCTTGTCGTCAAGAGTTGGAAGAGAATTCAGAATTCCATTAGTACTATTTATCTTTGTTGCGATTGATTCATGTTCCTGGAAACACGACCACCAAGGTGAAGTTCTTTAAAACATGGTCAAGAATACGAACCAGAAGCTCTAGATATCAATTTGTTAGTGCGTGAGAAACTTTTAGTGAGGGGAGAAAGAGAGAGAATAAGGAAATAAGAATTCTATTATAAATTGGATTGTACAAACTATGTTTATTTATATACAACTAACTTTTACACTAAGTAGACTAACAAACCCTAATTGGGCTTGAGCTTGTATTACTCAAGTTGGATTATATCTTATTTCTCAACACACACGTGTTGAAAAAGTTGGACAAGTGTTAAAAAAAATTAAACAAATATTTCAGAAAAATGGTTTTTTTTCATTCGACACTTTGAATTAATGCACAATACGTGTCATACAATTCAAACAAGTGATTAAAATAAATTTTGATTTTAAAAAAGTGATTAAGATAAATTTTGTTTTTTTATTTGATTAAACACACCTTATATATTTTTCAAACAAATCTCACACATATTTAAAAGAATTTGTTCTGGACTGACCCAATGGCTAGGCAGGGCCCAATTCACTTTTGCATATAAGGTGGCTCAATAACTTTGGCAAAATAAACCATGAAGGATAAATGAAACTTTATCCCCTCTGTCCCTCACCCGAGGAGCCCTGGTTGGCTTACCACCAGGGTCTACGCAGTCGCTTCTGCCTGCTCGGATAGGTTGGTCCTCGATCTACCGGTCACACGAGGACAACCATCCAGGAATGGTCAGAATCATCTTTTCTCGTGAGCACTTCTCTGCTTGTTATAACGGTTAGTTCCGAGCATCTCTGCCAGTCTTGACCAATTTCTGGCAGTTACCTATTTTTGAGGAACCTAATATCTAGGCCCAAAAATAGGAACTAATGACCAAGCGCCTGGGGCACTATATAAATCCTCACACTTGTGAGGTCCATGTATCCAATATTCATTCTAAAAACCCTAATCTCTTTCTTGTATCACTCTACACTCTTTCTTACTTGAGCGTCAAAGTGCCTTGCAGGCACACCCCCTCCTCCTCACTAATTCTAGCCTGGAAGATGTTATCTGTCGGTCTACTTCAGGTACTGATCAACCGTCGAGATCAGTGGTGTCGTCTGTGGGAACATAGTTCTCCCCATCTTTATTTCCTCGAAACTAAAGATCAAAGCGACATTCAAAGATTCCTATCATGGCTGATTAAGATGACAACCATCTTTCTGGAAAAATAGTGCTCTCTTCTGTCCGCAAAACAGATGAAAACAAAGGACTACCTCTCCTCGAAGATATCCCCGAAAGGAAAGACGACCGTACTGCGTCTCCCTCCTTGATCAAAGCCGAGGACGACGATGTCCAATTCTTAAAGAAAAAGAAGTTCAAGAAACTCCCCGAAGAATTACTGATGATCCTCCAATCGATCCTAGTTTCGACCAAAGCCTACCCGACCATATCAATTATGTTTGCTGCTCTTAATCAGACTAACACTCTAGTTCTTCAACAACTTAACAAGATTGAGGCTTTGAAAAATGGATGCCATCCAAGATCTCCTCCTCAGAGACAGGACTCCCGCAGTGTGACCCCTTAAAAGTGTGGCGATTGTCCTGCACTCGAAAAGCCAGACACTTTCTTTCTCAAGAAACGAGACTGCATTCCTCCTCGTAGTGATTAACTTTCCCCGATCACCAAGAAGACAAAGGGTAGTCAACATCCAGACAATGACCGTTCACCATCACCGAAGGCAAAGCACCATTCGAGGAACATATCTCCCTGTCATGATAACAGCCCTCGGTGAAGGAGAAACAACTAATTTTCGCCCTCATCACTAGATCAGAATGAAGACGATGAGCCCCGCGGCCCGTAATCACAAGAAATTATGGAGACCCCACCCCCTGTCGGGCTGGAGAAACCCTTAAACCTGGGGACTTACAATGGGACTGCAGATTTAGACGAGCATATCGAGAACATCAATGCCTTACTCGATTACAGAGGAGTCCGACGAGCAATCAAATGTCAGCTTTTTCCAACCACTCTTTGCAAAGGGGCTATGGCTTAGTACAAAAGCCTCCCCGACGAGTCAATCACATCTTAGAGGAACCCAGGGAAACAATTCTCCAGGAATTTTACGGTATCTCGCCATCATCTTAAATCAGAGTCATCATTGGAAGCCATCATCCAGGGGAAGGATGAACCCATTCGAGCATATATAGAAAGATTCAACAAGGAAGTCATCCAAGTCTCCACAACTGACGGGATGAAGAAATACCTCATCGAGCAAGGATTATGCCCCCGCACCGACTTTGCCAAGGCAGTTGGCATAGAAAACCCCACAACACTAGATGCCCTCCTCCTCAAGGCCCGGATATACACCCAATATGAAGAAAAAAAGCTGCCCATAACGCACGAAAATCACGGTATCAGGAGAATGTCAAAGCCTCAAAGCACGATGACTCTTTGATATCTCATCGGGGAGTGAATAAAGGAGAAGAGGGTCCCCGCAAGGACACCCCAAAATCATAAAAGGTTGAGGAGGAGATGCCATTCTCCTTATGATGCCATCATGTCAGTCGCCATGTGCATTTCACGTCCAGAGGATTTCTACATCCCCAATAAAGTTGAGCACCCCTCAGAGATGCCCAGTTTGGATCCAGAAATAGCCTGTCACCAGCTGAAAATAGATCTAGCCCTTAAGGAAATTGCCCAGCATAGGCGCAAGCAGTCTCCAGAGAAAACAGAGGCTGGAAAGAAAGCTATAAAAATCCTCCTAGAGGAAAATTTCATTTGTGAAGCCCAGTACACAACTTGACTATCTAATGTTGTACTTGTAAATAAATCAAATTCAAAATGGTGAATGTTGTTGACTACACTGATCTCAACTAGAGCGTCTCTATGTGAGGTCTCACAAAAACAAAAAATCGCAAAAAGGAATGATTCCAAGGCCGTACAATAGGACTTTGAAGTCGGCAGCCTTGTCTTAAGGAGAAATCACAAAGATTCTCACGAAGGCAAACTCGCAGCAAACTAGGAAGGCTCCTATCGCGTATGAACAAAAACGGATCAAAGGGCCTACTACCTCGAATACCTTGATGGGGAAGAACTTCCTCGACCATGAAACGCCAAAAAACTGAAACAATATTACAGTTAAGGCCACAAATAGTCGGTGTGCTCTATCGGACAACGAGCATAGTGCATCAACCACAAATATGTGCCCATGTACAAGCACAACATTCCAAAATTAAATTAAGAGATGCCTCTACTCTTGAACAAGCAGATCCTCTGTCTAACGGGGGACCCTTGGTCGAGCCCCATCGTTGCCACTGCACCATGATGGCAGAACACCCAGACCGTGATAGGGAGTTCACGCCTAAGAATTCGGGTAAGAAACGGGGCCTGAGTTCCTCCTCTTGACCCGAAAAGAACCCTGGTCATTCGACTAGTTCCCCTCACTGTCGAACTTCGATACTGTCGAGCAAACCCCAAACACTTATCAAAAACTATTTATAGAGAAACCTAAGACAATGACATTCATAACGAGCATACAAACATGCATAAATCTAATAAATAACAATATACCACGTACGAGCATGTCCTTGTAAAAATCACAAAACGTCCCCGTCGTGAACAACAAATGCCAACATTGCACTTTCCTCCTCGACGCACGGGCTGACTCTAAGCCTTCACTCTTATGCCTTGAAGTAAAGACTTGAGGGCTCTTGTTCTAGACTGACCCAATGGCTAGACAGGTGCCAATCCACTTCTGCATATCAGGCGGCCCAATAACTTTGGACCAATAAACCATGAAGGTTAAATGACCCTTTATCGCCTCTGCCCCTCATTCGAGGAGCCCTGACCGACTAACCACCAGGGTCTGTGTAGTCGCTTTTGCCTGCTCGGGCTGGCTGGTCCTCGACCTACCGATCACACAAAGACAACCATCTAGGAATGGTCAGAATCATCTTTGCCCGTGAGCACCTCTCCGCTCATCATAACGGCTAGTTTCGAGCATCTCTTTCAGTCTTGATCAATTTATGGCAGTTACCTATTTTTGAGGAACCTAATATCTAGGCCTAAAAATAGGAACAAATGGCCAAGTGTCAGGGGCACTATATAAACCCTCACACTTGTGAGGATCAGATATCCAATATTCATTCTAAAACGTTAATCTCTTTCTTGTATCTCTTTGCACTCTTTCTTACTTGAGCGTAAGAGTGCATTGCAGGCACACCCCCATCCTCCTCACTGATTCCAGCCTGATAGACATCATCTATCAACCCACTTCAGGTTCTGATCAACCATCGAGATCAAAATTAAATATGTATTGAAACAATATTACTATTAAAGGATTGTGATGCATAAGTATAAGTACAATATTTGCTATTGGCACGAGTACATGTACAAGATACAGAAATTTAAAAAATAAAACTTAGGGTATGTTTGGATTGATGGAAGGGAGTGAAATAGAACAGAACATAATGGTATAAACTTATGTTCCATTGTTTGGATTGATTAAAAAAGGATGGAATGAAGCGGAACCGGATGGAATACATTTCATCCCATTCCATCACTTTCCATTATTTTTTATACCCTCTGATTTGGACAGAATAACAAAATCTCTCTATTCTGTCATGAAATATTCAAACAATAGATGACATCTTTATTCCATTCTGCTCAGCTCTGTTCCTCTCCACTTTGTTCCACTCTGTTGTGTTCCGTTTCACTCCATTCCGCTTCACTCCATTCCGCTCCGTTCATTTTACTATATTTACAAAAGAGTTCTCTATAAAATATACTCTTTCTATTCCTATTTATAAATAAATTTTAACTTTTTAAATTCATTGAATAATTAATGTATTTAACCTATATATAGGTCAAATACATCATTTATTCAATGTCTAGACACATTTAATATTTTTATTTCAAAACTATCAATACATTATTTTCTTAATATTGTTAGTGGATGATAATTTAATAATAAATATATATATATATATATATATATATATATATATATATATATATATATATATATATATATATATATATATATATATATATATATATATATATATATATATATATATATATATATATATATATATATATATATATATATATATATATATATATATAATTATGTTATTATTTTACATCAAATCAAGAAAATTAAATATATTTAACTATCATTTTTAATAAACTTAAAATTATATTTTTTATTTATAATTAAAGTTGGAGTAGTATATAACAATGTTAGTGTGTTATGTTTTTGAAATTATCGATATCAGAGTATCTGTATTCTACCGTGTCTTGATGTCTATGTTGAAATACGTGCTTCATAAAATTACTGAATCTTAATCTCTCTACCTCACAATGATTGATCCATTTATAAAATAAAATTATCTCAAAATGAATAATTCTTTTTAATTTCTAATACAATATTAATTACTTTTTTCAAAAGTATCCTCTAATTAATACTACTTTCGTCATTCTCAATACTTAATAAGAGATACTTTAATAAAAATATTATTTATTTATTTATTTATTTTTTAATTTATGTAAAATAGTCAATTAAATCACTCTTTATAAGACGAAATGAGTAATTATCTGATACACATCACTCTTGTGACAATTTTTTGATAGACAATTTTTTGATAATTTTTTGGTTATACAATATTTTGTTTAATATGATTGATGGGTGACGAGTGTATTAGGATAATTTCATAAGTTTGTATCTAAACTTGGGACTGCTACCAAACTTTTGATATAGAAAATTACTAGGCTTTAAATTTTTATCACAATTTTCTAATGACAACATAATTAAGGTTCAATTCAACGTATGACATCCACTTCAGACATCTAGTTTCTTCTTACTGTAATGCTTGTTTATTGCATAGTAATGCTCAAGGGAATTAGCACTCATGAATCTAGTGTTTTTGATATAGAAAATTACTAGGTTCTTTAAATTTTGATCACAATTTTCTACCGACAACATAATTAAGGTTCAATTCAACATATCACATCCATTTCAGGCAGATAGTTTCTTCTTTCTTACTGTAGTACTTGTTTATTGAATAGTAATGCTCAAGGGAATTAACACTCGATTTATAGAATTTTGGATCATAAATATAATATTATATGTGTTAGAATTATTATTTAATTAGTTAAATTATAGTTGTTTAATTAATATTAACTTTATAGTTAAAAGTATAAATGTTATGAAAGGTAAAGTTATTGTATAAATATTGTAATTCAATAGCTAATTTGATAAGGGATCATATTAGACTATTGAAAATTAAGAAATAACCATACAATTATTTATATGGATTATGCTCTTTATTTGTAGAGCGATCTAAATACATGATTTACCAAATTTATCTCTATTCTCATTAGAAGAGATTTAAGAAATTTTAAGAAACTCTACAAATCAACATATTACATACTTGCAACCTTCAACTATTCCAAATACAAACTCGGACACGCTTTCACTTTCATTCTATGATTTAATTCTGGTATGAGTGAGTTTTGTTGGAAATAATTTATATTTTAGGAATGTCTTAATGACTAAGTTTGTTAGATAATATTTTAGTAGTTTTATTATACCCTAATTTTGTGTATAAATAACCTAGTAGTAGGTTAATATAATTATTCATTACTCCTTATTTTTGTAGCCGTCATTGAATATATTCCTTTTGTCTTTCATCTCTCCTTGTGCACAAACAATTGGTATCTAGAGCCCCGGTTCGAAATCCACGGGGAAACACGGGAAATACGAGTGAACAATGAGGTATTGTGTGATTAAGAATCACATTTTTCTAATTCTGTAAGATTTAGGAAACACTGTATTTTTTAGTGAGTTTTTGAGTGAATTGCACGAGGTTGAAGATGAACGGAAACAGCGATATCAATTCTAAACTTCTAGTATTTGATGGAAAAAACTGGAATCGTTGAAAGATCCAGATGCGTGTGTTGTTTAGTTCTCAAGATGTGTTAGATCTTGTCACCGATGGCTATGCTCCGATAGCAGCAGACGTAACAGAGACACAGAAGATAACGCAGAAGGCGATAAGGAAGAAAGATCATAAGGCGTTGTTCTATATCCATCAATGTGTGGATGCAAACATGTTTGAGAAGATTTCTGATTCTGAAACAACAAAGACTGCGTGGGACACACTGGTCAAGTGTTACGATGGTGACGTATCATTGAAGAAGGTGAAGCTTCAATCTCTCAAAAATAAATATGAGAATCTCAACATAAATGACAACGAGAAGATTTATGAGTACATCTCTAGAGTGATTCTGATCACTAATAAGATGAAAGCTTATGGAGAAACTCTTTCTAAACAAGTAATCACAGAGAAGGTATTGAGATCTTTAATTTCTCAGTTTGATTATATTGTGGTAGCAATTGAACATTTCAAAGATCTGAGCACCATGAGAGTTGAAGAGCTGCAAAGCAGTCTAGAGGCGCATGAGTTGCGTATGACTGAGAGAACTTTTGAGAGGGAAGTAGAGCAGCAGGCTCTGAAAGTAACTTATGGTAAGAAGTATCAAAAGCAGACTTGGTCAGAAGCCAGGAAGAAAACCAACAATGGTCAAAGGTCAGAAGCTTCAACCTCTGATAGGCAGAAGAATGTCCAGAAGGGAAATAAGAAGTCTGACAAGAAGAATATTCAGTGTTATTGTTGCAAGAACTTTGGTCACTATGCCAAATATTGCTGGTCAAACAAAGAAAGGAAGCCAGAAGAAGTAAATATAGCCAGAGGAGAGTCTGATGGTGAACTTGTGCTATTATTGGCTTCTGAATCTGATGATAAATTCATCCGAATGGTGGTATATGGACATATGGTGTTCAAACCATCTTACTGGAAACAAGAAATGGTTGGTTGGTTTTGATTCTGGGAAGAGTAAAAATATCAAATGTGCTGATGATAAATACCTCAATGCAGAAGGTATGGGAAATGTAAGAGTCATTCTAAACAATGGGAAAGCAGCAGTGATTCAGAATGTGTGGTATGTACCTGGCATGAAAAGCAATTTGTTGAGTGTGTAAAAACTGATTGAGAAAGGTTTTTCAGTTACCATGAAGGACAATCTTCTGAAGCTGTATGACTATAATCGGTAGCTGATTATGGAATTAGAATATGGAAGGAACAGAACATTCAAGGTGAATGTTAGAACTGCAGACTCTGGATGTCTTAGTGCAACAAGTGTTGTCAAAGAGAGTGGGCTGTGGCACATAAGATTTGGTCATCTGAATTTCAGAAGCTTAGGAAATATGAAATCGAAGAAGCTGGTACATGGAATTCCTACAATCAAGAAGTCTGAGAAGTCATGCAAGGTGTGCATGGAAGTGAAGCAACCAAGATTTCCATTTGCATTAAAAGTAGCTCTAAGAGTAAAGTATGCCTTGGGAGTAGTGGATTCTGATGTGTGTGGTCCATTTCCAGTAGCATCGATTGGAGAAAATAAATACTTTGTGTCATTTGTTGATGAGTTCACCATAATGACATGGGTATCTCTCATAAAATTCAAACACGAGGTGTTTGTTGAATTCAAGAAGTTCAGACTGAAGGATGAGAATCAGAGTGACCAAACTCTGAATATTCTTAGAATTGATGGTGGTGGTGAGTATAACTCCATAGAATTCAGAAGGTTTTATGAGGAAAATGGAAT
This sequence comes from Vicia faba, assembly GCA_948472305.1. Taxonomy (NCBI): domain Eukaryota; kingdom Viridiplantae; phylum Streptophyta; class Magnoliopsida; order Fabales; family Fabaceae; genus Vicia; species Vicia faba. Next base: position 927,920,394 of record OX451741.1, on the reverse strand, counting down.
TGAACATGAGGTTATTGCTCCCTATACTCCTCAACACAATGGTCTTGCTGAAAGAAGAAACTGTACTTTGCTTGATATGGTGAGAGGCATGCTGAAAGAGAATAAGCTTCCTCATACTTTGTGGGAAGAAGCCGTTGCCACTGCCTATTATGTGCTCAACAGATGTCCAATGAAAAAGATGGAGAAAATAGTTCCTATTCAAAAGTGGAGTGGAGATAAGCAAAGTGTTAGTCATTTGAAGGTATTTGGTTTTGTATGTTACAAACATGTCCCAGAAGCCAAAAGATAGAAGCTGGATGATAGAAGTAAAGCAATGTTACTAGTGGGGTACCACAGTACAGGTTCGTACAAACTTTATTGCCTAGAAACTATAAAGTTGAGTTCAACAGAGATGTTATTATAAAAGAATCAGAAGTCTAGAATTGGGAAAAGTCTCTTCCTGACTCTGATGAGAGAACCCTTGAAGAAAAGTCAGAAACACATGTTTCTGAAGCTGGTAAAAATTTTAACTCTGAAGACGAGTCTGACGGTGACTTTGACTCTGAAGAAGGTTCAGAAGGTGAAGATGATTCTGACTCTGACTCCGATGGTGATTCAAACTCTGGAAATTTTCTAGACTTTGAAGACAATCAAGGTTCTGGAGAAAGTCCATTTTCTGAAGCAAGAGCTTCTGAAGGGGAAAGTTCTAGTGTCCGAGGTTTGGAAGTTCAAGTTCAGAGGCAACAAAGAATCAAAAGAATTCTAAGAAGATTTGCAGAGTTTGACATGTTGCAAGACACTGAAGTAGACTCTGAAGGAGAAGTTATTCAGTGTGAAATGTTAGTAGACTCTGAGCCCGTGAGTACAGAAGACGCTCTTAAGCAAAAAGTGTGGTTGCAGGCCATGAAAGAAGAACTTGATGCTATAAAGAGAAACAAGACTTAGAAGCTGACAAAACTTCCAAAAGGCAAGAAAGCCATCTGTTTCAGATGGGTTTTTAAGAAGAAGTTAACGCTAGATGGATCAATTGACAAACACAAAGAAAGATTAGTAGCAAGAGGTTTTTTACAGAGGCATGGGCTGGATTAGTCTGAAGTGTTTGCACCTGTAACGAGACATGAAACAATCAGACTAGTGATTGCAATAGTTGCTAACAGAAATTAGCCTCTGATGCATTTAGATGTAAAATCTGCATTTCTGAATGGTCCATTACAAGAAGAGGTATACGTGTCACAACCTCCTGAATTTGATAAAAAAATCAAGAAGGGATGGTATTCAAATTACACAAAGCCTTGTATGGATTGAAGCAAGCGCCCAGAGCCTGGAATCTGAAGATTGATTCATTTTTCAAGGAACAAGGGTTTCAGAAGTGTGAGATGGAGTATGGTGTTTACGTTCAGCATATTTTAGAAGGTAATATGATTCTGGTAATGTTTGTATGTTGATGACATATTGCTAACAGGAAGTTCTGAACAAGAGATAACTAAGTTCAAGAAGGTTCTGATGAATGAGTTTGAGATGACAGATCTTGGAAAAATGAGTTAATTTCTAGGGATGGAGTTTATGTACTCCGAGAAAGGAATCATTTTGCATCAGATGAAGTATGAACTTGAGCTTTTGAAGAGATTTAAGTTGGAGAATTATAAAGCTGCTATCTCACCTGCTGATACGAATCAGAAGTTGGACTCTAATTCTGATGGAGAGGATGTAGATGCTACAACCTTCAAACAATTGGTTGGTTCTCTGAGGTATTTGTGTAATACCATACCTGATATTTGTTATGCAGTTGGAATGGTTAACAGATCTATGAGTAAACCAAAGTGGTCCCATTACCAAGCTGCTGTCAAGATTCTGAGGTATGTGAAGGGAACTCTGAAGTATAGAGTGTTATTTCCTTTTGGAAGAAAGACCGAATCAGAAGTTCAAAGTTATTCAGACTCTGATTGGTGTGGAGACAAAGTTAACAAAAAGTACGTCTGGATACTTATTCAAATTTATGGGAGGTCCTACTTCTTGATGTTCCAAGAAGCAACCTTTTGTTGCGCTGTCAACCTGAATATATTGCAGACGCTCTGACGACATGCCAAGCTGTGTGGATTCTGAACTTGCTGCAAGATCTGAAGATTGAGGTAAACAAACCTCTGAAATTGATGATTGATAACAAGTCTACAATCAATCTTGCCAAGAACCTAATATTACATGGGAGAAGCAAGTATATTGAGACCAAGTATCACTTTCTGAGAAATCAGGTTCAGAGTAGAATATTAGAAATTATGCACTTTAGCACCCAGAAGTAGCTGACAAATGTTCTAACAAAAACTATCAAGACTGATCAATTTCTTCGTTTGAGGGATGAAATTGATGTTGTTAGTTTTGTGTAAATATAAATTAAATGATGGTGTTGGAAATAATTTATATTTTAGAAATGTCTTAATGACTAAGTTTGTTAGAGAATACTTTAGTATTTTATTATACACTAATTTTGTGTATAAATAACCTAATAGTAAGTTAATATAATTATTCATTATTCCTTATTTTTGTAGCCGTCATTGAATATATTCTTTTTGTTTTTCATCTCTCCTTATGCACTAATAAATTTAAGGGATAAGAGTTAACCAGATAAGAATTCATAGGATTTTCTCTTCTTGATTTCCTTAAATGTAGATATACATAATATCATAAAAAGATCTAATAAATAATATCAGAGTCATCCATATCTAATTCAATTTGAATTTGAATTTGAATTTTTTTTACATTAGAATTTCAAAACTAAGATTCTTTTGATTTTCTATTTTGCGGAAGGTTTATGTTCTTAGGCCGTCAATCACTACTTTGAGTTACACTATTTTGATAAGATTGATGTGCCAATGAAGAATTCATTTGATCAATGCTTATATAGTTATTGATGGGATTTTGTTCTTTACTATGCTTGAGCTTAACAAGTAATGTGCAGTAAAAAAACGAATATGGGATTTTCCTTAGTTTCGTAACACTGCCGTCAACCGTCAACAAGTGACGCAAAATATGCTTAATTTTATTTATTTATTAAAACAAGTAACTCTAATAAATAAATAAATAATTATTGTGTTTTCTTTAATTATCATATGATATATTATTTGTTATTGTTTTTGTTGTGCTTCGCATAATAAAGTGGATATAAATTGAAACATTGACGTGTCGTTGGTTTTTATGGTCATGTCGCTCAACTGTTTCATCCATTAATTTTGATAAAATTTTGTTCAAGTTTTGACTATGATTTGTAATTTTAAAAAAGTAATATTTTAAATGAGTCAATTAAAAATAAAAGTTAAGTATATCATGCAGTATCTCATTAATATAGTAAGTTTTGATTTTTCTCATTAATATATGTTTATTTTGTGATTTTCCCTTTAATAAATGAAGCTTCTTCACCATAACCTGAATCACTATTTAATATAAAATCTTTCTACGTGACATTGATCGTGTATTAAATGAAAATTTTTAAATTAATATTATTTCTATCTTATATAATTATTTATTTATAATTTTAAAATGATATTTTTTTTTTCAATTTTCTTTTCATGAATTATATTTTAAATTATAAAAAGTATTACATTAGGGCCTAAGCCCAATTTTGTTTCTAGAACAGCCCAACATTTTAATATTTGAATACTAATGAGTAAGAGTTGGTTATAAACATTGCAATTTGTGATAAGAGTTGGTTCTACTCCACCTTCCTAGTTTCTGTATTGATTTCCGCAGGCAATCTAGGGGATGATGATGGTTAAAAGTGGGGTGATGATGTAATATTTCAAGGCAGCATATGATAATGATATAGGTGTATAATATGCGTGTACAACACGATAAAAACCACAGTTTCAACGAGTTATTAGTGGCAAAGCAACAAATGCTTCAGTAGCTCCTTTTAGTATTGATGCTGTTACGGACAATGAACCTCAAAGACTAGACTATAATATCATTGCAAACAAGTGAATATGTGTGTTTGAATTACCAAATGTGACAGTCGAGGTATCAACTAACATCGAACCGAAGCCATCGGAGGAAGTGAACGTGCAGCAGTTGCGCTTTGAAACATCAGCATGCAATACATCTATGAATCCATGCTAGTGCAAGCTCATAGAGTCCCACATCAATTTTTATAAGAAAAATATCAATGTTTATATAGCAAAAACTCATATTTAATAGTGAATTAAAATTAGGCTGAGAGGAAATGAGTCATAAACTGTTTAGAGTAATTTTGTTCTCTAAGAAAACTAAATTTTATTAGACCGATCTATTAGACTTAAAGTATATAACATAATAATACCGATCTATTAGACTTAAAGTATATAACATAATAATAATAAAAAAAATTATTCATATTTGTTTATATAGGCTGATCTATTAGACTTTAAAGATTTTTTTCATGGCTTGAAGCCTAACCTTTTTAACTAAATAGACTTTTAAAAAAGTCTAGGCCTTTTCTAGTAAAAAGGAAGAGTTAATGTTTGGTCAGATTCATGCACACCTATGATGGTAAACATGTGATAATTATAAGATTTCGCATGTGATAATTATTGAGTCTATAGTGTATGGTAGTGGAATACTGTCGAGATAATTTTTAACCAGTGTGATTGTTATTGATGTGAAGAAGAGAAATGGCTAGAAGAAACGGTGTTGCTTTGCAGGTTTTGCTTAAGTTGTGCAACATCAACCTAATGATGGATCCTGTGTTTTGTAGACATTCTAGAGGAATCATTCGTCTGTTTCAAGGGTAGGTTCGATCCTAATGGAGCACAAGTTTAGCTTAAGGAGATTGAGAGAATCTTCCTAGTCATGGAATGCTCAGAGGCGTAGAAGGTGTGGTTTGGTACGCATCAACTGGAAGAGGAAGCTGATGACTGGTGGGTTGGTACTCGTCAGAGACTGACACCGCTAAGTGAATTGATTACTTGGGATGTGTTCAACAGAGAATTTATGAGGAAGTATTTTCCTGAGCATGTGCGCGGGAAGAAAGAGATTGAGTTTCTGGAGTTGAAACAAGGAAGTTTGACTGTGACAGAGTATGCTTCGAAGTTTATGGAACTAGCAAAGTTTTATCTGCATTACAGTGAAGCAACTGCTGAGTTCTCAAAGTGTATCAAGTTTGAGAATGGTTTGCGTCCGGAGATCAAGTGGGCGATTGGGTATCAGCAGATCCGTGTGTTTTGAGAGTTGGTGGACAACTGCAAAATCTATAAGGAGGACAACAAATCTCATTCAGTTCACTATAAGAGTTTGAATGAGAAAAGAGGAAGACAATATCAAGATCGTAAGAAGCCTTATGATGCCCTAATTTATAAAGGAAAACATAAGGCTTATGATGGGAAGAAGACAAGTGAGAGAGGAGCTCCCACTTCTATCAAGTGCTATAGGTGTGGTGAACAAGGTCACTGATCCAATGAATGTGAGAATAAGGTGCTGAGGTGCTACAAGTGTGGTAAGTCCGGTCATCATGCTCCTGAATACAAGAATGACGGTCTGACTTATTTCAATTGTAGAGACCAGAGTCATATCAGTACCCAGTGTCAGAAACCAAGGAATGATGCTATTGCTCAGACCAATGGTAGAGTGTTCGCGCTGAGTGGATCAGAAGAACCCAAGAAGGACAACTTGATTTGAGGTACTTTCTTTATTAACAATGTTGAGTTGGTTGCTATTATTGATACCGGTGCTACTCATTCGTTTATCTCGCTTGAATGTGCTACTAAGTTGGAATTGAAGTTGTCTGATATGAATGGTAGTATGGTGAGAGATACTTCTGCTAGTTGTTATGTTACTACTACTTACGTTTGTTTGATGTGTCCTTTGTATTTATGGCAAGAGTTTTATGATGGATTTGGTGTGTCTTTCCTTACATCAAATCAATGTGATTCTTGGAATGAACTAGTTGGAGTTCAACTATGTTCATATTAATTGTTATAATAAGACGTTGAGGTTCCCTAAGTTTGGTGATAATGTAGAATTGATGTTGTTGACCGCTAAGCAAGTGAATGAACTTTTGGAAGATGAAGCCTTGATGTTTGTGATGTTTGCATCGTCACAAGTGGATGGTAAAGATGCAAATATGGAATTACCGGTTGTCTGTGAATTTCCAGAGGTGTTCCCAGATTCTCTCAGCGTTACTGTTGAGGTTGAAGTCGTCCAAGGATTCTCTCAATGATTACTGTTGAGGTTGAAGTCGCCTAAGGTTCTCTCACCGTTCCTGTTGAGGTAGTAACCACCCCTGGTTCATTCATCACCGTTTGAAGCTCCAGATTCAGCTCCTGTAACCAGTCAGGACACATCTATACAAAGAGTTTGAAGACCAGCTCCTGTAACAGGTCAGGTAATCATTTTCTTTTACAGGTACGCAAGTTCTCGCTAAGGAATCTCTTACGCGATCAACATCCAGATGGCATCTATAAGCCCATCCACCTTCCATCATCTCTCAGCATGGCATCTACAAGCCCATCGTCCTATCCATCAATCTCCAAATGGCATCTATAAACCCATTCCCATCATCACACTGCTACTATGTGAGCGTAAATTTCTGGGCACTCTAGTGTTCAATCATCTTCTACCCTCGGATTACGAAAGGCACGTCAGCCAATCTGCATCCTCAGGTCTAAGAAGATTGAACAGGGGCAACTGTTGTATCCCAAAATTTTCCCTCCCATATTCTTCAAAATTTGCCAAGTCAAAGCTTCAAAATCTCCCCAAGGGTTGCACAGTTCAAGGGCCTCCTAACAGTCAAAACTAGGGTTTTGGTTCTGACAAAGAAAATGAAGTTTCCAAGGGTCCAATCAAGTCCCACATGCTTATAAACATTGTCAAGTATCCTCATGTCAAGTTTCAAGACTTACAGCACAAAATTGCACAGTCAAAAACCCTAATTGCTCAACAGTCAACTGCAGGGGCAAAATGGTCATTTGACAGTCAAAAGTTCAAATTTTTGGTCAACATCTCATTTTGAGGCCACAAACATCATTTGATCAATTCTTGATCATGATTTTCAAGGCATGGCTCAAAAAGTCTCAAGATGCAAAAGTTTCCATATTTGGACAGTTGAAAAAAGTCAACTGTAACTTGACCAAGGCATAACTTCCACATGGTTTATCAGAAAAATTCCATCCAAAGCTAATTTTGAAGAGAAATACATTTCCTACAACTCCTCTTCACACTTCAAGTCCAAGAAATGCTCTCAAAAAAAGTTATCAATTTCAACATTATAGGTCATTTTCAAAAGTCAACAAAAAGGGACTTTAAGTCAAAGGCCATAACTTGAGATTGGTAAATTAAAATGACATGGGACCAAAGGAATTGGTTAGAGGACTTCAAGACCTTTCCAAAATGTCCAAGAACATGAGCAAAGCTTAAAAATTGAGCAAGACATGCCTTGTGGAAGTTGGGAAATTTTTGGATATTTTGAAAAGTCAACTTTGCTTCAAATGTCTTAAAATTGCTAATGGGCCTCTTTTTCTTCCAAGATTCATCATCCAAAGCATGTGCACGACCATTTGGCCCAAAGGGAAGTTATTCATCATTTTTATTTATTTATTTGAATTTTTAATTGCTAATAATTCATTTAATTAAAATAAATATGTGGAAAATACCAAACCAATGCAATCAAATCTTTTTATGCATGAAATAGCCTCAAAATCTCGTGCATGATCAGATAGGGAAAGAATCAAGGTAATTGGACATGATTTGTATCAAATATGCTTGAAAAAGATTGAAAATTATATGCATGAAAATCCAATATCCATTCCATCAATGCAAGGATTCTTTGGATCAAATTTTCAACCCTAATCATTCCAATACTTATACTCATGCAAACCCTAGTGCTCATAACCTCTAAGCTGCGCAGAAACACCATAACCAAGTTTGAGTTTTTATCAAAAAAATCAAAAACTGAAAGTGGCCTTAGAGGACGATTCAGAGGAAAAGATTGATCCCATTAGCTTGCCAAGGCATTACTGAAGCTAACTGAATACCTTTCCACGTCCATAGCCTCAAGAATTGGTACCTAGCTATCAAACGGTTTCATCTTTTTTGCATAATCGCATCTGATCATTCATGCCATAATTTTCAAATCTAATGCTTGTTTTGTATTGCTCTTATCATTCTGAAGCTAACCCTGTTGTTTAATTAAGTTTTCATCACCCGTACGCGATTTCACCATGGACGATTATTAGGGTTACAAAACTTTCAAATTAGGTATTTTCATATACTGTAAAATTAAGACCTCTCAGTGCCATGGTTGAAATCAGGAAGCTTGGACGAATAAAACTACCCTATCGCGCCTAATTTATGAAGCACCATAGCCTAATCGCTATTTTGGAAAAAGGCATATTTTGGGGGGGTTCAAAACCCCCGCTAACTCTTTTTATGTTTCAGGCAAAAGCGCAACAAGGAAGAAGAAGATGAGGTGTAAGGCGATGGTTGGTTCATTTAAATTTTCGCGCATTTTTTTGAGTTAATGTTATTAGCGTGTTTTATGATATATGTTCTTTATTGTCCACTAATCCTACAAAGTAAGCGTTTGGTGCAGACGGTTGGTGCGTTGTCCTATAACCACAAGGACCTGGGTTCGACTCCCAGGTCCCCCTCCTCTCTCCATATTATTTTTCTAACTTTACTTACGTGCAGCTTCAGTCCAAGCGTTCACCATACGTCCCTCCTCCAGGCGTGCCACGCGCTCATTGAGATCAATCCAAGGGCACTGATTGGAAGAACACCCTGGACGTTGGTCAAACATGCCATATGCTTCCTGAAAAAGTCAGAAGGGCCAGGATCTATTGGGCCAAAAATGCTGAATTTAACCTCCAATTGGGGACAGAACCCCCCATGGTTTGCTTCTTTTATTCCTTTTATCTTTTTCTATTTTTATTTGTTTTAATTAATTTCTCTTTAATTCTTTAAGCTAATTTATTTTCATAAAAATATAAAAATAACAAAAAATCAGAAAAGTCATAAAAAATAAAATATATTTTATTTTAATATTTTTGTAAATAAAGTTTTATTAATTAATTAGTTTTATTCTTAAACTTAATTTTGACATTTTTCAATAAACTTAAAATTGGTAGAATTAGGTTTTAATTACTTTTTCTTTTATTTTCTCCTCATTAATAATTAATTATTTATTTTTATAAATCAAATTGCATTAATTAATTAGGTTTAATTTTAGGTTTAATTTTCATATTTTCTTAATAAATTAAAAAATAACTAGAATTAGGGTTAATTAATATTAATTTCATTTAATTCTCATAAAAATCATCAATACAAAAAACCCTCAAAAATAATTTCTTTTTATTTAATTAATTTCGTAATCATAACTTAATTTCATTAAAAAGGGTCCAACGCCCTCGCTTTCGATTTAATTCTCTTCGCATTTTTATTCCTTCTTTTAAATATTACTGTAATTCTCCCAAGGCTATGTAACTCGGACATTTTATATTTCTCGCACTTTATTTCTTTATTTTATGTCAAATCGGGTCCTGGATTTAATTTGGCGATGTGGACCCGCACCTTTGTAATAGTTTAGGAACTTTACATTTCTCGCAACTTTTTAACTGTAATAATTGCATGCAAGAATGAATGACAAAATAAAAACAAAAGCGTAGATCACCCATGACATGACAAGACAAAAATAAATGAATCTGACACACAAATCACACACCACCCCTAGGGTACGCCTCACTGTTGCCTTGCCTTCGAAAGGTGATCGTCGAGTAGAGGATGTCTTAGTAAGTCCTCATGATCCGGGAACCTGGCATGAGGGTAGCTTCTAAGGTGTCTTCCCATTGCTCCGGTGATCACCATGTCCCGAACCTCGAATTGACCCGAACACCTCCAACGGTGGTGCTACCTACCTCTCAATGGTGGGATGGCACTACTTTAAAGGACATCTACACAGACGAATTCCTTAGGGTAGGTAGACGACTCTAGATACTTGCTCTAATTTCAAAACAAATCAAAAATACTTTTCACACCGACACCTTTTCAAAAAGCTTTTGAAAGCAAATTTTTCAAACACTCTTGAGGACCGATACAAGAGTCAAACTGAAATTTTCAAAGAAACTTTTTTAAAAACCCACAGTTGAAAAGCAAACAAACTATTTTTGAAAACACAATGAGCAAGTATCTAAGAGCCCATGGATAACCATGGATAGAAAGGGTGCTAACACCTTCCCTTTCTATAACCTACCTCCCGAACCGAGAGCAATCTCTATAAAGAATTTTTCTGTGCTTTTGTCCTTTCCATTTGGAGAAAATAAAAGACGGTGGCGACTCTTGCTTCCGTGACATTTCGCGAACCAGCGTTAAACAGTCAGTTCCAGATCCACCGATCACATTGTGCAAATATATCATATTTTCAAAGACTTGAGTTTCAATCCACGATGCGTCACTTATTCATCTTTAAGGGGTAAAATTCTCGTCATTAAGTTACCAAACAAAAAGATGTAATTACAATTATTTAGACTAGGACGCCATGACTTTTTTTTAAAAGTTTTTTCATATATTATTTTGTGTCGGTTAAAGGCCCAAAAAACCTAGGTCCAATCCACTGCAAATGACCTAATATATAAGAGTTTTCACACAAGATACTCGAGGTACACTATTCAAATATCCACTATTGCTATATTTGTAACACCCTGAATTCTAGATTAATTATTTAATTGATTAATTTAGTATGATTATATGAGTCAATGTGAAGTGTTTGATGTCTTGATGATTATATATGATCCTTTATAGTGATTTTTGATATTATGATGAATATGAAGTGTACCGTGATGATTGAGATAAATATGATATTTGGATGACTATGATGTATGACAGGTTGCTATGTGTAGCATAGTGGGAATTAGACTAATTAAGAGGATTATTAGTATTTTGGAATAATTAGAATAATTGTTTAGAATTATTTTAATTGGGAAAAATAGAATAATAAAAGTAGAGGAAATAAGGGCAAGATGGTAATTAGTGGAGAATAAGTAAAGACATGGTGGGAAGTTTGATATTAGGGGTCTAAAGGTTATACAAGGAATTAGGGGAAAAGAAAGTCATTATGGAACGATCGTAGAATTGAGAGAAAGAAGCTGACGATGTGGAAAAAGGAGGCTAAGGCACAAAGAGGCAAGAGATTTCGGTAGAGAATTAAAGAGAAGTGGAATTAATGCTATAATCAAAGGTAAGGGGATTTTTATCATTGTTTTTATATTTGATTTAAGGTTTAGATAATGGTAGAATTACCTCAGGCTTTGGTAGATGAGGAGTTGGTGTTGTTTGATGAGGAATTGATGAATTGGTGATAAATAATGACTTATAATTGATGTATAATGAGTATAGAATTATAAGATGTTGATAGATGGTGAAATCCTATGATTATATGATGTTTTAGGACTTGTAATGTGATGGAATCGCAGGAGAATTGGACTGGGTTGTGCAGGAAATCGCAATAGGAAAACTCTGTTTGTGCAGCATCGCCAAGCGACGTAGGTAGTATCGCCAGACGAAGACACGTCGCTAGGAGAAATAGGTAGTGACGAAGGGTAGAAAGAGTTACGCTTCTAGAGTGTGTCTCTCCAAGCATCGTCAGGCGATGGTGGTGGCGAAGGGAGTGATGCCAAGCGATGGAGGTGTGTCGCCAAATGATGATGTCCAATTTTGATTGGCTGTATTGGATTTTCTTAAAATAGTCATAGCTTGAGTTTTATAACTCGGAATGAGATGTCATTCAAAGTGTTGGATAGATAACGCAATGAATATTATTTATCTGGAGTAAAATAAAGAATATGGAGTATATTCATAATACCTAATCTAGAATGAAGTTAGATTCCCCGTGTTGGATTACGAAGATGCTTGTTTATTAAGATGATTAGAATATGAATAGAGGATGATTAGGAGGCATTAGGATGATACCTTATATAATATGATGACATAAAGATATATTGTGTTATATGATGATGTTTGGATATTATGATGACATGATAATGATATATGATGATGTTTCATTATGATGATGATGATTACACAATGTTATGATGCTATGATGTTTTATTAAGATGATTATATGATGATATGGTGTTATGATGATGATGATATGATGATGTAATCATGAATGGTGATGCGTGTTGACTAGCCGTGGTCATATTAAATATGTTGTTGCGTGTAACGCCCATTATTTAATTAATTATTTTCGAATTATTCGTGGAAGTTGTGAGATGTTGTGAATTGTTGGCATAAGTTGCTAGATTATTATTAGTTAATTAATTAGTTAATAAATAATAACAATGTTAGAATTAGTAGAATAATAGAATAATTATATTGGGCCTATTTTATTGGTTGGAAGTAGTAAAGTGGGGGTGTGTAAGTTAAGCCTAATAGGATTAATGGTATAAGGTTAAGATGACATAAGAAATTTGGTTAGTAGGAGAATAGAAAGTCTTGGTGTGTTGACCGTGAAAAGTTGTGCAGAAGAGGAGCAATGTTGCATGATTGTCGAGCAAGGAAAAACAAGGATTACAGTCAAAGATTTGTAGAGCGACCTTCAATCCAGGTAAGGGTGGGGTTATGACTATATAATGGGGCTTATGATGAATGTTATGTGGGGATTGGCCGTATATATGTCTGCCGTGCGTATGATTCTGGATCTGTTTCTTGAACTTGACCATTTTTCATGTTGTGGGCGTTTATGAATTATCTGTATACTACCCAGTATAATTGATGAATAGGTTAGTGTAGATTATCACCTTTTGATGTGGTCATTAAGTTGTTGTGTTGTTCTGAGCGGTTGGCCAGAAACTAGGGATTATGTTGATGTGGTCGTTAAGTCGCAGTGTCATTCCATGCTGTTGGCTGAAAATTAGTGGTCGAGGAGGATACTGAAGGGCTGGATTAATGTTTGTCACAGAACTGATGACGTATGTGCAAAATTTTTGAAGACACGCGGTGTCAGGGGACACAGGTGCTAGGCACCGAGCGGCACTAGGCTGCAAGGTGTATCGGGGAATACAGGTGTTGGGTGTCGAGCGACATTAGGGTGCAAGGCATGCTAAGGATCACAATATTTGTGTCGAGCTGCACAAAGTGGCAAGTGGTGCCGAGGGGCACATGTTATTTGTTAATTCTTTCTTGGTTCCTGTGCATGTCGAGGGGCGCATAGTTCTCCCTTGTTCCTTAACGCCCGTGCATGCTGAATTGGTTAATTACTTTAGTTTATCAGTCTCATAAATTTAGTAGAGTTTTCAGTAACTGTAGGAGGGAAAATTAGTATTTTAGTAGAAAACTACTTAGCCGGTGTAATACGGTGGGAGAACTGACTTGGTGTTTTGTGTTTTATCGCAAGTGTTGCAGATATAAGAGTCACCACCAACTTTTATTTTATCCAATAAAGGAAAGGGTGAAAAGAACATGAAAGACCTTTTGAGAATTTTTCTTGAGTTCGGGGGATAGGTTATGAAAAGGGAAGGTGTTAGCACCCTTTTCATCTGTAGTTATCTACGGGCTCTTAATTACTAACTCACTTTGAAATGCTTTGTGTTTTGTGTGAGTTGAAAGATGTTTTGAAAGCGGTTATTTTGTAATGATTCTCGTATCGTTGAGAATGTATACAAAATGTTTGTTCTTTTTGGAAATATTTTGAAAATGCCTTAGTACGGAAAACTTTGTAATGATTCTTGTATTGTTGAGAATGCATACAAATTGTTTGTTTTGAAAATATTTGTTTGAAAAGAGAGTGTTTGAAAAGATGTTTGTTTTTTAAAGTGTGAGGTGTGAAAATGGTTTTAGTTTGTGAGCAAGCAATTACGAGCAATCTACCGACTCAAAAAGTCTTTGTTCTTTTCCTCCTCCTTTAGATAATGCTTTCCTACCATTAGTTAGTAGGAAGCCATATCATTGGATGTGAGGGACATGCGTGGGTCATTGTACAGTCATAGAAGACAATTTGTGAGACTCTTTAACAATTAACGTAAGGGACTAAGATCGTTTACCGAAGTCAACATCGAAGGGTCATCGAGAGACTACAATCTTTTAATCGACGATCTTTGTTAAAACATCTCACATTCGAGGGGCATGACTGTTTTTATCCGAGACAACAAGTGTGGTTTACTCTAGAGGTGCATGTGTGCAAAGTGTGCTTGATTAAATTAATTTATCTTGAATTAGGGTTTTGCTATAGTTGGTTTTAATCTTGTCATGCAAACCCTAATTACTAACAATAATAAAGAAAGCGGTAAACTGTGGAATTTAAATGTCCTACGCTATTATAATGCTTTGGGAATGGGGGAGGGGGGGTACAAGTTTGTGAGATATGGAGGAAAACAATAAACCTAATTATCTATTACAAACCATGTACATAATTAATAATGCGAAATAATAAAATACGCAAGAATGTAAAGATGAAGAAAGAAATTGTTTTTGTGTGATTTTTGATGAAAAAAAAGTCGTATACTTAACCTAATTAAATTAATTGATATTTAAAATAAACTAGTAAACCTAAATAAAATAAACTAAAAACAATTAAAGGGAGAAATAATTTAAATTAAAAAAAAAACCTAGGTCTAAATTATCTTTTAAAAGAGAAATTAATTAAAAAAATCTTTTTGAAGTTTTATTTGTTTGGAAAAAAATGAAGAAAAATAAAATAAATATAATTATTTAAGAAAAATATATTATAAATAAATAAAAATAAAGAAATATGAAGAATATAAAAATATTAGGCTTGTGTGTTGAAAAGTAAAAAGGGGTGTGAACTAAAGCAAAAAATGTTAGGCCCAAATATATTTTTTGTTTGAGTCAGAAAATAAAACAAAATAAAAAGAGGTCGGAGTGGGCCTGTAGTATGAGAAATACAGGGGGTGAGAAGAACGAAAGTTCTAGGCCCATTAGAGAAAGTCCAGCGCCTATGAGATCCAGTGTGGCCAGCCTTTTGGAGATGTGTCATGTACTTGCTTTATGGATCGTGGGATTTAGCCATGTGATGATCATGTGGTGAAGGTGAGAGGAACACCATGTACATCCATAGCCTTCTTGCATTGAATCTGAAATAACAAATAATGTGAAAAATAAAAGGGTACCACTGGGGCTCGAATCCAAATCCCTATAGGCAAATGATTTAGCGCACACTTCTCTACCACTAGGGTGGCTGTTACATCCGGTAATAAAACAACTTGTACTAAATTTAAAATAAACTGATTCCTAATTCTAACTTTATCTTCTTCCTCAAGCCAACAACTTCAACATCATTTTTGAATTTTCAAACTTCCTCATTTCTTAACCATTTTTAAAAATGTAAACATGAAAGTTGCTTGATTTTTTACCATGAATTCAACCATGTAAATAACTAAAGCTATATATCAAAGAAGAGCGTGAATTTTTGTTGGTACCAAATTATAACCTAATTTTTCTAAAAGTTCAACTTCAAAATTCTCCACGTACAATTAACATAAAATAAAACTAAAGGCATGGTTAGCTTCGAGGTAACGATGTCTACATTTTATCTTCACAATGTAACCATTAATGATGCTTGTATAAGGAGTTCAAAGTTAAGAAAACTTAAATAAAAACTGGAAATTGTGTTTGGAGTTTGAGCACTCCTGGAGGTGTTGTGATGATATGGATAACTTCATTGAACTCCTAGGAAGCTATTACAATGCTTACTTTGAGCTGAAAGTGGCTGGATTCTTCTGGAGAAGTCAAGTTGTAGGTGGCTGTTTTTAAAAATGGAGGATGGTGCAAATGGTGTTACAGTGATGGAATAGGGTCTTGGATAGGTTCTAAGTGAGGTATGGAAGCTTTGTGGTGGATTTAGAGTGAAAACGCATGAGTGGATTGTGAGTTTGAAGTTCAAGGTCAGAATGTGCAACAATGGAGGTTTTGAATGCCAATTCTAATTTTAGAGTGTTTAAGGGGGTTAGAGGGCTATTCAATCGTGTGTTAGCTTGCAAATACTTCCTCTGTTTATAGACAAGAGGTTTTAGAGGCTCAAGTAACCATAAATCAAAGATCACATGTGTTGTACCCCAAAATTTCCCCTCCCATTCTATTCAAAGCATGCTCATTTAGGTCCCTAATTGCTCAAGGTTGACCAAGAATTGACCAGACAAATTCTCCTCCTAAGCAATGTGTTGTACCCCAAAATTTACCCTCTTTTCATACATGCATATCATTGGTTTTATGGTTATGGAATCAAGGTATATTTAGCAAACTTCTTCAGGTTACAAGCGACGTTTATTTCGTCAAATGGATGTTCTAAGAGTATTTTTAGTGCTGAAGATCGGTTCGCCGTTTCACAACGATTCGGGGTTCAAAAATTCACAAGTCCAACCCGACGCGTCATATTCAGGTGTTCTTTCGCCAAGATATCTCTGATAACATATTCTCAAATTTAGGTTCGGTTCAAGAGTCAATTCTTTAAAGAAGGTCTCCGAATGTGTGAGTTTTCTCGAAGAAATATGGTGAAAAAGTGTGTTGAAAGTGCAGTTTTTACCCACTAAAAATTCATAACATGAAGATCGTGGATTGTTTTAAACCCGTTCCGGTGGTTAAAATTCCGCCTTGACGTCATCTAAGTTTTCATCTCTCACGGATGGAAGCCAATTTCGATCAGAAGGTCTTCAAAAATGCGGATTTATCAAGTATTTTCATACATAAAATTTGTGACAGAAGTTTATTTGCGTCATGTTCACAAAATCATAACTTGGTCAATTTTCATTGTATCGAGCTGGTTCTAGCGCCAAAATTTCAAAAATTAAGTTGACTATGTTTTCATAGGAGGTATAGAGTTTGAACGGTATCCAAAAGACCTTCGTTTGTTGCTCAGAGTGCGCGTGACGTGCCAACAATCCTGAATGTTGAATATTATTTCATCTGGGTCGAAACTTCGAAAATTCATAACTCGGTCAATTTTTATCAGATCGGGCCCATCTTTTTACACAAGGTCATTGACTCATAGATATACAACTTTTCTTCCAAAGTCGAGACCGGTTTATGCTCCGATCAATACCATTTTTATTGAAGTACGTGTCAGAGTTGACACTGGAGCACAAAATAAGTTTGTCTGAGCCAAAACTTCAAAAATTCATAACTAATTCACCGTTTATCTGATTGAGTCTATTTTCGGACAGGAGTTAGTTCTCGTTGTAGGCTACATTTTGTTTTCACATTTCAACTTCAAGAATTGTACTTAAGCCCCTGTGATTTATCCTGGAATATGACGGACTCAAGTAAATAAAAATCTGCACTATTGCTTGTGGTTATTGGAGGCCCAATTGCACATTCAAAGACCATTTTTTTCTCTAATTTCCAGTATATAATCTCATTCTTTTCACACAAACAACACGAAAAAAAACCTTTGCCACAACTCTTTCAAAATATCAAATTTCTTCAAGAACCCTAAAAACAAGAAATCCTTGTTACAAACCTCCATCTCACTACAAACAAGTCATCCTCGTTACAAACCCACATCTCACAATATACAAGAAATCCTTGTTACAAACCCTCATCTCACTACAAACAAGCCATCCTCGTTACAAACCCACATCTCACTACTTTCACTATTTTTCCAGTATGGGTAAGGCTGGTTTGATCTCCATGATCCAAAGGGTATAAAAGCATTCATACATGTCATATCGGTTTTAACATTATAAAATTTTATATATTTATTTTCTTTGTATTTCATGGTATACTAATTTGTTTAATGTGTCTATGAGATTCAACACTACAGGTTTGACTATTATGGTCCCATGCAAGTTTATTACAAAACACTGAGGTCGGATCATAACAACCACCAATGTATGGCAAGACAGACATCCTGAGGAGGTTAAGGCAACCATCTGTTTAAAACTTTTTTTTCATAAAATCTAATATTTTTTACAAACCTTTGATTTTTTTTTATAATAAACTTGAATAATTAATTTTAGATTTTTTAATTTAATTTTAGGTTTTAAATTAATTTTTGTTTCAACAACCACCCATGACATTTGCATTATTTTTATTTTCTAACCCTATTTTTCATTGATTTTTCTTCCCCTATCTAATTTTTGGCAAACTTAATTCTTTCTTATTAATCATTATACATAAACCTTTTTTTCAAAATTAACTTTTTTTAATTAAAATTAATTAGGTTTTAGGTTTTTTAATTAAACTTTACTTTTTTCAAAATTAACCTTTTTCTTAAATTAAAATTAATTAGGTTTTAGGTTTTTAATTGACCTTTTTTTTCTTTCTTTTCAAAACTAACCTTTTATTAATTCGAATTAATAAGGTTTTTTGATTTTTTAATTAACCTTTTCTTTCAAAATTGACATTTTTTTATTAATTAAAATTAATTAGGTTTTTTAGGTTTATTTAATTAATTATCATAAATCATTTTTTTGCATAAAAAAAATCACCAAAACATTTTCTTTTCTATTTTCATCTTATTTTTATTTTCCTAGATAAAGTGTATAGGGCGCGTTCAACTGTAATAACGTAGCTTTATTTTTCCGCTTTTTTTCATCATTATCATGTAATTGCTTCCGGAATATAATAGTTTTAGGATTTCTTTTCCGCACTCTTTACTATTATGTAACTGCCCCAAAGCTCTGTAATAGCTTAGGTTTATATTTCCGCATTTATCTCCTGCTACTATATTTTATGTAATGCTTAGATTAATAGGATTGTATGGAAATATAAAAATGAACGATAGAAAACCCTAATTGCAAGATAAATATAACTGAAAAAACACACTATTACACACTTGCACCCCTAGGGTACTCCCCACTTGGTTGCCTCGGAAAACAATGGTCGTGTCCCTCGAATGTAGGGATATCTTAGCAAAAGACCCTCAATCTAAAAATCATCATAAAGATCATAGTCCCTTAATATCCCTCGAGTTGCCTATGAGAAATGATCTTGTCCCTCGATGTTGCCTACGAATATATGATGACAGTCCCTTCGAACTACTAAGGTATCCCTACATGTTGCCTTCAATGACCATAAACGTCCCTTTCGATAGTCCCTCAAACATCCAACGACTAGGGTTACCTACTCACTAATAGTAGGATAACACGGTCTATAGGATAGGAGGAAAAGAACGCCTTTTTTCGAGTAGGTAGATTAGTTCCTAGGTACTTGCTCAAACAAACAAATTTCACACCAACACTTTTCAAACAAAGTTTTCAAAAACAACTTCATAACACTCTTGAGGACAGAAACAAGGGTTAAAATAAAGTATAACAAATATTTTCAAAGCAAGCACACACAAGCAATTTAAAAATGAGCAAGTACCTAAGAGCCCATGGAAAACCATGGATAGAAAGGGTGCTAACACCTTCCCTTTCTATAATCTACCCCCCGTACTCAGAAACATTCTCGAAAGAGTTTTTTTCTGTTCTTTTTCCTTTTCCTTGTTGGATAAAATAAAAGTCGGTGGCGATTCTTGCTTACTGCGACATTTTGCAAACAAAAAATGCAAACTAATATTAACAGTCGGTTCTGCCACCGTATCACAGAACTGGCGACTATGCTGAGGAATATAAAGTGGGGTTTATCTTAGGATCTAGTTCATTTTAAAATTGCTTTCTTGTTTTGCCTTGCCTGCTTTAAATTCAAGGGTTTTGTTTAGGTATTATTAAAGATCCTACACCCGGATCTGGGGACACTTTTTAGGTAAACAACAATAGATCGTGGAGACTGTACGACATAGACCGATATGGTTTAAGCGATGGATGTGTTGGTGTGACACTTTGATTGGTACCGGTATCCTTCGTGGATAAACGAGGAGAATATGGGGCCGCCGCATGGTGTCGTGAAGCACTAACGGACCTTAGAACCTTAGTTGAACAAACTTGGCCATTATAAAGTAGCGAGATAGCTGGCCTCAGTATAAAGCTGAGGATTGGTTGATACTCGATGCTACACTCATTGAGATCATACTTTCGGGATATTTCAGCCGCAAGAAAATATTGCTTAAGCTGAAACAATGCCCGATAGAGGATGATCAGTGATATTGAGAATCTTTAGAACCCGATTATTTTTCTAAGACAGGTTTGAAACCAACTAAGCTTCAAGAGGGTATGACCTTAAAACTCAAGCAAGCCTTAAACCTAAGGACTTGGTGTGATTTGTCTGTGTTTGTTATACCTGTGATTTATCATGACATCATAAACATCATACCATAGCATATCATGACTAACCATTTCAAGGATCTCGAGGGCCTGTGATGCAGGTTATGATAAATCAGACGTCTAGCAAGGGGCATGGGGATTTATTTTCCTCTAGCCAATGTCGTCAAAAGATCAAAACTCAACTACTTGAGTCAGGGGCTATGACCCACTTGAAATGGTGAGCTTGACTCTCGTAGGAGGACTCTCAATGATACAAAGTTCTTCAATCAAAGTTGCAAAATTCAACTTCTGACATTTTCTTGTTTACCCTGTGAGATCCTTGAGAACATTGCATACATATATAATACATATCATTGCATGAGCAGGTTTCAAAGAAGGTCTCTCATGTTCTCGCTGTTTATTTCAGCAATGGTTCTCCAACAAGACAACAGAGATCTCCAAGCTCAAGATGCCCAGTTCAAGGAATTTCTCCTGAATCTATCTAAGGGGCAAGAAGACCTGAAAACACTCTTCACCGGGAATCTGACCAAGGAACGTCCTGACAACAACAAGGATGAACAATTGGAATAACTACAAGCCGAGGTAGAAGCAATAAGAATCCAGATGCTGGGGCAGATGGATCTTATCCAAAACTTAGCTCGAGGACAAGAAGGGCTAAGAGCCTTCCTCAACAAGCTTCACCAAGATGGATGCATATCCATGAAACAAACAGTTAAAATTGTGGATCAAGGCATTAATCAGCCCCCAGTGAGAGAAGAGGTTGGTTTGGTCAGGAACAAACCTTTCCAGATTGCTACTACATCACAAGCCCAACCACAACCTCGCCAATGACAACGGGGCAATCTGCATAAGAAGAATACATCCGAAAGACACTTCACCGAAATCAACATGTCATTGGCTCAAGCATTGCAACGCATGTTGAAGGCCAAGTTGGTTATATTAAGGGACCCTCCTCAGAATCCCAACATAGCCTCCCCAAGGTACAATCCAAATGCAAGATGTGCGTACCACTCCAACAGTCCTGGACATGACACCAACAGCTGTTGGGTGTTGAGAAATAAAATTCAAGACCTAATTGATGAAGGAGCGCTCGAATTTGCACAAGACGTTCATGCTGAGTTCTTCTGCCATCCCTCTAAGGCATACCATCTAAAGTGATAAGTTCTCACAATAAGACTTTTGGTTCATTAGAATTTTCAATGTGTAATTTTTCTTTTGATTTGTTTGAACATTTATTCATATCAAACCTCGTTATTTCATCAATGCATTGCACATGTTTGTCTTGAATAAATTCATTCGTATTCACTATTTCAAAAATGCGTTCTTATTTCCTTTTATGATATTCAACTCTCGATTAAAAACTCTATGCCTTAGAGGGAGGATGACGAAAATGATACCACAATCTCTACAGTATGATTTTGAACAGACCCCAATGACGATGTACAAGCATTGTTTCAAATCCTAAACAGTGGAGTTATAAGGAAGATAATCCCTAGTCAACCACTTCGAGCCAAAGAAGTAGGAGTTTTTCTTTTCACACAAATTAAAACCCTTAATCATAACCTAGGGCAGGGTAGTTTTCTCAGTTAATTCAGAGGCGCATTCAGTCACAATCTGCCGCTTCGTACACAATAAGTGGCATCAAAGACGTCCTTGTAAAACAAAAGACGATGATGGTTCTGTATAATCGTCAAGACAGGCAGTCATTATCTCTCGAAATAAAAGCCCGTTAAGTCAAAACCTATGAAGGAGACTTAAGAGAAAAATTGGGGCATCCCGCTGAATGTAATCACAAATGAAACAATTCAGGCAAAAGAAGGGATAACGAAAACCAAAAAAAGAAGTTACTACAAATCCTCGACAAAAAGAAGATTACAAAAATGACTGCCTTTTCAAAACAAATGTTCAATTTCTGAATCATCACCAAGTATCAGAGCAAAGATTCCAAACTCAACCGGGATCTAAACGCGCAATTAACTGAGCATAGGACTGAAGAACATCACGAAGAGCGGGTTGGGTACAAATAATATTTGAGCCTTTATCCTTTGTTTATTGAACCGTGAACCAGGCCATGTTATAACCCTTAAAAGTCCTAGCTGAAGCATATGTTAGTTTAAGAGCATACTGTTACAAAGGTATCCTGACTCCTGTAGGCTTTGTTACGAATCCTGAGTTGATGTCACATTCTTGCAAATTTCGTTTTACTACACGAAACACATTTTCAAAAAAATAATAATTTCAAGACAGACATGAGTGTTGCATTCTTTAAATGATATTGTTTGCATATGACTAATTGTTTGACAGCAGAGAAATCCGCACAATGGATATTCAATGAACAAACATCCTCTCAATGGACAGAATCACCTCAGCGGGAAAGACACTTCCAATAACAGGTCTTCCATAAGCAAGGGGCATGACGTGATGTCTAAACACACCTGGGACAGTCTCTCCAAAAGTGCCAAATAACTAGGGGGCAAATCTCCATCTGAATCGTTTGGGGCATTACACACGCATTCCAGCAACGAATCATGTGCCATCAAGAAAACATTTTTGACAGTACTACAACACAACACTATGGAAAGTGACAACTCTCTACATCCTGAAAGCATGGACATAGTCGGAAAATACTACGCATGAAAAAAAGGACCCGCTAGGTTAACACACCTAGGCAAAAATAAGGGAATCCCGGCGAACCAAAAGGGTTCGGGCAAAAGTTAGGGATATACATAAAAAAAATCTGTACACCCGACAAGTCGAAAACCTGAAAAGGCGGCTTGGGCAAAAGGTATCCCGGTGGACTGAAAACCCGAAAGGGCGGTCCGGGCAAAAGTTAGGGATTTAAAAAGTACGACTATGTTCCGTCACCTGTCTATCAGTGGAAGACTTATACCTTGATCAACATTCAACAAGAGCATCAGATTCAGTTCAGATACTCTCCAGATACGGATGCCATTCTAATACTCATTCAGATTCAGCTTTCTGATACAGTTCAGATACGCTCCAGATACAGATGCCATTTTGATACTCATTCAGATTCAACTTTCAGATACAGTTCAGACATGATCCAGAGACATATGTCATTTTGACACTCATTTAACACATGTTTCAAGTATAGTTAAGATACAATCTAGAGACGAATGTCATCCTGACACTCATTTAAATACATGTTCAAGTTCAATCACGATATAGATCCATCCACAAAATTTCCGCATGTACTTTTTCCAGCATGGTACAAGGGGCAGAGACAGTTGGAAGCGAAGTCACTATCACGTATAAGTCAGTGATACCTATACTCCCCACAGAGCCAGGACAACCAAAGTCCAATCTCCAGGTCCCCAAACAAGAATCACTTCCCCAGCAGGCTCTTTCAGAAAGCTAATGTATGTATTCCCCAGCCGAGTTTTATAACCATGAGCAGTTTATAAAGCCATCTCCCGAGCAGAGTTTATTTCTCTGAAAGCGGAAGCTCAATCTCCAACAGAGCTCTTTTCTCCAGCAACGGAAGTTCATCCCCACTTGAGTTTATTTTTCTAAATCAGCAGATCTTCCAACAAAGTATCTCCCTTCCCTACAGAGTCATTTCCCCGCAGGATTATTCTCAGACAGAGTCTCTCCCGGCAGAATATTCTCAAGCAGAATGGATGTAAATCTCCAGCTAATCATCTCCGGTCACTATCCCCAGCAGAAACGAAGAACTCAACTCCTTATACTCTCCAACAGTAGTCCAAGATTTATTTTCCCCAGCTAGAGAATATCATAATAACATTGCATACCCATACATCATGGCATGCGCATACATATTATACAACACAATCTCATTTATTTTGAGAACATCATTACTCAATATATTTCATACATCATGACTTTACATACGACTAACTCTTTACCTTTCAGGGAAAGATGCAATCAAGTTCTCACGAGTTCTCCCGGGATCAGTCAAATCGATACTAAGATTTCTCTCCCAGTTGAAGTTCTCACAAGTTCTCTCTGGTTCAGTCAAACCGACACCAAGGTTTCTATTCTAGTTGAAGATACTCCAACGCTTTTCAAGATTTTCTCTGGTTCAGTCAAACCGACACTAAGGTTTCTATTCTAGTTGAAGATGTTCTAAGACTTTCGTCTGGGTCAGCCGAATCGTCGCTAAGATTCCCCTGATTTCTATGCCAGTCAAAGTTAATCCGAGACCAGCCAAATCAATACTAAGATTTCTCTACCAGTTGAAGTTCTCACAAGTTCTCTCTGGTTCAGTCAAACCGACACCAAGGTTTCTATTCTAGTTGAAGATGTTCTAAGACTTTCGTCTGGGTCAGCCGAATCGCCGCTAAGATTCCCCTAATTTCTATGCCAGTCGAAGTTAATTCGAGACCTCTCCCGGGTTCAGTCAAATCGATACTAAGATTTCTCTCCCAGTAGAAGACAACTCGAGACCTTTCCCTGGTTCAGTCAAATCGATACTAAGATTTCTATTCCAGTTAAAAAAGCTATGAATCTCGGAAATCGACCAGATAATATCTTGATTTCTATAAAATACTACGAAGCATGGAATCGACCAGATAGTGGTATATCTCAAATTCAAGCTATGAAGCCCAGAAATCGACTAGATAATATCTTAATTTCTCCAAATTACTGAAGCCTGGAGCACGACTAGATAATGGTATAAGACGCTGTGAAGTCTGGATCACGACCAGATAATGACAAGAGACACTGTGAAACTTGGAGCACGACTAGATAACAATATGAGGTACTGCGAAGCTTGGAATTCGACCAGATAGCAATTTACTAGGCCAATTACTATGAAGTCTGGAAATGACTGGATGTTAGTATGCCTTAAATTCAAGTTGAAACCCGGATGCGACCGAATAACCACTTAGTTCATTCTAAAGCCTGGAACACGACCAGATAACAATTTTTGAGATTGCAAAGCCTGAAGCACGACCAGATAGCAAGTGTAATATCATCTCCCCAGTAAGTCACTGTAAAACCTAGAGCACGGCCAGATAGCAGCCAGTCTTATTATCCTCAGCAAATCACTGTAAAGCCTGGAGCACGACCAGATAGCAGTTTATTTTCATCTCCTTGACTAAGATATGATTCCCCAGTAGAGTAACGGACGACTGAAGTTCCTAAAATTCCATTTCTCCCAAGACAGAGACCAACATTCCTCAGCAGATTCCTCCTCAACGACAGGAACAGGAATTATCATCAAAGGACTATCTCGGGAAATCAATATCCTCTAGATAGCATCTTTAAGCCCATCTCTGACGATTCTCCGTCATATCTTCCGGATGGCATCTTTAAGCCCATCTTCGGTGACCTTCCGTCATCTCCTCCAAATGGCATCTGTAAGCCCATTCCCAATAATACCTACATAGTCAAGCATTATTACAGACGAGTGTGAAATTCTGGGCACTCTAATGTTCAATAATCTTCCACCTTCAGATCACGAAAGATAGACAAGCCAATCTAAATCTTCAGGTTTAAGAAGATTGAACAGGGGCAGCTGTTGTACCCCAAAATTTACCTCTTTTCATACATGCATATCATTGTTTTTATGGTTATGGAATCAAGGTATATTTAGCAAACTTCTCCAGGTTACAAGCGACGTTTATTTAGTCAATGGATGTTCTAAGAGTATTTTTAGTGCTGAAGATCGGTTCGCCGTTTCGCAACGATTCGGGGTTCAAAGATTCACAAGTCCAACCCGACGCTTCATATTCAGGTGTTCTTTCGCCAAGATTTCTCTGATAACATATTCTCAAATTCAGGTTCGTCTCAAGAGTCAATTCTTTAAAGAAGGTCTCCGAATGTGTGAGTTTTCTCGAAGAAATATGGTAAAAAAGTGTGCTGAAAGTGCAGTTTTTACACACTAAAAAATTCATAACTTGAAGATCATGGCTTGTTTTAAACCCGTTCCAGTGGCTAAATTTCCATCTTGACGTCATCTACGTTTTCATCTCTCACGGATGGAAGCCAATTTTGATCAGAAGGTCTTCAAAAATTCGGATTTATCAAGTATTTTCATACAGAAAATTTATGACAGAAGTTTATTTGCGTCATGTTCAGAAAATCATAACTTGGTCGATTTTCATTGTATCGAGCTGGTTCCAGTGCCAAAATTTCACAAATTGAGTTGACTACGTTTTCACAGAAGGTATCAAGTTCGAACGGTATCCAAAAGGCCTTCGTTTTTTGCTCAGAGTGTGCGTGATGCGCCGACAATCCTGAATGCTGAATATTATTTCATCTGGATCGAAACTTCGAAAATTCATAACTCAGTCAATTTTTATCGGATCAGACCCATCTTTTTACACAAGGTCATTGACTTAGATATCTACAACTTTTCTTTCAAAGTCGAGACTGGGTTATGCTCTGATCAATACCAGTTTTTTATTGAAGAACGTGTCAGAATTGACACTGGAGCCCAAAATAAGTTTGTCTGAGCCAAAACTTCAAAAATTCATAACTAATTCACCGTTTATCCGATTGAGCCCATTTTTGGACAGGATTTAGTTATTGATGTTAGATACATTTTGTTTTCACATTTCAACTTCAAAAATTACACTTAAGCCCCTGCGATTTAGCCTGGAATGTGACGGACTCAAGTGAATAAAAATCTGCACTATTGCTTGTGGTTATTGGAGGCCCAATTGCACATTCAAAGCCCATTTTTTCTCTAATTTCCATTATATAATCTCATTCTTATCACACAAACAACACGAAAAAAAACCTTTGCCACAACTCTGTCAAAATATCAAATTCCTTCAAGAATCCTAAAAACAAGAAATCCTTGTTACAAACCTCCATCTCACTACAAACAAGCCATCCTCGTTACAAACTCACATCTCACTACATACAAAAAATTCTTGTTACAAACCGCATCTCACTACAAATAAGCCATCCTCGTTACAAACCCACATCTCACTACTTTCACTACTTTTCCAGTAAGGGTAAGACTGGTTTGATCTCCATGATCCAAAGGGTGTAGAAGCATTCATACATGTCATATCAGTTTTAACATTATAAAATTTCATATATTTATTTTCTTTGTATTTCATGGTATACTAATTTGTTTAATGTGTCTATGACATTCAACACTACAGGTTTGACTATTATGGTCCCATGCAGGTTTATTACAAAACACTGAGGTCGGATCATAACAACCACCAATGTATGGCAAGACAGACATCCTGAGGAGGTTAAGACAACCATCTGTTTAAAACTTTTTTCATAAAATTTAATATTTTTCACAAACCTTTGATTTTTTTAATAATAAACTTGAATAATTAATTTTAGGTTTTTTAATTTAATTTTAGGTTTTAAATTAATTTTTGGTTCAACAACCACCCATGACATTTGCATTATTTTTATTTTCTAAGCATATTTTTTATTGATGCTTCTTCCTCTATCTATTTTTTGGAAAACTTAATTCTTTCTTATTAATCATTACACGTAAACTTTTTTTTCAAAATTAACTTTTTTTAATTAAAATTAATTAGGTTTTAGGTTTTTTAATTAACCTTTACTTTTTTCAAAATTAACTTTTTTTAATTAAAATTAATTAGGTTTTAGGTTTTTAATTACTCTTTTTTTTTTCATTCTTTTCAAAACTAACCTTTTATTAATTCAAATTAATTAGGTTTTTAGATTTTTTAATTAACCTTTTCTTTCAAAATTGACATTTTTTTATTAATTAAAATTAATTAGTTTTTTTAGGTTTATTTAATTAATTATCATAAATCATTTTTTTGAATAAAAAAAATCACCAAAACATTTTCTTTTCTATTATCATCTTATTTTTATTTTCCTAGATAAAGTGTTATAGCGTAGCTTTATTTTTCCACTTTTTTTCATCATTATCATGTAAATGCTTCCGGGATGTAATAATTTTAGAATTTCTTTTCCGCACTCTTCACTATTATGTAACTGCCCCAAAGCTCTGTAATAGCTTAGGTTTATATTTCCACATTTATCTCCTGCTACTATATTTTATGCAATGCTTAGATTAATAGATTGTATGGAAATATAAAAATGAACCATAGAAAACCCTAATTGTAAGATAAATATAACTGAAAAAACACACTATTGCACACTTGCACCCCTAGGGTACTCCCCACTTGGTTGCCTCGGAAAATAATGGTCGTGTCCCTCGAACGTAGGGATATCTTAGCAAAAGACCCTCAATCTAAAAATCATCATAAAGATCATAGTCCCTTAATATCCCTCGAGTTTCCTACGAGAAATGATCTTGTCCCTCGATATTGCCTACGAATATATGATGACAGTCCCTTCGAACTGCTAAGGTATCCCTACATGTTGCCTTCAATGACCATAAACATCCCTTTAGATAGTCCCTCAAACATCCAATGACTAGGGTTACCTACTCACTAATATTAGGATAACACAGTCTAAAGGATAGGAGGAAAATAACGCCTTTTTTTGAGTAGGTAGATTAGTTCCTAGGTACTTGCTCAAACAAACAAATTTTACACCAACACTTTTCAAACAAAGTTTTTAAAAACAACTTCGTAACACTCTTGAGGACATAAACAAGGGTTAAAATGAAGTAAAACAAAACTTTTCAAAGCAAGCACACACAAGCAATTTAAAAATGAGCAAGTACCTAAGAGCCCATGGAAAACCATGGATATAAAGGGTACTAACACCTTCCCTTTCTATAACCTACCCCCCCGTACTCAGAAACATTCTCGAAAAAGGTTTTTTCTGTTCTTTTTCCTTTTCCTTGTTGGATAAAATAAAAGTCGGTGGCGACTCTTGCTTACCGCGACATTTTGTGAACAAAAAATGCAAACCAGTATTAACAGTCGGTTCTGCCACCGTATCACACAATGGATTTCCATATAGGGTTTCATTTCTCACAAAGAACTTTGGTTTGTAAAAGCTTCAAGTGATTTCCATGGAACCCTATACGCCTCACCATAAGGGCATAGCTGAAAGAAAGAAAATAAGTGTACTGAACTTGACGAGATGTAAGTTGAAAGCTGAAAATATGCCTAAGAGCTTTTGGGTCGAAGTAGCTTCGACAGCAGTATGCAGTCTAATTTGATGTCCAATGAAGCAAATGATCGAAGAAATAATAGTTCGAAAGAAAGTGTGAGGAGGTCTTTATGAAGTCTTCGATTGATGAAGAGCTAGTAAATAGCTTCTAAGGTTTCATTTTCGAATTATTGGAAAAAATAAGCTATTCGAAGCGTTACAAGGAAAGACACTTCGAATGTCATGTTGATCGAATCGGCGCTTCAAAAAGAAGAAGATTGTGAGTTCAAAAGCTTTGATCTTATCTAAAGAAACACATGGAAGTCTAATGGTTCGAAGGACATGTAACCTTCAAACATGGCGTGATTTCATAGAAGGATTGTTAGGGTCGAATAAGCCAAATATAAGTCATCTCAGAGTTTTTTGGATCATTGTGTTTCAGGCATGTACCTGAACAAGTGAGGAAGAATTTGGATGATCTAATTGAAGTCTTGGTGCTCATAGGTTATCATTCGATTGATGCATACAAGTTGTATTCAACAATCGAAGATGAACTAGTGAGCAGTAAAGATGTTCTTGTAGACAAAAGAAAAGGGTGAGATTGTAGTCGAAGACACAATCACAACTGTGTTCAAAGGAAAGAACAAAACCAAGCTTCGATAAGCCAAGATGAAGAGGTGATACTTCGATTGGTCGAATTGAAGGAAAGGAGATAAAAAAGAACAAGAACTGTTCGATTAGGCTGATGTTCCCCAGATTACACAATTGAAGCAGGTGGTGACTTAATTGAAGAAGCCATGATGATGAAGCCTTGAGCAATTCGAATTGGAACTCAGAGCCATCGAAAAGAACAAAGCTTGGGAGCTCGTCGAAAGAATCAATTAATGTGAAAAGTTGAAACGAAAGCATAATGGGACGAAGCTTGTTGGGCTTAGAATGATTATCTCGAAGCCCAAATTCATGCAAAACACCAACTATAACCTGTCCAGGTTCACTCAAAGTTCAAAATGGCATGAAATATCTCAAAATGGCAACTTTCCAAATCTTTTGATTTTGCTTTCAAAGCCATGGTTAATGGCTGATTCATGCCATATTTGTCCACCACCACACCCTCTATAAACACAGAGCCAAAATGCAAGCAAAATAAGAACATTTGCCTATACACACAAGAAATTGCCTCAAAGAGCCACACGCACACACTGCCTCAGAAAACCATGTAAAAAACTCTCAAAAATCTCATAAGTTTTCTAAATATAAAACCAGCTTTGCAAGCTCCCTCAGTCTAAACGAATACCACATTCGTTCTCTTGAGACTTCCATGAAGCCATACCCAATCCTTGCACAAGCCATCCCACGCTCAGAACTACAGATCGAAGCACCTCCGTTTGGTAAATATTTTTTCTAATCTCAAACTCATTTGATCTCTGATTTAAACTCATTTTGATTGCATATTCATGTTATTATTGTTGTTTGTGAATGATTTAAAGTAATACATGTAAGTTTCAGTGTCCAAATGACAGGATACCATTGTTAGGGCCTTCAAAGCTGATTGCTTTCGAAACTCATGATATAGGCCGCTTCAGGCCAAAACAACCCATATTTAGACTCAGGGAGTTCGAATTAGGGCGGGTTCGAATCAAAGGGAAGAGACTTGGGTTTGATACCCAGGTCGTGCATTTCATTTTTTTCTAACAATTGTCTTGTAGATCCAATGCTTGCAGATTCCATGCGCACACCATAAACCACATGATCATAACCAATGGATCCCCATCTGATCCAGATATGAAGACTTCAGACGTATGCCTCACCATGAACCTTCAAAGGGCTCTTTCATTGGATCAAAAGGCAACCTGGGCCTCTTTTTGATCCAGGCCTGCGCTCCACCCCCTGTTTACTTTTGCTGCCTGGCCCATTTATACTCGTTTACTTTGTTTTTTGTTTATTTCTTTTAGTTTTTTTTAATCAACATAAAAATCAGGAAAACAATATAAGTAACCTAGAATTAGGTTTTAATTTTTAATGATTTAATTTAGTTAATTATTTTAAATTATTTTCCTCAATTTTAAAATCAGTAGACTTAGGATTTATTTGAATTCAATCCTTTTCATAAACTAAAAAATGCAAAAAATATTAGGTCTATTTTAGAGTTAATTTTAATCAATAATTTTAATTAATTAGATTTGAATTAATTGGACATTTAGCATTTTCCTAACAAAATAAAACATAAAAGAGATTTCCTTACACTTAAGATTTAGACGTTATTTTCAATTCGCGCGCATTTATTGCTTTCGTTATCATTTTCATACTATTGTAACTGCCTACTGGATGTAATAGCATAATTAAGACTTTACATTTATTGATTTATTTCCCACAAAAGTTTTGGATATGTAACTAATCCCCCTCCCCGAAGCCTTGTAATAGTTTAGAATTTATCTTTCTGCATTTTAAATTCCTGTAAATTATTAATTGCTTAGATGCATGACTAATAGGATTGTATGGAAGGAGTTTAATAATCAAATGCTAGCAAACCTAATGCAAAAGATAAATAACTGAATACAACACAATTGCACATATACACCTCTAGGGTACCCCACTTTGGTTTCCTTCAGAAAAACAGTCACAACTCTCGAAACGTGAGAGATTTTAGTTACTACCCTCCAGTTTAAAGATCATATGCCCCTCGATGACCCTCTCGATGTTACCTCGGTAAAAATAATCTTAAAACCCTAGGGTAGTTACTAAGGTTTCTTGCCCAGTTGCCTTTGTAACTATAAACGTCCCTTCGAATGTCCCTTAAACATCCAATGACTAGGGCTACCTACTCACTAATAGTAGGATGGCACTGTCTAAAGGAAAAGAGGAAAAGAATAACCCTTTCGAGTAAAAGTAGATAGTTCCTAGATGCTATGCTCAAACAACTTTTACACTTGCACAAAAACTTCTTTCAAAACGATTTATCAACACTCTTGAGGACTGATACAAGAGTTATCATAAAGCAAGTTGCCTTACTATTAGAATTTCAAAAATACTTTTCAAAACACACAAAGCACAAGGTATTTCAAAATGAGCTAAGCATCTAAAAGCCCGTAGAAAACTACATATGGAAAGGGTGCTAATACCTTCCCTTTCCATAATCTACCCCCCTTACTCAGAAAACTCTCGAAAGGTATTTTTCTGTTCTTTTCACCCTTTCCTTTGTTAAATAAAAGAAAAGTTGCTGGCGACTCTTGCTTACCACAACATTTGCGAATACAAATGCAAAACCATTATAACAGTCGGTTCTGCCACCGTATCACAACATGTTATGGTTTTAAAACTTGATTTTGAAGCAAGCTTGAAATACATTGTTCCAATGCATAGTACAAAAGCTCCTAGGGTGGTTAACAGGTTGTAGATGGTTGATTCTTGGCTTTGAAATTGTATGTTTAGAAGAAACAATTTCAAGGCTCAAGGAGAGTGGACTTTGTGATTAAAGTCACTTTTCCAAAATGGAAGTGTGAACTTTGTTCCATTAATGGAATGATCACTTGGACAATGGATCAAGCACTTGGATCATAGCTCAATCAGTTGTGTAAACATCTGATTATAAATAGATTTTCAAGTTAGAAGCCTGCAAAGCAAGATTATGCAGCATAGGTTTGAGATTGGATCATGTGTTCTTCATGAAAATGACCTATAATTTAAGTTTATCATGCCAACTTCTTCTCTTCGATTCTCCTATCTTAAAAATGACATCTTCAAGTTCTTGGACATTTTGGAAAGCTTGAAACATTGTCTACAACCTTCACATTGACCATTTTGGCTAAATTAACTTGGAACTTTGTGAGAAATTACCAAGAAGTTAGGATAAAAAACTGACCAAACTTGTTGAAAATTTCACTAAGTGTTTTGTTAAAAACGTCTTGACTTGATGGGCCTATATCTCCAAATCTAAGCATTTTTTGGACATCAACCCTCAAGGACAAAGCTATAAAATTCATCAAGATCTACAACTTTCATGTTGAAATTTTTCCTTGAATCATCTTGCATCTTGGTGAAAAATAGTCATGAAGTAGTGAAATTACCAAGGTCAAAAACACTTAGAATCTTTCTAAGTATGGAAAATCTTGACTTTTCTTGACTTTTCTTGACTTTTCTTGACTTTATTGATTCTTGATAATCAAGTTTGATATTTTTGAATGTCTTGATGATTTTTGATCTTTGAAATTCAATGTTGACCAAAATGTCAAAGTTTGACTTTTTGTGTGTCAGTTGACTTTTCATCAGTTGATCCAAATTTCAACTATCAATCACTTGATCTTTGAGGGTGTTTTGAACCATGAAATTAGGTCAATATATTTTGTTTGAATCATTAATATCATGCTTCAATCCATTAGGTCATGTACTAGGTCACAAGTCAATGATCCGTCTCATTCTCAATCAAAACCCTAATTTTGACAATTTTGTCCCTTTGATGTTTTGAGTATTTTTCTTGAGGAATTATGATCAAACCTTAATCAATTGATGAATATGACTTCAAAATGTTGATATTGGCCAAAAACTTTAAGTTTGACTATATATTGATTACAATTGACTTATTACCCAATACAATTGAATTTTCACTCATCTGAGCAATTGACTGAGCAAATTTATGATGCAAGACCTGAAACTTGGTATGAGAATTCTTGGAGACTTATGATGAACCATGAAAGTCATTTGAGAAATTAGAATTCCAATTTTCCATGTGAAAACCAAAACCCTATTTTGTGGCCTCAGTGCTTAGGAGGTGAGCTTGTCTGATCAACTCTTTGAGAATCCTTGAGCATTTGAGATATTTTTGTGAGAAATGTCTTGAAGAAAAGGGGAGGGAAAATTTTTGGGTACAACAACTTCCCCGGTTCAATATTCTTAAACCTGAAGAGTTAGATTGACATGTTTGCCATTCATGACTTGAAGGTTGAAGATGATTGAACACATAAGTGCCCAGAAATTTGCACTCTCTTGTGCACGAAGTAAAACTGTTTGTTGATTATACCGGGAATGGGCTTAAAGATGCCATTTGGAGAGGTGACGGTGAGTTGTCGGAGATGGGCTTATAGATGCCATCCAAAGTAACTGTTGATAGAGAAATTAAACTAAGTCTATGCTCGACTTTAACTAGGAGAAGTATCTGAATAAATATTTGGTTGATTTAATCTGAGCCAGAAAATGTCTAATAGAAGGAATATCAGAATAAATATTTAGTTGACTTAACCTGATCCAGAAAATGTCTACTGGAAGAAGTATCAGAATAAATCTTTGGTCGATTTAAATTAAGCTAGAAGATATCTACGTCCGTCTTTAAATGGGACAAGTATCAGAATAAATCTTTGGTCGATTTAATATGAGCCAGAAAAGGTCTATTGAGAGAAGTATCAGAATAAATATTTGGTCTATTTAATCTGATCCAAAAGATGTCTTTAAATCTTTAACTAGGGGAAGTATCAGAATAAATCTTTGGTCGATTTAATCTGAGCCAGAAAAGATCTACTGAGAGAAGTATCAGAATAAATCTTTGGTCGATTTAATCTGAGCAAGCAGATGTATTTAAATATTTAACTGGGGGGAGTATCAGAATAAATATTTGGTTGATTTAATCTGAGCCAGAAAAGGTCTACTGAGAGAAGTATCAGAATAAATCTTTGGTTGATTTAATCTGGGTCATCAGACGTATTTAAATCTTTAAATGGGATAAGTATCAGAATAAATCTTTAGTCGATTTAATATGAGCCAAAAAAGGTTTACTGAGAGAAGTATCAGAATAAATCTTTGGTCGATTTAATCTAAGACAACAGATGTCTTTAAATCTTTAACTGGGGGAAGTATCAGAATAAATCTTTGGTCAATATAATTTGAGCTAGAAAAGGTCTATTGAGGGAAGTATCAGAATAAATCTTTGGTCGATTTAATCTGAGCCAACAGATGTCTTTAAATCTTTAACTGGAAGATGTATCAGAATACATCTTTGGTCGATTTAATCTGAGCCAGAAAAGGTCTATTGAGAGAAGTATTAGATTAAATCTTTGGTTGATTAAATCTGAGCCAACAGATGTCTTTAAATATTTAACTCGGTGAAGTATCAGAATAAATATTTGGTCGATTTAATCTGAGCTAGAAAAGGTCTACTAAGAGAAGTATCAGAATAAATATTTGGTCGATTTAATCTGAGCCAACTGATGTCTTTAAAACATTAACTAGGAGAAGTATCAGAATAAATCTTTGGTTGATTTAATCTGAACAAGAAAAGGTCTACTGAGAGAAGTATCCGAATAAATCTTTGGTCGACTTAATATGAGCTAGTAGATGTCTTTAAATCTTTAACTGGGGGAAGTATCAGAATAAATATTTGGTCAATTTAATCTGAGCCAAAAAAGGTCAACTGAGATAAGTACCAGAATAAATCTTTGGTCAATTTAATCTGAACCAACAAATGTCTTTAAATCTTTATCTGGGAGAAGTTTTAGAAAAAAATCTTTGGTCGATTTAATCTGAGCCAGAAAAGGTCTACTCAGAGAAGTATCAGAATAAATATTTGGTCGAATTAATCTGAGCCAGTAGATGTCTTTAAATCTTTAACTGGTGGAAGTATCAGAATAAATCTTTGGTCGATTTAATTTGAGCCAGAAAAGGTCTACTGAGAGAAGTATCAAAATAAATCTTTGGTCAATTTAATCTGAGCCATTAGATGTCTTTAAATATTTAACTGGGAGAAATATCAGAATATATTTTTCGTCGATTTAATCTGAGTCAAAAAATGTCTACTGAGTGAAATATCAGAATAAATGCTTGGTCGATCTAATCTAAGCCAACAGAGGTCTTTAAATCTTTAACTGGGAGTAGTATCAGAATAAGTCTTTGGTTGATTTAATCAGATCCAAAAAAGGTCTACTGAGAGAAGTATCAAAATAAATCTTTGTTCAATTTAATCTGAGCCAACAAATGTCTTTAAATATTTAACTGGGATAAGCATCATAATAAATCTTTGGTCGACTTAAACTGAGCCATAAAAGGTCTACTGAGAGAAGAATGAGAAAAAAATCTTTGGTTAATTTAATCTGAGCCAGCAACCCTCTTTAAATCTTTAACTGGGAGAAGTATTAGAATAAATATTTGGTCAATTTAATCTGAGCCAAAAAAGGTCTACTAAGAGAAGTATCAGAATAGATCTTTGGTCGGTTTAATCTAAGCCAACAGATGTCTTTAAATCTTTAACTGGGCAAAGTATCAGAATACATCTTTGGTCGATTTAATCTGGGCCAGAAAAGGTCTACTGAGAGAAGTATCAGAATAAATATTTGGTCGATTTAATCAGAGCCAACAAATGTCTTTAAATCGTTAACTGGAAGAAGTATCAAAATACATCTTTGGTCGATTTAATCGGAGCCAGAAAAGGTCTATTGAGAGAAATATCAAAATAAATCTTTGGTCGATTTAATCTGAGCCAGCAGACGTCTTTAAATATTTAACTGGGGGAAGTATCAGAATAAATCTTTAGTCAATTTAATCTAAGCCATAAAAGGTCCACTAAGAGAAGTATCAGAATAAATCTTTGGTCGATTTAATCTGAGCCAACTGATGTCTTGAAATCATTAACTAGGATAAGTATCAGAATAAATCTTTGGTTGATTTAATCTGAACCAGAAAAGGTCTACTGAGAGAAGTATCAGAATAAATCTTTGGTTGATTTAATCTGAGCCAACAGATGTATTTAAATCTTTAACTGCGGGAAGTATCAGAATAAATCTTTGGCCGATTTAATCTGAGCCAGAAAAGGTCTACTGAGAGAAGTATCAGAATAAATCTTTGTTCGATTTAATCTGAGCCAGAAAAGGTCTACTGAGAGAAGTATCAGAATAAATCTTTGGTCGATTTAATCTGAGCTAGCAGATGTCTTTAAATCTTTAACTGGAAGAAGTATCAGAAAAAATCTTTGTTCAATTTAATCTGAGCCAGAAAAGGTCTACTGAGAGAAATATCAAAATAAATCTTTGGTCGATTTAATCAGAGCCAGTAGATGTCTTTAAATATTTAACTGGGGGGAAGTATGAGAATAAATCTTTGGTCGATTTAATTTGAGCCAGAAAAGGTCTACTGAGAGAAGTATCAAAATAAATCTTTGGTCGATTTAATCTGAGCCATTAGATGTCTTTAAATCTTTAACTGGGAGAAATATCAGAATAAATCTTTGGTCGATTTAATCTGAGCCAGAAAAGGTTTACTGAGAGAAGTATCAGAATAAATCTTTGGTCGATTTAATCTGAGCGAGCAAAGGTGTTTAAATATTTAACTGGGAGAAGTATCAGAAAAAATATTTGTCCGATTTAATTTGATCCAGGAAAGGTCTACTGAGAGAATTATCGGAATAAATATTTGGTCGATTTAATCTGAGCCAACAAATGTCTTTAAATATTTAACTGGGAGAAGTATCAGAATAAATCTTTAGTCGATTTAATTTGAGCCAGAAAAGGTCTACTGAGAGAAGTATCAAAATAAATCTTTGGTCAATTTAATTTGAGCCATTAGATGTCTTTAAATCTTTAACTGGGAGAAATATCAGAATATATTTTTGGTCGATTTAATCTGAGTCAAAAAATGTCTACTGAGTGAAGTATCAGAATAAATGTTTGGTCGATCTAATCTAAGCCAACAGAGGTCTTTAAATCTTTAACTTGGAGAAGTATCAGAATAAGTCTTTGGTTGATTTAATCAGATCCAAAAAAGGTCTATTGAGAGAAGTATCAGAATAAAGCTTTGTTCGATTTAATCTGAGCCAGAAAAGGTCTACTGAGAGAAGTATCAGAATAAATCTTTGGTCGATTTAATCTAAGCTAGCAGATGTCTTTAAATCTTTAACTGGAAGAAGTATCAGAAATAATCTTTGTTCAATTTAATCTGAGCCAAAAAAGGTCTACTGAGAGAAATATCAAAATAAATCTTTGGTCGATTTAATCAGAGCCAGTAGATGTCTTTAAATCTTTAACTGGGGGGAAGTATGAGAATAAATCTTTGGTCGATTTAATTTGAGCCAGAAATGGTCTACTGAGAGAAGTATCAGAATAAATCTTTGGTCGATTTAATCTGAGCCAACAGATGTCTTAAAATCTTTAGCTGGGAGAAGTATCAGAATAAATCTTTGGTCGATTTAATCTGAGCCAGAAAAGGTTTACTGAGAGAAGTATCAGAATAAATCTTTGGTCGATTTAATCTGAGCGAGCAAAGGTGTTTAAATATTTAACTGGGAGAAGTATCAGAAAAAATCTCTGGTCGATTTAATCTGAGCCAGGAAAGGTCTATTGAGAGAATTATCAGAATAAATATTTAGTTGATTTAATCTGAGCCAACAGATGTCTTTAAATCTTTAACTGGGAGAAGTATCAGAATAAATCTTTGGTGGATTTAATTTGAGCCAGAAAAGGTCTAGTGAGAGAAGTATCATAATAAATTGTTGTTTGATTTAATTTGAGTTAGTAGATGTCTTTAAATCTTTAACTGCGGGAAGTATAAGAATAAATCTTTGGCCGATTTAATCTGAGCCAGAAAAGGTTTACTGAGAGAAGTATCAGAATAAATCTTTGTTCGATTTAATCTGAGCCAGAAAAGGTCTACTGAGAGAAGTATCAGAATAAATCTTTGGTCGATTTAATCTGAGCTAGCAGATGTCTTTAAATCTTTAACTGGAAGAAGTATCAGAAAAAATCTTTGTTCAATTTAATCTGAGCCAGAAAAGGTCTACTGAGAGAAATATCAAAATAAATCTTTTGTCGATTTAATCAGAGCCAGTAGATGTCTTTAAATATTTAACTGGGGGGAAGTATGAGAATAAATCTTTGGTCGATTTAATTTGAGCCAGAAAAGGTCTACTGAGAGAAGTATCAAAATAAATCTTTGGTCAATTTAATCTGAGCCATTAGATGTCTTTAAATCTTTAACTGGGAGAAATATCAGAATAAATCTTTGGTCGATTTAATCTGAGCCAGAAAAGGTTTACTGAGAGAAGTATCAGAATAAATCTTTGGTCGATTTAATCTGAGCGAGCAAAGGTGTTTAAATATTTAACTGGGAGAAGTATCAGAAAAAATATTTGTCCGATTTAATCTGATCCAGGAAAGGTCTACTGAGAGAATTATCGGAATAAATATTTGGTCGATTTAATCTGAGCCAACAAATGTCTTTAAATATTTAACTGGGAGAAGTATCAGAATAAATCTTTAGTCGATTTAATTTGAGCCAGAAAAGGTCTACTGAGAGAAGTATCAAAATAAATCTTTGGTCAATTTAATTTGAGCCATTAGATGTCTTTAAAT
This sequence comes from Vicia faba, assembly GCA_948472305.1. Taxonomy (NCBI): domain Eukaryota; kingdom Viridiplantae; phylum Streptophyta; class Magnoliopsida; order Fabales; family Fabaceae; genus Vicia; species Vicia faba. Next base: position 927,880,988 of record OX451741.1, on the reverse strand, counting down.
CTTTAACTGGGAGAAATATCAGAATATATTTTTGGTCGGTTTAATCTGAGTCAAAAAATGTCTACTGAGTGAAGTATCAGAATAAATGTTTGGTCGATCTAATCTAAGCCAACAGAGGTCTTTAAATCTTTAACTAGGAGAAGTATCAGAATAAGTCTTTGGTTGATTTAATCAGATCCAAAAAAGGTCTATTGAGAGAAGTATCAGAATAAAGCTTTGTTCGATTTAATCTGAGCCAGAAAAGGTCTACTGAGAGAAGTATCAGAATAAATCTTTGGTCGATTTAATCTAAGCTAGCAGATGTCTTTAAATCATTAACTGGAAGAAGTATCAGAAATAATCTTTGTTCAATTTAATCTGAGCCAAAAAAGGTCTACTGAGAGAAATATCAAAATAAATCTTTGGTCGATTTAATCAGAGCCAGTAGATGTCTTTAAATCTTTAACTTGGGGGAAGTATGAGAATAAATCTTTGGTCGATTTAATTTGAGCCAGAAATGGTCTACTGAGAGAAGTATCAGAATAAATCTTTGGTCGATTTAATCTGAGCCAGCAGATGTCTTAAAATCTTTAGCTGGGAGAAGTATCAGAATAAATCTTTGGTCGATTTAATCTGAGCCAGAAAAGGTTTACTGAGAGAAGTATCAGAATAAATCTTTGGTCGATTTAATCTGAGCGAGCAAAGGTGTTTAAATATTTAACTGGGAGAAGTATCAGAAAAAATCTTTGGTCGATTTAATCTGAGCCAGGAAAGGTCTACTGAGAGAATTATCAGAATAAATATTTAGTTGATTTAATCTGAGCCAACAGATGTCTTTAAATCTTTAACTGGGAGAAGTATCAGAATAAATCTTTGGTCGATTTAATTTGAGCCAGAAAAGGTCTAGTGAGAGAAGTATCATAATAAATTGTTGTTTGATTTAATTTGAGTTAGTAGATGTCTTTAAATCTTTAACTGCGGGAAGTATCAGAATAAATCTTTGGCCGATTTAATCTGAGCCAGAAAAGGTCTACTGAGAGAAGTATCAGAATAAATCTTTGTTCGATTTAATCTGAGGCAGAAAAGGTCTACTGAGAGAAGTATCAGAATAAATCTTTGGTCGATTTAATCTGAGCTAGCAGATGTCTTTAAATCTTTAACTGGCAGAAGTATCAGAAAAAATCTTTGTTCAATTTAATCTGAGCCAGAAAAGGTCTACTGAGAGAAATATCAAAATAAATCTTTGGTCGATTTAATCAGAGCCAGTAGATGTCTTTAAATATTTAACTGGGGGGAAGTATGAGAATAAATCTTTGGTCGATTTAATTTGAGCCAGAAAAGGTCTACTGAGAGAAGTATCAAAATAAATCTTTGGTCGATTTAATCTGAGCCATTAGATGTCTTTAAATCTTTAACTGGGAGAAATATCAGAATAAATCTTTGGTCGATTTAATCTGAGCCATAAAAGGTTTACTGAGAGATGTATCAGAATAAATCTTTGGTCGATTTAATCAGAGCGAGCAAAGGTGTTTAAATATTTAACTGGGAGAAGTATCAGAAAAAATATTTGTCCGATTTAATATGATCCAGGAAAGATCTACTGAGAGAATTATCGGAATAAATATTTGGTCGATTTAATCTGAGCCAACAAATGTCTTTAAATTTTTAACTGGGAGAAGTATAAGAATAAATCTTTAGTCGATTTAATTTGAGCCAGAAAAGGTCTACTGAGAGAAGTATCAAAATAAATCTTTGGTCAATTTAATTTGAGCCATTAGATGTCTTTAAATCTTTAACTGGGAGAAATATCAGAATACATTTTTGGTCAATTTAATCTGAGTCCAAAAATGTCTACTGAGTGAAGTATCAGAATAAATCTTTGGTCGATTTAATCTGAGCTAGCAGATGTCTTAAAATCTTTAGCTGGGAGAAGTATCAGAATAAGTCTTTGGTTGATTTAATCAGATCCAAAAAAGGTCTATTGAGAGAAGTATCAGAATAAATCTTTGTTCGATTTAATCTGAGCCAGAAAAGGTCTACTGAGAGAAGTATCAGAATAAATCTTTGGTCGATTTAATCTGAGCTAGCAGATGTCTTTAATTCTTTAACTGGCAGAAGTATCAGAAAAAATCTTTGTTCAATTTAATCTGAGCCAGAAAAGGTCTACTGAGAGAAATATCAAAATAAATCTTTGGTCAATTTAATCAGAGCCAGTAGATGTCTTTAAATCTTTAACTGGGGGGAAGTATGAGAATAAATCTTTGGTCGATTTAATTTGAGCCAGAAAAGGTCTACTGAGAGAAGTATCAGAATAAATCTTTGTCGATTTAATCTGAGCCAGCAGATGTCTTAAAATCTTTAGCTGGGTGAAGTATCAGAATAAATCTTTGGTCGATTTAATCTGAGCCAGAAAAGGTTTACTGAGAGAAGTATCAGAATAAATCTTTGGTCGATTTAATCTGAGCGAGCAAAGGTGTTTAAATATTTAACTAGGAGAAGTATCAGAAAAAATCTTTGGTCGATTTAATCTGAGCCAGGAAAGGTCTACTGAGAGAATTATCAGAATAAATATTTAGTTGATTTAATCTGAGCCAACAGATGTCTTTAAATCTTTAACTGGGAGAAGTATCAGAATAAATCTTTGGTCGATTTAATTTGAGCCAGAAAAGGTCTACTGAGAGAAGTATCAAAATAAATTGTTGTTCGATTTAATCTGAGCCATTAGATGTCTTTAAATCTTTAACTCGGAGAAATATCAGAATATATTTTTGGTCAATTTAATCTGAGTCAAAAAATGTCTACTGAGTGAAGTATCAGAATAAATGTTTGGTCGATCTAATCTAAGCCAACAGAGGTCTTTAAATCTTTAACTGGGAGAAGTAACGGAATAAGTCTTTGGTTGATTTAATCAGATCCACAAAAGGTCTATTGAGAGAAGTATCAGAATAAATCTTTGTTCGATTTAATCTGAGCCAGCAGATGTCTTTAAATCTTTAACTGGGGTAAGCATCAGAATAAATCTTTGGTTGATTTAAACTGAGCCAAAAAAGGTCTACTGAGAGAAGTATCATAATAAAATCTTTGGTTAATTTAATCTGAGCCAGCAGACCTCTTTAAATCTTTAACTGGGCGAAGTATCAGAATAAATCTTTGGTCGATTTAATATGAGCCAGAAAAGGTCTACTGAGAGAAGTATCAGAATAAATCTTTGGTCGATTTAATTAGATCCAACAAATGTCTTTAAATCTTTAACTGGAAGAAGTATCAGAATAAATCTTTGGTCGATTTAATCTGAGCCAGAAAAGGTCTATTGAGAGAAGTATCAGATTAAATCTTAGGTCGATTTAATCTGAGCCAGCAGACGTCTTTAAATCCTTAACTGGGGGAAGTATCAGAATAAATCTTTAGTCAATTTAATCTAAGCTAGAAAAGGTCTACTGAGAGAAGTATCAGAATAAATCTTTGGTTGATATAATCTGAGCCAACAGATGTCTTTAAATCTTTAACTGGGAGAAGTATCAGAATAAATCTTTGGTCGATTTAATTTGAGCCAGAAAAGGTCTAGTGAGAGAATTATCATAATAAATTGTAGTTTGATTTAATTTGAGCTAGCAGATGTCTTTAAATCTTTAACTATGGGAAGTATCAGAATAAATCTTTGGCCGATTTAATCTGAGCCAAAAAAGGTCTATTGAGAGAACTATCAGAATAAATCTTTGTTCGATTTAATCTGAGCCAGAAAAGGTCTACTGAGAGAAGTATCAGAATAAATCTTTGGTCGATTTAATCTGAACTAGCAGATGTCTTTAAATCTTTAACTGGCAGAAGTATCAGAAAAAATCCTTGTTTAATTTAATCTGAGCCAGAAAAGGTGTACTGAGAGAAATATCAAAATAAATCTTTGGTCGATTTAATCAGAGCCAGTAGATGTATTTAAATCTTTAACTGGGTGGAAGTTTGAGAATAAATCTTTGGTCGATTTAATTTGAGCCAGAAAAGGTCTACTAGGAGAAGTATCAGAATAAATCTTTGGTCGATTTAATCTGAGCCAGCAGATGTCTTAAAATCTTTAGCTGGGAGAAGTATCAGAATAAATCTTTGGTCGATTTAATCTGAGCCAGAAAAGGATTAGTGAGAGAAGTATCAGAATAAATCTTTGGTCGATTTAATCTGAGCGAGCAAAGGTGTTTAAATATTTAACTGAGAGAAGTATCAGAAAAAATCTTTGGTCGATTTAATCTGAGCCAGGAAAGGCCTACTGAGAGAATTATCAGAATAAATATTTGGTTGATTTAATCTGTGCCAACAAATGTCTTTAAATCTTTAACTGGGAGAAGTATCAGAATAAATCTTTGGTCGATTTAATCCGAGCCAGAAAAGGTCTACTAAGAGAAGTATCATAATAAATTGTTGTTCGATTTAATTTGATCTAGTAGATGTCTTTAAATCTTTAACTGGGGTAAGTATCAGAATAAGTCTTTGGCCGATTTAATCTGTGCCAGAAAAGGTCTACTGAGAGAAGTATCAGAAGAAATCTTTGTTCGATTTAATTTGAGCCAAAAAATGTCTATTGAGAGAAGTATCAGAATAAATCTTTGGTCAATTTAATCTGAGATAGCAGATGGCTTTAAATCTTTAACTGGCAGAAGTATCAGAAAAAATCTTTGTTCAATTTAATCTGAGCCAGAAAAGGTCTACTGACAGAAGTATCAAAATAAATCTTTGGTCGATTTAATCTGAGCCTGTAGATGTATTTAAATCTTTAACTGGGGGGAAGTATTAGAATAAATCTCTGGTCGATTTAATTTGAGCCAGAAAAGGTCTACTGAGAGAAGTATCAGAATAAATCTTTGGTCGATTTAATCTGAGCCAGCAGATGTCTTTAAATCTTTAGCTGGGAGAAGTATCCGTATAAATCTCTGGTCGATTTAATCTAAGCCATCAAATGTCTTTAAATCTTTAACTGGGGAAATATCAGAATAAATCTTTGGTCGATATAATTTGAGCTAGAAAAGGTCTACTGAGGGAAGTATCAGAATAAATATTTGGTCGATTTAATCTGAGCCAGCAGATGTCTTTAAATATTTAACTCGGTGAAGTATCAAAATAAATATTTGGTTAATTTAATCTGAGCCAACTGATGTCTTTAAATCTTTAACTAGGAGAAGTATCAGAATAAATCTTTGGTTGATTTAATCTGAACCATAAAAGGTCAACTGAGAGAAGTATCCGAATAAATCTTTGGTCAATTTAATCTGAGCTAGTAGATGTCTTTAAATCTTTAACTGGGGGATGTATCAGAATAAATATTTGGTCGATTTAATCTGAGCCAGAAAAGGTCTACTGAGATAAGTACCAGAATAAAACTTTGGTCAATTTAATCTGATCCAACAAATGTCTTTAAATATTTATCTGGGAGAAGTATTAGAAAAAATCTTTGGTCGATTTAATCTGAGGCAGAAAAGGTCTACTTAGAGAAGTATCAGAATAAATATTTGGTCGATTTAATCTGAGCCAGTATATGTCTTTAAATCTTTAACTGGTGGAAGTATCAGAATAAATCTTTGGTCGATTTAATTTGAGCCAGAAAAGGTCTACTGAGAGAAGTATCAAAATAAATCTTTGGTCAATTTAATCTGAGCCATTAGATGTCTTTAAATTATTAACTGGGAGAAATTTTAGAATATATGTTTGGTCGATTTAATCTGAGTCAAAAATTGTCTACTGAGTGAAGTATCAGAATAAATGTTTGGTCGATTTAATCTAAGCCAACAGATGTCTTTAAATCTTTAACTGGGGTAAGCATCAGAATAAATCTTTGGTCGATTTAATCTGAGCCAGAAAATGTCTACTGAGAGAAGTATCCGAATAAATCTTTGGTCGATTTAATCAGAGCCAACAAATGTCTTTAAATCTTTAACTGGAAGAAGTATCAGAATAAATATTTGGTCGATTTAATCTGAGCCAGAAAAGGTCTATTGAGAGAAGTATCGGATTAAATCTTTGGTCGATTTAATCTGAGCCTGCAGACGTCTTTAAATCCTTAACTGGGGGAAGTATCAGAATAAATCTTTAGTCAATTTAATCTAAGCCAGAAAAGGTCTACTGAGAGAAGTATCAGAATAAATCTTTGGTTGATTTAATCTGAGCCAACAGATGTCTTTAAATCTTTAACTGGGAGAATTATCAGAATAAATCTTTGGTCGATTTAATCTGATCCAGAAAAGGTCTACTGAGAGAAGTATCATAATAAATTGTTGTTTGGTTTAATTTGAGCTAGTAGATGTCTTTAAATCTTTAACTGCGGGAAGTATCCGAATAAATCTTTGGCCGATTTAATCTGAGCCAGAAAAGGTCTACTGAGAGAAGTATCAGAATAAATCTTTGTTCGACTTAATCTGAGCCAGGAAAGGTCTACTGAGAGAAGTATCAGAATAAATATTTGGTCGATTTAATCTGAGCCAGAAAAGGTCTACTGAGATAAGTACCAGAATAAATCTTTGGTCAATTTAATCTGAACCAACAAATGTCTTTAAATATTTATCTGGGAGAAGTATTAGAAAAAAATCTTTGGTCGATTTAATCTGAGGCAGAAAAGGTCTACTCAGAGAAGTATCAGAATAAATATTTGGTCGATTTAATCTGAGCCAGTATATGTCTTTAAATCTTTAACTGGTGGAAGTATCAGAATAAATCTTTGGTCGATTTAATTTGAGCCAGAAAAGGTCTACTGAGAGAAGTATCAAAATAAATCTTTGGTCAATTTAATCTGAGCCATTAGATGTCTTTAAATCTTTAACTGGGAGAAATTTTAGAATATATGTTTGGTCGATTTAATCTGAGTCAAAAAATGTCTACTGAGTGAAGTATCAGAATAAATGTTTGGTCGATTTAATCTAAGCCAGCAGATGTCTTTAAATCTTTAACTGGGGTAAGCATCAGAATAAATCTTTGGTCGATTTAATCTGAGCCAGAAAATGTCTACTGAGAGAAGTATCCGAATAAATCTTTGGTCGATTTAATCAGAGCCAACAAATGTCTTTAAATCTTTAACTGGAAGAAGTATCAGAATAAATATTTGGTCGATTTAATCTGAGCCTGAAAAGGTCTATTGAGAGAAGTATCAGATTAAATCTTTGGTCGATTTAATCTGAGCCTGCAGACGTCTTTAAATCTTTAACTGGGGTAAGCATCAGAATAAATCTTTAGTCAATTTAATCTAAGCCAGAAAAGGTCTACTGAGAGAAGTATCAGAATAAATCTTTGGTTGATTTAATCTGAGCCAACAGATGTCTTTAAATCTTTAACTGGGAGAAGTATCAGAATAAATCTTTGGTCGATTTAATCTGATCCAGAAAAGGTCTACTGAGAGAAGTATCATAATAAATTGTTGTTTGGTTTAATTTGAGCTAGTAGATGTCTTTAAATCTTTAACTGCGGGAAGTATCCGAATAAATCTTTGGCCGATTTAATCTGAGCCAGAAAAGGTCTACTGAGAGAAGTATCAGAATAAATCTTTGTTCGATTTAATCTGAGCCAGAAAAGGTCTACTGAGAGAAGTATCAGAATAAATCTTTGGTCGATTTAATCTGAGCTAGCAGATGTCTTTAAATCTTTAACTGGCAGAAGTATCAGAAAAAATCTTTGTTCAATTTAATCGGATCCAGAAAAGGTCTACTGAGAGAAGTATCAAAAAACAAATTTGGTCGATTTAATCTGAGCCAGTAGATGTCTTTAAATATTTAACTGCGGGGAAGTATCAGAATAAATATTTGGTCAATTTAATTTGAGCCAGAAAAGGTCTACTGAGAGAAGTATCTGAATAAATCTTTGGTCGATTTAATCTGAGCCAACAGAGGTCTTTAAATCTTTAGCTGGGAGAAGTATCAGAATAAATCTTTGGTCGATTTAATATGAGCCAGAAAAGGTCTATTGAGAGAAGTATCAGAATAAATCTTTGGTCGATTTAACCTGAGCGAGCAAAGGTCTTTAAATATTTAACTGGGAGAAGTATGAGAATAAATCTTTGGTCGATTTAATCTGAGCCAGGAAAGGTCTACTGAGAGAATTATTAGAATAAATCTTTGGTTGATTTAATTTGAGCCAACATATGTCTTTAAATCTTTAACTGGGAGAAGTATCAGAATAAATCTTTGGTCGATTTAATCTGAGCCAGAAAAGGTCTACTGAGAGAAGTATCATAATAAATTGTTGTTCGATTTAATTTGATCTAGTAGATGTCTTTAAATCTTTAACTGGGGGAAGAATCAGAACAAATCTTTGGCCGATTTAATCTGAGCCAGAAAAGGTCTACTGAGAGAAGTATCAGAATAAATCTTTGTTTGATTTAATCTGAGCCAAAAAAGGTCTACTAAGAAAAGTATCCGGATAAATCTTTGGTCGATTTAATCTGAACAAGCAGATGTCTTTAAATCATTTACTGGCAGAAGTATAAAAAAAAATCTTTGTTCAATTTAATTTGATCCAAAAAAGGTCTACTTTGAGAAGTATCAAAATAAATCTTTGGTCGATTTAATCTGAGCCTGTAGATGTCTTTAAATCTATAACTGGGGGGAAGTATTAGAATAAATCTCTGGTCGATTTAATTTGAGCTAGAAAAGGTCTACTGAGAGAATCATCAGAATAAATCTTTGTTCGATTTAATCTGAGCCAACAGATGTCTTTAAATTTTTAGCTGGGAGAAGTATCAGAATAAATCTTTGTTCGATTTAATCTAATCCAGCAGATGTCTTTAAATCTGTAACTGGGGGAAGTATCTGAATAAATCTTTCGTCGATATAATTTGAGCTAGAAAAGGTCTACTGAGAGAAGTATCAAAATAAATCGTTTGTCGATTTAATCTGAGCCAACAAATATCTTTAAATCTTTAACTGGAAGAAATATCAGAATACATCTTTGGTCGATTTAATTTGAGCCAGAAAAGGTCTATTGAGAGAAGTATCAGATTAAATCTTTGGTCGATTTAATCTGAGCCTGCAGACGTCTTTAAATCCTTAACTGGGGGAAGTATCAGAATAAATCTTTAGTCAATTTAATCTAAGCCAGAAAAGGTCTACTGAGAGAAGTATCAGAATAAATCTTTGGTTGATTTAATCTGATCCAACAAATGTCTTTAAATCTTTAACTGGGAGAAGTATCAGAATAAATCTTTGGTCGATTTAATCTGATCCAGAAAATGTCTACTGAGAGAAGTATCATAATAAATTATTGTTTGGTTTAATTTGAGCTAGTAGATGTCTTTAAATCTTTAACTGCGGGAAGTATCCGAATAAATCTTTGGCCGATTTAATCTGAGCCAGAAAAGGTCTACTGAGAGAAGTATCAGAATAAATCTTTGTTCGATTTAATCTGAGCCAGAAAAGGTCTACTGAGAGAAGTATCAGAATTAATCTTTGGTCGATTTAATCTGAGCTAGCAGATGTCTTTAAATCTTTAACTGGCAGAAGTATCAGAAAAAATCTTTGTTCAATTTAATCGGATCCAGAAAAGGTCTACTGAGAGAAGTATCAAAAAACATATATGGTCGATTTAATCTGAGCCAGTAGATGTCTTTAAATTTTTAACTGGGGGGAAGTATCAGAATAAATATTTGGTCGATTTAATTTGAGCCAGAAAAGGTCTACTGAGAGAAGTATCCTAATAAATCTTTGGTCGATTTAATCTGAGCCAACAGAGGTCTTTAAATCTTTAGCTGGGAGAAGTATCAGAATAAATCTTTGGTCGATTTAATATGAGCCATAAAAGGTCTATTGAGAGAAGTATCAGAATAAATCTTTGGTCGATTTAATCTGAGCGAGCAAAGGTCTTTAAATCTTTAACTGGGAGAAGAATCAGAATAAATCTTTGGTCGATTTAATCTGAGCCAGGAAAGGTCTACTGAGAGAATTATTAGAATAAATCTTTGGTTGATTTAATCTGAGCCAACATATGTCTTTAAATCTTTAACTGGGAGAAGTATCAGAATAAATCTTTGGTCGATTTAATCTGAGCCAGAAAATGTCTACTGAGAGAAGTATCATAATAAATTGTTGTTCGATTTAATTTGATCTAGTAGATGTCTTTAAATCTTTAACTGTGGGAAGAATCAGAACAAATCTTTGGCCGATTTAATCAGAGCCAGAAAAGGTCTACTGAGAGAAGTATCAGAATAAATCTTTGTTTGATTTAATCTGAGCCAAAAAAGGTCTACTAAGAGAAGTATCCGGATAAATCTTTGGTCGATTTAATCTGAACAAGCAGATGTCTTTAAATCATTAACTGGCAGAAGTATAAAAAAAAATCTTTGTTCAATTTAATTTGAGCCAAAAAAGGTCTACTTTGAGAAGTATCAAAATAAATCTTTGGTCGATTTAATCTGAGCCTGTAGATGTCTTTAAATCTATAACTGGGGGGAAGTATTAGAATAAATCTCTGGTCGATTTAATTTGAGCTAGAAAAGGTCTACTGAGAGAATCATCAGAATATATCTTTGGTCGATTTAATCTGAGCCAACAGATGTCTTTAAATTTTTAGCTGGGAGAAGTATCAGAATACATCTTTGTTCGATTTAATCTAATCCAGCAGATGTCTTTAAATCTGTAACTGGGGGAAGTATCTGAATAAATCTTTCGTCGATATAATTTGAGCTAGAAAAGGTCTACTGAGAGAAGTATCAAAATAAATCTTTTGTCGATTTAATCTGAGCCAACAGATATCTTTAAATCTTTAACTGGAAGAAGTATCAGAATACATCTTTGGTCGATTTAATTTGAGCCAGAAAAGGTCTATTGAGAGAAGTATCAGAATAAATCTTTGGTTGATTTAATCTGAGCTAGTAGATGTCTTTAAATCCTTAACTGGGGGAAGTATCAGAATAAATCTTTAGTCAATTTAATCTAAGCCAGAAAAGGTCTACTGAGAGAAGTATCAGAATAAATCTTTGGTTGATTTAATCTGATCCAACAAATGTCTTTAAATCTTTAACTGGGAGAAGTATCAGAATAAATCTTTGGTCGATTTAATCTGATCCAAAAAAGGTCTACTGAGAGAAGTATCATAATAAATTGTTGTTTGGTTTAATTTGAGCTAGTAGATGTCTTTAAATCTTTAACTGCGGGAAGTATCCGAATAAATCTTTGGCCGATTTAATCTGAGCCAGAAAAGGTCTACTGAGAGAAGTATCGGAATAAATCTTTGTTCGATTTAATCTGAGCCAGAAAAGGTCTACTGAGAGAAGTATCAGAATTAATCTTTGGTCGATTTAATCTGAGCTAGCAGATGTCTTTAAATCTTTAACTGGCAGAAGTATCAGAAAAAATCTTTGTTCAATTTAATCGGATCCAGAAAAGGTCTACTGAGAGAAGTATCAAAAAACATATATGGTCGATTTAATCTGAGCCAGTAGATGTCTTTAAATTTTTAACTGGGGGGAAGTATCAGAATAAATATTTGGTCGATTTAATTTGAGCCAGAAAAGGTCTACTGAGAGAAGTATCTGAATAAATCTTTGGTCGATTTAATCTGAGCCAACAGAGGTCTTTAAATCTTTAGCTGGGAGAAGTATCAGAATAAATCTTTGGTCGATTTAATATGAGCCAGAAAAGGTCTATTGAGAGAAGTATCAGAATAAATCTTTGGTCGATTTAATCTGAGCGAGCAAAGGTCTTTAAATCTTTAACTGGGAGAAGAATCAGAATAAATCTTTGGTCGATTTAATCTGAGCCAGGAAAGGTCTACTGAGAGAATTATTAGAATAAATCTTTGGTTGATTTAATCTGAGCCAACATATGTCTTTAAATCATTAACTGGGAGAAGTATCATAATAAATTTTTGGTCGATTTAATCTGAGCCAGAAAATGTCTACTGAGAGAAGTATCATAATAAATTGTTGTTCGATTTAATTTGATCTAGTAGATGTCTTTAAATCTTTAACTGGGGGAAGAATCAGAACAAATCTTTGGCCGATTTAATCTGAGCCAGAAAAGGTCTACTGAGAGAAGTATCAGAATAAATCTTTGTTTGATTTAATCTGAGCCAAAAAAGGTCTACTAAGAGAAGTATCCGAATAAATCTTTGGTCGATTTAATCTGAACAAGAAGATGTCTTTAAATCATTAACTGGCAGAAGTATAAAAAAAAATCTTTGTTCAATTTAATCTGAGCCAGAAAAGGTCTACTGTGAGAAGTATCAAAATAAATCTTTGGTCGATTTAATCTGAGCCTGTAGATGTCTTTAAATCTATAACTGGGGGGAAGTATTAGAATAAATCTCTGGTCGATTTAATTTGAGCTAGAAAAGGTCTACTGAGAGAATCATCAGAATATATCTTTGGTCGATTTAATCTGAGCCAACAGATGTCTTTAAATTTTTAGCTGGGAGAAGTATCAGAATAAATCTTTGTTCGATTTAATCTAATCCAGCAGATGTCTTTAAATCTGTAACTGGGGGAAGTATCTGAATAAATCTTTTGTCGATATAATTTGAGCTAGAAAGGGTCTACTGAGAGAATTATCAAAATAAATCTTTTGTCGATTTAATCTGAGCCAACAGATATCTTTAAATCTTTAACTGGAAGAAGTATCAGAATACATCTTTGGTCGATTTAATTTGAGCCAGAAAAGGTCTATTGAGAGAAGTATCAGAATAAATCTTTGGTTGATTTAATCTGAGCTAGTAGATGTCTTTAAATATTTAACTCGGTGAAGTATCAGAATAAATGTTTGGTCGATTTAATCTGAGCCAGAAAAGGTCTATTGAGAGAAGTATCAGAATAAATCTTTGGTTGATTTAATTTGAGGCAGCAAATGTCTTTTAATATTTAACTCGGTGAAGTATCAGAATAAATATTTGGTCGATTTAATCTGAGCCATAAAAGGTCTATTAAGAGATGTATCAGAATAAATTTTTGGTCGATTTAATCTGAGCCAACTGATGTCTTTAAATGTTTAACTAGGAGAAGTATCAGAATAAATCTTTGGTTGATTTAATCTGAACCAGAAAAGGTCCACTGAGAGAAGTATCCGAATAAATCTTTGGTCGATTTAATATGAGCTAGTAGATGTCTTTAAATCTTTAACTGGGGGAAGTATCAGAATAAATATTTGGTCGATTTAATCTGAGCTAGAAAAGGTCTACTGAGATAAGTACCAGAATAAATCTTTGGTCAATTTAATCTGAGCCAACAGATGTCTTTAAATCTTTATCTGGGAGAAGTATTAGAAAAAAATATTTGGCCGATTTAATCTGAGCCAGCAAAGTTCTACTCAGAGAAGTATCAGAATAAATATTTGGTCGATTTAATCTGAGCCAGTAGATGTCTTTAAATCTTTAACTGGTGGAAGTATCAGAATAAATCTTTGGTCGATTTAATTTAAGCCAGAAAAGGTCTACTGAGAGAAGTATTAAAATAAATCTTTGGTCAATTTAATCTGAGCCATTAGATGTCTTTAAATCATTAACTGGGAGAAATATCAGAATATATTTTTGGTCGATTTAATCTGAGTCAAAAAATGTCTACTGAGTGAAGTATCAGAATAAATGTTTGGTCGATCTAATCTAAGCCAACAAAGGTATTTAAATCTTTAATTGGAAGAAGTATCAGAATAAGTCTTTGGTTGATTTAATCAGATCCAAAAAAGGTCTACTGAGAGAAGTATCAGAATAAATCTTTGTTCGATTTAATCTGAGCCAGCAGATGTCTTTAATTCTTTAACTGGGGTAAGCATCAAAATAAATCTTTGGTCGATTTAAACTGAACCAGAAAAGGTCTACGGAGAGAAGTATGAGAAAAAAATCTTTGGTTAATTTAATCTGAGCCAACAGATCTCTTTAAATCTTTAACTGGGAGAAGTATCAGAATAAATCTTGGTCAATTTAATCTGAGCCAAAAAAGGTCTACTAAGAGAAGTATCAGAATAGTTCTTTGGTCGGTTTAATCTGAGCCAGAAAATGTCTACTAAGAGAAGTATCATAATAAATCTTTGGTCGATTTAATCTGAGCCAGAAAAGGTCTACTGAGAGAAGTATCAGAATAAATCTTTGGTCGATTTAATTAGAGCCAACAAATGTCTTTGAATCTTTAACTGGAAGAAGTATCAGAATAAATCTTTGGTCGATTTAATCTGAGCCAGAAAAGGTCTATTGAGAGAAGTATCAGATTAAATCTTTGGTCGATTTAATCTGAGCCAGCAGACGTCTTTAAATCCTTAACTGGGGGAAGTATCAGAATAAATCTTTAGTCAATTTAATCTAAGCCAGAAAAGGTCTACTGAGAGAAGTTTCAGAATAAATCTTTGGTTGATTTAATCTAAGCCAACAAATGTATTTAAATCTTTAACTGGGAGAAGTATCAGAATAAATCTTTTGTCGATTTAATCTGAGCCAGAAAAGGTATACTGAGAGAAGTATCATAATAAATTGTTGTTCGATCTAATTTGAGCTAGTAGATGTCTTTAAATCTTTAACTGGGAGAAGTATCAGAATAAATCTTTGGCCAATTTAATCAGAGCCAGAAAAGGTCTACTGAGAGAAGTATCAGAATAAATCTTTGGTCAATTTAATTTGAGCCAGCAGATGTCTTTAAATCTTTAGCTGGGAGAAGTATCAGAATAAATCTTTGGTCGATTTAATCTGAGTCAGAAAAGGTCTACTTAGAGAAGTATTAGAATACATCTTTGGTCGATTTAATCTGAGCGAGCAAAGGTCTTTAAATATTTAACTAGGAGAAGTATCAGAAAAAATATTTGGTCGATTCAATCTGAGCCAGGAAAGGTCTACTGAGAGAATTATCAGAATAAATCTTTGGTTGATTTAATCTGAGCCAACAGATGTCTTTAAATCTTTAACTGGGAGAAGTATCAGAATAAATCTTTGGTCGATTTAATCTGAGCCAGAAAAGGTCTAATGAGAGAAGTATCATAGTAAATTGTTTTTCGATTTAATTTGATCTAGTAGATATCTTTAAATCTTTAACTGGGGGAAGTATCAGAATAAGTCTTTTGCCGATTTAATCTGAGCCAGAAAAGGTCTACTGAGAGAAGTATCATAATAAATCTTTGTTCGATTTAATCTGAGCCAGAAAAGGTATACTGAGAGAAGTATTAAAATAAATCTTTGGTCGATTTAATCTGAGCCTGTAGATGTCTTTAAATCTTTAACTGGGGGGAAGTATTAGAATAAATCTCTGGTCGATTTAATTTGAGCCAGAAAAGGTCTACTGAGAGAAGTATCAAATTAAATCTTTGGTCGATTTAATCTGAGCCAGCAGATGTCTTTAAATCTTTAGCTGGGAAAAAGTATCCGAATACATCTTTGGTTGATTTAATCTAAGCCAACAGATGTCTTTAAATCTTTAACTGGTGGAAGTATCAGAATAAATCTTTGGTCGATTTAATCTGATCCAGCAGATGTCTTTAAATCTTTAACTGGAAGAAGTATCATAATACATCTTTGGTCGATTTAATCTGAGCCAGAAAATATCTATTGAGAGAAGTATCAGAATATATCTTTGGTTGATTTAATTTGAGCCAGCAAATGTCTTTAAATATTTAACTCGGTGAAGTATCATAATAAATATTTGGTCGATTTAATCTGAGCCATAAAAGGTCTACTAAGAGATGTATCAGAATAAATCTTTGGTCGATTTAATCTGAGCCAACTGATGTCTTTAAATCTTTAACTAGGATAAGTATCAGAATAAATCATTAATCAATTTAATCTGAACCAACAGATGTCTTTAAATCTTTATCTAGGAGAAGTATCAGAAAAAAATCTTTGGTCGATTTAATCTGAGCCAGAAAAGGTCTACTCAGAGAAGTATCAGAATAAATATTTGGTCGATTTAATCTAAGCCAGTAGATGTCTTTAAATCTTTAACTGGTGGAAGTATCAGAATAAATCTTTGGTCGATTTAATTTGAGCCAGAAAAGGTCTGCTGAGAGAAGTATCAAAATAAATCTTTGGTCAATTTAATCTGAGCCATTAGATGTCTTTAAATCTTTAACTGGGAGAAATATCAGAATACATTTTTGGTCGATTTAATCTGAGTCAAAAAATGTCTACTGAGTGAAGTATCAGAATAAAGGTTTGGTCGATCTAATCTAAGCCAACAGAGGTCTTTAAATCTTTAACTGGGAGAAGTATCAGAATAAGTCTTTGGTTGATTTAATCAGATCCAAAAAAGGTCTATTGAGAGAAGTATCAGAATAAATCTTTGTTCGATTTAATCTGAGCCAGCAGATGTCTTTAAATCTTTAACTGGGGTAAGCATCAGAATAAATCTTTGGTCGATTTAAACTGAGCCAGAAAAGGTCTACTGAGAGAAGTATCAGAATAAATCTTTGGTCGATTTAATCAGAGCCAACAAATGTCTTTAAATCTTTAACTGGAAGAAGTATCAGAATAAATCTTTGGTCGATTTAATCTGAGCCAGAAAAGGTCTATTGAGAGAAGTATCAGATTAAATCTTTGGTCGATTTAATCTGAGCCTGCAGACGTCTTTAAATCCTTAACTGGGGGAAGTATGAGAATAAATCTTTAGTCAATTTAATCTAAGCCAGAAAAGGTCTACTGAGAGAAGTATCAGAAAAAATCTTTGGTTGATTTAATCTGAGCCAACAGATGTCTTTAAATCTTTAACTGGGAGAAGTATCAGAATAAATCTTTGGTTGATTTAATCTGAGCCAGAAAAGGTCTACTGAGAGAAGTATCATAATAAATTTTTGTTTGGTTTAATTTGAGCTAGTAGATGTCTTTAAATCTTTAACTGGGGGAAGTATCAGAATAAATCTTTGGCCGATTTAATCTGAGCCAGAAAAGGTCTACTGAGAGAAGTATCAGAATAAATCTTTGTTCGATTTAATCTGAGCCAGAAAAGGTCTACTGAGAGAAGTATCAGAATAAATCTTTTGTCGATTTAATCTTAGCTAGCAGATGTCTTTAAATCTTTAACTGGCAGAAGTATCAGAAAAAATCTTTGTTCAATTTAATCTGAGCCAGAAAAGGTCTACTGTGAGAAGTATCAAAAAAAATATTTGGTCGATTTAATCTGAGCTAGTAGATGTCTTTAAATTTTTAACTGGGGGGAAGTATCAGAATAAATATTTGGTTGATTTAATTTGAGCCAGAAAAGGTCTACTGAGAGAAGTATCTGAATAAATCTTTGGTCGATTTAATCTGAGCCAGCAGTTGTCTTTAAATCTTTAGCTGGGAGAAGTATCAGAATAAATCTTTAGTCGATTTAATATGAGCCAGAAAAGGTCTACTGAGAGAAGTATCAGAATAAATCTTTGGTCGATTTAATCTGAGCGAGCAAAGGTCTTTAAATCTTTAACTGGGAGAAGTATCAGAATAAATCTTTGGTCGATTTAATCTGAGTCAGGAAAGGTCTACTGAGAGAATTATTAGAATAAATCTTTGGTTGATTTAATCTGAGCCAACATATGTCTTTAAATCTTTAACTGGGAGAAGTATCAGAATAAATCTTTGGTCAATTTAATCTGAGCCAGAAAAGGTCTACTGAGAGAAGTATCATAATAAATTATTGTTCGATTTAATTTGATCTAGTAGATGTCTTTAAATCTTTAACTGGGGGAAGAATCAGAACAAATCTTTGGCCGATTTAATCTGAGCACGAAAAGGTCTACTGAGAGAAGTATCAAAATAAATCTTTGTTCGATTTAATCTGAGCCAAAAAAGGTCTACTGAGAGAAGTATCAGAATAAATCTTTTGTCTATTTAATCTGAACTAGCAGATGTCTTTAAATCTTTAACTGGCAGAAGTATCAAAAAAAATCTTTGTTCAATTTAATCTGAGCCAGAAAAGGTCTACTGTGAGAAGTATCAAAATAAATCTTTGGTCGATTTAATCTGAGCCTGTAGATGTCTTTAAATCTATAACTGGGGGGGAAGTATTAGAATAAATCTCTGGTCGATTTAATTTGAGCTAGAAAAGGTCTACTGAGAGAATCATCAGAATAAATCTTCGGTCGATTTAATCTGAGTCAGCAAATGTATTTAAATCTTTAGCTGGGAGAAGTATCAGAAAAAATCTTGATGTCTTTAAATCTTTAACTGGGGAAAGTATCAGAATAAATCTTTGGTCGATATAATTTGAGCTAGAAAAGGTCTACTGAGAGAAGTATCAGAATAAATCTTTGGTCGATTTAATCTGATCCAGCAGATGTCTATAAATATTTAACTCGGTGAAGTATCAGAATAAATATTTTGACGATTTAATCTGAGCCATAAAAGGTCTACTAAGAGATGTATCAGAATAAATCTTTGGTCGATTTAATCTGAGCCAACTGATATCTTTAAATCTTTAACTAGGAGAAGTATCAGAATAAATCTTTGGTTGATTTAATCTGAACCAGAAAAGGTCCACTGAGAGAAGTATCCGAATAAATCTTTGGTCGATTTAATCGGAGGTAGTAAATGTCTTTAAATCTTTAACTGGGGGAAGTATCAGAATAAATATTTGGTCAATTTAATCTGAGCCATAAAAGGTCTACTGAGATAAGTACCAGAATAAATCTTTGGTCAATTTAATCTGAGCCAACAGATGTCTTTAAATCTTTATCTGGGAGAAGTATAAGAAAAATCTTTGGTCGATTTAATCTGAGCCAAAAAAGGTCTACTCAGAGAAGTATCAGAATAAATATTTGGTCGATTTAATCTGAGCCAGTGGATGTCTTTAAATCTTTAACTGGTGGAAGTATCAGAATAAATCTTTGTCGATTTAATTTGAGCCAGAAAAGGTCTACTGAGAGAAGTATAAAAATAAATCTTTGGTCAATTTAATCTGAGCCATTAGATGTATTTAAATCTTTAACTAGGAGAAATATTAGAATATATTTTTGGTCGATTTAATCTGAGTCAAAAAATGTCTAATGAGTGAAGTATCAGAATAAATGTTTGGTCGATCTAATCTAAGCGAACATATGTCTTTAAATCTTTAACTGGGCGAAGTATCAGAATAAATCTTTGGCCGATTTAATTTGAGCCAGAAAAGGTCTACTGAGAGAAGTATCAGAATAAATCTTTGGTCGATTTAATCAGAGCCAGCAGATCTCTTTAAATCTTTAACTGGAAGAAGTATCAAAATAAATCTTTGGTCGATTTAATCTGAGCCAGAAAAGTTCTATTGAGAGAAGTATCAGATTAAATCTTTGGTCGATTTAATCTGAGCTAGCAAACGTCTTTAAATCCTTAACTGGGGGAAGTATCAGAATAAATCTTTAGTCAATTTAATCTAAGCCAGAAAAGGTCTACTGAGAGAAGTATCAGAATAAATCTTTGGTTGATTTAATCTGAGCCAACAGATGTCTTTAAATCTTTAACTGGGAGAAGTATCAGAATAAATCTTTGGTCGATTTAATCTGAGCCAGAAAAGGTCTACTGAGAGAAGTATCATAGTAAATTGTTGTTCGATTTAATTTGAGCTAGTAGATATCTTTAAATCTTTAATTGGGGGAAGTATCAGAATAAATCTTTGGCCGATTTAATCTGAGCCAGAAAAGGTCTACTGAGAGAAGTATCAGAATAAATCTTTGTTTGATTTAATGTGAGCCAGAAAAGGTCTACTGAGATAAGTATCAGAATAAATCTTTGGTCGATTTAATCTGAGCTAGCAGATGTATTTAAATCTTTAACTCGCAGAAGTATCATAAAAAATCTTTGTTCAATTTAATCTGAGCCAGAAAAGGTCTACTAAGAGAAGTATCAGAATAAATCTTTGGTCGATATAATCTGAGCCTGTAGATGTCTTTAAAACTTTAACTGGGGGGAAGTATCAGAATAAATCTTTGGTCGATTTAATTTGAGCCAAAAAAGGTCTACTTAGAGAAGTATCAGAATAAATCTTTGGTTGATTTAATTTGAGCGAGTAAAGGTCTTTAAATATTTAACTGGGTGAAGTATCAGAAAAAATATTTGGTCGATTTAATCTGAGCCAGGAAAGGTCTACTGAGAGAACTATCAGAATAAATATTTGGTTGATTTAATATGAGCCAACATATGTCTTTAAATCTTTAACTGGGAGAAGTATCATAATAAATCTTTGGTCGATTTAATCTGAGCCAGAAAAGGTCTACTGAGAGAATTATCAGAATAAATCCTTGGTTGATTTAATCTGAGCCAACAAATGTCTTTAAATCTTTAACTGGGAGAAGTATCGGAATAAATCATTAAGAGATTTAATCTGAGCCAGAAAAGGTCTACTGAGAGAAGTATCATAATAAATTGTTGTTCGATTTAATTTGATCTAGTAGATGTCTTTAAATCTTTAACTGGGGGAAGAATCAGAATAAATCTTTGGCCGATTTAATCTGAGCCAGAAAAGGTCTACTAAGAGAAGTATCAGAATAAATATTTGTTCGATTTAATCTGAGCCAGAAAAGGTCTACTGAGAGAAGTATCAGAATAAATCTTTGGTCGATTTAATCTGAGCTAGCAGATGTCTTTAAATCTTTAACTGGCAGAAGTATCAGAAAAAATCTTTGTTCAATTTAATCTGAGCCAGAAAAGGTCTACGGAGAGAAGTATCAGAATAAATCTTTTGTCGATATAATCTGAGCCTGTAGATGTCTTTAAATCTTTAACTGGGGAGAAGTATTAGAATAAATCTTTGGTCGATTTAATTTAGCCAGTAAAGGTCTACTGAGAGAAGTATCAGAATAAATCTTTGGTTGATTTAATCTGAGCCAGCAGATGTCTTTAAATCTTTAGCTGGGAGAAGTATCAGAATAAATCTTTGGTCGATTTAATCTGAGCCAGAAAAGGTCTACTGAGAGAAGTATCAGAATAAATCTTTGGTCGATTTAATCTGAGCGAGCAAAGGTCTTTCAATATTTAACTGGGAGAAGTATCAGAAAAAATCTTTGGTCGATTTAATCTGAGCCAGGAATGGTCTACTGAGAGAAGTTTCATAATAAATTGTTGTTCGATCTAATTTGATCTAGTAGATGTCTTTAAATCTTTAACTGGGGGAAGTATCAGAATAAATCTTTGGCCGATTTAATCTGAGCAAAAAAAGGTCTACTGAGAGAAGTATCAGAATAAATCTTTGTTCGATTTAATCTGAGCCAGAAAAGGTCTACTGAGAGAAGTATAAGAATAAATCTTTGGTAGATTTAATCTGAGCTAGCAGATGTCTTTAAATCTTTAACTGGCAGAAGTATCAGAAAAAATCTTTGTTCAATTTAATCTGAGCCAGAAAAGGTCTACTGAGAGAAGTATTAAAATAAATCTTTGGTCGATATAATCTGAGCCTGTAGATGTCTTTAAATATTTAACTGGGGGGAAGTATTAGAATAAATCTCTGGTTGATTTATTTTAAGCCAGAAAAGGTCTACTGAGAGAAGTATCAGAATAAATCTTTGGTCGATTTAATCTGAGCCAGCAGATGTCTTTAAATCTTTAACTGGAAGAAGTATCATAATACATCTTTGGTCGATTTAATCTGAGCCAGAAAAGGTCTATTGAGAGAAGTATCAGAATAAATCTTTGGTTGATTTAATTTGAGCCAGCAAATGTCTTTTCATATTTAACTCGGTGAAGTATCATAATAAATATTTGGTCGATTTAATCTGAGCCATAAAAGGTCTACAAAGGGATGTATCAGAATAAATTTTTGGTCGATTTAATCTGAGCCAACTGATGTCTTTAAATCTTTAACTAGGATAAGTATCAGAATAAATCTTTGGTTGATTTAATCTGAACCAGAAAAGGTCCACTGAGTGAAGTATCCGAATAAATCTTTGGTCGATTTAATCTGAGCTAGTAGATGTCTTTAAATCTTTAACTGGGGGAATTATCAGAATAAATATCTTGTCGATTTAATCTGAGCCAGAAAAGGTCTACTGAGATAAGTACCAGAATAAATCTTTAATCAATTTAATCTGAACCAACAGATGTCTTTAAATCTTTATCTGGGAGAAATATCAGAAAAAAATCTTTGGTCGATTTAATCTGAGCCAACAAGAGTCTACTAAGAGAAGTATCAGAATAAATATTTGGTCGATTTAATCTGAGCTAGTAGATGTCTTTAAATCTTTAACTGGTAGAAGTATCAGAATAAATCTTTGGCCGATTTAATCTGAGCCAGAAAAGGTCTACTGAGAGAAGTATCAGAATAAATCTTTGTTCAATTTAATCTGAGCCAGAAAAGGTCTACTGAGAGAAGTATAAGAATAAATCTTTGGTAGATTTAATCTGAGCTAGCAGATATCTTTAAATCTTTAACTGGCAGAAGTATCAGAAAAAATCTTTGTTCAATTTAATCTGAGCCAGAAAAGGTCTACTGAGAGAAGTATTAAAATAAATCTTTGGTCGATATAATCTGAGCCTGTAGATGTCTTTAAATATTTAACTGGGGGGAAGTATTAGAATAAATCTCTGGTCGATTTATTTTAAGCCAGAAAAGATCTACTGAGATAAGTATCAGAATAAATCTTTGTTCGATTTAATCTGAGCCAGCCGATGTCTTTAAATCTTTAACTGGGGAAAGCATCAGAATAAATCTTTGGTCGATTTAAACTGAGCCAGAAAAGGTCTACTGAGAGAAGTATCAGAATAAATCTTTGGTCGATTTAATCAGAGCCAACAAATGTCTTTAAATCTTTAACTGGAAGAAGTATCATAATAAATCTTTGGTCGATTTAATCTGAGCCAACTGATGTCTTTAAATCTTTAACTAGGATAAGTATCAGAATAAATCTTTGGTTGATTTAATCTGAACCAGAAAAGGTCCACTGAGTGAAGTATCCGAATAAATCTTTGGTCGATTTAATCTGAGCTAGTAGATGTCTTTAAATCTTTAACTGGGGGAATTATCAGAATAAATATTTGGTCGATTTAATCTGAGCCAGAAAAGGTCTACTGAGATAAGTACCAGAATAAATCTTTAATCAATTTAATCTGAACCAACAGATGTCTTTAAATCTTTATCTGGGAGAAGTATCAGAAAAAAATCTTTGGTCGAATTAATCTGAGCCAGCAAGAGTCTACTAAGAGAAGTATTAGAATAAATATTTGGTCGATTTAATCTGAGCCAGTAGATGTCTTTAAATCTTTAACTGGTGGAAGTATCAGAATAAATCTTTGGCCGATTTAATCTGAGCCAGAAAAGGTCTACTGAGAGAAGTATCAGAATAAATCTTTGGTCGATTTAATCTGAGCCAGAAAAGGTCTACTGAGAGAAGTATAAGAATAAATCTTTGGTAGATTTAATCTGAGCTAGCAGATGTCTTTAAATCTTTAACTGGCAGAAGTATCAGAAAAAATCTTTGTTCAATTTAATCTGAGCCAGAAAAGGTCTACTGAGAGAAGTATTAAAATAAATCTTTGGTCGATATAATCTGAGACTGTAGATGTCTTTAAATATTTAACTAGGGGGAAGTATTAGAATAAATCTCTGGTCGATTTATTTTAAGCCAGAAAAGGTCTACTGAGAGAAGTATCAAAATAAATCTTTGGTCGATTTAATCTGAGCCAGCAGATGTCTTTAAATCTTTAACTGGAAGAAGTATCATAATACATCTTTGGTCGATTTAATCTGAGCCAGAAAAGGTCTATTGAGAGAAGTATCAGAATAAATCTTTGGTTGATTTAATTTGAGCCAGCAAATGTCTTTTAATATTTAACTCGGTGAAGTATCATAATAAATATTTGGTCGATTTAATCTGAGCCATAAAAGGTCTACAAAGAGATGTATCAGAATAAATTTTTGGTCGATTTAATCTGAGCCAACTGATGTCTTTAAATCTTTAACTAGGATAAGTATCAGAATAAATCTTTGGTTGATTTAATCTGAACCAGAAAAGGTCCACTGAGTGAAGTATCCGAATAAATCTTTGGTCAATTTAATCTGAGCTAGTAGATGTCTTTAAATCTTTAACTGGGGGAATAATCAGAATAAATATTTGGTCGATTTAATCTGAGCCAGAAAAGGTCTACTAAGAGAAGTATCAGAATAAATATTTGGTCGATTTAATCTGAGCCAGTAGATGTCTTTAAATCTTTAACTGGTGGAAGTATCAGAATAAATCTTTGGTCGATTTAATTTGAGCCAGAAAAGATCTGCTGAGAGAAGTATCAAAATAAATCTTTGGTCAATTTAATCTGAGCCATTAGATGTCTTTAAATCTTTAACTGGGAGAAATATCAGAATATATTTTTGGTCGATTTAATCTGAGTCAAAAAATGTCTACTGAGTGAAGTATCAGAATAAATGTTTGGTCGATCTATTCTAAGCCAACAGAGGTCTTTAAATCTTTAACTGGGAGAAGTATCAGAATAAGTCTTTAGTTGATTTAATCAGATCCAAAAAGGTCTATTGAGAGAAGTATCAGAATAAATCTTTGTTCGATTTAATATGAGCCAGCCGATGTCTTTAAATCTTTAACTGGGGTAAGCATCAGAATAAATCTTTGGTCGATTTAAACTGAGCCAGAAAAGGTCTACTGAGAGAAGTATCAGAATAAATCTTTGGTCAATTTAATCAGAGCCAATAAATGTCTTTAAATCTTTAACTGGAAGAAGTATCATAATAAATCTTTGGTCGATTTAATCTGAGCCAGAAAAGGTCTATTGAGAGAAATATCAGATTAAATCTTTGGTCGATTTAATCTGAACCAGCAGACGTCTATAAATCCTTAACTAGGGGAAGTATCAGAATAAATCTTTAGTCAATTTAATCTGAGCCAGAAAAGGTCTACTGAGAGAAGTATCAGAATAAATCTTTGGTTGATTCAATCTGAGCCAACAAATGTCTTTAAATCTTTAACTGGGTGAAGTATCAGAATAAATCTTTGGTCGATTTAATCTGAGCCAGAAAAGGTCTACTGAGAGAAGTATCATAATAAATTGTTGTTCGATTTAATTTGAGCTAGTAGATGTCTTTAAATCTTTAACTGGGGGAAGTATCAGAATAAATCTTTGGCCGATTTAATCAGAGCCAGAAAAGGTCTACTGAGAGAAGTATTAGAATAAATCTTTGTTCGATTTAATCTGAGCCAGAAAAGATCTACTGAGAGAAGTATCAGAATAAATCTTTGGTCGATTTAATCTGAGCCAGAAAAGGTCTACTGAGAGAAGTATCAAAATAAATTTTTTGTCGATTTAATCTGAGCCAGTATATGTCTTTAAATCTTTAACTGGGGGAAGTATCAGAATAAATATTTGGTCGATTTAATTTGAGCTAGGAAAGGTCTACTGAGAGAAGTATCTGAATAAATATTTGGTCGATTTAATCTGAGCCAACAGATGTCTTTAAATCTTTAGCTGGGAGAAGTATCAGAATAAATCTTTGGTCGATTTAATCTGAGCCAGAAAAGGTCGACCGAGAGAAGTATCAGAATAAATCTTTGGTCGATTTAATTTGAGCGAGCAAATGTCTTTAAATCTTTAACTGTGAGAAGTATCAGAAAAAATATTTGGTCGATTTAATCTGAGCCAGGAAAGGTCTACTAAGAGAATTATTAGATTAAATCTTTGGTTGATTTAATCTGAGCTAACAGATGTCTTTAAATCTTTAACTGGGAGAAGTATCAGAATAAATCTTTGGTCGATTTAATCTGATCCAGAAAAGGTCTACTGAGAGAAGTATCATAATAAATTGTTGTTCGATTTAATTTGATCTAGTAGATGTCTTGAAATCTTTAATTGGGGGAAGTATCAGAATAAATCTTTGGCCAATTTAATATGAGCCATAAAAGGTCTACTGAGAGAAGTATCAGAATAAATCTTTGTTCGATTTAATCTGAGCCAGAAAAGGTCTACTGAGAGAAGTATCAGAATAAATCTTTGGTCGATTTAATCTTAGCTAGCAGATGTCTTTAAATCTTTAACTGGAAGAAGTATAAAAAAATCTTTGTTCAATTTAATCTGAGCCAAAAAAGGTCTACTGAGAGAAGTATCAAAATAAATCTTTGGTCGATTTAATCTGAGCCTATAGATGTCTTTAAATCTTTAACTGGGGGGAAGTATTAGAATAAATCTCTGGTCGATTTAATTTGAGCTAGAAAAGGTCTATTGAGAGAATTATCAGAATAAATCTTTGATCGATTTAATCTGAGCCAGCAGATGTCTTTAAATCTTTAGCTGGGAGAAGTATCAGAATAAATCTTTGGTCGATTTAATCTAAGCCAGCAAATGTCTTTAAATCTTTAACTGGGGGAAGTATCAGAATAAATCTTTGTTCGATATAATTTGAGCTAGAAAACGTCTACTGAGAGAAGTATCAGAATAAATCTTTGGTCGATTTAATCTGTGCCAACAGATGTCTTTAAATATTTAACTGGAAGAAGTATCAGAATACATCTTTGGTCGATTTAATCTAAGCCAGAAAAGGTCTATTGAGAGAAGTATCAGAATAAATCTTTGGTTGATTTAATCTGAGCCAACAGATGTCTTTAAATATTTAACTCGGTGAAGTATCAGAATAAATATTTGGTCGATTTAATCTGAGCCATAAAAGGTCTACTAAGAGATGTATCAGGATAAATCTTTGGTCGATTTAATCTGAGCCAACTGATGTCTTTAAATCTTTAACTAGGAGAAGTATCAAAATAAATCTTTGGTTGATTTAATCTGAACCAGAAAAGGTCCACTGAGAGAAGTATCCGAATAAATATTTAGTCGATTTAATCTGAGCTAGTAGATGTCTTTAAATCTTTAACTGGGGTAAGTATCAGAATAAATATTTGGTCGATTTAATCTGAGCCATAAAAGGTCTACTGAGATAAGTACCATAATAAATCTTTGGTCAATTTAATCTGAGCTAACAGATGTCTTTAAGTCTTTATCTGGGAGAAGTATCAGAAAAAAATCTTTGGTCGATTTAATCTGAGCCAAAAAAGGTCTACTCAGAGAAGTATCAGAATAAATATTTGGTCGATTTAATCTGAGCCAGTAGATGTCTTTAAATCTTTAACTGGTGGAAGTATCAAAATAAATCTTTGGACGATTTACTTTGAGCCAGAAAAGGTCTACTGAGAGAAGTATAAAAATAAATCTTTGGTCAATTTATCCTGAGCCATTAGATGTCTTTAAATCTTTAACTGGGAGAAATATCAGAATATATTTTTGGTCGATTTAATCTGAGTAAAAAAATGTCTACTGAGTGAAGTATCAGAATAAATGTTTGGTCGATCTAATCTAAGCCAACAAAGGTCTTTAAATCTTTAACTGGGAGAAGTATCAGAATAAGTGTTTGGTCGATTTAATTAGATAAAAAAAGGTCTACTGAGAGAAGTATCAGAATAAATCTTTGTTCAATTTAATCTGAGCCAGCAGATGTCTTTAAATCTTTAACTGGGGTAAGCATCAGAATAAATCTTTGGTCGATTTAAACTGAGCCAGAAAAGGTCTACTGAGAGAAGTATGAGAAAAAATATTTGGTTTATTTAATCTTAGCCAGCAGACCTCTTTAAATCTTTAATTAGGAGAAGTATCTGAATAAATCATTGGTCAATTTAATTTGAGCCAAAAAAGGTCTACTAAGAGAAGTATCAGAATAAATCTTTGGTCGGTTTAATCTAAGCCAGCAGATGTCTTTAAATCTTTAACTGGGCGAGTGTGGACGAGTACTATAACCTCAACGGTATACTCCATTGAGCACGAGTCAGTTCCCAGATCTTGATGTTTTCCTCCGTCATAGTATGGACAAGTTCTATAACCTCAACGGTATACTCCATTGAGCACGAGACAGTTCCGAGATCTTGATGAAGATGTTTACCCCCAATTGAATTATGGACAAGTTCTTAAGACTCAGCCGAGGCATTCTCTCAGTTGAAGTACAAACCAGGTGCCTGAATCTCAACAAAGGTTAGACTTCCCCAGTGGAATCTTTTACGACCACGGGTATGCGAGTTCTCGCTAAGGAATCTCTTATGCGATCAACACTCCTGCAGATGGCATCTGTAAGCCCATCCTCCTACCAACAATCTCCAAATGGCATCTGTAAGCCCATTCCCGACATCACAATGTTGATACTACACCATGTGAGTGCAAATTTCTGGGCACTCTAGTGTTCAATTATCTTCCACATTCGGATCACGAAAGGCTCAAAAGCCAATCTATATCCTCAGGTTTAAGAAAATTGAACAGGGGCAACTGTTGTACCCCAAAATTTTCCCTCCCATATTCCTCAAGATTTTCCAAGAATAATCTTCAAGTTGCTCAAGTTGGCTCAAGGATTGGACAGTCAAATCACCTCCTAAGGCAGTCAATTCAAAATTAGGGTTTTGTGTTGCATCAAGGTCCTCACATCCAAATGAACTCAAGTGTTCCCCAATGTCCTAATATGTTCTTAAGTTCATCCATGTCAAATTTCAAGCCTTGCAGAGGAAGTTTGGTCAGTCAATTGCTCAAGAGACCCAAAAGTCGACTGTGCTAGGGCAAAAGTCAACTGTGTCCCAAATACAGTCAAATGTTAAGATTTGTTGTCAAAATTATCATTTTGAAGGATAACTCATCATTTGATCAAGGGTTGATCATGATTCATCAAGGATTGCTCAAGATTCATCAAGATTCAAAAGTTGCTAAATTAGGGTTTTGTAGGAAAAGTCAACTCAACTTTGACCAAGCATAACTTTCTCATACTTTATGAGAAATGACCCATCCAAAGCTAATTTTGAAGAGGATGCAATGTCCTACAATACATATTCACACCCAAAGATCAAGAAATGCACTCACAAAAAGTTACAAATTTGGACATTATAGGTCATTTTTGAAAGTCAACAAAAATACCTTTTTTTTCCAAAGCTTATAACTTGAGCATGGAACATCAAAATGAGATGAGACCAAAAGGGTTGATTAGAGGACATCTAAAGGTTTCTAAAAAGTCCAAGAACACCTCCAAAAGTTCAAAATTGAAGAAGTTATGCATTGTTGAAGTTGGGAATTTTTCCAAATTTGCCAAAAGTCAACTATCCTCAAAACTCCAATTTTTGACAAAAGGGCCCACTTTTTTCCACTTGATTTGGTCTTGTCATGCCACACACGTGTCCCATCTTTAATTTCATGACCAAACAATTTTTTTTCTATTTTATTTCATTTTTATTGATTTAATTTATTATTAATCAATATTAAATCAAATAAAATCTAAAAATTTATGTAAAGGGATTCTTGTGATTTGTACAACTTTCAAATACCATCATAAACCAAATCAAATTCGTATCAAGCTTGGTTATGCACAAAAAATCAGATTTGGCCTATTTTTGGAAAGCTTATTAATGGTGATCAAATCCAATATTCCATCTTCAATGCATATGGATTACGGCCCATATTTTGACCTAAATGCATTCTATTATATTCGCACAAGCAAGCCAGACCGAGAACACGCACAAAACTCTGCAGAAACAGCCATACCAAGTTTGTGAAAAAGCTTGAAAAGTGTGAGATCGAAAACAACCTTGAAGGCCAATTCAGACCAAAAGCTCAACACTACTCTCTTCCTTGACATCCAGTGAAGCAATACCAATCAAAACCAAGCATTCCCACTTCCTAAATCGCACTGTATATCACCATGAACCTTGCTCTGAATATGGAATCCCAATCTCCAATTCTTGCATCTTTTCTTTAAAATCTTGGCATATTTGTGATTGTTATATGATTTAGATCGTTTTGGCATTATCCAATTTGGTTTTCATGGCCTGTATAACGATGCCCGAATCTAGGGTTTATATATGTTGTTTTTAGGCGTTTGAGTTACAGGGGAAATTGGATCCAATAATTGGTATAGGAATGATCAGGAGGCAGAGACGAACACACCTATGTTCATGGATGGTGTTTACATGGCCAAGGGAGGATTTTTGAGACATCCTATGAAACTTCCCGCGGATGAAAATCCGCAGGTAAATAACCAGGGACGCGTTGAGAAAGACGATAACGTGGCTAGCTTCTATTGGCTCATTTGAATTATTAGCGCGTTTTTATTTTTTGCACGGTATAATTGATTGTTTTAAATATATTATTTGTGTCTTATTCCAATAACGAACGAAGCAGTTTGGTTGAGTGGTAAGCGCGTTGGCATGTGAGCATTGGGACCTGGGTTCGAATCCCAGGTCCCCCAAAACTTTGTTATATTTTGTCTTCAGGTATTCATGTGCAATTCTCAAAGGATGGTCCACCATACGCCTCAATCATCAATACGCCAGATGGCTCCAAACCTAGATCCAGTGGTCATGAATGAGGGACTACCCTGGTCTCCAGTCAACAAGCATGTGGGCAATTCAGAAAGTCAACAAGGCTGCAGCGTAAATGGGCCTCAAAATTGCTGATTCACACTCTATTCAGGCCCACACCCCCTGAGTTTGTTCTTTTTATTTTTTTCTTTTCATTATTTTTTTATTTCTATTTTATTATTATTATTATTTAAATTAACCAATTAATTCATTAACTCTTTTTCATAAAAAAAAATCAAAAAATATTTTTATTTAATTCCATTAATTTTATTATTATTTTTGTAAATAAACAATTAATCAATTTATTTAGTTTAAATAGGATTAATAATAATATATTTTGCAATAAATTTAAATTGATTTAGAATTAGGTTTTTTTAAATATTTTTTAACCATTCTCATTTTATTTCCTTAAATAATAAAAAACCCAAAAATATTTTTCTTTTTAATTAATTAATTCAATTATTAATTTAGACTAATTTTTTTATTCAAAAATAACAAAATATGCTTTCTTTAATATAAAGGGTCAAAACCCTAAAAACACTTCGATTTAATTTTCTCGCGCGCGATTAATTTTTGATCAATATTGTAACTGCTTCGGGAATGTAATAGTTTTTTTTAATTAGGAATTTATTTATCGTTTTTATTTACTTTTCGCAATTTAATTTTTAAGGGTTTGTCTTTGGCGATGTAAATACCCGACGCCTTGTAATAGCTTAGATTTATTTTCCGCAATTTAATTTCCGCAACCCTTAACTGTTAGATGTTTGAATAATAGGCAATGCATGACAAAATCAACTTTAATTTAAAATCAACAGTAGCTCACCATGACATGTACAAAGAAAAATAACTGAAAAACAATACACTCACACATGCCACTATTAGGGTACACCTCACTTGGTTGCCTCAAACGTGGTCATTGAGTATAGGAAGTTTTAGAGGTCGCCCTCTTGTCCAAAGATCAAAGTTGCCTCGAAACGGTTACCTCGGATAAAATGATCTAAGACATTAGGGTTACCGCTAAGGCATCCTAACGTTGCTTTAGTGACCACACGTCCCTTAATCGAATTGACCCGAAAACTCCAACGACGGTGCTACCTACTCCTCAATAGTGGGATAGCATTGTCTAAAGGACACTTGTACAGTCTAATTCCTTTTTGAGTAGGTAGATGTTCTTAAGTACTTGCTCTTTTGAAAACAAAAACAAAACTTTTCGCACTTACACTCTCTTCCAAAACAAAACTCTTTTCAAACCCACAATCACAAAGAAAAGCAAACTTTTAAAAACATAATGAGCAAGTACCTAAGAGCCCGTGGATAACCACAGATAGAAAGGGTGCTAACACCTTCCCTTTCTATAATCTACCTCCCGAACCCGAGAAATATCTCAAAAAGGAATTTTTCTGTGCTTTTGTCCTTTCCTTGTTGGATAAAATAAAAGATGGTGGCGACTCTTGCTTACCGCGACATTTTGCGAA
The DNA here is from genome assembly GCA_948472305.1 of Vicia faba. Lineage (NCBI taxonomy): Eukaryota > Viridiplantae > Streptophyta > Magnoliopsida > Fabales > Fabaceae > Vicia > Vicia faba. Next base: position 927,849,352 of record OX451741.1, on the reverse strand, counting down.
AACAAACGCAAAACGCGAACCAGCATTTCCATAACAGTCAGTTCTATTCCCACCGATCACAGAACTAGCGACTCTGCTGGGGAAATATTGAAGTGGGGTGTACCTTAGGATTAGATCACTATGTTTTCAATTGTATGCTTTGTATGCTTTAATTTTGTGGGCTTGTATCGGAGTTCTATAGATCCTAACCCGGATCTGGGGATACCCTTTAGGTAAGTAGCAATAAACTGTGAGGGATCTGTCCGGCGTAGACCGACATGGATGAAGCAGTAGCTACGTTGGTGTGATACCTTGGTATGTACCGATATCCCTTATGTTGGAACGAGGAGAATATGGGTCTTATAAGGAGTCATTAAGCACCAACTAACCTTAGAACCTTAAATTGACCAACTTGGCCATAGAACAGTATCAGTATGCTACACTCATTGAGACTAAACTCTCGCGATGATTCCGGCCGCAAGAAAAGGTTGCTAAACTGGAATTATGACCGATTGAGGGTAGTCAGTGATATTGAGATCCTCTAGAACCTAATTACTATTTTTAGGACAGGTCTTAACCAACTGAAACTGAAAGAGGGTAGTACCTAAGCTCCATGCCAACCTGGAATCTAAGGGCTCTCAGTGTGACTTATGTGCCTTTACCATGTTTGCTTTTTGTGGATACTTGTGGTGTGCCTTTATCATGACATCATGACATCATAACATTGCATACATCTTGCATAAGGACTAACCTATTTCAAAGACAAGGGGGTTTCATCTTTGCTCTGTTTTGTAGGTCATTATGATGCCCATGCGTAAGAATACTATCCGGATCAACTTTGTCCAAGTACCTACCCTGCTTAAAGATTTGGTTGTCAGGATTCTAGACACTACTTCCTTCATTAGAAGGCATGGTTCTCTTCTCAGTTTGGTCACCTCAAAATTAGATGAACAAATGATGAGTGTTCTGGTCCAGTTTTATGATCCTCTATACCATTGCTTCACCTTTCAAAACTTCCAGCTAGTTCCTACCCTGGAAGAGTTCTCTGAGTTGCTTGGTATCTCTGTTTTTGGAGCAGACCCCGTTTACTGGTTGGGAGAAGACCCTCAGGCCTGAAGAGATTGTTGCACCCCTTCACTTGACCAAAGAGGAGGTAATGGCTAACTGGGAGACGAAAAGTGGAGCTAAGGGTTTTCTGGCTAAGTTTTTGGTTGACAAAGCTAATTACTTCTGGGACAACTTAGACTCCAAGGCGTACGAGGACATTCTGGCTCTCTTGATTTATGGTCTGGTATTGTTTCCGAATCCCGAAACTTTTGTTGATATTAATGCCATCAAGATCTTCATCTCTCAGAATCCGGTACCCACTCTCTTGGGTGATATCCTTCATCAGCTCTATGCTCGTACTGCCCGAAAGCGGGGAACTTTGATGTGCTGTGCTCCTTTATTGTCGAGGTGGTTTATTTCGTACCTCCCTAAGTCCGTACTAAAGAACAAAGAAGGAATGGGCTGGGCTTATAGGGTGATGTCTCTTTCTAATAATGACATTATCTGGACTCTCAAAGGTATGGATGAGGTGACTGTCATTGATCGCTGTGGAGAGTATCCTAACGTTCCATTGATTGGAACCCATGGAGGGATTTCTTATAACCCATGCTTAGCTCTCCGTCAGTTTGGAAGAGCCAGAAGAGAAGGGCCTCATGAGATGTTGATGCCTCATATCATCTTTGATTTTCAGGGAGATAGCGACGAGCTGCGTCGTAGATTCATAAGGGCTTGGGACAGAGTTCACCAATCTGACCCACATGAGTTGGGACTAAAGAATTCTCTGCCAATGGAGCCATATCTCAGATGGGTCCGCATCCGTGCCCAGAAGCTAGGTATGCCATATGAAGCTGTCAGGCCTGTTACTCTTGAAGTTGCTGATGAAGAGGGGGTTCTTCCAACTATTCTCCACCCTTATATGCCCACTGATATTGGGACACTGAAGAGGTCTTGGATGCAACTGAGGGATGAACGGGATTCTTATCGAGAGAGGTTCAATGAACAAGAGCAAAATATCCAGAAGCTGACCAGACAGTTGGAGAATGAGCGGATTCTGAATGATTATGTCCGCACTAAGAAGAATAGACCATGGGAGCGTTAATGGACCTTTGATGATTTCCTTTCCAGTTTTTATTCACTTTTCAATATTTCCATTCTTGTAATGCCCTGAGGGCTTCAGTTGAACAATTTGAATTTTGAAGTTTAAATCTAATAAAGTGTGTTTCCTTTCTTGTTTACAAATTTGAATCTCGATTTTCTTTGAAATCATAATCATACACATTTCATCTCATGCACTTCATAAACAGGTACCCTTTACAGGTCTCTCATGTTCTCGCAATGGCTCTCCAACAAGACAACCAAGATCTCCGGGCTCAAAACGCCAACTTCAGGAAATGTTCTTGAACCTATCCCAGGGGCAAGAAGAAATAAAAGCTCTCCTCACAAGGGGCTTAGTCCTAGGAAATCCAGACGGCGTCAGGAATGATCAGTTGGAAGGGCTACAAATTGAGTTGGCAACAATGAAGATCCAGATGATGGGACAACTGGTGGGCCAGATGGCTCTCATTCAAGACCTGGCTCAAAGACAAGAAGAGCTCAAGGTCCTCGTCAACAAACTGCTTTAAAATAACCAAGTGGGGCAAACAACTAGGGTTGAAGATCAAGTCATCATTCAACCACCTTTGGGGCAAGAAGACAAGGGAAAAGCTCCTCAGCTTGCTTCAGGGTCACAAGCCCAGCATCAACCTCGCCAGCGTCAACGGGGTAATCGGCGTAAGTAAAATACGTCTGGAAGACATTTCTATGAGACTGATATACCATCATCTCTAATACTGAAACGCTTGTTGGAGGTCAATCTGATTCCTTTAAGGGATCCTCCCCGGAATCCCAATATCTCTGCTCCTAGCTATCATCCTGACGTAGTTTGTGCATACCACTCCTATAGTCCTGGACATGACACCGACGACTGTTGGGCTTTGAAAAACAAGATCCAAGACTTGATTGACGGAGGAGTGCTGGAATTCATGCCGGATGGAGAGATGAAAATCTTCCGTTGAAGGTTCTCCACTTGAGATGACTAGTTCAAACAAAGAGACTTTTGTTCATTTGAATTCTGAAGTTGTATTTTTCTTTTCTTATTCAAACAATTATTATCATGTCAAACTTTTTTATTTCAATAATGCATTACACGTGTCTGTTTTGAATCAATCCATTCGTATTTCACTATATTCAAATTGCTTTCATTTTTTGTGATGATCAACTTTCGATTAAAAATTCTAAGCCTTTAGAGGGAGGATGACGAAAATGATATCAAAATCTCTACAGTATGCTTTTGAACGGACCCTGCTGACGAGGTACAGGCATTGTTTCAAATCCTAAACAGTGGAGTTATAAGGAAGATAATCCCTAATCAACCCCTTTGAGCCAAAGAAGTTGGAGTTTTTCTTTTCACAAATTAAAACCCTTAGTCACAACCCGGGGCAGGGTAGTTTTCTCAGTTAATCCAAGTGCACAATGAATGGCATCAAAGAAGTCCTTCCGAAACAAAAGACGGTGTTGGTTCTGTATAATCGTAAAGACAGGCAGTCATTATCTCTCAAAATAAAAGCCCAATAAGTCAAAACTTGTGAAGGAGACTTAAGAAAAACTGGGGCATCCCGCTGATTGTAGTCACAAAAAGAAACAGTTCAGGCAAAAGAAAGGGATAATAAAGTCAAAAGGAAAGAGATCCTGCAAACTCTCAACAAAATGACTGCCTGTTAAAAATAAATTGTCAGTATCCGAACCATCATTGGAATATCAGAGCAAAGACTCAAACGGGATCTAAATGCACGATTAGATGAGTTTAGGATCGAAGAATATCACGAAGAGTGGGTGGGTACAAATAAAATTTGAGCCTTTATCGTTCGTTTCTTAAACCATGAACCAGGACACGTTATAACCCTTAAAAAGTCCTAACTGAAGCATGGGTTAGTCCGAAAGCATACTTTTACAAAGGTATCCTGACTCCTGTAGGGCTTGATGTAAATCCTGAGTTGACATCACATTTTATAAAAAAATTGCCTGATTTACTGGAAAAATGCATTTTCAAAAAATTACAAAACAGACATAAGCTTTGCATTCTTAAAATAACATTGTTTGCATATGACTATTTGTTCAAACAGCAGAGAAATTTACACGAAGAATATCCAGTGAATAAAAAACCTTCTCAATAAAAAGGTCACCTCAAGTGAAAAAAAAAACACTTCCAATCCAGGGGCACGACATGAGCATTGTCCATCATCTGGGGCAGTTAAGTCAAGATTCAAGGAATCTCTCAAAATGCCAAATAGCCAGGGGAAAATCTCCATCTGGATCAATTGGGGCATTGGACGTGAATTCCAGCAACGAATCTTGCACGATCAAACGAAGATCTTCTGGTAGTATGGTAACACAACACTACCAACAGTGGCACCTCCCTACATCCTGAGAGCATGGACATAGTCAAAAAAGTACTACGCATAATCAAAGACCCGCTAGGTTGACTGGCCTAGGAAAAAATGAGGGCTTCCCGGTGAACCAAAAGGGTTCGGGCAAAAATAAGGGATGAAAATGAAAAATTTGTACACCCGGCAAGTCAAAAACCTGAAAAGGCGGCTTGGGAAAAAAAGGGTATCCCGGTGAACTGAAAACCCGAAAGGGCGGTCCAGGAAAAAAATTAGGGATCAAAGCGTACGACTATGTCTCGTCATCTCGTCACTGGCCTACCAGAAGAAGACTTGTCATTTTGACTGAAAGATACCAAGCACCTCATAGGTGGGATAATACTCGATCCACAGGGCCTCCACAGGCACATTCTCCCGCAGAAACAGGGGCAATAAGAATTGTCCAAACTGTGTAGTTGCTTTGTCCGCCAGGTACCAAGGTAGGTTCAGCTAAAGAATATGGTTAAGACATCGTCACTCCCCGCAGAATAAAACAGTAATGGTAGCTCTCCCTACTGAGACTCGCAACAAATCAGCAACACTCTCCCAAAGAAGAGTTAATCTACCATCAGCCCCCAAAAGGCTGGGTATCCCCAGAAGGTCTTAATAGTCCTCAGCGGAGTATAAAGACATTCCCCAGCAAGTATAATGAAGATGTGAAAAACACAAGAAGTGGGGTTGAATTGTAAAACTGGAAAACAAATGCAGACAACACTGTATTTTTATCCTGGTTCGTTTTACCCCAAACTACTCCAGTCCACCCGCCAAGGTGATTTCGCCTCTCTCCAACGAGGACTTAATTCACTATATTCAACTGAATATTACAACTGCTTTAGCAACTGCTAAAGCCTTCTTAAGTCTGAAACCACAACCCGGTTTCCTCAAGGAAATACACTAAACAGATAATTGTATATAAAAGTGTACAGAGGTGTTTCTAAATAAACAGTATCACAAACTTGTGATGTATTACACAGCTTAATAATGAATTGATGAAGATGAAGACTGTTTGTAGCTTTACTGACTTTTCACGTTTTGTGTCGTTGTTCATCTCATCTGAAATCTTCTTCTAGTCTTCTTTAAAAAGGCTTTGCAATAAAGACATAAGAAGATACTTTTGGTATGTCCATAACACGCGTTTAATGAGCTTTCCAAAACAGGAGATTCTTGTCTGTTTGTAGCCGTTACATATGATCTTGCATTGATGGAGTTGTAATGCATGAGAGACAGTGTCATATATTGTGTTTTGCTGCGCTGGTGCATTCAGAAGTTCAAACAGAAATTCTTCATATAAACGTGTTATGCATATTTGATGCTGCTGAATCTTTCATGGTCTACTTAACTTCTGTGCTTGCATAATCAGAACGTCTGATGATGTTCTGGCAGATCTTCCAGTTGCATTAGAACATCTTTTTCACATTAGAACTTATGCATGTAAAGATACTTAATATTAGCAAGCATATTTGTTCTTTATATCATGTGTTTGTTATCATCAAAACTCTTGCTGGGCTGTAGAACTAAATTATGTTCTAACAATCTCCCCCTTTTTGATGATGACAAAAACTAGTATATTTTGATGGAAAATAAAGAACAAAAATTAAATGGAAGGCTCCCCCTGAGTAGAGTACTCAGCTATGAAGAAAATAGAATAAGATACTTCCTTGACGATCTTCTGATTATGAGTCTGACGATCTTCTGATTATGAGTCAACACAAAACAGACTCCATTCTCCCCCTTTTTGTCAGTGATCAAAAAGCATAATTAATCAGAGTTTAAAAAGATCAGAGCTAGTCAGATAATGATTAAAAGGTATCAGAGCTAAGAGAGTAAGGAATAAAAAGTATCAGAGTAATGATGAGAAAAACTCCCCCTGAGTTGATTATTCCCTTTGATTCCTTGAGACCTTGAGCATCAGAACTTTATTGAACCTTTCTTTGATCATCAGAGTTCTTCAGATTCTTGTACCTGTAAGCTTTTCAGAACAACAAATATATAAGGATGTTAGAATGTTTGAGACTTTTGTCTCAGTAAACCGTTATTGAAAAATATCATTGTTTCTCCCCCTTTTTGTCAGGAATCAAAAAGTGGTAAAGACTCTTATTGGCTTGCTCTGACAGAAGTGCTTTAAACAGTGTGACATCCTCTTCTGGATACTTCTTAGATTCTATAGAAAGCTTCTGATGCTGTATTTCCATTCCTGTTTCAAATAGTTTCAGAGCCAATAATCTTCTGTTTCTGATTGCCTCTGAAACTTGCGAATCTTTTAAATTCCAGGCCTTGGAACATATGCTTTATTTCCTCTATGTGTAGACAACATCCAGAGTCCAGGTGTTAATACTGGAGTTTCAACGTTGCTGTTAAAAATACCTGCAACATAGATGATTTTGTCTTTTGGAACCCATCTCTTTCTGGGTCCATGACTGTTAGAGTTTCCAAAATTCTGTTTGAATTTTGGTTTAGTATAAAACGCCTTACCAACATGTTTTATATCATGTGTTTGTTCAGTGGTGAAGTGAGAATAGAGAAAAGTGCGTTTGATAACCAAATCCTTAACTGTCTTAGGTTGGGATTCTTTTCCTTTGTATCCTATACCTATTCTGCAATTCTTGCTGACTCCATAGATCATTGAAGCCATTTTGCTTCTATCTATGTTGTTAGTCATAAACTTCTGAAAGCTTTGATCATATTCCTTTATGATCTTATCAGCATTAATGGGATCCTCTGAGATTATTTCCTTCTGAGAGTTTTGTAAATTATTTTCTAGTTTTGAAATTTTTTCTTTTAATTCAGAGTTTTCTAATCTCAGACTCAGTTTATTCAGAGACATTGGCAATATCCTTTTTCAGGTTCTTGCATTTGACTCTGAGCTGCTGATATCGTTCCAGAATCTCGCTCAGACTTTCTGCAAGACCAGTTTTAGACAGATTAATTGCAAAGTTAGGGAATACCTCTTCAGTGTATGATTCTGAGTCTGAACCAGAGGCTTCACTGTCTTCTGATATGTTTTCCATGAGAGCTATGTTTTCTCTTTCATTATCTGACTCTGAGTCAGCTTCAGAGGTATCCGAATCGTCCCATGTTGCCATGAGGCTTTTCTTCTTCTGCCTGTGCTTCCATAGATGATTGACTCTTCTAGATAGAGAAGACAATTCTCCTTCTTCTGATGAGGATTCTCTTAAGTTTTATGCTTATGCTTCTGCCTGCAAAATTTTGGTTTTATATTTGTTAGATTTCAGAGCGAGAGACTTACATTGCTTTTGAGGCTTATCATCTTCGAGCTCTATCTCGTGACTTCTGAGGGAGCTGACAAGTTCCTCCAGAGAGATTTTGTTGAGATCCTTAGCTAGCTTCAGTGCTGTGACCATTGGCCTCCACAGTTTTGGTAAACTTCTAATGATCTTCTTTACATGATCAGCAGTTGAGTACCCTTTGTCCAGCACCTCTAGCCTTGCCACCAGAGTTTGGAATCTAGAGAACATTATTTCAATGTTTTCGTCTTCTTCCATTCTGAAGGCTTCATACTTCTGAATGAGCTCAAGGGCTTTGGTTTCTTTTACTTGCAAGTTGCCTTCATGCATCATTCTTAGAGAATCAAACATGTTCTTAGCTGTTTCTCTGTTTGTGATCTTCTCATACTCTGAATATGAGATGGCACTCAGGAGAATCGTTCTGGCCTTGTGATGATTTCTGAAATTATGCTTTTGCTGATCAGACATTGCTTTCCTGTCAATCTTCTGACCGCTTTCAGCAACAGGATGTATGTATCCATTAGTTACCACATCCCAGAGGTCAGCATCATAAGCTAGGAAGAAACTTCTGATCATATCCTTCCAGTAGTCAAAATTTTCACCGTCAAATATTGGAGGACTAATGATGATGTCCTGACTCGTTCCCACCAGTGTTTTTCTTACGCTGGATCTTGTACTGACACAGTTAAGTGTTAAAAACTCAGAACCAGGCGCTCTGATGCCAATTGAAGATGTGAAAAACACAAGAAGGGGGGTTGAATTGTAAAACTGGAAAACAAATGCAGATAACACTGTATTTTTATCCTGGTTCGTTTGACCTCAAACTACTCCAGTCCACCCGCCAAGGTGATTTCCCCTCTCTCCAACGAGGACTTAATTCACTATATTCAACTGAATATTACAACTGCTAAAGCCTTCTTGAGTCCGAAACCACAACCCGGTTTCCTCAAGGAAATACATTAAACAGGTAATTGTATATAAAAGTGTACAAAGGTGTTTCTAAATAAACAGTATCACAAACTTGTGATGTATTACACAGCTTAATAATGAATTGATGAAGATGAAGACTGTTTGTAGCTTTACTGACTTTTCACGTTTTGTGTCGTTGTTCATCTCATCTGAAATCTTCTTCTAGTCTTCTTTAAAAAGGCTTTGCAATAAAGACATAAGAAGATACTTTTGGTATGTCCATAACACGCGTTTAATAAGCTTTCCAAAACAGGAGATTCTTGTCTGTTTGTAGCCGTTACATATGATCTTGCATTGATGGAGTTGTAATGCATGAGAGACAGTGTCATATATTGTGTTTGGCTGCGCTGGTGCATTCAGAAGTTCAAACAGAAATTCTTCATATAAACGTGTTATGCATATTTGATGCTGCTGAATCTTTCATGGTCTACTTAACTTCTGTGCTTGCATAATCAGAACTTATGATGATGTTCTGGCAGATCTTCCAGTTGCATTAGAACATCTTTTTCACATTAGAACTTCTGCATGTAAAGATACTTAATATTAGCAAGCATATTTGTTCTTTATATCATGTGTTTGTTATCATCAAAACTCTTGCTGGGCTGTAGAACTAAATTATGTTCTAACATATAAGAGCATCCCCGACAATCTTAATATTCCTCAACAGAATATAAGAATGTTCTCCGGCAGAATACAAGATACCCCAATGGAGTCATTTCCCCAGCGCAGTCTAAAAAGCTTCCCCACCAGAGTTGAATCATCTCACCCAGTAGATTCTGGAAGCTTATCCCCTGCAGAGCACAAATAAATCTCCCCAGCCAAATTCAGAATGTTATCCTCACAAAGGTCTAACTGGGTTATCCTCAGCAAATTGCAACCGAAGGATCATCCCCAGCAAAGTTCTTTCTATCCCCAGCGGAGTTCATCATTAAAATCCCCAACAAAGCTTATCAACAGAATCCTCAGCGGAGTTATCGTTAAAATCTTCAGCAGAACGTCTCTTCCCCATAGAGTAATTCCCCTCGGAGTAATTCTTCATCACTTTATTCCCCCAACGGAGTTCTTCTCTCCTACAGGTTTATCATCTTCGTTCATCATCCCCAGCAGAAACGAAGAACTCAACTCTATTCTCTAAGCAGCTCCGGGATTTATTTTCCCCAGCTAAAACATTATATCACCATACATCATGATACATGCATATACGCATCATACGAATACAATCTCATTTATTTTGAGAACATCATTGCCTGATCCATATCATGCATTGCATATGACTGACCTTTTACCTTTCAGGAAAGATGCAGTTAAGTCCCCAGCTACGTCGAAGACCTGACCGGCTCTTAAATCTCAATTGAATTATCCTCGGTTGAATTTCAGATAAGGTTCTTAATCTCGACAGTTTCCCTACGTCATAGTGTGGGCGAGTACTATAACCTCAACGGTATACTCCATTGAGCACGAGTCAGTTCCTAGATCTTGATGTTTTCCTCCGTCATAGTGTGGATAAGTTCTATAACCTCAACGGTATACTCCATTGAGCACGAGACAGTTCCTAGATCTTGATGAAGATGTTTCTATACGTCATAGTGTGGACGAGTACTATAACCTCAACGGTATACTCCATTGAGCACGAGTCAGTTCCTAGATCTTGATGTTTTCCTCCGTCATAGTATGGATAAGTTCTATAACCTCAATGGTATACTCCATTGAGCACGAGACAGTTCCTAGATCTTAATGAAGATGTTTCCCTACGTCATAGTGTGGACGAGTACTATAACCTCAACGGTATACTCCGTGGAGCACGAGTCAGTTCCTAGATCTTGATGTTTTCCTCCGTCATAGTGTGGACAAGTTCTATAACCTCAACGATATACTCCATTGAGCACGAGACAGTTCCTAGATCTTGATGAAGATGTTTCCCTATGTCACAGTATGGACGAGTACTATAACCTCAACGACATACTCCATTGAGCACGAGTCAGTTCCTAGACCTTGATGTTTTCCTTCGTCATAGTGTGGACAAGTTCTATAACCTCAACGGTATACTCCATTGAGCACGAGACAATTCCTAGATCTTGATGAAGATGTTTCCCTATGTCACAGTGTGGACGAGTACTATAACCTCAACGGTATACTCCATTGAGCACGAGTAAGTTCCTAGATCTTGATGTTTTCCTCTGTCATAGTATGGACAAGTTCTATAACCTCAACGGTATACTCCATTGAGCACGAGACAGTTCCTAGATCTTGATGAAGATGTTTCCCTATGTCACAGTGTGGACGAGTACTATAACCTCAACGGTATACTCCATTGAGCACGAGTCAGTTCCCAGATCTTGATGTTTTCCTCCGTCATAGTATGGACAAGTTCTATAACCTCAACGGTATACTCCATTGAGCACGAGACAGTTCCTAGATCTTGATGAAGATGTTTCCCCCAATTGAATTATGGACAAGTTCTTAAGACTCAGCCGAGGCATTCTCTCAGTTGAAGTATAGACCAGGTGCCTGAATCTCAACAAAGGTTAGACTTCCCCAGTGGAATCTTTTACGACCACGGGTATGCGAGTTCTCGCTAAGGAATCTCTTATGCGATTGACACTCCTGCAGATGGCATCTGTAAGCCCATCCTCCTACCAACAATCTCCAAATGGCATCTGTAAGCCCATTCCTGACATCATAATGTTGATACTACACCATGTGAGTGCAAATTTCTGGGCACTCTAGTGTTCAATTATCTTCCACCTTCGGATCACGAAAGGCTCAAAAGCCAATCTATATCCTCAGGTTTAAGAAAATTGAACAGGGGAAAATGTTGTACCCTAAAATTGCCCTCCCATATTCCTCAAGATTTTCCAAGAATAATCTTCAAGTTGCTCAAGTTGGCTCAAGGATTGGACAATCAAATCACCTCCTAAGGCAGTCAATTCAAAATTAGGGTTTTGTGTTGTATCAAGGTCCTCACATCCAAATGACCTCAAGTTTTCCCCAATGTCCTAATATGTTCTTAAGTTCATCCATGTCAAATTTCAAGCCTTGTAGAGGAAGTTTGGTCAGTCAATTGCTCAAGAGACCCAAAAGTCGACTGTGCTAGGGCAAAAGTCAACTGTGTCCTAAATACAGTCAAACCTCAAGATTTTTTGTCAACATTCTCATTTTGAAGGATAAATCATCATTTGATCAAGGGTTGATCATGATTCATCAAGGATTGCTCAAGATTCATCAAGATTCAAAAGTTGTAAAATTAGGGTTTTGTAGGAAAAGTCAATTCAACTTTGACCAAGCATAACTTTCTCATACTTTATGAGAAATGACCCATCCAAAGATCATTTTGAAGAGGATGAAATTTACTACAATCCATCTTCACACCCCAAGATCAAGAAATGCAGTCACAAAAAGTTACAAATTTGGACATTATAGGTCATTTTTGAAAGTCAATAAAATACCTTTTTTTCCAAAGCTTATAACTTGAGCATGGAACATCAAAATGAGATGATACTAAAAGTGTTGATTATAGGACATTTCAAGGTTTCTAAAAAGTCCAAGAACACCTCCAAAAGTTCAAAATTGAAGAAGTTATGCATTGTTGAAGTTGGGCATTTTTCCAAATTTGCCAAAAGTCAACTATCCTCAAAACTCCAATTTTTGACAAAAGGGCCCACTTTTTTACACTTTATTTGGTCTTGTCATGCCACGCAGGTGTCCCATCTTTAATTTCATGACCAAACATTTATTTTTCTATTTTCTTTCATTTTTATTGATTTAATTCATTATTAATCAATATTAAATCAAATAAAATCTAAAAATTTATGTAAAGGGATTCTTGTGATTTGTACAACTTTCAAATACCATCATAAACCAAATCAAATTCGTATCAAGCTTGGTTATGCAAAAAAAATCAGATTTGGCCTATTTTTGGAAAGCTTATCAATGGTGATCAAATCCAATATTCCATCTTCAATGCATAAGGATTATGGCCCATATTTTGACCTAAATGCATTCTATTATATTCACACAAGCAAGCCAGACCGAGAACACACACAAAACTCTGCAGAAACGGCCATACCAAGTTTGTGAAAAAGCTTGAAATGTGTGATATCGAAAACAACCTTGGAGCCAATTCAGACCAAAAGCTCAACACTACTCTCTTCCTTGACATCCAGTGAAGCAATACCAATCAAAACCAAGCATTCCCACTTCCTAAATCGCACTGTAAGTCACCACAAACCTTGCTCTGAATATGGAATCCCAATCTCCAATTCTTGCATCTTTTCTTTAAAATCTTGGCATATTTGTGATTGTTATTTGATTTAGAGCGTTTTGGCATTATCCAATTTGGTTTTCATGGTCTGTATAACGATGCCCAAATCTAGGGTTTATATATGTTATTTTTAGGCGTTTGAGTTACAGGGGAAATTGGATCCAATAATTGGTATAGGAATGATCAGGAGGCAGAGACGAACACACCTATGTTCTTGGATGGTGTTTACATGGCCAAGGGAGGATTTTTGAGACATCCTACGAAACTTCCTGCGGATGAAAATCCGCAGGTCAATAACCAGAGTCGCGTTGAAGAAGACGATAACGTGGCTAGCTTCTATTGGCTCATTTGAATTATTAGCGCGTTTTTATTTTTTGCAGGGTGTGATCGGTGGATCTGGAACTGACTGTTTAACGCTAGTTCGCGAAATGTCGCGGAAGCAAGAGTCGCCACCGTCTTTTATTTTCTCCAATATGGACAGGACAAAAGCACAGCAAAATTCCTTATGAGATAGTTTCTCAGTTCGGGAGGTAGATTTATAGAAAGGGAAGGTGTTAGCACCCTTTCTATCCATGGTTATCCATGGGCTCTTAGATACTTGCTCATTGTGTTTTCAAAAGTGTTTTCTTTTCAAAGTGTGAGTGGGTTTGAAAAAGTTTCGTTTAAAGATTTCAGAATGACTCTTGTATCAGTCCTCAAGAGTGTTTGAAAAATTGTTTTGGAAAGCTTTTTGAAAGTGTCGGTTTGAAAAGAGTTTTGATTTGTTTTTGAAATAGAGCAAGTATCTATGAGTCATCTACCTACCCTAAGGAATTAGGCTGTGTAAATGTCCTTAAGGTAGTGCCATCCCACCATTGAGAGGTAGGTAGCACCACCGTTGGAGGTGTTCGGGTCAATTCGTTTGTAGGGACAGTGTGGTCACCGAAGCAACAGTAGGACACCTTAGAAGCTACCCTTATGCCATTGATCCTTTTTTAATTCTGAGGCAACCGTTTCGAGGCAACTGGATCATGTCATGGACATAAGGACTTACTAAAACGTCCTATACTCGACGACCACGTTTCGAGGGCAAGGCAACAGTGAGGCGTACCCTAAGAGTGGTGTGTGAATTTGTGTGTTGTTTTCAGGTTAATATTTATCTTGTACATGTATCATGGTGATCTACGCTTGTTTTTAATTTAGGCCATACATTCTTTCATGCAATTAGAATTTAAAAGTGTTGAAATTTAAATGCGGAAAGTAAAATCCTACGCTATTACAAGGCGCGGGTCTATACATCGCCAAATTACAAAGACCTGTTTTTAATAAAATGCGGAAAGTAAAACCTAGTTACTATTACATGGCTTGAACAGTTACATAATATTTACAAGAAAAATAAGAATAAATGCGCGAAAAGAATAGAAAATAGAACGTTCGAGGGCGTTGGACCCTTTTGGAATTAAATTGAATGAAAAGTTAATTAATTATTAAATTAAAGAAAAGAAATGTTTTTTTGATGGTTTTTGTATTTATGAAATAAAGAAAATTAAAATTCAAGAGAAACCCTAATTCTAAGTTGTTTTTAATTATTAAAGAAAAATATTAAAGTTTAACCTAATTTACTAAATATTTAATGTACATGTTTATTTACAAAATTAATGATAATTAATAATAATGATAATAAGAAAAAATTATTTATTAAGAAAAAGGATTAAAATGCTAAAAAAACCCCTAATTTCTACATATTTAATTTATTAAGAAAAATATTAAAGTTTTGAAACCTAAATTAATCTAATTAATTGTTTAAAGTTTATTTACAAAAATAATAATAGTGAAATTAATATTAATAAAATAAACATCTTTTTTGATTTTTCTGTATTTTATATTTATTATGAAAATTATTTTATGGAATTAAAAGAAAACAATTAAAAAAAACAATTAAAAGAATAAAAAGGAAAAACAAATAAAAATTAAAATTTTGAGCAAACCATGGGGGTGTCTGGCCCTTTTTGGAGGTTTTTTGGAAGTAATTTGGCCTATTAGACAAAAAGCCTTGTTTGATTTTCTGGCATCACGTGCGTGTTCATTGACTCTTGAGTACCGTGGTCTGCATTCTTTGGCCATTGGATTGAGTTTCATGGCCATTTGTGTTCTGACTGTTGGCCATTTGTGTTCTGGCCTCATCATGCATAAGTTGTTCTTTTGGCCATTTGTGTTCTGGCCTCATCATGCATAAGTTGTTCTTTTGGCCATTTGGCTTTTGGCTTTTGGCCATTTGGCTTTTGGCTTTTGGCCATTTGTTTTTTGGCCTCAACGTTCCTTAATGAACCTGCATGGGATCCTGTCTAAAATCTGCAGTGTTGAATCTCATGAACACATTAAATAAAATCATAAAATGCAAATAAAGTCAATATATGAAGAAATTTAATGTTTAGGCACAATATGACATGTATGAATGATTATACCCTTTTGATCATGGAGATCAAATCAATCTTACCCTTACTGGAAAATTAGTGACCTGAATGCTTTTATGCCCTTTGGATCATGGAGATCAAGCCAACCTTATCCTTACTGAAGAAGTAGTGAGGTGTTGGTTTGTAACTGTGATGGCTTGTTTGTAGTGAGAGAGGGATTTGTAATAAGGATTTCAAGGTTTTAGGGTTCTTGAAAGAATTTGATATTCTAACGGTGTTGTGGCAATGTTTTTTTCTCTCTTTTTCTCCTCTCTGATTTGTGTGAAAAGAAGGTGATTATATAATGGAAATTAGGGTAAAGAAAATGGGCTTTGAATGTGCAATTGGGCCTCCAATTTTCACTTGAGTTCGTCACTTTCCAGGCTAAATCCCAGGGACTTAAGTGCAATTTTTGAAGTTGAAATGTGAAAACAAAATGTAGCCGACATCGATAACTAACTCCTGTCCAAAAATCGGCCCAATCGGATAAACGGTGAATTAGTTATGAATTTTTGAAGTTTCAGCTCAGACAAACTTATTTTGGGCTCCAGTGTCGACTCTGACACGTTCTTCAATAAAAAACTGGTATTGATAGGAATATAATCCGGTGTCGACTTTTGAAGCAAAGTTGTAGATCTATGAGTCAGGGACCTTGTGTAAAAATATGAGCCCAATCCGATAAAAATTGACCGAGTTATGAATTTTTGAAGTTTCGGCCTAGATGAAATAGTATTCAGCATTCAGGATTTTCAGCGTGTCACGCACTCTGAGCAAAAAACAAAGGCCTTTTGAATACTGTTTGAACTCAATACCTTCTGTGAAAATGTAGCCAACTAAATTTTTGAAATTTTGGCGCCGGAACCAGCTCGATACGATGAAAATCGACCAAGTTATGATTTTCTGAACATGACGCAAATAAACTTCTGTCACAAATTTTCTGTATGAAAATACTTGATAAATCCACATTTTTGAAGACCTTCTGATCGAAATTGGCTTCCAGCCGTGAGAGATGAAAACGTAGATAATGTCAAGACGGAATTTTGGCCACCGGAACGGGTTCAAAACGAGCCACGATCTTCAAGTTATGAATTTTTTAGCGCGTAAAAACTGCACTTTCAGCACACTTTTTCACTATATTTCTTCAAGAAAACTCACACATTCGGATACCTTCTTTAAAGAATTGACTCTTGAGCTGAACCTGAATTTGAGAATACGTTATCAGAGATATCTTGGCGAAAGAATACCTGAATATGACGCGCCGGGTTGGACTTGTGAATTTTTCTTGAAATATTTTGAGAAATATGGGAGGGCAAATTTTGGGGTACAACAGTTGCCCCTGTTCAATCTTCTTAGACCTGAGGATGTAGATTGGCTTGCGTGCCTTTCGTGATCCGAAGGTGGAAGATGATTGAACACTAGAGTGCCCAGAAATTTGCACTCGCATAGTAGAGTATCAGCAACGTGATGGCGGGAATGGGCTTATAGATGCCATTTGGAGAGATGACGGATAGGAGGATGGGCTTATAGATGCCATTTGGAGTTGTGACAGAGCCTTGTCGGGAATGTGCTTATAGATGCCATTTGGAGACTGTTGGTATGTGGATGGGCTTATAGATGTCATCTAGGTGTCGATCGCGTAAGAGATTCCTTAGCGAGAACTTGCGTACCTGAGAAAAGAAAGACAATTACCTGGCCTGTTACAGGAGTTGATCTTCAATTTCTTTATGTAGATGTGCCCTGGCTGGTTACAGGAACCGAATCTTTAAACACTTCAGACGTGCCCTGGCAAGATACAGGAATCGAGTCCGGAGAATATAGTCGTCAACAGATACACCCTGGCGAGATACAGGAATCGGATCTTCGAACTCTTCAGACGTGCCCGGGCAAGATACAGGAATCGAGTCTGGTAATGTTAGTCGTCAACAGATACACCCTGGCGAGATACAGGAATCGGATCTTCGAACTCTTCAGACGTGCCCTGGCAAGATACAGGAATCGAGTCTGGAATATAGTAAGGTTGGTGAGTTGTCTCTACTGACAGATTATCCTCAGGGACGAGTGGTCTTTAACGACGAGTGTCTATAATGACGAGCGTCTATAACGACGAGTTTCTATAACGACGAGTGTCTATAACGACGATTGTCTATAACGACGAGTGCCTATAACGACGAGTGTCTATAACGACGAGTGTCTATAACGACGAGTGTCTATAACGACGAGTGTCTATAACGACGGGTGTCTATAACGACGGGTGTCTATAACGACGGGTGTCTATAACGACGGGTGTCTATAACGACGGGTGTCTATAACGACGGGTGTCTATAACGACGGGTGTCTATAACGACGGGTGTCTATAACGACGGGTGTCTATAACGACGGGTGTCTATAACGACGGGTGTCTATAACGACGGGTGTCTATAACGACTGGTGTCTATAACGACGGGTGTCTATGACGACGGGTGTCTATGACGACGGGTGTCTATAACGACGAGTGTCTATAACGACGAGTGTCTATAACGACGAGTGTCTATAACGACGAGTGTCTATAACGACGAGTGTCTATGACGACGAGTGTCTATGACGACGAGTGTCTATAACGACGAGTGTCTATAACGACGGGTGTCTATAACGACGGGTGTCTATAACGACGAGTGTTTATAACGACGAGTGTCTATAACGACGAGTGTCTATAACGACGAGTGTCTATGACGACGAGTGTCTATGACGACGGGTGTCTATAACGACGAGTGTCTATAACGACGAGTGTCTATGACGACGAGTGTCTATAACGACGAGTGTCTATGACGACGAGTGTCTATAACGACGAGTGTCTATAACGACGAGTGTCTATAGCAACGAGTGTCTATAGCGACGAGTGTCTATAACGACGAGTGTCTATAACGACGAGTGTCTATAACAATGAGTGTCTATAACGACGAGTGTCTATAACGATGAGTGTCTATAATGACGAGTGTCTATAACGACGAGTGTCTATGACGACGAGTGTCTATGACGACGAGTGTCTATAACGACGAGTGTCTATAACGACGAGTGTCTATAGCGACGAGTGTCTATAACGACGAGTGTCTATAACGACGAGTGTCTATAACGACGGGTTGTATCAGAGAAATCTTTAGGCATTGATTTAACTTGATTTGTATTCTCTGACTGGGTTGGTCTTTTTTGACTGTGTTCGTCTACATAGCTGATCATTTAACTGTATCCTTCCTGAAAGGTAAAGGTCAGTCATATGCAATGCATGATATGAATCAAGCAATGATGTTCTCAACACATGAGATTGTATGATATGATGCGTATATGCATGTATCATGATGTATAACAATGTGATGTTTATGAATGTATCTTCGTCTGGGAAAATAGATCCTTGACGGATGCCGGGAAGTCAAATCCTGGGCTGATGTTGAAGAGTGAGATTCTTCGTTTTCGTTGGGGATGATGATTGCAAGAATACCGGTAGGAGAAGATGACTCCGTTGGGGAATAAACTTGGCGAATAGATTACTCTGCGGGGAGGTAACTTTGTGGGGAAAAGAGAAGTACTTTGCTGAGGTTGATGAAGATAACTTCGCTGGGGATACCATTGATGTATTATGTTGGAAGATGAACTCTGCTGGGGATAGGAAGACTTCGCCGAGGACGATCTTTCCGTGGCTTTTAGCTGAGGATAACCCAGTTATAAGCTCTGGTGGAGAAATAACCTTTGGATAAAACCAGGGAGACGCGTTCGCTCTGCAGGGAGTGAAGGTATCTTGGTCGCATTCTTCAGCTGAACTTACCTTGGCACTTCGGTGGACAGGGCAACCGGATCATTTAGACAACTCATTATTGCCCCAGTTTCTGTTGGAGAAGAAGGTACCTGTGAAGGTGTTTGATGACTGTCGTTTTGACAAATCTTCTTCTGGTAGGCAAGTGACAAGATGTCAGGACATAGTCGTACGCTTTGATCCCTAACTTTTGCCTGGACCGCCCTTTCGGGTTTTCAGTCCACCGGGATACCCATTTTTGCCCAAGCCGCCTTTTCAGGTTTTCGACTTGCCGGGTGTTCGTATTTTCATTTTCATCCCTTATTTTTGCCCGAACCCTTTTGGTTCGCCGGGAAGCCCTTATTTTTGCCTAGGTGTGTCAACCTAGCGGGTCTTTGATTATGCGCAGTATTTTTTTCGACTATGTCCACGCTCTCAGGATGTAGGGAGGTGCCCCTGTTGTAGCGTTGTGTCGCCATACCAGAAGATCTTCGTTTGATCGTCCAATGCCCCAAGTGATCCAGATGGAGGTTTGCCCCTGGCTGTTTGGCCTTTTGAGAGATTCTCCGAATCTTGACTTAATTGCCCCAGATGATGGACAATAATCACGTCTGCCCCTTGATTGGAAGTGCTTTTGTTCACTAGGTATTCATCGTGCGAATTTCCCTGCTGTTCAAACAAATAGTCATATGCAAACAATGTTATATCAAAAATGCAAAGCTTATGTCTGTCTTGAAGATTTTGAAAATGCATTCTTTTTCGTAAAACAAGTGAATGTTTGTAAAACGTGATGTCAACTCTGTATTTACCATAGGCCTTAAGGAGTCAAGATACCTTTCGTAACAGTATGCTTTCGAACTAACCCATGCTTCAGCTAGGACTTTTTGAGGGTTATAGCGTGGCCTGGTTCACGGTTTAAGAAACAAAGGATAAAGGCTCAAATTATTTGTACCCACCCGCTCTTCGTGATGTTCTTCAAACCTAAGCTCAGTTGATCGTGCGTTAGACCTTGTTTGAGTCTTTGTCCTGATGTTCCAATGATGGTTCAGATATTGATGATTTATTCTGAATAGGCAGTCATTTTTTGTTTTTGTTGAGGGTTTGTATGACCTCTTTCCTTTTGATTTCGCTATCCCTAAATTTTGCCTGAATTGTTTATTTTGTGATTACAGTCAGCGGGATGCCCCAGTTTTGTAAGTCTCCTTCATAGGTTTTGACTTATTGGGTTTTTATTTTTGAGATATAATGACTGCTTATCCTTATAATTATTCGGAATCATCACTGTCTTCTTTTTTTTTTGTAAGGACCTCTTTGGTGCCATTTGTTATGCACTTGGATCAACTGAGAGAACTACCCTGCCCCAGGTTATGATTAAGGTTTTTAATTTTCGAAAAGAAAAACTCCTACTTCTTTGGCTCAGAGGGGTTGACGAGGGATTATCTTCCTTATAACTCCAGTGTTTAGGGATTGAAACAATGCCTGTACCTCATCAGCGGGGTCTGTTCAAAAGCATACTGTAGATTGTGGTATCGTTTTCGTCATCCTCCCTCAAGAGGCTTAGAATTATTAACCGAGAATTGATCATCACAAAAAAATGAAAACAGTTTGCATATAGTGAATACGAAATAATTACTTCAAAACAGACATGTGTAGTGCATTAATGAAATAACAATGTTTAACATGAATAAATGTTTGAACAATCAAAAGAAAATTACAAATTGAACATTCGAATGAACAAAAAATCCAGTCCTAGCCTTATTTTGGCAAGGGAGAAGTGATCACATTGGGAGTCTCTGGAGAGTCGAGCTGGACTTCCTTTGCGTCAATCAGATCCTGGACCTTATTTCTCAAAGTCCAACAGTCATCTGTAGCATGCCCCGGGCTGTCAGAATGGTAAGCACAGCGAACGTTGGGGTTATACCTTGACGGCGTCCTGTTGGGATTCTTTAGAGGGTCCATGAGAGTTACCAACTTGGTTTCCAGCAACTGTGGCAATACCTGTGACAAAGTCATGCCGAGGGGAGTGAATTGCCTTTTGGGTCTCTCTTCCCTTTGCTGATTGTGACGCTGAGGGGCGCCGGCCGGTTTTGCAATAAGCACCGCGTTGACATCTTGGCGGTGTTCGGACCTATTCTGCCCTCTTGAGCCATAGGCAGCACTAGATTCTCTCTTGGATGGTTTCTTCTTAGTGTTCGAGGAGTCACCATTCTGTATTTTCCCTGACTTGATACCAGCCTCTATTCTTTCCCCGGTCAAGACCAAATCTGTAAACCCAGCAGCAGAATTCCCAATCAGGTGGTTGAAGAATGAACCAGATAGGGTCCCCAAGAACATGTCGACGAGTTCGCGGTCAGTCAGAGGTGGTTGTACCCTTCCAACAAGGTCCCTCCATTTTTGAGCATATTCTTTGAAGCCTTCGCCTGTACCCATAGACATCCCCTGAAGCTGAGTACGCGTGGGAGCAAGGTCGGAATTATACTGGTATTGCTTGTAGAATGCAGTGGCCAAGTCCTCCCAGCTGCGGATGTTGGCTCCATTCAGTTGATAGAACCATTCGAGTTGAGTTCCCGACAGACTATCCTAAAAGAAGTGAATCCACAAATTCTTGTCAGCCGTGTAGGGCTGGATCCTCCTTGTGTAAGACCTGAGATGCAGCTTAGGACAGGATGCCCCGTCGTACTTCACGAAGGCAGGTGCCTTGAATTTATGTGGGATCACCACCCCAGAAGACAGACCTAGATCTTCGAAGTCCAGGCCTGGCACTTTTTGTATTTCCATAGCACTTAGCCGGTCTTCCAACTGTTTATACCTGTCCTCAGCTGGAGGGTATTGCTCTTCATTGAAGTCAGTCTTGTTGTCGGAGACCACTGGACTAGGAACCTCTCTTTCATGGGGACTGTCTTTCCCAACAGACGGGGTAGTCAGCTCGACTTCATTTTGTGACCCATTCCCAGATTTGCGTCTCAGGTTGAACAACACCGTCCTCTTCTTCTTCTTCTTCGAGAGCAGAGTCTTCAGATCTTGTTGCCCCTAGGCCAAACTCATGATCAACTCTTGGAACTGGGCGTTCTGAGCCTGGAGAGCCTTGATGGATTGCTCAGTAGATGATTCAGGATTCATGACGATCGGCTGAAATAAACAGCGAAGAAGGTAAGCAGCCTATAAAAGGGACACCTGTAATGCAATGATATGTATGTATGCATGCAATGTTTTCAAGGATCTTGCGGGGTAAACAAGAAAATTGTTAGAGTTGGGATCCGATAGCTCGATTGAAGGAACTGCATGTTGTTGAGAGTCCTTCTTCAAGGGTCAAAGGCTCACCATATCCAGTGGGTCATAGCCCCTGACTTTAGTCATCATGTCTGGTTTTGATTTCCAAACAACCTTGGTTAGGGGAACCTTCTTCAAGAGTCAAGGCTCACCATGTCAAGTGGGTCATAGCCTCTGACTCAGATCATCAACCTGGCTAGAGGAAAATAAATCCCCTTCGCCCCTTGCTAGACATTCTGATTCATCATGACATGCATCACAAGCCCTTGAGATCCTTGAAACGGATTAGTCCTTATGCGGGATGTATGCAATGGTATGATGTTATGGTATGCATGGGGTAATGTAGGCAAATCCTATTATGAGTCCCAATTAAGGACTGTAAACAAAACCTGCAAGAAACTCAAGTGTCAGATAACAAGCATGCAAATAGTCAAGTTGGAAGGCACACAAGTCACACAAGAGAAGCCCTTAGAGTTTAGGCCAGCATGGGGTCTAGGTATTACCCTCTTTTAGTTTGTTGGTTAAGACCTGTCCTATCAGAAGTAACCGGGTTCTAGAGGATCCCAATATCACTGACTACCCTCAATCGGTCATAACTCCAGCATCGCAATCTTTTCTTGCGGCCAGAACCATCACGAGAGTTTAGCCTCAATGGGCGTAGCATACTGCTACTGTTCTATTGGCCAAGTTGGGTCATTTAAGGTTCTAAGGTCGGTTGGTGCTTAATGACTCCCCAGAAGACCCATATTCTCCTCGTTGCAACACAAGAGATATCGGTACAGACCAAGGTGCCACACCAACGTAGCCACTGCTTCACCCATGTCGGTCTACGCCGGACAGGTCCCTCACAGCTTATGCTACCTAACAGGGTATCCCCAGATCCGGGTTAGGATCTATGTAACTCCGATGCAGTGCCCACAAATATAAAGCAAACAAACACAGCAATTGAAAACACAAGTCTGAGCTATCCTAAGGTACACCTCACTTTATAAAGTCTCCCCAGCAGAATCGCCAGTTCTGTGATCGGTGGATCTGGAACTGACTGTTTAACGCTGGTTCGCGAAATGTCGCGGAAGCAAGAGTCGCCACCGTCTTTTATTTTCTCCAATATGGACAGGACAAAAGCACAGCAAAATTCCTTATGAGATAGTTTCTCGGTTCGGGAGGTAGATTTATAGAAAGGGAAGGTGTTAGCACCCTTTCTATCCATGGTTATCCATGGGCTCTTAGATACTTGCTCATTGTGTTTTCAAAAGTGTTTGCTTTTCAAAGTGTGAGTGGGTTTGAAAAAGTTTCGTTTAAAGATTTCAGAATGACTCTTGTATCAGTCCTCAAGAGTGTTTGAAAAATTGTTTTGGAAAGCTTTTTAAAAGTGTCGGTTTGAAAAGAGTTTTGATTTGTTTTTGAAATAGAGCAAGTATCTATGAGTCATCTACCTACCCTAAGGAATTAGGCTGTGTAAATGTCCTTAAGGTAGTGCCATCCTACCATTGAGAGGTAGGTAGCACCACCGTTGGAGGTGTTCGGGTCAATTCGTTTGTAGGGACAGTGTGGTCACCGAAGCAACAGTAGGACACCTTAGAAGCTACCCTTATGCCATTGATCCTTTTTTAATTCTGAGGCAACCGTTTCGAGGCAACTGGATCATGTCATGGACATAAGGACTTACTAAAACGTCCTATACTCGACGACCACGTTTCGAGGGCAAGGCAACAGTGAGGCGTACCCTAAGAGTGGTGTGTGAATTTGTGTGTTGTTTTCAGGTTAATATTTATCTTGTACATGTATCATGGTGATCTACGCTTGTTTTTAATTTAGGCCATACATTCTTTCATGCAATTAGAATTTAAAAGTGTTGAAATTTAAATGCGGAAAGTAAAATCCTACGCTATTACAAGGCGCAGGTCTATACATCGCCAAATTACAAAGACCCGTTTTTAATAAAATGCAGAAAGTAAAACCTAGTTACTATTACATGGCTTGAACAGTTACATAATATTTACAAGAAAAATAAGAATAAATGCGCGAAAAGAATAGAAAATAGAACGTTCGAGGGCGTTGGACCCTTTTGGAATTAAATTGAATGAAAAGTTAATTAATTATTAAATTAAAGAAAAGAAATGTTTTTTTGATGGTTTTTGTATTTATGAAATAAAGAAAATTAAAATTCAAGAGAAACCCTAATTCTAAGTTGTTTTTAATTATTAAAGAAAAATATTAAAGTTTAACCTAATTTACTAAATATTTAATGTACATGTTTATTTACAAAATTAATGATAATTAATAATAATGATAATAAGAAAAAATTATTTATTAAGAAAAAGGATTAAAATGCTAAAAAAAACCCTAATTTCTATATATTTAATTTATTAAGAAAAATATTAAAGTTTTGAAACCTAAATTAATCTAATTAATTGTTTAAAGTTTATTTACAAAAATAATAATAGTGAAATTAATATTAATAAAATAAACATCTTTTTTGATTTTTCTGTATTTTATATTTATTATGAAAATTATTTTATGGAATTAAAAGAAAACAATTAAAAAAAACAATTAAAAGAATAAAAAGGAAAAACAAATAAAAATTAAAATTTTGAGCAAACCATGGGGGTGTCTGGCCCTTTTTGGAGGTTTTTTGGAAGTAATTTGGCCTATTAGACAAAAAGCCTTGTTTGACTTTCTGGCATCACGTGCGTGTTCATTGACTCTTGAGTACCGTGGTCTGCATTCTTTGGCCATTGGATTGAGTTTCATGGCCATTTGTGTTCTGGCTGTTGGCCATTTGTGTTCTGGCCTCATCATGCATAAGTTGTTCTTTTGGTCATTTGGCTTTTGGCTTTTGGCCATTTGGCTTTTGGCTTTTGGCCATTTGTATTTTGGCCTCAACGTTCCTTAATGAACCTGCATGGGATCCTGTCTAAAATCTGCAGTGTTGAATCTCATGAACACATTAAAGAAAATCATAAAATGCAAATAAAGTCAATATATGAAGAAATTTAATGTTTAGGCACAATATGGCATGTATGAATGATTATACCCTTTTGATCATGGAGATCAAATCAATCTTACCCTTACTGGAAAATTAGTGACCTGAATGCTTTTATGCCCTTTGGATCATGGAGATCAAGCCAGCCTTATCCTTACTGAAGAAGTAGTGAGGTGTTGGTTTGTAACTGTGATGGCTTGTTTGTAGTGAGAGAGGGATTTGTAATAATGATTTCAAGGTTTTAGGGTTCTTGAAAGAATTTGATATTCTAACGGTGTTGTGGCAAGGTTTTTTTCTCTCTTTTTCTCCTCTCTGGTTTGTGTGAAAAGAAGGTGATTATATAATGGAAATTAGGGTAAAGAAAATGGGCTTTGAATGTGCAATTGGGCCTCCAATGTTCACTTGAGTTCGTCACTTTCCAGGCTAAATCGCAGGGACTTAACTGAAATTTTTGAAGTTGAAATGTGAAAACAAAATGTAGCCGACATCGATAACTAACTCCTGTCCAAAAATCGGCCCAATCGGATAAAAGGTGAATTAGTTATGAATTTTTGAAGTTTCAGCTCAGACAAACTTATTTTGGGCTCCAGTGTCGACTCTGACACGTTCTTCAATAAATAACTGGTATTGATAGGAGCATAATCCGGTCTCGACTTTTGAAGCAAAGTTGTAGATCTATGAGTCAGGGACCTTGTGTAAAAATATGAGCCCAATCCGATAAAAATTGACCGAGTTATGAATTTTCGAAGTTTCGGCCCAGATGAAATAGTATTCAGCATTCAGGATTTTCAGCGTGTCACGCACTCTGAGCAAAAAACGAAGGCCTTTTGGATACCGTTTGAACTCAATACCTTCTGTGAAAATGTAGCCAACTAAATTTTTGAAATTTTGGCGCCGGAACCAGCTCGATACGATGAAAATCGACCAAGTTATGATTTTCTGAACATGACGCAAATAAACTTCTGTCACAAATTTTCTGTATGAAAATACTTGATAAATCCACATTTTTGAAGACCTTCTGATCGAAATTGGCTTCCAGCCGTGAGAGATGAAAACGTAGATAATGTCAAGACGGAATTTTGGCCACCGGAACGGGTTCAAAACAAGCCACGATCTTCAAGTTATGAATTTTTTAGCGCGTAAAAACTGCACTTTCAGCACACTTTTTCACTATATTTCTTCAAGAAAACTCACACATTCGGATACCTTCTTTAAAGAATTGACCCTTGAGCCGAACCTGAATTTGAGAATACGTTATCAGAGATATCTTGGCGAAAGAATACCTGAATATGACGCGCCGGGTTGGACTTGTGAATTTTTCTTGAAATATTTTGAGAAATATGGGAGGGCAAATTTTGGGGTACAACACAGGGTATAATTGATTGTTTTAAATATATTATTTGTGTCTTATTCCAATAACGAATGAAACAGTTTGGTTGAGTGGTAAGCGCGTTGGCATGTGAGCATTGGGACTTGGGTTCGAATCCTAGGTCCCCCAAAACTTTGTTATATTTTGTCTTCAGGTATTCATGTGCAATTCTCAAAGGATGGTCCACCATACGCCTCAAATATCAATACGCCAGATGGCTCCAAACCTAGATCCAATGGTCATGAATGAGGGACTACCCTGGTCTCCAGTCAACAAGCATGTGGGCAATTCAGAAAGTCGACAAGGCTGCAGCGTAAATGGGCCTCAGAATTGCTGATTCACACTCTATTCAGGCCCACACCCCCCTGAGTTTGTTCTTTTTATTTTTTCTTTTCATTATTTTTTATTTCTATTTTATTATTATTATTATTTTAATTAACCAATTAATCCATTAACTCTTTTTCATAAAAAAAATCAAAAAATATTTTTATTTAATTCCATTAATTTTATTATTATTTTTGTAAATAAACAATTAATCAATTTATTTAGTTTAAATAGGATTAATAATAATATATTTTGCAATAAATTAAAATTGATTTAGAATTACGTTTTTTTAAATATTTTTTAACCATTCTCATTTTATTTCCTTAAATAATAAAAAACCCAAAAATATTTTTCTTTTTAATTAATTAATT
Organism: Vicia faba; assembly: GCA_948472305.1. Taxonomy (NCBI): domain Eukaryota; kingdom Viridiplantae; phylum Streptophyta; class Magnoliopsida; order Fabales; family Fabaceae; genus Vicia; species Vicia faba. The sequence continues at coordinate 927,821,875 of OX451741.1, read as the reverse complement.
CAATTATTAATTTAGACTAATTTTTTTATTCAAAAATAACAAAACATGCTTTCTTTAATATAAAGGGTCAAAACCCTAAAAACACTTCGATTTAATTTTCTCGCGCGCGATTAATTTTTGATCAATATTGTAATTGCTTCGGGAATGTAATAGTTTTTTTTAATTAGGAATTTATTTATCGTTTTATTTACTTTTCGCAATTTAATTTTTAAGGGTTTGTCTTTGGCGATGTAAATACCCGACGCCTTGTAATAGCTTAGATTTATTTTCCGCAATTTAATTTCCACAACCCTTAACTGTTAGATGTTTGAATAATAGGCAATGCATGACAAGATCAACTTTAATTTAAAATCAACAGTAGCTCACCATGACATGTACAAAGAAAAATAACTGAAAAACAATACACTCACACATGCCACTATTAGGGTACACCTCACTTGGTTGCCTCAAACATGGTCATTGAGTATAGGAAGTTTTAGAGGTCGCCCTCTTGTCCAAAGATCAAAGTTGCCTCGAAACGGCTACCTCGGATAAAATGATCTAAGACATTAGGGTTACCGCTAAGGCATCCTAACGTTGCTTTAGTGACCACACGTCCCTTAATCGAATTGACCCGAAAACTCCAACGACGGTGCTACCTACTCCTCAATAGTGGGATAGCATTGTCTAAAGGACACTTGTACAGTCTAATTCCTTTTTGAGTAGGTAGATGTTCTTAAGTACTTGCTCTTTTGAAAACAAAAACAAAACTTTTCGCACTTACACTCTCTCCCAAAACAAAACTCTTTTCAAACCCACAATCACAAAGAAAAGCAAACTTTTGAAAACATAATGAGCAAGTACCCAAGAGCCCGTGGATAACCACGGATAGAAAGGGTGCTAACACCTTCCCTTTCTATAATCTACCTCCCGAACCCGAGAAATATCTCAAAAAGGAATTTTTCTGTGCTTTTGTCCTTTCCTTGTTGGATAAAATAAAAGACGGTGGTGACTCTTGCTTACCGCGGCATTTTGCGAAAACAAACGCAAAACGCGAACCATCATTTCCAAAGCAGTCAGTTATATTCCCACCGATCACAAGAGGTCTTTAAATCTTTAACTGGGAGAAGTATCAGAATAATTCTTTGGATGATTTAATCTGAGCTAGAAAAGGTCTACTGAGAGAGTTATCAGAATAAATCTTTGGTTGATTTAATCTGAGCCAACATAAGTCTTTAAATCTTTAACTGGGAGTAGTATCAGAATAAATCTTTGGTCGATTTAATCTGAGCCAGAAAAGGTCTACTGAGAGAAGTTTCATAATAAATTGTTGTTTGATTTAATTTCATCTAGCAGATGTCTTTAAATCTTTAACTGGGGGAAGTAACAGAATAAAACTTTGGCCGATTTAATCTGAGCCAGAAAAGGTCTACTGAAAGAAGTATCAAAATAAATCTTTGTTCGATTTAATGTAAGCCAGAAAAGGTCTACTGAGAGAAGTATCAGAATAAATCTTTGGTCGATTTAATCTGAGCTAGCGGATGTCTTTAAATCTTTAACTGGCAGAAGTATCAGAAAAAATATTTGTTCAATTTAATCTGAGCTAGAAAAGGTCTACTGGGAGAAGTATCAAAATAAATCTTTGGTCGATTTAATCTGAGCCAATAGATGTCTTTAAATCTTTAACTGGGGGGAAGTATCAGAAGAAATCTTTGGTCGATTTAATTTGAGCCAGAAAAGGTCTACTGAGACAAGTATCAGAATAAATATTTTATCGATTTAATCTGAGCCAGCAGATGTCTTTAAATTATTAGCTGGGAGAAGTATCAGAATAAATCTTTGGTCGATTTAATCTGAGCAAGTAGATGTCTTTAAATGTTTAACTGGGGGAAGTATCAGGATACATCTTTGGTCGATTTAATTTGAGCCAGAAAAGGTCTATTGAGAGAAGTATCAGAATAAATATTTGGTTGATTTAATCTGAGCCAACAGATGTCTTTAAATATTTAACTCAGTTAAGTATCAAAATAAATATTTGGTCGATTTAATCTGAGCCAGAAAAGGTCTACTAAGAGAAGTATCAGAATAAATCTTTGGTCGATTTAATCTGAGCCAACTGATGTCTTTAAATATTTAACTAGGAGAAGTATCCGAATAAATCTTTGGTTGATTTAATATGAACCAGAAAAGGTCTACTGAGAGAAGTATCTGAATAAATCTTTGGTCGATTTAATATGAGCTAGTAGATGTTTTTAAATCTTTAACTGGGGGAAGTATCAGAATAAATATTTGGTCGATTTAATCTGAGCCAGAAAAGGTCTACTGAGATAAGTACCAGAATAAATCTTTTGTCAATTTAATTTGAGCCAACAAATGTCTTTAAATCTTTATCTAGGAGAAGTATCAGAAAAAAATCTTTGGTCAATTTAATCTGAGCTAGAAAAGGTCTACTCAGAGAAGTATCAGAATAAATATTTGGTCGATTTAATCTAAGCCAGTAGATGTCTTTAAATCTTTAACTGGTGGAAGTATCAGAATAAATCTTTGTTCGATTTAATTTGAGCCAGAAAAGGTCTACTGAGAGAAGTATCAAAATAAATCTTTGGTCAATCTAATCTGAGCCATTAGATGTCTTTAAATCTTTAACTGGGAGAAATATCATAATATATTTTTGGTCGATTTAATCTGAGTCAAAAAAAGTCTACTGAGTGAAGTATCAGAATAAATGTTTGGTCGATCTAATCTAAGCGAACAAAGGTCTTTATATCTTTAACTGGGAGAAGTATCAGAATAAGTCTTTGGTCGATTTAATCAGATCCAGAAAAGGTCTACTGAGAGAAGTATCAGAACAAATCTTTGTTCGATTTAATCTGAGCCAGCAGATGTCTTTAATTGTTTAACTGGGGTAAGCATGAGAATAAATCTTTGGTCGATTTAAAATGAGCCAGAAAAGGTCTACTGAGAGAAGTATGAGAAAAAAATATTTGGTTAATTTAATTTGAGCCAGCAAACCTCTTTAAATCTTTAACTGGGAGAATTATCAGAATAAATCTTTAGTCAATTTAATCTGAGCCAAAAAAGGTCTACTAAGAGAAGTATCAGAATAAATCTTTGGCCGGTTTAATCTAAGCCAGCAGATGTCTTTAAATCTTTTACTTGGTGAAGTATCAGAATAAATCTTTGGTCGATTTAACCAGAGCTAGAAAAGGTCTACTGAGAGAAGTATCAGAATAAATCTTTGGTCGACTTAATCAGAGCCAAAAGATGTCTTTAAATCTTTAACTGGGGGGAAGTATCAGAAGAAATCTTTGGTCGATTTAATTTGAGCCAGAAAAGGTCTACTGAGACAAGTATCAGAATAAATCTTTTATTGATTTAATCTGAGCCAGCAGATGTCTTTAAATCATTAGCTGGGAGAAGTATCAGAATAAATCTTTGGTCGATTTAATCTGAGCAAGTAGATGTCTTTAAATGTTTAACTGGGGGAAGTATCAGGATACATCTTTGGTCGATTTAATCTGAGCCAGAAAAGGTCTATTGAGAGAAGTATCAGAATAAATATTTGGTTGATTTAATCTGAGCCAGCAAATGTCTTTAAATATTTAACTCGGTGAAGTATCAGAATAAATATTTGGTCGATTTAATCTGAGCCAGAAAAGGTCTACTAAGAGAAGTATCAGAATAAATCTTTGGTCGATTTAATCTGAGCTAGCAGATGTCTTTAAATATTTAACTAGGAGAAGTATCTGAATAAATCTTTGGTTGATTTAATATGAACCAGAAAAGGTCTACTGAGAGAAGTATCTGAATAAATCTTTGGTCGATTTAATATGAGCTAGTAGATGTCTTTAAATCTTTAACTGGGGGAATTATCAGAATAAATATTTGGTCGATTTAATCTGAGCCAGAAAAGGTCTACTGAGATAAGTACCCGAATAAATCTTTTGTCAATTTAATTTGAGCCAACAAATGTCTTTAAATCTTTATCTGGGAGAAGTATCAGAAAAAAATCTTTGGTCGATTTAATCTGAGCTAAAAAAGGTCTACTCAGAGAAGTATCAGAATAAATATTTGGTCGATTTAATCTAAGCCAGTAGATGTCTTTAAATCTTTAACTGGTGGAAGTATCAGAATAAATCTTTGGTCGATTTAATTTGAGCCAGAAAAGGTCTACTGAGAGAAGTATCAAAATAAATCTTTGGTCAATCTAATCTGAGCCATTAGATGTCTTTAAATCTTTAACTGGGAGAAATATCATAATATATTTTTGGTCGATTTAATCTGAGTCAAAAAACGTCTACTGAGTGAAGTATCAGAATAAATGTTTGGTCGATCTAATCTAAGCAAACAGAGGTCTTTATATCTTTAACTGGGAGAAGTATCAGAATAAGTCTTTGGTCGATTTAATCAGATCCAGAAAAGTTCTACTGAGAGAAGTATCAGAATAAATCTTTGTTCGATTTAATCTGAGCCAGCAGATGTCTTTAATTCTTTAACTGGGGTAAGCATGAGAATAAATCTTTGGTCGATTTAAAATGAGCCAGAAAAGGTCTACTGAGAGAAGTATGAGAAAAAAATATTTGGTTAATTTAATTTGAGCCAACAGACCTCTTTAAATCTTTAACTGGGAGAAGTATCAGAATAAATCTTTAGTCAATTTAATCTGAGCCAAAAAAGGTCTACTAAGAGAAGTATCAGAATAAATCTTTGGTCGGTTTAATCTAAGCCAGAAGATGTCTTTAAATCTTTTACTTGGTGAAGTATCAGAATAAATCTTTGGTCGATTTAACCAGAGCCAGAAAAGTTCTACTGAGAGAAGTATCAGAATAAATCTTTGGTCGATTTAATCAGAGCCAAAAAATGTCTTTAAATATTTAACTGGAAGAAGTATCAGAATAAATCTTTGGTCGATTTAATCTGAGCCATAAAAGGTTTATTGAGAGAAGTATCAGATTAAATCTTTGGTCGATTTAATCTGAGCTAGCAGACGTCTTTAAATCCTTAACTGAGGGAAGTATCAGAATAAATCTTTAGTCAATTTAATCTGAGCTAGAAGAGGTCTACTAAGAGAAGTATCCGAATAAATCTTTGGTCGATTTAATCTGAGCCAGAAAAGGTCTACTGAGAAAAGTATCATAATAAACTGTTGTTCGATTTAATTTGAGCTAGTAGATGTCTTTAAATCTTTAACTGGGGGAAGTATCAGAATAAATCTATGGCCGATTTAATCTGAGCCAGAAAAGGTCTTCTGAGAGAAGTATCAGAATAAATCTTTGTTCAATTTAATCTGAGCCAGAAAAGGTCTACTGAGAGTAGTATCAGAATAAATCTTTGGTCGATTTAATCTGAGCTAGCAGATGTCTTTAAATCTTTAACTGGCAGAAGTATCAGAAAAAATATTTGTTCAATTTGATCTGAGCCAGAAAAGGTCTACTGAGAGAAGTATCAAAATAAATATTTGGTCGATTTAATCTGAGCCAGTAGATGTCTTTAAATCTTTAATTGGGGGGTAGTATTAGAATAAATCTTTGGTCAATTTAATTTGAACCAGAAAAGGTCTACCGAGAGAAGTATCATAATAAATCTTTGGTCGATTTAATATGAGCCAGCAGATGTCTTTAAATCTTTAGCAAGGAGAAGTATCAGAATAAATCTTTGGTCGATTTAATCTAAGCCAACATATGTCTTTAAATCTTTAACTTGGGGAAGTATCAGAATAAATCTTTGGTCGATATAGTTTGAGCTAGAAAAGGTCTACTGAGAGAAGTATTAGAATAAATCTTGGGTCGATTTAATCTGAGCCAACATATGTCTTTAAATCTTTAACTGGAAGAAGTATTAGAATACATCTTTGGTCGATTTAATCTGAACCAGAAAAGGTATATTGAGAGAAGTATCAGAATAAATCTTTGGTTGATTTAATATGAGCCACCAGATGTCTTAAAATATTTAACTCGATGAAGTATCAGAATAAATATTTGGTCGATTTAATCTGAGCCAGAAAAGGTCTACTGAGATAAGTACCAGAATAAATCTTTGGTCAATTTAATCTGAGCCTACAGATGTCTTTAAATCTTTATCTGGGAGAAGTATCAGAAGAAAATCTTTTGTCGATATAATCTGAGCCACAAAAGGTCTACTCAAAGAAGTATCAAAATAAATATTTGGTCGATTTAATCTGAGCTAGTAGATGTCCTTAAATCTTTAACTAGTGGAAGTATCAGAATAAATCTTTGGTCGATTTAATTTGATCCAGAAAAGGTCTACTGAGAGAAGTATCAAAATAAATATTTGGTCAATTTAATCTGAGTTATTAGATGTCTTTAAATCTTTAACTCGGAGAAATATAAAAATATATTTTTAGTCGACTTAATCTGAGTCAAAAAATGTCTACTGAGTGAAGTATCAGAATAAATGTTTGGTCGATCTAATCTAAGCCAACAGAGGTCTTTAAATCTTTAACTGGGAGAAGTATCAGAATAAGTCTTTGGTCGATTTAATCAGATCCAGAAAAGGTCTACTGAGAGAAGTATCAGAATAATTCTTTGTTCGATTTAATCTGAACTATCAGATGTCTTTAAATATTTAACTCGGGTAAGCATCAGAATAAATCTTTGGTCGATTTAAACTGAGCCAGAAAAGGTCTACTGAGAGAAGTATAAGAAAAAAATCTTTGGTTAATTTAATCTGAGCCATCATACCTCTTTAAATCATTAACTGGGAGAAGTATCAGAATAAATCTTTGGTCAATTTAATATGAGCCAAAAAAGGTCTACTAAGAGAAGTATCAGAATATATCTTTGGTCGGTTTAATCTAAGCCAGCAGATGTCTTTAAATCTTTAACTGGGCGAAGTATCAGAATAAATCTTTGGTCGATTTAATCTGAGCTAGAAAAGGTCTACTGAGAGAAGTATCGGAATAAATCTTTGGTCGATTTAATCAGAGCCAACAAATGTCTTTAAATCTTTAACTGGAAGAAGTATCAGAATAAATCTTTGGTCGATTTAATCTAAGCCAGAAAAGGTCTATTGAGAGAAGTATCAGATTAAATCTTTGGTCGATTTAATCCGAGCCAACAGACATCATTAAATCCTTAACTGGGGGAAGTATCAGAATAAATCTTTAGTCAATTTAATCTGAGCTAGAAGAGGTGTACTGAGAGAATTATCAGAATAAATCTTTGGTTGATTTAATTTGAGCCAACAAATGTCTTTAAATCTTTAACTTGGGGAAGTATCAGAATAAATCTTTGGTTAATATAATTTGAGCTAGAAAAGGTCTACTCAGAGAAGTATCAGAATAAATCTTGGGTCGATTTAATATGAGCCAACATATGTCTTTAAATATTTAACTGGAAGAAGTATCAGAATACATCTTTGGTCGATTTAATCTGAACCAGAAAAGGTCTATTGAGAGAAGTATCAGAATAAATCTTTGGTTGATTTAATATGAGACACCAGATGTCTTTAAATATTTAACTCAGTGAAGTATCAGAATAAATATTTGGTCGATTTAATATGAGCCAGAAAAGGTCTACTAGGAGAAGTATCAGAATAAATCTTTGGTCAATTTAATATGAGCCAACTAATGTCTTTAAATCTTTAACTAGGAGAAGTATCAGAATAAATCTTTGGTTGATTTAATCTGAACCAGAAAAGGTCTACTGAGAGAAGTATCCGAATAAATCTTTGGCCGATTTAATATGAGCTAGTAGATGTCTTTAAATCTTTAACTGGGGGAAGTATCAGAATAAATATTTGGTCGATTTAATCTGAGCCAGAAAAGGTCTATTGAGATAAGTACCAGAATAAATCTTTGGTCAATTTAATCTGAGCCTACAGATGTCTTTAAATCTTTATCTGGGAGAAGTATCAGAAAAAAATCTTTGGTCGATTTAATCTGAGCCACAAAAGGTCTACTCAAAGAAGTATCAAAATAAATATTTGGTCGATTTAATCAGAGCCAGTAGATGTCTTTAAATCTTTAACTAGTGGAAGTATCAGAATAAATCTTTGGTCGATTTAATTTGATCCAGAAAAGGTCTACTGAGAGAAGTATCAAAATAAATCTTTGGTCAATTTAATCTGAGTTATTAGATGTCTTTAAATCTTTAACTCGGAGAAATATAAAAATATATTTTTGGTCGACTTAATCTGAGTTAAAAAATGTCTACTGAGTGAAGTATCAGAATAAATGTTTGGTCGATCTAATCTAAGCCAACAGAGGTCTTTAAATCTTTAACCTGGAGAAGTATCAGAATAAGTCTTTGGTCGATTTAATCAGATCCAGAAAAGGTCTACTGAGAGAAGTATCAGAATAAATCTTTGTTCGATTTAATCTGAACTAGCAGATGTCTTTAAATATTTAACTCGGGTAAGCATCAGAATAAATCTTTGGTCGATTTAAACTGAGCCAGAAAAGGTCTACTGAGAGAAGTATAAGAAAAAAATCTTTGGTTAATTTAATCTGAGCCATCATACCTCTTTAAATCATTAACTGGGAGAAGTATCAGAATAAATCTTTGGTCAATTTAATATGAGCCAAAAAAGGTCTACTAAGAGAAGTATCAGAATATATCTTTGGTCGGTTTAATCTAAGCCAGCAGATGTCTTTAAATCTTTAACTGGGCGAAGTATCAGAATAAATCTTTGGTCGATTTAATCTGATCTAGAAAAGGTCTACTGAGAGAAGTATCGGAATAAATATTTGGTCGATTTAATCAGAGCCAACAAATGTCTTTAAATCTTTAACTGGAAGAAGTATCAGAATAAATCTTTGGTCGATTTAATCTAAGCCAGAAAAGGTCTATTGAGAGAAGTATCAGATTAAATCTTTGGTCGATTTAATCTGAGCCAGCAGACATCATTAAATCCTTAACTAGGGGAAGTATCAGAATAAATCTTTAGTCAATTTAATCTGAGCTAGAAGAGGTGTACTGAGAGAATTATCAGAATAAATCTTTGGTTGATTTAATTTGAGCCAACAGATGTCTTTAAATCTTTATATTGGGGAAGTATCAGAATAAATCTTTGGTTGATATAATTTGAGCTAGAAAAGGTCTACTCAGAGAAGTATCAGAATAAATCTTGGGTCGATTTAATATGAGCCAACATATGTCTTTAAATATTTAACTGGAAGAAGTATCAGAATACATCTTTGGTCGATTTAATCTGAACCAGAAAAGGTCTATTGAGAGAAGTATAAAAATAAATCTTTGGTTGATTTAATATGAGACACCAGATGTCTTTAAATATTTAAATCGGTGAAGTATCAGAATAAATATTTGGTCGATTTAATATGAGCCAGAAAAGGTCTACTAAGAGAAGTATCATAATAAATCTTTGGTAGATTTAATCTGAGCCAACTGATGTCTTTAAATCTTTAACTAGGAGAAGTATCAGAATAATTCTTTGGTTGATTTAATCTGAACCAGAAAAGGTCTACTGAGAGAAGTATCCGAATAAATCTTTTGCCGATTTAATATAAGCTAGTAGATGTCTTTAAATCTTTAACTGGGGGAAGTATCAGAATAAATATTTGGTCGATTTAATCTGAGCCAGAAAAGGTCTACTGAGATAAGTACAGAATAAATCTTTGGTCAATTTAATCTGAGCCTACAGATGTCTTTAAATCTTTATCTGGGAGAAGTATCAGAAAAAAATCTTTGGTCGATTTAATCTGAGCCACAAAAGGTCTACTCAAAGAAGTATCAAAATAAATATTTGGTCGATTTAATCTGAGCTAGTAGATGTCTTTAAATCTTTAACTAGTGGAAGTATCAGAATAAATCTTTGGTCGATTTAATTTGATCTAGAAAAGGTCTACTGAGAGAAGTATCAAAATAAATCTTTGGTCAATTGAATCTGAGTTATTAGATGTCTTTAAATCTTTAATTCGGAGAAATATAAAAATATATTTTTGGTCGACTTAATCTGAGTCAAAAAATGTCTACTGAGTGAAGTATCAGAATAAATGTTTGGTCGATCTAAACTAAGCCAACAGAGGTCTTTAAATCTTTAACTGGGAGAAGTATCAGAATAAATCTTTGTTCGATTTAATCTGAACTAGCAGATGTCTTTAAATATTTAACTCGGGTTAGCATCAGAATAAATCTTTGGTCGATTTAAACTGAGCCAGAAAAGGTCTACTGAGAGAAGTATAAGAAAAAAATCTTTGGTTAATTTAATCTGAGCCATCATACCTCTTTAAATCATTAACTGGGAGAAGTATCAGAATAAATCTTTGGTCAATTTAATATGAGCCAAAAAAGGTCTACTAAGAGAAGTATCAGAATATATCTTTGGTCGGTTTAATCTAAACCAGCAGATGTATTTAAATCTTTAACTGGGCGAAGTATCAGAATAATTCTTTGGTCAATTTAATCTGAGCCATTAGATGTCTTTAAATCTTTAACTGGGAGAAATATCAGAATATAATTTTGGTCGATTTAATCTGAGTAAAAAAATGTCTACTGAGTGAAGTATCAGAATAAATGTTTTGTCGATCTAATCTAAGCCAACAGAGGTCTTTAAATCTTTAACTGGGAGAAGTATCAGAATAAGTCTTTGGTCGATTTAATCAGATCCAGAAAAGGTCTACTGAGAGAAGTATCAGAATAAATCTTTTTTCGATTTAATCTGAACCAGCAGATGTCTTTAAATATTTAACTGGGGTAAGCATCAGAATAAATCTTTGGTCGATTTAATCTGAGCCAATAGATGTCTTTAAATCTTTAACTGGAAGAAGTATCAGAATACATCTTTGGTCGAATTTATCTGAGCCAGAAAAGATCTATTGAGAGAAGTATCAGAATAAATCTTTGGTTGATTTAATATGAGCAAGCAGATGTCTTTAAATATTTAACTCGATGAAGTATCAGAATAAATATTTGGTCGATTTAATATGAGCCAGAAAAGGTCTACTAAGAGAAGTATCAGAATAAATCTTTGGTAGATTTAATCTGAGCCAACTGATGTCTTTAAATCTTTAATTAGGAGAAGTATCAGAAAAAATCTTTGGTTGATTTAATCTGAACCAGAAAAGGTCTAGTGAGAAGTATCCGAATAAATCTTTGGCCGATTTAATATGAGCTAGTAGATGTCTTAAAAATCTTTAACTGGGGGAAGTATCAGAATAAATATTTGGTCGATTTAATCTGAGCCAGAAAAGGTCTACTGAGATAAGTACCAGAATAAATCTTTGGTCAATTTAATTTTAGCCTAAATATGTCTTTAAATCTTTATCTGGGAGAAGTATCAGAAAAAAATCTTTGGTCGATTTAATCTGAGCCACAAAAGGTCTACTCAAAGAAGTATCAAAATAAATATTTGGTCGATTTAATCTGAGCAAGTAGATGTCTTTAAATCTTTAATTAGTGGAAGTATCAGAATAAATCTTTGGTCGATTTAATTTGATCCAGGAAAGGTCTACTGAGAGAAGTATAAAAATAAATCTTTGGTCAATTTAATCTGAGTTATTAGATGTCTTTAAATTTTTAACTGGGAGAAATATCAAAATATATTTTTGGTCGACTTAATCTGAGTCAAAAAATGTCTACTGAGTGAAGTATCAGAATAAATTTTGGTCGATCTAATCTAAGCCAACAGAGGTCTTTAAATCTTTAACTGGGAGAAGTATCAGAATAAGTCTTTGGTCGATTTAATCAGATCCAGAAAAGGTCTACTGAGAGAAGTATCAGAATAAATCTTTGTTCGATTTAATCTGAACCAGCAGATGTCTTTAAATATTTAACTGGGGTAAGCATCAGAATAAATCTTTGGTCGATTCAAACTGAGCCAGAAAAGGTCTACTGAGAGAAGTATAAGAAAAAAATCTTTGGTTAATTTAATCTGAGCCAGCATACCTCTTTAAATCTTTAACTGGGAGAAGTATCAGAATAAATCTTTTGTCAATTTAATATGAGCCAAAAAATGTCTACTAAGAGAATTATCAGAATAAATCTTTGGTCGGTTTAATCTGAGCCAGAAAAGGACTACTGAGAGAAGTATCAGAATAAATCTTTGGTCGATTTAATCAGAGCCAGCAAATGTCTTTAAATCTTTAACTGGAAGAAGTATCAGAATAAATCTTTGGTCGATTTAATCTGAGCCAGAAAAAGTTCTATTGAGAGAAGTATCAGATTAAATTTTTGGTCGATTTAATCTTAGCCAGTAGACGTCTTTAAATCCTTAACTGGGGGAAGTATCAGAATAAATATTTAGTCAATTTAATCCGAGCTATAAGAGGTCTACTGAGATAAGTTTCAGAATAAATCTTTGGTTGATTTAATCTGAGCCAACAAATGTCTTTAAATCTTTAACTGGGAGAAGTATCAGAATAAATCTTTGGTCGATTTAATCTAAGCCAGAAAAGGTCTACTGAGAGATGTATCACAATAAATTGTTGTTCGATTTAATTTGATCTAGCAGATGTCTTTAAATCTTTAATTGGGGGAAGTATCAAAATAAATCTTTGGCCGATTTAATCTGAGCCAGAAAAGGTCTACTGAGAGAAGTATCAGAATAAATCTTTGGTCGATTTAATTTGAGCCAGAAAAGGTCTACTGAGAGAAGTATCAGAATAAATCTATGGTCGATTTAATCTGAGCCAACAAATGTCTTTAAATCTTTAGCTGGGAGAAGTATCAGAATAAATCTTTGGTCGATTTAATATAAGCCAGCAGATGTCTTTAAATCTTTAACTTGGGGAAGTATCAGAATAAATCTTTGGTCGATATAATTTGAGCTAGAAAAGGTCTACTGAGAGAAGTATCAGAATAAATCTTTGGTCGATTTTATCTGAGCCAACAGATGTCTTTAAATCTTTAACTGGAAGAAGTATCAGAATACATCTTTGGTCGATTTAATCTGAGCCAGAAAAGGTCTATTGAGAGAAGTATTAGAATAAATCTTTGGTTGATTTAATATGAGCCAACAGATGTCTTTAAATATTTAACTCGGCGAAGTATCAGAATAAATATTTGATCAATTTAATATGAGCCAGAAAAGGTCTACTAAGAGAAGTATTAGAATAAATCTTTGGTCGATTTAATCTGAGCCAACTGATGTCTTTAAATATTTAACTAGGAGAAGTATCAGAATAAATCTTTGGTTGATTTAATCTGAACCAGAAAAGGTCTACTGAGAGAAGTATCCGAATAAATCTCTGGTCGATTTAATATGAGCTAGTAGATGTCTTTAAATCTTTAACTGGGGGAAGTATCAAAATAAATATTTGGTCGATTTAATCTGAGCCAGAAAAGGTCTACTGAGATAAGTACCAGAATAAATCTTTGGTCAATTTAATCTGAGCCAACAAATGTCTTTAAATCTTTATCTGGGAGAAGTATCAGAAAAAAATCTATGGTCGATTTAATCTGAGCTAGAAAAGGTCTACTCAGAGAAGTATCAGAGTAAATATTTGGTCGATTTAATCTGAGCCAGTAGATGTCTTTAAATCTTTAACTAGTGGAAGTATTAGAATAAATATTTGGTCGATTTAATTTGATCCAGAAAAGGTCTACTGAGAGAAGTATCAAAATAAATCTTTGGTTAATTTAATCTGAGCCATTAGATGTCTTTAAATCTTTAACTGGGAGAAATATTAGAAAATATTTTTTGTCGATTTAATCTGAGTCAAAAAATGTCTACTGAGTGAAGTATCAGAATAAATGTTTGGTCGATCTAATCTAAGCCAACAGAGGTCTTTAAATTTTAACTGGGAGAAGTATCAGAATAAGTATTTGGTGGATTTAATCAGATGTAGAAAAGGTCTACTGAGAGAAGTATAAGAATAAATCTTTGTTCGATTTAATCTGAGCCAGCAGATGTCTTTAAATATTTAACTGGGGTAAGCATCAGAATAAATCTTTGGTCGATTTAAACTGAGCCAAAAAAGGTCTACTGAGAGAAGTATAAGAAAAAAATCTTTGGTCAATTTAATATGAGCCAATAAAAGGTCTACTAAGAGAAGTATCAGAATAAATCTTTGATCGGTTTAATCTAAGCCAACAGATGTCTTTAAAGCTTTAACTGGGCGAAGTATCTGAATAAATCTTTGGTCGATTTAATTTTAGCCAGAAAAAGGTCTACTGAGAGAAGTATCAGAATAAATATTTGGTCGATTTAATCAGAGCCAACAAATGTCTTTAAATCTTTAACTGGAAGTAGTATCAGAATAAATCTTTGGTCGATTTAATCTGAGCCAGAAAAGGTCTACTGAGAGAAGTATCAGATTAAATCTGGGTCGATTTAATCTGAGCCAGCAGACGTCTTTAAATCCTTAACTGGGGGAAGTATCAGAAAAAATATTTAGTCAATTTAATCTGAGCTAGAAGAGGTCTATTGAGAGAAGTATCAGAATAAATCTTTGGTCTATTTAATCTGAGCCAGTAGATGTCTTTAAATCTTTACTGGGAGAAGTATCAGAATAATACTTTGGTCGATTTAATTTGAGCCAGAAAAGGTCTACTGAGAGAAGTATCAGAATAAATTTTTGAACTATTTAATCTGAGCCAGCAAATGTCTTTAAATATTTAGCTGGGAGAAGTATCAGAATAAATCTTTGGTCGATTTAATCTGAGCCAAAAAAGGTCTACTGAGTGAAGTATCATAATAAATATTTGGTCGATTTAATCTGAGCCAGCAAAGGTCTTTAAATCTTTAACTGAGAGAAGTATCAGAATAAATCTTTGGTCGATTTAATCTGAGACATAAAAGGTCTACTGAGAGAAGTATCAGCATAAATATTCGGTCGATTTAATCTGAGCCAACAGGGGTCTTTAAATCTTTAACTGGGAGAAGTATCAGAATAAATCTTTGGTTGAATTAATCTGAGCCAGAAAAGGTCTACTGAGAGAAGTATCAGAATACATTTTTGGTCACTTTGATCTGAGCCAGCATATGTCTTTAAATCTTTAAGTAGGAGAAGTATCAGAATAAATCTTTGGCCGATTTAATCTGAGCCAGAAAAGGTCTACTGAGAGAAGTATCATAATAAATCTTTGTTCAATTTAATCTGAGCCAGAAAAAGTCTACTGAGAGAAGTATCAAAAGAAATCTTTGGTCGATTTAATCTGAGCTAGCAGATGTCTTTAAATCTTTAATTGGCAAAAGTATTAGAAAAAATCTTTGTTTAATTTAATCTGAGCCAGAAAAGGTCTACTGAGAGAAGTTTCAAAATAAATCTTTGGTCGATTTAATCTGAGCCAATAGATGTCTTTAAATCTTTAACTGGGGGGAAGTATCAGAATAAATCTTGGGTCAATTTAATTTGAGCCAGAAAAGGTCTACTGAGATAAGTATCAGAATAAATCTTTGGTCGATTTAATCTGAGCCAGCAGATGTCTTTAAATCTTTAGTTGGGAGAAGTATCAGAATAAATCTTTAGTCGATTTAATCTAAGCCAGCAGATGTCTTTAAATCTTTAACTGGGGAAAGTATCAGAATAAATCATTGGTCGATATAATTTAAGCTAGAAAAGGTTTACTGAGAGAATTATCAGAATTAATCTTTGGTCGATTTAATCTGAGCCAGCAGATGTCTTTAAATCTTTAACTGGAAGAAGTATCAGAATACATCTTTGGTCGATTTAATCTGAGCCAGAAAAGGTCTATTGAGAGAAGTATCAGAATAAATCTTTGGTTGATTTAATCTGAACCATTAGATGTCTTTAAATCTTTAACTGGGAGAAATATCAGAATCTATTTTTGGTCGATTTAATATGAGTCAAAAAATGTCTACTGAGTGAAGTATCAGAATAAATGTTTGGTCGATGTAATCTAAGCCAACAGAGGTCTTCAAATCTTTAACTGGGAGAAGTATCAGAATAAGTCTTTGGTCGATTTAATCAGATCCAGAAAAGGTCTACAGAGAGAAGTATCAGAATAAATCTTTGTTCGATTTAATCTGAGCCAGCAAATGTCTTTAAATCTTTAACTGTTGGAATTATCAGAATAAATATTTCGTCAATTTAATCTGAGCCAGAAAAGGTCTACTGAGATAAGTACCAGAATAAATCTTTGGTCAATTTAATATGAGCCAACAAATGTCTTTAAATCCTTATCTGGGAGAAGTATCAGAAAAAAATATTTGGTCGATTTAATCTGAGCCAGAAATGGTCTACTCAGAGAAGTATCAGAATAAATATTTGATCGATTTAATCTGATTCAGTAGATGTCTTTAAATCTTTAACTGGTGGAAGTATCAGAATAAATCTTTGGTCGATTTAATTTGAGCAAGAAAAGTTCTACTGAGAGAAGTATCAAAATAAATCTTTGTTCAATTTAATCTAAGCCATTAGATGTCTTTAAATCTTTAACTGGGAGAAACATCATAATATATTTTTGGTCGATTTAATCTGAGTAAAAAAATGTCTACTGAGTGAAGTATCAGAATAAATGTTTGGTCGATCTAATCTAAGCCAACAGAGGTCTTTAAATCTTTAACTGGGAGAAGTATCAGAATAAGTCTTTGGTCGATTTAATCAGATCCAGAAAAGGTCTACTGAGAGAAGTATCAGAATAAATCTTTGTTCGATTTAATTAGAGCTAACAAATGTCTTTAAATCTTTAACTGGAAGAAGTATCAGAATAAATCTTTGGTCGATTTAATCTGAGCCAGAAAAGGTCTATTGAGAGAAGTATCAGAATAAATCTTTGGTCGATTTAATATGAGCCAGCAGATGTCTTTAAATCTTTAACTAGGAGAATTATCAGAATAAATCTTTGGTCGATTTAATCTGAGCCAGAAAAGGTCTACTGAGAGAAGTATCAGAATAAATCTTTGGTTGATTTAATCTGAGCCTACAGATGTCTTTAAATCTTTAATTGGGAGAGGTATCAGAATAAATCTTTGGTCGATTTAATCTGAGTCAGAAAAGGTCTACTGAGAGAAGTATCATAATAATTTGTTGTTCGATTTAATTTGAGCCAGTAGATGTCTTTAAATCTTTAACTGGGGGAAGTATCAGAATAAATCTTTGGCCGATTTAATCTGAGCCAGAAAAGGTCTATTGAGAGAAGTATCAGAATAAAGCTTTTTTCGATTTAATCTGAGCATGAAAAGGTCTACTGAGAGAAGTATCAGAATAAATCTTTGGTCGATTTAATCTGAGCTAGAAGATGTCTTTAAATCCTTAACTATCAGAAGTATCAGAAAAAATCTTTGTTCAATTTAATCTGAGCCAGAAAAGGTCTACTGAGAGAAGTATCAAAATAAATCTTTGGTCGATTTAATCTGCGCCAGTAGATGTCTTTAAATCTTTAACTGGGGGGAAGTATAATAATAAATCTTTGTTCGATTTAATTTGAGCCAGAAAAGGTCTACGGAGTGAAGTATCAGAATAAATTTTTGGTCAATTTAATCTGAGCCAGCAAATGTCATTAAATATTTAGCTGGGAGAAGTATCAGAATAAATCTTTGGTCGATTTAATCTGAGCCAGAAAAGGTCTACTGAGAGAAGTATCATAATAAATCTTTGGTCAATTTAATCTGAGCTAGAAGATGTCTTTAAATCCTTAACTATCAGAAGTATCAGAAAAAATCTTTGTTCAATTTAATCTGAGCTAGAAAAGGTCTACTGAGAGAAGTATCAAAATAAATCTTTGGTCGATTTAATCTGAGCCAGTAGATGTCTTTAAATATTTAACTGGGGGGAAGTATCAGAATAAATCTTTGTTCGATTTAATTTGAGCCAGAAAAGGTCTACGGAGTGAAGTATCAGAATAAATTTTTGGTCAATTTAATCTGAGCCAGCAAATTTCGTTAAATATTTAGCTGGGAGAAGTATCAGAATAAATCTTTGGTCGATTTAATCTGAGCCAGAAAAGGTCTACTGAGAGAAGTATCATAATAAATCTTTGGTCACTTTAATCTGAGCCAGCAAAGGTCTTTAAATCTTTAACTGGGAGAAGTATCAGAATAAATCTTTGGTCGATTTAATCTGAGCCAGAAAAGGTCTACTGAGAGAAGTATCAAAATAAATTTTTGGTCAATTTGATATGAGCCAGCATATGTCTTTAAATCTTTAACTAGGAGAAGTATCAGAATAAATATTTGGCGGATTTAATCTGAGCCAGAAAAGGTCTACTGAGAGAAGTATAAGAATAAATCTTTGTTCAATTTAATCTAAGCCAGAAAAGGTATACTAAGAGAAGTATCAGAATAAATCTTTGGTCGATTTAATATGAGCTAGCAGATGTCTTTAATTGGAAGAAGTATCAGAATAAATCTTTGTTAAATTTAATCTGTGCCAGAAAAGGTCTACTGAGAGAAGTATCAAAATAAATCTTTGGTCGATTTAATCTGAGCCAATAGATGTCTTAAAATCTTTAACTGGGGGGAAGTATCAGAATAAATCTTTGGTCGATTTAATTTGAGCCAGAAACGTCTACTGAGAGAAGTATCAGAATAAATCTTTGGTCGATTTAATCTGAGCCAGCAGATATCTTTAAATCTTTAGCTGGGAGAAGTATCAGAATAAATCTTTAGTCGATTTAATCTAAGCCAGCAGATGTCTTTAAATCTTTAACTAAGGAAAGTATCAGAATAAATCTTTGGTCGATATAATTTAAGCTAGAAAAGGTCTACTGAGATAAGTATCAGAATACATCTTTGGTCGATTTAATCTGAGCCAGCAGATGTCTTTAAATCTTTAACTGGAAGAAGTATCAGAATAAATCTTTGGTTGATTTAATCTGAACCAGAAAAGGTCTACTGAGAGAAGTATCTGAATAAATCTTTGGTCGATTTAATCTGAGCTAGCAGATGTCTTTAAATATTTAACTGGGGGAATTATCAGAATAAATTTTTCGTCGATTTAATCTGAGCTAGAAAAGGTCTACTAAGAGAAATATCAGAATAAATCTTTGGTCGATTTAATATGAGCCAACAAATGTCCTTAAATCCTTATCTGGGAGAAGTATCAGAAAAAAAAATTTGGTCGATTTAATCTGAGCCAGAAATGGTCTACTCAGAGAAGTATCAGAATAAATATTTGATCGATTTAATCTGATTCAGTAGATGTCTTTAAATTTTTAACTGGTGGAAGTATCAGAATAAATCTTTGGTCGATTTAATTTGATCCAGAAAAGGTCTACTGAGAGAAGTATCAAAATAAATCTTTGGTCAATTTAATTTGAGCCATTAGATGTCTTTAAATCTTTAACTGGGAGAAATATCATATTATATTTTTGGTCGATTTAATCTGAGTCAAAAAATGTCTACTGAGTGAAGTATCAGAATAAATGTTTGGTCGATTTAATCAGATCCAGAAAAGGTCTACTGAGAGAAGTATCAGAATAAATATTTGTTCGATTTAATCAGAGCCAAGAAATGTCTTTAAATCTTTAATTGGAAGAAGTATCAGAATAAATCTTTGATCGATTTAATCTTAGCCAGAAAAGGTCTATTGAGAGAAGTATCAGACTAAATCTTTGGTCGATTTAATCTGAGCCAGCAGACGTCTTTAAATCCTTAACTAGGGGAAGTATCAGAATAAATCTTTAGTCAATTTAATTTGAACCAGAAAAGGTCTACTGGGAGAAGTATCAGAATAATTCTTTGGTTGATTTAATCTGAGCCAACAGATGTCTTTAAATCTTTAACTGGGGGAAGTATCAGAATAAATATTTGGTCGATTTAATCTGAGCCAGAAAAGGTCTACTGAGATAAGTACCAGAATAAATCTTTTGTCAATTTAATTTGAGCCAACAAATGTCTTTAAATCTTTATCTGGGAGAAGTATCAGAAAAAAATCTTTGGTCGATTTAATCTGAGCTAGAAAAGGTCTACTCAGAGAAGTATCAGAATAAATATTTGATCGATTTAATCTAAGCCAGTAGATGTCTTTAAATCTTTAACTGGTGGAAGTATCAAAATAAATCTTTGGTCGATTTAATTTGAGCCAGAAAAGGACTACTGAGAGAAGTATCAAAATAAATCTTTGGTCAATCTAATCTGAGCCATTAGATGTCTTTAAATCTTTAATTGGGAGAACTATCATAATATATTTTTGGTCGATTTAATCTGAGTCAAAAAAAGTCTACTGAGTGAAGTATCAGAATAAATGTTTGGTCGATCTAATCTAAGCCAACAGAGGTCTTTATATCTTTAACTGGGAGAAGTATCCGAATAAGTCTTTGGTCGATTTAATCAGATCCAGAAAAGGTCTACTGAGAGAAGTATCAGAATAAATCTTTGTTCGATTTAATCTGAGCCAGCAGATGTCTTTAAATCTTTAACTGGGGTAAGCATGAGAATAAATCTTTGGTCGATTTAAAATGAGCCAGAAAAGGTGTACTGAGAGAAGTATGAGAAAAAAATATTTTGTTAATTTAATTTGAGCCAGCAGACCTCTTTAAATCTTTAACTGGGAGAAGTATCAGAATAAATCTTTGGTCAATTTAATCTGAACCAGAAATGGTCTACTAAGAGAAGTATCAGAATAAATCTTTGGTCGGTTTAATCTAAGCCAGCAAATGTCTTTAAATCTTTAACTTGGTGAAGTATCAGAATAAATCTTTGGTCGATTTAACCAGAGCCAAAAAAGGTCTATTAAGAGAAGTATCAGAATAAATCTTTGGTCGATTTAATCAGAGCCAAAAAATGTCTTTAAATATTTAACTGGAAGAAGTATCAGAATAAATCTTTGGTCGATTTAATCTGAGCCAGAAAAGGTCTATTGAGAGAAGTATCAGATTAAATCTTTGGTCGATTTAATCTGAGCTAGCAGACGTCTTTAAATCCTTAACTGGGGGAAGTATCAGAATAAATCTTTAGTCAATTTAATCTGAGCTAGAAGAGGTCTACTAAGAGAAGTATCAGAATAAATATTTGGTTGATTTAATATGAACCAACAGATGTCTTTGAATCTTTAAGTGAGAGAAGTATTAGAATAAATCTTTGGTCGATTTAATCTGAGCCAGAAAAGGTCTACTAAGAGAAGTATCATAATAAATTGTTGTTCGATTTAATTTGAGCTAGTAGATGTCTTTAAATATTTAACTGGGGGAAGTATCAGAATAAATCTATGGCCGATTTAATCTGAGCCAGAAAAGGTCTTCTGAGAGAAGTATCAGAATAAATCTTTGTTCGATTTAATCTGAGCCAGAAAAGGTCTATTGAGAGAAGTATCAGAATAAATCTTTGGTCGATTTAATCTGAGCTAGCAGATGTCTTTAAATCTTTAACTGGCAGAAGTATCAGAAAAAATATTTGTTCAATTTAATCTAAGCCAGAAAAGGTCTACTGAGAGAAGTATCAAAATAAATCTTTGGTCGATTTAATCTGAGCCAGTAGATGTCTTTAAATCTTTAACTGGGGGGAAGTATCAGAATAAATCTTTGGTCGATTAAATTTGAACCAGAAAAGGTCTACCGAGAGAAGTATCATAATAAATCTTTGGTCGATTTAATCTGAGCCAGCAGATGTCTTTAAATCTTTAGCTGGGAGAAGTATCAGAATAAATCTTTGGTTGATATAGTTTGAGCTAGAAAAGGTCTACTGAGAGAAGTATTAGAATAAATCTTGGGTCGATTTAATCTGAGCCAACAGATGTCTTTAAATCTTTAACTGGAAGAAGTATCAGAATACATCTTTGGTCGATTTAATCTGAACCAGAAAAGGTCTATTGAGAGAAGTATCAGAAAAAATCTTTGGTTGATTTAATATGAGCCACCAGATGTCTTTAAATATTTAACTCGGTGAAGTATCAGAATAAATATTTGGTCGATTTAATATGAGACAAAAAAGGTTTACTAAGAGAAGTATCAGAATAAATCTTTGGTCGATTTAATCTGAGCCAACTGATGTCTTTAAATCTTTAACTAGGAGAAGTATCAGAATAAATCTTTGGTTGATTTAATCTGAACCAGAAAAGTTCTACTGAGAGAAGTATCCGAATAAATCTTTGGTCGATTTAATATGAGCTAGTAGATGTCTTTAAATCTTTAACTGGGGGAAGTATCAAAATAAATACTTGGTCGATTTAATCTGAGCCAGAAAAGGTCTACTGAGATAAGTACCAGAATAAATCTTTGGTCAATTTAATCTGAGCTAACAAATGTCTTTAAATTATCATCTGGGAGAAGTATTAGAAGAAAATCTTTTGTCGATTTAATCTGAGCCACAAAAGGTCTACTTAAAGAAGTATCAGAATAAATATTTGGTCGATTTAATCTGAGCCAGTAGATGTCTTTAAATATTTAACTAGTGGAAGTATCAGAATGAATCTTTGGTCGATTTAATTTGATCCAGAAAAGGTCTACTGAGAGAAGTATCAAAATAAATCTTTGGTCAATTTAATCTGAGCCATTAGATGTCTTTAAATCTTTAACTGGGAGAAATATCAGAATATATTTTTGGTCGATTTAATCTGAGTCAAAAAATGTCTACTGAGTGAAGTATCAGAATAAATGTTTTGTCGTTCTAATCTAAGCCAACAGAGGTCTTTAAATCTTTAACTGGGAGAAGTATCAGAATAAGTCTTTTGTCGATTTAATCAGATCCAGAAAAGGTCTACTGAGGGAAGTATCAGAATAATTCTTTGTTCAATTTAATCTGAGCCAGCAGATGTCTTTAAATATTTAACTGGGGTAAGCATCAGAATAAATCTTTCGTCGATTTAACCTGAGCCAATAGATGTCTTTAAATCTTTAACTGGAAGAAGTATCAGAATACATCTTTGGTCGATTTAATCTGAGCCAGAAAAGGTCTATTGAGAGAAGTATCAGAATAAATGTTTGGTTGATTTAATATGAGCAAGCATATGTCTTTAAATATTTAACTCGGTGAAGTATCAGAATAAATATTTGGTCGATTTAATATGAGCCAGAAAAGGTCTACTAAGAGAAGTATCAGAATAAATCTTTGGTAGATTTAATCTGAGCTAACTGATGTCTTTAAATCTTTAACTAGGAGAAGTATCAGAATAAATCTTTGGTTGATTTAATCTGAACCAGAAAAGGTCTACTGAGAGAAGTATCCGAATAAATCTTTGGCCGATTTATTATGAGCTAGTAGATGTCTTTAAATCTTTAACTGGGGGAAGCATCAGAATAAATATTTGGTCGATTTAATCTGAGCCAGAAAAGGTCTACTGAGATAAGTACCAGAATAAATCTTTGGTTAATTTAATCTGAGCCTACAGATGTCTTTAAATCTTTATCTGGGAAAAGTATCAGAAAAAAAATCTTTGGTCGATTTAATCTGAGCCACAAAAGGTCTACTCAAAGAAGTATCAAAATAAATATTTGGTCGATTTAATCTGAGCTAGTAGATGTCTTTAAATCTTTAACTAGTGGAAGTATCAGAATAAATCTTTGGTCGATTTAATTTGATCCAGAAAAGGTCTACTGAGAGAAGTATCAAAAAAAATCTTTGTTCAATTTAATCTGAGCCATTAGATGTCTTTAAATCGTTAACTGGGAGAAATATTAGAATATATTTTTGGTCGATTTAATCTGAGTCAAAAAATGTCTACTGAGTGAAGTATCAGAATAAATGTTTTGTCGTTCTAATCTAAGCCAACAGTGGTCTTTAAATCTTTAACTGGGAGAAGTATCAGAATAAGTCTTTTGTCGATTTAATGAGATCCAGAAAAGGTCTATTGAGGGAAGTATCAGAATAATTCTGTGTTCAATTTAATCTGAGCCAGCAGATGTCTTTAAATATTTAACTGGGGTAAGCATCAGAATAAATCTTTCGTCGATTTAACCTGAGCCAATAGATGTCTTTAAATCTTTAACTGGAAGAAGTATCAGAATACATCTTTGGTCGATTTAATCTGAGCCAGAAAAGGTCTATTGAGAGAAGTATCAGAATAAATGTTTGGTTGATTTAATATGAGCAAGCATATGTCTTTAAATATTTAACTCGGTGAAGTATCAGAATAAATATTTGGTCGATTTAATATGAGCCAGAAAAGGTCTACTAAGAGAAGTATCAGAATAAATCTTTGGTAGATTTAATCTGAGCTAACTGATGTCTTTAAATCTTTAACTAGGAGAAGTATCAGAATAAATCTTTGGTTGATTTAATCTGAACCAGAAAAGGTCTACTGAGAGAAGTATCCAAATAAATCTTTGGCCGATTTATTATGAGCTAGTAGATGTCTTTAAATCTTTAACTGGGGGAAGCATCAGAATAAATATTTGGTCGATTTAATCTGAGCCAGAAAAGGTCTTCTGAGATAAGTACCAGAATAAATCTTTGGTTAATTTAATCTGAGCCTACAGATGTCTTTAAATCTTTATCTGGGAGAAGTATCAGAAAAAAATCTTTGGTCGATTTAATCTGAGCCACAAAAGGTCTACTCAAAGAAGTATCAAAATAAATATTTGGTCGATTTAATCTGAGCTAGTAGATGTCTTTAAATCTTTAACTAGTGGAAGTATCAGAATAAATCTTTGGTCGATTTAATTTGATCCAGAAAAGGTCTACTGAGAGAAGTATCAAAATAAATCTTTGGTTAATTTAATATGAGTTATTAGATGTCTTTAAATCTTTAACTGGGAGAAATATCAAAATATATTTTTGGTCGACTTAATCTGAGCCAGCAGACGTCTTTAAATCCTTAATTGGGGGAAGTATCAAAATAAATCTTTAGTCAATTTAATTTGAACCAGAAAAGGTCTACTGGGAGAAGTATCAGAATAAATCTTTGGTCGATTTAATCTGAGCTAGCAGATGTCTTCAAATCTTTAATTGGCAGAAGTATCAGAAAAAATCTTTGTTCAATTTAATCTGAGTCAGAAAAGGTCTACTGAGAGAAGTATCAAAATAAATCTTTGGTCGTTTTAATATGAGCCAGTAGATGTCTTTAAATCTTTAACTGGGGGGAAGTATCAGAAATAATCTTTGTTCGATTTAATCTAAACCTGAAAAGGTCTACTGAGAGAAGTATCATAATAAATCTTTGGTCGATTTAATCTGAGCCAGTAGATGTCTTTAAATCTTTAACTGGGAGAAGTATCAGAATAAATCTTTGTTCGATTTAATCTGATCCAGAAAAGGTCTATTGAGAGAAGTATCAGAATAAATCTTTGGTTGATTTAATCTGAGCCAACAAATGTCTTTAAATCTTTAACTAGGAGAAGTATCAGAATAAATCTTTGGTCGATGTAATCTGAGCCAGAAAAGGTCTACTGAGAGAAGTATCATAATAAATTGTTATTCGATTTAATTTGAGCTAGTAGATGTCTTTAAATCTTTAACTGGGGGAAGTATCAGAATAAATCTTTGGCCGATTTAATCTGAGCCAAAAAAGGTCTAATTAGATAAGTATCAGAATAAATCTTTGTTCGATTTAATCTGAGCCAGAAAAGGTCTACTGAGAGAAGTATCAGAATAAATCTTTGGTCGATTTAATCTAAGCTAGCAGATGTCTTTAAATCTTTAACTGGAAGAAGTATCAGAAATAATCTTTTTTCAATTTAATCTGAGCCAAAAAAGGTCTACTGAGAGAAGTATCAAAATAAATCTTTGGTCGATTTAATCTGAGCCAGTAGATGTCTTTAAATATTTAATTGGGGGAAGTATCAGAATAAATCTTTAGTCGATTTAATTTGAGCCAGAAAAGGTCTACTGAGAGAAGTATCAGAATAAATCTTTGGTCTATTTAATCTGAGCCAGCAGATGTCTTTAAATATTTAGCTGGGAGAAGTATCAGATTAAATTTTGGTCAATTTAATCTGAGCCAGAAAAGGTCTACTGAGAGAAGTATCAGAATAAATCTTTGGTCTATTTAATCTGAGCCAGTAGAGGTCTTTAAATCTTTAACTGGGAGAAGTATCAGAATAAATCTTTGGTCGATTTAATCTGAGTCAGAAAAGGTCTACTGACAGAAGTATCAGAATAAATTGTTGTTCGATTTAATTTGAGCCAGTAGATGTCTTTAAATCTTTAACTGGGGGAAGTATCAGAATAAATCTTTGGCCGATTTAATCTGAGCCAGAAAAGGTCTAACGAGAGAAGTATCAGAATAAATCTTTGTTCGATTTAATCTGAGCCAGAAAAGGTCTACTGAGAGAAGTATAAGAATAAATCTTTGGTTGATTTAATCTGAGCTAGCAGATGTCTTTAAATCCTTAACTGGAAGAAGTATTAAAAAAAATCTTTGTTCAATTTAATCTGAGCCATAAAAGGTCTACTGAGAGAAGTATCAAAATAAATCTTTGGTCAATTTAATCTGAGCCAGCAAATGTCTTTAAATAATTAGCTGGGAGAAGTATCAGAATAAATCTTTGGACAATTTAATCTGAGCCAGAAAAGGTCTACTGAGAGAAGTATCATAATAAATCTTTGGTCGATTTAATCTGAGCCAGCAAAGGTCTTTAAATCTTTAACTGGGAGAAGTATCAGAATAAATCTTTGATCGATTTAATCTGAGCCAGAAAAGGTCTACTGAGAGAAGTATCAGAATAAATCTTTGTTCAATTTAATCTGAGCCAAAAAAGGTCTACTTAGAGAAGTATCAAAATAAATCTTTAGTCGATTTAATCTGAGCTAGCAGATGTCTTTAAATCTTTAATTGGCAGAAGTATCAGAAAAAATCTTTGTTCAATTTAATCTGAGCCAGAAAAGGTCTACTGAGAGAAGTATCAAAATAAATCTTTGGTCGATTTAATCTGAGCCAATAGATGTCTTTAAATCTTTAACTCGGGGGAAGTATCAGAATAAATCTTTGGTCGATTTAATCTGAGCCAGAAAAGGTCTACTGAGAGAAGTATCAGAGTAAATCTTTGGTCGATTTAATTTAAGCTAGCAAATGTCTTTAAATCTTTAACTGGAAGAAGTATCAGAAATAATCTTTGTTCAATTTAATCTGAGCCAAAAAAGGTCTACTGAGAGAAGTATCAAAATAAATCTTTGGTCGATTTAATCTGAGCCAGTAGATGTCTTTAAATATTTAACTGGGGGGAAGTATCAGAATAAATCTTTGGTCGATTTAATCTGATCCAGAAAAGGTCTATTGAGAGAAGTATCAGAATAAATCTTTGGTCGATTTAATCTGAGCCAACAAATGTCTTTAAATCTTTAACTAAGAGAAGTATCAGAATAAATCTTTGGTCGATGTAATCTGAGCCAGAAAAGGTCTACTGAGAGAAGTATCATAATAAATTGTTGTTCGATTTAATTTGAGCTAGTAGATGTCTTTAAATCTTTAACTGGGGGAAGTATCAGAATAAATCTTTGGCCGATTTAATCCTAGCCAAAAAAGGTCTACTGAGAGAAGTATCAGAATAAATATTTGTTCGATTTAATCTGACCCAGAAAAGGTCTACTGAGAGAAGTATCAGAATAAATCTTTGGTCAATTTAATCTAAGCTAGCAGATGTCTTTAAATCTTTAACTGGAAGAAGTATCAGAAATAATCTTTTTTCAATTTAATCTGAGCCAAAAAAGGTCTACTGAGAGAAGTATCAAAATAAATCTTTGGTCGATTTAATCTGAGCCAGTAGATGTCTTTAAATATTTAACTGGGGGAAGTATCAGAATAAATCTTTAGTCGATTTAATTTGAGCCAGAAAAGGTCTACTGAGAGAAGTATCAGAATAAATCTTTGGTCTATGTAATCTGAGCCAGCAGATGTCTTTAAATATTTAGCTGGGAGAAGTATCAGATTAAATTTTTGGTCAATTTAATCTGAGCCAGAAAAGGTCTACTGAGAGAAGTATCAGAATAAATATTTGGTCTATTTAATCTGAGCCAGCAGAGGTCTTTAAATCTTTAACTGGGAGAAGTATCAGAATAAATATTTGGTCGATTTAATCTGAGCTAGAAAAGGTCTACTGAGAGAAGTATCAGAATAAATCTTTGGTTGATTTAATCTGAACCAACAGATGTCTTTAAATCTATAACTGGGAGAAGTATCAGAATAAATCTTTGGTCGATTTAATCTGAGTCAGAAAAGGTGTACTGACAGAAGTATCATAATAAATTGTTGTTCGATTTAATTTGAGCCAGTAGATGTCTTTAAATCTTTAACTGGGGGAAGTATCAGAATAAATCTTTGGCCGATTTAATCTGAGCCAGAAAAGGTCTAATGAGAGAAGTATCAGAATAAATCTTTGTTCGATTTAATCTGAGCCAGAAAAGGTCTACTGAGAGAAGTATAAGAATAAATATTTGGTTGATTTAATCTGAGCTAGCAGATGTCTTTAAATCCTTAACTGGAAGAAGGATCAAAAAAAATCTTTGTTCAATTTAATCTGAGCCATAAAAGGTCTACTGAGAGAAGTATCAAAATAAATCTTTGGTCAATTTAATCTGAGCCAGCAAATGTCTTTAAATAATTAGCTGGGAGAAGTATCAGAACAAATCTTTGGTCAATTTAATCTGAGCCAGAAAAGGTCTACTGAGAGAAGTATCATAATAAATCTTTGGTCGATTTAATCTGAGCCAGCAAAGGTCTTTAAATCTTTAACTGGGAGAAGTATCAGAATAATCTTTGATCGATTTAATCTGAGCCAGAAAAGGTCTACTGAGAGAAGTATCAGAATAAATCTTTGGTCGATTTAATCTGAGCCAACAGGGGTCTTTAAATCTTTAACTGGGAGAAGTATCAGAATAAATCTTTGGTCGACTTAATTTGAGCCAGAAAAGGTCTACAGAGAGAAGTATCAGAATAAATTTTTGGTCAATTTGATCTGAGCCAGCATATGTCTTTAAATCTTTAACTAGGAGAAGTATCAGAATAAATCTTTGGCGATTTAATCTGAGCCAGAAAATGTCTACTGAGAGAAGTATCAGAATAAATCTTTGTTCAATTTAATCTGAGCCAAAAAAGGTCTACTTAGAGAAGTATCAAAATAAATCTTTAGTCGATTTAATCTGAGCTAGCAGATGTCTTTAAATCTTTAATTGGCAGAAGTATCAGAAAAAATCTTTGTTCAATTTAATCTGAGCCAAAAAAGGTCTAGTGAGAGAAGTATCAAAATAAATCTTTGGTCGATTTAATCTGAGCCAATAGATGTCTTTAAATCTTTAACTGGGGGGAAGTATCAGAATAAATCTTTGGTCGATTTAATCTGATCCAGAAAAGGTCTACTGAGAGAACTATCAGAATAAATCTTTGGTCGATTTAATCTAAGCTAGCAAATGTCTTTAAATCTTTAACTGGAAGAAGTATCAGAAATAATCTTTGTTCAATTTAATCTGAGCCAAAAAAGGTCTACTGAGAGAAGTATCAAAATAAATCTTTGGTCGATTTAATCTGAGCCAGTAGATGTCTTTAAATATTTAACTGGGGGGAAGTATCAGAATAAATCTTTGGTCGATTTAATCTGATCCAGAAAAGGTCTATTGAGAGAAGTATCAGAAAAAATCTTTGGTTGATTTAATATGAGCCACCAGATGTCTTTAAATATTTAACTCGGTGAAGTATCAGAATAAATATTTGGTCGATTTAATATGAGACAAAAAAGGTTTACTAAGAGAAGTATCAGAATAAATCTTTGGTCGATTTAATCTGAGCCAACTGATGTCTTTAAATCTTTAACTAGGAGAAGTATCAGAATAAATCTTTGGTTGATTTAATCTGAACCAGAAAAGTTCTACTGAGAGAAGTATCCGAATAAATCTTTGGTCGATTTAATATGAGCTAGTAGATGTCTTTAAATCTTTAACTGGGGGAAGTATCAAAATAAATACTTGGTCGATTTAATCTGAGCCAGAAAAGGTCTACTGAGATAAGTACCAGAATAAATCTTTGGTCAATTTAATCTGAGCCAACAAATGTCTTTAAATTATCATCTGGGAGAAGTATTAGAAGAAAATCTTTTGTCGATTTAATCTGAGCCACAAAAGGTCTACTTAAAGAAGTATCAGAATAAATATTTGGTCGATTTAATCTGAGCCAGTAGATGTCTTTAAATATTTAACTAGTGGAAGTATCAGAATGAATCTTTGGTCGATTTAATTTGATCCAGAAAAGGTCTACTGAGAGAAGTATCAAAATAAATCTTTGGTCAATTTAATCTGAGCCATTAGATGTCTTTAAATCTTTAACTGGGAGAAATATCAGAATATATTTTTGGTCGATTTAATCTGAGTCAAAAAATGTCTACTGAGTGAAGTATCAGAATAAATGTTTTGTCGTTCTAATCTAAGCCAACAGAGGTCTTTAAATCTTTAACTGGGAGAAGTATCAGAATAAGTCTTTTGTCGATTTAATCAGATCCAGAAAAGGTCTACTGAGGGAAGTATCAGAATAATTCTTTGTTCAATTTAATCTGAGCCAGCAGATGTCTTTAAATATTTAACTGGGGTAAGCATCAGAATAAATCTTTCGTCGATTTAACCTGAGCCAATAGATGTCTTTAAATCTTTAACTGGAAGAAGTATCAGAATACATCTTTGGTTTATTTAATCTGAGCCAGAAAAGGTCTATTGAGAGAAGTATCAGAATAAATGTTTGGTTGATTTAATATGAGCAAGCATATGTCTTTAAATATTTAACTCGGTGAAGTATCAGAATAAATATTTGGTCGATTTAATATGAGCAAGAAAAGGTCTACTAAGAGAAGTATCAGAATAAATCTTTGGTAGATTTAATCTGAGCTAACTGATGTCTTTAAATCTTTAACTAGGAGAAGTATCAGAATAAATCTTTGGTTGATTTAATCTGAACCTGAAAAGGTCTACTGAGAGAAGTATCCGAATAAATCTTTGGCCGATTTATTATGAGCTAGTAGATGTCTTTAAATCTTTAACTGGGGGAAGCATCAGAATAAATATTTGGTCGATTTAATCTGAGCCAGAAAAGGTCTACTGAGATAAGTACCAGAATAAATCTTTGGTTAATTTAATCTGAGCCTACAGATGTCTTTAAATCTTTATCTGGGAAAAGTATCAGAAAAAAAATCTTTGGTCGATTTAATCTGAGCCACAAAAGGTCTACTCAAAGAAGTATCAAAATAAATATTTGGTCGATTTAATCTGAGCTAGTAGATGTCTTTAAATCTTTAACTAGTGGAAGTATCAGAATAAATCTTTGGTCGATTTAATTTGATCCAGAAAAGGTCTACTGAGAGAAGTATCAAAATAAATCTTTGTTCAATTTAATCTGAGCCATTAGATGTCTTTAAATCGTTAACTGGGAGAAATATTAGAATATATTTTTGGTCGATTTAATCTGAGTCAAAAAATGTCTACTGAGTGAAGTATCAGAATAAATGTTTTGTCGTTCTAATCTAAGCCAACAGTGGTCTTTAAATCTTTAACTGGGAGAAGTATCAGAATAAGTCTTTTGTCGATTTAATCAGATCCAGAAAAGGTCTATTGAGGGAAGTATCAGAATAATTCTGTGTTCAATTTAATCTGAGCCAGCATATGTCTTTAAATATTTAACTGGGGTAAGCATCAGAATAAATCTTTCGTCGATTTAACCTGAGCCAATAGATGTCTTTAAATCTTTAACTGGAAGAAGTATCAGAATACATCTTTGGTCGATTTAATCTGAGCCAGAAAAGGTCTATTGAGAGAAGTATCAGAATAAATGTTTGGTTGATTTAATATGAGCAAGCATATGTCTTTAAATATTTAACTCGGTGAAGTATCAGAATAAATATTTGGTCGATTTAATATGAGCCAGAAAAGGTCTACTAAGAGAAGTATCAGAATAAATCTTTGGTAGATTTAATCTGAGCTAACTGATGTCTTTAAATCTTTAACTAGGAGAAGTATCAGAATAAATCTTTGGTTGATTTAATCTGAACCAGAAAAGGTCTACTGAGAGAAGTATCCAAATAAATCTTTGGCCGATTTATTATGAGCTAGTAGATGTCTTTAAATCTTTAACTGGGGGAAGCATCAGAATAAATATTTGGTCGATTTAATCTGAGCCAGAAAAGGTCTAATGAGATAAGTACCAGAATAAATCTTTGGTTAATTTAATCTGAGCCTACAGATGTCTTTAAATCTTTATCTGGGAGAAGTATCAGAAAAAAATCTTTGGTCGATTTAATCTGAGCCACAAAAGGTCTACTCAAAGAAGTATCAAAATAAATATTTGGTCGATTTAATCTGAGCTAGTAGATGTCTTTAAATCTTTAACTAGTGGAAGTATCAGAATAAATCTTTGGTCGATTTAATCTGAGCCAGAAAAGGTCTAATGAGAGAAGTATCAGAATAAATCTTTGTTCGATTTAATCTGAGCCAGAAAAGGTCTACTGAGAGAAGTATAAGAATAAATCTTTGGTTGATTTAATCTGAGCTAGCAGATGTCTTTAAATCCTTAACTGGAAGAAGGATCAAAAAAATCTTTGTTCAATTTAATCTGAGCCATAAAAGGTCTACTGAGAGAAGTATCAAAATAAATCTTTGGTCAATTTAATCTGAGCCAGCAAATGTCTTTAAATAATTAGCTGGGAGAAGTATCAGAATAAATCTTTGGTCAATTTAATCTGAGCCAGAAAAGGTCTACTGAGAGAAGTATCATAATAAATCTTTGGTCGATTTAATCTGAGCCAGCAAAGGTCTTTAAATTTTTAACTGGGAGAAGTATCAGAATAAATCTTTGATCGATTTAATCTGAGCCAGAAAAGGTCTACTGAGAGAAGTATCAGAATAAATCTTTGGTCGATTTAATCTGAGCCAACAGGGGTCTTTAAATCTTTAACTGGGAGAAGTATCAGAATAAATCTTTGGTCGACTTAATTTGAGCCAGAAAAGGTCTACTGAGAGAAGTATCAGAATAAATTTTTGGTCAATTTGATCTGAGCCAGCATATGTCTTTAAATCTTTAACTAGGAGAAGTATCAGAATAAATCTTTGGCAATTTAATCTGAGCCAGAAAATGTCTACTGAGAGAAGTATCAGAATAAATCTTTGTTCAATTTAATCTGAGCCAAAAAAGGTCTACTTAGAGAAGTATCAAAATAAATCTTTAGTCGATTTAAGAGCTAGCAGATGTCTTTAAATCTTTAATTGGCAGAAGTATCAGAAAAAATCTTTGGCCGATTTAATCTGAGCCAGAAAAGGTCTAATGAGAGAAGTATCAGAATAAATCTTTGTTCGATTTAATCTGAGCCAGAAAAGGTCTACTGAGAGAAGTATAAGAATAAATCTTTGGTTGATTTAATCTGAGCTAGCAGATGTCTTTAAATCCTTAACTGGAAGAAGGATCAAAAAAATCTTTGTTCAATTTAATCTGAGCCATAAAAGGTCTACTGAGAGAAGTATCAAAATAAATCTTTGGTCAATTTAATCTGAGCCAGCAAATGTCTTTAAATAATTAGCTGGGAGAAGTATCAGAATAAATCTTTGGTCAATTTAATCTGAGCCAGAAAAGGTCTACTGAGAGAAGTATCATAATAAATCTTTGGTCGATTTAATCTGAGCCAGCAAAGGTCTTTAAATTTTTAACTGGGAGAAGTATCAGAATAAATCTTTGATCGATTTAATCTGAGCCAGAAAAGGTCTACTGAGAGAAGTATCAGAATAAATCTTTGGTCGATTTAATCTGAGCCAACAGGGGTCTTTAAATCTTTAACTGGGAGAAGTATCAGAATAAATCTTTGGTCGACTTAATTTGAGCCAGAAAAGGTCTACTGAGAGAAGTATCAGAATAAATTTTTGGTCAATTTGATCTGAGCCAGCATATGTCTTTAAATCTTTAACTAGGAGAAGTATCAGAATAAATCTTTGGCAATTTAATCTGAGCCAGAAAATGTCTACTGAGAGAAGTATCAGAATAAATCTTTGTTCAATTTAATCTGAGCCAAAAAAGGTCTACTTAGAGAAGTATCAAAATAAATCTTTAGTCGATTTAATCTGAGCTAGCAGATGTCTTTAAATCTTTAATTGGCAGAAGTATCAGAAAAAATCTTTGTTCAATTTAATCTGAGCCAAAAAAGGTCTACTGAGAGAAGTATCAAAATAAATCTTTGGTCGATTTAATCTGAGCCAATAGATGTCTTTAAATCTTTAACTGGGGGGAAGTATCAGAATAAATCTTTGGTCGATTTAATCTGATCCAGAAAAGGTCTACTGAGAGAAGTATCAGAATAAATCTTTGGTCGATTTAATCTAAGCTAGCAAATGTCTTTAAATCTTTAACTGGGAGAAGTATCAGAATAAATCTTTGATCGATTTAATCTGAGCCAGAAAAGGTCTACTGAGAGAAGTATCAGAATAAATCTTTGGTCGATTTAATCTGAGCCAACAGGGGTCTTTAAATCTTTAACTGGGAGAAGTATCAAAATAAATCTTTGGTCGACTTAATTTGAGCCAGAAAAGGTCTACTGAGAGAAGTATCAGAATAAATTTTTGGTAAATTTGATCTGAGCCAGCATATGTCTTTAAATCTTTAACTAGGAGAAGTATCAGAATAAATCTTTGGCGATTTAATCTGAGCCAGAAAATGTCTACTGAGAGAAGTATCAGAATAAATCTTTGTTCAATTTAATCTGAGCCAAAAAAGGTCTACTTAGAGAAGCATCAAAATAAATCTTTAGTCGATTTAATCTGAGCTAGCAGATGTCTTTAAATCTTTAATTGGCAGAAGTATCAGAAAAAATCTTTGTTCAATTTAATCTGAGCCAAAAAAGGTCTACTGAGAGAAGTATCAAAATAAATCTTTGGTCGATTTAATCTGAGCCAATATATGTCTTTAAATCTTTAACTGGGGGGAAGTATCAGAATAAATCTTTGGTCGATTTAATCTGATCCAGAAAAGGTCTACTGAGAGAAGTATCAGAATAAATATTTGGTCGATTTAATCTAAGCTAGCAAATGTCTTTAAATCTTTAACTGGAAGAAGTATCAGAAATAATCTTTGTTCAATTTAATCTGAGCCAAAAAAGGTCTACTGAGAGAAGTATCAAAATAAATCTTTGGTCGATTTAATCTGAGCCAGTAGATGTCTTTAAATATTTAACTGGGGGGAAGTACCAGAATAAATATTTGGTCGATTTAATCTGATCCAGAAAAGGTCTATTGAGAGAAGTATCAGAATAAATCTTTGGTCTATTTAATCTGAGCCAACAAATGTCTTTAAATCTTTAACTAAGAGAAGTATCAGAATAAATCTTTGGTCGATGTAATCTGAGCCAGAAAAGGTCTACTGAGAGAAGTATCATAATAAATTGTTGTTCGATTTAATTTGAGCTAGTAGATGTCTTTAAATCTTTAACTGGGGGAAGTATCAGAATAAATCTTTGGCCGATTTAATCTGAGCTAAAAAAGGTCTACTGAGAGAAGTATCAGAATAAATCTTTGTTCGATTTAATCTGAGCCAGAAAAGGTCTACTGAGAGAAGTATCAGAATAAATCTTTGGTCGATTTAATCTAAGCTAGCAGATGTCTTTAAATCTTTAACTGGAAGAAGTATCATAAATAATCTTTGTTCAATTTAATCTGAGCCAAAAAAGGTCTACTGAGAGAAGTATCAAAATAAATCTTTGGTCGATTTAATCTGAGCCAGTAGATGTCTTTAAATATTTAACTGGGGGAAGTATCAGAATAAATCTTTAGTCGATTTAATTTGAGCCAGAAAAGGTCTACTGAGAGAAGTATCAGAATAAATCTTTGGTTGATTTAATCTGAACCAACAGATGTTTTTAAATCTATAACTGGGAGAAGTATCAGAATAAATCTTTGGTCGATTTAATCTGAGTCAGAAAAGGTCTACTGACAGAAGTATCATAATAAATTGTTGTTCGATTTAATTTGAGCCAGTAGATGTCTTTAAATCTTTAACTGGGGGAAGTATCAGAATAAATCTTTGGCCGATTTAATCTGAGCCAGAAAAGGTCTAATGAGAGAAGTATCAGAATAAATATTTGTTCGATTTAATCTGAGCCAGAAAAGGTCTACTGAGAGAAGTATAAGAATAAATCTTTGGTTGATTTAATCTGAGCTAGCAAATTGTCTTTAAATCCTTAACTGGAAGAAGTATAAAAAAAAATCTTTGTTCAATTTAATCTAAGCCATAAAAGGTCTACTGAGAGAAGTATCAAAATAAATCTTTGGTCAATTTAATCTGAGCCAGCAAATGTCTTTAAATAATTAGCTGGGAGAAGTATCAGAATAAATCTTTGGTCGATTTAATCTGAGCCAGAAAAGGTCTACTGAGAGAAGTATCATAATAAATCTTTGGTCGATTTAATCTGAGCCAGCAAAGGTCTTTAAATCTTTAACTGGGAGAAGTATCAGAATAAATCTTTGATCGATTTAATCTGAGCCAGAAAAGGTCTACTGAGAGAAGTATCAGAATAAATCTTTGGTCGATTTAATCTGAGCCAACAGGGGTCTTTAATTCTTTAACTGGGAGAAGTATCAGAATAAATCTTTGGTCGACTTAATTTGAGCCAGAAAAGGTCTACTGAGAGAAGTATCAGAATAAATTTTTGGTCAATTTGATCTGAGCCAGCATATGTCTTTAAATCTTTAACTAGGAGAAGTATCAAATTAAATCTTTGGCCGATTTAATCTGAGCCAGAAAAGGTCTACTGAGAGAAGTATCAGAATAAATCTTTGTTCAATTTAATCTGAGCCAAAAAAGGTCTACTTAGAGAAGTATCAGAATAAATCTTTAGTCGATTTACTCTGAGCTAGCAGATGTCTTTAATTCTTTAATTGGCAGAAGTATCATAAAAAATCTTTGTTCAATTTAATCTGAGCCAGAAAAGGTCTATTGAGAGAAGTATCAAAATAAATCTTTGGTCGATTTAATCTGAGCCAATAGATGTCTTTAAATCTTTAAATGGGGGAAATATCAGAATAAATCTTTGGTCGATTTAATTTGAGCCAGAAAAGGTCTACTGAGAGAAGTCTCAGAATAAATCTTTTGTCGATTTAATCTGAGCCAGCAGATGTCTTTAAATCTTTAGCTGGGAGAAGTATCAGAATAAATCTTTAGTCGATTTAATCTAAGCCAAGAGATGTCTTTAAATCTTTAACTTGGGTAAAGTATCAGAATAAATCTTTGGTCGATATAATTTAAGCTAGAAAAGGTCTACTGAGAGAAGTATCAAAATAAATCTTTGGTCGATTTAATCTGAGCCAGCAGATGTCTTTAAATCTTTAACTGGATGAAGTATCAGAATACATCTTTGGTCGATTTAATCTGAGCCAGAAAAGGTCTATTGAGAGAAGTATCAGAATAAATCTTTGGTTGATTTAATCTGAGCCAGCAGATGTCTTTAAATATTTAACTCGGTGAAGTATCAGAATAAATATTTGTTCGATTTAATCTGAGCCAGAAAAGGTCTACTAAGAGAAATATCAAAATAAATCTTCGGTCGATTTAATCTGAGCTAACTGATGTCTTTAAATCTTTAACTAGGAGAAGTATCAGAATAAATCTTTGGTTGATTTAATTTGAACCAGAAAAGGTCTACTGAGAGAAGTATCTGAATAAATCTTTGGTCGATTTAATCTGAGCTAGTAGATGTCTTTAAATCTTTAACTGGGGGAATTATTAGAAAAAATATTTCGTCGATTTAATCTGAGTCAGAAAAGGTCTATTGAGATAAGTACCAGAATAAATCTTTGGTCAATTTAAAATGAGCCAACAAATGTCTTTAAATCCTTATCTGGGAGAAGTATCAGAAAAAAAATATTTGGTTGATTTAATCTGAGCCAGAAATGGTATACTCAGAGAAGTATCAGAATAAATATTTGATCGATTTAATCTGAATCAGTAGATGTCTTTAAATCTTTAACTGGTGGAAGTATCAGAATAAATCTTTGGTCGATTTAATTTGATCCAGAAAAAGTCTACTGAGAGAAGTATCAAAGTAAATCTTTGGTCAATTTAATCTGAGCCATTAGATGTCTTTAAATCTTTAACTGGGAGAAATATCATAATATATTTTTGGTCGATTTAATCTGAGTCAAAAAATGTCTACTGAGTGAAGTATCAAAATAAATGTTTGGTCGATCTAATCTAAGCCAACAGTGGTCTTTAAATCTTTAACTGGGAGAAGTATCAGAATAAGTCTTTGGTCGATTTAATCAGATTCAGAAAAGGTCTACTGAGAGAAGTATCAGAATAAATCTTTGTTTGATTTAATTTAGAGCCAACAAATGTCTTTAAATCTTTAACTGGAAGAAGTATCAGAATAAATCTTTGATCGATTTAATCTTAGACAAAAAAAGTCTATTGAGAGAAGTATCAGACTAAATCTTTGGTCGATTTAATCTGAGCCAGCAGACGTCTTTAAATCCTTAACTGGGGGAAGTATCAGAATAAATCTTTAGTCAATTTAATCTGAGCCAACAGATGTCTTTAAATCTTTAATTGGGAGAAGTATCAGAATAAATCTTTGGTCGACTTAATCTGAGCCAGAAAAGGTCTACTGAGAGAAGTATCAGAATACATTTTTGGTCAATTTGATCTGAGCCAGCATATGTCTTTAAATCTTTAACTAGGAGAAGTATCAGAATAAATCTTTGGCTGATTTAATCTGAGCCAGAAAAGGTCTACTGAGAGAAGTATCAGAATAAATCTTTGTTCAATTTAATCTGACCCAGAAAAAGTCTACTGAGAGAAGTATCAGAATAAATCTTTGGTCGATTTAATCTGAGCTAGCAAATGTCTTTAAATCTTTAATTGGAAGAAGTATTAGAAAAAATCTTTGTTCAATTTAATCTGAGCCAGAAAAGGTCTACTGAGAGAAGTATCAAAATAAATCTTTGGTCGATTTAATCTGAGCCAATAGATGTCTTTAAATCTTTAACTGGGGGGAAGTATCAGAATAAATCTTTGGTCGATTTAATTTGAGCCAGAAAAGGTCTACTGAGAGAAGTATCAGAATAAATCTTTGGTCGATTTAATCTGAGCCAGCAGATGTCTTTAAATCTTTAGCATGGAGAAGTATCAGAATAAATCTTTAGTCGATTTAATCTAAGCCAGCAGATGTCTTTAAATATTTAACTGGGGAAAGCATCAGAATAAATCTTTGGTCGATATAATTTAAGCTAGAAAAGGTTTACTGAGAGAAGAATCAGAATAAATCTTTGGTCGATTTAATCTGAGCCAGCAGATGTCTTTAAATCTTTAACTGGAAGAAGTATCAGAATACATTTTTTGTCGATTTAATCTGAGCCAGAAAAGGTCTATTGAGAGAAGTATCAGAATAAATCTTTGGTTGATTTAATCTGAACCATTAGATGTCTTTAAATCTTTAACTGGGAGAAATATCAGAATATATTTTTGGCCGATTTAATCTGAGTCAAAAAATGTCTACTGAGTGAAGTATCAGAATAAATGTTTGGTCGATGTAATCTAAGCCAACAAAGGTCTTTAAATCTTTAACTGGGAGAAGTATCAGAATAAGTCTTTGGTCGATTTAATCAAATCCAGAAAAGGTCTACAGAGAGAAGTATCAGAATAAATCTTTGTTCGATTTAATATGAGCCAGCAAATGTCTTTAAATCTTTAACTGTGGGAATTATCAGAATAAATATTTCGTCAATTTAATCTGAGCCAGAAAAGGTCTACTGAGATAAGTACCAGAATAAATCTTTGGTCAATTTAATATGAGCCAACAAATGCCTTTAAATCCTTATCTGGGAGAAGTATCAGAAAAAAATATTTGATCGATTTAATCTCAGCCAGAAATGGTCTACTCAGAAGTATCAGAATAAATATTTGATCAATTTAATCTGATTCAGTAGATGTCTTTAAATCTTTAACTGGTGGAAGTATCAGAATAAATCTTTGGTCGATTTAATCTGAGCCAGCAGAGGTCTTTAAATCTTTAACTGGGAGAATTATCAGAATAAATCTTTGGTCGATTTAATCTGAGCCAGAAAAGGTCTACTGAGAGAAGTATCAGAATAAATCTTTGGTTGATTTAATCTGAGCCTACAGATGTCCTTAAGTCTTTAACTGGGAGAAGTATCAGAATAAATCTTTGGTCGATTTAATCTGAGTCAGAAAAGGTCTACTGAGAGAAGTATCATAATAAATTGTTGTTCGATTTAATTTGAGCCAGTAGATGTCTTTAAATCTTTAACTGGGGGAAGTATCAGAATAAATCTTTGGCCGATTTAATCTGAGCCAGAAAAGGTCTACTGAGAGAAGTATCAGAATAAATCTTTGTTCGATTTAATCTGAGCCAGAAAAGGTCTACTGAGAGAAGTATCAGAATAAATCTTTGGTCGATTTAATCTGAGCTAGTAGATGTCTTTAAATCCTTAACTTGTAGAAGTATCAGAAAAAATCTTTGTTCAATTTAATCTGAGCCAGAAAAGGTCTACTGAGAGAAGTATCAAAATAAATCTTTGGTCGATTTAATCTGAGCCAGTAGATGTCTTTAAATCTTTAACTGGGGGAAGTATCAGAATAAATCTTTGGTCGATTTAATTTGAGCCAGTAAAGGTCTACTGAGTGAAGTATCAGAATAAATTTTTGGTGAATTTAATCTGAGCCAGCAAATGTCTTTAAATATTTAGCTGGGAGAAGTATCAGAATAAATCTTTGGTCGATTTAATCTGATCCAGAAAAGGTCTACTGAGAGAAGTATCATAATAAATCTTTGGTCAATTTAATCTGAGCCAGCAAAGGTCTTTAAATCTTTAACTAGGAGAAGTATCAGAATAAATCTTTGGTCGATTTAATCTGAGCCAGAAAAGGTCTATAGAGAGAAGTATCAGAATAAATCTTCGGCCGATTTAATCTGAGCCAACAGGGGTCTTTAAATCTTTAACTGGGAGAAGTATCAGAATAAATCTTTGGTCAACTTAATCTGAGCCAGAAAAAGGTCTACTGAGAGAAGTATCAGAATAAATTTTTGGTCAATTTGATATGAGCCAGCATATGTATTTAAATCTTTAACTAGGAGAAGTATCAGAATAAATCTTTGGCGGATTTAATTTGAGCCAGAAAAGGTCTACTGAGAGAAGTATCAGAATAAATCTTTGTTCAATTTAATCTGAGCCAGAAAAGGTCTACTGAGAGAAGTATCAGAATAAATCTTTGGTCGATTTAATATGAGCTAGCAGATGTCTTTAAATCTTTAATTGGAAGAAGTATCAGAATAAATCTTTGTTCAATTTAATTTGTGCCAGAAAAGGTCTACTGAGAGAAGTATCAAAATAAATCTTTGGTCGATTTAATCTGAGTCAATAGATGTCTTTAAATCTTTAACTGGGGGGAAGTATCAGAATAAATCTTTGGTCGATTTAATTTGAGCCAGAAAAGGTCTACTGAGAGAAGTATCAGAATAAATCTTTGGTCGATTTAATCTGAGCCAACAGATATCTTTAAATCTTTAGCTGGGAGAAGTATCAGAATAAATCTTTAATCGATTTAATCTAAGCCAACAGATGTCTTTAAATCTTTAACTGGGGAAAGTATCAGAATAAATCTTTGGTTGATATAATTTAAGCTAGAAAAGGTCTACTGAGAGAGGTATCAGAATAAATCTTTGGTCGATTTAATCTGAGCCAGCAGATGTCTTTAAATCTTTAACTGGAAGAAGTATCAGAATACATCTTTGGTCGATTTAATCTGAGCCAGAAAAGGTCTATTGAGAGAAGTATCAGAATAAATCTTTGGTTGATTTAATCTGAGCCAGCAGATGTATTTAAATATTTAACTCGGTGAAGTATCAAAATAAATATTTGGTCGATTTAATCTGAGCCAGAAAAGGTCTACTAAGAGAAATATCAGAATAAATCTTTGGTCGATTTAATCTGAGCTAACTGATGTCTTTAAATCTTTAACTAGGAGAAGAATCAGAATAAATCTTTGGTTGATTTAATCTGAACCAGAAAAGGTCTACTGAGAGAAGTATCTGAATAAATCTTTGGTCGATTTAATCTGAGCTAGTAGATGTCTTTAAATCTTTAACTGGGGGAATTATCAGAATAAATATTTAGTCGATTTAATCTGAGCCAGAAAAGGTCTACTGAGATAAGTACCAGAATAAATCTTTGGTCAATTTAATATGAGCCAACAAATGTCTTTAAATCCTTATCTGGGAGAAGTATCAGAAAAAAATATTTGGTCGATTTAATCTGAGCCAGAAATGGTCTACTCAGAGAAGTATCAGAATAAATATTTGATCGATTTAATCTGATTCAGTAGATGTCTTTAAATCTTTAACTGGGAGAAATATCATAATATATTTTTGGTCGATTTAATCTGAGTCAAAAAATGTCTACTGAGTGAAGTATCAGAATAAATGTTTGGTCGATCTAATCTAAGCCAACGGAGGTCTTTAAATCTTTAACTGGGAGAAGTATCAGAATAAGTCTTTGGTCGATTTAATCAGATACAGAAAAGGTCTACTGAGAGAAGTATCAGAATAAATCTTTGTTCGATTTAATCAGAGCCAACAAATGTCTTTAAATATTTAACTGGAAGAAGTATCAGAATAAATCTTTGATCGATTTAATCTTAGCCAGAAAAGGTCTATTGAGAGAAGTATCAAACTAAATCTTTGGTCGATTTAATCTGAGCCAGCAGACTTCTTTAAATCCTTAACTGGGGGAAGTATCAGAATAAATCTTTAGTCAATTTAATCTGAGCAAGAAAAGGTCTACTGAGAGAAGTATCAGAATAAATCTTTGGTCGATTTAATCTGAGCCAATAGATGTCTTTAAATCTTTAATTGGGAGAAGTATCAGAATAAATCTTTGGTCGATTTAGTCTGAGCCAGAAAAGATCTACTGAGAGAAGTATCATAATAAATTGTTGTTCAATTTAATTTGAGCTGGTAGATGTCTTTAAATCTTATACTGGGGGAAGTATCAAAATAAATCTTTGGCCGATTTAATCTGAGCCAGAAAAGGTCTACTGAGAGAAGTATTAGAATAAATCTTTGTTCGATTTAATCTGAGCTAGAAAAGGTCTACTGAGAGAAGTATCAGAATAAATCTTTGGTCGATTTAATCTGAGCTAGCAGATGTCTTCAAATCTTTAATTGGCAGAAGTATCAGAAAAAATCTTTGTTCAATTTAATCTGAGTTAGAAAAGGTCTACTGAGAGAAGTATCAAAATAAATCTTTGGTCGATTAAATTTAAGCCAGTAGATGTCTTTAAATCTTTAACTGGGGGGAAGTATCAGAATAAATCTTTGGTCGATTTAATTTGAACCAGAAAATGTATACTAAGAGAAGTATCTGAATAAATCTTTGGTCGATTTAATTTGAGCCAACAGATGTCTTTAAATCTTTAGCTAGGAGAAGTTTCAGAATAAATCTTTGGTCGATTTAATATGAGCCAGAAAAGGTCTACTGAGAGAAGTATCAGAATAAATCTCTGGTTGATTTAATCTGAGCCAACAAATGTCTTTAAATCTTTAACTGGGAGAAGTATCAGAATAAATCTTTAGTCGATGTAATTTGATCCAGAAAAGGTCTACTGAGAGAAGTATCATAATAAACTGTTGTTCGATTTAATTTGAGCTAGTAGATGTCTTTAAATCTTTAACTGGGGGAAGTATCAGAATAAATCTTTGGCCGATTTAATCTGAGCCAAAAAAGGTCTACTGAGAGAAGTATTAGAATAAATCTTTGTTCGATTTAATCAGATCCAGAAAAGGTCTACTGAGAGAAGTATCAGAATAAATCTTTGGTCGATTTAATCTAAGCTAGCAGATGTCTTTAAATATTTAACTGGCAGAAGTATCAGAAATAATCTTTGTTCAATATAATCTGAGCCAAAAAAGGTCTACTGAGAGAAGTATCAAAATAAATCTTTGGTCGATTTAATCTGAGCCAGTAGATGTCTTTAAATATTTAACTGGGGGGAAGTATCAGAATAAATCTTTGGTCGATTTAATTTGAGCCAGAAAAGGTCTACTGAGAGAAGTATCAGAATAAATCTTTGGTCGATTTAATCTGAGCCAGCAAATGTCTTTAAATATTTAGCTGGGAGAAGTATCAGATTAAATCTTTGGTCAATTTAATCTGAGCCAGAAAAGGTCTACTGAGTGAAGTATCAGATTAAATCTTTGGTCGATTTAATCTGAGCCAGTAGAGGTCTTTAAATCTTTAACTGGGATAAGTATCAGAATAAATATTTGGTCGATTTAATCTGAGCCAGAAAAGGTCTACTGAGAGAAGTATCAGAATAAAT
This sequence comes from Vicia faba, assembly GCA_948472305.1. Classification (NCBI taxonomy): domain Eukaryota; kingdom Viridiplantae; phylum Streptophyta; class Magnoliopsida; order Fabales; family Fabaceae; genus Vicia; species Vicia faba. The sequence goes on along the minus strand of OX451741.1, from coordinate 927,777,864 downwards.
CTTCGGTCGATTTAATATGATCCAAGAGGGGTCTTTAAATCTTTAACTGGGAGAAGTATCAGAATAAATCTTTGGTCGAATTAATCTGAGCTAGAAAAGGTCTACTGAGAGAAGTATCAGAATAAATCTTTGTTCGATTTAATCTGAGCCAGCATATGTCTTTAAATCTTTAACTGGGAGAAGTATGAGAATAAGTCTTTGGTCGATTTAATCTGAGCCAGAAAAGGTCTACTAAGACACGTATCAGAATAAATCCTTTGTCGATTTAATCTGAGCCAGCAGATGTCTTTAAATCTTTAACTAGGGGAAGTATCAGAATAAATATTTAGTCAATTTAATCCGAGCCAAAAAAGGTCTACTGAGAGAAGTATCAGAATAAATATTTGGTCGATTTAATATGAGCCAACAAATGTCTTTAAATCTTTAACTGGGATAATTATCAGAATTAATCTTTGGTCGATTTAATCTGAGCCAGAAAAGGTCTACTGAAAGAAGTATCATAATAAATATTTAGTCAATTTAATCTGAGCCAGCAGATGCCTTTAAATCTTTAACTGGGGGAAGTATCAGAATAAATCTTTGGTAGATTTAATCCGAGCCAGAAAAGGTATACTGAGAGAAGTATCAGAATAAATATTTGGTCGATTTAATCTTAGCCAGCAGATGTCTTTAAATCTTTAACTGAGAGAAGTATCAGAAAAAGTCTTTGGTCGATTTAATCTGAGCGAGAAAAGGTCTACTGAGAGAAGTGTCAGAAAAAATCTTTGGTCGATTTAATTTGAGCCAGTAGATGTCTTTAAATCTTTAACTGGGGGAAGTATCAGAATAAATCTTTGGTCGATTTAATTTGGGCCAAAAAAGGTCTACTGAGAGAGGTGTTTGAATAAATCTTTAGTCGATTTAATCTGAGCCAGCAGATGTCTTTAAATCTTTAAATGGGAGAAGTATCATAATAAATCTTTGGTCGATTTAATCTGAGCTAGAAAAGGTCTATTGAGTGAAGTATTAGAATAAATCTTTGGTCGATTTAATCTGAACCAGCAGAGGTCTTTAAATCTTTAACTGGGAAAAATATCAGAATAAATCTTTGGTCGATTTAATCTGAGCTAGAAAAGTTCTACTGAGAGAAGTATCAAAATAAATCTTCGATCGATTTAAGCTGAGCCAACAAAGGTCTTTAAATCTTTAACTGAGAGAAGTATCAGAATACATCTTTGGTCGATTTAAATCTGAGCCAGAAAAGGTCTACTGAGAAGTATTAGAATAAATCTTTGGTCTATTTAATCTGAGCCAGTAGAGGTCTATGATCGATTGTATCTGAAAAATATATTAGAATGAGTTTATGCCTGACTGTATCTTAAAAGTGGATCAGAATGAGTGTTTGCCCGATAGTATTTGAATCATGCTTTCCAGAATAAAAATCTGGGAAAGGTGTTTGAGTAGCTGCTCGTCATGTAGATAGTTGACCCGTCTTGTTTCAGGATTTGTTCTACAAATAGTTTATTGGTAAACTCATCCTGTTTCGGGAGTTCTTACTATTGGTGCTAAAGATAGTCGCACCGTCTTGTTTCAGGAGTTAATTTTCAATCTGCTCATGTAGATAGTTACCCCGTCATGTTTCGGGAATTGATCTACAATCTGCTTTTTTTGTAAATCGATCTTGTTTCAGAAGTTCATACCATTTGTGATAAAGATAGTCGCCCCATCCTGTATAAAGAAAGAAATATAGTTTCCCCTCCATGTTTCTAGAATTAATCTTCAATCTATTCATGTAGATAGTCGCCACATCCTATTTCGAGAATTGATCTATAATCAGTTTGTCACAGATAGCTACCTTGTCTTGTTTCAGGAGTTAATATATGGTTGGTCGTTTAGATAGTTGCCCCATCTTGTTTCGGGAATTAATCTGAAACATGTTTTCTATTGACTGTTGAGATAGTTTCCCCGTCTTGTTTCGGGAATTAATCTCTGGCCTGGTATCATAGATAGTTGCCCCATCTTGTTTCAGGAATTGATCTACAACTTGTTCTTCACAGATAGTTGCCCTGTCTTGTTTCAAAAATTAATTTGTGGTTGGTCATCCAGATAGTTGCCTCGTCTTGTTTTAGGAATTAATCTGGAACCTACTTTTGTTGGTTGTAGAGATAGTTGCCCCGTCTTGTTTCGGGAATTAATCTCTAACCTGATCACGTAGATAGTTGCTCCGCCTTGTTTTAGGAATTAATCTTGGACCTGTTTGAAAATTATTGATGATATTTGTCTATTGATTGACCTATCCCAAAAAGGTAAGGAGTTAGTTGTATGCAATGTCATAATGTATGAAATGCGTTGTGTAATGATGTTCTAAAAAAAATGAGACGGTGTTATATGCGTTTCGTATGCATATGCTATAATGTATGAATGTGAGATGTTGTTGAAGTGTATTTGTAAACCCGTGCAATATCTTTGTCTGGGAAAATAAATTCATGACTGTTGTTGGGGATGAAGAGTATGTGTATCTTCAATCACGTCTAGAATGCTTCCGCTGGGGATTCCTGCTTGCTATTTGAAGAAGATCCGCTGAGGAATATTGATTTCTTCTTTGGGGAGAAGAGTTCAGGAACCTTGGTTATCCGTTGCTCTACTGGGGAATATAATTCTTATGTACCCTGACTGGGGATAAAAGAGATGGATAACCTTCCGACTTGTCCCGAGAGGATAACTCTTATATACCCTGACTGGGGATGAAAGAGATGGATAACCTTTCGACTCGTATGGGGAGGATAATTCTTATATACCATGACTGAGGATAAAAGGGACGGATAACCTTTCGACTCGTCTAGGGAGGATAATTCTTATATACCTCGACTGGGGATAAAAGAGATGGATAACCTTTCGACTCGTCTGGGGAAGATAATTCTTATATACCCTGACTGAGGATAAAAGAGATGGATAACCTTCTTACTCATTTGGGGAAGATAATTCTTATATACCCTGACTGGGGATAAAAGAGATGGATAACCTTCCAACTCGTCTGGGGAGGATAATGTTTGATTGATATCTGGTCCGATTCCAGGTTTCGTAGCAACTCTCTGGGGATAATGGAAATTTCACTGGGGAGAAGAATTTTGCAGGTGATTCATAGCAATCCAGGGAGACTGTAATCTGTTGGGGAGATAAACCCTGTTGGGAAATAAAATTTTGCTAAAGAGAAGAAATTTGTAGGGTTTTTGCAGTTTTCAAACTTAGTCGGGGAAGAGAATTTCCATGAACTATGCTGATTGGAACTCCGTAGGTGGGTGATATTATCGAGGATAAGATCATGCTCCTTTATCCGCTAGGGGGATCTGCTGGTGAGTATGACTATGTTATCAGCTGGATGATGCCCCACTTTCTGTTTGAAGGCATTTTAGACTTGTCGGGGAATGTATCCTTGTTGAAGATGTGCTGGTGAAGATGACTCTGTGGGGATAATCTCATGGAGATTGCTCTGTGGGGATGACTTGGACATTGTCTTATCTCCTAGAGTCCTCGGCAAATGATGATCAGAGTGATAAGTCTTTTATTGATAGACAAGTGATGAGATAACGGGACATAGTCGTACGCTTTAATCTCTAACTTTTGCCTCGACCGTCTTTTCAAATTTTCAGTCCACCGGGATACCCTTTTTGCCCAAGCCGCCTTTTCAAGTTTTCAACTTTACGGGTGTACAATCTTTATGTATATATATATATATATATATATATATATATATATATATATATATATATATATATATATTTGCCCGAACCCTTTTGGTTCGTCGGGATGCCCTTACTTTTTCCAAGGCATGTCAACCTAGCGGGTCTCTTTTTATGTGTAGTATCTTTCGACTATGTCTGCATTCATAGGGCGTGGATAGTTGTCACTATCTATGGTAGTAAGTGTTATAGTAATGCCAGGAAATGTTTGCTTTATCGCACGTGACCTTTCATATGTGGGAGCCCGTTTTCCCTTGGGGTTAGTCTGGTGCACCTGATGTTTGAAGTTTTTGATCAAGTTTCTGATAGTCTTGACTTTCCTCAGTATTTTTCTAAGAACTGCCATGGAAGGATGCGAAGACATGATATTGACACCATCTGATAGTACTAGCATAAATAACCAATTTAATGATACCGAAAATTCAAATTTCCAAGTGGTTTTTGCTGGAACCCCTGATCAATGTAACATGCCTCAAGTGATTCAGATGGAGATCTGCCCCTGGCTATTCAACACTTTTGAGAGATCCTTTGAATCTCGACTTTACTGCCACAAATGAGTTGGACGATAACATTCCATGCTCCTTGATCATGGAAGGTTTTTCATTGGAAGTGTCTTTCCATTTGAAGTGATTCTGTTTATTGAGAGGATTTCCGTTAATTGGATATTCGTCGTGTGAATTTCTCTGTTGTCGAACAATTAGTTATATGCAAACAATGGTATTCAAAATGTAAAACTTATGTCCGTCTTGAAGTTTTTTTTTTAAAATGCATTTTTTTTAATAAACAACAAAATTTTGTAAGAAAATGAATTCAACTCAGAATTTCTAGTAAGCCTTACAGGAGTCAGGATACCTTTTGTAACAGTATGCTTTCGAACTAACCTATGCTTCAGCTAGGACTTTTAAGGGTTGTAACATGGCCAGGTTTACGGTTTAAGAAACAAAGGATAAGGCTCAAAGTTTAATTGTACCTATTGTACCCTAAAATTTTCCCTCTTTTGTCTCAAAGACTTTTAGAATCACCTCAGTCAAGTTTCAAGCCTCAGATCATATTTTTTAAGAAGAATCATTCAAATTATCAAAAGGGGGCAAAATGAGCAAAATTGGAGTTTCAGCTGGAAAGAGTCAACCGGATGTTAAAAAGTCAAACTTTGACTTTTTGACCAAATTTGAGTCCCAAAAATCACATTATGTCAAGACATCCAAAAAAATGAAGTTTGATCATCAAAAGTCAAGAGAATCAAAAATCCAACTTTGCAAGACCTTGAAATTTTTCTAAGTATTTTCTATACTTGGTTAATTTCATTTACTTAATGGAATTTTACTACAATTCCAAATAATTCAAGATGATGCAAGTAATTCAAGTTATTACAAAGTGGCATTCTTACAAAATTACAAATTCTAAAACTATGCCTTGTTTGAATTTTCTCAAAAGACCTTGTCACAATGTTTTGGCCCTTGATATAATGTGTATGAAATATTCCACAAGACTAAAGTTATGACATGCTACATATCATGTTGTCCAAGATTGATTAAAATGTGATGTACCACATTGCCACAACACCCCATGCTTCCCTACAAGAAACCTTGTGCTATACTACACTAATATGCTGCCCTATACAGTCCAAGACTGCTCTATGCAGTCTGCCCAAGCCTGCATCATAACAGCCCAAAATTGCACCAAAATGGCAAAAGAAATTTGTGTGCAGAAAGTATCAAAACAGTAGGAAAAAACAATTCAAAATAACTTATGTGGTTCCCCCCCTAAACCACAGTCAAAGGGTCTACAAAAGAAGACTCTCATGAGACAAAGGAGGGTTTTTTTAGAGATTGAACTTGAGAGAGAAGAGCCTTTGAGAGAGAGCATAAAGAGTTTTTTTTGTTAAACATAAAAATAGTGTCCCTTGTAAACTGGACTGATTCATTCAGAAAAAACCAAATATATTCTTGTCCAAAATAGAAACCTAATCCTTTATTCCACCATACAAACTCTCCCATAAGCCAAACACTTCATCATATACAAAATTTGTCCAAACATAAAAACAGTCCTTGTAGTGCTATTCATATTCACCATCAAAAATACCAAAAATATTACAGTACAGTCCAACTCAGTTCCAACAGTCCAGAGCAACTTTCTGAAGACTCACAAAGTAATCACAACATTTGGAAAAGTATTCAGATCTAAAAACAACCAGTGCTACCCAAAGGTAAGTCCCCTTCACTTGATATCTTGACATTACATCATTAATAAACTATTGTTCTTTGAAGACAAGATGTAGTACTTTATTATTCTTTTGAACTAGTCATTTGCTTATGGTTTAGGTTTATTCAATCATTTGTTGTTCATGTTTATCCATCATATGCCATAAAATAACCTGTATAGTCAGTAAAACAATGTTTAAGACAGAAAAATGCAGCATGTATCGACACATATCCTCATGTGTCGACCCATTCTAGTGAAAAAAACAGGGTATGAGTTGACACATACCCTCATGTATCGACCCATACTGAGTTCAGGTCATAAAACAGAAGCTGGAAAAGCTTATGAGTCGATACATATGCGTTTCGCATCGATACAAGAAGGTGTATGAGTCGATACATCCCATTATGTGTCGACTCATACTGAACAAATTTTGTCTTACAAGAGCAAGGAAAAGCAATGTGTCGATGCATAGCAGCATGGGTCGACACATAGCGGTTCAAAATGCATTTTTACCTTTATTTTACACTGTTTTCACATTGTTTCATTATCATTCGATATGGTTGTAATATTTTAGTTTCTACTTCATCCCCATTATTAAATTGTACCCCCATCCCCCTAAAGTGATGTAATAGCTTAGATTTTACTTCCCGCATTTTATTTCCCTTTCATATATTGCTAGTAAATAGGATGCATGGCAAGATAAAATCAACAAATAGATGACTTTCAAATACAAGATAAAATGCATGCAAACTAACACACTATTCACACATGAACCCTTAGGGTAATCCCATCTCGTTGCCTATCGAAAAATAGTCATGTCCCTCGAGCATGAGCGTTTTAGAAAAGACCCTCGATAAAAGATCGTAGTCCCTCGATGACCCTCGATGTTGCCTTTGGTAAACGATCTAGTCCTTAAAATGACATTGCTAAAACTTTCCATGAGTTGCCTTATATGACTATACAAACGTCCCTACACCCGTCCCTTCACATCCAATGATGGGATTTTTTACCAAAACGATGGTAAGATAGCCATATCTAAAGGAGAAGGAAAAGCACATTTAAGACCTTTTGAGTAGGTAGTTTCTCTCTTAGTTACTCGCTTGCTCGCAACAAAAATGTTTCATACACCAACACTTTAGTTTCAAAAACCCTTTTCAAAAAGACAAAACATTTTTTATACGTTCTTATAGAGACGAGAACCATTGCAAAATATTTTTCTGAAAACCACTTTCCACAACACAATCGACAAACACGTCTTTGAACTATCTTTCAAAACAAAACTTTGTACACGTTCTTATAAAAACGAGAACCATTACAAATACATTTTTTAAAACACTTTCAAAGCCCACACCACAAAGCACATTCAAACAAAAGCAAGTTGATCTAGCAAGTAACTAAGAGCCCATGGAAAACCATGGATGAAAAGGGTGTTAATACCTTCCCTTTTCATAATCTACCCCCCGAACTCAAAAATATCTCTAAAGGTCTTTTTTGTGCTTTTTTTACCTTTCCTTTTTGGATAAAAGAAAAGTCGGTGGCAACTGTTGCTAAACCGCAACATTTGCAAACACAAAATGCAAAACCTCAAATCAGTTCTCCCACCGTATCACAGAACTGGCGACTCTGCTGGGGACTCTCTTAAAAGTGGGGTTACCTTAGGGTTAGATCACCTTTACTTGATTTCATTGTTTGATTTGTATGCTTTACATTTGTTCTCTGTTTGGGCTTGCTTTGATCCTCCACCCGGATTTGGGACACCCCTTTTAGGTAAATAGCAATAGATTGTGGAAACTGTACGGCGTAGACTGATATGGTTAAAACAATGCATATGTCAGTGCGACACATTTGTGGGTACCAGTATCCCTCGTGGTGAATCTAGGAGAATACCGGGCCGCTGAGTGGCGTCGTGAAGCACTAACGGACTTTAGAACCCTAATTGAACAAACTTGACCATTAGGACGTAGATAGCCGATTTCGGTGTAAAGTTGAAAATTGGTTGGTACTCGATACTACACTCATTGAGGCTAGACTTTTGGGATATCTCGGCTGCAAGAAAAGATTGTTGTGCTGAGACAACGCCTAAGAGAAAGGTCGATGATATTGAGATCCTTTAGAACCCGATCACTATTACTAGGACAGGTTTGAGCCAACTAAACTTCAAGAGGGTACTTACCTATGAAACCTCATGCAAGCCTAAAACATAGGGATTTGTTTTCTTTATGTGTATATACTTGTACATAACATCATAAACATCATAAGCATCATGAGCATGCTCACTAACCATTTCAAGGATTTAGAAATTTATCTTTGTTTTTGTTTTGTAGGACATGAATTCTCTCCGAAGAAACACCATCCGAGTCAGCTTTGTGAAAGCACACCCTCAACTTCAAGAGCTAGCCTCAAGAGTGCCCGAGGATTCTCCTTTTACCAAGAAGTATGGTCGACTCCTTAGTTTGGCTACATCCAACTTCCAAGAAGAGATGATGTGTGTACTATTCTAATTCTTTGATCCCGTACATCATTGTTTCACTTTCCCGGACTATCAGTTGGTACTTACACTGGAAGAGTTCTCTCTACTCTTAGGGGTGCCCGTGCTTGATCAGATACCGTTCACCGGTCTAGAAGAGATTACAAAACCTGAAGTCATCGCCGAAGCTTTACATATGAAGAGGGCCCACATCATAGCCAATTGGGAGACAAGGAGCGGGGTTAAAGGCTTTCTAGCTAAGTTTTTATTGGAAAAGGCTCGTTCATTCTGGGACGACATGGATTTCCAAGGTTTCGAAGACGTCCTGGCTCTTCTCATTTATGGTTTGGTTCTGTTTCCCAATTCGGACCAATTCATAGACGTTAACGCCATCAAAGTCTTCCTCTATCGCAATCCTATACCTACCTTACTAGGAGACATCTTGCATTGCCTTCATACCTGCACCATGAAGAAAAGAGGTACCCTTTTGTGTTTTATCCCCTTACTCGCTAAGTGGTTCACTTCACGCCTGCCTCAGTCAGCATTGAAGAATGAGCAAAGACTGACTTAGTCTCAAAGGATGATGTCTCTCACCCATTCTGACACCCTTTGGTGTTCGAGATCCTTGGAAGATGTCTCTATCATTGACCGCTGTGGGGAGTTCCCTAATGTACCTCTTCTTGGTATTAGGGGAGGTATCACCTACAACCCATGCTTATCTCTTCGACAGTTTGCGTATGCCCGAAGAGACGACCCTCACGAGATGCTCATCCAAGGTCTGGTGTTCGACTACAACAAAGAAGACCAAGGTTACCGCCAGAGGTTTACACGTGCTTAGGGAATGGTTAACAAGGTGGACAGGAAGACTTTGGGACACAAAAACTCTATCCCTCTCGAGCCTTACCTTAGGTGGGTACGGGCTCATGCCCAGAGTCTCTTGATGCCTTACCCTTCCATCCTTCCTGTCATCATTGAGCCTGTTATCGAAGGAGACGTCCCATACACCGTCCTCCATCCTGATATGCCTACCTCTCTCGAAGATTTTCAGAAAGCTTGGGTTCGGTTGAAGGAAGAGCGAGACACTTTTGAAGCCCAGTTTTATGCCAGTGAGAAGAAGGTTCTAGAGCTCACCAAACTGCTTCATGAAGAGAAAAACCTGAATGCCTACATTGCTCCAAAGAGGATGCGTTCAGTCTTTTTGTTTTAGGAGTTTGGTTGTATTTTGTCTCTTTCATTATAAGCCCAAGGAGGCATGATGTATTCAAACTTGGATCTTTAATATGACGTGTGTTCCTTTTTGGTTTGAAAAAATTTAAATCTCTAATATCCTTGAAATTATTTTTCATATTGCATCTTCATTCATCATAACATCATATAGGTTTCTTATAACAGGTAACCTTATCCTTCTACTATTTATTTCAGTAAGATGGATGTTGAACAGACTGTGAAAGATGTTCAGGCGCAGAACGCCCAATTTCAACAAATGCTCTTGGCTCTAACAAAAGGACAAGAGGAGTTGAAGACTCTGCTGGCCAAAGAGAAGAAGAAGAAAGCGAAGAAATCAACCGGCATTGTGATCATGGGAAGAAGTTTTAAAGGATAAGCCAGACGAACTTTAGACTTTGCGACATCATCAGGCGAAGGAGATAATCAAACCCAGGAAGTGAACAACGACCCAACATCCGAGGAAGAGGAAGAGGAAGAGCCTGATTACTCTGAGGAACAATATCCTCCTGCTGATGATAAATACAAACAGCTGGAGGATCGTTTGAGTGCTATGGAGATTCAGAGGGTACCCGGTTTGGACTTTTAAGAGTTAGGACTCATCTCAGGGGTCGTCATCCCACAAAAATTCAAGGTCCCCACTTTCGCCAAATACGACGGTATCTCCTGCCCAAAACTACATCTAAGGTCATACGTCAGAAAGATTCAACCCCACACAGATGACAAGAATCTGTGGGTGCATTTCTTCCAAGAGAGCTTATCTGGGACGCAGTTGGATTGGTTCTATCAATTGGAAGGGACTAATGTTCACAATTGGGAAGATTTGGCCACCGCTTTCTACAAACAATATCAGTACAATGCTGATTTGGCTCCGACTAGGACGCAATTGCAAAGCATGTCTATGGGAACAAGTGAAGGTTTCAAAACCTATGCTCAAAAGTGGAGGGATCTCACAGGCAGGGTCCAGCCCCCTCTATCCAACAGAGAATTAGTGGATATGTTCCTAGGCACTTTGTCAGGACCATTTTTCAATCACCTGATTGGGAGTTCCTCAGTTGGGTTTACTGAATTAATCATGAATGGTGAGCGGGTCGAGGCCAGTATAAAAAGCGGCAAAATTCAAAGAGATGCATCATCGAGCATGATGAAGAAGACTTTTGTTGGAAAGAAAGAGGTCAGTGCTGCATATGACTATAGAAATTAAAACAAAACTGACTGTCACCTGACAGTAGGGGCTGTCATGATTTCTAACCCTGTGCCAAATCAGCAGCGAAATTATCAGCACAAACCAGAAGCACCCATGAGACGGTTTACCCGGATCAACATGACCATGTCTCAAATTTTGCCACACCTTTTGAGGACCAATCTAACAACTTTAAAAGCAGCTCCCAAGAACCCCAATACTGCTTCTCCTCGCTATAACCCAAGCACTCGATGTGCCTACCATTCTGAAATCCCGGGGCACGATACAAATGACTGTTGGGCCTTAAAGAATAAGGTGCAAGACCTTATCGATGCGAAAGAGATTGAGTTTGATCTCCCGGAAACGCCTAATGTAATAACGGCGCCAATGCCCAGACATGGCCAAGGTATCAACGCCATTGATGATGATCGTTTTGTCTCCTTCGTGAACGACTTAATTACTCCTTTGTTGACCATTAAACATAATCTACTGCAAGCCGGTCTGTTTCTGGGTTGCGATGAAAGTTGTCACTTGTGCAAGTCTCTACCGAACAGTTGTTTGTTACTAAGGATATGCATCCAGTGCCTGATGACTAGCAAAGAAATCCTATTTGAAAAGCTACCCCTTATCAAAAGTTCTTATCAAGATGTTTCGATAATCACCATTTCTGACAATCCTCCCAGGGTCTCCATAAAAAGACCCGTCAGATTACATCTGTCCCAAGATCCACACCTTTAATCATCACTATGCCAAGACGAATATCATACTCTTCGGATAAAGTTGTTCCCTGGAGTTATGAGGCTAACATTTATTACTATGGCGTCAAGCAAGATCAGTTGGCTGTCAAAGACGAAGTTGAGAGAGATATTGATCTCGATATCGGTAACATCACTGGGACCAGCAAAATAACAAGAAGCGGAAGAGTCTTCTCACCTGAGATTTCTCCGAAGACCATTGCTACTCCTGTGATCATTCCTACTGCCACTCCTACCGACACTCCCAACGATACTCCTACTGTTATCCCTACTACCGATACAAGGGGCAAAGATGTTTTGATTGAGCCTGCCCAAGCAAGAGAACATCCCGAGATCATCCTTGAAGCTTCTAGAAAAGAAATAGAAGAAAATCAAGAAAAGTGACTACAACATTGTCGAACAGTTGGGGCTGAACCCCTCAAAGATATCATTGTTGTCCTTACTTTTGTGTTCTGAGACCCACGCCAAAGCCTTGGTAAAGTTTCTTAAGACCGCCCACGTGCCCCTAGAGACCTCCATCGACCAATTTGAAAAATGTGTGGCCAGTCTAACTGCTGATAATAGATTGGGCTTTTCCGATGCTGATTTAACCTCTAAGGGAAGGAAGCACAACGATGCCTTGCATATTTCCATTGAATGCAGGGGAACCACACTTGCCCACGTTCTGGTGGATACCGGCTCGCCATTGAATGTTTTTCCAAAAAATGCCCTCGACCAACTGGATTGCGAGGGGCTTATCTTGAAACCAAGCAACATCATAGTAAGGGCCTTTGATGGTTCCAAGAGGACAGTGCACGGAGAAGTTAGTATCCCCATAAAAATTGGAACTCAAACTTTTGACTCAACTTTCTATGTGATGGACATCCGCCCTTCGTACTCTTGTCTATTGGGTCGATCCTGGATCCATGGTGTTAGTGCCGTCACTTCAACCCTGCACCAAATGCTAAAATACTCGATCAAAGGAAAGATTGCCACAGTTCACGGAGAGGAGGAGTACATGGTTAGCCATCTGAACACTTTCAGGTATGTTGAAATGGATGGTGAATTCATCGAGACCCCCTGTCAGAACTTTGAGGAGGTTCCCGCAATGGTCGCGGAAACCAAGTTTACTCCAAAGGTCCTGAAGATTACCAGACCTCCATTGAAGATGACCTCTTTGAAAGATGCTCGAGCAGTAGTTGAAAAAGGAGGATGTACTATTTGGGGTCAGCTTTCGGATATTCCATACAAGTCCGACAAATTTGGGTTGGGGTTCACTTAAGAGGCCCAAAGAGCTGTTCGACGTTCTCATGCTGGGGGACCACCTCTGCGTATCAGCAATCAAGGAGTAAATGCAATAGAAGACAATGATGGCAGCTGTGACATGAACGAATGGATTTTTCCAACCATCGGCGGAGGCCTCAACAATTGGGAGGCCAGAGATTTCATTCCTATTACTTTTATTCAAGAGTAATTGTCTTTTAATGTTTTCAGGCTTGTAATATTTAAACAATTCATACTTTTAAAACCTTGTGTCCTACCCGAGGTGCAACGGTCCATTTGTAAGGGTTGTCACTTCATTCTCATATGTCATTAATGAATCATGGACGTTTTTGCATCAAATTTTGTGTTCTTTGTCTTTCTTCCTTACATTTTATTTTTCTTTCAAAAGTAGCTATGCTCTTACACACACTCACATATTAAAATGCAGATCTACATCCACTCAGGATCCCATGGGTAACAGTTCTGCTATGGCCAATTGTGACTTTGAAAATCCGATCTACCAAGCCGACGACGAAAATGAGGAAGATTGTGAGGTGCCAGGGGAGTTGGCAAGGTTGTTGCAACAGGAAGAAAGGACCATTCAGCCATACGAAGAGCTGGTCGAAACAATTAACTTGGGAACTGAGGAAGATAAAAAGTAAGTCAAGGTGGGTGCCAATTTGGAACCTAATGTCAAAGAGCGTCTGATTCAGTTGCTGCACGATTATGTTAAAGTCTTTTCCTGGTCGTACGAAGACATGTCGGGACTGGATACAATTGTGGTACATCGTCTTCCTACGAGGGAAGACTATCCTCCAGTAAAGCAAAAGGTTCGCTACATGAGGCCTGATATGTCAGAAAAGATCAAGGCAGAAGTCATGAAGCAATTCAATGCTAGATTTTTGGCTGTCACCTCTTATCCCCAATGGGTGGCCAATGTTGTTCCTGTGCCCAAGAAAGACGGTAAAGTGCGAATGTGTGTGGACTACAGAGATTTGAATTGGGAAATCCCCAAAGATGATTTCCCACTCCCCCACATCGGTATTCTAGTTGATAATACGACACAAAACAAAGTGTTTTCCTTCATGGACGGTTTCTCGGGCTACAACCAAATCAAAATGGCGCCTGAGGATATGGAGAAAACAACCTTTGTTACACAGTGGGGAACTTTCTGCTATAAGGTCATGCCATTCGGACTGAAGAATGCTGGGGCAACCTATCAACGCGCCATGGTAGCTTTATTTCATGACATGATACATCATGAGATAGAGGTCTACGTTGATGATATGATAGCCAGATCGCAAACGGAAGAAGAGCACCTTGATCACTTACAGAAACTGTTTGAGAGGCTGAAGAAGTACAAATTGAGATTGAATCCAAACAAGTGCACGTTCGGAGTCCGGTCTGGTAAGCTCCTAGGCTTTGTCGTCAGCAACAAAGGTATCGAGGTTGATCTTGGCAAGGTTAAAGTGATACAAGATATGCCTTCTCCTCGTACTGAAAAAGAAGTCAGAGGATTCTTGGGACGTTTGAATTACATCGCCAGGTTCATTTCTCACCTGACAGCTACTTGTGAGCCAATCTTCAAGCTCTTGAAAAAAGATCAAGTACTCAAATGGAATGACGAATGCCATGTTGCTTTTGACAAAATCAAGGAATATTTACAAGAGCCTCATGTGTTGTTACCACCCGTCGAGGGAAGACCTTTAATCCTGTATTTGACTGTTTTAGAAAACTCAATGGGGTGTGTGTTGGGGAAGCATGACGAGTCTGGCCAAAAAGAGCATGCTATTTATTACCTGAGCAAAAAGTTTACCGACTGTGAAACAAGATATTCACTGCTCGAGAAAACTTGCTGCGCTCTGGCATGGGCTGCTCGCCGGCTGAGACAATATATGCTAACCCATACTACTTTGTTGATATCTAAAATGGATCTGATAAAATACATCTTTGAGAAGCCTGCTCTTTCTGGAAGAATAGCGAGATGGCAGATGATCCTGACAGAATATGACATGCAGTATACTACCCAAAAAGCTATAAAGGGTAGTGTATTGGCTGATCACCTTGCTCACCAAGTTGTGGAAGACTATCAGTCTATGAAGTTTGAATTCCCGGATGAAGACATCATGACATTAGACAACTGTGAAGAAATCAGGCCATATGACGGACCTGAACAAGGATCCCGATGGACCCTATTCTTTGATGGAGCATCCAATGCACTTGGTAATGGTATCGGTGCCGTAATTATATCTCTGGAGGGATGTCATACTCCCTTTACTGCCATACTTTGCTTCAACTATACAAACAACATGGCAGAATACGAAGCATGCATCTTCGGTCTCAAAGCTACTATAGACTTGGGGATCAAATCCTTGGATGTATTTGGAGATTCAACTTTGGTCATCAGTCAAGTCAAAGGGGAATGTTGACATTGTTTCCGCATTTTGAGGAGATTACCTTCCAGCATTTCCCGCGAGAAGAAAATCAACTAGCAGACGCACGAGCTACAATGTCATCTATGTTTAAACTTAATTGGGATAATGAGGCTCCTCAAATCACCATTGAGCGGATGGATGAACCAGCCTACTGTCACGAGATCGGTACCGAAGAAGTAGTGGATCGACCTTGGTTCCACGAAGTTAAAAGGTATCTCGAGTCTCAGGAATATCCAGAAGGAGCTTTAGTAAATGACAAGAAGTTCCTAAGAAGATTCTCGGCTAAGTTCTTCCTTAGTAACGGTATTTTGTACAAACGCAGTCATGACTCTGTATTGCTTCGGTGCGTAGACAAAGTTGAAGCTGAAAGGATCATGGTTGAATTACACGAAGGAACTTTTGGTACCCATTCCAGTGGACATACAATGGCAAAGAAAATCCTACGGGCATGCTATTATTGGTCTACCATGGAGGCAGACTGCTACCAACACTCTCGGACTTGCCATAAATGTCAGATTTATGATGATAAAGTGCACGTACCTCCGGTTCCTCTGAACGTCTTGACATCTCCTTGGCCCTTTGCTATGTGGGGAATTGATATGATTGGGGAAATCAAGCCAACGGCCTCCAATGGACACCGCTTCATCTTAGTGGCCATCGACTATTTTACAAAGTGGGTTGAGGCAACTTCCTTCGCTTCCGTTACTAAGAATGTGGTCGTCCGGTTCATCAAACAGAATCTCATTTGTGACTACGGTATCCTAGATAGAATCCTCACTGATAATGGTACGAATCTAAACAACACTATGATCACCGCCTTGTGCGAGCAATTCAAGATTCAACATGACAATTCTTCCCCTTACCGGCCAAAGATGAACAGTGCTGTAGAAGCTGCTAACAAAAAAATTAAGAAGATCATACAGAAAATGACACTCACATACATAGACTGGCATGAGATGCTACCGTTCGCTCTCCACGGGTATCGTACCACAGCTCGCACATCAACTGGTGCAACACCCTATTCTCTGGTATACGGCATGGAGGTTGTATTGCCTATTGAGGTCCAGATCCACTCTCTGAGGATTATAAGAGATGCAGGCCTAAACGAAGACGACTGGATCCAAACCCGACTTGATCAGTTAAATCTCATCGATGAAAAAAGACTTACCGCTATCTGCCATGGTCAGACATATCAAAGGCGGATGATCAAGGCTTTTAACAAGAAAGTAAAGCGTCAAGAATATCAAGTCGGAGATCTAGTGATCAAGCGCATCATACTGCCGCAAGGTGATCCCAGGGGAAAATGGACTCCCACGTACGAAGGGCCATTTGTGGTTAAAAACATTTTCTAAGGTGGAGCCAAGATTCTGGCCACCATGGACGGTGATGACCTTCCTCACCCTGTCAATGTAGACATAGTAAAAAATACTACACATGATAAAAGACCTGCTAGGTTTACTGGCCTAGGCAAAAATAAGGGCTTCCCGGCGAACCAAAAGGGTTTGGGCAAAAATAAGGGATGAAAATGAAAAAAAAATTGTACACCCGGAAAATTGAAAACCTAAAAAGGCGACTTGGGCAAAAAAGGGTATCCCGGTGGACTAAAAAACCGAAAGGACGGTCCAAGAAAAAGTTAGGGATTAAAGCGTATCACTATGTCCCATTGGATCACCCTGCGATATGACCTCGATACCATCTGTCAGGTTCAAACGGCATCAATCAATCTAATCAGTTTCGAACAAGCAGCAAAGTGAGAAGACGCTCGAAGGCATAATGGAAATAGAAGATTTGAAACCCAATAAGATTGTTGCACATAGCTGTTTTCTTTTCGTCGTACACAATACTGTATATCTTTCATTTTACAGCGATGTTCTCTTACTAGAGCGTCAGCTTCCTTGTACAAAATGCCTGTTATGGGCCAATTTCAAAATTAATACAAGTCATTTTACAAAACTATTTGTTTTTTTCTTTTTGTTTTGTTTTTGCAAGAACGTCCAATGATTCATTCTTGACATATGCATTTGAATATGATTGTTGTTCACGAATATTTGCATAGGAAACAAAAGACAATTGCTCATAACTTAAGAAACAGGGACGAAAAACAAAAATGTCAAACCCGACAGTTACTCTATCCAGCAGGTACCAGGGCAGCGACATCTTTGGAGCATAATCATCAGTATAGGAGACCTTGTGACACCTATACTCCCCACAGAGCAGAAGTAATCAAAGCCTTGATATCAGCTCTAACAGAACAGGAAGTAATCTCCCCAGCCAAGATCGCCCAAAAACCCGACACCTATGTCTCCCAGTCGGATTTCATAATCACGAGTGGATCATCATAAATTTCTGACTCCCCAAGCAGAGTTTATTTCTCTGAGTAGAGGAGCTCAATCCTTGACAGAGCCCATTACTTCAGTCATTGGAAATTCATCTCTCAAGTGGTTCCCCGCAGAGTTATTCTCAAATAGAGTCTCTTCCCAACCTAACATTCGTAAATAAGGAACAAACCTCCAGCATAGTCACTTCCATTCATCATCCCCAGCGGAAGTAGAAAAGCCACGACTCTCTACAACGGTCGGGAATTTACTTTCCAGTACTCTCTAGCAGTAGTCAGGGATTTATTTTCCCACACTCGGATATGTCACAATAGCATTTCATGTTCTTACATCATGACATGCACATACACATCACATACAGCATAATCTCATTTATTTTGAGAACATCATCTCATGATGCATTTCATGCATCACATATAACTAACCCTGTTATCTTTTCAGGAAAGACAATTATCATCAACAATTCCAGCAGTTATACATGTCATATCTGCAGGCAACCAAGGAAAAAATCAGTTCCCAAAACCAGAACGGGTCAACTAATCTACATAATCAAATGAAGCATCCCTACTATCCAGGTTCCTTCTCACAGGCCTACTACCCAGGCTTTCATCTCGAAGTAACCCTACTATCCAGGTTCCTTCTCACAGCCCTACTACCAAGGCTTTTATTTCGAAGTAACCCTACTATCCAGGTTCCTTCTTACAGCCCTACTACCAAGGCTTTCATTTCGAAGTAACCCTACTATCCAGGTTAGTTCTCACATCCCTACTACCAAGGCTTTCATTTCGAAGTAACCCTACTATTCAGGTTCCTTCTCAACATCCCTACTACCAAGGCTTTCATTTCAAAGTAACCATGCTATCCAGGTTCCTTCTCAACAACCCTACTACCAAGGCTTTCATTTCGAAGTAACCCTACTATCCAGGTTCCTTCTCAACAGCCCTACTACCCAGGCTTTCATCTCTAAGTAACCCTACTATCCAAGTTCCTTCTCAGTAACCCTACTATCCAGGTTCCTTCTCATAGCCCTACTACCTAGGCTTTCATCTCGAAGTAACCCTACTATCCAGGTTCCTTCTCAATAACCCTACTATCCAGGTTCCTTCTCCCTTATCTCCAGATAACAGTTTACAACACTAAGGCCTAGACCCGACCAGAAACAGTCGATTTCACATTCCCCAACAAGCCGCTGTAGAGCCTGGACCCTGACCAAGTATACGTTCTATTTTCACCCCTCCAATCAAGAGTTAATTCCCCGGTGGAGTAATGGACAACCAAAGCTCCTAGACATTACTCCCTAAGACATAAATCAGCATTCCCTGGAAAAATCCTCCTCGACAGTAGGAAAAGGATTTCTCGCCAAGGAATCCCTTATGCAACCAATCTTTTTCTGGATGGCATCTGCCCATCTCCGAAATTTTCCCATCATTTCCCCAAATGGCATATTTTAAGTCCATTCCCTACACAATCAACCACCACATCACCGAGTGAAAATTTCTGGGCACTCTAGTGTTCAATCATCTTCCACCTTCAGATCACGAAAGCTGGACCAGCCAATCTACATCCTCAGGCTTAAGAAGATTGAACAGGGGCAGCTATTGTACCCCAAAATTTTCCCTCTCTTGTCTTAAAGACTTTTAGAATCACCTCAGTCAATTTTCAAGCCTCGGATCATATTTTCTAAGAAGAATCATTCAAATTATCAAAAGGGGGAAAAATGAGAAAAATTGGAGTTTCAGATGGAAAGAGTCAGCCGGACGTTAAAAAGTCAAACTTTGACTTTTTGACCAAATTTGAGTCCCAAAAATCACATTATGTCAAGACATAAAAAAAAATGAAGTTTGATCATCAAAAGTCAAGAGAATCAAAAATTCAACTTTGCAAGACCTTGAAAATTTTCTAAGTATTTTCTATACTTGGTTAATTTCATTTACTTCATGGCATTTTACTACAATTCCAAATAATTCAAGATGATGCAAGTAATTCAAGTTATTACAAAGTGGCATTCTTACAAAATTACAAATTCTAAAACTATGCCTTGTTTGAATTTTCTCAAAATACCTTGTCACAATGTTTTGGCCCTTGTAATAATATGTATGAAATATTCCACAAGACCAAAGTTATGACATGCTACAAATCATGTTGTCCTAGATTGAACAAAATGTGATGTACCACATTGCCATAACACCCCATGCTGCCCTGCAAGAAACCTTGTGCTATACTACACCAATATGCTGTCTTATACAGTCCAAGACTTCTCTATGCAGTCTGCCCAAGCCTGCATCATAACAGCCCCAAAATTGCACCAAAATGGCAAAGGAAATTTGTGTGCAGAAAGTATCAAAATAGTAGGCAAAAACAATTCAAAATAACTTATGTGGTTTCCCCCCTAAACAACAGTCAAAGGGTCTACAAAAGAAGACTGTCTCATGAGACAGAGGAGGGATTTTTTTAGAGATTGGACTTGAGAGAGAAGAGCATTTGAGAGAGAGCATATAGAGTTTTTTTGTTAAACATAAAAACAGTGTCCCTTGTAAACTGGACTGATTCATTAAAAAAAACCAAATCTGTTCTTGTCCAAAACAGAAATCCAATCCTTTATTCCACCATACAAACTCTCCCATAAGCCAAACACTTCATCATATACAAAATTTGTCCAAACATAAAAACAGTCCTTGTAGTGCTATTCACACTCACCATCAAAAATACCAAAAATATTACAGTACAATCCAACTCAGTTCCAGCAGTCCAGAGCAGCTTTCTGAAGACTCACAAATTCATCACAACATTTGGAAAAGTATTCAGATCTAAAAAAAACTAGTGTTGCCCAAAGGTAAGTCCTCTTCACTTGATATCTTGTCATTACATCATTAACAAATTGTCGTTCTTTGAAGACAAGATGTAGTACTTTATTATCCTTTTGAATTAGTCATTTGCTTATGGTTTAGGTTTATTCAATCATTTGTTGTTCATGTTTATCCATCATATGCCATAAACTAACATGTACAGTCAGTAAAACAATGTTTAAGGCAGAAAAATGCAGCATGTATCGACTCATATCCTCATGTGTCGACCTATCCTAGTGAAAAAAACAGGGTATGAGTCGACACATAACCCTCATGCATCGACCCATACTGAGTTCAGGTCACAAAACAGAAGCTGGAAAAGCCTATGAGTCGATACATACGCGTTTCGCGTTGATACAAGAAGGTGTATGAGTTGATACATCCCATTATGTGTCGACTCATACTGAACAGATTTTGTCTTACAGGAGCAAGGAAAAGCT
This sequence comes from Vicia faba, assembly GCA_948472305.1. NCBI lineage: Eukaryota > Viridiplantae > Streptophyta > Magnoliopsida > Fabales > Fabaceae > Vicia > Vicia faba. The sequence continues at coordinate 927,757,015 of OX451741.1, read as the reverse complement.
ATGTGTCGATGCATAGCAGCATGGGTCGACACATAGCGGTTCAAAATGCATTTTTACCTTTATTTTACACTGTTTTCACATTGTTTAATTATCATTTGATATGGTTGTAATATTTAAGTTTCTACTTTATCCCCATTGTTAAATTGTACCCCCATCCCCTAAAAGTGATGAAATAGCTTAGATTTTACTTCCCACATTTTATTTCCCTTTCATATATTGCTAGTAAATAGGATGCATGGCAAGATAAAATCAAAAAATAGATGACTTTCAAATACAAGATAAAATGCATGCAAACTAACACACTATTCACACATGCACCCTTAGGGTAATCCCATCTTGTTGCCTATCAAAAAATAGTCATGTCCCTCGAGCATGGGCTTTTTAGCAAATACCCTCGATAAAAGATCGTAGTCCCTCGATGACCCTCGATGTTGCCTCCGGTAAACGATCTAGTCCCTAAAACGACATTGCAAAAACGTTCCATGATTTGCCTTCTATGACTATACAAACGTCCCTACACCCGTCCCTTCACATCCAACGATGGGATTTTTTTACCAAAATGATGATAAGATAGCCACATCTAAAGGAGAAGGAAAAGCACATTTAAGACCTTTTGAGTAGGTAGTTTCGCTCTTAGTTACTCGCTTGCTCGCAACAAAAATGTTTCATACACCAACACTTTCGTTTCAAAAACCCTTTTCAAAAAGACAAAGCATTTTGTATACGTTCTTATAGAGACGAGAACCATTGCAAAATATTTTTCCTAAAACCATTTTCCATAACACAATCCATAAACATGTCTTTGAACTATCTTTCAAAACAAAAATTTGTACGCGTTCTTATAAAAACGAGAACCATTACAAAGATATTTTTTAAAACACTTTCAAACCCCACACCACAAAGCACATTCAAACAAAAGCAAGTTAATCTAGCAAGTAACTAAGAGCCCATGGAAAACCATGGATGAAAAGGGTGCTAATACCTTCCCTTTTCATAATCCACCCCCGAACTCAAAAATATCTCTATAGGTCTTTCCTGTGCTTTTTTTACCTTTCCCTTTTGGATAAAAGAAAAGTCAGTGGTGACTCTTGCTAAACCGCAACATTTGCAAACACAAAATGCAAAGCCTCAAGTTAGTTCTCCCACCGTATCACAGTACCCAACCCATTCTTCGTGATGTTCTTTAACCCTATACTCAATTAATTATGCGTTTGGATTCCAATTGAGTCTGGAATGATGTTTAGGTGATGGTTCGGATACTGGAAATTTATTTGAGAAGGCAGTCATTTTCTTTTTGTTGAGGTTTTGTAGCGACCTCTTCTTGACTTTATTATCCCTACGTTTTGCCTGAACTATTTCTTTTGTGATTACAATCAGCGGGATGCCCCAGTTTTTCTTAAGTCTCCTTCATCGGTTTTGACTTAGTGGGCTTTTCTTTTGAGAGATAATGACTGCCTAGTTTACGGGGAACCATCATTGTCTTTTGATTTGGAAGGACGTCTTCAATATTATTTGATGTGTATAAAGTGAAAGCTTGCGACTGAACGCGCATTTGAATTAACTGAGAAACTACCCTGCCCCAAGTTATGATTAAAGGTTTCAATTTGCATGAAAAAGAAAAATCCTACTTCTTAGGCTCAAAGGGGTTGACTATGGATTATCTTCCTTATAACTCCACTATTTAGGATTTGAAACAACACCTGTACATCATCAGCAAGGTCTGTTCAAAAGCATATTGTAGAGGTTATGGTATTTTTTTGTCATCCTCCCTCTAAAGGCTTATAGATTTTAATCGAGAGTTGAATATCACAAAAAGGAAGTAAAAGCATAGTTTCAGTATAGTGAAAACGAATGGATTAATTCAAGACAAACATATTCAATGCATTAATAAAGACAACCAAAAGTCTGACATAAAGATAAGTGTTTGAATCAACCAGATAAATTACAAACAAAAATTCTAATCAACAAAAAGCTTCCCCCCCTGAACTTGTCACTTTAGATGGTGTGCCTTGCAGCCTCGAAATTTAGGGGATAATAGAAGAACTCGATCTGACCATCTTGCCTGAACTCGACTATTCCTTCGTCAATCAGGTCCTGAATCTTATGTGTCAATGCCCAACAGTTGTCAGTGTCATGCCCAGGACTGTTGGAGTGGTATGCGCACCTTACATTAGGATTGTGACAGGAAGAAGAAGTATTGGGCTTTTGAGGAGGATCCTTCAATGCCACCAGCTTGGCCTTCAACATGTGTTGTAATGCTTGAGCCAATGACATGTTGATTTCGGTAAATCATATTTTGGGTGTATTCTTCTTACACTGTTTCCCCTGTTGTTGTTGTTGTTGCACTAGTGTTGAATTAGAGATTTGTATTGTCTCCACAGGTTGGTTGAGATTACTCTTATTACGACCCTTCTGGCCATACACAGTACTAGACTTCTTCTGCCCGTTGTACAACCTCCTCTGAGTACTTAAAGATGCAGTCACCTGAATTTCACTGCTTTTGATTTTATTTTCAACATTCTCCCTCATGAACATGTTAACCAATTCCCTATCTACCAAGGGAGGTTGATTATTGATTAGACCCCTGATTTTAGTAGTTTGCTCCATATGGTCGTATCTTTCTTGATGAAGTTCTTTGATGAGAGTTCTCAACTCTTCTTGTCCCCGAGCTAAGTTTTGGATAAGAGCCATTTGTCCCATCATTTGGATTCTCATTTTTACTATCACAGCTTGCAATTGTTCCAACTGGTCATCCGTGTTGTTTTCGGGATTTTCTTGGTCATGCTCTCAGTGAGGAGTGCTTTCAATTCTTCTTGCCCCTTGGATAGGTTCAGGAACATTTCTTTGAACTGAGCATCTTGAACTTGGAGATTTCTGACCGTCTGTTCGAGAGCCATTTTTATTGAAATAAATAGTAAGCAGATGAGAAAACCTGTATGGGGAAAACCTGTTATGACATGATGCGTGATATGTAGATTCAATGTTTTTAAGGATCTCACGAGGTAAACAGAAGGAAATGTTAGAAGTCAAATATGACTGCAATTTTGATTGAAGAACTTTGTATCGTTGAATGTCCTTCCACGAGAATCAAGCTCACCATGTCGAGTGGGTCCTAGCCTTTGACTCAAGATATCGTGCTTTTGTCTTTGACGGGATCTGGGTAAAGGAAAATAAATCCCCTTGCTTCTTGATAGACGTATCGTTCACTATAAACATGCATCATAGGCCCTTGAGATCCTTGAAATGGTTAGTGAAAATGATATGACATGATGTTATGATGTTTATGATGTTATGTTTGAACAATTAAGCATACACAAACAAAAACACAAGGCCTTAGGTTTAGGCTTGCACGGGGTTTATAGGTAAGTACCCTCTTGAAGTTTTAGTTGGTTTAACCTGTCTTAAAAGAAGTAACCGGGTTCTAAGAAATCTAAATATCATTAATATTTCTTCATCGGGCATTAATTCAACATAAGCATCGAACTGCGACCGAAATATCCCGAGAGTCTGATCTCAATGAGTGTAGTATCGAGTATCAACTAACTTCAGTCTGCACCAAAGCCAGCTATCTCACTACTTTCTAATGGCCAAGTTGTTCAACTAAGGTTCTACAATCAGTTAGTGCTTCATGACACCACACAGTGGCCTCGTATTCTCCTTGGTTCAACTCAAGGGACACTGGTACCAACAAATGTGTCACACTAACGTAGCCATCGCTTTAACCATATCGGTCTATGTTGTACAGTCTCCACAATCTATTGCTACTTACCTAATATACCCCAGATCCGGGTATAGGATCTTTTCAAGAAATAAACCCAACCATAGACCCAAAATGTAAAGCAAACAAGTAAAGCAATAAAGGTGATCTAGCTCTTAAGGTAACCCCACTTTTAAAATCATCTTCTCCCCAACAGATTTGCCAGTTCTATAATATTGTGGGAGAACTAACTTGGTGTTTTGCATTTTATCACAAGTGTTGTGGATAGCAAGAGTCGCCACCGACTTTTATTTTATCCAATAAAGGAAAGGGTGAAAAGAACAGGAAAGACCTTTTGAGAATTTTTCTTGAGTTCGAGGGGTAGGTTATGAAAAGGGAAGGTGTTAGCACCCTTTTCATCCGTAGTTACCTACGGGATCTTAAATTCTACCTCACTTTGAAATGATTTGTGTTTTGTGTAATTTGAAAGATGTTTTGAAGATGTTTTGAAAGCGGTGATTTTGTAATGATTCTCGTATCGTTGAGAATGTATATAAAATGTTTGTTCTTTTTGGAAATATTTTGAAAATGCCTTAGTACAATAAACTTCGTAATGATTCTCGTATTGTTGAGAATGCATAAAAAGTGTTTGTTTTGAAAATATTTTTTTGAAAATATAGTGTTTGAAAAGATGTTTGTTTTTGAAAGTGTGAGGTGTGAAAATGGTTTTAGTTTGTGAGCAAGAAATTACGAGCAATCTACCTACTAAAAAAGTCTTTTCTCTTTTCCTCCTCCTTTAGTAAATGCTTTTCTACCATTAGTTAGTAGGAAGCCATATCATTGGATTTGAGGGACATGCATGGGTCATTGTACAATCATAGAAGGCAACTTGTGAGACGCTTTAGCAATTATCGTAAGGGACTAAGATCGTTTACCGAAGGAAACATCGAAGGGTCATCGAGGGACTATGATCTTTTAATCGAGGGTCTTTGCTAAAACATCTCACATTAGAGGGACATGACTGTTTTTATCCGAGGAAACAAGTGCGGTTTACCCTAGAGGTGCAAGTGTGCAAAGTGTGTTTGATTCAATTATTTTATCTTGAATTAGGATTTTGCTATGGTTGGTTTTAATCTTGTCATGCAAACCCTAATTACTAACAATAATAAAGAAAGCGGTAAATTGCGGAATTTAAATATCCTACGTTATTAAAACGCTTTGGGAATGGGGGATACAAGTTTGTGAAATGGGGAGGAAAGCAATAAACCTAATTATCTATTACAAACCATGTACATAATTAATAATGCGAAATAATAAAATGCACAAGAATCTAAAGAGGAAGAAAGAAATTGTTTTTGTGTGATTTTTGATGAAAAAAGGTTTTACATTTAACCTAATTAAATTAATTGATATTTAAAAGAAATTAGTAGACCTAAATAAAATAAACTAAAAAATTAATTAAAGGGAGAAATAATTTAAATAAAATTAAAAAAAAAACCCAGGTCTAAATTATCTTTTAAAAGAGAAATTAATTAGAAAATACTTTTGAAGTTTTATTTGTTTGGAAAAAAATGAAGAAAAATAAAATAAATAAATCTAATCATTTAAGAAAATTATATTTTTTGTGTTTTTGGTTAGATAAAAATAAATAAATAAATAAAAAATAAAGAAATATGAAGAATATAGAAAATATTAGGCCTGGGTGTTAAAAAGTAAAAAGGGGTGTGAACTAAAGCAAAAAACATTAGGCCCAAATATTGTTTTTGTTTGAGTAAGAAAATAAAACAAAAAAAGAGAGGTTGGAGTGGGCCTGTAGTATGAGAAATAAAGGGGGTGAGAAGAACAAAAGTTCCAGGCTCATTAGAGAAAGTCCAACGCCTATGAGATCCAGTGTGGCTAGCCTTTTAGAGATGTATCATGTACTTGCTTTATGGAGCGTGAGATTTATCCATGTGATGATCATGTGGTGAAGGTGAGAAGAACACCATGCGCTTCCCTAGTCTGCTTGCATTAAATTTGAAATAACAAATTATGTGAAAAATAAAAGGAAACCACTAGGGCTCGAACCCAGGTCCCTATAGGAAAATGACTTAGCGCGCGCTTCTTTACCACTGGGGTGGCTGTTACATCCAATAATAGAACAACTTGCACTAAATTTAAAATAAACACATTCATGATTGTAACTTCATCTTCTTCCTCGCGCCAGCAACTTCAACACCATTTTTGAATTTTCAAACTTGCTCATTTCTTAACCATATTTAAAAATGTAAACATGAAAGTTGCTTGGTTTTTTTACCACGAATTCAACCATGTAAATAACTAAAGCTATAAATCAAAGACAAGCGTGAATTTTTGTTGGTACCAAATTAATACCTAATATTTCTAAAAGTCCAACTTAAAAATTCTCCACGTACAGTTAACATAAATGAAAACTAAAGGCATGGTTAGCTTCAGGGTAATGATGTCTACATTTTACCTTCACAATGTAACCATTAATGATGCTTATATAAGGAGTTCAAAGTTGAGAAAACTCACCTCAAAACTGGAAATTGTGTTTGGAGTTTGAACATTCCTGGAGGTGTTGTGATGATCTGGATAGCTTCACTGAACTCCTAGGAAGCTATTGCAATGCTTACTTTGAGCTGAAAGTGGCTGGATTCTTCTGGAGAAGTCAAGTTACAGGTGGACGTTTTTGGAAATGAAGGATGGTGCAAATGGTGTTACAATGATGAAATAGGATCTTGGATAGGTTCTAAATGAGGTATGGAAGCTTTGTGATGGATTTAGAGTGAAAACACACGAGTGAATTGTGAGTTGGAAGTTCAAGGTCAGAATGTGCAACAATGGAGGTTTTGAATGGCAAATCCTGATTTTAGAGTGTTTGAGGGGGTTAGAGGGCTATTCAATCGTGTGTTAGCTTGCAAATACTTCCTCTATTTATAGACAAGAGGTTTTATAGGATCAAGTTACCAGAAATCAAAGATCACATGTTATGATTTTAAAACTTGATTTTGAAGCAAGCTTGAAATACATTGTTCCAATGCATAGTACAAAGGCTCCGAGGGTGGTTAACATGTTGTAGATGGTTTCTTATTGGCTTTGACATTGTGTATGTTCAGAAGAAACAATTGCAAGGCTCAAGGAGAGTGGACTTTGTGATTAAAGTCACTTTTCCAAAATGGAAGTGTAAACTTTGTTCCATTAATGGAATGATCAGTTGGACAATGGCTCAAGCAGTTGGATCATAACTTAATCAGTTGTGTAAACATATGATTATGGATAGATTTGTAAGTTATAAGCCTTCAAAGCAAGATTATGCAACATAGGTTTGATATTGGATCATATGTCCTTCATGAAAATGACCTATAATTCAAGTTTATCATGCCAACTTCTTCTCTTCGATTCTCTTAGCTCAAAAATGATCTCTTCAAGTTCTTTGACATTTTTGAAAGCTTGAAACATTGTCTACAACCTTCATGTTAACCATTTTAGCTAAATCAACTTGGAACTTGGTGAAAAATTTCCAAGAAGTTGGGACAAAAATCAGACCAAACTTGTTGAAAATTTCACTAAGTGTTTTGTTAAAAATGTCTTGACTTTATGGGCCTATATCTCTAAATCTAAGCATTTTTTAGACATCAACCCTCAAGGACAAAGTTATACAATTCATCAAGATTTACAACTTTCATGTTGAAAGTTTTCCTTGAATCATCTTGCATCTTGGTGAAAAATAGTCATGAAGTAGTGAAATTATCAAGGTCAAAAACACTTAGAATCTTTCTAAGTATGGAAAATCTTGAATTTTCTTGACTTTTCTTGACTTTCTTTATTCTTGATGATCAAGTTTGATATTTTTGAATGTCTTGATGATTCTTGATCTTTGAAATTCAATGTTGACCAAAATGTCAAAGTTTGACTTTTTATGTGTTAGTGGACTTTTCATCAGTTGATCCAAAATTCAACTATCAATCACTTTGTTGTACCCCAAAATTTGCTCTCTCATTTTACTCAATACATACTCCTAGAGATCCTTAATTTGCTCAAAGTTGCCCAAGAGTTGACCAGACAAACTCTCTCCTAAGGCAGAGTGTCTCAAATTAGGGTTTCCATTTTCATCAAGATAAGTGAACTCCAAAGACCTCATATGCTCTCCATGGTCCTAATATGTTCTCAATACCCTCCATGTCAAATTTCAAGCATTGCACAAGAAGTTTGCTCAGTCAACTGCTCAGATGCTTGAGAATCGATTGTATTAGGTCAAAAGTCAATTGTGGCCCACATACAGTCAAACTTCAAGATTTTGGGTCAACATCAACATTTTGAAGTGATATCCAGCATTTTATCAAGGGTTGATCATGATTCTTCAAGGAATGCTCCAAATTCATCAAAACCCAAAAGTTGCTAAATTAGGGTTTCTTAGGAAAAGTCAACCAAACTTTGACCAAGCATAACTTCCACATGCTTTATCAGAAATTTTCCATCCAAGGCTCATTTTGAAGAGTATGAAATTCCCTACAATTCATATTCATCCCACAAGTTCAAAATATGCACTCATAAAAAGATATGAATTTCTATATTATGGGTCCTTTTGAAAAGTCAACAAAAACACCTTTTGGGTCAAAGCTTCTTACATGAACATGGAAGACTCAATTGAGATGAGACCAAAAGGGTTGCTTAGGGGACATCCTAAGATTTCTAAAAAGTCCAAGAACACCTATCTAGGGTTAAAATTGGAGGAGATATGCCTTGTCAAAGTTGACTTTTTTTGCAAAATTGCCAAAAGTCAAATGTGCTCAAAATTACATTTTTTTGCCAAATGGGCCTAACTTTTGTATGCTTGCACCTTACTTATAATATGGTCCACGACCCAAATATTCACCCACACATTATTTGCTTCATTTTTCTATTTATTTTGATTTTTTATTAATTAAAAATTGAATTAAATCAAATAATTGGTGAATAATAGAAAATATATGTTTTGTATTGATTTTTTGACAGGTTTGCAATCAAAATATGCTGAGATATCAAGACCAAAACGAATCAAGCATAATTGGTACAAGAAAGGGATGATTTGGCTCAATATAGCAAGTTTACATATGGCATGGAAATCAAATCTAATCTTCCATAATTGCAAAGATACAAGCCAATTTTATAACCCTAATTCATTCTAACATATATGGAACATGTACAAGGCATAAGACAAGGGTTGCAGTCGTGGAAAAGCAAGAACAAAACTCTAAAATTTCAAAGAAAAGTGTGAATCATATTTCAAGTTATAGGCCAATTCAAGCCATTCCAACATTGCCAATCGCATCCTAGAGCATCTCTGAAGCCAACTGGATCATTTGCAAGTCTTATCGCGCCCATAAACCCACGCAATCACTCACACGGTTTGTCTTATTTTTGAAATCAATTACATCAATTCTGTCATTATTAGCATATTTGATTGACATCTTTGTGATCTTTATCATGTTTGCAAGCTGACTGAATAGTTTAATTGCATTTTTGAAGCCTATATTTGTACTTGCCATTGTAAGGGTTTCCACATGTGTTTTGGGGTTTTTGGCTACAGGTAAAATTAGATCACAAACAAGATACCATGATGACTGTGACATCATAACCAGTTGAAACCTGGTCTTCAATTCCATTTATGTTGCGTTTTATGAGTTTTTGAGTTGTACAGGTTTCTAGCCATGGAAGTTTGTCCGTGGGCATATGTATTTGCCTAAAACGACGAATTCTTGGAGAAGACGATGGCGTGGCAGTCAGCTATTTATCCATTTTAAATTTCGCGCATTTTGTCCACTAACTATTTATTTTGCCATATTATATTTTTGTTTTCAGCATAATAACAAATAAGCCAGTTGGCCTAGTGGAAGAGCGCATTGTTGGTAAACATAAGGACCTGGGTTCGATCCCAGGTCCCAGCAAATTTGTTTTCAATTTTTCCATTTGCAGATCCTATGCGTCACCTGGCCAGATGTTTGCCATACGTCACCAACATCCAGCCACTTGATCAAGCATAGTATCAGATCCAACGCATAGCAATGAGAGAACATGATACACCCCCAGGTCAACGGCACATGGAACCAGGCGTTGACTGGGCTTGGATGGCTATTGGGCTTGGGGAATTCAACATTGCACCCCCTGGGACATTCAATACAGACCCAGTTTGTTATTCTTTCTATTATTTTTTTAATTTGTTTAATTATTTTCTTTAATTGTTTTTAATTAATTAACACAAAAACTATTTTAAAAAAACAAAAATCACAAATAATAAAGAATTAGGTATTATTTATTCAAATTAATATTTTTGAAAATAAATTAGGTTAATTAGTTTTATTTGATTACTTGTTTTAATTAAAATTAATTAGAAACTAGGTTTTAAATTTGTAATTAAATTGTTTTTTTCTCAAATAAAAACCACAAAAAATACATAAAATCTTTTTTATAAAATATTTTATTTTCTTGAATTATTTAATTTAGTTTAAATTAGGTTAATTTCAAGTTCTTTTTATAATTAAAAATAATTATAATTAGGGTTTTAGTTGTACATAACCTAATTACGTCTTTTCTAAAAAATAACTTAAATATTTTTTCAATTAGATTTTTTAGGGTTTTCAATTTCTTCTCGCAATTAACTTGCCGCGCACATTTTAATTCTTTTTATTATTATTGTAACTGTTTCGAGTTTGTAATAGTAAATAGGGTTTTAAATTCAGCATTTTTATTTTCAGTCGAGATGATTATGTAACTGCAAAAGCCATGTAATAGCTAGGTTTATTTTCTCGCACTTTTAATTTCCCCAATCTTTAACTGTTAGATGCATGGTTAATAGGATTGTATGGCAAGAATATATGAGAATTAAAACGGTTGATCACCTAATGTGCAAAGACTAATTAACTGAAAAATTCACATGCACATATTCACTCCTAGGGTTTACCTCACTTCGGTTGCCTTCGGTAAACAATCATTAAGCATAGGAGATTTTAGTGGTTTCCCTCCAGTCTAAAAGATCAAAATGTCCCATTCGAATGTTGCCTCGGAAATGTCACCTCGGAAATGTTGCCTCGGAAAGATCTTAAGACTATAGGGTTACTACTAAAATTTCCAACCCATTGCTTTGGTGACTGTACTTGTCCCTTTCGAATGTCCCTTATAAACTCCAACGACAGTGCTACCTATTCCTTAATAGTAGGATAGCGCTGTCTAAAGGAAACGAGAACAAACAATCTTTTTTCGAGTAGGTAGAATCTTAAGTACTTGCTCAAATAAAACGTTTCACACAAACACCTTTCGAAAGAAATTTTCAAAACAAACTTCATCACACCCTTGAGGACTGATACAAGGGTTATCACGAAGTAAAACTTTTCAAAAGAAGCACACACAAGCAATTTTAAAAAGATGAGCAAGTACCTAAGAGCCCATGGAAAACCATGGATAGAAAGGGTGCTAACACCTTCCCTTTCACAAATCTACCCCCCGTACTCAGAAACATCTCGAAAAAGGTTTTTTCTATTCTTTTTCCTTTTACTGATTGGATAAAATAAAAGTCGGTGGCGACTCTTGCTTACTGCGACATGCTGCAAACAAAAAACACAAACCAGTAAAAACAGTCGGTTCTGCCACCGTATCACAGAACTGGTGACTCTGTTGGGGACTAAAATAAGTGGGGTATACCCTAGGATCTAGGTCATGTTAAAAAAATTGCTTTCTTGCTTGCTTGCTTTATTCTTAAAGGGTTGTTTCTTGGGTTACTATAGATTCTACACCCGGATCTGGGGGCACTTTTTAGGTAAACAACAATAGATTGTGGAGACTGTACGGCGTAGACCGATATGGTTTAAGCGATGGCTGTGTTGGTGTGGAACTTTGGTTGGTACCGGTATCCTTCATGGGGAAACGAGGAGAATACGGGGCCGCCGCGTGGTGTCGTGAAGCACTAACGGACCTTAGAACCTTAGTGGAACAAACTTGGCCATTAGAAAGTAGTGAGATAGCTGGCCTCAGTGTCGAGATGAGGATTGGTTGATACTCGATGCTACACTCATTGAGATTAGACTTTCAGGATATTTCGGCTGCATGAAAAGATTGCTTCAGCTGAGATAATGCCCGATAAAGGATAGTCAGTGATATTGAATCCCTTAGAACCCGGTTACTATTTATAGGATAGGCTGAACCAATCCAACTTCAAGAGGGTACTACCTTAAACTCAAGCAAGCCTTAAACCTAAGGACTTGGTGTGATTTGTTTGTGCTTGTTATACCTGTGATTTCTCAACATAATCATGACATCATGACATCATAAACATGGCATATCATACTAACCATTTCAAGGATCGCAAGGGTCTGTGATGTAGGTCATGGCGAACCAAACGTCTAGCAAGGGGCAAGGGGATTTATTTTCCTCTAGCCAATGTTATCAAAGGATCTTGAGTTAGGGGCTATGACCCACTCGATATGGTGAGCGTGATTCTTGAAGAAGGACTCTCCATGACACGAAGTTTCTTCAATCAAGCTGCAATAAAATTCTAACAGTTTCTTATTTACCCCGCGAGATCCTTGAAAACATTGCATGCATATCATACACATCATTACAGGTACCATTATAGGTTTCTCATCTTCTTCGCTGTTTATTTCAGCAAAAATGTCTTCCGAACAAATCATCAAGGACCTTCTGGCACAAAACGCACAGTTCCAGCAAATGTTCATAAATTTGGCAAAAGGGAAGGAGGATATGAAAACCCTCATCCTGAAGGAGAAAAAGAAAAAGAAGAAGGTTGCCGGTATTCTGAATATAGGCAGAAGTTTTAGAGGGCCGTTGAAGCGACAAGTCGATCTGACCTCTTCATCTAAGGAAGGGGAGAATCAAGAAGAAGAGACAAGGGAGAAAGATCCCAATCCTGAAGTTTCTAACAATGATATCGACTACAATGATGAGCAGTATCCTCCCACTGAGGATAGATACAAGAAGTTGTAAGATCACTTGCATGATATGGAGGTCCAAAGGATACCTGGGTTGGATTTCGTAGAATTGGGATTGGTGTCGGGAATGGTCATCCCGCAGAAGTTCAAAGCTCTAATTTTTTCAAAGTATGATGGGGTGTCCTGCCCAAAACTCCATCTCCGCTCTTATGTCAGAAAGATCCAGCCTCACACTGCTGATAAGAACTTGTGGGTCCATTTCTTTCAAGACAGTTTATCAGGGACTCAGCTTGAATGGTTCTACCAGCTGGAGGGAGCCAATGTCTGAAATTGGGAAGAACTGGTTGCTGCTTTCTATAAGCAGTATCAATATAACGCCGACCTTGTTCCTACTCGTACTCAACTCCAGAGTATGTCCATGGGGGCAAGTGAATTCTTTAAGGACTATGCTCAAAAGTGGAGAGACTTGGCTGAAAGAGTCCAACCCCCGTTGTCTGATAGGGAGTTGGTGGATATGTTCCTTGGCACGTTGTCTGGTCCTTTCTTCAATCACTTAATTGGTAGCTCGTCAGCGGGTTTCACCGAGCTGATTCTGACTGGAGAAAGAGTAGAAGCTGGGATCCGGAGTGGTAAGATCTAGACAAATACATCTTCGAGTACAGAGAAGAAGTCATTTGGTGGCAAGAGGGAAGCAAATGTTGTGCACGTCCAGAAGAGGCATAGCAAGGCAGACTACCACCAATCTGTGGGGGCAGTGCTGATCTCTAATTCGACACGCACACAACGACCACAACAGCGAAACAATCAGCCAAGGGTGGAAAGACCTCAAAGGCAGTTTACCCAGATCAACATGCCACTGTCACAAGCATTGCAACACATGTTGAAGATGAATCTGATTATGGTGATAAACACTCATCCGAACCCTAAGACTTCTTCTCTTAACTACAACCCGGATGCAAGGTGTGCTTATCATTCTGGTAGCCCGGGGCATGATACTAATGATTGTTGGGCGCTGAAATACAAGATTCAGAATATGATTGATGTCAAGGAGATCGAATTCGACCCTCCTGAGACTTCCAACATGATCACTGCTCCCTTGCCAAAACATGGCTAGGATTGAAATCATTTTCGTTCATTTAAATTCGAAAGTTGTATTTTCTTTGCTTATTGAACAATTATTGTCATGTCAATTTCATTAATGCATTACACATGTATGTCTTGAATTAATTTGTTTTAATTATGCTTAAATTGCTTTATACTTCCTTTTCGTGATATTCAACTTTCGACTAAAAAACTGTAAGCCTTTAGAGGGAGGATGACGAAAATGATACCACAATCTCTACATTATGCTTTTGAACAGACCCCGCTGACGATGTACATGCGTTGTTTCAAATCCTAAACAATGGAGTAATAAGGAAGATAATCCCTAGTCAACCCCTTTGAGCCAAAGAAGTAGGAGTTTTTCTTTCACACAAAATAAAACCCTTAATCACAACCTGGGGCAGGGTAGTTTTCTCAGTTAATCCAGGTGCACAATGAATGGCATCGAAGACGTCCTTCCAAAACAAAAGACGGTGATGGTTCCCTATAATTATCAAGACAGGCAGTCATTATCTCTCTAAATAAAAGCCCATTAAGTCAAAACCTATGAAGGAGACTTAAGAAAAAACGGGGGCATCCCGCTGACTGTAATCACAAAAAGAAACAGTTCAGGCAAAAGACAGGGATAATAAAATCAAAAAGAAAGAGGTCCTACAAACCTTCAACAAAAAAAGAAGACTGCCTATTCAAAATAAATTGTCAGTATCCGAACCGTCACTAGAATATTAGAGCAAAGACTTAAACGGAATCTAAATGCACAATTAGCTGAGTTTAGGATTGAAGAGCATCACGAAGAACGGGTTGGGGATAAATAAAATTTGAGCCTTTATCCTTTGTTTCTTGAACCGTGAACCAGGCCACGTTATAACCCTTAAAAGTCCTAGATGAAGTATGGGTTAGTTCGAAAGCATATTGTTACAAAAGGTATCATGACTCCTATAAGGTTTGCTATAAATCCTGAGTTGACATCACACTTTTACAAAAAAAAACTTGTTTTACTAAAAAATGAATTTTCAAACTTCAAGACAGACATAAGCTTTGCATTCTTAAAATAACATTGTTTGCATATGACTATTTGTTTAACAGCAGAGAAATTTTCATGACGAATATCTAGTGAACAAAAACCTTCTCAATAAAAAGGATCACCTCAAGTGGAAAAACACTTCCAACCAAGGGGCACGGCATGATCATCATCCATCATCTGGGGCAGTCAAATCAAGATTCAAGGAATCTCTCAAAGATGCCAAATAGCCAGGGGCAGATCTCCATCTGAATCACTTGGGGCATTGGGCATGAATTCCAGCAATGAATCATATACGATCAAACAAACATCTTCTGATAGTGTGGAAACACTTACTACTATGGACAGTGACAATTCTCCATACCCGATGAACATGGACATAGTCGGAAAATACTACGCATGAACAAAGACCCGCTAGGTTGACTGGCCTAGGAAAAAATAAGGGCATCCCGGCGAACCAAAAGGGTTCGGGCAAAAATTAGGGATAAAAACAAAAAAGATATGTACACCCGGAAAGTCGAAAACCTGAAAAGGCGGCTTAGGCAAAAAAGGGTATCCCGGTGGATTGAAAATCTGAAAAGACAGTCCAGGAAAAAGTTAGGGATTAAAGCATACGACTATGTCCCGTCATCTTGTAACTTGCCTATCAGTAGAAGGATTATCATTCTGATCGACAGTTACCAAGCACCTCATAAGTTGGGATAACACTCAATCCACAAGGCCTCCGCATGTACTTTCTCCAGCCGGTACATGGGCATAAAAGTCTTGATGCAAAGTCATTGTCGTATCCTAAACATGCGTCCCAGTAACATCTACACTCCCCATAGAGTAGAGGCAACTAAAGCTTTAACATCGGCTCCCCCAAATAAGAGCTACGTTCCCCAACAAAGTTCCTTCAGAGAATCGACATCTATATTCCCCGACCGAATTTCATAATCGCAAGCGGGTCATAAGGTTTTCTCCCTAACAGAGTTTATTTCTCTGAATACAGAAGCTCAATCCTCGATAGAGTTTATCCCTTCAGCTATGGAAGCTTCTCTCTCCAACATAATTACTCCCCCGCAGAGTTGTTCTCAAGCAGAGTCTCTCCTCGGCAGAATATCCATAAACAAGGGGCAAATCCCCAGCATAGTCATCTCCGGTTCACCATCTCTAGCGGAAGTAGAAGAACTACGGTTTTATACAACAGTCAGGAATGCTATTTCCAATACTCTCCAGCAGCAGTCAGGGATTTATTTTCCTAGACTCAGATATGTCATAATAGTATCTCGTTTTCATACATCATGACATGCAGACACACATTGCATAACAACATAATCTCATTTATTTTGAGAACGTCATCATACAATGCATTTCATGCATCACATACGATTAATCATGTACCTTTTCAGGAAAGATGGTTATCATGAACAACTTCCAGCAAGTTCAAGATTAGATCCTGAAACTAAACAGAGTAATTATCTCCATGATCAAATGCAGCTTTACACGGGTTCGTCACGAAGCAATCTTACACAGGTTTCTCCTAAATGCAGCTTCACACGGGTTTATCCTGAAAAATCTTACACGGGTCCTTTCTCATACATTTTCGAATAAAGTTTTACACGAACTTATCACAAAGTAACCTTACCCAGGTTCTTCCTAAAGTTTTACAAACTTATCCCAAAGTAACCTTACCCAGGTTCCTTCTGAAGTTTTACATGAACTTATCGCAAAGTAACCTTACCCAGGTTCCTTCTGAAGTTTTACACAGACTTAGCCCAAAGTAACCTTACCCAGGTTCCTGCTGAAGTTTTACACAGAATTAGCCCAAAGGAACCTTACTCAGGTTCCTGCCGAAGTTTTACACGGACTTATCCCGAAGTAACCCTACCCAGGTTCCTCCTAAATCCCTACACAGACTCATCACGAGCAACCTTACCCAGGTTCCTTCTGAAGTTCACTCAGACTTATCCTGAAGCAACCTTACCCAAGTTCCTTCTCAATTCAGATATAGTTTTACCCAAACTCCTCACAAAGCAACCTTACCCAGGTTCCTTCTCAGTTCAGATGCAGTTTTACCCAAACTCCTTACAAAGCAACCTTACCCAGGTTCCTTCTCAGTTCAGATGCAGGTTTACCCAAACTCCTCATAAAGCAACCTTACCTAGGTTCCTTCTCAGTTTAGATGTAGTTTTACCCAAACTCCTCACAAAGAAACCTTACCCAGGTTCCTTCTCAGTTCAGATGCAGTTTTACCCAAACTCCTCACGAAGCAACCTTACCCAGGTTCCTTCTCACAGCCCTACTATCCAGGCTTTCATATCGAAGTAACCCTACGACCCAAGTTCTTTCTCACAACCCTACTATCTAGGCTTTCATATCGAAGTAACCCTATGACCCAGGTTCCTTCTCATAACCTTACCATCCAGGTTCCTTTTCTTTTACTTCCAGACGACAGTTTACAACACGGTAAAACCTGGACCTGACCAGTTTCGGTCAATTTCACCTCTCCCCAGTAAGTCGCGGTGCAGCCTGTACACTAACCAGATATGCAGTTCACCTCCGGAGTTAATTCCCCAGTAGAGTAACGAACAACTGAAGCTCCTAAAATTCTATTTCTCCCAAGACAAATACCAACATTCCTCAGCAGATTCCTCATCAACAACACGAACAGGAACTCTCATCGAAGGAATGTCTCAGGAAATCAACATCCTCTAAATGGCAATTTTAAGCCCATCTCTGACGGTACTACGTCACATATTGGATGGCATATTTAAGCCCATCTCCGACAATTCTCTAGCAACTTCCAAATTGCATCTATAAGCCCATTCTCGATATCAAAAATCAAGTATCACTTCATGCGAGTGCAAATTTCTGGGCACTCTAGTGTTCAATCATCTTCCACCTTCAGATCACGAAAGGCAAACGAGCTAATCTACATCCCCGGGTTTAAGAAGATTGAACAGGGGAAGTTGTTGTACCCCAAAATTTTCCCTCTCATTTTACTCAATACATACTCTTAGAGATCCTCAATTTTCTCAAAGTTGCCCAAGAGTTGACCAGACAAACTCTCTCCTAAGGCAGTGTGTCTCAAATTAGGGTTTCTATTTTCATCAAGATAGGTGAACTCCAAAGACCTCATATGCTCTCCATGGTCCTAATATGTTCTCAAGACCCTCCATGTAAAATTTCAAGCACTGCACAAGAAGTTTGCTCAGTCAACTGCTCAGATGCTTGAGAATCGACTGTATTAGGTTAAAAGTCAACTGTGGCCCACATGCAGTCAAAATTCAATATTTTGGGTCAACATCAACATTTTGAAGTGATATCCATCATTTTATCAAGTTTTGATCATAATTCTTCAAGGAATGCTCTAAATTCATCAAAACCCAAAAGTTGCAAAATTAGGGTTTCTCAAGAAAAGTCAACCAAACTTTGACCAAGCATAACTTCCACATTCTTTATTAGAAATTTTCCATCCCAGGCTCATTTTGAAGAGGATGCAATTACCTACAATTCATCTTCAGACCACAAGTTCAAAATATGCACTCATAAAAAGATATGAATTTCTACATTATGGGTCCTTTTAAAAAGTCAACAAAAACACCTTTTGGGTCAAAGCTTCTTACATGAACATGGAAGACTCAATTGAGATGAGACAAAAAGGGTTGCTTAGGAGACATCCTAAGCTTTCTAAAAAGTCCAAGAACACCTCTCTAGGGTTAAAATTGGAGGAGATATGCCTTGTCAAAGTTGACCTTTTTTGCAAAATTGCCAAAAGTCAAATATGCTCAAAATTACATTTTTTTGCCAAATGGGCCTAACTTTTTATTCTTGCACCTCACTTATAATATGGTCTACGACCCAAATATTCACCCACACATTATTTGCTTCATTTTTCGATTTATTTTGATTTTTTATTAATTAAAAATTGAATTAAATCAAATAATTGGTGAATAATAGCAAAGATATGTTTTGTTTTGATTTTTTTGACAGGTTTGCAATCAAAATATGCTGAGATATCAAGACCAAAACGAATCAAGCATGATTGGTACAAGAAAGGGATGATTTGGCTCAATATAGCAAGTTTACATATGGCATGGAAATCAAATCAAATATTCCATAATTGCACAGATACAAGCCAATTTTATAACCCTAATTCATTCTAACATATATATGGAACATGTACAAGGCATAAGACAAGGGTTGCAGTCGTGGAAAAGCAAGAACAAAACTCTAAAATTTCAAAGAAAAGTGTGAATCGGATTTCAAGTTACAGGCCAATTCAAGCCATTCCAACATTGCCAATCACATCTTGGAGCATCTCTGAAGCCAACTGGACCATTTGCAAGTCTTATCGCGCCCATAAACCCATGCAATCACTCACCCGGTTTGTCTTATTTTTGAAATCGATTACATCAATTCTGGCATTATTAGCACATTTGATTGACATGTTTGTAATCTTTATCATGTTTACAAGGTGACTGAATAGTTTAATTGCATTTTTGAAGCCTATATATGTACTGGCCATTATTAGGGTTTCCACGTGTGTTTTGGGGTTTTGGCTACAGGCAAAATTAGATCACAAACAAGATACCATGATGACCGTGACATCATAACCAGTTGAACCCTGGTATTCAATTCCATTTATTTTGCGTTTTATGAGTTTTTGAGTTGTACAGGTTTCTAGCCATGGAAGTTTGTCCGTGGGTATAGGTCTTTGCCTAAAACGACGGATTCTTGGTGAAGACGATGGCGTGGCAGTCAGCTATTTGTCCATTTGAAATTTCGCGCGTTTTGTCCACTAACCGTTTATTTTTGCCATATTATATTTTTGTTTTCAGCATAATATCAAATAAGCCAGTTGGCCTAGTGGAAGAGCGCATTGTTGGTAAACATAAGGACTTGGGTTTGATCCCAGGTCCCAGCAAATTTGTTTTCAATTTTTCCATTTGCAGATCTTGTGCGTCACCTGGCCAGATGTCTACCATACGTCACCAACATCCAACCACTTGATCAAGCATAGTATCATATCCAGCGCATAACAATGAGAGACCATGATACACCCCCAGGTCAACGCCACATGGAACCAGGCGCTGACTGGGCTTGGATGGCTATTGGGCTTGGGGAATTCAACATTACACCCCCCTGGGACATTCAATAGAGGCCCAATTTGTTATTCTTTCTATTATTTTTTTAATTTCTTTAATTATTTTTCTTTAATTGTTTTTAATTAATTAACGCAAAAACTATTTTTTTTTAAAAACAAAAATCACAAAAAATACATAATTAGGTCTTATTTATTCAAATTAATATTTTTGAAAATAAATTAGGTTAACTAGTTTTATTTGATTACTTGTTTTAATTAAAATTAATTAGAAACTAGGTTTTAAATTTGTAATTAAATTGTTTTTTTCTCAAATAAAAACCATAAAAAATACATAAAATCTTTTTTATAAAATATTTTATTTTCTTGAATTATTTAATTTAGTTTAAATTAGGTTAATTTCAAGTTCTTTTAATAATTAAAAATAATTAGAATTAGGGTTTTAGTTGTACATAACCTAATTAAGTCTTTTCTCAAAAATAACTTAAACATTTTTTCAATTAGATTTTTTAGGGTTTTCAATTTCTTCTCGCATTTAAATTGTCGCGCACATTTTAATTCTTTTTATTATTATTGTAACTGTTTCGAGTTTGTAATAGTAATTAGGGATTTAAATTTAGCATTTTTATTTTCAGTCGAGATAATTATGTAACTGCGAAAGCCATGTAATAGCTAGGTTTTTTTTCTCGCACTTTTAATTTCCGCAATCTTTAACTGTTAGATGCATGTTTAATAGGATTGTATGGCAATAATATCTGAGAATTAAAACGGTAGATCACCTAATGTGCAAAGACTAATTAACTGAAAAATTCACATGCACATATTCACTCCTAGGGTTTACCTCACTTCGGTTGCCTTCAGAAAACAATCATTAAGCATAGGAGATTTTAGTGGTTGCCCTCCATTCTAAAAGATCAAAATGTCCCATTCGAATGTTGCCTCGGAAATGTCGCCTCAGAAATGTTGCCTCGAAAATGTTGCCTCGGAAAGATCTTAAGACTCTAGGGTTACTACTAAAATTTCCAACCCATTGCTTTGGTGATTGTACTTGTCCCTTTCGAATGTCCCTTATAAACTCCAACGATGGTCCTACCTATTCCTTAATAGTAGGATAGCGCTTTCTAAAGGAAATGAGAACGAACAATCTTTTTTCGAGTAGGTAGAATCTTAAGTACTTGCTCAAATAAAACTTTTCACACAAACACCTTTCTAAACAAATTTTCAAAACAAAATTCGTCACACCCTTGAGGACTGATACAAGGGTTATCACAAAGTAAAACTTTTCAAAACAAGCACACACAAGAAATTTTAAAAAGACGAGCAAGTACCTAAGAGCCCATGGAAAACCATGGATAGAAAGGGTGCTAACACCTTCCCTTTCTATAATCTACCCCCCGTACTCAGAAACATCTCAAAAAAGGTTTTTTCTGTTCTTTTTTCTTTTCCTGATTAGATAAAATAAAATTTGGTGGCGACTCTTACTTACCGCGACATTTTGCGAACAAAAAACGCAAACCAGTAAAAACAGTCGGTTCTGCCATTGTATCACACACTTGATCTTTGAGGATGTTTTGAACCATTAAATTAGGCCAAGATATCGCGTTTGAATCCTTAAGATAATTATTCAAGCCATTAGGTCATGTACTACTTCAAAAGTCAATGATCAGTCATTCTCAGTAAAAACCCTAATTTTGACAATTTTGCCCCTTTGATGATTTGAGTGCTTTTCTTGAGAAATTATGATCAACACTTAACCAATTGATGAATATTACTTCAAAATGTTGATCTTGGCCGAAAACTTGAAGTTTGACTATATATTGATCACATTTGACTTTTTACTCAATACAGCTGATTTTCAGTCATCTGAGTAATTGATTGAGCAAATTTGTGATGCAAGACTTTAAACTTGGTATGAGAATTCTTGGAGACTTATGATGAACCATGAAAGGAATTTGAGGCATTAGAAGTCCAATTTTCCTTGTGAAAACCAAAACCCTAATTTGTGGACTCAGTGCTTAGGAGATGACCTTGTCTGATCAACTATTTTAGAATCCTTGAGCATTTGAGATCTTTTTGTGAGAAATGTCTTGAAGAAAAGGGGGGGGGGGAATTTTGGGGTACAACAGCCAAATATATTCGAATTGCTCGTATAATTATGTAGGACTTTATAGTATATTTTGGTTGATACGTTGTATCGTATGCTTGTTATAAATTGAGAATTGGTAGGTGCTGCTGAATCTTGTTGAGATGCTTCTAATTATTGGAAAGTATTAAGTTGTAGGCTTATGGCCAATATTGTATTATGTTGAGTTGTTTTTGAATTATTGTTGTTGTTACTACATTCATACTGTCGTCGCATACATATCATATCAAGTTGGAGCTCATGCTCGATAAGTTGGCCCAGATTGGAAAAAAATATAAAGTTAAAGGCTTATGCTTTTTTGTTGCCTCTATAAATTGGCAGATTATTAAGTTGGGAGTTTTGCTCCATTGGTACCTGTGATACGATGGGAGAACCAACTGTTAATACTAGTTTTGCGTTTGTGTTCGCAAATGTTGCGGTAAGCAAGAGTCGCCACCGACTTTTCTTTTATCCAAATTAAGGAAAGGGTGAAAAGAAAAGAAAAAGACCTTTTCGAGAATTTTCTGAGTAAGAGGGGTAGATTATGGAAAGGGAAGGTGTTAGCACCTTATCCATCTGTAGTTTTCTACAGGCTCTTAGATGCTTAGCTCATTTTAAAAGTACCTTGTGCTTTGTGTTTTGAAAAGTAGTTTGAAAATTCCTTTGTGCGGCGATTCGCTTTGTGATAACTCTTGTATCAGTCCTCAAGAGTGTTGACAAAACAAATGTTTTTGAAAGTTGTTTTTGAAAGGTGTAAGTGTAAAAGCCTATTTTACATAAGCAAGCATCTAACATCTATCTACTTGTACTCGAAAAGGTCATTCTTTTTCTCCTATTCTTTAGACAGTGCTATCTTACTATTAGTGAGTAGGTAACCCTATCGTTGGATGTATGAGGGACATTCGAAAGGGACGTACAGTCATAAAGGCAAAAGATGGAGGCACTTTAGCAATTTTTTTCAAGGGACTAGATCATTTACCTAAAGGAAACTGTAGGGTCATTGAGGGACTATGATCTTTTGATTTACGGGTCTTTGCTAAAGCGTCTCTGTTTCGAGGGGCATGATTATTTTTCTGAAGGCAACCAAAGTGGGCGTACCCTAGAGGTGTATATGTGCAATGTGTGTTATGTTCAGTTATTTTTGTCTTTTTGTTAGCTTTGCTAGCGTTTGATTTTAGTTTTTGCCATACAATCCTATTAGTCATACATCTAGCAGTTAATATGAAAAGTAGTAAAAAATGCAGAAAGTAAGGGTCCTACGCTATTACAACCAAATCGACAGACAAGTAAAATTTAAAAAAAAACAAAGAACAAAATAAGGAAGAGAAATGAATTCTTTGATCCACGCCATGGACTCCTTCGATTCACCCGTCTTTTGACTTCTTTCGATTGGGCTTGAGAGTTGACGTGAGCAAGCTTCGATTTGCACCTTTTCCTGCCTCGTTCGACTGAGTTTGGGAATGGTATGGGAAACCTTTGATTGTAGCCTTCTCTACTTCTTTCTATTGAGCCAGGGAGTGGGCATGAGCAACCTTCGACTGCAAAATCCTCTGCTTCTTCTGATTTGGAGTATGAAGTAAGATTGACCTGTAGAGCAGCATGAGTGTATATCCTTTATTCACACTCTTTTTGTCTTTCTTTTGAATCTGTACAAGTTAGTTCTAACATATATACAAACAAGAAAATAAAACAAACCAAGAGGGCAGAAACGAAGAACATAAGTAAGAGGCTATCTACATATTATGCTGAAACGAAAAGTAAGTAAAGGGCTATTTACATGTCATGCTGAAACGAAAGATGCAAGATCAAGGGGACTTACCTTGCTTAAAACTGGAACTTGTGTGGGGTACTAGAGTTGTTGGATGCTCTTGGATTCGAAAGGAGAGAGAACAAGTATGGTGTGATCTTGTTGAGTTTTAAGATTTTTTGGTGTGCTTCTCTTAGGCTGTGTATGCGTGTAAAACGATATGTGTGTATGGTTCCCTGGGCTTATGTCTCCAGTGTGTGTGCGTATGTATATGGTCTCCTTTTATTTTGTGTATTTTCTCCCCCTTTTTTTGTGTGTTAGTGTGCTGCTTATATAGAGGGGATGGATGGGACAAGAGGACAAAGGAATAAACAACCATTAAGTTGGTGTTTTAAAGGCCATGAATATCACTTTGAAACTTTGCCAAAGACATGGTGTTGTACCCCAAATTTTCCCTCTCATTTCTCAAAGGAACATCTTGGACCCTCAGCTTTGCTTCCATCCAATTCCAAGCCTTGAATCACAAATGTCCCAAGAAAGTCGTTCACAAGGGCAAAAAGGTCATTTACATACTGAAAAGTCAAACTTTGACTTTTGGATCAAAGTCAAGTTTCAAGAGTCATATATCATCAAGACATGTTGGAATATGAAGTTTGTTTCATCAAGAAAGTTCAAAAGTAAAAATTACTTTGGAAAAGTCAAAATTTTAAATACTTAGAATTTTTCTATGTGTTTAAGAAATATGACAAGTTCAGAACATCTGGCCAGATTTCCACCATGATGCAAGCTAATTCTGGAAGAACTGCTAACTCAAGAATTTTTGACCTCAATGAGACCTAAAACACTGCAGAACAGAACTTCTTCTGGAAATACTGGGATTTCAAGTTATACATCCTCAAAGTCACGTCCCTGAAACTTAAACACTTAGTAAATTCTGAGTTTTTTCAAATCAGAAATTTGTTTACAACTTTTGGGCCAATTTTCACGTAGGTTCAGTCAGAAGTTGCACGAGTAATTCAAAGAGGGCTTACAAAGTATGTCATAAGCTTTCTGGAAAGCCTAAGAACTCGCTCAGAACATGCTAGAGCAAAGAGATTAAAGGATCGGAAGTTGGATGTTGGTTCTAAGTTGTGTTGATGCTGAACTTCTGACCTAGATTTAGGCTATGATGCATAATCTCACATTGCAGGATTTCTGGTTTGATAAATCCCATCATCATTTAATGCTCACAACCACTTTTGAGTTTTTATCCAAAGGATTTCCCCACGTGTGACATAGAAGTACATTGTTGTCCTTGAAAAAGAAAACTTTTCTACAAGAGTATGTTGGGCCCATGCTTTTCTTTTGCTTTTGAGGGTACTTTTCCTTAATTCATGCTTACAAATCCAACTTAGGCACGGCTAAAAGCTGATAACCACCATACTTGATTATCTTGCTTCAAGAACAAGCCAGCTCGCTAGCATGATGTTGGTACTTTTGACTTCTCCAAGCTACAAAGTTCCTGCCTATAAATTGAACTTCATTGGCAACTGTGAAAAGAGGGGGGTCGATCGAAAAAACTGAAAAGAACAACTTTGAAACCTTGCTAAAAATTCCAAGAATCCGAAACTACAAACACAAATACAAAACCTGCTAGTTTTTTATTCTTGCATTCAAACTCCAACTTCCCTCGAGTTATTTCTTGACCAAATCACCCATACAACTTCTGAATTTTCCAGCCATTCATAACCTAAGTTAAAGGTTGTTCCCGTCTGCTGAGCACGTAAGGAAGCTGATCAGAACATTATAAGTAGTCAGAACCAGGCTCCAGTTCACAAGACCTTTTCCAGCTGCAAGGTAAGCTTCTGCTGACTCTCATCATATTACTTAGGTATTGTTAGATTTGCATGTTCAAAATACAATGTAGACATCCTGGCTTTGATTCTGTACATATTCACAAATTGAATGTATTTTTACCTAAGTAGTAAGAATTTCAGTTCAGAACTTCTTGAGGAAATTAGGACTCAGAATTAGGATTAACAAAATTCATACTTGCTTCTGATGTACAGTTCTGATACCTTATATTATTGAAACCATGATGAAACCTGTCATAACTGCTATGTGTGCATTTTCTGTTTTGTTGAGAAATGACTAACCTACAAATGCTCTGACTAGCATGGAGAAGGAGAGGAAATTCATCATCAGAGTTTACTTTGTGATACATGTTTATGATTTTTGCTTCTAATACCGAATGTACATCCACCCTAGTGCTAGACAGTGTGCGCATAAGACATTAGTACCAAGGGTCCTGGGTTCTAGCCCCAGAAGCATCTTTTTTAGGTTAATTTAATGACATTTTCACCCATTTATCTGTCAAACAATATTCCTAAATTAGAACTTCTAGACAACCTTACCCAACAGTATTATCACCTCACTTTCTCAAATAGCCAGAACTTCTGACTTGCCAGTGATGTATGAACTTCTAGGTTCCCAACTACAATATAGATTTTGAGCCCCTCCAACAATCAAAACTTCTAGATTTCCCATTATTCTCGGCAACCTCAGAACTTGGTGTACCCAGGCCCAGAGCTTCTGACCCTCTACTTTCCTACTAACATTTCTCTCTTGCAGAGTACTAGAGTCAGAACTTCTGTTCCTTCTCGTTTCAGCAATGTGTTGATTCTGACTCCTTTTCTCTTATTTATCTTATTTTAGCTTTTAAATAACCAAAAACACCAAAAAAACATTTTTTATATTTACATACTTTACTTTATCTCTTTTTAAACCAAAAGATCAAAAATATTTTCTTGAGCCAATTTATTTCTTTTCTTAACAAAAACAAAACAAGTCCATTTTAATTCTTGTACATTATTTCAATATGGTTGTAATAGATAATTAGGACTTTAATTTCTTGCAATCCCCATTTGTAAATTTGCACACCCCATCCCCCTAATGATTGTAATAGCATAGAATCTTTACTTTCCACAATTTGTCGCTTTCATATAAATGTTAGTAATTAGGATGTATGGCAAGATAAAAATCAACAAGTAGACAACCTAAAAATCAAAGACTAAATGCATGTAATCAAACACACTATTCACACATGCACCCTTAGGGTAATCTCACTTGTTTCCTATAGGAAAATAGTCATGTCCCTCGAACATGGGCGTTTTAGCAAAGACCCTCGATAAAAGATCGTAGTCCCTCGATGACCCTCGATGTTGCCTTCGGTAAATGATCTAGTCCCTAAAACGACATTGCTAAAACATCCCATGGGTTGCCTTCTATGACTATACAAATGTCTCGCGCTCGTCCCTTCATCCAATGGGGCTTCTTACCAAATCAATGGTAAGATAGCAACATCTAAAGAAGAAGGAAAAGAACATATAAGACCTTTTGAGTAGGTAGATTCGCTCCCAGTTGCTTGCTTGCTCACAACAAAAACATTTTATACACCCACACTTTCATTTTGAAACATTTTCAAAAGACAACACTTTGTACGCGTTCTTATAGAAACGAGAGCCATTACAAAGACACCTTTTCAAAATCACTTTCAAAAAACACATTCCACAAACACCTCTTTGAGCTATTTTCGAAACAACACTTTGTACGCGTTCTTATAGAAGTGAGAACCATTACAAAGACATTTTCAAAATACTTTCAAAAAAACCACACCACAAGCACACATTCAAACAAAAGTAAGTGATCTAGAAAGCAACTAAGAGCCCATAGATAAATACGGATGAAAAGGGTGATAATACCTTTCCTTTTCATAATCTACCTGTTTTACCCTAAAATTTTCCCTCTCATTTATCAATTATTTTCACACAAGATCTCCTTTGGTTCAAGACTGCACTAAGGTTGATCAGCTCAAGACACCTCCTTAAGCACTGATGACTGAAATTAGGGTTTGAGATTGCACAAGGATAATTGAACTTTTAATGCCTCATATGAATTTCATGGATTATTATGGACCCTCAAGATTTCCCATGTCAAGTTTCAAGTCTTGGATCACATTTTTGCTCAGTCAATTGATCAATTGACCTAAAAATCAACTATATTGGGGAAAAAGTCAACTATAGTCAACTTACAGTCAAACTTCATAATTTTTTATCAATATAAACATTGTGAACTCCTATATGTAATTTGATCAATTTTGGACCATAATTCCTCAAGAAATATGATCAGATCATCAAAAGGGCAAAATGGTCAAAAATAGGGTTTTGACTGAGAAAGGGCAATTTCTGATTTTTGACCTAGCAAATGGTTGATTGGTTGGAAAAATGATCTCAAGGTTTCAAATGAATCATTTTGACCTAATGGTATGACTCAAAACTTCCCACAAGATCAATTGATTGATAGTTGATTTCCAGTCAACTGATCAAAAGTCAACTAATACAATGAAAAGTCAAACTTTGACTTTTTGGTCAAAATCAAGTGTCAAAGATCACAATTCATCAAAACATGTAAAAATATGAAACTTGTTCATCAAGAAATCAAAAACTCAAGATTTCATTTTGAAAAGTCAAAGTTTCCAAACTTAGAAATTTTTTCTAAGTGTTGAAAACTTCATATTTTTTCACAACTTTGAGCCAATTTTTCACCATGATGCAAGATGATTCAAAGGAAACTTTCAACATGAAAGTTGTATATCTCAATGAGATCTTAAACTTTTCTTTACACAACTCCTCCTATAAATTCTTGTATTTCAAGTTATTAATCCATGAAATCATGGTCATGAAACTAAAACACTTAGTGAAATTTTGAGCAATTTTGGTCAGGATTTTGACCTAACTTCTGGGCCAAGTTTCATATAGTTCCAATTGGATTTTGAAAAAGTGATTCAAAGAGGGGTTTTAGAGCAAATTACAAGATTTCCAAAATGTCCAAGGTCTCCTTGATATCATTCTTGAGCAAGGAGAATCGAAGGCAAGAAGTTAGGGTTCAAGTTGTTTTGCAAGGCAAAATTTGTGACGCAACATGAACCAAATCCATAGCCATGCTGCATAATATTCACTTTGCAGGCCTCAAACTTGTTTGTCACTCCTTAATTTAATGTTTACACAACTGATTGATCAATTTTCGAATTGATTCAAGCATTGTCCAAAGCATTTTGCCATTTTAGGGAGAAAGTCACCATTTCCATTCTTGTAAAGCAAGCTTTATGCACAAAGTCAGCTTCTTGAGCTCCTAACCTGTTCTCTTTAAGTACACTCCATCCAAAAAGTCATAAGCAAGCTTTCTAAAAGTCTAACCACTCTACAATAACAAGTACAAAGGCGTGGAAACTTGTTTTGTCAAGAAAATCACATATTGAGCTTAAACATGTAAATTCAAATTCTGACTTGTTGTAGCACACAAAACCTTTTGCTTATAAATAGAGATGTTATTTGCAAGAGAACCCACGAATACACAAGCCCTTAAACTCACTCAAACTCATACAAACTCAGATTGCACACAAAACTCCAATTTTGTGCAGAAACTGGCCTTACACTCCCATCTCTCAAGTTACTCGTGCGTTTCCTCTCCAAACCATTCCAAAAGTTCCTAAACATAATTCATAAATCATCCCAATACCTGTTACAATTATGTAACTCCATTTCCACCGTTGTCCAAACTCAAAAACATAACACTATAAGTGGACTTTTCCAAAACTCCTCAGCCACTTCCAGCTCAAGCCAAACATCACATTAGCTTCCTGGGAACTTGAGGAAGCTAACCCAATCACTATAACTCATTGAAAGCTGCTCAAACTCAAAACACGATACCCTCTTGCAAGGTGAGTTTTCTGACTTTTAAACTATTCATATAGACATTGTTAGGCTTCCATTTTCAAAGATAAAATGTAGATACCATTGCCACGAAGATGTACATATCTATGGTTTTCATTTATATGGCCTGAGCTTAGAGAATTTTAGAGTTGAAGTTTCTGAAATTTTTAGGTTTTAAATTAGGGCCTGAAAAATTCTCACTCATCTTTGACTTTTAGCTTTAGTTATTTATATGGTTGGATTCATGGGAAGAAATACCACAATTTTCATGTTTGTACTTTCCATTTTTGTTGAGAGATGAAGAAGTTACAAGTGCTCTGGATGGGCGTGAGGTTGAAGATGAAGTTCAGGCCATGGACTTGATTTATAATATATATTTATGGTTTGATATAATTGAACGGATGTATAGCCACCCCAGTCGTAAGGCAGCGCGCTGGTAACCAAGAGGGCGCGGGTTCAACACCCGACGTGCTACCTTTTCTCATTTCTCACTTTTTTTCACTTTTTTTGTTTCCAAACAGCGCGCCTGGGCCTCCAACTTGGGCCTGATTATTTTTTTCTTTTACTAACTCCTGACTTACTTCAGCACCCCCTGGCCCAATTTTCATTATTATTTTCTTTATTTTATTTTATTTTATTTATTTTTTCCTTTATTATTATTATTATTAGTATTATTATTAATATTATTTTTATTGTTATTAATAAAAACCCAAAAAAATATTTTATTTATTATTTTTACATTTAATTAGTTTATTTGTTTTATAAAACTAAAAGAACAAAAACATTTTCTTAATAAATTAATTTTTTTCTTAATAATTATTATTTAGGTTTAGGTTTAACTATTATATTATTTTCTTACAATTAAAATTAATTAAGAACTTAGGTTTCTTTTAATTAATTAATGTCCATATTATTTTTATTAATTTAAAAACCTTTTCATAAATAAAACCCTAAAAAAATCCTTTTTTAGTTAATTTCTTTTCTTATTTAGTTTAAGTTAATTTTATTTAATTTTCATTAATCATTTTTAATTAGGTCAAGACTAAACCCTTTCATAAAAAACAAACAAAATTATTTATTTTCTTCCATTTACTTTCTTGCATTTTTATTTTCAATTTTGTACAATATTCAATATGGTTGTAATAGTTAATTAGGTTTAATTTTCTTGCAAAATCTCCATTTGTAAATTTGTACACCCCTCTCCTATTGATGTAATAGTTTAGTATTTTTATTTTCTGAAATTTAATGCTTTATATATAAATGCTAGTAAATTAAGGTTTGTATGGAAAGATAAAATCAATGCTTAGAAAACTCTAATTCAAGACAAAGCAATGCATGTAAACCAACACACTTGCACACTTACACCCTTAGGATAAATCAACTTCGTTGCCTTATGAAAAATGGTCATGTTATACATGTGGGGTATCTTAGCAAAAACAAATCAAAATACAAGATCATAGTCCCTCGATGACGCTATCAAAGTTGCCTTTCAAAAATGATCTTAGTCCCTCAAAGAAAATGCTAAGATATCTTACAACATTACTATTCATGGCTATACGATGACCCATGTCCGTCCCTTTTACATCCAAAGATAAGGTTTCTTACCAAATCAATGGTAAGATAACAATGTCAAAGGAAAGAGGAAATAAACAAGAAAGACTTTTGAGTAGGTAGAATGTTCCTAGTTGCTTGCTCATTTTCAAACCAAAACATCCTTGCTATTTTTAAAACAAACACCAACACTTTCAAAACATCTTTCAAACTTGAAACATTTTCAAAAGATCAACACTTTGTATACATTCTTACGAACGAGAATCATTATAAAGTTTGCCTAAACGATGGCGCCTTTTAAAAATACTTTCAAAAACCGCACAAAGCATATTTTTCAAACAAAAGTAAGTGATCTAGCAAGCAACTAAGAGTCCGTAGATAACTACGAATGAAAAGGGTGCTAATACCTTCCCTTTTCATAATCTACCCCCCGAACTCAAGAAAACGTCTCAAAGGTGTTTCCTGTTCTTTTCAACCTTTCCTTTTGGATAAAAGAAAAGTCGGTGGTGACTCTTGCTAACCACAACATTTGTGATCAAACGCAAAACAACCAAGTTAGTTCTCCCACCGTGTTACACTACCCCCCAAACTCAAGAAAACATCTCTAAAGGACTTTCCTGTTCTTTTCATCCTTTCCTTTTGGATAAAAGAAAAGTCGGTGGCAACTATTGCTATCCGCACAATTGCGATCAAACGCAAAACAACCAAGTCATTTCTCCCACCACGTTATAGAACTGGCGACTCTGCTGGGGAATTATTTAAAAATGGGGTTACCTTAGGGCTAGCAATGATTAGAAAACCCTAATTCAAGATAAACAATGCATGTAAATCAAATACACTTGCACACTTGCACCCTTAGGGTAATTCCACTTTGTCGCCTTACAAAAATGGTCATGTTAAGCATATGGGATATCTTAGCAAAAGCAATTAAAAATACAAGATCATAGTCCCTCGGTGACGCTATAAATGTTGCCTTTCAAAATGATCTTAGTCCCTCAAGAGAAATGCTAAGACATCTTACAACATTGCTATCATTACTATACGATGACCCACGCCCATCCCTTTACATACAAAGATAAGGCTTCTTACCAATCAATGGTAAGATAGCAATATCAAAGGAAAGGAAGAAATGAACAAAGACTTTTGAGTAGGTAGATCGTTCCTAGTTGCTTGCTCACTTTCAAATCAAACATCCTTACTTATTTTCAAAACAAACACCAACACTTCCAAAACACTTTCCAAACATGAAATATTTTCAAAATCTCAACACTTTGTATACGTTCTTACGAACGAGAACTATTACAAAGTTTGTCTAAACGAAGGCGCCTTTTCCAAATACTTTCAAAAACCATACAAAGCATATTTTCAAACAAAAGCAAGTGATTTGGCAAGCAACTAAGAGCCCGTAGATAACTATGGATGAAAAGGGTGCTAATACCTTCCCTTTTCATAATCTACCCCCCGAACTCAAGAAATAATCTCAAAGGTCTTTCCTGTTCTTTTCAGCCATTCCTTTTGGATAAAAGAAAAGTCGGTGGCGACTTTTGCTAACCGCAACATTTGCGATAAAATGCAAAACACCCAAGTCAGTTCTCCCACTATATCACAGTGGTCATTGTATTTCAATGTATCTTTTCCAATATATATTACCATTTTATAAACTTTGTAATCATCTATGGAGTCTTGCCATTTGCGGACTACCGTCCTATTAATAAAGCTTTAGCTTTTATCCTATTCTTCGCAATTTTTATTTTATCCTGCTTACAAAGACTCTATTTATTATTGATAGTAATTTTCAAAGCAAACAAATTAAATAACAAAATTGTTTTTTGAAAAGAATTTACAAATTACTTCTTGCTTTAGATTTTGTGACTCAAGGAGAACAAAAATAGTGACTCCAAGGATGGACGAACTCTGAAATTTTAGAAGTATGAATTCCCCAGGAAGTCTCTCCCAGGTCACATTTGCTGGTATGAGTATGATCTTCTTGTGCTTCTCAAATAATTGAAGATGATACCAACTGATGTATGGTGCGGTGTTGGGTTTGTGATCCTGTTTTGCCCAGTCAGGTATTGGTTCATTTTAATTTCGGGTTTGCATGGTATGAAGTCTCTATCCCAGATTCCTTAGTAAGGTATTTACTCACATGGCGAAAGTCTCTTCCCCTTTGTGTGCTGAGATGGAATCATTTGCAAAACATCGCCCTTTTCAGTGTTAGCATTATGGTTGTTATTTTTTTCCCAAGCAACCTGACAAGGGTAATATCTTCTCTAAGAAGTGTTGAAACAATTGTCAACTTTTTGGGTTGTCTCCCGCCAAGTGTTAGGTTTGATTTAAAATCCCCATAATTTTGATTTCTTGTTGTATTGTTTGACTTCTTAAATATCCAGGAAAAGTCGAGATAACAGGTCTCTCTGAAAATTGCTACCCTCATAAGGTTTCATAATTTCTCCCCAGAAAAGTTGGTGTAATCATCACTCTTAGTATTGAAGAATATATCTTGGGTTCCCCTCGACGATGTAGTGTTTCCCTCCCCAATTAAGTCAGTATGAAATCTTCAGTTGATATCTCGATGATGTGGTTTTCATCTACCCTATTCAGATCAGTATTGCAATCTCCAGTAGAAGTACAGATGTTGAAACATTGGTTTTTCCCCAATGAAGTCTGTGTGATATTTCCCGGTGAAGCCTGGAGGAGGATGTTATATCCCTGTATTTGTACTGATTTATTATTATAATGTGATCATTTTCGGATCATGTTCCTTTCCAATGAAGTTAAGCCGCGAAATAGGAATTTGTTTCCTCAGTTGGTGCTTACTTGCTTATGAAATTTTCATTCTTGATGTGATTTAGTCGAGTATTGACTTTATCCAAGTTGGTTTTGTCTGGTTATCTCCAGTGTTATATGCTTGTTTTGTCAGCATATACATGATAACACTCATACATTCATATATACATCATGCATAGTTGAATTTAGCAAATCATTGCTCATTTGCATTCATTAATATCTTGTTGGCATATTACCCTGTTTTGTGGAGTTATGTTATCCTCTCTCCAATAGAATATCAACCTTAGGCAGAAAGTATATATTCTCTCAATTTCCCTACTGAGTTACCCCTCATGGAATATTTTTGCTTTAGCCTTCCTGTACATCTCTTTGTCTGGATAGAAAGTGGTTCCCTCTTGAGTTTTTTTTCTAATGAGGTGTTATTTTGGTTGACTGATTCATTCCAGTTTATTTCTGGTTTGAATCTATGGTCCCTAACAATATTATTATTTTTATTTCTGCAAGCTTTGAGCCCTGGTTTGAGAATGTGCATTTATTTTGCCACGAGAAGACTTTATCTCCTCAGCTGGAATACATTGACATTTCCCCAGGAAGTACTATTTCTTTCCCCATGAAATCATTATTGCAATTTCTTCTTGTAACAGGAAGTGGCAGGTCTCTTTACTTGAGCAACATGTACTTCCCTAATAAGTCTGTCAGTTTCCAGAGAAGATTCAGATTTGTTACTCCAATGAATGGTAGCCTTGTCATTATGGAAGGTAGTTCGTTATTGAGATTTGTTACTCCAATGAATGGTAGCCTTGTTATTATGGAAGGTAGTTTGTTGTTGAGATTTGTTACTCCAATGAATGGTAGCCTTGTCATTATGGAAGGTATTTCGTTGTTGATATTTGTTACTCCAATGAATGGTAGCCTTGTCATTATGGAAGGTAGTTCGTTGTTGAGTTTGTTACTCCAATGAATGGTAGCCTTGTCATTATGGAAGGTAGTTCATTGTTGAGATTTGTTACTCCAATGAATGGTAGCCTTGTCATTATGGAAGGTAATTCGTTGTTGAGATTTATTACTCAAGTGAATGGTAGTCTCCTCATTATGGGAGGTAGTTTGTTGTTGAGATTTGTTACTCCAATGAATGGTAGCCTTGTCATTATGGAAGGTAGTTTGTTGTTGATATTTTCTACTCTAATAAATGGTAGCCTTGTCATTATGAAAGGTAGTTCGTTGTTGAGATTTGTTACTCCAATGAATGGTAGCCTTGTCATTATGGAAGGTAGTTCATTGTTGAGATTTGTTACTCCAATGAATGGTAGCCTTATCATTATGGAAGGTA
The DNA here is from genome assembly GCA_948472305.1 of Vicia faba. Taxonomy (NCBI): domain Eukaryota; kingdom Viridiplantae; phylum Streptophyta; class Magnoliopsida; order Fabales; family Fabaceae; genus Vicia; species Vicia faba. The sequence goes on along the minus strand of OX451741.1, from coordinate 927,721,899 downwards.
GCTCGTTGTTGAGATTTGTTACTCCAATGAATGGTAGCCTTGTCATTATGGAAGGTAGTTTGTTGTTGATATTTGTTACTCCAATGAATGGTAGCCTTGTCATTATGGAAGGTAGTTCGTTGTTGAGATTTGTTACTCCAATGAATGGTAGCCTTGTTGTGATACGATGGGAGAACTGACTTGAGGTTTTGCATTTCGTTCGCACTTGTGCGGTTAGCAAGAGTCACCACCGACTTTTCTTTTATCTAAAAGGAAATGGAAAGGCCTTTCGAGATTTTTTCTCGGGTTCAGGGGGTAGATTATTGAAAGGGAAGGTGCTAGCACCCTTTTCCTCCATGGTTTATCCATGGGCTCTTAGTTACTTGTTTAGATCACTTGCTTTTGTTTGATTGTGTGCTTGTGGTGTGGGTTTTGAAAGTTTTTTGGAAAGTTTTTGTAATGGTTCTCGTCTCTATAAGAACATATACAAAGCTTTGTTTCGAAAAATAGTTCAAAAAGGTGTTTGTGAATCGTGTTTTGAAAAGTGTTTTGAAAAGAGGTTTAGCCATGGTTCTCGTCTCTATAAGAACGTATGCAAAACGTTTTGTCTTTTGAAAGTGTTTTGAAATGGAGGTGTAAGTGTGAAAGTTTTTTTGTCGTGAGCAAGCGAGTAACTAAGATCGAATCTATCTACTCGAAAGGTCTTAAGTTGTTCTTTTCTTCTTCCTTTTAATGGTGCTATCTTACCATTGATTTGGTAAGAAACCCCATCATTGGATGTAAAGGGACAGACGCGGGTCAATTTTACAATCATTGAAAGAAACTTGTGAGACGCTCTAGCAATTTTGTAAGGGACGAGATCGTTTTATCAAAGGCAGCATCGAGGGTCATCGAGGGACTACGATCTTTGTTTATCGAAGGTTCATTTGCTAGAGTGTCTCACATTCGGGGGACATGATTGTATTTTCGAGGCAACAAGCAAGGTTACCCTAGAGGTGAGCGTGTGAGAAAGTGTGTTGATTTCAAGTTATTTGTTCTTGGATTAAGTCATCTAGCGATTGATTTTTGAATCTTGCCATACACGCCTAGTTACTATACAATATATAGAAGAAAGCAATAAATTGCGGGAATTAAAATTCTAAGCTATTACAAAAGTATCCGGGAATGGGGGTACAATTATTACAAATGGGGATGAATCAAATAAAAAATAACAATGTCCAAATATCAAATAATACAACCAATTCGAATTGTTGTGCAATTTAATACAAAGCTATGACAATTTACGAAAATAAAATCAACAAAGCATGAGATGTATGTATTTACTTGAAAAGAGAGAAATAAAATCTATTCTAAAAAGAAAGATTAATTTTTTTATTATTATTATTCTTTTATGTATTTTATTAATTTAAAAAGAAAAGTTTAAAGAAAGAAAACTAATTAAACTAATTCTTGATTTTTTTGGTATTTTATTAAATGTAAAAAAAAAAATTAATAAGATAAATTAAAAGAAATTGATAAACAAATAACTTCAAGATTTAAATTAATTTAATAAAAAAAGATTGAGTTTTATTAAGCATTTCTCAAAAAAATAAAACAAATTGAAAAGGAGAAATGGGCTTAAGAGGTTTTAGGCCCAAGGGGAATTAGCCTTATTGCTGAAACAAACAAAAGGCAAAGGGGGGTGAACCAGAAAGCGTGTGGGCTTAAGGGTTTGTAGACCGGACCAGCCCAATTCTTTAACTCTGTCCAAATTGATTAGGGGAACAAAGAAATTAGGGTTTGTTGTTTGCGTTTCTCACAGCGGCGCCGCTCTGTCCCCTTTTGTTCTCCCTTCATCTTTCTCACTTAATCATCCCTATTCATCCCCGATTCATGAAAGAAATACTTTTTTCTGGAATACCTAGGTTTGATTCATACCTAAGATGCTTGATTACCGCTCAAACTGATTTTCTCTCCCCAATTCCCATCACCGGGGCACCCCTCGTTCTCTTCCTAACCATGCTCAAATAATTTCTCTCATGAAAAAAAGGTGATGTTCTGTTTGGATTTGAACTGGTTTTGGACTTTGGAATATTGTTACTAGTTTGAATGTTTTGTGCTTGGAAAACTGTTTTTTTACAGTTTGGGAGTTCGATGGTAGTTTGGGATATTCTGGAAATTGTTGGGAGGTTTTCTGAGTTGCAGGTTTTGTTGAAAATTGTGATTTTTGTTAACAGTTGTGGGGATCCTTTGAACTGTTCTGCAGTTTTGGATTTTTTTTGTGAGTTTGACAAAGTGTTCTGAGTTGTTGGTTTACAGGTTTTGAATGTTTGAACTTGGTGTTTTTTACAGTTTGGTTTGAGAACTGGTGTTTTAGGCTTGTTTGGTTTGAGAACTGGGTTTGAACTATTTGAAAGTTATTGGTGTATTGACAGTTTGTGTTGGTGTTGAACTGAGTTATGCAGGTTTGGCAGGTTATGTTGGTTGGTGATGGTTGGACAGTTTAGATACTTTTCTGATAATGGTTTGATGGATGAGGCTTGATGATTTCAGTTTTGGGTTTCTTTGACAGTTTGCAGGTTTGAGAACTGAGGTACAGGTTTTTTGAAACTGGCTTGGCCCTATTTCTGAGTTTTTGTTGTTGTTACAGTTTGTTAGGCTTTGTGAATGTTTTTGTTGACAGTTTGCAAGCTTTGGTTGTGTTTTGGTTTGGACCTGTTTCTGAGTTATAGGTTTGGATCTTTGTGTATGTTTTTCTGGTTTGAAAACTGGTTTTGGTAGTTTTGAAATGAGTTACCAGTTTTTTTGTTGGTGTGATGGAAAATGGCAGTTTGATACTTGGTTTTTCTGTTGTTGAAATTTTTGAGTTTTTATCAAATGTTCTCCTCTTTTTTCTTGCAGTTTTCCTACTGTTATATTTGCTTTTCTCTTTGACAGCATGTGGGCGGAATAGCAAAGTTGTACAATTCCAACAAATTAGGTGACCTCTTTCCTCTCTCTCCTCTCTCAATGATAAAAGCAAAATGCTTTTTCACCTTTTTCTGAAAAGTTTGCCAAAATCTTGGAAAATGATGAAAAGCTTTTGAAACGAGCCCCTTGCTTATTATTTGGTTTACCATAATGTTGTACTTTCTTCTATGTTGTTGCCTTCTTACTGCTATGCTACTTTGTCCAATTTGCTGCACTGTACTTTGTCCTGTTTAGTTTGGCTTTGTTTAGTTTCCCTTGTTCAGTTTGGCTTTGTTTGGCCATTGGGCAATTTGCGCGCCTGCTGCTGTCTAGTTACTTGCCATGCTGCTGTCTAGTTTGCTAAATTATACTTTGTTTTGCTTTCTTGTAATGCTTTGCTTAGACAACTTACTGCATGTTTGCTTATACTTTGTCCAATTTGCTACATTTTTTGGCCATTGGGCCTTGTTTGCTTGTTTATGCTGTTTGGACAGCATGCTGCAGTTTGGAATATGTTTTCGCCATGCATTTCTTGTTTGGATAGCTTTCCTCTATTTCTCTTGTTTGTGAACCAAGAAGAATAAACTTCTTGTGATTTGCAAATAAGAATGTGATGAATATATCCCTCTGATTCCAAGTCGCAAACTTTAATGATGAACATTTTTCTTTCTTTTTTTGAAAATTCTTACTCATATCCAATTAACTGTGCTAATTATTTTTTCTGTCTTTCTTTCATGTGAGCACAAACTGGATGGTGGCAAAGCAGAGGAAGCAAGAGATTCTTTGGCGAGCATGGGAGCAATGGAAGCTTAGTCATCCTTAGGCTTAGATTTTTTCTTTGTAATTTAGAGAGAAATACTCAAACAATTGTACTAATTTATTTTTCAAATACAATAAGTTATAAAACTTAAAGCATTTAAATAATAAATTGTATTGTAACAATTTTTTGAAATAAATGAAAAATTCTTTATGAGATAATCTAATGTTCAATAAAATCCATTACTGTTAGTAACTTGTAATTCTCTCTTTGTGTCTTCATTGATTCTTAATATTCCTGGTTAAGATAATTGAAATTGTATTCCAATAATTCCAACCAAGATAACTTAAACTCCAAGTAATCCAACAACTCTGTAATCGTGCAACTGTATTCCAATCAAAACACGCATTGTGTATTCCATAAACAAGGAAATGTTTATTCCATAAACAAGCGAATGTTTTAAAATACGCAAATTATCTGGTTAACCTGAATCAAACAAACACTACATTTTCAGTAAATTTGAGAGAGCATGAAAACATGTGACAGCCAATTGACTTTCTGAGAATCCAATTTCTTCTGAGAGATGCAAGAAAAACCCTAATTGCTGATTTACTACCACAGAAGAAAATCTACCTGATCGATTCCGGAGCCAATCTTGAATATTTGAGAAAACCTAGGGTTGTGTTTTCTATGAAAAATGGGAGGGCAAATTTTGAGGTACAACAGCTGCCCCTGTTCAATCTTCTTGAACCTAAAGAGTTAGATCGGTGAGTTTTTCGTCCGCGACTCGAAGGTAAAAGATGATTGGACACTAGGGTGCCTATAAATTTGCACTCGTCAAAGTATAGTTGAGGGAATGGGCTTAAAGATTCCATTTGGAGATGTGACAGAATCTTGTCGGAGATGGGCTTAAAGATGTCATCCAAGAATGTTTATTGAATTGTATGTTGTAAGTCGAAAGAATGATTATTAGAAAGGTATCCGTGTCTGGAACGTATCTAAACTAGGGAACATCAGCATGAGTGATCAGCATGGCTACCGTGTCTGGAGCATATCTGGACTGTATCTGAATCTTGTATTTGAATAAGCAACAGAATAGCATTCGCGTCTGGAGCATCTATGAGTTATTTTCTGAATAAGCAATAGAATAACATCCGTGTCTGGAGCATCTCTAAGTTGTTTTCTGAGCTTTGAAATTGAATAAGCAATAGAATAGCATCCGTGTTTAGAGCATCTCTAAGCTGTTTTCTGAGCTTTGAATCTGAATAAGCAAATAGAATAGTATCCGTGTCTGGAGCATCTCTAAGCTGTTTTCTGAGCTTTGAATCTGAATAAGCAAATAGAATAGCATCTGTGTCTGGAGCATCTCTAAGCTGTTTTCTGAGTTTTGTATTTGAATAAGAAAATATAATAGCATCCGTGTCTGGAGCATCTCTAAGCTGTTTTCTGAGCTTTGAATCTGAATAAGCAATAGAATAGCATCCGTGTCTGGAGCATCTCTAAGCTGTTTTCTGAGCTTTGAATCTGAATAAGAAAATAGAATAGCATCCGTGTCTGGAGTATCTCTAAGCTGTTTTAATGATTGCATATTGGTAGCTTGTTAATCTTATCCTGAAAAGAGTAAAATGTTAGCTGAAACACAAAGTTATGTTGCATGAAATGTATGATGCAATATATGTGTTTTAACAATGTTTATGACATATGACTGTAATGTATGCGCATGTAAGTTGATTAGATGTACTGTTAAGGAAAATAAATCCTTGATAGCTGGAGATAATAAAATCCTTGACTGCTGTCGGGGAAAATAAATATTTGACAACTCTGTGGGGATGTAAGAATCCTTCATGACTTTCCTGGGGATATAGGGATCCTTCAAATATTTGGAGTTGGAGTAATGACAAAATATGTTGTGAGAGTAATGTCAAATTGTTGTTTGAGAAAACTGCTTGGGGAATCTGAGAACTTTGAATACTTCTACCGGGGGTTAAATAATGAGAATCCTTACTCGGCTGGGAAATAGGGAAAACTCTGGCGATCTCTACCGGGAATCAAACAAAGGAAAACCTTGATCTGCTGGAGAATAAAGAAGGCTCTGATGGCTTCAGCGGGGAATTAAGAATGAGAATCTTCGATCTTCTAGGGGAATTTGAATCCTTGGGGACTTCAGGCTGAGGAGTCAAGAATGAGAATCTTTGATCTGTTGGGGAATAAAAATTCTAACAAATTCATGCTTAGAGTAAAGAAGGCTCTGGCAACTTCACTGGAGAATAAAGAATGAGAATCTTCATTCTATTGGGGATTAAAAACTCTGTGGGGAGTAGCTATACTTCTGGGGAGATCAGGAGTTTGGGTTGTATGTCAATCTACTGGGAGTCGAGAATGAGAATCTTCATTCTGACGGGGATATCAGGAGTTTGGGTGTATGTCAATCTTCTGGGGAGTCAAGAATGAGAATCTTCATTCTGATGGGGATATCAGGAGTTTTGATTGTATGCCACTTTAAGAATGAGAATCTTCATTCTGTTGGAGATATCAGGAGTTTAGGTGTATGCCAATCTTCTGGGGTTTCAAGAATGAAAATATTCATTCTGTTAGGGATATCAGGAGTTTGGGTGTATGCCAATCTACTGAGGAGTCATCCTAGGTTGGGGATAAAAGTTAACTGTTATCTGGTTGATTTCCAGGCTTTAAGATAACTTGATGGGGATTTGGAGAAACCGGATGATTTCCGCTATGGGTTGATAGTTTCAGCTCCGCTGGGGATTGGTAGTTAATAGTCTCATCTCCACTGGGGATCTTAATGACATGCTGGTTTTATTGTGTATGGAAAGGGGTTTAAAGATGTCATCCAAAGGTAATTGTTAATGGCAAGTTTGAACTGGATCTGAATAGAGAATGAATCAGAATAAACCGTTGAGAGATTTATCCGTTGAGAGATTTTATCTGAATTAGTAAAAATATGGAAGTGAATCGGAATAAACCGTTGAGAGATTTATCTGAAACAGTAAAAATCTGGAATATCTTCAACCGGAATAAGAATCGGGGAGATCTTAGTGTCGATCTGATTGAGCCAGAGAAGGTCTTGAATTAACTTTGACTGGATAAGAATAAAAAAATCTTAGAATCAATTTAACTGAGCCAGACGAAAGTCTAGGAATATCTTCAACAGATGCCGGGGAAAATAAATCCCGGACTGTTGTTGAAGGGGAAAGTTGAATGAACTACTATCTGGTCGTGGTCCAGGCTTCATAGCTTGAATTTTGTGAGAATTTGATTGCATCTTTCCTGAAAGGTAAAGGTTAGTTGCATGCCATATATCAAACAATGATGTTCTCAAAATAAATGAGATTGCGTTGTATGATGTCCTGATGTACGGATGTGTAATGTTTTCAAGACGACCTCTCGCTGGGGAAAATAAATCCCAAATTAGTGATGGAGAAAAGAGTTGAATTCTTCGTTTCCGATAGTGAAAAGTCTGGCGACTTCAATGGGAAAAATTCTCAGGAATTCTTGAGGTCGACTTAGCTGGGAAGAGGTTATCAAAGATTGAAACTCTGGCTGGGAGCCATCCTATGAGAAGGATTTTGGATAGATTTGTCACTGCCCAAAGTAGCGAGTGTTTATGGCTTTACCAAGAAATGTTTGACTGTATACAACCCTTTATTGGGGTTGACGTTCAATGCCCCAAGTGACGGGGACAGATACTTGCCCCTGGCTACTCTGCACTTTGAGAGATTTCTTGAAATCTTGAATGGACTGCCCCAGGTGTACTGGACAATGACATGTCATGTCCCCTTGTTGATAGGAGATTTTTGCAACAGAAGTGTTATCCCACTTGAAGTGATTTTGTTCACTGAGAGAGCTTTCGTTCATCGGATATTCACTGCGTGAATTTCTTTGCTGTCAAACAAATAGCCATACGCAAACAACGATATTCAAATAATGCAAAGTTTATGCTTGTCTTGAAATTTTTGAAAAATGCATTTTTTAGCAGAAAACTTTTATAAGAAAAATTCAACTCAAGATTTAGAGCAAAGCCTTACAGGAGTCAGGATACCTTTGTAACAATATGCTTTCGAACTAACCCATGCTTCAATTAAGACTTTTGAAGGGTTGTAACGTGGCTTGGTTCACGGTTTTAAGAAACAAAGGATAAAGGCTCAAAGTATATTTGTACCCACCCGCTCTTCGTGATTTTCTTCAGTCCTAAACTCAGTTAATTGTGCGTTGAACTCTAAATGAGTTTGGAACGACATTTTGGTGATGGTTCACACAAGTTGAATTTGTTGGAAGGCAGACATTTTTGCAACATTATTTTTGTTGAGGATTTGTAGTGACCTCTTTCTTTTTTTATATATTTGTTATCCCTAATTTTTGCCTAACTGTTCCTGTTTTTTTGAGATTTACAGTCAGCGGGATGCCCCAGTAGGTTTCGACTTAATGGGCTTTTCTTTTTGAGAGATAATGGCTGCCTATGTGATAAGGAACCATCACCGTCTTTTGATTCCAAAGGAAAGTTTTTGATGTCATTCATTGTATTATAAGATGAGAGTTTGCAACTTTATCGCGCATTCGAATTAACTGAGAGACTACCCTGCCCCAGGTTTTGATTAAAGGTTTCAATTTGTGTTAAAACAGAAAAACTTCTACTTCTTTGGCTCGAAGGGGTTGACTAGGGATTATATTCCTTATAACTCCAGTGTTTAGGATTTGAAAGAAACGCATGTACATCGTCAGCAAGGTCTGTCCAAAAGTATATTGCATGAGATTATGGCATTGTTTTCGTCATCCTCCCTCTAAAGGTTTGTGTCATAAGAGGAATAAAAGCATAATTTAAAAATAGTGAAAATGAAAAGATGAATTCAAGACAAACATATGCAATGCATTAATGAAACAAAGTTTGACATCAATAGATAATTGTTTGAATAACAAAAGAAATTACAAATGGAAATTCAAAATGAACAGAAGCCTCTTAGTTTGAACTTGTCATTTCAGGTGGAGGGCCCTCAGCAGAAGATCTTCATCTGGCCATCTTGTGTGAACTCCAGCGTTGTTTTGTCGATTAGGTCTTGGATTTTAGTTTTAAAAGCCCAACAACTATCGGTGCATGTCCAGGACTGTTGGAGTGAAATGCACATCTTGCATTTGGATTGTACCCTGGAGCGGTTGTGTTGGGATTCCGAGGGGGGTCCCTTAATACGGTCAGCTTGACTTCCAACAAGCATTGCAGCACTTGAGATAATGGTATGTTAATCTCAGTGAAGCGCTTTTCAGATGTATTTCGCCTACGCCGATTACCCTGTTGACGTTGGTGCGGTTGTTGTTGGGCTTGTGACCCTGAAGCAAACTGGAGAGGTTTTATCTCGGCTTCTTGTCTCAAGGGAGGCTGAATGATGACTTAATCTTCAACCCTAGTTGTTTGCCCCATTTGGTTACGTTCGCCTAGATGAAGCTTGTTGATGAGGACCTTTAGCTCCTCTTGTCCTTGAGCCAGGTTTTGAATAAGAGCCATATGGCCCACCAGTTGTCCCATCATCTGAATTTTCATTGTTGCCATCTCAATCTGTAGCCCTTCCAACTGAACATTTCTGATGCCCCCGGATTCCCTATGACCATGCCCTTTGTGAGGAGAGCTTTCACCTCCTCTTATCCCTTGGACAAGTTCAAGAACATCTCTTGAAGTTGAGCGTTTTGAGCCTGAATGTCCTTGATAGTCTTCTCTAGAGCCGTCTCTACTAAAATAAACAGTAGGAAGATAAGGAGACTTGAAGGGGAGGAATTTGTCATGATAAGATGTATGATATGTGGATGCATGTTTTCAAGGATCTCGCAGGGTAAACACAAAAAAATGTTAGAAATTGAGCATCCTTGATTGGAGAACTTTGTATCAGTGGATGTATTTCCATGAGAATTAAGCTCACCATATCAAGTGGGTCATAGCCCTTGACTCAAGTTGTTGTACTTGATCTTTCAAGGCGTTTGTTTAGAGGAAAATGAATCTGCTTGCCCTTTGGTAGACGTATGGTTCAACGTGACCCTGCATCAAAGACCCTCGAGATCCTTGAAATGGTTATTGAAAATGCTATGGTATGATGTTATGATGTTATGTACAGATATGCGAAGTAAGCAAGTTATATACAAATAATCATATTCACACAAAGCAGACAAGTCATTAGGTTTAGGCTTGCATGGAGTTTGTAGGTAAGTACCCTCTTGAAGTTTAGTTGGCTCAACATGTCCTAGAAATAGTAATCGGATTCTAAGGAGCTCAATATCACTGGATGGTTTCCTTGTTCATTGTTTCAATTTAGCCTCTTACAGGCGATCGAAATATTCCAAGGAAACAACCCTCAATGAGTGTAGTATCGAGTATCAACCAATTTTCAGCTCTACACCGAAACTGGTCATCTTACTACGTCCTAATGGCCAAGTTGGTCAAGTAAGGTTCTAAGGTCAGTTGATGCTTCACGATACCACGCGGCGACCCGTACTCTCCTTGATTCAACTCAAGGGTTACCGGTACTAACAAAAGTGCCACATCAATGTAGCTACTACTTAAATCATGTCAGTATACCCTGCACAGTTCCCTCACAGTTTATTGCTACTTACCTAAAAGGTGCCCCCAAATTCGGGTGTAGGATTTAAAACAAACCCAAACAAGGAACCAAAGAAGTAAAGCATATAAATCAAACAAGATAAGCATGTAAATGTGATCTAAAACCCTAAGGTAACCCCACTTTTATAATGTCCCCAGCAGAGTCGCCACTTCTGTGATATGGTGGGAGAAATGACTTGAGGTTTTGCGTTTCGTTCGCACTTGTGCGGTTAGCAAGAGTCGCCACCGACTTTTCTTTTATCCAAAAGGAAAGGTAAAAAAGCACAGGAAAGACCTTTCAAGATTTTTTCTCGGGTTCGGGGGGTAGATTATGAAAAGGGAAGGTGCTAGCACCCTTTTCATCCATGGTTTATCCATGGGCTCTTAGTTACTTGTTTAGATCACTTGCTTTTGTTTGATTATGTGCTTGTGGTGTGGGTTTTGAAAGTATTTTGGAAAGTTTTTGTAATGGTTCTCGTCTCTATAAGAACATATACAAAGCTTTGTTTCGAAAAATAGTTCAAAAAGGTGTTTGTGAATCGTGTTTCGAAAAGTGTTTTGAAAATAGGTTTTGCCATGGTTCTCGTCTCTATAAGAACGTATGCAAAACGTTTTGTCTTTTGAAAGTGTTTTAAAATGGAGGTGTAAGTGTGAAAGTTTTTTTGTCATGAGCAAGCGAGTAACTAAGAGTGAATCTATCTACTCAAAAGGTCTTAAGTTGTTCTTTTCTTCTTCCTTTTAATGGTACTATCTTACCATTGATTTGGTAAGAAACCCCATCATTGGATGTAAAGGGACAGGCGCGGGTCAATTTTACAATCATTGAAAGCAACTTGTGAGACGCTCTAGCAATTTTGTAAGGGACGAGATCGTTTTATCAAAGGCAGCATTGAGGGTCATCGAGGGACAACGATCTTTGTTTATCGAAGGGTCATTTGCTAGAGTGTCTCATATTCGAGGGACATGATTGTATTTCCGAGGCAACAAGCGAGGTTACCCTAGAGGTGCGCATGTGAGAAAGTGTGTTGATTTCAAGTTATTTGTTCTTGGATTAAGTCATCTAGCGATTGATTTTTGAATCTTGCCATACACGCCTAGTTACTATACAGTATATAGAAAGCAATAAATTGTGGGAATTAAAATTCTAAGCTATTACAAAAGTATCCGAGAATGGGGGTACAATTATTACAAATGGGGATGAATCAAATAAAAAAATAACAATGTCCAAATATCAAATAATACAACCAAATCGAATTGTTGTGCAATTTAATACAAAGCTATGACAATTTACGAAAATAAAATCAACAAAGCATGAGATGTATGTATTTACTTGAAAAGAGAGAAATAAAATCTATTCTAAAAAGAAAGATTAATTTTTTTATTATTATTATTCTTTTATGTATTTTATTAATTTAAAAAGAAAAGTTTAAAGAAAGAAAACTAATTCTTGATTTTTTTGGTATTTTATTAAATGTAAAAAAAAAATTAATAAGATAAATTAAAAGAAAGTGATAAACAAATAACTTCAAGATTTAAATTAATTTAATAAAAAAAGATTGAGTTTTATTAAGCATTTCTCAAAAAAATAAAACAAATTGAAAAGGAGAAATGGGCTTAAGAGGTTTTAGGCCCAAGGGGAATTAGCCTTATTGCTGAAATAAACAAAAGGCAAAGGGGGGGTGAACCAGAAAGCGTGTGGGCTTAAGGGTTTATGGACCGGAACGGCCCAATTCTTTAACTTTGTCCAAATTGATTAGGGGAACAAAGAAATTAGGGTTTGTTGTTTGCATTTCTCACAGCGGCGCCGCTCTGTCCCCTTTCGTTCTCCCTTCTTCTTTATCACTTAATCGTCCCTATTCGTCCCCGATTCATGAATGAAATGCTTTTTTCTGGAAGACCTAGGTTTGATTCATACCTAAGATGCTTGGTTACCGCTCAAACTGATTTTCTCTCCCCAATTCCCGTCACCGGAGCACCCCTCGTTCTCTTTCTAACCATGCTCAAATAATTTCTCTCATGAAAAAATGGTGATGTTCTGTTTGGATTTGAACTGGTTTTGGACTTTGGAATATTGTTACTGGTTTGAATGTTTTGTTCTTAGAAAATTGTTTTTTTTACAGTTTGGGAGTTTGATGGTAGTTTGGGATATTCTGGAAATTGTTGGGAGGTTTTCTGAGTTGCAGGTTTTGTTGAAAATGGTGATTTTTGTTAACAGTCGTGGGGATCCTTTGAACTGTTCTGCAGTTTTGGATTTTTTTTGTGAGTTTGACAAAGTGTTCTAAGTTTTTGGTTTACAGGTTTTGAATGTTTGAACTTGGTGTTTTTTACAGTTTGGTTTGAGAACTGGTGTTTTAGGCTTGTTTGGTTTGAGAACTGGGTTTGAACTGTTTGAAAGTTGTTGGTGTATTGACAATTTGTGTTGGTGTTGAACTGAGTTATGCAGGTTTGGCAGGTTATGTTGGTTGGTGATGGTTGGACAGTTTAGATACTTTTCTGATAATGGTTTGATGGATGAGGCTTGATGATTTCAGTTTTGGGTTTCTTTGACAGTTTGCAGGTTTGAGAACTGAGGTACAGGTTTTTTGAAACTGGTTTGGCCCTGTTTCTGAGTTTTTGTTGTTGTTACAGTTTGTTAGGCTTTGTGAATGTTTTTGTTGACAGTTTGCAAGCTTTGGTTGTGTTTTGGTTTGGCCCTGTTTCTGAGTTATAGGTTTGGATCTTTGTGTATGTTTTTATGGTTTGAAAACTGGTTTTGGTAGTTTTGAAATGAGTTACCAGTTTTTTTGTTGGTGTGATGGAAGATGGCAGTTTGATACTTGGTTTTTCTGTTGTTGAAATTTTTGAGTTTTTATCAAATGTTCTCCTCCTTTTTCTTGCAGTTTTCCTACTGTTATATTTGCTTTTCTCTTTGACAGATTGTGGGCAGAATAACAAAGCTGTACAATTCCAACAAATTAGGTGACCTCTTTCCTCTCTCTCCTCTCTCAATGATAAAAGTAAAATGCTTTTTCACCTTTTTCTGAAAAGTTTGCCAAAATCTTGGAAAATGATGAAAAGCTTTTGAAACAAGCCCCTTGCTTGTTATTTGGTTTACCATACTGATGTACTTTCTTCTATGCTGCTGCATTCTTACTGCTATGCTACTTTGTCCAATTTGCTGCATTGCACTTTGTCCTGTTCAGTTTGGCTTTGTTTAGTTTGCTTTGTTCTGTTTGGCTTTGTTTGGCCATTGGGAAATTTGCGCGCCTGCTGCTGTCTAGTTACTTGCCATGCTGTTGTCTAGTTTGTTGCATTGTACTTTGTTTTTCTTCCTTGTAATGCTTTGCTTAGACAGCTTGCCGCATGTTTGCTTATACTTTGTCCAATTTGCTGCATTGTTTGGCCATTGGGCCTTGTTTGCTTGTTTATGTTGTTTGGACAGCATGCTGCAGTTTGGAATATGTTTTGGCCATGCATTTCTTGTTTGGATAGCTTGCCTCTATTTCTCTTGTTTGTGAACCAAGAAGAATAAACTTCTTGTGATTTGTAAATAAGAATGTGATGAATATAGCCCTTTGATTCCAAGTCGCAAACTTTAATGATGAACATTTTTCTTTCTTTTTTTGAAAATTCTTACTCATATCCAATTAACTGTGCTAATTATTTTTTCTGTCTTTCTTTCATGTGAGCGCAAACTGGATGGTGGCAAAGCAGAGGAAGCGAGAGATTCTTTGGTGAGCATGGGAGCAATGGAAGCTTAGTCATCCTTAGGCTTAGATTTTTTCTTTGTAATTTAGAGAGAAATACTCAAACAATTGTACTAATTTATTTTTCAAATACAATAAGTTGTAAAACTTAAAGCATTTAAATAATAAATTGTATTGTAACAATTTTTTGAAATAAATGAAAAAGTCTTTATGAGATAATCTGATGTTCAATAAAATCCATTACTGTTAGTAACTTGTAATTCTCTCTTTGTGTCTTCATTGATTCTTAATATTCCTGGTTAAGATAATTGAAACTGTATTCCAATAATTCCAACCAAGATAACTTAAACTCCAAGTAATCCAACAACTTTGTAATCTTGCAACTGTATTCCAATCAAAACACGCATTGTGTATTCCATAAACAAGGAAATGTTTATTCCATAAACAAGCGAATGTTTTAAAAGACGCAAATTATCTGGTTAACCTGGATCAAACAAACACTTCCTTTTCAGTAAATTTGAGAGAGCATGAAAACATGTGACAGCCAATTGACTTTCTGAGAATTCAATTTCTTCTGAGAGATGCAAGAAAAACCCTAATTGCTCATTTAATGCCACAGAAGAAAATCTGCCTGATCGTTTCCTGAGCCAATCTTGAATATTTGAGAAAACCTATGGTTGTGTTTTCTATGAAAAATGGGAGGACAAATTTTGGGGTACAACAGCTGCCCCTGTTCAATCTTCTTGAACCTGAAGAGTTAGATCGGCGAGTTTGTCGTTCGCAACTCAAAGGTAAAAGATCATTGGACATTAGAGTGCCCGTAAATTTGCACTCGTCAAAGTATAGTTAAGGGAATGGGCTTAAAGATGCCATTTAGAGATGTGACAGAATCTTGTCGGAGATGGGCTTAAAGATGTCATCCAAAAATGTTTGTTGAATTGTATGTTGTAAGTCGAAAGAATGAGTATCAGAAAGGTATCCGTGTCTGGAACGTATCTGAACTAGGGAACATTAGCATGAGTGATCAGCATGGCTACCGTGTCTGGAGCGTATCTGGACTATATCGTGTCTGGAGCGTATCTGGACTGTATCTGAATCTTGTATTTGAATAAGCGACAGAATAACATCCGCGTCTGGAGCATCTCTGAGCTGTTTTCTGAATAAGCAATAGAATAGCATCCGTGTCTGGAGCATCTCTAAGCTGTTTTCTGAGCTTTGAATTTGAATAAGCAATAGAATAGCATCCGTGTCTGGAGCATCTCTAAGCTGTTTTCTGAGCTTTGAATCTAAATAAGCAAATAGAATAGCATCCGTGTCTAGAGCATCTCTAAGCTGTTTTCTGAGCTTTGAATCTGAATAAGAAAATAGAATAGCATCCGTGTCTGGAGCTTCTCTAGCGATTGATTTTTGAATCTTGCCATACGGCAAACATATTCACACAAAGCAGACAAGTCCTTAGGTTTAGGCTTGCATGAGGTTCAGGTACTACCCTCTTTCAGTTTGTTGGTTAAAACCTGTCCTAAAATAGAAACTGGGTTCTAAGGAGCTCAATGTCATTGGATTGTTTTCTGTGTTCATTGTTTCGGTTTAGCCACTTACTGGCGACCAAAATATTCCAAGGAAACAATCCTCAAAAGAGTGTAGTATCGAGGATCTACCAACTTCGGACTGCACCAAAGTCGGTCATCTCACTGCCCCTAAAAGGCTAAGATGGTCAATTAAGGTTCTAAGAGTTCGTTAGTGCTTCATGACATCACACAGCGGCCCCGTACTCTCCTTGACTACTCAAGGGTTACCGGTACTCACAAATATGTCACACTAACATAGCTTACTGCTTCAACCATGTCGGTATACCCCGGACAATTCCCTCGCAGTTTTTTGCTATTTACCTAAAAAGGTGCCCCAAATCCGGGTGGAGGATTTACAACAAACCCAAACAAAGAACCCAAAAGATAAAGCAATCAAGTCGATCAAAGTAAGAAAGTAAAGGTGATCTAAACCCTAAGGTAACCCCACTTTAAAATTATCCCCAGCAGAGTCGCCAGTTCTGTGATACGGTGGGAGAACTGACTAGTGTTTTGCGTTCGTATTCACACTTGTGCGGTTGAGCAAGAGTCGCCACCGACTTTTTATTTTATCCTAAAGGAAAGGTTAAAAAAGCACAGCAAAAACCTTTTGAGATGTTTCGTGGGTTCGGGGGGTAGATTATGAAAAGGGAAGGTATTAGCACCCTCTTCATCCATGGTTATCCATGGGCTCTTAGTTACTTGGTTTTTAGATCACTTGCCTTGATTCTTGATTGCTCGAAAGTGGTGTATGTGTGAGTGTTTCTTTGAAAATGTTTTGGAAGAAGATGCCTTGTCTTAGGCTAACCTTGTAACAATTCTTTACTCGAATATTTTACAAAGGCGTGTATCTTTTCGAAAAGATGTTTCAAAATGTTTTGAGAGTTTGTTTGAAAGTGTTGTGGATTGTGGTTTTTGAAAAGAAGGCCAGTGTTTTTGCAAGTCGATCTCAAGTAACTAAGAGTCTTATATACCCTATTGTACTCAAAGGTTTTTTGTTATGTTTTCAACCCCTTTTAACAATTTCGTTCCACCATTGAATTTGATGGACAATCTTGCGTTTAGGAAGTTTATTCGGGACGGGCGCGGGTCATCGGATGAACCATGAATGCAATGGTGCCAAGTGTCTTTGGCAATTTGCTTTGAAGGGACTATGATCATTCCGTTTAGGCAATATTCGAAAGCGTCATCGAGGGACTTATGATCATTTGAATTTGTTTTTCCAAAGATACTCGACGTGCAAGCATGGCCCATTTTAGAAGGCAACATGTGGGATTACCCTAGAGGGTGCAAGTGTGATTGTGTATTGATTTCATGTATTTGTCTTGTATTAGGTTATCTAGCGTTTGATTTTATGTACATGCAAACCCTAGGTCTAACCATGGTATAATTGAAAGCGGTAAATTGCGAAAATGTAAAATCTACGCTATTACAAAATAGTATCCGGGAGTGGGGGTACACATTTATGAATGGGGATGAGACTTATAGTATCCAATAAGTTACAACCAAATCGAATTTGCGATCAAATGTAAATAATGTATATCAATGCATAAGATAAACAAGTGTGTATAGGAGCAATGTGAATGTATTTGTATTGTGTAAGGGTGAGATGTATTGTGTAAGTATGTGATTATTTTCATGTGCGACAAGGTGAAATTAATGTGTATGGAGTATTATTTTGACCTAAAATTAGATGTTTATTTAATTTAATTAATGATCTTGTATATGGACAAAAAGAAATGTTTTAATTGAATGTTTTAAGTTCTAATCAAAAAGGGTATCTTTATTTATTAGTAAGAATATTTGAATTTAAAGAAAAAAAATGTTTTCAATTCTAATTATGTGATGTAAAAAAATGTATTTTTGTCATTATATACAAAAAGTATTTTTAAATAAAAATCAAGGATTAAATTATGTATATTAGAAAAAGGGTATTTATACTTGTTATATACAAAGAAATTTTAATTAAAAGAAAAAGGTATTTTCAATTTTAATCATATGGTGTGATAAAAAAAATGGTTCTTTGTTTGTATGTACAAAAAGATTTAATTAAATGTATTAGAGTTATGTATATATAGAAATGTGTTTTTATTATATGTTTAAAAAAGGATATATTTTCAATTAATTATGTACATTAAAAAAAGTGTATTTTTAAAGTATTATTGTAAAAAATATATTGTGTTAAAAATGTTTTTAGGTATAAAAGAAGAGGGTTTATGTTAATTTATAAAAAAAAGATATGATGATAAATAAAAGGTTGAACTAAGTTAGAAATGGGCTGAAAGAGGGGTGTGAATTGGAATAAAGCTTTGGGCTTAGGCAAGCAGAATGGGGCGAGGCCCACGTTGCCATAACACACTTAGGGTTTGGAGTTTTTTGTATCAATTGGGAATATGCTTAGGGTTTGGAGACAGCGCGCCGTTCATGGAGGTCTTCTTCGTCTTCCTCGTTTACGCATTTCTGAACCCACTCTTCCGTCTAGCCACCAGCACTACCTCGTCCTCCCCCTCGCGTTCGCTTAGGCAACGGTGAACCAAGGTAACGGCATGTCTCAAATTCGTTAAACATTTTAGATTCTGCATGTTAAAATTCTTTGATTTGTTGAATCCGATTCTATGTTCTATTGATTAATGCATTTGGTTTGTCTTGTGTGAGGTATGAAAGGAAAGGAGAAAACGAAAACTACCTTGACGGAGGGGAGGAAGAAAATGGAAGTGCTCAGGAGGCTTGACGAGCGGAGGGTGCTGATGTTTACGCTTTGAGCTCCCTGGTATTTCTGTACTACCTCTTTTGCCTAGGGTTTCATGATGATTTGTGACGAACTGAAAACCCCTTTTTTGAATTCGCCTCTTTCTTCTTCTTCTTTGCCACTGTATGCTTGTTGCTTCTTTTTCCACCCTATGATGAACTCAGAGTTCTGAGGGGCCTCGCCTGTATGCTTTGATGTTGCTTCTGAACGATTTACCTTTGTCTTATTCACTGCTTAGTAGTTGCCTTTGAAAATGTTGAGCTTGATAGTTTTACGCCCAATTATGTGTTTACTGAGGGCCTTTTGTACACTTCTGAATGCCTTGGTATCAGTATGCTTTGGAATGCTTGTTTTTGCTCGATGATGTTTCTTTACTGACGGCTTTGAGGGTTATTGGTTGGGTGAACTGGTCTTACAGGGGCTTATGCTGGTATGGTTTTGGATATCAGGCCCTTTGCTTTGACAGGGGTTTGATGGTCTTGAAAGTTGACAAGGTTTTGTTGACTGGCCAGGCCTATGCAGGCTTTCTGCAGGTTGACTGGTTTATTGGCTTGACAGGTGGGGTGCTTAAGGTTTCTTGCTTAAGGTTCATGGCCTTTTGACAGTAGGTAGAAAATTTGATATATGGTTTGGTGATTTATGTTGTGGTTTGATATGGCTTGTTTTGAGCTTTAGCAGGTTTTGTGCTTCAGCTTTGAACTTGGTTCTTCTACAGGTTTGTATATTGGTTTTGGCTTTGAATGGTTCTATTTGTGCTTGAGTTATTGACAGGTTCTCTCCTTGACAGTAGGGTGAGGCTTTACAGGTTTTTACTGCTGGTTTAGGCCTCTTTAGGTTTTTTGTGCTTGTTGGTTTGAGCTAATGCAGGTTTTATCTTTTACAGTAGGTAATGGTTTTTGATGTTTAGGCGTTTTAGGTAGCAGGGACAGGCTTGAACTGGTTTATTCTGCTTCAGGTTTTTAGGCCTAGCAGGTTAGCTCTGGTTTTTTGCCTTCACAGGTTAAAGGGCTTAGCAGGTGTATGCTGATGCAGGTTATGTGTTTTGAGGTTCTTGTAGTGGACTGGTCTTTGTTGTTTTTTTGGTTGATGGGTTGATGCTTAGGCCTGGTTTGAATATCTTTCTTTTTACTTTGGTGAAAGTTCTGCTGTCTTTTGCATCATGGTATGGTCCCCCTTTCTTTACTGTATTCAGTCCCTTTGTATATCTTTCTTCCTGCCTAAAAGCCTAAAACCTGCTCTCTTATCTCTTCTTCTTCTCTCTCTTTAGTACACTTTAAAGAATATTAAGTGTTTCTTTTATGTACTTTTCTGAAAGGGTCACATGGGGAAATGATGAAAGTGTAGTTGCTTGCATATCCCATTTTCTCTGCATATCTTCTTTGGCCAGCTTGATATCTTTGTGACAGTATGCTCTATATTTTTGGCAGAAAGTTGTACTTTTGGATTTTGACAGAAAGTTGCAATTTGATTTTTAGTTGGGTTTGAACTTGGAGTTTGAGACTTTGAATTTATGCAGTTTGGCTTTTGTGCATTCATACTTTAGTAAATAAAACTCGCCCCTTTTTGTGAACCGGGAGCAATCCCGTGATTTGCAGAGAGGGTTAACTGATCCCCATCAGTGGCCCTTAATGATGAATTTCTTTTATCTGTCTTTATTTATTTATTAGTCACTGACTTTTTTCCTTTTCTTTTTGCAGATGAATACTTGGATGGAGAGGAGCAAAGTGAAGAATGAAGAATTAGGGACTTAGAAAGTATTTAGAAAAATAGGATAGTTTTATTTTCAATTTAATCATTGTAAACTATTATTATTTTAAATACTTCGTAAATGCATACTTGTATCTAAATAATAATTGTAACAAATGTTTAAATATGAAATAAAAATTCTATTGATCCATTTAATTCTTTTTATCCCTTCTCAAATATTTACTTATTATTTATAGTTCCTTAAATTAAAACAAATGAAAATTAAATTCCAGATATTTAATTCTTAGAATAATAAATAATCAACTAAACATTGATTCTTCGTTGATCAAAATAAATGAACTTGGTGCCTCCATCATCTAAAGCAACGCACAGTCAAACGCAATAACTGATCAGACGCATTCCTTTATTACTGATTTCTTACCAAGCACTGTAAATCCAATACTGCATATTTCTTTTGACTGGCTCAAACAAACCAACGTGAATTCAAACCAACTGTCTCTTTTAATGATTAAATCAAAACAATGCGAATTCAACCCGAATCTCAGAATAACTTGCAAAGTGCTGTGGAATTTTAATCTTTCTGAGAATATGCCCATAAAACCTTAATTCCTGATTAAATGCCAACGAACATTCGCCTGATCAAAATTGAGCCAGAATCAACCAAAACCCTAAGCCAATTGTGTGAAACAATCCAGAGCCCTGAAAAATCAATAAAACCCTAATTTTTGTTTGACTGACGAGAAAAGTCCGTTTGTCCGATTCTTGAGCCAGTTTGAAAAATCAGGAAATGCCTGAAGCTGTGGTTTCTTGTGGTAAAATGTGAGGGCAAATTTTGGGGTACAACAATGTGTTTTAACAATGTTTATGATATATGACTGTAATGTATGCGCATGTAAGCTGATTAGCTGTACTATTGAGGAAAATAAATCCTTGATAGCTGGAGATAATAAAATCCTTGACTGCTGCCGGGGAAAATAAATCTTTGACAACTCTGTGGGGATGTGAGAATACTTCATGACTTTCCTGGGGATATAGGGATCCTTCAAATCTTTGGAGTTGGAGTAATGACAAAATCTGTTGTGAGAGTAATGTCAAATTGTTGTTTGAGAAACCTGCTTGGGGAATCTGGGAACTTTGAAGACTTCTACTGGGGGTTAAATAATGAGAATCCTTACTCGGCTGGGAAATAGGGAAAACTCTGGCAATCTCTACCGGGAATCAAACAAAGGGAAACCTTGATCTACTAGAGAATAAAGAAGGCTTTGATGGCTTCTGCGGGGAATTAAGAATGAGATCTTCGATCTGCTAAGGGAATTTTAATCCTTTGGGACTTCATGCTGAGGAGTCAAGAATGAGAATCTTCGATCTGTTGGGGAATAAAAATTCTGACAAATTCATGCTGAGAGTAAAGAAGGCTCTGGCAACTTCACTGGAGAATCAAGAATGAGAATCTTCATTCTGTTGGGGATTAAAAACTCTGTGGGGAGTAGCTATACTGCTGGGGAGATCAGGAGTTTGGGTTGTATGTCAATCTACTGAGAGTCAAGAATGAGAATCTTCATTCTGACGGGGATATCAGGAGTTTGGGTGTATGCCAATCTTCTGGGGAGTCAAGAATGAGAATCTTCATTCTGACGGGGATATCAGGAGTTTGGATTGTATGCCACTTTTTAAGAATGAGAATCTTCATTCTGTTGGAGATATCAGGAGTTTGGGTGTATGCCAACCTTCTGGGGTTTCAAGAATGAGAATCTTCATTCTGTTAGGGATATAAGGAGTTTTGGTGTATGCCAATCTACTGAGGAGTCATCCTAGGTTGGGGATAAAAGTTAACTGTTATCTGGTTGATTTCCCGGCTTTAAGATAACTTGTTGGGGATTTGGAGAAACCGGATGATTTCCGCTATGGGTTGATAGTTTCAGCTCCGCTGGGGATTGGTGTTAGTAGTCTCATCTCCACTGAGGATCTTAATGACATGCTGGTTTGATTGTATATGGAAAGGGGTTTAAATATGTCATCCAAAGGTAATTGTTGATGGCAAGTTTGAACTGGATCTGAACAGAGAATGAATCAGAATAAACCGTTGAGAGATTTATCAGTTGAGAGATTTTATCTGAATTAGTAAAAATCTGGAAGTGAATCAGAATAAACCGTTGAGAGATTTATCTGAAACAGTAAAAATCTGGAATATCTTCAATCGGAATAAGAATCAGGGAGATCTTAGTGTCGATTTGACTGAGCCAGAGAAGGTCTTGAATTAACTTTGACTGGATATGAATAAAAAAATCTTAGAATCGATTTAACTGAGCCAGACGAAAGTCTTGGAATATCTTCAACAGATGCCGGGGAAAATAAATCTCGGACTGCTGTTGAAGGGGAAAGTTGAATGAACTACTATCTTGTCGTGGTCCAGACTTCATAGCTTGAGTTTTATGAGAATTTGATTGCATCTTTCTTGAAAGGTAAAGGTTAGTTGCATGACATATAGCAAACAATGATGTTCTCAAAATAAATGAGATTGCATTGTATGATGTCCTAATGTATGGATGTGTAATGTTTTCAAGACGACCTCTCGCTGGGGAAAATAAATCCCGAATTGGTGATGGAGAAAAGAGTTGAGTTCTTCGTTTCCGATAGTGAAAAGTCTGGCGACTTCAATGGGAAAAATTCTCAGGAATTCTTGAGGTCGACTTAGCTGGGAAGAGGTTATCAAAGATTGATCCTCTGCTTGGGAGCCATCTTATGAGAAGGATTTTGGAGAGATTTGTCACTGCCCCAAGTAGCGAGTGTTTATGGCTTTGCCAGGAAATGTTTGACTGTATGCAACCCTTTGTTGGGGTTGACGTTCAATGCCCCAAGTGGAGGGGACAGAGACTTGCCCCTGGCTACTCAGCACTTTGAGAGATTTTTTGAAATCTTGAATGGACTGCCCCAGGTGTACTGGACAATGACATGTCATGTCCCCTTGTTGATAGGAGATTTTTGCAACAGAAGTGTCATCCCACTTGAAGTGATTTTGTTCACTGAGAGAGCTTTCGTTCATCGAATATTCACTGCGTGAATTTCTTTGTTGTCAAACAAATAGCCATACGCAAACAACGATATTCAAATAATGCAAAGTTTATGCTTGTCTTGAAATTTTTAAAAAATGCATTTTTTAGCAGAAAACTTTTATAAGAAAAATTTAATTCAAGATTTAGAGCAAAGCCTTACAGGAGTCAGGATACCTTTGTAACAGTATGCTTTCGAACTAACCCATGCTTCAATTAAGACTTTTGAAGGGTTGTAACGTGGCTTGGTTCACGGTTTTAAGAAACAAAGGATAAAGGCTCAAAGTATATTTGTACCATCCCGCTCTTCGTGATGTTCTTCAGTCCTAAACTCAGTTAATTGTGCGTTGAACTCTAAATGAGTTTGGAACAACATTTTGGTGATTGTTCACACAAGTTGAATTTGTTGGAAGGCAGTCATTTTTGCAACATTATTTTTGTTGAGGATTTGTAGTGACCTCTTTCTTTTTTTTTATATTTGTTATCCCTAATTTTTGTCTGATTGTTCCTGTTTTTTTGAGATTTACAGTCAGCGGGATTCCCCAGTTTTCTTAAGCCTCCTTCGTAGGTTTCGACTTATTGGGCTTTTCTTTTTGAGAGATAATGACTTCCTATGTGATAAGGAACCATCATCGTCTTTTGATTCCGAAGGAAAGTTTTTGATGTCATTCATTGTATTACAAGATGAGAGTTTGCGACTTTATCGCGCATTTGAATTAACTGAGAGACTACCCTGCCCCAGGTTTTGATTAAAGGTTTCAATTTGTGTTAAAACAGAAAAACTTCTACTTCTTTGGCTCGAAGGGGTTGACTAGGGATTATCTTCCTTATAACTCTAGTGTTTAGGATTTGAAAGAAACGTTTGTACATCGTCAGCAAGGTCTGTCCAAAAGCATACTGCATGAGATTATGGCATTGTTTTCGCCATCCTCCCTCTAAAGGTTTGTGTCATAAGAGGGATAAAAGCATAATTTTAAAATATTGAAAACGAAAAGATGAATTCAAGACAAACATATGCAATGCATTAATGAAACAAAGTTTGACATCAATAGATAATTGTTTGAATAACAAAAGAAATTACAAATGGAAATTCAAAATGAACAGAAGCCTCTTAGTTCAAACTTGTCATTTCAGGTGGAGGGCCCTCAGCGGAAGATCTTCATCTGGCTATCTTGTGTGAACTCCAGCGTTGTTTTGTCGATTAGGTCTTGGATTTTATTTTTCAAAGCCCAACAACTATCGGTGTCATGTCCAGGACTGTTGGAGTGAAACGCACATCTTACATTTGGATTGTACCCTGGAGCGGATGTGTCGGGATTCCTAGGGGGGTCCCTTAATACAGTCAGCTTGACTTCCAACAAGCATTGCAGCACTTGAGATAATGGCATGTTAATCTCAGTGAAGCGCTTTTCAGATGTATTTCGCCTACGCCGATTACCCCGTTGATGTTGGTGCGGTTGTTGTTGGGCTTGTGACCCTGAAGCAAACTGGAGAGGTTTTCTCTCGGCTTCTTGTCTCAAGGGAGGCTGAATGATGACTTGATCTTTAACCCTAGTTGTTTTCCCCATTTGGTTATGTTCGCCTAGATGAAGCTTGTTGATGAAGAACTTTAGCTCCTCTTGTCCTTGAGCCAGGTTTTGAATAAGAGCCATCTGGCCCACCAGTTGTCCCATCATCTGAATTTTCATTGTTGCCATCTTAACCTGTAGCCCTTCCAACTGATCATTTCTGATGCCCCCCGGATTCCCTATGACCATGCCCCTTGTGAGGAGAGCTTTCACCTCCTCTTGTCCCTTGGACAGGTTCAAGAACATCTCTTGAAGTTGAGCGTTTTGAGCCTGGATATCCTTGATAGTCTTCTCTAGAGCCATCTCTACTGAAATAAACAGTAGGAAGATAAGGAGACTTGAAGGGGAGGAACCTGTCATAATAAGATGTATGATATGTGGATGCATGTTTTCAAGGATCTCACGGGGTAAACACAAAATAATGTTAGAAATTGAGCATCCTTGATTGGAGAACTTTGTATCGGTGGATGTCTTTCCATGAGAATTAAGCTCACCATATCAAGTGGGTCATAGCCCTTGATTCAAGTTGTTGTACTTGATCTTTGACGGTGTTTGTTTAGAGGAAAATGAATCCTCTTGCCCTTTGGTAGACGTCTGGTTCAACGTGAACCTATATCAAAGACCCTCGAGATCCTTGAAATGGTTATTAAAAATGCTATGGTATGATGTTATGATCTTATGTACAGATATGCGGAGTAAGCAAGTTATATACAAATAATCATATTCACACAAAGCAAACAAGTCCTTAGGTTTAGGCTTGCATGGAGTTTGTAGGTAAGTATCCTCTTGAAGTTTAGTTGGCTCAACCTGTCCTAGAAATAGTAACCGGGTTCTAAGGAGCTCAATATCACTGGATGGTTTCCTTGTTCATTGTTTCAATTTAGCCTCTTACAGGCGATCGAAATATTCCAAGGAAACAACCCTCAATGAGTGTAGTATCGAGTATCAACCAATTTTCAGCTCTACACCGAAAATGGTCATCTCACTACGTCCTAATGGCCAAGTTGGTCAAGTAAGGTTCTAAGGTCAGTTGATGCTTCACGACACCACGCGGCGGCCCCGTACTCTCCTTGATTCAACTCAAGGGTTACCTCTACCAACCAAAGTGCCACATCAACATAGCTACTACTTCAACCATGTCGGTATACCCCACACAGTTCCCTCATAGTTTATTGCTACTTACCTAAAAGGTGCCCCCAAATCTGGGTGTAGGTTTTAAAACAAACCCGAACAAGGAACCAAAAAAGTAAAGCATACAAATCAAACAAGATAAGCATCTAAAGGTGATCTAAAACCCTAAGTTAACCCCAATTTTATAATGTCCCGAGCAGAGTCGCCAGTTCTGTGATACGGTGGAAGAACTGACTTGAGGTTTTGCATTTCGTTTGCACTTATGCGGTTAGAAAGAGTCGCCACTGACTTTTCTTTTATCCAAAAGGAAAGGTAAAAAAGCACAGGAAAGACCTTTCGATATTTTTTCTCGGGTTCGGGGGGTAGATTATGAAAAGGGAAGGTGCTAGCACCCTTTTCATCCATGGTTTATCCATGGGCTCTTAGTTACTTGTTTAGATCACTTGCTTTTGTTTGATTGTGTGCTTGTGGTGTGGGTTTTGAAAGTATTTTGGAAAGTTTCTTTGTAATGGTTCTCGTCTCTATAAGAATATATACAAAGCTTTGTTTCG
Organism: Vicia faba; assembly: GCA_948472305.1. Classification (NCBI taxonomy): domain Eukaryota; kingdom Viridiplantae; phylum Streptophyta; class Magnoliopsida; order Fabales; family Fabaceae; genus Vicia; species Vicia faba. The sequence goes on along the minus strand of OX451741.1, from coordinate 927,695,633 downwards.
AAAAATAGTTCAAAAAGGTGTTTATGAATCGTGTTTCGAAAAGTGTTTTGAAAAGAGGTTTTGCCATGGTTCTCGTCTCTATAAGAACGTATGCAAAACGTTTTGTCTTTTGAAAGTGTTTTGAAATGGAGGTGTAAGTGTGAAAGTTTTTTTGTCGTGAGCAAGCGAGTAACTAAAAGAGAATCTATCTACTCGAAAGGTCTTAAGTTGTTCTTTTCTTCTTCCTTTTAATGGTGCTATCTTACCATTGATTTGGTAAGAAACCCCATCATTGGATGTAAAGGGACAGGCGCGGGTCAATTTTACAATCATTGAAAGCAACTTGTGAGACGCTCTAGCAATTTTGTAAGGGACGATATCGTTTTATCAAAGGCAGCATCAAGGGTCATCGAGGGACTACGATCTTTGTTTATCGAAGGGTCATTTGCTAGAGTGTCTCATATTCGAGGGACATGATTGTATTTCCGAGGCAACAAGTGAGGTTACCCTAGAGGTGCGCATGTGAGAAAGTGTGTTGATTTCAAGTTATTTGTTCTTGGATTAAGTCATCTAGCGATTGATATTTGAATCTTGCCATACACACCTAGTTACTATACAGTATATAGAAAGCAATAAATTGTGGGAATTAAAATTCTAAGCTATTACAAAAGTATCCGGGAATGGGGGTACAATTATTACAAATGGGGATGAATCAAATAAAAAATAACAATATCCAAATATCAAATAATACAACCAAATCGAATTGTTGTGCGATTTAATACAAAGCTATGGCAATTTACGAAAATAAAATCAAAAAAGTATGAGATGTATGTATTTACTTGAAAAGAGAGAAATAAAATCTATTCTAAAAAGAAAGATTAAATTTTTTTATTATTATTATTCTTTTATGTATTTTATTAATTTAAAAAGAAAGGTTTAAAGAAAGAAAACTAATTAAACTAATTCTTGATTTTTTTGGTATTTTATTAAATGTAAAAAAAAATAAAGATAAATTAAAAGAAAGTGATAAACAAATAACTTCAAGATTTAAATTAATATAATAAAAAAAGATTGAGTTTTATTAAGCATTTCTAAAAAAAATAAAACAAATTGAAAAGGAGAAATGGGCTTAAGAGGTTTTAGGCCCAAGGGGAATTACCCTTATTGCTGAAACAAACAAAAGGCAAAGGGGGGTGAACCCGAAAGCGTGTGGGCTTAAGGGTTTATGGACCGGACCAGCCCAATTCTTTAACTCTGTCCAAATTGATTAGGGGAACAAAGAAATTAGGGTTTGTTGTTTGCGTTTCTCACAGCGGCGCCGCTTTGTCCCCTTTCGTTCTCCCTTCATCTTTATCACTTAATCGTCCCTATTTGTCCCCGATTCATGAATGAAATGTTTTTTTTCTGGAAGACCTAGGTTTGATTCATACCTAAGATGCTTGGTTACCGCTCAAACTGATTTTCTCTCCCCAATTCCCGTCACCGGAGCACCCCTCGTTCTCTTTCTAACCATGCTCAAATAATTTCTCTCATGAAAAAAAGGTGATGTTCTGTTTGGATTTGAACTGGTTTTGGACTTTGGAATATTGTTACTGGTTTGAATGTTTTGTTCTTAGAAAACTGTTTTTTTTACAGTTTGGGAGTTTGATGGTAGTTTGGGATATTCTGGAAATTGTTGGGAGGTTTTCTGAGTTGCAGGTTTTGTTGAAAATGGTGATTTTTGTTAACAGTCGTGGGGATCCTTTTAACTGTTTTGCAGTTTTGGATTTTTTTTGTGAGTTTGACAAAGTGTTTTGAGTTGTTGGTTTACGGGTTTTGAATGTTTGAACTTGGTGTTTTTTACAGTTTGGTTTGAGAACTTGTTTTTTAGGCTTGTTTGGTTTGAGAATTGGGTTTGAACTGTTTGAAAGTTGTTGGTGTATTGACAGTTTGTGTTGGTGTTGAACTGAGTTATGCAGGTTTGGCAGGTTATATTGGTTGGTGATGGTTGGACAATTTAGATACTTTTCTGATAATGGTTTGATGGATGAGGCTTGATGATTTCAGTTTTGGGTTTCTTTGACAGTTTGCAGGTTTGAGAACTGAGGTACAGGTTTTTTGAAACTGGTTTGGCCCTGTTTCTGAGTTTTTGTTGTTGTTACAGTTTGTTAGGCTTTGTGAATGTTTTTGTTGACAGTTTGCAAGCTTTGGTTGTGTTTTGGTTTGGCCCTGTTTCTGAGTTATAGGTTTGGATCTTTGTGTATGTTTTTGTGGTTTGAAAACTGGTTTTGGTAGTTTTGAAATGAGTTACCAGTTTTTTTGTTGGTGTGATGGAAGATGGCAATTTGATACTTGGTTTTTCTGTTGTTGAAATTTTTGAGTTTTTATCAAATGTTCTCCTCCTTTTTCTTGCAGTTTTCTTACTGTTATATTTGCTTTTCTCTTTGACATCCTGTGGGCAGAATAGCAAAGTTGTACAATTCTAACAAATTAGGTGACCTCTTTCCTCTCTCTCCTCTCTCAATGATAAAAGCAAAATGTTTTTCACCTTTTTCTGAAAAGTTTGCCAAAATCTTGGAAAATGATGAAAAGCTTTTGAAACAAGCCCCTTGCTTGTTATTTGGTTTACCATACTGCTGTACTTTCTTCTATGCTGCTACATTCTTACTGCTATGCTACTTTGTCCAATTTGCTGGATTGTACTTTGTCCTGTTCAGTTTGGCTTTGTTTAGTTTTCTTTGTTCAGTTTGGCTTTGTTTGGCCATTGGGAAATTTGCGCGCCTGCTGCTGTCTAGTTTGTTGCATTGTACTTTGTTTTGCTTCCTTGTAATGCTTTGCTTAGACAGTTTGCTGCATGTTTGCTTATACTTTGTCCAATTTGCTGCATTGTTTGGCCATTGGGCCTTGTTTGCTTGTTTATGTTGTTTGGACAGCATGTTGCAGTTTGGAATATGTTTTGGCCATGCATTTCTTGTTTGGATAGCTTGCCTCTATTTCTCTTGTTTGTGAACCAAGAAGAATAAACTTCTTGTGATTTGCAAATAAGAATGTGATGAATATAGCCCTTTGATTCCAAGTCGCAAACTTTAATGATGAACATTTTTCTTTCTTTTTTTGAAAATTCTTACTCATATCCAATTAACTGTGCTAATTATTTTTTCTGTCTTTCTTTCATGTGAGCGCAAAATGGATGGTGGCAAAGCAGAGGAAGCAAGAGATTCTTTTTGCGAGCATGGGAGCAATGGAAGCTTAGTCATCCTTAGGCTTAGATTTTTTCTTTGTAATTTAGAGAGAAATACTCAAACAATTGTACTAATTTATTTTTCAAATACAATAAGTTGTAAAACTTAAAGCATTTAAATAATAAATTGTATTGTAATAATTTTTTGAAATAAATGAAAAAGTCTTTATGAGATAATCTGATGTTCAATAAAATCCATTACTGTTAGTAACTTGTAATTCTCTCTTTGTGTCTTCATTGATTCTTAATATTCCTGGTTAAGATGATTGAAACTGTATTCCAATAATTCCAACCAAGATAACTTAAACTCCAAGTAATCCAACAACTCTGTAATCTTGCAACTGTATTCCAATCAAAACACAGATTGTGTACTCCATAAACAAGAAAATGTTTATTCCATAAACAAGCGAATGTTTTAAAAGACGCAAATTATCTAGTTAACCTGGATCAAACAAACACTGCCTTTTCAGTAAATTTGAGAGAGCATGAAAACATGTGACAACCAATTGACTTTTTGAGATTCAATTTCTTCTGAGAGATGCAAGAAAAACCCTAATTGCTGATTTACTGCCACAGAAGAAAATCTGCCTGATCCATTCCTGAGCCAATCTTGATTATTTGAGAAAACCTAGGGTTGTGTTTTCTATGAAAAATGGGAGGGAAAATTTTGGGGTACAACACTTGTCATTATGGAAGGTAGTTCATTGTTGAAATTTGTTACTCCAATGAATGGTAGCCTTGTCATTATGGAAGGTAGTTCGTTGCTGAGATTTGTTAATCCAATGAATGGTAGCCTTGTCATTATGGAAGGTAGTTTGTTGTTGAGATTTGTTACTCCAGTGAATGGTATTATGAAAGGTAGTTCATTGTTGAGATTTTTTACTCCAATGAATGGTAGCCTTGTCATTATGGGAGGTAGTTCGTTGTTGATATTTATTACTCCAATGAATGGTAGCCTTGTCATTATGGAAGGTAGTTCGTTGTTGAGATTTGTTACTCTAATGAATGGTAGTCTCGTCATTATGAGAGATAGTTCGTTGTTGAAATCTTTTTCTGATGGGTGGTAGTCTCGTCATTATGGGAGATAGTTTATCGATTAGATTCACATTACTCTGAAGAAGTTCTTTTGTTCCCAGTTGTGAATACTGGTGCTAATTGTTTATTACCTACCCTAAATTGGTATTTATCAGTATTATCTTACCATTTCTTACCTGGTAGGTCGATGTTACTTTTTTTGCTATCTCCTCAGTGAGTGGATAGTTCGCAGTCATCTGTCGATAAAAGTTATCCTTTACTTTCTCTTTTCTATCTTGGAGTTGATGATGCCTTATCTCCTCTTTGGGATTTACCCCAATAGAGATGGGCCTCTTGTTCACCAGTGATTTATTTTCCTGGTCGGGGTTTTCTTTTGATCCTTGTTTTTATTTTCTACATTCCCAGTGGTGTCTTGTGTCATTTTTGTATTTGTTCATTTGTATTCATAATCATAAGCATTGCATGGCATATTAGGGCCAAAAATAGGGCTTATTTTATATTTAAGTATCTTCAATCGTGTCGATACGAAGATTTTAACCTTCGCATCTCCGAATAGAAGACACTTAAATAAGGGCAGTTGTTGTACCCCAATTTTTGCCCCTAAGATTCCTCTATCATATCATATCAACTTAATCACAACAAGATCACACTAGGGTTTGGTTCTTATCCTTATCTTTAGCTTTGCTCATGGGGAATCACCAAGCACCTTGACTTGTATTTTGTGATCATCTATGTTTTATATTGATTAAATTTTAACTAATAAATACAATGAATTTTTTCCCCAATTGATGATATTATAGGTGAAAGCAAACACATTCCATCAAGTTGATTTATAGGTTCGTGAGTTTATTCCCATGCCTTCTTCAACAAAGCTTCATTGAGATTCAGGCTTCATCATTGAAGATGTTTTTAAGTAATATAATGAAATTTTTTATTATGATCCATCATGCCTTAAGTTGTCAAAGATAGTCCAAAGATGCAAGGGTTGATTGGAGAAGTTTGACCTAATTGGACAAGTCTTTGATTTCTTGATCACAAGTGCATATCTCCCTCAATTCTCAATATTTGGAAGTGGCAATGGTTTCCATGGTTTCTCATCATCATCCTCAGCAACTTCTATTTACATGACAAAATTATTTGTGCAAAGAGGTTTGTCAAAGTTGAAAAGGTTTTCCAAGGCTTTTTGTTGCTCTAGGAGCTAGGGTTTTGAACTTCAAAGGGCTATATCTTGCTCATCTTTTGAGATTTTTGAGTGATTCCAAAAACATGCTTCTCTTCAAAGGGTTATCAACAAATCACTTCAAAAGCATCAAGAAAATTTTGTGTGGAAGATGCCTAATGATGAAGAAAGATTACAAGTCCTCTAGATAAGCCATCAAATTCCCTTATGTGACTTCAAAAGATCATAACATGGTCAATTTTTATCTCCTTGAGTCCATTATTTTTCCAAAATTATCTTAAAGATGTGAACTTCAACTCTTCTTTTATGTGCTAAGCTTGTAAATGGGTGGAAGATGCCCTAATGATGCAAAGGATTATAGGTCATCTCATGAATTTTCACCAACTTCACAAAGTCATAACTTTCTCAATTTTTAGATTTTTTTAAATGATTCAAGTCTCAAAATATCATTCAAGAGGCCTACTTCATGCCATCTTTTTTGGTCAAGAGCAAATTTTAAATGGAAGACCATGTTTGGATGTAAAACATTATAGGTCATTTTGAAGAAAAAACTTAGAATTTTTCTAAGTACAAAAAGTCACAACTTTCAGCTCAAGCATCCATTTGATTCCATTATTTGCACATTGTAAAGTTTGTGATCTCATCTTTCCAATGCATTAAGAATCAAGTCCCAAGGTTCCATAAATTGTGCATACCATTGATTCAAAGATGGTACCTTGAAACTAAAGTTTTCTCCAAAGTCAGAATTTGAAATCCTTGATTTGGCCTCTAAATAAAAAATTTCTGCGCATTTTTACTTCTAATCATGTCTAATGAACTTCCAGAAATAATTAGCACATTGAAACACAAGCTTTGGTTGAGTTTTGAGCAAAATAGAAGTCACGCTTTTCATGTTCGCAACATCACACGATTTCCCTCCAAACTTCATCATTGACACGCTTAAGCATTCCATTAGTTTCCCTATAAATAGAGGGTCATACCTCATTCATTTTCTCAAGCTTAGAGATCTAAAATCACCCTGCCAAACTCCCTGCATAACTCACTTTTCTGATTTTTCGAATTCCTATTTTCTCCATTTCTCAATTCAATTTAACCATTGATCTTTCATCCTTAAACTTCCTTGAAGCTAACAGAAGAAGAATCAAGTCTTGAGGTGTCCTAAATCGTTCTAACCAAGTCCAGTTTTAGAACAATTTTTAGCTACTTCGTTCAGGTAGAATTCTCCATCAAATTGAACCAAATAAAGTCCTATTCTAATCTATTCATCATTCTGATTCTCACACTTCTTACAGTTTTCATTTCCATTGAGAATTGAGGGAGATACTTGGGGTTTTCGTTCTCACTATTTTTTCCGGATTTCTTTAAATTCAGCCTTGCACAATTTATATAAATTTGGCGCGAGGGTGCCATTAGAATCATCATGAAGAGACGAAGCTAATGGTACCGGCCTGGTCCTCAAATTTTACAGTTTGAAGAATCCCAATCTAGGACGTTTGGAGGTTGAAGACGACTGTGATCGGTGGATCTGGAACTGACTGTTTAACGCTGGTTCGCGAAATGTCGCGGAAGCAAGAGTCGCCACCGTCTTTTATTTTCTCCAACATGGACAGGACAAAAGCACAACAAAATTCCTTATGAGATAGTTTCTCGGTTCGGGAGGTAGATTTATAGAAAGGGAAGGTGTTAGCACCCTTTCTATCCATGGTTATCCATGGGCTCTTAGATACTTGCTCATTTGTGTTTTCAAAATGTTTGCTTTTCAATTGTGAGTGGCTTTGAAAAAGTTTCGTTTAAAGTTTTCAGATCGACTCTTGTATCAGTCCTCAAGAGTGTTTGAAAAAATTGTTTTGAAAGCTTTTTGAAAAGTGTCGGTGTGAAAAGAGTTTTTGATTTGTTTTTGAATAGAGCAAATATCTATGAGTCATCCACCTACCCTAAGGAATTAAGCTGTGTAAATGTCCTCAAGGTAGTGCCATCCCACCATTGAGAGGTAGGTAGCACCACCGTTGGAGGTGTTCAGGTCAATTCGTTTGTAGGGACAGTGTGGTCACCGGAGCAACAGTAGGACACCTTAGAAGCTACCCTTATGCCATTGATCCTTTTTTAATTCTAGGCAACTTTTCCGAGGCAACTGGATCATGTCATGGACATAAGGACTTACTAAAACGTCCTATACTCGACGACCACTGGTTCGAAGGCAAGGCAACAGTGAGGCGTACCCTAGAAGTGGTGTGTGTATTTGTGTGTTATTTTCATGTTAAGTTTATCTTTGACCATGGCATGGTGAGCTACGCTTGTTTTTTATTAGCATGCATTCTTTCATACAAGTTAACGGTTAAAAGGGGTGCGGAAAGTAAATTGCGGAAATGTAAATCCTAAGCTATTACAAGGCGCGGATCTATACATCGCCAAAAATTACAAAGACCCGTTTTTTTAGTAAATGAGTGCGGAAAGTAAATGAAAACAGTAAAGTCCTAATTACTATTACATGTCCGGAGCAATTACATAATAATCGAACAAATTAAATGCACGCGAATAAATTAATCGGGAAAGTCCAAGGGTGTTGACCCTTTTAAGAAAAGGAAATTAATTTTTTGGTATTTTTATGATTAAAATGAAATGGAAACTAATTAATAACTAATTAATTTAATTAAATTAAAAGAAAATATTTTTTGTTTTTTTATGTTTTTATGAAATAAAATAGAAAAAGAAATAAAATTCTAGGTTAACCTAAATCTAAACTTATTTTAATTATTAAAAGGAAGGTTAAAATGGCCTAATTAAAAACTAATTCAATTATGGTTTATTTACAAAATAAAAATAATAATAATAAAAGTGTTAATTATATTTTTTTTGGGTTTTTTATGAAAATGTGTTAATTGATTAATTACTAATAATAAATAAAATAAAAAAAAGAGTTAGAAATTAAATTGAAAAAATAAAATGAAAAGAAAATAATAAACCAAATGGAGGGGTGCTGGGCCAGAAATGGGGGTGAAATGCTGGAATTCAGGCCCATTTGCTTGCTTAGCCACGTTGACCATTGTGATCACCCAGGGCGCTTGTTGACTGGAAGCATGGTGGATATCATCTCCTGGCCATTGGATCTATGATCATGGCCAGTTGGCGCTTGATTGCCTGAAGCTCATGGTGTGCCTGTTTTTGAGGATCTGCATGTGAACATGTTAAGAGGAAAATATGAAATATGTTGGGGGACCTGGGAATCGAACCCAGGTCCCAATGCTTACCAGCGAATGCCTTGACCAAGTGAGCTGTTTGTGCGCGTTTGTAGTATAATAGATAACAAACATTATAAAACAAAACCAATGTTAATGACATGAAACAAAAAAACGCGCTGAAATTTTGAATGCCCCAACCATGTTATGACACGCAGTCTTCTTCTTCATTTGTGTACCTGTAACATAAGCAAATAGCGGGGGTTTTAAACCCCCACTAAACTCAACCAGAAATAATAGCGATTAGCACCTGGGTTAACATAAAAAGGGCGCGAGGTCATGGAATGATTCGTTTGGATGTCACGAATTCAATGGTACCATTTTGGTGGCCTAATTTTTCCATGTGAGGAAACGCCTAAATTTGAGCTTCTGAAAACCTAATGTCCAACAATGGCAGTTTTTGATATAGGATGCTATAGTTCAATTGACTGATACCAAAAGCTTCAGAATGTCCCTATGAGTATAAATCAATTCAAAAAAAATGTCAAAAACGCATGAATGATTATATAGAATTCAAGAAAAAAATGCAAACCGTTTGGCCCGAGTTCTAAGATTCTGGGCACGTTTGGATTGGTTTTTGATTGCAAAAGCTTCCTTGGGATACCAGGAATGTGTTTGGATTGGAATGGAGGCTTGAGAGGCGCTGCAACTAGGTTTTCAGTTTCTCTTTTTTTCTTTGAAATTTTGAAAAGTGTATGGCTGTTTTGGAGCTTTTTTAGGTCGTGAATCCGTTGGTGATGGCTTGCACATGTATTATGTAATGAGTTTTGATCAGAATTAAGGGCCTTAACCTTATGCATTCATGTTTGGGATTTGCCATAACCTCCATTGAAACCCTTTCCATTTTTGTGCCAAATTTTGAATTCTTGCTTGATTTAGGCCTTGGCACGAATTTGGAATGGTCATGATGGTGTATCAAAGCATTTCAATACAAAATATATCCCCTAATTAACTTCTTTGATTTTTATTTGATTTTAAAAGATTTAAAATGAATTAAATCAAATAAAATTAAATAAAAATGGAAAAATTAATTTTAAATCTTGAAATAATTTGTGGGACACGTGGGAAGCATGGCCAAGCTGAAACAAGTGGAAAAAGTGGGCCCCTTTTGTCAAAAATGAAGTATCAAGGATAATTGATTTTGGCCATTTCACAAAAATTTCCCAACTTCTCCAATGCATATCTTGCTCAATTTTGAAGTTATGAACATGTTCTTGGACATTTTGGAAAGTTCTTGAAGTCCTATAACCAATGTATTTGGTCCCATGTCATTTTGATTTACCAATCTCAAGTTATGGTCTTTGACTTAAACTCCCTTTTTGTTGACTTTTGAAAATGACCTATAATGTTAAAATTGATAACTTTTTGTGAGAGCATTTCTTGGACTTGGAGTGTGAAGATGAGTTGTAGGAAATGTCTTCCCCATCAAGATGAGCATTGGATGGGATTTTTCTGATGAACCGTGAAAAAGTTATGCCTTGGTCAAGTTACAGTTGACTTTTCAACTGTCCAAAATTAGAAACTTTTGACACCTTGATGATTTTTGAGCCATTCTTTTGAAATCATGGTAAAGAATTGACCAAATGATGATTGTTGCTTCAAAATAAGATGTTGACCAAAAATTTTGACTTTTGACTGCCAAATGACCATTTTGCCCCTACAGTTGTCTGTTTGAGCAATTAGGGTTTTTGACTGTGCAACTTGACCTTGTGAGCCTTGAAACTTGACATGTAGGTGCTTGACAATGTGTATGAGCATATGGGACTTGATTGAGCCCTTGAAAACTTCAACTTCCTTGCAAGAACCAAAACCCTAATTTGATTGGCTTAGGAGGGTGGTTGACTGTGTAGCCCTTGAGTAGACCTTGAACCATTTGAGGTGATGCTTGGAAAAACTTTGAAGATTATGGGAGGGCAAATTTTGGGGTACAACAGTTTCCCCTGTTAAATCTTCTTAGACCTGAGGATGTAGATTGGCTTGTGTGCATTTCGTGATCCGAGGGTGGAAGAGGATTGAATACTAGAGTGCCTAGAAATTTGCACTCGCATAGTAGCATGTCAGCAGTGTGATGGCGGGAATGGGCTTACAGATGCCATTTAGAAAGATGATGGATAGGGGGATGGGCTTATAGTTGCCATATGGGTGTCGATCGCGTAAGAGATTCCTTAGCGGGAACTCGCGTACCTGAGAAAGAAAGATAATTACCTGGCCCGTTACAGGTGTTGATCTTCAAACTTTTTATGTAGATGTGCCCTGGCTGGATACAGGAATCGAATCTTTAAACTCTTCAGACGTGCCCTGGCAGGATACAGGAATCGAGTTTGGTAATATAGTCGTCAATAGATACACCCTGGCAAGATACAGGAATCGGATCTTCGAACTCTTCAGACGTGCCCTGGCAGGATACAGGAATCGAGTCTGGTAATATAGTCGTCAACAGATACACCCTGGCAAGATACAGGAATCGGATCTTCGAACTCTTCAGACGTGCCCTGGCAGGATACAGGAATCGAGTCTGGAAATATAGTCGTCAACAGATACACCCTGGCAAGATACAGGAATCGGATCTTCGAACTCTTCAGACGTGCCCTGGCAGGATACAGGAATCGAGTCTGGTAATGTAGTCGTCAACAGATACACCCTAGCAAGATACAGGAATCGGATCTTCGAACTCTTCAGACGTGCCCTGGCAAGATACAGGAATCGAGTCTGGTAATGTAGTCGTCAACAGATACACCCTGGCAAGGTACAGGAATCGGATCTTCGAACTCTTCAGACGTGCCCTGGCAAGATACAGGAATCGAGTCTGGTAATGTAGTCGTCAACAGATACACCCTGGCAAGATACAGGAATCGGATCTTCGAACTCTTCAGATGTGCCTTGGAAAGATACGGGAATCGAGTCTGGTAATGTAGTCGTCAACAGATACACCCTGGCAAGGTACAGGAATCGGATCTTCGAACTCTTCAGACGTGCCCTGGCAAGATACAGGAATCGAGTCTGGTAATGTAGTCGTCAACAGATACACCCTGGCAGGATACAGGAATCGGATCTTTAGTTGCGACCGTTGATGGTAATCATCTTTGTACTGACCTTTGTCCTGAAAAGACAAAACGTCAGTTGTATGTGATGTCATGATGTATGACATGCGTGATGTTCTCTGAATAAATGAGATTGTATGTTCATGATGCGTATGTGCATGCTATAATGTATGAAGGGATGATGTTTATGAAATGTATTTGTGTCTAGGAAATTAAATCCTTGACGGGTGCCGGGAAGTTAAATCCTGGGCTAATGTTGAAGAGTAGAGCTTTTTCGTTTCCGCTGGGGATGATGAGTGCAATAATAAACCGATAGGAGAAGATGACTCCGTTGGGGAATAAACTTGGCGAGTAGATTACTCTGCGGGGAAATACTCTATGGGGAAAGGGAGGTACTTTGCTGAGGTTGATGATAACTCCGCTGGGGATACCATTGTTAAGTTCTGTTGGAAGATTGGATGAACTCCGCTGGGGATAGGAAGACTTCGCCAGGGATGATCTTTCCGTGGCAATTGGCTGAGGATAACCCAGTTATAAACTCCGGTGGAGAATAACCTTTGAATAAAGCCGGGGAGAGACGCGTTCGTGTTCTGCAGGGGATAGCTTCCAGAATCTACTGGGGATAAGCTTCCTACTGGGGAGATTGATTGAACTCTCCTGGGGAGATCTTTTGAGACTGTACTGGAGAGTGGCTCCACTGAAGTGTCTGTATTCCACCGGGGAACAATCTTAGATCAAGACTGCCGGGGATGCTTGTTAAGAATGTTTGCATACTCCGCTGAGGAATGTTGAGATCTGCTAGGGATACCCAATTTCCTTAAGGCTGACAGTATAACTCTGCTTGGGGAGAGTATCGCTGACTTGCTAGGAGATACTGTGTCTTGTTAGGGCTGATCGGAGACCAACTGCTTAGGGAGAATTGTTGGATCTTGGCTCACTCTCTGGGGAATTAAGATATCTTGGTTACATTCTTCAGTCGAACTTACCTTGGTACCTTGGTGGACAGAGCAATTAGATCGCTTAGACAACTCATTATTGCCCCTGTTTCTAATGTTACCTGTAATTAATCCTTTGTTTCGTATGCAAATATTTATGAGTTAGCAATTAGTGTCAAATTCATATATCACAAATTGAACCTTGGACGTTCTTCGCAAAACAAAACAGACAAAGGCAATTGATCTGAAAAGTGAATTTGTATTGATTTTTGAATTTGCCTGTAAATAGGCGTTTATGTACAAGAGGCTGACGTCCTAGTAAGAGAACGCCGCCGAACAACAGAGTTTATACAATTTGTACAAGGAAAACAAAACAGTTGTGTGAAAAGAATAATCCCACTGGGTTCCAACTCTGCTATCGCCTTTATATCTTCGAGCGTCTCATCACTTTGCTGCTCCGTTGACGATGAAGCTGATTGATCGATGCCGTTTGAACTTGAGGTTGATACCGGATTCTGGATGCAAGGTGATCCAATGAGACATAGTATTACGCTTTAATCCCTAACTTTTGCCTGGACCGCCCTTTCGGGTTTTCAGTCCACCGGGATACCCATTTTTGCCCAAGCCGCCTTTTCAGGTTTTCGACTTGCCGGGTGTACATATTTTTTTCATTTCATCCCTCATTTTGCCCGAACCCTTTTGGTTCGCCGGGAAGCCCTAATTTTTGCCTAGGTATGTCAACCTAGCGGGTCTTTTATCATGCGTAGTATCTTTTTACTATGTCTGCATTGGCGGGGTGAGGAAGGTCGTCACCGTCCATGGTGGTTAGAATCATGGCTCCTCCTGAGAACACATGTTTAACCACAAATGGCCCTTCGTATGTGGGGGTCCATTTTCCCCTGGGATCACTCTGAGGAAGAATGATGCGCTTGATTACCAGGTCCCCAACTTGATACTCTTGTGGTCTGACCTTCTTGTTAAATGCCCTGATCATCCGTTTTTGATACGTTTGACCATGACATATAGCAGTAAGTCTCTTTTCGTCAATTAGGTTTAATTGATCAAGTCGAGTCTGGATCCAGTCATCTTCACTCAGATCTGCATCCTTCATTATCCGGAGAGAGGGTATCTGCACTTCGATCGGTAAGATTGCATCCATGCCATAGACCAAAGAAAAAGGAGTTGCCCCGACGGACGTTCTTGCTGAGGTACGGTACCCATGAAGAGCAAACGGTAACATCTCGTGCCAATCTTTATAGGTCACTATCATCTTCTGCACAATCTTCTTGATATTCTTATTAGCTGCTTCTACAGCCCCATTCATCTTCGGTCGGTAAGGAGAAGAGTTGTGGTGCTATATCTTGAATTGCTCGCAGAGCTCAGCGATCATCTTGTTATTAAGATTGGTACCGTTGTTCGTAATGATCCTTTCCGGGACACCGTATCGACAAATCAGGTTGTGTCGAATGAACCGTGCCATGACATTCTTAGTTACTGTAGCGTAGGAAGCCGCTTCAACCCACTTCGTGAAGTAATCAATCGCTACCAGGATGAAGCGATGCCCGTTGGACGCCGTAGGTCTGATCTCGCCGATCATATCAATGCCCCACATTGCAAAAGGCCAAGGTGTTGTCAAGACATTCAGAGGAACTGGAGGAACGTGCACCTTATCTGCATATATCTGACACTTATGACATGTCCGAGAATGTTGGTAACAATCAGCTTCCATTGTGGACCAGAAATATCCTGCCCGAAGAATTTTCTTTGTCATGGTATGCCCACTAGAATGTGTTCCGAAGGTACCTTCATGTAGCTCTGCCATGATCTTTTCTGCTTCAGTCTTATCCACACAACGCAGTAAGGTCGAATCATGGTTTCGCTTGTACAGAATGCCATTGCTAAGGACGAATTTTGCAGCGAACCTTCTCAGAAACTTCTTGTCATTGACGGATGCACCTTCAGGGTATTCTTGAGCTTCTAGATACCTCTTCACCTCATGATACCAGGGTTTTTCAGTCACTACCTCAGCCTCAAGATCACAACAGTATTGAGGTTCGTCCAGTTTCCAGATAATGATCCGGGGAGCCTCATTGTCCCACTTGACTTTGAACATGGAAGACATTGTAGCTAACGCGTCCGCCAACTGATTCTCCTCTCTTGGGAAGTGTTCAAAATTTATCTCTGTGAAATGGGGGATCAACGTCAACACACATTCTTTGTAAGGAATAAGATTCGGATGTTTCGTATCCCACTCGCCTTTGATCTGATTGATCACGAGAGCGGAATCTGCGAAGACACTCAGAAACTTGATCCTTAAGTCAATCGCAGCTTGAAGACCCATGATACATGCCTCATACTCCTCCATGTTGTTGGTGCAGTTCAAACATAGCCGGGCAGTGAGTGGAGTATGAGTGCCTTGAGGGGATATGATCACAGTGCCGATACCGTTACCCAAAGCGTTGGAGGCTCCGTCAAAGTGCATAGACCATCGGGATCCTTCCTCAGGTCCTTCATCCGGTCCAGGTACTTCACAATCAGTCACAATCATGATGCTCTCGTCAGGAAATTCGAAGTTCATTGACTGGTAGTCGTCCACTGCTTGGTGTGCCAAGTGGTCTACCAATACACTTCCTTTGATAGCTTTCTGAGTCGTGTACTGGATGTCGTATTCTGTCAAGATCATCTGCCATCTTGCTATTCTCCCAGACAGAGCAGGCTTTTCGAATATGTACTTTATTGGATCCATTTTTGAAATCAACAAAGTAGTGTGAGTCAGCATATACTGTCTCAGCCGGCGAGCAGCCCATACCAAAGCGCAGCAAGTTTCCTCAAGCAGTGAGTATCGGGTCTCACAGTCGGTAAACTTTTTGCTAAGGTAATAAATGGCGTGCTCTTTTCGGCCAGACTCGTCATGCTGCCCCAGCATACACCCCATTGAGCTGTCAAGTACTGTCAGGTATAATATTAGAGGTCTCCCTTCAACTGGTGGCATAAGAATGGGTGGTTCTTGGAGATACTCTTTGATTCTGTCAAAAGCGGCCTGACATTCACCGTTCCAACGTACTACCTGATCTTTCTTCAGCAGTTTGAAGATTGGCTCACAGGTAGCAGTTAGGTGCAAGATGAATCGGGCAATATAATTCAGACGCCCTAGAAAGCCTCTGACTTCTTTCTATGTCTTGGGAACGGGCATCTCTTGTATGGCTTTCACCTTGGTAGGGTCCACTTGAATACCTTTGTCACTTACGATGAAGCCTAGCAATTTTCCAGATCTTACCCTGAAGGTGCACTTGTTCGGGTTCAATCTCAGCTTGTATAACTTCAGACGGTCAAACAGATTCTGTAGATGGTCAAGGTGTTCCTCCTTAGTTTGAGACCTTGCAATCATGTCGTCGACATACACTTCAATCTCATGATGGATCATGTCATGAAATAAAGCAACCATGGCCCGTTGGTAGGTTTCCCCAGCATTTTTCAACCCGAATGGCATGACCTTGTAGCAGAAGGTGCCCCACTGAGTAACAAAGGTAGTCTTTTACATGTCTTCAGGAGCCATCTTGATCTGATTATAACCTGAAAAATCATCCATGAAGGAGAACACCTTGTGCTGAGCAGTATTGTCAACCAGAACGTCAATGTGAGGTAGGGGAAGTCATCCTTGGGGCTGGCCCTGTTCAGATCCCTGTAATCAACACACATCCTGACCTTACCATCTTTCTTCGGCACCGGAACCACGTTGGCAACCCATTGAGGGTAAGAAGTCACTGCTAGAAACCCGGCATCAAATTGCTTCATAACCTCATCTTTGATCTTTTCGGACATCTCTAGACGCATACGGCGGACCTTTTGCTTAACCGGAGGGCAGTCTTCCTTGGTAGGAAAATGATGAACTACGATGTCGGTATCCAACCCAGGCATGTCTTCGTAGGACCAGGCAAATATCTCCACATAATCATGCAACATCTGAACCAACCGTTGTTTTACACTGAGCTCCAGATTGGCACCGATCTTAACTTCCTTTCTGTCTGTCTCAGTACCCAGATTTACCGTTTCCACTGGCTCTTCATGTGGCTGGATGGCCCTCTCTTCCTGGAGTAACAGTCTTGCAAGCTCACCAGGCACTTCGCAATCATCTTCACCTTCGTCTTCGGCTAAGTTGATCGGATTTTCAAAGTCATAACTGGCAGTAGCAGAGTTGTTACCAGTGAGATCCAGAGTGGATTGAAACCTGTATGAGTGAGTGTGTGTAAATACAGCTGTTTTGCAATATATAAAGAAAGAAAGGGAGCACAAGATTTGAAATGTGAAAAACGTCCAATGCTTTTATTCATGATATATGAAAGTGACAAACAAAAGCCCTCACAAATAAAACCACGGTGCCCCGGGTAAGACACCGGGCCATAAAGTTTCAAATTATTGTTTATTACAAATCCAAAACAAAGAAGTTCATTACTGGGTGACAAAAGTAATAGGCATAGAGTCTTTGGCAGTCCAGTTGCTTGGTCCACCGTTGGTCGTTGAGTAGATCCAGCTGTCAAACTCGGATTCTTCCACTTCGTCTTCATCCCCAATAGCATTTACTCCATGGTTAGGCATGGGAGCAGTCACCACATTAGGCTTCTCGGGCACCTCGAATTGTACCTCCTTAGCATCAATAAGGTCTTGAACCTTATTCCTCAGAGCCCAACAAGCATCTGTAGAATATCCCGGGCTATCGGAGTGATACGCGCAACGGGCGTTGGGGTTGTATTTCGGAGATGTTGTGTTTACCATCTTCGGAGCCTCTTTGACAGTTACCAGGCTAGTTGACAGCAGTTGCGGCAGGATCTGAGAGAGAGTCATGCTGAGCCGAGTATACTGCCGTTTGGGCCTCTCAGCTCTGGGTTGGTTGTACTGTTGTGGAGCAGCAGCAGGCTTAGAAATAACCACCGCGTTGACAGCTTGGCGGCGTTCAGGTTTGTTCTGCTTTCTTGGACCATACACAGCATTGGCCTCCTTCTTGAAGGGTTTCTTTTCAGCATTTGAGGAGGCGCCCTTCTGTATTTTCCCTGATTTTATACCAGCTTCGATCCTTTCACCAGTCAGGATCAGGTCAGTAAACCCAGCAGAGGAATTACCAATGAGATGGTTGAAGAATGGACCAGATAGGGTCCCCAAGAACATGTCCACTAGCTCACGATCTGTTAATGGTGGCTGCACCCTGCCAGCCAGATCTCTCCATTTCTGTGCGTACTCCTTAAAACCTTCTCCCGATCCTAGCGACATACCCTGGAGTTGGGTACGCGTCGGAGCGAGGTCGGAATTATATTGATACTGCTTGTAAAAAGCAGTGGCCAGATCCTCCCAGTTACGAATGTTGGTTCCATCCAGCTGATAGAACCATTCGAGGTGGGTCCCTGAAAGACTCTCCTGGAAGAAGTGGATCCATAAATTCTTGTCTGCTGTGTAAGGCTGGATCTTCCTTACATAAGAGCGGAGGTGCATCTTGGGACAGGAGGCCCCGTCATACTTCACAAAGGCAGGCGCCTTGAACTTGTGCGGGATCACCACCCCAGAAGATAACCCCAAGTCTCTGAAATCCAACCCAGGCACGCGTTGAATCTCCATGTCATTTAACCTGTCCTCCAGTTGTTTGTACCGGTCCTCAGCAGGAGGGTACTGTTCATCGTTGAAGTCCGTCTCAGTGTCAGAGACCACAGGACTAGGGACCTCTCTCCCTTGGTGACTACCTTCCCCCACAGATGGAGTAGTCCTCTCAGCTTCATTCTGCAATGTGTTCCCGAGTCTGCGCCCAGTGTTGAATAGCACAATCCTCTTCTTCTTCTTATTCTTCTTCAGGAGCAAAGCCTTCAGCTCTTGTTGTCCCTGAGCCAAGTTCATGACCATCTCCTGAAATTGGGCATTCTGGGCCTGGAGGGCCTTGATTGCTTGCTCGGTAGTTGGTTCAGGATTCATGATGCTTGAGTGCTGAAATAAACAGCGAAGAAGATTAAGCAACCTGTAGGAAAAGGGGTACCTGTAATGCATATGATGAATGAAATGCGTATGAATTATGTTTTCAAAGACAATCGGGAGTCAAACTTTGTAAACAAAAGGAACACACTTTATTAGATTCAAACTTTAAATTGTTCAACAATCTGCCCTTAGGCGTTACAAGATTGAAAATACTGAAAAGGAAATAAAGCTGTAAAAGAAACATCCAAAGCCCATCAGTGCTCCCATGGCCTCCTCTTCTCAGTACGGATATAGTCATTCAGGGTTCACTCGTTCTCCAATCGCTTGGTCAGCTTCTGGATCTTCAATTCCTGCTCGTTGAACTTTTCCCAATAAGAATCTCGTTCTTCTCGCAGTTGCGCCCAAGACCTCTTTAGTGTATCAATATCAGTAGGTATCTGAGGAGGGAGAACAGTTGGAGGAGCCCCGTCTCTATCAGGATATTCAAGAATGATGGGTCTGGCAGCTTCGTATGGCATACCTAACTTCTGAGCATGGATGCGGACCCATTTATAGTAGGCTTCCATAGGTAGAGAAGTCTTTGGTCCCAACTCTTGTGGGTCAGCTTTGTGAATTCTGTCCCAAGCTTTGATGAATCTACGGCGCAGTTCGTCACTATCTTTCTGAAACTCAAAACTGATGTGAGGCACCAGCATCTCATGAGGCCCTGCTCTTCTGGCTCTTCCAAACTGACGGAGAGCTAAACATGGATTATAAGAGATTCCCCCCTGAGTTCCAATCAATGGAACATTAGGATATTCTCCGCAGCGATCAATAACAGCCACCTCATCTAAACCTCTGAGAGTCCAAATGATGTCATTATCAGTGAGAGACATTAACCTATGAGCCCAACCTCTTCCTTCTTGGTTCTTTAGCACGAACTTGGGAAGGTGCGAAATAAACCACCTCACCAACAAAGGAGTACAACACCACAGAGTTCCTCGTCTTTGGGCAGTACGAGCATAGAGTTGTTGCAGGACATCACCCAAGAGAGTGGGTACAGGGTTCCGAGACATGAAGATCCTTATGGCATTGATATTGACAAAGTTATCGGGATTTGGAAACAATACTAGCCCATAGATTAAGAGAGCCAGAATGTCCTCGTACGCCCTGAAGTCTAATTCATTCCATAAACTGTTAGCCTTACCAACCAGAAACTTAGCCAAGAAGCCCTTAACTCCGCTTCTAGTCACCCAGTTATCCATTACCTCCTGGTTGGTCAAGGGAAGGGCTGCAGCAATCTCCTCGAGCCTAAGAGTCTTTTCCCAACCAGTGAAGGGATTCTGATCCAAGATAGGGATACCCAGCAAATCAAAGAACTCTTCCAGGGTAGGGACCAGCTGGAAGTCTTGAAAGGTGAAGCACTGGTACAGAGGGTCAGGACACTCATCAGTTGTTGGTCCCACTTTTCCGTGACTAAACTGAGAAGAGAACCATGCCTCTGGATGAAGGAAGTAGTATTTGGAATTCTGCTAACCAATTCTTCAAGAAACTCAGGTGGGTGAACAAAGTTGAACCGGATAGTGTTCCTTCGCATAGGCATCATGATGTCCTACAAAACAGAGCAAAGGTGAAACCCTCTTGTCTTTGAAATAGGTCAGTCCTTATGCAGGATGCATGCAATGTTTATGATGGCATGATGTTATGATAAAGCACACCACAAATATTTACAAAGGCAAACATGATAAGGCACACAAGTCACACAAGACAAGCCCTTAGAGTTTAGGCCAGCATGGGGTCTAGGTATTACCCTCTTTCAGTTTGTTGGTTAAGACCTGTCCTATCAGAAGTAATCGGGTTCTAGAGGATCCCAATATCACTGACTACCCTCAATCGGTCATAACTCCAGCATCGCAATCTTTTCTTGCGGCCAGAACCATCGCGAGAGTTTAGCCTCAATGGGTGTAGCATACCGCTACTGTTCTATTGGTCAAGTTGAGTCATTTAAGGTTCTAAGGTCGGTTGGTGCTTAATGACTCCTCAGAAGACCCATATTCTCCTCGTTACAACACAAGGGATATCGGTACAGACCAAGGTGCCACACCAACGTAGCCATTGCTTCACCCGTGTCGGTCTACGCCGGACATGTCCCTCACAGCTTATGCTACCTAATAGGGTATCCCCAGATCCGGGTTAGGATCTATGTAACTCCGATGCAGCCCACAAAAATAAAGCAAACAAACACAGCAATTGAAAACACAAGTATGAGCTATCCTAAGGTACACCTCACTTTAAAATAGTGTCCCCAGTAGAGTCGCCAGTTATGTGATCGGTGGATCTGGAACTGACTGTTTAACGCTGGTTCGCGAAATATCGCGGAAGCAAGAGTCGCCACCGTCTTTTATTTTCTCCAACATGGACAGGACAAAAGCACAGCAAAATTCCTTATGAGATAGTTTCTCGGTTCGGGAGGTAGATTTATAGAAAGGGAAGGTGTTAGCACCCTTTCTATCCATGGTTATCCATGGGCTCTTAGATACTTGCTCATTTGTGTTTTCAAAATGTTTGCTTTTCAATTGTGAGTGGGTTTGAAAAAGTTTCGTTTAAAGTTTTCAGATCGACTCTTGTATCAGTCCTCAATAGTGTTTGAAAAAATTGTTTTGAAAGCTTTTTGAAAAGTGTCGGTGTGAAAAGAGTTTTTGATTTGTTTTTGAATAGAGCAAGTATCTATGAGTCATCCACCTACCCTAAGTAATTAAGCTGTGTAAATGTCCTCAAGGTAGTGCCATCCCACCATTGAGAGGTAGGTAGCACCACCGTTGGAGGTGTTCGGATCAATTCGTTTGTAGGGACAGTGTGGTCACCGGAGCAACAGTAGGACACCTTAGAAGCTACCCTTATGCCATTGATCCTTTTTTAATTCGAGGCAACTTTTCCGAGGCAACTGGATCATGTCATGGACATAAGGACTTACTAAAACGTCCTATACTCGACGACCACTGGTTCAAAGGCAAGGCAACAGTGAGGCGTACCCTAGAAGTGGTGTGTGTATTTGTGTGTTATTTTCATGTTAAGTTTATCTTTGACCATGGCATGGTGAGCTACGCTTGTTTTTTATTAGCATGCATTCTTTCATACAAGTTAACAGTTAAAAGGGGTGCGGAAAGTAAATTGCGGAAATGTAAATCCTACGCTATTACAAGGCGCGGGTCTATACATCACCAAAAATTACAAAGACCCGTTTTTTTAGTAAATGAGTGCGGAAAGTAAATGAAAACAGTAAAGTCCTAATTACTATTACATGTCCGGAGCAATTACATAATAATCGAACAAATTAAATGCACGCGAATAAATTAATCGGGAAAGTCCAAGGGTGTTGACCCTTTTAAGAAAAGGAAATTAATTTTTTGGTCCTTTTATGATTAAAATGAAATGGAAACTAATTAATAACTAATTAATTTAATTCAATTAAAAGAAAATATTTTTTGTTTTTTTATGTTTTTATGAAATAAAATAGAAAAAGAAATAAAATTCTAGGTTAACCTAAATCTAAACTTATTTTAATTATTAAAAGGAAAGTTAAAATGGCCTAATTAAAAACTAATTCAATTATGGTTTATTTACAAAATAAAAATAATAATAATAAAAGTTTTAATTATATTTTTTTGGGGTTTTTTATGAAAATGTGTTAATTGATTAATTACTAATAATAAATAAATAAAAAAGAGTTAGAAATTAAATTGAAAAAATAAAATGAAAAGAAAATAATAAACCAAATGGAGGGGGTGCTGGGCCAGAAATGGGGGTGAAATGCTGGAATTCAGGCCCATTTGCTTGCTTAGCCACGTTGACCATTGTGATCACCCAGGGCGCTTGTTGACTGGAAGCATGGTGGATATCATCTCCTGGCCATTGGATCTATGATCATGGCCAGTTGGCGCTTGATTGCCTGAAGCTCATGGTGTGCCTGTTTTTGAGGATCTGCATGTGAACATGTTAAGAGGAAAAATATGAAATATGTTGGGGGACCTGGGAATCGAACCCAGGTCCCAATGCTTACCAGCGAATGCCTTGACCAAGTGAGCTGTTTGCGCGTGTTTGTAGTATAATAGATAACAAACATTATAAAACAAAACCAATGTTAATGACATGAAACAAAAAAACGCGCTGAAATTTTGAATGCCCCAACCATGTTATGACACGCAGTCTTCTTCTTCATTTGTGTATCTGTAACATAAGCAAATAGCGGGGGTTTTAAACCCCCACTAAATTCAACCAGAAATAATAGCGATTAGCACCTGGGTTAACATAAAAAGGGCGCGAGGTCATGGAATGGTTCGTTTGGATGTCACGAATTCAATGGTACCATTTTGGTGGCCTAATTTTTCCATGTGAGGAAACACCTAAATTTGAGCTTCTGAAAACCTAATGTCCAACAATGGCAGTTTTTGATATAGGATGCTATAGTTCAATTGACTGATACCAAAAGCTTCAGAATGTCCCTATGAGTATAAATCAATTCAAAAAAAATGTCAAAAACGCATGAATGATTATATAGAATTCAAGAAAAAAATGCAAACCGTTTGGCCTGAGTTCTAAGATTCTGGGCACGTTTGGATTGGTTTTTGATTGCAAAAGCTTCCTTGGGATACCAGGAATGTGTTTGGATTGGAATGGAGGCTTGAGAGGCGTTGCAACTAGGTTTTCAGTTTCTCTTTTTTTCTTTGAAATTTTGAAAAGTGTATGGCCATTTTGGAGCTTTTTTAGGTCGTGAATCCGTTTGTGATGGCTTGCACATGTATTATGTAATGAGTTTTGATCAGAATTAAGGGCCTTAACCTTATGCATTCATGTTTGGGATTTGCCATAACCTCCATTGAAACACTTTCCATTTTTGTGCCAAAATTTGAATTCTTGCTTGATTTAGGCCTTGGCACGAATTTGGAATGGTCATGATGGTGTATCAAAGCATTTCAATACAAAATATATCCCCTAATTAACTTCTTTGATTTTTATTTGATTTTAAAAGATTTAAAATGAATTAAATCAAATAAAATTAAATAAAAATGGAAAATTCAATTTTAAATCTTGAAATAATTTGTGGGACACGTGGGAAGCATGGCCAAGCTGAAACAAGTGGAAAAAGTGGGCCCCTTTTGTCAAAAATGAAGTTTCAAGGATAATTGATTTTGGCCATTTCACAAAAATTTCCCAACTTCTCCAATGCATATCTTGCTCAATTTTGAAGTTATGAATATGTTCTTGGACATTTTGGAAAGGTCTTGAAGTCCTCTAACCAATGTATTTTGTCCCATGTCATTTTGATTTACCAATCTCAAGTTATGGTCTTTGACTTAAACTCCCTTTTTGTTGACTTTTGAAAATGACCTATAATGTTGAAATTGATAACTTTTTGTGAGAGCATTTCTTGGACTTGGAGTGTGAAGATGAGTTGTAGGAAATGTATTCCCCTTCAAGATGAGCATTGGATGGGATTTTTATGATGAACCATGAAAAAGTTATGCCTTGGTCAAGTTACAGTTGACTTTTCAGCTGTCCAAAATTAGAAACTTTTGACACCTTGATGATTTTTGAGCCATTCTTGTGAAATCATGGTCAAGACTTGACCAAATGATGATTGTGGCTTCAAAATAAGATGTTGACCAAAAATTTTGACTTTTGACTGCCAAATGACCATTTTGCCCCTACAGTTGACTGTTTAAGCAATTAGGGTTTTTGACTGTGCAACTTGACCTTGTGAGCCTTGAAACTTGACATGTAGGTGCTTGACAATGTGTATGAGCATATGGGACTTGATTGAGCCCTTGAAAACTTCAACTTCCTTGCAAGAACCAAAACCCTAATTTGACTGGCTTAGGAGGGTGGTTGACTGTGTAGCCCTTGAGTAGACCTTGAACCATTTGAGGTGATGCTTGGCAAAACTTTGAAGATTATGGGAGGGCAAATTTTGGGGTACAACAATGACCTACGTGTCGTGCTTCAGCCAATGAAAGTGTGACATGTGATTTATTTAATTCTATCCAATACATCTGTTTTATCGTGTGCGTGTCTCGGGAGCCCTTGGATCTGGTTACTTTAGTGAGTCAGACTCCATTCAACGTGCCACATTTTAAGTTGTTTTTATTTAATTAACATTGCTT
Organism: Vicia faba; assembly: GCA_948472305.1. Taxonomy (NCBI): domain Eukaryota; kingdom Viridiplantae; phylum Streptophyta; class Magnoliopsida; order Fabales; family Fabaceae; genus Vicia; species Vicia faba. Next base: position 927,670,912 of record OX451741.1, on the reverse strand, counting down.
TAGTGTGAAATTCAATAAAGTCCATGACATGCACAGCGCGCCAGATCCACTGGATCTGTTTACTAACGCATTTTGATAATGATCAGATGACCCATATTTTTTGGTTTGATATTTTTATTTTCTCATTTTTATTTTAATTGATTTAAACTTCAAAAATTCATAAAAAATTCATTTTAAATTCGAAAAATCTGAAAAATTATTAATAATACTTTTGATTTTTCTCTTTCTGATTATTATTTTTTTGCACAATTTTATTTTGTATTTTGATATTTTTTGATATTTTTCACTTTATTTGAATTGTTTTAAATGTTTAAAAATACTTTTCTTAATTTTTAAATTCTGAAAAAAATATGGAAGAATTCAATGACCTCTTAAAATATTGGTGACCTCATTTTATTTTTATTTTCGACTTTACTATTTTTCACAATTTTTGGTTTATTTTGTCTATTTCTTTTAATTTTAAAAATAGTCTCTGATTTTAAAAAATTACCAAAATTTTTGTAAAAATATTTGAGCTCATTTCTGATTTTTCTATGGTCTCATTGAATTTTTCTTGATTGTTTTAAATATAGTTGCTATTTTTTCCCTTTTATTTTCATTTAAAACCATTTAAAAAAAAATTTTCTTTATTTTTTAAATGCAACTTTATTTTTTTTTTATATATTCTGGTTGATCTTGAACTATGAGATTTTGATCATGAGCTTCATTAACATCATTGAATCTTGGGTGTTGAGTTTAACTCCACCAAAATAGATGGATGATTTTAATGAAGGCTTGATTAAATTTTTGGTTCAAATGTGGTTTAATTCTTATCCCATCCCTCTTCATCTTATCCTCCTCTCACTAGTGCTACATGTTATTGGAAAATAATTTATATATTATTTCTCCAAACATATGGTACATAGATTGCTATTGACCGGCCTCAAAATAGCTGCGACTTCTATGTAAGTTCACTTATGATTGCTTAACATGGCGTTAAATTTTGTCCTGATTCGAGAAATGATCATTCGTGGCCCAAACCTATGTTTGTAAGCCCAAGTATATTAATTAGAATCCTTTGATGCAATAACCTTGAGATTCAATGTTAGGAGGCTTTGGTCTTATCAATCCTCTAATTAATCTTCATAAGCTTTGGTCAAAGTGAATCACTTAAACATCATTGATCATTTATGGTTGCCTTGAGAATTTTAAATGAATGATATACTTGATAAAGAGCAAATGAGACTTGTTGTTGAGAGGCTTTGATTTTATCAATCTTCTAATGATTTTCAAATGCAAGTTTCAAGATGGTCATTCAACTAACCTCTAATTTCTAACAATTGACTTTATTTTGCGTCTTTACTTTATGCTCTTTACTTTAAGCACATTTATTTTAGCATTTACATTTCATGCTATTTTCATATTTTCTCACTTGAGAATTTACTTTTGTGTCATTTTTACTTTGTTCATTTGAACTTTTTATTTCTTTTTGAAGATACTTAATAATCAACTTGAATCGTAAAAAAAAACTTTAATGTTACTTGGACTACTTGGTTACTATCCTTGGCATTATGGAGATTGTGGACTTCTTGGACTTAGGATTAGAGACCTTGACCTACCTTGAGAACTTGTGACCTCAACTGTTATTTTGTCTGGAGTTCTTGGGGTTTACCCCGAGACATTGGGTTGTTTGTTTGCTTTGTGTGCAGGTTATTGTGATTACATGCTTTGTCTGTGATCTGGAATTCATCTGTATACAATCGTTACTCTGCCCAATTTTTATGAAGACTTAATGCAATTGAAGCTTGGTTTTCTTAAGAGGTTTATCATCTTTGCTTGTTTGGTTTCAAATCCAAAGGATGGAAATTCTACATTGACTCATTTTGTCAAGAGTTGACTTCTTGTTGGTTAGACGATTCTTTTCCCTAGCTTTTACCTTATGCTTTAGGATAGTCCCTTCATCTCCTCCTACCTTCTTTAATTTCAAAAATATTCTCCCTCCTTTTAAAAACTCTTCTTGTTTTTAAACTTGAATCTCTTTCGTAATAAACTTGGACTTAGGTCCATGCATTTTCAAAAACATTTTCTTAATCAAGCTTTAAACAATTTAACAATACTTTGACATTTTTATGAAAAGACTAAAAGTCAATCAATCTCATTTCAAACCATTTTGTCACTTTGGCTTCTTATCTTGAAATTTTCTCAAAAGATTAGACTCTTGTTAGTCCTTGTAATGATGCGAACTACTAAACTTCTACATTATGTAGTGAAGTGAGATATTTTCCACTTAGGTGTTGAGTGGGGCTTTGTTGATTTTAAAATCCAAGCTATATCCTCCACTTTGAGATGATTCAAATTCTCCTTTCTCATAATCGTGGATAGTAAGTATGTTCTACCACTCGGATAAGACGATGATGTTTTGTCTCTTAAAATTAACCAACACATTTGTGTTTTAAAAAAAAAATCTAAAGGTGAACTACGAGTACCCTGACCCCCTATCACACGGAAGGTGGTACGTATGCACTAAAGGTTTGCAACCGCGGCGGGTGCAAAATTTATAAAAAATATTTCTTTTCTCATCCCCATAATCAATTTTTGTATGCAACATTTTAGCCAAAATACACAGATTTTCAAAGAGGTTCATGTGGAGTACCATAGATGTTTAGGGTGTTAATGCATTCCCTTTGCATAATCAACCCCCGGACTTAGATTTTCTCCCCTTCTTTTGGGTTATTCTCTCTTTTGCCATTCCTCTGGAAATAATAAAGCACGGTGGCGATTTTTAATTTGATATGTGCGAGTCGAGTCAATCCAATGGCTTAGTCTCAACATTTCTACCGCTATAGAGTCCAAACAAGGTTTTCATGATAATTGATATTTTTGACATTTTTAACTTCTCCAAATGCTTTTGACTTCTTCTATAAGTGTCATAAGATGAGAATACAACCTAGACATAGAAAGATAAGGTCCAATGTATAAATACTACATATTATCTAGTTTTGACATCATTAAAAAAATCTAAGAGACGATATTACACTCACAGAGATTGTGGGTGATTCACATATGTTTGTCTATTTAAAAAAAATATTAACAAAAAGAAGAAAAGTTATATGTGATAGAAATGCATGAAAACTTGAACAATTCCAAAACATAAAGAAATCAGAACATACATCCATTGAATGTGTTTCAAATTTTAGAATACAATGTTGGAATGTTCATAACATAACAAAAATCATAGATTTAATTATATAACGTATCGAAGTAGAAATAATAGATATCTTCTAGGGGAATATGGTATCACCCACAACCTCTACTAGGAAACACCGTTAGTTGAGAAAAAGTTCATATATGTGAATCCTCTAAGCCATGCCCTCAACTTGAGCCACATCTAGAGGAGCTTGGTGTGCATGAGTAAGAGGTAGAGCATGAAGAGCCACATCGTCCCCAAGATTCATATCTTGGAGGTCCATAAAACATGTTTGTCTTACCACAATGCAAGGACTACATGTCAAGACATAGAGGGAAAAGTCTGATTTATTTTATAATTTATTTTTTACAACTTATATTCTTTTTTAGTTTTATATTACTTCTAATTTATTCTTTTTTCTCAATACTGTGCTAACACTTAAGTATGTCATTGATAAAAGAATATAATTTTATTGAATAATCTTAATAAAAGATGGTCCAATAATGCTATTAGAGGTTGTGGACTGACATACCCCGCCACCAAAATCTACAACTAGATTGATCATGGTATGTTGACTACATTTTCCAAGAAGTGGCACAAGGAGATATGTATCTTCCATCTACATGTTAGGGATATGACAATTGCATTGGATGATGTGTCATATCCGCTGCATCTACTCATCGAGGGTTATTTTTTAGATCACATTGTATTGACCAAAACTAAAGTGGTGGAACTAATGGTGAATCTTATTGGATTATTCCTAGAAGAAATTATCTAGGAAGTTAAAAATACCTAATGGACTCATGCACAATTAAATTTTTTGAAACATTAGTTTTTAAGACACGTGGATGGGAGAAAGGTTATGTGATGTGAATGGTGACAATGTGAGAAGACACTTGCATAATTTCTACACCATTAATGTGTTTCTTTTACTTAGTGGGTTCCATCGTCTTATCATACAAAAGTGTTGCCACATATGTGAATGTCGTGTACTTTTAGTTTTTTTGTGACATTGATATGACCCACAACTTAGCCCGAGTAAATTCTTCATTGACTTACTTGTACAAGAAACTTAATGCTACTTGCAAGTTTAACACAAAGTAGTTAGCATGTTATTTGATGCTGCTTTAGGTAAGATATTCATGTGATTATTTAATTAATTATTCAAACTATCATATTCAATATTGTTTACCGATTAATATATGTTGATACAAACATGTATCTTCCAACACTTTCCCTATATTAGAGGTCAAGATTATGAGACTGGGTACATAGAGAATAAGTCATATGCTAACTTTTTCTCACTGGCTAAAGGTCACCTAATTTCATACTCGTAATGAGAGCTTCTAAATCGGCTACTACATCATGATGTTTGTTTATAAACCTTTGTCGATCACTGTGTTATGCAATTGCTCGAAGAGATTTGCTACATTTTATGATGCATCATATGTGGATCTTGTATGGCTCGACACCCATCCAAGTGAGTCATATGTCAGTTCTATTAAGTGCTTATTATTCACAAGTATCCAAACATTTATGCTAAACCTCTTATACATAGACAACATGTTGACCATAACTATGTTGACTATATGGACCATATATATATGTTATCTATAAAGGACTCAGGCGACCATATTTTAAACTGTTGAGAGATTGAGGTATGATGCATGAGATGGTATTTTTGGATATGACATCCCTGCCTACTTTTCACACTAGAATAAGAGAATATGAGACCAACCGATAAGGAAACACTTATAGAGACAACGACATAAGAAGTTTGTGTAAAATACTTGTTCAAATACAAGCAAAACTTGTATTTCCAACCATTAAATTTCAAACCTCCTTGTGAAATGGTATAGTTGTTTCAGTTTGAAAATAAAGATTCTTAATGTGTAAAATACATCATTTATATGTTTGAATTATAGAATCGTATTGTCTTGATACAAATTTTTATTATATTTCAAAAGTTCTAAATAAACTGTAAGTAAAAAATATGAAAAATATATATTTTTTTAAATAAAATTATTATTATTTATTTTATTTATGATTTGTAATCATTTGACTTGGTCAAATAATTATAATTTATTATTTTGACTTGACTTAGTCAAATTCTATACTCATTTTCTCTATCTCTCCCATATATAATAATTTATCTACTTTTATAGAAGGAGTGTAGATACAAAAATAAAATAACGGTAAAAAATATTTTGTCTTCCCTTTCTTTTTCTTTTTAGTTTTTCTTTCGGCAATTTTTTTTTTGTTGGTCTGATACCTCATATTATTGGGAATCTGAGAAGAGCATGCATAATCTTGGGGGATTTGCGCTTATGAGGTGGATAAATCATTAAGGACAATGTACTTACACGACTCAGGTTTATGTAATGGTTCTTAGTATGAGAAGAAATGATCAAGTTATATTGGTTATCAAATTTCTACAACAATCTTAAGGATTTATTCTTTGTCATGATTGATGTTCATTGTTAAATATGCTTGGATTTTAACCCCAAAAGTTAGCTCAAAGGGTGAGGTTGTTGTTCTTATATATTTATACACCCAACAGTCCAAAAACCTAAGCAATGTAGGACTTCAAACAAACTCTAGCAACACAACTATCAACTTCAACACCCACCCTCACACCTAGCATGGGCTTGGATTAAATTCCCATATTGCAGTCCTTAACCCGACCCTAATACCATGTTAAATATGCTTGAATCTCAACCCCAAAAGCTAGCTCAAAGGGTGAAGTTATACTCACATATTTATACACCCAATAGTCCGGGGACCTAAATAATGTGGGACTTCAAATAAACTCCAGCAACACAACTATCAACTTCAACATTCATAAACTATTTCAAGTTTTATATTTTCAAACTCATGTTATATTGTTATGATTTTTTTCCAATGATTGTTAAAACATGCATGTGTTTGTGATTCTAAATATTTTAATGTTATTTACCACTAGTAATATAATATGCGAAAATAATTGTGTTCGCATATTCGTATATAAAGTATTTTGGGAATTTCTTTTTGCAATAACCAGGTTTTGAAAAAAAAATACATAAATAACCATATTTCAGAGAAAATTACGCAAATAATCATGTTTTAGGAAACTCCACAAAGGAGGAGCCAACCCAGTTGGCGCATGCACCTGCCATTATGCCCTAGGCGCCATCTCACTTGGCGCATGCTCTCACTTTTAGTCAAGTGAGATGGCGCATGCACTTTAAATGTGAGAGGAGGCGCCATCTCACTTGGCGCCTAGGACAATGCACATTTCTTTAAATAAATGACTTGATTCTTCGTTATTCTTCATACTTTCTCGCATTGTCTTCTTATTTTTTCTGTTATTTGCGTCATGACATCTCCCACGATTTTCACCAGAGATGGATACGTTATTTTCTCGGCCACCAAACCTCCGATGAAAATGAAATTTTGGCACATTCACTCCATGGAGCGTCTGAAGAGAGAGTTGATGCGATGGCTAGAGGGAGACATCGAAGACGGAGAATAAATTAGAAGGATCTAGTGAAGAAGAACAACCACCTCACTTCCAATTGGAAGACCTAATTTTTGGTTGGAGGAAGTCAAAACAGACGAAGACGTAATGTTGATGATGCATGGGTCAGATGAAATTGTTTTGACGGTTGTAATTTCTTAGACGTTTTATCGTGTTTTTATTTGTTGTTTGCGTAAGGTTTGTTGTAACAAATACTCTTAATGAAAACCCGTAATTTTTAGAACTTAAACAAGTAAAGATGGTTTACATATAATTTTTATGTGGATGAGCTAGTAGCCCCAGTGAGACTATTTTTTCGATTGTGTGCGACCTGACGACATAAACCACAATTTCTTTCTAACTTGTCAAAGGAGTCCATTTCAGTTGTGATACTCTTGCTTTTGGGACGATCTTTTGTATTCCTTCGCATTTGATCGTTGTGTCATACTATTTCGCCATCGTATATAGATCAATAATCAGATTTCGCTACCAATGGGAAGTTGTTGTTATACACGTTTATTTGATCAATGAGAAAATGAGATTTGCAACTATCTTATACTCGTTTTCTCTATCTTTCCCATATATAACAATAATTACTTTTATATTTTATAAAAAGAGAATAGATATAAAAAGAAAATAACGGAAAAATCTTGTCTTCTCTTTTTTTTTTGTTATATTTTTTAGTGAATATTTTTTTTCTTGTTGTTCTGATACTTCAGATTCTTATTGAGAATCTGGAAAAAAAAATGTTGAATCATATGAGATTTGGTGCTTATGAGGTGGATAAATCTTTAAGAATAGCATTTTTACACGTCTCAGATTTATGTAATAATTTACTATTTTACAAGTGCAATAATTCTTAGTATAAGAAGAGATAATCGATTGTCAAATATCTACAACATTCAATACTACCCAGATAAATCGCGAGTACTGTGGTCTTTAACATGCCGATAGTTCTTGTGGGTTAAAATACATAAAAATTATATAAATTGATGTGTGTGGTTCATTTTCTTTTGCAACACATAACAATGTACTCTTATTCATATTTGGTCTAAATCAATTTTATCCTAGTTGTAGTCTACTCCCAGAGAACTCTCATTTGTTAATAATCAATGTCAATGTTTAATTTGTGTGACTTGAACTACCAATTGGATCAAATGAACAATTGTCTCAATTACTCTGATACATGAAGGATGATCAATGTTGAGTATTACCGTTTTTCAATCGACTCGGATGAACATATTCGGACTCAAATGGACATATTTGTTCATCAATATACAACTCTAAAATGATGATGATCTGAGAATCATGTTTCCAATATGTCACAAGATAACTGATGAAATTTGACATATATGTTTAAACTTGATTAATAAACTAATTTGTCTCATCCATAATTTTGTGTGTTTAATTAATATTTTAATTTAATTTATACTGCATGTTATTGAATTTGATTTAATGAAATGTTTATGCTGTCTGTTTATTTACTAAATTCAGAATACGTTCGGATTTTAGAATTAAAACACAAAAATATTTTTGTTGGTCACTGACTTGCTGCCTTTTATATTTTAAGAAAGTGCTCATAAAATTACAAAATATGAGTGGAGGTAGTATTCAATTGTAATGGTGCATAGGTGGATCAAATTGCGCTGTAAAGCCTAGCCAATGTGGAGCTTTCACCAAATCCATGAAAATTGACATCATTTAATTATGCCAATGGTATATTTCATTACCTAAAATAGTATGCCCAAGGAGGAATGACATATTCTATAGTAGATCCTTGAGCATTATTAGTATACATTTTGTTTTTAATGGCCAAAAGCTCAAATGGACAAAAGTAGGGCAAATTAAAGTTGCACTAATACTTTTACTTATTTATACAAAATAAAATTTAGAAATCTCTTGCATACACTTAAAATAACATCATTGAACACTCCAAGCATTGTTATTGTTTTCATTTGTGGGTATTCTAGCATCCCAAATAAAATTGAAACTTTTCTTTACTTAAAAAGAGAGGTAATGGATTTTCCAAATTCAAGATTTTATGTTACTGCCAATTGCATGTATTCACACGATCAATATATCGATGATTAAAAAAATTAAGATCATACTAATTATATATTACGTAGATTTTGATTTTAAAAAATATAAATTGTGTGATTTCAATTTAACAATTATCGATGTATTAACACAAATATATGTAATTGGTGACGATAGAAAATAAGAAATTTGAATTTTGTTGACTATTTAAAAGGGTCAACTAAAACCTTATAGGATAGGATTTTAAAATTTGAAGTACAAAAATTTCAACTAGCTAGTGTTACTTTTAAATCCTTAACCAATAACTACTAAAAAGAACCTTGATATCCCTATAATTTGGTCCCCTAGTAATAATCAAAGGTCAATGGAATTTAGAATCAAATCTTGGGCACATGCATAACATAACAAAGTGCAAAAGCACTCTCTATATGGAGTCCAACCAACAAAAAGAAATGGTTAAAAACTATATAAGGTTTATAAGAATTGAGAGAAAAAGTTTTTAGGAGTTGGTCATTTTCAGTTAGTGGAATGTTCTACTTTTCCAACTAGACATTAGTGTCATAGTGCTTAGTCACATTATTTAAAGTTACCAATTAAATAAATATTCTTCTACTTTTATGGTTAGCCCTAAAAATAAAATTCTCTATTTGTTACATCCCTAATGGAATTGAGAAAACCTTGCTTAATGGCATGAAATTATCAAATGGGAAAAATAAGTGCTTTTATATCACTAAGGATATAAAGAGTAGCTTAACGGCGCTATCGTGACAACTATTGTGATAAATGCATATCGTATTAAATAGACAAAGATATCCATTAATCATCCAAACATATACTTCATTTTATTTTTCTCTTCTCATTTTTTTTCTCCACACTAATTTGAATCACAAAAACTAGATATTTTGCAATCTTTTACCTTTATATTTTGAAAACAAAGATTCATGATCAATTGTAATTTTAAGATGTTTCATGATTCTCTTAAATATATATATATATATATATATATATATATATATATATATATATATATATATATATATATATATATATATATATATATATATATATATATATATATATATATATATATATATATATATATATATATATATATATATATATATATATATATATATATATATATATATATATATATATATATATATATATATATTATATGTTATATGTGTGGAAGTTTAGGTTTGTTAATAAATCTATTTACCACACTTGTAAAACTGCAAGCATATCTTAAATTTTTTATTTTCTATTTATTTTATAGAGTACTTCCTCTATCTCGTTCAAAATAATTAAAAGGATAGTGCACTCACATATATATTGTGTTAACCTTCAGAATCACAGATTTATTGTTATCTTCAAGCTTATTCCTTTTTTTGATTTGGATTGTGTTTGAAACATAAAGATCCAAAAGTTCTTAGGTGCTTGATATATGAAGTTTTAACATACCATATTGTTTCTCCTTGTCTAATCTTCTGGTGGAACTTTTGTTTAGCACATAGAACATAGAAGTTGTAATGTCTCATACTGCTTTCAGGATTTCAGACTGACCCTACAAATCAACACATGTCTTTTCAGCATGTTTTATCCTCACTCACACGTTTTTCGATAAATTTCCCAAAAGATCATCCATCCAAATACTACTTCAAGTCAAGCCTCTTTAACTGTGGAGTTTTTCACTACAACGAATAACACTTTTTATGATAAAGCTTTCATCTCGAACATACTAAAAACCGAGAGTATATGTCCTAGGAGTGCCACGTTTGGTCATTTTAATAAAATAAACAACATTTTACCTCGGTGTTATAAAAAACCGAGGTAACAAAGTTGTAAGTGAGTGTCATTTTTTATACATACAAAATTAATAAACTCATTCTCTCGATTTTTTTGGAGAACTGAGGTAATATAGTTATAAGGTATCTCGCTTTGAATCCCTGTTACCGCATTTAAAAAAAAATTTCAACGATTTATCACTTGGCGTCTTTTTCAGATTCCATGTTTTTCTTTGTTAATTAGTAATTCTCAAAATCTTTGTTATCAATAAACAAGAATAGGCAATAATAGAAAAAGGAAATATTTTATTGATAATAAAAAAAACAAGACAATAGAGAAAATCATTCCATATATTCAAACTTCTCAGTCCACTCAACTTCAACATTATTCCTAACTATCTCTAACTTAGAGAAAAGTTCAGAAAGAACTCTTCCATATGGTATGAGAAAAGTCATATCCTCCCGAGAAATGCTTATCATTTCCTTCAAGAAGTTGAAAATGGTAAGTGGAATATTAACTCTGACGTTGTAGGTGAGGAAGTACAAGAGATGCTTGTCATACCAAGTAAGCGTGCATTTATTTCTCTCTTGGACGGAGATTTGCCACTAGAAGTTGAAACCAAAATTTTGCAATAGGGAGTAGAGAAGTAAGACTGATGGGCTTATCTTGGTTGGCATAAATTCGGTGAAGGTGAGTTGAGTAGACATTGATGAATTGATAATGTTCAACACAATTTCATGTCTCTTGATAGTTGATTATCATAGAAATCAATGATGAAGTAATAAAGAAATGAGAGTCATTGACATATGATTGGATGACTTCATCATGACCAGCTGGCGCAATGGAGGCATTCATCCATAAATCTTTAACGAGATTAGTGTATATGGGGCCATGAAGAATTTGAAATTAACCATTCAACTATTGTTTTAAAATAACTTTCATTAGATCAAAATTGTTGTCTTTCAAATCATCGAAATCAATAAACTTTTCATTGATAACGAACAAAAGATTTGCATCCATTTTTGAATAAAAAAAGACTTTGAAACAAGGAAATAAGACATTGAGAGTTTGAAATGAGACATTGAAAATACGAAAAGACTTTGAAACAAGGTTTGAAGACACAAAGAAATGGAAATAAGACGTTTAAATAGCTCAAAATCCTCCTTGAAAATCCTAAAGAGATGTTACAACTTGAATATATATGATCATTGTTATTCTAGTGATACAATTTCAATGCATTCCCGCCACGTTTTAATTAGTTTTTAAAACAACATATTACCTCCAATTTTCTCATAACCGAGGGGAAAAATAAAACTCGAACCTCTCTTTTTATTATATTTTTTATTTATAAATTAAATAATCTAACCCGTCGGTTTTCATAATAATCGAGGGATAAGATAATCATATTTTACTATAAAAGTACTCCTTAAATAGATTTTACCCTAATCCTAACTCAAACGCATCATTCTTTGAGATAAATACTTATCATTTCCTTTAAGAAGCTTGAAAAAGAACTATATGATGGATTGCAAGTGCAGAAAAACATTTTCCAATGGTTAGAACAAATATCTCTTTTAGAAGTTGGATATATTCAATCCATATAACATTTTCCAATATTTGGAATAGATAACTTCTAACAGCTAAGAAGTTGGATTTGTTGCAATATTGTGTTTTAATATTTTGTGTAAATAGTGTAACTTCAAAAAAAGAGAAGATTTTGCACCTCGTTTTCCCTAAAAACCGAGGGAATAATTTAGCGTTAAAATTGAGGATATTTATCATCGTCCTTAATCAAATTCTCTTCGTCCATTTCATGACTATCAATACTCAAAGCACTACCATTAGTGATCCACATGAAACATAAATAACTTCCATTATAAAAGCATTATGAATATTTAAAATTGATAATGAAACATCATGAAGCGCTTGAAACTATCCTCCACTTTAAGGTTTGCAAGAGTGTTTTCCATGAAGAGTTCTCTATGATGGATCGCAAGAGCATAAAATTATTTGGGTTTAAGGTTTGTGTTCTTAAATATTTATTTGAGTAGAAAATCATTTATTTATCTAACCTTTTTTGGTCTAACCCTTTTTCTGTTCATATAAGAAACAAATGCAAACAAAAGTCATAGAGAATATTATGCATCAATCATTTGATCTTCTCCAGAGTTATATAATTTGAAGATCTAAAATCTATATCTTGGGGAAATTAATTTTTTTATGTGTAAAAAATGTAATATTTTGGGTAAACAATATTGTTTGTAAATAAATTATTTTATTAATTTTCTATGTAAACAATGTAACGAGTTTTAATTTTTAAAAAAAAAACTAATTTACCCCTCGGTTTTATTAATAAACCGAGATATATGAGGCGCTAGTATTGTAAATAATAAAAGTGAAGATGATGGGGTTCGAACCCTTGCGCAAATAATTTTACCCCTCGGTGATTTAAAAATTAAGGTGTTAAGTTGTTACTTTGTTTGACGTCCTTCGTTACCTTGCTTCTATAGTCGAGGTAAAACGTATTTCACGTCTGAGGTTAAAAGCACTTTTTGTAGTAGTGCTTATCTGTTAGGATACCAAAAATAAGATGCATCTTGTTGGTACAGGTAGTGTCAGTCAATCCTTATAAGCCTTCCTTCAACCATACAACCCCTTCCCTGCTCAGTCTCAGGATCCCTCTTGTTCCAATGTGAATTCGATGACCATCATCTTCCCTCTTCAGCCTCGGGTGTTACAAAAGTGTTAGTTTATATGGCATATTCTATTCTTTTAATATACACCTAGTCATTTTCATGATGGTATTATGCCTCCTCTCGGTAAGATCATTATGTTGAGATGTGTATGCTGCAAATATCTCATGTAGAGTTCTCATATCATCACAAAATGATTCAAGTTTCTTAGAAGTGTATTCACCACCTCTATCACTTATAATAACCTTAAGTTTCCTTTTTGCTTGTTTTTCTTATTACACTTTCAATATCTTGAGAACATTGAACACCTCATCTTTGGTTTTAATCAACTAGATCCACGTCATTCAATTGTACTCATCTATACAAAAAATAAAGTATGTATTCCCTTCTAAATATATTGTGTCAAATGGACCACAAACATCATAATGAACCATGTCATTATTCCCTTGTGCTCAAATAGGAATTTGAGACACAAAAGATTTCATGGGTCGCATTTATATCAAGAAATGTTTGCACACGTCTATAGGCAACCTAATATTCGAAAATCATGTATCATTTCTCTTTGCTTTGCAGTGTTGAGACTCTAAAAACTATTGTGTCCATATTGAGAATCACTTGCATTTATTTGGACTTGAAATGTTTTATTTTGAGACAAAAGAGCTTTTAAAATAGTTTTTAATGTGCAACAAAGACCTCAATTTGATTGTTAACTAGGTGCATGTTAAACCCCTTTTTAAGTAGCCGACCCATTCTTAACAAGTTAATCTTCATGCCTCCAACATAACGTGGAACCTTGTTTTGCATGTGGTATGTTTTTAACAAGAACATTATCTTTTGATGATGAAAACTAATGTCTTCTAACAAGTCAAGCATGAGTAGTTAAGTAGATAAAGATGAAAACCTAAGTATTAGGGTTTGATGGACTTAACTATCTTAATATGGAAATCAAATGGAATGTAACTAAAGCCTCATCTCAAGCTACTTAAGCTACTCAAGCTAGTGTCCTCAAAAGAGAAAGTATTTGACAAAGTCTTGAAGTTCTAAGAATCCCTCCTAAATTTTCAATGAGTGAACAACTTGTAAAACATAAGGGATTTGTCATAAAAGTGCATGGTTAAATCACACACACTAAAAAACTTTTTCAAAATGTTTTCCACTAACAAAATATATTCAAAAATATCTTGAAGTTATGCTAGATGAATTGGGCAAAATTTCGACTTATCTAATCAATTAGAACTTTTATCTAATCGGTTAGCTCATTTGAAAATTTAGTCCCAAGAGATTAGGCCAATGCCTTATTATGTGCAATGGCTAGATATTTTTTATTTTCTATTTTGAGCTTAAAACAGATTACATTTTGAATATTTAATCAATTGGAAACATGTGTTAGTCGATTATATTGTCATAAAATGCATTTATTTTAAATTTATTTTTGAGCCAACTTCTAGCCTATAAGTAGAGGCCTCTTACCTCATTTAATTTCATACAGAATCGTGTTTTGACACAACTCACTCTCTCCTTCTCTCTCTAAACTACTTTTTTACTTTCTCCCACTAATATTTTAGCCTTAATGCTTTGTGAGTAAAGTCCCTTTGTGGGCGAAAATTAAAGTGTAATTTTTGAAGGGTGGAATAGTAAGTTCTCCAAGGAACCTTTTTTTATACATTGGCAGAACATAATATCCATTTATGGATTTTTGTTTAGGTTAGAAGCTAAATCTGTAAAATCTTTGGTTTGGGTATTGTATGATCAAGCCCGTCTTTAGGTTCAAGATTAGTCTGTGGTAAAATCACTTTAGGTTCTTTGTAAGCTGGTGGTAAAACCAAGATTAGGTTAAAGCTTAGCCCATGGTAAAAGATAATATAAGGTTTGAGATTAGCCCGATATTAAAATCTCAAAGGTTATTGGTTAGCCTGTGTAAAATCAAGGTTTAGGGTTTGTGAGCACAACTCGTGATAAAATATGGAAAGGTTTAAGAACTTGAAGGCTAACCTCTCCAAGATTCTTATTTGTAGAAAGAAGACTAATTACTTGATTTTATTGTGAGGAAAGGAGATTAACCGATTCGATCTTCCATTTGGAAGATAATACTCAAACTGCCATGTTCTGAAGTCTTGTATTATTTAGTTGGAGTTCAACCATCTTTCCTTGCATAAAGGGGTTCGTGAGTACGTCCTATTAAAAGATCTCAAGTTTATTGAAAACTCTCAAGATCGGTTCTAGGGGAGAGGAGTAGTTCATTTTGTTTTTACCAAACCTCTATAATTCTCGGTGTTCTTCTTTTCCCTATCCTTTTAATTTCTACATTTTATTTCCACTTCTAAGTATTTAAAAATGATTTTAAACTCAGATTTTACTCTGCAAAGTTTTTCAAAACCAAGTTTTTCAAAACCAAACAACTTACCCCCCCCCCCCCCCCTTTTGTGTGTGAAGTCACATCTCCAACAAGTGGCATCAGAGCCTAACTATTTTTTAAGGACTAGTCGTCTCAGGAGGAAGAAGACTTTCGATAAGAGATCTTTTTTAAACACGCCACCACTTTTTAATGATATTAAATTTAATATTTGGCAAGCTAGGTTTAGAATTTTTCTTCAAAGTTTAAATCATGAATTATGGGAAACAATAGTAAATGGTCCACTTATCCCTACTCATTAAGTAAATAATGATGTAGTAGATAAACCTGATTCCTTTTGGACTAAAGAGGAAAAGAGGAAGTTTGAAATAAACTTTAAAACTAAGAGCCTTATAACAATGCCTCTATATGATAGAAAATTTTACTATTTTCATCATTGCAATACCTCCAAGTAAATGTGGGATACTATTGAAATGATATATGGAGTTTTTTCAAGTACCAAACAATAGAAAATGAACCCTTGAGGCAAAGAATATAAAGATATCACTCTCATATGTTTTTCAAAGTTTTGTAAGATTGGAAATTATGTTGGAAATGGTATCACTAACAAATATATAAGAATTAATAATTGGAATTTTAATACAACTCTTAAATCAAAACATAGGAGCCTTCATGAATTTCAGAAAAAATCAAGAAAGAAGGAAATTATAGAAAATTTGAACAAACTAAATCAATTACTTAAAGAAGAAGGAATCCAAATTGAAGATTCATGATCCCCATCATATTCCTATCATACAACTCATGTGAAATCCTTTAAAATAACGTACTCAATAGTTGAATGATCTTCAGAAGATCCAACATCAAATGAAGGACCTTATTATTCAAGGAATAACAAATAAGATGAAGAAATCTATTCAATACTTGAACGAAGAAGAGAAGCAGAGAAATCAACCTCGGGAATAAATATGAAAGAGTCTTATTCCAACGAAGAAGATGAACTATGCTAAGGGCATCCAATTATGGGGATACTATTCCATGTATCAAATCGTGTTATGCAGAACGATTTAGAATGTGTGTTCAATTAGTGGAAGAAAATGAGAAACAGAGAGAACATACCCTAGTTCTTAAGGAATCACTGAGATATCTTAATGAAATAAATAGTTCTTTCAAGATAGAAAAATAGGAAAATTCAACAAAGGGAAAAAGAAGATTGACCTAATTTTATCAAATCAAAGGTCTTTCATAAATTAAAAAAATGATCTAGTATTTAAAAAGGAAAGAAAGTCTAGAAAAAACATAGATCATAAGAAATAAGCGTCAAATCTATAAGTGATCACACTGTAAAAGAATAGGTCACTTAGAACTCTTTTATTTTGATAAATTGAAAATATTAAAATGTAAAAACCTTGGATATTTTGATCTAATGCACCCGGGCCCAAAAAGATATGGACATCAAAAGTGTAACCTTAGTGTTTTGCAAGTATTCTTTGCAGCTCAGAGTTTTGACGATTATTAGTAAATTTGTGCAAATAAATAGTATACTTCTAAATTATACAATATTTATGAAGTCTCTGATCTTAGGATGAACGATGATGGCAAATGTCAATCGTTATGATCAAAACAAAGTATTTGAGAATATCTCAAATTTTATGATCCTTAGTGATCAGTTAAATGGATATGTCTGTAATAGACTTATTCATTTTGTAGTTTTTTTACCAACTCTTGCATCCAACAATGTGTAGAAGAGGATATACCATTTGGTGATTTACCTTTTGGGAAATATATATCAAGATTTCGTGATAAAAGATATATACATTATTTTTTGGTTGAAATAATCAAGAAATTTTAATTAACCTCTTAAAATAATGATTTTTAACATTTTGCTCTTTTAAATAAATTATTTTCTAACCCATAAGATGAGTATTTTAGAAATTTTCTAGCAAAGAGATGAAAAAAATGACATATTGGGATGTTGTAAAGTAAAAATATCCAACATAAGACCTAACATGCACCAAGGAGATTGAACTACGTAAGCACAATCATTTAGCATGTAATGACAACCGATTAGAAAAGCTCGGGATGAAGCTTTCCAGATTAAATCCAAGGTTAACTTTTGCCTCAAACAAAACAAATCCCAACATTAATGAAGATTTCAGGAAATCTTGAAAATTTTGAAAATCTAACTAATTAAATCTCTTAGCCAATCGGTTGAGAGATTCAAATAAGAAAGATTTTAATTAATTTTAGATCAGCACAATCTGCATTTAATGTTTGCCAAGAGTACATGATCAAATCTTTAGATGGCACACTATAAATAGGTGTGATACGGTGGGAGAACTGACTTGAGGATTTGCGTTTGTGTTCACAAAATGTTGCGGTTTAGCAAGAGTCGCCACCTACTTTTCTTTTATCCAAAAGGAAAGGTGAAAAAGCACAGGAAAGACCTTTAGAGATTTTTCTTGGGTTCGGGGGGTAGATTATGAAAAAGGGAAGATGTTAGCACCCTTTTCATCCATCGTTTTCCATGGGCTCTTAGTTACTCGCTAGATCAACTTGCTTTTGTTGTGCTTTGTGGTGTGGGCTTTGAAAGTCTTTTGAAAATATCTTTGCAATGGTTCTCGTTTCTATAAGAACGTATACAAAGTTTTGTTTCAAAAGATAGTTCAAAGACGTGTTTGTGGAATGTGTTTTGGAAAGGGATTTTTGAAAATATATTTTGCAATGGTTCTCGTCTCTATAAGAACGTATACAAAATGTTTTATCTTTTTGAAAATGTTTTAGAAATGGAAGTTTTGGTGTGTAAAATGTTTTTTTCGTGAGCAAGCGAGTAATTAAGAGCGAATCTACCTACTCGAAAGGTCTTAAATATGCTTTTCCTTCTCCTTTAGATGTGGCTATCTTACCATTTTTTTGGTAAGAAGCCCCATCGTTGGATGTGAAGGGACAGGTGTGGAACGTTTGGATAGCCATAGAAGGCAACTTATGAGACATTTTAGCAATATCGTTTAGAGACTAGATCGTTTACCGAAGGAAACATCGAGGGTCATCGAGGGACTATGATCCTTTTTTTATCGAAGGGTTTTTGCTAAAACGTCCCATATTCGAGGGACATGACTGTTTTTCCGAAAGGCAACAAAGATGAGATTACCCTAGAGGTGCTAGTGTGCAAGTGTATTGGTTTGCATGCATTTTGTCTTGTATTTGAAAGTCATCTACTTGTTGATTTTATCTCGCCATACATCCTATTTACTAGCAATATATGAAAAGCAAGTAAAAATGCAGAAAATAAAACCTAAGCTATTACATCACTTTAGGGGGATGGGGGTACAAATTAACAATGGGGATGAAGTGGAAGATGAAATATTACAACCATATCGAATAATAATGAAAACAAAGTAAAAACAGTGCAAAACAACGGAAAAAATGCATTTTGAACTGCTATGTGTCGACCCATGCTGCTATGCATCGACACATAGCCTTTCCTTGCTCCTGTAAAACAAAATATGCTCAGTATGAGTCGACACATAATGGGATGTGTTGACTCATACACCTTCTTGCATCGATGCGAAATGCGTATGTGTCGACTCATAGTCTTTTCCCATTTCTGTTTTGTAACCTGAAATCAGTATGCGTCGATGCCTGGGGGTTATGTGTCGACTCATACCCTATTTTTTCACTAGGATGAGTCGACACATGAGGAAATGTGTCGATACATGCTGTATTTTCCTGCTTTAAACATTATTTTTCTTGTATGTACAGGTTAGCTTATAACATATGATGGATGAACATAAATAACAAATGATTGAATAAGCTTAAGCCATAAGCAAATGACTAGTTCCAAGGGATAATAAAATACTACATCATACCTTCAAAAACAACAAATTGTCAATGATATATGAAAAGATATCAAGTCAAGAAGACTTACCTTTCGGGTTACACTGGCTTTTTTAGATCTGAATGCTTTCAGGAAGTTGCTCCGGGCTGTTGAAACTGAGTTAGACTGTACTGTATTTGTTTTTCCTTGGTGTTTTTGAAGGTGAAGATGAATAGCACTACAGGGATTGTTTTTATGTTTGAACAATCTTTGTAGGTAATGAGGTGTTTGGCTCAGGGGAGAGTTTGTATGGTGGATTAATGGGTTGGGGTCTGGTTTTGAATAAGAACAGAACTTTGTTTTGAAAAAATATGAGTCAAGTTTACCAAGGATACTGTTTTTTGCTCAACGAAACTCTCTATTCTCTCCCTTCTCTTTTTCAAAAAAAATTCAACCCTTATGTCTTATGAGACAATCCCTTTTGTAAGCCCTTTGACTGAGGTTTAGGGGGGAAACCAAATAAGTTATTTTGAACCTACTGTTTTGACACTTTCTTCACATAATTTTCCTTTGCCATTTTGGTGCAACTTTGGGGTTGTTGTGATGCAGACTTGGGCAGACTGCATAGAGCAGTTTTGGACTGTATTGGGCAGCATGTATACTTGGGGTGCAACATAGCACAAGGTTTCTTGCAAAGCAGCATGAGGTGTTGTGGCAATGTAGCATATCACATTTTGTTCAACTTTGGACAGTATGATTTGTAGCATGACACAAATTTGGTCTTGTGGAATATTTCATGCACATTATGTCAAGGGCAAAATATTGTGGCAGGGTTTTTTTTTTGAGAGAGCTCCATCAAGAGATAATTTTAGAATTTGTAATTTTTCAAAAATATCACTTTGTAATAACTTGAATTACTTACATCATTTTAAATTATTTGGAATTGTAGTAAAAATGTCATGAAGTAAATGAAATTAACCAAGTATAGAAAATACTTAGAAAATTTTCAAAGTCTTGCAAAGTTGGACTTTTGATTCTCTTGATTTTTGATGATCAAACTCCATTTTTTGGATGTCTTGACATAATGTGATTTTTGGGACCCAAATTTGGTCAAAAATCAAAGTTTGACTTGTTGGCGTCCGGTTGACTTTTTCCAACTGAAACTCCGATTTTGCTCATTTTGTCCCCTTTTAATAATTTGAATGATTATTCTTAGAAAATGTGATCTGAGGCTTGAAACTTGATTGAAGTAATTCCAAGAGTCCTCGAGACATGAGAGGGCAAATTTTGGGGTACAACAGCTGCCCTTGTTCAATCTTCTTAAGCCTGGGGATGTAGATTGGTTGATAAGCCTTTCATGATCTGAAGGCGGAAGATGATTGAACACTAGAGTGCCCAGAAATTTGCACTCGCATGAAGTAATACTGATTGGTGATGTCGGGAATGGGCTTACAGATGCCATTTGGAGAAATGATGGAGAATTGTCGGAGCTGGGCTTGTGGATGCCATCCAGAAAAGATTGGTTGCATAAGGGGTTCCTTGGCGAGAAATCCAGTTCCTGCTGTCGAGGAGGACTTTGCCGTGGAATGTTGGTTTATGTCATGGGAAGTAAAGTCTAGGAGCTTCGGTTGTCCATTACCCCACTGGGGAACTAACTCCTGATTGAGGGAGTGAAAGTAGAATGTATACCTGGTCAGAGTCCAGGCTGTACAATAACTCGCTGGGGAAGTGTGAAATCAACCGTATCTGATCGAGTCTAGGCCTCACAGTGTTGTAAATTGTTGTCTGAGATAAGGAAGAAGGAACCTGGGTAGCAGGGTTACTTCGTAATGAAAGCCTGGGTAGTAGGGCTTGTGGGAAGGAACCTGGAAATGAAATCCTGGGTAGTAGGGCTGTGAGAAGGAACCTGGATAGTAGGGTTTTTTCGAGGTGAAAGCCTGAATAGTAGGGTTGTGAGAAGGAACCTGGATAGTAGGGTTACTTCGAAATGAAAGCATGGGTAGTAGGTGTGATACGGTGGCAGAACTGACTATTTAATACTGGTTTGCGTTTTGCGTTTTTCGTTCACAAAATGTCGCGGTAAGCAAGAGTCGCCACCAACTTTTATTTCATCCAATCTTGGAAAGGAAAAAAGTACAGAAAAAAAATCCTTTTTCGAGATATTTTGAGTACGGGGGTAGATTATAGAAAGGGGAGGTGTTAGCACCCTTTCTATCCATGGTTTTCCATGGGCTCTTAGGTACTTGCTCATCTTTTTAAAATTGCTTGCGTATGTGCTTTATTTTGAAAATGTTTACTTCGTGATAACCCTTGTATCAGTCTTCAAAGGTGTGACGAAGTTGCTTTGAAAATTTGTTTGAAAAGTGTAAGTGTGAAAAGTTTTGATTTGAGCAAGTACCTACTAGCGTCTACCTAATCGAAGAAAGATTGTTTCTATTCTTGTTTCCTTTAGACAACACTATCCTACTATTGAGAAATAGGTAGCACCGTCGTTGGAATTTGAAAGGGACGTACGATCACTAAAGCAATATTAGGACGTCTTAGTAATAACCCTAGAGTCTTAAGATCATATTCGAAGCAACATTTCCGAGGCAACATTTCTGAGACAATATTCGAATGGGACGTTTTGATCTTTTTTAGACAGGAGGGCAACCATAAAGACACCCTATGCTTAATGATCGTTTACCGAAGGCAACCGAAGTGAGAGTATACCCTAAGAGTGATATGTGCGAGTGATTTGTTTTCAGTTATTTAATCTTTGCACATTAGGGTTTTCTAATTGTATTAATTTGTCATGCATTCTTGTCATGCAGTCCTGTTAGCATACATCTAAATAGTTAAATATTTGCGAGAATTAAAAATGCGAGAAAGTAAATCTACGCTATTACAAGGCTTCGGGGAGGGGGATTAATTACATAGCCAAAAACCTGGGAATTTAAACGACAAATAAAACCCTAAATTAACTATTACAAACCATGAACAGTTACAAAATATTGGCCAAAATAAATAATAAGCACGCGGCGAATTAAATACGAGACGATTAGGGCTTTGACCCTTGACTAAGCCTATTTGCGATTGATTAAAGAAAAAAAGTTTTTTGTCATGTTTTGTTATTTGAGAAAATAGTGGATAATTGAATTTTAAAAAAATCCTAAATTCTAATTAATTTTAAATTAAGAAAAAATAAATTAATTCACTCTAAAAACCTATGTTTTGTATTTTTATTTATTTGAGAAAAAAATAAAGGAATTAAATCAAGAATTTAACCTAATTTCTATTAAATTTATTTATAAAAAAAAACAAGTTAAAATTGCCCTAAGTTAAACTAAATTAAATTAAATTTGATTAAAAAAAACTAATTCTAATTTTTTTATGATTTCTTGATTTTATGATTTTTTATGAAAAATAATTAATTTGTTAATAAAAATGATTAAAAGAAAAATTAAAAGAATTAAAGAAAAGAAATAAAAAAAAGCTAGAGATGGGCCTGATTGCTAGCAATTATGGGGGGTGTAGATCTGACTTTTGGGCCCAAACAATCCAAGCCCGTTTGACTTTGCCAAATCTGATGCGTATGTTGACTTGAGGTGTATGATGGACCTTCAATGGAAAGGCATTGGATCTTGGCTGAAGATGTGTTTGATGGTTGGATCTTGATGGCATATGGTGGACGTCATGCTAAGCAACACGCCTGATCACCTGATGAAAAATAACATGAAATAAATGTTAGGACCTGGGGATCGAACCCAGGTCCTTATGCACATTTCCAATACTTGCTTGCCATCTGTGCTGCTTTGTTTGTACATATAATAGAAACAATTAATATAATCAAATCACGTGATGTATTCAGAAAAATGCGTGAAAATTCAAATGGGCGAGTCACATGTTGCCACGCAAGCTTCTTCTTCCTCTCTTCGTCGCTTTAGCCTAGGACACCTTTACCTACAGACACCTTGTTGTAACTACAAACCTGTGTTACTCAAAAATCCTACACAATCAATATAAATGAAAGGTAAGGGTACCAATCAACTCGTCACATCCTCACGAGTATCATGGTACCAGAATCCAAGCCTAATTTATCCTATACTACAAACCCCTAAAACGAGCCACGAAACCCTAACAATGGCACATCATGATTCCTATACTGAAAACGCAATTAAATGATACCAATAGCTTGCAAACTCAATGATGAACAAGAATATATAAATCAAATATGCTAATGATGTGTAAATCAATAAAATCGAAATCAAGTTTTAGGACAAATCGTGGCGTCTGTAACTTACGATTCCATACGAGAAAATGCTTGCAACTGATTGAGATCCCTTCTGGAGATGTCCAGGAGTCTGTTGGTAATGTTAGAATGGCTTGGATTGGCCTCTAGGATGGAAATTTAATCACCACTTTTCTTTGAAATTTTGAAGTTTGGTTCTAGCTTTTCCACGACTGTAACCTCCCTTTCTTGCCTTGGTTGTGTTCTCTATATGTACTAGAGTGAATTAGTATTGTAAAAACCACTAGTATCTTTATAAATTTTGAAGATTTGATTTGGTTTTCATGGTGTGTGATATCCTTCCAAATTTGGCCTAATCATGCTCTTTTTGTACCAATTGCCATTGATTCGAATTGATCTTGCAAGCTCAGCATATCTTGGTTGCTAGCCTGTCAAAAAACCAATCAAATCAAATCTTTGATATTTTTCATCATTTATTTGATTTAATTCACTTTTTAATTAATGAAAAATCAAAATAAATTGAAAAATGAAGCAAATAATTTATGGATAAGTATTTGAGTCGTGGACCACATTATAATTGAGGTGCAAGCATAAAAAGGTGGGCCCATTTAGCAAAAAATGCAAATTTGAGCACATTTGACTTTTGGCAATTTTGCAAAAATGGTCAACTTGGCCAAAGCATAACTCTCTCAATTTTGACCCTAGAGAGGTGTTCTTAGACTTTTTAGAAAGCTTATGATGCCCTCTAAGCAACCCTTTTTGTCTCATCTCAATTGAGTCTTCCATGTTCATGTATGAAGCTTTGATCCAAAAGGTGTTTTTGTTGACTTTTCAAAATAACCTATAATGTCAAAATTCATATCTTTTTGTGAGTGCATATTTTGAACTTGGGAGATGAATATGAATTGTATTTAATTGCATCCTCTTCAAAATGAGATTTGGATGGGTCATTTCTGATAAAGTATGAGAAAGTTATGCTTGGTCAAAGTTGAGTTGACTTTTCCTATAAAATCCTAATTTAGCAACTTTTGGGTTTTGATGAATTGTGAGAAATCCTTGATGAATCATGATCAAACCTTGATCAAATGATGAATGATACTTCAAAATGAGGATGTTGACCAAAAATATTGAAGTTTGAGTGTATGTGGGCCCAGTTGACTTTTGACCTAGCATAGTTGATTTTCAGGCATTTGAGCAATTGACTGGGCAAACTTCTTCTGCAAGGCTTGAAACTTGACATGGATGATATTGAGAACATATTAGGGAAATGGTGAGCATTTTAGTCCTTTGTGGTTCACCCATATTGATGAAAATAGAAACCCTAATTTGAGATAGACTGCCTTAGGAGAGAGTTTGTCTGGTCAACTCTTGAACTTCCTTGAGCAATTTGGGGACCTCACTTGCCATGTGTTGAGAAATATGGGAGGGCAGATTTTGGGGTACAATAGCTTCCCCTGTTCAATCTTATTAAACCTGAGGATGTAGATGGGCTCGTCTGCCTTTCGTGATCTGAAGGTGGAAGAGGATTGAACACTAGAGTGCCCAGAAATTTGCACTCGCATGAAGTGGAAATTGACTTATGATATCGGGAATGAGATTATAGATGCCATTTGGTAGTTGCTATATAATTGTCGGAGATGGGCTTAAAGATGCCATCCGAAGAAGTGTCGATCGCACAAGAGATTCCTTTGCGAGAACTCGTATACCTGTTGTTAAGGAGGACTTCGCTGGGGAATATTGGTCTTTGTCTTGAGAGAAATAAAGTTTTAGGAGCTTCAGTTGTTCGTTACTCTACTGGGGAATAACTCCGGTTTGGGAAGCAGAAATGAACTGTGTATCTGGGCGGGGTATGTGTTGCACCGTGACTTTCTGAGGAACTGTGAAATCAATTGTGTTTGATCGGGTCCCGGTCTTACAGTGTTATGGATTGCTGTCTGGGGATAAGAGAGAAAGAAACAGGATAGTATGGTTTTTAGAAGGAACCTGAATGGTAGGGTTACTTCAAGATGAAAGCCTGGATAATAGGGTTGTGAGAAGGAACCTGGATAGTAGGGTTACTTCGATATGAAAGCCTGGATAGTAGGGCTGTGAGAAGAGTTGTACCCCAAAATTTATCCTCTTTTCATACACGCATATTATTGGTTTTATGGTTATAGAATAAAGGTATATTTATCAAGCTTCTTCAGGTTACAAGTGACGTTTATTTCGCCAATGGATGTTCTCAGAGTATTTTCCGTGCTGAAGATCGGTTCGTCGTTTTGCAATGATTCGGGGTTCAAAGATTCACAAGTCCAACCCGGCGCGTCATATTCAGGTGTTCTTTCTCTAAGATATCTCTGATAACGTATTCTCAAATTCAAGTTCGGCTCAAGATTCAATTCTTTAAAGAAGGTCTCCGAATGTGTGAGTTTTCTCGAAGAGATGTGGTGAAAAAAGTGTGCTGAAAGTGCAGTTTTTACGCACACAAAAATTCATAACTTGAAGATCGTGACTTGTTTTGAACCCGTTCTGGAGGCCAAAATTCCATCTAGATGTCATCTATGTTTTCATCTCTCACGGCTGAAAGCCAATTTCGATCAGAAGGTCTTCAAAAATGCAGATTTATCAAGTATTTTCGTACAGAAAATTTGTGACAGAAGTTTATTTGCGTCATGTTCAGAAAATCATAACTTGGTCGATTTTCATCGTATTGAGCTGGTTCCGGTGCCAAAATTTCATAAATTGAGTTGGCTAAGTTTTCACAGGAGGTATTGAGTTCAAACGGTATCCAAAAGACCTTCGTTTTTTGCTCAGAGTGTGCGTGACGCGCTGAAAATCCTGAATACTGAATATTATTTCATCTGGGTCGAAACTTCGAAAATTCATAACTCGATCAATTTTTATCGGATCGGGCCCATCATTTTACACAAGGTCACTGACTCAGAGATCTACAACTTTGCTTTCAAAGTCAAGACCGGGTTACGCTCCAATCAATACCAGTTTTTTATTGAAGAACGTGTTAGAGTTGACACTGGAGCCCAAAATAAGTTTGTCTGAGCCAAAACTTCAAAAATTGATAATAATTCACCGTTTATCCGATTGAGCCCATTTTTGGACAAGAGTTAGTTCTCTATGTCGGCTACATTTTGTTTTCACATTTCAACTTCAAAATTTGCATTTAAGCCTCTGCGATTTAGCCTGGAACGTGACGGACTCAAGTGAATATTGGAGGCCCAATTGCACATTCAAAGCCCATATCTTTGCTCTAATTTCCATTATATAATATCATTCTCTTCACACAAATAGGAACACGAAAAAAAACCTTTGCCCCAACTCTGTCAGAATATCAAATTCTTTCAAGAATCCTAAAACCTTTAAATCCTTATTACAAACCCCCATCTCACTACAAATAAGTCATCCTTGTTACAAATTCTCATCTCACTACAAACAAGTCATCCTTGTTACAAATCCACATCTCACTACTTCTCTAGTAAGGGTAAGGCTGGTTTGATCTCCATGATCAAAAGGGTATAATCATTCATACATGTCATATCGGTTTTAATATTATAAAATTTTATATATTTGCTTTATTTGTATTTCATGATATAGTAATTTATTTAATGTGTTCATGAGATTCAACACTGCAGATTTAGACAGGTTCCCATGCAGGGTTATTACAAAACTCTGAGGCTAAAATAGAACAACCACCAATGCATGACTCATGGCAAGGCAGGCATCCTGAAGAGGCTAAGGGCGTGGGTTCAACAACCACCCCTATTGGTTTTGTTTTTCTTCCTTTCTATTTATCCTTTTACCTATTTTTATTCTTTCTGTTTAAAATCTTTTTCATAAAATTTAACATTTTTCAGAAACCTTTGATTTTTCATAATAAACTAAAATAATTAATTTTAGGTTTTTTAATTTTAGGTTTTAAATTAATTTTTGGGTCAACAACCACCCCTGGCAATATGTATAATTTTGCTTATTTTTAACCTTTTGTACATCATTTCTTTCTCTTTAATATCTTCCTTAAAAACCCTAAATTCATATAAACTCTAATTTTATTTAAATCAAAAACCCTATTAATTGGCAAACTTAACCTTTTTTACAAATCCTAATTAATTTAGGTTTTAAATTTTTTTTTATTATTATTAACTCTTTAATTTAATTAATTAACTTTTTCTGCAAATTAGGAAAACAATTAGGTTTTAGATTTTCTTTGTAATTAACCTTTTATAAAAAAAAAATTTAACAAATTAGGATTAGTTTTTTTTGTTTTAGTTAGTAACTGAATTTTTGGCTTTTTTTTTCATTTATCAATAAATTAAGTTAATTAATTTTTTTTTATTAAAATTAGTTAGAATTAGGTTTTTTAATTAACTTAAAATTATTTTCTATAAAAAACACCAAAAACATTAACTTAGAATTTTAGGTTTTAATTTTTCCTTAATTTCTTTTTATTTATTCTTTTACATTTTAATTTCTAGGAAAATTGTATAGGTCGCATTATCAATGTAATAGCGTAGATTTATCTTTTCTCGCATTTTTTTCTAATTATGTAATTGCTTCTAGGATGTAATAGTTTTAGGATTTCTTTTCCGCACTCTTCATTATTATGTAACTGCCCCAAAGCTCTGTAATAGCCTAGGTTTACACTTCCGCCTTTACCTTCTGCTATTATAATTTATGCAATGCTTAGACTAATAGGATTGTATGGAAAGACCGGTAAACTAATTGAACATAGCATAACCTAATTCAAAGATAATATATATGAAAACAAACACTGTTGCACACTTGCACCCTTAGGGTACTCCCCACTCGGTTGCCTCGGAAAACAATGGTCATGTCCCTCGAACGTAGGGATATCTTAGCAAAAGACCCTCAATCTAAAAGTTATCATAAAGATCATAGTCCCTTAACGTCCCTCGAGTTGCCTACGAGAAATGATCTTGTCCCTCGATGTTGCCTATGAATATATGATGACAGTCCCTTCGAAATGCTAATGTATCCTTACATGTTGCCTTCAATGACCATTACGTCCCTTTCGATAGTCCCTCAAACATCCAACGAATAGGGTTACCTACTCACTAATAGTAGGATAACACGGTCTAAAGGATAGGAGGAAAAGAATGTCTTTTTCGAGTAGGTAGATAACTGTTAGATACATGCTCAAACAAACAAACTTTTTTCACACCAAACACTTCTCAAACAAGTTTTCAAAAACAACTTCGTAACACTCTTGAGGACAGAAATAAGGGTTAAAACGAAGTAAAATGAAACTTTTTCATAAAAAAGCACACACAAGCAATTTGAAAAATGAGCAAGTACCTAAGAGCCCGTACCCCGTACTCAGAAACATCTCGAAAAAGGTTTTTTCTGTTCTTTTTCCTTTTCCTTTGTTGGATAAAATAAAATTCGTTGGCGACTCTTGCTTACCGCGACATTTTGCAAACAAAAAATGCAAACCAGTATTAACAGTCGGTTCTGCCACCGTATCACAGAACTGGCGACTCTGCTGGGGAATTATAAGTGGGGTATACCTTAGGATCTAGGTCATTAAAATTGCTTCGCTTGATTGCTTTATTTTTGAGGGTTTTGTTTGGGGTTACTATAGATCCTATACCTGGATATGGGGGCACTCATTAGGTAAGTAGCAATAGACTGTGAGGGAACTGTACGGCGTAGACTGATACGGTTGAAGCAGTAGCTACGTTGGTGTGGCACTTTGGTTGGTATCGGTATCCCTTGTGGTGAAACGAGGAGAATACGGGGCCGCTGCGTGGTGTCGTGAAGCACTAATGGACCTTAGAACCTTAGTTGAACAACTTGGCCATTAGAAAGTAGTAAGATAGTCGGCCTCGGTGTAGAGCTGAGAACTGGTTGATACTCGATGCTACACTCATTGAGATCATACTTTCGGGATATTTTGGTAGCAAGAAAAGATTGAGAGCTGAAATAATGCCCGATAAAGGATGGTCAGTGATATTGAGAATCTCTAGAACCCGGTTACTTTTTAGGACAGGTTTGAACCAACTAAACTTCAAGAGGGTACTAGCTTAAAACCCATGCAAGCCTAAACCTAAGGTTATTTGTGTGACTTGTGTACTTTCAACTTGAACTACTTGCACAATTTTATTATCTGACAACATGAGTTCCTTGCAAGTTTTGTTTACAGTCCTTATCCAATAACTTGGATTTCTTGCCGGGTTTACTTGCTGACATCACCTCGCACTTTTGCTTAAACGCATAGCATACACATCATAACATCATGCCTTAACATTTCCTTAACCATTTCAAGGATCTCAAGGGTTTGTGATGCAGGTTATGGTAAATCAGACGTCTAGCAAGGGGCAAGGGGATTTATTTTCCTCTAGCCAATGTCGTCTAGAGATCAAAACATGATAACCTGAGTCAGTGGCTATGACCACTCGATATGGTGAGCTTGACTCTTGAAGAAGGACTCTCAACGACACGAAGTTTCTTCAATCAAGCTGCATTCAAATTCTAACAGTTTCTTGTTTACCCCGCGAGATCCTTGAAAACATTGCATACATATATCATACATATCATTGCATAACAGGTTTTCCACTACAGGTCTCTCATGTTCTCGCTGTTTATTTCATCAATGACTCTCAAACAAGACAACAGAGATCTTCAAACTCAAGAAGCTCAGTTCAGGGAAGTATTCCTAAACCTATCCAAGGGGCAGGAAGAGTCGAAAACACTCCTCATTGGGAACTTGGTCAAGAAAAGTCCTGAAGACAATAAGGACGAACGGCTGGAACAACTGCAAGCTGAGGTAGATGCAATGAGAACCCAAATGTTGGGGCAGATGACTCTTATCCAAGGCCTAGCCTGAAGACAAGAAGAGATGAAAACCATCATCAACCAACTTCATCAAGACGGATACAACAGTATGAAGCAAACAGTCGAGGTCGGGGACCAAGTCATTGATCAACCTCCAAGAAGACAAAAGATTGGTTTGGGGAAGAGTGAACCTTTCCAAATTGCTACTACATCACGGGTCCAACAACAACCTCGCCAAAAACAACGTGTTAATCAGAGTAAGCCAGATACACCCAAGAGGAAGTTTACCAAACTCAACATGCTGTTGTCTCAAGCTTTAAACCATATGTTGAGGATGAATTTGGTTACGTTGATAAGGCCTCATCCGAATCCCAAGACTTCTTCGCCTAACTACAATCCTGATGCAATATGTGCATGTCACTCCAATAGTCCAGGGCATGACACCAACAGCTGTTGGGCGTTGAGAAATAAAATTCAAGACCTGATTGATGAAGGAGCGCTAGAATTCGCACAAGATTGTCAAGTTGAGTTCTTCTGCCATCCCTCCAAGGTATACCATCTGAAGTGACAAGTTCTCATAAGAAGACTTTTCGCTCATTAGAATTTTTCAATGTGTAATTTTCTTTTGATTTGTTTGAACATTTATTCATATCAAACCTCATTATGTCATCAATGCATTGCACATGTTTGTCTTGAATCAATTCATTCGTATTCACTATTTCAAAAATGCGTTCTTATTTTCTTTTGTGATATTCAACTCTCTATTAAAAAATCTAAGCCTTAGAGGGAGGATGACGAAAATGATACCACAATCTTTATATTATGCTTTCGAACATACCCCGCTGACGATGTACATGCGTTGTTTCAAATCCTAAACAGTGGAATTATAAGGAAGATAATCCCTAGTCAACCTCTTCTACCCAAAGAAGTAGGAGTTTTTCTTTTCACACAAATTAAAACCCTTAATCATAACCTAGGGCAGGGTAGTTTTCTCAGTTAACTCAGAGGCACATTCAGTCGCAATATTCTTCTTCATACATAATGAATGGCATCAAAGACGTCCTTCTAAAACAAAAGACGGTGATGGTTCCCTATAATCGTCAAGGAAGGCAGTCATTATCTCTCGAAATAAAAGCCCATTAAGTCAAAACCTATGAAGGATATTTAAGAAAAAAAACTGGGGCATCCCGCTGACTGTAATCACAAAAGAAACAGTTCAGGCAAAAATTAGGGATAACGAAAACAAAAAAAAAAGAGGTTACTACAAATCCTCGAAAAAAAAGAAGATTACAAAAATGACTGCCTTTTCAAAATAAAGGTTCAATTTCTGAATCATCACCAAGCATCAGAGCAAATATTCCATACTCAATCGAGATCTAAACACGCAATTAACTGAGCATAGGACTGAAGAACATCACGAAGAGCGGGTTGGATATAAATAAAATTTGAGCCTTTATCCTTTGTTTCTTGAACCGTGAACCAGGCCACGTTATAACCCTTAAAAGTCCTAGTTGAAGCATGGGTTAGTTCGAAAGCATACTGTTACAAAAGGTATCCTGACTCCTGAAGGTCCGTTACAAATCCCGAGTTGATATCACATATTTGCAAAATTCTATTTTACTAAAAAAACTGCATTTTCAAACCTCAAGACAGACATAAGCTTTGCATTCTTAAAATAACATTGTTTGCATATGACTATTTGTTCAACAACAGAGAAATTCACATGACGAATATCTAGTGAACTAAAACCTTCTCAATAAAAGGATCACCTCAAGTGGAAAAACACTTCCAACCAAGGGCACGGCATGATCATTGTCCATCATATGGGGCAGTCAAGTCAAGATTCAAGGAATCTCTCAAAGATGCCAAATTTCCAGGGGCAGATCTCCATCTGAATCCCTTGGGGAATTGGGCATGAATTCCAGCGACGAATCATGTACGATCAAAAAAACATCTTCTGGTAGTGTGGCAACACAACACTACCGACAGTGACAATTCTTCGTACCCAGTGAACATGGACATAGTCGGAAAATACTGTGCATGAATAAAGACCCGCTAGGTTGACTGGCCTAGGAAAAAATAAGGGCATCCCGACGAACCAAAAGGGTTCGGGCAAAAACTAGGGATAAAAACAAAAAAGATATGTACACCCGGCAAGTCAAAAACTTGAAAAGGCAGCTTGAGCAAAAAAGGGTATCCCGGTAGACTGAAAACCCGAAAGGGCGGTCCAGGCAAAAGTTAGGGATTTAAAGCGTACTACTATGTCCCGTCATCTTATTATTTGTTTATCAATAGAAGACTTATCATCCGGATCAGCATCCAGAAAGCCTCCGTGGGTACTTTCTCCAGCAGGTACAGGGGTAGAAAAGTCCTGATGCAAAGTCATTGGCGTATCCTCAGCATACGACCCTGTGACATCTACACTCCCCACAGAGTAGAGGCAACTAAAGCTTTGACATCGGCTTCCCCAAACAGGGCTACGTTCCCCAGCAAATTTCCTTCGAAGAATCGATATCTATATTCCCCGACCGAATTTCATAATCACAAGCGGTTCGTAAAGTTGTCTCCCAAGCAGAGTTTATTTCTCTGAATACAAAAGCTTAATTCCAAACAGGAGTTACTTTCCCCAACCAAGCTCTTTCGAAGATCCGACGTATATATTCCCCAGCCCAATTTTGTAATCGCAAGCGGTTCATATAGTTTTCTCCCGAGAAGAGTTTATTTCTCTAAAAACGAAAGCTCATCCCCAACAGAGTTATTCTCCCGCTGAGTTATTCTCAAACAGAGTCTCTCCCCCGGCAGAGTAGCTGTAAACAAGGAGAAAATCTCCACCATAGTCATCTCTGGTTCGCCATCTCCAGCGGAAGTAGAAGAACCACTTTTTATACTACGATCAGGAATGTCATTTCCAGTACTCTCCATCAATAGTCAGGGATTTATTTTCCCAAACTCGGACGTGCCACAATAGCATTTCATGTTCATATATCATGACGTGCGCATACATATTGCATACAACATAATCTCATTTATTTTGAGAACATCATCATACAATGCATTTCATGCATCATATACGATTAATCATGTACCTTTTCAGGAAAGATGGTTATCATCAACAAGTTCCAGCAAGTTCAAGATTAGCTCCTGAAACTAAACAAAATAATTATCTGCACGACCAAATGCAGCTTTACACGGGTTCGTCACGAAGCAATCTTACACGGGTTTCTCCTAAATGCAGCTTCACACGGGTTTATCCTGAAAAATCTTACACGGGTCCTTTCTCATATATTTCCGAATGAAGTTTTACACGAACTTATCACAAAGTGACCTTACCCAGGTTCCTTCTAAAGTTTTACACAAACTCATCCCAAAGTAACCTTACCCAGGTTCCTCCTGAAGTTTTACACGAACTCATCCCCAAGTAACCTTACCCAGGTTCCTTCTGAAGTTTTACACGAACTTATCACAAAGTAACCTTACCCATGTTCCTCTTGAAGTTTTACACAGACTTATCCCAAGGTGACCTTACCCAGGTTCCTTCTGAAGTTTTACACGAACTTATCCCAAAGTAACCTTACTCAGGTTCCTTCTGAAGTTTTACACGAACTTATCCCAAAGTAACCTTACCCAGGTTCCTTCTGAAGTTTTACACGAACTTATCACAAAGTAACCTTACCCAGGTTCCTCTTGAAGTTTTACACAGACTTAGCCCAAAGTAACCTTACCCAGGTTCCTGCCGAAATTTTACACGGACTTATCCCGAGGTAACCCTACCCAGGTTCCCCCTAAAGCCCTATACGGACTCATCACGAGCAACTTTACCCAGGTTCCTTCTAAGGTTTCACTCAGACTTATCCTGAAGCAACCTTACCCAGGTTCCTTCTCAGTTCAGATGCAGTTTTACCCAAACTCCTCACAAAGCAACCTTACCCAGGTTCCTTCTCGGTTCAGATGCAGTTTTACCCAAACTTTTCATGAAACAACCTTACGCAGGTTCCTTCTCACAGCCCTACTATCCAGGACTTAATTTCGAAACAACCTTACCCAGGTTCCTTCTCACAGCCCTACTATCCAGGCTTTCATATCGAAGTAACCCTACGACCCAGGTTCCTTCTCACAACCCTACTATCCAAGATTTTATATCAAAGTAACCCTACTATCCAGGTTCCTTCTTACAACCCTACTATCCTAACTTTCATATCAAAGTAACCCTACTATCCAGGTTCCTTCTCACAGCCCTACTATCCAGACTTTCATACGAAGTAACCCTACTATCTAGGTTCCTTCTCATAACCCTACTATCCAGGCTTTCATATCGAAGTAACCCAACTATCCAGGTTCCTTCTCACAGCCCTACTATCCAGGCTTTCATATCGAAGTAACCCTACTATCCAGGTTCCTTCTCATAGACCTACTATCCAGGCTTTCATTTTGAAGCAACCCTACCACCCAGGTTCCTTTTCATAACCTTACTATCTAGGTTCCTTCTCTCTTATCTCCAGACAGCAGTCCGCAACAGTGTAAGACCTGGACCTGATCAAACCCGATTGGTTTCGCATTTCCCCAGTAAGTCGCGGTGCAGCCTGTACACTGACCAGATATGCAGTTCACCTCCGGAGTTAATTCCCCAGTAGAGTAACGGACAACTGAAGCTCCTAAAATTTTATTTCTCCCAAGACAGATACCAACATTCCTCAACAGATTCCTCCTCAACGACAGGAATATGAATTATCATCAAAGGAATATCTCAGGAAATCAACATCCTCTAGATGGCATCTTTAAGTCCATCTTCGGTGACCTTATGTCATCTCCTCCAAATGGAATCTATAAGCCCATTCCCGATACTACCTACACAGTCCAGCACCATCTCAGACGGGTGCAAATTTCTGGGCACTCTAGTGTTCAATCATCTTCTACCTTTAAATTACGAAACGCAGACAGCCAATCTACATCCTCAGGTTTAAGAAGATTGATCAGAGGCAACTGTTGTACCCCAAAATTTACCCTCTTTTCATACACACATATTATTGGTTTTATGGTTATGGAATAAAGGTATATTTATCAAGCTTCTTCAGGTTACAAGTGACGTTTATTTCGCCAATGGATGTTCTCAGAGTATTTTTCGTGCTGAAGATCAGTTCGTCGTTTTGCAATGATTCGGGGTTCAAAGATTCACAAGTCCAACCCGGTGCATCATATTCAGGTGTTCTTTCGCCAAGATATATCTGATAATGTATTCTCAAATTCAGGTTCGGCTCAAGAGTCAATTCTTTAAAGAAGGTCTCCGGATGTGTGAGTTTTCTCGAAGAAATATGGTGAAAAAAGTGTGTCGAAAGTGCAATTTTTACGCACAAAAAAATTCATAACTTGAAGATCGTGACTTGTTTTGAACTTGTTCCGATGGCTAAAATTCCGTCTTGACGTCATCTACGTTTTCATCTCTCACGGATGGAAGCCAATTTCGATCAGAAGGTCTTCAAAAATGCGGATTTATCAAGTATTTTTGTACAGAAAATTTGTGACAGAAGTTTATTTGCGTCATGTTCAGAAAATCACAACTTGGTCGATTTTCATCGTATCGAGCTGGTTCCGGCTCCAAAATTTCATAAATTGAGTTGGCTAAGTTTTTACAGGAGGTATTGAGTTCGAACGGTATCCAAAAGGCCTTCGTTTTTTGCTCAGAGTGCACGTGACGCGCTGAAAATTCTGAATGCTGAATATTATTTCATCTGGGTCGAAACTTCGAAAATTCATAACTCGGTCAATTTTTATCGGATCGGGCCCATCTTTTTACACAAGGTCATTGACTCAGAGATCTATAACTTTTCTTCCAAAGTTGAGACCGGGTTATGCTCCAATCAATACCAGTTTTTTATTGAAGAACGTGTCAGAGTTGACATTGCAGTCCAAAATAAGATTGTCTGAGCCAAAACTTCAAAAATCCATAACTAATTCACTGTTTATCTGATTAAGCCTATTTTCGGACATGAGTTAGTTCTCGATGTCGGCTACATTTTGCTTTCACATTTCAACTTCAAAAATTTCACTTAAGCCCCTGCAATTTATCCTGAAACGTGACGGACTCAAGTGAATATTTGAGGCCCAATTGTACATTCAAAGCCCATATATTTGCTCTAATTTCCATTATATAATCTCATTCTCTTTACACAAACAGGAACACGAAAAAAACCTTTGCCAGAACTCTGTCAGAATATCAAATTCTTTCAAGAATCCTAAAACCTTTAAATCCTTATTACAAACCCCCATCTCACTACAAATAAGTCATCCTTGTTACAACTCCTCATCTCACTACAAACAAGTCATCCTTGTTACAAATCCACATCTTACTACTTCTCCAGTAAGGGTAAAGCTAGTTTGATCTCCATGATCAAAAGGATATAATCATTCATACATGCCATTTCATGATATAGTAATTTATTTAATGTGTTCATGAGATTCAACACTGCAGATTTAGACAGGGTCTCATGCAGGGTTATTATAAAAATCTGAGACCAAAATAGAACAATCACCAATGCATGACTCATGGCAAGGCAGGCCATCCTGAGAAGGCTAAGGGCGTGGGTTCAACAACCACCCCTATTGGTTTTGGTTTTCTTTCTTTCTATTTATCCTTTTACCTATTTTTATTCTTTCTGTTTAAAATCTTTTTCATAAACTTAACATTTTTCAGAAACATTTGATTTTTCATAATAAACTCGAATAATTAATTTTAGGTTTTTTAATTTTAGGTTTTAAATTAATTTTTGGGTCAACACCCACCCCTGGCAATATGTATAATTTTGCTTATTTTTAACCCTTTGTACATCATTTCTTTCTCTTTAATATCTTCCTTAAAAACCCTAAATTCATATAAACTCTAATGTTATTTAAATCAAAAACCCTATTAATTGACAAAGTTAACCTTTTTTACAAACCCTAATTAATTTAGGTTTTAAATTTTTTATTATTATTAACTCTTTAATTTAATTAATTAACTTTTTCTACAAATTAGGAAAACAATTAGATTTTAGGTTTTCTTTGTAATTAACCCTTTAATTAACCTTTTTTTAACAAATTAGGATTAATTTTTTATTTTAGTTAGTAACTGAATTTTTGGCTTTTTTTCATTTATCAATAAATTAAGTTAATTAACTTTTTTTATTAAAATTAGTTAGAATTAAGTTTTTTAATTAACTTAAAATTATTTTCTATAAAAAACACCAAAAACATTAACTTAGAATTTTAGGTTTTAATTTTTCCTTAATTTCTTTTTATTTATTCTTTTACATTTTAATTTCTAGGAAAATTGTATAGGTCGCATTATCAATGTAATAGCGTAGATTTATCTTTTCTCGCATTTTTTTCTAATTATGTAATTGCTTCCGGGATGTAATAGTTTTAGGATTTCTTTTCCGCACTCTTCATTATTATGTAACTGCCCCCAAAGCTCTGTAATAGCCTAGGTTTACACTTCCGCCTTTACCTTCTGCTACTATATTTTATGCAATGCTTAGACTAATAGGATTGTATGAAAAGACCAGTAAACTAATTGAATATATCATAACTTAATTCAAAGATAATATATCTGAAAACAAACACTGCTGCACACTTGCACCCTTAGGGTACTCCCCACTTGGTTGCCTCGGAAAACAATGGTCATGTCCCTCGAATGTAGGGATATCTTAGCAAAAGACCCTCAATCTAAAAGTCATCATAAAGATCATAGTCCCTTAACGTCCCTCGTGTTGCCTACAAGAAATGATCTTGTCCCTCGATGTTTCCTACGAATATATGATGACAGTCCCTTCGAAATGCTAAGGTATCCTTACATGTTGCCTTCAATGACCATTACGTCCCTTTCGATAGTCCCTAAAACATCCAACGACTAGGGTTACCTACTCACTAATAGTAGGATAACACGGCCTAAAGGATAGGAGGAAAAGAACGCCTTTTTCGAGTAGGTAGATAACTGTTAGATACATGCTCAAACAAACAAAAACTTTTCACACCAAACACTTTCCAAACAAGTTTTCAAAAACAACTTTGTAACACTCTTGAGGACAGAAACAAGGGTTAAAACGAAGTAAAACAATTTTTTTTTAAACAAAGCACACACAAGCAATTTGAAAAATTAGCAAGTACCTAAGAGCCCGTAGATAACTACGGATAGAAAGGGTGCTAACACCTTCCCTTTCTATAATCTACCCCCCCGTACTCAGAAACATCTCGAAAAAGGTTTTTTCTGTTCTTTTTCCTTTTCCTTTGTTGGATAAAATAAAAGTCGGTGGCGACTCTTGCTTACCGCGACATTTTACGAACAAAAAACGCAAACCAGTATTAACAGTCGGTTCTGCCACCGTATCACAAGAAGGAACCTGGATAGTAGGGTTACTTCGAAATTCGAAAGCCTGGGTAGTAGGGATGTGAGAAGGAACCTGGATAGTAGGGTTACTTCAGTATGAAAGCCTGGATAGTAGGGCTGTGAGAAGGAACCTGTACGGTAGGGTTACTTCGATATAAAAGCCTGGATAGTAGGGCTGTAAGAAGGAACCTGGATGGTAGGGTTACTTTGATATGAAGGCCTTGAGAAGGAACCTGGGTAGCAGGGTTACTTCGATATTAAAGCCTGGATAGTAGGGCTTGAGAAGGAACCTGGATAGTAGGGTTACTTCGAGATGAAAGTCTGGATAGTAGGGCTTGAGAAGGAACCTGGATAGTAGGGTTACTTCGATATGAAAGCCTGGATAGTAAGGCTGTGAGAAGGAACCTGGATAGTAGGGTTACTTCGGTATGAAAGCCGGGATAGTAGGGTTGTGAGAAGGAACCTGGATAGTAGGGTTACTTCAGTATGAAAGCCTGGATAGTAGGGCTGTGAGAAGGAACCTGGATAGTAGGGTTACTTCGGTATGAAAGCCGGGATAGTAGGGCTGTGAGAAGGAACCTGGATAGTAGGGTTACTTCAGTATGAAAGCCTGGATAGTAGGGTTGTGAGAAGGAACCTGGATGGTAGGGTTACTTCGATATGAAATCCTGGATAGTAGGACTATAAGAAGGAACCTGGATAGTAGGGTTACTTCGAGATGAAATCCTGGATAGTAGGGCTGTGAGAAGGACCCTGGATAGTAGGGTTACTTCGCTATGAGTTTGGGAAAAACTATAGAGGGAGCCTGGGTAAGGTTACTTTTGTCGCGCCGATGATTACTTTGTTTAGCTTCGAGTGTTGATCATGGACCTGCTGGAAATTGTTGATAATAGTTATCTTTCCTGAAAGAAATACAGGGTTAGTTATGTGTGATGCACGAGATGCATTGTGATGAAGTTCGCGAGATAACTGAGATCATGTTATACGTAATGTATGCACATGTCATGATGTATGAGCATGAAATGCTGACATAATAAACTGAGTCTGGGAAAATAAATCCCTGACTGCTGTTTGGAGAGTATGAGAAATGGTATTCTTGACTGTTGTAGAAACCATAGTTCCTCTACTTCTGTTGGGGATGGTGAAAAAAGATGACTATGTTGGGGATTTTTCCCTTGGCTGGTGAATATTGTAACGCCCGTAATTTAATTAATTATTTAATTAAATTATTTTTGGAATAATTGTGAAGGAGTATTATTAAATTGGATTTATTTTATTAAATGGAGAAATAATAATATATTTGAGGTATTATATTATTATGTGAAATAATGTTAGAAGCTAATATTATTTAAGGTGGGCTTAATTTGAGATAGTGGAAGTATTAAGGGGGGTGTAGGTTTTGAGCCCATTAAGGAATAATCTAATAATATTAGGTTATTTTATTATTTATTGTTAGAATAGAAGGAAGAAACAGTAAGAAGAGAAATAAGGATCGTGGAAACGTGAAGCTGCTGGTTTTTGAAAGAAACGGCAAAAACAAAGATTCAACCCAGAAATTATAGAGCGGCCTTCGATCCAAGGTAAGGGTGGGGTTCTGGCTTTATAATGGGGTTAATGATATTTGATATGTGGGATTAGAGGATTGTTGTTTTCGTTATTGAATTGAATGATGTATGATGATGATTGATGATTTCTCGATGGATAAATGATTATATGATGTTGTGTAAACGATGTAGTATTAAAGGTTAATGATTAGGTGATGAATTATCATGGTTAGGATGAGGTTTGTAGGATTGTGATTATATTCCAGTAGTGAAAATACAGTAGAAAACACGGAAAATTATGTAGAAAATTGCAGGATGCGTCGATCTCAAACTGGATGAGTCGATGCAAGGAGGTTGTTGGACTCAGGATGAGTCGACGCGAAGAGAGGATGTGTCGATGCATGATGAGTGCAAGACTCAGGATGAGTCAACCGGTACGATGCATGTGTCGATACATGCTGGGATTTGAAAGCAGAATGAGTCGATCCATAGAGGGGTGCATCGACTCATAGTATGAAGATGAAGCAGGATGTGTCGACCCATGGTGTTTTGTGTCGATACATAAAGTGATTTTTGACAGAATTGATTTCTAATTGTTGTAACTTGAGTTTTAGGATGCTGTTTGAGATGCCGTTTGAAGCGTTGATTAGCTAACACGGTGAACTTTATTTTAGATGATTAAAATGATGATTAAGAGTTGTAATTCCAGTAACCTACTTAGGATTTAGAATTAATTCCCGTAGATGACAGTTATGCTGGATTTTGGACAGAATGATGAATTTTGAGATGTTAGAGGTTGCTGTTAGAAATATGACAGTAGGACTTAGTGATAATAATGATGTACGGTAGCAGAATAACAGTGGGGATTAATGTATTATTAATATACAACTGAATTATTAGTGAGATGTGATTATTAGAGTTGTGTTTGATAATTATGATGAACAAACGATGTTTGATGAATAAGTAATGTTTAACAAATTACTTTGAGATGTTTATGAGATGTTATGATTGAGATGTTGTTGTTTGAGATGACTGAAATGTTGTCATTTTGATGATTGAGATGTTACTGTTTTGAGATGTGTTTTGAGATGTTGTTAACTGAGTGTGTTATTACATTCATGGCATACATTGCATTATTTTGAGATGGCCTGGATTGGCAAATTTTGAGTTGGGAGTTCTGCTCCAAAGGCTATGCCTTATTTGATG
This sequence comes from Vicia faba, assembly GCA_948472305.1. Taxonomy (NCBI): domain Eukaryota; kingdom Viridiplantae; phylum Streptophyta; class Magnoliopsida; order Fabales; family Fabaceae; genus Vicia; species Vicia faba. The sequence continues at coordinate 927,629,439 of OX451741.1, read as the reverse complement.
CCTCTATTAATTGGCAGATTAGATTTTTGAGATGGGAGTTCTGCTCCAACGGTACCACATGCATTTGCATAGTTTTAAGTCGCATTTTATGATTGAATAATGAAGTGTATTTGATGTTGGTGAATGAATATATATGCTGTAATTATTTTTGATTATGAGATGAGAAGTGGTGATGTGATTGATCTAATTTAATATATTAATTATCATGCGCTTTATTATATTGTTAGATATCTCACCCCTTATGTTTGAATGTTGCCCCTATGTTGGTAACGTGCAGGTAATCGAGAGTGAAGGATGTATACCTTCAATAGATCGAGTCGGTGTCATTGCTCTGATATGTAACACTCGTGGGGATGAACGCTTGCTGATTTTTGATTGCTGATTTTTAGTTGTTGAACTTTTAAATTGAATTATTATTAATTAAGAGATGTTTAGAAGTTGTTGTTTTATTTAAGGATGTTATTGAAGATTTCCGCTGCGTAGTTGTTGAATTATTTAATGAAAGATGTTATGTTGTTAGTTCATCCGATGTTTTGAAAAAGTGTTATATATCCATGATGAAGGCAATGAATTTGTTAGAAGAATTTGTGGCGTCCCGATTCATTTTTATGTGTGATACGGTGGGAGAACTGACTTGGGATTTTGCGTTTGTGTTCGCAAATGTTTCAGTTTAGCAAGAGTCGCCATCGATTTTTTATTTTATCCTAAGAAAAGGTTAAAAAGCACAGGAAAGACCTTTGAGATGTTTTCTTGGGTTCGGGGAGTAGATTATAGAAAGGGAAGGTATTAGCACCCTTTCTATCCATGGTTATCCATGGGCTCTTAGATACTTGCTTAGATCACTTGCTTTGCTTTTCAATTGTTTGAAATGGTGCTCTTCAATTGTTTGAAATGGTGCTTTGTGTGTGGTTTTGAAAGATGTTTTGAAAAGAGTCCATCGTTGTGGCAACCTTTGTAATGATTCTTGTTTGAATGTATACAAAGGTATTTTTGTGTTTTGAAAAGTTTTCAATGTTTGAAAGTAGGGTTTTGAAATTGTGTTGTGGAGTGTGTTTTGAAGATAGCAAGGATGGTTTTGCAAGCTTTGATCAAGTAACTAAGAGTTATCTACCCTATTTTACTCAAAGATCTTTCTTATGTTTTTAACCCTTTTAACAGTGTTGTTTCACCATTGTATTTGGTGAACAACCTTGTGTTAGGATGTTAAACGGGACAGGCGCGGGTCATCGTATAGACCATGATAGCAATTGTGTCAAGTATTTTTGGCAATTTTCTTGAGGGACTTGATCATTTTGTTTAGGCAACTCAGATAGCGTCATCGAGGGACTATGATCTTTTGTTTTGTTTTTGTTTTGCCAAAGCACTTGACATGCATATCATGGCCCATTTTTGAAGGCAACAAGTGGATTGAAACCCTAGGGGTGCAAGTGTGCATTGTGTTTGTTTTCATGCATTGTTGTCTTTTGGTTAGGTCAAGCTAATTGTTGATTTTATTTTGCATACAAACCCTAGGTCTAATCATGGCATAATTGAAAGCATAAAGGTGCGAGAATTTTAAATTCTACACTATTACAACATGATATAGGGAGGGGGTACAAATTTGAATTGGGGATTATTTTGTAAGTAATTAAATTCTAAATTATTACAACCAAATCGAATGTTTAAAGCATAACAATTAAATGTACACTATTTAAATAAATACAATAAATAAATGTTAGATAAAATGTGTTATGCAAAAAAAAAGATTTTTTATGTATGTAAAAAGTATTTTTATGTGAAAGGTAAATGAATAAAAAGTCAATTTTAATTATTTTGTTTTTTAGGGCAAAAACCCTAATTTCTTAAATAAATGGTATTATTTATTATTTGTACATAATAATGTATTAATTTGTAAAAAATATAAGTATATTGAAAAAATGGTATTTTAGTATAAAATATTAATAAAAATAAAAATGTATTATTCTTGTGTTTTTTGTCCTACTTATTTAATAAAATATGTATATATATGTATTAAATATATTAAGTATATTAAGTGTGTATAAAAATAAAATAAATTATTTACAAAATGTATACATTTCAAGAAAATATTTTCAAATATGTATAAAACTAATAAAATAAAAATAAAAGTATTTTTTACATTATTTTTACATTTAAACAAAAAATAAATATAAAGTATTTAATGTATTAATACAAGAAGTAATTAAAATAAATACCAAATAAATATAAAAATTTATGAAAATATTTTTTAGTATTTTTTTATATTAGAAAATAAAATATCAAAATCAGAAATGAAATAAAAATGCAAAAATGACAAATATACAAGAAATGGGTCAGGGGGTGTAAAAAGAAAAGAGGGGGTGCCAAAAGCAAGCCTGTATAGGCCCAGCCCAAAGACAACTTCATCTTCTTCCTTTGAACAAGAACACGCGCGCTTCTGTACACAAAATGTTATCTCCTGATTCCTTACTTTTTTGACAAAACTCATAACATGAAACTTGTAGAGCATCAAACAACGAATCTAACCATATAAAAAACTTAAGCTAACTCTCAAAGACCAGAGAGAATTTCTCTGGCCCTAATTCTTAACCTAGTTTTTTCAGAAAGTTCATGAACAAAATTCTCCTAGCACGATTAATATAAATGAAAACTAAGCACATGTATGGTTTCAGGGCTATGAATACAACATCTTTCATTCACAAACCTAAGTCTAACTATTCCTAAATAGAGAGATAGAAGTTCATGAAATACATGTTTCAGTTGACTTCGAGCTGGACAATGCAGCAAATTCCAAGGGTGCTTGAGGTTCTTTTGAGCTTGCCTAAGGTCCACTGAAGCTTTCCCAATGCTTGGCTTGTTTTGAAGTAGTCTGAATTGTGATACAGAACTCAACATGTAAAGATTTCAAACAAAAATGGCAATGTGTGTTAACGGTGTTACAACTAGCAATGGAGGTCTGGGATAGTTCAGGTGAGTTGAATGGAAGATATTGGAACAAGTTTGAGGCCAAACGCACGAGGCAAAGTGGAGATGGAGGTGATTCTGCAGGGCTTGCCCTGTTTTGCAGAAAAATGAGGATTTTGTGTACAAGGAGGTTTTAGGGGTCAAGGCTCGTGCTTCTGACTTGTGAGGATATGCAAAACTTGTTTTACAACTTTGTTCTTGTTGGTTTTATCAGATATGAGAGATACAAGCTTTTGGCCCTTTGACTTGTTTTGAAAGCAAAATTGGAAGTGAAGTATGATAGGCATGTACATGCTATCTCCAAGCATGCACCAACTTCTTGTACTATTCCTGAGATTGTGGAGCTTGTTTGCTGCAAAGGAAGAAAGTCCAAGGCTCAAGAAAAATCAATTTGACATAAAGTCCCCTTTATGAAAATGGAAGTGTGGCCTTTATGCTTAAAATGGCAATGTTCATTGTACAAAGCTATCTTGATCAGAACAATGCCAATATCCAATGTATTTGCATTCAATTTTTGAGTGTAAATTGGTTTAGAGGCCTGTAATCATGTACTAAGCTATCTTGGTCAGATTTGCAACTTGGTATGAACATGTATTGGCCATGGATCAAAGTGAGTTTTTGCCAACTTCAAGTATTCGATTCTCCCTAACCACAAATGTGTTTGAGGAGTTCTTGGACAATTTGGAAAGCTTGCAACATGTACTATAATCCATCTTTGAAATGCAGCTTTAAACTCCAAGTGGAACTATGTGAAAAATGGACAAGAAGATGGGTCAAAATCCTGCCTAAACTAGGGCAAAATTTCTCTAAGTTAAACGTTTTAGGTACCCTTGTTCCAAAAATCATAACTTGAGATACAAGCTTCTTTTGAGACAACTTTGTGAATCAAACTTGTAGACTTTGTGATGGACTACAACTTTCATGTTGCAAGTTTTGTTTGAATCCATTTTTATCTTGGTGAAAAAGTGGGACAAAGTTAGGAAAAAATGAGAAAATTTTATAACTTAGAAAATTTCTAAGTTATGAAATTTTTCCATTTTAAACCCTAATTTGCATTTTTGGGTTTCTTGATGAACAAGTTTCATAATTTTACATGTCTTGATGAAAAATGACCTTTGGCACTTGATTTTGACCAAAAAGTCAAAGTTTGACTTTTCAGTATACAGTTAAATTTTGATCAGTTGACTGAAAAATTCATTTGTCCATCCTATGCATTTGAGATCTTTTGAACTTGTTGAATGGGTCAAGACAATGTCATTGAGTCCTTGAGTCCATGGTTGAGCTTGATTTTCCATTGTCTAGGTCAAACAATCAAAAATTGCCTTTGTACAATCAAAACCCTTAAAATGACCATTTTGCCCTTTTGATGATCTGATCAAATTTCTTGTGGAATTGTGATCCAAACTTGATCAAATGGTTCATATGAGTTCATAATGTTGATGTGGGTCAAAATGAGGTTTGACTGTCAATTGGCCACAGTTGACTTTTTCCTTAATACAGCTAATTTCTAGGTCAATTGTCCAATTGATTGGGCAAAAATTTGAATCAAGGCTTGAAACTTGGTATGGACAAACTTGTGAGTCCAACATGAAGTATGAAAGTCAATTTGGGCATTGTAGGTCAAAACATCACTGTGTAAACTCAAACCCTAATTTAGGTCAATAGTGCAAGAATGTGTCTTGAGCAAAGATAACCCTAGCTTGATCTTGAATTCCAAGAGTCTTGTGATGAGAAATGCTGATGAAATGAGAGGGAAAATTTTGGGGTACAATAGTTGCCCCTGTTCAATCTTCTTGAACCTGAAGAGTTAGATTGGCAAGTTTGCCTTTCGCGACTCGAAGGTAAAAGAGGATTGGACACCAGAGTGCCCGTAAATTTGCACTCGTCAGAATATAACTGAGGAAATGGGCTTAAAGATGCCATTTAGAGATGGTAGAATCTTGCTGGAGATGGGCTTAAAGATGTCATCCAAGAATGTTTGTTGAATTGCACTGTGGTAGGTCAGAAGAATGAGCATCAAAATGGTATCCGTGTCTGGAATGCATTTTGAACTGTATCTGGAGACTGAGTCTGTATGAGCGAAAGAATGGCGTCCGTGTCTGGAGCGTATCTGAGTTGTAGCTGTATTTGAGTTTTGAATGAATATCAGAATGACTGCCGTGTCTGGAGTGTATCTGTATTGTATCTAAATTCTGAATGAGCGACAGAGAAACATCAGTGTATGGAGCATCTCTGGGCTGGGGATAAATTCTGAATGAGTGGCAGAATGGCAACCATTTTTGGAGCGTATCTGGACTGTATCTGAAGTTGAGATCTGTATGAGTAGTAGAATGACTTCCGTGTCTGGAGCGTATCTGGATTGTATCTGAAATTGAGATATGTATGAGTAGCAGAATAACTTCCGTGTCTGGAGTGTATCTGAGACTGTAACTGGGATCTGAATAAATGACAGAATGACTTCCGTGACGACTGCACTGGGGAGAATCAAACTGCTGGTGTAAAGGCTAGAATGGCGTCCATGCTTGGAGCGTATCTGAACTTGAGGTTGATAGTTGAATCTGAATGAGAGATAGAATGGATGTCGTGTCTGGAGCATATCTAGTATGTATCGGATTGCTGAAGTCTGAATGAGTAGTAGAATGACCGTCGTGTCTGGGGTGTATCTGTACTGTATTTTGACTTGAAATTCTGAATGAGTAATAGAATAACCGCCGTGTCTGGGGTGTATCCTTACTGTATCTGAATAATTGTTAACAATAGCCTTTTAATCTTATCCTGAAAAGGGTAAAATGTTAGCTAAAACACAAAGTTATGTTGTATGATATGTATGATGCAATGGACTGTGTTTCGTCAATGTTCATGATATATGAATGTAATGGTTATGCATGTAAGCTGAATAGCTGTCTCGCCGAGGAAAATAAATCCTTGATAACTGGAGATAAAGAAATATTTGACTGCTGTCGGGGAAAGTAAATCCTTGACCGATGCTGGGGATTCTAAAAATCTTTGATTACTGAAGATGAGAAATCCTTGCTGACTGCTAACTTCTTAGGGATTAAAGATCTCTGACTGTTGAGAAGGAGAAATCCTGGGACCACTGCTGGAGATTGAAAATCCTCGGCAATTTGTGGGGATTAACAAGGCCTTTGACAACTTCTGCAGGGAATGAGAATCCTTCATGACCTTCCTCGGAAATAGGGAAAACTCTGAAAAATATCTAATGGGGAGTTAAAACCTAGGAGGCTTCTTCTTAGAGAAATGAGACCGAGAATTTTCAATCTTGCTGGGAAATAACTCTATGGGGAAAATGTTCACTATTCTGGTTCTGCCGGGGATAGGATTTTCAGGGTTTTCGGGCTCCACTGGGGATCTTGAGGCTTAATTCTGATGGGAATTTTGAAACTTAACTCAGCTAGGGAATCAAGTTCTAGAATGCACTGGCTCCGCTGGGGATCCCGAAGCTTAACTCCGCTGGGGAATAATACTCCAAATTTTTAGCTTTGTTGAGAATCTGAATGATGTATCGTAGGGGATTTCTTCTGAAATGGCACAAAGATGTCTTCTTACACCTTCAACCTACCAGTAATTAGCCTTTTTCAATTTCGTTTTATTTGTAAGCAGTGATTATATTCAAATGCATATGCCTATTTAACAAAACATTGGACGTTTTCAAATAAAACATAAGTGTAAAAAGAAAAGAAAGGCAAGCAAATTTCTGTACTTTGAAGTATCTTTGTATTTAACTTTCGTGAGTATCTTTGTACAAAGGAGACAGACATCCTAGTAAGAGAATTTTTTCATAAAAATTGAAAAAAATTTATACAAAAGAAAGATGGCTATGTGTAACAATTCCATGGGATTCCCATTCTGCTATAGCCTTCACAACTCTGAATATCTTGTCCATTTGCTGCTTCATCCGCCGATGACTGGATTGATCAGAAGCTTGGAGCTTGTTGGTGAAGAGATTGTTCTTAAAGTGATCCGACGAGACATAGTCATATGCTTTAATTCCCTAACTTTTGCCTGGACCGCCCTTTCGGGTTTTCGATCCACCGGGAAACCCTTTTTTTCCCAAGTCGCCCTTTTGGGTTTTCAACTTGTCGGGTGTACATATTTTTTTTGTTTTATCCCTAATTTTTTCCTGAACCTCCCTTTCGGGTTTTCGATTCACCGGGATGCCCATTTTTTGCCCAAGTCGCCCTTTCGGGTTTTCAACTTGCCGGGTTGTTTTGTGTGTAGTATCTTTTGACTATGTCTGCATTCGCAGAGTGCGATAGGTCGTCGCCGTCCATGGTGGTAAGAATCATTGCTCCACCAGAAAAGATGCTCTTGATCACAAATGGTCCTTCGTAAGTAGGAGTCCACTTGCCCCTGGGATCACTTTGCGGTAAGATGATCTGCTTGATTACAAGATCTCCGACTTGATATAACTGACGCCTGACTTTCTTGTTGAAAGCCTTGATCATCCGTTTTTGATACGTCTGACCATGACAAACAGCAGTAAGTCGCTTCTCGTCGATTAAATTAAGTTGATCAAGCTGAGTCTGAATCCAATCGTCTTCACTCAAACCAGCGTCCTTAATAATCCTTAAGGAAGGAATCTGAACTTCCATGGGTAGAACAGCTTCCATGCCATACACCAAAGAAAATGGGGTTGCCCCTGTTGAAGTACGTGTTGTGGTACGATATCCATGCAGAGCAAACGATAACATCTCATGCCAGTCCTTGTAGGTGTCTGTCATCTTTTGAATGATCTTCTTGATATTTTTGTTCGCGACTTCAACAACACCGTTCATCTTCGGCCGATAGGGAGATGAATTGTGATGATAAATCTTGAACTGTTCGCATAGAGCGGTGATCATAGTGTTGTTCAAATTTGTACCATTGTCTGTGATGATCCTGTCAGGGACACCATACCGGCATATGAGGTTCTGCTTGATGAAGCGGACAACCATATTCTTTGTAACTGAGGCATAGGAAGCTGCCTCGACCCACTTGGTAAAATAATCAATAGCCACCAGGATGAAGCGATGTCCATTGGATGTCATGCGCTTGATCTCTCCAATCATGTCAATGCCCCACATTGCGAATGGCCAAGGAGCTGTTAGAACATTGAGAAGAACAGGAGGAATATGTATCTTGTCGGCATAGACTTGACATTTGTGGTAGGTACGGGAATGTTGATGACAATCAGCTTCCATGGTAGACCAGTAGTAGCCTTCCCTTAGAATATTCTTAGCCATCGTATGTCCGTTCAAATGGGTGCCGAATGTGCCACCGTGTATCTCATTCATGATCAACTCTGCTTCAGCTTTGTCCATACAACGAAGTAAAACACAATCATGGTTGCGCTTATAAAGGATGCCATTGCTTAGGAAGAACTTGGCAGCAAATCTCCTTAAGAACTTTTTGTCATTGACGGAAGCTCCTTCAGGGTATTCTCTAGTCTGGAGATACCTTTTGATTTCATGAAACCAGGGTTGTTCCACTACTTCTTCGGTATTAATCTCATGACAGTGTGCAGGTTCGTCCATTTGCTCGATGGTAATTTGGGGAGCCTCGTTATCCCAGTTGAGTTTAAACATAGAGGACATTGTAGCCAGAGCATCTGCTAGCTGATTTTCTTCTCACGGAAAGTGTTCGAAGGTAATCTGCTCGAAATGAGGCAATAATGTCAAGACGTGTTCTTTGTATGGGATAAGATTAGGATGTTTGGTATCCCACTCTCCTTTGACTTGATTGATAACCAAAGCCGAGTCCCTAAATACGACCAAAGATTTGATTCCCAAGTCTATAGCAGCCTTGAGACCAAAGATGCAAGCTTCATATTCAGCCATGTTGTTGGTACCGCTGAAGCAAAGTCCGGCAGTGAAGGGTGTATGGCAACCTTCCGGAGAAATGAGTACCGCACCGATACCGTTGCCAAGTGAATTTGAAGCACCATCGAAGTACAGGGTCCATCGGGATCCTTGTTCAGGTCCGTCATACGGTCTGTTACCTTCAATGTTGTCCAATGTCATGATGTCCTCGTCAGGGAAGTCGAATCTCATAGATTGGTAATCTTCGACGGCTTGATGAGCTAGATGGTCAGCTAGTACACTCTCTTTTATAGCTTTTTGGGTAGTATATTGGATATCATACTCAGTCAGGATCATTTGCCATCTAGAGATTCTTCCAGATAAAGCAGGCTTCTCGAAGATATACTTGATCGGATCCATCTTGGAAATCAACAAAGTGGTATGAGTCAACATATACTGCCTTAGCCGGCGAGCAGCCCATACCAAAGCGCAGCAAGTTTTCTCGAGCAGTGAGTAGTGAGTCTCACAGTCGGTAAACTTTTTGCTAAGGTAATAAATGGCATGCTCTTTTCGGCCAGACTCGTCATGTTGGCCCAACACGCACCCTATTGAGTTATCCAAAACAGTCAGATACATGATTAACGGCCTTCCTTCGACGGGTGGCATCAAAATAGGAGGTTCTAGTAAATACTCCTTGATCTTATCAAAAGCAACTTGACAATCATTGTTCCATTCAACTACCTGATCTTTCTTCAACAGTTTGAAAATTGGCTCACAGGTAGATGTCAGGTGAGAGATGAACCTCGCAATATAGTTCAAGCGTCCCAAGAATCCTCTAACCTCCTTTCCAGTACGGGGGGAAGGCATTTCTTGTATAGCCTTTACTTTAGCTAGATCAACCTCAATGCCTTTGTTGCTGACAATAAATCCCAGAAGTTTACCAGACCTAACTCCAAAAGTGCACTTGCTTGGGTTTAGTCTGAGCTTATACTCCTTCAACCTGGCAAACAGCTTTTGCAAATGATCAAGGTGTTCTTCTTTTGTCTGTGATCGAGCTATCATATCGTCTACGTAAACTTCGATCTCATGATGTATCATATCATGAAACAAAGCTACCATGGCGCGTTGATAGGTTGCCTCTGCATTCTTCAGTCCGAATGGCATCACTTTGTAGCAGAAGGTACCCCATTGTGTGACAAAAGTAGTTTTCTCCATGTCCTCGGGGGCCATTTTGATCTGGTTATATCCCGAGAATCCATCCATGAAGGAAAAAACCTTGTGTTGAGCTGTGTTGTCAACCAAAATGTTGATATGTGGCAGTGGAAAATCGTCTTTAGGGCTAGCCCTATTTAAATCCTGATAGTCCACACACATTCTGACTTTGCCGTCCTTCTTAGGCACGGGCACAATGTTAGCCACCCATTGTAGATAGGAAGTAACAGCCAGAAAGCCAGCGTTGAATTGCTTCATAACCTCAGTGTTGTACCCCAAAATTTGCCCTCGCATTTTTCCACAAGATATCACAGCTTCAGGCGTTTCCTGATTTTTCAGATTGGCTCAAGAATCAGACAAACGGACTTTTCTCGTCAGTCAAACAAAAATTAGGGTTTTATTGATTTTTCAGGGCTCTGGATTGTTTCACACAGTTGGCTTAGGGTTTTGGTTGATTCTGGATTAACTTTGATCAGGTGAATGCTCTTTGGCATTTAATCAGGAAGTAGGGTTTGTGCGCGCGTTCTCAGGAAGGTCTAAATTCTACAGTGTTTTGCAAGACATTCCGAGATTTGGGTTGAATTCGCATTATTTGATTTAATCAGTAAAAGGCTGCAGTTGGTTTGAATTCACGTTCGTTTTGATTGAACCAGTCAAAAGAGATAGGCAGTTTGGATTTACAGTGTTTGGTAAGAATCAGTGAAAAGGAGGGAATGTGTCTGATCAATTGCTGTGATTAACTGTTTATTTTGCCTTGAACATTGGAAGCATCAAGTTTTATTAATCAGTACTGAAATATTGTTTAGTTAATTATTTATTATTCTAAAGATTAAATAAGTTGGAATTTATTTTCAATTTATTTTAATTTAAAGAACTATAAATAATAAACGAACAATTGAAGAAGAGAATAATTAATTAAATGAAAGGACTTTTATTTATCTTTAAGTCATTTGTATAAATTGTTTTTGTTTACAAAATGTTGACAAAAATAATGTTACATTTATTTAAAGCTAAATAAAAGACTATCCTAATTATTTTTCTAATCTTCAAATCTTCATCCGCTATCCCTCGCTCCAGTGCTCCATTTTTTATCTGCAAAAGAAAAGAGAAAAGTCAAATAACAGTCAAAAAGACAGATAAAATTACAGTCATCATTAAGGGCCACTGATGGGGATCAGTTAACCCTCTCTGCAAATCACGGGATTGCTCCCGGTTCACAAAGAGGGACGAGTTTTATTTGCTAAAGTATGAATGCACAAAAGCCAAATTGCATAATTCAAAGTGTCAAACTGCATAAATTCAAAATCTCAAACTCCAAGTTCAAACCCAACTAAAAATCAAATTGCAACTTTCTGTCAAAATCCAAAAGTACAACTTTCTGCCAAAAATATAAAGCATACTGTCACAAAGATATCAAGCTGGCCAAAGAAGATATGCAGAGAAAATGGGATATGCAAGCAACTACACTTTCATCATTTCCCCATGTGACCCTTTCAGAAAAGTACAGCAACAAACATATTTTAACATATTCAACTGTACTGAGAGAGGAGAGTGGAGAGATAAAAAGTAAGCAGGTTTTTAGGCTTTAGGCAGAAGAAAGAAATATACAAAAAAGAACTGAACACAGAACCAAAAAGAGAGGATAAACTGTTAAGCCTCATCCTGTCTAAACAGACAAGCATAAACATACAAAACCTTCCATCTGGTAAAAACCAGCATAACCTCCAAACACATAACCTGCAAACAAGCCACGCAAAAACACAAATAATTAACCTGCATTAGCCTAACCTGCCTGAAAGGCATCAAACCTGAAGCATAATAAACCAGTTCAAGCCTGAAGCACAGCCCTGCCTGAAGCCTAACAAAAAGAAGTCTAAAACCTGTTCAAGTTCATCAGCCTTACCAACCAAAGCTTCAAAACCCGGCCTAACCATCAAAACCTGTCAAGCCCTTAAACTCTAAGAGCCAAAAACCCTTAACCTGCTATTTCACAAACCTTAAACTCAAACACCTCCAGCAAAACCTGTCCAGTTCAAACCTTAAACATTCAAAGCCTAATCATCAAAAACCAGCATATGCTAAAAAACCCTTGTGCCTATCATCACATTCAAAACAATCAAACCTACTGTCAAACTTAAACCTGCAATGGCCTAATAAACCCACCTACTGTCGAAAACAAAACCTGCATTAGCTTTACCTTCAAAAGCCACAAGACCAAACCAAGTCCTAAACTGATAAGCCTTAACCATAAAAGCCTCAGACCTGCAATCATACTGCCTAAAACCAGTGAAATCATAGCATACTGCATAATACCATCCAAACATCAAGCCCTCAGTGAATACATCATTGGGCAAAAGGCAACTCAAAGCAAAGTACCAAGGCAACAAACATTTCAAAAAGCAACTCAAAAGGCAAATCGTTCAGAAGCAACATCAAAGCATACAAGCGAGGCCCCTCAGAACTCTGAGTTCATCATAAGGTGGAAAAAGAAGCAACAAGCATATAGTGGCAAAGAAGAAGAAGAAAGAAGCGAATATCAAAATTAGGTTTTCAATTCATCATTAAACCCAATAAACAAAAGAAATACACAAAGATACCAGGAAGCTCAAAGAGTCCAGCATCGCGCCTCCGCCTCTCCCTCCGCCCTTGGCCTCCTAGCCTTCCTCACCTTCCTTCCTCCTTCTCCAGGTAGTATTTCACCCTCACTTTTCTTTCATGATACCTCAACAATCATTGCAATAAGAATAAGAATCAGAATTGAACATAAATCACAACATGCGCAATCTTAACAAACCCTAACGAATTACAATTGAAATTGTTACCTAATTCTGTCGCCTTAACATTGCCGTTGGAGGGAAGAGGAAAAGGAGGCATAGAAGCTGGTGGCCTTGGGCTGAAGAACTCAGAGACGAACTCAGAAGTTGGCAAGATAGAACGATCGGAGAAGATGAAAGCGAACGAATGCCGCCGCTGCCACATTCTCAAACCCTAAAATCCTTCTCTGTAGACAAAAACAACTAACCCTAAAACGTTTGTCTGCATTTCTGGGCCTTGCCCGTTTCAAACTTTAAGCCCATTCTTTTCAAAACATTTTTAACATCTTAACATTAACCACTATTTTTATATAATTCATATAATACTAATTTCATTTCATTTTTCTTTACACTAAACTATACCTTTTCTTATATTAACATAGTTAAATAGAAATACACCATGACAATAACATACTAATATTTTAATACGAAATATAATGTAATTAGGATGTTAAACCCTTTTTTTTTCTTCATTAAAATACTTTTTGTACATACAAATAAAGAACCATTTTTTATTATACCATGTAATAAAAATTGAAAATACCTTTTTCTTTTAATTAAGATATCTTTTGTACAAACAAATAAAGATACATTTTATACATCATTTAATTAGAATTTAAAGCATTTGATTAAAACATTTCTTTTTATACATATTAAGAGATTACAAGACTAATTAATTAAATGAACATGTAATTTTTCTTTAAGTTAAACAATACTTAATACACATTAATTTCACATTGTCGCACCGGTAAATAATTACATACCTACACACGTACACTTACACAATATATTTACATTGCTCCTATACACATTTGTTTATCTTATACATTGATATACGTTATTTACATTTGATCGCAAATTCGATTTGGTTGTAACTTATTGGATACTATAAGTCTCATCCCCATTCATAAACATGTACCCCCACTCCCGGATACTTATTTTGTAATAGTGTAGACTTTAAATTCTTGCAATTTACCGCTTTCAATTATACCATGGTTAGACCTAGGGTTTGCATGTACATAAAATCAAATGCTAGATAGCCTAATACAAGACAAATACATGAAATCAATACACAATCACACTTGCACCCTCTAGGGTAATCCCACATATTGCCTTCCAAAATGGGCCATGCTTGCACGTCGAGTATCTTTGGCAAAACAAATTCAAATGATCATAAGCCCCTCGATGACGCTTTCGAATGTTGCCTAAAACGGAATGATCATAGTCCCTTCAAAGCAAATTGCCTAAGACACTTCGCATCATTGCATTCATGGTCCATACGATGACCCGCGCCCGTCCCGAACAAACTTCCTAAACGCAAGATTGCCCACCAAATTCAATGGTGGAACAAAATTGTTAAAAAGGGGTTAAAACATAACAAAAACCTTTGAGTACAATAGGGTAGATAAAACTCTTAGTTACTTGAGATCAACTTGCAAAAACACTTGCCTTCTTTTCAAAATCACAATCCACAACACTTTCAAACAAACTCTCAAAAACATTTGAAACATCTTTTCGAAAAGATCCACACTTTTGTAAAACACTCAAACACGAGTCAAATACATTGGTCACCTAAGACAAGGCATCTCTTCAAAAACATTTTCAAAACACATACCCACACCACAATTTCAAGCAATCGAAAATCAAGGCAAGTGATCTAAAAAACCAAGTAACTAAGAGCCCATGGATAACCATGGATGAAAAGGGTGCTAATACCTTCCCTTTTCATAATCTACCCCCCGAACCCACGAAATATCTCAAAAGGTTTTTGCTGTGCTTTTTTTAACCTTTCCTTTAGGATAAAATAAAAAGTCGGTGGCGACTCTTGCTCAACCGCACAAGTGCGAATACGAACGCAAAACCACAGCCAGTTCTCCCACCGTATCACAGAACTGGCGACTCTGCTGGGGAGAATTTTAAAGCGGGGTTACCTTAGGGTTTAGATCACCTTTATTTTCGATTGATTGCTTTGTTTGCTTTTACATTTGTGGGCTTTGTATCGGAGTTTCATAGATCCTAACCCGGATCTGGGGGAAACCTTTTTAGGTAGCATAATCTGCGAGGGACCTGTCCGGGGTATACCGACATGGGTGAAGCAGTGGCTACGTTGGTGTGGCGCCTTGGTCTGTACCGATATCCCTCGTGTTGAAACGGGGAGAATATGGGTCATTCAAGGAGTCATTAAGCACCAACCGACCTTAGAACCCTAAATTGACCCAACTTGGCCATTAGAACAGTAGCAGTATGCTACACTCATTGAGGCTAAACTCTCGCGATGGTTCCAGCCGCAAGAAAAGATAGCGATGTTGGAGTTATGACCGATCGAGGGTAGCCAATGATTTGAGATCCTCTAGAACCCGGTTACTTTTGATAGGACAGGTTTTAACCAACGAACTGAAAAAGGGTAGTACCTGAACCCCATGCAAGCCTAAACCTAAGGACTTGTTTGCTTTGTGTGAATATGTTTGCCTGTATATACACTCACTTGCTTGTGCATACATGTACATAACATCATGACATCATACCATAGCATTTTCAATAACCATTTCGAGGATCTCGAGGGTTCTTTTGATGCAGGGTTACGTTGAACCAGACATCTACCAAGGGGCAAGATGTTCCTCCTCTAAACAAAGTTCTCCAGTCAAAGTTCAAGTACAACAACTTAAATCAGTGGCTATGACCCACTTGACATGGTGAGCTTGATTCTCGTGGAAGGACATCCACCGATACAAAGCTCTCCAATCAAAGATCAAGTGCAACAACTTGAATCAGTGGCTATGACCCACTTGACATGGTGAGCTTGATTCTCGTGGAAGGACGTCCGTCGGTGCAGAGATCTCCAATCCAAGAGCAAAGTTTAACCTCTAACATTTTCTTGTGTTTACCCCAAGAGATCCTCGAAAGCATGCATCCCCATACCATGCATTGCATTTTGACAGTCTTTCCTTTTTCAGGTTTCCTTACTCTCCTGCTGTTTATTTCAGCAAGAGATGGCTCTAGAAAGGTCTGTCAAAGACATCCAAGACCAGACTGCTCAGCTGCAGGAGATGTTCCTGAACTTGTCTCTGGGGCAAGAAGAGATGAAAGCTCTCCTCACAAAGAGCTTGGAGAATTCCAACAATGCCAGGAGTGATCAGCTGGCGGAGCTGCAGTTTGATCTGACAACCTTGAGGACCCAAATGATGGGACAGTTGGTGGGCCAGATGGCTCTCATCCAAGACCTATCTCAAAGACAAGAGGAACTCAGAGTTCTTGTCCGCCAACTACTTCCAAACAACCAACTGGTGCAAATATCTGAGGTCGAAGAGCAAGTCACCGCTCAGCCTCCATCCACTCAAGAGGACAAGGGGAAAGCTCCTTTTCTTGCTTCAGGGTCACAAGCCCATCAACAACCTCGCCAGCGTCAACGGGGTAATCGGCGTAAGCAAGAAACGTCGGGAAGACAGTTCACGGAGACTGAAATACCATCATTCTTTATACTGAAGCGTCTGTTGGAAGTCAACTTGCTTACCGTAAAGGACCCTCCTCAAAAGCTCAATACCTCATCTCCTAACTATCATCCCGACGCATTTTGTGTTTACCACTCCTACAGCCCGGGACACGACACCAACGACTGTTGGGCCTTGAAGAACAAGATTCAAGATCTGATCGAAATTGGGGTGCTGGAATTCATGCCAGACGGTGAGATGAAAATCTTCCGTTAAAGGGTTCTCCACTTGAAGTGACGAAGTTCAAGCTGAAAGACTTTTGCTTCTTTTTGAATTTTCAAAGTTGTAATTTCTTTTGCTGTCAAATAATTATTTGTTGATGTTAAACTCTGTTTTCATTAATGCATTGCATATGTTTGTCTTGAACTCATCCATTCGTTTCACTACTCTTATGCTTTTCTTTATGATATTTAACTCTTGATAAAAAGCTGCAAGCCTTTAGAGGGAGGATGACGAAACAATACCGTGATCTTATACAGTATGCTTCTGAACAGACCTTGCTGATGATGTACAGGCATTTCTTTCAATTCCCAAACACTGGAGTTATAAGGAAGTTAATCCCTAGTCAACCCCTTCGAGCCAAAGAAGTAGGAGTTTTCTGTTCTAAACAATCAAAACCTTTGATATAAACCTGGGGCAGGGTAGTATCTCAGTTAATTCAAAGAAAATGTGCATTGAAGTCGCAAACTCTCAGTTCGTAATACAACGAACGATGTCAAAAAAAAAGCATTCCTTTAGAATCAAAAGACAAGGGTGGTTCCCTATCACATAGACAGTCAATCTCTCAAAAAGAGAAAAAGCCCACCAAGCCAAAATCTGTAAAGGAGGCTTAAGAAAGTTGGGGCATCCCGCTGACTGTAATCCCGAAAAATGGGAACAGTCAGGCAAAAGTTAGGATAACAAATCAAAATCAAAATAGTGAGGTCATTACAAAATCCTCAACAACATGAAAAATGTTGAAAAAAAGAAAAGAAGAGATGATGACTGTCTCCCCAAATTCAACTGGTGAACCATCGCCCAAAAGTCGTTCAAAACTCAAAACAGAGTATGACGCACAATTAACTGAGCTTAGGTTGGAGAACATCACGAAGAGCGGGTGGGTACAAATGTACTTTGAGCCTATATCCTTTGTTTCTTAAACCGTGAATCAGGCCACGTTACAACCCTTCAGAAGTCCTAATTGAAGCATGGGTTAGTTCGAAAGCATACTGTTACAAAAGGTATCCTGACTCCTGTAGGGCTTTACTCTAAATCTTGTGTTAACTTGTCTTATGAAAAGTTTTCTGCTAAAAAACGCATTCTTCAAAACTTCAAGACAAACATAAACTTTGCATTACTTGAATATCATTGTCTGCAGTTGGCTTTTTGTTTGACAGCGAAGAAATTCATACAGCGAATGTTCGGAGGAACGAAAACTCTCTCAGTAAGCAAAATCACTTCAAAGGGACGACACTTCCTTTACTAATCTCTTATCCGCAAGGGGCATGACATGTCACAATTCAATTAACCTGGGGCAGTCCAGTCAAGATTCAACAGATCTTTCAAAGTTCAATTAACCTGGGGCAGTCCAGTCAAGATATCAAGAAATCTCTCAATATGCAGAGTAATCTGATTCAAGACTCCTCCTCCACCACTTGCGGCATTCGAATGTCAAAAGTGTTCAACAAATCAACTATTACAATTCCATATTCGACTCCTGTATCCAGCCAGGGCATATATTTTGACCATATTTCCAGACTCGATTCCTGTATCTAGCCAGGGCACGTCTGAAGAGTTCGAAGATTCGATTCCTGTATCCAGCCAGGGCATGTCTATCAACTATCACATTTCCAGATTCGACTCCTGTATCCAGCCAGGGCATATCTATTGACCACATTTCCAGGCTCGATTCCTGTATCTAGCCAGGGCACGTCTGAAGAGTTCGAAGATTCGATTCCTGTATCCAGCCAGGGCATGTCTATCAACTATCACAATTCCAGATTCGATTCCTGTATCCAGCCAGGGCATATCTGTTAACCACATTTCCAGATTCGATTCCTGTATCCAGCCAGGGCATATCTGTTGACGACTATTTCCAGATTCGACTCCTGTATCCAGCCAGGGCACGTCTGAAGAGTTCCAGATCAACACCTGTAACAAGCCAGGAAAACATCTGTGGACGACCGATTGTAGACCAACACCTGTAACAAGCCAGGAATTTATCTACATCACCACTTGGGGCATTCGAATGTCAAAAGTGTTCAAAAACCCGATGCAGTTTTACACGGACTCATCGTCAGGAAATCCTACACAGATCTCCTCAAAACAGGAAGACCCCAGTAGTTTGGCATACAACCCAAGCTTCTGATTCTCCCAACAGTGGTCCCAAGACCTATCATTTTCAACAATTGAAGACTCCTGCCCTCCACAGCAGCAGCCAAGGATTTATTTTCCCCGGCAACAATCAAGATTCTTTTATCTTCAGCTATCCAGGATTCATTTATCCTCAGCATTAGCTCATCAGCTTACATGCGCATTCATCCCATTCATGTCATAAACATTGATGTCACATACATTGCATCATGCATCATGACATTGCATACGATTAACCCTTTGCCTTTTCAGGTAAGATCAGTCGACAGACACAGATCATCTTCCGAGATTCATCCAGAAATAGTTCAGATATGACCCAGACACGGCGACATTCTGATACTTATTCCAGACTCATCCAAATGCAGCTTTACACGAGCTCATCATCAGGAAACCCTACACCGGTTCCTCTTCAAGACGTCTGAAAACAGTTTACGGATTCTTCCCAACAACGGATGTCAATCTACCAACTTGTTCAGACGCAACTTTTAAAAACAGTTTACGGACGCTTCCCAACAACGGATGCCGCTCTATTGCTTATTCAACTCCAAGACTTCTGAAAATAGTTCACGGGTTCTCCAAGTAACGGATGTTAATCTACCAACTTGTTCAGACTCTTCTCAACTTTTGAAAACAGTTTACAGATTCTTCCCAACAACGGATGTTAATCTACCAACTTGTTCAGACTCTTCTCAACTTTTGAAAACAGTTTACGGACGCTTCCCAACAACGGATGCTGCTCTATTGCTTATTCAATCTCAACTCCTTAAAATAGTTTACGGATTCTCCGAAACGTGGATGTCAATCTATTGCTTGCTCAGACCCCCGATTCAGAGATGTTCCAAAACATGGGTGGCTTTATGATACTTGTCCACTCACCATTGACATACAGTTCAACATAACCAGATGGCATCTATAAGCCCATCCTCCTACCAACAGTCACCAGATGGCATCTTTAAGCCCATCACCAAATGGCATCTCTAAGCCCATTCCCCGACAAGATTCTATCGCACCCGATGGCATCTTTAAGCCCATCACCAAATGGCATCTTTAAGCCCATCACCAAATGGCATCTTTAAGCCCATTCACCTCTACCATCATATCGCCGAGCGCAAATTTTCTGGGTACTTTAGTGTCCAATCTTCTTTTACCTTCAAGTCGCGAAAGGCAAACTTGCCAATCTAACTCTTCAGGTTCAAGAAGATTGAACAGGGGCAACTTATGTACCCCAAAATTTGCCCTCGCATTTTTCCACAAAAAATCACAGCTTCAGGCGTTTCCTGATTTTTCAGATTGGCTCAAGAATCAGACAAACGGACTTTTCTCGTCAGTCAAACAAAAATTAGGGTTTTATTGATTTTTCAGGGCTCTGGATTGTTTCATACAGTTGGCTTAGGGTTTTGGTTGATTCTGGATCAACTTTGATCAGGCGAATGCTCTTTGGAATTTAATCAGGAATTAGGGTTTGTGCGCGCGTTCTCAGGAAGGTCTAAATTCTACAGTGTTTTGCAAGACATTCCGAGATTTGGGTTGAATTTGCATTATTTGATTTAATCAGTAAAAGACTGCAGTTGGTTTGAATTCACGTTCGTTTTGATTGAACCAGTCAAAAGAAATAGGCATTTTGGATTTACAGTGTTTGGTAAGAATCAGTGAAAAGGAGGGAATGCGTCTGATTAATTGCTGTGATTAACTGTTTATTTTGCCTTGAACATTGGAAGCATCAAGTTTTATTAATCAGTACTGAAATATTGTTTAGTTAATTATTTATTATTCTAAAGATTAAATAAGTTGGAATTTATTTTCAATTTATTTTAATTTAAATAACTATAAATAATAAACGAACAATTGAAGAAGAGAAGAATTAATTAAATGAAAGGACTTTTATTTATCTTTAAGTCATTTGTATAAATTGTTTTTGTTTACAAAATGTTGACAAAAATAATGTTACATTTATTTAAAGCTAAATAAAAGACTATCCTAATTATTTTTCTAATCTTCAAATCTTCATCCGCTATCCCTCGCTCCAGTGCTCCATTTTTTATCTGCAAAAGAAAAGAGAAAAGTCAAATAACAGTCAAAAAGACAGATAAAATTACAGTCATCATTAAGGGCCACTGATGGGGATCAGTTCACCCTCTCTGTAAATCACGGGATTGCTCCCGGTTCACAAAGAGGGACGAGTTTTATTTGCTAAAGTATGAATGCACAAAAGCCAAATTGCATAATTCAAAGTGTCAAACTGCATAAATTCAAAATCTCAAACTCCAAGTTCAAACCCAACTAAAAATCAAATTGCAACTTTCTGTCAAAATCCAAAAGTACAACTTTCTGCCAAAAATATAAAGCATACTGTCACAAAGATATCAAGCTGGCCAAAGAAGATATGCAGAGAAAATGGGATATGCAAGCAACTACACTTTCATCATTTCCCCATGTGACCCTTTCAGAAAAGTACAGCAACAAACATATTTTAACATATTCAACTGTACTGAGAGAGGAGAGTGGAGAGATAAAAAGTAAGCAGGTTTTTAGGCTTTAGGCAGAAGAAAGAAATATACAAAAAAGAACTGAACACAACCAAAAAGAGAGGATAAACTGTTAAGCCTCATCCTGTCTAAACAGACAAGCATAAACATACAAAACCTTCCATCTGCTAAAAACCAGCATAACCTCCAAACACATAACCTGCAAACAAGCCACACAAAAACACAAATAATTAACCTGCATTAGCCTAACCTGCATGAAAGGCATCAAACCTGAAGCATAATAAACCAGTTCAAGCCTGAAGCACAGCCCTGCCTGAAGCCTAAAAAAAAGAAGTCTAAAACCTGTTCAAGTTCATCAGCCTTACCAACCAAAGCTTCAAAACCCGGTCTAACCATCAAAACCTGTCAAGCCCTTAAACTCTAAGAGCCAAAAACCCTTAAGCTGCTATTTCACAAACCTTAAACTCAAACACCTCCAGCAAAACCTGTCCAGTTCAAACCTTAAACATTCAAAGCCTAATCATCAAAAACCAGCATATGCTAAAAAACCCTTGTGCCTATCATCACATTCAAAACAATCAAACCTACTGTCAAACTTAAACCTGCAATGGCCTAATAAACCCACCTATTGTCGAAAACAAAACCTGCATTAGCTTTACCTTCAAAAGCCACAAGACCAAACCAAGTCCTAAACTGATAAGCCTTAACCATAAAACCCTCAGACCTGCAATCATACTGCCTAAAACCAGTG
The DNA here is from genome assembly GCA_948472305.1 of Vicia faba. Taxonomy (NCBI): domain Eukaryota; kingdom Viridiplantae; phylum Streptophyta; class Magnoliopsida; order Fabales; family Fabaceae; genus Vicia; species Vicia faba. The sequence goes on along the minus strand of OX451741.1, from coordinate 927,607,578 downwards.
AAATCATAGCATACGGCATAATACCATCCAAACATCAAGCCCTCAGTGAATACATCATTGGGCAAAAGGCAACTCAAAGCAAAGTACCAAGGCAACAAACATTTCAAAAAGCAACTCAAAAGGCAAATCGTTCAGAAGCAACATCAAAGCATACAGGCGAGGCCCCTCAGAACTCTGAGTTCATCATAGGGTGGAAAAAGAAGCAACAAGCATATAGTGGCAAAGAAGAAGAAGAAAGAAGCGAATATCAAAATTAGGTTTTCAATTCATCATTAAACCCAATAAACAAAAGAAATACACAAAGATACCAGGAAGCTCAAAGAGTTCAGCATCGCGCCTCCGCCTCTCCCTTCGCCCTTGGCCTCCTAGCCTTCATCACCTTCCTTCCTCCTTCTCCAGGTAGTATTTCACCCTCACTTTTCTTTCATGATACCTCAACAATCATTGCAATAAGAATAAGAATCAGAATTGAACATAAATCACAACATGCGCAATCTTAACAAACCCTAACGAATTACAATTGAAATTGTTACCTAATTCTGTCGCCTTAACATTGCCGTTGGAGGGAAGAGGAAAAGGAGGCATAGAAGCTGGTGGCCTTGGGCTGAAGAACTCAGAGACGAACTCAGAAGCTGGCAAGATAGAACGATCGGAGAATATGAAAGCGAACGAATGCCGCCGCTGCCACATTCTCAAACCCTAAAATCCTTCTCTGTAGACAAAAACAACTAACCCTAAAACGTTTGTCTGCATTTCTGGGCCTTGCCCGTTTCAAACTTTAAGCCCATTCTTTTCAAAACATTTTTAACATCTTAACATTAACCACTCTTTTTATATAATTCATATAATACTAATTTCATTTCATTTTTCTTTACACTAAACTATACCTTTTCTTATATTAACATAGTTAAATAGAAATACACCATGACAATTACATACTAATACTTTAATACAAAATATAATGTAATTAGGATGTTAAACCCTTTTTTTTTTCTTCATTAAAATACTTTTTGTACATACAAATAAAGAACCATTTTTTATTATACCATGTAATAAAAATTGAAAATACCTTTTTCTTTTAATTAAGATATCTTTTGTACAAACAAATAAAGATACATTTTATACATCATTTAATTAGAATTTAAAGCATTTGATTAAAACATTTCTTTTTATACATATTAAGAGATTACAAGACTAATTAATTAAATGAACATTTAATTTTTCTTTAAGTTAAACAATACTTAATACACATTAATTTCACATTGTCGCACCGGTAAATAATTACATACCTACACACGTACACTTACACAATATATTTACATTGCTCCTATACACATTTGTTTATCTTATACATTGATATATGTTATTTACATTTGATCGCAAATTCGATTTGGTTGTAACTTATTGGATACTATAAGTCTCATCCCCATTCATAAACATGTACCCCCACTCCCGGATACTTATTTTGTAATAGCGTAGACTTTAAATTCTTGCAATTTACCGCTTTCAATTATACCATGGTTAGACCTAGGGTTTGCATGTACATAAAATCAAACGCTAGATAGCCTAATACAAGACAAATACATGAAATCAATACACAATCACACTTGCACCCTCTAGGGTAATCCCACATATTGCCTTCCAAAATGGGCCATGCTTGCACGTCGAGTATCTTTGGCAAAACAAATTCAAATGATCATAAGCCCCTCGATGACGCTTTCGAATGTTGCCTAAAACGGAATGATCATAGTCCCTTCAAAGAAAATTGCCTAAGACACTTGGCATCATTGCATTCATGGTCCATACGATGACCCGCGCCCGTCCCGAACAAACTTCCTAAACGCAAGATTGCCCACCAAATTCAATGGTGGAACAAAATTGTTAAAAAGGGGTTAAAACATAACAAAAACCTTTGAGTACAATAGGGTAGATAAAACTCTTAGTTACTTGAGATCAACTTGCAAAAACACTTGCCTTCTTTTCAAAATCACAATCCACAACACTTTCAAACAAACTCTCAAAAACATTTGAAACATCTTTTCGAAAAGATCCACACTTTTGTAAAACACTCAAACACGAGTCAAATACATTGGTCGCCTAAGACAAGGCATCTCTTCAAAAACATTTTCAAAACACATACACACACCACAATTTCAAGCAATCGAAAATCAAGGCAAGTGATCTAAAAAACCAAGTAACTAAGAGCCCATGGATAACCATGGATGAAAAGGGTGCTAATACCTTCCCTTTTCATAATCTACCCCCCGAACCCACGAAATATCTCAAAAGGTTTTTGCTTTGCTTTTTTTAACCTTTCCTTTAGGATAAAATAAAAAGTCGGTGGCGACTCTTGCTCAACCGCACAAGTGCGAATACAAACGCAAAACCACAGTCAGTTCTCCCACCGTATCACACTCAGCCTTGATCTTTTCAGACATGTCAGGCCTCATCCGATGGACCTTTTGCTTGATCGGTGGACAGTCTTCTCTTGTAGGGAGACGGTGAACCACGATATCTGTGTCTAACCCTGGCATGTCTTCATAAGACCAGGCGAAGATTTCAACATATTCGTTCAACAACTGCACTAAGCGCTCCTTGACACTTGGTTCCAGGTTGGCACCCACTTTTACTTATTTCCTGTCTTCCTCTGTCCCCAAGTTGATGGTTTCTAGCAACTCTTCATGAGGCAGAATAGCCCTCTCTTCTTGTTGCAAAAGTCTGGCTAACTCTCCCGGCACTTCACAATCTTCGTCAACTTCGTACTCAGCATGATTGACCAAATCTTCAGAGTTATCGAAGGCTAAAGCAGAATAGTCACCCATGGAATCCGGAGTGGATGGGTACCTGCATTCGTGAGTGTGGGTGTGTGTAAGGGATAGCCATCCTTAAACAAACAAAATGCAAAAGGAAAGAAAATGAACACAGCAGTTTATAGATGAAAAACTTCCAATGATTCATTAAAACATGGCATATGATAATGAAGAAGATCAAACCCTTGCAAATGGACCTACATGCCCCGGGAAAGGCATGAGGTGAAAATAGTGTGCAAATTGTTTAGTTATTACAGACCATAAATGGGAAATTGTTCAAAGATAAAATTACTGGTTGATAAAGGTGATGGGAATAAAATCCTTTGCTTCCCAGTTTCTTAAACCCCCTTCGACGGTCGGAAAGATACAATCTTCAAAGTGGTTCTATTCATCTTCATCATCTATATCATTGATTCAGTGGTGAGTGATCTTGACAGGTGGTCCTCCAACCTTGGAGCGACGCATAGCCTTTTGTCCTGCAGCAATGAACCCTAACCCAAACTTGTCCGTCTTATGGGGAAAGTCAGGCAGTTGCCCCCATACTGTACTCTTTCCTTCTTTAACCATAGCCTTTGCGTCCTTGAGAGATGCCATCCTAGATGCATGCCTAGGAACGATAGGCACCTCAACCATTGTCTTCGCAACTGCTACCTCAGGAGAAACTTCCTCAAAATGTTGGAAAGGCGTTTCGATGAACTCGCCATCCAACTCCACATAGCGGAAGGAATTGAGATAACTTATCATGTACTCTTCCTCACCGTGCACTGTTATAATCTTACCCTTAACATGATATTTCAGCATTTGGTTCAAAGAGGAGGTAACTGCCCCGGCATAATGGATCCACGGTCTCCCTAACAAACATGAATATGAAGGAAGGATGTCCATCACATAAAAGGTGGAGTTGAAGACTTCTGTGCCTACTTTGATAAGAATGTCAACCTCTCCATGAACCATTCTTTTGGACCCATCAAAGGCCCTAACAACGATGTTACTAGGTTTGAGGGTCAATCCTTCGCAATCCAAACGGTCTAAAGCTTTCTTCGGCAGCACATTCAAGGAAGAACCAGTATCAACTAAGACATGGGCGAGGGTGGTTCCCCTGCATTCAACTGAGACATGTAGCGCGTCATTGTGTTTCCTTTCTTTGGGAGTCAAGTCAGCATCGAAAAAGCCAAGGCCATTATCAGCAGTAAGACTGGCCACACACTCCTGAAACTGGTCAGCCGAAGTCTCTTGGGGTACATGTGCCTCCTTCAAGAATTTGATTAGGGCCTTAGCATGGGCCTCAGAACAGAGCAGAAGAGCCAACATTGAAATTTTAGAAGGGGTCTGCCCTAGCTGTTCCACAACATCGTAGTCACTTTTTCTGATTATTTTCAAGATTTCATCCATTTCTTTCTGAGTGGTTTCGGGGATAACCACAACATGAGCCTTCATCCTGACAGACACTTCTAGTATCCCCTTACCCTTATTGGTAGTATCAGCAGATGGTCTTACTTCAGGAGTATCCAATTCTTCAATCATTGGGCCTTGCACAGATGGTCCAACAGGTACAAAAGCTTTCAAGGGTCCGAAAACTGCTCGAGGGGGAGCAATATCCGGAGAAAAGATGCGGCCGCTGCGGGTTATCTTGCTTGTATCCGCAATGTTCCCTATATCAGGGTTTTCTTCTTCAGAAATCTCTTGCACTGCCTCAATTTATTTGATACCATGGTAGAAGATTTCTCCTCCATAGTTCCATGGTATCGTTTTGCTGGATTGGTACGGGACAGGTCCCGGCATGGTGATCTTTAAAGGTACACACTTAGAGTTGGGTGTAATCCTGACAGGCCTTTTGCAAGCCTTGGGAGGATTGTCGGAAATGGTTATGATCGCAATATTGTTGGTTGAAGTAGAAAAAGTAGCAGGAGTAACAGGATTGAAGGTATCAACAGGGGTTTTCTGGAAAAGTATCTCTTGGGTATCCATCAGGCGTTGGACACCTGACTTCAACATTGGGCAATCACCTTGTATGTTCAAACAAAAATAGTAGTCTTTACCACAACCAGGAAAGATCCCGGCTCTCATCAAATTCTCTTTAATCACAAGTAACGGCGTCAAAAGATTGGCAACATCAGTAACATGGAGGTCTTCTAAAACGGCATGAACATTGTGGCTGTGTTTGGGCATCGAAGCAGATATAACATTGGGCTTCTCAGGAGCATCAAATTCTACTTCTTTGGCATCAATCAAGTCCTGGATTTTGTTCTTAAGCGCCCAGCAATTATTGGTATCGTGCCCAACACTGTCAGAATGGTAAGCACATTTGGCATTTGAGTGGTAGTATGGAGAGGAGGTGTTAGGGTTCTTTGGTGCTTCCTTCAAACTGGTAAGATTCAGTTTCAACAAATAAGGGAGTATCTGAGTGGGCGTCATGTTGATTTGGGTGAACTGCCATTGTGGCCTTTCTACCCGTTATTGATTAGGTCTCGACTGATTGTTACGAGGTTGATCATTTGAAGAATTTTGAATCATCACAGCCCCTACAGTTGGTCGGCGCTCGGTTCTTCCCTGACCCTTCTGAGAATACACAGCATATGCTTCCTTCTTAGCTGGGAAGGGTTTCTTAACAGTTGTGGATGCGGAAGCATCCTTCTGAATCTTTCCACTCTTAATACCGGACTCAACCCTTTCGCCAGTCAAAATTAGTTCAGTAAATCCCGCGGAAGAACTCCCAATTAGATGATTGAAGAAAGGGCCAGACAGGGTCCCCAGAAACATGTCAACTAACTCCCTATATGACAATGGTGGCTGCACCCTTCCACCCAGATCACGCCACTTCTGGGCGTACTCTTTAAACCCTTCATCGGAAGCCATCCCCATACTTTGTAACTGAGTACGAGTGGGCGCCAAATCAGCATTATACTGATATTGACGATAAAAACAGCCGCCAAGTCTTCCCAATTGTGAACCTCTGATCTCTCGAGTTGGTAGAACCAATCCAACTGTGTGCCAGACAAACTGTCTTGGAAAAAGTGTACCCAAAGGTCTTTATCAGATGAGTGGGGTTGGATTTTTCTGACATACGATCTCAGGTGCATCTTTGGGCACGACAGACCGTCATACTTGGCAAATGTTGGCACCTTGAACTTGGGAGGGATAACAATCCCAGCTACCAGCCCTAGTTCTTCAAAATCTAAACCGGGGACCCTCTGCAACTCTATGGCTGCCAGTCTATCCTCAAGATTCTTATATTTATCATCCGCTGGTGGATACTGTTGTTCGGAGTAGCCTTCGTCTTCTTCCTCTTCCTCCTCTTCAACCTCAGATTCAGAAGGTACAGCAGTCCCTTTCCCTTTACCGGCCCCTTCGTCAAACGTTGAGGGGAACTCAAGAACCTTCCTAGCATTGCTCTCAAACCTTCTTCCAAAAGTGGCTACTCCAGGTCTCTTTTTCTTTTTCTCTTTATTCTTCTCCAACAGAGCTTTGAGGTCCTCTTGGCCCTTTGCCAAGGTCATGAGGAGTTGCTGGAATTGTGAATTTTGTGCCTGCAGATCCTTTACCGTCGCTCCAAATCCATCTTGCTGAAATAAACAGCAGAAAGATAAGGAAACCTGGTTTGAAGACCTGTTTATGCATATGATAAATGGTATGTTATTCATGTAATGCATTCAAGGATTCAGAAATTCAAATTTATTGCAAACAAAAAGAACGCACGTCATATTAAGAAGAAATTGTTAGTACATAAGTGCCCCATGGGCAAAATATTACAAAATTCTTAATGTAAAAAGACATTGCGCATCCTCTTTGGTGCGATGTAAGTGTTGAGAGTTTCCTCCTTATGAAGTCGGTGGGTAAGCTCCAAAACCTTCTTCTCACTGGCATAGAAGCTGGCTTCAAAAGTATTCCGTTCTTCTTTGAGTTAGATCCAACTCTTTTTCATTTCTTCCCATGATGTTGGCATGTCAGGATGTAGGATGGTGTATGGAACCTCTCCTTCCATAACAGGCTCTTTGATCACGGGGAGAATGTGAGGGTATGGCATCATAAGATTCTGGGCGCGGGTTCGTACCCACTTGAGATAAGGCTCAAAGGGGATAGAATTCTTGTGCCCCAGTGTCTTACTATCCACTTTGTTGGGCATCCTCCAAGCTCTGATGAACCTTTGTCGAAGTCCTTGCGCATCGTTGTCGAAGTCAAAAACTAGGTCAGGAATCAGCATGTCATGAGGGCCATCCCTCCGAGCATATCCAAACTGTCTTAGAGCTAAACAGGGGTTGTAGGTAATGCCTCCCCTAATGCCAAGTAATGGGACATTAGGGAATTCCCCACAACGATCAATGATGATGACATTTTCTCTGGACCGAGAACACCAATGTACATCAGAATGTGTGAGGGTCATCAACCGTTGTGACCACCTCAAACCCTGCTCATTCTTCAAAACTGATTGTGGAAGGTGATAAATAAACCACCTTGCTAGGAGAGGAGTACAGCACATGAGAACACCTCTTTTCCTATTTGTTCGTGTGTAAAATGAGTGTAGGATGTCCCCAAGCAATGTAAGTATAGGATTCCTGGATATGAAAATCTTGACAGCATTCACATCTATAAGTTGGTCAGGGTTTGGGAACAAGACCAACCCATAGATAAGGAGTGCCACAATTTCTTCAAAGTCTTGTAGATCAAGAGAATTCCAGCGGTCTTGTGCCTTCTCAAACAGAAACTTTGCCAAGAAACCCTTGACACCACTTCTGGTTTCCCAATGTCCCTTGATGTCAGATGGTTGCAAGTGTAATGCTTGAGCAACATCTTCAGGCTTTGGTTCTTTTTCCGTACCGTTGTAGGGTAGTTGATGAAGAATAGGAATTCTCAGGAGTTGAGAAAATTCCTCCAAAGTGGGTACTAATTGGTAATCAGGGAATGTGAAACAGTGGTGTAGGGGGTCAAAGAACTGGAAGAGAACTTTCACCATATCTTCTTTAATGTTGGTGTTGACCAAGTTGAGAGGTCTACCATGTCTTTCACTGAAGAGAGAATTCTCTAGAATTCTGGAAGTAAGCTCCTTGAGTTGAGGAGGGATTCTCACAAGGTTGACTTGAATTGTTTTCCTGCGAAGAGATTCCATGACCTACAAAACAAGAACAAAGATGAAGATCCAAACTCTTGAAATGGTTAGTGGATGCATATGATGCTTTATGATGTTTATGATGTATGCACAAGCACATTACAAGCAAGTCACACAAAACCCTAGTTTCAGGCTTGCATGAGGTTTCATAGGTGAGTACCCTCTTGAGTTTAGTTGGCTTAAAACCTGTCCTATAAATAGTAACCGGGTTCTAAGGAGCTCAATATCACTGGATTGTTTTCTATGTTCATTATTTCGGTTTAGCCACTTAACTAGCGACCAAAATATTCCAAGAAAACAACCCTCAATGAGTGTAGTATCGAGTATCTACCAACTTCGGACTGCACCAAAGCCGGTCATCTCACTACCCCTAATAAAAGGCCAAGATGGTCAAGTAAGGTTCTAAAAGTTCATTAGTGCTTCATGACATCACTCAGCGGCCCCGTATTCTCTTTGATTGACTCAAAGGCTACCGGTACTCACAAATATGTCACACTAATATAGTTATTGCTTCAACCATGTCGTTATACCCCGCACAGTTTCCACAACGTATTGCTATTTACCTATGAATGTTTCCTAAATTCGGGTGGAGGATTTCAAGCCCAAACAAGAGAACCAAATGTAAAGCAATCAAGGCAAACAATATAATCATGCAAATGGTGATCTAAGCCCTAAGGTTACTCCACTTTTAAAGTACTCCCCAGCAGAGTCGCCAGTTCTGTGATACGGGGGGGAGAACTGACTTGGGATTTTGCGTTTGTGTTCGCAAATGTTTCGGTTTAGTAAGAGTCGCCGCCGACTTTTTATTTTATCCTAAGGAAAGGTCAAAAAGCACAGGAAAGACCTTTGAGATGTTTTCTTGGGTTCGGGGAGTAGATTATAGAAAGGGAAGGTATTAGCACCCATTTTATCCATGGTTATCCATGGGCTATTAGTTACTTGCTTAGACCACTTGCTTTGCTTTTCAATTATTTGAAATGGTGCTCTTCAATTGTTTGAAATGGTGCTTTGTGTGTGGTTTTGAAAGATGTTTTGAAAAGAGGCCATCGTTGTGGAAACCTTTGTAATGATTCTTGTTTGAATGTATACAAAGGTGTTTTTGTCTTTTGAAAAGTTTTCAATGTTTGAAAGTAGGGTTTTGAAATTGTGTTGTGGAGTGTGTTTTAAAGATAGCAAGGATGTTTTTGCAAGCTTTGATCAAGTAACTAAGAGTTATCTACCCTATTTTACTCAAAGATCTTTCTTATGTTTTTAACCCTTTTAACAGTGTTGTTTCACCATTGTATTTGGTGAACAACCTTGTGTTAGGATGTTAAACGGGACAGGCGCGGGTCATCGTATAGACCATGATAGCAATTGTGTCAAGTATTTTTGGCAATTTTCTTGAGGGACTTGATCATTTTGTTTAGGCAACTCAGATAGCGTCATCGAGGGACTATGATCTTTTGTTTTGTTTTTGTTTTGCCAAAGTACTTGACATGTATATCATGGCCCATTTTTGAAGGCAACAAGTGGATTGAAACCCTAGGGGTGCAAGTGTGCATTGTGTTTGTTTTCATGCATTGTTGTCTTTTGGTTAGCTCAAGCTAATTGTTGATTTTATTTTGCATACAAACTCTAGGTCTAATCATGGCATAATTGAAAGCATAAAGGTGCGAGAATTTTAAATTCTACACTATTACAACATGATATAGGGAGGGGGGTACAAATTTGAATTGGGGATTATTTTGCAAGAAATTAAATTCTAAATTATTACAACCAAATCGAATGTTTAAAGCATAACAATTAAATGTACAATATTTAAATAAATACAATAAATAAATGTTAGATAAAATGTGTTATGCAAAAAAAAGATTTTTTATGTATGTAAAAAGTATTTTTATGTGAAAGGTAAATGAATAAAAAGTCAATTTTAATTATTTTGTTTTTTAGGGAAAAAACCCTAATTTCTTAAATAAATGGTATTATTTATTATTTGTACATAATAATGTATTAATTTGTAAAGAATATAAGTATATTAAAAAAATGGTATTTTTAGTATAAAATATTAATAAAAATAAAAATGTATTATTCTTGTGTTTTTTGTCCTACTTATTTAATAAAATATGTATATATATATATATGTATTAAATATATTAAGTATATTAAGTGTGTATAAAAATAAAATAAATTATTTACAAAATGTATACATTTCAAGAAAATATTTTCAAATATGTATAAAAATAATAAAATAAAAATAAAAGTATTTTTTACATTATTTTTACATTTAAACAAAAAAATAAATATAAAGTATTTAATGTATTAATACAAGAAATAATTAAAATAAATACCAAATAAATATAAAAATTTCGGAAAATATTTTTTAGTATTTTTTTATATTAGAAAATAAAATATCAAAATCAGAAATGAAATAAAAATGCAAAAATGACAAATATACAAGAAATGGGTCAGGGGGTGTAAAAAGAAAAGAGGGGGGGTGCCAAAAGCAAGTCTGTACAGGCCCAGCCCAAAGACAACTTCATCTTCTTCCTTTGAACAAGAACACGCACGCTTATCTACACAAAATGCTATCTCCTGATTCCTTGCTTTTTTGACAAAACTCATAACATGAAACTTGTAGAGCATCAAACAACGAATATAACCATATAAAAAACTTAAGCTAACTCTCAAAGACCAGAGAGAATTTCTCTGGCCCTAATTCTTAACCTAGTTTTTTCAGAAAGTTCATGAACAAAATTCTCCTAGCACGATTGATATAAATGAAAACTAAGCACATGTATGGTTTCAGGGCTATGAATACAACATCTTTCATTCACAAACCTAAGTCTAATTATTCCTAAATAGAGAGATAGAAGTTCATGAAATACCTGTTTCAGTTGACTTCGAGCTGGACAATGCAGCAACTTCCAAGGGTGCTTGAGGTTCTTTTGAGCTTGCCTGAGGTCCACTGAAGCTTTCCCAATGCTTGGCTTGTTTTGAAGTAGCCTGAATCGTGATACAGAACTCAATCTACAAAGCTTTCAAACAAAAATGGCAATGTGTGTTAATGGTGTTACAACTAGCAATGGAGGTCTGGGATAGTTCAGGTGAGTTGAATGGAAGATATTGGAACAAGTTTGAGGCCAAACGCACGAGGCAAAGTGGAGATGGAGGTGATTCTGCAGGGCTTGCCCTATTTTGCAGAAAAATGAGGATTTTGTGTACAAGGAGGTTTTAGAGGTCAAGGGCTCGTGCTTCTGACTTGTGAGGATATGCAAAACTTGTTTTACAACTTTGTTCTTGTTGGTTTTATCAGATATGAGAGATACAAGCTTTTGGCCCTTTGACTTGTTTTGAAAGCAAAGTTGGAAGTGAAGTTTGATAGGCCTGTACAGGCTATCTCCAAGCATGCACCAACTTCTTGTACTATGCCTGAGATTGTGGAGCTTGTTTTCTGCAAAGGAAGAAAGTCCAAGGCTCAAGAAAAAGCAATTTGACATAAAGTCCCCTTTATGAAAATGGAAGTGTGGCCTTTATGCTTAAAATGGCAATGTTCATTGTACAAAGCTCTCTTGATCAGAACAATACCAATATCCAATGTATTTGTATTCAATTTTGGAGTGTAAATTGGTTTAGAGGCCTGTAATCATGTACTAAGCTATCTTGGTCAGATTTGCAACTTGGTATGAACATGTATTGGCCATGGATCAAAGTGAGTTTTTGCCAACTTCAAGCATTCGATTCTCCCTAACCACAAAGGTGTTTGAGGAGTTCTTGGACAATTTGGAAATATTTCAACATGTACTATAATCCATATTTGAAATGCAACTTGAAACTCCAAGTGGAACTATATGAAAAATTGCCAAGAAGATGGGTCAAAATCCTGCTTAAACTAGGGCAAAATTTCTCTAAGTTAAAAGTTTTAGGTACCCTTGTTCCAAAAATCATAACTTGAGATAAAAGCTTATTTTGAGAAAACTTTGTGAATCAACGTTGTAGACTTTTTGATGGACTACAACTTTCATGTTGCAAGTTTTGTTTGAATCCATTTGTATCTTGGTGAAAAAGTGGGACAAAGTTAGGAAAAAATGAGAAAATTTTATAACTTAGAAAATTTCTAAGTTATGAAATTTTTCCATTTTAAACCCTAATTTGCATTTTTGGGTTTCTTGATGAACAAGTTTCATAATTTGACATGTCTTGATGAAAAATGACCTTTGGAACTTGATTTTGACCAAAAAGTCAAAGTTTGACTTTTCAGTATACTGTTAAATTTTGATCAGTTGACTGAAAAATTCATCTGTCCATCCTATGCATTTGAGATCTTTTGAACTTGTTGAATGGGTCAAGACAATGTCATTGAGTCCTTGAGTCCATGGTTGAGCTTGATTTGCCATTGGCTAGGTCAAACAGTCAAAAATTGCCTTTGTACAATCAAAACCCTAAAAATGACCATTTTGCCCTTTTGGTGATCTGATCGAATTTCTTGTGGAATTGTGATCCAAACTTGATAAAATGGTTCATATGAGTTCATAATGTTGATGTGGGTCAAAATTTCATGAGGTTTGACTGTCAATTGGCCACAGTTGACTTTTTCCCAAATACAGCTGATTTCTAGGTCAAATGTCCAATTGACTGGGCAAAAATTTGAATCAAGGCTTGAAACTTAGTATGGACAAACTTGTGAGTCCAACATGAAGTATGAAAGTCAATTTGGGAATTGTAGGTCAAAACATCACTGTGTAAACTCAAACCCTAATTTAGGTCAACAGTGCAAGGAGGTGTCTTGAGCAGAGGTAACCCTAGCTTGATCTTGAATTCCAAGAGTCTTGTGATGAGAAATGCTGATGAAATGAAAGGGCAAATTTTGGGGGTGCAACAATATGATTGAAATTTTATAACTCTGATTTATTTTGCATAAATTGCTTGGGGTAGAATTGGGGTGTTACAGAGTTGGTATCAGAGCAAAAGGTTGGTCCGACCTTGTCGTCGAGTCTTAGTTGTCTAACAATCGAGTATTGTTATTTTGATGTTCTAACAGTTGTTTGTGTTGTAGAGATAAGTTATGATGGCTGGAAGGAATGATGCTGCTCTTGCTGCTACTCTGAAAGTTATGGCTCATGTGATGGAAAATCAGCCGAATGTTGACGGGAATGTTGGATCTCGTAGCTTGGCGACTTTCGAGAGAGAATCCACCTACGTTCAAGGGAAAATATGATCCTGGAAGAGCATTGGAATGGTTGAAAGAGATTGAGAGGATCTTTCGCGTGATGGACTGCACTCCAGCGCGGAAGGTTCGTTATGGGACTCATATGCTAGCAGTTGAGGCTGATGACTGGTGGCTAGAGACTTGCCAGAAGTTGGAAGCTGCAGGTGAGAATGTCACTTGGGCTGTGTTCCGTAGGGAGTTCCTGAGAAAGTATTTTCCTGAAGATGTCCGTGGAAAGAAGGAAATTGAGTTCCTTGAGCTGAAGCAAGGAAATTTGTCTATTGTTGAGTATGCTGCCAAGTTTGCTGAGTTGGCCAAGTTTTATCCACATTACGCTGAAGAAAATGCTGAGTTTTCAAAGTGTATTAAGTTTGAGAATGGGTTACGCTCAGAAATTAAGAAGGCAGTTGGATACCAGAAGATCCGTGTCATTGCTGATTTGGTTGATAGCTGCAGGATTTTTGAGGATGATAATAATGCACATTACAAGATTATCAGTGAGAAGAGGGGTAAGCACCCGCAGAGTCGTGGTAAACCTTATGATGCCCCAGCTGGTAAGGGTAAGAAGAAGGTTGCTCATGGTCAGAGGACTAGTGGGGGAGATGCTCCTGCTGGTGTGATTTGTTTTAAGTGTGGTAAGCCTGGGCACAAGAGTAATGTGTGCACTGCTGAAGTGAGGAGATGTCACCGTTGTGGTAAGAACGGACATATTGTATCTAAGTGTGAGCACAAGAATGTGGTTTGTTTCAATTGTAAGGAAGAAGGGAACATTGGTAGTCAGTGTCCGAAATCGAAGAAAGGCTCAGTCTAGTGGTAAAGTGTTTGCTTTGGTGGAGGATCAGATAGCTTCTGAGGACAGACTTATTAGAGGTACATGTTTCATTAGTAGTACTCCTTTAATTACTATTATTGATACTGTTACTACGCATTATTTTATTGTTGCTGATTATGTTGAAAGATTGGGTCTTGTGTTGTCTTCTTTGAATGGAGAAATGGTCGTCGATACTCCAGCCAAGGGATCGGTGACTACTTCTTTTGTGTGTGCTAAGTATCCCTTGTTGATCTTCGACAGAGACTTTGTTGTTGATTTGGTTTGTTTGCTGTTAAGAGGTTTGGATGTTATTCTTGGTATGAACTGGTTAGAGCATAACTGTGTTCATATTAACTGTTATGACAAGTCGGTGAAGTTTTCTACTCCTGAAGAAGAGGAAGATGGTCTGTTGTATGCTAGACAGTTGAGAAAGTTGATGCAAGAGGAAGCACAGATGTTTTCGTTGATGGCATCGCTATCTGTAGAGGCTCAAGCTATAATTGAGGAATTGTCGGTGGTATATGATTTTCCTGAAGTTTTCCCTGATGAGATTCCTGATGTACCGCCAGAGAGGGAAGTTGAATTTGAAATTGATCTTGTACCTGGTACCAGACCTGTGTCTATGGCACCATATAGGATGTCTGCGTCTGAGTTGTCTGAGTTGAAGAAGCAATTGGAAGAGTTACTTGAGAAGAGGTTTGTAAGACCAAGTGTATCTCCGTGGGGAGCTCCAGTGTTGTTAGTGAAGAAGAAAGATGGAAGCATGAGGCTCTGTGTTGATTATAGACAGTTGAACAAGGTGACAATTAAGAACAAGTATCCGCTTCCAAGAATAGATGACTTGATGGACCAATTGGTGGATGCCCGTGTGTTTAGCAAGATTGATTTTAGGTCGGGTTACCATCAGATTAAAGTGAAGGATGAAGATATTCAGAAGACAACTTTCAGAATGCGTTATGGACATTACGAGTATTCAGTGATGCCTTTCGGTGTTATTAATGCGCCGGGATTATTCATGGAATATATGAATCGTATCTTTCATACTTATTTGGATCGGTTTGTAGTTGTGTTCATCGATGATATTTTGATTTACTCTAAGTCAGAAGAAGAGCATGTTGAACACTTAAGAGTAGTATTGCAGATTCTGAGAGAGAAGAAGTTGTATGCAAAGCTGTCCAAGTTTGAATTTTGGTTAAACGAGGTTAGTTTTCTTGGTCATGTGATTTCAGGTAGTGGTATTGTTGTAGATCCATCGAAGGTTGATGTTGTGTTGCAATGGGAAACTCCAAAGTCAGCTACTGAGATTAGAAGCTTCTTGGGATTAGCTGGTTATTATAGAAGGTTTATTGAAGGGTTTTCGAAGTTGTCACTTCCATTGACTAAGTTGACTTGTAAAGGTAGAGCATTTGTATGGGATGTTCAATGCGAAGAAAGTTTTACGGAATTGAAGAAGAGGTTGACGTCGGCTCCGATTTTGACGTTGCCTAATCCAGGAGAGTCTTTTGTGGTGTATTGTGATTCTTCCAAGATGGGTTTAGGAGGTGTGCTTATGCAGAATGGTAAGGTAGTTGCTTATGCGTCAAGGCAGTTGAGGACTCATGATAAGAACTACCCAACGCATGATTTAGAACTTGCTGTTGTTGTTTTTGTGTTGAAGATTTGGAGGCATTATCTTTATGGTTCTAGATTTGAAGTGTTTAGTGACCATAAGAGCTTAAAGTATTTATTTGATCAGAAGGAGTTGAATATAAGGCAACGAAGATGGTTAGAATTGCTAAAGGATTATGATTTCAGTTTGAATTATCATCCAGGAAAGGCGAATGTGGTAGCTGATGCATTGAGTCGAAAGACTTTACATATGTCAACAATGATGATTAAAGAGTTGGAATTGATCGAGCAGTTCAGAGATATGATCTTAGTTTGCGAGGTTACTCCGCAGAGTGTTATGTTGGGTATGTTGAAGTTTAATAATGAATTTTTAGACAGTATCAGATAAGATCAGAAGTTGGATGTGAAACTGGTTGATTCGATGGTTGGGATCGATCAATCTGAGAATAGTGATTTCAAGTTAGATGCGCAAGGTGTGTTGAGATTTCATAACCGGATTTCTATTCCTGGTGATGTTGAGATGAAGAAAGTGATACTTGAAGAGAGTCATAGAAGTAAGTTGAGTATTCATCCAAGAGCTACAAAGATGTATCAAGATTTGAAAGGTTTGTTTTGGTGGCCTGGGATGAAGAGTGATGTGGCCCGGTTTGTGTATGCATGTTTGGCTTGTCAGAAGTCGAAAGTTGAACATCAGAAGCCTGCAGGATTGATGCAACCGTTGGAAGTTCCAGAATGAAAATGGGATAGCATTTCAATCGACTTTTTGCCGGGGTTGCCTAGTACTTCAAGAGGACATGATTCGATTTGGGTGATTGTTGATAGGCTTATGAATTCAGCTCATTTTATTCCTATTAACATCAGTTTTCTAGTGTCTAAGGTTGCTGAGATTTATGTTAGTGTGATTGTGAAACTGCATGGTGTTCCTTTGTGCATTGTGTCAGATAGAGATCCAAGATTTACTTCTAATTTTTGGAAGAGTTTTCAAGAAGCGTTGGGTTTTAAGTTAACGTTGAGTTCAGCGTATCATCCTCAGACTGATGGTCAGACTGAACGGACGATTCAATCGTTAGAAGACTTGTTGAGGGCATGTGTTCTTAAGCAGGGAGGTTCATGGGATACTTATCTTCCGTTGATAGAGTTCACTTATAATAACAGTTACCATTCTAGTATTGGGATGGCACCTTTTGAGGCATTGTATGGTCGAAGATGTAGAACTCCGTTATGTTGGCATGAATCTGGTGAAAGTGTAGTACTTGGACCTGAACTTGTTCGTGAGACTACTGAGAAGGTGAAGTTGATTCAAGAAAAGATGAAAGCTTCACAAAGTAGACAGAAGAGTTATCATGACAAGCGAAGGAAGGATTTATAATTTCAAGCTGGTGATCATGTGTTTTTGAGAGTTACACCTGTGACTGGTGTTGGGCAAGCGTTGAAGTCTAAGAAGCTCACTTCTCGTTTTATTGGACCGTATCAGATTTCAGAGAGAGTGGGAAATGTTGCTTATAGAGTGGCTTTACCGCCTAATCTTTCGAAGTTGCATGATGTGTTTCATGTGTCGCAACTTCGGAAGTATATTTCAGATCCATCTCATGTGATTCATATGGACGATGTGCAAGTACGGGATAATCTTATGGTGGAGACAATGCCTGTATGGATCGCAGATCGTGAAATGAAGACTCTAAGGGGCAAAGAGATTGCCTTGGTTAAAGTGGTTTGGTTAGGAGCTGCAGGAGAAAGCATGACTTGGGAATTGGAGAGCAAGATGCGAGACTCCTATCCAAAATTGTTTGATTGAGGTAAATTTTTGAGGACGAAAATATTCTAAGTGGGGGAGAGTTGTAACGCCCGTAATTTAATTAATTATTTAATTAAATTATTTTTGGAATAATTGTGAAGGAGTATTATTAAATTGGATTTATTTTATTAAATGGAGAAATAATAATATATTTGAGGTATTATATTATTATGTGAAATAATGTTAGAAGCTAATATTATTTAAGGTGGGCTTAATTTGAGATAGTGGAAGTATTAAGGGGGTGTAGGTTTTGATCCCATTAAGGAATAATCTAATAATATTAGGTTATTTTATTATTTGTTGTTAGAATAGAAGGAAGAAACAGTAAGAAGAGAAATAAGGATTGTGGAAACGTGAAGCTGCTGGTTTTTGAAGGAAACAGCAAGAACAAAGATACAACCCGGAAATTGTAGAGCGACCTTCGATCCAAGGTAAGGGTGGGATTCTGGCTTTATAATGGGGTTAATGATATTTGATATGTGGGATTAGAGGATTGATGTTTTCGTTATTGAATTGAATGATGTATGATGATGATTGATGATTTCTCGATGGATAAATGATGATATGATGTTGTGTAAACGATGTAGTATTAAAGGTTAATGATTAGGTGATGAATTATCATGGTTCGGATGAGGTTTGTAGGACTGTGATTATATTCCAGTAGTGAAAATACAGTAGAAAACGCAGAAAATTATGCAGAAAATCGCAGGATGTGTCGACCTCAAACTGGATGAGTCGATGCAAGGACGATGTTGGACTCATGATGAGTCGACGCGAAGAGAGGATGTGTCGATGCATGATGAGTGCAAGACTCAGGATGAGTCGACCGGTACGATGCATGTGTCGATACATGCTGGGATTTGAAAGCAGAATGAGTCGATCAATAGGGGGATGCGTTGGCTCATAGTATGAAGATGGAGCAGGATGTGTCAACCCATGGTGTTTTGTGTCGATACATAAAGTCTGATTTTTGACAGAATTGATTTCTAATTGTTGTAACTTGAGTTTTAGGATGCTGTTTGAGATGTCGTTCGAAGCGTTGATTAGCTAACGCGATGAACTTTATTTTAGATGATTAAAATGATTATTAAGAGGTGTAATTCCAGTAACCTACTTAGGATTTAGAATTAATTCCCGTAGATGACAGTTATGATGGATTTTGGACATAATGATGAATTTTGAGATGTTAGAGGTTGCTGTTAGAAATATGACAGTAGGACTTAGTGATAATAATGATGTACGGTAGCAGAATAATAGTAGGGATTATTGTATTATTAATATACAACTGAATTATTAGTGAGATGTGATTATTAGAGTTGTGTTTGATAATTATGATGAATAAACGATGTTTGATGAATAAGTAATGTTTAACAAATTACTTTGAGATGTTTATGAGATGCTATGATTGAGATGTTGTTGTTTGAGATGACTGAAATGTTGTCGTTTTGATGATTGAGATGTTGTTGTTTTGAGATATGTTTTGAGATGTTGTTAACTGAGTGTGTTATTACATTCATGGCATACATTGCATTATTTTGAGATGGCCTGGATTGGCAAATTTTGAGTTGGGAGTTCTGCTCCAAAGGCTATGCCTTATTTGATGCCTATATTAATTGGCAGATTAGATTTTTGAGATGGGAGTTCTGCTCCAATGGTACCACATGCATTTGCATAGTTTTGAGTCGCATTTTATGATTGAATAATGAAGTGTATTTGATGTTGGTGAATGAATATATATGCTGTAATTATTGTTGATTATGAGATGAGAAGTGGTGATGTGATTGATCTAATTTAATATATTAATTATCATGCGCTTTATTATATTGTTAGATATCTCACCCCTTCTGTTTGAATGTTTCCCCTATGTTGGTAACGTGCAGTTAATCGAGAGTGAAGGCCGTATACCTTCAATAGATCGAGTCAGTGTCATTGCTCTGATATGTAACACTCGGGGGGATGAACGCTTGCTGATTTTTTATTGCTAATTTTTAGTTGTTGAACTTTTAAATTGAATTACTATTAATTACGAGATGTTTCGAAGTTGCTGTTTTATTTAAGGATGTTATTGAAGATTTTCGTTGCGTAGTTGTTGAATTATTTAGTGAAAGATGTTATGTTGTTAGTTTATCCGATGTTTTGAAAAAGTGTTATATATCCATGATGAATGCAATGAATTTGTTAGAAGAATTTGTGACGTCCCGATTCATTTGTATGATTGAAATTTTATAACTCTGATTTATTTTACATAAATTGCTTGGGGTAGAATTGGGGTGTTACAAATATTCTGCCGGAAGAGACCCTGTCTGAGGATAACTCTGTGAGGGAATAACTCTGTTGGAGAGGAAACATTATGTTGATAGATCTGCTTATTTGGAGAAATAAACTCCACCGGGGGTGAATTTTCGTTGCTGGTGATAATGAATTTTGTTGGAGATTGAATTTCTGCTTGTGAGAGAAATAAACTCTGCTTGGGGAAAAATTTACTGACCCACTTGCGAGTGTGAACCTCAGCTGGGGGGAGTTGTGTCCCATTCGGGAAAGCTAACATCTGTCTTTGGATAATTTTTACTCTGTGGAGAGTGTATGTACCACTACTCATGTTCTCCAGCTGGCTCTATCCTGGTACCTGATGGGCAGAGTAACTGTAAGGTTTGGGCACTTCTTGTTTTCCCTGTTTCTGGCATTACGAGTAATCGTCTTTTGTTTCTCATGTAAATATTTATGAGCAAGTCATTATTTTCAAATGCATATATCAAAAATGAATCATTGGACGTTCTTGCTAAACAAAACATAAAAATAAAAACAAAGTGAAACTTCTTGTAAAAATGAATTGTATTGATTTTTGAAGTTGGCCTGTAATATGCGTTTTGTACAAGGAGGTTGACTTCCTAGTAAGAGAACACCGCCGAAAGACAGGAATTATACAATTTGTGTAGAAGAAAGAAAAACAGCTATGTGAAACAATCCCATTGGGTTCCAACTCTGCCATTGCCTTTATATCTTTAAGCGTCTCATCACTGCGCTGCTTGGTCGAAGGTGGATCAGATTGATTGGTGTTGTCCGAGCTTGATAGTTGATACCGAAGTCTGGTTGCAAGATGATCCACTGAGACATAGTGTTATGCTTTAATCCCTAATTTTTGCCTGGACCGCCCTTTCGGGTTTTCGGTCCACCGGGATACCCTTTTTTACCCAAGCCGCCTTTTCAGGTTTTCGACTTGCCGGGTGTACAGTTTTTTTCATTTTCATCCCTTACTTTTTCCCGAACCCTTTTGGTTCGCCGGGAAGCCCTTATTTTTTCCTAGGCCAGTCAACCTAGAGGGTCTTTGATTATGCGTAGTATCTTTTCACTATGTCTGCATTGACGGGGTGAGGAAGGTCGTCACTATCCATGGTGGTTAGAATCATAGCTCCTCCCGAGAAAATGTTCTTAACCACAAATGGCCCTTCGTATGTGGGGGTCCATTTTCCCCTGGGATCACCTTGTGGTAGTATGATGCGTTTGATCACTAGATCCCCGACTTGATATTCTTGACGTCTGACTTTCTTGTTAAAAGCTTTGATCATTCGTTTTTGATATGTCTGACCATGACAGATAGCAGTAAGTCTCTTTTCATCGATTAGATTCAGCTGATCAAGTCGAGTTTGGATCCAGTCGTCTTTGTTCAAACCCGCATCCTTCATAATCCTGAGAGAGGGTATCTGGACTTCGATGGGTAGGACTGTCTCCATGCCATATACCAAGGAATAGGGTGTTTCCCCTGTCGACGTCTGTGCTGAGGTACGGTGCCCATGAGGAGCGAATGGTAACATCTCGTGCCAATCTTTGTATGTCATCGTCATCTTCTGTACAATCTTCTTGATGTTCTTGTTAGCTGCTTCAACAGCCCCATTCATCTTCGGCCGGTAGGGAGAAGAACTATGATGCTATATCTTGAACTGTTTGCAGATCTCGGTGATCATCGTGTTATTGAGATTCATACCATTGTTAGTAATAATCCTCTCTGGTATGCCATATCGACATATCAGATTGTGTCGGATGAACCGCGCCACAAAATTCTTGGTTACTGTAGCAAAGGAAGCTGCCTCAACCTACTTTGTAAAATAATCAATAGCCACCAGAATGAAACGATGCCCGTTAGACACAGTAGGTCTGATATTGCCAATCATGTCGATGCCCCACATAGCAAAGGGCCAAGGAGCTGTCAAAACATTCAGGGGAACTGGAGGTACATGCACCTTATCAGCATAGATTTGGCACTTATGACAGGTTCGAGAGTGCTGATAACAATCAGCTTCCATAATGGACCAGTAGTATCCTGCCCGTAGGATTTTCTTTGCCATGGTGTGTCCACTAGAATGGGTTCCGAAGGTACCTTCATGTAACTCTGCCATGATCCTTTCTGCCTCTCTCTTGTCTACACACCGCAATAAGGTTGAATCATGGTTACTCTTATAGAGGATACCATTACTGATGAAGAACTTCGTAGCGAACCTTCTCAGAAAATTCTTATCATTAACAGATTCCCCCTCGGGGTATTCTTGAGCCTCAAGATACTTCTTTACCTCGTGAAACCAGGGTTTATCTGCTACCTCTTCAGTCTCAATGTCACAGCAATGTGCAGGTTCATCCAACCTTTCAATGGTAATCTGGGGAGCTTCATTGTCCCACCTGACTTTGACCATAGAAGACGTGGTAGCTAGCGCGTCCGCCAACTAGTTCTCTTCTCGTGGGAAATGTTCAAAGGTTATTTCCTCAAAGTGTGGGAGTAATGTCAGTATATACTCTTTGTAAGGAATAAGATTCGGGTGCTTCATATCTCACTCGCCTTTGATCTGACTTATCACCAGAGCGGAATCTCCGAATACACTTAAGAACTTAATCCTTAGGTCAATAGCAGCTCGAAGACCCATGATACACGCTTCATATTCCGCCATATTGTTGGTGCAGTTAAAACATAATCGGGCAGTGAATGGAGTATCACATCCCTCAGGAGATATAATTACAACGCCAATGCTATTACCCAACGCGTTCGAGGCTCCATCAGAATACATAGACCATCGGGATCCCTCTTCGGGTCCTTCCTGCGGTCCAGGTTTTTCACAGTCGGTTACCAACATGATATTCTCATCCGGGAACTCGAAATTCATGGACTGGTAGTCATCCACGTCTTGATGCGCTAAATGATCCGCCAATACACTCCCCTTGATTGCTTTTTGGGTTGTGTATTAGATGTCGTACTCGGTTAAGATCATCTGCTATCTTGCTATCCTTCTGGAGAGAGCGGGCTTCTCGAAAATATACTTGATCAGATCCATCTTTGATATCAACAAGGTAGTGTGAGTCAACATATACTGTCTTAGTCGGCGAGCAGCCCATGCCAAAGCGTAGAAAGTTTTCTCGAGCAATGATTATCGGGTCTCACAGTCGGTAAACTTTTTGCTAAGGTAGTAAATTGCATGCTATTTTCGACCAGACTCGTCATGCTGCCCCAACACACACCCCATTGAATTGTCTAGCACTGTAAAGTATAATATCAAAGGTCTTCCTCCAACTGGAGGCATCAAAATTGGCGGTTCTTGAAGGTATTCCTTTATTCTTTCGAAAGCGGTCTGGCATTCACCGTTCCATTTTACCGCTTGATCTTTCTTCAGCAGCTTGAAGATTGGCTCACAAATAGCAGTCAGATGTGAAATGAATCTGGCGATGTAATTCAGACGTCCCAAGAAACCTCTAACTTCCTTCTCTGTGCAGGGAGCCGACATCTCTTGTATGGCTTTTACCTTTGCAGGGTCCACCTGAATACCCTTATCACTGACGATGAAACCCAGAAGCTTACCAGACCTTACCCCGAAGGTACACTTGTTCAGATTCAACCTCAGCTTGTACGTCTTTAACCTGTCAAACAGTTTCTGGAGATGATCAAGGTGCTCTTCCTCAGTTTGGGACCTGGCGATCATGTCGTCAACATAAACCTCGATCTCGTGGTGAATCATATCATGGAACAAAGTGACCATGGCGCACTGATAAGTTTCCCCAACATTCTTCAACCCAAAAGACATTACCTTGTAACAGAAGGTGCCCCACTGTGTAACGAAGGTTGTCTTCTCCATTTCCTCAGGAGCCATCTTGATTTGGTTGTAGCCAGAAAAACCATCCATGAAGGAGAAGATCTTGTGTTGTGCAGTGTTGTCGACTAGAACATCAATGTGAGGAAGCGGGAAGTCATCTTTAGGGCTGGCCCTGTTCATATCTCTGTAGTCCACACACATATGTACCTTACCATCCTTCTTAGGTACCGGAACGACGTTGGCAACCCACTGCGGATAAGAAGTGACAGTTAAGAATCCTGCGTCGAACTGTTTCATGACCTCTGCCTTGATTTTCTCTTACATTTCGGGACGCATACGGTGGACCTTCTGCTTTACCGGAGGGCAGTCTTCTTTAGTCGGCAGGCGATGTACCACAATATCAGTGTCCAACCCAGGCATGTCTTCATAGGACCAGGCGAAGATCTTAACATAGTCGTGTAGCATCTGCATTAACCGTAGTTTGACACTAGGCTCCAGATTCGCACCTATTTTAACTTCTTTCTTGTCTTCCTATGTACCCAAATTCACTAACTCAACTGGCTCTTCGTGAGGCTGTATGGCCCTTTCTTCCTGCTGTAATAGTCTAGCAAGTTCTCTAGACACCTCACAATCATCCTCACCTTTGTCCTCGACTTGGTTGATAGGATTTTTAAAGTCATAACTGGCAGTAGCAAAGCTGTTATCAATGGGATCCAGAGTGGATATGGATTTGCAGTATGATATGTGAGTGTGTGTAAGAGAATATCTGTTTTGATAAAGTGAGAGACAGAAAAGAAAAACAAGGAGCGCAAAATTTGTATGCAAGAAACGTCCAATACTTTATTCATGATATATGAAATGACAAATAATGAGCCCTCACAAGCAAAGCCAGGGTGCCTCGGGCAAGGCACCGGGCCGTAAAGTTTCAAACTGTTTATTACAAATCTTAAAACAAAAGTCAATTACTGCGGAATAAAAGAAACAGGTATGAAGTCCTTCGCTGTCCAGTTATTCGGTCCACCATTGGTTGTTGGGTAGATCCAGTTGTCGATGTCTGAATCTTCTTCACTATACTCAATTTCATTAACTCCCTGATTGCTGATGTGTAGAGGAGGTCTTCCAATCCATGCGCGCCTAACAGCCCTTTGAGCCCCTATAGTAAAGCCCAAACCAAATTTTTCAGTTTTGTGAATGAAATCAGGGAGCTGACCCCAATTGGTACACCCACCTTCTTCGACCACAGCCCTGGCATCCTTGAGAGAAGCCATCTTCAACGGAGGTTTGTTGGTAGTGACTTCAATTGATTCTGAGAACTGAGGGACCTCTTCGAAGTTCTAAAAAGGAGTTTCTATGAATTCCCCGTCCATCTCTATGTAGCGGAAGGAATTGAGGTGACTCACCATATATTCTTCTTCACCTCGCACTGTAACAATCTTTCCCTTCACCGGATACTTTAGCATTTGATGGAGTGTGGAGGTAACTGCCCCAGCCTCGTGGATCCAAGGACGACCCAGCAAGCAAGAATACAACGGCCTGATATCCATCACGTAGAAGGTGGACCCAAAAGTCTGAGAACCCACTTTGACAGGTATGTCCATCTCCCCGTGCAGCATTCTCTTCGATCCGTCAAAATCCCTCACCACAATGTTACTAGGATTTAGAGTCAAACCCTCACAATCCAAATGGTCCAACGCCTTCTTCAGTAGAACATTCAGTGAAGACCCGGTATCTACCAGCACATGAGCCATAGTGGTACCCCTGCACTCAATCGAGACATGCAAAGCATCATTATGATTCCTTCCTTTCGGTGTCAGATCCGCATCCGAAAAACCTAGCCCATTGTCAGCAGTTAGGCTGGCCACACAATCTTTGAACTGATCTGCTGAAGTTTCCTGCGGCACATGCGCAGTCTTGAGAAATGCAATCAAAGCCTTCGCATGGGCTTTAGAACACAACAACAAAGACAACATGGATATCTTTGATGGGGTCTGCCCCAACTGCTCGACCATATTGTAGTCGCTCTTCTTGATAATTTTCAATATTTCCTCTATTTCTTGTTTAGAGGCTTCCACAACGATTTTCTTAGGTGCCTCCGTCCGGGCAGGCTCACCTATAACTTCCTTGCCCCGAGTCCCAGATGGCTCAGCAGCAGGGGTAATAACTGGAGTAGGAACAGAAGAAATGTCAGGAGTGCTGGTTGGAGCAGCAGTTGGAATAACAGTAGGCTTGATGATCTGCAGAGAAATCTCAGGAGAGAAAACCCTTCCACTTCGGGTAACCTTACTAGTCCCGACAATATTACTGACATCAGTATCATCTTTTTCATTCTTCTGATTTTTCTTAATGCCATGATAGTACACATCAGCACCATAATACCATGGGACATCCTTGTCTGAGGTGTACAGGATGGGACCAGGAACAGTGATTATCAGCGGAGCAATTCTTTGAACAGGTGTAATCCTAACAGGTTTTCTCGAGGAAACCTTGGAAGGATTGGCGGAAATGGTTATAATGGTAACGTCTTTGTTTAGAACAACAGAAATCATAATCTTCTCGAACAAAATCTCTTTATTATCCATCAGGCGCTGAACACCTGACTTCAACAAACGGCAACCAGAAGGTAGAATTGAACACATGTGGCAACTTTCGCCACAACCCGAAAATAAACCGGCCAATAGCAAATTCTTTTTAACAGTCATAAGAGGAGTAGAAATTTCTTCAACAGAGGTCACAAACAAATTGGTGTCAACAGCATTAACTCCACGACCATGTTTGGGCATGGGAGCAGTTATAACATTCGGCTTTTCTGGAGCATCAAACTCTATCTCCTTGGCTTCAAGCAGATCTTGTACTTTTTTCTCAGAGCCCAGCAATCATTTGTATCATGGACAAGACTCTCTGAATGGTAGGCACACTGCGCGTTGGGATTGTATCTGGGAGAAGTAGTGTTTGGATTCTTGGGAGCCTCTCTCAAGGTTGCCAAGTTGGATTTTAACAGATGAGGCAGAACTTCAGC
Source organism: Vicia faba (assembly GCA_948472305.1). Lineage (NCBI taxonomy): Eukaryota > Viridiplantae > Streptophyta > Magnoliopsida > Fabales > Fabaceae > Vicia > Vicia faba. The sequence goes on along the minus strand of OX451741.1, from coordinate 927,581,175 downwards.
CAAAGTCATGTTGATGCGGGTAAACTGCCATTGTGGTGTTTCCACCCTATGTTTATTGTTGCATTGTGGAGCAACTGCGGGTCTTGGTATCACTACAGCATTTACCGTTTGACGGTGTTCAGATCTCCTTTGGCCCCTCGGGCTATAAACTGCACTGGCTTCCTTCTTACCAGTAAAAGGCTTCTTTGTTGAACTCAAGGAGGCATCCTTCTGTATTTTACCACTCCGAATTCCAGCTTCTACTCTTTCTCCAGTTAAAATCAGCTCAGTGAATCCAGCTGATGAATTGCCGATCAAGTGATTGAAAAACAGACCTGACAGCGTACCAAGGAACATATCCACTAACTCCCTATCAGACAAAGGGGGTTGAACTCTCCCAACCAAGTCTCTCCATTTTTAGCATAATCTTTAAAACCTTCACCTGCAACCATGGACATACTCTGGAGTTGAGTACGAGTGGGAGCAAGGTCGGCATTGTACTGATACTTCTTGTAGAAAGCAGCAGCAAGATCTTCCCAGTTTCAGACACTGGCTCCCTCCAACTGGTAGAACCATTCAAGCTGAGTCCCTAACAGACTATCTTGAAAGAAATGCACTCACAAATTTCTATCAGCTGTGTGAGGTTGAATCTTCCTGACATACGAGCGGAGATGGAGTTTTGGGAAGGACACTCCATCATACTTGGCAAAAACCGGAGCTTTGAACTTATGAGGGATGACCACTCCCGATACCAGTCCCAATTCTCAGAAATCCAACCCAGGTATCTTCTGAACTTCCATAGCACTCAGACGGTCTTCTAACTTCTTGTACCTATCCTCAGCAGGAGGATATTGCTCATCGTCATAATCAGTATCGTTGTCAGAAACTGCAGGACTAGGGTCCTTTTCCCTTTCTTGGTTCTCCTCGTCCTTGGATGAAGAGGTCAAATCAATTTGATGCTTCAACCTTTCTCCGAACCTTCTGCCCATATTCAAAATTCCAGTCTTCTTCTTCTTCTTCTTCTTCTCTTTCAGAATAAGGGCCTTTAAATCCTCTTTCCCTTTAGCCAGACTTATGAACATTTGTTGGAACTGGGTGTTCTTCTCCTGAAGATCTTTGATGGCTTGATCGGAAGACATTTCTGCTGAAATAAACAGCGAAGAAGATGAGAAACCTATAGTGTACCTGTAACAGCGTGCATGATAATGGGATGCGCATGTAATGATTTCAAAGACTTTGGGAAATTTAAATTTGCGAACAGAAATAAACAAAACTTTATTAGCTTAAACTTTGAAGGTTCAAAATTCCTTTAAGGCTTTACAAAATAAGTAAATAAAATAAAATCTAAAACTAGAAATAGAACATCAAAAGTCCCATGGACGCTTCCTCTTTGTGCTGATATAGTCATTGATCATTCTTTCTTCCTCGAGTTGCCTGGTGATCTTCAAAACCTTCCTCTCTTACTCATGGAACTGCTCCCGATAAGTATCCCGCTCATTCTTCAGCTGAATCCAAGACCTCTGTAGCTCCCCAGGATCAGTGGGCATGTAAGTATAGTGAACCGTGTAAGGAATGCCTTCTTCATTAGTGGGCTCCACAATCACTGGTAATACGGCCACATAAGGCATCACAAGCTTCTGGGCACGAGCTCGGACCCATTGGAGGTAAGGTTGCATAGGAAGGGAAGTCTTTGGTCCCAACTCTTCTGGGTCAGATTTGTTTACCATGCCCCAAGCTCGTATGAACCTCCGGCGATGCTCCTTAACATCATCCTCATAGTCAAATACAATGTCCTCGAGCAGTAACTCATGGGGACCATCTCTTCGAGCACGACCAAATTGTCGCAAAGTTAGACAAGGACTGTAAGTTATACCCCTCTGATACCAAGTAATGGGACATTAGGGTACCCCCCACAGCGGTCAATAACAGCAGTGTCTTCCATAGCCCGGGAACACCAAAGAATATCTGTATGAGCAAGCGATATCATTCTGTGCGACCAACCCAAACCTTCTTCGTTCTTCAGTACAGACTTAGGGAGGTGATAAATAAACCACCTTGACAGCAACGACATGCAGCACATAAGAGTCCCTCTTCTCTTCATAGTACGAGTATGGAGAGCATGCAAGATATCTCCAAGCAGGGTAGGCACAGGGTTGCGAGAAAGGAAAATCTTGACAGCATTCATATCTACAAAGGAGTCCGGATTAGGGAAGAGAACCAAACCATAGATAAGAAGAGCCAAGACATCCTCAAAAGCTTGAAAATCCAAATCATCCCAAAATAACTGAGCCCGGTCTATCAGAAATTTGGCTAGAAAACCTTTGACCCCGCTTCGAGCTTCCCAATTGGATACCACATCAGCCCATTCAAATGCAAAGCTGAGGAAATAAATTTTGGCTTAGGAACTTCTTCCATACCTGTGAAGGGTTCCTGTTCAAAAATGGATGTGCCCAATAGATGAGAGAATTCTTCCAAGGTGGGTACCAGTTGGTTATCTGGAAAGGTGAAGCAGTGATGCTTGGGATCGAAGAACTAAAATAGTATGCTCATCATCTGTTTATCAAGGTTTGAAGTAACCAGGATGAGAAGTTGACCGTGTCTCTTAATGAAAGTATAAGTTTTAGACACTCTTGATGCTAGCTCTTTAAGTTGGGCAGGTATCTGCACAAAGTTGATTCGGATGGTATTTCTGCGCACGGAAGCCATGATCTGCAAAATAGAACAAAGATAAATTCCCTTGGTCTTTGAAATGGTTAGTGTAATGAACCATGAATGCCATGTTATGATGCATGATGTCATGATAAACCACAGGTATATCAAACACAAGTATTGCAAACACAATCAAATCACACAAAGCTCTTAGGTTTATGGCTTGCATGAGGTCAAAGGTAATACCCTCTTGAAGTTAAGTTGGTTCAACCTGTCCTAGAAAAGTAACTGGGTTCTAGAGGATCTCAATATCATTGACCATCCTCCATCGGTTATGGTTTCAGCTCATGCAATCTTTTCTTGCGGCCGAAATTATTCCGAGAGTATGGTCTCAATGAGTGTAGCATCGAGTATCAACCAGTTCTCAGCTCTACACCGAGGCCGGCTATCTCACTACTTTCTAATGGCCAAGTTGGGCGATTAAAGATTCTAAGGTCAGTTGATGCTTAACGACACCACGCAGCGGCCCCGTATTCTCCTCGTTTCTCCACAAGTGATACCGGTACCAACCAAAGTGCCACACCAACGTAGCTACTGCTTCAACCGTATCAGTCTATGCCATACAGTTCTCTCACAGTCTATTGCTACTTACCTAAAAGGTATTCCCCAGATCCGGGTGTAGGATCTATAGTAACCCCAAATAAAACCCTCAAAAGTAAAGAAAACAAAGCAATCAAGAGAAGCAATTATGATGACCTAGATCCTAAGGTATACCTCACTTATTTCACATTTCCCCAACAGAGTCGCCAGTTCTGTAATACGGTGGCAGAACCGATTGTTTAATACTGGTTTGTGTTTTGCATTTTTCGTTCGCAACATGTCGCGGTAAGTAAGAGTCGCCACCGACTTTTATTTCATCCAATCTTGGAAAGGAAAAAAGTACAGAAAAAAAATCCTTTTTTGAGATATTCTGAGTAAGGGGGGTAGATTATAGAAAGGGAAGGTGTTAGCACCCTTTCTATCCATGGTTTTCCATGGGCTCTTAGGTACTTGCTCATCTTTTTAAAATTGCTTGTGTATGTGCTTTGTTTTGAAAATGTTTACTTCGTGATAACCCTTGTATCAGTCCTCAAAGGTGTGACGAAGTTGCTTTGAAAATTTGTTTGAAAAGTGTAAGTGTGAAAAGTTTTGATTTGAGCAAGTACCTACTAGCGTCTACCTATTCAAAGAAAGATTGTTTTTCTTCTTGTTTCCTTTAGACAGCGCTATCCTACTATTGAGAAATAGGTAGCACCATCGTTGGAATTTGTAAGGGTCAATTCGAAAGGGACGTGCGATCATTAAAGCAATATTAGGACGTCTTAGTAATAACCCTAGAGTCTTAAGATTATATTCGAGGCAACATTTCCGAGGCAACATTTCTGAGGCAACATTCGAATGGGACGTTTTGATCTTTTTTAGACATGAGGGCAACCACTAAGAGACCCTATGCTTAATGATCGTTTACCGAAGGCAACCGAAGTGAGAGTATACCCTAAGAGTGATATGTGCGAGTGATTTGTTTTCAGTTATTTAATCTTTGCACATTAGGGTTTTCTAACTGTATTAATTTGTGATGCATTCTTGTCAGACAATCCTATTAGCATACATCTAAACAGTTAAATATTTGCGGCAATTAAAAATGCGAGAAAGTAAATCTACGCTATTACAAGGCTTCGGGAGGTGGATTAATTACATAGCCAAAAACCCGGGAATTTAAACGGCAAATAAAACCCTAAATTAACTATTACAAACCATGAACAATTATAAAATATTGGCCAAAATAAATAATAATAAGCGCGGCGAATTAAATACGAGACGATTAGGGCTTTGACCCTTGACTAAGCCTATTTGTGATTGATTAAAGAAAAAAAGTTTTTTGTCATGTTTTATTATTTGAGAAAATAGTGGATAATTGAATTAAAAAAATCCTAAATTCTAATTAATTTTAAATTAAGAAAAAATAAATTAATTCACTCTAAAAACCTATTTTTTGTATTTTATTTATTTGAGAAAAAATAAAGGAATTAAATCAAGAATTTAACCTAATTTCTATTTAATTTTATTTATAAAAAAAACAAGTTAAAATTTCCCTAAGTTAAACTAAATTAAATTAAATTTGATTAAAAAAAACTAATTCTAATTTTTTTATGATTTCTTGATTTTATGATTTTTTTATGAAAAATAATTAATTTGTTAATAAAAATGATTAAAATAAAAATTAAAAGAATTAAAGAAAAGAAATAAAAAACAAGTTAGAGATGGGCCTGATTGCTCGCAATTATGGGGGGTGTAGATCTGACTTTTGGGCCCAAACAATCCAAGCCCGTTTAACTTTGCCAAATCTGATGCGTATGTTGACTTGAGGTGTATGATGGACCTTCAATGGAAAGGCATTGGATCTTGGCTGAAGATGCATTTGATGGTTGGATCTTGATGGCATATGGTAGACGTCATGCTAAGTAACGCGCCTGATCACCTGATGAAAAATAACATAAAACAAATGTTAGAACCTTGGGATCAAACCCAAGTCCTTATGCATATTTCCAGTACCTGCTTGCCATCTGTGCTGCTTTGTTTGTTTGTACATATAATATAAATAATTAATATAATCAAATCACGTGATGTATTCAGAAAAATGCGCGAAAATTCAAATGGGCGAGTCACATGTTACCACGCAAGCTTCTTCTTCCTTTCTCCGTCGCTTTAGCCTAGGACACCTTTACCTACAGACACCTTACTGTAACTACAAACATGTGTCACTCAAAAATCCTACACAAGCAATATAAATGAAAGGTAAGGGTACCAATCAACTCGTCTCATCCTCACGAGTATCATGGTACCAGAATCCAAGCCTAATTTAGCCTATACTGCAAACCCCTAAAACGAGCCACGAAACCCTAACAATGGCACATCATGATTCCTGTACTGAAAACGCAATTAAATGATACCAATATCTTGCAAACTCAATGATGAACAAGAATATATAAATCAAATGTGCTAATGATGCATAAATCAATGAAATAGAAATCAAGTTTTGGGACAAACCGTGGCGTCTGTAACTTACGATTCTGGGCGTGAAAATGCTTGCAATTGATTGAGATCCCTTCTGGAGATGTCCATGAGTCTGTTGGTAACGTTAGAATGGCTTGGATTGGCCTCTAGGATGGAAATTGAATCACCACTTTTCTTTGAAATTTTGAAGTTTGGTTCTAGCTTTTCCACGACTGTAACCTCCCTTTCTTGCCTTGGCTGCATTCTCTATATGTACTAGAGTGAATTAGGGTTGTAAAAACCACTAGTATCTTTACAAATTTTGAAGATTTGATTTGGTTTTCATGGTGTATAATATCCTTCCAAATTTGGCCTAATCATTCTCTTTTTGTACCAATTTCCATTGATTCGAATTGATCTTGCAAGCTCAGCATATCTTGGTTGCTAGCCTGTCAAAAAACCAATCAAATCAAATCTTTGATATTTTCATCATTTATTTGATTTAATTCACTTTTTAATTAATGAAAATTCAAAATAAATTGAAAAATGAAGAAAATAATTCATGGATAAGTATTTGAGTCGTGGACCACATTATAATTGAGGTGCAAGCATAAAAAGTTGGGCCCATTTAGCAGAAAATGCAAATTTGAGCACATTTGACTTTTGGCAATTTTGCAAAAATGGTCAACTTGGCCAATGAATAACTCTCTCAATTTTGACCATAGATAGGTGTTCTTGTACTTTTTAGAAAGCTTAGGATGTCCTCTAAGTTGTCTCATCTCAATTGAGTCTTCCATGTTCATGTATGAAGCTTTGATCCAAAAGGTGTTTTTGTTGACTTTTCAAAATGACCTATAATGTCAAAATTCATATCTTTTTGTGAGTGAATATTTTGAAATTGGGAGATGAATATGAATTGTATGGAATTGCATCCTCTTCAAAATGAGCTTTTAGTGGGTCATTTCTAATAAAGTATGAGAAAGTTATGCTTGGTCAAAGTTGAGTTGACTTTTCCTACAAAACCCTAATTTAGCAACTTTTGGGTTTTGATGAATTGTAAGCAATCATTGATGAATCATGATCAAACCTTGATCAAATGATGAATGATACTTAAAAATTAGGATGTTTACCAAAAATCTTGAAGTTTGACTGTATGTGGGGCCCAGTTGACTTTTGACCTAGCATGGTTGATTTTCAAGCATTTAAGCAATTGACTGGGCAAACTTCTTCTGCAATGCTTGAAACTTGATATGGATGATCTTGAGAACATATTAGGGCAATTGTGAGCATTTGAGTCCTTTGTGGTTCACCCATCTTGATGAAAATAGAAACCCTAATTTGAGATAGACTGCCTTAGGAGAGAGTTTGTCTGGTCAACTCTTGAACTTCCTTGAGCAATTTGGGGACCTGTAGGGATGTGAGAAGGAACCTGGATAGTAGGGTTACTTAGAAATGAAATCTTGGGTAGTAAGGCTGTGAGAAGGAACCTGGATAGTAGGGTTACTTCGAAATGAAAGCCTGGGTAGTAGGGCTGTGAGAAGGAACCTGGATAGTAGGGTTACTTCGAAATGGAAGCCTGGGTAGTAGGGCTGTGAGAAGGAACCTGGATAGTAGGGTTACTTCGAAATGAAAGCCTGGGTAGTAGGGTTGTGAGAAGGAACCTGGATAGTAGGGTTACTTCAAAATGAAAGCCTGGGTAGTAGGGTTGTAAGAAGGAACCTGGATAGTAGGGTTACTTCGTTTGATCATGTAGATTAGTTGACCCGTTTGGTTTTGGGAACTGATTTTCCCTTGGTTGCCTGCAGATATGACATGTATAATTGCTGGAATTGTTGATGATAACTGTCTTTCCTGAAAATATATCAGGGTCAGTTATATGCGATGCATGAAATGCATTGTGAGATGATATTCTCAATATAAACGAGGTTATGTTGTATGTGATATGTATGTGCATGTCATGATGTATGAGCATAAGATGTTGGTTGTGACATATTCGGGTCTGGGAAAATAAATCCTTGACCACTGCTGGGGAGAAAGGCCTTTCTTGACTGTTATAGAGAACCGTGGCTTTTCTGCTTCCGCTGGGGGTGATGTATGGAAGTGACTGTGCTGGGGATTTGTTCCTTATTTACGAATGCGCTGCCGGGGAGAGACTCTGCTTGAGAATAACTCTGCGGTGAACAACTTGGAAGGTGAATTTCCGATAACTGAAGTAATGGGTTCTGTTGGGGAGTGAGCTCCTGTATCCAGAGAAAGAAACTCTGCTTGGGGAGTTAGAAGTTTATGATGATCCACTCGTGATTATGAAATTCGACTGGGGACATAGGTGTCAGGCTTCTGGACGACCCTAGGCTGGGTAGATTACTTTCCATTTTGAGAGAACTGATATCAACGCTTTGGTTACTTCTACTATGTGGGGAGTATCGATGTTACAAGGTCATATGTACTGACGACTATGCTCCAAAGTTGTCTCTTCCCTGGTACCTGCTGGACAGGGTAACTGTCGGTTTTGACATTTTAGCTTTTCGTCCCTGTTTCTTAAGTTATGAGCAATTGTCTTTTGTTTCCTATGCAAATAGTTGTGAACAGCGATCATATTCAAGTGCATATGTCAAGAATAAATCATTGGACGTTCTTGCAAAAACAAAACAGAAAAAGAAAAACAAATAGTTTTGTAAAACGACTTGTATTAATTACTGAAGTTGGCCTATAACAGGCGTTTTTGTACAAGGAAGTTGACGCTCTAGTAAGAGAACGCCGCCATAAAATGAAAGATATACAGTATTGTGTAAAACAAAGAGAAAACAGCTATGTGCAACAATCCCATTAGGTTTCAAATCTTCTATTGCCACTATGTCTTCGAGCGTCCTCTCATTTTGTTGCTTGTCCGAAGCTGATTAGATTGATTGATGTCGTTTGAGCTTGACAGTTGATACTGAGGTCAGATCGCAGGGTGATTCAATGGGACATAGTGATACGCTTTTCATCCCTAACTTTTTCCTGGACCGCCCTTTCGGGTTTTCGGTCCACCGGGATACCCTTTTTTGCCCAAGTCGCCTTTTCAGGTTTTCGACTTGCCGGGTGTACATATTTTTTCCATTTTCATCCCTTATTTTTGCCCGAACCCTTTTGGTTCACCGGGAAGCCCTTATTTTTACCTAGGCCAGTCAACATATCGGGTCTTTTATCATGCATAGTATCTTTTCACTATGTCCGCATTGACAGGGTGAGGAAGGTCGTCACCGTCCATGGTGGTTAGAATCATGGCTCCACCCGAGAAAACGTTTTTTACCACAAATGGCCCTTCGTATGTGGGAGTCCATTTTCCCCTGGGATCACCGTGCGACAGTATGATGCGCTTGATCACTAAGTCCCTGACTTGATACTCTTGGCGTCTGACCTTCTTGTTGAAAGCCTTGATCATTCGCTTTTGATACGTCTGACCATGACAGATAGCAGTAAGTCTCTTTCCGTCGATAAAATTCAGTTGATCAAGTCGAGTCCGGACCCAGTCGTCTTCGTTCAAACCCACATCCTTCATAATCCTGAGAGAAGGTATCTGGACTTCGATGGGTAGGACTGCCTCCATGCCATATACCAGAGAGTAGGGTGTTACCCCTTATCGACGTCCGTGCTGAGGTACGGTACCCATGTAGAGCAAATGGTAACATCTCATTCCAGTCTTTGTATGTCACTGTCATCTTCTGTACAATTTTCTTGATGTTCTTGTTAGCTGCTTCAACAGCGCCATTCATCTTCGGTCGGTAGGGAGAAGAGTTATAATGTTGTATCTTGAACTTCTTGCAGAGCTCGGTGATCATTGTGTTGTTAAGATTCGTACCACTGTCAGTAATGATTCTCTCTGGCACACCATATCGACAGATCAGATTAAGTCGGATAAACTGCGCCACAACGTTCTTGGTTACTGTGGCAAAAGAGGCTGCTCCAACCCACTTCGTGAAGTAATCAATGGCTACTAGGATGAAGCGATGTCCGTTAGAAGCGGCGGGCCTGATCTCTCCAATCATGTCGAGGCCCCACATTGCAAAGGGCCACGGAGCTGTTAAGACGTTCAAAGGGACCGGAGGCACATGCACCTTATCAGTGTAGATTTGGCACTTATGGCAAGTTCGAGAGTGCTGATAACAATCGGCTTCTATAGTGGACCAGTAGTATCCTGCCCGTAGGATCTTCTTAGCCATGGTATGTCCACTAGAATGGGTTCCGAAGGTGCCTTCATGCAGATCTGTCATGATCCTCTCTGCTTCGCCCTTGTCTACACACCGTAGTAAGGTAGTGTCATGGTTGCGTTTATAGAGGATTCCATTACTGAGGAAGAACTTTGCGGCGAACCTTCTCAGAAACTTCTTATCATTGACAGATTCCCCTTCGGGATACTCTTGAGTCTCGAGATACCTTTTGACTTCGTGAAACCAGGGTTTGTCTGTTACCTCCTCAGTATCAATCTCGCAGCAGTGTGCTGGTTCATCCAACCTTTCAATGGTGATTCGGGGAGCTTCGTTGTCCCACCGGATTTTGAACATAGAAGACATGGTGGCTAACACGTCTGTTAACTGATTCTCCTCTCGTGGGAAGTGTTCAATGGTTATCTCCTCAAAGTGTGGGAGCAATGTCAGTACATGCTCTTTGTATGGGATGAGTTTTGGATGTTTTGTATCCCAATCGCCTTTGATCTGACTTATCACTAAGGCGGAATCCCCTAATACACTTAAGAACTTGATCCTTAGGTTGATAGCAGCTTGAAGACCCATAATACATGCTTCATACTCTGTCATATTGTTGGTGCAGTTGAAACATAATCGGGAAGTGAACGGAGTATGAAAAACCTCAAGAGATATGATTACAGCGCCAATGTCGTTACCCAGTGCGTTTGAGGCTCCATCAAAATACATAGACCATCGGGATCCTTCCTCAGGTCCTTCATCCAGTCCGGGTTCTTCACAGTCGGTTACTAACATGATATTCTCATCTGGGAACTCAAAATTTATGGACTGGTAGTCATCCACGGCCTGATGAGCCAAATGATCAGCCAACACACTCCCCTTGATTGCTTTCTGGGTTGTATATTGTATGTCGTATTCAGTTAAGATCATTTGCCACCTTGCTATCCTTACGGAGAGAGCGGGCTTCTCGAAAATGTACTTGATCGGATCTATCTTTGATATCAACAAGGTAGTGTGAGTCAGCATATACTGTCTCAGTCGGTGAGCAGCCCATGCCAAAGCACAGCAAGTTTTCTCGAGCAGTGAGTATCTTGTCTCACAGTCGGTAAAATTTTTGCTAAGGTAGTATATTGCATGCTCTTTTCGAACAGACTCGTCATGATGCCCAGCACACACCCCATCAAATTGTCTAGCACTGTCAGGTATAATATCAAAGGTCTCCCTTCAATTGGAGGCATCAAAATTGGTGGTTTTTGCAGGTATTCCTTGATTTTTTCGAAAGCGATCTGGCATTCATCATTCCACTTTACCACTTGATCTTTCTTCAGAAGCTTGAAGATCGGCTCAGAAGTAGCAGCCATATGTGAAATGAACCTGGAGATATAATTCAGACGTCCTAAGAAACCCCTAACTTCCTTCTCTGTACGGGGAGCCGGCATCTCTTGTATGGCTTTTACCTTCACAGGGTCTACCTGAATACATTTGTCACTGACGATGAAACCCAGAAGCTTACCAGACCTTACCCCGAAGGTGCACTTGTTCGGATTCAACCTTATCTTGTATATCTTCAACCTGTCGAACAACTTTTGTAGATGATCGAGATGTTCCTCTTTGGTTTGAGATCTGGCTATCTTGTCATCAACATAAACCTCTATCTCATGGTGAATCATATCATGGGATAAAGTGATCATGGCTCGCTGATAGGTTGCCCCAGCATTTTTCAACCCAAAAGGCATCACCTTGTAACAGAAGGTGCCCCATTGTGTAACGAAGGTTTTCTTCTCCATGTCTTCAGGAGCCATCTTGACCTGGTTGTAGCCAGAGAAACCATCCATGAAGGAGAATATTTTGTGTTGTGCGGTGTTGTCAACCAGAACATCAATGTGGGGAAGCGGGAAGTCATCCTTGGGGCTTGCCCTGTTCAGATCTCTGTAATCCACACACATCCGTACCTTGTCGTCCTTCTTAGGTATCGGAATAACATTAGCAACCCACTGCGGGTAAGAAGTGACAGCTAAGAATCCTGCGTCGAACTACTTCATGACCTATGTCTTGATCTTCTGACATTTTTGGACGCATACGACAAACCTTCTGTTTAATCGGAGGACAATCTTCTTTAGTTGGCAGGCGATGTACCATAATATCAGTGTCCAGACCAGGCATGTCTTTATAGGACCAGGAAAAGATCTCAACATAGTCGTGAAGTATCTGTATCAACCTCTGTTTGACGCTGAGCTCCAGATTTGCACCTATCTTAACCTCTTTTCTGTCCTCCTCAGTACCCAAATTCATTGTCTCAACCGGCTCCTCATGAGGTTGTATGACCCTCTCTTCCTGTTGCAGTAGTCTAGCAAGTTCTCCAGGTACCTCACAATCGTCCTCACCTTCGTCCTCGGCTTGGTTGATCGGATTTTCAAAGTCATAACTGGCAATAGCAGAGCTGTTATCAATGGGATCCAGAGTGGATATGGATCTGTAGTGTGATACGTGAGTGTGTGTAAGAGCATAGTTGTATTTGATAAAGTAAAGGCAGAGAGCGCAAAATTTGTATGCAAAGAACGTCCAATGCTTCATTAATGAAATATGTGATGACATATAATAACCCTCACAGATAGAACCATCGTGCCTCGGGTAAGACACAAGGCCAAAAAGTTTAAATTGTTCAATACAAACTCAGAAAATAAGTAAGACAATTACTGCGGAATGAAAGAAACTGGAACAAAATCTCTAGCCGTCCAGTTATTCGGTCCACCATTGGTAGTCGGGTAGATCCAGTTGTCGATGTCAGGGTCTTCCTCAATGTCTTCAATAGCGTTGACATCACGATTACTGATGCGTAGGGGGGGTCCTCCAACTCGAGCGCGTTGAACAGCCCTTTGAGCCCCCGAAGTAAAGCCCAAACCAAACTTGTCAGTTTTGTGAATAAACTCAGGGAGCTGCCCCCAATTGGTATTCCTGCCTTCTTCAACTACCGCTCTTGCGTCCTTGAGAGAAGCCATCTTCAGAGGAGGTTTGGTGCTGGTAGTGGTCTCAGTTGACGCCAAAATCTGGGGAACCTCTTCAAAGTTTTGACAAGGAGTCTCTATAAATTCTCCGTCCATCTCCACGTACCTGAAGGAGTTCAGGTGGCTCACCATATACTCCTCTTCGCCATGCACGGTAACTATCTTCCCCTTCACCGGATACTTCAACATTTGGTGTAGTGTAGAAGTAACAGCCCCAGCTTCGTGGATCCAAGGATGACCCAACAAACAAGAGTACGACGGCCTGATGTCCATCACATAGAAGGTGGACTCAAAAGTCTGAGAGCCTATCTTGACAGGGATGTCCACCTCCCCATGCACCATTCTCTTCGACCCATCAAAAGCCCTTACCACAATGTTACTAGGCTTTAAAGTCAAACCCTCGCAATCCAACCGGTCCAACGCCTTCTTTGGCAGGACATTCAGCAAAGACCCAGTATCTACCAACACATGAGCCATAGTGGTGCCCCTGCATTCGATTGAGACATGTAGGGAATCATTATGCTTTCTTCCTTTTGGTGTCAAGTCAGTGTCTGAGAAACCCAGCCCATTGTCAGCAGTCAGGCTAGCCATGCAATCTTTAAATTGATCAACTGAAGTCTCTTGCGGCACATGCGCAGTTTTGAGGAATGTAATCAAAGCCTTCGCATGGGCCTCGGAGCACAACATCATGGATAACATGGATATCTTTGAGGGAGTCTGCCCCAGTTGTTCGACCATATTGTAGTCACTCTTTTTAATTATTTTCAAAATTTCCTCTATCTCTTGCTTAGAGGCTTCCACAACAATCTTTTTAGGTGCCTCCGTCTGGGCAGGCTCACCTACAGCTTCTTTGCCTCGAGTCGATGACTTATCGACAGGGGTATCAGCTGGAGTAAGGACAGGAATAGTAACTGAAGTACTAGCGGGTGCAGAAGATGAAATAACGGCAGGCTTAGTGACAGTCTTTGGGGAGATCTCAGGAAAGAAAACCCTTCCACTTCTAGTAATTTTACTGGTCCCAACAATGTTACCGACATCAGGATCTACTTCTTCGGTCTTCAAGTTTTTCTTAACGCCATGATAGTAAACACCGGCGCCATAATGCCAAGGGACAGCTTTGTCCGAGGCGTACGGGATAGGACCAGGACATGTGATTATCAACGGAGCGATTTTCGTAGCGGGTGTAATCCTAACAGGTCTTATCGAGTAGGCCTTAGAAGGACTGGCGGAAATGGTTATAATAGCAATGTCTTCAGATGGAACGAAGGGAACCAGAGTTTTCTCGAACAAAATTTTTTTGCCGTCCATCAGGCGTTGAACACCTGACCTCGGCAAATGGCAACCAGATGGTAGAAATGAACACATGTGGCAACCTTCATCACAACCTGGAAATAAACCGTCCAACAACAAATTCTTCTTAACAGTCATAAGAAGAGTAGAAACTTCGTCCACTGAGGTTAGGAATTGATCAGAATTAATGGCGTTAACTCCATGGTTGTTCTTAGGCATGGGAGCAGTTATGACATTGGGCTTCTCCGGAGCGTCGAACTCAATCTCCTTGGCTTCAATCAAATCTTGTACTTTATTTCTTAGAGTCCAACCATCATTTGTGTCATGACCAGGACTCCCATAATGATAGGCGCACCGAGCGTTCGGATTGTAACAAGGAGAGGAGGTATTAGGATTCTTGGGAGCCTCCTTTAAAGTTGCCAAGTTAGATCTCAACAGATGGGGTAGAACCTCTGTCAATGTCATGTTGATCCGGGTGAACTGCCTTTGTGGTCTTTCCACTCTTTGTTGATTGTTGCATTATAGGGTAGCTGCATGCCTAAGTATTATTACAGCACTTACCATTGGACGGTATCCTGCTCTGCTCTGATCTCTCGGGTTATCAATGGCACTGGCCTCCTTCTTACCCGTGAAGGGCTTCTTCATTGTGCTCGAGGATGCATCTCTTTGAATTTTTCCACTTTTCATACCGGCTTCGATCCGCTCACCAGTCATGATTAGTTCAGTAAATCCAGCTGAGGAACTTCTGATCAGGTGGTTGAAGAATGGACCTGACAAGGTGCCTAGGAACATATCCACTAACTCTCTGTCAGATAGAGGGGGCTGGACTCTGCCTGCAAGATCCCTCCATTTCTGAGTATAGGTTTTGAAACCTTCACCTGCACCCATAGACATGCCTTGCAATTGCGTCTGAGTTGGAGCTAAGTCAGCATTATATTGGTACTGTTTATAGAAGGCGGCAGCCAAATCTTCCCAATTGTGAATATTGGTCCCTTCCAACTGATAGAACCAATCCAACTGTGTTCCGGACAAGCTTTCTTGTAAAAAATTCACCCACGGGTTCTTATCAGCCCTATGGGGTTGAATCTTTCTGACGTATGACCTTAAATGCAGCTTTGGGCAAGAGACACCGTCATATTTAGCAAAAGTGGGGACCTTGAATTTCTGTGGGATGACAACCCCTGAGACAAGTCCTAACTCTTCAAAATCCAGTACAGGTATCCTCTGGACCTCCATAGCATTCAAACGATCCTCTAGCTCTTTGTATTTGTTATCAGCGGGAGGATATTGTTCCTTAGAGTAGTCAGGTTCTTCCTCTTCCTCTGATGTTGGGTTGTTGTTCACTTCCTGGGTCCCGTCTCCTTGATTATCTCCTTCACCCGAGGATGTCACAAAGTCCAAAGTCCGTCTGGCTTATCCTTTGAACCTTCTTCCCATAATCACAATACCGGTCGATTTCTTCGCTTTCTTCTTCTTCTCTTTGGGCAGTAGAGTCTTCAACTCCTCTTGTCCTTTTTTCAGAGTCAAGAGCATTTGTTGAAATTGGAAGTTCTGCGCCTGAAGATCTTTCACTATTTGTTCAATATCCATCTCACTGAAATAAACAGTAGAAGGATAAGGATACCTGTCGTAAGAAACCTGTATGATGTTATGATGAATGAAAATGCAATATGCAAATGATTTCAAGGAATCTAGAGATTTAAATTTGTTTAAACCAAAAGGAATACACGTTATATTAGATCCAAGTTTGAATACATCATGCCTCTTCGGGCTTACGACGAAAGAAACAAAATACAACAAAAACTCCTAAGACAAGAAGGTTGAACGCATCCTCTTTGGAGCGATGTGGGCGTTCAGGTTCTTTTCTTCATGAAGCAGCTTAGTGAGTTCCAGAACCTTCTTCTCACTGGCGTAAAACTGGGCTTAAAAGGTGTCTCGTTCTTCCTTCAATTGAACCCAAGCTTTCTGCAGGTCTTCGAGAGAGGTAGGCATGTCAGGATGAAGGACGGTGTATGAGACGTCTCCTTCAACAACAGGCTCTATGATAACAGGGAGGATTGAAGGGTAAGGTATCACGAAACTCTGAGCACGAGCTCGCACCCACCTAAGGTAAGGCTCGAGAGGGATAGAGTTTTTGTGTCCCAAATTCCTACTGTCTACCTTGTTCACCATTCTCCAAGCTCGTGTAAACTTTTGGCGATAACCTTGGTCTTCCTTGTCGTAGTCGAACGTCGGACCTTGAATGAGCATCTAGTGAGGGTCGTCTATTCGGGCATACCCAAACTGTCGAAGAGCTAAGCAGGGATTGTAGGTGATACCTCCCCTAATACCAAGCAAAGGGACGTTAGGGAATTCCCTACAGCTGTCAATGATAGAGACATCTTCCAAGGATCTCAAACACCAATGGATATCAGAGTGGGCAAGGGACATCATCCTTTGAGACCATGTCAGTCTTTGCTTGTTCTTCAATATGGATTGAGGTAGGTGTGAAGTGAACCACTTGGCGAGTAGGGGAATACAACACAAAAGAGTACCTCTCTTCTTCATGGTGCGGGTGTGAAGACAATGCAAGATATCTCCCAATAAGGTAGGTATGGAATTGCGAGAGAGAAAGACTTTGATGGCGTTAATATCTATGAACTGGTCCGAGTTGGGGAACAGAACCAAACCATAAATGAGAAGAGCCAAGATGTCTTCAAAAGCTTGGAAATCCATGTCGTCCCAGATTGAACGAGCCTTTTCCAATAGAAACTTGGCTAGGAAACCTTTAACCCCGCTTCTTATCTCCTAATTGGCTATGACGTCGGCTTTCTTCATATGTAAAGCTTCGGCGAGGACTTCAGGTTTTGGAATCCCTTCTAGACCGGTGAATGGTATCTGATCAAGCACGGGCACCCCTAAGATTAGAGAGAACTCTTCCAGTGTAGGTACCAACTGATAGTCTGGGAAAGTGAAACAATGATGTACGGGATTAAAGAATTGGAATAGCACACACATCATCTCTTCTTAGAAACTGGATGTAGCCAAACTGAGGAGTCGACCGTACTTCTTGGTAAAAGGATAATCCCCGGGCATTCTCGAGGCTAACTCTTGAAGTTAAGGGTGTGATTTTACAAAGTTGATTCGGATGGTGTTCCTTCGGACGAAATCCATGACCTACAAAACAAAAACAAAGATAAATTTCTAAATCCTTGAAATGGTTAGTGAGCATGATCATGATGCTTATGATGTTTATGATGTTATGTACAAGTAGATATACACACAAAGCAGACAAGTCCCTGTGTTTTAGACTTGCATGGGGTTTTATAGGTAAGTATCCTCTTGAAGTTTAGTTGGCTCAACCTGTCCTAGTAATAGTGATCAGGTTCTAAAGGATCTCAATATCATCGACCTTTCTCTTAGGCATTGTCTCAGCACAATCAATCTTTTCTTGCGGCCGAGATATCCCAAAAGTCCAGCCGCAATGAGTGTAGTATCGAGTATCAACCAATTTTCAGCTCTACACCGAAACCGGTTATCTCACTATGTCCTAATGGCCAAGTTGGTTCAATTAAGATTCTAAAGTCAGTTAGTGCTTCATGACGCCACTCAGCGGCCCCGTATTCTCCTCAATTCACCATGAGGGATACCGGTACCCACAAATGCTTCACACTAACATAGTCATTGTTTCAACCATATCGGTATATGCCGTACAGTTTCCATAATCTATTGCTATTTACCTAAAAGGTGTCCCAGATCCGGGTGGAGGACCAAAGCAAGCCCAAACAGAGAATAATAACGTAAAGCATACAAATCAAACAATGAAAGCAAGTAAAGGTGATTTAACCCTAAGGTAACCCCACTTTAAGAATTTCTCCCCAGCAGAGTCGCCAGTTCTGTGATACGGTGGGAGAACTAACTTGAGGATTTGCGTTTGTGTTTGCAAAATGTTGCGGTTTAGCAAGAGTCTCCATCGACTTTTATTTTATCCAAAAGGAAAGGTGAAAAAGCACAGGAAAGACCTTTAGAGATGTTTCTTGGTTTCGGGGGGTAGATTATGAAAAATGGAAGGTGTTAGCACCCTTTTCATCCATGGTTTTCCATGGGCTCTTAGTTACTCGCTAGATCAACTTGCTTTTGTTGTGCTTTGTGGTGTGGGCTTTGAAAGTGTTTTGAAAATATCTTTTCAATGGTTCTCGTTTCTATAAGAATGTATACAAAGTTTTGTTTTGAAAGATAGTTCAAAGACGTGTTTGTGGAATGTGTTTTAGAAAGTGATTTTTGAAAAGATATTTTGCAATGGTTCTCGTCTCTATAAGAACGTATACAAAATGTTTTATCTTTTTGAAAATGTTTTAGAAATGGAAGTGTTGGTGTGTAAAATGTTTTTGTCGTGAGCAAGCGAGTAATTAAGAGTGAATCTACCTACTCGAAAGGTCTTAAATATGCTTTTCCTTCTTCATTAGATGTGGCTATCTTACCATTGTTTTGGTAATAAGCCCCATCGTTGGATGTGAAGGGACGGGTGTGGGACGTTTGGATAGCCATAGAAGGCAACTTATGAGATGTTTTAGCAATATCGTTTAGGGACTAGATCGTTTACCAAAGGCAACATCGAGGGTCATCGAGGGACTACGATCCTTTTTTTATCAAAGGGTTTTTGCTAAAACGTCCCATATTCGAGGGACATGACTATTTTTCCGAAAGGCAACAAAGATGAGATTACCCTAGATGTGCTAGTGTGCAAGTGTATTGGTTCGCATGCATTTTGTCTTGTATTTGAAAGTCATCTACTTGTTGATTTTATCTCGCCATACATCCTATTTACTAGTAATATATGAAAAGCAAGTAAAAATGCAGAAAATAAAATCTAAGCTATTAGATCACTTTAGGGGGATGGGGGTACAAATTAACAATGGGGGTGAAAAGGAAGCTGAAATATTACAACCATATCAAATAATAATGAAAACAAAGTAAAAACAGTGCAAAACAAAGGAAAAAATGCATTTTGAACTGCTATGTGTCGACCCATGCTGCTATGCATCGACACATAGCCTTTCCTTGCTCCTGTAAAACAAAATCTACTCAGTATGAGTCGACACATAATGGGATGTGTCGACTTATACACCTTCTTGCATCAACGCGAAATGCGTATGTGTCGACTCATAGTCTTTTCCCATTTTTGTTTTGTAACCTGAAATCAGTATGCATCGATGTCAGGGGGTTATGTCTCGACTCATACCCTATTTTTTCACTAGGATGAGTCGACACATGAGGAAATGTGTCGATACATGCTGTATTTTCCTGCTTTAAACATTATTTTTCTTGTCTGTACAGGTTAGCTTACAACATATGATGGATGAACATAAATAACAAATGATTGAATAAGCCTAAGCCATAAGCAAATGACTAGTTCCAAAGGATAATAAAATACTACACCATACCTTCAAAAACAACAAATTGTCAATGATGTATGAAAAGATATCAAGTCAAGAAAACTTACCTTTCGGGTTACACCAACTGTTTTAGATCTGAGTGCTTTCAGGAAGTTGCTCCGGGCTGTTGAAACTGAGTCAGACTGTACTGTATTTGTTTTTCCTTGGTGTTTTTGAAGGTGAAGATGAATAGCACTACAGGGACTGTTTTTATGTTTGAACAATCTTTGTAGGTAATGAGGTGTTTGGCTTAGGGGAGAGTTTGTATGGTGGAGTAATGGGTTGGGGTCTGGTTTTGAATAAGAACAAAACTTTGTTTTGAAAAAATATGAGTCAAGTTTACCAAGGATACTGTTTTTTGCTCAACGAAACTCTCTATTCTCTCCCTTCTCTTTTTCAAAAAAAAATTCAACCCTTATGTCTTATGAGACAGTCTCTTTTGTAGGCCCTTTGGCTGAGGTTTTGGGGGGAAACCAAATAAGTTATTTTGAATTGTTTTTGCCTACTGTTTTGACACTTTCTTCACATAATTTTCCTTTGCCATTTTGGTGCAATTTTGGGGCTGTTGTGATGCAGGCTTTGGCAGACTGCATAGAGCAGTTTTGGACTGTATTGGGCAGCATGTGTACTTGGGGTGCAACATAGTACAAGGTTTCTTGCAGGGCATGATGGGGTGTTGTGGCAATATAGCACATCACACTTTGTTCAACTTTGGACAGTATGATTTGTAGCATGACACAAATTTGGTCTTGTGGAATATTTCATGCACATTATGTCAAAGGCAAAATATTGTGGCAAGGTTGTTTTTTTTTTTTTTTGAGAGAGCTCCATCAAGACATAATTTTAGAATTTGTAATTTTGCAAAAATGCCACTTTGTAATAACTTGAATTACTTGCATCATTTTGAATTATTTGGAATTGTAGTAAAAATGTCATGAAGTAAATGAAATTAACCAAGTATAGAAAATACTTAGAAAAATTTCAAAGTCTTGCAAAGTTGGACTTTTGATTCTCTTGATTTTTGATGATCAAACTCCATTTTTTGGATGTCTTGACATAATGTGATTTTTGGGACCCAAATTTGGTCAAAAATCAAAGTTTGACTATTTGGCGTCCAGTTGACTTTTTCCAGCTGAAACTCTGATTTTGCTCATTTTGCCCCCTTTTGATAATTTGAATGATTCTTCTTAGAAAATGTGATCTGAGGCTTGAAACTTGACTGAAGTAATTCCAAGAGTCCTCGAGACATGAGAGGGCAAATTTTGGGGTACAACAGTGATGAGGCAAGCATGTATACTGGGAAGAGACCTGGGTTCGATACCCAGGTTTGGATTTTTATTTTTTCTAATATTTATATTACAGATCCAGTGCTCTCAAGCCCCTTGCGTCCACCATGTACCATCAGATCACCACCATCTAATCCAGATCTGAAGGCCTCAAATGTGTGTCTTACCATGCAGCCTCAAGGACCAGTGACATAGGATCAAACTTAGCTTTGGGCTCCCTGATTTGGGCCTAATCATTTTCAAATTCCACCCCCTGTTCACCTTAGCACCAGGCCCATTTAATTTCCTTTCTTTACTCTATTTTAATTATTTCTTGTCTTATGTTTTAAAAATCATTTTTTATTTAATAAAAAATCAGAAAAAATAATAATGATAGAATTTAGGATTTTTCTAATTAATTTTAATTTTGTAAATTAATTAAGTTAATTATCTTGACCTTATTTTATCATTTAAAAATAATTAGAACTAGGTTCATTTTTATTCAAATTTTTCTCAAACAAAAATGCCAAAAAAATGTTAGGTTTGTTTAGATTTAATTTTGATTAACAATCTTCTTTTCTTTTTTTTTTATTTTAATTAATTGAGCTTTAATTTAATTTCATATCTTCCAAAATAAACAAAAACAACAAAAATATTTTCTTATTTTACTTAGAACTTTTTAGGGTTTTAGACGTACCTTTCGATTCGCGTGGGTTATTATTTCCTATATTTTATTTTTTCAAATTATTGTAACTGCCTAATGAGTTGTACTAGTTAGGACTTTATTCCCTGCTTTTTATTTCCCCCATTTTTGGAATTGTAATAATCCCCCTCCCCGGAGCCTTGTAATAGTTTAGGATTTATATTTTCCACACTTTAAGTTCCTGCAATATTTAAGCTGTCTAGATGCATGATAATAGGATTGTATGGCAAGACTAATAATCAAACGCTAGCAAACTTAACACAAAAGACAAATAACTGAAACAAGCACACTTACACATATACACCTCTAGGGTATTCCCGCTTCGGTTGCCTTTGGAAATAGTCACAACTCTCAAAACGTGAGAGATTTTAGTGGCTACCCTTCGGTTCAAAAGATCATAAGTCCCTCGATGACCCTCTCGACGTTGCCTCGATAAAAATATGATCTTAGAACCCTAGGGTAGTTACTAAAGCTTCTTGCCCAGTTGCCTTTGTGACTATAAAAATGTCTCTTCAAATGTCCCTCAAACATCCAACATAGGGCTACCTACTCACTGATAGTAGGATAGCACTGTCTAAAGGATAGGAGGAAAAGAACAAATCTTTTGAGTATAAGTAGATAGTTCTTAGATGCTTGCTCAAAACAAACTTTCACACTTACACCAAAACTTTTCAAAAACATTTTCAAACGCTTTATCAACACTCTTGAGGACTGATATA
The DNA here is from genome assembly GCA_948472305.1 of Vicia faba. Lineage (NCBI taxonomy): Eukaryota > Viridiplantae > Streptophyta > Magnoliopsida > Fabales > Fabaceae > Vicia > Vicia faba. Next base: position 927,558,934 of record OX451741.1, on the reverse strand, counting down.
AGAGTTATCATAAAGCGAATCACCGCACTAAGGCATTTTTCAAAATACTTTTCCAAACACACAAAAGCACAAGGTATTTCAAAAATTGAGCTAAGCATCTAAGAGCCCATAGCTAACTACGGATGGAAAGGGTGCTAACACCTTCCCTTTCCATAATCTACCCCCCTTACTGAGAAATAATCTCGAAAGGTCTTTTCTGTTCTTTTCACCCTTTCCTTTGTTGGATAAAAGAAAATTCGGTGGCGACTCTTGCTTACCGCAAGATTTGCAAACACAAACGCAAAACCAGTATAACAGTCGGTTCTGCCACCGTATCACAGAACTGGCGACTCTGCTGGAGATAAATAAAAAGTGGGGTTACCTTATAGTTTAGTTAATCATTTAAAATTGCTTTCCTTGTATTCTTTGCTTGCTTTGTCTTTGAGGGTTTTGCTTGGGTTTACTTGTAAAGATCCTACACCCGGATCTGGGGCACCTTTTAGGTAAGTAGCAATAGATCATGGGGACTGTGCGGGGTATAACAACACGGTTGAAACAATAGCTATGTTGATGTGACACATTTGTTGGTACCGGTAGCCCTTGAGTAGTCAAGGAGAATACGGGGCCGTTGTGTGGTTTCATGAAGCATCAACTGACCTTAGAACCTTTAATTGAACAAACTTGGCCATTAGAAAATAGTGAGATAGCCGACTATGGTGCAGTCCGAAGTTGGTTGATACTCGATACTACACTCATTGAGATTTAACTTCCGGGCTATTTTGGTCACCAATAAAGAGGCTTGTGTTGAAATAATGCCTGGTGAAGAAAGATCGATGATATTGAGATTCCCTAGAACCCGGTTACTATTAATAGGACAGGTTGAACCAACTAAACTTCAAGAGGGTACTTACCTAAGGAATCCATGCAAGCCTAAACCTAAGGCTACTTGTGTGATTTGTTTACTTTCTTTATCTAACAACTTTAACTCTTTGCAGGGTTTTGTTTATCATCTGACGATGTGAGTCATTATCCAATAACCTAGATTTCTAGCAAGACCCACTTGTCTTCATCACGCTATATTTTTTGCTTGATGCATAGCATACACATCATAGCATCATACCATAACATTTCCTTAACCATTTCAAGGATCTCAAGGGCCTGTGATGCAGGTTATACATCTAGAAAGGGGCAGGGGGATTTATTTTCCTCTAGCCAATGTTGTCAAAAGACCAAAACATAACAACTTGAGTCAGGGGCTATGACCCACTCGATATGGTGAGCTTGATTCTCGTAGAAAGGCATTCAACAATACGAAGTTCTTCCATCAAAGTTGCAGTCAACATTCAACTTCTGACATTTTCTTGTGTTTACCCCGCAAGATCCTTGAAAATATTGCATCCACACATCATGCATGTCATTACCTAACAGGTCTTCTAGTACAGGTTTCTCATGTTCTCGCTGTTTATTTTAGAAAGGAAAATGGCTCTCAAACAGAACAACATAGATCTCCAAACTCAGGATGCTCAGTTCAAGGAAATGTTCCTAAACATATCCAAGGGGCAAGAAGAGTTGAAAGCGCACCTCAACGGGAATTTTACCAAGAAACACCCTGACAACAACAAGGATGACCAATTGGAACAACTGCAGGCTGATATGGAAATGATGAGAATCCATATGAGTAATCAAATGGCTCTTATCCGAAATTTATCTCGGGGATAGGAAGATTTGTGGATTCACATCAGTAAGCTTCTTCAAGACGGATGTAACCGTGTGAAGAAAATAGTCGAGGCTGGGGATCAAGTCATTAATCAGCCCCTGATGAGACAGGAAGTTGGGTTGGTGGAGAGTTGACCTTTCAAAATAGCTGATATGTCATGGGCCTAACAACAACCTCCCCAACAACAACGGGGTAATCAGCGTAAGCGGGATACATCTAATAGGCAATATACCGAACTAAACATGCCAATGTCGCAAGTCTTGCAACACATGTTAAAGTTGAACATTGTCACATTGAAGGATCCTCCTCAGAATCCTAATACTTCCGCCCCTACTTACCATCCCAATGAAAAGTGTGCATACCACTCCAATAGTCTGGGGCATGATACTGATAGCTGTTGGATGTTGAAATATAAGATTCAAAACCTGATTGATTTAAGGAGTGTTAAAATTCGCACAAGATGGTCAACTGGAATTTTTCTGTCATCCCTCCAAGACACATCATCTGAAGTGACGAAGTTTAGGCATAGAAATTTTTGTTCATTTGAATTTTCATTTGTAATTACTTTGTTTTTTTTAAACACTTATCTTTATGTCAGACTTCGGTTAATTTCATTAATGCATTGCATATGTTTGTCTTGAATGAATCCATGCGTTTTCACTATATTTAAACTGTGCTTTTACTTATTTTTGTGATATTCAACTCCTGATCAAAAGCTCTAAGCCTTTATAGGGAGGATGACAAAAACGATACCACAATCTCTACAGTATGCTTTTGAACAGACTCCGCTGACAATGTACAGGCGTTGTTTCAAATCCTAAACAGTAGAGTGATAATGAAGATAATCCCTAGTCAATCCCTTTGAGCCTAAGAAGCGGGAGTTTTTTTTCTTTTCATACAAACTAAAACCCTTAATCATAACCTGGGGCAGGGTAGTTTTCTCAGTTAATTCAGATGTGCGTTCAGTCACAAGCTCTACCTTCATACACGACAAATTGTGTAAAAGATGCCCACCAAAAGATGATGATGGTTCCACATAATCGTCAAGATAGACAGTCATTATCTCTCAAAATAAAAGCCCGTCAAGTCAAAAACCTATGAAGGAGACTTAAGAAAAACTGGGGTATCCCGCTGACTGTAATCATAAGAAATAGTTCAGGCAAAGATAGGGATGACTAAATAAAAAAAGAGGTCCTACAAATCCTCAACAAAAAAAGAAAAGGTTACAAAAATGATTGCCTTCTCGAACAAATGTTCAATTTCTGAACCATCACCAAGTATCAGAGCAAAGATTCCAGACTCAATTGGGATCTAAACGCATAATTAGCTGAGCATATGATTGAAGAACATCACGAAGAACGGGTTGGGTACAAATAAAATTTGAGCCTTTATCTTTTATTTCTTAAACCGTGAACCAGGCCACGTTATAACCCTTAAAAGTCCTAGCTGAAGCATGGGTTATTTCGAAAGCATACTGTTACAAAATGTATCTTGACTCCTGTAAGGTTCGCTATAAATCCTGAGTTGATATCACACTCTTAAGAAATTTGTTTGTTTTACTAAAAAAAATGAATTTTTAAACTTCAAGACAGACATAAGCTTGGCATTCTTCAATACCATTGTTTGCATATGACTATTTATTCAAACAATAGAGAAATTTGCACGACGAATATTCAATGAACAAAATCCTCTCAATAGACAAAATCACCTCAGCGGGAAAGACATTTCCAGTAACAGGCCTTTCATAATCAAGGGGCATAACATGGTGTCCAACTGATCTGGGGCAGTCAAGTCAAGATTCGGGGAATCTCTCAAAAGGGCCAAATAGCCAGAGGCAGATCTCCATCTGAATCACTTGGGGCATTGGCAATGAATTCCAGCAATGAATCACATACAATCAAGCAAACATCTTCTGGCAGTGTGGCAACACTTACTACTATAGACAGTGACAATTCTTTGCATCCTATGAACGCAAATATAGTCGGAAAATACTATGCATGAAAAAAGACCCGCTAGGTTGACTGGCCTAGGAAAAAACAAGGGCATCCCGACAAACCAAAAGGGTTCGGGCAAAAATTAGGGATATTCATAGAAAAATCTGTACACCCGGCAAGTCAAAAACCTGAAAGGCGGCTTGGGCAAAAAGGGGTATCCCGATGGACTAAAAACCCGAAAGGGAGGTCCAGGAAAAATTTAGGGATTAAAGCGTACGACTATGTCCCTTCATCTCGTCATTTGTCTATCAGTAGAAGACTGACCATCCTGATTAACATCTACTCGAGACTCCAAGAGCTTGGATAACATTCAAATCGTCTGCAAATCCCCGCAGATACTGTCTCCAGCAGATTCAGAGGCAGGGGCATCCTACTATAAGATCACTACCATATTCTTAGCATACAGCCTAATGAGGTCAGGTGTTCTTATATCCCCGACGGAGAAAAATCTCCAATTACTGCTCTAGAAATTCCCCAGTGAAGTCACCAAGCTTCTCAGGATTCCCCAGCAGGATTTCACAAAATCCCCAAACATTGCACGGAGTTTTCCTTCCCCAACAGAGTTTATTTCTCTAAACAATGGAAATCTATCTCCCAGCATTCAACTTCAACAAAATTTGTAGACTCACATTCTTCACCCCAACTACAATCAGGGATTTATTTTCCCTAATTTTGCAACACTGCAATAGAACAGCTGGCACGTTCATACATTGCACTCATGTATCATTTTACAAACATCGTGGCATATGCAGCACAAATGCATATATCACAATCTCATTTATTTTGAGAGCCTCATGCAATTCATACATCATGACATCGAATGAAACTGACTTTACCTTTTCAGGTTAAATTCGCAGACAAACGAATACTATCAACTTATGCACAACAGGTCAAAGATTAATGCCCGAAACGAGACGAGGAAACTATCTACACGACCAAGTGGTATGAACTCCCAGAACAAGACGAGTTTACCAAACAATGCAGCATGCCACAGATTAATGGCCGAAACCAGACGGGGAAACTATCTATGTGACCAATGTTGCCAAGTCCTAGATTAATACCTGTAACAAGTCAGGACAACTATTTGTGGATGACTGATTGTAGATTAATATTTGAAACCATACAGGAAAACTATCTACATGAAGAGATTGAAGATTAATACCTGAAACCAGACGGGAAAACTATCTTTCTTTCTAAGGTCAGAGATTAATACCTGAAACCAGACGGGGAAACTATCTATGTGACCAACAAAAATAAGTTCCAGATTAATACCTGTAACAAGCCAGGATAACTATCTGTGGATGACTGATTGTAGATTAATATCTGAAACCAGACAGGAAAACTATCTACATGAGCAGATTGAAGATTAAGACCTATAAGAAGCCAGGAAAACTATCTTTCTTTCTCAGGTTAGAGATTAATACCTGAAACCAGACAGGACAACTATCTCAATGATCGACAAAAACAAGTTCCATATTGATACCTGAAACAAGACAGGACAACTATCTGTGAATGATTGATTGTAGATTAATGCCTAAAACCAGCCAGGAAAACTATCTACATGAGCAGACTGAAGATTAATACCTGTAACAAGCCAGGAAAACTATCTTTATTTCTAAAGTCAGAGATTAATACTCGAAACCAGACGGGGAAACTATCTCAACGACCAACAAAAGAAAGTTCCAAATTAATACCTGAAACAAGACAAGACAACTATCTGTGAACAATTTGATTGTAGATCAATTCCTGAAACCAGACGGGGCAACTATCTATGGACTCATCCTGAAGCAATCTTACACATAATTTCCAGATGCAATCTAACACGGACTCATCCTGAAGAAATCTTACACGGGTTCCTTCTCATGATCTCCAGATGCAGTCTATCACGGACTCATCCTGAAGCAATCTTACACAGGTTTCTTCTCATGATCTCCAAATGCAGTCTAATGCAAACTCATCCTAAAAAAGCCATACATGGGCTCTTTCTAATACATTTCCAGACAGCAGTTAATTTCATTCTCCCCAGCAAATTACCGTGAAGCCTGGATTTCAACCAGAAAACAACAAACTTTTCCAGAGTTAATTCCTCAGTAGAGCCATGGACAACTGAAGTTCCTAGACTTTATTCCCCACATAGTTTTCCTCAAGCAGGAGAAAAACAGAAATCAACCTTCCCCAGTGGGCTCCTCCTCAGACAGCAGGAACAGGAATTCCCCACAAAGAGACCTATTATGAAGTCAACATCTACTTTGGATGGCATATTTAAGCCCATCTCCGACAACTTTCCATCATCTCTCCAAATGGCATCTTTAAGCCCATTCCCTATACAATCAACCACCACATCAACGAGTGCAAATTTTTGGGCACTCTAGGGTTCAATCATCTTCCACCTTCAAGTCAAGAATGGCGGACTCGCCAATCTAACTCTTCAGTTTTAAGAAGATTGAACAGCGGCAGTTGTTGTACCCCAAAATTCGCCCTCTCATTTCTCAAGACATTTTCTCAAAAGTTCAAATTTGCACAAGTACAATTGGATCATATTGGATTTTTCAAGCACCAAGTCAAAGAGGAAAGTATTGAAAGGGAAAAACAGATAAATTTGATTTTTTGATAAAATTGAAGAAAAACAAGCTTGTTTCGATTCATGCTTAGCTTCGATTGAACTCTCTCCTACATGCCAGCTTTGACTGGGCTTTATTTCCCTTTGAAACAGCTTCCTTCGATTCAGAAGTCAGGGGCCTCCTTTTGGTTTCCTTCGATTTAGAAGGTAGTGGCTTCATGTTGGCTTCTTTTGATTCAGAAGACAATGACCTTCTGAAAGCGTCATTCGATTCAGAAGGAAATGAACTTCTGAAAGCGTCCTTCGATTCAGAAGGAAATGACCTTCTGAAAGATTTCTTTTGATTCACAAAGCATGGACCTCCTGCATGCACCTTTCATTTGGGCATGTGGCCTTCTTCGAATGCAAGTTTGGTTTACATCCTTCGTTTGGGCATGTGGCCCCCTTTTATGCAAGCTTTGGGTTACGACCTTCGTTTGGGAAATGGTCTCTTGTATGCTTTCTTGGAGTCACAAAACAGTGACCTCCTGCAGGCAAGTTTCGATTGGACAAGGATTACCTTCTCATAAAGCTTCGATTGTACCATTTACATGTTTGCCTTTGATTCACAAAACCAGGACTTCCTTCATGCCCGCAGGCACAAGGCAATGGCCTCGTGCAGATCTCATTTGATTCAGAAGCCAATGGCCTCATGCTGGTTTACCTTGATTCACTAAGTAGTGGCCCCTCTGTACGCAAGCTTCAACTGAATGTTGGCTGCTTCATGCCATCAGACACAAGGCGATAGCCCTCTGCAGTTTTCCTTCGATTTAGAAGGCATTGGCCTCCTATTTGGTTTACTTTCAAGTTCACAAGGCAGGAACTCCCTTCATGATTACTTCAATTCCACCCTTGAAAACTTCCAATACACAAAGGACCCATTCGAAGGACACATATTATTGTCTAAAGAGGGATCTGGTCGAAAGATGGATCTAGTTGGTCAAAACGAAATAGAAATATTCAAAATACTTGCTGGTCCAAAATCCAACATACTGCCTGGCTCAAGCCTCCTGCACAAGCACGTTCATGCCAAAGGAAGCTTCAACTGGCCAGAATGAAGTCTTTCGATTGGGCTAGTTGGGTAGTGTCAGAGCAATCGAAGAGAGCAAGCTTGGGGACTAATCGAACGAGCCATGATGATGTATCCTTGTGCAATTCGAATTAGAACTTAAAGTCATCGAAAAGGAACAAGATTTGATTTGACTAAGTTTATCCTTCCAGATCAGGCAATCGAAGTAAATGGTGACGTAATCGAAGAAGCTCTGATGAGGAAAAATCTGAACAATTCAAATTTGTACAAGGCGCCAATGCAAAGTGTCCAGGTACATGCAAGCATGGAAATGGCAAGTTTTTCAAGTTTTGGAAATATTTTAATTTGTTTGATTTTGATATGAAGATATGGTTTATGGTATTGATTCTTGCAATGTTTGCTGATTTTCACACTCCACTATATATACACAACAAAGCCAGGCCACAGACACGGGGACACAACCTAGAGAGGACTCTCAAAATTTCAAAAAAATATCCAAAGTTGTCAAATCCAGAAAGAGAATTTCCAGACATTTCTAGTCAAATCCAAGGACCCAAGCGTGCTCCTGAGGCCTCCAGGAGTCATCTCCACACCTTGCACTAGCCTGAAGCAAGCCTGAATCGTCCACACGAGCATCATCATTAGGTATAATTTCCTTGGATCTAATCTTGCTTAATATGCATTATTAATTAATTAATTTAATGTTTATATACATGTTCATAACAATGCTTAAGACAGGTTTGACGTGATGCATACAAGTTTTGAGGCCTAGAACACAGGATGCCATTGTTAGGGCATCCATGGCTATTGGAGTTTGATCTCTTAGTACATGGGCTTTCAGACCAATCTAAGGCCAGAATCAAACCCAGGGGCTTGATTTGTAGTATAGGTATTTTAATCAGTCACGAATCTCACGTTTTTACAGGTTTGGATTTTTGGTGTGGCCGGAGAAGGTGATCGGAGGTTTAACTCCAGTGGCTAACTCCAGTAGCTTAGGTGTCACAGCACCATTGGCTAGTTCGAATCCACTCAGCGCACGTTTTTATTTTGAATATTTATGGATCCATGTTTATCATATAATATTGTTATTATCTTTGGATTAACGAATGAGCGGGTTGACTGAGTGGTGAGGCAAGCGTGTATACTGGGAAGAGACCTGGGTTCGATACCCAGCTCTGGATTTTTATTTTTTCTAATATTTATATTACAGATTCAGTGCTCTCAAGCCCCTTGCACCCACCATGTACCATCAGATCACCACGATCTAATCCAGATCTAAAGGCCTCAGATGTGTGTCTCACCATGCAGCCTCAAGGACCAGTGACATAGGATCAAACACAGATTTGGGCTCCCTGATTTGGGCCTAAGCATTTTCAAATTCCACCCCCTGTTCACTTTAGCACCAGGCCCATTTAATTTCCTTTATTTACTCTATTTTAATTATTTCTTGTCTTATGTTTTAAAAATCATTTTTTATTTAATAAAAAATCAGAAGAAAAAAAATAGATAGAATTTAGGATTTTTCTAATTAATTTTAATTTTTTAAATTAATTAAGTTAATTATTTTGACCTTATTTTATGATTTAAAAATAATTAGAACTAGGTTCATTTTAATTCAAATTTTTCTCAAACAAAAATGCCAAAAAAAATGTTAGGTTTGTTTAGATTTTATTTTGATTAACAATCTTCTTTTCTTTTTTTTATTTTAATTAATTGAGCTTTAATTTAATTTAGTATCTTCCTAAATAAACAAAAACAATGAAAAGATTTTCTTATTTTACTTAGAACTTTTTAGGGTTTTAGACGTTCCTTTCGATTCGCGTGCATTATTATTTCCTATATTTTATTTTTCCAAATTATTGTAACTACCTAATGAGTTGTAATAGTTAGGACTTTATTCCCTAGTTTTTATTTCCCCCATTTTTGGAATCGTAATAACCCCCCTCCCCGAAGCCTTGTAATAATTTAGGATTTATATTTTCCGCAATTTAAATTCCTGCAATATTTAAGTTGTCTAGGTGCATGATAATAGGATTGTATGGCAAGACTAATAATCAAACGCTAGCAAACTTAACACAAAAGACAAATAACTGAAATAACCACACTTGCACATATACACCTCTAGGGTATTCCCACTTCAGTTGCCTTTGGAAATATTCACAACTCTCGAAACGTGAGAGATTTTAGTGGTTACCCTCTGGTTCAAAAGATCATAAGTCCCTCGATGACCCCCTCGACGTTGCCTCGGTAAAAACATGATCTTAGAACCCTAGGGTATTTACTAAATCTTCTTGCCCAGATGCCTGTGACTATAAAAACGTCCCTTCGAATGTCCCTAAAACATCCAACGATAGGGCTACCTACTCACTAATAGTAGGATAGCATTGTCTAAAGGATATGAGGAAAAGAACAAACCTTTCGAGTATAAGTAGATAGTTCTTAGATGCTTTCTCAAAACAAACTTTCACACTTACACCAAAACATTTCAAAAACATTTTCAAATGCTTTATCAACACTCTTGAGGACTGATACAAAAGTTATCATAAAGCGAATCGCCACACTAAGGCATTTTTCAAAATACTTTTCCAAACACACAAAAGCACAAGGTATTTCAAAAATTAAGTTAAGCACCTAAGAGCCCGTAGATAACTACGGATGGAAAGGGTGCTAACACCTTCCCTTTCCATAATCCACCCCCCTTACTCAGAAATAATCTCGAAAGGTCTTTTTCTGTTCTTTTCACCCTTTCCTTTGTTGGATAAAAGAAAAGTAGGTGGCGACTCTTGCTTACCGTAACATTTGCGAACACAAATGCAAAACCAGTATAACAGTCGGTTTTGAAATCGTACCACAGTTGGAAACTTGTTTATCTTTATATCCAAGTTAGTAGCTCTTCCTTCATAGTGATGCAAGTTCCATCTTCTCATACTTGTGGTGGTATTAGTTGAGCTTTCTCTCTAAAATATGATGAAATGTCTATTCTCCTAAAATCAACCACAACAAACCATTTTTTCTTTTTACCACGAACTACGAGGTTTTGATCCTTAATTGGTACGTAGGTATAAGACTATGTCTTTCTAAAGAAAAATATCTTAAAATATATTTCTTTTCCCATCACCACACTCATTTAACAAACAGACAATTTGGAACACCTCATACGTATATGTCTATATAATATGCAATGATGTTAATTATGGTACAAAGAAACATACAAATAGCTAGAGAAAGACAGGAACATTAAATATTGTATACAATATTTTCCCAACAAGAAAATTAAATATTGTATACAAATAGCAAGAACGAAGATACAATGGTTCCTCCTCTAATCGGGTATCCAATATCTGCCCAATTAGAGATTACCACTTTTAGTCCTTCTATCAATCCTTTACAGGGTAATCCACACATAACTTACGGCATACCAAAATGATTCAGAGTGCAGCGCCTTGTCTGCACAACTACTACTCGGGCTAGAAAAGGTCTGACTCCTTTGTTCAAACTCTCAAAGGTTTTTTGTCTGACAGGTTCTCAAGTCCCATTTGAGTCGCTTCGGATCTGACGCATCCTCGTGGTGGCTCCACCGTGATCCTATCCATCGCATATGCAGTCAGTAAGGTGATCAGGCTCAATGACTGAATACTATGATGGTGGAAATCAGGCTAGCAACATACACACATGTGAGGGAGAAGAGAATTGCTAGTGATGTTTCATGGCAGGGACGAGGATCAACCTGCTCTGATACCAATTGTAACACCCCGTACATATATGTCTAGAATAATATGCAACGATGTTAATTATGGTACAAAGAAATATATAAATAGCTAGAGAAAGACAAGAAAATTAAATAATATATACAATACAACTCCAAATTAAATCCGAATGTATACAATAAGCTTGTCTTCAGAATTGCACAGCGGAAAGATAACATCTTTGAAGGTCTTCCTGCCATCTGCTCGCCTGCAGTCTTTCAAACCATTCATCTAGCAATTCGTCTACTAAAACCTGTTCCTGAAAAATAATAAGAGGATTGGGATGAGATTACTAAATCTCAGTGAGCCTCCCTATCTTAGGGGTTCACTCATTTCTACAGGGTACATACAAATAAACTGATTCACCGAGAATCCGGGGGTTTCCTCACGGCTGGGTGCAAACATACACAAAAGAGGTAGTACCACAATTAAAAGTCCCTTGACTAACCAATGAAATAACAATGGGCACACAACCAACAAAATACAACAACCAGTATGTACTTACTAATAAAACCGATTACCATGGTTGTTCCAGCCCATCGGTGAAGGCCTAAGGATATTGCCTACATGGCATCATAACCTCATCACAATCAACATATGGTGATTGCCTACTAGAGAAATGTTTTTCCCCATGTCACGATGAGTATACACCAGCTCATTCCCATCGAACACCAGTGTTTCCTCGATACACAATGAGTATACACCAGATCATTTCCATCGAACATTCACATTTCCTTAATACATGATGAGTATACACCAAATCATTCTCATCGAACACTAGCATTTCCTCGATACACGGTGAGTATACACCAGATCACTCCCATTAGGTATCCGCATTTCTTTGATACGCGATGAGCATACACCAGATCATTCTCATCAGGTATCCGCATATCTTACACTGGTCAATAAGTATTCACCAGATCATTCTCATCGAGAACGGTGAATATGCCCAGTTGTTCCTTCCCACCAGTGAGTATACACCAGATCATTCTCATTGGGGGATGTCTAATGCAAGAAAACACATAAGTATGCCATTAGTCACATCCCATCCACGAAGTATACACCAGATCATTCCCACGTGGAGGCGAACAATAAAATATCACAACATACGTGATGAGTATACACCAAAACATTCCCATCAAGTATGTGTTAAACCACATCCGGCATAAGGTCTACATGGCATCACGACCCCACCGAACCAACATTGTCGATGTTTTAATGCCTAAGGAGATGCTTCTAACAGTGACATGATGAGTATACACTAGATCATTCCCATCGAGCACTGGTATTTCTCTCTGATATGCAATGAGTATACACCAGATCATTCTTATTACAATATCAACACATTGTACACCGATCAATGAGTATACACCAGATCATTCCCATTAAGAACGATGATAATGCTCGGCTGTCTGCTCCCACCAATGAGTATACACCAGATCATTCCTGTGGAGGAAGGACACCAGGATGCACAGACAGTATGACATGTACAATGAGTATACACCAGATCATTTCCATTGCATGTCCAGAATCACTCGGTACTATGATGAGTATACACCAGATCATCCTCATCACGTATCGGCACAAAAATCACGGCAAGACCACATCATTAGGATATATATATATAGAATATCTGGCACAAAGCCACAACAGTAGGATATATATAAAATATTCAGCACGGAGCCGTAGCAGAACCAAACGTATCCAGAAGTCAAACCAGAATGGAAGAAACATCATATAATTCAATTCATCACAAACATGCTTTAGCGTACGGGAGGTCCATGAACATATCAGATAAACATGCATATCAGAATCATCTGGTAAACCACAGAGCATCAAACAAGGCACCATGTTCCCGAACTCGAAACCTATTTGCACTATAGGGAAAAATCATATGGTTCTATCAGGCCAAGTTCGCTAAGCGAACTGGTAGGGAAGCCTCAATTCGTTAAGCGAGCAAGTAGTAATCTTCAGTGAATGAAGTCAGTAGATTTAGTCAATTCAGAAAGGCACAGTTTGCTACGCGAACCTCCAACGAGTGCCCGATTCTCTAAGCAAACTGGTCGAGTAATTCATTCAATTCTTTCCTTCAGTCTCAGACCATCGCTACGCGAGCTCAGTAACAAAGGCTACTTTGCTAAGCGAACAAAGTTTTCTAAGCAAGCACAGAAGAATAAACCTTCTTGTTAACCATACAGTTCATTACGCGAATACAGAGTTCGCTAACCGAACTTCAAAGCAGAGAAAAGTCAGAAAAACAGCAGTACGATTTTGGGTCTCATACCCTAAAATCTTCACGTGCAAATAGCATTTAGTAACATACATGTTAGAGGAAGCATACAGGTATAATGAATTTCGGTTTTCATGCCACAATCATGTATAGATCACTCCAAAATCCCTTAATCCGTTTTCCCCAAAACATAGTTTCCCCAAGTCTCTAAACTATGAGACTCACCTTGCATCAATTGGAGGTTAGAAGGATAAATATGTTGCCCTTGCACTTCCATCTTGACCATAATTTTACCTCCAAGCTCAACAATCTTGTAACACCCTTTTCTCTATTTCCAGCAAGAATCACCAATCTTCAATCGTGTTTTTCTCCTTAGATATAGAACTTATGAACATCAAGTCATATATAAAATTGAAGGGATTTTCGTGTAGATTACAGAGCTTCAGAAATTTCTTAAATTGGAGTTATGAGTAAGAAGTTATAACCTGATTAGTGGGAGGTGTCCGTGGAGTACGAAAATGAAGATGGTGAAAATGAACATGGCTTCTCTTTTCTTCTCTCTCTCTCTCTCTGTTCTTCTATCCAAAATTGATTTTGTTACAGGGAATTATGTTCCTTCACCCAAACAAGCCTTAAAGATACATGCAAGAATGTTAAATATCTCTTATACCCTCCAATTAAACCAATACTACTAGTTTGCCATTGGTTTGTTTCTAACCAAATTTTCTTTGGATTCTAACTATCTATTAGTCTCTATTAACTTTGCTTACATGATTAGAAGATTAGGGGTGTTACATGATTTTAAACCAAAAAAAGATATTATAAGTGATTCCTATAGAGTACTATAGATACATAGGGTATTAATATCTTCCCTTTGTATAACCAACCCTCGCACCTTGGATCTCTTTCTTATGCTTTATTTTGTCTTTACTTCTTGCATTGCATGTTAAACAATATGGTTTCGATCTTTTCCTTTTCCTTGGAAACAATAAAGTTCAATGGTGACTTCTTAAGTCATTGTGAGTCAAATTTTCTCAATAGCTTGATCTCCTCGATTTTTTACCGCGATACACACCACTCCATACTCCATCACCCGGGAAACCCTATTTTCCATGGTCTACGAGATAGACGCCATGCTACATGTAGAGATCGACACACCCTCAAGGCAACGATACAATTCAATGAAGAAGCAAATAAGATAGGATTAAAATATGTGGTAGACCTGATCGGTGAAGTGATGTAATCTACCCATGTTCGAGAGTTCGCCATTAAACAGAGGTCCACAAGGATATATAACCAAAGTCAAACCGAGAGAAATACAGGAGAGAAATTTGGTAGATTAATTTATAGAGTCTTACACCAAATTTATTTGAATTTTAGATTAAGTAGATTAATTTTGAACTTAATTTCTCCTTTTTTAGGGTTTTGGTTGATCATTCACATTGATTGCTTGAAAATTCTAACTTCCTATGCTTGTAAAATCAGAAATAAATTTGTTTAGAGTGCTGGTACAAGTTGAAGTCATAAAGACCATTTTCCTTGAATTTTAAAATGTGATTTCATAATTTTTATAAATTGTTTTTTCAAAACACCTCTAGTTTAAGCATTTTGCTAGCTAGTCTCAATGTTTGCATTTTTAAATCAAGTTTCCACCTTAATCCAAGAACTCTAAACTCCATTTCTGACTTTTATGAATCTTTAGGAAGTTATTTTCCTATTTTAAACCTAATTTTTTATTTAGGGTTTTACTTTTGATCACAGTTTGTGATTGAGAATTTTTGTACATAATTCTTGTTTAATTCTTGACATGACATGTGATACTGACTTGGGGTTTATTTTGAGATAAATTCTTCAACACCATTGGATCTTGGATATTGATAGGTTGAAAAACCAAATCCACCGAGATGGATGAATGATGTTGACGATATTTGAAACTAAAATTTCATCTAACATATCCCTTCCCCTTTCATCTTATCCATTTCTCACTTTTACTATATGTTGCTGGAGAACGATCTATATATCATTTCTCTAAACACGTGGCACAAAGATTTCTATTGACCGGTCTCAAAATAGGTGTGACTTCTATATAAGTCCACTTACGATTGCTTAACATAGCGCTAAATTTTGTTCCGATTCGAGAAATGATCATTCATGGTCCAAACCCATGTTTGCAAGCCCGAGTATGTTGATTTGAAACCTTTAATACAATAATATTGAGATTCATTGTTAGGAGGCTTTGGTCTTATCAATCCTCTAATGAATCTTCATAAGCTTTGGCCAAAGTGGATCACTTAAACACCGTTGATCATTTATTGTTACCTAAAGATTTTGAAATGAATGATATACTTGGCAAAAAGCATATGAAACTTGTTATTGGGATGATTTGATTATCAATCCTCTAATGAGGTTCAAATGAAAGTTTCAAAATGTTCATTCAACTAACTTATAATTTCTAATAATTAACTTTATTTTTATGCTTTTACTTTATACTTTTTACTTAAGCACCATTTATTTTAGCATATATATTTCATTCTATTTTCATCTTTGCTCATTTGAGCCTTTCATTTTCTTTTTGAATATGCCTAACAATCAACTTGAACTATAAAGGAGCTTTAATGTTACTTGGACTACTTGGTTACTATCCTTGGCATTTTGGAGTTATGAACTTCTTGGACTTAGGATTAGAGACCTTGACCTACCTTGAGACCTTGTGACTTCAACTGTTATTTTGTCTGGAGTTCTTGGGGTTTACCTCAAGACATTGGGTTGTTTGTTTGCTTTGTGTGCAGGTTTTTCTAATTATACGCTTTGTCTGTGATTGAGAATTCATCTGTATACAGCCGTTACTCTGCCCAATTTTTATAAAGACCTAATGCATTTGAAGCTTGGTTTTTCTTAAGAGGTTTATCATCTTTGCTTGTTTGGTTTCAATCCAAAGGAAGAGAATTCTACATTGACTCATTATGTCAAATATTGGTTTCTTGTTGGTTAGACGGTTCTTTTCCCTAGCTTTTACCTTATGTTTTAGGATAGTCCCTTCATCTCCTCCCACCTTCTTTAATTTCAAAAATCTTCTCCCTTTTCTTTTTCAAAATTATTCTTGTTTTCTAAACTTGAAACGCTTTCACAATAAACTTGGACTTAGGTTCATGCCTTTTCAAAATATTTTCTTAATCAAAGTAATTGCATGGCTAGATTAATTTAGGGTGCTAATACCGTAGATTAATTTAGGGTGTTAATTTAGATGAACTTGGACTTAGGAGTATCGTAGATGTTTATGGTGCTAATACCTTCCTTTTGCATAACCAATCCCTGAACTTAGATTCGCTCTCACTCTTTTTGGGTTATTCTCTCTTTTCCCATTCCTCTGGAAACAATAAAGCACGGTGATGATTTTTATTTGATTTGTGCGAGTCAAGTCAATCCAATGACTTAGTCTCAATATTTCTACCGCTACACCGGTAAGAATCACCAATCTTTAATCGCGTTTTTCTACTTTAATATTGAACGTATGAACGTGAAGTCATATATCAAATTGAATGGATTTTCATGTAGATTCCAGAACTTCAAGAATTTCTTAAATCGAAGTTATGAGTAAGAAGTTGTGACCTGATTAGTGGGAGGTGTCTGTGGAGTACGAAAATCAAGATGGTGAAGATGAACATGGCTTCTCTTTTCTTCTCTCTCTCTATATATATATTCTTCTATCTAAAACTGATTTTGTTACAGGGCATTATGCTCCTTCACCCAAACAAGCCTTAAAGATACATGCAAGAATATTAAATATCTCTTATGCCCTCCAACTAAACCAATACTACTAGTTTTCCATTGGTTAGTTTCTAACCAAATTTTCTATGGATTCCAATTATCCATTACTCTCTCTTAACTTTATTTACATGATAAAAAGATTAGGGGTGTTACATAATTTTAAAGCAAAAATAAATATTATAAGTGGTTCCTATAAAGTACTATAGACACATAGAGTATTAATAACTTCTCTTTGTATAACCAACCCCCGTACCTTAGATCTCTTACTCATGCTTTGTTTTTAGTCTTTACTTCTTGTATTGCATGTTAAATAATATGGTTTCAATATTTTCCCTTTTCCTTGGAAACAATAAAGTTCGGTGGTGACTTCTTAAGTCATTGTGAGTCAAATTTTCTCAATAGCTTGGTCTCCTCAATTTTCCACCACAACATACACCACGACACACTCCATCACCCAGGAGACCCTATTTTCCATGGTTTACGAGGTAGACGTCATACTACATGTAGATATCGACACACCCTCAAGGCGACGATCCCAATTCAATGAAGAAGCAAATAAGATAGGATTAAAATTTGTGGTAGACCTGATTGGTGAAGTGATGTAATCTACCCATGTTCGAGAGTTTGCCACTAAATAGAGGTCCAAAAGGATATATAACCAAAGTCAAACCGAGAGAGATGTAGGAGAGTGATTTGGTCTTGAAGGAAGCAGTGATATCCGCATAGCAGGGAAAGATGCAACCTAACTAGGAAGGACCATATCACATATATTAGAAGCTCCCCAAAGAGCATAGGAGTTTCATGAACTAGAAGGTCCATTTTTCCCTGAACCTGTAGCTCCCTTCATCTTAGATATTGTTACAGTTAGAATTATTTGAAATTCTCTATTAAACATTATGTATATGTATCGTTGTACAATTACTAAGTGACTTATTTTGAACAGAGATGTTCTTTCCTAAAAAAGTTGTATGTTGGACTTCATAACAAAGATACTTGCCGCCCCTCTAGGAAACATCCAATTTGTTGGACTTCATAGTGAAGATCCTTGCTGTTCCTCTAGGAAACATCTACTTTGTTGGACTTCATAATGAAGATCGTTGTCATCCCGTATGGAATTAGTGATGGGCCATTTGGCTCCTTGCCTCAGGGACTTAGTGTCTCCTCAAGAAGGACAAGACTCTAGAATCAGTCCTAAGAGACTGGACATATATCTAGGTTGAGAGACTTGATAATAAGTCTTTCCTGAGGGCTCGATATAAGTTCTACTAAAGTAGGTAAAATGCCTCGCCTAAGGGAATTATAGTCTCATCAGCCAGGCTGTATAATTTTGACTGGAAGACTTATATTCTCTAGGCTAACTAAACTCTCGCATGAGGGACTTAGTGTCTCCTTGGGCAAGACAAGACTCGAGAATCACGCCTAAGAGATATGACAAATATCTAGCTGAGAGACTTGATAACCACTCTTGCCTGAGGGCTCGATAGAAGTCTCGGCCAAGCAGGTAAAATGCCTCGCCTGAGAGACTTATAGTCTTATCAACTGGAATGAATAATTTTTATTGGAAGACTTAGATTATTTGGGCTAACTAAACTCTTGCCTGAGGGACTTTGTGTCTTTTCATCCAGATTACACATGGATAGCTAAGACCTCACGAGAGGAAATATTGGTTCTTTGGATATTCCCATAAGTCGTGCTTAAAAAACACTTTGTCTTCTACCAATGGCCATGTGCTTGAGGGATTATATAATGTTATATTTGAAAAAGACATCATCCAGGGTGATGCCTTTAGACCTCAATAAAAGAGGAGACAATAGAATGTTGCCCATATGGAGGTATTATTTTACCCCGTATTTTTTCCATCACGCCTTTATGTGGGAAGTGTTGGATAAGCCGTTACTTGGCAGAGAGAAAGTCAGGATCATTAACTTACCCATGTCTCCCTTAGAAATAGGGATTCAACAGTCCGCCATTGATTGAGTGGGAAATGACCCTTTCCAAGAAAACCCTGGGCCCTAGATGCCTTTATAAATACATATCCCCTCAAGATGAGAAGGACAGACTCTAAGTCATACACATTTTCTGCACCCTAAAGAGCACAACAGTCACTATGGTCTTAACACCCTACTAATTGTAACCATATGCTTGCTCTCAAGCATCACTGGTCGTCAGCAGATCCCATCACCTCATGTGAGTGGGACTCTTAAACTACCTTAGAACATCATCGTTCAGGGCTTCTCGTTGTTGTGGGAAAACCTTAACCACGATATCATGTGTATAAACCTACTAATGCATTTTAGTCTCCCTGCCCTTACTGGGGAGACATGCACAATTATACTTTTTGACCAGTACAACGTGGGCTCAAAGTGTAACCCTGATATAGATGTGAGACTATATTGTTACCAAAGAGTAGATGATGTTCATTAAGACAATGCTTTGGAAGTAAAAATTGAAGATTCAGAGGATGATATTAGTCTTATTGATAATATTGTTGATGAAGAAGAATTGACAGAGAAGGAAATAGATGAAGATAAATGGAAAAATAATGGAAAAGAGAAATGGAAAGGGAAATGGGAAGGGAATGGTAAAGGGTAAGGCAAGAAATAAGGGAAAGGAAAGGGAAATTCAAGGTTGAAAGACCATTTAAACAACCAAGTCAGACTAAATGTAGTAGTGAAAGGAATCTGGATGATGATTTGAATGAAGATGATGACATAAAGTTAAATTATAAAGGTTTGAGTGATATTGAAGAATACAAAAGTGACAAGTTACCTAATGAGTATGACAATGAAGATGTAGATAGTTCAAAGACTATTTTTAAAACCTTTGAGCTTCCAAAAATAATGGAGGATTACATGTGGGAAGTTTGGACATATTTTGCAATAGAACAAGACTTTCAAGAGGGTATGAAGACATATTCTATACATTCTGGCAGGAATTTGAAGTTCAGTAAAAATGATAACAAGAGAATGAGAATGATCTATAAGGAAGGGGGAAATACCACAAGAAGAAACTTGAAAATTGATAATAACATTTGATAAATAAACATGTAGTAAGGATTATAAAGTTTAATTACTTACATCAAAATGTTTAATCAATAAGATACACACTAATGTGAGGGAGAATCTAAGCTTGAATTTAATAGACACAATGAAGAAGACTCGGCATAAGTGGGATCAACAATACACTTGCATATAGGGAAAATTCACTTTCTATTGATATTGTTGATGGTTCAGTCAGGGAGTAATATACAAGAATATATGATTATACCATGAACATTTATGATCAAATCTTAGGTCAACTATGAAAATTACAACTCAAGCATTTCAAGGTGGATATATATATATATATATATATATATATATATATATATATATATATATGTGTGTGTGTGTGTGTGTGTGTGTGTGTGTGTGTGTGTGTACGCGTGCGTGCGTGCGTGTGTGCGTGCGTGCGTGTGTGTGTGTGTGTGCGTGCGCGCGTGCGTGCGTGCGTGTGTGCGTGCGTGCGTGTGTGCGTGTGTGTGTGTGTGTGTGTGTGTGTGTGCACGCGCGCGCGTGCAAAGATAGTTTCCTCAAGTGTATGACCATTATATAGTTGAATGGTTATTTCTTAAAGGGTTTTAATGGAGGAACTTTTGCGAGCACTTGAAGAATTGCTCTCAGGTGTAGATCAAAGGTTTTATGTAAGGTAATAAAATATTAATTAAGTACATCTCCTTTGTTATACATGACTTATGTTCTAATATGGTATTGTTTGGTAGGCATTTATACAATAAGTTTATGAAGAAATTTTCAAGAATAAAACTGGAAGAATTGATGAAGAAAATAAAGGCACTTAATAAGAAGGCATTCTAGAGTAAATCTAAGTTCAAAATCATTTCAATATGTTATACTCTTGTCAACAATATGTCACATGCATTCAATTCAGTCTTTGTAGGTACCAGAGTCAAACCTATTATTACCAAAATTGATGGAATCAAAATATATTTTATACAGATGTGTGAGTCAAATATGAAAAAGATAGCCAAGTATGAATGTAATATTCTACCAAATATAAAATAAAGGATTGAGAAGGAGTAAAAAAATAACCTGATTGTGATGTAAATGACTTCTACAAGTATGAATTTTGTTATATTTTCTTTATGAAATTCTATTTTGTTTGCATTTTGAAATTTGTTTTGTTACGTTGCAATTACTTTGTTTCATTGAATTTTGTTTTGTTACATTATCAATTACTTTGTTTTACACTGCCAAATACAATCATTTAAATTATGAAATTTTGTATTGTATGTGTTACATGTGGGATGGTGAATATTATAATGAGGTAGGAATATCTTCTTCAATGGAGAAAAATACACTATCAGTCTATCCTAAAAATGAATTCACATGTAGGATATGGATGTTGTTGTGAATTCAATGCCAATAACAAAGTATAGTATTTGGGAAGAATAAAGAACAAGGAAGAAGAAGAACACAAGAATTGGTTATAACTGCTATTCTTTACTTTCTCTTAGAAAACAAGATTACAAGTTTACAAGAATAACAAATAACCCTCTCACCCTAAATTAGGATTTGCTGTGTTGGCAATGATGAGAGACTAGTATGCTATTTATAATAAAACCTAACATACTAACTAATGGGCTTTTTCCACATGGCCCATTATACAAGCTAACTTAACAAACAAGCTAACTTAACAAATTAGGGTTTAAACACTAAAACCTAATTCGACAAGCATCCTTCGACAAATACATGCTAGAACCTTCTTCGACTACAGCAAGTACTTCGACCAACTAGAGTTCGATCCAAAATCCCACAAATCTCCACCTTGGACCTAACTCTACAGCATCAAGAGACACTAACTAGCTTTCTTCATGCAGCCTTATCAACTGCATACAGTGGAAAAACTTGCAACTTGGCAATGTTTTGGTGATCATATCAGCAGCATTGTGATCTGTCGAGACCTTCAGCACTTGGACTTCTCCACGCTCGATTACCCCTCTGACGAAATGCAGCCTCACATCTATGTGCTTGGTTCGCTCATGATAGGCTGAGTTCTTCGACAGGTGTATTGCACTTTGACTATCACATTTAACAGTGATACCTTGACCTTGAAGTTTTAGCTCCTTCGCAAAACCTTCAAGCCACAATGCTTCTTTCACAGCTTCAGTTAAGGCAATATATTCTGCTTCAGTAGTTGATAAGGCAACAACCTTCTGAAGAGTTGCTTTCCAACTAATTGCTGTACCAAACATAGTGAAAACATATCCAGAAATAGATTTCCTGGAATCCATACAACCTGCATAATCGGAGTCAACATAGCCTTCGACTGCTGCTTTACTATCTTCACCCAAGGCTCCACCATAAATTAAGACTCTGTTCAGAGACCCATTTATGTACCTTAAAATCCACTTTAACGCTTGCCAGTGAGCCTTTCCAGGATTCGCCATGTACCTGCTTACAAGACTTACTGCATATGCTATATCGGGTCTAGTACAGACCATAGCATACATCAAAGAACCAACTATATTAGCATATGGGATGCTATTCATATAGGTTCTTTCGACATCAGTACTGGGACATTGATCAATACTCAGCTTGAATTGAGGGTTTGTTGGAGTCACAACAGGCTTCGAGTTCGACATACCAAACTTGTCAAGAATCTTTCGTAGGTATGCCTCTTGAGATAAGCATAATTTCGACTGCTTTCTATCTCTTCGAATGTCAATTCCAAGAATCCTAGATGCAGCTCCCAGATCCTTCATGTCGAACTCCTTATTGAGTTCAGCCTTCACCCTCATTACATCTTCGACATTGTTGCTTGCTATCAGAATATCATCAACATAAAGCAACAAAATAACAAATGAATTTTCAGGTCGAAATCTGGAGTAAACACAATGGTCGAACTGACTTCTAATGAAACTTATGTGTTCCATGAACTTGTCGAATCTCTTATTCCACTGTCGAGGAGATTGTTTAAGTCCATATAAAGATTTCTTCAGTTTGCACACATAATCTTCTTTCCCCTTTTCGACATACCCTTCAGGTTGCCTCATCAGGATTGTTTCATCTAAGTCACCATACAAGAACGCAGTCTTCACATCCATTTGTTCCAGTTCAAGGTCGAACTGAGCCACCATGGCAAGCAACATTCGGATGGATCTGTGCTTCACAACAGGGGAAAATACATCATTGAAGTCGACACCTTCTTTCTGAGTGAAACCCCTTGCAACTAATCTTGCCTTGTACCTCTTCGACATTACTCCTTCGATTCCTTCCTTAACTTTGAAAATCCACTTACAGCTGACTAACCTTGCCCCAACAGGTTTCTTGATTAGTTCCCAAGTGTGATTATCATGAAGAGATTTCATCTCATCATGCATGGCCTTTAGCCATTCAGTCTTCATTCGACTCCTCATAACTTCCTTATAATCTCTAGGTTCTTCGTCTAGAACTTCACTTGCAGAGATTAAGGCATAAGCTACAAGATCTGCATATCCAAGTCTCTGAGGTGGTTTTATGACTCTTCTTTGCCTATCTCTCGACAATAGGTAGTCATCAACAGTTTCCTCAACATTATCAGAATCTTCTGTTTCTTCTTCGACTTCATCTGGGATACGCATTTCAGCATCAACATGCTCCACCTCAACAGGAATCTCTACCTGTTCCAGCTCTTCGTCAACATCATCAGTTTTCTTAAAAGCCATTTCAGTTTCATTGAAAACTACATCTCGACTGGTGATACACCTCCTGTGACCTGGCTCTAGGCACCATAGCCTATAAGCTTTCACTCCTTCAGGGTATCCCATAAACATGCATTTCAGAGCTCTAGGTTCGACCTTGTCTTGCCTAATGTGAGCATAGGCTACACAGCCAAATACTCTTAGTTTGTCGAGATCTGGTGGATGTCCCGACCAAACTTCTTCAGGTGTCTTCATATCTAACGCTGTCGAAGGACATCTGTTTATCAGATATGTTGCTGTCGAAACAGCCTCAGCCCAAAACACCTTCTTTAATCCCGCACTAGTCAACATGCATCTAACTCTCTCCAAAATAGTTCGATTAAACCTTTCAGCCAAACCATTTTGTTGTGGAGTACCTGCGGTAGTTCTATGCCTTGCAATACCAGAGGCAACACAAAAACTGTCGAACGCCTCATTGCAAAACTCAAGGCCATTGTCGGTTCTCAACCTCTTTACCTTTCTGCCAGTTTGATTTTCGATAAGAGTCTTCCAACTTTTGAAATTCTCAAAAGTTTCATCCTTAGTCTTCTGGATGAATACCCATAACTTTCTGGAATAGTCATCTACTATGGATAGAAAATACTTTGCTCCTGAATGTGATGGACACCTTGCAGGCCCCCAAAGATCAGCATGGATGTAATCAAGGGATCCATGTGTTCTTTGTTTGCCTTTGTTGAACTTCATTCTACAGGACTTTCCAAGTACACAGGGTTCACAAAACTTCAGCTTTTCGACTTTATCTCCACCAAGCAGATTTTGTTTCCCTAATTCGACCAGACCCCTTTCACTGACATGGCCCAATCTCATGTGCCAAATTTCTGTCTTCGACAAAGGTTTCGTGGATGCAACATTTGTCGAACCACTTACAACTTCAGCCTCAAGGGTATACAAGCCTTGTTTCTTCACGCCTCTCAAGACTTCCTTCGACCCTTTCATGACTCTCAGGATACTTTTCTCTCCTTGAAAAACATATCCTTTCTTGTCGAATTCACCAAGAGAAATCAAATTTCTCTTCAAATCAGGTACATACCTGACTTCAGTCAACAGTCTTATTGACTCATCATGGAGCTTGAATCTCACAGATCCAACGCCTGCAATCTTGCAAGCTTTGTTGTTTCCCAGCAATACAGATCCACCATCTTGATCACATAATTCCTCGAACAAGTCTTTGTTTGGAGTCATGTGCCAAGTGCATCCAGAATCCATAATCCATTCCTTCGACGAGTTGTTGCTTGAAACCACAAGAACATCAGATGATTCGAAATCATCTTGGACAATAGCTGCATTGCCATTATCCTTACCTCCATGATCTTTCAGGCGTTCAGGGCACACCTTTCTTGTGTGACCTACTTTCTTACAGTGATAGCATCTAATACCAGATGCATCACCACTATAAGACTTCGACTGATTTTTACCTTTCCTCTTGTCGAATTTTCCTTTAACAGCCAAACCTTCACCAACCGTCGAAGGTTTATGCTCCTTACGTTCGTTCAAGTCCTTAGAGTACAAGGCTGATTGAACTTCTTCAAAGGTCAGGGACTCTCTTCCATACAAGAGGGTTTCTTTGAAGTGAGCATGTGATCTGGGCAAAGCGCACAACAATAACAACGCTTGATCTTCATCATCAATCTTTACATCAATATTTTCAAGATCAAGAATCAGCTTGTTGAACATATCCAACTGCTCAGCCAACACTTTGTCTTCGATCATCTTGAATGAATACAAAGCTTGCTTCAGGTAGAGTCGATTTACCAGAGATTTGGTCATATACAAACTTTCAAGTTTCACCCATAACCCTGATGCCGTCGTCTCCTTTGATACCTGTCGAAGAACCTTATCACCAAGGCTCAACAAAATTGCGCTGTGTGCTTTCTCGATCATGGCCGTCTTCTCTCTTTCTGTTAACGCAGCGTCCATCGACGTCGCTCCCTTCAACGCTTCCAAACAACCCTGCTGAACCAGTAGGGCTTTCATCTTCAAGCGCCATAGACCGAAATCATTCACTCCGGTGAACTTTTCAATCTCATATTTTGTTGAAGGCATCTTCTCCACGCTCACCGCACCAATTTGTTGTGAATTCAATGCCAATAACAAAGTATAGTATTTGGGAAGAATAAAGAACAAGGAAGAAGAAGAACACAAGAATTGGTTATAACTGCTATTCTTTACTTTCTCTTAGAAAACAAGATTACAAGTTTACAAGAATAACAAATAACCCTCTCACCCTAAATTAGGATTTGTTGTGTTGGCAATGATGAGAGACTAGTATGCTATTTATAATAAAACCTAACATACTAACTAATGGGCTTTTTCCACATGGCCCATTATACAAGCTAACTTAACAAACAAGCTAACTTAACAAATTAGGGTTTAAACACTAAAACCTAATTCGACAAGCATCCTTCGACAAATACATGCTAGAACCTTCTTCGACTACAGCAAGTACTTCGACCAACTAGAGTTCGATCCAAAATCCCACAGATGTTGACAGGAATTCCTTGTCGTCATGCAATTTTCTATATGAAGAATCAACATATGAATATAAATCATTATGTCCTTGAATGCGACAAAAATGCTATAAAACTTACTATCAGTCCATAGTTTTTCATATAAATGGTGAAAGTCTAAAGATCAAAACTAAGTTTGTTGATCTACAACCACCACTTATAAAAAATAAAACTTATAAGTTCCAAGAAGAAAAAGAACAAGAAAGCCATAGAAATGATGAGAGATGAGACACAATTAAAGAGAAGAAAAAAATTGAAATCAAGTGTAGTCGATGCCATATGGATGGATGCAACAAGGTTATTTTCGAATTGTCACTACCTTTAACATAAGATGCATCTCAATCTAATACACATAATAAATCAAATTAATCAACACAAAATCATACAACACCGACTAAGCCAACACCACTAAGTCAGACAACACCAACTAAGTCAAGACCACCAAGTCAGGCGACACTAAATGAGACATCAGAACCCTCCTCAAGTCAACCTTTTACAAAAAAAAAGAGAAGAAAATATCCAAAAAAGGGGTCAAACCCTATTTTTAGACCACCTTAATTGATTTAATCTTTTGTGCTTATATTTGATATCATTTTGTAAGTGTTTGATGTTATTTTGTCATGGTTCAATGAAACATCAATGTAACTAAGGGTGTAATTGATTCGGTTTTGATCGATTTTTGGTCAAAAAATTGTCGGAACCAATGAAATCTTCATCGGTTTGGTTTGGTTCAATTTTTAGTGTTTTTTAAAAATGGAACCAAACCAAACTAACCCGTTTAGTTTGGTTTGGTTGGTCGGTTTACAACAATTTTTTCCTAAACACTATATTCATCTGTGTATTATTTGCTATCACTTTTTGTGTGTATTTTATGTTATTATTTTTTAAATAATACATTTAATATAATATATTTCATGCTAGACTTTTCAAACAACTTACAAGTTGTTCTTAATTCATACGGAACATTGGCATAATTTTCTTATGTCATGAAATAAGTTCATTGTCAAATACAAAAATTGGCACTTAACATGATAAAGTTGGGAAAGGATTTAAAAGCTTAACAAATATTCAAAGATTCTCAACTAATTAATCATAAATTCAAAGATTCGAGACTAATTAATCATAAATTCAAAAATTCAAACTCACCAAAGAAATATAATGAGACAAAAAATAATGGCGATCGTAATCTAAACATTCTCAAACAATAATCAATCTATCAATTAAGTGTATGCAAATCCATAATATGAAAAAAATAAAGATAACATTAGAGAATCAACACACATAGAAATTGATTATCCATTTCAATCTAAAGTTATCTATTGTGATATATAGTAACTCGTTGATCTACTATCATATCAATTATGAGTCTCTAAAAGAGATTATAAATGAGATATAGTAACTCGTTCATCTACTATCAATCAAGATACTTAAAAAGAGATTATAAATGAGTTATAAAAAGTTAATTCAACCAGCTTATAAGAACACTTTATAATTTTCATCTATTTGTGGATCAATTTCTTCAATTATCAATGCACTAATTTAATTCCAAACTTTTTGAAAGTGTTTATCAACTCTTAAAAAAACTCTTAAAATCTTTCGATTTAAAATTAGAAATTCATAAGATTTCATTGTCTCCGGTAGTTTTTTTCTATAAAACGAAAAACATTTATAAAAATGAGAACAACCTTTTTTCCATAGTTTTTAGTCTGCAATTGGTTTTTGTGCAAGTCTTCTGCGAACTCAACATTTCTCTCATATTGGCTTGAGAATCATATCCTTTGCATTCATCAATAGAGGTTCAAGAGGTTGGTCCCTATCTTGAGAGGTGATGTGGTGTGATTGTAGCAGCTCTTGCTCTATTCTTGTTGGGACTGATAGTCTGATCTCGAGCTCGGTTCTAAATTGAAGAGAACCATAGTTCTTGATTTTGGTTTTGGAATTTACTTTTTGCTGTTCGCTTTTCGTCTTTTGTGTTTTTTACTTTTTTACTCCTTTTTCGTTGTTAGCTTTTGTATGTGGTACTCCTTGTGTTAGGTTGATGTTTTTGTACTTTTGAATTTTTTTTCTTTTATTTATCTCATTATTTTGCCTTTAAAAAAAACAGACTTCTTTATATTTATTATGATATAGTTTACAAAAACATCTTATTTAAAATATTCGAGTATAATTCCACTTGTAAGTAGGCTACTACTACTTAACAAATTTGTAAGAAACAACTTCCTAAGGAGAAAGAAAAGTATCAAAAGCCATATTTATCCCATAACTATAGAGCATTATTGTCTTGTTCCTTTCAATTTGAAAACTATGACTTTTTTTAGTGAAATATAAGGAGGACGTAAGTGTAATTTGATTCTTAATTGTCTCATAATATTTAGTGTCAGATACTATGTAGTATATTCTTTTCTGTGGGTAGGTTTAAATAGTCATCTTATTTATGAGTAAGTGTAAGAAAAAGGCTCCTTCACTATACTAACAACACTGAAGCCTTAGCAATGGTTCCAAAGCTTGGTGGTGATGTTGAGGATGGTGGAACTGGCCTTGGAACTGAGCCTATTTGAACAATACCTACCTCTACCTTCTTCAAAGGTCAGCGTCGTGTCTGGTGTTTGTATCATTGTTTCATAGATTATAATTTAGTCACCTTAACCTTGTCTGCAAAATAATTCTTGTTATTTCTATTGTATTTTGATTTTGAAAGAAGTTGGTGAAAGACAGTACTTTCTTTTGTTGCAGGTTCAATAGAAATGATGTGGTTATTGAAGGGCTTTAGCCAATGGAAAATATGATTATGATTTACCCTGTTTCTAAGAATCAAGAAGCAGAAAATATTTATATTGAGTGGTTAAAAATTCCTGATTAAAACTGAAACTTTCTTGGTTCTAGATATATTAGCCCTTCTTCATTTGTACCTGATAGAGTTTTAAGCTTTGTAGTGCGGGCAAATTTCCTTTGGCAGTGTAACTATCAATCTTGGAAAAGGAAAGTTCCATTCCTTTCTGCTATTCATGTATGTTTTGAAGATTCCTATGTGTATTGGACAAATCTCCTTTGGCAAAAGTCACTGAACTTCCTATATATAGTTGGATTCAGGTAGTAGTAGTAGTAAAAGTATATGAAAAAAAAATTACTATTCAGAAGTAACTCTTGGAAATCCACCTATTCTGGAGGCAAATCTCCTCTGGCATCTTTAAATTATCTTCATCTGCTTCATCTAGAACTAGAAATCTTCCTTCCATCAAACTACCCCACGAAGCCGTAAGAAAAAATAAAGACAGAATAGTTGAAAGAGCTTCTTAATTGGGCATATCTCCTTTGGCACTTTGGAGTCCTTGATTGATTCCTATTGTCCTGGCCGGCGGGCAAATCTTCTTTGGCATCAGATCTCCTGTTTCGCGAGATACTGATTATCTGTAACAAATGTTAATCGATCAGAAGTATATACTGTATCCTTTCTTCTCAAGACACTGCTGAGTGCGGACTAATTCTGATTTCATCTATTTCAAATCTGGTGAGAATTTCTGTCCATGGACTAATTTGTTTCTTCTCTATTGTGGTGTCATCATGCTATTTTATTGTAATTTATTTGATGTTACTGTCAAAATATTGTGACAGGTGTAAAATTGATGGATGCTATGACTAGTGATTCGGAATGGGAAACTTCGAGTGACAGCAGCAGCAGTGAGGATCAAGAAGAAAATGATTTTCAATATGGTGGTCAAGCTCAGAGCATATTATCAAATTTAGAGGAAAGCATTGGGAAGATTGATGATTTTCTCTCATTTGAGAGAGCTTTTGTCCATGGTGATGTGGTCTGCTCCTTATCATATCAATCAGGACAAATGGGTAGGGTCACGAATGTTGATGTGTTTGCGGATTTGGAAAATGTGAAAGGAAAGGTATTAAAAAACGTAAGCTCCAAGAAACTTTCGAAGATTCGCTCTATTTCAGAAGGTGATTATGTAATTAAGGGGCCATGGCTCGGTCGGGTTCAAAGGGTCGTGGACAAAGTGACTGTATTGTTTGACGATGGAGCTAAATCCGATATCATTGCCTTGGATAGAGAGAAGCTTTTACCTCTGAGTTGTAAATTTTCGGAAGATTTGCAGTGTCCATACTATTCAGGACAGAAAGTAAAGGTTAAGTCCTCTGATGCTTCTAAATCAGCAGGATGGCTTTGTGGAACTTGGAGAGACATCCAAGATGAAGGAACTGTTTGTGCTGTGGATGCAGGCTTGGTGCATGTTAACTGGATCGCTTCTGTTCTTTCGAGTAGCAATTTGAATGCGAATGCTCCACCGTGCTGGCAAGACTCCAAAAACTTGACCGTGTTGTCGTGCTTTTCAGACACGAATTGGCAACTTGGTAATTGGTGCATGCTCTCGGTTACAGCTAAAGAGGAACAGATTATTATGGAGCATAGTATGACAAGGTGTAAGAGTGAGGGAAAAAACCTGAACTCTTATATTGAGGAATTGTTTATAATTGGGAAGATAAAGACCAAAGTTGACATATTGTGGCAAAATGGTGAGCATAGTTTGGGATTAGATCCAGAGAGTTTACTCCCAGTGAATGTTATAAACACACATGAATTTTGGCCTCATCAGTTTGTGCTGGAAAAAGGTACTTCTTATGATCCTCTTCTTCAGCCTAATGGTCAAAGATGGGGTGTTGTCCAATGTGTGGATGCAAAGGAGCATACTGTAAAAGTAAAATGGAAAAATGTTTCCACGTCCAAACCGAATAATTTGGATGGAGACAAAAGGGAGGAAACTGTGAGTGCCTACGAAATTGTAGAGCACCCGGACTTCTCGTGTTTTTTTGGTGATATTATGTTCAAGGCGGCTCAAAAACAGTTTAAAGAAAATTCTGTAGATGACATGAATATGGAAGCTTCTCTTAGAAATGGTAACCAGATGAGTTATCAGGATGACTTCCCTGATGACTGTTACATGTCCTGTGTTGGCATGGTTACTGGTTTCAAAGATGGTAATGTGGAGGTGAAATTGGCTACTGGTTTCACAACCAAGGTAAATGTCATACTTTTCTGTAACTTTCTGTAAATATAGTACAGTTTATCTAAATGCATGTCTGGCTTATAGTCAAAGCACAGATTTGATAGTAATGGTAACATAATATTAGAACTATGGAACTTGGATTGCATATTGTATATATTTGTATTAGATGATCCTACTGAGCTTGGATTGCACCAATACTGTGTCTGATTTTCTAGTTTTTATTGTTTGATAAGAAGTAACGTATGAATGATTTTTTGTTTTTTCCTAACAGGTTGCACCGTATGAAATTTTTCGGATTGATAAACATGAAGGCTCAACTGTAACCCCTACTCCTCAAGAGATGATTG
This sequence comes from Vicia faba, assembly GCA_948472305.1. NCBI lineage: Eukaryota > Viridiplantae > Streptophyta > Magnoliopsida > Fabales > Fabaceae > Vicia > Vicia faba. The sequence goes on along the minus strand of OX451741.1, from coordinate 927,527,263 downwards.
AACGCGGAATTCTACCTTCTGACAAGAAAGGAAAGGTGAGAGCAATGTCTTTTCTGTTTCTTATGTATCTCTGTGTACAACCATCATGTGTATACTTGTATATTATCTAACCGGTATATGTCAGACACATAAGTCTCAGATTGGAAAGTATATAAACTGAATGTGATGTATTGGAAAGTATATAAACTGAATGTGATTTTTAATGTTTAGGACTTGATAAATTGTGATGGTAAAAAAGAGAATTGTGAAAAGAACCTTGAGGAGTGCAGTCCCTTTTTCCTTCCTCAAGCTGCCTTTGAAATTTTCTCAAGCATTAAATCCAGCATATTCCAAACATTAAGTGGAAGTTCAGTTACAAGAGCATTTTCATCAGTGCCTACATTTGAAAAGGATCATGAATCTGATGTGAAAGATTCAGAAACTTGTAACCTCTGCATCGAACCACATCCAACGACTAAGTTGCAATCTACAGAAGACACAACTTCATATCCAGAAGTCATTAGGATCAATGACAAGAATGAGTTTCCAGTTTCTTTAGACAGCAACAGTTCAAAACAGTTTAAGCAGTTTGATGTTATAGAAAGCTGCTCTGAGGACCACCAATTTTTTGATGAGGAGAAAGGATTACCAATGTTGCAGGTTAGAAATCAGTCCTTTACTATGAAATATTATTACAGTTGTATATTAGGCTAACTGTTTTCTTTGCTTTGTAGGTAAAAAGAAGCTGGGTAAAAAAAGTTCAGCAAGAATGGAGCATCCTTGAGAAAAGTCTTCCTGGTACATACTTTTTATCTTCTTTTTTTTATAATTTTGAATCACTGTTTAACATAACTTATTTCTCAATGAGAAGCCTTTCTGTTGCAGTCATTATTTTTATATGATGATTAAACTCAAATTAGGAAACTACACTTGGTTGTGTGCAATATGAATAAAATCGGTTGTTGTAAATAGATTTAATTGATGTAGAACTGTATAGCACCGACACCTCTGAAAAAAGGCGTGTCCGTGTCCATGCTTTATAGATGTAGAATGTATGTATATTTGTATTGTGGGTCATCTAAAACTTAATCTGGAAACAATCTTTAAATAAATAAATAACCTGAAATCATCTAATTTTAAGGAAAGCTGTGTGATGATTGTTTGATTTACTTAAGAAAATGCAATTTGTTAAAGCTGTAAGTATTCATGACTTCTGCAAATGTACTTACAATCTTTATTGACCCACACAGACTCTATTTACGTTCGTGCGTACGAGGAAAGAATGGATCTCATGCGAGCAGCTATTGTTGGTGCATCTGGAACTCCGTATCAAGACGGATTGTTTTTCTTTGATATATGTTTCCCTCCAGAGTATCCCAACGAACCACCTGTAAGATTCTAAATGTAGTTTGCAGAGCTTGTATTTGTTTTTCCAGCACCATTGTTTATAAGGCCCTTAACAGAACTGAGAAGTTCAGTGTGACCATGTGTTTTGTAGAAGAAACTTTTGTATATGTTTGTAACAGCTCATGTTCAAAGATCTCAAGAAAAAACTCTAAATTTGAACAAACTCTCATGTTGTCATCGTGACCTTTGAATGCAGATGGTGCACTACAACTCTGGCGGGCTCCGCTTAAATCCTAATTTGTACGAGTCAGGGAAAATCTGTTTGAGTCTCCTAAATACTTGGACAGGCACAGGCAGTGAAGTGTGGAATCCTGGAACCTCTACTATTCTTCAAGTTCTTATCTCTCTGCAGGCTCTTGTCCTTAATGAGAAGCCTTATTTTAATGAGGCTGGATATGACCAACAAATAGGCAGAGCTGAGGGAGAGAAAAACTCTGTGAGCTATAATGAGAATGCTTTCCTTGTCACAACCAAATCTATGTTATATCTATTAAGAAAGCCACCAAAGGTAAAATTACTATATCTATACTTTGGTTACTCTAGTGAAAATAAGGTTTACTTTTAATGCAATTTTATGAATGAAACCATAACTGATAATAATGCCTGATGCAGCATTTTGAAGCACTGCTGGAAGAGCACTTCAGACTGCGTTCCAAACATGTACTTTCTGCTTGTAAGGCATATCTTGAAGGAGCTTCGATTGGATGTGGAAAAACTGAACAAGAAAACCAGAAGGGGACTTCTACAGGGTTTAAAATAATGCTTGCTAAGCTCTTCCCCAAGCTTGTAGAGGCATTTTCTTACAAGGACATTGAATCCAGTCAGATTTCTTGAGCTGCAAGAAAAACTTACCTACTGAATTGAAAGTAACTTTCAAATTTCCCGACCAATACATTCCAAACTTATGTGTAATAATATCAATATGTTTACACTATATCTGTATCATATCAGTTTTAAGCTTGTTGGAACACCTATCTCTGGGTCTTGTACTTCTGTGATTAGGTACTGTGTGTGGCTATGTATCAAGTATCAACACAACAGACCATGTGAAATAGGTATCATAACGTGGCTTGTCCAATGTAACATATGAAATAAGAGATACATTGATTGGAACAATTTGCTTGATGTGTCCTTTCATCTGTTTGATGATGCTGTATCTGTTTTATGTCATATTAATGTAGTGTTGAAGAGCTTAGTAAGGCATCATTGGGTAACTATCATCCTGCTTCTATGGATGTGTATGCATATAAAATAAATTCCAGCAGGAGTCTTTTCAATTTCACTATCTTTTGTTCTTTGCCCTCCTCTGCTGGCTTCTCCTAGGAAGTTAATTCATCCCTGAAGTTTGTCAAGTTCGCAACTATGGTTTTAGACCTTGCGATCAGCATACAATGATAGAAGAATGCATATTATACATGATAGGCCGTTGTCTCTTCGGAGATTGTTCTCAAAATAATCACTTGTTAATCCGATTCATGCAAGTTTAAAATCTCATCACCAATAATCTAAACAAGAACACGAGCCTTCTCTGAAATGATGGAATCGAAGCTTATCCCGAATAATTATCTCTCTATTTGTCACAACAGAGATGAACTTAATTGCTGAATGACAGTCTTCACATATCCTAAGGTTCTTGACAATCCTGAGAGTAGTTCCATGGCTAGTTTTCATCAGCCCGAATGCTACTGCAAGTTTCTCACTATGGTGTCTGAGGGCATACTCCCTCTCTTCTTCTTCCAACTCATGCATTGCTGATTCAGGAAGAGGTGCATAACCCACTTCCTTGCACCTCCACATCAACTTATCCAAATACTGGTAAATCTCTTTGGTCTCGGGATGGGACTTATCACCCATACTAAAAAGATACGATTTGTTGTTGACATCAATAGAGCTATAACCCACTTTCTTTTTAATACCTCTTTGGATCATTACATTTCTAACAGATTCCACTCTATCCATTCTTCCAGCAAATGCATACATATTAGAAAGCAAAACATAATGGCTGGGATTCTCTGGCTCTAAGGAAATGAGATGCTGGGCAGCTTCCACACCAAGATCAAAATTCTTATGCATCTTGCAAGCACCAAGCATTGCAGTCCACACCGCCGGAACTAGCTCCTCGGGCTTAAGCTCCTTGATGAAGTTATATGCTTCAGTTAGAAACCCAGCTTTCCCAAGCATATCAACCATACAAACATGGTGTTCCACTCCAGGAATCACACCATGCTCTTCTCTCATGCTTGCAAAAATTTGTGTCCCATCACGTATTAGCCCTGCATGAGCACATGCCGATAAAACGGCAACAAAAGTAACAGTATTAGGAACAAGCCTCCTTTCTTTTTTCATTTTAAAGAATAGCTCTATTGCTTCAATGCCATAACCATGCATACCATACCCAGATATCATAGCTGTCCAAGCTATAACATTCCCTTCACTCACCGAATCAAAAACATCACGCGCTCTACTAACATCACCACACCGTGAAAACATGTTTATCAACGAAGTACCAAGAACCACATTGACGTAAATCCCATTACTAATGATGCTATCATGCACCCAACATCCCAATTCAAGAGACCCAATTTGAGAACAAGCTGACGAAACAGAAACAAAAGTTGCTGAATCAGGACGAACCCCCAATTCATTCATCTTGTGAAACAGTGTCATTGCTTCATTTGCAAGGCCGTTTTGTTCGTAACCCGAAATCATGGTATTCCAAGCAACTACATTTCGTTGTGGCATTTTATCGAACACTTTCCGGGCGAGACTCAGTGCACTTGATTTAGCATAAAAACTTACTATTGCGGCTTGGACAAAGGGATTGGAAACATACCCAGAAACGAAAACGTGGGAATGGAGAAGGGTTCCGAGTTTAAGAGCAGAGAGATGAGCGCATGCTTTGAAAACCGAGGTGAAGGTGTAGGAGGAAGGTTTGTGAGGGGAAAAAAGCATGCGACAGTAGAAAGAGATGGTGTCGAGTGAGAAACCGTGTTGGGAGGAGGCTTTGATGAGGGAATTGAAGAGGAATGAATCGGGGTTGGTGACGGAGAGGAAGAGACGGCGGGTGTAAGCGATGGAGCCGGCGGCGCAGGAGAGAGTGAGGAGTTTGGTGAGGAGGGCTCGGCTACGGTGGCAACCTGTGACAGTGAGATGAGCGTGAGCTTGTTTGAGGGGTCGCAGGTGTGGGCCCGCGCGTATCACTGCTTGGTATTCTGGAGACTTTGATCCTTCTCTTTGTGTTTCTAACCGCCGCTCTCTGTATTCTTCCATCGAAGAAGAAAAGCACTCGATCACCCTGAAACCGCCAATTATTTATAATGTATTTATAGTATTAGAAAAACTTAAAAATTTTAGGGTGTGTTTGTTTAGGTGTTTACATAAAGATTTCTGGAATTTTAAAGTTGGAATTAATTATTTTTTTATTTGATAAATGGGGAAATAAAAATATGTCTTGGAATAAATAATATTTAAGAAATTCATTTCACCCACGTTCGGACCATTTCTATTTCCATGGGAACAAGATGGGAAAATTATATTTTTGAAAATGAAATATACACGTTCAAACTAAAAATTCAAATATATCCTTTAATTGTCCCGCTTTCTTCCCTCTTAATTTTCCACCTTCTTTATAACAACATAACCCACAAAAACATTTCTGCTCACCTTTCTCTCTGATCACCTTTCTCCATACAACAATGGTTATGGTATTTTTATTTTCTTAAATCTCTTATTTATTTATTTATTTTCAATTTTACTCTAATGCATTTTTTCTGAATTTTGCAGTTTTTAGTTTTAATTTAGGGAATCACAATTTCATCTATATCTTGAAAATTGCTTGAATTTTACTCTCTTTGAAAGGTATAGTTTTCCAATTTTAATTATTTTGTTTGTTGATGTTTATGTATTTTGTTATCAGTTATGTTGAGTCAAACACCATTATCACAAATCGAAATATTACTCAATGTAGAATGTGGGTATCGCATATCAAATATTGGTGTATCAAACACTGTTGCATGTAGTTGTTTGTCGAACATACCTGCAGTGTATTGATAATGTCGACATGTAGAATACAATTGTGTGTCAAACATTGTATTCTACTCTGCGAGGTCTTCCTTAAAGAAGCAATTGTCTAGGTTGATGGCGTCAACCCTCAATATTGGTATGGGTTCCTTGGAGCCGGAGGGCGCGAACCCGGTGGCTATTTGGGGATGAGCATGGATGGAACTCAGGCCCTTGGCCGAAGCTTCAAAACACCTTCTTGCTGCTTGGACGTCCCCGTATGGTTGGCGACCAAACCTTCGGCAGTGTAATACTTCATCTTGAGATGCACGGTGGAGGGCACCACAATCAACTTGACTGGAGTGGGCCTCCCGAAGATGCATTGGTATAGAGACGTGCAGTCCACCACTTGAAACTGGGTCTTGATGGCCCTGGTCGCCACCCCTCTTCTAAATGTGACAATCATCTCGACATACACCCAGGGTTTGGTGACGAACTCGTTGAAGCCCTGGAGATTTGAGTTTACGTATGGGGTAAGATGCCTCTCGGTCAGTTGTAGGGTGGTGAATAGATGGGTGCACATTATGTTTATCGAGCTTCCTTGATTGACTAGAATACACCGAACATTAAAGTTCTCCATGCATGCTCGTACGAGCAACAAGATGGTAGAGTTGGGAGCAACGTCTGGCAGTTTTTCCCTGTAGAATGAAATAGGGTGAGAGCCTCCTCTAAACTTGTCGAGGTTGGCGTCCATATCAGAGTTGGCTTTTATTAATTGATCGAACCTTCTCTTTACGGAGCCCACCGTGTGCTTGTTGAATCCCCCGTCGGAGATGACCATCACCGCAGGGAAGGATTCCTAGAGACTATGCGAGGAAAAGTATAGTGGAACTTCCTCCATGTCGGGAAAGTATAAATCCTATGGCCTCGTGATGCTCATGACGACTGGTATGATGTTGGCGTCAAGGGACTTCTTCCCCTCCTCAACATTCTTGGTTTCTTGAGGATCCTCGCGGGAACCATCTTTCTTATTATACTGCTTGAGGTATGCGTCTCATATCAGTATCTCGAATGCATCCTTGAGATGGATGCAATCGTCGGTGTTGTGCCCATGGCTCTTATGGAATCTACAATACTTTCTCTTGTTGGTCCCGAGTTTGGCAGGTGTCTGGCGAGGAAAGTGTATCCCGACATGCTTGAATTCTGAGTTAGCGCATTCGATCAGAATATGCTTTCCTCGAAGTGTTCAAGGGGGTGTAGTCATGGAACCAGCCAGCAGGCCTCTTTTAGTCTTTACAGTCTCGGGATTTGTCTTGCAGCTTCTTCTCTCCCCCCCCCCCCCCCCCCCCCCCCGATGGGATGTCGATGGCTCATCGCTTTTCGAGGACTTGGTATTCTCTCTGTGCCTTGAGTCCCTGGCATTATTGGCCACCTCTTTCTCTTTATACTGAATGTACGCTTGAGCCTTGAGGAGGAGGGAGTCAGGCGTGGTTGGATTTTTGATGCCCACAACCTTTGTGAAGTCGTTGTAGGGACGGAGCCCGCGTTCGAGAAGGTATTTCTTCATGGCATCGGTCGTGGAGACCTGTACGACTTCTTTATTGAAGCGCTCAATATATGCTTACAGAGGCTCATCTTGCCCTGGATAATTACTTCTAGTGACGCTTCTGATTTCAGATGTCGGTGGGAGGCGGTGGAGTGTCTCGAGAATATCTTTCCTAGTTGTTTCCAAGAGGTAATGGACTCATCGGGCAGACTCTTGTACCAAGCCATGGCACCTTTCCTTAAGGTGGTTGAGAATAGTTTGCACTTGATCGTGCCCTTCACTCCTCGGTAATCGAGAATGGAGTCGATATCCTTTATATGGTCATCCGGATCAATTGTACCGTCATAGAATCCCAGCGGGGGTGGCTTCTCTAGCCCGACTAGGAGTCGCACTTCTGTGATATCCCTCGACAGTGGGCCGCAGGCTCGTTATTGTTGCTTCCTTCTGGAGACGATGGCAAAGAGTGATGGTTTCTCCCTCACCGTGCATCGTTGTCTCGTCGAGGGGAATGGCTCTTCCTCTGCTATCTTGGTTTGGGCGATGGTGATCGGTCGGAGTCGACCTTGCGGTCGCTCTTGGCCTTCTTGGAAGATGGAGAGCTTTGGTATTTCTTGGGAGACGTACGGTTGCGTTTCTTGCGGAAAGAAACGTTGTGATTCTTTCTTGTTGGGGGAGTCGTGTCGTCGGTGTCTTCGAGGAGGAGATCTTGACTGTTTCTGCTCCTAAGCCCCCATCCTTTTGCTCTGTTGGAGGATGAGGGTGTTAGTCTGGTTAATGGCAGCGATTAGTGATGCTATGGTCGGGTCAGCATTCTGCGGAATAGGGATCGGTTATAGAATTTATGGAAGATCTTCGATGGGGTTCTTGGGGATGCAGTGTGCCCGTCTCGAACATCAAAGTCATCCTCGAGATGAGGATGCTCCTGACTTCCATCGGCCTTGCGCGCTGGGGAGAGCACGGTCTTTCCAAATAGACGGTGATCATTGTGGTCGACCATGTTTGATGAATGAAAATGATCTTTGGTTTTCAGATTTTAGGGACAGAAAACAGGGAAGATAGTTTCCCACAGACAGTGGCACTGATCTTATCGATTGATCAGAACCTGCAAGTGGACCGAAGGATGATCTTTGACTGGCTGGAAAGTTGAGGAGAAAAGGGGTTGTACTTGCAAGACACTCGGACTGTCAAGTAAGTGTGGAAGCAAAGAGATACAAGAAGAATATTAGGGTTTAAGGTGTGAGATTATGAATATCTGGCCCTCACATGTGTGAGGGTTTATATATTGTTCCCCAGAGTGTAGCCATTGGTTCGTATTTTTGGACCTAGATATGTGAGTCTGCAAAAATAGTAACTGTCAGGACTGAGTCAAAGCGGACAGGTATGCTCGTAAGTAGTCGTTTGTTTCGAGGAGGAGGATTACAAAGAGATTGTCATTTTGGTCATTTCTTAGGTGTTTTCCCGACTCGTGTCGGGCCGACGGGAGACATTTATTGATCTGATCAGGCGTGTATGTCGAGCATAACTGATCGGGTGACAAGCGTCGTGGTCGACCAGAGTGCTGGGCCACTGTCATCAAGTCGTGCCAAAGACATGAGTGGATTGAGACAATTCTAGTCATTAGACTAATCCAGAACATGTATAAATATATAGATTTAATAACTCGATAGTAAGAAATTATTACTAAAATTTAGAATGAAATTGAGAAAATATTTTGCATTGTTGTTTGACTTCGTAATTGAATTTCCTTCTTCTATCTTAATCAGTCACGATTTCTTCCTCTTTCCTCTATCTCTTTTCTTATTGATCATTTCTTTTTCTACCCTATTTTTTTTAGTACATCACACGGAATTTTAAAAATATTTTTATAAACCAAAAATATATTTTTGGTACGTACTCACTTATAATTCATTTATTTTTTAAAATTTATTCTATTTTATTATAAAATTTAATCCAAAAATATATTTCCAGAAATTTCTAGAAATACAATTCGATAAGACTCCAAAAATAATCTAAAAGTGTCATTGATGAACAAAAGGTGATTGTGAAGTTTGGGTTTAGTTTGAAGGGTGTGAACTGTGTGACATTATGGTCCCAATCGGTTGATGATGTGTATGTTTTATGTGATATTTTGTATGTATATAACTTGTGTTATGTATGGTGAAAAGTTGATGGAATTTGATGAAAATATGAGTATGCATGGGACACAAGCTACGGCCTTGGAGCTTCACTTTGCTTCTATTCTTTTGTCCTTTTGTGGATTTGTATCTTGTGCACATTCGTTTTTTTAATTATGATTTAACAAATGATGATGTAATAAAAAACAATGTTTATTTAATGAAATGTTTTTTTTTATCATTTAATTATTAATGTCATTTAGTGATAAAAAATATCGTTACCACATGAAGCCACAATAATCAAATAATAAAAAATAAATAAAAGGATGAAAAATGCAAATATTAATTAATTCAAAATGTAATACAAAATTCATACAACCATAGTAAATAAAAGGATCATTGATGAACAACAAGGTGATGGTAAAGAGTTAGTAGTGAAAGATGAATAAAAATGTTTTATTAAAAGTATATTTTTGAAAATTTTTAAAAGTGTGTTTCTGAAATAAATTTATCGTAAAATAGAATAAATTTTAAAAATTAATTAATTATAAATATGTGAGTGTGCACAAAAAATATATTTTTGATTTTTTGAAAATACTTTTGAAATTGCATAAGAAATTTCTTTTCTTTATAAAGATGGGAAAAAAAATCCTCATCTTATTCTATAATACTATAATATCCTATTTCCTCATTTTTGTGTTTTTTTGTTTTGTTTTGTTTTGTAAGTGTGTATTTTTGTATGGGCTAAGCCCAACATAATATTTCTATTTTATATTTTACACCCCAATTTCTTTCTACTCATAAGATTTAATTAACACAAACACAATTTTTCTTATTTCATTGTATTCATTTATAAATAAAGTATTATCCTCAAAATACACACATTAAAATACTATGATTTTTAATAAAATTATAAATATGTTATCAATATTCTAAATTAATCACCAATTAAATTAAATGTGTATAACATTATTATTTCATAACAAATATACACATAAGAGAAATTAATTACAATATAACTTATATGGAAAAATTACTTTTTTTTATAAAATAATATATTCAAATAAGATGATGTGAAGAAGTAGTTAAATAAAATTATATACGTTTATTATTAATCTAATGAACATAAAATATTACAATAAATAATAACACATATATACATAAAATTACTTAAAAATAATAATAATTACTAATTCATATGCTAAAAATATATGTAGATATATGAATATATAGCTTATTATAAGTAAAATGTTATATTATACGCTCAAAATATATCTTAAACGGGTTTTTCATGACCATACATTTTATATTTAGAGACATATTCGAATTTATTCATTAGTTTCAATAATTATTACATTTCATTTCTTGGACACCTTATATTCTTATTCTTTTTTTAGTAATGGTTAGATTTATCTATATTTTAAAAATATTTTTTTAGAAGATATTATTATATCTTTTAATATCTTTGTTAGAGGATATTTAGAATTTTATTTTGTGTATAAATAGCCTAGTGGGGTAGTTCAATGTAATTCATTGTGTGATCGGTGGAAATAGAACTGACTGTTTTGGAATGCTGGTTCGCGAAATGTCGCGGTAAGCAAGAGTCGTCACCGTCTTTTATTTTCTCCAACAAGGAAAGGACAAAAGCACAGCAAAATTTCTTTTCGAGATGTTTCTCGGTTCGGGAGGTAGATTATAGAAAGGAAAGGTGTTAGCACTCTTTCTATCCGTGGTTATCCACGGGCTCTTAGGTATTTGCTCACTATGTTTTCAAAAAATGTTTTGCTTTTCTTGTGTATGTGGGTTTTGAAAAAGTTTCGTTTAAAAAATTTCTAAGTAACTCTTGTATCTGTCTTCAAGAGTGTATGAAATATTTGTTTGAAAACTTTTTGAAAGTGTGAGTGCGAAAAGTATTTTTGTTTGTTTTGAAAGAGCAAGTACCCATGAGAATCTACCTACTCTAAGAAATTAGGCTGTGTAAGAGTCCTTTAGACAGTGCTATCCCACCATTGAGAGGTAGGTAGCACCGTCGTTGGAGGTATTCGGGTTAATTCGATTATAGGGGCAATGTGGTCACTAAAGCAATGGTAGGACGCCTTAGCGGTAACCCTAATGTCTTAGATCGTTTTATCCGAGGCAACCGTTTCGAGGCAACTTTGATCTTTAGACAGGAGGGCGACCTCTAAAACACCCTATACTCAATGACCACCTCGAGGCAACCAAGTGAGGCGTACCCTAGGAGTGGCATGTGCGAGTGTATTGTTTTTCAGTTAATTTTATCTTTGTACATGTCATGGGTGAGCTATGTTGATTTTAAGTTCATACATTTGATCTTGTCATGCATTCCCTATTATTCATACATCTAGCAGTTAATAGTTGCGGAATTTAAATTGCGAAAATTAAATCTAAATTATTACAAGGCGTCGGGTATTTACATCACCAAAAACAACCCTTGAAATTAAAATGCGGAAAGCAAAATAAAGCGATAAATAATTAAAGTCCTAATTAAAAGCTATTACATTTCGGGAAACAGATACAATAATATGATAAAATGGATCGCGTGCGGGAAATTAAATTGGATACGAGTTTTTTGGGTTTTTGAGTTTTTTTAAAGAAATAAAATAAATTGAGTTAATGCTAATAAAAACTTAATATTCTAAATTGATTTTAAATATTGCAAAAAATATTAAAAGTTAAATCTAATTAAAGCTAAATTGATTAAATTAATTTATTTACAAAAATAAAAGTGATGAAGTTAATTTTAATAAATAAAATATTTTTTGTGTTTTTGATTTTATTAGGAAAAAATGTTAATTGGTTAGTGATTAATAAAAAGAATAACGATTAATTAATTAAAGGAAAATAATAAAAATAGAGAGAGAGAGAGTTTAGGAGTATACATGCCTGATTGGAGGGGTAAAACAACTATTGGCGTCATGTGTAAACTGTTTTGTTTTGGCCATTTGTGTTTTGGCTTTTGGCCATTTGTGTTCTGGCCTCAACGTTCCTTAACCTTCTCAGGATGTCTGCCTCGCCATGTATTGGTGTCATGTGTAAGCTGTTCTGTTTTGGCCATTTGACTTTTGGCTTTTGGCCATTTGTGTTTTGGCCTCAACGTTTCTTAATGAACCTGCATGGGATCCTGTCTAAATCTGCAGTGTTGAATCTCATGAACACATTAAATAAATTACTATATATCATAAAATACAAATAAAACCAATATATGAAGAAATTTAATGTTTAGGTCAATATGGCATGTATGAATGATTATACCCTTTTGATCATGGAGATCAAATCAACCTTACCCTTACTGGAAAAGTAGTGACATGAATGTTTTTATGCCCTTTTGATCATGGAGATCAAGCCAGCCTTACCCTTACTGAAGAAGTAGTGAGATGTTGGTTTGTAACTGAGATGACTTGTTTGTAGTGAGATGTTGGTTTGTAACTGTGATGGCTTGTTTGTAGTGAGAGAAAGATTTGTAATAAAGATTTCAAGGTTTTAGGGTTCTTGAAAGAATTTGATATTCTGATAATGTTGTGGCAAGGTTTTTTTCTCTCCTCTCCTTGTTTGTGTGAAAAGAATGTGATTATATAATGGAAATTAGGGTAAAGAAAATGGGCTTTAAATGTGCAATTGAGCCTCCAATATTCACTTGAGTTCGTCACTTTCCAGGCTAAACCGCAGGGACTTAAGTGCAATTTTTGAAGTTGAAATGTGAAAACAAAATGTAGCCGATATCGAGAACTAACTCATGTCCTAAAATCGGCTCAATCGGATAAACGGTGAATTAGTTATGAATTTTTGAAGTTTCAGCTCAGACAAACTTATTTTGGGCTCCAGTGTCGACTCTGACACGTTCTTCAATAAAAAACTGGTATTGATAGGAGCATAATCCGGTCTCGACTTTTGAAGAAAAGTTGTAAATCTCTGAGTCAGTGACCTTGTGTAAAAATATGAGCCCAATCCGATAAAAATTGACCGAGTTATGAATTTTCGAAGTTTCGGCCCAGATGAAATAATATTCAGCATTCAGGATTTTCAGCATGTCACGCACTCTGAGCAAAAAATGAAGGTCTTTTGAATACCGTTTGAACTCAATACCTTCTGTGAAAATGTAGCCAACTCAATTTGTGAAATTTTGGCGCCAGAACCAGCTCGATACAATGAAAATCGACCAAGTTATGATTTTCTGAACATGATGCAAATAAACTTCTGTCACAAATTTTCTGTACGAAAATACTTGATAAATCCACATTTTTAAAGACCTTTTGATCGAAATTGGCTTCCAGCCGTGAGAGATGAAAACGTAGATAATGTCAAGACGGAATTTTGGCCACCGGAACGGGTTCAAAACGAGTCACGATCTTCAAGTTATGAATTTTTTAGCGCGTAAAAACTGCACTTTCAGCACACTTTTTCACCATATTTCTTCGAGAATACTCACACATTTGGATACCTTCTTTAAAGAATTGACTCTTGAGCCGAACCTGAATTTGAGAATACGTTATCAGAGATATCTTGGTGAAAGAACACCTGAATATGACGCTCCGGGTTGGACTTGTGAATTTTTTTTGAAATGTTTTGAGAAATATGGGAGGGCAAATTTTGGGGTACAACAGTTGCCCCTGTTCAATTTTCTTAGACCTGAGGATATAGATTGGCTTTCGAGCCTTTCGTGATCCGAAGGTGGAAGATAATTGAACACTAGAGTGCCCAGAAATTTGCACTCGCATGGTGTAGTATTAGCAATGTGATGTCGAGAATGGGCTTACAGATGCCATTTGGAAATGTGATAGAAAGTTGTTGGAGATGGGCTTAAAGATGCCACCCGGAGATTGTTGGTAGGAGGATGGGCTTATAGATGCCATCTGGAAATGTAATGGGTAGTTATGGAGATGGGCTTAAAGATGCCATCCAGGGGGTCGATCGCGTAAGAGATTCCTTAGCGAGAACTTGCATACCTGTAGTTTGTAGAATTGTAACTTGGTAGGTTGAGAGAAGGAACCAGTGTAGGGTTGCTTCATGATGGTCAAGTAGATAGTTGTCCTGTCTGGCTTCAGGTATTAATCTACAATCAGTCGTCCACAGATATTTCCTGGCTAGTTACAGGTGTTAATCTGGAACTTGAAAAATGTTGGCAGATGAGATAGTTGTCCTGGCTGGTTACAAGTATTAATCTTTGACTTGAGAAAGAAAGATAGTCTTTCTGGCTTGCTACAGGTGTTGATCTTCAATCTCTTCAATGTAGATACTTTCTTGTCTAGTTACAAGTATAGAATCTACAATCAATCGCTCACAGATATGCCCTGGCTAGATACAAGTATCGAATCTGGAACTTCAAAAGGTTGGTCGAGATAACTTTCTTGGCTGGATACAGGTGTAGACCTCTGACCAGAGAATGAAAGATAATTTTCTGGCCTGTTACAGATGTTGATCTTCAAACTCTTCATGTAGATAACTTTCCTGGCTAGATACAGGTGTAGATCCACAATCAATCGCTCACAGATATGCCCTGGCTAGATACAGCAATTGAATCTGGAACTTCAAAAGGTTGATGGGTTGTCTCTACTGACAGGTTATCTCAGAAAAATCTTTAGGGATCGATTTAACCACTAGTGCAGAAATGACTTTTTACATCGGGTGAAATTGACTTTTTACATCGGTTTTGGGTCCGATGTAAAGTCAGGCGATATAGTAAATCAGGGACTTTTTACATCGGTTCTGAGACCGATGTAAAAAGTCCCTTTTTTACATCGGTTCTGAGACCGATGTAAAAAGTCCCTTTTTTACATCGGTTATAATATCAGAACTGATGTAATAACCTGTTATTATGCACATTTTTTAAAAAATTGATCCAGTTTTTTACATCGGTTGGAAGTAATACCCGATGTAAAAAGTCCATTTTTTACATCGGTTATAATATATGAACCGATGTAAGAAACAATTATTATGCACATTTTTTAAAAAAATTGATCCAGTTTTTTACATCGGTTGGAAGTAATACCCGATGTAAAAAGTTCCCAGTGACGCGACTTTTTACATCGGTTATTATCCCCAACCGATGTAAAAAGTCCCTTTTTGAAAGTTTTCACATCAGTTTTGAGTAATAACCGATGTAAAATGTATGAAATTTTTTTGGAATAGATTATTTATTTTCTGGGTTTCCCTATACAAATATAATTTGTACCCATTTTTTCATATTTTTCCAATATCAAACAGACTATATTTATATCGCTATATATATTTCATAGCTTTCCAACATCACATATATCACATTTAGGTCGATGTTTTCATATTTTTCACAACAAACTTACAAATTGAACAATTGTATTGCAAACTTGTATTGTATTACAACAAATAAACTTACAATTACAAATTCCTCACAAAATATAAAACAATATTCAACTATTTATAAGTCTTTTTCAAAACTTACAATTACATAATATTCACAAAATATACATATACAAAAATATTCAACTATTTCTAAGTTTCCAAACTTGAATTACCAATATAAAATCTTCGGTAGACAACACCAAAATCATATTGCCTGACAATAAATAATAACAATTAACATCAGCAAAAAAAATCAAGAAACTCAACACATGAGCAAAAACCACATGTATTGTGCAAAAACCACAACTTATACAATTCTATAAAACTCACCAAGATAAACTTAAGTTCCATGTAACTCAAAGAAACATTTTTCCCAACGAAGTCGCAAATCATACAAATCATCTGGTGTTAATTATGTTGGGTCATCAAATACCTATAATACATAAATATAACAATATAGAGTTATTTTTTAAAAATTCATATTAAGTCGAAAAACAAAAAGTAAATAACAAAGTAAAGTTATTTTTAGTACTTGCATCCAATTCTCGGTTATATTAGCAGAGACAATATCCAACATATTTTTCATCACATAGTATCCACAATCATTAGAGTTATGTTGTTGCCTTATCTACAATTGAATGACATAATTAGTGAATATTTATCATAAATTTAACTATAGAATTACAATTTACATCACACTTACATTGGGATGAAGCCATGTAGCCTTTTTTCTATTTCCATTTGCCATTTGATGAATCCCAAAAGAACTAATACAGAAAGATATAAACATCACATAACTAAATATACTCGCCAATGAAAAATCACATAACTATTAGTTGTCAATGAAAGTAACATGAAAGATAAACTTACTTTGTAATAATTTTTTTCGTGTTCTGGTCAATTTCTCGATGAAGTGAACAAAATACGACAACTAAATTGTCTCTTGGACACATGACTATTAATTGCCAATGTCTCCTGTACGTGTGTGTGGAAACAGAAAAGTCACATAAAATATATATGTTATCAAAATTAAATAATATAAAACACAATTTCATAAAAATTCTTACCCATGAATTAATGGTAGTAAGTGGCACGCTCTGTTTTCATCACGTAACTTTTCTAGCACGTAATTTTTAACATCTTCTTGAGATTTCGCTACATTATCATTATAGATACACCTAGCAGGGTCCATAAATCCATATAATTCTGAAATGGAATTCTCAAGACAAACACGATGAATATACCTGAATAATTTTAAAATTAACATTAGAATCAAAGTGATGAGAGATATAACATATTAATAGAGATTGACTTTAATAAAACAATAAAATGTACTTACGTGCACCAAATTTGCAGAATAGACACGTCAAGCCAATGACCTAAACCCACCAATAACTCTCTGATACATTTAGCTGAAACATAAAAATTAGAGACACTCGCACAATGACTTAATTGTACTGCCAAATGGTTATCATCCAATTTAAAAACCATGAGTAACAATCTCTGAACATCATCAACTTCAACGTCTTTTGTGCTCTCTTTTGTGCTTCCCTTTGCAGCTGAACAACTTCCTTTTCCGCTTCCATCGATAATTTCCAATTTTTCAATGCATTTAATATCACATGTGCTTTGTGATAAACCCATAGACTTAAGTGTCTCCATTAATGATTGCTGAAACATCTTACGCTCTTAAACCAACTTTTCTTCAAGTTCAGCTCTAAGTTTTGTTTCCAATATTGCAAGTTGTTCATTTACGTTGATATGTTGACTTTTTCTTCCAAAGTAAGTGCTTTGTTTATGGTGTTTTCCAACACCACGAACACGACCTCCATGCTCAGATGTTCCAATGGCTAATGATAAGATATCGTTACGTCCATCTAGAACAATTGCACCTTTTTCAGCTTCTTGAACAAGAGAATCCTACAAAATGCAAAAACATCAATTAATCAATCACAAATATAATGATACTTGAATAATTTTTCGTTGTTTACTTACAATTTTTTCAGCAACCTCTTGTGTAGATTTTGATGTGTATTCTCCTCCTTTCTTTTGTCGTGCTCTCTTCCATAACTCATGGCGTGATGGTGGAGATGGACTATCATTATCATCTAATGTGGAATTATCTCTCGATGATGACTTTTCTTTCATAATTTTCTCCTCAAGTAAGCGATACCCTCCACGAGACAATACATGTGGGTATAAATTCTTGGCCACATTATCCTTACCCTTCTGACTTTTTTCCTATTATAAACTCAAACAAGTAATTAATCACTAAATATAATAAAAATGTTATGCACACAAAAACATATAACTCCTACTAACCTTAAATTCAGGGGTATCTCGAATCTTGAGAAACTCTTTCCAAGCGTCTTCTGTAATAAAGTTATACTTGACATATGAAGGAGGATCATTTTCTATGGGATGATGAATATATCTATCTGTGAGTTATGTCTTAAAACCTCTCCATCGCTCTCCCGCATATTTAATCCATTCTTTCTTCAACCTATCCTTCTTTGGATCTTTACATTCTGGAATAGTAAAATGAGCCTACAAATGTAGTATATGTCATATGTTGTTAATTAGTATATGATTATAAAATATAATAAAGTATTGTATTTAAAATACCTGAATATCAGTCCAAATAGCATCTTTTACGCCTTCATCTACTTCTTTCCAATCATTTTTCACAATGCTACAATACTGTCGAGCAAGAGATGCTATATAACTCTTGAAATGTGTAGCATTTTTACCAACACCAATACATTCATAGGTTCTTGCATTAAACTCGACCTTTATCTTTTCACCTGTTTGATGAACTTTGTCAATTTGTGTCATTAAAGTGGGACCTCTAACTTTTCTTTTATTGGGGTTTGAATCACCCATGTATCTGTTTACACAAAACAAAAATAATTAGAAATAATATTAAGCACAAAATAAAAACAATTAGAAATAAAATTAAGCACAAAATAAAAACAATTAGAAAATAAAGTAACGTGGAATTAACTTATACAAAAAATCTTACTAGTCCTCCCATATCCCTTCTTCATGGTCTATGCGAATAGCATGCACATCATCCCCTTCATTTTCTTCAATGAATGTAGTCACATTTGTTGAGAAAGGATGAGTTTCAGAAATATCAAGATTCTCATCATGATTTTCATCACTATCATGGACCTTTCCTTGTAAAACCACTGACCACTTTTTATTAGAAGGATCTGTGACATAAAACACTTGTTTTGCTTGAGATGCCATGATGAATGGTTCGTTCTCATAAGCTAACTTGCTAAGATCAACCAGTGTAACTCCAAATTCATCGATTCTGACACCACTATTGATATCAATCCATTTGCATTTAAATACAGGAACTTTAAACACAACATTATTAACTTCCCAAATCTCTTCAATCACCCTAAAGTACGGTGTAGATGCCATAACCGGGTTTTTATCTTTAGCACTAGAGAAGTGCATGGACTCGGCCACAATCATTACCCCACTATTTTGTATGGTACTACGGTCATCCTTTGACTTTGTATAAAAAGAGGTTTTATTAATATCATATCCACTCCAAGTTATTATGTTACATTTAGGCCCATAATACAACCACTTAATTGTATTAGAAACACTATCTTCATTAGCAATTCTTTCTTTAAACCACTTAGAGAAACTCTTATTATGCTCTTTTAACAACCCTCTTTCATTCATCTTGGGGTACTTTTTCTTTACGATGCTTTTGTGAGCAGATAAGTAAGATTGAACTTCATCTATGTTATTCAATATATAAAAATGCGCTTGAACAACCACATCAATACTTAAGCTCTTGACTTTTAAACCTTGTGTACCCACACCCTCATATCTTCCATCATGACGAGACTTGGGAACCCCTACAACATCCACTCCTGACAAATAGTTAGAACAAAACTCAATTGCTTCTTCTGCAATGTACCTCTCAATAATCGATGCTTCCGGACGGTGTGGGTTTTTTGTATACCCTTTTAGAATCTTCATGTATCGCTCTATTGGATACATCCACCGTAAAAAAACTGGACCACATAATCTAATCTCCCTTACTAGATGAACAATCAAGTGAACCATAATGTCAAAAAATGAAGGAGGAAAATACATCTCTAATTGGCACAAGATAACTGCAGCCTCATTTTCCAAATCGTCTAACTTTAGTGGATCAATGGTTTTACAACAAATTGCATTGAAAAATAAGCATAACCTAGTTATGGTCTTCCTTACGTTGTTAGGCAATATCCCACGAATAGCCAATGGTAGTAGTTGTTGCATTAAGACATGACAGTCGTGATATTTTAAGCCAACTAATTTAAAATCTTTAACTGATACAAGCCTCTTGACATTTGATGAGTAACCATGCGGCACTTTGATACTTTGTAAACACTCACAAAAACTTGTTTTCTCTTTTTTAGACAAAGTGTAGCAGGCAGGAGGCAAATATGTCTTGTTACCTATATATTGTGGAGTTAACTCTTCTCGTATACCCATCAAACCTAAATCCAGACGAGCATTAATACCATCTTTTGTCTTGCCTTGAATGTTGAGAAGTGTTCCGATTACACTATCGCATACATTTTTCTCCACATGCATCACATCAATACAATGTCTTACATCAAGACTAGACCAATATGGAAGATTGAAGAAAATCGATCTCTTTTTCCATACATTTTTCACAGTAGATCGTTTTTGGTACTTTCCAAAGATAACATCAAGTCCCTGTTGTTGCTGATAAACTTCCTCTCCAGACAAGGGCTTTGGAGCAACACCATGCTCTTGTTCCCCATTGAAAGCTTTCCGCAATCTACGATATGGATGATAACGTTTTAGAAATTTTTGATGCCCGAGATAAATGGTCTTCTTTCCTTTTTCAAGCTGATGGTAACAAGTGTCTTTTTCACATATAGGACACGCATTATGCCCTTTAACTTTATACCCAGACAAATTACCATATGCCGGAAAATCATTGATGGTGCAAAACAACATGGCACACATATTGAACTGTTCGCCAGAATACGCATCAAAAACATCCACCCCTTCCTCCCACAACACTCTTAAATCATCAATCAGTGGACTTAGATAAACGTCTATGTCATTTCCTGGTTGTTTTGGGCCCGATATCATCATCGATAACATAATATATTTACGCTTCATGCACAGCCTAGGAGATAGGTTGTAAATCATCAAGAGAACAGGCCAAGAACTATGGTTAGTACTCAGATTACCGAACGGATTCATTCCATCAGTAGCAAGTCCAAGTCTAAGGTTTCTCGACTCTTTGCCAAAATTTGGAAACAAAGAATCTATTTTCTTCCATTGCAAAGAATCAGCTACATGACGAATTTGTCCATCATATTTTCTTTCTTCTGCATGCCATCTAAGATTCTTTACGTCATCTGCATTGGCGAATAATCTCTTGAACCTTGAAATTATTGGTAGGTACCATACCACTTTCGCAGGAGGACCCTTTTTGACCACCTCATCATCAATTGACTCACCATCTTTCTTTTTGTAGCGTGAAGCCTTACACTTTGGACAATGATTATACTTTTCATACTCTTTTCTGTATAATATGCAATCATTAGGGCATGCATGTATCTTTTCATACTCCAAACCCATCGGACACAATATTTTCTTCGCCTCGTAATAACGACTTGGCATTACATTACCTTCTGGAAGCATTTCGGTCAACAATTCAAGCAACTCGATAAAACTTTTGTCAGTCCACCCATTCTTTGCCTTCAGATTAAATAATTTTAACACGCCTGACAGACGTGTAAATTTTTTGCATCCCGGGTACAATGGTTTATCCTTGTCATTGCATATAGTATCATACGTATGTGCCCTCTTAAACGAATCTTGTCCAATATCACGCATCATGTCTTTTAGACGATCATCCATTTCTACAGTAACATCATCTCTTTGAGACACGTTTGACTTTGCTACTACTTCACCGTGCCATATCCATTTTGTATAACTTTGACAAATCCCTACACAAATTAGATGATCCATGATTTCTTTCTTACTACGTTTTGGTTCTTTATTTGCACAACGAATACATGGACAGAGAAAAAGCGTAGGAAGACTTTTGTCAGCATTACTTTCAGCAAACTGTAGAAATTCCATCACTCTATGTTCGTACTCATCACTTAATCGATTATCTCTCATCCAACTACGATCCATAACTATGTTCACACGGAGGAAGGTCTGACGAACGGTGTGCCCGCGGCTGCGCTACTTCACGGAGATTCCGAGATTGCAAGTTGCGCTGTATGATCGGTGGATCTGGAACTGACTGTTTAACACTGGTTCGCGAAATGTCGCGGAAGCAAGAGTCGCCACCGTCTTTTATTTTCTCCAACATGGACAGGACAAAAGCACAGCAAAATTTCTTATGAGATAGTTTCTCGGTTCGGGAGGTAGATTTATAGAAAGGGAAGGTGTTAGCACCCTTTCTATCCATGGTTATCCATGGGCTCTTAGATACTTGCTCATTGTGTTTTCAAAATGTTTGCTTTTCAATTGTGAGTGGGTTTGAAAAAGTTTCGTTTAAAGATTTCAGATCGACTCTTGTATCAGTCCTCAAGAGTGTTTGAAAAATTGTTTTGAAGGCTTTTTGAAAAGTGTAAGTGTGAAAAGAGTTTTGATTTGTTTTTTAGAGCAAGTATTTATGAGTCATCTACCTACCTTAAGGAATTAGGCTGTGTAAATGTCCTTAAGGTAGTGTCATCCCACCATTGAGAGGTAGGTAGCACCACCATTGGAGGTGTTCGGGTCAATTCGTTTGTAGGGACAGTGTGGTCACCAGAGCAACAGTAGGACACCTTAGAAGCTACCCTTATGCCATTGATCCTTTTTTATTCCGAGGCAACTTTTCCGAGGCAACTGGATTATGTCATGGACATAAGGACTTACTAAAACGTCCTATACTCGACGACCACCTTTCGAAGGCAAGGTAACAGTGAGGCGTACCCTAAGAGTGGTGTGTGAATTTGTGTGTTATTTTCAGTTATGTTTTATCTGGTACATGTATCATGGTGATCTACGCTTGTTTTTAATTTAGGCCATATATTCTTTCATGCAAAGTTTAGCAGTTTTAAGAGTGCGGAAATTTAAATGCGGAAAGTAAAATCTTACCCTATTACAAGGCGCGGGTCTATACATCGCCAAATTAACAAAGACCCGTTTTTAATAAAATGCGGAAAGTAAAACCTAGTTACTATTACATGGCTTGAACAGTTACATAATATTTACAAGAAAAATAAGAATAAATGCGCGAAAAGAATAGAAAATAGAACGTTCGAGGGCGTTGGACCCTTTTGGAATTAAATTGAATGAAAAGTTAATTAATTATTAAATTAGAGAAAAGAAATGTTTTTTGATGGTTTTTGTATTTATGAAATAAAGAAAATTAAAATTAAAATTAAAAGAAATCCTAATTCTAAATATTTTTAATTATTAAAGAAAAAAGATTAAAGTTTTAACCTAATTTACTAAAGAATTTATATACATGTTTATTTACAAAATAAATTAGTAATTAATAATAATGATAATAAGAAAAAATTATTTATTAAGAAAAGTGATAAAAAGTTAAAAAACCTAACTCTACATATTTTAATTTATTGAGAAAAAGATTAAAGTTTTAAAACCTAATTTAACTAAATTAATTATTTAACATTTATTTACAAAAATAATAATAGTGAAATTAATATTAATAATAAACATTTTTGATTTTTTCTGTATTTATTATTGTGAAAATTATTTTATGGTAAAGAGAAATAATTAAAACATTAAAAAAGAATTAAGAAAGAGAAACAAATAAAAATTAAAAATGTGCAAACCATGGGGGTATTCAGACCCAAAGGGAGGTTTTTTTGTGAGAAATCTGGCCCATTAGACAAAAAGTCTTGTTTGACTTTCTGGCATCACGTGCGTGTTCATTGACTCCTGAGTACCGTGGTCTGCATTCTTTGGCCATTGGATTGGGTTTCATGGCCATTTGTGTTCTGGCTGTTGGCCATTTATGTTCTGGCCTCAACGTTCCTTAATCTTCTCAGGATGCATGTCTCGTCATGTATTGGTGTCATGCATAAGTTGTTCTTTTGGCCATTTGGCTTTTGGCTTTTGGCTTTTGGCCATTTGGCTTTTGGCTTTTGGCCATTTGGCTTTTGGCCTCAACGTTCCTTAATGAACATGCATGTGATCCTCTCTAAATCTGTAGTGTTGAATCTCACGAACACATTAAATAAAATCATAAAATGCAAATAAAGTCAATATATGAAAAAATTTAATGTTTAGGCACAATATAGCATGTATGAATGATTATACCCTTTTGATCATGGAGATCAAATCAATCTTACCCTTACTGGAAAATTAGTGACCTGAATGCTTTTATGCCCTTTGGATCATGAAGATCAAGCCAGTCTTATCCTTACTGAAGAAGTAATGAGGTGTTGGTTTGTAACTGTGATGGCTTGTTTGTAGTGAGAGAGAGATTTGTAATAAGGATTTCAAGGTTTTAGGGTTCTTGAAAGAATTTGATATTCTAACAGTGTTGTGGCAAGATTTTTTCTCTCTTTTTTCTCCCCTGTTTGTGTGAAAAGAAGGTGATTATATAATGGAAATTAGGGTAAAGAAAATGGGCTTTGAATGTGCAATTGGGCCTCCAATGTTCACTTGAGTTCGTCACTTTCCAGGCTAAATCTCAGGGAATTAAGTGCAATTTTTGAAGTCGAACTGTGAAAACAAAATGTAGCCTATATCGAGAACTAACTCCTGTCCGAAAATCGGCTCAATCGGATAAACAGTGAATTAGTTGTGAATTTTTGAAGTTTCAGCTCAGACAAACTTATTTTGGGCTCCAGTGTCGACTCTGACACGTTCTTCAATAAAAAACTGGTATTGATCGGAGCATAATCCGGTCTCGACTTTTGAAGCAAAGTTGTAGATCTATGAGTCAGGGACCTTGTGTAAAAATATGAGCCCAATCCGATAAAAATTGACCGAGTTATGAATTTTCGAAGTTTCGGCCCAGATGAAATAATATTCAGCATTCAGGATTTTCAGCGTGTCACGCACTCTGAGCAAAAAACTAAGGCCTTTTGAATACCGTTTGAACTCAATACCTTCTGTGAAAATGTAGCCAACTTAATTTGTGAAATTTTGGCGCTGGAACCAGCTCGATACGATGAAAATCGACCAAGTTATGATTTTCTGAACATGACGCAAATAAACTTGTGTCACAAATTTTCTGTACGAAAGTACTTGATAAATCCACATTTTTGAAGACCTTCTGATCGAAATTGGCTTCCAGTCGTGAGATATGAAAACGTAGATAATGTCAAGACGGAATTTTGGCCACCAGAATGAGTTCAAAACGAGTCACGATCTTCAAGTTATGAATTTTTTAGCGCGTAAAAACAACACTTTCATCACACTTTTTTCACCATATTTCTTCGAGAAAACTCACACAGTCGGATACCTTCTTTAAAGAATTGACTCTTGAGCCGAACCTAAATTTGAGCATAAGTTAGGACATTAAGGAGAACTTGAGGTCATTTGGATATAAGGACCTTGATGCAACACAAAACCCTAATTTTGACTTGAGTGCCTTAGGAGGTGATTTGGTTGTGCAACCTTTGAGAAATCTTGAGGAATATGGGAGGGCAAATTTTGGGGTACAACAGTTGCCCCTGTTCAATCTTCTTAAACCTGAGGATGTAGATTGGCTTGCGTGCCTTTCGTGATCCGAAGGTGGAAGATGATTGAACACTAAAGTGCCCAGAAATTTGCGCTCACATAGAGTGTGTTAGCAGTATGATGTAGGGAATGGGCTTACAGATGCCATGTTGAGAGATGATGGATAGGAGGATGGGCTTATAGATGCCATCTAGAGACTGTTGGTCGCGTAAGAGATTCCTTAGCGAGAATTTGCGTACCTGAGAAAGAAAATAATTACCTGGCCTGTTACAGGAGTTGATCTTCAAACTCTTTATGTAGATGTGCCCTGGCTGGATACAGGAATCGAATCTTTAAACTCTTCAGACGTGCCCTGGCGGGATACAGGAATCGAGTCCAGAGAATATAGTCGTCAACAGATACACCCTGGCAAGATACAGGAATCGGATCTTCGAACTCTTCAGACGTGCCCTGACCGGATACAGGAATCGAGTCTGGTAATGTTAGTCGTCAACAGATACACCCTGGCAAGATACAGGAATCGGATCTTCGAACTCTTCAGACGTGCCCTGGCGAGATACAGGAATCGAGTCTGGAACTCAGAAAGGTTGGTGAGTTGTCTCTACTAACAGGTTATTTCCATGGACGGGTGGTCTTTAACGACGAGTGTCTATAACGAAGGGTGTCTATAACGACGAGTGTCTATAACGACGGGTGTCTATAACGACGAGTGTCTATAATGACGAGTGTCTATAACGACGAGTGTCTATAACGACGAGTGTCTATGACGACGAGTGTCTATGACGACGAGTGTCTATAACGACGAGTGTCTATGACGACGAGTGTCTATGGCGACGAGTGTCTATAACGACGAGTGTCTATGACGACGAGTGTCTATGACGACGAGTGTCTATAACGACGGGTGTCTATGACGACGGGTGTCTATAACGACGAGTGTCTATGGCGACGAGTGTCTATAACGACGAGTGTCTATGACGACGAGTGTCTATGACGACGAGTGTCTATAACGACGGGTGTCTATGACGACGGGTGTCTATAACGACGAGTGTCTATAACGACGAGTGTCTATAACGACGAGTGTCTATAACGACGAGTGTCTATAACGACGAGTGTCTATGACGACGAGTGTCTATAACGACGAGTGTCTATGACGACGGGTGTCTATAACAACGAGTGTCTATGACGACGGGTGTCTATAACGACGAGTGTCTATAACGACGAGTGTCTATAACGACGGGTGTCTATAACGACGAGTGTCTATGACGACGAGTGTCTATAACGACGAGTGTCTATAACGACGAGTGTCTATAACGACCAGTGTCTATAACGACGAGTGTCTATGACGACGAGTGTCTATAACAACGAGTGTCTATGACGACGAGTGTCTATGACGACGAGTGTCTATAACGACGAGTGTCTATGATGACGAGTGTCTATAACGACGAGTGTCTATGACGACGAGTGTCTATGACGACGAGTGTCTATAACGACGAGTGTCTATGACGACGAGTGTCTATGACGACGAGTGTCTATAACGACGAGTGTCTATAACGACGAGTGTCTATAACGACGAGTATCTATGATGACGGGTGTCTATAACGACGAGTGTCTATAACGACGAGTGTCTATAACGACGGGTTGTATCAGAGAAATCTTTAGGCATTGATTTAACTGGATTTGTATTCTTTGACTGGGTTGGTCTCTTTTGACTGTATTCGTCTACATAGCTGATCATTTAATTGTATCCTTCCTGAAAGGTAAAGGTCAGTCATATGCAATGCATGATATGAATCAAGCAACGATGTTCTCAACACATGAGATTGTATGATATGATGCGTATATGCATGTATCATGATGTATAACAATGTGAGGTTATGAATGTATCTTCGTCTGGGAAAATAGATCCTTGACGGATGCCGGGAAGTCAAATCCTGGGCTGATGTTGAAGAGTGAGATTCTTCGTTTCCGTTGGGGATGATGATTGCAAGAATACCGGTAGGAGAAGATGACTCCGTTGGGGAATAAACTTGGCGAATAGATTACTCTGCAGGGAGGTAACTCTATGGGGAAAGAGAGGTACTTTGTTGAGGTTGATGAGGATAACTCCGCTGGAGATACCGTTGTTATGCTCTGTTGGAAGTTTTGATGAACTCCGCTGGGGAATAAGAAGAACTTTGTCGAGGACGATCTTTCCGTGGCTTTTGGCTGAGGATAACCCTGTTATAAGCTCTGGTGGAGAAATAACCTTTGAATAAAACTGGGGAAACGCGTTCGCTCTGCAGGGAGTGAAGGTATCTTGGTCGCATTCTTCAGTTGAACTTACCTTGGCACTTCGGTGGACAGGGCAACCGGATCATTTAGACAACTCATTATTGCCCCAGTTTCTGTTGGAGAAGAAGGTACCTGTGAAGGTGTTTGATGACTGCCGTTTGACAAATCTTCTTCTGGTAGGCAAGTGACGAGATACCGGGACATAGTTGTACGCTTCGATCCCTAATTTTTGCCTGGACCGCCCTTTCGGGTTTTCAGTCCACCGGGATACCCATTTTTGCCCAAGCCGCCTTTTCAGGTTTTCGACTTGCCGGGTGTACAGATTTTTTTCATTTCATCCCTTATTTTTGCCTAGGTGTATCAACCTAGCGGGTCTTTGATTGTGCGCAGTATTTTTTTCCGACTATGTCCACGCTCTCAGGATGTAGGGAGGTGCCCCTGTTGTAGCGTTGTGTCGCCATACCAAAAGATCTTCGTTTGATCGTCCAATGCCCCAAGTGATCCAGATGGAGGTTTGCCCCTGGCTGTTTGGCCTTTTGAGAGATTCTCCGAATCTTGACTTAATTGCCCCAGATGATGGACAATAATCACGCCCGCCCCTTGATTGGAAGTGCTTTTGTTCACTAGGTATTCATCGTGCGAATTTCCCTGCTGTTCAAACAAATAGTCATATGCAAACAATGTTATATCAAAAATGCAAAGCTTATGTCTGTCTTGAAGATTTTGAAAATGCATTCTTTTTTATAAAACAAGTGAATGTTTGTAAAACGTGATGTCAACTCCGTATTTACCGTAGGCCTTAAGGAGTCAGGATACCTTTCGTAACAGTATGCTTTCGAACTAACCCATGCTTCAGCTAGGACTTTTAAGGGTTATAACGTGGCCTGGTTCATGGTTTAAGAAACAAAGGATAAAGGCTCAAATTATTTGTACCCACCCGCTCTTCGTGATGTTCTTCAATACTAAACTCAGCTGATCGTGCGTTAGACCTTATTTGAGTTTTTGTCCTAATATTCCCGTGATGGTTCGGATGTTGATAGTTTATTTTGAATAGGCAGTCATTCCTTTTTGTTATTGAGGGTTTGTGTGACCTCTTTCCTTTTTTTGATTTCGTTATCCCTGTTTTTTGCTTGAACTGTTTCTTTTGTGATTACAGTCAGCGGGATGCCCCAGTTTTGTAAGTCTCCTTCATAGGTTTTGACTTAATGGGCTTTTTGATTTTGGTAATGACTGCCTGTTTTTTATGGTTATTTGGAACCATCACTGTCTTTTGTTTCAGAAGGACTTCTTTTGATGCTATTCGTTGTGCACTTGGATCAACTGAGAGAACTACCCTGCCCCAGGTTATAATTAAGGGTTTTAATTTTTTTGTGAAAAGAAAAAACTCCTACTTCTTTGGCTCGAAGGGGTTGACGAGGGATTATCTTCCTTATAACTCCAGTGTTTAGGAATTGAAATAATGTCTGTGCCTCATCAGCGGGGTCTGTTCAAAAGCATACTGTAGATTGTGGTATCGTTTTCGTCATCCTCCCTCAAGAGGCTTAGAATTATTAACCGAGAATTGATTATCACAGAAAAAATGAAAATAGTTTGCATATAGTGAATACGAAATAATTACTTCAAAACAGACATGTGTAGTGCATTAATGAAATAACAATGTTTAACATGAATAAATGTTTGAACAATCAAAAGAAAATTACAAATTGAGCATTCGAATGAACAAAAAAATCCAGTCCTAGCCATATTTTGGCAAGGGAGCAGTGATCACATTGGGAGTCTCTGGAGAGTCGAGCTGGACTTCCTTTGCGTCGATCAGATCCTAGACCTTATTTCTCAGAGTCCAACAGTCATCTGTAGCATGTCCCGGGCTGTCAGAATGATAAGCGCATCGAACGTTGGGGTTATACCTTGAAGGCGTCCTGTTGGGATTCTTTGGAGGGTCCATGAGGGTTACCAACTTGGTTTCCAGCAACTGTGACAATATCTGTGACAAGGTCATACCGAGGGGAGTGAATTGCCTTTTTGGTCTCTCTTCCCTTTGCTGATTGTGACGCTGAGGAGCGCCGACCGGTTTTGCAATAAGCATCGCGTTGACATCTTGGCGGTGTTCGGACCTATTCTGCCCTCTTGAGCCATAGACAGCACTAGATTCTCTCTTGGATGGTTTCTTCTCAGTGTTCGAGGAGTCACCATTCTGTATTTTCCCTGACTTGATGCCAGCTTCTATTCTTTCCCCGGTCAAGACCAAATCTGTAAACCCAGCAGCAGAATTCCCAATCAGGTGGTTGAAGAATGGACCAGACAGGGTCCCTAAGAACATGTCGACGAGCTCGCGGTCAGTTAGAGGTGGTTGTAACCCTTCCAGCAAGGTCCCTCCATTTTTGAGCATACTCTTTAAAGCCCTCGCCTGTACCCATAGACATTCCCTGGAGCTGAGTGCGCGTGGGAGCAAGGTCGGCATTATACTGGTATTGCTTGTAAAATGCAGTGGCTAAGTCTTCCCAGGTACGGATGTTAGCTCCATTCAGTTGATAGAACCACTTGAGCTGAGTCCCTGAAAGACTCTCCTGGAAGAAATGGATCCATAAGTTCTTGTCAGCCGTGTAGGGCTGGATCCTCCTCATGTATGACCTGAGATGCAGCTTAGGACAGGATGCCCCGTCGTACTTTGCAAAGGTAGGTGCCTTGAATTTGTGCGGGATCACTACCCCAGAAGACAGACCTAGATCTTCGAAGTCCAGGCCGAGCACTTTTTGTATCTCCATAGCACTTAGTCGGTCTTCCAACTGTTTATACATGTCCTCAGCTGGAGGGTATTGCTCTTCATTGAAGTCAGTCTTGTTGTCAGAGACCACAGGACTAGGAACCTCTCTCTCATGGGGGTTGTCCATTCCAACAGATGGGGTAGTCTTCTCAACTTCATTTAGTGATCCATTCCCAGATTTGCGTCTCGGGTTGAACAGCACTGTCCTCTTCTTCTTCCTCTTCGAGAGCCGAGTCTTCAAATCCTGTTGGCCCTGGGCTAGACTTTTAATCAACTCCTGGAACTGGGCATTCTGGGCCTGGAGGGCTTGGATGGATTGCTCGGTAGATGTTTCAGGATTCATGATGAGACTGCTGAAATAAACAGCAAAGAAGGTAAGCAACCTGTAGAGAAAGGGTACCTGTTATGCAATGATATGTATGATATGCATGCAATGTTTTCAAGGATCTCGCGGGGTAGACAAGAAAAATTGTTAGAATTTGCATTTTGTAGCTTGATGGAAGGCACTGCATATTGTTGAGAGTCTTTCTTCAAGAGTCAAGGCTCACCATATCGAGTGGGTCATAGCCCCTGACAACCTTGGCTAGAGGAAAATAAATCCTCTTTGCCCCTTGCTAGACATTATGGTTCATCATGACCTGCACCACAGACCCTTGAGATCCTTGAAATGGATTAGTCCTTATGTAGGATGTATGCAATGGTATGATGGTATGATGTCATGTTATGTGTGGGGTGATATAAGTAACCCTGTTATGAGTCCAGATTAAGGACTGTAAACAAAACCTGCAAGAAACTCAAGTGTCAGATAACAAGCATGCAAGTAGTCAAGTACGAAGGCACACAAGTCACATAAATGAGCCCTTAGATTTTAGGCCAGCATGGGGTCTAGGTATTACCCTCTTTCAGTTTGTTGGTTAAGACCTGTCCTATCAGAAGTAACCGGGTTCTAGAGGATCCCAATATCACTGACTACCCTCAATCGGTCATAACTCCAGCATCGCAATCTTTTCTTACGGCCAGAACCATCACGAGAGTTTAGCCTCAATGGGCGTAGCATACTGCTACTGTTCTATTGGCCAAGTTGGGTCATTTAAGGTTCTAAGGTCGGTTGGTGCTTAATGACTCCTCAGAAGACCCATATTCTCCTTGTTGCGACACAAGGGATATCGGTACAGACCAAGGTGCCACACCAATGTAGCCACTGCTTCACCCATGTCGGTCTACGCCGGACAGGTCCCTCACAGCTTATGCTACCTAACAAGGTATCCCCAGATCCAGGTTAGGATCTATGTAACTCCGATGCAGCCCACAATAATAAAGCAAACAAGCACAACAATTGAAAACACAAGTGATCTTAGTCCTAAGGTACACCTCACTTTATGATGGTCCCCAGAAGAGTCGCCAGTTCTGTGATCGGTGGATCTGGAACTGACTGTTTAACGCTGGTTCGCGAAATGTCGCGGAAGCAAGAGTCGCCACCGTCTTTTATTTTCTCCAACATGGACAGGACAAAAGCACAGCAAAATTCCTTATGAGATAGTTTCTCGGTTCGGGAGGTAGATTTATAGAAAGGGAAGGTGTTAGCACCCTTTCTATCCATGGTTATCCATGGGCTCTTAGATACTTGCTCATTGTGTTTTCAAAATGTTTGCTTTTCAATTGTGAGTGGGTTTGAAAAAGTTTTGTTTAAAGATTTCAGATCGACTCTTGTATCAGTCCTCAAGAGTGTTTGAAAAATTGTTTTGAAGGCTTTTTGAAAAGTGTCAGTGTGAAAAGAGTTTTGATTTGTTTTTTAGAGCAAGTATCTATGAGCCATCTACCTACCCTAAGGAATTAGGCTGTGTAAATGTCCTTAAGGTAGTGCCATCCCACCATTGAGAGGTAGGTAGCACCACCATTGGAGGTGTTCGGGTCAATTCGTTTGTAGGGACAGTGTGGTCACCAGAGCAACAGTAGGACACCTTAGAAGCTACCCTTATGCCATTGATCCTTTTTTATTCCGAGGCAACTTTTCCGAGGCAACTGGATCATGTCATGGATATAAGGACTTACTAAAACGTCCTATACTCGACGACCACCTTTCGAAGGCAAGGCAACAGTGAGGCGTACCCTAAGAGTGATGTGTGAATTTGTGTGTTATTTTCAGTTATGTTTTATCTGGTACATGTATCATGATGATCTACGCTTGCTTTTAATTTAGGCCATATATTCTTTCATGCAAAGTTTAGCAGTTTTAAGAGTGCGGAAATTTAAATGCGGAAAGTAAAATCCTACGCTATTACAAGGCGCGGGTCTATACATCGCCAAATTAACAAAGACCCGTTTTTAATAAAATGCGGAAAGTAAAACCTAGTTACTATTACATGGCTTGAACAATTACATAATATTTACAAGAAAAATAAGAATAAATGCGCGAAAAGAATAGAAAATAGAACGTTCGAGGGCGTTGGACCCTTTTGGAATTAAATTGAATGAAAAGTTAATTAATTATTAAATTAGAGAAAAGAAATGTTTTTTGATGGTTTTTGTATTTATGAAATAAAGAAAATTAAAATTAAAATTAAAAGAAATCCTAATTCTAAATATTTTTAATTATTAAAGAAAAAAGATTAAAGTTTTAACCTAATTTACTAAAGAATTTATATACATGTTTATTTACAAAATAAATTAGTAATTAATAATAATGATAATAAGAAAAAATTATTTATTAAGAAAAGTGATAAAAAGTTAAAAAACCTAACTCTATATATTTTAATTTATTGAGAAAAAGATTAAAGTTTTAAAACCTAATTTAACTAAATTAATTATTTAACATTTATTTACAAAAATAATAATAGTGAAATTAATATTAATAATAAACATTTTTGATTTTTTCTGTATTTATTATTGTGAAAATTATTTTATGGTAAAGAGAAATAATTAAAACATTAAAAAAGAATTAAGAAAGAGAAACAAATAAAAATTAAAAATGTGCAAACCATGAGGGTATTCAGACCCAAAGGGAGGTTTTTTGTGAGAAATCTGGACCATTAGACAAAAAGTCTTGTTTGACTTTCTGGCATCACGTCCGTGTTCATTGACTCCTGAGTACCGTGCTCTGCATTCTTTGGCCATTGGATTGGGTTTCATGGCCATTTGTGTTCTGGCTGTTGGCCATTTATGTTCTGGCCTCAACGTTCCTTAATCTTCTCAGGATGCCTGTCTCGTCATGTATTGGTGTCATGCATAAGTTGTTCTTTTGGCCATTTGGCTTTTGGCTTTTGGCTTTTGGCCATTTGGCTTTTGGCTTTTGGTCATTTGGCTTTTGGCCTCAACGTTCCTTAATGAACCTGCATAGGATCCTGTCTAAATCTGCAGTGTTGAATCTCACGAACACATTAAATAAAATCATAAAATGCAAATAAAGCCAATATATGAAGAAATTTAATGTTTAGGCACAATATGGCATGTATGAATGATTATACTCTTTTGATCATGGAGATCAAATCAATCTTACCCTTACTGGAAAATTAGTGACTTGAATGCTTTTATGCCCTTTGGATCATGGAGATCAAGCCAGTCTTATCCTTACTAAAGAAGTAATAAGGTGTTGGTTTGTAACTGTGATGGTTGTTTGTAGTGAGAGAGGGATTTGTAATAAGGATTTCAAGGTTTTAGGGTT
Source organism: Vicia faba (assembly GCA_948472305.1). NCBI lineage: Eukaryota > Viridiplantae > Streptophyta > Magnoliopsida > Fabales > Fabaceae > Vicia > Vicia faba. The sequence goes on along the minus strand of OX451741.1, from coordinate 927,493,472 downwards.
CTTGAAAGAATTTGATATTCTAACAGTGTTGTGGCAAGATTTTTTCTCTCTTTTTTCTCCCCTGTTTGTGTGAAAAGAAGGTGATTATATAATGGAAATTAGGGTAAAGAAAATGGGCTTTGAATGTGCAATTGGGCCTCCAATGTTCACTTGAGTCCGTCACTTTGCAGGCTAAATCTCAGGGACTTAAGTGCAATTTTTGAAGTCGAAATGAGAAAACAAAATGTAACCTATATCGAGAACTAACTCCTGTCCGAAAATCGGCTCAATCGGATAAACGGTGAATTAGTTATGAATTTTTGAAGTTTCAGCTCAGACAAACTTATTTTGGGCTCCAGTGTCGATTCTGACACGTTCTTCAATAAAAAACTGGTATTGATCGGAGCATAATCCGGTCTCGACTTTTGAAGCAAAGTTGTAGATCTATGAGTCAGGGACCTTGTGTAAAAATATGAGCCCAATCCGATAAAAATTGACCGAGTTATGAATTTTCGAAGTTTCGGCCCAGATGAAATAATATTCAGCATTCAGGATTTTCAGCGTGTCACGCACTCTGAGCAAAAAACGAAGGCCTTTTGAATACCGTTTGAACTCAATACCTTCTGTGGAAATGTTGCCAACTCAATTTGTGAAATTTTGGCACTGGAACCAGCTCGATACGATGAAAATCGACCAAGTTACGATTTTCTGAACATGACGCAAATAAACTTGTGTCACAAATTTTCTGTACGAAAGTACTTGATAAATCCACATTTTTGAAGACCTTCTGATCGAAATTGGCTTCTAGTCGTGAGATATGAAAACGTAGATAATGTCAAGACGGAATTTTGGCCACCAGAATGATTTCAAAACGAGTCACGATCTTCAAGTTATGAATTTTTTAGCGCGTAAAAACTGCACTTTCAGCATACTTTTTTCACCATATTTCTTCGAGAAAACTCACACAATCGGATACCTTCTTTAAAGAATTGACTCTTGAGCCGAACCTAAATTTGAGCATAAGTTAGGACATTAAGGAGAACTTGAGGTCATTTGGATATAAGGACCTTGATGCAACACAAAACCCTAATTTTGACTTGAGTGCCTTAGGAGGTGATTTGGCTGTGCAACCTTTGAGAAATCTTGAGGAATATGGGAGGGCAAATTTTGGGGTACAACACGCTGCTTCGCGGAGAAAGAAAAATAGAATCAAATTTCAATGACAAGGTGATAACTCTATTAAGTTTGATAGGTTAAAGATAAACAGTGTGTTTCTGAGAGGACCATTAATTCTTTTGTCATAGGTTTCTAAATTTTCCACCTCTTTTATTTGGTGAGCATAAAAATAGGAGAAAGGGATTCAAATATAATAGTTTAATAATAGTAACAAGAATGGAACAAAGTATAAAACACACGAGTAACAAAGTGTAATTTATAATAGTATAGTAATAGTAATGAGAGTGTAACAACGAATTGATAAGCAAAATTTGGCAAAACATTGGTTTTAAACCAAATATCGTTGAACAACTATTTGGTAACATAATTAGAATATTAATTATTTATAAAAATTTAGATACTCCCTTCCACTATTTCTCTCTTTTCAATCTCTTCTTACAATCTAACATACTTTAAATATAAACTCAAAGAGGAATAATGCTAATCACTCATTTTCAAGCAAAAATTTGCACTTACAGTTGAAACGGCGAGCGAAGAGTCGTGAAGGGCGTGAATCGGCCGGCGAGGAGTCGTGAAATGGAGATTCCGAGATTCCGAGATTGCAAGTTGTCACTATAGTTTTTCCAAGTCTTCCTTTATATTTAGCTGTTGGACTCACAATGCAAATGGAAATGGAAATTGAAATTGTTATAGCAACATGGAAAAGTAAGACAATTGCCATGGAGAGTCAGTGAGAAACAAGGCCAAACAATGCAAAGGCCAAACAATTTGACACAAAAACATGTATAGCTACGATATATTTGCGTTGTGAGTAAAACAAAATTGCATACATACAGTTGAATTTCTTTTTGGCCATAGTTCCCTTACTAACCCACGAAAAATCCAACAAAACAGATTAACAAAATAAAAAACATAACCAGAACAACAACAACATAGTACTTAGAGTTTTTTCGATCAGAACAATCAACAAAATTGGCAGGAGCTTTTATTTTGTGAGCATAAAAATAGGAGAAAGTATAATAGTATAATAATAGTAATAAGAATGGAACAAAAATTTGCACTTACAGTTGAAACGGCAAGCGAAGAGTCGTGAAGGGCATGAATCAGTCGGCGAGGAGTCGTGAAGGGAAATCGGCGGAGAGGAGTCGTGAAACGGAGATGGTGAATGAAGTCGTTGACGGTGGCGGCGTTGGAGTCGTGAAATGGGGTTGGCGGTGTTGGAGTCGTGAAACGGTGTTGGCAGCGACGGTGAGTCGTTGACGGTGTTGGCGGCGACGGTGAGTCGTTGACGGTGTTGGGTGTTGGAGTCGTTGACGGTGTTGGCAGTGGTAGGCGTCGCGGAAAAATGGGTCGGAGAAATGGGTCGTCTAATGGCGTAGCTGTACAGTGTTCGAGAATATATGAAATCTGTTTTTATACTTTTTTACATCGGTGGACTTTCCAACCGATACAAGCGTGTGGCTTTTACATCGGTGGAAAGTCCAACCGATACACGCGTGTGGCTTTTACATCGGTGGAAGTCCAACCGATACACGCGTTTTGTATATTTTTTAATATATTTTAAAACTTTGGCTATTACATCGGTGGAACCTCCAACCGATACAAGAGTTTGCTTTTACATCGGTGGAAAGTCCAACCGATGTAATATCTTGCTTTTTTTTTTACACGCATTTTTAATGATTTTTTAATATATTTTATATATTAATTCAAGCTAGCATTTTTTACATCGGTTTTTAGTTAAACCGATGTAATATCTTGCTTATATTTTATTTTTTTTACACGCGTTTTTTATGATTTTTTAATATATTTTATATATTAATTCAAGCGAGCATTTGTTACATCGGTTTTTATTTAAACCGATGTAATATCTTGCTTGTATTTTTTTTTACGTTTTTGTCACCTTGTTTCTTATTTACAAAAATGCCACCGTGTTTTTTTTCTGGAAATCTTTTACATCGGTGGATGAGATTGCCCGATGTAATAGGTGACGGAAAAAAAATTTTCCCTTATTTTTTATATCATTGCAAATAAATACCTGATGTAAAAAGTTTGTTAACTGTATTTTTTACATCACCTATTTTTATACCTGATGTAAAAACTTTTTCTCAAATGTCTTTTTTTTAGTAGTGAACTGAACCAGGGGAGGTTTTGTCTTCTTTGACGAGTTGTCTTTATTGACGGGTTGTCTTCATGGACGAGTTGTCTTTATTGACGGGCTGTCTTCATTGACAGGTTGTCTTCAGTGACGGGTTGTCTACATTGACGGGCTGTCTTCATTGACAGGTTGTCTTCAATGACGGGTTGTCTTCAATAACGGGTTGTCTTCAATGACGGGTTGTCTTTAATGACAGGTTGTCTTTATTGACAGGTTGTCTTCAATGACGAGTTGTCTTCAACGACGGGTTGTCTTCAATGACGGGCTGTCTTCAATGACGGGTTGTCTTTATTGACAGGTTGTCTTCAATGACGAGTTATCTTCAACAACGGGTTGTCTTCAATGACGGGTTGTCTTTAATGACAGGTTATCTTTATTGACAGGTTGTCTTCAATGACGGGTTATCTTCAATGACGGGTTGTCTTTATTGACAGGTTGTCTTTAATGACGGGTTGTCTTCAATGACGGGTTGTCTTCAATGACGGGTTGCCTTCAATGACGGGTTGTCTTTATTGACATGTTGTCTTTATTGACTGAATTTGGAGTTTAACTGCATCTTTCCTGAAAGGTAAAGGTCAGTCATATGCAATGCATGATATGGATCAAGCAATGATGTTCTCAACATAAATGAGATTGTATGATATGATGCGTATATGCATGTATCATGATGTATGACCATTTGATGTTTATGAATGTATCTTTGTCTGGGAAAATAAATCCTTGACGAATGCCAGGAAGTTTGTTAAATCCTGGGCTAATGTTGAAGAGTAGAGTTCTTCGTTTCCGCTGGGGATGATGAACAAAGATGTTTGCAAGAATAAACCGGTAGGAGAAGATGACTCCGTCGGGGAATAAACCTAGTGAAGAGATTTCTCTGCGGGGAACTACTCTGTGGGGAAGAGATACCTCGCTGAGATTTTATAATAATTCCGCTGGGGATTCCGTTGATGAGCTCTGTTGAGGGAATTTGATGAACTCCGCTGGGGAATAGAAAGAACTTCGCTGAGGACGATCTTTCTGTTGCAACTTGCTGAGAATAACCCAGTTAGATTCTGGTGGGGAATAACCTTTGAATATGGTTGGGGAGAGATATTTGTACTCTGTAGGGGATAAGTTTCCAGAATCTACTGGGGAGATGGTTCAACTCTCCTGGGGAAACTTTTGAGGGAATGGCACCACTGGGGGTATCTTGTATTCCGCCGGGGAACAATCTTGTATTTCCGTCGAGGACTATTAAGACTGCCGGGGATGCTTGCTGAGGAATATTCTTATACTCTGCTGGAGAATATTAAGATCTTCTGGGGATACCCGACTTTTCCAGGACCGGTGGTAGACCAACTCTGTTCGGGGGAGAGTATTGCTGACTTGCTGGGGATACTGCTCCTTTTTAGGGCTCCTGGGAGGCCCACTCTGCTTGGAGAGAGCATGGCTGACTCTTGTCTTACTCTGCGGGGAGTGAAGGTCTCTCGGTCATATTCTTCAGCTGAACTTACCTTGGTACCTTGGTGGACAGAGCAACTTGTGCAGTTCGGACGATTCTTATTGCCCCAGCTTCTGTGGGAGAAGGTGCCTATGAGGTGCTTGATACCAGCCGATTGACAAATCTTCTTCTGGTATGCAAGTGACGAGATGACGGGACATAGTCGTACGCTTTTGATCCCTAACTTTTGCCTGGACCGCCCTTTTGGGTTTTCAGTCCATCGGGATACCCTTTTTTGCCCAAGCCGCCTTTTCAGGTTTTCGACTTGCCGGGTGTACATAATTTTTTTTCATCCCTTATTTTTGCCCGAACCCTTTTGGTTCGCCGGGAAGCCCTTATTTTTGCCTAGGCCAGTCGACCTAGCGGGTCTTTGATCATGCGTAGTACTTTTTTGACTATGTCCACGTTCTCAGAGCGCAGGGAGTTGTCACTGTCAGTAGTGTTGTGTTGCCATATTACCAGAAGATGTTTGATCATGCAAGATTCGTTGCTGGAATTCATGTCCAATGCCCCAAGTGACTCAGGCGGAGATTTTCCCCTGGCTATTTGGCATTTTGAGAGATTCCTTGAATCTTGACTGGACTACCCCAGATGATAGACCATGATCATGCCATGCCCCTTGATTGGAAGTGCTTTTCCACTTGATGTGATCTTTTAGAAGATTTTTGTTCACTAGATATTCGTCGTGCGAATTTCTCTGCTGTTGAACAAATAGTCATATGCAAACAATGTTATTTTAAGAATGCAAAGCTTATGTATGTCTTGAAGTTTTTGAAAATGCATTTTCAGTAAAACAAGCAATTTTTGTAAAATGTGACGTCAACTCAAGATTTTACGGCGAGCCCTACAGGAGTCAGGATACCTTTTGTAACAGTATGCTTTCGAACTAACCCATGCTTCAGCTAGGACTTTTAAGGGTTATAACGTGGCCTGGTTCACGGTTTAAGAAACAAAGGATAAAGGCTCAAATTTTATTTGTACCCACCCGTTCTTTGTGATGTTCTTCGATCCTAAACTCAGCTAATCGTGCGTTAGACCTTGTTTGAGTCTTTGCTCTGATATTCCGGTGATGGTTCGGATATTGACAATTTATTTTGAATAGGCAGTCATTTCCTTTTTGTTGAGGGTTTCTATGACCTCTTTCTTTTGATTGCGTTATCCCTATTTTTTTTGCCTGAACTGTTTCTCTTTGTATTTACAGTCAGCGGGATGCCCCAGTTTTTGTAAGTCTCCTTCATATGTTTTGACTTATTGGGCTTTTGTTTTTGAGAGATAATGACTGACTGTCTTTATGATTATTCAGAACCATCACTGTATTTTGCTTTGGAAGGAATCCTTTGATGTCATTCATTGTGCACCTGGATTAAACTGAGAAAACTACCCTGCCCCAGGTTATGATTAAGGGTTTTAATTTTTGAAAAGAAAAACTCCGACTTCTTTGGCTCGAAGGGGTTGACTAGGGATTATCTTCCTTATAACTCCACTGTTTAGGATTTGAAACAATGCCTGTACCTCATTAGCGGAGTCTGTTCAAAAGCATATTGTAAAGATCGTGGTATCGTTTTCGTCATCCTCCCTCAAAAGGCTTAGAATTTTTAATCGAGAGTTGAACATCAAAAAATGAAAGCAATTTTAAGCATAGTAAACACAATTACTTCAAAACAGACACATGTAATGCATTAATGAAATAAGAGAGTTTGACATGATAATTGTTTGAACAATCAAAGAAAAATACAACTTGAACATTCGAATGAACAAAAGTTTTTTCAATCCTAGCCATGTTTTGGCAAGGGAGCAGTGATCACATTGGGAGTCTCGGGCGATTCGAACTCGACCTCCTTTGCATCGATTAGGTCCTGAACCTTGTTCCTCAAAGTCCAACAATCATCTGTAGCATGCCCCGGGCTGTCAGAATGATAAGCGCAGCGGGCGTTGGGGTTATACCTTAAAGGTGTAGTGTTCGGATTCTTGGGAGGGTCCCTTATAGTTACCAAATTGGTCTTCAGTAACTGTGGTAATATCTGGGACAAGGTCATGCTGAGGGGAGTAAATTGCCTTCTAGGTCTCTCTTCCCTTTGTTGGTTGCGATGTTAAGGAGCACTGGCCGGTTTTGAAATAACTACCGCGCTGACAGCTTGGTGGTGTTCGGACATATTCTGCCCTCTTGAACCATAGACAGCACTGGATTCTTTCTTGAATGGTTTTTTCTCAGTGTTCGAGGAGTCACCTTTCCGTATCTTCCCATACTTGATACCAGCTTCTATTCTCTCACCAGTCAGGATCAGATCTGTAAACCCAGCAGAAGAATTCCCAATCAGATGGTTGAAGAACGGACTAGACAGGGTCCCCAAGAACATGTCCACGAGCTCACGGTCAGTCAAAGGTGGATGTACCCTTCCAGTCAGGTCTCTCCACTTTTGTGCATACTCCTTAAATCCTTCGCCCGTCCCTAGTGACATACCCTGGAGTTGGGTACGCGTAGTAGCGAGGTCGGAATTATACTGATACTGCTTATAAAACACAGTAGCCAAGTCCTCCCAGTTACGAATGCTGTCTCCGTCCAGCTGATAGAACCATTCGAGTTGAGTCCTTGAAAGACTATCCTGGAAGAAATGGATCCATAAATTCTTGTCAGCTGTGTAAGGTTGGATTTTCCTTACATACGATCAGAGATGCAACTTAGGACAGGAAGCTTCGTCGTACTTTGCAAAAGCAGGTGCCTTGAACTTGTGAGGGATGACCACCCCAGAGGATAAGCCTAGGTCTCCAAAGTCCGACCCGGGCACATGCTGAATCTCCATAGCACTTAAGCGGTCCTCCAGCTGTTTGTACTTATCCTCAGCAGAAGGATACTGTTCATCATTATAATCCGTCTCGTTATCGGAGACTACGGGGCTAGGAACCCTTCTCTCTTGGGGACTGTCCTTGCCTACAGATGAGGTAGTCAGCTCAGCCTCATTCTGTAATCCATTCCCAGATCTACGTCTAGTGTTGAACAAAACAGTCCTCTTCTTCTTCTTCTTCAGAATCAGAGTCTTTAACTCCTGTTGACCCTGGGCTAGGCTCATAACCAACTCTTGGAACTGGGCATTCTGGGCCTGGAGGGCCTTGATAGCTTGTTCAGTGGAAGGTTCAGAAGTCATGATGATTGCTGAAATAAACAGCGAAGAAGATAAGTGACCTGTAAAAGGGTACCTGTAATGCAATGATATGTATGATATGCATGCAATGTTTTCAAGGATCTCGCGGGGTAAACAAAGAAACTTGTTAGAATTTGAATTTGGTAGCTTGATTGAAGGAACTTCCTGTTGCTGAGAGTCCTTCTTCAAGAGTCAAGCTCACCATATCGAGTGGGTCATAGCCCCTGACTCAAGTTATCGTGTTTTGATCTCCAAACAACCTTGGCTAGAGGAAAATAAATCCCCTTTGCCCCTTGCTAGACAGTTGGTTCATCATGTCCTGCATCACAAACCCTTGAGATCCTTGAAATGGTTAAGGCAAATGCTATGGTATGATGTTATGATGTGTATGCTATGCGTGTGAGGTGATGTAAATAATCCCTGCAATGAATAAGGACTGTAAACAAAACCTGCAAGGAACTCATGCTGTCAGATAACAAGAATGTGCAAGTAGTTCAGGTTTGAAAGCACACAAGTCACACAAAGAGCCCTTAGATTTTAGGCCGGCATGAAGTTTAGGTACTACCCTCTTGAAGTTAGTTGGCTCAAAACCTGTCCTATGAATAGTAACCGGGTTCTAAGGAGCTCAATATCATTGGATTGTTTTCTATGTTCATTGTTTTGATTTAGCCACTTAACTGGTGACCAAAATATTCCAAGAAAACAACCCTCAATGAGTGTAGTATCGAGTATCTACCAACTTTGGACTGCACCAAAGTCGGTCATCTCACTACCCCTAAAGAGGCCAGGATGGTCAAGTAAGGTTCTAAGTTAGTTGATGCTTCACGACACCACGCGGCGGTCCCGTACTCTCCTTGACTTGACTCAAGGGTTACCGGTACTCACCAAAGTGCCACATCAATGTAGCAACTGCTTCAACCATGTCGGTATACCCCGCACATTTCCCTCACAGATTGTTGCTACTTCTAAAAGGGTATCCCCAGATCCGGGTTAGGATCCATAAAACTCCGATACAAAGCCCACAATATTAAAGCAAACAAGGCATACAATTGAAAACATATAATGATCTAATCCTAAGGTACACCTCACTTATAAAATATCCCCAGCAGAGTCGCCAGTTCTGTGATCGGTGGAAATAGAACTGACTGTTTTTTAAGCTGGTTCGCGAAATGTCGCGGTAAGCAAGAGTCGCCACCGTCTTTTATGTTCTCCAACATGGAAAGGACAAAAGCACGGCAAAATTCCTTTTTCGAGATGTCTCTCGGTTCGGGAGGTAGATTTATAGAAAGGGAAGGTGTTAGCATCCTTTCTATCTGTGGTTATCCATGGGCTCTTAGGTACTTGCTCTTATGTTTTCAAAATTTGTTTACTTTTTCAAGTGTGTGTGTGGGTTTTGAAAAAGTTTCGTTTGAAAAATTTCTAAGTAACTCTTGTATCTGTCCTCAAGAGTGTATGAAATATTTGTTTGAAAACTTTTTGAAAGTGTGAGTGCGAAAAGTATTTTTGTTTGTTTTATGTTTTTTTTTAATAAAAATAAAATAAAAGAAATTAAAAGTCAAGAAAACCCTAATTCTAGATTAATTTTATTTATTATAAAAAAAATGTCAAAGTTAACCTAATTTAACTAATTTAATTAATTTACATTTTATTTACCAAAATAATAATTAACAATGAAATTGATACATAATAAAAATATTTACATTTTTTAATTCTGAATTTATTATGAAAATTAATATTAATTATGTTAGTTAAATAAATCATAATATTAATAATAAAAATAGTTAGTTAAAAGAAAAAAAAAAAAAAGCAATTAACCAGGGGGGTGTTGACCCAAGAATGGAGGTTTTGTTTAGAAATTTGGACCAATAATGATCAAGCCCTTGTTGACTTCTGGAATCAGGTGCGTGTTCATTGACTAGAGAACACCATAGCCTTTCATCTTTGGCCATTGGTTTTGAGTGGGAAGACACTTGGCGTCTGGGATCTGGACATGTATGGTGGACGTCACTGGAAAGCGCTGCATGCAATCAGGTTAAACAAAATATGAAACAAATATTTGGGGGACCTGGGAATCGAACCCAGGTCCCAATGGTTATTGGACAGCGCAACAACCACTACACCATGGGCATGTATTTGATATCATAATAACTAGTGGATGTAATATATGAAACATAGTAATTATGCTGGAAAGAGAAAGCGCACGCCATATTTGAATTATCCAGTGGTGTGCTTACACGTCTCGTCTTCTTCACCTGGCCTGTAAAATAAAAAACAGTTAGCGGGGGTTTTTAACCCCCACAAAGTGTAACGAGGAAAAATAGCGAATAGGTGTACACCAAATATAAATTCATCACGAGGGTTGGGTTTGATTCGGCTGGCCTTGACGAATTCAACCATATGTGTCTCAAGGTCCAATTTTTCCTATAGAGCAAACCCCCAAATTAAGAGCTTGAAAACCCTAAAATTCATCCATGGTAGTTTGTGATTCAGGGCTCCATAATGCCATTCACCTATGCCATTAGCTTTAGAAAGGTTCTAGCAATGCAAAGCACACAAAAAATCTTGTTAATAATGCATGAATAATGAATTTCGATTATGAAAAAGAAAGCTAAACCGTGAATCTGTTGGAGGCGATATCTTGAGCTTTGGCACGCGAATTTGATTGTAATAGGTTCCTTACACCTCCAGTAATGTATTGGAAATAATCAAAGGCTTTGAATCGTGCTGGAATGTTGAGAACAGTTTGTTGCTACTTCTAAAAGGCTATTCCCCAGATCTGGGTTAGGATCTATGAAACTCCAAAACAAGCCCACAATTTTAAAGCAATCAAGGCATACAATTGAAAACACAAGAGTGGTCTAATCTTAAGGTACACCTCACTTTATAAACGTCCCCAGCAGAGTCGCCAGTTCTGTGATCGGTGGAAATAGAACTGACTGTTTTGGAATGCTGGTTCACGAAATGTCGCGGTAAGCAAGAGTCGCCACCGTCTTTTATTTTCTCCAACAAGGAAAGGACAAAAGCACAACAAAATTCCTTTTCGAGATGTTTCTCGGTTCGGGAGGTAGATTATAGAAAGGGAAGGTGTTAGCACCCTTTCTATCCGTGGTTATCCACGGGCTCTTAGGTACTTGCTCACTATGCTTTCAAAAAATGTTTTGCTTTTCTTGTGTATGTGGGTTTTGAAAAAGTTTCGTTTGAAAAATTTCTAAGTAACTCTTGTATCTGTCCTCAAGAGTGTATGAAATATTTGTTTGAAAACTTTTTGAAAGTGTGAGTGCGAAAAGTATTTTTGTTTGTTTTGAAAGAGAAAGTACCCATAAGAATCTACCTACTCTAAGGAATTAGGCTGTGTAAGAGTCCTTTAGACAGTGCTATCCCACCATTGAGAGGTGGGTAGCACCGTCGTTGGAGGTATTCGGGTTAATTCGATTATAGGGGCAATGTGGTCACTAAAGCAATGGTAGGACGCCTTAGCGGTAACCCTAATGTCTTAGATCGTTTTATCCGAGGCAACCGTTTCGAGGCAACTTTGATCTCTAGACAGGAGGGCGACCTCTAAAACACCCTATACTCAATGACCACCTCGAGGCAACCAAGTGAGGCTTACCCTAGGAGTGGCATGTGCGAGTGTATTGTTTTTCAGTTAATTTTATCTTTGTACATGTCATGGGTGAGCTATGTTGATTTTAAGTTCATACATTTGATCTTGTCATGCATTCCCTATTATTCATACATCTAGCAGTTAATAGTTGCGGAATTTAAATTGCGGAAATTAAATCTAAACTATTACAAGGCGTCGGGTATTTACATCGCCAAAAACAACCCTTGAAATTAAAATGCGGAAAGTAAAATAAAGCGATAAATAATTAAAGTCCTAATTAAAAGCTATTACATTCCGGGAAACATATACAATAATATGATAAAATGGATCGCGTGCGGGAAATTAAATTGGATGCGAGTTTTTTGGGTTTTTGAGTTTTTTTAAAGAAATAAAATAAATTGAATTAGTGCTAATAAAAACCTAATATTCTAAATTGATTTTAAATATTGCAAAAAATATTAAAAGTTAAATCTAATTAAAGCTAAATTGATTAAATTAATTTATTTACAAAAATAAAAGTGATGAAGTTAATTTTAATAAATAAAATATTTTTTGTGTTTTTGATTTTATTAGGAAAAAATGTTAATTGGTTAGTGATTAATAAAAAGAATAACGATTAATTAATTAAAGGAAAATAATAAAAATAGAGAGAGAGAGAGAGAGAGAGAGAGAGAGAGAGAGAGAGAGAGAGAGAGAGAGAGAGAGAGAGAGAGAGAGAGAGAGAGAAAGTTTAGGAGTATACAAGCCTGATTGGAGGGGTGAAACAGCTGTTGGCGTCATGTGTAAACTGTTTTGTTTTGGCCATTTGTGTTTTGGCTTTTTGCCATTTGTGTTCTGGCCTCAATGTTCCTTAACCTTCTCAGGATGTCTGCCTCGCCATATATTGGTGTCATGTGTAAGCTGTTCTGTTTTGACCATTTGGCTTTTGGCTTTTGGCCATTTGTGTTTTGGCCTTAACGTTCCTTAATGAACATGCATGGGATCCTGTCTAGATCTGCAGTGTTGAATCTCATGAACACATTAAATAAATTACTATATATCATGAAATACAAATAAAGCAAATATATGAAGAAATTTAATGTTTAGGTCAATATGGCATGTATGAATGATTATACCCTTTTGATCATGGAGATCAAATCAACCTTACCCTTACTGGAAAAGTAGTGACATGAATGCTTTTATGCCCTTTTGATCATGGAGATCAAGCCAGCCTTACCCTTACTGAAGAAGTAGTGAGATGTTGGTTTGTAATTGAGATGGCTAGTTTGTAGTGAGATGTTGGTTTGTAACTGTGATGACTTGTTTGTAGTGAGAGAGAGATTTGTAATAAGGATTTCAAGGTTTTAGGATTCTTGAAAGAATTTGATATTCTGACAATGTTGTGGCAAGTTTTTTTTTCTCTCCTCTCCTTGTTTGTGTGAAAAGAATGTGATCATATAATGGAAATTAGGGTAAAGAAAATGGGCTTTGAATGTGCAATTGGGCCTCCAATATTCACTTGAGTTCGTCACTTTCCAGGCTAAATCGCAGGGACTTAAGTGCAATTTTTGAAGTTGAAATGTGAAAACAAAATGTAGTCGATATCGAGAACTAACTCTTGTCCTAAAATCGGCTCAATCGGATAAACGGTGAATTAGTTATGAATTTTTGAAGTTTCAGCTCAGACAAATTTATTTTGGGCTCCAGTGTCGACTCTGACACGTTCTTCAATAAAAAACTGGTATTGATAGGAGCATAATCCGGTCTCGACTTTTGAAGAAAAGTTGAAGATCTCTGAGTCAGTGACCTTGTGTAAAAATATGAGCCCAGTCCGATAAAAATTAACCGAGTTATGAATTTTCGAAGTTTCGGCTCAGATGAAATAATATTCAGCATTCAGGATTTTCAGCGTGTCACGCACTCTGAGCAAAAAATGAAGGCCTTTTGAATACCGTTTGAACTTAATACCTTCTGTGAAAATGTAGCCAACTCAATTTGTGAAATTTTGGCGCCAGAACAAGCTCGATACGATGAAAATCGACCAAGTTATGATTTTCTGAACATGACGCAAATAAACTTGTGTCACAAATTTTCTGTACGAAAGTACTTGATAAATCCACATTTTTGAAGACCTTCTGATCGAAATTGGCTTCCAGCCGTGAGAGATGAAAACATAGATAATGTCAAGACGGAATTTTGGCCACCGGAACGGGTCAAAACGAGCCACGATCTTCAAGTTATGAATTTTTTAGCGCGTAAATACTGCACTTTCAGCACACTTTTTCACCATATTTCTTCGAGAAAACTCACACATTTGGATACCTTCTTTAAAGAATTGACTCTTGAGCCGAACCTGAATTTGAGAATACGTTATCAGATATATCTTGGTGAAAGAACACCTGAATATGACGCGCCGGGTTGGACTTGTGAATTTTTCTTGAAATGTTTTGAGAAATATGGGAGGGCAAATTTTGGGGTACAACACATTGTAAATCATTATTCTTTATTTTTGTAGTCGTTATTTAATATATTCTTTTTGCCTTTCATCTCTTCTTTGTGCACCAACAATTGATATCTAGAGCTCCGATTCGAAATTCACGGGAAAAAGGGAAACACGAGAGAACAGTGAGGTGTTGTGTGATAATCATTGTTTCTGATTCTGGGGATTTGGGAATCACTTCTTTGTTGAGTTTATGCATAAATTGAACAAGGTAAAAGATGAACGGGAACGAAGGTGATGTTCATTCTAAGCTTCCAGTATTTGATGGCAAAAACTGGAAGTTGGAAGATCCAGATGCGCGTGTTATTTGGTTCTCAAGATGTGTTAGATCTTGTCACCGATGGCTATGATCTGTTATAAGCAGACGCAACAGAGGCACAAAAGATAACACATAGGGCGCTAAGGAAGAAAGATCAGAAAGTGTTGTTCTACATCCATCAATGTGTGGATGTAAATGTGTTTGAGAAGATTTTTGATTCTAAAACAACAAAGGTTGCGTGGGACACACTGGTCAGATGTTACGGTGGTGACACATCAGTGAATAAGGTGAAGCTTTAGTCTCTCACAAAGCAATATGAGAATCTCAACATGAAGGACAACGAGAAGGTTTCTGAGTACATCTCTAGAGTGATTTTGATCACTAATGAGATGAAAGCTTGTGGAGAAACTCTTTCTGAATAAATAATCATTGAGAAGATCTTTAGATCTTTAACTTCTCATTTTGATTACATATTTATAGAAATTGAACATTCCAAAGATCTGAGCACCATGAGAGTTGAAGAGTTGCAGAGTAGTCTAGAGGCGCATGAGTTGCGTATGACTGCGAGAACTTCTGAGAGGGAAGTAGAGCAACATGCTCTAAAAGTAACTTCTGGTAAGAAGTATCAGAAGCAGACTTGGTCAGAAGCCAGGAAGAAAACTAAGGGTGGTCAAAGGTCAGAAGCTTCAAACTCTGATAGGCAGAAGAATGTTCAAAAGGGAAAGGAGAAGTCTGACAAGAAGAATGTTCAGTGTTACTGTTGCAAGAACTTTGGTCACTATACCAAAGATTACTGGTCAAACAAAGAAAGGAAGTCAGAATAAGCAAATATAGCTAGAGGAGAGTAAGATGATGAACCTGTGCTATTGTTGGATTTTGAACCTGATGATCTGAATGCATCAGAATGGTCATCTGAATTTCAGAAGTTTAGGGCATCTGAAATCAAAGAATCTGGTACATGGAATTCCTATAATCAAGAAGCCTGAAAAGTCATGCAAGGTGTGCATGGAAGGGAAGCAACCAAGATTACCATTTGCATCAGAAGTAGCTCCAAGAGCAAAACATGCCTTGGGAGTAGTTCATTCTGATGTGTGCGGTCCTTTTCCAGTAGCATCAACTGGAGGGAATAAATATTTCGTGTCATTTGTTAATGAGTTCACCAGAATGACATGGGTACCTCTCATAAAGTTTAAACACAAGGTGTTTGCTGAATTCAAGAAGTTCAGACTGAAGGTTGAGAATCAGAGTGGCCAGACTCTAAAGATTTTTAGAACTGATGGTGGTGGTGAGTATAACTCCACAAAATTCAGAAGATTCTGTGAGGAGAATGGAATTGAGCATGAGGTTACTGCTCCCTATACTCCTCAACACAATGATCTTGCTGAAAGAAGAAACTGTACTTTGCTTGATATAGTGAGAAACATGCTGAAAGAGAAGAAGCTTCCTCATACTCTGTGGGGAGAAGCTGTTGCAACTGCGTGTTATGTGCTCAACAGATGTCCAACGAAGAAATTGAAGGAAATAGTTCCTATTCAGAAGTGGATTGGAGATAAGCAAAGTGTTAGTCATCTGAAGGTGTTTGATTCTATATGTTACAAATATGTCCTAGAAGCCAGAAGACAAAAGTTGGATGATAGAAGTAAAGTGATGTTGCTGGTGGGGTACCACAGTACAGGTTCGTACAAACTTTATTGTCCAGAAACTAACAAAGTTGAGTTTAGAAGAGACGTCATTGTAAAGGAATCAGAAGTTTGGAATTGGGAAAGGTCTCGTCCTGACTCTGATGAGAGAACTCCTGAAGAAAATTTGGAAACACATGTTTTTGAAGCTGATAAAGACTCTGACTCTGAAGAAGATACAGAAGGAAAAGATGATTCTGGCTCTGACTCCGATGGTGATCCAGACTCTGAAGATAATCAAGGTTCTAGAGAAAGTCCAATTTCTGAAGCAAGTGTTTTTGAAGGGGAAAGTTCTGGTGTCCAAAGTTCTGAAGGTCCAGTTTAGAGGCAACAAAGAGTCAGAAGCATCCCAAGAAGATTTATAGAGTTTGACATGTTGCAAGACACTGAAGTAGACTCTGGATGAGAAGTTATTCAGTGTTCAATGTTAGTAGACTCTGAACTTGTGAGTACGTAAGAGGCTCTTAAGCAGTAAGTTTAGTTATAGGCCATGAAAGAAGAACTTGATGTTATAGAGAGAAACAAGACTTGGAAGCTGACAGAACTTTCAAAAGGCAAGAAAGCCATCAGCGTTAGATGGGTTTTCAAGCAGAAGCTAAAGCCAGATGGATCAATTGGAAAACACAGAGCAAGATTAGTAGCAAGAGGCTTTCTACAAAAGCCTGAGCTGGATTACTTTGAAGTGTTTGCACCTATAGCGAGACATGAAACAATCAGACTAGTGATTGCAATAGCTGCTAACAGGAATTGGCCTCTGATGCATTTAGATGTAAAATCTTCATTTCTGAATGGTCCATTACAATAAGAGGTATACATATCACAATCTCCTGGATTTGAGAAAAAGAATCAGGAAGGGATAGTGTTCAAATTACACAAAGCCTTGTATGGATTGAAGCAAGCGCCCAGTGCTTGGAATTTGAAGATTGATTCGTTTTTTAAGGAACAAGGGTTTCAGAAGTGTGAGATGGTGTATGGTGTTTATGTTCAGCATACTTCAGAAGGTAATATGATTCTGGTTTGTTTGTATGTTGATGGCATATTACTCACACGAAGTTCTGAACAAGAGATAGCCGAGTTCAAGAAAATTCGGATGAATGCATTTGAGATGACAGATCTTGGGAAAATGAGTTTCTTTCTATGGATAAAATTTATGTACACTGAGAAAGGAATCATTTTGCATCAGATGAAGTATGAACTTGAGCTTCTGAAGAGATTTGAGCTAGAAAATTGCAAAGTTGCTATCACACCTGCTGATACGAATCAAAAGTTGGACTCTGATTCAGATGGAGAGGATGTGGATGCTACAACCTTCAAACAGATTGTTGGTTCTCTGAGGTATTTGTGTAATACCAGACCTGATATTTGCTATGCAGTTGGAATAGTTAGCAATTTATGAGTAAACCAAAGTGGTCTCCTTACCAAGCTGTTATCAGGATTCCGAGGTATGTAAAGGGAACTTTGAAGTATGGAGTGTCATTTCCGTCTGGAAGAAAGATCAAATCAGAACTTCTGAGTCATTCAAACTCTGATTGGTGCGAAGATAGAATGGACAGAAGAAGTGCTTTTGGGTACATATTCAAATTTCTAGGATGTTCTATTTCTTGGTGTTCCAAGAAACAATCTGTTGTTGCACTGTCAACCTGTGAAGCTGAATATGTTGCAGACGCACTGACTGCATGTCAAGCTGTGTGGATTCTGAACTTGTTGCAAGATCTGGAGATTGAAGTAGTCAAACCTCTGAAGCTGATGATTGATAACAAGTCTGCAATCAATCTTGCCAAGAACTCAGTGCTGCATGGGAGAAGCAGCATATTGAGACCAAACATCATTTTCCGAGGAATCAAGTTCAGAGCGGAATATTAGATATTATGCACTGTAACATCCAGAAGCAGTTGACAAATGTTTTAGCAAATGATATCAAGACTGATCAATTTTTCGCTTGAGGGATGAAATTTGTGTTGTCAGTTTTGGATAAAATATAAATTAAGGGATGGTGTTAGATTTAATCTATATTTTAGGAATATATTTTAGATCTAATCTATATTTTAGAAACATATTTTAGATTTAATCTATATTTTAGAAATATCATTTTAGAAAATATTATTATATCTTTTTATATATTTGTTAGAGAATATTTAGAATTTTATTTTGTGTATAAATAGTCTAGTGGGGTAGCTCAATGTAATTTATTGTAAATTATTATTCCTTATTTTTGTAATTGTCATTTAATACATTCTTTTTGTCTTTCATCTCTTTTTTATGCACTAACAGCAACATTGAAAAAATTGATTAATAATTGTCACATTGTTCGTCTCATTCTTTTCAAAGGCATAAAAATAATTTTGAAAAAAGTTGTATCAATTATCATACCAATAATATTTATATCTATAATTTTAGACGGTCACAAAAAAATTATAAAAAACATCGGTGTCGTTTTAATAGAATTTAAAGGAGATCGATACATATTTAAAAAAATTAAAACAAGTGTTAACGTTATTTTAACGTATATCACGAGGAGAGGAGGTGCGTGTATTTTTCCCTAAAAAATTATCATATGGATTGAATCCAATTAAAAATTAGTGTGAAGTAACTAGTGAGGAGTGTGGTGGCGTTTGACTAAGCAGTAACCAGCGACGATGCAAAGCCAACAAGACAACGACGACGGCCCACCACCCGGATGGCAACCTATCCCTGCTCCCCACCGCACACAGCCACTTCCATCCGGTCAGTTATTATTTCTCATAGTAATCTTCCACCCTCGTTCTTTTTCTATTCCCTTCACTCTCTTTCAATATTCAAAGATACCCTAATGGATTTTACTATATAATTTGTATTTTTCTAAATTATGCACTATTATTAATCACCTACTGCACGATCATTGTTTTATTTCTAGTCTTTGTTCTTCAATGATTGGACAAGTAAATTTTAACGAATGTTGTCAAATCGCGGCTATAGCAGCGATATACACCTACTCCATTGTTTTGAGATACGGTATTTAGTACAAAATGTTGTCATGTGGCGGTTATAGTTGTGCTATAGCACTATTGCAAAGAGGAATTTTAACAATCTGCAATTGACAAGGGACGGAATTGGGTATTAATTTGTTGAGTTTGACTAGAAAATATGTGTTAACAGGTTTTGCTCAAATGGTTTGTGGTTCTTGTAGACGTCTGCTTTCGTATCCATCAGGTGCCAAACATGTCAAATGTTCATGCTGTCAAACGGTCAACATTGTCTTTGAAGGCAAGTTTACTTTCTCTTTGCTTCTTTTTATCTTGAACGTGTATTTTCTGTGAAACTTTGCACTTTAAGTTCAGCTTTTATGCACCTGGTTGATTAAATACTTTCATAAACAATTTCATGATGGGAAGAACAGTCCTGCTATTGGTAGTTGCATGCTTGCTGGTGCAAATAATCTTGTGTAAAAAACATGATACGGCATGCATTATCGTTTTGTGTGGCAATCTATTTATATCATAGGTCATTTCTTCCCTGCAGCTGATCAGGTCGGGCAAGTTAAGTGTGGGAGTTGTACGCTATTGCTAATGTATCCATATGGCGCTTCACAGGTCAGGTGTTCATCATGCCGGTTTGTGACAGAAATCGGGGTATGTTAACTGATGTTATTCACTAATTTTCTTTTTGATGTGGTTTTCTGAATAAAGTTTGAAGTCAATATAAACTGTGCAATCAAAGGCAAACTGTTGTTTCCATTTAAATGACCACATTCTCATGATTTTTGTGCAGGCAAACAACAAGCGGCCTCCATGGTCTGTACAACAAAGTAAACCAACTCTTCCCAAAGCTAGCTGTTAGTGGTCTGTCTGTTGTCCTATTAACCGGGTCATTCTTGTATGACAAATTATGAAGTTCCTGTATAACGGGATGTATAGATCTTAAATTTGCTATCTGCGGAATAATTTATTAATGTGAAGTTTTGGAATTAATTTAATGAGTTTTTTGACCGCCTTCCGTTCCTGCTGCCTACTGTGACCCCTTTTCTTTTCACAGTCCCTTGAACATTGTCGTGTATATATAATATATACTCAAGACCTGAATGTGTGTGTAAAGGGGAAAAGTAAGTGACTGATGAAATTCAATGGAAATTTTTAAGTAAAGCAAGTGATTATGCTGAAATTCAATGGTAAATTATCAATTTATGTTCGTGATTAGTCATCTTTTCCAGCTATTCACATCTACTCTTGATTATAATGCAAAAGGATTGTATTTGGTTTGGTCCAATCATATCATTCACATGGAATGTCATGTTAAAGCGTTAGGCTCTATTTTGGTTATTTGAGTAATCTGTAATATGTGATTCTCACTTTAAAACATTTATATCTGCTTCTGTTGACAACTGTAATTATAATTAGGCTCTCTGTAAAAAAATCCTAGTGATATCAGAGTGATATCTTATATGTTGTCAGAGAAGGCTGTATAGATTAAATTGTATTGCCCTGCAAACTGATGATGTTTTACTATGTGGATTAGAAACATCTGGAGGAATTTCACTAAAATCAGTAACTATGGTAGCCAGAACAGGAAAAAAAAAGGATAAATAGCAGCAGGTGGAGTATTAAAGCATTAAAATCAGATAAATGTATTTCTTAACATAGCCACATATCAAACAGAATTTGTATTGTATATTTTCCAAAAGCTGATTGTAATAAAGGATTAAAATATAAGTGGAACTACGCAAAGAGAGTGGCAAGTCTCCAATTTATCTACGGTAACTTTTTTCCAGTGAATGATTAGAATAAGTAATTGTAACTGTATCAAAAGATCACTGTATTGCTTCTTCAATCATCAGGTGGGAAATCATCGTCCGAAGTACTCTCCAAGAAAGATCCTAGAGTTTTCCTTAGCATGCTGAAAGTTTTATCATCCTATGACAAAAGAATCATCAATGAGAAAAGCATGGTAACCTATGTGAGCACATCACGCTGCTTAATAGTAACTACTAATATACCTTTTTCTTCTTTTTGAGTGACCCTTCAAGTTGGGTGATTTTGTCATTGCAGGATTTCTCTTGTTCGGATATCATAGCTTTTTCCTTCTTCCCTGAAATAGTCAAAAAGTTGTAAAGAAAATGTTAAACTAGAATTAAAATCATCAAATGCAGATTGTTGTTGTTTGTTGTCTATTCATTCATAAATAATAAAAGGATAAAAATGTATAGCTTACTCAGTTGCTCATATCTCAAGAATAGCTTTTCCTTTTCCTCTTCAAATTTGGAAATAATATCTATAGATGGGAAAAAGCAATTAGCATCTAACCAGGAAAGAATGTGATTATATCAAATAAACAAAGATGAATTGCCATTACATATTCAAATTTAACAGCTAACTACTACTACTACATATTTCAGCTGCTGTCAAAATCACACTACAATTAATTTCAGTCTTTTAAATACTCAAATCTCACAGGATATTATGCAAATTAATCCTTAGATGATAATGTTACAGATAGTACCTTGAAATTTTAAATGCTCAAATCTCACAGGATATGATGCAAACTAATCCTCAAATGATAATGTACCTTGAAAGGCCTGAAGAGAAGTGGCTTTCTCTTTGTAAAAATTCTCATGAAGTGCTTGAAACTTACTAGTTTCGTTCTTCAAGGAACTTTCAAACTGCATGCTCGTAATCAAAAATCAAGAATTAAACAAGTTTTTGGTAACACATATTTCCTTTCCTAAACTAATTTTTTCATCGGTAGTTGTCAGCATCATTCATAAACTAATTTTTTATTTTACAAACCTCTTTAGAACTCTTTGAAAGCGCCTTAGCAAAAGTTTGCCTAACATTGAAACAACAATAAACTCATTCAGCACAGGGAAACAGACCGAAACGCTAGCACATTATATAATACTGATTTCAAATATCAAAATACCTTTCCTTCTCAAATTTGGTCCTCAATCCCTCAATAGTAGACTTAATCTCAGATGCAACACTATCAGAAACAAAAATCACCAATTACAGACCAATTTCGCAAATATCCTAGATCAGAATCCAATTTTATACTAATTTCAATCTAGAAACGTAATTCCATAACAAGGCTCAGATTCAAAAGATGATGATAAAAATTTCAAAATAATTTCAAAAATGGAAACATAAACAAACAACATGCATCGTTAAACATCTAGATCAGCGAAATCATCTCATACATACAAATCAATCCGAGTATAATCTTCAAATTTCACACTATACTGAAAACTGAAAAAAACGTATCAGTGAGATCTAAATGCAATCGCGGTACCTAGAAATAGTTTCTTCGTTCTTCTTCTGGCCGTCCTTCTGTGCCTTATCTCTTATCAGGTTCAGCGCCGACACGATTCCTTTGAGATCACTGCAAATTAACATTAGGTCAAAAACTTGATTACGATTCAAACGAAAAACCAAAACGAAAAATCAAAATCAAGATCAAAAGCAGTGAAGACGAACTCAGATATATCAAAATCCAAATCGAGATCGAAATTCTGTTTATCTGATCGGTTCTTCTTCTCAGGTTTTGTGCGATCGAGTTCGGATTCTCGTTTCCTTGACGCTGCTTTCGTAGCTGACATTGCGAGTTGTTAGAAATTCTGTGAAGAAACGTTTTGTTTTCAGAGTCGTTGTGATATTTATCTTATATCGTATATACATCAACTTTTGGCGCCAAGTTTAAGAAATTTCGTAAATTTTTATATTCTTTCATTTTATTTCTTTGATAAATGGTCAACCACTCACTCAATAAGGATAACTTATTGTTCAATGCGGAAGAAGAAGAAAATCATTTCAATTATTAATTAAAATAAAATATATTATAATTGATTTTTATTTTAACAATCTATAAGAATAATATGATTGTGATTTATTGACGATATAAAATTTTTTTACAAATAATAAGTTGAACCCTATGATACCCTTAAATTTAATTGCTTATCAATATATTTATCTAAACAAATAATGGTATTTAATATCATATCACATTTTTCTTTTATTTTCTTTTTTTAAAAAATTAAAAAATATAAAGTCGATCTTACCTGATCAGGAGGGATTGTCAAAGTCTTCAAGCTTTGAGTCAAGCAATAGTAGAAGGTGAAGTGGGAGGGAGGGTACCTGCAAGACACTCCGATGTCAAAATGAGGTTTAGAGCTTATGCAAGTAAGTGAGTATGAGAGTGTGAATGAAACAATACCTGACCCTCTCAAGCGAGAGGGTATTTATAGCCTCCAGTGCTGGGCCAAGGTCTTTAATGTCGGGCCACGATGAGGCCCAACAATGAAGAGTGTCAGGACTTACGTGTGTATGGAGTCCAACATGTGGCCTCCTCCCTGGTCAACTACTCCGAGAGAATAGGTGTTGGATCCGTGATTCTCGGAGGGCAGTTATGATGACGATATGGACACGTGGGCAACGTCTCCCTAGCGGACACGTGGGGAAATGCCCAACGGTCTCCAGCTTGGGTTGCATGCCTTTGCGCCTTGAGCAAAGGCGCTGGATTAGGCCTCCTCAAGGTGGGGCAAGTGCTGACCCAGTCCAAAACAGGAGTCCCCCAAGTTATTGCCCTTAGGTGAAAGGGTGATGACTTAAGTTCAGCTTCACTGTCGGGGAACACCCGCCTGAGAAGGGAAGTCATAACCCTCCACTGGGGATAATTTGTTTACCCGTGTCAGGGATCTTGAAAACATATGAGTTGCACGACCTACCAGATCATTTGTTTGTTTGGTGTCCGTCAGGAATATGTAGGATGCTAGGAGTTTCCCGAGTTTTCTTTTTCGACGTGCCCATTCACATGGCATCGCTACGATGTTGAGCGTTACCTCGCCCCTGCAAGCGAAACGTGATAAACGTGCCCGTATGTGAGGTTTAGTCGCGGGGATGCGTGTTTGCCCGTTATTGAGCGTGCAATGTTAGTGTGCTCGGGGACAATGTTTCGTATTGAAGTCGGGGATAAGTCCGCCTTCAAGAGTGGGCACGTGGTTGCTTGTTAACGCCATGTGGTAGCTGTTTTGGGGTGCCATCTTTTTGTAGGGGAGTTCAAAAAGCCCAAAATAATGATGACTTTTTATGTGGATCCTCGTGGAGTGTGAACCATCTATTAAAAGGGGACCCCAGGGGTTCATTTGTTAGTTTCAAGTTTTCTTCTGCACTCTTTTCTCCATTCGCGCGTGGATCCCCTCCTCTTAGCTTCTCCGTAGAATTCTTCAAAGACATTCTTTATCCAAGTAAGTCATATCCTCTTGATAACATGTTTTCTTGGAACTTTTAGTTTAAACACCCAGTTTTTATCTTGAGTGGATGAATCTTGGATGAACATTCATGGGTTCTGCAATGAGCATTCATGAATGTTCATGGTAGTGGATGAAGTTCATAGCGCCAGGGTCATTCTCCCTGGATAATAGGGTGCATTCGGGCAATTTTTCCCATTTGACCAAATGTCCCCGAATAGGACGCGTTTTGTCTCAGTGTGGCAGTCGAGGGCTTGGGTCGAGGTCCATTCCTCGACGGATTCATCGCCCTTTCACTTGATTTACGGTGGAAGGGTGAATTTGTTGATGTCGATTTCACTGTTTCCCCTTCTTTTCGGGTATAATGGCACATTCAATCGAGGAGGGCGTTGTGCCCGCCAATCATGAGGACCAAACTAATGTCGAGGAGGACCCTTTAGCATGGGTTGCGCCTGAACCTAGAAATAAAAGGCTGTGTTTCTCACATGATGCGTCAGACGCGTTTAACTGTCCGGAGGTCCGAGCAGAGGGGGGCCCCGCCAATTGGGCTATACAAGTCCCTCATCGAAACAGAAGGATATGCTCGTTGTATCCGGGCAAGCGCTTCCCTATGTATGAATTTGCTTTCAAGGAGGCGGGATGCATTTTCCATTTAATGACTTCCAAGTGGTGGTTTTCCAATGGTTACAATTGGCATCCTCTCAACTTCACCCGAATGCGCTTGCCTTTATGCAGGCATTCGAGCTCGTCTGTCAGTATCTTCAAATAGGCACCACACTGCCCCTCTTTTTCCATATCTTCCACTTGCAAAGGCAATCCATCAGAGGGGGGGGGGGGGGGGGGGGGGGCAAACCTGGGTGTCTTTTAAACTATTTGGGAAACTTTTTTGGCCATATCTGGAATCTGTTCTCCATTTCAAAGAGAGGTACTTTGTCGTGAAGCCTCTCATTGACGCGGCCATAACTTCCTTGTACGATTGCTCAGAAGAGATGGAGGAAGGTCGACCATTAGTCTGGTTGGTGGCCAAATTTCTGCTTGAATGGCAGTGGAAGCATTTCAAGCAAAATCTCGAGTACTATGCGGTGAAACTTGAGGAATTAGATGCCCAGGATCAGCTCTCCTATGAGAAGCTGACGTCTTATGTTAAGAGTTTCTCACCGACGAGGTGCATGGACGTGAACAACAACCTCTTCTTTGATGATAATGGGGAGTATCTCCTCATTAATAGGTTGATCAATACGAAAGCTTTGCTCGATTGTTCTTCAGACGAGGAGGCTTTGAGGCTTTTAGGTAAGGTATATGGTTGTGACCATATCTTTATATGTTTGGCTTTTATGCAGGGGACGTGCCCGTGATATCATCTTTGTTTGGCCAGTGACTGACAATTTCTTTTTGATTGATGGGTTCCCTTTCTGAGCATCTACTGAAGTTAAGGCCTAAGAACGATTCCACCTCAGGGCCTAGAAATAGGGTCGCTCAACTTCAGGAGCTGGACAAATCTTATGTCCAAGTGAGTGGTTCCCCTTCTTCCTCGAAGACCCAAGTTTCTCCACCCGAGCAACCGGTAAAAAGGAAACGCATGGAGGATACCGAGCGTTTTGCGCCCGAAAGTGATAAGGGGGTCGGGGGAGTTTTCGTGTTGCCTCCCTGTTATCTCAACCATGATATTTTTAGCGGGGAGATCTCTCTAGATCTCCACGAGGAAGAAAGGGAAGTGATCTTGTACGAAGACAAGAAAACTCGAAGAAAAAACTTGTCAGAGGATGTGGCCGCTGTGATGAGGGTGCTCGAAACGGCTTTGATGCTAAATGATGAGGCAGCGGGGTCTTAGGTTGCCCTCGACAAAGCGTACGCCCGAATCCATAAGCTACAAGGGATCAATGAAAAGTTGAAGGGCGATATCCTCAACCATGAAATAAGATATGAAGCCCACGTTCAACTCCTTAAAGACCTGAATGAGCTGCGGTTTCAATTGGATGCCGCGAATAAAGAGAACGAGCGGTTGGCCGCCAAAGTAAAAGAGCTGGAGGGGATTGTGGCGCCTGCTGATGACGAGACTGACACGGGGAAGGCCCTCACGACCATGGGAGACCTAATCACACGTATTCGTGTGCTTGAGTAGGATTTCATGGATACCCTCAGTTATGGCTTTAACACAGTCGTGGAACAGCTCAAGATATTGAACCCGGGGATCAAATTAGTGGTTGAAGGCGTGGGGCCGTTCAATCAGGTGGTTGATGGAAAGATCTTTTATCCACCTGACGACAGTCTCGCGGGGGATAGTGACGGGGAGGATAAGATATGATATGTTTTCGGGCCTGCGTGCCCACTTTTGTTTTAGTTTGGATTTGCGGCCTATGTGCCTATAAGTTTTGTAATTATTTGAACAGCGTCGGCCTTCGTGGTCGGTTTTATAAATGCTTTCATTTTATGCCCTTATTGATGTTTGTTAGATATTTACTTGTCGTTGTTCTTGACTTGTTTTATTTCATGAAAGTTGGTACTTCCATGATTGGAGTTTTTTTTCCCGACCTTGGTTGTGGTCGACACATGTTGGGATGTGTCGAGGATGCGGTGTAGGAATCCACTGGACGAATTCAAGATTGTGGTCGGAATCTTGGCTTCGCAACATGAACCGCCCATCACGAGCTAGGTGTTCTGCCAATTGGGTACTTCGATAGCAGAGCTCGATCGAGGTGTCCCTGTCGGGCTAAGGTTTTGCTCGAGAAATGAACAAAGCCCACCTTTTTTTAATGTTTGGAGGCTATGTCCGTACCTCGACATGCCTCTGTGGTCAAGCGTGTCCTATCGTCTATCAGATAGGACTAGTCGACTACTAATGCCCGTCGTTTTAACAAGAACTTAGCTGTAATATTATTTCGATTTTGTAGCGTTCCAGGGTCGAGGCAGCGGTTCTCCATTTAAGTGTTTGAGGTAGTACACCCCGGTGCCCATAGATTTGTGGATGCGGTACGATCCTTCCCAGTTCGCGGCTAGCTTCCCCTCATAGGAATCTTTCAGATTCCTCCGCAAGACCAGGCTGCTGGCTTGAAACTCGCGTTTTATGACTTTGTAGTCGTGGCGAAGGGCTACCTGTTGTTTCAGCGTGGCTTTGCGAAGAGCTTCCCCTGATTGGATTTCCTCGACTAGGCCGAGCTCCTCTTTTAGGTCCTCATCATTTAATTCCTCGTCGAGAGGGACTTTAGTTCACTTGGATGGCTCCATGATCTCCACGGGGATGACGGCCTCGGTGCCATAGGTTAGCCGAAATAGGGTCTTACCGGTCATTGAGTGTGGTGTTGTCCGGTATGCCCATAAGACGTTATGTAGCTCTTCAACCCACCCTCTTTTGGCTTCACCCAACCTATGTTTGAGTCCTCGTAGGATGACTCTATTTACAACCTCTGCCTGCCCGTTTGTTTGAGGGCGTCCGATTGAAGTGAAGTATTGTTTGGTTCCGAGCTTGGCGTTGAAGTCTTGGAACCCTTGATCGATGAACTGTGTCCCGTTGTCGGTGACGAGCGCTTGTGGTATCCTGAATCGGGTAAAAACATTCCGCTTATAGAAATGAAGGATATTGTGCGAAGTGATTCTTGCCAGGGCTTCGAATTTTATCCACTTCGTGAAATAGTCGATGGCCAGGATCAAAAATTTATTTTGATACAAACCTTGTACAAAGGTTTCGAGGATGTCCATTCCCCACCAGGCGAATGGCCACGGGGAGGACAGTGTTTTTAGCTCGTGTGGGGGCGCAAGGTGTATGTCTGTGTGTCTCTGACACTTGTCGCATTTTTTGATGTGTACCTTTACACCTTGTTGCATGGTGGGCCAGTAATAGCCTGCCCGCAGTGCCTTTCGTGCCAGGGATCTTCCGCCCAGGTGTTGGGCGTTGATTCCCTCGTGGATCTCCCGTAACATCTCGGGGATTGGGGATTCATTGACACATTTAAGGAGTGGTATGGAGAATCCTCGCCTATAAAGTTTGTGCTTGAGCACCACATACGAACAAGCTCGTCGTTTAGTAGCGGTTGCTTCCCTTTGGTCGATGGGTAATTCTCCCTTTGTCAGAAAGTTAAACACCGGGGCCATCCAACTTGAACCGTCCCTGATGGCGTTCACCTCGGGGGGTATAGTGGATTTTCCAATACTCGAGCAAGAAAGGGATTCTTGGATGACAGATTTGTTCCCCCCATTTCTTCTTTGTGCTCGCGAGCTTTGAAAGTATGTATGCCCGTGTGTTTTGTTTGCGAGGTACATGTTTGATTTTCGCCGGATCAAACCTCTTCATCCGTTCTCTGACTAGGTTCAAGTATTCGACGAGGTTGTTGTTCTTAGCCTGATACCCTCATTGCACTTGGGATGCAACGAGTTAGGAGTCTGAAAATTTGTATTTCCCGGGCACCCGAATCCTCGGCCAGCCTTAATCCTGCGAGCAGAGCCTCGTATTCCGCTTGATTGTTCGACGTCAGAAAAAAAAAGGGTGAGGGAGTGCTCGATCACGACGCCTTCCTTGTTCTCGAGGAGGATTCCCGCTTCGCTCCCTGTCGAGCTGGAAGCTCCATCCACAAAGATGGTCCACTTATGCCTCTTCCCTATGGGGGAATCGTGAGCGGTCATCTCTGCGATGAAGTCGGCCAGCGCTTGGGCTTTGAGGGTCTTCCTGCTCTCGTACAGGATGTCGAACTCTGAAAGCTCCAAAGGCCATTTCAGCATTCTACTGACCATGTCTGGTCGGCATAGGAGCTGTCTTACGGGTTGGTCTGTTCGTATGATGATCATGTGGGCCAGGAGGTAGTGTCTAAGTCTCCTTGATGCGTTGATGAGGGCTAAGGCTAGTTTTTCAACCCGTTAAATATCTAACCTCGGGTTCTTGCAGCGCTTTGCTCGTAAAATATACTGGTTTTTGCCCGTCTGGAGTCTCGCGAATGAGGGCCGCGCTTATAGCCTCGACGAAGACGGCCAGGTAGAGGAATAAGGTCTCCCTGTTTTCGGGTCGAGACAACACATACATTTATGAAAGACTTTGCTTGAAGTGGATGAGAGCTTTGTTTAATATAATTAAAATAAAATATATTATAATTAATTTTTATTTTAACAATCTATAAATATAATACGACTGTGATTTATTGATGATATAAAACTTTTTTATAAATAGTAAGTTGAATACTATAATACCCTTAAATTTAGTTAGTTATCGATACATTTATCTAATCAAATAATGGTATTTAATACCATATCACATTTTTCTTTTATTTTATTTTTAAAAAAAACAAAAAACAATTTACAATTATCGGTATCCAATTAAAACTTATATCTAAGAATTAGTAATTAATCTCTATTATATTTAATTGTGCGTTTAAATAATTTTTTACATAATATAGTTATTATCCAAAAAATGAAATTCATAATCACATGCCTAAAGTTTATAATTAGATTAGCTTTTAGGGAATAAATAGGAAATATATAGTTATTTTATTATCAATTAGTTATTGGAAATAGTTGTAATATGTAGTTAGCTGATCTTGCATATTTTTATTTACTGTAAATCTGTAATTAGCCTAAATCAACATCCTATAATATGGCATGGTTGATCTTTTACATAATATTCCTTATATTATGGCATCGGAGCTAGAAGATTAAAATGGTGCAAAACTAGAGAATTCAGAAAAACATGAGAAGCATTAGAATTCTGTAAGTTAGAACAAAAACTTCCCTCTTTTTTCTCTCATGACAATTTTGGGAATGAAGAGTGTTATTTGAATATCAGGAGTACTTATGGATTCGTTTGGATTTATCTTGAGATAAAAATTTATTTGATTTAATGATAAATTTATTTGTATTTCAGTTTGATTTTAGATGATTAATTAAAAAAAATTGATCTGATCCGATCCAATTTTTTATTATTTAATTTGAATCAATTTTTAAAATATCTAAATTACAAATTATATTTATATTAAATTTAAAATAATACTAATAAATTATATATTTTCTATAATATATAACATATAAAATATTAAAAGTTAATATTATAAAATGAGAATGATCAATTTACCGTATAAAAAAATAAAGCTCTTTGAAAATCTTTTTTTTACCCTTTGCTAAAAATCTAACACCATTGCTTTTTGGGATTAAATCTTATCCTAAAAATACTTTTTCTAACCATATTGTTACTTAGTCCAAATACAATTATTATTATCTTTTCCATGTCTTTTTATTTGCTTGCTTTTTTAAAGCTCTTTCCATATTTGCCCTTTCTTTTACTAAATCAAATTCAATTACAATCATTTCTCATTTTTTACTTTTCAAAGTTGTCCCTTATATTATGTTTCTCTCTGAACAAACATAAAACATATGTCACTTCTATTCTCTGAACCATCATCATCTTTTCTCTTTTATTTCTTCACACTTTTCCCTCTTTCTTCTTCATCTCTCCTTTTTCTTCTTTGAACTTCTTCTTTGAACTCAAATTTGACTCCCATCTCTTTTGCAAACAAAAATAAAAAACATGATTCAAATTGAAATCGAGAAGGAGAAGAAGGGTACCGATCCGAATAGGGGAGACATCGACGACTATGGCACTTCCATCAGTTTTCCGGTGGTGTCCAATTTCACGGTGGTAGATCTGTGACTGAGGCAACGTATTTCCGGAAACGATTTGGGTGATGTTCGGATTCAAAATGGTTTATGTGTGACTTTTCAGTTTTTTTGCGAGCTTATGTTTCATGACTGCAAGATTTATCAGTCTGCCTTTGAGTTAGGTCATCTTGAAGTGAGAAACTCATGTCTGTAAGTGATCAGTGCATTTTGATACACATTCTTCCATGATTATACTTATGCATTTCTATGGTTTGTTTAGCTTATTTTTTGTATTTTATAGTGTTTTTCTATTTTAATTTATTTCTACTCTTATTTGATTTTCGCACTTTATTTTCAGCATTAGCAGTCTGCACGAATAAATTCATAACTTGAGCTACAGGAGTCGGAATGAGGCGTGCTACCAGTCGTTGGAAAGCTAAGAGAAAGAGATATGATTTTCATTCAGAAGTCAAGAGCTGAATCGGACTGTAGCAGGGCCATAAAATTAGTTGAAGTTGTAGCATTTTATATTTAAGTTTTGGTTCATTTGTTTTGGGCCTGAGTTATGTTTTCGACCCAGTTGGGTTATGAACTGAATTCTTGTTCTTGCTATACCTAGCAGCCGCTACAGTAATTGTTTTTTTTTGGACCTTTTCATTATTCAGAAAAAATACATTTTGCTTTTACGCTTGAATGAAGAACTAATCATCCAGAGTTGATCTACTGTAATCGTGTTCCGATGCTTTGAGGTTTTTAACTTATCAATTCAATTTTGTTCTCTTTCAATTCTATTTTATGAAATTGCATTTGCTTAATCTGTTATTTCATGGAATGTCTTGATTAAATTCGTATGATTGTATTCCTAATCTTTAATCGTTGTTTACGTCGCTTAGTCGTTAAATTGCGTTTTATATCGTGTTTGCTTAATTCACGATTGTATTAATCCGTTTGCTTAATTCAGAATGAGAATTCAATCTATTTTATATCTATTGCGCTTGTCAATTGATATTGAAATCGAATAGAGGTCGAAGCCGCTTAGGGAATTAGTAAGGTAAAAACCAATGATTAGCAGGAACCTGAAAACAGTAGATCGACTTATTTTTATAATCACTTATTTTAATTGCTCAGTTCTTTGAATTAAATCCCTCATAATCACTTATGTTGGTTAATAACAATACAAGAATCCTCGTGATACGATACTCGAGTCACTGTCGCTAAACTACATATTTTTCAAAATAATTCGTTTTTGATCCGCCTGCGACAGCGGATTAAATTGACGTCGTTGTCGGAGATTCTTGTTGTTATTAATTAATATTATAGTCATAGGTTTAGTGTTCTTGTTATTTTTTTCTTGGTTTTTTTTTGTTGTTTTGTTGTGTTTGTTGATTTTCAGGATTGCAATTTCGGTTGCAGTACAGTTTTTCAACCTACCAGGTAAGTTTGAAACCTACTGTTTCGATTTGCTCCGAATTTTTTCCTGAAGTTCCGAAAAAAATCGACGAACAGTAGTCCTTTAGAATAAAATTCTACAAGGTTTCGGCCCTCAAAATTGCAAATTCATTCTTTTTTTATTTTTAACGAATTTTTTACTATTTTCATAGAGTCGAAAAAAATCGAATAAATTCTCAAAAATTTTATTTTTCCTAATTAGATTAAATCTGGTGTTATTTTATTTTTCTGAATTTTATTTAATCGATTTCCTTCATTGTGTTTGTTTTTTATTATTAGGGACATTGTTGGCATTTTGAACATTGTTGCTGCATTGTTGTGTATTAGTTCTGGCCACTAGGTCTTGTTGTTCTGAATTTGTTGCTTTTGATCCAAAAGTAGAGAAAACCTTGCACACACGGCGTAGAAAAGTTCAGGCTACCACTAGTTCACCACCCACAATTGAGTCTGATTCTGAGTCTGACTATTTGCATAACTTGTTTGCTTCGAATTCTGAATTTGTTTTTGATATGGCTGGCCAAAGAACCTTAAGGCAATTGGCTTCCCTTGATGTGAATTATAATGGCATGTGTATTGAATATGATAATGTTGTTGTTCCTTTTGAATTAAAATCGGGTTTAATACACTTGTTGCCCAAGTTTAGTGGTCTTGTAGGTGAGGATCCACACAAACATTTGAAAGAATTTCAGGTCATGTGTTCTACACCATTGAAGCCTGAAGGGATCACCGAAGATCACATCAAACTTCGAGGAGTCAGTTGAGACAGTGAATTTGGGTAAT
The DNA here is from genome assembly GCA_948472305.1 of Vicia faba. NCBI lineage: Eukaryota > Viridiplantae > Streptophyta > Magnoliopsida > Fabales > Fabaceae > Vicia > Vicia faba. The sequence goes on along the minus strand of OX451741.1, from coordinate 927,460,504 downwards.
GAAGAGGACAGAAAATAAATCAAGGTAGGTGCTAACTTGGAACCCAGTGTCAAACAACGGTTAATATAGATGCAACATGATTATGTTGATTTTTTTCCCTGGTCATACGAAGACATGTCGGGACTTGACACCAATATTGTGGTTCATCGCCTACCTACAAAAGAGGACTGCCCTCCAGTGAAACAGAAGGTTCGTCGTATGCGGATGTATATGTCAGAAAAGATCAAGGCTGAAGTCATAAAACAGTTCAATGCTGGTTTCTTAGCTATCACGTCTTATCCATAATGGGTCATCAATGTTGTTCTAGTACCTAAGACAGACAGTAAGGTACGTACATGTGTAGATTACAGAGACCTGAACAGGGCAAGCCCTAAGGATGACTTTTCGCTTCCCCACATTGATGTTCTGGTTGACAACACCACACAACATAAAGTATTCTCTTTCATGGATGGTTTCTCCGGATACAATCAGATCAAAATGGCACCTGAGGACATGGGGAAGACGACCTTCGTCACACAGTGGGGCACTTTCTATTACAAGGTTATGCCATTTGGGTTGAAGAACATTGGGGAAACCTACCAACGGGTTATGGTAGCTTTGTTTCATGATATGATCCATCACGAGATAGAGGTCTAAGTGGATGATATGATAGCCAGGTCTCAAACTGAGGAGGAACACCTTAATCACTTATAAAAACTATTTGACAGGCTGGAGAAATACAAACTGAGGCTAAACCTGAATAAGTTCACTTTCGAATTAAGATCCGGTAAGCTCTTAGGTTTCGTAGTCAGTGGAAAAGGAATTAAAGTGGATCCTGCAAAGGTTAAAGCTTTACAAGAAATGCCAACTCCTTGCACTGAGAAGGAAGTTAGAGGATTGTTGGGACGCTTAAACTACATAGCCAGATTTATTTCACATTTGACCGCTACTTGTGAGCCAATCTTCAAATTATTGAAGAAAGATCAAGCAGTAAAGTGGAATGACGATTTCCGTAACGCCTTTGACAAAATCAAGGAATACCTTCAAGAGCCTCCAATTATAATGCCTCCGGTTAAAGGAAGACCTATGATCATGTACTTAACGGTATTAGAGAACTCAATGGGGTGTGTGCTGGGGCAGCATGACGAGTCTGGTCGAAAAGAGCATGCAATATACTACCTTAGCAAAAAGTTTACCGACTGTGAAACAAGATACTCACTGCTCGAGAAAACTTGTTGCGCTTTGGCATGGGCTGCTCACCGACTAAGACAGTATATGTTGACCCATACTACCTTGTTGATATCTAAAATGGATCATATCAAGTACATCTTTGAGAAGCCCGCTCTCGCCGGGAGAATAGCAAGATGGAAAATTATCTTGACCGAATACGACATTCAATACACAACCCAGAAAGTGATTAAGGGAAGTGTACTAGCTGATCATTTGGCACATCAAACTGTGGATGACTACCAATCCATGAATTTTGAGTTCCCGGATGAGAACATCATGCTAGTAACCGATTATGAAGAACCTGGACCGGATGAACGACCTGAAAAAGGATCTCGATGGACTATGGTTTTTGATGGAGCTCCCAACGGTCTTGGCAATGGCATCGGCGCTGTGATCATATCTCCTGAAGGATGTCATACTCCTTTCACGGCTAGGCTATGTTTCAATTGTACCAACAATATGGCTGAGTATGAAGCATGTATCATGGGTCTCAAAGCTGCAATCGATTTAAGGATCGAGTTTTTAAGTGTGTTTTGGGACTCGACTTTGGTAATCAGCCAGATCAAAGGAGAATGGGACACGAAACATCCTAATCTTATTCCGTACAAAGAACATGTATTGACATTAATCCCATACTTTGAAGAAATTACTTTTGAGCATTTTCCACGAGAGGAAAATCAACTAGCAGACCCGCTAGCTACGATGTCATCCATGTTCAAGGTCATGTGGGATAATGAGGCTCCTTAGATCACCATTTAGAGGATGGACGAGCCAACATACTGTCACGAGATTGGTACTGAAGATGTAGTGGACAAGGCTTGGTTCCATGAAGTCAAAAGATATCTCAAAAGCCAAGAATATCCTGAAGGAGATTCAGTCAATGATAAGAAGTTCCTAAGGAGATTCTCTTCTAAGTTCTTCCTCAGTAATGGGATCCTCTACAAGCGCAATCATGACTCTACCTTGCTTCGGTGTTTAGACAATGATGAGGAAAAAAATATTATGGCTGATTTACACGAAGGTACCTTTGGCACTCATTCCAATGGATATTCAATGGCTAAAAAGATCCTACGGGCAGGATATTACTGGTCCACTATGGAAGCAGACTGTTATCAGCATTCACAAACTTGTCACAAATGTCAGATCTATGCTGACAAGGTACATGTACCTCTGGTTCCTCTGAACATCTTGACTACTCCTTGGCCATTTGCAATGTGGGGCATCAACATTATTGGAGAGATTATACCAACAACTTCTAATGGGCATCACTTCATCCTCGTCGCTATTGATTACTTCATGAAGTGGGTCGAGGCATCTTTATTTTCTTCTGTTACTAAGAACGTAGTGGCCCGATTCATAAAAAATAACCTTATCTGTCGGTACGGTATTCCAGAAAGAATCATTACAGATAATGGTACCAGTCTCAATAATACAATGATCACCGAGCTCTGTATGCAATTCAAGATCCAACATCATAACTCTTCTCCTTACCGGCCGAAGATGAACGGCGTTGTAGAAGCTGTTAACAAAAACATCAAGAAAATAATTCAAAAGACGACGGTAACATATAAAGATTGGCACAAGATGTTACCATTTTCTCTTCATGGTTACTGTACCACAATGTGCACATCAATAGGGGCGACTCCTTTCTCTCTGGTATACAGTATGGAAGTTGTCCTACCCATTGAAGTCCAGATCCCTTCTTTGAGAATCATGAAGGATGCGGGTTTGAATAAAGACGAATGGGTTCAGACTCGACTTGACCAACTGAACCTGAATGATGAGAAGAGGCTCACGGTTGCCTGTCATGGTCAGATGTACCAAAAATGTATGATCAAAGCTTTCAACAAGAAGGTCAGACGTCAGGTATATCAGGTTGGTGACCTGGTAATCAAATGCATCATACTGCCGCAAGGTGATCCCAGGGGCAAATGGACTCCCACATACGAAGGGCCATTTGTGATCAAGAACATATTTTCTGGTGGAGCCATAATCTTAACCACTATGGACGGTGATGACCTCCCACATTCGGTAAACGCATACATAGTTAAAAGATATTACGCATAAACAAAGACCCGCTAGGTCGACTGGCCTAGGAAAAAATTAGGGCATCCCGACAAACCAAAATGGTTCGGGCAAAAAATAGGGATATACATGGAAAAAAAATCTGTACACTCGGCAAGTCGAAAATCTGAAAAGGCGGCTTGAGCAAAAAAGGGTATCCCGATGGACTGAAAACCCGAAAGGGCGGTCCATGCAAAAGTTAGGGATTTAAAGCATACAACTATGTCCCATTGGATCACCTTACAGCCAATCTTCAATATCAACTATCAAGCTCAAAGTGGTACTAATCAATCCAATCAGCTTCAGAAAAGCAGCGAAAGTGATGAGATGCTCAAGGACATAAAGGCAATAGCAGAATAGAAACCCAATGGAATTATTTCACATATTTGTCTTTCTTTTTATACTATGTTGTATAATTTGTATTCTTATGACAACATTCTCTTACTAGGATGTATGTCTCCTTGTACAAAAAACGCTTATTTCAAGTTAATACAAAACTATTCCTTTGAAAGTGAAAAACTTCTGTTTTTATTTTCCTGTTTTGTATGCGAAAATGTCCAGTGATTATTATTGAACATATGAATTTGAATATAATCACTGCTTATAAATATACACCTAAAAACAAAAAGGCAATTGCTAATGACTTTAAGAAACATGACAATGTCTAAGGGGCATCCACAAAATCCCCGCATATGTTTTCCCCAGTAGATACCTTCCCCAGCAGACACAGAGGCAGAGATGTCCTACTACAAGGTCTATTCCACATTCTCAGTATGCAGCCTAAAAATGACAGGTTCTCATATCCCCGGCCAAGAAATAATCTCCAAACTACCACTTTAACATCTGGGGAAAATTCCCCAGTAAAGTCGCCAAGCTTCTCGAGATTCCCCAATAGGATTTCAACAAAATCCCCAAGTAATTTATGTATTTCACCTTTTGAAACAAAGTTTTATAAGTCTCAAGTAGTTTGGAAAGCCTTATCCCCAGTAGATTTTATTTCTCTAGCTACAGAAGTTCATCCCCCAATAGAGTTTATTTCTCTAAATCGGTGAAATCTTCCAACAGAACTTTGCCCCTCGGCAAAATCATTCTCAAACAGAAGTTGAAGATCCTCGGCAGAGAAAGGGAATCGCCAACAAAATTATCTCCATTCACTATCCCCAGTGTAAATTGAAGAATCACTTTCTTCACTCACCAATAGCAGTCTGAGATTCAGCTTCCCAGCAGCAGTCAGGGATTTATTTTCCCAGACAAATATCCTGCACAACAACATTACATGTTCATACATCATGGCATGTGCATACAAATACATATATATCATAATCTCATTTATTTTAGGATCATCATGCAATTCATACATCATGACATCGCATGAAACTGATTTTACATTTTCAGGTTAAATTAGCAAACAGATAAATGCTATCAACTTTTACAGCAGGTCAAAGATTAATGCCCGAAACCAGACGGGGAAACTATCTGCACGATCAAGTGGTATGAACTCCCGAAACAAGACGGGTTTACCAACAAATACAACCGACTACAGATTAATACCCAAAACTAGACGGGGAAACTATCAATGTAACCAGCAAAATAAGTTCCAGATTAATGCTTGAAACTAGTCAGGAGAGCTATCTGTAGACGACCGACTGTAGATTAATATCTGTAACAAGCTAGGAGAACTATCTACATGAAGAGATTGAAGATTAATACCTGTAAAAAGCCAAGAAATCTATCTTTCTTTCTCAAGTTCCGGATTAATACTTGTAACAAGCCATAAGAACTATCTATGGACGACCTACTGTGGATTAATACCTGTAACAAGCCAGAAGAACTATCTATATGAAGAGATTGAAGATTAATAAATGTAACAAGCCAGGAAAACTATCTTTCTTTCTCAGGTCAGAGATTAATACGTATAACAAGCCAGGAGAACTATCTCAACGACCAATAAAAATAAGTTCTGAATTAATACCTGTAACAAGCTAGAAAAACTATCCACATGAAGATATTTAAGATTAACACCTGTAGCAATCCAGGAAAACTATCTTTCTTTCTCAGGTCATAGATTAATACCGATAACCAGCCAGGAGAACTGTCTCAACGACCAATAATTTTCAAATTCTAGATTAATACCTGAAACCAGACAAGACAACTATCCGCGAACAAATGACTTGTAGATCAATACCTGAAACCAGATAGGAAAACCATCTACACGACCAGGTGAAACAACCCTACACAGGTTTCTTCTGATACATTTCCAAATAGCAGTTAATTCCATTTTCCCCATCAAGTCACTAGAAACCTGGACTTCAACCAGAATACAACAAACTGCCATCTCTCCAGAGATAACTCTTCAGCAGAGCCTTGGAAAACTGAAGTTCCTAGACTCTATTCCCCACAGAGTTTTCCTCAAAAAGGAGAACAAAAGAAACCCACATTCCCCCAACGGACTCCTCCTTGGATAGCAGGAACAGGTATCCCCAAAGGGATCATGTGTGAAATCAACATCTACTTTTGATGGCATCTTTAAGCCCATCTCGGACGACTCTCTATCATCTCCTCCAAATGGCATATGTAAGCTCATTCCCTACATCATCAATCATCAGCGTTACTTCATGCGAGTGCAAATTTCTGGGCACTCTAGTGTTCAATCATCTCCCACCTTCAGATCATGAAGGGCAGACAAGCCAATCTAAATCCTCAGGTTTAAGAAGGTTGAACAATGGCAGCTGTTGTACCCTAAAATTTGCCCTCTCATGTTTTCCAATATTTTTTTCTTATATGGGTGGTCACAAGCATTTGATTAAAGGAAAAATAAAATTTTTGAACAAGGAGTCTTCGATTGGCATCTTAACTAAGTCTTTCGGTTGGCATGTTAAAAGGACTTTCAATTGGTATTTGGACAGGCTTCGATTGAACGCCTAGCCTCCTCTAAGCTTGCCTCAAATTTCCAAGCTTCGATTGAAGCCTTGGCCTTCTTATTGTTTGTTGTATACAAGATTTGACTGGGCATGTGATTCCTTTGAAACAACCTCCTTCGTTCCAAAGGGGAAGGGCCTCTTGTTAGTGCTCCTTCGATTGCACCTTGGATTTGCATGCTAGTTTGACTCACAAATGCAATGGCTACCTGCATGCAGGCTGGACTCCTGCCTCGTTTAGGCTTTGGTCTCTTTAGAGCATGCTTAATTCCTACTTTGACTAAGGCAAATAATCCCTCTTCATCCTGCCTTCAGCGTACAAGGAAAAAGGTTTCTTTCGACTTGCCTTTGATGCACAAGGCAAGAACCCCCTACAAGCGTGTTTTGGTTCATCAGGACAAAAGCCCCTTCACGCCTGCCTTGGATTCACTAAGACAAAGACTTTGTTTGTGCTTGCCCTCAATGCACAAGGACAAGACTCCTTTAGGGTTTCCTTCGATACACCAGGAAAAAAAGCTTCTTTTGATGCGCCAGGCAAAAAAAGTTGCCTTTGACCATAAGACATTGGCAACCTTTGTGCCAGCTTCGCCTAGGCAGTGGCCTCCTTTACGCCTGCCATGACTTGCGTCATGTTAGCATCCACAAGGCATAGGCTGCCTTTGTGCCAGTTTCGACTGGGAGGTGACCCCCCTTTGAAACAATTGTACACACTTCAACACGCATGATAGCCCATTCGAAGGTAACACCAAAAGGACCATCTAAAGACCCATCCGAAGGAAGTAATACTAGAGCCATTCGAAGGGTACACAAGAGGTATTATTGAAGAAGCATGCAGAAGTCGCAGTCGAAGGCTACACAAGAGGTCCCGCTGAAAGAAACAACTTGAGGCCAGTCGAAGGCTACACAAGAGATCCATTCGAAAGAAGCAACTTGAGGCCAGTCGAAGAGCAACACTAGAAGGCATTCGAAGAAGCCAAAATGTCTAGATATATTCAAATTCAAAAAAGGACAAGATCCTATGTTTTTGGCCAACGTTACAAAACTTCATTCATGGGCTTGAAAACATTTGTTTATGGCAGTTTAAACTATTGTCTTCTTGTCCCCTCCCTTCTACTCTATATAAGCAGCATGCTTACAAGCCAAATGGACAATTATAGACACATTGGAGATACGCTGCCCCATAAACCCAACAAAGTTATCAAAAATCTCATAAGTGATCCAAATCAAAGAAACCCTTAAACAAAGGTACCCATGTCCAGAAGCCAAATCGAAGTAATCATCAAACAAGGGTACCCACACCCATCATCACATATTCATCTATCAACCATTGGTAAGAATTGGTAAAAAGATCAATCTCTACATTTGCATGACATATCAACATTTGTAGTTTCATTTGATTTGTTGTTCAAGACTAAAGACCTGGGTTCGACCCCAAGTCTGCCTTTGTTTTGCTTCTAATGCTTGTTGCAGATCCAACATAAATAAGGCCAGTGCGTACATAATCGAAGGACCTGGGCTTGGCACCCAGGTCATGCTTTTCATTTTGGCTAACATACCTTTGCAGATTCAGTGCCCTCACAACATCCATCCCTAGATCGAAAGACAATTATCTCCCCCTGGATCGAAGGACAAACATCCTTCCTTGGATTGAAAGCAACCCTTTTTCCTCTGGATCGAAAGCCACCTTCCTCTGGATCGAAGGATCCCCTCATTCCTTCACATTTTATTTTTGTTCTTTTTGTTATTTCTTTATTGATCCTTTTTATTTAAATTAATCTTAAATCAAAATCACAAAAAAAAAACATTAGGCTGTTGTCTTTTCTAATTAAATTAATTTTATAAATAAATAAATAAATTATTTTAACATCTTTCTTAAAATTAAAATTAAAAAGATTTAGGCTTTGTTTTCTTTACATAAAAAACAAAATAAAAAGATTTTTATTTCTTAGGATATTTTTAGACGCTATTTTCAATTTCACGCGCGTTTATTTAATTTCGCATTTTTATTATTAATGTACCTGCTCACTGGATGTAATAGATTAAAATTAGGACATTGACTGCTTTATCCCCCTCATTCTTGTATAATGTAAATTCCCTCCCCCAAATTATTGTAATAGCGTAGATCTAAATTCCTGCACTTTAATATTCTACAATATATATTAACTGCTAGTAACTAGGCGTGTATGAAAAGATCAAAATCAAACGTTAGCAAACTTAACAAAAATACAAAAAATAATTGAACATAACACACTTGCACATATACAACTCTAGGGTACCTCACTTTGGTTGCCTTTAGAAATAAAAAACAGTCATAAGGCAAGAATGCTTTAGCAAAGACCCATAAATTAAGAGATCATAGTCCCTCGATGACCCTACAGTTGCCTTCTCGGTAAATGATCTAGTCCCTAAACAAAATTGCTAAAGCGTCTCCACAAGTTGCCATCGTGACTGTAACATCCCTTTCGAATGTCCCTAATAGATCCAACGACAAGGCTACCTACTCACTAATAGTAGGATAGCATTGTCTAAAGGATAGGAGGAAAATAACCACCTTTTCGAGTATAAAAGTAGATAACTATTAGAAGTTTGCTCAAAATATTTTGCACTTACACAAATACTACTTTTCAAAAGCAATTTTCAAAACATTTGCTTTGTTAACACTCTTGAGGACTGATACAAGAGTTAAACGTAAAGCAAATCTCTGCACTAAGGCATTTTCCAAACATTTTCAAAACACACAAATCACAAAGGTATTTCAAAATGAGCAAACCACTAAGAGCCCGTAGAAAACTACAGATGGAAAAGGTGCTAACACCTTCCCTTTCTATAATCTACCCCTCTTACTCAGAAAATATCGAAAAGGTCTTTTTTTGTTCTTTTCACCCTTTCCTTAATTTGGATAAAAGAAAAGTCGATGGCGACTCTTGCTTACCGGAACATTTGCAAATACAAACGCAAAACCAGTATTAACAGTCGGTTCTGTCACTATATCACACACCAAACCACCTTATGCTTCAGAGCATGCTTAGCCTCAAATAGCGCGCTAAGCGTGATACCTCTTATCCAGAAAAGTCCAAACGTGCTTTGAGCGTGCTTAGCCCGACCTATAGTCTTGATTTCCATCCAAAAATGCATCTTGAAGCTTATCTTTTTCCTTTTAATTCCCAATACTTCACCAATGCAAGGAAACATACAAAATAAGATAAAAATGATTAATTTATACAATATTTACATTAGAAAACTATAATGCTATTAATTATATTCAAGTTGAGGTTTATTTATGATATTTCAACGAAATAAGTCAATAAGTGCCACAAAACTATACACAAATTTACTATAATTTGGTATTTATCACAAGGCTTCATGCTCTGAGAATATACCAGACTCATGTGAGGATATGATAAAGCGAAGCAACTTGATCAATGTATGATGATGATTTATGCGATGATTTAAATGTTTCTATAAGTGTAACTATGGTAGGTTATGCAAGGTTAAAACTGAGAGGGGTGTTTTATTCGTAAGGTGATAGGATGTTATGGTTTCCCATACTCATTTCGAACTCAACGGATGTTGGTGCCTAGCAGGGTCTGTTTGAGAAACTTGAAAGTAAGGAGAGGGCTTGCCCTTATGTAACCTGAATTTCCCTAGTTTGTAGGGTATTTGAAGGAAATTGTCTCAAGAAGTTCAGAAGAAGCTTATCAAGATATGAATTGAGATGGCTTGCCCCATTATTTTGGACCTAGAAATAGGATGCCCCTGATTAATTGACTCCTGAGAGGATATACCAATTATTTGAAGTGATTTCCCCATATTGAATGGATCTTTGGACGATTTTCCCTAGCCTGACTGATCTTTGGATGGATTTTCCCCTAACCTCAGTTTATACTTTGTCCTTGGTCAACAAGGTCCTTATATGGCTTTCCCCAGATTGGATCCTCTACGAATGATCTAATTCCTTGTTGATTTTTAATTATTGGAACTTCTTTGATGCTAAATGTTGGCTTACAAATAAGATTTTCATTCAAAAAATGGTAATCTTAATGCGATGCTCATGCATGTTTTGAAAAATTCGTTATTGAAATTATGTTGTGATGAACAAATCACATGTTTATTCAAAGTGTGAAAGATGATGCGGGAATTTGATAATAATACAAATGATTAACAAGTCTCAAGGAGTCACATTAACACAACCTTGATGTAGCATGCTTTCAAAATAAACCCTACTTCAATTAGGTCTTTTGAGGGTTGTAACTTGGCTTGGTTCATGGTTTTTTGAAAACAAAGGATATAAGGCTTAAAAATTTCATTTTAACTCACTCCATTCTCCATCATGATCTCTAGTCCTATGTTTAATTAATTCAACACACACATTCAACTTCCAAGAGGATTTTGCGGGTGAAGGTGTAACGGTTCAAGAACTAATGAGGTTTTTGTTCCAGGTGGTAGTCACCCACTTTTGTTTAATAGTCATACAAGTTTGTTCTTGGTTTTTCTTTTTTAAGGACATTTGGTGATCCTTTTTTCTTATTTTTCTTCTTCTCTTTTTTTGCTTTTTTTTATCTCTAATTTTTGCCTAAATTGATGCTTATTAGTTTGCAGTCCAACGGGATGTCCTGATTTTTGCCTAAGTTGCTTTTTCAAGTTTTCGATTTAGTGAGCTTTATTCTTTGATTTTTTATTTCTTTTTTGGAATGACTTGTACGATATTTGTTCATCTGATTTTACGTCCTATCGTCTAACAACTTATGGTTTCTACTTTCTATGTTCTGGAGTTTGATTCTAGATGTGTGTTTTGCTAAAATGAAGGAAGTGTAAACAAAGATGGAGAATGGTTGGACCCATAAAAAAATTGGACTTAATGATGAATGTAATAAAAGATTTATAGTGTAATTATTTTCATTGATTTGGTTCATCGATTTGACAGTTCTTAAAAACTAAAATCAATAACCAAACCAAACTACATTACTTTTTATTGGTTTGGTTCGACTTTAGAATCGAACCAAAAATAGACAATTTGATTTTGATTTGATTTAATTTAAATTATCGATTTAATTAAAATTTTCTGATCTGCTTACACACATATTAATTTGTCATTAACAAGAAGACACCCTATACTCAAAGACTGCCTTGAAAAAGAAATAAATAGAGAATAATACATTGTTGCGGTATATATTGAAGATTTCATGTGAAGGAAGAGAAAATAAAATGCTAAATGATATTTTAGAGTTTAAAAATATCAAAATATAACTATTAATAATAAAAAGTAATTATTAAATAAACTTAAACATAAAGTATATGTTTGGTTTCATTTCTAGAAGACTCCGTCAATTTTAGAGATGTAAAATTAATTCCGGTGACATTGAGATGTTTATTTTTTCAAAAATAAAATTGATTTTATCTTTATAATTGATTTTAGTTGAAGTTAGAATTTATAGCTTTTGTTGTCAGAATTGATTCTGGATTATTTTTACACTGAAATTTATTATTAAATTTATTTTTACATAAATATATCTAAATATAATTAATTTAGTTAAACTCAATTCTGTTATAATTAATTCTACTAAATTCAATTATGCAGATTTTGCTCACAGTCAATCCTAACCCATCCGAAATGGATCATTCCTCTGCTACGAGAGTGATATCTGAATTGACAAAAGGAAAGTGCTTCTATGTTATATAAACAAGAGTGCAAAAAATAAGTATCCTAAAGTGATTATTTATAACACTTTTCTATAAATATAATACAAGTCTATAACTAAAGCATGCTCCACTGTTGTCTCACCAACGAACCTTCTTCCTCTCTCTCTCTTTCTCTCTCTCTGGTATGTCTCTCAGATTCAAACCTGATGACTTTTTTTTTTTTTTTATGTGAATATGTTCTGTGCGCAGTAATTAGTTAGATCTGATTTCTATTTTTGTATTTTTGACGTTGTTTATCACTCTTAGTTAATACATGTAAGCTAGTTATTCTTTTCTTGTTTATTTGCGCCTATGAGCTTAATGCCCCTAAGCTTTCTTTGATTTAGTGTGTTAAACTGGTTTTGTAATTAATCTCTTGTATATTCAGGACTAATAGAAACACTAATAACCAAAGTTGCAAGAAAGGTTAATTAATTAATGGCGTTTGAGCAAGAAGATTACTTTTCCAGAGAATGGAATTCCATTGGAAGTTCTATGACTGAGACAGAGAAGAAGAACTGTGACAGTTGTTTTGATTGCAACATATGTTTAGATTTTGCACATGAACCAGTAGTCACACTCTGTGGTCACCTATTCTGTTGGTCCTGCATCTACAAATGGCTCTATGTGCAAAGTGCTTCTCTTGCACCTGATGAGCCACCACAGTGTCCAGTTTGCAAACATGAAATATCTCACACCAAAATGGTCCCTCTCTACGGCAGAGGCCAGACCGCAATTCATCGCGACGACGGAATAAAAACTACGGTTCAAGATGTTTCTATACCACCAAGACCACCTGCTTCAGGAATTCAATCTCTGTTTGCAATGGCAACATTGCCTCAAAGGGGTCAGCAGGAGCTTGCATATCGTAATCCGTATCAGACTCAAAATATTAACCAAGAGAATGATGCAACTCAGATGCTGAATCTTATGACACCAGTTTTTCCCCACTTTATCTTTGGTGACTCGCCAAGTTCTGATCATGTCAATGGAAGTGGTAGCTCTAGGTGGAGAAGGCAAGAGATGCTAGCAAACAAATCATTGAATAGAATATCATTTTTTCTCTTTTTATGCTTTGTCCTGTGTTTGATCTTCTTCTGAACTAGCAAATTGTAAAGAAGCACTGCAGAGGTGTAAGCATAAGAATGGGACTGATTGGATTTTTGTATCAAGTATGTTATTATTAGGCTAAACAACTTGTGCTCTTTAGGCACTTTGTTATTATTAGTATACAATATTTGTGCTGGATGTATTGTAGTTCAAAACAATTTGTTAACTTATGAGTTTGATTTCATGAGATATTGGCATTATTATTATTACTATAATGGGTTTATCCAATCTAAGGATTAAACAATACACCCAATGGAATCATAATGCCGCAATAGTCTAGCCTATTGTCCACATGTTCGACGTTCGCCATGCTCTTTTGGAATTAGAACCGTCATAACATTTTAGCTTTGGGAGCTTCTCAATGAATTGAGATCTTGTTGTCGTGCGAAGAGTGAATTTCTCTTGTTACACAAGAGCGGACAAAGAAGTCACCATAACTGGATCGTTCTCAACCAAAGTGGAGCTTTGTTAGCTTTAGCGGCCGCAACAAGAGCATGATGTTTAGTGGCATATTAGGTAATCTTCGATGTCCCCGTGACTTCAAGAGTTTGTTATCAGATTTTTTTGAGAGAGAAATTGGTGTTTCGCGAGAAGAAGATTAATGATTTCTCATCGGTGAATAGACAATTGTCTTCATAGAAAAGTGGTAGGAATAAGTAGTCGTTTACCACAAGTGGTGTCAATGTTCCGTTAAATAACTAGAAATGTGTAGTAAAGTGGTGAAATGAAGTCTTGCTACAATGAAATAAGCTTTTGGTACCACAGAGACGGAGTAGACCAACAGAATTAACACTTTAATATTCAAGTCAGTTATCGAGTGAAAATAATATGAGAGTGAGAATGAATTGAATATATGAAATGACGCAAAGTGATCATTATATAGTATGAATGATTAAAAGCAACAATGTATGATTAAAAATAATTTTATTTTAGATATGAATGTCTAAAATATAAATATAGTTAAAACCATATTCATAATATATTTAGAATATGAATAATTCAAATAATTAAGGTATTTTGTAAACCTTAGTTTGTTAACAGAAAGTCGTCTACAGCTCAAGCTCAAGTCTTTGGTTAATTGAAAAACAATTTGTTTACTTAATATTAAAGGGAGTTTATCCATTCTAAAGAATAAAGAATGCACCGGATGGTAATCATAATGCCGTAAAGGATGGGATAAGATTCACGTCTTTAAGCAAGCAATGTGCTGTACAGGGTCCCCTTAACAACCACCACCACGATACATGTGATTGTACTTTCTATTTTTAAAGTTCATAATATAATGCTTAAGACAAAGACCTCTAAAATTAAGATGAATCATAGAATTGTTTGTGTTAATTTATTTTGTGATGATCAGAATTTTGTGTATTTAAACTTATATTGGTTCAAATTATAAATTAAAGTAAAGGTTATATATGGTGTGCGAGAGTTGAACTATCAAGCAACAAAATTTATCGAAATAAAATAAAAGTAAAAGAGATAAAATGGGTAAAATAGTTTAATTTATATCGATTATGATTTTAAAATGATTGTATAGTCCAACTTTTATAAGCAAACAATGTTTAGATCGACCATATTATTTTGGGTGTTGTGGCGCTCAACTTTCAGCTCAACAACTTTTATTTTGAGACATGTTTAGTTGACTCTAGGTTACTTTTGCAATCTCCAACCTATTTGGCTATTGACATTATTAATAGAAAATATGACTCTAATGTTCAATTTATTAGTTTTAATGTGTTTTAATTGATTATGAAGTCTTGACGACTATAATAAATTTCACTATTTGAGAAATATTCAACTAGCCAAAGTTTGATTATCTTCGTAATCTTTTGACTTATAGCTTAGCAAAGTTCACGTATTTATTATTATTTTTATTTCAGTTGTTATATAATTTATTTTTAGGTGTAAACTAGTAAGAATTGTTAGTGCAAGGTGATGAAATTGAGGAAGAAGAGAGAAAAGGAATAAATGTTAAAAGCTGCCACTAATGATTGAAGGGATTGATTGTATTATAAATGTAAACCTAGTACACATATTTATACACAAAATAGTAAAGATAAGAATGCCACATAAGGCCTAAAGGGAATATCCTACATATGGCAAATACTAAATTACCCTCTAATACCATCCCGTAATTTAGTAACTTATCAGAAGTTAACAACACCAATTTCATCTCTCAAGCGAAGAAATTGGTCTGTTTTTATCGTCTTTGTCAGAACATCTGCTAGCTGCTTCTGAGTGCTACAGTGCAGAACTTCTAATACTTCTTTCTGCACTTGACTTCTGAGAAAGTGATACTTCGTCTCAATGTGCTTGCTTCTTCCATGTAGCACTCGATTCTTTGCAAGATTAATTGCAGACTTATTATCAATCATCAGCTTCAGAGGTTCCTCAACTTCAACCTTCAGATCATGCAGCAGATTTAGAAGCCAAACTGCTTGACACGCAGCTACAGCACCTGCAATGTATTCAGCTTCACATGTTGACAAAGCCACGACAGGCTGTTTCTTGAAACTCCAAGAAATTGGACCTCCCAGAAACTTGAACAAGTACCCAGAAGTACTTCTTCTGTCAACTCTATCTCCACACCAATCAGAATCAGAATAACTCAGAAGTTCTGATTTGATCTTTCCTCCAGAAGGAAATAACACTCCATATTTCAGAGTTCCTTTTACATACCTCAGAATCCTGACAGCAGCTCGGTAATGAGACCACTTTGGTTTGCTCATGTATCTTCTGACAATTCCAACTGCATAGCAAATATCAGGTCTGGTATTACACAAATACCTCAGAGAACCAACCATCTGTTTGAAGGTTGTAGCATCCACATCTTCTCCATCAGAATCAGAATCCAACTTCTGATTCGTATCAGCAGGTGTGATAGCAACCTTGCAATTTGCTAGCTCAAATCTCTTCAGAAGCTCCAGTTCATACTTCTTCTGATGTAAGATGATTCCTTTCTCAGAGTATATAAATTCCATCCCTAGAAAGAAACTCATTTTTCCAAGATCTGTCATCTCAAACGCATTCATCAGAACTTTCTTGAACTCAACTGTTTCTTGTTCAGAACTTCCTGTGAGTAATATGTCATCAACATACAAACAGACCAGAATCATATTACCTTCTGAAGTGTGCTGAACATAAACACCATACTCCATCTCACACTTCTGAAACCCTTGTTCCTTGAAAAACGAATCAATCTTCAAATTCCAAGCTCTGGGCGCTTGCTTCAGTCCATACAGAGCTTTATTTAACCTGTATACCATCCCTTCCTGATTCTTTTTCACAAATCCAGGAGGTTGTGACACATAAACTTCTTCCTGTAATGGACCGTTCAGAAATGCAGACTTCACATCCAGATGTATCAAAGGCCAATTTCTGTTTGCAGCTAAAGCAATCACCAGTCTGATTGTTTCGTGTCTAGCTACAGGCGCAAACACCTCAAAGTAATCTAGTCCAGGTTTCTGAAGAAAACCTCTGGCCACTAGTCTTGCTTTGTGTTTGCCAATTGATCCATATGGCTTTAGCTTCTGCTTGAAAACCCATCTGACGCTGATGGCTTTCTTGCTTTTTGGAAGTTCTGTCAGCTTCCAAGTCTTGTTTCTTTCAATAGCCTCAAGTTCTTCTTTCATGGCATTCAACCATACTTTCTTCTTGAGCGCTTCTTCAATAACCACTGGTTCAGAATCTACTAGCATGGCACACTGAACGATTTCTCCTTCAGAATCTACTTCAGTATCATGCAACATGCTAAAATCTGCAAACCTACTTGGTATTCGTCTGATTCTCCGTGGCCTCTGATCTTGTTCTGAAGCTTCTCCAGAACTCGGAACTGTGCTAGCTTCTGGACTTTGTCCAGAATTATTTCCTTCAGAATTACCACCTTCAGAGTTACTTCTGGAAACTTGTTCTCCAGACCCCATGTCTTCAGAGTTTTCCCTTCCAGAAGTATAATCACCACCAGATTCTGGATCATCATCAGAATCTGGATCAGAATCAGATCCATTATCAGAATCTCCCTAAGATTCTGACTCATCTTCAGAGTCTTCATCTTCTGACTCTGACTCATCTTCAGAACTTTATGAAGGATCTTCAGAAACTAACCCTGGTGTTGGCGCTACACCAGAATCTGATTGAAGCTTGTTCCAATCCCATGTTTCTGACTCTTTCACAATGACGTCTCTGCTGATTTCAACTTTGTTGGTTTATGGACAATAAAGCTTATAGGCACCTGTACTGTGGTACCCCACCAGTAACATTGTTTTGCTTCTATCATCCAGTTTTAATCTTCTAGCCTCTGGAACGTGTTTGTAGCATACAGAACCAAACACCTTCAGATGGCTAATACTTTGCTTGTCTCCAGTCCATTTTTCTAAAGGAACAATTTCCTTCAGCTTCTTTGTTGGACACCTATTTAGAACATATGCTGATGTGCCAACAGCTTCTCCCCATAACATGTGAGGTAACTTCTTCTCTTTCAGCATACTTCTGGTCATATCAAGCAAAGTTCTGTAAGTCTCAGAGTGCCTAAGAGGGGGGGGGGGGGGGGGGGGGGGGGGTGAATTAGGTCTTATAAAATTTTATTCGTTTTTTATGAGAATGCTTGGTAGTAATTTTTGGTTAAGTGTTTGAAGGTTTTGTTTAAATCTTTATATTTTCCTGATTATGGTGATGAAAGCGATAAATGCGGAAAAGTAAAGAACACAGTGATATATCCTGGTTCCCCTCACAATCCGAGAGTACTCCAGTCCCCTTTCCAACACGAAAGAGATTTCACTATAGTTAGAATGATTGTACAGCCTATGCTTACTATCTAACCTATAGGGTGATCAAAGGTTCTTAACACCTTTAAGACCAAACACACACTAATGTGAATGAAGAACAATCCTCTTCAAATCACAACACTTATTTCTAACAATCCTGGATAGTAAGGGAAAACCTTTAAGTAATACAATGATTTAGTTTGAAGTATATGGAGAGCTTTATCAATCTTCAATTGATCTTCTTCTTCAAAATAAAAACAATTCTCAACAATGTATATAAATGTTCACAATGTATGTATGAAACTTGTAATGATGATGAAAGTGTATATGGCAAGTTTCACAAAATTATGAACACATGAAAGTTTATGTTCAAAATGAATGAATGAGAAAATTGTTAATATGAAGAAGGCTTTTGTTAATTTGAAAATTGAAGCATAGTTGTATTTTTGAAATAAGAAAATCTGCATTTTATAAAGTTGTAAGAACCTCTTCATTCATGCCAATTCATATGAAAAGTTGCAATGCATTCATGAAAAGATACCACTTAAAAAATGTTCAAAAAACAAAGTAAAAGCTGCACTGGTTCGCTAGGAACCGGTTCCGACACTGACAGAACCCGGTTCTTAGTGAACGTTATAAGTTGGAATTCAAAAATATCATGCAGGAACCGGTTCCCCTATTGGTACAACCCGGTTCCTGGTACAAAATCCAGGGACATGTTTTTTGAGAAAAGCTGGAACTCGGTTCCCTGTTAGGGAGGAACCGGTTCCTAAAGGGTTATTTTCAAAAATACTTTTTGAAAGATATTTCAAACAAAGTTTTTCTTGATGTTAAAATTGTGGAATATGTATATGTTGATGAATGCATATTGTGAACATCTATATTCAAGATTTTAAGAATTATTTATACCATATTGACATTTGATGATTCTTCAATAATTCTTCAATAATCTTCAAGACTTTTATTTGATGTTGATAAGCTTTTTGCACATCCTTTGAAATGTTGATGTCCATGTTGTCTTCATCAAAACACATGCTTTAAATATGACTTGAGAAGCTTGCAATTACAAGTTCTATTTCTTCTTTCAGCAAGACCGTTGTGCTGAGGAGTATATGGAGCAGTAACCTCATGTTCTATTCCATTCTCCTCACAGAACTTCTGGAACTCTGTAGAGTTATACTCACCTCCACCATCTGTTCTCAGAATCTTCAGCTTCTGACCACTCTTCTTATCAGCCTTCACCTTGAACTTCTGGAATTCAGTAAACACTTCATGCTTGAACTTGATGAGTGTTACCCATGTCATTCTTGTGAACTCATCCACAAAAGACACAAAGTATTTGTTTCCTCCAAGTGAAGGTACTAGAAATGGTCCACACACATCAGAATGTACTACTCCCAGTGCATGCTTTGCTCTGGGGGCTACTTTTGATGCAAATGGCAATCTGGGTTGCTTGCCTTTCATGCATATCTCACATGACTTCTGAGGCTTCACAATCTTCGAAATGCCATGTACGAGCTTCTTAGAACTTAGATGCCCTAAGCTTCTATAGTTCAAGTGCCCCAACCTCTTGTGCCACAGTTTACTGTCAGCTTCAGCGCCTTCTGCACTAAGACACTCCGCTTCAGAAGTTTCTACATTCACCTTGAATGTTCTGTTGCTTCCCTGCTCAGACTTCATAATCAACTTCTGATTAGAATCATATAACGTCAAGAGGTTGTCCTTCATAAGCACTGAAAAACCTTTCTCAATAAGCTGACCCACACTCATCAGATTGCTTTTAATTCCAGGAACATACCAAACGTCTTTGATCAGAATGTTTCTTCCATTCTTCACTCTGACTCTAACATTTCCCATACCTTCTGCATTAAGGTACTTATCATCAGCACATCTGATCTTTGTTCTCCTTCTGGAGTCAAAGTCTATCAGCCATTGTTTGTTCCCAGTCAAGTGTTTTGAATAGCCAATGTCCATATACCACCAATCTCCTGAACAGTTTCCATCAGAATCAAAAGCCATCAGTAGCACAAGTTCATCATCAGAATCTTCTCTGGCTATGTTTGCTTCTTCGGATTTCCTTCCTCTGTTTCTACAATCTTTGGCAAAATGGCCAAACTGTTTACAACAGTAACATTGAACCTTCTTCTTGTCATACCTTTCCTTTCCCTTCTGATATTTATTTTCATCAGAAGTTAAGGTTTCTGACTTCTGGAATTTATCACCATGTCTATTCTGCTTCTGGTCCTTCTTGACAAAAGAAGCCTTCAGAGCTTGCTCCACTTTCCTCTCAGAAGTTCTTTCAGTCAGACGCAACTCTTGCGCTTCTAGACTGCTTTGCAACTCTTCTATTCTCATGGTTTCCAGATTTTTAGAATGTTCAATTGAAACAACAATGTAATCAAACTGAGGAGTAAGTGACCTCAGAATCTTTTCTATGATTACCTGTTCAAAAAGTGTTTCTCCACAAGCCTTCATTTCATTAGTGATCAGAATCATTCTGGAGATGTACTCAGAAACTTTCTCACTGTTTTTCATGCTGAGATTTACATATTGTTTTCGCAGGGACTGAAGCTTTACCTTATTTACTGATACATCACCACCATAACATATGGTCAGTATATCCCATGCCCCTTTCGACGTCGTCGAATCAACAATCTTCTCAAACACATTTTCATCCACACACTAATGGATAAAGAACAGAGCTTTTTGATCCCTCTTCCTCACAGCTCTTTCTTCTGATTTTTGTTCTTCAGTAGCATCTGCTGCAACTGGAACATAACCTTCAGAAACAAGATCCAGAACATCCCGAGCACCAAACAGCACACGCATTTGTATCTTCCATCTGTTCCAGTTTTTGCCATCAAAAACTGGAAGTTTAGTGTTCAAACTACTGCCTCCATTCATCTTAAACCTTGCACAAAAACTCAGATCTCAGATTTCTCACTCAGTGTTTCCCAAACCCACAGAATCAGTGTGTTTCTGTTTCAGATTTTTGTTTAAGATTCAAAAATCAAACACACAGCTCACTATCACTCGTGTTTCCCAGAATTTCAGAACAAACCAAGAAGCTCTAGATACCAATTTGTTAGTGCAAGGTGATGAAATTGAGGAAGAAGAGAGAAAAGGAATAAATGCTAAAAGCTGCCACTAATGATTGAAGGGATTGATTGTATTATAAATGTAAACCTAGTACACCTATTTATACACAAAATAGTAAAGATAAGAATGCCACATAGGGCCTAAAGGGAATATCCTACATATGGCAAATACTAAATTACCCTCTAATAAGAACTTCGTACTATTGCACGGGTCATATCTGAATTCATATTACACGTCTACTAAATTATCATTTATAAAGTTTGTCTTCGTTTATTCAATTAGTTAACATCTACATAGATACATATATGGTAATAATATGCATTAACTTTTAAACATTGATATATAATTATAATAAACCTTACGCGTCTATCAAACCATCATTTGTAAAGTTTATCTTCGTTTATTCAGTTAGTTAACATTCACCGGATAATAATATGCATCAACTTTTAAACATTGATCCGTAATTATAATAAACCTTACACATCTATCAAACCATCATTTATAAAATTTGTCTTTGTTTATTCAATTAGTTAACATTTATAATGATTCATATTATTAATAAACATTCTTGTGTGAATACATTTTACAGACTGCAGTTTGTATCTTATAGATACATTTACATGTACCCGTTGATCTATACTTACAAAGACCTTCACAAAATTTATAATTCTAAATAGAGAAATCAAAAAATAAATCAAAATAATATTTAAGTAAGCTATGAATAAAGCACATTGTAGTCAAAGAAGCATTTGACAAAAGAATAAAATATCTCAATACACAATACTAACAATTTGGTGTTAAAGGTCCGCCTTCATTAATACGCAGAGGACAACACAAAAAATGGTCTACAACTCCATTTAAGCCAACAATGGTCTACAACTCCAGTTAAGCCAACAATGGTCTACCATGCAATCCATACACTTAATTATGTTTGAGAATACTAAGATCTCTTTGCAATCCAACTGTAGGACATTCTTTCTTCTTTATAACTTTCTCATAATTTTGACGTCGGTGTTAACATGATCTCCCATGTTACATTTATACATATCATGTCAACATTTTCAAATTTAGTTACTTCTACAAATTTGAGTTGGACATCAGTCTCAAAAAATAAAAATAATTATGAATGTCAACTACAAAATCTATATCGTAGAATGAAATTTATTGTTGTTCCTCAACTCAATAGCACATGTAACAAATTTTTTCCTATTGAACATTGGCCGCAGATATCAGTTACAACTTTGTTCATGACATTTTTGTACATGATCGATCAAGGAAATCTTGACACTACATTGAGGGAATTGCTCCACTTGACCACTTTTATTACTCTTACTCCCAACATCACTTGATATCCCTGTGTTAGCTGGCTATTTCGAATAAAAGAAGAAACCACTATCAAAACAATATTTCGAATAAACACCCAAGGAGGTTGATATCAAAGTTGAATATTGGTGGGAAATATAGAACCATTGTTCTAAAGGACTCTTCGATTTCCAGTGATAGATGATGGATTTCGATTTAGTTTTTTTAGTGTTTAAAATATAAAAGAGTTCCTTTATGCAAGGGTGCCAGAATTGGAAACGGTCCAGATAATTGGTTTATTTCGAGACGAAGAAAATTAGTAAGATGCTTCGATTGGCACAGATTTCGAATTTCAAATATGAGCGCCATTCTTAGAAGACGTGTGGAAGTCAGTAAACGTAAGAAGCCTGCATGCTTCGAACGTGGCATGATTTTATAGTAGGACCGTTAGGGTCAAGACACTATAAATAGGTGTTTTTATGTTAGATTTATGAGGTTCATTTCGTGTACTAAAAAATCTCAAACACTCAAATTACCGTGACTCAAGGGAAACGAGTTAGAAGACAAAAATGTATGTATTGAACATCATGATTCTTTACAATTTCAATACAAGTTTTTTCACATCTCGTTCACTTTTACAGTACTTCTGCCTTTAAATATTTTGATTTCCTTGCATTTCCTTGTTTTACTTGCCTTTAAACACATTTATTTCTTTAGAGACTTCACTTTTATTTTATCCTTTTATTCAAACACTTCATATTTCCAGAAACTGATATATTCTCAGAAACTCCTTATCTTTACATTCAAACATTAAATCTTAAATCTAATTCGAAGCCTTTCCCTTCTACATTCAGTCAGTTTATTCCTATAGACAATTTTAGAGATATTTCTTAAGAATCTCACATTCGAACTTAACATACAATATAAGTTTATCAAGATAATGGGTATGAACATAGAAATAAGTTATGACACATGTGTTCTAGGATCAATCTAGTCGATCCTACAAGTAACCAATAATATCAATAAATTGGAAGACTAGCGGTTGTTTACTAGAAATCACTGTAAACAAATTGGCACACCCGGTGGGACAGTGTCATAACAAAAAGTTTTATCAAACATATTAGAGAATTTTTTAGGATCTTCTGAGTGTGGAGCGCGTTTCGGTACATGAACCTTCGAAGCGGAAAAATAAAGAATAATAATCCACATATACCCAGAAAACAACGTACCAAAACAATGGTTAACACAACCAACCAAGATGGGGTACAAAATCCCCCACAGGGGGCTGCAACAATCGTTTCAAGTTCGATTGATGCCTCCAATGCCATCCCTGTTGGCAGTTCGAATACGATCCCAGTAAGTACATTAGAAATGCCATCAAACGTGTCCTCAGTGCAAACTGTGCCACACATAGGGAATCAACAGTATTCGACCCCCCCTAGACCTCCAGGTTTCGAACCTTTAAGACCCAGAAACCCTCAGTATGGAATGCCAACTTCATTTATGGCAGGGTTACATAATGCATCAACTTCATTCCCACTCCAAGGGTCTGGGTCAGGAATGAACCATTTGGGTACAAATTTCCAGAATATAGGAAACTTCGCCCAGTTGCCTACCCTTACAACTAATAGTCAAGCAGCACTTAGGCAACAGATGAATGACAACAATCATGATATGGTAGGAATCCTAGCCCGTGAGATGAATGCTATTTTCAATCCCCTAATCCAGAATATAAATAGGACAAACCAAGAAAATGCAGCCCAGATGGCCAAAATAGCAGATTTTTTTGGTGCCCCTAATGCGCCTGCAAGGCGTAGGCAAAACCCAGTGGTGATTCGAAATGAAGAACCCATAATGGAACAAACTCGACCCCCTGTACAAGTGGTCGAAGAGAGAAATATAGGGGTAAGATTAAGGGACCAGGAAGTCCAGGAAGTTCAGAATGAACATCCTAGACCAATAATGATGGTGAATAGGGACCAAAATGCAGACGAAATTGTTCATAGAATTAGAAATGACAATTTAGTGGCAGAAAATAACCTCACCACCATGATCGAAAGAATAATGGCCCAGAATGGTTTAAATTCAGGATTTAGGAGGCCAAATTACACATCTCCTATTATAGATTATGTTCTGCAAACAAAATTACCCAGGGGTTTTAAAGTCCCTAAATTCACGAAATTTGCTGGAGATACAAGTGAATCAACAGTGGAACATATAGTAAGATATTTAACCGAAGTAGGAGATATAGAAAATTATGAAAATCTTAGGATAAAATATTTCCCAAGTTCTCTAACAAAGAACGCTTTCACTTGGTTCACCACCTTGCCCCCTGGATCTATGGACACATGGCCTTATTTAGAAAGACTTTTCCATGAACAATTTTACATGGGTCAGTCTAAAATCAGTCTCAAAGAGTTAGCAAGCATTAAGAGAAAATTCACGGAACCAATAGATGAATATTTGAATAGGTTCCGTTTATTAAAATCTAGATGCTTCACAGTGGTCCCTGAACATGAATTGGTCGAAATGGCTGCCGGGGGCCTAGATTATTCCATTCGAAAGAAATTGGATACACAATATCTTAGAGATATGGCCCAATTAGCAGACAGAGTTCGTCAGGTCGAAAGATTAAAAGCTAAAAAGGCTAGGGCTAGTAAAAATCACAAGAAAGAGAGAATAGCCTACATAGAGGCTGAAGAGGAGAACATAGATGATTCTCAAGACCCTTATGATTTGGATCAGTTCGAAATAGATCTTGTAGAACTAAAGGAAGCACCCCCTTATGCTTGCAAAGTTCTGCTTCCTTCTAACGGAAAGGATTCTGTCGAAAATGAAAGGAATGATAAATTCCCTAAGAAAATCTATACTTTCGATATAACTAAATGTAATGAGATATTTGATCTGCTTGTTAAAGATGGCCAGTTAATAGTTCCTCCTAACCTTAAGATTCCTCCTTTGGAACAAAGGAAGAAGATGGGCTTTTGTAAATATCACAACTTTTTAGGCCATAAAACCTCACAGTGTTTTCTTTTCAGGGATCTGATACAAAATGCAATCAAAGATGGCAGGTTGAAGTTCTCAGACAAAGGAAAGAATCCAATGAAAGTTGATACAGATCCGTTGCTGATAGCGGAGACTAACTATGCTGAACCTCTGGACATCAATGTAGTAGAAATTGCTGAGGGGAAAGTTGAATCGAAAGTGGAATTCGAAGAGGATGAGGACTTCATCTTAATCAAAAACGAAAGAGAGGTTACTGATGGCCTCCCATTGATCAAAAACGAAAGAGAGGCTACTGATGGCCTCCCAAAGGTGCTCAAAGCAAAGATACTAAGTGACGAAAAATTAACTGAGGCCACTGGGGGTCTTAGGATGAAATTTGAAGAAGTCAAAATTTCTGATGATCAAATGCTGGGAGTAAATATGGTGGACTTCGAACAGCCCAACACTGAAATGGAAGAAGTGGAACGCTGTTTGGAGAGGGAGAGAGAGCAAAGAAGAGAGAACTTACCTGGAAAAGACGCGGGTTTGCGTGAATACCTCTTCCACTGTCATAAGAAAAACCAGGATAAGTTGTTGTGCCCAAGGTGCAACATCATTTGCAACCCCAGAGTTGCTGCTGAGTTCGAAAGGGCCCAGCGCGAACGAACAAGGGTCAATTGGAGGAAAGATAACCAATTGTACATAGTCTATCCAAAAGCTGATGAAAGTCTGCTCGAATTCCTGGTTCGTTGCCACAAGATTGGAACAAAGTGTTTAATATGTCCCAGATGTACAACGATGTATGATAAAGTGATGGCTGAAGCGTTCGAGAGAATTTCGTTTGCATCAGGCTGGGGGCACCAAGGCAGAATGCCTTCGAATCCTGTTAGCACTGGCAGAAGTATGCCAAGGAGGCCAGATAGCCCTTACCCCAAGGGGGCAAAGAGAGTTTCCTTTAAACTACCTGCAGAAATCCCCACTGACAGATGGCTGCAGGTGAATGCTGATAAGGGAAAAGGGAAGTGGTGCAGCTATGACCAAGGAGGCAGAACTGCGATGGCTTACAGGAGGCAATTCAATTCAAATAGGAGGGAAGAAATAAGACTGGAGAATTACAAAGGCATAAATTCAATGTCTCGCTCTCAGTGGCGCAAACACCAGAGAAATAAAAAAGCAGAAAGGGATTCGAAGCCTATGGGGATAGGAGAATCTAGTACCAATAACCCAACATCAGTGAACCAGACTGAGGGCAAACCCCCAGTGTCCAGGAAAATTTTTTCACCACAGAAAGACACTGAAGAAAATAAGACTCAGAAGGAGGCTGCAAACGAAGAGGACTTGATGACTGATGACTTCGAATCTGAGGGGGAATCCTTCTTTAATGCAAACTGCAATGTAGTTTCGGTGCTGTCTTGTGAGTACAATCAGGATACAGAGGTTTATGTTGGTGAGGAGACTGACGAGGACGAAATGGCCAGGCATAGGCCAGTGTGCTATTATGTGATGAACAATGGGGCGGCCGACGATCAAAATGCTTTCTTCGAAAAGCCAGACGAAGGAATGAAGAACCATCTAAAACCCTTATCATCAGGGCAAAGGTGGAGCAATATGGTGTGAACACGGTTCTGGTGGATGGTGGAGCTGCTGTAAATTTGATGCCTCAATTCATGCTAAAGAGGATAGGCATGCAAGATTCAGATGTTAGACCTCACAACATGGTGCTTTCGAATTATGAAGGGAAGGTTGGCAAGACTTTAGGGGTGATACAAGTTAACTTGATAGTTGGTTCCCTCACGAGACCAACAATGTTTATGGTCATTGCTGCGAAGGAAAACTACAATCTGTTGCTTGGCAAGGAATGAATCCATGGAATTGGTGCAATGCCTTCTTCAATACATCAAAGGTTGGTGCTATGGAGAGACGATGGAATTGTCGAAAACAGAGAAGCAGACCAAAGTTACTATATGACAGAAATCAACAATGTGGACAAAAGAAACTTCGATCGAAATATGGCCAACATAGGGCCATGTCACCCACCTGAGGAGTATTTCGAGCCCAATGAGAATGCTTATTACTCTTTAACCCTTCTCCCCAATGGATTCCAATATGATAGGGAAATCATGTGGGACGGGCAGGTGATTGAGGAAGATGGAGAGACTTCGACGATACGGCCAACTGGCTGGGCAAGCGAAGGTCATTATGACTGAGTCAAATTACTACCAAAAGATTTCGGCCTATCTGGCTGAGAACAAGCGAAGAACGGCTCTCGAAGCCGAAATACAAAACATGGCTGTCGAAGCCATAGATAACAAAGAAAAAACAAAAAAACAAAAAACAAATCCTGAGGGAAACCACTCACCCCCACTCTGTGATGGACAAACTTCTGAACTAGTGGATCAATGATTAGATGCCATTTATGATCAAGAGCCTTTGGGGTTTGAGAAGGATCTAGAGTCAAAAAGCGCTAAGATGCTGGCGCAAGATCCTTTGGAGGAAGTTGATATTGGGGATGGCGTCGAAAAAAGGGTTACGTACATCAGTGCGAAACTCAGTCCCAGTCTAAAAGGCAAGGTGGTTGAAATGCTCAAACAAAACAGAGATTGCTTCGCCTGGGACTATGATGAAATGCCTGGTTTAAAGAGGGAACTGGTAGAACATAGGCTTCCAATCAAGGATGGCAAGAAGCCCATCAAGCAGATGCCTAGACGATTCGCTCCAGCAATCCTTTCAAAAATAAAGGCAGAGGTGGAACGGCTCCTTCGATGCAAGTTTATCAGGACCACAAGGTACGTAGAATGGCTTGCTAATATTGTACCTGTTATTAAGAAAAATGGCTCTTTACGAATTTGAATAGATTTTAGGGATTTAAATACTGCCACCCCAAAAGATGAATATTCCATGCCTATAGCAGAAATGCTGATTGATTCTTCTGCGGGTTTCGAATACCTGAGTATGTTAGATGGATACTCTGGGTATAATCAGATTTTTATTGCTGAGGATTATGTTCCCAAAACTGCATTAAGATGTCCAGGCGCCTTAGGCACTTATGAATGGGTAGTTATGCCCTTTGGACTAAAAAATGCTGGGGCAACATATCAGAGGGCAATGAACACCATTTTCCATTATTTCATCGAATCATTTATGCAGATTTACATAGATGACATAGTAGTCAAATCTGTTTCTGATGAGGATCATTTGACTCACCTTTGCCAGTCATTCGAAAGAATGAGAAAACATGGCTTAAAAATGAATCCTCTTAAATGTGCTTTCTTTGTTCAGGCTGGGGATTTCCTAGGCTTTATGGTCCACAAGAAGGGGATCGAAATTAACTTGAATAAGACGAAGGCTATTATGGAGACGAGACCTCCTTCAACAAAGAAAGAGTTGCAATCTCTATTGGGTAAAATTAACTTTTTAAGGAGATTCATATCTAATTTGAGTGGGAGAACTCAGGCTTTCTCTCCACTCCTCCGTCTCAACCAGGGGAATTTTGAATGGACGGCGCAGCATCAGGAGGCATTCGAGAAAATCAAGGCCTATTTGATGCATCCTACTATACTTGCACCCCCTTCTAAAGACAAGCCAATGAGACTGTATATCTCTGCCTCCAATGTAACTATAGGTAGTATGTTGGCCCAAGAAAATGATGATGGCGTCGAAAGATCCATCTACTATCTTAGTAGGGTCCTAAATAAAGCAGAGACTAAGTATAGTAGCATTGAAAAACTATGCCTCTGTCTGTATTTCTCTTGTACAAAACTTAAATATTATATTAAACCAGTTGATGTTTATGTTTCATCTCACTTTGATGTTATTAAACATATGCTTTCAAAACCAATCATGCACAGCAGGATTGGCAAATGGGCTTTAGCGCTCACTGAATATAATTTGGCCTTCAAGCCTTTAAAAGCTATGAAAGGACAAGTAGTTTCAGATTTCATAGTGGATCACTCTGTGAGTGAGGACTTCACGTTAGATTATGTTGAGATCCACCCATGGAAATTATCCTTCGATGGGTCAACACATAAACACGGAAGTGGTGTTGGAGTCCTTATAATTTCTCCTGAGGGAATTCCAACAAAATTCAAGTACAAGTTAGAAGGCCCTCCATGTTCGAACAACGAAGCTGAGTATGAAGCATTAATTGCTGGACTTGAAGCTTTGTTGGAATTGGGGGAAACCAGAGTCGAAATTAGTGGAGACTCAGAGCTGGTCATCAAACAGATAACCAATGAATACAAATGTATCAAGGAAAATTTGATCATGTACTTTGTTATTGCTAACAGATTACTCAAGAAATTTGAATATGTGGATATAAAACATATTCCCAGAATTGATAATCAGGAGGAAAATGACTTGGCTCAAATAGCCTCAGGATATAAGACATCTAAAAAAAACTCCAATACCTCATAGAAACAAGAGGCAGAATAATGGCTACCAAATTATCACCATTAGGCTTGGAAAATTCGAAACTTTGTTATGCAGATCAGAAAGAATTCGAAGTGCTAAATATTGATACTTTGGCGGATACAGATTGGAGAAGTCCTATAATAAATTACTTGAAAGAACCTTCAGTAAGTACAGAGAAAAAGATCAAATATAAGGCATTGTCTTATGTGCTAATGGGGAATGAACTTTTTAAGAAAACCCCAGAAGGAATCTTACTCAAATGTTTAGGAGAAAGTGAAGCATATTTAGCATTGTCTAGTGTGCACAGTGGGGCATGTGGGGCACATCAAGCAGGTCACAAAATGAAATGGTTGTTATTCCGATATGGAATGTATTGGCCCACTATGCTCAAAGACTGCATATAGTTTGCTAAAGGATGCGAGGAATGCCAAGTTCATGCAGGTATTCAACATACTCCTGCAAGTGAGTTACATTCAATTTTTAAGCCTTGGCCTTTTAGAGGATGGGCATTAGATCTAATTGGTGAAATTCGACCAACATCATCCAAAGGACAGAAATATATCCTTGTGGGTATAAATTATTTTACAAAATGGGTCGAAGCAATTCCTCTAGTGAATGTTGATCAAGAGGCTATTATGGAATTTGTCCAGAGGCAAATAATTTACAGGTTTGGAATACCAGAAAGTATCACAACAGATCAAGGTTTAGTGTTCACGGGCGAAAAATGCAAGAGTTTGCAAAAGAAATGGGATTTAAGTTACTCACGTCAACCCCTTATTATGCTCAAGCTAATGGACAAGTGGAAGCAGCCAATAAAGTCATAATAGGGTTGATAAAGAAACATGTAGGACGAAAGCCAAGAAATTGGCACAAAACTTTGGACCAAGCTTTGTGGGCATGTCGAACATCTCCTAAAGGAGCAACAAATACTACTCCGTTTCGACTTATGTTTGGACACGATGCAGTGCTGCCAGTCGAAATACATTTACAATCAGTGAGAATCCAAAGACAAAATGAGATACCAGCTGATCAATATTGGGAAATGATGATGAATGAATTAGTGGACATGGATGAAGATAGGCTACATGCTTTAGAAGTTATGAGAAGACAGAAAGATAGAGTAGCCAGAGCATACAACAAAAGAGTTAAAAGTAAGTTGTTCTCAACCAATGACCTGGTATGGAAAGTTATATTACCTATAGATAAAAAGAATAGAGTATTAGGTAAATGGTCACCCCATTGGGAAGGACCCTTTTGTGTTTTGAAAACATTTTCGAATAATGCTTATGAAATAGAAGAATTAGCAGAAGATAGAAGAATCTTGAGGGTAAATGGGAAATACTTAAAAAGGTATAAGCCATGCTTGCAAGAGGTTAGAATCACTACAGGATAATTATATATATATATATATATATATATATATATATATATATATATATATATATATATATATATATATATATATATATATATATATATATATATATATATATATATATATATATATATATATATATATATATATATATATATATATATATATATATATATATATATATATATATATATATATATATATATATATATATATATATATATATATATATACATAAAGCCAAAATGGTATTATATAAATGCCAAAATAGTTGTGTTCAATCCTTAACAATAAAAAAAAGCATTAACAAAATACATTCGAAAATCAGAAAGGGGCGTTTCGTTTCAGCTTAGCAAACTTGCTCTTGCATAAGTTGATTTTGCATTGGGTGGCATTTCTGACGCTTTCGAGCCCCTTGATCTCTTCGCTTATTCCTTCAGCTACCTCCATCTGTTGAAGACTCTGTGTGACAAGATTTTCAAGTTCTTTGTCATCAACAGGCTTCAAGGCTGCCTGCTCATTTCGAGCACCCTCAATTTTCTTTTTGAGTTCTTCAATCTGAGATTCCCAAAACAGGATTGATCGAGCCAAAACATCATGCTTGTCTTTGGCCTGGATTTTAGCACGCTCCAACTTCTCTGCTTCTTCAGAAAGTCTTGAAGTTTGGTCATAAGCTTTAGACAAAGCCTCTTGTTTGGTTCGAATTTTAGCCTCAGCATCATTAACCCTAATATATTCACTGCTAACCTCATTGAGCAGGATTTGCAGATCATATATGGTCTCACTTACTTCAAGTGGACAGATGCTGATATCTATCTGAGAAAGCAACTTCTTCATCGAAAAATAGGCTGCAGTATCTGCTTTTAGAATGGTAAAAATGTCAGCCTCAAGAATAGTTTTGTTGACTTGTTGAAGAAGTTGGTCGAGAGAAGTAAGAGGGGCATTATCCTTTGTTTGGCTCGAATCTTCAGATTGATTTTTTCTAGAAGAAGAATCCCGTTGAGCTAGCATTAACTTGATATATTTCAGGGGATTACTCCGTTTTAGCTCTTCTTTCTGTTCCCCAGTCAAAATTGGAGGATCTGGGTTTTTAGTAAAGATAGTCCCAGTAGGAACAGGAACTTCCACCTCCTCTTGCACCGCCTCATCTTCTTCACTGCAAAGTAACGACTCACACTGTGTGTTTCGCTTTCTTCTTCATATTGGTCAGCAAAATGCACCCTTCTGGGAGAAGAGTCACTAGGATTGTCAATGATGAGAGTTTCGAGCACTGTGTCTGGTTCGCCAGCTACGGGGCCCTCTGTCGAAGGAGGCGAAGTTGCTTGTTGGTCTAAAGCTTCGACCAATGAAGACGAGGTTGCTTGTTGATCCAAGGCTTCGACGGTCCCTGTAGGAGTAGCAGCAGTGGACGAACCTTTATTTAAAACAGCTTCGTTAAAACCTTCTGGTTGAGGAGAGGCTGCAAGTTTGGAAGCTTGACCTTGAATGGCAGGAGGATCAGAAAGAGCAAAAGGAACGCTCTGCACAGAAACAAAGGGTTAGCATAAATAAGATTACATAGTCAATTTAAAAAAGCATGGATTGAGACTTACCTTTTGTTCATCAGAAGTTGCATTGCTACCAATGCGTTCTAAAATTACGTTCTTCGAAGACTGAGACTTCGAAGGTCCTTTGGATTTGAGCTTGGGAGCAGCCACATTTACTTTTCTTTTTGAAGGATTAGCAAGTTGAGAACCTTCGCCGGATTTATTGATTTTCTTTTTCTTTTTTCGTTTTAGAGGAGAAATGTCTTCATCTTTTTCTGATTCATTTTCAGAATGGGCACTATCGTGTTTTCGTTTCTTAGGAGACTTGGGAGGTAATCCACTCGCCTGGAGAAATGAAAAGAATAATTAGTCAATTTAAAAAGTAATTTCGACAATAAGAAAGGAGTGAGTGAAGTATTACCTTTTTCTTTTTTGAGGAGTCATCTTCTTGTTCAGAAGGAGGATTTTCAGTATTAGTCATTGGCACTTTAAAAGAAGAAGTTGAGCCTGCCTTGGGTACAACTTTATCCTTTTTCAAATATTTTAGATTAACAGCTGAAAAGAATATGAAATGGTCAAGTTTAAAACAAAGTTTAGAAAAAATAAGGGAACTTCGAATTTCTTCAGTTCCGCACCTTCGCCTTTTTGAGACGTGATAGACATGGCTGACAAGTCACAGCGAAGGTGCCCCCTGAAATTGTCTAAATCACGTTTAGCCCACGTTACCCTTTGGGCAGGTTTCTTGGCATCATTTTCATACAAACGGAAAATGTTCCCACAAATAAACCACCAGGGATACGGAGGAAAAAAGGCTAAAGCCAGCTCTGAAGTAGGTAGGTTTGGAAATTTTGGTGTTTGATGTTTAAAAGCCCACCAGTACCTATCTTCAGGTTTTACATAAGGAGGAAATCGAATTTTTGAAAGTTGTTTTTCAAATTTTTCTTTCAAAGTTTTTGCTGCTTCGCAGACAGTTCGATGTATTTCCATAGGATTATAGACAATTTCGAAATATTTTTGGAAGGCTCGAATTTCCTTGACATGAGTAAATCTACCTTTTTTGACATGCTCTTGCACAAAGGAAAAAGATGTCGTCAGTTGTTGTTAAATTTGGATGGTGCTGAACATATTCTTCGAATAATAAGCCGTCCACCAAGTATAAAAATCTTTTGTCATATAAAAGGAAGGAGTAAAGAAGACTAGTGAAAAGTCAGCAAAGCCATCATATTTCTTCTGTCGAGTTTCAATTTCTTTGAAGGAGTAAGGAACGCCTGCTAAACATATCTCCCTTTTCTTGTTGAAGAGAGGCTCAGGTAGAATTTGGCATAGTCCGAATTGACGGGCCACGAAATTGGGTTGATAAGCAAGGATACACACTTGGCTCTTCACAGGCGTGATCCTAGAAATAGTAAGCCTAGGGTTTAAAAAGGCGCACCAAATATCCCTGATTATTTATTCTTCGATGGCTTGTTCAAGGGGCATGGTAAACTAAATTGGACCACAGTTTCGATTGGCAAAAGGGTCCATTGAAGGGTCAAATCTATGTCTTTTAGAGAAAATCATTGTATAGTTAATAAAGCATGTCTTGAAATTTTCTCTTTCATCGTTTGGGGTTAGTTTTAACAACCTAGTGCCTTCAATGATGCGATTTACAACGTCAGGATGTTCTTCATTAATAACCCCAAAGGTTGATAGAGATGGTTCGAAAGTTGCATTTAACCAAAGCTGCAATAGCCAAAAGGGGCCAGTGAGAAGCAGATTAGTGCCAGCTTCGTAAGTTTTCAGTTTCAAAACTGCAGCATATATACTTTCATATAAGCTTGTTAGCAGTAACTCACTGATGCATACCCTTCGACCATGATGAAGTTGATTTGTGAGGGTGATGAACCTGCTAGCAACTTGTAGAGACTTGCTGCAGAAGACATATTTTGATAACCATAGTTCCAAAAAAGCTATATGTTCGACATCAGAAACCTCTTCCTCAGCAGAGATAGAAATTGATGTATTTTGAGAAGTTGGCATTCTTGACATCGAAGTCAATAAGGTTATCTGCATCTTCATTTGGATCGAAAGTTTCCCCAATAGGGGAGAGTCCAGTGAAAGCAGCAATATCAAAGAACGTAGGTGTCAGCATTCCACAAGGGAGATGGAAGGTATTATAGGTGCTATCCCAAAAGTATAAGGAGGCTAGCAAGAAGGGTTGGCTGTAACTAAAACCTAATTTTGACATTCGAATCAGGTTTAGGATGCCTATGCTTTCCCATTCCTGGGATTTATTATTTTCAACTTTTGAAAGCCAATCTTGGTATAGTTGATCCGATGAGGGACATGAGCGAAAGGGTTTGAAATTCCCAGTAACATAGTCCATATTGAAAACGTCTCTCACAGGTTTTGACGTTTCTGTTTCACATGTTTTCTCTTTTAAGGTTTTTGACAGCCTAACAACCGATTCATCTTCCTTAAGTTTTGGAGGAATGGATTTATTAACAATGGGTTTGGTTTTTGAATACACGGGAAAAAATCCCTTCATTTTTTATAAACGATCCGTCGAGATTAGAGGACCCATAACTCCTAGGGTTTTATCAAGAACAGTAGTAGGAATGATTACCTGAGAAGCATAGATGGCCTTTTATTCTTGAGTGAGTTTGGGGGTTGAGATGAACTTCTGATTATCCAGATTGATAATCTTGCTTGCTGGTTTGAGAATGGAGAGAGAAGCTTGCTTGGACTTTCCAGACTTCTTGGATGAGGAAGTTAGCACTGAAGACATTGTGAAAATAAACTTTTTTTCTTCTGAAAATAAGAAATCTGGTTGTTTGAAGAATGAGCAAGTTTGGAAAAGTTGGAATGAAGAAGATGAAGTATTTTTATAGCCTTCCTCAACGGTTCAAAGGTTTTTTGACCTTTGGAAAAAGGTGGGATACATGTAACTCCCTCATTGGAAAGAGAAAAGGTGGATTTTTTAAACTTCCTAGGGAAGTGACATTTTGCTGCTAGTTATTAGCTATAACTGCTATGATTGCACGTTTTGGTATGATGATTGGACGTTTTGCAGAAAGTTGGACACTTACTCTGCTATCGTGTGAAATATTGTCATCATGAGTTTTGATACTCTCGAAATAGCATGGATAAATCAAAAACAAGTATTTATTTATATCTATCGAAATACATGTTCTTGAGGGGCAATTTGTTAGCTGGCTATTTCGAATAAAAGAAGAAACCACAATCAAAACAATATTTCGAATAAACACCCAAGGAGGTTGATATC
This sequence comes from Vicia faba, assembly GCA_948472305.1. Taxonomy (NCBI): domain Eukaryota; kingdom Viridiplantae; phylum Streptophyta; class Magnoliopsida; order Fabales; family Fabaceae; genus Vicia; species Vicia faba. The sequence continues at coordinate 927,424,799 of OX451741.1, read as the reverse complement.
AAAGTTGAATATTGGTGGGAAATATAGAACCATTGTTCTAAAGGACTCTTCAATTTCTAGTGATAGATGATGGATTTCGATTTAGTTTTTTTAGTGTTTAAAATGTAAAAGAGTTCCTTTATGCAAGGGTGCCAGAATTGGAAACGGTCCAGATAATTGGTTTATTTCGAGACGAAGAAAATTAGTAAGATGCTTCGATTGGCACAGATTTCGAATTTCAAATATGAGCGCCATTCTTAGAAGATGCGTGGAAGTCAGTAAACGTAAGAAGCCTGCATGCTTCGAACGTGGCATGATTTTAGAGTAGGACCGTTAGGGTCAAGACACTATAAATAGGTGTTTTTATGTTAGATTTAGGAGGTTCATTTTGTGTACTAAAAAAATCTCAAACACTCAAATTACCGTGACTCAAGGGAAACGAGTTAGAAGACAAAAATGTACGTATTGAACATCATGATTCTTTATAATTTCAATACAAGTCTTTTCATATCTCATTCACTTTTACAGTACTTCTGCCTTTAAATCTTTCGATTTCCTTGCATTTCCTTGTTTTACTTGCCTTTAAACACATTTATTTCTTTAGAGACTTCACTTTTATTTTATCCTTTTATTCAAACACTTCATATTTTCAGAAACTGATATATTCTCAGAAACTCCTTATCTTTACATTCAAATGTTAAATCTTAAATCTAATTCGAAGCCTTTCCCTTCTACATTCAGTCAGTTTATTCCTATAGACAATTTTAGAGATATTTCTTAAGAATCTCACATTCGAACTTAACATACAATATAAGTTTATCAAGATCATGGGTATGAACATAGAATGAGTTATGACACATGTGTTCTAGGATCAATCTAGTCGATCCTGCAAGTAACCAATAATAATCAATAAATTGGAAGACTAGCGGTTGTTTACTAGAAATCACTGTAAACACCCTGAAACTTGATTAATTTCACCACTCAACTTCGACATTTCAGCCTCAGCTAAAGCTTGAACGTTAGGAGCAGCATTAAGAATGCTTGTTGTCCAACCTTTTGCTCATATCTAAAGTGAAATTAGTAGAACAAACCTATCTGTGACATGATACTGATCCAAATAGAAAATGTTAAATATAGACAAATATGGCGACCAGAGAGAAATAGATTCCATTGATTTTATATAAATTATTTGTTGAGTGTGGTTTTTAGGTATTAAAGATCTTTTACAATGCACTTATTCACAAAATTGTAAAATTTTCATCTTTATCTTAAAAATGTAAAAATATGACTATACCAAAGAAAATTGATATGATTAATAGCCACACACCTCCACGATGTTTCCTGGCCTTCGCCATAATCGCTCCACGCGCAACACCATCACCATGACCAGATCCTTTGAGAACATTCCGTTAATGTATTTAATTTTCGTAATTTTGTTTTGATGTTATTTTGATTGTAAAAGTTGTTTTTGGATTTTTTGGAAGAGAGATGAGAGAACAAAAAAAAATGGAAAAAGAGAATGAAATCGAAACGAAAAAGAGAGAGAAAGTTTGTTATTTTGTTTGAGTCAGGTCAGAGAAATGAATTTATGAACTCATATTCACTTTGCCGGAGGAAAAAGGGATTGGATCTAAGTTCTAATTTCTCTTCATTTTATTTTCAATTAATTAGTTTTTTTATTAGGTTTGAGTAGGTCAATTTTAGATGTTACTAATTTTTTAATCTTCAATGTGACTTTTTAGTCCTTTATACCTTGAGGATAGTGATAATTCAAATTTTATAGAAAATTGAAAAGTTTTGCATAAAGAACGTGATTTATAATTATTGTATGATAAAAGATAATGGTAATTCACAGGTAAATAGTAAAATGCTTCATTAAAATTTTAATTAGACATTAAAATTTAAAATAAAATAAAAATTGGTAAGAAAAATTGTATGAGTGACACATCAGATGCATTAAATATCAAATGCATATAATTGAAGCAAGAGTGTAAAATCTCAACTCAATCCTCCATTTTTTAGCGGGTGTGTGGACCGATCCAACTAACCACGACCCATTTTACCACCCTTAATCAACATCATGCATCAATATCATTACCATACAATTATGTTTCAAAATAAAATTTTTGATCGACAAATCAAATAAATTTTCCTAAAAAAATTTGTTGAAAGTTTATACATATACGTTTATCTACTATAATAATATTTTGTACACAAAACAATGTTTTAATTCATATATTAAATATTTGTATATTTTTATTTCATAAAATTAAATATTTATATATTTTCATTTCATACAATTAAATGAATTACATATAATTCATTTTATTATGTTTATATCTATCCCTATATAACGTTTTAGTAATTATAATTTGGAGTTATTAAAATTTTAAAAATTAATTCAACTGTCTCATCAATATTTAATGATTCATACTTTACAATGATTTATTTATTTATTTTATTATTCAATCTATTTAAATTATATTATTTAATTTATTTCAAATCAATTAAATTTACTACATTCAAAATTAAATCTGAGAATACAAAAACATCACTTTTGTTTTTCTTTTTAAGGGAATGATATTTATTGTGAAATTAATTGAGAAATAAATAGTTATATCTATCATCAATTACGATATTAAAAATAATTTAACAATTATCATTAGGGAAATCAAAAATTCGAATTTAAAAATACTAAAAAATCAATAACAAACTATCTTAAATTTTATTAACAAAATACCAATAATACATTACCTTAAATTTTTATAAATAAAATATTTAATAATATTTTTTAAAGAATGTACTCATCAACTAATTGCACTATTTAGTATTAAAAATATGGAAAATAATTGCTACTAAGTAATATAAAAAATATTAAACAAAATCTTTCAAATATACACTAAACACATTATTGTTAGTGTAACCTAAAAAAAACATGACACGTATTTTCTATTGATTAATATAAAAAATATAACAAAAATTGTTATTAATAAATATTTAAAAAATATGGGATAAATATTCGTTAAGGATGTATACTTAAAAAACATGAATAAATATTTATTTTTAATTAATCTTTTTTTAAAAAGATTACAGTAAATATTTTAAGTTTTCTCTTGTAGAAAAAAATATTAAAGTAAATCATGAAATTAAATCCACTTAAAATATATAAAAGTTAATTCTAATGATTGAATGCATATATTTAAAATTAAATTATAATGTCTATATCTATTTCATTTAATTATATTAGAAATAATTATTTCATTTAATTACATTAGAATGTCTTAAGTATTGCAAAAATCAAATATTTATTAATCATGTTATTTAATTTGAATTATAATTATTGGATGTGAAGCAAATAATATACTGTTAGAAGTATTGGATGTGTCTCAGACACAATACAGAAGGTGAACAGAAACTCAACTCATCTTCATGTTAAGAAAATTCACAGTTTAAATTTTTAGCTTCAAGTTTGTATGTTTGCCTCTACATAGAGTATCTCTTATATAAACGCAGTATGACACCCCAATCTCTTGCTACAAATGTGTCGTTTTTGCTAGAATTTCAATAGTTATGAATCTCAAAAACTATGCTTATGTTCTTCACTCGATTGGCCTAAACTCTTTTCAATCTTGTAACCCAAGATACATCATGAATCTTATAGAATTCATAATAGGAGCACAATAAAGAATAGTGATAGTGAAATGAAATGATTCTATAATAAAAATAATATCAATCTTAAAACGAAATCATCTTTAGCATAAAGCAATTGTAAATATACACGTTTAAACTTTTGAAGCACGTTTAAACTTCTTTCTCTTACTAATATTTATACGTTTAAACTTTTGGAGCACTAATAATTGTCACAAGTAGGTTGATACTTTTGCAGCCCAATGCCATTTATTTCAACACCTTTAATCACTATTTCCAATACTCCATTTTCTACACATTGTCTTCTTTGCTTTTCCTTCACAGAACAGAGTAAAATCATGTTACGATCAAAATTGCTCCAAGTCCTATTATGATCAAAATTGCTCCAATAACACTGAAACCACAAATTAAATAAAATCAATAGATAATGGAATCAAATTATATGTAATGCATAATTTTTTGTTTCCTTTTTAATACATCATTTTGTTTTCTGTTTTAAGATAAGAAAATGATACAAAGTATTAAGAAGAAACAACATAAAAGTATATTTCCCACTATAAATCGATATATTCATAGTTCATTGGATTTAATTAAATTAGTGGTCCACTTGTGATGCAATATTAAAGTATCATGTAATTGTTGCTGCATTTTTCACAATTGGCATCATCTTTTTTCTTTCAAAAGTAGTTGCAGCTATAATAACCTTCGATAGTTTTCAAAAAATCAGAAGAGATAAAAAGAAAAAGTATCACAATATCTTCAGTAAAACAAAGTTGTCCAATTTGGTTCAGAATCTTTTCAAATCTTCCAAATCTAAATTCATCTAAAAAAAATCTGCATCACATTAATCTGAAGCTTGAACAAATCAAAACCGCAGAGATTAGATTCACGTTGATGATAATATAATTACATTGTTCAAGAGCCCAAAAAATGTGAGAATCAATAAAGATGTAATCTGAATCAAATTTCAATCTCTTCCTAAAACAACACATAATCTATAAATCAGAATTGATTTCCGTGATACGGTGGGAGAACTGACTTGGTTGTTTTGTGTTTTATCGCAAATGTTGCGGTTAGCAAGAGTCGTCACCGACTTTTCTTTTATCCAAAAGAAAAGGTGAAAAAGCATAGGAAAGACCATTGAGATTATTTCTTGAGTTTTGGGGGTAGACTATGAAAAGGGAAGGTATTAACATCCTTTTCATCCATGGTTTTCCATGAGCTCTTAGTTACTTGCTAGATCACTTGCTTTTGTTTGAAAGTGTGTTTTGTGTGGTTTTTTGAAAGTATTTTTGAAAAGAGGCCATTGTTTAGGCAAACTTTTGTAATGATTCTCGTTCATAAGAATGTATACAAAGTGTTGATTTTTTGAAAATGTTTTCAAGTTTGAAAGTTGTTTTGAAAGTGTTGGTGTTTGTTTTGAAAATAGCAAGAATGTTTTTGGTTTTGAAATTGAGCAAGTAACTAGGAACAATCTACTTACTCAAAGGTCTTTCATATTTATTTCCTCTTTCCTTTGACGTTGTTATCTTACCATTGATTTTGGTAAGTAACCCTATCTTTGGATGTAAAAGGGACGGGCGTGGGTCATCGTATAACTATGATTATCAATGTTGCAAGATATCTTAGCATTTTCCTTTAGGGACTAAGATCAATTTTGAAAGGAAACTTTTGATACCGTCATCGAGGAACTATGATCTTGTATTTTACTTGTCTTTACTAAGATACCTCACATGCGTAATATGGTCATTTTATAAGGCAACAAAGTGGGTTTATCCTAAGAGTGTAAGTGTGCAAATGTGTTGGTTTACATGCTTGATTTGTCTTGATTAGAGTTTGCTATTTGTTGGTTTTAATCTTTCCCTACAAACCCTAATTACTAGCAATTGGTACATAAAACATTAAATTGCGGAAAATAAAAATACTAAGCTATTACAAAGCTTTAGGGGATGGGGGTACAAATTTATGAATGGGGATTGCAAGAAATTAAAATCCTAATTATCTATTACAACCATATTGAAATAATATACAAGAAATGTAAAAGGGACTTGTTTTGTTTTTGTTAAGAAATTAATTTACATAAAAAAATATTTTTGATCTTTTTGTTCTAAAAGAAATGAAATAAAACATGTGAATATGATTTTTTTTTTGTGTTTTTGGTTATTAAAAGCAAAAAATAAGATAAACAAGAAAATGGAGTCAGAATCAGCACATTGCTGAAACGAGGAGGAACAAAAGTTCTGACTCTGATACGCTGCAAGAGAGAAAGTGTTAGTAGGCAAGCAGAAGGTCAGAAGTTCTGGGCATGGGTACACCAAGTTCTGAGATTGCTGGAAATAAAGGAAAATCTAGATGTTCTGATTGTTAAAGGGGTTCAGAAGCTGTAGTGTAGTTGGGAACCTAGAAGTTCATATATCACTGGCAAATCAGAAGTTCTGATCATTGGAGAGAGTGAGGTGGCAATGTTGTTGGGTAAAGTTGCTTAGAAGTTCTGATTTAGGAATATTGCTTGCCAGATAAATGGGTGAAAAATGTCAATAAATAAACCTAAAAAGAGATGCTTATGGGGCTAGAACCCAGGACCCTTAGTACTAATGTGTTATGCCCACGCTTTCTACCACTGGGATAGTTGTACATCCGTTATTAGAGGCAAAAGCATGAACATATAACATAAAGTAAATTCTGATGATGAGCTTCGTCTCTTTCTCCATGCTAATCAGAACATCTGCAACTTTGTCATTTCTCAACAGAACAGAAAAACATAAACATAACAATTATGGCAGGTCTTCTATCATGGTTTCAGAAGTACAAAAAATATCAAGACTGTAAATCAGAAACAAGCATATATATGCTAATCCTAATTTCCTTAGGAAATTATGAACTGATATTCTCCCTATTTAGGCAGAAAAATACATGAAACTTCAGAATATGTACAACACTAGAATCAAGATGTCTACATTGTGTTTTTGAACATGCAAGCCTAACAATGCTTAAGGGATATGATGAGGGTTAGCAGAAGCTTACCTTGTCGCTGAAAAATGTTCTATGAGTTGGAGCCTGGTTCTGACTGCTTGTAATGTTCTGATCAGCTTCCTCACGTGCTCAGCAGGCTAGCACAACCTTTATCTTGGGCTATGAATGGCTGGAAAATTCTGGAACAGCCAAGAAGCAAATTTCTGACTTTTTGAGAACGTGTTACAGTCTGAAAACAGGAGTTAGGATGGTTTCTAAATGTATATCAGAAGCTGTATGGATGGTTTGGTCAAGAAACACTTGAGAAAAATTGGAATTTGAATGCAAAAATCAAAGACTAGCAGGTTTTGTATTTGGGCTACAGCTTCAAGTTCTTGGGAAATTTTAGTAAGGTTTCAAGGCTTTTCTTTTCAATTTTCTACCGGCCCCCTCATAGTTGTCAATGAAGTTAAATTTATAGGCAAGAACTTTGTAGCTTGGAGAAGTCAAAAGTATAACCATCATACACTAGGCGCTGACTTGCTCTTGAAGCAAGTTCAAACAAGTAAGGTTAACAACTTTTAGCCGTGCCTAAGCTGGATTTGTAAGCATGAATTAAGGAAAAGTACCCTCAGAGGCAAAATCAAAGCATGGGTGTGATGTGGTGGGAGAACTAACTTAATTGTTTTGAGTTTGATCACAAATGTTGCGGTTAGCAAGAGTCGCCACCGACTTTTCTTTTATCCAAAAAGGAAAGGTGAAAAAGCACAGGAAAGATCTTTGAGATTATTTCTTGAGTTCGGGGGGTAGATTTTGAAAAGGGAAGGTATTAGCACCCTTTTCATCCATGGTTTTCCATGGGATCTTAGTTACTTGTAAGATCACTTGCTTTTGTTTGAAATTGTGCTTTCTGTGGTTTTTGAAAGTGTTTTTGTAAAGAGGCCTTTGTTTAGACAATCTTTGTAATGATTCTCGTTCGTAAGAATGTATACAAAGATGTTGATCTTTTGAAAATGTTTTCAATGTTTGTAAGATGTTTGGAAATGTGTTTGTTTGTTTTGAAAATAGCAAGGATATTTGTTTTGAAATGGAGCAAGTAATTAAGAGCAATCTACCTACTCAAATGTCTTTCTTGTTCATTTTCTTTTCCTTTGATATTGTTGTCTTACCATTGATTTGGTAATCAACCCTATCTTTGGATGTAAACGGGACGTGCATGGGTCATCGTATAACCATGATTAACATTTTTGCAAAGTATCTTAGCATTTTTGAGGGACTAAGATCATTTTTGTAAGGCAACTTTGAATAGCGTCATCAAGGGACTATGATCTTGTATTTGTTTATTTTTGCTAAGACACTTTACATGTATAATATGGCCATTTTGTATAAGGCAACCAAGTGGGATAACCCTAGGGGTGTTTTGTGTGCAAGTGTGTCATTTTCATGTTTGATTTTGTCTTGGATTAGGGTTTTCTATTGGATTGACTTTATCTTGCCATACAAACCCTAATTATTAGCATGTTATATAAAAGCGATAAATTGCGAAATTTAAAGTTACTACGCTATTACAACATTTGTGGGGAGGGGGTATACAATTTGTAAATGGGGATTGCAAGAATTTAAACCTAATTAGTCTATTACAACCATATTGAATTGGCATGAATATACAAGGAATTTAAATACAAAGTATAAAAATGAATAAATGTACAAAGATGCAAAATATGAAGAAAATGAATTTTGTTTGGTTTTCATAAAAAAAGATTTTGTCTTAACCTAATTTAAATAAAGAAAATAGTTAATTAAGTTTGAATTTATTAAGGAAGAGATTTTAAAAGAAAACCCTAATTCTATTAATTAATCAAAAGAAAATAAGTTTAAGAAAAGTATATATTCTTTGGTATTTTTTATCTTGAAAATAAAATATGGTATTATGAGATATTTTGGTCCTTTTATATTAAAATAAATATTTAATGGGTATAAAGAAAAATATTAAACTAGTTCTAATTTAATTTACAAATTTAATTAATAAAAATGGATCATATATATAACTAAATAAAATATTTTTGTGAGAAAAATAAAATAAAATAAGCTAAAATATAAATCTATCATTTTTATATTTTTTATGATTTTTAATATTAAGAAAAATATATTTAAAAGAATAAAAATGAAAATAAAATAAATAATAAAAATATATTGGGCCAGGGGTATCATGAGTAAACAAAAGGTAGCATATTAGCAAAAAAACAAAAGGCCCAAGAATGAGAGGCCCAGCGCTGCAAAGGGACAAAAAAAGGGAAAAAATGTGAAAAAATTGCAAAAGGCAGGCGCTAAGGCTCGAATCCGTGACCTATAGCATTTTTGCGTGCTGCCTTACTACTGGGGTGGTTGTACATCCGTTCATATAAACAAAAGCATAAATATATATTAGAAAACGCCTTCTGAAAGCAACTTCATCTTCAACCTTGAGCCATGACCGGACCACCTGTATCTCTCTCATTTCTCCATAAAAATGGAAAGTTCAAACATGAAAGTTACAGTGTTTCTTCTCACGAGTTTAACCATATAATTTATGTAAACTAAAAGTCAAAGATCAAAGCTAATTTTACTTGCCCTAATTTGAAACCTAATTTTTACAGAAATTTCAAATCCAAAATTCTCTATGCACAATTAATATAAATGAAAACTATGAGCATGGTTAGCTTTAGTGCAAGGATATCTACATTTTGTTTTCACAAATCAGGACCAAATGATGCTTGTATGAAGAGATAGAAGTTTGAGGTTTTACCTCTTTCAGTTGAGATCGTGAATGGAGTTTGGGCAAGTTTTAGAAGGCCTGAGGATCTGCTTAGCTTGCTTGGACCTCCCTGAGTGTATTCCAATCCTTACTTTGTCTTGAAAGTCCCTGAATCTCCCTACTCAAGTCAACCTGCAAGCTTGATGTTTGAAAATGGCGGATGGAGGAGGATGAGTTACAGTGAGGGAACAAGGGTCTGGATCACTTAGGTGTGATGTATATTAAGTGTTTATGTGGTTAAAACTCAAAACGCACGAGTGGATTTGAAGATGGCTGAGTAAGGTTCAAAACTGTCAAGCTATGGCAGATTTTCAATGGCAAAGTGTGTGGGAGTGTTTCCGAGTCTTAGCATTCGTGTTCTATGTTGCAATACATTTGTGTATATGTATGGAAAAGGTTAGATATCAACTCCACTCCAGGTTTCTCAGTTATAGCCTTTTGGCTCTATAACTTGCTTTTGAAGAAAAGTGAGGAGACAAGTTCCTAAGTTTGTACAAGCATGATCTGAGTTGGTAGAGGCTTCAGGCAAGTTTCTTTTGGTTTTGACTTTGCTTGTGTGTAGAGAAAACAAATGATAGGCTCAAGAAGTGGAAAATTGCAAAAGTAATGCTTTATCAAAATGGAAATGGCAACTTTGTGCCAAAAATGGAATTGTAACTTGGATAAAGGCTCAAATGTTTGGATTAAAGCTCTAACAGCTGTGTAAACATTTAATTATGGAGTGAGAAACATGTTTGAGGCCTGTAAAGCAAAGATTATGCAGCCTAGGCTTGGATTTGAATTTTGGTTTATCATGAAATGGCTTGAAATCAAAGTGATAAATCACCAACTTCATCTCTTCGATTCTCCCTACTCAAGAATGATCTCAAGGAGTTCTTGGACATTTTGGAAAGCTTGCAATATTCTCTACAACTCATTTTTGAATTGCTTTTGAAAATTCACTTTGGAACTATGTGAAAAAATGGCATGAAGTTAGGTCAAAAATCTGCTTAACTAGGGCAAAATTTCACTAAGTTATTTTAGTTCATGAGCATGTATTCACAAAATTATATCTTGATATCCAAGCATTTTTAAGAGAAACTGTGTGAAGAAAAGTTTAGATTTCATGGGGATCTACAACTTTCATGTTGGAAGTTTCCTTTGAATCATCTTGCATCAAGGTGAAAATTTGGCTCAAAGTCGAGAAAAAATGAGAAATTTCCTATACTTAGAAAAATTTCTAAGTTAAGAAATTTCAACTTTTCAAAAAAAAATCTTGAATCCTTGATTTCTTTATGAAAAAGTTTCACATTTTGACATGTTTTGATGAATTATGATCTTTGGCACTTGATTTTGACCAAAAAGTCAAAGTTTGACTTTTAGTGTACAGTTGACTTTTGATCAGTTGACTGAAAAATTCATCTGTCAATCCAATGGACTTGCAATGTTTTGAACCATGCCATTACCTAAAAATTATACAATTGGACTCTTGAGATTATGCCTTAAACCAATTGACCATTTGCTAGGTCAAAAATCAGAAATTGCCCCTTCTTAGTCAAAACCCTAATTTTGACCATTTTTCCTTTTTGAAGATTTGATCAAATTTCTTGAGGAATTATGGTCCAAACTTGATCAAATGATACATATGAGTCTAAAATGTTGATGTGGATAAAAAATTATGAAGTTTGACTGTAAATTGGCCATGGTTGACTTTTTCCCCAATACAACTAATTTTTAGGTCAACCATTCAATTGACTGATCAAAAGTGTGATTCAAGACTTGAAAATTGTCATGAGTAATCTTAGGGTTCCACAATGATCCTTTAAAGACATATGAAGCATTGATAGTCCAAAAATCCTTGTGCAAACTCAAACCCTAATTTTCAGTTATCAGTGCTTGACGAGGTGTCTTGAGTTGGTCAAACCCTAATGCAGTCTTGAGTCCAAGAGATCTTGTGAGAAAATTCTTGATAAGTGAGATGGAAAATTTTGGGGTACAACAGCTGCCCCTGTTCAATCTTCTTAAACCTGAAGAGTTAGACTGACGAGTTTTTCCATTCGTGACTCGAAGGTGGAAGATGATTGGATACTAGAGCGCCGAGAAATTTGCACTCGGCGATGCGATGATAGAAGGAATAGGCTTATAGATGCCATTTGGAGAGGTGACAGAAAGCCGTGGGAGATGGGCTTGTAGATGCCATCTAAAAGTGATTGTTGAATTGTAATTTGTAAGCTGAAAGAATGAGTATCAGAATGGCATTTGTGTCTGGAGCATATCTGTACTGTATCTGGAATTTGAGTCTGAATAAGTATCAGGGTGGCATCCGTGTTTGGAGCGTATCTGAACTGCATCTGAAGTCTGAATGAGTATCAGGATCGCATCCGTGTCTGGAGCGTATCTGAATTATATCTGAGAGTTAACTTTGAATGAGTATCAGAATAACGTCCGTGTCTGGAGCGTATCTGTACTGTATCTGGAATTTGAGTCTGAATGAGTATCAGGATGGCATCTGTGTCTGGAGCATATCTGAACTGTATCTGAAAGTTGAATCTGAATGAGTATCATAAGGGCATCCATGGATGGAGCGTATCTGTACTGTATCTGAGAAGTTTGAATCTAAATGAGTATCAGGATGCCATTCGTGTCTGGAGCGTATCTAAACTGTATCAAGTTTTTAATATTGTTAATGGTAGATGATAATCTTATCCTGAAAAGGGTAAAATGTTATCTAAAATGAAAAGTCATGTTGCATGAAATGTATGATGTGATGCATTTGCTTTATCAATGTTTATGATATAAGGATGCAATGTATACGTATGTGAGCTAATTTGCTGCATTGTAGTTAGATTAGGGGAAAATAAATCCCTGACTGCTGTTGAGGATATGTAAGTCTTCATGCTTTGAAGTTGAAGTGTTGATGAATTTTCGTTTTGAGAAATAAACTCTGTTGTAAGGGAAATGCCATGTGCTGCTTGTAAAATCCTATTGGGGAATCCTGAGAAATTTGACGACTTCTACCGGGGATCAATAATTTGAAACTTTGTTCCGCTGGGGATTTAAATGACGTACTGCAGGGGATTACTTGTGGGATGGCCTAGAGGTATTTCCTTATCCTTTCAACCTATCAATAACTGCCTCTTTCCATTTTGTTTATTTGTAAACAATAATTATGTTCAAATGCATATGCTCAACAATGAATTGTTGGAAGTTTTTGTAAACAAAGCACAAGCGTACAGAAAATACAAATAGTTTTTGCACTTTCAAAGGGGTATCTTTGTATTAACTTTGAGTAAGTATTTTAGTACAAGGAGACAAACATTCTAGTAAGAGAATGTTGTCATAAAAAAGAAAATTTTGATACAAAGAAAAGATAGCTATGTGTATAAAAAATCCCACGGGGTTTCCATTCTGCTATAGCCTTCGTATCTCCGAGCATCTTGTCTATTTGTTGCCTTGTCCGAAGATGATTGAATTGATCAGAAACTCTGAGTTTGTCAGTGGAAGCCAAAGTTTGTCCATAAAGTGATCCAACGAGACATAGTCATACGCTTTAATTCCCTAACTTTTGCCTGGACCACCCTTTCGGGTTTTCAGTCCACCGGGAAACCCTTTTTTCCCCAAGTCGCCCTTTCGGGTCTTCAACTTGCCGGGTGTACAATTTTTTTTTTGTTTTATCCCTAATTTTTGCCCAAACCTTTTGGTTCGCTGGGATGCCCTTGTTTTTCCTAGGTATGTCAACCTAGCGGATCTCTTGTGCGTAGTATCTTTTGACTATGTCCGCGTTCGCAGGGTGTGAAAGGTCGTCACCATCCATGGTGGCCAAGATCATTGCCCCACCAGAGAAAACGTTCTTGATTACAAATGGTCCTTCATATGTAGGAGTCCATTTGCCCCTGGGATCACCTTGTGGCAAGATGATACGTTTGATCACTAGATCCCTAACTTGATACACTTGGCGCCTGACTTTCTTGTTGAAAGCCTTGATCATCCGTTTTTGATACATTTGACCATGGAAAATAGCAGAAAGTCTCTTTTCATCAATCAAATTCAGTTGATCAAGTCGAGTCTGGATCCAATCGTCTTTGTTCAATCCTGCATCCTTCATAACCCTCAGAGAGGGGATCTGAACCTCGATAGGCAAGACAACCTCCATGCCGTAAACCAAAGAATATGGTGTTGCCCCGGTTGATGTGCGAGTCATGGTACGATATCCGTGGAGAGAGAATGGTAACATCTCATGCCAGTCTTTGTATGTGACTGCCATTTTCTGTATGATCTTTTTAATGTTTTTATTTACAGCTTCGACAACACCATTCATCTTCGGCCGATAGGGAGAAGAATTGTGATGTTGAATTTTGAATTGCTCGCACAATGCGGTGATCATAATGTTGTTGAGATTTGTACCATTGTCAGTGATGATCCTTTCCGGGATACCGTATCGGCAAATGAGATTTTGCTTGATGAAACAGGCAACTACATTCTTGGTAACAGAAGCGAAGGAAGTTGCCTCCACCCATTTTGTAAAATAATCAATGGCCACTAAGATGAAGCGGTGTCCATTGGAGGTTGTCGGCTTGATTTCCCCAATCATATCAATCCTCCACATAGCAAAGGGCCAAGGAGCCGTTAGGACATTCAGAGAAACCGAAGGTACATGCACCTTGTCAGTATAAATTTGACACTTATGTCAGGGTCGAGAGTGTTGATAACAATTTGCTTCCATGGTAGACCAGTAATAGCCTGCCCGTAGGATTTTCTTTGCCATCGTATGCCCACTGGAGGGGGTGCAAAAAGTGCCTTCATGTAATTCAGCCATGATCCTTTCAGCTTCAACCTTATCTACACACCAAAGTAAAACAGAGTCATGATTGCGTTTATACAGGATGTCGTTACTAAGGAAGAACTTAGAAGAGAATCTCCTTAAGAACTTTTTGTCATTGACTGAAGCTCCTTCTGGATATTCTTGAGCCTCGAGATACTTCTTGACTTCGTGAAACCAAGGCTGGTCCAGTACTTCTTCAGTATTAATCTCGTGACAGTGTGTTGGTTCATCCATTCATTCAATGGTGATCTGGGGAGCCTCGTTATCCCAATTAAGTTTAAACATAGATGACATTGTGGCTAGAGTGTCTGCTAGCTGATTTTCTTCTCGCGGGAAATGCTCGAAGGTAATCTTCTCAAAATGTGGTAGCAATGTCAAAACATGTTCTTTGTAAGGAATAAGGTTGGGGTGTTTGCCATCCCATTCCCTTTTGATCTGGATGATAACCAAAGTTGAGTCTCCGAATACATCTAGGGATTTGATTCCCAAGTCTATGGCAACTCTGAGACCAAAGATGCACAGTTCATATTCTGCCATGTTGTTTGTATAATTGAAGCAAAGTCTGGTAGTAAAGGGAGTATGACACCCTTCCGGAGATATGATTACAACACCAATACCATTGATGAGTGCATTGGAGGCTCCATCAAAGAACAGGGTCCATCGGGATCCTTGTTCAGGTCTGTCATATGGCCTAATTTCTTCACAGTTGTCTAATGTCATGATGTCTTCATCCGGGAATTCAAACTTCATGGACTGATAGTCTTCCACAACTTGGTGAGCGAGGTGATCAGCCAATACACTGCCCTTTATAGCTTTCTAGGTATTATACTGTATGTCATATTCTGTCAGGATCATCTGCCATCTTGCTATTCTCCCAGAAAGAGTAGGTTTCTCAAAAATGTATTTTATTGGATCCATTTTAGATATCAACAAAGTAGTATGAGTCAACATATACTGTCTTAGCCGACGAGCAGCCCATGCCAGAGCGCAACAAGTTTTCTCGAGCCGTGAATATCTGGTTTCACAGTCGGTAAACTTTTTGCTCAGGTAATAAATAACGTGCTCTTTTCGGCCAGACTCGTCATGCTGCCCCAATACACACCCCATTGAGTTTTATAAAACAATCAGATACATGATCAATGGTCTTCCCTCAACTGGTGGCATCAACACAGGAGGCTCTTGTAAGTATTCTTTGATTTTGTCAAAAGCAGTTTGGAATTCATCATTCCATTTGACTACTTGATCTTTCTTCAATAGCTTGAAGATTGGCTCACAAGTAGCTGTTAGGTGAGAAATGAATATGGAAATATAGTTCAAACGTCCCAAGAATCCTCTGACTTCCTTTTGAGTACGGGGATCAGGCATCTCTTGTATTGCTTTAACTTTGGCAGGATCGACCTTAATATCTTTGTTACTGACGGCAAAGCCTAGAAGTTTACCAGACCGTACTCCAAATGTGCATTTGTTTGGATTCAACCTCAGCTTGTACTTCTTCAGTCTCTCAAACAGCTTTTGTAAGTGATCAAGATGCTCTTCTTCTGTTTGCAATCTGGCTATCATATCGTCCACATAGACTTCTATTTCATGATGTATCATGTCGTGAAATAAAGCTACCATGTCACGTTGATAGGTTGCCCCAGCATTCTTCAGTCCGAATGGCATCACCTTGTAGCAGAATGTGCCCCATTGTGTGACAAAAGTTATTTTCTCCATGTCTTCAGGCGCCATTTTGATTTGGTTGTAACCAGAGAATCCGTCCATGAAGGAAAACACTTTGTGTTGTGCCGTATTGTCAACTAGGATATCAATGTGGGG
This sequence comes from Vicia faba, assembly GCA_948472305.1. Taxonomy (NCBI): domain Eukaryota; kingdom Viridiplantae; phylum Streptophyta; class Magnoliopsida; order Fabales; family Fabaceae; genus Vicia; species Vicia faba. The sequence goes on along the minus strand of OX451741.1, from coordinate 927,408,810 downwards.
GAGTGGAAAATCATCCTTAGGGCTTGCCCTATTCAAATCTCTGTAGTCCACACACATTCGCACTTTTCCGTCTTTTTTGGGCACGGGAACAACATTGGTAACCCATTGGGGGTAAGAGGTGACAACCAAGAATCCAGTGTTGAATTGCTTCATGACCTCTGCTTTAATCTTTTCTGACATATCAGGCCTCATGCGGCGAACCTTTTGCTTTACTGGCGGACAATCCTCTCTTGTAGGCAGACGATGTACCACAATATCTTCATCAAGTTCTGGAATGTCTTCATACGACCAGGAAAAGACTTTGACATAATCATGCAACAACTGAATCAGACACTTCTTGACACTGGGTTCCATATTGGCACCCACTTTGACTTCTTTTTTATCTTTTTCGGTGCCTAGGTTTATTGTATCCACGGGTTCCTCGTAAGGCTGAATGGTTCTCTCTTCTTGTTGTAGCAATCTGGCAAGTTCCCCTGCTACTTCACAATCTTCCTCACCTTCGTCTTCGGCTTGGTAGATCAGATTCTCAAAGTCACAGAAGGCCATAGCAGTATCGTTACCCATGGGATCCCGAATGGATGTATACATGCATTATGAGTGTGTGTGTGTGTAAGGGTATAGCTATCTTTGAAAGAAAGTAAAATATAAAAGAAAAACAATGAGCACAAAAGTTTGTATGTGAAAAACGTCCATGATTCATTGATGTCATATGAAGATGAAATAATAACCCTTACAAACGGACCATTGTGCCTTGGGTAAGACACAGGGTTTTAAGAGTGCAAATTGTTTTGAATATTACAGATCCAACAAAATGTAAAGACAAATTACTGAGGGATGAAAGTGATCGGGACGAAGTCTCTAGCCTCCCAATTGCTGAGACCTCCATTGACAGTCAGGAAGATCCATTCCTCCAGGTTGCAACCATCTTCACCATCTTCCACTGTGTTGACTTCACGGTTGCTGATCTTCAAGGGTGGCCCTCCAGCACGGGCACGTCGTACAACCTTTTGAGCACTTGAAGTGAAACCTAGGCCAAACTTGTCATACTTATATGGGATATCTGGGAGTTGTCCCCAGATAGTGCATCCTCCTTCTTCTACCACTTCTTTGGCATCTTTTAGCGATGACATCCGGAGCGGTGGCCTTGTAACCTTGGGTATCTGAGACATAGTCTTGGTCACTACCACATCTTGAGGGACCTCTTAAAAATGTTGAAATAGAGTTTTAATGAATTCACCGTCCAACTCCACATATCTGAAGGAATTGAGATGGCTGATCATGTATTCTTCCTCTCCATGAACGGTGATAATCTTCCCTTGAACTGGATACTTCAGCATCTGGTGCAATGTAGAGGTAACAGCACCAGCATTATGGATCCATGGCCGGCCTAGCAAGCAGGAGTATGAAGGGAGGATGTCCATAACATAAAAAGTTGAATTGAAGGTTTGGGTTCCAACCTTTATGGGAATGTCTACCTCCACATGTACCATCCTCTTCGAACCGTCAAAAGCCCTTACCACTATATTGTTTGGCTTCAAAGTCAACCCCTCACAGTCAAGTCTATCAAGAGCTTTTTTGGGTAATACATTCAAATATGAGCCAGTATCCACCAAAACATGCGCCAAAGTGGTGCCCCTACATTCCACTGAGACATGTAATTCCTTATTATGCTTTTTTCCCCTCGGCGTCAGATCAGCATCAGAAAAACCTAAACCATTGTCCGCAGTTAGGCTAGCCACACAGTCTTGAAATTGATCAGCAGATGTCTCTTGAGGCACATGGGCGGTTTTTAAGAACTTCACCAAGGCTTTTGCATGTGCCTCAGAACACAGTAGTAATGCCAGCATGGATATTTTAGAGGGAGTTTTCCCCAGTTGTTCGACTACATCGTAGTCGCTTCTCTTTATAATTTTTAAGATCTCCTCCATTTCCTTCTTAGAGGTCTCAGGGATAGTCAATGACTGAGCCTTCATCCGGACAGGCTCAACCATAACACCTTTTCCTCGAGCCTCGTTTAACTCGGTAGCGGGAGTGTCAGTTGGAATGATTATAGGGGTTGCAACGGCTTTGTCAGTTGGAGTACTATTTGAGATAAATGTAGGACCGGGAACAACTTTTGGAGCATCCACATGGATAATTACGGGTCCAGAAACAACCTTTGGGGGAGCAATTTCTGGAGAAAAGATCCTACCACTTTGGGTAGTTTTGCTAGTTCCGGAAATATTACCGATGTCAGAGTCTTCTTTCTCGGAATATATCTCTTCGGAAGCCGGCCAGTGTTGCTTGATGCCATGGTAGTAAATGTCCCCTCCGTAATTCCATGGCATGGTTTTGTCTGATTCATATGGGACTGGCCCATGCATTGTGATTATTAAAGGAGCTGCTTTTGGAACTGATGTAATTTTAACGGGTATTTTGGTGGAGACCCTGGAAGAATTGGCGGAAATGGTAATGATAGAAACGTATTCAACAGGAATAGGTGGAACAGAAGTTTTTTCAAACAAAATTTCTTTGTTATCCATCAGGCACTGAACGCCCACTTTCAACAAAGGACAGCTAGTCGGTGAGGATAAATAGAAATGGCAATCTTCATCACAACTCGGGAACACTCCGACATTCAACAAGTTCATTTTAACAGTCGGAAGTGGGGTCATGAGTTCATTAACTGAAGTAACAAACAATCCTTCTTCAATGGCATTGGCATTGTGACCATGTCTGGGCATAGGAGCAGAAATGACATTTGGCTTCTCAGGCGCATCGAACTCAATTTCTTTTGCTTCAATGAGGTCTTGTATTTTATTATTCAAGGCCTAACAATTATTAGTATCGTGACCAGGACTTTCAGAGTGATATGCGCAACAGGAATTGGGATGATAATGAGGAGATGTTGTATTGGGGTTTTTCGGAGCTTCTTTTAAGGTCACCAAGTTGGATTTTAGTAAATGAGGTAGTACTTGAGATGGAGTCATGTTGATTCTGGTAAACTACCTGACTGGCCTTTCTATCCTTGGTTGATTATTTCTTTGCAGATCAGACACAGGCTTTGGGATCATAACAACCCCCACCATTGGTCGGCATTCGGCCCTATCTTGGTTTATTTGCGGATATACAACAACCACCTCTTTCTTTCTGATAAAGGGATTCCTTATAACTGCTGAAGAAGATGTGTCTTTCTGGATCTTTCCATTCTTTATACCAGCTTCTATCCTCTCTCCGGTCAATATAGTTCAGTAAATCCTGCAGATGAACTTCCGATTAAATGATTGAAGAAGGGACCAAATAAGGTGCCTAAGAACATGTCTACCAATTCTCTCTCAGACAGATAGGGTTGAACTCTTCCAGTAAAATCTCTCCATTTTTGTGTATAGTCCTTGAAACCTTCATTGGAGGCTATAGCCATACTCTGGAGTTGAGTACGGGTAGGCGCCAAATCAGCATTGTATTGATATTGCTTGTAGAAAGCTGCAGCAAGATATTCCCAATTGTGAACATTAGCCCTTTTCTAGTTGGTAGAACCAGTCAAGTTGAGTCCCAGACAGACTGTCTTGGAAGAAGTGCACCCATAAGTCTTTATCAGCGGTATGGGGTTGAATTTTCCTCACATATGACCAGAGATGCATCTTAGGGCATGAAACTCCGTCATATTTAGCGAATACAGATGCTTTGAATTTTAGAGGAATCACAATCCACGACACCAAACCCAATTCCTCAAAGTCCAAGCCTGGTACCTTCTGGATTTCCATCGCGCTTAATCGCTCTTTGATATGTTTATACTTATCATCAGCTGGAGGGTATTGTTCCTCAGAGTAGTCCTCTTCTTCTTCCTCCTCTTCTGATTCTGACGGGACAACTGTTTCCTTGCCTTTCCCTTCTCCTTCACCGGATGTTGTTGCAATGTCTAAAGTCCTTCTTGTCTGCCCATGAAATCTTCTTCCCATGTTTAAGACTCTAATTACCTTCTTTGTTTTCTTTTTCCTCTCTTCAGCCAGCAGAGTCTTCAACTCTTCTTGCCCCTTGGCTAGGGTCATGAGCAACTGTTGAAACTTCATATTCTGGGCTTGGATATCTTTCACTGTTTGATCGAGATCCATCTTACTGAAATAAACAGTAGAGAGATGAGGAGACTTGTTGCAAAAGACCTGTTTATGTTATGATGAATGATATATGCATATGCAATGTTTTCAAGGATTTCAAAGATTCAAATTTGTTTTAGACAAAAAGGAAACACACGTTATATTAATAACATAAAGTTTGAGTACATCAATGCCCCTTGGGCAAAATAATACAAAAGCTCTAAGATAGAAAAGTAGTGCACATCCTCTTTAGCACAGTGTAGGCATTCAGAGTCTGCTCCTCATGAAGTAGCCTAGTGAGCTCCAAAACCTTCTTCTCACTTGCGCAGAATTGGGCTTCGAAAGTATCTCGCTCCCCTCTGAGTTGTATCCAATCCCTTTGTAGGTCTTCAAAATATGTGGGCATGTCAGGATGTAGGATAGTGTATGGAACGTCTCCCTCCATGACAGGCTCAATGATTACCGGGAGAATGGAGGGGTAAGGCATCATAAGACTCTGAGCGCGAGTTCGTACCCATTTGAGGTAAAACTTAAGAGGGATGGAATTCTTGTGTCCTAAAGTCTTGCTATCCACCTTGTTTAGCATCCTCCAAGCTCGAATAAATCTCTGGCGAAGACCTTGATCGTTGTTGTCGTAGTCGAATACCAAACCTTGAATCAACATCTCGTGTGGGCCATCCCTTCGGGCATAACCAAACTTCCTTAAGGCTAAGCATGGGTTGTAGGTGATACCTCCCCTAATGCCAAGTAAAGGAACATTAGGGAATTCTCCACAACGGTCGACAATGATAACATTCTCTTTGGAACGGGAGCACCAATGAATGTATGAATGTTTGAGCGTCATCAACCTTTGTGACCACCTTGAACCTTGCTCATTCTTTAATACAAATTGGGGAAGATGAGAAACTATCTTGCCAAGAGAGGAGTGTAACAAATAAGAACACCTCTTTTCCTCATTGTGCAAGTGTGAAAAGAGTGTAGGACATGAAGATTTTGACGGCGTTGATATCTATGAGTTGGTCAAGATTTGGAAACAAAACCATCCCATAGATGAGGAGAGCCACAATTTCCTCAAAGGCTTGCAAGTCCAAGGAATTCCAACAGCTTTGGGCTTTCTCAAACAGGAACTTTGCTAAGAAACCTTTGACACCACTCCTTGTTTCCCAATGGGTTGTGACATCAGATGAGTGCAAGTGTAGAGCTTGAGCAATCTCTTCTGGCTTTGGATCTCTTTCCATACCATTGAAAGGTAGTTGATTGAGAATGGTAATCCTCAAGAGTTAGGAGAATTCTTCCAAAGTAGGCACAAGTTGATAGTCGGGAAATGTGAAGCAATGGTGCAAAGGATCAAAGAACTGAAATAGCACCTTCATCATGTCCTCATCTATGTTGGAGGTGACCAAGTTGAGTAGGCGACCATGTCTCTCGGTGAATGGAGAGTTTTCAGGAATCCTTGAAGCTAGCTCCTTTAGTTATGGAGGGATTCTCACAAGGTTGACTTGAATAGTTTTCCTGCGAAGTGAATCCATATCCTACAAAACAAGAACAAAGATGAATCCCAAAATCCTTGAAATGGTTAGTGGATGTATATGATGTTCATGATGTCCATGATGTTATGTATAAGTATGCATATACAAGCGAAGCAAACAAATCCTTAGTTTAGGCTTGCATGGAGTTTTATAGGTAAGTACCCTCTTGAAGTTTAGTTGGCTTAAACCTGTCCTAGTAATAGTAACCGGGTTCTAAGGAGCTCAATATCACTGGATTATTTCCTTGGTCATTGTTTCAGCTCAAGCCTCTTTAATGGCGACCGAAATATTCCAAGAAACTAAACCTCAATGAGTGTAGTATCGAGTATCTACCAACTTCGGACTGCACCAAAGTCGGTCATCTCACTACATCCTAAAGGACAAGTTAGTTAAGTAAAGTTTCTAGAAGTTCATTAGTGCTTTATGACATCACTCAGCGGCCCTGTATTCTCTTTGATTAACTCAAAGGCTACCGGTACCCACAAATATGTCGCACTAACGTAGCTATTGCTTAGATCATGTTGGTATACCCCGCACAGTTTCCACAACGTATTGCTACTTACCTATAATGTATCCCAAATCTGGGTAGAGGATTCAAACCCAAACAAAGAACCATAATGTAAAGCATACAAGTTAAACAATGTAAGCAAATAAATGTGATCTAGCCCTAAGGTAACCCCACTTTTAGAATTTCCCCCAACAGAGTCGCCAGTTCTATGATACGGTGGGAGAACTGACTTGATTGTTTTACGTTTAATCGCAAATGTTGCGGTTAGCAAGAGTCGCCACCGACTTTTCTTTTATCCAAAAAGGAAAGGTGAAAAAGCACAGGAAAGACCTTTGAGATTGTTTCTTGAGTTCGGGGGGTATATTATGAAAATGGAAGGTATTAGCACCCTTTTCATCCATGGTTTTCCATGGGCTCTTAGTTACTTGCTAGATCACTTGCTTTTGTTTGAAATTGTGCTTTGTGTGGTTTTTGAAAGTGTTTTTATAAAGAGGCCTTTGTTTAGGCAATCTTTGTAATGATTCTCGTTCGTAAGAATGTATACAAAGATGTTTATATTTTGAAAATGTTTTTAATGTTTGTAAGATGTTTGGAAATATGTGTGTTTGTTTTGAAAATAGCAAGAATATTTGTTTTGAAATGGAGCAAGTAATTAAGAGCAATCTACCTACTCAAATGTCTTTCTTGTTCATTTTCTTTTCCTTTGATATTGTTGTCTTACCATTGATTTGGTAAGCAACCCTATCTTTGGATGTAAACGGGACGGACGTGGGTCATCGTATAACCATGATTAGCAATGTTGCAAAGTATATTAGCATTTTGAGGGACTAAGATCATTTTTGTAAGGCAACTTTGAATGGCGTCATCGAGGGACTATGCATTTGTATTTGTTTGTTTTTGCTAAGACACTTTACATGCATAATATGGCCATTTTATATAAGGCAACCAAGTGGGATAACCCTAGGGGTGTTTTGTGTGCAAGTGTGTCATTTTCATGTTTGATTTTATCTTGAATTAAGGTTTTCTATTTGATTGATTTTATCTTGCCATACAAACCCTAATTACTAGCATGTTATATAAAAGCGATAAATTGCGAAATTTAAAGTTACTACACTATTACAATATTTGTGGGGAGGGGGGTATACAATTTGTAAATGGGGATTGCAAGAATTTGAACCTAATTAGTCTATTACAACCATATTGAATTGGCATGAATATACAAGAAATTTAAATACAAAGTATAAAAATGAATAAATGTACAAAGATGCAAAATATGAAGAAAATGAATTTTGTTTGGTTTTCATAAAAAAAAGATTTTGTCTTAACCTAATTTAAATAAATAAAATAGTTAATTAAGTTTGAATTTATTAAGGAAGAGATTTTAAAAGAAAACCCTAATTCTATTAATTAATCAAAAGAAAATAAGTTTAAGAAAAGTATATATTCTTTGGTATTTTTTATCTTGAAAATAAAATATGGTATTATGAGATATTTTGGTCCTTTTATATTAAAATAAATATTTAATGGGTATAAAGAAAAAATATTAAACTAGTTCTAATTTAATTTACAAATTTAATTAATAAAAATGGATCATATATATAACTAAATAAAATATTTTTGTCAGAAAAATAAAATAAAATAAGCTAAAATATAAATCTATCATTTTTATAATTTTTATGATTTTTAATATTAAGAAAAATATAATTAATAGAATAAAAATGAAAATAAAATATATATTGGGCCAGGGGTATCATGATTAAACAGGAGGTAGCATATTAGCAAAAAAACAAAAGGCCCAAGAATGAGAGGCCCAGCGCTGCAAAGGGACAAAAAAAGGGGAAAATGTGAGAAAATTGCAAAAGGCAGGCGCTAAGGCTCGAACCCGTGACCTATAGCATTTTTGCGTGCTGCCTTACCACTGGGGTGGCAGTACATCCGTTCATATAAACAAAAGCATAAATATATATTAGAAAACGCCTCTTGAAGGCAACTTCATCTTCAACCTTGAGCCATGGGCGGACCACCTGTATCTCTCTCATTTCTCCATAAAAATGGAAAGTTCAAACATGAAAGTTACAACGTTTCTTCTCACGAGTTCAACCATATAATTTATGTAAACTAAAAGTCAAAGATCAAAGATAATTTTACTTGCCCTAATTTGAAACCTAATTTTTACAAAAACTTCAAATCCAAAATTCTCTATGCACAGTTAATATAAATGAAAACTATGAGCATGGTTAGCTTTAGTGCAAGGATATCTTACATTTTGTTTTCACATATCAGGACCAAATGATGCTTGTATGAAGAGATAGAAGTTTGAGTTTTTACCTATTTCAGTTGAGATCGTGAATGGAGTTTGGGCAAGTTTTGAGAAGGCCTGAGGATCTGTTTAGCTTACCTGGACCTCCCTGAGTGTATTCTAATCCTTACTTTGTCTTGAAAGTACATGAATCTCCATATTCAAGTCAACCTACAAGCTTGATGTTTGAAAATGGCGGATGGAGGGATGTATATTAAGTGTTTAGGTGGTTAAAACTCAAAACGCACGAGTGGATTTGGAGATGGCTGAGTAAAGTTCAAAACTGTCAAGCTATGGCAGATTTTCAATGGCAAAGTGTGTGGGAGTGTTTCTAAGTCTTAGCATTCGTGTTCTATGTTGCAATACATTTGTGTATATGTATGGAAAAGGTTAGAGATCAACTCCACTCCAGGTTTCTCAATTATAACCTTTTGGCTCTATAACTTGCTTTTGAAGAAAAGTGAGGAGACAAGTCCCTAAGTTTGTACAAGCATGATCTAAGTTGGTAGAGGCTTTAAGCAAGTTTCTTTTGGTTTTGACTTTGCTTGTGTGCAGAGAAAACAATTGAGAGGCTCAAGAAGTGGAAAATTGCAAAAGTAATGCTTTATCAAAATGGAAATGGCAACTTTGTGCCAAAAATGGAATTGTAAGTTGGATAAAGGCTCAAGTGTTTGGATTAAAGCTCTAAAAGTTGTGTAAGAATTTAATTATGGAGTGAGAAACAAGTTTGAGGCCTGCAAAGCAAAGATTATGTAGCCTAGGCTTGGATTTGAATTTTGGTTCATCATGAAATGGCTTGAAATCAAAGTGATAAATCACCAACTTCATCTCTTCGATTCTCCCTACTCAAGAATGATCTCAAGGAGTTATTGGATATTTTAGAAATCTTGCAATGTCCTCTACAACTCATCTTTGAATTGCTTTTGAAAATTCCCTATGGAACTATGTGAAAAAATGGCATGAAGTTAGGTCAAAAATCTGCCTAACTAGGGCAAAATTTCACTAAGTTATTTTAGTTCATGAGCATGTATTCACAAAATTATATCTTGATATCCAAGAATTTTTAAGAGAAATTGTGTGAAGAAAAGTTTAGATTTCATGGGGATCTACAACTTTCATGTTGGAAGTTTCCTTTGAATCATCTTGCATCAAGGTGAAAATTTGGCTCAAAGTCGAGAAAAAATGAGAAATTTTCTATACTTAGAAAAATTTCTAAGTTAAGAAATTTCATCTTTTCAAAACAAAATCTTGAATCCTTGATTTCTTGGTGAAGAAGTTTCACATTTTGACATGTTTTGATGAATTATGATCTTTGGCACTTGATTTTGACCAAAAAGTAAAAGTTTGACTTTTTAGTGTATAGTTGACTGAAAAATTCATCTGTCAATCCAATGGACTTGCAATGTTTTGAACCATGCCATTAGGTCAAAATGATGCAATTGGACTCTTGAGATTATGCCTTAAACCAATTGACCATTTTCTAGGTCAAAAATCAGAAATTTCCCTTTCTCAGTCAAAACCCTAATTTTGACCATTTTGCCCTTTTGAAGATTTAATCAAATTTCTTGAGGAATTATGGTCCAAACTTGATAAAATGATACATATGAGTCTAAAATGTTTATGTGGATCCAAAATTATGAAGTTTGACTATAAATTGGCTATGGTTGACTTTTTCCCTAATACAACTGATTTTTAGGTCAACTGTTCAATTGACTGATCAAAAGTGTGATTCAAGACTTGAAACTTGTCATGAGTAATCTTAGGGGTCCACAATGATCCTTGAAAGTCATATGAAGCATTGATAGTCCAAAAATCCTTGTGCAAACTCAAACCCTAATTTTCAGTTATCAGTGCTTGAGGAGGTGTCTTGAGTTGGTCAAACCCTAATGCAGTCTTGAGTCCAAGAGATCTTGTGAGAAAATTCTTGATAAGTGAGATGGGAAATTTTGGGGTACAACAATGGGCCCAACATAAACTTGTACAAAAGTTTGCTTTTCAAGGACAACAATGGTACTTCTATCTCACACGTGGGGAAATCCTTTGGATAAAAACTCAAAAGTGGTTGTGAGCATTAAATGATGATGAGATTTATCCAACCAGAAATCCTGCGCTATGAGATTATGCATCATAGCTAAGATCTGAGTCGGAAGTTCAGTATCAGCGCAACTTAGAACAAAACATCCAACTTCTGATCCTTTAATCTTTTCGCTCCAGCATGTTCTGAAGGAGTTCTCAGACTTTTCTGAAAGTTTGTAATATGATTTGTAGACTTTCTTTGAATTATTTTTTCAAACTCTGGCTGAATGTTCGTTAAAAATGGTTAGAAGTTCTAACCAAAATCTGTCTTGAAAGTATCCAGAATTTGCTGAGTGCGTCAGTTTCATGGACATGTCTTTGAATATTTATAACTTGAAATTCCAGCATTTCCAGGAGAAGTTCTGTTCTACAATATTTTAGGTCTTATTGAGATCTAAAACTCTTGTGTTAGAAGTTCTTCCAGAATCAACTTGCATCATGGTGATAATCTGATCAGAAGTTCTGAGCTTGTCATATTTCTTAAACACTTAGAAAAATTCTAAGTATTTAGAAATTTGACTTTTCCAAAGTAAATTTGACTTTTGAATATCTTGATGAAACAAATTTCACATTCCAACATGTCTTGATGAAATATGATTCTTGAAACTTGATTTTGATCAAAAGTCAAAGTTTGACTTTTCAGTGTGCAAATGACCATTTTACCCTTGTGCCAATTCCAAGTCTAAATTGGTGCATCAGTACTGCAAACTTGACATCATAGAAGACCTTGTGAGAGAATCCTTGAGAAATGAGAGGGCAAATTTTGGGGTACAACAGCTGCCCATGTTCAATCTTCTTAAACCTGAAGAGTTAGATTGGCGAGTCCGCCATTCGTGACTTGAAGGTGAAAGATGATTGAACACTAGAGTGCCCAAAAATTTGCACTCGAAGATGAATTGTGAATGAGCTTATAGATGCCATTTGGAGGAAAGTTGATAAATACTGGAAGAAGTATCAGCACAAATCTCTTATTGATTTATACTAAAACTTGATGTTTTACCTGTGAGAAAAAAAGTTAGTAAAAATACATATGATGCTCACCAAATGTGGTATTATGTTAAATGCATATGGTATGTATATGCTATGATGTATGAATGTGAGATGTATGTTTTTTTCCAGGAAAATAAATCCCTGACTACTATTGAGGAAATTCTGGGGGGTCGAATCCCTGATTGCCGTTAAGGAAATTCTGGGGGGTCGAATCCCTGATTACCGTTGGGGATGAAGAATACACATATCTTCAAACTTTGTTGAACGAATTCTTTCTCTGGAGAATATCTCTTGAATGTCAGCTGTTATTTGGTCGGATCCAGGCTTCACAATTTGCTGAGAATGAAGTAGTCAAATGCTATCTGGTCGAATCCAGGCTTCACGACAACTTGCTGGGGGAAGAGACAAATTAACTGCTATCTGGTTGGATTCCAGGCTTTGTTGAAAATTTTCTTGAAATTGAATAGTTATCTGGTCGGATCCAGGCTTCACAATAACTTACTGAGGATACGAAAGTTAACTGTTATCTGGTCGGATCCAGGCTTCATAGTAACTTGAAGTGATAACTACTATCTGGTTGGGTCCAGGTTTCATGTTTTTTTTGGAAAGTTGTACTATTATCTGGACGAGTCCAGGCTTCATAGTGTCTCTGGGGATCATAGTTAATTTTTTAACTGATCGGGCTCCCAGTTTTACAATAAACTGTTTGAAAAACTATTATCTGGTCGGGTCCAGGCTTTGTAGATTTCTGTTGATGAGGTCAAATGCTATCTGGTCGGGTCCAGGTTTCACAAAAAACTATTTGGGGATATAGTTGTTATTTGGTCGGTTTCCAGGTTTCACAACGAATCTCTTGAGGGTGATTACTATCTGGTCGGATCCAGGCTTCACAATGACTTGTTTGAAAAGATGGAACTGAAAACTGATATCTGGTTGGGTTCCAGGTTTCTCAATAATTTGTTAGGGCAGAGGAAAACTCTAATGGGGAAAATAAGTTATACCTTGGTCGGATTGAATCTGGGATCTTCTATATCTTTGAAGAGTTATACTATTATCTGGTTGGGTCCAGGTTTCATAGTATCTTGAAATTGAGATCAACTGTTATCTGGTCGGATCCAGGTTTCAGGTATTCAAACTGTTATCTGGTCAGGTCTAGGTTTCAGTAATTGAAGAAGTCAAACTATTATCTGGTCGGGTCCAGGATTTAGTAATAACTTGAAAATTATACTAATATCTGGTCGGATCCAGGCTTCATAGTATCTTTTTGGAAATAGTCAAGGCTTTGCTGATGGCTTTACTGGGGATCAAGGGTTGTGGCCCTATGATTTGCAATAATCTGAAAGAAAATTCAAACTGGAGAGTGTAGACTCAGTCGGGTAGGACATACTCAACTTGGGGAGGATACACTCAACTGGGGAGGATGAAATACGCTTGGGGAGGATAAACTCTGCTTGGGGATAATAGCCTTGGCCCGGGAAGATATGCTCAGCTGGAGAAGATATGCTCAACTTAGGGAACTCCGTGGTGTCTTGATTGTTGTATGTGGGGGAAATTTGAACTCGACTGGGGAGTTATGTGATTCCTTTATTATTGTTTGGGAAATAAAACCTATTGGGGAAAGGTTTATTGCAGCCGTCCTCGTGGGGATAATGATAATGAGATAACTCTGTAGGGATATTTCATATACATTAAAGAGATGCTTTCCACTGCTTAGCAGGATACATGTGCCAAATAGTTTTAATTATTTTCATATGCATATGTTCATTCAATTTTAGTCATTGGACAAATTTGCATTCAAAACAAAGACAAAATTTTTGCACTTCAAAGTATATTTGTATTGATATTTTGCCCATGAATAGGCGTTTTTGTACAGAGAGACTAAGATCCTAGTAAGAGGAAATCGTCGAAAGGAAAACAAAAATTAAGAATGAAAACAAATAGCCATGTGAAATGATCTTATTGCCTTCCAACTTTACTATTGCCCCAATGTCTTCGGATTTCCCTTGCCGTTGATAGAAGTTGATTGGATTGAACTTGGACCTTGGTGATAAAATTGACTGTGTTGTTTCCACAGAACATAGTCATACGCTTTTAATCCTTAACTTTTGCTTGGACCGCCCTTTCGGATTTTCAGTCCACCAGGATACCCTTTTTTGCCCAAGTCTCCCTTTCGGGTTTTCAACTTGCCGGGTGTACAATCTTTTGCATATATCCTTAATTTTTTCCCAAAACTTTTGGTTTGCCGGGATGCCCTTTTTTTGCTTAGGTGTATCAACCTAACGGGTCTCTTATGCGTAGTATTTTTTAACTATGTCCGCGTTTATAGGATGTGGGAAATCTTCACCATCCATGGTAGTCAGCATCATAGCACCACCAGAGAAAACTCTCTTGACAACAAATGACCTTACATAGGTGGGAGTCCATTTGCCTCTAGAGTCGCGTTGTGGTAAAATGATGCACTTTATCACCAAGTCACCAACTTGATATACTCGAGGCTTGACCTTTTTGTTGAAAGCCTTGATCATCCGTTTTTGGTACGTCTGACCATGACAAACAACAACTAATCATTTTTCATCGATCAAGTTCAGCTGATCCAATCTCGTTTCAATCCACTCGTCTTCTCCTAGGCCTGCCTCATTCATAATTCTTAGAGAGGGAATCTGAACTTCTACTGGAAAAACAACTTCCATGCCATAGACTAGAGAAAAGGGAGTTGCCCCAGTTGATGTTCTAGCTGAAGTACAGTAGCCATGTAGAGAAAATGACAACATCTCATGCCAATCCTTATAGGTTACTACCATTTTCTGCACAATCTTCTTGATATTTTTGTTGGCCGCTTCGACCGCGCCATTCATTTTCGGTCTATACGGAGAAGAATTATGATGCTTGATCTTAAACTGAGTGCAAAGCTCGGTGATCATAGCATTATGGAGGTTAGTCCCATTGTCGGTGATGGTCCTTTCGGGGATACCATAACGGCATATGAGGTTGTGTCTGATGAATCTGGCTACCATATTCTTGGTGACTGAGGCATATGAGGCGGCTTCGACCCATTTGGTAAAATAGTCGATAGCAACAAGAATCAAGTGATGTCCATTGGAAGCTGTGGGATTGATTTTTCCAATCATGTCAATGCCCCACATTGTGAATGGCCGCGGAGCGGTCATGACATTCAGAGGAATAAGAGGCACATGTACCTTGTCAGCGTAGATTTGACATTTGTGACAAGTTCTTGAATGTTGATGGCAACCAGTCTCCATCGTTGACCAATAGTAACCAGCTCTTAAGATTTTCTTAGCCATCGTATGTCCACTTGAGTGAGTACCGAAGAGACCATCGTGCATGTCTTCCATAATTTCCTCTGCCTCCTTCTTGTCCACACATTGGAGTAGAGTTAAATCATGGTTGCGCTTGTATAATGTCCTGTTACTTAGGGAGAATTTGGTTGTAAATCTTTGCAAGAAATTTATGTCATTGATAGATCCCCCCTCTGGATACTCTTGTGCTTCAAGGTATCTTATCACCTCATGGTACCATGGCTTTTCTGTGTCAGTGTCAAGCTCATATCAATGTGCAGGTTCATCGAATCTTTCAATTGTTATCATAGGGGCTTCGTTGTCCCATTTGACTTTGAACATTGAAGACATGGTTGCCAAAGCGTCAGCCAACTGGTTTTCTTCCCTAGGGAAATGCTCAAAATTAATCTCTTTGAAGTGGGGAATTAGGGATAGCACAAGTTCCTTGTAAGGGATGAGATTAGGGTGTTTGGTGTCCCAATCTCCTTTTACTTGGCTGATCACTAGGGCGGAATCTCTGAATACATCCAAATGCTTGATCCTCAAATCAATAGCAGCTTTCAGACCTAAGATGCATGCTTCATACTCGATCATATTGTTTGTGTAATCGAAGCATAGTCTGGCAGTGAAAGGAGTGTGGCAACCTTCAGGAGAGATAATCACAACACCAATTTCGTTACCTAAGGCATTGGAAGCCCCATCGAATACCATAGTCCATCGGGATCCTTGTTCAGGTTTCGCACAGTCGGTTACCATTATGATGTTCTTATCAGGGAAGTCGAAGTTCATTGACTGGTAATCATTCACAGCTTGATGGGCCAGATGATCTTCTAGTACACTTCCTTTGATGGATTTTTGAGTCGTATACTGAATGTCGTACTCAGTCAAGATCATTTGCCATTTGGCTATCCGTCCGAAAAGGGCAGGTTTCTCAAAGATGTATTTGATTGGGTCCATTTTAGAAATCAACCGAGTGGTATGAGTCAACATATACTGTCTTAGCCAGCGAGCAGCCCACGCCAGAGTGCAACGAGTTTTCTCGAGCAGTGAATATCTGGTTTCACAGTCGATAAAATTTTTGCTCAGGTAATAAATAACATGCTCTTTTCGGCCAGACTCGTCATGTTGGCCCAAAACACACCCCATAGAGTTCTTTAATACCGTCAAGTACATGATCAAGGGTCTTCCTTCAACTGGAGGCATGCTAATAGGAGGTTCTTGTAGGTATTATTTGATTTTGTCAAAGGCAATCTGGCACTCATCGTTCCATCTGACTACCTGATCTTTCTTCAAGAGTTTGAAGAGTGGCTCACAAGTAGCAGTCAAGTGAGATATGAAACGGGCAATGTAATTGAGATGACCCAAGAATCCTCTGACTTCTTTTTCAGAATGAGGGACTGATATTTCTTGGATAGCCTTTACCTTGGCAGGATCAACTTTAATGCCTTTGTTATTGACGACAAAACCTAGAAGCTTTCCAGATCGTACTCCAAACGTGCACTTGTTAGGATTTAACCTCAACTTGTACTTCTTCAGCCTCTAGAATAATTTGTGTAGATGATCGAAATGTTCTTCTTCGGTTTGTGATCTGGAAATCATATCATCCACATATACCTCTATCTCATGATGAATCATGTCATGAAATAACGCTACCATAGCCCTTTGATATGTTGCCTCTGCATTCTTTAATCCGAACAGTATGACCTTGTAGTAGAAGGTGCCCCATTGCATAACGAAAATAGTCTTTTCCATATCTTCGGGAGCCATCCTTATTTGATTATAGCCTGAGAAGCCATCCATGAATGAGAAGACTTTATGCTGAGCAGTATTATCAACTAAGACGTTAATGTGTGGTAGAGGGAAGTCATCCTTGGGGCTTGCCCTATTCAAATCCCTATAGTCTACGCACATGTGAACTTTACCGTCTTTCTTTGGCACTGGAACCACATTGGCAACCCATTGAGGATAAGATGTCACAACTAAGAACCCTGCATCAAATTATTTCATCACTTCAGCTTTGATCTTTTCAGCATATCAGGCCTCATACGACAGACCTTTTGTTAAACAGGAGGACAGTCCTCTCTTGTCGGAAGACGATGAACTACGATGTCGGTATCCAACCCAGGCATATCTTCATAAGACCAAGCAAATACTTCCATATAATCATGCAACATCTGAACCAACCTGCTCTTAACACTTCTTTCCAAATTAGCTCCAATCCTGATTTCCTTCTTATCTGACTCAGTACCCAGGTTGATAACTTCAACTGACTCTTCATGCGGTTGAATAACTTTTTCCTCTTGTAATAGAAGTCTGGCTAGTTCTGCCGGTATGTCACAATCTTCCTCGCCTTCGTCTTCGGCTTGGTTGATAGGACATTCAAAGTCATAGTCGGCAATAATAGAGTTATTGGCAATAAGATCCAGGGTGGATGTGGACATACAAAAGTGTGTGTATGTGTGTGCATGTAAGATACATGACTATTTTTGAAAATGTATTTGAAATAAAGGAAAGACAATGAACACAAATATTTGAATGCAAAAGATTCCAATGTACTGAATGATCATATGATTAGATGAATATAAATAAAACCCTTGAAAAATGGACGAAAATGCCCCGGGCCAGGCACATGGCTGAAAAGTCATTGTTAAAATATTACAGACAATAAGTTCTTGAATTAAAATAAAATAAATAACAAGTATATTACTCCTCAATGAAGTAGATGGGCACAAAGTCCTTTCTATGCCAATTCTTCAGCTCCGTTGTAGTTGGGTACACCCACTCTTCAAATGCAGCTTCTTCTTCAGAATCATCCATGGTGTTAACTTCATGGCTTCCAATGCGGAGAGGTGGCTTTCCAGCACGAGCACGCCTCACTTCCTTCTGAGCTTTAACGATGAATCCCAAACCAAACTTGTCTGCTTTAAATGGGATATTGAGGAGTCGCCCCCAAGTATCGCAGTTTCCTTCTTCAATTTCCGCACGGGCATCCTTGACTGAAACCATCTTTGGCGTGGCCTTAACAGTTTTAGACTCATCGGAAGAACATTTAGTAGCAGCAATAATTAGTGGTACGACCTCAAAGGCTTGACATGGGGTTTCAACGAATTCCTCATCCATCTCTACGTACTTGAAAGAGTTATGGTGGCGGACCATAAACTCCTCTTTTTCACAGACGGTGACTATTCCGCCCTTGACTGGATATTTGAGTTTTTGGTGGAGAGTTGAGGTTACCGCTCCAGCTTTATGGATCCAAGGGCGACCTAACATAGAAGAATAGGCTGGACGAATATCCATAATATAGAAGGTGGAGTTGAAGGTTTGGGAACCCACTTTGATTGGAAGATCTACCTCCCCATGAACAGTCCTCTTTGATCCGTCAAACGCTCTTACAATGATGTTGCTTGGTTTCAATACTAAATCCTCATAGTCAAGACGGTCTAATACCCCCTTAGGTAATACATTCAGAGAAGAACCAGTGTCGACTAGCACATGTGCTAAGGTAGTCCCTTTGCACTCGAATGACACATGTAAAGCTTTATTGTGATTTTTCCCGAGAGGTGTTAAGTCAACATATGAAAATCCCAAGCCATTATCATTTGTCAGGCTAGCCATATAATTCTCAAATTGATCTGTTGTTGTCTCATGGGGGACATGAGCTTTTTTCAGGAACTTGATTAATGTTCGAGCATGGGCATCAGAGCAAAGCAGCAATAACAACATTTAAATCTTAGAAGGGGTTTTCCCTAACTGTTCTACAATTTCGAAGTCGCTTCTCTTGATGAACTTCAAAATCTCGTCCATTTCACGGGCGGAGGGTTCTTCATCAGCTACGTTCTTGGAGGGTACTTTAATCACAACCGGCTCAACAACCTTTTCCTTCCATCTGGTATCGGTACTTGGCTTGGTAGCAGTAATACGGATGGGCGTCCTTCTAATAACTGGTGGTGAGATATTGGATGAAAATATTCTTCCAGTTCTAGTTACTTTGCTTGATCTAGCTATGTTGCTGACATCGTCATCTTTTTCTTCCTCGATCCAAGCATATTGTTTAATCCCATGATATAACACTTCAGCACCGTAATTCCATGGTACCGCTTTATTTGAAGAATAGGGAATCGATCTGAGATTGGTAATGATTAATGAAGCAATAGTGGGTTCACTTGAAATCCTAATAGGACCTTTAGAGGTGATCCTAAGAGGTTTGTTAGAGATAGTAATAATGGAGAGGTCTTCACATTTTTTCATCAAACTCTTGGCAGGTGGAGTCTTTTCAAATAGAATTTCGTAGCTATCTATCAGGCGTTGTATGCCTTTTTTCCAGCCTTTCACATCCATTGAGTTGTCTTGTACAACACACACAGTCTTTTTCACAGCCAGGGAAGATCCCAACTTTCAACATATTGCTTTTGATTACATTCAGCGGAGTAGTCAATTGTTCAACAGAGGCAACAAAAATTGTATTTTCGATAACATTAACACCTTTGTCATGCTTCGGCATTGGAGCGGTAATTACATTCGGTGTTAGAGGAGGATCAAACTCAATAGTCTTGTTATCAATTAAATCCTGGATCTTGTTCTTCAAGGCCCAGCACTGCGAGGCTGTTTGAATGGTAAGCACACTTTGCGTTCGGATTATACTTTGGTGATGAGGTGTCAGGGTCGGCGGGAGGATCGCGCAATGTCACTAAATTAGCCTTGAGCAAATGTTGAAGGGCTTGAGACAGTGACATGCCTAACCTTGTAAATTGTCTTCTTGGAGTTTCAAAATGTTGATGATTTGCAGATGGTCTTGGAGTAGGAGTTAGATTGGAGATTCATACATCATTGACAAACGAACGATCATTCTTCTTGGTATGGGCCCTTCCCACATACACAACATTAACTTCCTTCTTTGCAACAAAATGTTTCTTGATAAGATTGGTGGTGGAGGTAGACGCCACAAAGATCTTCCCACTTTTGATGCCACTCTCAACTCTTTCACCGGTTAAGATTAATTCGGTGAAACCAGAAGAAGAGCAGCCTTCCAACAAATTAAAGAAAGGACCATATAAGGTGCCCATGAACATGTCGATGTGTTCCCTATCGGTCAAGGGAGGTTGGACCCTACTAGCAAGGTCTCTCCACTTTTGCACATATTCCTTAAATCCTTCATTCTTTCCCATGGTCATATCTTGCAATTGAACCCTCGTTGGTGCCAATTCGGCGTTGTACTGATATTGATGGTAGAAGGCAGTAGCTAAATCCTCTTAAGTGTTGATACGAGAACCATCTAAATGAGAAAACCATTCAAGTTATGTTCCAGCCAAGATCTCTTGGAAAAAGTGAACCCATAGCTTCTTATCGGCAGTGTGCGGCTGTATCTTGCGCACATAAGACATCAAATGGAGTTTTGGACAAGAAACCCCATCGTACTTGGAAAAGATTGGTACTTTGAGTTTGTGGGGGATGACTACCCCAGATATCAAACCCAAATCATCAAAATCTAAACTGGGGATGGCTTGGATTTCAACGGCTTTCAACCTGTCTTCTAACTGCTTGTATTTGATATCAGCGGGTGGATATTGCTCGTTGAAATAATCATCATCAGATTCTTGATCATTAGCACATTCAGCCTAAGTGCTTTTGACCTCACCGACCTGGTTCTCGTCCTCTTCAAATGAGTCTCCTCCTACTGGGATTTAACGGATTGTCTCCTTGAATCTTCTACCCATGTTGAGTAGAGCTTTCTTCTTTGGCTTCTTCTTAACGGCCATCAAAGCCATCATATCTTGCTGCCCCTTGGCTAGGGCTAGTAGAGCTTCCTAAAATTGAGAATTCTGGGCTTGGAGATCCGTCACAGTCTTCTCTAGATCCATCTTGCTGAAATCAACAACAGAAAGATAAGGAAACCTATTATGCGAAAGCCTGTCATGTCATGATGCATGGAATATGTACATGCAAATGACTTTCTAAGATAAAAAGACTGAACGCATCCTCTTTGGCGTGAGATAAATGTTCACACTTCGCTATTCTTGTAATTGCTTCGTAAGTTCCAAGACCCTTTTCTCACTAGCATAAAATTGGGCCTCAAAAGTATCGTGTTCTTTCTTCAGCTGGATCCAACCCTTTTGTATGTCTTCGAGAGAGGTAGGCATGTCAGGATAGAGGATAGTGTAGGGAACATCTTCTTCAAGCACAGGCTCCACGATGACTGGTAAGATGGATGGATAAGGCATCACAAGTTTCTGAGCACGAGCTCGCACCCATTTAAGGTAAGGCTCGAGGGGAATGGAATTCTTGTGTCCTAGTGTCTTGCTATCCACTTTGTTCAACAAATTCTAGGCTCGGATAAACCTCTAACGGTAACCTTGATCGTCGCTCTCGTAGTCAAATACCAAACCTTGAATAAGCATCTCGTGTGGACCATCCCTTCGGGCGTAACCAATCTATATTAAGGCTAAACAAGGGTTGTACGTGATACCTCCTCTAATGCCAAGTAAAGGGACATTAGGGAATTCTCCACAACGGTCGATGATAGTAACATTCTCCAAAGAGCGGGAACACCCATGAATATCTGAATGTCTGAGCGTCATCAACCTATATGTGATACAGTGGGAGAATGGACTTGGAGGTTTTGCATTTTGTGTTTGCAAATGTTTCAGTTTAGCAAGAGTCGCCACCGACTTTTTATTTTATCCTAAGGAAAGGTCAAAAAGCAGAGGAAATACCTTTGAGATGTTTTCTTAGATTCGGGGAGTAGATTATGAAAAGGGAAGGTGCAAGCACCCTTTTCATCCATGGTTATCCATGGGCTCTTAGTTACTTGTTTAGATCACTTGCGTTTGCTTTTCAATTTTTTGAAATGGTGCTTTTGTGTGTGGTTTTTTTTCTTTTGAAAATGCTTTGAAAAGAGGCCATCGTCGTGGCAACCTTTGTAATGATTCTTATTTGAATGTATACAAAGGTGTATTGTCTTTTGAAAAAATGTTTCAATGTTTGAAAGTTTGATTTGGGAAATGTTTTTAAATTGTGTTGTGAAGTGTGTTTGAAAAATAAAAAGGATGTTTTTGCAAGTTTTTGATCAAGTAACTAAGAGTTGTCTACCCTATTTTACTCAAAGATCTTTCCTAATGTTTTTTTAACCCTTTTGACAGTGCTGTTTCACCATTGCATTTGGTGAACAACCTTGTGTTAGGATGTTAAACGGGACAGGCGTGGGTCATCGTATAGGACATGATAGCAATTGTGCTAAGTATCTTTAGCAATTTTCCGAGGGACTAGATCATTTTTATGGGCAACCAAGATAGCGTCATTGAGGGACTATGATCTTTTGTTTTGTTTTGTTTTTCCAAAGTACCCAACATGCATACCATGGCCTATTTGTTTAGGCAACCAAGTGGAGATACCTTAAGGGGTGTTTGTGTGCAAGTGTGTTTTATTGCATGCAAGATTTTATCTTGAACTAGGATTTTCTATTTCATTGATTTTATCTTGCCATACACATCCTAATTACTAGCATTTACATTTGAAAGCAATAAAATGCGGAAATGTAAAATTCTACGCTATTACAACATTAGGGGATGGGGATACACATTTGTACATGGGGGTGGTTCAACGAGAAAAATAGATAAGAAAAGAAAATAACAATGGGAAGAAAAAGAGAAAGAGAGAGAGGGATAGCACGCTGCTGAGAGGAAGTCAGAAGTTCTGACCCAGGCCTGCTGCAGGATTATCAACCTATTGGTGAAAAAGTCTGAGTCAGAACTTCTGACTCTGGCACCTGCAAAACAGAAACCTGTTAGTGGGAAGGTCAGAAGTTCTGACCCCCATGCGCTGCAAGACAAAAGTTTGTTAGTGGGGAAGTCAGAAGTTCTGACCCTGCTGGAAATACAATAATTTTCAGAAGTTCTGATATTATTGACAGCAAAACAGGCTTCAGGTGTGCTAACGTCAAAGTCAGAACTTGGCTTCTCCCTGTGCTAGCCAGAACATCTGCAGTTTTATTATTTTTCCACAAAATAGAAGACATGCATAGGACAGTCTCAGTAGGTGTCAAAGTGTTATCAGAGGACAGAACCAATAGGGCCACAGGTAGGTTCTACACTGATTCACTTCCTACTTAAGCATTCAGAGGCATGAAAATCCTCAGAATGCATACAGCAGCAACATGATATTTACATTGTGTTTATTAAGCATGCAAAGCTGATGATGCTTAGCAGTGTAATGTAAGTCAGCAAGTGCTTACCTGGCTGTTAAAAAAATCTGTGAGTGGGAGCTAGCTTTAGCTCTGATGGTGTTCTGGACAGGTTCTTTTTTAGGATGGGTGGATGGAAAAAGTATGTGTATGTATGGTCAGAAACTATATGGGTGTTCTTTGTTCACAAAGCAAACTGGGTATTAATGAAGTTTGGAGGCAGGAAGCTCAAAGTTTGTGAAAATACCAGGGATTTTTGGACAGAGATTCACAAGGTTTTTTCTCTTACTAGAGTTTTCTGTTTCTCCTCTAGCAATTTTTTCTGGATGTTTTTTTTCTTCTTTTTTTCGTGATGGACAACGGTGTCCTATTTATAGGCAAGGCTTTGTGGAATTTTGAACGTTAAATGGCGCCAATACTATGCAGTAGAGGTTAACTTGTTTTTGAAGGAAGTTCATGAAAAGTTATGATGATAGACAACTTTTCAGCCTAGGCTGGAACAGTAAGCAAGGATTGAGGAGAAGTGACACCTATAGGAGAAAAGTGGCGCATAGACCAATGCCTAAACCTGCACATAGGTGTTCAACAAGCCACACGTGGAGATACCCTTTGGATGAATGCTCAGGAGTGGTTGTGAGCATTAATGATCATTAAATGGTGATGCGATTTATCAACATCAAGAATCTTGCAATAGGAGATTTTGCATCATTACCTACAACCTGAGCCAGCAGTTTTGCTTCACCAAAAACAATGTAAACCAAGCTCTGACCTTGGCCTCTTGCTGTCTCAGCAAGTTCTGAGAGTTTTCCAGTATACTCCTTTGATATGCTTTTAAAGACTCTGGACTTAGTGATCCTAATTCAGTATTTTACCCAATCTGCTGATCCCATTACCTTCTGATCCCAGTACGCTCTGAAGGAGTTTCAGGCTTTGTTGCCTTCTTTACACTTCTCTAACAAACTCTGGCTGGACTTTGCGTAACTGCTGAAAGAGCCATGTTCTGATTGAATGTTATGTGTTGAGCCAAGTTCGCAACTTCTGACTGTTCCTTCCTGGAGGTTGGTTCAGAAGTTCAGAAGTGCCATTTTCTTCTTAAACCCCTTCTTTTAGAGAAAATTCTAAGCATTTAGAATTTAGCTTTTCCAAGGCAAAATTTTTACCTTTTAAGCTTGCAAATGAATATTTTGTTCTTGTAAATTGTTTACTTGGAAAGGAATGATAATAAAGGGCTTGGCTTTGTTTAAGAGGAAATCTGAGAGTTCAGGATGAATTCCTGAGGGAGGGAAAATTTTGGGGTACAACAGTTGC
The DNA here is from genome assembly GCA_948472305.1 of Vicia faba. NCBI lineage: Eukaryota > Viridiplantae > Streptophyta > Magnoliopsida > Fabales > Fabaceae > Vicia > Vicia faba. The sequence continues at coordinate 927,384,555 of OX451741.1, read as the reverse complement.
CCCTGTTCAATCTTCTTGGACCTGAAGAGTTAGATTGGCGAATCTGCCTTTCGTGACTTGAAGGTAAAAGAGGATTGGACACTAGTGTGCCCGTAAATTTGCACTCATCAAAATGTAGCTGAGGGAATGGGCTTAAAGATGCCATTTGGAAATGGTAGAATCTTGCTGGAGATGGGCTTAGAGATGCCATCCAAAACTTGTTTGTTGAAAATCAGTAGAATGAACATCAAAATGGTATCCGTATTTGGAACGTATCTGAGTTGTATCTGGAGATTGGGTTCGTATGAGCAAAGGAATGGCGTCTATGTCTAGAGCATATCCGAGCTGCAAATGTATTTGATTCTTGAATGAATATCAGAATGACTGCCGTGTCTAGAGTGTATCTGTATTCCGAATGGGTAACAAAGAAACATCTGTGTAGGGAGCATCTATGTGCTGGGGATAAATTCCGAATGAGTGACAAAATGGCGACTGTGTCTGGCGCGTATCTGGACTGTATCGGAAGTTGAGACTTGTATGAGCAGTAGAATAACTTCCGTGTTTGGAGTGTATATGTACTGTAACTGGGATCTAGACAAGTGACAGAATGACTTCCGTGTCTGGAGTGTATCTGAACTTGAGTTTGATAGCTGAATCTGAATGAGAAATATAATGGCTTCCGTGTCTGGAGCGTATCTAGTCTGTATCTGATTGCTGAAATCTAAATGAGTAATAGAATGACCGCCGTGTCTGGGGTGTATCCATACTGTATCTTGACTTGAAATTCTGAATGAGTAATAGAATGACCTCCGTGTTTGGGGTGTATCCATACTGTATCTGATTCTTGAAATTTTGAATAAGTAATAGAATGACCGCCGTGTCTGGGGTGTATCCATACTGTATTTGATTCTGAATAGTTGTTAACGATAGCTTTTTAATCTTATCCTGAAAAGGGTAGAATGTTAGTTAAAGCACAAAGTTATGTTGCATGATACGTATGATGCCATAAAATGTGTTATATCAATGTTTATGATATATGAATGTAATGGATGTGCACATAAGCTGATTAGCTGTTTTGCTGAGGAAAATAAATCCTTGATAGCCGGAGATAATGAAATTTTTGACTGCTGCCGGGGGAAGTAAATCCTTGACCAATGTCGGGGATTCCAAAAATCTTTGATTGTTGAAGATGAGAAAACCTTGCTGATTACTGTTTGGGATAGAAAATCCCTGGCAACCTGTGGGGATTAACAAAACTTTGACAACCTCTGTGGGGATTTGAAAATCCTTCATGACTTTCCTGGGGAAATAAGGGAAAATCCGACGACCTCTACTGGGGAATTAAAACCTGGGAGGCTTCAAATGGAGAAACGGGAATTAAAATCTTCATTCTGTCGGGAAATAACTCTGTGGGGAGAGTGTTTATTTTGCCGGGGAAATCAGGAGCTTGGGTTGTATGCCAATCTACTGGGGAATTATCCTAGTTGGGGATAAGACAAAAAATTAACTGTTATGTGGTTGATTCTCAGACTTTTAAGATAACCTGCTGGGGAAATTGGGGAAAACTGAATGGTTCCCGCTGGGGATATGATAATTGGAAATTTGACTCCGCTGGGGAAGAAGGTTTCATCTTTGCTGAGGGTCTGTAGTTCAAAGTTTTCGGGATCCACTGGGGATCGGGAGTTTAGATACTTAACTTTGATGGGAATTTTGAAGCTTAACTCCGCTAGGGATATGTACTTCAAGGTTTTAGCTTGGTTGAGGATCTGAATGTCATACTGTAGGGGATTTCTTCTGGAATAGCGTAAAGACGTTTTCCTATACTTTCGACCTACCAGTAATTATCTTTTCTCATTTTGTTTTATTTGTAAGCAGTGATTATATTCAAATGCATATGCTCATTTAATAAATCATTGGACGCTTTCAAAGAAAAGGCAAACAAATTTCTGCATTTTGAAGTATTTTTGTATTAACTTTGTAAGTATTTTTTTTTGTACAGAGGAGACAGACATCCTAGTAAGAGAATGTTGTCGTAAAATTGAGAAAAAAATTTATACAAAAAATATGGCTATGTGTAATAATTCCATGAGGTTCCCATTCTGCTATAGCCTTTACAACTCTGAATATCTTGTCCATTCGTTGCTTCGTCCGCAGATGATTAGATAGATCAGAAGCTTGGAGCTTGGTCATGAAGAGATCGTCCTTAAAGTGATCCGACGAGACATAGTCATACGGTTTAATTCCCTAACTTTTTCCTGAATCGCCCTTTCGAGTTTTAGATCCAACGGGAAACCCTTTTTTGCCCAAGTCGCCCTTTCGGGTTTTCAACTTGCCGGGTGTACCGATTTTTTTTTATCCCTAATTTTTGCCCGAACCGCCCTTTCGGGTTTTCGATTCACCGGGATGCCCATTTTTGCCCAAGTCGCCCTTTCGGGTTTTCAACTTGTCGGGTCATTTTATGCGTAGTATCTTTTGACTAAGTCTGCGTTCGCAGGGTGCAGCAGGTCGTCGCCGTCCATGGTGGTCAGAATCATTGCCCCACCAGAAAAGATGTTCTTGATCACAAATGGTCCTTCGTAAGTAGGAGTCCATTTGCCCCTGGGATCATTTTGGGGCAAGATGATCTTCTTGATTACAAGATCTCCGACTTGATATACCTGACGTCTGACTTTCTTGTTGAAAGCCTTGATCATCCGTTTCTGATACATTTGACCATGACAAACAACAGTAAGTCACTTCTCGTCGATCAAATTAAGTTGATCAAGCCGGGTCTGAATCCAATCGTCTTCACTCAAACCAGTGTCCTTCATAATCCTTAAGGAAGGAATCTGAACTTCCATAGGTAAAACAGCCTCCATGCCATATACCAAAGAAAAGGGGGTTGCCCCGGTTGAAGTACGCGTCGTGGTACGGTATCCGTGGAGAGCAAACAGTAACATCTCATGCCAGTCCTTGTAGGTGACTGTCATCTTTTGAATGATCTTCTTGATATTTTTGTTCGCGGCTTCAACAGCACCGTTCATCTTTGGCCGATAGGGAGATGAATTGTGATGTTGAATCTTGAACTGCTTGCACAGAGCGCTGATCACAATATTATTCAAATTTGTACCGTTGTCTGTGATGATCCTGTCAGGGATACCATACCGGCATATGAGATTCTGCTTGATGAAACGGGTAACCACATTCTTTGTAACGGAGGCGTAGGAAGTTGCTTCGACCCACTTGGTAAAATAATCAATAGCGACCAAGATGAAGCGATGTCCATTGGATGTCGTAGGCTTGATCTCTTCAATCATGTCGATTCCCCACATCGTGAATGGCCAAGGAGCTGTCAGAACCTTGAGAGGAACTGGAGGAATATGTACCTTGTCAGCATAGACTTGACATTTGTGACAAGTACGGGAATGTTGATGACAATCAGCTTCCATGGTAGACCAGTAGTAGCCTGCCCTTAGAATCTTCTTAGCCATCGTATGTCCGCTCAAGTGGGTGCCAAATGTGCCACTATGTATTTCGGTCATGATCAACTCTGCTTCAACATTGTCCACACAACGAAGTAGAACACAATCTTGGTTGCGCTTATATAGGATACCATTGCTCAGGAAGAAGTTGGCAGCAAATCTCCTTAAGAACTTTTTGTCATTGACTGAAGCTCCTTCAGGGTATTCTCGAGTCTGGAGATACCTTTTGATTTCATGAAACCAGGGTTGTTCCACTATTTCTTCGGTATTAATCTCATGACAGTGCGCAGGTTCATCCATTCGCTCGATGGTGATTTGGGGAGCCTCATTATCCCAATTGAGTTTAAACATGGAAGACATTGTAGCCAGGGCATCTGCTAGCTGATTTTCTTCTCGCGGGAAGTGCTCAAAGGTAATCTGCTCGAAATGAGGCAATAATGTCAGGACATGTTCTTTGTATGGGATAAGATTAGGATGTTTAGTATCCCACTCTCCTTTGATTTGATTGATAACCAAAGCCGAGTCCCCAAATACGACCAAAGATTTGATTCCCAAGTCAATAGCAGCCTTGAGACCAAAGATACAAGCTTCATATTCGGCCATGTTGTTGGTACAACTGAAGCAAAGTCGGGCAGTGAAAGGCGTATGGCAACCTTCTGGAGAAATAAGTACCACACGGATACCGTTGCCAAGTGCATTTGAAGCACCATCAAAGTACAAGGTCCATCGGGATCCTTGTTCAGGTCCGTCATACGGTCCGTTACCTTCAATGTTGTCCAATGTCATGATGTCCTCGTCAGGGAAGTCGAACCTCATAGTTGGTAATCTTCGACGGCTTGATGAGCTAGATGGTCAGCTAGTACACTCCCCTTTATAGCTTTTTGGGTTGTGTACTGGATATCATATTCAGTCAGGATCATTTGCCATCTAGCAATTCTTCCGGATAAAGCAGGCTTCTCGAAGATATACTTAATCAGATCCATTTTAGAAATCAACAAAGTAGTATGTGTCAACATATACTGCCTTAGCCGGCGAACAACCCATACCAAAGCGCAACAAGTTTTCTCGAGCAGTGAGTAGCGAGTCTCACAGTCGGTAAACTTTTTGCTAAGGTAATAAATGGCATGCTCTTTTCGGCCAGACTCGTCATGTTGGCCCAGTACGCACCCCATTGAATTATCCAAAACAGTCAGATACATAATCAAAGGTCTTCCTTCGGCGGGTGGCATCAAGATAGGAGGTTCCAACAAATACTCCTTGATTTTATCAAAAGCAACTTGACAATCATTGTTCCATTCAACCACCTGATCTTTCTTCAACAGCTTAAAGATTGGTTCACAGGTAGATGTTAGGTGAGAGATGAACCTCGCAATATAGTTTAAGCGTCCCAAGAAACCTCTAACCTCCTTTTCAGTGCGGGGGGAAGGCATTTCTTGTATAGCTTTGACTTTAGCAGGATCAACCTAAATGCCTTTGTTACTGACGATGAATCCTAAAAGTTTACCGGACCTGACTCCGAAAGTGCACTTGTTAGGGTTCAGTCTGAGCTTATATTCCTTCAATCTGACAAATAGCTTTTGCAGATGGTCGAGGTGTTCTTCTTCTGTCTGTGAACGGGCTATCATGTCGTCTACGTAGACTTCGATCTCATGATGTATCATATCATGAAACAAAGCTGTCATGGCTCGCTGATAGGTTGCCCCGCCATTCTTCAGTCCGAATGGCATTACCTTATAGCAGAAGGTACTCCACTGCGTGACAAAAGTAGTCTTCTCCATGTCTTCGGGGGCCATTTTGATTTGGTTGTTACCCGAGAATCCATCCATGAAAGAAAATACCTTGTGTTGAGCTGTGTTGTCAACCAAGATGTCGATGTGTGGTAGTGGAAAATCATCTTTAGGGCTAGCCCTGTTTAAGTCCCGATAGTCCACATACATTCTGACATTGCCGTCTTTCTTAGGCACGGGCACAATGTTAGCAACCCATTGTGGATAGGAAGTAACAGCCATAAATCCAGCATTGAATTGCTTCATCACCTCAGCTTTGATTTTTTCAGACATGTCGGGCCTCATTCGACGGACCTTTTGTTTGATTGGTGGACAGTCTTCTCTTGTAGGGAGACGGTGAATCACAATATCTGTATCTAGTCCCGACATGTCTTCATAGGACCAGGCAAAGATCTCAACATATTCATTCAGCAACTGAACTAGACGCTCTTTGACACTTGGCTCCAGGTTGGCACCCACCTTAACCTCTTTCTTGTCTTCCTCTGTTCCCAGATTGATGGTTTCTAACAACTCTTCATGGGGCAGAATAGCCCTCTATTCTTGTTGCAAAAGTCTGGCTAACTCTCCAGGCACTTCACAGTCTTCATCACCTTCGTACTCGGCATGATTGACCAAATCTTCAGAGTCACCAAAGGCTAAAGCAGAATAGTCACCCAGGGAATCCGGAGTGGATGGGCACCTGCATTTTGTGAGTGTGAGTGTGTGTAAGGGATAGCCATCCTTAAACAAAACAAAATGTAAAAGGAAAGAAAATGAACACAACAGTTTATAAATGAAAACGTCCAATGATTCACTTAAAAATGGCATATGATAATGAAGAAATCAAGCCCTTACAAATGGAACTATATGCCCCGGGTAAGGCATAAGGTGAAAATAGTGTACGAATTGTTTAATTATTACAGACCAAAATAGGAAATTGTTCGAAGATAAATTACTGGTTGATGAAAGTGATGGGAACGAAGTCTTTCGCTTCCCAGTTGCTTAATCCTCCTTCGACGGTTGGAAAGATCCAATCTTCAAAGTTGTCTTCTTCATCATCATCATCTTCTAAGGCATTAATTCAATGGTGAGTGATTTTTACGGGTGGTCCTCCAGCCCGGGAGCGACGCACAGCTTTCTGGCCAGCAACAGTAAAACCTAATTCGAACTTGTCCATCTTGTGAGGAAAATCAGGAAGTTGCCCCCACACTGTACTCCTTCCTTCTTTGATTACAACCTCCGCATCTTTGAGGCATTGCATCCGAGACACAGGCTTGGAAACGATAGGCACATCAACAATTGTCTTTGCAACTTCGACTTCAAGAGGAACCTCTTCAAAATGTTGGAAAGGCGTTTCTATGAATTCTCCGTCCAACTCCACATAGCGGAAGGATTTGAGGTGACTTATCATGTACTCTTCCTCCCCATGAACCGTTATAATCTTACCCTGAACTGGATACTTTAGCATTTGGTGTAGAGAGGAGGTGACTGCCCCAGTGTTATGGATCCATGGCCTTCCCAACAAGCATGAATATGAAGGACGAATGTCCATCACATAAAAAGTAGAGTTGAAAATTCCTGTACCCACTTTGACTGGAATGTCCATTTCTCTGTGAACCATCCTTTTAGAACCGTCGAAGGATCTAACAATGATGTTACTAGGCTTTAGGGTCAAACCTTCGCAGTCCAACCTGTCCAACGCCTTCTTTGGTAGCACATTTAAAGATGAACATGTGTCAACCAGAACATGGGCAAGTGTGGTTCCTCTGCACTCTACTGAGACATGCAGCGCGTCGTTGTGCTTCCTTCCTTTAGGGGTCAAATCAGCATCGGAAAAACCAAGACCATTATCGGCAGTAAGGCTAGCCACGCACTCTTGAAACTGGTCTACAGAAGTTTCTTGAGGCACGTGTGCCGTCTTTAAAAATTTGATCAAGGCCTTAGCATGAGCCTCAGAGCAGAGTAGGAGAGCCATCATGGAGATTTTAGAAGGGGTCTACCCTAGCTGCTCCACGACATCGTAGTCGCTCTTCTTGATTATCTTTAAGATTTCTTCCATCTCTTTTTGGGTGGTTTCGGGGATAACCACAGTTTGAGCCTTCGTCCTGACAGGTGCTTCTAGTATCCCCTTACCTTTGGTAGCAATATTAGAGGGTCTAACTTCAGGAGCATCAAGTTCTTCAATTACCGGGCTTTGCACAGATGGCTTGACAGGCACAGAAACTCTCGAGAGTCCGAAGACTGCTTGTGGAGGAGCAATCTCCGGAGAGAAGATTCTTCCGCTGCGAGTTATCTTGCTCGTTCCCGCAATATTCCCTATATCAGGGGTTTCATCATCAGAATTCTCTTGGACTGATTCAATCTGCTTGATACCATGGTAGAAGATTTCTCTTCCGTAGTTCCATGGTATCGTCTTGTTAGATTTATACGGGACAGGCCCCAACATGGTGATTTTCAACGACACAAACTTAGGATCAGGCGTAATCTTAACAGGCCTTTTGCAGGTCTTGGAAAGATCGTCGGAGATGGTTATTATGGCAATGTCACTGGTTGGAGTATCAAAGGTAACAGGAGTAACATGAGTGATAGTATCAACAAGAGTCTTTTGAAAGAGGATCTCTTGGGTATCCATCAGGCGTTGGATGCCTGATTTCAGCAGTGGGCAGTCAGCTTGCAAGTTTGAACAGAAGTAACAGTCTTTTCCACAGCCTGGGAATATCCCGGTGTGATCGGTGGGAATGAGAACTGACTGTTTTGGAATGCTGGTTCGCGTTTGCGTTTGTTTTTGCAAAATGTCGCGGTAAGCAAGAGTCGCCACCGTCTTTTATTTTATCTAACAAGGAAAGGACAAAAGCACATAAAAATTCCTTTTTGAGACATTTCTCGGGTTCGGGAGGTAGATTTATAGAAAGGGAAGGTGTTATCACCCTTTCTATCCGTGGTTTTCCACGGGCTCTTAGGTACTTGCTCATTGTGTTTTCAAAAGTTTGCTTTTCTTTGTGTTTGTGGATTTGAAAAGAGTTTTTGTTTTGAAGAGAGTGTAAGTGCGAAAAGTTTTGTTTTGTTTTAAAAGGGAGCAAGTACTTAAGAACCATCTACCTACTCGAAAAAGGAATTAAACTGTGCTAATGTCCTTTAGACAATGCTATCCTACTATTGAGGAGTAGGTAGCATCGTCGTTGGAGTTTTTGGGTCAATTCGATTAAGGGACGTGTGGTCACTAAAGCAATGTTAAGATGCCTTAGTGGTAACCCTAAGGTCTTAGATCATTTTTCCGAGGCAACCGTTTCGAGGCAACTATGATCTTTGGAATGGAGGGAGACCTCTAAAACTTCCTATACTCAATGACCACATTCGAGGCAACCAAGTGAGGTGTACCCTAAGAGTGCGCATGTGCGAGTGTGTTATTTCGGTTAATTTTATCTATACATGTTATGGGTGAGCTATGTTGATTTTAAGTTCATACATTGGATCTTGTCATGCATTCCCTATTATCAAACATCTAACAGTTAATATTGCGGAAATTAATTTGCGGGAAATTAAATCTAAGCTATTACAAGGCGTCGGGTATTTACATCGCCAAAAATAAACCCTTTAATTTAAATTGCGGAAAATAAAAGAAAGCGATAAATAAATAAAGTCCTAATTTAACTATTACATTCCGGAAGCAATTACAATATCGAAAATCAATAGATCGCATGCGAAAAATTAAGACGACGCATTTTTAGGGTTTTGACCCTTTTTTATTAAAGAAAGCATATTTTTGTTATTTTTAATTAAATGGAAATTAAATCTAAGTTAATTAATTAATTAAATGAAAAATATATTTTTTGGATTTTTTATATTTAAGGAAATAAAATAAAAATGATTAGAATTATTAAAAGCCTAATTCTACATTAATTTTAATTTATTGCAAAAAATATTAAAATTGTCCCTAATTAAAAAACTAAATTAATTGATTAATGTTTATTTACAAAAATAAAGTGATGAAATTAAATTTAATAAATAAAAATAATATTTTTTATGTTTTTTTGATTTTATTAAGAAAAATATTAATTATTTGGTTAGTAATTAATTAAGAATAAAAATAACAAGTAAATAAATAAAATATTAAAAGAAAAGAAATAACCAAAGGGGGTGTATTGGGCCCAATCTGGGGGTGGAATCAGCATTTCAGAGGCCCAATATGTCCAAGCCTGCCTTGACTTTTCCCATCCAGTGTGCGCTTGTTGACTTGGAGTATGATGAGCTTGCAATCTGGACCCTTGGATTTGGCCTGGAGGCCATCTGGCGCCTGGATCCATGAGGCCTATGGTGAGCCATGCTTTGGACGCTGTATGGAAATACTTATGGAAAAAATATAACAAGCGATTTGGGGGACCTGGGATTCGAACCCAGGTCCCAAGGGACAATTCAATAGCGCGTTACCAACCCAACTGACCTGCTTAGTTGTTAGAATAATATAAAACAAATATTATATTGACAAAACATTTAATATGCCTGAAAATTAAAAAAATAGCGCGAGATTATGAATGGCCCAATAAGGAAGAGGCACGTGGTCGTCTTCTTCCTTGAACAGCCTGGTTATTTACCTGCAGATTTCATCCGCAGCTAAATCCATGGCTCACTCCTAAAACAAATTCCTGGCCATAAAAATGCAAACTAAAACCACCAATATGTTCGTCTCTTCCTCCTGGTCTCATCCATGTCCAGTATTGGCCTTGATTTTACCTGCAACTAAAAACCCCAAAAACAAGAAGCACGAACCCTAGATTTGGGCATGGCGCTACAGGCTATGAAAATAAAATCAAATAGTGCAGAAAGTTTCGAAATCAAACAAGAATCAAGAATATATCCATGGTTTTTCAAAAAGATGCAAGAATGAGTGGTTTCGATTTCATGTACAGGGATAGGTTCAAGGAGACTTACAATGCGATTTAGGAGGTTTTAAGACTTGATTTTGATTCCAATCGCTTCAGCAGACGTCCAACAAGAGATTAGTGTCAAGTTTTTGCTTTGAATCGAGCCCTAAGATCGTTTTCAGATTCCACTATTTCCAAGCTTTTTTCAAAACTTGTCTGGCCATTTCTGCAGTGTTTAGCTCGTGTTCTCAATGTGTATGGCTTGTGTGTGTATATGGGAATGAATTAGGTCAAGAGTTGGGCTTTCAATCCATGAGTATTGAAGATTGGAGATTTGATATGATCTTCCATTAACAAGTTTCCAAAATTGTACCAATTCTGATTTTTTTATGCACAATAATGCTTGATACGAATTTGATTATGTGTATCTTGGTATCTGAAAGCTGTAGTAATGATCACAAAGATCTCATTCCATTAATTTTTGGATTTTATTTGAATTAATATTGATTTAAAATGAATTAAATCAATAAAAATTAAATAAAATAGAAAAATAAATGATTGGTCATGAAATTGAAGATGGGACACGTGTGTGGTGTGACAAGACCAAATCAAGTGGAAAAAAGTGGGCCTTTTTGTCAAATATTGGAGTTTTGAGGATAGTTGACTTTTGGCAATTTTGGAAAAATGCCCAACTTCAACAATGCATAACTTCTTCAATTTTGAACTTTTGGAAGTGTTCTTGGACTTTTTAGAAACCTTGAGATGTCCTCTAACCAATATGTTTGGCTCATCGCATTTTGGTATTCCATTCTCAAGTTATAAGCTTTGGAAAAAAAGGTGTTTTTGTTAACTTTTAAAAATGACCTATAATGTCCAAATTTGTAACTTCTTGTGAGTGCATTTCTTGATCTTGGGGTGTGAAGATGGATTGTAGGAAATTGCATCCTCTTCAAAATGAGCTTTGGATGGGTCATTTATCATAAAGTATGAGACAGTTATGCTTGGTCAAAGTTGAGTTGACTTTTCCTACAAAACCCTAATTTAGCAACTTTTGAGTCTTGATGAATTTTGAGCAATCCTTGATGAATCATGATCAACCGTTGATCAAATGATGAATTATCCTTAAAAATGAGAATGTTGGCAAAAAATATTGAGGTTTGACTGTATTTAGGTCACAGTTGACTTTTGCCCTAGCATAGTCGATTTTTGGACTTCTTGAGCAATTGACTGACCAAACTTTCTCTGCAAGGCTTGAAATTTGACATGGATGACCTTGAGAGAATATTAGGACATTGGGGAGCACTTGATACCATTTGTATGTGAGGACCTTGATGCAACAAAACCCTAATTTTGAATTGACTGCCTTAGGAGGTGATTTGACTGTCCAACTCTTGAGCCATCTTGAACAACTTGGAGATGATTCTTGACATGTCTTGAGGAATATGGGAGGGAAAATTTTGGGGTACAACAGTTTCCCCTGTTCAATCTTCTTAAACTTGAGGATATAGATTGGCGTTCGGGCCTTTCGTGATCCAAAGGTGGAAGATGATTGAACACTAGAGTGCCCATAAATTTGCACTCGCATGAAGTAGTATTTGTCTTGTGATGTCGGGAATGGGCTTACATATGCCATTTGGATATTGATGATGGGAGATGGGCTTAAAGATGCCATCCGAAGGAGTGTCGATCGCGTAAGAGATTCCTTAGCGAGAGCTTGTATACCTGTTGTTGAGGGAGATTCCGCTGGGGAATGCTGTTCTTTGTCTTAGGAGAAATAGAACTTTAGGAGCTTCGGTCGTCCGTTATTCTACTGAGGAATCATCTTTGTCGAATTTTAGGAGCTTCGGTCGTTCTTTATTCTACTGAGGAATCATCTCTGTTGAAGAGGTGAGAGTGAACTACTATATGGTTGCAACCCAGGCTTCATAGTGATAAGACCGACTGCTATCTGGTCGTAATCCAGGCTTTACAGTGACTTACTGGGGGGATGAGATTAAACTTGCTATCCGGTCGTAATCCAGGCTTTGCAATACCTCACTTCTTATCTGGTCGAAATCCAGGCTTCAGAATAAATCAAGTGGTTATCCGGTCGCATCCGGGCTTCAACTTGAATTTAGGGCACACTAATATCCGGCCGACTCCGGGCTTCTTAGTAACTGTCCATGTAAACTGCTATTTGGTCAGAATCCAAGCTTCACAGTTCCTTGTACCGCTATCTGGTCGTAATCCAGGCTTCACGATGTGTTATACCATTATCTGGTCGAATCCAGGCTTCATGGTGTCACGTACTGCTATCTGGTCGAATCCAATCTTCATAATACCTCACTTCTTATCTGGTCGAAATCCAGGCTTCAGAACAAATCCAGTGGTTATCCGGTCGCATCCGGGCTTCCCTTTGACTGTTGGGTTTACTAGTATCCAGTCGAATCCGGGCTTCATAGTAACTGGCTGGGTAAACTGTTATTTGGTCGTAATCCAATCTTCACAGTTTCCCTTAACACTATCTGGTCGTAATCCAGGCTTCACGATGTATCATACCACTATCTGGTCGAAATCCAGGCTTCATGGTGTTCGGAGGCATCAAGATATTATCCGGTCATACCCGGGCTTCATAACTTTTATTAAAGATATACCACTATCTATTCGTAATCCAGGCTTTGTAGTACTCTTGGTTGCTATCTGGTCGTAATCCAGTCTTCATAACATCTTCTACCATTATCTGGTCGTAATCCAGGCTTCATGGTCTTGTATTGCTTTCTGGTCGTAATCCAGACTTCACAATAACTTGCTGAGCTGTTACCCGGTCGTGATCCAGGCTTCACGGCTTGTGTTTATGATATACCACTATCTGGTCGAATCCAGGCTTCATGGTGCTTACTGAGCTGCTATCCGGTTGTAATCCGGGCTTCACGGCTCACTGGGGAATAAACTATTATCCGGTCGTTCTCCGGGCTTCATAGCTTACTTTTGAGAGATATCACTATCTGGCCGTAATCCAGGATTCGCGGTAGTCTGATATTGTTATCCGGTCGTAATCTGGGCTTCACAATATGCTGTAGAAATCAAGATATTATCCTGGTCGTACCTGGGCTTCATAACTTGAATTTTGATTGTATCTTTCCTGAAAGGTAAAGGTTAGCTGTATGTAATGCATGATATGTATCAGGCAATGATGTTCTCAAAATAAATGTGACTGTATGGTATGATGCGTATATGCATGTAGCATGATGTATGGACATGTAATGTTTTAGCTGGGGAAAATAAATCCCGGAGCTGCTGGAGAATAAAGTTGAATGCTTCGCTTCCGCTGGGGATGATGAACGAAGGTGATAAACTTGCAGGAGAGGATAACTCTGTTGTGGATTAAACTGATTAGGATATTATTCCGAGGGGAATTACTCTGTGGGGAAGAGATGTTCTGCTGAAGATTTTAATGATAAACTCCGCTGGGGATTCCGTTGATAAGCTCCACTGGGGATGGAAAGAACTTCGCTGGGGATGATCTTATGCTTGCTGGGGAATGTCTTTATACTCCGTTGAGGAATATTAAGGCCTTCTGGGAATACCAAACCTTTTTAGCGCTTGATGGTGGATTAACTCTGCTTGAGGAGAGTATTGCTGATTCGTTGCAAGTCTCAGCTGGGGGAGAGCTATCATTATTGTCTTACTCTACGGGGAGTGAAGGTATCTTAGCCATATTCTTCAGCTGAATCTACCTTTGTACCTGGTGAGCAGAGCAGCTGTACAGTTTGGACAATTTTATTACCCCTGTTTCTGCGGGAGAAGGTGCCTGCGGAGGCCTTGTGGATCGAGTATTATCCTAACCTATGAGGTGCTTGGTATCTTTCGATTGAAATGACAAGTCTTCTTCTGGTAGGCAAGTGACGAGATGACGGGACATAGTCGTACGCTTTGATCCCTAATTTTTGCCGGACCGCCCTTTCGGGTTTTCAATCCATCGGGATACCCTTTTTTGCCCAAGCCGCCTTTTCAGGTTTTCGACTTGCCAGGTGTACAGATTATTTCCATTTTTATCCCTAATTTTTTCCTAGGCCAGTCGACCTAGCGGGTCTTTGATTATGCGTAGTATTTTCTGATTATGTCCATGCTCTCAGGATGTAGGGAGGTGTCACTGTCGGTAGTGTTGTGTTGCCATACTACCAGAAGATCTTCGTTTGATCATGCAAGATTTGTTGTTGGAATTCATGTCCAATGCCCCAATTAATTCAGATGGAGATTTGTCCCTGGCTATTTGGCATTTTGAGAGATTCCTTGAATCTTGACTTAACTGCCCCAGATGATGGACAATGATCATGTCGTGCCCCTTGGTTAGAAGTGTTTTTTCCACTTGAGGTGATCCTTTTTATTGAGAAGGTTTTTTTTTGTTCACTAGATATTCGTCGTGCGAATTTCTCTACTGTTGAACAAATAGTCATATGCAAACAATGTTATTTTAAGAATGCAAAGCTTATGTCTGTTTTGAAGTTCTTTGAAAATGCAGTTTTCAATAAAACAAGCGAATTTTTGTAAAATGTGATGTCAACTCAGGACTTTACAGCAAGCCCTACATGAGTCAGGATACCTTTTGTAATAGTATGCTTTCGAACTAACCCATGCTTCAGCTAGGACTTTTAAGGGTTATAACGTGGCCTGGTTCACGGTTTAAGAAACAAAGGATAAAGGCTCAAAATTTATTTGTATCCACCCGCTCTTCGTGATGTTCTTCGATCCTAAACTCAGCTAACCGTGCATTTAGATCCTGTTTGAGTCTTTGCTCTGATATTCCAGTGATGGTTCGGATACTGACAGTTTATTTTGAACAGGCAGTCATTTTTGTTGAGAGTTTGTAGGATATCTTTCTTTTTGATTTTATTATCCCTGTCTTTTTCCTGAACTGTTTCTTTTTGTGATTACAGTCAGCGGGATGCCCCAATTTTTCTTAAGTCTCCTTCACAGATTTTGACTTATTGGGCTCTTTATTTTGAGAGATAATGACTGCTTGCCCTTACGATTATACGGAACCAACACCGTCTTTTGTTTTGGAAGGACTTCTTTGATGCCATTCATTGTGCACCTGGATCAACTGAGAAAACTACCCTGCCCCAGGTTATAATTAAGGGTTTTAATTTATGAAAAGAAAAACTCCAACTTCTTTGGCTCAAAGGGGTTGATTAGGGATTATCTTCCTTATAACTCCACTGTTTAGGATTTGAAACAATGCCTGTACCTCGTCAGCGGGGTCTATTCAAAAGCATACTGTAGAGATCGTGGCATCGTTTTCATCATCCTCCCTCTAAAGGCTTGGAGTTTTTTTTAATCGAGAGTTAAACATCATAAAAAGGAAATACGAAGAAATTTAAGCATAGTGAAAACAATTAATTCAAAACAGACACGTGTAATGCATTAATGAAATAAAAAAGTTTGACATGATAACAATTGTTTGAATAAGGAAAGAAAAATACAACTTCAGAATTCAAATGAACAAAAGTCTTTTAGTTTGAACTAGTCATCTCAGGTGGAGAACCCTCAGCGGAAGATTTTCATCTCGCCATCCGGCATGAATTCCAGCACTCTTCCGTCAATCAAGTCTTGGATCTTGTTTTTCAAAGTCCAACAGTCGTCGGTGTCATGTCCAGGACTATGGGAGTGGTATACACAAAATGCGTCGGGACGATAGCCAGGAGCAGAGGTATTGGGATTCCGGGGAGGATCCTTTAAAGTAATCAGATTGACCTCCAACAAGCGTTTCAGTATTAAAGATGATGGTATATCAGTCTCAGAGAAATGTCTTCCAGATGCATTTTGCTTACGCCGATTGCCCCGTTAGCGAGGTTGTTGCTGGGCTTGTGACCCTGAAGCAAGCTGGGGAGCTTTTCCCTTGTATTCTTGTCTCGAAGGAGGTTGAATGATGATTTGATCTTCAACCCTAGTTGTTTGCCCCACTTGGTTATTTTGAAGGAGCTTGTTGACGAGGACCCTGAGCTCTTCTTGTCTTTGAGCTAGGTCTTGAATGAGATCCATCTGGCCCACCAGTTGTCCCATCATATGGATCTTCATTGTTGCTAACTCGATTTGTAGCCCTTCCAACTGATCATTCCTGATGCCGCCTGGATTCCCTAGGACCAAGCCCCTTGTGAGGAGAGCTTTTATTTCTTCTTGCCCCTGGGATAGGTTCAAGAACATTTCTTAAAGTTGAGCGTTTTGAGCCCGGAGATCTTGGTTGTCTTGTTGGAGAGCCATTGCTGAAATAAACAGCGAGAACATGAGAGCCCTGTAAAGGGTACCTGTTTATGAAGTGCATGGGATGAAATGTGTATGATTTATGATTTGAAAGACAATCGGGATTCAAATTTGTAAACAAGAAAGGAAACACACTTTATTAGATTTAAACTTCAAAACTTAAATTATTCAACAAACTTCCCTTAAGGCGTTACAAGAATGGAAATAATGAAAAGTAAAATAAAAACTGTAAAAGAAATCATCAAAGGTCCATCAATGCTCCTATGGTCTCTTCCTATCAGTGCAGACATAATCGTTGAGAATCCGCTCATTCTCTAACTGCCTAGTCAACCTCTGGATCTTCTGCTCCTGCTTGTTGAACTTCTCCCGATAAGAATCCCGTTCTTCCCGCAGTTGCATCCAATATCTCTTCAGTTCCCCAATGTCAGTGGGCATGTAAGGATGGAGAATGGTTGGAAGAACTCCTTCTTCATTAGCAACTTCAAGAGTGACAGGCCAGACATCTTCATAAGGCATACCTAGATTTTGGGTACGGATACAGACCCATCTGAGATAAGGCTCCACTGGCAGTGAAGTCTTTGGGCCCAGCTCATGTGGATCAGATTGGTGAACTCTATCCCAGGCCTTTATGAATCTACGATGTTGCTCGCCGCTATCCCCTTGAAAATCAAAGATGATATGAGGCATTAGCAGCTCGTGAGGTCCTTCTCTTCTGGCTCTGCCAAACTGACAGAGAGCTAAGCATGGGTTGTAAGAAATTCCTCCATGGGTCCCTATCAATGGAACATTAGGATACTCCCCATAGCGATTAATGATAGTCACCCCATCCATACTCTTGAGAGTCCAGATAATGTCATTATGAGAAAGAGACATCACCCTATAAGCCCAACCCATTCCTTCTTTGTTCTTTAGCACCGACTTGGGGAGGTGCGAAATAAACCACCTCGACAATAACGGAGCACATCACATCAAGGTTCCCCGCTTTCGAGCAGTACGAGCATAGAGCTGATGAAGAATGTCACCCAAGAGAGTAGGTACAGGGTTCTGAGAGATGAAGATCTTTATGGTATTCACATCAACAAAAGTCTCAGGATTTGGAAACAATACTAAGCCATAAATCAGAAGAGCCAGAATATCCTCGAACGCCTTAAAGTCTAGGCTATCCCAGAAGTAGTTAGCCTTGCCAACCAAGAACTTAGTCAGCAAACCCTTAGCTCCACTTCTAGTCTCCCAATTAGCCATTACCTCCTCTTTGGTCAAATGAAGGGCTGCAGCAATTTGTTTGGGCCTAAGGGTCTTCTCCCAACCAGTAAACGGAGTCTGCTCCAGAATAGAGATACCGAGCAGCTCATAGAACTCTTCTAGGGTGGGAACCAGTTGGAAGTCCTAGAAAGTGAAACAATGGTACATCAGATCATAGAATTGGACCAGGACACTCATCATCTGCTCGTCCAATTTGGAGGTGACCAAACTGAGAAGAGAACCATGCCTCCTGATGAAGGAAGTAGTGTCAGGCATCTTGGCGACCAACTCTTTAAGCAAGGTAGGGACTTGGACAAAGTTGATCCGGATGGTATTCTTACGCATGGGCATCATGATGACCTACAAAACAGAGCAAAGATGAAACCCTCCTGTCTTTGAAATAGGTTAGTCCTTATGCAAGATGTATGCAATGTTATGATGTCATGATGTCATGATAGTAAGCACACCACAAGTATCCACAGATAGCAAACATGGTAAAGGCACAAAAGTCACACTGAGAGCCCTTAGATTTCAGGCTGGCATGGAGCTTAGGTACTACCCTCTTTCAGTTCAGTTGGTTTAAACCTGTCCTAAAAATAGTAACCGGGTTCTAGAGGATCTCAATATCACTGACTACCCTCAATCCGTCATAATTCCAGTTTAGCAACCTTTTCTTGCGGCCGGAATCATCGTGAGAGTTTAGTCTCAATGAGTGTAACATACTGCTACTGTTCTATGGCCAAGTTGGTCAATTTAAGGTTCTAGGGTCAGTTGGGGCTTAATGACCCCTTAGAAGACCCATATTCTCCTCGTTCCAACACAAGGGATATCGGTATAGACTAAAGTGCCACACCAATGTAGCTACTGCTTCATCCGTATCGGTCTACGCCATACATATCCCTCACAGTTTATTGCTACTTACCTAAAGGGTATCCCCAGATCCGGGTTGGGATCTATAAAACTCCGATACAAGCCCACAAAATTAAAGCATACAAAGCATACAATTAAAAACACAATGATCTAATCCTAAGGTACACCCCACTTATTAATAGTCCCCAGCAGAGTCGCCAGTTCTGTGATCAGTGGGAATAAGAACTGACTGTTTTGGAATGCTGGTTCGCGTTTGCGTTTGTTTTTGCAAAATGTCGCGGTAAGCAAGAGTCGCCACTGTCTTTTATTTTATCCAACAAGGAAAGGACAAAAGCACAGAAAAATTCCTTTTTGAGATATTTCTCGGGTTCAGGAGGTAGATTTATAGAAAGGGAAGGTGTTAGCACCCTTTCTATCTGTGGTTTTCCACGGGCTCTTAGGTACTTGCTCATTGTGTTTTCAAAAGTTTGCTTTTCTTTGTGTTTGTGGATTTGAAAAGAGTTTTTGTTTTGAAGAGAGTGTAAGTGCGAAAAGTTTTGTTTTGTTTTAAAAGGGAGCAAGTACTTAAGAACCATCTACCTACTCGAAAAAGGAATTAAACTGTGCTAATGTCCTTTAGACAATGCTATCCCACTATTGAGGAGTAGGTAGCATCATCGTTGGATTTTTCGGGTCAATTCGATTAAGGGACGTGTGGTCACTAAAGCAATGTTAGGACGCCTTAGCGGTAACCCTAAGGTCTTAGATCATTTTTCCGAGGCAACCGTTTCGAGGCAACTATGATCTTTGGACAAGAGGGTGACCTCTAAAACTTCTTATACTCAATGACCACATTCGAGGCAACCAAGTGAGGTGTACCCTAAGAGTGCGCATGTGCGAGTGTGTTATTTCGGTTAATTTTATCTATACATGTTATGGGCGAGCTATGTTGATTTTAAGTTCATACATTAGATCTTGTCATGCATTCCCTATTATCAAACATCTAACAGTTAATATTGCGGAAATTAATTTGCGGGAAATTAAATCTAAGCTATTAAAAGGCGTCGGGTATTTACATCGCCAAAAACAAACCTTTTAATTTAAATTGCGGAAAATAAAAGAAAGCGATAAATAAATAAAGTCCTAATTTAACTATTACATTCCGGAAGCAATTACAATATCGGAAATAAATAGATCACATGCGAAAAATTAAGAAGATGCATTTTTAGGGTTTTGACCCTTTTTTATTAAAGAAAGCATATTTTTGTTATTTTTAATTAAATGGAAATTAAATCTAAGTTAATTAATTAATTACATGAAAAATATATTTTTTAGATTTTTCATATTTAAGGAAATAAAATAAAAATGATTAGAATTATTAAAAACCTAATTCTACATTAATTTTAATTTATTGCAAAAAATATTAAAATTGTCCCTAATTAAAAAACTAAATTAATTGATTAATGTTTATTTACAAAAATAAAGTGATGAAATTAAATTTAATAAATAAAAATAATATTTTTTTATGTTTTTCTGATTTTATTAAGAAAAATATTAATTATTTGGTTAGTAATTAATTAAGAATAAAAATAACAAGTAAATAAATAAAATATTAAAAGAAAAGAAATAACCAAAGGGGGTGTATTGGGCCTAATCTGGGGGTGGAATCAGCATTTCAGAGGCCCAATACGTCCAAGCCTGCCTTGACTTTTCCCATCCAGTGTGCGCTTGTTGACTTGGAGTATGATGAGTTTGCAATCTGGACCCTTGGATTTGGCCTGGAGGCCATCTGGCGCCTGGATTCATGAGGCCTATGGTGAGCCATGCTTTGGACGCTGTATGGGAATACTTATGGAAAAAATATAACAAGCGATTTGGGGGACCTGGGATTCGAACCCAGGTCCCAAGGGACAATTCAATAGCGCGTTACCAATCCAACTGACCTGCTTAGTTGTTAGAATAATACAAAACAAATATTATATTGACAAAACATTTAATATGCGTGAAAATTAAAAAAATAGCGCGAGATTATGAATGGCCCAATAAGGAAGAGGCACGCGGTCGTCTTCTTCCTTGAACAAACTGGTTATTTACATGCGGATTTCATCCGCAGCTAAATCCATGGCTCGCTCCTAAAACAAATTCATGTCCATAAAAATGCAAACTAAAACCACCAATATGTTCGTCTCTTCCTCCTGGTCTCATCCATGTCCAGTATTGGCCTTGATTTTCCCTGCAACTAAAAACCCCAAAAACAAGAAGCACGAACCCTAGATTTGGGCATGGCGCTACAGGCTATGAAAATAAAATCAAATAGTGCAGAAAGTTTCGAAATCAAACAAGAATCAAGAATATATCCATGGTTTGTCAAAAAGATGCAAGAATGAGTGGTTTCGATTTCATGTACAGGGATAGGTTCAATGAGACTTACAATGCGATTTAGGAGGTTTTAGGACTTGATTTTGATTCCAATCGCTTCAGCAGACATCCAGCAAGAGATTAGTGTCAAGTTTTTGCTTTGAATCGAGCCCTAAGATCGTTTTCAGATTCCACTATTTCCAAGCTTTTTTCAAAACTTGTCTGGCCGTTTCTGCAGTGTTTAGCTCGTGTTCTCAATGTGTATGGCTTGTGTGTGTATATGGGAATGAATTAGGTCAAGAGTTGGGCTTTCAATCCATGAGTATTGAAGATTGGAGATTTGATATGATCTTCCATTAACAAGTTTCCAAAATTGTACCTATTCTGATTTTTTTATGCACAATAATGCTTGATACGAATTTGATTATGTGTATCTTGGTATCTGAAAGCTGTAGTAATGATCACAAAGATCTCATTCCATTAATTTTTGGATTTTATTTGAATTAATATTGATTTAAAATGAATTAAATCAATAAAAATTAAATAAAATAGAAAAATAAATGATTGGTCATGAAATTGAAGATGGGACACGTGTGTGGTGTGACAAGACCAAATCAAGTGGAAAAAAGTGGGCCTTTTTGTCAAATATTGGAGTTTTGAGGATAGTTGACTTTTGGCAATTTTGGAAAAATGCCCAACTTCAACAATGCATAACTTCTTCAATTTTGAACTTTTGGAAGTGTTCTTGGACTTTTTAGAAACCTTGAGATTTCCTCTAACCAATATGTTTGGTCTCATCGCATTTTGATATTCCATTCTCAAGTTATAAGCTTTGACAAAAAAAGGTGTTTTTGTTGACTTTTAAAAATGACCCATAATGTCCAAATTTGTAACTTCTTGTGAGTGCACTTCTTGATCTTGGGGTGTGAATATGGATTGTAGGAAATTGCATCCTCTTCAAAATTATATTTTTATGGGTCATTTCTAATAAAGTATGTGAAAGTTATGCTTGGTCAAAGTTGAGTTGACTTTTCCTACAAAACCCTAATTTAGCAACTTTTGAGTCTTGATGAATTTTGAGCAATCCTTGATGAATCATGATCAACCCTTGATCAAATGATGAATTATCCTTCAAAATGAGAATGTTGGCAAAAAATCTTGAGGTTTGACTGTATTTAGGTCACAGTTGACTTTTGCCATAACACAGTCGATTTTTGGACTTCTTGAGCAATTGACTGACCAAACTTTCTCTGCAAGGCTTGAAATTTGACATGGATGACCTTGAGAGCATATTAGGACATTGGGGAGAACTTGAGACCATTTGGATGTGAGGACCTTGATGCAACATGAAACCCTAATTTTGAATTGACTGCCTTAGGAGGTGATTTGACTGTCCAACTCTTGAGCCATCTTGAACAACTTGGAGATGATTCTTGACATGTCTTGAGGAATATGGGAGGGCAAATTTTGGGGTACAACACTCGGATTTCATCAAATTCACTTTAATCACTGGTAACGGAGTCATTAATTCATTAACGGTGGTGACATGAAGATCTTCCATAACAGCATGGACATTATGACCGTGCTTGGGCATTGGGGCAGCTATCACATTCGACTTTTCGGGCACATCGAATTCTACTTCCTTGGCGTCTATCAGGTCTTGGATCTTGTTTTTAAGAGCCCAACAATTGTTGGTATCATGCCCTACACTGTCATAGTGGTATGCACATTTTGCATTGGAGTGATAATAAGGAGAAAAGGTAATAGGGTTTTTCGGCGCTTCTTTCAAGTTCGTGAGATTCAGCTTTAACAGATGAGGGAGGACTTGAGCCGGTGTCATGTTGATTCGGGTGAATTTCTGTTGTGGCCTTTCTACCCTTTGTTGATTAACTCTTGGTTGATTGTTGCGAGGTTGATCGATTGAAGAGTTTTGGATCATCACAACTCCCACTATTGGTCGGCGCTCTGTTCTTCCTTGGTTTCTCTGGTTGTGAACAGCAGAAACTTCCTTCTTAGCTGGGAAGGTCTTCTTAATAGCAATGGAAGCGGATGCATCTTTCTGAATTTTACCACTTTTAATGCCAGCTTCGACCCTTTCACCGGTCAGAATTAATTCGGTGAATCCCGCAGATGAACTGCCAATTAAATGATTGAAGAATGGACCTGACAGAGTGCCTAAAAATATGTCAACCAGCTCTCTATCCGACAATGGTGGCTGCACCCTTCCAGCCAAATCACGCCACTTTTGGGCATATTTCTTAAATCCCTCATTAGAGGCCATACCCATACTTTGTAGCTGAGTACGAGTAGGCGCTAAATCTGCATTGTATTGGTATTGTCGGTAGAAAGCAACAGCTAAATCTTCCCAGTTATGAACATCCGATCTCTCAAGCTGATAGAACCAGTCCAATTGCGTGCCTGACAAACTATCTTGAAAAAAGTGGACCCAAAGATCCTTATCAGAGGAGTGAGGTTGGATCTTTCTGACGTAGGATCTCAGATGCATCTTCGGACAGGACAAACCATCATACTTAGCAAATGTAGGAACTTTGAACTTGGGAGGAATGACGATCCCAACGACTAACCCGAGTTCTTCGAAGTCTAACCCAGGTACCCTTTGCAACTCCATGGCTGCCAATCGATCCTCAAGATTTTTATACTTATCATCCGCTGGCGGGTATTGCTGTTCGGAGTAATCTCCATCCTCTTCCTCTTCTTCTTCTTCAACTTTAGATTCAGAAGGCATTGCAACTCCTTTTCCTTTACCAACCCCTTCGTCAGACGTCGAGGGGAATTCCAGAACTCTCCTAGCTTGAGGCTCAAATCTCCTTCCCATAGTGGCTACCCCAACTATTTTCTTTTTCTTCCTTTCTGGTTCCTTCTCTTTCTCTAACAGTGCTTTTAGATCCTCTTGACCCTTTGCTAAGGTCATGAGGAGTTGCTGGAATTGCGAATTCTGTGCTTGCAGATCCTTAACCGTCTGCTCCAAATCCATCTTGCTGAAATAAACAGCAAAAAGATAAGGAAACCTGGTGTGAAGACCTGTTTATGCATATGATGAATGATATGTTATTCATGTAATGCATTCAAGGATTCAGAAATTCAAATTTGTTGCAAACAAAAAGAACACACGTCATATTAATAAGAATTTTGTTAGTACATAAATGCCCCATGGGAAAATATTACGAAATTCTTAATGTAAAAAGACATTGCGCATCCTCTTTGGCGCGATGTAAGTGTTGAGAGTTTCCTCCTCATGAAGTCGGCGGGTAAGCTCAAAAACCTTCTTACTGCCATAGAAGCTGGCTTCAAAAGTATTCTGTTCTTCTTTGAGTTGTATCCAACTCTTTTGTAATTCTTCCAATGATGTTGGCATGTCTGGATGTAGGAGGGTGTATGGAACCTCTCCTTCCATAACAGGCTCTTTGATCACGGGGAGAATGTGAGGGTATGGCATCATAAGATTCTGGGCGCGGGTTCGTACCAACTTGAGGTAGGGCTTAAGGGGGATGGAATTCTTGTGCCCCAGTGTCTTACTATCCACTTCGTTGGGCATCCTCCAAGCTCGGATAAACCTTTGTTGAAGTCCTTGCGCATCGTTGTCGAAGTCAAAAACTAGGTCAGGAATCAGCATATCATGAGGACCATCCCTCCGGGCATATCCAAACTGCCTTAGTGCTAAACAAGGGTTATAGGTGATGCCTCCCCTAATGCCAAGTAATGGGACATTAGGGAATTCCCCACAACGATCAATGGTGATGACATTTTCTCTGGACCGAGAACACCAATGAACATCAGAATGTTTGAGGGTCATCAACCGTTGTGACCACCTCAAACCCTGCTCATTCTTCAAAACTGATTGGGGAAGGTGAGAAATAAACCACTTTGCTAGAAGAGGAGTACAACACATGAGAACACCTCTTTTCCTTATTGTTCGTGTGTAAAATGAGTGTAGGATGTCCCCAAGCAATGTAGGCACAGGATTCTGAGATATGAAAATCTTGACAGCATTCACATCTATAAGTTGATCAGGGTTTGGGAACAAGACCAACCCATAGATGAGAAGTGCCACAATCTCCTCAAAGGCTTGTAGATCTAGAGAATTCCAGCACTCTTGTGCCTTCTCAAACAGAAACTTTACCAAGAAACCCTTGACACCACTCCTGGTTTCCCAATGACCTTTGATATCAGATGGTTGCAAGTGTAAGGCTTGAGCAACATCTTCAGGCTTTGGTTATCTTTCCGTACCGTTGTAGGGTAGTTGATGGAGAATAGGAATCCTCGGGAGTTGAGAAAATTCCTCCAAAGTAGGTACTAGTTGGTAATCAGGGAATGTGAAACAGTGGTGTATGGGGTCAAAGAACTTTCACCATGTCTTCTTCAATGTTGGAGTTGACCAAGTTGAGAAGTCTACCATGTCTTTCACTAAAGAGAGAATTCTCTGGAATCTTGGAAGTAAGCTCCTTGAGTTGAGGAGGGATTCTCACAAGGTTGACTTGAATTGTTTTCCTGCGAAGAGATTCCATGACCTACAAAACAAGAACAAAGATGAAGATCCAAACCCTTGAAATGGTTAGTGGATGCATATGATGCTTTATGATGTTCATGATGTATGCACAAGCATATGTATAAACAAGTCACACAAGATCCTAGTTTTAGGCTTGCATGAGGTTTCATAGGTAAGTACCCTCTTGAAGTTAGTTGGCTCAACCTGTCCTATAAATAGTAACCGGGTTCTAAGGAGCTCAATATCACTGGATTATTTTCTATGTTCATTGTTTTGGTTTAGCCACTTAACTGGCGACCAAAATATTCCAAGAAAACAACCCTCAATGAGTGTAGTATCGAGTATCTACCAACTTCGGACTGCACCAAAGCCGGTCATCTCACTACCCCTAATAAGGCCAAGATGGTCAAGTAAGGTTCTAAGAGTTCATTAGTGCTTCATGACATCACTTAGCGGCCCCGTATTCTCTTTGATTAACTCAAAGGCTACCGGTACTCACAAATATGTCGCACTAATATAGCTATTGCTTCAACCATGTCGGTATACCCCACACAGTTTCCACAACGTATTACTATTTGCCTATGAATGTTTCCCAAAAATCTGGGTGGAGGATTCAAAACCCAAACAAGAGAACCAAATGTAAAGCAATCAAAGCAAACAAGATAACCATGCAAAGGTGATCTAAACCCTAAGGTTACTCCACTTTTAGAATCTTCCCCAGCAGAGTCGCCAGTTCTGTGATACGGTGGGAGAACTGACTTGGAGGTTTTGCGTTTTGTGTTCGCAAATGTTTCGGTTTAGCAAGAGTCGCCACCTACTTTTTATTTTATCCTAAGGAAAGGTCAAAAAGCACATGAAAGACCTTTGAGATGTTTTCTTGGATTCGGGGAGTAGATTATGAAAAGGGAAGGTGCAAGCACCCTTTTCATCCATGGTTATCCATGGGCTCTTAGTTACTTGTTTAGATCACTTGCGTTTTCTTTTCAATTGTTTGAAATGGTGCTTTTGTGTGTGGTTATTTTCTTTTGAAAATGCTTTGAAAAGAGGCCATCGTTGTGGCAACCTTTATAATGATTCTTGTTTGAATGTATACAAAGGTGTATTGTCTTTTGAAAAAATGTTTCAATGTTTGAAAGTTTGATTTGGGAAGTGTTTTTAAATTGTGTTGTGAAGTGTGTTTGAAAAATAGCAAGGATGTTTTTGCAAGTTTTTGATAAAGTAACTAAGAGTTGTCTACCCTATTTTACTCAAAGATCTTTCCTAATGTTTTTTTAACCCTTTTGACAGTGCTGTTTCACCATTGCATTTGGTGAACAACCTTGTGTTAGGATGTTAAACGGGACAGGCGCGGGTCATCGTATAGGCCATGATAGCAATTGTGCTAAGTATCTTTATCAATTTTCCAAGGGACTAGATCATTTTGTATTGGAAACCAAGATAGTGTCATTGAGGGCTATGATCTTTTGTTTTGTTTTGTTTTGCCAAAGTACCCAACATGCATACCATGGCCCATTTGTTTAGGCAACCAAGTGGAGATACCTTAAGGGGTGTTTGTGTGCAAGTGTGTTTTATTGCATGCAAGATTTTATCTTGAACTAGGATTTTCTATTTCATTTATTTTATCTTGCCATACACATCCTAATTACTAGCATTTACATTTGAAAGCAATAAAATGCGAAAATGTAAAATTCTACGCTATTACAACATTAGGGGATGGGGATACACATTTGTACATGGGGGTGGTTCAACGAGAAAAATAGATAAGAAAAGAAAATAACAAGGGGAAGAAAAAGAGAAAGAGAGAGAGGGCTAGCGCGCTGCTGAGAGGAAGTCAGAAGTTCTGACCCAGGCCTGCTGCAGGATTATCAACCTGTTGGTGAAAAAGCATGAGTCAGAACTTCTAACTCTGGCACCTGCAAAACAGAAACCTGTTAGTGGGAAGGTCAGAAGTTCTGACCCCCATGCGCTGCAAGAAAAAAGTTTGTTAGTGGGGAAGTCAGAAGTTCTGACCCTGCTGGAAATAAAATAATTTTCAGAAGTTCTGATATTATTGACAGCAAAACAGGCTTCAGGTGTGCTAACGTCTAAGTCAGAACTTGGCTTCTCCCTGTGCTAGCCAGAACATCTGCAGTTTTATTATTTTTCCACAAAACAAAAGACATGCCTAGGACAGTCTCAGCAGGTGTCAAAGTGTTATCAGAGGACAAAACCAACAGGGCCACAGGTAGGTTCTACACTGATTCACTTCCTACTTAAGCATTCAGAGGCATGAAAATCCTCAGAATGCATACAGCAGCAACATGATATTTACATTGTGTTTATTAAGCATGCAAAGCTGATGATGCTTAGCAGCGTAATGAAAGTCAGCAGGTGCTTACCTGGCTGTTAAAAAAATCTATGAGTGGGAGCTAGCTTTAACTCTGATGGTGTTCTGGACAGGTTCTTTTTTAGGATGGGTGGATGGAAAAGTATGTGTATGTATGGTCAGAAACTATATGGGTGTTCTTTGGTCACAAAGAAAACTGGGTACTAATGAAGTTTGGAGGCAGGAAGCTCAAAGTTTGTGAAAATACCAGGGATTTTTGGACAGAGATTCACAAGGTTTTTTCTCTTACTAGAGTTTTCTGTTTCTCCTCTAGCAATTTTTTCTGGATGTTTTTTTTCTTCTTTTTTTCGTGATGGACAATGGTGTCCTATTTATAGGCAAGGTTTTATGGAATTTTGAACGTTAAATGGCGCCAATACTATGCAGTAGAGGTTAACTTGTTTTTGAAGGAAGTTCATGAAAAGTTGTGATGATAGACAGCTTTTCAGCCTAGGCTGGAACAGTAAGAAAGGATTGAGGAGAAGAGACACCTATAGGCGAAAAGTGGCGCATAGACCCATGCCTAAACCTGCACAAAGGTGTTCAACAAGCCACACATGGAGAGACTCTTTGGATGAATGCTCAGGAGTGGTTGTGAGCATTAATGAGCATTAAATGGTGATGAGATTTATCAACATCAAGAATCTTGCAATAAGAGATTTTGCATCACTACCTACAACCTGAGCCAGCAGTTTTGCTTCACCAAAAACAATGTAAACCAAGCTCTGACCTTGGCCTCTTGCTGTCTCAGCAAGTTCTGAGAGTTTTACAGTATACTCCTTTGATATGCTTTTAAAGACTCTGGACTTAGTGATCCTGCTTCAGTATTTTACCCAATCTGCTGATCCCATTACCTTCTGATCCTAGTACGCTCTGAAGGAGTTTCAGGCTTTGTTGCCTTGTTTACACTTCTCTAACAAACTCTGGCTGGACTTTGCGTAACTGCTGAAAGAGCCATGTTCTGTTCAAAGGTCAAGTGCTGAACCATGTTTACAGTTTCTGATTGAGTTGGTGTAACTGCTGAAAGAGCCATGTTCTAATTGAATGTTATGTGCTGAGCCAAGTTCACAACTTCTGACTGTTCCTGCCTGGAGGTTGGTTCAGAAGTTCTGAAGTGCCATTTTCTTCTTAAACCCCTTTTTTTAGAGAAAATTCTAAGCATTTAGAATTTAGCTTTTCCAAGGCAAAAGTTTTACCTTTTAAGCTTGCAAATGAATATTTTGTTCTTGTAAATTTTTTACTTGGAAAGGAATGATAATAAAGGGCTTGGCTTTGTTTAAGAGGAAATCTGAGAGTTCAGGATGAATTCCTGAGGGAGGGTAAATTTTGGGGTACAACACTATGTGACCACTTTGAACCTTGCTCATTCTTCAATACAGATTGGGGAAGATGTGAAATAAACCATCTTGCCGAAATATTAGTACAACACATAAGGATACCTCTTTTCCTCATGGTGCGAGTGTGAAAGGAATGTAGGATGTCCCCTAGAAAAGTAGGCACCAAATTACGTGACATGAATATTTTGACGGTGTTCATATCTATGAGTTGGTCAGGATTTGTGAACAAAACCATCCCATAGATGAGGAGAGCCACAATTTCCTCAAAGGCTTGCAAATCCAAAGAGTTCCAACAGTTTTGGGCTTTCTCAAACAAGAACTTTTCTAGGAAACCCTTGACACCACTCCTTGTTTCCCAACTAGTTGTGATTTCAGATGGTTGCAAGTGTAGATCTTGAGCAATCTCTTATGGCTTTGGATCTCTTTCCGTACCATTGAAAGGTAGTTGATCGAGAATGGGAATCCTCAAGAGTTGGGAGAATTCTTCCAATGTTGGTACAAGTTAATAATCGGGAAATGTGAAGCAATGGTGTAAAGGATCAAAGAATTGAAAGAGCACCTTCATCATGTCTTCATCAGAGTTGAAGGTGACCAAGTTTAGTAGGCGACCATGTCTTTCGGTGAATGGAGAATTTTCAGGAATCCTTGATGCTAACTCTTTAAGTTAAGGAGGGATCCTTACGAGATTGACTTGAATGGTTTTCCTGCGAATAGAATCCATGTCCTACAAAACAGAACAAAGATAAATCCCAAAAATACTTGAAATGGTTAGTGAGTATAAGTATGTTGTCATGATGTTTATGATGTTATGTACAAGTATATATATATACAAACAAAGCAAACAAGTCCTTAGGTTTAGGCTTGCATGGAGTCTCATAGGTAAGTACCCTCTTTAAGTTTAGTTGACTCAAACCTGTCCTAGTAATAGTAACCGGGTTCTAAGAAGCTCAATATCACTGATTTGTTTCCTTGGGCATTGTTTCAGCGCAAGCCTCGTTAATGGAGACCAGAATATCCCAAAAAACCAAACCTCAATGACTGTAGTATCGAGTATCTACCAACTTCGGACTGCACCAAAGCCAGTCATCTCACTATGTCCTAAATGCCAAGTTGGTCAAGTAAAGGTTCTTAAAGTTTATTAGTGCTTCATGACATCACTCAGCGGCCCCGTATTCTCCTTGACTACTCAAGGGCTACCGGTGCCTACAAATATGTCGCACTAACGTAGCTATTGCTTAGACCGTGTAGGTATACCCCGCACAATTTTCAAAATGTATTGCTACTTACCTATAAGGTATCCCAAATCCGGGTAGAGGATTGAAACACAAACAAAGAACCAAAATGTAAGGCAAATAAGTCAAACAAAGAAATCAAGTAAATGTTATTTATCCCTAAGGTAACCCCACTTTTATAAATTATCCCCAGCAGAGTCGCCAATTCTATGATACGGTGGGAGAACTAACTTGGTTGTTTTGCATTTTATCACAAATGTTGCGGTTAGCAAGAGTCACCACCGACTTTTCTTTTATCCAAAAGGAAAGGTGAAAAAGCACAGGAAAGACCTTTAAGATTATTTCTTGAGTTTGGGGGGTAGATTATGAAAAGAGAAGGTATTAGCACCCTTTTCATCCATGGTTTTCCATGGGCTCTTAGTTACTTGCTAGATCACTTGCTTTTGTTTGAAAATGTGCTTTGTATGGATTTTTGAAAGTATTTTTGAAAAGAGGACATTGTTTAGGAAAACTTTTGTAATGATTCTCGTTCGTAAGAATGTATACAAAGTGTTGATCTTTTGAAAATATTTTCAAGTTTGAAAGGTGTTTTGAAAGTGTTGGTGTTTGCTTTGAAAATAGCAAGGATGTTTTTAGTTTTGAAATTGAGCAAGTAACTAGGAATAATCTACTTACTCAAAGGTATTTCATGTTTATTTCCTCTTTCCTTTGACGTTGTTATCTTACCATTGATTTTGGTAAGTAACCCTATATTTGGATGTAAAAGGGACGGGCGTGGGTCATCGTATAACCATGATTATCAATGTTGCAAGATATCTTAGCATTTTCCTTTAGGGACTAAGATCATTTTTGGAAGGCAACTTTTGATAGCGTCATCAAGGGACTACGATCTTGTATTTTTCTTGTCTTTACTAAGATACCTCACATGTGTAATATGGTCATTTTATAAGGCAAAAAAGTGGATTTACCCTAAGGGTGTAAGTGTGCAAATGTGTTGGTTTACATGCTTGATTTGTCTTGATTAGGGTTTGCTATTTGTTGGTTTTAATCTTTCCCTACAAACCCTAATTACTAGCAATTGGTACATAAAGCATTAAATTGCGGAAAATAAAAATACTAAGCTATTACAAAGCTTTAGGGGATGTGGGTACAAATTTATGAATGGGGATTGCAAAAAATTAAAGTCCTAATTATCTATTACAACCATATTGAAATAATATACAAAAAATGTAAAAGGGACTTGTTTTGTTTTTGTTAAGAAATTAATTTACTTAAGAAAAATATTTTTGATCTTTTTGTTCTAAAAGAAATGAAATAAAACATGTGAATATGAAATATGTTTTTTTTTTGTTTTTGGTTATTAAAGGCAAAAAATAAGATAAACAAGAAAATGGAGTCAGAATAAGCACATTGCTGAAACGAGGAGGAACAGAAGTTCTGACTCTGATACGCTGCAAGAGAGAAAGTGTTAGTAGGCAAGCAGAAGGTCATAAGTTCTGGGCATGGGTACACCAAGTTCTGAGATTGCTGGGAATAAAGGAAAATCTAGAAGTTCTGATTGTTGAAGGGGTTTAGAAGCTGTAGTGTAGTTGGGAACCTTGAAGTTCATATATCACTGGAAAATCAGAAGTTATGACCATTGGATAGAGTGAGGTGGCAATGCTGTTGGGTAAATTTGCTTAGAAGTTCTGATTTAGGAATATTGCTTTCCAGATAAATGGGTGAAAAATGTCAATAAATAAACCTAAAAAGAGATGCTTCTGGGGCTAGAACCCAGGACCCTTAGTACTAATGTCTTATGCCCACGCTTTCTACCACTGGGATAGTTGTACATCCGGTATTAGAGGCAAAAGCATGAACATATAACATAAAGTAATTTCTGATGATGAGCTTCGTCTCTTTCTCCATGCTAATCAGAACATCTGTAACTTAGTTATTTCTCAACAGAACAGAAAAACATAAACATAGAAATTATGGCAGGTCTTCCATCATGGTTTCAGAAGTACAAAAAATATCAAGACTGTAAATCAGAAACAAGCATGTATCTGCTAATCCTAATTTCCTTAGGAAATTCTGAACTGATATTCTCCCTATTTAGGCAGAAAAATACATGAAACTTTAGAATATGTACAGCACCAGAATCAAGATGTCTACATTATATTTTTGAACATGCAAACCTAACAATGCTTAAGGGATATGATGAGGGTTAGCAGTAGCTTACCTTATCGCTGAAAAATGTTCTATGAGCTGGAGCCTGGTTCTGACTGCTTGTAATGTTCTGATCAGCTTCCTCACGTGCTCAACAGGCTAGAACAACCTTTATCTTGGGCTATGAATGGCTGGAAAATTCTGGAACATTCAAGAAGCAAAGTTATAACTTTTTGAGAACGTGTTACGGTCTGAAAACAGGAGTTAGGATGGTTTCTAAATGTATATCAGAAGCTGTATGGGTGGTTTGGTCAAGAAACACTTGAGAAAAATTGGAATTTGAATGCAAAAATCAAAAACTAGTAGGTTTTGTATTTGGGCTACAGCTTGAAGTTCTTGGGACATTTTAGCAAGGTTTCAAGTCTTTTCTTTTCATTTTTTCTACCGGCCCCCTCATAGTTGTCAATTAAGTTCAATTTATAGGCAAGAATTTTATAGCTTGGAGAAGTCAAAAGTACAACCATCATACATTAGGCGCTGACTTGTTCTTGAAGCAAGTTCAAACAAGTAAGGTTAACAGCTTTTAGCCGTGCCTAAGCTGAATTTGTAAGAATGAATTAAGGAAAAGTACCCTCAGAGGCAAAAGCAAAGCATGGGCCCATCATAAACTTGTACAAAAGTTTGCTTTTCAAGGACAACAATGGTACTTCTATCTCACACGTGGGGAAATCCTTTGGATAAAAACTCAAAATTGGTTGTGAGCATTAAATGGTGATGATATTTATCAAACCAAAAATCCTGTGCTATGAGATTATGCATCATAGCTTGAGCCAGAAGTTCAGCATCAGCGCAACTTATAACAAAACATCCAACTTCTGATCCTTTAATCTTTTCGCTCCAGCATGTTCTGAAGGAGTTCTCAGACTTTTCTGAAAGTTTGTAATACGCTTTGTAGAGTTTCTTTGAATTATTTTTGCAAACTCTGGATGAACGTTCGTGAAAACTGGTCCAGACGTTCTAACCAAAATCTGTCTTGAAAGTGTCCAAAATTTGTTGAGTGCTTCAGTTTCATGGACGTGTCTTTGAACATTTATAACTTGAAATTCCATCTTTTCCAGGAGAAGTTCTGTTCTGCAATATTTTAGGTCTTATTGAGATCTAAAACTCTTGTGTTAGAAGTTCTTCCAGAATCAACTTGCATCATGGTGATAATCTGATCAGAAGTTCTGAGCTTGTCATATTTTTTAAACACTTAGAAAAATTCTAAGTATTTAGAAATTTGACTTTTCCAAAGTAAATTTGACTTTTGAATATCTTGATGAAACAAATTTCACATTCCAACATGTCTTGATGAAATATGACTCTTGAAACTTGATTTTGATCAAAAGTCAAAGTTTGACTTTTCAGTGTGCAAATGACCATTTTTCCCTTGTGCCAATTCCAAGTCTAAATTGATGTGTCAGTACTGCAAACTTGACGTCATAGAAGACCTTGTGAGAGAATCCTTGAGAAATAAGAATGGAAATTTTGGGGTACAACAACTGCCCCTGTTCAATCTTCTTAAACCTGAAGAGTTAGATTGGCGAGTCTGCCATTCGTGACTTGAAGGTGAAAGATGATTGAACACTAGAGTGCCCAGAAATTTGCACTCGAAGATAAATTGTGAATGAGCTTATAGATGCCATTTAGAGGAAAGTTGATAAATATTGGAAGAAGTATCAACACAAATCTCTTGTTAATTTATACTAAAACTTGATGTTTTACCTGTGAGAAAAAAAGTTAGTAAAAATACAAGAAATGTAAAAGGGACTTGTTTTGTTTTTGTTAAGAAATTAATTTACTTAAGAAAATATTTTTGATGTTTTTGTTCTAAAAGAAATGAAATAAAACATGTGAATATGAAATATTTTTTTGTGTTTTTGGTTATTAAAAGCAAAAAATAAGATAAATAAGAAAATGGAGTCAGAATCAGCACATTGCTGAAACGAGGAGTGACCAAAGTTCTTACTCTGATACGCTGCAATAGAGAAAGTGTTAGTAGGTAAGCAGAAGGTTAGAAGTTCTAGGAATGGGTACACCAAGTTCTGAGATTGCTGGGAATAAAGGAAAAGCTAGAAGTTCTGATTATTGAAAGGGTTCAGAAGCTGTAGTGTAGTTGGGAACCTAGAAGTTCATATATCACTGACAAATAAGAAGTTCTGATCATTGGAGAGAGTGACGTGCCAATGCTGTTGGGTAAAGTTGCTTAGAAGTTCTGATTTAGGAATATTGCTTTCCAGATAAATGGGTGAAAAATGTCAATAAATAAACCTAAAAAGAGATTCTTTTGGGGCTAGAACCCAGGACCCTTAGTACTAATGTCTTATGCCCATGCTTTATACCACTGGGATAGTTTTACATCCGATATTAGAGGAAAAAGCATGAACATATAACATAAAGTAAATTCTAATGATGAGCTTCGTCTCTTTCTCCATGCTAATCAGAACATTTGCAACTTAGTCATTTCTCAACAGAACAAAAAAACATAAACATAGCAATTATGGAAGGTCTTCCATCATGGTTTCAGAAGTACAAAAAATATCAAGACTGTAAATCAGAAACAAGCATGTATATGCTAATCCTAATTTCCTTAGGAAATTCTGAACTGATATTCTCCCTATTTAGGCAGAAAAATACATGAAACTTCAGAATATGTACAACACTATAATCAAGATGTCTACATTGTGTTTTTGAACATGCAAGCCTAACAATGCTTAAGGGATATGATGAGGGTTAGCAGAAGCTTACCTTGTCGCTGAAAAATGTTCTATGAGCTGGAGCCTGGTTCTGACTGCTTATAATGTTCTGATCAGCTTCCTCACGTGCTCAGCAGGCTAGAACAACCTTTATCTTGGGCTATGAATGGCTGGAAAATTCTAGAACAGTCAAGAAGCAAAGTTCTGAATTTTTGAGAATATGTTACAGTCTGAAAGCAGGAGTTAGGATGGTTTCTAAATGTATATCAGAAGCTGTATGAATGGTTTGGTCAAGAAACACTTGAGAAAAATTGGAATTTGAATGCAAAAATCAAAGACTAGCAGGTTTTGTATTTGGGCTGCAGCTTCAAGTTTTTGGGTGATTTTAGCAAAGTTTCAAGGCTTTTCTTTTCAATTTTTCTACCGTCCCCCTCATAGTTGTCAATGAAGTTCAATTTATAGGCAAGAACTTTGTAGCTTGTGGAAGTCAAAAGTACAGCCATCATACACTAGGTGTTGACTTGTTCTTGAAGCAAGTTCAAACAAGTAAGGTTAACAACTTTTATCCGTGCCTAAGCTGGATTTGTAAGCATGAATTAAGGAAAAGTACCCTTAGAGGCAAAAGCAAAGCATGGGCCCAACATAAACTTGTACAAAAGTTTTCTTTTCAAGGACAACAATGGTACTTCTATCTCACACGTGGGGAAATCCTTTGGATAAAAACTCGAAAGTGGTTGTGAGCATTAAATGATGAATAGATTTATCAAACTAGAAATCCTGCACTATGAGATTATGCATCATAGCTTAGATCTGAGCCAGAAGTTCAGCATCAACACAACTTAGAACAAAACATCCAACTTTTGATCCTTTAATCTTTTCGCTCCAGCATGTTCTGAAGGAGTTCTCAGACTTTTCTGAAAGTTTGTAATACGCTTTGTAGACTTTCTTTGAATTATTTTTGCAAACTCTAGATGAACGTTCGTGAAAACTGGTCCAGAAGTTCTAACCAAAATCTGTCTTGAAAGTTTCCAGAATTTGCTGAGTGCTTCAGTTTCATGGACGTGTCTTTGAACATTTATAACTTGAAATTCCAGAATTTCCAGGAGAAGTTCTGTTCTGCAGTACTTTAGATCTTATTGAGATCTAAAAATCTTGTGTTAGAAGTTCTTCCAGAATCAGCTTGCATCATGGTGATAATCTGATCAGAAGTTTTGAGCTTGTCATATTTTTTAAACACTTAGAAAAATTCAAAGTATTTAGAAATTTGATTTTTCCAAAGTAAATTTGACTTTTGAATATCTTGATGAAACAAATTTCACATTCCAACATGTCTTGATGAAATATAATTCTTGAAACTTGATTTTGATCAAAAGTCAAAGTTTGACTTTTCAGTGTGCAAATGACCATTTTGCCCTTGTGCCAATTCCAAGTCTAAATTGATGTGTCAGTACTGCAAACTGGACGTCATAGAAGACCTTGTGAGAGAATCCTTGAGAAATGAGAGGGCAAATTTTGGAGTACAACAACTGCCCCTGTTCAATCTTCTTAAACCTGAAGAGTTAGATTGGCGAGTCTGCCATTTGTGACTTGAAGGTGAAAGATGATTGAACACTAGAGTGCCCAAAAATTTGCACTCAAAGATGAATTGTGAATGAGCTTATAGATGCCATTTGGAGGAAAGTTGATAAACACTGGAAGAAGTATCAACACAAATCTCTTGTTGATTTATACTAAAACTTGATGTTTTACCTGTGAGAAAAAAAGTTAGTAAAAATACAGACGCCTGTATGATGCTCACCAAATGTGGTATTATGTTAAATGCATATGGTATGTACATGCTATGATGTACGAATGTGATATGTATGTTTTTGTCCAGGAAAATAAATCCATGTCTGCTGTTGAGGAAATTCTGGGGTGTCGAATCCCTGATTACCATTGAGGAAATTATGGGGGGTCGAATCCCTGATTGTCGTTGGGGATGAAGAATACGCATATCTTCAAACTTTGTTGAAAGGATGCTTACACTGGAGAATATCTCTTGAATATCATCTGTTATCTGGTCGGATCCAGGCTTCACAATTTGCTGAGAATGAAGTAGTCAAATGCTATCTGGTCGAATCCAGGCTTCACGGTAACTTGATGGGGGAAGAGACAAATTAACTGCTATCTGGTTGGATTCCAGGCTTTGCTGAAAATTTTCTTAAAATTGAATAGTTATCTGGTCGGATCCAGGCTTCACAATAACTTACTAAGGATACGGAAGTTAACTGTTATCTGGTCGGATCCAGGCTTCGTAGTAACTTGAAGTGATAACTACTATCTGGTTGGGTCCAGGTTTCATGGTTTTTTTGGAAAGTTGTACTATTATCTGGTCGAGTCCAGGCTTCATAGTGTCTCTGGGGATCATATTTAATTTTTTAACTGATCAGGCTCCCGGTCTTACAATAAACTGTTTGAAAAACTATTATCTTGTCGGGTCCAGGCTTTGCATATTTCTGAGATTAATGAGGTCAAACACTATCTGGTCGGGTCCAGGTTTCACAAAAAACTATTTGGGGATATAGTTGTTATCTGGTCGGTTTCCAGGTTTCACAATGAAACTCTTGAGGGTGATTTCTATCTGGTCGGATCCAGGCTTCACAACGACTTGCTTGAAAAGATGGAATTGAAAACTGATATCTGGTTGGGTTCCATGTTTCTCAATAATTTGTCGGGGCTGAGGCACATTCTACTGGGGAAAAGAAGTTAAACCTTGGTCAGATTGAGTCTAGGTTATTCTATATCTTTGAAGAGTTAGACTATTATCTGGTCGGGTCCAGGTTTCATAGTATCTTGAAATTGAGATCAACTATTATCTGGTCGGATCCAGGTTTTAGGTATTCAAACTGTTATCTGGTCGGGTCCAGGTTTCAGTAATTGAAGAAGTCAAACTATTATCTGGTCGGGTCCAGGCTTTAGTAATAACTTAAAAATTGTAATAATATCTAGTCGAATCCAGGCTTCATAGTATCTTTTTGTAAATAGTTAAGGCTTTTCTGATGGCTTTACTAGGGATCAAGGGTTGTGGCCCTACGATTTGCAATAATCTGAAAGAAAATTTAAATTGGAGAGTGTAGACTCAGTCGGGTAGGACAAACTTAACTTGGGGAGGATACACTCAACTGGGGAGGATGAACTTCGCTTCAGGAGGATAAACTTCGCTTAGGGATAATAGCCTTGGCCGGGGAAGATATGCTCAGCTGGGGAAGATATGCTCAGCTTGGGGAACTCCGTGGTGTCTTGATTGTTGTATGTTGGGGAAATTTGAACTCGACTGGGGAGTTATGTGATTCCTTGATTATTGTTTGGGAAATAAAACCTGTTGGGGAAAGGTTTATTGCAGTTGTCCTCGTGGGGATAATGATAATAAGATAACTCTGTAGAGATATTTCATATACATTAAAGAGATGCTTGTCGCTGCTTAGCAGGAGACATGTGCCAAATATTTTTAATTATGTTCATATGCATATGTTCATTCAATTTTAGTCATTGGACAAATTTGCATTCAAAACAAAGACATAAATTTTGCACTTCAAAGTATATTTGTATTGATGTTTTGCCCATGAATAGGCGTTTTTGTACAGAGAGATGGAGATCCTAGTAAGAGGGAATCGTCGAAAGGAAAACAAAAATTTAGAATGAAAACAAATAGCCATGTGAAATGATCTTATTTCCTTCCAACTTTACCATTGCCCCAATTTCTTCGATTGTCCCTTGCTGTTGCTAGAAGTTGATTGGATTGATCTTGGACCGTTGAACTTGGACCTTGGTGATAAAATTGACTGTGTTGATTCCACGGGACATAGTCATACGCTTTTAATCCTTAACTTTTTCCTGGACCTCCCTTTCGGGTTTTCAGCCCACCAGGATACCCTTTTTTGCCCAGGTCGCCCTTTCGGGTTTTCAACTTGTTGGGTGTACAATATTTTGCATATATCCTTAATTTTTGCCCAAACCTTTTGGTTTGCCGGGATGCCCTTTTTTTGCTCAGGTGTATCAACCTAACGGGTCTCTTATGCGTAGTATTTTTTAACTATTTCCGCATTTATAGGATGTGGGAAATCTTCACCATCCATGGTAGTCAGCATCATGGCACCGCCAGAGAAAACTCTCTTGACAACAAATGGCCCTTCATAGGTGGGAGTCCATTTGCCTCTGGGGTAGCCTTGTGTTAAATGATGCGCTTTATCACCAAGTCACCAACTTGATATACTCGAGGCTTGACCTTTTTATTGAAAGCCTTGATCATCCGTTTTTTGTACGTCTGAACATGGAAAACAATAGCTAATCGTTTTTCGTCGATCAAGTTCAGCTGATCCAATCTCGTTTGAATCCAATCATCTTCGCCTAGGCCTGCCTCATTCATAATTCTTGGAGAGGGAATCTGAACTTCTACTGGCAAAACAGCTTCCATGCCATAGACTAGAGAAAAGGGAGTTGCCCCAGTTGATGTTCTAGATGAAGTACGGTAGCCATGTAGAGAAAACAACAACATCTCATTCCAATCCTTATAGGTTACTACCATTTTCTGCACAATCTTCTTGATATTTTTGTTGTCCGCTTCGACCGCGCCATTCATTTTCGGTCTATACGGAGAAGAATTGTGATGCTTGATCTTAAACTGAGTGCAAAGCTCAGTGATCATAGCATTATTGAGGTTAGTCCCATTGTCGGTGATGATCCTTTCATGGATACCATAACGGAATATGAGATTGTGTTTGATGAATCTGGCTACCACATTCTTGGTGGCTGAGGCAAACGAGGCAGCTTCGACCCATTTGATAAAATAGTCGATAGCATCAAGAATGAAGCGATGTCCGTTGGAAGCTGTGGGCTTGATTTCTCCAATCATGCCAATTCCCCACATTGCAAATGGCCACGGAGCGGTCATGACATTCAGAGGAATAGGAGGCACATGGACCTTGTTAGCATAAATTTGACATTTGTGACAAGTTCTTGAATGTTGATGGCAATCAGTCTCCAACGTTGACCAATAGTAACCGACTCTTAAGATTTTCTTAGCCATCATATGTCCACTTGAGTGAGTACCAAAGACACCATCGTGCATGTCTTTCATAATTTCCTATGCCTCCTTCTTGTCCACACATCAGAGTAGAGTTGAATCATGGTTGCGCTTGTATAATATCCCGTTACTTAGGAAGAATTTGGCTGCAAATCTTCGCAAGAACTTTCTGTCATTGATAGATCCCCCCTCTAGATACTCTTGTGCTTCAAGGTATCTCATCACCTCATGGTACCATGGATTTTCTGCGTCAGTGTCAAGATCATAGCAATGTGCAGGCTCATCGAATCTTTCAATTGGTATTATAGGGGCTTCATTGTCCCATTTGACTTTGAACATTGAAGACATGGTTGCCAAAGCGTCAGCCAACTGGTTTTCTTCCCTAGGGAAGTGCTCAAAAGTGATCTCTTCGAAGTGAGGAATTAGGGATAGCACAAGTTCCTTGTAAGGGATGAGATTAGGGTGTTTAGTGTCCCAATCTCCTTTTACTTGGCTGATCACTAGGGAAGAATCTCCGAATACATCCAAATGCTTGATCCTCAAATTAATAGCAGCTTTCAGACCTGAGATGCATGCTTCATACTCGGCCAAATTATTTGTGCCGAAGCATAGTCTGGCAGTGAAAGGAGTGTGGCAACCTTCAGGAGAAATAATCACAACACCAATTTCGTTACCTAAGGCGTTGGAAGCCCCATCGAGTACCATAGTCCATCGGGATCCTTGTTCAGGTCCGTCATACGGTCCATGTTTCGCACAGTCGGTTACCAGCATGATGTTATCATCAGGGAAGTCGAAGTTCATTGACTGATAATCATCCACAACTTGATGGGCCAAATGATCTTCTAGTACACTTCCTTTGATGGCTTTTTGAGTCGTATACTGAATGTCGTACTCAGTCAAGATCATTTTCCATCTGGCTATCCGTCCGGAAAGGGCAGGTTTCTCTAAGATGTATTTGATTGGGTCCATTTTAGAAATCAACAGAGTGGTATGAGTCAACATATACTATCTTAGCCAGCGAGCAGCTCACGCCAGAGCGCAACAAGTTTTCTTGAGCAGTGAATATCTGGTTTCACAGTCAGTAAAATTTTTGCTCAGGTAATAAATAGCATGCTCTTTTCGGCCAGACTCGTCATGTTGGCCCAAAACACACCCCATAGAGTTCTCTAATACAGTCAAGTACATGATCAAGGGTATTCCTTCAACTGGAGGCATGAGAATAGGAGGTTCTTATAGGTATTCTTTGATTTTGTCAAAGGAAATCTGGAACCCATCATTCCATATGACTACCTGATCTTTCTTCAAGAGTTTGAAGAGTGGCTCACAAGTAGCAGTCAAGTGAGATATGAAATGGGCGATGTAATTGAGACGACCCAAGAATCCCCTGACTTCTTTTTCAGAATGAGGGACTGGAATTTCTTGGATGGCCTTTACCTTGGCAGGATCAACTTCAATGCCTTTGTTGCTGACGACAAAACCTAGAAGCTTTCTAAATCGTTTTCCAAACGTGCACTTGTTAGGATTTAACCTCATCTTGTACTTCTTCAGCCTCTCGAATAATTCGTGTAGATGATAGAGATGTTCTTCTTCGGTTTGTGATCTGGAAATCATATCATCCACATATACCTCTATCTCATGATGAATCATGTCATGAAATAAAGCTACCATAACCCTTTGATATGTTGCCCCTGCATTCTTTAATCTGAACAGCATGACCTTGTAGCAGAAGGTGCCCCATTACGTAACAAAAGTAGTCTTTTCCGTATCTTCGGGAGCCATCCTTATTTGATTATAGCCTTAGAAGCCATCCATGAATGATAAGACTTTATGCTGAGCAGTATTATCAACTAAGACGTCAATGTTGGTAGAGGGAAGTCATCCTTGGGGCTTGCCCTATTCAGATCCCTATAGTCTACGCACATGCGAACTTTCCCGTCTTTCTTTGGCACTGGCACCACATTGGCAACCCATTGGGGATAGGATGTTACAGCTAGGAACCCTGCATAAAATTGTTTCATCACTTCAGCTTTGATCTTTTCAGACATATCAGGCCTCATGTGACGAACCTTTTGTTTAACAAGAGGGCAGTCCTCTCTTGTTGGCAGACGATGAACTACGATATCGGTATCCAACCCAAGCATATCTTCATAAGACCAAGCAAATACTTCCACATAAACACACAACATCTGAACCAACCTTCTCTTAACACTGCTTTCCAAATTAGCGCTGATCCTGATTTCCTTCTTATCTGACTCAGTACCCAGGTTGATAACTTCAACTGACTCTTCATGCTGTTGAATAGCTTTTTCCTCTTGTAATAGAAGTCTGGCTAGTTCTCCCGGTATGTCACAATATTCCTCTCCTTCGTCTTTGGCTTGGTTGATAGGACATTCAAAGTCATAGTCGTCAATAATAGAGTCATTGGCAATAGGATCCAGGGTGGATGTGGACCTGCAAAAGTGTGTGTGTGTGTGCATGTAAGATACATGGCTATTTTTTAAAATGTTTTTGAAAGAAAGGAAAGACAATGAACACAAATATTTGAATGCAAAAGAGTCCAATGTACTGAATGATCATATGATTAGATGAATATAAATAAAACCCTTGACAAATGGACCAAAATGCCCCGGGCCAGGCACATGGCTGAAAAGTCATTGTTAAAATATTACAGACAACAAGTTCTTGAATTGAAATAAAAGAAATAACAAGTAGATTACTCCTCAATGAAGGATATGGGCACAAAGTCCTTTGTATGCCAATTCTTCAGCTTCGTTGTAGTTGGGTACGCCCACTCTTCAAATGCAGCTTCTTCTTCAGAATCATCCATGGCGTTGAATTCATGGCTTCCGATGCGGAGAGGTGGCTTTCCAGCACAAGCATGCCTCACTTCCTTCTGAGCTTTAACGGTGATGCCCAAACCAAACTTGTCTGCTTTAAACGGGATATCGAGGAGTCGCCCCCAAGTATCGCAGTTTCCTTCTTCAATTGTCGCACGGGCATCCTTGACTGAAACCATATTTGGCGTGGCCTTAACAGTTTTAGACTCATCGGAAGAAAATTTAGTAGCAGCAATCATCGGTGGTACGACCTCAAAGGCTTGACACGGGGTTTCACCATATTCCCCATCCATCTCTACATACTTGAAAGAGTTAAGGTGGCTGACCATAAACTCCTCTTCTCCACAGACGGTGACTATTCTTCCCTTGACTGTATATTTGAGTTTCTGGTGGAGAGTTGAGGTTACCGCTCCAGCTTTATGGATCCACGGGAGACCTAACATACAAGAATATGCCGGACGAATATCCATAATATAGAAGGTGGAGTTGAAGGTTTGAGAACCCACTTTGATTAGAAGATCTACCTCCCCGTGAATAGTCCTCTTTGATCCGTCAAACGCTCTTACAATGATGTTGCTTGGCTTCAATACTAAATCCTTACAGTCAAGACGGTCTAACACCCCCTTAGGTAATACATTCAGAGAAGAACCAGTTTCGACTAGCACATGTGCTAAGGTGGTCCCTTTGCACTCGATTGACACATGTAAAGCTTTATTGTGATTTTTCCTGAGAGGTGTTAAGTCAGCATCTGAAAATCCCAAGCCATTATCTGCTGTCAGGCTAGACACGCAATTCTCAAATTGATCTGTTGTTGTCTCATGGGGGCCATGAGCTTTTTTCAGGAAATTGATTAATGTTCGAGCATGGGCATCAGAGCAAAGCAGCAATGACAACATTGAAATCTTAGAAGGGGTTTTCCCCAACTATTCTACAATTTTGAAGTCACTTCTCTTGATGATCTTTAAAATCTCTTCCATTTCACAGGCGGAGGGTTCTTCATCAGCTACGTTCTTGGAGGGTACTTCAATCACAACCGGCTCAACAACCTTTTCCTTCCCTCTGGTATTGGTACTTGGCTTGGCAGCAGTAATGCGGATGGGTGTCCTTGTAACAACTGGTGGTGAGATATTGGGTGAAAATATTCTTCCAGTTCTAGTTACTTTACTTGAGCCAGCTATGTTAGTGACATCGTCATCTTTTTCTTCCTCAATCCAGACATCTTGTTTAATCCCATGATAGAACACTTCAGCACCGTAATTCCATGGTACCGATTTATTTGAAGAATAGGGAATCGGTCCGGGATTGGTAATTATTAATGGAGCAATAGTGGGTTCACTTGAAATCCTAATAGGACCTTTAGAGGTGATCCTAAGAGGATTGTTAGAGATAGTAATAATGGAGAGGTCTTCACATTTGTTCATCAAACTCTTGGCAGGTGGAGTCTTTTCAAACAAAATTTTGTGGCTATCCATCAGGCGTTGTATGCCTTTTTTCATCCATTCACATTAATTGAGTTGTCTTGTACAACACACACAATATTTTTCACAGCCAAGGAAGATCCCAACTTTCAACAGATTGCTTTTGATTACATTCAGCGTAGTAGTCAATTCTTCAACAGAGGCAACAAAAATTAAATCTTCGACAACATTAACACCT
The DNA here is from genome assembly GCA_948472305.1 of Vicia faba. Taxonomy (NCBI): domain Eukaryota; kingdom Viridiplantae; phylum Streptophyta; class Magnoliopsida; order Fabales; family Fabaceae; genus Vicia; species Vicia faba. The sequence goes on along the minus strand of OX451741.1, from coordinate 927,339,919 downwards.
TTGTCATGCTTCGGCATTAGAGCGATAATTACATTCGGCATTGGAGGAGGATCAAACTCAATAGTCTTGTTGTCAATTAAATCCTGGATCTTGTTCTTTAAGGCCCAACAGTGGTCAGTCTCGTGCCCGGGGCTGTTTGAATGGTAAGCACACTTTGCGTTTGGATTATACTTTGGTGACGAGGTGTCAGGGTTGGTGGGAGGATCGCGCAATGTCACTAAATTAGCCTTGAGCAAATGTTGAAGGGCTTGAGACAGTGACATGCCTAACCTTGTAAATTGTCTTCTTGGAGTTTCAAAACTTTGATGATTTGCAGATGGTCTTGGAGTAGGAGTTGGATTGGAGATTCGGACAACATTGACAGACGGACGATCATTCTTCTTGGTATGGGACCTTACCACATACACAACATTAACTTCCTTCTTTGCAGCAAAAGGTTTCTTGATAAGATTGGTGGTGGAGGTAGACGCCAAAAAGATCTTCCCACTTTTGATGTCACTCTCAACTCTTTCACCGGTTAAGATTAATTTGGTGAAACCAGAAGAAGAGCATCCTACCAACAGATTAAAGAAAGGACCGGATAAGGTGCCCATGAACATGCCGATGTGTTCCCTATTGGTCAAGGGAGGTTGGACCCTACTAGCAAGGTCTCTCCATTTTTGTGCATATTCCTTAAATCCTTCATTCTTTCCCATGGTCATATCTTGCAATTGAACCCACGTTGGCGCTAAGTCGGTGTTGTACTGATACTTATGGTAGAAGGCGGTAGCTAAATCCTCCCAAGTGTTGATACGAGAACCATCTAACTGATAAAACCATTCAAGTTGTGTTCTAGCCAAGCTCTCTTGGAAAAAGTGAACCCATAGCTTCTTATCGGCAGTGTGTGGCTGTATCTTGCCCACATAAGACTTCAAATGGAGTTTTGAACAAGAAACCCCATCGTACTTGGCAAATATTGTTACTTTGAATTTATGGGGGATGACTACCCCAAAGATAAAACCCAACTCATCAAAATCTAAACCAGGGACGGCTTGGATTTCAACCTGTCTTCTAACTACTTGTATTTGATATCAGTGGGTGGATATTGCTCGTTGAAATAATCATCATCAGATTCTTGATCATTAGCACATTCAGCCTGAGTACTTTTGACCTCACCGACCTGTTTCTCGTCCTCTTCAGATGAGTCTCCTCCTACTGGGATTTGACAGATTGTCTCCTTGAATCTTATACCCATGTTGAGTAGAGCTTTCTTATTTGACTTCTTCTTAACAACCATCAAAGCCATCATATCTTGCTTCCCCTTGGCTAGGGCTAGTAGAGCTTCCTGAAACTGAGAATTCTGGGCTTGGAGGTCTGTCACAGTCTTCTCTAGATCCATCTTGCTGAAATCAACAACAGAAAGATAAGGAAAACTGTTATGCGAAAGCCTGTCATGTCATGCTGCATGGAATATGTACATGCAAATGATTTCAAGGATTAATGAAATTTAAATTTGTGTAGACAAAAGAATGAACAAACGTTAATCTTCATTAGAAAAATAAGAAAGATTACATCATGCCTCTTGGGCTTACAAAATAGCTTTCTAAGATAAAAAGACTGAACGCATTCTCTTTGGCGCGAGATAAGCGTTCACACTTTGCTCTTCTTGTAATTGCTTCGTAAGCTCCAAGACCCTCTTCTCATTAGCATAAAATTATGCCTCGAAAGTATCTCATTCTTCCTTCAGCTGGATCCAACCCTTTTGTAAGTCTTCGAGAGAGGTATGCATGTCGGGATGGAGGATAGTGTAAGGAACATTTTCTTCAACCACTGGTAAGATGGAGGGATAAGGCATCACAAGTTTCTGAGCACGAGCTCGCACCCATTTAAGGTAAGGCTCGAGGGGAATGGAATTCTTGTGTCCTAGCGTCTTGCTATCCACTTTGTTCAACATCCTCCGGGCTCGGATAAACCTCTGACGGTAACCTTGATCGTCGCTCTCGTAGTCAAATACCAAACCTTGAATAAATATCTCGTGTGGACCATGCCTTCGGGCGTAACCAAACTGTCTTAAGGCTAAACAAGGGTTGTAGGTGATACCTCCTCTAATTCCAAGTAAAGGGACATTAGGGAATTCTCCACAACGTTCGATGATAGTAACATTCTCCAAAGACCGGGAACACCAATGAATATCTGAATGTCTGAGCATCATCAACCTATGTGACCACCTTGAACCTTGCTCGTTCTTCAATACAGATTGGGGAAGATGTGAAATAAACCATCTTTCCAAAATAGGAGTACAGCACATAAGAATACCTCTTTTCCTCATGGTGCGAGTGTGAAAGGAATGTTGGATGTCCCCTAACAAAGTAGGCACCGGATTACGTGACATGAAGATTTTGACGGTGTTCATATCTATGAGTTGGTCAGGATTTGGGAACAAAACCATCCCATAGATGAGGAGAGCCACAATTTCCACAAAGGCTTGCAAATCCAAAGAGTTCTAACAGTTTTGGGCTTTCTCAAACAAGAATTTTACTAGGAAACCCTTGACACCACTCCTTGTTTCCCAACTAGTTGTGATATCAGATGGTTGCAAGTGTAGAGCTTGAGCAATCTCTCCTGGATTTGGATCTCTTTCCGTACTGTTGAAAGGTAGTTGATCGAGAATGGGAATCCTCAAGAGTTGGGAGAATTCTTCCAAAGTTGGCACAAGTTGATAATCGGGAAATGTGAAGTAATGGTGTAAAGGATCAAAGAACTGAAAGAGCGCCTTCATCATGTCTTCATCAGTGTTGGAGGTAACCAAGTTTAGTAGGCGACCATGTCTTTCGGTGAATGGAGAATTTTCAGGAATCCTTGATGCTAACTCTTTGTGTTGAGGCGGGATCTTTACGAGATTGACTTGAATGGTTTTCCTGCGAATAGAATCCATGTCCTACAAAATAGAACAAAGATATATCCCAAAAATCCTTGAAATGGTTAATTAGTATGAGTATGATGTCATGATGTTTATGATGTTAAGTACCAGTATATATATACAAACAAAGCAAACAAGTCCTTAGGTTTAGGCTTGCATAGAGTCTCATAGGTAAGTATCCTCTTGAAGTTTAGTTGGCTCAAACATGTCCTAGTAATAGTAACCGGGTTCTAAGGAGCTCAATATCATTGATTTGTTTCCTTGGGCATTGTTTCAGCGCAATCCTCTTTAATGGTGACCTAAATATCCCAAAAAACCAAACCTCAATGAGTGTAGTATCGAGTATCTACCAACTTCGGACTGCACCAAAGCCGGTCATCTCACTACGCCCTAAAGGCCAAGTTGGTCAAGTAAAGGTTCTAAAAGTTTATTAGTGCTTCATGACATCACTCAGTGGCCCCGTATTCTCCTTGACTACTCAAGGGCTACCAGTGCCCACAAACATGTCGCACTAACGCAGCTATTGCTTAAACCGTGTCAGTATACCCCGCACAGTTTCCACAACGTATTGCTACTTACCTATAAAGTATCCCAAATCCATGTAGAGGATTCAAACCTGTGATACGGTGGCCAGAACTGGGAACGTTTTTAGGAATGCTGGTTTGTGTTTTGTGTTTGTGTTCCCAAAATGTCGCAGTAAGCAAGAGTCGCCACCGACTTTTATTTTATCCAACAAGGAAAGGAAAAAAGCACAGAAAAATTCCTTTTTCGAGATGTTTCTGAGTACGGGGGGTAGATTATAGGTATTAGCACCCTTTCTATCCGTAGTTATCTATGGGCTCTTAGGTACTTGCTCATCATTTTCAAAATTGCTTCATTGTGTTTGTGTGATTTGAAATTTTTTTGTTTTGACTTTGATTTAATCCCTTGCTTCAGTCTTCAAGAGTGTTACGAAGTGTTTTTGAAAACTTTGTTTGAAAAGGAGTGTAAGTGTGAAAAAGTTTATTTGGATTGAGCAAGTACTTAAGAGTTAATCTACCTACTCGAAAAAAGAATCGTTCTATGTTTGTTTCCTTTAGACAATGCTATCCCACTATTAGTGAGTAGGTAGCATCATCGTCGGAGTTTTGAGGGTCAATTCGAAAAGGACGTACGGTCACTAAATCAATGTTAGGACGTCTTAGTAATAACCCTAATGTCTTAGATCAATTATTCGAGGCAACAATTCCGAGGCAACCTTTCCGAGGCAACTTTGATCTTTGAGACAAAAGGACGACCACTAAAGCATCCTATACCTAATGACCGTTTACCGAAGGCAACCGAAGTGGGAGTATACCCTAAGAGTGCGCATGTGCGAGTTATTCAATTTCAAGTTTATTATCTTTGCACATTTAGGGTTAGCTAACCGTTTTAAAGTTAATCATACATTCTTGTCATGCATCCCTAATATTCATACATCTAACAGTTAATAATTTGCGGAATTTAAAGTGCGGAAAGTAAAGCTAAGCTATTACAAGGCTTCGGGTATTTACATAGCCAAAAACAAACCCTTAAAAAAAATAAAGCGGTAAATGAAAATAAAAGACCTAATTAAACCATTACAACTTGTGAGCAATTACATTAATATGGTAAAAATAATAATAAAGCGCGCGCGAGGAAATTAAGATCGGGAGAGAACTAGGATTTTGACCCCTTTCTAACCTAATTGAAAGAAAACATATTTTTGTTATTTTCTGATTATTTAAGAAAAAAAATTATGTTTTTTTTTTAAAATTAAATACAAAAATAATTAGTAATTAAATTAATTAATGAAAATATATAAATGGCCTATTTTTGTGTTTTTGGTTATTTTAACAAAAAAGAAAATATAATTAAGTTAGAAATAAAACCCTAATTGTTCTAATTAATTTTAATTTATTTACAAAAAGAAATTAAAGTTACCTAAAATTAAAATCTAATTAAATTAATTAATTTATTGATAAAAAATAAACCTAAGTCTAATTGGGTGAAAAATATTATTTTTATGATTTTTTGAATAAAATAAAATAATTAATTTTGTTAGTAAAATAAATAAATAAATTAAATAAAACAAAATATAAAAAGAAAAGGTAAAGAGATAATGGGCCTGAAAAGCAGTTTGGAGGTGTCAATAGCAATTTTCTGGCCCAAGACCAAAGTGATCCATGTTGACTTCCTGAATCTCCTGCCCATGCATTGACTGTTGTTGTTGGTGGTCCTTCAGATGATAGCCATCAAATCTGGCTTGTTGAACACTTGGCTAGTTGGATGCTGATGGACTATGGTGATCCTTCTCTTTGTGTGCGCGCTGGATCATGGAAAGACAAAATATATGAAATAATTGGGGGACCTGGGATTCGAACCCAGGCCTCAAGGCATTTTCCAACGCTTGGCAAGCAACTGAGCTAGTTGTTTCATTTGTTCATAGAATAACAATAATGGATAATATGCAAATAAAGGGAGTTAGTGGAGAATAATAAAAACGCGCGCCAGAAGTTTGAATGGACCAACAGGATGATGCCACGCCATCATCCCTGTCCTTGTTCCGTTGCTAAAGGTGAAAGGCTTTTACCTACAGACGTATGTCTGTAGCTACAACCCTAGTTCGTTCCAAAATCCTTCCTGGACATGATAAATGATTTCTAATGCCACAAATCGAACCGTCTTGTCATCCTGAACATCATGGTACCCTTCATGGAGGCTAATTTTGCCTGCACACAAAAACCCTAAAACGGAACCAAAAACGCTAACAATGGCAATTTTTGATTCAGTCCACAAAAATGCAATTGGATGATATGGATAGCTTGCAAATGTGTTAAGGATCAAGAATATATAATTATTTTGTGCTATAAGTGACATAATGAAGCAATTCGATTTTAAAAATAAATCAATGTCTCGGATGACTTACAGTGAGTTTCAGGGCCTGAAAGTGCTTGTTCTGGATTGGTTCTGCTTGCTTACACTCCCAGGAAGCGATTGGGATAGTCAGGAAGCCCTGGAATTTCTTGGAACTAGGGATTCGACTCAGCACTTGTTCTTGTTTTTTTCAAGTTTGGTTTTGGTTCTTGCGCCTCTCTTCAGCCTTGTTTTAGGTCTGCCAATGATTCTTATGTATTTGGGAATGAATTAGGGTTGAAAACCTGGTCTCAATCTTCCTCCATCATTGCATTTAATTTTGATTTGATTCCTTTGAATATCTTTCCAAAAATAGGCCAAATTCAATCTTTTTGTGCACACCAAGTCTTTACATGAATTCAATCTCATGCTAGCTGGATATAGGACCTGAAACATGTGCAAAATCTTGAGATTTCAATGTTTTGGATTTTCTATGATTTGTTTTGATTTAAATTAATTTAATTCAAATAAAAATCAAAATAAATAATAAAAATAATATAATGACAAGTGGCAAAGGCTAGGGCTCGTGGACCATGTTGCAACTCAAAACAAGTGCAAAAGATTTGGCCCATTTGGCAAAAATTGCAATTTGAGGCATAGTTGACTTTTGGCAATTTTGCAAAAAAAGGTCAACTTCACCAATGCATAACTTCCTCAATTTTGACTCTTTGAAGGTGTTCTTGGACTTTTTATAAATCTTGAGATGTCCTCTAAGCAACCCTTTAGGTCTCTTATCAATTTGGTATTCCATGTTCATGTATGAAGCTTTGACAAAAAAGGTGTTTTTGTTGACTTTTCAAAATGACCTATAATGTTAAAATTCATAACTTCTTGTGGGTGCATATTTTGAACTTGGGAGATGAATATGGATTGTATATAATTTCATACTCTTCAAAATGAGCTTTGGATGTGTCAGTTATCATAAAGTATGAGAAAGTTATGTTTGGTCAAAGTTGATTTGACTTTTCCTACAAAACCCTAATTTAGCAACTTTTGGTTCTTGATGAATTGTGAGCCATCCTTGATGAATCATGATCAACCCTTGATCAAATGATGAAATATACTTCAAAATGAGGATGTTGACCAAAAATCTTGAAGTTTGACTGTATGTGGGCCACAATTGAGTTTTGCCCTAGCACAGTCGATTTTCAGGCCTTTGAGCAATTGACTGAGCAAACTTTCTCTGTAGGGCTTGAAACTTGACATGGATGATCTTGAGAACATATTAGGACAATGGTGAGCATTTTGTATCTCTTGGACTCAAGTATCTTGATGCAACATGAAACCCTGATTTGAGGTAGACTGCCTTAGGAGAGGGCTTGTCTGGTCAACCCTTGGGCTTCCTTGAGAAATTTGAGGATCTTTCTTGAAATGTATTGAGAAATATGGGAGGGAAAATTTTAGGGTACAACAGCTGCCCCTGTTCAATCTTCTTAAACCTGAGGATTTAGATTGGCTTGTCTGCCTTTCGTGATCTGAGGGTTGAAGATGATTGAACACTAGAGTGCCCAGAAATTTGCACTCGCATGAAGTTGCACTTGTCTTGTGATGTCAGGAATGGGCTTAAAGATGCCAATTGGAGATTGATGACGGGAGATGGGCTTAAAGATGCCATCCAAAGGAGTGTCGATCGCGTAAGAGATTCCTTAGCGAGAGCTTGTATACCTGTTGTTGAGGAAGATTCTGCTGGGGAATGCTGATCTCTATATTGAGGGAAATAGAATTTTAGGAGCTTCGGTCGTCCGTTATTCTACTAGTGAATCATCTCTTTTTCTTGAGAAAAGCTGAATTTTAGGAGCTTTGGTCGTCCGTTATTCTACTGGGGAATAATCTCTTGGCCGAGGAGATGAAAATGTACTACTATCTGGTCGTGATCCATGCTTCATAGTGATAAGACCGACTGCTATCTGGTTGTAATCCAGGCTTTACAGTGAGTTACTGGGGAGATGAGATTATACTTGATATCCGATCGTAATCTAGGCTTCGCAATTTCTCGATTCTTATCTGGTCGTAATCCAGGCTTCAGAAGGAATTAAGTTGTTATCCGGTTGCATCCGGGCTTCAACTTGAATTCAGGGCACACTAATATTCGGTCGACTCCGGGCTTCTTAGTAATTGTCCAGGTGAAATTGCTATTTGGTCGAAATCTAAGCTTCACAATGTCTTGTACCGCTATCTGGTCGTAATCCAGGCTTCACGATGTGTTATACCATTATCTGGTCGAATCCAAGCTTCATAGTGTTCTGTACTGCTATCTGGTCGTAATCCAGGCTTCACAATACCTTACTTATTATCTGGTCGAACTCCAGGCTTCAGAAGGAATCAAGTGGTTATCCAGCCGCATTCGGGCTTCCCTTTGACTGTTGGGCCTACTAATATTCGGTCGGATCCGGGCTTCATAGTATTGGCCGAGTAAATTGCTATTTGGTCGAAATCCAAGCTTCATAGTGTCCCTCACTGTTATTTGGTTGTAATCCAGGCTTCAGTGTCTTTTACCGCTATCTGGTCGTAATCCAGGCTTCACGATGTGTTATACCATTATCTGGTCGAAATCCAGGCTTGATGGTGTCCCTCACTGTTATCTGGTCGTAATCCAGGCTTTAGTGTCTTTTACCGCTATCTGGTCGTAATCCAGGCTTCACGATGTGTTATACCATTATCTGGTCGAAATCCATGCTTCATGGTGTTTGGAGGAATTAAGATACTATTCGGTCGAATCTGGGATTCATAACTTGTGTTAAAGATATACCACTATCTGGTCGTAATCCAGTCTTTGTGGTGTCTTTGGCTGCTATCTGGTATAATCCAGGCTTCACAACGTCTTCTACCATTATCTGGTCGTAATCCAGGCTTCATGGTCTTGTATTGCTATCTGGTCGTGATCCAGGCTTCACAATACTTGTTGAGCTGTTATCCGGTCGTAATCCGGGCTTCACGGCTTGTGTTTATGATATACCACTATCTGGTCGAATCCAGGCTTCATGGTACTTGTCGAGCTGCTATCCGGTCGTAATCCGGGCTTCACGGCTTGCTGGGGATTAAACTATTATCCGGTCGAATCCGGGCTTCATAGCTTGCTTTTAAGAGATACCACTATCTGGTCGTAATCCAGGCTTCGTGGTAGTCTGATATTGTTTTTCGGCCGTTCTCCGGGCTTCACAAAATGTTGTAGAAATCAAGATACTATCCGGTCGGATCCGGGCTTCATAGCTTGAACTTTGTGAGAATTTGATTGTATCATTCCTGAAAGGTAAAAGTTATTGTATGTAATGCATGATATGTATCAGGCCATGATGTTCTCAAAATAAATGAGATTGTGTTGCATGATGCGTATGCATATGTCATGATGTATGGATGTGTAATGTTTTTATGATGCTCTTTAGCTGGGGAAAATAAATCCCAGATTGCTGCTGGAGAATGAAAAGAGTTTTCGCTCGCTGGGGATAACGACCGAAGATGATTGGGAGAATAATCCTGCTGGAGAATACATTGGTGAGAGAATGACTCTGTGGGGAAGAAATGCTCTGCTGAGGATTTGCTGATTTTGGAGAAATACCCTCGGCTGTGGATGAATTACCGTTGCTGGCGATGATAAACTCTATCGGGGATAAAGTTTGTGTTTGTGGAAGAAATAAACTCCACTGGGGATGGTCTTCCAGACTCCACTAGGGATAATCTTCCAGTGCTGGTGATAGATAAACTCTACTTGGGGAGAATCTTACCGACTCATTCGCGGCTGCGAACCTCAGCTGGGGAGAGTTGATAATACTGTAATCTGGTACTTCCTACTCTGCGGGGAGTGTATGCCTTTTTAGTCATATTCTTCAGCTAGGTCTATCCCTGTACCTGGTGACTAGAGTAACTATAAGGCTGGGACATTTCTTGTTGGCTCCTGTTTTTGGAATTATGAGTAATCGTCTTTGTTTCGCGTGTAAGTATTTATGAGCAGTAATTATTGTCAAATGCATATATCAAAATAAACCATTGGATGTTCTTGCAAAACAAAACAGAAAAAGAAAAACAATTTTGAAATTTCTTTGTGAAAAAGAATTGTATTGATTTTGAAGTTGGCCTGTAAAATAGGTGTTTTTTGTACAAGAGGCTGACGTCCTAGTAAGGGAACGTCGCCGAAAGATAGAATTTATACAATTTGTGAAAAACAAAGAAAAACATTTATGTGAACAATCCCACTGGGTTCCCACTCTGCTATTGCCCCTATGTCTTTGAGCGTCTCATCACTTTGCTACTTGGTTGAAGGTAGATCAGATTGATTAGTGTCGTCCGAGCTTGATAGTCGATACCGAAGTCTGGTTACAAGGTGATCCAATGAGACATAGTGTTATGCTTTTGATCCCTAATTTTTGCCTGGACCGCCCTTTCGGGTTTTCAGTCCACCGGGATACCCTTTTTTGCCCAAGCCGCCTTTTCAGGTTTTCGACTTGCCGGGTGTACAATTTTTCAATTTCATCCCTTATTTTTTCCCGAACCCTTTTGGTTCGCCGGGAAGCCCTTATTTTTGCCTAGGCCAGTCAACCTAGCGGGTCTTTGATTAGGCGTAGTATTTTTTCACTATGTCTGCATTGACAGGGTGAGGAAGGTCGTCACCATCCATGGTGGTCAGAATCATAGCTCCTCCTGAGAAGATGTTCTTAACCATAAATGGCCCTTCGTACGTAGGGGTCCATTTGCCCCTGGGATCACCTTGTGGCAGTATGATGCGTTTGATCACCAGATCCCCGACTTGATATTCTTGTCATATGACTTTCTTGTTAAATGCCTTGATCATTCATTTTTGATACGTCTGACCATGAAAAATAGCAGTAAGTCTCTTTTCATCGATTAAATTCAGCTGATCAAGTCGGGTCTGGATGCAATCGTCCTCGCTCAAACCTGCATCCTTCATAATCCGAAGAGAGGGTATCTGAACTTCAATGGGCAAGACTGCCTCCATGACATATACCAAGGAATAAGGTGTTGCCCCTGTTGTCGCCTGCGCTGAGGTACGGTACCCATGAAGAGCGAATGGTAACATCTGATGCTAGTCTTTGTATGTCACCGTCATCTTCTGCACAATCTTCTTGATGTTCTTATTCGCTGCTTCAACAACCCCATTTATCTTCGGCCGATAAGGAGAAGAGTTGTGATGCTGTATCTTAAACTGTTTGCAGAGCTCGGTGATCATTGTATTATTGAGATTTATACCATTGTCTGTAATGATCCTCTTTGGTACACCGTATCGACAGATCAAATTGTGTCGGATGAAATGCGCCACAACGTTCTTGGTTACTGTAGCAAAGGAATCCGCCCCAACCCATTTCGTAAAATAGTCAATTGCTACCAGAATGAAACGATGCCCATTGGACGCAATAGGTCTGATCTCACCAATCATGTCGATGCCCCACATTGCAAAAGGCCAAGGAGCTGTTAAGACGTTCAGAGGAACTGGAGGTATATGCACCTTATCAACATAGATTTGGAACTTATGACAGGTTCGAGAATATTGATAACAGTCGGCTTCCATAGTAGACCAATAATATCCTTCCCGTAGGATTTTCTTCGCCATAGTATGTCCACTGGAATGAGTTCCGAAAGTACCTTCATGTAATTCTACCATAATCCTTTCTGCCTCGCTCTTATCCACACACCTCAGTAAGGTTGAATCATGGTTACGCTTGTAAAGGATATCATTACTGATGAAGAACTTCACAGCGAACCTCCTCAAAAACTTCTTATCATTAACAGATGCACCCTCGGGGTATTCCAGGGCCTCAAGATACCTCTTTACCTCATGAAACCAGGGTTTATCTGTTACCACCTCAGTTACGATGTCATAGCAATGTGCAGGGCCACCCATCCTCTCAATGGTAATCTGGGGAGCCTCATTGTCCCACCTGACCTTGAACATAGAAGACATAGTAGCTAGCGCGTCCGCTAACTGGTTCTCCTCTCTGGGGAAGTGTTCAAAGGTTATCTCCTCGAAGTGCGGAAGCAACGTCAATACATACTCTTTATAAGGAATAAGATTTGGGTGCTTCATATCCCACTCGCCTTTGATTTGACTGATCACTAGAGCAGAATCTCTGAACACACTCAAGAACTTAATCCTTAGGTCAATAGTTGCTCGAAGGCCCATGATGCACGCTTCATACTCCGCCATATTGTTGGTGCAATTAAAACATAACCGGGCGGTGAACGGAGTATGACAGCCTTCTGGAGATATGATCACGACGCCAATGCCGTTACCCAAAGTGTTTGAAGCTCCATCAAAGTACATAGACCATCGGGATCCCTCCTCAGGTCCTTCATCTGGTTCAGGTTTCTCACAGTCGGTCACCAATATGATGCTCTCATCTGGAAACTCGACATTCATGGATTGGTAGTCGTCTACAGCCTGATGCGCCAAATGATCTGCCAACACACTTCCCTTGATTGCTTTTTGGGTCGTGTATTGGATGTCATACTCAGTCAAGATCATCTGCCATCTTACTATTCTTCCGGACAAGGCAGGCTTTTCGAAGATATACTTGATTGGGTCCATTTTTGATATCAATAGAGTAGTGTGAGTCAGCATATACTGTCTCAGCCGGTGAGCAGCCCATGCCAAAGCACAACAAGTTTTCTCAAGCAGTGAGTATCGGGTCTCACAGTCGGTAAACTTTTTGCTAAGGTAGTAAATAGCATGCCCTTTTCGGCCAGACTCGTCATGCTGCCCCAGCATGCTCCCCATTGAATTGTCGAGTACTGCCAAGTATAAGATCAAAGGTATCCCTTCAACTGGAGGCATCAGAATAAATGGATCTTGGAGATATTCTTTAATCCTTTCGAAAGCGGCTTGACATTCATCATTCCATCTTACCACTTGATCTTTCTTCAGCAGCTTGAAGATTGGCTCACAAGTATCAGTCAGGTGCGAAATGAATCGGGCAATGTAGTTCAAACGTCCCAAAAAGCCTCTAACTTCTTTTTCTGTTCGGGGAGCTGGCATCTCCTGTATAGCCTTCACCTTTGCGGGATCCACTTGAATACCTTTATCACTAACAACGAAACCCAGCAGCTTACCAGACCTTACCCCGAAGGTGCACTTGTTCGGGTTTAACCTCAGCTTGTACATCTTCAACCTGTCAAATAACTTCTGGAGATGGTCAAGATGTTCTTCCTCAGTCTGGGACCTTGCAATCATGTCGTCAACGTATACCTCAATCTCATGATGAATCATGTCGTGGAACAAAGCAACCATGGCGCGCTGATACGTTTCCCCAGCATTCTTCAATCCAAATGGCATGAACTTGTAGCAAAAGGTACCCCACTTCGTAACGAACGTTGTTTTTTCCATATCCTCGGGAGCCATCTTAATTTGATTGTAACCGGAAAAACCATCCATAAAGGAGAAGACCTTATGCTGTGCGGTGTTGTCAACCAGAACATCGATATGAGGCAGGGGGAAATCATCCTTGGGACTTGTCCTGTTCAGATCTCTATAGTCTACACACATCCGAACCTTACCATCTTTCTTCGGCACTGGAACCACGTTGGCAACCCACTGCAGGTAAGAAGTAACTGCTAGAAAACCGGCATCAAATTGTTTCATGACCTCAACTTTGATTTTCTCAGACATTTTTAGGCGCATTCGGTGAACTTTCTGCTTCACTGGAGGACAATCTTCCTTGGTTGGCAAGCGGTGTACCACAATATCAGTATCCAACCCAGGCATATCTTCATAAGACCAGGAAAAGATCTCAACATAGTCACGCAACATTTGTATCAACCGTTGCTTGACACTAGGCTCCAGATTTGCACCGATCTTGACCTCTTTCTTGTCTTTTTCTGTACCCAGATTTACTGTTTCCAGTGGCTCTTCATGCGGCTGTATGGCCCTTTCTTCCTGAAGTAACAGTCTAGCAAGTTCCTCAGGCACTTCACAATCATCCTCACCTTCGTCCTCGGCTTGGTTGCTCGGATTTTCGAAGTCATAACTGGAAGTAGCAGAGTCGTTATCAGTGGGATCCAGAGTGGATGTGGACCTGTATTATGATATGTGAGTGTGTGTAAGACAAATAGCTATTTTGATAAAGTGCAAGATAGAAAAGAAAAACAAGGAGCGTAAAATTTGTAATGCAAGAAAAACGTCCAACGCTTTATTGATGATATATGGAAATGTCACATAATAAGCCCTCACAAACAAAGCCACAGTGCCTCGGGTAAGGCACCAGGCCGTAAAGTTTCAAATTGTCTGTTACAAGTCTCAAAACAAAAGTCTATTACTGTGTAATAAAAGAAACGGGCACGAAGTCCTTCGCCGTCCAATTGTTCAAGCCACCGTTGGTAGTCGGGTAAATCCAGCTGTCGAAATCTGACTCTTCATCATCATCTTCAATTGCATTCACTCCCGGATTACTGATGCACAGAGGAGGTCTTCCAATTCGCGCACGCCGAACCGCCCTTTGAGCTTCTGCAGTAAAAGCCAAACCAAACTTGCCAGTCTTGTGTACAAAGTCAGGGAGTTGGCCCAATTCGCACACCCACCTTTTTCAATAACAGCCCGGGCATCCTTGAGGGAAGCCATCTTCATTGGAGATTCGTTTGCAGCAATTTCAATCGACACCAGAGTCGGGGGGACTTCTTCAAAGTTCTGTTACGGGGTTTCAATGAACTCTCCATCCATCTCTACATACCGAAAGCAATTAAGATGACTTACCATGTACTCCTCCTCACCCTATACCGTAACAATCTTCCCCTTTACTGGATATTTTAACATCTGATGGAGCGTAGAAGTCACTGCCCCAGCCTTATGAATCCACGGGCGACCTAACAAACAGGAATAAGATGGTCATATATCCATCACATAGAACGTAAACATAAAAGTCTGGGAACCAACCTTAACAAGGACGTCTACTTCCCCGTGCACCATCCTTTTGGACCCGTAAAAGGCCCTAACCACAATATTACTTGGCTTCAGAACCAACCCTTCACAATCCATCCGATCTAATGCTTTCTTGGGTAAGACATTTAAGTAAGACCCAGTATCCACCAACACGTGAGCCAAAGTAGTTCCCCTGCACTCGATTGAGACGTGCAGAGCATCATTGTGATTCCTTCCTTTGGCAGTCAGATCTGCGTCGGAGAAACCCAACCCGTTGTCAGCGGTCAAACTAGCCACACAATCTTTGAATTGATCAGCAGATGTTTCCTGCGGCACATGCGCAATTTTAAGGAAAGCAATTAAAGCCTTTGCATGGGCTTCCAAGCACAACAATAAAGATAACATGGAGATCTTCGACGGGGTTTTCCCCAGCTGTTCGACTATGTTGTAGTCGCTTTCCTTGATAATCTTCAGAATTCCCTCTATCTCCTGCCTAGAGGTTTCAATAATGACTTTTTTAGGTGCCTCTGTACTGGCAGGCCCATCTGTAACTTCTTTTCCCCGAGTGTCAGATGACTCGGCGATAGAGGTGATAACTGGTGTAAGAATTAGAACAGTAGCTGATGTACTGGTAGATGGAATAGCCACAGGCTTTCGAACAGTCGGGGGAGAAATCTCAGGAGAGAAGAGTCTTCCGCTTCGGGTGACTTTGCTAGACCTGAAAATATTGCTGACATCAGTATCAACCTCTTCAACCTTCAAGTCTTGTTTGATCCCATGATAATACACATCGGCCCCATAGTGCCATGGGACAGCCTTATCCGAAGTGTAAGGGATAGGTCCAGGAATAGTAATGATTAATGGAGCAACTCTCAGAACAGATGTAATCCTAACAGGGTTTCTCGAGGAAGCCTTGGAAGAATTGGCGGAAATGGTTATTATGGAAACATCTTCAACAGGAACCAACAAAATCAAAGTTTTCTCGAACAAGATCTCTTTTTTATCCATCAGGCGCTGAACACCTGATTTCAGTAAATAGCAACCAGCAGGCAGGATGGAACACAGGTGGAAAACTTCGCCACAACCCGGAAATAAACCGGCCAATAATAGATTCTTCTTAACAGTCATCAACGAAGTAGAAATGTCTTCCACAAAGGTCACAAATGAATCATCGTCCACAGCATTTACTCCATGCTTGAGCATAGGAGCAGTCATGACATTAGGCTTTTCTGGTGCGTCAAACTCAATTTCCTTAGCTTCAATCAAATCTTGCACCTTATTCCTCAAGGCCCAATAGTTGTTGGTATCATGCCCTGGGCTATCAGAGTGATAGGCATAACGAGCGTTTGGATTATACAGCGGAGATGTGGTACTGGGATTCTTCGGAGCTTCCCTCAGAGTTACCAGGTTGGTCTTCAACAATTGTGGCAGAATTTGAGACAAGGTCATACTGAGCCAAGTATACTGTCTTTACGGTCTCTCTACTCTTTACTGATTGTTGCATTGTGGAGCAACAGTGGGTCTTGATATTACTACCGTATTCACTCCTTGGCGGCATTCAGGTCGGTTTTGGCTCCTCGAGCTGTAAACTGCACTAGCTTCCTTCCTGAAAGGCTTCTTTTCTGTGCTTAATGAAGCACCTTTCTGTATCTTGCCACTTTTGATACCAGCTTCTACCCTCTCCTAAGTCATAATCAATTCAATGAACCCAGACGATGAACTACCAATCAAATGATTGAAATACGGACCCGACAAAGTCCCAAGAAACATATCCACCAACTCCCTATCAGACAGAGGGGGTTGTACTCTTGCAGCCAGATCCCCCCACTTCTGTGCGTAATCCTTAAAACCTTCGCTCGCACCCATGGACATACTCTGAAGCTGAGTACGCGTGGGAGCAAGGTCGTCATTATACCGGTATTGCTTGTAAAAAGCAGCAGCAAGGTCCTCCCAATTGCGGACATTAGCTCCCTCTAATTGATAGAACCATTCAAGCTGAGTCCCTGACAGACTATCTTGAAAGAAATGAACCCAAAGGTTTCTATCAGCAGTATATGGTTGCATTTTTCTGACGTATGAGCGAAGGTGGAGCTTTAGACAAGATACTCCATCATACTTAGCAAAGACCGGAGCCTTAAACTTGTGAGGAATCACCACCCCAGATGCTAATCCCAGATCTCTGAAGTCCAAACCGAGAACCTTTTGAATCTCCATGGCACTCATACGGTCTTCAAGTTGTTTGTACCTATCCTCAGCAGGAGGGTACTATTCATCATCAAAATCAGTGTTGTTATCAGAGACCACAGGGCTACGACCCTTCCTTTCTTCTTGATTCTCTCCCTCTCCAGATGAGCGAGACAAATCATCTTCCTCTCGCAACCTATTCCCAAATCTGTGACCCATATTCAGCAGAACCACTTTCTTCTTCTTCTTCTTCTTCTTTTTGTCCTTCAAGATGAGAGTATTCAAATATTGTTGTCCTTTAGCCAAGTTCAAGAACATCTCCTGGAACTGAGCATTCTGAGGTTGAACAACCTTAATAGCTTGATCAATAGGTGTTTCAGAAGACATCTTGTGCTGAAATAAACAGCGAAGAAGATAAGAAACCTGTAATGGTACCTGTAATGAGGTGCATGGTAATGAAATGCGTATGAAATGATTTCAAAGACTTAGGGAGATTCAAATTTGTAAAACAAAATAAAACACACTTTATTAGATTAAAACTTGTAACAATGTTTAACAATGCCTTCAAGGCGTTACAAAAGAAATAAACTGAAAAGCAAATCTAAACTAGAAACAATAAAAGACATCAGAAATCCCATGGTCGTTTTCCTTTCGTGCTGACATAATCGTTGATTGTCCTTTCACTCTCAAGTTTCCTAGTAAGCCTCAAGATCTTTCGTTCCTGCTCATGATACTTCTCTCTGTAGGTATCCCTTTCTTCCTTTAACTGGATCCAAGATCTCTTCAATGCCCCCAGATCAGTAGGCATATAGGGATAGAGGACTATATAAGGAAACCCTTCTTCATTAGTATGCTCTACGATCACCGACAAAACAGCTTCATATGGCATCCCCATCTTTTGAGCACGGGCTCGAACCCACTGGAGATAGGGTTGCATCGGGAGGGAAGTCTTCAGTCCTAGCTCATGTGGGTCAGACCTATTCACCATGCCCCAAGCTCGTATAAACCTGCGGCGATGCCCATCAACGTCCCCCTTCTAGTCAAAGACAATATCTGTAAGCAGCAGCTCATGAGGACCGTCTCTCTGAGCTCGTCCAAACTGTCGTAAAGCCAAACAAGGATTGTAGGTTATTCCCCCTTTAATTCCAAGCAACGGAACATTGGGGTATTCCCCACATCGATCAATGACAACTACCTTTTCCATATCTTTAGAACTCCAAAGGATGTCCGTATGAGCAAGGGACATGATTATGTAAGCCCAACCTACACCTTCCTCATTCTTCAGTACAGACTTGGGGAGGTGTGAAATAAACCACCTCGCCAACAGCGGAGTGAAACACATGGGGGTCCCCCTTCTTCGTACAGTACGAGTATAAAGAGCATGCAGAATGTCTCCTAGAAGAGTAGGAACTGGGTTACGAGACATGAATATCTTGACTGCGTTCACATCTATGAGAGAATTTGGATTCGGGAACAGAACCAAGCCGCAGATGAGGAGAGCCAGGATGTCTTTAAATGCTTGAAAATCTAAGTTATCCTAGAACTGTTGAGCTTGATCCATCAAAAACTTAGCCAAGAAACCTTTAACCCCACTCCGTGTCTCCCAGTTGGACACTACATCAAGCCTTTTTAGATGTAGGGCTGAAGCAATATCCTCTGGCCTAGGAACCTCCTCCAAACCTGTGAAGGGTGTCTGCTCGAGAATGGATATACCCAGTAAATCAGAAAACTCCTCCAAAGTAGGGACTAGCTGATAGTCTGGGAAGGTGAAACAATGGTGCAACGGATCAAAGAACTGGAACAACACGCTCATCATTTGCTCATCCAACTTTAAAGTGACCAGGCTAAGTAGATGACCATGTCTTCTAACAAAGGAAGAAGTATCAGGAACTTTTGAGACTAAATCTCTGAGCAGAGCAGGTATTTCTGCGCATAGAAGCCATAATCTGCAAAACAGAACAAAGATGAATCCCCTCGGTCTTTGAAATGGTTAGTCTAATGCAATATGCATGCTATGTCATGATGCATGATGTCATGATAAAACACACAATAGGTATAGCAGGTATCAAACATGGTAAAGGCAAACAAGTCACACAATAGCCCTTAAGTTTCAGGCTTGCACAGAGTCTAGGTACTACCCTCTTGAAGTTCAGTTGGTTCAACCTGTCCTAATAATAGTAATCGGGTTCTAGAGGTTCTCAATATCACTGACCATCCTCCATCAGTCATAGTTTTAGCTCACGTAATCTTTTCTTGCGGCCGAAACCATCTCGAGAGTATGATCTCAATAAGTGTAGCATCGAGTATCAACCAGTTCCCATCTCTACACCGAGACCGGCTATCTCACTACTTCCTATGGCTAAGTTGGTCAATTATAGGTTCGAAGTGCAGTTGATGCTTAACGACCCATATAGCAGCCCCATACTCTCCTTGTTTCTCCACAAGGGATACCCGTACCAACCAATGTGCCACATCAATGTAGCTGCTGCTTCAACCGTATCGGTCTATGCCATACAGTTCTCTCACAGTTTATTGCTACTTACCTAAAAGGTGTCCCCCAGATCCGGGTTAGGATCTATAGTAACTCCGATACAAACCCACAAAAATAAAGCAATCAAATCAAACAATAAAAAACAATATGATGAACTATTCCTAAGGTATACCCCACTTATTAACTCCCCAGCATAGTCGCCAGTTCTGGTATACGGTGGCCAGAACCGAGACTATTTTTAGGAATGCTGGTTTGCGTTTTGCGTTTGTGTTTGCAAAATGTCGCGGTAAGAAAGAGTCACCATCGACTTTTATTTTATCCAAAAAGGAAAGGAAAAAAGCACAGAAAAATTCCTTTTTCGAGATGTTTCTGAGTATGGGGGGGGGGGGGTAGATTATAGAAAAGGAAGGTATTAGCACCCTTTCTATCCGTAGTTATCTACGGGCTCTTAGGTACTTGCTCATCATTTTCAAAATTGCTTCTTTGTGTTTGCGTGATTTGAAAAGTTTTTGTTTTGACTTCGATTTAACCCTTGCTTCTGTCTTTAAGAGTGTTACGAAGTGTTTTTGAAAACTTTGTTTGAAAAGGAGTGTAAGTGTGAAAAGTTTGTTTGGATTGAGCAAGTACTTAAGATTTAATCTACCTACTCGAAAAAAGAATCGTTCTATGTTTGTTTCCTTTAGACAATGCTATCCCACTATTAGTGAGTAGGTAGCATCATCGTCGGAGTTTTGAGGGTCAATTCAAAAGGGACGTATGGTCACTGAAGCAATGTTAGGATATCTTAGTAATAACCCTAATGTCTTAGATCAATAATTCGAGGCAACAATTCCGAGGCAACCTTTCCAAGGCAACTTTGATCTTTGAGACAAAAGGACGACCACTAAAGCATCCTATACCTAATGACCGTTTACCGAAGGCAACCAAAGTGAGAGTATACCCTAAGAGTGCGCATGTGCGAGTGATTCAATTTTAAGTTTATTATCTTTGCACATTTAGGGTTAGCTAACCGTTTTAAAGTTAATCATACATTCTTGTCATGCATCCCTAATATTCATACATCTAACAGTTAATAATTTGCGGAATTTAAAGTGCGGAAAGTAAAGCTAAGCTATTACAGGGCTTTGGGTATTTACATAGCCAAAAACAAACCCTTAAAAAAAATAAAGCGGTAAATGAAAATAAAAGACCTAATTAAACTATTACAACTTGTGAGCAATTACATTAATATGGTAAAAATAATAATAAAGCGCGCGCAAGGAAATTAAGATCGGGAGAGAACTAGGGTTTTGACCCCTTTCTAACCTAATTGAAAGAAAACATATTTTTGTTATTTTCTGATTATTTAAGAAAAATAATAGGTTTTTTTAAATTAAATACAAAAATAATTAGTAATTAAATTAATTAATGAAAATAAATAAATGGCCTATTTTTGTGTTTTTGGTTATTTTAACAAAAAAGAAATTATAATTAAGTTAGAAATAAAACCCTAATTGTTCTAATTAATTTTAATTTATTTACAAAAAGAAATTAAAGTTACCTAAAATTAAAACCTAATTAAATTAATTAATTTATTGATAAAAAATAAACCTAAGTCTAATTGGGTGAAAAATATTATTTTTATGATTTTTTGAATAAAAGAAAATAATTAATTTTGTTAGTAAAATAAATAAATAAATTAAATAAAACAAAATATAAAAAGAAAAGGTAAAGAGATAATGGGCCTGAAAAGCAGTTTGGAGGTGTGAATAACAATTTTCTGGCCCAAGACCAAAGTGATCCATGTTGACTTCCTGAATTTCCTGCCCATGCGTTGACTGTTGTTGTTGTTGGTCCTTCAGATGATAGCCATCAGATCTGGCTTGTTGGACACTTGGCTAGTTGGATGCTGATGGACTATGGTGATCCTTCGCTTTGTGTGTGCGCTGGATCATGGAAAGACAAAATATATGAAATAATTGGGGGACCTGGGATTCGAACCTAGGCCTCAAGGCATTTTCCAACGCTTGGCAAGCAACTGAGCTAGCTGTTTCATTTGTTCATAGAATAACAATAATGGATAATATGCAAATAAAGGGAGTTAGTGGAGAATAATAAAAACGCGCGCCAAAAGTTTGAATGGACCAACAGGATGATGCCACGCCATCATCCATGTCCTTGTTCCGTTGCTAAAGGTGAAAGGCTTTTACCTACAGACGTATGTCTATAGCTACATCCCTAGTTCATTCCAAAATACTTCCTGGACATGATAAATGATTTCTAATGCCACAAATCGAACCGTCTTATCATCCTGAACATCATGGTACCCTTCATGGGGGCTAATTTTGCCTGCACACAAAAACCCTAAAACGGAACCAAAAACCCTAACAATGGAAATTCTTGATTCAGTCCACAAAAATGCAATTGGATGATATGGATAGCTTGCAAATGTGTTAAGGATCAAGAATATATAATTATTTTGTGCTATAAGTGACATAATGAAGCAATTCGATTTTAAAAATAAATCAATGTCGCAGATGACTTACAGTGAGTTTTAGGGCCTGAAAGTGCTTGTTCTGGATTGGTTCTTGTTGGCTCCTAAATTCGACACCCTTGTTTTTATTAATATCAGCCATTAAAGCTGAAGGATGTTTTCGACCAGCTGGGTCTGTCGAAATTCCCATCGGAAGATGGCAATGTACTTAGAGGATTTCTTCCAAGGGAGAATTTGGTTGCCTTCGACGTCGAAGGTGTTTCTCGTCGAAGATGCTTCTCGACGAAAGTGTTCGGTTGTTCAGAGTGGAACGGTTTGAAATTCAAGCGTTTGGAGGGAAAACGGTTCCCAGAGGTTACCAAGTGCAACGTGCAAAGATCTGGAGCGTCGAACACTGAGAACGTGCCAAGTGGAGTCATCTCGAAGCAGTGTAACTGCCCGACGGTTACTTGGGATGTTTTAGTATAAATAGTAGTAGTTCACGCAGTTTTTCGCGTGTGTTCACAAATATATACAAAGTCACTCATATAGATTCGAGTACCCAGCGTGTGAGAAAGAAATGTTGAGAATGTATGTGTGAAACACCACTTTTATTAATCAAAGTCATTTATTTTCCAGAAACTTTACTTGCTTTCTTCTTTACTTTTCCTGTCGAAGCCTTTTATTTCAAGCCTTCCTTTATTTTATCAAGCCCACTTCTTCATGCAATTTACTTAAAGCCTCTTTATTTTCTTGTCATTTAACCATTATCCAACTTAATCAAAACCCCAAAATCAACCATGTCTTAGGATCAATCTGATCGATCCTGCGAGTAACCAAATAAGTAACCATTTGGAAGATCAGCGGTTGTTTACCAATAACCACGGTAAACAAATTGGCACACCCGGTGGGACTGTGTGTTGATTTTTGAAGTTTAACCTTTTTAAACATAATCTCATCTTTTTCGAGGAGTGTTGTATGTTATTGAGAAGTGGTAGAATATACACTAACGATACCAATACTGCCAGAAGAAGAGAAGAGATGGCGAATCCGCCAAACAATAACGAAATCCCACAAACGAATGTGGGAGCAACGATTATCCCGACCGTAAGTGAAGCGATAACCGCTGGTTCAACACCAGCAGTAACGGTCACAACAACGGGGCCATTACCTCCGTTCACAGGCCTCAGAGTGCCTTTGGAAACTCCCCCACCAAGGGGAAATTTAGGCACAAGGCCTTATGTTCCCCCAGGATTTATGACAGGCGGTCATAATCGAGAACCACTCTATGGCATGCCAACTTCTGACTTGGCTAGCCTGACGAACGCTGCGTCCACTTTTTCAGACCCTTTAGTGAGTGCCTCTTCGCCACTCCAAGGTTCTGGAGTAGGTATGGCGAATAGAAATAGGACCCAACTCTTAGGAGGAACGTCCCAAGTAGCACATGGCCTTACAAATGCCTCGACAGCAGTCTTGAGGCAATAAATGGACGAAAGCAACCATGATATGGTTCAAATGTTGGCACAAACTTTAAGTACAGTGCTGAACCCTCTAATACAAAACACTACCCAATCGAATCAGCAGATGACAGCGCAAATGACGCGTTTGGCTGATTTCTTTGGAGTACCCCAACCTATTCGACAGCCCCAAAGGGCGCAAATAAGGGGAAACCAGGGTGTATTCTTAGAGGAAGAAACCACTATCAACCAAGTCCAACAGCCTGTCGAAGAAAACCTTAGGGCACGATTGGAGCAACCTGTCGAAGAACCTAGGGTAATAACCCCAGAGGTAAGGTTAGTTAACAGAAACCAAAATGCTGACGAAGTAGTTCAGCATATCCAATACCAAAACATGGGTTTGGAAAATAATCTGGCAACCATGATCGAAAGGATCATGACTCAAAATGGGATGAACATGGGCTTTCGAAGGCCCAACTTTACATCCCCGCTGTCAGAATACGTGTTACAAACAGACTTACCTCCTAGATGTAAAGTCCCTAAATTCACTAAGTTCTCTGGGGACACGACAGAATCTACTGTCGAACATGTGGCGAGATACTTGATCGAAGCAGGAGATATTTCAAACAACGAAAACCTGAGGATTAAGTACTTCCCAAGTTCTTTAACAAAGAACACTTTTACTTGGTTTACGAATCTCCCCCCCAATTCGATCCATCATTGGACCCAGTTGGAAAGATTGTTCCATGAGCAATTCTACATGGGGCAAATCAAGATAAGCCTGAAAGAATTGGCCAGTGTAAAGAGACGTTTCACTGAACCTATAGACGAATATCTAAATAGGTTTAGGTTGCTCAAAGCAAGATGTTTTACACAAGTGCCAGAACATGAGTTAGTCGAAATAGCCGCAGGCGGTTTAGATTATTCCATTAGGAAGAAGTTAGACACTCAATACCTGAGAGACATGGCCCAACTGGCCGATAGAGTTCGACAGGTAGAACGCCTCAAAGCTGAAAAAGCAAAGGCAACGAAAACTCATAAGAGAGAGAGGATAGCGTATGTTGAGATGGATGACGAAGATCCAGAATCCTTCGACGAAACTATAACTGTCGAAGAAGGAGAAGTCGATTTAGCGGAACTAAAACAAGGGCCACCATACTCTTGCAAACTGTTAGTCCCCTCAAGTGGGAAAAATCCCACTGGTCCAGAAAGGACCAACGATAGGTTCCCCAAAAAGACTTATAGTTTTGATATTACAAAATGTGATGAGATCTTTGACTTGCTTGTAAAAGATGGCCAAATGATAGTACCCCCAGGGGTAAAAGTGCCTCCTCTTGATCAAAGAAAGAAGAGAGGCTTTTGTAAATATCATAATTTTCTGGGCCATAAAACGTCTCAATGTTTTCTTTTCAGGAATCTTGTGCAAGACGCTATCGAAGAAGGGAGGTTGAAGTTTGCTGACAAGACCCCCATGGCTGTGGACTCTAATCCGTTGCAGGCTGAAGCCCACTATGCTGAACCTTCAGAGGTGAACGTGATCGAGGCATCCAGAAGCCAGTCGAAGAGGCCAGGAATCACAATGGTCGAAGTCTCAAAGGACCATGTCAACATGCCAATCTTTGGCAGTTTTTCTGGGAATTTATCCAGAAAGACAATTGAAGCGGTTCAGAAAGCGGTCGAAAGCCCAAAGCTGGAGACAGTTGGAGCCCAAAAATCTGGAACAAAACCCAGTTCTCACTTGGCCGCAGTTCAAGGCCAGACAGAGGACTTGGAGATTCAAATGAAGCAGTTGACTCTTGCCAATAAAGATACCATGAATGTCAACATGGTCGAAGTCTCTGAACCAAAAGCATCAGAGGAGGCCATGAGGCAAGAACAAGCTAACAAGACTACTTTCCCTCGGGAAAATGAAAATCTGGCAGATTTCCTGCAAAGATGCCAGAAAAAGAAGTCAGAAGTGATGCTGTGTCCAAGATGCAGTTCGATCTTTGACAAAAAAGCTGCTGAACATATTCAAGGCGTAAGAGCAGCAAATAAGAGAAGGGAAAATGTTGATCTTCGACATGATCCCAGAAGAGCCTCCCAAAGAGGTTCAAACCAAGAAAAGAGGCCATTGACTTTCAGGCCTCCAACTAATGTGCCAGTAGATACATGGTACAAAACATCTGGTCGAAAGAGGCCAAGCAAGGAAAGATGGCACTCTTTCGATGTGCCAAGAGGTTCATCTTTAACACAAAAGAAAGAGCCTCAGGTTGCTGCCCCTAAGGGTACACAGGTGTCAAGCAACTACAAAGGGAAAAATCCCATGTCTCGATCTCAATGGAGGAGATACCAGAGGCGACGAAAAGCTGAGAGGGAGGCTGCTAATGAACCAAAGGCAGAAACCAGTTCAAATGTTCCTCTAAGGAAGCAAAGGAAACCTCTGGAAAGAGAGCCAGTAACCAACAGGCTAGTTTGGCCTAACCAAGGTGAAGTTGATGACGAAGATGGTTCTGAGTCTGATGACACTTTGGACATCATGGTGAATATAGTCTCAGTGCTGCCCAGAGAGTTCAACCGACAGGTGGAGGTCGAAACAAGTGATTGGGAAGTGGAGCAAGAAATGGCCAAACATAGGCCAGTGTGCTATTTCGTCATGGATAATGGCACTACTGAGGAGCAAAATGGGTTCTTCGAACCACCTACAGAGGCGATGAAAAATCACCTCAAGCCTTTATTTATAAGGGCTAAACTCGAAGAAACCACAGTGAATAAAATCTTGGTGGATTGTGGGGCAACCATCAACATTATTCCTCACTTTATGCTAAGGAAAATAGGCAAAAGTGATGAGGACATCAAGCCTCACAACATGGTCCTGTCGAACTATGAAGGCGGCATAGGGACCACTATGGGAGTGATCCAACTGGATATCAAGGTGGGATCTATCCTTCGACTAACAATGTTTATGGTCATATCGGCCAAACCTAACTATAATCTTTTGTTGGGCCGTGAATGGATTCATGGTGTTGGAGTTGTACCATCATCAATGCACCAGAGGTTGCTGCTATGGCGTCCTGATGGGATGGTCGAAAACATAGAAGCGGATCAAAGCTATTACCTGGGCAAAGTGAATCACCTAGGGCTGGCAGACTTCGACAAGAACTTGACTCACATAGGGCCATGTCCAACACCTGACTTCGACTTGGCGCCAGCGCCAAATACTTTTTGTTCCCTATACCTGCACCCTGAGCATGGTTTTCAATGGGACAGAGAAGACTTGTCCCACATAGACTTCAGTGGATTAACTGACATCCAACCAACTGGTTGGGGAAGTGAATTCAGTGATAATGACTGAGTCACAATCATTGAAGCGAATTTCGGCTTACGTAGCCGAAACAAAGATGATAACGACTCTCGAAGCCGAAGTAAAGTACATGGCCACACAGGCCAATGATCAACAGTTATCTGCTGCAGGTCCTGGAAAGGATTTCGATCCAGAACCTCCTGATATCATGCCAGAAGGAATGCAGGAACAGAGGCTCGACGCCATCTATGACGATGAGCCTTTGGGCTTCGAAAAGGACCCCTTGGCGAACAACATCAAAATGTTAGCGCAAGATCCTTTAGAAGAAATCAACTTAGGCGAAGGGTCAGAGAAAAAGCCAACTTACATCAGCGCAAAAATTGACCCAGAACTTAGGTTGGAAGTAATCCAATTGTTGAAAGAGTTCAAGGACTGTTTTGCATGGGATTACGACGAAATGCCTGGTCTCGACAGAGGATTGGTAGAACTTCAGTTGCCAATCAAACCTGGGAAGAAGCCAATCAAGCAAAGTCCAAGACGCTTCGCTCCAGAAATACTGTCGAAGATCAAAACGGAAGTCGAAAGACTGCTGAAGTGCAAATTCATACGCGTTACGAGGTATGTCGAATGGATTGCAAACATTGTGCCAGTAATTAAGAAAAATGGTACATTGAGGGTGTGCATAGATTTCAGAGATTTGAATGCTGCTACACCCAAAGATGAATATCCTATGCCTATGGCGGAAATGCTAGTCGATTCTGCCGCTGGCTATGAATACCTGAGTATGCTCGATGGTTATTCAGGATATAATCAAATATTCATTGCTGAAGAGGATGTGTCGAAAACAGCTTTTCGATGCCCCGGGGCTCTAGGCACTTACGAATGGGTAGTGATGCCTTTTGGCCTAAAGAACGCTGGGGCAACATACCAGCGAGCAATGAATTCTATCTTCCATGATTTTATTAACACTTTTATGCAAGTATATATTGATGACATTGTTATAAAATATGTTTCCAGGAAGAATCATATTGACCACCTTCGACAATCATTCGAAAGAATGAGAGAACATGGTCTGAAGATGAACCCTTTGAAGTGTGCATTCTGTGTGAAAGCTGGAGATTTCTTGGGCTTCGTTGTCCACAAGAAAGGAATCGAAATTAACCAGAACAAGACGAAGGCTATTCTGGAAGCGAAAGCGCCATCGAATAAGAAGGAACTGCAATCTCTGTTAGGCAAGATAAATTTCCTAAGGAGATTCATATCTAACCTAAGTGGGAAAGCTCAAGCCTTTTCACCCTTACTTCGACTGAATAAAGAGGGATTCGAATGGGGGCAAGAGCAACAAGAAGCCTTCGACAAAATCAAAGGGTACCTCACCAAGCCACCTATTTTGGTGCCTCCTTGTATCAATAGGAGTATGAGATTGTACATAGCTGCATCCGACAAAACTTTGGGAAGCATGTTAGCCCAAGAAGATGAGAATGGAGTCGAAAGACCCATTTACTATCTTAGTAGAGTTTTGAACGATGCAGAAACTAGATATAGCGAAGTTGAAAAATTGTGTCTATGTCTGTATTTCTCTTGTACAAAACTCAAGCAATATATAAAACCAGTTGATGTGTATGTTTCGTCTCATTTTGATGTTTTCAAGTACATGTTGTCGAAACCCATCTTGTACAGTCGAATTGGCAAGTGGGCACTAGCATTAACTGAATACTCCTTGACCTTTATGCCTCTTAAGGCAGTGACAGGACAAGTGGTTGCAGACTTCATAGTCGACCACTCAATTCAAGTTGAGAATATTAATTATGTGGAGATAGAACCTTGGAAATTCTACTTCGATGGTTCCAGCCATAAAGATGGAACAAGAGTAGGAGTCTTGATTATCTCTCCAGAAAAAATTCCAACAACATTCAAGTACAAGATATCAGGTTCTTGTTCGAACAATGAGGCTGAGTATAAAGCTCTAATTACTGGCCTTGAGATATTGTTGGAATTGGGGGCAACTCGAGTCGAAATAATGGGAGACTCAGAGTTAGTCATTAAGCAAGTCACAAAAGAATATAAGTGCATAAGAGAAAATCTCATTATGTACTTCGTGATAGCAAATCGTTTATTGAAAAAATTTGAAATGGTCAATATTCGACACATACCCAGATTGGAAAATCAAATAGCCAACGACTTGGCACAAATTGCATCTGGGTACAAGATTTCAAAAACGAGATTACAAAGAGCAATCGAAGTTCGAGAAAAGATAAAAGCAACTTGTCTATCACCAACAGACTTGGAATCGACAAGACTAGGATATGCTGATCAAAGTAACTTCGAAATTTCGTTCATAGATAATTTGTCAGAGTAAGATTGGAGGAAGCCCATTGTGGATTATCTTCAAAATCCAGTAGCTTCGACAGAACGAAAAACAAAGTACAGGGCGTTGAGTTATGTACTCATGGGTAATGAGTTATTTAAAAAGACGCCTGAAGGGGTATTGCTAAAATGCTTAAATGAGACTGAGGCATACATAGCCCTTTCGACTATGCACGCTGGAGCATGTGGGGCTCACCAAGTAGGCCATAAGATGAAATGGTTGTTGTTTCGACAAGGACTATACTGGCCCACCATGTTGAAAGATTGTGTCGAGTTCGCTAAAGGTTGCCAAGAATGTCAAGTCCATACAGGCATCCAACATGTACCAGCAAGCGAACTTCACTCGATAGTGAAACCTTGGCCTTTTAGAGGATGGGCGTTGGGCCTCATTGGAGAGATTCGACCAGCATCATCAAAGAGCCAGAAGTATATATTGGTAGGCATTGATTATTTTACTAAGTGGATCGAAGCTATCCCTTTAGTCAATGTAGACCAAGAAAATGTCATTGAATTTATTCAAAAGAACATTATCTTTAGATATGGAATCCCTGAGACTATAACTACTGATCAAGGATCAGTTTTCACCGGTCGAAAGATGCAGGAATTCGCTCAGGAAACGGGCTTTAAACTCCTAACATCAACGCCTTATTATGCACAGGCAAATGGTCAAGTCGAAGCAGCGAACAAAGTAGTGATTGGCTTGATAAAAAAGCATGTTGGGAAGAAGCCAAAAAATTGGCATAAGATGTTAGACCAGATCTTGTGGGCATGTCGAACGTCCCCAAAAGAAGCCATAGGTACAACACCATATAGGCTAACTTTTGGACATGACGCAGTGTTGCCAGCAGAAATTTGTCTTCAATCTGCAAGGGTTCAGAGATATTATGATATTCCCTCTGAAATTTATTAGGATATGATGTTAGACGAACTAGTAGATTTAGACGAAGAAAGATTGCACGCTCTTGACCTACTAAGGCTTCAGAAGAAAAGAGTAGAAGACTCTTATAATAAAAAGGTGAAACCTAAGGCATTTTCGCCTGGAGAATTAGTTTGGAAGGTGATTCTTCCCATGGATCGAAGGGATCGAAGCATGGGAAAATGGTCACCCAAATGGGAAGGACCATTCAGAATTATCCAGACTTTTTCTGGTGGAGCTTATGAAGTCGAAGAGTTAGGTGAAGATAAAAGGCTCTTGAGAGTAAATGGTAAATATTTGAAAAAGTATAAACCTATACTCCAAGAGATAAAAATAAATAACAAGTAACGACTAAATTAACCATAAATAAGCCAAAATGGAAAATTTTTATAAATTAGCCAAAATGGCAATATTGTCGAATACATATTACAATATATGGTTAAAGGGCTGAATCAATCAGAAGGGGATGGAATCCTTGAGTCGAAGGTATTTAGTTTGCTGCAACTCCAATCTTTTGTTGCACAAGGCATTCGCCTGGGCAAGCTTGGCAATTTGATCGTCGAAGGCTTGAGCTTTCTCAGCAAATTCTAGGCCTTGTGTGATTTTAGCATGACTTTCAGTGTCTGGAACAGTCGAGAGAAGTTCCTCCTTGCGCTTAGTATTGGCATTCATCTTAGCCTCTAGTTCTTTGATTTGCGCCTTTATGGAAGCATTCTCTCGATCTATGGCATCAACTTCTTCTTGTTTAGATGCTTTTTGCTTCGACAACTCCGCAATTCGAGAAGTTGTCTCTGCTACAGCAGTCCATGCAGAAGAGCTTTTTCCATATAACACTTCAAGTTGGCTATTAAAGCCCCTTCGTCGCCGATAATCTGCTGAGACTTGATCAATAATGGAGTGTAACTCCATGATAAAGCTTGAAACCTCCGGAGGCACAGCTAGCAAGTCTACGGCATTCAAAACAGCCCCCAAATATGATGGAGCAGTAGGGTCCCCCTCCAAAGCTTTCATCAAATCCTTCTTGAAGAACTGAGCCTTAACCTTCGTCAAAGCCTCATCGAGAGGAGAAGTTTCAGTGGACTTCCCCGACAGAGTAGAAGCCTCCTGACTAATATCAGACGAACTTCCCTTGCTCTCGATGATGGCATTCAGATAGCCAACAGGATCAGTTTGCTTCAAGAGTTCTAAGTCTTCTTTCGACCTATGCTTTGTTGAGGTGACAACCTTTGCAGCAGCGTTGTCCTGGGGTTGAGGCTGTTGAGTAGCATTTGCCTCGACTTGACTCTCTTCGACTTGGACTTCGGCAGTACCAGCGTCATCATGATCCCCTTCGCCAGCGTCACCTTGATCCTCTTCGCCAGCGTCACCTTGATCCTCTTCGCTAGCGTCACCGTGGTCCCCTTCGTCACGATGTTCTTCCGACAGATCAACCACCTGAATCTCTTTTGGTTGTTGCTCTTCTGTTTGTGGATCTTCTGTTGGTTGTTCTGCTGTCTCATCATTGGCTTCATTTGTTTCAGTATTGGCTTCATCGTTCGCCAAGTCTTTCTCTTGTGGCCTACTGAGTTCAGCAGAGTCCAATGTTCCAGAAGACCTTGGCACTGAGCTTTCAGTGGTTTCCTGGAAAAAGAAGAAGAAGAATCTTCTAAGTTAGAAAGAGACATAATCGAACGTGGGTATCGGCACCTGAGTTAAAAAAGGGATCAAAGAGATTACCTACAAAGGAGCTTCAGCCCCAGGGCTGGAATTGTCGCTTTCGACAGTTTTATTGAGAAGAACATTTAGTTCCTCCTCCGTTGGCTCTTCAATAATTACTGGAGGTGGCCTGGGCTTTCTCCCAGCAACCTTTATTCTGATTGTTCGAGTCTCAGGAAGAGGAACGTCCTTCTTCAGCTTTCGCCTTTTAAGAGGAGCAGGGGGAGAATCGTCTTCTTCGTCACTCCCAGATTCGACCGTCAGTGCTGGTCGTTTCTTGGGTGAAGGTGCCTAAAAAACCAATTGGAGTTCGATTTAGAAGCTGCATCGAAAGTCAGAATGTTAAAGCCAGAAAAAAATAATAAAAGTCTGGTTACCGATGCAGAAGGCTTTTTCGAAGGGCCTTCCCCCTGTTGGTTTGTTGTGGTCTTCGCCGGCGCTATAGTTTTCGCTGGTGGTGGAGGTTTTGTTAAGGGGCCTCCTCCCTGATGGCCTTCTGCAGCCTTCTTGGCTGCAGGCTTTCGAACAACTGAAAGTAGACAAAATAATTAACAGGCTACCAGTCGAAAGGGAAAGACAAAGTAATTTGGAAGGATGAACTTACATTTCTTTATTTTGTCCAAGACAAGAACAAAAGACTTCTGAAGTTCGTCCACGAAGTCCTTCTCGTCGAAAAACTCCTCAGTGTAGTAACTTTTCCACCACTCCTCGAAGGATGGTGAGCAGAGAAAGTTAAGCTGATAGTCAAACAACGAAAGAACTGTTCGACCAACATACCTGCCGATATGCTTAGTGGCAGCGTCTTCAGTGTAGTCATTGCAAAAGTATAACATAGACTTCTCCCTGGGAAAAATTGGAGAAGGAAGTGTTTGAATAATACCAAACTGGCGAGACACCAAGTTTGGTTGATACGCGATTAGACTCAAGTGAGTCTTGGAGCTCTTGAATCGCAGGGGCATTATTCTTGGTGTGAGAAATGCTTCCCACACTGTTGTATGTTCTTCGACCTGAGGACCACTTGACGACTTAGGATGTGGCCTCGTGAACCACTCTGGACCAACCTTTCGTCGAGCAAAGGGAGCCATGGTCAAAGAAAACTCTTTCCTTTTTGCAAACATCAAGACGAAGTTTGTAAAAGTTTGTTGAAGCTTCAGCCCATCTTCCGTTGGGGTCAACAGAGCCAATCTGGTGCCTTCGATGCACCTATTTGCTATTTCCGGAGCCTGCTCATTTATTTGAGTCTTCTGAGGTAAGAAAGACTCGAAGGTGGCATTGAGCCACAGCTGAAGCAGCCAAAAAGGTCCAGCAAGCAGCAGACTGGCTCTGTTCTCGATGATCTTCAAAAGAGTCGCTCCGTTGCTAATCGACTCGTACAGATTCGCCAAAATCAATTCTGCCAAACAGATATTTTGGCCATGGTGGAGTTGGGTGGCGAGAGTGACCATCTTCTTGGTCACCTGTAAAGACTTGGTGCAAAACACAAAGCGTGACAGCCATAGGGCTAGAAACGCGATATGCTCTACATCCGACACAACGTCCGTCGACTTATCGTGGTAGTGATTGATGTAGGTGGTGTAGGTTGGTTTTGTGGCAGAGAATCCAATCTGATCCTCCGACATTTCCTCTGGGTCGAAATATTCCCCAGTGGGTCGAAGGCCAGTGATGGCGGCCACGTCGAAGAGCGTGGGAGTCAGCATTCCACAGGGAAGATGGAAGGTGAAATGGGTGTAATCCCAAAAGAGTAAGGAAGCTATCAACATTTCTGGGGAATAGTTAAGACCCGTCTTCGACAACATAACCAGGTCGAATATCCCCATGTCTTTCCAGATCGAAGCCTGGCGTTTCTCCATTTTTTCTAGCCAAGCACTATAGTCAGGAGTGAGGCTAGGGTTAGACCTGAAAGCCCTAACACCTCTATTGAAGAAACGAAGGTCAATTTTCTCCTTAGCAGGATCTTCATTATCCTCTACATCTTTCTTAGAGCATCCAACTGGTTTGAGTTTTTCAAGTACCGGAAAGTAGCTTTTGATCTTCATGGCTTCAGCAATGCTTGGGTATAGTGGGCCAGACATGGCAAAGATTTGGTTGGAGTATCCAACCGGAATCATGAGTTGGCGTGAATAAGCATCACGTACAACAATGTCTAAGGGCTCAGGGACCCTTCGTTGGCCCGTGGGAGTAACTACGGGAGCAGTGGAGAAAATCCTGGGTTTAACATTTCCAGAGGGGATGTTAGCGCTAGGAGCGGTGGAAGAACCGGACGCCATTATTGATACTAAGGTTGAAGATGAAGTGAAGAACAGGTGGTTTGCAAAGTTTGCAAGAGTTTGTATGCAATAAGGAATATCTGAAGGCAAGGTAGCGTGAAAAAGTCCCACAATGGGTACTTGGCGCTATTTATAGTAGTTGGGGAAATCCCCAAATTCGAGGACATTTAATGCCATTTAATGTTGCAGAAGGTAGTGGGACACGTGGCGTCTCCCTGTTGATGTAGCCGTTCTGCAGAAATGAAAGGGTGCAGCGTGCGCCCTCGTTTTTGGGAATTGTCATGATGACAATTTGTGAAAAGACGTTTGGCACGCTGCACGCCGTACTGAAGTGACGTCTTAGGTACGGATGAAATGATGGCTTTTCCTTGGATTTGTCAGTGGTTGGTAGAAGACAAAAAAGTGCACAATCTAATTTGTGACTAAGAATGAAAAGACAGGTGTCGAATGGCATTTCAAAGAATGCCTTTTTCTTTCAGAGTCGAAATAAGGCATTCTTGGGGGGCAATTTGTTGGCTCTTAAACTCGACACCCTTGTTTTTATTAATATCAGCCATTAAAGCTGAAGGATGTTTTCGACCAGCTGGGTCTGTCGAAATGCCCATCGGAAGATGGCAATGTACTTAGAGGATTTCTTCCAAGGGAGAATTTGGTTGCCTTCGACGTCGAAGGTGTTTCTCGTCGAAGATGCTTCTCGACGAAAGTGTTCGGTTGTTCAGAGTGGAACGGTTTGAAATTCAAGCGTTTGGAGGGAAAACGGTTCCCAGCGGTTACCAAGTGCAACGTGCAAAGATCTGGAGCGTCGAACACTGAGAACGTGCCAAGTGGAGTCATCTCGAAGCAGTGTAACTGCCCGACGGTTACTTGGGATGTTTTAGTATAAATAGTAGTAGTTCACGCAGTTTTTCGCGTGTGTTCACAAATATATACAAAGTCACTCATATAGATTCGAGTACCCAGCGTGTGAGAAAGAATTGTTGAGAATGTATGTGTGAAACACCACTTTTATTAATCAAAGTCATTTATTTTCCAGAAACTTTACTTGCTTTCTTCTTTACTTTTCCTGTCGAAGCCTTTTATTTCAAGCCTTCCTTTATTTTATCAAGCCCACTTCTTCATGCAATTTACTTAAAGCCTCTTTATTTTCTTGTCATTTAACCATTATCCAACTTAATCAAAACCCCAAAATAAACCATGTCTTAGGATCAATCTGATCGATCCTGCGAGTAACCAAATAAGTAACCATTTGGAAGATCAGCGGTTGTTTACCAATAACCACGGTAAACAGTTCTGCTTGCTTACACTCCCAGAAAGCGATTGGGATAGTCAGGAAGCCCTGGAATTGCCTGGAACTAGGGATACGACTCAGCACTTTTTCTTGTTTTTTTCAAGTTTGGTTCTAGTTCTTGCACCTCTCTTCAACCTTGTTTTAGGTCTTCTAATGATCCTTATGTATTGAGGAATGAATTAGGGTTGAAAACCTGGTCTCAATCTTCCTCCATCATTGCATTTGATTTTGATTTGATTCCTTTGAATATCTTTCCAAAAATAGGCCAAATTCAATCTTTTTGTGCACACCAAGCCTTTACACGAATTCAATCTCATGCTAGCTGGATATAGGACCTAAAACATGTGCAAAATCTTGAGATTTCAATGTTTTGGATTTTCTATGATTTGTTTTGATTTAAATTAATTTAATTCAAATAAAAATCAAAATGAATAATAAAAATAATATAATGACAAGTGGCAAAGGCTAGGGCTCATGGACCATGTTGCCAACTCAAAACAAGTGCAAAAGATTTGGCCTATTTGGCAAAAATTGCAATTTGAGGCATAGTTGACTTTTGGCAATTTCGCAAAAAAAGGTCAACTTCACCAATGCATAACTTCCTCAATTTTTACTATTTGAAGGTGTTCTTGGACTTTTTAGAAAGCTTGAGATGTACTCTAAGAAACCCTTTTGGTATCATATCAATTTGGTATTCCATGTTCATGTATGAAGCTTTGACAAAAGAGGTGTTTTTGTTGACTTTTCAAAATGACCTATAATGTAAAAATTCATAGCTTCTTGTGGGTGCATATTTTGAACTTGGGAGATGAAGATGGATGGTAGAGCATTACATCCTATTAAAAATGAGCTTTGGATGGGTCATTTCACATAAAGTATGAGAAAGTTATGCTTGGTCAAAATTGAGTTGACTTTTCCTGCAAAACCCTAATTTAGCAACTTTTGGTTCTTGATGAATTGTGAGACATCCTTGATGAATCATGATCAGACATTGATCAAATGATGAAATATACTTCAAAATAAGGATGTTGACCAAAAATCTTGAAGTTTGACTGTATGTGGGCCACAATTGACTTTTGCCCTAGCACAATCGATTTTTAGGCCTTTGAGCAATTGACTGAGCAAACTTTCTCTGTAGGGCTTGAAACTTGATATGGATGATCTTGAGAACATATTAGGACAATTGTGAGCATTTGGGATCTCTTGGACTCAAGTATCTTGATGAAACATGAAATCCTAATTCGAGGTAGACTGCCTTAGGAGAGGGCTTGTCTGGTCAACCCTTGGGCTTCCTTGAGCAATTTGAGGATCTTTCTTGAAATGTATTGAGAAATATGGGAGGGAAAATTTTAGGGTACAACAAAACCCAAACAAAGAATCAAAATATAAAGCAAACAAGTCAAAAAAAGAAAGCAAGTAAATGTGATCTAGCCCTAAGGTAACCCCACTTTTAGAAATTATCCTCAGCAGAGTCGGCAGTTCTATAATATGGTGGGAGAACTGACTTGGTTGTTTTATGTTTTTTCGCAAATATTACGGTTAGCAAGAGTCGCCACCTACTTTTCTTTTATCCAAAAGTAAATGTGAAAAAGCACAGGAAAGACCTTTGGGATTATTTCTTGAGTACGGGGGGTAGATTATGAAAAGGGAAGGTATTAGTACCCTTTTCATCCACGGTTTTCCACGGCCTCTTAGTTACTTGCTAGATCACTTGTTTTTGTTTGAAAATGTGCTTTGTGTGGTTTTTTGAAAGTATTTTTGAAAAGAGGCCTTTGTTTAGGCAAACTTTTGTAACGATTCTCGTTCGTAAGAATGTATACAAAGTGTTGATCTTTTGAAAATGTTTTCAAGTTTGTGACTTTTCACAACTCAATAAATTGAGAAGAGTGAAAGGTCCATTGAAGGAAGAGAGAAATAATGTGACTTTTCACGTATTTGAGAAGTTTAATTAGATCTTAATAGAATAATAAAATAAACTAAAAATCAGTAAGAAAAAAGGGAGAGATGACACATCAACTATAATAAATGTCAAATGTATATATTTGAGAAAGGTGTAATAAGACATTTTTAACCTTGGAACTAGAAAAGTTAATACGTGAAGTCAGAAGATTATACGTGCAATTTCCAGGTACTTTGATTTTCATAGATTTATAATAGACAAATATCCATATACATTGCATATCGTCTAACCATGATTCGTAATATAATGCGATATAACCAATAATTAATGCATGCAAATAGGATGATCGTTATGCATTGAAACAAAAAAACTAGTTGTTAGAAATCCTACATCAGCTTGCATATATAGTCAAACCATCCTTAGTTCTTTCTAATTAATTACCTCATCAGTAACATAATTTTTTCAATTGTTGTCGACACAAAAAACTCCACCTAAATTGTATAACCCCATTGTGTGACACATCAATTTGGTCTCATTCAACACACCCAATTGGCTATAATTAAGTGGTTACAAATTTGATGAGGTTGGATAGTCAAGAGGTAAGTCATGTAGCCCATCACGAATGGTGGAAGCTTCAAGCATTTGAAATAGGTCTATTTAGAAACCAATTCAAAAAACAATTGCTTTCACTAATTGGTGGCATTTGTTATGAGACACCATATACTATGTATCGAAAGGTCGTGAATATTCATAAAGGCGCACTCTTGAAGAACCTTTTGGTATTTCAGAGACTCATCTAGTCAATTTTGTCAAAGAAACTTCATCAACTTCCAAGAAAGGTAATCTCCAAAATCCCTCCTTCAAAAAACTCATTTTTTGGCATGCAACTGTTGTTTTTACAACTTTATTTCCAAATTTCCCCATAAGAAAAAGGAAAAGTGCTTCCTCTTAGTGTAAAAGAATATAAAAAATAATATAGTTATTTGATTCAAAGAAAGAGGCATGAATCTAATAGTTCCCATGTCAATAAGCTTATGGATATTTCAACTCCTAATGAAAAAGAAATGAAGGTCAAACAAATAATCTTCAGATGAGAAAACACATATCTCAAAGGTATATACCTCGTTACACTTACACTATTATTTTGTTTCTTTCAATTTCATCATGCTTTAAAAAAAATGTAAATGACGAAAACCTCAGAACAACCTTATGAATAAGGGTCATTACCTTTAAAACTAAGAGTTCACCAGAATTAATTGATAAGGCGAACTACTTGCCTTATCTTGTTGTTGATGATCTAATAATTGTTGTTAATTCTATATTTTCATGATTTTCCATATCTTTAATCCCTTCGTCTTTGCGTAATACCTATTTTAAGAGTTTAGAAAAAAGAATTTGTCATATTATGCCCCTAATCCCGAAGTATTGGTATCATCATGAGATTTCTCGCCCCGTCCTCTATTCAATATTTTTTAGGAAAAAATTAAACCAATATGTTGATGATCACAATACCATTTTTTTGATTTCCTCAACCATTTAGGAAGACCTATAACAAGTTGAAATAATGATTCACAATGATATTCCAACTGACGTAGGGGATTTTGGATCCCTCGTAAATGTATTGGGTCATTTGTGTTATTCTAATATGGTACCCTCTCTGCAATAAGAATTCAACAAACTTACTCTCAAAACAGGTAATATTTCAATGAGTTACTTGGGTTTCAAGGGCTAACATAAGCGAGCTTCTCGTGGTCTTAATTAGATGCATATGTTATAAACCAAAAATATGGTCCTTAAAAAGACTTATTCCAATCTTGAGGGGAGTATGAATGTCATCATACAAGGCCATCAAGATTTCGAATAAAGGGCCATATTGTTGGAAATAAAGAATAAGAATATTAGGAAATGGTTGGAGAAATTGGTTCTAAATGCCTTACAGTTAACCTAATTTTACAGTAAGTCAACAATAGAAGGTTCGCTATGTATAACATATTTATAATATTTAAAATAATTTGTACCTATTAACCATTTTCTTATATTTTTATGGAAAAATATCTTTTTTGGCCCCGTATGTTTACCTCAAGGTTCATTTTGGTCACTTAACTAAAAAAGAGTTCATATTGGTCCTTTAACTCTTCAAATGTTTCATTTTAGTCCTTTTTATCTAATTAGCGATGTTCTTCGCTAATTAGACAAAAAGAACTAAAATGAAAAGTTTAAAGAGTTAAGGGACCAATATGAACCCTTTTTAAGTTAAGGTACCAAAATAAACTTTAAAGTTAACATACGGGAGCAAAAAGAGTATTTCGCCTATTTTTATTTAATTGTTAGAATATTTTTAGAATTAATAATTGTAATTACTACTATATATGGTGTTGGTATATAACATTTTTAGATAACTTATTTTTTTATTTACTAGTGTGAAATTTATTAAAATTTAATTGTTCTCTACCACAAAAGTAATGATTTCCACCAGAGCCATGACCATATCAACCAGTTCTTGTGTGAGATACAACTTCTGCTACAATGTCTGTTGTACCCCAAATTTCCCCCCTAAGATCCCTTCATCATATCATCTCAATTCAATCACAACAATATCACATTAGGGTTTGGTTCTTCTCCCTATATTTAGCTTTTGCTCTAGGAGGAATCACCAAGCGCCTTAACTTGTATTTTGTAAGTGTTTATTGGCAAGAATTTTGGTAAAACAATGTGCTGTTAATGTTTTGCTAAATGTCTTGACATTTGTAGCAAACTATTTTTGAATGATGTCAAAGAAGATGTCTTGACATCTGCCTCCTGAACTGATTTAAGCCAACATCAGTATATATTTTTCTGTTTCCTGATTTCCAACAATGCATACTTCAATATTTGTAACTCACAGGCAGCGAAAAATATGGAGGAATATTTTTCAAAATGCATGAATTTTATCTTGACCTGATTTTATGGAAATATTCAAAAGAATTGAATATTTGGTTTTAAAGCCCAAGCCCACAACTGCGCATATATAAGGACTTGCTTCCTTATTCAAACTACTGCAACTTTTGAAGAAGAATACGTTCTTTCTGTTTTAAAAAGTATAAGTCTTTTAATTATCAAACACTCTAATATTGATTGAATACTTGCGTTGTTATTTGGGTTGTTAATTGTGTATCATTCATAATATTTTAAGCATTGAATGATTGGAGTGTTTTAAACTTATTATTTCTGTTAGTTTTTCACTGTAAGTGATTGAAGGGATTTGAGGAGGGCCTCATAACTAGGTGAGTCTTAGGTATAAGTTTAGCATGGGTAGTGATTAAGTGATTAGATCTTAAATTGGTTGTTTACTGAGGGTCTATGAATTGATACTATTTAGTAAACTTGTCCCTAGATTGTAGCCCCCAGAGTAGGTGTTGTTGTACACTGAACTGGGTGAACAATCTCTTGTGTTTGTACTGCTTTTGATTTTACTGCACTTTACTTGCAAACAGATATTTGTGTCGTGACATCTCATTCGACATCACATATCTGATACGAGAATTTCAATTGGTATTAGAGCAGGCATCCTGCTCTTATCTGGGTGAGATCTAGGGAAGATACTTTCTGGTACTATGGACAAGTAAGGTTAATTTGTAAATAGACCACCCATTCTAGATGGAAGTAATTATGACTACTAGAAACCACTAATGGTTGCCTTTTTTAAAGTCCTTAGACAGCAGGGCTTGGAAAGCTGTTTTAAGAGGATGGAAACATCCTGTCAAATTGGGAGAAAATGGAGAACCTACTTCTAAATTAAAACCAGAAGAAGATTGGTCTAAGGAAGAAGATGAAATTTCTCTTAGAAATTCTAAATCCTTGAATGTTATATTCAATGGAATTGACAAGAACATTTTCAGATTAGTGAATACATGTGAAGTTGCTAAGGATGCATGGGGGATTCTTAAATCTACTCATGAAGGCACATCCAAAGTTAAGATGTCAAGACTTCAGTTGCTCACCACAAAATTTGAGAATTTGAGGATGAAGGATGATAAAAGTATAAATGACTTCCATATGAACATTCTTAAAATTGCTAATGCCTCCAGTGCTTTAGGAGAGAAAATTCCTGAAGGCAAATTGGTGAGAAAGATGCTCAGGTCTCTTCCCAAGACATTTGATATGAAAGTAGCTGCTATAGAAGAAGCTCAAGACATTGACAAAATGAAATTGGATGAACTTGTTGGATCCCTTCTAACATTTGAATTAAGAATCAATGAAATATCTGAAAAGAAAAACAAAAGCATAACCTTTTGAAGCTACCGACAGAAAACACCGAGCCGCCACCGAACTTTATTTATCCCGAAGGAAGGGGAAATATCGATAAAACCACAAGGGAATGGATAAGATGGTCTTGCAACTAGGAGAAAGGGTAAGAGAGTCGGTTATGCAAGGGGAAGGTATTAGCACCCTTCGCATCCGTTGTACTCAACGGGATCCGTTTTGTTTGTTTGTCTTAAAGGGTGTGTTTATCTACAACTATGCTTGCTTAAGGAGAAATGAATGGTTTTTTATTATTGCGTTTGTGAGGGTTTCACGACCCTTTGCCTACGTATCCAATGAAGGAATCAAAACATCGTAGTTCCTCTAGAAAATGATTGGTTTGTTTGTGTTTTTTAGTTGGTGACGCTAATGCATGCATTCTAGCAATAGGCACGGTCGGTATCGCGGTAGAATGGAGATAACATACCCTTTGGGGGAAGTTTTGATTGTTTGAGTGTTTTTGTTAATTGTGAAATGAGTTTGAATAATGATTAAGTGTATTTTTGGATTTTTTGATTAAGAAAAGAAATTTTTGTTTTAATTACAAAAGAAGAAAGAGTCTTAGAAGGAGACTAGAAAAAACCTAATTGTTGTCATGTACAAAGATGGACCTAATATTGAGATGAAAAGGAGAAATTTTGTCCTAAAGTTATCATGCAATGGATTGATTTTAGGGTCTATTCTCAAATTCAATTTAATCAAAGATTAAAATTGAATTAAGATTTCCTAAGGGAACATGACAAGAAACCAAACAATCAAATAAACAAAGAAAAATGCAATTCTAATATTTTTTTGGGATTTTTATCAAGTTAAAATAAAAATACTAAAATATCCAAATAAAAAAAAAGTAAAGCCTAATGGAAGGTGTAATACTGAAATCAGGATGTGAGGTGGGAAGCAAGGCATGGGCGCTAAGCTAAGCCCAATAATACAGTCCAATAAAGAGTTTTTTTTATTACAGCTTTTATTAATTAATTATGTATTGAGTTTAAAAATAAAATAAAAGAAACCAATTAAAAGAAAATTGAAAGAGGAATTAGGGTACCAGTTTAATGTTATCAACCATAATTAACGTGAAACAAAATTTACTTCTCCTCTCTCATGCTCCGACGGTGTCGATTGGTCCTCATTCTCTGCTGCTTCTCCGTCAATTTCCTCCCTCCAATGCCTCTGTCTCATTTCTTCTCTGCTTATCTTCATCGCGCAGCCACCATGCTTCTCCTCCTTCTCCTTCGTTCATCTCCGCCATTGCCTCGAACTCTTTGCCGTCACGAATCCAAACACATGAATCAAATGATGAAACAATGAAAAAGAGAGGAAGACACTTACCTTTTTGAGAAAAATATGGTGGACTCTTCAAACTCAGGTATGCATCTTTGGGTCCATTCTCTTCTTCTTGTTGTTGTTGTTGGATTTATGCATTTTGTTGTGTTGTTATCCAAAATGGTCTTGTTGCAGTTCCGAATAGCTTGCAAGTTGGAGCTTTAAATT
Organism: Vicia faba; assembly: GCA_948472305.1. Taxonomy (NCBI): domain Eukaryota; kingdom Viridiplantae; phylum Streptophyta; class Magnoliopsida; order Fabales; family Fabaceae; genus Vicia; species Vicia faba. The sequence goes on along the minus strand of OX451741.1, from coordinate 927,297,175 downwards.
AGAGGTAAGGGTACTGAACTGATTTAGTGTTGGGGATATGAGGTTTGTTCGGTTGTGTTGTGTGGTTTTGAATGAGTTACAGGACTACCGTTTTGCAGAGGGTTGAGTAAAGCGAGTTTGGGGTTAAGGTAAAATTTTTTTAATGAGATTGGTGGTCAATGTTCTGTGAATCATCTTTTTCTATTTTTCTGTGAAAAAACTTTCAAACTGTGGCATTTTACATGGGCTGTTGGTGAGAATTGGTATAGAATGAGTGGAGCAGGTTTGATGAAAGGCTTGTATTATGAGGATTATCAGAGGTTTGATATGGAAAACTTAGGTGTGAATTTGGTGGTGAGTAACAGAAGGTTTTTTTTTTTGGGTTCGATGAAGCAAAGATTAGAGTTTGTTCGTGTAAAAATCAGGAGGGTATGGTTACTAATGTCTCCTCCTCCTTTCCTGTGTTCTCGTCTGTTGTCTTTATAGAAGATAAAAGGTGGAAATGGGGGGAAATTTGAATAGTTTAAACTATCCTTAGTGTGCTGACTTTGGGCTTTATGATGCAGGTTTGGGTTTTCCTATTTTGGTGCTAATTTTGGCTCTCTTAGTGCAGGTTTGGGACAATAATAACACAGTAGTAGCAACCAGTTCTAGGCTTTGTTTGTAGGTCTGTTTTTGGCAATTTTGTAGGACTATTTGTAGAAGCAGGTTAAAGGCCTGGACAGTTTGGACAGCAGGTCATGACAGGTTTTTGACTTGAAGCAAGTTTGGACTGTTTTGTTGGACAGTTTTATGCAGTTTCGCATGTTGTGTTTGGGTTATTCTGTTGGACAATTTTATAAGGTGATATATTTTCAAACCTGTCTCCTTGTCCTCTTTTAGCTTTCAATGAAGTAAAGCAAACTACTTTTATTCCAATAAATCTGAAGGGTTTGCCATTAGGAAAATGATGACAGGGTCTTGAGCTATTTGATAGCTGCTATATTATTTGTTTTGTTTGATGCTGCTGCCTGTTCTGTTGTTCCATTTGGCTTTAATGTTGCTGTGTTGTTGGCCTTTGGGCTGATGTTGCTTGTTGGTTGCTGAGCTGTATATTTGCTATTGTTGGCTGTTTTGTTACACCTGCTGCCTAATGCTTTGCTGCAATGCTATTTTCTGTTTTTGTTTGCAGCAATAGAAAAATACTTGTAAACTCCTTTTTTTCTTTTTATGAACCAAAGGTGACAACTTTTGTGATTTGCAATTGGGAGAAAATAGCCCATGATTAAAATAAATCCCTTTTTAACTGATTCCAAATGCAAACCCTTATGATGAGATACCAATTACTTTTTATCAATTAATTCTTGCTTGAATTTCTCACATGTTGATTATTTACTAACTTTTCCATTTGTCTTGTTTCATGAACACGAGAATTGGGCGACCAAAGCGAAGTTGAGAGATAAAAAGGGCATGGCTGTCAAAGAGTGCGGACAAGTTTCTTGAAGAGGAAGAAAAACTTTTAATTCTTTTTTTTTTGTTTTGTAAACAACAATTGTAACTTGTGATTTCAGGCCTTGTAACTTGTCTCGAAAAAATGTAATGAACACAAACTTGAATGAATTTATTAATGATGAACTTTGTCGTAGGAATCAAATAACTCTTGAATCTTGTTTGAACTTTGAAATTCTCTCTTGAATAATTCGAATGAACACTTTGACTTTGTAACTTAAACTTCAAGTAATCGCGAACAATTGTTGTAACTTGTATTTCAAACAATCATTCGCCTTATCTTCCAGACTCCAATCAAACTCTTGCATAAAATAAATGCTTAAGAATTTAATTCCCCTTGGTTAATTCGAACCCAAAACAACTATCACCTAAACCTTAATCTTCATATCACGCCTGAACCAAACTCGCACTCTTAAACAGAACTTGTAACTTAAGCAACCAAAACATGTCTTGACGGTCATGAACCCCAAGCTTATTTCTTGTTCCCTAACTCCATAGTTGTTAACTTATACTTCAAACCCTCGAATCAGTGACTTGGAGACTTTTAAGAAGAAAGCTTGAAATGAGAGGATAGGAACTCACTGAACTCTGAACCATCTTTGAGGCAGGCGAAAGAAACATCTCTACATAAAATAGAGATCCAAAAACCCTAGCATCTTGGCCAACAAATAGGGAAATAAACCCTAATCCAGGCTTTGATAAATTCGAGCAAAAATCAACCTTGAAACGTGATGACAAAATTCATTCCATGATCCACTAATCGAGACCCAGAAGAATTTCCTTTTTACCTGATAAGAGAACTTCAAAACAAAATTAGACATAAAGAGGGCGCAACCCTAATACCTCAAACCAAAGTGTCTGATTTCATGAGATGCGGGATATGTAAATGACTGAATAAAAAATGGTGCGAATGGGATGCAAAGTTCAAAGCCAGAAAAAAGTAAAGGAGATAGGGAAAATTTGGGGTACGGCAGCTTCCCCTATTTAATCGTCTTAAACTTGAATGTTAGATTGGCGTCAGCCTTCCGAAAGTTCAAGGTGGAAGGTGATTAAATACCAGAACCCGAAATTTGCCCTGGAAAGATGGTATGAGTGTCATTTATTGGTGTGAATGTCTGCTGGGGAAGGGACAAACTGGTCTCCTAGTGGACTGGTCATGATGGGTAAACATGGTTGAACAATGGTAGCTCGTATCGGGGTAACGGTGCCAATACAATATTCTTGAGGGAGTGGGCGGTAGAGTGTCTGAAAGGATATGGTTGATAATGTCGCGGTGATTGAAGGTGGGATTCATAAGAAACTTAAAGATAACACGAGGGTAAAGCCCGCAGAAGACTCACGACCCTAAAAGATACTGTGAGGGTAAGACCTACGAACGACCCACAACCCTAAGAGAGATATAGCAATGGTAGGATCTACGGATGATCTTCGACCTTAAAAACAAGATGAGGAGAGGGTAAAGTGAAGGTAAGATCTACGGGCGATCTACGACCCTGAAAATATAACGTGATGGTAAGATCTACGGACGATCTATGACCTTAAAAATATAACACGATGGTAAGATCTACAGACGATCTACGACCTTAAAAACAAGATGAGGAGAGGGTAAAGTCTACGGACGACCTACGACCCTAAGAGAGATAAAGTGAAGGTAAGATCTATGGACGATCTACGACCCTAAAAATATAACGCGATGGTAAGATCTATGGACGATCTACGACCTTAAAAACAAGATGAGGAGAGGGTAAAGTCTACGGACGCCCTACGACCCTAAGAGAGATAAAGTGAAGGTAAGATCTATGGACGATCTACGACCCTAAAAATATAACACGATGGTAAGATCTATGGACGATCTACGACCCTAAAAATATAACGCGATGGTAAGACCTACGGACAATCTACGACCCTAAAATGCGAAGGTAAGATCTACGGACGATCTACGACCTTAAAAATATGACGCAATGGTAAGACCTACGGACGATCTACGACCCTAAATTGCGAAGGTAATATCTACAGACGATCTACGACCTTGAGAGAGATAAATTGAAGGTAAGATCTACGGACGACCTACAACCTTAGGAAAAGATAACATGAGTATTGAGAGTTGGGGAGCATGACGTATTAACACCATGGTTTATTTTAGTTGGTAGTGTAATGACAGATGTTAACTGAGAATTATGAGGATGATATTCTTTGCGAGGATGTTTTGTTAACTTGGGATCGATTTGGGACTGATCTGGCTCATGCTTCGTATGCATTTGAAGTGTGACATGATGATCCATGGATATGCTATGCGTTTGAGGATGAAATGCAATAGGTCATGATGATTATTGTATGAAAAGTTCCAAAAGCTCATTGGGATCTGTTGCTCGTCATCTTGAGGTACCAATACGGATTGGTGCTTGAAATTTGAGAGAAAAGAGTTAGCCTTGTCGAGTTCACTGGGGGTTAAATCTTGCTGAGGAGAAATGACTTGATCTGACTTCCTTCACGTGTTGGACCTTTTGTGAATAACCAAAGTGAGACGTGGATCTCAACCAATGCCCCTAGTCTCTCCGTGTGGGAGAATCGGGCGCTCAGTTGATTGTAAGGAGGCGATGAGGATGAGATCTTGGTCAAGGCGAACGTTGTAACTTGCTACCTACACAGGAAGAACAAACATTTGAACACCGTGGCATTCCCTTGGGATGCCTTCATATCCATGTAATATAGTGTTTCACATCTTAGGTCGTGATTATTATTGACTTATTGTTTTCAATGCAATGCTTAACAAAGAATTTAAATCACGATTCGCATACGAAAAATAAAGTAAAAGAATATAACAAAGATTTTTTTAATGGAAGGGCAAATTTTTATTAATGAGTTTGGCCCGTGAATGGGCATTCATACATAGAAACAACTCCTAAATGAGGAAGTTGCGGAGAAGAAAAGAAATACAACGAGTAAAATGGCAATAAGAAAATATCGAACTTCCATTAAAACTGATATTGATATAGTTCTCGTATCCTGGGTCGTCATAGTGTCGTGCTTCGAAAGGATAATGGCTAGATTGATCCATCCCGCATTAGGAGGGTGTACGTGAAGAGTCTTCAGACTGCAGTCTCTCGCTTTTATTTTGTCCCTAACATTTTCTTGGATCGCCCATTCGGGTTTTCAATCCACCGGGACACCCATTTTTGCCTAAGCCGCCCTTTCGGGTTTTCAGCTTAGCGGGTTATTTCTTCTTCTTTTTTTTTTCTTTTTTAGCCCTAACTTTTTCCTAAGCCGCCCTTTCGGGTTTTTAATCCACCGGGACACCCATTTTTGCCTAAGCCGCCCTTTCGAGTTTTCAGCTTAGCGGGTTATTTCTTCTTTTTTTTTTCTTTTTTAGCCCTAACTTTTGCCTAAGCCGCCCTTTCGGGTTTTCGACTTAGCGGGTCCTTTTATGCGTAGTATTTTTTGACTGAGTCTGAATTGACCGGAAGCGAAACGTCTTCCCCATCCATGTTTGTCAAGATTAGAGCACCTCCTGAGAAAGCTTTCTTCACGATGTACGGTCCCTCATAGTTGGGAGTCCACTTGCTTCTTGGATCAGTGTGGATTGGGAGAATCTTCCTTAAGACCAGGTTACCTGCATGGAACTCTCGAGGCCGAATCTTCTTGTCAAATGTTCTCTTGAGACGCTGTTGGTATAACTGACCGTGAAAAATGGCTGCCAGGCGCTTTTCTTCGATGAGATTGAGTTGGTCGAGTCTCGTTTGAATCCATTCAGATTCATCAAGCTTAGTATCCATCAGAACCCTTAAGGAAGGAATCTCCACTTTGACCGGGAGTACCGCATCCATACCATAGACTAGTGAAAATGGAGTTTCCCCAGTGGAAGTACGCACCGAAGTTCGATAGCCATGCAGGGCAAAAGGCAACATCTCATGCCAATCTTTGTATGTTCTCACCATTTTCTGGACAATCTTCTTTATGTTCTTGTTAGCGGCTTCAACTGCCCCATTCATCTTCGGCCGATAAGGTGATAAATTATGGTGCTCGATCTTGAACTCTTCACACATTTCCTTCATCATCTTGTTGTTGAGATTTGACCCGTTATCAGTGATGATCTTGTCAGGAGTTCCATAACGACAAATGATCTCTCTTTTGATGAAACGAGTGACAACTTGCTTGGTCACATTCTTGTACGAAGTTGCTTCCACCCACTTGGTGAAGTAATCAATAGCAACGAGGATAAACCTGTGTCTATTTGAAGCCTCGACTCGATGTGTCCAATCATATCGATGCCCCACATTGCAAAGGGCCATGGTGAAGTCATCACATTTAAAGGAGTGGGAGGAACGTGTATCTTGTCTGTGTAAACCTGACATTTGTGGCACATTTTGGCATATACACAATAGTCACTTTCCATCATCATCCAGAAATAACCTACTCGTAGGATTTTCTTGGCCATGGAATACCCACTGGCATGAGTCCCAAAATAGCCCTCGTGTATTTCTCGTATAATGGATTCTGCTTCGTGTCTATCCACGCATCTGAGAAGAACCGAATCAAAGTTTCTCTTGTACAGAACGTCTCCTGACAGTAAAAACTTAGACGCCAACCTTCTAAGAGTCCGCTTATCACAAATTGTAGCACCTTTGGGGTACTCTTGCTTCTCAAGATATCTTTTGATGTCGAAGTACCACAACCTTTCGTTTGATACATCTTCATTTGTGAGACAATGAGTAGAGAAAATGTGTGCTGGCTCCTTGTAACGACAGATCCTTATACTGGGTGCATGATTCGGGTAACTAACTTTGAACATTGCTGCTAAAGTGGCCAGAGTGTCTGCCAGTTGATTTTCTTCTATAGGAATGTGCTCAAAGGTGACCTCATCGAAAGCGGGCAACAATCTAATATGTAATCCCGGTATGGAACTAAATTAGGGTGCCGTGTATCCCAATCACCCCGTACTTGATGTATCACTAAGGCATAGTCCCCATAAACTTCAAGAATCTTGATCTTCAAATCAATGGCTGCTTCAAGGCCCATCACACAAGCTTCATATTCAGCGACATTATTCGTACAATCAAAACATAATCTGGAAGTGAAAGGTATATGAGTGTTGCATGGAGAGGTCAGAACTGCCCCAATGCCGCGACCCATAGAATTTGACGCACCATCGAACGTGAGAGTCCATCGCTCCCCTGGTTCAGGTCCTTCATTTTCATAATATCCTCGTCTGGAAAATCGAACTTCATGGGATGATAATCTTCCAATGGTTGGTGAGCGGGATGATCAGCAAGAATGCTACCTTTGATAGCCTTTTGTGTGACGTACTGGATGTCATACTCAGGCAAAAGCATTTGCCACCGAGCCAATCTACCTGTAAGTGCTGGTTTCTCGAAGATGTACTTTATCAGATCCATCTTAGATATCAGAAGTGTAGAATGTGTCAGCATATACTGCCTCAAACATCGAGTTGCCCATGTAAGAGCACAACAAGTCTTCTCAAGTAAGTAATACCTTGATTCACAATCAGTAAACTTCTTGCTCAGGTAATAAATGGCATGTTCTTTTCGTCCAGTATCATCATGTTGTCCGAGCACACAACCCATAGATCCTTCACGCACAGTCAAATACATAATGAGAGGTCTCCCAGGAACTGGTGGTATGAGTATTGGTGGTTCTTGAAGATACTGCTTAATCTTCTCGAAAGCTTCTTGATAACTCCCATCCTAACGGACATCCTGATTCTTGCGTAAAAATTTAAAGATGGGTTCACAGGTAGCAGTAAGATGGGAAATGAACCTGGCTGTGTAATTCAACCTCCTAAGGAAACCCCGTACTTCCTTTTCATTTTTCAGCGCTGACATATCCTGTATTGCTTTTACTTTATCTGGATCTACTTCAATTCCTCGTTGACTCACGATAAAACCAAGTAACTTTCCCGATCGAACCCCAAAGGTGCATTTGTTTGGATTAAGCCTTAACCTGAACTTTCATAAACGATCAAACAAATTCTGCAAATGGAACAAATGTTCTTCCTCAGTCTGTGACTTTGCAATCATGTCTTCCACATACACCTCAACCTCTTTTTGAATCATGTCGTGAAAGAGAGTCACCATAGCTCGCTGATATGTCGCACCAATGTTTTTAAGACCAAAAGGCATGACTCTATAGAAAAAGGTACCCCAAGGAGTTGTGAAAGCTATTTTATCCATGTCTTCCGGAGCCATCTTTATCTGATTGTAGCCAGATAATCCATCCATAAAGGAGAACACCGAAGACTGAGAAGTGTTATCAACCAATACATCAATATGAGGCAACGGGAAATCATCCTTCGGGCTTGCTCTATTCAAGTCTCGATAGTCGACACACATGCGTACCTTACCATCCTTCTTAGGTATGGGAACAATGTTAGCAATCCAAGGCGGTTAATTTATCACAGATAGGAAACCCGCTTTGAGCTATTTTTGAACCTCTTCTTTGATCTTCAAAGCCATGTCGGGTCTGGTCCTCCTTGGCTTCTATTTTACAGGAGGACATTCTGGCTTGAGCGGTAATCTATGCATTACTATATCAGTGTCTAAGCCGGGCATGTCTTCGTACGACCAGGCGAAGATGTCGGCGTACTCTTGAAGCAACTCAATCAACCCCTTATTTTCTTCGCTTTGCAAGGCGACCCCTATTTTGACTTCTCTCTTTACCTCTTCGGTACTGAGATTAACGACTTCTGTTTCTTCTTGATACGGCTGGATGACCTTCTCTTCTTGTCTCAAGATCCTGGCTAGTTCTTTAGGGACTTCACAATCTTCCTGACTATCTTCGTTAGCATGATCAACTGAATTCTCAAGGATATAAGGAGCCATAACATTATCATTTCCAACGGAGTCCGAGACGGATCTGCATGATCGATGATTTTATGTTTTATTTTTAGACAGTGCAAAAGAATATGAAAAGAAAAGTATTGCCATTTTTATTTTGAAAAAGTAAAAGTAAAAGAAAAGACAAGGAACAAAATTGTATGCGAAAGTGCGATTTTTCATTCAATGTTAAACGAAGATTGAAACATAAGGGGCCTCTTCTACAAGCTGTCAGTATGCCTTCGGAAGGACATACGACTTAAAATAGAAACAGAAAATTACACATCAAGGAAAACAACTTCAGGGATGTCCACGACAGTCCAATTGCTGAGCTCCTGGTCCGGCACAACTTGATAGATAAATCTTGAAACATCTTCATCGTCACCTTCAACATCTGTGGAGAGCACTTGTCCTTCTTTGCCGACACCAGCACTGACGAACACTTCAAAAATTGGGGGAACCTGCTGTCCTTTGAGAGGAAACCAACCAGCTTGCACGGAGGATGATGGCTGATACCCAAGACCGAAACGATCTTTCTTCTCTGGAACTTCAATCAATTTTCCCCAACTGTCATGGGGAGGTCTAGCTTTTATGAGGGCTTTGGCATCCTTCAAAGAGGCCAGGGGTATCTCAGACTTCTTACATTCCACGACGGGGAATTTGTCAACAGTAACAATCTCTAGAGCTTGAAAGGGAAACTCTTACACCTCGCCTTCCACTTCAGCATAACAGTAGGTAGTCAGATTATTAATCACTATGTCTTCTTCCCCGCAAACGACGACAACTTGGTCATTCAAAATGAACTTCAGGCGTTGATGAAGAGTAGATGTCACAGCTCCTGCTACATGAATCCATGGACGACCCAAAAGGCAAGTATAGGATGGACAAATGTCCATAACATAGAATGACAAATAGAAAGTGTGGGGACCAATCTTGATAGGCAAATCCACTTCTCCATCCATGGATCTTCTCGAACCATCAAATGCTCGAACATTTAGAGTGGAGGGCCTCATCATTACTCCATCCATATTCAGCTTAAACAAAGTAGCCTTAGGCATCACATTGAGTGAAGAACCCATATCCACCAAAACTCGAGATAACATAGTGTTCAAACACTTCATAGAAACATGCATCGCTTTATTGTGGGCTCTACCTACAACTGGGAGTTCATTATCACAGAAACCCAAACAATTTCCCACAGCAATATTGGTGAAGATTCCTTCAAACGGGGCCACAGAGATGTCTTGGGTAACATGAGCGGAACATAAGGTCTTTAATAAGGCGTTGTGGTGGGCCTCTGAACACAAAAGGAGAGACAAGATGGAAATCTTGGATGGTGTCTGGTTGAGTTGATCCACTACTTGGTAATCACTCCGCTTGAGAATTCTCAAAAGCTGCTCCGCTTCTTGTCCTACAGATGGTTCAGTTTGATTATCCATCACTTGCTTTCCCCTGGCCTTAGCTAGAGCTTCACATTAGTTTCCTTAGGAGGCGGTGGTGGAGGATAAAAGATCCGACCACTGCGAGTCATGTTACTGGTTCCTGCAATGTTGGTAACATTCTTGTCAACAACCGGAGGGCACTCATACTCTTTCCATGAATATAGACCACATTATACTCCCATGGAACTGCCTTCGAGTCGTTGCTTGTAGGAGGAATATGAGCTTGAATCACTGTGGGGGTAGTAGGAACCTGAATTGTTAACGGAATACTAGGGGTTGCTGAAAAGATTCTCGGATAGTAGGGGATTTCCAGGACATCAATCTCTTCTTCTTGGAATATTTTCTCTATCTGTAGGACACCTTCATCGATCAACTGTTAGATGGCCGTCTTCAAATTAGTACACTCTTCAGGTTTGGAGGAACACGTTAAGCAGAAGTCATGGAGTTCTTATAGCACCTCATGCTTCAACAAATATTCTCTGACAGTTTCTAAAGATATCTTAATTTCGTCAACCTTGGATACCAAAATCCGTTCATTAACTTCTTCAATAGCATTGACCGTTCCCCCTTGATGAGGAGGCATGGGAGTATTTTGAATATTCGGACCAACAAGGTTGAAGTTGATGGCTTTTGCATCGATGAGGTCTTGAACTTTGCATTTGAATGCTCTACAATTTTCAATTGTATGGCCTGGGGCACCAGAATGAAATTCATAATGAGCATTAATATCATACCCCCTAGGGAGAGGATTTGGCGGTGGACCGAGTTCGCGCAATTGAACCAATTGACTAACAAGTAACTGTGGGAAAAGCTGAGCATAAGACATGGGAATGAGGTCAAATCTTCTTTCAGGGTCTCTTTGTCTTTGAGGAGCTCTCGATCCTTGAAGTTATAGATTTGGTTGTTGATAAGTTGGAGGAGGTGAAAATTGTTGTTGTGAAACATAAGGTGGTTGCGGAGCGAAAGGCCGTTGTTGGGCCATCCAGGGTGCTGGAGTTGTAGCAGCATATACTTGAGGAACAAATTGGTTGGGAACAACATCAGGTGTAGGAAAATAAGGGAATCAGACTTGAGGAAATGCGGGAGCTCTTCCTTGGTTGATGGTGATGACACTAGTCTCACCCTCTTTCTTCTTGACAAAACCAGAAAATGGTTTTCTACTAATGCCCGTATTGTTGTTAACATTTTTAGGAACACCTTGAATCGTTCCAGCCTTAATGCGCGTCTCAACACGTTCACCAATAATGACCATATCATAGAAAGAAGTAGAAGTGCTACTGAGCATATGTTGGAGATAAGGGCCTCGTAGAGTACCCATAAACAGATCAATCAATTCGCAATCCAAGAGAGGAGATTGGACCCTTACAGCCAGTTCACGCCACCTCTGAGCGTACTCTTTGAATGAATCTTCAGATTTTTGTACCATCCCTTGGAGCTGAGTGCGGCTAGGAGCCATGGCAGTATTGTAATGGTAATGTTTCAAAAAAGCGTCAGCAAGTTCTCCCCAAGTACTGACATGAGATCTTTCCAATTGCATATACTAATCCAACGGAGCCCCGGTCAAGCTATCTTGAAAGAAGTGCATGAGTAACGGTTCATTTTCAGCATAGGCAGCCATTTTGCGACAATAGGAACGGAGATGAGTCTCTGGGCAAGAAGTGCCTTTGTATTTGTCAAAATCTGGGACTTTGAACTTGGGAGGAATAACTACCCCAGGCACGAGGCACATTGCAGCAGTATTGAATCCGGAAGCCTTGATACCCTCCATGGCTCTAAGTCGCTCTTCGAGAGCATGCTACATTTTTGCAATTTCGGCAACTCCGACAGCAAGGTTCACTTGGGGTTCATCAAGATCAATAACATTATGATGATCGTCAACATCATTCCTAGGAGCGTCGGTAGGAGTCTCAACATTTGCATGGTCATTCCTCCCAATAGCATAAGTGGAGGGAGCAGCAGTAGTAAGCTTGGCAACACTTTGATGTAGTTCTTCTTGACCCTTGATCACGGCATGAAGGGTTTCCATAAGTTGATCCATGCGAGTACCCATGGTGTCCATATCTCGGCGGAGTGCGTTCTGGTTCTCTTCGAAAAGATCCATTAGCCTTTGCTGGTTGCCTCTGGTACGGTAAGGATGTGGAGAAGTCGTCTTTGTTGTTTACTATAGTCTTTGAAAAGGGACCCCAATGAGTTTTTGTTGTGAAAAATGAATGCATGGTAGTATGGATGAATGATTTATCTTCATTTCTGAGGAGACCCAAAGACTCGTCTATCTTTTAAAATTTCCCCCTTTTTTTGAAAAGCTATATCAACGAGACTGGTCTTTGGATTTCCCCAGATATGAGATATATATACATGATAATATGATGTCATGGTATGCTATGGCATGAAGTCTCAGCTCCACATATTCTGGATAACCATTTCCTAGTCCGTTGCACAAGCTGAAAGTAACAAGATCAAAAGTTCGACGTCACAGGCATGGAGTCAAAGTAACCACCCATGAGGTATGTACTAGGGGTTTATCACCTGCCGAACAAGGTTCTAAAGAGTTCTAGAAGTCTACGCTCTTCCTTTGGATATTATCGACGTCCTAATTACTTAGTAATCAGTAATATTCGCAGGAAAAACTCGGCCGAGTGCAATATCGGGTGTCAACTACTTCTGAATTACCCCGTTATAGTCTCCGCACTGCACCTAAAAGGCCTGGATGGGTTAATGGTTCTACGGCCCTCAGCTTCTCGAGTTCCCAGGTTGAAAGCAACGACATCTTCCCGATTACTCGGTAAACATCACTACTTTCAAGGGGACCTCCACTGAGTGGGGGATTTTCATGCCTCCTTCTTCGGGATTACTCCCTCAAATTTAACATGACTATACCGTCCATCCTAATCCTATGTGTAACCCAAGTCCGGGTATAGGACTTATCAAAAGTAATCACCAAACCCAACATCACAATGTATCCAGAATATGTGAGTAGCAACAATATATGCAATATATACAAATAAATCAATAATAAAACAGTAAATAAAAATAAAGCAAATAAATAAACACCCAAAAATAAAAATAAACAAAACTAGGAGAGACTCGCAAAAATTCCCCAGCAGAGTCAGCTCTGAAGCTACCGGCGGAAAACACAGAGCCACCACCGATCTTTATTTATCCCGAAGGAAGGGGAAATATCGATAAAACCACAAGGGAATGGATAAGATGGTCTTGCAACCAGGAGAAAGGGTAAGGGAGTCGATTATGCGAGGGGAAGGTATTAGTATCCTTCGCATGCATTGTACTCAACGTGATCCATTTTGTTTGTTTGTCTTAAAGGGTGTGTTTATCTACAACTATGCTTACTTAAGGAGAAATGAATGGTTTTTTATTATTGCGTTCGTGAGGGTTTCACGACCCTTTTCATACGTATCCAATGAAGGAATCAGAACATCATAGTTCCTCTAGAAAATGGTTGGTTTGTTTGTGTTTTTTATTGGGCGACCCTAACACATGCATTCTAGCAATAGGCACGGCCGATATCGCGGTAGAATGGAGATAACATTGCCTTTGGGGGAAGTTTTGATTGGTTGAGTGTTTTTGTTAATTGTGAAATGAGTTTGAATAATGATTAAGTGTTTTTTTGGATTTTTTGATTAAGAAAAGAAATTTTTGTTTTAATTACAAAAGAAGAAAGAGTCTTAGAAGGAGACTAGAAAAAACCTAATTGTTGTCATGTACAAAGATGGACCTAATATTAAGATGAAAAGGAGAAATTTTGTCCTAAAGTTATCATGCAATGGATTGATTTTAGGTTCTATTCTCAAATTCAATTTAATCAAAGATTAAAATTGAACTAAGATATCCTAAGGGAACATGACAAGAAACCAAACAATCAAATAAACAAAGAAAAATGCAATTCTAATATTTTTTTGGGATTTTTATCAAGTTAAAATAAAAATACTAAAATATCCAAATAAAACAAAAGTAAATCCTAATGGAAGGTTATGATACGGTGGGAAGAACTAACTGTTTTTTGGAATGCTGGTTCGCGTTTTGCGTTTTTTGTTTGCAAAATGTCGCGGTAAGCAAGAATCGCCATCGTCTTTTATTTCATCCAACAAGGAAAGGAAAAAAGCACAGAAAAATTCCTTTTTCGAGATATTTCTGAGTACAGGGGTAGATTATAGAAAGGGAAGGTATTAACACCCTTTCTATTCGTAGTTATCTATGGGCTCTTAGGTACTTGCTCATCATTTTCAAAATTGTTTTCTTTGTGCTTGTGGGTTTTGAAAAGTTTTTAACTTTGATTTAACTGTTGCTTCTGTCTTCAAGACTGTAATGAAGTGTTTTTGAAAACTTGTTCGGAAAAGTGTAAGTGTGAACAATTTGTTTTGTTTTGGATGAGCAAGTATCTAAGAGCTAATCTACCTACTCGAAAAAGGAATCGTTCTATGCTAATTTCCTTTAGACAATGCTATCCCACTATTAGTGAGTAGGTAGCACCGTCGTTGGAGTTTGAGGGTCAATTCGAAAGAGGGACATACAGTCACTAAAGCAACGTTTAGGATGTCTTAGTAGTAACCCTAATGTCTTAGATCATTTGTTCGAGGCAACAATATCCGAGGCAACCATTTCGAGGCAACTACGATCTTTTAGACAAGAGAGCGACCTCTAAAACAAGCTATACTCAATGACCATTTACGAAGACAACCAAGTGGGGTGTACCCTAGGAGTACGCATGTGCGAGTGTGTTGATTTCAGTTACTTTTATCTTTGCACATGTTTAGGGTTATCTAATTGATTTTAAGATTATGCATTCATTCTTGTCATGCAAACCCTATTACCAAACATCTAGCAGTTGTATATTTGCAAAAATTAAAGATGCGGAAATTAAACAAAATTATTACAAGGCGTCGGGTATTTACATCACCAAAGACAAACCCTTTGAAAATAAAATAAAAGCGGGAAAATAAATAAATGTCCTAATTATTTATTACAAGCCAGGAGCAGATACATCAATTGGATAAAGTGCGCAATGCGAAATTAAATCGGATGCGAAATTAGCGTTTTGACCCTTTTAATTAAAGAAAATGTTTTTTGTTGTTTTTATTTTTAAGAAAAGAAATTAAATCCTAAAACTAAATACTAAATTAATTATTAAATAAATTAATTAATGAAAAATAATAAATGACATATTTTTTGGAGTTTTGTCATTTTAGGAAAGAAAACAAAATAATTAAACTAATGTTAAAACCTAATTATTCTAATTGATTTTTAATTATTTACAAAATAAATGAAAGTTATCTAAAAATTAATATCCTAATTAATTAATTAATATTTATTAATAAAAACTAAAATTCTGAAATTTAATTGGGTAAAAATATTTGTGATTTTTTTTATAAAAAGAAATTATTCTATTGGTTAGTAATTAATTAAAAATAATTAAATGTAAATAAATAAAATGTAGAAAATAAAATAAAAATGGAAGAGATTGGGCTTGATTAGAGGGTTTGAATAACAATTTTTCTGGCCCATTGACATGCAGTCCGTTTGACTTTTCTGATCCAGCGTAGATGTGTGGTTTTGCTTGCTTTCGCTTGTGGGGATTGCCAGGAGACGATTGGGACAATTGTCAAGCCTTGAGGATGCCTCTAACCCATATTTCGATTCCACACTTTTCTTTGGATTTTCAGATTTTTGTCCCTGCTCTCTGCTTGATCTCCAACCCTGATTTTTGTCTGCCTCGCCTCCTTATGTATTGTACAATACATTAGGGTTGCAAACTCAATCCAAATCTTCTTCTTTCAATGATTTTGATGTGGATTTGATTTGCTTTGAACAACTTTCCAAAATTGCCTTTTCTCAATATTTTTGTGCATTCTAAGGCTTGGCACGAATTTGAATGGTGCTAGCTGTATAATGAAGCCTGAAATAATCACAAGATCTTTGGTTTTCAATATTTTTGATTTTATTTGATTTGTTTTGATTTAATTCAAATTAAATCAAATAAAAATCAAAATAATTGATAAAAATATGATATGGACACATGGTCAAGGATAGAGCACGTGGGCTATAATGCCAACTCAAAACAAGTGAAAAAGAATGGGCCTATTTGGCAAAATTTGAAGTTTTGGGCATAGTTGACTTTTGGCAATTTTGCAAAAAAGTCCAACTTCAACAATGCATAACTTCCTCAATTTTGAACCTTTGGAGGTGTTCTATGACTTTTTAGAAATATTGAGATTCCCTCTAACCAACCCTTTTGGTCTCATCTCAATTTGATCTTCCATGATCATGTATGAAGCTTTGACAAAAAATGTGTTTTTGTTGACTTTTCAAAATGACCCATAATGTCCAAATTCATAACTTCTTGTGAGTTCATATTTTGATCTTGGGAGATGAAGATGGATTGTAGGGAATTGCATCCTCTTCAAAATGAGCTTTGGATGGGTCATTTATCATAAAGTATGAAAAAGTTATGCTTGGTCAAAGTTGGGTTGACTTTTCCTACAAAACCCTAATTTAGCAACTTTTGAATCTTGATGAATTTTGAGCAATCCTTGATGAATAATGATCAACCCTTAATCAAATGATGAAATATACTTCAAAATGAGGATGTTGACCAAAAAATCTTGAAGTTTGACTATATGTAGGTCACAATTGACTTTTGCCCTAGCACAAATGATTTTTGGACCTTTGAGCAATTGATTGAGCAAATTTTCTCTGCAGGGCTTGAAACTTGACATGGATGATCTTGAGAACATATTAGGACATTGGTGAGAACTTGGGGTCACTTGGACTCAAGGATCTTGATGAAATATGAAACCCTAGTGTTGTACCCCAAAATTTGTCCTCTCATTTTATCAAGATTTCCCCTCACAAGACTCTTTGGACTCCAAACAGGATTAAGGTTTGATCTGCTCAAGACATCTCCTTGCATTGTTGACCTGAAATCAGGGTTTGAGTTTGCACAAGGATTTTTGGACTTCCAATTCTCAATGTGACTTTCATACTTCATGTTGGACTTATAAGATTTCCCATACCAAGTTTCAAGCCTTGAGTCAAATTTTTGCCCAGTCAATTGGACAGTTGACCTAGAAATCAACTATATTGGGGAAAAAGTCAACTGTGGCCAATTTACAGTCAAACCTCATAATTTTTGATTCATATCAACATTATAGACTCATATGAACCATTTGATCAAGTTTCGACCATAACTCCTCAAGAAATTTGATCAGATCATCAAAAGGGCAAAATGGTCATTTTTAGGGTTTTGACTGCACAAGGGCTATTTCTGATTTTTAACCTAGCCAATGGAAAATTGGGTTCAAACATGGATTAAAGTACTCAATGGTATCATCTTGACCTAATCACAAGGTTCAAAAGATCTCAATTGCATTAGATTGACAAATGAATTTTCCAGTCAACTGATCAAAAATCAACTGTACACTGAAAAGTCAAACTTTGACTTTTTGGTCAAAATCAAGTGCCAAGGGTCATTTTTCATCAAGATGTGTCAAAATATGAAACTTGTTCACCAAGAAACCTAAATTTGGAAATTAGGGTTTAAGATTGAAAATTTTCATAACTTAGAAATTATCGAAGTTATGAAAATTTCTTATTTTTTCCCAACTTTGCCCAACTTTTTCACCATGATGCAATTGGATTCAAAGAAAACTTCCAACATGAAAGTTGTATTTCTCCACAAAATATACAACTTTGTTTCACAAAGTTTTCCCAAAAGATGCTTGGATCTCAAGTTATGATTTTGTGAACAAGGGTCCATGAAACTTTTAACCTAGTGAAATTTTGCCCTAGTTTAGGCAGGATTTTGACCTACCTTCATGGAAATTTTTCACATAGTTCCAATTGGAATCTCAAAATTCATTTCAAAGATGGATTGTAGAGCATTTTACAAGATTTCCAAAATGTCCAAGAACTCTCCAAAATCATTTGTGGTTAGGGAGAATCGAGGGTTTGAATTTGGTAAATTATCACTTTGATCCATGGCATTTTTCATATTGACACAAGTTGCAATTTATGTCCAGCCTTACTTGTACTTGTTTACAGGTCCTTAAACTCTTCCACACTAAAAAATTGAATGCAAACACAATGGATTAAGGCATTGTTCTGAGCTTTAGAAGTTTATACAAAGGATTAATCTAAAAATGGCAAAAAGGCAACATTGCCATTTACATAAAGCACAACTTTTGCAAATTTGTTTCTCTTGAGCATTGGACCAAGCCTTTTGGCTGCAAACAAAGTTCCCTAATATCAGGAATAGTACACCAACTATGTACATGCTTGGAGCTAGCCTGTACAGGCCATATCATAGTCACTTCTCACTTTTACTTAAAAAACAAGGCATTGTGCCAAAAGTCCATATCTTGTGAATCTGATATAACCAAGTCTTGGTAACATTTCAAACAACTTTTGCACAATACACTAAGCCAGAAACACGAGCTAGCAACCTCTCCAACACCCTTGTACACCAAAATCACATTTTCTTGCAAAACAGGGCAGGTTCTGCATTTTGATTTACAAATCACAAACTACTCGTGCGTTTTGCTTGCAATCAGTTCCAATACACTCCATACAACCTACCTAAACTATCCCAACCATTCCCAAGTCACTGTAACTCCATTTACACACTTCACCATTTCTGAATTTTGAGTTTGCAGGTTGAGTTCTATAGAGATATTCGAGAAAGTTCGAAGCTAGCTAAGCATTGGGAAAGCTCAAAGGAACTTCAAGCAAGCTCACAAGCATCTCAGGCCTCACTGAAAACCCCTGCATTGCCATACTCGAGCTTGACTGAAACAGGTAAAGTTCAAACTTCTATCTCTCTATTTAGGAAACATTAGGCTTAGGTTTGTGAATAAAAAATGTAGTACTCATTACCCTTGAGCTGTACATATGCATAGATTTTATTTAAGTTAACCGAGTTGGGAGAATTTGGATGATGAACTTTCTAAAAAAGCTAGGTTAGAAATTAGGGCCAGAGAAATTCTCTCTGGTCTTTGAGAGTTAGATTAAGTTTTTTATATGGTTAGAATCGTATGATCATGCTCTATAATTTTCATGTTGCAAGTTTTTGTTTTTAAGCACAAATGCAGGATTTCCAGTTTTGAATACCAGGCGCGCATTTTTTCTTGTCACAAGGTCAGGGATGAAGGCCATCTGGGCTGGGCTTGGCTTGGCATGACTGTTTGCACCCCTTAGCTTGCTCTTTACACCCCCTTGGCCCATTTGATTTTATTTTGTATATTTTTCTATTTTCTTTTCATTTCTGACTTTATTTTATTTTTCTAAACATTAAAAATTACCAAAAATATTTTCTTAAATTTTCATATTTTATTTTATTATTTTTATTATTTTTTCTAGCATAAAAATATTTTCTTAAATAATATACTTTTATTTTTCTGAAATAAAAACTTATAAATATTATAAAAATATTATATATTATTGTTTTTATTATTTATACACTTAAATAATATTTTTTCACATATTTTTATTTTTTAAAAAACATTTGTATATATTTTTATTTATTTTATTATACATAAATAAATGATTATAATATATATATTTTCTTAAAACAAATTAGGGTTTCCACCCTTAATAAAAAATAATCTCTTATTTTCTTATTTTTGATACATTAAATAGTTTATTTTTACATACATAAAAATAATACAAAAACATTTTTTTGCATATTTATATTTAATTGCTTATTTAAATATTGTCTATTTATTCATTTATGCAAAGAATTCAATATGGTTGTAATAATCTTAGGGTTTTATTTTCTTGCAAATATCCCCCTATTCAAATTTGTATCCCCTTCCCCATAATCATGTTGTAATAGTATTAGATTTACTTTTACGCACTTTATAGCTTTCAAATATGCATGATAGAAAGATTAGGGTTTGTATGCAAATATCCAAAATCAAACAAATAGCTAGACATAATACAAGACAAAGAATGCATGAAAATGACAACACAATGCACACAAGCACCCTTAGGGTTTCATCCACTTGTTGCCTTAAAAATGGCCATGGTATGCATGCTAGGTGTCTTGGCAAAACAAAAACAAAACAAAAGATCATAGTCCCTCGATGACGCTATCTTG
This sequence comes from Vicia faba, assembly GCA_948472305.1. Lineage (NCBI taxonomy): Eukaryota > Viridiplantae > Streptophyta > Magnoliopsida > Fabales > Fabaceae > Vicia > Vicia faba. Next base: position 927,277,328 of record OX451741.1, on the reverse strand, counting down.
GTTGCCTATACAAAAATGATCTAGTCCCTTAAACAAAAACTTTGCTAAGATACTTGGCACAATTGCTATCATGGTCATACGATGACCCACGCCTGTCCCGTTTAACATCCAAACACAAGGTTGTCTACCAAACACAATGGTAAAACAACAATGTCAAAGGGTTAAAAATATGTAGGAAAGACTTTTGAGTAGGTAGGGTAGATGCTCCTAGTTACTTGATCAAACTTGCAAACATCCTTGCTATTTTCAAAAACACATCACAACACCATTTCAAAACATTTTCCCAAAACAAACTTTCAAACAATTGAAACATTTTTCAAAAGACAAACACCTTTGTATACATTCAAACAAGAATCATTACAAAGGTTTCCTAGACAAAAGGCCTCTTTTCAAAATATTTTCAAAACCACACACAAAGCACCATTCCAAACAATTGAAAAGCAAAAGCAAGTGATCTAAACAAGTAACTAAGAGCCCATGGAAAACCATGGATGAAAAGGGTGCTAGCACCCTCCCTTTTCATAATCTATCTCCCGAACCCAAGAAAACATCTCAAAGGTCTTTCCTGTGCTTTTTGACCTTTCCTTTGGATAAAATAAAAAGTCGGTGGCGACTCTTGCTAAACCGAAACATTTGCGAACACAAACGCAATACCTCAAGTCAGTTCTCCCAACGCATCACAGAACTGGCGACTCTGCTGGGAAAAAAAATAAAAGTGGGGTTACCTTAGGGTTTAGATCACCTTTACATGCTTATCTTGCTTAATTTGTATGCTTTACATTTGGTTCTATTGTTTGGGTTTGAATCCTCTACCCGAATCTGGGAAACATTCATAGGTAAATAGCAATACGTTGTGGAAACTGTGCGGGCTATACCGACATGGTTGAAGCAATAGCTATATTAGTGTGACATATTTGTGGGTACCGGTAGCCTTTGAGTTAATCAAAGAGAATACGGGGCCGCTGAGTGATGTCATGAAGCACTAATGGACTTTTAGAACCTTTACTTGACCATCTTGGCCTTTTTAGGGGTAATGAGATGACCGGCTTTGGTGCAGTCCGAAGTTGGTAGGTACTCGATACTACACTCATTGAGGTTTGTTTTCTTGGAATATTTCGGTCGCCAATAAAGTGGCTAAACTGAAACAATGAACACAGAAAATAATCCAGTGATATTGAGCTCCTTAGAACCCGGTTACTATTTATAGGACAGGTTGAGCCAACTAACTTCAAGAGGGTACTTACCTATGAAACCCCATGCAAGCCTGAAACTAGGAACTTGTGTGATTTGTTTGTACATATATACTTGTGCATAACATCATGGACATCATAAAGCATCATATGCATCCACTAACCATTTCAAGGGTTTGGATCTTCATCTTTGTTCCTGTTTTGTAGGTAATGGATTCACTTCGCAGGAAAACAATCCAAGTCAACCTTGTGAGAATCCCTCCTTAACTCAAGGAGCTTACTTCCAAGATTCCAGAGTATTCTCCCTTCACTGAAAGACATGGTAGACTTCTCAACTTGGTCAACTCCAACATAGAGGAAGACATGGTGAAAGTTCTCTTCCAGTTCTTTGACCCCCTACACCACTGCTTCATGTTTCCTGATTACCAGCTAGTGCCTACTTTGGAGGAATTTTCTCAACTCCTGAGGATTCCTATTCTCCATCAACTACCCTACAACGGTACGGAAAGAGATCCAAATCCTGAAGATGTTGCTCAAGCCCTACACTTGCAACCATCTGATGTCAAAGGTCATTGGGAAACCAGAAGTGGTATCAAGGGTTTCTTGTCAAAGTTTCTGTTTGAGAAAGCTCAAGAATGCTGGAATTCATTGGACTTACAAGCTTTTGATGAGATTGTAGCTCTTCTCATCTATGGGTTGGTCTTGTTCCCAAACCCTGACCAACTTATAGATGTGAATGCTGTCAAGATTTTCATGTCCCGGAACCCGGTGCCTACATTGCTTGGGGATATCCTCCACTCATTTCACACACGAACAATGAGAAAAGAGGTGTTCTCATGTGCTGTACTCCTCTACTGGCAAGATGGTTTAATTCTCATCTTCCCCAATCAGTCTTGAAGAATGAGCAAGGCTTGAGGTGGTCACAACAATTGATGACTCTTACACATTCATATGTTCATTGGTGTTCTCGATCTAGAGAAAATGTTATCATCATTGATCGTTGTGGGGAATTCCCTAATGTCCCACTACTTGGCATTAGGGGAAGCATTACCTACAACCCCTGCTTGGCTCTGAGACAGTTTGGGTATGCCCGAAGGGATGACCCACATGACATGTTGATTCCAGACTTGGTTTTTAACTTCGACAACGACGATCAAGGACTTCGACAAAGGTTCATCCGAGCTTGGAGATGCCCAACAAGGTGGACAGTAAGACCTTGGGACACAAGAATTCCATCCCCCTTGAGCCTTACCTCAAGTGGGTACGAACCCGCGCCCAAAGTCTTATGATGCCTTACCCCTACATTCTCCCTGTGATCAAAGAGCCTGTTATGGAAGGAGAGGTTTCATACACCCTCCTACATCCTGATATGCCAACATCACTAGAAGATTTACAAAGGAGTTGGATACGGCTCAAGGGAGAGCGCGACACGTTCGAAGCCCAATTCTACGCCAGTGAGAAGAAGGTTTTTGAACTTACTCGCCAACTTCACGAAGAGCAGACTCTCAACACCTACATCGCACCAAAGAGGATGCACAACGTCTTTTTACATTAGAATTTTGTATTATTTTGTCCATGGGGCATTTATGTACTAACAAATTCTATTAATATAACGTGTGTTCCTTTTTTGTTTAAAACAAATTTGAGTCTCTGAATCCTTAAATGCATTACATGAATACACATCATTCATCATATGCATAAGCAGGTCTTCACACCAGGTTTCCTTATCTCTCTGCTGTTTATTTCAGCAAGATGGATATAGAGCAGACGGTCAAAGACTTACAAGCGCAAAATTCACAGTTCCAGCAGCTACTCATGACCTTGGTAAAGGGTCAGGAGGATCTCAAAACTCTACTGGAAAAGGAAAAGGAGAAAAAGAAAAAGAAAAGAGTTGGTGTGGCTACCATGGGAAGAAGATTTGAGAACCAAGCTAGGAGTGTCCTGGATTTCCCCTCAACATCTGATGAAGGGGTAGGAAAGGGTAAAGGAACTGCCGTGCAATCTGAGTCCGAGGAAGAAGAAGATGAAGAGGACGAAGACTATTCAGAACAGTAGTACCCTCCTGTAGAAGACAAATACAAAAATCTGGAGGAACGTTTGGAAGCTATGGAGGTGCAAAGAGTGCCTGGGCTGGACTTCGAGGAGCTGGGGTTGGTTTCTGGGATTGTGATTCCCCCTAAGTTTAAGGGGCCTCTTTTTGCTAAATACGACGGTTTGTCTTGTCCAAAGATGCATCTGCGGTCTTACATCAGAAAAACTAACCACATTCTTCTAATAAAGATCTATGGGTTCATTTCTTCCAGGACAGTCTTTCGGGGACGCAGTTAGATTGGTTTTACCAGCTAGAGAGGTCTGACGTGCATAATTGGGAGGATTTGGCTGCTGCCTTCTACAGACAATATCAATATAATGCGGACTTGGCACCAACCCGTACTCAATTACAAAGTATGGGCATGGTCTCAAATGACGGTTTCAAGGAGTATGCCCAGAAATGGAGAGACTTGGCTGGAAGGGTGCAGCCACCATTGACTGAGAGAGAGCTTGTGGATATGTTTTTGGGGACCCTGTCAGGTCCATTCTTTAATCACTTGATCGGGAGTTCGTCTGCGGGGTTCACCGAGTTAATTCTAACCGGTGAGAGAGTTGAAGCCGGAATCAAGAGCGGAAAAATTCAAAAGGATGCATCTGCTTCCGCTACCATCAAAAAGACCTTTCCAGAAAAGAAAGAGGTATCAGCTGTCTACTCTCAGAGAAGTCAATGAAGAATTGAGCGCCGACCAGCGGTGGGGGCTGTAATGATTCAGAAGTCTGTAGCCGATCAGCCTCAAAACAATCAACCCAGAACCAACCAAGCAAGGGTGGAAAGGCCTGAACGACAATTTACCCAGATCAATATGACACTTGCTCAGGTTCTCCCTCATCTTTTGAAGTTAAACCTTGCAAGTTTGAAAGAAGCGCCGAAGAACCCGAATACATCTTCCCTTTACTACCATTCAAATGCGAAGTGTGCTTATCATTCAGACAGCCTGGGGCATGACACCAACAATTGTTGGGCCCTAAAAAATAAGATCCATGACTTGATAGATGCTAAAGAGGTTGAATTAGACGCCCCTGAAAAGCCTAATGTGATCTCTGCTCCAATGCCAAAACATGGTCACAATGTCCATGCTGTTGAAGAAGATCTTTTTGTTGCTACTGTTGATGATCTGATGACTCCGCTACCGATAATCAAGCTGAATTTGTTGAAGGCTGGGATTTTCCCAGGATGTGAAGAAGATTGCTACCTCTGTTCCTCCTTGTTAACCACTGTCCGTTGTTGAGGTTAGGCATCCAGCGCCTAATGGATAATCAAGAGATCCTTTTTGAGAAGACTCCTGTTACACCGACTCCTGTCAATGATGTTTCGATAATTACCATATCCGCCAATCTTTCCAAGGTCTCCAAAAGACCTGTTAAGATTACATCCGATCCGAAGATTGCACCTATGAAGATCACTATGTCGGGGCCTATCCTGTACAAGTCCAACAAATCAATACCGTGGAACTATGGGGGAGATATCTTCTACCACGGTATAAAACAAATTGAATCAACTGAAGAGAGTTCTGATGAAGAGACTTTCGACATTGGAAACATTGCCGGAACGAGTAAAATCACCCGTAGTGGAAGAATTTTCTCTCCGGAGATTGCGCCTCCAAAGGCAATCTTCGGACCCTCATCTACTCCTAAAGTTATTCCTGCACCGATCAACATATCTGCGAGAACTCCAGTTATTGAAGAAGTTTTGACTCCTTTGGTTGTCCCCTCTGTTGTTGTTGATGATAGAGGGAAAGGGATCCAAGAAGAGCCTGTCAGGATGAAGGCTCAGCCGTTGATCCTCCCTGAAACCTCTCAAAAAGAAATGGAAGAGATTTTGAAAATAATCAAGAAAAGCGATTATAATGTTGTGGAGCAACTAGGGAAAACCCCCTCAAAAATCTCTCTGCTGGCCTTGCTGCTTTGTTCAGAAGCTCATGCCAAAGCTTTGATCAAATTATTGAAGACGACCCATGTGCCCCAGGAAACTTCCGCTGATCAGTTCCAGGAATGTGTAGCCAGCCTAACAGTAGACAATGGTCTAGTATTCTCTGACGCCGATTTAACAATCAAAGGGAGAAAGCATAATGACACTTTGCATGTCTCGGTAGAATACAGAGGGACTACTCTGGCACATGTTCTGGTGGACACTGGTTCTTTACTGAATGTCCTACCAAAGAAGGCATTGGATAGGCTAGATTGTGAAGGTTTAAATTTTAAGCCCAACAACATCATCGTCAGAGCCTTTGATGGTTCTAAATGGATGGTCCACAGGGAGGTGGACATCCCGATTAAAGTAGGAACTGAAACCTTCAACTCCACATTCTATGTCATGGACATCCGTCCCTCCTATTCTTGCTTGTTGGGAAGACCTTGGATTCATCATGCTAGAGCCGTCACTTCAACTCTGCATCAAAAGCTCAAGTACCCTGTCCAAGGGAAAATTGTGACAGTTCACGGTGAAGAGAAATACATGATAAGCCATCTAAATTCTTTCCGCTATGTGGAATTGGATGGTGAATTCATCGAAACCCGCTTTCAGCATTTTGAAGAGGTAGCTCAGGAGATTGCGGAAGCCAAGACAGTGCCTTATGTACCCATGATTACCCGACCTTCGCCTCAGATGTCGTCACTCAAAGATGCAAAGGTTGTGATTGAAGAAAGAGGAGGCACAATCTGGGGGCAACTTCCCAATTTTCCTTTCAAGTCTGATAAATTCATATTGGGTTTCACTGCTGCTAGTCAGAAGGATGTGCGTCGCTCACGGGCTGGAGGGCCACCGGTGAAGATCACCCATCATGGAGTCTATGCTTTGGAGGATGGTGAAGAGGAGAGCAACCTAGAAGACTGGATTTTCCCCACTGTGGAAGGAGGACTATGCAATTGGGAGGCAAAGGATTTTGTTCCCATTACTTTCATCAATAAGTAATTTATCTTTCAAACATTTCTGTTGGTTTGTAATAATTCCTACACAATTCGTACACTTTTAACCTTGTGCCTTACCCGAGGCATATAGGTCCATTTGTAAGGGTTTGATTTTTCATCTTCATATGCCATTTTAATGAATCATGGACGTTTTCACATATAAACTTTTGTGTTCATTTTATTTCTTTTTACATTTTTATTTGTTTAAAGGTGGCTATTCCTTACACACACCCACACTCACCAATGCAGGTACCCATCCACTCTGGATTCCATGGGTAACAATTCTGTTATGGCCTTTAGTAACTCTGAAGATCTGGTCAATCATGCCGAATACGAAGGTGATGAAGACTGTGAAGTGCCTGGAGAATTGGCTAGACTGCTACAACAGGAAGAAAGGGCTATTCTACCTCACGAGGAGTTGTTAGAGACAATCAACTTGGGAACAGAGGAAGACAAAAGAAATTAGAGTGGGTGCCAACCTGGAGCCAAGTGTCAAAGAGCGTTTAGTTCAGCTGTTGAATGAATATGTTGAGATCTTCGCCTGGTCCTATGAAGACATGCTGGGGCTTGATACAGATATTGTGGTTCATCATCTCCCTACAAGAGAAGACTGTCCACCAGTTAAACAGAAAGTTCGTCGCATGAGGCCCGATATGTCTGAAAAGATAAAAACTGAAGTGATGAAGCAGTTCAATGCTGGCTTTCTTGCTGTTACTTCCTATCCACAATGGGTTGCTAACATTGTGCCCGTGCCTAAGAAGGACGGCAAAGTCAGAATGTGCATGGATTACAGAGACTTAAACAGGGCTAGCCCTAAAGATGACTTTCCACTACCGCACATTGACATCTTGGTTGACAATACAACTCAACACAAGGTATTTTCTTTCATGGACGGATTTTCAGGCTATAAACAGATCAAAATGGCCCCTGAAGACATGGAGAAAACTACTTTTGTTACACAGTGGGGTACGTTCTGCTATAAAGTGATGCCATTCAGACTGAAGAATTCCGGGGCAACCTATCAACGCGCCATGGTGGCTTTGTTTCATGATATGATACATCATGAGATAGAGATCAACGTAGACGATATGATAGCCCGTTCACAAACAGAAGAAGAACACCTCAACCATCTCCAAAAGCTGTTTTCCAGGTTGAAGGAGTACAAGCTCAGACTGAACCCTAACAAGTGCACTTTCGGAGTCAGGTCCGGTAAACTCTTGGGTTTCATAGTCAGCAGCAAAGGCATCGAGGTTGATCCTGTCAAAGTCAAAGCTATACAAGAAATGGCTGCCCCTGCCACTGAGAAGGAGGTCAGAGGTTTCTTGGGACGCCTAAACTACATCGCAAGGTTTATTTCTCACCTAACATCTACATGTGAACCAATCTTCAAGCTGTTGAAGAAAGATCAGGTGGTTAAATTGAATGATGACTGTCAACTTGCTTTCGATAAAATCAAGGAGTATTTGCTAGAACCTCCTATCTTGATGCCACCCGTCGAAGAAAGTCCGCTAATCATGTATCTGACTGTCCTAGATATTTCAATGGGGTGCATATTGGGCCAACATGACGAGTCTGGCCGAAAAGAGCATGCCATTTATTACCTTAGCAAAAATTTTACCAACTGTGAGACCCGATACTCACTGCTCGAGAAAACTTGTTGCGCTTTGGTATGGGCTGCTCGCCGGCTAGGGCAGTATATGTTAACTCATACCACTTTTCTGATCTCTAAGATGGATTCGATCAAGTACATCTTCGAGAAGCCTGCTTTATCCAGAAAAATCGCTAGATGGCAGATGATCCTCACAGAGTATGATATACAATACACCACCCAAAAAGCTATAAACGGGAGTGTACTAGCCGATCATCTGGCCCATCAAGCTGTCGAAGATTACCAACCCATGAGGTTCGACTTCCCCGACGAGGATATCATGACATTGGACAACATTGAAGAGAACAGACCGTATGACGGACCTGAACAAGGATCCCGATGGACCCTGTACTTTTATGGTGCCTCCAACACACTTGGCAACGGTATCGGCGTGGTACTTATCTCTCCAGAAGGTTGCCATACACCTTTCACCGCCAGTCTCTGTTTCAGCTGTACCAACAACATGGCCGAGTATGAAGCTTGTATCTTTGGTCTCAAGGCTGCTATTGACTTGGGAATCAAATCGTTGATTGTATTTGGGGACTCAGATTTGGTTATCAGTCAAATCAAAGGAGAGTGGGATACTAAACATCCGAACCTCATCCCTTACAAAGAACATGTCCTGACATTGTTACCACATTTCGAGCAGATTACCTTCGAGTATTTCCCGCGAGAAGAAAATCAACTAGCAGATGCTCTAGCTACAATGTCATCCATGTTTAAACTTAACTGGGATAATGAGGCTCCCCAAATCACCATTAAACGGATGGACGAACCTGCACATTGTCACGAGATTAATACCGAGGAAGTAATGGACCGACCGTGGTTTCATGACATCAAAAGGTATCTCGAAGCACAAGAATACCCTGAAGGAGCTTCAGTCAACGACAAAAAGTTCTTATGAAGGTTCTCTGCCAAGTTCTTCTTGAGCAATGGTATCCTATACAAGAGCAATCATGATTTCATTCTACTCCGTTGTGTGGACAAGGTTGAAGCTGAGAAAATCATGGCTGAACTGCACAATGGTACCTTTGGCACTCACTCAAGAGGACATACGATGGCTAAGAAGATTCTACGGGCATGCTACTACTTCTCTACCATGGAAGCTGACTGTCATTAACATTCCTGTACTTGTCACAAATTCCAAATCTATGCAGACAAGGTACACATACCTCCAGTTCCTCTCAATGTCTTAACAGCTCCTTGGCCATTCACTATGTGGGGAATCAACATTATTGGAGAGATCAAGCCTACAACATCTAATGGACACCGTTTCATCCTGGTGGCCATTGATTACTTTACCAAGTGGGTCGAAGAAGCTTCCTTCGCCTTCGTTACAAAGAATGTGGTTGCCCGCTTCATTAAGCATAACCTCATTTGTCGGTACGGCATCCTTGACAGGATCATCACCGACAACGGTACCAACTTGAACAACACTATGATCACTGCCTTGTGCGAGCAGTTCCAGATTCAACATCACAATTCATCTCCCTATCGGCCGAAGATGAACGGTGCTGTCGAAGCTGCAAACAAAAATATCAAGAAGATCATTCAAAAGATGACAATCACCTACAAGGACTGGCATGAAATGTTACCGTTTGCTCTGCACGGGTACCGTACCACGACACGTACATCAACTGGGGAAACACCCTATTCTTTGGTATACGGCATGGAAGTTGTTTTACCTATCGAGGTTCAGATTCCCTCCTTGAGAATCATGAAAGATGATGGTTTGATAAAAGACGATTGGATTCAGACCCGGCTTGATCAACTTAACTTGATTGACGAAATGCGACTTACTACTGTTTGCCATGGTCAGGCGTATCAAAAACGGATGATCAAGGCTTTTAAAAAGAAAGTCAGGCGCCATGTATATCAAGTCGGGGACCTTGTAATCAAGCGGGTCATCTTGTCGCAAAGTGATCCCAGGGGCAAATGGACTCCTACCTACGAAGGACCATTTGTGATCAAAAACATCTTTTCTGGTGGGGCAATGATCCTGACCACTATGGACGGTGACGACCTGCCGCACCCTGTGAACGCAGATATAGTCAAAGGATACTACGCATAAATGACCCGAAAAGTTGAAAACCCGGAAGGCAACTTGGGCAAAAATGGGCATCCCGGTGAATCGAAAACCCGAAAGGGCAGTTCAGGCAAAAATTAGGGATAAACAAAAAAAAATGTACACCCGGTAAGTTGAAAACCCGAAAGGGCGACTTGGGCAAAAAAGGGTTTCCCGGTGGACTAAAAACCCGAAAGGGCAGTCCATGCAAAAGTTAGGGAATTAAAGCGTATGACTATGTCTCGTCAAATCACTTTAAGGACAATCTCTTCGTAGATAAGCTCCGGGCTTCTGATCAATCTAATCATCGTCGAACGAAGCAACGAATGAACAAGATATCCAGAGTTACGAAGGTGTTGCACCCCAAAATTTTCCCTCTCATATTTCCCAAGACATTGCAAGAAAAATCTCCAAGTGGTTCAAGATTGCTCAAGAGTTGAACAATCAAGCTATCTCCTAAGGCAGTCAATCTCAAATTAGGGTTTTGTGTTGCATCAAGGTCCTTGCATCCAAATGACCTCAAGTGCTCCCCAATGTCCTAATATGTTCTCAAGTTCATCCATGTCAAATTTTAAGCCTTGCAGAGGAAGTTTGCTCAGTCAATTGCTCAAATGGTCCAAAAATCGACTATACTAGGGCAAAAGTCAACTGTGACCCAAATACAGTCAAACCTCAAGATTTTTTGTCAACATTCTCATTTTGAAGGATATTTCATCATTTGATCAAGGGTTGATCATGATTCATCAAGGATTGCTCAAAATTCATCAAGACTCAAAAGTTGCAAAATTAGGGTTTTGTAGGAAAAGTCAACTCAACTTTGACTAAACATAACTTTCTCATACTTTATGAGAAATGACCCATCAAAAGCTCATTTTGAATAGGATGCAATTTCATACAATACATATTCATACCCCAAGATAAAGAAATGAACTCACAAGAAGTTACAAATTTGGACATTATAGGTCATTTTTGAAAGTCAACAAAAACACCTCTTTTGCCAAAGATTATAACTTGAGCATGGAATATCAAAATGAGATGATACCAAAAGGGTTGGTTATAGGACATCTCAAGCTTTCTAAAAAGTCAAATAACACCTCCAAAAGTTCAAAATTGAAGAAGTTATGCATTGTTGAAGTTGGGCATTTTTGCAAAATTTCCAAAAGTCAACTATCCCCAAAACATCAAATTTTGTCAAATGGGCCCATTCATTTTCACTTGATTTGATCTTGTCACGCTACACACGTGTCCTAGATAAAGCCTTGTGTCCATTTATTAATTTTTCTATTTTATTTGATTTTTTATTGAATTAATTCATTTTAAATCAATTTAAATCAAATAAAATCCAAATATTGATTACTTAGGATCTTTTTGATTGTTATAGGTCTTAATTATCAGCATGGTCAGCATCAAATTCGTATCATACCATATCATGAACAAAAAGATGCAATTTGGACAAATTTGGAAAGATATCAATGGGGGATCAAATCAAATCCTAAAGCATCAATCTGCAAAGATCCAAGACCCAAAACTTGACCTAATACAATGCAGAATACATATACAATACAAAGGCACACGAATCAAGGGTTAGAAGCGGCAAGAACACAAAAACCAAACTTGAGAAAATTTCCAAAAAGCTTGAAATTGAAATCGTGCATAGAGGTGGTTTCAAGGTCAAATCTCATCACTAATCAATTGTTGGACCATCCTTAAAGCGAAACCACTCCAGAACCAGTCTCCATAAGCGCCCAGAAGCTTTTAAGTGTCTCAAAAAATCACCTTTCAGTTGAATTCGCATATCATTATTCTTGCACTTTTTTGACAAAGTCTTTACATATTCATGCTTATCGTTCAATTTAGAAGCTTTCTGCATTATTTGATTGCATTTATATAGCCTGTAACCCCCTAGCCAATTCTAGGGTTATTGGTTCTTATTTTTTGGGCATTTTATTTGCAAGCAAAATTGATGCCATTAATGGATATAGACGTGATCAGTGGAAGAAGACGAGCACAACCATGTGTTTGGAAATGATTTTCGTGGCCTAGAATGGTTTTTAGGGTTGACCTAGGGATTCAGCTGCGGATATGAATCCGCAGGAAATATTACAGGGATGAACGAGGAAGACAATGACGTGTCTTCCCCTGGTTGGCCGGTTTAAAACTTCGCGCGTGTTTTTGTATTTCTGGCATATTATTATTTTTCCCATATAATGTTCATTGTCTATTACACTAACAATAGAAAGGCGTTGGTTGAGTGGCAAGGGCGTTAGTGCAAGATCCAACAGGACCTGGGTTCGAATCCCAGGTCCCCCCATATTGCTTTGCTATTTTTCTTCAGGTATTCCAGCGTATTTCAACAATTGTGGCCTATCATACACCCTCATGCAATCAGTGGACAGATAGCCTCCAGGCCAAATCTGATGGTCCAGATGGGATACCCACCATGGTGCCTAGTCAAAGTTCATACGCTGGATCAGGAAAGTCAACAAGGGGCCAACCCCAATGGGCTTTGATTTTGCTAATCAGACTTCTTTTCCAGGCCCCCCCCCCTAAGTCTTTCTATTTTATTTCTTTCTATTTATTTTATTTACTTATATTATTTATTTATTTTTCATAATTTCACTAACCAATCACATTTTTTCTTCATAAAATTAAAAAAAAACCAAAAATATTTTGTTCATAAATTTAATTTCAATATTTTATTTTTTAACAAATATTAATTTAATTAAATTTAGTTTAATTAGGAATAACTTTAATATCTTTTGCAATAATTAAAATTAATTTAGATAATTAGGTCTTACTAACTTTGATCAAATTTATTTTATTTCTTTAAATATCAAAAATCCAAAAATATCATTTTTATTAATTAATTAATTTGTTTATTAGTTTAGTAATTAACTTAATTTAATTCCTTTTAATTAAAAAAAACAAAAAAAACCTTTTCTTTAATAATCAAAGGGTCAAAACCCTAGAACACGCCCAATTTAATTTCTCGCACGCGATCCACTTGATTTCCATATTGTATCTGTTTCCCGGAATGTAATAGTTTAATAGGACTTTAAATTATTTTATCGCTTTATTTATTTTCCGCATTTTAAATTCAAGAGTTGCTTTTGGCGATGTAAATACCCGACGCCTTGTAATAGTTAGTTTTAATTTCCGCAACTTATAAACTGTTAGATGTTTGATAATAGGGAATGCATGACAAGATCAAATGTTTAAACCTAAAATCAACATAGATAACCATTGACATATACAAAGATCAAATTAACTGAAAATAACACACTCGCACATGCGCACTCTTAGGGTACACCTCACTTGGTTGCCTTCGAATGTGGTCATTGAGTATAGGAAGTTTTAGAGGTCGCCCTATTGTCCAAAGATCATAGTTGCCTCGAAACGGTTGCCTCGGAAAAATGATCTAAGACACTAGGGTTATCGCTAAGGCGTCCTAACATTGCTTTAGTGACCGCACGTCCCTTAATCGAATTGACCCTTAAAACTCCAACGACGATGCTACCTACTCATCAATAGTGGGATAGCATTGTCTAAAGGACATTAGTACAGATTGATTCCTTTTTCGAGTAGGTAGATGGTTCTTAAGTATTTGCTCTTTCAAAACAAAATAAAACTTTTCGCACTTACACTTTTCCAACAAAAACTTCTTTCAAACCCACAAACACAAAGAAAAGCAAATTTTGAAAACACTTTGAGCAAGTACCTAAGAGCCTGTGGATAACCACGGATAGAAAGGGTGCTAACACCTTCCCTTTCTATAATCTACCCCCCGGACCCGAGAAACATCTTGAAAAAGGAATTTTTCTGTGCTTTTTTCCTTTCCTTGTTGGATAAAATAAAAGACGACGGCGACTTTTGCTTACCGCGACATTTTGTGAAAACAAACTTAAAACGCGAACCAGCATTCCAAAAACAATCAGTTTTATCCCACCGTATCACAGAACTGGCGACTCTGCTAGGGACTATTAAAAAGTGGGGTGTACCTTAGGATTAGATCATTGTGTTTTCAATTGTTTGCTTTGTATGCTTTATATTTGTGGGCTTGTATCGGAGTTACTATAGATCCTAACCCGGATATGAGGTTACCCTTTAGGTAAGTAGCAATAAACTGTGAGGGAACTGTACGGCGTAGACCGATACGGTTGAAGCAGTAGGTACGTTGGTGTGGAACTTTAGATTGTACCGATACCCCTTGTGTTGGAACGAGGAGAATATGGGTCTTCTAAGGGGTCATTAAGCACCAACTGACCTTAGAACCTTTAAATTGACCAACTTGGCCATAGAACAGTAGCAGTATGCTACACTCATTGAGACTAAACTCTCGTGATGATTCCGGCTGCAAGAAAAGGTTGCTAAACTGGAATTATGACCGATCGAGGGTAGTCAGTGATATTGAGATCCTCTAGAACCCGATTATTATTTTTAGGACAGGTTTAAACCAACTGAACTGAAAGAGGGTAGTACCTAAGCTCCTTGCCAGCCTGAAATCTAAGGGCTCTCTGTGTGACTTGTGTGCCTTTACCATGTTTGCTATTTGTGGATACTTGTGGTGTGCTTACTATCATGACATTATGACATCATAACATTGCATACATCTTGCATTGGACTAACCTATTTCAAAGACAGGAGGGATTCATCTTTGTTCTGTTTTGTAGGTCATCATGATGCCCATGCGTAGGAATACCATCCGGATCAACTTTGTCCAAGTTCCTACTATGCTTAAAGATTTGATTGCAAAGATGCCTGATACTACCTCCTTCCTCAGAAGACATGGGTATCTTCTTAGTTTGCTCACCTCTAAATTGGACGAACAAATGATGAGTGTTTTGGTCCAATTCTATGATCCGCTATACCATTGCTTTACTTTTCAAGAGTACCAGTTGGTTCCCACCTTAGAAGAGTTCTCTGAGCTGCTCGGTATCTCTATTCTGGAGAAGACCCCGTTCACTGGTTGGGAGAAGATTCTTAGGCTGGAAGAAATTGCTTCAGCCCTTCATTTGACAAAAGATGAGGTAATGGCTAATTGGGAGACTAGAAGTGGAGCAAAGGGCTTTCTGACTAAGTTCTTGGTTGGTAAGGCTAATTATTTTTGGGATAGTCTAGACTTCAAGGCATTCGAAGATATTCTGGCTCTTTTGATATATGGCTTGGTATTGTTTCCAAACTCTGACTCCTTTGTTGATGTGAATGCGGTGAAAATCTTCATCTCTCGTAATCCTGTACCCACTCTCTTGGGTGACATCCTTCATCAGCTTTATGCCCGTACTGGCCGAAAGTGGGGAACCTTGATGTGTTGTGCTCCATTATTGGCGAGGTGGTTTATTTCGCACCTCCCCAAATCAGTGCTGAAGAACAAAGAAGGCATGGGCTGGGCTTATAGGGTTATATCTCTCTCTCATAATGACATCATCTGGACTATCAAGGGTATGGACGAGGTGGCTATTATTGATCGATGTGGGGAGTACCCCAATGTTCCACTAATAGGAACCAATGGAGGAATTTCTTATAATCCATGCTTGGCCTTACGTCAGTTTGGGCGAGCCAGAAGAGAAGGACCTCATGAATTGCTAATGCCTAGTATCATCTTTGATTTTCAAGGGGATAACGACGAGAAACGCCGCAGATTCATAAGGGCTTGGGATAAAGTTCACAGATCTGATCCACATGAGCTGGGTCCAAAGACTTCTCTTCCAATGGAGCCATATCTCAGATGGGTCCGTATCCGTGCCCAAAAGCTGTGTATGCCATATGAAGCCGTCCTGCCTATCATTGTTGAAGTTGCTAATGAAGAGGGAGTTCTTCCTACCATCCTCCATCCTTATATGCCCACTGACATTGGGGCACTGAAAAGGTCTTGGATGCAGCTGAGAGAAGAACGAGATGCTTACTGAGAAAAGTTTAACGAGCAAGAGCAGAAGATCCAGAGGTTGACTAGGCAACTGGAGAACGACCGGATTCTCAACGACTATGTCCGCACCGACAAGAAGAGACCATGGGAGCACTGATTGTCCTTTGATTATTTCCTTTCCAGTTTTTATTTACTTTTCAGTATTTCCTTTCCTGTAACGCCTTAAGGGAATCAGTTGAACAATTTGAATTTCAAGTTTACTTAATAAAAGTGTGTTTCCTTTTTGGTTTACAAATTTGAATCTCTCGTTTGTCTTTGAAATCATGTCATACGCATTTCATCCCATGCACTTCATAACAGGTACCCATTACAGGTCTCTTATCTTCTTCGCTGTTTATTTCAGCACTCATCATGTATGCTGAACCTTCAACTGAGCAAGCCATCAAGGCCCAGAATGCCCAATTTCAACAGTTGTTCATGAATCTAGCTAAGGGTCAGCAAGATCTGAAGACCCTAATTCTGAAAGAGAATAAGAAGAAGAAGAGGACAATCCTGTTTAACACGGGTCATAGGTTTGGAAACAAGCTACAGAATGAAGTTGATTTGACCACCTCATCTGGAGGGAAAGATAGTCAGGAAGAAAGGAGGGCTCCTAGCCCTTTGGTCTCCGACAATGAGACGGACTTAGACGAAGACCAGTATCCTCCTGATGAGGATAAATACAAACAACTGGAAGACCGGTTGAGTGCGATGGAAGTTCAGAAAGTGCCTGGTCTATACTTTGGTGATCTGGGTCTATCATCTGGGGTAGTGATTCCCCACAAGTTCAAGGCACTAGCCTTTGCTAAGTATGACGAATTTTCTTGTCCGAAGCTGCACCTCCGGTCATATGTAAGGAAAATTCAGCCGTACACCCCTGATAAGAACCTATGGATCCACTTCTTTCAAGACAGTCTCTCAGGGACTCAGCTTGAATGGTTCTACCAGTTGGACGGAGCCAGTATCCGTAGTTGGGAAGATTTGGCTACTGCTTTCTACAGGCAATACTAATACAACTCCGACCTTGCTCCCACGCGTACCCAAATCCATGGTATGTCAATGGGAACGGGTGAAGGTTTCAAAGATTATGCTCAAAAGTGGAGGGACCTCGCCGGAAGAGTACAACCACCCTTGGTTGATCGAGAGCTTGTGGATATGTTTCTAGGGACCTTGTCTGGTCCATTTTTCAACCACCTGATCGGAAGCTCTTCGTCTGGGTTTACAGAGCTAATTATGACCGGTGAGAGGATTGAAGCTGGTATTAAGGCTGGTAAGATACAGAAGGGTGCTTCATCGAGCACCGAGAAGAAGCCCTTTAAGAAAGAGTCCAGTGATGTCTACAATTCGAAAAGACAGAATAGACCTGAACACCGTCAAGCTGTAAATGCGGTTGTTATTTCAAGACCTGCTGGTGCTCCTCAGCACAATAATTAACAAAAGTACGAGAGACCTCGAAGGCAATTCACCCGTCTCAACATGACTTTGTCTCAGATTCTGCCACAGTTACTGAAAACCAATCTGGTGATTCCAAGGGAAGCCCCGAAGAATCCAAATATAACCTCACCAAAGTACAACCCTAATTCCCGCTGTGCTTTTCACTCTAATAGCCCGGGGCATGATACGGATGATTGTTGGGTTTTGAAGAACAAGGTATAGGACTTGATTGATGCGAAGGAGATCGAGTTCAGAGCACCAGAAAAGCCTAAACAAGATGCAGAGGTGAATGCTATCAGGGACAATGATGAAGAGTTTTATATCGACAGTTGGATCTACCCAACTGCCAATGATGGATTAAGCAATTGGACAGCGAAGGATTCTATGCCCGTTTCTGTTATCACCCAGTAATGAAACTTTTTGTTTTGAATTTGTAACAAACAATGTTTTAAACTTTATGGACCGGTGTCTTACCCGGGGCACTGTGGCTTCATTTGTGAGGGCTTTAAGTGTGTCATTTTCATATATCATTAATAAAAGCATTGGACGTTCTTGCATTTCAAATTTTGCGCTCCTTGTTTTTCTTTATTATATATTGTAAAATAGCTATTTTACACACACTCACATATACAGGCCTATATCCACTCTGGATCTCACTGGTAACGACTCTGCTACTCCCAGTTATGACTTCGAAAATCCGATCAACTTAGCCGAAGGTGAAGATGATTGCGAAGTGCCTGGTGAAATTGCAAGACTGCTACTTCAGGAAGAGAGGGCTATACAGCCACACGAAGATCCGGTGGAATCAGTAAATCTGGGTACAGAGACAGACAAGAAGGAAGTTAAGATCGGTGCAAATCTGGAGCTTAGTGTGAAGCAACGGTTGATTCAGATGCTGCGTGACTATGTTGAGATCTTCGCCTGGTCTTATGAAGATAAGCCTGGGTTGGATACCAATATTGTGGTTCATCGCCTGCCTACCAAGGAAGACTGTCCTCCAGTGAAACAGAAGGTCTGCCGAATGCGCCCAGAGATGTCTGAGAAAATCAAGGCTGAGGTTATGAAACAGTTTGACGCCGGTTTTCTAGCAGTTACTTCTTACCCACAGTGGGTGCCCAATGTGGTTCCCGTACCGAAGAAGGATGAAAAGGTTCGAATGTGTGTTGACTATAGGGATCTGAACAGGGCAAGCCCCAAGGATGATTTCCCTCTACCTCATATTGACGTTCTGGTTGACAACACCGCTCAGCACAAGGTCTTCTCCTTTATGGATGGCTTCTCCGGTTATAATCAGATTAAAATGGCTCCCGAAGAAATGGAGAAGATAACCTTTGTTACTCAGTGGGGTACCTTTTGCTACAAGGTCATGCCTTTTGGACTGAAGAACGCTGGGGCGATGTATCAGCGTGCCATGGTTGCTTTGTTTCATGACATGATCCATCATGAGATTGAAGTATACGTCGACGATATGATTGCAAGGTCCCAAACTGAGGAAGAACACCTTAACCATCTGCAGAAGCTGTTTGACAGGTTGAAATTGTACAAACTAAGGTTAAACCCGAACAAGTGCACCTTCGGGGTGAGATCTGGTAAGCTGCTGGGTTTCGTCATAAGCGATAAAGGTATTCAAGTGGATCCAGCAAAAGTGAAAGCTATACAGGAGATGCCAGCTCCCAGAATAGAGAAAGAAGTCAGAGGATTTCTGGGACGACTGAACTACATTGCCCGATTCATCTCACACCTGACTGCTACTTGTAGGCCAATCTTCAAGCTACTGAAGAAAGATCAAGTGGTACGTTGGAACGATGAATGCCAGGCCGCTTTCAAAAGGATCAAAGAGTATCTCCAATAGCCACCTATTCTGATGCCACCAGTTGAAGGGAGACCTCTAATCTTATACTTGACAGTACTCGGCAACTCAATGGGGTGTGTGCTGGATCAACATGACGAGTCTGGCCGAAAAGAGCATGCTATTTATTACCTTAACAAAAAGTTTACTCACTGCGAGACCCAATACTCGTTGCTCGAGAAAACTTGCTGTGCTTTGGCATGGGCTGCTCACCGACTGAGACAATACATGTTGACTCACACTACTCTATTGATATCAAAGATGGATCCAATCAAGTATATCTACGAAAAGCCTGCCTTGTCCGGAAGAATAGCAAGATGGCAGATGATCTTGACTGAGTATGACATCTAATATACGACCCAAAAAGCAATCAAGGTAAGTGTGTTGGCAGACCATTTGGCACATCAGGCAGTGGATGATTACCAGTCTATGAACTTTGAATTCCCGGACGAGAATATCATGTTAGTAACTGATTGTGAGACACCTGGACCGGACGAAGGACCTGAGGAAGGATCCCGATGGTCTATGTACTTTGATGGAGCTTCGAACGCTTTGGGTAATGGCATTGGCACTGTGATCATATCTCCTAAAGGCTCTCATACTCCATTTACCGCCCGACTATGTTTCAACTGCACCAACAACATGGCGGAGTATGAAGCGTGCATCATGGGACTTCGAGCAACAATTGACCTAAGGATTAAGTTCTTGAGTGTCTTCGGAGATTCCGCTCTCGTGATCAGTCATATCAAAGGCGAGTGGGATACAAAACACCCAAATATTATTCCTTACAAGGAGTATGTATTAACGTTGCTTCCCCATTTTGAGGAGATAACCTTTGAACACTTCCCTAGAGAGGAAAATCAGTTGGCGGACGCGCTGGCTACAATGTCTTCTATGTTCAAGGTCAATTGGGACAACGAAGCTCCTCAGATTATCATTGAAAGATTGGACGAACCTGCATATTGCTGTGATCTTGAGACTGAAGAGGTAACAGAAAATCCCTGGTATCATGAGGTGAAGAGGTATCTTGAAGCTCAGGAATACCCCGAGGGTGCATCTGTTAATGACAAGAAGTTTTTGAGGAGGTTCGCGGCGAAGTTCTTCATCAGCAATGGCATTCTTTACAAGCGTAACCATGATTCGACCTTACTGCGTTGTGTGGATAAGAATGAAGCAGAAAGGATCATGACAGAGTTGCATGAAGGTACTTTTGGAACTCATTCCAGTGGACACACCATGGCAAAGAAAATCCTTCGGGCAGGATATTATTGGTCCACAATGGAAGCTGACTGTTATCAGTATTCTCGGACATGTCACAAGTGCCAAGTCTAGGCTGATAAGGTACACATACCTCCAGTTCCTCTGAACTTCTTGACAGCACCTTGGCCTTTTGCAATGTGGGGCATTGATATGATCGACGAGATCAGACCTACGACATCCAACGGGAATCGTTTCATCTTGGTAGCTATTGATTACTTTACAAATTGGTTGAAGCAGCTTCCTTTGCTACTATAACCAAGAAAGTCTTGGCACAGTTCATTCGGCACAACCTGATCTGTCGATATGGTGTACCAGAGTGGATCATTATGGACAATGGTACCAATCTCAACAAGAAGATGATCACCGAGCTCTGCGAGCAATTCAAGATACATCATCATAACTCTTCTCCCTACCGGCCGAAGATGAATGGGGCTATCGAAGCGGATAAAAAGAACATTAAGAAGATTATGCAGAAGATGACAGTGACATACAAAGACTGACACGAGATGTTACCATTTGCTCTTCATGGGTACCGTACCTCAGCACGGACGTCAACAGGGGCAACACCTTATTCCTTGGTATATGGTATGGAGGCAATCTTGCCCATCGAAGTTCAGATACCCTCTCTTCGGATCATGAAGGATGCAGGTTTGTGTGAAGATGACTGGATTCATACCCGGCTTGATTAGCTGAACCTAATCGACGAAAAGAGACTTACTGCTATTTTTCATGGTCAGACGTATCAAAAACGGATGATCAAGGCATTTAACAAGAAAGTTAGACGACAAGAGTATCAAGTTGGGGATCTGGTAATCAAGCGCATTATTCTACCTCAAGGTGATCCCAGGGGAAAATGGACCCCTACTTACGAAGGGCCATTTGTGGTTAAGAACATTTTCTCAGGAGGAGCTATGATTCTAACCACCATGGACGGTGACGACCTTCCTTACCCCGTCAATGCAGACATAGTGAAAAGATACTACGCATAAACAAAGACCCGCTAGGTTTACTGGCCTAGGCAAAAATAAGGGCTTCCCGGCGAATCAAAAGGGTTCGGGCAAAAATAAGGGATGAAAATGAAAAATCTGTACACCCGGCAAGTCGAAAACCTGAAAAGGCGGCTTGGGCAAAAAAGGGTATCCCGATGGACTGAAAACCCGAAAGGGCGGTCCAGGAAAAAATTAGGGATCAAAGCGTAACACTATTTTTTCATTGGATCACCTTGCATCCAGACTTCGGTGTCGACTATTAAGCTCAGACGACACTAATCAATCTGATCTACCTTCAACCAAGCAGCAAAGCGATGAGACGCTCGAGGACATAAAGGCAATAGCAGAGTTGGAACCCAGTGGGATCATTCACATAGCTGTTTTGTTTTTCACAATTTGTGTAAATTTTATCTGCTCGGCGGCGTTCTCTTACTAGGACGTCAGCTTCTTGTACAAAAATGCCTATTTACAAGCCAAACTTCAAAATCAATACAATTCATTTTCAAAGAAATTTCAAACTGTTTTTTCCTTTATCTGTTTTGTTTTGCAAAGAACGTCCAAGGTTCACTTTTTTGATATATGCATTTGACATTGATTTCTGCTCATAAATACTTACATGCGAAACAAAAGATGAATTACTGGTAATATCAAAAACAGGGGCAATAAGAATTGTCCAAACTGTATAGTTGCTCTGTCCACCAGGTACAAAGGTAGATTCAGTTGAAGAATATGGCTAAGGTACTTTCACTCCCCGCAGAGTAAGGCAGTAATGGTAGCTCTCCCCAACTGGGACTTGTAACTATGAACGAATCAACTATGCTCTCCCCAAGCAGAGTTTATCTACCATCAGCACTAAAAAGGCTTGATATCCCCGACAGTCTTAATATTCCCAAGCTGAGTATGAGAATGTTCCCCGACAGAATACAAGATATCCCAAGTGGAGTACAAAATAAATCTCCCCAGCCCAGTTCAAAAGACCATTCCCAGCAGAATTCAGAGGATTATCCCCATAAATGTCTAACAGGGTTATCCCCAGCAAGTCACAACTGAAAGATCATCCCCCAACGAAGTTCTTTCCTTTCATCAAATAGGAATTCGATCCTCAACAGAGTCAATATCACCAGCAACGATAGTCCATCCCCAGCGGAGCTTATCAGTGGAATCCTCAGCAGAGCATCTCTTCCCCACAGAGTAATCTCCTCATCAGTTTATTCCCTGACGGAGTTATCTTCTCCTGCAGGTTTATTCTCCAATCACCTTCGTTCACCATCCCTAGCAGAAACAAAGAATTCAACTGTATTCTCCAGCAGCTATCCAGGATTTATTTTCCCCAGTTAAAGCATTACATTTCCATACATCATGATACATGCATATACGCATCATATAATGTAATCTCATTTATTTTGAGAACATCATTGTTAGATCCATATCATGCATTGCATATAACTGACCTTTACCTTTCAGGAAAGATGCAGTTAAATTCTCTACTATATGGAAGACCTCCTCTGGTTCAGTCATATCGTCGATAAGATCTCCCTAATTTGTATTCCAGTTGAAGTTATTCCAAGACCTTGTCTGGTCCAGTTAAATCGATTCCTAAAGATTTTTCTGATGCCGATCCAGTCAAAGTTAATCCAAGACCTCCTCTGGTTCAGTCAGATCGCCGATAAGATCTCCCTGATTCGTATTCCAGTTGAAGTTATTTCAAGACCTTGTATGGTCCAGTTAAATCGATTCCTAAAGATTTTTCTGATATCGATCCAATCAAAGTTAATCCAAGACCTCCTCTGGTTCAGTCAGATCGCCGATAAGATCTCCCTGATTCGTATTCCAGTTGAAGTTATTCCAAGACCTTGTCTGGTCCAGTTAAATCGATTCCTAAAGATTTTTCTGATGCCGATCCAGTCAAAGTTAATCCAAGACCTCCTCTGTTTTAGTCAGATTGCCGATAAGATCTCCCTGATTCGTATTCCAGTTGAAGTTATTCCAAGACCTTGTTTGGTCCAGTTAAATCGATTCCTAAAGATTTTTCTGATGCCGATCCAGTCAAAGTTAATCCAAGACCTTGTCTGGTTCAGTTAAATCGATTCCTAAAGATTTTTCTGATGCCGATCCAGTCAAAGTTAATCCAAGACCTCCTCTGGTTCAGTCAGATCGCCGATAAGATCTCCCTGATTCGTATTCCAGTTGAAGTTATTCCAAGACCTTGTCTGGTCCAGTTAAATAGAATCCTAAAGATTTTTCTGATGCCGATCCAGTCAAAGTTAATCCAAGACCTTGTCTGGTCCAGTTAAATCGATTCCTAAAGATTTTTCTGATTCTGATCCAGTCAAAGTTATTCCAAGACTCTTATTTGGTCCAATTAAATCGATTCCTAAAGATTTTTCTGATGTCGATCTAGTCAAAGTTATTCCAAGACTCTTGTCTGGTCCAGTTAAATCGATTCCTAAAGATTTTTCTGATGCCGATCCAGTCAAAGTTAATCCAAGACCTTCTCTGGTTCAGTCAGATCGATGATAAGATCTCCCTGATCCATATTCCAGCCGAAGTTCAGAACACCTATCAACAATCTCCAAATGGCATCTGTAAGCCCATTCCCGACATCACCAGGCTGATACTACTTCATGCGAGTGCAAATTTCTGGGCACTCTAGTGTTCAATCATCTTCCACTTTCGGATCACGAAAGGCCCGAAAGCCAATCTATATCCTCAGGTTTAAGAAAATTGAACAGGGGCAGCTGTTGCACCCCAAAATATTCCCTCTCATATTTCCCAAGACTTTGCAAGAAAAATCTCCAAGTGGTTCAAGATTGCTCAAGAGTTGAACAGTCAAGCTATCTCCTAAGGCAGTCAATCTCAAATTAGGGTTTTGTGTTGCATCAAGGTCCTTGCATCCAAATGACCTCAAGTGCTCCCTAATTTCCTAATATGTTCTCGAGTTCATCCATGTCAAATTTCAAGCCTTGCAGAGGAAGTTTGCTCAGTCAATTGCTCAAAGGGTCCAAAAATCGACTGTACTAGGGCAAAAGTCAACTGTGACCCAAATACAGTCAAACCTCAAGATTTTTGTCAACATTCTCATTTTTAAGGATATTTCATCATTTGATCAAGGGTTGATCATGATTCATCAAGGATTGCTCAAAATTCATCAAGACTCAAAAGTTGCTAAATTAGGGTTTTGTAGGAAAAGTCAACTCAACTTTGACCAAGCATAACTTTCTCATACGTTATGAGAAATGACCCATCCAAATCTCATTTTGAATAGGATGAAATTTCCTACAATCCATCTTCATACCCCAAGATCAAGAAATGCACTCACAAGAAGTTACAAATTTGGACATTATAGGTCATTTTTGAAAGTCAACAAGAACACCTTTTTTGCCAAAGATTATAACTTGAGCATGGAATATCAAAATGAGATTATACCAAAAGGGTTGGTTAGAGGACATCTCAAGCTTTATAAAAAGTCAAATAACACCTCCAAAAGTTCAAAATTGAAGAAGTTATGCATTGTTGAAGTTGGGCATTTTTGCAAAATTGCCAAAAGTCAACTATCCCCAAAACTTCAAATTTTGTCAAATGGGCCCATTCTTTTTCACTTGATTTGATCTTGTCACGCTACACACTTGTCCTAGCTTCAGCCTTGTGTCCATTTATTAATTTTTCTATTTTATTTGATTTTTTATTGAATTAATTCATTTTAAATCAATTTAAATCAAATAAAATCCAAATATTGATTACTTAGGATCTTTTTGATTGTTATAGGTCTTAATTATCATCATGGTCAGCATCAAATTTGTATCATACCATATCATGAACAAAAAGATGGAGTTTGGACAAATTTGGAAAGATATCAATGGGGGATCAAATCAAATCCTAAAGCATCAATGTGCAAAGATCCAAGACCCAAAACTTGACCTAATACAATGCAGAATACATATACAATACAAAGGCACACGAATCAAGGGTTAGAAGCGGCAAGAACACAAAAACCAAACTTGAGAAAATTGCCAAAAAGCTTGAAATTGAAATCGTGCATAGAGGTGGTTTCAAGGTCAAATCTCATCACTAATAAATTGCTGGACCATCCTTGAAGCGAACCCACTCCAGAACCAGTCTCCATACCCGCCCAGAATCTTTGTAAGTGTCTCAAAAAATCATCTTTCAGTTGAATTCGCATATCATTATTCTTGCACTTTTTTGACAAAATCTTTGCATATTCATGCTTATCGTTCAATTTAGAAGCTTTCTGCATTATTTGATTGCATTTATATAGCCTATAATCCCCTAGCCAATTCTAGGGTTATTGGTTCTTGTTTTTTGGGCATTTTATTTGCAGGCAAAATTGATGCCATTAATGGACATAAACGTGATCAGTGGAAGAAGACGAGCACAACCATGTGTTTGGAAATGATTTTCGTGGCCTAGAATGGTTTTTAGGGTTAACCTAGGGATTCAGCTGCGGATATGAATCCGCAGGAAATATTACAGGGATGAACGAGGAAGACAATGACGCGTCTTCCCCTGGTTGGCCGGTTTAAAACTTCGCGCGTGTTTTTGTATTTCTGGCATATTATTGTTTTTCCCATATAATATTCATTGTCTATTACACTAACAATAAAAAGGCGTTGGTTGAGTGGCAAGGGCGTTAGTGCAAGATCCAACAGGACCTGGGTTCGAATCCCAGGTCCCCCCATATTGCTTTGCTATTTTTCTTCAGGTATTCCAGCGTATTTCAACAATTGTGGCCTATCATACACCCTCATGCAATCAGTGGACAGATGGCCTCTAGGCCAAATCTGATGGTCCAGATGGGATACCCACCATGGTGCCTAGTCAAAGTGCATACGCTGGATCAGGAAAGTCAACAAGGGGCCAACTCCAATGGGCTTTGATTTTGCTAATCAGACTTCTTTTCCAGACCCACACCCCCTTAAGTCTTTCAATTTTATTTCTTTCTATTTATTTTATTTACTTATATTATTTATTTATTTTTCATAATTTCACTAACCAATCACATTTTTTCTTCATAAAATTAAAAAAACCAAAAATATTTTGTTCATAAATTTAATTTCAATATTTTATTTTTTAACAAATATTAATTTAATTAAATTTAGTTTAATTAGGAATAACTTTAATATCTTTTGCAATAATTAAAATTAATTTAGATAATTAGGTCTTACTAACTTTGATCAAATTTATTTTATTTCTTTAAATATCAAAAATCCAAAAATATCATTTTTATTAATTAATTAATTTGTTTATTAGTTTAGTAATTAACTTAATTTAATTCCTTTTAATTCAAAAAATAACAAAAAAAAAACCTTTTCTTTAATAATCAAAGGGTCAAAACCCTAGAACCCGCCCGATTTAATTTCTCGCACGCGATCCACTTGATTTCCATATTGTATTTGTTTCCCGGAATGTAATAGTTTAGTAGGACTTTAAATTATTTTATCGCTTTATTTATTTTCCGCATTTTAAATTCAAGGGTTGCTTTTGGCGATGTAAATACCCGACGCCTTGTAATAGTTAGTTTTAATTTCTGCAATTTAATTTCCATAACTTATAAACTGTTAGATGTTTGATAATAGGGAATGCATGACAAGATCAAATGTTTAAACCTAAAATCAACATAGATAACCATTGACATATACAAAGATAAAATTAACTGAAAATAACACACTCGCACATGCGCACTCTTAGGGTACACCTCACTTGGTTGCCTTCGAACGTGGTCATTGAGTATAGGAAGTTTTAGAGGTCACCCTATTGTCCAAAGATCATAGTTGCCTCGAAACGGTTGCCTTGGAAAAATGATCTAAGACACTAGGGTTATCGCTAAGGCGTCCTGTGATCCGTGGATCTGGAACTGACTGTTTAATGCTGGTTCGCGAAATGTCGCGGTAAGCAAGAGTCGCCACCGTCTTTTATTTTATCCAAATGGAAAGGACAAAAGCACAGAAAAATTCCTTATTGAGATTAGTTCTCGGTTCGGGAGGTAGATTTATAGAAAGGGAAGGTGTTAGCACCCTTTCTATCCATGGTTATCCATGGGCTCTTAGATACCTGCTCACTTGTGTTTTCAAAATGCTTGTTTGCTTTTCAACTGTGGGTTTAAAAAAGTTTCGTTTAAAATTTCAGTTCGACTCTTGTGTCAGTCCTCAAGAGTGTTTGAAAAGTTGTTTTTGAAAGCTTTTTGCAAAGTGTCGGTGTGAAAAGAAGTTTTTGATTTGTTTTGAATTAGAGCAAGTATCTATGAGTCATCTACCTACCCTAAGGAATTAGTCTGTGTAAATATCCTTAAGGTAACGCCATACCACCATTGAGAGGTAGGTAGCACCACCGTTGGAGGTGTTCGGGTCAATTCGAGGGTTAGGGATAATGTGGTCACCGAGCAATAGTAAGATACCTTAGAAGCTACCCTTATGCCATTGATCATTTTATTCTGAGGCAACCGTTTCGAGGCAACTTGTTTCGAGGCAACCGTTTCGAGGCAACTAGATCAATGGAACATAAGGACTCACTAAGACGTCCTATACTCGACGACCACGTTTCGAGGGGCAAGGCAACAGTGTGATCACCAGAGCAACAGTAGGACACCTTAGAAGCTACCCTTATGCCATGTTCATGGACATAAGGACTTACTAAGACGTCCTGTACTCGACGACCACGTTTCGAGGGGCAGGGCAACAATGAGGCGTACCCTAGAAGTGGTGTGTGAATTGTGTGTCATTTTCAGATATTATTTGTCTTGTCATGCATTGGGTGTTCTACGCTTTGATTTTATTTGGGCATTCATTCTTTCATGTGATTAACAGTTTAAAAGGTGCGGGAATTAAAATGCGGAAAATAAAGGTCCTACGCTATTACAAGGCGCGGGTCTACAACGCCAAATTAAACAAAGACCCGATTTGAATAAATAAAATGCGGAAAATAAATGTCCTAATTATCTATTACAAGGATTTGGGGCAATTACATAAAAAGAAAAGTAAAAGTAAACATGCGAAAAGAAATTAGAATCGAGTGCGAGGGCGTTGGACCCTTTAAAGGAATTAAATATGAAATTAGGAGTGAATTAATGATTAAAGAAAAAAGAAGTTATTTTTTTTTGTTTTTTTTGGTATTTAAATGAAATTGAAAACTAATTAATTATTTTAATTACAAGAAAATATTTTTTGACCTTTTTTATGTTTTTATGAAATAAAATAAAAAAAGAATAAAAAATGTCAAAAGAAAAAGCCTAAGTCTAAATTTGTTTTTATTTATTGTGAAAAAAGGTTAAAATTAACTAATTAAACTAATTAATTTGTTAGTATTTTATTTACAAAAATAATTACTAAAGTGAAATTAATAATAATAATAATAATTACATTTTTTTTTGTTTTTTCTCTGAATTTATGAAAATAATTATTTGCGAACTAACTAAATAATAATAATAATTAATAAAAGGAAAGAAAATAAGAAAAGAAATACTAAACCAAGGAGGTGAAGGCCGGATTTTGGAGGTTTTACTCAAAATCATCCTTAGGCATCAAAAATTCCGTCTAAGCCCATGGTTGTGATCGTCCATGTCTCCTGATCACGTCTATGCTTATGGTTTGTCCCAATTTCACCTATAGACAAAATACCTAAAAACAAAAACCAACGAACCCTAGGCACGGGTATTGTTATACGAAGCTTAAAAATGAAATTGAATATAGCAGTTACATTGGAAATTAGGCATGGAGTATGAATATGCTATTATTTTCCAGAAAAGTGCAAGAACGGAGAAACATGATTTCGTGTACAGGGGTGAGTTTGAGACAACTTACAGCGCTTGGTAGTGGACCTTAGGACGCGTTTGTGGTTGCTTTGGCTTCAGGGAGTGGCAAGGAAGAAAGCCACGTGCTTGCTTGGATATGAAAATGTTTGCAACACCGCTTTAGATCTCTCACTTTTTTGGACAAATTTTGAACTTTTCCTCTGGCCGTTTGTGCACACTCTCCTTTTTTTCTAGGTCCTGAATGAGGCTTGCAAGGCTTGTATATATAGGCTTGGATGAGAATCAGTCACATTAAGGAGCTTTTAAGCCTTGCAATGAAGTTTTGATTTTCTCTATAATCACCATTGAAATAACTTACCATATTTGCTCCAAATTTGAATTTTTTGCTTGAAATAGGTCTTGAACGAATTTGGTATATGTTTTATGGTGTATCAAAGCTATTCAAACCACAAAATATCCTCCCATTAATTTTCTTGATTTTTATTTGAATTTTAAAGATTTAAAATGAATTAAATCAAATAAAATTAAACAAAAATAGAAAAATTAATTTTTATTCTTGAAATAAAACATGGGACACGTGGGAGGTATGAAAAAGCTGAATCAAGTGGAAAAAGTGGGCCCCTTTTGTCAAAAAATGAAATTTCAAGGATAAATGATTTTGGCCGTTTCACAAAATTTTCCCAACTTCTCCAATGCATATCTTGCTCAATTTTTAAGCTTTGATCATGTTCTTGGACATTTTGGAAAGGTCTTGAAGTCCTCTAACCAATGTATTTGGTCACATGTCATTTTGATTTACCAATCTCAAGGTATGGTCTTTGACTTAAAGTCCCTTTTTGTTTACTTTTGAAAATGACCTATAATGTTGAAATTGATAACTTTTTGTGAGAGCATTTCCTGGACTTGGAATGTGAAGATGAGTTGTAGGAAATGTCTTCCCCTTCAAGATGAGCATTGGATGGAATTTTTCTGATGAACCATGAAAAAGTTATGCCTTGGTCAAGTTACAGTTGACTTTTCAGTTGTCCAAAAATAGAAACTTTTGACACCTTGATGATTTTTGAGCCATTCTTGTGAAATCATGGTCAAGACTTGACCAAATGATGATTGTGGCTTCAAAATAAGATGTTGACCAAAAATTTTGACTTTTGACTGCCAAATGACCATTTTGCCCCTATAGTTGACTGTTGAGCAAATGGGACTTTTGACTGTGCAACTTGACCTTGTAAGCCTTGAAATTTGACATGTAGGTGCTTGACAATGTTTATGAGCATATGGGACTTGATTGAGCCCTTGAAAACTTTAACTTCCTTGCCAGAACCAAAACCCTAATTTTGACTGTTAGGAGGCCATTGGACTGTGCAACCCTTGGGAGATTTTGAAGCATGATCTTAGCAAACCTTGAAGAATATGGGAGGGCAAATTTTGGGGTACAACACGTCCTAACATTGCTTTAGTGAACGCACGTCCCTTAATCGAATTGGCCCTTAAAACTCCAACGACAATGCTACCTACTCATCAATAGTGGGATAGCATTGTCTAAAGGACATTAGTACAGATTGATTCCTTTTTCGAGTAGGTAGATGGTTCTTAAGTATTTGCTCTTTCAAAACAAAATAAAACTTTTCGCACTTACACTTTTCCAACAAAAACTTCTTTCAAACCCACAAACACAAATAAAAGCAAATTTTGAAAACACTGCACTCACATAGTAGAGTATCAGCAGTGTGATGTCGGGAATGGGCTTACAGATGCCATTTGGAGAGATGATGGGTAGGAGGATGGGCTTATAGATGCCATCTGGAAGTGTGACAGAACCTTGTCGGGAATGGGCTTATAGATGCCATTTGGAACTGTAATGGATAGTTGAATCTGAATAAGAAATAGAATAGCTTCCGTGTCTGGGGCATATCTAGTCTATATCTAATTGCTGACGTCTGAACGAGTAGTAGAATGACCGCCGGGTCTGGGGTATATCCATACTGCATGAGTAACAGAATGTCATCCGAACCTGGATCGTATCTGGACTGAACAATAGAATAGCATCCGGGATGGAGCATCTCTAAGTTGTCTTTAGAAGTTTGAATCTGAATAAGCAATAGAATAGCGCCCGGATCTGGATCATCTCTAAGCTATATCTCAAAGGAAATCTGAATAAGTATCAGAATGTCGCCATGTCTGGGTCGCATCCGAACCATCTCTAGAAGGGAATCTCTGAATAAGCAATAGAATGGCATCCGGATTTGGAGCATCTCTAGGCCATCTCTGAAAGGAATCTATGAATAAGCAATAGGATAACAGCCGGGTCCGGAGCATCTCTGAGCTATTATTGGAAAGGAAATCTGGAATAAGTATCAGAACGTCGCCATGCCTGGGTCACATCTGAACTATCTCTAGAAGGAGTTTTGAATAAGCAAAAGAACAGCATCCATATCTGGGGCATTTCCAAGCTATCTCTGAAAGGAAATCTGGAATAAGTATCAGAACGTCGCCATGCCTGGGTCACATCTGAACTATCTCTAGAAGGAGTCTTGAATAAGCAAAAGAACAACATCCATATCTGGAGCATTTCTAAGCTATCTCTGAAAGGAAATCTGGAATAAGTATCAGAACGTCGCCATGCCTGGGTCACATCTGAACTATCTCTAAAAGGAGTCTTGAATAAGCAAAAGAACAGCATCCATATCTGGAGCATTTCCAAGCTATCTCTGAAAGGAAATCTGGAATAAGTATCAGAACGTCGCCATGCCTGGGTCACATCTGAACTATCTCTAGAAGGAGTTTTGAATAAGCAAAAGAACAGCATCCATATCTGGAGCATTTCCAAGCTATCTCTGAAAGGAAATCTGGAATAAGTATCAGAACGTCGCCATGCCTGGGTCACATCTGAACTATCTCTAGAAGGAGTTTTGAATAAGCAAAAGAACAGCATCCATATCTGGAGCATTTCCAAGCTATCTCTGAAAGGAAATCTGGAATAAGTATCAGAACATCGCCATGCCTGGGTCACATCTGAACCATATCTAGAAAGGTGATCTCTGAATAAACAACAGAACAGCCTCTGTGCATGGAGCATCTCTAAGTTATATCTGAGAAGAAATCTGGAATAAGTATCAGAACGTCGCCATGCCTGGATCACATCTGAACCATATCTAGAAAGGTGATCTCTGAATAAACAACAGAACAGCCTCCGTGCCCGGAGCATCTCTAAGTTATATCTGAGAAGAAATCTGGAATAAGTATCAGAACGTCGCCATGCCTGGGTCACATCTGAACCATATTTAGAAAGGTGATCTCTGAATAAACAACAGAACAGCCTCCGTGCCCGGAGCATCTCTAAGTTATATCTGAGAAGAAATCTGGAATAAGTATCAGAACGTCGCCATGCCTGGGTCACATCTGAACCATATCTAGAAAGGTGATCTCTGGATAAACAACAGAACAGCCTCCGTGCCCGGAGCATCTCTAAGTTATATCTGAGAAGAAATATGGAATAAGTATCAGAACGTCGCCATGCCTGGGTCACATCTGAACCATATCTAGAAAGGTGATCTCTGAATAAACAACAGAACAGTCTCCGTGCCCAGAGCATCTCTAAGTTATATCTGAGAAGAAATCTGGAATAAGTATTAGAACATCGCCATGCGTGGGTCACATATGAACCATATCTAGAAAGGTGATCTCTGAACAAACAACAGAACAGCCTCCGTGCCCGGAGCATCTCTAAGTTATATCTGAGAAGAAATCTGGAATAAGTATCAGAACGTCGCCATGTCTGGGTCACATCTGAACCATATCTAGAAAGGTGATCTCTGAATAAACAACAGAACAGCCTCCGTGCCCGGAGCATCTCTAAGTTATATCTGAGAAGAAATCTGGAATAAGTATCAGAACGTCGCCATGCCTGGGTCACATCTGAACCATATCTAGAAAGGAATTTTGAATAAGCAAAAGAACATCATCCATATCTGGAGCATTTCCAAGCTATCTCTTTAATCTTTTTAACGTAGACATGCCCTGGCCGGATGCAGGTATCGAATCCACAATCAATCGCTCACAGACATGCCCTGGCTAGATACAGGAATCGAATTTGGGATTGCGATAGTTGATAGTAATCATCTTTGTATTGACCTTTCCTGAAAAAAGGCAAAACATTAGTTATATGCAATGTCATGGTGCATGGAATGTGCGGTGTCATGACGTTTATAACCAATGGGATTGTAGAATGTGATGTTTATATCATGTATGAAAATGTGATGTTTGCGAATGTATTTTTGTCTAGGAAAATAAATCCTTGACGAATGCCGGGAGCTTATCCTGGGCTGATGTTGCAAGAATACCGGTAGGAGAAGATAACTCCGTTGGGGAATAAACTTGGCGAATAGATTACTCTGCGGGGAAAATTACTCTAGCGATCTTGCTGGGGAAAATACTCTGTGGGAAGAGAGGTACTTCGCTGAGATGTTGTATGAGAACTCCGCTGGGGATACCATTGTTGAGTTACGTTTGGGAGGTTTGAGGAATTCCGCTGGGGATAGGAATACTTCGCCGAGGACGATCTTTCCGTGGCAATTAGCTGAGGATAACCCAGTTATATCCTGGTAGAGAAATAACCTTTGAATAAA
Organism: Vicia faba; assembly: GCA_948472305.1. Classification (NCBI taxonomy): domain Eukaryota; kingdom Viridiplantae; phylum Streptophyta; class Magnoliopsida; order Fabales; family Fabaceae; genus Vicia; species Vicia faba. The sequence goes on along the minus strand of OX451741.1, from coordinate 927,243,603 downwards.
GCCGGGCGTCGCGTTCGTGCTCTGCAGGGGATAAGCTTCCAGAATCTACTGGGGATAAGCTTCCTGTTGGCGAGATGGATTCAAACTTTCCTAGGGAAATCTTGAACTATGTTGGACCCTCCTGGGGAAACTTTGAGATGCATTGGGGAAGTGGCTCCGCTGAATGTCCGGTATACCGCCGGGGAACAATCTTAGATCAAGATTGCCGAGGACGCTTGTTGAGGAATGTTGAGATCTGCTGGAGGATACCCAACTTCCTTAAGGCTGACAGGATAACTCTGCTTGGGGAGAGTGCATTGACTTGCTGGCTCGCTCTCTGGGGAGTTAAGATATCTTGGTTGCGCTCTTCAGCCGACCTTACCTTGGTACCTTGGTGGACGGAGTAACTAGGTCGCTTAGACAACTCATTACTGCCCCTGTTTCTGTGGGAGAAGGCACCTGTGGGGGTAATTGACAAATCTTCTGGTAGACAGGTGACGAGATGTCGGGACATAGTCGTACGCTTTGATCCCTAACTTTTTCCTGGACCGCCCTTTCGGGTTTTTAGTCCACCGGGATACCCATTTTTGCCCAAGCCGCCTTTTCAGGTTTTCGACTTGCCGGGTGTACAGATTTTTTCATTTCATCCCTTATTTTTGCCCAAACCCTTTTGGTTCGCCGGGAAGCCCTTATTTTTGCCTAGGTGTGTCAACCTAGCGGGTCTTTGATTATGCGTAGTATTTTTCGACTATGTCCACACTCTCAGAATGTAGGGAGTTGCCCCTGTTAGAAGTGTAGTGTTGCCATACTACCAGAAGATGTTTGATCAGGCAAGATTTGTTGCTGGAATGCCCCAAGTGACTCAGGCGGAGATTTGCCAAAGGCTATTTGGCCTTTGAGAGATTCTCCGAATCTTGACTTAACTGCCCCAGATGGTAGCCCATGATCATGTCTGCCCCTTGATTGGAAGTGCTTTTGTTCGTTAGACATTCGTCGTGCGAACTTCTATGCTGTTCAAACAAAAGGTCATACGCAAACAGAGTTATGTCAAAAATGCAAAGCTTATGTCTGTCTTGAAGTTTTTGAAAAATGCATTTTTCAGTAAAACCAGCAAATTTTGTAAAATGTGATGTCAACTCAATATTTTATAGCAAGCCTTAAGGAGTCAGGATACCTTTGTAACAGTATGCTTTCGAACTAACCCATGCTTCAGCTAGGACTTTTAAGGGTTATAACGTGGCTTGGTTCACGGTTCAAGAAACAAAGGATAAAGGCTCAAATTTATTTGTACCCACCCGCTCTTCGTGATGTTCTTCAAACCTAAACTCAGCTGATCGTGCGTTAGACCTTGTTTGAGTCTTTTCTTTGGTATACCAATGATGGTTCAGATAATGATGATTTATTCTGAATGGGCAGTCATTTCTTTTTGTTGAGGGTTTGTGTGACCTCTTTTTTTTTTATTATCCCTATTTTTTTTGCCTGAACTGTTTCTTTTGTGATTACAGTCAGCGGGATGCCCCAGTTTTGTAAGTCTCCTTAATAGGTTTTGACTTAATGGGTTTTTATTTTTTGAGATATAATGACTGCCTATCTGTATGATTGTTCGGAACCATCATTGTCTTTTGTTTTGTAAGGACCTCTTTGGTGACATTCGTTATGCACTTGGATCAGCTGAGAGACTACCCTGCCCCAGGTTATGATTAAGGGTTTTAAATTTCGAAAAGAAAAACTCCTACTTCTTTGGCTCAGAGGGGTTGACGAGGGATTATCTTCCTTATAACTCCAGTGTTTAGGAATTGAAACAATGCCTGTACCTCATCAGTGGGGTCTGTTCAAAAGCATACTGTAAAGATCGTGGTATCGTTTTCGTCATCCTCCCTCAAGAGGCTTAGAATTATTGAGAGTTGACCGTCACAAAAATATGAAAACAGTTTGCATATAGTGAATGCGAATATATTGCTTCAAAACAGACATATGCGATGCATTAATGAACTAACAACGTTTAATCATGAATAAATGTTTGAACAGTCAAAAGAAAGTTACAACTTGAAAATTCTAATAAACACAAGTCTTCTAGTCTCAGGGCTTGTTACTTCGACTGGTGCATCTTGTAGGGATGGCAGGAGCATTCAGCTTGGCCTATCTGGGTGAAATCCACAGCTCTTTCATTAATCAGATCTTGAATCTTATTCTTCAAAGCCCAGCAGTCGTCGGTGTCATGTCCTGGACTGTCAGAGTGGTATGCACATCTTTCCTCAGGATTGTACTTTAGGGAGGTTGTGTTGAGATGCTTAGGAGGGTCCCTTAACGTCACCAGATTCAACCTCAACAATTGTTGTAAAGCTTGAGACGGTGACACGTTGAGCTTGGTGAACTGCCTTTTAGGCTTGTCTGGCTTGCTCTGATCAGCCCGTTGTTCTTGACGAGGTCGTTGTTGGACCTGTGAAGTGGTAGCAGCTTGGAGAGGTCTATTCATTGGACCAGACCTTTGCCCTCTTGGAATCTGTTCAATGACCTGGTCCCTGACTTGGGCTGGTTGCTTCATGTCTTGATGAAGCTGACTGATCATGGCCCTCAGCTCTCCTTGCTCCCGAGCTAAACCTTGGATGAGAGCCCATTGTCCCAGCATCTGGGTTTTCATCGTATCTACCTCAGCTTGTAGACGTTTCAGCTGCTCGTCCTTGTCATCTTCGGGACTTTGCTTGGCCAAATTCCCCATAAGGAGTGTCCTCAACTCTTCCTGCCCCTTGGATAGGCTTAGGAAGATCTCTCTGAACTGAATCTCTCGAGCCTGAAGATCCTGGTTATCTTGTTGGGAAGCCATTGCTGAAATAAACAGCGGAGATGGTAAGTAACCTGTCAAAAGGGTACCTGTTATGCAATGATATGTCTGTATATATATGCAATGTTTTCAAGGATCTCGCGGGGTAAACAAGAAAATCATTAGAGTTGGGATCCGATAGCTTGATTGAAGGAATTGCATGTTGTTGAGAGTCCTTCTTCAAGGGTCAAAGGCTCACCATATCCAGTGGGTCATAGCCCCTGACAACCTTGGCTAGAGGAAAATAAATTCGCTTTTCCCCTTGCTGGACAGTTGGTTCATCATGACCTACATCACAAGCCCTTGAGATCCTTGAAACGGATTAGTCCTTATGCGGGATGTATGCAATGGTATGATGTTATGCTATGCATAGGGTAATGTAGGTAAACCCTGTTATGAGTCCCAATTAAGGACTGTAAACAAAACCTGCAAGAAACTTAGTAAACCCTGTTATGAGTCCCAATTAAGGACTATAAACAAAACCTGCAAGAAACTTAGTAAACCCTGTTATGAGTCCCAATTAACGACTATAAACAAAACCTGCAAGAAACTCAAGTGTCAGATAACAAGCATGCAAGTAGTCAAGTTGGAAGGCACACAAGTCACACAAGAGAAACCCTTAGAGTTCAGGCCAGCATGGGGTCTGGGTATTACCCTCTTGAAGTTGGTGGGCTCAACCTGTCCTATCAGAAGTAACCGGGTTCTAAGGGTCCCAATATCACTGGATTGCTTTCATTGTTCATCGTTTTGATTTAGCCACTGAACTGGCGACCGAAATATTCCAGGAAAGCAACCCTCAATTGATTGTAGTATCGAGTATCAACCAACCTCGGACTGCACCAAAGTCAGTTATCTCACTACCCTAAAGAGGCCAAGATGGTTCAATTAAGGTTCCTAAGGTCAGTTGATGCTTCATGACACCACATGGAGGCCCCGTACTCTCCTTGACTGAACTCAAGGGTTACCGGTACACACCAAAGTGCCACATCAACGTAGCAGACTGTTTCAACCATGTCGGTATACCCCGCACAGTTCCCTCACAGCCTTGTTGCTACTTTCTAAGAAGGTATCCCCAGATCCGAGTTAGGATCTATAGAACTCCCAAGACAGTCCCACAATTTAAAGCAAACAAGTCAAAGCAATTGAAAACACAGTGATCTTAGTCCTAAGGTACACCTCACTTTAAAAGTGTCCCCAGCAGAGTCGCCAGTTCTGTGATCGGTGGATCTGGAACTGACTGTTTAACGCTGGTTCGCGAAATGTCGCGGTAAGCAAGAGTCGCCACCATCTTTTATTTTCTCCAAATGGAAAGGACAAAAGCACAGAAAAATTCCTTATTGAGATTAGTTCTCGGTTCGGGAGGTAGATTTATAGAAAGGGAAGGTGTTAGCACCCTTTCTATCCATGGTTATCCATGGGCTCTTAGATACTTGCTCACTTGTGTTTTTAAAATGTTTGTTTGCTTTTCAACTGTGGGTTTAAAAAAGTTTCGTTTAAAATTTCAGTTCGACTCTTGTGTCAGTCCTCAAGAGTGTTTGAAAAGTTGTTTTTGAAAGCTTTTTGCAAAGTGTCGGTGTGAAAAGAAGTTTTTGATTTGTTTTGAATTAGAGCAAGTATCTATGAGTCATCTACCTACCCTAAGGAATTAGTCTGTGTAAATGTCCTTAAGGTAACGCCATCCCACCATTGAGAGGTAGGTAGCACCACCGTTGGAGGTGTTCGAGACAATTTGAGGGTTAGGGACAGTGTGGTCACCGAGCAATAGTAAGATACCTTAGAAGCTACCCTTATGCCATTGATCTTTTTATTCTGAGGCAACCGTTTCGAGGCAACTTGTTTCGAGGCAACCGTTTCGAGGAAACTAGATAAATGGAACATAAGGACTCACTAAGACGTCCTATACTCGACGACCACGTTTCGAGGGGCAAGGCAACAGTTTGATCACCAGAGCAACAGTAGGACACCTTAGAAGCTACCCTTATGCCATGTTCATGGACATAAGGACTTACTAAGAAGTCCTGTACTCGACGACCACATTTCGAGGGGCAAGGCAACAGTGAGGCGTACCCTAGAAGTGGTGTGTGAATTGTGTGTCATTTTCAAATATTATTTGTCTTGTCATGCATTGGGTGTTCTACGCTTTGATTTTATTTGGGCATTCATTCTTTCATGTGATTAACAGTTTAAAAGGTGCGGGAATTAAAATGCGGAAAATAAAGGTCCTACGCTATTACAAGGCGCGGGTCTACAACGCCAAATTAAACAAAGACCCGATTTGAATAAATAAAATGCGGAAAATAAATGTCCTAATTATCTATTACAAGGCTTTGGGGCAATTACATAAAAACAAAAGTAAAAGTAAACGTGCGAAAAGAAATTAGAATCGAGTGCGAGGGCGTTGGACCCTTTAAAGGAATTAAATATGAAATTAGGAGTGAATTAATGATTAAAGAAAAAAGAAGTTATTTTTTTTTTGTTTTTTTTTGGTATTTAAATGAAATTGAAAACTAATTAATTATTTTAATTACAAGAAAATATTTTTTGACCTTTTTTATGTTTTTATGAAATAAAATAAGAAAAGAATTAAAAATGTCAAAAGAAAAAGCCTAAGTCTAAATTTGTTTTTATTTATTGTGAAAAAAGGTTAAAATTAACTAATTAAACTAATTAATTTGTTAGTATTTTATTTACAAAAATAATTACTAAAGTGAAATTAATAATAATAATAATAATTACATTTTTTTGTTTTTTCTCTGAATTTATGAAAATAATTATTTGTGAACTAACTAAATAATAATAATAATTAATAAAAGGAAAGAAAATAAGAAAAGAAATACTAAACCAAGGAGGTGAAGGCCGGATTTTGGAGGTTTTACTCAAAATCATCCTTAGGCATCAAAAATTCCGTCTAAGCCCATGGTTGTGATCGTCCATGTCTCCTGATCACGTCTATGCTTATGGTTTGTCCGAATTTCACCTGTAGACAAAATACCTAAAAACAAAAACCAACGAACCCTAGGCACGGGTATTGTTATACGAAGCTTAAAAATGAAATTGAATATAGTAGTTACATTGGAAATTAGACATGGAGTATGAATATGCTATTATTTTCCAGAAAAGTGCAAGAACGGAGAAACATGATTTCGTGTACAGGGGTGAGTTTGAGACAACTTACAGTGCTTGGTAGTGGACCTTAGGACGCGTTTGTGGTTGCTTTGGCTTCAGGGAGTGGCAAGGAAGAAAGCCACGTGCTTGCTTGGATATGAAAATGTTTGCAACACCGCTTTAGATCTCTCACTTTTTTGGATAAATTTTGAACTTTTCCTCTGGCCGTTTGTGCACACTCTCCTTTTTTTCTAGGTCCTGAATAAGGCTTGCAAGGCTTGTATATATAGGCTTGGATGAGAATCAGTCACATTAAGGAGCTTTTAAGCCTTGCAATGAAGTTTTGATTTTCTCCATAATCACCATTGAAATAACTTGCCATATTTGCTCCAAATTTGAATTTTTTGCTTGAAATAGGTCTTGAACGAATTTGGTATATGTTTTATGGTGTATCAAAGCTATTCAAACCACAAAATATCCTCCCATTAATTTTCTTGATTTTTATTTGAATTTTAAAGATTTAAAATGAATTAAATCAAATAAAATTAAACAAAAATAGAAAAATTAATTTCTATTCTTGAAATAAAACATGGGACACGTGGGAGGTATGGCAAAGCTGAATCAAGTGGAAAAAGTGGGCCCCTTTTGTCAAAAAATGAATATTCAAGTATAAATGATTTTGGCCATTTCACAAAAATTTCCCAACTTCTCCAATGCATATCTTGCTCAATTTTTAAGCTTTGATCATGTTCTTGGACATTTTGGAAAGGTCTTGAAGTCCTCTAACCAATGTCTTTGGTCCCATGTCATTTTGATTTACCAATCTCAAGTTATGGTCTTTGACTTAAAGTCCCTTTTTGTTGACTTTTGAAAATGACCTATAATGTTGAAATTGATAACTTTTTGTGAGAGCATTTCCTGGACTTGGAATGTGAAGATGAGTTGTAGTAAATGTCTTCCCCTTCAAGATGAGCATTGGATGGAATTTTTCTGATGAACCATGAAAAAGTTATGCATTGGTCAAGTTACAGTTGACTTTTCAGTTGTCCAAAAATAGAAACTTTTGACACCTTGATGATTTTTGAGCCATTCTTGTGAAATCATGGTCAAGACTTGACCAAATAATGATTGTGGCTTCAAAATAAGATGTTGACCAAAATTTTTTACTTTTGACTGCCAAATGACCATTTTGCCCCTACAGTTGACTGTTGAGCAAATGGGACTTTTGACTGTGCAACTTGACCTTGTAAGCCTTGAAATTTGACATGTAGGTGCTTGAAAATGTTTATGAGCATATGGGACTTGATTGAGCCCTTGAAAACTTCAACCTCCTTGCCAGAACCAAAACCCTAATTTTGACTGTAGGAGGCCATTGGACAGTGCAACCCTTGGGAGATTTTGAAGCATGATCTTAGCAAACCTTGAAGAATATGGGAGGGCAAATTTTGGGGTACAACACGTCCTAACATTGCTTTAGTGAACGCACGTCCCTTAATCGAATTGACCCTTAAAACTCCAACGACGATGCTACCTACTCATCAATAGTGGGATAGCATTGTCTAAAGGACATTAGTACAGATTGATTCCTTTTTCGAGTAGGTAGATGGTTCTTAAGTATTTGCTCTTTCAAAACAAAATAAAACTTTTCGCACTTACACTTTTCCAACAAAAACTTCTTTCAAACCCACAAACACAAAGAAAAGCAAATTTTGAAAACACTTTGAGCAAGTACCTAAGATCCCATGGATAACCACAGATAGAAAGGGTGCTAACACCTTCCCTTTCTATAATCTACCCCCCAGACCCGAGAAACATCTTGAAAAAGGAATTTTTCTGTGCTTTTTTCCTTTCCTTATTGGATAAAATAAAAGACGGTGGCGACTCTTGCTTACCGTGACATTTTGCGAAAACAAACGCAAAACGCGAACCAGCATTCCAAAAACAGTCAGTTATATCCCACCGTATCACAGAAGGCTATAGAAAAACGGGAACCCCATGGAATTTTTACACATAGCCATCTTTCTTTGTATAAATTTTTCTCAATTTTATGACAACATTCTCTTACTAGGATGTCTGTCTCCTTTGTACAAAATACTTACACAAAGTTAATACAAAGATACTTCAAAGTGAAGAAAATTAATTGCCTTTTCTTTTTTTACGCTTGTGTTTTATTTGAAAACGTCCAATGGTTTATTAAATGAGCATATGCATTTGAATATAATCACTGTTTACAAAAAAACGAAATGTGAAAGAATAATTACTGACAGGTTGAAAGTATAGGAAAACATCTTTAGGCTATTCCAAGAGAAATCTCCTGCAGTACATCATCTGGATCCCCAGCGGAATTAAATTTCAAAATCCCCGTCAGAGGTAGACTTCAAATTTCCAATCCCCGGTGGAGTTATATTTCAAACCTTTAATTCTCATCAGAGTTAAGCTTTCAAACTCCCAATCCTCAGCGGAGCAAAAACTTTGGATCATAAATCCCCAGCGAAGATGAAACTTCTTCCCCAACGGAGTCAAGTTTCCAACTACTAATCCACGGCGGAAACCATTCAGTTTCTCCCAAACCTCCTCAGCAAGTTGTCTTAAAATCTGAGAATCAACCAGATAACAGTTAACTTTTATCCCCAACTAAGGATAATTCCCCAGTAGATTGGCATACAACCCAAACTCCTGAACTTTCTCCAAGCAGGAATAAGCTTTTCCCCCAGAAAGTCTTGAACTTACTTCCCAGCAAGATAGCTATTCCCCAGCAGTATAGATATTTCCCACAGAGTTCTCACTCCCCAACGGAATGAAGATTCTCATTCTTAACTCCAGTTTGAAGTCCCCAGGGATTTATTTTCCTAGCAGATTGAAGATTCCCAGTCTGGATTCCCCAGTGAAGTTGCCAGAGCCTTCATTACTTCCAGCATGAATTTGTCAAAATTTTTAATCCCCTACAGATCGAAGATTCTCATTATCACTTATCCAGTGAAGCGCCCAAGGGTTCATTTCCCCAAGAGATCGAAGTTTCTCATTCTTAACTCTCCACAGAAGCCATCAAAGTCTTCCTTATTCTTCAGCAGATCAAGGTTTTCTTTCATCTAATCCCCAGTAGAGATCGTCAGAGTTTCCTTATTCCCCAGCCAAGTAAGGATTCCCATTGTGTAATCTCCAACCATAGTCATCAAAATTATCTGGATTCCCCAAGAAGGTTTCTCAAGCAGATTTGAAGGATCTCTATATTCCCAGGAAAGTCATGAAGGATTCTCACATCCCTACATAAGTTGTCAGAGTTCTTGTTAATCCCCACAAGTTGCCAAGGATTTTCTATCCCCAACAGTGGTCCAAGGATTTCTCATCTTCAGCAATCAAAGATTTTGAATCTCCAAGTAGCGGTCAAGGATTTATTTTCCCCGGCTGCAGTCAAGGGTTTTATTATCTCCAGCTGTCCAGGATTTATTTTCCTTAGCAAGACAGCTAATCAGCTTACATGCGCATACATTACATTCATATATCATAAACATTGATAAGACACATTTTATTACATCATACATTTCATGCAACATAACTTTGTGTTTTAGCTAACATTTTACCCTTTTCAGGATAAGATCAAAAGCTATCTTTAGCAAATATTCAAAGATTTCAGATACAGTACGGATACACTCCAAGACATGGAAGTCATTATGTTACTCATTCAAATATCTTATTCAGATGCAGTATGGATACAACCCAGACATTGAGGTCATTCTATTACTTATTCAGAATTCAAAGTCAAGATACAATACAGATACGCTCCAAACACGGATGTCATTCTGTCGCTCATTCAGATTTCAACAATCAGATACAGATTAGATATGCTCCAGACACGGAAGCCATTCTATTTCTCATTCATATTCAACTATCAATTTCAAGTCCAAATATGCTCCAGACACGGAAGTTATTCTGTCACTTACTCAGATCCCAGTTACAGTTCAGATACACTCCCCACGGAAGTCATTATGTTACTCATACAGATTTCAAACTTCAGATACAGTCCAGATATGCTCCATTCAAGGAATCCATTCTGTCACTCATTCAAACCTGTTCCCCAGCCCAAAGATGCTCCAGACACGGATGTCATTCTGTCGCTTATTCAGATTTCAGAATCAGATACAATAAAGATACATTCCAGACGCGGCAGTCACTCTGTTATTCATTCAAATTCAAATACAGTTACATCTCGAATACACTCCAGACACGGACGCCATTCCCTTGCTCATACAGATCCAATCTCCAGATACAACTCAGATACGTTCCAGATACGGATACCATTCTGATGTTCATTCTCCTGAATCTCAACAAACATTCTTGGATGGCATCTTTAAGCCCATCTCCAGCAAGATTCTACCATCTCCAAATGGCATCTTTAAGCCCATTCCCTCAACTACATTCTGACGAGTGCAAATTTACGGACACTCTAGTGTCCAATCCTCTTTTACCTTCGAGTCACGAAAGGCAAACTTGCCAATCTAACTCTTCAGGTTCAAGAAGATTTAACAGGGGAAGCTGTTGTACCCCAAAATTTTCCCTCTCATTTTATCAAGATTTCCCATCACAAGACTCTTTGGACTCCAGACAGGATTAGGGTTTGATCTGCTCAAGACATCTCCTTGCACTGTTGACCTGAAATTAGGGTTTGAGTTTGCACAAGGATTTTTGGACTTCCAATGCTCAATGTGACTTTCATACTTCATGTTGGACTTATAAGATTTCCCATACCAAGTTTCAAGCCTTGAGTCAAATTTTTGCCCAGTCAATTGGACAGTTGACCTAGAAATCAACTGTAATGGGGAAAAAGTCAATTGTGGCCAATTTACAGTCAAACCTCATAATTTTAGATCCACATCAACATTATAGACTCATATGAACCATTTGATCAAGTTTGGACCCCAACTCCTCAAGAAATTTGATCAGATCATCAAAAGGGCAAAATGGTCATTTTTAAGGTTTTGACTGCACAAGGGCAATTTCTGATTTTTAACCTAGCCAATGGAAAATTGGGTTCAAACATGGATTCAAGGACTCAATGGAATCATCTTTACCTAATCACAAGGTTCAAAAGATCTCAATTGCATTGGATTGACAAATGAATTTTCCAGTCAACTGATCAAAAATCAACTGTACACTGAAAAGTCAAACTTTGACTTTTTGGTCAAAATCAAGTGCCAAGGGTCATTTTTCATCAAGATGTGTCAAAACATGAAACTTGTTCACCAAGAAACCTAAATTTGGAAATTAGGGTTTAAGATTGAAAATTTTCATAACTTTGAAATTTTCTAAGTTATGAAAATTTCTTATTTTTTCCCAACTTTGCCCAACTTTTTCACCATGATGAAATCGGATTAAAAGAAAACTTCCAACATGAAAGTTGTAGTCCTCCACAAAATATACAACTTTGATTCACAAAGTTTTCCCAAAAGATGCTTGGATCTCAAGTTATGATTTTGTGAACAAAGGTCCATGAAACTTTTAACTTAGTGAAATTTTGCCCTAGTTTAGGCAGGATTTTGACCTACCTTCATGGAAATTTTTCACATAGTTCCAATTGGAATCTCAAAATTCATTTCAAAGATGGATTGTAGAGCATGTTACAAGATTTCCAAAATGTCCAAGAACTCTCCAAAATCATTTGTGGTTAGGGAGAATCGAAGGTTTAAATTTGGGAAATTATCACTTTGATCCATGGCATTTTTCATATTGACACAAGTTGCAATTTCTGTCCAGCCTTGCTTGTACTTTTTTACAGGTCCTTAAACCCTTCCACACTCAAAAATTGAATGCAAAAACAATGGATTAAGGCATTGTTCTGAGCTTTAGAAGTTTATACAAAGGATTAATCTAAAAATGGCAAAAAGTAAACATTGCCATTTACATAAAGCACAACTTTTGCAAATTTGTTTCTCTTGAGAATTGGACCAAGCCTTTTGGCTGAAAACAAAGTTCCCTAATATCAGGCATAGTACACCAACTATGTGCGTGCTTGGAGCTAGCCTGTATAGGCCATAACATAGTCACTTCTCACTTTTACTTCAAAAATAAGGCATTATGCCAAAAGTCCATATCTTGTGTATCTGATATAATCAAGTCTTGGTAACATTTCAAACAACTTTTGCACAATACACTAAGCCAGAAACACGAGCTAGCAACCTCTCAAACACCCTTGTACACCAAAATCACATTTTATTGCAAAATAGTGCAGGTTCTGCATTTTGATTTCCAAATCACAAACTACTCGTGCGTTTTGCTTGCAATCAGTTCCAATACACTCCATACAACCTACCTAAACTATACCAACCATTCCCAAGTCACTGTAACTCCATTTACACACTTTACCATTTCTGAATTTTGAGTTTGCAGGTTGAACTCTATAGAGAGATTCAAGTAAGTTCGAAGCTAGCTAAGCATTGGGAAAGCTCAAAGGAACTTCAAGCAAGCTCACAAACATCTCAGGCCTCACTGGAAACCCCTGCATTGCCATACTCGAGCTTGAATGAAACAGGTAAAGTTCAAACTTCTATCTCTCTATTTAGGAAACATTAGGCTTAGGTTTGTGAATAAAAAATGTAGTACTCATTGCCCTTGAGCTGTACATATGCATATATTTCATTTAAGTTAACCGAGTTGGGGGAATTTGGATGATGAACTTTCTGAAAAAGCTAGGTTAGAAATTAGGGCCAGAGAAATTCTCTCTGGTCTTTGAGAGTTAGATTAAGTTTTTGATATGGTTAGAATCGTATGATCATGCTCTATAACTTTCATGTTGCATGTTTTTGGTTTTAAGCACAAATGCAGGATTTCCAGTTTTGAATACCAGGCGCGCGTTTTTTCTTATCACAAGGTCAGGGATGAAGGCCATCTGGGATGGGCTTGGCTTGGCATGACTGTTTGCACCCCTTAGCTTGCTGTTTACACCCCCTTGGCCGATTTTATTTTATTTTGTATATTTTTCTATTTTCTTTTCATTTCTGACTTTATTTTATTTTTCTAAACATTAAAAATTACCAAAAATATTTTCTTAAATTTTCATATTTTATTTTCATATTTTTATTATTTTTTCTAGCATAAAAATATTTTCTTAAATAATATACTTTTATTTTTCTTAAATAAAAACTTGTAAATATTATAAAAATATTATATATTATTATTATTTTTATTATTTATACACTTAAATAATATTTTCTCACATATTTTTATTTTTTAAAAAACATTTGTATATATTTTTATTTATTTTATTGTACATAAATAAATAATTATAATATATATATTTTCTTAAAACAAATTAGGGTTTCCACCCTTAATAAAAAATAATCTCTTATTTTCTTATTTTTGATACATTAAATAGTTTATTTTTGTATACATAAAAATAATACAAAAACATTTTTTTGCATATTTATATTTAATTGCTTATTTAAATATTATCTATTTATTCATTTATGCAAAGAATTCAATATGGTTGTAATAATCTTAGTGTTTTATTTTCTTGCAAATATCCCCCTATTCAAATTTGTATCCCCCTCCCCATAATCATGTTGTAATAGTATTAGATTTACTTTTATGCACTTTATAGCTTTCAAATATGCATGATAGAAAGATTAGGGTTTGTATGCAAATATCCAAAATCAAACAAATAGCTAGACATAATACAAGACAAAGAATGCATGAAAATGACAACACAATGCACACAAGCACCCTTAGGGTTTCATCCACTTGTTGCCTTAAAAATGGCCATGGTATGCATGCTAGGTGTCTTGGCAAAACAAAAACAAAACAAAAGATCATAGTCCCTCGATGACGCTATCTTGGTTGCCTATACAAAAATGATCTAGTCCCTCAAACAAAAACTTTGCTAAGATACTTGGCACAATTGCTATCATGGTCATACGATGACCCACGCCCGTCCCGTTTAACATCCAAACACAAGGTTATCTACCAAACACAATGGTAAAACAACAATGTCAAAGGGTTAAAAATATGTAGGAAAGACTTTTGAGTAGGTAGGGTAGATGCTCCTAGTTACTTGATCAAACTTGTAAACATCCTTGCTATTTTCAAAAACACATCACAACACAATTTCAAAACATTTTCCCAAAACAAACTTTCAAACAATTGAAACATTTTTCAAAAGACAAACACCTTTGTATACATTCAAACAAGAATCATTACCAAGGGTGCCTAGACAAAAAGCCTTTTTTCAAAATATTTTCAAAACCACACACAAAGCACCATTTCAAACAATTGAAAAGCAATAGCAAGTGATCTAAACAAGTAACTAAGAGCCCATGGAAAACCATGGATGAAAAGGGTGCTAGCACCTTCCCTTTTCATAATCTATCCCCCGAACCCAAGAAAACATCTCAAAGGTATTTCCTATGCTTTTTGACCTTTCCTTTGGATAAAATAAAAAGTCAATGGTGACTCTTGCTAAACCGAAACATTTGCGAACACAAACGCAAAACCTCAAGTCAGTTCTCCCACCGCATCACACCTAGTTTGGGGTAGACTGCCTTAGAAGAGAGCTTGTCTAGCCAATCCTTGGACTATCTTGAGCAACTTGAGGATCTTTCTTGCAATGTTTTGATAAATATGGGAGGGCAAATTTTGGGATACAACAAAGGTGTAATACTGAAATTAGGATGTGAGGTGGGAAGAAAGGCATGGGCACTAAGCTAAGCCCAATAATACAGTCTAGTAAGCAGTTTTTTTTTGTTACATCTTTTATTTATTAATTATGTATTGAGTTTAAAAATAAAATAAAAGAAACCAATTAAAAGAAAATTGAAAGAGGAATTAGGGTATCAGTTTAATGTTATCAATCAGAATTAATGTGAAACAAAATTCACTTCTCCTCTCTCATGCTCCGATGGTGTCGATTGGTCCTCATTCTCTTCTGCTTATCCGTCAATTTCCTCCCTCCAATGCCTCTGTCTCATTTCTTCTCTGCTTATCTTCATCGCGCAGCCACCATGCTTCGCCTCCATCTCCTTCGTTCATCTCCACCATTTCCTCAAACTCTTCATCGTCACGAATCCAAACACATGAATCAAATGATGAAACAATGAAAAAGAGAGGAAGACACTTACCTTTTTGAGAAAAATACGGTGGACTCTTCAAACTCAGGTATGCATCTTTGGGCCCATTCTCTTCTTGTTCTTCTTGTTGGATTTATGCGTTTTGTTGTGTTGTTATCCAAAATGGTCTTGCTACAGTTCCAAATAGCTTGCAAGTTGGAGCTTTAAATTAGAGTTAAGGGTACTGAACTAATTTAGTGTTGGGGATATGAGTTCTGTTCGGTTATGTTGTGTGGTTTTGAATGAGTTACAGGACTTCCGTTTTGCAGAGGGTTGAGTAAAGCGAGTTTGGGGTTTAAGGTAAAAAAAATTAATGAGATTGGTGGTCAATGTTCTGTGAATCATTTTTTTCTATTTTCCTGTGAAAAAAATTTGAAACTGTGGCGTTTTACATGGGCTGTTAGTGAGGATTGGTATAGAATGAGTGGAGCAGGTTTCATGAAAGGCTTGTATTATGAGGATTATCGAAGGTTTGATATGGAAAACTTAGGTGTGAATTTGGTGGTGAGTAACATAAGGTTTTTTTTTTTGGGTTCGATGAAGCAAAGATTAGATTTTGTTCGTGTGAAAACCAGGAGGGTATGGTTGCTAATGTCTCCTCCTCCTTTCTTGTGTTCTCCTCTGTTGTCTTTATAGCAGATAAAAGGTGGAAATGGGGGGAAATTTGAATAGTTTAAACTATCCTTAGTGTGCTGACTTTGGGCTTTAAGATGCAGGTTTGGGTTTGCCTATTTTGGTGCTAATTTTGGCTCTCTTAGTGCAGGTTTGGGACAATAATAACACAGTAGTAGCAATCGATTTTAGGCTTTGTTTATAGGTCTGTTTTTGGAAATTTTGCAGGACTGTTTGTAGAAGCAGGTTAAAGGCCTGGATAGTTTAGACAGTAGGTCATGACAGGTTTTTGACTTGAAGCATGTTTGGACTGTTTTGTTGGACATTTTTATGCAGTTTGGCATGTTGTGTTTGGCTTGTTCTATTGGACAGTTTTATACAGGTGATATCTTTTCAAACCTGTCTCTTTTTCCTCTTTTAGCTTTCAATGATGTAAAGAAAACTGCTTTTATTCCAATAAATTTGAAGGGTTTGCCATTAGGAAAATGATGACAGGGTCTTGGGCTATTTGATAGCTGCTATATTATTTGTTTTTGTTTGATGCTGCTGCCTGTTCTGTTGTTCTGATACTATTTGTTGTTTTGTTGTTCCATTTGGCTTCTATGTTGTTGTGTTGCTGGCCTTTGGGCTGTTGTTGCTTGTTGGTTGATGTGCTGTATATTTGCTATTGTTGGCTGTTTTGTTATAGCTGCTGCCTAATGCTTTGCTACAATGCTATTTTCTGTTTTTGTTTGCAGCAATAGAAAAATACTTGTAAACTCCTTTTTTTCTATTTGTGAACCAAAGGTGACAACTTTTATGATTTGCAATTGGGAGAAAATAGCCCATGATTAAAATAAATCCCTTTTTAACTGATTCCAAATGCAAACCCTTATATGATGAGATACCAATTACTTTTTATCAATTAATTCTTTCTTGAATTTCTCACATGTTGATTATTTACTAACTTTTCCCTTTGTCTTGTTTCATTAACACGAGAATTGGGCGACCAAAGCGAAGTTGAGAGATGAAAAGGGCATGGCTGTCAAAGAGTACAGACAAGTTTCTTGAAGAGGAAGCAAAACATTTAATTCTTTTTTTTTTGTTTTGTAAACAACAATTGTAACTTGTGATTTCAGGCCTTATAACTTGTCTCAAAAAATGTAATGAACACAAACTTGCATGAATTTATTAATGATAAACTTTGTCGTAAGAATCAAATAACTCTTGAATCTTGTTTGAACTTTGAAATTCTCTCTTGAATAATTCTAATGCACACTTTGACTTTGTAACTTAAACTTCAAGTAATCGCGAACAATTGTTGTAACTTGTATTTCAAACAATCATTCGCCTTATCTTCCAGACTCCAATCAAACTCTTGCACAAAATAAATGCTTAAGAATTTAATTCCCCTTGGTTAATTCGAACCCAAAAAAACGATCACTTAAACCTTAATCTTCATATCACGCCTGAACCAAACTCTCATTCTTAAACAGAACTTGTAACTTAAGCAACCAAAACATGTCTTGACGGTCATGAACCCCAAGCTTATTTCTTGTGCCCTAACTCCATAATTGTTAACTTATACTTCAAATCTCGAATCAGTGACTTGGAGACTTTTAAGAAGAAAGCTTGAAATGAGAGGAGAGGAACTCCCTGAACTCTGAGCCATCTTTGAGGAAGGCGAAAGAAACATCTCTACAGAAAATAGGGATCCAAAAACCCTAGCACCTTGGCCAACAAATAGGGAAATAAAACCTAATCCAGGCTTTTATAAATTCGAGAAAAAATCAACCTTGAAACGTGATGACAAAATTCATTCCACGATCCACTAATCGAGACCCAGAAGAATTTCCCTTTTACCTAATAAGAGAACTTCAAAACAAAATTAGACATAAAGAGGGCGCAACCCTAATACCTCAAACCAAAGCGCCTAATTTCATGAGATGCGGGATATGCAAATGGCTAAATAAAAAATGGTGCTAATGGGATGCAAAGTTCAAAGCCAGACAAAAGTAAAGGAGATAGGGAAAATTTGGGGTACGACACCTTTGTATCAAATACTGAAGATGAAGAAGAGGATTGTGATCTGGATACAGATGTAGGAATATCAAATGCCTTAGCTATGCTTGGAAGACAATTTAACAAAGTGATAAAAAGAATGGATATGAACCAAAGATCAAATGTCAAGAACATCTCATATGACATCCATAAGTCAAATGAGTTTGGAAGAAAAAGGGCTGAAGAAAAATCTACTCAAGGGAAGGGAGTTCAATGTCATGAATGTGAAGGCTTTGGTTACATTAGAGCTGAATGCCCTACATATCTTAAGAAACAGAAGAAGAATCTATTTGTTACTTAGTCTGAAGAGGACTCATAGAGTAATCTCGAAGAATTTGCCAAACATGTTAAAGCATTGACAGGAAAATATGTTTCTGATGAAGAGTCTAGTGATGGGGAACTAATGTTTGATGAGTTAGCTGCTTCATACAAAGAATTATGTCTCAGAAGTGCAGAAGTGTGTCTTGAAGGGGAGAAACAGAAAGCCCTCATAACTCAGCTGAAGGAGGAAATGTAAGAGCATCTTAAAACTATTTCTGATCTGGAAAGTGAAGTGTCTTCTCTGAATTTAAATCTTGATAGAATGGTCAAATCTCTCAAGATGCTGAATAATGGGTCTAACACATTAGATGAAGTTCTCCAAGCAGGAAGAGCTACAAAAGACAAGAGTGGTCTAGGTTTTAATGAGAAAAAGGAAACTAGCTCAGAAAATTCTTCATCAGTTTCCACTCACGCCAATCCTAAACCAAAGACGTTGAATCAAATGTCTCAACATATTGACAAACATCATGGGAAGAAAGGACATATTGACAAACATCATGGGAATAAAGGACATCATGGAAAACATCATGGGAAGAAAAAGCTTAATCACACAAGAGAGAATCCCCAACCTTGGAGATGTCATCACTGTGGAAGGCTTGGTCATATAAGGCCCTTCTGTTTCAAGTTGTATGGGTAGCCTAAAAATACTTCCTTTTCGAAAACTGATAAGATTCCTCAAAATAGAAAAAAGAAGAAATAGTGGGTTCCCAAGTCCAATGTTGGTAGTTTCATTGCTCACACCTCACTCAGAGTATTAACCAAAGATGACTGGTACTTTGACAGTGGCTGTTCTAGACACATGACAGGTGTCAAGAATCTGTTGGTGGATGTCAAATCTCATTCCACCAGTTATGTGACTTTTGGTGATGGGGAAAAAGGTGAAATCAAAGGTGTTAGGAAGCTTGACTGTTCATGAGTCCCTAGGCTTGATAATGTGTTACTTGTTAAAGGGTTAATAGCTAACCTGATAAGTATAAGCCAATTATGTGATAAAGGATTCAAAGTTAACTTCACCAAGGAAGAATGTCTTGTGTGCAATGAAAAGAATGAAGTTATTATTAAAGGGATCAGATCTAAAGACAACTGTCATCTATGGGTTCCTCAAGAGTTGAACCTCTCCTCAACATGTGTTTTAGCCAAAGAGAATGAAGTTAAACTATGGCATAAAAAATTGGGACACTTGAATCTGAAAGGTATGAAAAGAATTATATCTGAAGAAGCAGTGAGAGGGATTCCTAAGCTCAAAATAGAATAATGAAGGATATGTGGTGACTTCCAAATTGGAAAGCAGACTAAGATATCACATAAGAAGATTCAACATCTTACTACATCAAAAGTTTTGGAACTTCTTCACATGGACTTGATGAGACCTATGCAGGTTGAAAGTCTTGGTGGTAAGAAGTATGCCTATGTTGTTGTATATGACTTTTCTAGATACACATGGATAAGATTTATTAGAGAAAAATCATAAACTTTTGAAGTGTTCAAAGATCTTTATCAAAAACTTCAAAGGGAAAAGGAAATCCATGTCATAAGAATAATAAGTGATCATGGAAAGGAATTTGAGAACAACAAATTTGTTGAGTTTTTCTCTTCTGAAGGAATCAACCATGAATTCTCTTCTCCCATTACTCCTCAACAAAATGGGATTGTAGAATGCAAGAATAAAACTCTCCAAGAATCTGCCAAAGCCATGATTCATGCTAAGAAGCTACCCTACCATTTTTGGGCTGAAGAAATGAATATTGCGTGCTATATCCATAACAAAGTCACTCTAAAGAAAGACACTTCAACTACTTTGTATGAAATATGGAGGGGAAGAAAACCAACTGTTAAATACTTTCATGTTTTTGGAAGTAAATGTTACATCTTAGCTGATCGTGAACAAAGGAGGAAGATGGATCCCAAGAGTGATGAAGGAATATTCCTGGGTTACTCTACAAACAATAGAGCTTACAGAGTTTTTAATTCCAGAACCAAAGTTATGATGGAATCAATAAATGTTACTACTGATGATAGAGGATGGAATGTTGAAGAAGATGTCTGAGAAGATGTTGGAACATCTTTTCCCTATAGCCCAACTGAATCAAATGACACAAGTATTGATTCTAATCCTCCTCAAGAAGATCCCCAGCCTAGCCACCTCAATAAAGGACCTTCAATTAGAACTCAGAAAGATCTTCCTAAGAAGCTTATCATAGGAGATCCAAAAAAAGGAGTTACTACCAGTTCAAGAGAAGGGATTTCAAACTCTTGCTTTATATCAAAAATTGAGCCTAAAAATGTCAAAGAGGTCGTAACTGATGAATTTTGGATTAATGCTATGCAAGAGGAGCTAGAACAATTCAGTAGAAATGAAGTTTGGGATCTGGTTCCAAGACCTGAAGGGACAAATGTGATTGGAACTAAATGAGTATACAAGAATAAATCTGATGAAAAAGGGGAGGTCACTAGAAATAAGGCAAGGTTAGTTGAACAAGGATACACTCAAATTGAAAGAGTAGACTTTGATGAAAACTTTGCTCTTGTGGCTAGACTTAAGTCAATCAGACTACTATTGGGAGTTGTATGCATACTGAAATTTAAAATATTTCAAATGAATGTAAAAAGTGCCTTCTTAAATGGCTATTTGAATTAAGAAGTCTATGTGGAACAACCAAAGATATTTGTTGATACAAGTTTTCCTAAACATGTCTATAAACTGAAGAAAGCTCTATATGGATTGAAGTAAGCTCCAAGAGCTTGGTATGAGAGACTGACATAATTCCTTGGGGAGAATGGATATAGGAAAGGTGGCATAGACAAAACCCTCTTTGTCAAAGAAGAAGAAGGGAAGATTATGATTGCTCAAATTTATGTAGATGATATTGTATTTGGTGGGATGTCAAATGAGATGGGTAAACATTTTGTCAAGCAAATGCATTTTGAATTTGAGATGAGTCTTGTTGGTGAATTAACCTATTTTCTTGGTCTGCAAGTTAAACAAATGGAAGATTCAATATTTTCATCTCAGAGCAAGTATGCCGAGAATATAGTAAAGAAGTTTGGGATGGAGAATGCCAGTCACAAAAGAACCCCTGCTCCCACAAATCTGAAGTTGACTAAA
This sequence comes from Vicia faba, assembly GCA_948472305.1. Lineage (NCBI taxonomy): Eukaryota > Viridiplantae > Streptophyta > Magnoliopsida > Fabales > Fabaceae > Vicia > Vicia faba. The sequence goes on along the minus strand of OX451741.1, from coordinate 927,222,524 downwards.
GATCAAAAAGGAGTAAGTGTAGATCAAATTCTCTACAGAAGCATGATAGTAGTCTTCTATATGTCACAGCTAACAGACCAGACATTGTCTTTGTTGTAGGTGTGTGTGCAAGATATCAAGCTGATCCTAAAGTTAGCCATGCCAACCATGTGAAGAGGATTCTTAAATATGTGAATGGGACAAGCGATTATGGTATGTTGTACTCTCATGGATCAAACTCTGCCTTAACTGGTTTTTGTGATGCTGATTGGGCATGAAGTGCTGATGATAGAAAAAGTACATCAGGATGATGCTTTTTTCTGAGAAATAATATCATATCATGGTTCAAGAAGAAGCAAAATTGTGTGTCTCTGTCCACTGCTGAGGCTGAGTATATTGCCGCAGGAAGTAGTTGTTCTCAATTGGTTTGGATGAAACAAATGTTAACATAATACAATGTTAAACAAGATGTCATGACATTATTCTGTGACAATTTAAGTGCCATAAACATATCAAAGAATCCCATTCAACACAGCAGGACCAAGCATATTGACATCTGTCATCACTTCATAAGAGAGCTGGTTGATTGTTGCCTTAGAACATGTAGCCACTGAATTGTAATTGGCTGGAATCTTCATAAAGGCTTTGGATGCTAATCAATATGAGAATTTAAGAGGAAAATTAGGGATTTGTTTGTATGAGGGTTTGTAGCAGTTAAAAGTTGTGGGAATATCATTAAAGTGATATTATATTATTTGTGTTTCCAACAAATAAAATTTAGAAAGAAATCATTACAAGACTGCTTCAAATTGTTTCCCACACGATATGCAATTTCTTCTCTCTACTTTCACAAACTCTTCATTCTCCTCCACAGAAAAAGGACCCTTGCCATTCTTCATCACCTTGCTCAAAAATTCTCAAACATGTCTCAACATCATACACCATCTTCCTCAAAATCTGTCAACCTCCCTGAAAATCTTTCCCTTGACAGAGTACTCGATGCTACTCCTCTAACAACCACGCCACCTCTTGATAAAAAGGTCAAGAAACTCATATCATCACCTACAAAGAAATCCAAAGATGATAGAGGTAACTCTTCCACTGCAAGTGATAATAGGACATAAGAAGAGATTGTCAATGTTGATAGAAGCATCAGAAGGCTAGTAGGCAGAGTATTAAATGAAGGGTTCGTTGTGCCTGTGATTTATACTCCCCTTGCCTGCATACCTCCTCCTGCTGACAAAGGAAGTAACCTTAAAAGTGCTATTGCTGAATCATCAACCTTCAAGAAAGATACTGCTGAAAGCAAACTTGAGAAGCTTGCTATATTTGTTCTGAAGTAAGTGGAATAAGAAAATGTTGAACAAAATGTTGCAGAGAACTCTCCTTCTAAAGAAGATGCTGCTTCCTCCAAGGATGGAGAAGGTCACAATACTGAGAATGTAGTCAATGTTGAAGAGTTGTCTGACAATGAGCTCATTACTAATGTGGTACCTGGTATTGCAAGAAGGTTAAAATCCAGGAAAGTGAAGAATGCAAGTGTCACACCCCCTGCCAAAACAACCAAGAAGAAAATCATGTATGGACCCCCAAAGCCAGGAAGTAAAGTGGTTCCTCCCTCTAGCAAAATAAAAGCTAGACCTCTTAGCTCCACAAATGATAAAGAGGATGCTGTAAAAAGATCCAAGAGTAAGAAGAAAGTTGTGGTTGTTGAAGAAGTTGACTCAAACCATGATGTCGAGCAAGATGTCTAGGACATCTCTCCTATCAAAAAGTCTGCAAGCAAGAAGATATCTGTTAGGGTTCCTGATGCCCCACTTGACAACATCTCCTTCCATTATGTTGGGAATACTGAAAAGTGGAAGTATGTGTATCAAAGAAGGATTTCCCTGGAGAGAGAATTGGGAGATGGTGCTCTAGAATGTAAAGAAATCATGAAGCTGATCTCTTATGCTAGATTGATAAAAACTGTTACCAGGTTTGCCAATTGCTATGAAACTCTTGTTAAGGAGTTTATTGTTAATATTCCTGTTGATTGTGCTGACCATAACAGTAAGGAGTATAGAAAGGTTTTTGTTAGAGGAAAGTGTGTAGAATTCTCTCCTGCCATCATAAATAGATTTCTAGATAGGTCTGAAGATGTCTGTTGTGATTTGGAAGTTATAGATAATAAAGTGTGCATAGCCACCACTGCTAATCAAGTAAGTGAATGGCCCATGAAAAAAAAATCTTGTCAGCAAACTGAGTGTGAAATATGCAATTTTACATAGGATTGGAGCTGCAAATTAGGTTCCCACTAATCACACTTCAACCATCTCCATTGGTTTAGGAAAGTTCATTTATGCTATTGGAAACCATATTTTTTTTTATTATGGGACTTACATATTTGATCAGACCATCAAACATGCAGGAACTTGTGCCATTAAGATGCCAATTGCTTTTCCTTCCCTCCTTTATGGAATTATTCTAAATCAACATCCTGAAATCGTAAGTGGAAATGATGTAGTGTGCAAGAGGGAGTCTGCCTTGACCCTTCATTTTAAGCTCTTTTCAGGAAAACATGTCCCAAACATTGTTTAAACATCTGCACCTACTGAAAAGACTTCCACCAAGGATGATATGATCACCGAGTTAAGAGAAGCCTGCAAGGAATTGGATGATGTGATCAGAGTTAGCTTAGCAAGGAAGCTAACCTTTGAAAAGATGATCAAGGACCTGCAAAAGGACAACAACCTTGATGATACAGTGAACTCTGAAGGTGAAGACTCTAGTGAGGAAGAAAGTTTTGGCTCAGACAAGTCAGCTGGTCCTGATGATAGTTAGACTAATTGATGTTTCTTGATATGATCCTTTTGTTCTTTTTGGCACTTGCATGTGCTTGACATTTGAATTCTATGGTCTGTAACCTAATTCTGATATTATCTTAAAATGAATCCTTATATTTGGCATATTATGACTAAAAAGGGGGAGAGAAAGTGAGTGAGTGATTCACTAACCACTGACCATTGACTAACCACTGACCTTTAATTGAGGGGGAACTCAATACTTGAGGGGGAGCCTCATGTCTAAGAAGATGTTTTGACATCTTCCTTTGCTAACAGCTAACCGCTAACTGAGTTTATGTTTTGATTGATTTTCTCATACTGCTGCTCTGATAATGCTCTGATAATATGCTCTGATAATATGCTGTAATAATGTTTTAGCCAAAATTTTCCAAATGGGGGAGTTTGTAAGTGTTTGTTGGCAGCAATTTTGGTAAAATAATGTGCTGTTAATGTTTTGCTAAATGTCTTGACATTTGTAAAAAACTGTTTTGAATGATGTCAAAACAAATGTCTTGACATCTGCCTCCTGAACTGATTTCAGCCAACATCAGTATATGTTTTTCTGTTTCCTGATTTCCAGCACTCCATACTTCAAGATTTGTAACTCACAGGCAGCGAAAAATACGGAGGAATATTTTTCAAAATGCATGGATTTTATCTTGACCTATTTTTATGGAAATATTCAAAAGAATTGAGTATTTGGTTTTAAAGACCAATCCCACTGTTGTACCCCAAAATTTTCCCTCTCAATTTCTCAAGAATTCTCTCACAAGATCTCTATTAATTCAAGACTGCACAAGGTTTGATCCGCTCAAGACACCTCCTCAAGCACTGATGACTCAGAGTTAGGGTTTGTGTTTATACAAGGACAATTGGACTTTTAATGATTCATATTACTTTCATGGATCATATTGGACTCCCAAGATTGCTCATGTCAAGTTTCAAGCTTTGGATCACATTTTTGCTCAGTCAATTGATCAGTTAACCTAAAATCAACTATATTGAGGAAAAAGTCAATCTTGGTCAATTTACAATCAAACTTCACAATTGTTGATCCACATCAACATTATGAGCTCATATATGTCAATTGATCAAGTTTGTATCACAATTCCTCGAGAAATTTGACTAGATCATCAAAAGGGCAAAATGGTCAAAATTAGGGTTTTGCCTAAAAAGGTTTAATTTTTTACTGTTGACCAAATGCATGACTTGTTGGTTTGAGACTTGATATAAAGAATACAAATGCATCATTTTTACCTAATGGCATGGTTCAAAAACATTTCTCATGATCAATTGATTGATAGTTGAAATTTGGTCAACTGATGGAAAAGTCAACTGCACACTGAAAAGTCAAACTTTGACTTTTTGATCAAAATCAAGTTTCAAAAATCATATTTCATCAAGACATGCCAAAGTATGAATATTGTTCATCAAGAAATCAAAAGTCAAGATTACTTTGAAAAAGTCAAAGTTCTAAACACTTAGAAATTTTCTAAGTGTTAAGAAAAAATATGATAATTTCATAACTTTGTGCCAAATTTCCACTATAATGCAAGATGATTCAAGAAAAACTTTCAACACGAAAGTTGTAGATATCAATGAGATCTAAAACTTTGTAGGATAGGACAAGTTCTAAAAATTCTTGGATTTCAATTTATTAATTTATGAAGACATGTACATGAAACTAAAACACTTAGTGAAATTTTGAGCATTTTAAGTATGGATTTTGACCTAACTTCTTGGCCAAGTTTCACATAGTTCCGATTGGAGTTTGAAAAAGTGATTCAAATAGGAATTGTAGAGCATGTTACAAGATTTCTAAAAAGTCCAAGAACTCCTTGAGATCATGTTTGGTCAAGGATAATCGAATAAATGAATTTAGGGTTTCATTCTTATTTAACAAGGCAGATTTTCAGGAGGAACATGAACCAAATCCATGCTAGGCTGCATAGTCTTTTCTTTGAAGACCTAAAAATTGTTTTTCACACCATAATTAATGGTTTACATAATTTCTAGAGCCATGATCCAAGAATTAGAACCATTGTCCAAAAGATTCATCCATTTTTGGAAGAAAGCAATATTGCCATTCTTGAAAAGTGACTTTAATCACAAAGTCAACTTGTATTGAGCCTCTAACTTGTTCCTTCTACACAAGCTTCCTCTACAAAGTCATAGGAATATGTTTGAAGTTGGAAACCACTCTAGATAGCTTTGTACCATGCCTTGGAAAGGTGTTTGACAAGATAACTTCAAAAACAAGTTAAAATATACAAACATGTGATCTTGTACATCTGACTTCTCCAAGATTCCAAACCTTTACTCTATAAAATGAGACATCATTTGCAAGTTAACACACGATTTTACAAGCCCTCAAACTCTTAAAAACTCAGATTGCACACAAAAATCCATTTTTATGCAGAAACTGACCTTACACTCCCATCTCTCAAACTACTCGTGTGTTTCCTCTCTAAATCATTCCAAAAGCTTCCTAACATCAAACATAACTCATCCCAATACCTGTTGCAACTCTGTAACTCCATCTTCACCATCCACCATTTTCAAAAAACCTCCATTGCAGTTGGACTTGAGTAGGGAGATTCTGGCACCTTCAAAGAAAAGTAAGGGTTACCTTAGTTTCCTGGGAACATGAGGAAGCTAACCTGATCATCATCATCACTTGAAACAAGCTCAAACTCATTTCACGATTTCCAGTTTTGAAGGTAATTTTTTAAACTTTCAACTCTTCATATATGAATTATTAGGCTTCTATTTTCAAAGATAAAATGTAGACATCATTGCCCTGAAGCTAACCATGTTCATAGTTTTCATTTATATTGCTTGAGCTTAGAGAATTTTTAGATTGAAATTTATGAAAAAATTAGGGTTCAAATTAGGGCCAACAAGATTCTTGCTTATCTTTGATTTATAGTTTAAGTGATTCACATTTCTGGAATCTTGAGAAAAAATGGAACAACTTTAATGTTTGCAATTTTAATTTTTGTTGAGAAATGAGTAAGATACAGGTGGTCTGGCTGGGCGTAAGATTGAAGATGAAGTACAAGCATAGGATTGGATTTACAATATATATTTATGGTTTGATATAAGTTAACGGATGTATAGCCACCCTAGTGGTAGAGAGCGTGCGCGTAAGGCTTTAGTGTCAAGGGTCCTGGGTTCGAGCCCCAGGAGCACCTTTTGCTTTTTTTCTAACATCTCCTGTTTGTATTTTTTAACAAACAGCACGCTTGGGCCTTCCTCTCCTGGGCATTTTTTTTTACTCAATCTTACCCCCCTGATTGCCATAATAACACAACCCACTTTACACTTTTTTTTTTATTTTTCTCTTTGACCTGACCAAAAATCATATTGGGCCCAAACTAAAACAAAATTGTTTTACTTCCATACACCTTAAATAAATTTCACACCCTCCTGACTTTTATTTTATTTTTCTTATCTTATTTTCTTTTTGTTATTTTAATATTATTTTTATTTTTATTTTTTTAGTAAAAAAATCTCAAAAAATATTTTTATTTATTATTTAAGTAATAATATATTTATGTTTTATTCCCTTTAAAACCAAAAAGACAAAATGTTTTCTTATACAACTTTAATTTATTTTCTTAAAAATAATAATAATTATACTTAGGTTTAGTTTGTTTTATTTTTAATTAAAATAAATTTATAAACTTAGGATTTTTAACTAATTAATTTTTATACTAGTTTAAATTAATTAAAACTTTTTTCAAACAAAACCCTAAAAAACTTGTTTTCTTTAATAAATTAATTTTTTTTACTAACTTAACTTTTAATTTGTATTATTTTAGGTAATTATTTTCTCTTAAGTTGATTAGGTCAAAACTATCTTTCTTAACAAAAACCAAACGAAATTCATTCCTTATACATTCATACTTGTACATTATATTCATTCCATTTTTTGTACATTATATTCATTTACATTTCTTGTACATTCTTATCCATTCAATATGGTTGTAATAGAATATTAGGGTTTAAATTCTTGCAATCCCCATTTGTAAATTTGTACCCCCATCCCCCAAAATGATGTAATAGCGTAGAATTTACATTTCTGCAATTTATCACTTTCATATAAATGCTAGTTGTAATATGGTGGGAGAACTGACTTTGGGTGTTTTGCGTTTGATCACAATTGTTGCGGATAGCAAGAGTCGCCACCGACTTTTATTTTATCCAATAAGGAAAGGGTGAAAAGAACAAGAATGACCTTTTGAGATTGTTTTCTTGAGTTCGGGGGGTAGGTTATGAAAAGGGAAGGTATTGGCACCCTTTTCATCCATAGTTATCTACGGGCTCTTAGTTGCTTCCTAGATCACTTGCTTTTTGTTTGAAAATGTGCTTGTGGTGTGGGTTTTGAAAGTATTTTGAAAATGTCTTTGTAATGGTTCTCGTTTCTATAAGAACGCGTACAAAGTGTTGGTTTTGAAAATAGTTCAAAGAGGTATTTGTGGAATGTGTTTTTTGAAAGTGATTTTGAAAAGGTGTCTTTGTAATGGTTCTCGTTTCTATAAGAACGCGTACAAAGTGTTTTAAATTTTGAAAATGTTTCAAATGAAAGTGTTGTTGTATAAAATGTTTTTGCTGTGAGCAAGCGAGCAACTAAGAGCACCCTACCTACTTAAAAGGTATAATTTTTATTTTCCTCCTCCTTTAGATGTTTCTATCTTACCATTGGTTTGGTAAGAAGCCCCATCGTTGGATGTGAAGGGACGGGCGCGGGTCAATCGTACAATCATAGAAGGCAACTTGTGAGACGCTTTAACGATTTTCATAAGGGACTAGATCATTTACTGAAGGCAACATCGAGGGACATCGAGGGACTACGATCTTTTTTATTGAAGGGTCTATTCTAAAGCATCCTACATTCGAGGGACATGACTGTTTTTCCGAGGCAACAAGCGAGGTTACCCTAGAGGTGCGCCTGTGAAAAATGTGTTCGGTTCAAGTTAATTATCTTGATTAGGGTGGTCTAGCGATTGTTTTTATGTCTTGCCATACACGCCTAATTACTATACAGTATAAGAAAAAACAATAAATTACGGCAATTAAAATTCTACGCTATTACAGAGCTTTCGAGAATGGGGGTACAAATTTACAAATAGGGATGGATCAATGCGATTAAAAGTCAAAATAGGCAGTCAATACAACCAAATTGAATCGAACAAATTAATTAAAAGTACAACAATTTATGAAGTAAAAATTAATTAACAAAGTATAGAAATAAAGATCTTGGTATTTTGTTTGTGAGGAAAGAATGAAAAAAAATCTATTCTATTATTATTTGAATTTTATTATGTATAAACTAAATATTTTAAAAGAAGGTTTATTAAACTATAAAAAAATGTTGACAAAATTATTTACAAAGTCCTAAATTAACTAATTTTGAAATTATATATCTTTTATTTAATTGAATTTTAAAGTCAAAACTAAATATTAAACTAATTTTGTTATCTAAAAGAAATCAAGAAAAATAAGAAACAAAGCCTCAACAGGGGTTGAACCTGGTTCCTCTAGGATAGAGCCAATGATGCCTTGCCAACTGAGCTATATTTTTTTATCTGTTATAATTATATTCCTATTAAAATATAAAGGGAAACAATAACTGGAAATTGGGCTAGCAGCCCAATGGGCTGACCCAGTTTAGAATAAGAAAAGAAAGGGTTTGAAACCCTAGTAACCAAAGGAAGGAGGCGCGACGCTGTAACGTGTATTGGGAAGGAGAAAAAAGAAAATAATTATTGTGTTTTATTGGGAAGGAATTTGTTTAATTTTTTATTGTCGTTCCAGTAAAATGACAGTAAAAGAAAGGAACTTGAAACAGCAAAGAAAAAAACCTATCCTTTCTCTCTTTCTCATGCATCATCACCTTTAACCTCTAACTTCTCTCTCTGTTAAACTGTTCCCCAACTTAACTCCATTGATACACGCTTCTTGTAAAACAGATCAAATTCCTATTCCTCAGACATAGACACCCCATCAAAGGTAAAATCCCTATACCCAAAATATGCGCGAACCCCAATCGATCTCGAGCTAGAACTCTCCTGAAGAAACGACAAAGGCTTATCTTTTCGATCCAGGTAGTCACGGATTCTAGCAACAACTTCAAATGGGTATTCAGGTGGTGATTCTTTGTTGGAAGCAAAATTGGGATTCAGAGATAGGTGTGGTTACTGGTAGAAAGCGGTTGAATCGGTGCAGATGGAAACGATTATGTAACAAGTGATGGAGATCAGTTGCGATAATTAATGTTTGAATGCGTTCTATGGATAAGGAAGAGGCGTTGTTGACAGATCAGAGACAAATATGTTGTGTGATGAGAAGATAAGGAAGATATCACATGAAGGCGGAAGGTGCTAGAGAGGATAGAGTTTGATGGATTGAGAGGTGAAATCGGCCAAGTTCCATGAGGACGATGGTGATGTTTATAGATGTAGTTTTGATGATGAAGCAGGGGTAGTATATGATAGAGATAGGCGGAGAGATGGTAAGTTTTCTTTGATTTGTTATGAATTGCTTTCTGAATTTTGTGTGGATATATATTTTTGTCTGCCATTTTTCCTTTGTTTTAACAAAGTTTTTCTTCATTTTTTAACAGCTATAATAAAAACAACAAAACAGTAGCAAAGTAGCAGCGTAAACAAACAAAGCAGTAGCGTATTTATGAGGCAAGAAAGGGAAAACTTACAGGATTAGAGCAGCTTCGATGCTGCCGACAAATTCAGCAACGAAAACCAAAGGTGATATGGAATATTATCTTTTTTCTGAATAATTACTTGTCGAGTTTTTTCTCTGATTAACAGCTAGAAGAAACGAGAAAAAAGATGTTATTGATATTTTGAAAAGAGAACAGTATGAAAGAGATGTTTTTGGAGTGAATTCTTTGTGTAGCTTTTCTGTAAGTGTATTGGTCTCAATGTCTCCTCCTTTTTTCTTTCTACTGTCTTCTGGTTTTATAGCAGCATGAGGGGTTGAATTGGGAGGGAAAAATGAGATGAATTTGAACAATTTTAGGCACTGTTTCATTGCTTTTTTGGTTGCAGTTTTTGTATTGCTGAATTTATGCAAACTTTGGGCAGTTTGGTATAGGTTTTGGACTACCTTCCTTGGTATTATTATGCAGACTGTTGTATCCCAAAATTTTCCCTCTCACTTATCAAATATTTTCTCACAAAGATCTCTTGGTCCAAGACTACACTAGGGTTGATCAACTCAAGACACCTCCTTAAGCACTAATGACTCAAATTAGGGTTTGAGATTGCACAAGGATAATTGAACTTTCAATGCCTCATATGACTTCCATGGATCATTATGGAACCCCAAGATTACTCATGTCAAGTTTCAAGTCTTGGATCACATTGTTGCTCAGTCAATTGAGCAGTTGACCTAAAAATCAGTTGTATTGGGGAAAAAGTCAATTGTGCACTGAAAAGTCAAACTTTGACTTTTTGGTCAAAATCAAGTGTCAAAAATCACAATTCACCAAAACATGTCAAAATATGAAACTTTTTCATCAAGAAATCAAAAATTCAAGATTTCATTTTGAAAAGTTAAAGTTTTCAAACTTAGAAAATTTTCTAAGTGTTGAAAACTTCATGTTTTTTTCACAAATTTGAGCCAATTTTTCACCATGATGCGAGATGATTCGAAAGAAACTTTCAACATGAAATTTGTATATCTCCATGATATCTAACACATTGCTTTACACAACTTCTCCTAGAAATGTTTGGATCTCAAGTTATTAATCCATGAAGTCTTGGTCATGAAGCTAAAGCACTTAGTGAAATTTTCAGCAATTTTTAGTCAGGTTTTTGTCCCAACTTCTTGGCCAATTTTCATAAAGTTCCAACTTGATTTAACAAAAGTTGAAAACACAAAGTTGTAGGGGAGGTTCCAATCTTTCCAAAAAGTCCAAGAACTCATTGAGATCATTCTTGAGCTGAGAGGATCAAAGAGATGAAGTTAGGGTTTCATTCTTGAATTACAAAGCAGAATTTGTGATGAACACTTGACTAAAATTCCAACCAAAGCTACAAGATCTCTCTTTTCAGGCTATGTTCTCTCCAAATCTATGCATAATAAAGCAATTAAACAAACCCTACGTGTATTACACAAGCATTTGAAGCTTTGTCCAAGTCTTGATACCACTTATGGTTAGAAATGCAAAAGCAATATTTCCATTTGCATAAAGCTTCACTTTTCCAACCACTCTCTTCTTTCAAAGCTTGAAATCTGTTCCAAAGATCACAGAAAAATCTCACAAAATCAGAAGCAATCCACAAGACCTGTAAAGCATGGCTATGTTCCTTAATTCACTCATTTCTTCATCATGAAGCAACTTGTCTTTATGAATTTGAAAAATGCATAACATGTGCTTTTCAAAAGTCTGAGTTTTTTAAGTCTAAAACCTTCTCTATAAATAGAGAGGCCAATTGCAAGAGAAGGAGGTTAGAAAAAATAGAGATAAAAGTAAGAAGTTATCTTGTGTAGAAGCCCTCAAAAATCCCTACACTCTAAAAAAACAGAATTGTCCACAAAACCCTCACTGTTGAGCTTTGAAGTCCAAATCATTGAACCTCTCATTCCTTGTAAGTTTTGTCCAAACAAAACATCCAAACACTCCACATACATCATATAGAAGTTGTTCAAACACAAGGAAAACTTCTATAACATCACTATCATCACTTCCCAAGCTCAACAACAGCCCATACAACAACTCAAACTCAAAGCACAAATTTCAGTTTCAAGGTAAGTTTTCTTGACTTTGAACTATTCATACAAGCATCATTAATGGTTCGTTTGTGAAGATAAAATATAGATATCATTTCCTTGAAGCTAACCATATGCTTGCTTTTCATTTTCACTAACCATGTGTCAAGAATTGACTTTTACATGTAGCAAAATAGTGATAAAAACAAAAAACAACAGTTATGCGTCGATACGAAATGTTATGAGTCGACACATACTATGTTCAAAACAGGTTATGAGTCGACACGAAACACGTATGCATCGATACGAAATGGTTATGAGTCAACACAAAACCAGTATGTGTCGACTCATACTGAGTTGTTTTGACTACCAGGAGCAAGAAACACCCATGAGCCAACACATGAGCCAATACGAAATCTGGATGAGCCAATACGAAATCTGGATGAGCCAATACATAAGCTCATGTGTCAGCTCATAAAACCTTTTTAATCTTTTTTTTTTAAATTTTATTTTTATTTTTTCTTTATACTTTTATTATTATTATTTTCATATAAAAAATTCAAAAAAAAATATTTTATTTAAATATGTATGCATACACTTTTTTTTTCTAAACTAAAAAAAAGACAAAAAAACATTTTCTTATTAAAATCAATTTCTTTTCTTAAAATTAATGTAAAATTTAGACTTAGGTTTTATTTTAATTTGGTCTATTTTTATTAAATTGATTTAGACATTAGGATTTTAATTAATTTCTTTTCAAATCAATTATAACTTTTTTTCATAAAAAAAAACATAAAAAATAATTTCTCTTCTCTTTACATTTCTTTGTACATTTTATTATTTCGCACTATAATTATGTAATTGTCAAAGCTTTGTAATAGTAAATTAGGTTTATTTGCTTTCATCTCCCCATTTGTAAATTTGTATACCCCATCCCTCTAATGATGTAATAGCGTAGTAAATTTACTTTCCGCAATTTATCGCTTTCATATAAATGCTAGTAATTAGGATTTGTATGGGAAGATAAAAAAATTGACAAGTAGATAACCCTAATCAAATATTAAATGCATGCAAATCAAACACACTATTCACACATGCACTCTTAAGGTTAACTCCACTTGTTGCCTAAAAAACGGTCATGTTATGCATGTGGGATGTCTTAGCAAAAACAATAAAAAATACAAGATCATAGTCCCTCGATGATGCTTCAAAAGTTGCCTTTCAAATGTTCTTAGTACCTCAAAGAGAAATGCTAAGATATCTCACAACATTGCTATCATGACTATACGATGACCCATGCCCGTCCCTTTACATCCAAAGATAAGGCTTCTTACCAATCAATGATGAGAGAGCAATATCAAAGGAAGAGAGAAACGAACATGAAAGACTTTTGAGTAGGTAGAACATTCCTAGTTGCTTGCTCACTTTCAAAACAAACATCCTTGCAAACACACACCAAACACTTTCAAAACATGAAATATTTTCAAAATTCCAACACTTTGTATACGTTCTTATGAAACGAGAACCATTACAAAATTTGCCTAAATGAAGGCGCCTTTTCAAAAACCACCACAAAGCACATTTTCAAACAAAGCAAGTGATCTAGAAAGCAACTAAGATACCATAGATAACTATGGATGAAAAGGGTGCTAACACCTTCCCTTTTCATAATCTACTCCCCGACCTCAAGAAACAATCTCAAAGGTCTTTCCTGTGCTTTTTCGCCTTTCCTTTTGGATAAAATAAAAGTCAGTGGCGACTCTTGCTAACCGCAACATTTGTGATCAAACGCAAACCATCAAAGTCTGTTCTCCCACCGTATCACAGAACTGGTGACTCTGCTGGGGAGAATTTTAAATGTGGGGTTACCTTAGGGCTAGATCACATTTACTTGCTTTCATTGTTTGACTTGTATGCTTTACATTATGGTTCTTTGTTTGGGTTTGAATCCTCTATCCGGATTTGGGATACCTTATAGGTAAGTAGCAATACATTGTGGAAACTGTGCGGGGTATACCAACATGGTCTAAGCAATATCTACGTTAGTGCGACATATTTGTGGGTACCGGTAGCCCTTGAGTAGTCAAGGATAATACGGGGCCGCTGAGTGATTTCATGAAGCACTAATGAACTTTTAGAACCTTTACTTGACCGACTTGGCCATTAGGATGTAGTGAGGTGACCGGCTTTGGTGCAGTCCGAAGTTGGTAGATACTCGATACTACACTCATTGAGGTTTGGTTTATTGGGATATTTCAGTCGCCATTAAAGAGGCTTGCACTGAAACAATGCCCAAAGAAACAAACCGGTGATATTGAGCTCCTTAGAACCGAGTTACTATGACTAGGACAGGTTTGATCCAACTAAACTTCAAGAGGGTACTTACCTATAAGACTCCATGCAAGCCTAAACTTAAGGACTTGTTTTCTTTATTTGTATATATATAGTTGTACATAACATCATAAACATCATAAACATCATAACATCATACTCATATTTACTAACAATTTCAAGGATCTTAGGATTTATCGTTGTTCTGTTTTGTAGGACACAGATTCTATTCGCAGGAAAACCATTAGTCAATCTTGTAAGGATCCCTCCTCAACTTAGAGAGCTAGCATCAAGGATTCCTGAAAATTCTCCATTTACCGAGAGACATGATCGCCTACTAAACTTGGTCACCTCCAACACTGATGAAGACATGATGAAGGTTCTCTTTCAGTTCTTTGATCCTTTACACCATTGCTTCACAACTTGTTCTAACTTTGGAAGAATTCCCACAACTCTTGAGGATTCCCATCCTCAATCAACTACCTTTCAGCGGTATGAAAAAAGATCCAAAGCCAGAAGATATTGCTCAAGCTCTACACTTGCAATCATCTGATATCACAACTAATTGGGAAACAAGGAGTGGTGTCAAGGGTTTCCTAGCAAAGTTCTTGTTTGAGAAAGCCCCAGACTTTTGGAAATCTTTGGATTTGCAAGATATTGAGGAAATTGTGGCTCTCCTCATCTATGGGATGGTTTTGTTTCCAAATCCTGACCAACTCATAGATGTGAACACCGTCAAAATCTTCATGTCTCGTAACCCGGTGCCTACTTTTCTAGGAGATGTCCTACATTATTTTCACACTCGCACTATGAGGAAAAGAGGTATCCTTATGTGTTGTACTCCTCTTTTGGAAAGATGGTTTATTTCACATCTTCCCCAATCTGTATTGAAGAACGAGCAACGTTCAAGGTGGTTACATAGGTTGATAACGCTCAAACATTCAGACATTCATTGGTGTTCCCGATCTATAGAGAATGTTACTATCATCGACCGTTGCGGAGAATTCCCTAATGTCCCTTTACTTGTCATTAGAGGAGGTATTACCTACAACCCCTGCTTAGCCTTAAGACAATTTGGTTATGCCGGAAGGGATGGCCCACATGAGATGCTTATTCAAGGTTTGGTATTTGACTATGAGAACGACGATCAAGGTCTCCGCCAGAGATTTACCCGAGCTTGGAGGCACATAATTCTCAGTTTGATTAGATGTTCTTGACTCTAGACAAAGGACAAGATGATATGAAAACTTTGCTGGTTGAAGAAAAGAAGAAGAAAGCAAAGAAAGTAACCGAAGTTCTGAATATGGGAAGAAGGTTCCAAGGACAAGCCAGACGAACCCTAGACTTTGCAACATCATATGGTGAAAAGGATAATCAAGAAGTGAAAGGCAAGGAAGCCGTTGTCCAGCTAGAATCTAAAGAGGAAGAAGAAGACTACTCTGAAGAGCAGTATCCCCCGGCTGATGACAAATACAAACATATGGAAGAACGACTAAGTGCAATGGAAATTCAGAAAGTGCCCGGGTTGGACTTCGAAGAGCTGGGTTTGGTGTATGGGATTGTCATTCCACCAAAATTCAAGGCACTAATATTTTATAACTACGATGGAGTTTCGTGTCCCAAGATGCATCTCTGATCCTATGTGAGGAAGATACAGCCTCACACTACTGACAAAGATTTATGGGTACACTTCTTTCAAGACAGTCTATTCGGAACTCAGCTTGATTGGTTCTATCAACTGGAAAAGGCCAATATTCACAATTGGGAAGACCTTGCCGCTACTTTCTATAAGCAATATCAATACAACACAGACCTTGCTCCTACCCGTACTCAACTCTAGTGTATGACTATGGTGTCAAGTGAAGGTTTCAAAGACTACGCTCAGAAATGGAGGGACTTAGCAGGAAGAGTCCAACCTCCACTTTCTGAAAGAGAGCTAGTAGACATGTTTCTGGGTACCCTATCTGGTCCTTTCTTTAATCATTTAATTGGAAGCTCCTCAGCAGGCTTCACTGAATTAATCTTGACCAGAGAAAGAGTGGAAGCTGGGATTAAGAGTGGGAAGATTAAAAAAGACGCATCCTCTGCTGCTGTAAGAAAACCATTTATTGGAAAGAAAGAAGTTGGTGTTGTGTATCCTCAAAGAAATCAAGAAAGAACTAAACTCCGTCCATTGGTAGGGGCTGTCATGATCCCTAAACATGGACCTACTCAACAAAGAAATGATTAGCCTAGAACAGAAAGACCAGTAAGACAATTTACCAGGATTAATATGACACTATCTCAAGTCCTGCCACATTTGTTGAGATCTAATCTTGTAACTTTGAAAGAAGCTCCAAAAAATCCTAACACAACCTCTCATCATTACCATCCTAATGCTCATTGTACTTACCATTCAGAAAGCCCAAGCCATGATACCAACAATTATTGTTCTTTGAAGAACAAGGTGCAAGACCTTCTTGAAGCCAAAGAAATTGAGTTTGATGCTTCTAAGATCCCAAATGTTATTACCGCCCCTATGCCCAAGCACGACCGTGGTGTTAATGCCGTAGAATATTATATGTTTGTTACTGCTGTGGATGAACTTGTTACTCCTCTCCTGACTGTCATGAAGAACCTGTTGAAGGCTGGTTTATTTCCAGGCTGTGGCGAAAGCTGCCACCGTTATTCCTCCTTACCAACTGGCTGTCATTTATTGAAAGCAGGTGTTCAACGCCTAATGGATGACAAAGAGATTTTGTTTGAAAAGACTCCCGTTCCAACTATTTCTTACAAAGATGTTTCAATAGTAACCATTTTCGCCAATCCTTCCAGGGTCTCCACCAAAAGACCCGTTAGGATTACATCAATTCCTAAAGTAGCTCCACTAATAATTACTATGCCTGGACCAATCCCGTACTCATCAGATAAGACTGTCCCATGGAATTATGGGGGCGACGTCTACTATCACGGTGTCAAGCAGGATTGGCCGCTGTTGAAGACTCAATTTCTGAGAAGGCTGACCCCGACATTAGTAACATTGTGGGAACCAGCAAGATAACCCGAAGTGGGAGAATATTCTCCCCAGAGATTTCTCCTCCGAAGACTGTTACCGGTCCTGTGATCATCCCTGTTTCTGTTCCTGTTGACACTACTACTACTATAATTCCTACCGTTACACCTACTGATACTCCTGCCACCAAGTCAACCGTGACTCGGGGAAAAGGAATTCTAGTTGAGCCTATACGAATGAAGGATCAATCAGTATCTATCCCTAAGGCCTCCCAAAAGGAGATGGAAGAGATTCTGAGAATAATAAAGAAAAGCGACTACAACATAGTCGAATAGCTAGGGAAGACTCCGTCAAAGATTTCCATGTTGGCTTTATTGTTGTGCTTCGAGGCTCATGCGAAGGCCTTGGTGAAATTCCTTAAAACTGCCCATGTACCACAAGAAACCTCTGTTGATAAGTTCCAAGATTGTGTAGCCAGCTTGACCGCGGATAATGGTTTAGGATTTTCTGATGTCGACCTGACAACTAGAGGGAGGAAGCACAATGAGGCATTGCATGTCTCTGTCGAATGCAGGGGCACAACTTTGGCCCATGTCTTAGTTGATATCGATTCGTCTTTGAATATGCTACCTAAGAAGGCTCTTGATAGACTCGATTGTGAAGGTTTGACCTTAAAACCCGGCAACATAGTGGTAAGGGCCTTTGACGGTTCAAAAAGATGGTGCATGGGGAGGTGCACATCCACATAAAAGTTGTAACCCAAAACTTTAATTCAACTTTTTACGTGATGGACATTCAAACTTCCTACTCATGCTTATTGGGCCGACCATTGATTCACAACACTGGTGACGTTACCTCTACATTACATCAAATGCTGAAATATCCAACTGAGGGGAAAATCATTACTGTCAATAGAGAAGAGGAATATATGGTCAGTCACTTGAACTCCTTCAGATACGTGGAATTTGATGGTGAATTCATTGAAACTCCATTTCAGCACTTCGAGGAGGTCCCATAAACTGTGGCAATAACCAGGGCTGTTTCCCAAATCCCAAAGATTACAAGACTTCCGCTAAAGATGTCTCCTCTGAAAGATGCCAAGGCAATGATCGAAGAAGGTGGGTGTATTATTTGGGGCCAGCTCCAGGATATCCCATACAAATCTGAGAAATTTGGTTTGGGTTTCACTTCAGGAGCCCAGAAAGCTGTGCGCCATGCTCGTGCCGCGGGACCACCCTTTAAGATCAGCAACCACAAAATCAACATAGTGGAGGATGGTGAGGATAGCTATGATCAGGAGGAATGGATTTTCCCAACTGTCAATGGAGGACTCAACAACTGGGAAGCAAAAGATTTTGTCCCAATTACTTTTACCCAACAGTAATTGTCTTTAAATATTTTGTCGGACCTGTAATAATTAAACATTTCAGACTTTTAAAACCTTGTGTCTTACCCGAGGCACAACGGTCCATTTGTAAGGTTTGTTACCTCAATTTCATATGTCATCAATGAATCATGGACGTTTTTGCATACAAACTTCATGCTCTTTGTCTTTCTTTTTAAATTTTATTTCTTTCAAAGGTAGCTATACTCTTACACACACTCAGATTCAAAATGCAGATCTACATCCATTCGGGATCCCATGGGTAACGATTCTGCTATGGCCTTCTGTGACTCTGAAAATCTAATCTACCAAGCCAAAGACGAAGGTGAGGAAGATTGTGAAGTGCCAGGGGAACTTGCCAGGTTACTACGACGAGAATAGAGGACCATACAGCCCCACGAAGAACCAGTGGACACAATGAACCTAGGTACCGAAGAGGACAAGAAAGAAGTCAAGATGGGTGCCAATCTGGAACCCAGTGTCAAGAAGCACCTGATTCAGTTGCTACGTAATTATGTTGAGGTCTTTGCCTGGTCATACAAAGACATGCCAGGACTTGATGCTGATATCGTGGTACATCATCTACCAACAAAATAAGACTGCCCTCCGATAAAACAGAAAGTTCGTCGCATGCGACCAGACATGTCAGAGAAGATTAAGGCCGAAGTCATGAATCAATTCAATGTCGGATTCTTGGCTATCACCTCCTATCGGCAATGGGTCGCCAATGTTGTTCATGTGCCTAAAAATGAAGGCAAAGTACGCATGTGCATGGACTACATAGATTTTAATAGGGCAAGCCCTAAGGATGATTTCCCACTTCCCCACATTGATATTTTGGTCGACAATACCGCGTAACATAAAGTGTTCTCATTTATGGATGGTTTCTCAGGCTACAATCAAATCAAAATGGCGCCTAAGGACATGGAGAAAACAATCTTTGTCACACAATGGGGCACATTATGTTACAAGGTTATGCCATTCGGGTTGAAGAACGCTGGGGCAACCTATCAGCGTGCCATGGTAGCTCTATTTTACGACATGATACTTCACGAAATAGATGTCTATGTGGACGACATGATAGCCAGATCTCAAACAGAAGAAGAACATATTGACCATTTACATAAACTATTTAAGAGACTAAAGAAATACAAGTTGAGGTTGAACCCGAATAAATTCACATTTGGGGTGAGGTCTGATAAACTCCTAGGCTTCGTCGTCAGCGGTAAAGGTATCAAAGTGGATCCTGCCAAAGTGAAAGCAATATAAGAAATGCCTACTCCTCGTACCGAGAAGGAAGTCAGAGGATTCTTGGGACGTTTAAACTACATTGCCAGATTCATTTCTCACTTGACCGCTACTTGTGAACCAATCTTCAAATTATTGAAGAAAGATCAAGTGGTCAAATGGAATGATGAATGTCAAACTGCCTTCGACAAGATCAAAGAGTACCTACAAGAGTATCCTGTTTTGATGCCACCAGTCAAGGGGAGACCCTTGATCATGTATCTAACTATTTAGGAAAATTTAATGGGGTGTGTGTTAGGGCAGCATGACGAGTCTGGCCGAAAAGAACATGTTATTTACTACTTGAGTAAAAAGTTTACCGACTGTGAAACAAGATATTCACTGCTCGAGAAAACTTTCTGCGCTCTGGCATGGACTGCTCGCCGGCTTAGACAGTATATGCTGACCCATACTACCTTATTGATATCCAAGATGGATCTAATAAAATACATATTCGAGAAACCTGCCCTCTCTGGGAGAATAGAAAGATGGAAGATGATCCTGACGGAATATGACATTTAGTATACTACCCAAAAAGAAATAAAGGGCAGTGTACTAGCCGATCACCTTGCTCATCAAGTTGTGGATGATTACCAGTCCATGAAGTTCAAATTCCCAGATGAAGACATCATGATGGTAAACAACTGTGAAGAACTCAGACCATATGACGGACCTGAACAAGGATCCCGATGGACCCTGGTTTTTGATAGGGCGTCCAACGCACTCGGCAATGGCATTGGTGTTGTACTCATATCCCCTGAAGGATGTCACACTCCCTTTACTGCAAGACTCTACTTTAACTGTACAAATAACATGGCAGAATACGAAGCATGCATTTTTGGCCTCAAAGCTGCCATAGATCTGGGGATCAAATCCTTAAGTGTATTCAGATATTTAGCCTTGGTCATCAGTCATATCAAAGGAGAATCGGACACGAAACACCCAAACCTCATCCCCTACAAAGAACACGTGTTGACATTAATCCCATATTTTGAAAAGATTACATTCGAGCATTTCCCGCGAGAAGAAAATCAACTAGCGGATGTGCTAGCCACAATGTCATCAATGTTTAAACTCAAATGGGATAACGAGGCTCCCCAGATCACCATTGAACGAATGGATGAACCAACTCACTGTCACGAGATCAATACTGAAGAAGTAATGGACCGACCTTGGTTCCATGAAGTAAAGAGGTATCTCGAGGCTCAAGAGTATCCGGAAGGAGCTTCAGTCAATGATAAGAAGTTCTTATGGAGATTCTCTGCAAAGCTCTTCATCAGTAATGGTATTCTCTACAAACGCAACCACGACACTGTATTACTTCATTGCGTAGACAAGGTTGAGGTAGAAAAGATCATGGCTAATCTACATGAAGGCACTTTTGGCACCCATTCGAGTGGGCATACGATGGCAAAGAAGATCCTACGGGAAGGTTATTACTGGTATACCATGGAAGTAGATTGCTATCAACACTCTTGAACCTGTTACAAGTGTCAGATCTATGTTGACAAGGTGCACATGCCTCCGGTTCCTTTGAATATCTTGACAGCTCCTTGGCCCTTGGCTATGTGGGGCATCAATATGATTGGGGAAATCAAGCCAACAACCTCTAATGGACACCGCTTCATCTTGGTGGCCATTGACTATTTCACAAAGTGATTTGAGGCGGCTTCTTTCGCTCCCGTTACCAAGAATGTTGTAGCCCGGTTCATCAAACAGAATCTCATTTGTCGGTACGATATCCCAGAGAGGATCTACACAGACAATAGTAAGAATCTCAACAACACTATGATCACTGCACTGTGTGCATAATTCAAAATCCAGCACCACAATTATTCCCCTTACTAGCCAAAGATGAACGGTGCTGTCGAAGCCGCAAATAAGAATATCAAAAAGATCATACAGAAAATGACAGTCACATACAAAGACTGGTATGAGATGCTACCATTCTCTCTCCACGGTTACCGTACCACGGCGCACATATCAATCAGGGAAACTCCTTACTCTCTGGTATACGACATGGAGGTTGTCTTGCTTATTGAGGTCCAGATCCCCTCTCTGAGAATTATGAAGGATGCAGGGCTGAATGAAGAAGATTGGATCCAAACTCGTCTTGATCAACTGAACTTGATTAATGAGACAAGGCTTACTGCTGTCTGTCATGGTCAAATGTTTCAAAAACGGATGATCAGGGCTTTCAACAAAAAGGTCAAACGCCAAGTGTATCAAGTCAGAGATCTAGTAATCAAGCGCATCATACTGCCGCAGGGTGATCCCAGGGGAAAATGGACTCCTACATATGAAGGACCATTTATGATCAAAAGCATATTCTCTGGTGGAGCAATGATCTTAACCACTATGGATGGAAACGACCTACCGCACCCTGTAAACACGGACATAGTCAAAAGATACTACACATAAGAGACCCTCTAGGTTGACTCACCTAGGCAAAACAAGGGCATCCCGACGAACCAGAAAAGGTTCAGGCAAAAATTAGGGATAAAACAAAAAAAATTTGTACACCCAGAAAGTTGAAAACCCGAAAGGGCAACTTGGGAAAAAAAGGGTATCCCGGTGGACTGAAAACCGGAAAGGGCGGTCCAGGAAAAAGTTAGGAAATTAAAGCGTATGACTATGTCCCGTTGGATCACCTTACAGACAACCTTTGGCTTCGACTGATAAACTCAACGGTTCTGATCAATCCAATCAACTTTCGACAAGGCAACAAGTGGACAAGACGCTCAGAGACACAAAGGCTATAGCAGAATGGGAACCCCATGGGATTATTACACATAGCTATATTTTATTTGTATCAAATTTTCATTTTTTACAACGACATTCCCTTACTAGACTGTTCGTCTCATTGTACAAAAAAGACTTACTCAAGTTAATACAAAGATACCCCTTTGAAATTGCAAAACTATTTGTTTTTCTTTATTTTCGTGTTTTGTTTACAAAAACGTCCAATGATTTATTTTTGAACATATGCAGTTGAACGTAACTACTGTTTACAAATGAACAAAAAGGAACAGAAAATAGAGAGACAATCACTAATGGTTTTAAGAAATAGGATAATATTTTTAGACTATAAAATCCCTACAGTGTGTAGCTTAATGATATCAAGCTCTCTCACATCCCTGGCGGAATAAAACTTACAGTTATCACTCCCCGGTAGAGGTCGCCCAATTTCTCAGGATTTCACAATAGGATTTCATAAGCAATATACGACGTTTCCCTTAAAACAGAGTATATTTCTCTAACAAATAGAAGCTCATCAACTCATCATCACTTTAAAACATGAAGACTTACACTCCACGTCCCCAACAACAGTCAGGGATTTATTTTACCTAATCCAATAGTATTACAGCAGCATAGCTTACATACCCATAAATCACATCCATACGTCATAAACATCTATGACAAGAATGCATACAACATAATTTCATTCATTTGTTAGAACATCATTGTACAATGCATTTCATACATCATGACATTGCATCCAACTAATCTTTCATCTCTTCAGGAAATATCAGTCAGTAGATGGCTATCATCAATAATTTGCAAAAAGTCAGAGATTGATACCTGGAATAAGCCAGGACAATTATCTACACGACCAGCTGAAGCAATCCTACACAGGCTTCTTCTCAAATTCAGCTTTTAGATACAGTTCAGATACGCTCCAGATACGGATGCCATTCTGATACTCATTCAGATTCAGCTTTCAGATACGCTCCAGATACAAATTCCATTTTGATACTCATTCAGTTTTAGCTTTCAGATATAGTTTAGATACGCTCCAGATACGGACGCCATTCTGATACTCATTCAGCTTTCAGATACAGTTCAGATACGCTCCAGATACGGACACCATTCTAATACTCATTCAGATTCAGTCACCAAATACAGTTCAAATACGCTCCAGATACAGACGTTATTCTGATACTCATTCAGATTCAACTTTCAGATATAGTTCAGATACGCTTCAGACATGGACGCCATCCTGATACTCATTCAGATTCATCTTTCAGATACAATTTAGATACACTCCAAACACGGATGCCATCCTGATACTCATTCAAATTCAACTTTCAAAAAACGAGTCAAATACAATCCATTTATGGATATTATTCTAGTACTCAACCTAACACATCCACTATTCCAGTGTAAATCAACCAGAGATTTATTCTGATACTTCTTCTATTCCAACCAGTAATCATTTTGGATGGCATCTACAAGCCCATCTCTGACAACTTTTAATCATCTCTCTAAATGGCATCTTTAAGCCCATTCCCTACACCATCAACCATTACATCCTCTAGTGCAAATTTCTGGGCACTCTAGTGTCCAATCATCTTCCACCTTCAAGTCAAGAATGGCAAATTCGCCAATCTAACTCTTCAGGTTTAAGAAGATTGAATAGGGGAAGCTGTTGTACCCCAATATTTGCCCTCTCACTTATCAAATATTTTCTCACAAAGATCTCTTGGTCCAAGACTACACTAGGGTTGATCAACTCAAGACACCTCCTTAAGCACTAATGACTCAAATTAGGGTTTGAGATTGCACAAGGATAATTGAACTTTCATTTCCTCATATGAATTTCATGGATCAATATGGACCCCCAAGATTACTCATGTCAAGTTTCAAGTCTTGGATCACATTGTTGCTCAGCCAATTGAGCAGTTGATCTAAAAATCAGTTGTATTGGAGAAAAAGTCAACTGTGCACTGAAAAGTCAAACTTTGACTTTTTGTTCAAAAATCACAATTCACCAAAACATGTCAACATATGAAACTTGTTTATCAAGAAATCAAAAAGTCAAGATTTCATTTTGAAAAGTCAAAGTTTTCAAACTTAGAAATTTTTCTAAGTGTTGAAAACTTTATGTTTTTTTCACAACTTTGAGCCAATTTTTCACCATGATGCGAGATGATTCAAAAGACACTTTCAACATGAAAGTTGTAGATCTCCATGAGATTTAAAACATTTCTTTACACAAATTCTCCTAGAAATGCTTGGATATCAAGTTATTAATCCATGAAGTCTTGGTCATGAAGCTAAAGCACTTAGTGAAATTTTCAGCAATTTTTAGTCAGGTTTTTGTCCCAACTTCTTGGCCAATTTTCATCAAGTTCCAGCTTGATTTAACAAAAGTAGAAAACATTAAAGCTTTGTCCAAGTCTTGATACCACTTATGTATAGAAATGCAAAAGCAACATTTCCATTTGCATAAAGCTTCACTTTTCCAACCACTCTCTTCTTTCAAAGCTTGAAATTTGTTCCAAAGATCACAGAAAAATATCACAACATCAGAAGCAATCCACAAGACCTGCAAAGCATTGCTAAGTTCCTTAATTCACTCCTTTCTTCATCATGAAGCAACTTGTCTTTATGAATTTGAAAAATGCATAACATGTGATTTTCAAAAGTCTGAGTTTTTCAAGTCTCAAAACTTCTCTATAAATAGAGAGGCCAATTGCAAGAGAAGGAGGTTAGAAAAAATAGAGAGAAAAGTAAGAAGTTATCTTGTGTATAAGCCCTCAAAAATCCATGCACTCTAAAAAAAACAGAATTGTCCACAAAACCCCCATTGTTGAGCTTTGAAGTCCAAATCCTTGAACCTCTCATTCCTTTTAAGTTTTGTCCAAACAAACCATCCAAACACTCCACATACATCATATAGAAGTTGTTCAAACACAAGAAAAAATTATGTAACATCACTATCATCACTTCCCAAGCTCAACAACAACCCATACAACAACTCAAACTCAAAGCACAAATTTCAGTTTCAAGGTAAGTTTTCTTGACTTTGAACTCTTCATACAAGCATCATTAATAGTTCATTTGTGAAGATAAAATGTAGATATCATTTACTTGAAGTTAACCATGTGCTTGCTTTTAATTTTCACTAACCATGTGTTATTAATTGACTTTTACATGTAGAAAAACAATGATAAAAACAAAAAACAACAGTTATGCGTCGATACGAAATGCTATGAGTCGACACATACTATGTTCAAAACATGTTATGAGTCGAAACGAAACACGTATGCGTCGATACGAAATAGTTATGAGCCAACACGAAACCAATATGCGTCGACTCATACTGAGTTATTTTGACTTCCAGGAGCAAGAAACACACATGAGCCGACACATGAGCCAATATGAATTCTGGATTAGCCAATACATGAGTCAATACATAAGCTCATGTGCCAGCTCATAAAACCTTTTTAATATTTTTTTTTATTTTTTTTTATTTTTTCTTTATACTTTTTTTATTATTATTTTCATATAAAAAATTCAAAAAAAATATTTTATTTAAATATGTATGCATACACTTTTGTTTTATTTTTTTTTCTAAACTAAAAAAAAAAGACAAAAAAAACATTTTCTTATTAAAATCAATTTCTTTTCTTAAAATTAATTTAAAATTTAGACTTAGGTTTTATTTCAATTTGGTTTATTTTGATTAAATTGCTTTAGACTTTAGGGTTTTAATTAATTTCTTTTCAAATCAATTAGAACCTCTTTTCATAAAAAACAATTTCTCTTCTCTTTATATTTCTTTGTACATTTTATTATTTTTCACTATAATTATGTAATTGTGAAAGATTTGTAATAGTAAATTAGGTTTATTTGCTTTCATCTCCCCATTTGTAAATTTGTATACCCAATCCCCCTAATGATGTAATAGTGTAGTAAATTTACTTTTCGCAATTTATCGCTTTCATATAAATGCTAGTAATTAGGATTTGTATGGGAAGATAAAAAAATCGAAAAGTAGATAACCCTAATCAAAGATTAAATGCATGAAAATCAAACACACTATTTACACATGCAACCTTAAGGTTAACTCCACTTGTTGCCTAAAAAATGGCCATGTTATGCATGTGGGATGTCTTAGCAAAAACAATCAAAAATACAAGATCATAGTCCCTCGATGACGCTTCAAAAGTTTCTTTTCAAATGATCTTAGTCCCTCAAAGAGAAATGCTAAGATATCTCATAACATTATTATCATGACTATACGATGACCCACGCCCGTCCCTTTACATCCAAAGATAAGGCTTCTTACCAATCAATGATGAGATAGCAATATCAAAGGAAGAGAGAAACGAACATGAAAGACTTTTGAGTAGGTAGAACATTCCTAGTTTCTTGCTCACTTGCAAAACAAACATCCTTGCAAACACACACCAAACACTTTCAAAACATGAAATATTTTAAAAAGTCCAACACTTTGTATACGTTCTCACGAAACGAGAACCATTACAAAGTTTTCCTAAACGAAGGAGCATTTTCAAAAAATACTTTCAAAAACCACCACAAAGCACATTTTCAAACAAAGCAAGTGATCTAGCAAGAAACTAAGAGACCATATATAACTATGGATGAAAAGGGTGCTAACACCTTCCCTTTTCATAATCTACCCCCCTAACTCAAGAAACAATCTCAAAGGTCTTTCATGTGCTTTTTCACCTTTACTTTTGGATAAAAGAAAAGTCGGTGGCGACTCTTGCTAACCGCAACATTTGCGATCAAACATAAAACACCCAAGTCAGTTCTCCCACCATATCACACAGACTTCAGACAGTATGTGTATCTTGTTTTGGACTGGTTAGGGACTGGTTTATGCATGTTTTCGGCAGCTAGTATATGGCTGATTTTGGGACTGTAACATGCAGTGCAACAGTAGCACAAGGAGACAATAGCTTGTCATGAAGCATAGTTTTGAATCTTGGTAGCTTTAGGATTTAGGTTTTTTTTGTGTAATCTTTATTAAAACTCCAAATATTTCATTGATACAAGTTGTAATTCTTGAATCCAATTCAATCATAACCTTATTATTTGAATTAAAGCACATTCATATTTTTTTGAAAGTAATGCTTAAAGTCTCAAACTTTATGGATCTTAACATATTCTTGTAAGTTGAATAAAAGATGTATTGAGAATTTATGAATTGATTCTTGTAGCATGAGTGATATACTTCATGATTCCTTTTCCAAATTCAAAGCGTTGTAAGAAAAAGTTAACCTTTATTCAAGCAAAGAAAATTTCCCTCCATTTCAGTTCTTTGAATTAGAATTGAAACTTGAATGATATTTGAATCTTGAATTGTGATGAAAGTAAAAAAATATCTTGCACTTTGTTCTTGCAATCTTGAAATAATCCTCTAGAAATTAGGGTCCATTTTGCTCAAAAATTCCAAATTCATAAATCTTCTTGAATCGATATTGCAATTTAATTGATGAACTTGGATATTTGATTTTATGGCATTGGGTACTAGAAAGAAAATTTCACAATATCGAACCCGTTCTTGATTCAAATTCAAGTAATCCCGCACTTTTGCACTTGTACTTCAATTCACATGATCAAACGATGCTTTGGAAAATCCCGTCATGATATGAATGTAAATTAGAAGTTGAGAATTTTTCCAAATCAAAACATGACCCATAATTTTTCAATAAATTGCGTAACATTCAAAGCATAATTTGACTCCAATCTTTAAGGAAATCTGTAGATGACATTTCTTTAAAGCATTCGAATTTCTGATAATCTTTCGCACGTAATCGACTCTTGCTTGTAAAGAGAAGTTGGAGACGACGTCGAGGAGAGTCATACGCAAAAATAATCACTCAAAAATATCGAATATTAAATAATTTACAACTGTTTCAATTTGATCTTGAAAATGTCGAATTTTGATCGATGTAGTTGATTTTTAGTCATCTGAACTATCGATTGAGAAAACTTGCAATGCGAGGTTTGAAACTTGGCACGAACATCCTTTAGAATACATGAAGATATATGAAGACCATTTTAAACCTTGAAGACTCAATTTTCTTTGATAAACAACAAACCCTAACTGCTGACTCAATGCCTAGCAGGGGAATTTATCTGATCCAATCCTGAGCTAATTTGAGTATTTGAGAAACCCTAGGAGAACATCTTGAATGAAAAATGGGAGGGAAAACTTTGGGGTATGACACTAGTAATTAGGGTTTGTATGGAAAGATAAAATCAATCTTAGAAAACCCTAATCCAAGACAAAACAAGCATGAAATGCAAAACACTTGCAGACTTGCACCTCTAGGGTTAACTCCACATGTGAGAAAATGGTCATGATATGCACGTGAGACATCAATAAAATATCTCAAAGGTCTCTCCTGTTCTTTTCACCCTTTCCTTATTGAATAAAAGAAAAGTCGGTGGCGACTCTTGCTATCCGCAACAATTGCGATCAAACGCAAAACACTCAAGTCAGTTATCCCACCGTATTACACCTACAACTGCACATATATAAGGACTTGCTTCCTTATTTAAACTACTGCAATTTTTGAAGAAGAATACTTTATTTTTGTTTTAAAAAGTCTAAGTCTTTTAATTGTCAAATACTCTAGTATTGATTAAATACTCGTGTTGTTATTTGGGTTGTTAATTGTGTATCATTAATAAGCTTTTAAGAATTGAATGATTGAAGTGTTTTAAACTTATTATTTCTGTTATTTTTTCACTGTAAGTGATTGAAGGGATTTGAGGAGGGCCTCATACCTAGGTGAGTCTTAGGTAGAAGTTTATTATGGGTAGTGATTAAGTGATTAGATTGTAAACTGGTTGTTTGCTGAGGGTCTATGAATTGATACTATTTAGTGAACTTGTCCCTGGCTTGGTATCCCCTAGAGTAGGTGTTGTTGTACATTGAGCTGGGTGAACAATCTCTTGTGTTTTTAGTGCTTTTGATTTTACTGCACTTTACTTGTAAATAGATATTTGTGTCGTGACATCTCATTCTACATCACATATCTGATACCAGAATTTCATATTTTATGATCATTTATGTTTTGTATTGATTATACTTTAAGTAATAAATGCAATGAGTGTTTTCCCCAATTGTTGATGATGTAGGTGAAAGCAAAATGTATTCCATCAAGATTGATCTAGGGATTCATGAGTTCATTTATGTGCCTTCCTCAACAAAGCTTCATTAAGGCTCAAGCCTCATCATTAAAGATGTTCTGAATTAAAGTCATGACAAATCCTTTTATTATTCATCATGACTCAAGTTGTCAAATTTAGTTTAAAAGTACAAGGGTTGATTGAAGAAGTTTGACTCAAATGTACAAGTCTTTGATTTCAATGGTCACAAGTGCATATCTCCTTCAATTCCCAAGATTTTGAAGTGGTTTTGGTTGCAATGGTTTCTCCTTATCATCCTAAACAACTTATAATCATATAAAAATGTATTTGTGCAAGAAGGTTGGTCAAAATTGCAAAGGTTTCCCAAATCATTTTCTTGCTCTAGGAGTTAGGGTTTTGAACTTCAAAGGGGTATATGTTACTCATCTTTTAGCATTTTTGAATGATTCCAAAGACATCCTTTTCTTCAAAGGTTTTTTAAAAAATCACTTCAAAAGTTTCAAGGAATTTTTTTGTGGAAGAAACTTGGTGGTGAAGAAAGATTACAAGTCCTCCAGATGAACCCTCAATTTCCCTTGTGTGACTTCAAATGATCATAACTTGATCATTTTTTATCCCCTTGAGTCCATTATTTTTCCATAATGATATAAGGAGGTGAAATTCAACTCTTCTTTTGTTTGAAAATCTTGAAAATGGATGGAAGATGCCTCAAGGATGTAAAAGATTATAGGTCATCTCATGAATTTTCACAAATTTTGCAAGACCATAACTTTTTCAATACTTGGTATTTTTGAGTGATCCAAGTTCCACAATGCTCTTTAGGAAGTCTATTTCAATATAGAGTCGTTGATTAAGGAAATTTTTTGGAGGAAAGTCTTATTTGAGCTCAAAACATTATAGGTCACTTTTGAAGGAAAATTTGAAATTTTTCTAAGTACAAAAAGTCAGCCTCTTTTTCCAACTTTGACTCAGCACAACTTCTTGCTCAAGCATCCATTTGGATCCATTCTTTACACATTGTAAAGCTTGTAACTTCCTCTTTCCAAAGCTTCGAGAATCATGCTCTAAGACCCCTTAAATTGAAAATGCCATTGGTTCAAAAATGGTATCTTGAAACCTAAGTTTCCTCCCAAGTCAGAGTTGGAAATTCACAAATATGGATTCTAATCACCAAGTTTGCGTGTGTTTTGCTTCTAATCATGTTTAGTAACTTTCCAAAAGCGTTTAGCATCATAAAACACATGATTTGGCTAAGTTTTGATGCAAAACAAGTCACACATTCCTCATGTTGTAGGTCCATACGAATTCACTCAATTACACCCTCATTCCCACACTTAAGCATTGCTTCATCCTTTCCTATAAATAAGATGCACATGCCACCTATTTTCACAAGCTTTTGATAGCCAATTGACCCATGTTCAGATCCCACACAAACTCTGAATTTGAATTTCTGATTTCTTACATTCTCACCTTCAAACACCAAAAGCTCCATTCAGTTAGCTTTATTGAACTTCTCTGAAGCCAACTATATAATTATCCTCAAGAATCGTGACCTATATTGATCTACAGAAGTCCAGTTTCAGAGAAACTTCTCAGTACTTCGTTCAGGTATATTTCTTGGCCAAATTGATCCAAATAAAGGACTAATATACTCTCTGTATCCTTCTGATCCTCGTGCTCTTTAAAATTTGCAATTTCATTGAGATTTGAGTGAGATATCCCAGATTTTCGTACTCGCTATTTTTTCTGGTTTTCTTCAAACATAGCCTTGCACAGTTTATATAAATTTGGCGCGATGGTACCATCAGAATCGTCTTGAAGAGACGAATCTAATGGTACCGGTCTAGTTTGCTAATTTTACAGTTTATGAGATACGATTTGGGATGGCTGGAGGTTGAAGATGATGACATGTCCGTCTTTAACCAATGACATGTAGCCACGTTATTTTTTTGAAACAGATGTAGTATGCTTGTCTTACCATGCGCGTGCCTCAGAAGCCCTTGGATCTGATTACTTTAGTGAGTCAGACTCCATCCAACGTGCCACATTTTAAGTTGTTTTATTTTAAAAATAAATGATCAGGTTTGATATCCAATAAAGTCCATCACATGCACAGCGTGCCAGATCCGTCAGATCTGTTTACTAACGCGTTTTGACAATGACAGATGACCCATACTTTTTTGGTTTATTATTTTATTTCTGATTTTTTACATTTAATTGTTTTAAACTTCAAA
Source organism: Vicia faba (assembly GCA_948472305.1). NCBI lineage: Eukaryota > Viridiplantae > Streptophyta > Magnoliopsida > Fabales > Fabaceae > Vicia > Vicia faba. The sequence continues at coordinate 927,190,838 of OX451741.1, read as the reverse complement.
GATTCATAGAAAACTTATTTTAACTCCAAAAAATCTGAAAAAATTATGGAAAATATTTTTGATTTTTCTCTTTCTAATTTTTATTTTTTCACAATTTTATTTTGTGTTTTGATATTTCTTATAATTTTTTACTTTATTTGAATTGTTTTAAATGTTTAAAAATACCTTTATTCATTTTTAAATTCTAAAAAAATATGGAAGGATCAATTGATATTTTGACAAATATTGGTGACCTCATTTATTTTTCATTTCCAACTTTACTTTTTTTTCTTTATTTTTGGTTTATTTTGTCTATTTCTTTTAATTTTAAAAATATTTTCTGACTTTAAAAAATTACCAAAAATTTCATAAAAATGTTTGAATTCATTTCTGATTTTCTCTATGGTCTTATTTAATTTTTCTTGATTAATTTTAACATAGTTGCTATTTTTCTCTCTTATTTTCATTTTTAATCATTTTAAAAAACCTCTTCTTTTATTTTAAATACAATTTTATTTCCATATATATTCTGGCTGATCTTGGATTGAAGTTTGGATTATGAACTTTATTAACATCATTGGATCCATGGTGTTGAGTCTAACTCCATAAAAATGGGTGAATGATTTTAATAATAGTTTGATTAAATTTTTGGTTTAAATGTGGTTTATTCATTTCTCCTTCCCTCTTCATCTTATCCCATTCTTATTGTACTAAATATTGTTGGAGCATGATTTATATATCATGTCTCAAAACATGAGGTGCATAGATTGATATTGACCGGTCTCAAAATAGGTGTGACTTCTATATAAGTCCACATACGATTGCTGAACATAACGCTAAACTTTGTCCTGATTTAAGAAAATGATCATCCGTGGCCCAAACCTATGTTTGCAAGGCCAAGTATGTTAATTTGAACCCTTTGATCCAATAACCTTGAGATACATTGTTAGGAGGCTTTGGTTCTACCAATCCTCTAATGGAACTTCATCAATTTTGGTTAAAGTGGTTCACTTAAACATCATTGATCATTAAGTGTTATTTTGAGAATTCTTAAATGGATGATATACTTGACAAAAAGAAAATGCAACTTGTTGTTGAGAGGCTTTGGTTCTACCAATCCTCTAATGAGTTCCAAATGCAAGTTTCAAGATGGTCATCCAACTAACCACTAATTCCTAACAATTGACTTTATTTTTATGCTTTTATTTTATGCTTTTACTTTATGTACCATTTACTTTAGCATTTACATTTTATGCTCTTTTCATCTTTGCTCACTTGAGCCTCTATCTTCATGTCATTTTTATTTTGCTCACTTGAGCTTTTTATTTCCTTTTGAATATACCTAACAATCAACTTAAACCCTAAAAAACTTTAATGTTACTCGGACTACTTGGTTACTATCCTTGGCACTATGGAGATTGTGAACTTCTTGGACTTATGATTAGAAGCTTTAATCTACCTTGAGACCTTGTAACTTCAATTGTTATTTTGTCTGAAGTTCTTGGGGTTTACCTCAAGACATTGGGTTATTTGTTTGTTTTATGTATAGGTTATTGTGATTACATGCTTTGTCTGTGATCTGGAATTCATCTGTATACAGCTGTTACTTTGCCCAATTTTGGTGAAGACTTAATGCAATTGAAGTTTGGTATTCTTAAGATATTTATTAATTGTTTTCTTGGTTTCAAATCCAAAGGATGGAATTCTACATTGACTCATTATGTCATGTGTTGTCTTCTTGTTTGGTTAGATGGCCTTTCTCTTTAGCTTTTAACTTATGCTTTAGGATAGTCTCTTCATCTCCTCCCATCTTCTTTAATTTCAAAAATATTCTCCCTCCTTTTGAAAAATCTTCTTGTTTTTTAAAACTTGAACACTTTCGTAATAAACTTGGACTTACGTCCATGTATTTTAAAAAATTATTTCTTAATAAAATTTCAATCAACTTAACAATACCTTGACATTTTTTGTGAGAAGACTAAAAGTCAATGAATCTCATTCAAACTATTTTTCCATTTGGGCTTTTATCTTTAAAAACATTTCTCAAAAATTAGACTCTTGTCAATCCTTGTAGTGATGCAAACAACTACACTTCTATAATATGTAGTGAAGTGAGATATTTTCCACTTGGGTGTCGAGTGATGCATTGTTGATTTTAAGATCCAAGCCATATCCTCCACTTTGAGATGACGTAAATTCTCCTTTCTCATAATTGTGGGTAGTAAGTATGTTTTCCACACGGACGATGACAACGATGTCTTGTCTCCTAAAATTAACCAACACACTTGTGTTTTAAATTTTTTAAAGAGGAACTACGAGTACCCTGATCCCCTATTGCACGGAAGGTGGTACGTAGGCACTAAAGGCCCTCAACCGCGCCGGGTGCAAAAAAAATTATAAAAAATAATACTTCTTTTCTCATCACCATAATCTATTTTTTATACAACATTTTATAGCCAAAATATACAGATTTTACAAAGAGGTTCCTGCGGAGTACCGTAGATGTTTAGGGTGCTAAGACCTCCATGTTTTACCCTAAAATTTTCCCTCCCATTTTCACTCAAGACATTCCTCTAGAGGTTCTCAATTGCTCAAGGATGACCAATAATTGACCAGACAAGCTCTCCTCCTAAGGCAATGAACCCCCAACTAGGGTTTCCATTTTCATCAAGATGTTTTAACTCCAATGGTTTCAAATTATTTTCATGGTCCTAATATGTCCTCAAGATCTTCCATGCCAAATTTCATGCCTTGAACAATAAGTTTGCTCAGTCAATTGCTCAAGTATTGGAAAATCAACTGTACTAGGTCAAAAGTCAACTGTGGCCCAAATACAGTCAAACTTCAATATTTTTGGTCAACGTAAACATTTTGAAGTAATATCCATCATTTTTTCAAGGTTTGATCATGATTCCTCAAGAAATGCTCCTAACTCATAAAAAGTCAAAAAGGGCAAATTAGGGTTTCTATAGGAAAAGTCAACCAAACTTTGACCAAGCATTACTTTCTCATACTTTATCAGAAATTTTCTAACCAAGGCTAATTTTGAAGAGAATCCAATTCCCTAAAACTCCTCTTCAGCCCTCAAGGTCAAGAAATGCATCAATCAAAAGATACAAGTTCATACATTATAGGTCCTTTCAAAAAGTCAACAAAAACACATTTTGCGTCAAAGCTCTTTACATGAACATGGAAGATGCAATTAAGGTGAAACAAAAGGATTGTTTAGAGGACATCCTAAGCTCTCTAAAAAGTCCAAGAACACCCTCTTAGGGTTAAAAACGAGAGAGATATGCATTGCTAAAGTTGACCAATTTTTGGAAATGTGCATGAAGTAAATAATGACCAAGCTTGAATTTTTTCCAAATGGGCCCATGTTTTCATGCTAGAAACTTGTTCCTAACATGTCCCACAACCCCTGAGCTCACTCATACATTATTTCATTATTTTTATTATTTGTTTTGATTTTTTTATTCATTAAATTCAAAATAAATCAAATAAAATAGTGAAATAATAAAATAAAATCCAAGATTTGTTTTTATGACCACATAATGAGTCTATAATCAGCTGGAAAATCAAATATTTCGTGCAAGGGATGATTGGAACAAAAAGAGCATCATTTGGCCTATTTTAGAAAGTTAAAATATCCATGGAAAATCAAATCTTTTTCTCCATAATTCTCCAAGATTGCATCCAGATTTATTGACCTAATTAATTCCATTATATACTCATAACATTCCCAGACCAAAAAAAGAAGGGCTGGCCGCACAAAATTGACACAAGAAACTCCAAATTTTTGTTAAAAAGTGGCAATCAAATTTTGGTTTACATGGAGATTCATAGCATTTTGAAGGTTGCAATCAATTCCTAGGAACATTTGGAAGCTAATTGGACCCTTCTCATGCGTCAAAGCATCCAGAACAAGCATCTACAACATCACAGTTTGCCTCTGGTTTTTTGAATTCGATTTTGATAATATATGCATTATAAATGAACTTTGAGTATGTATTCATGTTTATATGATCATTTAGAATGTGTTTGAATGATTAATTGCTTGTTTTGATGCATATTTGACCACTTGCCATCGTTAGGGTTTCAAGGTCCGTTTTGGGGTTTTTCATTACAGGCGAAATTAGGCCAAAAGAAGAATACCATTGTATTCACGAGATCAAACCCAGTTGATCCATGTATTTACAATAAATTTATATTGCTTGGTTGAGATTTTGGAAATATGCAGGTTTTTAGCAACAATTATATCTGTAGGTAAAAGTCTCTAGGCTAAAACGACAGCCCACTGAAGAAGACGATGGCGTGGCATCTCAGGATTTGGCCATTTGAATTGCGCGTGTTTTGTCTTATATATTGACCCTTTATTGCATATATGATATTGTGTTTGTTTTATATAACAAATGTGAAGTTAGCTCAGATGGCAAGGCTGGAGGGACTTAAGGCACGCGCGTGTGGGAGGTCAGGGGTTCGACCCCTGCCTCCTGCATATCATTATTTCCTAACATTTATTTCCAGATCCCATGTGTTGTTGCTCAATATGCATACCATAAGCCTCATCATCATCACCATCAGATCTGCATGGCGCCAGATCCAACGCTCCCAACAGGCAGTCCCCACCATGGATCTCCAAGAGGCAGCAACACCAGATCCAGCGCACGGGGTATTGGGCTTGTGAATCTGGGCTTGGCAAATTCCACTTTGCACCCCCCAAATGCTTCAATATCAGGCCCATTATTTTTCCTTTTTATTTATTTAAATTCTCTGTTTTTTTTAATTATTTCAAAAAAATCATTTTTTTATTTAATCATAAAAATTAGTAAAATCACAAAAAATAGGATTTAGTTTTTTTATTAAAAATTAATTTTTGTAAATTAATTTAATGTAATTACTTTGATTTGTTTCTTTAAAATAAAATCAATTAGAACCTAGGTTTAATTGCAAAATCTTTTTCTTCAAAAAATATCAAAAATATTAGTTTTTTATTCAGAATTAATTTTTTATTATTGATAATTTCTCCAATTAATTAATGTAATTAGCTTTAATTTATTGTCATTAATTAAAATTAATTGGAAGATTAGGTTAGATTTCAAATCTTTTTCATAAGAATCCTAAAAAAATATTTTCCATGAGCAAATTAGATTTTTTTTAGGGTTTTGAACCTTTTTCCAGTTTTGATTCTTGCGCGTTATTCTTTTTCCGTTCGATTAATTATTTTATTGATATAATTGCGCCCAGTTTGTAATAGTTCAATTAGGGTTTATAATTTACGCACTTTACTTTTCAGTCATTAATTATGCAATTTCCCCAAGGCCCTGTAATAGTTAGGAACTTTATTTTTTCCGTAATTTATTTTCCCGCAGGATAAAGTGATTAGATGTATGCTAATAGGATTGCATGAAAGATAACAATTAATTGAACATAGATAACCCTAAATGCGCAAGATAAATGAACAGAATCAAGCACACTTGCACATACTCACCCCTAGGATATCTCCCACTTGGTTGCCTCGGAAAATAACTGTCATAATTCTCGAAACGTGAGAATTATTAGTGGCTGTCCTTGAGTCTAAGAGATCACTAGTCCCTCGATGACCCTCTCGACTGCTGCCTCGGTTAAAAAAGTGATCTTAAGGCTTTATGATAGTTACTAGGAGTTCTTGCCCAGTTGCCTTTAGTGATCGTACGTCCCTTTCGATAGTCCCTCAAACATCCAACGACTAGGGTTACCTACTCACTAATAGTAGGATAGCACTGTCCAAAGGATAGGAGGAAAAGAACAAACTTTTTTTCGAGTAGGTAGATAACTGTTAGGTACTCGCTCAAACAATTCTTTTTATACACCACACTTTCAAATAATTTTCAAACAAGGTTTCAAAACACTTTATTACACTCTCGAGGACTGATACGAGAGTTACCATAAAGCAAACAAACTTTTCAAAACAAACAAAAACGAAAGAAATTTTCAAAAATGAGCAAGTACCTAAGAGCTCGTGGAAAACCACGGGTGGAAAGGGTGATAATACCTTCCCTTTTCCATAATATACCCCCTTACTCAGAAATCTCGAAAAAAGTCTTTTTCTGTTCTTTTCACCCTTTCCTTTGTTGGATAAAAGAAAAGTCGGTGGCAACTCTTGCTTACCGCAACATTTGCGAATACAAATGCAAAACTAGTATAATAGTGGGTTCTACCACCGTATCACAGAACTGGCGACTCTACTAGGGAAATGTAAAAAGTGGGGTTTACCTTAGGGTCTAGATCATTTTAAACTTGCTTCTTTATCTGTTTGTTTGCTTTAATTTTAAGGGTATTGTTTGGGTTATTATAGATCCTACACCTGGATCTGGGGAAACCCTTTTAGGTCAGTAACAATAGATCATGGAAACTGTGCGGGGTATACCGACATGGTTGAAGCGATGGCTACGTTGATGCGACACTTTGGTTGGTATGGTAGCCCTTGAGTTAACCAAGGAGAATAAGGGGCCGCCGCGTGGTGTCATGAAGCGTCAACTGACCTTAGAACCTTTAAAGGACGTAGTGAGATGGCCGTCTTTGGTGTATTCCCAAAGTCGGAAGATACTCGATGCTACACTCATTGAGACTTGACTCTTGAGTTTTGTTTGGTTGCGAGTCATTCGCCTATCGAACGAAGCTTGTGGGAAAGGTCAGTGATATTGAGATCCCTTAGAACCCGGTTACTATTTATAGGACAAGTTGAACCAATCCAACTTCAAGAGGGTATGACCTTAAAACCCATACAAGCCTTAAACATAATGTCTTTGTGTGATTTTCTTGTGTTTGCTATATATGTGATTTCTTAGCATAATCATGACATCATAACATGACATATCATACTAACCATTTCAAGGATTTTCTAGGGCTTATCTTTGTCTTATTTTGTAGGACATGACATCTGCTCGCAGGAACACTATCCAGATCAACCTTGTGAAAGTGCACCCTCAACTCAAGGACTTAGAATCCAGGATTCCTGAAAGTTCTCCCTTCACTGAAAAACATGGTCGACTTCTCAACTTGGTCACTTTAACCCCTGATGAAGAAATGTTGAAGGTGCTCTTTTAGTTCTTTGATCCGTTGCACCACTGCTTCACCTTCCCTGATTACCAGTTAGTGCCTACTATGGAGGAGTTTTCTTAATTATTGGGGGTACCTATCCTTAATCAGCTACCATTCAACGGTACAGAAAGAGACCCAAATCCTGAAGAGATTGCTCAAGCTCTATCTTTACAATGGTCTGATGTAGTGGAAAATTGGGAAACCAGAGAAGATGTCCAAGGATTTCTGGCTAAGTTCCTATTTGAGAAATCCCACTATTTTTGGATAACTTGGATTTACAAGCTTTTGAGGAGGTGTTATCCCTTCTCATCTATGGGATGGTACTATTCCCTAACACGGACCAACTCATAGATGTGAATGTGGTTAAGATTTTTCTGCCGCATAATCCAGTGCCTACTTTGCTTGGAGATATTCTACACTCTCTGTATACTCGCACTCTAAAGAGAAGAGGGACCCTTATGTGTTGCACTTATCTACTGGCTAGGTGGGTTATTTCGCACCTACCTCGGTCTGTCTTGAAGAACGAGCAGGGTATGAGATGGTCTCGTAGGCTGATGTCCCTTACACATTCAGACATTCATTGGTTTTTGCGATCCTCGAAGAATGTTACCATCATTGATCACTGTGGAGAATTCCCTAATGTCCCTCTCTTAGGCATTAGGGGAGAAATCACTTATAACTCTTGTTTGGCGTTACGACAGTTTGGTTACGCTAGAATGGATGGTCCTTACGACACACTTGTCCAAGGAATCACATTTGACTATGAGAATGATGTTCAAGGTTATCGCAAGAAGTTCATTCTAGCTTGGGGAATGATAAACCGAGTTGATAGCAAGATACTGAGGCATAAGAATTCCATCCCTCTTGAGCCTTACCTCAAGTGGGTGTGAGCTCGTGCTCAATGTCTTATGATGCCTTACCCTGCCATCTTACATATGATTATAGAGCCAGTTGTAGAGGGAGACACTCTGTACGTCGATCTTCATCATGACATGCCAACTGATCTTGAAGAGTTACAGAGGTCCTGGATCCAACTCAAAGAAGAATGAGACACTTTCGAAACCCAATTCTATGCCAGTGAGAAGAAGGTTCTAGAGCTCACCCGGTTACTTCACGAGGAAAGGAGTATAAATGCCTACATTTCACCAAAGAGGATGCATCGGTGGGAAGCTTGAGTTTTCTTTAGCGTAGATGGTTTTATTTTTCTTTGTTCCCTTGTGCCCAAAAGGCATTATTATGTTCAATAAAACATTTTAATACAATTAGTGTTTGTTCTCTTTCTGTTTAAGAAAATTTGAGTCTTAAAAATCCTTGAAAACATTGCATACATATATCATACATGTCATTGCATAAACAGGTTTCAAAGCAGGTTTCTCATCCTCTTGGCTGTTCATTTCAGCAATGGCTCTAGAACAAACTGTGAAGGACTTACAGACTCAGAATGCACAATTTCAGCAGATGATTATGGTTCTGGCCAAGGGGCAAGAGGAACTGAAAGCCCTGATTGTTAAAGACAAGACCAAGAAGCCAAGGAGGACAGCTGGTGTGGTAAGTCTGGGAAGGAGATTCAAAGGACCACTAAGGTAAGTGGTTGAGCTGAGATCTTCCTCCAAATAAGGAGACAACCAAGAGGGTAAGACAAGATAGGAAGACCCTAGTCCTTAAAAATCTGACAGTGAAACTAATCACAATGAAGAGCAGTATCCTCCGACCGACGAAAAGTACAAACAGCTGGAAGAGCGTCTGAGTGCATTGGAGGTTCAGAAAGTGCCTGGGCTGGACTTTGAAGAGCTGGGTTTGGTGTCTGGGATTTTCATCCCACCGAAGTTCAAGGTGCCAGTGTTTGCCAAATACGACGGGGTTTCATGTCCCAAAATGAACCTCCAATCTTATGTGAGGAAGATACAACCTCACACTGCTGACAGGGACTTATGGGTCCACTTGTTTTAGGATAGTCTGTCCGTAACTCAGTTAGATTGGTTCTACCAGCTGAAAAGAACCAACATTCATAATTGGGAAGACCTGGCTGCTGCTTTTTATAAGCAGTATCAGTACAACACAGACCTTGCTCCCACATGTACTCAACTTCAAAGTTTGGTTATGGGTTCAAGCGAGGGCTTTAAAGACTATGCTCAGAAGTGGAGGGACTTAGCAGGAAGAGTCCATCCTCCCATGTCAGATAGGGAGCTAATGGATATGTTTCTGAGTACCCTGTCTGGTCCATTTTTCAATCACCTGATTTGAAGCTCCTCGACCGAATTTACTAAATTAATATTGACAGGGGAAAAGGTGGAAGCTGTAATTAGGAGTGGTAAGATCCAAAAGGATGCATCCTCCAGTGTAGTAAGAAATCCATTTGCTAGGAAAAAAGAGGTTAGTGTTGTGTACAATCAAAGGAATCAGGACAGAACTGAACATTGTCTGGCGGTAGGGGCTGTTATGATCCCTAAACCTGCACCTGTTCAATAAAGGAACAATCAACCTAGAATAGAAAGGCCGGAAAGACAGTATACCCGAATAAACATGACTTTGTCTCAAGTCTTGCCATATTTACTGAAGTCTAATCTGGTAACGTTGAAGGAAGCTATGAAGAATCCCAACACTACCTCTCCCCTCTATAATCCAAATGCCCATTGTGCTTATCATTCAAAAAGTCTATGTCATGATACAAACGGTTGTTAGGCTTTAAAAAACAAGGTACAATACCTTCTCGAGGCGAAGGGAATTGAATTTGGGGCCCCATAGATTCCAAATGTTATCACTGCTCCTATGCCCAAGCACGACCGGGGTGTTAATGCTATTGAAGATGATGAGTTTGTTACTACTGTTGAAGAGCTTGTTACTCCTCTTATGACCGTTAAATGGAAATTATTGAAGGCCGATTTATTTTCGGGCTGCGACGAAGGTTGCCACTTCTGTATATCTCTACCAACTGGTTGTCATTTGTTAAAGGCAGGTGTTCAGCTCCTGATGGATGATAGAAAGATTTTGTTTGAGAAGAATCCCATTCCAACCATTTCTTACAAGGATGTTTCTATAATAACCATTTCCGCCAATCCTCCCAGGGTATCCACCAAAAGACCCGTCATGATTACATCTGTTCCGAAGGTTACTCCGCTGATAATTACTATGCCAGGGACAATCCCATACTCCTCGGACAAAACTGTTCCCTAGAACTACGGGGGTGACGTCTACTACCACGACATCAAGCAAGATTGGCTGGATGATAAAGACCAGGTCTCTGAGAATGTTGATCCCAACATTGTCAACATTTTTGGAACCAGAAAAATAACAAGAAGTGAAAGAGTATTCTCCCATGAGATTGCTCCTCGAAAAGGTGTTACTGGTCCTGTGATCATTCCTACTTTCGTTACTACTGATACTACTACTACAATTCCTGTGATTAACCCTGCTGACACCCCTATCACTGAGTCGACCGAGACTCGGGGCAAAGACATATTGATTGAGCCTGTCCAGACAAAGGCACAATCATTATCTATCCCAGAGGCTTCCAAGAAGGAGATGTAAGAAATTCTGAAAATTATCAAGAAAAGCGACTACAATGTGGTCTAACAGCTGGGGCAGACCCCTTCAAAGATCTCTATGCTAGCCTTTTTTTTATGCTCTGAAGCTCATGCGAAGACTCTAGTAAAATTTCTTAAAACTGCCCATGTGCCACAAGAAACCTCTACTGACCAATTTGAAGATTGTGTGGCCAGTTTGACGGCTGATAACAATATGGGCTTTTTTGATGTTGATCTGACTCCTAGAGGTAGGGAACACAATGATGCGTTGCATGTCTCTGTCGAATACAAGGGCACTAATTTGGCCCATGTCCTAGTAGATACTGGTTCATCATTGAATGTGCTGCCTAAGAATGCTCTAGACAGAGTAGACTGTGAAGGTTTGACCTTGAAGCCCAACAATATTATAGTGAGGGCTTTTGATGGTCCAAAGATAATGGTGCACGGGGAGGTGGACATCCCCATAAAAGTTGGTTCTTAGACTTTCGACTCTACCTTCTATGTGATGGATATCAGACCATCTTATTCTTGTCTATTAGGTCGCCCTTGGATTCATGGTGCAGGAGCTGTTACATCCACTCTACATCAGATGATGAAATACCCGGTCAAAGGGATAATTGTCACTGTACACGGGGAAGAAGAATACATGGTCAAACACCTAAATTCCTTCAGATATGTAGAAATGGATGGTGAGTTCATCGAGACTACGTGCCAGAATTTCGAAGAGGTACCTCAGACTCTGGCTGCAACTGAAATTGTCAACAATATGCCGAAGATCACCAGACCTCCCTTGAAGATGGCTTCTCTCAAGGATGCAAAAGTGGTTATCGAAGAAGGTGGGTCTACCATCTGGGGTTAGCTCCCTGATATTCCATACAAGATTGATAAATTTGGTTTGGGTTTCTCTTCAGGGGCTCAAAGGGCTGTTCGACATGCTCGTGCTGGAAGACCTCCCCTACGAATCAACAATCATGGGATCAACGCTCTAGAAGACATCGACAGTGACAATGACGTGGATAGCTGGATCTTCCCTACTACCAATGGTGGACCCAGTAACTGGACGGAAAAAGATTTTGTACCGATTACTTTTGTTTAGAAGTAATTGTCTTTCTTGTTTTTTTTTTATATGTAATAAACAATATAACTTTATGGCCACGTGTCTTATCCGGGGCACATCGGTTTATTTGTGAGGGTTATCATGTTCTATTTTCATATGGCATTAATAAAGAATTGGACGTTTATGCATACAAATTTTGCGCTCTCTATTTTTCTATTCTACTTTTCCTTTGTCTATACAGCTATGCTCTTACACACACTCACGTATCAAACTGCAGATCCATATCCACTATGGATCCCATTGACAACAGTTCTGCTATTTCCAGTTATGACTTTGAAAATCCGATCAACCAAGCCGAGGACGAAGGTGAGAAAGATTGTGAGGTACCTAGAGAACTTGCTAGGCTGTTACAACAGGAAGAGAGGGCTATACAGCCTCATGAAGAGCCAACTGAGACAATAAACTTGGGCACAGAGGAAGATAGAAAAGAAGTAAAGATCGATGCAAATCTGAGGCTTAATGTCAAACAGAGGTTGATACAAATGTTGCATGATTATGTCGAGATCTTTGCCTGGTCATATGAATACATGCCAGGACTGGATACATATATTGTGGTTCACCGTCTGCCAACTAAAGAAGATTTCCCTCAGGTAAAGTAGAAGGTCTGTCGCATGCGCCCTGAAATGTCAGAGAAGATCAAAGTAGAGGTTATGAAACAGTTCAACACTGGGTTCTTCGCTGTTACCTCTTATCCCCAATGGGTTTCCAACGTAGTTCTGGTGCCTAAAAAGGACGATAAGGTACGAATGTGTGTGGACTACAGAGATTTGAATAGGGCAAGCCCTAAAGATGACTTTCCGCTCCCCCACATCGACGTTCTGGTTGACAACACCGTACAACACAAGATCTTTTCCTTCATGGATGGTTTCTCTGGTTATAATCAAATCAAGATGGCACCCGAAGATATGGAGAAGACAACCTTCATCACGCAATGGGGCACTTTCTGCTACAAAGTGATGCTGTTTGGATTAAAGAATGTTGGGGAAACCTATCAGCGAGCCATGGTAGCTTTGTTTCATGACATGATTCACCATGAGATAGAGGTCTATATGGATGATATGATAGACATATCTCAAACTGAGGAAGAGAACCTTGATCATTTACAAAAGCTGTTTGATAGGTTGAAGATGTACAAGCTGAGGCTAAATCCGAACAAGTGCACCTTCGGGGTAAGGTCTGGTAAACTTCTAGGTTTCGTTGTTAGTGACAAGGGTATTCAGGTGGATCCTGCAAAAGTAAAGGCTATACAAGAGATGCCGGCTCCTCACACTGAGAAGGAGGTTAGAGGCTTTTTGGGACGAATAAGTTACATTGCCAGGTTCATTTCCCATCTAACTGCTACTTGTGATCCAATCTTCATACTCCTGAAGAAAGATCAATTGGTAAAGTGGAATGGCGAATGCCAGACTGCATTCGAAAGAATCAAAGAATACCTTTAAGAACCACCAATTTTGATGCCTCTGTTTGAAGGAAGACCTTTGATAATGTACTTAATAGTGTTAGATAATTTAATATGGTGTGTGTTGGGGCAGCATGACGAGTCTGGTAGAGAAGAGCACGCAATATACTACCTTAGAAAAAAGTTTACCGACTGTGAAACAAGATACTCACTGCTCGAGAAAACTTGATGCGCTTTGGCATGGGCTGCTCACCGACTGAGATAGTATATGTTGACCCAAACTACTTTGTTGGTATCTAAGATGGATCTGATCAAGTACATCTTCGAGAAGTCTGATCTCTCCGGAAGAATAGCAAGATGGCAAATGATCTTGACCGAATATGATATCTAATACACGACCCAGAAAGCAATCAAGGGAAGCATATTAGCTGATCATTTGGCTCATCAGGCTGTGGATGACTACCAGTCCATGAACTTTGAATTCCCGAATGAGAATATTATGTTAGAAACTGACTATGAAGAACCTAGACTGGATGATGGACCTTAAGAAGGATCCCGATGGACTATGGTTTTTGATGGAGCCTCAAACGCACTCGGCAATTGCATTGGTGCTGTAATTATCTCTCCTGGAAGCTGTCATACTCCTTTCACTGCCAGATTATGTTCAACTGTACCAACAATATGGCAGAGTAGGAAGCATGCATCATAGGTCTCAAAGCTGCTATTGACCTAATTTTGTACCCCAAAATTTTCCCTCTCATTTCTCAAGGATTGTCTTACAAGATCTGCTATGACGTCAAGTTTGCAGCACTCATACATCAATTTAGACTTGGAATTGGCACAAGGGAAAAATGGTCAATTGCATATTAGAAAGTCAAACTTTGACTTTTTGGTCAACATTACATTCCAAAGTTCAAATCTCATCAAGACATTCAAGAATATCAAGCTTGATCATCAAGTCAAGAAAGTCAAAAGTCAACTTGAAAAGTCAAGATTTCCAAGACTTAGAAATTTTCTAAGTGTTTTTATACATGATAATTTCATCACTTCATGCCATTCTTTCACCAAGATGCAAGACAGTTCAAGGGAAACTTTCAAAATGAAAGTTGTAGATCTTCATGATACCTACATCATTGCTTTACACAACTTCTCCTAGAAGTGCTTGGATTTTGAGTTATAAATTCATGAATTCATGACATTTTCATTTAACACTTAGAGAAATTTTCAACAGATTTTGGTCAGGATTTTACCCCAACTTCTTGGCATTTTTTCACATAGTTCTAAGATGATTTTGTCAAAACGGCCAACATGAAAGTTATAGAGGATGTTTCAAGCTTTCCAAAACATCCAAGAGCATAAATTTATCATACTTGAGCTAGGAGATTCAAGGGCTTGAAGTTGGCCATCCATCTTTGAATTGCAAGTCATTCTAAGTGAAGAACACATAACAAAACTCTCATGATTTGCTGCATAATCTTATGTTGCAGGCTTCTTTGCTTGCAAATCTCATCATAATTTAATTCTTACACCCACTCTTGAGCTATTACCCAAGTGTTTAAACCATTGTCCAAAATATCTTTCCATTTATGGCATAAAGGCAACATTGTTATTCTTGAAAAGCAAGCTTTTTGTACAAAGTTTGTCTTGAGCCCATACCTTGCTTGTTGTTGATTATACTCAACCATAAATCATGGAAAGTAGCTCCTCTATACCAGAAACTTTGGTACTTCACCTTGGGACTATGGAGTATTTGACTTAGTTTGATCTTTGTAATCCAACCAAACCATAACATGTTGTCTTATAAACCTAATCAGATCATATGCACAAACCCCTTGCCTATAAATAGAAGAAGCATTTGCAAGAGAAAGAGGTTGAAAAAAGGTTAGAAAAATAGAGAGAAAAGCCAGAAGTCTTGTTGTAAACTAGCCATCAAAAACCATAAAAGTCCACAAAACTTCCACTCTTGAGTTTTAAAGTCCAAACCTTTGAACCTCTCATACCTTGCAAGTTATGTCCAACCATCTAAACACCTCACATACATCACCTATAAATTGTCCAAACTCAAGAACAAGCTTCTGCAACACCTTTGCTCTCTCTTCCAAAGTTCAAGAACAGTCAAAACAACAACTCAAACTCAGAACATAAGATCTAGCTCCAAGGTAAGTTTCTTAACTTTAGTTCTTCATTTCAAGCATCATTAGTAATTCATTTTTTAAAGACAAAGTGTAGTAACCATTGTCCTTGAAGCTAACCTTTTGTTTATATTCCACTCTTTTCATTATGTGTTGAAAACTAACCCATGTATGCAGCAAAACAATGTTGAAGTAGAAAAAAAGACAGTAGCCTTATGAGTCGATACATATTGCTTTATAGGCCCAAAATAGAAGAAAAAACAGTGTATGAGTCGATGCAAAGCACATATGAGTCGACACATGCAGTGTATGAGTCGACATATACTATTATGTATCGACTCATACTGAGTTGATTTAGAAATACAGAGGCAAGGAAAGTTATGTGTCGATGCATGTGAGCTTGTGTCGACACATAATGGTTCAAGATGCATTTTTCCTTCTTTTTACACTGTTTTTACGTTTCCTTCATGGTTATTCAATATGGTTGTAATATTTAAGTTCCTACTTCATCCCCATTTGTAAATTGTACCCTCATCCCCTAAACGATGTAATAGCGTAGGACTTTATTTTCCGCAATTTAACGCTTTCAAATACAAATGTTAGTACCTAGGGTGTGTATGGAAAGACATAAAATCAACAATTAGATAACCCTAATACAATAAAAAACAAGCATGCAAATCAAACACATTATTCACACATGCACCTTTAAGGTTAACTCCACTTGTTGCCTAAAAAATGGCCATATTACGCATGTGAGGTATCATAGCAAAAACAAGCAAAAATACAAGATCATAGTCCCTAAAGAAAAATGCTAAGATACCTTGCAACATTGCTAATCATGGTTATACGATGACCCACGTCCGTCCCGCTTACATCCAAAGATAGGGTTACTTACCAAATCAATGGTAAGATAACAATGTCAAAGGAAAGAAGAAATGAACATGAAAGACTTTTGAGTAAGTAGAATGCTCCTAGTTACTTGCTCCATTTCAAAACAAACATCCTTGCTATTTTCAAAAATAATCACCTACACTTTCAAAAAACACCTTTCAAACTTGAAAACATTTTCAAAAGATCAACACTTTGTATACATTCTTACGAACGAGAATCATTACAAAGTTTGCCTAAACGATGGCGCATTTTCAAAATACTTTAAAAAAACCACACAAAGCACGATTTCAAACAAAAGCAAGTGATCTAGCAAGTAACTAAGATCCCATGAAAAACCAAGGATGGAAAGGGTGTTAATACCTTCTCTTTTCATAATTTACCCCCCGAACTCAAGAAATAATCTCAAAGGTCTTTCCTGTGCTTTTTCACCTTTCCTTTTGGATAAAAGAAAAGTCGGTGGCGACTCTTATTAACCGCAACATTTGCAATAAAACGCAAAAAATCCAAGTCAGTTCTCCCACCGTATCACAGAACTAGCGACTCTGCTGGGGAATAATTCTAAAAGTGTGGTTACCTTAGGGTTAGATCACATTTACTTGCTTTCATTGTTTGACTTGTATGCTTTACATTATGGTTCTTTGTTTGGGTTTGAATCCTCTACCCAGATTTGGGATACATTATAGGTAAGTAGCAATATGTTGTGGAAACTGTGTGGGGTATACCGACATGGTCTAAGCAATAGCTACGTTAGTGCGACATATTTGTGGGTACCGGTAGCCCTTGAGTAGTCAAGGAGAATACGGGGCCGCTGAGTGATGTCATGAAGCACTAATGAATATTTAGAACCTTTACTTGACCAACTTGGCCTTTAGGACGTAGTGAGATGACCGGCTTTGGTGCAGTCCGAAGTTGGTAGATACTCGATACTACACTCATTGAGGTTTGGTTTTTTGGGATATTTCGGTCACCATTAAAGAGGCTTGCGCTGAAACAATGCTCGAGAAAACAAATCATTGATATTGAGCTCCTTAGAACCCGGTTACTATTACTAGGACAGGTTTGAGCCAACTAAACTTAAAGAGGGTACTTACCTATGAGAATCCATGAAAGCCTAAACCTAAGGACTTGTTTGCTTTTTTTGTATATATCAACTTGTACATGACATCATAAACATCATAACATCATACTCATACTCACTAACCATTTCAAGGATTTTGGGATATATCTTTGTTCTATTTTGTAGGACATGGATTCTATTCGTAGGAAAACCATTCAGGTCAATCTCGTAAGGATCCTTTCTCAACTCAAAGAGTTAGCATTAAGGATTCCTGAAAATTCTCCATTTACCGAAAGACATGGTCGCCTACTAAACTTGGTCACTTCCAACACTGATGAAGACATGATGAAGGGGCTCTTTCAGTTCCTTGATCCCATACACCATTGCTTCACATTTCCCGATTATCAACTTGTGCCAACTTTGGAAGAATTCTCCCGACTCTTGAGGATTCCAATTCTCAATCAACTACCTTTCAACGGTATGGAAAGAGATCCAAAGCCAGAAGAGATTGCTCAAGCTCTACATTTGCAACCATCTGATATCACAACTAACTGGGAAACAAGGAGTGTTGTCAAAGGTTTCCTAGCAAAGTTCTTGTTTGAGAAAGCCCAAAACTGTTGGAACTCTTTGGATTTGCAAGACTTTGAGGAAATTGTGGCTCTCCTCATCTATGGGATGGTTTTATTTCCAAATCCTGACCAACTCATAGATGTGAACACCGTCGAAATCTTTATTTCTCGTATCCCAGTTCCTACTTTGCTAGGGGACATCCTACATTCTTTTCACACTCGCACCATGAGGAAAAGAGGTATCCTTATGTGCTGTACTCCTCTTTTGGAAAGATGGTTTATTTCGCATCTTCCCCAATCTGTATTAAAGAATGAGCCAGGTTCAAGGTGGTCACATAGGTTGATGACGCTCAGACATTCAGATATTCATTGGTGTTCCTGCTCTTTGGAGAATGTTACTATTGTCGACCGTTATGGAGAATTCCCTAATATACCTTTACTTGGCATTAGAGGAGGTATCACCTACAACCCTTTCTTAGCCTTAAGACAGTTTGGTTACGCCCGAAGGGATGGTCCCCATGAGATGCTTATTCAAGGTTTGGTATTTGACTACGAGAGCGACAATCAAGGTTATCGTCAGAGGTTTATCCGAGCCTGGAGGATGTTGAACAAGGTGGATAGAAAGACGCTAGGACACAAGAACTCCATTCCCCTCGAGCCTTACCTTAAATGGGTGCGATCTCGTGCTCACAAACTCGTGATTCCTTATCCCTCCATCTTACCAGTCATTGTGGAGCATGTGGTCGAAGAGGATGTTCCCTATACTATCCTCCATCCGGACATGCCTACCTCTCTCAAAGACTTACAAAAGGGTTGGGTCCAGCTGAAGGAAGAACGAGATACTTTCGAGGCCCAATTCTATGCTAGAGAGAAGAGAGTCTTGGAGCTTACGAAGCAGTTACAAGAAGAGAAAAGTGTGAACACTTATCTCGCGCCAAAAAGGATGCACTCAGTCTTTTTATCTTAGAAAGCTATTTTGTAAGCCCAAGAGGCATGATGTAACCTTTCTTGTTTTGTATAATGAAAATTAACGTTCGTTCATCCTGTTGTCTACACAAATTTAAATTTCATTAGTCCTTGAAATCATTTGCATGAACATATTCCATGCATCATAACATGACAGGTTTTCACATAACAAGTTTCCTTATCTTTCTGCTGTTTATTTCAGCAAGATGGATCTAGAGAAAACTGTGACGGAACTCCAAGCCCAGAATTCTCAGTTTCAGGAAGCTCTACTCGCCCTAGCCAAGGGGCAGTAAGATATGATGGCTTTACTGGCCGTTAAGAAGAAGCCAAAGAAGAAAGCTTTACTCAACATGGGTAGAATATTCAAGGAGACAATCTGTCAAATCCCAGTCGAAGAAGATTCATCCGAAGAGGAAGAAAACCATATTGGTGAGGTCAAGAGTACTCAGGATGACCGTATCAATGATCAAGTATCTGATGATGATTATTTCAACGAGCAGTAACCACCCGCTGGTATCAAATACAAGCAGTTAGAAGACATATTGAAAGCTGTTGAAATCCAAGCCGTCCCCGGCTTAGATTTTGATTATTTGAGTTTGATCTCTGGGGTAATCATTCCCCACAAATTCAAAGTACCAATCTTTGCAAAGTACGATGGGGTTTCTTGTCCCAAACTCCGTTTGAAATCTTATGTACGCAAGATACAGCCGCACACCACTGATAAGAAGCTCTGGGTTCACTTTTTCCAAGAGAGCTTGGCTAGAACGCAACTTGAATGGTTTTATCAATTAGATGGCTCTCGTATCAACACTTGGGAGGATCTAGCTACTGCCTTCTACCATCAGTATCAATACAATGCCAACTTGGAGCCAACAAGGGTTCAGTTACAAGATATGACCATGGGAAAGAATGAAGGATTTAAGGAATATGCATAAAAGTGGAGAGACCTTGCTAGTAGAGTCCAACCTCCCTTATATGATAGGGAGCATATCGACATGTTCATGGGCACTTTATCTGGTCCTTTCTTTAATCTATTGGTTGGCTGCTCTTCTTCTAGTTTTACCGAACTAATCTTAACCGGTGAAAGAGTGGAAAGTGGCATCAAAAGTGGGAAGATCTCTGTGGCATCTACCTCCACCATCAATCCTATCAAGAAACCTTTTGCTGCAAAGAAGGAAGTTAATGTTGTGTATGGGGCAAGGGCCCATACCAAGAAGAATGATCATCTGTCTGTCAATGTTGTCCGAATCTTCAATCCAACTCCTACTCCAAGAACATCCGCAAATCATCAACGTTTTGAAACTCTAAGAAGACAATTTACAAAGTTAGGCATGTCAGTGTCTCAAGCCCTTCAACATTTGCTCAAGGCTAATTTAGTGACGTTGCGCTATCCTCCCGCCAACCCTAACACCTCGTCACCAAAGTATAATCCAAACGCTAAATGTTCTTACCATTCAAACAACCCCGAGCACAAGACTGACCAGTGCTGGGCCTTGAAGAAAAAAATCCAGGATTTAATTGATAACAAAAATATTGAATTTGATCCTCCTCCAATGCCGAATGTAATTACCGCTCCATTCCGAAGCATGACAAAGGTGTTAATGTTGTCGAAGATACAATTTTTGTTACCTCTGTTGAAGATTTGACTACTCCACTGAATATAATTCCAGAACAATCTATTGAAAGCTAGGATCTTCCATGGCTGTAAAAAAGACTGTGTGTGCTGTACAAGACGACTTGATGAATGTGAAGGGCTGAAGAAAGGCATACAACGCCTGATGGATAGCCACGAAATTCTGTTTGAAAAGACTCCATTTTCCAAGAGTTTGATTAACAAATGTGAAGACCTCTTCATTATTACCATCTCAAACAAACCTATTAGGATCACCTCCAAAGGTCCTATTAGGATTTCAAATGAACCCACCATTGCTCCATTAATAATTACCAATCCAAGACCAATTCCTTACTCTTCAAACAACGCGGTACCATGGAATTACGGTGCTGAGGTGTTCTATCATGGGATTAAACAAGATGTCTGGATCAGAGAAGAAAAAGATGATGATATCAGCAACATAGCTGGCTCAAGCAAAGTAACTAGAACTGGGAGAATATTCTCACCCAATATCTCACCTCCAGTAGCTACAAAGACGCCCATCCACATTATTGTCGCCAAGCCAAGTACCAAGACAAAAGGGAAAAGGAAGGTTATTGATCCTGATATGATTGAAGTACCCTCCAAGGACGTAACTGATGAAGAACCCTCCGCTCGCGAGATGGACGAGATTTTAAAGATCATAAAAAGAAGCGACTTCAAGATTGTAGAACAGTTGGGGCAAACCCCCTCTAAGATTTCAATGTTGTCATTGCTGCTTTGCTCTGATGCCCATGCTCGAATGTTAATCAAGTTCTTGAAAAAGGCTCATGTCCCCCATGAGATAACAACAGACCAATTTGAGAATTGTGTGGCTAGCCTGACAACTGATAATGGCTTGGGGTTTTCAAATGTTGACTTAACACCTCTCGAGAAGAATCACAATAAAGCTTTACATGTTTCTATCGAGTGTAAAGGGACTACCTTAGCACATGTGCTAGTCGACACTGGTTCTTCTCTGAATGTATTACCCAAGGGGGCGTTAGACCGTCTTGACTGTGAAGATTTAATCTTGAAGCCAAGTGATATCATCGTAAGAGCTTTTGATGGATCAAAGAGGACTGTTCGTGGGGAAGTAGATCTTCCAATCAAAGTGGGCTCCCAAATCTTCAACTCCACGTTCTATATTATGGATATTCACCTTGCCTATTCTTGTCTGTTAGGTCTCCCGTGGATTCATAAAGCTGGGGCAGTGACCTCAACCCACCATCAGAAACTCAAATATCCAGTCAAGGGAAGAATAGTCACCGTCTATGGGGAAGAAGAGTTTATGGTGATCCACCTTAACTCTTTCAAGCATGTAGAGATGGACGGAGAATTCATTGAAACCCCATGTCAAGCCTTTGAGGTCTTACCTCCGATGATTGCTGCTACTAAATGTTCTTTTGATGAGTCCAAAGCTGTCAAGGCCATACCAAAGATGGTTTCAGTCAAAGATGCATGCGTGGCAATTGAAGAAGGAAACTGTGATACTTGGGGGAAACTCCTCGATATCCCTGTTAAAACGGATAAGTGTGGGTTGGGCTTCACTAGCAAAGCTCAGAAGGAAGTGAGGCATGCTCGTGCTGGAAAGCCACCTCTTCGCATTAGAAGCCATGGAGTCAACGCCGTGGGTGATCATGAAGAAGAGACTACAATTGAAGAGTGGGTGTATCCAACTACTACGGAGCTGAAGAATTGGCATACAAAGGACTTTGTGCCCATCTCCTTCATTGAGGAGTAATCTACTTGTTATTGCTTTTCTTTCAATTCAAGAACGTGTTGTCTGTAATATTTTAACAATGACTTTTCAGCCATTTTCCTGGCCCGGGGCACTTTGGTCCATTTGTCAAGCGTTTTATTTATGTTCATCTAATCATATGATTATTCAGTACATTGGACTCTTTTGAATTCAAATATCCGTGTTCATTGTCTTTCTTTTCTTACAAATACATTTTTCAAAAAAATATCCATGTATCTTACATGCACACACACACTCTTGAAGGTCCACATCCACTCTGGATCCTATTGCCAATGACTCTACTATTGCCGACTATGATTTTGAATGTCCTATCAACCAAGCCGAAGACGAAAGAGAGGAAGATTGTGACATACCGGGAGAACTTGCCAGACTTCTATTACAAGAGGAAAAAGCTATTCAACCGCATGAAGAGTCAGTTGAAGTTATCAACCTGGGTACTGAGTCAGATAAGAAGGAAATCAAGATCGGCTCTAACTTAGAAAGCAGTGTCAAGAGCAGGTTGGTTCAAATGTTGCATGATTATGTGGAAGTTTTTGCTTGGTCTTATGAAGATATGTCCGGGTTGGATACCGACATTGTAGTTCATCGTCTGCCGACAAAAGAAGACTGTCTTCCTGTCAAGCAAAAGGTTCGCCGCATGAGGCCTGATATGTCTGAAAAGTTCAAAGCTGAAGTGATGAAACAAATTGGTGAAGGGTTCCTAGTTGTGACATCCTATCCTCATTGGGTTTCCAATGTGGTTCCAGTGCCAAAGAAAGACGAGAAAGTTCGCATGTGCGTAGACTATATGGATCTGAATAGGGCAAGCCCCAAAGATGATTTCCCTCTACCACACATTGACGTCTTAGTTAATAATACTGCTCAGCATAAAGTCTTCTCTTTCATGGGTGGCTTCTCAGGCTATAATCAAATAAGGATGGCTCCCGAAGACATGGAGAAGACTACTTTCGTTACGCAATGGGGCACCTTCTGCTACAAGGTCATGCCGTCTGGACTAAAGAATGCAGGGGCAACATATCAAAGGACTATGGTAGCTTTATTTCATGACATGATTCATCATGAGATAGAGGTATATGTGGATGATATGATTGCCAGATCACAAACCGAAGAAGAACATCTCAATCACTTACACAAATTGTTCGAGAGGCTGAAGGAGTACGAGCTGAGGTTAAATCCTAACAAGTGCACATTTGGAGTACGCTCTGGAAAGCTTCTAGGTTTTGTTGTCAACAATAAAGGCATTGAAGTGGACCCTGCCAAGGTAAAGGCCATCCAAGAAATGCCAGTCCCTCATTCTGAAAAAGAAGTTAGAGGATTCTTGGGTCGTCTCAATTACATTGCCTATTTCATATCACACTTAACTGCTACTTGTGAGCCACTCTTCAAACTCTTGAAGAAAGATCAAGTAGTCAGGTTGAACGATAAATGCCATATTGCCTTTGACAAAATCAAATAATATTTACAAGAACCTCCTACTCTCATGCCTCCAGTTGAAGGAAGACCCTTGATCATGTACTTGACTGTACTAGAGAACTCTATGGGGTGTGTGTTGGGCCAACATGACGAGTCTGGCCGAAAAGAGCATGCTATTTATTACCTGAGAAAAAAGTTTATCGACTGTGAAACCAGATATTTACTGCTCGAGAAAACTTGTTGTGCTCTGGCATGGGCTGCTCGCCGACTAAGACAGTATATGTTGACTTATACCACTTTGTTGATTTCTAAAATGGACCCAATCAAGTACATCTTCGAGAAACCTTCCCTTTCTGGATGGATAGCCAGATGGCAAATGATCTTGACTGAGTACGACATTCAATACACAACTCGAAAAGCCATCAAAGGAAGTGTACTAGCAGATCATTTGGCCCATCAAGCCGTGGATGATTATCAGTCAATGAACTTCGACTACCCTGATGAGGACATCATGCTGGTAACCGACTGTGCGAAACCTGGACCGTATGACGAACCTGAACAAGGATCCCTATGGACTATGGTATTCGATGGGGCTTCCAACGCCTTAGGTAACAGAATTGGTACTGTGATCATCTCTCCTGAAGGTTGCCACACTCCTTTCACTACCAGACTGTGCTTCGATTGAACAAACAATATGGTTGAGTATGAAGCATGCATCTTAGGTCTGAAAGCTGCCATTGACTTAAGGATCAAGCATTTGGATGTATTTGGGGATTCCGCCTTAGTGATCAGCCAAGTAAAAGGAGATTAGGACACTAAACACCCTAATCTTATCCCTTACAAGGAACTTGTGCTATCCTTAATTCCTTACTTCGAAGGGATCACGTTAAGGCACTTCCCTAGGGTAGAAAACCAGTTGGCTGGCGCTTTGGCAACCATGTCTTCAATGTTCAAAGTCAGATGGGACAACGAAGCCCCTATGATAATAAGTGAAAGATTCGATGAACCTGCACATTGCTATGAGCTTGACACCGATGCAGAAAAGTCATGGTACCATGAGGTGATGAGATACCTTGAAACACAAGAGTATCCAGAGGGGGCATCTATCAATGACAAAACGTTCTTGCAAAGATTTGTAGCCAAATTCTTCTTAAGTAACAGGATGTTATACAAACGCAACCATGATTCGACTCTACTCTGATGTGTGGACAAGAAGGAGGTAGAGGAAATTATGGAAGACATGCACAATGGTCTCTTTGGTACTCACTCAAGTGGGCATACAATGGCTAAGAAAATCTTAAGAGCAGGTTACTATTGGTCAACGATGGAGACTGATTGCCATCAACATTCAAGAACCTGTCACAAATGCCAAATCTATGCTGACAAGGTCCATGTGCCTCCTATCTCTCTGAATGTCATGACCACTCCGTGGCCATTTGCAATGTGGGGCATTAACATTATTGGAGAGATCAAGCCCACAGCTTCCAACAGACATCGCTTCATTCTTGTTGCTATAGACTATTTTACCAAATGGGTCAAAGCCGCCTCGTTTGCCTCAGTCACCAAGAATATGGTAGCCAGATTCATCAGACACAACCTCATTTTCCGTTATGGTATCCCCGAAAGGATCATCACTGACAATGGGACTAGCCTCAATAATGCTATAATTACTGATCTTTGCACTAAGTTTAAGATCAAGCATCACAATTCTTCTCCATATAGACCAAAAATGAATGGCGCAGTCGAAGCGGCCAACAAAAATATCAAGAAGATTATGCAGAAGATGGTAGTAACCTATAAAGATTGGAATGAGATGTTTCTGTTTGCTCTACATGACTACCGTACTTCAGCTAGAACCTCAACTGGGGCAACTCCCTTTTCTCTAGTCTATAGCATGAAGGTTGTTTTTCCAATGGAAGTTCAGATTCCCTCACTGAGAATTATGAATGAGGCAGGCCTAGGCGAAGATGAGTGGATTCAAACAAGATTGGATCAGCTGAACTTGATTGACGAAAAACGGTTAGCTATTGTTTGCCATGGTCGGACGTACCAAAAACGGATGATCAAGGCTTTCAACAAAAAGCTCAAGCCTCAAGTATATCAAGCTGGTGACTTGGTGATAAAACACATCATTTTACCACAAGGCGACCCCAGAGGCAAATGGACTCCCACCTATGAAGGGCCATTTGTTGTCAAGAGAGTTTTCTCTGGCGGTGCCATGATGCTGACTACCATGGATGGCGAGGATTTCCCACATCCCATAAACGCAGACATAGTTAAAAAATACTATGCATAAGAGACCCGTTAAGTTGACACACCTAAGCAAAATAAGGGCATCCCGACAAACCAAAAGGTTTGGGCAAAAATTAGGGATATATGCAAAAGATTGTACACCCGGCAAGTTGAAAACCCGAAAGGGCGACTTGGGCAAAAAGGGGTATCTTGGTGGGCTGAAAACCCGAAAGGGCGGTCCAGGCAAAAGTTAAGGATTAAAAGTGTATGACTATGTCCCATGGAATCAATACAGTCAATTTTATCATCAAGGTCCAAGTTCAAACGGTCCAAGATCAATCCAATCAACTTCTATCAATGACAAGAGACATTCGAAGACATTGGGGCAATACTAGAGTTGGAAGTCAATGAGATCATTTCACATGGCTATTTGTTTTCATTCTCAATGTTTGTTTTCCTTTCGACGATTTCCTCTTACTAGGATCTCTGTCTCTCTGTACAAAAATGCATATTCATGGGCAAAATATCAATACAAATACACTTTGAAGTGCAAAATTCCTGTCTTTATTTTGAATGCAAATTTGTCCAATGACTAAAATTTAATGAACATATGCATATGAACATAATTAAAAACTATTTGGCACATGTGTCCTGCTAAGCAGCAGTAAGCATCTCTTTAATGTGTATGAAATATCCCCACAGAGTTATCTTATTATCATTGTCCCCACGAGGACGGATGCAATAAACCTTTCCCCAACAGGTTTTTATTTCCCTAACAATCATCGAGGAACCATATGACTCTCTAACCGAGTTCAAATTTCCGCAACATACAATAATCAAGACACCACAAAGTTCCCCAGCTGAGCCTATCTTCCCCAGCTGAGCATATCTTCCCCGGCCAAGGCTATTATCCCCAAGCGGAGTTTATCCTCCCTAGTTGAGTGTATCCTCCCCAAGTTGAGTTTGTCCTACCCGGATGAGTATACACTCTCCAGTTTGAATTTTCTTTCAGATTGTTGCAAATCATAGGGCCACAACCCCTGATCCCCGGTAAAGCCATCAGCAAAGCCTTTACTATTTCCAAAAATATATATACTATGAAGCCTGGATCCGACCATGTATTAGCACAATTTTCAAGTTATTACTGGAGCCTGGACCCGACCAGATAATAGTTTGACTTCTTCAAGTTGCTGAAACCTGGACTCGACCAGATAACAATTTGAGTATCTGAAACCTGGACCCGACCAGATAACAGTTGATCTCAATTTCAATATGCTATGAAACCTGTACCCGACCAGATAATAGTCTAACTCTTCAAAGATATAGAAGAACCTGGACTCAATCCGACCAAGGTTTAATTTCTTTCCCCAGTAGAGTTTGCCTTTACCCCCAATAAGTTATTGTGAAGCCTGGATCCGACCAGATAGCGATTACCCTCGGAGATTCGTTGTGAAAACTAGAAATCGACCAGATAACAACTAAATCCCCAAATAGTTTATTGTAAAACCTGGACACGACCAGATAGCAATTGACCTCATCAACTTCGGAAATCTGCAAAGCCTAGACCCGACCAGATGACAGTTTTTCAAATAGTTTATTTTGAAACCTGGACCCGACTAGATAGCAATTGACCTCATCAACCTCAGAAATATGCAAATCCTGGACCTAACCAGATGACAGTTTTTCAAATAGTTTATTGTGAAACCTGGAGCTCGACCAGATAACAATTAACTATGATCCCCAGAGAGACACTATGAAGCCTGAACTCGACCAGATAATAGTACAATTTCCCAAAAACCATGAAACATGGATCCGACCAGATAGTAGTTACCATTTCAAGTTACTGCGAAGCCTGGATCCGACCAGATAACAGTTAACCTCCATATCCCCAGCAAGTTGTTGTGAAGCCTGGATCCGACCAGATAACTATTCAATTTTAAGAAATTTTCCGCAAAGCCTGGAATCTGACCAGATAACAGTTAATTCTTCTCTTCCCCCAGTAAGTTACCGTGAATCCTGGATCCGACCAGATAGCAGTTGACTACTTCATCCTCAGCAAATTGTGAATCCTGGATCCGACCAGATAACAACTGACATTCAAGAGATATTCCCCAGCAAAAGCATCCTTTCAACAAAGTTTAAAGATATGCATATTCTTCATCCCCAACGGCAATCAGGGATTCAACCCCCAAGAATTTCCTCAACAGTAGTCAGTGATTTATTTTCCCGAATAGAAACATACATCTCACAGATCATACATCATAGCATGTACATACCATATGCATTTAGCATAATACCACATCTGGTGAACATCATGCATGCATCTGCATTTTACTAACTCTTTTTCTCACAGGTAAAACATCAAGTTTTAGTATAAATCAACAAGAGATTTGTGTTGATATTTCTTATAATGTTTATCAACTTTCCTCAAAATGGCATCTATAAGCCCATTCACCATCCATCTTTGAGTGCAAATTTCTGGGCACTCTAGTGTTCAATCATCTTTCACCTTCAAGTCACGAATGGCGGACTCACCAATCTAACTCTTCAGGTTTAAGAAGATTGAAAAGGGGCAGCTGTTTTACCCCAAAATTTTCCCTCTCATTTCTCAAGGATTCTCTCACAAGATCTGCTATGACGTCAAGTTTGCAGCACTCATACATCAATTTAGGCTTGGAATTGGCACAAGGGCAAAATGGTCAATTGCATATTAGAAAGTAAAACTTTGAATTTTTGGTCAACATTACATTCCAAAGATCAAATATTATTAAGACATTAAAGAATATCAAGCTTGATCATCAAGAAGTCAATAAAGTCAAAAGTCAACTTGAAAAGTCAAGATTTCCAAGACTTAGAAATTTTTTAAGTGTTTTTATACATGATAATTTCATCACTTCATGTCATTCTTTCACCAAGATGCAAGACAGTTCAAGGTAAACTTTCAACATGAAAGTTGTATATCTCCATGATATCTATAACATTGCTTTACACAACTTCTCCTAGAAGTGCTTTGATTTTGAGTTATAAATTCATGAAGTCATGACATTTTCATTTAACACTTAGAGAAATTTTCAACAGATTTTGGTCAGGATTTTACCCCAACTTCTTGGCATTTTTTCACATAGTTCCAAGATGATTTTGTCAAAACGGTCAACATGAAAGTTATAGAGGATGTTTCAAGCTTTCCAAAACATCCAAGAGCATAAATTTATCGTACTTGAGCTAGGAGATTCAAGGGCTTGAAGTTGGCCATCCATCTTTGAATTGTAAGTCATTCTAAGTGAAGAACACATAACAAAACTCTCATGATTTGGTGCATAATCTTATGTTACAGGCTTCTTTGCTTGCAAATCTCATCATAATTTAATGCTAACACCCACTCTTGAGCTATTACCCAAGTGTTTAAACCATTGTCCAAAAGATCTTTTCATTTATGGCATAAAGGCACCATTGCTATTCTTGAAAAGCAAGCTTTTTGTACAAAGTTTGTCTTGAGCCCATACCTTGCTTGTTGTTGATTATACTCAACCATAAATCAAGGGAAGTAGCTCCTCCATACCAGCAACTTTGGTACTTCACCTTGGGACTATGGAGTACTTGACTTAGTTTGATCTTTGTAATCCAACCAAACCATAACATGTTGTCTTATAAACCTAATCAGATCATATGCATAAACCCCTTGCATATAAATAGAAGAAGCATTTGCAAGAGAAAGAGGTTGAAAAAAGGTTAGAAAAATAGAGAGAAAAGCCAGAAGTCTTGTTGTAAACTAGCCATCAAAAACCATAACAGTCCATAAAACTTTAACTCTTGAGTTTTAAAGTCCAAACCTTTGAACCTCTCATACCTTGAAAATTATGTCCAACCATCTAAACACCTCACATACATCACTTAGAAATTGTCCAAACTGAAGAACAAGCTTCTGTAACACCTCTGCTATCTCTTCCAAAGTTCAAGAACAGTCAAAACAACAACTCAAACTCAAAACATAAGATCTAGCTCCAAGGTAAGTTTCTTAACTTCAGTTCTTCATTTCAAGCATCATTAGTAATTCATTTTTTAAAGACAAAGTGTATTGACCATTGTCCTTGAAGCTAACCTTTTGTTTATCTTCCACTTTTTTCATTATGTGTTGAAAACTAACCCATGTATGCATCAAAACAATGTTGAAGTAGAAAAATGACAGCATGAGTCAACACATAGCCTTATGAGTCGATACATACTGCTTTACAGGCCCAAAACAGAAGAAAAAATAGTGTATGAGTCGACGCAAAGCATGTATGAGTCGACACATGCAGTGTATGAGTCGACACATACCATTATGTATCGACTCATACTGAGTTTATTTGGTAATACAGGGGAAAGGAAAGTTATGTGTCGATGCATGTGAGCTTGTGTCGACACATAATGGTTCAAGATGCATTTTTTCCTTCTTTTTACAATGTTTTTACGTTTCCTTCATGGTTATTCGATATGGTTATAATATTTAAGTTCATACTTCATCCCCATTTGTAAACTGTACCCTCATCCCCTAAACGATGTAATAGCGTAGGACTTTATTTTCCGCAATTTAACGCTTTCAAATACAAATGTTATTAACTAGGGTGTGTATGGCAATACATAAAATTAATAAGTAGATAACCCTAATACAATACAAAACAAGCATGCAAATCAAACATACTATTCACACATGCACCTTTAAGGTTAACTTCACTTGTTGCCTAAAAAATGGCCATATTACGCATGTGAGGTATCTTAGCAAAAACAAGCAAAAATACAAGATCATAGTCCCTCGATGACGCTATCTAAGTTGCCTTTCAAAATGATCTTAGTCCCTAAAGAAAAATGCTAAGATACCTTTCAACATTGCTAATCATGGTTATACGATGACCCACGCCCGTCCCACTTACATCCAAAGATAGGGTTACTTACCAAATCAATGGTAAGATAACAATGTCAAAGGAAAGAAGAAATGAACATGAAAGACTTTTGAGTAAGTAGAATGCTCCTAGTTACTTGCTCCATTTCAAAACAAACATCCTTGCTATTTTCAAAAATAATCACCTACACTTTTAAAAAACACCTTTCAAACTTGAAAACATTTTCAAAAGATCAACACTTTGTATACATTCTTACGAACGAGAATCACTACAAAGTTTGCCTAAACGATGGCGCCTTTTCAAAATACTTTCAAAAAACCATACAAAGCACAATTTCAAACAAAAGCAAGTGATCTAGCAAGTAACTAAGAGCCCATGGAAAACCATGGATGAAAAGGGTGCTAATACCTTCCCTTTTCATAATTTACCCCTCGAACTCAAGAAATAATCTCAAAGGTCTTTCCTGTGCTTTTTCACCTTTCCTTTTGGATAAAAGAAAAGTCGGTGGCGACTCTTGCTAACCGCAACATTTGTGATAAAACGCAAAAAACCCAAGTCAGTTCTCCCACCGTATCACACCTAAGGATCAAGCTCTTGAGCGTATTCGGGGATTCAACCTTGGTAATAAGTCATATCAAAGGAGAGTGGGATACGAAGCACCCGAATCTCATCCCGTATAAAAAGCACCTTTGAACATTTTCCACGAGAAGAGAATCAGTTAGCGGACGCGCTAGCTACCATGTCATCTATATTCAAGGTCAAGTGGGACAATGAGGCTCCCCAAATTACCATTTAGAGGTTGGATGAACCAGCATACTGCTATGAGATTGACACCAAAGAAATAGCAGACAAACCTTGGTTTCATGAAGTGAAGAGGTATCTCGAGGCTCAATAATGTCCCGAAGGGGCATCCATTAATGATAAGAAGTTTCTGAGAAGGTTCGCCGCAAAGTTCTTCCTTAGTAATGGAATCCTCTACAAGTGCAACCATGACTCTACTCTACTTCGGTGCGTAGACAAGAGCAAAGTAGAGAGGATTATGGAAGATTTACACGAAGGTACTTTTGGAACCCATTCTAGTGGACATACCATGGCTAAAATTATCCTACGGGCAAGATACTATTGGTCCACTATGGAAGCAGACTGCTATCAGCACTTCCGAACTTGTCACAAATGCCAGATCTATGCTGATAAGGTGCATGTACCTCTGATTCCTTTGAACGTCTTGACAGCTCCATGTACCTTCGTAATGTGGGGAATTGACATGATCGAAGAGATTAGATCTACCGGATCCAATGGGCATCGCTTCATCCTGGTGGCCATTGATTACTTCACGAAGTGGGTTGAGGATGCCTCTTTTGCTAATGTTACCAAGAATGTCGTGGAGCGGTTTATCAAATATAACCTGATTTGTCGATACGGTGTGCCGGAGAGAATCATTACTGACAATGGTACAAATCTCAACAATACAATGATCACCGAACTCTGTAAACAATTCAAGATCCAGCATCATAATTATTCCCCTTACCAGCCGAAGATGAATGGTGTTGTGGAGGCTGCTAACAAGAATACTAAGAAAATTGTATAGAAGATAATAGTGGCATACAAAGACTGGCATGAGATGTTACCATTTTCTCTTCATGGTTATCGCACCTCAGCACGAATGTCGACAGGGGAAACACCTTATTCTCTGGTATATGGTATGGAGGTTGTCCTACCTATTAAGGTGCATATCCCTTCTTTAAGAATCATGAAGGATGCGAAATTGAACGAAGATGATTGGATCCAGACTCGACTCGATCAACTAAATTTGATTGATGAGAGAAGGATTACTGCTGTCTGTCATGGTCAAATGTATCAAAAACGGATGATCAAGGCTTTCAACAAAAAGGTCAGACGTCAAGTATATCAAGTCGGTGATCTAGTGATCAAGCATATCATACTTCCGCAAGGTGATCCCAGGGGAAAATGGACTCCCACGTACGAAGGGACATTTGTGATCAAAAGCATATTTTTCGGTGGAGCCATGATTCTGACCAGCATGGATGGTGACGACCTTCCTCGCCCTATTAATGCGGACATAGTGAAAAGATACTACACATGAATAAAGACCCGCTAGGTTGACTGGCCTAGGAAAAAATAAGGGCATCCCGGCGAATCAAAAGGGTTCGGGCAAAAATTAGGGATGAAACTAAAAAAAATCTGTACACTCGGCAAGTCGAAAACCTATAAAGGCGGCTTGGGAAAAAAAGGGTATCCCGGTGGACTGAAAACACGAAAGGACGGTCCAGGAAAAAATTAGGGATTTAAAGTGTAACACTATGTCCCATTGGATCACCTTGCGACCATACTTCAGTATCAACTATCAAGCTCAAATAGTACCGATCAATGCAGTCATCTTCAGACAAGCAGCAAAGTGATGAGACGCTCGAAGACATAAGGGCAATGGCAGAATTGAAACTCAATGGGATTATTACACATAGTTGTCTTCTTCTATTTGTACATTATTTTGTATAGTTTTTGTAACGCCCCGTTTTATTTAATATTATATTATATTAATATTTTCGAGTTACCGTTTGACGTTTATTTTTGCGACGGGAATATTTATATTAACCGGTATATCTGTTAATATATCCGGTGAGGTATTATTCGGTCCGGTATTTGTGTTTTGAGGGACCGGTAATTATTTTATTCGGTCCGATATTTGTTTTGAGGAACCGGTAATTATTTTATTCGGTCTGGTATTTATTTTGTGGGACCGGTAATTATTTTGTTCGGTCCGGTTTTTATTCCGTTCGGTTCGATAAAATATTATTCGGACCGATATTTAATTATTTGGAGTTATTTTAATTATTTGGGTTAATAATATTATTTAGTGTTATTTAGTAGTGATATTTTAAGACCAAGGGCTTTTTGGTATTTTGCTAGCTTAAGTCTTGTACCTAAACCAAACACAACACTACTTATTTTATGTCATAACATTAAAAACATAGAGATAGAGAGAGTTTGAGAGAAGAGGGTCTTGGAGAAGAGAAGAGCAAGAACAAAGCCAAAGTTAGGGTTGGAACATCAAGAATCAATTCAAGCATTTAAGGTAAGGGGTTTGATTTTTTCCAATGCTTATAGTTAGGGTGTGATTTGGTATATTTTGGATTTGGGGAAAAATTGATGTTAGGGTTTTTGAGTTTTGTTGAGATAGAAATTAGAAGAGTTAATTAGGTGTTGTTGTTGTTGTTGAATTAGTATTGGGTTAATTGAAATTAGAATGAAATAATAAACTAGTAGTTAATTGTTAAGAACTAAATATGCTATATAGTTTTGAAACAAACAAGAAATAGCAGAATTTTCTACTTTTACTAACTAGCAGTATGTGCTAGCATTATAGAATTTATTTTTAAGCTTATAAAAACTAAGGCATGAGTAATTAATGGAGTTTGGATTATAAAAACAAAAGAAATGAAATAGCAGTATATTTTTTTTCCTAAACTAGCCGTTTATCACTTTTTTTTAGCTAGCAGTATACCTCTTTTCTAAGCATAGCAGTAGTTTTGAAAGAAAAAAAAGAATTAGTAGTATAGTTTAAAATGTAATAACAGTAGCTTACAAACAAACAAAAAATAGCTGTATGGTTTAGAATAAACAAAAACTAACAGTATAGAAATTAAAGTGTTAGCGGCATTAGCGGTATATTAATCGAATTGAAATTAAGTTTAGAAAATTAATTTATGTTTTGTTTTTCTTTTCTTAATTTAATATATCAAATATTTATATTAATTAAATACAAATATGAAATAAGTTAGCCGATTTAATTTGGAACCCGATTATGTTCCGATTTCTCGATTTCGGCAAATTTCGGCGACGGAGCATGTTGCTCCGAATTTAACGAAAATTGACGTGCTAGATAATTTTAACGTATAGAACGTCATGGTGAGGTTAGTTTTTCGAAATTATGAGTTTTTAACGGAGAGACCCGAAATAAGTCAATTTACGGTTAAGTTGAACCGGGTTGCGTTTTAGTCGGTTTAAGTCACGCATGGACAATCCGATTGCGACGTTAATGATTATGATTGGTGCCGATTATTATGAATGACTTTCACGACGATTATTGATGTTTGACTATTTTTCCGTGTTTGAAATTTAGTGAATTATTTGATAATGATGTGGTGTGATTAAATATGATGTTTGCGACGATTTATTTATAATGAATACTTGATGATATGCGATGCGATGATATGTTTATCTTGATGTGGATAAATATGGCGACATGGGTTTTACACCAATTTTGATATGCGATGATGAAGTTTTGTTGTGTCGTGTTTGTGATATCGTGTTGTCAAGTCACATACATTGCATTGGCGACGAGGGCTTTTATGCCAAGCGACGAGGGCTTTTATGCCAAAGCGACGATGGGCTTTTATGTTGAATGTCCCTAATTATGGACAAAGCGACGGGTACCACATGCATAACATAGTCGTGTCTCATGGAGTCGGTTATGTTTATGTTTGAGTCTTTTGGCGTTGAGTTTTATTTGATGGCTTATGACGAATTGCGATGTTATATGATACTTTGTTTGTGATGATTTTTGTGTTGAACATAAAGTGAATACATGTAATGATCTCATGATCAGTAAGCGATGAATACAACATGACGGTAAAGAGACGATATGAGTTATGGCGATGGAGTTTATGTTTTGTTTTGATATGATTATGGTGATTATGTGATGAAATTAAAGTGTTGATTTTATACACTAAATGATGATTTTAAAGTATGTGAGATTTTGATATTTGTTGACATATTCTTATTAATCCTATATCATTTATGATTCCAAAACTATTTATATATTTTATCATGCCTTTAATTATATGTTTTGGATTATCTCACCCTTTACTTGTTTCGCTGTTGCCTTTATATTGGTAACGTGCAGGTGATCCGCGAGGATGATGAGGATTAGCTCGAGTCTCTTTATTTTGAGTCGCTCTGCTCTGATTAGTAGTAACAGTCGGGATTTGGGCGACGTTATTATTTTGATAGGATAGTTTATGTATACTATCTTATGACCTTATGTATTGATGATAACTTGATGATACATACATTTTGTGAACACATCCGCTGTGATGTGATTAGTCATATGTTTATATGATGATTTATGTTATGAATCGGTATATCCGACTTTTGATTTTGTGATATGCATTATAATGCAAAGTGATGAAAAACACGAATATGTGATACCTCAATTTATGTTTGGATGAAATTTTGAAACTCTGATTTTATTATTAATTACGAGGGGTAGAATTGGGGTGTTACAGTTTTCACTCTCACGACGGTTTTCTCCTACTAGAACGTCAGCCTCTTTGTACAAAATGCCTGTTATAGGCAAACTTCATAAATTAATACAAATCATTTCTTTGAACATACAAAACTGTTTGTTTTGCAAAAACGTCCATTGACTTATTCTTGACATACGCATTTGAACATGATTTCTATTCATAAATATTTGCATAAGAAACAGAAAGGCAGTTGCTCATGACTTTAAGGAACGGGGAAAAGTCTAAAAAACCATTTTAGTCTTGATAGTTACTCCTTCCAGCAGGCAGTCATGAAACCAATGTTCCCTAGAGGATTTCTTCTCAAAAGCAATTGAACAGGAATTCCCAATGGAAACATTCTAAATAAACCAAGTCCTCTTCTAGAAATGGTTCAGGTACGATCCAGAGACGGATGCTATCCTGGTACCTACTCCAGATTCTCTCTAGAAATGGTGCAGATACGATCCAAAGACGGATGCCATTCTGACACTTATTTCAACACATCATCTAGAAACAGTTCAGGTATGATCCAGAGACGGATGTCATCCTGACACTTACTCCAGATTCTCATATAGAAACGGTTCAGGTACGATCCAGAAATGGATGTCATCCTGACACCTACTCCAGATTCTCTCTAGAAACGGTTCAGATACGATCTAGAGACGGATGCCATTCTGACACTTATTTCAACACATCATCTAGAAACAGTTCAGGTACGACCTAGAGACGGATGTCATCCTGACACTTACTCCAGCTTTTCATCTAGAAACTGTTCAGATACAATCCAAATACGGATGTCATTCTGACACTCATTCAACACATGTTTCAAGTACAGTTCAAATATGATCTAAAGACGGATGGCATTCTGACACTCATCCAATACATGTTTCAAGTACAGTTTAGATACGATCCAAAGACGGATGTCATTCTGAAACTCGTCCAATACATGTTTCAAGTACAGTTCAGATACGATCCAAAGACGGATGTCATTTTGACACTCATCTAATACATGTTTCAAATACAGTTCAAATACGATCCAAAGACAAATGTCATTCTGACACTCATTCAACACATATTTCAAGTACAGTTCAGATACGATCCAAAGACGGATGTCATTCTGAAACTTATCCAATACATGTTTCAAGTACAGTTTAGATACGATCCAAAGACGGATGTCATTTTGACACTCATCCAATACATGTTTCAAATACAGTTCAGATACGATCCAAAGACGGATGTCATTCCGACACTCATTCAACACATGTTTCAAATACAGTTCAGATACGATCCAGAGACGGATGTCATTCTGACACGCATTCAATACATGTTCAAGTTCAATCACGACATAGATCCATCCACAAAATCTTTGCAGGTACTTTCTCCAGTAGGTACAGGGGAAAAACGTCCTGATGCAAAGTCATTGTCGTATCCTCAGCATACGTCCTAGTGACGTCTATGTTCCCCACAGAGTAGAAACAACCAAAGTTTTGATCTCTTCTTCCCCAAACAGAAGATACTTCCTCCAGCAAAGTTCCTTCAGAGAGCTGAAATTTGTATTCCCCAGTCGAGCTTTATAATCTTAATCAGTTTGTAAAACCTCCTCTCGAATAAAGTTTATTTCTCAAAAATGCGGAAGATCATTCCCCAACAGAGTTTATTTCTCTACATCGGTAAAACCTTCCAGCAAAACATCATCTCTCTCCATAGAGTTTATTCTCAAGCAGAGTCAATCCCCAGCAGAACATCCTCAAACAGAAAGAGGAAATCCCCAGCAAATTATCTCCATTCATCATCCCCAAACAAAATGAAGGATTCAGATTCCTAACACTCTTCAACAGCAGTCCGGGATTTAATTTCCCATACTAAGAAATATCACAATAGCATCCCATATTCGTACATTATGGCATGCATATACACATCGCATACAGCATAATCTCATTTATTTTGAGAACATCATCAAAATGCATTTCATACATCATGACATGCATACGACTAACTCTTTACCATTTTCAGGAAAGATCAAATCTGCAAACATCATTGACCACTTATGTGACCTGGTAGTTTTCTCAAAAGCTACGCCTGATGAAAGGATATTTCATCATCTTCCTCAGAACAGCCTTCTCAGAAGACATTCTCTGGTTCAGTCAGATCGCCACTAAGATCTCCCTGATTCCATTCCAGTTAAAGAAACTGCAAATTCTGGAGCACCACCAGATAACAACTTAATCTCATTTCCCTATTAAGTCGCTGTGAATACAATCAGCCTTGTTATCCTCAGCAATTCACTGTGAAGTATGGATTCTAACAAAATAGCAGTTCACTTATGTCTCTTCAATCAAGAGACGACCCCCCGGTAGAGTAACAAACAACTGAAGCTCCTAAACTCTATTTCCAAAGCAGAGATCAACATTTCTCAACGGAGTCCTCCTCAATAACAGTCGTAGGAATTCGCACAAAGGAATATCTCATGAAATCAACATTGTTCCGGATGGCATCTTTAAGCCCATCTCCGATAACTCTCGGTCATATTCCCTGGATGGAATATTTAAGCCCATCTCCAATGATCTCCCGTCACCTTCTCCAAATGGAATCTGTAAGCCCATTCCCGATATTACCTGCACAATCAAGTATCATTTCAGATGAGTGCAAATTTCTGGGCACTCTAGTGTTCAGTCATCTTCCACCTTCAGATCAAGAAAGGTAAATCGGACAATCTACATCCTCAGGTTTAAGAAGATTGAATATGGGCAGCTGTTGTACCCCAAAATTTTCCCTCCCATTTTCACTCAAGACATGCCTCTAGAGGTTCTCAATTGGTCAAGGATGACCAAGAATTGACCAGACAAGCTCTCCTCCAAATGCAATGAACCCCCAACTAGGGTTTCCATTTTCATTAAGATGTTTGAACTCCAATGGTTTAAAATTCTTTCCATGGTCCTAATATGTCCTCAATATCATCCATGCCAAATTTAATTCCTTGAACAACAAGTTTGCTCAATCAATTGCTCAAGTATTGGAAAATCAACTGTATTAGGTCAAAAGTCAACTGTGGCCCAAATACAGTCAAACTTCAAGTTTTTTGGTCAACATCAACATTTTGAAGTAATATCCATCATTTGATCAAGGGTTGATCATGATTCCTCAAGAAATGCTCCTGACTCATCAAAAGTCAAAAATGGCAAATTAGGGTTTTTACAGGAAAAGTCAACCAAACTTTGACCAAGCATAACTTTCTCATACTTTATCATAAATTTTCCAAACAAGGCTCATTTTGAAGAGAATCCAATTCCCTACAACTCCTCTTCATCCCTCAAGGTCAATAAATGCCTCAATCAAAAGATACAAGTTCATACATTATAGATCCTTTCAAAAAGTCAACAAAACCACCTTTTGGGTCAAAGCTCCTTACATGAACTTGGAAGATCCAATTGAGATGAAATCAAAAGGGTTGTTTAGAGGACATCCTAAGCTCTCTAAAAAGTCCAAGAACACGCTCTTAGGATTAAAAATGAGAGAGATATGCATTGCTAAAGTTGACCAATATTTGGAAATGTACATGAAGTAAATAATGACGAAGCTTGAATTTTTTTCCAAATGGGCCCATGTTTTCATGCTTGAAACTTGTTCCTAACATGGCCCATGACCCCTGAGCTCACTCATACATTATTTTATTATTTTTATTATTTGTTTTGATTTTTTATTCATTAAAATCAAAATAAATCAAATAAAATAGTGAAATAATAAAATAAAATCCAAGATTTGTTTTTATGACCACATAATGAGTCTAGAATCAGCTGGAAAATCAAATATTTCGTGCAAGGGATGATTGGAACAAAAAGAGCATGATTTGGCCTATTTTAGAAACTTAAAATATCCATGGCAAATTAAATCTTTTTCTCCATAATTCTCCAAGATTGTATCCAGTTTTATTGACCTAATTCATTCTATTATATACTCATAACATTCCTATACCAAAAAAAGAAGGGTTGGCCGCACGAAATTGACACAAGAAACTCCAAATTTTTGGCAAAAAGTGGCAATCGGATTTTGGTTTACAGGGAGATTCAAAGCATTTTGAAGGTTGCAATCGATTCTTGGGCACATTTGGAAGTTAACTGGACCATTCTCACACGTCAAAGCATCCAGAACAAGTATCTACAGCATCACAATTTGCCTCTTGTTTTTTGAATTTGATTCTGATAATATATGCATTATAAATGATCTTTGAGTATGCATTCATGTTTATATGATCATTTAGAATGTGTTTGAATGATTAATCGCTTGTTTTGATGCATATTTGACCAATTGCCATTGTTAGGGTTTCAAGGTCCGTTTTGGGGTTTTTCATTACAGGAGAAATTAGGCCAAAAGAAGAATACCATTGTATTCACGAGATCAAACCTAGTTGATCCATGTATTTACAATAAATTTATATTGCTTGGTTAAGATTTTGGAAATATGCAGGTTTTTGGCAACAGTTTTGTCCGTAGGTAAAAGTCTCTGGGCTAAAATGACAGCCCACTGAATAAGACGATGGCGTGGCATCTCAAGATTGGGCCATTTGAATTGTGCGCATTTTGTATTATATACTGACCCTTTATTGTATATATGATATTGTGTTTGTATTATATAATGAATGTAAATTTATCTTAGATGGCAAGGCTGGAGGGACTTAAGGTACGCGCGTGTGGGAGGTCAGGGGTTCGACCCCTGCCTCCTGCATATCATTTTTTCCTAATATTTATTCCAGATTTCATGTTTTGTTGCTCAATATGAATTACATAAGCCTCATCATCATCACCATCAGATCTGCATGGCGCCAGCTCCAACGCTCCTAACAGGAAGTCCTCACCATGGACCTCTAAGAGGCAGCAACACCAGATCCAGCGCAAGGGGTATTGGGCTTGTGAATCTGGGCCTGGAAAATTCCATTTTGCACCCCCAAATGCTTCAATATCAGGCCCATTCATTTTCTTTTTTATTTATTTAAATTCTTTGTTTTTATAATTATTTCAAAAAAATCATTTTTTTATTTAATCATAAAAATCAGTAAAATCACAAAAAATAGGATTTAGTTTTTTTTACTAAAAATTATTTTTTTGTAAATTAATTTAATGTAATTATTTTGATTTGTTTCTTTAAAATAAAATCAATTAGAACCTAAGTTTAATTGGAAAATCTTTTTCTTCAAAAAAAAATCAAAAATATTAGTTTTTTATTCAGAATTAATTTTTTATTATTGATAATTTCTCCAATTAATTAATGTAATTAACTTTAATTTATTGTCATTAATTAAAATTAATTGGAAGATTAGGTTAGATTTCAAATCTTTTTCATAAGAATCCCAAAAAAATATTTTCCCTGAGCAAATTAGATTTTTTTTTAGGGTTTTGAACCTTTTTCCAGTTTTGATTATCGCACGTTATTATTTTACCGTTCGATTACTTTTTTTTATTATTGATGTAACTGTGCCCAGTTTGTAATAGTTTAATTAGGGTTTATAATTTCTGCACTTTACTTTTCAGTCATTAATTATGTAATTACCCCAAGGCCCTGTAATAGTTAGGAACTTTATTTTTTCCGCAATTTATTTTCCCGCATGATAAACTGCTTAGATGTATGCTAATAGGATTGCATGAAAGATAACGATTAATTGAACATAGATAAACCTAAATGCGCAAGATAAATGAACAAAATCAAGCACACTTGCACATGCTCACCCCTAGGATATCTCCCACTTGGTTGCCTCGGAAAATAACGGTCACAATTCTCGAAACATGAGAATTCTTAGTGGCTGTCCTTGAGTCTAAGAAATCACTAGTCCCTCGATGACCCTCTCGACTGTTGCCTCAGTTAAAAAAGTGATTTTAAGGCTTTAGGATAGTTACTAGGAGTTCTTGCCCAGTTGCCTTTAGTGACCATACGTCTCTTTTGATAGTCCCTCAAACATCTAGCGACTAGGGCTACCTACTCACTAATAGTAGGATAGCATTTTCTAAAGGATAGGAGGAAAAGAACAAACCTTTTTCGAGTAGGTAGATAACTCTTAGGTACTTGCTCAAACAATTCTTTTTACACACCACACTTTCAAATACTTTTTAAACAAGGTTTCAAAACACTTTTTTACACTCTCGAGGGCTGATACGAGAGTTACCATAAAGCAAACAAACTTTTCAAAACACACAAACACGAAATAAATTTTCAAAAATGAGCAAGTACCTAAGAGTCCGTGGAAAACCACAGATGGAAAGGGTGCTAACACCTTCCCTTTCCATAATCTACCCCCTTACTCAAAAATCTCGAAAAATCTCTTTTTCTATTCTTTTCACCTTTTCCTTTGTTAGATAAAAGAAAAGTCGGTGGCGACTCTTACTTACTGCAACATTTGCGAATACAAACGTAAAACCAGTATAACAGTCGGTTCTGCCACCGTATCACATTTCCCTTTGTAACCAACCCCCTTACCTAGAATCTTTCCCCCTCTTTTGGGTTATTCGCTCATTTCCCATTCCTTTGGAAACAATAAAGGACGGTAGCAGTTTTTATTTTGTTCTGTATAAGTCAAGTCAATCCAATGGCTTAGTCTTAACATTTATACCGCTACAGAAAAATGGCAACTTCACTGGGGACAGATTGACCTCTTGCTGGTCCATCCCTAAGTGGGTCGAGCCTATCTTTGTTTATATCTGTATATGTGCTATTGTTTGTTATATATGTGTTTGCTTGGGTGATTTCTCATAAGTCCTATACCCGGTCTTGGGCAAACCTAAGATAGTACGGGTGGAATAGTCTTGTTAACTTTGAGGGAGTAATCCCAAAAAAGGAGGCATGAGATTCGCCACTCAGTGGAAGCCCCTTTGACTGTAGTGTTTTTTACTGAGTAATCGGGAAGACGTGCTGCTTCTAACCTGGGAGCCTTGCTGAAACTGAGGATCGTAGAATACCTAACCCATCTTATCCTTTTATGTGTAGTGCAGAAGCTATGACGGAGTAATCCAGAAGTAGTTGTCATGTGATACTACGCTCGGGCGATTTTTTCTTGAGAATATTACTAATTACTGAGTTATTCGAGAAGTTGGTAATATCCGAAGGAAGGATGTAGACTCTAGAAACCTCTAGAACCTTGTTCGATAGGTGATAACTTTTAGACTATACCTTATGAGCAGTACCTTCGACCTCATGCTCGTGAAGTTGAACCTATGAACCCTATGTTTGTGATCTTGTGTGTGATTGTTGCATCATGTATTCATGCACTCATGAGCATCTCTTAAAGACATTTTATTTCAAGGGACTTAAAAGTTGACTCTTTGTAAATATCTCAGGTACATTTTGACTATGGATTATTGAAAAAGAAAGACCGAGAGGTACAACTTCAAAGATCCCAAGATAGATGAGTTGATAAGTCTTATTCCCGAGATTGAGTGTTATGCAGATTTTCGAAGGAAGTACGGGTCCATCATTTCTCTCATGAAGCTCGGGATGAAGGAGGGTATTATCTCAACCTTGGTCCAGTTCTATGATCCGATGTATCGATGCTTTACTTTCCCTGATTATCAGTTGATGCCTACACTAGAGGAGTATTCTTATCTGCTGGGTTTGCCTATTATTGATCTTGTTTCTTTTACTGGTTTGGAGGGGGAGCCAAAATCCCATGATATTGCTGCTTTGATCCATTTGGGAAAGTCTGAGGTTGGAGCCCACATGACTACCAGTGAATGAATTAGAGGATTACCAACTCAGTTCTTATTGGAGAAAGCTCGTTACTTTTCTAGGATGAAGAGTACGGTTGCTTTCGAGGCCATCTTTGATTTACTTGCTTATGGGTTATTCTTATTTCCCAATGTAGACAAATTTGTTGATATCAATGCCATCAGGATCTTTATGATTGGAAATCTGGTTCCTACATTGTTGGGTGATACTTATTACTTTATTCATCTTAGGGATTCTTATTATGGATGGATG
Organism: Vicia faba; assembly: GCA_948472305.1. Lineage (NCBI taxonomy): Eukaryota > Viridiplantae > Streptophyta > Magnoliopsida > Fabales > Fabaceae > Vicia > Vicia faba. The sequence goes on along the minus strand of OX451741.1, from coordinate 927,146,939 downwards.
ATCATCTGTTGCACACCTCTGTTGTATAAGTGGTTTACTTCTCATTTGCCTCGATCTGATGCTTTCTGGGATATCTGGAAGGAACCTCGTTGGGCTCTAAAGGTCATGGCACTTACTCATTCAGATATTGTTTGGTATCATCAGGCTTATCGTGATGTAGAGATTGTCGACAGTTGTGGTAGTTTCCCCAATGTACCTCTTCTTGGTACAAAAGGAGGAATTAACTATAACCTTGTTCTTGCACAACGACAGCTTGGATATCTGATGAAGGATAAGTCAAAGAGTATTCATTTGAGTAGTTTCTTCCTGAAAGAGGGAGAAGACCATAAGGAAGCTAGGGAGCAGATTGTGAAGGCTTGACGTGACATTCACAGGAAGAGTAGGAAGGACTTGGGACCTAGGGGGCTATTTCTTTGGAGCCTTATCTAAAGTGGGTACAAGCAAGAGATATTCAGTTGAAGATGCCATATTCTCAAGAAGCACATATGCCTGATATTTTTGTAAAGACCACTCCTCCCTTATTGGATAATGTGGAACAACTATAACTTACTTTAGTTAGGATGCAGAAGGAAAAGGAAGCTTGGAAGAATAAGTGCCAGACTCTAGAGGTTTCCTACTGAGCAGACCTAAAGGAGAAAGACGACTTGATTGAGATTCTTGAGAATCGGGTTGTAGAGACGATGAAGACGCAAGGGGATTTATTTTCCACTAAGCCTCAATCAGGCCCTAGTTGCTCACTTCCTGATTCAGATGATTAGAAGGAGGTCGCCACCAAATATGTAGAAGAAAACCAGAGGTTGAAGGCTCAGATTGCCAGACTTACCAGGAAGCGTTAGTGTATAGAGTGATCTCTATCAACTTTGCTTCTTAGGGTTTTAGACTTTATTTTCATCTTGTACTTGGGATTATTGGAACTTGTAATCCATTTTTGAAGTTATTATAATAAAAATTTTCAGTATTTCAAATGTGTTATTACTTTGATATTTGCAAATTGTTTATAAATCTTTAAGTCCTTGAAATAATAATAAAATAAATAATTTTCATTGCATATCATGCATCATATTGTACAAGCTTCTTTCATTTTTTGCATATCCAGGTGTCTTACTGAGCTTCTTTACTTTGTTCAGCAAGTAGTCTCACCAGTACAATACCCGAGCTAATTTAAGAAGGAAGATGGATAACCTAGAACAAGAGAATCGCGAGCAACGCGAGGAAGTTTCTGCTCTGAAGGCCAGTATGGCCAATTTCACTGCTCTGATGGAATCTTTGGTGTCTGCTCAGAATCATCCATCGATTGTTCAACCTCAACAAACATTGGTTACTGCTGAAGCTCCGATTGTTCCTGTTTCTGCTACTCCAGCTGTTATTCAGAATCGTATGCCTCCAGGATATCCTTGGGGAATGCTAGAGAACTTTATGCCAGAAGGTTTTAATCAGGATCCTCAGATTTCTTCGCTTACTCAAACAGATGCTGCTCCTGCACCTCTTGTGGTGCACGTTACCCCTGCTTCTAGAAACGAGATTCACTATGTTGCACCTCCCTCGATGAATGTGGTTCTGTTTGCTAATGATGAAATGTATCGCCCTATTCCTCCACCAAGTGAAAGCTTGGGTTTCTATGATCTAATGGACGATTTTCAAGACTAGTTTGATAAGATGCAGAAAGAGTTGAAGGCCCTCAAAGGAAAAGAATTGTTTGGGTAGAATGTCAATGATATGTGTTTGGTTCCAAATGTGAAAATACCTGCAAAGTTTAAAGTGCTGGAGTTCGAAAAGTACAAGGGCAACACTTGTCCTCGTGCTCACTTGGTGATGTATGTAAGAAGAATGTCTACTCATACAAATGATCAACGTCTATTGATTCATTCGTTTAAGACAGTTTAACTGGTGCAGTGTTGAAGTGGTACATGACCTTGGACAGTGCCAGTATTCATTCTTTTAATGACTTGGGAGAAGCATGTATCAGAAAATACAAATACAATGTGGACATGGAGCCCGACCGTGATCAACTTAGGGCCATGGTCTAGAAGGACAAAGAGTCATTTAAGGAATATGCACAAATATGGCATGAGGTAGCCACCAAGTGATTCCTCCAATGGAAGAAAAAGAAATGACAAAGATTTTCATGAAGACAATGGGTTCATTCTATTATGAAAGAATGGTGGCGAGTGTGCCCAGTGACTTTACTAAAATGGTGGGAATGGGCGTCCGTTTGGAAGAGGCTGTAAGAGAAGGTCGTCTGACAAAAAGTGAAGGTTCTAGCAATGTGAAGAATCCATCATATGGATTTGTTAAGAAGAAATAGGGAGAGACAAATGATGTTATTCAAGAAAGAAGGGTTAATCCCTCTAGAAGAAATCATCAGCGCCATCAACAGGTTGCCTTGGTAACTCCAGTTGTAAATGTGGCTCTGATTACAGTTGCTTATCAAAGACAAGCCCCTTAGGGAAGTCAAGGGTAGAATCAGAGGAGAGAGCCTTTTGACTCTATCCCTATGAGTTATGCAGAGCTACTCCCAACATTGATCCAGAAAAAGTTGGTCCATACTAAGTCACCTCCTGCTATTCCATCCCATTTACCTTGGTACTACAAGGCATATCAGACATGCACTTTTCATCAGGGTGCGCTAGGGCATAATGTAGAAAATTGTTATCCTCTAAAGTATGAGGTACAAAAAATGGTTAGATTTGGCCTTTTATCCTTCAAAGATGCCAGTCCTAATTTAAAATATAATCCTTTCCCAAAACATGGAGAAGCAGATGCTGTTAACAGGGTTGCTGGTTGTCTAGGGGATTTCCGCATTTATGATATTAACTTGGTCAGAGGAGACTTGGTAAAGATGCATGCAAACCTTTGCGAGTTTAGTTATTATACTCATGACCATGATGGTTATGGTATCTGTAGTACTAATATACAAGGTTGCGATAAGATAAAGGCTGATTTGCAGGAGATGATGGATGAGGGCCTCATCCATATAATCAAGCCTAGGGAAGAGTATGAGGAGGAAGTGAACATGGTATTTGGATGTCCTAAAGAGTTCAGGATCTTTGATGTAGAACACATGAACGATGATCTCGTACAATTGCATGCTACTTTCTGCCACATGGCTGGTCAGGTAGAGCACCAATATAGATCTTGCCGGGTTTGCTGCAGGGAGTCCCGAGGATGTTCAATTGTAAGAAAAGGTATTAATATGTTATTGGATAATGGAACTATCAAGGTTTCAGTCCAAAGAGATGATTACCATGAGGTTAATAAGATTTAGGTTTGCTTGGCTGAAGAAGGATCAGATGATGAATATGCTTCCACGGATGAATTCTTTTCCTCAGATGAGGGTATGTTCTCCGGTGATGATTCTTTGATGTCCAATTTTTCTGAAGAAGGTGTAAATGTGGTTGTGTCGCGTTTCAGTGATTCTTCCCCTGTTGAAATTGAATACTGTAGCAAGCCAGTTGTTGCCCCTGTGGTTATTTGCTTGCCAGGGCCCGTTCCTTACAAATCTGACAAGGTTGTACCATACAAGTATAATTCTACAATTTTAGAGGATGGTGTGAAAGTTCCCATCTAGCCTTTATCTAATGTTGGAAATATTGCTGAGACTAGTAGAATTACCCGCAATGGTCGTGTATTTGCACCGGTTGTTCGAGGAAATGATGATGCTGGAAAGAAGGTTGTGGAAAGTTCTGGAGATAAGAAGGCTGCAGGGGAATACAGTGGTGCTACTCTAGAGAAGGACGTAGATGATATTTTGAAGATAATCAAAATGAGCGACTACCGAATTATGGATCAACTATTACAGACTCCTTCAAAAATATATATCTTGGCATTGCTGTTGAATTATGCTACCCATAGAGAATCTTTAATGAGGGTGTTGGACCAGGCCTTCATGGAGTATGAAATGCCATTAGATCAATTCAGAAGTCTGGTGGGTAATATTACATCATGTAATAACCTAATCTTTTATGATGATGAATTGCCTGACGAGGGAAGGAATCACAATTTGGCTCTCCATATATCCATGAATTGTAAAAGAGATTCATTATCAAATGTGCTGATTGATAATGGATCCTCCTTGAATGTGATACCGAGGAGTACACTAATGAAGTTGAAATATCAAGGGGCTCATATGCGCCCAAGTGGTATTATTGTCAAAGCTTTTGATGGATCAAGGAAGTCGGTTATTTGGGAGGTCGATCTTCCTATTCACATAGGCCCGCATCTATTCCATATCACTTTCCAAGTCATGGATATTGTACCCGCATATAGTTGTCTATTGGGAAGACCATGGATACATTAAGCAGGGGTTGTCACTTCCACTATACACCAAAATATGAATTTCGTGCGTGAAGGCCAAGTGATTATTATAAATGGAGAGCAAGCATTACTGATATCTCATCTATCATCTTTCAACATTATGGAGGCAGATGAAGCTGCTGTTGGGACGCATTTCCAAGCTCAATTTGTTGATAACATAAGGGAGAATGATAATTCTATGGCTTCATTCAAAGATGCTCAGCAGGCTGTGCGCAATGGTCCAAGTATAGTATGGGGACAGGTTGTTGATCCTCCGCTAAACAAGAACAGGTCTGGTTTGTGATTCTCTACCAAGAATGTAAAAGGAAAAAGTTTGAAGTCAAAATCTATTATGAGCAGTTATCATGATGTTTTCCGCAGCGGAGGCTACCTCTATCCAACTATTTCTAGAGTTAATGCTATTGAGGATGATGAAGAAGATCAGGAAATGCCGAGTTATGTGATGCCTAGAGTCAGAATCCAGAACTGGGTCACTTATGATGTTCCCTCTTGCATCCATGTCTCAAAGTAATTTGTTTTTTCTTTGCAAAAAACTTTCATTCTGCCAAGATGAAAGTTAATATTGTTTGGGCTTATCTGTTAGCTTTGATCATTAAAATCATAAATAAAAGTTATCTCTGATTTTCAAATTGTGTCTTTTATTTTTTCTGCTTTTTAATGGAAAATGGTAATGATAAAAAACCCTTTTGAATAGAATAATAATTGAAAATAAATCTGCATAATCACTTGATATATGTGTCATTTTCTAAAAGCAAACACAAATCACATGTGCAAATTAATTAATAAACATGTTGAATACAATGACCCTTCACCCTCTCCCAACTTTGAATATCCTGTGTTTGAGACGGAAGAAGAAGAATATGATGAGATTCCATAAGAGGTTTCACGGTTGCCCGAGCACGAGGAAAATGCCATTCAGCCGTATAAAGAGTCATTGGAAACAATCAATTCTGGTTCAGAATAAGAGCCAAAGGAAGTCAAGATTGGAGCATCGTTGTATCCTGATGTGAAGAGCAGGTTGATTGAGCTATTGAAAGAGTATGTGGACATATTTGCTTGGTCTTACCAAGATATTCCGGGTCTAGATACTGATATTGTGGAGCATCATTTGCCTTTGAAGCCATAGTGCCCACCCGTCAAGTAGAAGTTGAGAAGAACTCACCCTGATATGGCAGTAAAAATCAAAGAAGAAGTATTAAAGAAGATTAATGCCGGTTTTCTTATGACGTGTATCCTCAATGGATAGCCAACATTGTGTCCGTACCAAAGAAAAATGGAAAATTTTGCATGCGTAGATTATAGAGATTTAAATAAAGCTAGTCCAAAAGATGATTTTCCATTGCCACATATTGATATGTTGGTTGATAGCACAATGAAATTTAAAGTATTCTCGTTCATGGACGGATTTTCCGGATATAATCAAATAAGAATGGCTCTTGAGGACATGGAAAAAACAACGTTTATCACACCCTGGGGAACATTCTGTTACAAAGTGATGCCCTCTGGGTTGAAGAACGTTGGTGCAATGTACCAGAGGGCTATGATAACCCTATTCCATGATCTGATGCACAAGGAAATTGAGGTATATGTTGATGATATGATTTCTAAATCATAAACCAAAGAAGGGCATGTGGAAGATTTGTTGAAGTTGTTTCAGCGTTTGAGGAAGTACCGTCTCCGCCTGAATCCAAACAAATGCACCTTCGGTGTCCGATCAGGGAAGTTGTTAGGTTTAATTGTTAGCCAGAAAGGGATTGAAGTTGACCCAAATAAGGTAAAAGTGATCCAAGAAATTCATGCGCCAAGGACGGAGAAGCAAGTTAGAGGCTTCCTTGGGCGCTTGAACTATATTTCCAGATTCATCTCCCACATGACTGCAACATGTGAATCGATCTTTAAGTTGCTAAGGAAAGATCAAGGTTGTGTATGGACAGATGACTGCCAAAGGGAATTTGAAAGTATCAAAGAATATCTGCTTGAACCTTCTATCTTGCTCCCTCCCGTTGAAGGAAGACTGCTGATCATGTATCTAACAGTGTTAGATAGTTCCATGGGTTGTATTTTGGGACAACAAGATAAAACATGAAAGGAAGAATATATCATATACTCCCTCAGTAAGAAATTTATTGATTGTGAGTCACGGTATTCTATGTTGGAGAATACATGTTACGCTCTGGCCTGGGCGGAAAATCGGTTATGACAATATATGTTGAATAATACTACGTGGTTGATTTCCAAAATGGATCCAATTAAGTATATCTTTGAAAATCCTGCTCTCACAGGGAGAATTGCACGCTGGCAAATGTTATTATCCAAATACGACATTGAATACCACACTCAAAAGGCCATAAAAAGCGGTGTGCCGGCGGATTATCTTGCTTACCAACCGGTAGATGACTATCAATATGTCAAGTGTGATTTCCCTGATGAGGATGTGATATTCTTGAAAGCGAAAGATTGTGATGAACCGTTACCCGGGGAAGGTCCAGATCCTGAATCTCGTTGGGGAATGGTATTTGATGGGACAGTGAATTCTTATAGAAAAGGAATTGGTGCACTGATCATCACTCCGCATGGATCACACATTCCTTTTACTGCAAGGTTGACATTTGATTATACTAATAATATGGCGGAGTATGAGGCTTGCATTATGGGTATCGAGGAGGACATTGATCTCAAAATCGAGGTTCTAGATGTGTATGGTGATTCAACTTTGGTTGTTAATCAAATTAAAGGAGAATGGGATATTCTTCACTCTGGCTTGATCCCTTACAAAGGTTATACTAGAATACTATTACCCTTCTTCAACAAAGTTGAATTCCATCATATTCCAAGAGATGAAAATCAGATGGTGGATGCTTTGGCAACTCTGGATTCTATGTATCAAGTGAATACTTGGAATGATGTGCCTCGTATTATGGTACGCTATTTGGATAGACCGACTCATGTGCTTACAAAAGAGGATGTGGCAAATGAAAAACATTGGTATTCTGATATCATGCATTTTCTCCGAACCCAGAAATACCCAATTGGTGCATCAAATAAGGATAGAAAAACATTGAGAAAGTTGGCGGGCAGCTTTTTCCTCAATGAAGATGTATTGTATAAAAGAAATCATGACATGGTCTTGCTCAGATGCGTAGATAGACACGAAGCAGACATGTTGATGCATGAGGTTCGTGAAGGCTCATTTGGTACCCATGTCAATGGACATTCAATGGCGAAAAATATGCTTAGGGAAGGTTACTATTGGCTGACAATGGAATCTGACTGTTACAAATTTGCGAAAAAGTGCCATAAATACCAGATTTATGCTGATAAAATTCACGTACCTCCAACACTTATCAATGTTATTTCTTCCCCATGGCCTTTCTCTATGTGGGGTATTGACATGATCGGGATGATTGAACCAAAGGTGTCAAATGGGCATCATTTTATCTTAGTGGCAATTGATTATTTTACCAAATGGGTGGAAGCATCTTCACATGCAAATGTCACTAAATAGGTGGTAGTGCATTTCATCAAGAATAACCTCATATGTCGGTACGGTGTGCCAAGCGGGATTATCATTGACAATGGCTCAAATCTGAATAACAAAATGATGTCTGAACTTTGTGAGGAATATAAGATTGTTCACCATAATTCATCTCCCTACAGGCCAAAGATAAATGGAGCTGTTGAAGCGGCCAATAAGAACATCAAGAAGATAATCTAGAAAATGTTTGTTACTTATAAAGATTGGCATGAAATGCTCCCTTTTGCTTTACACGGGTATCGAACATCTGTATGCACTTCAACAGGGGAAGCCCCGTTCTATCTTATATATGGCATGGAAGAAGTGCTCTCCATTGAAGTTGAGATTTTATCTTTGCGTGTAATAATGGAAGCCAAGTTGTCAGAGGCTGAATGGGTCCAGAATAGGTTTGACCAGTTGAACTTAATAGAAGAGAAGAGAATGACAGCCCTGTGTCATGGTCAATTATACCAAAACAAAATGAAGAAAGCTTTTGATAAGAAGGTCAAACCTCATGAATTCAGAGAAGGTGACCTCGTACTCAAGAAGATCGTGTCTTTTAACGCTAATTCTAGGGGCAAGTGGACTCCCAATTTTGAAGGCCCATATGTTGTCACGAAATCCTTCTCTGGCGGTGCACTAATTCTTGAAACAATGGATGGCGAGGAGTTCCTACGTCCTGTAAATGCTGATGCAGTCAAGAAATACTTCGCCTAGAAAAATAAAAGAACAGCTTGCTAAGTTGAAAACCCAAAAGGGCGGCTTAGGCAAAAAGGAGCGTCTCGGTAGGCCGAAAACCCGAAAGGGCGGTCTAGGTAAAAATTAGAGACATAAACAAAATAAATTTTCTCGGTAGGTTGAAAATATGTGAGGGCAACCTAGGCAAAGGTTAGGGATTTTTCTGGCAAGTAACTGCATCAGACAAGACTTGATCAATGGAGCAACAATCTGTTTGGATCTTACTACTCTTCGACCAAAGTTTCAGCTCAAAAATTCAAAGTTGTTAGGGAGGATAGTGGTCATTGTATTTCAATGTATATTTTCTAATATATATTACCATGTTCCAAACTTTGTATTTATCTATGGAGTCTTGTCATTCGCAGACTACCATTCTATTAATAAAGTTTGAGCCTTTTGTCTAATTCTTTGCAATTCTTATTTTATTTAGCTTATAAAGATTTCATTTATTATTGATAGTAATGATCAAAGAAAACAGATTAAATAACAAAAATTATTTTTGAAAAGAATTTACAAATTACCTATTGCTCTAGATTTTGCAATAAAAGGGGAACAAAATTAGTGACTTCAAGGACAGATAAACTCAAAGGTTTGCGTGATAGCTCTGTCCAAAATTCCCCAGTGAAGGCTTCACTCGTATAAATAAAATTCTTTTCTCCCCGTGCATGTTGAGTTAGACTCATTTGCAAAGAATCTCCTTTCGGCAGTACTGGCATATTGTTTGTTTTCCCGACAGTCGGGTAAGGGAAATGTCTTATTTATGAAGTGTTGAGACAATTATTAACTTTTTGGGTTCCCCCCACCCCTCCCGCCAAGTGATGGATTAGATTTAAAATCCCCATAAGTTTTCTTGTTGTAGTGTTGATTTCTTGAATTCCCTAGGTGAAGTTGAGATGATATACATCTCTGAAATTGCAGACCCCATAAGGTTTCATACTTTCTCCCTAGAGAAGTCAGTGCAATTATCACTCTCAGTATTAAAGAATGTATCTCGATGTCTCCTTCGATGATATAGTATTACCCTCCCCAATAAAGTCATTATGTCATCCCCAACTGATGTCTAAATGATGTGAATTTTTTTTCCCTAGTGAAATCAACCCTAGCAGAAGTATGAACTTCAAACATTTTTCCCCCACTGAAGTCTGTGTGGTTTCCCCGGTGAAACTTGGAGGAAGATGTTATATCGCCATTGTGATACGGTGGCAGAACCGAATGTTAATACTGGTTTGCATTTTTTGTTTGCAAATGTTGCGGTAAGCAAGAGTTGCCAGCGAATTTTATTTCATCCAACAAAGGAAAAGGAAAAAGAACAGAAAAAACCTTTTTTCGAGATGTTTTTGAGTACGGGGGGTAGATTATAGAAAGGGAAGGTCTTAGCACCCTTTCTATCCATGGTTTTCCATGGGCTCTTAGGTACTTGCTCATTTTGAAATTGCTTGTGTGTGTTTTGAAAAGTTTTTGTTTAACATCGTGGTAACCCTTGTATCTGTCCTCAAGAGTGTGACGAAGTTGTTTTTGAAAACTGTTTTGAAAGTGTTTGGGTGAAAGAGTTTTTTTTTTGTTTTGAGCAAGTACTTAAGAGTTTCTACCTACTCCAAAAAGACTGTTCGTTTTCTCGTTTCCTTTAGACAGCGCTATCCTACTATTAAGGACTAGGTAGCCCCATCGTTGGAGTTTAAGAGACATTCGAAGGGACAATTACGGTCGCAGAAGCAATAGTTAGGAAATCTTAGTAATTACCCTAGAGTCTTAAAGATCTTTCTGAGGCAACATTCAAATGGGTCATTTTGATCTTTTGGGACTAGAGGGCGACCACTAAAATTCCCTATACTTCATAACCGTTTGTCGAAGGTGTTGTACCCCAAAATTTGCCCTCTCATTCTTCAGGAAATTATCCTGGATTCTCAGAGTCTCTCTGAAGCAAATCCAAGTCCTGAATTATCATTTCTTCCCAAGCAAACCATTTACAAGAGCAAAATGATCACACAAGCTCTACAGACAACACTTTTACCTTGAAAAATTAAATTCTAAACATTTGGAATTTTTCTCTAAAAATGGGTGTTTAAGAAGAAAATAGCACTTCAGAACTTCTGGACCAACCTCCAGACAGAAACGGTCAGAAGTTGCAAGCTTGGCTCAACGCAGTCAGAAGTTGGCTCTTCAGCAGCTACATTAACTCAGTTAGAGGTTGCAAACATGGTTCAACATGTAAGCCTCAAACAGAACATGGCTCTTTCAGCAGTTACACAAGTTCAGCCAGAGTTTGCTAGAGGAATGCAAAGGAAGCAAAGAAGTCTGAAGGCTCCTTCAGAACATGCTGGAATCAGAAGATGAAAGGGTCAAAAGAGTGGGTGTTACACTGACACAGAATCTCTAAGTCCAGGATTTCCAGAAGCAAATCCAAGGAACGTGTTAGAAAGTCAGGAGAATCCCCAGAATTTGCTGAGACATCAAGAGGCCAAGATCAGAGCTTGGTTCACGTTGTTTCTGGTAAAACAGAACTGCTGGTTCAGGTTTTCTCCTATTACAAGAATTTTGGTGTTGATAAGTCTCATCACCATTTAATGCTCATTAATGCTCCCAACCACTCCTGAACATTCATCCAAGAGGTCTCTTCACGTGTGGCTTGGTAAACACCTTTCTGCAGGCTTAGGCATGGGTCTACGCGCCACCTATAGAGGTCACTTCTCTTAAATCCTTGCCTGTTGTTTTAGCCTAGGCTGAAAAGCTGTGCATTATCACAACTTTCCATGAACTTCTTTCAAAAAAAACAATTTAACCTCTATTGGCGCCTTTAACGTTCAAGAATCCACAAGAGCTTTGCCTATAAATAGAGCACCATTGACCACTAAGAAGGGGTCCAAAAAAAACCAGAAAAAATTGCTAGAAGAGAAACAGAAATGTTTTAGCAAGAAAATACTTTGAAACTCTGTCAAAAAATCTTGGTGTCTCAAGAGCCTCAAACATAACTTTGAATCTCCTGTCTCAAAACCTCATTTGTACCCAGATTGCTTCTTGATTAAAGAAATACGCCCCTACAGCTTCTGACCACATATACTCTCCATCCACCCCTTCAAAAAAGAACCTGCCCAGAACACCATCAGAGCTAAAAGCTAGCTCTCACTCACAAACTTTTCCAACAGCCAGGTAAGCATCTGCTGACCTTCATCACGCTGCTAAGCATCATCAGCTTTGCATGCTCAAATAAACATAATGTAAATCTGAAAATCCTCAGAACGCAAACAGCAGCAACATGATATTTACAGTTTAACCAAAAGGTTGATAATCTGGTAGCAGGCCTGAGTCAGAACTTCTGATGGCCTCTCAGCAGCGCGCTGTCTCTCTCTCTCTCTTTCTCTCTATCTTACCTTTGTTATTTTCTTTTCTTATCTATTTTTCTCATTGAAACACCCCATGTACAAATATATATCCCCACCCCCTAATTGTTGTAATAGCGTAGGATTTTATATTTCTGCTTTTTATTGCTTTCAAATATAAATGCTAGTAATTAGGATGTGTATGGCAAGATAAAATCAATGAAATAGAAAATCCTAATTCAAAGATAAACTCTTATATGCAACAAAACACACTTGCACACTTACACCCCTAGGGTTACATCCACTTGTTGCCTTCAAAAATGGGCCATGTTTGCATGTCAAGTATTTTGGAAAAACAAAACAAAAACAAACAAAATGATCATAGTCCCTCGATGACGCTATCTAGTTGCCTAAACAAAATGATCATAGTCCCTCAAGAAAATCGCCAAAATACTTGACACTATTGCTTTCATGGTCTATACGATGACCCGCGCCTGTCCCGTATACATCCTAACACAAGGTTGTTCACCAAATACAATGGTGAAGTAACACTGTTAAAAGGGTTAAAAACATAAGGAAAGATCTTTGAGTAAAATAGGGTAGACAACTCTTAATTACTTGATCAAACTTGCAAACAAACATCCTTGCTACTTTTAAAAAAAAAAACACACATCACAACACAATTTCCAAACAACTTTCAAAAACATTGAAAACTTTTTCAAAAGACAATACACCTTTGTATACATTCAAACAAGAATCATTACAAAGGTTGCCACAAATGGCCTCTTTTCAAAATATCTTTCAAAACCACACACACAAAGCACCATTTTAAACAATTGAAAATGCAAAGCAAGTGATCTAAGCAAGTAACTAAGAGCTTATGGATAACCATGGATAGAAAGGATGCTAATACCTTCCCTTTCTATAATCTACTCCCCGAACCCAAGAAAACATCTCAAAGGTTTTTCCTGTGCTTTTTAACCTTTCCTTAGGATAAAATAAAAAGTCGGTGGCGACTCTTGCTCAACCGAACATTTGCGAAAACAAACGCAAAACCTCAAGTCAGTTCTCCCACCGTATCACAGAATTGGCGACTCTGCTGGGGAATAATTGAAAGTGGAGTAACCTTAGGGCTTAGATCACCTTTTGCATGATTAATTGTTTGCTTTGATTGCTTTACATTTTGGTTCTCTTGTTTGGGCTTGAAATCCTACACCCGGATTTGGGAAACATTCATAGATAGCAATATGTTGTGGAAACTGTGCGGGGTATACCGACACGGTTGAAGCAATAGCTATATTAGTGCGACATATTTGTGAGTACCGGTAACCCTTGAGTTCAATCAAGGAGAGTATGGGGCCGCTGAGTGATGTCACTAAGCACTAATGACCTAGAACCTTACTTGACCATCTTGGCCTTCTATTAGGGGTAGTGAGATGACCGACTTTGGTGCAGTCCGAAGTTGGTAGATACTCGATACTACACTCATTGAGGGTTATTTTCTTGGAATATTTTGGTCGCTAGTTAAGTGGCTAAACAAAAACAATGAACATAGAAAACAATCCAATGATATTGAGCTCCTTAGAACCCGGTTACTATTTAGGACAGGTTTTAAGCCAACTACACTCAAGAGGGTACTTACCTATGAAACCTCATGCAAGCCTGAAACTAGGGTTTTGTGTGACTTGCTTGTACATGTGTTTGTGCATACATCATGAACATCATAAAGCATCATATGCATACACTAACCATTTCAAGGGTTTGGATCTTCATCTTTGTTCTTGTTTTGTAGGTCATGGAATCTCTTCGCAGGAAAACTATCCAAGTTAACCTTGTGAGAATCCCTCCTCAACTCAAGGAGCTTACATCCAGAATTCCAGAAAGTTATCTCTTTAGTGAAAGACATGGTAGACTGCTCAGCCTAGTCAACACCAGCATTGAAGAAGACATGGTGAAAGTGTTGTTCCAATTCTTTGACCCCCTTCACCACTGTTTCACATTCTCCGACTACCAGTTGGTGCCTACTTTAGAGGAATTTTCTCAACTCCTGAGAATTCCTATTCTTAATCAACTACCCTACAACGGTACGGAAAAAGAGCCAAAGCCTGAAGATGTTGCTCAAGCACTACACTTGCAACCATCTAACATCAAGGGGCATTGGGTAACTAGAAGTGGTGTCAAAGGCTTCTTGGCAAAATTCTTGTTTGAGAAGGCACAAGAGTGTTGGAATTCTTTGGATCTGCAAGCCTTTGAAGAAATTGTGGCACTCTTCATTTATGGGTTGGTCTTGTTCCCAAATCCTGACCAACTTATAGATGTCAATGCTGTCAAGATTTTCATGTCAAAGAATCCCATACCTACATTACTTGGGGACATCCTACACTCATTTTACACACGAACAATGAGGAAAAGAGGTGTTCTCATGTGCTGTACTCCTCTCCTAGCAAGGTGGTTTATTTCGCACCTTCCATAATCAGTTTTGAAGAACGAGCAGGGTTCAAGGTGGTCACAACGATTGATGACCCTCACGCATTCTGATGTACATTGGTGTTCTCGGTCCAGAGAAAATGTCATCATCATCGATCGCTGTGGTGAGTTCCCTAATGTTCCATTACTTGGCATTAGAGGAGGCATTACCTACAACCCCTACCTAGCTTTAAGACAATTTAGATACGCTCGGAGGGATGGCCCTCATGACATGCTAATTCCTGACCTAGTTTTTGACTTCGACAACGATGCACAAGGACTTCGCCAAAGATTCATCAGAGCTTGAAGGATGCCTAACAAGGTAGATAGCAAGACACTGGGGCACAAGAACTCCATCCCTCTTGAGCCTTACCTCAAGTGGGTACGAACCCGCGCCCAGAGTCTTATGATGCCTTACCCTCACATTCTCCCTTTGATCAAAGAGCCTGTTAAGGAAGGAGAGGTTCCATACACCATCCTACATCCTGACATGCCAACATCATGGGAGGAAATGCAGAAGAGTTAGATCCAACTCAAGGAAGAACGAAATACTTTCAAAGCCAGCTTCTACGCCAGTGAGACGAAGGTTTTGGAACTTACCCGCCGACTTCATGAGGAGGATACCCTCAACACTTACATCGCACCAAAGAGGATGCGCAACGTCTTTTTACCTTAAGAAGTTTTTGTAATATTTGGCCCATGGGGCATTTATGTACTGACAAAATTTCTTCTTATTAATATGACGGGTGTTCTTTTTGTTTGCAACAACTTTGAACTTCTAAACCCTTTAATGCATTACATGAATAAACATATCATTCATCATATGCACAAATAGGTCTTCACACCAGGTTTCCTTATCTTTCTGCTGTTTATTTCATTAAGATGGATATTGAGCAGACGGTCAAAGATCTGCAGGCACAAAACTCGCAGTTTCAACAGCTTCTCATGAACTTAGCAAAGGGTCCGGAGGATCTTAAAGAACTGTTAGGGAATAAAGAGCAAGAAAAAGGAAAAAAGAAAAAGAAAAGAGTTGGGGTAGCTACACTGGGAAGAAGATTTGAGAATGAAGCTAGGAGAGTTCTTGATTTCCCCTCCACATCTGACGAGGGGACCGGTAAGGGAAAAGGAGCTGCATTACCCTCTGAGTCTGAGGCTGAAGAAGAAGAGGTTGAGGAGGATGAAGATTACTCAGAGCAGCAGTACCCGCCAGCGGACGACAAATACAAAAACCTGGAGGATAGACTGGCAGCTATGGAGCTGCAAAGGGTTCCCGGGCTAGATTTTGAAGAATTGGGATTGATTGCTGGGATTGTTATACCTCCCAAGTTCAAGGTACCAACTTTTGCAAAATACGACGGTCTGTCTTGCCCAAAGATGCACCTGAGGTCGTATGTCAGAAAAATTCAGCCTCATTCATCCGATAGAAATCTCTGGGTACACTTCTTCCAGGACAGCCTGGTTGGTACACAGCTAGATTGGTTTTACTAGCTTGAAAGATCAGAAGTGCATAATTGGGAGGACTTGGCAGTTGCCTTTTATCGCACGTATCAATATAACGCCGACTTGGCGCCAACCCGTACTCAGCTACAAAGTATGGGGATGGCCTCAAATGAGGGGTTCAAAGAATACGCCCAGAAATGGCGCGACTTGGCCGGAAGGGTGCAACCACCGCTTTCAGATAGGGAGCTAGTTGATATGTTCTTAGGGACCATATCTGGCCCTTTCTTCAACCATTTAATCGGGAGCTCTTCTGCAGGGTTTACCGAACTGATTCTGACTGGCGAACGGGTGGAAGCTGGTATTAAGAGTGGGAAGATTCAAAGGGATGCCTCTGCATCCACAACTGCCAAAAAACCTTTCCCGACAAAGAAGGAAGCGGCTGTTATATACTCTCAGAAAGGATTGGGAAGAACTGAGCGCCGACCAGCTGTAGGGTCCATGATGATTCAAAATTCGTCAAATGATCAGCCTCGTAACAATCAGTCGAGACCAAATCAGCAACGGGTAGAACGGCCACAACGGCAGTTCACCCGCATCAACATGACGCCTGCACAAGTTCTTCCCCATTTGTTGAAGTTAAATCTGACTGGTTTAAAGGAGGCACCGAAAAACCCTAACACCACATCTCCATACTATCATCCAAATGCTAAATGTGCCTATCATTCTGACAGCGTCGGGCATGACACCAACAATTGCTGGGCGCTTAAGAATAAAATTCAGGATTTGATAGATGCTAAAGAGGTTGAGTTCGACGCCCCTGAGAAGCCGAATGTAATCTCTGCTCCAATGCCAAAACATGGCCACAATGTCCATGCTGTTGAAGAAGATCTGTTTGTTTCTACTGTTGATGATCTGATAACTCCACTACTGACAATTAAGTTGAATCTGTTAAAGGCTGGGATTTTCCCAGGTTGTAAAGAAGATTGCTACCTTTGTTCCTCCCTACCAATCGACTGTCCATTGCTGAGGATAGGCATCCAACGCCTAATGGACAACCAACAAATTCTTTTCGAAAAGACTCCTGTCACTCCAACTCCTATCAATGATGTTTCAATAATCACCATTTCTGCCAATCTTTCCAAGGTCCCCAAAAGGCCTGTTAAGATTACATCCACTCCGAAGATTGTACCCTTGAAGATAACCATGCCTAGGCCCTTCCCATACAAATCTGACAAATCAATACCGTGGAAT
The DNA here is from genome assembly GCA_948472305.1 of Vicia faba. NCBI lineage: Eukaryota > Viridiplantae > Streptophyta > Magnoliopsida > Fabales > Fabaceae > Vicia > Vicia faba. The sequence continues at coordinate 927,129,899 of OX451741.1, read as the reverse complement.
TATGGTGGAGAAATCTACTACCATGGTGTTAAACAAATTGAGATAACTGAAGGGAGCTATGACGAAGAAACTGCCGACATTGGAAACATTGCCGGAACGAGCAAAATTACCCGAAGTGGAAGAATTTTCTCTCCAGAGATTGCCCCTCCAAAGGGAATCTTTGGACCCTCAGCTGTTCCCAAGGTTACCTCTGCACCGGTAAAACTATCTGCAAGAACGCCAATGATTGAAAAAGCTGTTACTCCTGTGGTTGTCCCTCCTGCTGCAGCTGATAAGGGGAAAGGGATCCAAGAGGAGCTCGTCAGGACGAGGGCTCAGCCATTGTTCATCCCCGAAACCTCTAAAAAGAAATGGAGGAGATTCTAAAAATAATCAAGAAGAGTGATTATGATGTGGTGGAGCAACTGGGGCAAACCCCCTCGAAGATCTCCATGTTAGCCTTGCTGCTTTGTTCGGAGGCTCATGCCAAAGCCCTGATTAAGTTTTTGAAGACGGCCCATGTGCCCCAAGAAACCTCAGCCGATCAATTCCATGATTGTGTAGCCAGCCTTACCGCTGACAACGGCCTGGGTTTCTCTGATGCCGACCTGACTCCGAAGGGAAGAAAGCACAATGACGCACTGCGTGTGTCAGTTGAATGCCGAGGAACCACTCTCGCCCATGTCTTGGTCGATACTGGTTCTTCCTTAAATGTGCTCCCTAAGAAAGCTCTGGACCGTTTGGATTGTGAAGGTTTGGAGCTGAAACCAAGTAATATCATTGTCAGGGCCTTTGACGGGTCTAAAAGGATGGTACATGGGGAGGTCTGCATTCCCATCAAGGTAGGCACTGAAGTGTTCCACTCAACCTTCTATGTGATGGACATCCGCCCATCATACTCTTGCCTGCTAGGAAGACCATGGATACATAATGTTGGGGCAGTCATCTCTTCTTTACATCAGATGCTGAAATACCCTGTTAAGGGTAAAATCATAACTGTACACGGTGAGGAGGAGTACATGATCAGTCATCTGAATTCCTTTCGGTATGTGGAAGTGGATGGAGAATTCATTGAAACACATTTTCAACACTTTGAGGAAGTTTCTCCCGAGGTTGCGATAGCAAAGGCAGTAGCTGAGGTACCCAAGCAGGTGGCCAGGATGGCATCTCTGAAAGACGCAAAGGCTGCAATTAAGGAGGGAAAGAGCATAGTGTGGGGACAGTTGCCTGATTTTCCTCACAAAACAGACAAGTTTGGTTTGGGATTTACTGTTGCGGGGAAAAAGGCTATGCGTCGCTCCAAAATTGAAAAGACACCCATCAAGATTTCTCCTCATGGAATCAATGCTTTAGAAGACGAAGACGAAGAGGGTAACGTTGAAGATTGGATCTTCCCGACCATTGAAGGGGGGCTGAACAACTGGGAGGCGAAAGACTTCGTTCCCATTACTTTCATCAATCAGTAATTTATCTTCTGAACATTTCCTGTTGGTCTGTAATAATTACTAAAACAATTTGCACACTCTTTTCACCTCATCCTTTGCCCGAGGCATATAGGTCCATTTGTAAGGGCTTAATTCTCTTCATAATCATATGCCATGTTTAATGAATCATTGGACGTTTTTCATTTATGAACTGCTGTGTTCATTTTCTTTCCTTTTGCATTTTTGTTTGTTTAAGGATGGCTATCCCTTACACACACCCACACTCACAAATGCAGGTACCCATCCACTCCGGATTCCATGGGTGACTATTCTGTTGTATCCTTCAAAAACTCTGAAGATTTGGTCAATCAGGCTGAGTACGAAGACAATGAAGATTGCGAAGTGCCGGGAGAGTTAGCCAGACTTCTACAACAAGAAGAGAGGGCCATCTTGCCTCATGAAGAGTTGTTGGAAACCGTCAACTTAGGAACAGAGGAAGACAGGAAAGAAGTCAAAGTGGGTGTCAGCTTGGAACCAAGTGTCAAGGAGCGCTTAGTACAACTGTTGAATGAATATGTTGAAATCTTTGCCTGGTCTTATGAGGACATGCCAGGGTTAGACACAGATATCGTGGTTCACCGTCTCCCTACAAGAGAAGACTGTCCACCGATCAAGCAAAAAGTCCGCCGAATGAGGCCCGACATGTCTGAGAAGATTAAGGCTGAAGTAATGAACCAATTCAATGCTGGCTTTCTGGCTGTTACATCCTATCCGCAATGGGTTGCTAACATTATGCCCGTTCCCAAAAAGGACGGCAAGGTCAGAATGTGTGTGGACTACCAGGATTTGAACAGGGTCAGCCCTAAAGATGATTTTCCGCTACCACATATCGAAATTTTGATTGACAACACAACTCAGCATAAGGTACTTTCCTTCATGGACGGATTCTCGGGCTACAACCAGATCAAAATGGCCCCTGAGGACATGGAGAAAACAACCTTTGTTACACAATGGGGTACCTTCTTCTATAAGGTGATGCCGTTCGGACTGAATAACGCAGGGGCAACCTATCAACGCACCATGGTAGCTTTGTTTCATGATATGATACATCATGAGATCGAAGTTTATGTAGACGACATGATAGCTCGATCACAAACAGAGGAAGAACACCTTGAACACTTGCAGAGGCTGTTTGCCAGGATGAAGGAGTACAAACTCAGACTGAATCCAAGTAAGTGCACTTTTGGAGTTAGGTCTGGTAAACTTCTGGGATTTATTGTCAGCAGCAAAGGCATTGAGGTCGATCCAGCAAAAGTAAAGGCTATACAAGAAATGCCTGCCCCCCGTACTGAAAAGGAGGTTAGAGGATTCTTGGGACGCTTGAACTATATCGCCAGGTTCATCTCTCACCTGACGTCTACCTGTGAGCCAATTTTCAAACTATTGAAGAAAGATCAGGTAGTTGAATGGAACGATGATTGTCAATTTGCTTTTGATAAGATCAAGGAGTATTTGCTAGAACCTTCTATTCTGATGCCACCCGTCGAAGGAAGGCCGCTGATCATGTATCTGACTGTTTTGGACAACTCAATGGGGTGTGTACTGGGCCAGCATGACGAGTCTGGTCGAAAAGAGCATGCCATTTATTACCTTAGCAAAAAGTTTACCGACTGTGAGACCCGCTACTCACTGCTCGAGAAAACTTGTTGCGCTTTGGTATGGGCTGCTCGGCAACTAAGGCAGTATATGTTGACTCATACCACTTTGCTGATTTCCAAAATGGATCCTATCAAGTATATCTTTGAGAAGCCTGCTTTATCTGGAAGAATTGCTAGATGGCAAATGATCCTGACTGAATATGACATCCAGTATACTACCCAAAAAGCTATAAAAGGGAGTGTACTAGCTGACCATCTAGCTCATCAAGTTATCGAAGATTATCAATCCATGAGATTCGACTTCCCGGACGAGGACATCATGACATTGGAAAACATTGAAGGTAACGGACCGTATGTCGGACCTGAAAATGGATCCCAATGGACCCTGTACTTTGATGGTGCTTCAAATGCACTTGGAAACGGTATCAGTGTGGTACTCATTTCCCCAGAAGGTGGCCATACACCTTTTACGGCCCGACTTTATTTCAGTTGTACCAACAACATGGCCGAATATGAAGCTTGCATCTATGGTCTCAAGGCTGCTATAGACCTGGGGATCAAATCTTTGGTTGTATTTGGGGACTCGGCTTTGGTTATCATTCAAGTCAAAGGAGAGTGGGACACCAAACATCCTAATCTTATCCCATACAAAGAACATGTTTTGACATTGCTGCCTCATTTCGAGCAGATCACCTTCGAGCATTTCCCGCGAGAAGAAAATCAGTTAGCAGATGCTCTGGCTACGATGTCTTCCATGTTTAAACTCAACTGGGATAACGAGGCTCCCCAAATCACTATCGAGCGAATGGATGAACTTGCACATTGTCATGAGATTAATACCGAAGAAGTAGTGGAACAACCCTGGTTTCATGAAATCAAAAGGTATCTCTAGACTAGAGAATATCCTGAAGGAGCTTCAGTAAATGACAAGAAGTTATTAAGGAAATTTGCCGCCAAGTTCTTCCTAAGCAATGACATCCTTTATAAGCGCAGCCATGATTGTGTTTTACTGCGTTGTATGGACAAAGCTGAATCAGAGTTGATCATGACTGAGATACACAGTGGCACATTTGGCACTCACTTAAGCGGACATACGATGGCTAAGAAGATTCTAAGGGCAGGCTATTACTGGTCTACCATGGAAGCTGATTGCCATCAACATTAACGTACTTGCCACAAATGTCAAGTCTACGCCGACAAGGTTCATATTCCTCCTGTCCCTCTCAACATTCTGACAGCTCCTTGGCCATTCGCAATGTGGGGAATTGACATGATTAGAGAGATCAAGCTCACAACATCCAACGGACATCTCTTCATCTTGGTCGCTATTGACTATTTCACCAAGTGGGTCGAAGCAGCTTCCTTTGCCTCTGTTACAAAAAATGTGGTTACCCGCTTCATCAAGCAGAACCTCATATGCCGGTATGGTGTCCTCGACATGATCATCATAGACAATGGTACAAATCTGAACAATACCATGATCACCGCTCTATGCGAACAATTCAAGATTTATCATCACAATTCATCTCCCTATCGGCCGAAGATGAACGGTGTTGTTGAAGCTGCAAACAAAAACATCAAGAAGATCATCTAGAAAATGACAGTCACCTACAAGGACTGGCATGAGATGTTACCGTTTACTCTGCATGGATACCGTACCACGGCACGTACTTCAATAGGGGCAACCCCATTTTCCTTGGTATATGGCATGGAAGTTGTCCTACCCATGGAGGTTCAGATTCCTTCTTTAAGGATTATGAAGGACGCTGGTTTGAGTGAAGACGATTGGATTCAAACCCGACTTTATCAACTCAATTTGATCGACGAGAAACGACTCGCCGCTGTTTGCCATGGTCAGACTTACCAAAAACGAATGATCAAAGCTTTCAACAAGAAAGTAAGACGTCAAGTATATCAAGTCGGAGATCTTGTAATTAAGCGGATCATCTTGCTGCAAAGTGATCCCAGGGGAAAATGGAATCCTACTTACGAAGGACCGTTTGTGATCAAGAGCATATTTTCTGGTGGTGCAATGATTCTGACCACCATGGACAGCGACGATTTGCCACACCCTGCGAACGCAGACATAGTCAAAAGATACTACGCATAAAAAAACCCGACAAGTCGAAAACCCGAAAGGGCGACTTGGGCAAAAATGGGCATCCCGGTGAACCGAAAACCCGAAAGGGCGGTTCAGGCAAAAATTAGGGATAAAACAAAAAAAATTTGTACACCCGGCAAGTTGAAAACCCGAAAGGGCGACTTGGGCAAAAAAGGGTTTCCTGGTGGATCGAAAACCCGAAAGGGCGATTCAGGCAAAAGTTAGGGAATTAAAGCGTATGACTATGTCTCGTCAGATCACTTTAAAGAACAATCTCTTTATCAACAAGCTCCGAGCTTCTGATCAATCCAATCATCGCGGACGAAGCAATGAATGGACAAGATATTCAGAGTTGTGAAGGCTATAACAGAATGGGAATCCCATGGAATTGTTACACATATCCATCTTTCTTTTGTATAAATTTTTCAATGTTTATGACAACATCCTCTTACTAGGATGTCTGTCTCCTTTGTACAAAGATACTCATAAAAAGTTAATACAAATACTTTTCCAAGTACATAAATTTTGCTTTGTCTTCCTTTTCTTTTTACACCTATGTTTTATTTGAGAAACGTCCAATGTTTTGTTAAATAGGCATATGCATTTGAACATAATCATTTGCTTACAAATCAAGAAATGATGATTGCTGATAGGTTGAAGGTACAGACAGATATCTTGAGGCCCTTTCAAAAGAAACCCCCAGCAGAATTAAACTCCAAGTTCCTCAACTGAGTTAAAATCCAAAACTTAATTCCCCAAACAGAGTTAAACTTCAGGATCCTCAGCAGAGCAAAAGCTTTCTAAAAACTGATTTCCCCAGCTAAGAGAGCCTTCCAAAACTTAACTCCCCTCAGAGTTGAGTTTCAAGATCCTCGGTGGAGCCAAGACTGATAGTCCCCAGCGGAGCTAAAACTTCCAACTATCAATCCCCAGCGGAACCAGATCAGTGAACATTCTCCCCAGAGATATTTCCCATCAGATTGAAGATTCTCAGTCTCACTTCTCTAGCATAAGTCTCCCAGGTTTTAAATTCCCCAGTAGCGATCGTTAGAATTCTCATTCCCCACAAGTCACCAAGGATTTTCAATCCCCAGCAATGGTCTTAAGATCCCTCAACAATGGAAGATCTTGCTCCCCAAGCAGTCAGCAATCAACAGTCAGCAAGGATTTCTCATCTCCAGTGATCAAAGATCCTTGGAATCCCCAACTTCGGTCATGGATTTTTTTCCCCGACAACAATCAAAGGATTTTCAAATCCCCGGCAGCAGTCTAGGATTTATCTTCCTCAGCAAGACAGCTACTCGGCTTACATGCATAATCATTACATTCATATATCATAAACATTGATGAAACGCAATTCATTACATCATACATATCATGCAACATAACTTTGTGTTTTAGCTAACATTTTATCCTTTTCAGGATAAGATTAAAAGGCTATCGCTAACAAATAGTCAGATACAATATGGATACACCCCAGACACGGCGGTCATTCTATTACTCATTCAGAATTTCAAGTCAGATACAGTATGGATACACCCCAGACACGACGGTCATTCTATTACTCATTCAGAATTTCAAGTCAGATACAGTACAAATACACCCCAGACACGGCGGTCATTCTACTACTCATTCAGACTACATCAATCGGATACAGACTAGATACGCTTCAGACACGGCAGCCATTCTATCTCTCATTCAGATTCATTTATCAACCTCAAGTCCAGATATGCTCCAAACACGGATGCCATTCTGGCCCTTACACCAGCAGTTTGATTCTCCCCAGTGCAGTCGCCACGAAAGTCATTCTGTCACTTATTCAGATCCCAGTTACAGTACAGATACACCCCAGACACGGCGGTCATTCTACTACTCATACGGATCTCAACTTCAGATACAATCCAGATATGCTCCAAACACGGATGCCATTCTGGCCCTTACACCAGCAGTTTGATTCTCCCCAGTGCAGTCGCCACAGAAGTCATTCTGTCACTTATTCAGATCCTAGTTAGAGTACAGATACACCCCTGACACGGCGGTCATTCTACTACTCATACATATCTCAACTTCAGATACAGTCCAGATATGCTCCAGACACGGTTGCCATTCTGTCACTTATTCAGATCCCAGTTACAGTACAGATACACCCCAGACACGGCGGTCATTCTACTACTCATACAGATCTCAACATCCAGATACAATACAGATACACTCCAGGCACGACAGTCATTCTGATATTCATTCTACATTCAAACACAGTTACAGCTCAGATACGCCCCAGACGCGAAGGCTATTCTTTTGCTCATACAAATTCAGTCTCCAGATACAATACAGATACACTCCAGGCACGGCAGTCATTCTGATATTCATTCTACATTCAAACACAGTTACAGCTCAGATACGCCTCAAACGCAGAGGCCATTCTTTTGCTCATACAAATTCAGTCTCCAGATACAGTTCAAATGCATTCCAGACACGGATACCATTTTGATACTCATTCTTTTGACTTACAACATTGCAAGTTGACAAAGATTCTTGGATGGCATCTTTAAGCCCATCTCCAGCAAGATTCTACCATCTCCAAATGGCATCTTTAAGCCCATTCCCTCAACTATGCTTTGGACGAGTGCAAATTTACGGGCACTCTAGTGTCCAATCTTCTTTTACCTTTGAGTCGCGAAAGGCAAACTTGCCAATCTAACTCTTCAGGTTCAAGAAGATTGAACAGGGGCATCTGTTGTACCCCAAAATTTGCCCTCTCATTCTTCAGGAAATTATCCTGGATTCTCAGAGTCTCTCTGAAGAAAATCCAAGTCCTGAATTATCATTTCTTCCCAAGCAAATCATTTACAAGAGCAAAATGATCACACAAGCTCTAAAGGCAACGCTTTTACCTTGAAAAATTAAATTCTAAACATTTGGAATTTTTCTCTAAAAATGGGTGTTTAAGAAGAAAATAGCACTTCAGAACTTCTGGACCAACCTCCAGACAGAAAAGGTCAGAAGTTGCAAACTTGGCTCAACGCAGTCAGAAGTTGGCTCTTCAGCAGCTACATTAACTCAGTTAGAGGTTGCAAACGTGGTTCAACACGTAAGCCTCAAACAGAACATGGCTCTTTCAGCAGTTACGCAAGTTCAGCCAGAGTTTGCTAGAGGAATGCAAAGGAAGCAAAGAAGTCTGAAGGCTCCTTTAGAACATGCTGGAATCAGAAGATGAAAGGGTCAGAAGAGTGGGTGTTACACTGACACAGAATCTCTAAGTCCAGGATTTCCAGAAGCAAATCCAAGGAACGTGTTAGAAAGTCAGGAGAATCCCCAGAATTTGCTGAGACAGCAAGAGGCCAAGATCAGAGCCTGGTTCACGTTGTTTCTAGTAAAACAGAACTGCTGGTTCAGGTTTTCTCCTATTACAAGAATTTTGGTGTTGATAAGTCTCATCACCATTTAATGCTCATTAATGCTCCCAACCACTCCTGAACATTCATCCAAGAGGTCTCTTCACGTGTGGCTTGGTAAACACCTTTCTGCAGGCTTAGGAATGGGTCTACGCGCCACCTATAGAGGTCACTTCTCCTCAATCCTTGCCTGCTGTTCTAGCCTAGGCTGAAAAGTTGTGCATTATCACAACTTTCCATGAACTTCTTTAAAAAAAAAACAATTTAACCTCTATTGGCGCCTTTAACGTTCAAGAATCCACAAGAGCTTTGCCTATAAATAGAGCACCATTGACCACTAAGAAGGGGTCCAAAAAAACCAGAAAAAATTGCTAGAAGAGAAACAGAAATTTTTTAGCAAGAAAATACTTTGAAACTCTGTCAAAAAATCTTGGTGTCTCAAGAGCCTCAAACATAACTTTGAATCGCCTGTCTCAAAACATCATTTGTACCCAGATTGCTTCTTGATTAAAGAAATACGCCCCTACAGCTTCTGACCACATATACTCTCCATCCACCCCTTCAAAAAAGAACCTCCCCAGAACACCATCAGAGCTATAAGCTAGCTCTCACTCACAAACTTTTCCAACAGCCAGGTAAGCACCTGCTGACCTTCATCACGCTGCTAAGCATCATCAGCTTTGCATGCTCAAATAAACATAATGTAAATATCATGTTGCTGCTGTTTGCGTTCTGAGGATTTTCATACCTCAGAATGTTTGAGTAGGAAGTAAATCAGCGTAGAACCTGCCTGTGACCTTGTTGGTTTTGTCTCCTAAAACACTTTGACAGTTGCTGAAGTTGTCCCAAACATGTTTTCTGTTTTGTGGAACAATAACAAAACTGCAGATGTTCTGACTAGCACAGGGAGAAGCCAAGTGCTGACTTTGACGTTAGCACATCTAAAGCCTGTTCTGCTGTCAATAATATCAGAACTTCTGAAGATTATTGTATCTCCAGCAGGATCAGAACTTCTGACATCCCCACTAACAAATTGTTATCTTGCAGCGCATGGGGGTCAGAACATCTGATCTTCCCACTAACAGGTTTCTGTTTTGCAGGTGCCAGAGTCAGAAGTTCTGACTCATACAGTTTAACCAAAAGGTTGATAATCTGGCAGCAGGCCTGAGTCAGAACTTCTGATGGCCTCTCAGCAGCGCGCTGGCTCTCTCTCTCTTTCTCTCTATCTTACCTTTGTTATTTTCTTTTCTTGTCTATTTTTCTCATTGAAACACCCCATGTACAAATATGTATCCCCACCCCCTAATTGCTGTAATAGCGTAGGATTTTATATTTCTGCTTTTTATTGCTTTCAAATATAAATGCTAGTAATTTGGATGTGTATGGCAAGATAAAATCAATGAAATAGAAAATCCTAATTCAAAGATAAACTCTTATATGCAACAAAACACACTTGCACACTTACACCCCTAGGGTTACATCCACTTGTTGCCTTCAAAAATGGGCCATGTTTGCATGTCAAGTATTTTGGCAAAACAAAATAAAAACAAACAAAATGATCATAGTCCCTCGATGATGCTATCTAGTTTCCTAAACAAAATGATCATAGTCCCTCAAGAAAATCGCCAAAATACTTGACACTATTGCTTTCATGGTCTATACGATGACCCGCGCCTGTCCCGTTTACATCCTAACACAAGGTTGTTCACCAAATACAATGGTGAAGTAACACTGTTAAAATGGTTAAAAAAATAAGGAAAGATCTTTGAGTAAAATAGGGTAGACAACTCTTAATTACTTGATCAAACTTGCAAACAAACATCCTTGCTACTTTTAAAAAAAAACACACATCACAACACAATTTCCAAACAACTTTCAAAAACATTGAAAACTTTTTCAAAAGACAATACACCTTTGTATACATTCAAACAAGAATCATTACAAAGGTTGCCACAAATGGCCTCTTTTCAAAATATCTTTCAAAACCACACACACAAAGCACCATTTCAAACAATTGAAAATGCAAAGCAAGTGATCTAAGCAAATAACTAAGAGCCCATGGATAACCATGGATAGAAAGGGTGCTAATTCCCTTTCTATAATCTACTCCCCGAACCCAAGAAAACATCTCAAAGGTTTTTCCTGTGCTTTTTAACCTTTCCTTAGGATAAAATAAAAAGTCGATGGCGACTCTTGCTCAACCGAACATTTGCGAAAACAAATGCAAAACCTCAAGTCAATTCTCCCACCGTATCACAGAAGGCAACCGAAGTGGGGGTAACCCTAGGAGTAAGCATGTGCAGGTGTTTGATTTCAGTTCATTTATCTTTGCACGATTAGATTTTTCTACCGTTTTAAACGTTATTCTTTCCATACAAGCCTATTAGTCGAAGCAGTTAATCATAGTGGAAAGTAAAGTGCGAGAATAAAAACCTATCTATTACAAGGCTTCGGGGAGGGGATTACATATCCAAAATAGGGGGAAAATAATAAGTAAAAACAGTAATAAAACCTAATTAAAAAACTATTACAACCCTTGGCAGTTACAATAATTGGAAAAATAAATAAATAAAAACGCGCGCGTGGAAGAACACGGGAATTAAATATCCTAATGAATCTAATTAATTAAAGGAAATATTTTTGTATTTTTATTTAAGAAAATAAAGTATTTATGCATTAAACCTAATTTGTCTAATTGATTTTAATTATGAGAAATAAACCAACTTACCCTAAATTAAATTAATCTACTTAATTAACAAAATATAATTTAGTGGAAAAAAACCTAATTCTAATATTTTGTGGTTTTCTTGATTTTATGATTTAATAAAAAATGATTTTTTTGAAACAAATAAAATAAATAACTAAAATGAAATAATAAAACAAAAATAAAAATAAAAATTATGAATATGGGCCTGTTATGAGAAGCAAACTGGGGGTGCATGGCTGAATTTGCAAAGCCTAGAATAATAGGCCTATCTGCCTGCATGTGGATCCAATGTAGCCTGCCTCTGAGGGTCCACCATGGGGGTGAATTGTTGGGTGATGGATCTGGATCTGAGATGATCTCATGGTTGGATCCGAGGATGCATGTTGGTCTTGTGAAGGTGAGGCGCATGGGATCCTGCAAAGTACGTTAAGAAAATAAAATAACAAGATGCTTGGACCTGGGATCGAACCCAGGTCCCTTCTCTCACCAGTGTTGCCTTTTATCATCTGTGCTACATGACTCATTTGTTAACATTATAAACAAATAATAACATAACGTAAACAAGGTGGCATGCCTAGAAAAACCCGCCAACATTCAAACCATCCAGTGTGTGGCTGCCACATGATCATCTTCCTCCTCAAAACTGTCGTTTTAGGCCTGAACTTTTACCTACGGACGATGTCTATAGCTATAACCCTATGTCATTCAAAAATTAAATACAAGCAATATAAATTCTAATGGAGACCATTAATCAACTGGGGTTGAAGCCCTGAACACCAAGATACCCATGTCTAACCCAAATTTTGCCTGTATCAGGAAGCCTTAAAACGAGTTTGGAAACCCTAAGAATGGAAAATTGCGATTCTTGTACCTAAAACTCAATCAAACAATACAGAGAGCATCGCAACCTTATGATAAACAAGAATACATGGTTAATTTTCATTGAAAGTACATGTATGCGCGTAATCGAAAATCAAAATAGTTAGAGAACTGAATCATGTATTGTAAGTGCCTTCGTTTAGGATTGGCTCATTTCTTGTAAAACAAATAGTAACAACAATAATGTAATGTAATGTACAATAGGAACAGCCTGAAAATCCTATTGTAAATGCCTAAACATGTTGTGTTGATTTAAATCAACATCTGGAACAACATGTCTCAAGAGATGTCATAACATCATACCAGACATCAAGCTACTGAACTGTCAAGTCTGATGCAGTTCTGTTCCTGAAGTTATGCAGAATATTCTGCCAAATAGAATGCATAACAAGTAGCGAAAATTGAAGGCATATGTGGAGCCCTAGAAGATTCAATCAGAAGCTAAGGATAAGGAGAAAAGCTCGATTGAAGACCTAACTTGCAGCAGAAGTTTTCTGCTTACTTTATGCAGGTCGTTAAAGCTGCATTATTGTCATATGAAGGCCCAAATCCAGTTGGGTAAAAAGGGTTATAAATAGAAGTATTGTAACCTAATTTAAAATAGCCGTGTATTGACAAGATGTAATCATTAGGGCTAGTTTTGTTGTGAACCACCCGGGCTGTGGGATGGTCACCATACTCCTTGAAACCTGTAGGTTAGAGGATGTATGCATTGTACTTGATTGAAGCTTTTAAGCATGATCAAGTTGTGTAATGGAAGTGTATCTTCTGAACAGTTTATGTACTGTAGAAAGTAATCACTGCGTGATTGAGGGGGAGTGAGAGGGTTCTCATATCTAGGATTGGATCTTAGGTAAAAGTGTCATTGGGTAGTGATTAAGTGAGAAGGCTGTCAACGGGTGTGTTGGCTGTAGGGTCTTTGAATTGATACTACTAATAGTGAACTTTATCCCTGGCTTGGAAGCCTCCAGATGTAGGTTGGTTGAACCGAACTGGGTGAACAATTCTGTGTGTTATTTACTTTCTGCATTGGTTATTTGTTTGATGTCACAGCATTCCTCATGACATCAATGTATATGATTAACCTTAACTTTTCTGAACTTCAGTAAATCAGAACCTGCGTTTGTCAAAGGTGTTGCAGGTTCTGGTATGATAGTTCAGTGTCTGTTGTAGAACAGATATCAAAAGTACAGCCTATTCTACCTGTACAGCGCTTAATGTCAGATCAGATGTCTTAACATTCCATTAGACATCCTGAGTCTGTGACATACCAGGAATTTCAATTGGTATCAGAGCAGGCATCCTGTCTGTCTCTGGATGAGATCCATGGGGGATACTTTCCGGTTGTGTACAAGGTAGAATATTGTTTGAACCAGTAGTGTTCATATTGTTTGGTCCCTAGGAGTGGAGGATGGACCAATTTGGGAGAAACTAGATCAATCTGATCAGCTATGTTGAAGGAAGATGAAAGTATTTGAACAAATTCAAAGACCTCATGCGGGAGTGAAGATTTTGGAGTGCATTGTTCAACCTCTATTCAGCACAGAGAAGAATATTATCAAAACCTTCATGCGAGAGTGAAGATATTGATAAGGTATCATATGTGTTTATAAAGCTCCCTTTTAACAGGGCTGTAGAGTTGGGTCTAGAAAGTTGCTTGGTGAAGAAGCAAACAACTTGTAGGATTGATTTATTTTCAATCCTTATGTGTCATGCTTGCTATATGGAGTAAGCATTGTGTAAGTTCTGTTGAAGTACTGCTATTCCGCTGCATAGCTTCTGATACAACCCCTAAAGTGAAAGAAGAACTCTAGGGTTATTATTTTCAACAGAATTTGTAAGCAGATTTTGCAATCTATCAATAATGTCAAAGATACTTGAGATTTCCTCAAGTCCACTCATAAAGGCATTTATTATTAGTGTTGATGAGTATCAATTGATCAATGATTCTCATATACATCTGCAAGCTGCTTGAAGACCTTGAAGATTATCAAGGATGATGTGTTCCAAGGAGATGGAACTGATGTTCTTAAGGATGTTAGAACATCATGCAACTGCCAGTTGAAGAACAGATGTTCTGGGTGCTAAACTCATGTAGTGTGAGTACATATGTTTGGAACCTACTCCTGATCTGGAAGAGGAGACATCTGTTTTGAAATAATTGATCAGGACACGATCAACAGGTCATCTACTCCAGTTGTGAGTTTAAGGGAGTATATGTGCTGAGCTAAATGCACTTAAAAGGACTTTAAAGCTGTGATTTCCAGGTTTCCCCTCATGTGATGGATGATGGAACATCATTTCTGTGTCTTCAGCCAAGTAAATATGCTTAGCAAGTATGAAGAAGTAATCAGTCAGGATCATCTAGTGTGATTAGATAATTCTAACTGAATAAATGATGAGAGCAGAATATTTATGTGATAAATATGTGGAAATCAGAATCAAAAGTTCTAAAGCTTGTGATGAAAAAGGATGTACAACATCACAACTATTGAAGACATCAGTAAAGACAGATAAGTTCCAGACTTATTGAACATCCTCATGATTGATAATGAAGTTTCTTCTAGTACAAGTTACAGAATGTGGCAATCTGAAACTTGTATAGCAAGCAAACTAAGGACTCTTAATTTGAAACCTGTGGCAAATTCCAAATAAAGAGTACTTACTATGTGTCTAAAGTAAAGAGCTCAACAATGTATCCATAAAGAGGGAAGTTGGATAACATTTTGTTCAGAGGCAGTAGTATGATCAAGCTGATGTGAAAGGGAGTTCATCTTACCTTGTTCTATAAGATGCTTGAGTTTATTTCTCATGATCTTAGTGACTTCCAAGGAGGATAGGAATAGAACAGGTTATGTGGTTGTTGTGGGTCTGATCATAAAGGATGATTAGCTTCTGGTGTACTCTTGTATCCCCTACAAGAAAAGTGTGCTTTGATTGCTATGGATGTTCATCCAAAACCATAGTATAAGCCAGGCTCATATGGTTGAGATCAATGTCAGATCTGATGTTGCAACATCATCTCAAACGAAGGGCCTCTTCAGCAAAGGAAGCTTGTAAGGACCAGTTGGTTCTTCATGCATGGAGCAGAAGATTGTTAGAATAATTATCCTACCTTGAGAAGGTGGCATAATCTAACTAATAATGAATACTTTGACGGGAGACTAAGTATTCATTAGGATCTTGCATAAAGATATATATAAGCACTTTGATGGGAGACTAAGTGTTTGTATAATATGCATGCAAGGCTGTATTCTGAACCTATTTCTCAGAACTTGGTAGAGAGTTTATTTCTCTCTAGGGTATTCTGGTGAGTAATTATTGCTGAAGATGAAGATCATACCTTTCATATGGGGAATATAAAAGGGCATCAATCCCCTGGATGTTAACTTCAGAACCCAAGCAGATAGGTTCTGATGTCCCAGATGATGCTGTAACATCATTATTGTTAGAAGTCTGTGGCAGAAACTTGGGACTGTGAATCTTAATATTCATTCGCCTCATTCAGAAGTGGCAGTTCTATTGTTGGTTTGGAATAAGTAGATTCTATTTGTGTTTAAGAGTAGTATGCTTAACAATGCAGAACTACTGTTGTGGTCTGAAGAATTTGCTAGTATCAGCAACTACTAGTAAATATATTATACAGAAGGATGACATGATCAACTTTTTGATTAAAAGGATAATCCTTCTAGAAAGTCTGAATCTTAGTAAAGCTTGTAAGCACACTAAGAAGGTTAGAGGTTGGTTTCAGACTATGGCTACATGATTTCTTAGCCATCCAGAGAGTCATGATAAGTGTGGAAGTGCAAGAGCATGAATCAGAGATGTCCTTACTATTCTAAGACTAGTTCAGGGTGCTTGAAGTTACCACCTCAGAGCTAGTGCTACTGGTTTCCACGCTACTGTTTTGATTGGCCTTAACAAGGGGAGTTACTGAGTGTTGCACTTTCCCCAATTACAATATACATTGAAGGGAGACTTTGTATATGTATTGTTGGACTTAATCTGAAGATCAGAAGTCAGAAGAGGACAGTGGTATGCTGATGTTTATGTGTTCTGATAATATGACATTGTGAACTTCTAAGTGAAGTCATGGATAATGTTTCAACATCAGGAGATTGAAGAATTGCTCTTGTTATCTGTCTGGGTTTAGGAAGAAAATCTCAGAGATTCTTAAAAGTATCATAAGTGGCAGTTTTGATACTTTTGGAGCAATTTGGAAGATTCAGATCTTATCAATAGCAACTTGGTCTGGCAAATCATAAATGCTATTGTGGTAAAGACTTCACTAGCTCTAGCAACTACTAGTGAATGGAAGATCAGAAGAAGTAAATCAGATTAAGAAATCTGATATATTCATCATATGTTCAAGGGGTTCTTTTACTACAAAAAATAGAAGTGGCATCTAAATTTTGTGTATTAGAACTAATCTGTGATGTCTTGTGAAGCATTTTGGAGTCTTCTGGTTTATTCCCTCCTTCCTTATTTTGCTGTCTGGAAGAAGGTAGAAAGTAATTGTGTTGGATCTCAGCAACACTTAAGAAAGCATGATTGATGGCCATGCTTAATGCTACTAGTCTCTTGCTACTAGCTGTTTAAAGTGTCCTTCTCTGTGCCTAACTGAGAGAAGTAAAAAGAAGGCTGCTGTTGTTGAAGAATGTAAGGTAATGTCTAAGTAAGTGTCATGACATTACCAACGACATTGCAACCTTGGGGAAATCAAGAAGAATACGTGGAAAATAACTTCACCACGTAATTGTAGCTATTCAGGAGCTATATTTGGTATTCTGTTTCCCAGAAGGAATAAATCTTCAGCCTTAAAAGTCGGTCAAAGGCTGATTTTATTCAGGAATTGCTTTGACCTAAACTTATGCATGTATTAGGACTGGTTCTTTTGGCAGAAACAAACAAATGCGTCTAAATTTCATGCACAGTCAGTCTGAAATATGCAACAACTTTAACAGGTATCCTTGACCAAGATTTTATATTGCCATCTTCTTGAACCTGTTATCTCCTTATATAACCTCCTGTCACACATTCTTTTCTCTCACAACCATCATGGGGTTTGTACGGATCTGGGAAAACTGTTCTTGGATCTGGTTTTGTGAGGGCTTTCTTTGTCAATTTTTGGCCAAAAGGGGGAGAAAGGAGTATTGTTTGACATTGTCCTCGTTGCAGCAGCTACTCAAAATTTTGATCACAAAGACTTGTCACAAATTCAGCAGAAATTCAAATGGCGTGAATTTCTTTGTGACTTGTGTTCTGAGTTATGAACACAGTTGTGACCTGTGTTCTGAGTTACAAGGGAGATATTCTGGTCACTCCTTAAGGGTTCTCGGATGCCTCTGAAAGGATAGTTTATCTCCCATGGACCTCTTTCTCCACCACCAGTGACAAGAAATGGTTCGTGGTCTAAAAGGGAATGAGGTGCATCCTCTTCCTCCTGTGCTTCAAGAGGTCCTGGATGGTTAGTGTGGTTACAACCAAAGATGTCAAGACATCCTTCTGTGTGTATCCTGAACACTTTTATTGTTGTATTTGTTTTAGCCAAAATTTGCCAAAGGGGGAGATTGTAAGTGCCTTCGTTTAGGATTGGCTCATTTCTTGTAAAACAAATAGTAACAACAATAATGTAATGTAATGTACAATAGGAACAGCCTGAAAATCCTATTGTAAATGCCTAAACATGTTGTGTTGATTTAAATCAACATCTGGAACAACATGTCTCAAGAGATGTCATAACATCATACCAGACATCAAGCTACTGAACTGTCAAGTCTGATGCAGTTCTGTTCCTGAAGTTATGCAGAATATTCTGCCAAATAGAATGCATAACAAGTAGCGAAAATTGAAGGCATATGTGGAGCCCTAGAAGATTCAATCAGAAGCTAAGGATAAGGAGAAAAGCTCGATTGAAGACCTAACTTGCAGCAGAAGTTTTCTGCTTACTTTATGCAGGTCGTTAAAGCTGCATTGCTGTCATATGAAGGCCCAAATCCAGTTGGGTAAAAAGGGTTATAAATAGAAGTATTGTAACCTGATTTAAAATAGTCGTGTATTGACAAGATGTAATCATTAGGGCTAGTTTTGTTGTGAACCACCCGGGTTGTGGGATGGTCACCATACTCCTTGAAACCTGTAGGTTAGAGGATGTATGCATTGTACTTGATTGAAGCTTTTAAGCATGATCAAGTTGTGTAATGGAAGTGTATCTTCTGAACAGTTTATGTACTGTAGAAAGTAATCACTGCGTGATTGAGGGGGAGTGAGAGGGTTCTCATATCTAGGATTGGATCTTAGGTAAAAGTGTCATTGGGTAGTGATTAAGTGAGAAGGCTGTCAACGGGTGTGTTGGCTGTAGGGTCTTTGAATTGATACTACTAATAGTGAACTTTATCCCTGGCTTGGAAGCCTCCAGATGTAGGTTGGTTGAACCGAACTGGGTGAACAATTCTGTGTGTTATTTACTTTCTGCATTGGTTATTTGTTTGATGTCACAGCATTCCTCATGACATCAATGTATATGATTAACCTTAACTGTTCTGAACTTCAGTAAATCAGAACCTGCGTTTGTCAAAGGTGTTGCAGGTTCTGGTATGATAGTTCAGTGTCTGTTGTAGAACAGATATCAAAAGTACAGCCTATTCTACCTGTACATTGCTTAATGTCAGATCAGATGTCTTAACATTCCATTAGACATCCTGAGTCTGTGACATACCAGGAATTTCATGTATCTTACGATTTTGGATGTTTTGTGACTTGGGAATGATTGGAATAGCTTCAGAACACGTCCAGGAACGGATTGCTGGCTTTGAAATTGCTGGAATTGGTGTGTAGGGAAAGATTCGATCTGCACTTTTCTTTGAAAATTTCAAACTTTGTTTGACTCCTTGAGGCAGGCTGCGCGTCTAAATTCTTGTCCTTAGGGTTGAGAATACTTGTGTATAAGTATGTGAATCAAATTAGGGTGCTAAGTTTAGAAAAAATCCAAGATTTGATGACTTTTGAAAATTGCTTCCAAACTTTCCAAATTAGGAGATTTCCTCTTGTTTTTTGATTTTGCACAATTTTGTTTGGCTTTGTGACAGCAAGCATGGTCTCTAATTCAATTCAAACAAATCTCATCCCATTAAATTTATTTATTTTGATTTTATTTTATTTTATTTTATTTTATTTTATTTGAATTTTAAATAAATAAAATCAAAATAACTTAAATAAATAAATAAATAAGGTATGGAATGGTTTATAGGTCGTGGACCATGTTAGGAATGAGATTCAATCTTGAAAAGTTGGGTCCATTTGGAAAAAAATGCAATTTTTGGTATTGTTGACTTTGTGCAAATTTCCAAAAATGGCCAACTTTGACAATGCATATCTCCTTCAATTTTGACCCTAAGAGGGAGTTCTTGGACTTTTTGGAAAGCTTAGGATGTCCCCTAAACAACTCTTTTGGTTTCATCTCAACTGAATCTTCCATGTTCATGTAAGAAGCTTTGACCCAAAAGGTGTTTTTGTTGACTTTTGAAAAGGACCTATAATGTCTGAATTTATATCTTTTCATGAGTGAATTTCTTAAAATTTAGGGATGAAGATGAGTTGTAGGGAATTGAGTCCTCTTCAAAATGAGCCTTGGAAGGGAAATTTCTGATAAAGTATGAGAAAGTTATGCCTGGTCAAAGTTTGGTTGACTTTTCCTATAGAAACCCTAATTTAGCAACTTTTGAGTTTTGATGAATTTGGGGCATTCCTTGAGGAATCATGATAAACCCTTGATCAATTGATGAATATTACTTCAAAATGTTTATGTTGACCAAAAACCTGAAGTTTGACTACATGAGGGTCACAATTGACTTTTGACCTAGTATAGTTGATTTTTAGGCATTTGAGGAGTTGACTGAGCAAACTTCTTGTGCAAGGCATGAAACTTGACATGGATGGTCTTGAGAACATATTAGGACCATGGAAAATATTAGAGACCTTTGGAGTTCACATATCTTGCTGAAAGTGGAAACCCTAGTTGAAGGTTCATTGCCTTAGGAGAGAATTTGTCTGGCTAATTCTTGGGCATCCTTGAGCAAGTTAAGGACTTCAATGAGCCACAACCATGTTTGTGTTAATTGACTGTTTTAGATCTTATTCCTTCCCAGTGAATTTAATCCTTTAAATAGTAATTTGTTTCCTCGGTTGGTGCTTACTATCTTATGGAATTTCCATCCCGTTTGTGATTTAGCCGGGTTTTGATTGTACCCATTTTGGATTTTTTATGTTTATCCCCAATGTTATATGTCTTTTTTGTCAGCATATACATGATAACATTCATACTTTCATATCAGCATCATGCATATCACTGCTCATTTGAATTTTTTTACATATTTGGCATATTGCCCTGTTTTGCAGAGTTGTGTTACTCTCTCTCCAAATAGAGTGTCAACCTTAACCAGAAAGTGTATATTCTTTCGACTTCCCCACTGAGTTATCCATCATGGGAGAATTTTGTTTCAGCCTTCTTTTCAGCTTGTTGTCGGGATAAAATGGGATTCCCTCTTGAGTTTATTTCTCAGGAGATGTATTTTGGTTAACTACTTCATTTTGGTTTATTTCTGGTTAGGATGGGTACCCTCAGCAATATCATTATTTGGATTTCGGCAAGCTTTGAGCTTTAGTTTGAGAATGTGTATTTATTTTGCACAAGTAGATTTTATCCCCTCAGCAGGAATTTATTGGCATTTCTCCAGGAGTTCCATCTATTTCCCCAAGAAGCCATATTTCCTTCTTCAGGAAGTGTTTATTGCATTTCCTCCTCATAGCAGCAAGTGGCAGGTCTCTTTATTTGAACAACTTGTACTCCCCCCAGTGAATATGATAGCTCCCAGAGAAGATTCATATTTTTTTACTCCAATGGATGGTAGCCTTGTCATTATGGAAGGTAGTTCGTTGTTGGGATTTTGTTACTCCAATGGATGGTAGCCTTGTCATTATGGAAGGTAGTTCGTTGTTGAAATTTTATTACTCCAATGGATGATAGCCTTGTCATTATGGAAGGTACTTTATTGTTGAGATTTGTTACTCCAATGGATGGTAGCCTTGTTGTTGTACTCCAAAATTTTCCCTCCCATTTTCACACAAAACATACTCCTAGAGGTCCTCAATTGCTCAAGTTGACTAACGATTGACCAGACAAATCCTCCTCCTGAGACAATGAGCCTCAAACTAGGGTTTCAATACTCATCAATATGTTTGAGTTCCAAGGGTCCTATATTGTTTATGTTGCCATAATATGTCCCCAAGATCATCCATGCCAAATTTCATACCTTGCACAAGAAGTTTGCTCAGTCAACTGCTCAAATGCCTGAAAATCAACTATACTAGGTCAAAAGTCAACTGTGACCCACATACAGTCAAACTTCAAGATTTTTTGTCAACATCAACATTTTGAAGTAACATCCATCATTTGATCAAGGGTTGATCATGATTCCTCAAGGAATGCTCCTAATTCATAAAAACTCAAAAGTTGCTAAATTAGGGCTTCTACAGGAAAAGTCAACCAAACTTTCACCAGGCATAACTTTCTCATACTTTATCAGAAATTTCTCATCCAAGGATAATTTTGAATAGAATCTAATTCCCTACGACTCATATTCACCCCTCATGTTCAAGAAGTGCACTCATGAAAAGATATAAATTCGGACATTATAGGTCCTTTTCAAAAGTCAACAAAAACACCTTTTGGGTCAAAGCTTCTTAAATGAACATGGAATACCCAATGGAGATGAAACCAAAAGGGTTTTTTTATAGGACATCCTAAACTTTCTAAAAAGTCAAAGAACACCCTCTCAGGGTCAAAATTTAGAGAGATATGCATTGTCAAAGTTGGCCATTTTTGGAAATTTGTACAAAGTCAACAATGCTCAAAATTGCATTTTTTCCACATGGGCCCATCTTTTCAAGATTGAATCTTATCCCTAGCATGGTCCACAACCCATGGGACCCTCCTTGCTTCATTAATTTTTTTATCTAATTTATTTTGATTTTTATTTATTTAAAATTCAAATAAAATCAAATAAAATCAAAATAAATAAAATCAATGGAATGAGATTTGTTTTTCATTGAATTATAGATTATGCAAGCTGTCTATAGCCAAGAAAAAAAACGTGAAAGGTTGAAAACAAGAGGAAATCTCCAAATGTGGAAAGATTTGAATCAAAAGTAATAACCATTACATCTTGTGATTCTTTCCAATTGTGCTACCCTAGATTGATTCAGTACATATTCACAAGTATTGTGAACCCTAACGGAAGAAAAAATAGATGTGCAGCAACCCCTAAGAGTAAGAACAAAGTGTCAATTTTTGTCAAAAAAGTGAAGATCATATTCTTCTCCCCTGGCGAGTTTAAGGCATTTCAAGGACTAAACAACAATCCTTGGACCTCTAGGAAGCTACCACACTCATTCCCCAAGCCTGAAATATCAAGAATCGTGCTCTCTAACAGTCACAGTTTTTTTTTTCAAACTCGATTCCAATGATTTGTCCATCATGAATCTATTTTGATCATATATCCATGCTTGCTATCACATTTGCAATGTTTTTGAATGGTTTAATTAGAGTTTAAGCGCAGGTACAACCATTCTCCATTGTTAGGGTTCCGAAGCTCCAAATCGAGGAATCCTAACTAGAGGCAAAATTGGACAAAATTAGGAGTAGTATTGTATTCAGGAGGTCATGAGCAATTGATTCATGCCTTTGGTTTTGATTAATATTGCTTGTACTGCATTTTGAGATGTCGCAGGGTTATAACTATGGACAAAAAATGTCACTATAGCTTTTAGTGACAATTTTGTCTGTAGGTAAAGGTTGGGTATAAAAAACGACAGCCCCATGAAGAAGAAGGTCAGGTGGCAGCATCCCATTGGAGGGTTTGAATCCACACGCGTTTTTTTGGGCATGCTACTTTATTTGGCTTGTGTTTTATTTGTTTATTATATTAACAAACAAGCTTTCCAGTACAGTTGGTCCAAGCGTTTCCCTTTGAGAGGAAGGACCTGGGTTTGATCCCAGGTCTCCATATTTTCCTATTTTCTGAGTTGTTTCTTGTAGATCCCATGTGCCTCACCATCAAATGCCGAGCATGCACCCCTGATCTAAACCATCAGATCCATCACGTGACCAGATCCAAGCGTCTAGCAAAACAGCCTATGGTAAACCCCCAAATGAGAGCCTCACTGGATCACACGCTGGCAGATGGGCCAGCTATTCTGGGCCTAACATGAATTCAGCTAGACACCCCCAAATCACTTCCAGCATCAGGCCCATTTTAATTTTTTGTTCTAATTTCTTTAACTTATTTTATTGTTTTATTTATTTTTAATTTTTTAAAAATCTTTTTTTAATTAAATCTTAAAATCATAAAACCAAAAAAAAACATTAGAATTAGGTTTTTTCATAAAATATTTAATTTCATTAATTAATTAGGTTAATTAGGATAATTTAAATACCTTTTTCATAATTAAAATTAAATAGGATTAGGTTAATTTGCAAAATTAATTACTTTCTCAAAAATCCAAAAGTATTTTTCTTCTAAATCAATTAGATTCGTTAAGCTTTAATTCCTTGTTTAATTTATTCTCGGGCGCATTTATTTATTTATTTTTCCAATTATTGTATCTTTTTTGAGTTTGTAATAGCTTTTAACTTAAGCTTATTACCATTTTCATTTACTATTTTCCCCAAGTTTTTGATTATGTAATCTCCCTCCCCAAAGCCTTGTAATAGCTAGGTTTAAATTTCTCGGATTTTACTTTCCGTCATTATAAACTGTTAGATGATTGATAATAGGATTGTATGCGAAAGATAAATCAATAATTTAAAATAGTAGAAAACCCTAAATGTGCAAAGATTAAATAAACTGAAATCAAACACTTGCACATGCTCACTCCTAGGGTTATTCCCCACTTCGGTTGCCTTCGGAAAATGGTCACTATTCTCGAAACATGAGAATTTGTAGTGGTTGTCATCTAATTCGAAAGATACTAGTCCCTCGATGACCCTTTCAACGTTGCCTCGGTAAAAAAGTGATCTTAGAGTTTTAGGACAATTACTAAAAGATCTTGCCTTGTGTCCTTAAGTGACTGTAATCGTCCCTTTGGATTGTCCCTTAAACTCCAATGATGGAGCTACCTACTCCTTAATAGTAGGATATCACTGTCTAAAGGAAATAAGAAAAACGAACAGTCTTTTTCGAGTAGGTAGAAACTCTTAAGTACTTGCTCAAAATAACCTTTTACACCATACACTTTCAAACAAACTTTTTAAACTAAAGTTTTCAAAACACTTTATCACACCCTTGAGGACTAATACAAGGGTTACCATAATATGAATCGTCGCGGTAAGAAAATTTCAAAACTTTTTAAAAAGCACACAAACACACAAAAGAAATTCAAAAATGAGCAAGTACCTAAGAACCCGTGGAAAACCATGGATAGAAAGGGTGCTAACACCTTCCCTTTCTATAATCTACCCCCCCTCCCCCCTCCGTACTCAGAAACATCTCGAAAAAGGTTTTTTATGTTCTTTTTTCCCTTTTCCTTTGTTGGATGAAATAAAAGACGGTGGCGACTCTTGCTTACCCTACATTTGTGAATAAAAAACGCAAAACCAGTAGTAACAAAAAATAGTCAGTTCTGCCACCATATTACAGAACTGACGACTCTGCTGGGGTAAATAAAAAAAGTGGGGTTTACCTTAGGATCTAGGTCATTTTAATTGCTCCTTTGGCTTGTCTTGTTTGATTTACTTTTAAGGGTA
The DNA here is from genome assembly GCA_948472305.1 of Vicia faba. Taxonomy (NCBI): domain Eukaryota; kingdom Viridiplantae; phylum Streptophyta; class Magnoliopsida; order Fabales; family Fabaceae; genus Vicia; species Vicia faba. The sequence continues at coordinate 927,104,954 of OX451741.1, read as the reverse complement.
TCTGTTTGGGTTGTTTGGATCCTAAACCCGGATCGAGGAATTCCTTTTAGGTAAGTAGCAATAAACTGTGAGGGAGTTGTGCGGGGTATACCGACACAGTTGAAACAGTAGCTACGTTGGTGTGATACTTTGGTGTGTACCGGTAGCCCTTGTGTAATCAAGGAGAATACGGGGCCGCTGCGTGGTATCATAAAGCGTCAATTGATCTTAGCACCTTAATTGACCAACTTGAATTTTTAGTACGTAGTGAGATAGTCGTCTTTGGTGTAAACCTAAAGTCGGTTGATTCTCGATGCTACACTCATTGAGGTTTGACTCTTGAGTTTTGTTTGGTGGCAAGTCAATTGTCTACCAGAACGAAATTTGGGGGAAAGATCGGTGATATTGAGATCCCATAGAACCTGGTTACTAATATATGACAGGATGAACCAATCCAACTTCAAGAGGGTACTACCTTAAAACCCATGCAAGCCTAAACCTAAGGTTGTTTGTGTGACTTGTTTACTTTATTTTCCTAACAATTTGAACTCATTGCAGGGCTTTGTTTGTATTCCTTGCAGGACCTTATTTGTATAAATCCAATAAATTGGTTTCTTACCCTGCATTTTTGCTTGATGCATAGCATACACATCATAGCATCATAACATGACATATCATACTAACCATTTCAAGGATCTTGAGGGCCTGTAATGCAGTTTATGATGAACCAGACGTCTAGAAAGGGGCAAGGGGATTTATTTTCCTCTAGCCAATGTTGTCAAAAGAATAAAACACGATAACTTGAGTCAGGGGCTATGACCCACTTGATATGGTGAGCTTGACTCTTGTAGAAGGACAATCGATGATACGAAGTGCTTCAATCAAAGATGTAAAGTTCAACGCCTAATATTTTTCTTATTTACTCTGCGAGATCCTTGAGAACCGTTGCATATCATACATGTCATTGCATAACAGGTAATCTCAAATACAGGTTTCTCATCTTCTTCGCTGTTTATTTCAGCAATGACTCTCAAACAAGACAACAGAGATCTCTAAATTCAAGAGGCTCAGTTTATGGAAATGTTCCTAAACCTATCTGTTTTACCCCAAAATTTGCCCTCCCTTTTTCACAAAAAAATCACAACTTCAGGGTTTTCCCTGATCTTTCAAGATTGGCTCAAGAATCGGTCAAACAGACTTTTCTTTATCAGTCAATCCAGAATTAGGATTTCCATTGTTTTTGAATTGATCAAGCAGACTTTTCTTTGACGACAAGTCTGGATTTAGGGTTTTTTCACTCGTACTTCTCAGAAGAAATTGAATCCACAGTATTTCAATTGACTGTTACATTGTTTTTACGCTTGTTCAAGATTGCTGTTTGTTTCTCGAAACCTAAACATCTGGGCTAGGAGCTGACGCTTTTGATTGAAACTTTGAAGCATTGGTTTGATCAGTGAAGTTAAAGGTGTACGGATGTTTGTTTGTTTAACTGTACAAAGCATATGATTAATTGGAATGCCGGGCGTATTATGGTTAATGCAAGGTTGCGAGACTGCAAAGTTTGTTGATTATTTATTTTATCTGAGTTAAAGTTATTGGGATACATTTCCATTTATTTTAATTCAAGAGATTTAAATAAATAAATAAACAGTGCTGAAGAAATAAGGAAATATTTGACAAAGACTTTTTATTTATTTCAAATATTGTTACAAATGTTATTCTAATATTGTAAATTTATTTACAGTGTTTACAATAATATTTATTACAATAAATGAAAAGAAAATAAATCTAAAGCCTAAGTTTCTTGAAATCTTTGATCTTCTACTGCTTCTTCCATTATCCAACTGGTATTTACCTGCAAAGACAGAAAAAGAAATCAGTGCAGTTAAATTGAAAAGCATTTTCAAGCAGATAAATATAGGATCATCATTAAAGCTTGTTGGCCAGAATCAGATTGTTTTTGGTTTCATCATGTTTTACTCGTCCTCTTTGCAAATCACAAGAAGATTTCTCTTCTTGGTTCGCAAAGAGGAAAGTAAATTAATTTGCAAAGCATACATTCAATTAAATGCAAAGGTACAAGGCACAAGGCTGAACACAAAGAAGGCACAAGGCTGCACACAATGTCAAACTGAAGTGCCAAATTGAATTTCAAAATGCAAACTAACTGTCAAAACAAAAAAGCAAACTAAGTTGCAAAACTGTCAAACAAGCACACAAGCTGTCAAGAAAACTGTCAATGCAGAAAATATGGAAAATGCAGAAATAAACCAATATACAAGCAAGCAGGATTGTCAAAACTTTTCATCATATTCTGGCCAAAACAAGCTTTTCAGATTAAAAAAACATATTAAGCAATTTAAAATGCTTTTTATGGAGAGAGAAAGAGAGAATGAGAAGAAGGTTTTGCAGTTTGGCAGGCTGTACAAAAGCAGTGAAAAAGAAAATAAATATAACAACATAGCAGTCCAGGGGAGCCCACAGAAGCTCAACCAGAAAACCTGCTGTCAAAGCAGAAAAATGCAGAGAGATATGATGGAACCTGAAAGACAAGGGTGTTAGTTCAAGAGGCAAAGCAAAAGAACTGCAAGTTACAAAGCCTGCCTTCAGAACTGCAAGTTACAGGCCTGCCTTCAAAAACAAAAGGGCAAGCCTGTTTCAAAATATATATGCTGCAAACCAGCAGGGAGGGAGCCACAAAAAAAAAACTGCAACTCAAAAAGCAAAACCATAAGCAAAAACTGCCTTAGAACCATACAAACTTGCACAACAAAAGCACAACCTGCAAGTTATCAAATTGCTTGTAAACACAAGCATAACAAGACAGCCTGCTTTCAAAACATTCAAACAAGCCTTCAAACTTGTTCAAACACAAGCCTCCAAACCCGTGGCCTGCATAATTGCAAGTTATCAAACTTGCAAAACTGCCCAAAATCAAACCTGTTTCAAAACCTGCAGAAGCGAGACAACCTGCCTTACCAAAACACCAAAATACTAAAACCTGTCCAACTACATAGTAAACCTCAAAAAACCATTTCATCATTCAATATCCAAACACCAAATCAACAACAACAAACAACTTTTTTTCCAGAGCATATATACTCATCATCAAAAGTTAACACCCCAAAGAAAAAGAAGAGGTCCAGAAGTGAAGGAAAAGGGGCAATGGTTTTCAGTTTCACCATCATCAAACATTCATGAAGAACAACAACAAATAAGTCTCAGAATTCGTCATCATCAACAAAAACATAGCAACAACAAAGACTAAAATCTCAGAAAGTCATCATTGATATAAGATATCCAACATTCAAAGAAGAGAAGATTCAGAAGCAAAATGGTATAAGGTTTCAGAATATATCATCATCATCAACAAATCATCAAGCTGACATATCAAAAGCAAGCAGTTCTTTTTTCAGAAACTAAAGCATCATCATCAAAAGAAACCAAAAGATACGAAGTACCAGACAAGTGTTGATATCACGCTCCTCCCTCCTCCGGCCTCCTGGAAGCGCCGCCGGATAACTCACCTTCCTCCTCCTTCAAATTAAAGAACGAAACACCAAGGTACATCTCTTAAAACTCCTACCACATATAAATATCAAAAGAAACTTGGATTAAAACTCGTATACAATGATCAAGCAGAATGAAAGAGTAATATCACAAAAAATCTAAAACAAGTTAACAAATCGTACCGTCACGAAGCAAGAGCCCTAGACCACTGTGAAGGAATGGTGGAAGGTGGATGGATGCGTTGCTCCGGTGGCTAAGGAGAGGAGAGAGGATATTCGTTTGTCAATGGCTGAGAACGATGAAACGAAGAGGAAGAAGACGAGAGAAGGAGTGGCGCCGTTCACAAACCAAACCCTAATTCTGAAAACATGAAACACAAACCCTAAAAACATTGTATGTTTCAAATGGGCCTTCGCCCAACAAAACTCTTAAAGCCCAATGGCTTTCAGCGCAAGCACCCCCCCCCCCCCCTTTTTTCAATCTATTTTGTTTTTTTATTTGGGCCAAATGCATCCCTTAAAGCCCATTTTTCCTTTTCTTTTAATGTCTTAAAAAACTAATACCTTTTTATTACTTTGCTTTTACTCTCTATAACCTAAATCTTTTTTTTATAAAGAGAACATATTAAATTTTATTAACAATTTTTCTTAAAACAATTATTACACTTAAAGTACATATACAATAAGCTTTAACTAAAAATGATTTTTCTTTTCTTTAAAACTCTTGTTTATAACATTAACCAAAATACAATAAATGATAATTATACTTAATCCTTTTAGGTTAGAATTTTTATTTGATCATTTGTAAATAAGTGCACGCATCTCATACTTCTTTGATTTCCATTATCTTACACTTTGTCATATTTTTTATATTTGAATTGCGTCGATTCAATTTGGTTGTAACCCATAATATTTGGGATATTATTCTGATAATACTCATCCCCATTTGTAAATAATTTGTACCCCCATCCCCGGTTACTCTTTTGTAATAGCTTAGAATTTAATTCTCGCACTTTATGCTTTTTAAATATGCCATGATTAGAGATTAGGGTTTGTATGCGAAGATTCAAAATCAACCGCTAGATGACCTAACACAAAGATAAATGCATGAAAATCAATACACCATTCACACTTGCACCTCTAGGGTAACCTCGCTTGTTGCTTCGGAAAATGCAACCATGTCCCTCGAGTATGTGACAGTCTAGCAAATGTCCCTTCGATAAACAAAGATCGTAGTCCCTCGATGACCCTCGATGTTACGTTCGATAAAACGATCTCGTCCCTTACAAAATTGCTAGAGCGTCTCACAATTTGCCTTCAATGATTGTATACGATGACCCGCGCCTGTCCCGCTAAACATCCTAACGCAAGGTTGTTCATCAAACACAATGGTGAAACAACACTGTTAAAAGGGTTAAAAACATGAGAAAGATCTTTGAGTAAAATAGGGTAGACAACTCTTAGTTACTTGATCAAAAATCTTGCAAAACATCCTTGCCATTTTTTAAACACACTTCACAACACACCTTCAAAACAATTTCAAAACAACTTTAAAAACATTGAATTATCTTTTCAAAAAGACACACACCTTTGTATATATTCAAACAAGAATCATTACAAAGGTTTCCTAGATAAGGCATCTTTTTCAAAACATTTTTAAAACCACATACACAAAGCACCATTTCAAACAAGTGAAAAGCAAAGGCAAGTGATCTAAAACAAGTAACTAAGAGCCCATGGATAACCATGGATGAAAAGGGTGCTAGCACCTTCCCTTTTCATAATCTACCCCCCGAACCCAAGAAAAAACATCTCAAAGGTCTTTCCTGTGCTTTTTGGCCTTTCCTTAGGATAAAATAAAAAGTCGGTGGCGACTCTTGCTAAATCGAACAAGTGCGAAAACAAGCACAAAATACCAAGTCAGCTCTCCCACCGTACCACAGAACTGGCGACTCTGCTGGGGACTTTTTTCAAAGAGGGGTTACCTTAGGGTTTAGATCACCTTTACATGCTTATATTGTTTGCTTTGATTGCTTTACATTTTAGTTCTCTTGTTTGGGTTTGAAATCCTCCACCCGGATCTGGGAAACATTCATAGGTAAATAGCAATACGTTGTGGAAACTATGCGGGGTATACTGACACGGTTGAAGCAATAGCTATATTAGTGCGACATATTTGTGAGTACCGGTAGCATTTGAGTCAATCAAAGAGAATACGGGGCCGCTGAGTGATGTCATGAAGCACTAATGAACTAGAACCTTACTTGACCATCTTGGCCTTTTATTAGGGGTAGTGAGATGACCGGCTTTGGTGCAGTCCGAAGTTGGTAGATACTCGATACTACACTCATTGAGGGTTGTTTTCTTGGAATATTTTGGTTGCTAGTTAAGTGGCTAAACCAAAACAATGAACATAGAAAACAATCCAATGATATTGAGCTCCTTAGAACCCGGTTACCATTTATCGGACAAGTTTTGAGCCAACTAAACTCAAGAGGGTACTTACCTATGAAACCTCATGCAGGCCTGAAACTAGGGTTTTGTGTGACTCTCCTGTACATGTGCTTGTGCATACATCATAAGCATCATAAAGCATCATATGCATCCACTAACCATTTCAAGGGTTTGGATCTTCATCTTTGTTCTTGTTTTATAGGTCATGAAACCTCTTCGCAGGAAAACAATTCAAGTCAACCTTGTGAGGATTCCTCCTCAACTCAAGGAGCTTACTTCCAGGATTCCAGAGAATTCTCTCTTCAGTGAAAGACATGGTAGACTCCTCAACTTAGTCAACACCAGCATTGAAGAAGACATGGTGAAAGTACTTTTCCAGTTCTTTGATCCCCTACACAACTGTTTCACATTCCCTGATTATCAGTTGGTGCCTACTTTGGAGGAATTTTCTCAACTCTTGAGAATTCCCATTCTTCATCAACTACCCTACAACGGTACAGAAAAAGAACCAAAACCTGAAGATGTTGCTCAAGCATTACACTTGCAACCATCTGACATCAAGGGGAATTGGGAAACCAGAAGTGGTGTTAAGGGCTTCTTGGCAAAATTTCTGTTTGAGAAGGCACAAGACTGTTGGAATTCTCTTGATCTACATGCCTTTGAAGAGATTGTGGCACTCCTTATCTATGGGTTGGTTTTGTTCCCAAATCCTGATCAACTTATAGATGTGAATGCTGTCAAGATTTTCATGTCCAAGAATCCCATACCTATATTGCTTGGGGACATCCTACACTCATTTTACACACGAACAATGAGGAAAAGAGGTGTTCTCATGTGTTGTACTCCTCTCCTAGCAAGGTGGTTCATTTCTCACCTTCCACAAGTAGTTTTGAAGAATGAGCAGGGTTTGAGGTGGTCACAACGATTGATGACCCTCACACATTCTGATGTACATTGGTGTTCTCGGTCCCGAGAAAATGTCATCATCATTGATCATTGTGGGGAATTCCCTAATGTCCCATTACTTGGCATTAGGGGAGGCATTACCTATAACCCCTGTCTAGTTTTGAGACAATTTGGATATGCTCGGAGGGATGGCCCTCATGACATGCTGATCCCTGACCTAGTTTTTGACTTCGACAATGATGCGCAAGGACTTCGACAAAGGTTCATTGGAGCTTGGTGGATACCTAACAAGGTGGATAGTAAGACACTGGGGCACAAGAATTCCATCCCTCTTGAGCCTTACCTCAAGTGGGTACGAATCCACTCCCAAAATCTTATGATGCCATATCCTCACATTCTCCCCTTGATCAAAGAGCCTGTTATGGAAGGAGAGGTTCCATACACCATCCTACATCCTGACATGCCAACATCATGGGAGGAAATGCAAAAGAGTTGGATCCAACTCAAAGAAGAACGGGATACTTTTGAAGCCAGCTTCTACGCCAGTGAGAAGAAGGTTTTGGATCTTACCCTCCGACTTCACGAGGAGGAGACTCTCAACACTTACATCGCACCAAAGAGGATGCACAACGTCTTTTTACCTTAAGAAGCTTTGTAATACTTGGCCCATGGGGCATTTATGTACTGACAAATTTCTTCTTATTAATATGACGTGTGTTCTTTTGTCTGCAACAATTTTGAATTTCTAAATCCTTGGATGCATTACATGAATAAACATATCATTCATCATATGCATAAACAGGTCTTCACACCAGGTTTCCTTATCTTTCTACTGTTTATTTCAGCGAGATGGATATTGAGCAAACGGTCAAAGATCTGCAAGCACAAAATTCACAATTCCAACACTCATCATGACCTTGGCAAAGGGTCAAGAGGATCTTAAAACACTGTTAGAGAAGAAAGAGCAAGAAAAATGAAAAAAGAAAAAGAAGATAATTGGGGTAGCTACGCTGGGAAGAAGATTTGAGAATGAAGCTAGGAGAGTTCTGGAGTTCCCCTCAACATCTGACAAAGGGACCAGCAAAGGAAAAGGAGCTGCAGTACCCTCTGAGTCTGAGGTTGAAGAGGAAGAGGTTTAAGAGGATAAAGATCATTCCGAGCAGCAGTACCCTCCTGCAGACGACAGGTATAAAAATCTGGAAGAGCGATTAGCAGCCATGGAAGTGCAAAGGGTTCCCGGACTGGATTTCGAAGAGCTGGGATTGATTGTTGGGATTTTTATCCCTCCCAAGTTCAAGGTGCCGATATTTGCCAAGTACGACGATCTGTCTTTCCCTAAGATGCACCTAAGGTCGTATGTCAGAAAAATCCAACCCCATTCATCCGATAAAAACCTCTGGGTACACTTTTTCCAAGACAGTTTGTCTGGCACGCAGTTAGACTGGTTTTATCAGCTCGAAAGATCAGAGGTTCACAATTGGGAAGACTTGGCAGTTGCTTTTTATCGTCAGTATCAATACAATGCTGATTTGGCGCCCACTCGTACTCAGTTACAAAGTATGGGGATGGCTTCCAATGAAGGGTTCAAGGAGTACGCCTAGAAATGGCGTGATCTGGCTGGAAGGGTGCATCCACCGCTATCAGATAGGGAGTTAGTTGACTGTTTCTGGGGACCCTGTTTGGCCCCTTCTTCAATCATCTGATCGGAATTTCTTTCGCGGGATTTACTGAACTGATTTTGACCGGCGAAAGGGTTGAGGCCGGTATCAAAAATGGAAAGATTCAAAAGGATGCCTCCGTATCCACCGCCATGAAGAAGACTTTCCCGGATAAAAAGGAGAGCTCTGCTATTTACACCCAGAGAAATCGGGAAAGAGAGGAACGTCGGCCAATAGTAGGGGTCGTATTAATTCAGAAGCCCGCATCAGACCGGCCTAGAAACAGTCAACTGAGGAATGATCAGCCCAGAACCTATCAGCAAAGGCCACCACGACAATATACTTCGATAAATATGACACCTGCTCAGATCCTTCCGCATCTCCTGAAATTAAACCTTGCTAATTTGAGAGAGGCACCTAAGAATGCAAACTCCACTTCCCCACATTATCATCCCAACGCAAAATGTGCCTACCATTCAGACAGTGCAGGGCATGACACCAACGACTTTTGGGCCCTCAAAAACAAAATCCAGGACTTAATCGATGCCAAGGAAGTAGAATTTGAGGCGCCTGAGAAACCCAATGTGATTTTGGCTCCGATGCCTAAGCACGGTAATAATGTTCATGCTGTTATGGAGGACCTCCATGTTACTGATGTTGTTGACCTGTTGACACCGTTACTTGTAATTAAAGAGAATTTGTTGAGAGTCGGGATCTTTCCTGGTTGTGGTAGAGACTGTTACTTTTGTTTGAACATACGGGGTGATTGTCCAATGTTGAAGTCGGGTGTCCAACGCCTGATGGATACTCAAGAGATACTTTTCCAAAAAACCCCTGTTAACACTTTCAATCCGATTACTCCTGATACTTGTGATACTTCAACCAACGATATTGCTATCATAACCATTTCCGACAATCCTCCCAAGGCTTGCAAAAGGCATGTCAGGATTACACCCAACTCCGAATGTGTACCTTTAAAGATCACCATGTCGGGACCTGTCCCGTACCAATCAAGCAAAATGATATCGTGGAACTATGGGGGAGAAATCTTCTACCACGACATCAAACAAATCGAAACAGTCCAAGAGATTTATGAAGAAGACCCTGATATAGGGAACATCGCGGGTACAAGCAAGATAACCCGCAGTGGCCGGATCTTTTCTCCGGAGATTGCTCCCCCTCGAGCAGTTTTCGGACCCTTAAAAGCTTCTACACCTGTTGGACCCTCTGTGAAAGGCCCAGTGATTGAAGAATTGGATACTCCTGAAGTAAGATCATCTACTGATAATACCGACAAAGGTAAGGGGATGCTGGAAATGCCTGTCAGGACGAAGGCTCATGCTGTGGTTATCCCCGAAACCACTCAGAAGGAAATGGATGAAATCCTGAAAATAATCAGAAAAAGTGACTACGACGTTTGTTGTACCCCAAAATTTGCCCTCCCATATCCTTCAAGAAATTGCCAAGTCAAGCTTCAAAATCCCCCAAGGGTTGCACAGTTCAAGGGTATCCTAGACAGTCAAAATTAGGGTTTTGGTTCTGATCAAGAAAATGAAGTTTCCAAGGGTCCAATCAAGTCCCACATGCTTATAAAAATGGTCAAGCATCCTCATATAAAGTTTCAAGACTTTCAGCACAAAATTGCACAGTCAAAACCCTAATTGCACTACAGTCAACTGTAGGGGCAAAATGGTCATTTGACAGTCAAAAGTTCAAATTTTTGGTCAACATCTCATTTTGAAGCCACAAACATCATTTGATCAATGCTTGATCATGATTCTCAAAGCTTGGCTCAAAAATCATCAAGATGCAAAAGTTTCCTTATTTGGACAGTTGAAAAAGTCAACTGTAAATTGACCAGGGCATAACTTTCACATGGATTATCAGAAAAATTCCATCCAAAGCTCATTTTGAAGAGAAAGACATTTCCTACAACTCATCTTGACACTCCAAGTCCAAGAAATGCTCTCACAAAAAGTTATCAATTTCAACATTATAGGTCATTTTCAAAAGTCAACAAAAAGGGACTTTAAGTCAAAGACCATAACTTGAGATTGGTAAATCAAAATGACATGGGACCAAAGACATTGGTTAGAGGACTTCAAGACCTTTCCAAAATGTCCAAGAACATGATCAAAGCTTAAAAATTGAGCAAGATATGCATTGGAGAAGTTGGGAAATTTTTGTGAAATGGCCAAAATCATTTATCCTTGAAATTTCATTTTTTGACAAAAGGGGCCCACTTTTTCCACTTGAATTAACTTGGCCATGCTTCCCACGTGTCCCACCTTTTATTTCAAAATTTTAATTTAATTTTTTCATTTTTAATTGATTTTATTGGATTTAATTAACTTTAAATCTTTTAAAATTAAAGGAAAATCAAAAAGTTTAATTAAAAGGAATATTTGGTCTTAACTAACTTTGACTCATCATTATGCAACTTCCCAATTTCGTTTCAAGGCCAAATGGAGCAATATTTCAAAAATTGGTTCAAAAAGGAAAGTTTGTTAAGGGAGTTTATGTTAAAATCTCAAGCTTGAATGCATGGTATGATGAGCCTTAATGTTGATCAGAATCACCTACATAACCTAGAGAAAACTATCACAAGGCATAAGAAAAAAACGTGAGAGAGAGGCAGCCAAGAGAAATTTCTTTTCAAAAATTCCAAAGAATTGCACTAAGATCGAACTCAAGGATTCAGCCATCCACAAGACCTCCCACCCATCCTATCGTGATCTACAGGCAAAATAAGGTATAAACACACTCTTTTCATATAACCATGCATGCTGAAACTGTAGCTACATGAACATCCATTTTGCAGAATTTTCATGGATCGTATTTTTGATTATAGCTTGATTTAATCCCTACTAACCATACCTTTGAGTTCCAGTGGATGTTTAGAGCAGGTCTGGGCTATCGCTTGGGATTTTTCGTGGCCAAAACGTGAACCTCCATGGCTAGGGTTCAGATTATGTGGAGTTGCGTTTTGATGAAAACAAGCCCATTTCCTTTTTCCCTTGAATTTATTTTCTTTTCTATTTTATTTTGATTTATTTAATTTGCTTTTTTATTAACAAAATTAATTTTTCTTTTTATTTCAAAAAAATCACAAAAATATTCTTACCCAAATAAATTTTAGATTTTTCTTTTTTTCTAAATTTAATTAATTAATTAGGTTTTTTTATTCTAGGAAACTCTAAATTATTTTGCAATATTAAAATTGATTAGACTTAATTAGATTCTAAATACTAATTTAATTAGTTTTATTTCTTAATATAAAAACCAAAAAATCAGGAAATCATAAAAGAGGTATAAAAATATTTTATTTAATCAATTAATAGTTCCATTTTTGTAAATAAAATTCAATAATTAATTTAGTTTTGATTTTAGGTTATTAACTTTAATGCTTTTTTTTAATAACTAAAAAATATAAAAAAATAAGTCTTTAGCACATTTTCATCTTTTTAAATAAATATTTTATTTTCTTATTATAATTATTTTTAACCATTAATTAATTTCATAAATACTTGTAATTAATCAATTATGTTTAAATTAGTTTTAACTTAGGTAATTTTTCTTTAATAAATTAAAAAGCAATTAGAACTAGAATTATTTGACTTTTAATTAATTTAATTTTCTTTAAATCCACAAATCCAAAAAACATAAAAAATAAGTCATTTCCTTTATTTAACTTAATTAATTAATAAATTCATTTTAACTTCTTTAAAGGGTCCAACGCCCTCACGTTCGATTATATTTTCTTTTCGCGCATTTCATTTTATTTCTTTTTTGTGAATGTAATGTATTTGCCCCAAAGCCCTGTAATAGTCAATTAGACATTTATTTTCTGCACTTTATTTTAAATCGGGTCTGGATTAATTTGGCGTTGTAGACCCGCGCCTTTGTAATAGCGTAGGACCTTTTATCTTTTCCGCACTTTAAATTCCCGCATCTTTTAACTGTTAAACAATAACATGAAAGAATGAATGCCCAAAAATAAAATCAAAGCGTAGATCACCAATACATGACAAGATAAACAATAAACTGAAAATGACACACAATTCACACACCACCCCAAAGGTACGCCTCACTGTTGCCTTGCCTCGAAAGGTGATCGTCGAGTAGAGGATGTCTTAGTAAGTCCTCATGATCCGAGAACCTGGCATGAGGGTAGCTTCTAAGGTGTCTTCCCATTGCTCTGGTGATCACCATGTCCCGAACCTCGAATTGACCCGAACACCTCCAACGGTGGTGCTACCTACCTCTCAATGGTGGGATGGCACTACTTTAAAGGACATCTACACAGACGAATTCCTTAGGGTGGGTAGATTCTCATAGATACTTGCTCTTTTCAAAAACAAACAAAATACTTTTCACACCTACACTTTCAAAAAGTTTTCAAACAATACTTCATACACTCTTGAGGACTGATACAAGAGTTACCTAGAAGTTTTCAAAACGAACTTTTTTCAAAACCCACACACACTTGAAAAGCAAACAAACCATTTTTGAAAACACAATGAGCAAGTATCTAAGAGCCCATGGATAACCATGGATAGAAAGGGTGCTAACACCTTCCCTTTCTATAATCTACCTCCCGAACCGAGAGCAATCTCTTTAAGGAATTTTTCTGTGCTTTTGTCCTTTCCATTTGGAGAAAATAAAAGACGGTGGCGACTCTTGCTTACCGCGACATTTCGCGAAACCAGCTAAAAAACAGTCAGTTCCAGATCCACCGATCACAGAACTGGCGACTCTGCTGGGGACTTAACTTAAAGTGAGGTGTACCTTAGGGTTAGTTCATAACTGTGTTTTCAATTGCTTTCCTTGTTTGCTTTAAATTGTGGGACTGTCTTGGGAGTTACATAGATCCTAACCCGGATCTGGGGATACCCTGTTTAGGTAGCATAAGCTGTGAGGGACCTGTCCGGCGTAGACCGACACGGGTGAAACAGTGGCTACGTTGGTGTGGCACCTTGGTCTGTACCGATATCCCTTGTGTTGCAACGAGGAGAATATGGGTCTTCCAAGGAGTCATTAAGCACCAACAGACCTTAGAACCTTAAATGACACAACTTGGCCATTAGAACAGTAGCAGTATGCTGCGCCCATTGAGGCTAAACTCTCGTGATGGTTCTGGCCGCAAGAAAAGATTGCGATGCTGGAGTTATGACCGATTGAGGGTAGTCAATGATATTGGGATCCTCTAAGAACCCGGTTACTTTGATAGGACAGGTATGAACCAACAAACTGAAAGAGGGTAGTACCTAGACCTCATGCTGGCCTAAACTTTAGGGGCTTGTCTTGTGTGACTTGTATGCCTTCCAACTTGACTATTTGCATGCTTGTTATCTGACACTTGAGTTTCCCTTGCAGGTTTTGTTTATAATCCTTAATAGGACTCATAACAGGGTATACTAAGTTTCTTACAGGTTTTGGTTTGCAGTCCTTAATTAGGACTCATAACGGGGTTTACCGAGTTTCTTGCAGGTTTTGTCTTTAGTCCTTAATTGGGACTCATGACAGGTTTTACTTGAGTTTCTTGCAGGTTTCTGTTTATAGTCCTTAATTGGGACTCATAACAGGGCTATTCACATTACCCCATGCATCATGACATCATACCATTGCATACATCCTAACCCACTCCAAGGATCTCAAGGGCTTGTGATGTAGGTCATGATGAATCAACTATCCCAGCAAGGGGCAAAGAGGATTTATTTTCCTCTAGACAAGTTGTCAGAGGCTATGACCCACTTGATATGGTGAGCTCTGACTCTTGAAGAAGGTTCCCTTAACCAAAGTTGTTTGGAAATCAAAACCAGACATGATGACTAAAGTCAGGGGCTATGACCCACCGGATATGGTGAGCCTTTGACCCTTGAAGGAGTGCTCAATAACATGGGTTTCCTTCAATCAAGCTACCGGACCCAAATTCTAACAAATTTCCTTGTTTACCCCGCGAGGTCCTTGAAAACATTACATGCATGTCATACTCATCATTGCATAACAGGTATCCTTGTTGCAGGTCACTTACCACTCTCGCTGTTTATTTCAGCAATGGCTTGCCCACAAGATAACCAGGACTTTCTTTCTCAAGAGACTCGGTTCGGGGAAATCCTCCTGAATCTATCCAAGGGGCAGGAGGAGCTAAGGACACTTCTCATGGAGACCTTTGTCAGAAACAGTGCTGAGGGTGAAAGGTTGGAACACCTACAAGCTGAGGTGGATGCATTGAGGGTCCAGATGCTGGGGCAGGTGACTGCCATTCAAGAGTTAGCTCAAAGACAAGATGAGCTCTGGTTTCTCATCAACCAACTGCTTCAGGGTAACCAACTGGGGCAAAAGTCTAAGGGTAAAAAGCCAGTCATCGTTCAACCAACTCTGAGACAAGGAGGTAAAGGGAGAGCTCCTCAAATGGCTCCAGTGTCGCAAATTCAACATCACAACCAACAAAAGAGCGAGAGAAGGCAGTTCACTCGGCTCAGCATGACCTTATCTCAGATATTGCCACAGCTTTTGGAGACCAAGCTGGTGACTCTAAAAGAAGTTCCGAAGAACCAAAATACAACGTCACCGAAGTATAACCCCAACGCCCGCTGCGCTTATCACTCTGACAACCCGGGGCATACTACAGATGAGTGTTGGAGCTTGAAAAATAAGATCCAAGACCTGATTGAGGAGGGAGCACTGGAGTTCACACAAGATGGCCAGGCAGAATTTTTCTACCATCCCTCCAGGATTCACCATGTGAAGTGACAAGCCCTGAAACGAAAAGACTTTTGTTCATTCGAATGTTCAAGTTGCAATTTTCTTTTGTTCAAACATTTACTCATGTTAAACATTGTTATTTCATTAATGCATCGCATATGTCTGTTCTGAAACAATATATTCGTATTCACTAAATGCAAATTATCTTCATATTTTTTCTGATGTCAACTCTCAATTAATAATTCTAAGCCTCTTAAGGGAGGATGACGAAAACGATACCACGATTTACAGTATGCTTTTGAACGAACCCCGCTGATGAGGTACAGGCATTGTTTCAATTCCTAAACACTGGAGTTATAAGGAAGATAATCCCTCGTCAACCCCTTCGAGCCAAAGAAGTAGGAGTTTTTCTTTTCGAAAATTAAAACCCTTAATCATAACCTGGGGCAGGGTAGTTCTCTCAGTTGATCCAAGTGCACAACGAATAGCACCAAAGAGGTCCTCACAAAACAAAAGATAGTGATGGTTCCGAATAATCATAAAGACAGGCAGTCATTACCCCTCAAAAAATAAAAAACCAATAAGTCAAAACCTATGAAGGAGACTTACAAAACTGAGGCATCCCGCTGACTGTAATCACAAAAGAAACAGTTCAGGCAAAATTTAGGGATAGCAAAATCAAAAAGAAAGAGGTCGCACAAACCCTCAACAAAAACAAAAAAAAAAGACTGCCTATTCAGAATGAATCATCAATATCTGAATCATCATTGGAACATCAAGGCAAAGACTCAAACAAAGTCTAGCGCACGATCGGCTGAGTTTAGGATTGAAGAACATCACGAAGAGCGGGTGGGTACAAATAATTTGAGCCTTTATCCTTTGTTTCTTGAACCATGAACCAGGCCACGTTATAACCCTTAAAAGTCCTAGCTGAAGCATGGGTTAGTTCGAAAGCATACTGTTACAAAAAGTATCCTGACTCCTTAAGGCTTGCGGTAAAATAACGAGTTGACATCACATTTTACAAAATTTGCTGTTTTTACTGAAAAATGCATTTTTCAAAAAAACTTCAAGACAGACATAAGCCTTTGCATTCTTAAAATAACCTTGTTTGCATATGACTATTTGTTTGAACAGCAGAGAAATTCGCACGACGAACATCTAATGAACAAAAGTCCTCTCAACAAAGAGATCACCTCTGGTGAACAAAAGCACTTCCAATCAAGGGGCACGGCATGAGCATTGTCCATTATCTGGGGCATGGCAAAATACTGACAGGGGCAACTCCCTACACCCCCTAAACGTGGACATAGTCGAAAAAAAATACTACGCAAAATCAAAGACCCGCTAGGTTGACATACCTAGGCAAAAATAAGGGCTTCCCGGTGAACCAAAAGGGTTCGGGCAAAAATAAGGGATGAAATGAAAAATCTGTACATCCGACAAGTCGAAAACCTGAAAAGGCGGCTTGGGCAAAAATGGGTATCCCGGTGGACTGAAAACCCGAAATGGCGGTCCAGGCAAAAATTAGGGATCAAAGCGTACGACTATGTCCTGGCATCTCGTCACTTGTCTACCAGAAGATTTGTCAATTACCCCCACATGTATCTTCTTCCTTCACCTCAGCAACAGGGGCAATAATGAGTCGCCCAGGCAATCCAGTTACTCTATCAATCAAAGTACCAAGGAAAGGTTAATACAAAGATGATTACCATCTACCTTTACAAATTCCAGATCATGGGTTAACATCCGAAACCAAACAGGACAATCATCCACTTAATCAAGCAACCCTACACCGGTTCCTTCCCAACTTTCAGACAAAGTCTTACACGGACTCATCCACAGGCGACCCTACACCGGTTCCTTCTCAATTTTCAGACGAAGTCTTACACGGACTCACCCTCCACAAGTAACCTTACCCCGGTTCCTCCAAAAGTCTTACACGGATTTATCTCAAGATGACCTTACCCCGGTTCATCAAGAAGTTTTACACGAACTTATCCTGCAGTAACCTTACCCCGGTTCCTCCAGAAGTCTTACATGGATTTATCTCAAGATGACCTTACCCCGGTTCATCAAAAAGTTTTACACAAACTTATCCTGCAGTAACCTTACCCCGGTTCCTCCAGAAGTCTTACACGGACTTATCTCAAGATAACCTTACCCCGGTTCATCAAGAAGTTTTACACGAACTTATCCTGCAGTAACCTTACCCCGGTTCCTCCAGAAGTCTTACACGGATTTATCTTAAGATGACCTTACCCCGGTTCATCAAGAAGTTTTACACGGACTTATCCCGAAGTAACCCTACACAGGTTATCTCTTTCCAGACGTAGTTTTACACGGACTCGTCACCCATAAACCCTACACAGGTTCTCCATTTTCAAGGATGCGGTTTTACACGGACTCGTCATCAGCAAACCCTACACAGGTTCCCTTTTCAAAACTCCAGATATAGTTTTACACGGACTCGTCCCCAGAAACCCTACACAGGTTCTCTATTTTTAAGGATGCAGTTTTACACGGACTCGTCATCAGTAAACCCTACACAGGTTTCCTTCTCAGCTCTAGATACAGTCTTATACGGACTCATTGTCAGTAAACCCTACACAGGTTTCCTCCCTCCAAAGATGCAGTTTTACACGAACTCGCCATCAAGAAACCCTACACAGGTCCTCTCTTTCCAAAGATGAAGTTTTACACGAACTCGTCATCAAGAAACCCTACACAGGTTCCCTTCAACTCCAAATGCAGCTTCACGCGAGCCCAACCTCAAAGTAACCCTACATAGGTTCCCTCTTTCAACTTACAAAAAATACATCTCAAAAATTTCCCCAGTAGATTCTGGAAGCTTATCCTCGAAGAGCACGAACGCGTCCTCCGGCTTTATTCTAAGAGTTATTTCCTTACCAGGATATAACTGGGTTATCCTCAGCCAAAAGCCACGGAAAGGTCGTCGTCAACACAATTCTTTCTTATCCCCAGCGAAGTCCATTAACACTTCCAACACAACAAGGGTATCCCCAGCAAGTTATTATCAACATTCCAGCAAAGTATCTGTCTCCCCGCAGAGTACTACTTCCCAGCAAGATCGCTAGAGTATTTTTCTCTCCGCAAAATCTTCCATTCGCCAAGTTTATTCCTCAACGGAGTCATCTTCTCCTACCGGTATTCTTGCAATTATCATCCCCAGCGGAAGCGAAATCTATTCTCCAACATCAGCCCAGGAGTGACCTCCCGGCACCCGTCAAGGATTTACTTTCCTAGACGAGAAACATACATTCGTAAACATCACATACATCATTATAGCATGCATATACGCATCATATCTTACAAATCTCATTTATATTGAGAACATCATTGCTTGGTTCATATCATGCATTTCATGTGGCTAACCTTTACCTTTCAGGAAAGATTCAGTTAAACTCTCAATCATATTTCAAGACCTAGACCGGTTCAGTTAATCGACTCCAAAGATTTCGTATCCAGTCCAAGGCCTTCTCTAGTCCAGCTAAATCGACCCCAAACAGATTTTTCTGATGAAGACTCAGTAGAAGTTATCAAAGGTTTTTCTCAAACGTCCGCTTTTGAGATTATAATTTCCTATGGTTCTCTCCCCAATGTTGCGGAGATGATAATTCCATTCCAGGTTTTTCTCAAACGTCCGCTTTTGAGATTATAATTTCCTATGGTTCTCTCCCCAATGTTGCGGAGATGATAATTCCATCCCAGGTTTTTCTCAAACGTCCACTTTTGAGATTATAATTTCCTATGGTTCTCTCCCCGATGTTGCGGAGACGATAATTCCATTTCAGGTTTTTCTCAAACGTCCGCTTTTGAGATTATAATTTCCTATGGTTCTCTCCCCAATGCTGCGGAGACGATAATTCCATCCCAGGTTTTTCTCAGACGTCCGCTTTTGAGATTATAATTTCCTATGGTTCTCTCCCCAATGTTGCGGAGATGATAATTCCATCCCAGGTTTTTCTCAAACGTCCGCTTTTGAGATTATAATTTCCTATGGTTCTCTCCCCAATGTTGCGGAGATGATAATTCCATCCCAGGTTTTTCTCAGACGTCCGCTTTTGAGATTATAATTTCCTATGGTTCTCTCCCCAATGTTGCGGAGATGATAATTCCATTCCAAGTTTTTCTCAAACGTCCGCTTTTGAGATTATAATTTCCTATGGTTCTCTCCCCAATGTTGCGGAGACGATAATTCCATTCCAGGTTTTTCTCAAACGTCCGCTTTTGAGATTATAATTTCCTATGGTTCTCTCCCCAATGTTGCGGAGATGATAATTCCATTCCAGGTTTTTCTCAAACGTCCGCTTTTGAGATTATAATTTCCTATGGTTCTCTCCCCGATCCTGCGGAGACGATAATTCCATTCCAGGTTTTTCTCAAACGTCCGCTTTTGAGATTATAATTGCCTATGGTTCTTTCCCCGATCCTGCGGAGATGGTAATTCCCACCAAGATTTTCTCAATGAATGTTATTGAAATTATAATTTCCTATGGTTCTCTTCCCGATCCTGCGAAGGTGGTAATCCCAAGATTTTCTCAACGATTGCTGTTGAAGTTAAAGTCATCCAAGGTTCTCTCACCGTTCCTGCTGAGGTAGTAACTATCTCTGGTTCATTCATCATCTTTTGAAACTCCAGACTCAGCTCTTGTAACCAGTCAGGACATATCTATACCAAGCATCTGAAGACCAACTCCTGCAACATGTCAGGTACTCATTTTTCTTTTGCAGGTACGCAAGTTCTCGCTAAGGAATCTCTTATGCGATCAACATCCAGATGGCATCTATAAGCCCATCCACCTTCCAGCATCTCTCAGCATGGCATCTATAAGCCCATCCACCTTCCAGTATCTCTCAGCATGGCATTTGTAAGCCCATTCCCATCATCACACTGCTACTATGTGAGCGCAAATTTCTGGGCACTCTAGTGTTCAATCATCTTCTACCCTCGGATTACGAAAGGCACGTCAGCCAATCTGCATCCTCAGGTCTAAGAAGATTGAACAGGGGCAACTGTTGTACCCCAAAATTTTCCCTCCCATATCCTTCAAGAAATTGCCAAGTCAAGCTTCAAAATCCCCCAAGGGTTGCACAGTTCAAGGGTATCCTAGACAGTCAAAATTAGGGTTTTGGTTCTGATCAAGAAAATGAAGTTTCCAAGGGTCCAATCAAGTCCCACATGCTTATAAAAATGGTCAAGCATCCTCATATAAAGTTTCAAGACTTTCAGCACAAAATTGCACAGTCAAAACCCTAATTGCACTACAGTCAACTGTAGGGGCAAAATGGTCATTTGACAGTCAAAAGTTCAAATTTTTGGTCAACATCTCATTTTGAAGCCACAAACATCATTTGATCAATGCTTGATCATGATTCTCAAAGCTTGGCTCAAAAATCATCAAGATGCAAAAGTTTCCTTATTTGGACAGTTGAAAAAGTCAACTGTAAATTGACCAGGGCATAACTTTCACATGGATTATCAGAAAAATTCCATCCAAAGCTCATTTTGAATAGAAATACATTTCCTATAACTCATCTTCACACTCCAAGTCCAAGAAATGCTCTCACAAAAAGTTATCAATTTCAACATTATAGGTCATTTTCAAAAGTCAACAAAAAGGGACTTTAAGTCAAAGACCATAACTTGAGATTGGTAAATCAAAATGACATGGGCCCAAAGACATTGGTTAGAGGACTTCAAGACCTTTCCAAAATGTCCAAGAACATGATCAAAGCTTAAAAATTGAGCAAGATATGCATTGGAGAAGTTGGGAAATTTTTGTGAAATGGCCAAAATCATTTATCCTTGAAATTTTATTTTTTGACAAAAGGGGCCCACTTTTTCCACTTGAATTAACTTGGTCATGCTTCCCACGTGTCCCACCTTTTATTTCAAAATTTTAATTTAATTTTTTCATTTTTAATTGATTTTATTGGATTTAATTAACTTTAAATCTTTTAAAATTAAAGGAAAATCAAAAAGTTTAATTAAAAGGAATATTTGGTCTTAACTAACTTTGACTCATCATTATGCAACTTCCCAATTTCGTTTCAAGGCCAAATGGAGCAACATTTCAAAAATTGGTTCAAAAAGGAAAGTTTGTTAAGGGAGTTTATGTTAAAATCTCAAGCTTGAATGCATGGTATGATGAGCCTTAATGTTGATCAGAATCACCTACATAACCTAGAGAAAACTATCACAAGGCATAAGAAAAAAACGTGAGAGAGAGGCAGCCAAGAGAAATTTCTTTTCAAAAATTCCAAAGAATTGCACTAAGATCGAACTCAAGGATTCAGCCATCCACAAGACCTCCCACCCATCCTATCGTGATCTACAGGCAAAATAAGGTATAAACACACTCTTTTCATATAACCATGCATGCTGAAACTGTAGCTACATGAACATCCATTTTGCAGAATTTCCATGGATCGTATTTTTGATTATAGCTTGATTTAATCCCTACTAACCATACCTTTGAGTTCCAGTGGATGTTTAGAGCAGGTCTGGGCTATCGCTTGGGATTTTTCGTGGCCAAAACGTGAACCTCCATGGCTAGGGTTCAGATTATGTGGAGTTGCGTTTTGATGAAAACAAGCCCATTTCCTTTTTCCCTTGAATTTATTTTCTTTTCTATTTTATTTTGATTTATTTAATTTGCTTTTTTATTAACAAAATTAATTTTTCTTTTTATTTCAAAAAAATCACAAAAATATTCTTACCCAAATAAATTTTAGATTTTTATTTTTTTCTAAATTTAATTAATTAATTAGGTTTTTTTATTCTAGGAAACTCTAAATTATTTTGCAATATTAAAATTGATTAGACTTAATTAGATTCTAAATACTAATTTAATTAGTTTTATTTCTTAATATAAAAACCAAAAAATCAGGAAATCATAAAAGAGGTATAAAAATATTTTATTTAATCAATTAATAGTTCCATTTTTGTAAATAAAATTCAATAATTAATTTAGTTTTGATTTTAGGTTATTAACTTTAATGCTTTTTTTTAATAACTAAAAAATATAAAAAAAATAAGTCTTTAGCACATTTTCATCTTTTTAAATAAATATTTTATTTTCTTATTATAATTATTTTTAACCATTAATTAATTTCATAAATACTTGTAATTAATCAATTATGTTTAAATTAGTTTTAACTTAGGTAATTTTTCTTTAATAAATTAAAAAGCAATTAGAACTAGAATTATTTGACTTTTAATTAATTTAATTTTCTTTAAATCCACAAATCCAAAAAACATAAAAAATAAGTCATTTCCTTTATTTAACTTAATTAATTAATAAATTCATTTTAACTTCTTTAAAGGGTCCAACGCCCTCACGTTCGATTATATTTTCTTTTCGCGCATTTCATTTTATTTCTTTTTTGTGAATGTAATGTATTTGCCCCAAAGCCCTGTAATAGTCAATTAGACATTTATTTTCTGCACTTTATTTTAAATCGGGTCTGGATTAATTTGGCGTTGTAGACCCGCGCCTTTGTAATAGCGTAGGACCTTTTATCTTTTCCGCACTTTAAATTCCCGCATCTTTTAACTGTTAAACAATAACATGAAAGAATGAATGCCCAAAAATAAAATCAAAGCGTAGATCACCAATACATGACAAGATAAACAATAAACTGAAAATGACACACAATTCACACACCACCCCTAGGGTACGCCTCACTGTTGCCTTGCCTCGAAAGGTGATCGTCGAGTAGAGGATGTCTTAGTAAGTCCTCATGATCCGAGAACCTGGCATGAGGGTAGCTTCTAAGGTGTCTTCCCATTGCTCTGGTGATCACCATGTCCCGAACCTCGAATTGACCCGAACACCTCCAACGGTGGTGCTACCTACCTCTCAATGGTGGGATGGAACTACTTTAAAGGACATCTACACAGACGAATTCCTTAGGGTGGGTAGATTCTCATAGATACTTGCTCTTTTCAAAAACAAACAAAATACTTTTCACACCTACACTTTCAAAAAGTTTTCAAACAATACTTCATACACTCTTGAGGACTGATACAAGAGTTACCTAGAAGTTTTCAAAACGAACTTTTTTCAAAACCCACACACACTTGAAAAGCAAACAAACCATTTTTGAAAACACAATGAGCAAGTATCTAAGAGCCCATGGATAACCATGGATAGAAAGGGTGCTAACACCTTCCCTTTCTATAATCTACCTCCCGAACCGAGAGCAATCTCTTTAAGGAATTTTTCTGTGCTTTTGTCCTTTCCATTTGGAGAAAATAAAAGACGGTGGCGACTCTTGCTTACCGCGACATTTCGCGAAACCAGCTAAAAAACAGTCAGTTCCAGATCCACCGATCACAATGTTGTAGAACAGTTGGGGCAGACCCCTTCTAAAATTTCAATGTTAGCCCTCCTGCTCTGTTCAGAGGCCCATGCTAAGGCCCTGATTAAATTCTTGAAGACGACACATGTACCCCAAGAGACTTCGGCAGACTAGCTTCAGGATTGTGTGGCCAGTCTTACTGCTGACAATGGCCTGGGCTTTTCTGACGCTGACTTAACTCCCAAAGGAAGGAAGCACAATGACGCGCTACACATCTCAGTTGAATGCAGGGGAACTACCCTCGCCCATGTCTTGGTTGATACTGGTTCTTCCCTGAATGTGCTGCCAAAGAAGGCCTTGGACCGTTTAGATTGCGAAGGTTTGACCCTCAAACCTAGTAACATCGTTGTTAGGGATTTTGATGGTTCCAAAAGAATGGTTCATGGAGAGGTTGATATTCCTATCAAAGTAGGCACGGAAGTTTTCAACTCCACCTTCTACGTGATGGACATCCGTCCGTCATATTCATGTTTGCTAGGAAGATCGTGGATCCATTATGCCGGGGCAGTTACCTCCTCTTTGCACCAAATGCTGAAATATCCTGTTAAAGGTAAAATTATAACGGTGCACGGCGAGGAAGAGTACATGATAAGCCACCTCAACTCCTTCCGTTATGTGGAGCTGGATGGCGAGTTCATCGAAACGCCTTTCCATCATTTTGAGGAAGTCTCTCCCAAGGTAGCAGTTGCGAAGACAATGGTTGAGGTGTCTATCGTTCCCAAGCATGTATCTAGGATGGCATCTCTCAAGGACGCAAAGGCGGTGATCAAAGAAGGAAAGAGTCCAGCATGGGGGCAACTGCCTAATTTTCCCCATAAGACGGTCAAATTTGGACTAGGGTTTACAGCTGCAGGACAGAGGGCTATGCGTCATTCCAAGATTGGAGGGCCACCTATAAGGATCACTCATCACGAAATTAATGTTGTAGAAGATGAAGATGAAGAGAGCCATTTTGAAGATTGGATCTTTCCGACCATCGAAGGGGGTTTGAGCAACTGGGAAGCAAAGGATTTTGTTCCCATCACCTTTATCAACCAGTAATTTTATCTTTGAACAATTTCCCATTTTTATGGTCTGTAATAACTAAAACGATTCGCACACTATTTTCACCTCATGCCTTGCCCAGGGCATGTAGGTCCATTTGTAAGGGTTTGATTTTCTTCATAATCATATGCCATGTTTTAATGAATCATTGGACGTTTTTCATCTATAAACTGTTGTGTTTATTTTTCTTTCCTTTTGCATTTTTGTTTAAGGATGGATATCCCTTACACACACCCACACTCACAAATGCAGGTACCCATCCACTCCGGATTCCATGGGTGACTATTCTGTTTTAGCCTTCGATAACTCTGAAGATTTGGTCAATCATGCTGAGTACGAAGTTGACGAAGATTGTGAAGTGCCGAGAGAGTTAGCCAGACTTCTACAACAAGAAGAGAGGGCCATTCTGCCTCATGAAGAGCTGTTAGAAACCATCAACTTGGGGACAGAGGAAGACAGGAAGGAGGTGAAAGTGGGTGCCAACCTGGAACCAAATGTCAAGGAGCGCTTAGTGCAATTGTTGAACGAATATGTTGAAATCTTCGCCTGGTCTTACAAAGACATGCCAGGGTTAGACACAGATATCGTGGTTCACCTTCTCCCTACTAGAGAAGACTGTCCACCGATCAAGCAAATGGTCCGCCGAATGAGGCCTAACATGTCTGAGAAAATCAAGGATGAGGTAATCAAGCAATTCAACGCTGGATTTCTGGCTGTTACTTCCTATCCACAATGGGTCGCTAACATTGTGCCCGTACCCAAAAAGGAAGGCAGAGTCAGAATGTGTGTAGACTATCGGGATTTGAACAGGGCTAGCCCTAAAGACGATTTTCCACTGCCACATATCGATATCTTGGTTGACAACACAGCTCAGCACAAAGTGTTTTCCTTCATGGATGGATTCTCGGGATATAACCAGATCAAAATGGCCCCCGAGGACATGGAGAAAACTACTTTCGTCACACAATGGGGTACCTTCTTCTACAAAGTGATGTCGTTCGGACTGAAGAACGTAGGGGCGACCTATCAACGCGCCATGGTGGCTTTGTTTCATGATATGATACATCATGAGATCGAAGTTTACGTAGACGACATGATAACTCGATCACAGACAGAAGAAGAACACCTTGAACATTTGCAAAAGTTGTTTGCCAGGTTGAAGGAGTATAAGCTCAGACTAAACCCAAGCAAGTGCACTTTTGGAGTTAGGTCTGGTAAACTTTTGGGATTTATTGTCAGCAACAAAGGTATTGAGGTTGATCCAGCTAAAGTAAAGGCTATACAAGAAATGCCTGCACCCCGTACTGAAAAGGAGGTTAGAGGATTCTTGGGACGCTTGAACTATATTGCGAGGTTCATCTCTCACCTAACATCTACCTGTGAGCCAATTTTCAAACTGTTGAAGAAAGATCAGGTAGTTGAATGGAACAACGATTGTCAAGTTGCTTTTGATAAGATCAAAGAGTATTTGCTAGAACCTCTTATTCTGATGCCACTCGTCGAAGGAAGTTCGTTAATCATGTATCTGACTGTCTTGGATAACTCAATGGGGTGTGTGTTGGGCCAACATGACGAGTCTGGTCGAAAAGAGCATGCCATTTATTACCTTAGCAAAAAGTTTACCGACTGTGAGACTCGCTACTCACTGCTCGAGAAAACTTGTTGCGCTTTGGTATGGGCTGCTCGCCGGCTAAGGCAGTATATGTTGACTCATACCACTTTGCTGATTTCCAAAATGGACTCGATCAAGTATATCTTCGAGAAGCCTGCTTCATCTGGAAGAATCGCTAGATGGCAAATGATCCTAACTGAGTATGATATCCAGTATACTACCCAAAAAGCTATAAAGGGGAGTGTACTGTCTGACCATCTAGCTCATCAAGCCGTCGAAGATTACCAATCTATGAGATTCGACTTCCCAGACGAGGACATCATGACTTTGGATAACACCGAAGGTAATGGACCGTATGACGTACCTGAATAAGGATCCCGATGGTCCCTGTACTTTGATGGTGCTTCAAATGCACTTGGCAACGGTATCGGTGTGGTACTCATTTCTCCGGAAGGTTGCCATACCCCTTTCACTGCCTGACTTTGTTTCAGCTGTACCAATAACATGGCTGAATATGAAGCTTGCATCTTTGGTCTCAAGGCTGCTATAGACTTAGGGATCAAATCTTTGGTCGTATTTGGGGACTCGGATTTGGTTATCAGTCAAGTCAAAGGAGAGTGGGACACCAAATATCCTAATCTTATCCCATACAAAGAACATGTTCTGACGTCGTTGCCTCATTTCGAGCAGATTACTTTCGAGCATTTCCCGCGAGAAGAGAATCAGCTAGCAGATGCTCTGGCTACAATGTCTTCCATGTTTAAACTCAACTGGGATAACGAGGCTCCCCAAATCACCATCAAGCGAATGGACGAACCTACGCACTGTCACGAGATTAATACCGAAGAAGTAATGGAACAACCCTGGTTTCATGAAATCAAAAGGTATCTCCAGACTAAAGAATACCCCGAAGGAGCTTCTGTCAGTGACAAAAAGTTCTTAAGGAGATTTGCCGCCAAGTTTTTCCTAAGTAATGGCATCCTTTATAAACGCAGCCATGATTGTATTTTACTTCGTTATGTGGACAAAGCTGAAGCAGAGTTGATCATGACTGAAATACACAGTGGTACATTTGGCACCCACTTGAGCGGACATACGATGGCTATGAAGATTCTAAGGGCAGGCTACTACTGGTCTACCATGGAAGCTGATTGTCACCAACATTCCCGTACTTGCCACAAATGCCAAGTCTACACCGACAAGGTACATATTCCTCTTGTTCCTCTCAACGTCTTGACAGCTCCTTGGCCATTCGCAATGTGGGGCATTGACATGATTGGAGAGATCAAGCCCACGGCTTCCAATGGACATCGCTTCATCTTGGTCGCTATTGATTATTTTACCAAGTGGGTCGAAGCAGCTTCCTTTGCCTCTGTTACGAAGAATGTGGTTTCCTGCTTCATCAAGCAGAACCTCATATGCCGGTATGGTGTCCCCGATAGGATCATCACAAACAACAGTACAAATTTGAACAATACTATGATCACCGCTCTATGCGAACAGTTCAAGATTTATCATCATAATTCATCTCCCTATCGACCGAAGATTAACGGTGTTGTTGAAGCTGCGAACAAAAATATCAAGAAGATCATTCAAAAGATGACAGTCACCTACAAGGACTGGCATGAGATGTTACCGTTTGCTCTGCATGGATATCGTACCACGGCACATACTTCAACAGGGGCAACCCCATTTTCTTTGGTGTATGGCATGGAGGTTTTTCTACCCATAGAAGTTCAGATTCCTTCCTTAAGGATTATGAAGGACGCCGATTTGAGTGAAGACGATTGGATTCAGTCCCGACTTGATCAACTCAATTTGATCGACGAGAAGCGACTTACTGCTGTTTGTCATGGTCAGACGTATCAAAAACGGATGATCAAGGCTTTCAACAAAAAAGTCAGGCGTCAGGTATATCAAGTCGGAGATCTTGTGATCAAGCGGATCATCTTACCGCAAAGTGATCCCAGGGGCAAGTGGACTCCTACTTACGAAGGACCTTTTTTTATCAAGAGCATCTTTTCTGGTGGGGCAATGATTCTGACCATCATGGACGGTGACGACTTACCGCATCCTGCGAACGCAGACATAGTCAAAAGATACTACGCATAAAATGACCCAACAAGTTGAAAACCAGAAAGGGCGACTTGGGCAAAAATGGGCATCCCGGTAAATCGAAAACCCGAAAGGGCGGTTCAGGCAAAAACTAGGGATAAAACAAAAAAATCTATACACCTGACAAGTTGAAAACCCGAAAGGGCGACTTGGACAAGAAAGGGTTTCCCGGTGGATCGAAAACCCGAAAGGGCGGTCCAGGCAAAAGTTAGGGAATTAAAGCGTATGACTATGTCTCGTCGGATCACTTTAAGAACAATCTCATCACCGACAAGCTCCAGGCTTCTGATCAATCCAGTCATCGGCGGACGAAGCGGCAAACGGACAAGATATTCAGAGTTGTGAAGGCTATAGCAGAATGGGAATCCCATGGAATTGTTACACATAGCCATCTTTCTTTTGTATAAAATTTTCCAGTTTTTACGACAACATTCTCTTACTAGGATGTCTGTCTCCTTTGTATAAAGATACTCACAAAAGTTAAATACAAATATACTTCAAAGTGCAGAAATTTGCTTGCCTTTCTTTTCCTTTTACACTTATGTTTTATTTGAAAACGTCCAATGTTTTGTTAAATAGGCATATGCATTTGAACATAATCACTGCTTATAGACAAAACGAAATCGAAAAAGGATAATTACTGATAGGATTAGGAAGAAATTTTTCTGTTATTCCAGAAGAAATCCCCTACGATACATCATTCAGATCCTTAACAAAGCTGAAACCTTGGAGTATTTCCCCAGCGGAGTTAAACTTCAAGATCCCCAGTGAAGCCATATTATTCTAAACCTTATTCCCCAGTGGAGTCAGATTAGTCTAAACCTTATTCCCCAGTGGAGCCAGAATGGTGAGTATTTCCCCCATAGATTTATCTCCCAGCAAGATCGAAGATTCTCGGCCCCATTTCTCCAAGGCTCCAATTCCCCAGAAGAGATTTTCAAAGTTTCCCCTATATCCCAGGAAAGTCATGAAGGATTCTCATTCCCCGCAGAAGTTGTCAAGAGGCCTTGTTAATCCCCAGCATCGGTCAAGGACTTACTTCCCCCGACATCAATCAAGATTTTATTATCTCCAGCTATCCAGGATTCATTTTCCTCAGCAAGACAGTTCATCGGCTTACATACGCATACATTACATTCATATATCATAAACATCGATATAAAACATATATCGCATCATACATTTCATGCGACATAACTTTGTGTTTCATCTAATTTTGACCCTTTCCAAGGATAAGGTCATCAAGCTTCGATCAAGACTTCTGAAAACAGTTTACGGATTCTCCAAACACGGATGTTAATCTATCGCTTGTTCAGATTAAACTTTTGGAAAACAGTTTACGGATGCTTCCCAACATGGATGTTGATCTATTGCTTATTCAACTTCAAGACTTCTGAAAACAGTTTACGGATTCTCCAAACACGGATGTTAATCTATCGCTTGTTCAGATTCAACTTTTGGAAAACAGTTTACGGATGCTTCCTGTGATACGGTGGGAGAACTGACTTGAGGTTTTGCGTTTGTTTTCGCAAATGTTTCGGTTGAGCAAGAGTCGCCACCGACTTTTTATTTTATCCTAAGAAAAGGTTAAAAAGCACAGCAAAAACCTTTGAGATGTTTTCTTGGGTTCGGGGAGTAGATTATAGAAAGGGAAGGTATTAGCACTCTTTCTATCCATGGTTATCCATGGGCTCTTAGTTACTTGCTTAGATCAACTTGCCTTAATTTTCAATTGTTTGAAATGGTGCTTTGTGTGTGTGGGCTTGGAAAATGTTTTGAAAAGAGGCCAATATGGTGGCAACCTTTGTAATGATCCATGTTGGGATGTATACAAAGGTGTATGTCTTTTGAAAAGGTTTTCAATGTTTTTGAAAGTTGTTTTGAAAGTGTAGTGATGTGTGGTTTGAAAAATAGGCAAGTGTTTTGTTTTGCAAGTTTGATTCAAGTAACTAAGAGGTTGTCTACTCCTAAATTTCTCAAAGATTTCTCCTATGTTTTAAACCCTTTTAACAATTTTGTTCCACCATTGCATTTGGTGGACAATCTTGTGTTAGGATGTGAAAGGGACGGGCGCGGGTCGTCGTTTAGACCATAATTGCAATGGTGCCAAGTATCTTTGGGCAATTTTCCTTGAAGGGACTTGATCATTTTTTAGGCAACTTTCGAAAGCGTCATCGAGGGACTATGATCATTTGATTGTTTTGTTTTGCCCAAAGAGACCTAACATGCAATATGGCCCTTTATTGAAGGCAACAAGTGGAATACCCTAGGGGTGCAAGTATGATTAGTGTTGTCCATTTTCATGCTTGATTATCTTTGAAATTAGGTCAAACTATTTTGGTTAATTGATTTGCATACAAACCCTAATTCTAGCATGGTATAATTAGAAAGCTTTAAAGTGCGAAAAATAAAGTTCCTAAGTTATTACAACACAATATATAGGAAGGGGGGTACAAATGTTCAAATGGGGGTATTTTGACAAGGAATTTAAACCTAGACTATTACATCCAATTGGAATTATACAAATTATTTAATGTGCACAAATTAAATAAAAATAAAAGAAATATGTAAGATGCAAAAAGGCTTTTTTATAGGTATGAAAAAAAGTGTTTTTTATATGTCAAATAAACAAAATAAAAAGTATTATTTTTTGGAGTTTTTATGTATTTAGGGCAAAACCCTAATTTATTAAATAAAAGTATTAATTATACAATGTTTAATAATTATGTACAAAAATAAAATAAAAATGAAGTATATTTGTCAAAGAGGTATTTTTAATGTTAAATATTAATAAAAATAAAAATGTATATATTTTGTATTTTTGTCCCAAATATTCTAATAAATATATATATCTATTTGTATTATTTACTAAATATATATTATATATACAAAAATAAACTATTTAATATTTATAAAAAAAAAATAAAAAAAAAAGTATATTTTATGTAAAATGTTTTCAAGAGGTAATATAGAATAAAATAAAAAAATAAACATGTTTGCATTATTTTTTAGTATTTTGAATAAAAAGTATATCTATATATTTATTTATGTACAAATACCTATTTAAACAAATAATTGCCTAATAAATACAAAAATGATTTAAAAAATAATTTTTATATTTTTAATATTATGAGAAAAAATAAATAAGTCAGAACAAAAAAGAAAAGGTCAAAAAATCATAAAAATAAGCATAATGGGCCAAGGGGGTTTAAAAGTAAAAACATGGTGTGAAAAGAAAAGTGAAACAGGCCCAGCCCAAAGACCCTGTCATCTTCAACCTCCAGCATTTCTGTTCAAACAACACGCGTTTGCTATCTCCATATTCCTTGATCTTTTGCCAAATCTTCCAACATGAAACCTGTAGAGCTTGAAGCCACGATTCTAGACATATAAAGAAATCAATCTAACTCTCAGAAATGAGAGAGAATTTCTTCTCCCCCAATTCCTGACCTAGTTTTTATTCCATGTTCAGACATCAAATTCTCATAGCCCACATAACATAAATGAAAACTAATTACATGGGCATGTTCAGGGCTATGAATGTGACATATTTTCTTCATAAACCTAAAGCTAACAATGCCTGGATAGAGAGATACGAGTTCATGAACTTACCTGTTCAGTTGGAATCGTATCTGGTGATGGAGGTGCTTTCAATGCAAGGTGATGATTGGTACAGCTTTCTTGATGTCCAGGGATGCTATTCCAAGCTTTACTTTGTTTGGAAACCAAGAGAATCGTGCTATGGTACTTCAACTGCAAAACAGAAAAATGAAAATGGTGATGTTGCTTGGGAGTGTTACAGGTCGTGTTTGAGGCTTGGAATAGTTTCAAGGGATGATGTGGGATGTGTTTGAAGTGATTTTAGAAAGAATGTATGAAAGGATTGAGCTATGGAACTCAATCTGCAGCAGGTACCCTGTTTGGGCAGTTTTAGGGTGATTCTGTATTTGAGAAGGCAATGGAGATGGTTGGCTCGTGTTTCAGCTTAGGTTTGATGATTATAAAGTGTTTGATAACTTTGCTTAAGCTCTGGTTCACATGAATGAGAGTTGTGTGTTGTTATGCAAGGTTACTTCAACTTTAAGCAAGAAATGTCAACTTGTGTTTCTAGCTTGTACAGGCCCCCAATCTATGCTGCATACCTTGGCCTTGATCAGTGTAATTAGTTCATAAACTTGTGCCAAAAGGATTTGCACTGTACTTGCTTGGATTTGCATTTGACATAAAGTGCAACTTTTCTAAAATGGATATAATGCTTTATCTAAAAATGGCTTAATTTTCCATGTAATGCTTAAACACATAAAACAAGGCCTTGGCACAATGAGTTAGCATTAAATTATTGAGTGCAAATGGGATATAGGACCTGTAATCAAGGAATGCAAGCTGATTTCAAAATGGCCTAGATGTATGAACATGTAACTTGACCATAAACAAAGTGACTTTTTCCCAACTTGCCAAATTCGATTCTCCCTAACCATGAGGTTGTTTGATGAGTTATTGGACATTTTGGAAAGCTTGGAATGTGTACTACAATCCATATTTGAAATGAAAATTGAAATTCCAAGTGGAAGTATGTGAAAAATGGTCTTGAAGTTAGGCAAAAATCCTGCCTAAAATAGGTCAAATTTTCTCTAAGTTAAGAATGGTTTGGTACCCTTGTTCCAAAAATTGTAACTTGAGCTACAAGCTTCTTTTGAGGAAACTTTGTGAATAAAAGTTGTAGATTTTGCAATAGGCTATAACTTTCATGTTTTGACTTTTTCTTGAATCCAAATGAATCTTGGTGAGAAAGTGGGACAAAGTTAGGAAAAAATTAGGGTTTTTCATAACTTAGAAAAATTCTAAGTTATGAAAAATCTTCATTTCAAACCCTAATTTGCAATTCTTGATTTCTTGATGAACAAGTTTCATGATTTGGCATGTTTTGATGAAAAATGAATCTTGACATTTGATTTTGACCAAAAGGTCAAAGTTTGACTTTTGAGTATACAGTCAAAATTGATCAATTGACTGGGAAATTCAACTGTCAATCTTGTGAATTTGGGATCTTTTGAACTTGTTGAGCATGTCAAGACAATTCCATGGGGTCCTTGAGTCCATATGTGAGCTTGTTTTGCCATTGGCTAGGTCAAACAGTCAAAAATTGCCTTTGTGCAGTCAAAACCCTAAAAATGACCATTTTGCCCTTTTGGTGATCTGATCAAATTTCTTGTGGAATTGTGATCCAAACTTGACCAAATGGTTCATGTGAGTTCATAATGTTGATGTGGGTCAATTTTCATGAGATTTGACTGTCAATTGGCCACAACTGACTTTTTCCCCAATACAGTTGATTTCTAGGTCAACTGGGCAAAATTTGGAATCAAGACTTGAAACTTGGTATGGATAAACTTGGGAGTCCAACATGAAGCATGAAAGTCATCTTAGGCATTTTAGGTCAAAATATCTTTGTTCAAACACAAACCCTAATTTGGGCCAACAGTGCTAGGAGAAGTCTTGAGCAGAGGAAACCCTAACTGGATCTTGAGTTCCAAGGGTATTGTGATGAGAAAATGTTGAGGAAATGGGAGGGAAAATTTTGGGGTACAACACTTCCCAACATGGATGTTGATCTATTGCTTATTCAACTTCAAGACTTCTGAAAACAGTTTACGGATTCTCCAAACACGGATGTTAATCTATCGCTTGTTCAGATTCAACTTTTGGAAAACAGTTTACGGATGCTTCCCAAACATGGATGTTGATCTATTGCTTATTCAACTTCAAGACTTCTGAAAACAGTTTACGGATTCTCCAAACACAGATGTTAATCTATCGCTTGTTCAGATTCAACTTTTGGAAAACAGTTTACGGATGCTTCCCAACATGGATGCTGATCTATTGCTTATTCAACTTCAAGACTTTTGAAAATAGTTTACGGATTCTCCAAACACGGATGTTAATCTATCGCTTGTTCAAATTCAACTTTTGGAAAACAGTTTACGGATGCTTCCCAACATGGATGTTGATCTATTTCTTATTCAACTTCAAGACTTCTGAAAACAGTTTACGGATTCTCCAAACACGGATGTTAATCTATCCCTTGTCCAGATTCAACTTTTGAAAATAGTTTACGGATACTTCCCAACATGGATGTCAATCTATTGCTTATTCAGACCCCCAGCTCAGAGATGTTCCAAACATGGATACCTTTCTGATACTCACCCACTCACCCAATCACCTACGACATACAGTTCAACAAACATTCTTGGATGGCATCTTTAAGCCCATCTCTGACAAAGTTTTTGTCACGTCTCCAAATGGCATCTTTAAGCCCGTTCCCTTAACTATGCTTTGACGAGTGAAAATTTTTGGACACTCTAGTGTCCAATCATCTTTTACCTTTGAGTCGCGAAAGGCAAACTTGCCAATCTAACTCTTCAGGTTCAAGAAGATTGAACAGGGGCAACTGTTGTACCCCAAAATTTGCCCTCCCTTTTTCACAAAAAAATCACAACTTCAGGGTTTTCCCTGATCTTTCAAGATTGGCTCAAGAATCGGTCAAACAGACTTTTCTTTATCAGTCAATCCAGAATTAGGATTTCCATTGTTTTTGAATTGATCAAGCATACTTTTCTTTGACGACAAGTCTGGATTTAGGGTTTTTCACTCGTACTTCTCAGAAGAAATTGAATCCACAGTATTTCAATTGACTGTTACATTGTTTTTACGCTTGCTCAAGATTGTTGTTTGTTTCTCGAAACCTAAACATCTGGGCTAGGAGCTGAGGCTTTTGATTGAAACTTTGAAGCATTGGTTTGATCAGTGAAGTGAAAGGTGTACGGATGTTTGTTTGTTTAACTGTACAAAGCATATGATTAATTAGAATGCCGAGCGTATTATGGTTAATGCAAGGTTGCGAGACTGCAAAGCTTGTTGATTATTTATTTTATCTGAGTTAAAGTTATTGGGATACATTTCCATTTATTTTAATTCAAGAGATTTAAATAAATAAATAAACAGTGCAGAAGAAATAAGGAAATATCTGACAAAGACTTTTTATTTATTTCAAATATTGTTACAAATGTTATTCTAATATTGTAAATTTATTTACAGTGTTTACAATAATATTTACTACGATAAATGAAAAGAAAATAAATCTAAAGCCTAAGTTTCTTGAAATCTTTGATCTTCTACTGCTTCTTCCATTATCCAACTGGTATTTACCTGCAAAGACAAAAAGAAATCAGTGCAGTTAAATTGAAAAGCATTTTCAAGTAGATAAATATAGGATCATCATTAAAGCTTGTTGGCCGGAATCAGATTGTTTTTGGTTTCATCATGTTTTACTCGTCCTCTTTGCAAATCACAAGAAGATTTCTCTTCTTGGTTCACAAAGAGGAAAGTAAATTAATTTGCAAAGCATACATTCAATTAAATGCAAAGGTACAAGGCACAAGGCTGCATACAAAGAAGGCACAAGGCTGCACACAATGTCAAACTGAAGTGCCAAATTGAATTTCAAAATGCAAACTAACTGTCAAAACAGAAAAGCAAACTATGTTGCAAAACTGTCAAACAAGCACACAAGCTGTCAAGAAAACTGTCAATGCAGAAAATATGGAAAATGCAGAAATAAACCAATATACAAGCAAGCAGGCTTGTCAAATCTTTTCATCATATTCTGGACAAAACAAGCTTTTCAGATTAAAAAAACATATTAAGCAATTTAAAATGCTTTTTATAGAGAGAGAAAGAGAGAATGAGAAGAAGGTTTTGCAGTTTGGCAGGCTGTACAAAAGCAGTGAAAAAGAAAATAAATATAACAACATAGCAGTCCAGGGGAGCCCACAGAAGCTCAACCAGAAAACTTGCTGTCAAAGCAGAAAAATGTAGAGAGATATGATGGAACCTGAAAGACAAGGGTGTTAGTTCAAGAGGCAAAGCAAAAGAACTGCAAGTTACAAAGCCTTCCTTCAGAACTGCAAGTTACAGGCCTGCCTTCAAAAACAAAAGGGTAAGCCTGTTTCAAAATATATATGCTGCAAACCAGCAGGGAGGGAGCCACAAAAAAAACTGCAACTCAAAAAGCAAAACCAGAAGCAAAAACTGCCTTAGAACCATACAAACTTGCACAACAAAAGCACAACCTGCAAGTTATCAAACTGCTTATAAACACAAGCATAACAAGACAACCTGCTTTCAAAACCATTCAAACAAGCCTTCAAACATGTTCAAACACAAGCCTCCAAACATGTGGCCTGCATAACTGCAAATTATCAAACTTACAAAACTGCCCAAAATCAAACCTGTTTCAAAACCTGCAGAAGCAAGACAGCCTGCCTTACCAAAACACCAAAATACTAAAACCTGTCCAACTACATAGTAAACCTCAGAAAACCATTTCATCATTCAATATCCAAACACCAAATCAACAACAACAAACAACTTTTTTTCAGAGCATATATACTCATCATCAAAAGTTAACACCCCAAAGAAAAAGAAGAGGTCCAGAAGTGAAGGAAAAGGGGCAATGGTTTTCAGTTTCACCATCATCAAACATCCATGAAGAACAACAACAAATAAGTCTCAGAATTCGTCATCATCAACAAAAACATAGCAACAACAAAGACTAAAATCTCAGAAAGTCATCATTGATACAAGATATCCAACATTCAAAGAAGAGAAGATTCAGAAACAAAATGGTATAAGGTTTCAGAATATATCATCATCATCAACAAATCATCAAGCTGACATATCAAAAGCAGGCAGTTCTTTTTTCAGAAACTAAAGCATCATCATCAAAAGAAACCAAAAGATATGAAGTACCAGACAAGCGTTGATATCACACTCCTCCCTCCTCCGGCCTCCTGGAAGCGCCGCCGGCCAACTCACCTTCCTCCTCCTTCAAATTACAGAATGAAACACAAAGGTACATCTCTCAAAACTCCTACCACATATAAATATCAAAAGAAACATGGATTAAAACTCGTATACAATGATCAAGCAGAATGAAAGAGTAATATCACAAAAAATATAAAACAAGTTAACAAATTGTATCGTCACGAAGCAAGAGCCCTAGACCACTGTGAAGGAATGGCGGAGGAGAGAGGATATCCGTTTGTCCATGGCTGAGAACGATGAAACGATGAGGAAGAAGACGAGAGAAGGAGCGGCGCCGTTCACAAACCAAACCCTAATTCTGAAAACATGAAACACAAACCCTAAAAACATTGTATGTTTCAAATGGGCCTTCGCCCAACAAAACTCTTAAAGCCCAATGGCTTTCAGCGCATGCACCCCACCCCTTTTTCAATCTATTTTGTTTTTTTATTTGGGCCAAATGCATCCCTTAAAGCCTATTTTTCCTTTTCTTTTAATGTCTTAAAAAACTAATACCTTTTTATTACTTTTCTTTTACTCTCTATAACCTAAATCTTTTTTTTATAAAGAGAACATATTAAATTTTATTAACAATTTTTCTTAAAACAATTATTACACTTAAAGTACATATACAATAAGCTTTAACTAAAAATGATTTTTCTTTTCTTTAAAACTGTTGTTTATAACATTAAACAAAATACAATAAATGATAATTATACTTAATCCTTTTAGGTTAGAATTTTTATTTGATCATTTGTAAATAAGTACACGCATCTCATACTTCTTTGATTTCCATTATCTTACACTTTGTCATATTTTTTATATTTGAATTGCGTCGATTCAATTTGGTTGTAACCCATAATATTTGTGACATTATTCTGATAAGACTCATCCCCATTTGTAAATAATTTGTACCCCCATCCCCGGTTACTCTTTTGTAATAGCTTAGCATTTAATTCTCGCACTTTATGCTTTTTAAATATGCCATGATTAGAGATTAGGGTTTGTATGCGAAGATTCAAAATCAACCGCTAGATGACCTAACACAAAGATAAATGCATGAAAATCAATACACCATTCACACTTGCACCTCTATGGTAACCTCGCTTGTTGCTTCGGGAAATGCAATCATGTCCCTCGAGTATGTGACACTCTAGCAAATGTCCCTTCGATAAACAAAGATCGTAGTCCCTCGATGACCCTCGATGTTACCTTCGATAAAACGATCTCGTACCTTACAAAATTGCTAGAGCGTCTCACAAGTTGCCTCTAATGATTGTATACGATGACCCACGCTTGTCCCGCTAAACATCCTAACGCAAGGTTGTTCATCAAACACAATGGTGAAACAACACTGTTAAAAGGGTTAAAAACATGAGAAAGATCTTTGAGTAAAATAGGATAGACAACTCTTAGTTACTTGATCAAAAATCTTGCAAAACATCCTTGCCATTTTTCAAACACACTTCACAACACACCTTCAAAACAATTTCAAAACAACTTTCAAAACATTGAATTATCTTTTCAAAAAGACACACACCTTTGTATATATTCAAACAAGAATCATTACAAAGGTTGCCTAGACAAGGCATCTTTTTCAAAACATTTTTAAAACCACACATACAAAGCACCATTTTAAACAAGTGAAAAGCAAAGGCAGGTGATGTAAAACAAGTAACTAAGAGCCCATGGATAACCATGGATGAAAAGTGTGCTAGCACCTTCCCTTTTCATAATATACCCCCCGAACCCAAGAAAAAACATCTCTAAGGTCTTTCCTGTGCTTTTTGGCCTTTCCTTAGGATAAAATAAAAAGTCGGTGGCGACTCTTGCTAAACCGAACAAGTGCGAAAACAAGTGCAAAATCCCAAGTCAGCTCTCCCACCGTACCACACTATCCACGGGGCAGGAAGAGTTGAAAGCACTCCTTGCTGGGGACCTGGCCAAGAAAAGTCCTAAAGACAATAAGGACGAACGGTTGGAACAACTGCAAGCCGAGGTAGAAGCAATGAGAACCTACATGCTGGGGCAGATGGCTCTTATCCAAGGCCTGGCCCGGGGACAAGAAGAGTTGAGAGCCATAATCAACCAACTTCACCAAGACGGATACAACCGTATGAAGCAAACAGTCGAGGCCGAGGATCAGGTTGTTAGTCAGCCCCTGATGAGACAAGGAGTTGGTTTGGTGAAGAGTGGGCCTTTCCAAATTTCTGCTATGTCGCAAGTCCAACAACAACCTCTCTAAAAACAACGGGTTAATCAGAGTAAGCCAGATATACCCAAAAGGAAGTTTACCAAACTCAACATGTCGTTGTCTCAAGCTTTAGAACACCTATTGAGGATGAATCTGATTACGTTGATAGGACCTCATCTGAATCCCAAGACTTATTCCCCTAACTACAATCTTGATGCAAGATGTGCATACCACTCCAACAGCCCGGGGCATGATACTGACAACTGTTGGAGGTTTAAATACAAAATTCAAGACCTAATTGATGAAGGAGCATTGGAATTCACACAAGATGGTCAACTGGAATGTTTCTGTCATTCCTCCAAGGCCCACCATTTGAAGTGACAAGTTCTGACAAGAGGGCTTTTCGTTTATTAGAATTTTCAATTTGTAATTTTATTTTGATTGTTCAAACATTTATTCATGTAAAACTTTGTTACTTTATCAATGTATTGCATATGTTTGTTTTGAATCAATTCATTCGTATTCACTATATTTAAACTGCTTCCTTTTTTGTGATATTCAACTCTCGATCAAAAGCTCTAAACCTTTAGAAGGAGGATGACGAAAATGATACCACAATCTCTACAGTATGCTTTTGAACAGACCCCGCTAACGATGTACATGAATTGTTTCAAATCCTAAATAGTTTAGTTATAAAGAAGATAATCCCTAGTCAACCTCTTTGAGCCAAAGAAGTAGGAGTTTTTCTTTTCACACAAATTAAAACCCTTTAATCGTAACCTGGGGCATGGTAGTTTTCTCACTTAATTCAAGTGCACATTCAGTCGCAATCTTCCACTTCGTACACAATGAAAGGCATCGAAGACGTCCTTCCAAATCAAAAGATGGTGATGGTTCAGCATAATCGTCAAGATAGGCAGTCATTATCTCTCAAAATAAAAGGGTTGCTTAGAGGACATCTTAATCTTTCTAAAAAGTCCAAGAAAACCTCTCTAGGGTCAAAATTGAGAGAGTTACGCATTGGCAAAGTTGACCTTTTTTGCAAAATTGCCAAAAGTCAAATGTGCCTAAAATTGCATTTTTTGTCAAATGGGCCCAACTTTTTATGCTTGCACTGAGTTTGTAATGTGACCCACGACCCATGATCCTTGTCATTTGTCATTCTTTTATTTTTGTCATTTATTTTGATATTATTTCAATTAAATCAAATAAAATCAAAATAAAATCATGAAAATATCAAAAACTAATCAAAGCTTGAGATTTTGGGCATGTTTAGGTCTATTATACAGCTGGAAGTGTAATCAAATCGTGCAAGGTTCATTTGGACACAAAAATATTTCATTTTGCTTGATTTGGAAAGATTTGCACAAAGGATCAAATCTTGAATCAATGATCATAATTGGAGAAGATTTGAAACCAAATTGCAACCCTAATTCGTTCTAGGGTACATAAGGAACATTGGTAGACCATAAACAAGGGGATTGGAGGCGTGCAAAACAGAAATTAAAATTGTAAAAAATTCAAGAAAGTTGCAAATCAATTTTCAGGATTCAGGCTATCTCAATCCATTCTAAGCATCCCAATCACTTGCTGGATATACCTGGATCACATTGCAACCCTTAGCAAGCTTTCTAACACCCAGAAACGCACTGTAAGTGTCTCACGATTTCCATACTTTCTTGAATTCGAATACCTCAATACTGGAACATTTAGCATGATTCATTGACATATCCTTAATCCATGAGTTATTTGCAAGCTAATGGTGGTACTTAATTGCATTTTCATTAATTGTACAGCAAGATGCCATAGTTAGGGTTCTTGCTTCATTTTTAGGGTTTTTATATACAGGGATAATTGGCCATGGATAGTGGTACCATGATGCTCGTGAGGTTGCAACGAGTTGATTGGTACCACTGGTTATGATTTATCATGCAGGGACAAGATTTTGGAGAAGCACAGGGCTGTACCTATGCCCATTTTTCCGTAGGTAAAAGTTCTTGACCTAAAATGACAGAAGCCATGAGGACGATGATGGTGTGGCAGGTGGTGACTGGCCAATTCAAAATTCACGCGCTTCATAATTTATTTTATTGTTTTATCTTATAATATTTGCTTGTTATTATTATGACAACTAATACAACCAGCTCAGCTGGCAAGCGCACAATAGATGAATGCTAAAGGACCTGGGTTCGATCCCCAGGTCCCCAACTTTGCTTTCTATTATTTTCCCTTGTATAATCAGGTGCCCAGGCGTCCAATAAGTCTACCATGCATCATCAATAGCCCATCATCAGATCATCAAGGCTGCAGATCCAAGGCTTCTCACATGGAGGTCCACAATACACCCCAGTCAAGCACGCACATAGGATCAGGAAAAGTCAAAGGGCCAAAGAGTTTGTTGGTCCCAGAAGTGCAATTTGTACCCCCCCCCCCCCCCTTTTCTGCTATAAAACCAGGCCCATTCCTATTTTATTTTTCTATTTAATTTATTTAATTTGTTTAGAACATTTTCTAATACAAAATTAATTCTTTTTTGCACAAAAAATCATAAAATAAATTTTCATAAATGTAGGATTAGGTTTTTTTATTTATCAAATTTAATTTAATATTAGTTTAATTTAACTTAGGTTTATTCTAACTTTTTCATATAATTAAAATAAATTAGGAAAGAATTAGGGTTAGCTTGATTTAATTTTTATTTCTTTTCTCAATAAACAAAAAATACAAAAAATAGGTTGATTTAATTATTTTTCTTAATTTAAATTAATTAGTAATTAGGTTTCTTTATCTATTCAATTAAACTCTATTGTTCTCAAAATAACACAAAAACTGATTTTTCTCTTTAAATTTCAATTAGGTTTAGATGGGGTCAAAACCCTAATTCCTTTTCATTTAATTCGTCGCGCGTGTTTTATTATTTTTGCAATATTAATGCAACTGCTTACAGTATGTAATAGCTTAATTTAGGGTTTTCTTTTATTTATCGTTTTACGGGTTTTTTAGCTATGTAATTAATCCCTCTCCCCGAAGCCTTGTAATAGCGTAGGTTTTATTTCTCGTATTTTAATTCTCGCAAATATTAACTGTTAGATGTATGTTAATAGGATTGTATGACAAGATTGCATGACAATTTAAAATGGCTAGAAAACCCTAATGTGCAAAGATAATAACTGAAATCAAAACACTCGCACATGCGCACTC
This sequence comes from Vicia faba, assembly GCA_948472305.1. NCBI lineage: Eukaryota > Viridiplantae > Streptophyta > Magnoliopsida > Fabales > Fabaceae > Vicia > Vicia faba. The sequence goes on along the minus strand of OX451741.1, from coordinate 927,062,324 downwards.
CTAGGGTATACTCTCACTTCGGTTGCCTTCGGTAAACGATCATTAATTATATGGTGTCTTAGTGGCCGCCCTTCTGTTTAAACAAAGATCAAATATCCCGTTCGGAAACGTCACCTCAGAAATGTTGCCTCGGAAATGTTGCCTCGAATATGATCTTAAGACATTAGGGTTATTACTAAGACGTCCTAACATTGCTTTAGTGATCATACGTCCCTTACGAATTGACCCTTACAACTCCAACGACGGTGCTACCTATTTCTCAATAGTAGGATAGTGCTGTCTAAAGGAAACAGAACATAAACAATCCTTTCTCGAGTAGGTAGATGCTAGTAGGTACTTGCTCAAAATCAAACTTTTCATACTTACACTTTTTGCAAACAAAGTTTTCAAAAACACTTCGTAACACTCTTGAAGACAGAAGCAAGGGTTAAAATGAAGTAAAACAAAAACTTTTCAAAACAAACACACACAAGCAATTTTCAAAAGATGAGCTAGTACCTAAGAGCCCATGGAAAGCCATGGATAGAAAGGGTGCTAATACCTTCCCTTTCTATAATCTACCCCCCGTACTCAAAATCTCAAAAAAGGAATTTTTCTGTGATTTTTTCCTTTCCAGTTGGATAAAATAAAAGTCGGTGGCAACCCTTGCTTACCGCAACATTTTGTGAACAAAAAATGCAAAACGCAAACCAGTATTTTTCAAAATAGTCGGTTCTGCCACCGTATCACAGAACTGGCGACTCTGCTGGGGACTTATAAGTGGGGTATATCTAAGGATTTAGTTCATCATAAATTGCTTCTTTTGTTTGTTTTGGTTGCTTTACTTTTAAGGGTTTGTTTGGGAGTTACTATAGATCCTAACCCGGATCTAGGGACACCTTTTAGGTAAGTAGCAATAAACTGTGAAGGAACTGTATGGCATAGACCGATACGGTTGAAGCAGTAGCTACGTTGATGTGGCATATTGGTTGGTATCGGTATCCCTTATGGAGAAACGAGGAGAATACTGGGCCGTTATGTGTGTCATTAAGCATCAACTGACCTTAGAACCCTTAATCGACCAACTTGGCCATTAGGATGTAGTGAGATAGCCGGCCTCGGTGTAAAGCTGGGAACTGGTTGATACTCGATACTACACTCATTGAGACCATACTCTCGAGATAGTTCCGACCGCAAGAAAAGATTGCGTGAGCTGAAACCATGACCGATGGAGGATGGTCAGTGATATTGAGAACCTCTAGAACCCGGTTACTTTTGCTAGGACAGGTTGAAACCAACTGAAATTCAAGAGGGTAATACCTTTGACCCCATGCAAGCCTTAAACTTAAGGGATTTTGTGTGACTTGTTTGCCTTTGCCATGCCTGTTATCTACTATACCTGTTGTTTGTTTTACCATGACATCATGCATCATAACATAGCATGCATACTTCATTATACTAACCATTTCAAAGACCGAGGGGATTTATCTTTGTTCTATTTTGTAGATTATGGCTTCCGTGCGCAGAAACACCATCTGAGTTAACTTTGTGCAAATACCTGCTCAACTCAAAGAGTTAGCCTCAAGAGTTTCTGAGACTTCCTCATTCATTAAGAGACATGGTCAGCTTCTTAGCCTGGTTACCTCAAAGTTTGATGAGCAGATGATGAGTGTGCTTTTCCAGTTCTTCAATCATGTGCATCATTGGTTCACCTTCCCAGATTATCAGCTGGTTCCCACTTTGGAAGAGTTTTCTCACTTATTGGGCATATCCATCCTTGAGAAGATGCCATTCACAGGTATAGAAGAGACTCCTAGACCAGAAGACATTGCCTCAGGTCTGCATCTGAAAAGGGCTGATGTAGTATCTAATTGGGAAACACGAAGCGGGGTTGAAGGTTTCTTAGCCAAGTTTCTGATAGATCAAGCTCATCTATTCTGGGATAGTTTGGATTTTCAAGATTTCGAAGATATCTTGGCTCTCCTTATCTATGGTTTGGTCCTATTTCCGAATCTAGATTCCTTTATAGATGTAAATGCGGTTAAGATCTTCCTGTCTCGCAATCCAGTGCCTACTCTACTGGGTGATATCTTGTATACCCTCTACACTCGTACTGTGCGTAGAAGAGGGACTCTTATGTGTTGTATGTCGTTGTTGTCGAGGTGGTTTATTTCGCACCTCTCTAAGTCCGTGTTGAAGAATGAAGAAGGTTTGGGATGGTCCTATAGGATAATGTCACTTGCCCATACAGACATTCTTTGGAGCTCCCGGGTTATGGAAAGCACTGCTGTCATTGATCGTTGTGGGGGATACCCCAATGTCCCATTGCTTGGAATCAGAGGGGGTATAACTTACAATCCTTGTCTAGCTTTGCGACAATTTGGTCGTGCTCGGAGAGACAGTCCCTATGAGCTACTTCTTACAGATATTGCATTTGACTACAAGGAAGATGTTGACGAGCACCGCCGGAGGTTTATACGAGCTTGGGGCATGGTGAACAGACCTGACCCCCAAGAGTTGGGACCAAGGACTTCCCTTCCTATGCAGCCTTACCTACAATGGGTCCGAGCTCGTGCCCAAAAGCTTGGGATGCCCTATGAGGCCGTGTTACCAGTGATTGTGGAGCCCGCTAATGAAGAAGTCGTTCCTTACACGTTTCTCTATCCTTACATGCCCACTGATCCTGGGGAGTTGCAGAGGTCTTGAATTCAGCTAAAAGAGGAAAGGGATACTTACCGGGAAAAGTACCACGAGCAATAAAGGAAGATCTTGAAGCTCACCAGGCAGCTCGAGGAAGAAAGAACGATCAATGACTACGTCAGCACCAAGAGGAAGCGTCCATGGGATATTTGATTTTGCTTTTCTAGTTTAGATTTGTTTTCCATTTATTTCTTTGTAACGCCTTAAAGGCATTGTTGAACCTTTTTACAAGTTAATCTAATAAAGTTTGTTTATTTTTGGTTTGCGAATTTAAATCTCCCAATGTTTTTGAAATCATTACATACGCATCCCATTATCATGCACATCATCATAGGTACCATTACAGGTTTCTCATCTTCTTCGCTGTTTATTTCAGCATAAATGTCTTCTGATCAAGCCATCAAAGATCTTCAGGCACAAAACGCCCAATTCCAAGAGATGTTCTTAAGTTTGGCCAAAGGGCAGGAGGATTTGAAGACTCTTATTCTGAAAGAGAAGAAGAAGAAGAAGAAGAAGAAGAAGAAGAAGAAGAAGAAGAAGAAGAAGAAGAAGAAGGTCGTTCTTTTGAATATGGGCAAAAGGTTTGGGGATAGATTAAAATAGCAAGATGATCTGACCTCTTCATCCAAGGAAGGGGAGAACCAAGAAGAAGAAAAGGGCCCCAGTCCTGCAATCTCTGATGATGATACAGATTATGATGAGGAGCAATATCCTTCTGCCAAGGATAGGTACAAGCAGTTAGAAGATCGTCTGAGTGCAATGGAGATTCAAAAGATCCCTGGTTTGGATTTCAGAGAACTGGGACTGGTATCTGGAGTGGTGATCCCTCATAAGTTCAAAGCTCCGGTTTTTGCCAAGTACGATGGAGTATCCTGTCCAAAACTCCATCTCCGCTCGTACGTCAGAAAAATCCAACCCCACACTGCTGATAGAAATTTGTGGGTGCATTTCTTTCAAGATAGTCTATCAGGGACTCAGCTTGAATGGTTTTATCAATTGGAAGGAGCTAATGTCCGAAACTAGGAAGACCTTGTTGCTGCTTTCTACAGGCAGTATCAGTATAACTCCGACCTTGCTCCCACTCGTACTCAACTTCAGGGTATGTCTATGGGTGCAAGTTAAGGTTTTAAGGACTATGCTCAAAAATGGAGAGACTTAGCTGGGAGAGTCCAACCCCCTTTGTCTGATAGGGAATTGGTTGACATGTTTCTAGGGACGCTATCTGGTCCATTTTTCAATCATCTGATCGGCAGTTTGTTACTGGGTTTACTGAGTTGATTTTGACTGGAGAGAGAGTAGAAGTTGGTATCCGAAGTGGTACGATATAGAAGGATACTTCATCAAGTGCAGTAAAGAAACCTTTCACTGATAAGAAAGAAGCAAGTACAGTCTACAGCCCGAGGGGCCAAAGTAGACCTGAATGCCGTCAAGCAGTAAATGCGGTAGTGATATCAAGACCCACAGTTTCTCCACAATGCAACAATCAACAAAGGGTGGAAAGACCACAGAGGCAGTACACTCGGCTCAATATGACCTTGTCTCAAATTCTACAACAATTAGTGAAGACCAATCTGGTAACTCTGAGGGAAGCCCCGAAGAACCCCAACACCACTTCTCCTCACTATAACCCGAATGCCCGTTGTGCCTATCACTCCGAAAGTCCAGGTCATGATACAAACAACTGTTGGGCCTTGAAGAATAAGGTGCAAGAATTGATCGAAGCCAAAGAGATTGAGTTTGACGCTTCAGAGAAGCCCAACGTCATAACTGCTCCCATGCCCAAACACGGTCCTGGAGTAAATGTTGTGGACGATGATTTATTTGTGACCTCCATGGAAGAAATTTCTACTCCTTTGATGACAGTTAAGAAGAATCTATTGTTGGACAGTTTATTTCCAGGTTGTGGAGAAGGTTGCCACATGTGTTCAATTATGCCTGTTGGTTGCCACTTATTGAAATCAGGTGTCCAACGCGTGATGGATAACAAAGAGATCCTGTTCAAAAAGACTATGATTCCGTTGGTTCCAATTGAATATGTTTCCATCATAACCATTTCCGCCAATCCTTCCCAGGTTTCCTCGAGAAAGCCTGTTAGGATTACACCCGTCCCCAGAATTGCTCCGTTAATAATCACTGTCCCTGGTCCTATCCCATACACTTCGGATAAGGTTATCCCTTTGCACTATGGTGCTGATGTGTATTACCATGGAGTTAAGCAAGACTTAAAGAATGAAGAAGTTGATGCTGATGTCGGCAATATTGTCGGGGCTAGCAAGGTCACCAGAAGCGGAAGACTCTTTTCTCCCAAAATCTCCCTTCCGACTGTTTACAAACCTATTGTCATTCCATCTGCTGGTACATCAGCTACTGTCCCAGTTCCTGTTATCACCCCTGTCGCCGAGCCATCTGGGACTCGGGGCAAGGAAATCATAGGTGAGCCTGCCCGGACGAAGGCACCTAAGAAGATCATTGTAGAAACCTCTAAGCAAGAGATAGAGGAAATTATGAAGATTATCAAGAAGAGCGACTACAACATAGTCGAGCAGCTGGGGAAGACCCCGTCAAAAATCTCCATGTTGTCCTTGTTGTTGTGTTCCGAAGCCCATGTAAAGGCTTTAATTGCATTCCTCAAAACTGCACATGTGCCGCAGGAAAACTCAGCTGATCAATTCAAAGATTGCATACCTAGCTTGATTGCCGACAATGGGTTTGGTTTCTCAAACGCAGATTTGACTGCTAAAGGAAGAAATCATAATGACACTCTGCACATCTCTATCGAGTGCATGGGAACTACTATGGCCCATGTATTGGTGGATACCGGGTCCTCATTGAATGTTTTTCCAAAGAAAGTGTTAGACCGTCTGGACTGTGAAGGTCTGATTCTAAAGCCAAGCAATATTGTGGTCAGGGCTTTCGATGGGTCAAAACGGATGGTGCACGGGGAGGTGGGCATCCCCGTTAAAGTTGGATCTCAGACTTTTGCATCCACCTTTTATGTGATGGATATCAGGCCATCATATTCTTGCTTGTTGGGTCGCCCTTGGATTCATAAGGCTGGGGAAGTGACTTCCACGCTCCATCAAATTCTGAAATATCCGGTAAAGGGGAAGATTGTTACGGTTCGAGGAGAAGAGGAGTATATGGTGAGTCATCTTAATTCCTTTCGCTACATGGATATGGGTGGGGAATTCATCGAAACCCCTTGTCAGAACTTTGAAGAGGCTCCCCAGACTTTGGCATCAACTGAAGTTGCTACTGACAAACCTCCGATGAAAATGGCTTCCCTCAAAGATGCCAGGGCTGTAATTGAAAAAGGTGGGTGTGAAAATTGGGGTCAGCTCCCTGATTTCACACACAAAACTGACAAATTTGGTTTGGGCTTTACTACAGGGGCTCAAAGGGCTGTTAGGCACGTGCAGATTGGAAGACCTCCTCTGCACATCAGCAATCAGGGAGTTAATGTGGTTGAAGATGGTGAAGAAGATTCAGATATCGATAGCTGGATCTATCCTACGACCAACGGTGGATTGAACAATTGGACGATGAAGGACTTTATACCCGTTTCTTTTATTCCACAGTAATTGACTTTTCTTTTAAGAGTTGTAATAAACAGTTTGAAACTTTATGGCCCGGTGCCTTGCCCGAGGCACCCTGGCTTTGCTTGTGAGGGCCTATTATTTGTCATTTTCATATATCATTAATAAAGCATTGGACATTCTTGCATTATAAATTTTGCGCTCCTTGTTTTTCTTTTCTGTCTCTCGCTTTATCAAAAACAAATATTCTCTTACACACACTCACATATCATAATGCAGATCCACATCCACTATGGATCCCATTGATAACGACTCATCTACTGCCAGTTATGACTTCGAAAATCCGATCAACCAAGCCGAGGACGAAGGTGAGGATGATTGTGAGGTGCCTGGAGAACTTGCTAGACTGTTACTGCAGGAAGAGAGGGCCATACAACCTCATGAGGAGCTAGTTGACTTAGTGAATTTGGGTACAGAGGATGACAGGAAAGAAGTTAGGATAGGTGCAAATCTGGAGCCTAGTGTCAAGCAACGGTTGATACAAATTCTATGTGACTATGTTGAGATCTTCGCTTGGTCTTATAAAGATATGTCTGGTTTGGACACTGATATTGTGGTTCACCGCCTGCCAACCAAAGAAGACTGTCCTCTGGTAAAGCAGAAGGTTCGCCGTATGCGCCCTGAGATGTCTGAGAAAATCAAAGTTGAGGTCATGAAACAGTTCGATGCGGGGTTCCTAGCTGTTACTTCTTATCCACAGTGGGTTGCCAACGTTGTTCTGGTACCTAAGAAGGATGGTAAGGTACAGATGTGTGTGGACTATAGAGATCTAAATAGAGCGAGCCCCAAGGATGATTTCCCACTTCCTCACATCGATGTTCTGTTCGACAACACCGCGCAGCATAAGATCTTCTCCTTTATGGATGGTTTTTCTGGTTACAATCAAATCAAGATGGCTCCCGAGGACATGGAGAAGACAACCTTCATTACACAGTGGGGCACCTTTTGTTACAAGGTAATTCCTTTCGGGTTGAAGAATGATGGGGAAACTTATCAGCGCGCCATGGTCGCTTTGTTCCACGACATGATTCACCATGAGATTGAGGTTTATGTTGATGACATGATCGCAAGGTCCCAAACTGAGGAAAAACACCTTGATCATCTCCAGAAACTATTTGACAAGTTGAAGACGTACAAGCTAAGGTTAAACCCGAACAAGTGCACCTTCGGGGTAAGGTCTGGTAAGCTGTTGGGTTTCGTCGTCAGTGATAAGGGTATTCAGGTGGATCCTTCAAAGATGAAGGCCATACAGGAGATTTCGGCGCCCCGCACATAAAAGGAAGTTAGAGGCTTCTTGGGACGTCTGAATTACATCGCCCGATTCATTTCACATCTGACCGCTAATTGTGAGCCAATCTTCAAGCTGTTGAAGAAAGATCAAGTGGTAAAATGGAATGATGAATGTCAGACCGCTTTCGAGAGAATCAAGGAATACCTCCAAGAGCCACCAATTTTGATGCCTCCAATTGAAGGAAGACCTCTGATCTTATACTTGACAGTACTGGATGGTTCAATTGGATGCGTGCTGGGGCAGCATGACGAGTCTGGCCAAAAAGAGCATGCCATTTACTTCCTTAGCAAAAAATTTACCGACTGTAAGACCCGATACTCACTGCTCGAGAAAACTTGTTGCGCTTTGGCATGGGCTGCTCGCCCGCTGAGACAGTATATGCTGACTCACACTACCCTATTGATATCAAAGATGGATCCAATCAAGTATATCTTCGAAAAGCCTGCCTTGTCCGGAAGAATAGCAAGATGGCAGATGATCTTAATTGAGTACGACATCCAATACACCACCCAGAAAGCAAACAAGGGGAGTGTATTGGCGGATCATTTGGCGCATCAGGCCGTGGACGACTACCAATCCATGAATTTCAAGTTCCCGGATGAGAACATCATGTTGGTGACCGACTGTGAAAAACCTGGACCGGATGAAGGACCTGAGGAAGGATCCCGATGGTCTATGTATTTTGATGGAGCCTCGAACGCGTTGGGTAATGGCATCGGTGCTGTAATTATATCTCCTGAAGGCTGTCATACTCCGTTCACCAACCGATTATATTTTAACTGCACCAACAATATGGCGGAGTATGAAGCATGCATCCTGGGTCTCTGAGCTGCTATTGACCTAAGGATTAAGTTCTTGAGTGTATTCAGAGATTCCGCTCTGGTGATCATCCAGATCAAAGACGAGTGGGATATGAAGCACCCAAATCTTATTTCATACAAAGAGTATGTATTGACATTGCTCCCGCACTTTGAGGAGATAACCTTTGAACACTTCCCAAGATAGGAGAATCAGTTAGCGGATGCGCTAGCTACCATGTCTTCTATATTCAAGGTCAGGTGGGACAATGAAGCTCCCCAGATCACCATTGAGAGGTTGGACGAACCCGCACATTGTTGTGACATCGAGACTGAAGAGGTAGCAGATAAACCTTGGTTCCATGAAGTAAAGAGGTATCTTGAGGCTCAAGATTACCCCGAGGGTGCATTTTTTAATGATAAGAAGTTCTTGAGAAGGTTCGCTGCGAATTTCTTCATCAGTAATGGTGTCCTCTACAAACGTAACCATGATTCAACCTTATTGCGATGTGTGGACAAAAGCGAGGCGGAAAAGATCAAGGCAGAGTTACATGAAGGTACCTTCGGAACCAATTCCAGTGGACATACCATGGAAAAGAAGATCCTACGGGCTAGATATTATTGGTCTACTATGGAAGCCGATTGTTATCAGCACTCTCAGACCTGTCATAAGTGCCAAGTCTATGCTGATAAAGTGCATGTACCTCCAGTTCCTCTGAATGTTTTGACGGCTCCTTGGCCTTTTGCAATGTGGGGCATCAACATGATAGGTGAGATCATACCTACTGCGTCCAACGGACATCATTTCATTCTGGTAGCTATTGATTATTTCACAAAGTGGGTTAAGGCAGCTTCCTTTGCTACAGTAACCAAGAACGTTGTGGAGCGGTTTATCCAGCATAATTTGATCTGTCGATATGATGTACCAGAGAAGATCATTACAGACAATGGAACAAATCTCAACAATACAATGATCACCAAGCTCTGCAAACAGTTCAAGATTCAGCATCATAACTCTTTTCCCTACCAGCCGAAGATGAATGGGGTTGTTGAAGCGGCTAATAAGAACATCAAGAAGATTGTGCAGAAAATGACAGTGACATACAAAGACTGGCACGATATGTTACCATTCTCTCTTCATGGGTACCGTACCTCAGCACGGACTTCGACAGGGGAAACACCCTACTCTCTGGTGTATGGCATGGAGGCAGTCCTACCCATCGAAGTCCAGATACCTTCTCTCCGGATTATGAAGGATGCAGGTTTGAGCGAAGACTATTGGATCCAGACCCGACTTGACCAACTAAATTTAATCGATGAAAAGAGACTTACTGCTATTTATCATGGTCAGACATATCAAAAGCGAATGATCAGGGCTTTTAACAAGAAAGTCAGATGTCAAGAATATCAAGTCGGGCATCTTGTAATCAAACGCATCATACTCCCGCAAGGTGATCCCAGGGGCAACTGAACCCCTACGTATGAAGGTCCATTTGTGATTAAGAATATTTTCTCGGGAGGAGCTATGATTCTAACCACCATGGATGGTGACGACCTTCCTCACCCTGTCAATGCATACATAGTGAAAAGATACTACGCATAATTAAAGACCCGCTAGGTTGACTGGCCTAGGAAAAAATAAGGGCTTCCCGACGAACCAAAATGGTTCGGGCAAAAGTAAGGGATGAAAATGAAAACAATTGTACACCCGGCAAGTCGAAAACCTGAAAAGGCGAATTGGGCAAAAAAGGGTATCCCAGTGGACTGAAAACCCGAAAGGGCGGTCCAGGAAAAAAATAGGGATCAAAGCGTAACACTATATCTCATTGGATCATCTTGCAACCAGACTTCAGTATCGTCTATCAAGCTTAGACGGCGCCAATCAATTTGATCTACCTTCAACCAAGTAGCAAAGTGATGAGACGCTTGAAGATATAAGGGCAATAGCAGAGTTGGAACCCAATGGGAATGTTCACATAGCTGTTTTTCTTTCTTTTACACAAATTGTATAAATTATGTCCCCTCGGCGGCGTTCTCTTACTAGGACGTCATCCTCTTGTACAAAACTCCTATTACAGGCCAACTTCAAAATCAATACAATTCATTTTCACAAGAAATTTCAACTTGTTTTTCTTTTTCTGTTTTTTTTTGGAAGAATGTCCAATGATTAATTTTTTATATATACATTTGAAAATAATCGCTGCTCATAAATATCTACGTAAGAAACAAAAGACAATTACTCGTAATTCCAGGAACATGGGCAAACAAGAAATGTCCAAACCTTACAGTTTCTCTATCCACCAGGTACAGGGATAGAGCCAGCTTGAGAATATGACTAAGGATACATACACTCCCTGCAGAGTAAGAAGTATCTAAAGACAGTGGTCTTAGCTCTCCCCAGCCGAGGTTCATAATCATGAATAAGTCGGCAAAATTCTCCCCAAGCAGAGTTTATCTATCACCAACAATAGAAGTTCACCATCAGTGGAGTTTATTTCTTCCACAGGCAGAAATTCAATCCCCGACAAAGTTAATCATCACCAGCAACGGTAATTCATCCCCAGCGGATTGGTTTCTTCAAATCAGCAGATCGTCCAACAGAGTATCTCTCTTCCCCACAGAATCTTTCTCCCACAGGGTTATTCTCAAACAGATTCTCTCCCGGCAGAATATTCTCAAGAAGAACGGACGCAAGTCTCTGGCTAATCATCTTCGGTCACTATCCCTAGCAAGAACGAAGAACTCAACTCCTTATATTCTCCAATGGCAGTCCGGGATTTATTTTCCCCAGCTAGAGAACATCACAAGAACATTACATATCCATACATCGTGGCATACACATGTGCATCATACAGCGCAATCTCATTTATTTTGAGAACATCATTACTCAATACATTTCATACATCATGACATTACATACGACTAACTCTTTACCTTTCAGGGAAAGATACAAACAAATTCTCACAAGTTTTCTCTGGTTCAGTCAAATCGATACTAAGATTTCTATTCCAGATTCAAGCTATGAAGCCTGGAAATCGACCGGATAATATCTTGATTTCTCCAAAATACTACGAAGCCTGGAATCGACCAGATAGTGGTATATCTCAAATTCAAGCTATGAAGCCTGAAAATCGACCAGAAAATAGCTTAACCCTCAGCAAGTTATTGTGAAGCCTGGAAATCGACCAGATAGCAATACAAGATACCATGAAGCCTGGAATCGACCAGATAATGGTATAAGATGCTGTGAAACCGGGATCACGACCAGATAGCGGCAAAGGATACTGAAGCCTGGGACACGACCAGATAACAACATAAGGTACTATGAAGCTTGGAATTCGACCAAATAGCAGTTTACTCGGCCAATTACTATGAAGCCCGGAAACCGACCGGATATTAGTAAGCCTTAAAATAAAATGGAAGCCCGGATGCGACAGAATAACCACTTGATTCCTTCTGAAGCCTGGAGCACGACCAGATAAGAATTGAGAAATTGCAAAGCCTGGAGAACGACCAGATAGCAAGTTTAATCTCATCCCCCCAGTAAGTCGCTGTAAAGCCTGGAGCACGACCAGATAGCAGTCGGTCTTATTTTTCTCAACGAACCACTGTGAAACCTGGAGCACAACCAGATAGCAATTCATTTTCACCTCCTCGACTAAGAGATGATTCCCCAGTAGAATAACGGACAACTGAAGCTCCTAAAATTCTACTCTCCCCAAGATAGAGACCAACATTCCCCAGCGTAGTCCTCCTCAACAACAGGTATACGGGTTCTTGCAAAGGAATCTCTTATGCGATCGACACTTCTTCTGATGGAATCTTTTAAGCCCATCTTCCGTCGTCAACCTCCAAATGGAATCTATTAGCCCATTCCCGACATCGCAAGACAAGTACCACTTCATGCGAGTGAAAATTTCTGGGCACTCTAGTGTTTAATCATCTTCAACCTTCAGATCACGAAAGGCAGACAAGCCAATCTGCATCCTCAGGTTTAATAAGATTGAACAGGGGAAGTTGTTTTACCCCAAAATTTTCCCTCCCATATTTCTCAATACATTTCAAGTGAGGTCCTCAAATTGCTCAAGGAAGTCCAAGGGTTGACCAGACAAACTCTCTCCTAAGGCGGTCTACCTCAAATTAGGGTTTCGGTTTGAATCAAGATATTTGGATCCAAAGGGTCCCAAACGCTCACCATTGCTATAATATGTCCTCAAGATCATCCATGTCAAGTTTCAAGCCTTGCAGAGAAAGTTTGCTCAATCAATTGCTCAAAGGCTTGAAAATCGATTGTGCAAGGGCAAAAGTCAACTATGGCCTACATACAGTCAAACTTCAAGATTTTTGGTAAAAATTCTCATTTTGAAGTATTATTCATCATTTTATCAAGGTTTGATCATGATTCATCAAGGATTTCTCACAATTCATCAAAACCCAAAAGTTGCTAAATTAGGGTTTTGTTAGAAAAGTCAACTCAACTTTGACCAAGCATAACTTTCTCATACTTTATAAAAAATGACCCATCCAAAGCTCATTTTGAAGAGGATGCAATTCCCTACAATTCATATTCATCTCCCAAGTTCAAAATATGCACTCACAAGAATATATGAATTTGGACATTATAGGTCATTTTGGAAAGTCAACAAAAACACCTTTTATGTCAAAGCTTCATACATGAACATGGAACACTCAATTGAGATGATACCAAAAGGGTTGCTTAGAGGACATCTTAATATTTCTTAAAAGTCAAAGAACACCTCTCTAATGTCAAAATTGAGAGAGTTATGCATTGGCAAAGTTGACCTTTTTTGCAAAATTCCCAAAACTCAAATGTGCCCAAAATTGCATTTTTTGTCAAATGGGCCCAACTTTTTATGCTTGCACTGAGTTTGTAATGTGACCCACGACCCATGATCCTTCTCATTTGTCATTCTTTTATTTTTGTCATTTTTTTTATTTTATTTCAATTAAATCAAATAAAATCAAAATAAAATCATGAAAATATCAAAAACTAATCAAAGCTTGAGATTTTGTGCATGTTTGGGTCTATTATACAACTGGAAGTGTAATCAAATCGTGCAAGGTTCATTTGGACACAAAAAAGATTGCATTTTGCTTGATTTGGAAATATTTGCACAAAGGATCAAATCTTGAATCAATGATCATAATTAGAGAAGATTTGAAATCAAATTGCAACCCTAATTCGTTCTAGGGTACATAAGGAACATTGGCAGACCATAAACAAGGGGATTGGAGGCGTGCAAAACAGAAATCAAAATTGCAAAAAATTCAAGAAAGTTGCAAATCAATTTTCAAGATTCAGGCTATCTCAAGCCATTCTAAGCATCCCAATCGCTTGCTGGATATCCCTGGATCACATTGCAACCCTTAGCAAACTTTCTAACACCCAGAAACGCACTGTAAGTGTCTCACAATTTCCATACTTTCTTGAATTCGAATACCTTAATACTGGCACATTTAGCATGATTCATTGACATATCCTTAATCCATGAGTTATTTGCAAGATAATGGTGGTACTTAATTGCATTTTCATTAACTGTACAGCAAGATGCCATAGTTAGGGTTCTTGCTTCGTTTTTAGGGTTTTTTTATATAGGGACAATTTGCCATGGATAGTGGTACCATGATTCTCGTGAGGTTGCAACGAGTTGATTGGTACCCCTGGTTATGATTTATCATGCAGGGACAAGATTTTGGAGAAGCACAGGGCTGTACCTACGCCCATTTGTCCGTAGGTAAAAGTTCTTAACCTAAAACGACAGAAGACATGAGGACAATGATGGCGTGGCAGGTGGTGACTGGCCAATACAAAATTCGCGCACTTCAGAATTTATTTTATTGTTTTATCTTATAATATTTGTTTGTTATTATTATGACAACTAATACAACCAGCTCAGCTGGCAAGCGCGCAATGGATGAATGCTAAAGGACCTGGGTTCGATCCCCAGGTCCCCAACTTTGCTTTCTATTATTTTCCCTTGTATAATCAGATGCCCATGCGTCCAATAAGTCTACCATGCATCATCAATAGCCCATCATCATATCATCAAGGCTGCAGATCTAAGGCTTCTCACATGGAGGTCCACAATACACCCCAGTCAAGCATGCACATAGGATCAGGAAAAGTCAAAGGGCCAATGAGTTTGTTGGGCCCAGAAGTGCAATTCTTACCCCCCTTTTCTGCTACAAAACCAGGCCCATTCCTATTTTCTTTTTCTATTTAATTTATTTAATTTGTTTAGAACATTTTCTAATACAAAATTAATTCTTTTTTTCACAAAAAATCATAAAATCAATTTTCATAAATTTAGGATTAGGTTTTTTTATTTATCAAATTTAATTTAATATTAGTTTAATTTAACTTAGGTTTATTCTAACTTTTTCATATAATTAAAATAAATTAGGAAACAATTAGGGTTAGCTTGATTTAATTTTTATTTCTTTTCTCAATAAACAAAAAATACAAAAAATAGGTTGATTTAATTATTTTTCTTAATTTAAATTAATTAGTAATCTGGTTTCTTTATCTATTCAATTAAACTCTATTTTTCTCAAAATAACACAAAAACCACAAAAACTGATTTTTCTCTTTAAATTTCAATTAGGTTTAGATGGGGTCAAAACCCTAATTCCTTTTCATTTAATTTGTCGCGCGCGTTTTATTATTTTTGCAATATTAATGTAACGGTTACAATGTGTAATAGCTTAATTTAGGGTTTTCTTTTATTTATCATTTTACGGGTTTTTTGGCTATGTAATTAATCCCTCTCCCCGAAGCCTTGTAATTGCGTAGGTTTTATTTCTCGCATTTTAATTCTCGCAAATATTAACTGTTAGATGTATGTTAATAGGATTGTATGACAAGATTGCATGACAATTTAAAATGGCTAGAAAACCCTAATGTGCAAAGATAATAACTGAAATCAAAACAGACGCACATGCGCACACCTGGGGTATAATCTCACTTCGGGTTCCTTCGGTAAACGATCATTAAGTATAGGGTGTCTTAGTGGTCGCCCTTCTGTCTAAAAAAAGATCAAATATCCCGTTCGGAAACGTCGCCTCGGAAATGTTTCCTCGGAAATGTTGCCTCGAATATGATCTTAAGACATTAGGGTTATTACTAAGACGTTCTAACATTGCTTTAGTGATCGTACGTCCCTTACGAATTGACCCTTACAACTCCAACGACGATGCTACCTATTTCTCAATAGTACGATAGTGTTGTCTAAAGGAAACAAGAACATAAACAATCCTTTCTCGAGTAGGTAGATGCTAGTAGGTACTTGCTCAAAATCAAACTTTTCATACTTACACTTTTTGCAAACAAAGTTTTCAAAAACACTTCGTAACACTCTTAAAGACAGAAGCAGGGGTTAAAATGAAGTAAAACAAAAACTTTTCAAAACAAACACACACAAGAAATTTTCAAAAGATGAGCTAGTACCTAAGAGCCCATGGAAAGCCATGGATAGAAAGGGTGCTAATACCTTCCCTTTCTATAATCTACCCCCCGTACTCAAAATCTCGAAAAAGGAATTTTTCTATGCTTTTTTCCTTTCCAGTTGGATAAAATAAAAGTCGGTGGCGACTCTTGCTTACCGCAACATTTTGCGAACAAAAAACGTAAAACAAAAACCATCATTTTTCAAAACAGTCGGTTCTGCCACCATATCACACGGCCAAGGGGCACGGCATGATCATTGTCCATCACCTGGGGCAGTCAGGTCAAGATTCAAGTAATCTCTCAAAGATGACCGAATAGCCAGGGGGCAGATCTCCATCTGAATCACTTGGGGCATTGGGCATGAATTCTAGCAACGAATTCTGTATGATTAAACAAACACCTTTTGGTAGTGTAACAACACTTATTACTAAGGACAATGACATTTCTCCGCACCCGGTGAACGTGGACATAGTTAGAAAAGATTACGCATGAAAAGACCCGCTAGGTTGACTGACCTAGGTAAAAATTAGGGCATCCTGGTGAACCAAAAGGGTTCGGGAAAAAATTAGGGATATACATATGGAAAAAATTGTACACCCGGCAAGTCGAAAACTTGAAAAGGTGGCTTGGGCAAAAAAGGTATCCCGGTGGACTGAAAATCTGAAAAGACAGTCCAGGAAAAAGTTAGGGATTAAAGCGTACGACTGTGTCCCGTCATCTCGTCACTTGTCTAATAAGTAGAAGGTTTATTACCCTGATCTGCATTCACAAATGACTCCAAGAGTGGGGATAATAGTCAAACCATCTACAAAATCCCCAATTGATATTTTCTACAATAGGCATCGAGACAGAGACATTCTACTACAAGGTCACCACCATATTCTCAACTTACAACCTATTGATGTCAGGTGTTCTCATACCCTCAGCAGAGCAAAATCTCCAAATTACTAAACCAACGAAAATTCCCCAATGAAGTTGCCAAGCTTATCGTGATTCCCCAAGAGGATTACATAGTTTCCCTTCCCCAACAGAAACATTCTGAATAAACCAGATTCTCATCTGGAAACGGTTCAGGTACGATCCATAGACGGACGTCCTCCTGACACTTATTTTGGATTCTCATCTAGAAATGGTCCGGGTACGACCCAGAAACGGATGTCATCCTGATACTTATTTAGACCATCTTCCAAGTACAGTTCAGATATGATCCAGAGACGGATGTCATTCTGACACTTATTTTAACACATAGATCCATCCACAAAGCCTCCGCAGGTACTTTCTCCAATAGGTACAGGGGCTGAAATGTCCTGATGTGAAGTCATCTTCGTATCCTCAGCATGTGTCCCAGGGACATCTACACTCCCCACATAAGAGAGGCAACGAAAGCTATGACACCGGCTTCCCCAAATAGGAGCTACTTTCCCCAACAAAGTTCTTTCAGAGAGCCGACATTTATGTCCCCGGCCGAATTTCATAATCGCAAGCGGTTCATAAAGTTGTCTCCTAAACATAGTTTATTCCTCCAGCTACAGAAGTTCAATCCCCAATAGAGTTTATTCCTCCAGCTACGGAAGTTCAATCCCCAGTGGAGTTTATTTCTTCGAATCGGAAAAATCTTCAAGCAAAGCATCTCCTCTCTCAGACAGAGTTATTCTCCCACAGAGTTATTCTCAGGCAGATTCTCTCCCAGTAGGATATTCACAAACAGAAAGGAGTAAATCCACAGCATAGTCATCTCCATTCATCATCCCCAGTGAAGTAGAAGAATCACTTTTTCTACAATAGTCAGGAATTCTATTTCCAATACTCTCCAACAACAGTCAGGGATTTATTTTCCCAGACTGGGATATGTCACAATAGCATTTCATGTTCATACATTATGACATGCGCATACATATTGCATACAACATAATCTCATTTATTTTGAGAACATCATCACACAATGCATTTCATGCATCACATATAATTAATCCTGTACCTTTTCAGGAAAGATGGTTATCATTAACAATTCCAATAATTCAAGATTAAATCCATGAAGCTATACATGTCATATCTGCAGACAACTAATGGTAAATTAATTTCCAAAACCAAACGGGCCAACTAATCTACGTGATCAGATGAAGCAGCCCTACTACCCATGCTTTTATTTCGAAGTAACCCTACTACCCAGGTTCCTTCTCGCAGCCCTATTACCCAGACTCTCATTTCGAAGTAACCCTACTACCCAGGTTCCTTCTCATAGCCCTACTATCCAGACTTTCATTTCAAAGCAACCCTACTACCCAGGTTCCTTCTCATAGCCCTACTATTCAGGCTCTCATTTCGAAGTAACCCTACTACCCAGGTTCCTTCTCACAACCTTACTATCCAGGCTCTCATTTAGAAGTAACCATACTACCCAGGTTCCTTCTCATAGCCCTACTATCCAGGCTTTCATTTCGAAGTAACCCTACTACCCAGGTTCCTTCTCATAGCCCTACTATTCAGGCTCTCATTTCGAAGTAACCCTACTATCTCGGTTCTTTCTCATAGCCCTACTATTCAGGTTCTCATTTCGAAGTAACCCTGCTACCCAGGTTCCTTCTCATAGCCCTACTATCCACGATTTCATTTCGAAGTAACCCTTCTACCCAGGTTCCTTCTTACAGCCCTACTACCCAGGCTCTCATTTTGAAGTAACCCTACTACCCAGGTTCCTTCTCATAGCCCTATTATCCAGGATTTCATTTCGAAGTAACCCTACTACCCAAGTTCCTTCTTATAGCCCTACTTTCCAGGCTCTCATTTCGAAGTAACCCTACTACCCAGGTTTCTTCTCACAACCCTACTACCCAGGATTTCATTTCAAAGTAACCCTACTAGCTAGGTTCCTTCTCATAGCCCTACTATCCAGGCTTTCATTTCGAAGTAACCCTACTACCCAGGTTCCTTCTCATAGCTCTACTATTCAGGCTCTCATTTCGAAATAACCCTACTACCCAGGTTCCATCTCATAGCCCTACTATTCAGTCTTTCAGTTCGAAGTAACCCTACTACCCAGATTCCTTCTCATAGCCCTACTATTCAGGCTCTCATTTCAAAGTAATCCTACTACCCAGGTTCCTTCTCATAGCCCCACTCTCCAGGCTTTCATTTCGAAGTAACCCTACTACCCAGGTTCCTTCTCACAGCGCTACTACCCAGGCTCTCATTTCGAAGTAACCCAACTACCCAGGTTCCTTCTCATAGCCCTACTATTCAGGCTCTCATTTTGAAATAACCCTACTACCCAGGTTCCTTCTTATAGCCCTACTATCCAGGCTTTTATTTCAAAGTAACCCTACTATCCAGGTTCCTTTTATAGCCCTACTACCCAGGCTTCATTTTGAAGTAACCCTACTACCTAGGTTCCTTCTCATAGCCCTACTATCCAGGTTCCTTCTCATAGCCCTACTATCCAGGATTTTATATTGAAGTAACCCTACTATCCAGGTTCCTTCTCATAGCCCTACTATCAAGGCTTTTATTTCGAAGTAACTCTACTATCCAGGTTCCTTCTCATAGCCCTACTATCCAGGCTTTCATTTCGAAATAACCCTACTATCCAGGTTCCTTCTCATAACCCTATTATCCAGGCTTTTATTTCGAAGTAGCCCTGCTATCCAGGTTCCTTCCCATAGCCCTACTATCCAAGATTTTATTTGAAAGTAACCCTACTACCCAGGTTCCTTCTCATAGCCCTACTATCTAGGCTCTTTTTCATGAATTACCTAATGCGGTTTTGCATGGACTTATCCCGAGAAAGCCCTATTCAGGTTCCTTCTCTTTTATCTTCAGAAAACAGTTTTCAACACTGTAAAACCTAGACCCGACCAGATACGGTCAATTTCACATTCCCCCAGTAAGTCATTGTGAAGCCTAGAATACGACCAGATAGCAGTGAGCCTTATCATCCTCAACCAGTCACTGTGAAGCCTGGATCTTGACCAGATAAGTAGTTTACTTCCGTCTCCCCAATCAAGAGATGACACCCCAGTAGAATAACGGACAATTGAAGCTCCTAGACTCTATCCCCAAAGACAGAGACCAACATTCCTCAGCGAAGTCCTCCCTAACAATAGGAACAGGAACTCCCACGAAGGAATATTTCACGAAATCATCATTATTATGGATGGCATCTTTAAGCCCATCTCCGAAGACTCTCTGTCACATTCTCAGGATGGCATCTTTAAGCCCATCTCCAATGATTCTCTGTCGCCTTCCAAATGGCATCTGTAAGCTCATTCCCGATATTATCGATCAGTATTACTTCATGTGAGTGCAAATTTCTAGGCACTCTAGTGTTCAATCATCTTCCACCTTCAGATCACGAAAGGCAGACTAGCCAATCTACATCCTTCGGTTTAAGAAGATTTAACAGGGGCAGCTGTTGTACGCAAAAAATTGTCCTCCCATTTTCACACGAAACATACTCCTAGAGGTCCTCAATTGCTCCAGTTGACTAAGGATTGACCAGACAAATCCTCCTCCTAAGACAATGAGCCTCAACCTAGGGTTTCACTCCTCATCAAGATGTTTGAGGTCCAAGGGTCCTAAATGGTTTCTATTGCCCTAATATGTCCTCAAGATCATCCATTCCAAGTTTCATACCTTGCACAAGAAGTTTGCTCAGTCAACTGCTCAAATGCCTCAAAATCAACTGTACAAGGTCAAAAGTCAACTGTGACCCACATACAGTCAAACTTCAAGATTTTTGGTCAACGTCAACATTTTCAAGTAATATCCATCATTTGATCAAGGGTTTATCATGATTCCTCAAGGAATACTCCTAATTCATCAAAACTCAAAAGTTGCTAAATTAGGGTTTCTATAGGAAAAGTCAACCAAACTTTGACCAGGCATAACTTTCTCATACTTTATCAGAAATTTCCCATCCAAGGTTAATTTTGAAGAGAATCCAATTCCCTACAACTCATATTCATCCCTCAAGTTCAAGAAATGCACTCATGAAAAGATATAAATTCGGACATTATAGGTCCTTTTCAAAAGTCAACAAAAACACCTTTTGTTTCAAAGCTTCTTACATGAACATGGAATCCCCAATGGAGATGAAACCAAAAGGGTTGTTTGTAGGACATCCTAAGCTTTCTAAAAAGTCCAAGAACACCCTCTTAGGGTCAAAATTGAGAGAGATATGCCTTGTCAAAGTTGGCCATTTTTGGAAATTTGCACAAAGTCAACAATGCTCAAAATTAAATTTTTTCCACATGGGCCCATCTTTTCAAGATTGAATCTTATCCCTAGCATGGTCCACTACACATGGGACCCTCCTTGCTTCATTAATTTTTTTATCTAATTTATTTTGATTTTTATTTATTTAAAATTTGAATAAAATCAAATTAAATCAAAATAAATAAAATCAATGGAAAGAGATTTGTTTTGCATTGAATTATAGATTATGCAAGCTGTCTATAACCAAGAAAAAAACGTGCATGGTTGAAAACAAGAGGAAATCTCCAAATGTGGAAATATTTGAATCAAAAGTAATAACCATTACATCTTGTGATTCTTTCCAATTGTACTACCCTAGATTGATTCAGTACATATACAAAAGTATTGTGAACCCTAATGGAAGAAAAAATAGATGCGCAACAGCCCCTAAGAGTAAGAACAAAGTGTCATTTTTGTCAAAAAAGTGCAGATCGGATTCTTCTCCCAGGCGAGTTTAAGGCATTTCAAGGACTAAACAACAATCCTTGGACCTCTAGGAAGCTACCACACTCATTCCCCAAGCCTGAAACATCAAGAATCGTGCTCTCTAACAGTCACAGTTTTTTTTTTCATACTCGATTCCAATGATTTGTCCATCATGAATCTATTTTGATCATATATCCATGCTTGCTATCACATTTGCAATGGTTTTGAATGGTTTAATCAGAGTTTAAGTGCAGGTACAACCATTCGCCATTGTTAGGGTTCCAAAGCTCCAAATTGGGGAACCCTAACTAGAGGCAAAATTGGACAAAATTAGGAGTAGTATTGTATTCAGGAGGTCATGAGCAATTGATTCATGGCTTTGGTTCTGATTAATATTTCTTGTACTGCATTTTGAGATGTTGCAGGGTTATAACTATGGACAAAAAACTGTCACTATAGCTTTTAGTGACAATTTTGTCTGTAGGTAAAGGTTGGGTATAAAAAATGACAGTCCCATGAAGAAGAAGGTCAGGTGATAGCATCCCATTGGAGGGTATGAATCTGCGCGCGTTTTTTTGGGCATGCTACTTTGTTTGGCTTATGTTTTATTTGGTTATTATATTAACAAACAAGCTTTCCAGTACAGTTGGTCCAGGCGTTGCCCTTTGAGAGGAAGGACCCGGGTTCGATCCCAGGTCTCCACATTTTCCTATTTTCTGAGTTGTTTCTTACAGATCCCATGTGCCTCACCATCAAATGCCCAACATGTGCCCCTGATCTCAACCATCATATCCATCATGTGACTAGATCCAAGCGTCTATCAAAACAGCGTATGGTGAACCCCCAGATGAGAGCCTTACTGGATCATGCGCTGGCAGATGGGCCAGCTATTTTGGGCCTAACATGAATTCAGCAAGACACCCCCAAATCACTTCCAACATCAGGCCTATTTTAATTTTTTGTTTTAATTTCTTTAACTTTTTTATTGTTTTATTTATTTTTAATTGTTTTAAAAATCTTTTTTTAATTAAATCTTAAAATCATAAAAACACAAAAAAACATTAGAATTAGGTTTTTTCATAAAATATTTAATTTCATTAATTAATTAGGTTAATTAGAATAATTTAAATTCCTTTTACATAATTAAAATTAATTAGGATTAGGTTAATTTGAAAAATTAATTACTTTCTCAAAAATCCAAAAATATTTTTCTTCTAAATCAATTAGATTCGTTAAGCTTTAATTCCTCGTTTAATTTATTCTCGCGCACATTTATTTATTTATTTTTCCAATTATTGTATCTGTTTCGAGTTTGTAATAGCTTTTAACTTAGGTTTATTACCATATTCATTTACTGTTTTCCCCAAGTTTTTGATTATGTAATCCCCCTCCCCAAAGCCTTGTAATAGGTAGGTTTAAATTTCTCGCATTTTACTTTCTGTCATTATAAACTGTTAGATGATTGATAATAGGATTGTATGCGAAAGATAAATCAATAATTAAAATTAGTAGAAAACCCTAAATGTGCAAAGATTAAATAAACTGAAATCAAACACTTGCACATGCTCACTCATAGGGTTATTCCCCACTTCGGTTGCCTTCAGAAAACAGTCACTATTCTCTAAACATGAGAATGTTTAGTGGCTGTCCTCTAATTTGAAAGATCACTAGTCCCACGATGACCCTTTCAACGTTGCCTCGGTAAAAAAGTGATCTTAGAGTTTTAGGACAATTACTAAAAGATCTTGCCCTGTTGCCTTAAGTGATCGTAATCGTCCCTTTCGATTGTCCCTTAAACTCCAACGATGGAGCTACCTACTCCTTAATAGTAGGATAACGTTGTCTAAAGGAAATAAGAAAAACAAACTGTATTTTTTGAGTAGGTAGAAACTCTTAAGTACTTGCTCAAAATAATATTTTACACCATACACTTTCAAATAAACTTTTCAAACTAAAGTTTTCAAAACACTTTATCACACCCATGAGGATTTATACAAGGGTTACCATAAAGTGAATCGCCGCACTAAGGAAATTTCAAAACTTTTTTAAAAGCACATTGTTGTACCCCAAAATTTGCCCTCTCATTTCTCAAGGATTCTCTCACAAGATCTTCTATGATGTCAAGTTTGCAGCACTGATACATCAATCTAGGCTTGGAATGGGCACAAGGGCGGAATGGTCAATTGCATACTGGAAAGTCAAACTTTGACTTTTTGGTCCATATTACATTCCAAAAATCAAATTTCATCAAGACATTCAAGAATATCAAGCTTGATCATCAAGGAATTGAAAAGTCAAAATTCATCTTTGAAAATTCAAAATTCATCATTGAAAAATCGAAATTATAAGACTTAGAATTTTTTCTAACTGTTAGAAAGTTAATTTTTTTTCATAACTTCATGCCATTCTTTCACCAAGATGTAAGATGATTCAAGGAAAACTTCCAATTTGAAAGTTGTAGATCTCAATGAGATCTAAAACAATGTAGAGCCGAACTTTTTCTATAAATGCTTGGATTTTAAGTTATAAATTCATGAAGTCATGACATTTTCATTTAACACTTAGAGAAATTTTCAATAAATTTTGTTCAGGATTTTATCCCAACTTCTTGACATTTTTTCACATAGTCACAAGATGATTTTGTAAAAATGGACAACATGAAAGTTATAGCGGATGTTTCAAGCTTTCCAAAACATTCAAGAGCATGAATTTATCATATTTGAGCTAAGATATTCAAGGGCCTGAAGTTGGGCATTCACTCTTGAATTGCAAGCCATTTTTGTTGAAGAACACATAATCCAATTGGCGTGATTTGCTGCATAATCTTATGTTGCAGGCCTCCTTGCTTGAAAATATTATCATAAATTAATTTTTACACCCACTCTTGAGCTATTACCCAAGTGTTTGAGCCATTTTCCAAAACATCTTTCCATTTATGGCATAAAGGCACCATTGTTATTCTTGAAAAGCAAGCTTTTTGTACAAAGTTTGTCTTGAGCCCATACCTTGCTGGTTGCTGATTATACTCCACCATAAATCATGGGAAGTAGCTCCTCAATACCAGCAACTTTAGTACTTCATCTTGGGACTATGGAGTACTTGACTTAGTTTGATCTTTGTAATCCAACAAAACCATAACATGCTGTTTTGAAAACCTAATCAGCTCATATGCACAAACCCCTTGCCTATAAATAGAAGAAGCATTTGCAAGAGAAGGAGGTTAGAAAAATAGAGAGAAAATCCAGAAGTTTTATTGTAAACTATCTATCAAGATCCCATACTCTCCAAAAAGCCCTAATTGTCCAAAAAAAGCTTCCACTCTTGAGTTTTAAAGTCCAGATATTTGGAACTCTCACACCTTGCAAGCTTTGTCCAAACATCCAAGCACCTCACATACATCACCTAGAAATTGTTCAAACTCAAGAGCAAGCTTCTACAACACCTTTGTTTTCTCTTCCAAATTCAAGAACAGTCAAGACAACAACTCAAGCTCAGAATATAAGATCCAGTTCCAAGGTAAGTTTCTTGACTTTAGTTCTTCATTTCAAGCATCATTAGTAATTCATTTTTTGAATACCAAGTGTAGTGACCATTGTCCTTGAAGCTAACCTTTTGTTTATCTTCCTTTCTTTTCATTATGTGTTGAGAACTAACCCATGTATGCAGCAAAACAATGTTGAAGTAAAAAAATGACAGCATGAGTTGACACATAGCCTTATGAGTTGATACATACTGCTATACATGCTCAAAACAGAAGGAAAAAGAGTGTATGAGTCGACACAAAGCACGTATGAGTCGACACATGCAGTGTATGAGTCGACATATATCATTATGTATCGACTTATACTGAGTTGATTTGGCAATACAGGGGCAAGAAAAGTTATGTGTCGATGCATAAGAGCTTGTGTCGATACATAATAGTTCAAAATGCATTTTTCCTTCTTTTTACACTGTTTTTACATTTCCTTCATTGTTATTCGATATGGTTGTAATATTTAAGTTCATGTTTATCCCCATTCGTAAATTTTACCCCCATCCCCTAAACGATGTAATAGCGTAAGACTTTATTTTCCGCAATTTAACACTTTCAAATACAAATGCTAGTAATTAGGGTTTTGTATGGAAAGACTAAAACCAATCAATAGAAAACCCTAATCAAAGACAAAAACAATGCATGTAAATCAATACACTTGCACGCAAACACCCCTAGGGTAAACCCACTTGGTTGCCTTACAAAAATGGCCATATTACGCATGTGAGGTATCTTAGCAAAGACGCACAAAATACAAGATCATACCCCCTCGATGAAGTTATCTGTGTTGCCTTTCAAAATGATCTTAGTCCCTAAAGAAAAACGCTAATATACTTTGCAATATTGCTAATCATGGTTATACGATGACCCACGCCCGTCCCATTTACATCCAAAGATAGGGTTACTTACCAAATCAATGGTAAGATAATAATGTCAAAGGAAAGAGGAAATAAAAAAGAAAGACTTTTGAGTAGGTACAATGTTCCTAGTTGCTTGCTCATTTTCAAACCAAAACATCCTTGATATTTCAAAACAAACACCAAAACTTTCAAAAACATCTTTCAAAACTTGAAAACACTTTCAAAAGATCAACACTTTGTATACATTCTTACGAACGAGAATCATTACAATGTTTGCCTAAACGATGGCTCCTTTTCAAAACACTTTCAAAAACCACACAAAGTACATTTTCAAATAAAAGCAAGTGATCTAGTAAGTAACTAAGAGCCCATGGAAAACCATGGATGAAAAGGGTGCTAATACCTTCCCTTTTCATAATCAACCCCCCGAACTCAAGAAATAATCTCAAAGGTCTTTCCTGTGCTTTTTCACCTTTCCTTTTGGATAAAAGAAAAGTCGGTGGCGACTCTTGCTAAACCGCAACATTTGCGATAAAACACAAAAAAACCAAGGCAGTTCTCCCACCGTATCACAGAACTGGTGACCCTTCTGGGGAATGTTTAAAAAGTGGGGTTACCTTAGGGCTAGATCATATTTACTTGCTTTCATTTTTTTACTTGTATGCTTTACATTATGGCTCTTTGTTTGGGTGTGAATCCTCTACCCGAATTTGGGATACCTTATAGGTAAGTAGCATACGTTATGGAAATTGTATGGGGTATACTGACATGGTCTAAGAAATAGCTATGTTATTATGACATATTTATGGGTACCGGTAGCCCTTGAGTAGTCAAGGAGAATACGGGGCCGCTGAGTGATGTCATGAAACACTAATGAACTTTTAGAACATTTACTTGACCAACTTGGCCATTAGGACGTACTGACATGATCGGCTTTGGTGCAGTCCAAAGTTGGTAGATACTCGATAATACACTCATTGAGGCTTGGTTTTTTGGGATATTTCGGTCGCCATTAAAAAGGCTTGCGCTGAAATAATACCCGAGAAAACAAACCAGTGATATTCAGCTCCTTAGAACCTGATTACTATTACTAGGACAAGTTTGAGCCAACTAAACTTCAAGATGGTACTTACCTATGAGACTCCATGCAAGCCTAAACCTAAGGACTTGTTTTCTTTGTTTGTATATATATACTTGTGCATAACATTATAAACATCATAACATCATACTCATACTCACTAACCATTTCAAGGATTTTTGGGATTTATCTTTGTTCTGTTTGTAGGACATGGATTCTATTCACAGGAAACCATTCAAGTCAATCTCGTAAGGATCCCTCCTCAAATTAAAGAGTTAGCATCAAGGGTTCCTGTGAATTCTCTATTTACCAAAAGACATGATTGCCTCCTAAACTTGGTTACCTCCAACACTGATGAAGATATGATGAAGGTGCTTTTCCAATTCTTTGATCCTCTATAACATTGCTTCAATTTCCCCGACTATCAACTTGTTCCAACTTTAGAAGAATTCTCCCAACTCTTGAGGATCCCCATTCTCAATCAACTACCCTTCAATGGTACAGAAAGAGATCCAAAACCTGAAGAGATTGCTCAAGCCCTACACTTATAACAATCTGATGTCACAACTAATTGGGAAACAAGGAGTGGTGTCAAAGATTTCTTGGCCAAATTCCTGTTTGAGAAAGCTCAAGATTGTTGGAACTCCTTGGACTTGCAAGATTTTAAGGAAATTGTGGTCCTTCTCATCTATGAGATGGTTTTGTTCCCGAATCCTGACCAACTCATAGATGTAAACGTCGTAAAAATCTTCATGGCTCGTAACCCGGTGCCTACTTTGTTAGGAGACATCCTACATTCTTTTCACTCTCGCACTGTGAGGAAGAGAGGTATCCTTATGTGTTGTACTCCTCTCTTGGCAAGATGGTTTATTTCACATCTTCCCCAATCTGTGTTGAAAAATGAGCAAGGTTCAAGGTGGTCCCATAGGTTGATGATGCTCAGACATTCAAATGTTCATTGGTGTTTTCGATCCTTGGAGAACGTTACTATCATCGACCGTTATGGAGAATTCCCTAATGTCCCCTTTCTTGGCATTAGAGGAGGTATCACTTACAACCCCTGCTTAGCCCTACGACGATTTGGTTACGCTCAGAGGGATGGTCCCTACGAGATGCTTATCCAAGGAGTGGTATTTGACTACGAGAATGACGATCAAGGTTACCACCAGAGGTTTATCCGAACTTGGAGGATGTTGAACAAGGTGGATAGCAAGATACTAGGACAAAATTATTCCATTCCCATCGAGCCTTACCTTAAATGGGTACGAGCTCGTGCTCAGAAACTTGTGATGCCTTATCCTTCCATTTTACCAGTCATCATGGAGCTTGTGGTTAAAGGAGATGTTCCCTACACTATCCTCCATCCCGACATACCTACCTCTCTCGAAGACTTGCAAAAGGGTTGGATCCAGCTGAAGGAAGAACGATATACTTTCGAGGATCAATTCTATGCTATTGAGAAGAGGGTCTTGAAGCTTACGAAGCAGCTACAAGAAGAGCAAAGTGTGAACGCTTATCTCGTGCCAAAGAGGATGCGTTCCGTCTTTTTATCTTAGAAAGTTATCTTGTAAGCCCAAGAGGCATGATGTAATCTTGCTTGTTTTGTCTAATGAAAATTAACATTTGTTCATTCTTTTGTCTATAGAAATTTAAATCTCATTAATCCTTGAAATCATTTGCATATACGTATTCATGCATCATAACATGACAGGTTTTCGCATAACAGGTTTCCTTATCTTTCTGCTGTTTATTTCAGCAAGATGGATCTAGAGAAAACTGTGAAGGATCTCTAAGCCCAGAATTCTCAGTTTCAGGAGACTCTACTAGCCCTAGCCAAGGGGCAGCAAGATATGATGGCTTTGTTGGCTGTTAAGAAGAAGCCAAAGAAGAAATCTCTACTCAACATGGGTAGAAGGTTCAAGGAGACAGTCCGTCAAATCCCAGTAGGAGGAGACTCATCTGAAGAGGACGAGAACTAGATCGGTGAGGTCAAGAGTACTCTGGATGACTGTATAAATGATCAAGTATCCGATGATGATTATTTCAACGATCAATATCCACCCGCTGATATCAAATACAAGCAGTTAGAAGACAGATTCAAAGCCGTTGAAATCTAGGCCTTCCCCGGTTTAGATTTTGATGATTTAGGTTTGATCTCTGGGGTAGTCATCCCCCACAAATTCAAAATACCAGTCCTTGAAAAGTACGATGGAGTTTCTTGTCCAAAACTCCATTTGAAATATTATGTGCGCAAGATACAACCGCACACCTCTGATAAGAAACTCTGGGTTCACTTTTTCCAAGAAAGCCTAGCGGGAATGCAACTTGAATGGTTTTATCAGTTAGATGGTTCTCTTATCAATACTTGGGAGGATTTAGCTACTGCCTTCTACCATCAATATCAGTACAATACCGACTTGGCGCCAACGAGGGTTCAATTACAAGATATGACCACGGAAAAGAATGAAGGATTTAAGAAATATGCACAAAAGTAGAGAGACCTTGCTAGTAGGGTCCAACCGCCCCTGACTGATTGGGACACATCGACATGTTCATGGGCACTTTATCTGGTCCTCTCTTTAATCTGTTGGTGGGATGCTCTTCTTCTGGTTTCATCGAATTAATCTTAACCGGTGAAATTGTTGAAAGTGGCATCAAAAGTGGTAAGATCTATGTGGCATCTACCTCTACTTCCAATCCTATCAAGAAACCTTTTGCTGCAAAAAAGGAAGTCAATGTTGTGTACGGGGAAAGGGCCCGTATCAAGAAGAATGATCGTTCGTCTATCAATGTTGTCCGAATCTCTAATCCAACTCCTACTCCAAGACCATCTGCAAATCATCAACATTTTGAAACTCCAAGAAGACAATTTACGAGGTTAGGCATGTCACTGTCTCAAGCCCTTCAACATTTGCTCAAGGCTAATTTAGTGACATTGCGTGATCCTCCCGCCAATCCTAATACCTCATCACCAAAGTATAATCCGAACGCTAAGTGTGCTTACCACTCCAGCAGTCCCGGGCACGAGACTAACCAATGTTAGGCCTTGACGAACAAAATCCAGGATTTAATTGATAACAGAACTATTGAGTTTGATCCTCCTCCAACACCGAATGCAATCACCACTCCAATGCCGAAGCATGACAAGGGTGTTAATACCGTTAAGGATACAATTTTTGTTGCCTCTATTGAAGAATTGACTACTCCACTGAATACCATCAAAAAGAACTTGTTGAAAGTCGGATTTTTCCCTGGATGCATAAAGGATTGTGTGTGTTGTACAAGACAACTCAATGGATGTGAAGGGATAAAGAAAGGCATACAACTCCTGATGGATAGCCATGAAATTCTATTCGAAAAGACCCCACTTTCCAAAAGTTTGATTAACAAATGTGAATACCTATACATTATTACCATCTCAAACAAGCCTCTTAGGATCACCTCCAAAGGTCCTATTAGGATTTCAAATGAACCCACTATTGTTCCCTTAACAATTACCAGTCCCGGACCGATTCCATACTCTTCAAATAAGGCGGTACCATGGAATTATGGTGTTGAAGTGTTCTATCATGGGATTAAACAAGACACATTGATCGAAGAAGGAAAAGATGATGATGTCGGTAGCATAGTTGGTTCAAGCAAAGTAACTAGAAATGGGAGAATATTTTCACCCAATATCTCACCACCAGTTGTTACAAGGACGCCCACCCGCATTACTACTGCCAAGCCAAGTACTAATACAAGATGGAAGGAGAAGGTTGTTGAGCCTGATGTGATTGAAGTACCCTCCAAGGACGTAGATGATGAAGAACCCTCTGCTCGCGAGATGGACGAGATTTTGAAGATAATAAAAAGAAACGACTTCAAAATTGTGGAACAGTTGGGGCAAACCCTTTCTAAGATATCGATGTTGTCATTTCTACTTTGTTCTGATGCCCATGCTCGGACGTTAATCAAGTTCCTAAAAAAGGCTCATGTCCCCCATGAGACAACAACGGACCAATTTGAGAATTGCGTGGCTAGCCTGACAGCTGATAATGGCTTGGGATTTTCAGAGGCTAACTTAACACCTCTTGGGAGGAATTATAATAAAGCTTTACATGTTTCTATCAAGTGCAAAGGGACTACTTTAGCACATGTTCTAGTCGACACTGGTTCTTCTCTAGATGTATTACCCAAGGGGGCGTTAGACCGTCTAGACTGTGAAGGTTTAGTCTTGAAGCCAAGTGATATCATTGTAAGGGAGTTTAATGGATCAAAGAGGACTGTTCATGGGGAAGTAGATCTTCCGATCAAAGTGGTTTCCCAAATCTTCAACTCCACCTTCTATATTATGGATATTCGTCCTGCCTATTCTTGTCTGTTAGGTCGCCCGTGGATCCATAAAGTTGTGGCAGTAACCTCAACTCTCCATCAGAAACTCAAATATCCAGCCAAAGGAAGAATAGTCACCGTCTGTGGAGAAGAAGAATTTATGGTGAGCCACCTTAACTCTTTCAAGTACGTAGAGATGGATGGAGAATTCATTGAGACCCCGTGTCAAGCCTTTAAGGTTATACCACCAATGATTGCTGCTACCAAATGTTCTTCTGATGAGTCTAAAGTTGTTAAGGCCACGCCAAAGATGGCTTCAGTCAAGGATGCCCATGGGGCAATTGAAGAAGGAAATTGTGATACTTGGGGGAAAATCATCGATATCCCATTTAAAACGGACAAGTTTGGTTTGGGCTTCACTGGTAAAGCTCAGAAGAAAGTGAGGTGTGCTCGTGCTGGAAAGCCACCTCTCCGCATTGGAAGCCATGAAGTCAACTCCGTGGGTGATTCTGATGAAGAAGCTGCATTTGAAGAGTGGGTGTATCCAACTACAATGGAGCTGAAGAATTGGTATACAAAGGACTTTGTGTCCATCTCTTTCATTGAGGAGTAATCTACTTGTTATTGCTTTTCTTTCAATTCAAGAACATGTTATCTGTAATATTTTAACAATGACTTTTCAGCCATATGCCTGGCCCAGGGAACTTTGGTCCATTTGTCAAGGGTTTTATTTATGTTCATCTAATCATATGATCATTCAGTACATTGGACTCTTTTGCATTCAAATATTTGTGTTCATTGTCTTTCCTTTCTTTCAAATACATTTTCAAAAAAAATATAGCCATGTATCTTACATGCACACACACACACTCTTGCAGATCCACATCCACTCTGGATCCTATTGCCAATGTCTCTACTATTACCAACTACGACTTTGAATATCCTATCAACCAAGTCGAAGACGAAGTTGAGGAAGATTGTGACATACCGGGAGAGCTAGCCAGACTCCTATTACAAGAGGAAAAAGCTATTCAACCGCACGAAGAGTCAGTTGAAGTTATCAACCTGGGTACTGAGGCAGATAAGAAGGAAATCAAGATCGGCGCTAACTTGGAAAGCAGTGTCAAGAGCCGGTTGGTTCAGATGTTGCATGATTATGTGGAAGTATTTGCTTGGTCTTATGAAGATATTCCTGGGTTGGATACCGACATCATTTTCCATTGTTTTCCGACAAAAGAAGATTGCCCTCCCATCAAACAAAAGGTTCGTTGCATGAAGCCTGATATGTCTAAAAAGATAAAAGTTGAGGTGATGAAACAATTTGATGCAGGATTCTTAGTTGTGACATCCTATCCCCAATGGGTTTCCAATGTGGTACCGGTGCCGAAAAAGGACGTAAAAGTTCGCAGGTACGTAGACTATAGGGATCTGAATAGGGCAAGCCCCAAGGATGACTTCCCTCTACCATACATTGATGTCTTAGTTGATAATACTGCTCAGTATAAAGTCTTCTCTTTCATGGATGGCTTCTCAGGCTATAATCAAATAAGGATGGCTCCCGAAGACATGGAGAAGACTACTTTTGTTACGCAATGGGGAACCTTCTGCTACAAGGTCATGCCGTTCGGATTAAAGAATGCAGGGGCAACATATCAAAGGGCTATGGTAGCTCTATTTCATGACATGATTCATCGTGATATAGAGATATATATGGATGATATGATTGCCAGATCACAAACCAAAAAATAACATCTCGATCATATGTACAAATTATTCAAGAGGCTGAAGAAGTACAAGCTGAGATTAAACCCTAACAAGTGCACGTTTGGAGTACGATCTGGAAAGCTTCTAGGTTTTGTTGTCAACAATAAAGGCATTGAAGTTGATCCTGCCAAGGTAAAGGCCATCCAAGAAATATCAGTCCCTTATTCTGAAAAAGAAGTCAGGGGATTCTTGGGTCGTCTCAATTACATTGCTCGCTTCATATCACACTTGACTGCTACTTGTGAGCCAATCTTCAAACTCTTGAAGAAAGATCAGATAGTCAGATGGAATGATGAGTGCCAGGTTGCCTTTGACAAAATCAAAGAATACCTACAATAAGCTCTTATTCTCATGCCTCCAGTTGAAGTAAGACCCTTAATCATGTACTTGACAGTATTAGATAACTCTATGGGGTGTGTTTTGGGACAACATGACGAGTCTGGTCGAAAAGAGCATGCTATTTATTACCTGAGCAAAAGGTTTATCGACTGTGAAACCAGATATTCACTGCTCAAGAAAACTTACTGCACTCTGGCATGGGCTGCTCTCTGGCTAAGATAGTATATGTTGACTCATACCACTCTGTTGATTTCTAAGATGGACCCAATCAAGTACATCTTCGAGAAACCTTCCCTTTCCGAACAGATAGCCAGATGGAAAATGATCTTGACTGAGTACGACATTAAATACACGACTCAAAAGACCATCAAAGGAAGTGTACTAGCAAATCATTTGGCCCATCAAGCTGTGGATGATTATCAGTTAATGAACTTCGACTTCCCTGATGAGAACATCATGCTGGTAATCGGCTGTGCGAAACCTGGACCATATGACAGACCTGAACAAGGATCCCGATAGACTATGGTATTCGATGGGGCTTCCAACGCCTTAGGTAATAGAATTGGTGTTGACATCATCTCTCCTGAAGGTTTCCACACTCCTTTCACTGCCAGACTATGCTTCGATTTCACATACAATATGGCCGAGTATGAAGCATGCATCTTAGGTCTGAAAGCTGCTATTGACTTAAGGATCAAACATTTGGATGTGTTCAGGGATTCCACCCTAGTGATCAGCCAAGTAAAAGGAGATTGGGACACTAAACACCTTAATTTTATCCCTTACAAGGAACTTGTGCTATCCCTAATGCCTTACATCTAAGAGATCACTTTTGAGCACTTCCCTAGGGAAGAAAACCAGTTGGCTGACGCTTTGGCAACCATGTCTTCAATGTTCAAGTTCATATGGGACAACGAAGCCCCTATGATAACAATTGAAAGACTCGATGAACCTGCACATTGCTATGAGCTTGACACTGATGCGGAAAAGCCATGGTACCATGAGGTGATGAGATACCTTGAAGCACAAGAGTATCCAGTGGGGCATCTATCAATGACAGAAAGTTCTTCCGAAGATTTGTAGCCAAATTCTTCCTAAGTAACGGGATATTGTACAAGCGCAACCACGATTCAACTCTACTCTGATGTATGGACAAGAAGGAGGCATAGGAGATCATGGAAGACATGCACGATGGTTTCTCCAGTACTCACTCAAGTGGACATACGATGGCTAAGAAAATCTTAAGAACTGGTTACTATTGGTCAACGATGGAGACTGATTGCCATCAACATTTAAGAACTTGTCACAAATGCCAAACCTACGCTGACAAGGTCCATGTGCCTCTTATCCCTTTAAACGTCGTGACTGCTCCGTGGCCATTTACAATGTGGGGCATTAATATGATTGGAGAAATCAAGCTAGCCACTTCCAACACACATCGCTTTGTTTTGGTCGCTATTGATTATTTCACCAAATGGGTCGAAGCCGCCTCGTTTGCCTCAGTCACCGAGAATGTGGTAGCCAGATTCATCAGACACAACCTCATCTTCCGTTATGGTATCCCCGAAAGGATCATCACCGACAATGGGACTAACCTCAACAATGCCATGATCACTGAGCTTTGCACTCAGTTTAAGATCAAGCATCACAATTCTTCTCCATATAGACTGAAAATGAATGGTGCAGTCGAAGCGGCTAACAAAAATATCAAGAAGATTGTGCAGAAAATGGTGGTAACCTATAAGGATTGGCATGAGATGTTGTCGTTTGCTCTACATGGATACCGCACTTCATCTAGAACATCAACTGGGGCAACTCCCTTTTCCTTAGTCTATGGCATGGAAGTTGTTCTGCGGTGGAAGTTCAAATTCCCTCGCTAAGGATTATGAATGAGACAGGCTTAAGCGAAGATGAGTGGATTCAAACGAGATTGGATCAGCTAAACTTGATCGACGAAAAATGATTAGCTGTTGTTTGCCATGGTCAGACGTACCAAAAACGGATGATCAAGGCTTTTAACAAAAAGATCAAGCCTCGAGTATATCAAGTCAGTGACTTGGTGATAAAACTCATCATTCTACCATAAGGCGACCCCAGAGGCAAATGGACTCCCACCTATGAAGGGCCATTTGTTGTCAAGAGAGTTTTCTCTGGCGGTGCCATGATGTTGACTACCATGGATTGTGAAGATTTCCCACATCCTATAAACGCGGACATAGTTAAAAAATACTACGCATAAGAGACCCGCTAGGTTGACACACCTAGGAAAAATAAGGGCATCCCGGCAAACCAAAAGGTTTGGGAAAAAATTAGGGATATATGCAAAAGATTGTACACCCGGCAAGTTGAAAACCCAAAAGGGCGACTTGGGCAAAAAAGGGTATCCTGGTGGGCTGAAAACCCGAAAGGGCGGTCTAGGAAAAAATTAAGGATTGAAAGCGTATGACTATGTCCCGTAGAATCGCCACAGTCGATTTTATCACCAAGGTCCAAGTTCGAACGGTCCAAGACCAATCCAATCAACTTTCGTCAACGGCAAGGGACATTAGAAGACATTGGGGAAATAGTAGAGTTGGAAGGCAATAAGATCATTTCACATGGCTATTTGTTTTTGTTTTCAATTTTGTTTTCCTTTCGACGATTTCCTCTTACTAGGATCTCCGTCTCTCTGTACAAAAATGCCTATTCATGGGCAAAATATCAATACAGATATACTTTGAAGTGCAAAATTTTTGTCTTTGTTTTGAATGCAAATTTGTCCATTGACTAAAATCGAATGAACATATGCATATGAACATAATTAAAACTGTTTGGCACATATGACCTAAGCAGTAACAGGCACCTCTTTAATAAATAGGGAATACCCTCATAAAGTTATTCCATTAACATCCTCCTCAACAAAGTTACTCACAAAGTCTCTTTGCATAGGATAAATCCCCAATCAGAGTCTCAATCTCTTGGCAGCTCTCTCTCCAGCTAAGTCGAATTTTACAAGTTAAAGCCTTGTGGATCTCTTCCTAAAAGAAACTCACCTCCTCAATGGGGTTTATTTCCCATAAAGGTTTTACTTCCCCAACAATAATGGATGAACCAAAAAATTCCCCAACCGAGTACATCCTCCTCAACCGAGTCTGTATTCCCCCGGCATAGTCTATCTTCCCCAGCTGAACATGTTACCCCAAGTTGAGTCTGTTCTCCCCAACTGATTCTACACTCTCCAGCTTGATTTTTCCTTTCAGACTATTACAAATCATAGGGCCACAACCCCTGATCCCCAGTAAAGCCGTTAGCAAAGCCTTTACTATTTCCAAAAGATACTATGAAGCCTGGACCCGACCAGATTTTAGCACAATTTTCAAGTTATTACTGAAGCCTGGACTCGACCAGATAATAGTTTTACTTCTTCAATTGCCGAAGCCAAGACCCGACCAGATATCAGTTGATCTCAATTTCAAGTTACTAAAAGCCTGGACCCATCCCGATAATAGTTTAACTCTTCAAAATATAGAAGAACCTGGACTCAACCGGAATAAGGTTTAACTTCTTCTCCCCAGTAGAGTTTGCCTCTACCCCAACAAGTTATTGTGAAGCCTGGATCCAACCAGATAGCAATTACGCTTAGAGATTCATTGTGAAACCTGGAAACCGACCAGATAACAACTAAATCCCCAAATGGTTTATTGTGAAACCTGGACCCGACCAGATAGCAATTGACCTCATCAACCTCAGAAATCTGCAAAGCCTGGACCTGACCAGATGATAGTTTTTCAAACAGTTTATTGTGAAACCTGGAGCCCGACCAGATAACAATTAACTATGATCCCCAGAGAAACACTATAAAGCCTGGACTCGACCAGATAATAGTACAACTTTCCAAAAACCATGAAACTTGGACCCGACCAGATAGTAGTTACCACTTCAAGTTACTGCGAAGCCTGGATCCGACCAGATAACAGTTAACTTCCGTATCCCCAGCAATTTGTTGTGAAGTCTGGATCCGACCAGATAACTATTCAATTTCAAGAGATTTTCTGCAAAGCCTGGAATCTGACCATATAACAGTTAATTCGTATCTTCCCCCAGTAAGTTGCCGTAAAGCCTGGATCCGACCAGATAGCAGTTGACTACTACATACTCAGCAAATTGTGAAGCCTGGATCCGACCATATAACAACTGACATTCGAGATATTCCTCAGTGAAATCATCCTTTCAACAAAGTTTGAAGATATGCATATTCTTCATCTCCAACGGTAATCAGGGATTCAACCTCCCGGAATTTCCTCAGTGATAGTCATGGATTTATTTTCCCGGACAAAAAAAAGATACATCTCACATTCATACATCATAGCATGTACATACCATATGTATTTAACATAATACCACATCTGGTGAACATCATGCATACATTTGCATTTTACTAACTCTTTTTCTCACATGTAAAGCATCAAGTTAGTATAAATCAACAAGAGATTTGTGTTGATACTTCTTCTAGTATTTATCAACATTCCTCCAAATGGAATCTATAAGCCCATTCACAATTCATCTTCGAGTGCAAATTTCTGGGAACTTTAGTGTTCAATAATCTTTCACCTTCAAGTCACGGATGGCGGACTCGCCAATCTAACTCTTCAGGTTTAAGAAGATTGAACAGAGGCAGCTGTTGTACCCCAAAATTTGCCCTCTCATTTCTCAAGGATTCTCTCACAAGATCTTCTATGACGTCAAGTTTGCAGCACTGATACATCAATCTAGGCTTGGAATGGGCACAAGGGCGGAATGGTCAATTGCATACTGGAAAGTCAAACTTTGACTTTTTGGTCCACATTACATTCCAAAAATCAAATTTCATCAAGACATTCAATAATATTAAGCTTGATCATCAAGGAATTGAAAAGTTAAAATTCATCTTTGAAAAGACAAAATTCATCATTGAAAAATCAAAATTATAAGACTTAGAATTTTTTCTAAGTGTTAGAAAGTTCATTTTTTTTTCATAACTTCATGTCATTCTTTCACCAAGATGCAAGATGATTCAAGGAAAACTTCCAATTTGAAAGTTGTAGATCTCAATGAGATCTAAAACAATGTAGAGCCGGACTTTTTCTAGAAATGCTTGGATTTTAAGTTATAAATTCATGAAGTCATGACATTTTCATTTAACACTTAGAGAAATTTTCAACAAATTTTGTTCAGGATTTTATCCCAACTTCTTAACATTTTTTCACATAGTTACAAGATGATTTTGTAAAAATGGCCAACATGAAAGTTATAGAGGATGTTTCAAGCTTTCCAAAACATTCAAGAGCATGAATTTATCATATTTGAGCTAAGAGATTCAAGGGCCTGAATTTGGGCATTCACTCTTGAATTGCAAGCCATTTTTGTTGAAGAACACATAATCCAATTGGCGTGATTTGCTGCATAATCTTATGTCGCAGGCCTCCTTGCTTGCAAATATTATCATAAATTAATTTTTACACCCACTCTTGAGTTATTACCCAACTGTTTGAGCCATTGTCCAAAACATCTTTCCATTTATGGCATAAAGGCACCATTGCTATTCTTGAAAAGCAAGCTTTTTGTACAAAGTTTGTCTTGAGCCCATACCTTGCTGGTTGCTGATTATACTCCACCATAAATCATGGGAAGTAGCTCCTCAATACCAACAACTTTTGTACTTCATCTTGGGACTATGGAGTACTTGACTTAGTTTGATCTTTGTAATCCAACAAAACCATAACATGCTGTTTTGAAAACCTAATCAGCTCATATGCACAAACCCCTTGCCTATAAATTGAAGAAGCTTTTGAAAGAGAAGGATGTTAGAAAAAATAGAGAGAAAAGCCAAAAGTTTTGTTGTACACTAGCTATCAAGATCACATACTCTCCAAAAATCCATAACTGTCCAAAAAAAAAGCTTCCACTCTTGAGTTTTAAAGTCCAAATATTTGGAACTCTCACACCTTGCAAGCCCTGTCCAAACATCCAAGCACCTCACATACATCACCTAGAAATTGTTCAAACTCAAGAACAAGCTTCTACAACACCTCTGTTTTCTCTTCCAAATTCAAGAATAGTCAAGACAACAACTCAAGCTCAGAATATAAGATCCAGTTCCAAGGTAAGTTTCTTGACTTTAGTTCTTCATTTCAAGCATCATTAGTAATTCATTTTTTGAAGACCAAGTGTAGTAACCATTTTCCTTGAAGCTAACCTTTTGTTTATCTTTCTTTCTTTTCATTATGTGTTGAGAACTAACCCATGTATGCAGCAAAACAATGTTGAAGTAAAAATATGACAGTATGAGTTGACACATAGCCTTATGAGTCGATACATACTACTATACAGGCCCAAAATAGAAGGAAAAAGAGTGTATGAGTCGACACAAAGCACGTATGAGTCGACACATGCAGTGTATGAGTCAACACATATCATTATGTGTCGACTCATACTGAGTTGATTTGGCAATACAGGGGCAAGAAAAGTTATGTGTCGATGCATAAGAGCTTGTGTCGACACGTAATAGTTCAAAATGCATTTTTCCTTCTTTTTACACTGTTCTTACATTTCCTTCATTGTTATTTGATATGGTTGTAATATTTAAGTTCCTATTTCATCCCCATTCATAAATTGTACCCCAATCCCCTAAACGATGTAATAGCATAAGACTTTATTTTCCGCAATTTAACGCTTTCAAATACAAATGCTAGTAATTAGTGTTTTGTATGGAAAGACTAAAACCAATCAATAGAAAACCCTAATCAAAGACAAAAACAATGCATGTAAATCAATACACTTGCAGACAAACACCCCAATGGTAAACCCACTTTGTTGCCTTACAAAAATGGCCATATTACGCATGTGAGGTATCTTAGCAAAGACGCGCAAAATACAAGATCATAGCCCCTCGATGACGCTATCTATGTTGCCTTTCAAAATTATCTTAGTCCCTAAAGAAAAATGCTAATATACTTTGCAATATTTCTAATCATAGTTATACGATGACCCACGCTCGTCCCTTTTACATCTAAAGATATGGTTACTTACCAAATCAATGGTAAGATAACAATTTCAAAGGAAAGAGGAAATAAACAAGAAAGACTTTTGAGTAGGTAGAATGTTCCTAGTTGCTTGCTCATTTTAAAACCAAAACATCCTTTCTATTTTCAAAACAAACACCAACACTTTCAAAAACATCTTTCAAAACTTGAAAACACTTTCAAAAGATCAACACTTTGTATACATTCTTACGAATGAGAATCATTACAAAGTTTTCCTAAATGATGGCGCCTTTTCAAAACACTTTAAAAAACCACACAAAGCACATTTTCAAACAAAAGTAAGTGATCTAGTAAGTAACTAAGAGCCCATGGAAAACCATGGATTAAAAGGGTGTTAATACCTCCCCTTTTCATAATCCACCCCCTGAACTCAAGAAATAATTTCAAAGGTCTTTCCTGTGCTTTTTCACCTTTCCTTTTGGATAAAAGAAAAGTCGGTGGTGACTCTTGCTAAACCGCAACATTTGCGATAAAATGCAAAACACCCAAGTCAGTTCTCCCACCGTATCACACACACAAAATCAATTCAAAAATGAGCAAGTACCTAAGAGCCCGTGGAAAACCACGGATAGAAAGGGTGCTAACACCTTCCCTTTCTATAATCTACCGTACTCAGAAACATCTCGAAAAAGGTTTTTTCTGTTCTTTTTTCCCTTTTACTTTGTTGGATGAAATAAAAGATGGTGGCAACTCTTGCTTACCGTGCATTTGCAAACAAAAAACGCAAAACCAGTAGTAACAAAAAACAGTCAGTTCTGCCACCATATTACACTTGTCATTATGGAAGGTAGTTTATTGTTGATATTTTGTTACTCTAATGGATGGTGGCCTTGTCATTACAGAAGGTAGTTCGTTGATGAGATTTTGTTACTCCAATGGATGGTAGCCTTGTCATTATGGAAGTTAGTTCGTTGTTGAGATCTTTCTTCAATGGATGGTAGACTTTTAATTATGGAAGGTAGTTCGTTGTTGAGATCTTTCTCCAATGGATGGTAGCCTTGTCATTATGGAAGGCAGTTCGTTATTGAGATATTTTTTCCGATGGATGGTAGCCTTGTCATTATGGAAGGTAGTTAGTCGCTGAGATTCTATTTCTCTGTAGGAGTTAGTTTGTTTACAGTCATGAGTACTGAATACATCTTGAAATTTACTGGTATTATTTTACCATTCCCTTTCCCCGATGGGTCGACGTTACTTTTTTTGCTATCCCCTCAGTAAGTTGGTAGTTCATAGTTATTTGTCGGTCACTGATATCCTTCACTCTCTCTCCTTAATTTTGAGTTGGCAATGCTTTAGATCCTCCTTTGGGCATTCTCCCCAACAGAGTCTTGTCTTTTCTTCACCAGTGATTTATTTTCCTGGTCAAGTTTTCCTTTTGTTTCCTTTTTTTTTACTTTTTTACATCCCCAGTGGTGTCTTGCGTCCCCTTACATTTGTTCATCTGCATTCATAATCATAAGCATTGCATGGTGTTGTACCCTAAAATTTTTCCTCTCATTTCTCAAAGGATCATCCTGGATCCTCAGGTTTGCTTCTATCAAGTTTCAAGTCTTGGATTGCAATTTTCCAAGAAAGTCATTCACAAAGGCAAAATGGTCAATTGCACACTAAAAAGCCAGTCTTTGACTTTTAAATCAAAAATCAAGTTTCAAGAATCATATTTTATCAAGGCATGTCAAAGTGAGAAGTTTGGTTTCATCAAGAAAATCAAAAGTCAAATTTGCTTTGGAAAAGTCAAAATTGAAATTTTTCTAAGTGTTAAGAAATATGATAAAATCAGAACATCTGGCCAGATTTTCACTATGATACAAGCTAATTCTGAAAGAACTTCTGACACAAGAGTTGTAGATTGTAGTGAGATCTAAAACTTTGTAGAATAAAACTTCTTCTAGAAATGATGGGATTTCAAGTTATACGTCTTCAAAGACATGTCCCTGAAACTTAAACACTTAGTAATTTCTGAGCATTTTCAAATCAGAATTTGATTACAATTTCTGGGCCAGTTTTCACGTAGGTTAAATCAGAATTTGCAAGAGTAATTTAAAGAGGGCTTACAAAGCATGTTATAAGCTTTCTGGAAAGTCCGAGAACTCACTCAGAACATGTTGTAGCAAAGAGATTCAAGGATCAGAAGTTGGATGTTTGTTCTAAGTTGTGCTGATGCTGAACTTCTGACCCAGAATTAAGCTATGATGCATAATATCATATTGCAGGATTTCTGGTTTGATAAATCTCATCATCATTTAATGCTCACAACCACTTTTGAATTTTTATCCAAAGGATTTCCCCACGTGTGGCATAGAAGTACATTGTTGTCCTTGAAAAACCAAACTTTTGTACAAGAGTATGTTGGGCCCATGCTTTGTTTTTGTTTCTGAGGGTACTTTTCCTTAATCCGTGCTTACAAATCCAACTTAGGCAAGGCTAAAATTTGCTAACCATCATACTTGTTTAACTTGCTTCAAGAACAAGTCAACGCCCTAGCATGGTGGCTATACCCTTGACCTCTCCAAGCTACTAAACCTTTGCCTATAAATTAAAATCCATTTGCAACTATAAAGAGGTCGAAAAATTGAAGAGTAAAAAGCCTTGAAACTTTGCCAAAAATTCAAAGAATCCAGAACTGCAAACACAAATACAAAACCTGCTAGTTTTTTATTCTTGCATTCAAACCCCAA
Source organism: Vicia faba (assembly GCA_948472305.1). Taxonomy (NCBI): domain Eukaryota; kingdom Viridiplantae; phylum Streptophyta; class Magnoliopsida; order Fabales; family Fabaceae; genus Vicia; species Vicia faba. The sequence continues at coordinate 927,019,191 of OX451741.1, read as the reverse complement.
TTTCCCTCAAGTGTTTCTTGACCAAATCATCCATACAGCTCTTGATATATATTTAGAAGTTATCTTAACTTCTGTTCACAAACTGTAACATGTTCTCCATCAGTCTCCATCTCAAAAAGTTAAAACTTTGCTTCTTGGTTGTTCCAGAATTTTCCAGCCATTCATAGCCCAAGTTAAAGATTGTTCCAGCCTGCTGAGCACGCGAGGAAGCTGATCAGAACATTACAAGCATTAAAAACTTCTGTCAGCTGCAAGGTAAGCTTCTGCTGACTCTCATCATATTACTTAGGCATTGTTAAACTTGCATGTTTAAAATATAATGTAGACATCCTAATTCTGATGTTCTACACATTCTGAGGTTTCATATACTTTCTGCCTAATTAGGGAGAATTTCAGCTCAAAACTTCCTAAAGAAATTAGGAGTAGCAGATACATGCTTGTTTCTGATTTACAGTCTTGACATTTTTCTTTATGTCTCTGAAACCACGATAGAAACCTGCCACAATTGTTATGTTTGCGTTTTCTATTCTGTTGAGAAATGGCTAAGTTACAGATGTTCTGATTAGCAAGGACAAAGAGATGAAGCTCATCATCAGAACTTACTTTGTGTTATATGTTTATGCTTTTGCTTCTAGTATCGGATGTACAGCCATCCCAGTGGTAGAAAGCGTGCGCATAAGACATTAACGCTAAGGGTCCTGGGTTCTAGTCCCAGAAGCATTTTTTTAGGTCTAATTATTGATATTTTTATCCATTTATCTGTCAGACAATGTTCCTAGATCAGAACTTCTAGATAGCCTCACCCAATAGCATTATCACCTCACTCTCTCAAATAACCAGAACTTCTAATTTTCCAGTTATAACTTCTAGATTCCCAGCAACCCCAGAACTTGGTATACCCAGACCCAAAATTTCTGACTTTCTATTTTCCTACTAACATTTTCTTTCTTGCAGCATATCATAGCCAGAATTTATGATCCCTCTCATTTCAGCCACGCGCTGATTCTGACCCCTTTTCCTCTTATTATTTTATTTTATCTAATAATCAAAACACCAAAAATGATTTTATAATCACATACTTTTATTTTATATCCCTGTTAAAACCAAAATATCAAAATATTTTATTAAGCAAATTTACTTCTTTTCTTAACAAAAACAAAACAAGTCCATTTTACATTTCTTATACATTATTTCAATATGGTTGTAATAGATAATTAGGACTTTAATTTCTTATAATCCCCATTTGTAAACTTGTACACCCCATCCCCCTAATGATTTAATAGCGTAGGACTTTACTTTTCCATACTTTTATTGCTTTCATATATTTGTTAGTAATTAGGGTGTGTATGGCAAGACATAGAATCAGCAAGTAGCAAATCCTAATTCAAGACAAAACAATGCATATAAATCAAACACACTTGCACCCTTAGGGTAATTCCACTATGTTGCCTTACAAAAATGGCCATGTTATGCATGTGAGGTATCTTAGCAAAAAGCAATCAAAAATACAAGGTCATAGTCCCTCGATGACGCTATCAAATGTTTCCTTTCAAAATGATCTTAGTCCCTCAAAGAGAATTGCTAAGAAATTTCAAAACATTGTTATCATGACTATACGATGATTGTTGTACCCCAAAATTTGCCCTCTCATTTCTCAAGAATTTCCTCCCAAGATCTCCCATGACATCCAGTTTGCAGCACTAATACATCAACTTGGGTTTGGAATTGGCACAAGGGCAAAATGGTCATTTATACACTAAAAAGTCAAACTTTGACTTTTGGACCAAAATCAAGTTCTAATCACATTTCATTAAGACATATTGGAACATGAAGTTTGTTTCATTAAGAAAATCAAAAGTCAAGATTATGCTGAAAAAGTCAAATTTCTAATTACTTGGAAATTTTTATAAGTGTTTAAGAAATATGATAAATTCAGAACTTCTAGCCAGATTTCTACCATGATGCAAGTTGATTCTGGAAGAACTTCCAACACAAGAGTTGTAGAGCTCAATGAGATCTAAAACATTGTAGAATATAACTTCTTCTAGAAATGCTGGGATTTCAAGTTATACATCTTCAAAAGGCATGTCATTAAAACAAAAACATTCAGTAAATTCTGGACCTTTCCAAAACAGGATTTGGTTAGAACTTCTGGATCAATTTTCATGTAGGCCCAGTCATAATTGGCAAGAGCAATTCTAAGAAGATTTATAAAATGTGTTATAAGCTTTTTGGAAAGTCTGAGAAATCACTCAGAACATGCTAAAGCAAAGAGATTCAAAGATCAGAGGTTGGATGTTTATTCTAAGATACGCTGATGTTGAACTTCTGAACTAAAAGTAAGCTATAATGCGTAATCTCATATTGCAGGATTTCTGGTTTGATAAATCTCATCTTAATTTAATGCTCACAACCACTTTTGAGTTTTTATCCAAAGGATTTCCCTACGTGTGGCATAGAAGTACATTGTTGTCCTTGAAAAAGCAAAGTTTTGTACAAGAGTATGTTGGACCCATGCTTTGTTTTTGTTTCTGAGGGTACTTTTCCTTAATTCATGCTTACAAATCCAGCTTAGGCACGGCTAGCTGCTAACCACCATACTTGTTTAACTTCCTTCAAGAACAAGTCAGCATCCTAGCATGATGGCTATACCCTTGACCTCTCCAAGCTACTAAACCTTTTCCTATAAATTAAAATCCATTTGCAACTGTAAAGAGGTGGAAAAATTGAAGAGCAAAAAGCCCTAAATCTTTGCCAAAAATTCCAAGAATCCAGAATTGCAAACACAAATAGAAAACCTGCTAGTTTTTTATTCTTGCATTCAAACCCCAATTTCCCTCAAGTGTTTCTTGACCAAATCATCCATACAGCTCTTGATATACATTTAGAAGTTGTCTTAACTTCTGTTCACAGACTGTAACACGTTCTCCATCAGTCTCTATCTCAAAAAGTCAGAACTTTGCTTTTTATCTGTTCCAGAATTTTCCAGCCATTCATAGCCCAAGTTAAAGGTTGTTCTAGCCTGCTGAGCATACGAGGAAGCTGATCAAAACATTACAAGCATTAAGAACATCTCTCAGCTGCAAGGTAAGCTTCTGCTGACTCTTATCATATTACTTAGGCATTATTAAACTTGCTTGTTCAAAATATAATGTAGACATCCTGATTCTGATTTTGTACACATTCTGAGGTTTCATGTACTTTCTTCCTAATTAGGGAGAATTTCAATTCAGAACTTCCTAAAGAAATTAGGAGTAGCAGATACATGCTTGTTTATGATTTACAGTCTTGACATTTTTTTATGTCTCTGAAACCACGATAGAAACCTGCCACAATTGTTATGTTTGTGTTTTCTATTATGTTGAGAAATGGATAAGTTGCAGATGTTCTGATTAGCATGGAGAAAGAGATGAAGCTCATCATCAGAACTTACTATGTGTTATATGTTTATGCTTTTGCTTCTAGTATCGGATGTACAGCCACCCCAGTGGTAGAAAGCGTACGCATAAGACATTAATGCTAAGGGTCCTGGGTTCTAGTCCCAGAAGCATTTTTTTAGGTCCAATTATTGATATTTTTATCCATTTATCTATCAGACAATGTTCCTAGATCAGAATTTCTAGATAGCCTCACCCAATAGCATTATCACCTCACTCTCTCAAACAACCAGAACTTCTGATTTTCCAGTTATAACTTCTAGATTCCCAGCAACCCCAGAACTTGGTATACCCAGGCTCAGAATTTCTGACTTTCTATTTTCCTACTAACATTTTCTTTCTTGCAGTGTATCATAGCCATAATTTTTTATCCCTCTCATTTCAGCCACGCGCTGATTTGACCCCTTTTCCTCTTATTATTTTATTTTATCTTTAATAATCAAAACACCAAAAATGATTTTATAATCACATACTTTTATTTTATATCCATGTTAAAACCAAAAGATAAAAATATTTTCTTAAGCAAATTTACTTCTTTTCTTAACAAAAACAAAACAAGTCCATTTTACATTTCTTGTACATTATTTCAATATGGTTGTAATAGATAATTAGGACTTTAATTTCTTACAATCCCCATTTCTAAACTTGTACACCCCATCCCCCTAATGATTTAATAGCGTAGGACTTTACTTTTCCATACTTTTATTGCTTTCATATATTTGTTAGTAATTAGGGTGTGTATGGCAAGACATAGAATCAGCAAGTAGCAAATCCTAATTCAAGACAAAACAATGCATATAAATCAAACACACTTGCACCCTTAGGGTAATTCCACTATGTTGCCTTACAAAAATGGCCATGTTATGCATGTGAGGTATCTTAGCAAAAAGCAATCAAAAATACAAGATCATAGTCCCTTGATGACACTATCAAATGTGGCCTTTCAAAATGATCTTAGTCCCTCAAAGAGAATTGCTAAGATATTTCACAATATTGCTATCATGACTATACGATTACTGTTGTACCCTAATATTTGCCCTCTCATTTCTAAAGAATTTCCTCCCAAGATCTCCCATGACATCCAGTTTGCAGCACTAATACATCAACTTGGGTTTGGAATTGGCACAAGGGCAAAATGGTCATTTACACACTAAAAAGTCAAACTTTGACTTTTGGACCAAAATCAAGTTCCAAGAATCATATTTCATTAAGACATATTGGAACATGAAGTTTGTTTCATTAAGAAAATCAAAAGCCAACATTATGTTGAAAAATTCAAATTTCTAATTACTTGGAAATTTTTCTAAGTGTTTAAGAAATATGATAAATTCAGAACTTTTGGCCAGATTTCCACCATGGTGCAAGTTGATTCTGGAAGAACTTCCAACACAAGAGTTGTAGACCTCAACGAGATCTAAAACATTTCATAATAGAACTTCTACTAGAAATGCTGGGATTTCAAGTTATACATCTTCAAAAGGCATGTCATTAAAACTGAAACATTCAGTAAATTCCTGACCTTTCCAAAACAGGATTTGGTTAGAACTTCTGGATCAATTTCCATGTAGGTCCAGTCAGAATTGGCAAGATCAATTCAAAGAGGATTTATAAAGCATGTTATAAGCTTTCTGGAAAGTATGAGAAATCACTCAACATGCTGAAGCAAAGAGATTCAAAGATCAGAGGTTGGATGTTTATTCTAAGATATGATGATGCTGAACTTATGACCCAGAATTAAGCTATGATGCATAATCTCATATTGCAGGATTTCTGGTTTAATAAATCTCATCATCATTTAATGCTCACAACCACTTTTGAGTTTTTATCCAAAGGATTTCCCCACGTGTGAGATAGAAGTACTATTGTTGTCCTTAAAAAGTAAACTTTTGCACAAGTTTATGTTGGGCCCATGCTTTACTTTTGCCTCTGAGGGTACTTTTCCTTAATTCATTCTTACAAATTCAGCTTAGGCACGGCTAAAAGCTGCTAACCACCATACTTATTTAACTTGCTTCAAGAACAAGTCAGCGTCCTAGCATGATGGTTGTACCCTTGACTTCTCCAAGCTACACAATATTTGCCTATAAATTGAACTTCATTGGAAACTGTAAAGAGGTCGAAAAAATTGAAAAGAAAAGCCTTGAAACCTTGTTAAAATCTCCCAAGAACTTAAAGCTGCAGCCTAAATACAAAACCTGCTAGTCTTTGACGTTTCATTCAAATTCCAATTTTCCTAAAGTGTTTCTCGACCAAATTATCAACATAGTTTATGATATACATTTAGAAGTCATCCTAACTTCTGTTTTTATACTGCACTTCCATCTCCACCAATTTCCATTTCAAAATCAAAACTTTGCTTCTTGGCTATTCCAGAATTTTCCAGCCATTCATAGCTCAACTTAAGGGTTGTTATAGCATTTTGAGCACGTGAGAAAGCTGACCAAAACCTCACAAGAGTCAGAATCAGATTCTAGCTCACAGGACATTTTTCAGCTGCAAGGGAAGCTTTTGTTGACTCTCATCATATTACTTAGGCATTGATAGACTTGCATGTTCAAAAATACAATGTAGACATCCTGACTCTGATGTTATACATATTCATAGCTTTTATGCATTTTGTTTAAGAAGAGAGAATTTCAATTCAGAACTTCTTGAGGAAATTAGGATTTAGAATTAGGATCAGCAAAATTCATGCTTACTTCTTATTTACAGTCCTAATATTTTATGTTTCTGTAATTTTGATGGAAACCTGCCATAACTGCTATAGTAGCATTATCTATTCTGTTGAGAAATGATTAAGTTACAGATGTTCTGATTGGCATGGGAAGGGAGATGAAGCTCATCATCAGAACTTATTTTGTGTTATATGCTTATGTTTTTGCTTCTGATCCCGGATGTGTAGCCACCCCAATGGTAGATAGTATGTGCATAATATATTAGTGTTAAGGGTCTTGATTTCCAGCCCCAGAAACAACTTTTTTTATTGTTTATTTCCTCACTTTTTACCCCATTAATTGGACCAGAACTTCTAGATCAATCCCTTTAATTGCTTATCAAAACATTGATCCTAGACCAAAACTTCTAGACATTCTCATCCAACAGCATTGACACTTATTTACCCATCATCAGAATTTCTAGGTGCTCAGCTACATCAGAACTTCCACACTCTCTCAATAACCAGAACTTCTGACCGTCCCTTTTTCTGCTAACATTTTCCTTCTGACTTACAGCGCACCAGAATCAGAGCTTCTTACTTCAGCAATGCGCTGATTCTGATTCTTTTCCCTTATTATTTTTATCATCATTTTATCTGTGATAATCAAAAACACTAAAAATATTTTTATACATCACATACTTTATTTATTTAAAAAAATCAAAAGACAAAAAATATTCTCTTGAGCAAACTTATTTCTTCTCTTGACAAAAAACCAAACAAAATCCTTTTCTTTTCCATTCATACCCTTGTATATCATGCTTTCATTTCTTGTACATTATTTGATATTCAATATGGTTGTAATAGATAATTAGGTTTAATTTCTTGCAATCCCCATTTGTAAATTTGTATACCCTATCCCCCTAATGATGTAATAGCATAGTAATTTTACTTTCCGCAATTTATTGCTTTCATATAAATATTAGTAATTAGGGTTTGTATGGCAAGACTAAAATCAACAAGTAGCAAACCCTAATTCAAGATAAACAAATGCATGAAAATCAAACACTATTCACACATGCACCCTTAGGATAATTCCACTTGTTGCCTTACAAAAATGGTCATGTTATGCATGTGGGATGTCTTAGCAAAAACAATCAAAAATACAAGATCATAGTCCCTCGATAATGCTACAAATGTTTCCTTTCAAATGATATTAGTCCCTCAAAGAGAAATGCTAAGATATCTCACAACATTGCTATCATGGCTATACGATGACCCACACCTGTCCCTTTATATTTAAAGATAAGGCTTTTTACCAATCAATGGTGAGATATAAATATCAAAGGAAGGAAGAAATGAAAAAAAGACTTTTGAGTAGGTGAAAATGTTCTTAGTTGCTTGCTCACTTTCAAAATAAACATCCTTGCTCATTTTCAAAACACACACCAAACACTTTCAAAACATGAAATATTTTCAAAAGTCCAATACTTTGTATACATTTTCGCCTAAACGAGAATCATTACAAAGTTTTCCGAAACGAAGGCGCCTTTTCAAAAATACTTTCAAAAACCACCACAAAGCACATTTTCAAACAAAAGCAAGTGATCTAGCAAGCAACTAAGAGCCCATATATAACTATGGATGAAAAGGTGCTAATACCTTCCCTTTTCATAATCTACCCCCCGAACTCAAGAAATAATCTCAAAGTTATGTCCTGTTCTTTTCAGCCTTTCCTTTTGGATAAAAGAAAAGTCAGTGGCGACTCTTGCTAACCGCAACATTTGCGATAAAACGCAAAACAACCAAGTATGTTCTCCCATCGTATCACCAGAACGGGCGACTCTGCTGGGGATCAACCTAAAAGTGGGGTTACCTTAAGGCTAGATCACCTTTACTTGCTTTCATTGTTTGACTTGTATGCTTTACATTTTGGTTCTTTGTTTGGGCTTAAATCCTCTACCCGGATTTGGGATACCTTATAGGTAAGTAGCAATACGTTATGGAAACTATGCGGGGTAAACCAACATGGTCTAAGCAATAGCTACGTTAGTATGACATATTTGTGGGTACCGGTAGCCCTTGAGTAGTCAAGGAGAATACGGGGCCGCTGAGTGATGTCATGAAGCACTAATTGACTTTTAGAACCTTTACTTGACCAACTTGGCCATTAGGACGTAGTGAGATGACCGAATTTGGTGCAGTCCGAAGTTGGTAGATACTCGATACTACACTCATTGAGGTTTGATTTTTGGGATATTTCAGTCGCCGTGAAAGAGGCTTGCACTGAAACAATGCCCGAGAAGACAAATCAGTGATATTGAGATCCCTTAGAACCCGGTTACTATTTATAGGACAGGTTTGAGCCAACTAAATTTCAAGAGGGTACTTACCTATGAGACTCCACGCAAGCCTAAACCCAAGGACTTGTTTGCCTTGTTTGTATATATTTACTTGTACATAACATCATAAACATCATAATATCATGCTCATTCTCACTAACCATTTCAAGGATTATTGGGATTTATCTTTGTACTGTTTTGTAGGATATCGCTTCTATCTGCAGGAACACTATCCAAGTCAAACTCGTAAAGATTCCTCCTCAACTCAAAGAGTTAGCATCAAGGGTTCCTGAGAATTCTCCATTCTCCGAAAGACATGGTCGCCTCCTAAACTTGGTTACCTCCAATTATGATGAAGATATGATAAATGTGCTCTTCCAATTCTTTGATCCTCTACACCATTGCTTCACTTTTCTCGATTATCAACTTGTGGCAACTTTGGAAGAATTATCTCATCTCTTGAGGATTCTCATTCTCAATCAACTACCCTTCAACGGTACAGAAAGAGATCCAAAACCTGAAGAGATTGCCCAAGCATTACACTTGCAACAATCTGATGTCACAACTAATTGGGAAACAAGGAGTGGTGTCAAAGGTTTCTTAGCCAAGTTCTTATTTGAGAAAGCTCAAGATTGTTGGAACTCCTTGGACTTACAAGATTTTGAAGAAATTTTGGCCCTCCTCATCTATGGGATGGTTTTGTTCCCAAATCTTGACCAACTCATAGATATAAATGCTGTCAAAATCTTCATGTCTCGTAACCCGATGCCTACCTTGTTAGGAGATATCCTTCATTCTTTTCATTCTCGCACTATGAGAAAGAGAGAAATCCTCATGTGTTGCACTCCTCTCTTGTCAAGATGGTTTATTTCACATCTTCCCCGATCTATGTTGAAGAACGATCAAGGTTCAAGATGGTCCCATAGGTTGATGATGCTAAGACATTTAGATGTTCATTAGTGTTCCTGATCTTTGGAGAACGTTACTATCATCAACCGTTGTGGTGAATTCCCTAATGTCCTGTTACTTGGAATTAGAGGAGGTATCACTTACAACCCTTGCGTAGCCTTACGACAGTTTGGTTATGCCCGAAGGGATGGTCCACATGAGATGCTCATTCAAGGAGCGGTATTCGACTATGAAAGCGATGATCAAAGCTGTCGTCAGAGGTTTATCCGAGCTTGGAGGATGGTAAGCAAGATGGATAGTAAGACGCTGGGACACAAGAATTCCATTCCCCTTGAGCCTTACCTTAAGTGGGTACGATCTCGTGCTCAGAAACTTGTGATGCCTTATCCCTCCATCTTACCAGTTATCATGGAGCCTATGGTCGAAGGAGATGTTCCCTACACTATCCTCCACCCCAACATGCCAACTTCTATCGAAGAATTGCAAAAAGGATGGATTCAGCTTAAGGAAGAACAAGATACTTTCGAGGCTCAATTCTATGCTAGTGAGAAGAGGGTCTTGGAGCTTACGAAACAGCTACAAGAAGAGTAAAGTGTGAACACCTACCTTGCGCCGAAGAGGATGCGTTCAGTCTTTTTATCTTAGAGAGTTATTTTATAAGCCCAAGAGGCATGTTGTAATCTTTTCAAGTTAATTAATGAAAATTAACGTGTGTTCACTCTTTTGTTTATACAAACTTAAATTTAATAAATCCGTGAAATCATTTGCATGTACATATTCCATGCATCATAACATGACAGGTTTTCGCATAATAAGTTTCCTTATCTTTCTGCTGTTTATTTCGGCAAGATGGATCTAGAGAAAAATGTGAAGGTCCTCCAGGAACAAAACTCTCAATTCCAAGAGACTCTACTGGCCCTAGCCAAGGGGAAGCAAGATATGATGGCATTGTTGGCAATTAAGAAGAAGCCCAAGAAGAAATCTCTACTCAACATGGGTAGAAGGTTCAAGGAGACAGTCCGTCAGATCCCAGTAGGAGAAGATTCATCTGAAGAAGACGAGAACTAGATTGGTGAAGTCAAGAGTACTCAGGATGACTATATTAATTATCGAGCATCTGATGATGATTATTTCGACGAGCAGTATCCACCCGCCGATATCAAGTATAAGTGGTTAGAAGACGGATTGAAAGTTGTTGAAATCCAAGTCGTCCCCGATTTAGATTTTGATGATTTGGGTTTTATCTTTGGGGTTGTCATTCCCCACAAATTCAAAATACCAATATTTGCAAAGTACAATGGAGTTTCTTGTCCAAAACTTCATCTGAAATCCTATGTGCACAAGATACAGCCGCACACTACTGATAAGAAACTATGGGTTAACTTTTTCTAAGATAGCTTGGCCGGAATGTAACTTGAATGGTTTTATCAGTTAGATGGTTCCCGTATCAATACCTGGGAAGATTTAGCTACCGTATTCTACCATCAATACCAGTATAATGCTGACTTCGCGCCAACAAGAGTTCAGTTGCAAGATATGACCATGGGGAAGAATGAAGGATTTAAGGAGTATGCATAAAAGTGGAGAGACCTTGCTAGTAGGGTTCAACCACCCTTGACTGATAGAGAGCACATTGACATGTTTATGGGCATTTTATCCGGTCCATTCTTTAACTTGTTGGTAGGCTGTTTCTCCTCTGGATTCACCGAGTTAGTCTTAACTGGTGAAAGAGTTGAAAGCGGCATCAAAAGTGGAAAGATCTCTATGGCGTCTTCCTCCACTTCAAATCCTGTCAAGAAACCTTTTGTTGCAAAGAAGTAAATCAATGATGTGTACGGGGCGAGGGCCCGTACTAAGAAGAATGATCATCTGTCTGTTAGTGCTGTCCAAATCTCCAATCCAACTCCTACTCCAAGACCATCTGCTAATCATCAATGTTTTGAAACTCCGAGAAGACAATTTACGAGGTTAGGCATGTCACTGTCTCAAGCCCTTCAACATTTACTAAAGGCTAATTTAGTGACATTGCGTGATCCACCTACCAACCCAGATACCTCTTCGCTAAAGTATAATTCGAACGCTAAATGTGCTTACCACTCAAGCAGCCCCGGGCACCAGACTGACCAGTGCTGGGCCTTGAAGAATAAAATCTAGGATTTGATTGATAACAAGACTATTGAGTTTGATCCTCCTCCAACTCCGAATGTAATCACCGCACCTATGTCGAAGCATGACAAGGGTGTTAATGTTGTTGAAGATACAATCTTTGTTGCCTCTGTTGAAGAATTGACTACTCCACTGAATATCATCAAAAAGAACCTGCTGAAAGCTGGGATTTTCCCTGGCTGTGTAAAAGACTGTGTTTGCTGTAGCCAATAACTCAATGTATGTGAAGGGATGAAGAAAGGCATGCAACGCCTGATGGATAGCCATAAAATTCTATTTGAGAAGACTCCGCTTTCCAAAAGTTTGATTAACAAATGTGAAAACCTTTCCATTATTACCATCTCAAACAAGCCTCTTAGGATCACCTCCAAAGGTCCTATTAGGATTTCAAATGAACCCATTGTTGCTCCCTTAATAATTACCAATCCCTGACCAATTCCCTACTCTTCAAACAAGGCAGTACCATGGGATTATGGTGTTGAGGTGTTCTATCATGGGATTAAACAAGATGCTTGGATCGAAGAAGAAAAAGCTAATGATGTTGATAACATAACTGGCTCAAGTATGGTAACTCGATCTGGAAGAATATTTTCACCCAATATCTCACCACCAGTGGTTATAAAGGTGCCCATCCGCATTACTACTGCCAAACCAAGTACCGATACAAGGGGGAAGGAGAAAGTTGTTGAGCCGACCATAACAGAAATACCCGCAAAGGGCGTTGCTGATGAAGAAGCCTCCGCTCGTGAGATGTATGAGATCTTGAAGATAATAAAAAGGAGCGACTTCAAGATTGTGGAACAGTTGGGGTAAACCCCTTCTAATATTTCGATGTTGTCATTACTACTCTGTTTTGATGCCCATGCTCGGATATTAATCAAATTCCTGAAAAAGGCTCATATCCCTCATGAGACAACAACAAACCAATTTGAGAATTGTGTGGCTAGCCTGACACATGATAATGGCTTGGGATTTTCAGATGCTGACCTAACACCGCTTGAGAAGAATCACAATAAAGCTCTACATGTTTCTGTCGAGTGTAAAGGGACTACCTTAGCACATGTGCTAGTCGACACGGTTTCTCTGAATGTATTACCCAAGGGGGCGTTAGACCATCTAGACTGTGAAGGTTTAGTCTTGAAGCCAAGTGATATCATTATAAGGGAATTTGATGGATCAAAGAGGACAGTTCATGGGGAAGTAGATCTTCAAAACAAAGTTGGCTCCCAAATCTTCAACTCCACCTTCTACATTATGGATATTCGTCCTGCCTATTCTTGTCTGTTAGGTCGCCCGTGGATCCATAAAGTTGGGGCAGTAACCTCAACTCTCCATCAGAAACTCAAATATCCAGTCAAGGGAAGAATAGTCACCGTCTGTGGAGAAGAAGAGTTTATGGTAAGCCACCTTAACTTGTTCAAATACATAGAGATGGATGGAGAATTCATTGAGACCCTGTGTCAAGCCTTTGAAGTCGTTCCACCAATGGTTGCCGCTACCAAATGTTCCTATGATGAGTCCAAAATTGTTAAAGTTATACCGAAGATGGTTGCAGTCAAAGATGCTCGTGCTGCAATTGAAGAAGGAAACTATGATACTTGGGGGAAACTCCTTGATACCCCATTCAAAGCAGACAAGTTTGGTTTGGGCTTCACCGTCAAAGCTCAGAAGGAAGTGAGGCGTGCCCATGCAGGAAAGCCACCTCTCGGTATTGGAAGCCATGAAGTCAATACTATGGTTGATTCTGATGAAGAAGTTGCGTTTGAAGATTAGGTGTATCCTACAACAACGGAGCTGAAGAATTGGCATGCAAAGGACTTCGTGCCCATCTCCTTCATTGAGGAGTAATCTACTTGTTATTGCTTTTCTTTCAACTCAAGAACATTTTGTCTGTAATATGAAACAATGACTTTTAAGCCATGTGCCTGGCCCGGGGCACTTTGCTCCATTTGTCAAGGGTTTTATTTATGTTCATCTAATTATATGATCATTCAATACAAATCATTGGACTCTTTTTAATTCAAATCTTTATGCTCATTATCTTTCTTTACTTTCTTACATTTTTCAAAATAGCCATGTATCTTACATGCACACACACACACTCTTGCAGGTCCTCATCCACTCTACATCCTATTGCCAATGACTCTACTATTACCGACTATGACTTTGAATGTCTAATTAACCAAGCCGAAGATGAAGGCGAGGAAGATTGTGATATACTGGGAGAATTAGCCAAGCTTCTATTACAAGAGGAAAAAGCTACTCATCCACACGAAGAGTCAGTTGAAGTCATCAATCTGGGTACTGAGGAAGATAAGAAGGAAATCAAGATCGGTGCTAACTTAGAAGACAGTGTCCAGAGAAGGTTGGTTCAGATGTTGCATAATTATATGGAAATATTTGCTTGGTCTTATGAAGATATGCCAAGGTTGGATACCGACATCGTAGTTCACCGTCTTTCGATGAAAGAAGACTATCCTCCCGTAAAATAAAAGGTTCGTCGCATGAGGCCTAATATGTATGAGAAGATAAAAGATGAAGTAATGAAACAGTTTGATGCAGGGTTCCTAGCTGTGACATCCTATCCCCAATGGGTTTCCAATGTGGTGCCAGTTCTGAAAAAGGACGGAAAAGTTCGCATGTGCATAGACTAAAGGGATCTGACTAGGGCAAGCCCCAAGGATGATTTCCCTCTACCACACATTGACGTCTTGGTCGATAATACTACTCATAATAAATTATTCTCATTCATGGATGGTTTCTAAGGCTATAATCAAATAAAGATGGCTCCCAAAGACATGGATAAGACTACTTTCGTTATACAATGGGGCACCTTTTGTTACAAGGTCATGTTGTTCAGATTGAAGAATGCAGGGACAACATATCAAAGAGCTATGGTAGCTTTGTTTCATGACATGATTCATCATGAAATAGAGGTCTATGTGGATGATATGATTGCTAGATCACAAACTGAAGAGGAACATCTCGATCACCTGTACAAATTATTCGAGAGGCTGAAGAAGTACAAATTGAGGTTGAACCCTAACAAGTGCATCTTTGGAGTACGATCTGGAAAGCTTCTAGGTTTTATTGTCAGCAATAAAGGAATTGAAGTTGATCCTACCAAGGTAAAGTCCACCCAAGAAATTTTAGTCCATCATTCTGAAAAGGAAGTTAAAGGATTCTTGGGGCGTCTCAATTACATTGCTTGCTTCATATCACACTTGACTGTTACTTGTGAGCCAATCTTCAAACTCTTGAAGAAAGACCAGGTAGTCAGATGGAATAATGAGTGCCAAGATGCCATCAACAAAATCAAAGAATACCTACAAGAACCTCCTATTCTCATGCCTCCAGTTGAAGGAAGACCCTTGATCATGTGCCTGACAGTACTAGAGAATTCTATGGGGTGTGTTTTGAGCTAACATGACGAGTCTGGCAGAAAAGAGCATGTTATTTATTACCTGAGCAAAAAGTTTACCGACTGTGAAACTAGATATTCACTGCTCGAGAAAACTTGTTACGCTCTGGCATGGGCTTCTCGCCGGCTAAGACAGTATATGTTGACTCATACCACTCTGTTGATTTCTAAAATGGACCCAATCAAGTACATTTTCGAGAAACCTGCCCTTTTCGGATGGATAGCCAAATGGAAAATGATCTTGATTGAGTACAACATTCAATACACTACACAAAAGGCCATCAAAGGAAGCGTACTAGCAGATCATTTGGCTCATCAAGCTGTGGATGATTATCAATCCATGAACTTCGACTTCCCTGATGAGAATATCATTCTGGTGACCGACTGTGCAAAACCTGGACCATATGACGGACCTGAACAAGGATCCTGATGGACTATGGTCTTCGACGGGGCTTCCAACGCCTTGGATAACGGAGTTGGTGTTGGAATCATCTCTCCTGAAGGTTTCCACACTCCTTTTACTGCCAGATTATGCTTCGATGGCACGAACAATATGGCTGAGTACGAAGCGTGCATTTTGGGTCTAAAAGCCTCCATTGACTTGAGGATCAAGCATTTGAATGTGTTTGGGGATTCCGCTCTAGTGATCAGCCAAGTAAAAGGAGATTGGGACACTAAGCACCCTAATCTCATCCCTTACAAGGAACTTGTGCTATCCCTGATTCCCTACTTCGAAGAGATCACATTTGAGCACTTCCCTAGGGAAGAGATCAGTTAGCTGACACATTGGAAACCATGTCTTCAATGTTCAAGGTCAGATGGGACAACGAAGCCCCTATGATTACAATTGAAAGATTCTATGAACCTGCACACTTTTTTTGAGCTTGACACTGACACAGAAAAGCCATGGTACCATGAGGTGAAGAGATATCTAGAAGCGCAAGAGTGTCCCGAGGGATCATCCATCAATGACACAAAATTCTTAGGAAGATTTGCAGCCAAATTCTTCCAAAGTAACGGGATATTGTACAAGCTCAACCATGAATCTACTCTACTCCCAATGTGTGGATAAGAAGGAGGCAGGGGAAATTATGGAAGACATGCACAATGGTCTCTTTAGGACTCACTCAAGCGGACATACGATGACCAAGAAAATCTTAAGAGCTGGCTACTATTGGTCAACAATGGAGATTGATTGCCATCAACATTAAAGAACTTGTCACAAATGCCAAATTTATGCTGACAAGGTCCATGTGCCTCCTATCCCTCTGAACATCATGACCACTCAGTGGCCATTTGCAATGTGGGGCATTGATTGATTGGAGAAATCAAGCCAACCGCTTCCAATGGACATCGCTTCATTTTGGTCGCTATTGATTATTTCACCAAGTGGGTCGAAGCCGCCTCTTTTGCCTCAGTCACCAAGAATGTGGTAGCCAGATTCATCAAACACAACCTCATTTTCCGTTATGGTATCCCCAAAAGGATCATCACCGACAATGGGACTAACCTCAACAATGTTATGATTACTGAGCTTTGCACTCAGTTTAAGATCAAGTATCACAATTCTTCTCCATATAGACCGAAAATGAATGGTTCGGTCGAAGCGGCCAACAAAAACATCAAGAAGATTTTGTAGAAAATGGTAGTAACCTATAAGGATTTGCATGAGATGTTGTCGTTTGCTCTACATGGATATTGCACTTCAGCTAGAACATCAACTGGGGTAACTCCTTTTTCCTTAGTCTATGGCATGGAAGCTATTTTGTCAGTGGAAGTTCAGATTCCCTCACTAAGGATTATGAATGAAGCAGGTTTAGGCAAAGACGAGTGGATTCAGATGAGATTGAATCAGCTGAACTTGACCGACAAAAAATGATTGGCTGATGTTTGTCATGGTCAAACGTACCAAAAACGTATGATCAAGGCTTTCAACAAAAAGATCAAGCCTCGAGTATATCAAGCTGGCGACTTGGTGATAAAGTGCATCATTCTACCACAAGGAGACCCAAGAGGCAAATGGACTCCCACGTACGAAGGGCCATTTGTTGTCAAGAGAGTTTTCTCTGGCGGTGCCATAATGCTGACTACCATGGATGGTGAAGACTTCCCACATCCCATAAACGCGGACATAGTTAAAAAATATTATGCATAAGAGACCCGTTAGGTCGACACACCTAGGAAAAATAAAGGCATCCCGACAAACCAAAAGGTTTGGGGAAAAATTAGGGATATATGCAAAAGATTGTACACCCGGCAAGTTAAAAACCCGAAAGGGCGATTTGGGCAAAAATGGGTATCCTGGTGGGCTGAAAACCCAAAAGGGTGGTCCAGGAAAAAGTTAAGGATTGAAAGCCTATGACTATGTCCCGTGGAAATACCACAATCAATTTTATCACCAAGGTCCGAGTTTAAATGGTCCAAGATCAATCTAATCAACTTCTGTCAACAACAAGGGGCATTCGAAGACATTGGGGCAATAGTAGAGTTAGAATGTAATGAGATCATTTCCACATGGCTATTTGTTTTTGTTTTCAATTTTGTTTTCCTTTAGACGATTTCCTCTTACTAGGATCTCCGCCTCTTTGTACAAAAACGCATATTCATGGGCAAAATATCAATACAAATATACTTTGAAGTGCAAAATTTCTATTTTGTTTTGAATGCAAAGTGGTCCAATGACTAAAATTTAACGAACATATGCATATGAACATAATTAAAACTATTTGGCACATGTGTCCTGCTAAGAAGCAACAAACATCTCTTTAATTTATATGGAATATCCCCACAAAGTTATTTCATTAGCATTATCCTCACAAGATCGGCTACGATAAACAAATCCTCAACAAAGTTACCCATAAAGTCTCTTTGCATAGGTCGATCTCCAGCCAGAGTCTCAATCTCTTGGCATCTCTCTCCCCATCTAAATTGGTCCTACAAGTAGAAGCCTTGTGGATCTCTTCCTTAAAATACTCACTTCGTCAGCAGTTCATCGAGTATTCATCAATAGGGTTTATTTCCCCAACAGGGTTTATTTCCCCGACAAACAACGAGTAGCATAACTCCCCAGCCAAGTTCAAATTCCCCTGGTATAGTCTATCTTCCCCAGCTAAATCTGTTATCCCCAACTAAGTGTATCCTTCCCAAGCTGAGTATATCCTCCCTAAGCTGAGTATATCCTCCACGACTGAGTCTATATTCCCCAGCTTGAGTTTACCTTTCAGACTATTGCAAATCATAGGGCCACAACCCCTAATCCCCGGTAAAGTCATCAACAAAACATTTACTATCTCCAAAAGATACTATGAAGACTGGACCCAACCAGATATTAGTACAAATTTCAAACTACTATGAAGCCTGGACCCAACCAGATAGTAGTCAACTTCTCAAGTCACTATATAGCATGGAACCGACCAGATAATAGTGTAACCTTTCAACTAACTATGAAGACTGGATCCTACCAGATAATAGTTAACTTCAAAAGATACTATGAAACCTAGACCCAACCAGATAATAGTTTAACTCTTCAAAATATAGAAGAACCTGGACTCAACCAGACCAAGGTTTAACTTCTTTTCCCCAGCAGAGTTTGCCTCTACCCCAATAAGTTGTTGTGAAGCCTGGATCCGACCACATAGCAATTACCCTCAAAAATTCGTTGTGAAACCTGGAACCCGACCAGATAACAATTAAATCTCCAAATAGTTTATTGTGAAACCTGGACTCGACCAGATAACAATTAACCTCATCCACCTCAGAAATCTGCAAAGCCTGGACCCGACCAGATGTCAGTTTTCAAGCAAGTTATTATGAAGTCTGGAACCCGACACGATAACAACTAACTACGATCCCCAGAGAGACACTATGAAGCCTGGAACCGACCAGATAATAATACAACTTTCCAAAAACCATAAAACCTGGACCCGGTCAGATAGTAGTTACCACTTCAAGGTACTGCAAAGCCTGGATCCGACCAGATAACAATTAACTTCCGTATCCCCAGCAAGTTGTTGTGAAGCCTGGATCCAACCAGATAACTATTCAATTTTAAGAAATTTTCTGCAAAGCCTGGAATTCGGCCAGATGACAGTTAATTTATCTCTTCCCCAGTAAGTTACCGAGAAGCCCGGGACCTGACCAGATAGCAGTTGAGTTCCTCATTCTTAGCAAGTTGTGAATCCTAGATCCGACCAGATAACAACTGACATTCAAGATATATTCCCTAGCGGAAACATCCTTTCAACAAAGTTTGAAGATATGTATATTCTTCATCCCCAACGGCAATTAGGGATTCAACCCCCAAGAATTTCCTCAGCAGCAGTCAGGGATTTATTTTCCCTGACAAAAACATACATCTCAAATTCATACATCATAGCATGTACATACAAAATGCATTTAGCATAATACCACATCTGGTGAACATCATGCATACATCTACATTTTACTAACTCTTTTTCTCACAGGTAAAATATCAAGTTTTAGTATAAATCAACAAGAAATTTGTGTTGATACTTCTTCCAGTGTTTACCAACATTCCTCCAAATGGCATCTATAAGCCCATTCATAACCCATCTTCGAGTGAAAATTTCTAGGCACTATAGTGTTCAATCATTTTTCACCTTTAAGTCACGAATGTCGGATCCGCCAATCTAACTCTTCAGGTTTAAGAAGATTGAACAGGGGCAGCTATTGTACCCCAAAAATTGCCCTCTCATTTCGCAAGAATTTCCTCCCAAGATCTCCCATGACATCCAGTTTGCAGCACTAATACATCAACTTGGGTTTGGAATTGGCACAAGGGCAAAATGGTCATTTACACACTAAAAAGTTAAACTTTGACTTTTGGACCAAAATCAAGTTCCAATAATCATATTTCATTAAGACATATTGGAATAAGAAGTTTGTTTCATTAAGAAAATCAAAAGTCAAGATTATGTTGAAAAATTCAAATTTCTAAGTACTTGGAATTTTTTCTAAGTGTTTAAGAAATATGATAAATTCAAAACTTCTGGCCAGATTTCCACCATGATGCAAGTTTATTCTGGAAGAATTTCCAACACAAGAGTTGTAGACTTCAATAAGATCTAAAACATTGCAGAACAAAACTTCTTCTAGAAATGCTGAGATTTCAAGTTATACATCTTCAAAAGGGATGTCATTAAAACTGAAACATTCAGTAAATTCTGGACCTTTCCAAAACAGGATTTGGTTAGAACTTCTGGATCAATTTTCATGTAGGTCCAGTCATAATTGGCAAGAGCAATTCAAATAGGATTTATAAAGTGTGTTATAAGCTTTCTGGAAAGTCTGAGAAATCACTCAGAACATGCTGAAGCAAAGAGATTCAAAGATCAGAGGTTGGATGTTTATTCTAAGATACGCTGATGTTGAACTTCTGACCCAGAATTAAGCTATGATTTATAATCTCATATTGCAGGATTTCTGGTTTGATAAATCTCATCATCATTTAATGCTCATAACCACTTTTGAGTTTTTATACAAAGGATTTCCCCACGTGTGAGATAGAAGTACTATTGTTTTCCTTGAAAAGCAAACTTTTGCACAAGTTTATGTTGGGCCCATGCTTTCCTTTAGCCTATGAGGGTACTTTTTCTTAATTCATGCTTTCAAATCCAGCTTAGGCACGGCTAAAAGTTGCTAACCACCATACTTGTTTAACTTGCTTCAAGAACAAGTCAGCGCCCTAGTATGATGGTTGTACCCTTGACTTCTCCAAGCTACAAAATATTTGCCTATAAATTGAACTTCATTGGCAACTGTAAAGAGGTTGAAAAAATTGAAAATAAAATCCTTAAAACCTTGTTAAAATCTCCCAAGAACTTAAAGTTGCAGCCTAAATACAAAACCTGCTAGTCTTTGACTTTTGGATTCAAATTCCAATTTTCCTCAAGTGTTTCTCAACCAAATCATCAAAATAGTTTCTGATATACATTTAGAAGTCATCCTAACTTTTGTTTTCATACTGCACTTCCATCTCCAACAATTTCCATTTCAAAATCAAAACTTTGCTTCTTGGATATTCCAGAATTTTACAGCCATTCATAGCTCAACTTAAGGGTTGTTCTAGCTTTCTAAGCACGTGAGAAAGCTGACCAGAACATCACAGCAGTCAAAATCAGATTCTAGCTCACAAGACATTTTTTAGCTGCAAGGTAAGCCTCTGTTGACTCTCATCATATTACTTAGGCATTGATAGACTTTCATGTTCAAAAATACAATGTAGACATCCTGACTCGGATGTTATACATATTCATAGCTTTTATGTATTTTGTTTAAGTAGAGATAATTTCAATTCAGAACTTCTTGAGGAAATTAGGATTTATAATTAGGATCAGCAAAATTCATGCTTACTTCTGATTTACAATCCTAATATTTTATGTTTCTGAAATCATAATGGAAACATGCCATAATTGCTATAGTTGCATTATCTATTCTGTTGAGAAATGATTAAGTTGCAGATGTTCTGATTGGCATGGGAAGGAAGATGAAGCTCATCATCAGAACTTATTTTCTGTTATATGCTTATGTTTTTGCTTATGATCCCGGATGTGTAGCCACCCTAGTGGTAAATAGTATGTACGTAAGACATTAGTGTTAAGGGTCTTGAGTTCTAGCCCCAGAAACAACTTTTTTTATTGTGTATTTCCTGACTTTTTACCCTATTAATTCGACCAGAACTTCTAGATCAATCCCTTTAATTACTTATCAAAACATTGATCCTGGACCAAAACTTCTTGACATTCCCATCCAACAACATTGACACTTATTTACCCATCATCAGAATTTCTAGGTTCCCAACTACATCAGAACTTCCACACTCTCACAATAACCAGAACTTCTGACCGTCCCTTTTTCTGCTAACATTTTCCTTCTGACTTACAGCGCACCAGAGTCAGAGCTTCTTACTTCAGCAACGTGCTGATTCTGATTATTTTCCCTTATTATTTTATCATAATTTTATATGTGGTAATCAAAAACACTAAAAATATTTGTATACATATCATACTTTATTTCTTTAAAAAATCAAAAGACAAAAAATATTCTCTTGAGCAAACTTATTTCCTCTCTTGACAAAAAACCAAACAAAATCCTTTTCTTTTCCATTCATACCCTTGTATATCATGCTTTCATTTCTTGTACATTATTCGATATTCAATATGGTTGTAATAGATAATTAGGTTTAATTTCTTGCAATCCCCATTTGTAAATTTGTATACCCTATCCCCCTAATGATGTAATAGCATATTAATTTTACTTTCCGCAATTTATCGCTTTCATGTAAATATTAGTAGTTAGGGTTTGTATGGCAAGACTAAAATCAACAAGTAGCAAACCCTAATTCAAGATAAACAAATGCATTGAAATCAAACACTATTCACACGTGCACCCTTAGGTTAATTCCACTTGTTTCCTTACAAAAATGGTCATGTTATGCATGTGGGATGTCTTAGTAAAAACAATCAAAAATACAAGATCATAATCCCTTGATGACGCTATGAATGTTGCCTTTCAAATGATCTTAGTCCCTCAAAGAGAAATGCTAAGATATCTCACAACATTGCTATCATGGCTATACGATGACCCACGCTCGTCCCTTTATATCCAAAGATAAGGCTTTTTACCAATCAATGCTGAGATAGCAATTTCAAAGGAAGGAAGAAATGAACAAAAGACTTTTGAGTAGGTGGAAGCGTTCTTAGTTGCTTGCTCACTTTCAAAACAAACATCCTTGCTCATTTTAAAAACACACACTAAACACTTTCAAAACATGAAATATTTTCAAAAGTCCAACACTTTGTATACATTTTCGCCGAAACGAGAATCATTACAAAGTTTGCCTAAATGAAGGCGCCTTTTCAAAAATACTTCAAAAACCACCATAAAGCACATTTTCAAACAAAAGCAAGTGATCTAGAAAGCAACTAAGAGCCCATAGATAAAAATGGATGAAAAGGGTGCTAATACCTTCCCTTTTCATAATCTACCCCCCGAACTCAAGAAATAATCTCTAAGGTCTTTCCTGTTCTTTTCAGCCTTTCCTTTTGGATAAAAGAAAAGTCGGTGGCGACTCTTGCTAACCGCAACATTTGCAATAAAATGCAAAACAACCAAGTCAGTTCTCCCACCGTATCACAATGACCCACGCCCATCCCTTTACATCCAAAGATAAGGCTTCTTACCAAATCAATGGTAAGATAGCAATATCAAAGGAAAGGAAGAAATGAACAAAGACTTTTGAGTAGGTAGATTGTTCCTAGTTGCTTGCTCAATTTCAAATCAAACATTCTTGCTTATTTTCAAAACAAACACCAACACATTCAAAAACACTTTCAAAACATTTTCCAAACATGAAACATTTTCAAAAGCTCAACACTTTGTATAAGTTCTTACGAATGAGAACTATTACAAAGTTTGCGTAAACAAAGGCGCCTTTTCAAAATACTTTCAAAAACCACACAAAGAATATTTACAAACAAAAGCAAGTGATCTAGCAAGCAACTAAGAGCCCATAGATGACTATGGATGAAAAGGGTGCTAACACCTTCCCTTTTCATAATCTACCCCTCGAACTCAAGAAATAATCTCAAAGGTCTTTCCTGTTCTTTTCAGACTTTCCTTTTGCATAAAATAAAAGCCAGTGGCTACTCTTGCTAACCACAACATTTCCGATAAAACGCAAAACACCCAAGTCAATTCTCCCACCGTATCACACATGGTATCTTATGGCCAAAAATAGGGTTTGTTTTATATTTAAGTATCTTCAATCGCGTCGACACGTAGATTTCAACCTTCATATCTCTGAATAGAAGACACTTAAATAAGGGCAGCTATTGTACCCCAATTTTCCCCCCTAAGATCCCTTCATCATATCATCTAAATTCAATCACAACAAGATCACGTTAGGGTTTGGTTATTCTCCCTATCTTTAGATTTTGCTCTAGGAGGAATAACCAAGCACCTTGACTTGTATTTTAAGATCATTTATGTTTTGTGTTTATTATCCTTTAACTAATAAATGCAATGAGTGTTTGACCCAGTTGTTAATGATGTAGGTGAAAGCACAATGCATTCCATCAAGATTGTTATAGGGATTCATGAGTTCATTTTTGTGCCTTCCTCAACAAAGCTTCACTAAGGCTCAAGCCTCATAATTAAAGATGTTTTGAAGTAATGTCATGAAAAATCCTTTTATGGTTCATCATGACTCAAGTTGTCAAATTTAGTTCAAAAGTACAAGGGTTGATTGAAGAAGTTTGACTCAAATGTACAAGTCTTTGATTTCAATGATCACAAGTGTGTATCTACTTCAATTCCCAAGATTTGGAAGTGGTTTTAGTTGAAAAGTTTTCTACATATCATACTCAAAAACTTATAATCATATAACAAAGATATTTGTGCAAGAAGGTTGGTCAAAATTGCAAAGGTTTCCCAAAGCATTTTCTTGCTCTAGGAGTTAGGGTTTTGAACTTCAAAAGGGTATATCTTGCTCATCTTTTGGGATTTTTGAATGATTCCAAAGACATATACTTACTAAAAGGTTTTTTAACAAATCAATTCAAAAGTTTCAAGGAAATTTTGTATGGAAGAAACTTGATGGTGAAGAAAGACTACAAGTCCTCTAGATGAACCCTCAATTTCCATTGTGTGACTTCAAGTGATCATAACTTGATCAATTTTTATCCCCTTGAGTCCACTATTTTTCCATAATGATATTAATAAGGTGAAATTTAACTCTTCTTTTGTTTGCAAAGCTTGAAAATTGATGGAAGATGCCTCAAGAATGTAAAATATTATAGGTCATCTCATGAATTTCCACAAATTTTGCAAGACCATAACTTTTTCAATACTTGGTATTTTTGAGTGATCCAAGTTCCACAATTCTCTTTAAGAAGTATATTTAAAGCTATCATCATTGATTAAGGCAAATCTTTGGATGAAAGTCTTGTTTCAGCTTAAAACATTATAGGTAACTTTTGAAGGAAAATTTGAAATTTTTCTAAGTACAAAAAGTCAACCTCTTTTTTCCAACTTTGACTCAGCATAACTTCTTGCTCAAGCATCCATTTGGATCCATTCTTTGCATATTGTAAAGCTTGTAACTTACTCTTTCTAAAGCTTCAAGAATCACGCTCTAAGACCCCTTGAATTGAAAATGCCATTGGTTCAAAAACAGTATCTTGAAACCTAAGTTTCCTCCCAAGTCAGTTTTGGAAATTCACAAATATGGATTCTAATCACCAATTTTGCGCACATTTTGCTTCTAATCATGTTTAGCAACTTTCCAAAAGCGTTTAGCATCATAAAACGCATGATTTGGATGAGTTTTGATGCAAAACAAGTCACACATTCCTCATGTTGCAGGTCCACACGAATTCACTTAATTACACCCTCATTCACACGCTTAAGCATTGCTTCATCCTCTCCTATAAATAAGATGCATATCCCACCTATTTTCACAAGCTTTTGATAGCCAATTAACCTCTGTTCAGATCCTACACAAACTCTGAATTTAAATTTCTGATTTCTTACATTCTCACCTTCAAACACCAAAAGCTCCATTCAGTTAGCTTCATTGAACTTCTCTGAAGCTAACCATACAATTATCCTCAAGAATCGTGACCTATATTGATCTACAGAAATCATGTTTTAGAGAAAATTCTCACTACTTCGTTCAGGTAGATTTCTTGGCCAAATTGATCCAAATAAAGGACTAATCTACTCTCTGTATCCTTCTGATCCTCGTGCTCTTTATAATTTGCAATTTCATTGAGATTTGAGTGAGATATCCCAGATTTTCGTACTCGCTATTTTTTCTGGTTTTCTTTAAACACAGCCTTGCATAGTTTATATAAATTTGGCATGATGGTACCATTAGAATCGTCTTGAAGAGACGAATCTAATGGTACCGGGCTGGTTTGCTAATTTTACAGTTTATGAGATACGATTTGGGATGGCTGGAGGTTGAAGACGATGACATGTCCGTCTTCAACCAATGACATGTAGCCACGTTATTTTTATGAAACAAATGTAGTATGCTTACATTGCCATATGCGTGCCTCAGGAGCCCTAGAATCTGATTACTTTAGTGAGTCAGACTCCATCCAACGTGACACGTTTTAAGTTGTTTTATTTTTAAAATAAATGATCAGGTGTGATATCCAATAAAGTCTATGACATGCACAGCGTGCCAGATCCGTTGGATCTGTTTACTAACGCATTTTGATAATGATCAGATGACCCATATTTTTTTAGTTTATTATTTTATTTCTGATTTTTTACATTTAATTGTTTTAAACTTCAAAAATTCATAGAAAATTCATTTTAACTCCAAAAAATATGAAAAATTATAGAAAATATTTTTGATTTTTCTCTTTCTGATTTTTATTTTTTCACAATTTTATTTTGTGTTTTGATATTTATTATAATTTTTCACTTTATTTGAATTTTTTAAATGTTTAAAAATACCTTTATTCATTTTTAAATTCTAAAAAAAATAGGGAAGGATCCAATGATATTTTGACAAATATTGGTGACCTCATTTATTTTTTATTTCTGATTTTACTATTTTTCTTTATTTTTGGTTTATTTCTTCTATTTCTTTTAATTTTAAAAATAGTTTCTGACTTTAAAAAATTACCAAAAATTCCATAAAAATATTTGAGTTCATTTCTAATTTTTCTATGGTCTTATTTATTTTTTATTGATTAATTTGAACATAGTTGCTATTTTTCTCTCTTATTTTCATTTTTAATCATTTTAAAAAAATCTCTTCTTTTATTTTAAATACAATTTTATTTCCATATATATTCTGGTTGATCTTGGATTCAAATTTGGATCATGAACTTTATTAACATCATTGGATCCATGGTGTTGAGTCTAGCTCCATAAAAATGGATGAATGATTTTTATAATAGTTTGATTAAATTTTTGGTTCAAATGTGGTTTATTTATTTCCCTTTCCCTCTTCATCTTATCCAATTCTTATTGTACTAAATGTTGTTGGAGCATGATTTATATATCATGTCTCAAAACATGAGGTGCATAGATTTCTATTGACGGGCCTCAAAATATGTGCGACTTTTATATAAGTCCACTTACGATTGCTTAACATGGCGCTAAATTTTGTCCCGATTTGAGAAAATGATCATTGTGGCCCAAACCTATGTTTCAAAGGCCAAGTATGTTAATTTTAACCCTTTGATCTAATAATCTTGAGATCCATTGTTAGGAGGCTTTGGTTCTATCAATCCTCTAATGGAACTTCATCAATTTTGGTTAAAGTGGATCACTTAAACATCATTGATCATTAAGTGTTATTTTGAGAATTCTTAAATGGATAATATACTTGAGAAAAAGAAAATGCAACTTGTTGTTGAGAGGCATTGGTTCTACCAATCCTCTAATGAGTTCCAAATGCAAATTTCAAGATGGTCATCCAACTAACCACTAATTCCTAACAATTGACTTTATTTTTATGCTTTTATTTTATGCTTTCATTTTATGCTTTTACTTTACGTACCATTTACTTTAACATTTACATTTTTGGTCTTTTCATCTTTGCTCACTTGAGCCTATATCTTCATGTCATTTTTATTTTTCTCACTTGAGTTTTTCATTTCCTTTTGAAGATACCTAATAATCAACTTAAACCCTAAAAAAATTTAATGTTACTTGGACTACTTGGTTACTATCCTTGGCACTATGGAGATTGTAAACTTCTTGGACTTAGGATTAGAAGCCTTGATCTACCTTGAGACCTTATGACTTCAATTGTTATGTTGTCTGAAGTTCTTGGGATTTACCTCAAGATATTGGGTTGTTTTTTTATTTTGTGTGCAAGTTATTGTGATTATATGTTTTGTCTGTGATCTGGAATTCATCTGTATACAACTGTTACGCTGCCCAATTTTTGTGAAGACTTAATGTAATTGAAGTTTGGTATTCTTATGAGATTTATTAATTGTTTTCTTGGTTTTAAATCCAAAGGATGGAATTCTACATTGACTCATTATGTCAAGTGTTGGCTTCTTGTTTGGTTAGATGGTCTTTCTCTTTAGCTTTTACCTTATGCTTTAGGATAGTCTCTTCATCTCCTCCCATCTTCTTTAATTTCAAAAATCTTCTCCATCCTTTTGAAAAATATTCTTGTTTTTTAAAACTTGAACACTTTCGTAATAAACTTGGACTTACGTCCATGTATTTTCAAAAATTATTTCTTAATCAAATTTCAATCAACTTAACAATACCTTGACATTTTTTGTGAGAAGACTAAAATTCAATGAATCTCATTCAAACTATTTTGCCATTTTGGCTTTTATCTTTAAAAACTTTTCTAAAAAATTAGACTCTTGTCAATCCTTGTAGTGATGCAAACAACTATACTTCTACAATATGTAGTGAAGTGAGATATTTTCCACTTGGGTGTCGAGTGAGGCATTGTTGATTTTCAAATCCAAGCCATATCCTCCACTTTGAGATGATGTAAATTCTACTTTCTCATAATTGTGGGTAGTAAGTATGTTTTCCACACGGACAATAACAATGACGTCTTGTCTCCTAAAATTAACCAACACACTTGTGTTTTAAATGTTTTAAAGATGAAATATGAGTACCTTGATCCCCTATTGCACGGAAGGTGGTACGTAGGCACTAAAGGTTCGCAATCGCAGTGTATGCAAAAAAATACTTCTTTTCTCATCACCAGAATCTATTTTTTATACAACATTTTGTAGCCAAAATATACAGATTTTACAAAGAGGTTCATGTGGAGTACCGTAGATGTTTAGTGTGCTAATAACTTCCCTTTGCATAACCAACCCCCTTACCTAGAATCTTTCCCCCTCTTTTGGGTTATTCGCTCTTTTCCCATTCCTTTGGAAACAATAAAGCGCGGTGGCGATTTTTATTTTGATTTGTACAAGTCAAGTCAATCCAATGGCTTAGTCTTAACATTTCTACCACTACACAGGGTGCAACAAGTTCTTCTCTATACTTGTCAAGTTATACTTCTTGCACATATAAGAGTGCTTCCACATCATAAATGCCAGTTGGTTCTCCTTTATCATAGATCATTATGATACATGGATTGTATTCTTCAGGTAAACCTTGAAATATAGCATCAATTTGACCCTTCTCATAGATAGGATCTCCTATTGCCAGTAAAGAATCAACATTGGTGAAAATTATGAGAACATACTCAAAGATTGATTTATTACCTTTCTTGCTTATTTTGAGCACATATATGAGTTGATGCACTCATGCCTTCATTTGCAAGTTGAAATTATTATGTACTTTGTCCCATATTTTGACTGAATCTTTGCAAGAAAAAATATGAGGTAGAATTATATTAGAAACTATAGAGAGGATCCATGTGAATAATGCATGGTCTTACACAATCCAAAATTTATATGATTGAGATACAAAATTTATTAGTCGATAATTATCATTGTTAAACATAGGCAGAATATGCATATAATAACCATTTTGGGAAGTTTGTGAGACAAAATCACACCATCTACCTGTTGATTCTAGAGCAAGAAATTGTTTACTTGCAGCTTGTTTGACAATTTTGGAGCAAACATGCTCGTGGATGCTGAGAACATCGTAGTAGATACTACAACTTGTGATAGGTTTGTAGTTGGTTGTGAGTTGGGCAATGTATAATAGAGATCCTCCATTGATACTTCTTTTAAGCTTGCGACAAATCTTTGTAACATGACGATTCCATCAATGTTGAAGTTTCTTTGAAACTTCAATCTTCAACTCTGGTGTAGATTATGATTTTGATGATGATCAATCTAAAGTTTCTTTGAAACTTAAATCTTCACCTATAGTAAATATGATGAACATGGAACTAATGATGAATGAGCGGAAATCAGGTTCTTAATTAGGTTGATACCATTTATTGGAGAATCTATGCATGATGATAATAGAAGAGATAAAGTTCATGAGAGAGAGTAGACAGTGTTAAGAGAACAGGAATGTTATTCATGCACTTGTATTGATCATTCTCATCATGTATGTACAATAGAAAGAGCTTACATATATAACAAGAGTTAATTATCAAGCTTAACTAACTCTAACAACTTTTCTTAACCAATTATATCAACTAACTAACTAAACTACCTATCTTCAATATCATTCAATCCAATGAAGCTTGATATGCTATGTACATATTACATATATTTATTTATTGAGAGAAAAATTGAATTTTCGAAACAAAAAATGTAGTTTAGATATTTACATATAAATTATTTTGATAAGCAATTAATTATTGTTTCTTTGTTCAGTTTCGGGTAAGAATTGTTTTCCAAAATACAATAATTGTTCTAAAGATGTTGTACACACACGAGCATAAGAATAGTATTTAACTTACCACCCTCATAGTTGATTATAACACCCCCTATATCGAAGGAAAATACCATAATAACCCTACTTAAAGTTTTAACCATTTTCCAAATTCACGCACACTAATCGAAAATTTTAAATCTTCAGGGTGATACCGAACATTTCACGTTCATACTGAAAATTCTTCAAAAAAAGTAAGTACAATACCAGAAAAGTGGGAATTTACGGAAGATTTTAACGGAAATTTTAGAATTTCTAGGAGTAATTACCAGAAATTGTGAAATTTATGGTATTTCATACTGAAAATTCAAAAATTATGGTATTTCATATCGAAAATTCAAAAATTCCGGGATTTTTTAAGGTTATGTTACCGAAAATTTTGAAATTTCTGGCAGTTCAATTTTTTTTTAAAAAAATCGGAAATTCAAAATTTTCGGTACATTCTTCTTTCACTATTTTTTTTGTCATTTTTCCTTTTTTTTACCAATGAAGATCAGGGGGAAGGACGAGTCCATTGGAGGCAGGTTGACCGATAGAGAGGAAGCTTGGGTCAGGACTTTTGAGGCAAAGGCTTCCTAACTACGGACTAAATGAGATGCTCCGACCAGTTCTCACTGGAAACAACTGGTTGAGCAAATGCAGTGTCAGTTCCACACACAAAATGGTAGATTTTTAAATTTTTGGAAAAAATCTAACTTATCGGAAATTTCAAATGAGCTACAAGAAACTTCATACATACTGGAAAATTTCAACATCGTATCAAAAATTTAGTTCGAAAAAATTGTTCCTTTTTTTTACAAGGGGTATTTTTGATATTCTAAAATTATGGGGGGGGGGGGGGCATGTTTAATTTTGGGATGAAGAGTTAAATACTCGCATAAGGATAAACTCAGAAGAACCAGGCCTTGTCCACATCATATCAACTTTACGAATGGGGTCGTGAGTGCAACTTCACCATTAGATATTTCGTATGATGACAAAACTAGGAAAACTTAGCATTTATGTATATTGGATGGTCTCTCTATATCATGTGGTACTCCCTTGCATTAGAGGTCTTAGTAATCATTTAAAACAAGTTTAAAATTGATCCAAATCATGAAAAATCATTTTTCTGTACAAAAAATATTTACATGTGTTGGCACATCCGTTTTTCAGATCGGCACATGTTGTAGCCCAGTATTTTCAGGTCGGCACGTACGATTTTCATGTTGACACATAATGAAGCTTTTAATTATTTTCAGAAATTCTTATTTTATGTGTCGGCATATACGAATTTGAGTCAGCACATATACTGCAGTTTTAAAGGCAAAACGTTATTTTAATGCTTAAGCTGACACATCTGTTTTTCAGGTCGACACATATAGTAAAATTTTGACTTATGTGTCGACACATACGATTTTTAGGTCGGTACATGTTTGATTAGGTCAATTTTTCAATTCGTTTTTATTCCGAAAATCTCCTTTTTTTTCATCTAAATTTCCACAACAATAAATACATCATTCATGCATCATTCCAACTTGATGACACCATAAAAATATCATGTATTTGCTCTTCATCTTCAACCTCCAACCTATGCATACATATTGGCAAACCAATGTAACGATATTTTGTTAGGTGTTATCTAGAAGAGGTTCGATAACGTCCAACTGGGTTATTGTGTAGCCGAGAATATTGGGTTGAGATTTGCATGGGTCTTCATCCGAGAAAAACCACGGGTTTATCCTCCAAGATCATAGATTGATTTGGGGGTTTTCGTGTAAGACATTTAAAAGAGAATTGCGGCCAAGTGAAACATTTTGGAGATAAAGAGTGCAAAGAATCCTTTGGAGATAAAGAACGCAAAGGAAGTAGCGAAAGAACGACGAATAAAATTGAAGTCTTGTGTTACAATAGTTTAAATTGATGGTGCGCGAAAGCTTTGGAGATAAAGTACGTAAAGAAGTAACAATATCTAGATAATAAATTTACATCTATTGTGTCTTGGTCTTGTTGAAGATCAAAGGAAGAGAAGGGGTTGAATCAACATCAAACGATTATGATTTATAGGGTTTCTCTTGAACACTACTCTTGTAATCATACTTTTTGTAAAGTACGAAAGTATCCTAATTCTACATTGGAATTGGGTGCAAACATACCAATACGCGAGGACAAAAGTGGTGAACTGTGTAGACAAATCCTTGTGTTGCTCTCTATTATCTCTTTACTCGCTTTTGTTTTCATTGCGTAATTTGTTGAATAACATTGTTTGATCGATTGACTCGTAAGAATTTTTCTGAAATTATTTTGTTTAAAGTGGTGTGTTGATTATCTTATAATCACTTTTATTATAAGTGGTTTTCTTATCAACACAACTCAAAGAAAAATTCTGAAAATTCAAACGCACACCAAGTGTTTGACAAATTGTAATGTATTATCTCTTACTCTCATTTACTCTCTATATACAATTTGTCGAATATGTTATTTGATTGATCGATTCATATAGAATTTATCTTAGATTTTTAAAGTTTAAATTGATTTATTGATTATATTATAATCACTTTGATTATAAGTGCATTTTCATATCAATAAAGCTCAAAGAAAATTCTGAAAAAATTGACTGCGCGCCGATAAATTGTCAAGTTATGTTTTTAATATGATTTTATTTAAAATAGGAAACTGTTGCGTTTTATATTAAACTATTAATTGAGATATTATTATGTTGGTTGATTTTATCATTATTTTAATTCTATATGGCTTGTGCATATTCGAGTTTCCAATAGCTAGGTTCATTTAGACTAATATTTTGATCTAGGCCAAAAACCTTCCGCTCAACATTGTTTTTCAAATAAGTTTTACATAACAATTTTTGAAAGGTAATTTTTAATTTGGGGATCTATTCATCCCCCTCTAGATAATTCGACGTAGTCTAACAAGTGATATCAGAGCTCCGGTTAATTCTGTGCTTCAAAACTCTTATTAGAAAATGACGTACGAACCTAAAGGGAATTACAAAACAACCCCAATTTTTTCTGAAAGAAAACTATAGTTATTAGAAAGCTTGTATGCACATTCATGTTAATTCATATGACAAGGATATGTGTGATGTTATTACTTAAAACAATGCTAATGGCGTTGTCACATCTAAGTCGGAAGCACTATGGAATAATGATGATAAGAAAAATTAATTAAATCTCATTAATTGTTTGAATGCACTTGGTAATCCTAATTCCAATGCAATCGTTATTAAAAAAATTTTGAGATGTCTTACTAGGAATTGGCTACCGAAGATCACCGTGATCAAGGAAGCTAATGATCTTACAACACTTGATCTCACTACATTGGTTGGTAATATTGAAGAACATGAGCAAGAACTACTTGCATAGACAAACATGAAAGGAAACTTGAGAAAAAGAAGAAAAAGGAGAAAGACACCGATAAGGAAGAAAGAACAAAGTCTAAAGCTCTTAGGACTTCAGGTTCAAGGTTCTCAAAAAGTGAGCACATATACAATAATGACTTTAGTGATGGCGGAGATTTAAATTGTCACTATGGTTGTATGAAAGTCTTTCCTAAATGCAACCATTTTTTCACTAACCCCCAAGGATCAAATGAAGATTGGGTACCTAGCTTGTCTTGTTATTTTGTAGGAATATTGTCTTGACTCTATGAAGATAATATGGATTCTCATTTATGGTGGCTCAAGGCATGTGAACATATTATAATCTTATTGTATATGTGGAAAGAAGATATATTATGTGATCTTGAAAGCAACAACAAGTATTGTTTAATTGGTAAAAGATGCGTAAATTACTTTTGATGTTGTATCCGAGAATACTCATAAAAGGTATTTTATTTTATGATGTAGGTGTATATTCAAGAGACATACTCAAAGACGATGAAGAAGGAATTGATCAACCCAAATCGGTGAAACATGAGAAGGAGAAAGATAACTAACCTAAAAACGATAAAGATAAGAGTTTAATCAAAATGAATGATTATCAAATTAATGACCATCTTGGATTCATCACAAGTTATACTTTTGGGTGCTTTGTAAAAGTTAAAAGTGGTAAGGTCATGTTGTTCTAAAATATTTGTGGCATACTTTGCATTTAGTTCAACGTTCTTTCGAGAGTATCGATTTAACTTTCGCTTTGTTAGTAAGTTCTCTCTTTTACTTGTTTTTCTCTCTAAGTACATGACATACTTGGTGTGTGTGTATATATATATATATATATATATATATATATATATATATATATATATATATATATATATATATATATATATATATATATATATATATATATATATATATATATATATATATATATATATATATATATATATATATATATATATATATATATATATATATATATATATATATATATATATATATATATATATATATATATATAATGAGTATTCATTTGTAAAATAATTCTTAATTGATAATCATGGCGTATTATCAATCTATATACTTATAATGATCTCATCATACTATATTTTCATGTATTTTATTTTATAAACACTTATGTGTGCATAAGCATATTTAGCTTCATTAAATATCAAGCATAATACATTTGATATTATATCATATTTTATTCTACTAACATGTAACCCGTCAAAGAGTCTCTAAGCTTATGCATGAAGTGTTTGAAATGAGTCTTATAGGAAGTTGAATTACTTTCTCGAACTCCAAATAAAGTAACTCAAGAAAGGAACATATGTGTGGGGAATTAACTTCGCAATCATGTTAAAAAATGGGATGTTGTGTTCGAGCATTTTGAGAGTGAAAATCAAATTGCCGATATTTTCAAAAAAACGTTTGCAACCAATCATTTTTCAACAAACATGAGAAATTAGAGATTATTAATGTCTCCAATGTTGTTTTCTTTATTATGATGCTTGAACTTTTATACTTTTGCTCTAACACTTTATTTGAGTACTTTACATCATGTGAGTGCAACTTTCATTCCATCAAGAGTGAGGTAATATTGTTCCAAATTTCTCCTTGAAAGTACGACCTTTCTTAGTACATGTTTTAGTTGGTTAAAAATGTTTGCTATGTTCTCAAATGATGAAAACCATGAATGTTCATTTCCAAATTTTTTGATTGATAACCATTGTGTGTTCTCAATGTATATTCTTATAATGATTTCATGTATTAATTCTTTCACATTTGTATAAGTTTGTTCTTGTATGTACAAACATGTGTTTCTATTATTATTTCTTGCATTCGAGCATGAGTGAATGTAAGCATGTTAATTGCATGTTCGGTTCTTGTTGTAGTTGAGTCACATTTTATGACAATATTTTTCTTTTAGATTGAGTAGTGACATGTTCTTGTCGCTATGCTAGGCACATGCATGTGCGGTATCGGGAGTTCCATTATATTGTGTTACGTGATCATGACGCTATATAAGCAATTTGACTAGCTTGCGTTTGCATCACATTCATTATTATTAATGCAGTTGCATGACATGTTTAGTAATATTTTATGCTTGTTATCTATTAATTTTGCATCATTATATATATATATATATATATATATGGGGATATGTAATTGTATGCTCTTCTTTACGAAAATGCCTCTAAGTGATATATTAGTATTGGTATTGGAATATGATACTTCTGATGATTTATCTTCTTTCTTTTTGGTATTGTAAAAGAGGAAGAAGCATGTGTGAGATAAAGTTGGGAAGCACAAAGCCAGAGGGAGCCTTTGATAACTTCATGAAATGCATCATCACAAGTTTTGCCATCATCAAAAAGGGGGAGTATGTGAGTACAACTTCACCATTAGATGTTTTGTATGATGTCAAAATTAGGAAAACTTAATATTTATGTATATTAGATAATATCTCTATGTCATGTGGCAGTCTCTTGCATTAGAGGTCTTAGGAATCATTTAAAACAAGTTTAAAATTGATCCAAATCATGAAAAATCATTTTCTGCACAAAAAATACGTGCATGTGTCGACACATTCGTTTTTCAAGTCAGCACATGCTGTAACCCAAAATTTCCAGGTCGGTACATACGATTTTCAGGTCGACACATACTGAAGCTTTTAGTAATTTGCAGAAATTATTATTTTATGTGTTGGCACATACGAATATCAGGTCGGCACATGTACTACTGTTAGTTCTCTTATTTTAAGATTGGCTTAATTTTTGTAAAACAAATAATACCAGCAATAATGTAATGTAGAATAGGATATATAAACTTTCTAAGAAGAACATGTATAACAAGAAGTACTATTACAATGTCAGAACATGTTGTGCTGAACTAGGAACAAGATGTCAAAGAAGATGTCTTGACATCGCGCCTGCTGAGCTTGATTAATGAGATTTAGTTTGTTCTTAACATAAGCAGAATATCCAGGAGAATATTATGCATCTTATGTGGCTCATATTTAAAGGTCTAGAAAACTCAATCAGAAATCAATTAGAAATAAAGGAGAATGAAGACTTTCTAAATAAGGAGATTATTTAGGAAAGAAAAGATTGAATACCTTTATTGGGGCAGAAGTTTCTGCAGTTTGTTACAGCTGATTTGCTGTGATTGAAGGCCCAAAACCAGTTGGGTAATAGGTTATAAATAGAAGGGTTTATAACCTAGAACAAATATGGCTCAAGATGTAGAATTCTAAGGGTTTTGTCAAGGTAAACCTCCCGGGTTGTGGGAAGGTTACCATGTTCATCTCGAAGCTTGTAGGTAAGAGATGCATTGTTCCTGGAGGAAGCTTTGAAGCAACTCCAGGATGTGTTAGGAGAAAAGTTAACAAACAGTGGAGTTTGGCTTAGAAACTTAGCTAGGTTGTCATGGAAGTATGTCTTACAAACTTTTTATCTATGTGATCAGAATAGGGGTGAAGGGTCGTCTATGCAGTGACTGAGGTGTTGACTGCTAGACATCATTGTGACGATTGGAAGTGGAATGAGGATATTCCATATCTAGGGAGGACCTTGGTAGAAGGGTCATTGGGTAGTGATTAAGTGCGTAGATCGTCAACGGGTGTGTTGGCTGTAGGGTCTGCAAATTGATACTACTTATAGTGGACTTCATTTCAGGCTTGGTAGCCCCCAGAGTAGGTGTTGTTGTACACTGAACTAGGTAAACAATTATGGTGTGTTCTTTATCTTTTCAGTACTGTTTTATCTTGCATGTGTGTTTATGTCAGATCAGATGTCTTGACATCCTTGTAGGACATCTGAGTCTGTTGTGCCAGAATTTCAATTGGTATCAGAGTGGGCATCCTGTTCTGCTCTGGGTGAGATCCTGGGAAGGTACTTTCTGGTCATGGGCAAGGAAGAAAGTATTTTCTGAAAAGAGGTATGAACTTGGATAATTCATACTACTCTATGGATGATCCCTTGGCAAGGATCATTGGTTATATGTGACAGGTATTGTTCTTGGTTGGACTGCAGCTTAGTGGGAAGCTACTGTATGTAGGGTTTATTTCTTCAATCCTAGGTTGCCATTATTGTACTTGGATAGTGGTTTAAGCATTGTGTCTGAATATTGTTGAGGAGTTCGTTATATTTTGTTGCATGGTTTCTGATATAACTCTAAAAGTATGGGAAGGATACTAGGGTTGTTACCCTCAACAGATTATATGTTGACATTTTCAACCGTATTAAAAGTTCAAAGATACTTGATATTTTCCTCAAGTCCACTCATAAATACATTTATCAAAAAGATTGTTTGACCAATGATGCTCATATATATCTACATATATACCTTGAAGACATTCAAGGATGGTGTGTTCCAAGAAGAAGGATTATATGTTCTATGAGATGTTAGAACATTATTTCAGCAGGCATGCAACTACCAGTTGAAGAATAGATGCTTTGGGTGATGAATAAAAATGTTATGAATACTTTTTGGTTTGGAACCTACTTCTGAACTGGAAGAGGAGGCATCTAGTTTGTAGAGGTTGATTAGGACACGATCAACAGTCTACTCCATGTGAGCTCCATGCTCTTTAGAAGAACTCATAAAGGAATCTCCACCAGATCCTTTATGTATATAAGATGAGCTAGTATCTAGAAGATCCTTCTTATTAAAGGAACCAGACTCATGGAATCCTGTTTGTGGCCATAGAATAGATTATGTTTGAAGAGGAGTTTTATGATCCAACCATAGTGTTTGATGCTCCTGAGTATTGCTTTAATTTCTCTTAAGGAAGAGAATTGGTGATTCTCTTTTTGTACCCTCGGAAGT
Source organism: Vicia faba (assembly GCA_948472305.1). NCBI lineage: Eukaryota > Viridiplantae > Streptophyta > Magnoliopsida > Fabales > Fabaceae > Vicia > Vicia faba. The sequence continues at coordinate 926,980,688 of OX451741.1, read as the reverse complement.
TGTTGGAAAAGATCCCGTTGTCAAGGGTTGATATAATATCAGATAAAATGTCATGATATCTTTGAAGATGTTAAAATTTGAAGGGCATTGTTTTTGAAGAACCAAGGGAAACATATGCTTTTGAAAAGCACAGACAATGGCATTCATCATCTCAAAGTCATACATGAGGTCTAAAGAAAAGCTTATTGAGATGTGGCTCGTGCAACCCCCTGCATATGTTGATAGTCTGATCCTGAAGATTGACCAGTTGTTGTTGGTTTGTTTCCTTGTGTTAAACCCTACAAGAGTTGATTATAAGTTACTATGGAGGTTACCCCTAAAAACCATAGTAAGAGTGGATGATGTCGTATCTAATGTCGGTACATCATCTCTAGGTGTGTGTTCCTTCTAAAAGGAAGTTGTTGTGTAGATCACGAGGTGAGTATTGTGGAGTTAAAAGTTGGAATGTTTGATTATGATGGAGCTAAAGACCAGTCTCTGACCAAGTCTGTAATGTTGAAAGGATCCTCGTGTGTTGAACGATGAAGAAGAAGGATGTTAGTTCAAGTGCTCTAACATTTGTTGAAAAAGAGTATCATCTACAGTTGTGTGAGGAAGTTTTTCCTTTGATGACAAATACATGATGGGGAGCTGCGTACTTATCTGAGATATGGATGCAAATCTACTATCTGAACTGATGATTCAGATATTGTTGAGAGTTTATTTCTCTCTATGGTGATCAGGTGGCTGTATCAACCTTAATGAGTCGCAGAAGATGTAATCTTTTGTGATCTTCTCGTAAAAAGACTATCAAGCGTAATAATCTCTTTAAATGATAAATCAAGAATTGAATTATTGGGATATGTGAAGAAAGGTTGATGTCCTAAATAATGTTGTAACACTATTTTATAAAGGAAAGTTTGGGATTATGATTATGGAATATTGAGGATCAACATGGTTGTTAAAAGAAGGAGTTCCAACTTTGTGGATTAGAAGATGCAGATCCTGATCCTGTCCTTAGTAGTATGCTTTGTGACTGGATAACTACTATGTTGAAGACTTCACTAGTACCGGAAATTTCCAGTGATTACTAAAGCAAAGGAATATGAATAAGGTGGTTTTCCTATGTTGCAAGTATTTTTAAAACAAGCTATTTGAGGGCTTGTGTTTGTATGATGTCCAAGTATGTGTTCACGATATCTTGGCTATCTAAGAGGTATGGATATTTGTGTAGTTATATAGGGCCATGTATCAGACATGACCTTGTAAAAGTCTGAAGAACTGGAGTTGGTATATCAGATTCAGAATGAGTTATTGATATGTTTCAGTGAGTGCGTGAAGTCTCTTGGTGTCCAAGTGTTCATCCTCAGCAGAAGCCTTGTTTATCCATGATAGGGGGAGCTTAGAACTTATCTATGGTTATTGTTGTAGTAGTTATGGAGCTTGCACTTGTGAAGATTACAGGCAACATGTTGTGACCTGTGGCTACTAGGTGTAGTTGTTTATGCCCATGTTGGGTTTATGTGGTTCTAGTCAGGAGAAGCTAGTGTTAGAACATAGTTTGATTCTACAACCCTTGATTAGAGTTTTGATGGTAACAAAATACAAAGAATAAATTATCTCAAAGATATATACAAAGAACAATTATTCTCCTTAGAAATTATGTTTTGTATATGCAGAAGTTCTAATGGAATCAGCATCAGAAGATCAGCAATATGTGCTACACGCTGAAGCTACCAGATTATACGCTAAAGTTGATGACCAGAATCTGCGCCTAAACAAATATACTCTGACTCTGATCAAAGACATCTTTACCAAGTCATCAACACTCTGAAGCGTTAACAGCAGGTACAGCAAAGAAGACTTTGAAGCATTACTGGTTATTCAAAGACAGAATTAAATGCTAACGGCTTTCTTCAGACAAGATCTTCTTTAAAAGGAAAGTGTGTTATTATCATTGAAACCTGCTTTATGGACAACGTATCCTTGCTTGCCTATATAAACAGGTCTGCTTGTGAAAAGAAGCACGTATGTACGCACTAAAAATTTGCCAAGCTATCCAAACCATGCATATTCAAAGCTTTAGCAAATTCAGTTTATTCCAAGCTTATTTTGTGTAATTATCATAGTTGTGATATAGTTTTGTAAGAAAACAACAACACACACTTGTTCAATCATTTGTAAAATAAGTTCCTTGAGATTAACCGGATTGTGGTTGTACTCAAGAAGACTTTAACAGTTGTTAAAGTAGTTGTTGTAATCCTTTAAGAATAGTGGATTAAGACCTCGTTGGAGAGAGGCGAAATCACCTTGACGGGTGGACTGGAGTAGTTTGAGATAAAACAAACCAGGATAAAAATACTGTGTTGTTAATCCTTTTGATTTAAGTTTTTCAATTCAACCCCCCCCCCCCCCCCCTTCTTGTGTTTTTCACATCTTCAATTGGCATCAGAGCGCCTGGTTCTGAGCTTCAACACTTAATCGTGTCAGTACAAGATCCAGCGTCAGAAAAACACAATGGCAGGACCAAGTCAAAACATCAGCAATGACAACAATCAAGAAAGAGACAGATTCAATGGCAAACCTCCAGTCTTTGATGGAGAGAACTTTGACTACTGGAAAGACAGAATTGAGAGTTTCTTTCTGGCCCATGATGCTGATCTGTGGGACATGGTGACTAACGGATACACGCACCCAGTGGATGGAGGTGGTCAGAAGATTGACAGGAAAATGATGTCTGGTCAGCAAAAGCGTGAGTTCAGAAATCATCACAAGGCCAGAACAATTCTTCTCAGCGCCATCTCATATTCAGAATATGAGAAAATATCAAACAGAGAAACTGCTAAGAATATGTTTGATTCTCTGAGAATGACGCATGAAGGCAACATTCAAGTCAAATAAACAAAAGCACTTGCGCTCATTCAGAAGTATGAGGCATTCAAGATGGAAGATAGTGAATCAATAGAAGCTATGTTTTCAAGATTCCAAATTCTTGTTGCTGGTCTAAAAGTTCTTGACAAAGGATATTCCACTGCTGATCACGTTAAGAAGATCATCAAAAGCTTGCCAAAATAGTGGAGGCCAATGGTTACAGCGCTTAAATTAGCCAAGGATCTCAACAAAATCTCTCTGGAGGAACTTTTCAGCTCCCTTAAAAGTCACGAGATAGAGCTAGAAGCAGATGAACCTCAAAAGCAAGGTAAGCCATTAGCTTTAAAATCTAACAGAAAATCTGACTCCAAAGTTTTGCAGGCTGTGGAAGAAACCTCTGATGGATCCTCATCAGAAGAAGATGAATTGTCTCTTCTCTCCAGAAGGGTGAACCAATTGTGGAAGCAGAGGCAAAGGAAGTTCAGGAATCCCAGAAGATCAGAAAATCAGAATGAATCTTCCTCCAGATACAGAAGGTCAGAATCCTCCTCTGGACACAAAAGATATGAAGGCTCTTCAGGATACAGAAAGCCAAACAACAAAGACATCATCTGCTATGAGTGTAACGAGCAAGGTCACTACAAAAGTGATTGCCCAAAGCTTCAGAAGGAGAAGCCCAAAAAGAAGTTTGGCAAGGAAAAGAAGAAAAGTCTCATGGCTACATGGGATGATTCTGATACATCTGAAGTTGACTCAGAATCAGATGATGAAAGAGCAAACATAGCTCTTATGGCAAACGTATCTGAAGACAGTGAAGCTTCTGGTTCAGACTCAGAATCAGATACAGAAGAGGTATTCCCTGACTTTACTATAAATTTTACTAAGGCTGAATTAGCTGAAAGCCTTAATGAAATTCTGGAAAGGTATCAGCAGATCAGAGTCAAATTCAGAAACCTGAAAAGGAATCTTGCTTCTGACTCTGATAAGACTGAGAGTCTCAAATTGGAGAATTCTGAGTTAAAAGATAAAATTTCAAAATTAGAAAACCAATTGCAAAACTCTCAGAAGGAAACAATCCCTGAAACTCCCAGCAATACTGATGAGATCATCAAAGAGTGTGATCACATCTTTCATAAGTTTTTGGCTAAAAACATAGACAAAAGCAAAATGGATTCAATGATCTATGGAGTTAGCAGAAATGGCAGAAAAAGGATAGGATATCAAGGTAAGGTTCCTACACCAAAAAATGCCATGGATTTAGTTATAAAACGTACTCCACTTGATTCACACTTTATATATGGGCACACACATGACATAAAATATACAAGTAGTGATTACTCTGTCAAACCAAAATTCAACCAGAGTTTTGGTAAAACTAACAAATCAGGACCCAAGAAAATGTGGGTACCTAAGGATAAAATAATACATGTGGCAGATATCTTTAGCAGTAAAGCAAAGACACCAGTCATGGTACCTGGACTCTGGCTGCTGACGACACATGACGGGAAGAAGGCATATGTTCCAAAGCATGGAACTTAAGCCTGGAGGCCACGTAGGCTTTGGAGGCAATCAGAGGGGAAAGATTATTGGCTCTGGAACAGTAGGAAATGGAAATATTCCCTCTATAAGTAATGTTTTATTAGTTGATGGATTAATGCACAACCTGTTATCCATAAGCCAATTAAGTGATAACGGTTATGATATAATCTTAAATCAAAATTCATGCAAAGCTGTTAGTCAGAAAGATGGGACTATCCTATTTAATGGAAAGAGGAAAAACAACATTTATAAAATCAAACTTTCTGAACTGAAAAGTCAGAATGTAAAATGTCTTATGTCTGTTAACAACGAGCAATGGATCTGGCACAGAAGATTGGGACATGTTAGTATGAGAAGAATATCTCAGATTAACAAACTCAATCTGGTCAGAGGACTTCCTAACTTGAAGTTCAATTCAGATGCTCTGTGTGAAGCATGTCAGAAAGGCAAGTTTACAAAACCTGCTTTCAAATCCAAAAACGTTGTTTCCACCTCTAAGCCATTAGAACTTCTGCACATTGACTTATTTGGACCAGTAAAAATTGCTTCAGTCAGTGGCAAGAAGTATGGGTTAGTAATCGTAGATGACTATAGCAGATGGACACGGGTAAAGTTCTTAAGGCACAAGGACGAGTCACACTCTGTGTTTGTTACCTTCTGCAACCAAGTTCAGAATGAAAAAAATCTTAGAATCGTCAAAGTCAGAAGTGATCATGGTGGAGAATTTGAAAATAAAGATTTTGAATTATTCTTTAATGAAAAAGGCATTTTGCATGATTTCTCTTATCCTAGAACTCCCCAGCAAAATGGAGTTATGGAACGAAAGAACAGAACATTACAAGAAATGGCCAGAACCATGATCAACGAGACTAACGTTGCTAAGATCTTCTGGGCAGAAGCAATAAACACAGCGTGTTACATTCAGAATAGAATCTCCATAAGACCTATTCTGGAAAAGACTCCATATGAATTGTGGAAGAACAGAAAGCCCAACATTTCTTATTTTCACCCATTTGGATGTACATGCTTTATTTTGAATACAAAAAAATATTTGAACAAGTTTGACTCTAAAGCACAAAAGTGTATTATATTAGGATACTCTGAATGCTCAAGAGGGTACGGAGTATACAATACAGAAACACAGATTGTTGAAGAGTCAATCAGTGTTCGGTTTGATGATAAGCTTGACTCTCAAAAGTCAAAGCAGAATGAATTCCTTGCAGGTATGGAAGTTGAACTCACAGGTACTGAAGACAACTTAGAGGCTCTCAACAGAGACACTCCCTCAACATCAGAAAGAATCACTGCAAGCAACCTAGAACCTTTTGTTGATCAACTCTAGAAAAGACCATCCAGAAGCAGCATTGATCACCCAGAAGAAACAATCTTAGGAAGGAAGGAAGATCCAATCAGAACAAGATCTACCTTCAGAAACTCTGAAGAATCCCTCATGGGACTGGTCTCTCTTATTGAACCAATAACAATTGATGAAGCACTTCTGGACAATGACTGGATTCTGGCAATGCAAGAGGAGCTAAATCAATTCACCAGAAATGATGTATGGGATCTGGTTCCCAAACCAAAAGGATTCAATGTCATTGGTACAAAATGGGTGTTCAGAAACAAACTGAACGAACAAGGTGAAGTCATCAGAAACAAAGCATGACTGGTAGCACAAGGTTATAGTCAGCAAGAGGGGATAGACTATACAGAAACCTTTGCTCCAATCGCCAAGTTAGAATCTATCAGACTCTTAATTTCATTTGTTGTTAATAAAGGCATCACTTTGTATCATATGGATATCAAGAGTGCATTCTTAAATGGATATATAGAAGAAGAGGTTTATGTGCACCAACCCCCTGGTTTTGAAAGTTCCAAAAATCCTGAATATGTTTTTAAACTAAAGAAGTCACTCCATGGTCTGAAACAAGCTCCCAGAGCTTGGTATGAAAGACTAAGTAACTTCCTGTTAGAAAAGGAATTCACCAGAGGGAAAGTGGACACAACCTTGTTCTGTAAGACAATTAAGAATGACATCTTAGTATGTCAGATCTATGTTGATGATATTATATTTGGATCCACTAAACCCTCTCTGGGAAGAGAGTTTGCTAAATGTATGCAGGCAGAATTTGAGATGAGCCTAATGGTGGAACTAAAATTATTTCTGGGCATTCAGATTAATCAAACTCCAGAAGGAACTTACATTCATCAGAGCAAATATGTCAGAGAACTTCTGAAGAAATTTGATCTCTCAGAATGTAAGCCCTCGAGGATTCCAATGCATCCCACGTGCATTCTGGAAAAAGAAGAGGTAAGTAAAAAGGTAGAACAGAAGGTCTACAGATGTATGATTGGTTCTCTTCTCTATCTGACGGATTCAAGGCCTGACATTCTATTCAGTGTTTGCATTTGTGCTAGATTCCAATTAGATCCTATAGAATCTCACTTAACAGCAGTTAAGCAAATTTTCAAGTATCTGAAAGGTACTTCTAATCTGGGATTGTTTTATAGAAAATCAAGTGATTACAGCTTAGTAGGATACTGTGATGCTGATTTTGCTGGAGACAGAGTAGAACGTAAAAGCACTTCTGGAAGCTGCCAGTTTCTGGGAGAAAATCTGATCTCATGGTCCAGCAAAAGACAATCCACAATAGCTCTATCAACATCAGAAGTTGAATACATAGTAGCAGCTGGATGTAGCACGCAAATGCTCTGGATGAAAAGTCAACTTGAGGACTTCAATATATTTGAGAGTAACATCCCTATCCTCTGATAATACTTCTTCTATTTGTCTCAGTAAAAATCCTATTTTTCACTCTAGGGCTAAGCATATAGAAATAAAACATAATTTTATTAGGGACTATATTCAGAAAGGGATTCTCAATTTAAAATTCATTGACACAGACCATCAATGGGCTGATGTCTTTACAAAACCTCTTTCTGAAGATAGGTTTAACTTCATTCTGAAACATCTCAGATGAAGCTTTGCCCAGAATAAACTGTTTTATTTACATATCTTAATCCTCAGAATTTTTGTTATTTTTTGTGAACTGCTGATCAACCTGCCTTCAGAATTTTAGAAGTCCAGATTGTATCAGAATATATCCATGAAGATATGAGCGTTTCATTTCAAGGATAGAAGTGTATTGTTCACGTAAGCAAACAGTTGTCATCCATTCATCAGCTACCTTCTGAGGCTGAACACGCGTTCATTTTTCTTAAAGGTCAAAAGCACTTATTGGATGCATTGAGACACTTGTCATGGGTAATCGTTCCAATATCTTTCTGAATCCCCCAAAATCAGCTGTCATTAATGCTTATAATCATTACAAATTATTTCTCTCTCTTGTAGTTTACGTTTTCAAAATCTATTTAAACACATTTCTCATTCTTTACACTCTTTCACTTTCACTTTCTCTACAATCTAATTGTTTTTAATTTGCATCTTTTTCAAAACCCTTTCATTTTCTTCTCAAATTTTCTGTGTGTACATGGCTTCCTCAAGCAACCCAACTTCCAATACTCAGAGAACAGAATCCACAGAACAATATGAAGAACCATTCAGAACTCTCCTCACGCCCATTAACAACCTAGAAGTACTCTCTGAATTGATTGTGGACTTTGGCAGCCTTCAAGAAAATGGGTTCAATCTTTCTGAAGAATTAAAGGCTCAAGGATGGAACAGGTATTTTGACCGTCTGGTAGGTCCAACGTTCCCAATCCTTGTGAAGGAATTTTGGATTCATGCTTCATCCTCCAACCATCAAGTTACTTCGTATGTAATGGGGAAGAAGATAGTCATAACTGAAGACCTTATTGCAAGATTGATAGGCTACAGTGGTGGTGGCGTAATATGTATAGACATGGCTGAAAGATGTGTTGATGTCGCTTCAATTGCTAGAGAAATTTTCACTCTGGGTCTTCCCTCCAGCAAGATAAGGGACCTAAAGGACCATCACAGAATATGGGCTAAGATTATTCTGGGATGCATAAACCACAGGAAGCCAACCAGCTCTCCTGACTACATCAACATTGATCAGCAGTTTCTGATCTACTTTATCTCCCAGAAGACTAAGGTGAATCTGGCTCATTTGTTGTTCAATCATCTGAGGACCGGTGTTAAGGAGACTAGAGAAGAGGAGCACACTAAAAGGGACTGGATACCCCTTGGAAGGCTCATATCAGATATTCTGATAGAGAATAGGTTGATAGATCATCTAACAGAAGCACAGGAAATCAGCACTTTAGAGGCAACTGTTGGAAAGCCTTTGAATGCAAAGAACTGAAGAGATCTGATATTATGATGCAGGAAAGGATGGATAAACAGGATGACAAAATTTCGAAAATCAAGAGCATGTTAACCAAACAAGAGGAAACCAACATCCAGATCAAGGGCTTGTTGGAAGCTTTGTTCACGCGTCTTCCTCCTCCCTCTTAGATTTTCCTTTGTTTTAAAATTTGTTTATCTGTAATATTTTCAACATTGTTGTTGTTCTGAACTTATTATTGTTGATGCTGATTTTAATATAAACCCTTTTGGCTCTGATTATATGTTCTTTTTGATAACTGACAAAAAGGGGGAGAAAGAATAAGATATTTTCAATAACGGATTACTGAGACATAAGTCTCAAACATTTTGATCTACTTAATTTCTCTCATCTGAAAAGCTTGAACAGGTACAAAACTCTGATGAAAGATATAGTAAGATTTTGATGCTCAAAGACTCATGGAATTAAAGGGAAGTAATCAACTCAGGGGGAGTTTTTCTTCTTAATTCTATACCTTTTATTCTTTATTTCTAATTGAAAAATCTGGTTTTTGTCATCATCAAAAAGGGGGAGATTGTTAGAACATAGTTTGATTCTACAACCCTTGATTAGAGTTTTGATGATAACAAAATACAAAGAATAAATTATCTCAAAGATATATACAAAGAACAATTATGCTCCTTAGAAATTATGTTTTGTATATGCAGAAGTTCTGATGGAATCAGCATCAGAAGATCAACAATATGTGCTACACGCTGAAGCTACCAGATTATACGCTGAAGTTGATGACCAGAATCTGCGCCTAAACAAATATACTCTGACTCTGATCAAAGACATCTTTACCAAGTCATCAACACTCTGAAGCGTTATCAGCAGGTATAGCAAAGAAGACTCTGAAGCATTACTGGTTATTCAAAGACATAATTAAATGCTAACAGCTTTCTTCAGACAAGATCTTCTTTAAAAGGAAAGTGTGTTATTATCATTAAAACCTGCTTTATGGACAACGTATCCTTGCTTGCCTATATAAACAGGTCTTCTTGTTAAAATAAGCACGTACGTACGCACTAAAAATTTGCCAAGCTATCCAAACCACGCATATTCAAAGCTTTAGCAAATTCAGTTTATTCCAAGCTTATTTTGTGTAATTATCACAGTTGTGATATACATTTTTGTAAGAAAACAACAACACACACTTGTTCAATCATTTGTAAAAGAAGTTCCTTGAGATTAACCGGATTGTGGTTGTACTCAAGAAGACTTTAACAGTTGTTAAAGTAGCTGTTGTAATCCTTTAAGAATAGTGGATTAAGACCTCGTTGGAGAGAGGCGAAATCACCTTGACGGGTGGACTGGAGTAGTTTGAGATCAAACAAACCAGGATAAAAATACTGTGTTCTTAAGCCTTTTGATTTAAGTTTTTCAATTCACCCCCCCCCCCTTCTTGTGTTTTTCACATCTTCAGCTAGTATACTTTATTTTCTCCAAGGGTTGAGCTTAAAATCAAGTCACTGACCTAACCTGGAATGTTTTGGCTGCCATGATTGGATGTCTTGTCGAAGATTCAACAAGTATCACAGGTGTGAAGAAGAAAGTTGTCAGTTTTACCTAGTGTGAAAAACTTACTACAAAATATAGTGAGAGAATATTTTTGTTGTGTGGTTAATCTAAAGATGAGTCCTTGTGATATCCTCTTGTGAGAATGGGGAGTTTGTTAAAGGGCATGGATGGAAAATAAGTCCCTTGGATGATGATTCTAGAACCAAAGCAGATAAGCTTTGTGGTAATGTTGTTGATGTCTCAAATGATGTTGGAACATCATACTTGAAACTATGAATCTCAATATTCAAACTCCACACTCATTAGTGGCAGTTATGTCCATGGTGTTGAATAAGAAGATCTTGATTAAAGGAGAAGTATGCTCAAGTAATGTATAACTACCATATTAGTTTGAAGACTTTAGTAGTGTCAGCAAATAATAGTAATGTGCATAAGGAGGAGTTAATCAGCACATTGGTTAAGGGGTACTCCCTCTGTTAGAGAGTCTGAATCTTAGTAAAGCTTTTAAGCACACTAAGAAATAGTTGGAAGTTTGCTTCAAACTATGGTTGCATGACTTCTTAGCCATCCAAAGAGTCATGATAATATGTGTGAAGGTGCAAGGGCATAAATCATAGCTGTCCTTGTTATGTGACTAGTTCAGGGTACTTGGAGTTATTCCCAGTGAACTAGTGGGTGTTTAGTGTTTTGTTTTCTCCATAATGAAGTTTTTAATTATCCATGAGAGGAGAAGTCAGTGGACTAATTGGTTTGTTTGGAACTTGTGATGTTCAAGCGTATGGAGTTATTGTCCTCCTATGAGGATGATGTTGGATAACATGATGAGACATGTTGCAACAAGATGTAGCTGTTTATGTCCTTATGAATCTCTGAGAATCTAGCCATATGTTGCTAGAGTATACCACCCTCCTCCAAGAGGATGTGCTGGTTCTGCGAGAATTTATTTTTCTCTGCAGTAGTGAATGGGATAAAGAAGATTATTCTTCTAGTTGTTAGAAGATGTTGACTCTGTTTATGATGTCGAGGATGATGTCCAGGACATCTCTCCTTTGAATAAGTATGCAAGTAAGAAGCTTTCAGTCAGGGTGCTTGATGCTCCTCTTGACAACACTTCCTTCCATTCTATTGGAAATGCTGAAAAATTGAAATATGTGTTTCAAAGAAGAATTGCCCTTGAAAGAGAATTGGGAGCAGGTGCACTGGAGTGTAAAGAAATTATGGAGTTGATTCCTTTTACTGGCTTGTGCTGATCACAGAAGTAAGGAATATAGGAAGGTGTTTGTGTTGAATTTTCCCTTGCTGTCATTAATAGTTATCTGGGCAAGTATGAAGATGATTACTGTAAGTTAGAAGTGACTGTTAATCAGGTGTGCAAAGCCATTACTGCAAACCAAACTGTAAAGCATGCAGGAACCTGCGCACCGGCTGTGTGGGAGATTCTTAAAGAATTTCTATGCACAATGAGTCCTTTAAATGATTGAGAACCGGTTTGATTAGGTTCTAAACTTGATGTACAACATGATTTCTTAACATAATGATTGTTGATGGTTGTTTTGTTTAATGCTTGGGATTGTTCATGTGAAGTTGGATGCTTAAGCATTATTGTGTGAAGTGGCATTTATGACTATGGATTAGAATATGGAGAGTCTAATCCTGTCTACAGTAGCATGCTTGATGAATTCATGACTATTTTGTTGAAGACTCCACTAGTATCAACAACTACTAGTGGATATAAACGCATAAGGCTGCTAACAAATACTTAAGAGGTATCTTTTGCTGCAAGTCACTCCAGAAAAAGTTTGGTGATGTGGAGAAACTAAGAGTTTTTGGAGTTTGTGAGTGACTTCACACCTAGTATGCATGACATCTTACCTATTCAAAAGGTTATGATACATAGTGTGGTTATGATAAGACAATGATCAATTGTATCCCTGTGTTGTGAAGAAGTCAGGGTTCCTGGAAGTATTCTCAAGGAGTATTATCAAGCCAGGAATACTGTTCACTTTTGTAAAGGTTCTATGAGGAAATGATGTCGAAACAACATGTTGTGACATTATGAAGTTATGGATAAACTTAATAAGACATGGTTGTTTCTAACTATGAGAAGCTTGGTGAAGATCAGAAGTTCACATATCTCTTAGAAGTTTAATGGGAAGTCTGGGAGAATTTATTTCTCTCTATAGATTTCAAAAAGACTCTTGGAGAGTCTATATTATGAAGAGGTGTCACAAGTGTGATGTTTTGATATCTTAGTATATGTCACTAAGTCTAAGTGAAAGAAGAACACTTAGAATCCAGTATGAACAGGTGGAAAATCTTGTGAAGCATCCCTGGTTGGTGGGAGAAGATGTGTTGATCACTGAAATAAAAAGACAATGTCTAACTAAGTGTCAGGACATTATATAAGACATGTTCCTGGATGGTCAACATAGGATGGAGTGGCCTATGTGTTCAAACATGTGACTGTAAACAGGGGGAGAAAAATATGTCTGACTATGCATGTGTATGTACAGGAAGTAACTATATCATTCAAAGCCATTATGGACGGTGCATATTGATACTTGAAGTTTTCTCATCAAATATCGTTTCCTTTTAGCCAAGATTGGTGCTACAATCTAGGGTCGTTATTTTCCAAGTAAAAATCCCAGTTATTTATAGAGATTTCTCCATATCTCTGTAACCCCGTGAGCTTATTGAGTCCATAATTCTTATGGCTTTTATTCGAGTTTGGGTAAGTTATGCTTAGGTCAAGTATTGTGAAGGTCTCTTTTGCCAAGTTTTGGCTAAAAAGGGGAAGATTAGTGTGACTGGTGTGACCTGTGATCTGAGTTATGAACACAGTTGTGACCTGTGATCTGAGTTATGAACACAGTTGTGACATGTGTTCTGAGTTATCAGGGGCAGTGGTTGATTTGGTATTAAGGAGTTATTGAGAGTTCTCTTATTCCACCATTGGTCTTCTATGTTTAGAAGATGTTCCTGCATTGAGGTGGAGTACAAGTTGTCTTCTGCTATCTTCTTCCTCGTGTGCATCAACCAAACTTCAGAACTTTCCTTCCTTTTATCCTGAAACTGATGTTCGTTGGTGCTGATGCAATTGAGTTCTTCAGTGTGCTGCAAAGAAGATGTCTAACAAGATGTTGAGACATCTTTTTCAACTGAAGATCTATTGTTGTGTGCAGTAGCTTCTGAATTGCTGAAATCTCCTAGATTGAAATTGTTTTTAGATTATTTGTTTTAGCCAAAATTTGTCAAAGGGGGAGATTGTTAGTTCTCTTATTTTAAGATTGGCTTAATTTTTGTAAAACAAATAATAGCAGCAATAATGTAATGTGAAATATGATATATAAAATTTCTAAGAAGAACAGGTACAACAAGAAGTCCTATTACAATGTCAGAACATGTTGTGCTAAACTAGGAACAACATGTCAAAGAAGATGTTTTGACATCGCGCCTGTTGAGCTGGATTAATGAGATTCAGTTTGTTCTTAACATAAGTAGAATATTCCGGAGAATATTATACATCCTATGTAGCGAATATTTAAAGTTCTAAAAAACTCAATCAGAAATCAAGGAGAATGAAGACTTTCTAAATAAGTAGATTATCTAGGAAAGAAAAGATTGAAGACCTTTCTTGGGGAAGAAGTTTCTGCAGTTTGTTACAGCTGATTTGCTGTTATTGAAGGCCCAAAACCAGTTGGGTAACAGGTTATAAATAGAAGGGTTTGTAACCTAGAACAAATACGACTCAAGATGTAGAATTCTAAGGGTTTTGTCAAGGTAAACCTCTCGGGTTGTGGGAAGGTTACTATGTTCATCTTGAAGCCTGTAGGTAAGAGATGCATTGTTCCTGGAGGAAGATTTGAAGCAACTCCAGGATGTGTTAGGAGAAAAGTTAACAAACAGTGGAGTTTAGCTTAGAAACTTAGATATGTTGTCATGGAAGTATGTCTTACAAACTCATACATTTCCAAATTTATGGTAAAAAAATTCAAAAAATTTTATCAGAAATTTCTAAATTTTTGATAAAAACTCATGGGAAATTATTTTATCAACTTTTTTGAAATTTCTAGTGTTTTTCTAAATTTTTGATATAATTTTAAAATTTCTGATAAAAACTCATGAAAGTTATGATTTTTTATCGAAAATTTTAAAATTTTCAATATTTTTTCAAAATATCCGACATAATTTTAAAATTTCTGATAAAAATTCATACTTTTTAAAATTAGATAACTTTAAATACGAGTATAACAACAATATATGAGGGTGCTAGATATAACGGAAATGGCAGATTAAATCTTCCAAAGCGTATGATTAAAGCACATAACAATTCAGTATTATAAATGATTGTTTAATCCATTTAAAAAAAACAATATTTTATAGGAAGAATGTTTTTGATACATTTAAATATGAGTTTAAAGATAGTGAATTGACTATGTAAACTAACATTATATATATAATTAATTAAAATCTTTATAATTATTATGTTATATCAATTTTTTAAAATTAAAATTATATTTTAATTAAATATACGTCTTTTATTAATTTACACTGTTAATATATATTTCTAAACTCTTTAAATATATTTGCATGGTGAAATATTTCATATTACATAACAATTTTTTTTTTTACCATTTACCTTTCTAACTATACTTCTCCTTTATAGATTATTTAAATCAACCTTAATCGTAATAAATCATAAAAACTCATAATTTGTGTCATTTCTGTATCAAACGAAAAAGTAAAATTAATATTTGCTGCTATTTATATAAAAAAAAAAATAGATTTTGAATTTGTGAAAAAAAAAAAGTTAAGTCGGCAATGCACAATTATTTTGTGCCGGCAAAAACACTATCAGAAGGGACAGGGAAAAAAAGTCACAATCAACACCTTCAAACTTTCCCATCATGTTTATACAACAACGCTAAATGCACGCAAAATTTAACTCTTTTTTTTGTTTTGAATTTAGCCATTTTTATCACTTAAAAATAGAATCTAATATAAATATACTAATAAATATTTTCTCCAGTCACAATTATAAATTAAAATCACTATTTTTATACATATTAAAAAAATTAATTAAGTATAATTAATTTTTTTATCTCATGTACAATCAAAGTAAAATTTATTATAATATTTTTAGTTATATTTGATGAATCAACTATTAACATTAAAATTTTTTAAATTAAATTAAAAGTATAATAGTAATACAAGCATTAATTAATCTAAAAATTAATAACTTTTACTTATAATAATAATCAAGATTTAAAGTCGTTTTTTTTTTCTTATAATAGTGATCGGGAGGAGTAATACTTGCTAAACATTAAATACTTGTCTGAATTATAGTACCATACTAAAAGTTAACACATTTTCCCTCACACAAACTCGGCCCTGTGCAGGAGCAACAAACTCCACAACACATGGCTCCAAATGTTAGAGGACCCTCAATTTATTAAAAGTCGATTTTTTTTTTGGATTTCTTTTTATATCATATAATTTTCTAGTACACCACACGAAGTTACAAAAATGTTCTTGGAAATCGAAAATACATTTTCGGGATGCTGTTTGCGGGAGTTTCTCGCGAATAATCTCTAACTTCTTAATTAAAGGTTATTTGCAGGACCAGCTACAAGAGTCTTAGACTACCATGTTAAGTTTGACAATATTTAGATGCTTGACAAGATCAAGGCGCGAACGGGTGCAAATAAGAAAACAAAGACAAGTAAAATGGTAGATAACTTGCAAGCATGGAGAAAATAAACAAGACTTTATAAAGATAAAAGTGTTTTGAATTTAAAGGTGGACGCAATCGTACATTTTCAGAACTGACTCGTTTCTCTATGTGTTAGTACATTGAGTGCTCTCTTACAATTTTATAAAATGCGATATCTAAAACAAATGTAATAATTTGCTTAAATAAATGCTAAAAATGTAATTGTCGAGTGTTACTTGAGCCACTCATGTTGAGGATTCATGCGGCACTACTTTTCAAACTCCCACGTCCTGTTAATACTCATTGTTGATAACCGCTTTTGTCGCTACCTGCTTCTGCTCTCGACCTACCTGGTCTTCACCAACTTTGCTTCGCTCTCGATACTATTTCGTTGACCGTCTTTCAATGTAATCCCTGGAATCCTGTCGACGTAGCCATAGCTCTTTATTGATACTCCTCCGAAGGATATCGTCTGACACGTGGCCTAATCTTTGAGTCGAAAATTGCTTATCAACAAATTTCCCCCCAAAAGGCCAAGCTTCGATGGAGATTTTGTCAATCAAGAACTTTGGCGTTTTTAAACTTTCAAATTTTTGACGGCGTGTCTTTTCAAATGATGTCACACGCCATGATTACCACTTTATGCGCCACCATTCCCCATGTAAATCCATCATTTCTCATAATGGCAACAACAAGTGCTTATCCCTTTCGTTGTTTTGGGAAAACTCCATGCATTCCACGGTCCGTTCCCCATTCACCAGAATCATCCAAAGAAAGTTCAAGAGTACTTTCCTTGCTTTACACCGGTAAAACCTTTGGCTTTCGACCTTGGTTCGCCAATTGACGCCAAATTCATAGGGTCTAGGATTTTTCGATCGATGCCCACCCCAGGAAATAAAGCTTATATGACTTGGTTAGACAAAGTCCAATGCAAGAAACAACAGCAATGGGAAGATGTTGGTATCTTCGACACTATCCAACTGTCGAGAAATACACACAGGATTAATCCCAATCTGATCATAGCATCAATTTTCTCCGGGGAAGGTATTGCCAATACTTTCCAATTCCCATGTGAGATGTTATCACTTAATTTGTTCGATTTGGCTGCTATCACCGACCTCTCTCCTTTGGGTGAAACTTTCGACCCAACTTCATAAACTATAAATTCCTTTCATTTCGAGCGCCAAAGCCTCACACATTATATATCTAATCACCATGTCAGTGATGACGAGGAGGTTTCTGACGAGGATCACATTGCCTTTCTCACTCTTTGGCTTTCTTACTTTCTGTTTTTCCCAGGATCTCTGCAAGTAGCCAAAGGCTTTGTCCCTCTAGCCATTCAAATCCATGAAGGTCGAAAAATATCCATGGGGAAACTTATGTTGGTGTAACTATACCATACTCTAGGTGATGCGTCGTCTAGGCTAAAGTCTCTATCGAATCATGATAAAGGGTTAGCTCTCTCAGGTCCCTTTTGTTTTCTACAGCATTGGCTAAATGCTACTTTTAAACATCAACCAGACTACCCTACCTCCGTCGCCACTCTGTGTTTATCAGATCCTCGATCCATTAAGGGTCTAAGATTGTATTCTATGACTCCCAAACAAGAACTTAATAGGCTTGCCTTCATGAGGTATGTTTATTTGTTCATTGGAATTACTGTCTTTGTTCCAACCATGGCTCCCTTTGTGAACCGCACCGTCATTTCAGACTGGTTCAAGAATCCTTTCCCTAGTGTTTCACCAAAAGCTGATGCAACGTCGAATGTAGTCTAGAGAGCTTTATTAACTCACACACTACTTTCCTTCAGGATTGATACTGGATCAAAGGGTTATAGTTTCATGAGTTACCAACCACAATTAGTGGTCCTCCAATTTGGCCTTAGCCAAATGTTACCCATGTCTCTTTTCTCTCACTACATCGACATTGTCTGGGTTGGTCGATAATTGTCCGTTGATGAAAATTTGTCATGCCATAAGTTCCACAAAACGATAACCAATTTCGAACTCCCTGTGTTCCGTTTCCAACCTTCCTTTTTTATTAATAAAGAATTCAACCAATGGTGGTATGAATTCCAGAAGCAATATTTCTCTACACCTCTTTTACTGCAAAAGTTGGACGCAACATTCAATGCTTTCAAGAGTACCCAAACAGCTGCCATATCATCGCTAGATGCTAAGGCCGATAGAGTTCTACGATCATCCTACACAACTGCCAAAAAGGTCTCATAAAAAATGGTAATTCCTGATCCTTTTGACTTTCTTTAGGATAATTACGCACATTCAACTCTCAAGCTTACTTACATTTCTTTGAAATTCCTTTATTATCCTCCATAAACGACTTTTGACTGATGAGTCTGTGTCTCTCAATTAGACAAAGAAAGTAAAGGTTTCCACCGCCTCTCAAACCCGGGTATGATATTTTCCTTTCTGTAATAAGCGTCTGTCGATTATCCTCTGAATTCCTGGATTCTTAGGTTTCTGAAGACATGCCCCAACTTTTAATTGGCAATGAAAATTCTGTCGACAGTGGACATACTCAGATTTTTCCTTCCTCAAAGACTCCCACCCTTGTGAAACCCAAGGGTACTAAAAAAGGAAGAAAGATTATTCTCAATACGGTGACTCCTAAAGTCCCTCTTTTAACAACTAGAAAAAAATGATATTTAGACTACCAATACCCCCTGGTACAACAACTCTGAAACGTCCATCCAATGATAGAAAGTTCTCCTCCTCGACAATCACTTCCCTTCAGTCCACCCCGATAGAAAAAGGCGTTTCTCTTTCAACTGAGGTTATTTTTCCTTTTTTACTCCTTTTATCGTAATGGATTTTCCTATTAACTCATATTTTATTTCTCTTGGTACCACTCTAGGTTGCAGTTATCGATTTTGATAATTCAACAAAAACCAACCCCATTGATGATACTAATGCTCCTGGGAATTCTGCTGAAGCTTCTTTCGTGAACTCCTAGACTCAAGATAGTATTGCAGAAATCTCGACAGAAATGGCTCCTTCACCAGATCGTCTTTACAGTTTCAATGGTACTGGGAAATCTGAGCCTTGACCTACTTATACATTTACAACTCTTGTTGAGGATACTTCCGACCAACATGTTTCACTTCATGAAGAATCCAAAAGTAAGGCTCTTGCTGACAATATTATTGAGGATAATAATTCCAACAACTCCCTTAGCCAAGAAGAAATCCTGGCCATGAAACAAAAGAATCCAGCTGAGACTCTTAGGAGATTTCAAAAACTTCGACAGGCCTCACTTGGTTCTAAAGCTTTTGTCGCATTGGATGTCTCCATTCCTAAAAGGAGTGTGTTGTACCCCAAAATTTTCCCTCTCATTTTTCAAAGGATCATCATAGACCCTCAGGGTTGCTCCTATCAAATTTCAAGTCTTGGATTACAATTTTTCAAGAAAATCATTCACAAGGGCAAAATGGTCAAAAGCATATTGAAAAATCAAACTCTGACTTCTCGATCAAAATCAAGTTCCAACAATCATATTCCATCAAGACAAGAAGTTGGTTCATCAAGAAATCTAAAATCAGAAATTGCCTTGAAAAAATCAAATTTCTAAACATTTAGAAAATTTTCTAAGTGTTAGGAGAATATGATATTTCAGAACTTCTGGGTTAGCCTCCACGCAAGTGTAATCAGAATTTGCAAAGACAGTTCAGAATATGGTCCCTTAATCATAACATATGGAAGTAATGTTCTCCGATCAGAACACGTCTCTTTAGCATATGGAGGCTACGTTTCTGGTCTTCTGCGATCAGAACATCACCAAATCCCAAAACCTCGTTTAAGCAGCTAGCTGTTCTACTATATCACAGTCCTGCAACCAGCTGTTGATCCAGTCCACACCTGCACTTTCTCAAACCCCATATTTGCACCAAATTAGTATACAAAAACTGTGATTAAAAAGCATTAGAATAGTATACCAAAAGGGTTTAAATCCCATTTGTTTTTCCCCCCAAAACCACAACAAACTCATCTATAAATAAATTGCTCCATCACACGTTCAAGGGGATGGCTTTTGAAAAGAGAGAATTATCAAAGAGAGAAAAGAAAACAATCAAACATTCGTAAACTCAGAATTGCCAAACAAAATCAAACTTTTGTTCTTCCATTTGAATCAAAGAACATAACATTTTCTATTCCGTTTCTAGCTGACCCCAGAACATTCAGAGGCAGCAGCTCAGGTCCCAAACACACGCTTCATATTTAAGGTAAGTCATTCTGACTTTGAATCTTTCATTCAGAACATCATCAAATATGTAAATATCATAGCGTTGGTACTGCCCATATCATTGCCTAAGTAAAAATAATTGTGGATCAGAACTTCTTGAAAAAAACTAGGCTCAGAATTAGGATTATAACCTCTATAAACTGTCGTGCTTCCATCTTTCTGTTTTTTTGTTGTTAAAAGATGATTAAGTTGCAGATGCTCTTGCTAATGTAAGGAAGGAGGCAAAGTGTAACAACAAAACTTCTGAGTTTTCTTTCCCACTGTTTTGACACAACATCAGAACTTTTATATGTTTTCTCAATGTTAACACAACATCATAATTTCTATATGATTTATCACTGTTAGCACAACATCAAAACCTTTAAATTCTTTCTCACTGTTTTAGCACAAGATCAGAACTTCTAGTTTTTTTCTCACTGTTTCAGCACCATATCAGAACTTCTGATTTTCTCTTAATGCTTTAACATACATAGAACTTCTAGATTTTCTTATTGTTTTAACACACACAAAACTTCTAGGTTTTCTTACTGTTTTAACACACACATAACTTCTAGGCTTTCTTACTGTTTTAACACGCCAGAACTTATAGGCTTTATTACTGTTTTAACACACACATAACTTCTAGGCTTTCTTACTGTTTTAACACACACATAACTTCTACGCTTTCTTACTGTTTTAACACACAAAGAATACTCAGAACTTAAGCAAGCAGCAACCCATAACTTTTTTTTCCTCTAACGTTTCTTTTAGGACTTCAACACGGAGCAATCCAGAACTTCTGGTTCCCTCTGAGCTACGGTGGGCATGGCATCAGAACTTCTGATCCCTCTTATTTTTGTTTTTTAGCAATATGTTGATCCTATTCTCGTTATCTTTCCTTTCCTTTTCTATTCTTATTACTTTCAGCATTAATACTTTTTTTAATATAACAAGACATAAAAAATATTTTCTTTTTATTAATTAATTATTTCCCTTTTTTAAGACAAAAAACCATTTTCAAAACAAATCCTTTCCTTTTCTTGTATTTGTACAATTCAATATGGTTGTAATAGATAATTAGGATTTAAAATTCTTGCAACCCCCCATTTGTAAATTTGTACCCCCATCCCTGAAATGATGTAATAGTTTAGGATTTATTTTTCCGCATTTTTTTTGCTTTCATATTGTTAGTAATTAGGATGTATGGCAAGATAAAATCAACGAATAGATAACCCTAATCAAAGACTAAATGCATGTAAATCAAACACACTTGCACACTAGAACCTCTAGGGTAATCTCACTTTGTTGCCTTTCGGAAAATAGTCATGTCCCTCAAATATGTGCGTTTTAGCAAAGACCCTTGATAAAAGATCGTAGTCCCTCGATGACCATCAATGTTGCCTTCGGTAAACGATCTAGTCCTTAAATGATATTGCTAAAACGTCTCATAAGTTACCTTCTATGACTATACAAACGTCCCATGCCTGTCCCTTCACATCCAATGATGGGGATTCTTACCAAATCAATGGTAAGATAGCAACATCTAAAGGAGGAGGAAAATAATATCTAAGACCTTTTGAGTAGGTAAGTAACTCATAGTTGCTCGCACGCTCACAACAAAAGCATTTTATACACCCACAATTTCACTTTAAAAGATTTTTTCAAAAAGACAAAACACTTTGTACGCGTTCATATAGAGACGAGAACCATTATAAAGACATTCCTTTTCAAAATACTTTCAAAACCCACATCACAAACACAATTTCAAACAAAAAGCAAGTGATCTAGCAAGCAACTAAGAGCCCGTAGATAACTACTGATAAAAAGGGTGCTAATACCTTCCCTTTTCATAATCTACCCCCCGAACTCAAGAAAATAATCTCGAAAGATCTTTCCTGTTCTTTTCAACCTTTCCTTTTGGATGAAATAAAATTCAGTGGCGACTCTTGCTATCCGCAATAATTGCGATCAAACGCAAAACATCCCAAGTCAATTCTCCCACCGTAGTACATAACCGGCGACTCTGTTGGGGAATCTACTTAAAAGTGGGGTTACCTTAGGGTTAGATCACCTTTACTTGATTTTCATTGGTTTGACTTGCTTGCTTTACATTTTGGATCTTTGTTTGGGTTACTAAAAGATCATATACCCGGATCTGGGGCACCTTTTTAGGTAAGTAGAAATAAATCATGGAAGTTGTACGGGGTATACCGATATGTACGAAGTGATAGCTACGTTAGCGTGATACTTTGGTTTGTACTAATGTTCCTTGAGTCAGTCAAAGATAACATTAGGCTTCCTTAGTGTCATTAAGCGCTAACTGACCTTTAGAACCTTTTAATTGACTCATCCTTGGCCATTAGGAAGTAATGAGATAGTCGGCTTTGGTTTTGATCAAAGATTGGTTGATACTCGATACTGTGCTCGTTGAGATCAGACTTTAGGGATACTTCGGTCGCCATTAAAGAGGCTTGCACTGAAATAATGCCCGATGAAGAAAGATCAGTGATATTGAGATCCCCTAGAATCCGGTTACTATTACTAGGATAGGTTGAGCCAACTAAACTTTAAGAGGGTACTTACCTACAAACTCCATGCAAGCCTAAACCTAAGGACTTGTCTGCTTTGTGTATATATGACTATTTGTACATAACAACTTGCTTACTTTGCATACTTGTACATAACATCATTACATCATACCATAGCATTTTCAATAACCATTTCAAGGATCTCAAGGGTCTATGATGCAGGGTCCTGTTGAACCAGACACCTGTCAAGGGGAAAATTTTCCTCTAACCAAACACCGTCAAAGATCAACAACTTGAGTTAAGGGCTATGACCCACTTGACATGTTGAGCTTAATTCTCGTGGAAAGACATCCGCAGATATGAATTTTTACAATCAAAGTTGTAAGTAACTTCTAACATTTACCCCGCGAGATCCTTGAAAACATGTATCCACATATCATGCATCATATCATGACAGGTTTCTCCCATACAGGTCTCCTTATCTTCCTACTTTTTATTTTAGTAAGATGGATATGGAACAAACAGTGAAGGATCTCCAAGCGCAAAATTCCCAATTCCAACAAATGTTCCTGGCCATGGCTAAGGGGCAAGAGGACCTGAAGACTCTTCTTTTCAAAGAAAAGAAGGAAAAGTCAAAGAAGTCAGTAGGCGTCCTGAATTTGGGAAGAAGACTTAAAGGACCAATCAAGAGAGCCCTAAATATCTCAACTCCATCCAATGAGAGGAATAATCATGAATAAGATAACAGTCTGGGGATTGATGAAGTTGAAGTGGACTACTTTGAGGAACAATATCCTCCCATTGATGATAAATACAAATAGTTGGAGGATCGCCTCGATGCTATGGAGATTCAGCAAATACCTGGCTTGGACTTTGAAGAGTTAGGTTTGGTTTCCAGATTGGTCATCCCACCAAAGTTCAAAATCCCTACCTTTGCCAAGTATGATGGGATCTCTTGTCCTAAAATGCATCTAAGGTCATATGTCTGCAAGATTCAGCCTCACACTGCTAACCAGAAGCTATGGGTCCATTTCTTCTAAGAAAGTTTGTCTGGAACTCAACTGGAGTGGTTCTATCAATTAGAAAGAACCAACATTCACACTTGGGAGGACTTGGCTGCTGCTTTCTACAAGCAGTACCAATACAACGCTGATCTTGCACCAACTCGTGCGCAGTTTCAAAATATTACCATGCGTTCCAACGAGGGCTTCAAAGAGTACGCCCAAAAATGGAGAGACTTGGCAGGCAGAGTGCAACCACCCTTAACTGATATGGAGATGATTGACATCTTTATGGGAACTTTGACGAGACCTTTCTTCAATCACCTAACCGAAAGCTCCTCGGCCGGGTTCACCGAGCTCATAATGAATGGCGAAAGGGTCGAAGCTGGCATCAAAAGTGGAAAGATCCAAGGAGCTACATCCTCTGATGCACGAAAAAAGTTGTACAATGGAAAGAAAGAGTCCAATGTTGTGTATGGACAAAAAGGTCATAACAAGAGAAATTATGAGCAACATGTGGGGGCAGTCTTGATCTCCGGTCCTGCATCACGGCGACAACAACAAAGAGGAAATTGGCAAAGGCCAGGAAAGCCCAAAAGACAGTTTACCAACATCAACATGCCACTATCTCAAGCACTACAACACTTGTTAAGGATGAATCTAATTATGTTGATAGGACCTCATCCAAACCCCAAAACTTCTTCTCCTAACTACAATCCTGATGGAGTATGTGCATATCATTCCGGAAGTCCTGGGCATGATACTAATGATTGTTGGGGGCTGAAATACAAGATTCAAAACATGATTGACACCAAGGAGATCGAGTTCGACCCTTTAGAGACTCCCAACGTGATCACCACCCCCATGCCAAATCATTGAGCGTTCCAGTTCATTTTGAATTTTCAATTGTAATCTCTTTTGTTATTCAAACACATATCTATTAATGTTAAACTCTGTTTCATTAATGCATCACATATGTTTGTCTTGGATTCATTCATTAGTTTTCATTATATTTAAACTATGCTATATTTAGTCCTTTATAATATTCTACTCTTGCTAAAAGTTACAAGCCTTTAGAGGGAGGATGACGAAAACAATGCCTTAATCTCATACAGTCTGCTTTTGGATAGACCTTGCTGATGATGTACAAGCATTATTTCAGTTCCTAAACACTGGAGTTATAAGTATGATAATCCCTAGTCAACCCCTTTGAGCCAAAGAAGTATAAGTTTTATTTTTTACCCAAATTGAAACCATTAATCAAAATCTGGGACGGGGTAGTCTCTCAGTTAATTCAAATGCGCGTTCAGTCGCAAGATTTCACTTCAAACACAATGAATGACATAAAAAACATTCCTTCTGAACCAAAAGATGGTGATGGTTCCCTATCAAATAGGCAATCATTATCTCTCAAAAGAAAAGCCCACTAAGTCAAAACCTACGAAGGAGACTTAAGAAAAACTGGGGCATCCCGCTGACTGTAATCTAAAAAACAAGAACAGTCAGGCAAAATCAGGGATAATAAAAAAAAGAAAAGAGGTCACTACAAATCCTCAACAACATGGAAAATATGGCAAAAATGACTGCCTTCCAACAAACTTAACTTGTATGAACCATCACCAAAACGCCATTCCAAACTCAATTGGAGTTCAAATGCACAATTAGTTGAGTTTAGGACTGAAGAACATCACGATGAATGGGCGGGTACAATTACACTTTGAGCCTTATCCTTTGTTTATTAATCTGTGAACCCAAGCCACCTTACAACCCTTCCAAAGTCCTAATTGAAGCATGGGTTAATTCGAAAGCATACTGTTACCAAAGGTATCCTGACTCCTGTAAGGCTCTAATCTAAATCCTGAGTTAAATTCACAAAATTCTTTTATCTGCTAAAAATGCATTTTCAAAACTTCAAGACAAGCATAAACTTTGCATTACTTTGAATATCGCTGTTTGCATATAGCTACTTGTTTGACAGAGGGGAAATTCACATGACGAATATCCAGCGAACGAAAGCTCTCTCAGTGAACAAAATCACTTCAAATGGGATGAGACTTCCAACGACAAATCTTCTATTAAGCAAGGGGGAATGACATGTCACTGTCTAGTTTGACTGGGGGCAGTCAAGTCATGATTCCAAGAAATCTCTCAAGAAATGCTGAATAACCAGGGGCAGGTCTGTATCTGAATCACTTGGGGCATTGAACGTGAATTCCAACAAAAGTCTGTGTACGGTCAGGCAAGCATTTCCTGGCAATACTACAAACACTTGCTACTAGGGGTAGTGAGGAATCCCCCACAAAGTCCTTTTCACAGGGTGATCCCCAACCAAAATTTCAATCTCTGAAAACTTCTCCCCAATTGAGTTGATTTCAAGAACCCTCGAGGAGTTCTGCCAAAAGAAAGCACATTTCCAACAGATTAGCGACAAGGTTTATTTCCCCAACAAGCGGTAAGATTCGTCAACTTGAATTTTCCTTCCAGACTATCACAAATCAAGGGACCACAACTCCTATTCCCTAGTAAATTTTCCTACAATCCCCAGTAAGCTGCTGCAAAACCTGGAAGACAACCAGATAACAATTAACTTCTTTATCCCCAACAAGTCTTTAACAAGAGATAACTCCCCAATAGAGCAACAGATAACTAAAACTCCTGAACTCTTCTCCCAAAGTAGGAATCAACACTCTCCATAGAGTTTTCTTCTCAAGCAAAATCAAAACTCCCCAACGGAGTTCTCTTCAAACAATAAAAACAGGATTCCCCAGCGGAAACATTCCAAGCAAGGTTTGAAGATGGGCATACTCTTCATCCCCAACAGTCATCTGGGATTCAGCCTCCCAAGACTCCCCAACATTTGTCAAGGATTTATTTTCCCAGACAAAGATACACTTCAATAACATTGCACACATCCTATTTACATACATGATAAATGCATACGGCATAATCTCATTTATTTTGAGGACACCATGCATTTCATACATCAGGACATTGCATACAACAAACGTTTTACCTTTTCAGGAAAAGGTCAATCAACAGATGGCTATCATCAACAATTTTTAACATGTCCAAGGTTAGTTTCTAAAGCAAGACAAAGAAACTACCTATGTGACCAGGAGCAACTTTACACTGGCTCATCGTGAAGCAATATTACATGGTTTCCTTCTCATCATGAAGTAACCCTACCTAGGTTCCTTCTTACATTCTCCATATGCAGTTTTACACGAACTCATTATGAGGCAACCCTACCCAGGTTCCTTCTCTTGAATTTCCAGACGCATTCTTACCCTGACTCATCATGAAGTAACCCTACCCAGGTTCCTTCCCCTACAGTTTTACATGAACTCATCATGAAGCAACCCTACTCAGGTTTTTTCTCATACATTTTCAGATGAAGTTTCACACAGACTCATCTTAAAGCAGTCCTACACAGGCTCATCATAAAGTAATCTTACACAGATTCCTTCTAATACATTTCCAGACACGGCTTAACACGGGTCCATTTAAGCATATAATTCAGAGTTAAATCAACCAAAGATTTATTCCGACACTCCTCCCAGTTACAGTCAAGTTTAGACTTGGTCTAATTCCTGCCCACAGTTACATTCGAATGGCATCTGTAAGCCCATCTCCAACAAATCTCCATCATCTCTCCAAATGGCATCTTTAAGCCCATTCCCTGCACAGTTAATCACCACATCATCGAGTGCAAATTTCTGGGCACTCTAGTGTTCAATCATCTTCCACCTCCAAGTCACGAATGGTAGGTTCACCAATCTAACTCTTCAGGTTTAAGAAGATTGAACAGGGGCAACTGTTGTACCCCAAAATTTGCCCTCTCATTTCTCAAGGGATCATCCTAGACCCTCAGGGTTGCTCATATCAAATTTCAAGTCTTGGATTACAATTTTTCAAGAAAATCACTCACAAGGGCAAAATGGTCAAAAGCACACTAAAAAATCAAACTCTGACTTCTTGATCAAAATCAAGTTCCAACAATCATATTTCATCAAGATAAGAAGTTGGTTCATCAAGAAATCTAAAATCAGAAATTGCCTTGAAAAAAATCAAATTTCTAAATATTTAGAAAATTTTCTAAGTGTTAGGAGAATATGATATTTCAGAACTTCTGGGCCAGCCTCCACGCAAGTGTAATCAGAATTTGCAAAGACAGTTCAGAACATGGTCCCTTAATCATAACATATGGAAGTAATGTTCTCCGGTCAGAACATGACTCTTTAGCATATGGAGGCTACGTTTCTGGTCTTCTGCGATCAGAACATCACCAAATCCCAAAACCTCGTTTAAGCAGCTAGCTATTCTGCTATATCACAGTCCTACAACCAGCTGTTGATCCAGTCCATACCTGCACTTTCTCAAACCCCATATTTGCACCAAATTAGCATACAAAAACTGTGATTAAAAATCAATGGAACAGTATACCAAAAGGGTTTAAATCCCATTTGTTTTCCCCCCAAAACCACAGCAAACTCATCTATAAATAAGTTGCTCCATCACACGTTCAAGGGGCTGGCTTTTGAAAAGAGAGAATTATCAAAGAGAGAAAATAAAACAATCAAACATTCGTAAACCCATAATCCCCAAACAAAATAAAACTTTTGTTCTTCCCTTTGAATCAAAGAATATAACATTTTCTATTCCGTTTCTTGTTGACCCCAGAACATTTAGAGGAAGCAGCTCAGGTCCCAAACACACGCTTCAGATTTAAGGTAAGTCATTCTGACTTTGAATCTTTCATTCAGAACATCATCAAATATGTAAATATCATAGCGTTGGTACTGTCCATATCATTGCCTAAGTAAAAAAATATGGATCAGAACTTCTTGAAAAAAACTAGGCTCAGAATTAGGATTAGAACTTCTATAAACTGTCGTGCTTCCATCTTTCTGTTTTGCTATTGTTAAAAACTGATTAAGTTGCAGATGCTCTGGCTAATGTAAGGAAGGAGGCGAAGTGTAAAAACAGAACTTATGATTTTTCTTTCCCACTGTTTTGACACAACATCAGAACTTCTATATGTTTTCTCACTATTAACACAACATCAGAATTTCTATATGATTTATCACTGTTTGCACAACATCAAAACCTCTAAATTATTTCTCACTGTTTTAGCACAAGATCATAACTTCTAGATTTTTTCTCACTGTTTCAGCACCATATCAGAACTTATGATTTTCTCTTAATGCTTTAACATACATAGAACTTATAGATTTTCTTATTGTTTTAACACACACAAAACTTCTAGGTTTTCTTACTGTTTTAACACACACATAACTTCTACGCTTTCTTACTGTTTTAACACACCAGAACTTCTAGGCTTTCTTACTGGTTTAACATACACAGAACTTCTAGGCTTTCTTACTGTTTTAACATACACAGAATACTCAGAACTTCAGTGAGCAGCAACCCAGAACTTCTATTTTCCTCTAACATTTCTTTCAGGACTTCAGCACGCAGCAATCTAGAACTTCTGGTTCCCTCTGAACTACAACGGGCCTGGCATCAGAACTTCTGATCCCTCTTATTTTTGTTTTTTAGCAATATGATGATCCTATTCTCGTTATCTTTCCTTTCCTTTTTTATTCTTATTGCTTTCAGCATTAATACTTTTTTTAATATAACAAGACATAATTTTGTTTTTTATTAATTAATTATTTTCCTTTTTTAAGACAAAAAACCATTTTCAAAACAAATCCTTTCCTTTTATTGTATTTGCACAATTCAATATGGTTGTAATAGATAATTAGGATTTAAAATTATTGCAACCCCCCATTTTTAAATTTGTACCCCCGTCCCTGAAATGATGTAATAGTTTAGAATTTATTTTTCCGCATTTTATTTGCTTTCATATTGTTAGTAATTAGGATGTATGGAAAGATAAAATCAACGAATAGATAACCCTAATCAAAGACTAAATGCATGTAAAACAAACACACTTGCACACTAGCACCTCTAGGGTAATCTTACTTTGTTGCCTTTTGGAAAATAGTCATGTCCCTCGAATATGGACGTTTTAGCAAAGACCCTCGATAAAAGATCGTAGTCCCTCGATGACCCTCAATGTTGCCTTCGGTAAACGATCTAGTCCCTAAACTATATTGCTAAAATGTCCCATAAATTACCTTCTATGACTATACAAACGTCCCATGCCCGTCCATTCACATCCAATGATGGGGCTTCTTACCAAATAAATGGTAAGATAGCAACATCTAAAGGAGGAGGAAAAGAACATCTAAGACCTTTTGAGTAGGTAGGTTACTCTAAGTTGCTCGCTCCCTCACAACAAAATCATTTTATGCACCCACAATTTCACTTTGAAATATTTTTTCAAAAAGACAAAACACTTTGTACGCGTTCTTATAGAAACGAGAACCATTACAAAGATATTCCTTTTCAAAATACTTTCAAAACCCACATCACAAACACACTTTCAAACAAAAATAAAGTGATCTAGCAAGCAACTAAGAGCCCGTAGATAACTACGGATAAAAAGGGTGCTAATACCTTCCCTTTTCATAATCTACCCCCCGAACTCAAGAAAAATAATATCGAAAGATCTTTCCTGTTCTTTTCAACCTTTCCTTTTGGATAAAAGAAAATTCGATGGATACTCTTGCTATCCACAACAATTGAGATCAAACGCAAAACATCCCAAGTCAGTTCTCCCACCGTATTATAGAGTGCATCTGTGAACCTCAAACTGAAACAACTTAGAAACCCCTTATTTGAGACTAAGTTTCTTAAAGAGCTCGTGGGAGAAACGGATTTGGAATGGACGTGCTTGGGATGCTTGAAGAAATATCCCAACACAACATCTCTGAGTCTTTGGCTCAACTCCTGATTGAATTTGAAGCTTTATTCTGTCAACTTGTCAAAGATATACGCTCAACAGAGAGATTGACCTTCAACTTCTAGAAAAGTTTGATGATATTAAAGGCAAACGAGAACTGAGTGAAGCTTGTGAGAAAAATCTTAATGAGTTCTAGGCTAAGACTCAAGAACGCGTCGACCAAAGCCTTGTTTTTTATCAACAAATTACAGGCTACCAGGTGCAAATAAACAAGCTTACGAATAAGATAGCTGAAGTCGAGCATAAGAAAGCCTCATTAAATTCGACTAGTGGCTTCCATATCCTAGGTACCATTGCTCAAGAAAATATCAAAGGGATCACTCATGGTGAGAATGACCTCAGGATTAAGTGAGAAATTACCCAATTGCAGACAAAGAAGGCACCCCTCGACAACAGGATTTTCCTAGAGAAATTTCGCTTTGAAGATTTCAAGTCTCGGTTCCCTGCTTGATAACCTTATTTAATTTCTTTTGTTAATGTTGGCCCTGGCTTTTGGCCTTTTGGTAATCTCTTCAAACTGATGGTTACCATTTTGGTGACCCATATTTGTATATTATGTTTTATTATGCTGCAATTTGAATCTCTTGAAGCATATGTTTATATTTTTTCAAATATTTTCCATTTATTTTAAGGACTCGTTGGTCGAAACAGATCTCCTCAATGTTGTAAGCATTATTTATGAATACTTTTATGATTTGGAATAGTCCTTTCCAATTTAGTGACCATTTTCCTAACGCTCTATCTCGTAGATCCATAGGTAGAATTGGTTTCCAAACATATTCACCTACTAAGAACATTTTAGTTTTCACCTTTTTATTATATGCTCTGGCGACTCACTCCTTTTGTCAAATGAGTACATCTAACACATCTAACCTTTCTTCATCCAAATCTATTATTTCGTCATACATCAAACTCCAATATTGGTCTGACGGCAGTTTATTTTGACGTTGTATTCTTATGGACTGCAGATATAATTCAACTGGAAAAATAACATTATGTCCAAACACTAGACGAAAAGGCGTTGAATTTGTCGCCTCCTTAGGGATGTTCGACAAGCCCATAGTATTTGATCTAACGTTTTATGCCAATTCTTAGGTATCTTAGAAACATGTTTCTTAATCAAACCAATTATCACTTTATTAGCAGCCTCGACTTGGCCACTGGCCTAAGCATAATAAGGTGTTGAAGTTAGCAGTTTAAATCCTGTTTCAGACGCAAATTCTTGCATCTTTCAACCAATAAACACCGAACCTTAGTCTGTAGTTATAGTATCAGGAATCCCAAACCTATAGATAATGTGTTTATGGATGTATTCAATCACCGTGTCTTGATCCACACTAACTAAAGGCATGGCTTCTATCCATTTGGTGAAATAATTTATTCCCACCAAGATGAACCTCTGTTGTTTCGGCGATGCAGGTCGAATTTCTCCTATAATGTCCAAAGTTCGTCCTCTAAAAGGCTGTATGATTTTGACACTCTTGACAACCTTTTTCAAAATCCATGAAGTCTTTTAACATGTTTGGCCAATACAAACCTTGTCAAAATAAAAGCCATTTCATTTTATGGAAAGCTTGGTAAGCACCACAAGTTCCACTGTGCACTTCCGACACTGCCACATATGCTTCAGTTTCCCTAAAGCATTTAAGCAACACACCCGGAGCGGTTTTCTTGAACAATTTATTTCCCATACAAATGTAGCTTAATGCCCGATATTTTATCTTCCTATCGGTATTCCCGATTGGATTCTCTAGATACCTTATAATTGGCTTTCGCCACTTTGTATCTAGTAAATTGTCAATGGCAAAAATTTCAAAAATTCCGTCCATATGATTTGCCCCTAAGATTTTGGTATTGACAATTTTGTGTGTGACGTTGAAATGACTTTCTCCCTTACTTCGATGAAGTCCCTCAATTATTTCGTCGACACCTTGTACCCAAATTAAATTTGGGCTAAATTATTTGCCTCTTGATTTTCCACCCTGGGCACGTGTGTGATGCTTACCATTAAAAATCTTCTAACAAACGGTTTACAAGTGCAAAGTATATCATTAAATTCTCCTTAATTCACTTGTATTCTCGTGTGGTTTGTTTGATCACCAACTCTGAATCGCCTTTCACCTCGATTTTAGTGAAACCAAAATCTTGCAAGATCTTGAGTCCAGTAATTAAGGCTTCAAATTCATCCCCATTATTGGAACATTTTCCGTTGACTCGAAATTTGAATCTTGTTAGTGATCCTTCTGGGGAGATTATCAGGATTTTGACACCGGTTCCATTTTTATGGCTCGACCCGTCAAAATATAATTTCCAAGAGTCTGTGTCAACCATATTTATGGATGGCTCGAATATATGACCATTTTCAGATGAAGATTTAATCACAATATCATCTATGTAAATCTGCATAAAGTACTCTATGAAATCATAAAATATGGCATTCATAGTCCTTTGATAAGTTGCTCTGGCATTTTTTAAACCAAACGATATTACAACCCATTCATAAGTCCTTAGGGCTCCTAGACATCGAAACATCGTTTTAGATACGTCCTCGCCGACTATAAAAATTTAATTATATCCAGAATAACCATCCAACATGCTCAAATATTCAAAGCCTGTAGTCGAATATACTAGCATTTCTGCGACAGGCATCAAATACTCATCTTTTGGAGTTGCTTTATTCAAATGCCTAAAATCTATGCAAACTCGAAGAGTTCCATTTTTCATAATAAGCAATATTTATTATCCATTCAACGTACCTGGAAGTTCTGATGAACTCGCTCTTTATAAATCTCTCGATCTCCTGTTTGATCTTTATGTGATCTCCGAGGCGAATCTTTGAGGATGTTTCTTTACCAGTTTCTTCCCTTGCTGGATAGGCAGACAATGCTCTACTACTTTCTGACTCAAGCCAGGCATTTCACCATAATCCCATACAAAGCAATCTTTATACCCATTTAATAAGTTAACTAATTGAACCTTCATCTTCGACCCAACTTTTATACCGATATAAGTGGGTCTCTTTGTTATGCCATCGCCCAGATCCACTTCTTCTAAAGGATCTTGGGCCTGCATTTTCTGCATTGAATTCACTGGGTCTTTCTCAAACCTTAAAGGCCCATCATCATAGACACAATATATCCTTCGGTTTTCTAAAGCTGATGTTTGGTCATCTTGGCCTTCTCGACTCGTCGAATTGGCTCCGAAAGCCAAACTTTGCAATCTTTTGGATTCTAAAGATGATTTTATTTTGTTTTCATCCATATAGGCCGAAATCTGAGCCAGCGCATCTGACTCACTGGTCATCTCTATCAACCATATTCTACCCCGTAGGTGGATTTTGTTCCATGGACATCATTTCTTCTTCAATGTCCCACATGAATCCATGATCTGGATCTAAACTTAGAAAATAATTTGCGTTCTCTTTAGGAATGTCCATTTCATTATCATAAGGTGCCACATGCACCAGATGTTGGAATTATTTCTTTCCAACTCTACTCTCAATGATTTTGTGGTAAATCTGATCAGCTTCAATGTTTTCGACGACGCCATCTTTCCTCCAAATGGATATCCTTTAATGTAGGGTTGATGGCACTGCCCATATCCTGTGGATCCATTTGCGACCCAAAAACAAATTAAGATTTTCTTTGGAATTAATAACCATAAAGAGAGTCGACCTGGTAGTTGTGTCGACTGCCAATTCGACCTAAACCACTCCCAGGATGCTGCTGGTTTTTCGTTCATAGTTAGATAAAATTATGTTATATGGTTGAATATCAGTTCCGCACTTTCCCATCTTCTTGAACAAAGTGTAAGGAATCAAATTTACAGCTTCCCCCCCATTGACGAACACATTGTGGATTGGCCTTCCATATACTTTCTCCCTTATAAACAAGTGTTTGAGGTGACACAACATGCCTGGACTTGGTTTCTCAAACATTGCATTCTTTTCCTCCACCACACCACTATTCATAAAATAGTAGCATAATGGTTTTTTGTCGGTATCGTCTGACACGTGATCATCCTCATTTTCCAGCACTTCAGATACCCTGTCGAATTCAGCAGGAAAAACAGACACAATGCCATAATTGATGATAAAGTCTTCACCATAATCATCGTCAACCATATTGTATTCATAGGGGTCATAATCGTTCCCTTTGTCCTCTGGGAGAGGTTTATACTCATTTTCCTCTTTATTTCAATCTTCAGCCATGGGAGTGTACTCCACACTCTGTTTCGCCACTACCTCCTTACTCCCTAAAGGTGTTATTCTCATCGCCGATCTCTGATTTGCGATGATTTTTCTGTTTTCACTCAGCCTTTGCCTCAGATATTTATTTCTTTGAGTTAACACCCCAACAACTTCGTTGGCTCCCACTTGCTTCATATTTTCGATAGGCCTTATCATCTCCCTATCTTTCAAAGTTTCGACAGGTCTTAATTTTGATATCGATGCCTCATTTGCAACCTTCTTGTTCCTCTGGTAACGCCTCCACTGTGTTCTGGTCATCTGGTTTTTCCCTTTATAATTTGGGGAAACCTGATATCCCTTAGTTTATGGATTCTTCTCTCCAGCGTCTTTCCTCCTGAACAACTACTATACACTTTGGTCTTTTCCCTCCTTTCTGATTCACTGACTTCAACCATTTTTCCTGTGGAATGTTCACGGAGGGCGGAAACTCTTCTTTCGAGGATGCTGAAATTTATTCTGATATTCTTCGTTGCATCGAGGAACTCCTTCTATGTCGAACACAAACCTTGGTATTGGAGGCTCCTTCTTCTCGAAAGCCTCTTTTTTTGCAACTTCGTATTTCTCAGCGGCTTTCTCATCCTAAACAACATTACACCTTGGGCATAATCCAGATTCTGACCCATTCAGTTTTCATTTTTCATGAACATCAACCAAAATTTCCTCAGGCTGAGGATAAACCATAGGCAAGTCCGCTTTCTTTGTCTCGTTAAGGCTGTCAGTATCCTCGACCATCATGGATTCTTTGTCAAAACCCTCAGTAGCTTCGACCATCATGCACTCGTAAGGTTCTACAAATAGAGCTTGCTCGACTTTCAACAGATCAGTGTCCACTTGTATTTTTGGCTTTTTGCCAAATTGAAGCATGCCTTCCTTCAGAGCTTTTTGAACCAAATACATGAAAAGAACACATTGAGATGTTCTATGACCAAGAAAATTATGAAATTTTCTAAATCCCCTTTTCTTCTTTTGCTCTAAAGGGGGATTCTTTAGACCCTAAGGCACAATAATTTGGCTGTCAGATACTAACAAATCAAATATTTCATCACACTTAGTTATATCAAAAGTGTAAGTTTTTGTAATGGCCTTTCCATTTTTCTCGGTCTTGACGAGATTCTTCTTGTTCAACGGCCTTAATGGTTTGCAAGCATACGGAGGTCCAGGCTGGAGTTCAGCCATATTAACCTTAGTCTCTTCGAATAACTCACTGTCGTCAGAAGAATAATCTTCAGTGGTTACATATGCAACCTTCCCTTTATTTTAATACTTGCTAGCTTTGGCTTTCTCTTGATATTTTCCAGCTTTGGCTTTCTCCACTTTCAAGCATTCGATATGTCGAACCCTAATAACTAACCGCGCCATATTTCTCAATTATTGAACATCCAACTTTTTCCTGATCGAATAATCTAGGCCATTTGCAGCCATCTCGACTAATTTGTGTTCAAGGACCTGAGTAAAGCATTTGGATTTCAAAAATCTTAACCTATTTAGGTACTGGTCGATTGACTCATCCGCCTTTCGTTTAACCCCAACAAGTTTCGTCAGGCTAATTTTCAACTGTCCCATGTAAAATTGTTCATGGAACAATTTCTCTAACTGATTCCACTTGTGAATCGATTGGGGAGGTAGCATTGTGAACCAAGTAAACACATTTTTTGACAAGGAGCTTAGGAAATATTTTAGTTTCAAATCCTCAATGTTGGCTATATCACCAGCTTCAGTTTGATATCTGGCGACATGTTCAATAGTGGATTCTTCCGTATCTCCTGCAAACTTAGTAAATTTAGGGACTTTCCAATCCCTAGGTAATTCTATTTCTAGAACAAAATCTGGTAAGGTAGAATAATATGTTGGTCTCTAAGAACTAGAATTCATCCCATTTCAGTTTATAATTCGCTCGATAATAGCCTCTTGGTTCTGCTCCCCAGCCACAACCTCTTGTCGAACATTCCTGACAATCTGGTTGGCATTCTGATTTCGATCCACTATCACTATTGGGGGTTGCTGGAACGCCCTAGGTATAGCATCGGCACTGTAATACAGTGGGAGAACTGACTTGGGTGTTTTGTGTTTTATTGTAATTGTTACGAATAGCAATAGTTGCCACCGATTTTTCTTTTATCCAATAAATGAAAGGGTGAAATAAACAGGAAAGACCTTTTGAGATATTTTCTTGAGTTCGGGGGGTAGGTTATGAAAAGGGAAGGTGTTAGCACCCTTTTCATCCGTAGTTATCTATGGGCTCTTAGTTTCCAGCTCACTTTGAAATGCTTTGTAAATGATTTTGTGTTTGGTGTAAGTTTGAAAATATTTTTAAAATGCCTTTGTTTTGGCAAACATTATAATAATTCTCGTTTCGGCAAGAATGTATACAAAGTGTTAGTTTTGAAAATAGTCCAAAGAGATGTTTGTTTTTGGATATGTTTTGAAAGTGTGAGTGTGGAAATGGTTTTATTTTATGAGCAAGCAACTACGAGCCTTCTACCTACTCAAAAGTCTTAGTTCTTTTCCTCCTCCTTTAGATAGTGTTATCTTACCATTAATTAGTAAGAAACTTTATCATTGCATGTGAAGGGACAGGCGTGGGTCATCATACAGTCATAGAAGGCAACATTGTAGGATACCTTATCAATTTGTCGTAAGGTTCTAAGGTCGTTTACCGAAGGCAACATTGAAGGGTCATTGAGGGACTAAAATCTTGTATTTGATGGTCATTGCTAAAGCATCCCACGTTCGAGGGACATGACTGTTTTATTCTAAGGCAACAAGTGTGGGTTAACCCTAGAGGTGCAACTGTGCAAAGTGTATTGTTTTCATGCATTTTTGTCTTGAATTATGGGTTGTCTAATATTGATTTTAAGTCTTGCCATACAAATCCTAATTACTAGCAATAATAAGGAAAGCCATAAATTGTAGAATTTTAAAGTTCTACCCTATTACATCATTTTAGGGGATGGGGATACAAATTAAAAATGGGGATAACAAGAAAAGTAAACCCTAATTACTATCACAAACAATTGAATATGAATTACAACAATAATTATGTACAAGATATGAAGAGGAAGAATATTAATTTTTAAGGTTTTATTTGATGAAAAAGAGTTTAACCTAATTAAACTAATTGATTTTATTCACAAAATAAGTTTTAGTTTATTATTAACAAAACCTAAAATTTAAGTTCATTAAAATAACAAAACCTAAGTCTAGTTCAATTGAAACAAAAACCTAAACCTAATTTAATTTGTTTAGAAAATAATTATTTTTTAATATTAGTTAAGAAAAATAGTCTATAATGCAAAAGAAATGACAAAAGTTAATTTTACAAAAATAAAATAAAATATTTAAATTAAAATATTTAATAAAGAAAATATATTCTGGTGGCTTTTGGTTTAAGTAAAAATAAATATATGAATGAAAATAAATAAAATATAAAAGAAATAAAAATGGTTGGGCTAGGGGGTTTAAATAGTAGGAAGGAGGTTCAAAAGAAAACTTTTGGGCCCAATCTGATTTTTGTTGAATAAAAAAAATAATAAAACAATGGAGATGGGCTTGTTGCTGTGAGTGAATAGGAGGTATGCTGAAGGAAAAGGGAACAGGCCCAACACTGGTGGCCCAAATGCGCTTGAGAGTAAAAGAGAAACAAGGAAAATATGGAAAAATGGAAAAATGGGACGCTAGGGCTCGAACCCAAGTCCTCACACAATAATGCCTTTAGCGCACTCCTCCTGCCACTAGGGTGGCTGTTTCATTTGTGAATAATACAACATGTAATAAACTTAAAATAAACTAAGTTCTGAACATGTCATCTTCTTCTTCCTCGTGCCAACCTCCATAGACAAGATTTTCAAATTTCGTATCTTGCTCATTTCTCAACCATTCTCAAAAGTGTAAACATCAAACTTGTTATAAATTTAACTACGATTTCAAATATATAAACTAATTAATCTAACTCTTAAAGATGAACATGAATTTTATTGGTACCAAATTCTAACCTAGATATTTCAGAAAATTCAAACTTGAAATTCACACTACTCAGGAAATATAAATGAAATCTAAGGGCATGGTTAGTTTCAGGGCTATGATGTCTATATTTTATCTTTAAAAATGGAAACCAGATGATGCCTATATGAATAGTTCAAAAGTCAGAAAACTCATCTTGAAAATGGGATTCATGTTTTGAGTTTGAGCTTGCTTCAAGGTGCTGAAACTCCTTGTAGAAGTCAAATTGCAGGTGGTTGTTTTTGAGTTTAGAAAGTGATAAAGATGGAGTTACAATTGCGTAACAAGGACAGGGATGAACTATATTTGATGTATGGAAGCTTTGAAAATAATTTTAAGGGAAAAAGCATGATGGAAATGGAAGATACAAGTTCAACAAAAGAACTGTATACAAATGGAGTTTTGTGTGCAATTTCTGGCTAGAGGGAGTTTGGGAGAGTTTCAGGGGTTGTTCCTTCTTCTCTGGCTTGCAAATAACATCCTCTATTTATAGGGAAAGGTTTTGGAAGCTTGAAGTAACCAGAAATTAGATATCACATGTTATGGTTTGGTTTAAAATGAGAAATCAAGTTGAATGGTGTTGTATCCCAAAATTTGCCCTCTCACTTATCAAGAATCTTCTCACAAGATCTCCTTTGGATCAAGACTGCATTAGGGTTAATCAGCTCAAGACACCTTCTCAAGCACTGATGACCAAAATTAGGGTTTGAGTTTGCACAAGGATTTTTGAACTTCCAATTCCCCATATGACTTTCATGGATCATTATGGACCCCCAAGACTACTCATGCCAAGTTTCAAGCCTTGGATCACTTTATTGCTCAGTCAATTGAACAGTTGACCTAAAAATCAATTGTATTGGGGAAAAAAGTCAACTTTGGCCAATTTATAGTCAAACCTCATAATTTTTTATCCACATCAACATCTTAGACTCATATGTATCATTTGATCAAGTTTGGACCATAATTCCTCAAGAAATTTGATCAAATCTCCAAAAGGGCAAAATGGTCAAAATTAGGGTTTTGACTAGGAAAGGGCAATTTCTGATTTTTGACCTAGAAAATGATTAATTGGTTTAAGTCAAGATCTCAAGAGTCTAATTACACTATTTTGACCTAATGACATGGTTCAAAACATTGCTCAAGATCAACTGATTGACAGATGAATTTTCAATCAACCGGTCAAAAGTCAACTGTACACTGAAAAGTCAAACTTTGACTTTTTGGTCAAAACCAAGTATCAAAGATTAAAATTAATCAAAACATGTCAAAATATGAAAATTATTCATCAATAAATCAATAAATCAAGATTTCATTTTGAAAAGTCAAAATTTCTAAACTTAGAAATTTTTCTAAGTGTCAGAAATTTCTTATTTTTTCATAACTTTGAGCAATTTTTTCATTATGATGCAAGATGATTCAAAGGAAAATTCCAACATGAAAGTTGTATATCTCCATGAAATATAAAACTTTTCTTCACATAACTTCTTCCAAAAGTGCTTAGATCTCAAGTTATAATTTTATGAATACATGCTCATAAACTAAAAAAGACTTAGTAAAATTTTGCCCTAGTTAGGCAGATTTTTTTACCTAACTTCATGGAAATTTTTCACATTGTTCCAAGGGGAATCTTCAAAAGAAATTCAAATATGGGTTGTAGATTGCATTTCAAGCTTTCCAAAATTTCCCAGAACTCCTCGAGATCATTCTTGAGTAGGGAGAATCGAAGAGATGAAGTTGGTGTTTTGTAACTTGAATTACAAGGCATTTTGTGATGAACAAAAATCCAATTTCAAACCTATGTTGCACAATCTTGTTTTGCAGGCTTCTAAACCTCAATATCTCTCCATAATCAGAATATTACACTTGCTTTTGAGCTATTATCCAAGTGTTCCAAGCATTGTCCAAGCCAATTTGCCATTTTTGGAAGAAA
Organism: Vicia faba; assembly: GCA_948472305.1. Taxonomy (NCBI): domain Eukaryota; kingdom Viridiplantae; phylum Streptophyta; class Magnoliopsida; order Fabales; family Fabaceae; genus Vicia; species Vicia faba. The sequence goes on along the minus strand of OX451741.1, from coordinate 926,939,941 downwards.
GTTACCATTCCATTCTTGAAAAGTTGCTTTAATCACAAAGTCAATTTGTATTGAGCTTCTAAATTGTTCTTTCTGCACACGCAACCCCTATAATCCAAAAGCAAGGTGTCTAAGGCCTGAAGAAGCTCAGGACATGCTTGTACAACATTTAAGATTTTTCATTTCACTTTTCTTCAAAATCAAGTTATAGAGCCATAACCCTATAACTCAGAAGCCTTGAGTGATTTTGTGCTCTAATCTTTTCCATACATATTAACAAGTCAATTTCAACACAACACACATTTTTCACAAGTCCTAAAACACTCCCAAGCATCTTGCTGCACAGAACTTCCCAAACTTGACAGTTTTGAGCAAAAACTCACCATCTCCATTTCCACTCGTGCGTTTTGAAAACTAATCATTCAAACATATTCCATACATCATATCAAAGTGATCCAGGCCCTCATTTCCTAACTGTAACTCCTCCATCATCATCCACCATTTTCAAAACTGAAGCTTGCAACTTGACTTGAGTATGGAGTTCCAACCATCCTCAAAGCAGAGTAGGAGTTAGAACACATTCAAGGAGGTCCAGGCAAGCTATAGAAATCATCAGGCCGTCATAAAGGTTGCTCAAACTCCATACACGACTCCAACTGCAAGAGGTAAGTTTTCAAACTTTTATCTCTTCATACAGGCATCATTTGAGTTTGATTTGTGAAGATAAAATGTAGATACCATTGCCACGAAGCTGTACATATCCATACTTTACATTTATATGGCCTGAGCTTAGAGAATTTTAGGGTTGAAGTTTTCTGCAATTTTTAGGTTTTGAATTAGGGCTAGAAAAATTATCAATCATCTTTGATTGTTAGCTTAAGTTGTTTATATGTTTGGATTCGTGGGGAAAATGCCACAACTTTCATGTTTGAACTTTTCATTTTTGTTGAGAGATGAAGAAGATACAGGTCCTTTGGCTGGAGGTTGAAGATGAAGTCTTCAAAACACGTTTTGCCTTACATATTTATTGTTTCATTTGTATTAACGAATGTATAGCCACCCCAGTGGTAAGGCAGCGCGCTGGTAATCAGGAGGTCATGGGTTCGAGCCTTAGCGCGCTGCCTTTTGCTTTTTTTTTTCACATTTTTACATTTTTTTGTTATTTCCAGCGCATGGGCCTTCCTCCTCTTGGGCCTGATTTTTTTTTCTAACATTCCTCCCCCATGTTTCATATATGCACCCCTGGCCCAACTTTATTTTATTTTTCTTATTTTCTTTTTATTTGTTTTTCTTAATTATTTTATCTAATATTAAAAATCATAAAAAATACAAAAATATTAGATTTCATTTTGACATAGTTTATTCATTTTTTCTCATAAAAATTATTTTTTATTTAATAAATACTTTATCCATTTCACTAAATATCTTGTAAATTTAATTAAAATAATAGGTTTTTATTTATTTTCTTTTACACCAATTTAAATATATTATTTTAACATTAAAAAGGTTAAAAATATTCTATATCACTATAATTATTTTCAAGACAAAAATGTCAAAAATACTTTTCTTACAAACTTATTTTCTTTTAATCAATTAATAGATTTAGGGTTTTATTTAAAATCTTCTCTTAATAAATTTAGGTTTAATTAATTATTTTCTTTTAATTAATTAGGTTAAAACAAATCCCTTTTCTCTAACAAAATCCAAATAAAATTATTCATTTTCTTCACATTTACATTCTTGCATATTTATCCATCTTGTACATTATTTATTTCAATTCTTGTACAAATTCAATTTGGTTGTAATAGATTAATTAGGTTTATATTCTTGCAATCCTCATTCACAATTTGTATACCCCCCTCCCACAAGTATTGTAATAGCGTAGTAACTTTAAATTCGGCAATTTATCATTTTATATACAATTGCTAGTAATTAGGGTTTGTATGGAAAGACTAAAACCAATACTTAGAAAACCCTAATTCAAGACAAAATCAAGCATGAAAACAATACACTTGCACACAAGAACCCCTAGGGTTATCCCACTTGGTTGCCTTATACAAAATGACCATATTAGGCATGTAACGTATCTTAGCCAAAACAAGCAAATACAAGACCATAGTCCCTCGATGACGCTATCTAAGTTGCCTTTCAAAATGATCTTAGTCCCTAAAGAAAAATGCTAAGATACCTTGCAACATTGCTAATCATGGTCATACGATGACCCACGCCCGTTCCGTTTACATCCAAAGATAGGTTTGCTTACCAAATCAATGGTAAAACAACAATGTCAAAGGAAAAGAAAATGAACAAGAAAGACATTTGAGTAGGTAGATTGCTCCTAATTACTTGCTCCATTTCAAAACAACCATCCTTGCTATTTTCAAAACAATCACATACACTTTCAAACATCTTACAAAATTGAAAACATTTTCAAAAGATCAAACATCTTTGTATACATTCTTACGAACGAGAATCATTACAAAGATTTCCTAAACAATGACCTCTTTACAAAATACTTTCAAAAACGACACAAAGCATAATTTCAAACAAAAAACAAGTGATATAGCAAGTAACTAAGAGCCCATGTAAAACCATGGATGAAAGGGGTGTTAATACCTTCCCTTTTCATAATCTACCCCCCGAACTCAAGAAACAATCTCAAAGGTCTTTCCTGTGCTTTTTCACCTTTCCTTTTGGATAAAAGAAAAGTCGGTGGCGACTCTTACTAACCGCAACATTTGCAATCAAACGTAAAACACCCAAGTCAGTTCTCCCACCGCACCACAAAACCGGCGACTCTGCTGGGGAAAATTCTAAAAGTGGGGTTACCTTAGGGATATATCACATTTATTTTCTTACATTGTTTGACTTGTATGCTTTACATTATGGTTCTTTATTTGGGTTTGAATCCTCTACCCAAATTTGGGATACATTATAGGTAAGTAGCAATATGTTGTGGAAACTGTACGGGGTATACCGACATGGTCTAAGAAATAGCTATGTTAGTAAGACATATTTGTGGGTACCGGTAGCCTTTGAGTTAATCAAAGAGAATACGGGGCCGCTGAGTGATGTCATGAAGCACTAATGAACTTTTAGAACCTTTACTTGACCAACTTGGCCTTTAGGATGTAGTGAGATGACCGGCTTTGGTGCAATCCGAAGTTGGTAGATACTCGATACTACACTCATTGAGGTTTGGTTTCTTGGGATATTTCGGTCGCCATTAAAGAGGCTTGTGCTGAAACAATAACCAAGGAAACAAACCAGTGATATTGAGATCGTTAGAACCCGGTTACTATTACTAGGATAGGTTTAAGCCAACTAAACTTCAAGAGGGTACTTACCTATAAAACTCCACGCAAGCCTAAACATAAGGATTTGTTTGTTTTGTTTGTATATGCATACTTGTACATAACATCATGAACATCATGAACATCATATACATCCACTAACCATTTCAAGGATTTTGGGATTTATCTTTGTTCTTGTTTTGTAGGATATGGATTCACTTCGCAGGATAACTATTCAAGTCAATCTTGTAAGGATCCCTCCATAACTCAAGGAGCTAGCTTCAAGGATTCCTAAAAACTCTCCATTTACCGAGATACATGGTCGCCTACTCAACTGGGTCACCTCCAACACAGATGAGGATATGATGAAGGTGCTCTTTCAGTTCTTTGATCCTTTACACCATTGCTTCACATTTCCCGATTATCAACTTGTGCCAACTTTAGAAGAATTCTCCCAACTCTTGAGGATTCCCATTCTCAATCAACTGCCTTTCAACGGTACAGAAAGAGACCCAAATCTAGAAGAGATTGCTCAAGATCTACACTTGCACTTATCTTATTTCACAACTCATTGGGAAACAAGGAGTAGTGTCAAGGATTTCCTAGCAAAGTTCCTGTTTGAGAAAGCCCAAAATCGTTGGAATTCCTTAGACTTGCAAGCCTTTGAGGAAATTGTGGCTCTCCTCATCTATGTGATGGTTTTGTTTCCAAATCCTGACCAACTCATAGATGTCAACGTCATCAAAATCTTCATATCCCGCAACCTAATGCCTACATTGCTAGGAGATATCCTACACTCTTTTCGCACTCGCACAATGAGGAAAATAGGTGTCCTTATATGTTGCACTCCTATCTTGGAAAGATGGTTTATTTCGCATCTTCCCCAATCTATATTAAAAAATGAGCAAGGTTCAAGGTGGTCACAAAGGTTGATGACGCTCAAACATTCAGACATTCATTGGTGCTCCCGATCCAAAGAGAATGTTATCATTGTCGACCGTTATGGAGAATTCCCTAATGTCCCTTTACTTGGCATTAGGGGAGGTATCACCTACAACCACTGCTTAGCCTTAAGACAATTTGGTTATGCCCGAAGGGATGGCCCGTACGAGATGTTGATTCAAGGTTTGGTATTTAACTACGACAACGACGATCAAGGTCTTCGCCAAAGATTTATCTGAGCTTGGAGGATGTTAAACAAGGTGGATATCAAGACTTTGGGGCATAAAAATTCCATCCCTCTTGAGCCTTACCTCAAATGGGTACGAACTCATGCTCAGAGTCTTATAATGCCTTACCCCTCCATTCTCCCGGTAATCATTGAGCCTGTCATGGAAGGAAATGTTCCATACACTATCCTACATCCTGATGTGCCTACCTCTCTTGAAGATCTACAAAGGGATTGGATACAACTCAAGGGAGAGCGAGATACCTTCGAAGCCCAATTCTACGCGAGGGAGAAGAAGGTTTTGGAACTCACTAGGCTACTTCATGAGGAGTAGACTCTCAATGCCTACATCGCGCCAAAGAGGATGCACACTACCTTTTTATCTTAAAGATTTCATATTTACTTATAAGCCTAAGAGGCATTGATGTACTCAAGCTTTAACTTATTAATATAATGTGTGTTTCCTTTTTGTCTAAAACAAATTTGAATCTTTGAAATCCTTGAAATCATTACATATGCATATACCATTCATCATAACATAAGCAGGTCTTTTGCAATAAGTCTCCTCATCTATCTACTATTTATTTCAGTAAGATGGATCTCGAGAAAATAGTGAAGGACCTCCAAGCTCAGAATGCACAGTTTCAACAGTTGCTCTTGACCCTAGCCAAAGGACAAGAAGAGTTGAAGAATTTGCTGGCTGAGGAAAAGAAAAAGAAGGTAACCGGAGTCCTAAACATGGGAAGAATATTTCATGGGCAGACAAGAAGGACCTTAGACTTTACAACGACATCCGGTGAGAGAGACAATTAAGATGGGAAAGGAAAGGAAATAGTTGTCCCGTCAGAATCAGAAGAGGAAGAGGAAGAAAAAGACTATTCTGAAGAACAATACCCTCCAGCTGATGACAAGTATAAACATCTCGAAGAACGGTTGAGTGCGATAAAAATCTAAAAAGTGCCTGGCTTGGACTTTGAGAAATTGGGGTTAGTGTCGGGGATTGTCATTCCTCCCAAATTCAAAGCACTTGTGTTCTCCAAGTATGACGGAGTCTCATGCCCTAAAATGCATCTCCGGTCCTATGTGAGGAAAATCCGGCCCCATACCGCTGACAAAGACTTATGGGTACACTTCTTCCAAGACAGCCTGTCTGGAACTCAACTTGATTGGTTTTACCTGTTAGAAAGAGCCAATGTTGATAACTGGGAAGATCTTGCTGCAGCCTTTTACAAATAATACCAATACAATGCTGATCTTGCGCCTACCCGTACTCAACTCCAGAGTATGGCCATGATTTCCAATGAAGGTTTCAAAGACTATGCGCAAAAATGGAGAGATTTAGACGGAAGAGTTCAACCCCCTCTATCTGAGAGAGAGAGAGAGAAAGAGAGAGAGAGAGAGAGAGAGAGAGAGAGAGAGAGAGAGAGAGAGAGAGAGAGAGAGAGAGAGAGAGAGAGTTGGTAGACATGTTCTTGGGCACCTTGTCTGGTCCCTTCTTCAATCATTTAATTGGAAGTTCATCGGCAGGTTTTACTGAACTGATATTGTCTGGAGAAAGGGTAGAAGCCTGGATAAAGAGTGGAAAGATTCAAAAAGATACATCCTCTGCTGCCATAAGGAAGCCATTTATCGGAAAGAAAGAAGTGGTTGCTGTTTATCCTCAGAGAAATCAAGATAGGGCCGAACGCCGGCCAATGGTGGGGGCTATTATGATTCCTAAGCTTGCGCCTGATCAACAAAGAAATAACCAACAAAGGATGGAAAGGCCAGTCAGACAATTCACCAGAATTAACATGACCCTATCTCAAGTATTGCCACATCTGTTAAGATCCAACCTAGAGACTTTGAAAGAAGCTCCAAAGAATCCTAATACAACAACTCCTCACTATCATCCCAATGCCCGTTGCGCGTATCACTCTGAAAGTCCCGGCCATGACACTAATAACTGTTGGGCTCTAAAGAACAAAATACAAGACCTCATTGAAGAAAAAGAGATTGAATTCGATGCGCCCGAAAAGCCAAATGTCATTTCTTCCCCTATGCCCAAACATGTCCATAATACCAATGCCATTGAAGAAAAAATGTTTGTTACTTCAGTTGATGAACTTATGATCCCACTCTTGACTATTAAAGTGAACTTGTTGAATGTCGGTGTGTTCTCGGGCTGTGATGAAGGCTGTCATTTCTGTTTGTCTTCACCAACCAACTGTCATTTGTTGAAAACAGGCGTTCAGTGCCTAATAGATAACAAAGAAATTTTGTTTGAAAAAACTTCTCTTCCACCTGTTCCTTTTAAATATGTCTCTATCATTACTATTTCTTCCAATTCTTCCAGGGTCTCCACCAAAAGACCCGTTAGAATTACATCAGTTCCGAAAGCAACTACTTTAATAATCACAATGGCTGGACCAGTCCCATATTCGTCAGACAAAACTATACCATAGAATTGTGGAGGGGATGTCTACTACCACGGTATCAACCAGGATTGGCCAGCCGCCGAAGATTCGAGTTCCGAGAAAGTCAACTCTGACATCAGTAATATTGCAGGAACTAGCAAGAATACCCGAAGCGGAAGGATATTGTTGTACCCCAAAATTTTCCCTCTCATTCTCCAAGGCCTTTCTCACAAGGATTCTCAAGGTTCAAGATTGAACAAGTACTTTGGAATTTTCCAGTACCAAAATTAAAAGGAAACTGTCAAAAAGGGAGAAAACAGATAAAAATAACATTTTGACAAATTTGGAGGAAAACAGGTCTCCTTCGATTCAACACCCTTCGATTGACTCTTGGCCTCCTTCGAATGCAACTTGGATTACATCCTTCGTTTTGAGCAAGAGCCTCCTTCGAATGCAACTTGGGAATACCCTTCGACTCAGAAGCCAGGAACTTCCCTCACGCTAAAAGGCAATGACTCCCTTTATGTTTGTTTCGACCCAAGCTTCAATTGGGCAATATGCTTCCTTCGAGCATGAGCTTTCGATTTGGCAATATGTTTTCTTCGATACAAGCTTCAACTGGGCATTAGCTTGTTTCGACCACAAGCTTCGACTGAGGCAAAGGCTTCCTTCGAACAGGTGTGCTTCGATCTCACTCTTGCATTCGACTCAAGACCAAATCTCGTTTGCCAGGCTATGTTGCGCCCAAATCTTTACATAATCGGAGGTTTGTACAAGGGTTTTAAACTTTGTCTTTTAGATACTACTATTCTTGGTTAAAGGCTACATACTCTTTCTTTTCATAGAGAGTACTTTAGTCACAAAAGCAGCTTTCAACCTGAATTTGGTCTGAGCACAAGCAACGCCAAAAAGCATAAGTCACATCTTCTGCACCCCAACAGCCAACAGGCCCCCCACTTGTACTTTCACGTTACATTATTTTATCTTTTATTTGCAAGGCTGGCTTTGGACAACATGTCCATTCTTTCTCTATAAATAGAGGAACATTTACAAAGCTAGAGGAGGATCTTTGGACCAGAGGAACGAATCCCCCAAATTTTCTCAAACACAACAAAACTCTCAAGTTCATCAACACTTGAGAAATCGAAAAAAATCCAGAATCCCAAACACTCACCTCTTTTGATTCTGAAGAACACCACACACATAGAAGTTTGTTCAAACTCAAAGACAACCTTCTGTGATAACTCTTCGAACCAAAAGAAAACCCCCCTGTGACTACTCTTCGAATTCCAGAAACATCCAGGTAGCAGTTCAAGTTTGAATCCCACACATCAGCTTTGAGGCAAGTCTTTCTTACTTTAACTCTTTCATTTCAAACATCTTTATTGATTCATCTACTAAACCAACATGTAATAATCATGGACTTCGATGTTAATATTTTGTGTTTTCCTTTAAGAACTAATCTGTACAGTCCCCTAAAAATATTGGAATACAAAATATGCATGCTTCGATATACATGCTTCGATACAGACATGTTCAGCATACACACACTTGCTTCGAATACACTGACCTGCAGGCCCAGACGAAAAGCATGCCTTCACTGATTCCAGGCTCAGTCGAAAGGCATTCCTTCACTGCTTTCGACCTCCAGTCGAAGAAGACAACAAGGCAGAACCAGAAGGCTTCGCCATACACTGACTTCCAGGCCAATCGAAGGACAAGACCTCACTGGTGCTAGCTCCAGTCGAAGGAGGCCAACAGAATGCATGTCGAAGGGTGCTACTGCCTGGGTCGAAAGACACTTATTTTTATTACTTTTATCTTATTTTTTCCTTCATATTTTTTATGCCTTTCGATATGGTTGTAATAGCGTAGGATTTTATCTTTCTGCATTTTATTTACTTTGTACAAATGCTAGTAATTAGGCGTGTATGGCAAGATAAAATCAATAAATAGACAACCTAAAAATCAAAGACAAATGCATGCAATAAAACACACTTTGCACACATGCACCCTTAGGGTAATCTCGCTTGTTGCGTCGGAAAATGCAATCATGTCCCTCGGGTATGAGACACTCTAGCAAATGTCCCTTCGATAAACAAAGATCGTTAGTCCCTCGATGACCCTCGATGTTGCCTTCGATAAAGCGATCTCGTCCCTTATAAAATGGCTAGAGCATCTCACAAGTTGCCTTCAATGATTGTATACGATGACCCGCGCCTGTCCCGTTTAACATCCTAACGCAAGGTTGCTCATCAAACACAATGGTGAAACAACACTGTTAAAAGGGGTTAAAAAATAAGAAAAATCTTTGAGTAAAATAGGGTAGACAAACTCTTAGTTACTTGATCAAAATCTTGTAAAACATCCTTGCCATTTTTCAAACACACATCACAACACAACTTCAAAAACAATTTCAAAACAACTTTCAAAACATTGAAATATCTTTTCAAAAAGACACACACCTTTGTATATATTCAAACAAGAATAATTACAAAGGTTGTCTAGAAAAGGCATCTTTTTCAAAACATTTTTCAAAACCACACACACAAAACACCATTTCAAGCAATTGAAAAAACAAAGGCAAGTGATCTAAAACAAGTAACTAAGAGCCCATGGATAACCATGGATGAAAAGGGTGCTAGCACCTTCCCTTTTCATAATCTACCCCCCGAACCCAAGAAACATCTCAAAGGTCTTTCCTGTGCTTTTTGACCTTTCCTTAGGATAAAATAAAAAGTCGGTGGCGACTCTTGCTAAACCGAACATTTGCGAAAACAAACGCAAATCCCAAGTCAGTTCTCCCACCGAATCACAAATATTCTCTCAAGAAATTGCTCCCCCAAAAGAAGTTTATGGACCCGTAATCATTTTTGTTGTTGCTCCCCCGAAGGATATTCCTAGTCCTACAATCGTCTCCACTAATAATCCAACTAACAAAGCTGTTACAACCCCTGTTATCATTCCTACTGACACTCCTGTTGCCGAGTTAACCGAGACTCAAGGTAAAAGTATTCTGATTGAGCTTGTCCGGACGAAGGCTCAGTCATTCGCTATTCCTGAGACCTCCTGGAAAGAGATGGAGGAAATTCTGAAGATCATAAAAAGAAGCGACTACGATGTAGTTGAACAACTAGGGAAAACTCCCTCTAAAATTTCCATGCTGGAATTACTACTATGTTCAGAGGCGCATGCAAAAGCCTTGGTAAAATTGCTGAAAACTACCAATGTACCCCAAGAGACATCTGCCGATCAGTTCCAAGACTGTGTAGCCAGCTTGACTGCAGATAATGGTCTAGGTTTTTCGGATGCTAATTTAACGCCAAGAGGAAGGAAGCATAATGAAGCATTCCATGTCTCAGTTGAATGTAGGGGCACAACCCTGGCTCATGTTTTGGTGGACACTGGTTCAACTCTGAATGTATTTCCTAAAAAAGATCTTGATAGGCTTGATTGTGAGGGATTGACATTGAATCCAAGTAACATAGTAGTAAGGGATTTTGACAACTCAAAAAGGATGGTACACGGGGAAGTGGATATCCCCATAAAAGTTGGAACCCAAACATTTGATTCAACTTTTTATGTAATAGATATCCGTCCCTCATATTCACGCTTGCTAGGACGACCATGGATTCACAATGCTGGCGCTGTCACTTCTATGTTGCACCAAATGCTGAAATATACGATTCAAGGGAAGATTATCACCGTTCATGAAGAAGAAGAGTATATGATCATCCATCTCAATTCCTTCAGATATGTGGAATTAGATGGTAAATTTATTGAAACTCCATTCTAACACTTTGAAGAGGTTCCGCAAGATGTGGCAGTAACCAAGGCTGTTCCCAAGATTATAAGGCCTCCACTCCGGATGTCATCTCTGAAGGATGCCAAAGCAGTGGTAGAAGAAGGTGGGTTCACTATCTGGGGACGACTCCCATATACCCCATATAAGTCTGACAAGTTTGGCCTAGGTTTCACTTCAGGTGCCCAGAAGGCTGTACGCCGCGCTCGTGTCGGAGGACCACCCTTGAAGATCAGCAACCGTGAGGTCAACGCCGTAGAAGATGATGAAGATAGCTGTGACTTGGAGGACTGAATATTCCTAACTGTCAGTGGAGGACTCAGCAACTGGGAGGCTAGAGCTTTTGTCCCGATCACTTTTATCCCACAGTAATCTGTCTTTACATTTTGTTGAATCTGTAATATTAAAACAATTCGCACTCTTAAAACCTTGTGTCTTACCCGAGGCACAATGGTCCATTTGTAAGAGTTATTATCTCATTTTCATATGACATCAATGAATCAAAGACGTTTTTGCATACAACCTTTTGTGCTCATTGTTTTTCTTTTTACATTTTTATTTCTTTCAAGGATAGCTATACCCTTACACACACACACTCACAATGCAGGTATACATCCATTCGAGATCCCATGGGTAACGATACTGCTATGGCCTTTTGTGACTCTGAGAATCTAATCTACCAAGCCGAAGACGAAGGTGGGGGAGATTGTGAAATACCAGGGGAACTTGTCAGACTACTACAACAAGAAGAGAGAACCATTCAGCCTCACGAGGAACCCGTAGATACAATTAACCTAGGTACCGAAGAAGACAAAAAAGAGGTCAAGGTGGGTGCCAATCTGGAACCCAGTATCAAGGAGCGTCTGATTCAGTTATTACACGATTATGTTGATGGCTTTGCCTGGTCGTATGAAGACATGCCAGGACTTGATGCAGATATTGTGGTACATCGTCTGCCTACAAGAGAGGATTGTCCGCCAGTAAAGCAAAAGGTTCACCGCATGAGGCCTGATATGTCAGAAAAAGATTAAAGCAGAAGTCATGAAGCAATTCAACACTGGATTCTTGGCTGTCACCTCTTATCCCCAATGGGTTGCCAATGTTGTTCCCGTGCCCAAAAAGGACGGAAAAGTGCAAATGTGTGTGGACTATAGAGATCTGAATAGGGCAAGCCCTAAGGATGATTTTCCACTCCCCCACATTGATATTCTAGTTGACAATATGGCACAACACAAAGTGTTTTCTTTCATGGACGGTTTCTCAGGCTATAACCAAATCAAAATGGCGCCTGAGGACGTGGAGAAAACAATGTTTGTCACGCAGTGGGGCACTTTCTGCTATAAGGTGATGCCATTCGGACTAAAGAATGTTGGGGCAACCTATCAACATGCCATGGTAGCTTTATTTCATGACATGATACATCATGAAATAGAGGTCTACGTGGACGATATGATAGCCAGATCTCAAATAGAAGAAGAGCATCTTGATCACTTACAAAAACTGTTTGAGAGACTGAAGAAGTACAAGCTGAGGTTGAATCCAAACAAATGCACATTTGGGGTACGGTCTGGTAAACTCCTAGGCTTTATCGTCAACAACAAAGGCATCGAGGTCGATCCTACCAAAGTTAAAGCAATACAAGAGATGTCTGCTCCTCGTACTAAGAAGGAAGTCAGAGGATTCTTGGGGCGTTTGAACTACATTTCCAGATTTATCTCTCACCTGACAGCTACTTGTGAACCAATCTTCAAATTATTAAAGAAAGATCAGGTAGTTAGATGGAATGACGAGTGCCAAGTTGTTTTTGACAAAATCAAAGAAATACCTACAAGAGCCTCCTGTGTTAATGCCACCAGTCGAGGGAAGACCATTGATCATGTATCTGACTGTTTTAGAAAACTCAATGGGGTGTGTATTGGGGCAGTATGACGAGTCTGGCCAAAAAGAGCATGCTATTTATTACCTGAGCAAAAAGTTTACCGAATGTGAAACCAGATATTCACTGCTCGAGAAAACTTGCTGCACTCTGGCATGGGTTGTTCGCCGGCTAAGACAGTATATGCTGACTCATACTACTTTGTTGATATCTAAAATGGATCCGATAAAATACATCTTCGAGAAGCCTGCTCTCTCCGGGAGAATAGCAAGATGGCAGATGATCCTGACGGAATATGACATACAGTATACTACCCAGAAAGCAATAAAGGGCGGTGTATTAGATGATCACCTTTCTCACCAAGCTGTAGAAGACAACCAATCCATGAAGTTCGAATTTCCGGATGAAGGCATCATGACGTTAGACAACTGCAAAGAATTCAGGCCATATGACGGACCTGAACAAGGATCCCAATGGACCCTGTTCCGTGATGGGGCATCCAATTCACTTGGCAATGGTATCGGTGCTGTACTCATATCTCCGGAAGGGTGTCATACTCCCTTTACCGTAAGACTCTACTTCAATTGTACAAACAACATGGCGGAATATGAAGCATGCATCTTTAGTCTCAGAGTTTCCATAGACTTGGGGATCAAATCCTTGGATGTATTTGGAGACTCAGCTTAGGTTATCAGTCAGATCAAAGGGGAATGGGACACCAAACACCCTAACCATATCCCTTATAAAGAACGTGTTTTGACCTTGCTACTACATTTTGAGAAGATTACCTTCGAGCATTTCCCGCGAGAAGAAAATCAGCTAGCATACGCTCTAGCCACAATGTCATCTATGTTTAAACTTAATTGGGATAAAGAGGCTCCCCAGATCACCATCGAACGAATGGAGGAACCAGCACACTGTCACGAGATTAATGCTGAAGAAGTAGTGGACCAGCCTTGGTTTCACGAAGTCAAGAAGTATCTCGAGGCTCAAGAATATCCAGAAGGAGCTTCAATCAATGATAAGAAGTTCTTAAGGAGATTCTATGCTAAATTCTTCCTTAGTAATGGCATTCTTTACAAACGCAACCATGACTCTGTGTTACTTCGATGCGTAGATAAGGTTGAAGCCGAAAGGATCATGGCTGAGTTACATGAAGGCACTTTTGGCACCCATTCCAGTGGGCATACGATGGAAAAGAAAATCCTACGGGAAGGCTATTACTAGTCTACCATGGAAGCAGATTTCTATCAACACTCTCGAACCTGCCACAAGTGTCAGATTTATGCTGACAAAGTGTACGTACCTCCGGTTCCTCTGAATGTCTTGACGGATCCTTGGCCCTTTGCTACGTGGGAGATTGATATGATTGGGGAAATCAAGCCAACAACCTCTAATGGACACTGCTTCATCTTAGTGACCATTGACTATTTTATAAAGTGGGTGGAGGCAGCTTCTTTCGCTTCCGTTACCAAGAATGTTGTAGCCCGTTCCATCAAGAAAAATCTCATTTTCCGGTACGGTGTCCCGGAGAGGATCATCACTGACAATGGTACAAATCTCAACAACACTATGATCACCGCTTTGCGCGAGTAATTCAAGATCTAGCATCACAATCCTTCCCCTTATCGACCGAAGATGAATGGTGTTGTCGAAGCTGCAAATAAGAACATTAAAAAGATCATACAGAAAATGATAGTCACATACAAAGACTGGCATGAGATACTACCATTCTCTCTCCAAGGGTATCATACACAACTCACACATCAACCGGAGCAACACCCTATTCTCTGGTTTACGGCATGGAGGGTGTCTTGCCTATCGAGGTCTAGAACCCCTCTCTGAGGATTATGAAGGATGCAGGGCTGAATGAAGACGATTGGATCCAGACTCAACTTGATCAATTGAACTTGATTGATGAGAGAAGACTTACTGTTGTATGCCATGGTCAAATGTATCAAAAAAGGATGATCAAGGCTTTCAACAAAAAGGTCAGATGCCAAGTGTATCAAGTTGGAGATCTGGTAATCAAATGTATCATACTACCGCAAGGCGATCCCAGGGGAAAATGGACTCCTACCTATGAAGGACCATTTGTAATCAAAAACATTTTCTATGGTGGGACAATGGTCTTGACCACCATGGATGACGACGACCTGTCGTACCCCGCGAACACGGACATAGTCAAAAGATACTATGTATAAGAGATCCGCTAGGTTGACACATCTAGGCAAAACAAGGGCATCCCGGAAAACCAAAAAGGTTCGGGCAAAAATTAGGGATAAAACAAAAAAATTTGTACACCCGGCAAGTTGAAAACCCGAAAGGGCGGCTTAGGCAAAAAAGGGTTTCCCGGTGGACTGAAAACCCGAAAGGGAAATCCAGGAAAAAGTTAGGGAAAGTAAAGCGTATGACTATGTCCCGTTGGATCACCTTACGGACAACCTTTGGCTTCAACTGACAAACTCAGAGGTTCTGATCAATTCAATCATCTTCGAACGAGGCAACAAATATACAAGATGCTCGGAGATACAAAGTGTTGTACCCCAAAATTTGCCCTCCCATTTCCTCAACATTTTCTCATCACCAGACCTTTGAAGATCAAGATCCAATTAGGGTTTCCTCTGCTCAAGATTTCTCCTTGCACTGATGGACCCAAATTAGGGTTTGTGTTTGAACAAAGATGTTTTGACCTAAAATGCCTAAGATGACTTTCATGCTTCATATTAGACTACCAAGTTTATCCATACCAAGTTTCAAGTCTTGATTCCAAGTTTTGCCCAGTCAATTGGACAGATGACCTAGAAATCAGCTGTATTGGGGAAAAAGTCAACTGTGGCCAAGTGATAGTCAAATCTCATGAAAATTGACCCACATCAACATTATGAACTCATATGGACCATTTGATCAAGTTTGGATCACAAATCCACAAGAAATTTGATCAGATCACCAAAAGGGCAAAATGGTCATTTTTAGGGTTTTGACTGCACAAAGGCAATTTTTGACTGTTTGACCTAGCCAATGGCAAACCAAGATCACATATGGACTCAAGGACCCCATGGAATTGCCTTTACATTCTCAACAAGCTCAAAAGATCCCAAGTACACAAGATTGACAGTTGAATTTCCCAGTCAATTGATCAATTTTGACTGTATACTGAAAAGTCAAACTTTGACTTTTTGGTCAAAATCAAGAGTCAAGATTCATTTTTCATCAAAACATGCCAAATCATGAAACTTGTTCACCAAGAAACCAAGAAATGCAAATTAGGGTTTAAAATGGAATTTTTTCATAACTTAGAATTTTTCTATGGAAAACCCTAATTTTTTCCTAACTTTGCCCCACTTTTTCACCATGATTAATTTGGATTCAAACAAAAGTCAAAACATGAAAGTTGTATCTTGTTGCATAATCTACAA
Organism: Vicia faba; assembly: GCA_948472305.1. Lineage (NCBI taxonomy): Eukaryota > Viridiplantae > Streptophyta > Magnoliopsida > Fabales > Fabaceae > Vicia > Vicia faba. Next base: position 926,924,008 of record OX451741.1, on the reverse strand, counting down.
CTTTGATTCACAAAGTTTTCTTATTTGAAGCTTGTATCTCAAGTTACAATTTTTTGAATAAGGGCACTAAACCATTCTTAACTTAGTGAAATTTGACCTATTTTGACAAGGTTTTCTACCTAACTTCAAGACCATTTTCCATACACTTCCACTTGGAATTTCAAATTTCACTTCAAATATGGATTGTATTACACATTCCAAGCTTTCCAAAATGTCCAAGAACTTCTCAAACAACCTCATGGTTAGGGAGAATCGAATTTCACAATATGGCAAAAACTCACTTTGTTCATGACCAAGTTACATGTCCATAACCTTGCAATTTGAACTCAGCATGCTTTAAGCTAGATTACAGGTCCTTAAACCAAGTTACACTCAATAATTTAATGCATATTCTTTGTGCCAAGACCATTTTCTTTGAGCTAAAGCATTGTATGAAGGTTTAATCCATTTTTAGATAAAGCAAAATAGCCATTTTTGAAAAGTTGCACTTTATGTCAAATTGAAAATCCAACAAGTACATTGCAAATCTGATTGGCACAAGATTATAAACAAATCACTCTGATCAAGAGAAGCTTTTGCAGCAGGATTAGGGGTCCTCTACTGACCTAGAAACACAAGTTGTCTTTGTTTGCTTAAGAAGTAAGAAACATTGCATAACTGATACCAACTTCCATATCAGCTCAAGAACACTTAGACAAAGTTATCAAACACATTCCACACAACACAACCAAGCTAATACACGAGCCCTTAGCCTTCAAAACACCCTCCATCTCAGAATCACTCTCAAACTGCAAAAACAGGGCAGACCCTGCAGTTTGAGTGCTATCTCTCATTTCTCTCGAGCTCTCTTGCCCAAACCAGTTCACACACCTTCCATACCATCTATGCAAGCTAACCAAAAGCAAAAGCACGACCTGTAATCACTCTAACCACTTCCACCATTTTAACATTTCTGACTTGCAGGTGAAGTTCTCTAGCTCGATTCAGAAGCTTTCAAGACAAAGTAAACATTGGAATAGCATCCCTGGACCTCAAGGAAGCTTTTCCAATCATCACCTTGCACTGAAAGTTCCTACATTTCCAGATAGAACTTCAACTGAACAGGTAAGTTTTTGAATTCGTATCTCTCTTATTAGGCATCATTAGCTTTAAGTTTGTGAATAAACAATGTTCTACTCATGCCACTGAACATGTACATTCTTTTACTTTTCATTTCTTTTGCCTGAGCTGCGAGAATTTAAGGTCTGAAAATGGTAGAAAACTTAGGTTAGGATTTGGGATTGTTAAAATTCTCTCTCGTTTCTGAGAGTTAGGAGATGTTCTTTATATATTTGGAATCGTGGTTTCATGCTTAACATTTTTTGTGTTGGAAGTTTGTTCAAAAAATCAAAGAATCAGGATATTCAAATGGAGCTCTTTGCGCGCGTTTTCTGAATAATTTTTGTTCAGAGGTTGAAGAAAGGTGGCTTTGGGCTGGGCTTGCTTCTGAGTTACTTTTCACACCACCCTTTTTTGGTTTTACACCCTTGAGCCCATTTGCTTCATTTTTTATATTTTTTGACTTTTTCTTTTTTTAACTGACTCATTTATTTTTTCTCAGCATATTAAAAATATAAAAATATTTTTCCCATCATTTTTTGAATTTATTAAGTATTTATTTGATTGTTTTGTACATAAATAAATAAATATGCATATATACTTTTTTGTTTAAAATATTAAGATAATACAAATATATTTTTTATACACTTTTATTTTATTTTTACTTCCTGAAAATATTTTGTATAAAAAATACCCTTTTTATTTTTTATATTAAATATTATTTTTTATATATATTTAGAACTTAATACATAAGTATATATATATTAATACACTTAGAAAAATACCAAAAGATGTACATATTTTATTTTTTAATATTTAATACTAAAAAATACCTTTTTTACAAATATACTTTATTTTATTTTATTTTTGTCTATAAATAATAACTATTGTATATATTAATAAATAATACCTTTTATTTAATAGAATTAGGGTTTTTGCCCTAAATTCAAAAATACTCCAAAAATAATATCTTTTTATTTTCTTTTTATTTTACATAAATAATACTTTTTTTCATACATATACAAAACATTTTTGCATCTTGCATATTTTATTCCATTTTATTTAATTATTGTACATTAATTAAATTATATAAATTCAAAATTGATGTAATAGTTTTAGGTTTAAATTCCTTGTCAAAATCCCCATTTGAAACATTGTACCCCCCTCCCTATATTATTGTGTTGTAATAGCGTATGAGTTTAAATTTCGCACTTTATCGCTTTCTAAATATATAATGCTAGAATTAGGGTTTATATGCGAATAAAACGAACAAAATAGTTATGACCTAATCTCAAGACAAACAAGCATGAAAATGGACACACAAATCACACTTGCACCCCCTAGGGTATTCCACTTGTTGCCTTTCAAAATGGGCCATATTGCATGTTAGGTCTCTTTGGGCAAAACAAACAAATTGAATGATCATAGTCCCTCGATAACATTTTTTCAAAATATTGCCAAACAAATGATTAAGTCCCTTAAAGAAAATGCCCAAAGATACTTGACACCGTTGCAATTATGGTCTAACGATGACCTGCGCCCGTCCCTCTCACATCCTAACATGAGATTGTCCACCAAATACAATGGTGGAACAAACTTATTAAAAGGGTTAAAACATAGCAATAAACTTTGAGAAATTTAGGAGTAGATAACCTCTTAGTTACTTGAATCAAACTTGCAAAAACAAAACACTTGCCTATTTTCTAAAACACACCTCACAACACTTTCAAAACAACTTTCAAAAACAAATGAAAACTTTTTCAAAAGACATATATCTTTGTATAAATCCCCACATGGATCATTACAAGGGTTGCCACCACATTGGCCTCTTTTCAAAACATTTTTCAAACCCACACATACAAGCACCATTTAAAACAATTGAAAACAAAAGGCAAGTGATCTAAGCAAGTAACTAAGAGCCCATGGATAACCATGGATAGAAAGGATGCTAATACCTTCCCTTTCTATAATTAACTCCCCGAACCCAAGAAAAATCTCAAAGGTTTTTGCTGTGCTTTTTAAACCTTTGCTTAGGATAAAATAAAAAGTCGGTGGCGACTCTTGCTCAACCGAAACATTTGCGAATACAAACGCAAAACCATAGTCAGTTCTCCCACCGTATCACAGAACTGGCGACTCTGCTGGGGAGAATTTTAAAAGTGGAGTAACCTTAGGGCTTAGACCACCCTCTTGCATGACTAATTGTTTGAATTGTTTTCTTTATACTTTGGTTCTATTTGTTTGGGTTTGCAATCCTACACCCGGATTTTGGGAAACATTCATAGATAGCAATACGTTGTGGAAACTGTGCGGGGTATACCGACACGGTCGAAGCAATAGCTATATTAGTGCGACATATTTGTGAGTACCGGTAACCCTTGAGTTCAATCAAGGAGAGTACGGGGCCGCTGAGTGATGTCACTAAGCACTAATGACCTAGAACCTTACTTGACCATCTTGGCCTTTTATTAGGGGTAGTGAGATGACCGGCTTTGGTGCAGTCCGAAGTTGGTAGATACTCGATACTACACTCATTGAGGGTTGTTTTCTTGGAATATTTTGGTCGCTAGTTAAGTGGCTAAACCAAAACAATGAACAATGAAAACAATCCAGTGATATTGAGCTCCTTAGAACCCGGTTACTATTTATAGGACAGGTTTTTAAGCCAACTACACTCAAGAGGGTACTTACCTATGAAACCCCATGCAAGCCTGAAACTAGGGTTTGGTGTGTTTTGCTTGTACATATGTTTTGTGCATACATCATAAACATCATAAAACATCATATGCATTCACTAACCATGTCAAGGGTTTTGGATCTTCATCTTTGTTCTTGTTTTGTAGGACATGGAAATTCCTCGCAGAAACACCATTCAAGTCAACCTTGTGAGAATCTCTCCTCAACTCAAGGAGCTCACCTCAAGAATTCCGGAAAATTCATCCTTCAGTGAAAGACATGGTAGACTGCTCAGCCTAGTCAACACCAACATTGAAGAAGACATGATGAAAGTGCTATTCCAGTTCTTTGACCCTCTTCACCACTGTTTCACTTTCCCCGATTATCAGTTGGTACCCACTTTGGAGGAATTTTCTCAACTCCTGAGAATTCCTATCCTCAATCAACTACCTTTCAACGGTACGTAAAAGGAACCAAAGCCGGAAGAGGTTGCTCGAGCATTACATCTACAACCATCCGACATCAAGGGGAATTGGGAAACCAGAAGCGGCGTCAAAGGATTCTTATCAAAGTTATTGTTTGAGAAGGCACAAGAATGTTGGAACTCATTGGACCTACAAGCCTTTGAAGAGATTGTGGCACTCCTTATCTATGGGTTGGTCTTGTTCCCAAATCCTGACCAATTGGTAGATGTCAACGCTGTCAAAATCTTCTTGTCCAGAAATCCAATACCAACATTGCTTGGGGACATCCTTCACTCATTTTACACACGAACAATGAGAAAGAGGGGTGTTCTCATGTGCTGTACTCCTATCCTTGCAAGGTGGTTTATTTCGCACCTTCCACAATCTGTCTTGAAGAATGACCAAGGTACAAGGTGGTCCCAACGGTTGATGACTCTTACTTATTCTGATGTGCATTGGTGTTCTCGGTCCAAAGAAAATGTCATCATTGTCGATCGTTGCGGAGAATTCCCTAATGTTCCTTTACTTGGAATTAGAGGAGGTATCACCTACAACCCTTGCCTAGCTTTGAGGCAATTTGGATATGCACAGAGGGATGGCCCTCATGATATGTTGATTCCTGACCTAGTTTTTGACTTCGACAACGATGCGCAAGGACTTCCCCAAAGATTCATCAGAGCTTGGGGAAAACTCAACAAGGTTGATAGCAAGACTCTGGGACACAAGAACTCCATCCCTCTTGAGCCCTATCTCAAGTGGGTACGAGCCCGAGCCCAAAATCTAATGATGCCTTATCCCCATGTACTCCCAGTGATTAAAGAGCCCGTCAATGAAGGAGAGGTTCCCTACACCATCCTACATCCAGACATGCCTACATCGTGGGAGGAAATGCAGAAAAGTTGGATTCAGCTCAAGGAGGAACGGAATACTTTTGAAGCTAGCTACTACGCCAGTGAAAAGAAGGTTCTAGAGCTTACCCGCCGACTCCACGAGCAAGAGGCCCTCAATACCTACATCGCACCAAAGAGGATGCGCAATGTCTTTCTGCCTTAAGAAGTTTATTTTGTAATATTTGGCCCATGGGGCATTTATGTACTGACAAATTTCTTCTTATTAATATGACGTGCGTTCTTCTTTGTCTAAAACAATTTTGAATGTCCTAAATCCTTGAATGCATTACATACATAAGCATACCATTCATCATGTGCATAAGCAGGTCTCATTCCAAGTTTCCTTATCTGTCTGCTGTTTATTACAGTAGAATGGATCTCGAGCAAACAGTCAAAGACCTACAAGCTCAGAATGCACAGTTCCAGCAACTCCTGACAACCTTGGCTAAAGGTCAGGAGGATCTCAAGACCTTGCTGGGGAATAAAGACCCAGTGAAAAAGAAGAAAAAGAGACTCGGGGTGGCTACTTTGGGGAGAAGATTTGACGGAGAAGCTCGGAGAGTGCTTGAATTTCCTCCTACTTCTGATGAAGGAACCAGCAAAGGAGGTGGACCTACGTTACCTTCCGAGTCTGATGCGGAAGAAGAAGAGGTCGAAGAGGATGAAGATTATACTGATCAACAATACCCTCCAGCTGATGATAAATACAAAGGGCTAGAAGACAGGTTGGCCGCCATGGAATTACAAAGAGTACCGGGTTTGGATTTTGAAGACTTGGGTTTGGTTGCCGGGATTGTGATTCCCCCAAAGTTCAAAGTGCCAGTGTTTGTGAGGTATGATGGGCTGTCCTGCCCCAAAATGCATCTCAGGTCCTACGTGAGAAAGATCCAACCCTATACGGCAGATAAAAACCTCTGGATTCATTGCTTTCAAGACAGCCTTTCTGGAGCTCAGTTGGAGTGGTTTTATCAACTAGAAGGAACCAGTGTCCGGAATTGGGAAGATTTGGCCACCGCTTTCTACAAACAATACCAATACAATTCTGACCTTGCCCCTACTCGTACCCAACTTCAGGGTATGTCATTAGGAACAAGCGAAGGATTCAAAGAATACGCACAAAAATGGAGGGATTTGGCTGGCAGGGTGCAGCCTCCTTTAACCGATCGTGAGCTTGTTGATATGTTTCTAGGGACCCTATCTGGGCCATTTTTCAATCATCTGATTGGTAACTCTTCCGCAGGGTTTACCGATTTGATCTTAACGGGCGAAAGAATAGAAGCTGGCATCAAGTCAGGAAAGATTCAGAAGGGTGTTGCTGCAAGTGCTGAGAAGAGGCCTTTTAAGAAAGAAGCAAGTGCCGTCTATGGTCCTAGAAGACAAGTCAAGCCAGAAAGTCGCCAAGCCGTCAATGCTCTGGTCATTTCAAAACCTGCTGCTGCTCCTCAGCAGTACAATCAACAAAGAAGTGAAAGGTCCAAGAGGCAGTATACTCGGCTGAGTATGACCTTATCTCAAATTTTACCCCAACTGCTATCAACCAATTTGGTTACCACCAAAGAAGCTCCTAAAGTCGTGAATACTGCGTCTCCTAAGTATAACCCAAATGCCCGGTGTGCTTATCATTCTGATAGTCCCGGGCACACTACTGATGATTGCTGGGCCTTGAGAAACAAAGTGCAAGATCTTATCGACGCAAAGGAAATTCAGTTTGAAGCGCCTGAAAGACCAAATGTTGTAACTGCTCCTATGCCCCAGCATAGAGTAAATGCCATTGAGGAAGAGTTGTATGCTGTTTCGGTGAATGAAGTTGTTACCCCTCTTTTGACTGTTAAGAGGAACTTACTACTAGCCGGTTTATTTCCGGGTTGTAGTAAGGGTTGCCTCCTGTGTACTGTTATCCCTACCGGTTGTCCACTGCTGAAGTCAGGCATCCAAAGCCTGATGGATAGCAAGGAAATTCTATTCAAGAAAACTGCTGTTCCGTCTGTTTCTGTTGAAGAAATATCTGTTGTCACAATTTACAATCCCGCCAAAGCTCCCGTAAAGAAACCAGTCCAAATTATGTCTGTTGCACCCATCACTATTACTGTCCCGGGGCCTCTCCCGTATGAGTCTGATAAAGCTGTTCCATGGCATTATGGAGCCGACGTGTATGTGCTTGGGGTAAAGCAGGAGTTCAACACCAATACCAGTATCAGTAATATCACTGGTCCCGCAAAGATTACCCGCAGTGGTAGGCTCTTCTCGCCTGACATTGCACCGCCAGTTATCCGAAAACGTCTCACCATCACACCCGCAAGTGTGCATGTTCCAGTTCAAGTTCCTGTGTCTACTACTGCCGCCGAGTCTTCTGATACTCAGGGCAAAGAAGTTGCTACCGATTTGCCTGCCAGGACGGAGGAACCAAAGAAGACTGCTGTGGAAGCCTCCCAACAAGAAATGGAGGAAATTCTTAAAATTATCAGAAAAAGTGACTTTAACGTTGTTGAACAGTTGGGGCATACTCCCTCCAAAATCTCTATGCTATCGTTGCTGTTATGCTCAGAGGCCCATGCAAAAGCCCTGATTTCATTTCTGAAAACGGCCCATGTGCCGCAAGAGACCTCCGCGGATCAATTCACCGACTGTGTGGCTAATTTGACGACTGACAATGGCTTAGGGTTCTCAGATGCTGACCTTACCGCCAAAGGGAAAAATCACAATGATGCCCTGCACGTCTCTATAGAGTGCAGGGGCACTACTCTCGCACACGTGTTAGTGGATACCGGCTCTTCCCTGAATGTTTTACCCAAGAAGGCATTGGACCGCTTGGATTGTGAGGGTCTGGAGTTAAAACCTAGTAACATCATTGTTAGAGCCTTCGACGGTTCTAAGAGGATGGTGCACGGTGAGGTAGACATTCCTATTCGTGTGGGTTCCCAAGTTTTCGACTCAATGTTCTATGTAATGGATATTCGTCCGTCTTACTCCTGCTTGTTGGGTCGACCCTGGATTCACAAAGCTGGGGCAGTAACCTCCACTTTACACCAAAAGCTCAAATACCCTGTCAAAGGGAAGATTGTTACTGTGCAGGGTGAGGAGGAATACATGGTGAGTCACTTGAATTCATTCCGGTATATCGAGATGGACGGGGAATTTATTGAAACCCCCTTTCAGCATCTTGAGGAAGTACCTCCAGTGTTGGCATCAGCTGAGGCAGTGGTTGAAGAAGATTTTCCGTCGAAGATGGCGTCCTTGAGGGATGCCCGGGCTGTAATCAAGAAAGGCAATTATGCAAACTGGGGTCAGCTTCCTGACTTCACTCAAAAGAATGACAAGTTTTGGTTGGGCTTTACTGCAGAGGCTCAGAGGGCTGTGCGCAAGGAAAAGATCAGAAAGGCTCCGGTGTTTATCTCTAACCCAAGGGTGAATGCTATTGAGGAGGATGTGGATGAAGCAGAGTTTGACAGTTGGATCTACCCGACTACCAGCAACGGACCAAGCAACTGGACGGCAAAGGATTTTACACCTATCACATTTGTCACGCAGTAATTAATTTCTTTTGATTTCCAATTTGTAACAAACAATGTGTTAAAACTTTTATTGGCCCGGTGTCCTACCCGGGGCATTGTAGCTCCATTTGTGAGGGCTTTTTGTATGACATTTCCATATATCATCAATCAAAACATTGGACGTTTGTTGCATTTCAAATCTTGTGCTTTTTTTCTTTCTGTGTTATATATATTGCAAAACAGCTATATTTACACACACTCACTTATACAGGTTTCAATCCACTCTAGATCCCACTGGCAACAGCTCTGCTACCGCCAGTTATGACTTCGAGAATCCGATCAACTTGGCCGAGGACGAAGGTGAAGATGATTGCGAAGTGCCTGGTGAACTCGCAAGACTGCTGCTCCAGGAAGAGAGGGCTATTCAACCACATGAAGAGTCGGTGGAAACAATTAACCTAGGTACTGAGACAGATAGGAAAGAGGTCAAGATTGGTGCCAATCTAGAGCTCAGCGTGAAGCAACGATTGATCCAGATGCTACAAGATTATATGGAGATATTTGCTTGGTCCTATGAAGACATGCCTGGTCTGGATGCCGACATTGTAGTTCATCACCTGCCGACCAAAGAAGACTTCCCTCCGGTAAAGCAAAAGGTCCGCCGTATGCGCCCAGAGATGTCTGAAAAGATCAAGGCTGAGGTTATGAAGCAATTCGATGTCGAGTTTCTAGCAGTAACTTCTTACCCTCAGTGGGTTGCCAATGTGGTGCCAGTGCCGAAGAAGGACGGTAAAGTCAGAATGTGTGTCGACTACAGGGATTTGAACAGGGCCAGCCCCAAGGATGACTTCCCCTTACCTCACATCGATGTTCTCGTTGACAATACTGCTCAACACAAGGTGTTCTCATTCATGGATGGTTTCTCAGGGTATAATCAGATCAAGATGGCTCCGGAAGATATGGAAAAGACCACCTTTGTGACTCAGTGGGGCACTTTTTGTTATAAGGTCATGCCATTCGGGTTGAAAAATGCTGGGGCAACCTACCAACGTGCCATGGTTGCTTTATTTCATGATATGATCCATCATGAGATTGAGGTATATGTTGATGACATGATTGCAAGGTCTCAAACTGAGGAGGAGCATCTTGACCATCTGAGGAAGCTGTTTGACCGACTCAAGTTATACAAACTGAGATTGAATCCCAACAAATGCACCTTTGGGGTAAGATCCGGAAAATTGTTAGGTTTCATTGTAAGTGATAACGGTATTCAAGTGGACCCTGCCAAGGTTAAAGCCATTCAAGAGATGCCAGTCCCTAAGACAGAGAAAGAAGTCAGAGGCTTCCTGGGACGACTGAATTACATTGCCCGATTCATCTCACATATGACTGCTACTTGTGAGCCAATCTTCAAATTACTGAAGAAAGATCAAGTAGTACGCTGGAATGATGAATGTCAGGCTGCCTTTGAAAGGATAAAAGAATATCTCCAAGAGCCGCCCATTCTTATGCCACCAGTGGAAGGAAGACCTCTAATATTATACTTGACAGTACTTGATAATTCAATGGGGTGTGTGCTGGGGAAGCATGACGAGTCTGGCCGAAAAGAGCACGCTATTTATTACTTGAGCAAAAAGTTTACCGACTGTGAGTCTCGTTACTCACTGCTTGAGAAAACTTGCTGCGCTCTAGTATGGGCTGCTCGCCGGCTGAGACAGTATATGCTGACTCACACTACTCTATTAATTTCAAAGATGGATCCCATCAAGTATATATTTGAAAAGCCTGCTCTGTCTGGAAGGATAGCGAGATGGCAAATGATCTTGACAGAATATGACATCCAGTATACAACTCAGAAAGCTATTAAGGGAAGTGTACTGACGGATCATTTGGCACACCAACCTGTGGACGATTACCAATCATTGAACTTTGATTTTCCGGACGAAGACATCATGGTGGTAACTGACTGTGAAGTACCTGGACCGGATGAAGGACCTGAGGAAGGATCTCGATGGTCTATGCATTTTGATGGAGCCTCCAATGCTCTGGGTAACGGTGTCGGCGCTGTAATCATATCTCCCAAAGGAACTCATACTCCACTCACCGCCCGATTATGTTTCAACTGCACCAACAACATGGCAGAATATGAAGCATGTATCATGGGTTTACAAGCTGCAATCGACTTAAGGATCAAATTTCTGAGTGTCTTCGGAGATTCCGCTCTCGTGATCAATCAGATCAAAGGCGAGTGGGATACGAAACACCCAAATCTTATTCCTTACAAGGAGTATGTGACAACCTTGCTTCCCCACTTTGAAGAAATAACTTTTGAGCACTTCCCAAGAGAGGAGAATCAGCTAGTGGACGCATTAGCTACGATGTCTTCAATATTCAAAGTTAAGTGGGACAATGAGGCTCCCCGGATCATTATCTGGAAGTTGGATGAACCGGCATACTGCTGCGAACTTGAGGCTGAAAAGGTGACTGAAAAACCCTGGTATCATGAGGTGAAGAGGTATTTGGAAGCTCAGGAATACCCTGAAGGTGCATCTGTCAATGACAAGAAATTCATGAGGAGGTTTGCGGTAAAATTCTTCCTCAGCAACGACATTCTCTACAAACGGAATCATGATTCAACTCTACTACGTTGTGTGGATAAGGCCGAAGCAGAGAAGATCATGATAGAACTGCATGAAGGTACATTTGGAACACATTCCAGTGGGCACACCATGGCTAAGAAAATCCTTCGGGCAGGATATTTCTGGTCCACAATGGAAGCTGATTGTTACCAACACTCTCGAACTTGTCATAAATGCCAAATCTATGCTGACAAGGTGCATATTCCTCTGGTTCCTCTGAACGTCCTGACGGCACCTTGGCCTTTTGCAATGTGGGGGATTGATATGATCGGTGAGATCCGACCGACGACATCCAATGGGCATCGCTTCATCTTGGTGGCGATCGATTATTTCACGAAGTGGGTTGAGGCAGCTTCCTACGCCACAGTAACCAAGAGCGTCGTGGCACGTTTTATCCGGCATAATCTGATCTGTCGGTACGGCGTCCCGGAAAGAATCATTACGGACAATGGTACCAATCTCAATAACAAGATGATCACTGAACTCTGAACAATTCAAGATACAGCACCACAATTCTTCTCCATACCGGCCGAAGATGAATGGGGATGTAGAGGCAGCCAATAAGAATATCAAGAAAATTGTGCAGAAGATGACAGTGACCTATAAAGATTGGCACGAGATGTTACCGTTCTCTCTTCATGGGTACCGTACCTCAGCAAGGACGTCAACCGGGGCAACTCCCTTCTCATTGGTCTATGGCATGGAGGCAGTCTTGCCAATTGAAGTCCATATACCCTCTCTCCGAATAATGAAGGATGCAGACTTGAGTGAAGATGACTGGATCCAGACTCGACTGGATCAATTAAATCTGATTGACGAAAAGAGACTCACCGCTATCTGTCATGGTCAGGCGTATCAAAAACGGATGATCAGGGCATTTAACAAGAGAGTCAGACCACAAGAGTATCAAGTTGGAGACCTGGTAATCAAACGCATCATCCTTCCTCAAAGTGATCCCCGGGGAAAATGGACCCCTACTTACGAAGGGCCATTTGTGGTTAAACATGTATTCTCAGGAGGAGCCATGATCCTAACCACCATGGATGGTGACGACCTTCCTCACCCCGCCAATGCAGACATAGTGAAAAGATACTACGCATGAATAAAAGACCCGCTAGGTTGACATACCTAGGCAAAAAATTAGGGTTTCCCGGCGAACCAAAAGGGTTCGGGCAAAAATAAGGGATGAAATGAATAAAAATCTGTACACCCGGCAAGTCGAAAACCTGAAAGGGCGGCTTGGGCAAAAATGGGTATCCCGGTGGACTGAAAACCCGAAAGGGCGGTCCAGGCAAAAGTTAGGGATAAAGCGTAATACTATGTCTCATTGGATCACTTCGCATCCGGAATTCGGCATCAACTATCTGGCTCAGACTTCGGCATCGACCAATCAACTTCATCTTCAACTAGGCAGCAAAGCGATGAGACGCTTGGAGACATAAAGGCAATAGCAGAGTTGGAACCCAGTAGGATTATTCACATAGCTGTTTTGTTTTCTTTTCAAAATTATACATTCTGTGTTATTCGGCGGCATCCTCTTACTAGGATGTCAGCCTCTTGTACAAAAAAAACGCCTATTCACAGGCAAAATTCAAATCAATACGAATTCACTTGTCCATGCAAATTGCCATTGTTTTTTTTTGTTTTTCCTTTTTGTCTTGCGACGAACGTCCAATGTTCATTTTTGATATATGCATTTGACATTAAATTGCTGATTCATAAATGTTTGCATAAGAAACAAAAGATTAGTTACAGGTGACAGGGGCAATGTGAAATTGCCTGATGCAGTCTGGTTGCTTTGTCTGCCAAGGTACCAAGGTAGTTTCGATTGAAGAATGTGACCAAATGATCTCAGCCCCCCGCAGAGTAAGGCAAGATTCAGCAATACTTCCCCCAGTGAAGTCGCCAACTTTCCCCGGCAGGTCTAAAAGCTTATCCCCAGTAGATTCTGGAAGCTTGTTCCCTGCAGAATACGGACGTCTCTCCCGAGCTTTAGTCAGAGTTATCCCTCACAAGGGCTTATAACTGGGTTATCCTCAGCTATTTGCCACGGAAGATCGCCCTCAGCAAAGTTCCTTCAATCCCCGGCATAGTCTATCATTGGTATTCCCCAGCGGAGTTTATCATCATTATCCCCAGCGGAATCTGTCATTAAAGTCCTTAGCAGGCCTCTCGTCAAACTTCAGCAAAGTATCTCTGTCACAGAGCAATTCTTCGGCCGTTCGTCAAGGATTTATTTTCCTAAGACAGAAATACACTCATAAACATTTCACATTTCATACATCTTGCTTACGTACATGATAAAGTGCATACAACACTATCTCATGTTGAACATCATGACAGCATGCATATCATACATCATGACATTACATACAACTTATGTTTTTGCCTTTTCAGAAAAAAGACAATCCTAAAGACAACTTCCTTCAACTGTCACAAATTCCAGATTCGATACCTGTATCTAGCCAGGGCACATTTGAGAGTGATCAGTTTCCAGACTCGATTCCTGTATCTAGCCAGGGCACGTCTGAAGAGTTCGAAGATTCGATTCCTGTATCCAGCCAGGGCATATCTGTTGACAACTATTTCCGGATTCGACTCCTATATCCAGCCAGGGCATATTTGTTGACCACATTTCCAGACTCGATTCCTGTATCTAGCCAGGGCACGTCTGAAGAGTTCGAAGATTCGATTCCTGTATCCAGCCAGGGCATATCTGTTGACAACTATTTCCGGATTCGATTCCTGTATCCAGCCAGGGCATATCTGTTGACAACTATTTCCAGATTCGATTCCTGTATCCAGCCAGGGCACATCTGTGAGCAACCATTTGTAGACTCGACACCTGTATCTAGCCAGGGCATATCTGCATAAAGAGATTGAAGATAAAACACCTGTAACAAGCCAGGAAAACATCTGTCTTTCTCAAATACACAAGTTCTCGCTAAGGAATCTCTTATGCGATCAACGCTTCCAAATGGCATCTATAAGCCCATTCCCGACAAGTTTCTGTCACATCTTCAGATGGCATCGATAGGCCCATCTCCCTATCCACCATCTCTCCAAATGACATCTGTAAGCCCATTCCCGACATCACATTTGCTGATAGTCCAACATGCGAGTGCAAATTTCCGGGCACTCTAGTGTCCAATCTCCTTTTACCCTCGAGTCACGAAAGGCAAACCTGCCAATCTAACTCTTCAGGTTCAAGAAGATTGAACAGGGGCAACTGTTGTACCCCAAAATTTGCCCTCCCATTTCCTCAACATTTTCTCATCACCAGACCTTTGAAGATCAAGATCCAATTAGGGTTTCCTCTGCTCAAGATTTCTCCTTGCACTGATGGACCCAAATTAGGGTTTGTGTTTGAACAAAGATGTTTTGACCTAAAATGCCTAAGATGACTTTCATGCTTCATATTAGACTCCCAAGTTTATCCATACCAAGTTTCAAGTCTTGATTCCAAGTTTTGCCCAGTCAATTGGACAGATGACCTAGAAATCAGCTGTATTGGGGAAAAAGTCAACTGTGGCCAAGTGACAGTCAAATCTCATGAAAATTGACCCACATCAACATTATGAACTCATATGGACCATTTGATCAAGTTTGGATCACAATTCCACAAGAAATTTGATCAGATCACCAAAAGGGCAAAATGGTCATTTTTAGGGTTTTGACTGCACAAAGGCAATTTTTGACTGTTTGACCTAGCCAATGGCAAACCAAGATCACATATGGACTCAAGGACCCCATGGAATTGCCTTGACATTCTCAACAAGCTCAAAAGATCCCAAGTACACAAGATTGACAGTTGAATTTCCCAGTCAATTGATCAATTTTGACTGTATACTGAAAAGTCAAACTTTGACTTTTTGGTCAAAATCAAGAGTCAAGATTCATTTTTCATCAAAACATGCCAAATCATGAAACTTGTTCACCAAGAAACCAAGAAATGCAAATTAGGGTTTAAAATGGAATTTTTTCATAACTTAGAATTTTTCTAAGTTATGGAAAACCCTAATTTTTTCCTAACTTTGCCCCACTTTTTCACCATGATTCATTTGGATTCAAACAAAAGTCAAAACATGAAAGTTGTAGCTTGTTGCATAATCTAAAACTTTGATTCACAAAGGTTTCTTATTTGAAGCTTGTATCTCAAGTTACAATTTTTTGAATAAGGGCACTAAACCATTCTTAACTTAGTGAAATTTGACCTATTTTGACAAGGTTTTCTACCTAACTTCAAGACCATTTTCCATACACTTCCACTTGGAATTTCAAATTGCACTTCAAAGATGGATTGTAGTACACATTCCAAGCTTTCCAAAATGTCCAAGAACTTCTCAAACAACCTCATGGTTAGGGAGAATCGAATTTCACAATATGGCAAAAACTCACTTTGTTCATGACCAAGTTACATGTCCATAACCTTGCAATTTGAACTCATCATGCTTTAAGCTAGATTACAGGTCCTTAAACCAAGTTACACTCAATAATTTAATGCATATTCTTTGTGCCAAGACCATGTTCTTTGAGCTAAAGCATTGTATGAAGGTTTAATCCATTTTTAGATAAAGCAAAATAGCCATTTTTGAAAAGTTGCACTTTATGTCAAATTGAAAATCCAACAAGTACATTGCAAATCTGATTGGCACAAGATTATGAACAAATCACTCTGATCAAGAGAAGCTTTTGAAGCAGGATTAGGGGTCCTCTACTGACCTAGAAACACAAGTTGTCTTTGTTTGCTTAAGAAGTAAGAAACATTGCATAACTGATACCAACTTCCATATCAGCTCAAGAACACTTAGACAAAGTTATTAAACACATTCCACACAACACAACCAAGCTAATACACGAGCCCTTAGCCTTCAAAACACCCTCCATCTCAGAATCACTCTCAAACTGCAAAAACAGGGCAGACCCTGCAGTTTGAGTGCTATCTCTCATTTCTCTCGAGCTCTCTTGCCCAAACCAGTTCACACACCTTCCATACCATCTATGCAAGCTAACCAAAAGCAAAAGCACGACCTGTAATCACTCTAACCACTTCCACCATTTTCACATTTCTGACTTGCAGGTGAAGTTCTCTAGCTCGATTCAGAAGCTTTCAAGACAAAGTAAACATTGGAATAGCATCCCTAGACCTCAAGGAAGCTTTTCCAATCATCACCTTGCACTGAAAGTTCCTACATTTCCAGATAGAACTTCAACTGAACAGGTAAGTTTTTGAATTCGTATCTCTCTTATTAGGCATCATTAGCTTTAAGTTTGTGAATAAACAATGTTCTACTCATGCCACTGAACATGTATATTCTTTTACTTTTCATTTCTTTTGCCTGAGCTGCGAGAATTTAAGGTCTGAAAATGGTAGAAAACTTAGGTTAGGATTTGGGATTGTTAAAATTCTCTCTCGTTTCTGAGAGTTAGGAGATGTTCTTTATATATTTGGAATCGTGGTTTCATGCTTAACATTTTTTGTGTTGGAAGTTTGTTTAAAAAATCAAAGAATCAGGATATTCAAATGGAGCTCTTTGCGCGCGTTTTCTGAATAATTTTTGTTCAGAGGTTGAAGAAAGGTGGCTTTGGGCTGGGCTTGCTTCTGAGTTACTTTTCACACCACCCTTTTTTGGTTTTACACCCTTGAGCCCATTTGCTTCATTTTTTATATTTTTTGACTTTTTCTTTTTTTAACTGACTCATTTATTTTTTCTCAGCATATTAAAAATATAAAAATATTTTTCCCATCATTTTTTGAATTTATTAAGTATTTATTTG
Organism: Vicia faba; assembly: GCA_948472305.1. Taxonomy (NCBI): domain Eukaryota; kingdom Viridiplantae; phylum Streptophyta; class Magnoliopsida; order Fabales; family Fabaceae; genus Vicia; species Vicia faba. The sequence continues at coordinate 926,906,972 of OX451741.1, read as the reverse complement.
ATTGTTTTGTACATAAATAAATAAATATGCATATATACTTTTTTGTTTAAAATATTAAGATAATACAAATATATTTTTTATACACTTTTATTTTATTTTTACTTCCTGAAAATATTTTGTATAAAAAATACCCTTTTTATTTTTTATATTAAATATTATTTTTTATATATATTTAGAACTTAATACATAAGTATATATATATATATATATATATATTAATACACTTAGAAAAATACCAAAAGATGTACATATTTTATTTTTTAATATTTAATACTAAAAAATACCTTTTTTACAAATATACTTTATTTTATTTTATTTTTGTCTATAAATAATAACTATTGTATATATTAATAAATAATACCTTTTATTTAATAGAATTAGGGTTTTTGCCCTAAATTCAAAAATACTCCAAAAATAATATCTTTTTATTTTCTTTTTATTTTACATAAATAATACTTTTTTTCATACATATACAAAACATTTTTGCATCTTGCATATTTTATTCCAGTTTATTTAATTATTGTACATTAATTAAATTGTATAAATTCAAAATTGATGTAATAGTTTTAGGTTTAAATTCCTTGTCAAAATCCCCATTTGAAACATTGTACCCCCCTCCCTATATTATTGTGTTGTAATAGTGTAGGAGTTTAAATTTCGCACTTTATCGCTTTCTAAATATATAATGCTAGAATTAGGGTTTATATGCGAATAAAACGAACAAAATAGTTATGACCTAATCTCAAGACAAACAAGCATGAAAATGGACACACAAATCACACTTGCACGTCCTAGGGTATTCCACTTGTTGCCTTTCAAAATGGGCCATATTGCATGTTAGGTCTCTTTGGGCAAAACAAACAAATTGAATGATCATAGTCCCTCGATAACATTTTTTCAAAATATTGCCAAACAAATAATCAAGTCCCTTAAAGAAAATGCCCAAAGATACTTGACACCGTTGCAATTATGGTCTAACGATGACCCGCGCCCGTCCCTCTCACATCCTAACATGAGATTGTCCACCAAATACAATGGTGGAACAAACTTATTAAAAGGGTTAAAACATAGCAATAAACTTTGAGAAATTTAGGAGTAGATAACCTCTTAGTTACTTGAATCAAACTTGCAAAAACAAAACACTTGCCTATTTTCTAAAACACACCTCACAACACTTTCAAAACAACTTTCAAAAACAAATGAAAACTTTTTCAAAAGACATATATCTTTGTATACATCCCCACGTGGATCATTACAAGGGTTGCCACCACATTGGCCTCTTTTCAAAACATTTTTCAAACCCACACATACAAGCACCATTTAAAACAATTGAAAACAAAAGGCAAGTGATCTAAGCAAGTAACTAAGAGCCCATGGATAACCATGGATAGAAAGGGTGCTAATACCTTCCCTTTCTATAATCAACTCCCCGAACCCAAGAAAAATCTCAAAGGTTTTTGCTGTGCTTTTTAAACCTTTCCTTAGGATAAAATAAAAAGTCGGTGGCGACTCTTGCTCAACCGAAACATTTGCGAATACAAACGCAAAACCATAGTCAGTTCTCCCACCGTATCACACAAAGGCTACAGTAGAATGGGAACCCCGTGGGATAAATACACATATCTATCTTTTCTTTGTATTGAAATTTTCATTTTTCTTACGATGACATTCTCTTACTAGAATTTTTGTCTCATTGTACAAAAATACTTACTCAAAGTCAATACAAAGATATCCCTTTGAAAGTGAAAAAACTATATGTTTTTATTTACGCTTGTGTTTTGTTTACAAAAAACGTCCAATGATTCATTGTTGAACATATGCATTTGAACATAATTACTATTTACATATAAACAAAATAAAAGACAATTACTAATGGCTCTAAGAGGTAGGGAAATCTCTCTAAGCTATTTCCATAAATCCCCCACAATTTTCATTTTAATTCCCAGCGGAACAAGCTTCCAATTATCAATCCCCAGTTGAAGTCGTTCAGTTTCTCAGGATTTCACAACAGGATTTTACAAGCAGTATACAACATTTCCCTTACAACAGAGTTTGTTTCTCTAAGCAGAAACTCATCAACACTTAGACTTCACAACATGAAGACTTATACTCCATATCCTCAGCAGCAGCCAGGGATTTATTTTCCCCAATCCAACAGCAGTGCAACAAACTAGCTCACATACGCATACATTGCATCTACATATCATAAATATTGATAAAACGAATGCATTATATCATACATTTCATACAACATGACTTTGAATTTTAGCTAACATTTTACCCTTTTCAGGATAAGATTAACAGCTATCATTAACAATGTTCAAAAGTTTTCAAATACAGTACAGATACGCTCCAGACACAGAAGCCATTCTAATACTCATACAAAGCCTCTTCCAGATACAGTTCAGATACGCTCTAGACACGGAAGCCATTTTGATACTCATTCAGAGCCTTTTTCAGATACAGTTTAGATATTCTCCAGACACGGATGCCATTCTGATACTCATTCAAGTGCAACTTTCAGATACAGTTCAGATACGCTCCAGATACAGATGTCATTCTGATACTCATTCAGATTCAACTCTCAGATACAGTTCAGATACGCTCCAGACACGGAGGCCATTCTGACACTCATTCACAACTAGATTTTAGATACAGTTCAGATATTCTCCAGACACGGATGCCATTCTGATAATCATTCAAAATCAGCTCCCAGATACACTTCAGATACGCTCCAGACACGAACGCCATTCTGATGCTCATTCTTTCAGCTTACAAATTACAATACCAACAATCACTCTTGGATGGCATCTACAAGCCCATCTCTAAAAACTTTCTATCACCTCTCTAAATGGCATCTTTAAGCCCATTCCCTCAACCATCACATTGCTGAGTGCAAATTTCTGGGCACTCTAGTGTCCAATTATTTTCCACCTTCGAGTCACGACTGGAAAAAACATGCCAATATAACTCTTCGGGATTAAGAATATTGAACAGGGGCATCTTTTTTACCCCAAAATTTTCCCCTCTCACTTATCAAGAATTTGCTCACAAGATTTCCTTGGGCTCAAGACTGCACTAGGGTTTGATCAGCTCAAGACACCTTCTTAGGCACTGATGACCAAAATTAGGGTTTGAGTTTGCACAAGGAATTTTTAACTTCAAATTCCCCATATGACTTTCATGGATCATTATGTACCCCCAATATTACTCATGTCAAGTTTCAAGCCTTGGATCACAGTTTTGATCAGTCAATTGAACAGTTGACCTAAAAATCAGTTGTATTGGGAAAAAAATCAACTATGGCCAATTCACAGTCAAACTTCATAATTTTTTATCCACATCAACATTTTAAACTCATATGTACCATTTGATCAAGTTTAGACCATAATTCCTCAAGAAATTTGATCAAATCTCCAAAAGGGCAAAATGGTCAAAATTAAGGTTTTGACTGGGAAAGGGAAATTTCTGATTTTTGACCTAGCAAATGATCAATTGGTTTAAGGAATGATCTCAAGAGTCCAATTGCATCATTTTGACCTAATGACATGATTTAAAACATTGCAAATCCATTGGATTGACAGATGAATTTTGAAGTCAACTGATCAAATGTCAATTGTATACTGAAAAGTCAAACTTTGACTTTTGGGTCAAATTCAAGTGCCAAAGATCATAATTTATCAAAACATATCAAAATATGAAACTTATTCATCAAGAAATCAAAAATTCAAGATTTCATTTTGAAAAGTCAAAATTTCTAAATTTAGAAATTTTTCTAAGTGTCGAATATTTCTTATTTTTTCATAACTTTGAGCAATTTTTTCATTATGATGCAAGATGATTCAAAGGAAACTTCCAACATGAAAGTTGTAGATATACATGAAATCTACAACTTTTCTTCACACAACTTCTTCTAAAAGTGCTTGGGTCTCAAGTTATAATTTTATGAATATATGCTCATGAACTAAAAAAGTCTTAGTGAAATTTTGCCCTGGTTAGGCATATTTTTTGACCTAAATTCATGGAAATTTTTCACATAGTTCCAAGGGGAATATTCAAAAGAAATTCAAAGATGGTTTGTAGAGCACATTTCAAGATTTCCAAAATGTCCAAGAATCCTTGAGATCATTCTTGAGTAGGGAGAATCGAAGAGATGAAGTTGGTTTTTTGTCACTTGAGTTATAGGTCATTTTCATGATGAACACAAATGCAATTTCAATGTTAGGCTGCATAATCTTTGCTTTGCATGTCTCAAACTTGTTTTTAACTCCATAATTAATGTATTACACAAACTTTTGAGCTATAATCCAAGTGATTTAAGCTTTATCCAATTCACATTGCCATTTTGGGAAGAAAGTTAACAATATCATTCTTGTAAAGCAAGCTTTTTGCATAAAGTTCACATTGAGCCTCTAACTTGTTCCCTCTGATCACACTCCATCCACAAAGTCATAAGCAAGTGTGTTTAAAGCATAACCACTCTATCTTAGCAAGTACACAAGACTTTGAAACTTGTTTTGTCAAAAAATCACATGTTTAGCTTAAGGATGCAAATTTGAATTCTGATCAACTAGAGCATCCCAAACTTGTTGCTTATAAATAGAGTTGCTATTTGTGAGCTAGAACACGAGCTTGAAGACCCTTAAACTCACTCAAACTCCCTCTATCCTGAAACTGTCTCAAAACACCATTGTTGTGCAAGTTCTGACTTTACATACCAAACTCCAAATCCCCTCGTGCGTTCTTTGGCCTTTCACTTCCAAAAGCTTCTAAACATCAAATACAAACCATCCAAAGTCCATTTGCTCAACTGTAACACCTCCATCATCAAGTTCCATTTTCAAAAACAGGGGTCTGCAACTTGACTTCTCCAGAGCTTCTCAACCACTTTCAGCTCAAGCTAATCATTGCATTAGCTTCCTGGGACCTCAAGGAAACTAACCTGATCCTTGCATCACTTTGAATCAAGCTCATTTTCATTTCACGATTTCCAGTTTTGAGGTATTTCACTTGAACTTCTATCTCATCATTTAAGCATCATTAATGTTTATTTTGTGAAGGAAAGATGTAGGCCTCATTGCCACGAAGCTGTACATATCCATAGTTTGCATTTACATGGCCTGAGCTTGGAGAATTTTAGAGTTGAAGTTTCTGAAGTTTTTAGGGTTCAAATTAGGGCCAGAGAAATTCTCATTTATTTTTTACTTTTAGCTTTAGTTATTTACATGGTTAGATTCGTGAGGAAGAACGCAACAACTTTCATTTTGTCATCTTCCATTTTTGTTGAGAAATGAAGAAGTTGCAGGTACACTAGTTAGAGGTTGAAGATGAAGTCATCAGGACTTGATTTTCCTTACATATTTATTGTTTTGTTTATATGAACGGATGTATAGCCACCCCAGTGGTAAAGCGCGCGCCTGTTAACCTTTGGGACCTGGGTTTGAGCCCCAGTGGTACCCATTTTGTGTTTTTTTCTTCATATTTTTGCATTTTCTGACCTTTTTTGCAGGTCGCCTGGGCCTTTGGGCTTTTTGTTGTTTTTTTTTTACTAGCTAACCTCCCTGCCTGCTTATGCACCCCTGGCCCAATTTATTTTATTTTCGTATTTTTATTTTATTTGTTTTTTTCTTAATTATTTTTCACTAATATTAAAAATCATAAAATATAAAAAAAAAATGCTAGATTTATATTTTGACTTATTTTATTTTATTTTTCTCACAAAAAATATTTTTTATACTTTATTTATTTTTTACTTATTATCTTGTAAATATAATTAAAACTAGGTTATTAGTTATTTTCTTTCATACTAATTAAAATATGTTATTTTTTATATAAAAAAGGGGACTAAAAATATTTCATGATGTCTTAAATAATTTCAAAAACAAAAATACCAAAAAATACTTTTTTTCTAAACTTATTTTCATTAATCAATGGAACTAGGGTTTTATTTAAAATCTTTTCTTAAATAAATTCAATTTTAATTAATTATTTTCTTTAATTAATTAGGTTAAAATGATTTCCCTTTTTCTCATAAAAAATCCAAAATACTCATTTTCTTAACAATTACATTTCTTGTATATTTATTTCATCTTGTACATTTAAATCTTTGCACATCAATACCTATTCAATATGGTTGTAATAGACTAACTAGGTTTATATTTTTTGCAATCCCCATTTCAATTTGTACACCCCCTCCCCACAAATATTGTAATAGTGTAGTAACTTTAAATTCCGCAATTTAAATGCTTTATATTCACATGCTAGTAATTAGGGTTTATATGAAAAGAACAAAAATCAATCAAATAGAAAAACCTAATTCAAGACAAAATCAAGCATGAAAACAATACACTTGCACACAAGCACCCCCTAGGGTAAATCCACTTGGTTGCCTTACAAAATGGCCATATTATGCATGTGAGGTATCTTAGCAAAAACAAGCAAATACAAGATCATAATCCCTCGATGACGCTATCTAAGTTGCCTTACAAATGATCTTAGTCCCTCAAAAATAATTCTAAGATACCTTGTAACATTGCTAATCATGGTTATACGATGACCCACATCCGTCCCGTTTACATCCAAAGATAGGGTTGCTTACCAAATCAATGGTAAGACAATAATGTCAAAGGAAAAGGAAATGAACAAGAAATACATTTGAGTAGGTAGATTGCTCCTAATTACTTGCTCCATTTCAAAACAAACATCCTTGCTATGTTCAAAACAATCACATACACTTTCAAACATATTACAAAATTGAAAACACTTTCAAAAGATCAAACATCTTTGTATACATTCTTACAAACAATAATCATTACAAAGATTTCCTAAACAATGGCCTCTTTACAAAATACTTTCAAAAAACCACACAAAGCACAATTTCAAACAAAAGCAAGTGATCTAGCAAGTAACTAAGAGCCCATGGAAAACCATGGATGAAAAGGGTGCTAACACCTTCCCTTTTCATAATCTACCCTCCGAACTCAAGAAATAATCTCAAAGGTCTTTCCTGTGTGGTTTTTTCACCTTTCCTTTTGGATAAAAGAAAAGTCAGTGGCGACTCTTGCTAACCACAACATTTACGATCAAACGCAAAACATCCAAGTCAGTTCTCCCACCGCATCACACCAATGAAGCCAGGCGTATAAAAAGGTATATACTCGTTATCTGATAGTTCCTGATGAGTTGTACAATATGGGAAGGTTCACACACATGCTTAGATGTGAATAAGAAAAGAAGGTCACCTTAGTAATGAAGTAAGTTCACGAAGGCGCATGCGACAACCACATTAGAGAAAGATCCCTATCCGGGAAGATTCTCCGAGTTGGATATTATTAGCCTCGAATGCTCCAAGATTATGCTGATTTTATGAGTAAGTGTGACAAATTCTAGGTGTACCCACCATTTATACACCACCAACCGAGTTATTACACTCCATATTTTCTCCATGGTCATTCTATCAATGGGGAACAGATATACTGGGACCATTCCCCACTGCACCCAGACAACTAAAATTCTTGATTATAGTTGTGGATTACTTTACGAAATGGGTAGAAGCATGGATTATGGCACGTATCACCGTTGAAAAAGTGTGACACTTTTATTAGAAAAATATCATTTGCAGGTTTGGCCTATCCAGAGTCATAGTGCCCGACAATGGGACACAATTTGCAAGCACGAACGTGGTGGAATTCTGCAAAGACCTATATATCCAAAATAGATTCACATCAGTAGAGCATCCTCAGACCAACGGACAAGCCGAAATAGCCAACAAGATCATCCTAGCCGAAATGAAGAAGAAGCTGGACGACATAAAAGGCCAGTGGTCCGAGTACTTGCCAAATATTCTTTGGTCGTACCATACAACACCGCACTCCACCACCCGAGAAATGCCTTTCCGAATGGTATACGGGGCTGACATCATGATACTGGTAGAGATGAACACCTTACATGAAGGGGGGAACACTTTGATGAAGAAGCCAATAAGCATGATTTGAACAGCTCTGTCGAATTGGTGGATGAAGTCTGGCAAATGGCCCAGAGAAAGGAATTTGTGGTCAAGAGTATGTTAACTAAGAGGTTCAACCTAAAGGTCAGACAGAGAGGTTTCCAACCAAGTGACTTATTCCTCAAAAGGATTACGGATCCCAAGAATAAAGGAAAGTTGTCTCCTAATTGGGAGGGCCCGTACCGAGTCCTCCAGAAGCTAAACAACAAAGCCTGCAAACTAGAAACTCTAGACGATATAGAAATACCTAGGACATGGAATGTATCCAATCTTAGGTGTTGTACCCAAAAATTTTCCCTCCCATTTTTCTCAAGACATGCTCATTGAGGTCCTCAATTGCTCAAAGTTGACCAAAAGTTGACCAGACAAATTCTCTTCCTAAGCAATGGATTTCCAATTAGGGTTTGCAAAAAAAACACTTCGAGCGACTCCCATGGCACCCCATACACCTCAGCACCATGGCGTAGCTGAAAGAAAGAAAAGAAGTGTGCAAAGTGTGACGAGTGTTATGTGGAAAGCTAAAAATATGTCTAAGAGATTTTGGGCTGAAGCGGCTTTGGCAGCAGTATGCATTCTAATTAGATGCCCAATGAAGCAGTGTTATATGGAAACTTCAAAGTACACAAGCTTTGAATTATGCTTGTTTCATATTATATTCGTCTCTGTTTGTTTTGCTAACGCATGAATCACGCCACCCCGGTGGCAACACACGCGCACATAAGACATTCATGCTCTTTGTCTTGAGTTCAATCCAAGTGTAAGGCGTTTTCGATTCTTAATGTCTTATTCTTGCAGATCCAGCATATACAAAGGCTAGAATAACTAACACTTTGATCGAAGAATGAAGCTTCGACCAACCCACAAGGTTACTTTGATTGGTCCAAACTGAAAGAAATCAAAGAGAGTAAGAGGAAGCTTCGACTAGCCCACAAGGTCACTTTGATTGATCCAAATAGAAGAAAATCGAAGAAGCCATCCGAATTGAAGGAAAGGCCATCGAAAGGAACATGAAATTAGTTTTATTAGGCTGTTTGGACGGGAATCGAAGAAGCCATTCGAATTAGAGCTCTAAGCCACCAAAAAGAGCAAGGATTGGGAGCCTGTCGAAAGAATCAGGAAAATTGAAGAGGCCTAATGGGATGAAGTTTGTTGGGTTTGTACTGGTTAGCTTGATGCCCAAATTCGAGCAAGACACCAAACCATAACATGACTAGGTGCATTGTGTTTCAAAGATGGCAAGAAAATGATCAAAATGACAACTTTTGATACAAATTGAAAGTCCCATATTCTGTCATAAGTCACTAAGATTTTGTACAGGTTTTGGTTAACCTAATTCACACCATATATAAGTGCAAGGAATCAGACCACAGGATACGCACAACTTGCCTCCAAAGAGCACCAAAAATTCCTCAAATTTTCAAAGAATCCCAGAGTTTCCACAACCCTTGTTGCAGGCTTTCCCGCGGAAGGATCCTCATTCCATCCCTTTCCAACAACAAATTACAGTGTTAGTTTGGATCAGGTTCAATGATCCAAGGCATGTAACATGCATCGCTTAACCTCACCAGTTTCATCATGTTTATAATTGCATGCTTTTATTCTGCTTTGCTTTGAACTATATTTAGTATCACTAATATTTCTTTTTTTTAGACTCATTGGTGCAGATCTAAAGTAATACGTACAGGTTTAAGGATCGGAAAAAGATCGTGCCATTACTAGGGCACGACCTGTATTCTTTTTCGAACCTTAAAACCCAGGACATTTCAGGCCAAACGGACCCCAAATTTGGAATCAGGGGGGGGGGGGTTCGAATCAAAGGGTTAGGTTGGGTTTCGATCATTGAGGTTTTGTTATTTTTTCAGGATCAAATTCAAGCCCACCGGAGAAGACAATCGGAGAGTTGACTCCGGTGGGGTTGACTCCGGTTGCCAAGCATCACCTTATTACTGGGCCACTTCCCACAGCGCGCGTTTTAATTTTTTTTTAAATCTGACTTTTTTTTCCATTGTAATATTATGATTTCATTTGTATCAACAATCGAATAACTAGCTCATATGGTAGAGGAGTGTGTGCGTCGAAGGGAAGACTAGGGTTCGAATCCCAGGTCGTATATTTTCGTTTTCCTAACACAATGCTTACAGATATGGCGCTCCTAGACCCATGGCGCACACCATGCACCTTCATATCATAACCAGAAGATCCCCTCCGATCAGATCCGGCTCCCCCCAGATGCGCAGCTTACCATACACCCTCAAAGGATGCCCTCACTGGATCACAAACAGACCTGGGCCTTCTCCTCATATGGGCCTATGTTTTCAAGAAAACACCTCCCCCCAGTGTTGTTTACATCATGCCCGTTTGCAAGTTTCTTTTATTTATCTTCCTTTTTTTGTGTGTTTATTTCTTTTTAATTCTTTTTTTTAGAAAAAATAACCATATAAATCACAAAAATTAGGCTTTAGTTTTTTTTTAGTAAAATTATTTTTGTTAACTAATTAATTAATTATTTTAACCTTTTTTCTTTAATTATAATCAATTAGATCTAGGAGTTAACTTATTTTAATTTCCTTCTTTTTTATAAAAAATACCAAAAAGACAAAAAAAAACTTCTCTTCCCTTTGTCGTATTTTCAGATCACCCATTACTTTTGCGAATATTTATCGTTCTCACATTTTTCTTGATTATTGTAATTTCTTCCCAACTTGTAATAGTAATTAGGACTTTACTTTCCGCATTTCTATAATGTACCTCTCCTAAAACCGTGTAATAGCTTAATATTTATTTTTCATATTTATTTTTCGCATATTTACTGCTTTATTATCTTACTATATTACTGTTAGTAACTAGGCTTGCATGGAAAGATTAAAAACAAACGCTAGCAAATCTAACACTAGATAAATAACGGAATATAACTCAATTCTACATATACACCTCTAGGATATCCCACTTCGGTTGCCTTCAGAAAAACAGTCACATATCTCGAAACGTGAGAGATTTTAGTGACTACCCTCTGGTTTAAAGATCATAAGTCCCTCAATGACCCTCTCGACGTTGCCTCGGTATGATCTTAAAAACCCTAGAGTAGTTACTAAAGTTTCTTGCCCAATTGCCTTTGTGACTGCATAAACATCCATTTGAATGTCCCTTAAACACCCAACGACTATGGCTACCTACTCACTAATAGTAGGATAGAACTATCTAAAGTAAAAGAGGAAAAGAATGACTTTTTCGAGTAGGTAGACAGTTTTTAGATGTTTGCTCAAATAAAACAAACTTTTTACACATACACTTTTCTTTCAAAAGACTTTTAAAACACTTTGTATACTTTCTCTACCAATCTAAGAAACATTATAAAGTTCGCCGCACTAAGGCGCTTTCAAATACTTTTAAAACACACAAATACAAGGTATTTCAAAATGAGCTAGCATCTAAGAGCCCGTAGATAACTACAGATGGAAAGGGTGCTAACACCTTCCATTTCCATAATCTACCCTCCTTACTCAGAAATAATCTCGAGAGGTCTCTTTCTGTTCTTTTCACCCTTTCCTTTGTTGGATAAAAGAAAAGTTGGTGGCAACTCTTGTTTACCGTAACATTTGTGAATACAAATAAAAAACTAGTATAACAGTCAGTTCTCCCACCGTATCACAGAACTGGCGACTCTGTTGGGGAAGTAAAAAGTGGTGTTACCTTAGAGTCTAGTTCATTTTAAATTGCTTTACCTTGTATGCTTTGTCTGCTTTACTTTTTAGGGCTTATTGGGGTTATTTGTTAAAGATCCTACACCCGGATCAGGGGCACCTTTTTAGGTAAGTAGCAATAAATCATGGAAGTTGTACGATGTAGACCATTATGGACAAAGTGATGGCTACGTTAGCATGATACTTTGGCTTGTACTAATGTTCCTTGAGTTAGTCAAGGATAACATTAGGCTTCCTTATAGTGTCATTAAGGGCTAACTGAACTTTATAACCTTTAATTGACTCATCCTAAGTCATTAGAAAGTAGTGAGATGGCCGACTTTGGTTCCGACCAAAGATTAGTTGATACTCGATACTACACTCATTGAGATTGGACTTTTGGGATATTTTGGCCGCAATACTTCAGTGCTTGAGCTAGAACAATGCCTAAAAGAAAGGCCAGTGATATGAGACTCCTTAGAACCCGGTTACTATTAATAGGACATGTTGAGCCAACTAAAACTTCAAGAGGATACTTATCTTTAAAACTCATGCAAGCCTTTAAACTTAAGGTGTTTGTGTGACTTGTTTGTGTTTTATATACTTGTGATTTCAAAGCATAATCATAACATCATAAACATAATAACATGGCATGTACACTAACCATTTCAAGGGCCTGTGGATTTACCTCTTTTCTATTTTGTAGGTCATGGATTCAGCTCACAGAAAAACCATTTGAATCAATTTTGTAGAGATCCCTACCAAACTCAAGGAAATGGTCTTAAAATTTCCCGAGAGCTCATCATTCAACAAGAGATATGGTCATTTTCTCAGTTTTGTTACTACCGGTTTTGACTAAGGTTTGATGAGTGTCTTATTCCCGTTCTTCGATCCTAAGCACCATTGCTTCACATTTCCAGACTATCAGTTGGTTCCTATGCTGGAAAGATGCTCCAAGATACTTGGTTTGCCTATATTGGAGAATATACATTTCACTGGTTTAGAACGAGATCCAACCTCTGAAGATGTTTTCATGGCCTTGCATTTGAAGCCATCTGACATTGAGTCCAACTGGGAAAAAAGGAGTGCAGTTAAGGGCCTCCTTACAAGTTTTATAATGACGAAAGCTCAGGTATTCCTAGACGCTATGAGTTACCATGCCTTTGAAGATGTCTTAGCTCTCTTGATCTATGGGTTGGTTCTGTTCCCCAATTCATACCAATTTATAGATGTCAGTGCCATCAACATCTTCCTTGCTCACAATCCAGTGCCTACATTGCTCGAGGATATTCTGCATTCACTTCACACCCGTACTATGAAGAAACGAGGAACTCTTATGTGTTGTACGCCTTTGCTCTATATGTGGTTTATTTCACACCTTCCTCAGTCAGTAATGAAGAATGAGTTAGGCTTAAGGTGGAACCAAAAGTCACTGTCTCTCTCTTACTCTGATATCTATTGGTGCCCTCTCTCTCAAGAAGACATATCTTTTATTGATCGCTGTGGAGAATTTCCTAATGTGCCAGTCCTTGGCACTAGAGGAGGCATCACCTACAACCCTTCTTTAGATCTACGTCAGTTCGGTTACACCCAGAGGGATGGTCCTCATGATATGCTCATCCAAGGTATTGTGTTCAACTATTCAAATGATCTACAAGGTTATCACCAAAGGTTCATCCGCACTTGGGTCATGGTTAAGAAGACTGATAGCAGGACTCTAGGGCGCAAGAACTCCATCCCTTTGGAACCATACCTCAAATGGGTGCGATCTCGTGCTCAAAATCTTATGATGTCGTATGCTGCTATCCTACTAATGATTTCAGAGCCTATTGTACAAGGGGTCGAGTCTCGCATCATTCTTCATCCTGATATGCCAACAAACTTCAAAGAATTACAAAAGTCTTAGATACAGCTCAAAGAGGAACGAGATACCTTTGAGTCCCAATTCTATGCCAGTGATAAAAAAGGTGTTGGAACTGACAAAGTAGCTTCACGAAGAGCAGAATCTCAATGCCTACATCAACACCAAAAGGAAGCGTCCTTGGGAGACTTAGGAATCTTAGAAGTTTCTTATTTGTTATCCCTTTGTAAACTTTGATTTCATTTGAACTTACTAATAAAAAGCCTTTGTTTCTGTTTTGGTTAAAAGAGTTTCAATCCTATGAGTCCCTTGAAAACATTGCATAAGCATATCATGCATATCATCGCATAAACAGGTTGCAAAACAGGTTTCTTATCTTTTCGCTGTTTATTTCAGCAAAAAGAAATGGCTCTTGAATAAACAGTAAAGGATCTTCAAGCTCAAAACGCTCAATTCCAACAAATGTGCCTGGCTCTGGATAAGGGGCAAGAAGATATGAAAGCTCTTCTCATCAAGGAGAAGATAAAGATGGAAAATAAACTAGTTGGTGTCTTGAATTTGGGGAGAAGGTTTATAGGATCGGCTAAGCGAGCTCTAGATTTCGCAACCCCGTCAAATGAGGAGGACAATCAAGAAGAAAAGCCAACAGAAGAAAACAATAACCCTGGGACTGATGAGGAAGAGGCTGACTACTCTGAAGAACAATATCCTCCTGCTGATGATAAATACAAACAGCTGGAGGATCGTCTCAATGCTATGGAAATTCAGAGGGTACCCGGGCTGGATTTTGAAGAGCTAGGACTGGTCTCAGGGGTGATCATCCCGCAGAAATTCAAGGTCCCCACATTTGCTAAGTATGACGGTGCCTCCTGCCCTAAGCTACACTTAAGGTTATATGTCAGGAAGATTCAACCCCACGCTACTGATTGGAATCTGTGGGTACATTTCTTCCAGGAAAGTTTATCGGGGATGCAGTTAGAATGGTTCTATCAGTTGGAGGGAACCAATATCCGCAAATGGGAAGATCTGGCTGCTGCTTTTTACATGCAGTGCCAATATAATGTTGACGTCGCCCCAACTCATACACAATTGCAAAGTATGTCTATGGGTACCGCTGAAGGTTTAAAAGACTATGCCTAGAAGTGGAGGGATCTTGCGAGAAGAGTCCAACCTCCTCTGTCTGATAGAGAGCTGGTAGACATGTTCTTGGGCACGTTGTCTGGTCCATTCTTTAACCATTTGATTGGAAGCTCTTTAGCTGGGTTTACTGAGTTGATCTTGACTGGTGAGCGGGTAGAAGCTGGTATTAAGAGTGGTAAGATTCAGAGGGATGCATCCTCCAGTACAGTAAAGAAACCATTCTCCTGGAAGAAGGAGGTCAGTGTTGCTTATGGCCAGAGAAATCAAAGCAAAATTGAACATCGTCCAACGGTAGGGGCTGTTATGATTTCCAATCCTGCATCAAACCAACAACGAAACAATCAACGCAGACTGGATGCCCCCAGAAGACAATTTACCTGGATCAACATGACCTTATCCCATATTTTGCCACACCTGTTGAAATCTAATCTGGTGACTCTAAAGGAAGTTCCTAAGAATCCCAATATTGCATCTCCCTGCTACAACCCAAATGCTCGATGTGCCTACCACTCCAAAAGTCCAGGGCATGATACAAACGATTGTTGGGCTCTAAAAAACAAGGTGCAGGATCTTATCGAGGCAAAAGAGATTGAGTTTGACCTTCCTGAGACACCTAATGTAACAATTGTGCCTATGCCCAAACATGGCCAGGGTGTCAATGTTGTTGATGATGACCATTTTGTTTCTTCTGTGGAGGAATTAACTACTCCCCTTCTGGTTGTTAAAGAGAATCTGTTGCAAGCTCGTTTATTTCTGGGTTATGGTGAAGGTTGCCCCTTATGTATGTCTCTACCAGATGGTTGTTTGTTGTTAAAAATGGGTGTCCAGCGCATAATAATTAACAAATAAATCATGTTTGAGAAGGTTCCCCCTGCAAAAAGTTTATACGAAGATGTATCAATAATTACCATTTCCGACAATCCTCCCAGGGTCTCCACCAAAATACCCATCAAAATTACATTCTTTCCCAAGTTTACTCTCTTGGTCATCACCCTTCCTGGGCCAATACCATATTCCTCTAATAAGGTTGTTCCTTGGAATTATGGGGCTGACGTCTATTACCATGGCGTCAAGCAAGACCTATTGGTTGTTGAAGATAAAGTTGCTGAAGATACTGATACTGGCATCGACAACATCGTTGGGACCAGTAAAATTACAAGAAGCGGAAGATTTTTCTCTCCTGAAATATCTCTGAAGATTGTTGTTACTCCTTTGATTATTCCTGTTGCTACTCTTGTTAGTACTCTCATTGTTACTCCTACTGTTATCCCTACTACTGAGTCAACCAAGACTCGGGGCAAAGAGGTATTGGTTGAGCCTGTCCAGACGAAGGCGCACAAAGAAGCCATTCCTGAGGCTTCCAAAAAATAAATGGAAGAGATACTAAGGATAATAAAGAAAAGTGATTACAACATTATGGAGCAGTTGGGGCAGACCCCTTCAAAAATCTCAATGTTGGCTTTACTTTTATGCTCTGAAGCCCATGCTAAGGCTTTGGTAAAACTCCTGAAGTTTGCCCATGTGCCTCAAGAGACCTCCACCGATCAATTCGAGAATTGCTTTACTAGTTTGACAGCTGATAATAGACTGGGTTTCTGTGATACAGATTTGACATCCAAGGGAAGAAAGCATAATGATGCCTTGTGTTGTACCCCAAAATTTTGCCTCTCATGTCTTTCAAAGATCTTCTCTTGCCTGGGTGGTTACAAACACTTGCTTAAAGAAAATAAATTTTTTAAAGATGGTTAAGTGTCTTTCGATTGGAATCTGAACAAGGTATTTCGATTGGTGGCTGAATAAGGTACTTCTATTGGGCATTTGAAATACTTCGAGCAAGCTTTCGTTTCAAAGTATTCGATTGGGCATTGGGTCTCCTTCGATCAAGCTTAATTAACAAAGCTTCTACTGGTTAAAAGGCCCTTTCAACTTGCCTTCAGCGCACAAGGCAAATACTCCTCTTCAACTTGCCTTCGATCCACAAGGCAAAAGAATCTTCATGCTTTCCTTTGACCCACTAGGCAAAGGCCTCTTCATGGTTGCCTTTGATCCACTGGGCAAAGGCTTCTTCATGCTTGCCTTTAATTCACAATGGCAAAGTCTTCTTCAGATTTTCCTTCGATCCACTAGGAAAATACTCCATCTATGCTTGCCTTCAGCGCACAAGGAAAAGGCTCCTTCTTCAACTGGCCTTCGATTCACAAAGAAAAGGTTTCCTCTTCATGCCTGCCTTTATTTCACAAGAATAGGATTGCTACACACATTGGTGGCCCATTCGAAGAATGCACAAGGGGTGCATGTGGGCTATTTAAAGGACACACAAATGGTGCCTTCGAAGGGAATACATTTGGTCCATTCGAAAGACTCACAATGGTTGAAGACAAGTTTTGTTTTGTCTTTTGATGAGTCTGGACAAAGTCCTGCATGCTCCCAAACTCAAGCCTCTTGCATAATTACATTCGAAGGAGGTAACAAAAGAAGCTTCGACTGGACAAAAAGGAGTTTTCGATTGGGCTAGTTGAAAAGCTTCATATCAAGCTACTAAGGCAGATAGTGGCTCAATATAAGAAGCCACAATGGTGGGTCCTGAATCCATTCGAAGGAAGTAACCCAGGGTCAATCAAAGAGCAAGGCGTGGAGGCATTCGAAGGAGTCAGGGAGTGAAACATGTCCAAGTTCATCCTAAGATCCAAAAGGGTAGGAATTCATCAAAAAAGGAAATCCTTTAATTTGTCTGATTTTTCCTTCAAAGCCTGGTTAATGGATGTCCCGTGCGATTTCCACTCCCCTCACACCCTTATAAATACAAGGCAGAGAGCACATTTCCAGGGACACGAAAACATTGCCACGAGATAGAGACATTTCACCTATACACATATGTTGCCTATACAAGAATCACACAAAATTCCCCTAACCTTCACAAAGTTTCCAAAGTCAAAAGTTTTTTTTTACAAATTACTTCAATCCAAACGAATACCAGCTTCGTTCTCCTGAGGCTTCCAGGCAGCCATCCCACGCCCAAAACTACAGATCGAAGTACCTCCGTTTGGTAAAGAGGATTTCCAATCTCAAACTCATTGAATCTTTATTTTAAACCCATTTTCGATTGCATATTAGTGTTATTACCTTTTTGTGAATAATTTAACATGTAAGTTGCAGTGTCCAAATGCCAGGAGACCACTGTTTAGGGTCTTCGAATCTGATTTCCTTCGAAACTCAGGATGTAGGATATTCCAGGCCCAAACAAACCCAGATTTGAGCTCAGAGAGTTCGAATGAGGGTGATTCGAATTAAAAGGAAGGGCCTGGGTTCGATACCCAAGCCTTGCGATTTTATTTTTCTAACATGATATTTGCAGATTCAATGCTTTCAGACTATGCACGCATACCATACACCCTCTCAATCCAAGCTGCCAAGTGTCAATCAGCCCAATCTCAGCATCTCAACGTGCAAGCCTATCATGCACTTCACGAAGACTTCCTCACTGGATCAAAAGGACAATCTGGGCTCCCGCAACTCCGGGCCTGCGTTTTTAAACAACATCCCCCCATTTAATTTTGCACATCCTGACCCATTTCTTTTTCTTTGCTTTATCTTTTTTTTTATTTCCTTTAGTTTATTTAATTAATTGATAATATCATAAAAATCAAATAAAAAAATAATCTTAAAAATTAGGATTAGGTTTTATTAAATAAATTAATTTCTGAATTAATTAATTAATTAATTTTAGCATCTTTTCTTTCAAAAATTAAAATAAATTAGAATTTAGGTTTAATTATATTTTTAATTTATTTTCTTTTCATAAAAAAAAAACTTAGATTATTTTCTTAATTAAATTTTATTTTTCTTTAAATAAATCTTAGGTTAGTTAATTAATTTCCTTTGCTTAAGTTATTTTCATAAAAAATCAAAAACAAAACAAAAAGATTTTATTCTTAGGATTTTAGACGTCTTTTCAAATCCGCGCGTTATTATTCTTTCGCACTTCCTTTTATTACTGTAACTGTATATTGGGATCTAATAGATGATTACTAGGACCTTTACTGTTTTCTTTATTTCTCCCCCAAGTTTTTGGACATATAAATACCCCCTCCCTGAAGCCTTGTAATAGTTAGATTTATATTTCTGCACTTTTAATTACTGCAAACTATTAACTGTTTAGATGCATGATTAATAGGATTGTGTGGCAAGAACAAAAACAAAATGCTAGAAAACCTAATGCAAAGACAAAAATATATGAATACAACACAATTACACATTGTAACGCGGTGGGAGAACTGAATTGGTTGTTTTGCGTTTGATCGCAATTGTGCGGTTAGCAAGAATCGCCACTGACTTTTCTTTTATCCAAAAGGAAAGGCTGAAAAGAACAGGAAAGACCTTTAGAGATTTTTTCTTGAGTTTGGGGGGTAGATTTTGAAAAGGTAAGGTATTAGCACCCTTTTCATATGTAGTTATCTACGGGCTCATAGTTGCTTGCTAGATCACTTGCTTTTGTTTGAAAGTGTGCTTGTGATGTGAGTTTTGAAAGTATTTTTGAAAAAATGTATTTGTAATGGTTCTCGTTTCTATAAGAACGCATACAAAAGTGTTGTTTCGAAAATAGTTCAAAGAGGTGTTTGTGGAATGTGTTTTTGAAAGTGATTTTGAAATGGATTTTCTTTGTAATGGCTCTCATTTTTATAAGAACGCGTACAAAGTGTTTATCTTTTGAAAATGTTTCAAATGAGTGTGTTGGTGTATAAAATGTTTTTGTTTTGAGCAAGCGAGCAACTAGGAGCGAATCTACCTACTCAAAAAGGTCTTAAATGTTATTTTCCTCCTCCTTTAGATGTTACTATCTTACAATTGTTTTGGCAAGAAGCCCCATCGTTGGATGTAAGGGGACGGGTGTGGGATGTTTGTATAGTCATAGAAGGCAACCCATGGGACGTTTTAGCAATGTCGTTTAGGGATTAAGTCATTTACCAAAGGTAACATCGAGGGACTACGATCTTTATCGAGGGTCTTTGTTAAAACACCCATGTTTGAGGGACATGACTATTTTTCTGAGGCACCAAGTGAGATTACCCTAAGGATGCACGCATGAATAGTATGTTTGATTTCATGCATTTAGTCTTTGATTTTTGGGTTGTCTATTTGTTGTTTTTATCTTGCCATATACACCTAATTACTAGCAATATATGAAACCAATAAAACGAGGAAAGGTAAAGTCCTACACTGTTACATCATTAAGGGGATGAGGTGTACAAATTTACAATGGGGATTGCGATAAATTAAAGTCCTAGTTATCTATTGCAACCATATTGAAATAATGTACAAGATATGTAAAATGGACTAGTTTTGTTTTTATTAAAAGAAATAAGTTTACTTAAGAAAACATTTTCGATATTTGAATTTTTGAGTTTTAAAAGGGATAAAATAAAGTATGTAAATATAAAATGTTTTTGGTGTTTTTGGTTATTAAAAGCTAAAATAAGATAAATAAGAAAGAAAGGAGTCATAATCAGCACATTACTGAAGCGAGAAGGGACAAAAGTTCTGACTCTAATACGCTGCAAGAGAGAAAATGTTAGTAGGAAAGTAAAAGGTCAGGAGTTCTGGGTCTGAGTACACCAAGTTCTGAGGTTGTTGGGAACAAAGGTAAATCTAAAAGTTCTGATTGCTGATGGAGTCTTAGAACCCTGGTACAGCTGGGAATCTAGAAGATCTAATGTCACTGGCAGATCAGAAGTTCTGGCTATTTGAGAGAGTGAGGTGATAATGTTGTTGGGTAAGGTTGTCTAGAAGTTCTAATTTAGGAATATTGTATGACAGATAAATAGGTGAAAATGTCTGAGTAAACCTTAAAAAAAATGCTTCTGGGATTAGAACCTGGGACCCTTAGCACTAATGTCTTATGCACACACACTGTCTAACACTGGGGTGGTTGTACATCCGGTATTAGAAGCAAAAGCGTAAACATGTATTACAAAGTAAACTCTGGTGATAAATTCCATCCCTTTCTTCAAGCTAATCAGAACATCTGCAACTTAGTAATTTCTTAACAGAACAGAAAACACAAACACAACAATTATGGCAGGTTTTTATCATGGTTTCAGAAACATAAAAAAATGTCAAGACTGTAAACCAGAAACAAGCATGTATCTGATAATCCTAGTTTCCTTAAGAAGTTCTGAACTAATGTTCTCCCTACTTAGGAAGACAAATACATGAAACCTCAAAATATATACAACATCAGAATCAGGATGTCTAGATTATATTTTGGACATGCAAGTTTAACAATACCTAAGTGATATGATGAGAGTCAGCAGAAGCTTACCTTGCAGCTGGAGAAGGTCCTGTGAACTAGAGCCTGGTTCTTACTGCTTGTAATGTTCTGATCAGCTTCCTCACATGCTCAGTAGACTGGAACAACCTTTAACTTGGGTTATGAATGGATGGGAAATTCTAGAACAGACAAGAAGCAAAGTTCTGACTTTTTGAGGTGGAGATTTGATGGAGAACATGTTACAATATGAAACAGAAGTTAGGATGCCTCCTAAATGTATACCAGAAGCTGTATGGATGGTTTGGTCAAGAAACACCTGAGGGAAACTGGAGTTTGAATGTAAGAATCAAAAACTAGCAGGTTTTGTATTTGTGCTTGCAGTTTCGGATTCCTGGAATTTTTAACAAGGTTTCAAAGCTTTTTTCTTTTCAATTTTTTCACCCCCCCCCCCCCCCCCCCCCCCCCCCGCGCGCCTTTTGTAGTTGCAAATGAAGTTCAATTTATAGGCAAGAACTTTGTAGCTTGGAGAAGTCAAAAGTACCACCATCATGCTAGCGTGCTGGCTTGTTCTTGAAGCGAGTTAAACGAGTATGGTAGTTAGTAGCTTTTAGCCGTTCCTAAGTTGGATTTGTAAGCATGAATTAAGGAAAAGTACCCTCAGAAGCAAAAGCAAAGCATGGGCCCATCATACTCTTGTACAAGAGTTTTCTTTTCCAAGGACAACAATGTACTTCTATGTCACACGTGCGGAAATCTTTTGTATAAAAACTCAAAAGTGGTTGTGAGCATTAAATGAAGATGAGATTTATCAAACCAGAAATCCTGCAATATGAGATTATGCATCATAGCTTAATTCTAGGTCATAAGTTCAACATCAGCGCAACTTAGAACCAACATCCACTTCTGATCCTTTAATCTCTTTACTCCAGCATTTTCTGAGCGAGTTCTCAAACTTTCCAGAAAGCTTATGACATGCTTTGTATGCCCTCTTTGAATTACTCTTGCAACTTCTGACTGAACCTACATGAAAATTGGCTCAGAAGTTGAAATAAAATTCCAATTTGAAAATGCTCAGAATTTACTAAGTGTTTAAGTTTCAGGGACGTGACTTTGAGGATGTATAACTTGAAATCCCAGCATTTCTAGAAGAAGTTATGTTCTGCAGTGTTTTAGGTCTCATTGAGATCTAAAACTCTTGAGTTAGAATTTCTTCCAGAATCAGCTTGCATCATGGTGATAATCTGGCCAGAAGTTCTGAATTTGTCATATTTCTTAAACACTTAGAAAAATTCTAAGTATTTAGAATTTTAACTTTTCCAAAGTAATTTTGACTTTTGAATTTCTTGATGAAACAAATTTCATATTTCAACATGTCTTGATAAATTATGATTCTTGAAACTTGATTTTGATCCAAAAGTCAAAGTTTGACTCTTCAGTGTGTAAATGACCATTTTGCCCTTGTGAATGACTTTCTTGGAAAATTTATAATTCAAGGCTTGGAATTGGATGGAAGCAAACCTGAGGGTCCAGGATGATCCTTTGAGAAATGAGAGGGCAAATTTTGGGGTACAACAACTTCCCTTGTTCAATCTTCTGACGCTTGAAGAGTTAGATTGGCGAATCTGCCATTCGTGACTTGAAGGTGGAAGATGATTGAACACTAGAGTGCCCAGAAATTTGCACTTGATGATGTCATGGTTGATTGTGTAGGGAATGGGCTTAAAAGATGAAATTTGGAGAAATGATGGATAGTTGTTGGAGATGGGCTTATAGATGCCATTCGAAGGTGATTGTTGACGAAAATTAGACTAAGTCTAAACTTGACTTCAATTGGAAAAGAATTAGAATGAATCTTGGAGTGACTTATCTGAACCAGAGAAGGATGTCTATGGGAGAGAATCAGGATAAACCATTGAGATATTTAAACTGAACCAGCAGTGGTCTGGAGAAGAATCAGAATAAATCTTGGAGCGACTTATATGAACCATATAAGATGTCTGTGGGAAAGAATCAGGATAAATTGTTAAGAGGTTTAGACTGAACCAAAAGAGGTCTTAGGTATTATTTAACTAGAGAGAATCAGAATAGATCTTTGAGTGATTTATCTGAACCATAGAAAGTGTCTACTAGAAAAGAATCAGGATAAACCATTGAGATATTTAAACTAAACCAGCAGGGGTCTGGAGAAGAGTCAGAAAAAATCTTGGAGCAATTTATCTGAACCAGAGAAGATGTCTGCGGGAAAGAATCAGAATAAAGCGTTGAGAGATTTAAATTGAACCAGCAGGGGTCTGAAGGAAATATTTTTTATGTAGATGGGCAACCATTCCTTTCTCGGGAATTGATCTGCAATTGATTTGTCTACAAATAGTTGTCTTGTCGAAAATTTGTTGATGATAATTTCCTGTTGATTGATCTTTCCTGAAAAGGTGAAGAGTTAGTTGTATACGGTGCCATGATGTATGAAAATGCATGGCATGAGATTACGTTATATGCATTTGTGTTGTCAATGCTATGAAGTATGAATTCAATGTATGAACATATTAATTGTTTTGTTGTAGTGTTGTTGGATTAGGGAAAATAAATCCCTAACTGTTGCTGGGGATGTGGGGTGTAAGTCTTCATATTTTGTTGAAATTGAAGTGTTGATGGATGGGTTTCCATAATTAGAGAAATAAACTTTGTTGGGGAAGGGAAACATTGTGCATTGCTTGTGGGCTTCGTGAAATCCTGCTGGGGAATCCTGAGAAGCTGGGCGACTTTCACTGGAGAATCTTTGGAACAGTAATTGGAAGTTTTGCTCCGTCGGGAATGTGAGAGCACCTGATACCATTAGGCTTCATACTGGAGATACGTTAGTGATCCTATAGTAGGATTTCCTTGCTTCCTCTCTTGCTGGAAAAAGTACCTGCGGGGATTTTATGGAATGACCTATAGATATTATCCTATTTCTTAAAGCCATTAGTAATTGTCTTTCTGTTTTCTGTTCCTTCTTTTCTTGCGCTCATTTCTAAACAGTAATAACGTTGAAATGCATATGTTCAAAAATAATCGTTGGACGTTTTTGCAAAAAAAAAACAGGGAAATAAAAGAAAAATAGATAGTTTTACACTTTTAAAGGAATATCTTTGTATTAACTTGAATAAGTATTTTTGTACAAAGAGACGAACATCCTATTAGGAGAATGTCGTCGTAGAAAATGAAAACTGATACAAAGAAAATATAGTTATGTGAAATAATCCCATGGGGTTCCCACTCTACTATAGCCTTCATGTCTCTGGGCGTCTCATCCACCTGCTGCTTTGTCCGAGATCGATTGGATTGATTAGAATCGTTTGGGTTTGTCAGCCGATACTAAAGGTTGTCTGTAAGGTGATCCAAAGGGACATAGTCATACGCTTTTAATCCCTAACTTTTGCCTGGACCTCCCTTTCGGGTTTTCAGTCCACCGAGATACCCTTTTTTTCCCAAGCCGCCCTTTCAGGTTTTCAGCTTGCCGGGTGTATAGATTTTTTTTTGTATTTTATCCCTAATTTTTACCCGAACCCTTTTCGTTCGCCGGGATGACCTAATTTTTGCCTAGGCCAGTCGACCTAGCGGGTCTTTTTCATGCGTAGTATCTTTTAACTATGTCTGCGTTTACAGGGTGCTGAAGGTCGTCGCCATCCATAGTGGTTAAGATCATTTCTCCACCAGAGAATATGTATTTGATCACAAATGGTCACTCATATGTAGGAGTCCATTTTCCCCTGGGATCACCTTGTGGCAATATGACACGCTTGATTACTAAGTCACCAACCCGATATACCTGACGTCTGACCTTCTTGTTAAAAGCTTTGATCATACGTTTTTGGTACATCTGACCATGACATACATCTACAAGCCTCTTCTCATCAATCAAGTTCAGTTGGTCAAGTCGAGTTTGAATCCATTCATCTTCATTCAAACCTGTATCTTTTATGATTCTCAGAGAAGGTATTTGGACTTCAATTGGTAGGACAACCTCCATACTGTATACCAAATAGAAAGGAGTTGCCACTATTGATGTGTACGCCGTGGTATAGTAACCATGGAAAGCAAATGGTAACATCTCATGCAAGTCCTTGTAGGTCACTGTCATTTTTTGTATGATTTTCTTGATGTTTTTATTTGCGGCTTCTACAACACCATTCATATTCGGCCGGTAAGGAGAAGAGTTATGGTGCTAGATCTTGAATTACGTGCATAGTGCAATAATCATAGTATTGTTGAGATTGGTACCATTATTTGTGATGATTCTCTCCGGGATACTGTACCGACAGATGAGATTCTGTTTGATGAATCGGGCCACAACGTTCTTGGTAACATAAGCGAATGAAGCTGCCTCGACCCACTTCGTGAAGTAATCAATGGCAACCAAGATGAAGCGGTGTCCATTAGAAGTTATGGGTTTGATCTCTCCAATCATGTCAATGCCCCACATTGTGAAGGGCTAAGGAGTAGTCAGGATGTTTAGGGGAACCAAAGGCACATGTACTTTGTCAGCATAGATCTGGAACTTGTGACAGGTTCGTGATTGCTGATGACTATCGGTTTCCATGGTAGACCAGTAGTACCCTGCCCATAGTATCTTTTTAGCCATCGTGTGACCACTATAATGGGTGCCGAAAGTGCCTTCATGTAGATCAGCCATGATCTTTTCTGCCTCACTCTTGTCCATGCACTGAAGCAAAGTAGAGTCGTGATTGCGCTTATAGAGAACTCTGTTACTGAGGAAGAACTTAGCAGAGAATCTTCTCAAGAATTTCTTGTCATTGACTGAATCTCCTTCCGGATATTCTCCATCCTCTCAATGGTGATCTGAGGAGCCTCGTTATTCCACCTGATTTTAAACATGGATGACATAGTGGCTAGAGCGTCCGCTAATTGATTTTCCTCTCGTGGAAAATGCTCAAAGGTAATTTCCTCAAAATGTGGGATTAATGTCAACACATGTTCTTTTTAAGGGATGAGATTAGGATGCTTCGTGTCCCATTCTCCTTTGATCTGACAGATGACTAAGGCTGAATCTCCAAATACTTTTAAGTATTTGATTCCCAAATCTATGGCGGTTTTGAGACCCATAATACACGCTTCATATTCTGCCATATTATTGGTACAATTGAAACAAATTGTTGCAGTGAAGGGAGTATGACATCCTTCAGGGGATATGATCATAGCGTCTATGCCATTGTCGAGCGCGTTGGAAGCTCCGTGAAAAACCAAGGTGTGATGCGGTGGGAGAACTGACTTGAGGTTTTGTGTTTGTGTTCTCAAATGTTTCGGTTTAGCAAGAGTCGCCACCGACTTTTATTTTATCCAAAACAAAAGGTAAAAAAGCACATGAAAGACCTTTGAGATTGTTTTTGGGTTCGGGGGGTAGATTATGAAAAGGGAAGGTGCTAGCACCCTTTTCATCCATGGTTTTCCATGGGCTCTTAGTTACTTGTTTTAGATCACTTGCTTTGCTTTTCCAATTGTTTGAAATGGTGCTTTGTGTGGTTTTGAAAGTATTTTTGAAAAGAGGCCATCGTTTTGGCAGTCTTTGTAATGATTCTTGTTTGTAAGAATGTATACAAAGATGTTTGTCTTTTGAAAAATGTTCCAATGTTTTGAAAGTTGTTTGAAAATGTTTTGAAATTGTGTATGTGTTTTTGAAAATAGCAAGGATGCTTTGCAAATTGATCAAGTAACTAGAAGCATCTACCTACTCAAAAGTATTTCCTACACATTTTTATTTCTTTGACATTGTTGTTTTACCATTGCATTTGGTAAACAACCCTATCTTTGGATGTTAAACGGGACAGGCGTGGGTCATCGTATGACCATGATAGCAATGGTACCATGTATCTTAGCAAGTTTAAGGGACTAAGATCATTTGTTTTAAGGCAACATTTTTATAGCGTCATCGAGGGACTATGATCTTTTTGTTTTGATTGATTTTGTTTTGCCAAGATACCTAGTATGCATACCATGGCCATTTTAAGGCAACAAAGTGGGTGAAACCCTAGAGGTGCTTGTGTGCAAGGTGTTGTCATTTTTCATGCATTTTTGTCTTGTATTAAGTCATGCTATTTGTTTTGATTTTTGGTCTTTGCATACAAAACCCTAGTTTACTATAATGGTATATGAAAGCAATAAAATGCGTAAAGTAAATCTAGACTATTACAACAATATTACGGGAAGGGGGTACAAGTTTTGAATAGGGGAATATTGCTCAAAATAAAACCCTAAAACTATTACAACCAAATTGAATTTATTATACAAATAAATAAATAAACAAATATTTAAATATGGAATAAAATGTAAATATGCAAGAAATGTTTTCGTATTAATTTATGCATGAGAAAATAAGTTTATTTATGTCTTAAAAAATAAGAAAAAATAAAATGATTATTTTTGAAAGGGTGAAAACCCTAATTTTTGATTTAATAGAAAATAGATTCTAATATTATTCATTTTTATTCAAGAAAAATAATAATAATATGTGCAAAAATGATTAAAAATTTTAATATGGTATAAAAATATTATTTTAAGTGTATAAATAATAAAAATAAAAATATTTAAGTATTTTAATATTATTTACAAGTTTATTGAAGAAAATAAATTATATTAAACCTAATAAACTATTTTTATGCCTTAAAAATAATAAAAATAATAAAATAAAATGCAAAAAATTAAGAAAATATTTTTTGGGATTTTTCAATGTTTAGAAAAAATAAATAAAGTCAGAAAATATAAATATGCAAGAAAATATAAAAAATAAAAAGAAATGCAAAAAGGGGGGTGCAGAAGTAAAAAGAGTGGTGTGAAAATCAGAAACAGCAAGCCCAAGCCCACTTCACTTCATCCCTGTCCTCTAGACAAAAAAACGCGCGTGTTCTTCTTCAACCTGTATCTCTTGCATACGTGCATAAAAATAAAATCTTGCAACATGAAACTTGTAGCATGTTAACTCACGATTCTAATGATATAAAAAACATGACCTAACTCTCAAAGACCAATGAGAATTTTGTCACCCCTAATTTCTGACCTAAAATTTTCAGCATGTTCAACATCCAAATACTCTTAGCTCAATTAATATAAATGGAATCTAAGCATATGTACAGCTCAAGCAACTTAAAGACTACATTTTTGCTTCACAAACCTAAGCCTAAGGATGTCTAAATAGAGAGATAGAAACTTGACAAATACCTTGTTCAGTTGAGTTTGGATATGGCAATGTAGCAACTTTGAGTGAGGCCTGAAGGTCGTGTAAGCTTGCTTGAAGTTCCCTCAACCTTTCCCAATGCTCAGCTTGCTTTGTAGATGCCTGAATCTTCCTATAGAAGTCAACCTGCAAAGCTTCAAAATGAAAATGGTGAAGTGTGAAAATGAGCTCATAGTTGCTGGACAGGGGCCTGGATAGTTCAGGTGTGTTGTAGGGAATGTGTTTGAAGGGTTGAAAGAGGAAACGCACGAGCCAATTTCAAAATGGCTTGAGTTCTACAGATGATGCCCTGTTTGGGCAGAAACTTGGTGTTTTTGTGTTTTAGGGTATTTGAGAGGTTGGCAATTCGTGTATTTTTCTTGAGACAATGTTCTAAACCTGGTTCAAATGATGCTTGGTCTTGGTTTTATCAGATACCCAAGTTATATGGACTTTTGCAAGTTTGCTTGCTGTTGAAGAAAGGTGAAATGACAATGCCCAAAAGCTTGTACTTGCTAGTTCCTTAGATGCACATAGTTGGTGAACTTTTCCTGATATTTGTGGACTTTGTTTGCAGCCAGAGATTAGGTCCATGGCTCAAGATAAACAAAGTTGCATAAAGTATGCTTTATCAAAGTAGCATTGTTACCTTTATGCCATAAATGGAATAACTCAATGTACAAAGCTTCAAAGATCAGAATAATACCTTTATCCATTATGTTTGAATTCAATTTTGGAGTGCAGAAAGGATTAGAACATGTAAACCAAGTACAAGCATGCTTAGGACAGATTTTCAACTTGTATCAATGTGAAAAATGCCTTGAACAAAAGTGATAAATTTCCATTTTCATTCCTTCGATTCTCCCTAACCATAAATGATCTTGGAGAGTTCTTGGACATTTTGGAAAGCTTGTAACATGCTCTACAATACATCTTTGAAATGCATTATGAGATTCCTCTTAAAACTAGGTGAAAAGTTTCCATGAAATTAGGTCAAAAAGCTGCCTAAACCAGGGCAAAATTTCACTAAGTTAAAAAGTTTTTCGACCCCTATTCACAAAATCATAACTTGAGATCCAAGCATCTTTTGGGAAAACTTTGTCAATAAAAGTTGTAGATTTTGTGGAGGACTACAACTTTCATGTTGGAAGTTTTGTTTGAATCCAATTGCATCATGGTGAAAAAGTTGGGAAAAGTTGGGAAAAAATAAGAAATTTTCATAACTTAGAAAAATTCTAAGTTATGAAATTTTTCAAACTTAAACCCTAATTTCCAAATTTAAGTTTCTTAATGAAAAAGTTTCATGTTTTGACACATATTGATGAAATATGACCCTTGGCACTTGATTTTGACCAAAAAGTCAAAGTTTGACTTTTGAGTGTACAGTTGATTTTTGATCAGTTGACTAGAAAATCCATATGTCAATCCAATGCATTTGAGATCTTTTGAACCTTGTGATTAGGTCAAGATGGTGCCATTGAGTAATTTAAGCGATGTTTGAACCCAATTTACCATTGGCTAGGTAAAAAATCAGAAATTGCCTTTCTCCAATCAAAACCCTAATTTTGACCATTTTGCCCTTTTGATGATCTGACCAAATTTCTTGAGGAGTTGTGGTCCAAACTTGATCAAATGGTTCATATGAGTCTATAATGTTGATGTGAATAAAAAATTATGAGGTTTGACTGTAAATTGTCCATGGTTGACTTTTTCCCCAATACAGCTGATTTTTAGGTCAACTGTCCAATTGACTGGGCAAAAATGTGATTCAAAGCTTGAAACTTGGTATGGGAAATCTTATAAGTCCAACATGAAGTATGAAAGTCACATGAGGCATTGAAAGTCCAAAAATCCATGTGCAAACTCAAAACCCTAATTTCAGGTCAACAGTGCAAGGAGAGGTCTTGAGTTGAGCAAACCCTAATCTGGTCTTGAGTCCAAGAAGTCTTGTTGAGGAAAATCATGATAAAATGAGAGGGAAAATTTTGGGGTACAACATCTGCCCATGTTCAATCTTCTTGAACCTGAAGAGTTAGATTGGCGAGTTTTGTCGTTCGTGACTCGGAGGTAAAAGATGATTGGACACTAGAGTGCCCGTAAATTTGTAATCGTCAAAAAATATAGTTGAGGGAATGGGCTTAAAGATGCCATTTGGAGAGGTGACAGAATCTTGTCAGAGATGGGATTATAGATGCCATCCAAGACTGTTTGTTATAAATCGGGAGAATGAACATCATAATGGTATCCGTATCTGGAACGTATCTGAGTTGTATCTGGAGGTTTGAACCTGAATAAGTGACATAATGGCTTCTGTGTATGGAGCGTATCTGGACCGTATCTTGATTAGGTGATAGAACGACTTTCATGTTTGGAGTGTATCTGGGCTGGGGAAAATCAGAATGAGTGACAGAATGGCAACCATGTCTGGAGCGTATCTGGACTGTATCATGAGGTTGAGGTCTAAATGAGTATCAGAATGACTTCCGTGTCTGGAGTGTATCTGAATAAGAGATCTGAATGAGTAACATAATGACTTCCGTGTCTGGAGTGTATCCGTACGGTATCCGAATAAGAGATCTGAATGAGTAACAGAATGACTTCCGTGTCTGGAGTGTATCCGTATTGTATCTGAATAAGAGATCTGAATGAGTAACCGAATGACTTTCGTGTCTGGAGTGTATATGTACTTTATCTGAAATCTTTGAATATTTGTTAAAGATAGCTGTTAATCTTATCCTGAAAAGGGTAAAATGTTATCTGAAACACAAAGTTATGTTGCATGAAATTTATGATGCAATAAAATGTGTTTTATCAATGTTTATGATATATGAATGTAATGTATGTGCATGCAAGCTGATTTGCTATATTGCTGAGGAAAATAAATCCTTGATAGTTATAGATAATAAAACCCTTGACTGTTGCCGGGGAAAATAAATCCTTGACCGCTGCTGGAGATTCAAAATCTTTGATTATTGAGGATGAGAAATCCTTGGTGACTGTTGGGGATGGAAAAAATCTGACAACTTCTATGGAAATGTGAGAATCCTTCATGTCTTGAAGTTGGAGTATTGACAAAGTCTGTTGTGAGAGTAATGTCAAACTGCTTGAGAAATCTAGAGAACTTTGAAGAATTCTATTGGGGGTTAAATAAAGGGAATCCTTACTCGGTTGGGGAATAGGGAAAATTTTGATGATTTCTGCGGGGAACCAAGAATGAGAATCTTCGATCTGCAGGGGAATAAAATTCTGACAAATTCATGTTGGGGAATGATGAAGACTCTGGCAACTTCACTGGGGAACCAAGAATGAGAATCTTCAATCTGTTGGGGAGTAAAAACTCTGTGGGGGAAGAAGGCTTATTGCTGGAGAGTAAGTTCAGGACTCTGGGAAAAAGCTTATTCCTGTTTGGAAAAAGTTCAGGAGTTTGGGTTGTATGCCACTCTACTGGGGAGTTATCCTAGGTTAGGGATAAAAGTTAACTGTTATCTGGTTGATTCTCAGACTTTAAGACAACTTGCTGGGGAAATTGGATGGTTTCCGCTGGGCATTGATAGTTGGAAATTTGACTTGACTGGGGAAGAAGGTTTCATCTCCACTGAGGGTCTGTAGTTAAAAAATTTTGCTCCGCTGTGGATCGGGAGTTTGAAGTTTTAACTCTGATGGGAATTAAAGGTTTTAAAATATAACTCCGCTGGGGATATGTATTTCAAGGTTTTAGCTCCGTTGGGGACCTAGATGATGTACTGCAAGGGATTTCTCTTGGAATAGCCTGAAGACATTTTCCTATACCTTCAACCTGTCAGTAATTATTCTTTCCCATTTCGTTTATTTGTAAACAATGATTATATTCAAATGCATATGCTCATTAATAAATTATTGGACGTTTTCAAATAAAAACACAAGTGTAAAAAGGAAAAGACAAATAATTTTCTGCACTTTGAAGTATCTTTGTATTAACTTTGTGTATGTATTTTGTACAAAGGAGACAGACATCCTAGTAAGAGAACGTTGTCATAAAAATGAGAAAAATTTATACAAAGAAATATGGCTATGTGTGAAAATTCCATGGGGTCCCCACTCTTCTATAGCCTTCGTAACTCTGAATATCCTGTCAACTTGTTGCTTCGTCCGAAGATGATTGAGTTGATCAGAAGCCCGGAGCTTATCTGTGAAGAGATTGTCCTTAAATTGATCCGACGAGACATAGTCATACACTTTAATTCCCTAACTTTTTCCTGGACCGCCCTTTCGGGTTTTCGATCCACCGGGAAACCCTTTTTTGCCCAAGTCTCCCTTTCGGGTTTTAAACTTGCCGGGTCATTTATGCGTAGTATCTTTTGACTATGTCTGCGTTTGTAGGGTGCGGCAGGTCATCACCGTCCATGGTGGTTAAGATCATTTCCCCACCAGAAAAGATGTTCTTGATTACAAATGGTCCTTCGTAGGTAGGGGTCCATTTGCCCCTGGGATCACTTTGCGGCAAGATGATCCGCTTGATTACAAGATCCCTGACTTGATATGTCTGGCGCTTGAATTTCTTGTTGAAAGCCTTGATCATCCGTTTCTGATACGCCTGACCATGTCAAACAGCAGTAAGTCGCTTTTCATCAATCAAGTTAAGTTGATCAAGTCGGGTCTGAATCCAATCGTCTTCACTCAAACTAGCATCCTTCATGATTCTCAAGGAGGGAATCTGAACCTCGATAGGTAAAACAGCTTCCATGCCATATACCAAAGAATAGGGTGTTGCCCCAGTTGAAGTGTGTGCCGTGGTACGGTACCCGTGCAGAGCAAACGGTAACATCTCATGCCAGTCCTTGTAGGTGACTGTCATCTTTTGTATGATCTTCTTGATGTTTTTGTTCGCAGCTTCGACAACACCGTTCATCTTTGGCTGGTAGGGAGATGAATTGTGATGTTGAATCTGGAACTGCTCGCACAAGGCAGTGATCATAGTGTTGTTAAGGTTTGTACCGTTGTCAGTGATGATCCTTTTGGGGATGCCGTACCAGCAAATGAGGTTCTTCTTGATGAAGCGGGCAACAACATTCTTTGTGACGGATGCAAAGGAAGCTGCTTCGATCCACTTGGTGAAGTAGTCAATGGACACTAGAATGAAACGGTGTCCATTGGATGTTGTAGGCTTGATCTCCCCAATCATGTCTGTGATACGGTGGGAGAACTGACTTGAGGTTTTGCGTTTGTGTTCGCAAATGTTTTGGTTTAGCAAGAGTCGCCACCGACTTTTTATTTTATCCAAAGGAAAGGTCAAAAAGCACAGGAAAGACCTTTGAGATATTTTCTTGGGTTCGGGGAGTAGATTATGAAAAAGGAAGGTGCAAGCACCCTTTTCATCCATGGTTATCCATGGGCTCTTAGTTACTTGTTTAGATCACTTGCTTTGCTTTTCCAATTGTTTGAAATGGTGCTTTGTGTGTGGTTTTGAAAATGTTTTGAAAAGAGGCCATCGTTGTAGCAACCTTTGTAATGATTCTTGTTTGAATATATACAAAGGTGTATTGTCTTTTGAAAAGATTTCAATGTTTGAAAATTTGTTTTGGGAAATTGTTTTGGAATTGTGTTGTGCGGTGTGTTTGAAAATAGCAAGGATGTTTTGCAAATTTTGATCAAGTAACTAAGAGTTTTCTACCCTATTTTACTCAAAGATCTTTCCTACACATTTTTAACCCTTTTGACAGTGTTGTTTTACCATTGCATTTGGTAAACAACCTTGTATTAGGATGTTAAACGGGACATGCGCGGGTCATCGTATTGACCATGATAGCAATGTTGCCAAGTATCTTTAGCAATTTTTTGAGGGACTAGATCATTTTGTATAGGCAACCAAGATAGCGTCATCGAGGGACTATGATCTTTTGTTTTGTTTTTGTTTTGCCAAAGTACTCAACATGTATAACATGGCCAATTTTTTAAAGGCAACAAGTGGATGAAACCCTAAGGGTACAAGTGTGCATTGTGTTGTCATTTTACATGCTTTTTGTCTTTGTATTGGTCAAGCTATTTGTTTGATTTTGGATTTTTTGCATACAAACCCTAATCTCTAATCATGGCATAATTGAAAGCATAAATGCGTAAAAGTAAATCTACCACTATTACAACATGATTATGGAGAGGGGGATACAATTTTTGAATGGGGATTATTTGGCAAGAAATTAAAACCCTAACTTTACTATTACATCCAAATTGAATCAATGGCATAAATAATAAATAAATAATATTTAAATAAACAAATTAAATAAATATACAAAATATTATGAATATGCAAAAATGTTTATGTTTATTTTTTATGTATGTAAAAAATATTTAATGCAAAAAGAAAGGAATAAAAAAAAGATTATTTTTTTATTAAGGGTAAAACCCTAATTTTCTTTTAAGAATGTAAATATATTAAATATACTATTTATATACAATAAAATAGAATAATGTATATACAAAAAATAAAATATATTTAGAAAAAGTATTATTTAAGTATAAATAATAATAAAAAATAAAAGTATAATATTTTTATGTTTTTATTCTCAAGTATTTATTAAATAAAATAAAAGTATGTATATATATATATATATATATATATATATATATATATATATATATATATATATATATATATATATATATATATATATATATATATATATATATATATATATATATATATATATATATATATATATATATATATATATATATATATATATATATATATATATATATATATATATATATATATATATATATATATATATATATATATATATATATATATATATATATATATATATATATATATATATATATATATATATATATATATATATATATATATATATATATATATATATATATATATTAATTATATTAGTTATGTACAATAAAAATAAAATAAAATATATACAAGACAAAAATATATTTAGAACAATATTTTTTGAGTGTAAATAAAATAAAGAATAAAAATAAAGGTATAATGTTATTATATATTATTTTCAAGTTTTCAATAAATAAAAGTATATACTAGTTAAATTATTTTTATGTTAGAAAAAATAAAAATAAAATACAAAATAAATGCGAAAATTTATAAAAAAAAATTTTGAAATTTTTTTATGTTTGAAAAATAAGAAAATAAAATCAGAAATGAAAATAAAATGGAAAAATACAAAAGTATGAAGAAATGGGCCAGGGGGTGCAATCAGTAAAAGGGGGGTGTCAAAAACAAAAAGCCAAAGCCCAGCCCAAAGCCAGACTTCATCTTCAACCTTGGTTCAAAAACGCTCGCGCCCTGTACCAAATGCCAGATCCTACATACGTGCTCTAATGCAAAAACTCAAAACATCAAAGTTGTAGTATTTTTCAAGACGAATCCAACCATATAAAGAACTCATTCTAACTCTCAAAGACCAGAGAGAATTTCTCTGGACCTAAATCCTAACCTAATTTTTTCAGGAAGTTCATGGATCAAATTCTCTTAACACACTTAATTTAAATGGAAACTGAGCATATGTACAGCTTCATGGCTATGAATACTACATTTTTTATTCAAAAACCTAAGCCTAATGATTCCTAAATATAGAGATAGGAAGTTGATAAAAACCTATTTCAATTGAGATCGTGTCTGACAATGTGGAGCTTTTCAATGAGGCCTGAGGTGCTTGGGAGCTTGTTTGAACTTCCTCTGACCTTCCCCAACGCCTAGCTTGCCTTGAATGTGCTTGAACAAGCCTACAAAACTCAACCTGCACAAGCTGAAATCAAAAATGGAAAACCTTGTAAAGGGAGTTACAGTTAGTGTTTAAGGGTTGGGATAGCTTGGATAGGTTGTATGGAAGGTGTTTGAACCAGTTTGAGGCAAAACGCTCGAGGGATTTGTGCTATGGAAATCAAACTGCAGGGAGTTCCCTGTTTTTCCAAATGAAGATTATTTTGTGCTATAAGAGGTTTGAGGGCTCAAAGGCTCGTGTTTCTGGCTCAAGGGGATGTGAGAAACTTGTCTCAAGTGCTTGCCAAGGTTGGTTTTCTCAGATGTTCAAGTTCTAGTGTATTTGATATGTTTCTTGTATTTTAAGCAAAAATGAGCAATGATGTAAGACAAGCCTGTACATGCTATCTATCCGCCTGCCTATTGTGATCTTGGCCCCTCAAGTTGGTGGATATGATTTGCTGCACAAGATATTGTTCAAGGCTCAAGAGATGTGGTTTTGACATAAAGCACATTTTGGCAAAAATAGTAATGTACCTTTTACCATTTATGGATTAATCTTGTGTGCAATGTTCTAATGACCAAAACAAAGCCTTAGACCAATGGATTTGAATTTAATTATTGAGTATGGAATGGTTTTAAGACATGTAATCAAGTACAAAGCAAGCTGGTTAGAGTTTGCAACTTGTATCACTCTGAACATGCCATGGATAAAAAGTGAGTTTTTGCCAACTTCAAGCCTTCGATTCTCCCTAACCACAAATGATTTTGGAGAGTTATTGTAATTTTTAGAAATCTTGTAACATGATCTATAATCCATCTTTGAAATGAAATTTGAGATTCCAAGTGGAACTATGTGAAAAATGGCCATGAAGATAGGTCAAAATCCTGCCTAAACTAGGGCAAAATTTCACTAAGTTAAAAGTTTCATGGACCCTTGTTCCAAAAATCATAACTTGAGATCCAAGCTTCTTTTGGGAAAACTTTGTGAATAAAATTTGTAGTCTTTGTGGAGGAATACAACTTTCATGTTGAAAGTTTTGTTTTAATCCAATTGCATCATGGTGAAAATGTTGGGCAAAGTTGGGAAAAATTAAGGAAATTTCATAACTTAGAAAAATTCTAAGTTATGAAATTTTTCAACTTTAAACCCTAATTTGCAAAATTGGGTTTCTTGATGAATAAGTTTCATGTTTTGACATATCTTGATGAAAGATGACCCTTGGCACTTGATTTTGACTAAAAAGTCAAAGTTTGACTTTTTAGTGTACAGTCAAATTTTGATCAGTTGACTGGAAAATTCATTTGTCAATCCAATGCATTTGAGATCTTTTGAACCTTGTGAATAGGTCAAGATGATGCCATTGAGTCCTTGAGTCCATGCTTGAACCCACTTTGCCATTGGCTAGGTGAAAAATCAAAAATTGCCCTTGTGCAGTCAAAACCCTAAAAATGACCATTTTGCCGATGATCTGATCAAATTTCTTGAGGAGTTGTGGTACAAACTTGATCAAATGGTTCATATGAATCTATAATATTTATGTGGATCAAAATTTATGAGGTTTGACTGTAAATTGGCCATGGTTGACTTTTTCCCCAATACAGTTGATTTTTAGGTCAACTGTCCAATTGACTGGGCAAAAATTTGATTCAAAGCTTGAAACTTGGTAGAGGCAATATTGGGGATCCAAGATGAAGTATGAAAGTCATTTTGAGCATTGAAAGTCCAAAAATCCCTGTGCAAACTCAAACCCTAATTCAGGTCAACAGTGCAAGGAGATGTCTTGAGCAGTGCAAAACCCTAATCTGGTCTTGAGTTCAAAGAGCCTTGTGATGGGAAATTTTGATAAAATGAGAGGGAAAATTTTGGGGTACAACAGCTGCCCCTGTTCAATCTTCTTGAACCTGAAGAGTTAGATTGGCGAGTTTGCCTTTCGTGACTCGAAGGTAAAAGAGGATTGGACACTAGAGTGCCCGTAAATTTGCGCTCGTCAGAGTATAGTTGAAGGAATGAGCTTAAAAATGCCATTTGGAGATGTGACAAAATCTTGTCGGAGATGGGCTTAAAGATGCCATCCAAGAAAAATTGATTGTATAAGAGATTCCTTTGTGAGGGCACATACACCTGTTGTTGAGGAGTACTATACCGGGGAATGTTGGTCTCTGTTGTGGTAGAAATAGAACTTTAGTCGTCTGTTATTCTACCGGGGAGTCATCTTTCGATTGGAGAGGTGACAGTGAACTGTTATCTGGTCAACATCCAGGCTTTACAGTCTTGTACTTCCTATCTGGTCAACATCCAGGCTTCAGAGGGAAATCAAATGGTTATCCGGTCGCATCCGGTTTTCCCTTGTGATTTGGGGCCTACTGATATCTGGTTGAATCTGGGCTTCAAAGTAATTGGCCAAGTAAACTGTTATTTGGTCAACATCCAAGCTTCACAGTATACCTTACTGTTATCTGGTCAACATCCGGGCTTCACAGTCTTGTATTGCTATTTGGTCAACATCCAGGCTTCACAATACTTTGCTTCCTATCTGGTCAACATCCAGTCTTCTGAAGGAAATCAAATGGTTATCCGGTCACATCCAGTTTTCCCTTTTGATTTGGGGCCTACTAATATCCGGTTGAATCCAGGCTTCAAAGTAATTGGCTAAGTAAACTGTTATTTGGTCAACATCCAAGCTTCACAGTGTACCTTACTGTTATCTGGTCAACATCCAGGCTTCACAGTCTTGTATTGCCATCTGGTCAACATCCAGGCTTCACAATACTTTGCTTCCTATCTGGTCGACGTCCAATCTTCAGAAGTAAATCAAATGGTTATCCGGTCGCATCCGGTTTTCCCTTTTGATTTAGGGCCTACTAATATCCGGTTGAATCCGGGCTTCAACGTAATTGGCCAAGTAAACTGTTATTTGGTCAACATCCAAGCTTCACAGTGTACCTTACTGTTATCTGGTCAACATCCAGGCTTCACAGTCTTGTATTGCTATCTGGTCAACATCCAGGCTTCACAATACTTTCCTTTCTATCTGGTCGACGTCCAGTCTTCAGAAGGATTTGCAGGGGATTCAACTATTTTCCGGTCGATCTTCGGGCTTCAATATAATCAAAGTATTATTTGGTCGAACCCAGGCTTCATAACTAGACCAGGAATATGCCCCTTGATTTGAATAAGCAAATAAGAGAGCGTCCGTGTGTGGAGCATCTCTAAGCCGTATTCTGAGTTTTGAACATCTGTTTTAGATAGCTATTGATTTTATCCTGAAAAGGGTAGAATGTTAGCTAAAAACACAAAGTTATGTTGCATGAAATGTATGATGCAATAAGATGTGTTTTATCAATGTTTATGATTTATGAATGTAATGTATGTGCATGTAAGTCGATTATCTATTTTGCTGAGGAAAATAAATCCTGGATAGTTGGAGATAAGGAAATCTTTGACCGCTGTCGAGGAAAATAAATCCAGGACCACTGCTGGAGATTTAAGATCTTTGACAAACTCCGTGGGGAGAAGCTATACTGCTGGGGAGATCAGGAGTTTGGTTTGTATTCCAATCTACTGGGGACTTAAAGAATGCAGATCTCCGTTCTATTGGGGATATCAGGGGAAAACTGAATGGTTTCCGCTGGGGATTAGTAGATCAAAGTTTCATCTCTGCTGGGGATCTTCATGACGTCCTGATTCGATCGTGGCGACTTCATTGGGGAAGAATAACTCTCTAGGGAATTACCTGGTTTTAAAGTGACTCTTCAGGGACAATTGAGGAAACTGGATGATCTCTACTGGGGTTTAAAGATTGAAGTTTTGGATTCCGTTGGGGAAGAAAGCTTCATCTTCACTGAGGGTTTGCAGTTCAAAGTTTTCTGGCTCCGCTGGGGATTGAGAGTTTGGAAACTCCAATCTGATGGGGATTTTGAAACTTAACTCCGCTGGGGGTATGTCTTTCAAGGCTTTAGCTCTGTCAAAGATCTGGATGATGTACTGCAGGGGATTTCTTCTGGAATAGCCTAAAGACGTTTTCTTATACTTTCAACCTATCAGTAATTATCCTTTCTCATTTTATTTTATTTATAAGCGGTGATTATATTAAAATGCATATGCTCATTTAATAAATCATTGGACGTTTTCAAATAAAACATAAGTGTAAAAAAGAAAGAAAAGGCAAACAATTTTTCTGCACTTTGAAGTATCTTTGTATTAACTTTGTGTAAGTATTTTGTACAAAGGATACAGACATCCTAGTAAGAGAACGTTGTCGTAAAATTGAGAAAAAATTTATACAAAGAAAGATGGCTATGTGTAATAATTCCATGGGGTTCCCATTCTGCTATAGCCTTCGTAAATCTGAGTATCTTGTCTATCTATCGCTTCGTCCGCAGATGATTGGATTGATCAGAAGCTTGGAGCTTGTCCGTGAAGAGATTGTCCTTAAAGTGATCCGACGATACATAGTCATACGCTTTAATTCCCTAACTTTTGCCTGGATCGCCCTTTCGGGTTTTCGATCCACCGGGAAACCCCTTTTTCCCAAGTCGCCCTTTCGGGTTTTCAACTTTCCTGGTGTACAGATTTTTTTTTTATCCCTAATTTTTTCTTGAACTGCCCTTTCGAGTTTTCGATTCACCGGGATGCCCACTTTTGTCCAAGTCGCCCTTTCGGGTTTTCAACTTGCCAGGTCATTTATGTGTAGTATCTTTTGACTATGTATGCGTTCGCAGGGTGCGGCAGGACATCACCGTCCATGGTGGTTAAGATCATTGCCCTACCAAAAAAGATGTTTTTGATCACAAATGGTCCTTCGTAAGTAGGAGTCCATTTGCCCCTGGGATCACTTTGCGGCAAGATGATTCGCTTGATTACAAGGTCCCCAACTTGATATACTTGTTTCTTGACTTTCTTGTTGAAGGCTTTGATCATACGTTTTTGATACGCCTGACCATGTCAAACAGCAGTAAGTCACTTCTCGTCAATCAAGTTAAGTTGATCAAGCCGGGTCTGAATCCAATCATCTTCGTTCAAACCAGCATCCTTCATGATTCTCAAGGAGGGAATTTGAACCTCGATAGGTAAAACAGCTTCCATGCCATATACCAAAGAAAAGGGTGTTGCCCCTATTGATGTTCGCGCCGTGGTATGGTACCCGTGCAAAGAAAACGGTAACATCTCATGCCAGTTCTTGTAGGTGACTGTCATCTTTTGAATGATCTTCTTGATATTTTTGTTCGCGGCTTCGACAGCACCATTCATGTTGGGCCGATAGGGAGATGAATTGTGATGTTGAATCTTGAACTGCTCGCATAGAGCGGTGATCATAGTGTTGTTCAAATTTGTACCATTGTCAGTAATGATCCTGTCGGGGATACCATACTGGCATATGAGGTTCTGCTTGATGAAGCGGGAAACCACATTCTTTGGACGGAGGTGAAGGAAGTTGCTTCGACCCACTTGGTAAAGTAATCAATGGCCACCAGGATGAAACGGTGTCCATTGGATGTTGTAGGCTTGATCTCTTCAATCATGTTGATTTCCCACATCGCGAATGGCCAAGGAGCTGTTAAGACATTGAGAGGAACTGGGGGAATATGTACCTTGTCAGCATAGATTTGGCATTTGTGACAAGTACGAGAATGTTTATGACAATCAGCTTCCATGGTAGACCAGTAGTAGCCTGCCCGTAGAATCTTCTTAGCCATCGTATGACCGCTTGAGTGGGTGTCAAAGGTACCATTGTGCAGTTCAGCCATAATCTGCTCAGCTTCAACCTTGTCCATACATCAGAGTAGGAAACAATCAAGATTGCGCTTGTATAGGATACCATTGCTCAGAAAGAACTTGGTCGCGAACCTCCTTAAGAACTTTTTGTCATTGACTGAATCTCCTTCAGGGTATTCTTGTGCTTCGAGATACCTTTTGACGTCATGAAACCAAGGTCGGTCCACCACTTCTTCGGTATTAATCTCGTGACAATGTGCAGGTTCTTCCATTCGTTCAATGGTGATTTGAGGTGCCTCATTGTCCCAGTTAAGTTTAAACATGGATGACATTGTAGCTAGCGTATCTGCTAGCTGATTCTCTTCTCGCGGGAAGTGCTCGAAGGTAATCTGCTCGAAATGTGGTAACAATGTCAAGACGTGTTCTTTGTAAGGGATGAGGTTTGGATGTTTAGTATCCCACTCTCCTTTTACTTGACTGATAACCAAAGCTAAGTCCCCAAATACAATCAAAGATTTGATTCCCAAGTCAATAGCGGCCTTGAGACCAAAGATACAAGCTTCATACTCGGCCATGTTGTTGGTGCAACTGAAGTAGAGTCTAGCAGTGAAAGGTGTATGGAAACCTTCTGGAGAGATAAGTACCGCTCCGATACCGTTGCCAAGTGCATTTGAAGCGCCATTAAAGTATAGGGTCCATCGGGATCCTTGTTCAGGTCCGTCATACGGTCCGTTACCTTTAATATTGTCCAATGTCATATTGTCTTTGTCGGGAAAATCAAACTTCATGGATTGGTAATCTTCGACAGCTTGATGAGCCAGATGATCGGCTAGAACACTTCCCTTTATAGCCTTTTGGGTTGTGTATTGTATGTCGTATTTCGTTAGGATCATCTGCCACCTTGTTATTCTTCCTGACAAAGCAGGCTTCTCAAAGATGTACTTGATCGGATCCATCTTAGATATCAGCAGAGTGGTATGAGTCAACATGTACTGCCTTAGCTGGCGAGCAGCCCATACCAAAGCGCAACAAGTTTTCTCGAGCAGTGAGTATCGGGTCTCACAGTCGGTAAACTTTTTGCTAAGGTAATAAATGGAATGCTCTTTTCGGCCAGACGCGTCATGTTGGCCCAGTACGCACCCCATTGAATTCTCTAGGACAGTCAGATACATGATTAACGGTCTTCCTTCGACGGGTGGCATCAAGATAGGAGGTTCTAGCAAATACTCCTTGATTTTATCGAAAGCAATTTGACAGTCATCATTCCATTTAACCACCTGATCTTTCTTCAACAGCTTGAAGATTGGTTCACAGGTAGATGTTAGGTGAGAAATGAACCTTGCAATGTAGTTTAGGCATCCCAAGAAACCTATGACCTCCTTCTCGGTGCGAGGAGCGGGCATTTCTTGTATAGATTTGACTTTGGTAGGATCAACCTCGATGCCTTTGTTGCTGACAATGAAACCCGAGAGTTTACCGGACCTGACTCCGAAAGTGCACTTGTTAGGGTTCAGTCTAAGCTTGTACTCCTTCAACCTGACAAACAGCTTTTGCAAGTGGTCGAGGTGTTCTTCTTCAGTTTGTGATCGGGATATCATGTCATCCACGTAGACCTCTATCTCATGATGTATCATATCATGAAACAAAGCTACCATGGCGCGTTGATAGGTTGCCCCAGCATTCTTCAGTCTGAATGGCATCACTTTGTAGCAGAACGTACCCCATTGTGTAACAAAAGTAGTTTTCTCCATGTCTTCAGGCGCCATTTTGATCTGATTATAGCCCGAGAATCCGTCCATGAAAGAAAATACCTTGTGCTGAGTTATGTTGTCAACCAAGATGTCAATGTGCGGAAGTGGAAAGTCATCTTTAGGGCTAGCTCTGTTTAAGTCTCTGTAATCCACGCACATTCTGACTTTTCCGTCCTTCTTAGGCACGGGCACAATGTTAGCAACCCATTGTGGATAGGAAGTAACAGCAAGAAATCCAGCATTGGTGCTTCATAACTTCAGCTTTGATCTTTTATGACATGTCGGGCCTCATGCGGCGGACTTTCTGTTTAACTGGTGGACAATCTTCTCTTGTGGGTAGACGGTGAACCATAATATCTGTATCGAGTCCCAGCATGTCTTCGTATGACGAGGTGAAGATCTCAACATATTCATGTAACAGCTGAATTAGGCGCTCTTTGACACTTGGCTCTAGGTTGGCACCCACTCTAACTTCTTTTCTGTCTTCCTCAGTGTGATACGGTGGGAGAACTGACTTGAGGTTTTGCGTTTGTATTCGCACTTGTTCGGTTTAGCAAGAGTCGCCTCCGACTTTTTATTTTATCCTAAAGGAA
Source organism: Vicia faba (assembly GCA_948472305.1). Classification (NCBI taxonomy): domain Eukaryota; kingdom Viridiplantae; phylum Streptophyta; class Magnoliopsida; order Fabales; family Fabaceae; genus Vicia; species Vicia faba. The sequence continues at coordinate 926,863,034 of OX451741.1, read as the reverse complement.
AGGTTAAAAAGCACAGGAAAAACCTTTTGAGATGTTTCATGGGTTCGGGGGGTAGATTATGAAAAGGAAGGTATTAGCACCCTTTTCATCCATGGTTATCCATGGGCTCTTAGTTACTTGGTTTTAGATCACTTGCCTTTGATTTTCAATTGCTTGAAATGGTGTGTGTGTGTGTGTGTGTGTGTGTTTTTGAAAATGTTTTTGAAGAAGACGCCTTGTCTAGGCAACCGTTGTAATGACTCGTGTTTGAGTATATACAAAGGTGTGTATCTTTCGAAAAGATGTTTCAAATGTTTTTGGAAGTTTGTTTTGAAAGTGTTTGTGGAGTGTGGTTTTGAAAAGTAGGCAAGTGTTTTTGCAAGTTTGATCCAAGTAACTAAGAGTTTTTCTACCCCTATTTGTACTCAAAGATTTTTCCTATGTTTTAACCCTTTTTAACAATTTTGTTCCACCATTGAATTTGGTGGGCAATCTTGCGTTTAGGATGTTAATGGGACGGGCGCGGATCATCGATTAGACCATGAATGCAATGGTGCCAAGTGTCTTTGGCAATTTTTGCTTGAAGGGACTATGATCATTTTGATAGGCAACTTTCGAAAGCGTCATCGAGGGACTATGATCATTTGAATTGTTTTGCCAAAGAAACTCGACGTGCAAGCATGGCCCATTTTGGAAGGCAACAAGCGGGATTACCCTAGGGGTGTAAGTGTGATTGTGTATTGATTGTCATGCATTTATCTTTGTGTTTAGGTTATCTAGCGTTTGATTTTATGTACATGCAAACCCTAGGTCTAACCATGGTGTATTTGAAAGCGGTAAATTGCGGGAATTTAAAGTCTACGCTATTACAAATAAGTATCCGGGAGTGGGGGTACAAATATTTACAAATGGGGATGAGACTTTAATAGGAGAGTAGTGTCCAAATATTTACAACCAAATCGAATCGATCGCAAAGTAATATGTAGTGTATAGCAATGTATAAGAATAAAGCAATGTAAATGTATCAATATATTTGTGTAAGTGTATGTGTATATGATTTATTTACAGGTATGGAATATTAACTTAACGAGAAAATTAAGTATTGTTTATTTGTCAAGTATTATTATCTTTTTGTTAATATGTACAAAACAAAATATTTTAAGAAAATAAAAGAATGTTTTAAGTTTAATTTATTTTTAGGTATTTTATTGTTTTTATGTTAGTATTCTTTTATGTACAAATAAGAGATTTTTTAAGAAAAGAAAAAGAAAATGTTTTAAGCTTTTAGAGAAAATTATCATTTATACATTTTTGATTTATGTACAAAAGGGTATTAAATAAGAATTTTAAAAAAGAATATTATTTAAGTTAGAAAAAAGATCTTATTTCCATATACTCCTAAAAAAAGTATTAATAGACATTTTTAAAAAGAAGAATTTTAATTGTATCATTTTCTTTATTTAAACAAAAAAAACATTAGTGTGAGTTAGTTTAAAAAAGAATTAAATGGGCCAAGGGAAATTCATGGCCCAAAACAGCAATTATAGAGAAACAAAAAAAAAAGGTGCGCCTGATTGCAAAGGGGGGGTTCAGTGCCAGTTAAAACACATGGGCTTAGGTGTGTCAAGGCAGAGGCATGCCCAATGCTTCACAACGTTTTTTAGGGTTTCAACAATTTTATTTCATTTGGGGAATTAGGGTTCGAGTTACAGAGTGGCTCTCTTCTTCGTCTTCACTTCGTTTCCTCCATTCTTTCTCAAGCTACTGAATAAGCTTTCTTCTTCGCCCAAGGCCACCGATCGCCACCTCTGCTTCCTCTCTCTCCATGGGTGAGCACAATGGCGCCAAGAAACGGTAAAACATTCCTCTTTTATACCTTAGGGTTTCGATCTTTTTATATGTTTATATTTCATATTCTGATTATACATTATTATTTGTGTTCTGATTTGAGGCACATGAAAAGGAGGAAAAATTATACTACCTTTGTTGGAGGAGGACGGTGGACTTGGAGGCGCTTCAGGCGGCCAAGGGCGGAAGAACGTGATGCGCAAGCTTGGAAATATGGTACCCTGTTGTGATCAGTGGATCTGGAACTGACTGTTTAACGCTGGTTCGCGAAATGTCGCGGAAGCAAGAGTCGCCACCGTCTTTTATTTTCTTCAAATGGAAAGGACAAAAGCACAGAAAAATTCCTTATAGAGATCTCTCTCGGTTCGGGAGGTAGATTTATAGAAAGGGAAGGTTTTAGCACCCTTTCTATCCATGGTTATCCATGGGCTCTTAGATACTTTCTCATTTGTGTTTTCAAAATTGTTTGTTTGCTTTTCAATTGTGGGTTTAAAAAGTTTCTTTGAAAATTTCAGTTCGACTCTTGTATCAGTCCTCAAGAGTGTTTGAAAAATTTCTTTCGAAAGCTTTTTGAAAAGTGTTGGTGTGAAAAGAGGTTTTTCATTTTGTTTTGAAATTAGAGCAAGTATCTACGAGTTCTCTACCTACCCTAAGGAATTCGTCTGTGTAGATGTCCTTAAAGTAGTACCATCCCACCATTGAGAGGTAGGTAGCACCATCGTTGGAGGTGTTCGGGTCAATTCGAGGGTTCGGGACATTGTGGTCACCAGAGCAATAGGAAGACACCTTAGAAGCTACCCTCATGCCATGTTCATGGACATGAGGACTTACTAAAACATCCTCTACTCGACGACCACTTTTCAAGGGGCAAGGCAACAGGGAGGCGTACCCTAGGGGTGGTGTGTGATTTGTGTGTCATTTTCAATTATGTTTATCTTGTCATGTATTGGTGATCTACGCGTTGCTTTTATTTTGGCATTCATTCTTTCATGCAAATTATTAACAGTTTAAAAGATGTTGAATTAAAAGGTCCTACGCTATTACAAAGGCGCGGGTCTACATCACCAAATTAATCCAAGACCCGATTTGAAATAAAATAAAAATACGGAAAGATAAATGCCTAATTAATCTATTACACGGCTTTGGGGCTATTACATTATATTCACAAAAAAAGAAATAAAAATAAAATGCGAGAAGAGGTAAAGTCGGGAATGCGAGGGTGTTGGACCCTTTTAAGGAAATTAAATTACAATTAATAAATTAATTAAGTTAAATGAGAAAAGGAAATTATTTTTGAGTTTTTATATTTATGGAATTAGTAAGAAAATTAAATGAAATTAAAACCCTAATTCTAAACTATTTTTAATTTATTAGAAAAAATGTTTAAATTTAACCTAGTTTTAACCTAATTATTTAATGGAAAATTTATTTACAAAAAAAAAAATTAATTATTAAATATGGTGAAGAAGAAAAAAGGAATAAAAGTATAAAACCCTAATTCTACATTTTTTTAGTTTATTACAAAAATATTAAAATTAAAACCTAGAATTAAAACTAAATTAATTAATACATTTACTTACAAAAAAAACATTTAAATAAAATATATTTTTATTTTTATAGTTTCTGATTTTTTTGTTATTTTTTATGTTGTGAAAAATTAATTTATGAATTAAACTAAAATAAATAAAACAAATAATAGAAAAAATAAAAAGAATGAAAATAAAATGCAAACCAATGGGGGGTGTTGACCCCAATTTTGGAGGTATTTTCCAGCAATTTTGGCCCATTTGTGGAAGACTCCTTTGACTTTTCTGGGATGTGAGTGGCACGTTTGACTGATGCCCATGGTGGAGATCCTGTATTGGCCCTTGGATTCATCTTTTGAGACGCGTGGCAAGTACAAACATGAAGCTGCATGGTAGGCCCTGGGATGTGTATTGCATGGAATCACGTTAAGCCAAAATATATTGAGAAAGGGAGGGGACCTGGGAATCGAACCCAGGTCCCATTGCTTACCAAGCCATATGCCTGCCAACTGAGCCATTAGCGCGCTTTGTGTATAATATGGAAAATAAAGAATATAATGTAAAACAATGATTAGTGGTGTATTTCGCGCGAAATTCAAACGCGCCTGTGAGCAATGGACACGTCCTCCATCTTCTTCATGCTGCCTGCAAAATAAAAAGAGATAGCGGGGGTTTTAAACCCCCACTAAATGGTAAACGTGAAAATAGAGAATAGGCCCTGGTTTATCATAAATTGATCGCAAGGTATGGAATTGATTAGTCACGAGCTTCTGGTTTCAATGGCGTGGGTCTTGTGTCTCAATTTTTCCTGAAGAGGAAAGCCCTAATTTTACAGCTTCGAAAACCTAGCGAGCTCCAATGGTGGATTCCCATATAAGGCACGAAAACTCAATTGAATGGCATGGTTAGCTTCAGAATGATTCAATTAGTATAAATCAACAAGAAAAATGCAAGGATGACGCGTATAATTTAAAACACGAATATGGAAAATTGTAAGAACAGGACAGCTTCGTGTTACCAATTCTTTGTGTTAGAGGACTGGAAAAAGATTGGGTCACGTTCAGGAAAGCCTCAGAAAGCTTTTGGAATTGGTTACAAGCTTTGAATCACGCTCTATGTGTGAAATCAGTTTTGGAATTTTTGACAAAAATTGCAAAGTTTGTGTTTGGTTTCAGGCACAGCTTTCAAGTTGTGTGCACTAGGGTTGTGATCAGCTTAAGTATGCCAATGGATTAGGGTAAGAATTTTGAGTCAAAAGCCTTTGCATTGATGAATCAAATATTTGATTTCCACGGAATCTTTTCCAATCTTTTCCTCATGAAGAACATGCCAATTTACACCAAATCTTCCCTATTTTGATGTGCACGAGATCTTGAGTAACCAATGAGGGCATATGCTGCATAAAAAGATTCAAACACATTTGTTTAGTATTTTTGTCATATTTTATTTAATTTAAATGAATTAATGGTGATAAAAATTCAAATAAATAATAAAAAATGATGAAATAAATCCCCTTTGGGCTAAATGGTCGTGCATAGCCTTTGGATAATGATTCTTGGAAGAAAATGTGGCCCATTAGCAATTTTGAGGCATTTGAAGTAAAGTTGACTTTTCAAAATTCCCAAAAATTCCCCAACTTCCACAAGGCATATCTTGCTCAATTTTTAAGCTTTGATCATGTTCTTGGACATTTTGGAAAGGTCTTGAAGTCCTCTATCCAATGCCTTTGGTCCCATGTCATTTTGATTTACCAATATGAAGTTATGGTCTTTGACTTAAAGTCCCTTTTTGTTGACTTTTGAAAATGACCTATAATGTTGAAATTGATAACTTTTTGTGAGAGCATTTCTTGGACTTGAAGTGTGAAGAGGAGTTGCAGGAAATGTCATTCTCTTCAAAATGAGCTTTGGATGGAATTTTTCTGATAAACCATGTGGAAGTTATGCCTTGGTCAAGTTACAGTTGACTTTTTTCAACTGTCCAAATATGGAAACTTTTGCATCTTGAGACTTTTTGAGCCATGCCTTGAAAATCATGATCAAGAATTGATAAAATGATGTTTGTGGCTTCAAAATAAGATGTTGACCAAAAATTTGAACTTTTGACTGTCAAAATGACCATTTTGCCCCTGCAGTTGACTGTTGAGCAATTAGGGTTTTTGACTGTGCAATTTTGTGTTGTGAGTCTTGAAACTTGACATGGGGATGCTTGACCATGTTTGTAGGCATGTGGGACTTGATTGGACCCTTGGAAACTTCAATTTCTTTGTCAGAACCAAAACCATAATTTTTGACTGTTAGGAGGCCCTTGAACTGGGCAACCCTTGGGGAGATTTTGAAGCATGATCTTGACAAATCTTGGAGAATATGGGAGGGCAAATTTTGGGGTACAACAGTTGCCCCTGTTCAATCTTCTTAGACCTGAGGATGTAGATTGGCTGACGTGCCTTTCGTAATCCGAAGGTGGAAGATGATTGAACACTAGAGTGCCCAGAAATTTGCGCTCACATAATAGTGTGATGGTGGGAATGGGCTTATAGATGCCATTTGGAGATTGATGGATAGGATGATGGGCTTATAGATGCCATGCTAAGAGATGATGGAAGGTGGATGGGTTTATAGATGCCATCTGGGTGTCGATCGCATAAGAGTTTCCTTAGCGAGAACTTGCGTACCTGAAAAGAAAATGATTACCTGGCCTGTTACAGGAGCTGGTTTTCAAACTCTTTGTATAGATGCGCCCTGACTGGTTACAGGAATTGAATCTGGAGCTTCAAAAAGTGATGAATGAACCAGGGATGGTTACTACCTCAACGGGACGGTGAGAGAACCTTGGACGATTACTACCTCAATAGGGACGCTGAGAGAACCTGAAGCGATTACTACCTCCACAGTAACGGGGAGAGAATCATAGGCAACTTCAACCTCAACAGTAACGCTGAGAGAATCTTAGGCGACTTCAACCTCAACAGTCACGCTGAGAGAATCTTGGGCGACTTCAACCTCAACAGTAATGCTGAGAGAATCTTGGGCGACTTCAACCTCAACAGTAATGCTGAGAGAATCTTGGGCGACTTCAACCTCAATAGTAACGCTGAGAGAATCTTGGGCGACTTCGACCTCAACAGTAACGCTGAGAGAATCTTGAGCGACTTCAACCTCAACAGTAACGCTGAGAGAATCTTGAGCGACTTCAACCTCAACAGTAACGCTGAGAGAATCTTGGGTGACTTCAACCTCAACAGTAACGCTGAGAGAATCTTGGATGTCTTCTACTGAGTCCTCATCAGGAAAATCTTTAGGGATTGATTTAACTGGACTAGAGAAGGCCTTGAATGGATAAGAATCAAGAAAAATCTTAGGGTCGACTTAACTGAACCAAGCAAGGTCTTGGAATCTTCAACTGGATAAGAAACAGGGAGATCTTAGGGTCGATCTGACTGAACCAGAGAAGGCCTTTGACTGGATAAGAAACAGGAAAATCTTAGGGTCGATTTAACTGAACCGGACAAGGTCTTGAAATCTTCAACTGGATAAGAAACAGGGAGATCTTAGGGTCGATCTGACTGAACCAGAGAAGGCCTTTGACTAGATAAGAAACAGGAAAATCTTAGGGTCGATTTAACTGAACCGGACAAGGTCTTGAAATCTTCAACTGGATAAGAAACAGGGAGATCTTAGGGTCGATCTGACTGAACCAGAGAAGGCCTTTGACTGGATAAGAAACAGGAAAATCTTAGGGTCGATTTAACTGAACCGGACAAGGTCTTGAAATCTTCAACTGGATAAGAAACATGGAGATCTTAGGGTCGATCTAACTGAACCAGAGAAGGCCTTTGACCGGATAAGAAACAGGAAAATCTTAGGGTCGATTTAACTGAACCGGACAAGGTCTTGAAATATAGCTGAGGACTTGACTGAATCTTTCCTGAAAGGTAAAGGTCAGTCATATGCAATGCATGACATGGATCAAGCAATGATGTTCTCAACATAAATGAGATTTGTAAGATATGATGCGTATACGCATGCTATACTGTATGGAAATGTGATGTTTATGAATGTATGTTTTTCGTCTAGGAAAGTAAATCCTTGACGGATGCCGGGAGGTCATATCCCGGGCTGATGTTGGAGAATAGTGCTTTGCTTCCACTGGGGATGATAGTTGCAAGAATACCGGTAGGAGAAGATAACTCTGTTTGGGAATAAACTTGGCGAATGGATTACTCTGCGGGGAGAAAGTTACTCTAGCGATCTTGCTGGAGAACAATACTCTGTGGGGAGAGAGGTACTTGCTGGGATGTTTGATGGTAACTTCGCTGGGGATACCATTGTTGTGTTGGAAGTGTTAATAGACTTCGCTGGGGATAAGAAGACTTCATCGGGGACGATCTTTCCGTGGCTTTTGGCTGAGGATAACCCAGTTATATCCTGGTAGGGAAATAACCTTTGAATAAAGCCGAGAGACGCGTTCGTGCTCTACGGGGATAAGCTTCCAGAATCTACTGGGGATAAGCTTACTGCTTGGGGAGATGGATTCCAACTTTCCTGGGGAAATTGGATTGGACTCTCCTGGGGGAATTTTGAACTGTATCGGGGAAGTGACTCCATGAATGTTTGATATACTGCCGGGGAACAATCTTTAGACCAAGACTGTCGGGGATGCTTGTTAAGAATATCCGTATATTGTTGGGGAATGTTGAGATCTGCTGGAGGATACCCAACTTCCCTAAGGCTGATAATAGCTTTTCTTGGGGAGAGTACATTGACTTGCTGATGCACTCTCTGGGGAATTAAGATATACTGGTCATGTTCTTCAGCCGAACTCACCTTGGTACCTTGGTGAATCTAACAATTAGATCGCTTAGACAACTCTTTATTGCCCCTGTTTCTATGGGAGAAGGCACCTGTGGGGTGCTGATAGTTGTTGATGGACAAACTTTCTTCTGGTAGGCAGGTGACAAGATGACAGGACATAGTCGTACGCTTTGATCCCTAACTTTTGCCTGGACCGCCCTTTCGGGTTTTCGGTCTACCGGGATACCCATTTTTGCCCAAGCCGCCTTTTCAGGTTTTCGACTTGCCGGGTGTACAGATTTTTCATTTTCATCCCTTGCTTTTGCCCGAACCCTTTTGGTTTGCCGGGAAGCCCTTATTTTTGCCTAGGCATGTCAACCTAGCGGGTCTTAAATTATGCGTAGTATTTTTCGACTATGTCCGTTCTCTCAGGATGTAGGGAGTTGCCCCTGTTAGAAGTGTTCTGTCATGCCACCAGAAGATGTTTAATTAGGCAAGATTCATTGTTGGAATTCTTGTCTAATGCCCCAGGTGTCTCAGACGGAGAGTTGCCCCTAGCTGCTTGGCATTGTTGAGAGATTCTCTGAATCTTGACTTAACTGCCCCGGATGATAGACCAAGATCATGTCATGCCCCTTGATTGGAAGTGCTTTTGTTCACTGGGTATTCATCGTGCGAATTTTCCTGCTGTTCAAACAAAAAGTCATATGCAAACAAAGTTATGTTAAAAATGTAAAGCTTATGTCTGTCTTGAAGATTTTGAAAATGCATTCTCTTTCATAAAACAAGTGAATGTTTGTAAAACGTGACGTCAACTCGTTTATTTTATTGCGAGCCTTAAGGAGTCAGGATACCTTTCGTAACAGTATGCTTTCGAACTAACCCATGCTTCAGCTAGGACTTTTGAGGGTTATAACGTGGCTTGGTTCACGGTTTAAGAAACAAAGGATAAAGGCTCAAATTATTTGTACCCACCCGTTCTTCGTGATGTTCTTCAAACCTAAGCTCAGTTGATCGTGCATTAGACCTTGATTGAATCTTTGTCCTGACGTTCCAATGATGGTTCAGATATTGATGATTTATTCTGAATAGGCAGTCATTCCTTTTGGTTATTGTTGAGGGTTTGTATGACCTCTTTCTTTTTGATTTTGCTATCCCTAAATTTTGCCTGAACTGTTTCTTTCGTGATTACAGTCAGCGGGATGCCCCAGTTTTGTAAGTCTCCTTCATAGGTTTTGACTTATTGGGTTTTTATTTCGAAAGATAATGACTGCCTTTCTTTATTGATTATTCGGAGCCATCACTGTCTTTCTTTGTTTTGTAAGGACCTCTTTTGGTGCCATTCGTTGTGCACCTGGATCAACTGAGAAGACTACCCTGCCCCAGGTTATGATTAAGGGTTTAAAATTTTTTTGTGAAAAGCAAAATTCCTACTTCTTTGGCTCGAAGGGGTTGACGAGGGATTATCTTCCTTATAACTCCAGTGTTTAGGAATTGAAACAATGCCTGTACCTCATCAGCTGGATCTATTCAAAAGCATATTGTAAGGATCATGGTATCGTTTTCGTCATCCTCCCTCAGGAGGCTTAGCATTATTAATCGAGCGTTGATCATCAGAAAAAAATATGAGAATAATTTGCGTATAGTGAATACGAATATATTGCTTCAAAACAGACGTATGCGATGCATTAATGAAATAACAGCGTTTAACATGAATAAAATGTTTGAACAATCGAAAGAAAATTACAACTTGAAAAATTCTAATGAACAAAAGTTTTCATCTCAGGGCTTGTTACTTCAAATGGTGAGCCTTGGAGGGATGGTAGAAAAACTCAGCCTGACCATCTTGTGTGAACTCCAATGCTCCTTCATCAATCAGGTCCTGGATCTTGTTCTTCAGAGCCCAACACTCATTTGTATCATGTCTTGGACTGCCAGAGTGGTAGGCACACCTTTTATTGGGATGATATGTAGGAGATGCTATGTTGGGATTCTGGGGATGAGCCTTTAATGTGATCAGATTCAATCTCAACAGGCGTTGTAGAGCTTGAAACAACGACATATTGAGCTGGGTGAATTGCCTCCTGGGCTTGTCTGCCTGAAGCTGGTGAGGTTGATGCTGAATTTGTGACACGGGAGCCATTTGAGGAGCTCTCCCCTTATCTCCTTGTCTCAAAGATGGTTGAATGATGACTGGCCCTTCAACCTTAGATGTTTGCCCCAGTTGGTTACCCCGAAGCAGTTGGTTGATGAGAACTCCGAGCTCTTCTTGTCTTTGAGCTAAACCTTGAATGGCAGTCACCTGCCCCAGCATCTGGGCTTTCATTGCATTTGTCTCAGCTTGCAGGTGTTTCAGCCGTTCGTCCTCAGCATTGTTCCTGACCAAAGTCTCCATGAGAAGTGTTCTCAGCTCCTCCTGCCCCTTGGATAGATTCAGGAGGATTTCCCCGAACCGAGTCTCTTGAGCAAGAAGGTCCTGGTTATCTTGTTGGGAAGCCATTGCTGAAATAAACAGCGGCAAAGGTAAGTGACCTGCAAAAGGGGTACCTGTAATGCAATGATGTGTATATATGCATGCAATGTTTTCAAGGATCTCGCGGGGTAAACAATAAATTTGTTAGAGCTGGGATCCGGTAGCTTGGTTGAAGGAACTTCATGTTATTGAGAGTCCTTCTTCAAAGGGTCAAAGGCTCACCATATCCAGTGGGTCATAGCCTCTGACATCCTTGGCTAGAGGAAAATAAATCCCCTTTTCCCCTTGCTAGACATTCTGGTTCATCATGACCTGCATCACAAGCCCTTGAGATCCTTGAAATGGGTTAGGATGTATGCAATGGTATGATGTTATGGTATGCATGGAGTGATGTAAGTAAACCCTGTCATGAGTCCCAATTAAGGACTGTAAACAAAACCTGCAAGAAACTCAGTGAACCCGGTTATGAGTCCCAATTAAGGACTATAAACAAAACCTGCAAGTAGTTTATGTGTCAGATAACAAGCATGCAAGTAGTCAAGTACGAAGGCACACAAGTCACACAAAAGAGCCCTTAGAGTTTAGGCCAGCATGGGGTCTGGGTATTACCCTCTTTCAGTTTGTTGGTTCATACTTGTCCTATCAAAAGTAACCGGGTTCTTAGAGTATCCCAAGGTACACCTCACTTTAAAAGATTCCCCAGCAGAGTCGCCAGTTCTGTGATCGGTGGATCTGGAACTGACTGTTTAACGCTGGTTCGCGAAATGTCGCGGAAGCAAGAGTCGCCACCGTCTTTTATTTTCTCCAAATGGAAAGGACAAAAGCACAAAAAAATTCCTTATAGAGATCGCTCTCGGTTCGGGAGGTAGATTTATAGAAAGGGAAGGTGTTAGCACCCTTTCTATCCATGGTTATCCATGGGCTCTTAGATACTTGCTCATTTGTGTTTTCAAAATTGTTTGTTTGCTTTTCAATTGTGGGTTTAAAAAGTTTCTTTGAAAATTTCAGTTCGACTCTTGTATCAGTCCTCAAGAGTGTTTGAAAAATTTCTTTCGAAAGCTTTTTGAAAAGTGTCGGTGTGAAAAGAGGTTTTTGATTTTGTTTTGAAATTAGAGCAAGTATCTACGAGTTCTCTACCTACCCTAAGGAATTCATCTGTGTAGATGTCCTTAAAGTAGTACCATCCCACCATTGAGAGGTAGGTAGCACCACCGTTGGAGGTGTTCGGGTCAATTCGAGGGTTCGGGACATTGTGGTCACCAGAGCAATAGGAAGACACCTTAGAAGCTACCCTCATGCCATGTTCATGGACATGAGGACTTACTAAAACATCCTCTACTCGACGACCACTTTTCGAGGGGCAAGGCAACAGGGAGGCGTACCCTAGGGGTGGTGTGTGATTTGTGTGTCATTTTCAATTATGTTTATCTTGTCATGTATTGGTGATCTACGCGTTGCTTTTATTTTGGCATTCATTCTTTCATGCAAATTATTAACAGTTTAAAAGATGCGGAATTAAAAGGTCCTACACTATTACAAAGGCGCGGGTCTACATCACCAAATTAATCCAAGACCCGATTTGAAATAAAATAAAAATACGGAAAGATAAATGCCTAATTAATCTATTACACGGCTTTGGGGCTATTACATTATATTCACAAAAAAAGAAATAAAAATAAAATGCGAGAAGAGGTAAAGTCGGGAATGCGAGGGCGTTGGACCCTTTTAAGGAAATTAAATTACAATTAATAAATTAATTAAGTTAAATGAGAAAAGGAAATTATTTTTGAGTTTTTATATTTATGGAATTAGTAAGAAAATTAAATGAAATTAAAACCCTAATTCTAAACTATTTTTAATTTATTAGAAAAAATGTTTAAATTTAACCTAGTTTTAACCTAATTATTTAATGGAAAATTTATTTACAAAAAAAAAATAATTAATTATTAAATATGGTGAAGAAGAAAAAAGGAATAAAAGTATAAAACCCTAATTCTACATTTTTTTAGTTTATTACAAAAATATTAAAATTAAAACCTAGAATTAAAACTAAATTAATTAATACATTTACTTACAAAAAAAACATTTAAATAAAATATATTTTTATTTTTATAGTTTCTGATTTTTTTGTTATTTTTTATGTTGTGAAAAATTAATTTATGAATTAAACTAAAATAAATAAAACAAATAATAGAAAAAATAAAAAGAATGAAAATAAAATGCAAACCAATGGGGGGTGTTGACCCCAATTTTGGAGGTATTTTCCAGCAATTTTGGCCCATTTGTGGAAGACTCCTTTGACTTTTCTGGGATGTGAGTGGCACGTTTGACTGATGCCCATGGTGGAGATCCTGTATTGGCCCTTGGATTCATCTTTTGAGACGCGTGGCAAGTACAAACATGAAGCTGCATGGTTGGCCCTGGGATGTGTATTGCATGGAATCACGTTAAGCCAAAATATATTGAGAAAGGGAGGGGACCTGGGAATCGAACCCAGGTCTCATTGCTTACCAAGCCATATGCCTGCCAACTGAGCCATTAGCGCGCTTTGTGTATAATATGGAAAATAAAGAATATAATGTAAAACAATGATTAGTGGTGTATTTCGCACGAAATTCAAACGCACCTGTGAGCAATGGACATGTCCTCCATCTTCTTCATGCTGCCTGCAAAATAAAAAGAGATAGCGGGGTTTTTAAACCCCCACTAAATGGTAAACGTGAAAATAGCGAATAGGCCCTGGTTTATCATAAATTAATCGCGAGGTATGGAATTGATTAGTCATGAGCTTCTGGTTTCAATGGCGTGGGTCTTGTGTCTCAATTTTTCCTGAAGAGGAAAGCCCTAATTTTACAGCTTTGAAAACCTAGCGAGCTCCAATGGTGGATTCCCATATAAGGCACGAAAACTCAATTGAATGGCATGGTTAGCTTCAGAATGATTCAATTAGTATAAATCAACAAGAAAAGTGCAAGGATGACGCATATAATTTAAAACACGAATATGGAAAATTGTAAGAACAGGACAGCTTCGTGTTACCAATTCTTTGTGTTAGAGGACTGGAAAAAGATTGGGTCACGTTCAGGAAAGCCTCAGAAAGCTTTTGGAATTGGTTACAAGCTTTGAATCACGCTCTATGTGTGAAATCAGTTTTGGAATTTTTGACAAAAATTGCAAAGTTTGTGTTTGGTTTCAGGCACAGCTTTCAAGTTGTGTGCACTAGGGTTGTGATCAGCTTAAGTATGCCAATGGATTAGGGTAAGAATTTTGAGTCAAAAGCCTTTGCATTGATGAATCAAATATTTGATTTCCACGAAATCTTTTCCAATCTTTTCCTCATGAAGAACATGCCAATTTACACCAAATCTTCCCTTTTTTGATGTGCACGAGATCTTGAGTAACCAATGAGGGCATATGCTGCATAAAAAGATTCAAACACATTTGTTTAGTATTTTTGTCATATTTTATTTAATTTAAATGAATTAATGGTGATAAAAATTCAAATAAATAATAAAAAATGATGAAATAAATCCCCTTTGGTCCAAATGGTCGTGCATAGCCTTTGGATAATGATTCTTGGAAGAAAATGTGTCCCATTAGCAATTTTGAGGCATTTGAAGTAAAGTTGACTTTTCAAAATTCCCAAAACTTTCCCAACTTCCACAAGGCATATCTTGCTCAATTTTTAAGCTTTGATCATGTTCTTGGACATTTTGGAAAGGCCTTGAAGTCCTCTATCCAATGCCTTTGGTCCCATGTCATTTTGATTTACCAATCTCAAGTTATGGTCTTTGACTTAAAGTCCCTTTTTGTTGACTTTTGAAAATGACCTATAATGTTGAAATTGATAACTTTTTATGAGAGCATTTCTTGGACTTGAAGTATGAATAGGAGTTGCAGGAAATGTCATTCTCTTCAAAATGAGCTTTGGATGGAATTTTTCTGATAAACCATGTGGAAGTTATGCCTTGGTCAAGTTACAGTTGACTTTTTTCAACTGTCCAAATATGGAAACTTTTGCATCTTGAGACTTTTTGAGCCATGCCTTGAAAATCATGATCAAGAATTGATCAAATGATGTTTGTGGCTTCAAAATAAGATGTTGACCAAAAATTTGAACTTTTGACTGTCAAAATGACCATTTTGCCCCTGTAGTTGACTGTTGAGCAATTAGGGTTTTTGACTGTGCAATTTTGTGATGTGAGTCTTGAAACTTGACATGGGGATGCTTGACCATGTTTGTAGGCATGTGGGACTTGATTGGACCCTTGGAAACTTCAATTTCTTTGTCAGAACCAAAACCATAATTTTTTACTATTAGGAGGCCCTTGAACTGGGCAACCCTTGGGGAGATTTTGAAGCATGATCTTGACAAATCTTGGAGAATATGGGAGGGAAAATTTTGGGGTACAACACCCGTGTCTTTGCCTTTTTGTGTTGGTTTGATGATGATGCTTGAAAACCCTTGTATAATGTTCTCTTCCTCTTGAATGCTTGCTGATATGCTTGATGTGAAATAATTGCTTAATGATGTATCTGTTTTCTCTGAGCTTGATAGTGTTTGTATTTTTTGCACCCTATGATGAATGTTTTCTGAGGGTTTGAGGGGTGGTTTGAATGCTTGAAGCTACAGGCTTGATGCTTGAAGCTATAGGCTTGTATCATTTCTGGTTCTTTTGAAAGGTCTTGATACATGTTTTAGGCTTAATGCAGGCTTAGAGCTTCTTCTGGTTTTGAAGCTTAGCTTCAGCTTGGTGCAGATTTAGGCTTTGATTGAGGCTTATGTTACAGTAGGCTTTAGGCTTGACAGGTTGAAAGGCTTGGACAGGTTGTTTGGTATGGCTTTGATGCAGGCACGAAGCTTTGGCTTGATAGGCTTGTGATTTTGTTTAAGGCTCAAGCAGGTTTTAGGCTTAGTGTGTTTACAGGCTTGGCTTCTGATGCTTGACCAGGTTTAGGCCTTTTGTTTGTTGTTCTGGTTTGACAGGTTGAGCTTGGCTTCTGCAGGCTTTGATGTTTTGAATGCAGGTTTTGATGTTTTGAATGTTTTGGGTGTTTGAAGGTTAATGCAGGTTCCTGGATTTTGTGAGGTTTGGAGCTTAGGCTTCAAGCTTGTGGAGGCAGTTTTGCAATGTTTTTGTCTTACAGTTTGTGGTATTGTCTTTGTGATATTTTCTGCCTCCCCTTTCTTGTACTGTGTTGACTGTTTGTTTTATATTCAATAATCCAAAAGCCTACTGTAAGCCTATTTCTCTTTTCTCTTCTCTCTCTCCAGTATTAAAGCATATTATATTACTTATAATCTGTACTTTAATGAAAAAGCATTCTGGGTGGAAAATGATGAAATGGGATGTTGCTTGCGTTGTTGATTTACTCTGCATACTTTATGTACTTCTTTGACATCTTTTTATATCTCTTGGACAGCTTTGAGTAGCCTTTTGATAGCTTGGTGTTGTACCCTAAAATTTGCCCTCCCATATTCTTCAAGATTTGGCAAGATCAAGCTTCAGATGGATTAAGGATTGCACAGTTCCAACACCCTCCTAATACAGTCAAAATTAGGGTTTTGGTTCTTACAAGGAGGTTGAGGTTTTAAAGGGTCCAATCAAGTCCCATATGCCTATATACATTGTCAAGCATCCACATGTCAAGTTTCAAGACTCACAGCATCAAGTTGCACAGTCAAAAGCCCTAATTGCTTCACAGTCAACTATAGGGGTAAAATGGTCATTTGGCAGTCAAAAGTCAAAAAATTTGGTCAACATATTGTTTTGAAGCCACAATCATCATTTGATCAAGTCTTGGTCATGATTCCACAAGCATGGCTCAAAAATCATCAAGATGCAAAAGTTTCTATTTTGGGACAGCTGAAAAGTCAACTGTAACTTGACCAAGGCATAACGTTTTCATGGTTCATCAGAAAAATCCCATCCAATTCTCATTTTGAAGGGGATGACATTTCCTACAACTCATCTTCACATTCCAAGTCCAAGAAATGCTCTCACAAAAAGTTATCAATTTCAACATTATAGGTCATTTTCAAAAGTCAACAAAAAGGCACTTTAAGTCAAAGACCATAACTTGAGATTGGTAAATCAAAATGACATGGGATCAAAGGCATTGGTTAGAGTACTTCAGGACCTTTCCAAAATGTCCAAGAACATGTTCATAGCTTCAAAATTGAGCAAGATATGCATTGGAGAAGTTGGGAAATTTTTGGGAACTTTCAAAAGTCAACTTTGCCTAAAACACTTCATTTTTGCTAATGGGCCTCAAATTCCTTCTTGAATCTTTACCCAAGGCTTATGCACGACCCATTGAGATTAATTTGATTTATTTTCTTATTTTTAATTAATTAATTGAATTTTTATTAATATTAATTCATTTAATTTATTTTAATTGTAGGAAAATTCAAAAGATATGATTTTTAAATCTTTTTGTGATGCAAATACACTCAACACATGCTGAAGATTCCGTGCATCACTCAAGGGGACAAGATCTCCCAATTTGGCAAAGTTTTATCAAAGAAAAAGATTGGAAATTATGTGATTGGAAATCAAATATTCAAACCATAACGCCATGGATTGTTGGGCCAAGATTTACCCTAATTCTATTGTGCTATATGTACTGAAGCTTAACCTAAAATCAGACACGTGAAAAAAGCTGCTGAAACCCCATAATCAAATTCTAAAAAATCAAGAAAAGTTCAAAACTGAAATCAGTCTTCCAGGCGAATTCAAGGCCTCTTCTTGATTCAAACACCTTGCCTGAGTCTCCATAAACAGTTTGCAATCAAAAACGAACCTTGAAGCTATTAAAATCGTTCACAACAAGTCCCACGGTTTGTACATTTTTCCATAATTGCATATCATCATTCATGCGTTTTTAACCATTTTTTTGGATTGATTTATGTTAATAGGAACATCCTGAAGCTATTGGTATAATCCAATTTGATTATGGCGCTCTGAGTTGAAAACAACCATTGAAGAACATTAGGGTTTCGAAGCTTGAATTTTAGGGCTTTGCACATGCTGAAAAATTGGACCATGAAACGTGCATGGTTAAATTCGTCAAGGCCAGACGAATTTAACCCAACCCTCGCGCCCTTTTTATATTTCCTGTAGCCCTAATCGTTATTTTTAACACTTGCAGTTTGTGGGGGTTTAAAACCCCCGCTATTTGTTTATTTTTATCACAGGCCAAGCGAGGAAGATGATATGTGGAAGCACGTGATTGGGAGATTCAAACTTGGCGCGTGTTTTTCTGAGTTCCAGCTTAGTTATTATTATTAACATATATTGTTTGTTGGTTATTATGTTTACAAAGACAACGCAATGGTGGAGTGGTTGGTGACGTGTTTGTTCATCACTGGGACCTGGGTTTGATTCCCAGGTCCCCTATATAATTCTTCATATTTTTCCTAAAGCGCTTGCGTGAAGCCCTCATCAAAAGTTCCACCATGTGTCCTCACGCAGCAGCACGCCAAGTGGCCACAAAGATACATCTAATGGCCAGGAGATGAGGAGCATGGTACTCTCCAGTCAACAAGCGCGTGGTCAATCCCCCAGGGTCAACGAGACTTGCTTGTTCTTGGGCCAGAATTCAACAAAAAAAACCTCCCCTTGGGCCAACATACCCCCCTGGTTTGCTTGTTTATTTCCTTTTCTTTTAATTCTTTTAATTATTAATTATTATTATTAATTCATAACCAAATTAATTTTTCATAATAAATTCAGAAATCAAAAATTGTAAATATTTTTTATTGTTTATTATTGTTTTTGCTATTAACTATTAATTTTGTAAATAAATACTAACAATTAACTTAGTTTAATTTAGGTTTAATTTTAACCCTTTTTTTCAATAAGTAAAAATTACGTAGAATTAGGTTTAGCATTTTCATTCATATTTTCTTAATTAGTTATTATTATTATTTTTAATTACTATTATTTTTGTAAATAACATAAAAATGGATTAATATAGTTAATTAGGTTAACCTTGACATTTTTTATTAATAATTAAAATAAACTTAGAACTAGGGTTATTGACCTTTAATTTCCTTTTTCTTTATTTTCATTAAATACAAAAAACATAAAAAAACATCTTTCTTGTAAATAATTAATTAAATTAGTACTAGGTTTAATTTTAATTTAATTAAATGCAAAAAGACAAAAAACTCTTAATTTGCTCAAAAGGGTTAAAACCCTAGGACGTTCCAATTTAATTCTTTCGCACGTTATTTTTATTTTTGATTATTATGTAACTGTTTCTGGAATGTAATGGTAATTAGGTTTACCGCTTTCTTTACTTTCCGCACTTTATCAAAACGGGTTATGTTTTTAGCGATGTATAGACCCGCGCCTTGTAATTGCGTAGATTTACTTTCCGCAATTTATTTCCCGCAAATTATTAACTGTTAACTATGCATGACAAGACCTGCCTGAAAATTAAAACCAACTCGTAGCTCACCATAAACATGTGCAAAGATAATTAAACATGAAACCTGACACATGTGCACATGCCACTCCTAGGGTACGCCTCACTCGGTTGCCTCGAGGTGGTCATTGAGTATAGGGTGTTTTAGAGGTCGCCCTCCTGTCTAAAGATCCAGTTGCCTCGGATAAAAAAGGATCTAGGACACTAGGGTTACCGCTAAGACGTCCTACTATTGCTTTGGTGACCACATGTCCCGATAATCGAATTGACCCGAATAACTCCAACGACGGTGCTACCTACTTCTCAATAGTGGGATAGTACTGTCCAAAGGACTCTTACACAGCTTAATTCCTTAGGGTAGGTAGATTTCTCCTGGGTACTTGCTCTTTCAAAACAAAGCAAAAAATACTTTTCGCACCTACACTTTCAAAAAGTTTTCAAACAAACACTTCATACACTCTTGAGGACAGATACAAGAGTTACTTAGAAGTTTTCAAAACGAAACTTTTTCAAAACCCACATACACTTGAAAAGCAAACAATTTTTGAAAACATAGTGAGCAAGTACCTAAGAGCCCGTGGATAACCACGGATAGAAAGGATGCTAACACCTTCCCTTTCTATAATCTACCTCCCGAACCGAGAAACATCTCGAAAAGGAATTTTGCTGTGCTTTTGTCCTTTCCTTGTTGGAGAACATAAAAGACGGTGGCGACTCTTGCTTACCGCGACATTTCGCGATCCAGCATTAAAAACAGTCAGTTCTATTTCCACCGATCACACTTGGTACCTTTGACAGTTTGTGGACAGTTGCTTTGACAACTTTGCCTTATTTTGAAATTGTGACCTTGGTTAGGCCTAGTTCAGTTCAGTTTGCCTTTGGGTTTTGTTTGGCATTTTATGCAGTCTTTCTTGACAATTTTGAATCATGAACTATGCAGTTTGTTTGACCATTTTGAAATTATGCAATATTACAACTTTGTGCATTCATACTTTTTTTTGCGAGCATTTCTATCCCTCTTTGTGAACCGGGAGAAATCTAGTGATTTGCAGAGAGGGCAAACTGATTCCGGCCAGTTGCTTTTAATGATGATCTTTTTTATCTGTCTGCTCTTAATTATTTCATCTGCTTTTGATTTTTTTTCTCTTTCTTTTTGCAGGTAAAGATAATTGAGCAAAGGAGCAATGAAGACTTAGGAATTTTTAGGATAGTTTTATTTCAAATTTAATCATTTGTAAAATTATTATTGTAAACAAAATGTAAATAAATTTATCGTTGTTCAAATAATAATTTGTAACAAAACAATTAAAGATGAATGAATAAAAATCCTTTTGATCAGTTAATTCCTTTTTTTTTAGCTGTCTATTTAATTACTTATAAATTCTTAGATTATAATAAATGGAAATAAATTCCAATTATCCTAACTTAGAATAAATAAACAATTAATAAACACTGTGGTTTTAGCATCGATCGATTAATAAACCTGGCGTTTCAAATAGCCACAGCAATGCACAGTCAAATCAAACAAACGTCCATATGCCTCTTTTCACTGATTTAGTCAAACACTGCAAACTCAATCCAAATGCTTCAGTCCAAATCTCAGAGTAAACTGAAAAGAACTGTAAAATTAATTCTTTCTGAGAATGCGCGCACAAAAACCCTAGTTTTGTTTTAATTGTCAGAGAAGCGTCCGCCTGATCAAAACCTGAGCCAACTCAACCAAACCATAAGCAATCTGCTTGAACTGCTTAAAAATCAATGAAAACCCTAAATCTTGTCTGACTGACGAGAAAAGTCTGTTTGACCGATTCTTACGCTAATCTGAAAAAATCAGGAAAAGCCAGAAGCTGTGATTTCTTGTGGAAACGAGGAGGGCAAATTTTGGGGTACAACAGTTGCCCCTGTTCAATCTTCTTGAACCTGAAGAGTTAGATTGGCAAGTTTTCCTTTCGCGACTCGATGGTAAAAGGAGATTGGACACTAGAGTGCCCAAAAATTTGCACTCGGTGATGTGATGGTAGAGGGAATGGGCTTACAGATGCCATTTGGTGATGGGCTTAAAGATGCCATCTAGGGATGTGACAGAATCTTGTCGGGGGATGGGCTTAGAGATGCCATCTGGAAATGGGCTTAAGGATGCCATTTGGAAGTTGCTGGTAGGAGGATGGGCTTAAAGATGCCATCTGGAAATGTTGAACTGTACGTCATTGGTGAGTGGACGAGTATCAGCAAGGTATCCATGCTTTGGAACATCTCTGAACTGGTGTTCTGAACAAGCGATAGATCGACATCCATGTTTGGAGAATTCGTAAACTGTTTTCAGGAGTTAGAGTTGAATAAGCAATAGAGCAGCGTCCGTTGTTGGGAAGCGTCCGTAAACTATTTTCAGAAGTCTTGAAGTGGAGAAGGAACCGGTGTAGGGTTTCCTGATGATGAGTCCGTGTAAAACTGCACCTGGATGAATCTGGAATAAGTATCAGAATGTCGCCATGTCTGGGTCACATCTGAACTATCTCTGGGTGAATCTGAAATAAGTATCAGAATGTCGCCATGTCTGGGTCACATCTGAACTATTTCTAGAAAGAATCTCGGAAGATGATGATCTTTGTCTGTTGACTGATCTTTCCTGAAAAGGTAAAGAGTTAGTTGTATGCAATGTCATGATGCGTGATGTAATGTATGTTATATCGATGTTTATGATATGAATATGATGAATGCGCATGTAAGCTGATGAGCTATCTTGCTGAGGATAGATGAATCCTGGATGGCTGAAGATAAAAGAATCTTGACCGCTGCCGGGGAAAATAATTCCTGGGCTGCTACTGGGGAGGGCAAGAATCTTTTGATCGTTGAAAATGAGAAGTCCCGGGACCACTGTTAGGGAATCAGGAGCTTGGGTTGTGTGCCAATCTACTAGGGAATTCCTGTCTTGAGGAGATCTTCATTGGGGAATATTCGAATATTCTGTGAGGTGCTGAGAACGAGAGTCTTCATTCTGCTTGGGGATTGATAGTTGGAAGTTTTAGCTCCGCTGGGGATCTTGAAACTTGACTCTGAGGGGAACTAGATGCTGGAAGGTTCTCTGGCTGGGGATTGCAAGAATCTTCTGTTTGCTGCAGCTGTTGATCTGGAATAAGTTACTGAATGTCGCCATCTCTGGGTCACATCTTGAACTATCTCTAGAAGCAAATCTGGAATGAGTATCGGAATGTCGCCAAACCTTGGGTCACATCTTGAACTATTTCTAGAAGGGAATTCTGGAATAAGTTTCGGAATGTCGCCAAATCATGGGTCACATCTGAAACTATCTCTAGAAGGAAATCTTGAATAAGTATCGGAATGTCGCCAAATCTGGGTCATATCTTGAACTATTTCTGGAAGCAAATCTGAATAAGTTATAGAATGTCGCCATCTCTGGGTCACATCTTGAACTATTTCTGAAAGCAAATCTGAATAAGTTATAGAATGTCGCCAAATTTGGGTCACATCTGAACTATCTCTAGAAGCAAATCTGGAATAAGTTGCGGAATGTCGCCAAATCTTGGGTCACATCTTGAACTATTTCTGGAAGCAAATCTGAATAAGTTATAGAATGTTGCCAAATCTGGGCCACATCTTGAACTATTTCTGGAAGCAAATCTGAATAAGTTATAGAATGTCGCCATCTCTGGGTCACATCTTGAACTATTTCTGAAAGCAAATATGAATAAGTTATAGAATGTCGCCAAATCTGGGTCACATCTGAACTATCTCTAGAAGCAAATCTGGAATAAGTTGCGGAATGTCGCCAAATCTTGGGTCACATCTTGAACTATTTCTGGAAGCAAATCTGAATAAGTCATAGAATGTCGCCAAATCTGGGTCACATCTTGAACTATTTCTGGAAGGAAATCTGAATAAGTTATAGAATGTCGCCATCTCTGGGTCACATCTTAAACTATTTCTAGATTTTGATTTTGTTAAGGGTTAGAAATTGGGAGCAACAGATTTTTAGGAGCTTCGGTTGTCCGTTATTCTGTGGGTGGTTATAACCTCCAGCAGATGATGAAGGAATTGTTGAACACTTTTGACATTCGAATTCCCCAAGTGATGATGAAGGAGTCTTGAATCAGATTACTCTTGCGAATTGAGAGATTTCTTGAAATCTTGACTGGACTGCCCCGGGTTAACTGAACTTTGAAAGATCTGTTGAAACCTTGACTGGACTGCCCCAGCTTAACTAGATGGTGACATGTCATGCCCCTTGTTGATAGGAGATTTGTAATGGAAGTGTCATCCTTTTTGAAGTGATTTTACTCACTGAGAGAGTTTTCGTTCCTCCGAACATTCGCTGTATGAATTTCTTCGCTGTCAAACAAATAGTCAAATGCAAACAGTGATATTCAAGCAATGCAAAGTTTATGCTTGTCTCGAAGTTTTGAAAAATGCATTTTTTAGCAGAAAACTTTTTAAGACAAGTCAACACAAGATTTTAGAGCAAAGCCTTACAGGAGTCAGGATACCTTTTGTAACAGTATGCTTTCGAACTAACCCATGCTTCAATTAGGACTTTTGAAGGGTTGTAACGTGGCTTGGTTCACGGTTTAAGAAACAAAGGATAAAGGCTCAAAGTATATTTGTACCCACCCACTCTTCGTGATGTTCTTCAACCCTAAGCTCAGCTAATTGTGCGTCGCACCCTATTCGAGTTTGGAACGACTTTTGGGTGATGGCTCACCAATTGAATTTAGGAGGCAGTCATCATCTCCTTTTTTCTTTGCAACATTTTTCATGTTGTTGAGGATTTGTAATGACCTCTCTATTTTGATTTTGATTTGTTATCCCTAACTTTTTCCTGACTGTCTCTGTTTTCGAGATCACAGTCAGCGGGATGCCCCAGCTTTCTTAAGCCTCCTTTACAGGTTTTGGCTCAGTGGGATTTTTCTTTTTTTGAGAGATTGACTGCCTATATGATAGGGAACCATCACTGCCTTTTTGATTCCAAAGGAATGCTTTTCTTCTCCTCTCTTTTTTTTATTTGACGTCGTTCATTGTGTAGGTGTTTAGTTATTGGCATGCATTTTTGGTAAAACCAGGTGTATGAATGTCATGACTGATGTCATAACATTCTAGTTTATTAGGTACTGATTTATTAGGTACCTTTGCAGAAAAATAATGGCATACAGGTGCTGCTGTTTATGAGTGTGTATCTGAGCATTTTGCAAAATGATCACATTTACCAAAATCAGTAAACAGGAATTCAGATGTCATAACAAATGTTAAGACATCCTGTTCTAATTTAGCAGTTATGCAGTTTGGTTAATTCTGAGATTTTTCAGGAAGATAACTCATTCTTTCCAGAACAGAATCTCTCGTGAACTATGGGTTAACCTAGCTCAACCCATACCTGGTTGATAAAGTCTTGTGACCAAGTCTCAAGGTCAAACGGAATTAACCCTAGCTTTTTGTGGAAACCCTAACTGAAGCAACAGCTGCTATATATTCAACAGAGCTGCTGTTTGGAATTTATCCTTTTTGACAGAAGATCATTTAGGAGCTGTATAGTTTTAACTATTGTAATCCAAGCAAGTATCATTGTGATAAGTGACTTGGAATAGGTTTTAATTGTAAGGGTTTTGTATCACTCAAAGCTTTGAAGCAAGAGTTTTTTGTGTCTCTTGACTAAAGCTTTGAAGCAAAGTCAAGTTAGGTTTATGTATCACTCAAAGCTGTGAAGCAAGAGTGTTTGTGTTGCTTGATTAAAAAGCTGTGAAGCATAATCAAGTGTATGTTCTGAAGAGTGTCTTCAGTAATTCTTTAGTAAATTGTTTTAAGTATCACTGCTTTGATTGAGGGGGGGTGAGTAGGAACTCAGGTTTAAGTTGTACTTAGATTGAAGTTGCATTGGGTAGGTCTTAAGTGAAGGAGATAAACTGGTTGGTTTATTCCTGAATTAATATCTCTTATAGTGGATTTTCTCCCTGGCTTGGTAGCCCCCAGAGTAGGTGTTGTTCCACACTGAACTGGGTAAACAATTGACTGTGTTCTTTACTGTTTTTGTATTTACTGTCTTATAGAAAGTCAGATATGGTGTCATAACATTGAACGTGACATTGAGTATCTGCAGCCAGAATTTCAATTGGTATCAGAGCAGGCACCCTGCCTGTATTACTGGGTGAGATCTAGGGATATCACTTTCTGGCACTATGGACAAAGAAGGAGTTTTTGGAAACAGACCACCCATTCTGGATGGATCAAATTATGACTACTGGAAACCTCGTATGATTGCCTTCTTAAAATCACTGGACAAAAAGGCCTGGAGAGCTGCTGACAAAGGATGGAACCATCCTACCATAACTGAGAAAGATGGGACAATCAGTCTGAAGCCTGAGGAAGAATGGAGTAAAGAAGAAGATGAGTTAGCCCTGGGTAATTCCAAAGCTTTAAATGCCTTGTTCAATGGAATTGATAGAAATATTTTCAGACTAGTACATCAATATGAACTGGCCAAGGAAGTTTGGGACACTCTCAAAACTACTCATGAGGGCACTTCCAAAGTAAAAATGTCAAGGCTTAAGATGTTGACTACCAAGTTTGAGAATCTAAAAATGATGGAAGATGAAACCATTCATGAGTTTCACATGAACATCTTGGAGATTGCCAACACCTCAGGAGCATTGGGAGAAAAGATGTCAGAAGAAAAACTGGTGAGAAAGATTCTCAGATCCTTACCTAAAAGATTTACAATGAAGGTAACTGCTATAGAGGAAGCCCAGGATATCAGCAAGTTGAAAGTGGATGAACTCATTGGGTCTCTTTAGACTTTTGAGATGGGGACCACTGAAAATGCTGACAAGAAGAACAAGAGCATAGCACTTGTATCCAACACTGATGTTGAAAACAAGGAGGATGAAGAAGAAAATATTTCAGAAGCTATAGCCATGCTTGGAAGACAATTCAACAAACTCATCAAAAGAATAGATCCAAAGTCAAGGTCTAATGTTCATAACATCTCCTCTGACTTTGACAGTTCCAGCAGAAGACCAAGGTCAGAAGAGAAGGGAAATCAAGGCAGAGGAATTCAATGCCATGGTTGTGAAGGATATGGACATATTCGAGCTGAATGTCCTACCTTTCTTAAGAAACAAAAGAAAGGTATGACTGTTACCTGGTCTGACTGTGATTCAGAAAGTAATTCTGAAGAAGAATCTGCCAAACTAGTTACTGCACTAACTAGTGTTTGTACCTCTGAAAGTGACACTAGTGATGAGGAAGTGACATTTGAAGAATTGGCTGATACTTACAAGAAATTGTGTATCATAAGTGCTGAAGTCTGTGTGCAAAATGAGAAACAATCAAAACTCATCATAAAGTTGGAGGCTGAAAAAAGGGCAGACCTTGAAACTATAAGTCATCTATAAGGGGAAGTTCAAATGCTGAACTCAAAACTAAACCAGATGACCAAATCTGTCAAGATGCTGACAAATGGAACAGACAAATTGGAAGAAATCCTTCAGGTTGGACAAACTGTGGGAAACAAGTCTGGTCTAGGATTTGTGGCAGCAAAGAAATCTGGTGCAGACAAGAAGATCAGGTCTAATAAACAAATGTCAAAGCAGATGTCTCAACATAACTATCAACATCAGGAACAGAGACATATGAAGAAAAGGTACCAAAGATGGAGATGTCATCATTGTGGGAGGTATGGCCACATAAAGCCTTTCTGCTTCAGATTGCATGGATACCCTAATCAGAACTCAGGTGTCAAACCTAAGACTAAAAAGGTACCACATACTCCTCAATGGAAGAAAAAGGCTATTGCCCTGATAGCCCACACTTCCCTGAGAGTCTCTGCAAAGGAAGACTGGTACTTTGACAGTGGGTGTTCTAAGCACATGACTGGAATCAAGAACCTCCTCAATAATGTGAAACCTCACACCACTAGTTTTGTGACCTTTGGAGATGGTGCTAAAGGTGAAATCAAAGTAGTTGGTAATTTGGACTGCCCTGGAGTTCCAAGTCTGAATGAAGTACTACTGGTAAAAGGCCTGACTGCTAATCTCATTAGTATCAGTCAATTGTGTGATCTAGGATTCAAGGTCAATTTCTCAAAATTTGAATGTTTTGTAATTAATGAAAGGAGTCAGATCTAAAGACAACTGTTACTTGTGGGAGCCTGAGAACAGTAATTTCTCCACTGTGTGTTCCATTGCCAAAGAAGAAAAAGAGGTGAAACTGTGGCACCATAAACTTGGCCATCTTCATCTAAGAGGAATGAAAAGGATTATCTCCATGGAGGTAGTCAGAGGGATTCCAAGACTACAAATTGATGAAGGGAGAGTTTATGGTGAATGTCAGGTTGGTAAGCAGACTAGGATGTCACATCCAAAGTCAAGACATCTGACCACCTCTAAGGTTCTAGAACTTCTTCATATGAATCTGTTGGGACCAATGCTGGTGGAAAGTCTTGGTGGAAAGGGATATGCCTTTGTTATTATGGATGACTATTCCAGATTCACCTAGACTATCTTCTTTAGGGAAAAATCTGAGGTGTTTGAAGTTTTTAAAAAACGGTGCAAAAGAATTCAAAAAGAAAAAGAAGGCTGTATTGTCAGAATCAGAAGTGATCATGACAAGGAATTTGAAAACAGCAAGTTTTATGAGTTCTGTTCCTCAGAAGGAATTAGTCATGAATTCTCTTCTCCTATAACTCCTCAACAAAATAGAGTTGGAAATAAGAAAAATAGGACCATACAGGAATCTGCCAGAGCTGTGATCCATGTCAAAAGACTTCCTTTTCATTTTTGTGCTGGAGCTGAATACTTTGCAGATAGTAGTAGATGTTCTCAAATTATCTGGATAACACAGATGCTCTCTGAGTATAATGTCACACAAGATGTTATGACATTGCACTATGATAATCTGTGTATAATCAACATTTTCAAGCACATTGGCATTAGTCATCACTTAATCAGAGAACTTGTAGAAGAGAAAATAATTAATCTGGAACATGTTGCCACTAAGCTTCAACTGGCTGACATTTTGACCAAGGCTCTTGATGCAAATCAATTTGAAAACTTGAGGGGCAAGTTGGGTATTTGCCAACATGAGAAATTATAGCAATTAATTTTGCTTAAAACAAGGGTTGAAGGAGTTATTTTTGTTAAGTCTATTTTTAGTGGGTTAATCATTTGTTTTCCCAATTCTTTCAAAATTATTAAGAAGTTGAATAGACTCTCATTTGCCTCCTACCTCTCTCGACTTTGCAACATTTTCCCTTCTCTCAATCAAAGTTTTCTCTCAAATTGCTACTGGTGCTCTAAGTCAATCAAAATGTCTCAAACATCATCTTCAACCAAGGCGACCACTTCATCTTCATCATCTGACCAAGATTCTCGAGCAATCACCACATGCATAGATTCTAAAGTCCTGGAGATTACTCCTCTTAGAGAAATGGCAACTAACCCCTCCAAAGTCAAAAAGCTGAGAACAAGGCATGCAGGAAGATCTCAAGATACTGCTTCCGGTAATCCTTCTCATCCTTCATCTTCTGTACCAAATAGGGAAGGATCAGCTCAAGTACATCAAGCAATTGCTAGGCTTGTTACAAGAATACTGAGTGAAAACCACTCTGTACCGAGGATTTCTGTTCCATTAAATCAAGAATCAGCAAGCCCAAATGTTGAAGCAAATGCAGATGTCTCTGAGAATGTTGTGACACCAAATGACAACATTCAGAAATCATCTGAAATCCTTGATGATATTCAGAACCCTTCAGAGAAGACTGTTGATCCACCTGTTATTGATGTGGATGAGGAATACTCAGACAATGAACTAATTGCCAATGTAAACCCTAGCATATCTAGGAGAATGATGAAAAGAAAGGGTAATCAGAATGCTGCAAAATGTATGACCAAAGAGAAACCTGCTGATAAGAAAACCAAGTCTGAAGGCAAGACTGGGGTAGAATCTGTGAAGACTGGTCTGTCCAAAGGGAAGGTGAAAGCCCAAGTGCATACTGGAAGACAACCAATTACAAAGAAGATAAAAGAACCCGAGTCTTCTGATTCTGATGAGGAATCAGAGTTTGAAATTGATGCTGAAGAAATTCCTATTAGAAGGAAACTCCCTTCCAGCAAAATGGCTAGAGTTCCTGAAGTCCCAACAGACAACATCTCTTTTCACCACCCTGACAATGCCAACAGATGGAAGTATGTTTGCTTGAAGAGAATAGCTTTAGAAAGAGAGCTAAACAATGGTGCCATGGATTGCAAGGAAATCATGGACCTGATTAAAGCTGCTGGACTGATGAAGATTGTGGTAAAATTTACCAAGTGCTATGAAAATCTAGTCAAGGAGTTTATAGTTAACCTGTCTGATGAATGTGCTGATGGAAGGTCAGCTGACTTTGAATGTGTCTATGTTAGAGGAAGAAGGGTTAATTTCTCTCCATCAGAAATTAACAAATTTCTTGGAAGATCAAATGAGGCTTGCCCTGAATTAGAAGTCAGTGATAATGAAGTATGCCAAACCATCACAGCAAGACAAGTCAAGTGCTGGCCCCTGAAAGACAAGCTGAATGCCAGCAAACTAAGCATGAAATTTGCCATCCTGCACAAGATTGGTGCAGCCAACTGGGTCCCTACAAACCATAAATCAACTATCTCCACAGGATTGGGGAGATTTATTTATGCTGTGGGAACCAAGACTGAATTTGACTATGGCAGGTATATTTTTGAACAAACTTTAAAACATGCGGGTAGTTATGTTGTCAAAGGCCCTATTGCCTTTCCCTCCCTCCTTTGTGGAATTATCCTTGCACAATACCCTGATATCCTGGTGGCAAGAGATACTGCTTGCAAAAGAGCTCCTGCTCTTGGGTTACACTACAAGCTTTTTCAGGGATCTCATGTTCCTGATATTGTTATAACATCAGTTGAGACATCATCTGTAAAGACTCAGTCCAAAACATCTGATGTTATAGCTGTATTGAAAGAGACCTGCAAAGAGCTGGAGACTAGGAAAAAGACTCTAGAAAACCTAATTGCCAGGTTAAAACAGGAGGAGGCTGAAGGAAACAGAAGGGAAGAGGGTGCTGCTGAAGATCAACTCAATACTGAAGAAAGTAGCTCCTCTGAAGGTGACGGTGCTTAAAGGTTGGTGGAGTTGATGCTGGTTCCTGGTGGAGTTTGCAAGTGTTTTCAGATTTTAGTTGTTGTTTTTGTTACTTTTTCTGGATGACTGTATAACATTTAAGTACATGTATCTTTGGCCCATTTATGGCTAAAGAGGGGGAGATATTCTGTGGTTAATTGCTTGATAGACATTTTATTTTTCTGCAGTCATATTTATTCTGCTGCTATCTATTCTCTGATTGCTTAGGGGCTTTAGCCAAAAATCTGCCAAAGGGGGAGTTTGTAGGTGTTTAGTTATTGGCATGCATTTTTGGTAAAACCAGGTGTATGAATGTCATAACTGATGTCATAACATTCTAGTTTATTAGGTACTGATTTATTAGGTACCTTTGCAGAAAAATAATGGCATACAGGTGCTGCTGTTTATGAGTGTGTATCTGAGCATTTTGCAAAATGATCACATTTACCAAAATCAGTAAACAGGAATTCAGATGTCATAACAAATGTTAAGACATCCTGTTCTGATTTAGTAGTTATGCAGTTTGGTTAATTCTGAGATTTTTCAGGAAGATGACTCATTCTTTCCAGAATAGAATCTCTCGTGAACGATGGGTTAACCTAGCTCAACCCATACCTGGTTGATAAAGTCTTGTGACCAAGTCTCAAGGTCAAACGGAATTAACCCTAGCTTTTTGTGGAAACCCTAACTGAAGCAACAACTGCTATATATTCAACAGAGCTGCTGTTTGGAATTTATCCTTTTTGACAGAAGATCATTTAGGAGCTGTATAGTTTTAACTATTGTAATCCAAGCAAGTATCATTGTGATAAGTGACTTGGAATAGGTTTTAATTGTAAGGGTTTTGTATCACTCAAAACTTTGAAGCAAGAGTTTTTTGTGTCTCTTGACTAAAGCTTTGAAGCAAAGTCAAGTTAGGTTTATGTATCACTCAAAGCTGTGAAGCAAGAGTGTTTGTGTTGCTTGATTAAAAAGCTGTGAAGCATAATCAAGTGTATGTTCTGAAGAGTGTCTTCAGTAATTCTTTAGTAAATTGTTTTAAGTATCACTGCTGTGATTGAGGGGGAGTGAGTAGGAACTCAGGTTTAAGTTGTACTTAGATTGAAGTTGCATTGGGTAGGTCTTAAGTGAAGGAGATAAACTGGTTGGTTTATTCCTGAATTAATATCTCTTATAGTGGATTTCCTCCCTGGCTTGGTAGCCCCCAGAGTAGGTGTTGTTGCACACTGAACTGGGTAAACAATTGACTGTGTTCTTTACTGTTTTTGTATTTACTGTCTTATAGAAAGTCAGATACGGTGTCATAACATTGAACGTGACATTGAGTATCTGCAGCCAGAATTTCACGTTGTGTTACGAACTGAGAATTGGCGACTTCAACGCGCATTTTCTTTTGAATTAACTGAGAGACTACCCTGCCCCAGGTTAAAATCAAAGGTTTCAATTTGTTTAGAACAGAAAACTTCTACTTCTTTGGCTCGAAGGGGTTGACTAGGGATTATCTTCCTTATAACTCCAGTGTTTGGGAATTGAAAGAAATGCTTGTACATCATCAGCAAGGTCTGTTCAAAAGCATATTGTATGAGATTACGGTATTGTTTCATCATCCTCCCTCTAAAGGCTTGCAGCTTTTTATCAAGAGTTAAATATCATAAAGAAAGCATAAGAGTAGTGAAAACGAATGGATGAATTCAAGACAAACATATGCAATGCATTAATGAAACAGAGTTTGACATTAAAAGATAATTGTTTGAATAACAAAAGATTACAACTTTGAAAATTCAAAATGAAACAAACACAATCTCAATGAGCTGGCATAGGAGCAGTGATCATGCTGAAGTCTCTGGAGGGTCAAACTCGATCTCCTTGGCATCAATCATGTCTTGGATCTTGTTCTTCAGAGGCAAACAGTTGTCGGTGTCGTGTCCCGGACTGTCAGAGTGGTATGCACACCTTTCATTGGGATGATAGGTAGGAGCAGAAGTATTTGGATTCCGGAGGGGAGCCCTCAATGTAATCAGACCCCTCTTCAACAAGTGTTGCAGTGCTTGAGACAGTGGCATGTTGATATTGGTGAACTGCCTCTTAGGTGCGACCTCCTTACGCTGATGCCCCAGTCTTTGTTGAGCAGGCGTAGGATTAGAGATCAAGATTGCTCCTACGTGTTGGTCATGACGACCCTTTTGACTGTTCGCAGCATTGGACTCTTTCTTCCCATTGTAGGAAATTAACTAAGTATCCGAGGATGTAGTTCCTTGGATCTTTCCACTCTTGATGCCTGCTTCGACCCTCTCGCCGGTCAGTATTAGCTCGGTGAACCCGGCTGAGGAGCTTCCAATTAAGTGATTGAAGAAAGGCCCTGTCAAAGTCCCCATGAAGATGTCAATCAGCTCTTTGTCAGTTAAAGGGGGTTGCACCCTACCATCCAGATCTCTCCACTTTTGGGCATATCCCTTGAAGCTCTCGTCAGGATCCATAGTCATGTTCTGCAATTGGACACGAGTAGGTGCAAGATCAGCATTGTATTGATACTGTTTGTAAAAAGCCATAGCTAAATCTTCCCAAGTGTGTATGTGAGAACTCTCCAATTGATAGAACCACTCGAGTTGAGCCCCTACCAAGCTTTCTTGGAAGAAATGAATCCAAAGCCTCGTATCAGCTGTGTATGGTTGAATCTTGCGAACATAAGACTTTAGATGCATCTTAGGGCAAAAGACTCCATCGTACAGAGCCAAGGTAGGGACTTTGAACTTTGGAGGGATGACTAATCCAGGAACTAAACCTATGTCTCCCAAATCCAAGCCAGGTATTTGTTGAATCTCCATAGCATTGAGGCGATCCTCCAACTCTTTGTACTTGTCATCAGCGGGAGGATATTGTTCCTCGGAGTAGTCAGCTTCAGCTTCATCAATCTCCAAATTGTGGTCTTCTTCAAGACTATCCCCCATATTGGATGGAGTTGGAAGATCTTGGGCTTTAGGTCTTCTCCTCAAGTTCAGGATGCTGGCTGTCTTCTTGGACTTCTTCTTCTTGTCTTTGAGAATGAGAGCTGTCAGATCCTCTTTCCCTTTACCCATAGCCAGAAGCATTTGTTGGAATTGAGCATTTTGAGCCTGGAGATCTTTCACCGTTTGTTCCATATCCATCTTACTGAAATAAACAGTAAGAAGATAAGAAAACCTGCATGGGAGAAACCTGTTATGCAATGATATGTATGATATATATGCAATGTTTTCAAGGATCTCTTGGGGTAAACACAAGAGAATGTTAGAGGTTGAACTTTGGTCTTTGATTGGAGAACCTTGCAACAGTGGATGTCTTTCCACGAGAATCAAGCTCACCATGTCAAGTGGGTCATAGCCCCTGATTCAAGTTGTTGAACTTGATCTTTGATTGGAGAACTGTGCACCTGTGGATGTCTTTCCACGAGAATCAAGCTCACCATGTCAAGTGGGTCATAGCCCCTGATTCAAGTTGTTGTACTTGATCTTTGATTGGCATTTGTTTAGAGGAGAAACCTCTTACCCTTTGGTAGACGTCTGGTTCAACATAACCCTGCATAAAAAAGAACCCTCGAGATCCTTGAAATGGTTATTGAAAATGCTATGGTATGATGTTATGATGTTATGTACATGTATGAAAAAGCAAGCAAGTAAGTGTATATACAGGTAATCATATTCACACAAAGCAAACAAGTCCTTAGGTTTAGGCTTGCATGGGGTTGTAGGTAAGTACCCTCTTGAAGTTAGTTGACTCATCCTGTCCTAAAATAGAAACCGGGTTCTAAGGAGCTCAATATCATTGGATTGTTTTCTGTGTTCATCGTTTTGGTTTAGCCACTTAACTGGCGACCAAAATATTCCAAGAAAAGAACCCTCAATGAGTGTAGTATCGAGTATCTACCAACTTCGGACTGCACCAAAGTCGGTCATCTCACTACCCCTAAAAAGGCTAAGATGGTCAAGTAAGGTTCTAAGAGTTCGTTAGTGCTTCACGACATCACTCAGCGGCCCTGTACTCTCCTTGATTGAACTCAAGGGTTACCGGTACTCACAAATATGTCACACTAACATAGCTTACTGCTTCAACCATGTCAGTATACCCCGCACAGTTCCCTCACAATTTTATTGCTATTTACCTAAAAGGTGCCCTAAATCCGGGTGTAGGATTTACAACAAACCCAAACAAGGACCCAAAAAGTAAAGCAATCAAGGAAATCAAAGAAAGAATGTAAAGGTGATCTAAACCCTAAGGTAACCCCACTCCAGAACTTAGTCCCCAGCAGAGTCGCCAGTTCTGTGATACGGTGGGAGAACTGACTTGAGGTTTTGCGTTTGTATTCGCACTTGTTCGGTTTAGCAAGAGCCGCCACCGACTTTTTATTTTATCCTAAAGGAAAGGTTAAAAAGCACAGGAAAAACCTTTTGAGATGTTTCATGGGTTCGGGGGGTAGATTATGAAAAGGGAAGGTATTAGAACCCTTTTCATCCATGGTTATCAATAGGCTCTTAGTTACTTGGTTTTAGATCACTTGCCTTTGATTTTCAATTGCTTGAAATGGTGTGTGTGTGTGTGTGTGTGTGTGTGTGTGTGTGTGTGTGTGTGTGTGTTTTTGAAAATGTTTTTGAAGAAGACGCATTGTCTAGGCAACCGTTGTAATGACTCGTGTTTGAGTATATACAAAGGTGTGTATCTTTCGAAAAAATGTTTCAAATGTTTTTGGAAGTTTGTTTTGAAAGTGTTTGTGGAGTGTGGTTTTGAAAAGTAGGCAAGTGTTTTTGCAAGTTTGATCCAAGTAACTAAGAGTTTGTCTACCCCTATTTGTACTCAAAGATTTTTCCTATGTTTTAACCCTTTTTAACAATTTTGTTCCACCATTGAATTTGGTGGGCAATCTTGAGTTTAGGATGTTAATGGGACGGGCGCGGGTCATTGATTAGACCATGAATGCAATGGTGCCAAGTGTCTTTGGCAATTTTTGCTTGAAGGGACTATGATCATTTTGATTGGCAACTTTCGAAAGCGTCATCGAGGGACTATGATCATTTGAATTGTTTTGCCAAAGAAACTCGACGTGCAAGCATGGCCCATTTTGGAAGGCAACAAGCGGGATTACCCTAGGGGTGTAAGTGTGATTGTGTATTGATTGTCATGCATTTATCTTTGTGTTTAGGTTATCTAGCGTTTGATTTTATGTACATGCAAACCCTAGGTCTAACCATGGTGTATTTGAAAGCGGTAAATTGCGGGAATTTAAAGTCTATGCTATTACAAATAAGTATCCGGGAGTGGGGGTACAAATATTTACAAATGGGGATGAGACTTTAATAGGAGAGTAGTGTCCAAATATTTACAACCAAATCGAATCGATCGCAAAGTAATATGTAGTGTATAGCAATGTATAAGAATAAAGCAATGTAAATGTATCAATGTATTTGTGTAAGTGTATGTGTATATGATTTATTTACAGGTATGGAATATTAACTTAACGAGAAAATTAAGTATTGTTTATTTGTCAAGTATTATTATCTTTTTGTTAATATGTACAAAACAAAATATTTTAAGAAAAGAAAAGAATGTTTTAAGTTTAATTTATTTTTAGGTATTTTATTGTTTTTATGTTAGTATTCTTTTATGTACAAATAAGAGATTTTTTAAGAAAAGAAAAAGAAAATGTTTTAAGCTTTTAGAGAAAATTATCATTTATACATTTTTGATTTATGTACAAAAGGGTATTAAATAAGAATTTTAAAAAAGAATATTATTTAAGTTAGAAAAAAGATCTTATTTCCATATACTCCTAAAAAAAAGTATTAATAGACATTTTTAAAAAGAAGATTTTAATTGTATCATTTTCTTTATTTAAACAAAAAAAACATTAGTGTGAGTTAGTTTAAAAAAGAATTAAATGGGCCAAGGCAAATTCATGGCCCAAAACAACAATTATAGAGAAACAAAAAAAAAGGTGCGCCTGATTGCAAAGGGGGGGTTCAGTGCCAGTTAAAACACATGGGCTTAGGTGTGTCAAGGCAGAGGCAGGCCCAATGCTTCACAACGTTTTTTAGGGTTTCAACAATTTTATTTCATTTGGGGAATTAGGGTTCGAGTTACAGAGCGGCGCTCTTCTTCCTCTTCACTTCGTTTCCTCCATTCTTTCTCAATCTACTGAATAAGCTTTCTTCTTCGCCCAAGGCCACCGATCGCCACCTCTGCTTCCTCTCTCTCCATGGGTGAGCACAATGGCGCCAAGAAACGGTAAAACATCCCTCTTTTATACCTTAGAGTTTCGATCTTTTTATATGTTTATATTTTGTATTCTGATTATACATTATTATTTGTGTTCTGATTTGAGGCACATGAAAAGGAGGAAAAATTATACTACCTTTGTTGGAGGAGGACGGTGGACTTGGAGGCGCTTCAGGCGGCCAAGGGCGGAAGAACGTGATGCGCGAGCTTAGAAATCTGGTACCCTGTGTCTTTGCCTTTTTGTGTTGGTTTGATGATGATGCTTGAAAACCCTTGTATAATGTTCTCTTCCTCTTGAATGCTTGCTGATATGCTTGATGTGAAATAATTGCTTAATGATGTATCTGTTTGCTCTGAGCTTGATAGTGTTGGTATTTGTTGCACCCTATGATGAAAGTTTTCTGAGGGTTTGAGGGGTGGTTTGAATGCTTGAAGCTACAGGCTTGATGCTTGAAGCTATAGGCTTGTATCATTTCTGGTTTTTTTGAAAGGGCTTGATATAGGTTTTAGGCTTAATGCAGGCTTAGAGCTTCTTCTGGTTTTGAAGCTTAGCTTCAGCTTGGTGCAGATTTAGGCTTTGATTGAGGCTTATGTTACAGTAGGCTTTAGGCTTGACAGGTTAAAAGGCTTGGACAGGTTGTTTGGTATGGCTTTGATGTAGGCACGAAGCTTTGGCTTGATAGGCTTGTGATTTTGTTTAAGGCTCAAGCAGGTTTTAGGCTTAGTGTGTTTACAGGCTTGGCTTCCGATGCTTGACCAGGTTTAGGCCTTTTGTTTGTTGTTCTGGTTTGACATGTTGAGCTTGGCTTCTGCAGGCTTTGATGTTTTGAATGCAGGTTTTTATGTTTTGAATGTTTTGGGTGTTTGAAGGTTAATGCAGGTTCCTGGCTTTTGTGAGGTTTGGAGCTTAGGCTTCAAGCTTGTGGAGGCAGTTTTGCAATGTTTTTGTCTTACAGTTTGTGGTATTGTCTTTGTGATATTTTCTGCCTCCCCTTTCTTGTACTGTGTTGACTGTTTGTTTTATATTCAATAAGCCAAAAGCCTACTGTAAACCTATTTCTCTTTTCTCTTCTCTCTCTCCAGTATTAAAGCATATTATATTGCTTATAATCTGTACTTTACTGAAAAAGCATTCTGGCTGGAAAATGATGAAATGGGATGTTGCTTGCATTGTTGGTTTACTCTGCATACTTTATGTACTTCTTTGACATCTTTTTATATCTCTTGGACAGCTTTGAGTAGCCTTTTGATAGCTTGGTACCTTTGACAGTTTGTGGACAGTTGCTTTGACAACTTTGCCTTAGTTTAAAATTGTGACCTTGGTTAGGCCTAGTTCAGTTCAGTTTGCCTTTGGGTTTTGTTTGGCATTTTATGCAGTCTTGCTTGACAATTTTTAATCATGAACTATGCAATTTGTTTGACCATTTTGAAATTGTGCAATATTACAACTTTGTGCATTCATACTTTTTTTGCGAGCATTTCTATCCCTCTTTATGAACCGAGAGAAATCTCGTGATTTGCAAAGAGGGCAAACTGATTTCGGCCAGTTGCTTTTAATGATGATCTTTTTTATCTGTCTGCTCTTAATTATTTCATCTGCTTTTGATTTTTTTCTCTTTCTTTTTGCAGGTAAAGATAATTGAGCAAAGGAGCAATGAAGACTTAGGAATTTTTAGGATAGTTTTATTTCAAATTTAATCATTTGTAAAATTATTATTGTAAACAAAATGTAAATAAATTTACCGTTGTTCAAATAATAATTTGTAACAAAACAATTAAAGATGAATGAATAAAAATCCTTTTGATCAGTTAATTCCTTTTTTTTAGCTGTCTATTTAATTACTTATAAATTCTTAGATTATAATAAATGGAAATAAATTCCAATTATCCTAACTTAGAATAAATAAACAATTAATAAACACTGTGGTTTTAGCATCGATCGATTAATAAACCTGGCGTTTCAAATAGCCACGGCAATGCACAGTCAAATCAAACAAACGTCCATATGCCTCTTTTCACTGATTTAGTCAAACACTGCAAACTCAATCCAAATGCTTCAGTCCAAATCTCAGAGTAAACTGAAAAGAACTGTAAAATTAATTTTATGAGAATGCGCGCACAAAAACCCTAGTTTTGTTTTAATTGTCAGAGAAGCGTCTGCCTGATCAAAACCTGAGCCAACTCAACCAAACCCTAAGCAATCTACTTGAACTGCTTAAAAATCAATGAAAACCCTAAATCTTGTCTGACTGACGAGAAACGTCTGTTTGACCGATTCTTACGCCAATCTGAAAAAATCAGGAAAAGCCCGAAGCTGTGATTTCTTGTGGAAACGAGGAGGGCAAATTTTGGGGTACAACACTCAGTACCCAAGTTAATTGTCTCTAACAGCTCCTCATGAGGTAGAATAGCCCTTTCTTCCTGTTGTAGCAGCCTAGCCAATTCTCCTGGCACCTCACAGTCTTCCTCACCTTCGTATTCGGCGTGGTAGACCAGATCTTCAGAGTCACTAAAGGCCATAGCAGAATTGTTACCCATGGAATCCGGGATGGAAGGGTACCTACATTTGTAAGTGTGGGTGTGTGTAAGGGATAGCCACCTTTAAACAAATAAAATGTAAAAAGAAAGACAATGAACACAAAAGTTTATATGTGAAAACATCCATGATTCATTAAAATGGCATATGAAGATGAAAAATCAAACTCTTACAAATGGACCTATGTGCCTCAGGTAAGGCACAAGGTTAAAAGTGTACGAATTGTTTGAGAATTATTACAAACCAACATAAATGTTTGAAAGATAAATTACTGCAGTATGAAAGTAATCGGAACAAAGTCTTTTGCTTCCCAATTGCACAGTCCTCCGTCAACAGTAGGGAAAATCCAGTCTTCCAAGTTGTTCTCCTCTTCACTGTCCTCCAAAGCATTGAATCCATGATGGGTGATCTTCACAGGTGGCCCTCCGACACGGTAGCAACGCACAGCCTTCTAACTAGCCGAAGTGAAACCCAAGCCGAATTTTTCTGATTTGAAAGGAAAGTCGGGAAGCTGCCCCCAGATTATGGATCCGCCTTCTTCCATAACTACCCTAGAATCCTTTAAAGAAGACATCCGAGGATGAGGTCTTGTAATCACAGGGGTTGAGGACACTGCCTTGGTCACTTCTATCTCTTCAGAAACTTCTTCGAAGTGTTGGAAAGGGGTCTCGATGAATTCACCATCCAATTCTACATAACAGAAAGAATTAAGATGACTGATCATGTATTCCTCTTTGCTGTGAACAGTTATAATTTTCCCCTGGACAGGCTACTTGAGCTTTTGATGCAGAGTGGAAGTGACACCTCCAGCATGGTGAATCCAAGGTCTTCCCAACAGGAAAGAATAGGAGGGACGGATGTCTATCACATAGAATATGGAGTTGAAGGTTTCAGTTCCCACTTTAATCGGGATGTCCACCTCCCCGTGGACCATCCTCTTAGAACCATCGAAGGCTCTAATAATGATGTTGTTGGGTTTCAAGGTTAAACCTTCACAATCCAGACTATCCAAGGCTTTCTTCGGTAAGACATTCAGCGAAGAACTAGTGTCTACCAGTACGTGTGCTAGAGTAGTCCCTCTGCATTTCACCGAGACATGCAAAGCGTCATTATGTTTTCTCCCTTTGGATGTTAAATCGGCATCGGAGAATCCTAGACCATTGTCAGCTGTTAAGCTAGCTACACATTCCTGGAACTGATCCGCGGAGGTTTCCTGTGGCACGTGGGCCGTCTTCAAGAATCTTATCAAAGCTTTAGCATGAGCTTCTGAACAAAGCAGCAGGGCCAACATAGAGATCTTTGAGGGGGTTTTCCCCATTTGTTCCACAACATCATAATCGCTATTCTTGATTATTTTCAAAATCTCTTCCATTTTTGTTTGAGAAGTTTCAGGGATGACCAATGGCTGAGCCCTCGTCCTGACGGGCTCTTCTTGGATCCCTTTTCCTCTATCATCAGCAGCAGCAGAGGGGACCACTTAAGGAGTTATAATTTCTTCAATAATTGGAGTTCTCGCAGATATGTTTACCGGTGCAGGGGTAACCTTAGGAGCAGATGAGGGTCCAAAGATTTCCTTTGGAGGGGCAATCTCTGGAGAGAAAATTCTTCCACTGCGGGTGATTTTGCTCGTTCCAACAATGTTTCCAATGTCGGAAGTCTCTTCATCAGAACTCTCTTCAGTTGATTCAATTTGTTTAATACCGTGGTAGTAGATTTCTCCACCATAGTTCCACGGTATTGATTTATTGGACTTGTACGGGACGGGTCCGGGCATGGTTATCTTCAAAGGTGCAGTCTTCGGAGCGGATGTAATCTTAACAGGTCTTTTGGAGACCTTGGAAAGATTGGTGGATATGGTTATTATTGAAACATCATTGACAGGAGTCGGTGTAATAGGAGTCTTCTCAAAAAGGATTTCTTGGTTATCCATTAGGCGTTGGATGCCTAACTTCAACAATGGACAGTCGGTTGGTAAGGATGAACAAAGGCAGCAATCTTCTTCACAACCTGGGAAAATCCCAGCCTTCAGCAAATTCAACTTGATTATCGGTAGCGGAGTCATCAAATTATCAACAGTAGCAACAAAAAGATCTTCTTCAACAGCATGGGAATTGTGGCCATGCTTTGGCATTGGAGCAAAGATTACATTAGGCTTTTCAGGGGAGTCGAATTCAACTTCTTTAGTGCCTATCAAATCCTGAATCTTATTCTTGAAGGCCCAACAATGGTTGGTGTCGTGCCCCGGGCTGTCTGAATGATAAGCACACTTGGCGTTCGAATGGTAGTAAGGAGAAGCTGTATTTGGATTCTTCAGGGCCTCTTTCAGACTGGCAAGGTTTAACTTCAAGAGATGGGGTAGAACCTGAGCAGGAGTCATGTTTATTTGGGTGAATTGTCGTACAGGCCTTTCCACCCTTGCTTGGTTGGTTCTTGGTTGATTGTTTCTGGGCTGATCAGCTGCAGACTTCTGAATCACTACGGCCCCCACCACTGGTCGGCGCTCAACTCTTCCTTGACCTCTTTGGGAGTATACAGTTGATACTTCTTTCTTTGCTGTAAAAGTCTTTTTGATGGCAGCAAAAGCAGATGCATCTTTTTGAATTTTCCCGCTTTTTATGACGGCTTCAACTCTCTCACCAGTTAGAATCAACTCAGTGAACCCCGCAGACGAACTTCCAATCAGGTGATTAAAGAAAGGACCTGACAGAGTCCCCAAGAACATATCCACAAGCTCTCTTTCAGATAAAGGTGGTTGTACTCGTCCTGCCAAGTCTCTCTATTTCTGGGCATACTCTTTGAAGCCTTCATTTGAGACCATGCCCATACTCTGTAATTGAGTACGGGTTGGTGCTAAGTCCACATTATATTGATACTGTTTGTAGAAGGCGGCTGCCAAATCTTCCCAATTATGTACATCAGACCTCTCCAACTGGTAAAACCAATCCAGCTGCATCCCCGATAAACTGTCCTGGAAGAAATGGACCCACAGGTCTTTGTCAGAAGAATATGGTTGGATTTTCCTGACATAAGGTCGTAGGTGCATCTTGGGATAAGACAACCCATCGTACTTAGCAAATAGAGGTACTTTGAATTTAAGAGGGATTACTATTCCAGAGACCAACCCTAACTCTTCAAAGTCCAGCCCATGCACTCTCTGTATCTCCATGGCAGCTAGACGCTCTTCCAAGTTCTTGTATTTGTCATCTGCAAGAGGGTACTGCTATTCTGAGTAGTCTTCATCCTCTTCTTCTTCTTCCTCCTTAGAATCAGATGGAACTGCAGTTTCTTTTCCCTTTCTTACCCCTTCATCAGATGTTGAGGGAAAATCTAAGACCCTTCTGGCTTGACCTTTAAACCTTCTGCCCAAGGTAGCCACACCAACTCTCTTCTTTTTCTTTTTCTCTTTTTCCTTCTCTAGCAAGGTCTTGAGCTCCTCCTTCCCCTTAGCCAAGGTCAGAAGTAGTTGTTGAAACTGTGAATTTTGCGCTTGCAAATCTTTGATTGTCTGCTCAATATCCATCTTGCTGAAATAAACAGCAGAGAGATGAGGAAACTTGGTGTGAAGACCTGTTTATGCATATGATGAATGATATGTATTCATGTAATGCATTCAAGGATTCAGAAATTCAAATTTGTTTTAAACAAAAAAGGAACACACGTCATATTAATAAGATAGAATTTGTTAATACATCAATGCCCCATGGGTAAAATAATACAAAATTCTAAGATAAAAAGACGTTGCGCGTCCTCTTTGGTGCAATGTAGGTGTTGAGAGTCTGCTCTTCGTGAATTTGATGAGTAAGTTCCAAAACCTTCTTCTCGCTTGCGTAGAATTGGGCTTCAAAAGTATCGCGTTCTCCCTTGAGATGTATCCAACTCCTTTGTAAATCTTCGAGT
This sequence comes from Vicia faba, assembly GCA_948472305.1. Classification (NCBI taxonomy): domain Eukaryota; kingdom Viridiplantae; phylum Streptophyta; class Magnoliopsida; order Fabales; family Fabaceae; genus Vicia; species Vicia faba. Next base: position 926,820,170 of record OX451741.1, on the reverse strand, counting down.
GATGTTGGCATGTCAGGATGTAGGAGGGTGTATGGAACCTCTCCTTCCATAACAGGTTCTATAATCACAAGAAGCATGTAGGGGTAAGGCATCATAAGACTTTGGGCGCGGGTTCGTACCCACTTGAGGTAAGGCTCAAGGGGGATGGAATTCTTGTGTCCCAAGGTCTTACTGTCCACCTTGTTGGGCATCCTCCAAGCTCATATAAACCTTTGTTGAATTCCTTAATCGTCGTTGTCGAAGTCAAAAACCAAGTTTGGAATCAGCATGTCATGTGGGCCATCCCTTCGGGCATACCCAAACTATCTCAGAGCCAAGCAAGGGTTGTAGGTAATGCCTACTCTAATGCCAAGTAGAGGGACATTAGGGAATTCCCCACAACGGTCAATGATGATAACATTCTCTTTTGATCGAGAACACCAATGGATATCTGAATGTGTAAGGGTCATCAACCGTTGTGACCACCTCATACCTTGCTCGTTCTTCAAAACTGATAGGGGAAGATGAGAAATAAACTATCCCCAAGCAATGTAGGCACCGGGTTGCAAGCCATGAGAATTTTGATAGCACTCACATCTATGAGTTGGTCAGGGTTAGGGAACAAGACCATCCCATAGATGAGAAGAGCTACAATCTCCTCAAAAGCTTGCACGTCTATAGAATTCCAGCATTCTTGGGCCTTCTCAAACAGAAACTTTGCCAAGAAACCCTTGACACCACTTCTAGTTTCCCAATGGCCTATGACATCTGATGGTTGCAAGTGTAGGGCTTGAGCAACATCTTCAGGCTTTGGATCTCTTTCTGTACCGTTGAAGGGTAGTTGATGGAGAATAGGAATCCTCAAGAGTTGAGAAAATTCCTCCAAAGTGGGCACAAGCTGGTAGTCAGGAAATGTAAAGCAGTGGTGTAGGGGGTCAAAGAACTGGAAGAGAACTTTCAACATGTCTTCCTCTGTGTTGGTGTTGACTAAGTTGAGAAGATGACCATGCCTCTCGGTGAATGGAGAATTCTCAGGAATCCTTGAAGCTAGCTCCTTGAGTTGAGGAGGAATTCTTACAAGGTTGACTTGGATAGTTTTCCTGCGAAGTGAATCCATAACCTACAAAACAGGAACAAAGATGAAAATCCAAAATCCTTGAAATGGTTAGTGGATGCATATGATGCTTCATGATGTCCATGATGTTATGCACATGTATATATGTACAAGCATATCACACAAGTTCTTAGTTTAGGCTTGCATGGGGTTTCATAGGTAAGTACCCTCTTGAAGTTTAGTTGGCTCAACCTGTCCTAGAAATAGTAACCGGGTTCTAAGGAGCTCAATATCATTTTATTGTTTTATGTGTTCATTGTTTCAGTTTAGCCACTTTACTGGCGACCAAAATATTCCAAGAAAATAACCCTCAATGAGTGTAGTATCGAGTATCTACCAACTTCGGACTGCACCAAAGTCGGTCATCTCACTACATCCTAAAAGGCCAAGTTGGTCAAGTAAAGGTTCTAAAAGTCCATTAGTGCTTCATGACATCACTCAGCGGCTCCGTATTCTCTTTGATTGACTCAAAGGCTACCGGTACCCACAAATATGTTGCACTAATATAGTTATTGCTTAGACCATGTCGGTATACCCCACACAGTTTCCACAACGTATTGTTATTTACCTATGAATGTTTCCCAAATCCGGGTAGAGGATTCAAACCCAAACAATAGAACCAAAGTGTAAAGCATACAAGTCAAACAAGATAAGCATGTAAAGGTGATCTAAAGCCCTAAGGTAACCCCACTTTTCTATTTTCCCCAGCAGAGTCGCCAGTTTTGTGATCTGGTGGGAAAACTGACTTGAGGTTTTGCGTTTGTGTTCGCAAATGTTTCGGTTTAGCAAGAGTCGCCATCGACTTTTATTTTATCCAAAAGGAAAGGTAAAAAAGCACAGGAAAGACCTTTGAGATTGTTTTTGGGTTCGGGGGGTAGATTATGAAAAGGGAAGGTGCTAGCACCCTTTTCATCCATGGTTTTCCATGGGCTCTTAGTTACTTGTTTTAGATCACTTGCTTTGCTTTTCCAATTGTTTGAAATGGTGCTTTGTGTGGTTTTGAAAGTATTTTTGAAAAGAGGCCATCGTTTTGGCAATCTTTGTAATGATTCTTGTTTGTAAGAATGTATACAAAGATGTTTGTCTTTTGAAAAATGTTCTAATATTTTGAAATTTGTTTGAAAATATTTTGAAATTGTGTATGTGTTTTTGAAAATAGTAAGGATGGTTTGCAAATTGATCAAGTAACTAGAAGCATATACCTACTCAAAATTCTTTCCTACACATTTTTAGTCCTTTGGCATTGTTGTTTTACCATTGCATTTGGTAAACAACCCTATCTTTGGATGTTAAACGGGATGGAAGTGGTTTATCGTATGACCATGATAGCAATGGTACCAAGTATCCTAGCAAGTTTAAGGGACTAAGATCATTTGTTTTAAGGCAACATTTTGATAGCGTCATCGAGGGACTATGATTTTTTTGTTTTGATTGATTTTGTTTTGCCAAGATACCTAGTATGCATACCATGGCCATTTTAAGGCAACAAAGTGGGTGAAACCCTAGAGGTGCTTGTGTGCAAGGTGTTGTCATTTTTCATGCATTTTTGTCTTGTATTAAGTCATGCTATTTGTTTTGATTTTTGGTCTTTGCATACAAAACCCTAGTTTACTATCATGGTATATGAAAGCAATAAAATGCGTAAAGTAAATCTAGACTATTACAACAATATTATGGGAAGGGGGTACAAGTTTTGAATAGGGGAATATTGCTCAAAATAAAACCCTAAAACTATTACAACCAAATTGAATTTATTGTACAAATAAAAAAATAAAAAAATATTTAAATATGGAATAAAATGTAAATATGCAAGAAATGTTTTTGTATTAATTTATGTATGAGAAAATAAGTTTATTTATGTCTTAAAAAATAAGAAAAAATAAAATGATTATTTTTGAAAGGGTGAAAACCCTAATTTTTGATTTAATAGAAAATAGATTCTAATATTATTCATTTTTATTCAAGAAAAATAATAATAATATTTGCAAAAATGTTAAAAAATTTAATATGGTATAAAAATATTATTTTAAGTGTATAAATAATAAAAATAAAAATATTTAAGTATTTTAATATTATTTACAAGTTTATTGAAGAAAATAAATTATATTAAACCTAAAAAACTATGTTTATGCCATAAAAATAATAAAAATAATAAAATAAAATGCAAAAAATTAAGAAAATATTTTTTGGGATTTTTCAATGTTTAGAAAAAATAAATAAAGTCAAAAAATATAAATATGCAAGAAAATATAAAAAATAAAAAGAAATGCAAAAAAGGGGGGGTGCAGAAGTAAAGAGGGTGGTGTGAAAAGCAGAAACAGCAAGCCCAAGCCCACTTCACTTCATCCCTGTCCTCCAGACAAAAAAATGCATGTGTTCTTCTTCAACTTGTATCTCTTGCATACGTGCATAAAAATAAAATCTTGCAATATGAAACTTGTAGCATGTTAACTCACGATTCTAATGATATAAAAAACATGACCTAACTCTCAAAGACCAAGGAGAATTTTGTCACCCCTAATTTCTGACCTAAAATTTTCAGCATGTTCAACATCCAAATACTCTTAGCTCAGTTAATATAAATGGAATCTAAGCATATGTACAGCTCAAGCAACTTAAAGACTACATTTTTGCTTCACAAACCTAAGCCTAAGGATGTCTAAATAGAGAGATAGAAACTTGACAAATACCTTGTTCAGTTGAGTTTGGATATGGCAATGTAGCAACTTTGAGTGAGGCCTGAAGGTCGTGTAAGCTTGCTTGAAGTTCCCTCAACCTTTCCCAATGCTCAGCTTGCTTTGTAGATGCCTGAATCTTCCTATAGAAGTCAACCTGCAAAGCTTCAAAATGAAAATGGTGAAGTGTGAAAATGAGCTCACAGTTGCTGGACAGGGGCCTGGATAGTTCAGGTGTGTTGTAGGGAATGTGTTTAAAGGGTTGAAAGAGGAAACGCACGAGCCAACTTCAAAATGGCTTGAGTTCTGCAGATGATGCCCTATTTGGGCAGGAACTTGGTGTTTTTGTGTTTTAGGGTATTTGAGAGGTTGGCAATTCATGTATTTTGCTTGAGACAATGTTCTAAACCTGGTTCAAATGATGCTTGGTCTTGGTTTTATCAGATACCCAAGTTATATGGACTTTTGCAAGTTTGCTTGCTTTTGAAGAAAGGTGAAATGACAATGCCCAAAAGCTTGTACTTGCTAGTTCCTTAGCTGCACATAGTTGGTTAACTTTGCCTGATATTTGTGGACTTTGTTTGCAGCCAGAGATTAGGTCCATGGCTCAAGATAAACAAGGTTGCATAAAGTATGCTTTATCAAAGTAGCATTGTTACCTTTATGCCATAAATGGAATAACTCAATGTACAAAGCTTCAAAGATCAGAATAAGACCTTTATCCATTGTGTTTGCATTCAATTTTGGAGTGTAGAAAGGATTAGAACCTGTAAACTAAGTACAAGCATGCTTAGGACAGATTTGCAACTTGTATCAATGTGAAAAATGCCTTGAACAAAAGTGATAAATTTCCATTTTCATTCCTTCGATTCTCCCTAACCATAAATGATCTTGGAGAGTTCTTTGACATTTTGGAAAGCTTGTAACATGCTCTACAATCCATATTTGAAATGCATTTTTATATTCTTCTTGTAAATAGGTGAAAAGTTGCCATGAAGTTAGGTCAAAAATCTGCCTAAACTAGGTCAAAATTTCACTAAGTTAAAAAGTTTTTGGACCCCTATTCACAAAATCATAACTTGAGATTCAATTATCTTTTGGGAAAACTTTGTGAATAAAAATTGTATATTTTGTGGAGGACTACAACTTTCATGTTGGAAGTTTTGTTTGAATCCAATTGCATCATGGTGAAAAAGTTGGGAAAAGTTGGGGGAAAATAAGAAATTTTCATAACTTAGAAAAATTCTAAGTTATGAAAATTTTCAAACTTAAACCCTAATTTCCAAATTTAAGTTTATTGGTGAACAAGTTTCATGTTTGACACATCTTGATAAAATATGACCCTTGGCACTTGATTTTGACCAAAAAGTCAAAGTTTGACTTTTCAGTGTACAGTTGATTTTTGATCAGTTGACTAGAAAATTCATCTGTCAATCCAATGCATTTGAGATCTTTTGAACCTTGTGATTAGGTCAAGATTGTGCCATTGAGTACTTGAAGCCATTTTTGAACCCAATTTACCATTGGCTATGTAAAAAATCAGAAATTGCCTTTCTCCAATCAAAACCCTAATTTTGACCATTTTGACCTTTTGATGATCTGACCAAATTTCTTGAGGAGTTGTGGTCCAAACTTGATCAAATGGTTCATATGAGTCTATAATATTGATGTGAATAAAAAATTATGAGGTTTGACTGTAAATTGGCCATGGTTGACTTTTTCCCCAATACAGTTGATTTTTAGGTCAAATGTCCAATTGACTGGGCAAAAATGTGATTCAAAGCTTGAAACTTGGTATGGGCAATCTTATAAGTCCAACATGAAGTATGAAAGTCACATGAGGCATTGGAAGTCCAAAAATCCCTATGCAAACTCAAAACCCTAATTTCAGGTCAACAGTGCAAGGAGAGGTCTTGAGCTGAGCAAACCTTAATCTGGTCTTGAGTCCAAGAAGTCTTGTTGAGGAAAATCTTGATAAAATGAGAGGGAAAATTTTGGGGTACAACATAAGGTCCATAGGGATCCTTGTTCAGGTCCGTCATATGGTCTGAGTTCTTTACAGTTGTTTACCAACATGATGTCTTCATTTGGGAACTCGAATTTCATGGACTGGTAGTCATCCACGGCCTGATGAGTAAGGTGATCGGCTAGCACACTACCCTTTATTGCTTTTTGGGTAGTGAATTAAATGTCATATTCAGTCAGGATCATCTTCTATCTGGATATTCTTCCAGAGAGGGCGGGCTTCTCGAATATGTATTTAATTGGATCCATCTTGGATATCAATAAGGTAGTATGGGTCAACATATACTATCTTAGCCGGCAAGCAGCCCATGCCAGAGCGCAGCAAGTTTTCTTGAGCAGTGAATATTTGGTTTCACAGTCGGTAAACTTTTTGCTCAGATAGTATATTACATGCTCTTTTTGGCCAGACTCGTCATGCTGTCCCAGCACACACCCCATTGAGTTTTCCAAGACAGTTAGATACATGATCAAAGGTCTTCCCTCGACTGGCGGCATCAAAACAGGAGGCTCTTGAAGGTAATCTTTGATTCTGTCCAAGGCAGCCTGGCATTCTTCATTCCAATCCAGCACTTGATCTTTCTTTAGTAATTTGAAGATTTGTTCGCAAGTAGCGGTTAGGTGGGAAATTAATCTGGTGATGTAGTTTAGTCGTCCTAATAATCCTCTGAATTCCTTCTCGGTTCGAGGAGCAGGAATTTCTTGTATTGCATTTACCTTTGCAGAGTCCACTTCAATACCTTTACCGTTGACAATGAAGCCTAGGATTTTACCGGACCTCACTCCAAATGTGCATTTACTCGGGTTCAACCTTAGTTTGTATTTCTTCAGTCTTTCAAACAGTTTCTGCAAATGGTCAAGGTGTTCCTCTTCAGTTTGAGATCTGGCTATCATGTCATCCACGTAGACCTCTATCTCGTGATGGATCATATCATGAAACAGAGCTACCATGGCACGCTGATAAGTTGCCCCGGCGTTATTCAACCCAAATGGCATAACTTTGTAACAGAACGTGCCCCACTGTGTGACGAAGGTTGTTTTCTCCATATCCTCAGGTGCCATTTTGATTTGGTTGTACCCAGGGAAACCATCCATGAAGGAGAATACTTTATGTTGTGCGTTTTTTTCAACCAGAATATCGATGTGGGGAAGCAGGAAATCATCCTTAGGGATTTCCCTATTCAAGTCTCTGTAATCCACACACATGCGTACTTTACCGTCCTTTTTAGGCACTGGAACAACATTGGCGACCCATTATGGATAGGAGGTGACGGCTAAGAATCCGGCATTGAATTGCTTCATGACTTCAGTCTTAATATTTTCTGACATTTCTGGACGCATGCGGCGGACTTTCTATTTTACCGGAGGCCAGTCTTCTTTTATCGACAGACGATGAACCACGATATCAGCGTTGAGTCATGGCATATCTTCGTATGACCAGGAAAAGACCTCAACATAGTTATGTAGTAACTGAGTTAAGTGCTTCTTGACACTAGGTTCCAGGTTGGCACCTACCTTGACTTCTTTCTTTTCCTCTTCGGTACCTAAGTTAACTGTGTCAACGGGCTCTTCGTGGGGTTGTATGGTCCTTTATTCCTATTGTAGTAACCTGACTAGTTCCCCTGGCACCTCATAATCTTTCTCACCTTCGTCTTTGGCTTGGTAGATCGTATTTTCAAAGTCACAATAGGCCATAGCAAAATCGTTACCCATGGGATCCTGAGTAGATGTGGATCTGCATTTAGATATGTGAGTGTGTGTAAGAGCATAGCTATTGTTGTACCCCAAAATTTGCCCTCGCATTTTTTCACAAGAAATCACAGCTTCAGGCGTTTCCTGATTTTTCAAACTGGCTCAAGGATCGGTCAAACAGACTTTTCTCGTCAATCAGATAAAATTAGGGTTTTATTGATTTTCATGGCTCTGGAACAATTCAAACAGTTTGCTTAGGGTTTGGTTGATTTTGGCTCAACTTTGATCAGGCGAACGCTTCTTTGGCATTTGATCAGGAACTAGGTTTTTTATGCGCTGATTTTTCAGAAAGACTAATTCTACAGTGCTTGTCAAGTTATTCTGAGATGTGGATTGAAACATTTGGATTGAGTTTGCAGTGTTTGATTAAAATCAGTGAGAAGAAAAGATATTTGGGCTGTTGTTGTGTTTGACTGTGCATTACTTTGGATTTTTGAAACGCCAGGTTTATTAATGGATCGATGCTAAAGACCACAATGTTTATGGATTATTTATCATTCTGAGTTAAATGATTGGAATTTATTTTCAATTATTATAATTTAAAGAATTTTAAATAATAAATAAACAATTGGAAATAATAAGGATTAATTGGATAAAAGGAATTTTTATTTCATCTTTAAATATTTGTTACAATTGTTATTTAAATACAAGTATTCGTTTACAAAGTATTTACAATAATAATATTACAGTTATTTAAATTTAAATAAAACTATCCTAATATTTTTCTAAGTCTTCAATTCTTCATCCTCCATATGTTTCTATTCCTCTCCATTTAATTTTTATCTGCGAAGAAAAGAAGAAAAAGTCATAAACAGATAAATAATTAAAAGCAGACAATTAATTTGGGCTCATCATTAAAGGCAACTGACTGGAATCAGTTAGCCCTCTCTGCAAATCACGGGATTTCTCCCAGTTCACAAATAGGGATGAATATTGTTTGCTAAACATGAATGCACAAAGTATTGAAATGCACAAATTTAAATTTTGTCAAACCAACTGCATAGTTCAAAACCAACAGCATGTATAAAAGTTCAAATTGCCAAACAAAGTCCAATGTCAAACTGTCCAAAAGGCTATTCAAAAGGCTATTCAGATGCAGCACAAAGTATGGAAAAGAGATAAAGTATGCAGGTTAAGACCACATATGCAAGCAAGCTAGTCCTATTTCATCATTTTCCAGCCTGTATGCCTTTTCAGAAAAAGTACACTTAACATTATTTAAATGTTTTAACTGTACTAGAGAGAGAAGGAAGAGAGAAAAGAAGTTAGGCTTACTGGCTTTTGGCTTTAGGCATAAAGATATAAAAACAATCTGCTAATAACACGGTAGAAAAAGAGAGAAAACACAAGTAAAAACATAACTCAGAACAAAAGTCCCAAGCCTGAACTGTCAAGCTTGAGCTAACCCTTTTCAAAACCTGCCTAAACATCCAAACACACGGCCATGAACCAGAAAGCCATAGCCATGAACCAGAACATCAAACACTAAGCTGCCTTAAAACCTGTCAACCCCTGCTTAAAACAAAAACCCTGTGGCCTAAAAGCTAAAACCTGCAAGTTCACCAACAGCCATGCCAAGCTGAAGCATAAGCCTAACCAGAAAACCAGTTCACAAAGGCCAAAACCTGCCTGAAACCAAGTCCATCAAACCTTTAGCATTAAAACAGCTTAAACCTGTCAAAAGGCCTCCCAAATCTGAACCCTCAAAAACCTGCATCAGCACTTAAGCCTTACTTGCAATAACCATCAGAAAACCTGTCAAAAACCACAAACTGGCTAGCCTCAAAAAGACCAGTTGACAAGAAACACAAGGCTTTGGTTCAAAACCTGTGAGAGCCTATCACACAGTCCAACAAGCCTTTGCCCTCACCTGTCAAGCTTTGTCAAGCATATTCACCAACCAACAGAATCAACAAGCATTCAAACAGGCAACCCAATAATCAAGGCCCTCAGAAAAGATTCATCACAGGGCAATAAAACAATATTCAAGCATACAAGGTAATAATCCAACAGAAGGAGCATTCGAAGGCAACATCATCAGAGGAAACATATGCAATAGCAAGCACAACAGTATTCAAGCATCAGAGGCATCGAGGAAACAAAGAGAAAGAGGATAAATAAGCATACAAAGTATACCTAGAAGTGCCACAAGCATACAGAAAGCGAAGCAAAGAGAAGAAGAAAAAATATTATACAAGGGTTTTCAAGTATCATCATCAAACCAACACAAAAAAGGCAAAGAGTATAGAGTACCAGGAAGCAAAGCTTCATCAGCATCGTCACCTCGCCGTCCGGCCCTCCACGCGCCTCCTAATCCCCTCCTCTTCCGTCCCCAAGAGGTAGTCTTCTCATACCCTTTGCATGCATTTCAAAATGGCAAACAAAATACTTAAATCAGAACTCAAATCAAAACATGAAATCAAAAGAAATAACGAAAACCCTAAACAAGATTGAAACGGGAAATCTACCTTTTAAACTGTTGCCTGGATGCTCCATGGAGGGAAGAGGAAGGATGGTGGCACCGGTGGCCATTGGGCGAAGGAAAATCAGAGGCGGAGGCGAACGAAAGACGAAGACGAACGAAGAAACGAAGAACGGCGCTGCTCAAGTGTATTGCCAAACCCTAATCCAGAATAACACGAAGCACACTGAACCCTAAAAAACTTGTCTCAAGCTTTGGGCCTTGCCCCTTTCTGAAACGCCTAAGCCCAAATATGTTCCAATTCACAACCCCTCCCTAAGGCCCATTCTTGTTTCTTTTCTTAAAAAGCTTAAAACTTTTTTTTCTTTTTTATTTAATTTTGGTTATACACAAAACATACTGTTTTTTTTATATATTAATTAAAACTTTGTATATAAAAAGATTAGTTAAAATACATGAATTAATATAAGACATTAGTATATTCTATTTTTGTACATAAAAAAATACTAACATAAAATACATAAGAATTAGAATTATTTAAAACACTTTTTTCTTTAAAACTTATTTTGATTTATACATAAATACATAATTTTTCTTTAAGTCAATACATTTCTTTTCTTAAAAATAATTTGTGCATAAAAACAATAATACTTTAATCTCATTAAATTTTGTTTATCATATTTAAAATAAACATTAAACTTTTTATCTAGGTTTAAACATCTTGTTTTATTAAAACTCTTTTGTACATACTTTACAAAAAATATAAAAATACAAATTTAAATCAAACATAGATATTAATATTTGACAAATAAACAATATTTAATTGTCTCATTAAATTCACATTCCTCAACTTGTAAATAAATAAACCCAATACACTTACACAATACACTTACATTGATACATTATACAATTGTTATTCTTATACATTGCTATACGTTACATTGTTTACATTTGATCGCAATTCGATTTGGTTGTAAATTATTGGACACTACATTCCTAAAGTCTCATCCCCATTTGTAAATTTGTACCCCCACTCCCGGATACTTATTTTGTAATAGCGTAGACTTTAAATTCCCGCAATTTACCGCTTTCAAATTATACCATGGTTAGGCCTAGGGTTTGCATGTACATAAAATCAAACGCTAGATAACCTAATATAAGACAAATACATGAAATCAATACACATTCACACTTGCACCCCTAGGGTAATCCCACATGTTGCCTTCCAAAATGGGCCATGCTTGCACGTCGAGTTTCTTTGGCGAGACAATTCAAAATGATCATAAGTCACTCAATGACGCTTTCGAAAGTTGCCTAAATGGAATGATCATAGTCCCTTCAAGCAAATTGCCAAAGACACTTGGCACCATTGCATTCATGGTCCATACGATGACCCACGCCCGTCCTGTTAAACATCCTAAACATAAGATTGTCCACCAAATTCAATGGTGGAACAAATTTGTTAAAAAGGGTTGAAAACATAGAGAAAACCTTTGAGTACAATAGGGGTAGACAAAACTCTTAGTTACTTGAAATCAACTTGCAAAAACACTTGCCTCCTTTTCAAAAACCACACTTCACAAACACTTTCAAAATAAACTCTCCAAAAACATTTTGAAACATCTTTTCGAAAAGATACACACTTTTGTAAAACACTCAAACACGAGTCAATTACATTGGTTGCCGAAACAAAGGCGTCTATTTCAAAAACATTTTCAACACACGCACACCACAATTTCAAGCAATCGAAAATCAAAGGCAAGTGATCTAAAACCAAGTAACTAAGAGCCCATGGATAACCATGGATGAAAAGGGTGCTAATACCTTCCCTTTTCATAATCTACCCCCCGAACCCACGAAACATCTCAAAAGGTTTTTCCTGTGCTTTTTAACCTTTCCTTTAGGATAAAATAAAAAGTCGGTGGCGACTCTTGCTAAACCGAACAAGTGCGAATACAAACGCAAAACCTCAAGTCAGTTCTCCCACCGTATCACAGAACTGGCGACTCTGCTGGGGATGTGCAAGATCTAAAAGTGGGGTTACCTTAGGGTTTAGATCACCTTTAAATTCTTGCTTTGATTGACTTGTTTGCTTTATCTTTTGGGTTCTTGTTTGGGTTTGTTGTAAATCCTACACCCGGATTTAGGGCACCTTCCTAGGTAAATAGCAAAAAACTGTGAGGGAACTGTGCGGGGTATACCGACATGGTTGAAGCAGTAAGCTATGTTAGTGTGACATATTTGTGAGTACCGGTAACCTTTGAGTTCAATCAAGGAGAGTACGGGGCCGCTGAGTGATGTCGTGAAGCACTAACGAACTCTTAGAACCTTAATCGACCATCTTAGCCTTTTTAGGGGTAGTGAGATGACCGGCTTTGGTGCAGTCCGAAGTTGGTAGATACTCGATACTACACTCATTGAGGGTTGTTTTCTTGGAATATTTTGGTCGCCAGTAAGTGGCTAAACCGAAACGATGAACACAGAAAGCAATCTAATGATATTGAGCTCCTTAGAACCCGGTTTCTATTTTAGGACAGGATGAGCCAACTAACTTCAAGAGGGTACTTACCTACAACCCCATGCAAGCCTAAACCTAAGGACTTGTTTGCTTTGTGTGAATATGATTACCTATATATACACTTACTTGCTTTCGTATACGTGTACATAACATCATGACATCATACCATAGCATTTTTCACTAACCTTTTTCAAGGATCTTGAGGGTCTGTTGATGCAGGGTTATGTTGAACCAGACGTCTATCAAAGGACAAGAGGTTTCCTCCTCTAACAAATGCCAATCAAAGTTCAAGTACAACAACTTGAATCAGTGGCTATGACCCACTCGACATGGTGAGCTTGATTCTCGTGGAAAGACATCCACCACTACCCGGTTCTCCAATCAAAGATCAAGTGCAACAACTTGAATTAGTGGCTATGACCCACTCGACATGGTGAGCTTGATTCTTATGGAAAGGCATCCACCAGTGCACAGTTCTCCAATCAAAGTTCAAGTGCAACAACTTGAATCAGTGACTGTGACCCACTTGACATGGTGAGCTTGATTCTCGTGGGAAGACATCCACCGATACAAAGTTCTCCAATCCAAGATCGAAGTTCAACCTCTAACATTCTCTTGTGTTTACCCCAAAAGATCCTTGAAAGCATGCATCCACATATCATGCATTGCATCTTGACAGTTTTTCCTTTTCAGGTTTCCTTACTCTCCTACTGTTTATTTCAGTAAGAGATGGCTCTAGAGAGGACTGTCAAGGATATCCAGGACCAGACTGCTCAGCTGCAGGAAATGTTCTTGAACCTGTCTCTGGGGCAAGAAGAAGTGAAAGCTCTCCTCACCACAGGCATGGTCCAGGGGAATTCCAGCAATGCCAGGAGTGATCAGTTGGAGACACTACAGTCTGAGATGACTACAATGAGGATCCAAATGATGGGGCATCTAGTGGGCCAGATGGCTCTCATCCAGGATTTTTCTCAAAGACAAGAGGGGCTCCGAGTTCTCTTCAACCAACTGCTTCGGGAAAACCAACTGAGGCAAACATCTGAGGTTGAAGAGCATGTCACCACTCAACCCCCAACCACTCAAGAAGACAAGGGGAAATCTCATTTGCTTGCTTCAGGGTCACAAGCCCAACAACAACCTCGCCAGCGTCAACGGGGTAATCGGCGTAAGCAAAATACGTCGGGAAGATAGTTCATGGAGACTGACATACCGTCATCTCTAATTCTGGAGCGTTTGTTGGAGGTCAATCTGACTGCTTTGAGGGATCCTATCCGGAACCCAAATACCTCTGCTCCTAGCTATCATCCCGATGCATTTTGTGTTTACCACTCCTATAGCCCAGGACATGACACTGATGGCTGTTGGGCCTTGAAGAACAAGATTCAAGATCTGATCGACATTGGAGTGCTGAGGTTCATGCCAGACGGCGAGATGAAGATCTTCCATTGAGGGGTTCTCCACCTGAAGTGACAAAACTCAAACTGAGAGACTTTTGCTTCATTTGAATTTTCAAAGTTGTAATTTCTTTTGTTATTCAAACAATTATCTGGTGATGTTAAACTTTGTTTCATTAATGCATTGCCTATGTTTGTCTTGAATTCATCCATTCGTTTTCACTACTCTTATGCTTTCTTTATGATATTTGACTCTTGATAAAAAGCTGCAAGCCTTTAGAGGGAGGATGACGAAACAATACCATAATCTCATACAGTATGCTTTTGAACAAACCTTGCTGATGATGTACAAGCATTTCTTTCAATTCCCAAACACTGGAGTTATAAGGAAGTTAATCCCTAGTCAACCCCTTCGAGCCAAAGAAGTAGGAGTTTTCTGTTCTAAACAATCAAAACCTTTGATATAAAACTGGGGCAGGGTAGTATCTCAGTTAATTCAAAAGAAAATGCGCGTTGAAGTCGCAAACTCTCAGTTCGTAACACAACGAACGACGAATGACAAGAAAAGCATTCCTCTAGAATCAAAAGACAGTGGTGGTTCCTTATCACGTAGACAGTAAATCTCTCAAAAAGAAAAAACCCACCGAGCCAAAACCTATAAAGGAGGCTTAAGAAAGCTGGGGCATCTCGCTGACTGTAATCTCGAAAACGGGAACAGTCAGGCAAAAGTTAGGGATAACAAATCAAAATCAAAATAGTGAGGTCATTACAAATCCTCAACAACATGAAAAATGTTGAAAAAGAAAAGGAGATGATGACTGTCTCCCAAATTCAACTGGTGAACCATCACCCAAAAGTCGTTCCAAACTCAAAACAGAGTGCGACGCACAATTAACTGAGCTTAGGTTTGAAGAACATCACGAAGAGCGGGTGGGTACAAATATACTTTGAGCCTTTATCCTTTGTTTCTTAAACCTTGAACCAAGCCACGTTACAACCCTTCAAAAGTCCTAATTGAAGCATGGGTTAGTTCGAAATCATACTGTTACCAAAGGTATCCTGACTCCTGTAAGGCTTTGCTCTAAAATCTTGTGTTGAAGTTGTCTTATGAAAAGTTTTCTGCTAAAAAACGCATTTTTCAAACTTCGAGACAAACATAAACTTTGCATTGCTTGAATATCACTGTTTGCATTTGACTATTTGTTTGACAGTGAAGAAATTCATACAGCGAATGTTCGGAGGAACGAAAACTCTCTCAGTGAGTAAAATCACTTCAAAAAGGATGACACTTCCAACGACAAGTCTCCTATCAACCAGGGGCATGACATGTCACCATCCAGTTAACCAGGGGCAGTCCAGTCAAGATTTCAACAAAATCTCTCAATTAGCAGATTAACCTGGGGCAAGTCTCCTTCATCATCACTTGGGGCATTCGAATGTCAAAAAGCGTTCAACATTTCCTTCATCACCTGTTGGAAGTTAAAGTCGTCAAAGATCAAATTCTCACAAAATTCAAGTTATGAAGCCCGGATTTGACCGGATAGTATCTTGATCTCTACAGCACATTGTGAAGACCGGACTACGATCGAATAACAGTGTCAGACTACCGCAAAGCCTGGATTACGACCAGATTGTGGGTTCTTCAAAATTCAAGTTATGAAGCCCGGATTTGACCGGATGGTATCTTGATCTCCACAGCACATTGTGAAGACCGGACTACGATCGGATAACAGTGTCAGACTACCGCAAAGCCTGGATTACGACCAGATAGCAATACAAGTCATTGTGAAGACTATATTACGACCAGATAGCAATACAAGTCATTATGAAGACTGGATTACGACCAGATAGTAATACAAGTCATTATGAAAGCCGGATTCCGACCAGATAACAGTTAACCCTCAAGAATGAAGACTCTCATCCTTGAAGCCTCAGAAGATTGGTATACTCCCAATTTCTGACCCTGAACAAAAGCAAGATCTAGAGATAGTTCAAGATGTGACCCAGAGATGGCGACATTTAACAACTTATTCCAGATCAACACCACTTGGGGAATTCGAATGTCAAAAGTGTTCAACAATTCCTTCATCACATGTTGGAAGATACGGTCCAGATGTGCTCCAGACACGGTTGCCATTCTGTTACCTTTCTTAAGTTCCAGATCAACGCCTGTAACAAACCAGGAAAACATCTGGGGACGACTGATTGTGGATCAACACCTGTAACAAGCCAGGAAATTATCTACATCACCACTTGGGGCATTCGAATGTCAAAAGTGTTCAACAATTCGTTCATCACCTGTTGGAAGATACGGTCCAGATATGCTCCAGACACGGTTGCCATTCTGTTACCTTTCTTAAGTTCCAGATCAACGCCTGTAACAAACCAGGAAAACATCTGTGGACGACTGATTGTGGATTAACACCTGTAACAAGCCAGGAAATTATCTACATCACCACTTGGGGCATTCGAATGTCAAAAGTGTTCAACAATCCAAGATACAGTTTCAGATACGCTCCAGACACGGTAGCCATTATGTCACTCATTCAGATCCTAGTTATAGTTTCAGATACACTCCAGACACAGAAGTCATTCTGCTAACTCATACAGATCTCAGATCCTAGTTACAGTTTCAGATACGCTCCAGACACGGTAGCCATTCTGTCACTCATTCAGATCCTAGTTACAGTTTCAGATACACTCCAGACACGGAAGTCATTCTGCTACTCATATAGATCTCAACTCCAAGATACAGTTTCAGATACGCTCCAGACACGATAGCCATTCTGTCACTCATTCAGATCCTAGTTACAGTTTCAGATATACTCCAGACACGAAAGTATTTCTGCTACTCATACAAATTTCAAATCCAAGATGTAGTTTTACACGAACTCATCATGAAGCAACCCTACACAGGTTCCTTATTTCAACTTACAATTCAACACATCTCCAGTAACTATCCATCCTATCTCCAAATGGCATTTGTAAGCCCATTCCCGAGATCAACACCTACGGCAATCAGAAGATTCCTGCAATCCCCAGCCTGAGAACCTTCTGGAATCTAATTCTCCTCAGAGTCAAGTTTCAATATCCCCAGCGGAGCTAAAACTTCCAACTATCAATTCCCAAGCAGAGTGAAGACTCTCATTTTCAGTTCCTCACAGAATATTCGAATATTCTCCGGTGAAGATCTCCTCAAGACAGGAATTCCCCCAGTAGATTGGCATACAACCCAAGCTTCTGATTCCCCAACGGTGGTCCCAGGACTTCTCATTTTTAACGATCAGAAGATTCTTGCCCTCCACAGCAGCAGTCAAGGAATTATTTTCCCCGGCAACAGTCAAGATTCTTTTATCTCCAGCCCTCCAGGATTCATCTATCCTTAGCAAGATAGCTCATCAGCTTACATGCGCATTCATCACATTCATATCATAAACATTGATATAACATACATTGCATCACGCATCATGACATTGCATATAGCTAACTCTTTACCTTTTCAGGTAAGATCAGTCGACAGACAAAGATCAACATCTTCCGAGATTCTTTCTAGAAATAGTTCAGATGTGACCCAGACATGGCGATATTCTGATACTTATTCCAGATTCGCTCAGAGACAGTTCAGATATGACCCAGACACGGCGACATTCTGATACTTGTTCCAGATTCATCCAGATGCAGTTTTACACGGACTCATCATCAGGAAACCCTACACCGGTTCCTTCTTCAGACTTCTGAAAATAGTTTATGGATTCTTCCCAACACCGGATGTTAATCTATCGCATGTTCAGTTTCTTCTCAAATTTCGAAAACAGTTTACGGACGCTTCCCAACAACGGATGCTGCTCTATTGCTTATTCAATTTCAATTCCTGAAAACAGTTTACGGATTCTCCAAACACGGATGTCAATCTATTGCTGGTTCAGACCCCCAGTTCAGGGACGTTCCAAAACATGGATACCTTTCTGATACTCGTCCACTCACCAGTGACATACAGTTCAACGGTCACCTCCAGATGGCATCTATAGGCCCATCCTCCTCCAAACGTTTCCAGATGGCATCTATAAGCCCATCCTCCTCAACAAACATTTCTAAATGACATCTTTAAGCCCATTTCCAGATGGCATCTATAAGCCCATCCTCCTACCAGCAGTCACTAGATGGCATCTTTAAGCCCATCACTAAATGGCATCTGTAAGCCCATTCCCTCTACCATCACATTACCGAGTGCAAATTTTCTGGGCACTCTAGTGTCCAATCTCCTTTTACCCTCAAGTCGCGAAAGGCAAACTTGCCAATCTAACTCTTCAGGTCCAAGAAGATTGAACAGGGGCAACTGTTATACCCCAAAATTTGCCCTCGCATTTTTTCACAAGAAATCACAGCTTCAGGCGTTTCCTGATTTTTCAAACTGGCTCAAGGATCGGTCAAACAGACTTTTCTCGTCAGTCAGATAAAATTAGGGTTTTATTGATTTTCATGGCTCTGGAACAATTCAAACAGTTTGCTTAGGGTTTCGTTGATTTTGGCTCAACTTTGATCAGGCGAACGCTTCTTTGGCATTTGATCAGGAACTAGGTTTTTTGTGCGCAGATTTTTCATAAAGACTAATTCTACAGTGCTTGTCAAGTTATTCTGAGATGTGGATTGAAACATTTGGATTGAGTTTGCAGTGTTTGTTTAAAATCAGTGAGAAGAAAAGATATTTGGGCAGTTGTTGTGTTTGACTGTGCATTACTTTGGATTTTTGAAACGCCAGGTTTATTAATGGATCGATGCTAAAGACCACAATGTTTATGGATTATTCATCATTCTGAGTTAAATGATTGGAATTTATTTTCAATTATTATAATTTAAAGAATTTTAAATAATAAATAAACAATTGGAAATAATAAGGATTAATTGGATAAAAGGAATTTTTATTTCATCTTTAAATATTTGTTACAATTGTTATTTAAATCGTTTACAAAGTATTCACAATAATAATATTACAGTTATTTAAATTTAAATAAAACTATCCTAATATTTTTCTAAGTCTTCAATTCTTCATCCTCCATCTGTTGCTATTCCTCTCCATTTAATTTTTATCTATGAAGAAAAGAAGAAAAAGTCAGAAACAGATAAATAATTAAAAGCAGACAATTAATTTGGGCTCATCATTAAAGGCAACTGACTGGAATCAGTTATCCCTCTCTGCAAATCACGGGATTTCTCCCGGTTCACAAAGAGGGATGAATATTGTTTGCTAAACATGAATGCACAAAGTATTGAAATGCACAAATTCAAATTTTGTCAAACCAACTGCATAGTTCAAAACCAACAGCATGTATAAAAGTTCAAATTGCCAAACAAAGTCCAATGTCAAACTGTCCAAAAGGCTATTCAAAAGGCTATTCAGATGCAGCACAAAGTATGGAAAAGAGATAAAGTATGCAGGTTAAGACCACATATGCAAGCAAGCTAGTCCTATTTCATCATTTTCCAGCCTGTATGCCTTTTCAGAAAAAGTACACTTAACATTATTTAAATGTTTTAACTGTACTAGAGAGAGATGGAAGAGAGAAAAGAAGTTAGGCTTACTGGCTTTTGGCTTTAGGCATAAAGATATAAAAACAATCTGCTAATAACACGGTAGAAAAAGAGAGAAAACACAAGTAAAAACATAACTCAGAACAAAAGTCCCAAGCCTGAACTGTCAAGCTTGAGCTAACCCTTTTCAAAACCTGCCTAAACATCCAAACACACGGCCATGAACCAGAAAGCCATAGCCATGAACCAGAACCTCAAACACTAAGCTGCCTTAAAACCTGTCAACCCCTGCTTAAAACAAAAACCCTGTGGCCTAAAAGCTAAAACCTGAAAGTTCACCAACAGCCATGCCAAGCTGAAGCATAAGCCTAACCAGAAAACCAGTTCACAAAGGCCAAAACCTGCCTGAAACCAAGTCCATCAAACCTTTAGCATTAAAACAGCTTAAACCTGTCAAAAGGCCTCCCAAATCTGAACCCTCAAAAACCTGCATCAGCACTTAAGCCTTACTTG
Organism: Vicia faba; assembly: GCA_948472305.1. Taxonomy (NCBI): domain Eukaryota; kingdom Viridiplantae; phylum Streptophyta; class Magnoliopsida; order Fabales; family Fabaceae; genus Vicia; species Vicia faba. The sequence goes on along the minus strand of OX451741.1, from coordinate 926,800,252 downwards.
CAATAACCATCAGAAAACCTGTCAAAAACCACAAACTGGCTAGCCTCAAAAAGACCAGTTGACAAGAAACACAAGGCTTTGGTTCAAAACCTGTGAGAGCCTATCACACAGTCCAACAAGCCTTTGCCCTCACCTGTCAAGCTTTGTCAAGCATATTCACCAACCAACATAATCAACAAGCATTCAAACAGGCAACCCAATAATCAAGGCCCTCAGAAAAGATTCATCACAGGGCAATAAAATAATATTCAAGCATACAAGGTAATAATCCAACATAAGGAGCATTCGAAGGCAACATCATCAAAGGCAACATATGCAATAGCAAGCACAACAGTATTCAAGCATCAGAGGCATCGAGGCAACAAAGAGAAAGAGGATAAAGAAGCATACAAAGTATACCCAGAAGTGCCACAAGCATACAGAAAGCGAAGCAAAGAGAAGAAGAAAAAATATTATACAAGGGTTTTCAAGTATCATCATCAAACCAACACAAAAAAGGCAAAGAGTACAGAGTACCAGGAAGCAAAGCTTCATCAGCATCGTCACCTCGCCGTCCGGCCCTCCACGCGCCTCCTAATCCCCTCTTCCTCCGTCCCCAAGAGGTAGTCTTCTCATACCCTTTGCATGCATTTCAAAATGGCAAACAAAATACTTAAATCAGAACTCAAATCAAAACATGAAATCAAAAGAAATAACGAAAACCCTAAACAAGATTGAAACGGGAAATCTACCTTTTAAACTGTTGCCTGGATGCTCCATGGAGGGAAGAGGAAGGATGGTGGCACCGGTGGCCATTGGGCGAAGGAAAATCAGAGGCGGAGGCGAACGAAAGACGAAGACGAACGAAGAAACGAAGAACGGCGCCGCTCAAGTGTATTGCCAAACCCTAATCCAGAATAACACGAAGCACACTGAACCCTAAAAAACTTGTCTCAAGCTTTGGGCCTTGCCCCTTTCTGAAACGCCTAAGCCCAAATATGTTCCAATTCACACCCCCTCCCTAAGGCCCATTCTTGTTTCTTTTCTTAAAAAGCTTAAAACTTTTTTTTCTTTTTTATTTAATTTTGGTTATACACAAAACATACTGTTTTTCTTTATATATTAATTAAAACTTTGTATATAAAAAGATTAGTTAAAATACATGAATTAATATAAGACATTAGTATATTCTATTTTTGTACATAAAAAAATACTAACATAAAATACATAAGAATTAGAATTATTTAAAACACTTTTTTCTTTAAAACTTATTTTGATTTATACATAAATACATAATTTTTCTTTAAGTCAATACATTTCTTTTCTTAAAAATAATTTGTGCATAAAAACAATAATACTTTAATCTCATTAAATTTTGTTTATCATATTTAAAATAAACATTAAACTTTTTATCTAGGTTTAAACATCTTGTTTTATTAAAACTCTTTTGTACATACTTTACAAAAAATATAAAAATACAAATTTAAATCAAACATAGATATTAATATTTGACAAATAAACAATATTTAATTGTCTCATTAAATTCACATTCCTTAACTTGTAAATAAATAAACCCAATACACTTACACAATACACTTACATTGATACATTATACAATTGCTATTCTTATACATTGCTATACGTTACATTGTTTACATTTGATCGCGATTCGATTTGGTTGTAAATTATTGGACACTACATTCCTAAAGTCTCATCCCCATTTGTAAATTTGTACCCTCACTCCCGGATACTTATTTTGTAATAGCGTAGACTTTAAATTCCCGCAATTTACCTCTTTCAAATTATACCATGGTTAGGCCTAGGGTTTGCATGTACATAAAATCAAACGCTAGATAACCTAATACAAGACAAATACATGAAATCAATACACATTCACACTTGCACCCCTAGGGTAATCCCACATGTTGCCTTCCAAAATGGGCCATGCTTGCACGTCGAGTTTCTTTGGCGAGACAATTCAAAATGATCATAAGTCCCTCGATGACGCTTTCGAAAGTTGCCTAAATGGAATGATCATAGTCCCTTCAAGCAAATTGCCAAAGACACTTGGCACCATTGCATTCATGGTCCATACGATGACCCACGCCCGTCCCGTTAAACATCCTAAACGCAAGATTGTCCACCAAATTCAATGGTGGAACAAAATTGTTAAAAAGGGTTGAAAACATAGAGAAAACCTTTGAGTACAATAGGGGTAGACAAAACTCTTAGTTACTTGAAATCAACTTGCAAAAACACTTTCCTTCTTTTCAAAAACCACACTTCACAAACACTTTCAAAACAAACTCTCCAAAAACATTTTGAAACATCTTTTTGAAAAGATACACACTTTTGTAAAACACTCAAACACGAGTCAATTACATTGGTTGCCGAAACAAAGGCGTCTATTTCAAAAACATTTTCAACACACGCACACCACAATTTCAAGCAATCGAAAATCAAAGGCAAGTGATCTAAAACCAAGTAACTAAGAGCCCATGGATAACCATGGATGAAAAGGGTGCTAATACCTTCCCTTTTCATAATCTACCCCCCGAACCCACGAAACATCTCAAAAGGTTTTTCCTGTGCTTTTTAACCTTTCCTTTAGGATAAAATAAAAAGTCGGTGGCGACTCTTGCTAAACCGAACAATTGCGAATACAAACGCAAAACCTCAAGTCAGTTCTCCCACCATATCACAGCTATCTTTGGAAAAAAATGTAGAAAAAGAAGAACAAAGAGCATAAAATTTGCATGCAAAAAACGTCCATGATTTATTGATGACATATTAAAATGAAGTAACAACCCTCACAAACGGACCGTTATGCCTCGGGTAAGACACGGGGTTTTAAAGTCTAAATTGTTTAATTATTACAAGTCCGACAAAAATTTAAAGACAATTATTGTTGGATAAAAGTAATAGGGGCAAATTCTTTGGCTTCCTAGTTGTTGAATCCTCCGCTGATAGTTGGAAAAATCCATTCTTCCAGGTCACAGTTGTCATCACTATCTCCCACTGTGTTTACTCCATGTTTGCTGATCCGCAAAGGTGGTCCCCCGGCACGAGCACGACGAACAGCTTTCTGGGCTCCTTCTTTGACTACTGCCTTAGCATCTTTCAGAGAAGCCAACTTCAGTGGAGGTCTGGTAATCTTCGGGACTTTGTAAACAGTCTTGGTTGCTGCAACTGTTTGTGGGACTTCCTCGAAATGCTGACACGGGGTTTCGATGAATTCACATTCCATTTCCACATACCTGAAGGAGTTCATGTGACTGACCATATATTCTTCCTCTCTATGGACAATGATGATTTTTCCCTTGATTGGGTACTTCTGTAAAATCAAGCTTCATAAATGATCTTTTGTTTTGATGAAGACAAACCATGGCTAACAAAGAAGGCAAAGATTTTTGATCAAGCTCAAAGCATCTAAGGATAATATCTTCATTCAAAGCTCTCAACAACTTTAAAGGTATAATAATATTATCTACTTTGATCTTAAGATATTGATGCTCAAAAATGAAAAAGAAATGTTTAAAAAATCATTACTCAAGTTTTTCAAAGTTAAAATTTCATTTTCTCTTGCATGCAATCGATTTACTTTCTAGTGCAATCGATTGCACACTTCAAACTTTCAGATCTTTTGCTTCTGTTTCTCTGTGAAATCGATTTACATTTCTTGTGCAAACGATTGCATACTTAAAAAATTTCAAAATGTTTGCTTCTATTTCTCAGTGCAATCGATTTACATTGCTAGTGCAATCGATTGCACTCACTTACTTTTTGCTACTGACTTTGCATGAAATTGATTTACATTGATAGTGAAATTGATTGCACTCTTAAAAGTTTTGAAAAAATAGTTGTTGAAACCTTGTGCAATCGATTTACACAAAGGGTGCAATCGATTGCATGCTGCACGATTTTGAAAAACATCAGCTCTGTACATGCTTGTTCATCATGCCTTTTCATTGAAACCTTTCACTCAAACTTGGAATTTGTTCATGATACATTTTCAGAACTTCATGTTGTTTCAAAAGGGTGTTATGAACATATAAATATTTAATTTCAAAATCTATTTCAACACCTCTTCCATAAATATTTTCTGAATTTTCAAAATATAAAATCAAGCATTCCTTCATTTTCATGCATAAGTTTTCTTCACATTTTAATACATTAACAAACAGAAAACTTTAGAAGAGAAGATCATACATTGTTAAATCACTCTAAGTGATCAATATTACTCTACTCACTCAAACTCAAAAATTGATGTTTTACTTACTTATTTTTCCAGGATTGTTGGAAATAAGTTAAGTGTTTTTGAAATCTTGTCTTTCCAAAGTTGTTGGATACAAGTGTAGTTACATTGAGAGGATTTTTCTCATAGATAACTTAGTGAAAATCCAAGAGGATTGTTCTTGGTTACTTGATAGTTCTTTGTTTAAGGTTGCCACAATAAGGAAATCTCTTTCATGTTGAAAGGGGACTGGAGTACTCTCGGACTGTGATGGGAACCAGGATATATCGCCCGTGTCTCTTTATTTTTCTGCATTTTTAAGCTTTCCTAAACTCAATTTTAACCAGAAAAATAAGAACCATCATCACTAAAAACCAGAATTTTTAAAGTACCTAATTCACCCCCCCCCCCCCCCCCCCCCCCCCCTCTTAGGTGCACTTCGTACTTACAATTGGTATCAGAGCAGGTTATAGGTAACCTGCTCCTAAAAGATCCAGAATGGCTTTCGCAAATCAAAATCCCATTTTCAGAGATGGTGGTAGTAACAACAAGCCTCCTCTATTTTGTGGTGAATATTTTGACTTCTGGAAAATACGCATGAAGGCACATCTAGAAGCACAAGGAGAAGAAATATGGGATGTCGTCAAAAATGGTCCATTTATCCCTATAACGGTAATCAATGGTGTTGGCCCATCAAAGCTTAAAACTACATGGGACGATGATGATAAGAAGAAAGTTCTCTATGACAAAAAGGCAATAAACCTTCTTCAAGGTGCACTTAGCATGGACGAATTCTTTCGTGTCTCGGCATGCAAAACAGCAAAAGAAATATGGGATACTTTGGTACAAACTCATGAAGGAACGGTTGAAGTGAAAATATCAAGACTAAATACCCTAAGTCAAGAATACGAATTATTTCGAATGCAGCCCGGAGAAACCATTCTTGACTTACAAAAGAGATTTGTGCACTTGACAAATCATCTAAGTGCTCTTGGTAAAACTTTGACGAATGATGAACTAAATCTGAAAGTACTTAGGTCCTTAACTAGGGAATGGCAACCAAAGGTAACGGCGATTTCAGAAAAGAAAAGTCTCTCCAACATGACATCTGCAACATTATTTGGAAAACTTCAAGAATACAAAACGGAACTCGGAAGACTTGAAAAGCATGAAAATCAAGAGAAGAAATCCAAGAATATTGCTTTGAAGATAGACTCCAAGGAAGTTGAAAAAGAAGACAATCCAGAAGAATATGAAAACTTCATGCTTCTTGTTAAAAGGCTTGGTAAGTTCTTCGGTAGAAATGACAAACCTTTTTCTCATTCAAAAGGAAAGAAACAATTTAAGAAAAAGGAAGTCTCCACATCAACACAAGAAATCACATATTATGAATGTGGTAAGCAAGGTCATATCAAGCCGGATTGTCCAAAACTCTCCAAGAAAGGTGGCTTCAAAAACAAGAAGGGATTCAAGAACAAAAAGGCTTATGTCGCATGGGAGGACAATGAAATAAGTTCCTCATCCGATTCTGATACTGATGAAAGTGCAAATCTAGCATTGATGGCCTCACACCATTCCGATGATGAAGACAATGAGGTTAGTAATGAATTTTCTCTTTTTGATAGTAATGCACAAGGTGCTATAGATGAACTATTGAATGAATGCAAAATTCTGTATAAAACCATTTCATCACAAAAGAAACAAATTTCATCCTTAGAAGAAAAATATGTTTCAATGGAAAAAGATTTCAAAGAATAAAAACAAAAATCAAGTGATGAACAAAAACAGAATTTTGTATGCAAAAATTGTGATTCACACTCTTTCCAAATTGTCCAATTAAAAAGAGTCATTGAAAGATATGAAAAAGGCCAAATTGGATTGGAAGGTGTTCTTAGCCAACAAAGATACTCCAATGATAAAAGTGGACTTGGATATTCAAAGTTTTCAAAACCAAGTTCTAACAAAACTATCTTTGTTAAGGCTAGTGATCAATCATCCAAAGAGAAAGTGAACAAACCTAAAATAGTTCGTCACTATCCTAAAAAGAAAACTTTTTCTAAGAAGAAATCTTATCCTTCTAGATATAGAAGTAACTGTGAACCTACTTATTTTTATTGTGGTATTAAAGTCCATACACCTAATGCTTGCTATGTTAGAAACTTCAGTGTGGCAAGTGGACATTATGTATGGGTAAAGAAAGGCACTAATTATGAAGGACCCAAAGCAACTTGGGTACCTAACAAAACCTAATTTGTTTTGCAGGTATGCTTGAAGACCATATGCAATCTTTGGTATCTTGATAGTGGTTGTTCAAAGCATATGACATGAGACATAAACCAATTTTCACATCTAGCGCTAAAGGCCAAGGGTTTTGTCACTTATGGAGACAATAATAAGGGAAGAATCCCAGGCAAAGGCAAAATTGGTGCTCCACCTTTCACATCCATTGAAGATGTTCTTTATGTTGAAGGACTAAAGCACAATCTTCTAAGTATTAGCCAACTTTGTGACAAAGGCTTCAAAATCAAGTCCACCAAGGATGAATGTTTGATAGAAGACGAAGTCACTCATGAGGTTATACTTAAAGGTAAAAGAATCAATAATATATTCATGATTTCCCTTGATGATCCATCTTTGAAGGTTAAATTTCTCATGGCAAACAATGATGATTCATGGCTTTGGCACAAAATAATTGCTCATATTCATATGGAAAACTTGAATAAATTAATCAAGCATGATCTTGTAATTGATTACCTAAGAGAAATTTTGTCAAAGATAGACTATGCGATGATTGTCAAAAAGGGAAACAAACTAGATCAACTTTCAAATCTAAGAATGTGGTGTCCACTACAAGGCCACTACAATTGTTACATATGGACTTATTTGGTCCATCGAGAACAAGGAGTTTTAGAGGTAATGTGTATGTTTTGGTTATTGTTGACGATTTCTCTAGATATACTTGGACATTCTTTTTAGTGCAGAAAAGTGATGCATTCAAGGCGTTCAAGAAGTATGCTAAACAAATTCAGAATGAGAAGTCTCTAACAATTGCCTCAATAAGGAGTGACCATGGCGGAGAATTCCAAAATGCTCTATTTGAAGAATTCTGTGGAGAACATGGAATATCTCACAACTTCTCGGCACCAAGGACTCCACAACAAAATGGAGTGGTTGAAAGAAAGAATAGGTCTCTTGTGGAACTTGCTAGAACAATGCTTAGCGACTCAAATCTTCCAAAATACTTTTGGGCGGATGCGGTGAGCACGGCATGTTTTGTTAGCAATAGAGTTAACATTAGACTAATATTAAAGAAAACTCCATATGAACTCTTCAAAGGGAGAAAACCAAACATTGCTTTCTTTCATATCTTCGGTTGCAAATGCTTTGTCCTAAACAATGACAAAGATAATCTGGGTAAGTTTGATGAGAAATCTGATGAAGGTATTTTTCTTGGTTACTCACTCTCTAGTAAAGCATATAGAATATACAACAAAAGAACTTTGACTATTGAAGAATCTATGCATGTTTCTTTTGATGAAACTAACCCCTCCAAGGAGGATAATATTGTTTGTGATAATGATGATGATGATGAAATTTTAGAAGGTCCTCAATAAAATTCTTCCAAGGATCAACCCATTCAACTCGAAGAATCACCTCAACAAGAATCGAATCTCAATGATCTACCAAAAGAATGGAGAACTCATAGAGATCATCCTATTGATAAAGTAATTGGTGATATAAGTCAAGGTGTGTCTACAAGATCAAATCTCAAGGATGCTTTCCTAAATATGGTGTTTGTCTCTCAAATTGAACCTTCCAAAGTTGATGAAGCCTTAGGCGATGACCAATGAATTATAGCTATGCAAGAAGAATTGAATCAATTTGAAAGGAATCAAGTTTGGGAACTCGTCCCTAGGTCAAACAACAAACACATTATTGGAACAAGATGGGTTTTCAAAAACAAACTTGACGAGAATGGAATAATTGTTCGCAACAAAGTAAGATTGGTAGCACAAGGCTACAATCAAGAAGAAGTAATAGACTTTGAAAAAACGTTTGCTCCAGTTGCAAGGTTAGAAGCTATTCGTCTCTTACTTGCCTATGCTTGTTCATTAAATTTTCAGCTTTTCCAAATGGATGTCAAAAGCGCATTCTTAAATGGATATATCACTGAAGAAGTCTATGTTAAGCAACCCCCAGGGTTTGAAGACTTCAAGAATCCAACTCATTTATTTAAATTGAGAAAAGCTCTCTATGGACTGAAACAAGCACCAAGGGCATGGTATGATCGGTTAAGCAACTTCTTATGCGAAAAAGGTTTCGAAAAAGGAAAAGTTGACAAGACTCTATTTATCAAGAAAATAAAAGACGACACTTTGCTAGCACAAGTCTATGTTGATGACATCATTTTCGGTTCTTCAAATCAAGAAATGTGTGAAGAATTCTCCTCAATGATGCAAGGAGAATTTGAAATGTCCATGATGGGTAAAATGAACTATTTTCTTGGACTTCAAATCAAACAACTAAAAGATGGCATCTTCATCAACCAATCCAAATATTGCAAGGAACTCTTGAAAAGGTTTGACATGGATAACTGTAAGGCAATGTCTACACCAATGGGTTCTGGGTCTTATGTTGATCAAGATGAATCAGGTGTTTCCATCGACATCACTAAATATCGAGGTATGATTGGCTCCTTATTGTATTTGTTGGCAAGTCGTCCTGACATAATGTTTAGTGTTTGTCTTTGTGCCCGCTTTCAAGCTAACCCAAAGGAATCTCATCTCACGGCGGTAAAGATGATCATGAAGTATCTCAAAGGGACAACAAATGTCGGATTGTGGTATCCTAAAGGTAGTGTCTGCAACTTAATTGGTTATTCTGACGCGGATTATGCAGGCTGTAAAACGGATAGAAAGAGCACAAGTGGTACTTGTCACATTCTTGGTAATGCATTAGTATCATGGGCCTGCAAGAAACAAGCATGTGTTGCTCTAAGCACGGCCGAAGCTGAATATATAGCAATGGGTAGTAGTTGCGCTCAAATTTTGTGGCTAAAACAACAACTTCGTGACTACGGACTCGATCTAGGGTGAATTCCTCTAAGATGCGACAACACCAATGCAATTAACATTACAAAGAATCCCGTAATGCATTCAAGAACCAAACACATAGACATTCGACATCATTTCCTCCGTGATCATTTTCTTCAAGGAGATGTCGAGGTAACCTTTGTTGATACTCATAATCATCTTGCCGATATCTTCACCAAACCTTTGGCAAAAGAACCTTTCTACAAAATTCGACGAGAGCTTGGCATACTTGACGAACACGACTTATAAGGTGCACTCTACCCTTGATATAACTCTTATATATGTTTTATACATGCTATATGATAATCTATGCTATATGGTATTTAATTTTTTTAAGAAAAATTTGGTTTTGGACATTTTTTGTTGATGCAAATCGATTGCACAAAGAGTGTCAATCGATTGCTCACTGAGTATTTTCAATTATGTCCATTCTGTGTGTGTGCAAATCGATTTCACCTTCAGTGCAAATCGATTGCACTCTGTGCGTTTATGTTTTATTTTGATTTTGTTTATATGCAAATCGATTGCACCTGGTATGCCAATCGATTGCACGTACTGCAACTTGCTTTTGTGACAGAAAAATTATGTTGGTCAGAATTCCTCTCTCATATTCCCAAGCCAAATATACTTTATTTCAAATCACTCATTCCCTACCTATCCAAATCATTTCCAAATCTCAGCTCACAAACACCTTTCTCTCTCACAAAACCTAAAAACCATAAAACCCTAAAAACTCCATATCCATGGCTTCAAGACAAAAGAGAAAGGCTTCAGTTTCAGAAAAAGGGAAGAAGAAGGTTGATTCAACATCCAATCCATTGCTTTCAACTCTCACCAAAGAGCAAGAAGCCAGATTTATCCAAGACTTTCAAAGGAAAATAGTATCCAACCCCAAATATGGTATACTATCCTCCTTTCCTCAAGAATTCTTTTCCTTTCAAAATGATCTAGCTGATTATGGTCTAGAACCCTTAATTTCTTCGTTCGGTCCATATTACCCAGATTTGGTAAGAATGTTTTTCAGCAATCTAACACCCCACAAAGGTAAGTTGGTCACATATGTGCTGGGCACTCGTATCTCTCTAACTCCTCAGGTTGTTGGTGAGATCCTTCATATTCCTTTCACTGGAAGTTCCCTATATAATCCTGAAAACGAGATATGGGATGACTACTGGAAAAAGGAGTTCTTTTACAGCATTGGGCGGTTAAGTGAAGCTGAATTTCGTGCCAAACGGATTCATGGTCTTGGCGGAGTAATTCCATCCAGAGACTCTTTGAGTGCAGGTAACCTCCATATAGACGATCACTTATATCATTATTTTCTAGTCTATATTATGTTTCCAAGAGATGGAAACCACTGCACTGTTACCGACTTAGAAATGCAGTTAATTTATGCAAGAAAGAAAGGGGTAAGTGTAAACTGGGCAAGGCTTATCATGGTGCATATGATGAGAGTGGATGCAAAATCTAAATCCTTCCATATTCTTATTTTCTCACTTTGATTATGGAGGAATTTGGTGTGGATTTTGCTGGGTTTGAAAAGGTGAATATGGATCCTAATCTAAACAAAATTTCCATTAAGAATGTTGACTCCAGAATGGGCGTGCATTACAATCCGGAGATAAAAACCATCACCTACATTGGTGAAGATGTTGTTGGAGATGAAGGAAATGACCAAGAAGTCGAAGGCGGTGAAGCTGTGCCTCCTCCTTCTACTGCTCCCTATGGTCCAAGCAATCAAGAGCTTATAGATTACATGTCTCAACAGTTTTCTTCCATGAACACCAACATCAACAATCAATGGAGTGCGATCAATGATTCCACTACAACCCAGATTAATGACTTCCGCGCAGATGTAAATCAATAATTTTCGTACCTGTACTCTCATCTTCATATTCCACCATACGATCCAAATAATCTAGCTGCACCTCCTCAACACTACACAGAACCCCCACTTCAACAACAATTCCCGAATCAAGGCTCATGGTCTTATAACCATCCAGACATGCATCACCCTTAATGTTCTGGCTAACTGTTTTCCTGTTATGTTCTTGTCTTGCTATTTAATGTTTTGTTTGTTCAAATTTCTGTATAATCCTTAAACAATTTGTGTTACTGTTTTAATTCTGAAAATTTTCTCAATATATTGCTCTATTATTATTATTTGTTTTATGCATCTTTCCCTTCTTTTTGATAATGCCAAAGGGGGAGAAATATGTGTGATACTTTATGCTTGTATTTTCTGTGTCTTAATTTTTTAAGGTACTCTCCAATCAAGATGAAGAAACGCATAGGATTCCAACCCTCTCCTACATAGGGGGAGAAGCTCTTCCGGAAAGTACATCACATAAAGCAAGATTGTTTGTCATCATCAAAAAGGGGGAGAATTTAAAATCAAGCTTCACAAATGAGCTTTTGTTTTGATGAAGACAAACCATGGCTAACAAAGAAGGCAAAGATTTTTGATCAAGCTCAAAGCATCTAAGGATAATATCTTCATTCAAAGCTCTCAACAACTTTAAAGGTATAATAATATTATCTACTTTGATATTAAGATATAGATGCTCAAAAATGAAAAAGAAATGTTTAAAAAATAATTACTCAAGTTTTTCAAAGTTAAAATTTCATTTTCTCTTGCATGCAATCGATTTACTTTCTAGTCCAATCGATTGCACACTTCAAACTTTCAGATATTTTGCTTCTGTTTCTCTGTGCAATCGATTTACATTGCTTGTGCAATCGATTGCATACTTAAAAAAAATTCAAAATGTTTGCTTCTGTTTCTCAGTGCAATTGATTTACATTGCTAGTGCAATCGATTGCACTCACTTACTTTTTGCTACTGACTTTGCATGCAATCGATTTGCATTGATAGTGCAATCGATTGCACTCTTAAAAGTTTTGAAAAAATAGTTATTGAAACCTTGTGCAATCGATTTACATAAAGGGTGCAATCGATTGCATGCTGCACGATTTTGAAAAATAACAGCTTTGTACATGCTTGTTCATCATGCCTTTTCATTGAAACCTTTCACTCAAACTTGGCATTTGTTCATGATACATTTTCAGAACTTCATGTTATTTCAAAATGGTGTTATGAACATATAAATATTCAATTTCAAAATCTATTTCAACACCTCTTCCATAAATATTTTCTGAATTTTCAAAATACAAACTCAAGCATTCCTTCATTTTCATGCATAAGTTTTCTGCACATTTTCATACATTAACAAACAGAAAACTTTGAGCAATTATATCTTGAGTTATTGTACAATAATATTATTGGAAGAGAAGATCATACATTGTTAAATCACTCTAAGTGATCAATATTACTCTACTCACTCAAACTCAAAAATTGATATTTTACTTACTTATTTTTCCAGGATTGTTGGAAATAAGTTTAAGTGTTTTTGAAGTCTTGTCTTTCCAAATTTGTTGGATACAAGTGTAGTTATATTGAGAGGATTGTTCTCATAGATAACTTAGTGAAAATCCAAGAGGATTGTTCTTGGTCCAATAGGATTGTTCTTGGTTACTTGGTAGTTTGTTGTTTAAGTTTGTCACAATAAGGAAATCTCTTTCATGTTGAAAGGGGACTGGAGTACTCTCGGACTGTGAGGGGAACCAGGATATATCGCCCGTGTCTCTTTATTTTTCTGCATTTTTAAGCTTTCCTAAACTCACTTTTAACCAGAAAAATAAGAACCATCATCACTAAAAACCAGAATTTTTAAAGTACCTAATTTACCCCCCCCCCCCCCCCCCCTCTTAGGCGCACTTCGTACTTACAACTTCAACATCTGATGTAATGTAGAGGTGACGGCACCAGCGCCATGAATCCAAGATCGTCCCAATAAACAGGAATAGGAAGGGCGAATATCCATCACGTAGAAAGTTGAATCAAAGGTCTCAGTTCAAACTTTGATGGGAATGTCCACCTCCCCATGCACCATTCTCTTCGAATCGTCGAAGGCCCTTACCACTATGTTGCTAGGTTTTAAGGCCAAACCTTCACAGTCTAGTCTATCCAGAGCCTGCTTAGGCAGCATATTTAATGATGAACCAGTATCTACCAGGACATGGTCCAAAGTAGTGACCCTGCATTCGACAGAGACATGTAATGCATCATTGTGTTTTCACCCTCTAGATGTCAGATCAGCATCAGAAAAGCCCAATCTGTTATCAGCTGTCAAACTAGCCACACAATCTTCGAATTGGTCAGCATAGGTTTCATGTTGCACATGGGCGGTTTTAAGAAATTTCACCAAGGCCTTCGCATGAGCTTCGGAGCACAACAGTAAAGCTAGCATAGAAATCTTTGAAAGGGTCTGCCTTGGCTGTTCGACTACATTATAGTCGCTTCTCTTTATAATTTTCAAATTTTCTTCCATCTCTTTCTTGGAAGCCTATGGGATAGATACTGACTGCGCCTTCATCCGGATAGGCTCAACCAAAATGTCTTTACCCCGAGTCTCGGTCGACTCGGTGATAGGGGTGTCAGCAGGGGTAATCACATGAACTGTAGTAGTAGTAGTAGTATCAGTAGGAACAAAAGCAGGAATGATCACAGGACCGGTAAAAGCTTTCGGAGGAGCAATCTCAGGGGAGAACACTCTTCCACTTCTAGTTATTTTGCTGGTTCCCACAATGTTGCCAATGTCGGGGTCAACCTTCTCAAAAACCGGGTCTTCATCAGCCAGCCAATCTTGCCTGGCGCCGTGGTAGTAGATGTCACCCCCATAGTTCTAAGGAACAGTTTTGTATGAGGAGTATGGTATTGGCCCTGGCATAGTAATTATTAATGGAGTCACCTTCGGAACCGATGTAATCCTAACGGGTCTTTTGGTGGAGACCCTGGGAGGATTGGCAGAAATGGTTATTATTGAAACATCCTTGTAAGAAATGGTTGGAACAGGAGTCTTTTCAAACAAAATCTCTTTGTCATCCATCAAGCGCTGGACACATGCCTTCAATAAATGACAACCAGTCGGTAGAGATAAACAAAGGTGGCAACATTCGCCACAACCCAGAAATAAACCGGCCTTCAACAGGTTCCTCTTGACGGTCAGGAGAGGAGTAACAAGTTTATCAACAATAGTAACAAACACATTCTTCAACAGCATTAACACCACGATCATGCTTGGGAATAGGAGCGGTGATAACATTTGGGATCTCAAGAGCGTCAAATTCAATTTCATCTGCCTCGAGAAGGTCTTGCACCTTGTTTTTCAAAGTCCAGCGGTCGTTTGTATCATGAAATGGACTTTCTGAATGGTAAGCACAATGAGCATTTAGGTTATAACGGGGAGAGGCAGTGTTGGGATTCTTTGGAGCTTCCCGCAAGGTTACAAGATTAGATTTCAACAAATGTGGAAAGACTTGAGACAACATCATATTTATCCGGGTAAAAACTGTCTTACCGGCCTTTCTGTTCTAGACTGATTGTTCCTTTATTGAGTAGGTGCGGGCTTAGAGATCATGACGGCCCCTACCGCTGGACGGGGTTCAATTTTGTCCTGATTCTTATGGTCATATGCAACACTGACCTCCTTTTTTCTGGTAAAGGGCTTCTTTATAGTGCTTGAGGATACATCTCTTTGAATTTTCCCACTTTTTATACCCGCTTCTACCCATTCACCCGTCATGATTAATTCGGTGAATCCAGCCGAGGAGCTTCCGATCAGATGTTTGAAGAATGGACCAGATAGCGTGCCTAAGAACATATCCACCAATTCTCTATCAGATAGAGGGGATTGGACCCTTCCCGTGAGATCCTGCCATTTTTTAGCATAGGTCTTGAAACCTTCACCTGTACCCATAGACATTCCTTGCAACTGTGTCCGAGTTGGAGCTAAGTCAGCATTATACTGGTATTGCTTGTTGTAACGCGGTGGTAGAACTGACTTGGGTGTTTTTATGTTTGATAGCAATAGTGCGGATAGCAAGAGTTGCCACCGACTCTTCTTATATCCAATAAGGAAAGGCTGAAAAGAACAGGAAAGACCTTTAAAGATTGTTTCTTGAGTTCGGGGGGTAGATTATGAAAAGGGAAGGTATTAGCACCCTTTTCATCCATGGTTTTCCAAGGGCTCTTAGTTACTTGCTAGATCACTTGCTTTTGTTTGAAAATGTGCATTGTGTGGTTTTTGAAAGTATTTTGAAAAGGTGCCATCGTTTGGGAAAACTTTGTAATGATTCTCGTTCGTAAGAATGTATACAAAGTGTTTGATCTTTTGAAAATGTTTTCACGTTTGAAAGATATTTTTTGAAAGTGTTAGTGTTTGTTTTGAAAATAGCAAGGATGTTTTGGTTTTGAAATTGAGCAAGTAACTAGGAACATTCTACCTACTCAAAAGTCTTTCATGTCCATTTACTCTTTCCTTTGACATTGTTATCTTACCATTAATTTGGTAAGTAACCATATCTTTGGAGGTAAAGGGACAGGCGCGGGACATTGGTACAGTCATAGAAGGCAACTTATGAGACGTTTTAGCAATTTTTCGTAAGGGACTAGATCTTTTTATCGAAGGAAATATCGAGGGATGTCGAGGGACTATGATCTCTTTTATTGAAGGGTCTTTGCTAAAGCATCCCACATTCGGGGGACGTGACTGTGTTTCTGAGGCAACAGGCGAGGTTACCCTAAAGGTGCGCGTGTGAAAAGTGTGTTTGATTCAAGTTAAGTTACTCTTTGATTAGGTTATCTAGCGATTGATTTTGAATCTTGCCATGCAAGCCTATTTACTATACAGTATATGGAAAACAATAAATTGCGGAAATTAAAATTTTATGCTATAACAGAGCTTTCGGGAATGGGGGTACGAATTTATGAATGGGGATGGATCAATGTGATTAAAAGTCCAAATAGGCAAACAATACAACCAAATCGAATCGATAAATTAATGGATTAATACCTATTTTCACCCCTGACATATGGGGTGTATTTGAAAAACCCCCCTGCCAAAAAAAAAGTTCCAATTGTTACCTTGACAAATTTTAAAAGTTTCAGTTTTTACCTTGAGGATGCCACATCACCTAAAAGGCTGATGTGGCTTATATTTTTGTTACATTTGTAAGTTTTTGTTATTCCATGTCACAAAATACCAAATAAAATATCCAGAATGCCCTTTTCTTAAAATCCCAAATTATTTGGCAAATGTTATGTTTCAATTCAGACCCTCCAAATTAGGGCGCAGCCATCCATCTTCATTTGTTTGAAAAATTATTTTACAAAAAAAGCCAGTTTCAATTCAGACCCTGCGATTAGGGTTCTTCATCCTTGCAAATGGGTGTGTTTAATTTAGTGTTTCATTATGGGGGAAGTTTCGTGCAAGACGGCCATACGTATTATAGAGGAGGTAGTGAGACTACTGTTGAAGGTCAGGGCGAAGATAAATGGAGCTTTTTTGAAGCTGTTAGTCTGGTTAAAGATTGGGGTTATGAAGGTTTTAGGCTATGGAGAAAGAGAAATGAACTCCCTGATACTGACCAGACTAACATAGCCTAAAACCATTTTTCTCCATTATGATACGTATGGCCGTCTTGCACGAAACTTCCCCCATGATGAAACACTAAATTAAACACACCCATTTGCAAGGATGAAGAACCCTAATCGCAGGGTCTGAATTGAAACTGGCTTTTTTTGTAAAATAATTTTGCAAACAAATGAAGATGGATGGTTGCGCCCTAATTTGGAGGGTCTGAATTGAAACATAACATTTGCCAAATAATTTGGGATTTTAAGAAAAGGGCATTCTGGACATTTTATTTGGTATTGTGTGACATGGCATAACAAAAACTTACAAATGTAACAAAAATATAAGCCACATCAGCCTTTTAGGTGATGTGGCATCCTCAAGGTAAAAACTGAAACTTTTAAAATTTGTCAAGGTAACAATTGGAACTTTTTTTTGGCAGGGGTGAAAATAGGTATTAACCCTAAATTAATCGAAATTACGACAAATTTATGAAGCAAAATTAATTAACAAAGTAAAGATAAGGATATAATAAAAAAACTTGGTATTTGTTTGAAAAGTTTGGAAAGAGAATTAAGAAAATCTAATTCTATTAAAGAAAATAAAACAATTGATTTAAAGAAATTAAATTGAATGTATATATCTTGTCTTTTAGAGTTTTTTATTAAGAAATTAAATAAAAAAATTTAGGACTAAATACAAAATTAATTAGTAAACATATTTACAAAGTTTTTCCTAACTTAAATTTTAGAACTAAGCTAATTGAGAAAATTATCTAACAAAATTTCATGAGTTATTAAATTAGTAAAAACAACTAGGACCAAACCAAATATTAAAATAAAACAAAATGGAAGGGTGGTGTTAAGCTGAAATAGGGGGCATGATAGAAATCCGAATGGGCTACAAGAACAGGCCCAAGATAGCTTTTTTCTTTACGCTTTTATCCAATAAAAAATGAAGCAAGCAATACAAAACAACAAAACAAAATGAGAAAATGTCTCGGGGGGGTCGAACCTGGGACATTGCTCCTAACTGACACTTCCTCAACCGGTACACCAAATCATTCACTCATTAGTTATAGCGCATATATTACTACAAGAAAGGAAAATGGATAGTTGAATGGGCCAGCAGCCCAATGGGCTGACCCGGTTGGGGATTTGGAATAAAGAAAAAAATTTAGAAACCCTAAAGGGAAGGGTGCGCCGCTAGAACATTATCTCCTTTCTTCTTTCAGTTTTGTTTCTCATGATTTTCCTCAAAAGCGAAACAACAACGAAACTTACTGCCTCACTCTTGGATCACGTTCTCCACTCCCTCAATCTCTCTCGCGACATGCTCCATGTGTCTCTCTCAAGACATGCTTTCACAATAAAAGCAAAAACCCAAACCTAACTCTTTTTATAGTTTTCAAATGAAAAATTGTAAGCAGAAACAGAATCAAAGTGACTAGTACAAGGAATTTACCTGTCGGAGTCACTTCCGTGGTGTTTCACATATGAGAAAATTGAAGATATCCGACTGAAGGTAATGACATGCTTCTGAAATCTCCTTCTTCCTCTTCTTTTTTTGTTTATGTTTATGATTTTGAAATCTGTTGTTGTTGTTTGGTTATAGTGTAGCAGGGAAATAGTCTATGATGTTGAATTGTGCGGTGTGTTTTGAGGTTTTGACTGAAGCGGGTTAATGGAATGTTGCAGTGAGGGTTGATGCAGGTAAGATTTTATTGTAGATTGAGAAGCTGTGGAGTTTGAGTTACAGGGTAATGGTATAGTGTTTTTTTCGCTGGTTCTGCTATCTTTTGCTTGGTTTTTTGACTCTTGGTTTCTTTGCTATGGTTTGTATTTTTCTTGGCCTTCTCCCCCTTTTTCTTTGTGAAACAGCAACTCGTATTATAGTGAAAACAGGGTAAAAAGTGGGGGGATTTGAGTTTTTTTGTCAATTTGTGGTATGATGACTTTGAAATTTTGAGTAGCAGGTTTGTATTTGCCTATTTGGTGCAACTGTTTTTTTAAACTTGCAACAGGTTTGGCACAGGTTTTGGCATGTTCTGTTTGGTTGTTTATGCAACAGGTTTTGGCAGATTTGGGGCAGCAGTGCAGGTGATATCTTTTCCTCTTTTATCTTTCAAGGATGTAAAGAAAACTTGCTTTTATTCAATAATTTCTGAATGGTTTGTATAATTTAAGGAACATTATGATGTAATGTGGTGTGTTGAGCAAGCTAGCTAGCTATATTGCCTTGTTCCATTTTGTTTTACCTGTTAATGCCTTCTTTGTGCTATTGTAACCTTTTGTTGCAGGT
This sequence comes from Vicia faba, assembly GCA_948472305.1. Lineage (NCBI taxonomy): Eukaryota > Viridiplantae > Streptophyta > Magnoliopsida > Fabales > Fabaceae > Vicia > Vicia faba. The sequence continues at coordinate 926,781,170 of OX451741.1, read as the reverse complement.
TCTGCTATGGCCTGCTCTGCTGCGTTGCAGCCTGCCCTTGCTTGCTTTCCCTTGTTATTTGACCTTGCTTGCTTTCCCTGTTTTGTTTGTTTGTATATGTTGGTGTTGCTTGCTGCCTGCTGCTATATTTGTTGCATGTTTTGGACAGCCTTGGCTTGGCTTGTTGTGCTTGGAAACTTTGGGCTTGCTGTATATTTTCTTGCTGTTTTGACAGCCTTGGGCTTGCAAATATTTTCTCTTCCTTTTTGTGAACCAAGGCCCAACCTTGTGATTTGCAAAAAAAATGGGAGAAGAGGGATTATGATAAAGCGATCCATCTTTAAGTCTGATTCCAAATACAAACCCTAATGATGAGCATTCAAACTTGTTTTAGCAATTAATTCTAGAATTTTCACATACTTGCTAACTTCCTTTTTTCTTTGTTTCATGAACATGAGGCGTGGATGGCAAGCGAGGATTGGATTTATTACTTGAAGATGAAGCAACCAAGACTTTGAAAAAAGAACAAAATTTCTTCCTTTGTAAACAATAGATTTGTAATCCTTTGTAAACAAAACAAAAAAAATTGTAATTTATTTTCAATTGTAATGTAATGAACACAAAACCTTGAGAAAATTTGTGAATGATAAAATTTGTTGTACAAAACTTAGAGTTTTTTATTTAAACTTTGCAATTCTCAATTGAATGCTTAGAATAAAACATCTTGGTTTGGTAGCTTGAACTTCAAGCAATCACAAAGTGATCAAATAAACCAATGCTCCTTGTACTCCAATCAAATTTCTAAACAAAATAAATGTTTAAGAATTCAATTCCAACTTGGTTAACTCAAACCCAAAGCCATGGTCATCTAAATGACAGCCTTAATCCTTGTCCAAATCAAATTTGCATTCAAAATGAACTCGTGCGCCATGATCGATAAAAATGGAACTTCATTGCCAAACAAACATGCTTTGAGAACAATCATCAACCTATAGAATTAACAAACTTCAACAAATTGTGGTTAAGAACATTCGAAATCAAACAAATGACTTGCGACGATTCGATAACTTTCAAAGTCTTCCAAACACAATTTTCTTTCAATCTTTGAAGATAAACTCATGAGCGACATCACTTATGACCATATGCAGAAATAATCGTCTCAAGATCTCGTAATTTGAGGAAATCACAATTCTTAGAAATCAGGCGACAGTTACTTAAGATTAGGTCAAAATCCATGAAGTGACTTCTAACGCATTCGAATTTTGGTGATCTTCTACACGTAATCAACTCTTGATTTATGAAGAGAAATTGGAGATGACATCGAGGAGAGTCATACGCAAAAAGAATCGCTCAAAAATATTGAATAATAAAGAAGTTACAATCGCTTCAATTTGCTCTCGTAAAAGGTCGATTTTTAGGTCAATGGAGTCATTTTCAGTCGTCTGAACCAATGACTGAGCAAACTTGCAATGTGAGGTTTGAAACTCGGCATGAACATCCTTGAGGAGACATGAAGATCTATGAAGACCAATTTAAACCTTGAAGAATCAATTTTCTTTGAGAACGTCAAACCCTAATTGTTGACTTACTGCCTAGGTAGAGAATCTGTCTGATCAAACTTCTGAGCCAAATTGAGTATTCGAGAAGACCTAGGATAGTATCTTGAATAAAAATGGGAGGGAAAATTTTGGGGTACAAAACTTGTAAAAAGAGGCCACCAAATATTCCCAATTGTGGATGTTGGTTCCTTCCAACTGATAGAACCAATCCAACTGTATTCCTAACAAGCTTTCTTGGAAGAAATGTACCCATAGATTCCTATCCACAGTATGGGGTTGAATTTTCCTGACGTATGATCTCAAATGAAGCTTTGGGCAAGAGACACCGTCATATTTAGAGAAAGTAGGGACCTTGAACTTATGCGGTATGACAACCCCTGAGACAAGTCTTAGCTCTTCAAAATCCAACCTGAGTACCTTTTGGATCTCTATAGCATTGAGGAGATCTTCCAACTGTTTGTATTTTTCATCAGTTAGAGGATACTACTCTTCAGAGTAGTCAACCTCTTCTTCCTCTTCAGATTATGGAGGGTCAGTCACTTCCTTTTTTTCCCCTTCTTGATCATCCCTTTCACCCGATGATGTTGCAAAGTCTAGAGTCCGTCTGCTTGGTCCTTTGAACCTTCTTCCCAGATTCAAAACATCGATTAATTTCTTCGCTTTCTTCTTCTTCTCTTTGGTCAGCAGAGTTTTCAACTCATCTTGTACTTTTGCCAGAGTCAAGAACATTTGTTGAAACTGGGTGTTCTGCGCCTGAAGATCTTTTACTGTCTGTTCAGTATCCATCTCACTGAAATAAACAGTAGAAAGATAAGGAGACCTGTTGTAAGAAACATGTTTGTGTTATGATGAATGAAGATGCATATGCAAATGATTTCAAGGAAATTAGAGATTTAAATTTGATTTAGACAAAAAAAAAAGAACACACGTTATATTAATAAAACCAAGTTTGAGTACATCATGCCTCTCTGGGCTTACAATGAAAGAAATAAAATACAAAACTCCTAAGATAAAAAAGTTGAACGCGTCCTCTTTGGTGCGATGTAGGCATTCAGACTCCGCTCTTCATGAAGCTGCTTGGTGAGGTCCAAAACTTTATTCTCGCTGGCGTAGAATTGGGCCTCGAAAGTGTCTCATTCTTCCTTAAGTTATATCCAATCCCTTTGTAAGTATTCGAGAGAGGTGGGCATGTTAGGATGAAGGATATTGTATGGGACATCTCCTTCAACAACAGGCTCTATGATAACTGAGAGAATGGAAAGGTAAGGCATTGTGAGACTCTGAGCGCGAGCCCGTACCCACCTAAGGTAAGGCTCAAGGGGAATGGAATTCTTATGCTCCAATGTCCTATTGTCCACCTTTCTTACCATCCTTCAGGCTCGTATAAACCTCCAACGGTAGTCTTGATTGTCACTTTCATAGTCGAATACTACACCTTGGATGAGCGCATCATGTGGACCATCTCTTCGTGTGTACCCAAACTGTCGTAGAGCTAAGCAAGGGTTATAAGTGATGCCTCCCCTAATTCCAAGCAGAGGAACATTAGGGAATTCCCCACAACGATCGATGATAGTAATGTCCTCCAAAGATCGAGAACACCAGTAGATATCCGAATCCTTGAGTGACATCAGCCTGTTGGACCACCTCAAACCTTGCTCATTCTTCACAACAGATCGGGGAAGATGCGAAACAAACCATTTAGCCAACTGAGGAGTACAACACATGAGGGTTCCTCTTCTTTTCATGGTGCGAGCGTGGAGAGAATGCAAGATATCTCCCAATAAAGTAGGCACCAGATTGTGAGATAAAAAGATTTTGTCAGTATCCACATCTATAAGTTGGTCAGGATTTGGAAATAGTACCAACCCATAGATGAGAAGAGCCAAAATTTCTTCGAAATCTTGTAAATCCAGGTTGTTCCAATAGTCTTGAGCTTTTTCCAGTAAGAACTTGGCTAATAATCCTTTGACACCACTTCTTGTTTCCCAATTAGCCGTGACATCGAATTGTTGCAAGTGTAAAGCTCGGGCAACCTCTTCAGGGCTTGGGTCTCTTTCGGCACCGTTGAAAGGTAGTTGATCAAGGATAGGAATTCCCAAGAGCTGAGAGAACTCTTCCATAGTTTGTACAAGCTGGTAATCGGAGAAGGTAAAGCAATGGTGCAACGGATCGAAGAACTGGAAAAGCACCTTCATCATATTTTCACCAAAGCTCGAGGTGACCAAGTTGAGAAGTCGTCCATGTCTTTTGGTGAACCGAAAATTCTCAGGGACCCTAGACTCTAAATCCTTGAGCTTAAAAGGTACTCGTACAAGGTTGACTTGGATTGTGTTCCTGCGAGTGGGAATCGTATCTTACAAAACTGAACAAAGATGAATCTCAAAATCCTTAAAATGGTTAGTCTAAAATGCTATGGTATGATGTCATGTTGTTATGTACAAGCATATGCACAAGTTAAATCAAACAAATCCTTACGTTTAGGCTTGTATGAGGTTTTATAGGTAAGTACCCTCGTGAAGTTTAGTTGGCTCAACCTGTCCTAGTAATAGTAACGGGGTTCTAAGGGATCTCAATATCACTGATTTGTCTTCTCAGGCATTATTTCAGCGCAAGCCTCTTTCATGGCGATCGAAATATCCAAAAAACCCAAACCTCAATGAGTGTAGTATCGAGTATCTACCAACTTCGGACTGCACCAAAGCTGGTCATCTCACTACGTCCTAATGGCCAAGTTGGTCAAGTAAAGGTTCTAAAAGTCAGTTAGTGCTTCATGACATCACTCAGCGGCCCCGTATTCTCCTTGACTACTCAAGGGCTACCGGTACCCAAAAATATGTCACACTAACGTAGCTATTGCTTAGACCATGTCGGTATACCCCACACTATTTTCACCATGTATTGCTACTTACCTATAAGGTATCCTAAATCTGCGTAGAGGATTTAAGCCCAAACAAAGAACCAAAATGTAAAGCATACAAGTCAAACAAAGAAAGCAAGTAAAGGTGATCTCGCCCTAAAGTAACCCTACTTTTAAGTTTATTCCCCAGCAGATTCACCAGTTCTGTAACACGGTGCGAGAACTGACTTGGTTGTTTTGTGTTTGATCGCAATTGTGCGGTTAGCAAGAGTCGCCATTGACTTTTCTTTTATCCAAAAGGAAAGGCCGAAAAGAACATGAAAGACCTTTAGAGATGTTTTCTTGAGTTCGGGGGGTAGGTTATGAAAAGGGAAGGTATTAACACCCTTTTCATCTGTAGTTATCTACAGGCTCTTAGTTTCTTTCTAGATCACTTGCTTTTGTTTGAAAGTGTGCTTGTGATGTGGGTTTTGAAAGTATTTTTGAAAAAATGTCTTTGTAATGGTTCTCGTTTCTATAAGAACGTGTACAAAAGTGTTATTTCAAAAATAGTTCAAAGAGGTGTTTGTGGAATGTGTTTTTGAAAGTGATTTTGAAAAGGGTTTTCTTTGTAATGGCTCTCATTTCTATAAAAATGCGTACAAAGTGTTTGTCTTTAGAAAATGTTTCAAATGAGTGTGTTGGTGTATAAAATGTTTTTGTTGTGAGCAAGCGAGCAACTAGGAGCGAATCTACCTACTCAAAAAGGTCTTAAATGTTCTTTTCCTCCTCCTTTATATGTTACCATATTACCATTGTTTTGGTAAGAAGCCCCGTCGTTGGATGTGAGGGGACGGGTGTGGGATATTTGTATAGTCATAGAAGGTAACCCATGGGACGTTTTAGCAATGTCATTTAGGGGCTAAATCGTTTATCGAAGGCAACATTGAGGGTCATCGAGGGACTACAATCTTTATCGAAGGTCTTTGCTAAAACGCCCATGTTCGAGGGACATGACTATTTTTCTGAGGCACCAAGTGAGATTACCCTAAGGGTGCACGTGTGAATAGTGTGTTTGATTTCATGCATTTAGTCTGATTTTTGGGTTGTCTGTTTGTTGTTTTTATCTTGCCATATACACCTAATTACTAGCAGTATATGAAAACAATAAAATGTGGAAAGCTAATGTCCTACCCTATTACATCATTAAGGGGATGGGGTGTACAAATTTACAATGGGGATTGCGAGAAATTAAAGTCCTGGTTATCTATTACAACCTGTTGTACCCCAAAATTTGCCCTCCCATATTCTCCAAGATTTGTCAAGTCAAGGTCACAAAATTCCCCAAGGGTTATGCAGTTCAACTGTCTCCTATACAGTCAAAACTAGGATTTGGATTCTGATCAAGAAAAGGAAGTTTTCAAAGGCCCAATCAAGTCTCATATGCCTACAAAGATGGTCAAGTGTCTTCATATCAAGTTTCAAGGCATTCAGCTCAAAATTGCACAGTCAAAACCCTAGATTGCACTACAGTCAACTGTAGGGGCAAAATGGTCATTTGACAGTCAAAAGTTCAAATTTTTGGTCAACATATCATTTTGAAGCCACAAACATCATTTGATCAATGCTTGATCATGATTCTCAAAATTTGGCTCAGAAATCATCAAAGATGCAAAAGTTGCTATATTTGGACAGCTGAAAAAGTCAACTGAAATTGACCAGGGCATAACTTTCACATGGATTATCAGAAAAATCCCATCCAAAGCTCATTGTGAAGAGAAAGATATTTCCTACAACTCATCTTCATACTTCAAGTCCAAGAAATGCTCTCACAAAAAGTTATCAATTTCAACATTATAGGTCATTTTCAAAAGTCAACAAAAAGTGACTTTAAGTCAAAAGCCATAACTTGAGATTGGTAAATCAAAATGACATGGGACCAAAGGCATTGGTTAAAGGGCTCAAAGACCTTTCCAAATTGTCCAAGAACATGTGAAAAGCTTTAAAATTGAGCAAGTTATGCCTTGTGGAAGTTGGGAAATTTTTGGGAATTTTGAAAAGTCAACAATGGTTCAAATGATCCAAAAATGCAAATGGGCCCATTTTTCTTCCAAGTTTCTTCATGCCAAGCCTATGCACGACCACTAGGCCCAAAGGGAAGTATTCTCTCATTTTTTAATTATTTATTTGAATTTATACTAATATTAATTCATTTAAATTAATTAAATACATGAAAAATATCAAACTTGACCTAAAAAAAATCTTTTCATGCATGTTTATTCTCAATATCACGTGCATATCCCAATTAGGCAAGTTTTGATGAGATTTGAGCATGATTGAACCAAAAACCATGAAAAAAAGATATGAAAAAATCTTGAAAAATCAATTTGCAAAAACCATTGAATGAAGAAGATTTGATTGATATTTTTGACCTAAAAGCCTCTATACATACTCAGAATCATAACCCTAATGGCCTTACACTGCAAGCTGCGCCCCAAGAACCCTTTGCAAATTGAAATTTTTCCATAAAACACAAACACTGAAAACCAGTTTCTAGGTCGATTCAAGCTCCAATTCTTGTCCTATCATCATCCTGAGACATCATTGAACGATTCTCAATCACTAACATCAACCAAAACGCCCTGAATTGGTACCCCTAAGTCCAACTGTACCTCAAAAATTCTGAAATCGTATAGCATGATTCAAGCATATTTTTGCATTTTTATTTATGTATTCATATTCATAATGATGTTTCTAAGCTGACCAATGTGTTTGATTGCATTTTTGTGCCATATATATGAATCTGCCATGCGAGAATTCTAGGGTTGCAGGTTTCTGAAATTAGGGCTTTTGCGTAGAGGAAAAATTAGGACTCATGAATGCCATGGTTGGATTCAGTACCTCAAGACGAAGATATCTTGACCCTCGCGCCTAATTTATGTTTGGAAATAGGCTAATCGTTATTTTCTTGTAGCTAGCTTAAGGAAACGCAACGAAAACCGTTGCCTTATATGCTTTGTTACAGGGGACGCGAAGACGAAGGTATCGTGGCAAGGCGTGATTCGTCTATTTGAAATTGCGCGCGTTTTAACCATCGCGCATTGGTTTTGATTTTTGTTGTTTATTAACCATAATATATTAAACGAAATGCAGTAGCTCAGTTGGTAACACGTGACATGGCTAATCCTCAAGACCTGGGTTCAAGTCCCAGGTCTGGCAATTTCCATAATATTTTTCAACGCAGGTTCCTATGCAACGCTGGCGTTAGGGACTACCATGTTCCATCCAAATCAGGCCATACACGCGTCTAACACGTACAGATCAAGGGCTACAGAACCAAGGAACACCTACGCCTAGTCAACGTGTCACACACGATCCAGAAAGTCAACAAATTCTGAATATTAATGGGCCAAAATTCCAGGCCTGAACCTCCTAAATTGGGGTTACCCCCCCTGGTTTGCATTTTTCTATTTTTCTCCTTATATTTTATTTTTGCTATTTCATTTATTTTCTTTGTTTTAACATAATTAATTTATTTTCACAAAAATATAAAAACATTAAAAATACAGAAAAGACAAAAAATATAATTAATTTTGATTACTTTCATAAATAAATTAGAATGTAAATTATTTAGTTTAATTAGGTTTTAATTTTAATTCTTTTTCATAATAAAAATCCAAAAATGTAGAATTAGGTTAATTGATAATTTTTATATCTTTTTAATTTTTCCTTCTTTCTCACAATATTATTTATTTATTATTTTATTTTTATGATTAAAAATTGTACATAAATAATTTAGGGTTTAATTTAGGTTTTAATTTAATTCTTTCATAATAAATAAAGAAAACATTAGAATTAGGGTTTAGATATCTTACTTTAATTATAATTAATCCTTTTTCTTATTTAATTTAAAAAATACAAAAATACCAAAAACATTCCTTTTAAATCTTTAATTTTAATTCCTCCTTAATTAATTCATTAACTTTAAATATTTTTGTAAAAGGGTCCAACGCCCATTGTTTCAATTATTTTCTTTCGCGCATTTACTTTATTGCTTATTATAATTTTGTATCTCTCCCAAAGCATTGTAATAATTTAAATTCTTCGCACTTTTATTGCTTTATTTATTTTCCGCTAAATCGGGTCCGGTTTAATTTTGGCGATGTGGACCCGCGCCTTTGTAATAGCCTTAGATTTATTTTTCCGCAAACTTATAACTGTTAAATATGCATGCAAGAATGAATGGTCCTAATTAAAATCAAGCGTAGAACACAACAAACATGACAAGACAAATAACTGAAACATGACACACAAATCGCACACACCACCCCTAGGGTACGCCTCACTGTTGCCTTTCGAAAGGTGGTCGTCGAGTAGATGACGTCTTAGTAAGTCCTCATGATCCGGGAACCTGGCATGAGGGTAGCTTCTAAGGTGTCTTCCCATTGCTCTGGTGATCACCATGTCCCGAACATCGAATTGACCCGAATACCTCCAACGGTGGTGCTACCTACCTCTCAATGGTGGGATGACACTACTTTAAAGGACTTTTACACAGACGAATTCCTTAGGGTAGGTAGGTTCTCAAGGATACTTGCTCTAATCTCAAAACAAACTCAAAAAGACTTTTCACACTGACACTTTTCAAAAGCTTTCAAAGCAAATTTTTCAAACACTCTGACGTACGAGTCGAACTGGAATTTTTCAAAGAAACTTTTTTAAACCCACATTGAAAAGCAAACAAACATTTTGAAAACACATTGAGCAAGTATCTAAGAGCCCATGGATAACCATGGATAGAAAGGGTGCTAACACCTTCCCTTTCTATAACCTACCTCCCGAACCGAGAGCAATCTCTTTAAGGAATTTTTCTGTGCTTTTGTCCTTTCCATTTGGAGAAAATAAAAGACGGTGGCGACTCTTGCTTCCGCGACATTTCGCGAACCAGCGTTAAACAGTCAGTTCCAGATCCACCGATCACAGAACTGGCGACTCTGCTGGGGACCTAAACTTAAAGTGAGGTGTACCTTAGGGCTAGCTTATAACTGTGTTTTCAATTGCTTTCCTTGTTTGCTTTAAATTGTGGGACTGTCTTGGGAGTTCTATAGATCCTAAACCCGGATCTGGGGGATACCCTTCTTAGAAAGTAGCAACAAGGCTGTGAGGGAACTGTGCGGGGTATACCGACATGGTTGAAACAGTCTGTTACGTTGATGTGGCACTTTGGTGTGTACCGGTAACCCTTGAGTTCAGTCAAGGAGAGTACGGGGTCTCCGCGTGGTGTCGTGAAGCATCAACAGACCTTAGGAACCTTAATTGAACTATCTTGGCCTCTTTAGGGTAGTGAGATAACTGACTTTGGTACAGTCCGAGGTTGGTTGATACTCGATACTACGCTCAATTGAGGGTTGCTTTCCTGGAATATTTCGGTCGCCAGTTCAGTGGCTAAATCGAAACGATGAACAATGAAAGCAATCCCGTGATATTGGGAACCTTAGAACCCGGTTACTTTGATTAGGACAGGTTGAACCCACCAACTTCAAGAGGGTACTACCCAGACCCCATGCTGGCCTTAAACCTTAAGGGCTTGTCTTGTGTGCCTTGTGTGCCTTACATGTTTGTCTTTGTAAATATCTGTGGTGTGTTTAATCATAGCATCATGACATCATCCAGCATCATATGCATTGACTAACCATTTCAGGGGTTCGGATTTTCATCTTTGTTCTTGTTTTGTAGGACATGGAAACTGTTCGTAGAAAGACAATTCAGGTCAATCTTGTAAGGATCCCTCCTCAGCTTAAGGAGCTTATATCCAGGATTCAAGAGAACTCTTCATTCAGTGAAAGGCATGGAAGCCTCATCAGCTTGGTCAACACCAACATCGAGGAAGATATGATAAAGGTCCTATTCCAGTTCTTTGACCCTCTGCATCACTGCTTTACCTTCTTGGACTATCAGTTGGTACCTACATTGGAGGAGTTCTCCCGGCTCCTGAAGATCCCTATCCTTGATCAGCTACCCTTCAGCGGTACAGAAAGGGAACCTAAGCTTGAAGAGATTGCTAAAGCCTTGCACCTACAGTCATCTGACCTCAAGGGACATTGGGAAGTCAGAAGTGGTATCAAAGGGTTCTTAGCCAGGTTTCTGTTTGAGAAAGCTCTTGAATGTTGGAACTCCCTTGACTTACAAGCTTTTGAAGAGGTTGTGGCCCTCCTTGTTTATGGTTTGGTGTTGTTCCCTAACCCAGATCAGCTCATTGATATCAGTGCCGTTCAGATCTTCATGTCCAGGAATCCCATACCTACGTTGCTGGGGGACATCCTTCACTCATGTTACACTCGAACCATGAGAAAAAGAGGTGTCCTTATGTGTTGCACTCCTCTCCTGGGAAGGTGGTTTATTTCGCACCTTCCCCAATCAGTCCTGAAGAATGAGCGGGGTTTGAGATGGTCACAACGGTTGATGACTCTTACACATGCAGATATACATTGGTGTCCTAGATCCAGAGGAGATGACACTATCATTGATCGTTGTGGGGAGTACCCTAATGTTCCTTTACTTGGAATCAGAGGAGGTATTACTTATAGCCCATGCCTGGCTTGGAGACAGTTTGGTTATGCTCGGAGGGACGGTCCCCATGACATGTTAATTCCCGACATAGTTTTTGACTTCGACAATGATACTCAAGGACTTCGTCAGAGATTTATCAGAGCCTGGAGGAGGCCCAGTAGGATAGACAGCAAAACACTGGGGCACAGGAACTCCATCCCTTTGGAGCCTTATCTCAATTGGGTACGCGCCCGCTCCCAGAAGTTAGTGATGCCTTATCCTCACATGCTTCCAGTAATCAAAGAGCCTGTCTTGGAAGGGGAAGTGTCTCATGTTATTCAGCACCCTGATATGCCCACATCCTGGGAAGAGATGCAGAAGAGCTGGATCCAGCTTAAGGAAGAGCGGAATTCTCTTGAGACTAGTCTGCATGCCAGTGAAAAGAAGGTCTTGGAGCTCACCCGTCTGTTACATGAGGAGAGGAACCTCAACACCTACATAGCTCCGAAGAGGATGCGCAGTGTATTTTGGGATTGACTTGATTTTTGTACTTTTGCCCATGAGGCCTTGATGTATTAAACGATGATTTCTTTAATGATAACGTGTGTTCTTCTCTTGTCTACAACAAATTTGAACTTTCGAACCCTTGAATGCATTGCATACGCATTTCATACATCATGTGCATAGCAGGTTTTTCCCCTTTTCAGGTTGCTTACAGTTCTTCGCTGTTTATTTCAGCATCATGAATCCCGGATCTGAATCAACAGAGACTTCAATCAAGGCTCTCCAGGCGCAGAATGCGCAGTTTCAAGAACTAATCATGGGTCTAGCTAAAGGCCAAGAAGAACTGAAGACTATGCTCCTGAAGAAGGAGAAGAAGAAGAAGAGAAGAACTGTTCTGTTCAACTCAGGCCGAAGGTTGGGTAATACTCTGCAGCATGAAGAGGCTGGTTCTTCTGTTGGCAGGAGTCCTTCTCAGGCAGAAGTAAAGGTTCCTACTCCAGTGGTCTCCGACAACGAGACAGATTTTGATGAGGAACAGTACCCTCCTGCAGATGACAGGTACAAACAACTGGAAGACAGGTTGAAGGCTATGGAGGTGCAACAGGCACCTGGGCTGGATTTCGGAGATCTGGGTTTGTCGACTGGTGTGATTATCCCACATAAATTCAAAGCACCATCCTTCTCAAAGTATGACGGGGCGTCTTGTCCCAAGCTGCACTTAAGGTCCTATGTTCGGAAAATTCAGCCGTACTCTGCGGACAAGAATCTATGGATCCACTTCTTCCAGGAGAGTCTTTCAGGGACTCATCTCGAATGGTTCTATCAGCTGGATGGGACCAAAGTTCGTAACTGGGAGGAGCTGGCTACTGCTTTCTACAAGCAGTATCAGTATAATGCCGACCTTGCCCCTACACGTACCCAACTCCAGGGTATGGCGTTAGGCGCAAGCGAAGGTTTTAAGGAGTACGCTCAGAAGTGGAGAGACCTGGCTGGCAGGGTGCAGCCACCATTGACTGATCGGGAGCTGGTGGACATGTTCTTAGGGACCCTATCTGGGCCATTCTTCAACCATCTCATTGGGAATTCTTCTGCTGGTTTCACTGATTTGATCTTGACTGGAGAAAGGATTGAAGCTGGGCTGAAATCTGGGAAGATTGCAAAGGCTGCATCATCTAGTTCAGAAAAGAAACCGTTTAAAAAGGAGTCTAGTGCAGTGTATGGTTCTAGGAGATCAGAGAGAAATGAACACCGCCAATCTGTCAGTGCGGTAATGATTGCTAAGCCTGCTGCCGCTCCCCGGCCAAACAATTCGCAGAAAGCCGAAAGACCCCGGAGGGAATTCACCCGCTTAGGCATGACTTTGTCGCAGATCCTGCCACAGTTGCTCGCAACTAATTTAGTGACTGTCAGGGAGGCGCCGAAGTTTCCAAATACTGCATCCCCCAAGTACAACCCAAATGCTCGTTGTGCTTACCATTCAGAAAGCCCGGGGCACTCTACCGATGACTGTTGGGCACTAAAGAACAAGCTGCAGGACCTCATTGACGCTAAGGAGGTACAGTTTGAGGCACCTGACAAGCCTAATGTGGTGACAGCTCCCCTGCCTGCTCATGGAGTTAATGCTATTGGTGATGAAGAGGAAGTTGATGAAACTGAGTTCGATAGCTGGATCTACCCGGCTGCTGATGGTGGACTCAACAATTGGAGCGCGAAGGACAATCTCCCTGTTTCTTTTGTTACTAAGTAATAAATCTCCTTGTTTTGTTATTTTGTAATAAACAATGATAAACTCTATGGCCCGGTGTCTTACCCGAGGCACCGTGGTTCTATTTGTGAGGGCATACAAACTGTCATTTTATACATCATGAATGAAAATCTTGGACGTACTTTTCGCATCGCAAATATTGTGTTCCTTTTCTGTCTTTCTTTTCCTTTACATAAATTTTCAAAACAGCTGTATTTACACACACACTCACTCATACAGGTTCCAATCCACTCTGGATCTCGCTGATAACAGCTCTGCTAATGCCAATTATGACTTCGAAAATCCGATCAACTTAGCCGAAGACGAAGGTGAAGATGATTGCGAAGTGCCTGGCGAGCTTGCAAGACTGTTACTTCAGGAAGAGAGGGCAATTCAACCCCATGAAGAGCCAGTGGAAACCATAAACCTGGGTACCGAGGCAGACAGAAAAGAGGTAAAGATTGGTGCCAACCTAGAGCTCAGCGTGAAGCAACGGTTAACCAAGATGTTACACGACTATATGGAGATCTTTGCCTGGTCCTACGAAGACATGCCAGGGTTGGATACCGATATTGTTGTCCATCATTTGCCGACTAGGGAAGACTGCCCCCCAGTTAAACAAAAGGTCCGTCGGATGCGTCCAGAGATGTCCGAGAAGATTAAAGCCGAAGTCATGAAACAGTTTGATGCCGGTTTCCTTGCAGTGACTTCTTACCCTCAGTGGGTTGCTAATGTGGTGCCGGTACCTAAAAAGGACGGTAAGGTCAGAATGTGTGTTGATTATAGGGATCTGAACAGGGCCAGCCCCAAGGATGACTTCCCCTTACCTCACATTGATGTCCTTGTTGATAATACAGCTCAGCACAAGGTATTCTCTTTCATGGATGGCTTTTCAGGCTACAATCAGATCAAGATGGCACCTGAAGACATGGAAAAGACTACATTCGTTACTCAGTGGGGCACCTTCTGTTACAAGGTCATGCCGTTCGGATTAAAGAACGCTGGGGCAACCTACCAACGTGCCATGGTTGCCTTATTTCATGATATGATCCATCATGAGATCGAAGTGTATGTGGACGACATGATCGCTAGGTCCCAGACCGAGGAAGAGCACCTAGATCATCTGCAGAAGTTGTTTGACCGGTTGAAACTGTATAAGCTGAGATTGAACCCGAACAAAGTGCACCTTCGGGGTAAGATCTGGGAAGTTGCTAGGCTTCGTGGTCAGTGATAAAGGTATTCAAGTGGACCCTGCCAAGGTCAAAGCTATTCAAGAGATGCCAGTTCCTAAGACAGAGAAGGAAGTCAGAGGCTTTTTAGGACGCCTGAATTATATTGCTCGATTCATCTCTCATCTGACAGCTACCTGTGAGCCAATCTTCAAGCTGCTGAAGAAAGATCAGGTAGTGCGTTGGAACGATGAATGTCAGGCTGCCTTCGACAGAATCAAAGATTATCTCCAAGAACCACCTATCCTTATGCCACCGGTTGAAGGGAGACCTCTGATCCTATACCTGACAGTGCTAGACAACTCAATGGGGTGTGTGCTGGGGCAGCATGACGAGTCTGGCCGAAAAGAGCATGCCATTTATTACCTTAGCAAAAATTTTACCGACTGTGAGACCCGATACTCACTGCTTGAGAAAACTTGCTGCGCTTTGGTATGGTCTGCTCGCCGGCTGAGACAGTATATGCTGACTCACACTACCTTGTTGATCTCAAAAATGGATCCGATAAAGTACATATTCGAAAAGCCTGCTCTGTCTGGGAGAATTGCAAGATGGCAAATGATCTTGACGGAATACGACATTCAGTATACAACCCAGAAAGCCATCAAGGGAAGTGTACTGGCAGACCACTTAGCTCATCAAGCTGTAGATGATTACCAATCAATGAACTTCGAATTTCTGGATGAAAGCATCATGATTGTAACTGACTGTGAAGTACCTGGACCGGATGAAGGACCTGAACCAGGATCCCGATGGTCTATGCACTTTGACGGAGCTTCCAATGCTTTGGGAAATGGTATCGGCGCCATAATCATATCTCCACAAGGTACTCATACTCCACTCACTGCCCGGCTGTGTTTCAACTGTACCAATAACATGGCGGAGTATGAGGCGTGCATCATGGGTCTTCAAGCTGCGATCGACCTAAGGATCAAATTTCTAAGTGTTTTCGGAGATTCCGCTCTTGTGATCAATCAGATCAACGGAGAGTGGGATACGAAACATCCAAACTTGATTCCTTACAGAGAATGTGTGTTGACCCTGATTCCTCACTTCACAGAGATAACCTTTGAACACTTTCCAAGAGAAGAGAATCAGTTAGCGGACGCGTTAGCTACAATGTCTTCAATGTTCAAGGTCAAATGGGATAATGAAGCTCCCCGGATCACCATCTGGAAACTGGACGAACCGACATACTGTTGTGATCTCGAAACTGAATTGGTAACTGAGAAGCCTTGGTACCACGAAGTGAAGAGATATCTGGAAGCTCAGGAATACCCTGAAGGTGCCTCTATCAACGATAAGAAATTCCTGAGGAGGTTCGCAGCAAAATTCTTCCTAAGCAACGGCATCTTGTACAAGCGAAACCATGATTCAACCTTACTGCGTTGTGTGGATAAAATTGAAGCAGAAAGAATCATGGAAGAGCTACATGAAGGGACCTTTGGTACGCATTCCAGTGGGCATACTATGGCTAAGAAAATCCTACGGGCAGGATATTACTGGTCCACCATGGAAGCCGACTGCTACCAACACTCCAGGACATGCCACAAGTGCCAGATCTATGCAGATAAGGTGCATGTTCCTCCGGTTCCCCTGAATGTTCTGACTGCGCCTTGGCCGTTTGCAATGTGGGGCATAGACATGATCGGCGAGATCAAACCTACGGCATCTAATGGACATCGCTTCATCCTAGTGGCGATTGACTATTTTACGAAGTGGGTTGAGGCAGCATCCTATGCTACAGTAACTAAGACTGTTGTGGCACGGTTCATTCGGCACAATCTGATCTGCCGGTACGGCGTCCCTGAGCGGATTATTACGGACAACGGTACCAATCTAAACAATAAGATGATTGTTGAGCTCTGCGAACAGTTCAAGATACAGCACCACAATTCTTCTCCTTACAGACCGAAGATGAATGGGGCTGTAGAAGCAGCTAACAAGAACATCAAGAAGATCGTGCAGAAAATGACAGTAACCTATAAAGATTGGCACGAGATGTTACCGTTCGCTCTGCATGGGTACCGTACCTCAGCTAGGACGTCAACCGGGGCAACTCCTTTCTCTCTGGTTTATGGCATGGAGGCAGTCTTGCCAATCGAAGTGCAAATTCCCTCTCTCCGGATAATGAAGGATGCAAATCTGAACGAAGATGATTGGATCCAGACACGACTTGACCAACTCAACCTCATTGACGAAAAGAGACTTGCTGCTATCTGTCATGGTCAGACGTATCAGAAACGAATGATCAGGGCATTTAACAAAAAGGTCAGACCACAGGAATATCAAGTTGGGGATCTGGTTATCAAGAGAATCATCCTTCCTCAGAGTGATCCAAGGGGCAAATGGACCCCTACGTACGAAGGGCCATTTGTGGTTAAGCATGTGTTCTCAGGAGGAGCAATGATCTTAACCAATATGGATGGTGACGACCTTCCTCACCCCGCCAATGCAGACATAGTTAAAAAATACTACGCATGAAAAAAAGACCCGCTAGGCTGACATGCCTAGGCAAAAATTAGGGCTTCCCGTCGAACCAAAAGGGTTCGGGCAAAATGAAGGGATGAAAATGAAAAAATATGTACACCCGGCAAGTCGAAAACCTGAAAAGGCGGCTTGGGCAAAAATGGGTATCCCGGTGGATCGAAAACCCGAAAGGGCGGTCCAGGCAAAAATTAGGGATAAAGCGTAAAACTATGTCTCATTGGATCACTTTGCATCCAGAATCCGGTATCTGCATCAAGCTCAAACGGCATCGATCGGTCAGCTTCACCTTCAACCAAGGTCATCAAGTGATGAGACGCTCGGAGTTATAAAGGCAACAGCAGAGTTGAAACCCAGTGGATCATTCATCTTTCACACAGCTGTTTTATTTTCTTTTGTACAAAACTTGTATAAACTCTTTTGATCGGCGGCGTACCTCTTACTAGGACGTCTGTCTCTTGTACACAAAACGCCTATTTTCAGGCCATTCAAAATCAATACAAATATATTTTCAGTTAAACGTGCCAAGTGTTTTTCTTTTTTCTGTTTTGTTTTGCGAAGAACGTCCAAGATTCAATTTGTGATGTATGCATTGACAATAATTTGCTAACTCATAAATATTTGCATACGAAACAAAGGAATTAATTGCAGGTGACACTAGAAACAGGGGCAATAAAGAGTTGTCTAAACAATCCAGTTGTTCTATCCTCCAAGGTACCAAGGTAGGTTCAGCTAAAGAACGTGACCAGTATACCTGGATTCCCCAGAGAGTGGTTCAACAAAGCAATACACTCTTCTCCAAGCAAATCTCAAGGAAATTGAGTATCCTCCAGCAGATCTCAACCTTCCCCAGCAGCATATGTATTCTTAACAAGCATCCCCGGCAGTCTTGGCCTAAAGATTGTTCCCCGGCGGCGTACCAACATTCCGAGGAATCACCTTTTCCCCAGCATGGTTCAAACTTCCCCAGAAGAATCCAATCCAGCTTCACCAGCAAAGTTGGAACTCATATCCCCAAGCAGTAAGCTTATCCCCAGTAGATTCTGGAAGCTTATCCCCTCGCAGAGCACGAACGCGTCGTCCGGCTTGATTTAAAGAGTTATTTCCTTAACAGGATATAACTGGGTTATCCTCAGCCAAAAGCCATGGAAAGAGCGTCGTCGACAAAGTCTTTTTACCCCAGCGAAGTCCTTCAACACTTCCAACAACAAGGGTATCCTCAGCAAGTTACTATCAACATTTAGCAAAGCATCCCTATCCCCACAGAGTATTGATTCCCAGCATAGTCGCTAGAGTATCCTTTCTCCCTGCAGACTCTTCATTTGCCAAGTTTATTCCTCAACGGAGTTATCTTCTCCTACCGGTATTCTTGCAGTTATCATCCCCAGCGGAAGCAAAATCTATTCTCCAACGTCAGCCCAGGATACAACTTCCCGGCACCCGTCAAGGATTCACTTTCCTAGACGAAAACATACATAACACGTCATATACATCATTATAGCATGCATAACACACTGCATCATACAAGTCTCCTTTATGTTGAGAACATCATTGCTTGATCCATATCATGCATCGTATATGACTGACCTTTACCTTTCAGGAAAGATGCAGTTGAAATTCTCAATCATGTTTCAAGACCTAGACCGGTTCAGTTAAATCGACCCTAAGATTTTCCTGATTCTTATCCAGTCCAAGGCCTTCTCTGGTTCAGTCAGATCGACCCTAAGATCTCCCTGATACTTATCCAGTTGAAGATGTTTCAAGACCTAGACCGGTTCAGTTAAATCGACCCTAAGATTTTCCTGATTCTTATCCAGTCAAAGGCCTTCTCTTGGTTCAGTCAGATCGACCCTAAGATCTCCCTGATACTTATCCAGTTGAAGATGTTTCAAGACCTAGACCGGTTCAGTTAAATCGACCCTAAGATTTTCCTGATTCTTATCCAGTCAAAGGCCTTCTCTTGGTTCAGTCAGATCGACCCTAAGATCTCCCTGATGCTTATCCAGTTGAAGATAGTTCAAGACCTAGACCGGTTCAGTTAAATCGACCCTAAGATTTTCCTGATTCTTACCCAGTCCAAGGCCTTCTCTGGTTCAGTCAGATCGACCCTAAGATCTCCCTGATGCTTATCCAGTTGAAGATGTTTCAAGACCTAGACCGGTTCAGTTAAATCGACCCTAAGATTTTCCTGATGCTTATCCAGTCAAAGGCCTCTCTGGTTCAGTCAGATCGACCCTAAGATCTCCCTGATTCTTGCCCCAGTAGAAGACACCCAAGATTTTGCTCAACGAGCGTTGTTGAAGGTTAAAATCGCCCAAGGTTCTCTTACCATTCATGCTAAGGTAGTAACCATCCCTGGTTCTTTCATCAGCGTGTGAAGCTCCAGACTCAACTCCTGTAACCAGTCAGGACACATCTATACCCAGCATCTAAAATCAGCTCCTGCAACGTGTCAGGTACTCATTTTTTCTCTTTTGCAGGTATGCAGGTTCTCGCTAAGGAATCTCCTACGCGATCAACATCCCAATGGCATCTATAATCCCATCATCCTATTCATCAATCTCTAAATGGCATCTATAAGCCCATTCCACCATCACGCTACTATGTGAGCACAAATTTCTGGGCACTTTAGTGTTCAATCATCTTCTACCCTCGGATTACGAAAGGCACGTCCGCCAATCTGCATCCTCAGGTCTAAGAAGATTGAACAGGGGCAACTGTTGTACCCCAAAATTTGCCCTCCCATATTCTCCAAGATTTGTCAAGTCAAGGTCACAAAATTCCCCAAGGGTTATGCAGTTCAACTGTCTCCTATACAGTCAAAACTAGGATTTGGATTCTGATCAAGAAAAGGAAGTTTTCAAAGGCCCAATCAAGTCTCATATGCCTACAAAGATGGTCAAGTGTCTTCATATCAAGTTTCAAGGCATTCAGCTCAAAATTGCACAGTCAAAACCCTAGATTGCACTACAGTCAACTGTAGGGGCAAAATGGTCATTTGACAGTCAAAAGTTCAAATTTTTGGTCAACATATCATTTTGAAGCCACAAACATCATTTGATCAATGCTTGATCATGATTCTCAAAATTTGGCTCAGAAATCATCAAAGATGCAAAAGTTGCTATATTTGGACAGCTGAAAAAGTCAACTGAAATTGACCAGGGCATAACTTTCACATGGATTATCAGAAAAATCCCATCCAAAGCTCATTGTGAAGATAAAGATATTTCCTACAACTCATCTTCATACTTCAAGTCCAAGAAATGCTCTCACAAAAAGTTATCAATTTCAACATTATAGGTCATTTTCAAAAGTCAACAAAAAGTGACTTTAAGTCAAAGGCCATAACTTGATATTGGTAAATCAAAATGACATGGGACCAAAGGCATTGGTTAAAGGGCTCAAAGTCCTTTCCAAAATGTCCAAGAACATGTGAAAAGCTTTAAAATTGAGCAAGTTATGCCTTGTGGAAGTTGGGAAATTTTTGGGAATTTTGAAAAGTCAACAATGGTTCAAATGATCCAAAAATGCAAATGGGCCCATTTTTCTTCCAAGTTTCTTCATGCCAAGCCTATGCACGACCACTAGGCCCAAAGGGAAGTATTCTCTCATTTTTTAATTATTTATTTGAATTTATACTAATATTAATTCATTTAAATTAATTAAATACATGAAAAATATCAAACTTGACCTAAAAAAAATCTTTTCATGCATGTTTATTCTCAATATCACGTGCATATCCCAATTAGGCAAGTTTTGATGAGATTTGAGCATGATTGAACCAAAAACCATGAAAAAAAGATATGAAAAAATCTTGAAAAATCAATTTGCAAAAACCATTGAATGAAGAAGATTTGATTGATATTTTTGACCTAAAAGCCTCTATACATACTCAGAATCATACCCTAATGGCCTTATACTGCAAGCTGCGCCCCAAGAACCCTTTGCAAATTGAAATTTTTCCATAAAACACAAACACTGAAAACCAGTTTCTAGGTCGATTCAAGCTCCAATTCTTGTCCTATCATCATCCTGAGACATCATTGAACGATTCTCAATCACTAACATCAACCAAAACGCCCTGAATTGGTACCCCTAAGTCCAACTGTACCTCAAAAATTCTGAAATCGTATAGCATGATTCAAGCATATTTTTGCATTTTTATTTATGTATTCATATTCATAATGATGTTTCTAAGCTGACCAATGCGTTTGATTGCATTTTTGTGCCATATATATGAATCTGCCATGCGAGAATTCTAGGGTTGCAGGTTTCTGAAATTAGGGCTTTTGCGTAGAGGAAAAATTAGGACTCATGAATGCCATGGTTGGATTCAGTACCTCAAGACGAAGATATCTTGACCCTCGCGCCTAATTTATGTTTGGAAATAGGCTAATCGTTATTTTCTTGTAGCTAGCTTAAGGAAACGCAACGAAAACCATTGCCTTATATGCTTTGTTACAGGGGACGCGAAGACGAAGGTATCGTGGCAAGGCGTGATTCGTCTATTTGAAATTGCGCGCGTTTTAACCATCGCGCATTGGTTTTGATTTTTGTTGTTTATTAACCATAATATATTAAACGAAATGCAGTAGCTCAGTTGGTAACACGTGACATGGCTAATCCTCAAGACCTGGGTTCAAGTCCCAGGTCTGGCAATTTCCATAATATTTTTCAACGCAGGTTCCTATGCAACGCTGGCGTTAGGGACTACCATGTTCCATCCAAATCAGGCCATACACGCGTCTAACACGTACAGATCAAGGGCTACAGAACCAAGGAACACCTACGCCTAGTCAACGTGTCACACACGATCCAGAAAGTCAACAAATTCTGAATATTAATGGGCCAAAATTCCAGGCCTGAACCTCCTAAATTGGGGTTACCCCCCCTGGTTTGCATTTTTCTATTTTTCTCCTTATATTTTATTTTTGCTATTTCATTTATTTTCTTTGTTTTAACATAATTAATTTATTTTCACAAAAATATAAAAACATTAAAAATACAGAAAAGACAAAAAATATAATTAATTTTGATTACTTTCATAAATAAATTAGAATGTAAATTATTTAGTTTAATTAGGTTTTAATTTTAATTCTTTTTCATAATAAAAATCCAAAAATGTAGAATTAGGTTAATTGATAATTTTTATATCTTTTTAATTTTTCCTTCTTTCTCACAATATTATTTATTTATTATTTTATTTTTATGATTAAAAATTGTACATAAATAATTTAGGGTTTAATTTAGGTTTTAATTTAATTCTTTCATAATAAATAAAGAAAACATTAGAATTAGGGTTTAGATATCTTACTTTAATTATAATTAATCCTTTTTCTTATTTAATTTAAAAAATACAAAAATACCAAAAACATTCCTTTTAAATCTTTAATTTTAATTCCTCCTTAATTAATTCATTAACTTTAAATATTTTTGTAAAAGGGTCCAACGCCCATTGTTTCAATTATTTTCTTTCGCGCATTTACTTTATTGCTTATTATAATTTTGTATCTCTCCCAAAGCATTGTAATAATTTAAATTCTTCGCACTTTTATTGCTTTATTTATTTTCCGCTAAATCGGGTCCGGTTTAATTTTGGCGATGTGGACCCGCGCCTTTGTAATAGCCTTAGATTTATTTTTCCGCAAACTTATAACTGTTAAATATGCATGCAAGAATGAATGGTCCTAATTAAAATCAAGCGTAGAACACAACAAACATGACAAGACAAATAACTGAAACATGACACACAAATCGCACACACCACCCCTAGGGTACGCCTCACTGTTGCCTTTCGAAAGGTGGTCGTCGAGTAGATGACGTCTTAGTAAGTCCTCATGATCCGGGAACCTGGCATGAGGGTAGCTTCTAAGGTGTCTTCCCATTGCTCTGGTGATCACCATGTCCCGAACATCGAATTGACCCGAATACCTCCAACGGTGGTGCTACCTACCTCTCAATGGTGGGATGGCACTACTTTAAAGGACTTTTACACAGACGAATTCCTTAGGGTAGGTAGGTTCTCAAGGATACTTGCTCTAATCTCAAAACAAACTCAAAAAGACTTTTCACACTGACACTTTTCAAAAGCTTTCAAAGCAAATTTTTCAAACACTCTGACGTACGAGTCGAACTGGAATTTTTCAAAGAAACTTTTTTAAACCCACATTGAAAAGCAAACAAACATTTTGAAAACACATTGAGCAAGTATCTAAGAGCCCATGGATAACCATGGATAGAAAGGGTGCTAACACCTTCCCTTTCTATAACCTACCTCCCGAACCGAGAGCAATCTCTTTAAGGAATTTTTCTGTGCTTTTGTCCTTTCCATTTGGAGAAAATAAAAGACGGTGGCGACTCTTGCTTCCGCGACATTTCGCGAACCAGCGTTAAACAGTCAGTTCCAGATCCACCGATCACACAACCATATTGAAATAATGTACAAGATATGTAAAATGGACTAGTTTTGTTTTTATTAAAAGAAATAAGTTTGCTTAAGAAAACATTTTCGATCTTTGAATTTTTGAGTTTTAAAAGGGATAAAATAAAGTATGTAAATATAAAATGTTTTTGGTGTTTTTGGTTATTAAAAGCTAAAATAAGATAAATAAGAAAAAAAAAAGGAGTCTGAATCAACACATTGTTAAAGCGAGAAGGGACAGAAGTTCTGACTCTGATACGCTGCAAGAGAGAAAATGTTAGTAGGAAAGTAAAAGGTCAGAAGTTCTGGGTCTGAGTACACCAACTTCTGAGGTTGCTGGGAACAAAGGAAAATCTAAACGTTTTGATTGCTAAGGGAGTCTTGGAACCCTGGTACATCTGGGAATCTAGAAGATCTAATGTCACTGGCAGATCAGAAGTTCTGGCTATTTGAGAGAGTGAGGTGATAATGTTATTGGGTAAGGTTGTCTAGAAGTTCTGATTTAGGAATATTGTCTGACAGATAAATAGGTGAAAATGTCTGAGTAAACCTAAAATAAGATGCTTCTGGGACTAGAACCCAGGACCCCTAGCACTAATGTCTTATGCGCACACACTGTCTGACACTGGGGTGGTTGTACATTTGGTATTATAAGCAAAAGCATAAACATGTATTACAAAGTAAACTCTGATGATAAATTCCATCTCTTTCTTTAAGCTAATTAGAACATTTGCAACTTAGTCATTTCTTAACAGAACAGAAAACACAAACACGACAATTATGGTAGGTTTCTATCATGGTTTCAAAAACATAAAAAAATGTCAAGACTCTAAACCATAAACAAGCATGTATCTGCTAATCCTAGTTTCCTTAAGAAATTATGAACTGATGTTCTCCCTACTTAGGCAGACAAATACATGAAACCTCAGAATATGTACAACATTAGAATTAGGATGTCTACATTGTATTTTGGACATGCAAGTTTAACAATGCCTAAGTGATATGATGAGAGTCAGCAAAAGCTTACCTTGCAGTTGGAGAAGGTCTTGTGAACTAGAGCCTAGTTATGACTTCTTGTAATGTTCTGATCAGCTTCCTCACATGCTCAACAGACTGGAACAACCTTTAACTTGGGTTATGAATGGCTGGAAAATTCTGGAACAGCCAAGAAGCAAAGTTCTGACTTTTTGAGGTGGAGATTTGATGGAGAATGTGTTACAGTCTGAAACAGAAGTTAGGATGGCTCCTAAATGTATACCAGAAGTTGTATGGATGGTTTAGTCAAGAAACACTTGAGGGAAACTGGAGTTTGAATGTAAGAATAAAAAACTAGCAGGTTTTGTATTTGTGCTTGCAGTTTCAGATTCCTGGAATTTTTAAAAAGGTTTCAAAGCTTTTTTCTTTTCAATTTTTTCACTCCCCTCCACCCCTTTCGCAATTGCAAATGAAGTTCAATTTATAGGCAAGAACTTTGTAGTTTAGAGAAGTCAAAAGTACCACCATCATGCTAGTGTGTTGGCTTGTTCTTGAAGCAAGTTAAACAAGTATGGTAGTTAGCAGTGTAGCGGTAGAAATGTTCAAGACTAAGCCATTGGATTGACTAGACTTTATACAAATCAAAATAAAATCGCCACCGCGCTTTATTGTTTCCAAAAGGAATGGGAAAAGAGCGAATAACCCAAAAAGGGGGAAAGATTCAAGGTAAGGGGGTTGGTTATGCAAAGGGAAGGTATTAGCACCCTAAACATCTACGGTACTCTGCATGAACCTCTTTGAAAAAATCTGTATATTTTGGCTATAAAAATGTGTTGTATATAAAATGAAAGGTGGAGGTGAGAAAAGAAATATTTTTTATGATTTTTGCACCCGCCGCGGTTGCGAACCTTTAGTGCCTACGTACCACCTTTCATGCAATAGGGGATCATGGTACACGTAGTTCCTCTTTTAAAAATTTAAAACACAAGTGTGTTGGTTAATTTTATGAGATAAGACATCATTGTCATTGTCCGTGTGGAAAACATACTTACTACCCACAAGCATGAGAAAGGAGAATTTGCATCATCTCAAAGTGGAGGATATGGCTTGGATTTCAAAATCAACAATGCCTCACTCACACCCAAGTGGAAAATATCTCACTTCACTAAATATTGTAGAAGTATAGTTGTTTGTATCACTACAAGGATTGACAAGAGTCTAATCTTTTGAGAAAAGTTTAAAGATAAAAGCCAAAGTGGCAAAATGGTTTGAAATGAGATTGATTGACTTTTAGTCTTATCACAAAAAATGTCAAGGTATTATTAAATTGATTGAAGTTTATTTATGAAAATGTTTTGAAGATGCATGGACATAAGTCCAGGTTTATTATGAAAATGTTTCAAGTTTCAAAACAAGAAGAGTTTTTTAAAAGGAGGGAGAAGATTTTCGAAATTAAAGAAGATGGGAGGAGATGAAGAGACTATCCTAAAGCATGAGGTAAAAGCTAGGGATAAGAACCATCTAACCAATAAGAAGCCAATATTTCACATCATGAGTCAATATAGAATTCTCATTCTTCGGATTGAAACCAAGCAAGCAAAGATACTAGACCTCTTGAGAGAACCAAACTTCAAGTGTGTTAAGTCTTTGCAAAAATTGGGCAGAGTAACGGTTGTATACGGATGAATTCTAGATTACAAACAAAGTATGCAATCACAATAACTTGCACACAAAACAAACAAACAACCCAATGTCTTGAGGCAAACCCCAAGAGCTCCAGACAAAATATCAAATAAAGTTACAAAGACTCCAAGATAGGCCAAGGTCTCTAATCCTAAGTCCAAGATGTCCAATGCTCCATAATGCCAAGGATAGTAACCAAATAGTCCAAGTATCATTAATGTTTTTTATGGTTCATGTTGATTATTAGGTGTCTTTAAAAGGAAAAGAAAAGCTCAAGTGAGAAAAATAAAAATGACATAAAAATAAATGCTCAAGTGAGCAAAATAAAAATGGCATAAGAATAAATGTTCAAGTGAGCAAAATAAAAATGGCATGAAATGTAAATGCTTAAATTAAACGGTATATAAAGCATAAAAAATAAAAGCATAAAGTAAAGTCAATTGTTAGAAATTAGTGGTTAGTTGGACGACCATCTTGAAACTTGCATTTGGAACTCATTAGAGGATTGGTAGAACCAAAGCCTCCACACAACAAGTTGCATTTGCTTTTTTGTCAAGTATATCATCCATTTTGGAATCCTCAAAAGTAACATGTAATGATCAACGATGTTTAAGTGATCCGCGTTGACCAAAGGTGTTGTAGATCCATTAGAGGATTGGTAGAACCAAAGCCTCCACACAATGAATCTCAAGGTTATTGGATCAAAGAGATCAAATTAACATACTTGGGCTTGAAATCATAAGTTTGGGCCACGAATGATCATTTATTTGAATCAGGACAAAATTTAGCGCTATGTTAAGCAATCGTAAGTGGACTTATGTAGAAGTCGCACCTATTTTGAGGCCGGTCAATAGAAATCTATGTACTTCATGTTTGGATAAATGATATAGAGATCACCATCCTTTAACATGTAGCACAATTAAAAGAGAGAAGGATAAGATGAAGAGGGAGGGGAATGATAAGCTAATTTGGATTACCATTTCAAAATTCTTTCATCTTTAAATTCAACCACTCCTCTAGATGGATTAAAGTACTAAACATATCATTAATCCAAAGCACAAAAAATGAATTAAATAATTCACTCTTAGGTAGATTTGAATTGATGAACATTTATCCAACTTCATCTACATCACAAAGTCCATTGAGTTTTAAAAAAATGGACATTTAAAATTGCAATCCAAACCAACAATCAAAGGAGTGAGCAGAAAAATATTTGAGTCAAAACAGCCCCAAAATAAGGCAGAAACAGTATTTTTGAGATCAAATTCTTGTGCCAACTTTTCATCAAACACCTTATAATCATGGATCCAATTGAGCATGAAAAATCCAGAAAATTTTGAGAAAATAGCACTAATGGAGTTGTAAAACAGTGCTCAAAGAATCAAAACCATAAATCCACAAGAGATCACATTGTGAAAGATGATGATCCAACTTACCAATGGTAGAATTAGAGAATTATCAAACAACTTCCAGAATTTGCTTCAATTCAAAAAACAAGAATCAATCACCAAAGCTTGGATGTAGAGAATTGATGAAGAAAAAGTGTTTGGATGAAGGTTTAGCTCAATGATTAGTAAGCTTCAATGCAAAGCTTACTAACTTTTTGAAAATGGAGCTTTGAGTGAATTTGGTAAATGGAGAGAATTGAGAAAAAATTTAGCAAGATAATTTTGGCTATCAAAAGCTTGTGATTTGAATGAAATGAGGTCTCTATTTATAGAGTTTTAGGATTGGAGCCAAATTTGGATTAATGATATAATTTCAAATTATGCAGAAAAAATTGGAGCAAAAAATAAGACAGATTTGAAATTGCTGGCTTTTTTTCAAAAAAACACGTGCATTTTGCTCTTATGAATCGATACATGGATGGTATGTGTCGATACATACTAGCTGTATAACACAGCATGTGTCGATACATGCCTCTATGTGTCGATACATACTGTTATTCCAACATATTACAGAAGCACACAAACTGCATGAGTCGATACATAACACGTATGTGTCGACACATGCTAGTTTTACAATTAGGATGAGTCGATACATACATGCATGTGTCAACACATGCTAGTTATTCAAGTAGGATGAGTCGATACATACATGCATGTGTTGACACATGCTAGTCATTCACAACAAAATGAGTCGATACATACCTTTATGGGTCGATGCATGCTGGATTTTTTGCCACAATAGGATCAATCAACTTTGCATGACCTTATTTGTTGGATGCTTTGACTTGGTACCTACAAAACACAAATTGTGCAAAGACAAAGACAAATATTTTTGTATTTTGGTTAGA
This sequence comes from Vicia faba, assembly GCA_948472305.1. NCBI lineage: Eukaryota > Viridiplantae > Streptophyta > Magnoliopsida > Fabales > Fabaceae > Vicia > Vicia faba. The sequence goes on along the minus strand of OX451741.1, from coordinate 926,752,908 downwards.
GGTTAGTCAACAACACATATACAAGATACACAACCAAGGTGCTTGGAAATTCCTCAAGAGCAAACTTAAAAATAAGAGATAGAAAAAGATGAAGAACCAACCCTAATGTGATCTTGTCATGATTGAGTTGATATGATATGATAGAGGAATCTTAGGGGCAAAAATTGGGGTACAACAGCTGCCCTTATTTAAGTGTCTTCTATCCGGAGATACGAAGGTTATAAATCTTCGTGTCGACGCGTTTAAAGATACTTAAATATAAAATAAGCCCTATTTTTGTCTCTAAGATGCCATGCAATGCTTATGATGATGAATGCATATGAGCAGGACAAAAGAGACGCAAAGTATCACTGGGGATGCCACAAAAATGGAGAAACAAAAGAGCAACCCCTACTAGGAAAATAAATCACTGGTGGACCAAAAGAATTGAATCAGAGAGGAGGATAACAAGCATCGACGTTCACTGCCGATGTCTACCAATGTTCACTGAAGGTAGATAGAAAAAGATATACCGACTCACAGATGACGGTAAACTACCAACTCAATAGTTAAAGGTAGAAGATAAAATATATCATGACATCGCTGTTCACTAACGAGGAACTACCACCGTTCACTGATGATAGAAAAAAGATAAGAAACACTGGCGTTCACTGCCGATGTACTACCAACGTTCACTGAAGGTAGATTTGAAAATATCATACCATCGCTGTTCACTGACGAGGAACTACCACCATTCACTGATGATAGCAAAAAGATAAGAAACACTGACGTTCACTGCTGATGCACTACCAACATTCACTGAAGGTAGATTTGAAAATATCATACCATCTCCGTTCACTGACGAGGAACTACCACCATTCACTTATGATAGCAAAAAGATAAGAAACACCGACGTTCGCTGCCGATGCACTACCAACATTCACTGAAGGTAGATTTGAAAATATCATACCATCGCCGTTCACTGACGAGGAACTACCACCGTTCACTGATGATAGCAAAAAGATAAGAAACACAGACGTTCACTGCTGACGCACTACCAACATTCACTGAAGGTAGATTTGAAAATATCATACCATCACCGTTCACTGACGAGGAACTACCACCATTCACTGATGATAGCAAAAATATAAGAAACACCAACGTTCACTGCCGATACACTACCAACGTTCATTGAAGGTAGATTTGAAAATTTCATCAAGTTTTCCCCAAAATTCTGGTGTTTCACCTGGAACGGGTCTCAACTTCTTCTTTAACCAAGGAAATCTGCCTGGAAAGGGTAAAATGTAAGCTTATCTCAAATAAAGAGACGTCCACTCATTGTCAAGGGGAATTGCAAAGAGAAATGACTTTATGGGGATAGAAATATGGCTTCCTGGGGAAAGAGATATGACTTCCTGGGGAAAGAGATATGATTTTATGGGGAAATGCCACGATATTCCTGCTGAGGAGATAAAGTCTTCTTGTGCAAAATAAATGCACAAACCAAAACTCAAAGTTCTCATAAATCCAAAGTAAATAATATCGTCATGCAACCACGAATCCAATTAGAAATAAACTGGAGCAAGACGGCCAATGAAGATACATCCTTTGAGAAATAAACTCAAGAGGGAAAACCAAATCCATCTAAGCAAGGAGCGTTGCAGGAAGGTTAGAACACAATGTCAATAAAAAATGATTTATAGCAATACATGATGCATGTATGAATGCATGAGTGATATCGTGCATATGCTAGTAAAAGGATATATAATCAGACAAAATCGCCTCTGGTTCCAACAACATTGGGCTAAAATTCAACCAGACAGATCAATCCAAGAAAGGTAAAAGCAACTGCGGAAACCAAACCTATTTCATGTCCTAACTTCATTGAGGAGAAACATAATCCAGATGTAGCTAAATCAAAAAGATACCGGGATAGAACATCCTTCTTCCGGTTTCATCGGAGAAATCAGTTTTTCAAAAGCAACATATCTACTGGAGATTGCAAGACCAGCTTCAAATAAAGCAGACTGACGCTGAGACAACCAAACCTCACTGGGGAATTCAAACCCACTTCTCTGGAGAAAAAATTGCGGATTGAAAACCTTTCATCATGAATACTCATTCCAGCAAGAGATGCCCTGGGATAACCTTCCCGGGGAATAGCACACAGACTTCAATGGGGAAACAAAAGTTTTCACAGTTCGCACTTCTACTGGATATTGCAAAACTGATCTCGAATAAAACAGATGGAAACCAAATTGTCAAAACATTCACTGGGGAATTCAGGCCCACTTTGAAGGAAGAAAAACATACAGACTTCATTAAGGGAGACAATGCTTCATCATCAAGACATCTACTGGGGACTTCATGCTGACTTCAATGGGGAGGTCAACACCACATCATCGAGGGGAAACCAAGATACGTTCTTCACTGGGGAAACCAGAGATACGTGTTCTTCGAGAGTAATTATTGCACCAACCTCTTTGGGGAGAAAGTACTTCTATCAAATAAACGAGGTCTTCACTGAAGAATATTTGATTGAGTCTTCATATCATACAAACATATTCCAACAAAAGGTGTCCTGGTAGAGTCTTCCTGAGAAATCAAGAAATCAACACTAATGCCAATACTGCAAAAAGAGCGATATCTTAGCACACCAAGGGAATAAAACTTTTCATCATATGAGGGAAAACTTCGTTGGGGAATCTGGGACGGAGGCTTCTGACCTTACAAACCAAAAAATCAAAAGCGAACCAAGACTTGGCCGGGGATAATGGGATCACAAACCAAATACCGTACCTTGCACCCACTGGTATCATCTTTAACTATCTGAGAAACACACAAAGATTGCGCACATACCAGCAAAATGACCTGAGAAAAACCTTCCTGAAGGAACCAAGAAGTTAACACTACAGTAAGAAGTCAAAATTATGGGGATTTTAAATCAAACTCAACACTTGGTGAGAGAAAACCCAAAAACTTGACAGTTGTCTCAACACCTCTTAGAAAATATACTACCATTGTCTAGCTACTTGGGAAGCACATAACAACAATAATGTTGTAACAGGAAAAAGCAATTATCTACAAGAGATTCCAAAGGGATAAAGAACTCCATCAAATTAGCAAAGGTTTCATAGCTCTTTTTAATCTCCGTTTGATCACCACCTGGCTGGGTAAAGAATCACACTCAGCTGGAGAAGTCTGCAGCAAGACTGGAAAAAATGGGATTATAAACCCAACACCATAACACAACCTGTAGGAAACCCTTTAATTAATCAACAATTGTTAGAGGAATCCAAACATATGTCTACAAAACAGGTCACAAGAAACAATCCTGCTTGAGGAAGATTCTCGACTTGGGGTAGACATTGTAGCTATCTTGACGAAATCTGGATATGCCCTTGGAAACCAATCTGGTGTCTCAAGCTTACCGTGTTGATCAAGGTAACTTTCATAACTTGCCTTTGGCTGTATGCTTTTAGGATAACCTTTCTGATCAAATGGCTTCTAGAGATTTGTCGAATCTTTATGTAACTGCCCTAGATTGGCTGAATGTTACATCCTCTTTGCTCCATAACTCTTCTCGGCAACATGCCTTTTGCTGATACTCAAATGTAAACTTTCATGATATCAAGCAGTTGTTTTACAAGCAGAGAATGTTTATTCTAAGAATGAAAATTCTAATGCAATAATTATGTAAGTCTTGAAGATTTTATTTGAAAAGATGTCGCAAAACCTTGTGAACGAATCACTAGCCAGGATGCGACACGGATTTTTTTATATGAAAGATAACAAAAGCATATGATACCAATCACAATAATTTATCAAAATTAATGGGAGTCAGGAAACACTATCTCATTGGAGTATGCTTTCGAAATAAACCATGTTTCAATTAGGACTTTTGAGGGTTATAATGTGGTCTGGTTCACGGTTTTTAGAAAAAAATATTTAAGGCTCAAAAATATTTGGTGCCCACCCCCTTTGTGATGTTCTTCAATCCTAAGTTCAGTTAACTTGACACGAACATTCATCTCTCAAAAGAGATTTCGAGATGGTTGAGGAATCAAACAAGGTTTTCTTTGGACATGCAAGTCACTCATTCCTGCTTCTTTTGGGTTTCTTGTCACGCGACTCTGTTCTTTGCTGAGGATTTCACATTGTAATCCTTTATCTCATTTCAGGCTTTCCATATATTCCTTTTGACTTTGACTCTGAAGTGCAGCGGGATGCCCTAACTTTTGCCTAAGCGACTTGTTTTTTCAAGTTTTGACTTAGCGGGGCTTTTTGTCTCTTTCTTTTTCATCATAATAATTTTTTAATTTCTTAATGAAACAAACTTCATATTTCAACATGTCTTGATGATATATGATTCTTGAAACTTTTTTTTTTATCCAAAAGTCAAAGTTTGACTTTTCAGTATGCAAATGACCATTTTGCCCTTGTGAATGACTTTCTTGGAAATTTTATAATTCAAGGCTTGGAATTGAATGGAAGAAAACCTGAGGGTCCAGGATGATCCTTTAAGAAATGAGAGGGCAAATTTTGGGGTACAACACACATATACACCTCTAGGGTATTCCCACTCCGGTTGTCTTCGGATAAACAATCACAACTCTCGAAACATGAGAGATTCTAGTGGCTACCCTTCAGTTTAAAGATCACAAGTCCCTCGATGACCCTCTCGACGTTGCCTCGATAAAGTGATCTTAAAAGCCTAGGGTAGTTACTAAGATTTCTTGCCCAGTTGCCTTTGTGACTGTACAAACGTCCCTTCGAATGTCCCTCAAACATCCAACGATAGGGCTACCTACTCACTAATAGTAGGATAACACTGTCTAAAGGAGGGGAGGAAAAGAACAAACCTTTCGAGTAAAAGTAGATAGCTGTTAAATGCTTGCTCAAAAATAAACTTTCACACTTACATTTTCAAATGCTTTATCAACACTCTTGAGGACTGATACAAGATTTATCATAAAGTAAATCGCCGCACTAAGGCATTTCAAAATAATTTTCATAACACACAAAAAGCATAAGGTATTTTTCAAAAGAGCTAAGCATCTAAGAGCCCGTAGATAACTACGGATTGAAAGGGTGCTAACACCTCCCCTTTCCATAATCTACCCCTCTTACTCAGAAAACTCTCGAAAGGTATTTCTCTGTTCTTTTCACCCTTTCCTTTGTTGGATAAAAGAAAAGTCGGTGGCGACTCTTGCTTATCGCGACATTTGCGAATACAAATGCAAAACCAGTATAAAACAGTAGGTTCTGCCACCATATCACAGAATTGGCGACTCTGTTGGGGACTATACTTATAAAAAGTGGGGTTACCTTAGAGTTTAGTTCATTCTATATTTACTTTCATTGGGTGTTTTGTTTGCTTTAACTTTGAGGGTTTTGCTTGGGTTTGCTTGTAAAGATCCTACACCCGGATCTGGGGCACCTTTTAGGTAAGTAGCAATAGATCATGGGGATTGTGCAGAGTATACCGACACAGTTGAAATGGTAGCTATGTTGGTGTGACACATTTGTTGGTACCGATAGCCCTTGAGTAGTCAAGGAGAATACGGGGCCGTTGTGTGGTGTCACGAAGCACCAACTGACCTTAGAACCTTTAATTGAACAACTTGGCCATTAGGAAGTAGTGAGATATCTGGCTTTGGTGCAGTTCGAAGTTGGTTTATACTCGATAATACACTCATTGAGATCTGACTTCTAGGATATTTCGGTCAGCAATAAAGAGGCTTGCGCTGAAACAATGTCCGGTGAAGAAAGACCAGTGATATTGAGATCCCCTAGAACCCGGTTACTATTAATAGGACAGGTTGGACCAACTAAACTTTAAGAGGGTACTTACCTATAGAATCCATGGAAGCCTAAACCTAAGGTTACTTGTGTGACTTGTTTGCTTTCATTGTCTAACAACTTGAACACATTGCAGGGCTTTATTTCTACTCCTTGCAGGACTTATTTGTAGTCTTTATCCAATAACTTGGATTTCCTGCAAGACATACTTGTCTTCATCACCTTACATTTTTGCTTGATGCACATCATACACATCATAGCATCATACCATAGCATTTCCTTAACCATTTCAAGGATCTCAAGAGCATGTGATGCAGGTTATGATGAACTAGACGTCTAGCAAGGGGCAAGGGGATCTATTTTCCTCTAGCCAATGCCGTCAAGAGACCAAAGTATGACAACTTAAGTCAAAGGCTATGATCCACTTGACATGGTGAGCTTGATTCTCGTAGAATGACCTTCAACGATACGAAGTTATTCAATCAAAGTTGCAGTCAGATTCTAACAGTTTCTTGTGTTTACCCCACGAGATCCTTGAAAACATTGCATGCATTGCATAACAGGTCTTCCAGTGAAAATTTCTCATTTTCCCGCTGTTTATTTCAGCAAGGAAAATGGCTCTCAAACAGAACAACAGATATTTCCAAACTCAAGATGCTCAGTTCAAATAAATATTCATATACCTATCCAAGGGGCAGGAAGAATTGAAAGCACTTCTTGCTGGGAACATGACCAAGAAGAATCCTGAAGACGACAGGGATGACCAGTTGAAGCAATTACAAGCTGAGATAGCAACAATGAGAATCCAGATGTTGGGGCAGATGGCTCTTATCCAAAACTTAGCTCGAGGACAAGAAGAGCTGAAAGCCCTCGTCAACAAGCTTCATCAAGACGGACGCAACCGTTTGAAGCAAATAGTCGAGGCTGGGGATCAAGTTGTTAATCAGCCCCTGATGAGACAAGAAGTTGGCTTAGTGGAGAATAGACCCTTCCAAATTTCTACTATGTCACAAGCCCAACAACAACCTCGCCAACAACGACAGGGTAATCAGCATAAGCGGGATACATCCAATAGGCAATATACCGAACTCAACATGCCAATGTCGCAAGTCTTGTAACACATGTTAAAGTTGAAAATTGTCACATTGAAGGATCCTCCTCGGAATCCTAATACTTATGCTCCTAGTTACCAACCCAACAAAAAGTGCGCATACCACTCCAACAGCCCGGGACATGATACTGATAGCTGTTGGATGTTGAAATATAAGATTCAAAACCTGATTGATGAAAGCGTGTTGGAATTCGCACAAGATGGTCAACTGGAATTTTTTTGTCATCCCTCCAAGGCACATCATCTGAAGTGGTGAAGTTTAGGCAGAGAAATTTTTGTTAATTTAAATTTTCATTTGTAATTTCTTTGTTTTGTTTAAACACTTATCTTTATGTTAGACTTTTGTTACTTTCATTAATGCATTGCATATGTTTGTCTTGAATTATTTCATTTGTTGTCACTATACTTAAACTGTGCTTTTACTTCCTGTTTGTGATATTCAACTCTTGATTAAAAGTTTTAAGACTTCAGATGGAGGATAACGAAAATGATACCATAATCTCTAAAGTGTGCTTTTGAACAGACCTTGCTGACGATGTACAGGCGTTGTTTCAAATCCTAAACAGTGGATTTATAAGGAAGATAATCCCTAGTCAACCCCTTTGATCCCAAGAAGTAGGAGTTTTTCTTTTTTACACAAATTAAAACCCTTAATCATAACATGGGGCATGGTTAATTTTCTCAGTTAATTCAGATACGCATTCAGTCGCAAGCTCTACCTTCATAAACAACAAATGGTGTAGAAGATGCTCTCCAAAAGATGGTGATGGTTCCGTATACTCACTAAAACAGGTAGTCATTATATCTCAAAAGCCCGCTGTGATACGGTGGGAGAACTGACTTGTGGTTTTGCGTTTGTTTTCGCAAATGTTGCGGTTTAGCAAGAGTCGCCATCGACTTTTTATTTTATCCTAAGGAAAGGTCAAAAAGCACAGGAAAGACCTTTGAGATGTTTTCTTGGGTTCGGGGAGTAGATTATAGAAAGGGAATGTATTAGCACCCTTTCTATCCATGGTTATCCATGGGCTCTTAGTTACTTGCTTAGATCACTTGCCTTTGCTTTTCAATTGTTTGAAATGGTGCTTTGTGCGTGGTTTTGAAAATGTTTTGAAAAAGATGCCTTGTCTAGGCAACCTTTGTAATAATTCGTTTGAATGTTTTACAAAGGTGTTTGTCTTTTTGAAAAGATGTTTCAATGTTTTGAAAGTGGTTTTGGAATTGTGTTGTGGAGTGTGTTTGAAAAATGGAAAGGATGTTTTGCAAGATTTTTGATCAAGTAACCAAGAGCTATCTACCCTAATTTACTCAAAGATTTTTCCTATGTTTTAACCCTTTTAACAGTGTTGTTTCACCATTGTATTTGGTGAACAACCTTGTGTTAGGATGTTGAACGGGACGGGCGCGGGTCATCGTATAGACCATGATAGCAATAGAGCAAGTATTTTTGGCAATTTTCTTGAGGGACTTGATCATTTTCTAGGCAACTAAGATAGCGTCATCGAGGGACTATGATCATTTTCTAGGCAACTAAGATAGCGTCATCGAGGGACTATGATCATTTTGATTTGTTTTTGTTTTGCCAAAGTACTCAACATGCAACCATGGCCCATTTTTGAAGGCAACAAGTGGATGAAACCCTAGGGGTGCAAGTGTGCATTGTGTTTGTTTTTCATGCATGTTTATCTTGGATTAGGTCAAGCTAGTTGTTGATTTTATTTTGCATACAAACCCTAGGTCTAAGCATGGCATAATTGAAAGCTTTTAAATGTGCGAGAATTTAAATGCTACACTATTACAACAATATATAGGGAGGGGGATACAAATTTGAATTGGGGATATTTGACAAGGAAATAAATTCTAAGTTATTACAACCATATCGAATGTACAAGCAATATTTGAATGTACAACGATTGAATACGATACAATAAATAAATGTCAAATAAAAGGTATTATGCACAAAAATGGTTTTTTATGTATGTGAAAGGGTATTTTTTATTGTGAAATGTAAAATAAAATAAAATAAAAATAAAAAAGCCAAATTTAATTATTTTGATTATTTAGGGGAAAACCCCAATTTTTAAACAAATAGTAATATTTATCAATTATGTACGATATATATTAATTTATACAAAAGAAATAAAAGTATATTGTAAAAAGAGTATTTTTAGTGTCAAATATTAATAAAAATAAAAATGTATTATTTCTATATTTTTGTCCTAATTATCTAATAAAATAAAATATACAAGTATATATTTATATATATTAAACCTATTAAATATACAAAGATAAAAATTGATTTCTTACAAAAATGGATATTTTCAAGAAAATGTTTTTGAATGTAAATAAAAATAACAAATAAAAAATAAATATATTTTTTGTATTATTTTTTAAGTTTTATTAAAAGAAAAAAAAGGTTTATTTATACACATATGCCTAAACAAAATAGATAAATATCAAATAAATATGAAAAAAATGTGGAAAATTATTTTTGGCGTTTTTTATATTTGAGCAGAAAATATAAAGTCAGAATAAAAAATAAAAACATAAAAATGACAAATATTCAATCAAATAGGCCAGGGGGGTGCAAACTGAATAAAGGGGTGCTAAAAGAAAGAATGACTCAGGCCCAGCCCAAGCCATCACCTTCTTCAACCTCCAGCATCTGTTTGAAAATACGCGCGCCTCTTGTACAACATGCCAACTCCTGATTCTTTGATCTTTTGACAAAACTTAAAACATGAAACTTGTAGAGAATTTAAACACGAATCTAACCATATAAAGCATTAAATCTAACTCTCAAAGACCAGAGAGAATCTCTCTGGCTCTAAAATCTGACCTAACTTTTTTCACATGTTCATGGCTGAAATTCTCCTAGCACACTTAATATAAATGAAAGCTGATCACATGTATGGCTTCAGGGCTATGAGTACAACATATTTTATTCACAAACCTAAGCCTAATCACTCCTAAATAGAGAGGTAGAAGTCCATGAAATACCTGTTTCAGCTTGAATCGAGTAGAGCAATGTAGCAACCTTCAATGGTGTTTGAGCTTCTGTTGAGCTTGCCTGAGGTCCAAGGAAGCTTCTCCAATACTTGGCTTGCTTTGAAACACCTTGTATCGTGTTGTAGAAGTCCACCTGCAAAGCTTGGAAATGAAAATGGAAAAGTGTATTAGAGGTGTTACAGCTGGTGTTTAAGGTTTGAAATAGTTTGGATGGATGAAATGGAAGATGTTTGAACAGGTTTGGGCAAAAATGCACGAGCAAATTGTGTTGTGAAACTCAATCTGCAGGGAGTGCCCTGTTTTGCAGCAAAACAGGGATTTTGTGTATTAGGAGGTATGAGGGATGGAAGGGTCGTGCTTTAGGTCTGTTTTGATTTATGGAACTTGTGTGCAATGTTTGCTTTGGCTTGTGTTAACAGAAAAATCCAGTTTTGTGTTTTGCAATGTTTCTTCTATATGAAGCAAGGATGTGTAAGTGTATCTCACAGGCCTGTACAAGCCATATTGTATGCTGCAAACAACCCTCTAGGCCCCCTCTAATCCCTGGATTTGATTTGCAATCTCAGATCTTTGTTCAAGGCTCAATGCTTAGTGGTTTGACATAAAGCTACTTTTGCAAAAATGGCAAAATCACTTTTACTACTTAAGGCTTAAACTTGCATGTAATGCCCAAATGGATGATCTAACACCTTAACACAATGGTTAGGCATTAAATTATGAAGTGTAAGTTGGTTTTGAGGCCTGCAAGCTAGCATTACACAAGCTGATTTGAAAATGCAAGTTGCTATGAACATGCCTTGGCCATGAACAAAAGTGAGTTTTTGCCAACTTTGTGAATTCGATTCTCTGTAATTACAAGGGTGTTTGAGGACTTCTTGGACAATTTGGAAAGCTTGGAACATGTACTAAAATCCATCTTTGTAATGCAACTTGAAACTCCAAGTGGAACTATGTGAAAAATGGCCAAGAAGATGGGTCAAAATCCTGCCTAGATTAGGGCAAATTTCTTCTAAGTTAAAAGTTTTTGGTACCCTTGTTCCAAAAATCATAACTTGAGATGCAAGCTTCCTTTGAGAAAACTTTGTTCATAAAAGTTGTAGACTTTGGGATGGACTACAACTTTCATGTTTCAAGTTTTGTTTGAATCCATTTGCATCTTGGTGAAAAAATGGGACAAAGTTAGGAAAAAATAAGAAAATTTCATAACTTAGAAAATTTCTAAGTTATGAATTTTTTTCATTTTAAACCCTAATTTGCACTTTTGGGTTTCTTGATGGGCAAGTTTCATAATTTGACATGTCTTGATGAAAAATGAATCTTGGCACTTGATTTTGACCAAAAAGTCAAAGTTTGACTTTTCATTGTACAGTCAAATTTTGATCAGTTGACTAAAAAAATTCCTCTGTCAATCCAATGCATTTGAGATCTTTTGAGATTGTTGAGTGGATCAAGACAAAGTAATTGGGTCCTTTATTCCATATGTGAGCTTGGTTTTCCATTGGTTAGGTCAAACAGTCAAAAATTGCCTTTGTACAGTCAAAACCCTAAAAATGACCATTTTGCCCTTTTGGTGATCTGATCAAATTTCTTGTGGAATTGTGATCCAAACTTGATCAAATGATTCATATGAGTTCATAATGTTGATGTGGGTCAAATTTCATGAGGTTTGACTGTCAATTGGCTACAGTTGACCTTTTTCCCAATACAGCTGATTTCTAGGTCAACTGTCCGATTGACTGGGCAAAACTTTGAATCAAAGCCTGAAACTTGGTAAGGACAAACTTGTGAGTCCAACATGAAGTATGAAAGTCACTTTGGGCATTTTAGGTTAAAACATCTCTGTGCAAACTCAAACCCTAATTTAGGTCAACAGTGCAAGGAGGGGTCTTGAGCAGAACAAACCCTAGCTTGATCTTGAGTTTCAAGAGTCTTGTGATGAGAAAGTGTTGATGAAATGAGAGGGCAAATTTTGGGGTACAAAACCCGCTAAGTCAATACATATGAAGGAGACTTAAGAAAAAATCGGGGCATCCCGCTGACTGTAATCATAAAAGAAACAGTTCAAACAAAAGGTAGGGATAATAAAATCATAAAAAAGAGGTCGCTACTAATCCTCAACAAAAGTATTACAAAAAAATATTTACTGCCTTCTCAAATAAACTTCCAATATCCGAACCATCAGCGACATATCAGGACCAAGATTCCAGACTCAATTGGAATTTAAACGCACAATTAATTGAGTATAGGATTGAAGAACATCACGAAGAACGGGTTGGATACAAATAAAGTTTGAGCCTTTATCCTTTGTTTCTTAAACCGTGAACCAGGCCACGCTACAACCCTTAAAAGTCCTAACTGAAGCATGGGTTAGTTTGAAAGCATACTGTTACAAAAGGTATCCTGACTCCAGTAAGATTTGCTATAAATCATGAGTTGATATCACACTCTTACAAAATTCGTTTATTTTACTAAAAAAATGAATTTTTCAACTTCAAGACAGACATAAGCTTTGCATTTTTAAAAAAAAAGAGTTGTTTGCATATGACTATTTGTTCAACGGCAGAGAAATTCAAACGACGGATATTCGATGAATAGAAATCCTGTCAGTGGACAAAATCACCTCATATGGAAAGACATTCTAGTAACAGGCCTTTCATAATCAAGGGGTATAGCATGGTGTCCAGCTGATCTGGGGCAATCAAGTCAAGATTCGGGGAATCTCTCAAAAGTGCCAAATAGCCAGGGGTGCATCTCCATCTAAATCACTTGGGGAATTAGACATGAATTCCAGCAACGAATCACGTGCAATCTAGCAAACATCTTTTGGAAGTGTGGTAACACTTACTACTATGGAAAGTAACAATTCTCTGCACCCGATGAACGCGTACATAGTTAAAAGATACTACGCATGAGAAAAGACCCGTTAGGTCGACTGGCCTAGGCAAAAATAAGGGAATCCCGGTGAATCAAATGGGTTCGGGAAAAAATTAGGGATATACATATGAAAAATATGTACACCCGGCAAGTCGAAAACCTAAAAAGGAGGCTTGGGCAAAAAAGGGTATCTTGGTGGACTGAAAATCTGAAAGGACAGTCCAAGCAAAAGTTAGGGATTAAAGTGTACGACTATGTCCTGTCATCTCGTCACTTGTCTATCAGTAGAAGGCTTATTACCCTGATCAGCATTCACCAAGGACTCTAAGAGTTGGGATAACAGTCAAACCATCTACAAAATCCCCAACAAATATTTTCTCCAGCAGGTACCAAGGCAGGGGCATTCTACCATAAAGTCACTGCCATATCCTCAATTCACATCCTAATGATGTCAAAGTTTTGATATCCCCGGAGGAGCAACATTTCTAATTACTTACTCGACATCTCAAGGAATTCCTTAGCCCGATTCATAAGATTCTCAGGATTCCTCAGCAGGATTTCAACAAAATCCCCAAGCAGTTCACAGAGTTTCCCTTCCCCAACAGAGTTTATTTCTCTAACAATGGAAGGTCATCTCTCAGCAATCCAACTTCAACAAAATTTGAAGACCTATATTCTTCATCCCCAACAACAATCAGGGATTATTTTCTCTGGTTCAATAATACAGCAATACAGCTATTAACATGTTCATACATTGCATTCGTACACCATTTTACAAGCATCATGGCATATGCAGCATGAATGCATATATCACAATCTCATTTATTTTGAGAGCGTCATTTGCACTTCATGCATCATAATATTGCATGCGGCTAATTCTTTACCTTTTCAGGAAAGATCGACAGATGAATATCGTCAACAATTTTCAAAAGTTCCAGATTAATACCTGTAACAAGTCAGGACAACTATATATGGACGACCGATTATAGATTAATACCTGGAACCAAACAGGAAAAATATCTACATGAGCATATTGAAGATTAATACCCGAAACCAAACGGGAAAACTATCTTTCTTTCTAAGGTCAAAGATTAATACCTGAAACCAGCTAGGACAACTATCTCAACGACCGACAAAAACAAGTTCCATATTAATACATGTAACAAGCTAGGACAACTATCTGTGGACGACTAATTGTAGGTTCATACCTGAACCAAAAAAGAAAACTATCTACATGAGCAGATTAAATATTAATACCCGAAACCAGACGGGAAAACTATATTTCTTTCTAAGGTCAGAGATTAATACCTGAAACCAGCCAGGACAACTATCTCAATAATAGACAAAAAAAAGTCCCAGATTAAAACATTTAACAAGCCATGACAACTATTTGTGAACGACTGATTGTAGGTTAACACCTGGAACCAGACAGCAAAATTATCTACATGAGCAGATTGAAGATTAATACCTGAAACCAGACGAGAAAATTATCTTTCTTTCTAAGGATGGATATTAATACCTGAAACCAGCCATGACAACTATCTCAATGACCAACAAAAGCAAGTTTCAGATTAATACCTGAAACAAGACAGGACAACTATCTGTGAATAGCTGATTGTAGATCAATTCCTGAAACCAGACGGGGAGACTATCTACATGACCATCCTGGAGAAATCTTACATGGATTCCTTCTCAATTTCTAGATGCAACCTAAGACGGGCTCATCCTGAAGCGACCCTACGCAGGTTTCTTCTAATACATTTCCAGATAACAGTTAATTTCATCCTCCCTAGTAAGTTACTATGAAGCCTGGAGTTCAACCAGAAAATAACAAACTTTTTCAGAGATAATTCCTCAGTAGAGCCTTGGACAACTGAAGTTCCTAGACTCTATTTCTCATTTCCTCAAGCAGGAGAACAATAAAAGTCAACATTCCCCCAGCGGACTCATCCTCAAACATCAGGAACAGGAATCCCCCACAAAGAGACCTCTTATGAAGTCAGCATCTACTATGGACGGCATATTTAAGCCCATCTCCAACAACTCTCAGTCATCTTCTCCAAATGGCATCTTCAAGCCCATTCCTTACACAGTCAATCATCACATCATGCGAGTGCAAATTTCTGGGCACTCTAATGTTCAATCATCTTCCACCTTCAGATCACGAAAGGCAAACAAGCCAATCTAAATCTTCAGGTTTAAGAAGATTGAACAGGGCCAGTTGTTATACCCCAAAATTTTCCCTCTCATGTATTTCAAAGATCTTCTCTTGCTTGGGTGGTTACAAACATTTGCTTAAAGAAAATAAATTTTTTGAAGATGGTCAAGTGTCTTTCGATTGGCATCTGAATAAGGTATTTCGATTGGAATCTGAACAAGGTACTCCGATTGGGCATTTGAAATCCTTCGAGCAAACTTTCATTTCAAAGTATTCGATTGGGTGCTAGGTCTCCTTCGATCAAGCTTAATTCACAAAGCTTTCACTGGGCAAAAGGCCCCTTCAACTTGCCTTCAGTGCACAAGGCAAATACTCCTCTTCAACTTGCCTTCGATCCACAAGGCAAAAGCCTCTTCATGCTTGCCTTCGACCCACTAGGCAAAGGCCTCTTCATGCTTTCCTTCGATCCACTGGGAAAAGGCTTATTCATGCTTGCCTTTTATTCACAATGGCAAAGGCTTCTTTAGATTTGCCTTTGATCCACTAGGCAAATACTTCCTTTATGCTTACCTTCAGCGCATAAGGCAAAGGCTCCCTCTTCAACTGGCCTTCAATTCATAAAGCAAAGGTTTCCTCTTCATGCATGCCTTCGTTTCATAAGCATATGATTGCTACACACATTGGTGGCCCATTCAAAGAATGCACAAGGGTGCATGTGGGATATTCAAAGGACACATAAATGGTGCCTTCGAAGGGCATACATTTGGTCCAGTCGAAAGAGACACAATGGTTGAAGACAAGTTTTGTTTTGTCTTTTGATGAGTCTGGTCAAAGTCCTGCATGCTTCCAAACTCGAGCCTCTTGCATAATTACATTCAAAGGAGGTAACAAAAGAAGCTTCGACTGGCCAGAAAGGAGTTTTCGATTAGGCTAGTTGAAAATCTTTAGATCAAGCTACTAAGGCAGATATTGGCTCAATCGAAGAAGCCACAATGGTGGGGCCTGGAGCCATTCGAAAGAAGTAACTCAGGGTCAATCGAAGAGCAAGGAGTGAAGGCATTCAAAGGAGTCAGGGAGTGTGTGATACGGTGGGAAAGAGAACTGACTGTTTTGGAATGTTGGTTCGCGTTTGCGTTTGTTTTCGCAAATGTCGCGGTAAGCAAGAGTCGCCACCGTCTTTTATTTTATCCAACAAGGAAAGGACAAAAGCACAGAAAAATTCCTTTTTGAGATGTTTCTCGGGTTCGGGAGGTAGATTATAGAAAGGGAAGGTGTTAGCACCCTTTCTATCTGTGGTTATCCACGGGCTCTTAGGTACTTGCTCATTGTGTTTTCAAAAGTTCGCTTTTCTTTGTGTTTGTGGGTTTGAAAAGAGTTTTTGTTTTGAAGAGAGTGTAAGTGCGAAAAGTTTTGTTTTGTTTTAAAAGGAGCAAGTACTTAAGAACCATCTACCTACTTAAAAAGAAATTAAATTGTACAAATGTCCTTTAGACAATGCTATCCCACTATTGAGGAGTAGGTAGCACCGTCGTTGGAGTTTTTGGGTCAATTCGATTAAGGGACGTGTGGTCACTAAAGCAACGTTAGGATGCCTTAGCGGTAACCCTAATGTCTTAGATCATTTTTCCGAGGCAACCGTTTCGAGGCAACTATGATCTTTGGACAAGAGGGCGACCTCTAAAACTTCCTATACTCAATGACCACGTTCGAGGCAACCAAGTGAGGTGTACCCTTAGAGTGGCATGTGTGAGTGTGTCAATTCGGTTAATTTGTATCTGTACATGTCATGGGTGAGCTATTGTTGATTTTAAGTTAAAGATTGATCTTGTCATGCATTGCCTAGTTATCAAACATCTAACAGTTAATATTGTGCGGAAATTAAATTGCGGAAAATTAAATCTAAGCTATTACAAGGCGTCGGGTATTTACATCGCCAAAGACAAACCCTTTAAAATTAAATTGCGGAAAGTAAATAAAAGCGATAAATAAATAAAATCCTAATTTAAAAACTATTACATTCTCGAAGCAAATACATTATTGGACAAAATAATACGCGTGCGAGAAAATTAAATCGGAGTGTTTTTAGGGTTTTGACCCTTTTTAATTAAAGAAAGCATATTTTTGTTATTTTTTGAATTAAAAAAAAAGTCTAAGTTAATAATTGAATTAATTAATTAAATGAAAATATTTTTGGATTTTTTATAATTAAGGAAATAAAACAAGAATGGTTAAAATTTATTAAAACCTAATATTCTAATTAATTTTAAATTATTGCAAAAAATATTGAAATTATACCTAATTAACAAAACTAAATTGATTAAATTATTTATTTACAAAAATAAAGTGAAATTAGTTTTAATTAATAAAAAAATTTATTTTTTAGGTTTTCTGATTTTATCAAGAAAAATAATAATTATTTTGTTAGCAATTAATTAAGAATAAGAATAATAAAACAAGCAAGTAAATAAAAAATAATGAAAAGAAAATAGAATAAACCAAGGTGTATTGGGCCCAAAGAGGGGGTCTGAATGGCAATTGTCTGGGCCCAACGTAGGCAGCCTTGTTGACTTTCAGAATCCAACGCGTGCTTGTTGACCAGGGTTCTTGGTGAACCTTCAATCTGGATCCTTGGATTTGGCCTGAGGGCCATCTAGCAGGAGATCAAGCAATGATGCATGGTGTACCACGCTTGGAGTGCTGCATATGAATACCTGAAGAAAAATTGTAACAAATATTTGGGGGACCTGGGATTCGAACTCAGGTCCCAATGCTCAAATGCCAGTGCTCCAACCACTCCACCAATGCTGCTTTATTGTTAATGGGATACATAATTAACATTATATTGGAAACAATTAATTATGCCGGAAAAAATAAAAAAATTGCGCGAAATTTGAACTGGCCAGTAAGGAGAAGACGCGTGGTCGTCTTCTTCCACAAGTTCCTGGTTATTTACCTGCGGATTTTTATCCGCAAGAAGATTCGTAGCTTGCCTTCAAAATTCGCCATAGGCCATGGAAACGAACCCTAAGAGCATCAACATGCTCGTCTTCTCCCACTGAGTCCATTTATGCCCTTGATTTGCTCTAATTTTCCCTGAAAACAAAATGCCTAAAAACGAAGAGCCAAAACCCTAGCTTCGGGCATGGCTGTACAGACTACAAAAACGCAATTCAATTATGCCAACAATTTCAGAATGCAACGCAAAGCATGAATATGCAATTATTTGGACAAAAAGATGCAAGAATCAGAGAGTTGGATTTCATGTTCAGGGTCGAGTTCAAGACGACTTACAATGAGTTTTAGGCTGTCTTAGGGCTGGATTTTGATCCCTTTGGCTTCACTGGATGTCAGGGAAGAGAGCTATACCAAGCTTTTGGACTGAATCGTGCTCTAATGTTGATTTTGATCTTCCACTTTTCACACTTTTTTCAATCCTTGTTTTGTCGTTTCATCAGTTCTTCCAGCGTCTTCTTGATCTTTATGGCTTGTGTGTACATAAGGGAATGAATTAGGTTAATCTTTGGGTCTTAAATCCATATGCATTGAAGATGGAAGATATGATTTGATCACCATTATCAAGTTTCCAAAAATATGCCAAATCTGATTTTTTTTATGCATGAAAAGGCTTGATACGAATTTGATTTGATGAATCATGATAATTGAAAGCTGCAATGATCAAAAAGATATCATTCCATTCATTTTTAGATTTTATTTGATTTAATATTGATTAAAAATGAATTAAATCAATAAAAATTAAATAAAATAGAAAAATAAATTAATGGTCATGAAATTAAGGATGGGACACGTGTGTGGTGTGATAAGACCAAATCAAGTGGGAAAAAGTGGGCCCTTTTGACAAAATTTGAAGTTTTGGGGACAGTTGACTTTTGGCAATTTTGGAAAAATGCCCAACTTCAAAAATGCATAACTTCTTCAATTTTGAACTTTTGGAGGTGTTCTTGGACTTTTTAGAAACCTTGAGATGTCCTCTAACCAACCCGTTTGGTATCATCGTATTTGGACCTTCCATTCTCAAGTTATAAGCTTTGGAAAAAAAGGTGTTTTTGTTGACTTTCAAAAATAACCTATAATGTCCAAATTTGTAACTTTTTGTGAGAGCATTTCTTGATCTTTGGGTGTGAATATGGATTGTAGGAAATTGAATCCTATTCAAAATGAGCTTTTGATGGGTCATTTCTCATAAAGTATGATAAAGTTATGCTTGGTCAAAGTTGAGTTGACTTTTCCTGCAAAACCCTAATTTAGCAACTTTTGAATCTTGATGAATCTTGAGCAATCCTTGATGAATCATGATCAAACCTTGATCAAATGATGAATTAACCTTCAAAATGAGAATGTTGACAAATAATCTTGAGGTTTGACTGTATTTTGGACACAGTTGACTTTTGCCCTAGCATAGTCGATTTTTGGGCCTCTTGAGCAATTGACTGACCAAACTTCCTCTACAAGGCTTGAAATTTGACATGGATGAACTTAAGAACATATTAGGACATTGGGGAGAAATTGAGGTCATTTTTATGTAAGGACCTTGATGCAACACAAAACCCTAATTTTGACTTGACTGCCTTAGCAGGTGATTTGACTGTCCAACTCTTGAGTTATCTTGAGCAACTTGAAGATCATTCTTGACAAATCTTGAGGAATATGGGAGGGAAAATTAGTGGGTACAACAAGTTCCCCTGTTCAATCTTCTTAAACCTGAGGATATAGATTGGCGTTCGGGCTTTTCGTGATCCGAAGGTGGAAGATGATTGAACACTGGAGTGCCTAGAAATTTGCACTCGCATGAAGTAGTATTTATCTTGTGATGTCGGGAATGGGCTTACAGATGCCATTTGGAGATTGATGATGGGAGATGGGCTTAAAGATGCCATCCGAAGGAGTGTCGATCGCGTAAGAGACTCCTTAGCGAGAGCTTGTATACCTGTTGTTGAGGGAGATTCTGCTGGAGAATGTTGTTCTTTGTCTTAGGAGAAATAGAACTTTAGGAGCTTCGGTCGTCTAGTATTCTACTGAGGAATCATCTCTGTTGAAGAGGTGAGAGTGAACTACTATCTGGTCGTAACCCAGGCTTCATAGTGATAAGACATACTGTTATCTGGTCGTGATCCAAGCCTTACAGTGACTTAGTGGGGAGATGAGATTAAACTTGATATCCGGTCGTAATCCAGGCTTTGCAATACCTCACTTCTTATCTAGTCGAAATCCAGGCTTCAGAACAAATCAAGTGGTTATCCAGTCGCCTCCGGGCTTCAACTTGAATTTAGGGCACACTAATATTTGGCCGACTCCGGGTTTCTTAGTAACTGGCTGGGTAAACTGTTATCTGGTCGTAATCCAAGCTTCACAGTGTCCCTTAATGCTATCTGGTCGTAATCCAGGCTTCACGATGTATCATACCACTATCTGGTCGGAATCCAGGCTTCGTAATACTCTTGGTTGCTATCTGGTCGTAATCCAGTCTTCACAACATCTTCTATCATTATCTGGTCGTAATCCAGGCTTCATGATGTATCATACCACTATCTGGTCGAAATCCAGGCTTCGTAGTACTCTTGGTTGCTATCTGGTCGTAACCCAGTCTTCACAACATCTTCTATCATTATCTGGTCATAATCCAGGCTTCATGGTCTTGTATTGCTTTCTGGTCGTAATCCAGGCTTCACAATAACTTGCTGAGTTGTTATCCGGTCGTGATTCGGGCTTTACGGCTTGTGTTTATGATATACCACTATTTGGTCAAATCCAGGCTTCATGGTCTTGTATTGCTTTCTGGTCGTAATCCAGGCTTCACAATAACTTGTTGAGTTGTTATCCAGTCGTGATCCGGGCTTTACGGCTTGTGTTTATGATATACCACTATCTGGTCGAATACGGGCTTCATGGTGCTTACTGAGCTGCTATCTGTTCGTACTTCGGGCTTCACGGCTCACTGGGGAATAAACTATTATCCGGTCGTTCTCTGGGCTTCATAGCTTGCTTTTGAGAGATATCACTATCTGGTTGTAATCCAGGCTTCGCGGTAGTCTGATATTGTTATTCGGTCGTAATCCGGGCTTCACAATATGCTGTAGAAATCAAGATACTATCCGGTCGTACCCGGGCTTCATAACCTGAATTTTGATTGTATCCTTCCAGAAAGGTAAAGGTTAGTTGTATGTAATGCATGATATGTATCAGGCGATGATGTTCTCAAAATAAATGAGATTGTAGGGTATGATGCGTATATACATGTAGCATGATGTATGGATATGTAATGTTTTAGCTGGGGAAAATAAATCCCGGAGCTGCTAGAGAATAGAGTTGAGTTCTTCGTTTCTACTGGGGATGGTGAACAAAGATGATTGTGAGAATAAGCCTGCAGGAGAAAGGAACTCTGTTGGGGAAGAAACTGATGAAGAGATTACTCTGAGGGGAATTACTCTGTGGGGAAGAGATGCTCTACTGAGGATTTTAACGATAGACTCCGCTGGGAATTCCGCTGATAAACTCTGTTGGGGATTTCAATGATGAACTCCACTGGGGATGAATTACCGTTGCTGGTGATACTGAATCTGTTGAGGATTGAATTCCTGTTCGGGGAAAGAGAGAATGTCGCTGGGGATGATCTTTCAGTTGCAACTTGCTGAAGATAACCCAGTTAGACTCTTGTGGGGATAACCCTCTGAATTTGGCTGGGGAGATTTATGTGTGCTCTGTCGGGGATAAGCTTACAGAATCTACTGGGGAAGATGATTCAACTCTGTTGGGAAAGCTTTTTTAGACTGCGGTGGGGAAATGGCTCCACTGGAGTATCTTATATTCCGCCGAGGAACATTCTTATACTCCATTGAGGAATATTAAGACTGTCGGGGGTATTCTTATACTTGCTGGGGAATGTCTTTATACTCCGTTTGGAGAATATTAATACCTTCTGGGGATACCACACCTTTTTAGGGTTGATGGTAGACTAACTCTGCTTGGGGGAGAGTTTTACTGATTCGTTCAACTGCAAGTCTTAGCTGGGAGAGCTACCATTACTGTATTGCTCTGCGGGGAGTGAAGGTATCGCAACCATCTTCTTCAGCTGAACCTACCTTGGTACCGGGTGGACAAAGTAACTACACAGTTTGGACATTTCTTATTGCCCCTGCTTCTGATATTACCCGTAATTCGTCCTTTGTTTCGCATGTAAATATTTATGAGCAGCAATTAATGTCAAATGCATATATCAAAAATGAACATTGGACGTTCTTTGCAAAACAAAACAGATAAAGGAAAAACAATTTGAAATTTTTCTGAAAATGAATTTGAATTGATTTTGAAGTTTGGCCTGTAAATAGGAGTTTTTGTACAAGAGGTTGACGTCCTAGTAAGAGAACACCGCCGAACAAATAGAATTTATACAATTTATGAAAAAGAAACAAAACAACTATGTGAATAATCCCATTGGGTTCCAACTCTGCTAATGCCTTATGTCCTCAAGCATCTCATCACTTTGATGCTTAGTTGAAGATGAATTTGTTTGATTAGTGTCGTCCGAACTTGATAGTCGATACCGAAGTCTGGATGCGAGGTGATCCAATGAGACATAGTGTTACGCTTTGATCCCTAACTTTTGCCTGGACTGCCCTTTCGGGTTTTCAGTCCACCGAGATATCCATTTTTGCCCAAGCCGCCTTTTTATGTTTTCGACTTGCCGGGTGTACGGATTTTTTTTATTTTCATCCCTTATTTTTGCCCGAACCCTTTTGGTCTGTCGGGAAGCCCTTATTTTTGCCTAGGCCAATCAACCTAGCGGGTCTTTGATTATGCGTAGTATCTTTTCACTATGTCTGCATTGACGGGGTGAGGAAGGTCGTCACCATCCATGGTGGTTAGAATCATAGCTCCTCCTGAGAAGATGTTCTTAACCACAAATTTCCCTTCGTAAGTAGGGGTCCATTTGCCCATGGGATCACCTTGAGGTAAGATAATACGCTTGATTACCAGGTCCCCAACTTGATACTCTTGTCGTTTAACTTTCTTGTTAAATGCCTTGATCATCCGTTTTTGATACGTCTGACCATGACAAATAGCAGTAAGTCTCTTTTCATCGATTAGGTTCAGCTGATCAAGTCGGGTCTGGATCCAGTCGTCTTCGCTTAAACCTGCATCCTTCATGATCCAGAGAGAGGGTATCTGAACTTCAATGGGAAAGACTGCCTCCATGCCATATACCAAGGAATAGGGTGTTGCCCATGTTGACGTCCGTGCTGAGGTACGGTACCCATGAAGAGAAAATGGTAACATCTCGTGCCAATCTTTGTATGTCACTGTCATCTTCTGCACAGTCTTCTTAATGTTCTTATTAGCCACTTTGACAGCCCCATTCATCTTCGGCCGGTAGGGAGAAGAGTTATGATGCTGTATTTTGAATTGCTCGCAGAGCTCAGTGATCATCTTGTTGTTAAGATTGGTACCGTTGTCTGTAATGATCCTCTCTGGTATACCGTATCGACAGATCAGATTGTGCTGAATGAACCGTGCTATGACGTTCTTGGTTACAGTAGCAAAGGAAGTTGCTTCAACCCATTTCGTAAAGTAATCAATCGCCACCAGGATGAAACGATGCCCGTTAGATGCTGTAGGTCTGATCTCGCCGATCATATCAATGCCCCACATTGCAAAAGTCCAAGGCGCTGTCAAGACGTTCAGAGGAACTGGAGGTATGTGCACTTTATCAGCATAAACCTGGCACTTGTGACATGTCCGAGAATGCTGATAACAGTCGGCTTCCATTGTGGACCAGTAGTATCCTGCCCGGAGGATTTTCTTTGCCATGGTATGTCCACTGGAATGGGTTCCGAAGGTACCTTCATGTAACTCTACCATGATCCTTTCTGCTTCAGCCTTATCCACACAACGCATTAAGGTTGAATCATGGTTACGCTTGTAGAGAATGTCATTGCTGATGAAGAACTTTGTCGTGAACCTTCTCAGAAATTTCTTGTCATTAACAGATGCACCCTCGGGGTACTCCTGAGTCTCAAGATACCTTTTTACTTCATGATACCTCTTCAGTCTCAAGATCACAGCAATGTGCAGGTTCATCCCATTTCTCAATGATAATCCGGGGAGCTTCGTTGTCCCAATTGACTTTGAATATAGAAGACATCGTAGCCAGCGCGTCCGCCAACTGATTCTCCTCTCTAGGGAAGTGTTCAAAGGTGATCTCCTTGAAATGGGGAAGCAATGTCAACACATACTCCTTATAAGGGATAAGATTTGGGTGTTTCGTATCCCACTCGCCTTTGATCTGACTGATCACGAGAGCGGAATCTCCGAAGACACTCAATAACGTAATCCTTAGGTCAATTGCAGCTCGAAGACCCATGATGCACGCTTCATACTCCGCCATGTTGTTGGTGCAGTTGAAACATAGTCGGGCGGTAGATGGAGTATGAGAGCCTTTCGGAGATATGATCACGGCGCCAATGCCATTACCCAAAGCGTTTGAAGCTCCATCAAAATACATAGACCATCGGGATCCCTCCTCGGGTCCTTAATCTGGTCCAGGTGTCTCACAATCAGTTATCAACATGATATTCTCGTCCGGAAATTCAAAGTTCATAGACTGGTAATCATCCACCGCCTGATGTGCCAAATGGTCTGCCAATACACTTCCCTTGATTGCTTTTTGAGTTGTGTACTGGATGTCATACTCAGTCGATATCATCTGCCATCTTGCTATTCTTTCGGACAAGGCAGGCTTCTCGAAGATATACTTGATTGGATCCATCTTTGAAATCAACAAAGTGGTATGAGTCAACATATACTGTCTCAGCCGGCGAGCAGCCCATGCCAAAGCGCAGCAAGTTTTCTCGAGAAGTGAGTATTGGGTCTCACAGTCGGTAAACTTTTTTCTAAGGTAATAAATAGCATGCTCTTTTCGGCCAGACTCGTCATGTTGACCCAACACACACCCCATTGAGTTATCGAGCACTGTCTAGTATAAGATCAAAGGTCTCCCTTCAACTGGTGGCATCAGAATAGGTGGCTCTTGGAGATACTCTCTGATTCTATTGAAAGCGGCCTGGCATTCATCGTTCCAACGCACTACTTGATCTTTCTTCAGTAGCTTGAAGATTGGCTCACAAGTAGCAGTTAGGTGTGAGATGAACCGGGCAATGTAATTCAGTCGTCCCAGAAAGCCTCTGACTTCCTTCTTTGTCTTGGGAGCTGGAATCTCTTGTATGGCTTTCACTTTTTCCGGATCCACTTGAATACCTTTGTCTCTCACGATGAAACCCAGTAGCTTACCAGACCTCACCCCGAAGGTGCACTTGTTCGGGTTCAATCTCAGTTTGTACAACTTCAGCCTGTCAAACAGCTTCTGTAGATGGTCAAGGTGCTCCTCCTCAGTCTGGGACCTTGCAATCATATCGTCGACGTATACTTCAATCTCATGATGGATCATGTCATGAAACAAAGCAACCATGGCACGCTGATACGTTGCCCCAGCATTTTTCAACCCAAAAGGCATGACCTTGTAGCAGAAGGTACCCCACTGAGTAACGAAGGTCGTCTTCTCCATGTCTTCGGGAGCCATTTTTATCTGGTTATAACCTGAGAATCCATCCATAAAAGAGAATACCTTATGTTGAGCAATGTTGTCAACCAGAAC
Organism: Vicia faba; assembly: GCA_948472305.1. Lineage (NCBI taxonomy): Eukaryota > Viridiplantae > Streptophyta > Magnoliopsida > Fabales > Fabaceae > Vicia > Vicia faba. The sequence goes on along the minus strand of OX451741.1, from coordinate 926,727,312 downwards.
GTCGATATGAGGTAGAAGGAAGTCGTCCTTAGGGCTCGCCCTGTTCAAATCCCTGTAATCAACACACATTCGGACCTTACCATCCTTCTTCGGCATTGGAACCACATTGGCAACCCAATGAGGGTAAGAATTCACTGCAATAAAACCGGCGTCAAACTGTTTTATAACCTTAGCCTTGATTTTCTCAGACATTTCCGGGCGCATACGGCGAACTTTCTGTTTCACTGGAGAACAGTCTTCCTTGGTAGGCAGGCGATGAACCACAATGTCAGTATCCAAGCCAAGCATATCTTTGTAAGACCAAGCAAAGATCTCAACGTAGTCATGTAGCATTTGAATCAACCGTTGTTTCATATTAGGCTCCAGATTGGCACCAACCTTGACTTCCTTCTTATCTGCCTCAGTACCCAGATTCATTGTTTCCACTGGCTCTTCTTGTGGATGAATGGCCCTCTCTTCCTGGAGCAACAGTCTTGCAAATTCACCAGGCACTTCGCAATCATCTTCACCTTCATCTTTGGCTAACTTGATCGGATTTTCAAAGTCATAACTGGCAGTAGCAGAGTCGTTACCAGTGAGATCCAGAGTGGATGTGGACTTGTATATGTGAGTGTGTGTAAAATAGCTGTTTTGCAATATATAATAAAGAAAAACAAGGAGCGCAAGATTTGAAATGCAAGAAACGTCCAATGCTTTTATTAATGATATATGAAAATGACACACAAAAGCCCTCACAAATGAAACCACGATGCCCCGGGTAAGACATCGGGCCATAAAGTTTGAAACATTGTCTATTACAAAAACAAAAAGTTTCATTACTGGGTGATAACTGAAACAGGCATTGAATCCTTTGTTGTCCAGTTGCTTAATCCATCGCTGGTCGTAGCGTAGATCCAACTGTCGATATCAAACTCTTCATCATCATCATCCCTGATAGCATTTGCCCCTGCCTCTTGTTTAGGCTTCTCTGGTGCTCCGAACTCGATCTTTTTCGCATCAATCAAGTCTTGTATCTTGTTCTTCAAAGCCCAACAATCATTTATATTATGCCCCGGGCTATCAGAGTGATAAGTGCAGCGGGCGTTAGGGTTATACCTTGGTGACGTTGTATTTGAATTCTTTGGGGCTTCCCTTAGAGTCACCAGATTAGTCTTCAGCAACTGTGGCAGAATCTGAGATAAGGTCATGCTGAGACGAGTGAATTGCCTCTTAGGTCTCTTGTCCTTTTGTTGATTGTTGTACTGAGGAGAACCAACAGGTTTTGAAATAACAACCGCATTGACAGCTTGGCGGTGTTCAGGTCTATTATGTCTTCTTGCACTGTAGATAGCACTGGACTCTTTCTTAAACGGCTTCTTCTCGGTGCTCGATGAGGCACCCTTCTGTATCTTCCCAGCCTTAATACCAGCTTCAATCCTCTCACCAGTCAAAATAAGATCTGTAAACCCAGATGAAAAGCTCCCAATCAGATGGTTAAAGAATGGACCAGACAGGGTCCCCAAAAACATGTCGACAAGCTCACGATCAGCCAAAGGTGGTTGCACCCTTCTGGCAAGGTCTCTCCACTTCTGAGCATACTCTTTAAATCCTTCACCCGTTCCTATTGACATACCCTAGAGTTGGGTACGCGTAGGAGCGAGGTCAGAGTTGTACTGATACTGCCTATAGAATGCAGTAGCCAAATCTTCCCAGCTGCGGATACTGGCTTCGTCCAACTGATAGAACCACTCAAGCTGAATCCCTGAGAGGCTGTCTTGAAAGAAATGGATCCATAAGTTCTTATCAGCAGTGTAAGGCTGGATCTTCCTCACGTATGACCGGAGGTGCAGCTTCGGACAGGAAACTCCGTCATACTTGGCAAAGGCAGGTGCCTTGAACTTATGGGGAATCACCACCCCAGATGATAGACCTAGATCTTCGAAGTCCAGACCGGGAACCTTCTGAATTTCCATAGCGCTCAAACGGTCTTCCAGTTGGTTGTACTTATCCTCAGCAGGAGGATACTGTTCTTCATCATAGTCCATCTCATTGTCGGAGACCACAGGGCTAGGAGCCCTCCTTTCTTGTGGACTATCTTTCCCTCCAGATGAGGTGGTCAGATCAACTTCATTCTGTAGCCCGTTTCCAAACCTGCGTCCAGTGTTGAACAGGATGGTCCTCTTCTTATTCTTCTTTTTCTCCTTCAGAATCAAGGTCTTCAGGTCCTGCTGGCCCTTAGCTAGATTCATGAACAGCTCCTGAAATTGGGCATTCTGAGCCTGGAGGGCCTTGATAGCTTGCTCAGTTGAAGGTTCAGTAGACATGATGATTGCTGAAATAAACAGCGAAGAAGATAAGAGGCCTGTAAAGGGTACCTGTTTATGAAGTGCATGGTATGAAATGCGTATGATTTATGATTTCAAAGACAATCGGGATTCAAATTTGTAAACAAGAAAAGAAACACACTTTATTAGATTTAAACTTCAAAATTTAAATTGTTCAACAAATTGCCCTTAAGGCATTACAATAATGGAAATACTGAAAAGTAAATAAAAACTGTAAATGAAATCATCAAAGGTCCATCAATGCTCCCATGGTCTCTTCTTCTCAGTGCGGACATAATCATTCAGGATCCGCTCATTCTCCAGTTGCCTAGTCAGCTTCTGGATCTTCTGCTCTTGCTCGTTGAACTTCTCTCGGTAAGAATCTCGTTCATCCCTCAACCGCATCCAAGACCTCTTTAGTGCCCCAATGTCAGTGGGCATATAAGGATGGAGAATGGTTGGAAGAACCCCTTCTTCATTAGCAACTTCAAGAGTGACAGGCCAGACAGCTTCATATGGCATACCTAGCTTCTGGGCACGGATGCAGACCCGTCTAAGATATGGCTCCATTGGCAGAGAAGTCTTTGGGCCCAACTCATGTGGATCTGATTGGTGAACTCTTTCCCAAGCCATTATGAATCTACGACGTAGCTCGTCTCTATCTCCCTGGAAATAAAAGATGATATGAGGCATCAACATCTCATGAGGCCCTTCTCTTCTGGATCTTCCAAACTGACGGAGAGCTAAGCATGGGTTGTAAGAAATTCCTCCATGGGTTCCTATCAACGGGACATTAGGATACTCTCCACAGTGATCAATGACAGTCACCTCACCCATACCTTTGAGAGTCCAGATAATGTCATTATGAGAAAGAGACATCACCCTATAAGCCCAGCCCATTCCTTCTTTGTTCTTCAGCACTGACTTAGGGAGGTGCGAAATAAACCACCTCGACAATAAAGGAGCACAACACATCAAGGTTCCCCGCTTTCGGGCAGTACGAGCATAGAGTTGATGAAGTATGTCACCCAAGATAGTGGGTACCGGATTCTGAGAGATGAAGATCTTTATGGAATTAATATCAACAAAAGTATCAGGATTCGGAAACAATACCAGGCCATAAATCAAGAGAGCCAGAATATCCTCGAATGCCTTAAAGTCTAAGCTGTCCCAAAAGTAGTTAGCCTTGCCAACTAAGAACTTAGTCAAAAAAGCCTTAGCTCCACTTCTAGTTTCCCAGTTAGCCATTACCTCCTCTTTGGTCAAGTGAAGGGCTGCAGCAATTTCTTCGGGTCTAAGAGTCTTCTCCCAACCAGTAAACAGAGTCTTCTCCAAGACAGAGATACCAAGCAGCTCAGAGAACTCTTCTAGGGTAGGAACCAGCTGATAGTCTTGAAAAGTGAATCAATGGTACAGCGGATCATAAAACTGGACCAAGACACTCATCATTTGTTCGTCCAATTTAGAGGTTACCAAACTGAGAAGAGAACCATGCCTCCTGATGAAGGAAGTAGTGTCTAGCATCCTGACAACCAACTCTTTAAGCAAGGTAGGGACTTGGACAAAGTTGATCCAGATAGTATTCTTACGCATGGGCATCATGATGACCTACAAAACAGAGCAAAGATGAAACCCTCTTGTCTTTGAAATAGGTTAGTCCTTATGCAAGATGTATGCAATGTTATGATGTCATGATGTCATGATAGTAAGCACACCACAAGTATCCACAAAAAGCAAACATGGTAAAGGCACACAAGTCACACTGAGAGCCCTTAGATTTCAGGTTGGCATGGAGCTTAGGTACTACCCTATTTCAGTTCAGTTGGTTAAAACATGTCCTAAAAATAGTAACTGGGTTCTAGAGGATCTCAATATCACTGACTACCCTCAATCGGTCATAATTCCAGTTTAGCAACCTTTTCTTGCAGCCGGAATCATCGCGAGAGTTTAGTCTCAATGAGTGTAGCATACTGCTATTGTTCTATGGCCAAGTTGGTCAATTTAAGGTTCTAAGGTCAGTTGGTGCTTAATGACCCCTTAGAAGACCCATATTCTCCTCGTTCCAACAAAAGGGATATCGGTACAGACTAAAGTGCCACACCAACGTAGCTACTGCTTCATCCGTATCGGTCTACGTCGTACAGATCCCTCACAGTTTATTGCTACTTACCTAAAGGGTATCCCTAGATCCGGGTTAGGATCTATAGAACTCTGATACAAGCCAACAAAATTAAAGCATACAAAGCATACAATTGAAAACACAATGATCTAATCCTAAGGTACACCTCACTTATTTAATTTATTCCCCAGCAGAGTCGCCAGTTCTGTGATACGGTGGGAAAGAGAACTGACTGTTTTGGAATGTCGGTTCGCGTTTGCGTTTGTTTTCGCAAATGTCGCGGTAAGCAAGAGTCGCCACCATATTTTATTTTATCCAACAAGGAAAGGACAAAAGCACAGAAAAATTCCTTTTTGAGATGTTTCTCGGGTTCGGGAGGTAGTTTATAGAAAGGGAAGGTGTTAGCACCCTTTCTATACGTGGTTATCCATGGGCTCTTAGGTACTTGCTCATTGTGTTTTCAAAAGTTCGATTTTCTTTGTGTTTGTGGGTTTGAAAAGAGTTTTTGTTTTGAAGAGAGTGTAAGTGCGAAAAGTTTTGTTTTGTTTTAAAAGGAGCAAGTACTTAAGAACCATCTACCTACTCAAAAAGGAATTAAACTGTACAAATGTCCTTTAGACAATGCTATCCCACTATTCAGGAGTAGGTAGCACCGTCGTTGGAGTTTTTTGGTCAATTCGATTAAGGGACGTGTGGTCACTAAAGCAACGTTAGGATGCCTTAGCGGTAACCCTAATGTCTTAGATCATTTTTCCGAGGCAACCGTTTCGAGGCAACTATGATCTTTGGACAAGAGGGCGACCACTAAAACTTCCTATACTCAATGACCACGTTCGAGGCAACCAGGTGAGGTGTACCCTAAGAGTGGCATGTGCGAGTGTGTCAATTAGGTTAATTTTTATATGTACATGTCATGGGTGAGTTATTGTTGATTTTAAGTTAAAGATTGATCTTGTCATGCATTGCCTAGTTATCAAACATCTAACAGTTAATATTGTGCGGAAATTAAATTGCGGAAAATTAAATCTAAGCTATTATAAGGCGTCGGCTATTTACATCGCCAAAGACAAACCCTTTAAAATTAAATTGCGGAAAGTAAATAAAAGCGATAAATAAATAAAATCCTAATTTAAAAACTATTACATTCCCGAAGCAAATACATTATTGGACAAAATAATACGCGTGCGAGAAAATTAAATCGGAGTGTTTTTAGGGTTTTGACCCTTTTTAATTAAAGAAAGCATATTTTTGTTATTTTTTGAATTAAAAAAATTTAAGTCTAAGTTAATAATTGAATTAATTAATTAAATGAAAATATTTTTGGATTTTTTATAATTAAGGAAATAAAACAAGAATGGTTAAAAGTTATTAAAACCTAATATTCTAATTAATTTTAAATTATTGCAAAAAATGTTGAAATTATACCTAATTAACAAAACTAAATTGATTAAATTATTTATTTACAAAAATAAAGTGAAATTAGTTTTAATTAATAAAAAATGTTATTTTTTAGGTTTTCTGATTTTATCAAGAAAAATAATAATTATTTTGTTAGCAATTAATAAAGAATAATAAAAATAAAACAAGCAAGTAAATAAAAAATAATGAAAAGAAAATAGAATAAACCAAGGTGTATTGGGCCCAAAGAGGGGGTCTGAATGGCAATTGTCTGGGCCCAACGTAGGCAGCCTTGTTGACTTTCAGAATCCAGCGCGTGCTTGTTGACCAGGGTTCATGGTGAACCTTCAATCTGGATCCTTGGATTTGGCCTGAGGGCCATCTGGCAGAAGATCAAGCAATGATGCATGGTGTACCACGCTTGGAGTGCTGCATATGAATACCTGAAGAAAAATTGTAACAAATATTTGGGGGACCTGGAATTCGAACCCAGGTCCCAATGCTCAAATGCCAGCGCTCCAACCACTCCACCAATGCTGCTTTATTGTTAATGGGATACATAATGAACATTATATTGGAAACAATTAATTATGCCTGAAAAAATAAAAAAATTGCGCGAAATTTGAACTGGCCAGTAAGGAGAAGACGCATGGTCGTCTTCTTCCACAATTTCCTGGTTATTTACCTGCGGATTTTTATCCGCAGGAAGATTCGTAGCTTACCTCCAAAATTCGCCCTAGGCCATGGAAACGAACCCTAAGAGCATCAACATGCTCGACTTCTCCCACTGAGTCCATTTATGCCCTTGATTTGCTCTAATTTTCCCTGAAAACAAAATGCCTAAAAACGAAGAGCCAAAACCCTAGCTTCGGGCATGGTTGTACAGACTATAAAAACGCAATTCAATTATGCCAACAGTTTCAGAATGCAACGCAAAGCATGAATATGCAATTATTTGGACAAAAAGATGCAAGAATCAGAGAGTTGGATTTCATGTTTAGGGTCGAGTTCAAGACGACTTACAGTGAGTTTTAGGTTGTCTTAGGGCTGGATTTTGATCCCATTGGCTTCACTGGATGTCAGGGAAGAGAGCTATGTCAAGCTTTTGGACTGAATCGTGCTCTAATGTTGATTTTGATCTTCCACTTTTTCACACTTTTTTCAATCCTTGTTTTGTCGTTTCTGCAGTTCTTCCAGCGTCTTCTTGATCTTTATGGCTTGTGTGTACATAAGGGAATGAATTAGGTTAATCTTTGGGCCTTGAATCCATATGCATTGAAGATGGAAGATACGATTTGATCACCATTATCAAGTTTCCAAAAATATGCCAAATCTGATTTTTTATGCATGAAAAGGCTTGATACGAATTTGATTTGATGAATCATGATAATTGAAAGCTGCAATGATAAAAAAGATATCATTCCATTCATTTTTAGATTTTATTTGATTTAATATTGATTAAAAATGAATTAAATCAATAAAAATTAAATAAAATAGAAAAATAAATGATCGGTCATGAAATTAAGGATGGGACACTTGTGTGGTGTGATAAGACCAAATCATGTGGAAAAAAGTGGGGCCTTTTGACAAAATTTGAAGTTTTGGGGACAGTTGACTTTTGGCAATTTTGGAAAAATGCCCAACTTCAACAATGCATAACTTTTTCAATTTTGAACTTTTGGAGGTGGTCTTGGACTTTTTAGAAACCTTGAGATGTCCTATAACCAACCCTTTTTGTCTGATCTCATTCTGAACTTCCATTCTCAAGTTATAAGCTTTGGCAAAAAAAGGTGTTTTTGTTGACTTTCAAAAATGACCTATAATGTCCAAATTTGTAACTTTTTGTGAGAGCATTTCTTGATCTTTGGATGTGAATATGGATTGTATGAAATTGCATCCTCTTCAAAATGAGCTTTGGATGGGTCATTTCTCATAAAGTATGAGAAAGTTATGCTTGGTTAAAGTTGAGTTGACTTTTCTTGCAAAACCCTAATTTAGCAACTTTTGAATCTTGATGAATCTTGAGCAATCCTTGATGAATCATGATAAACCCTTGATCAAATGATGAATTAACCTTAAAAATGATAATGTTGACAAAAAAATTGAGGTTTGACTGTATTTGGGACACAGTTGACTTTTGCCCTAGCACAGTTGATTTTTGGGCCTCTTGAGCAATTGACTGACCAAACTTCCTCTGCAAGGCTTGAAATTTGACATGGATGAACTTAAGAACATATTAGGACATCGGGGAGAACTTGAGGGCATTTGTATGTAAGGACCTTGATGCAACACAAAACCCTAATTTTGACTTGACTGCCTTAGGAGGTGATTTGATTGTCCAACTCTTGAGTTATCTTGAGCAACTTGAAGATCATTCTTGACAAATCTTGAAGAATATGTGTTGTACCCCAAAATTTTCCCTCCCATATTCTTCAAGATTTACCAAAAATCAATCTCCAGATGATTCAAAATCCCTCAAGGATTGCACAGTCCAATTGCCTCCTAACACAGTCAAAATTAGGGTTTTGGTTCCTGCAAAGAAATTGAGGTTTTCAAGGGTCCAATCAAGTCCCACATGCCCATATACATTGTCAAGCATCCATATGTCAAGTTTCAAGACTCACAGCATCAAGTTGCACAGTCAAAAACCCTAATTGCTCTACAGTCAACTGCAGGGGCAAAATGGTCATTTGGCAGTCAAAAGTCAAAAAATTTGGTCAACATCTTATTTTGAAGCCACAACCTTCATTTGATCAATTCTTGATCATGATTCCTCAAGGCATGGCTCAAAAAGTCTCAAGATGCAAAAGTTTCTATTTTTGGACAGTTGAAAAGTCAATTGCAAATTGACCAGGGCATAACTTCCTCATGGTTTATCAGAAAAATCTCATCCAATGCTCATTTTGAAGAGAAGTACATTTCCTACAATTCATCTTCACACTCCAAGTCTAAGAAATTCTGTCACAAAAAGTTATCAATTTCAACATTATAGGTCATTTTCAAAAGTCAACAAAAAGCACTTTAAAGTCAAAGACCATAACTTGAGATTGGTAAATCAAAATGACATGGGACCAAATGAATTGGTTAGAGGACTTCAAGACCTTTCCAAAATGTCCAAGAACATGTTCATAGCTTCAAAATTGAGCAAGATATGCCTTGTAGAAGTTGGGAAATTTTTGGGAATTTTGAAAAGTCAACTTTGCACAAAAGGCTTCAAAAATGCTAATGGGACACAAATTCTTCCATGAATCATTACCCAAAGCATATGCACGACCCATTAAGCTCAAAGGGATTTATTTTCTTATTTTTGATTAATTATTTGAATTTTTATTATTATTAATTCATTTAATTAAATTTATATATGAGAAAAATATCAAATCATGGTTTTAAATCTTTTTTGTGCAGCAAATATGTCCATTATGAGCTAAATATTTCGTGCATCAATCAACAAGGCCAAATCTTCCATAATTGGCATGATTTTCATGGCAAAAAGATTGGAAAAGATATGGAGAAAATCAAATATTGGAATCATAAATTCATGGATATTGGGCTTGGTTTTTTGACCTAATTTCACTCAAATACAAAGGCACAACATAACCTAATGCTAATACACACGAAAAGCTGCTCAGAAAACCTAGAACAAAGTTGCATTTTTCATTAAAATTTTGGAAACTGAACTCATAGTTACAGGACGATTCAAGGCTTGAAAAGCATTCCAATACATTGCCTAAGCATCCAGGAAGCATTTGCAATCGAGAACAGGTCCATAGACTCCAAGAATTGGTAGAATCGAATCACACTTTTCACAAACTTTTCCATAATCGTGTTTTACTTTTCATGCATTGTTCATGTATTTCATTTGTTGATTTACACTAATATTGATGTTCTGAAGCTATTGGTAATATTTAATTGTCCTAACAATGCTTGAAACGAGATTTGCCATTAACGTTTTCTAGGGTTTCAGAAGCTTCGAATTAGGGGTTTCTTCATATGGAAAAATCAGGCCACCAAACCTATGCCATTGAATTCGTGACATCCAGACGAAGCAAACTGACTACTCGCGCCCTTTTTATATTACAGCATGGGCTATTCGCTATTTTTACAGGTCTTGTTTAGTGGGGGTTTAAAACCCCCGCTACTTGTTTATATTGCAGGTAGAAAAAGGAAGAAGACGCGTGCGTGGCTTCATATGGTTGGACCATTCAAATAATTCAGCGTGCTTTTTGCTTTCTACCACTAACGCTTGTTTTTCTTTTATAATAATTATGCTTCATTATATTAACAGATGCATGCATTAGCTCAGTTGGTGACTGATGTGTCTTGCAGGTACTGGGACCTGGGTTCGATTCCCAGGTCCCCCCATATTATTCATGATTTTTGCATTAACACGTTCCCATGCAGTTCCCTTCAAATATTCCACCATGCATCCCAACGCTTAGGCTTGCCAAGTGTCTCTGATGGTCAATCCAATGGCCATAACGTGAATTCCATGGTACACACTCAGTCAACCACATGCATTCAAACTGGAAAAGTCAACAAGGCTTGGATTCTGATGGGCCAAATTGCTCCAATTCACCTCCTAAATGGGCCTGATACCCCCCATGGTTTGCATCATTTTTATTTTTATTTGATTTTCTTCCTTAATTCTTTTTGTGTTTTTAATTGTTTTCTTTAATTTACCAAAAAGAATTTTCACAATAAAAAAATCAGAAACAAAAAGTGTAATATATTTAATTATTATTATTTCACCATTAATTTATTTTGTAAATAAACTTTAAATAATTAACTTAGTTAATTTAGGTTTCAATTTTAACATTTTTCTTAACAAATTAAAATATGTAGAAATTAGGGTTTTTTAGCATTTTCATCCTTTTCTTAATAAATAATTTTTTCTTATTATTATTATTATTATTAATTACCATTTATTTTTTGTAAATAAACATGTACATTAATTAATTAGTGTAAATTAGGTTAAACATTAATATTTTCTTAATAATTAAAATAGACTTAGAATTAGGGTTTCCTTTTAATTTTAATCTTCTTTATTTCATAAAATACAAAAACCTAAAAAATATTCCTTTTCTTTAATTAAATAATTAATTAGCTCTTTAATTTCAATTTAATTTCAAAAGGGTCCAACGTCCTCGAACGTTCTATTTTTATTCTTTTCGCACGTTAATTTATTTCCTTCCGAATATTATGTAACTGCTCAAGCCATGTAATAGTAACTAGGTTTTACTTTTCGCGTCTTTTTATCAAACGAGTCTTTGTAATTTGGCGATGTATAGACCCGCGCCTTGTAATAGCGTAGGATTTATCTTTCCGCATTTAAATTTCCACACTCTTAAAACTGCTAAACTTTGCATGAAAGAATGTATGGCTAATTAAAAACAAGCGTAGATCACCATGATACATGTACAAGATAAAACATAATATGAAAATAACACACAAGTTCACACACCACTCTTAGGGTACGCCTCACTATTGCCTTACCTTCGAAACGTGGTCGTCGAGTATAGGACGTTTTAGTAAGTCCTTATGTCCATGATCCAGTTGCCTCGAAACGGTTGCCTCAGATTAAAAAAGGATCAATGGCATAAGGGTAGCTTCTAAGGTGTCCTACTGTTGCTCTGGTGACCACACTGTCCCTACAAACGAATTGATCCGAACACCTCCAACGGTGGTGCTACCTACCTCTCAATGGTGGGATGGCACTACCTTAAGGACATTTACACAGCCTAATTCCTTAGGGTAGGTAGACGACTCATAGATACTTGCTCTCTTTCTAAAAACAAACAAAAATCTCTTTTCACACTGACACTTTCTAAAAAATTTCAAAACAAACACTTCACAACACTCTTGAGGACTGATACAAAAGTCGAATTGAAGTTTTCAATGAAACTTTTTTCAAACCCACTCACATTTTGAAAAGCAAACAAACATTTTGAAAACATAAGAGCAAGTACCTAAGAGCCCATGGATAACCATGGATAGAAAGGGTGCTAACACCTTCCCTTTCTATAAATCTACCTCCCGAACCGAGAACTATTCTCAATAAGGAATTTTGATGTGCTTTTGTCCTTTCCATGTTGGAGAACATAAAAGACGGTGGCGACTCTTGCTTCCGCGACATTTTGCGAACCAGCGTTAAACAGTCAGTTCTATTTCCACTGATCACAATATGGGAGGGAAAATTTTGGGGTACAATAGAGTGAACATGTCCAGGTTCATCCTAAGACCCAAAAGGCTAGGAATTTATCAAAAAAGGCAATCCTTTAATTTGTCTGATTTTGCCTTTAAAGCCTGGTTAAGGGTTGTCCGTTGCCATTTCCACTACCCTCACACCCCTATAAATACAAGGTTGAGGGCACATTTCCAGGGACACGAAAAAATTTCTACGAGACATAGATATTTCACCTATACATGCATGTTGCCTATACAAGAATCACACCAAATTCCCCAAACCTTCACAAAGTTGCCAAAGTCGAAAGTTTTTTTTACAAATTACTCCAATCCAAACGAATACCAGCTTCGTTCTCCTGAGGCTTCCAGGTAGTCGTGTGTTATACCCCAAAATTTTCCCTCTCACTTATCAATAATTTTCTCACAAGATCTCCTTGGGCTCAAGACTGCATTAGGGTTGATCAGCTCAAGACACCTCCTTAAACACTGATGACCAAAATTAGGGTTTGAGATTGCACAAGGATATTTGAACTTCCAATGCTTCATATTACTTTCATAAATCATTGTGGACCCCCAAGATTACTCATGTCAAGTTTCAAGCCTTGGATCACACTTTTGCTCAGTCAATTGAGCAATTGACCTAAAAATCAGTTGTATTGGGGAAAAAGTTAATTGTGGCCAAATTACAGTCAAACTTCATAATTTTTGATCCATATCAACAATTTAAACTCATATGTATAATTTGATCAAGTTTGGGCCACAACTCCTCAAGAAATTTGATCAAATCTCCAAAAGGGCAAAATGGTCAAAATTAGGGTTTTGACTAGGAAAAGGCAATTTCTGATTTTTGACCTAGCAAATGATCAATTGGTTTAAGGAATTATCTCAAGAGTCCAATTACATCATTTTGACCTAATGACATGGCTCAAAACATTGCAAGTCCAATAGATTGACAGATGAATTTTTCAGTCAACTGATCAAAAGTCAACTGTATACTGAAAAGTCAAACTTTGACTTTTTAGTCAAATTCAAATGCCAAAGATCACAATTCATAAAAAAATGTCAAAATATGAAACTTATTCATCAAGAAATCCAAAATTCAAAATTTCATTTTGAAAAGTAAAAATTTCTAAACTTAGAAATTTTCTAAGTGTTAGAAATTTCTTATTTTTTCACAACTTTGAGCAAAATTTTCACCATGATGCAAGCTAATTCAAAAGAAACTTCCAACATGAAATTTGTAGATCTCCAGGAAATTTACAACTTTTCTTCACAAAACTCCTTCCAAAAGTGCTTGGATCTCAAGTTATAATTTTAAGAATACATGGTCATGAAACAAAACACAATGAAATTTTGCCCTAATTTGGTCAGGATTTTGACCCAACTTCATGGTACTTTTTCATATAGTTCTAAGGGGAATCTTCAAAATCAATTCAAAGATGGGTTGTAGAGCACATTTAAAGCTTTCCAAAATGTCCAATAACTTATTGATATCATATTTGAGCTAAGAGAATCGAAGCCATGAAGTTAGGGTTTCTTTCTTATGTTACAAGTCAATATTGTGATGAACATTTGATCCAATCTTCAAGCATGTTGTACAAATCCTACTTTGTAGGCTTCTAACTTGCATTTCACTCCATAATTAAATGTCTACACATCTGCTAGAAGCTTTAATCCAAGCATTCAATGCATTTCCCATGCTTAATACCATTTTAGGAAGAAAGACAACATTGCCATTTTGGAAAAGTGGCTTTTTTTGCACAAAGTCAATTCTTGAGCCTCTCACATGTTCCCTCTGATCACACTTCATCTACAAATTCATAAGCAATGTGATAAAAGTGACTCAACCACTCTACATTGTTGGTACAAACTTTGAAACTTGATTTTCTCACTTTTCTTTAAAATCAAGTAACCTAGCAATTAACTTGTGACTTGTACTTCTGATTGTCTAAAGCTCTCAAACTCTTTTGTTTATACATACATAAACCATTGGCCACAAAGACACGAATGTTGAAGCCCTCAAACACTTTGAAATCAGAACTTGCACCAAAAACCTCCACTACTTGTCATTTCTGACCTTGAACTTCAAATACACAATCCACTCGTGCGTTTTCACTTTTAATCAATCACAAAGCTCCTATAACTCATATAGAGGCTATCCAAACCCTTACTACACAACTGTAACACCATTTACCATAACCTCCATAACCAAAAAACATAGCCTGCATCTTGACTTCTCTAGGCCATTTCAGCCACTCTCCAACCACGCTAATCATTGCATTAACTTCCTGGGACCTCAGTGGAGCTATTCTGATCATCACAACATCTTGAGAAGTGCTCATTTGCAGAACAAGATTTCCAGTTTTTAGGTAAGTTATCTCAACTTTGAACTCTTCATACAAGCATTATTAATGTTTAATTTGTGAATGAAAAATGTAGACATCATTGTTCTGAAGCTAACCATGTCTTTAGATTTCATTTATATTGCTTGAGTAGTTAGAATTTTGAATCTGAACATCCTGGAAAATTAGGTCAGAATTTGGTACCATTCAAAATTCATGTTCATTCTTGAGAATTAGTTTAAGTTGTTTATATTTCTGGAATCATGATAAAATTTTACACAAGTTTCATGTTTACTTTGTTGCAAATGGTTGAGAAATGAACAAGTTACAGTTGGTCTGGCTAGAGGTTGAAGATGAAGTGTAAACCAGGACGCGTTTTGTATCATATATTTATTGTTTTGCTTATGTTAACGGATGTATAGCCACCCCAGTGGTAGAAGCGCGCGCCTGTAACCTTTGGGACCTGGGTTTGAGCCCCAGTGGTACCCTTTTGGATTTTTTCACATTTTTGCATTCTGACTTTCTTTTTTTTTTACAGGCGCTCGGCCTCCTTGGGCCTTGTTGTTTTTTTTGTTTTTGCTTGCTAACCCCCCTGTTTCATTTACACACCCCTGATCCAATTTTATTTTCTTTTTCTTATTTTTTTATTTATTTGTTTTCTTAATTATTTTTCTAATACTAAAAAATCATAAAAAATACAACAACAAAAAATTACATTTTGACATAGTTTATTTATTTTTCTCACACAAAAAATTATTTTATTAATCATACTTTATTTATTTTACTAATTATTTTATAAATTTAATTAAAAATAGGTTTTAGTTTTTCTTTTACACCCGTTGAAATATATTATTTTAAAACAAAGAAAAGACCAAAAATATTTTATAATACTATAATTTATTTTCAAGACAAAAATACTTTTCTTATAAACTTAACTTCTTTTTAATCTTTTGATAGATTTATTGTTTTATTTAAAATCTTTTCTTAGTAGATTTAGGTTTTACTTTTAATTAATTATTTTCTTATAGCTAATTAGGTTAAAATTAAAACCCCTTTTCTCATGAAAAATCAAACAAATATCTATTTATTTTTACATTTACATTCTTGCATATTTATCTATTTTTATATATTTATTTATTTAATTCTTGTACCAATTCAATATGGTTGTAATAGATTAATTAGGTTTATTTTCTTGCAATCTCCACTTACAATTTGTACACCCCCCTCCCAAAAGTATTGTAATAGTGTAGTAACTTTAAATTCTGCAATTTATCACTTTATATATAACATGCTAGTAATTAGGGTTTGTATGGAAAGACTAAAACCAATACTTAGAAAACCCTAATTCAAGAAAAAACCAAGCATGAAAACAATACACTTGCACACAAGCACCCTTAGGGTAAATCCACTTGGTTGCCTTTACAAAATGGCCATATTACGCATGTGAGGTATCTTAGCAAAAACAAGCAAAATATAAGATCATAGTCCCTCGATGACGCTATCTAAGTTGCCTTTCAAATGATCTTAGTCCCTAAAAAGAGAATGCTAAGATATCTTGCAACATTGCTAATCATGGTTATGTGATGACCCACGCCCGTCCTGTTTACATCCAAAGATAGGGTTACTTGCCAAATCAATGGTAAGATAACAATGTCAAAGTAAGAGAAAATAAACAAGAAAGACTTTTGAGTAGGTAGAATGCTCCTAATTACTTGCTCAATTTCAAAACATCCTTACTATTTTCAAAAACAAACACTTACACTTTCAAAACCTCTTATGAACTTGAAATCATTTTCAAAATATCAAACATCTTTGTATACATTCTTACAAACGAGAATCATTACAAAGATTGCCTAAACAATGGCCTCTTTACAAAATACTTTCAAAAAACCACACAAAGCACAATTTCAAACAAAAGCAAGTGATCTAGCAAGTAACTAAGAGCCCATGGAAAACCATGGATGAAAAGGGTGCTAACACCTTCCTTTTTCATAATCTACCCCCCGAACTCAAGAAACAATCTCAAAGGTCTTTCCTGTGCTTTTTTACCTTTCCTTTTGGTTAAAAGAAAAGTCGATGGTGACTCTTGCTAAACCGCAACATTTGCGATCAAGCGCAAAACCTTCAAGTTAGTTCTCCCACCGTATCACATTGTCCCACGCCCAAAACTGCAGATCGAAGTACCTCCGTTTAGTAAAGAGGATTTCCAATCTCAAACTCAATCAATCTTTATTTTAAACCCATTTTCGATTGCATATTAGTGTTATTACCTATTTTGTGAATAATTTAACATGTAATGTGCAGTGTCCAAATGCCAGGAGACCACTATTTAGGGCCTTCAAATCTGATTTCCTTCGAAACTCAGGATGTAGGCTATTTCAGGCCAGAACAAACCCAAATTTGAGCTCAGAGAGTTTGAATGAGGGGGGATTCGAATTAAAAGGAAAGGCCTGGGTTCGATACCCAAGCCTTGCAATTTTATTTTTCTAACATGATATTTGCATATTCAATGCTTCCAGGCTATGCACGCATACCATACACCCTCTCAATCCAAGTTATCAAGTGTCAGTCAGCCCAATCTCGTAATCTCAACGTGCAAGCTTATCATGCACTTCACGAAGACTTCCTCACTGAATCAAAAGGACAATTTGGGCCTGCATTTTTAAACAAAATCCCCCCATTTAATTTTGCACATCTTGGCCCATTTCTTTTTCTTTGCTTTACCTTTTTTTCCTTTAGTTTATTTAATTAATTGATAATATCATAAAAATCAAATAAAAAAATCATCATAAATATTAGGATTATGTTTTATTAATTAAATTAATTTCTAAATTAATTAATTAATTAATTTTAACATATTTTATTTCAAAAATTAAAATTAATTCGAATTTAGGTTTAATTTTATTTTTAATTTATTTTCTTTTCATAAAAAAACAACAAAAGAACTTAGATTATTTTCTTAATTAAAATTTATTTTTCTTTAAATAAATCTTAGGTTAGTTAATTAATTTCCTTTGCTTAAATTATTTTCATAAAAAATCAAAAACAAAACAAAAAGATTTTATTCTTAGGATTTTAGACGTCTTTTCAAATTTGCACGTTATTCTTCTACACTTCCTTTTATTACTTTAACTGTATATTGGGATGTAATATATGATTAGTAAGACCTTTACTGTTTTCTTTATTCCCCCCCCCCCCCCCCCCCCAAGTTTTTGGACATGTAAATACCCCTTCCCTGAAGCGTTGTAATAGTTAGATTTATATTTCTGCACTTTTAATTACTGCAAACTATTAACTATTTAGATGCATGACTAATAGGATTGTATGGCAAGAACAAAAACAAAACGCTACCAAACCTAATGCAAAGACAAAAATAACTGAATACAACACAATTGTACATATACACCTTTAGGGTATTCCCACTTCGGTTGCCTTCAGATAAACAGTCACAACTCTCGAAACGTGAGAGATTTTAGTGGCTACCCTCCGATTTAAAGATCTCAAGTCCCTCGATGACCCTCTTGACGTTGCCTCGATAAAGTGATCTTAAAACCCTAGGGTAGTTACTAATATTTCTTGCCCAGTTGCCTTTGTGACTGTACAAACGTCCCTTCGAATGTCCCTCAAACATCCAAGGATATGGCTACCTACTCACTAATAGTAGGATAGCACTGTCTAAAGGAAGGGAGGAAAAGAACAAAACTTTAGAGTAAAATTATATAGATGTTAGATGCTTGCTCAAAAACAAACTTTCACACTTACACAAAACAACTTTCAAAAACATTTTCAAATGCTTTATCAACACTCTTGAGGACTGATACAAGAGTTATCATAAAGTAAATCGCCGCACTAAGGCATTTCAAAACACACAAAAAACATAAGGTATTTTTCAAAAGAGCTAAGCATCTAAGAGCCTGTAGATAACTACGGATGGAAAGGGTGCTAAAACCTTCCCTTTACATAATCTACCCCCTTACTCAGAAAACTCTCAAAAGGTATTTTTCTGTTCTTTTCACCCTTTCCTTTGTTGGATAAAAGAAAATTTGGTGGCAACTCTTGCTTACCGCAACATTTGTGAATACAAACACAAAACCAGTATAAAGTAGTCAGTTCTTCCACCTTATCATACCTTGCATGTCTCCATTGAGTGCATGGGCATTACCCTAGCTCATGTTCTGGTGGTTACAGGTTCATCATTAAATGTTTTACCCAAGAATGCTCTGGACAGGTTAGATTGCGAAGGACTCGCACTGAAGCCTAATAATATTGTGGTGAGGCCTTCGATGGTTCTAAGAGAATGGTGCACGGGGAGGTGAACATCCCTATTAAAGTTGGTACTCGGACTTTTGACTCCACTTTCTATGTAATGTACATTCGCCCGTCTTACTCTTGTTTATTAGGTCAACATTGGATCCATGGGGTCGGTGCTGTTACTTCTACTCTGCATCAGATGTTGAAGTACCCATTCAACGGAAAGATTATCAGAGATCATGGCGAGGAAGAATACATGGTGAGCCACCTGAACTCTTTCAGGTATGTTGAAATGGACGGCGAATTCATTGAGACCCCATGTCAAAACTTTGAGGAGGTTCCACAGATAGTTGTTGCAACCAAGACTGCTACCAATGTCCCGAAGACTACCAGACCTTCGTTGAAGATGGCTTCTCTGAGGGATCCTAAAGCAGTAGTTGAAGAGGGTGGGTGTACCATTTGGGGCCAACTTCCGAATATTCCCTACAAATCTGACAAATTTGGTTTGGGTTTTACTTTAGGGGCCCAAAGATTTGTTCGTCGTGCTCACGTCAGGGAAGCACCACTATGCATTAGCAACCATAGAGTCAATGCTCTGGAAGACAGCGATAGCGACTGCAACATGGAAAAGTGGATCTTCCCAACTATAAGCGGTGGACTCAACAATTGGGAGGCCAAAGATTTTGTTCCTATTACTTTTATTCAAGAGTAACTGTCCTTTTTTTTGGAATATGTTATATTTAAACAATTGAAACTCTAAAGCCTTGTGCTTTACCCGAAGCACAATGGTTTATTTCTAAGGGTTATTAAATCATATTCATATGTCATTAATAAATCAATGGACGTTTTGCATACAATTTTTCAGCTCTTTGTTTTTTCTTTTCTACTTTATCAAAAATAGTTATGCTCTCTTACACACACCCACATATCAAAATTGCAGATCCACATCCAGTTTGGATCCTATTGATAACGGTTCTGCTATTGCCAATTATGACTTTTAAAATCTGATCTACCAAGCCGAGGACGAAGGTGAGGAAGATTGTGAAGTACCAGGAGAATTTTCCAGACTATTACAACAGGAGCAAAGGGAAATACAGCCTCATGAAGAGCAGGTTGAGACAGTAAACTTGGGTACTGAAAAGGTCAAGAAGGAAGTCAAGATAGGTGCCGATCTGGAGCATAGTGTCAAGGAGTAGTTAATACAGATGTTACATGATTACGTTGAGATCTTTTCCTGGTCATACGAAGACATGCCGTGATTGAAACTGATATTGTGGTTCATTGCCTATCGATAAAAGAGGACTTCCCTCCAAGGAAACAGAAGGTCCGTCGCATGTGTCCTAAGATGTCAGAAAAGATCAAAGTCGAAGTCATGAAACAGTTCAACACCGATTTCTTAGTTGTCACCTCTTATCCATAATGGGTTGCTAATGTTGTTCTGGTACCTAAGAATGATGGTAAAGTATGTATGTGTGTGGATTACAAATACCTGAATAGGGCAAGCCCCAAGGATAACTTTCCGCTTCCCCATATTGATGTTCTTGTTGACAACACCGCACAACAAAGGTATTCTCCTTCATGGATGGTTTCTCCGGGTATAATCAGATCAAAATGACACATGAGGACATGGAGAAAACAACCTTCGTCACACAGTGGGGCACTTTCTTCTATAAGGTTGTGCCATTTGGGTTAAAGAACGTCGGGGCAACCTATCAGTGTGCCATGGTAGCTTTGTTTCACGATATGATCCATCACAAGATAGAGGTCTATGTTGATGATATGATAGCCAGGTCTCAAACTAAAGAAGAGCACCTTAATCACCTGTAGAAGTTGTTTGAACGGTTGAAGAAGTACAAACTAAGGCTGAACCCAAATAAGTGCGCCTTTGGGGTAAGATCCGGTAATCTCTTAGGCTTCATTGTCAGCGGCAAAGGCATTGCAGTAGGCGCTGCAAAGGTTAAAGCTATACAAGAAATGCCAACTCCTCGCACTAAGAAGGAGGTTATGGAATTCTTGGGACGTCTAAACTACATTGCCAGATTCATTTCCCATCTAACCGCTACTTGTGAGCCAATCTTCAAATTACTAAAGAAAGATCAAGCAGTGAAATGGAATGATGATTTCCAGACCGCCTTTGACAAAATCAAGGAATGTCTTCAAGAGCCTCCAATTTTAATGCCTCCAGTTGAAGGAATACCTCTAATCATGTACTTGACAATATTAGAGAATTCAATGGGGTGCGTGCTGGGGCAACATGACGAGTCTGGTCGAAAAAAGCATGCAATATACTACCTTAGCAAAAAGTTTACCGACTGTGAAACAAGATACTCACTGCTCGAGAAAACTTGTTGCGCTTTGGCATGGGCTGCTCGCTGACTAAGACAGTATATGTTGACTCACATTATCTTACTGATATCTAAAATGGATCTTATCAAATACATCTTTGAGAAGCCCGCTTTGTCCGGAAGAATAGCAAGATGGCATATGATCCTGACTGAATACGACATTCAGTATACAACCTAGAAAGCAATTAAGGGAAGTGTATTAGCTTATCATGTGGCTTATCAGGTTGTGGACGACTACTAATCCATGAATTTTGAGTTTCTGGATGAGAATATCATGTTAGTGACTGATTGTGAAGAACCTGGACCGGATGAAGGACCTGAAAAAGGACCCCAGTAGACTATGGTTTTTGATGGAGCTTCCAACGCGCTCGACAATGGCATCAGTGATGTGATTATATCTCCTGAAGGTTGTCATACTCATTTCACTGCCAGGCTATGTTTCAATTGTACTAATAATATGGCTGAATATGAATCATGCATCATGGGTATCAAAGCTGCTATCGACTTGAGGATCAAATTCTTGGGTGTATTTGGAGACTCAACCTTAGTAATCAGTCGAATCAAAGGAGAATCAGACACGAAGCATCCTAATCTCATCCCTTACAGAGAGCATGTGTTGACACTGATTCCACATTTTGAAGAAATTACCTTTGAGCATTTTCCACGAGAGGAAAATCAACTAGCGGACCCGCTAGCTACGATGTCATCCATGTTCAAAGTCAGGTGGGATAATGAAGCTCCTCAAATAACTATTGAGAGAATGGACGAACCAGCATAGTGTCATGAGATTAATACTGAGGAAGTAATGTGTTGTACCCCAAAATTTTCCCTCCCATATTCCTCAAGATTTGTCAAGAATAATCTTCAAATTGCCCAAGATTGCTCAAGGGTTGCACAGTCCAGTCATCTCCTAAGGCAGCTGAAATTAGGGTTTTGATTCTTTTAAGGAATTTGAGGTTTTCAATGGTTCAATCAAGTCTCATAGGCCTATATGCATTCTCAAGCACCTACATGCCAAGTTTCAAAGCTCACAGTGCCAAATTGCATAGTCAAAAGCTCAATTTGATCCATAATCAACTACAAGGGCAAAATGGTCATTTTACAGTCAAAAGTCAGAATTTTTGGTCAACATCTTATTTTGAGGTCACAATCATCATTTGATCAAGTCTTGATCATGATTCCACAAGGATAGCTCAAAAAGCCTCAAGATGCAAAAGTTGCTATTTTTGGACAGCAGAAAAGTCAACTGTACCTTGACCAAGGCATAACTTTTTCATGGTTTATCATAAAAATCCCATCCAATGCTCATTTTGAAGGGGATGACATTTCCTACAAACCATCTTCACATTCCAAGTCCAAGAAATGCTCTCATAAAAAGTTATCAATTTCTACATTATAGGTCAAATTCAAAAGTCAACAAAAATGCACTTTAAGTCAAAGGCCATAACTTGAGATTGGTAAATCCAAATGACATGGGACCAAAGGCATTGGTTAGAGGACTTCAAGACCTTTCCAAAATGTCCAAGAACATGGTCATAGGATCCAAATTGAGCAAGTTGGGCATTGGAGAAGTTGGGAAATTTTTATGAATTTGCAAAAGTCAACTATCCTTAAAACTTCAATTTTTGACAAAAGGGCCCACTTTCTTTCACTTGATTCAGCCTTGTCATGCCACACACGTGTCCCATGATTAATTTCAGGATCAAACATTTATTTTTCTATTCTATTTAATTTTTATTGATTTAATTCATTTTAAATCTATAATAATTCAAATAAAATATAAAAATCAATGGAATAGTATCTTTATGATTTGTACAGCTTTCATATATCATGTGCCAACTAACCAATTCGTGCTAGGGCTTTTTTTTGTGCACAAAATCTTAGATTTGATTCAAATTTGGAAAGTTTGTCAATGGTGGAAAGTGTAAACCTAATTCTCCCATATACATGGATTAAGGCCCATATTTTGACCTAAATTTGTTCTCATATACATAAGCAAGCAGTACCAACAAAGGACAGGACCTAAGGATTGCTAAAACGGCCAAGGCAAAACCGAAAAATTGTTGGAAAAGTGGGAGATCAAGAACAGTATTGCAGGCGTTTTCAGACCAAAAGGAGCACGTAGCCTTCTTCCTTGCTATCCACTGAAGCTAAAGCGATCACAACCACGTCCTGAGACCACCTACAAAGCGCTGTAAGTCATCACGAAGTCACCCCTGGACATGGAATCGTGATCTTCTATTCTTGCACTTTTTCTTCAAAACATTAGCATAATCATGTTTATTGTTCAATTTCTAACATAATTGCAATAGCCAGTCTTGTTTTTATGCCCTGAATCGTGATGCCCGATTCTAGGGTTCATGTTCTTGCGTTTTAGGGGTTTTTGGTACATGGCGAATTGGACCCAATAATGGGGATAGAGATGATCAGGGGACAAAGAAGGACATGCCCATGGTCTCAGGTGGCGTTTTCATGGCCTGGGGACAACTTTTGAAGCGATCTACGAAACCTCCTGCGGATAAAAATCCGCAGGTAACTGAACCAGGATGTTAGTGAAGAAGACGATGATGTGTCTTCCTATCACTGGCCCATTCAAATCAAAACTCGCGCATTTTTTATTTCCAGGATATCGCTTTTTATTATATATAATATTATTTGCCTATTGTTATAATGAATGGAACGCGTTGGCTGAGTGGTTGGGAAGGCATGCATATGTTCATTGGGACCTGGGTTCGAATCCCAGGTCCCCCAAAACCTTTGTGCTATTTTGTTTCAGGAAATCTTGTGCAATACTCCAAGCAAGTTCCACCATACGCCTCATCCAGATGTATGCCAAGTGGTCTCACACTCAAATCCTGTGGCCAAAGATGAAGGACCATGGTACTCCCAGTCAACCATGCGCATGGAGGATCTCCAAAGTCAAACAGGCTTGTGGAACAAATGGGCCAGAATTGCTAACAAACCTCCAAAGCTGGCCCATCACCCCCTTGGGTTCTTTTTCTTTTTTCTCTTTATATTTTCTATTTGTTTATTTAATATATTTTACTTTTAATTATTATTGTTATTATTATTTAATTAACTCACAAATAAATTATTTTCACAATAAAATTCAGAAAACCTAAAAAATATATTTTTCTTATTATTATTAATTTCACCTTTAATTTATTATTTTTGTAAATAAATGTAATTAATTAATTTAGTTGTTTTAATTAGGTTAACTTTAATTATTTTCATAACAAGTAAAATAAATTAGAATTAGGGTTTTCTTGACAATTTTAATTTCTTTTCTTTTATTAAAACATTAAAAACATAAAAAACCAAAAAATATTTCTTTTAATTAATTAATTAATTAGTTTTAGGTTTAATTTAATGCAAAATAACCAAAAACTTCATTCTTTCTCAAAAAGGGTCAAAACCCTAAGGACTTTCCCGATTCAATTTCTTTTGGCGCATATAATTTTTGATCATATTTATGTAACTGCTCTGAGGATGTAATAGATAATTAGGACTTTTATCGCTTTCATTTATTTTCTCGCAATTTATTTTTCAAGGGTTGTTTTTGGCGATGTAAATACCCGACGCCTTGTAATAGCGTAGATTTACTTTCCGCAATTTACTTTCTGCAAAATATTAACTGTTAGATGTATGTTAATCAGGTTATGCATGACAAGACTTGCCTGAAAATTAAAATCAACCCGTAGCTCACAATAACATGTACAAAGATAATATAAATTGAATCCTGACACACTCGCACATGCCACTCCTAGGGTACGCCTCACTTGGTTGCCTCGACGTGGTCATTGAGTATAGGGTGTTTTAGAGGTTGCCCTCCTGTCTAAAGATCCAAGTTGCCTTGAAACGGTTGCCTCGGATAAAAAAGGATCTAGGACATTAGGGTTACCGCTAAGGCGTCCTACTATTGCTTTGGTGACCACACATGTCCTTATAATCGAATTGACCCGAATAACTCCAACGACGGTGCTACCTACTTCTCAATAGTGGGATAGTACTGTCTAAAGGACATTTACACAGCTTAATTTCTTTTGAGTAGGTAGATGCTAGTAGGTACTTGCTCTTTTCAAAACAAAACAACTTTTCGCACTTACACTTTTCTGACAAAAGTTTTCAAGCAAACACTTCATACACTCTTGAGGACAGACACAAGAGTTAATCGAAGTTTTCAAACAAAACTCTTTTCAAAAACCCACAAACACAAGAAAAGCAAACATTTTTGAAAACACAATGAGCAAGTACCTAAGAGCCCGTGGATAACCACAGATAGAAAGGGTGCTAACACCTTCCCTTTCTATAATCTACCTCCCGAACCGAGAAACATCTCGAAAAGGAATTTTGATGTGCTTTTGTCCTTTCCTTGTTGGAGAAAATAAAAGATGGTGGCGACTCTTGCTTACCGCGACATACGCGAACCAGCATTAAAAACAGTCAGTTCTATTTCCACCGATCACATAACTGGCGACTCTACTGGGGAAATTAATAAGTGAGGTGTACCTTAGGATTAGATCATTCTATGTTTTCAATTGTATGCCTTGTTTGCTTTAATATTGTGGGCTTGTATCGGAGTTTCATAGACCCTAACCCGGATCTGGGGTACCCTTTTTAGGTAGCAACAAACTGTGAGGGAACTGTGCGGGGTATACCGACATGGTTGAAGCAATTGCTACATTGATGTGGCACTTTGGTGAGTACCGGTAACCCTTGAGTCAAGCCAAGGAGAGTACGGGGCCTCCGCATGGTGTCGTGAAGCATCAACTGACCTTAGAACCTTACTTGACCATCATGGCCTCTTTAGGGGTAGTGAGATGACCGACTTTGGTGCAGTCCGAAGTTGGTAGATACTCGATACTACACTCATTGAGGGTTGTTTTCTTGGAATATTTTGGTCGCCAGTTAAGTGGCTAAATCAAAACAATGAACACAGAGAACAATCCAATGATATTGAACTCCTTAGAACCCGGTTACTATTCATAGGACGGGTTTTGAGCCAACTACACTCAAGAGGATACTTACCTATGAACTCCATGCCAGCCTAAACTTAAGGCTATATGTGTGACTTGTGTGCCTTCAAACTTGAACTACTTGCACATTCTTGCTATTTGACAACATGAGTTCCTTGCAGGTTGTGCTTACAGTCCTTATCCAATAATTTGGACTCATTGCAGGGCTTACTTACATCACTTCACGCATAGCATACACATCATAACATCATACCATAGCATTTCCTTAACCATTTCAAGGATCTCAAGGGATTGTGATGCAGGTCATGATGAACCAAATGTCTAGCAAGGGGCAAAGGGGATTTATTTTCCTCTAGCCAAGGTTTAGAGATCAAAGCATGATGACTTGAGTCAGGGGCTATGACCCACTCGATATGGTGAGCCTTGACTCTTGAAGAAGGACTCTCAGCAACATGAAGTTCCTTCAATCAAGCTACAAAATTCAAATTCTAACAAATTTCTTTGTTTACCCCGCGAGATCCTTGAAAACATTGCATACATACATATCATTGCATTACAGGTACCCTTTTTACAGGTCACTTATCTTCTTCGCTATTTATTTCAGCAATCATCATGTCTGCCGAACCTTCCACTGAACAAGCTATCAAGGCCCTCCAGGCCCAGAATGCCCAGTTCCAAGAGTTGGTTATGAGCCTAGCCCAGGGTCAACAGGAGTTGAAGACTCTGATTCTGAAATAAAAAAAGAAGAAGAAGAAAAGGACTGTCCTGTTCAACACCAGACGCAGGTTTGGGAATAGACTGCAGAATGAGGTTGAGCTGACTACCTCATCAGTAGGGAAAGACAGCCCACAAGAGAGAAGGGTCCCTAGTCCCGTGGTCTCCGACAACGAGACGGATTATGATGAAGAGCAGTACCCTCCTGTTGAGGACAGGTACAAACAGTTGGAGGACCGCCTGAGTGCTATGGAGATACAGAAGGTGCCCGGCCTGGACTTCAAAGATCTAGGTCTATCCTCTAGGGTGGTGATTCCCCATAAGTTCAAGGCACCTGCTTTTGCCAAATATGACGGAGCTTCATGTCCTAAGCTGCATCTGAGGTCTTATGTAAGAAAGATTCAACCTTATACAGCTGACAAGAATTTATAGATCCATTTCTTCCAGGATAGTCTTTCAGGGACTCAACTCGAATGGTTCTATCAACTGGATGGAGCCAGTATTCATAACTGGGAGGACTTGGCTGCTGCATTCTATAAGCAGTATCAATATAATTCCGACCTCGCTCCTACGCGTACCCAACTCCAGGGTATGTCACTAGGGACGGGTGAAGGATTTAAAGAGTACGCCCAAAAATGGAGAGACCTTGCTGGAAGGGTGCATCCACTTTTGACAAACCGTGAGCTGGTTGATATGTTCCTGGGGACCCTGTCTGGTCCGTTCTTCAACCATTTGATTGGAAATTCTTCAGTCGGGTTTACAGACCTTGTCTTGACTGGCGAGAGAATTGAAGCTGGTATCAAGTCTGGGAAGTTACAGAAGGATGCTTCATCGAGCACCGAGAAGAAACCCTTCAAGAAAGAATCCAGTGATGTCTATGGTTCAAGAAGACAGAATAGGTCTGAACACCGCCAAGATGTCAACGCGGTAGTTATTTCAAAACCGGCCAGTGCTCCTCAACATCGCAACCAACAAAGGGAAGAGAGACCTAGAAGGAAATTCACTCCCCTCAGCATGACCTTGTCCCAGATATTGCCACAGTTGCTGAAGACCAATTTGGCAACTCTAAGGGACCCTCCTAAGAATCCGAATACTACACCTTCAAGGTATAACCCCAACGCCCGTTGCGCTTATCATTCTGACAGCCCGGGGCATGCTACAGATGATTGTTAGACTTTGAGGAACAAGGTTCAGGACCTAATCGATGCAAAGGAGGTCGAGTTCGAAGCGCCCGAGACTCCCAATGTGATCACTGCTCCCTTGCCAAAACATGGCTAGCATCGAGAGACTTTTGTTCATTTGAATTCTGAAGTTGTATTTTTCTTTGCTTATTTAAACAATTAACATGTCAAACTATTTTATTTCATTAATGCATTACATATGTCTGTTTTGAATCAATCCATTCGTATTCACTACATTCAAATTGCTTTCATTTTTGTTGTGATGTTCAAACTCTCAATTAAAAAATTCTAAGCCTTTTGAGGGAGGATGACGAAAACGATACCACGATCTTTACAGTATGCTTTCGAACAGACCCCGCTGATGAGGTACAGGCATTGTTTCAAATCCTAAACAGTGGAGTTATAAGGAAGATAATCCCTAGTCAACCCCTTTGAGCCAAAGAAGTTGGAGTTTTTCTTTTCACAAAAAAATTAAAACCCTTAATTATAACCTGGGGCAGGGTAGTCTTCTCAGTTGATCCAGGTGCACAATGAATGGCATCAAAGAAGTCCTTTTGAAACAAAAAAAAACGATGTTGGTTCCGAATAATCATAAAGACAGGCAGTCATTATCTCTCAAAATGAAAGCCCAATAAGTCAAAACCTATGAAGGAGACTTACAAAACTGGGGCATCCCGCTGACTGTAATCACAAAAGGAACAGTTCAGGAAAAAGACAGGGATAATAAAGTCAAAAAGAAAGAGGTCTTGCAAACTCTTATAAAAATGACTGCCTATTCAAAATAAATTGTCAGTATCTGAACCATCACCGGAATATCAGAGCAAAGACTCAAACAAGATCTAATGCACGATTATATGAGTTTAGGATCGAAGAACATCACGAAGAACGGGTGGGTACAAATAAATTTGAGCCTTTATCCTTTGTTTCTTAAACCGTGAACCAAGCCACGTTATAACCCTCAAAAGTCCTAGCTGAAGCATGGGTTAGTTCGAAAGCATACTGTTACAAAAGGTATCCTGACTCCTGTAGGGCTTGCTGTAAAAATCCTGAGTTGACATCACATTTTACAAAAATTCACTTGTTTTATTGAAAACTGCATTTTCAAAAACTTCAAGACAGACATAAGCTTTGCATTCTTAAAATAACATTGTTTGCATATGGCTATTTGTTCAAACAGTAGAGAAATTCGCACGAAGAATATCTAGTGAGCAAAAACCTTCTCAATTAACACTTCCAGTGGAAAAAACACTTCCAACCAAGGGGAGGACATGATCATTGTCCATCATCTGGGGCAGTCAAGTCAAGATTCAAGGAATCTCTCAAGATGCCAAATAGCCAGGGGCAGATCTCCGCCTAGTCACTTGGGGCATCGAACATGAATTCCAGCAACGAATTTTGCATGATCAAACATCTTCTGGTGGTATGGCAACACAATACTACCGACAGTGACACTCCCTACATCCTGATAGCGTGGACATAGTCGAAAAAATACTACGCATAATCAAAGACCCGCTAGGTCGACTGACCTAGGCAAAAATAAGGGCTTCCCGGCGAACCAAAAAGGTTCGGGCAAAAATAAGGGATAAAAATAAAAAAATCTGTACACCCGGCAAGTCGAAAACCTGAAAAGGCGGCTTGGGCAAAAAAGGGGGTATCCCGGTGGACTGAAAACCCGAAAGGGCGGTCCAGGCAAAAATTAGGGATCAAAGCGTACGACTATGTCCTGTCATCTCGTCACTTGCCTACCAGAAGAAGATTTGTCAATCCACAGGTATCAAGCACCTCATAGGCCTTCTTCTCCCACAGAAACTGGGGCAATAAGAACTGTCCGAACTATACAAACTGCCCTGTCCTCCAGGTACAAGGTAGATTCAGTTGAAGAGTATGACCAAGATACCTTCACTCCCCGCAAAGTAAGACAAGATTCGGCAATACTCTCCCCAAGCAGAGTTAGTCTCCCACCAGCCTTAAAAAGGCACAGTATCTCCAGCAAGTCAGCAATACTCTCCCCCGAGCAGAATTGGTCTACCATCAGTCCTGGAAAGTTGAGTATCCCCAGAAGATCTTAATATTCCCTAGCAGAGTATACAAATATTCCTCAGCAAGCATCCCCGGCAGTCTTAATATTCCTCGACGAAATATAAGATTGTTCCCCGGCGGAATACAAGATGCCCCCAGTGGAGCCATTTCCTCAAAAGTTTCCCCAGGAGAGTCGAATCATCTTCCCCAGTAGATTCTTGAAGCTTATCCCCTGCAGAGTATAAACGTATCTCCCTAGCCATATTCAGAAGGTTATCCCCACCAGAGTCTAACTAGGTTATCCTCAGCAAATTGCAACGGAAAGATCATCCCCAGCGAAGTTCTTTCTATCCCCAGCGGAGTTCAGCATCAAAATCTCCAACAGAGCTTATCAACGGAATCCCCAGCGGAGTTATCGTTAAAACCTCAGCAAAGCATCTCTTCCCACAGAGTAATTCCCCACAGAGTAATCTCTTCATCAAGTTTATTCCCCAATGGAGTCATCTTCTCCTACAGGTTTATTCACACAATCATCTTCGTTCATCATCCCCAGCGGAAACGAAGAACTCAACTCTATTCAACATCAGCCCAGGATTTAACAAACTCCCCGGCATTTGTCAAGGATTTATTTTCCCAGACGAAAATACATTCATAAACATCTCACATTTCATACCTCCTATTTACATACATGATAAAGTGCATACGACACGATCTCATTTATTTTGAGGACATCATGACATCATGCATTTCATACATCATGACATTGCATACAACTAACTCTTTACCTTTTCAGGAAAGATCAACGGATAAAAGTCTTTACCTTTTGGAGTAGTAATCGTCCGAGATTCCTTCATCATCCCGTTGAGGTAGTAATCGTCCAAGATTCCTTCATCATCTTGTTGAGGTTGTAGTCGTCCAAGATTCTCTCATCATCCTGCTGAGGTAGTAATCATCCAAGATTCCTTCATCGTCCTGCTGAGGTAGTAATCGTCCCAGATTCCTTCATCATCTATTTGGAGTAGCAATCGTCCCAGATTCCTTCGTCACATCATTATCAAAGGCATTCTCTGGTCCAGTTAAATCGATTCCTAAAGATTTTTCTGATGCCAATCCAGTCAAAAGAGACAATGCAGTCGAAAGAGACAATTCAGTCGAAAGAGACAATCCCGTCGAAAGAGACAATTCAGTCGAAAGAGACAATCCCGTCGAAAGAGACAATCCAGTCGAAAGAGACAATTCAGTCGAAAGAGACAATTCAGTCGAAAGAGATAATTCAGTCGAAAGAGACAATTCAGTCGGAAGAGACAATTCAGTCGAAAGAGACAATCCAGTCGAAAGAGACAATCCAGACGAAAGAGACAATCCAGTCGAAAGAGACAATCCCGTCGAAAGAGACAATTCAGTCGAAAGAGACAAAACCAGTTAAATCAATTCCTAAAGATTTTTCTGAAGGCAGTCGATAGAGACAAAATCAGCTAAGTTAATTCCCAAAGGATTTTTTGATCCTAACATCGTCAATGAAGACAACCCGTCAATGAAGACAACCCGTCAATAAAGACAACTCGTCAATGAAGACAACCCGTCAATGAAGACAACCCGTCAACGAAGACAAAACTACCCATCTCCTACCAACAATCTCCAGATGGCATCTATAATCCCATCCTCCTATCCATCATATATCCCAAATGGCATCTGTAAGCCCATTCCCGACATCACATTGCTGATACCACACCATGCGAGTGCAAATTTCTGGGCACTCTAGTGTTCAATTATCTTCCACCTTCGGATCACGAAAGGCTCGAAAGCCAATCTATATCCTCAGGTCTAAGAAAATAGAACAGGGGCAACTGTTGTACCCCAAAATTTTCCCTCCCATATTCCTCAAGATTTGTCAAGAATAATCTTAAAATTGCCCAAGATTGCTCAAGGGTTGCACAGTCCAGTCATCTCCTAAGGCAGCTGAAATTAGGGTTTTGATTCTTTCAAGGAATTTGAGGTTTTAAATGGTTCAATCAAGTATCATAGGCCTATATGCATTCTCAAGCACCTACATGCCAAGTTTCAAAGCTCACAGTGCCAAATTGCATAGTCAAAAGCTCCATTTGATCCATAATCAACTGCAAGGGCAAAATGGTCATTTTACAGTCAAAAGTCAGAATTTTTGGTCAACATCTTATTTTGAGGTCACAATCATCATTTGATCAAGTCTTGATCATGATTCCACAAGGATAGCTCAAAAAGCCTCAAGATGCAAAAGTTGCTATTTTTGGACAGTAGAAAAGTCAACTGTACCTTGACCAAGGCATAACTTTTTCATGGTTTATCAGAAAAATCCCATCCAATGCTCATTTTGAAGGGGATGACATTTCCTACAAACCATCTTCACATTCCAAGTCCAAGAAATGCTCTCATAAAAAGTTATCAATTTCTACATTATAGGTCAAATTCAAAAGTCAACAAAAATGCACTTTAAGTCAAAGGCCATAACTTGAGATTGGTAAATCCAAATGACATGGGACCAAAGGCATTGGTTAGGGGACTTCAATACCTTTCCAAAATGTCCAAGAACATGGTCATAGGATCCAAATTGAGCAAGTTGTGCATTGGAGAAGTTGGGAAATTTTTATGAATTTGCAAAAGTCAACTATCCTTAAAACTTCAATTTTTGACAAAAGGGCCCACTTTCTTCCACTTGATTCAGCCTTGTCATGACACACACGTGTCCCATGATTAATTTCAGGATCAAACATTTATTTTTCTATTTTATTTAATTTTTATTGATTTAATTCATTTTAAATCTATAATAATTCAAATAAAATCTAAAAATCAATGGAATAGTATCTTTATGATTTGTACAGCTTTCATATATCATGTGCCAACTAACCAATTCGTGCTAGGGCTTTTTTTTGTGCACAAAATCTTATATTTGATTCAAATTTGGAAAGTTTGTCAATGGTGGAAAGTGTAAACCTAATTCTCCCATATACATGGATTAAGGCCCATCTTTTGACCTAAATTTGTTCTCATATACATAAGCAAGCAGTACCAACAAAGGACAGGACCTAAAGATTGCTAAAACGGCCAAGGCAAAACCGAAAAATTGTTGGAAAAGTGGGAGATCAAGAACAGTATTGCAGGCGTTTTCAGACCAAAAGGAGCACGTAGCCTTCTTCCTTGCTATCCACTGAAGCTAAAGCTATCACAACCACGTCCTGAGACCACCTACAAAGCGCTGTAAGTCATCACGAAGTCACCCCTGGACATGGAATCGTGATCTTCTATTCTTGCACTTTTTCTTCAAAACATTAGCATAATCATGTTTATTGTTCGATTTCTAACATAATTGCAATAGCCAGTCTTGTTTTTATGCCCTGAATCGTGATGCCCGATTCTAGGGTTCATGTTCTTGCGTTTTAGGGGTTTTTGGTACATGGCGAATTGGACCCAATAATGGGGATAGAGATGATCAGGGGACAAAGATGGACATGCCCATGGTCTCAGGTGGCGTTTTCATGGTCTGGGGACAACTTTTGAAGCGATCTACGAAACCTCCTGCGGATAAAAATCCGCAGGTAACTGAACCAGGATGTTAGTGAAGAAGACGATGATGTGTCTTCCTATCACTGGCCCATTCAAATCAAAACTCGCGCATTTTTTATTTCCAGGATATTGCTTTTTATTATATATAATATTATTTGCCTATTGTTATAATGAATGGAACGCGTTGGCTGAGTGGTTGGGAAGGCATGCATATGTTCATTGGGACCTGGGTTCGAATCCCAGGTCCCCCAAAACCTTTGTGCTATTTTGTTTCAGGAAATCTTGTGCAATACTCCAAGCAAGTTCCACCATACGCCTCATCCAGATGTATGCCAAGTGGTCTCACACTCAAATCCTGTGGCCAAAGATGAAGGACCATGGTACTCCCAGTCAACCATGCGCATGGAGGATCTCCAAAGTCAAACAGGCTTGTGGAACAAATGGGCCAGAATTGCTAACAAACCTCCAAAGCTGGCCCATTACCCCCTTGGGTTCTTTTTCTTTTTTCTCTTTATATTTTCTATTTGTTTATTTAATATATTTTACTTTTAATTATTATTGTTATTATTATTTAATTAACTCACAAATAAATTATTTTCACAATAAAATTCAGAAAACCTAAAAAATATATTTTTCTTATTATTATTAATTTCACCTTTAATTTATTATTTTTGTAAATAAATGTAATTAATTATTTTAGTTGTTTTAATTAGGTTAACTTTAATTATTTTCATAACAAGTAAAATAAATTAGAATTAGGGTTTTCTTGACAATTTTAATTTCTTTTCTTTTATTAAAACATTAAAAACATAAAAAACCAAAAAATATTTCTTTTAATTAATTAATTAATTAGTTTTAGGTTTAATTTAATGCAAAATAACCAAAAACTTCATTCTTTCTCAAAAAGGCTCAAAACCCTAAGGACTTTCCCGATTCAATTTCTTTTCGCGCATATAATTTTTGATCATATTTATGTAACTGATCTGAGGATGTAATAGATAATTAGGACTTTTATCGCTTTCATTTATTTTCTCGCAATTTATTTTTCAAGGGTTGTTTTTGGCGATGTAAATACCCGACGCCTTGTAATAGCGTAGATTTACTTTCCGCAATTTACTTTCCGCAAAATATTAACTGTTAGATGTATGTTAATCAGGTTATGCATGACAAGACTTGCCTGAAAATTAAAATCAACCCATAGCTCACAATAACATGTACAAAGATAATATAAATTGAATCCTGACACACTCGCACATGCCACTCCTAGGGTACGCCTCACTTGGTTGCCTCGACATAGTCATTGAGTATAGGGTGTTTTAGAGGTCACCCTCCTGTCTAAAGATCCAAGTTGCCTCGAAACGGTTGCCTCGGATAAAAAAGGATCTAGGACATTAGGGTTACCGCTAAGGCGTCCTACTATTGCTTTGGTGACCACACATGTCCTTATAATCGAATTGACCCGAATAACTCCAACGACGGTGCTATCTACTTCTCAATAGTGGGATAGTACTGTCTAAAGGACATTTACACAACTTAATTTCTTTTGAGTAGGTAGATGCTAGTAGGTACTTGCTCTTTTCAAAACAAAACAACTTTTCGCACTTACACTTTTCTGACAAAAGTTTTCAAACAAACACTTCATACACTCTTGAGGACAGACACAAGAGTTAATCGAAGTTTTCAAACAAAACTCTTTTCAAAAACCCACAAACACAAGAAAAGCAAACATTTTTGAAAACACAGTGAGCAAGTACCTAAGAGCCCGTGGATAACCACGGATAGAAAGGGTGCTAACACCTTCCCTTTCTATAATCTACCTCCCGAACCGAGAAACATCTCGAAAAGGAATTTTGCTGTGCTTTTGTCCTTTCCTTGTTGAAGAAAATAAAAGACGGTGGCGACTCTTGCTTACCGCGACATACGCGAACCAGCATTAAAAACAGTCAGTTCTATTTCCACCGATCACATAATGGATAAACATTGGTTCCATGAAATCAAAAGGTATCTCGAAGCCCAAGAGTATCCTGAAGGAGCTTCAATCAATGATAAGAAGTTCCTAAGAAGGTTCTCTGCCAAGCTCTTCCTCAGTAACAGAATCCTCTATAAGCGCAACCACGATTCTACTTTGCTTCGGTGTGTGGATAAGAGTGAAGCATAAAAGATTATGGCTGATTTGCACGAAGGTACCTTTAGCACCCATTCCAGTGGGCACACAATGGCTAAAAATAACCTACGGGCAGGATACTATTGGTCCACTATGGAAGAGGACTATTATCATCATTCACGAACTTGTTACAAATGCCAGATCTATGCTGATAAAGTACATGTGCCTCTGGTTCCTCTAAACGTCTTGACAGTTCCCTGGCCATTCGCAATGTGGGGCATCAATATGATTGGGGAGATTAGACCTAAAGCTTCTAATGGGCACTGCTTCATCCTGGTTTCCATTGATTACTTCACGAAGTGGGTCGAGGCAACTTCATTTGCTTCTGTTACCAAGAATGTTGTGGCCTGATTCATCAGACATAACCTTATCTGTCGGTACGATATTATAGAAAGAATCATTACGGATAATGGTACCAATCTCAATAACAATATGATCACCAAGCTCTGCGTGCAATTCAAAATCCAGCATCATAACTTTTCTCCTTACCGGACGAAGATGAATGGCGTTGTAGAAGCTGATGATAAAAATATCAAAAAGATCATACAGAAGATGGCGGTGACATACAAAGACTGGCACGAGATGTTACCATTTGCTCTTCATGGTTACCGTACCACAATGCGCACGTCAACAAGGGCAACTCCTTTCTCTTTGATATACGGTATGGAAGCTGTCCTACCCATAGATATCAAGATCCCTTCCTTGAGAATCATGAAGGATACAGGTTTGAATGAAGACGAATGGGTTCAGACTCGACTTGACCAATTAAACCTGATTGACGAGAAAAGGCTTGTGGATGTCTTCCAGGGTTAGATGTATCAAAAACGCATGATTAAAACTTTTAACAAGAAAGTCAGACGTCAGGTATATCAGGCTGGTGACCTAGTAATCAAGCACATCATACTTCCACAAGGTGATCCCAGGGGTAAATGGACTCCTACACACGAAGTACCATTTTTGATTAAGAACATATTTTCTGGTGGAGCCGTGATCTTAACCACTATGGACGGTGACGATCTTCCACACCCTGTAAACACGGACATAGTTAAAAGATACTACGCATGAACAAAGACCCGCTAGGTTGACTGGCCTAGGCAAAAATAAGGGCATCCCGGTGAACCAAAAGGGTTCGGGAAAAAATTAGGGATGTACACATGAAAAAAATTAGTACACCCAACAAGTCGAAAACCGGAAAAGGCGGCTTGGGCAAAAAAGGGTATCCCAGTGGACTGAAAACCCGAAAGGGCGGTCCAGGAAAAAGTTAGGGATTTAAAGCATAGAACTATGTCCTGTTGGATCACCTTACCGCCAATCTTCAGTATCAACTATCAAGCTTAAGTGATACTAATCAATCCAGTCAGCTTTGGACAAGCAGCGAAAGAGATGAGACTGTCAAAGACATAAAGGCAATAGCCAAATGGGAACCCAATGGGATTATTTCGCATAGTTGTGTTTCTTTGTATACTATTTTTGTATAGTTTTCATTCTTACAACGACATTCTCTTACTAGGATGTTCGTCTCCTTATACAAAAAACGCTTATTCAAATTAATACGAAACTATCTCTTTGAAAGTGCAAAACTATTTATCTTTTTTTTTCTATTTTGTTGGCGAAAATATCCAGTGATTATTTTTTGAACATATGCATTTGAATGTGATTACCATTTACAAATACACGCATAAAAAAGCAGAAAGACAACTACTAATGGCTTCAAGAAACGGGACAATGTCTAAAGGCCATCCACAAAATCCAGCAGATACTTTCTCCAGCAGGTACAGAGGTAAGGGCATCCTACTATAAAGTCACTGTCATATCCTCAGCATACAACCTAATGGTGTCAGGTATTCTTATATCACCAGCGGAGCAAGAATCTCCAATTACTGCCCCGACATCTTAAAGAATTCCCTAACCTGGTTCGCCAAGCTTTTCAAAATTTCCCAGAAGGATTTTATAAAAATCCCCAAGCAGTTCATGGAGTTTCCCTTCCTCAACAGATTTTATTTCTCTAACAATGAAAATCCATCTTCCAGCATTTCAACTTCAACAAAATTTGAAGACTTACACTCTTCATCCCCAACAACAATCAGGGATTTATTTTCCCTAGTTCAACAACACTGCAGTAGAACAACTGATACATTCATACATTGCATCCATACATCACTTTCACAAAGTGTCATAGCATATGCAGCACAAATGCATATATCACAATCTCATTTATTTTGAGAGCATCATTACTCGATGCATTTCATACATCATGACACTGCATACAACTAACACTTTACCTTTTTCAGGAAAGTTTGCAAGCAAACATATATCATCACCAATTTTCACAAGTTCCCGATTAATACCTGAAACAAGACAGGACAACTATTTGTGGATGACTGATTATAGATTAATACCTGGAACCAGACATGACAACTATCTACATGAGCAGATTGAAGATTAATACCCAAAACCAAGCCGAGAAAACTATCTTCATTTCTCTAAGGTCAGGGATTAATACCTGAAACCAGATAGGACAATTATCTCAGCGACCGATAAAAACAAGTTCCAGATTAATACCTGAAACAAGACAGGACAACTATCTGTGGACGACTGATTGTAGATTAATACCTAAAACCAGATAGGACAACTATCTACATGAGCATATTGAAGCAACCCTACCCAGGTTCCTTCTCTTACATTTCCAGATGAAGTTTTACCCAGACTCATCATGAAGCAGCCCTACCCATGATCCTTCTCTTATATTCCCAGATAAAGTTTTACACTGACTCATCCTGAAGCAGCCCTACACATGCTCCTTCTAATACATTTCCAGATAACAGTTAATTTCATTCTCCCCAGCAAGTACTGTAAGGCCTGGAGTTCAACCAGAAAACAACAAACTTTCATCTCTCCAGTCCAGAGATAACTCCTTAGTAGAGCCTTGGACAACTGAAGCTCCTAGTCTTTATTCCCCATAGAGTTTTTCTCAAGCATGGGATAAACGGAAATCAACCTTCCCCGGCGGAGTCCTTCTCAGACAATAAGAATAGGAATCCCCATAAAGAGACCTCTTATGAAGTCAGCATTTACTTTGGATGGCATATTTAAGCCCATCTCTGATCTCAGTCATCTTCTCCAAATGATATCTTTAAACCCATTCCCTACACAATCAACAATCACATCAAGCAAGTGCAAATTTCTGGGCACTCTAGTGTTCAATCATCTTCCACCTTCAGATCACGAAAGGCAAACAAGTCAATCTAAATCTTCAGGTTTAAGAAGATTGAACAGGGGCAGTTGTTGTACCCCAAAATTTGCCCTCCCATATTTCTCAAGACATGCTCATTGAGGTCCCCAATTGCTCAAAGTTGACCAAGACTTGACCAGACAAATTCTCTTCCTAAGCAATGGATTTCCAATTAGGGTTTGCAAAAAAAAACTTCGAGTGATTCCCATGGCACCCCATACACCTCAGCATCATGGCGTAGCTGAAAGAAAGAAAATAAGTGTGCGGAGTCTGACGAGTGTTATGTGGAAAGCTAAAAATATATCTAAGAGATTCTGGGCTGAAGCAACTTTGACAGTAGTATGCATTCTAATTAGATGCCCAACGAAGCAGTGTTATATGGAAACTTCGAAGTACACAAGCTTAGAATTATGCTTGTTTCATATTATATTTGTCTTTGTTTGTTTTGCTAACGAATGAATCACGCCACCCCAGTGGTAACACACACGCACATAAGTCATTCATGCTCCTTGTCTTGAGTTCGACCCAGGTGCAAGGCGTTTTCGATATTTAATGTCTTATTCTTGCAGATCGAGCGCATACAAAGGCTAGAATAACTAACACTTTGATTGAATAATGAAGCTTCTACCATCCCACAAGGTCACTTCGATTGGTCCAAACTGAAGGAAATTGAAGAGAGCAGGTGGAAGCTTCGACC
This sequence comes from Vicia faba, assembly GCA_948472305.1. NCBI lineage: Eukaryota > Viridiplantae > Streptophyta > Magnoliopsida > Fabales > Fabaceae > Vicia > Vicia faba. The sequence continues at coordinate 926,687,848 of OX451741.1, read as the reverse complement.
AACCCACAAGGTCACTTCAATTGATCCAAATGGAAGGAAATAGAAGAAGCCATTTGAATTGAATGAAAGGACATCGAAAGGAACATGAACTCAGTTTGATTAGGCTGTTTGGATGGGAATCGAATAAGCCATTCGAATTAGAGCTCTAAGCCACCGAAAAGAGCAAGGATTGGGAGCCTGTCGAAAGAATCAGGCAAATCTAAGATGTAACGCCCCGATATTTAATTATTTATTTAATTAAATATTTTTGAATATTTTATATTAATTTGAATTTTTATTGTCGAAGTATTAATTTTTGAATATTTTATTAAGTTGGAATAATAATTAATCAGATTAATTTGGTGGAATTAAGTTGAAGTATTATTTTACCATTAAGCTTAATTATGATATTGGGTTTTAATTAGTGGTGTTGTGTAGTATTAGGGGGTATGTCACTTAGGTCCATTTGAGTTTATTAATGATTAAATAAAATAGTAGTATTATATAGAATAAATGAATTAGAGGAGGAATGGAAGAAATATAGTTATCAGAAAAGAAGAAAAGGGGAACAAGAGTTTTGTGAGAGGAGAAGAAGAACAAGGATATTGCTTCTAGTGCCATATTCATCAGAAATTCGGTTGAAGTTTTTTAGAGCTGTACTAAATCCAAGGTAAAGGTGGGGTTCTGACTCTACAATAGGGTATGTGATTAATAGTATGTGAATTTGGGTTATAAAAATTATTTTTAGTTGTGTTTGAAATTGATATATTAGTGAAATTGAGAGATGAATGAGAACACAATTTAATATATATATATATATATATATATATATATATATATATATATATATATATATATATATATATATATATATATATACCTTATACTATTTTGTTTAAACTCCATGGCATTACAATAACTTACTGTAGCGAAAAGAAGTTGCCTCGTGTAAGTGTCTTATGTGTTGATACTGTAGCGGCACATTTCCTCACGTTTGGCACTGTAATGAAAATTGGATAGTGATTCTAGTAACCTTACTTAATCATATATTATTTCTATAATATTTCTTTTAGTATAATATATATTATACTAATTATTATTAACAATAATAATAGTTATATTAATAATTTAGTATTATTAATATAGTGATTTAAGAGTTGAGTTAGAAATAAGTATTTGAATAAATAGTTAATTTGGGTTCATTTCTATTCTAATAGAATTTCATTTGAGTTGTTAATATGATTGTGAGAGTTGTTAATAGTGTTGTTAAAATTATCAATAGAGTTGTTTTGTATCATTAAAAGTCACTTTTTATTTGTTGTGCATAATTCCGGTATATATTGAGTTGTCAGTAGGTTAAGTTGGAGTTTCCAAATAATAATAATAATTTAGTTTTATTAAAAATAATATTTTTTCAGGAGTTTTGGAATTAAAGATGAGAAATTAAGTTAATTTTTAATTTCGTTAGAGTTGTCAATAGAGTTATTAGAGTTGCTAATAGAGTTTATATCTTTTAATATTACTTTGTGAAAGTATGAACTATTATGTCATCTTTGAAAAATAGTTGGTGTTTATTAATACTGCACCGTTATGACTTTATTAATAACGTAGCATATTTTTTTTATGATAATATATTTATTATACAAATTTCTTCTCATTTCTATGGTATCCTGTAGTGGATAATGTTTCTATTACAAATATAATGCAATTGGGTAGATAACTGTTTGATAAGTCATAGACTGTACCACATATGTATTATTTGAAATCAATGAACTATAACAACCATGTTTTCTTTGATAATTGCAATCCTGACATTACAAACTTATGTTTTAAATTAACAGTTGGTTCATAAGTTTATAAAATACAATGTTTCATTATAATAATGATAATAATAATTTAATATGGTTAGTGTAATTTTGTTTGAAGTTTTGTAATTAGGAATAAATATTTAGATAATTAATTTAACCGAGTCGTAATAAGAAATTTAGTATAAAGTAGAAATAATAAAAATTTTGACCGATAATTAGTTAACTGATTTTAATCGAAATAGTCTGAATAACTATGCGGTTTATTTATAGTAATTTCTGGTTGATCTGTTGGGTGGTATTTTTGTTGAAAAATGTGAATTAGCACGTGATTTTATTGCCTCTATTTATGGGCAAAATATTAAGTTGCAGGCTTATGGGCAATGTTGATTTAAGTTGAATTATTGTTGTTGTTGTTATTACGTTCATGTCGTTGATGCATACATAACATATCATGTTGGATCTGATGCTCGTCAAGTTGGCCTGGATTGGCAAATATAAAGTTGAAGACTTATGCCTTGTTGATGCCTCTATTTATTGGAAAATTTCTAAGTTGGGAGTTCTGCTCCATTGGTACCACATGCAAGTGCATAAAAACAAGTCGTATTTCATGTTGCATCCTGAGTTATTGTGTGGATGAATTAATTATGTTAAATATTGATAAAAAGCTGTGAAGTGGAGAATTGTATGATCTAATACTAATATATTATTTATTGTATATCTGATTATATGGTTCGACATCTCACCCTTTTGTTTGAACGTTGCCCTCTGTTGGTAACGTGCAGGTAATCAAGAAGGATAGTTGTTACCCTCGTTAGTTCGAGTCGGTGTTGTCGCTCTGATACGTAGCACTCTGGGGGATGAACGCATATTTTCTTTATTGTTGATTTTCACTATGTTACTGAACTTTTAAGTTGTTTTCATTAAAGACTTGTTGTCTTAAAGTTGTTTTGAGTTGGATTGATGTTATGGTGTTTTCAGTTGAATTTTGTGAATCCACTGCGTAGTAATGAAAATTGTTTCATTTTAAAGACTAAACAAATTGTTATCGGTTCATCCGAATTTCATGTGTTATGTATCCGAACTATAGATGATTGAATGTCGTAGTTTTAAGTTGAAAGTGTAGCATTCCATTTGTTTGTTGGAAATTTTTATAACAATGATTTTATTTAACTCGTTGGGTAGAAACGGGGTGTTACATTAGTTGTATCAGAGCAGGTCGGTCCGTCCGGTCAAGTTATCTAGTCGTAGTTTTGTCTAACAATTGGGTATTGTTAATTTGAATTCTAACTGTTATTTGTGTTATGATCAGAAGTTTGAGATGGCTAGAAGGAATGATGTTGCACTTGTTGCTGCTCTGCAAGCGATGGCTCAGGTTATGCAGAATCAACCGAATGCTGACGAGAATGCTGGATCTCGCAGTTTGGCGACTTTCCAAAGGGATAATCCTCCTACCTTCAAGGGTAAGTATGATCCTGAAGAAGCGTTGGATTGGATGAAAGAGATTGAGAGAATCTTTCGTGTGATAGACTGCACTCTAGTGCAGAAGGTTCGTTATGGTACTCATATGTTAGCGGTCGAGGCTGATGACTGGTGGCTAAAGACTTGTCAAAGATTGGAAGTTGCGGGTGAGAATGTCACTTGTGCTGTATTCCGTAGGGAATTTCTGAGGAAGTATTTTTCTGAAGACGTTCGTGGTAAGAAGGAAATTGAGTTTCTTGAGCTGAAGTAAGAGAGTATGTTGGTTGTTAAGTATGCTGTAAAGTTTTCTGAGTTGGCTAAGTTTTATCTGCACTATAGTGAGGCAGATGCTGAGTTTCCGAAGTGCATCAAGTTTGAGAATGGATTGCGCCCAGAGATCAAGAAGGCAATTGGATACCATAAGATTCGTGTCTTTGATAATTTGATTGATAGTTGCAGGATTTATGAAGAGGATAATAATGCTTATTATAAGATTATCAATGAGAAGAGCGGTAAGCACCAACAGAACCGTGGTAAGCCTTATGATGCCCCAACTGGAAAAGGTAAACAAAAAGTTGCTCAGAGTCAAAGGACTAGTGGGGGAGATGCTCCTATTAGTATGGTGTACTTCAAATGTGGAAAACCTGGTCATAAGAGTAATATGTGTACTGCTGAGGTGAAGGGGTGTTTCCGTTGTGGTAAGACTGTACATGTTGTATCTGAATGCAAGCATAAAGATATGATTTGTTTTAACTATGGTGAAGAAGGATACATTGGTAGCCAGTGTCGGAAACCAAAGAAGGCGCAAACCAGTGGAAAGGTGTTTGCTTTGGCTGGGACTCCGTCAACTAGTAAGGACAGACTCATCAGAGGTACATGTTTCATTAATAGTACGCCTTTAATTACTATTATTAATATCGGTGCTACTCATTGTTTTATTGTTGTTGTTTGTGTTGAAAGATTGAGTCTTATGTTGTCTTCTATGAATGGAGAAATGGTTGTCGAGATTCCGGCTAAGGGATCGGTGACTACTTCTCGTGTGTGTTTGAATTTCCCTTTGTTGATCTTCGGCAAAGACTTTGGTGTTGACTTAATTTGTTTGCCATTAAGAGGATTGGATGTGATCTTGGGTATGAACTGGTTAGAGTATAACTATGTTCATATCAATTGCTATAACAAGTCTGTGAGGTTTTCTACTTCTAAAGAGGAAGGAGTCGGTTTGTTGACTGGTAAACAGTTGCGGCGATTGATGCAAGACGAAGCACATATGTTCTCGTTGATGGCGTCGTTATCAATGGAGAACCAAGTTAGAATTGAGAAGTTGCAGGTGGTGCGCGAATTTCTTGAAGTGTTTCCGGATGAAATTCCCGGTGTACCACCAGAAAGAGAAGTTGAACTTGCGATTGATCTTGTACCTGGTACCAGACTTGTTTCTATGGCACCGTACATGATGTCTGCATCTGAATTGTCTGAATTGAAGAAGCAATTAGAAGAGTTGCTTGAGAAAAAGTTTGTAAGACCAAGTGTATCACCGTGGGGAGCACCTGTGTTGTTAGTAAAGAAGGAAGATGGAAGTATGAGACTTTGTGTTGATTATAGACAACTGAATAAAGTGACAATTAAGAACAAGTATCCGCTTCCAAGAATTGATGACTTGATGGATCAATTGGTGGGTGAAAGTGTGTTTTCTAAGATTGATTTGAGGTCAGGATATCACCATATTAGAGTGAAAGAAGATGATATTCAGAAGACCGCATTCAGAACTCGGTATTGACACTACGAGTATTCAGTGATTCCTTTTGGTGTGACCAATGCGCCATGAGTATTCATGGAGTACATGAATCGTGTCTTTCATACTTATTTGGATCGGTTTGTGGTGGTATTCATTGATGTCGTTCTAATTTACTCTAAATCGGAAGAAGAACATGAAGAGCACCTAAGAGTTGTACTGCAAGTTTTGAAAGAGAAGAAGTTGTCCAAGTGTGAATTCTAGTTGCAAGAGGTTAGTTTCCTTGGTCATGTCATTTCTGGTGGTGGCATTGTCGTGGATCCTTCTAAAGTCGGTGTTGTGTTGCAATGGGAAGCTCCGAAGTCAGTTACCGACATTAGAAGCTTCTTGGGATTAGCCAGTTACTATAGACGGTTTATCGAAGGTTTTTCTAAGTTGGCACTTCCATTGACTAAGTTGACTTGTAAGGGTGAAGCTTTTGTGTGGGATATTTGATATGAAGAAAGTTTTACCGAGTTGAAGAAGAGATTGACGTCGGCTCCAATTTTGACTTTGCCTAATCCAGGAGAGCCTTTTGTTATGTATTGTGATGCTTGTCTGATGGGGTTGGGTGGTATGCTCATGCAGAATAGTAAGGTGGTTGCTTATGCGTCGAGGCAATTAAGGACTCATGAAAAGAATTATCCTACACACAATTTAGAATTAGCTGTAGTTGTCTTTGTGTTGAAAATCTGGAGGCATTATCTTTATGGTTCTATATTTGAAGTGTTTAGTGACCATAAGAGTTTGAAGTATCTTTTTGATCAGAAAGAGTTGAATATGAGGCAACGAAGGTGGTTAGAATTGTTGAAGGATTATGATTTCAATTTGAATTATCATCCAGAAAAAGCTAATGTTGTGGCCGATGCTTTAAGTCGAAAGACTTTGCACATGTCGACAATGATGGTTAAAGAGTTGGAGTTGATTGAGCAATTCCGAGATTTGTGTTTGGTTTGTGAAGTGACACCACGAAGTGTTATGTTGGGAATGTTGAAGATTAATAATGAATTTCTGGATAGTATCAGAGAAGCTCAAAAGTTAGATGTGAAGTTGGTAGATTCGATGGTTGGGATCGATCAGTCTAAGAACAGCGATTTTAAGTTAGATGTGCAAGGTGTGTTGAGATTTTGTAATAGAATTTGTATTCTTGATGATGCGGAGATGAAGAAAGTGATTCTTAATGAGAGTCATAGAAGCAAGTTGAGTATTCATCCAGGAGCTACGGAGATGTATCAGAATTTGAAGAATTTGTTTTGGTGGCCTGGGATGAAGAGTGATGTGGCTCGGTTTGTGTATGCATGTTTAACTTGTCAAAAGTCGAAAGTTGAACATCAGAAGCCTGTGGGGTTGATGCAATTGTTATAGATTCTAAAATAGAAATGTGATAGCATTTCAATGGATTTTGTAACGGGATTACCTAGTACCTTGAGAGGACATGATTCAATTTGGGTGATTGTTGATAGGCTTACGAAGTCGGCACACTTTATACCTATTAACATCACGTATCCGATTTCAAAGTTGGCAAAGATTTACACCAGAGTAATTGTGAAGTTGCATGGTGTTCCTTTGTGTATCGTGTCAGACAGAGATCCGAGGTTTACTTCTGACTTCTGGAAAAGTTTGCAAGAGGCGTTGGGATCTAAGTTGAGGTTGAGTTCGGCGTATCATCCTCAGACGGATGGTCAGACCGAGAGGATTATTCAGTCATTGGAGGATCTGTTGAGAGCATTTGTTCTTGAGCAGGGAGGTTCGTGGGATAATTATCTTCTGTTGATTGAGTTCACTTACAATAACAATTATCATTATAGTATTGGGATGACACTTTTTGAGGCGTTGTATGGTCAGAGGTGTAGGACTCTGTTGTGTTGGCATGAATCCGGTGAAAGTGTGGTACTTGGACCTGAGATTGTTCGAGAGACTACTGAGAAAGTGAAGCTTATCCGAGAGAAGATGAAAGCTTCTCAAAGTAGACAGAAAAGTTATAATGACAAGAGAAGGAAAGATTTGGAATTTCAAGCCGGTGATCATGTGTTTTTGAGAGTCACACCTGTGACTGGTGCTGGGCAAGCTCTGAAGTCTAAGAAGCTCACTCCTTGTTTTATTGGTCTGTATCAAATTTCGGAAAGAGTGGGAAATGTCGCTTATAGAGTGGCTTTACTGTCTAATCTTTCGAATTTGCATGATGTGTTTCATGTGTCACAACTCCGGAAGTATATTTCCGATCCGTCTCATGTAATTCAGATAACGATGTGCAAGTACATGATAATCACACGGTGGAGACGATGCCTGTGTGAATCGCGAGATGAAGATTCTAAGAGGAAAAGAGATTGTATTGGTGAAGGTTGTCTGGTTGGGAGCTGCTGGAGAGAGCATGGTCTGAGAGTTGGAGAGCAAGATGCGAGACTTTTATACCGAGTTATTTGAACCAGGTAAACTTTTATTTTCGATGACGAAAATATTCTAAGTAGGAGAGAGTTATAACGCCCCGATATTTAATTATTTATTTAATTAAATATTTTTGAATATTTTATATTAATTCGAATTTTTATTGTCGAAGTCGAAATTATTTTATTAAGTTGGAATAATAATTAATTAGATTAATTTGGTGGAATTAAGTTGAAGTATTATTTTATCATTAAGCTTAATTATGATATTGGACTTTAATTGGTGGTGTTGTGTAGTATTAGGGGGTATGTCACTTAGGCCCATTTGAGTTTATTAATGATTAAATAAAATAGTAGTTTTATATAGAATAAATGAATTAGAGGAGAAAGGGAAGAAATAGAGTTATCAGGAAAGAAGAAAAGGGGAACAAGAGTTTTGTGAGAGGAGAAGAAGAACAAGGATATTACTTCTAGTGTCATATTCATCAGAAATTCGGTTGAAGTTTCTTAGAGCTGCACTAAATCCAAGGTAAGGGTGACGTTTTGACTCTATAATAGGATATGTGATTAATAGTATGTGAATCTGGGTTATAAAAATTATTTTTAGTTGTGTTTGAAATTGATATATTTATGAAATTGAAAGATGAATGAGGACCCAATTTAATATATATATATATATATATATATATATATATATATATATATATATATATATATATATATATATATATATATATATATATATATATATATATATATATATATATATATATATATATATATATATATATATATATATATATATATATATATATATATATATACCTTATACTATTTTGTTTAAACTTCGTGGCATTACAATAATTTACTGTAGCGAAAAGAAATTGTTTCCTGTAAGTGCTTTATGTGTTGATACTAAAGTGACACATTTCCTCACGTTGACACTGTAATGAAAATTGGATAGTGATTCTAGTAACCTTACTTAATCATATACTATTCATATAATATTTCTTTTAGTATAATATATATTATACTAATTATGAATAATAATAATAATAGTTATATTAATAATTTAGTATTATTAATATAGTGATTTAAGAGTTGAGTTAGAAATAAGTATTTGAATAAATAGTTAATTTGGGTTAATTTCTATTCTAATAGAATGTCATTTGAGTTGTTAATAGGGTTGTGAAAGTTGTTAAAATTATCAATAGAGTTGTTTTGTATCATTAAAAGTCACTTTTTATTTGTTTTGCATAATTATATTATATATTGAGTTGTCAGTAGGTTAAGTTAGAGTTTCCAAATAATAATAATAATTTAGTATTATTAAGAATAATATATTTTTTAGGAGTTTTGGAATTAAAGATGAGAAATTAAGTTAATTTTTAATTTCTTTAGAGTTGTCAATAGAGTTATTAGAGTTGCTAATAGAGTTTATATCTTTTAAAATTACCTTGTGAAAGTACGAACTGCTATATCATTTTTGAAAAACAGTTGGTGTTTATTAATACTGAACCGTTATGACTTTATTAATAATGTAGCATCATTTTTTTTAATGATATATATATTTATTATACATATTGCTTCTCATTCCTATGGTATCCTGTAGTGGATAATGTTTCTGTTACAGATATAATGCAATTGGATAGATGACAGTTTGATAAGTCATAGACTGTACCGCATATGTGTTATTTGAAATCAATGAACTATAACAACCATGTTTTCTTTGATAATTGCAATCCTGCCATTACAAACTTATGTTTTAAATTAACATTTGGTTCCTAAGTTTATAAAATACAATGTTTCATTATAATAATAATAATTTAATATGGTTAGTGTAATTTTGTTGAAGTTTTGTAATTAGGAATAAATGTTTAGATAATTAATTTAATTGAATCGTAATAAAAAATTTACTATAAAGTAGAAATAATAGATTTTTGACCGATAATTAATTAACTGATTTTAGTCGAAATAGTTCGAATAACTATGCGGTTTATTTGTAGTAATTTTTGGTTGATCTGTTGGGTGGTGTTTGAAAAATATGAATTAGCAGGTGATTTTATTGCCTCTATTTATGGGTAAAATATTAAATTGCAGGCTTAAGGCCAATGTTGATTTAAGTTGAATTATTGTTGTTGTTGTTATTACGTTCATGTCGTTGATGCATACATAGCATATCATGTTGGAGCTGATGCTCGTCAAGTTGGCATGGATTGACAAATATAAAGTTGAAGGCTTATGTCTTGTTGATGCCTCTATTTATTGGTAGATTTCTAAGTTGTGAGTTGTGCTCCATTGGTACCACATGCATGTGCATAAAAACAAATCGCATTTCATGTTGCATCCTGAGTTGCTGTATGGATGAATTAATTATGTTAAATGTTGATAAAAAGTTATGAAGTGGAGGATTGTATGATCTAATACTAATATATTATTTATTGTATATCCGATTATATGGTTCAATATCTCACTCCTTCTGTTTGAATGTTGCCCTCTGTTGGTAACGTGCAAGTAATCAAGAAGGATAACTATTACCCTCGTTAGTTTGAGTCGGTGTTATCGCTCTGATACGTAGCACTCGGGGGGATGAACACATGCTTTCTTTATTGTTGATTTTCACTATGTTACTGAATTTTTAAGTTGTTTTCATTAAAGACTTGTTGTCTTAAAGTTGTTTTGAGTTGGATTGATGTTATGGTGTTTTCAGTTGAATTTTGTGAATCCACTGCGTAGTAATGAAAATTGTTTCGTTTTTAAAGACTAAACATGTTATTACCGGTTCATCCGAATTTCACGTGTTTTATATTTGAACTATAGATGATTGAATGTTGTAGTTTTAAGTTGAAAGTGTAGCATTCCATTTGTTTGTTGGAAATTTTTATAACTCTGAATTTATTTAACTCGTTGGGTAGAAATGGGGTGTTACATAAGAGGCCTAATGGGATTAAGTTTGTTGGGTTTATATTGGTTGGTTTAAGGCCCAAATTCGAGCAAGACACCAAACCATAACATGTCTAGGTGCATTATGTTTCAAAGATGGCAAGAAAATGATCAAAATGACAACTTTTGATACAAATGGAAAGTCCCATATTTTGTCATAAGTCACTAAGATTTTGAACAGGTTTTGGTTAACCTAATTCACACCATATATAAGTGTAAGGAATCAAACCACATGATATGCACAACTTGCCTCCAAAGAGCACCAAAAATTCCTCAAATTTTCAAAGAATCCTAGATTTTCCATAACCCTTGTTGTAGGCTTTCTCGTGGCAGGATCCTCATTCCATCCCTTTACAGCAACAAAGTACAGTGTAAGTTTGGATCAGATTCAATGATCCAAGGCATGTAACATGCATCGCTTAACCTCACCGGTTTCATCATGTTTATAATTGCATGCTCTTATTCTGCTTTGCTTTGAACTGTATTTAGTATCACTAATATTTCTTTTCTTTAGACTCATTGGTGCAGATCTAAAGTAATACATGCAGGTTTAAGGATCAAAATAAGATCGTGCCATCACTAGGGTACGGTCTGTATTCTTTTTCGAACCTCAAAACCCAGGATGTTTCAGGCCAAACGGACCCCAGATTTGGAATGATGGGGGTTCAAATAAAGGGGTTAGGTTGGGTTTCAATCATTAAGGTTTTGTTATTTTTGCAGGATCTAATTCGAGCCCACCGGAGAAGACAACCGGAGAGTTGACTCTGGTGGGATTGAATCTAGTTGCCAAACGTCACCTTATTACTGGGCCGCTTCCCACAGTGCGTGTTTTAATTTTTTTTTATATCCGACTTTTTTTCTTTTTTTCTTTCCAATGTAATATTATGGTTTCATTTGTATCGACAATCGAATAACTAGTTCATATGGTAGAGGAGCGTGTGCGTCGAAGGGAAGACCAGGGTTCGAATCCCATGTCGTATATTTTCGTTTTCCTAACACAATGCTTGCAGATCTGGCGCTCCCAGACCCATGGCGCACACCGTGCACCTTCAGATCATAACCAGAAGATCCCCTCCGATCAGATTCGGTGCCCCCATACGTGCAACTTACCATACACCCTCAAAGGATGCCCTCACTGGATCACAAAGCAGATCTGGGCCTCTCCTCATATGGGCCTATGTTTTCAAAAAAATACCTCCCCCCATTGTTGTTTACATCAGGCCCGTTGCAAGTTTCTTTTATTTATCTTCCTTTTTTTGTGTGTTTATTTCTTTTTAATTCTTTTTTTAAGCAAAAAATAACCATATAAATCACAAAAATTAGACTTTAGTTTTTATTTAGTAAAATTATTTTTGTTAACTAATTAATTAATTAATTATTTTAGCCTTTTTTCTTTAATTAGAATCAATTAGATCTATGAGTTAACTTATTTTAATTTCCTTCTTTTTTATAAAAAATACCAAAAAGACAAAAAAAATCTTCTCTTCCCTTTGTCATATTTTCATATCACCCGTTACTTTTGCAAATATTTACCGTTCTCACATTTTTCTTAATTATTGTAACTGCTTCCCAGCTTGTAATAGTAATTAGGACTTTACTTTCCGCATTTCTGTAATGTACCTCTCCCAAAGTCATGTAATAGCTTAAGATTTATTTTCCGCATATTTACTGCTTTATTATCTTACTATATTACTGCTAGTAACTAGGCTTGCATGGAAAGATTAAAAACAAACGCTAGCAAACCTAACACCAGATAAATAACGGAATATGACTCAATTACACATATACACCTCTAGAGTATCCCACTTTGGTTGCTTTCGGAAAAACAGTCACATCTCTCGAAATGTGAGAGATGTTAGTGGCTATCATCCGGTTTAAAGATCATAAGTCCCTCGATGACCCTCTCGATATTGCCTCAGTATAATCTTAAAAACCCTAGGGTAGTTACTAAAGCTTCTTGCCCAGTTGCCTTTGTGACTGTATAAACGTCCTTTCGAATGTCCCTCAAACATCCAACGACTAGGGCTACCTACTCACTAATAGTAGGATAGCACTATCTAAAGTAAAAGAGGAAAAGAATGACTTTTTCGAGTAGGTAGATAGTTCTTAGATGTTTGCTCAAATAAAACAAACTTTTTACACATAAACTCTTCTTTCAAAAGACTTTTAAAACACTTTGCATACTTTCTCTACCAATCTGAGAAACATTACAAATTTTTCCGCACTAAGGCATTTTCAAATACTTTTCAAACACACAAACACAGGGTATTTCAAAATGAGCTAACATCTAAGAGCCCGTAGATAACTACGGATGGAAAGAGTGCTAACACCTTCCCTTTCCATAATCTACCCCCTTACTCAGAAATAATCTTGAAAGGTATTTTTCTGTTCTTTTCACCCTTTCCTTTGTTGGATAAAAGAAAAGTCGGTGGCGACTCTTGCTTATCGCAACATTTGCGAATACAAATGTAAAACCAGTATAACAGCCAGTTCTCCCACCGTATCACATTAGGCTTTACTTTAGTTAAAAACTATGTAATAAGGCTGTTAATAAAATGTACAAGATACACTCTTTTCCCTTGCATGGGAAAGGGTTTTTAATAAGGTACCCGAAGTAAAAAATATTTGTAGCACTGTTGTAAAAAAGTATAACAACTCGGTCAACCTCGCCTTCGGGAAAAAGGGCTCTGATCCGAAAAAAAATCCCAAGCACACTTAAAGCCTTTGTCGCAGTCAACCTCGCCTTTAGGCAAAAGGGCTCTGATTTGGAAAAAACCCCAAGCGCACTTAAAACCTCTGGCACGGTCAACCCCGCCTTCAGGCAAAAGGGCACTGATCTGAAAAAAAAGCCCAAGCACTCTTAAAGCTCTGGCACGGTAAACCTCACCTTCAGGCAAAGGGGCTCTGATCCGGAAAAAAATCCCAAGAGCACTTAAAGCCTTTGGAACAATCAACCTCGCCTTCAGGAAAGAGGCTCTGATCCAGAAAAAAGCCCAAGCACACTTAAAGCCTCTGACACGGTCAACCTCGCCTTCAGGCAAAGGGGTTATATCTGGAAAAAAGCCCAAGCACATTTAAAGCCTCTGGCATAAGCCAATTAAGCCTCGAGGCCTATGTCCTCCAAATCTGGTTAAGCCCCTAGGTCTCTATCTGCCAAAGCCGGTTAAGCCTCCGGGCCTCTGTCCGACAAAGCCGATTAAGCCTTCGGGCCTCTGTCTGCCAAAGTCGGTTAAGCCTTCGGGCCTCTGTCCACACTTAATGACACTCCTCATTAAGAGTCGAGTTCCATAATAAATACTCCCCACATAAGGGTCAAGTAATATTGATACTCCCCATATAAGGGTCGAGTAATATTGACTTTCCCCTTATAAGGGTCGAGTATCCCAAAACAAGAGAACTTTAAAACCGAACAGACCGAGCTCGGTGAGGCGATTCTGAAGACGCGACAAGTTCACTTGGGGCTCATTAGCCCAAAAGATGAACGGATAAATAACCTTAACCTGTGCAGGCTCAGGGCTCTTAAAAGAAGATCCCAAAAGTTGATTTTATAAAAACAACTGAGAGACTCAAAACCGGGTATACCACATTTAATGAGTACTCCTAATGGCATGAAAGAGGCTGAATGAAAGGATACTTTAATGGTTTATGGATCCGGGTAGTCCCACATAATCAGACATTTACCGCCCAACGGACTTTGTCATAGAAAAATTAAAAGCCATGTAAAAGTTGATGGGGCTCTTAAAAATGAGATAATACCCGATACTACATGATCGAACCCATACAACCCAATAGACTTTGTGTCCGGGGGGCTTATATATGCACCAGATTATCTTAAAGTGAAAAACCAAAAATGCAAGAAAAAAGCTAAAGATGAAAACGAACAGAGAGTAACGATTACATATTAGCCCAGAGCAATAGTAAAGTGCAAAAGCTCGGAGTCAGTAGTCAGGAACAAAAAGGGAGGACAAAACCACCCCTTAACAAAAATTACAAAATTGCATCCTTATCAGATGACTAACAGGAACACAAACGCAAAAGAAGCATCACACAACCAAGTTCTCCTTCCCGTCACCACCATTGTCAACATTTTCCTCGACAAAAGGATCTTCAGGATTCGATTGAGGAGAGGGAGTCTTATCCACCTCTTTGAGGTCTACAAGGCAGCCACCCTGCACCACCTTAAAGTAGTCTATCTCTGATATGGCTAAACCGGGATAGAGGCACAATATCTGGTTCTTGGCCCGCTCAAAAGCCTCATCACCAGCAGAAAAGATGTCCACTTGAGACTTTCTGAGAGCCTCCCTCAGCTCATCTGTGGTAACCTTCAACTCGTCATTAGTGTTCTTTTCCAATTTCAACCTCTTATTAAGTTGAGTTAGAGAGGCCTTACTCTCAGACTCTAAAGCTCTTTATCCTTAGCCAAACTCTTTTCCGCACCAGGCAACTTCTTGAACTGAGCCTTCTGAACCTCCTTCAGTCGGGTTATCTCCTCCCTGAGCTTTAACTTCGTCTTTTCACAGTTATCACTCGACTCAAAGAGACCACAAGTTAGAACCGCACACCGCATAAAATATGAGCTAAGGTTTTGGGTCATCTTCTGCCGACCTATGGTCTTAACTTTGTTGACATACTCAGTAGCGTTAAGATGATTATAGAGAAAATAGAGACCATTAAAGCTGTTAGACCAGAACTAGAACTCCCTAGAAGCCTGACTGTCTCTGGGTTCTCTCATTAGAGAAGTTATATCCAAATCGGTCTGGTAAGCCTCATCGCTCATAAGGATCTTTATCTTCTTTGCAGTTCCCTGTCGAACCTCCTCTTGGATGGTTGAGGAAGAGACTTGGGGGCTTAACCATGTTTGAGGTATCCTTAGATCCTGTTTCATTACACTTCTTCAAAGCCCGAGTCTCTAACTCGGAAAGGCCCGACTTAATCAGAGGGCCCTCCAGCTCCTCTTCGGACAACTCTGGCCTCCAGCATCAGTTTCTTCTGCTCGGCTACATAGAGGTTTGTCATCTTATCTGCAATGAAAGGAAAAGACAATATGAGTATTATCCACAAATGTACGCGATTGCTAAAACAAAAATGAAAACTATTACCAAGAAAATCAGGAATCTGTTCATCAGTTAGGGACAACAGATCTTTAACCTTCATCATTCGGAAGGAGTCGAGTACAGTCAGAGCCTGGATTTTCAATTCACTAAGATTTTCGAATGTAAACCCAGATATAGGGGAAGGATCCCAAGTCCAATAGAAAGTAAAGCGGGGGTGCCCGCCCAAGGCATACAAAACCTGTGGATATCTCAGTCCACAATTTTACCTTCAAGAACCATTCCTTGAAACCCTTATAATTGGAGGTATATACTTGGAGAAAACTTTTGTTGGGAAGACCTTTGATTTGATCCAAGAAAGCTTCTCGACCCCTTTTACCTTATAAAGGGAAAAGAATAAACCCACTGTGGGGACGATGTCCATTTCCTCGCAGACTATTTCAAAGGCCTTTATGAAGCCCCAACTGTTAGGAAGAAGTTGCGAAGGCACGACATTCACGTCCTTCAGTATGTCGGCCTCAAATTTAGAAAAGGGTATATGGATTCTAAAGTCCTCCAAGACCCCGACATGAAAATAAAATAAATCTTCATTAATAGTCTTCCGACGTAGTATACAAACACGTTCCTCTGAGACACATGACTCTAGGATAACGTCACCTTCTTCCTCAGTTGAGGAGACATTTATAAGGGACCAAAGTTTGGAAATCTCTGTGTCGTCAAGGACATTGTTCTTGTAATCTATGACCTCAAGATCGAAGGGGGCAGACACTTCCATTAGAAATTCTACAGAACTTGAGGAGGAAGAGTCGCAGTCAAAATCACTCAAAGAGGAGAAGATACAACCTTAAACTTCCCTCGTGATCCGGTTAAACTCCTATTGACCTAAAGCGGCCTTAACCTCTCGCATGCATTGGTCCCATAACTCCTGTCTTTCTTCAGCATTTGAGGGTTTTACAACATTCCCTGTATTATCACACTCTCTTAAGGTAACCATTATCTAAAAGACAAATACAAAAATGAAAGGGTAAAGGGGAAATATCTGGAAGATCGAAGAATACTTGAGGAAGAGTGTACACTTTCTTCTGAAAAATATAACACCTTTCTAATGTCATAGTTGAAAAAGGAAAGAAGAAAAAAAGGGTTTTTAATAGAACCCAATAAACAGTGTCCTAGGGTAGGGGAACGTCACCCAATGAACAAAGGTTTAGGTGGATGTCATCATTACTCTATGAAAGAGAAAATGAATGACTCTTCATTCTGTGCCACGTATGCAAAGACAGAAAACGAGCTGCAACCTGGTGTCGACTTCAATATTTTTCCGTGCCTTTCGAGATCGAACACTGCATCCTTATATAAAAGGATTTGAATTCGGGGGGCTAATGTACATCCCAAAAATATTAGTTTCGATCGGGTAGCGAAATCGTCCAAAGAGGAAACAAAACCGGTGGTCGACTCGAGGGTAAAGGGCACCCAGGGTGCATCTCGGCTAATCGTCCCAGACGATCATCACGCCCCCGGGTAGCAACCCACGTATGCCGTAAACTCATACGAGATTAATGGCCGAGACCCACCTATCCATGACCAGTCATCAACTCGACTTATTAATGACTGTAATCACCGACGACACATTTAAACCAACATTATACTGCTTTAAACACTTCCATTCATGGAGATGACAAAGGTTATGTAGTTATGAAGCCCAAGAGTCACACATTAAATGTGATTTTTGAAGGCGCAAAAAGGAGTGCTATATAAGGGGCTCCCGCAAGAGAGATAAGCAAAACATTATTCTTGGGACAATATGCACTATAGACGTAACTCCCAAATTCTCCATTATTCTACAAACTTACTTTCGTGATTTTCCCTACTCTCATAGGGAAGCTGACCAAATATTATTCTCCGCAAGAACAAGTGATTTTTTTTTTATATAAAAATTAATAAATATAAAAAAGTTTATAAAAAAATTTAATAAATTATAAAATGATATGATAAAAAATTCAATACAATAAAAAATGAGATTGATCAAAATTAAAATAATTATAATTAAATCTTTTTTATTAATATATAATTATATTTTTTATGTGTTATTTTTAATTATTATAATTAAATTTTTAAAAAAATTAAAACTTATTTTTAAAATTAGAACGCAACCTTTAGTTTAATTAGGCTGGCCTGCCTCACAAAACATGTACGAGTACTAGTAATTAGGGGTGTTTGCAGTTCAGTTTGGATTAGTTTTAAAATAAAAAATCATGTGATCCAAAGATAAATTTACTTGCGGTTCGGTTCCGTTTTGGATGATATATTAAAAAATCCAATCCAATCCGATCCAATTTTATGCGGTTTAATTTGGATCGGTTTTTGGATATCCAAATTACACATTATATTTTTATTAATATTATAAAACTACTAATAAAACATATATTTCATATAATATATAACATATAGTATATTAAAAGTTAATATTACAAAATGAGAGTGGTTTATTATGATTGAAATAATAAAAATAAATAAATTATGCCAAGCTAATAATAATTATTAAAAAAATTATTATCATCTAATAATAAATTCACGTAACATATCATACTAATAAAAAGTAAATAAGTAAAAAAATATATGTATGCGGTTTGGTTTGATTTGGATCGATTTTGAAAAATTGATTCGAAATCCGATCCAAACTGATCAGTTTTCACAAAATGACATCCAAACACATCCAATAAATTTTGGTTTTTTTGCGATTTTCAATTTTTTGAATCGATTTTCGATTTTTTATTTGAATTGATTTAAATCTGAACCCTCTAACATTAATTGCGTTAATTGAGAAAAATAATAGATTTGATCATAATTTCAAAAGTTCAAATGGATGATATACCAATCACAAATGATATCATGTATTCTAAAAATTAGATTGAAAATTTAAAATTATTTATATGATATAGTAAATTAATATATTTTTATTTGATTATTAAAAAATTTAAAATAAAAGAGTGACTGAGATTCGTTTGAAAGTGTAAAGCTATATTGGGTGCATCAATCATTTTCTTTTGATATTAAATAAAATTCTAATACTAAATTCTTAAGTTCCTTTTCTTTTGATAGTAGTAATTCTTAACTCTTAAGTTATTTTTGTTCTTGAGTCAAATAGCAATAAAAGTATATCCTCCAAAATCATATCATATATGTACACTTTTTATTCTTAGCATTACCGGTTTATGGTATTACTCTCCCGCGCAGGCAACACCATTTCCATTATCTTGTGATCTGAAAGCAAGATCCGATTCAAACAATGGCGGGTCGATTCTTCGGATCTTCTGCTGCTTCGATCGCCATGATCGTCACCAACACGCCTTCCCAAGAACTTGCCCTAACCAACCTCGCCTACATCTCCGCCTCCGATCTTCCAAAATTCGCCGTTCCCGGTCACAGCAACCTCTACCTCGCTTCCATCGGCGATGTCTTCGTTTTCTCTCTCTCATATCCTTCGCCGCATTATTTACATCGTTTTATTACATTTCCTTTCATTTTTCATGTAAATCAGGTTGTTCAATTCATTAGCGTAGAACTAATGTGTGCCTTAACTTTGAGAATACTGCTCATGAAAGCATACGCGGTGGTCACATTGCTTTGAATTCTATTCAGCGTCGATGTGCAAAAGTTTCTGCAGCTGAATCCGTAGATGTGACACGGTTAGTTTGTTTTAGTGTGTATTTAGCTGATTAGCATTGAGTATTGACCTTCCGTTTTGCTTATTGTTTGATTTGTGATGCTGTTCAAGATTCGTGCCACCTGAAAACTTCAACCTGGCCATGGTAACAGTTGAATTGGACTTCGTTAAAAGGGTTGGAAGCAGGAGTGAACAGGTATTTTATTTTATGTGAATTGAAATAAGTTCATTTTCATGTCATCAATATGAAGTTGGTTAGAGTGGTTTGGGATAGAAATTGATGTTGCTGCTTTGTCTTGTAGATCGATGCTATTGTACTAGCCAAGCAACTTCGGAGAAGACTTAATAACCAGGTAGGGTCTTTCACATGGCTGGTTGTGCCCTTCAGTTAAATTCTAGTGTTGGTTACTATTTGAGTAACTTGAACACAGACGTGTTATTCTTCTGTAACCTTCCTCTTGTTTGATATACTAAATTCAATTGTAAAAAATTAATGCGGGTCTTATTTAATTCAGGTAATGACAGCAGGGCAGAAAGTGTTATTTGAGTTTCAGGGAAATAATTATAGCTTTACAGTCCGGGAAGCTACGGTTGAGGGCCGGGGAAAGTCTAGCTCTATTGAAAGAGGGATGATTTTAGATGACACGTTCTTTGTTTTTGATGCGCCACGTGATAGTGGAATTAAGGTGAGTTTCCTAATTTTCTTTGACATCTACTCTACTGTTCAGTTCTTTTCGACACATTACAAATGCTTACACAGCTTAACTATCCCTTGATGCTTAACTATTCATACAGAAGTTTTTGGTAATATCTTCTATATATCATTTAGTAACGAAGTCAATTGAGTTAGTTTGGTAATTGTTTCATGTATTCCGTGTGAGGTAATAGTTAACACTTTGCCATGCAAAATAATGTCATGTTCTGTAAACTTCTTCACTTTACTCTACAAAATACAACCAAGTATTTTCCACTTGGTAGGAAAACTTCCTAACTCTACTCTACTAACCATAGTTATCCTTGCATAATTTAACCGGTTCATGTTGTGCTTTGCAGGTTATCAATCAGCGCGAAGGTACTACTAGCAACATTTTTAAGCAGAAAGAATTTAACCTTGAGTCTCTGGGTATTGGTGGCCTGGGCGCAGAGTTTGCAGATATATTTCGAAGAGCTTTTGCATCTCGTGTTTTCCCTCCCCATGTGACATCTAAGTAATAGATCTGATACTATGGTCCATTTAATCCCACTGTTTTATGATATACCTTATTCTCATTTGGAAGCCTTTGAGATTTCAGATTAGGGATCAAGCATGTAAAAGGCATGCTGCTTTATGGTCCTCCTGGAACTGGAAAGACTCTTATGGCACGTCAAATTGGAAAAATTTTGAATGGCAAGGATCCGAAGGTTTGGAAACCACTCCTTATACTTGTGTAATATATATGTGCATCTGTATTACTTATTACACATGTAATCAGCTGTGGTTAACAGAGATAGAATATTTGTGATTCCTTTTATTTAGTTACTACTGTTTACTCTCCTAATTGTTTTTCATAGTGTCTTTGCCTTGGAATATGTTCTCTGGAATGTTTTTACAATTTGGTACTTTATCCCTTTTCTACTATTATTTTTCACTCAAAATTTGGGATAACATGATCATTTCCATGTGTTCTCACAAATTAATTTTCATCATAAATATAGGCTTGATTTAAGAATATTAAATCCTGTTACGTAGTCAACGTTTGCCTATTTCTTTAATTATGCCTTGCACGAGTCTTGGTCGGTGTGACTTTCTTCTGGCATATTATCAGTTCTCACCATGCTTTTATGCCTTCTACACTAACATAGTTTTTGGAAATCGTAATTTTTTCTTTGCTTTAGATTCCTTAACTGATTGACATGTTTGAATAATTTTAAAATTGGATGGGAAATATATGCTTTTCTTTCTATATGTCGGTGGTTGATGAATCTTAGTTTTCCTTTTCTTACCTGTATTAGATTGTAAATGGCCCTGAAGTTTTGAGCAAATTTGTGGGTGAAACTGAAAAGAATGTAAGGGACCTTTTTGCTGATGCTGAACAGGATCAGAGGACCCTAGGTGAGGATATATATGCATTGCATGTTCTTTAAGTTCAAATCTATAAGATAATTCACTTATCTTGTTCTCTGTTTTCAGGGGATGAAAGTGATTTGCATGTTATTATATTTGATGAAATTGATGCTATCTGTAAGGTATGGGGTTTCTCAAACATTATTTCAACATCAATTATCTCTTGTGTTGCTCTAGTCAATTTATTAATAAGTAACACAACATTAGCATTAACTGGTGGAATATATAAAGTCCTAAAAAGAGAAACTACAAAAGAATCAAACTGAGAAGTACAAACTCCTAACGCATCAGCAGCCACCTACTGCTTAATCTGAGGAGGAGGATGCTAAAAAATTCACCAAATCTTTTCCAAACTCGCACCCTCAAGAGGGAAGACAATCCACAAGCATATTTTTCTCTCGATAAATATGATTTATGCAAGCACTCTAATCAACCTCCAGCCAGCCTTCAGCAGTCTCCTAATCTTCCTTGGACACTTTCCAAAGAACCACCTTGCAAGCTTCTAATAACAACATATGAATCTATCTTCACGACTGAAGGTCTATCTTTTTGGCCATATCTAAACCCTCACAAGCCTTCCAAAGCTCTTCCATGTAAGTAAGTACACATAGAGCCAAAGGCTTAGCAAACCCCACACCCAACAACCTCTATCATCCCAATAACACCTCTGCGCCAACTGACAGATTATTACCACTCGAGGGACCATCCGTGTTTAATCGAGGCCACCCATGCCTAGGCGCCTGCTAACTATTCATCACCTCTGATCTGGCACACATGCAATGGGGGTGAAAACTTTGCTCGTCCCTCATATAGTGAAAAACTCATTGAGAAATTATTTGGGTAGGAAAAGGAGGCCTCAACACGAGTACCAGAACATGGTCGCATTTCAATGTGGGGCTATGAAAATACTGCCTGTAGCCAATTTGGGTAATCTTTTGCACACAAAAATGGAAAATAAAATCAAAATAATCCTGCAATAGTTATGAGTCTTTTACCTAATAACTTGCATAATTTGAAATGAGCTTCTACGTCTCAACATTTCTTAAGATCTCTTAACCACTGATAAAAAACTTAGAAAGGAATTTTGGTTAGTAAAGAATGAATATATCTATATAGAGAGAAGTTCCTATGTACCAGGAGTTAATCCAAACTGTGCTATATGTTTCTTTTCATGTCTTGTGTAGTCCAGAGGCTCAACTAAAGATGGTACAGGAGTTCATGATAGCATTGTGAACCAGCTTCTTACTAAGGTTCGAGAAAGTGTTAAATCTTAGAAGTGTTTCTTTTTAATATACATCTATAGTAGTTATAAGTAATTCTATGAGATTTTGTTGTGTGTAGATAGATGGTGTGGAATCACTAAACAATGTTTTGCTTATTGGAATGACTAACAGAAAGGACATGCTTGATGAAGCACTCTTAAGGTAATCTATATGATCATACCTCTATCCTTGTTCTAGATCTTAATATATTCTTTTCCTGAAAGTAAAAGTATGAACAATTAACATTGATATGCTATAATTTTGTCAAATCTACTTCCAATTTGAATGTTTTTTATTGAATGTTAGAAGTTGAGCAGATGAGGAAATGCATGAAAGTAATAGCAAATGAAATAAACCAGAGAGTGAGAATTCAAAATAGACTACTGAATTTGATCACATCTATTTGAGTATTTTTTTCCAGCACTTATCAGATCTATTAGATCTGCAACTGCCTGACAGCTACTGGTGTTTGAATTTTTTTACAACAAAACTCCCTTACCAAATAGCGTGACTAAATTTTCCTGTCAAGAGGTGCAGCTGATATGAGTATACAGTACAGTTAACCCCTCACAATGTTCTGATGTTCTCCAACATAAAATTATTAGAGTTTGAAAAAAATTGTGACTGCTTAGCTATGTTGCCGACACCAGTGAAAAGAGGTGTGTCGGTGTCCGACACTTGTGATTACGTTTAATTTATTCATTTTTTCGAATTATTAATGCTGTCGACGTGTCAGTGCCGGTGGCATGTTTCCGGTGTCCGTGTTTCATAGCTGCATAGTCTACACACACACACACACACATATATATATATATATATATATATATATATATATATATATATATATATATATATATATATATATATATTTGTATTATTTACATCAGCAATAACCTAAACTTAAACTAATCTGGACCAATCATGAGTCAGTAATGCTCGTTAGTCTTTATTCATGTGTAATCACACAAACATATATACACATATATATACACATATACACATATATATATATACACACATATATATATATATATATATACACACACATATATATATATATATATATATATATATATATATATATATATATATATATATATATATATATTTGTATTAATTACATCAGCAATAACCTAAATTTAAACTAATCTGCACCAATCACATGAGTCAGTAATGCTCTTCATGCATGTAATTATTTTTAATGCTCCCCCTCAAATTGAATCATACATGTCATAATTTTTGCACTAAGAATGTTATAAATAAAGTCAACCCAAGGCCCGGTAGAACTTTTCTGTATATATGCTAATTGGTCATTGAAGTTGACTAAATTAGTAACGTTCTTCCTTTAAAAAGCCTTATCTCTAGCATGGTGATGCTAAGTCTGTGTTTGATCCAGTAATGAAAGATTTGATGGAAAGCAATATGTAATACAACTTAGTTGTAAAAAAAAATCATTCTCATCAATGTTGCTAAATAGCCGGTATAGCGGTGCTATACCTCTTTAGCAAAATGGAATTTGGACAAACCACTATTGTTCCGCGATACGCAATGTTGTCAAATAGCCGTTACAGGCTTACATACAGCAGCACTATAGTACTACTGCATAACAAAATTTTAACAAACAGCTACTTTCTGCAATCTGTATTGACAACACTGATTTCCATAATGCCTCCCAACTTAAGCTGTCAAAGTAATGGTCTGAGTTCATATGTTAGTTATGAAGGGAAGCAATTATCTCTTAATTTAGAGCCTATAAGCTATAGACACCAAGCATGTGCTTAACTCTCCATGCTTAATTCTGAAATTTGTAATTGATTTATATAGTACATGCCTATGTTTATGTACCGCATATCTTCTAGTCATTTATCACCTACTATTATGTCTTGTAGACCCGGGCGGTTGGAAGTCCAAGTTGAGATAAGTCTCCCGGATGAAAATGGTCGATTGCAAATTCTTCAAATTCATACCAACAAGATGAAAGAGAATTCTTTTCTAGCTCCTGATGTGAATCTTCAAGAGCTTGGTATGTGTTTAGTGATGCCTAATATATCTGCCATCATCAATAAAGTAATAATTATTTTTGGATGATTATGCTTCTTAATATATCTGCTATCATCAATAAAGTAATAATTATTGGATGATTATGCTTCTTAATTCCATTAGCAGAATATTTCGTTACTAGGGTATTATAACATGATTTATTTGTTAAGATGTTTTTGTTTGTTAGTTTCATCCATCACATGCAAACTGAGGTGGAGTCTGGCAAATTAAAAACCGGTTCAAATTCGAAGATGTTTTCACTGAAAACAGTTTATAAATCTATGCAATATCTAACTTTTAACTGATTCCAAATCACCTAACATAGGCTTGGACATTTTATTTGTGATGGAACAGATTTTAGGTGTCCAATTACTTCTTTACACATTTATTTTTGTCACACTCACTTTTTTTCTAGCATTGGTGATGGTGACTTTCTTGATTTATTTGCTCTTCATTGAGAATCACAATTAGTTTGTCTAGAATTTGGACACTAGTTTTTCTACTTTTTATCAAATATTGTTTCTTAAAACGATCTTGTGTTTTAACTTAAATTGTGAGGGAAATATTTTCTTTAGTCTAGCATAAATTAAGTACAATCTCATTTGTTTCTTTTGTTGAATTAGTCGAGTTAAATAATAAATGTTTACCGGATAAGTATTGTGTTAGATCTGGTATTTATATTTTGATGAAGTAGGATAAGAACAAAATTTATAGGATATTTTCTCTGCAGAATTATCTTAAAACAGATGATACAGATTTATTATAGCAATCACACACCAGACCATAAAGGAAAATCTAAGGAGACAAGGGTACTAAAGCTACAATCTAAAATTTTCAATTTCCTCCATGGTTGTTCATTACTCGATTCCCTAAGTCTCCTCTCAGCCCTTGATGACTTTCTCCATCCATACTTTCATCAAATACTGGTATTTAATTTCCACCATTTCTGTTTGGGGCCAGATCTTAAATCCTCTCTTACGTCACTGCCATCTTCATTTCTAGAATAATTTTCTCTATGGAATTGTTCTTGATGCTCATTATGTAGTGGCATGCCTCTAACTGTTTCCAGCAATTCCTCAATCCTCCTCTGCCTCTTGCAATCATGGCATCTTCTGAAGGATAGCAGTGCCACGGCGCCATATGTCGAGATTCTGGCTCTCCACCATGGTCAACCACTATTAACACTGAAGCAACCTCACACCAGATTATTAAGGAAAGTCTGGAGAGACAGGGATAGAAAAGTTACAAGTTTATGCCCTTCCAAGAACTTCAAGAGTCTTGGTCTCTCCATTTAAGAACTAGAGAGCCTGATCTCTCCTTCCTAATAACCAATTGATAATTCCTTCCAACTTTTCCTTTATCTTTCCCTGTTTATTTCTCAACACACCATAACTGACAAATAATAATAAAACTTAACCGTATTTCTTAGATATGTATTGATCCTAACTCATCCATACAAAATCTACCATGCCTCAGTTATAAACATTTTTCATGTGATATCTCATATAACGTGGGCTCACATGAAAAAATAGTATTGTAGTATTTTAACTAGACAATTTGAAAATTCTCTTGTGTTTCCGCTTAGTCACGTTTTTATCTTCTCTGGTCTTCACCTGTATGGTCTTCATCTTCGTTCCATCTTGGTGGTCATTGCTAGTCATTTTGATTCTCAATTTAGATATTTTATAAATAATGCTATATTTTATGCTTTATAACATGTGTGTTTTAATGTCCGTGCGTGTGCTTGAAGACTGTATATATGTGTTTGAGTATGAAAACCATCGTCTCAAGAGGCAAAGATATTTACAAAACATAAATTCAGTCTTGTGCTTTGAGATAATTCCTTAATATGCTTCATAAACTATGAAACACAGACGCACTGACATCATTATTTTCCAAAATGTAGGATACTGACACATAAATATGGAAGGTTTACTCTGGATTTACCTTTTCTTTTTTTGGTGTAGCTGCAAGAACTAAAAACTACAGTGGTGCGGAACTTGAAGGTGTTGTGAAAAGTGCCGTTTCATATGCTTTAAATAGACAATTAAGCCTAGAAGATCTCACTAAGCCAGTGGAGGAGGAAAACATTAAGGTTACGATGGATGACTTTTTGAATGCACTTCATGAAGTTATTCCTGCATTTGGAGCTTCTACTGATGATCTTGAGCGATGCAGGTATGGGTCACAACTTTACAGTTTTAAGATATGGGTTAAGCAATTTCATTTTATTTATTTTTGCCTGTTGTAAATTGAATATTTAGTGAAATGCTTGAGTTACAAAGCACTCAAGTGATTTGATTATATACACTCAACAAAGTAATTACAAGATAAGATTGAAGCAATTACCTAGGTACATGTATATAATTTACAAGGTATAGATTCCTAGACTCCTAGATAAATAAACATGCTCATAAATACAAAATTATAATTCCAATAATTTGTAATTCCAATAATTGGAATAATTCCAATAATTCCAACACTCCCCCTCAAGCTGGAAAATAGATATCAATTATTCCCAGCTTGCAAGTCAATTGATTGAAACGATCAGGTGGCAAGCCCTTTGTCAACACATCTGCTAGTTGACGTCCTGAAGGAATATAGGATGTAGCTATTAAACCACTATCTAATTTTCCTTGATGAAATGGCAGTTAATCTCTATATGTTTGGTCCTGTCATGCTGAACAGGATTATGAGCCATACAGATTGCCGACTTGTTGTAACAACATAACTTCATAGGCCCTTCACATTGTATTTTCAGATCATTTAGAATGATCCTCATCCAAAGTAACTCACAGATTCCTTGAGCCAAAACTCGAAATTCTGCCTCAGCGCTTGATCGGGCCACTACATTTTGTTTCTCACTTCTCTATGTGACAAGGTTCCCACACAAGAGGGTGCAAAATCCTGAATTGGATCTTCTATCACTTATTGATCCTGCATAATCAGCATCAGTGTAGGCTTCTATAGTTAAGTTTCCACCTCTTTTGAACAGTAGTCCTTTTCCCGGAGTAGCCTTGAGGTATTGTAAGATGCGATTAACAGCTTGTAAGTGTCGCATTCTCGGGTCATGCATAAATTGGTTCACTACACTGACAGCATAAGCCAAGTCAGGCCTAGTATATGTCAGGTAAATCAACTTTCCTACCAACCTCTGATATTGGACTCTGTCAACTTTGGCACTTTCTTCTTCGAGGCTAACTTATGGTTTTGCTTTATGGGAACACTAGAATGTTTGCATCCCAGTTTCCCAATTTCCTGCAAGAGATCGAGTATATACTTCCTTTGAGATATGAAAATGTCTTGGTTTGAGGAAGCAACCTCAATTCCCAAAAAATACTTGAGTTTCCCAAGGTCCTTCATCTCGAATTCTGCCGATAGTTTTTCCTTTAGCAATTGTTTCTCTGCCAGGTCATCTCTTGTAATAATTATATCATCAACATAAACAAGAAGGATAATAAGTTTTCCTTCATGCGAGTGCTTAAAGAAAAGCATGTGATCTCCTTGGCTCTGCTTGTAGCCTAAGTACACCATTGCTTTTGTAAATCTTCCAAACCATGCTCTAGGAGATTGTTTTAGCCCATATAGGGCTTTCCTCAATCGACACACCTTGCTGGATCCACATGTTGGGCCAAATCCCAGCGAAAATCTCCATGTACACCTCTTCTTCTAAGTTTCCATGCAAGAATGCATTTTTGACATCACATTGTTGTAATTTCCATCCGAAGTGAGCAGCAAGAGTTAATAAGATCCCAACAATGTTGATTTTCGCAACAGAAGCAAATTTTCCTCATAATCTATACCATATGTCTGTGTGTATCCTTTTGCCACTAGTCTAGCTTTGTAATGATGAAGAGTGCCACTAGTCTAGCACACACTTCACCGGTAGATGAAAAACACAAACATGAGGTGCTCAACTCTCACCCAACAATCTTGCTAACAACAACTAAATTATGCATTCATCAAAGCAAATTCATATTGAAAAGCACAAAAGCAAAATCACAAGGGCTTCGAAGGTTGTAATGTGGTCGGGTGAACAAACAAGAGATAATTCCTAAGGCTAATTGAAACAAAACTTGCCTAAACCTAAGGGAGTGATCAATTCGCCAAAGATTCAAACACAAAATTCCAATTAAACTTCTTCTGAATCCCAAATTTCACACCAAAGCACCATACTTATTAACACAACATTATTCGAACTCTTTTTGTTTTTCTTTTTCAAAGTTTTTTTCATTTTTTTCTTTCTTTTTCTCCTCTCTTTTTTCACATTTTTTTTTCTATTCAGCCTCATAGCAATCAACCAATAAGTACACAATCATTTTTCTCTCAAACTTGAATTCAACCGTATCATTATGTGAATACACTCCCTACATTCTAAGGCAAGACAAAAATTCATACAACAACACAAAGTTGAAGGCTCAAGAAAAAACAATAATCAAAACCCATTCAAAAAGTGAATTCAATACTCATAGACAAACATCAAGTTCAAACAACATGGATAGTGACAAAAGGCTCAAAGGGGTTACAAATGATCACACACTCACAAGGTGAAATTGACTAATTGGTTAGGTGATTGTGCTCAAAATCAAACAAAATGTCTTGATAATATCATGCTTTCATACGAATCAACATAAATGCAAGATTAAACATAATAAAATTGAGTTAAGACAAAATTGTCGGTCTCCCGTGCATATAGTAAACAATGAAAAACAACCTCACAAGAGTTTAGTTCTAAAGTGACTCAAAAGTGAACACAATTTGCAAAAGAATGAATGACATGAAAATTGTACAAAAGAAAAGTCTCGTAAACATGCTATGTTCTAGAAAACGATAAATGAGTACCTGATGTGTACCAACTTCAAAACACTATCATTACCATACGTCCGCAAGTTGAAACGTTTAGACTTGGAAAATCGCTTCTAAATTCCTCAAGATATCGGACCAAAATTAGAGTCCAAATAACAATCAAAAGAATTAGAAATATAATACTCCTACAAAATTTCAATGTACAAAATTTACAATATATACAACAAACAAAACTCCTCAAGCTAAACACGACAAGCTTTCGGAAAACACAAATTGACATAACAAAACAAATACACATAACGATATGAAAACCGGGTGAAAATGAATTAACAAGTTGAAAAGTGAAGATTTGAAATTCAGAACATTTCCTTGTTTCAACTTGTTAAAACACAAATCACCACACACATAAACAAATACAAACAAACATGCTTGTTTTACGTCGTAAGCTCGACGCCTTTATTGTACGAGCTAATAACCTCTTCTCGTTATGCCATGGTATTGTCACACTGTGCAAACTTAAAGAAAGTGTCCTAACAATCACACAACAAACGTTACGAAAATGAGACAATTCACAACAATACGTGAAAACACATATATGCAAAAATATCATATACAACTTAATATATAATTTCTATACAACATATACATTAATTATAAAACTAAAAACAAAAGAATTATCGCAATGCGAAATCAATAGAACCAATCTCCGGCAACGACGCCATTTTGTTGCTGCGGTATATAGCGGCAAGCAAAAAGTAAGGTATTAATTTTACCGGGTGATATAGGTTATAATATATCGTGTCCACAGAGATTGGTTGTTGAATTGCCGTTCGGCAAATCATTCGTTAATGAGTTTGAGAATAAATGGTTTGGTTTGTATAAAAAGGAAAATAGAACATAAAAGTTATACACACAAGAAGAATTTCATCATTCGAATAAGATAGAGTTCTCGGATTTGTATTTCGTCTACCCTATCTCATACTTAAACTTACTACCCAGTTGTACTTAACCTTAACTACTCGTCAATATCATCACGTATCACTCACACAGAGGTCATTTCTAATGCAAAGCGAGATATCAACCGTGTTGCTCCATGTTGACGATCTCTCAGCACAACACAAATCAACAGAGGCATTAAGATTCGATACCTAAGTGATTACTAAGCCTAAATCTATCTCTAGAATCTAAGCCCAATAGATATTCATCCTAAATCCGGATTCAATCCGTCCATCTCTGCAACGACTCAAGCCCAGACACTTAGTGAGCTAACAAGGATAAACATCAATAAAGATTTGTAAAGAAAGTTTCATACAACACCATGAGCAATAAATATACATATAATCAAGGTAAATTTACATATAAAATCCAACAAATAATGGTTACAAAGAGAGGAAGAGGAGAAGAAACTAGATTTTCTGCAGTGTCAAACACGATCCATCAAGCTCCCGATTCCGGATCATCCATTTGCAAGCCACAAATATTGTTGTCTAAGCTCTAACTATAAAAAATGAAGGTGATGAAATTTGGGAACAAATATTCCAAAAATTATCCACCCAAAAATGAAATGAAAAGGAAATATAAAGAAATGTTGTTCCGCGAGAATCGCCCGGCGATATAATGCGTCGCCCGACAACGTCTCTTATTCACTTAGCCCAGGATAAGCCACGTCCTCAGCAGGTCAAAAATATCCTCCATCGCCCGACGACAGAAAGCTTCGCCCGACGATACATTAATTCCTCGCCTGGCGACGCAGCAGCGAAGCAAGGCAGGAGGCAACAACAAAAATGGCTCTTCAAATTTCGCCCGACGACGGTCTTTTTCGCCCGACGATCCATGACAGTTCAACAACTTCTGTTGCTTTCCTGCATAACTTCCTCTGACTCCAATCTTTCGCCTTATTCCTTTATTGATCCAAAAATGCATCTTGGAGCTTTATTCATCTTGCTCCAACAATGCTCAAATACCTACAAAATGAATACAAAAATATCAAACGATACACTTTATACAAGAAAACACATTATACACAAACTAAACGTATTTATACACAAAGTTGGGTTATTCAACTGATTTTAACAAGAGTCGATAAGTGCAACAAAAAAAAATATACAAAAATAACTACAATTTGCACTTATCAGATACCATGTTGTAAATTGAATATTTGGTGAAATGCTTGAGTTATAAATCACTCAAATGATTTTATTATATACACTCAAGAGAGTAATTACAAGATAAGATTGAAGCTATTTCCTAGATACATGTATGTAATTTACAAGGCATAGATTCTTAGACTCCTAGATACATGAACATGCTCATAAATACAGAATTATAATTCCAATAATTGGAATAACTCCAATAATTCCAACATTGCCCATTGTTATTCTGAAATTTTCATAAAATGTACTTTGTAGAAGATATTTCACGAATCAAGTAATACTCACAAAAAAAAAGTGTCTGTGCATCAGAGATAGGATTATATGTGAAGCATGCATGCGTTCTCTGGTTTGACTCAGAACGATGCTACTGCAAGTTTTCTAGAGTCTTTCATTCTGTTCTCTTATACTGATTGTTAGTTCACTCGTGTCTCTTATTAGTTGGTTTCTATTTCTTCTCTATACTTTTAGAATCAGCAATGCATGTTATAAACGTATAAATACCTTCGTAAGAATCTCATAGGCTCAATGATAGAGAGTTGGGATTTCAGAATAATAATTTGGATTCTCTCTTTGACATTCCTTTTCTCCCAAACTTCACTAGAGTACGAGCAAGAAAATAAATTGAAGTTTAGGAAACTGTGAGAAAGTGAAAGAGAGCAAAAACCAGAGAGCAATCTCTAAACTCTGCATTTCATATTTTGTTCGACCTAGTATTGAGTTCATAAAGTTAAAGTCTGTTGTACAGGTGAAGGAAACTGTTACAGCATTTTGCTAACTGTTAGCTTCTGTTACTTCATTAGACTCTTAACAAATAACAGCTAATAGTTACAAGCAGTTAAAACAGAAGCTAACAGTTGCCAAATGCGAGTATTTATTATTCAATTCTATACCTACCTCTGCTACTATAGCAAAAAGACTGTGCAGCCTTTTAACCTGACGAAAATAATGTAAAACATCAAAGTGTACAATTTTCAAACTATATGAATGTTTTTTTGCTACCTCGTCATCATTTGAATGCAAAACACCAAGTAATTTGATGACTTGAAAGATATTTTTAAGTTTCTTGCAAATGTACTTTGCGGGGATCCCTTGGATAGTTTATCACACATGTTTTTGCAGCTCTGCTGGTTCTTATTGTTTTAGTTATTTTCAAAAGCTGTTATTTAGTTATATGATGTGGCTATCTGAAAGCACTATAGAAATAATAAAATTTTCCGGGTTATAAGGTTTTGTGTTATTTGATTTGTAGACTCCATGGCATGGTGGAGTGTGGTGATCGACATAAGCACATTTATCAGAGAGCAATGCTAGTTGCGGAGCAAGTTAAAGTGAGTAAAGGAAGCCCCCTTGTTACTTGTCTTCTGGAAGGTTATCGTGGCAGGTATGTGTTGATTTTCACAGTCAAATGACTTTTTGTGATGACATGTTTCTAAACTGCTTTGTTGTTATAGTGGTAAAACCGCACTTGCAGCTACTATAGGTATCGATAGTGACTTTGCTTATGTCAAGATAGTAAGTTCTGTCCTTATCTTGAACATTAATCACTAGACATCTACATTGCTTTTGACTTTACAATTATGGCCAAAATTTTTAACTTTGATATTCTGTAATTTGATAGATTTCAGCTGAAACAATGATTGGTCTACATGAGAGCACTAAATGTAACCAGATTATTAAGGTTTGTCTTAATATTTTGAGCCATTCTTTTTAACCTATTGAGTACTGCATGTATATATATTTTCTGTAGACTAGATTACTGACTTTGCAAGTCAGGTTTTATTGAGTCAACAGTCAAGTATGTGCTTTTAACTTTCAATTCTCTTTAGCACTTTTACAATTACATCAATAGTGTTATTTTAGCATTTTCCTTGCTAATTTATCATGAAAGTTAAGGTTTGATGATTTCTAATAGGTTTTTGAGGATGCATACAAGTCACCTTTGAGTGTCATTGTTCTTGATGACATTGAGAGGTATGATTTGTAATTGTTCTTTTTATCATTTTTATCTGTAATTACTCCTTGAATATTAATTATTTCATTGTACATTGATCCAGATTATTGGAGTATGTTCCTATTGGTCCTCGTTTCTCAAACCTTATTTCTCAGACACTACTGGTTTTGCTCAAGAAACTTCCCCCAAAGGTTTCTGTTTGTCCTTGTATTTTGAGTTTTGTAGAAATCATATCTTAATATATTTCAAAAGCATGAATTAAATAGACCCACCAATGCTATTCTAACCTAACGGACCTGGTAAATTGGTCAAATACAACCATTACTAATAGTTACAATATACACTATTTACAACACTCTTCCTCATGCTGGTGAATGGAACTGGTGAATGGGTCAAATACAACTATTACTAATAGATACAAATATACACTATTTACAACACTCTCCCTCAAGCTTGTGAATGAGTATCTATCATTCCTAACTTGAAATGTCTTTTTAAAGTTGTTGCTCATCCTCTTATTTATAAGATCTGCAAGGTTGCCTTGGTCGTAGGCATATGGAGTGTTGATTAGGCCACTCTACTTTTTCTTCTATGACATGCCAATCAACTTCAATATGTTTGAAGCAGAGACACCTTTAGGACTAGGCATATTGTGGTGTCTGACAATTATATGACACCCGTATGACACATGTCGGAAAAGTCAGAAAAATGTCGGAAAAGTCAAACAAGTGTTCCTAAATTTTTTTTTCTTTGCTTCAACACTCTTTGAATCGTGCCCGACACCCTTATGGCACTCAGAACACACTATTGCCGGCAACCTAGTGTTTCTCTTTGTGGGAGAAGGGAGAGTTGGGCACATAAAGTGCAGATCTCCAGCGGTAGATTTTTCTATCTAGTTCGCTAGCATGTAATCCTCTTTTCTCATAAATTACCACGGGAGTTGAAAAATAGTCCGTCAGTTGGCACCACCGTTGCATTGTGAAGCAACAAAATGTTGCTTGAAGCAACGTACGGAAAAGTTAAAATATATTAAATATAATGGTAACAATGTATTAAAATAATAATAAACACAAATAATAGGTTGTTTAGAGTTAAAATAAAATTTAATGTGAATAAAATATTAATATATGAGGTTAAGTTGTGGGACTCAGTATAAAGTTGCATCATTAGAGTAAAAATTAGACGAATTGCTTCAAAATGATGTGGCTTAATGGGTCCCATATAGAACTCAAAAATGAATTGCACCATTGGAGATACTCTAACCAAAATATAATAGTTGGTTTTCAAATTGTCAAATCACAATTATGATTGTTTTTTTTGGCAGATTTTCCACCTAAAGCAAATACTGAATTCAAGTTTTTTTTGTGTTAACTGAGAACTAGGTTTTCCGTATGCAACACCTTAAGTATTTGAAGTTTTAGTGCATGCAAAATTTTCTGCTATTGATGCAACTATGTTTTACTGTTGAGAGAGTTCATCACCAGTCTGTCAATATCACCAAATTAAAATAGAAATATCAATGACAAGTAATTTTTTGTTCATGTTACGTAAATCTTATTGTAAATAATGTGCATTTCTAACCATGCTTTCAGGGTAAAAAACTCATGGTAATTGGAACAACTAGTGAAGTAGATTTCTTGGACTCGATTGGTTTTTGTAATAACTTCTCCATAACTTACAATGTTCCTACATTGAGCACAAATGATGCGAAGAAGGTAAACTTATATCCGTTCTTTTTACATGCTATTGACATATTTGAAATAACAATTTAATTTGTTTCGTGAGATTATTTTCAAAGTTGTTACTGTTGCTTATATTATAAACACTGCAGTTTAAAATAAATATTAAACATCTTTTTTTCATTTGTAAAATTACAGGTCCTTGAACAGTTGAATGTTTTTGCGGATGACGATATTGATTCTGCCGCAGAGGCATTGGATAATGTATGTATCATTACTCTGTTTATTTTGTCTCTGATACTTTGGCCTTTATTTGTAAAACTCTGGAATTCCAATAACTTTACAAGAAAAAGCATTTCTTTGTCAATTTTTAACTGTCCATGTGTAGATTGTTAGTAGTATAGGTGATAGTCGTCTATTTGTTGATATTTTTATCTTTTTGCCAATGTGGTATGCTCAACTTTGTATTTCTAGCATACTATGTTTTTAATCACAAGTTAAATTGTTTGCTGACTAGCTATAGCTGCGCATAATATTTTCTACTGGAAGCATGTGGTTGTCTAAGAACATTTGCTGCTATACTTGTACTTGTTCTAACTCCAATTTTATGCTCAATGTTATCCTCAGATGCCTATCAAGAAGCTATACATGTTGATTGAGATGGCAGCACAAGGTGCACAAGGTGGATCAGCAGAAGCTATCTATGCTGGCAAAGAGAAAATTAATATATCTCATTTCTTCGATTGTCTTGGAGATGTTGTCAGATTAATATAAGTGCTTTTACTGTAGTGCATTGTATCATCATTGTTTTAAATAATTGAATATCATTTTTTTGTATATTTAAAATTCTCACGTTGCTTAATACTTGTGTTCAGTTTTGAGGAGGCTTTATCAATTACCGTTGCTTGATTATGCTGATTGTAATTTTGAGACAGGTGTTATTTGTTTGGGGTATGGCTTAGTTTGAATTGAGCTGTACTAAATGGTTATTAGCATAACCTTTGTCTTTGTTGAATATATGATGTATTTGTAAAAAAAAAAGTGTCCCAAGTAAATAATTATCCCTCCTCGGTATTGCCCCTGACACTCTTAGAAAATAGTATTAATATAACTGATATCAAAGAAGTTCGTGCATACTAAGGCAGGAATAACAAGTTATAGACCAGGCGTGTTTTTACTTGTTGAGATATTCTCTGTAGCTCCATCAAGTTAGTTATGGTTTATAAAAAAATATAACTTTTTTCCTTTCAACACACTAATAGGCTTTTGTGTAATGTGAATTTTGTCTTGCAGAACATAAGCCAAGCTTCACGAAATCATCAACCATGCTTCCATCGCTAGCACCAATATTTGCATAAAGGAGTATTGTCAGATTTTGTGTGACAATTTTTTAATGCATCTTATGTTTTTTTTAGAGGTTTTTGATAAAATTTTTATAATATTCCTGAATTTGGATATGCATATTCGAATGAATATTTTTTTCATAAATATTTAATTTCGAAGATGTATATCCGAAAATATCCTATTTAAAATTTTTTTCTTCGGATATGCATTCAGCATAAATCTTATTTTTTTATTAAAAGATGTGTATCTATGAATTCAGATATACATATATCCGAACGAATTTTTTCCTTCATAAAATATTTAATTTCAGAGATGCATATATGAAAATATTCTATTTAAAGAAAAAAATATTTTTGAATATGCATCTTCGAATAAATTTTATTTAAAAAAAATGTGTTATTGGACATGCATATTTGAAAAATTCTCTATTGTATTTTTTAAAATATATTATTTTTTTTATAAATTAAAAATTTAATATTATTTTGTCTATTAATTTGATTAAATTCTAAAGAATAAAAAAAACATTTTCAATAATAAAAAATAAAATAATCATATTTATAATAATAATATAATAAATGTCTTTTAAATTTTTTTAAAATGATATCTTCAAATCAATAAATAAAAAAACATATAATTATATTAGTAAAATAATTTCTACTATTGTTAAAATTTATATTCATTTTTGTTTACTAAATTTCTCATTTATTTTTAATTATTTCTAATTTATTATAAAACAATTTTTTATTTTTTAAAATTTAAAATTACTTTGATTTTGTATTTGTTTTATTCTTAATTTATTATTTTTGTTTTAAAAAAAAACACAAATAGAGAATTTTTAAGACACTCATATCTGAAATTATATTTTTTATAAAAAAAAGAAGGTTTTTTCAGATATGCATATTCGAAAATATCTTTTCTATATGGTACATTTGGACATGCATATTCGAAAGATATTTTGGAGTTTTCAGAGATTTATATCAACCCCATGAGGATATCAATCCCGTAAAGATGCAATAAGAAATTTTCTTTTGTGTATGGATGTCAATGGATAGGGTTCAATAATACTCTTTCCCATATTTCTGGTTTGAAAAAATTCCATAATTCGAACCCATATCAGCAGAGTATTTAATTTGTCACTCCCACACTTAAACTTGACACCTCCATAAAATGGTTGTTATTACCTTTATGCCCTTACAAAATTTTTGAGATATTTTTTTGGCGTTTATCGGAATTTTTGAAAAATTCGATAGTTTAAATTCGACAGGAATTTTTTTTCACTATTGGAAATTCTGAAATTTTCGATAAACTACAATACTTTTCGAAATTTCCGATAAACTTCAACACTTTTAAAATTTTTGGTAGTATTAAATTTTGTTTTTGAGAAAATCATGTTGGGAATTTAAAATGAACTACCGAAAATTTGGTTTGTTACTAAAAATTTGGAATAATCTATCAGAAATTTACTTCGCACTTTTGACTTAAATTTGTCCATGGACAATTTGGAAATTATTAAAATATATGGGACCGTCAGGTTTAATTTAGGGGTGACAAGGTAAATTCTCATATCTGCATAAGCACGAACTTTTATATCTGTACCCGTTGTCCACAATTCTAGTAAAAACAAATCAATAAATTTAAAAAGTACCATATCATTTTATATTTTTAACAACATGAACAACAAATTTAATTTTTTTTATTGTCGAGTTATGAAACTATTCGAACACTTATGTCAAAGTACATAATAATTTTTTTTAGCTTTCACACTCTGCTTCTCAGGAGAAAGGGACCCTAGTAATCTATAGCTCGTGCCGAGAGATATGGACACTGACCAAGCGTTATTCTCACCTAAGAATCGAACTGGATATTCGCTAGATTACATTCTTAGCAGGAGCTCCTTTATCACTGGAGCCCAAACTACATGGTTAAGTACATAATAATTTAATACTGATGTTTTTCCCTAAAGTGATAGATATAGAGTTTCATATAATAATAAAAAGGGTTAAATATTTTTTTATACAGTTTAGTGGCTGAAGTTTATCTTTTAAAGGTGAACAACAAGTGAGATATCGCAGGTTCGAACCCGTAATCCTACACCCGATGTATTTACACAACTATCAACTGAACTGACTTAACAGGACTGTAATACGGTGGGAAAACTGACTTGGTTGTTTTGCGTTTGATCGCAATTGTTGTGGATAGCAAGAGTCACCACCGAATTTTCTTTTATCCAATAAGGAAAGGTTGAAAAGAACAGGAAAAACCTTTCGAGATTATTTCTTGAGTTCGGAGCGTAGGTTATGAAAAGGGAAGGTGTTAGCACCCTTTTCATCCGTAGTTATCTACGGGCTCTTAGTTGCTTGCTAGATCACTTGCTTTTGTTTGAAAATGTGCTTGTGGTGTGGGTTTTGAAAGTATTTTGAAAACGTCTTTGTAATGATTCTACGTTTCTATAAGAACACACACAAAGTGTTGGTTTTGAAAATAGTTCAAAGAGATGTTTGTGGAATGTGTTTTTTGAAAGTGATTTTGAAAAGTGTCTTTATAATGATTCTCGTCTCTATAAGAATGCGTACAAAGAATTTCGTCTTTTGAAAATGTTTCAATAGAAAGTGTTGGTGTGGAAAAATATTTTTGTTGTGAGCAAGCGATCAACTATGAGCATCCTACCTACTCAAAAGGTCTAATGTTCTTTTCCCCCTCCTTTAGATGTTGCTATCTTACCATTGATTGATAAGAAGCC
Source organism: Vicia faba (assembly GCA_948472305.1). Classification (NCBI taxonomy): domain Eukaryota; kingdom Viridiplantae; phylum Streptophyta; class Magnoliopsida; order Fabales; family Fabaceae; genus Vicia; species Vicia faba. The sequence goes on along the minus strand of OX451741.1, from coordinate 926,648,714 downwards.
CCATCGTTGGATGTGAAGGGACGTGCGTGGATCGTTTGTATAGTCATAGAACGCAATTTATGAGACGTTTTAGCAATGTCGTTTAGGGACTAGATCGTTTACCGAAGGCAATATCGAGGGTCATCGAGAGACTACGATCTTTTATCGAGGGTCTTTGCTAAAATGCCCATATTCGAGGGACATGACTATTTTTCGAGGCAACAAGTGTGATTACCCTAGAGGTGCATGTGTGTAAAGTGTGTTTGATTGCATGCATTTTGTCTTTGATTTTTGGGTTGTCTACTTGTTGGTTTTATCTTGTCATACATCCTAATTACTAACATTTGTATAAAGCAATAAAAATGCAGAAAATAAATATCCTACACTATTACAACCATATTGAATAGCAAGAAAATATAAATACAAAATAAAATAAAAGAAGGGAAGAAAAGCTTTTCGATTCAGGCAGCAACACCCTTTGATTCTGCTCTTCCCGGCTTCTTTCGATTTGGCCTGGAAGTCAACAAGTGCAGGCATCTTTTGATTTGGCCTAGAAGTCAACAAGTGTAGGCATCTTTCGATTCATCCTTCCTCTGCTTATTTGGATTGAGCCTGGAAGTTAGGATGAGATGCGCTCTTCGATTCTGTCATTTTTTACTCCCTTTGATTGGACTTGGAAGTCAGTGTGTATCGAAGTCTGTAACCTTCGATTCACACCACCTTTGTTTTCATTTCTTTTCATTTGGGATCAGATGGTAGCATGGGGCGAAGTCTAAGGCTTTGATTCACACATCCTTCTTCCTGTTTTTCTTTCGTTTGGGTTTAAATAGAAGCGTGGGTTGTGGCCATGCTAATATTGTTTCATGGACATGTTAGTTCTTAAAACATGTATGATAATCAAAGAAAAACAAGCCATAAGATTAGCAACGAAAACAAACAGAGAAGGTGGAAACGAAAACAAACCAAAGGGTGATGATGATGTTTGAAACGAAAGGAAATGGTTATCTACATGTTATGCTTGAAACGAAAAGCTTAAGGTTAAGAGGACTTACCTTGCTTGACGTTGGAATGTAGGTGTTGGACCTTGAGCTGTTGCACTGGGTGCTCCTGGATTCAAAGGAAAGAAACATGGTTTATGTTTCTAGTACTGGATTCAAAAGAAGGAACCAAGCATTGGGTTGGTGTTTCCCTGGGTTCTGGATTCGAAGAGAAGAAACAAGTGTGGTGTTTCTTTGGATTCTGGATTTGAGAGTGTATTTAGTGTTTGAGAATCTTGAGAGTTTGAGAGTTTTTGAGAGTTTGAGAGTTTTTTGAAGATTCTTTCCACACCACCCAAAGTCTGGCCCCTGTCTTTGTTAAAGGTTTCTCTATTTATAGAGGAAAGGTTAGAGATGCTGAAGTAGTCAGCTTTGTAAAAATAACAAAATATGAAAATGAGACGGAAAAAAAAAACAAGTTAAATCAATTTTCAAGTACAAGTGGGGGGCCTGATGTTTGGTGGGTACAAGAGATTTGACTTATGCTTTTAGCATTGCTTGCGTTCAGACAAAAATCAGATTGGGAGCTGATTTTGTGATTAAAGTACTCTTTATGAAAAAAGGGTACGCAACTTTTTGCTATTTTAACCAAGAATCATATTATCCAGTAGACAAAACTTTAAACCTTTGTGTAAGCCTCTGATTATATAAAGATTTGGAAGCAACATAGTCTAACAAGTGAAATTTGGAGGATAAGGCTATGAGATTTTCTCAATATTCTTCAAACAAACTTGCTTCGAAGGGTTCAAATTGGATTCGAAGTATGCTGCTTCGAAGGGAACCAAAACTCCAATCAAAACTTTGTGTGAAGGTGGCTTTTGTCCAATCGAAGGCTTGCCTGCCAGAGGTCACATGGCCAAACTAAAGGGTGCATGTAGGAGGTCCCTGCTTTGGGGATGCTAGCATGAATGGGAAATTTTGCCTTGTGAATTTGGAAAACATGCAAAACCAATGGCTTATGAGTCGAAGGAGAGCTTCAGGAGGCCATTGCTTTGTGACTTCGAGCAAACATGCAAGAGGCCTTTTTTCAAACAAAAGCTTGCATGAAGAGCCACTGTCCAAACGAAACTTGCCTGCCAAAGGTCATATGGCCAAACGAATGATGTAACCCAAACTTGCATTCGAAGGAGGTCACAAGCCCAAACGAAAATATGCATGCATGAGGTCTCTACTTTGTGAATCAAAGGAAAACTTCATAAGGCCAATGCCTTCTGAATCGAAGGGAGTTTTCAAGAGGTCATTTCACTATGAATTGAAGGAAACCAATATGAAGCCATTACCTTATGAATCAAAGGACACCAACAGGAGGTCCTTCCCTTTTAAATTGAAGGAGGCTGTTTCAAAGGGAAACGAAAGCCCAGTCGAAGCTAGTTGATGATAGGCGTTTCCTGCCCTGAGGCTAGTCGCTTCGAAGGAAACCCTTTCCTTGTGGATCGAAGCATGCAGAAGGAAGGAGTTGCCTTATGGATCGAAGAAGGCACGAAGGAGACCAAAGTCCAATCGAAGCCTTGAATCGAAGTAAACTTGTTTTTTCTCTAATTTTGTCAAAAAGATTATTTTTATCTGCTTTGCCCTTTTTTAACAGTTTCCTTTTTAACTTGATGCTGGAAAATACAATTGTACTTGTGCAAACTTGAATTTTTGAGAATTCTTGTGAGAAATGCCTTGATAAATGAGAGGGAAAACTTTGGGGTACAACAGCTGCCCATGTTCAATCTTCTTAAACCTGAAGAGTTAGATTGGCGAGTCTGCCATTCGTGACTTGAAGGTGGAAGATGATTGAACACTAGAGTGCCCAGAAATTTGCACTCGATGATGTGATGGTTGATTGTGCAGGGAATGAGATTAAAGATGCCATTTGGAGATATGATGGAGAGTTGTCGGAGATGGGCTTATAGATGCCACCCAAAAGTGATTGTTGAAAAAAATTTGGAAGAAGTATCAGAATAAATCTCTGGTCGATTTATACTGAAACAATAGATATAGTGGCATGAGTATCAGAATAATATCCATAAATGGATCATATCTGAATCATATCTGAAAGATGTATTGAATGAGCGTCAGAATGACATCCGTATTTGGATCGTATTTGAAAGGTGTGCTAAATGAGTGTCAGAATGACATCCGTATCTGGATCATATCTGGACTGTATTTGAAAGAAACTAGAATAAGTATCAGAATAACATCAGTATCTGGATCGTATCTGAACTGTTTATAAGAGAAAAATCTAGAATAAGTATCAAAATAATATCCGTCTCTGGATCGTATCTGAACTGTTTCTAGGGGAAGTCTGGAGTAAGTATCATAATGTCATCTGTATCTGGATCGCGTATTAATTATTTCTGGAGTAAGTATCAGAATGTCAATCGTATCTGGATCGCATCTGAACTGTTTCTAGAAGATAATCTAGAGTAAGTATCAGAATGTCAGCCGTATCTGGATCGCATCTGAACTGTTTCTAGAAGAGAATCTAGAGTAAGTATCATAATGTCATCTATATTTGGATCGCATATGAACTGTTTCTAGAAGAGAATCTGGAGTAATTATCAGAATGTCATCCGTATCTGGATCGCATCTGAACTGTTTCTAGAAGGGAATCTAGAGTAAGTATCAGAATGTCATCCGTATCTGGATCGCATCTGAACTGTTTCTAGAAGAGAATATGGAGTAAGTATCAGAATGTCATCCGTATCTGGATCACATCTGAACTGTTTCTAGAAGAGAATCTGGAGTAAGTATCAGAATGTCATCTGTATCTGGATTACATCTGAACTGTTTCTAGAAGAGAATCTGGAGTAAATATCAAAATGTCATCCGTATCTGGATCACATATGAACTGTTTCTAGAAGGGAATATGGAGTAAGTATCAGAATATCATCCGTGTCTGGATCGCATATGAACTGTTTCTAGAAGAGAATCTAGAGTAAGTATCAGAATGTCATTCATATCTGGATCGCATCTGAACTGTTTCTAGAAGAGAATCTAGAGTAAGTATCAGAATGTCATCCGTATCTGGATCACATCTGAACTATTTCTAGAAGGTAATTTGGAGTAAGTATCAGAATGTCATCTGTATCTAGATCGCATCTGAACTGTTTCTAGAAGGTGTAGGATTGCTTCAGCTGGTCGTGTAGATAATTGTCCTGGATTGTTTCAGGTATTAATCTACAATCAGTTTGTCCTTAGATAGTTGTCCTGTCTTGTTTCATGTATTAATCTGGAACTTGTTTTTTGTTGGTCGTAGAGATGATTGTCCTGGCTGGTTTCAGGTATTAATCTCTAACCTTAGAAAGAAAGATAGTTTTCCTGGCTTGTAACAGGTATTAATCTTCAATCTGCTCATGTAAATAGTTTTCCTGGCTAGTTACAAGTATTAATCTATAATCAGTCGTTCGCAAATAGTTTTCCTGTCTTATTTCAGGTATTAATTCGGAACTGTTGAAAATTGTTGATGATAATTATTTGTTGATTGATCTTTTCTGAAAAGGTAAAGAGTTAGTTGCATGCAATATCATGATGTATGAAATTCATGGTGTAATGATGTTTCTCAAAATGAATGCGATTGTGCTATATACGTTTTGTATGCATATGCTATGAATGTTGTTGAAATGTAATTTTGTCTTGGACAATAAATCCTTGACAAGTGTTGGGGAGCTTTGGGAAGTTAAATCCCGGACTGTTGTTAGAGATGAAGAGTATGCACCTCTCAAGACCTTGTTTTAGAATTTTTCTGCTGAGGATAAAGAAGTTAACTGTTATCTGGTTGTCTTCCAGGCTTTACAACAACTTATTGGGGATTATAGAAAAGTCTACTGCGGAAGAGGGGTTGTGGTCCCTTGACTTATAATAGTCTGAGAGGCAAATCCAAGCTGGGGAATCTATAGTTTGTTGGGAAAATAAACCCTATTGCCAATCTGCTGGAGGGGCATTTTCTTTTGGCAGAACTCCACGAGGATTCTTCTTGAGACCAAATCAGTTGGGAAGAAGGTTTTCCAGAGATTGAAAACTATGGCTGGGGATTGCCTGGATCCAACTTTGTGGGTATTTCCATGAGTTTGGTCTTAATGGGTTGCTACCCTTATTCGTGAAGATTATTCTGTGGGGATAACCTTATAGAGATGACTCTATGGGAACTTGACTGAGGATCACCCTTTGAAAAGGAATTTGTGGAGATTTGTCACTGCCCCAAGTGATTCAGATACAAACCTTTCCCTGATTACTCAATATTTCTTGAGATATTTCTTAGAATCTTTATTTGACTGCCCCAGACGAGTTGGATAGTGACATGTCACGCCCCCTTATTTATAGGGGATTTGTCATTGGAAGTGTCTTCCAATTTGAAGTGATTATGCTCCTTGAAAGAGTTTTTGTTCAACGGATAATCGTCGTGTGAATTTCTCTGCTGTCAAACAAATAGTTATATGCAAATAGCAGTATTCAAATAATGCAAAGTTTATGTTTGTCTTGAAGTTTTTAAAATGCGTTTTAGCAGATAAAGAGTTTTGTAGGAATATGAATTCAACTCAGGATTTGCAGTAAGCCTTACAGGAGTCAGGATACCTTTTGTAACAGTATGCTTTCGAACTAACCATGCTTCAATTAGGACTTTTAAAGGGTTGTAGTGTGGTTTGGTTCACGATTTAAGAAACAAAGGATAAGGCTCAAAGTGTATATGTACCCGCCTGTTCTTCGTGATGTTCTTCAGTCCTAAACTTCGTTAATTGTGCATTTTGAATTCCAATTGAGTCTGGAATGACGGTTCATATATTTGGAACTTTATTTGAGAAGGCAGTCATTTTTGCAACACTTTTTATGTTGTCAAGGATTTGTAGTGACCTCTTTTTTGATTTATTATCCCTGATTTTTGCCTGACTGTTCTTGTTTTGAGATTATAGTCAGCGACATGCCCCTGTTTTTCTTAATTTTTCTTCGTAGGTTTTGACTTAGTGGGCTTTTCTCTTGAGAGATAATGACTGCCCATTTGATAGAGAACCATCACCATATTTGGATTCAAAAGGATGTTCTTGATGTCACTCGTTGTGTACGAGGTGAAAATTTGCGACTGAACGTGTGTGATACGGTGGGAGAACTGACTATGAGTTTTGCGTTTGTATTCGCACTTGTTCGGTTGAGCAAGAGTCGCCACCGACTTTTTATTTTATCCTAAAGGAAAGGTTAAAAAATCACAGCAAAAACCTTTTGAGATATTTCGTGGGTTCGGGGGGTAGATTATGAAAAGGGAAGGTATTAGCACCCTTTTCATCCATGGTTATCCATGGGCTCTTAGTTACTTGGTTTTTCAGATCACTTGCCTTGATTTTCGATTGCTTTGAAAATGGTGTGTGTGTGTGTGTGTGTGTTTGAAAATGTTTTGGAAGAAGATGCCTTGTCTTAGGCTACCCTTGTAACAATTCTTTACTCGAATGTTTTACAAAGGTGTGTATCTTTTCGAAAAGATGTTTCAAAATGTTTTGAGAGTTTGTTTTGAAAGTGTTTGTGGAGTGTGGTTTTGAAAAGAAGGCAAGCGTTTTTGCAAGTTGATCTCAAGTAATTAAGAGTTTTGTCTACCCTATTGTACTCAAAAGTTTTCTCTATGTTTTCAACCATTTTTAACAATTTTGTTCCACCATTGAATTTGGTGGACAATCTTGCGTTTAGGATGTTTAACGGGACGGGCGCGGGTCATCGTATGGACCATGAATGCAATGGTGCCAAGTGTCTTTGGCAATTTTCTTTGAAGGGACTATGATCATTCCATTTAGGCAACTTTCGAAAGCGTCATCGAGGGACTTATGATCATTTGAATTTGTTTTGCCAAAGATACTCGACGTGCAAGCATGGCCCATTTTGGAAGGCAACAAGCGGGATTACCCTAGGGGTGCAAGTGTGATTGTGTATTGATTTCATGTATTTGTTTTTGTATTAGGTTATCTAGCGTTTGATTTTATGTACATACAAACCCTAGGTCTAACCATGGTATAATTGAAAACGGTAAATTACGGAAATGTAAAGTCTACGCTATTACAAAATAAGTATCCGGGAGTGGGGGTACAATATTCACAAATGGGGATGAGACTTTAGGAATGTAGTGTCCAATAGATTACAACCAAATCGAATTTGCAATCAAATGTAAACAATGTAACGTATACCAATGTATAAGATAAGCAAATGTGTATAGGAGCAATGTAAATGTGTTGTGTAAGTGTACGTGTATGTATATTTGTATATGTGTATGTAATTATTTACAGGTGAGGAAAATGTGAATTCGAATGTATTATTAAGCATTGTTTTAACTTAAAAAAAAGAATTAGATATTTATTTAATTAATCTTGTATATTTCTTTAATATGTACAAAAAGAAAGTTTTAATTAAATGAAAAGAAAAATGTTTTCAATTTTAATTATATTGTGTATAAAAGATGTATCTTTATATTTTTGTGTTTTTTAATATAGACAAAAAAAGATATTTTAATTAAAAGATAGAAAGAATGTTTTTTCAATTTTAATTATATTATGTAAAAAAAATGTATCTTTCAAATATTATATACAAGTGATATTTCAAGAGTTATTCTTATGCATTTGTATTTTATTTAATGATGTTAGTATAAAAAAAGTATGGTTAGTGTAAAAAAATAAAATGAAATTAGTATTAAGTAAATTATGAAAAAGTGGTTAATTAATGTAAAATGTTTAAAAGATGTTAGTAAGAAATGAATGGGCTCAGTGTTTGAAACGGGCAAGGCCCAGCTGTGGAAACGAACGCTTTAGGGTTTGAATCATTTGTTTTCAGTTGGGATAACGCTTAGGGTTTGTGCGCCGTTTGTTCATCGTTCTTGCTTCATCTTTCGCCATGGATTCAGAACTGTTCTTCTTGCCCTAGCCACCAGCGCAACCGCTCCTCCTCCTCTTCACGCCCACTCAAACGGTGATAAACAGAGGTACAATTCTTTTTCCTTTCAACGCGTTAGGGTTCTTATTCTCCTTCTTTTGCATGTTCCGATCTACTGTTTTTTGATTAGGTGTTTTGATTTTGTTTGTTTTAACGAGGTTGAAAAGGGAAGAGAAGAGAATTTACTACCTTTTTGTTTGAGGAAGGAGGCGAGCGCGGAGGTGCTTGGAGGCTTAGTGGTGAAGGGGGTGAAGACGCTTGATGTTGGACTTATGAACTTCCTGGTACTCTTTATCTTTTAGGGTTCAATGATGTATTCTGAGAACTTAACTTGATGTCATTTCTTTTCTTCTTCTCCCTGTTGCCTCGTTGCTTCTGTTTGGTTGCCTTGAATGTTTGAGTGTGCTTGAGTATTGTATGATGCCTGTGTTGCCTTTGAATGCCTATTAGGTATGCTTCTTTATCTCCTTGTTGCCTTTTGGAATGTTTTCTTCTTCTCTTCTTTGGCTTGCTGAGATTGATGCCTTTGTGCTTGTTGAAAATGCCCTATGATGAGTGCTCTGAGGGCCTTGAGGGTTTCTCTGAGGCTTGTGATGTTGGACCTTTTTAGTGTTGATGATGCTGGGATGATGTTGGAAGGTTATGTTGAATGGTAAGGCTTTTGGTGTTGAAACTGGCTTTTAGCTTTGACAGTGGTTTAATGGTTTATGGCTTTAGGTTTGTGCTGCTTCTGTAGAGGTTTGTGTTTTTACAGGTTGTGAGGCTTTGAGGCTCAGGCTTCAGGTTAGGCCTTTGACAGGTTATGCTTGTTGGTTTAAGGCTGGAAGGCTTTGGTTATGAACTTGGGTGAGTGTTCTGGTTCGGTGATGGTTTTAGAGTTTACCAGCTTCTGTTGGCTTTTGGATAGTTTGTTCTATCTTGTTTGACAGGTTCAGCAGGCTTTGAGGCTCAGGCTTGCAAACTTGGCCTTTTTGTTTCAGTTAATGCAGGTTTTGGTTTTGGATCCTTTTGTTTTTGTTTTGAGCTGGACAGGTTTTAGCAGGTTCATGGATTGGGAGATTTCTAGCAGGTTAATGGCCTTGAGGCTCAGGCTTCAGGTTAGGCCTTTGACAGGTTTTTATGCTTGGGTTGTTCAGGCAGGTAGTGGCATATGCTTGGTTGTCTGGTTTGTGGTGGGGTTTTTATGCAGGTCTGATGCAGGTCTTGATGTTTTATGGTTAAGGCTTATGCTTTAGTTTTGCATTTCTCTGTGGTGTATTGGTTTGCTCTCTCCTCCTTTACTGTATTGTGTTCAGTTCTTTTATATTTCTTTCTTCCTGCCTAAAGCCTAAGCCTGCTTTCTTTTTCTCTTCTCTCTCTCTTTAGTACAGTTTGCATTAAAATAATGTTTATGCTGTACTTTTCTGAAAGGGCCACTTGGGAAATGATGAAAATGAGATAGTTTGCTTGCATAACAATTTTCCTCTGCATATTTGTCCCTTCTTTTGACAGCTTCTTGTACTTTTGGATCTTTTGATATCTTGCCAAATCTTCTTTTTGATAGCTTGGGCAGCCTTGTACAGTTTGACAGCAAGTTTGAATTTTTCAGTTTGGACTTTGTAGTTTGATTTGCACTTGCTTTTGAACTATGCAGTTTGACAATTTTTGAATTGTGCAATTTTGACTTTTGTGCATTCATTTTTAGCAAATAAATATTCGTCCCTCTTTGTGAACCGGGAGAAATCCCGTGATTTGCAGAGAGGGCTAACTGATCCCAATCAGTGGCCCTTAATGATGAACTGTAATTTTATCTGTCTCCTTTATTTTATTTATCTGCTATTGATTTTCCTTTTTTTCATTTGCAGATAAAAAATTAAAATGGAGCACTGGAGCAAGGGATAGCAGATGAAGAAATGAAGATTAGAAAAAAAAATGTTTAGGATAGTTTTATTTAGGTTTAAATTACTTGTAAAATCATTGTTGTAAATAAATTGTAAACAATAATTGTACGAATAATTTAAAAATAAATAAAAGTTTTTATTATCCAATTAATTCTTTTTCCTCCTATTGTTTATTTATTATTTACAATTCTTTAATTAAAATAATTGAAAATAAATTCCAATCATTTAATCTTAGAATAATAAATAATTTAAATAAACAATGCTTTAGCAATTTGATCAGTTAAACCTGGCATTTCCAACATCCAAAGCAAAGCAACAGTTAATCAAAATAACTGATCAGGCGCATTCTCTTTTCACTGATTTTTACCCAACACTGCAAATCCAAACTGAATGTATCATTTGACTCGTTCAAACAAACAAATGTGAATTCAATCCAAATGCATTCTTTTACTGATTAAGTCAAACAATGCGAATTCAAACCAAATCTCGGAATAACTTGCAAAGCATCGTAGAATTTAAATCCTTCTGAGAACGTGCCCACAAAAACCCTAATTCCTGATTAAATTCCAAAGAGCGTTCGCCTGATCAAAGTTGAGCCAAAATCAACCAAAACCCTAAGCCAATTGTTTGAAACATTCTAGAGCCCTGACAATCACTAAAACCCTAATTGTGTCCGACTGACGAGAAAAATCTGTTTGACCGATTCTTGAGCCAGTCTGAAAAATCAGGAAACGCCTGAAGCTGTGATTTCTTGAGGAAAAATGTGAGGGCAAATTTTGGGGTACAACAACGTGCATTCAAATTAACTGAGAGACTACTCTGCCCCAAGTTTTGATTAAAGGTTTCAATTTGTATGAAAAAGAAAAACTCCTACTTCTTAGGCTCAAAGGGGTTGACTAGGAATTATCTTCCTTATAACTTCAGTGTTTAGGGTTTAAAAGAAACGCCTGTACATCGTCAACAAGGTCTGTTCAAAATCATACTGTATGAGATTATGGCATTATTTTCATCATCCTCCCTCTAAAGGCTTACAACTTTTTGAAACACAAGTTGAATATCATAAAGGGAGTAAAAAGCATAGTTTAAATAGAGTGAAAATGAATGTATTAATTCAAGACAACCATATGCAATGCATTAATGAAACAAAGTTTAACATTAAATGATAAGTGTTTAAGAAAACAAAGAAATTACAACTGAAAATTCGAATAAACAAAGATTTCTCCGTCTAAATTTGTTACTTCAGATGGTGTGCCTTTGAGGGGTGACAGAAGAACTCCAGTTGACCATCTTGTGCAAATTCTAACGCTCATTCGTCGATCAGGTTTTAAATCTTGTACTTCATTGCCCAACAATCGTTTGTATCATACCCAGGACTACCGGAATGATAGGCACACCTTGCATCCGAATTATAGTTAGGAGAAGAAGTTTTGGGGTTTGGATGAGGTCCTATCACCGTAATCAGATTCATCCCTAACATGTGTTGCAATGCTTGAGACGGTGGCATGTTGATTTTGGTAAACTGTCTCTCGGGCTCGTTTTGTCTTTGTTGATTTCCCCGTTGACGTTGGCAAGGTCGTTGTTGGGCTTGTGACATAGCAACAATTTGGAAATGTTTACTCTTCACCCAACCAGCTTCTTGTCTCATGGGAAGCTAATTAATGACTCGATCCCCAATCTCGACTGCTTGTTTCATACGGTTGCATTCGTCTTGATGAAGCTTGTTGACAAGGGCTCTCAACTCTTCTTGTCCCTAAGCCAAGTTTTGGATAAGATCCATCCGGCCTACCATTTGTCCCATCATCTGGACCTTCATTGTGGCTATCTCAATTTGTAGCCGTTCCAACTGGTCATCCTTGTTGTCCTCAGGATTCTTCATGGTTATGCCCTTAGTGAGGAGTGCTTTCACTTCTTATTGCCCCTTGGATAGGTTCAGGAACATTTCTTGAAGCTAAGCATTTTGAGTCTGAATGTCCTTGATAGTCTGTTCTAGAGCCATCTCTACTGAAATAAACAGTAAGCAGATGATAGACCTGTGTAGGAAAAACCTGTCATGATATGATGCATGGTATGTGGATGCATGTTTTCAAGGATCTCGCGGGGTAAACACAAGAAGATGTTAGAAGTTAAATTTTGATCACATCTTTGATTGGAGAACCTCGTATCGGTGGATGTCCTTCCACGAGAATCAAGCTCACCATGTAAAGTGGGTCATAGCCCTTGACTCAAGTTACCATGCTTTGGTCTTTGGGTGTTTGATTAGAGAATGAATCCTTTTGCCCCTATCATAGGCCCTTGAGATCCTTGAAATGGTTATTGAAAATGCTATGGTATGATTTCATGTACAAGTATGCAAAGCAAGCAAGTTTTTATGTACAAATAGTCATATACACACAAAGCAGACAAGTCCTTAGGTTCAGGCTTGCACGGGGTTCATAGGTAAGTATCCTCTTGAAGTTTAGTTGGCTTAACCTGTCCTGGAAAGTGATCAGGTTCTAAGGAGTCTCATATCACCGACCTTTCTTTTAGGCATTGTTCTAGCTCAAGCACTGAATTATTGCGGCCAGAATATCCCAAAAGTCCAATCTCAATGAGTGTAGCATTGAGTATCAACCAATCTTCGGTCGGAACCAAAGCCTACCATCTCACTACTTTCTAGTGGCTTAGGATGAGTCAATTAAAGGTTCTAAAGGTCAATTAGCGCTTAATGACACTATAAGGAAGCCTAATGTTATCCTTTACTGACTCAAGGAACATTAGTACAAGTCAGAGTATCACGCTAACATAGCTATCACTTTGTCCATATAGGTCTATGTCGTACAACCTCCATGATTTATTGCTACTTACCTAAAAAGGTGCCCTAGATCCGGGTGTAGGATCTTTAATAATAACCCAAACAAGGACCCAAAAAAGTAAAGCAAGCAAGTCAAACAAGGAAATCAAGTAAAGGTGATCTAGCCCTAAGGTAACCCCACTTTTAAGATATTCCCCAGCAGAGTCGCCAGTTCTGTAATACAGTGGGAGAACTGATTTGGTTGTTTTGCGTTTGATCGCAATTGTTGCGGATAGCAAGAGTCTCTCCCGACTTTTCTTTTATCTAATAAGGAAAGGTTGAAAAGAACAGGAAAAATCTTTTGAGATTATTTCTTGAGTTCAAGGGGTAGGTTATGAAAAGGGAAGGTGTTAGCACCCTTTTCATCTGTAGTTATCTATGGGATCTTAGTTGCTTGCTTTTGTTTGAAAATGTGCTTGTGGTGTGGGTTTTAAAAGTATTTTAAAAATGTCTTTGTAATGATTCTTCGTTTCTATGAGAACGCGTACAAAATGTTGGTTTTGAAAATAGTTCAAAGAGGTGTTTGTGGAATGTGTTTTTTGGAAGTGATTTTGAAAAGTGTCTTTGTAATGATTCTCGTCTCTATAAGAATACGTACAAAGAGCTTTGTCTTTTGAAAATGTTTCAATGGAAAGTGTTAGTATGGAAAAATGTTTTTGTTGCGAGCAAGCGAGCAACTATGAGCATCCTACCTACTCAAAAGGTCTAATGTTCTTTTCCTCCTTCTTTATATGTTGCTATCTTACCATTGATTGATAAGAAGGCCCATCATTGGATGTGAAAGGACAAGTGTGGTTCGTTTGTATAGTCATAAAAGGCAACCTATACGATGTTTTAGCAATGTCCTTTAGGGACTAGATCGTTTACCGAAGGAAACATCGAGGGACTGCGATCTTTTATCGAGGGTCTTTGCTAAAACGCCCATATTCGAGGGACATGACTATTTTCCAAGGCAACAAGTGTGATTACCCTAGAGGTGCATGTGTGCAAAGTGTGTTTGATTGCATGCATTTTGTCTTTGATTTTTGGGTTGTCTATGAAAGAACAAGATTAGTTCTGACTTATCTCAAAGAGTTTTGATGATAACTAAATTATATTTAAGATAATTTATGCTCTAATGAATGTGTTTTGAATGTCTTAGTTAATGTTCTGACAAGAAAATATTCTAAAGTACTAAGCAAAGATTATGAAGAAGTTCTTTGATAAAAGAACCTTTTATTCAAACGCATCTGCTGACTCTGGTAAGAACCTTTACTTTTTGAATGTAGCTTCTAACTTCTAGCAGGTTCCTTGTTTCTGAAGATAACTTGAAAGCAAGCGCTGTTCAAGGTTCTTAGCAAACAACGCTCTAATCAGAAGTTGAATGAAGCATGTTCTGACTTAAAGCACATACTGAAACAACGTCCAAATCAACGTGTCTTGTCAAAGCAAAGGAAACACGTTCTTACATTCTGACGTTTGCTAATTAATGCAAAGACGACTGAAAGCACTCAAGTGCCTACAACTAGTTTCTTGGAGAATGGAATTTTGCAAGGATACACGCAAAGCATTTAATGCTCTCCATTTCCTCTGAAGGCAACAACGGTCTTATTACTCCTACTATAAGTAGAAGGACATTTATTGCAAGACAACAACGTTCAAACAAGAAACTACGTGAAAGATTCAAAAGCTCACAAACTCATAGTTCATACATTTTGTGTATTATATTCTAAGTGAAAAATCACAGTTGTGATATAGCTTGATTAGAAGCAAACTCTATTTCAATTATCTGTAAAGATTATACTTCTATATTTGTTCCTTGAGAGACCAAGTTTTGTCAGATTTCTCAAGCAGACTAGGACTAGACTTAAGTCTTAGTGTTGTTAGTCACTTGTAAGATTACTTGTGCATTGTTAGTCACAACAGTTGTTGTGTGATTGTAATCAATTGATTATAGTGGATTAAGTCCTTGTTAAGAAAGGCGAAATCACCTTGGCGGGTGGATTGGAGTAGTTTGAGTTCAAACGAACCAGGATAAAAATAAATGTGTTATTCCATTATTGTTTGAGCTTTGTTTTGAAAACTAAAAGAGTCACTTATTCAACCCCCCCTTCTAAGTGTTTTCTTACTCCTTCAGTCTACATGTTGGTTTTATCTTGTTATACATCCTAATTACTAACATTTATATAAAGCAATAAAAATGCAGAAAATAAATATCCTACACTATTACAACCATATTGAATAGCAATAAAATGTAAAGATAAAACAAAATAAAAGAAGGGAAGAAAAGCTTTTCGAATCAGGCAACAACACCCTTCGATTATGCTCTTCCTAGCTTCTTTCGATTTGGCCTGGAAGTCAGCAAGTGCATGCATCTTTCAATTTGGCCTAGAAGTCAACACGTGTAGGCATCTTTCAGTTCATCCTTCCTCTGATTCTTTCGATTGAGCCTGGAAGTTAGAATGAGATGCGCTCTTCAATTCTGTCCTCTTTTTCTCCCTTTGACTGGACTTGGAAGTCAGTTTGTATCGAAGTCTGTAACCTTCGATTAACACCACCTTTTTTTTCATTTCTTTTCATTTGGGATCAGATGGAAGCATGTGGCGAAGTCTAAGGCTTCGATTCACACATCCTTCTTCCTGTTTTTCTTTCGTTTGGGTTTAAATAGCAGCATGGGTTATGGCCATGCTAATATTGTTTCATGGCCAGGTTAGTTCTTAAAACATGTTTGATAAACAAAGAAAAACAAGCCATAAGATTAGCAACGAAAACAAACAGAGAAGGTGGAAATGAAAATAAACCAAAGGGTGATGATGATGTTTGAAATGAAAGGAGATGGTTATCTACATGTTATGCTTGAAACAAAAAGCTTAAGGTTAAGAGGACTTACCTTGCTTGACGTTGGAATATAGGTGTTGGACCTTGATCTGCTGCCCTGGGTGCTCCTGGATTCGAAGGGAAGAAACAGGGGTTATGTTTCTAGTACTGGATTCGAAAAAAGGAACCAAGCATTGGGTTAGTGTTTCCATGGGTTTTGGATTCGAAGGGAAGAAACAAGTGTGGTGTTTCTTTGGATTCTGGGTTTGAGAGTGTATTTAATGTTTGAGAATCTTGAGTGTCTGAGAATTTTTTGAAGATTCTTTCCACACCACCCAAAGTATGGCCCCTGTCTTTGTTAAAGGTTTCTCTATTTATAGAGGAAAGATTAGAGATGCTGAAGTAGTCAGGTTTGCAAAAATAACAAAATATGAAAACGAAACAAAAAAAAACAAGTTAAATAAATTTTCAAGTACAAGTGGGGGGCCTGATGTTTGGTGGGTACAAGAGATTTGACTTATGCTTTTAGCATTGCTTGCGTTCATACAAAAATCAGACTGGGAGCTGATTTTGTGATTAAATTACTCTTTATGAAAAAAGGGTACGTAGCTTTTTGCTATTTTATCCAAGAATTATATTATCCAGTAGACAAAGCTTCGAACCTTTGTGTAGGCCTCTGATTATGTAAAGATTTGGAAGCAATATAGCCTGACAAGTGAGATTTGGAGGATAAGGCTATGAGATTTGCTAAATGTTCTTCAAACAAGCCTGCTTCGAAGGGTTCAAATTGGATTCTAAGTATGTTGCTTCGAAGGGAACCAAAACTCCAATAGAAGCTTTGTGTGAAGGCGTCTCTTGTCCAATCGAAGGCTTGCCTGCCAGAGGTCACATGACCAAATGAAAGGGTGCATGCAGAAGGTCCCTGCTTTGGGGGCGCTAGCATGAAGGGGAAATTCTGCCTTGTGAATTTGGAAAACATGAAAAACCAATGGCTTCTGAGTCGAAGGAGAGCTGCAGGAGGCCATTGCTTTGTGACTTCAAGCGAACATGCAAGAGGCCTTTGCTCAAATGAAAGCTTGCATGAAGAGCCATTGTCCAAACGAAACTTTCCTGCCAATGATCATATGGCCAAACGAATGATGTAACCCAAACTTGCATTCGAAGGAGGCCACAAGCCCAAACGAAAAGATGCATACAGGAGGTCTCTACTTTGTGAATCAAAGGAAAACTTCAGAAGGCCAATGCCTTTTGAATCAAATGGAGTTTTCAGAAGGTCATTTCACTCTAAATCGAAGGAAACCAGTATGAATCCATTACCTTCTGAATCGAAGGACACCAATAGGAGGTTCTTCCCTTTTAAATCGAAGGAGGCTGTTTCAAAGGGAAACGAAATCCCAGTCGAAGCTAGTTGAAGATAGGCGTTGCCTGCCCTGAAGATAGTTTCTTCGAAGGAAACCCTTTTCCTTATGGATCGAAGCATGCAAAAGGAAGGAGTTGCCTTATGGATCGAAGGAGGCACAAAGGAGACCAAAGTCCAATCGAAACCTTGAATCGAAGTAAACTTGTTTTTTCTCCAATTTTGTCAAAAAGATTATTTTTATCTGCTTTGACCTTTTTTAACAGTTTCCTTTTTAACTCGATGCTGGAAAATACAATTGTACTTGTGCAAGCTTGAATTTTTGAGAATCCTTGTGAGAAATGCCTTGAGAAATGAGAGGGAAATTTTTTGGGTACAACCGGGATATATTAAATATATTTTTCATCCCTATAAATAACTCAAATTATGTTTTAGTCCCTATAAAATGTTTCTTCGAATTATGGTCTTCTTAAAGTTTTCCATTTATAATTTTGGTCTTTGCCGTCTATTTGCTCTAACGGAAGCTGATGTGTCACGCCACGTCACTTAAGGTTAACATCATACTTTATTGTAAAAAACACGTTAGATTGCGGGAGTTACAAACCTACCTAAAATATTTTGATTATGATGAAGTGTTGTTACCATTCATCAAGACCTCCTGGCCATGCTGGTCTCACCGTCGGAACCACCAGATAAACCATGATTACATTTTTACAAATGATGTGTTGATGAATTCAAAATTAATAAAAAATAAAGTATTTGTGCAAATGATGTGTTGAAATGGGCAACCATGAGAATGCTCAGAAACTATTTGATAAAATGCTCGCGAAAAATGTTGAACCAGGCATATGCGATTTTGTTGGCTAGATCTCTTAGGGTAGATTCCTTTTGGGAAAATCAATTTAGGGAAATGCTCTTTCCACCTATATGGGTGCTTCCACACCACCGTGAAAAGTCCATAATGTCCCTAGCATCCGGAGATGCATCTCTTGACACACCTATTTTCGTCATTTCTCAGACTAAATGGAAGATACACCCATTTTATGTTGAAATTTAATCCGGAGATGCATCTCCGTATGTATTAAAAGTGCACCTCTATAAACACCATTTATTTAAAAATCATGTTGGTGATCCGGAGATGCATCTCTGAATACTTTTCTTTCATAATCCACGCTAGAACCCTTCCCTCTTCCTCATTCATTTTCTAAAAACTCTAAAAAAACATTTCACCTCTCTCTCTCCCTTAACTATTGAAGCATCTCTTCATTGCATTGAAGCATAAATGCAACTCTTTCTCCTCCTTTCCAACATCTCATAACATCAAAATTTCTCCTTCTCATCAATCAATTTCATTTGATAAGTTTTTCAAATCTTATTTTCTTTTTTATGTTTTGATTTGAAGTTATTTTTATAGGATACATTAGCTATTTTAGGCACTTTAGGTGATAGTGCAAACGAAATTGATAGGTTAGAATAATATGCAATGAGGTTTTTTTGGAACTATTAAGGCATAAAATGGGTTGTTGCCATGGGAAACCATCAAAGGTTTGTCCAAAGATGCATCTCTGGATTTGCTCTGAACTGTTTTCGAAGATGCATCTTTGGGTTGAACTCAGTCAAAAAACTTAGGTGATTTTGTGGAATTTGTGAATTTCTCTGGACATGCTGTTTATGTTTGTCTATTTATAACGCAGGTGCAATGACTGAAGACAACACTGGTTGGATTAGGCTCGGGCATGTGTCCCAAACCACATTGATATGATGTGAGAGGGTTGCAAAGAGGACCACGAGGCCACTAGTTGCTGATAACTCGTTTGATGCTGCATCTACTTTGCAGCCCCGACTGTAGGGTTTGTTAGAACAAAGTTTGAATCTACTACCCTATGTTTAAGTTTTGATGATAACAAAGTGAAAAGATATATTATTTATATGATTCATGTATGAACTATCTGCTGCCTAAATTATTACGTTCTGATTTGCAGATACTCTGATTGATATAAGCAAGATCACACCTAATCAGCATCAGAAGTTGCCATATCAGAATGTCAGAATCAGAAGATTAACTCACGTGTATGCTGAAGCCTGATGAACAGAACTGCGCTCAACACTCTGATAAAGAAACACAACAGTTCGTCAGCAGCTAAGCAGAGTCAGAATGAGCCAAGCCAGAACTTGCATTAAGTAAGCAACGGTACTGTGCATTGAAAGCAAATTAATACCAACGGCCTCATTCCAGACAAGATCCGCTCGATAAGGAAAGTTTGTTATTAGCATTGAATCAAGAATATTGCTCCAACGTTCAACATCTCAGTGCTATATAAACAAGACTTTGAAGATTGAATTGGCTAATGCTCTCCAAATCTTTACACGCCTAAAAGCTGATCATAATCTTCCTTCTCTCAGTTTGCTAAACACTACACATTCTCTTATTCAATCATTGTTTAGCAATCTAGTTTCTATGCTTTAAGTTGTGTATACATCACAGTTGTGATACAGTTTTGTAGAAAACATTCACACACTTAGATTTATCTTCTTTGTAAGAAAGTGTTTCCTTGACAAACCGGGTTGTGGTTTGCATCAAGAAGGCTTTAGCAGTTGTTAAAGCAGTCTGTAATATTCAGTTGAATATAGTGGATTAAGACCTCGTTGGAGAGAGGCGAAATCACCTTGACGGGTGGACTGGAGTAGTTTGAGATCAAACGAACCAGAATAAAAATATCTTGTTCATTGCATTGTTTTTCAGTTTTACAATTCAACCCCCCTTCTTGTGTTTTTCACTACTTCAATTGGCATCAGAGCGCCTGGTTCTGAGCTAAAACACTTAACCGTGTCAGTACAAGATCCAGCGTCAGAAAAACACAATGGCAGGAAACTACTCTCACACCAGCAATGATAACAATGAGGACAGAGCCAGATTCAGCGGCAAACCTCCAGTCTTTGATGGAGAAAACTTTGATTACTGGAAAGACAGAATTGAAAGCTTCTTTCTGGCACATGATGCTGATCTGTGGGATATGGTGACAGATGGATACACGCACCCTGTGAATGCAAGCGGTCAGAAGATTGATAGAAAAACAATGTCTGACCAACAAAAGCGTGACTTCAAGAATCATCACAAGGCCAGAACCATCCTCCTCAGCGCCATCTCCTATACTGAATATGAAAAGATCTCCAACAGAGACACAGCAAAGAACATTTTTGACTCACTCAGAATGACGCATGAGGGCAACGTCCAGGTCAAAGAAACTAAAGCTCTGGCGCTCATTCAGAAGTATGAGGCGTTCAAAATGGAAGAATCTGAATCCATTGAAACAATGTTCTCAAGATTCCAGATTCTGGTAGCTGGTCTCAAGGTTCTGGACAAAGGATACTTTACTGCTGACCATGTCAAGAAAATCATCAGAAGTTTACCCAAGCAGTGGAGACCAATGGTTACAGCTCTGAAGCTAGCTAAAGATCTCAACAAAATCACTCTGGAGGAACTTATCAGCTCCCTCAGAAGTCATGAGATAGAGCTAGAAGCTGACGAGCCTCAGAAGTAAGGTAAGCCTTTAGCATTAAAATCTAACAAAAAATCTGAGTCTAAAGTTTTGCAGGCAGTTGAAGAAACATCTGATGGATCCTCATCAGAAGAAGACGAACTCTCCCTCCTCTCCAGAAGAGTAAATCAACTGTGGAAGCAAAGACAAAGGAAGTTCAGGAATCCCAGAAGATCTGATCAGAACGAGTCTTTTTCCAGATACAGAAGGACAAATTCTTCCTCTGGATACAGAAGATCTGAAGGCTCCTCTAGTAGCAAAAAGCCAAACACCAAGGACATCATCTGCTATGAGTGCAATGAGCAAGGACACTATAAGAGTGACTGCCCAAAGCTTCAGAGGGAAAAGCCCAAAAAGAAGTTTGGAAGAGAGAAGAAGAAAAGTCTCATGGCTACATGGGATGACTCTGACTCGTCTGAAGCTGACTCAGAATCAGATGATGAGAGGGAAAACATAGCTCTCATGGCTAACATCTCAGAAGATAGTGAAGCTTCTGAATCAGACTCAGAATCAGATACTGAAGAGGTATTTCCTAACTTTGCTGTTAACTTTACCAAGGCCGAACTTGCTGAAAGCCTTAATGAGATTCTGGAACGGTATCAACAAATTAGAGTTAAATTCAGAGACCCGAAAAGGAATCTTGAATTTGACTCTAATAAGACTGAGAGTCTCAAATTGGAGAATTCTGAGCTGAGAAATAAGATTTCAAAATTAGAAAACACTTTACAAAACTCTCAGAAGGAACCAATTTCTGAAACTCCCAGCAACGCTGATGAGATCATCAAGGAGTATGATCACAGTTTCCAGAAGTTCCTCGCTAAAAGCATAGATAGAAGCAAAATGGCTTCAATGATCTATGGAGTTAGCAGAAACGACAGGAAAGGAATAGGATACCAAGGTAAGGTTCCTACACCAAAGAATTTCATGGACTTAACCATTAAACACACTCCTCTGAATTCACATTTTGTGTATGGTCACACACATGATATTAAATACACTAGCAGTAAGCACTCTGTGAAACCAAAATTCAACCAGAGTTTTGGTAAAACTAACAAATCAGGACCCAAGAAAATCTGGGTACCTAAGGATAAAATAATACATGTTGCAGATATCTTTAGCAGCAAGTCAGAAACACCAGTCATGGTACCTGGACTCTGGCTGCTCGCGACACATAACGGGAAGAAGGCATATGTTCCAAAGCCTGGAACTTAAGCCTGGAGGCCATGTTGGTTTTGGAGGCAATCAGAGGGGAAAGATAATTGGCTCTGGAACTGTAGGTAATGGAAATCTTCCCTCTGTTAATAATGTTCTGCTAGTAGATGGATTGATGCATAATCTGTTATCCATAAGTCAATTAAGTGATAACGGTTATGATATAATCTTTAATCAAAAATCATGTAAAGCTGTTAGTCAGAAAGATGGGACTATCCTGTTTAATGGTAAGAGGAAAAACAACATTTACAAAATCAAACTTTCTGAACTAAAGAGTCAGAATGTAAAATGCCTTCTGTCTGTTAACAACGAGCAGTGGATCTGGCACAGAAGATTGGGGCATGTTAGTATGAGAAGAATATCTCAGATTAACAAACTCAATCTGGTCAGAGGACTTCCTAATTTGAAGTTCAATTCAGATGCTCTGTGTGAAGCATGTCAGAAAGGCAAGTTTGCAAAACCTTCTTTTAAATCCAAAAATGTTGTTTCTACCTCTAAGCCATTAGAACTTTTGCACATTGACTTATTTGGACCAGTTAAAACTGCCTCATTCAGTGGCAAGAAGTATGGGTTAGTAATCGTAGATGACTATAGCAGATGGACATGGGTAAAGTTCTTAAGACACAAGGACGAGTCACACTCTGTGTTTGTTACCTTCTGTAACCAAGTTCAGAATGAAAAGGATCTTAGAATCGTTAAAGTCAGAAGTGATCATGGTGGAGAATTTGAAAACAAAGATTTTGAGTCATTCTTTAATGACAGAGGCATTTTGCATGATTTCTCTTGTCCTAGAACTCCCCAACAAAATGGAGTTGTAGAACGAAAGAACAGAACATTGCAAGAAATGGCCAGAACCATGATCAATGAGACAAACGTTGCTAAGATCTTCTGGGCAGAGGCAATAAACACAGCGTGCTACATTCAGAATAGAATCTCAATAAGACCTATTCTGGAAAAGACTCCATATGAATTGTGGAAGAACAGAAAGCCCAACATTTCATATTTTCATCCATTTGGATGTACTTGTTTTATGTTAAATACAAAGAATTATTTGAACAAGTTTGACTCTAAAGCACAGAAGTGTATTATGTTAGGATACTCTGAACGCTCAAGAGGGTACAGAGTATACAATACAGAAACACAGATTATGGAAGAATCAATCAGTGTTCGTTTTGATGATAAGCTTGACTCTGAAAAGTCAAAGCAGAATGAAGTTTTTGCAGGTATGGAAATTGAATTTACAGGTTCTGAAGACAAGTCATCAGAAGCTCTCAACACAGACACTCCTTCAACGTCTGAAAGGAGCACTGCTAGCAATCCTACAACAGCTGCTGATCAACCTCAGAAGAGATTACCCAGAAGCAGCTTGGATCACCCAGAAGAGACTATCTTAGGAAGAAAGGAAGATCCAATCAGAACAAGAGCAAGCTTCAGAAACTCTGAAGAAACTCTCATGGGACTTGTGTCTCTGATTGAACCTTCTTCTATTGATGAAGCACTTCTGGATAATGACTGGATTCTGGAAATGCAAGAAGAGCTGAATCAATTCACCAGAAACAACGTATGGGATCTCGTTCCCAGACCAAAAGGATTCAACATCATTGGAACAAGATGGGTGTTCAGAAACAAGCTAAATGAACAAGGTGAAGTTATAAGAAACAAGGCACGACTGGTTGCACAAGGTTATAGTCAGCAAGAGGGGATAGACTATACAGAAACCTTTGCCCCAGTCGCCAGGTTAGAATCTATCAGACTCTTAATTTCATTTGCTGTTAATAGAGGCATCACTCTGTATCAGATGGATGTCAAAAGTGCATTCTTAAATGGTTATATAGAAGAAGAAGTTTATGTACACCAACCCCCTGGTTTTGAAAATACAAAATATCCAGAACATGTTTTCAAACTAAAGAAGTCACTATATGGTCTGAAACAAGCTCCCAGAGCTTGGTATGAAAGGCTAAGTAACTTTCTATTAGAAAATGAATTCACCAGAGGGAAAGTGGACACTACTCTATTCTGTAAATCAGTTAAGAATGACATCTTAGTCTGTCAAATTTAAGTTGATGATATTATTTTTGGTTCTACTAATCCTTCTCTTGGAAGAAAATTTGCTAAGTGTATGCAGGCAGAATTTGAGATGAGCCTCATGGGGGAACTGAAATTCTTTCTAGGAATTCAGGTCAATCAAACTCCAGAGGGAACTTACATTCATCAGAGCAAATACATCAGAGATCTTCTGAAGAAATTTGACCTCTCAGAATGTAAGCCATCAAAGATTCCAATGCATCCCACGTGCATTCTGGAAAGAGAAGAGGTAAGCAAAAATGTAGAACAGAAAGTCTACAGAGGTATGATTGGTTCTCTCCTCTATCTGACTGCTTCAAGACCTGACATATTATTCAGTGTTTGTATCTGTGCTAGATTCCAATCAGATCCTAGAGAATCTCACTTAACAGCTGTTAAGCGAATTTTCAAGTATCTGAAAGGTACTACTAATCTGGGTTTGTTTTATAGAAAATCTAGTGATTACAGCTTAGTAGGCTACTGCGATGCTGATTTTGCTGGAGACAGAGTGGAGCGTAAAAGTACTTCTGGAAGCTGCCAGTTTCTGGGAGAAAATCTGATCTCTTGGTCCAGCAAAAGGCAATCAACAATTGCGCTATCAACAGCAGAAGCTGAGTACATAGCAGCAGCAGGATGTAGCACACAAATGCTCTGGATGAAAAGTCAGCTTGAAGACTTCCAGATTTTTGAGAGTAACATTCCTATACTCTGTGATAATACTTCTGCTATTTGCTTAAGTAAGAATCCCATTTTACATTCTAGAGCTAAGCATATAGAAATAAAACATCACTTCATTAGGGACTATATTCAGAAAGGAATTTTGAACTTAAAATTTATAGATACAGACCATCAATGGGCTGATATCTTTACTAAACCCCTTTCAGAAGACAGGTTTAATTTCATTCTGAAACATCTCAGCATGAAAGTCTGCCCAGAGTGAAAATGTTTTAATTCCATATATTTACCTTCAGAATGTAATTGTTCTACTCTGAACTTCTGATCAATCTTCTTTCAGAAAGATAGAACATGCAGATTGTATCAGATGCAAGTCTAAAGATCTGAGAGTCTAAGCTCAAAGACAGACGTGCTGATCACTACATCAAATAAGTGTCATCCAATCATCAGCAAATCTCTGAAGCAGAACTCGTGCACGCTTCTGAGAAGGCAAAACGCTGATTGGGTGCATTGAGACACATGTCTGGTAACCGTTTTTAAGTATCTTTCTAAAATCCCCCAAAATCAGCAAGCATTTAATAAAAGTAATCATGCTTTTAAAACGCAATCATGATTTTTCTCTTTCTTAAAAATGTTTATTTTTTCAAAAATATTCTGAACTCTATTTAAACACATTAACCTCTCATTCTAATTATTTACAGTTTCTCACTAATTCTCAAGCATTCTCTGCATTTTTCTGTGTTCATCTCTTGCAAAACCCTTTTTCTCAGTTTCTTCTCAAAATCTTTTAGTGTGAACATGGCAACCTCCAGTAGTGCTTCTGCAGGTCCTCAGAAGAAAGCATCATCTGAACAGTATCAAGTGCCATTCAGAACACTCCTCACTCCTGTGAAGAATCTTGAAGTGTTATCTGAATTGATCATTGATTTTGGAAGCTTGAAGGAGAACGGTTTTGACCTAACAGAAGAAGTTAGGGCACAAAAATGGGAAAGGTATTTTGACAGGTTGGTTGGACCAACATTCCTTATGTTAGTCAAGGAGTTCTGGATTCATGCGAAGGCTTCAACGTATCTAGTCACCTCCTTCGTTATGGGGAAGAAGATTGTGATCACTGAGGATCACATAGCAAGGTTAATCGGTTACAGTGGCGGTGGCGTCCGCTGTATTGATATGGATGAGAGATGTGCTGACGTGGGCGTGATAGCTGAAAGGATTTTCACCCATGGGGTGCCCAGCAGCAAGATCAAAGATCTGAAGGATCATCACAGAGTTTGGGCAAAGATAATTCTGGGGTGCTTCAACCATAGGAAGCCAACTAGTTCCCCTGATTACATAAATGTGGATCAGCAGTTTCTGATCTACTTTATTGATCAGAAGGTAAAAATCAACTTGGCTCATCTTCTGTTCAACCACCTCAGAACAAGTGTGAAGGAAACCAGGGAAGAATAAAGAACAAAGAGGGATTGGATACCCTTTGGAAGGTTGATATCAGATATTATGACAGAGAATAGGCTGATAGAGCATCTGATAGAAGCTCAAGAGTTAAGCACCATTGAACCAACAGTTGGGAAGCCTCTGAACGCGAAGAACTTGAAGAAAATGAAGTTGATAGAGAATATCAAAAAGGAACCCAGAGCTACTCCTATTGCTGATATCACCAGCATAAGAGTTCCACTGAGTGACTTTCCTTTATTTTCTGAGATAGAATCTAAACCAGAGGTGGTTCTCAAATACCTAGACGCGTGCAAGGCAGATGGTACAGATCCAAATCTGATTATCAAAGATCTGCATCAACCTCAACCAGAAGTGACTCTGAAGAAGACGAAGAAGAGGAAGGCACCTTCAGAAGGATCATCCCAGCAGACACCCAAGAAAAGAGGTAATTTATCTGCTGCTTCTGTTTTAAATTCTTCTACTATTCCAGCATCTATTCCACCTCCAACCTCTCATAGAATCTCAATCCCCATCCCAACAATAGATGAAACTGAACCAGAAGATGACCCTTCTGAGGCATTAAAACTCAGAAGACCCAGAACCAAACATCCCAAACCAACAATCTCAACAACATCAGCAATTGACAAAGTGCTGTCTGACATTGATCAACACACTTCTGATCACTCCGCCAATCCAAACTCTGAACCACAAATTGTCCCCCCTCCACAACCAGAACAACAGCAATCTGCTGAAGAACCAGAACAACAACAACCTCTCTCATCAATTCCAGAAGAACCCCTTATCCCTGAACAACCAGAAATTCCAACAACTTCTCCTCAACCAGCAATTCCGTCTCCCTCTCCTCAACCAGAAATTCATCCACCATCACCTCAACCTGAGTTTCATCACTCTGAAACTCAAACTCCTCCACCTTCTGAACCTCATTCACCTCAATCATCTGAACCACAACCTCTGGCAATCCAGCTGCCATGTGGAACAACAGTCACCATGGCCCAGCTGCCATCCTCGCCAGAATCTACACCACCCAATACTCCCAAAACACCAAACAGTCCAATCATAATTTCTGATTCTCCCACTCCATCTCCAAAACAAACAGCTGCCAAGCAAACCACCGAAAACCCCAGCAGGACCTTCATAGAATTAACCAGCCTTGACCGTCTTGCTGATCTGAAACACAAAATAGCCATCCCAAAACCAAAATAACCAGATGTTGGCTCTGGTATTATGAATTTTGAAACAGGTGTGCAGCAGTGGATTGCTTCTTTGAAGCAAGTCTGTCCTGGAATGATTGACCCAGCTGCCTCTGACCAGCTCTGGTCACAATTCAGAATTTGGGTACGTGCTGAAGCCCTCAAGTTGCAGGATATCAACTATGAGCAGGCACAATAGAACTTCAGCAAGCTGCTGAAGGAAGTTGAAAGTCAGCTGCCTCAGGAAGCTGTGCTCCCTATGGATAGTGAACCTTGGTCTGAGAAACAGCTAGCTTCAAAGGTGCAACCAGAAGAAGACAAGACCATTCAAGCTGAAGCAAGTCAAGCAGAAGATGTTGCAGAAAGCTCTCAGAAGCTTCCTGCTTCTGATGTTTCTCAAGCTGCCTTGGACAGGCAGACTCTGGAAGAGCTGAAGCTGAATGACATGCGTCTGCAACAGAGGATGGATGAAAATGACCAGAAGATGAAAGAAAGAATGGATGTGCAGGATAGCAAGATTGACACTGTTGTCAGCATGGTGCACAAGCAGAATGAGACTGCTGATCAGATCAAAGCCATGATGGAGAACCTGTTCACACGCTTTCCTCCCCAACCTTAGTTTTTTCATTCATGTCTTTTTCATGTTTTCTTTGATTATCTGATGTACTGTTTGAATATGTTTTGTTTGATTCTGAACCTTTTAATATGACAAGTTTTTCTGATCTTAATTGTTTTAGCACATCACCTACACTTTTTGATTGCTGACAAAAAGGGGGAGAACAAGAATGATATTTTAAACAATAACGGTTAACTAAGACAGAAATTCTCGAACATTCTAACTCTATTATACTTGAAAATGTTTTTTCTGTTTTGCTTAAAGTCTATAGGTACAAGGAAGCTCCTGGACACTCTGAAGACTAAAATATCTGAAGCTCTGATCCGCTCTGATACTCTGATCCAAAGCAAAGCTCTGACAAGAAAAGCTCTGGTACGCTGATCTGAAGCTCTGCTCTGATATGCTGATCTAAAGCTTCCGATAGTCAAAGACTCTGATACTCTGATGTTCAAAGAAAGGCAAAAAGATCTGATCCTGAAGAACACTTGTAATCAAAAAGGGAAGTAATAAACTCAGGGGGAGTATCCCTCAACTCTGATATCTTTTTATCCCTTATCTTTGATAACCTCTTACTCTGATGCATCTCTCTGATACCTTTTCACGTTATTTTCATTTAAAAAATATCTAGTTTTTGTCATCATCAAAAAGGGGGAGATTGTTAGAATAAAGTTTGAATCTACTACCCTATGTTTAAGTTTTGATGATAACAAAGTGAAAAGATATATTATTTATATGATTCATGTATGAACTATCTGCTGCCTAAATTATTACGTTCTGATTTGCAGATACTCTGATTGATATAAGCAAGATCACACCTAATCAGCATCAGAAGTTGCCATATCAGAATGTCAGAATCAGAAGATTAACTCACGTGTATGCTGAAGCCTGATGAACAGAACTGCGCTCAACACTCTGATAAAGAAACACAACAGTTCATCAGCAGCTAAGCAGAGTCAGAATGAGCCAAGCCAGAACTTGCATTAAGTAAGCAACGGTACTGTGCATTGAAAGCAAATTAATACCAACGGCCTCATTCCAGACAAGATCTTCTCGATAAGGAAAGTTTGTTATTAGCATTGAATCAAGAATATTGCTCCAACGTTCAACATCTCAGTGCTATATAAACAAGACTTTGAAGATTGAATTGGCTAATGCTCTCCAAATCTTTACACGCCTAAAAGCTGATCATAATATTCCTTCTCTCAGTTTGCTAAACACTACACATTCTCTTATTCAATCATTGTTTAGCAATCTAGTTTCTATGCTTTAAGTTGTGTATACATCACAGTTGTGATACAGTTTTGTAGAAAACATTCACACACTTAGATTTATCTTCTTTGTAAGAAAGTGTTTCCTTAACAAACCGGGTTGTGGTTTGCATCAAGAAGGCTTTAGCAGTTGTTAAAGCAGTCTGTAATATTCAGTTGAATATAGTGGATTAAGACCTCGTTGGAGAGAGGCGAAATCACCTTGACGGGTGGACTGGAGTAGTTTGAGATCAAACGAACCAGAATAAAAATATCTTGTTCATTGCATTGTTTTTCAGTTTTACAATTCAACCCCCCTTCTTGTGTTTTTCACTACTTCAGGGTTCTCGTAGCCAACTCTCTTAGGCATCTCATGCATATGATGCAACAAAATTTGAGGATCTTGAGGCCCCTGTTGACTTTGAAGCCCTTGAAGCCCAGGAGGAATTCGTTCCAGATGCCCCATTTAAGAGTTATCAAGAAGGTTAATTTGACACCTCCTCACTTTATAATTATGCAGAGCAAGCTGCTAGGCATGTGTGGCATAAAAAGGTATATTTCGTTTATTTTTCAATACAACGTTTGTCAACTAATTAAATCCATACTGATGCTTATGTTTTCTTTTTACAGGAGCGAAATTGTTTGAAAATGATTAACCATGGCAGGAAGATACTGGAGTTGCCACAACCCACTGATGCTTGGTTCGATGATGTTATCCACTATTCTGGTCTTACCAGTTTATGTTCTTCTACGTACGTGACCATAACCACAACATACATGCGACTTTTATAGAGATGTGGCACTTAGAGACATCATCTTTACACCTACCTATAGTCGATATGTCTATCACTTTGGATGACGTCTCATGCCTTCTGCATCTTCCCACCAGGGGGAGATTACTGAACCACAACAGGATAAGGCGAGAGAAAGGTGTCGATCTAATGGTCACTCTGTTGGGGGCTGACCCCGCTAAGGCGACGACGGAGGCAACTCACACTAGATAGGCTCATGCACAATTTATCTTTTTGGAGAAGATTTATAAAGAACATGTGAGAAGGGTTTTGGATGTCGTTGGTGATGATGTGCAGGTTGAATACCACCGACATTGTGCATTGAAGTGTTACCTCTTGTTCTTGGTTGACACGCCCATGTTTGTGGATAAAAGAGCATATGTCAATGTGGTATACCTTAAGTACTTCACAAACCTGAGTGTAATTTACAAGTACAATAGGGGAGCCGTCAATTTGGTCTACTTGTACTCGAAGTTGGGAGAGAGTTGTCTTTGAAAGAGAAAACAGATGATGGGGTGTTGCACACTGCTTACAGTAATCTCGTGTTACTAATATTTTCACAATTCACTTGTTACACTTGTTATTAGTATATCATTTGAACCATTTCCAGGAATGGATTATCTCCCACTTCCCTCGCATCACCAGGTGTAAAACTGCGCCTAAATACACCAAGGACTGGCCTTGTGCAATCATTTTGTTCCTATAGGGGGAATTGTGCGATCGAGCCATTCCGAGTATCTCTTGACCATGTGGTACGAGATGACATTTGCTTCTGCCTATACTAGGGTCACCGCCAAACATGTCAATTTGACTTCGTTTTCTTATACTCTGAGTGGTTGGCATGTAGGTCATCTCTTATGTATCTTTATCTGCTGAGCGAGCAAAGCACTAGTTTGGCTACTCGTAGATTATTCCGAGATCTCTCCATGAGTCCACTCCTCCCACCGTCCCCGCAGAGACCTACAAACGGTACTGGGTGATTTTGAGAGTCACCTAGTACCAAAGAAGTATCACAGGGAGTCAACTCATGTACACTGGGCTTGTGCCGATGGCTACTTGAAATGGTTATATAGGGTGTCACACCCTATCATGACACCAGACGCTCCCAGAGAACCACCTAGATGAGCTAACCTGAAGGTACTTGAGGTTCATGATAAGCAGACAGAGAGCGTGACAACAGTATGTCGACGTGCTACAGAGATGGGTAGAGCAACCATAGAACCAGGACTCTTTGAGGATGACAATCCCAAGTTGTTCCTATTGAAGATCATGGGTTCTGAGTTACGGAATATCGTGCAGTACAGACGACAAAGGAGACAGGCAGTTAGACATACCCAATAGTTTATATTGGAATGTATTATTTTTTAAATATTTTTGGATGTATTTTCATACAAATATTATGTATGAATTTTCTTGACTTTTTTTTTGTTTATTGTGTGAATATTTATTTTTCTTTAACTTTAATATGATTTTATTTTACGTTAATATAAGTTAATATAAGTTGGCCTCATAAAAATCAAATGTTTGAACAATAGTGCTGTTCTGATATGATTCAGGGAGGATTCCGGAAATGCAACTCCGAATAAATTTTCATTTATATTTACCATGCTTTCAAAAACTTTCAGAAGACATTTCGAAGATGCAACTCCGAATACACTAAATACCATATCGAGATGTATCTTCGGATCATATGGTTGTAATTTATATGCGTTCGAAGATATATCTTTAGACGCACGAAATATAATTTCGAATTTTCAAAGATGTAATATATATATATATATATATATATATATATATATATATATATATATATATATATATATATATATATATATATATATATATATATATATATATATATATATATATATATATATATATATATATATATATATATATATATATATATATATATATATATATATATATATATATATATATATATATATATATATTACACCTTTTGAAAAATTAACAACGGTAAATACTGCTTGAAATAGAAGCTGATAATGTTCCCCATACACAACTTAAAGTAAAACATATATAAGTAGACCTAAATTAAGATATTTAAAAGCATATCAACCATATCACATATTTTAAAGAAAAAAAAAAGAGAATGATTGTTTGCTTCCTATTTTACCCATCCATCATAAAAACATGTAAGTGTGTTTATCAACATATCAATAAATAACTGCCATCAATTAATCAAGTAAATGAAAAAAGATAAATTAGAGTTAACAGGATTTTTGGTATATGCCAATGGCATCCACTTATACCATAAATAAAAGTGAAAAATGACCCTATGATTTCTAAAACCAAACTCAAAAATAGACATTGTTCTCTAATCAAGTAAGTGTTATAAGGGTGTCTTTTAAAATTTTTAAGTGCTAAACCTAGAACATTATTTTCAATAAAAAAATGCAAAACATATTTTATCTTCATCGCGAGTTACCAGCAATATCTTTCTTCTTTTCCCATAAACTTACAGCCAGACCAGACACTCTTCTATTCTTCTCCCCCTATCGTCCACTCTCCACTCTTCCTATAGAACACAAATTGATGGAAACCCTAAAGATTAATTGAACCAAAAATTAATTAATTTGTTTCTATAAATTGGTTGAATCCCCAAACACATTTGAATTAGTGTTTATATGATGACAAAATCAAGAGGGAAAGATTATGGGTATGCAACTTTATCGTCCTCTTTTTAGATTTGTACTTGTAGAAGGAGAAATTCGTGTTAGATCAATAAGGGCTTTCTAAGTTATTATTAGTTAGTTGGTAGCATTACCCAAAAGCCTGGGAATCGATAAAACCCCTTTTCCTTTTGAATTGAAAATTCAATGCCCCTGAGTTACGATTTTGGTATAAATAGGGGTGAAAATAGGCCAAGCCGATAACAGGGGCCTACGACCTAACCTACATAGATTCAGGCTACAACCTAGTCTATATAGACTCAGGTTAGGCCTATGTTTTTTATAAATCTATTTAGTTAAAAAGACTATGTCTCAGACAACGAAAAAAGCCTTTTAGACCTAATAGACGACCTATATAAATAAATATGAATAATTTTTTTAATTATCATTATGTTATATTTTATACTTTGAATAAAAATACATAAATAAAACTTGGTTATCTTGGAAAACTTATGAAAATAAGATGAAAATATTTTATGAACAATATTATAAGTTATTTTCACAAGTCCTCTTAAGTAAATAGTCTCACAAAACTTATGCTAATTGGTAAGTTAAATAAATCAACGCAAACAAACTTTTAGTCTCATTGATTTTTTTAGTTTGTTAGTCTATTTAAACATTATTTAAATTGTTTATTTATATATGTCTAAAATAATAGGTTTTATGTAGGCTAACAGGCTAACCAGGTCTTAGAAAAGGCCAGACTCAGGCCTAAAAGTAAGCCTATGACAGACTACAGACCAGACTTAGGCTTCAGTTTTTTTTGGCAGGTCAGACTTAGGCTTGGCAAAGCCTAGCTCGGTCCAGCCCATTTCCACCCCTAGATACAAATCATTGATGTGACGAAACCAATTCAATGGAAGAAGAACAAGATTGAATTCTGCTTACTACATTGGGCATTAAATCCGCCAATCCTGAGGATATCGAACATCGCGTTTTGGAAAAGGTATTTTTTAGGTTGAACTTCACTGATTTTGTTTAATTCGAAATCCATTTTGAAATTCAATAAATTAGATTTTAGTTTTGTTTTTTGTTTACCGAGAATTTGAAATTGGTGCGGTTTCTTCGACTATTCAATGACCAAGAGATGTTGAAAGCGATGGAGAAGGTGGTGATGTTGACAAGGAGGATTTGGTGGAGGGGGCCGATGAGGGAAATGGTTCTGAACTTCAGCGTGTTTTTGCAGGAGGCTTTTGTAATTTTATCGTTCTGGGTTTAGCATTCAAAAATTTGGAGAAGATGATGAACAATAATAATTAAATTACAGAAATAATTTTTAACATCGATTTTTTTACCGTCACAAGAATTTCACATAGATATTTAACAGATTTTGACTAACGGAATAGAAGAAAGAGACTGATATGCATCTATTAAAAAGTTAAATGACCAATTTAATACGAAAAAAAGATAAGGAACCAAACTGAATCTAAGAGTATAGTTAAAAGACCAAAATAAATTTTTTGCAATTCTCTTTTTCTTCTTAGTGATGTCATTCATCATGTTTGTGACTAAGAAAGTCACAAGTTAACATGATATCAGGAACATATGGTATCACAAATTACCCTTCCTCATCTATATGTGTTCTTCCATCATTGATTTCGCTGATTACATCCTTATCTTTTTCTTCTTGGTAAACACTACTACTCAGATCACACTCATATTTTTTGTTAATTTTATTTTCTCATTGCCGATCTCTCTCTTTACTCCATCAAACATCACAAAAAAAACAATTTATACATACAAACTAGTTTATAACTGTTACTCTAGGAATTACATCTCTCAATATGCTGCTCAAATTGTAACAACATCATTAATGATAATACTTTGCGGCATAGTCGCCTAATCTCATGAAACTCTTCTTCAAATCAATAAAAAAAAGTCATTTACAGTCTTACTTAAAACCTATTTCTGTTTGTGACACATGTTTTTACGCAAAACGGAAGTGGTTACATTTTCCTCACAGTTTTACTAGTGCTATTGCTTACTTTTGATATTATTCACATAGACATATGAGGACCTATTTCACATCCATCTATGAAATCTTACATTCTTAAAATCCTAACACTTCTTTTCCATCTTCCTCCACCTCTTACCAACCTTCACCTATCACCAATGACAAAAATTCCCCTACTTTTATTCCTACCCCTCAACCTCTCTGTAAATCCATTCGCCTCTCTAAACCGCCTACATACTTCAATGATTACCATTGTGCTCTTCTTCAACGTAACAAAAACCACTGTCCCTCAGGTAAAAATCCCACCCCATCTCTAACTTTATTTCTTACAATAATTTATCTTCCACTCACAAACTTTTTAATTTATCTATTTCCACTAATTCTTAGACATACTTCTTTCTCTAAAGCCATAGTTGATCTAAGTAGGACAAACGTATCGTTTGAGAGACTGGTAGTCTCGTTAACCGGGTTATATATAATTCTGCTCAAGGGACTTAGATTTTTTAGGATAATCAAGCTCTCACATGAAAGACTAAATGTCTTTACAGGCAGGACAAATACTCAAGAATCATGCCTAAGAGGCGCGACAAACATCCAACCTAAAAGACTTGATAACACATCTTGTCTTAGGACTCGATGGAAGTCCTGTCCAAGTAGGCCAAACGACTCGCTTGAGAGACATGTAATCTCGTCAACCAGACTATATATATAATTCCATCTGAGGGACTTAGATTCCCTAGAATAATCATACTCTCACTTGAGGGACTTAGTGTCTTCTCGAGTGAGACCAGTACTCAAGAATCATGCCTAAGAGGCGTGAAAGACATCCATGCTAAGAGAATTAATAACAAGTCTTACCTTAGAGCTTCATGGAGTCCTGCCCAAGTAGCCTAAACGCCTTGCCTGAGACACATGTAGTGTTGTCAACTAGGATATATATATAATTCTATCCGAGGGACTTAGATTCCATAGGATAATCATACTCTCACCTAAGAGACTAAGTGTCTTCACGGGAGGGACTAATACTCAAGAATCACACCTAAGATGTGTGATAGACATTCAGTCTAAGAGACTTGATAACAAGTCTTTACCGAGGGATCGATGAAAGTCCAACCCAAGTAAGTCAAACACATCGCCTTAGAGACTGGTAGTCTCATCAACTGAGTTGTATATAATTCTGGAAGAATTAGATTATCCATGCTAATTAAACCCTCTCCCAAGAGACTTAGTGTCTCTTTAGTCGAATTCCCCAGGATAGCTAAGAACTCATGAGAGGAAGCACCAGTTCTCGGGATACTCCCATCAACCGTGAGTGAAAAAACACTTTGTACTCTACCAAAGGTCTCATGTATGAGGGACTATGTAGTGTTATATTTGTAATAAGCCTCGCCTAGGGAGATTCTCTTAGACCGCCCTAGAAGGGGCGACGATAAAATGTCGCCCAAAGGGACATATCACTGCGTAGTTTTCTCTTGACCCTACATGGGAAACATGGGATAAGATGTTTCTCAGGAAGAGATAAATTCAAGGTCATCAAATGATCTACGACTCCCTAGGAAATAGGGATTCAATTGTCCACTATTAAATAAGTGAGTGATGGCCCTTCTAGAGGAAACCCTAGGTCCTAGAGACCTCTATAAATACTTCTCTTCTTAAGGTGAAAGAGAGATCCCAAATAATCCATATTCTCTACACCCTAAAAAGCACAACATTCACTATAGCCTTAATACATGACCTTCTATGATTACATGCTTGCTATCAAGCGTCACCAGACACCAGCATAACCTCTCACCTCATGTGAGTAAGTCTCTTAAATAACTTAAAAATACCACCGTATATGGCTTTTCATCGACGTGGGCAAGCCTTCACCACCATATCATATTATAAATCTACTAACCTCTGAGTCTCCTGACCTTGTAAGGGAAACATGCACACCTGTACTTTTTGACCAGTACAACAGTCTGGAATAAATTTTTTAGTTTGCTTGGTATTAAAAAATTGGAGGAGAAGAATTGCATTCTCGAGCATTTCGTTCGGTGCTACGCCTTCACCGAAGCAAAATTATAGGTAAACATACACAATTTTTGGTGGGCATCAGTGTGTTGATATTTATGGATTTGTAGGAATAATTTGGTGTCTGAAGAAGGGAAGCTGGAAGATTGGGATGTATTTCTTAGAATTGAACATCAAACTTAGAAATGGACACAAGCTCAAGGCTTCTACCAAGTGTGTTGGAACGATTGGCAATTGGATCCCATAAAGTATATTATCTGAAGTTCTATCTAGTGCTTTGTGTTTTTTTTTGCTTTTCTCTTATCTTTCTTTGTTGTTTCTAAGATCTTTTCTCTTGTATTAAAGGTTGAGTACCCCTTGTACTTATTTTAATGCAATTGGTCTCGTATAAAAATACAAGCTTAAGCCACATCATTCACGAATTCTCGTGATGCTTGTGTTCACTGTATTAAGCATTTTCCTACATGTATAATAATACCATGTCTATAAAAAGTATAACAATACTATAATAGATTGGTTTAAAATGTATATATCTTTCTCTTCAGGTTTATTTAAAATGTTTGTTTAACTGATTCTTATGAGCAATCTAAATTTACAGTATCAAACATTAGGATAATAATTTGTTTTATGAAAATTGATCAAATTATTCTTTCAAAACTTAAAAGTAAGTTGTGGTATTAGGTTGATTGTTCCTGATTGTAATTTTTTTGGATTAACATCCATTTTGTCCCATATTTCATATAAAACTCTTAAAAATTAACACAAATTTTCTCATTGACATTTTCCAGATTCTCCAATTTTGGTATCTCAATGAATTTGGTCAACAAAATCTTTGACGTGGCAAGTTGACTTTATTTTTTATTCATTTTTTTTAAAACCATTGAAATCTAAAAAAAACCCAAAAAAAAACCAAGTGTATTGTTTAGGAAACTTTGTATTGTTTGTTCCAAGATTTAAGGAGATTGACTGCATAATTGGTGCATCACTCAGCTTGTGGATCAAGAAACTTCTGGACTCAGAATATCGAAGCCCATGGAACGCTGAGGTGTATTTAAAGGAGAATCCTAACCTAATGTAATTTAAGTTTTCAACAATTGTAAAATTAGGGGAAGCATAAGTCTTAGGTTTTGAGAGTCTCTTGTGTAGTTTGTAAGTCACCCATGTATTTTTTGATACTATATGGTCGACTGATTGTTGCTTGACTGTAGTCAAGTTATTGTTCCCGCTCAGAAGCCTTTAGGAAATGAGTTGGGTATTATTCTCAATCGAAGCTTTTAAGCAAGAGTCCGAGTTATTATAATGGAAGTATGATCTTCTAAATTGGGTTGTATTTATTGCTGTTATTAGGATTGTGACTGTTAGATATCACAAATGTGATTTAGGAAGTGAGATGATGATTTCTCATATTTAGAGAGGACCTAGATAGAAGTTGCATTGGATAGGGATTAGTCGAGAAGTTGTAAACGGGGGAATTTAGCTATTAACTAATACTGCTGATAGTGGACTTCCTTCTTGTCTTTGTAGCCCCCAGAGTAAGCGATGTTGCACCGAACTGGATTAACAACTCATTGTGTTATTTATTATTTTTCAGTTTTATTTTCTCTATCATATTCAACTTGATTGATCTGGTTTGTTACCAGATGTTGTAGCATATGTCTCAACATCATTTGCTGTTAAGATAAATTTGTTTGTATGTGTTGCATGTATCAGAATTTCAGTGATTGTACTTGCTAAAAGTATAAATGTGTAACATCCCTTATTAAATAAGGTTTGTTAGGGCTTTAGGGTTGTTGTGGTATTGAGAAATAGCTCACGTGAGGTGTGAAACTACTGTATGTGTGTATTTTCTCCGTGTTATTAGTTGGTCTTATGTATCATGATATTGAGCTATTTATAATCCCTTGATTCTAGATCCCGATATCCATAGGACACCACAACAACCCCCGAAAGTGGGTAGTTGATTCCATAAAATCTAGGGAGCATAGTTGAATCCAAAAACCCTAAATACAACGTTCGTTGACCCAATAATTTTTTTTGCTTATGATCATGGGTTATGGATGGAGACACCAAGGTTCCACGTGACGAATGTGGATCCGAATGATATACGTTCAAAATTGGGCTCATGTGTATAATTTGGACCAAATCTCGTTGCTTGGAGCTCCAAGAATCAATAACTTGTAGCACACTCTAGCACATAGGCGGATTACCGAGCCTTAGCATATGCAAATTCAGAAGTCTTATGGATTGAATATTTTCTTAATGAGTTACACATTAAGTACTTACCACCAACTCTTCTATTCGACAATATCATTGCAGTGATGTTGTCTCATAACCTGGTATTGCACACACCTGCGAAATACATTGAATTGGTCATCTATTTTGTATGGGAAAGATTTGGTTCCAACAAGATGCAAATAGAACATGTTCTGACCTATGCACAAGTAGCAAACATCCTTACAAAACCTTTTTCTACTAATATCTTTGTTTATTTTCATCAAAAACTCAGTTTATTCTGTTAAACCACCAGGAGTTTGAGGGAGAATTTTAGTGAGAATAGATTAATTAAGAGAATAATGAGTTAGTTATGATTGCTAAAGTAATGCAACTAAATTTAAGGTAGTTATACCATCATGTGTATAAGTGAGAGCATAACTCCACTCTAGAGCAATTCATAAGCAAAAAGATCTTGCTAACATTTCACCATGAACGCTTCATTTCACTTTACCTTGCACTCATAATCATACAAAATCTTCATTCATAATATTTCACATGTATTTTATGTCATGTCCTTGAACTCCACTTCAACATCAAATCTTGATACCCTTTGGTTTCTAATTTTCTCGTCAAAGCTAAAAATGCTTCTCCTTTTTCTAAATTTACATTCCATATATGTCATGTTACTTCTTGTTGGGAAGAATCTATATGCTTATAAGGCTCGTTTACAAGTCTCCATTCCTTCTTCGACTCCTCAAGACTATATTATGTGAAAAAAGCTTACATCCAAGTGATAGCTCTTGGATATGTTTCGTAAGGACATCCAACACTCAAGTAAAAAGGAAATGGTTTAGGATTGAACTTTGGTGCAATCCATTTCTCATGGGAAAGGCTATCTTTCCATCGTATGTACTCACACTTATCGAGACCCCTCACACATATCTTGGATAACACAAATACAAGAAATCCTTAGCCATTTTCTCTTGAGATTTCCAAAAAACATCTTTAGGTACTCTATCACACGTCTTCTCTAAATCAATAAAAACTAAGTTGGAGTCTTGTTAATCCATTTTATAATACTCCATCACACATATTAGTAAATAGACTTCTTCCATATTCAACCTCAAATATAAAACCAAATTGATTATCAATAATTTTTCTCTTGTTCCTATAGATTTGAATTAAAGTATTTATTCTCCATTCATCCAATATTTTCTTTGAACTTATAATGATATTTTCTTTTACCTCTATTTTCGTTAAAATGTTTAACGAGCTACTTAATGCCTATATATCCAAGAATTTTCCATGCTTCAATAGGTATGTTGATTTCCCAACTTCCTTTTTGTTACTCATCCTTTTCAACTCTTCTTTTACCTCATGTTCTTTAATCTGATAGCAATAGTTATAGTTTCATTACCCTTATTTAATGTCTAACATGTTAGAGTATGGTAAGATGTCATATTGTTCATTAAATAAATTGTGGAAATACTTCTTCATCTTTTTACACTATCATTTCAGAATTTTGACGAAAAATTGTAACAACAACACAAAAGTTTGTACTGGATTATGTTTCAGCTTCATTCATAAAGATATAGAGTACAACACATTCTTTAACATCTAATCATCATTCTAGATGATGTTGGGGTTTCTGGTTTGTTTTAAATATTAGGGTCTCTCATGAATGAATAATTTTGTGTCCTTGGTATGTGTTGGAAAGTCCAGAAAATTCAAGAGTAATAATAAACCCAAAGCTTTAGGACCACAAGAGAGAGGCACACAATGTATATACAAAAAAACCTTAAGGCATTGGGTATATGGGAGAAATTCTATTAAATATATAACATTTTATCAATTTATAGGTGATATGAGACTTAATCACTCACACATGAAGCCAATAATCTCCCTCAAAAGTGTAAGTTTCTACCTCCTATAACATGATCCAATATATGATCCATCTCCCACTCCTCCACCTAGATCAATCAGGCATTGACATCACTTGTTAGGGATTTTGAAAAGGAGAGAGCAACAACGAGTCTGGTTCTCCATGACCACAAGAGATGGAGACACCACTTCTTCTCCTAAAATCTTAAGACATTACATATATGAGCCCCTTTTCTTATAAACCCAACATTTTATCCATTTATATCAATGTGAGACTTAACCACTCACACTCAAACCCAAAAGTTTCCCTCAAGTGTGAGCTTCCACCTCATATAAAAAGATTTAACACATAAGAATTATCACTTCCTATGATAGAATCCAACACACGATCCATCTCCTTCTCCCCAACAAAGCCAAACCAAGACTCTGATATTAATTGTTGGAAAAAACAAGCATAGAGAAAATAAATAATACAATCACAACATGGAAACTCTAAAGCAGGAGAGAAAACCACATCCATTGTTAAGTGCTAATGAGATAATAACACTATGTGAAAACTATTACAATACATAGACTATTCTTAACCAACCTCACAACCCTTAGTATACCTACATTCTTCAAAGTAAATATTAAACTACTTCTCACAACACTCTAACGCAAGATTATAAGAGAAAAGAAAAAACTTCAATACAAGCTTAAATTTCATTTGACTGATGCATCTTATATATATAGTCTT
Organism: Vicia faba; assembly: GCA_948472305.1. NCBI lineage: Eukaryota > Viridiplantae > Streptophyta > Magnoliopsida > Fabales > Fabaceae > Vicia > Vicia faba. The sequence goes on along the minus strand of OX451741.1, from coordinate 926,607,664 downwards.
GGTGTTCCTTTTCCTTTACAATACTAGGCAATGTAGGAATTCTTGAATATGTATAATTTTAAGTAACACCAACACTGTTCAACTTGATTAAAAACAATACATCAACTTAAATTGTCAACACAGACAATCATAGTTCAAAGAACTATCATACTCTAGCATAAAGATTATATTCACTTAAACCTACATCTCTATGAATTTTCATATTATCTTCATAAAAAATCATAGTCCAAAAGAAGTATTGTGCTTCATCTGAAGAAAATTATACTTCACTAGAAGCGAAACCATTTTAAGAGTTTCCACATGTTGAAACTCAGATTGATAAAGTATGTTGTAACTTCCATATTAGCAGGAAGCTTTTCAACCATTAAGCATAATATCATAGCACACTTTGCATAAATGTCGACCAATATCTGTGTACTAATAAACATCTTGTGAATTTTTATTGTATCAACATATCCTTGATTTGAATTTTCAATAAGACAAAAACAATTCTTCCATCAATTTTCTCTAACCCAAACTTCACAATGGAACTTGTGATTGCAACTCAACAATACTTTGACAACACCACTACTCTTTTCTGACATAGAAGATTTAGATAAAGTTGAAACCACATAGTATACTAAAAACTCTTATGCCTATTTCAAACCAAATTTTTTTATACTAGTTGTTGGGGAGACCAGAGGAGTCAAGAGCAACAGAGGGACCGATTATTCAGAACCACGAGAGAATAAAACATCATATCTCCACTCATAACCTTAAGGGATTTGGTTTATGGATAACCTCTCTTATAAATCCAATATTTTATCCATTTGTTAGAGACTTGGTGCTTAACCATGGATACTTGCAACAAACAAATCCTCTACAAGTGTAAGTTAACACCTCTTATGGAAAGATCCAACATAGGATCCATCTCCCTCTTACGCACCAAACTCAACCAGGCTTTAATAACACTTGTTGTGAAGTCTAGAGAAGTCAATAGCAAAAACAAACTTAATGCTTCAAGACCATAAGGGAGGGGACACTACATATCCACCTCTCTTATATATCCCACATTTTACCCATCATAGGTTGTGAAATTTAATCACTCACATATGAACTTAAGAATATCCCCCACAAGTTTGAGTTCCTACCTCCTATAAAAGGATCCAACATAGGATATAATTTTTGCTCTCCCACCCAGCCAAACCAAGATTTTATACCACTTGTTGGGGAGTCCAGGAAAAGAAGGAGTAAAATAGGCCAAACACTTTAGGTTTTTAAGTAATGGACGTCACATCTCTACCCATAATCTTAAGAAATTAGATATATGAGTCAACTTTCTCATATATTCAACATTTTTCTCATTCATAGATGTGAGACTTAATCAATCACAGTTGAAACCAAAAATATGACATGATCTCCTTCCTTGGTCACACCAGGGTTGTGTTTTATTTTGGAAAGAATGAGGTTGATCTTCCATTGCCATGGATGGTAGCAATAAGTTTAAGTTAAATTAAGTGGTTGTAAGTTTTAACATGTGATTTCATTTCGCTAACCAAAATATATAAAATTTCTAAATTTTCAAATAACAACCATGATCATTATGCTCTTTTTGTTATATTTTATCACTAAAATAAATACAAAATTAATTTTTTGTATAATTTGAAAACTAGCTTTTCAACCTTTAACAGAGAGATATGAGAAATCGTGTTCACTTCGTCAATAATACTAAATAAAAATAAATTCAAAATATTAATTATAAGTAATTTCTTTTATTGATTTTACCAAGGTTTTTATGGGAAAACTCATGGTAATTAGAACAATAATAAGTACATTTCTTGGATTCAATTGTTTTTTTATCCATTCTCCATAACTTACAATGTTCCTAGCAAAGTTGTGAGAATTTAACATGCCACCCTCAAAATTATATATGGCACCTTCCAATTTTTTGTACTCCACTTTTATTTTTCGATGAATTGAACATAATTTCCGAATGAAATTTCCGGTAGAACGATTGAAATTTTCGGTACCCAAATTTTTGGTACACCCCTACGAAATTTTTGGTACCGTAAATTTCCGATAGTGTATTTACAATTTCTGGTATATCGGAAATTTCAATTAAATTGAAATTTCCGATAGTATTAAAAACATGGTTTTTTGAACGGCTGAGATTTTGCTGACATATTTGGATGGTTCTGATTGCACCAACACAATTGTGTGGTCTAGAATGCATCACCATTTATGTAAATAGGGGTATTTGTTATAGAGAAAATACATCTAAAAAAAATGCCTCTTCCTCAATTTCTAGTTAAGGAAAAAGTGTATTACAACGACAACAACCCTCCTGTTGAATTCAAGCTTCCAGGTGGTTTTGAATCCTTTGCCACCTTGAAAGAAACATTGAACAATTTGATGTCTGATTCCGATAACAGAAGGGTGACAAAGGTTGAGTTTTGGGAGGATTGAATTGATACAAATGGAAGGGTGAAATACAACCTAATGAAGTGTCTGAAACATCCAAAATCATCTGGAAGTGCCTAGGTTTTCTTGTTTAGTTATTTTTGATTTATGTTTGTTGTACTTTTTTATGTTTGTTGTACTGTTTTATGTTTGTTGTACTATTCTAGGGTTTCACCAAAAAGTTATGCAATAAATAAGATGTTTATTTGTCACAAAATATACATATTATACAACCAAAATAAAATAGATCTACATAGGCCCTCCACAGGCTATGTCGGCCAACATAGGTAAACCTCTATAGATCTCACCATTTGAGTTTACCAAACCTATGAGACTATCAGCATGAACGAAAATAAAATGAAGTCGGCTGTTCTGATCTCCTGAGGGTGGTGGAGGTGGTGGCGGTGGCTCGGTAGATGGGCTAGCACCAAAAGGCCCCGGAACATCAGCTGCTGCAGCCGATGGTATGACCTGAGGATGTGACACACTATGAAACCACTCCATGTATCCATCCTCGCACTGCCAAGGCTGTTGAACCTCGACGGCTGTATCCATGATCTCACGGGGGAGGTGAGGATGTGAATCTGAAACCATCTATCAATCCCACCAGATGGAGACTCTAGAGCTGGACGAGGGATGCCCTGTACATAACCATACTGGCATAGACACATCTCAGGTAAGTGTCTAGCCACATGGCTCTCCCATCTAATATGCCTTGAATATAAAGTAGATACCTCAAATGGACGATGAGGGAGATAAGATGTATATGGTGTCCAGATAACATCATCCAAGGTCAGAGCGTCAAGCCTCCTCCGGTACTCCAACAAACCTCCTGGAATGGCCTGCTTGGCCTTCCATCTCCTCGCACATGGCTTAGGTGTCGTGACACGCTGGATCTTCCGCTCACAGATCTGAGGGAAGCACTTGTATATTCAGCACTGCATAAATAAAAATCATCATATAAATACATCTAAATAATTAATAAAAACCATCAAATAAATTATAGTTTACCCGTAACAAGCTGAGATAACCAGCAAGTTGTCTGGTATCAGGACAAGAAGCAACGTCAAGTGCTGAGTACAACATGGTCATGACCGCCACTCCCCAAGCCCAACATGGAGTGTCAAGTGCGCTAAAGAGAGACAAGTACCGAACCTCAATATAAACTTCAGACTTGTCTACAAAGAGAGTACATGCCACCAGATGTAACATGTACACCCTAGCGGCAGCCTCGTACCTCTGTGCCTCCACAAGATATTTTTACAAACTCCTCAGCCAAGACACCCTAAGGTGAAATTCCTAAGTCTCACCAAACTCCTTCAGCACCTCCTCCTCAGAACACTCCAAATCCTCCATAACCATGCGCACGACCGTCGCCTGGTCCCTATAAACTAGTGTAAAAGTGTACCAGCAATCAGAATATGAAAGAGGGCGTCTACATCATCTAAAGTCACTATCATCTCCCCAAATGGAAGATGGAAGGATGATGTCTCCGGGTGCCACCTCTTAACAAAAGCTGATAAAGGGAGGCGTCCAACATGGTCAAGGAACAACTAGAAACTCCAGGAGATGGAACTCACTAACGATCCTCTTCACCTTCTCAAGCATGGGACTCTCATGGAACTTATTCAACTTCGAACCATGAGAAGCGAACTTCAACACTGAACGCTCCTATAAGAAGCAAAAACAAATTATTATACATCAAATCTTATAAGTAAAAATAAAAATTATGCAATTAAACAAAACCAAAAATATAGACCTCGCCTTGCCATACATATCTTATACGCGACATGGTCAACAAATCCTGTCAGCACAGACCTGTCTAAAGGTCCTCCAAGGAATCCTCCATTAGTGTGTACTAATGGCTCTATAGACACACGATTCGTGATGTCTATATCAACGGGGGACACCTCATCATCTCACTCAGAAACAACCTCCTGCTCAGGCTCTTGCACCACAGGCTCCATAATAGGAGCAGCAGTTTGTACCTCCTAATCTATCGGCTCTACAATAGAAGCAGGAACCTGTACCTCCTCAGTAGGAGCCTGTACCTCTTTAGCAGGAGCCTGCACCTCCTCAGTGGATACTCCATGACCCCGAGGGCAGGGTGCACGAAACTACATATTCTGCTCAGCCATCCATTTCCGATGAGAACCAGTCAGAGCATGATGTCCAACTCTTAGCTCTTAAGCATTTGCCTCGTCAGACAGGCTTCAGCACCAGCTCTATTAGTGGTCTGTCTCGCAATAGAATCATCTCTGCCTCTGGTCCTCACTACAAAATAAGAGAGTATCAGGAAAATATAAAATACCGGAAATTTCTAAATTTTCGGTAATTTTTCAAAAAAAATTAAAATACCGGAAATTTCAAAATTTCCGGTATCACGTGACGCACCAGAAATATAAAATTTTCCGGTATAAATGATACATGAGTGTTATACCCCAATTTCCCCCCTAAGATGTCTCATCATTTCAATGACAATCCAATCACATCAAGATCACACACTAGGGTTTGGTTCTTCTTCCTATCTTTAGGTTTGCTCACGTGGGATCACCAAGCACCCTGATTTGTATATCGTGTGGTCATTGACTTTTAAATAAAAAATATAATGTATGTATATTTTCTCTATGGATGTTAGTATTATAGGTGATGGCACAACACATTTTATTAGGATGATTCATAGGTTCATGAGTTTATTTCCATGGTTTTTTCAATAAAGCTTCATTGAGATTTAAGCTTCATATTTGTGTGAGTTTCAAGATAACATGATTTCAAAGCATACTATGTCTCATCATGCTCTACTTTGATAAGGAAAGTCAAGAGATGCAAGATTAATTCAAGAAGTTTGACCTAATTTGACAAGTTCTTGATTCCTTGTTTACAAGTGCATAACTTTCTCAATTTTCAACATCTGAAAGTTATTATTTTAGCTATGGATTCTTATTATCATCCACAACAACTTCTCTTCACATAGTAAAAGCAATTGTGCAAGAAAGATTGTCAAAAATTGAAAGGGGTCCCAAGCCACTTTGATGCTTTAAGAGCTAGGGTTTTGAACTTCTAAGGGCTATATATTGTTCATGTTTTAAGATTTTCGAGTGATTACAAAGACATGTTCCTCTTTAAAGGGTTATTAACAAATCACTTCAAGATTTTTAAGCAAATTTTATATGTAAGATCACTAATGATTGATAAAGATTATAAGTCCTTTAGATAGACCATCAAATTCTTTTATGTAACTTCAAGGGGTCATAACTTAGTCAATTTTTATCATCTTGAGCTTATTCTTTTTTATCAATGATATTAAAGATGTTAAATTTAACTCTCTTATTGGTTCTAAGCTTGTAAATGATTGCAAGATGCTTTTTGAGTTCAAAAGATTATAGGTCACCTCATGGATTTTCATAAATTTCACAAGATTATAACTTGTTCAATATTTGGAATTTTTAGTGATATAAGTTTCACAATACTCTTTAGGGAGTCTACTTCAAGCTAGCGTTAATGATCAAAGCTCAATTTTGAAGGAAGACCTTGTTTGGAATCAAAACATTATAGGTCATTTTTGAGGAAACAACTTAGAATTTTTCCCAGTATAAAAGTCAATGCTTTTTTTATTTTATTTTGACCAAGCATAATTTCCATCTCAAGCATCCAAATGAATAATTTCTTGGAACATTATAAAGAGCGTTACACGATCTTTCCAATGCTTCAAGAATCATCCCATAAAGGTCCCTGAGTAGTGAGCTATATATTATTGAAGTTGGCTCCATGAAATCTGTTTTTGTTTCAAGTCAGAAATGTTTACCACGAGTAAACTTGGATTACAGGTCAAATTACTCAAAATTTAGTAGCTAAACACATTTAACTAATTGTCCAGATGCATTTTAATAAGAATTGCACTTGGTATGGGGTTGTTTTGGGGATTTCAAGTCACACGTTTGGCATGATCACAACTGGCTTGGTTTACCCGATTTGTCACAATTTCCCCCGCTTCTCATCATTATTCACTTCCCTATAAATAGAGGGTGCTATCTCTCTCATTTTATCAAGCTTGGACAACCAAAATCACCCTGTCAAACTCTCTCTATAACTCGCTTTTCTGAGTTTTCGAATTCATCTTTTCTCCACTTTTCAATCCAATTTATTTGTTGATTCTTCATCCTTGAACTTCACTGAATCTAAAAGAAGAAGAACCAAGCCTTGAGTTTTCCTAAATCGTGCTAGCCAAGTCCAATTGCAGAGCAAATTCATCTGACTTCATTCAGATAGTTTAAGGCACCAAATCTTCTAACTCAAATTACTGGAATGGTTTATGATGTTCACTGATGTTTGTTATTACCTCAATTTTGGTGAATCAATGCATTTGATGCTTCTGTTTTCGATGTAAAATTTTTCAAAACATCTTTGGTTTTTTCCAAATCGAGTACGCCGTGTTTTATATTCATTTGGCGCGAGGATATGGTTGTGATCGTCTTGAAGAGACACGTCTAATGATACAACTATGAGTGTCTAAATTTACAGATTTAAGAATCATGATCTCGCCCTAGTTGCAGGGTAGCTGGAGGTTAAAGATGACCTACGTGGCTTCTTCAACCAATGAGAGAAGGACAATTGAAATGTTGTGATTGGTCTGACTATCGTGACTGCAGTGCACGCTTGTTGACCGTGGATCACCATACATCATCACTCTTGAGCCATTAGATGTGCCAGCGTGTTTTAATGAACGAGATCCAACGCCTCACATTATTATTGATTTATTTATTTTTATAAAATTTGTTTTAAATTTGTTTTAATTTCAAAAATCGATAACTCTCTTATTTTTTATCCAAAAATCATTAAAAAAATATAAAAATACTTTTAATTATTTTTGACTTTGTGAATATTTTTTCATATTTTTATTTTGATTTTTGATATTTTTCATAATTTTTGTATTGTTTGCCTTATTTTAATTGTTTAAAAAAATACTTTCTGGTCTTTTTATATTCTTGAAAAATTACTGATGGATCCAATGACCTCTTAACAAATATTGGTGACCTCATTTTATTTTTATTTCTGATTTCAATATTTTTTTTTTACAAATTTTGGTTTATTTTGCTTATTTCTTTAAATTTTAAAAATAGTTTGACTTTAAAAAATTTTAAAATTTTTTGTCAACTATTATTGACTCATGTTTGACTTCTGACTATTTTTTAAAATTTTTATTTGGTGTTTAAATATACTTTGTATATTTTACCAATTATTTTCCTTTTATTAACCATTTAAATATTGTTTTATTAAATATTATATTATTATTTTTGTTTGCTTCTGACTTGGATTTCATTTGGTGACAAATTCCTCAACCTCATTGGATCTTGGGTGTTGATAGGTTGAAAAACCAAATCCACCAAAATGAATGAATGATGTTGATGAAATTTGAAACCCTAATTTCTTCTAATAAATCCCCTCCCTCTTCATCTTATTCCTTTCTTACTTGTGCTACATGTTGTTGGAGAATAATCTACATATCATTTCTCTAAACATATGGTACATAGATTGCTATTGATCGACCTTAAAATAGGTGTGACTTCGACACAAGTCCACTTACGATTGCTTAACATAGCGCTAAATTTTGTCCCGGTTCGAGAAATGATCATTCATGGCCCAAACCCATGTTTGCAAGCTCAAGTATATTTAATTTAAAACTTTTGATCCAATAACCTCGAGGTTCATTGTTAAGAAGATTTGGTCTTATCAATTTTCTAATGAACCATCATAAACTTTGGTCTAAGTAAATTATTTAAACATCGTTGATATATGTTGTTGCCTCGAGAATTTGAAATGAATGATATACTTGACAAAAATAAAATGAGACTTATTATTGAGAAGCTTTGATTTTATTAATCTTCTAATGAGTTTTCAAATACAAGTTTCAAGATGGTCATTCAACTAATCTCTAATTTCTAACTCACTAACAATTGACTTTTACTTTATGCTTTTATTTTATGCCTTTACTTTCATGTACCATTTATTTTAACATTTACATTTCATGTCATTTTTATCTTTGCTCACTCGAGCATTTATCTTTATGTCATTTTGATTTTTTCTCACTTGAGCTTTTCATTTTCATTTTGAAGACACTTAATAACCAACTTGAACAATAAAAAACTTTAAGGTTACTTAGACTATTAGGTTACTATCCTTGTGATTCTGTTGTTATTTTTTCTGGAGTTCTTGGGGTTTACCCCAAGACATTGGGTTGATTTTCTTTTTTTGTAGGTTATTCTGATTATCTACTTTATCTATGATTGTGAATTCCTCTATATATATCCATTACTCTACCCAATATTTGAGAAGACTTAATTCATCTAAAGCTTAGTATTCTTAAGAGGTTTAATATCTTTTCTTGCTTGGTTTCAATCTAAAGGATGGTAATTCTATATTGACTCATTGTGTTAAGTGTTGACTTTGTGTTGGTTAGACGGTTCTTTTCCCTAGATTTTATCTTATGCTTTAGGATAGTTCCTTCATATCCTCCTATCTTCTTTAATTTAAAAAACCTTCTCACTCTTTTTCAAAACTCTTTTTGTTTTCTAACTTGAACCGCTTTCATAATAAACTTGGACTTAGGTCCACACATTTTCAAAAATATTTTCTTAATCAAACTTTAACCAACTTAATCATACTTTGATATTTTTTTGTGAGAAGACTAAAAGTCAATCAACCTCATTCAAACCATTTTTTTTACACTTTGAATTTTTACCTTAAAATTTTCTCAAAAAAGATTAGACTCTTGTCAATCCTTGTAGTGATACGAGCTACTACACTTCTATGATATATAGTGAAGCGAGATGTTTTCCACTTGGGTGTCGAGTGAGGATTTGTTGATTTTAAAATCCAAGCTATACCCTCCACTTTGAGATGATGTAGATTCTCCTTTCTCATATTCATGGATAGTAAGTATGTTCTTCCACTCAGATAAGACGATGATGTATCGTCTCTTAAAATTAACCAACACATATGTGTTTTAAATTTTTTAAAGGTGATCTGCAAGTACCCTGATCCCCTATTGCATAGAAGGTGGTACGTAGGCCCTAAAGGTTCGCAACCGTAGCGGGTACAAAGATTGTAAAAAAATACTTCTTTTCTCATCTCCACCATCTATTTTTATATATAACATTTATAACCAAAATACACAAATTTTCAAAGAGGTTCCTGTGAAGTACCATAGATGTTTAAAGTGCTAATACCTTCCCTTTGCATAACCAACCCCCTTACTTAGATTCTCTCCCCCTCTTTTTTGGGTTATTCGCTCTTTTCCCATTCCTCTGGAAACAATAAAGCGTGGTGGAGATTTTTATTTGATATGTGTGAGTCAAGTCAATGCAATGCCTTTGTCTCAACATTTCTACCGCTACAGAAAAATAGCGACTTCACTGGGGACAGATCGACCAAATGCTGGTCCATCTCTAACTGGGTTGAGCCTATCCTTGTTTATTTGTGTATGTGCTATTAGTTGTTGTATATTATATGTTGTATCTGTTTGTCTGGATTTTTTTCTTGTTTTCAGGGTGCTTGGTGATTCTCATAAGTCCTCTACCCAGACTCGGGCAAACTTAAGATAGGACGGGCGATATAGTCATGTTAACTTTGTGGTAGTAATCCCAAAAAAGGAGAGATGAGATCCCCCACTCAGTGGAGGCCCCTTTGACTGTAATATCGTTTACCGAGTAATCAGGAAGACGTGCTGCTTTTGACCTGGGAGCCTACTAAAGCTGAGAACCGTAGAACCCTTAATCCATCTTGGCCTTTTAGGTGTAGTGCGGAAACTATGACAGTAATACAAAAATGGTTGTCACGCGATGCTACACTCAGACGAGTTTTTCCTGAGAATATTACTAATTACTGAGGTGATCAGGACGTTGGTAATATCCGAAGGAAGAATGTAGACTCTGGGAACATTTTAGAACCTTGTTCAGCAAGGTGATAAACTATTAGTCCATACCTTGTGGGTAATACCTTTGACTTTATTCTCGTGATGTCGAACCTATGAACCCCCATGTTTGTGATCTTGTGTGTGATTGTTGCATCATGCATTCATGTATCCAGGAGCATCCTTTAAAACATTTGTTTCAAGGGACTTAAAGTTGAATTTTTGCAAATATCTTAAGTACTTTTTGACCATGGATTCTGGAAAAATAAAGACTCGAAAGTACAGTTTTAATAATCTTAAGATAGATGAATTGATGAGTTTGATTCCTAAGACAAGAGCTCTACAGATTTTCAGAAGAAGTATGGATCCATCATGTCTCTTATGAAAATCAAGATAAAGGAGGGTATTCTTTCTACTTTGGTCCAGTTCTATGATCCATTATGTCGGTGTTTTACTTTCCCTAATTATCATCTGATGCCTACATAGGAGGACTATTATTACTTACTTGGTTTACCTGTTACCGATCATGTTCCTTTTACCGGTTTAGAGGGAGAGCCCAAGTCTCATGAGATTGCTGCCATGATTCATTTGGGGAAGTCTGAGATTGAGGTTAACATGACTACCAAAGGAGGAATCAGAGGTTTACCCGCTCAATTTTTATTGGAAAAAGCTCTCTACTTTGCCAAGATAAAGAGTACAGTTGTTTTTGAGGCTATATTTGTTTTACTTGCCCATGGGTTGTTCTTATTTCCCAACGTTAAAAAATTTGTGGATGTCAATGCCATTAGGATATTTTTAATTGGGAATCCTGTCCCTACAATATTAGGAGATACTTATTATTCCATCCATCTTCGGGACTTTTATCATGGAGGGATGGTCATTTATTGCACACCTTTGTTATATCAATGGCTTATTTCTCACTTACCTCGGTCTGTTGCTTTCTGGGATATCAAGAAAGAACCTCGCTGGGCTTCGAAGATTATGGATCTCACTCATTCCGACATTATTTAGTATCATTAAACTTATTATAATGTGGATATTATTGATAATTGTGGTAGTTTCCCCAATGTACCTCTTCTTGGTACAAATGGAGGAATTAACTACAATCCCGTTCTTGCGCATTGTCAACTTGGATATCCCATGAGAGACAAGCCAAATAGTATTCATCTGAGTGGTTTCTTTCTCAAAGAAGGAAAGGATCATAGGGACGCTAAAGAAGAGATTGCAAAGGCTTGGCACCATATTCATAGGAAGAGTAGAAAAGATTTGGGACCAATGAGAGCTATTTCTTTGTAGCCTCATCTCCGTTGGGTACAAACAAGGGAAATTTAGTTGAAGATGCCATATTCTCGTGAAGAACCTATACCTGATATGTTTGTGAAGACTACTCCTCCCATTTTAGATGATATGGAAGAACTTCAGCTTGCCTTGGTTAGGATACAACAAGAGAAGGGAGCATGGAAGAACAAGTGTCAGAATTTAGAGATGTCCTATCAAACATAATTGAAAGAGAATGATGAATTGATCGAGATTCTTGAGAGCCATGCCGTGGAAATGATGGAGAAGAAAGAGGATTTATTTTCCTATAAAGCTCAGCCATGACCTAGTTGCTCACTTCCTGACTCTGGTGGTTAGAAAGAAGTCGCCAACAGGTATGCAAAAGAAAATAAGCAGTTGAAGGCTCAAATTGTAAGACTCGTAGGAAAGCATCAGTGTGTGGAGAGATCTTCATCAACTTTGGCTCCTTAGGATTTTAGATTATATCTTTATTCTCTTTTACTTAGGATTATTGAAACTTGTACTAAAAGTTGTAATCCATTCTGAAATTATTATAATGAAATTTTCAGTATTTCAAAATGTGTTAGTACTTTAATATTGGCAAAATGTCCATAATTCTTTGAGTTCCTTGAAATATTAATAATGACAAATAAATCATATGCATTGCATATCATGCATCATTTTGAACATATTTTAGCATTTCTATTCATACCCAGGTGTCTTACTATGTTTCTCTACTTCATTTAGTCAGCAAACCGTCTCATCGATACAATACTCAGGCTAATTCCAGGAAGAAAATGGAGAATCTTGAATAAGAGAATCGCGAGCTGCGTGAAGAGGTTACTGCTTTGAAGGCCGATATGGCTAGTCTAACTGCTTTGATGGAATCGTTGGTGGCTGCTCAGAATCAACCACCATTTGCTCCTCTGTCTCCTCATACTACTCAGGCACAACAAACAACAGTTGCTTCCGAAGTTCCATCATTTCCCATTTCTGTTACTCTAATTACCACTACTCAAAAATGTATACCCCAAGGTTACATGTGGGGAATGCTTGAAAATTTCATGCCAGAAGTTTACAATCCTGATACTCAAGTTGCTCCATTTGCTCAAGCTGCTGCTATTCCTACACCTCATGTGGTGCATGTTACTCTTGTTGCTAAAAATGAGATTCGTTATACTGTGCCTTATGTGCCTTCTACGGTGAATGCTATGCCGTTTGTTGATGATGCAGTTTATCGTCTTGTTCCTTCACCAAGTGAAAGTGTGGGTTTCTATGACCGATTGGATGATTTTCAAGACCAGCTTAATAAAACGCAGAAAGAAATGAAGGATCTTCGAGGAAAAGAATTATTCAGACAGAACGTCACTGAACTCTGCTTAGTTCCTAACGTAAAAGTGCTAGAAAAGTTTAAAGTTCCAGAATTTGAGAGATACAAGGGCAACTCCCGTCCTCGTGACCACCTGGTGATGTATATCAGAAAGATGTCCACCCATACTTATGATCAACGCTTGCTCGTTCATTTCTTCCAGGATAGTTTAACCGGTGCTGCTTTGAAGCGGTATATAGGTTTGGACAGTAGCAATATCCACACCTTCAATGACCTAGGTGAAGCTTTCATCAAGCAGTTTAAGTAAAATATGTTTATGGTACTTGACATTGACCAATTGAGAGAGATGACTCAGAAATATAAAGAGTCGTTCAAAGAATATGCACAACATTGACACGAGGTAGCTGCCCAGGTGGTACCCCCAATGGGAGAGAAGGAAATGACCAAGGTCTTCCTGAAAAACCTTGGATTATTTTATTATGAAATGATGGTTTCCAGTGCACCGAGTGATTTCACTGAGATGGTAAGCATGAGTGTCCGTCTAGAAGAAGCTGTCAGGGAAGGACGCTTGAAAAAAGACAAAGGAACAAATAAATCATCATATGGGTTTTCTAGAAAGAAATAAAGTGAAACAAATGTTGTTGTTGAGGAAAGGATGTTTAGACCACCGAGAAGACATCATCGGTACCAACAACATGTTGCTTCTATAACTCCAGTCATCAATGTAGCTCCGACCGTTGTTGCCTATTAGAGACCACCTCCTCAGGGAAATCAAGGGAAAGGTCAGAGAAGAGAGGCTTTTGAACCTATTCAAATGAGCTATGGAGAGTTATTCCCGACTTTGATTCATAAGAAATTGGTGCAGACTAGGACTCCCCCTATTATACCTTCACCTTTACCATGGTATTATAAGGCGGATCAAACTTGTGCTTTTAATCAAGGAACCCCAGGGCACAACATCGAAAATTGTTATCCCTTGAAGTCTGAAGTACAGAAGATGGTGAGATATGACCTCTTATCTTTTAAAGATGTGGGTCCTAATGTGAAAGATAATCCACTACCCAAACACGGATGTGGAAATACTGTAAATATGGTTGTCGGTTGTCCTGGGAACTTATGGATTTTTGATATCAACCTGGTAAGAGGGGATTTAGTGAAGATACATGCTGATCTCTATGAATTCAGCTATTATACACATGACCATGCTGGTTGTAGTATTTGTAGTATAAATGTCCATGGATGTGGTAAAGTGAGAGTTGATCTTCAAGAGATGATGGCTGGAAGTCTTATCCATATAATCAGGCCAAGGGATGAGTACGAAGAAGACATGAATATGGTTTATGGATGTCCCAGTGAATTCCAGATTTTTTATGTGAATTATATGAATGATGATTTGGTACAGCTGCACGCTACATTTTGTCACATGGATGGCCAAGGAACACCATTATGGGTCTTGTCAGAACTGTTGTAGGGATTCTCGTGGTTGTTCTATCGTAAGAAGAGGCGCTCAATTGTTCTTAGATAATGGTACTATCAAATTTACAAGTAATATAAATGATTACAATGGAGTTAATATGATTAAAGACTACCCAGTTGGGGCCATGTCTGATAATGAATATGTTTCTGCTGATGAATCCTTTTCTTTTGATGAAGATATGTTCTCTAATAATAATTCTGTGATGCCTAAATATTCTGAAGAAGGGGTGAACATTATTGTTCCGTGTTTTGGTATTCCCGCTCCTATAGAGATTGAGTACCATAACAAGCCTGTTGTTGCTCCAGTGGTTATTTGTCTGCCTGGTCCTGTCCCATATAAATCAGACAAAGCTGTGCCATATAAGTACAGTGCGACTATCCTGGAAGATTGTGTGGAAATTCCTATCCAACCTTTGTCTGATGCCAAAAATATTACTGAAGCTAGTAGGGTAATCCGTAGTGGCCATGTCTTCGCCCCTATCTTTCAAGGGGATGTTAATTATGATAAAAAGGTTGTTGAGAATATTGAAGCTAAGAAAGTGATGAGAGAATCTAGTGGCGCTGCTTTGGAAAAGGACGTGGATGACTTGTTGAAAATCATCAAGACGAGTGATTACAAGATTGTGGATCAATTGTTGCAAACTGCATCTAATATTTCCATTCTAGCCTTGCTAATGAACTCTTCTGCTCATCAGGAATCTCTATGAGAGTGTTGGATCAAGCTTTTGTGGAAAGTGATATGTCTCTGGACAGTTCAACAGTTTTGTGGGGAATATTACATCTCGTAATTACCTGAGCTTTTATGATGACGAATTACCCGATGAAGGAGGGAACCATAACCTGGCTCTCCATATTTCCATGAATTTTAAGAATGACTCTTTGTCCAATATGCTGATTGACAATGGGTATGTTTTGAATGTCATACCAAGGAGTACACCCATGAAGCTTAAGTACCAAGGAACTCCCATGCGCCCAAGTGGCATTATAGTGAAAGCTTTTGATGGTTCGAGGAAGTCTGTCATCGGAGAAGTAGATTTGTCAAAACCCTAGCTCTTAAAGAATTAAAATGACTTGGGACCCCTTTCAACTTTTAACAATCTTTCTTTCACAATTGATTTTTCTATGTCAAGAGTGTAGCGGTAGAAATGTTCAAGACTAAGCCATTGGATTGACTAGCCTTTGTACAAATCAAAATAAAAATCGCCACCGCGCTTTATTGTTTCCAAAGGAAAGGGAAAAGAGAGAATAACCCAAAAAGGGGGAAAGATTCATGGTAAGGGGGTTGGTTATGCAAAGGGAAGGTATTAGCACTGTTGTACCCCAAAATTTGCCCTCGCATTTTTTCCACAAGAAATCTCAGCTTCGGGCATTTCCTGATTTTTCAAACTGGCTCAAGAATCGGTCAAACAGACTTTTCTCGTCAGTCAGGACACAATTAGGGTTTTACTGATTTTCAGGGCTCCGGAATGTCTCACAATTGGCTTAGGGTTTTGGTTGACTTTGACTGAATTTTGATCAGGTGAACATTCTTTGGTATTTAATCAGGAATTAAGGTTTTATGGGCATATTCTCAGAAAAATTAAAATTCCACAGCACTTTGCAAGTTATTCCAAGATTCGGGTTGAATTCGCATTGTTTTGATTTAATCAGTAAAAGAGGCAGTTGGTTTGAATTCATGTTGTTTTGTTTGAGCCAGTCAAAAGAAATACGCAGTTTGGATTTACAGTGTTTGTTGAAAATCAGTGAAAAGGGAATGCGCCTGATCAGTGTTTTGATTAACTGTTGATTTGCTTTGGAAAGGCCAGGATTAATTGATCAATGTGCTAAAGCATTGTTTATTTTAATTATTTATTATTCTAAATTAAATGATTGAAATTTATTTTTTAATTATTTTAATTCAAAGAGTTTTAAATAATAAATAAACAATAAAGAGAAAACAGAATTAAATTGGATAATGGAAACTTTTATTTATTCTTAAATTAACTGTACAATTATTGTTTATAATTTAATTACAAACAATGGTTTTACATTGATTTAAATTTAAATAAAAAGAAAAGCTATCCTATTTGTTTTCTAATTCTTCATTCTTCACTTTGTTCCTCTCCATCCAAATATGCATCTGCAAAAGAAAAGGAGAAAAGTCAAATAACAGTTAAATTGAAAAGACAGATAAAAAGAAATTCATCATTAAGGGCCACTGATTGGGATCAGTTAACCCTCTCTGCAAATCACGGGATTTCTCCCGGTTCACAAAGAGGGAAGAATTTTATTCATTTAATCATGAATTCAAAATGTCAAAGTGCATAAATTCAAAATGTCAAACTGCATAGTTCAAGTTCAACCAAACTGAAAAAATCCAATTTCCTACTTTATGTCAAAAAGGCCAAGAAGTACAGTTTGCTGTCAAAAATACCAAAAAGTCCACCCAAGCTGTCAAAGAAAAGAGGATTTGGGCAAAGATATTAAAAGGAGAAAAGTACAAAAGCTGTCAAAAGAAAAGATAAAATATGCAGAGGAAAGTTATGCAAGCAAGCAAGACACTATCTTTTCATCATTTCCCAACAAATGGCCACTTTCAGAACTAGGTACAGCACAAAACATGTTAAATATTTAACTGTACTAGAAGAGAGAGAGAAAAAGAAGAATGCAGGTTTTTAGGCTTTAGGCAGGAAGCATAGAAACATATGCAAAAAGACTGAACACAGTAGGATAAGAGGAGAAACCAACACAAAGGAAAGATATACAAACTGAAAAACCTGCTAAGCATTTTAAAAACCAGTGAAGCAGCAAACCTTTAAGCCTCAAGTGTAAACAGCATAAACTGCATACGCCAAACCTGTAAGCATAACCTGCAATGGCCTGATAAATCATTAACCTGTCAAGCCCAAGCATTCAACCTGAAGCCAGTTCAAACCTGAAGCCAGTTCAAGCCTGAAGCCTCACCTGTCAAACACTTTGAACCAGTCAAACAATAACCAAACCATTGCCTACTGCACTACCAAAACTTACTGTCAAAACCAAACCTGCAATGGCCTAAACCCAACCCTGCCTAAACAACAATAAACCTTGAGCAAAGGTAACCTGCCTAAGCATCCAACCTGCTGTCATAACCTCAAAACAGAAAACCTGTTAAGGCCACAAAACCAGCCAAAACCAACCTTCAGCTCGCAATAAGCCTAAAACCTGTAAGAAAACCTCACAAAGCCTGTCCAACCTTGCAAAGAATTAAAAGTGGTGCAAACACAGGTTCAAGCATAAAACCCTCAGAACACTCATCATTGGGTAGGGAAGAAACATGTCAAGATAGGCAACAGAAGGAAGCATATAAAAGCTCTAGGCAACAAGTCAGAAGAAGAGGAAAAGCGATAAGCAACCAAGGCAACTCAATGTCAAAACCCTCAAGCCCTCAGTAAACACATCATTGGGCGTAAAACTATCAAGCTCGACAATCAAGAGGCAACCACATAAGCATACAGAGTCATAGCAAGAGAGGAAGAAAGAAAGTACTCAGGGACAACAGTGAAGAAGATAATAGCAAGGTCAGAAGGAGAAGAAAAGATACAGAAGTACCAAGTGTCGTCCAAGCTAGCTTCATCGTGCAAAGCCTCTTCACCACTAAGCCACCTCAGCGCCTCCTCGTCCTCTTCTCCCCGTCGTTTTCCTCTCAAGGTAGTACATTCTCTCCTCATCTTTCTTTTTACCACCTCGTTAAACAAACACAACAAACACAACAAACACAACAAACACGACGAACACAAGGATTAGAACATAAAAATCATGACATACGAAATCTAAAAAATGCCTAAACAAGTTCGAAATAGTACACTACCATGTTTGAGAGCTGTCTAAACCATCTGAGAGGAGAAGAGGGGGTAACACGGGTAGCTCAGGCAAAGAGGCATTGTCCCGTAGCCATGGCCAGAAGATGAAGAGGACGAACACACGAACGGCGCGCTGTACACAAACCCTAAAGCCTTTGTCTCCAAATGAAAACAAATGCAAACCCTAAAACTTTCTGAGCCCAAACGTGGGCCTTGCCTATTCTGAATGTCTAAGCCCAAATCATTGCTCCAATTCACACCCTCCTCTTTGAGCCCATTTCTAACCTATTTCAAGATTTTTATTTATCATCATACATAAATTAACATAGATCATTTTCTTTTATACTTAAAAACCTTTTTAATACAATATATTCTTTTTCTAACTTAATATATTTTAATAAAAATATACTCTTGTTAATGTACATAATTAATTGAAAATATATCTTTCTTTAAGCATATAATTAAAACATTTTTCTATATACCTAATTTAGTTAATTTTAAAACACTTTTGAATATATATTAAACACATATACATAAAAAATACATTTTTATTGCACCATATATTAAATATTGAAATTAATTGTCATTTAATTTGTTTATAATAAATATTGAAAATACTTTTCATTTAATTTGTACATAATAAATAACAATACTCCTTTTTTTTACACGATTTAAATTCCTAGCATTTAATGAGGATATTCTTTTATACATATTAAACACAAACTACAAAGATACATTTTTATACACAATATAATTAAATTGAAAACATTTCCGTTTCATTAAAACATTCTTTTCATACGTATCAAAATACAAGATTACTAGACTAATTAATTAAATGGACATTTAAGTTAAACAAATACCTTAATACATTAATTTCACCTTGTCGCATTTTTAAATAATCACATACTTACATAATACATCTCACATTTACACAACACAAATACATTCACATTGCCCCTATACACATTTGCTTATACATTGATATTCATTATTTACATTTGACCGCAAATTCGATTTGGTTGTAACTTATTGGATGCTATAAGTCTCATCCCCATTTGTGAATATTGTACCCCCACTCCCGGATACTATTTTGTAATAGCGTAGATTTTACGTTTTCGCAATTTACCGCTTTCAATTATACCATGATTAGACCTAGGGTTTGCATGTACATAAAATCAAACGCTAGATAACCTAATACAAGACAAATACATGAAATCAATACACAATCACACTTGCATCCTCTAGGGTAATCCCACATGTTGCCTTCCAAAATGGGCCATGCTTGCACGTCGAGAATCTTTGGCAAAACAAAATCAAAATGATCATAAGTCCCTCAAAATGTTGCCTAAACGGAATGACCATAGTCCCTTCAAAGCAAATTGCCAAAGACACTTGGCACCATTGCATTCATGGTCCATACGATGACCCGTGCCCGTCCCGAACAAACTTCCTAAACGCAAGATTGCCCATCAAATTCAATGGTGGAACAAAATTGTTAAAAAGGGGTTAAAACATAACAAAAACCTTTGAGTACAATAGGGTAGACAAAACTCTTAGTTACTTGAGATCAACTTCTAAAAACACTTGCCTTCTTTTCAAAATCACAATCCACAACACTTTCTAACAAACTCTCAAAAAACATTTGAAACATCTTTTCGAAAAGATCCACACTTTTGTAAAACACTCAAACACGAGTCAAATACATTGGTCGCCTAAGACAAGGCATCTCTTCAAAAACATTTTCAAAACACATACACACACCACAATTTCAAGCAATCAAAAATCAAGGCAAGTGATCTAAAAAAACCAAGTAACTAAGAGCCCATGGATAACCATGGATGAAGAGGGTGCTAATACCTTCCCTTTTCATAATCTACCCCCCGAACCCACGAAATATCTCAAAAGGTTTTTGCTGTGCTTTTTTAACCTTTACTTTAGGATAAAATAAAAAGTCGGTGGCGACTCTTGCTCAACCGCACAAGTGCGAATACGAACGCAAAACCACAGTCAGTTCTCCCACCGTATCACAGAACTGGCGACTCTGTTGGGGATTAATTTAAAAGTGGGGTTACCTTAGGGTTTAGATCACTTTTACTTTCAATTGATTGCTTTGTTTGCTTTACATTTGTGGGCTTTTGTATCGGAGTTTCATAGATCCTAACCCGGATCTGGGGATACCTTCTTAGAAAGTAGCAACAAGGCTGTGAGGGAACTGTACGGGGTATACCGACATGGTTGAAACAGTCTGCTACGTTGATGTGGCACTTTGGTGTGTACCGGTAACCCTTGAGTTCAGTCAAGGAGAGTACGGGGCCGCCGCGTGGTGTCGTGAAGCATCAACTGACCTTAGGAACCTTAATTAACCATCTTGGCCTCTTTAGGGTAGTGAGATAACTGACTTTGGTGCAGTCCGAGGTTGGTTGATACTCGATACTACACCCAATTAAGGGTTGCTTTCCTGGAATATTTCGGTCGCCAGTTCAGTGGCCAAATCGAAACGATGAACAGTGAAAGCAATCTAGTGATATTGGGACCCTTAGAACCCGGTTACTTCTAATAGGACAGGTTGAGCCCACCAACTTCAAGAGGGTAATACCCAGACCCCATGCAGGCCTAAATTCTAAGGTTTGTTTTGTGTGACTTGTGTGCCTTACCATGTTTGCTTTTGTGAATATTTGTGGTGTGTGTTATCATAGCATCATAACATCATACAACATCATGCGCATTGGCTAACCATTTCAAGGGTTCGAATCTTCATCTTTGTTCTTGTTTTGTAGGACATGGAAACTGTTCGCAGAAAGACAATTCAGATTAGCCTTGTAAGGATCCCTCCTCAGCTTAAGGAACTCATATCCAGGATTCCCGAGAGCTCTTCATTCAGTGAGAGAAATGGAAGACTCATCGGCTTGGTCAACACCAACATTGAGGAAGATATGATAAAGGTCCTGTTCCAGTTCTTTGACCCTCTGCATCACTATTTCACTTTCCCGGATTATCAATTGGTGCCTACATTGGAAGAGTTCTCCCGGCTTCTGAAGATCCCTATCCTTGATCGACTACCCTACAACGGTATGGAAGAGGAACCCAAGCTTGAAGAGATTGCTAAAGCCTTGCACTTACAACCATCTGACCTCAAGGGACGTTGGGAAGTTAGAAGTGGTATCAAAGGGTTCTTAGCCAGGTTTCTGTTCGAGAAGGCTCAAGAATGTTGGAACTCCCTTGACCTACAAGCTTTTGAAGAAGTTGTGGCCCTCCTTGTCTATGGCTTGGTATTGTTCCCTAATCCAGATCAGCTTATTGATATCAGTGCTGTCCAGATCTTCATATCTAGGAATCCTATACCTACGTTGCTGGGGGACATCCTTCACTCATGTTACACTCGAACCATGAGAAAAAGAGGTGTTCTTATGTGCTGCACTCCTCTCCTGGGAAGGTGGTTTATTTCGCACCTTCCACAATCAGTTTTGAAGAACGAGCGGGGTTTGAGATGGTCGCAACGATTGATGACTCTTACACATGCTGATATACATTGGTGCTCTCGGTCCAGAGAGGATGTCACTATCTTTTATCGTTGCGGGGAGTACCCTAATGTTCCTTTACTTGAAATCAGAGGAGGTATTACTTACAACCCGTGTCTGGCTTGGAGGCAGTTTGGTTATGCCCGGAGGGACGGCCCTCATGACATGTTAGTTCCTGACATAGTCTTTGACTTCGACAACGATGCACAAGGACTTCGCCAGAGATTTATCAGAGTTTGGAGGATGCCCAGTAAGATAAACAGCAAGACACTGGGGCACAGGAACTCCATCCCGTTGGAACCTTATCTCAAGTGGGTACGCGCCCGTTCCCAGAAGTCAGAGATGCCTTATCCTCATGTTCTCCCTGTGATCAAAGAGCCAGTATTGGAAGGAGAGGTGTCCTACACCATTCAACATCCTGACATGCCCACATCCTGGGAAGAAATGCAGAAGAGCTGGGTCCAGCTTAAGGAAGAACGGAATTCTCTTGAGCCAGTCTACATGCTAGTGAAAAGAAGGTCCTGGAGCTCACCCGCCTACTGCACGAGGAGAGGAATCTCAACACCTACATCGCACCAAAGAGGATGCGCAATGTCTTTTTGCCTTGAGGAGTTATTTTGTAATATTTGGCCCATGGGGCATTTATGTACTAACGAATTTCTTCTTATTAATATGATGTGCGTTCCTTTTTGTCTACAACAAATTTTGAATGTTCTAAATCCTTGAATGCATTGCATACATAAGCATACCATTCATCATGTGCATAAGCAGGTCTCACACCAGGTTTCCTTATCTGTCTGCTGTTTATTTCAGTAGGATGGATCTCGAGCAAACAATCAAAGACCTACAAGCTCAGAATGCACAATTCCAGCAACTCCTGACGACCTTGGCTAAGGGTCAGGAGGATATCAAGACCCAACTAGGGAACAAAGACCCAGTAAAGAGGAAGAAAAAGAGACTCGGGGTGGCTACTTTGGGGAGAAGAT
The DNA here is from genome assembly GCA_948472305.1 of Vicia faba. Taxonomy (NCBI): domain Eukaryota; kingdom Viridiplantae; phylum Streptophyta; class Magnoliopsida; order Fabales; family Fabaceae; genus Vicia; species Vicia faba. The sequence goes on along the minus strand of OX451741.1, from coordinate 926,584,907 downwards.
TTGATGGAGAAGCTCGGAGAGTGCTTGAATTTCCTCCTACTTCGGATGAAGGAACCAGTAAAAGGGTGGGGCTGCGGTACCTTCCGAGTCCGATGCAGAAGAAGAGGAGGAGGTCGAAGAGGATGAAGACTATTCTGATCAACAATACCCTCCAGCTGATGATAAATACAAGGGTTTAGAAGACAGGTTGGCCGCCATGGAGCTACAAAGAGTACCGGGTTTGGATTTTGAAGACTTGGGTTTGGTTGCCGGGATTGTGATTCCCCCGAAGTTCAAAGCGCCAGTGTTTGTGAGGTATGATGGGTTGTCCTGTCCAAAAATGCATCTCAGGTCCTACGTGAGAAAGATTCAACCCTATACGGCAGATAAAAATCTTTGGATTCATTTCTTTCAAGACAGTCTTTCTGGAGCTCAATTGGAGTGGTTTTATCAGCTAGAGGGGACCAGCTTCCGCAATTGGGAAGACTTGGCCACCGCTTTTTACAAACAATATCAATACAATTCTGACCTTGCCCCTACTCGTACCCAACTTCAGGGTATGTCGCTAGGAACAAGCGAGGGATTCAAAGAGTACGCACAAAAATGGAGGGATTTGGCTGGCAGGGTGCAGCCTCCATTGACTGATCGTGAGCTGGTTGATATGTTTCTAGGGACCCTATCTGGGCCATTTTTCAATCATCTGATTGGTAACTCTTCCGCGGGGTTTACCGATTTGATCTTAACAGGCGAAAGAATAGAAGCTGGCATCAAGTCAGGAAAGATTCAGAAAGTTGTTTCCGCAAGTACCGAGAAGAGACCTTTCAAAAAAGAAGCAAGTGCCGTCTATGGTCCTAGAAGACAAGTCAGGCCAGAAAGTCGCCAAGCCGTCAATGCTTTGGTCATTTCAAAACCTGTTGCTTCTCCTCAGCAGTACAATCAACAAAGAGGTGAAAGGCCCAAGAGGCAGTATACTCGGTTGAGTATGACCTTATCTCAAATTTTACCCCAACTATTGTCAACCAACTTGGTAACCCTCAAAGAAGCTCCTAAGGTCGTCAACACTGCGTCTCCTAAGTATAACCCAAATGCCCGGTGTGCTTATCATTCTGATAGTCCCGGGCACACTACTGATGATTGCTGGGCCTTGAGAAACAAAGTGCAAGATCTTATCGACGCAAAGGAAATTCAGTTTGAAGCGCCTGAGAGACCAAATGTTGTAACTGCTCCTATGTCCCAGCATAGAGTAAATGCCATTGAGGAAGAGTTGTATGCTGTTTCGGTGAATGAAGTTGTTACCCCTCTTTTGATTGTTAAGAGGAACTTACTACTAGCCGGTTTATTTCCGGGTTGTAGCAAGGGCTGCCTCCTGTGTGCTGTTATCCCGACCGGTTGCCCACTGCTGAGATCAGGCATCCAAATCCTGATGGATAGCAAGGAAATTCTGTTCAAGAAAACTGTTGTTCCGTTTGTTTCCGTTGAAGAAATATCTGTTGTCACAATTTACAATCCTGCTAAGGCTCCCATAAAGAAACCAGTCCAAATTATGTCTGTTGCACCCATCACTATTACTGTCCCGGGGCCTCTCCCCTATGAGTCTGATAAAGCTGTTCCATGGCATTATGGGGCCGACGTGTATGTGCTTGGGGTGAAGCAGGAGTTCAACACCAATACCAGTATCAGTAGCATCACTGGTCCCGCCAAGATTACCCACAGTGGCAGGCTCTTCTCGCCTGACATCGCACCACCAGTTATCCGAAAACCTCTCACCATCACACCCGCAAGTGTGCATGTTCCAATTCAAGTTCCTGTGTCTACTACTGCCGCCGAGTCCTCTGATACTCGGGGCAAAGAAGTTGCTACCGATTTGCCTGCCAGGACGGAGGCACCAAAAAAGAAGACTGCTGGGGAAGCCTCCCAACAAGAAATGGAGGAAATCCTTAAAATTATCAAAAAGAGTGACTTTAATGTCGTTGAACAGTTGGGGCATACTCCCTCCAAAATCTCTATGCTATCATTGTTGCTATGCTCAGAGGCCCATGCAAAAGCCCTGATTTCATTTCTGAAAACGGCCCATGTGCCGCAAGAGACCTCCGCGGATCAATTCACCGACTGTGTGGCTAATTTGACGGCTGACAATGGCTTAGGGTTCTCGGATGCTGACCTTACCGCCAAAGGAAAAAATCACAATGATGCCCTGCATGTTTCCATAGAATGCAGGGGCACTACTCTCGCACACGTGTTAGTAGATACCGGCTCTTCCCTGAATGTTTTGCCCAAGAAAGCATTGGATCGCTTGGATTGTGAGGACCTGGAGTTGAAACCTAGTAACATCATTGTTAGAGCCTTCGACGGTTCTAAGAGGATGGTGCACGGTGAAGTGAATATCCCTATTCGTGTGGGTTCCCAAGTTTTCGACTCAACATTCTATGTAATCGATATTCGTCCATCTTATTCCTGCTTGTTGGGTCGACCCTGGATTCACAAGGCTGGGGCAGTAACATCCACTATACACCAAAAGCTCAAATACCCTGTCAAAGGGAAGATTGTTACTGTGCAGGGTGAGGAGGAATACATGGTTAGTCACTTGAATTCATTCCGGTATATCGAGATGGACGGCGAGTTTATTGAAACCCCCTTTCAGCATTTTGAGGAAGTACCCCCAGTTTTGGCATCAGCTGAGGCAGTGGTCGAAGAAGATTTTCCGTTGAAGATGGCGTCCTTGAAGGATGCCCGGGCTGTAATCGAGAAAGGTAATTGTGCAAACTGGGGTCAGCTTCCTGACTTCACTCAAAAGAACGACAGGTTTGGGCTGGGCTTTACTGCAGAGGCTCAGAGGGCTGTGCGCAAGGAAAAGATCAGAAAGGCTCCGGTGTTTATCTCCAACCCAAGGGTGAATGCTATTGAGGAGGATGTAGAGGAAACAGAGTTTGACAGTTGGATCTACCCAACTACCAGCAACGGACCAAACAACTGGATGGCAAAGGATTTTACACCTATCACATTTGTCACGCAGTAATTATTTCTTTTGATTTTCAATTTGTAACAAACAATGTGTTAAAACTCTATTTGGCTCGGTGTCCTACCCGGGGCATCGTAGCTCCATCTGTTAGGGCCTTTTGTATGACATTTCCATATATCATCAATCAAAACATTGGACGTTTGTTGTATTTCAAATCTTGTGCTCTTTTCTTTTCGTGTTATATATTGCAAAACATCTATATTTACACACACTCACTTATACAGGTTTCAATCCACTCTGGATCTCACTGGTAACAGCTCTGCTACCGCCAGTTATGACTTCGAGAATCCGATCAACTTGGCCGAAGACGAAGGTGAAGATGATTGTGAAGTGCCTGGTGAGCTCGCAAGACTGTTACTCCAGGAAGAAAGGGCTATTCAACCACATAAAGAGCCAGTAGAAACAGTTAACCTGGGTACTGAGACAGATAGGAAAGAGGTCAAGATTGGGGCTAATCTAGAGCTCAACATGAAACAACGATTGATCCAGATGCTATGTGATTACATGGAGATATTTGCTTGGTCCTATGAAGACATGCCTGGTTTGGATGCTGACATTGTAGTTCACCACCTGCCAACCAAGGAAGAGTGCCCTCCGGTAAAGCAAAAGGTTCGACGTATGCGCCCAGAGATGTCTGAAAAAATCAAGGCTGAGGTTATGAAGCAGTTCGATGCCGGGTTTCTAGCAGTAACTTCTTACCCTCAGTGGGTTGCCAATGTGGTGCCAGTGCCGAAGAAAGACGGTAAAGTCAGAATGTGTATCGACTACAGGGACTTGAACAGGGCAAGCCCCAAGGATGACTTCCCCTTACCTCACATCGACGTTCTTGTCGACAATACCGCTCAACACAAGGTGTTCTCCTTCATGGATGGTTTTTCAGGGTATAATCAGATCAAGATGGCTCCGGAGGACATGGAAAAGACTACCTTTGTGACTCAGTGGGGCACCTTCTGCTACAAGGTCATGCCATTCGGGTTGAAAAATGCTGGGGCAACCTATCAACGCGCCATGGTTGCCTTATTTCATGACATGATCCATCATGAGATTGAGGTGTACGTTGATGACATGATTGCAAGATCTCAAACTGAGGAGGAGCACCTTGATCATCTGAGAAAGCTATTCGACCGACTGAAGTTATATAAGCTAAGGTTGAATCCCAACAAATGCACCTTTGGGGTGAGGTCCGGAAAATTGCTAGGTTTTATTGTAAGTGATAAAGGTATTCAGGTGGACCCTGCCAAGGTAAAAGCCATACAAGAGATGCCGACTCCAAAGACAGAGAAAGAAGTCAGAGGCTTCCTGGGACGACTGAATTACATTGCCCGATTCATCTCACATCTGACTGCTACTTGTGAGCCAATCTTCAAATTACTGAAGAAAGATCAAGTAGTACGTTGGAACGATGAATGTCAGGCCGCCTTTGAAAAGATAAAGGAATATCTCCAGGAGCCACCCATTCTTATGCCACCAGTGGAAGGAAGACCTCTGATACTATACTTGACAGTACTTGATAATTCAATGGGGTGTGTGCTGGGGCAGCATGACGAGTCTGGCCGAAAAGAGCACGCTATTTATTACCTGAGCAAAAAGTTTACCGACTGTGAGTCTCGTTACTCACTGCTTGAGAAAACTTGCTGCGCTCTGGTATGGGCTGCTCGCCGGCTGAGACAGTATATGTTGACTCACACCACTTTGTTGATTTCAAAGATGGACCCCATCAAGTACATATTCAAAAAGCCCGCTCTATCTGGAAGAATAGCGAGATGGCAAATGATCTTGACAGAATATGACATCCAGTATACGACTCAGAAAGCAATTAAAGGAAGTGTACTGGCAGATCATTTGGCACACCAACCTGTGGACGATTATCAATCATTGAACTTTGATTTTCCGGACGAAGATATCATGGTGGTAACTGACTGTGAAGTACCTGGACCGGATGAAGGACCTGAGGAAGGATCCCGATGGTCTATGCATTTTGATGGAGCCTCCAATGCTTTGGGTAACGACGTCGGCGCTGTAATCATATCTCCCAAAGGAACTCATACTCCACTCACCGCCCGATTATGTTTCAACTGCACCAACAATATGGCAGAATATGAGGCATGTATCATGGGTTTACAAGCTGCAATCGATTTAAGGATCAAATTTCTGAGTGTCTTCGGAGATTCCGCGCTCGTGATCAATCAGATCAAAGGCGAATGGGATATGAAACACCCAAATCTTATTCCTTACAAGGAGTATGTGTCAAACTTGCTGCCCCACTTTGAAGAAATAACTTTTGAGCACTTCCCAAGAGAGGAGAATCAGCTAGCGGACGCACTAGCTACGATGTCCTCAATGTTCAAAGTTAAATGGGACAATGAGGCTCCCCGGATCATTGTCTGGAAGTTGGATGAACCGGCATACTGCTGCGAGCTTGAGGCCGAGAAGGTGACTGAAAAACCCTGGTATCATGAGGTGAAGAGATACTTGGAAACTCAGGAATACCCTGAAGGCGCATCTGTCAATGACAAGAAATTCATGAGGAGGTTTGCGGCAAAATTCTTCCTCAGCAACGACATCCTCTACAAACGGAATCATGATTCAACTCTACTACGTTGTGTGGATAAGGCTGAAGCAGAGAAGATCATGATAGAACTGCATGAAGGTATATTCGGGACACATTCCAGTGGTAATACCATGGCAAAGAAGATCCTTCGGGCAGGATATTTCTGGTCCACAATGGAAGCCGATTGTTACCAACACTCTCGAACTTGTCATAAATGCCAGATCTATACTGACAAGGTGCATATCCCTCCGGTTCCTCTGAACGTCCTGACGGCACCTTGGCCTTTTGCAATGTGGGGCATTGATATGATCGGTGAGATCCGACCGACAGCATCCAATGGGCACCGCTTCATCTTAGTGGCGATCGATTATTTCACAAAGTGGGTTGAGGCAGCTTCCTACGCAACAGTAACCAAGAGCGTCGTGGCGCGTTTCATCCGGCATAATCTGATCTGTCGATACGGCGTCCCGGAAAGGATCATTACGGACAATGGTACCAATCTTAATAACAAGATGATTACTGAACTCTGCGAACAATTCAAAATACAGCACATAACTCTTCTCCTTACCGACCGGAGATGAATGGGGCTGTAGAGGCAGCTAATAAGAATATCAAGAAAATTGTGCAGAAGATGACAGTGACCTATAAAGATTGGCACGAGATGTTACCGTTCGCTCTTCATGGGTACCGTACCTCAGCAAGGACGTCAACCGGGGCAACTCCTTTCTCCTTGGTCTATGGCATGGAGGCAGTCTTGCCAATTGAAATCCAGATACCCTCTCTCCGGATAATGAAGGATGCAGACTTAAGCGAAGATGACTGGATCCAGACTCGACTTGACCAATTAAATCTGATTGATGAAAAGAGACTCACCGCTATCTGTCATGGTCAGACGTATCAAAAACGGATGATCAGGGCATTTAACAAGAAAGTCATACCACAAGAGTATCAAGTTGGGGACCTGGTAATCAAACGCATCATCCTTCCTCAAAGTGATCCCCGGGGCAAATGGACCCCTACCTACGAAGGGCCATTTGTGGTTAAACATGTGTTCTCAGGAGGAGCCATGATCCTAACCACCATGGATGGTGACGACCTTCCTCACCCCGCCAATGCAGACATAGTGAAAAAATACTACGCGTGAATAAAAGACCCGCTAGGTTGACATACCTAGGCAAAAATAAGGGCTTCCCGGCGAACCAAAAGGGTTCGGGCAAAAATAAGGGACGAAATGAAAAAAAAACTGTACACCCGGCAAGTCGAAAACCTGAAAAGGCGGCTTGGGCAAAAATGGGTATCCCGGTGGACTGAAAACCCGAAAGGGCGGTCCAGGCAAAAGTTAGGGATAAGGCGTAACACTATGTCTCATTGGATCACTTCGCATCCGGAATTTGGTATCAACTATCTGGCTCAGATTTCGGCATCGACCAATCAGCTTCATCTTCAACCAAGCAGCAAAGTGATGAGACGCTGGGAGACATAAAGGCAATAGCAGAATTGGAACCCAGTGGGATTGTTCACATAGCTGTTTTGTTTTCTTTTCAAAAAATTGTAAATTCTGTGATTATTCGATAACATCCTCTTACTAGGATGTCAGCTTCTTGTACAGAAACGCCTATTCACAAGCAAAATTCAAATCAATACAAATTCACTTGTCCATACAAGTTGCCATTGTTTTTTTCCTTTTTTTTGTTTGGTCTTGCGAAGAACGTCCAATGTTCATTTTTGATATATGCATTTGACATTAAATTGCTAATTTATAAATGTTTGCAAAAGATCAATTACATGTGACATCAGAAACAAGGGCAATGTAAGTTTGTCTGATGCAGTCTGGTTGCTTTGTCCGCCAAGGTACCAAGGTAGATTCGACTGAGGAATGTGATCAAATCATCTCAACGCCCCGCAGAGTAAGACAAGATTCAACAATACTTTCCCCAAGCGGATTTGACTCCCCATCAATCCTGAAAAGGCACAACATTCCCCGGCAAGTCTTAAAGCTTATCCCTAGTAGATTCTGGAAGCTTGTTCCCTGCGGAATACAGACGTCTTTCCCGAGCTTTATTCAAAGTTATTTCTCACAAGGGCTTATAACTGGGTTATCCTCGGCAAGTTGCCACGAAAGATCACCCTCGGTGAAATTCTTTCAATCCCCAGCGAAGTTTATCTTTGGTATCCCCAGTGGAGTTTACCATCATTATCCCCAGCGGAATCCATCATTAAAGTCCTCAGCAGGCCTCTCATCAAAACTTCAGCAAAATATCTCTTCCACAGAGACATTCCCCGGCCGGTCGTCGAGAATTTATTTTCCTAAGGACAAAAATACATTCATAAACATTTCACATTTTCATACATCTTGCTTACATACATGATAAAGTGCATACAACACTATCTCATGTTGAACATCATGACATCATGCATATCATACATCATGACATTGCATACAACTTATGTTTTTGCCTTTCAGGGAAAAAGACAATCCCAAAGACAACTACCTTCAACTGTCACAATTCCAGACTCGATTCCTGTATCTAGCCAGGGCACGTCTGAAGAGTTTGAAGATTCGATTCCTGTATCCAGCCAGGGCATATCTGTTAGCTACCATATTTCCAGATTCGACTCCTGTATCCAGCCAGGGCATATCTGTTGACCATATTTCCAGACTCGATTCCTGTATCTAGCCAGGGCACGTCTGAAGAGTTTGAAGATTCGACTCCTGTATCCAGCCAGGGCATATCTGTTAACTATCACATTTCCATATTCGACTCCTGTATCCAGCCAGGGCATATCTGTTGACCATATTTCCAGACTCGATTCCTGTATCTAGCCAGGGCACGTCTGAAGAGTTTGAAGATTCGACTCCTGTATCCAGCCAGGGCATATCTGTTAACTATCACATTTCCGGATTCGATTCCTGTATCCAGCCAGGGCATGTCTGAAGGATTCCAGATCAATACCTGTAACAACCCAGGAAAACATCTGTGAACGACCGATTGTAGACCAACACTTGTATCTAGCCAGGAATTTACCTACATCACCACTTGGGGCATTCGAATGTCAAAAGTGTTCAAAAACCAAATGCAGCTTTACACGAGCGCATGATCAGGAAACCCTACACCGGTTCCTCTTCAAGACTTCTGAAAACAGTTTACGGACGCGTCCCAACAACGGATGCCGCTCTATTGCTTATTCAATCTTAACTCCTGAAAATAGTTTATGGATTCTCCGAAACGTGGATGTCAATCTATTGCTTGCTCAGACCCCCGATTCAGAGATGTTCCAAAATATGGGTGGCTTTCTGATACTTGTCCACTCACCATTGACATACAGTTCAACATGTCCAGATGGCATCTTTAAGCCCATTATCAGATGGCATCTCTAAGCCCATTCCCCGACAAGATTCTGTCGCACCAGATGGCATCTCTAAGCCCGTCTCCAAATGGCATCTGTAAGCCCATTCACCTCTACCATCACATCGCCGAGTGCAAATTTTCTGGGTACTTTAGTGTCCAATCTTCTTTTACCTTCAAGTCGCGAAAGGAAAATTTACCAATCTAACTCTTCAGGTTCAAGAAGATTGAACAGGGGCAACTGTTGTACCCTAAAATTTGCCCTCGCATTTTTTCCACAATAAATCTCAGCTTCGGGCATTTCCTGATTTTTCAAACTGGCTCAAGAATCGGTCAAACAGACTTTTCTCGTCAGCCAGGACACAATTAGGGTTTTACTGATTTTCAGGGCTCCGGAATGTCTCACAATTGGCTTAGGGTTTTGGTTGACTTTGACTGAATTTTGATCAGGTGAACGTTCTTTGGTATTTAATCAGGAATTAAGGTTTTATGGGCATATTCTCAGAAAAATTAAAATTCCACAGCACTTTGCAAGTTATTCCAAGATTCGGGTTGAATTCGCATTGTTTTGATTTAATCAGTAAAAGAGGCAGTTGGTTTGAATTCATGTCGTTTTGTTTGAGCCAGTCAAAAGAAATACGCAGTTTGGATTTACAGTGTTTGTTGAAAATCAGTGAAAAGGGAATGCGCCTGATCAGTGTTTTGATTAACTGTTGATTTGCTTTGGAAAGGCCAGGATTAATTGATCAATGTGCTAAAGCATTGTTTATTTTAATTATTTATTATTCTAAATTAAATGATATAAATTTATTTTTCAATTATTTTAATTCAAAGAGTTTTAAATAATAAATAAACAATAAAGAGAAAACAGAATTAAATTGGATAATGGAAACTTTTATTTATTCTTAAATTAACTGTACAATTATTGTTTATAATTTAATTACAAACAATGGTTTTACATTGATTTAAATTTAAATAAAAAGAAAAGCTATCCTATTTGTTTTCTAATTCTTCATTCTTCACTTTGTTCCTCTCCATCCAAATATGCATCTGCAAAAGAAAAGGAGAAAAGTCAAATAACAGTTAAATTGAAAAGACAGATAAAAAGAAATTCATCATTAAGGGCCACTGATTGGGATCAGTTAACCCTCTCTGCAAATCACGGGATTTCTCCCGGTTCACAAAGAGGGAAGAATTTTATTCATTTAATCATGAATTCAAAATGTCAAAGTGCATAAATTCAAAATGTCAAACTGCATAGTTCAAGTTCAACCAAACTGAAAAAATCCAATTTCCTACTTTATGTCAAAAAGGCCAAGAAGTACAGTTTGCTGTCAAAAATACCAAAAAGTCCACCCAAGCTGTCAAAGAAAAGAGGATTTGGGCAAAGATATTAAAAGGAGAAAAGTACAAAAGCTGTCAAAAGAAAAGATAAAATATGCAGAGGAAAGTTATGCAAGCAAGCAAGACACTATCTTTTCATCATTTCCCAACAAATGGCCACTTTCAGAACTAGGTACAACACAAAACATGTTAAATATTTAACTGTACTAGAAGAGAGAGAGAGAAAAAGAAGAATGCAGGTTTTTAGGCTTTAGGCAAGAAGCATAGAAACATATGCAAAAAGACTGAACACAGTAGGATAAGAGGAGAAACCAACACAAAGGAAAGATATACAAACTGAAAAACCTGCTAAGCATTTTAAAAACCAGTGAAGCAGCAAACCTTTAAGCCTCAAGTGTAAACAGCATAAACTGCATACGCCAAACCTGTAAGCATAACCTGCAATGGCCTGATAAACCATTAACCTGTCAAGCCCAAGCATTCAACCTGAAGCCAGTTCAAACCTGAAGCCAGTTCAAGCCTGAAGCCTCACCTGTCAAACACTTTGAACCAGTCAAACAATAACCAAACCATTGCCTACTGCACTACCAAAACTTACTGTCAAAACCAAACCTGCAATGGCCTAAACCCAACCCTGCCTAAACAACAATAAACCTTGAGCAAAGGTAACCTGCCTAAGCATCCAACCTGCTGTCATAACCTCAAAACAGAAAACCTGTTAAGGCCACAAAACCAGCCAAAACCAACCTTCAGCTCGCAATAAGCCTAAAACCTGTAAGAAAACCTCACAAAGCCTGTCTAACCTTGCAAAGAATTAAAAGTGGTGCAAACACAGGTTCAAGCATAAAACCCTCAGAACACTCATCATTGGGTAGGGAAGAAACATGTCAAGATAGGCAACAGAAGGAAGCATACAAAATCTCTAGGCAACAAGTCAGAAGAAGAGGAAAAGCGATAAGCAACCAAGGCAACTCAATGTCAAAACCCTCAAGCCCTCAGTAAACACATCATTGGGCGTAAAACTATCAAGCTCGACAATCAAGAGGCAACCACATAAGCATACAGAGTCATAGAAAGAGAGGAAGAAAGAAAGTACTCAGGGACAACAGTGAAGAAGATAATAGCAAGGTCAAAAGGAGAAGAAAAGATACAGAAGTACCAAGTGTCGTCCAAGCTAGCTTCATCGTGCAAAGCCTCTTCACCACTAAGCCACCTCAGCGCCTCCTCGTCCTCTTCTCCCCGTTGTTTTCCTCTCAAGGTAGTACATTCTCTCCTCATCTTTCTTTTCACCACCTCGTTAAACAAACACAACAAACACAACAAACACAACAAACACAACAAACACGACGAACACAAGGATTAGAACATAAAAATCATGACATACGAAATCTAAAAAATGCCAAAACAAGTTCGAAACAGTACACTACCATGTTTGAGAGCTGTCTAAACCATTTGAGAGGAGAAGAGGGGGTAACGCGGGTAGCTCAGGCAAAGAGGCATTGTCCCGTAGCCATGGCCAGAAGATGAAGAGGACGAACACACGAACGGCGCGCTGTACACAAACCCTAAAGCCTTTGTCTCCAAATGAAAACAAATGCAAACCCTAAAACTTTCTGAGCCCAAACGTGGGCCTTGCCTATTCTGAATGTCTAAGCCCAAATCATTGCTCCAATTCACACCCTCCTCTTTGAGCCCATTTCTAACCTATTTCAAGCTTTTTATTTATCATCATACATAAATTAACATAGATCATTTTCTTTTATACTTAAAAACCTTTTTAATACAATATATTCTTTTTCTAACTTAATATATTTTAATAAAAATATACTCTTGTTAATGTACATAATTAATTGAAAATATATCTTTCTTTAAGCATATAATTAAAACATTTTCTATATACCTAATTTAGTTAATTTTAAAACACTTTTGAATATATATTAAACACATATACATAAAAAATACATTTTTATTGCACCATATATTAAATATTGAAATTAATTGTCATTTAATTTGTTTATAATAAATATTGAAAATACTTTTCATTTAATTTGTACATAATAAATAACAATACTCCTTTTTTTACACGATTTAAATTCCTAGCATTTAATGAGGATATTCTTTTATACATATTAAACACAAACTACAAAGATACATTTTTATACACAATATAATTAAATTGAAAACATTTTCGTTTCATTAAAACATTCTTTTCATACGTATCAAAATACAAGATTACTAGACTAATTAATTAAATGGACATTTAAGTTAAACAAATACCTTAATACATTAATTTCACCTTGTCGCATTTTTAAATAATCACATACTTACATAATACATCTCACATTTACACAACACAAATACATTCACATTGCCCCTATACACATTTGCTTATACATTGATATTCATTATTTACATTTGACCGCAAATTCGATTTGGTTGTAACTTATTGGATGCTAAAAGTCTCATCCCCATTTGTGAATATTGTACCCCCACTCCCGGATACTATTTTGTAATAGCGTAGATTTTACGTTTTCGCAATTTACCGCTTTCAATTATACCATGATTAGACCTAGGGTTTGCATGTACATAAATTCAAACGCTAGATAACCTAATACAAGAAAAATACATGAAATCAATACACAATCACACTTGCACCCTCTAGGGTAATCCCACATGTTGCCTTCCAAAATGGGCCATGCTTGCACGTCGAGAATCTTTGGCAAAACAAAATCAAAATGATCATAAGTCCCTCAAAATGTTGCCTAAACGGAATGATCATAGTCCCTTCAAAGCAAATTGCCAAAGACACTTGGCACCATTGCATTCATGGTCCATACGATGACCCGCGCCCGTCCCGAACAAACTTCCTAAACGCAAGATTGCCCATCAAATTCAATGGTGGAACAAAATTGTTAAAAAGGGGTTAAAACATAACAAAAACCTTTGAGTACAATAGGGTAGACAAAACTCTTAGTTACTTGAGATCAACTTGCAAAAACACTTGCCTTCTTTTCAAAATCACAATCCACAACACTTTCTAACAAACTCTCAAAAAACATTTGAAACATCTTTTCGAAAAGATCCACACTTTTGTAAAACACTCAAACACGAGTCAAATACATTGGTCGCCTAAGACAAGGCATCTCTTCAAAAACATTTTCAAAACACATACACACACCATAATTTCAAGCAATCAAAAATCAAGGCAAGTGATCTAAAAAAACCAAGTAACTAAGAGCCCATGGATAACCATGGATGAAGAGGGTGCTAATACCTTCCCTTTTCATAATCTACCCCCGAACCCACGAAATATCTCAAAAGGTTTTTGCTGTGCTTTTTTAACCTTTCCTTTAGGATAAAATAAAAAGTCGGTGGCGACTCTTGCTCAACCGCACAAGTGCGAATACGAACGCAAAACCACAGTCAGTTCTCCCACCGTATCACAAGCACCCTAAACATCTATGGTACTCCGCATGAACCTCTTTGTAAAATCTGTATATTTTGGCTATGAAAATGTGTTGTATAAAAATAGATGGTGGAGGTAAGAAAAGAAGTATTTTTTATGATTTTTGCACCCGCCGCGGTTGCGAATCTTTAGTGCCTACGTACCACCTTTCATGCAATAGGGGATCAGGGTACACGTAGTTCCTCTTTTAAAAATTTGAAACACAAGTGTGTTGGTTAATTTTAAGAGATAAGACATTATCGTCATTGTCCGTGTGGAAAACCTACTTACTACCCACAATCATGAGAAAGGAGAATTTGCATCATCTCAAAGTGGAGGATATGACTTGGATTTTAAAATCAACAATGCCTCACTCAACACCCAAGTGGAAAATATCTCACTTCACTATATATTGTAGAAGTATAGTTGTTTGCATCACTACAAGGATTGACAAGAGTCTAATCTTTTGAGAAAAGTTTTAAAGATAAAAGCCAAAGTGGCAAAATGGTTTGAAATGAGATTAATTGACTTTTAGTCTTCTCACAAAAATGTCAAGGTATTATTAAATTGATTGGAGTTTGTTTATGAAAATATTTTGAAAATGCATGGACCTAAGTCCAAGTTTATTATGAAAGTGGTTTAAGTTTCCAAACAAGAAGAGTTTCAAAAGGAGGGAGAAGATTTTTGAAATTAAAGAAGATGGGAGGAGAAGAAGAGACTATCCTAAAGCATAAGGTAAAAGCTAAGGATAAGAACCATCTAACCAACAAGAATCCAAAACTTGACATTATGAGCCAAGATAGAATTCCCATTCTTTGGATTGAAACCAAGCAAGCAAAGATACTAGACCTCTTCAAGTGTATTAAGTCTTCACAAAAATTGGGCAGAGTAACGGCTGTATATGAGTGAATTCCAGATTATAAACAGATAATGTAATCACAAAAAACCTGCACAAAAAAAAACAAGAAACCCAATGTCTTGAGGTAAACCTCAAGAACTCCAGACAAAATAATCAGATAAGATCACAAGGTCTCCAAGATAGGCCAAGATTTCTAATCCTAAGTCCAAGAAATAGTCCCATACTCCATAATGCCAAGGTTAGTAACCAAATAGTCCAAGTACCATTAATATTTTTTAGGGTTTATGTTGATTATTAAGTATCTTAAGAAAAGAAAAGCTCAAGTGAGCAAAGTAAAAATGACAAGAAAATAAATGCTCAAATGAGCAAAGATGAAAATGGCATGAAATGAAAATGCTAAAAATAAATAGTACATAAAGCATAAAAAAAGAATAAAAGCATAAGATAAAACAAGTCAATAATTAGTTGTTAGTCGGATGACCATCTTGAAACTTGCATTTGGAACTCATTAGAGGATTGGTAGAACTAAAGCCTCCACACAACAAGTTGCATTTGCTTTTTGTCAAGTATATCATCCATTTTGAATTCTCACAAGTACCATTTAATGATCAACGATGTTTAAGTGATCCGCGTTGACCAAAGGTGTTGTAGATCCATTAGAGGATTGGTAGAACCAAAGCCTCCACACAATGAATCTCAAGGTTATTGGATCAAAGAGATCAAATTAACATACTTGGGCTTGCAATTATAAGTTTGGGCCATGAATGATCATTTATTAGAATCGGGACAAAATTTAACGCTATGTTAAGCAATCGTAAGTGGACTTATATAGAAGTCGCACCTATTTTGAGGCAGGTCAATAGCAATCTATGCACCATTTGTTTTGAGACATGATATAGAGATCATGCTCCAACAACATTTAGTGCAAAGGGGAAGGGATGAGATGAAGAGGAATTAGGGTAAAAAAAGAAAACCACATTTGAATTAATATTTAATCAAACTATTATTAAAATCATTCATCCATTTTTATGGAGTTAAACTCAACACCATGGATCCAATGATGTTAATAAAGCCATGACCAAAAATTCAATCCAAGACAACAAGAAAATACTCACAAAATAATATAATATTTAATATATATATTAAAGGATGGAAAATGTTAAAATAAACTAGAAATAATGAAGAAAATATCAATTATATTCAAATTAATAAAGAAATGAAAAACAAGACCATAGAAAAATCAGAAATGGGTCCAAATATTTTTATAAAATTTTTAGTAATTTTTAAAAGTCAGAAACTATTTTTTAACCATTTAAAATGGCTAAAACAAACATAAAATAGATAAAAAATAATAGACCTCAACATAAAATTTCATAAAATTTCCAGAAAGTCAAAAATATGCAAAATAATATTTATGAATTTTTTCAGAATTAAAAAATGTTAGAAAGTATTTTTTAAGTAATTAAAAGAAAGGAAATAATACAAAAAATATAAAAAATACGAAATGTTAAAATAAAAATGAAAAAAAATATTCATGAGATCAGTAATAATTCAAAGTATTTTTTGTGAATTTTTCATAATTTTTAGATAAAAAATAAAAGAGTTATGAATTTTTGAAAATTTAATCAAATAAAATTTAAAATCAGAAAATAAAATAAAGCCAAAAAGATGTGGACCATGAGATCAAAATCAAAACGCGTTAGTAAGCTAATCCAATGGACCAGACGCGCTGTGCTTGATATGGACCTTAGTGAAACACACATGTAATTAGAAAAAGGGCAACCAATGAAATTAAAACGCTTGGCACGCTATCATTGGCTGAGATGAGACATGTCATCGTCTTCGACCTCCAAACATCCTGCAATGGGGATTTTGTGAGATCCTTCAAATGGAAAAATTAGGATCCCTGGCTAGCATCATTGAACTCGTCTCTTCAAGACGATTGTAACACAACCATCGCGCCAAATTTATGTAAAGTATGGAGAGAGATATGAATCAAAACACAAAAATAGCGAGCACCTTCAATTTGAGATTTCTCTCTCAATTCTCAATGGATTTAAAAATTGTAAGCATCATTAGAATCAGACAAAGGAGTAGAACAAATTAATGCTTGATTTGGATCCAATTGGTGGAGAATTCTACCTTTTCGAAGTTCAAGTAAGAAGCTCTGAAACTGGACTTCTGTAGCTTGAATTATGGGTCGTTTTGATTGGTTTAAGTGCTGGAGAGTTTGTATGAAGTTCAAGGATGATGAATACGCAAAGAATTTTGGAAAAGGAAGCTTAAATTTCAAAAACTGAATTCAACAAAAGTGGGTTCGTGTGAAGTTTTGGCAGGGTGTTCTTGGCTCTCTAAGCTTGGGAAATTGAATGAGGGATGACCCTCTATTTATAGGAAAGTGAATGGGAATGAAGATTTGAAGAAACAAGGAAGTTTGGAGGGAAATTGAGCAAGGGTCGAGCACGAATGAAGTGTGACTTCATTTTCATCAAAACTCAGCCAAACCTTGCGTTTTGGGGTGCTAATCACTTCTGGTAAGTTTTCTAATCAAGTTTAAATCAAAAACACGCACAAATCTTGTATTTAGAAGTCACATTATGTATTTCAAAATTCTGACTTTGTGCAAAATTCAGTTTCAAACTACCAAATTCAAATTTATGGCATTTCCACCTCAAGGAGCCTTAGGGCATAATTCTTGATGCTTTGGAAAGATGAGGTTGCAAGCTTTAAAATGGAAAAATAATGGAATCAAATGGATGTTTGAGCTGAAAGTTATATGGAGTCAAAGTTGAAGAAAAAGAGTTGACTTTCCATACTTAGAAAAATTTCAAACTTTTCTTTAAAAATGACCTATAATCTCTTGAATCCAAACATGGCCTTCCACTTAGAATTTTCTCTTGACCCAAAAAGATGGAATGAAGTAGACCTATTGAATGAAATTTTGCAATTTGAACCACTCAAAATCTCCAAAAATTAAGCAAGTTATGACTTGTTGAAGTTGGCCAAAAATCATGAAATGACCTATAATCTCTTGCATCCTTAAGGCAACTTCCATCCATTTTCTCACTTTGCACATAAAATAAGGTATGCAGTACACATCCTTAGGGTCATCATGAAAAAATAATGGTCTCAAGGTGATAAAAATTGACCAAGTTATGACAATTTGAAATCACATATGAAAAATGAGGGATTCATCTGGATGACTTGTAATCTTTCTTCTTCACCAAGTTCCTTCCACATGAAAAATCCTTGGAACTTTTAAAGTGATTTGTTGGTAACTCTTTGAAGAGGAGAATGTTTTTGGAATCAATCAAAAATACCAAAAGATGAGCAAGATATGCCCCTATGAAGTCCAAAACCCTAGCCTCTAGATCAAGAGAATGCTCGGTGGAACTTTGCCAAGTTTGAAGAAACTTTTTGTGCCAATATTCTTCCTTTGTGAATAGAATTTGTTGAGGATGATGATGAGGACTCATGGCAACCAAAACTACTTCCATACCAACTTCAAAACAACTTCAATGGTGAGGTTTGAATCTCTCAAGACTTTGACTAGGGCATGGAAATGAACTCATGAACCCATGATGCAACTTGCTAAACCTCATTGCCTTTACCTACATTATTAACAAGTAAGACAAACCAATATTGTATTTTGTTAATTTAGAGAGAAAATCAAAGCAAAATATCCATGATCACCAAAGAAAACAAATCAAGGTGCTTGGTGATTCCTCAAAGAGCAAGGTTAAAGATAGGTAGAGGAACCAAAAGCCCTAATGTGATTTTGTGGTGATTGAAACAATATGGTATGATGAAGGGATATTAGGGGGAAAATTGGGGTACAACAAAGAGAAGTTATTATGGATGGTAATAAGAATCCATAGCAAAAATAATCACTTTCAAATGTTGAAAATTGAGAAAGTTATGCACTTGTAAACAAGGAATCAAGAACTTGTCAAATTAGGTCAAACTTCTTGAATCAATCTTGCATCTCTTGACTTTCCTTAGCAAAGTAGAGAATGATGAGACATAGTAGAATTTTAAATCATGTTATCTTGAAACAAACACAAAGATGAAGCTTAAATCTCAATGAAGCTTTGTCGAAGAAAATATAGAAATAAACTCATGAACCTATGAATCATCCTGATAAAATGTGTTGTGCCATCACCTATAATACCAACATCCATAGAGCAAATATACATATATTATATTTGTTAGTTAAAAGTCAATCAACACAAGATATACAAATCAGGGTGCTTGGTGATCCCACATCAGCAAATCTAAAGATAGGAAGAAGAACCAAACCCTAGTGTGTGATCTTGATGTGATTGGGTTGTCATTGAAATGACGAGAGATCTTAGGAGCAAAAATTAGAGTATAACAATGAGAATACTAGATATTTCAAAATTTCCGATACCGTAAATTCATAAAGTATCAAAAATTTCACAAAAATACTGTAAATTCTTACCTTATTCGCAAAAGTATAGTATGAAAAAAAAAAGACATTTTTACATTTATATCCTTCTATGAAAATTAAAAAATAGTATGAAATAATACTTTTTTTTGGGTATATCTCTTAGATGATTACATGCTATTGACATTCTACGAGTTATATAAGCTTATTGTCGTAGACTTTTTTGTTACAGGCTATTGAAATATTTAAAAGAACAATTTAATTTATTTCATGAGTTTATTTTTTTAACTTATGACATTTGCTTAAATTATTATATGCTAATTTATATAACTATTTAATAAACAATTTAATTTTGGATTAAAAGCATAGTATGAAAAAAAAAATAGACATTTTTACATTTATATCCTCCTATGAAATAATTAAAAAATAGTATGAAATAATATTTTTAAGTATAAAACAACTCAAATAATTTTAATGATAAATCATATTTTTTCTATTTAAAAATAAATATTATTTTTACAAAAAATAATTTTTCTAAATGAATGTCAATTTTATATATATATATATATATATATATATATATATATATATATATATATATATATATATATATATATATATATATATATATATATATATATATATATATATATATATATATATATATATATATATATATATATATATATATATATATATATATATATATATATATATATATATATATATATATATATATATATATATATATATATATATAAAATTGAAATACACTGACAATGTAAGAAAGTTTTACTCTTTCACTGAATCATCACCGTTAAATTATGGTAGATATTTGATTTAAAAAAAAAAATTATATTTAAAGTATTTTTTTATGAATTTAAAGTATTATATTTATAGTATTATTTATAGATTAACAATCTCCTTCTTTGATAAATTTTGACTAAAACAAATTAACAATTACAATTCAGATTGCAACAATGAAAAAAATACAACCATCAGCTCTAGTCCTCAGTTTTAAGAAGTTACTGAACATACCAACATGTCCTTCAGTATGATTGATGTCACAACATCATGGTCGACATCTTCTTCAACACAATCTGAATGAGCTTTATTGCAGCAGAAAACCTCAACGCCAAAGAAAAACACCCTCAGAAGAAAGGAGTAGAAAGTCTTGAAGTCATTTGATGTACACGAGGAAGAGGGTAACAGACTCCCCCTTAACACCAACATCATAAATCCAATAGATCGAACAAGTTCAAACACTAGATGGTGTACATGAGGACGAAGATGAATGACACTCCCCCTCAATCCAGGAACAAATATTCCTCACATGAAGCATAAGAGGAAACATAAGAGGCATAAGAGAATCATTAAGAACCAACCATACACCAAGCTCAACAATCCAGATGATGACTCAGAGGAGTAGGTTTTAACCTCAGGTAACTTAGAACACAAGACACAATTGTGTTCATAAATCAGATCACAAGACACAAAAGAAACATCAACTGAAGCAAGACTCAAAAGAAACATCAACTAAAGTAAGACTGAAGCAAGACTCAGACATGATATTGAGACGTCTTGTTAGACATCCTTGCAAAAAAACTTTAAGAACAGGCGCAATACCTAATTGGTGACCAATACCCTTCTCCCCCTTTTAGCCAAAACTTGACAGGGATATCCCCCATAAAACCATACTCAAAATGTACTCACCCAAACTCGAATAAAATCCATAAGAGTTTTGAAAAGAACCTATCACAAGATGATAGAAGAAACGAATTAACCTCTTTAAATAGCTGAGAAGTTCTTTAAGAATTAATGATCCTAAGCTATAACGATGGTCTTGGTAAAAAAGAATGTTATTTGAGGAAACTAACTGTACCAAAAGTAAATGTATACCGTCCATGTAACTTTTTAATGTCTTTATTGACTTTGAACAGGTTCTTCTGAACCTGATAATCCCAATAAATACACATGCAAAAACAAAGAAAAGCACATCTCATATTCTCTTCTGACTTCTTCTTGATCACACCGTCCAACTTGTTAATCTCACAAAAACCAAGTCCTGAATAATGTCCTGACATCCAGTCAGACATTTTCTAAAGAAACTATACTTCTTCAGTAAAAAATATATGATATTTCACCAATACACATGTTCTTTCACATGACCCTAAACATGTTTCTCTTAGTCTTAAATAGTGAAATATTCCAAGATGTTAAGACTTCATATGTAACATCTCCCATTCAGAAAACCTGGACAACCTCTAAAGTCCAACCAACTAACATGATGTTACAACATCATCTAGGACATTAACTTCACATCACAAAACCCAATCACTCTGGTTCTTGATAAAATATCCAAGGAATTCATCATACTTGGATTTATTTCTTTCAAGCTATACAAGAAGCACACGACTTCAAAAACTAGCACACACCAGAGAACAACAAAGAGAAATAAACTCTCATATACTTTTTGAATTATAGTGCTCAAATTACAGACTTGAATAGATACGTCAGGAACATACACAACTCCCATCAATATATTTACCACCAGTCACATGCACACATGGATCACAGTTTCTCTTAGAGATCTAAACACGTGATATGATTACCTCTTCTCAAGTGTAGAGCATACAGGTCATCAAAAACACTTGAATAAACTCTCACATACTCTCTGAAACAAAGATTTCATATTTCAGACTTGCACATACACATCTGATGGGTGTGTGACGTATAGCCTAAATATAGTACTGCAAGTGCACAGCCTATCGAAGTAATATATAAGATTATCGAACCACAGAGACCAATTGTCAATCTATCAACTCTATTGCTAAGGTGCTTATCTAAGGTGAACAAGAATATTGATGTGAGTGCAGTGCAACAAAGTAAATGAGCGAAGTAAATAACAGTTTAAAAGACAGGTTGGAATGTAAATCATGTAATCAGATATTGGTCCGGTCATGCGTAGATGAAACTACTTATGGGGCAGTATTTTCTATTGATAGCAAAGAATCAATTTAACGGGAACTTGTAGCTTTTGACTACTAAGAACCGAGTTTACTCTTTAAATTAAATTCCTTTATTGTCACATATAAAGGGTGCCTTCCGCGTTAAAGAGGTAAACCTATTTTTAAGAAATTGATGGTTTTGACTTAACAGAAAAGTAATTTTACTTGGAAAGATTAACTTAAAGAGACTTTTGGCTTTTGACCAAGAGTCAGATTTCAAACCTACAAACGCGTCCGAAAATAGTTTCAAAATCGTTTTCTAAAAAGGTAAATGATTCCTATTTAACCAATCAACGGCTTTCGCTCTTTTTGTTTGGTTAAATAATAATCAAGTCGTATCATTAGTTTGGACGGCTTTCGATCTTACCCAATAAACATTTAAACATAATTGACTTAAGTTAAAAGCAAAACATCCCCAGAGTATTTTCACTAGCATGATAATTGGAACACGACCATGATGACAATCATTACATCCAAACCTTTATAGTTTAGCCAGACATAATAAGTGCGAGTCTATAAAACGTGTAGACTATGGTAAGAACATTTAAAGTCTATAAAACGTGTAGACTATGGTAAGAGCATTTAGAGTCTATAAAACGTGTAGACTATGGTAAGAGCATTTAGAGTCTATAAAACGTGTAGACTATGGTAAGAGCATTTAGAGTCTATAAAACGTGTAGACTATGGTAAGAGAAATTATAAGTAAAGAAATGCAATAAATTAGAACCTTGCTCCAGTCGGAGACTTGAATCTGATACAAATCTGCGGAATGGTAAGGCTGGTATGATAAACTTCAACCAAAGTGCTCCAAGACTCGATTACAACTCAATCTACACCGCAATAACTCCCCGATGTGAAGAGATTATTACTTTATAGAAACTGATAGTATATGGCTTAAGATTGTACTAAGCTTGGATGAAACTAAAGAATGAAAATCGAAAACTATTTATAGAGGATCCTTGAGATGCGCAAAGACCAGCATGCCCCTTAACTTCTTTTGAGCGGGAAGCTTTTTGTGAAGGCCGCGGGCGCGGTAGCAGTGGCCGCGGGCGCGGTGGCTGGAACTGCCACATCATGGGAACGTGGCAGTTGATCTCTAGGTGAAAGTGGGCCACGTCATCGCGTTCCCTGTAGCCAGCGCGGCGCTGAACGCTATAAGTGCAGAATATCTTGAAAAACCCTAATTTCTTGGCGTTTTGGCTCGTTTCTTCACAGAAGGCTCTGAAATGACAAGAATCCCGAAAACAAAGGAAAAAGGAACATAATACGAGAAAATGATAATAAAAACTAAGGAAAACATGTGATATTTGAGTCAGAAACATAGTGCGATTTAGTGTGATCAAATCCTCCCACGCTTAGACCTTTGCTTGTCCTCAAGCAACAACTCTTAGAAGTAGATGAAAGAAAATTATGGTGTATACAGGTTTTGGGCAAAGAGGGCTTCTAAGTCCGAGTAAGGGTGTGTTGTCAGGCACTAACTATTTGAATCAAGGGTATCGTAATTACACTACTCGCAGAAATGCGGACATAAACCTCATAAGTATACAGATCGATCCTAATATCCTTACTATGATAAGACTTCTTTTTGTACGAGGTCCTTTTTCATTCAGGCGCAATCACATTAAGCCCGTTATCCGTACATACTCATGGTGTAGTGACCGGTTAGTGACTCTGATCTCAAGTGATGGGATTCTGGTACAAGAGTTGGTTTAACCCCTTTTTATTTTACCCATTTGCAGTTGCGGGGGATCGGACCGTAGTCCGCCCTACCAAGTCCAGCACCAGATACCTCTGGACCAACTACAACGGATGTGCCTTATATATATATATTTTTCTTTGTTTTTTTATTAGTGCTTACAACTTTCTTAAGTTGAGTAAACTTTGTGAGGATCACCCAACTCGTAGTCGTATTCATACTTTATTTTATAAACTTTTAAGGCAAAATAGAGATCATCCACTTATATTCATCGATCCCACACTTAGAGCATGCTTAGGCCGGAGCTGACTGCTAAGATAAACTACTTGAAGACCTATTTGTACGGTTTTATTCAAAATCATAGCATATTGGGAAGAAAGGATCTAATCTAAATGTTCAAAAAGGCTTACGGTGTAAAAACGATAACGAATTTTTCAAAAAAGGTGAGTGCCCAAGAAATAGACCCTATCTAGGACCTGTCTCATAGCCCAAATCCTTAAAAACAACCACAATTCTTTGAAAAAGAAAAAAAATTTGTAAGGCTAAAAAGTGGGGGAAATGAAAGGGTACACTACGCAGAAAGACTCGCCTATCACATGCATTTTATTAACTACGAATATAACATACCTAAAAGGAAAAAAATGCGGAAGGGAAATAAAAGCAGAAAAAACGGGAAATAAAAGCGATAAAATGAAAGCGATAAATGCTCCTCCCACACTTAAATCAGACATTGTCCTCAATGTTCCAAAATAAGGTAGGAGGAGGTACCTGAAAATGCTAGTGGGGGCCACTAGGACCTTCACCATTCTGGTTGGTACGACCGAACGGCGGCTACGGCTGTGACGGCGGCTCTCTCGGTCCAAAACAAGCTGCTCCATTCTCTCTGTCAAGGCGGCATTTTCCGCTTGTAGCTCTTGGGTCCTACCAATGAGGGTGCCTTGGGTTGCCTCCATCAATTGGAAGTGACGAGCGTATGTGGTCTGGTTTAGGTGCTGTTCTCTCTGGAAAGCCAGCTGACTTTCCATAATAGTGCGCAGAGAGCTAGCATTTTGCTCTTGGGATGCTTGCATGAAGGCCATGTTATCGGCCGCCTGTTGCTGCAAAGTAGCAAGGAGGGTGTCCCTCTGGGCCTCTCGGGCCATATGCTCACGCCACATGTCCTCAGTGACATGGAAACTAGGAGCTGTACCTGCATGTGGGTTAGACGTAGATGGTGTCGTGTGTGGTGGTGAAAAGTGGGGTGGTTCTTCCGTTTGGAAATCGTACTCATCATCAGTGTTGTTACCCTCATTTAAAGGTAGATTTGGGGGCAACGGACCAATAAAAGCAGGAGCGTTGAGATCGTAGGTCCAGTTACGCTCAAATCTAATATCAGTACGACGGGTGCAAGGAATAACAACACTGGGTACAGCAGCACCTCCAACCATGAGGAAGTAACCACCGTCCCTCCTCGTCTTGCATAAACGCATATCCCTTAAAAATTTAAGATTTGCAATACGAGGAGGAAGTGGCTCAAGGGTGGCAAGTTCTGTATCCAATCCTATGGCACGGGCAATTGTAGTAATCAGTCCACCAAAGGAAATCGGCCCACCTTTTCTTAAAACATGGTGCATGTGGGCAATCATAAATGGGACTGGATTAACTTTGGTGTCTGTGAGGCAGCTCTGCATGATAATTAATTCTTTAGCATTCACCTTGTTTGGGTTTTCCCGATCAAAGATGGTGGATGCTAAAAGAAATCTAAAAACACGAAGGGCAGGATTGTGGATGTGAGAAGCAAGTAGGCCATCAAAAGATGTTGCATTTTGTTTAGTAATCCTGGCCCAAAATGCTTCAAATGCCCAATCCGTATCTAAAGGTGCTTCACAAACGGCACCCTCCCCATAAGGCCATCCTAACATGGCAGCTAGACCGTCAGTGGAGTAGTCATATTCAACATTAAACATTCTAAATTTGACTCCACCTACGGTGCTAGCAGTGTTAGGAGAGACGTTATAAATTAAAGAACTCAAAAATTCGAACGTCAGCCTAGGGTAGGTTGGTGCTTGAGTAGCAAAAATATCATGCATGCCTATTTTGTCGAGAAGGAAAAATACACTATGGTATATACCTAATGAATATAGACAGTTTTCATCGATATACCTGGTAGAGTGTATTGGTGTTGTCAGCAATTTCTCAAGCCGCTTTTGTTGCCTTTCTCCGGGTTGGCCACCTCGCAAAATGTAGCCGTGATATTCCATAGGATCTTCTTGAGGATGAATATAAAGAGAAAGAATGGGATGGAGAAGTAGTGAAGGTGTGAGGAAGAAGTGTTATAGTGGGGGTATTTATAGGTAGTGAAGAAATATGGTGGTTGATGAATATTTATGAGGGGAATAAATGTAGTGGGGTAGGTATGGATAATAAAGGAAGTTATGGGGGGTTAAGAATGGAAGAAAATGGGATTGGAAGTGGAAAAAGAGGCAAAATGGGGGGAAAAACGAGCCACTAGCCGTTAGGTGACCGTTACGTCACCGCGGGCGCGGCAGGGCTCACCGCGGGCGCGGTCAGGGCAGGCCAAGTTGGGCCGATCTTGCTTCCTTTCCATTGGGCTTTTCCTTCCTTGCCATTAGCTTCAATTTTTGGAGGTGTACCTATTTTTCTTACGAACGTGCATATATGTATGTGAATACATATATACATGTATATTTATTTATTTTTATATTAAGATTTTCATTATGGTGACCAGAAAAACAAAAACATTAGTAAATGAAAGATATATATAGAGAAAAAACACATATGTATATATATATATATATATATATATATATATATATATATATATATATATATATATATATATATATATATATATATATATAGGTACGGACATCGGGTCACCAAAATAGTTATTAATAATGCAGGAAACAGATAATGCAAATAAAAATGAGTCTGAAAAGGAAATCAACATAATACTAATAATACTGGAACTAGGGATCTTGTGAATAACACAGATCTATTGCCAACCGGTAGGATGCTCTGCAGGAGTGTCTGGGCCACGCAGCTCAGTCAGCTGGCGTCGAATCTCTGCCACCTCGTGAGCTAATTCGTCTAACTCACCAGCAAAGGTAACATCGTTCACTTCCAACTGTAAATGAAGGTCAGCCACCTCATTGCGGAGAGTGGCTATCTCAGTGCGCATAGCAGTCAACAGAGTGCGAATATCAGGTTCCTGCAAGCTGAGGTTATTAGTAAGAACAGTAGTGTGTGTAACCTCGGGTCGGGATGTGTGATCTGGAGTAGAGTCCTCGGGAGCAGGAGTGTATTCAGGAGTAGTATCTTCGGAAGCAGGAGTGTATTCTGGAGTAGTATCTTCGGAAGCAGGAGTATATTCTGGAGTGTACTTTGATATCTCACCCCAACCTTCTACAGAATAGTTCCAATTAGCAGGGTTGGAAACACAAGTCATCTGAGGGCCTGGCATTGTGAAGGTGTAAACTGTCTTGTCATCGATGAGCAATCTGTACTGATATGGGTGGAAAAAGGCCCTCCTCATGAGCCCACGATCCATGCAAAAGTCTAAATCCAGGAAAGTATATCCACAATATGGGGCCAGCTGTGCTATCATACTGTCCAAACCCAAAGCAGAAGCTATCTGTGTCACATTCCCTCCGGAATGAATGAGCCCTACAGTGGATCGAGCAGTCTGCTCGAGGCTCTCTATCAGAAAACCTCCACTAGCTATAGGTCTGGACTGACTGGCACAGTATAGGAAAAGGATCTCCTCAGCGGTGACCAAGTGGTCACAGTAACTCCTCCCAAAGAAAGTGTGGCACAGAATCATCTCGAAGTATCGGAAAGCCGGGTTATGGATCTTCCGGGACAGCTGGGTAGAGGGGTCAAGGTTGGCTCTATCAGTAATGTCCTGCCAAAATTTATCAATATCTCTATCCATATAGTAACTCAATGGTAACTCAGTGATAGCGGTCGGTCCAGTTTGGAAACCAAGCAAATCCCCAAATTCTTTGATGGTCAGGGTATACTCGGTACCAAACAATCTGAAACTTAGGCATCCTCGCTCATCTCCTTCACCTGCCCGTGGGTTATAGTCCACAGAGCTAAGAAACTCCAGAGTAAGGTTCCTGTAAGTTTTGTGGACATCATCAGCATAATGATCCCAGCCAAGTTGGTTGCACAA
This sequence comes from Vicia faba, assembly GCA_948472305.1. Classification (NCBI taxonomy): domain Eukaryota; kingdom Viridiplantae; phylum Streptophyta; class Magnoliopsida; order Fabales; family Fabaceae; genus Vicia; species Vicia faba. The sequence continues at coordinate 926,557,074 of OX451741.1, read as the reverse complement.
ATACCTAATACTTGGCTCAATCCCGAGTGCCTCCATGCAGCTTTGATCGGGGTACCTAGTGGGTACCATAGGTCTAGCAGATAAGGTAGCAAATCGGGCTTTTTGTGCTTCATCCCTGAAAATCACAACCATACCATCGGGGTAATGCATCCTGAAAATATAAACACAAGAAATTAGTCCAGATAAAACATATATAAATTAATAAAATAAAATAAAATAAAATTAAGAATAAACCATGGGTTGCCTCCCATGCAGCGCTTGTTTAACGTCTTTAGCTTGACGATTAGATCTTACTTTATGTGGGTATTGGTGGGTCTATAAGAATATGACTAGAGTAGTCAACAGGCAAATCGCCTCCTTTGTATAGCTTCAGTCTTTGTCCATTTACCACAAATGGAGCGCATGAATTATTTTTGATTTCTACTGCTCCAGACTTTAGAACTTTTGACACTTCAAATGGACCTGTCCATCTTGAACGAAGCTTACCAGGAAAAAGTCGTAACCTTGAGTTAAATAGGAGAACAGGGTCACCAATGTTGAAATCTTTCTTGATGATCTTTTTATCATGCCACATCTTGGTTCTTTCCTTATATATGATGGCATTCTCATAGGCATTCAAGCGAAGCTCTTCCAGCTTGTGAATGTCCAGGATACGTTTTTCTCCGGCTTTTAGGTAATCTAGATTCAAGGATTTAATGGCCCAATAGGCTTTATGTTCTAGTTCGAAGGGTAAATGACAGGACTTTCCATAAACCAATTGATAAGGAGTTGTTCCAATAGGGGTTTTATAAGCCGTTCTATAAGCCCATAAGGCGTCTTTAAGTTTTCCAGACCAGTCTTTTCTGGATAATGATACGGTTTTCTCTAGGATCTGCTTAATCTCCCTATTCGACACTTCTACTTGGCCACTAGTTTGCGGGTGATATGGTGTTGCTACTCTATGTTTTACTCCGTATTTGCTTAGAAGCTTGTCAAATATCTTAGATATAAAATGCGATCCTCCATCACTTATGACTAACCTCGGGGTTCCAAACCTAGGAAAAATAATATTCTTAAACAGTTTGATAACTACCTTGGTATCGTTTGTGGGTGATGCAACAGCTTCTATCCACTTTGAGACATAATCGACAGCTACTAGGATATACTTGTTACCCATTGAGGAAGGAAAAGGTCCCATGAAATCTATACCCCAGACATCAAATATTTCCACTTCTTGGATGTTACTTAAAGGCATTTCATCACGTCTTGAGATTTTCCCAGTGCATTGGCATCGGTCACATTTTGTAATGTAAGTGTGGACATCGCGCCATACAATAGGCCAATAAAAACCTGCTTGAAATATTTTGGCGCATGTTTTAGATGTGCTTGCATGTCCACCATAAGGTGCAGCATGACAATGTTTAATGATGTTGCCTACTTCTTCTTCCGGCACACATCGTCTGAATATATTATCTATTCCTCTTTTGAATAGGAGGGGTTCATCCCAAAAGAAGTGTTTAACATCACTAAAAAACTTCTTCTTCTGTTGGTAGCTTAAGTCAGGGGGTATGATATCAGCGGCCAGATAATTCACAATATCTGCGTACCATGGTATGTTGTTCAAGGTCGAGATTTCCTCATAGGTCTCTTCTTCAATTGAGTTTATCCCAGCTATTAATCTTTCATAAGTAGAGTGATCGTCTATAGGTATAAGTTCAGGTTTAAGGTGTTCTAACCTAGAGAGATGATCAGCTACTAAGTTTTCAGCTCCTTTTTTATCCTTAATATCCAAGTCAAATTCTTGGAGTAAAAGAACCCATCTGAGCAATCTAGGCTTAGCATCTTTCTTACTTAACAAGTACCGGATTGCTGCATGATCTGTGTATACTATTATTTTTGCTCCCACCAAATAAGATCGAAATTTATCAATAGCAAAAACTACGGCTAGCAACTCCTTTTCCGTGGTTGTATAATTTAGCTGGGCAGCGTCTAGTGTTCTACTAGCATAGTAAATAGCATGCAGTTTCTTGTCTTTTCTTTGCCCTAGTACAGCTCCTACAGCGAAATCACTAGCATCGCACATGATTTCAAAGGGTTGTGTCCAATCAGGTGGTCTTATGATAGGTGCTGAAATAAGAGCTTGCTTTAAAACTTCAAAGGCCTCAAGACATTTTTGGTCGAATTCAAACTCGACATCCTTCATCAATAAGTTAGTTAAAGGTTTTGTTATTCCGGAAAAATTCTTGATGAAACGTCGGTAGAACCCGGCATGTCCTAGAAAACTTCTTACTTCCCTAACGGTCTTAGGTGGGTTTAGGTTTTCTATAACTTCTATCTTGGCCTTATCGACTTCTATACCTCTTTCAGAAATAATGTGTCCCAAGACTATCCCTTCATTTACCATAAAGTGGCACTTTTCCCAATTCAACACAAGGTTTACTTCCACACATCTTTTTAAGATTTTCTCTAAGTTTGAGAGGCAGTTTTTGAAATCAAACCCACACACTGAAAAATCGTCCATAAATACTTCCATAATTCCATCTAGGTAGTCTGCGAAAATTGACATCATACAACGTTGGAAAGTGGCAGGTGCATTACAGAGTCCAAAGGGCATTCGTCTATAAGCGAATGTTCCATAAGGGCACGTAAATGTGGTTTTTTCTTGGTCCTCTGGGTGAATAGGGATTTGGAAAAACCCCGAATACCCATCAAGATAGCAGAAGTATGAGTGTCTTGCTAGACGTTCAAGCATCTAATCTATAAATGGGAGAGGGAAATGGTCTTTTCTCGTTGCCTTATTCAACTTTATGTAATCTATACACATACGCCATCCTCCTTCTGTTCGTTTTGCCACATGCTCACCTTTCTCATTTTTCAGAACAGTGATACCTCCTTTCTTGGGTACCACATGGACTGGGCTTACCCATTCACTATCCGAAATTTGGTATATGATACCAGCTTCTAATAACTTAAGAACTTCTTTCTTGACTACATCACTCATGATATGGTTTATTCTTCTTTGATGTTCTCTTGAGGGTTTTGAATCTTCTTCTAGCATAATCCGATGCATGCATACGGATGGGCTTATACCTTTTAAATCTGAAATTTTATACCCTAAAGCTGAGGGATATCTTCGCAAGGTATCTAAGAGTTGATTTGTTTCTATTTGGTTTAGAGCGGTGCTAATTATAACAGGTTTATTCATCTCCTCATCCAAAAACTCATATCTTAGATTCTTGGGTAGTTCCTTAAGTTCTATAGTGGGTTTCTCAGTACGCGGCATAGGGTCAGGAGTAAGAGCTAAGCATTCGAAAAGGTTGTCGTCAATGTACGGTTCGATACTCTTAAATCCGTCATCCTCTAAAATAGGGGTTGATGGTAATTTGATTAAAGATTCGTTTAGTTCGAGCTCATTTACACATTCGTCAATGACGTCGATGGCATAACACGCATCTCCTATCACTGGTGCCATTAGAAATTTTGATAAAATGAACTCAATCTTTTCATCTCCTACCTCGAAAGTCAGTTTCCCTTTCTTAACATCTATTATAGCTCCGGCGGTCGATAGGAAGGGTCTTCCTAAGAGGATTGGGATGTCTTCATCTTCTTTAATATCCATTACGACGAAGTCGGTCGGAATGTACAACTGACCAATCTTGACAGGTATGTCTTCTAAAATACCCATGGGATATTTGACAGATCTATCAGCTAGTTGTAAGGACATCTTAGTAGGTTGAAGTTCTCCTAATTTTAACCTCTTACAGACGGCCAGAGGCATCAGACTTACGCTTGCTCCTAAGTCTAAAAATGCTTTGTCTATCATATGGTTACCTAGGATGCAAGGGATAGAAAAACTTCCAGGGTCTTTATCTTTCTTGGCGAGTTTATTTTCGGATATAGAATGACATTCTAAAGGCTTGGGATCATCGAGTCGCCGTTTATTGGTCAAAATATCTTTCAAGAACTTAGCATATGATGGTATCTGGGTTATAGCTTCAGTAAAAGGAATCTCTACATGGAGTTTCTCTATTACCTTAATAAACTTTTGGTACTGGTTTTCTACTTTGGTGTTTTTCAGCCTCTGTGGGAACGGAATGGGTGGTTTATAAGGTTGTTGAGTGTTATTCCCTACTTCTGGTTTTGATTGCTTTTCTGGTTTCTCTGGTTCCTCTACCTGGTCTTTAGGTGTAGCATCTTCCATAGGTTTTTCTGATGTGCTTAAGTTAGGATTTCTAGGCCCTTCATAAGCAGTTCCACTTCTTAAGGTGATATAATTTGCTTGGCCTTTTGGATTTGGTTGAGTTTGTCCAGGAAATTGTCCTCCAGGTGCAACTTGCACAGAGGTGTTTTGTGCTACTTGGGATATCTGAGTCTCAAGCATTTTGGTGTGGGTTATTATCTGGTCAAACTTGGTTGCCAGTTGAGTAACTAGTTCGTTCGTGTGAATGTGTTGGTTCATAAACTCCTTATTTTGCTGAGTTTGAGTCTGAATAAAGGTGTCTATGGTTTCTTTAAGGTTTGGTCTTGGGGGCACTATTTGCATAGGTTGGTTTTGTTTTTGCATTTGGAATCCTTGAGGTCTCGAAGGTCCGGGATTTTGGATAGGGTTATTGTTTTTGTAAGAGAAATTCGGGTGGTTCCTCCATCCAGGATTGTAGGTATTCGAGAAAGGGTTCCCTTGGGTATAGTTAACTTGGTCTGAGCTAGATTCGTTCAAAAGGTTACAGTCAACGGTTTGATGTCCTTGAGTTCCACAGAGTTCGCATTCCGAATGGATTGCTGCTACTGTGGTTGGGTTTTGAGACATGTTCTCGACTCTCAAAGCTAGGGCGTCCATCTTGGCATTAATCATGTCCATGCAACTTACCTCATGCTTTCCTCCATGGCTCTCCTTTTTCTCTACTGTCGCTCGTTCTAATCCCCACTGGGCGTGGTTTTGGGCCATGTCCTCTATTAGGGCACAAGCGTCAGGGTAAGGTTTGTTCATCAACGCTCCGCCAGCGGCAGCGTCTATGGACATCTTTGTGTTGTAATGGAGTCCATTATAGAAGGTATGTATGATTAACCATTGCTCCAGGCCATGGTGCGGACAAGCTCTTAAAAGTTCTTTATATCTCTCCCAAGCATCAAAAAGTGATTCGCCTTGGTTTTGGGTGAAACAAGTGATCAGGTTCCTAAGAACAGCGGTCTTGCTTGGTGGAAAATATCTCGCAAGAAAAGCTCTCCTAAGGTCTTCCCAAGTTGTTATTGAGTTAGTTGGAAGGGCGTCTAACCAGTCATGAGCTTTACCTCTAAGGGAAAAAGGAAACAGTCTTAAACGGATGGCTTCGGGTGTGGCTCCATTTGCCTTAAGGGTGTCAGCTAACTGGATAAATAATTTTAAATGTTGATTCGGGTTCTCGGTAGCGAGACCAGCAAATTGGTTTTGTTGTACTAATTGTAATAATGAGGGCTTTAGTTCAAAGTTGTTGGTAGTTATAGCAGGGTTTACTATACTAGAACTAGGTTCCTCGTTAGATGGTTGGGCGAATTCCTTGAGCGGTCTTTGGTTACGATCTTCTGCCATAGCTCTTCTTATCTTGCGAATAAAAAGACGGGCACGAGCGTAACGTTCAGGTTCTACTAAAGGATCTATTAGGTTGCCGGTGCTACGATTTCTACGCATCTACCGGCTAGAATAGCCTTAGTCTAAACGGGATAACAATAGGGTACGAAATTTGACGAAGTTGGTCCCCGGCAACGGCGCCAAAAACTTGATGGGTGTGTGACGTATAGCCTAAATATAGTACTGCAAGTGCACAGCCTATCGAAGTAATATATAAGATTATCGAACCACAGAGACCAATTGTCAATCTATCAACTCTATTGCTAAGGTGCTTATCTAAGGCGAACAAGAATATTGATGTGAGTGCAGTGCAACAAAGTAAATGAGCGAAGTAAATAACAGTTTAAAAGACAGGTTGGAATGTAAATCATGTAATCAGATATTGGTCCGGTCATGCGTAGATGAAACTACTTATGGGGCAGTATTTTCTATTGATAGCAAAGAATCAATTTAACGGGAACTTGTAGCTTTTGACTACTAAGAACCGAGTTTACTCTTTAAATTAAATTCCTTTATTGTCACATATAAAGGGTGCCTTCCGCGTTAAAGAGGTAAACCTATTTTTAAGAAATTGATGGTTTTGACTTAACAGAAAAATAATTTTACTTGGAAAGATTAACTTAAAGATACTTTTGGCTTTTGACCAAGAGTCAGATTTCAAACCTACAAACGCGTCCGAAAATAGTTTCAAAATCGTTTTCTAAAAAGGTCAATGATTCCTATTTAACCAATCAACGGCTTTCGCTCTTTTTGTTTGGTTAAATAATAATCAAGTCGTATCATTAGTTTGGACGGCTTTCAATCTTACCCAATAAACATTTAAACATAATTGACTTAAGTTAAAAGCAAAACATCCCCAGAGTATTTTCACTAGCATGATAATTGGAACACGACCATGATGACAATCATTACATCCAAACCTTTATAGTTTAGCCAGACATAATAAGTGCGAGTCTATAAAACGTGTAGACTATGGTAAGAGCATTTAAAGTCTATAAAACGTGTAGACTATGGTAAGAGCATTTAGAGTCTATAAAACGTGTAGACTATGGTAAGAGCATTTAGAGTCTATAAAACGTGTAGACTATGGTAAGAGCATTTAGAGTCTATAAAACGTGTAGACTATGGTAAGAGCAATTATAAGTAAAGAAATGCAATAAATTAGAACCTTGCTCCAGTCAGAGACTTGAATCTGATACAAATCTGCGGAATGGTAAGGCTGGTATGATAAACTTCAACCAAAGTGCTCCAAGACTCGATTACAACTCAATCTACACCGCAATAACTCCCCGATGTGAAGAGATTATTACTTTACAGAAACTGATAGTATATGGCTTAAGATTGTACTAAGCTTGGATGAAACTAAAGAATGAAAATCGAAAACTATTTATAGAGGATCCTTGAGATGCGCAAAGACCAGCATGCCCCTCAACTTCTTTTGAGCGGGAAGCTTTTTGTGAAGGCCGCGGGCGCGGTAGCAGTGGCCGCGGGCGCGGTGGCTGGAACTGCCACATCATGGGAACGTGGCAGTTGATCTCTGGGTGAAAGTGGGCCACGTCATCGCGTTCCCTGTAGCCAGCGCGGCGCTGAACGCTATAAGTGCAGAATATCTTGAAAAACCCTAATTTCTTGGCGTTTTGGCTCGTTTCTTCACAGAAGGCTCTGAAATGACAAGAATCCTGAAAACAAAGGAAAAAGGAACATAATACGAGAAAATGATAATAAAAACTAAGGAAAACATGTGATATTTGAGTCAGAAACATAGTGCGATTTAGTGTGATCAACATCTAACAAATACTTAACTCTCGTAAAAGTATTTGTCATCGGTTAAATGCTCAACATCATCAGGGGAAAATTTGCTCAAGCTCCTTACTTCACAATTCCCTCTGAAAAATACAGACATCAGATAATACTACCTTCTCACACTATGCAAAACATTTGGTCTGGCATCCTTCTTCTTCACACCACTTAGCATAAGTGGATTCTTCATCGTGCCAATCAGACATGACTGATATATAACCCACATACCAGATCAAGAAGCACCTGGAAATATATTCTCATATACTTTCTGCATCAACACATCAGACAAATACACAACTCCTTGGATGTCTTTTCCATTACAACAAAACAAGAGTTCTATATTCTCATAGACTTGACAATAATATCAAGTTTGTGGAAACAACCTACATTCTATTTAAGAGAAACACCAACCATACATATTGAGAAAATAAAAGTCCCAACACAAAGATATTAAGACATTATATCTAACATTTCCTCAAAGTCTTCCAACTTTAGAACAACAAAAACTCCCCATATTTCCAATAAAAAATTGTCCCCTTACAGTAAGATAGACATATGCAAGCTTCCATAAATCTGGCTCCTTTGACCAGAAGTATCGTTAGAACTTGACCTTCATTCATGAAGAATATGATGCCTTTAACAATTCTCTACTAGAGAATAGAGCTCAGCTTCTGCACTCCTATATACTTTGATCAAAAATAGACTGACCCAAGGAGTAGATAATATGTTGATTATACCTTGACCAACACACTTATCTAAGATATGTCTTTAGGGAAAAATATTCTTAGACACACAACCAAGATGCCTCCTCTTCGAGTTCAGAAGAAGGTTCATAACATATGTGATCAACACACATTTGTTTATCACCCAAAGCATCTACAATGCCATTCCTTTAGCCAACAGAAATCTTCATAGCTTGCTGATGTGATGTTCTAACATCTGGTAGGACATCATTCCAAGGGACACATTAAGAGATCCTTTATCAAAGACGGGAGAATGGCCTTTTAGGGTTGAAAGCAAAAATAAATTTCTTCTTACTTTCTTCAGATCTCTGTTCAGCAAACTCACTTAAAAGAGCCTTTATGAGTGGACTTGAGATGAACCACAAGTATCTTTGGCAACTTTAGAAGGTTAGTTGGAACTATCCTCCAAGTATCACTACAATAAGGATACACCATCAGAGAGGAACATATCACAAAGCTCTTCCTTATTGTATTGAAAGGGAAAACCTCCCTACGGCCTTACCACAAGATACTTCAGAAACCAACATGAGTTTTCCATCAGAGGCAACAGAACAAACAAAAACTCCTTAATAACTTTCAGACACTGCTCAATCACCCTTGCACACAAGCGCCACAATCCAGGTGCCAATAGAACAACATAGGTTTGAAAATAAATCAAGCCCAACATAGTAGCTCACCACCAAAGCTACAAACAACCCTTTGTTCCTTCAAGTCCATGAACCAGAAAGTATCTTCCCCAGGTCTTACCCAGAGCAGAACAAGATACATGCTCTGATACTAATTGAAATTCTGGTATACATATTAAAAATGTCCTAACACATGTTGAGATGTCGATCTCTTCAAAATAACACATGGACAAAGTACTATTAACTGATACAAAACTTATCAGTCCAGAGTCGTAACAGATGTTCCAACATCTTATACAACATATTAATCAATCAAGAAAAAAACTGAACAATGTAGATGATAAAAACACAAAGATCTGATGACCCAGTTCTGTGTACAACAACACCTATTCTAGGGGCTACCAAGCAAGGAAGAAAGTCCACTATCAGCAGTATTAGTTCAAAGCTAAACTCCCTTGTTTACAACTTCCCATCTAATCCCTACAGAATGACACCTTTACTTAGGTCCTCCCTAAATATGAGAAATTGCCATCTCACTTCCTAAATCACCTCAGTGATATCTAACAACCATAAAGTTTAGCCAAGACTCTCGACTAACCAACACAATTGGATTTGCTTCAAAGCTTAATCCAAGAACAATATACATTCTATGCTTAAAAGCCTAAGAATGAACAACAAAACCTTACAACTCAAGGAACATTCCAACTCTTCTATCAACATGATATTAGAGAGGCTGACACATACCAACTCTCATAGAGAGTGGCTTACAGACTCAACCCTAATAATCGAAACTTTGCATCTTCAGATGATACCTTTTTCTAGGTAAATAACCTTCTATTTATAACACTTTCCCAACTGGATTTGGGTTTAAAATCACAGTATATCTGCTGCTACAAATCTGCACAAACTTCTGCATAAAGATAGGTCTTCAATCATGACTTTCCTAATTTATCTCCATAATTAGAAAGCCGATATTTTTTTTATTTCAGCTTGAATCTTCTAGACCTATAAATCAACGCCATATAGGATAACATAATATCCCCAGAATATTTTGCATCTGTTAAATTTTAAACTGATCCAACAGCCCAACCCAAACCATACAAGATGTTGAATGATTATTGTTGTACCCCAAAATTTGCCCTCCCATTTTTCATAGAAGACACAACCCTAGGGTTTCTCGGATATTCAAGTTGGTTCAGAAATCGACCAGTCATATTCTCTTCTGTGGCAGTAAACCAACAATTAGGGTTTTTCTTGCAATCCTCAAAAGAAAATGATCTCTCAAAAATTCAATTGGTTTTCACAGGTCTTCATGCTTCCTCAAGTTTACTGAAAAGTTTAATGTTTGTTCTCATAGCATGATTTATTTGGGACAAGAGATGGAGGTTAAGACTGTCATTTGGGACGATCATGATTTTGATCCAGATTGACCAGATGATTTACGTCCTTAAAAATTTTGTTTGGTTAGGAAATGGAATATACAGTGCATGTTTGTTTGAAATGAAATTACAAAATTATTGGGATTACTTGGAATTTAAGTTACCAGAATGGAGCATTTTGTTTCAAATATCTTGATTGGGAATTTCAAAAATCAATTAGGATGCGAAGAGAAATTTCAAGTTGTTGTTGATAAAAGATTTCAAGTGACACCAGAACATTTCATAAGATTTTCTCCAATTTCAAACGTTGTTACAAAACAATTTATTCTTTTAAATACTCTATGTTTTATAACTTATTGTATTTAAAGATGAATTAGTACAACTATTGGATACAATACAAGAATGATTTCTCTAAATTACAAAGAAAATCCAAATGTTTGATTGGCCTAGGAGAATTAATCTATGCCTAAGTTTGTCTGAAGATTGAAGTCATATCAATTTCCTTTGCTTATCTCCAAGACTTCCTTGCTTGCCACAGAGTTCTTGCCCTCCTTGCTTTGTCATATCCAATTGTGCTCACATGAAAACAAAAGAAAGAAACATGGTTAGTGCAAATTATTTGGGCATGAACATAATTTTTTCCAAAAAAGGGCATTCATCATTAAGGTTTGCAATGTGGAATCAGAGTGCTATTTAATTCATCACAAGTTATTTCCTCTATTTGCAAATCACAAGAAGGTTATCCTTCTTGGTTAACAAAAAGAAGGAAAAGAAATGCACAAACTGTCCAAACAAAATGCACAAATTGTCCAAACAAAATGTGCAAACTGGACCAAACAAAATGCGCAAACTAAATCAAACAGAATGCCCAAACATCATCACAAACAGCAGCCTCACGATCCCAACAAACAGCTTTGTCAAAACAACAAACAACATTAACAAAAAAACAACAACAACATCAACAAAAGCTAAAGCAGGCAGCAGTGCATCAATATGGCAAAATAAATAGCTAAGTCAAATAGCAAAACTTGCTCAAGAAGCAATATATCATCATTTTCCATGCAAACCTTTCAGAATTGGAAAAAAGGCAAAAGAGCAATTTGCTTTCTTATTGTCATTGAGAGAGAAGAGAGGAAAGAAGTCACCTAGGTTATTGGAATGCACAGCCTTGCTGCCCTGCCTGTCACAAGTTGCATAGGATGTGCTAAAAAACAAAACTGCAACAAAAAAGCCATAAGGACAATATACTAAAATATTCAATTTTTTGGTTTCCCACCATTTTGAATATGGATAACAAAAGCAGGGTCAATATAACAGGAAGGAAGGCAATAGAAAGAAAACACAAGTCTCAAATTGATAAACCAGTAGCCATCCTCAAATATAAAAACCTGTCAAACCTCAAAACTCAAAAACACAAGTCTCAAGCTGAAAAGATAGTAACAAGCTTCAAACGAAAAATAATAACCAAAACATCCCAAACCTGATCCAAAACCAAAACACAGTCAACTATCACCAAACCAAAAACCTGTAACCAAGCCAAAGATCTCAAACAAAACCCCAAAAAAACTCAAAACCTGTTAAATCCTCAAAAAGATCCAAAACACAAGCCTCAAGCCAAGTTAACAAAAACCAGTATCCAACTCTAAAAAAAACCAGCAAAAGATCTCAAACTGCCAACCATCAAACCAAAGAAACTGAACCAAACCTCAAAACTCCAAACCTGTGCCCAACTTCACGAACTCGAAAACAAACTGTTAATCATCAGACCAAAAGCCAAGAACAAGTCTAAAACAACCAAAACCAGAGCCAAGCCTAAAAAAAAAACCAGAAAACATCATCAAATCAAAACCATCATTAAGCTTCACAAACTCAAAAAAACAGAAAACATTAACAAACCTGAACCAAAAATTCTAAACACAGTAGCCAACAAAGATAACCAACATCATCATCATTCAATAAAGAAAAACAGAAGAGGTTACCAATGAGTCAGAAAAGCAACGCGATCATCCTCATCTCTTCACCTCGTGCAATTTCCGCCACCATTGGAACACCATCCTTGCTCTCGCCTTTCCCTCTCTATTTCACAGGAAATCATAGGAAATTTGTAAAACTTCAATAGGTATGGTTTCCCCCTCTTTCCCAAATCTTCCATAAGCATGTATTTTTATGCATTTCAATAGATAATAAGCTTAATTAACAGAAGAAAAAAGACATGACAAGATAAAAATAATCAACGAAATTTGTAAAATTTGGAAAGAACAGAATCTCACCCTTTTTCAAAGAAAGTCGCTAGAACTCGATTAGGGAGGCAAGGCGGTTGCGTTCCGGTAACGGAGAGTTTAGAGGAGGTCAAGGACGAATCAATTTCGTTTCTTTTAGGTTTAGATCCGAAACTAGGGCTTCAAAGAGATACAAATCACGGTGAGATAAAGGTAGCATGTTAATGGAGAGAGCGATTCTGTCCGCGAAAGGAAACAGGGACGAGTAGTGAGATAGTTTAGAGGTTTCAGCAAGATGAACAAAAATGGAAAAGGTGTACGAAGATGAGAGCGGCGCCGCGTGAATGAGAGAATTTACCAAAACCCTAATTTCGTTTGTCCCCCTTAATCAACAACTAAGTGCAGTTTAAGAAGTTTGGGCTGGTTTGTTTGTTAATCCTTAAGCCCACCTGCTTTGCTGGATTCACCCCCCTTGGCTTATTTTTTGTTATAGCAAGAATAGTATTTAACCTCTTTGGGCCTCTTCTCTAACCACCTTAAGCCCATACGTTTTTTAATTGGTTTTCTTCTTGTTTTCTTTTTTGTTATACAAAATATTAAATAGACTTAAAATATTTTTTTATTTATTAATTTAGGTTTTTGTATTTAATTTTTATCATTTTCTTTTTTGTTAATATATTTTTGTTTTAGATTTAATTGACTTAATAAAACATCAAAAAATTGATTTAGTTTGTTTTCTTTCTTTAGATTTTATTTAAGTTATTGAAATAGAAAAATAAAGATATAATTTAATCAATTATTTTTATTTTTAGAATAGGTTTTACTTTTGTCTTTTCAAGTAAATACTTAACATTTCATCTCCATATTTTGTTGATTTTATTTTCATGGATTACTCATAGCTTTAATTAAATCGCACAAAATTCGATTTGGTTGTATTGCTTGTTATTCAGACCTTTCTATCACATTTGATTCATCCCCATTTGTAAAAATTGTACCCCCATTCCCGAATATTTTGTAATAGCGTAGAATTTCAATTCCCGCAATTTACTGTTTTCCATATACTGTATAGTAATTAGGCGTGTATGACAAGATTCAAAAATCAATCGCTAGATGGCCTAATCAAATAATAAAATAACTTGAAACCAACAAACTTTTTCACACGCGCACCTCTAGGGTAACCTCACTCGTTGCCTCGGAAATACAATCATGTCCCTCAAATATGGGACGCTCTAGCAACGACCCTTCGATAAAAAAGATCGTAGTCCCTCGATAACCCTCGATGTTGCCTTCGATAAAACGATCTCGTCCCTTACAAAATTGCTAAAGCGTCTCCTAAGTTAATTTCGATGATTGTAAAATTGATCCGCGCCTTTCCCTTTACATCCAACGATGGGGCTTCTTACCAAATCAATGGTAAGATAGCACCATTAAAAGGAAGAAGAAAAGAACAATTTAAGACCTTTCGAGTAGATAGATTCACTCTTAGTTACTCGCTTGCTCACGATAAAAACTTTTCACACCTACACTTTCATTTCAAAACATTTTCAAAAAGATAAAATGTTTTGTATATGTTCTTATAGAGACGAGAACCATTGCAAAACATCTTTTCAAAACACTTTCCATGACACGATTCACAAACACATCTTTGAACCACTTTTCGAAACAAAACTTTGTACGCGTTCTTATAGAGACGAGAACCATTACAAAGAGATTTTTAAAAATACTTTCAAAGCCCACACCACAAACACACTGTCAAATGAAAGCAAGTGATCTAAACGAGTAACTAAGAGCCCATGGAAAACCATGGATGAAAAGGGTGCTAACACCTTCCCTTTTCATAATCTACCCCTCGAACCCGAGAAATAATCTCGAAAGGTCTTTCCTGTGCTTTTTTACCTTTCCTTTTGGATAAAAGAAAAGTCGGTGGCGACTCTTGCTATCCGCACAAATGCGATAGAAACGTAAAACATCAAGTCAGTTCTCCCACCGTATCACAGAACTGGCGATTCTGCTGGGGAAAAAATAAAAAGTGGGGTTACCTTAGAGATATATCACTTTTACTCGCTTTCATTATTTGATTTGTGTGCTTTATATTCAGTTCTTTGTATTGGGCTTGCTTTGATCCTAACCTGGATCTGGGAAATACCTTTTAGGTAAGTAGCAATAAACTGTGAGGGAACTGTACGGCATAGACCGATACAGTTGAAGCAGTAGCTACATTGGTGTGGCACTTTGGTTGGTACCAGTATCCCTTGTGTTGAATCGAGGAGAATACGGGTCCGCCGCTTGGTGCCATGAAACACCAACTGACCTTAGAACCCTAATTGAACAAACTTGGCCATTAGGACGTAGTGAGGTAGCCAGTTTCGGTCTAGAGCTAAAAATTGGTTGACACTCGATACTACACTCATTGAGGCTAGAATTTTGGGATATCTCAGCCGCAAGAAAAGATTGTTATGTTGAGACAATGCCTAAGAGAAAGGTCGGTGATATTGAGATCCTTTAGAACCCGATCACTATTTCTAGGACAGGTTGATCCAACTAAAGCTTCAAGAGGGTACTTACCTACAAAACTCATGCAAGCCTAAAACATAGGGATCTGTTTGTTGTGTGTGTATATGTTTGCTTGTACATAAACATCATAAACATCATCAACATCATATGCATGCTCACTAACCATTTCAAGGATTTAGAAATTTATCTTTTTTTTTTGTTTTGTAGGATATGAATTCTCTCCGAAGAAACACCATCCGAATTAGCTTTGTAAAAGCACATCCTCAACTTCAAGATATAGCTTCAAGAGTGCCTGGGGATTCTCCTTTTACCAAGAAGTATGGTCGACTCCTCAGTTTGGCTACATCCAACTTCCAAGAAGAGATGATGTGTGTACTATTCCAATTCTTTGATCCCGTACATCATTGTTTCACTTTTCCGAACTATCACTTGGTACCTACATTGGAAGAGTTCTATCTACTCTTAGGGATGCCTGTGCTTAATCAGATACCGTTCACCGGTCTAGAAGGGATTCCAAAACCTGAAGTCATCACTGAAGCTTTACATGTGAAGAGGGCCGACGTCATAGACAATTGGGAGACAAGAAGTGGGGTTAAAGGTTTTCTAGCTAAGTTTCTATTTGAAAAAGCTCGTTCATTCTGGGATGACATGGATTTCCAAGCTTTCGAAAACGTGCTAGCTCTCCTCATTTATGGTTTGGTTCTGTTTCCTAATTCAGACCAATTCATAGACGTTAATGCCATCAAAGTATTTCTCTCTCGCAACCCTATACCCACCTTTCTAGGAGACACCTTGCATTGCCTTCATACCCGTACCATGAAGAAAAGAGGCACCCTTTTATGTTGTATCCCCCTACTCTCTAAGTGGTTCACTTCACACCTGCCTCAGTCAACATTGAAGAACGAGCAAAGATTGACTTGGTCTCAAAGGATGATGTCTCTCACCCACTCTGATATCCGTTGGTGCTCAAGATCTTTGGAAGATATCTCTATTATTGACCGCTGTGGTGAGTTCCCTAATGTACCTATGCTAGGTATTAGAGGAGGTATCACCTACAACCCGTGTTTAGATCTTCGGCAATTTGGGTATGCTCGAAGAGACGGCCCTCATGAGATGCTCGTCCAGGGTCTGGTTTTAGACTACGACAAAGAAGACCAAGGTTACCGCTAGAGGTTTACACGTGTTTGGGGAATGGTGAACAAAGTGGACAGTAGGACTCTGGGACATAAAAAATCTATCCCTCTCGAGCCTTACCTTAAGTGGGTACGGGCTCGTGCTCAGAATCTCTTGATGCCTTACCCTTCCATCCTTCCTGTCATCATTGAGCCTGTTATTGAAGGAGACGTCCCATACACCGTTCTTCATCCTGACATGCCTACCTCTCTCGAAGACCTGCAGAAAGCTTGGATTCAGTTGAAGGAAGAACGAGACACCTTTGAAACCTAGTATTACGCCAGTGAGAAGAAGGTTCTAGAGCTCACCAAACTACTTTATGAAGAGAAGAATCTGAATACCTACATTGCTCCAAAGAGATGCGTTCGGTCTTCTTGTCTTGAGAATTTTTGCTGTATTTTGTTTCTTTCTTTGTAAGCCCAAGGAGGCCTGATGTATTCAAACTTGGTTTTATTTAATATGACGTGTGTTTTTTTTGGTTTGGACAAATTTAAATCTTCTAAATTTCCTTGAAATCATTTGCATATTGCATCTTCATTTATCATAACATCATACAGGTTTCTCATAACTGGCCGCCTTATCCTTCTACTCTTTATTTCAGTGAGATGGATGTTGAACAGGTTGTGAAAGATCTTCAGGCGCAGAATTCCCAGTTTCAACAAATGCTCATGGCTCTGACAAAAGGGCAAGAGGAGTTGAAGACTCTGCTAGCCAAAGAGAAGAAAAAGAAAACGAAGAAACCAACCGGGGTTGTGATTATGGGAAGAAGGTTTAAAGGACAGACCAGGCGAACCTTGGACTTTGCAACATCATCGGGTGAAGGAGATAACCGAGGGGCCGAGACCCAGGAAGTGAACGATGACCCAGTATTCGAAGGAGAGGAAGAGCCTGATTACTCTGAGGAGCAATATCCTCCTGCTGATGATAAATACAAACAACTAGAGGATCGTTTGAACGCCATGGAGATTCAGAGAGTGCCCGATTTGGATTTTGAATAATTAGGACTCATCTCAGGGGTTGTCATCCAACAGAAATTCAAGGTCCCAACCTTCGCCAAGTATGATGGTATCTCTTGGCCAAAGCTAAATCTGAGGTCATATGTCAGAAAGATTCAGCCCCACACGTCTGACAAAAATCTGTGGGTGCATTTCTTCCAGGAGAGCTTATTGGGGACTCAGTTGGATTGGTTCTACCAATTAGAAGGGTCCAATGTCTGTATTTGGGAAGAATTGGCTGCCGCTTTCTACAAATAGTATCAGTACAATGATAATTTGGCCCCGACTAGGAAACAGTTACAGAGTATGTCTATGGGAACAAATGAGGGTTTCAAAACTTACGCTCAAAAATGGAGGGATCTCGCAGGCAGAGTTCAACCCCCTGTATCCGACATAGAATTAATGGATATGTTCCTTGGCACCTTGTCAGGACCATTTTTCAATCACCTGATTAGGAGTTCTTCATCTGGGTTTACCAAATTAATTATGAATGGTGAGCGGGTCGAAGCCGGTATAAAAAGAGGAAAAATTCAAAGAGATGCATCCTCAAGTTTGGTGAAGAAACCTTTTGTTGGGAAGAAGGAGGTCAGTGCTGCGTATGATCATAGGAATCAAAACAAAACCGACCGTCGTCCGGCAGTAGGGGCTGTTATGATCTCTAATACTGCACCAAATCAGCAACAAAATTATTAGCGCAAACCAGAAGCGCCCATGAGACGATTTACCCGGATTAACATGACCATGTCTCAAGTGTTGCCACACCTTCTAAGGACCAATCTGGCCATTTTAAAGGAAGCTCCCAAGAATCCTAATACTGCTTCTCCTTGCTACAACCCGAACGCCCGATGTGCCTATCATTCTGGAAGCCCAGGGCACGATACAAATGACTGTTGGGCCTTAAATAATAAGGTGCAAGACCTTATCGATGCGAAGGAGCTTGAATTTGAGTCCCCAGAAACGCCTAATGTAATAACGGCACCAATGCCCAGACATGGCCAAGGTATCAACGCCATTGATGATGATCGTTTTGTTTCCTCCGTGAATGACTTGGTTACTCCTCTGCTGACCATTAAACAAAATCTACTGCAAGCCGGCTTGTTCCCAGGTTGTGATGAAAATTGCCACCTTTGTAAATCTCTGCCGAACGGTTGTTTGTTACTAAAGATAGGCGTCCAACGCCTGATGACTAGTAAAGAAATCCTTTTCGAAAAGTTACCCCTTATTAAGAGTTCTTATCAAGATGTTTCGATAATCACCATTTTAGACAATCCTCCCAGGGTCTTCACCAAAAGATCCGTCAGGATTACACCTGCTCCCAGAACTGCACCTTTGATCATCACCATGCCAAGACCAATACCATACTTCTCAAATAAAGCTATTCCCTGGAGTTATAAGGCTGACATTTACTACTACGGCGTCAAGAAAGATCAGTTGGCTATCACAAATGAAGTTGCGAGAGATATTGATACTGATATCGGTAACATCACTGGAAGCAGCAAAATAACAAGAAGTGGAAGAATCTTCTCACCTGAGATTTCTCCAACGACTGTTGCTACTCCTGTGATCATCACTACTGCCGCTCCTAACAACACCACCAGAGATACTCCCGCTGTTGTCCCTACTGCCGATACCAGGGGCAAAGAGGCTTTGGTTGAGCCTGTCCAAGCAAGAGAACATCCTGAAGTCATCGTTGAAGCTTCTAGAAAATAAATAGAAGAAATCCTGAAGATAATAAAAAAAAGTGACTACAACATTGTAGAACAATTGGGGCAGACCCCCTCGAAGATATCATTGTTGTCCTTAGTTTTGTGCTCTGAAACTCACGCCAAAACCTTGGTAAAGTTTCTTAAGACCGCTCACGTTCCCCATAAGACCTCTATCGACCAATTTGAAGACTGTGTGGCCAGTCTAACTGCTGATAACGGATTGGGCTTTTCTGATGCTGATTTAACCTCTAAGGGAAAGAAGCACAACGATGCCTTGCATATTTCCATTGAATGCAGGGGCACCACACTTGCCCATGTTTTGGTGGATACCGGTTCATCATTGAATGTCTTGCCCAAAAATGCCCTTGACCGACTGGATTGTGAGGGGCTCGTCTTGAAACCTAGCAACATCATAGTAAGGGCCTTTGATGGTTCCAAGAGGACAGTGCACGGAGAAGTTAATATCCCCATAAAAGTTGGGTCTCAGAACTTTGACTCAATTTTCTATGTGATGGACATCCGCCCTTTGTACTCTTGTCTGTTGGGTCGACCTTGGATCCATGGAGCTGGTGCAGTCACTTCCACCCTACACCAAATGCTAAAAATACCCGATCAGAGGGAAGATTGTTACAGTTCACGGAGAAGAGGAATACATGGTTAGCCATTTGAACTCTTTCAGGTATGTTGAAATGGATGGTGAATTCATAGAGACTCCCTGTCAGAACTTTGAGGAGGTTCCAACAACGGTCGCAGCAACCAAGTCTACTCCAAACGTCCTGGAGATTACCAGACCTCCGCTAAAAATGGCTTCATTGAAAGACGCTCGAGCAGTAGTTGCTGGGGTCAGCTTCCGGATATTCCCTACAAGTCCGACAAATTTGGGTTGGGGTTCACTTCAGAGGCTCAGAAGACTGTCAGACGTTCTCGCACAGGGGGACCACCTCTGCGTATTAGCAATCAAGGAGTCAACGCCTTAGAAGATAGTGATGGTAGCTGTGACATGGATGAATGGATTTTTCCAACTATCAGAGGAGGGCTTAATAATTGGGAGGCGAAGGATTTCATTACTATTACTTTTATTCAAGAGTAATTGTCTTTTAATATTTCCAGGCTTGTAATATTTAAACAATTCAGACTCTTTTTAAACCTTGTGTCTTACCCGAGGCACAATGGTC
This sequence comes from Vicia faba, assembly GCA_948472305.1. Taxonomy (NCBI): domain Eukaryota; kingdom Viridiplantae; phylum Streptophyta; class Magnoliopsida; order Fabales; family Fabaceae; genus Vicia; species Vicia faba. Next base: position 926,537,160 of record OX451741.1, on the reverse strand, counting down.
CATCTGTAAGGGTTGTCACTTCATTCTCATATGTCATTAATGAATCATGGACGTTTTTTACATCATATTTTGTTTTCTTTGTCTTTTCTTTCTTGCATTTTATTTCTTTCAAAGGTGGTTGTGCTCTTACACACACTCACATATTGAAAATGCAGATCTATGTCCACTCAGGATCCCAGGAGTAACAGTTCTGCTATGGCCGATTGTGACTTTGAAAATCCGATCTACCAAGCCTACGACGAGGGTGAGGAAGATTATGAAGTGCCAGGAGAGTTGGCCAGGTTGTTGCAACAAGAAGACATAACTATTCAGCCTCATGAGGAACTGTTGGATACAATCAACTTGGGTACCGAGGAAGATAAAAAGGAAATCAAGGTGGGCGCCAATCTAGAGCCGAGCGTCAAGGAACGTCTGATTCAACTGTTGCACGATTATGTTGAGATCTTCGCCTGGTCATACGAAGACATGCCAGGACTGGATGCAGACATTGTGGTACATCGTCTACCTACAAAGGAAGACTGTCCCCTAGTAAAATAGAAGGTTCGTTGTATGAGACCCGATATGTCTGAAAAGATCAAAACAGAAGTTATGAAGCAGTTCAATGCTGGATTTTTGGCTGTCACCTCTTATCCCCAATGGGTGGCCAATGTTGTCCCTATACCCAAGAAAGATGGTAAAGTGCGGATGTGTATGGACTACAGAGACTTAAACAGGGCCATCCCTAAAGATGATTTTCCACTTCCACACATTGACATCCTGGTTGATAATACAGCCCATCAAAAAGTATTTTCTTTCATGGACGGATTCTCAAGCTATAACCAGATTAAAATGGCACCTGAGGACATGGAGAAAACTACATTTGTCACACAGTGGGGTACGTTCTGCTACAAAGTGATTCCATTCGGACTGAAGAATGTCGGGGCAACCTATCAGCGCTCCATGGTAGCTTTGTTTCATGATATGATACATCATGAGATAGAGGTCTACGTAGATGACATGATAGCCCGATCACAAACTGAAGAAGAACACCTTGATCACTTGCAAAAACTGTTTGTCAGGTTGAAGAAGTACAAGCTAAGATTGAACCCAAACAAGTGCACATTCGGAGTTCGGTCCGGTAAACTCTTAGGTTTAATTGTCAGCAACAAAGGCATCGAGGTTGGTCCTACCAAAGTCAAAGTGATATAGGAAATGCCTGCTCCTCGCACTGAGAAGGAAGTAAGAGGTTTTTTAGGACGACTGAACTACATTGCTAGGTTCATTTCTCACCTAACATCTACTTGTGAACCAACTTCAAGATGTTGAAGAAAGATCAGGTAGTTAGATGGAATGATGACTTTCAGATTGCTTTCGATAAAATCAAGGAGTATTTGCTAGAGCCTCCTGTCTTGATGCCACCAGTCGAAGGAAGACTGCTAATCATGTATCTGACCGTCTTAGAGAACTCAATTGGGTGCGTATTGGGGCAACATGATGAGTCTGGCCGAAAAGAGCATGCTATTTATTACTTGAGCAAAAAGTTTACCGACTGTGAAAACAGATATTCACTGCTCGAGAAAACTTGCCGCACTCTCGTATGGGTTGCTCGCCGGCTAAGACAGTATATGTTGACTCATACCACTTTGCTGATATCTAAAATGGATCCGATAAAGTACATCTTCGAGAAGCCTGCTTTGTCTGGGAGGATAGCTAGATGGCAGATGATCCTAACAGAATATGACATACAATACACGACCCAAAAAGCTATAAAGGGCAGTGTGCTAGCTGATCATCTGGCCCATGAAGCTGTAGAAGATTATCAATCCATGAAGTTTGACTTCCCTGAAGAAGACATCATGACATTGGACAATGTTGAAGAATTCAGGCCATATGACGGACCTGAACAAGGATCCCGATGGACCCTGTACTTTGATGGGGCATCCAATGCACTTGGTAACGGTATTGGTGCTGTACTTATATCTCCGGAAGGATGCCATACTCCTTTCACTGCCAGAATTTGCTTCAGCTGTACGAACAACATGGCATAATATGAAGCATGCATCTTTGGACTCAAGGCTGCCATAGACTTGGGAATCAAATCTTTAGTTGTGTTTGGGGATTCAGCTTTGGTCATTAGTCAGATCAAAGGAGAATGGGACACTAAGCATCCAAACCTTATCCCTTATAAAGAACATGTGTTGACATTGTTGCCGCATTTCGAAAAGATTACCTTCGAGCATTTCCTGCGAGAAGAAAATCAGCTGGCAGACGCATTAGCTACAATGTCATCTATGTTTAAACTTAATTGGGATAACGAGGCTCCTCAAATCTCTTTTGAGCGGATGAATGAACCAGCTTACTGTCACGAGATTAATACCGAAGAAGTAGTGGACCAACCTTGGTTTCATGAAGTCAAAAGGTATCTCGAGTCTCAGGAATATCCAGAAGGAGCTTCAGTGAATGACAAGAAATTCCTGAGAAGGTTCTCAACTAAATTCTTCCTTAGTAACGAAATTTATTACAAACGCAGTCATGACTCTGTCTTGCTCCGGTGTGTAGACAAGGCTGAGGCTGAAAGGATCATGGTTGAGCTACACGAAGGCACTTTTGGTACTCATTCCAGTGGGCATATGATGGCCAAGTAAATCCTACTGACAAAGTGAATGTACCTTCGGTTCCTCTGAACATCTTGACGGCTCCTTGGCCATTCTCTATGTGGGGAATCGATATGATTGGGGAGATCAAGCCTACAGCCTCCAACGGACATCGCTTTATCTTAGTAGCCATCGACTATTTTACCACGTGGGTTGAGGCAGCTTCCTTTGCTTCCGTTATTAAGAATGTGGTCACCCGGTTCATCAAGCAGAATCTCATCTGTCGGTACGGTATCCCAGAGAGAATCCTCACTGATAATGGTACAAATCTGAATAATACTATGATCACCGCCTTGTGCGAGCAATTCAAGATTCAGCATCATAATTCTTCCCCTTACCGGCCAAAGATGAATGGTGTTGTAGAAGCTGCTAACAAAAACATAAAGAAGATCATACAGAAAATGACAGTCACATACAAAGACTGGCATGAGATGCTACCGTTCTCTCTCCATGGGTATCATACCATAACTCGCACATCAACTAGGACAACACCTTATTCTCTCGTATACGACATGGAAGCTGTCTTGCCTATTGAGGTCCAGATCCCCTCTCTAAGAATCATGAAGGATGCCGGTTTGAATGAAGAAGATTGGATTTAGACTCGGTTTGACCAACTAAACTTGATTGATGAGAAAAGGCTTACAGCTATCTGTCACAGTCAGATGTACCAAAAACGCATGATTAAAGCTTTTAATAAAAAGGTCAAACGTCAGGTATATCGGGTCGGTGACTTGGTAATCAAGCGTATCATTTTTCCACAAGGTGATCCCAGGGGAAAATGGACCCCTACATATGAAGGGCCATTTGTAATCAAAAGCATTTTCTCTGGTGGAGCAATGATCTTGACTACTATGGATGGCGACGACCTCCCGCACCCGATAAATACGGACATAGTTAAAAGATACTACGCATGATCAAAGACCTGCTAGGTTGACTGGCCTAAGCAAAAATAAGGGCTTCCAGGCGAACCAAAAGGGTTCGGGCAAAAATAAGGGATGAAAATAAAAAAAAATTTGTACACTCTGCAAGTCGAAAACCCGAAAGGGCGGCTTGGGCAAAAAAGGGTATCCCGGTGGACTGAAAACCCGAGAGGGCGGTCCAGGAAAAAGTTAGGGATTAAAGCGTATGACTATGTCCCATTGGATCGTATAGAAAGCAATCTTCAACGTCGACCAATCAACTTAACTAGCTCTAAATCAATCCAATCAACTTCGCCGAGGCGACCAGCGGACAAGACATTTAGAGACATGAAGGCTATAGCAGAAACGGGAACCCCATGGGATTACTTCACATAGCTACCTTTTCTTTGTATAAATTTTCATCTTTTTTACGACGATATTCTCTTCCCAGAATGCTTTGTCTCATTGTACAAAAAACACTTGTTCAAGTTAATACAAAGATATCCCTTTTGAAAGTACAAAACCATCTGTTTTCTTTATTTTATTTACAAAAAATGTCCAATGATTAATTTTTGAACATATGCATTTGAACGTGATTACTGTTGCAAATAAAAAATAAAAAAAACGGAAAGACAATTACTAATGACTTTACGGAATAGAATGATATCTGTGAGCCATTCCATAAAACCCCCGCAGGTACTTTCTCCAGCCAGAGCAAAAATTTCCAACCACTGGTCCAAAGTGTCTCCAGCAAGTTGCCCAACTTCTCGGATTTCCCCAGCAGAATATCACAAGCAATGTCTGGTTTTTCATTTCTGCAACAAAGCATTTACCTGGAAATTCACCCATCAGTACTTTAGAGGGGATTTATTTTTCCCACTTCTAGCAACGCTACGGCACAAACAATCTTTACTTCTCATGCATTCGCATACATACGTCATAACATTGGAAACTCAAGTGCATACAATGCAATCTCATTTATTTTGAGAAGCAAACATCACACCATGCATCGCATATCATTGCATACAATTAACTCTTCACCTTTTTACAAGAAAGAAACATTTGACATTTATTATCAACAAACTTCCGACAGATACAAATCTTCAACAAGTTAAATACAGATCAGTTCCCGAGAAAAGGATGATTTTTACTGTTTCAGATAAATCTCTCAACGGTTTATTTTGATTCGTCTCCAGATTTTTACTGTTTCAGATAAATCTCTCAATAGTTTATTCTGATTCATCTCCAGATTTTTACTGGTTCAGATAAATCTCTCAACGGTTTATTCTGATTCATTTCCAGATTTTTACTGGTTCAGATAAATCTCTCAACGGTTTATTCTGATTCATTTCCAGATTTCACTGGTTCAGATAAATCTCTCAACGGTTTATTCTGATTCGTCTCCAGATTTTTACTGTTTCAGATAAATCTCTCAACGATTTATTCTGATTCATCTCCAGATTTTTACTGGTTCAGATAAATCTCTCAACGGTTTATTTCTGATTCATCTCCAGATTTTTACTGGTTCAGATAAATCTCTCAACGGTTTATTCTGATTCATTTCCAGATTTTTACTGGTTCAGATAAATGTCTCAACTATTTATTCTGATTCATTTCCAAATTTCACTGGTTCAGATAAATCTCTCAACGGTTTATTCTGATTCGTCTCCAGATTTTTACTGTTTCAGATAAATCTCTCAACAGTTTATTCTGATTCATCTCCAGATTTTTACTGGTTCAGATAAATATCTCAACGGTTTATTCTGATTCATTTCCAGATTTTTACTAGTTCAGATAAATCTCTCAATGGTTTATTCTGATTCATTTCCAGATTTTTACTAGTTCAGATAAATCTCTTAACGGTTTATTCTGATTCGTCTCCAGATTTTTACTGGTTCACATAAATCTCTCAACGGTTTATTTTGATTCATCTACAGATTTTTACTATTTCAGATAAATCTCTCAACAGTTTATTCTGATCCATTTCCAGATTTTTACTATTTCAGATAAATCTCTCAACAGTTTATTCTGATCCATTCGCTGTTCAGATCCAGTTCAAACTTTCCGTCAACAATCACCTTTGGATGGCATCTATAAGCCCATCTCCGACAATTCTCCTCTATTTCTCCGAATGGCATATTTAAGGCCATTTCCATACACAATCAAATCAGCACGTCATGAAGTGCAAATTTCTAGGCACTCTAGTGTTCAATTATCTTCTACTTTCAAGCCACAAACGACAAACATGTCGATCTCGCTTTTCAAGTCTAAGAAAATTGAACAGGGGCAGCTGTTGTACCCCAAAATTTGGCCTTCCATTTTTCATAGAAGACACAACCCTAGGGTTTCTCGGATATTCAAGTTGGTTTAGAAATCGACCAGACAGATTTTCTTCTGTGGCAGTAAACCAACAATTAGGGTTTTTCTTGCAATCCTTAAAAGAAAATGAGCTCTCAAAAATTCAATTGGATTTCACAGGTCTTCATGCTTCCTCAAGTTTACTGAAAAGGTTAATGTTTGTTCTCAGAGCATGATTTGTTTGGGACAAGAGATGGAGGTTAAGACTGTCATTTGGGACGACCATGATTTTGATCCAGATTGACTAGATGATTTACGTCCTTAAAACTTTTGTTTGGTTAGGAAATGGAATATACAGTGCGTGTTTGTTTGAAATGCAGTTACAGAATTATTGGGATTACTTGGAATTTAAGTTACCAGACTGGAGCATTTTGTTTCAAATATCTTGATTGGGAATTTCAAAAATCAATTAGGATGCAAAGAGAAATTTCAAGTTGTTGTTGATAAAAGATTTCAAGTGACACCAGAACATTTCATAAGATTTTCTCCAATTTCAAATGTTATTACAAAACAATTTATTCTTTTAAATACTCTATGTTTTATAACTTATTGTATTTAAAGATGAATTAGTACAGCTATTGGATACAGTACAAGAATGATTTCTCTAAATTACAAAGAAAATCCAAATGTTTGATTGGCCTAGGAGAATTAATTTATGCCAAAGTTTGTCTGAAGATTGAAGTCGTATCAATTTCCTTTACTTATCTCCAAGACTTCCTTTCTTGCCACAAAGTTCTTGCCTTCCTTGCTTTGTCATATCCAATTGTGCTCACATGAAAACAAAAGAAAGAAACATGGTTAGTGCAAATTATTTGGGCATGAACAATTTTTTTCCAAAAAAGGGCATTCATCATTAAGGTTTGCAATGTGGAATCAGAGTGCTGTTTAATTCATCACAAGTTATTTCCTATATTTGCAAATCACAAGAAGGTTATCCTTCTTGGTTCACAAAAAGAAGGAAAAGAAATGCACAAACTATCCAAACAAAATGCACAAGCTGTCCAAAAAAATGCGCAAACTGAACCAAATAAAATGCACAAACTGAACCAAACAGAATGCCCAAACAACATCACAAACAACAGCCTCACGAACCAAACAAACAACTTTGTCAAAACAATAAACAAAATCAACAAAAAAACAACAACATCATCAACAAAACCTAAAGCAGGCAGCAGTGCAGCAGTATGGAAAAATAAATAGCTAAGTCAAATAGCAAAACTTGCTCAAGAAGCAATATATCATCATTTTCAATGCAAACCTTTCAGAATTGGGAAAAAAGGCAAAAGAGCAATTTGCTTTCTTATTGTCATTGAGAGAGAAGAGAGGAAAGAAGTCACCTAGGTTATTGGAATGCACAGCCTTGCTGCCCTGCCTGTCACAAGTTGCATAGAATATGCTAAAAAACAAAACTGCAACAAAAAAGCCATAAGGACAATATACTAAAATATTCAATTTTTTGATTTCCCACCATTTTGAATATGGATAACAGAAGTAGGGTCAATATAACAGGAAGGAAGGAAAGAGAAAGAAAACACAAGTCTCAAATTGATAAACTAGTAGCCATCCTCAAATACAAAAACCTGTCAAACCTCAAAACTCAAAAACACAAGTCTCAAGCTGAAAAGATAGTTACAAGCTTCAAACGAAAAACAATAACCAAAACATCCCAAACCTGATCCAAAACCAAAACACAGTCAACTATCACCAAACCAAAAACCTTTAACCAAGCCAAAGATCTCAAACAAAACCCCAAAAAAACTCAAAACCTATTAAATCCTCAAAAAGATCCAAAACACAAGCCTCAAGTCAAGTTAACAAAAACCAGTATCCAACTCTCAAAACAACCAGCAAAAGATCTCAAACTGCTAACCATCAAACCAAAGAAACTGAACCAAACCTCAAAACTCCAAACCTGTGCCCAGCTTCACAAACTCGAAAACAAACTGTTAATCATCAGACCGAAAGCCAAGAACAAGTCTAAAACAACCAAAACCAGAGCCAACCTCAAACACAAACCAGAAAACATCATCAAATCAAAACCATCATTAAGCTTCACAAACTCAAAAAAATAGAAAACATCAACAAACCTGAACCAAAAATTCCAAACACAGTAGCCAACAAAGATAACCAACATCATCATCATTCAATAAAGAAAAACATAAGAGGTTACCAATGAGTCAAAAAAGTAACGCGATCATCCTCATCTCTTCACCTCGTGCAATTTCCGCCACCATTGGAACACCATCCTTGCTCTCGCCTTTCCCTCTCTATTTCACAGGAAATCATAGGAAATTTGTAAAACTTCAACAGGTATGGTTTCCCCCTCTTTCCCAAATCTTCCATAAGCATGTATTTTTCTGCATTTCAATAGATAATAAGCTTAATTAACAGAAGAAAAAAAACATGACAAGATAAAAATAATCAACGAAATTTGTAAAATTAGGAAATAACAGAATCTCACCCTTTTTCAAAGAAAGTTGCTAGAACTCGATTAGGGAGGTGAGGAGGTTGCGTTCCGGTAACGAAGAGTTTAGAGGAGGTCAAGGACAAATCAATTTCGTTTATTTTTGGTTTAGATCCGAAACTAGGGCTTCAAGAGATACGAATCACGGTGAGATAAAGGTAGCATGTTAATGGAGAGAGCGATTCTGTTCGCAAAAGGAAACAGGGACGAGTAGTGAGATAGTTTAGAGGTTTTAGCGAGATGAACAAAAATGGCAAAGGTGGACGAAGATGAGAGCGGCGCCGCGTGAATGAGAGAATTTCCCAAAACCCTAATTTCGTTTGTCCCCCTTAATCAACAACTAAGTGCAGTTTAAGAAGTTTGGGCTGGTTTGTTTGTTAATCCTTAAGCCCATCTGCTTTGCTGGATTCACCCCCCTTGGCTTATTCTTTGTTACATCAAGAATAGTATTTAACCTCTTTGGGCCTCTTCTCTAACCACCTTAAGCCCATACGTTTTTTAATTGGTTTTCTTCTTGTTTTCTTTTTTGTTATACAAAATATTAAATAGACTTAAAATATTTTTTTTATTTATTAATTTAGGTTTTTGTATTTAATTTTTATCATTTTCTTTTTTTTTAAATATATTTTTGTTTTAGATTTAATTGACTTAATAAAACATCAAAAAATTGATTTGGTTTGTTTTCTTTCTTTAGATTTTATTTAAGTTATTGAAATACAAAAATAAAGATATAATTTAATCAATTATTTTTATTTTTAGAATAGGTTTTACTTTTCTCTTTTCAAGTAAATACTTAACATTTCATCTCCATATTTTGTTGATTTTATTTTCATGGATTATCATAACTTTAATTAAATCGCACAAAATTCGATTTGGTTGTATTGCTTGTTATTCAGACCTTTCTATCACATTTGATTCATCCCCATTTGTAAAAATTGTACCCCCATTCCTGAATATTTTATAATAGCGTAGAATTTCAATTCCCGCAATTTATTGTTTTCCATATACTGTATAGTAATTAGGCGTGTATGGCAAGATTCAAAAATCAATCGCTAGATGACCTAATCAAAGAATAAAATAACTTGAAACCAACACACTTTTTCACACGCGCAACTCTAGGGTAACCTCGCTCGTTGCCTCGGAAATACAATCATGTCCCTCAAATATGGGACGCTCTAGCAATGACCCTTCGATAAAAAAGATCGTAGTCCCTCGATGACCCTCAATGTTGCCTTCGATAAAACGATCTCGTCCCTTACAAAATTGCTAAAGCGTCTCCTAAGTTGCTTTCGATGATTGTAAAATTAATCCGTGCCTGTCCCTTCACATCCAACGATGGGGCTTCTTACCAAATCAATGGTAAGATAGCACCATTAAAAGGAAGAAGAAAAGAACAATTTAAGACCTTTCGAGTAGATAGATTCACTCTTAGTTACTCGCTTGCTCACGATAAAAACTTTTCACACCTACAATTTCATTTCAAAACATTTTCAAAAAGATAAAACATTTTGTATACGTTCTTATAGAGACAAGAACCATTGCAAAACATCTTTTCAAAACATTTTCTGTAACACGATTCACAAACACATCTTTGAACCACTTTTCAAAACAAAACTTTGTACGCGTTCTTATAGAGACGAGAACCATTACAAAGAGATTTTTCAAAATACTTTCAAAGCCCACACCACAAACACACTGTCAAATGAAAGCAAGTGATCTAAACGAGTAACTAAGAGCCCATGGAAAACCATGGATGAAAAGGGTGCTAACACCTTCCCTTTTCATAATCTACCCCCCGAACCCGAGAAATAATCTCGAAAGGTCTTTCCTTTGCTTTTTTACCTTTCCTTTTGGATAAAATAAAAGTCGATGACGACTCTTGCTATCCGCACAAATGCGATTGAAACGCAAAACATCAAGTCAGGTCTCCCACCGTATCACAATTATGTATGGGATATCTTTATTCAACATGTATCTTCTGATGATAAATCTTCTTAGTTCAAAACTTTTAATTTCTTCATCTTGGACACTCGACAAAATTACTTAATATTTCTAGAATATTCAGTAATTTAAATCACCTGTATCCAATCTGTAACAAATGAGGTGTCCTGCTCTTCTGGTTAGGACATCACATATGACATGTTGAAACTGCTAGTTAATACATCTTGTTTAACATCTTTCTGCTAAGATGGAACATCCTATGTTCTGCCTAATTTGTTTTACTAAAATTTCTGCCAATCATAAAATATAGAATTAACAATCATATTAAACAATGACGTAATTATCGTATTTTATTTTTATTTTTATTCACTTCCATTCATTCCACATTATTATTTTTTCTTTAATTTACTCTTACTAAAATTACTGTCAATCATAAAATATATAATTAACAATCTCCCCCTTTGAGAAATTTTGGCTAAAACAAATTAACAATTACAACTCATATTACAACAATGAAAAAAATACAACCATCAACTCTAGTCATCAGTCTTAATAATCTACTAAACACAATAATATGTCTTCAGTCTGATTGATGTCATAACATCATGTTCGACATCTTCTTTAACACAATCTGAATGAGCTTCATTGCAGCAGAAAACCTCAATGCAAAAGAATAAAACCCTCGGGAGAATGGAGTAGAAAGTCCTGAAGTCATTTGGTGTACATGAGGAAGAGGGTAACAGACACTCCACCTTTACATAAGTATCATAAATCCAATAGATCCAACAGGTTCCAACACCAGATGGTGTAGATGAGGAAAAAGATGAATGACACAGAGGTTTAGGTTTTGACCTCAAGTAACTCAGAACACAAGACACAATTATGTTCATAGCTCAGATCATAAGACACAAAAGAAACATCAACTAAAGCAAGACTAAAAAGAAACATAAACTAAAGCAATACTAAAGCAAGACTCAGATATGTTGTTGAGACATCTTGTTAGACATCCTTAAAAAACAACTGCAAGAACATACACAACACCTAATTAGTGACCAGTACCTTTCTCCCCCTCTTTAGCCAAAACTTGACAGGGATATCCCCTACAAAACCAAACCCAAGTTGTACTCACCCAAACTCGAATAAAAGCCATAAGAGTTTTGAAAAGAACCTATCACGAGATGATAAAAGAAATAACATAACCTCTTTAAATAGATGAGTAATTCTTTAAGAATTAACGATCCTTGACTATAACGATGGTCTTGGTAAAAAATAACTTTATTTGACGAAACTAACTGTATCAAAAGTAAATGTATACTGCCCATGTTTCATACTCTCTTTTGACCTCTTCTTGATTACACTGTTCAACTTGTTAATATCATAATAACCAAGTCCTGAATAATGTCCTGATATCCAGTCAGACATTGTCTAAAGAAACTATACTTCTTCAATCAAGAATATATGATGTTTCACCAATACACGTGTTCTTTCACAGGACCCTACACATGTTTCTCTCAACCACAAATTGTGAAACATACCAAGATGTTAAGACCTCATATGTAACATCTCCCATTCCGAAAACCTGGACAACCTCTAAAGTCCGACCAGCTAACATGACGTTACAACATCATTTAGGACATGAACTTCACATCACATAACCTAATCACTTTGGTTTTTGATTCACTATCCAAGGAACTCATCACGCTTGGATGTGCTTCTTTCAATCTATACAAGAAGCACATTGTTGTACCCCAAAATTTTCCCTCCCATTTTCTTCAAGACATTCTCATGAGGTCCCCATTTGCTCAAAACTACTCAAGATGTGACTGGTCAAAACCACCTCCTAAGCATGGGTCTTCAACTAGGTTTTGGTGCTTATCAAATAAAATTGGCTTGCAAGGGTCTCAATTAACTTTCATGGTTCATCATAGGTCCTCAATAATTCTTATGTCAAGTTTAAAGTTTTGCATCACATGGTTGCTCAGTCAATGACTCAGATGATTGAAAATCAACTATGTTGAGTAAAAAAGTCAAATTTGGTCAACATACAGTCAAACTTCAATATTTTTGGTCAACATCAATATTTTGAAGTGATATTCATCATTTGATCAAGATTCCTCAAGGAAAGCCCTTAAATCATCAAGATAAAAAATGGCCAAATTAGGCTTTTGATTGAAGATGACTAATCATTGACTTTTGACCTAGTGCATGACCTAATGGCTTAAGTCATGATCTCAAGGGCTCAAATAAAACATCTTGACCTAATTACATGGCTCAATACATTTCCAAAGATACAATTGGTTGATAGTTGACGAATTGAATCAATTGATGAAAAGTCAACAATCACACAAAAGTCAAACTTTGGCTTTTTTTGGTCAACATTGAAATTCAAAAATCAAGAATCATCCAAACATTCAAAATTATAAAAATTTGTCATCAAGAATCAAGAGAATCAAGAAAGTCAACAAAAGTCAAAATTGAAGATCTTCAAACACTTAGAAAAATTCAAGTGTTTTGTACCTAAAAAACCCTAACTTCACAAGCAAGTTTCCTCAAGATACAAGCTGATTCAAGGAAAACTTTCAACATGAAATTTGTAGATATTAATGAATTCTATAACTTTGTTAATGTGGGATGATCCTTAAAAAGTGCTTGATTTAAGAGATATGAGCCCATGAAGTTGTGATATATTTTATCCAACACTTATAAATTTTTTAACAAGTTTTGATCAGTTTTTATCCCAACTTCATGGCCATTTTTCACCAAGTTCCCATTTTATTTAGCCAAAGTGGTCAACATGAAAGTTGTATACAATGTTTCAAGCTTTCCAAAATGTCAAAGAACACAAATTTATCATGCTTGAGTTAGAAGTTTCAAAGAGATGAAGATGGCATGCCAAACTTGAATTATAGGTCATTTTTGTGATGAACTCATAATCAAATATCACATCCATGCCTTGTAATCTCACTTTTCAGGCCTCTAAACTCCTAAATCTTGCCATAATCAGAAGATTACACACTTTTGTTAGCTATTATCCAAGTGTTCAAGCCATTGTCCAAGATAATTTTCCATTTATGGCACAAAGGCACCATTTCCATTCACATAAAGAAAGATTTTTGCAAAAGTCAATGCATTAAGCTCCTCATTTGTTTCCTCTGATTACACTCCATCCTAAAGATAATAAGAAAGCTCCCTGCATCCAACAACTTCAGAACATGCTTGTACTTGAGCATTGAAGCCATGGAAACTCATCCAACTTCATTTTTCACTTCCAACCAAACCATAACTTGCAATCTTACAAATATGGTTGTTTCAACCTCCCAAACCTTTTCTCTATAAATAGAGAGGCCATTTGCAAGTCAAAACACGAATTGACAAGCCCTCAAACACTCTCAAACTCAGAATCACCAAGAAACTACCATTGTTGCACATTTGAAGTTTCCAACACCCAACTTCAAATCCATTCATGCGTTTCCCTCTTTTATCATGCTAACACTTCATAAACATCACATATAACACATCCAAACACCTGTTACATCTCTGTAACATCATCTTCATCATCCTCTAAACTCCATATTCGAAGCTTGCACATTGAGTTGGTTGGATTGATTCAACAGCTTTCAAAGCAAAGTAGTTATCCCATTAGCTCAAGGAAGGTCCCAACAAGCTTAATTCATCATCATATTGCTTCTGGAAGTCGTGTAAAGGGCATTGGATTTTTCTTCAAGAGGCGAGTTTTCTCAAACAGTGATATCCTTATTCGTGCATCATTTGCGTTCGATTTCAAAAGAGAAAATGTAGATATTAATGCTCTGAAGCTAACCACGTGATTAGTTTTCATTTATATTGCTTGTGTGATGGGAATTCTATCTCTAACTTGTTAGGTTTTCATTTCGGTACCAACATAAATTCCTTTTAATCTTTGAGTGTTAATTAAAGTTAATGGCATGGTTGAATTCATGTTGAAATTTAGAACAACTTTCATGTTTACAGTTTTTAAAATAGTTGATAAATGGAAGAGTTTGATATTTGAAAATGTTGGTGTTGTTGGTCTGGCGCGAGGAAGAAGATGAAGTTCATAAATTTGAACTAGTGCACATGTTTTATAATATATTTAATGGGTGCTGTTTCATAACCGGATGAAACAGTCACCCCAGTGGCAAGCGTGTGTGTGAGTAAGGCGTTGGTGTGCCAGGGTCTGGGGTTCGATCCTTGCCTCTGAAATTTTATTTTTCAACATTTTCTTTGTAGATCAGGTGTAAGCAAGTCCAGCGTGCAATGGTGCACCCCCTCATCAACACCATCAGATCATCATACAATCAGATCCAACGCACCAAACACGTGCCCCATGATGCACCTTCTGAAAACTATCCCTGCTGGATCTCAAACAGGCGCCTGGGCTTCTCTGTTTTGGGCCTAACATTTTTGCTTCTTCTCACCCCCATTATTACTTGTTTAAACCCATACCCATTTTACTTCCTTTTTAATATTAATTAACTTTTTCTTTTCTAAATCATTTTTTACTTAATCAGAAAAAATAATAAAATCACAAAAAATTTAGATTTAGGTTTTAATTAATTAATTTAATTTTCATACATGAAAATTAATTTAGTTTAATCACTTTGTTTTATTTTGTAAAATAATTAGAATTAGGTTTTGTTATTATTTTACACTATCAAATATTTTTCTAAACAAAAACAAATTTTTTTTAAACACGTAGAAATATTTTAGGGTTTCTTAAACATCTTTCCCCTTTTCACCACCTTCGCGCACTTTATTTTTGCATTAGTATCTTGCAATATTGTAACTGTTAACAGTCTGTAATAGATAATTAGGTTTACTTTACTTTTCATCCCATTCATAAATTTGTATCCCCATTCCCGAAGCATTGTAATAGCGTAGGACATTTAATTTCCATAATTCACTGCTTTCCTTATTACTGTTATATTAATTAGGCGTGCATGACAAGACGTAAAAAGAACAAACATTAGAAAACCTAATCTTAAGAGAAATACTTGAAATCAAAACACTATGCACACACGCACTTCTAGGGTAACCTCACTTGTTGCCTTCAGATAAATCAATCATGTACCTCGATGACCCTTTGATGTTGCCTTCGGTAAACGATCTTAGTCCCTTGCAAAAATTGCTAAAGCGTCCTACAAGTTGTCTTCTATGACTGCACGATGGCCCGTGTTCGTCCCTCACATCCAACGATAGGGCCTTTTACTAACTAATGGTAGGGTAGCACTATCTAAAGGATGAGGAAAAGAACAAATACTTCTTTAAGTAGGTAGATCACTCGTAGTCGCTTGGTTATAAACCTTTTAAAAACAAAAGCATCTTTCCACAAAACAACACTTTCTTTCACAAAGTTTTTCAAAACAAACATTTTGTATACATTCTCAACGATACAAGAATCATTACAAAATTTCCCCATGTAGGCATTTTCCAAATATTTCCAAACATACACAAACACAAAGCATTTTCAAAAATGAACTAGCGATTAAGAGCCCGTAGATAACAACGGATGAAAAGGGTGCTAACAACTTCCCTTTTTATAACCTACCCCCTTACTCAGAAAATTCTCAAAGGTATTTCCTGTTCTTTTCACCCTTTCCTTTATTGGATAAAAGAAAAGTCGGTGGCGACTCTTGCTATCTGCAACATTTGCGGTAAAATTCAAAACTCTAAAGTCAGTTCTCCCACCGTATTACATAACTGGCGACTCTGTTGGGGAATTTAAAACTAAAAGTGGGGTTACCTTAAGATCTAGACCACCTTTATTGCTTTACTTGTTTGCTTTGTATGCTTTATATTTCAGGATATGCTTGAGTTTATTTCTTGTATAGATCCTATACTCAGATCTGGGGGCATTTTAGGTAAGTAGAAATAGATCGTGAAAATTGTACGGCGTAGACCGATATAGTTAGAACGATGGCTACATTAGTGCGACACATTGGTTGGTGCTGGTGTCCCGTTGAGTCAGTCAAGGAGAATGCTAGGCTGCCACATGGTGTCATTAAGCACTAATTGACCTTAGAACCTTAGTTGACACAACTTAGCCATTAGAAAGTAATGAGATGGTCGGCTTTGGTGCAGACTGAACTTGGTTGATACTCAATACTACACTTATTGAGATTGGACTCTCGGGATATTTTGGTCACAAATCAGATGCTTGTGCACAAATAATTCCTGAGAGAAAGATCAGTGATTTGAGATTCCTAGAACCTGGTTACTTCTTTTAGGACATGTTGAACCAACTAAACTTCAAGAGGGTACTTACCTATAAACTCCATGCAAGCTTGAACCTAAGGTCTGGTGTGTCTTGTTTGTGTTTGATTAAATTTTTTCGAACATGACATCATGACATCATGCCATCATACCATATCATTTCACTAAACATTTCAAGGACCTAGGGATTTATCTTTGTTCAGTTTTGTAGGTTATGACCTCCGCTCGCAGAAACACTATCCAGATCAGCTTTGTGAGGATACCTTCTCAACTTAAGGAGTTAGTCTCAAAAGTTCTTGAAAGCTCTCAATTTACCAAGAGTCATGGTCATCTACTCAGTTTGGTTACCTCGGGTTTTGAAGAAGACATGATGAGTGTTCTATTCCAGTTCTTTGACCATGTACATCATTGCTTCACATTTCTAGATTATCAGTTGGTACCTACAATAGAAGAGCTCTCTAAGCTACTGGGAGTACCTGTTCTTGATCAAACATCTTTCACTGGTTTAGAGAAAGATCCACAACTTGAAGAAATTGCATCAGCCTTACATCTGAAGCGGTCCGACATTGTATCTAATTGGGAAACAAGAAGTGGAGTTAAGGGTTTGCTTGCTGAATTTCTGTTAGAGAAGGCTCAACTGTTTCTGGATGCTATGAGTTTTAAAGCTTTCAAAGAAATCTTGGATTTGTTGATCTATGGTTTGGTGCTAATCCCTAATCTAGACTAACTCATAGATGTGAATGCCATCAAAATATTTCTTTCTCATAACCCTGTGCCTACTTTGCTCAGAGACATTCTGCATTCTTTTCACACTCGTACTATGAGGAAGCGAGGGACTCTTATGTGTTGCATACCTTTGCTATCTAGGTGGTTTATTTCTCACCTTCCCCGATTAGTATTGAGAAATGAACAAGGTTTGATATGGTCTTAAAGGATGATGTCGCTCTCTCATTCAGATATCTATTGGTGTTCCTGATCTTTAGTGGATATTACTATTATTGACGGTTGTGGGGAATTCCATAATGTTCCACTCCTTGGCATTTGGGGAGGTATTACTTACAACCCTTTTCTGGCTCTATGACAATTTGGTTATGCTCTAAGAGATGGTCCTCATGACACACTTATTCGGGGTATTGTGTTCGATTACGAAAATGATCCTTAAGGTTATCGTCAAAGGTTTATACATGCTTGGGGCATGGTAAACAAGATTGATAACAAGACTTTAGGACAAAATAATTCCATCCCTTTGGAACCCTACCTCAAATGGGCACGAGTTCACGCTCAAAATCTCATGATGCCATATCCAGCTATTCTACCGATGATCATAAACCCTGTTGTCGAAGGAGGCATCTATCACGCCATCCTCCATCCAGACATGCCTACTGACCTTGAAGAATTGCAGAAGTCGTGGATTCAACTCAAGGAAGAATGGGACACCTTTGAAACTCAATTCTGTGCAAGTGAAAAGAAAGTGTTGGAGCTCACAAAGCAACTCCATGAAGAGCGAAGTCTTAATGCATACATCGACTCGAAGAGAAAGAGTCAGTGGGAGACTTGAGTCTTAGCTCTTAGAAGTTTGTATTGTTGTCTTTTTGAGACCCTTTTTATTTCATTGTAAGCCTAAGAAGCAATTGTAGTTTTGAACTTACTAATAAAAATCTTTGTTTTGGTTTCCCCTCGGTTTGAAATTTAAATCTCCTAAGGTCCTTGAAAACATTGCATCTACATATCATGCATCATTTCATAAACAAGTTTTCCAATACAGGTCTTCTCATCTACTTACTGCGTATTTCAGTATAAGATGGCCCTCGAATAAACTGTCAAGGATCTGCAAACTCATCATGCATAATTTCAAGAAAATATTTTGAATCTGGCCAAAGGGAAACAAGAGATGATGACGCTCCTCACCAAGAAAAAAAGGACTAAGAAGCCGACTATTATCCTCAATATAGGGAGAAGATTCAAAGGTCATGCTCGACTGGATCAAGCAGATGATGTTTCCTCTAAGGAAGACGACAACCAAGAAGAGGATGGCAGAAGTGTCAGGGGTGAAGATGGAAACAAACAAGGTTCAAAGATGAAGACTACTCCGACAAATAGTACCCTCCTACAAATAGTACCCTCCTACAAATGACAAGTACAAGAAGTTAGAAGACCGCCTAAAAGCTATGGAAACCCATAAAGTGTCTGAACTGGATTTTGGAAAGCTAGGTCTGATCCCAGGGGTGGTCATCCCTCATAAATTCAAGGTCCTTATCTTTGCTAAATATGAAGAGGTCTCTTGTCCCAAACTTCATCTGAGGTCATATGTTCGAAAAATGCAACCTCATACTGCTGACAGGAAATTATGGGTCCATTTCTTTCAAGAAAGTTTGTCCGGTACTCAACTTGAACGGTTCTATCAGCTGGAAGGAACCAACATTCACACATGGGAAGAATCGGCTGCTGCTTTTTACAAGCAATATCAATATAATGCCGACCTTGCATCGACTCATGTACAATTACAAAACATGTCCTTGGGCTCGAATGAAGGGTTCAAGGAGTATGCCCAAAAATGGAGAGACTTAGCTGGAAGGGTCCAACCTCCCTTGTTTGACCGGGAGTTAGTTGATATGTTCATGGGTACTCTGAAAAACCCATTCTTTAATTTGCTGATTGGGAGTTCGTCATCTGGCTTTACTGAGCTAATTCTGAATGGCGAACAAGTTGAAAGTGGTATCAAGAGCGGGAAGATTCTGATGGCTACACCTTATAATATTTTGAAGAAGCCATTCAATGGTAAGAAATAAACCAACACTGTCTATGGCCAAAAGGGTCGTAGTAAAAATGATCATCATCAGTCTGTGGGGGAGGTGTTAATCTCTAATACGGAACCTGTTCAACAACAACAATAGAGCAACCAGCATAGGTCAGATGCTCCAAGGAGGCAGTTCACCAGGATTAATATGCCATTGGCTCAAGTATTGCAACATCTGTTAAAAGCTTAACTCATAACACTCAGGGATCCTCCTCATAATCCCAACACATCCTCTCCAAAGTACAATCCAAATGAGAGGTGTGCCTATCATTCAAACAGTCCTGTGCATGACACCAACAACTATTGGGCCCTGAAAAACAAAATTCAAGATATGATTGATAACAAAGAAATTGAGTTCGACCCTCCAGAGACTCCGAATGTGATTACTGCACCTATGCCGAAGCATGACAAGGGCATAAGTGCTATTGAAGATGTTTTGTATGTTGCCTCCGTAAGTGATGTGGTTACTCCTCTCTCAACAATCAAGGAAAATTTGCTACAAGCCGATTTATTTTTGGGTTGTGTTAAAAAATGTTATTGCTGTGCAGTTCAACCTAATGGTTGTGGGTTACTGAAGGAAGGAATTCAGTTCCTGATGGATGAACATGTAATTTTGATTGAGAAAGTTCCGTATGCTGATAACTTATGCTGAGATTTGTCTGTCATATCTGGTACTCCTTTCAGGATCACTTACAAGGGTCCCGTAAGGATTACTTCCAATCCAAAAGCTGCTCCTTTAATCATTACAACACATGGGCCCATCCCATATTTCTCGGAGAAGGCTATTCCATGAAATTTGGGTCTGACGTCTATTACCATGGCATTAAATAAGAGTTGTCTGATGAAGATGATGAAGAGGCTGATTCCAACATTGACAATATTGCAGGGACCAACAAAATTACTAGAAGTGGAAGGATTTTCTCCCCAGAAATATCTCCACCTCTTTAAGTTATAGTTACCAAGACAAAAGGTGAAGCTCGAGGTAAAGAGCCATTGATAAAGCCTGCTCAGATAGAGGCGCCAAAAGAAGCTACAGTCAAGGACACCTTTGTACAAGAGTTGGAAGAAGTTTTGAAAAGCATCCGCGAGAGCGATTATAAAATCGTTGAACAGCTGGGGCAAACCTCGTCCAAAATCTCCATGCTATCTTTACTACTGTGTTCTGAAGCCCATGCACACGCTTTAGTGAAATTCTTGAAGACTGCTCACGTGCCATAAGAAATTTCGGCTGATCAATTTGGAAGCTATGTTGCTAGCTTAACGACTGACAATGGATTAGGTTTCTCTGATGCTGATCTTACTCCAGAGGGGAGAAATCATAATAAGGCCATGTATGTCTCCATTGAATGCAGGCGAACTACGTTGGCCCATGTGTTAGTTGATACTAGGTCTTCTCTGAATGTTCTGCCAAAGGGCACTCTTGACCGATTGGATTGTGAAGGGGGTTGTTTTGAAACCCAACAACATTATAGTTCAGGCCTTTGACGGGTCCAAAAGAATGGTACATGGAGACATCTGACAAAGGGCTATTTAAGCAATTTCCTCAGTGGGTCATTCCTAAAAATACATCTTCTGGATCAAATTAAATAGACCATAGATTTATTCTGATACTTCTTCCAGTAGACTTTTTTCTGGCTCAAATTAAATCGACCATAGATTTATTCTGATACTTCTCCCAGTTAAAAATGGACGCAAACATCTTCTGGCTCATATTAAATCGACCATACATTTATTTTGATACTTCTTCCAGTAGACATTTTCTGGATCATACTAAATCGACCATAATTTATTCTGATACTTCTTCCAGTAGACATTTTCTGTCTCAGATTAAATTAAGCATATATTTATTCTGATACTTCTTCTAGTTAATGACAAAAAGATATCTTCTGGCTAAAATTAAATCAAGCGTAGGTTTATTCTGATACTTCTTCCAGTAGACATCTTCTGGCTCAAATTAAATCGACCATAGATTTATTCTGATACTTCTTCCAGTAGACTTTTTTCTGGCTCAGATTAAATCGAGCATAGATTTATTCTGATACTTATCCCAGTTAAAAACAGACACAAACATCTTCTAGCTCAGATTAAATCGACCATAGATTTATTCTGATACTTCTTCCAGTAGACATTTTCTGGCTCATATTCAATCGACCATAGATTTATTCCGATACTTCTTCCAGTAGACATTTTCTGGCTCAGATTAAATCAAGCATAGATTTATTCTGATACTTCTTCCAGTTAAAGACAAAAATACATCTCCTGGCTCATATTAAATCAAGCGTAGATTTATTCTGATACTTCTTCCAGCAGACATATTCTTACTCAGATTTAATCAAGCATATATTTATTCTGATACTTCTTCCAATTAAAGATGAAAGACCCATTCTGGCTCAGATTAAATGGAGTGTAGATTTATTCTGATACTTCTTCCAGTTAAAGACAGGAGTAGTAGACCTCTTCTGGCTTAGATTAAATCGACCATAGATTTATTCTGATACTTCTTCCAGTAGACATTTTCTGGATCAGATTAAATCGACCATAGATTTATTCTGATACTTCTCCCAGTTAAAAACAGACGCAAACATCTTCTAGCTTAGATTAAATCGACCATAGATTTAATCTGATACTTCTTCCAGTAGACATTTCATGGCTTAGATTAAATCAAGCATAGATTTATTCTGATACTTCTTCCAGTTGAAGCCGAGCATAAAATTAGTCTAATCTCTATCAACAGTTACTTTGGATGGAATCTATAAGCCCATCTCCAATGACTCATCATTACCTCTCTGTAATACGTGGGAGAAATGAGTTGGGTGTTTTGCGTTTTATCGCAATTGTTGCGGATAGCAAGAGTCACCACCGACTTTTCTTCTATACAATAAAGGAAAGGGTGAAAATAACAGGAAATACCTTTTGAGAATTTTCTTGGGTTCGGGGGGGAAGTTATGAAAAGGGAAGGTGTTAACACCATTTTCATCCATAGTTATCTACGGGCTCTTAGTTGCTAGCTAACTTTTGAACTTCTTTATTTAAAATGTGTTTTGTGATGTTTTTGAAAAGTCGCTTCATTTAGGAAAACTTTATAATGATTCTCGTCTCTATAAGGACGTATAATAAGTTTTGACGTTTGAAAATATTTCATTTGAAAGTGTTGGTGTGTTTTGAGAGATGTTTTGAAAAATGGTCGTGAGCAAGCAACTACAAGCGTTCTACCTACTCAAAAAGTCTTTGTTCGTTTCCTCCTCCTTTAGATATTTCTATCTTACCATTGATTGGTAAAAATCCCTATCATTGGATGTGAAGGTATGGGCGCAGGTCATCGTATAGTTATAGAAACAACATTGTAGGATACCTTAGCAATTTGTCATAAGGGTCTAAGATCATTTATGAAGGAAACATTTGAAGGGTCATCGAGGGACTATGATATTGTATTTAATTGCTTTTGCTAAAGTATCTCACGTTTACGTAACATGACTATTTATTCTCAAGGCAACGAGTGAGGTTAACCCTAGAGGTGCAAGTGTGCAAAGTGTTTGTTTTCATGCTTTAGTTCTTGAATTATGGTTTGCTACTTGTTGATTTTATGTCTTGCCATACAAACCCTAATTACTAGCATTTATATTTAAAGCGATAAATTGCGAAAATATAAAATTCTATGCTATTATATAATTTGAGGATGGGGGTACAAATTCACAAATGGGGAGAGAAGAAATTAAACCCTAAGTTACTATTACAACCCTATTGAATGAATAAATGATGTACCAAAATGTAAAGATAATGTACAAGGATATGAAGATGATGTGGAAAGAAAAGAGAATTGAATTGTTTTTGTTTATTTGAATTTTGATGAAAAGGTTTTGACCTAATTAACTAAGAAGAAAAGTGGTTAATTGATTTTGAATTAATTTGACAAAGCTAAAACCTAATTCTTTTAAGAAAAGAAATTAAATTAAGAAACTATTCTTTTTAGGGTTTTTTATGAAAGGCCTTTTAGATTTACTAAAGACAAGAAATTAATTAACAAAAATTCCTAAATTCTAAGTTAAATGAATTAGAAAAGAAGGTTTAAATAAACCTAGGTCTAAATGATTTTATTAAAAAATTAAATTTAATAAGAAAATGTTTTTGGTCTTTTTTGTTTGAAATAAAATAAAAGTATATAAAATATATAAATGTTAAATATTTATTTTCTGGTTTTTTTAATAATAAAAAAAATTATAAAGATAGAAAATAAAATAGAAAAATAAAATAAAAGTCAGGAGGGTGTAAAATGAGAAAGAGTGGTTTTGTAGAAAAAAAATAGATTTTAAGGTTTAGACCTAATATGGTTTTTGTAAGTCAAAAAAAAGGAAAATAAAAAAAACAATGAATGGGATGCGTTGCAAAATAAATGAGGGGTGAGACAAAATAAATGAAGTAAGGCCCAATGGTGGAAGCCCAACACGCTGGCTGTGTGACAAAAAGGGACAAAAATGTTAGAAAAGTAAAACTAAAGGGCAACGCTGGGGCTCAAATCCAGGCCCTTGACAATAATGCGCGCATTCTCTATCAATAGGGTGGCTATACATATGATGTTTTATATTAAACCATAAATATATATTAAAAAACCAATTCTAATGATAAACTTCATCTTCTTCCTCGCGCCATCCAGAGCCTCCGCAACTCATTCATTTCTCAACCATTCTCAAAAGTATGAACATCAAACTTGTTAGAAATTTCACCACGATTCCAGAAATGTAAATAACTTAAATATTGGCTCAAAGATGAGCACGAATTTTGAATGGTACCAAATCTAACCTAATTTTTTCCAGAAAGTTCAAGCTTAAAATTCTCACTACTCAAGAAATATAAATGAATTCTAAGGACATGATCAGCTTCAGGGCAATGATGTCTATATTTTATCTTTGAAGATGGAAATCTAACAATGCTTATATGAAGAGATTGAAAATTAGAAAACTTACCTCAAAACTGGAAATCGTGTTTTGAGTTAGAGCTCACTTCAAGGTGTTTTAATGATCTGGTTAGCTTCCTCGAGCTTCCAGGAAGCTATTCCAATAGTTGCTTTGAGCTGAGAGTGCTTGAACTGTTCTAGAGAAATCCAAGTGTATACCTCTGTTTTTGAAAATGGAAGATGGTGATGGAGGTGTTACAGAAGTGTAACAGGTATTGGGATGGCTTATATTTGAGGTGGGGAAGCTTTTGAAATGGTTTGTCCAAGAAACGCACAAGTGGATTTAAAGATGGAAGTTTTTTGGCCAGATTCTGCACAACAATGGCAATTTGTATGTAATATGAGTTTGTAAGAGTTTTGGTATGCTTGATGGCTTGTATATTCGTGTCTTAGCTCACAAATAGTGTTTCTATTTATAATCAAGATGTTTGGAGTGCTTAAGTTGATATGTTTTCAAATTCACATGTTTAAGCTCAACATTTGATTTTTTGACAAAACAAGTTTCAATGCTTTGTACTTCATGATCAAGAGTTGTTAATCACTTTAAAAATAATGTTTTTGACTTTGTGAATGGAGTGTAATCAGAGAAAGCAAGTTAGGAGCTCAATGCATTGACTTTGTGCATAAAGCTTGCTTTACAAGAATGGAATGATTACTTTCTCCCCAAAATGGCAAATTGACTTGGACAATGCTTGAATCACTTGGATAAGAGCTCTATCAATTGTGTAAACCATTAATTATGGAGTGAAACACAAGTTTAAGGCCTGCAAAGAAAATATTATGCAGCATGGCTATGGATTTGGTTATGTGTTCATCACAAAACTTCCTTGTAATTCAAACTTGAAACCCTAACTTTATCTCTTCGATTCTCTTAGCTCAAGCATGACCTCAATGATTTCTTGGAAATTTTGGAAAGCTCAGAACATCCTCTACAACCTTCATGTTTTTAATTTTTGAAGAATCCAATTAGAACTATGTGAAAAATTTCCATGAAGTTAGTACCAAAAATTTGCCTAAC
Source organism: Vicia faba (assembly GCA_948472305.1). Lineage (NCBI taxonomy): Eukaryota > Viridiplantae > Streptophyta > Magnoliopsida > Fabales > Fabaceae > Vicia > Vicia faba. The sequence continues at coordinate 926,511,868 of OX451741.1, read as the reverse complement.
TAGGTCAAATTTTCATTAAGTGTTTTTATAAAAAAAGTGTATGTCTTCATGAATTTATAACTCAAAATCCAAGAATTTCTAGGACTTGATTAGTAAAGCAAAGTTGTAGTCTCTTCAAGATCTACAACTTTCACGTTGAAAGTTTTCCTTGAATCATCTTGCATCTTGGTGAAAAGTTTGCATGAAGTCATGAAAAAATAAGACTTAAAAACACAGAAAAGTTCTAAGTTTTGAAAAGTTTGACCTTTTAAGATGAATTTTGAATTTCTTGATTTCTTGATGATCAAGTTTCATATTTTGAATGTCTTGATGAAATGTGATCTTTGGAACTCAAATTTGATCAAAAAGTCAAAGATTGACTTTTGTGTATGAGTTGACTTTTTATCAATTGACTTAATTTCAACTATCAATTGATCTTGAGAAATGTTTTGAGCAATGAAATTAGGTCAACATGTTGTATTTGGATCCTTGATATTTTGCTTCAAGCCATTAGATCATGTATTAGGTCAAAAACTCTTGATCAATCAAATACAGTCAAAACCCTAATTTTGACCATTTTGCCCTTTTGGTGATTTGAACAATTTTCTTAGGGAATTGTGATCCAAACTTGATCAATTGATGCATATGACTTCAAAATGTTGATATTGGTCCAAAATCTTGAAGTTTAAATTTAGGTTGACCACAATTGACTTTTTACCCAATTCAGCTGATTTTAGGTCATCTGATCAATTGACTGAGCAATTTTGTGATTCAAGACTTGAAACTTGACATGAGTAATTTGAGGGTCCATATTGATCCATGAAAGTCATTTGAAGCATTAGAAGTCCAATTGTCCTTCTGCAAAATCAAACCCTAATTTGAGGTATCAGTGTGGAGGAGATGGCTTGGCCTAGTCAATACTTGTGCAAGCTTGAACTCTTGAAGATCTTTGTGAGAAATGTATTGAGAAAAGAGAGGGAAAATTTTTGGTTACAACAATTTCCCCTGTTCAATCTTCTTAAACCCGAAGAGTTAGATTGGTGAGTCCGCAATTCGTGACTTGAAGGAGGAAGATGATTGAACACTAAAGTGCCCAGAAATTTGCACTCGACTATGTGTTAGTTGATTGTGTCAGGAATGGGCTTAAAGATTCCATTTGGACAAGTGATGAAGAGTTTGTCAGAGATGGGCTTACAGATGCCATCCAGAGTGGCCATTGATATAAACTGGGAGAAGTATCAGAATAAATCTTTGGTCAATTTGTACTGAAACAACATATGTATTTTGCTTGTTTTCAACTGGAAGAAGTAAATCTAAACGAGAAGAGGTCTGCTGTTTGGTGACTTCACTGGGGAAATAATCACAACCAGAAGAGGTCTGTTGATTGCCTATTTTTAACTGGAAGAAGTGAATCTATCCAGAAGAGGTCTTCGTTCACATGTCTTTAATCTGGAAGAAATAAATCTACCAAAAAAAGGTATACGTTTGCCTATCTTTAATCTGGAAGAAATAAATCTAAACCAAAAGAGGTCTTCGTTCGCCTGTCTTTAATATGGAAGAAATAAATCTAACCAGGAGAGGTCTTTGTTTTTCTGTCTTTAATCTGGAAGAAATAAATCTAAACTAGAAGAGGTCTTTTGTTTGCCTGTTTTTATTCTGGAAGAAATAAATCTAACCAGAAGATGTCTTTGTTTGCTTGTCTTTAATATGGAAGAAATAAATCTAAACCAGAAGAGGTCTTCGTTTTCCTGTGTTTAATCTGGAAGAAATAAATCTACACCAGAAGAGGTCTTCATTCGCCTGTCTTTAATCTGGAAGAAATAAATCTAAACCAGAAGAGATCTTTGTTTGCATGTCTTTAATCTAAAAGAAATAAATCTAAACCAGAAGAGGTCTTCGTTCGTCTGTCTTTAATCTGGAAGAAGTAAATATAACCAGAAGAGGTCTTCGTTTGCCTGTCTTTAATCTGGAAGAAATAATTCTAAACCAGAAGAGGTATTCGTTTGATTTTTTCCTGAAAGGAAGAGGGTTAGTCGCATGCAGATGTATGCATGGCGTAATGATGTTCTCAAAATAAATGAGATTATGTTATATGCATTTGTCATGTATGTGCTATGATGTATGAATGTGAAACATTGAAATGCATCTTTGTCTGGAAAATAAATCCTTGACAAATTGTTGGGGAGTATTGGGAAGCTGAACCCCGGACTACCGCTGGAGATGAACAATATGTGTATCTTCAACTTTGTTTAGAATGTTTCCGCTGTGGATCCCGATTTTGTTGTTCAAGAAAATCCTACAGGGAATGTTGATTTCTGTTTGGAGAATAGAGTTCAAGAACCTTGGTTGTCCATTACTCTACTGGGGAATTATAACTCGACCGGGGAGAATGAAAGTTTACTGATATCTGGTTGAATTCCAGGCTTTGCAGTAAGTTTTTGTGGATAGTAACGACTCCTTTGGGGATTATAATAACTTTGCTGGGGACAAAGGGGTTTTGTCCGTTTGATTTGTAATGGTCTGAGAGGAAGACTTGTACTGGGGAATTTGGTAGTTTATTGGGGAAATAAACCCTGTTGAGGAAAGCATTTTGAAGACCCTATTGGGGGGATGAATTCTTTTTGGAGACGAACTTCGCAAGGTTTCTCTTTTAGTTTAGGACCAACTCAGCTGGGGAAATGATTGTCAGGAGATTGGAACTCCGAATGGATACTACATGAATTCAAATATGTGGGGATAATTTTGTTGAAGTAACTCTGTGGGGGAAATCCTGAATTCTTTAAGAAAATGTTTATTACTGTTTTTAAACATACATTTGTTAACAGTTAATCATGTCCATATGCATATGTTCATTCAATTTTAGTCATTGGACGTTTTTGCATTCATAACAGGAAAACAAAAAGTTTGCATTTCAAAGTATGTTTGTATTGATGTTTTGCTTATAAATAGGCGTTTTTGTACAAGGAGACAGAGATCCTAGTAAGAGGAAATCGTCGAAAGAATAAAAAGTGAAAACAAAAATAATAGCCACGTGAAAGTGATATCAGTGTGTTCCAACTCCGCTATTGCCCCTATGTCTTCAAACATCATCCCTTGTTGTTGAAAGAAGTTGATTGAATTTATCTTTCACCCAAGAACTTAGACCTTGTTAATAAAGTTAGTTGTAGTGATTTCACGGGACGTAGTCATACACTTTAATCCTTAACTTTTTCCAGGACCTCCCTTTCAGGTTTTTAGCCCAGGATTCAGCTTCCCAATACGCCCCAACAGTCTAAAAATAAGGGCATACCTAGGCAAAAAATATGCCCAGCGGTCCAAGAAGCTGAATCTTGGACCTCCCTTTCGGGTTTTCAAATTGCTGGGTGTACAATCTTTTTTATATATCTGTAACTTTTTCCCAAACCCTTTTGGTTTGCCGGGATGCCCTTATTTTTTCCTAGGTATGTCAACCTAGCGGGTCATTTTTATGCATAGTATTTTTTGACTATGTTCGCGTTTACAGGATATGGAGAATCTTCACCGTCCATAGTAGTTAGCATCATGGCACCGCCAGAGAATACTTTCTTAACAACAAATGGCCCTTCCTAAGTGGGAGTCCATTTCCCCTTGGGGTTGCCTTGTGGAAGAATGATGCTTTTGATTACCAAGTCTCCAACCTGATACACTCAAGGTTTGATCTTTTTGTTGAAAGCCTTGATCATACGATTTTGATACATTTGACCATGACAAAAAACAACCAGTCTCTTCTCATCAATTAAGTTCAACTGATCCAACCTAGTCTAAATCCATTCGTCTTTGCCTAAATCTCCTTCTTTCATAATCCTTAAAGAAGGAATCTGAACTTCCACAAGCAAAAAAACTTCCATGCCATAGACTAAGGAAAACGGGGTTGCCCCAGTTGAAGTTTGAGCTGAAGTACGGTAGCCATGGTGAGCAAACAGTAGCATCTCATGCCAGTCTTTGTAGGTCACTACCATCTTTTTCATAATATTTTTTATGTTTTTATTGGTAGCTTTCACTGTGCCATTCATCTTAGGTCTGTACAAAGAAGAATTATGATGCTTGATTTTGAACTGAGTGCAGAGCTCCATAATCATAGTATTGTTGAGATTGGTTCCATTGTCAATTATGATCCTTACAAGGATACTGTAACAGCAGATGAGGTCATGCTTGATAAACCGGGTTACAGCGTTCTTTATGACTGAGGAAAATGAGGCAGCTTTGACCCATTTGGTGAAGTAATCAATGGCAACTAGGATGAAACAATATCCATTAGAAGCTGTGGGCTTGATCTCTCGAATCATGTCTATGCCCCACATTGAAAATGGCCACGGAGTAGTCATGACATTCAAAGGAATTAGAGGCACATGGACCTTGTCGACATAGATTTGACACTTGTGGCAAGTATTTGAGTGATGGTGTCAATCAGTTTCCATAGTCGACCAATAGTAACCAGCCCTCAAAATCTTCTTGGCCATAGTGTTCCCACTAGAGTGAGTTCCAAAGATACCATCATGCATGTCCTCTATGGTTTTCTCTGCTTCCTTCTTGTCCATACAATGGAGCAGAGTCGAATCGTGGTTGCACTTATATAGGATCCCATTGCTTAGAAAGAAATTGGCTGAAAACCTTCGCAGGAATTTCTTGTCGTTGATGGAAGCTCCTTCAGGATATTCTTATGCTTCGAGATATCTCTTCACTTCATGGTACCATGGTTTCTCCTTGTCAGTGTCGATCTCACAACAATGTGCAGGTTCGTTAAATCTTTCAATCGTAATTCTAGGAGCTTAGTTGTCCTACTTGACATTGAACATGGATGACATTGTTTCTAAGGTATCAGCCAATTGATTTTCTTCTCCGGGAAAGTGTCCGAAGGTAACCTCCTCAAAGTATGGGATCAGGGTTAGTACAAGCTCTTTGTAGGGGATCATATTTGGATGTTTAGTATCCTACTCTCCTTTAACTTGACTGAGTACTAAAGCTAAATCTCCATATACGCTTAAGAATTTGATTCTTAGGTCAATGGCAGCCCTAAGACCCAAGATGCACGCCTCATACTCAACCATGTTGTTTGTACAGTCGAAGCATAGTATGGCAGTGAAAGGTGTATGGAAACCTTCGAGAGAAATAATCACAACACCAACTCCATTAACCAAAGCGTTGGAAGCCCCATAAAAAACCATAGTCCATCAGGATCCTTGTTTAGGTCCGTCATATGGTCCATGCTTTTCACAATCAGTTATTAGCATGATATTCTCGTCTGGGAATTCAAAGTTCATGGATTGGTAATCATCAACAGCCTGATGGGCCAAATTATCCGCTAGCACACTTCCTTTGATGGCCTTTTGTGTTGTATATTGGATATCATATACAGTCAAGATAATTTGCCATCTAGCTATTCGTCTGGAGAGAGTTGGTTTCTCCAAGATGTACTTGATAGGGCCCACCTTAGAAATCAACAAAGTGGTGTGAGTCAACATATACTATCTTAGCCAGCGAGCAACCCATGCTAGAGCGCAACATGTTTTCTCGAAAAGTGAATATCTTGTTTCACAGTCGGTAAACTTTTTGCTCAGGTAGTATATTGCATGCTCTTTTCGGCCAGACTCGTCATGTTGGCCCAACACACACCCTATTGAATTCTCTAATACAGTCAAATACATAATCAGAGGTCTTCCTTCAACTGGAGGCATCAGGATGGGAGGTTCTTGTAAATATTCCTTGATCTTATAAAAGGCTTTTTGACAGTCATCGTTCCATCTTACTATTTGATCTTTCTTCAAGAGTTTGAAGATTGGCTCACTAGTAGCATTCAAGTGAGATATGAATCGATCAATGTAGTAAAGTCGACCTAAGAAACCCCTGACCTCTTTCTCAGTACAGGGAGCTGGCATTTCTTGTATGGATTTGACTTTTGCAGGTTCGACCTCAATACTTTTTCCATTGACGACGAACCCTAAGAGTTTTCCAGATCTTACCCCAAAGGTGCATTTGTTGGGATTCAGCCTTAGCTTATATTTCTTCAATCTTTCAAACAGCTTATGAAGATGATCAAGGTGTTATTCCTCAGTTTGTGACCTTGCAATCATATCATCAACGTAAACTTCTATTTCATGATGGATCATGTCATGGAATAGGGCTACTGTAGCTCGTTGATAGGTTTCCCCTGCTTTCTTCAAACCAAAAGGCATGACCTTGTAACAAAAAGTGCCCCCCTGTGCAACAAAAGTGTTTTTCTCCATGTCTTCAGGAGCCATTTTGATTTGATTATAACCAGAGAAGCCATCCACGAAGGAGAAGACTTTATGTTGAGCAGTGTTATCGACCAAGACGTCAATATGCGGTAGTGGGAAATCATATTTGGGGATTTCCCTATTCAAATCCCTATAGTCTACACACATATGGACTTTCCCATCTTTCTTTGGTACGAGGACCACATTTGCCACGCATTGGGGGTATGACGTCAATGCTAGAAAACCTGCATTGAATTGCTTCATTACCTCAACTTTTATCTTTTCAGACATGTCTGGAAGCATACGACGAACTTTTTGCTTGACTGGAGGGTAATCTTCCTTTGTTGGTAGACAATGAACCACAATGTCAGTATCAAGCCCTGGCATATCTTCGTATGACCAAGCAAACACCTCAACATAGTCATGTAACATCTGAATCAATTTGTCTTTGATACCGTCTTCCAAGTTGGCGTCGATATTGACCTCTTTATTATCTTCCTCAGTACCTAGGTTGATCACTTCAACTGGCTCTTCATGTGGTTAAATAACCTTCTCATCTTGCATCAGAAGTCTGGCTAATTCCCCAGGTATTTCACAATCTTCTTCACCTTCGTTTTCGGTATGGTAGATTGGATGTTCAAAGTCATAGATGGAAATAGTAGAGTCGTTGTCAATGAGATCCGTAGTAGATGAGGATCTACAAATGTGTGTGTGTGTGTGTGTGTGTGTGTGTGTGTGTGTGTGTGTGCGCGTGCGTGTAAGATACATGGGTATTTTGAAAATGCAATAAAGTGAAAGAAAGATAATGAGCAAAAATTTGAATGAAAAAGAGTCCAGTGTTTTTTCATTAAATGATCATATGGCATATGAAAATGAACAAACCCTTAACAAATGGACCATGGTGCCCCGGGTATGACACATGGCTTAAAGTCATTATTTCAATAAAATTATAGACACAATTCTTAAATTGATAAAACAATAAATGGTAACTACTCCTTCTTGAAGGAGATGGGGATGAAATCCTTGGCACGCCAATTGTTGAGTCCTTCACCGGCAGTCAGGTAGATCCAGTCATCAAAATCACAGTCGTTGTCAGAGTCTTCAAGAGCATTCACTTCATGATTATTGATGCAAAGAGGTGGTTTTCCTATGCGAGCATGTCTGACCTCCTTTTGAGCTTTGGTAGTGAAACCCAAACCACTTTTGTCTGATTTGAAAGGGATGTCAGAGAGTTGTCCCCAAATGGTACAACCTCCGTCTTCAACCACAACACGAACATCTTTGAGGGATGCCATCCTAGGCACATATTTAACAACTTTTGGAACCTCAGGAGTAGCCTTGGAAGCAACAGCCATGGGAGAAACCACTTCGAAGGTTTGACAAGGAGTTTCTATGAACTCACCATCCATCTTAATATACTTAAATGAATTCAGATGGCTAACCATAAACTCTTCTTCACCACATACGGTAACAATCATTCCCTTGACCTAATATTTCAGCTTTTGATGAAATGTAGAAGTCACTGCTCCAACCCCATGTATCCAGAGGCGTCCAAGTAGGTAAGAGTAGGCAGGACAGATGTCCATTACATAGAAAGTCGAGTTGAAAGTTTGAGAACCAACTTTGATGGGGAGGTCAAACTCTCCATGTACCATCCATTTTGATCCACCGAAAGCCCTTACCACTATGTCACTTGGCTTCAACACCAAACCTTCACAGCCCAATCGATCTAGAGCAGCTTTAGGCAGGACATCCAAAGAGGGCCCAGTATCCACCAATACATGGGCTAGAGTGGTTCCTTTGCATTCAATGGAGACATGCAAAGATTTGTTGTGATTTCATCCGGATGGGGTTAAATCAGTATTCGAGAATCCCAATCCATTATTAGCAGTCAAACTCGCTACACAACTTTCAAACTGATCAGTCGTAGTCTCTTAAGGAACATGGGCTTTCTTCAAATTTTTTATCAAGGCTTGAGCATGCGCATCAGAACAAAGTAATAAAGATAGCATAGAAATATTTGAGGGGGTTTACCCCAACTGCTCTACTATCTTATAATCAATTTTCCTTATGATCTTCAAAATCTCCTCCATCTCTTGAGTTGAGGGTTCCTCAGTAATAATGTCTTTGGCAGGCGCCTCCATCCCGATAGGCTCGCTCATCTTTTCTTTGCCCCTAACATCAGTACTAGATTTGTCAACAGTAATGTGAACAAGGATAATTGTGGTGGTTGGAGGTGAAATGTTAGGAGAGAAAATTCTCCCCGTCCTTGTCACCTTGCTTGAGCCATCAATAATGGTAATATCAGAAGTCTTGTCTTTATCAATCCATGAGTCTTTATTAATATCATGGTAGTATACTTCAGCGCCATAATTCCAAGGTACCGCCTTATCGGAAGAATAAAAGACTGGCCCCGGTGTGGTAATTATCAATGGAGCTATCTTCGGTTCATTGGAAATCCTAATAGGACCCTTTGAAGTGATCCTAATAGGCTTGTTGGAGATAGTGATAATGGATATATCTTCAACTTCTTGAGGTACAACTTCAGTCAAACTTTTTACAAATGGAGTTCTTTTGAATAGGATCTCATGGATGTCCATTAGGTATTGGACACTTCTTTTCAGCCGTTCACATCCATTGATTTGCACAACAAAGTAAAAACAATCTTCAAGGCAACCAGGGAAAACCCCAGCTTTCAACAAATTATTTTTGACAAACTTCAGTGGAGTGGTTAAGTCTTTAACAGAGGAAACAAAAGAAATATCTTCAATAGCATTGACACCTTTGTCATGGTTTGGCATAGGTGCGGTGATTACATTCGGTGTTGGAGGAGGATCAAATTCAATGGTATTGTTGTTAATGAGGTCTTGGATCTTGCATTTTAATGCCAACAATGATCAGTGTCATGTCCAGGACTATTGGAGTGGTAAATACATTTGGCGTTCGGGTTATATTTTAGAGATGAAACATTGGGATTTGAAGGGGGATCACGCAATGTTACCAAATTAGCATGTAACAGGTGTTGTAGGGCTTGCAATAGTGACATGTTGATCCTTGTAAATTGTATTCTAGGAATATCAGGTCTTTGGTAGCCAGCTTATTGTTGTGGTCTTTGAGTAGAGGTCAGATTGGAGATTAGAGCTGCATTCACAGATTGGCGATGGTCCTTCTTGATATGGCCCCTTGACCCATACACGACATTAGTTTCTTTTTTACCGGTAAAAGGTTTCTTTATAGTATTTGATGTAGAGGCAGAGGCCATGGGAATTTTTCCACTTTTAATACCGCTCTCAACCCTTTCACAAGTCAAGATTAACTCAGTGAAACCAGATGATGAGCTCCCAATTAACAAGTTGAAAAATGGTCCAGTCAATGTTCCCATGAACATATCCACCAACTCCCTATCAGTCAATGGTGGCTGCACCCTACCTGCCAGGTCTCTCCATTTTTGCGTGTACTCTTTGAAGCCTTTGTTTAACCCATGGTCATTCCTTGTAACTGAACTCTAGTTGGTGCCAGATCGGCATTGTACTGACATTAATGATAAAAGGCGGTGGACAAGACTTCCCAAGCATGGATGTTGGAACCCTCTAACTGGTAAAACTACTCCAATTGAGTCCCAGACAGACTCTCTTGAAAGAAGTGCACCCATAACCTCTTATCAGTGGTATGCGATTGAATTTTACAGACGTACGATCTCAGGTGAAGCTTCGGGCATGAAACGCCATCTCACTTGGCAAAAACATGAATCTTGAATTTGTGGGGATTGGCACCCCAGAACCAAACCCAAATCACCAAAATCTAGGGCAGACATAGCTTGAACTTCCATAGCCTTCAATCTATCCTCCAGTTGCTTGTACTTGTCTTCAGCCGGTGGATATTGTTCGTCAAAAATGTCCTCATCCTCAGAGACTAGATTGTTACCAACCCCAGCACGGTGCTCCTTGCATCTTCATCCTGATTCTCATCCTCCTTGGAGGAGTCTTCTACCACTTGAACTTCTCGAACGGGGCCCTTGAATCTCTTCCCCATGTTGATTAAAGCCTTCTTCTTGGTCTTCTTCTTTGCAACCAGAAGTGAGATCAGTTCCTGCTGCCCTTTGGCCAAGTTGAGCAAGGTTTCTTGAAATTGAGAATTTTGTGTCTGCAAGTCCTTCACTGTCTGCTCAAGATCCATCTTACTGAAATAAACAATAGAAAGATGAGGAAACCCGTGTCGTAAAACCTGCTTATTTTATGATGCATGTAATGTGAATGCAAATGTTTTCAAGGACCTTTAAGATTTAAATTTGTTTAAACAAAGACGGAACAACCATTAATTGTATTAATAAGCTCAAATGGTTACAAAAGATGCCCCTTGGGCTTTACAATGGAAGAAGAAAAATAATACAAAATAAACTCCTAAATAAAAAATAAACTCAAGCTTCCCATGAACGCATCCTCTTTGATGCAATGTAGGCATTCAAACTCCGCTCTTCATAAAGTTGTGTCATGAGCTCCAAAACCTTCTTCTCGCTTGCGTAGAATTGGGTTTCAAAGGTGTCTCAGTCCCCTTTGATTTGAATCCATGATCTTTACAACTCCTCGAGAGTAGTAGGCATGTCAGGATGAATAATAGTGTAGGGAACATCTCCTTCGACAATAGGATCCATGATGACAGGTAAGATGGCCTCATATGGCATCATGAGGTTTTGAGCGCGGGCTCGCACCCACTTGAGATAAGGCTCCAAAGGAATGGAGTTCTTATGTCCCAACATCTTGCTATCAACTTTGTTCACCATGCCCCAAGCTCGTACAAATCTTTGATTATAACCTTGAACATCGTTCTCATAGTCAAATACAATTCCTTGGACAAGCGTGTCATGAGGGCCATCCCTCCGAGCATACTTAAACTATCGTAGAGCCAAGCAAGTATTATAGGTGATACCTCCCCTAATTCCAAAGAGAGGGACATTAGGGAATTCCCCACAACTATCAATAATGATAACATCCTCCAAAGATCGAGAACACCAATGAATATCTGAATGCGAAAGTGACATCAACCTACTAGACCATCTCATTCCTTTCTCATTCTTCAAGATAGATAGAGGAAGGTGAGAAATAAACCACCTAGCCAACAGAGGAGTACAACACATAAGGGTCCCTCTTCTCTTCATGGTGCGAGTGTGAAGGGAGTGCAAAATGTCTCCAAGTAAGGTAGGCACCGGGTTACGAGATAGAAAAACTTTGACCGCATTCACATCTATGAGTTGGTCCAGGTTAGGAAATAGTACCATCCCATAAATTATAAGGGCCAAAATCTCTTCAAAAGCTTGAAAATCCAGAGTATCCCAAAAGAGTTGAGCCTTCTCAAACAAAAAATTGGCTATAAAACCCTTAACACCACTTCTTGTTTCCTAATTTGCCACGACGTCAGATTGTTGCAAATGTAAAGCTCGAGCAATCTCCCCAGGTCTTGGGTCTTTCTCAATACCAGTGAAGTATAATTGATCAAGAATAGGCACTCCCAAGAGTTGAGAAAACTCCTCCATGGTGGGAACTAATTGGTAATCAGGAAATGTAAAGCCATGGTGTAAAGGGTCAAAGAATTGAAAGAGCACTTTCATCATGTCTTCATCAAGGCTTGAGGTAACCAGATTGAGAATTCGACCATGTCTCTTGGTGAATGGATAATTCTTAGGAACCATTGACGCTAACTCTTTGAGTTTAGGAGGCACTCTTACAAGATTAACTTGGACACTATTCCTGCGAGTGGAAGCCATGTCCTACAAAACAGTACAAAGATGAATCCCAAAGTCCTTGAAATGGTTAGTGAAAATGCCATGGTATGATGTTATGATGTTATGTAAAAACAAGCACACAAACAAGTCCTTAGGTTTAGGCTTGCATGGAGTTTATAGGTAAGTACCCTCTTGAAATTTAGTTGGTTCAACCTGTCCTAGAAAGTAATCGGGTTCTAGGGAATCTCAATATCACCGATCTTTCTTCATCGGGAATTGTTTCAACGCAAGTATCTTTATTGGCAAGCTAAATATCCCGAAAGCCCGATCTCAATGAGCGTAGCATCGAGTATCAACCAACTTTAGAATGCACCAAAGCCGGCTATCTCACTACTTCCTAATGGCCAAGTTGTTCAATTAAAGGTTCTACGGTCAATTAGTGCTTCATGACACCACACAGCGGCCCCGTAGTCTCCTTGACTGGACTCAAGGGATACCGGTGCCAACAAATGTGTTACACTAATGTAGCTATCGCTTCAACCATGTCGTTATACCCCACACAGTCCCCACAATCTATTTTCTACTTACCTAATAATGTTCCCCGATCCGGGTAGAGGATCAATACAAAACCTAAACAAGGTCCCAAAATATAAAGCAAACAAGTCAAACAATGAAAGCATTTAAAGGTGGTATAGTCTCTAAGGTAACCCCACTTTTAAGTACTTCCCCGGTAGATTCTCCAGTTCTGTAATACGGTGGGAGAATTGACTTGGGTGTTTTGCGTTTTATCGCAATTGTTGTGGATAGCAAGAGTTGCCACCGACTTATTTTATCCAATAAAGGAAAGGGTGAAAAGAACTGGAAAGACCTTTTGAGAATTTTCTTGAGTTCGGGGGGGGGGGGGGGGGAGGTTATGAAAAGGGAAGGTGTTAGCACCCTTTTCACCCGTAGTTACCTACGGGCTCTTAGTTGCTAGCTCACTTTTGAAATGCTTTGTTTTTAAATGTGTTTTGTGATGTTTTTGAAAGTATTTTTGAAAAGTCGCTTCATTTAGGCAAACTTTGTAATGATTCTCGTCTCTATAAGAATGTATACAAAGTTTTGACGTTTGAAAATATTTCATTTGAAAGTGTTGGTGTGTTTTGAGAGATGTTTTGAAAAATGGTTGTGGGCAAGCAACTATGAGCGTTCTACCTACTCAAAAAGTCTTTGTTCATTTCCTCCTCCTTTAGATATTGCTATCTTGCCATTGATTGGTAAGAAGCCCTATCATTAGATGTGAAGGGACGAGCGCGGGTCATCGTATAGTCATAGAAAGCAACATTGTAGGATACCTTAGGAATTTGTCGTAATGGTCTAAGATCATTTATGAAGGCAGGATTTGAAGGGTCATCGAGGGACTATGATCTTGTATTTAATTGCTTTTGCTAAAGTATCCCACATTTGCATAACATGACTATTTATTCTTAAGGAAACGAGTGAGGTTAACCCTAGAGGTGCAAGTGTGCTAAGTATTTATTTTCATAATTTTGTTCTTGAATTATGGTTTGCTACTTGTTGATTTTATGTCATGTCATACAAACCCTAATTACTAGCCTTTATATTTAAAGCGATAAATTGCAAAAATGTAAAATTCTACGCTATTACATCATTTGGGGATGGGGGTACAAATTTACAAATGGGGAGAGAAGAAATTAAATCCTAAGTTACTATTACAACTATATTGAATGAATAAATCATGTACCAAAATGTAAAGATAATGTACAAGGATATGAAGGTGATGTGGAAAGAAAAGAGAATTGAATTGTTTTTGTTTATTTGAATTTTGATGAAAAGGTTTTGACCTAATTAACTAAGAAGAAAAGTGGTTAATTGATTTTGAATTAATTTTACAAAGCTAAACCTAATTCTTTTGAGAAAAGAAATTAAACTAAGAAACTATTCTTTTTAGGGTTTTTTTATGAAAGGTCTTTTAGAGTTTACTAAAGACAAGAAATTAATTAACAAAAATTCCTAAATTCTAAGTTAATTGAATTAGAAAAGAAGGTCTAAATAAACCTAGGTCTAAATGATTTTATTAAGAAATTAAATTTAATAAGAAAATGTTTTTCGTCTTTTTTGTTTGAAATAAAATAAAATTATATAAAATATATAAATATTAAATATTAATTTTCTGGTTTTTTATTAATAAAAATAATAATTATGATAATAATAATAATAATAATAATAATAATAAAAATAAAGAAAAGAAAAGAAAATAGAAAAAGAAAATAAAAGTCAGGAGGGTGTAAAATGAGAAAGGGTGGTTTTGTAGAAAAATAAACAGATTTTAAGGTTTAGGCCCAATATGGTTTTTGTAAGTCAGAAAAAAGGAAAAAAACAATGAATGGGCTGCGTTGCAAAATAAATGAGGGATGAGAGACAAAATAAATGAAGCAAGGCCCAATGGTGGAAGCCCAACATGCTGGCTGTGTGACAAAAAGGAACAAAAATGTTAGAAAATTAAAACAAAAGGGCAGCACTGGGGCTTGAACCCAGGCCCTTGGTAATAACGCGTACGCTCTCTACCACTGGGGTGACTATACATCTGGTGTCTTATATCAAACATAAATATATATTACAAAACCAGTTCTAATGATAAACTTCATCTTCTTCCTCGCGCCAGCCAGAGCCTCTACAACTCATTCATTTCTCAACCATTCTCAAAAGTATGAACATCAAACTTGTTAGAAATTTCACCACGATTCCAGAAATGTAAATAACTTAAACAATGGCTCAAATATGAGCACAAATTTTGAATGGTACCAAATCTAATCTAATTTTTTTCAGAAAGTTCAAGCTTAAAATTCTCACTACTCAAGCAATATAAATGAATTCTAAGGACATGGTCAGCTTTACGGCAATGATGTCTACATTTTATCTTTGAAAATGGAAAGCTAACAATTCCTATATGAAGAGATTGAAAATCAGAAAACTTGCCTCAAAATTGGAAATCATGTTTTGAGTTAGAGCTTACTTCAAGGTGTTTTAATGATATGGTTAGCTTCCTTGAGCCTCCAGGAAGCCATTCCAATAGTTGCTTTGAGCTGAGAGTGCTTGAACTGTTCTAGAGAAGTCCAAGTGTAGACCTCTATTTTTGAAAATGGAAGATGGTGATGGAGGTGTTACAGAAGTGTAACAGGCATTAGGATGGCTTATATTTGAGGTAAGGAAGCTTTTTAAATGGTTTGGACAAGAAACACACGAGTGGATTTGAAGATGGAAGTTTTTTGGCCAGATTCTGCATAACAATGACAATTTGTATGTAATATGAGTTTGTGAGAGTTTTGGGATGCTTTAGGGCTTATGTATTCATGCCTTAGATCACAAATAGTGTTTCTATTTATAATCAAGATGTTTGGAGTGCTCAAGTTGACCAGATTTCAAATTCACATGTTTAAGCTCAACATGTGATTTTTTGACAAAACAAGTTTCAATGCTTTGTACTTCATGAATAAGAGTTGTTAATAACTTTAAACACATTTTTTTTTTACTTTGTGGATGAAGTGTAATTAGAGAAAACAAGTTAGGAGCTCAATGCATTGACTTTGTGCATAAAGCTTGCTTTACAAGAATGGAATGGTTACTTTCTCCCCAAAATAGCAAATTGACCTGGACAATGCTTGAATCACTTAGATAAGGGATCAATAAATTGTGTAAACCATTAATTATGGAGTTAAACACAAGTTTTATGCCTGCAAAGCAAATATTATGCAGCATGGCTATGGATTTGGTTATGTGTTCATCACAAAATTGCCTTGTAATTTAAACTTGAAACCCTAAATTCGTCTCTTCGATTATCTTAGCTCAAGCATGATCTTAATGAGTTATTTGAAATTTTGGAAAGCTTGGAACATCCTCCACAACCTTCATGTTTTTAATTTTTGAAGAATCCAATTGGAACTATATGAAAAATTACCATGAAGTTGGTATCAAAAATCTGCCTAACTAGGTCAAAGTTTCACTAAGTGTTTTTATAAAAAAGTGCATGCCTTCATGAATTTATAACTTAAAATCCAATAATTTATAGGACTTGATAAGTAAAGTAAAGTTTTAGTCTCATCAAGATCTAAAACTTTCATGTTGAAAGTTTTCCTTGAATCATCTTGCATCTTGTTGAAAAGTTGGCATGAAGTCATGAAAAAATAAGACTTAAAAACACTTAGAAAAATTCTAAGTCTTGAAAAGTTTAACCTTTTAAGATGAATTTTTACTTTATTGATTTCTTGATGATCAAGTTTCATATTTTGAATGTCCTGATGAAATATGATCTTTGAAACTCAAATTTGATCAAAAAGTCAAAGTTTGACTTTTGGTGTATCAATTGACTTTTCATTAGTTGATTGAATTTCAACTATCAATCAATTGATCTTGAGAAATGTTTTGAGCCATGAAATTAGGTCAACATGTTGTATTTGAATCCTTGATATTGTGCTTCAATCCATTAGATCATGTATTTGGTCAAAAACTCTTGATCAGTCAAATACAGTTAAAACCCAAATTTTGAACATTTTGCCCTTTTGGTGATTTGAACAATTTTCTCGGGGAATTATGATCTAAACTTGATCAATTGATTCATATGACTTAAAATGTTGATATTGGTCCAAAATCTTGAAGTTTGACTGTAGGTTGACAATAATTGACTTTTTACCCAATAGAGCTGATTTTATGTCATCTGATCAATTGATTGAGCAATTTTGTGATTCAAGACTTGAAACTTGACATGAGAAATCTTGAGGGTCCATAATGATCCATGACAGTCATTTGAAGCATTAGAAGTCCAATTATCATTGTGCAAACTCAAACCCTAATTTTGAGGTATCAGTGTGGAGGAGATGGCTTGACCTAATCAATACTTGTGAAAGCTTTAACTTTTGAAGATCTTTGTGAGAAACGTCTTGAGAAAAGAGAGGGAAAATTTTGGGGTACAACAGTCTCCAAATGTTATCTTTAAGCCTAGTATAATCAACCAACCGTGTTACTTCGTGCACAGGCGAGTGCAAATTTCTGGGCACTTAAGTGTTCAATCATCTTCTACCTTCAAGTCACGAATGACAGACATGTCAATCTAACTCTTCAGGTTTAATAAGATTGAACAGGGACAACTATTGTAACCTAAAATTTTTCCTCCCATTTTATTCAAGACATTCTCATGAGGTCCCTATTTGCTCAAAACTACTCAAGAGGTGACTGGTCAAAACCACCTCCTAAGCAAGGGTCTTCAACTAGGGTTTGGTGCTTATCAAAGAAAATTTGTATGAAAGGGTATCAATCGACTTTCATGGTTTATCATAGGTCCTCAATAATGCTTATATAAAGTTTCAAGTCTTGCATCACATGGTTTCCCAATCAATGGCTCAGATGATTAAAAATCAATTGTGTTGAGTAAAAAAGTCAAATGTGGTCAACATATAGTCAAACTTCAAGATTTTTTGTTAACATCAATATTTTGAAGTAATATTCATAATTTTATCAAGAGTTGATCATGATTCCTCAAGGAAAGCTCTCAAATCATCAGAAGATAAAAAATGGCCAAATTAGGGTTTTGATTGAAGATGACTGATCATTGACTTTTGGCCTAGTGCATGACCAAACGGCTTAAGCATGATCTCAAGGGATCAAATAAAACATCTTGCCCTAATTACATGGCTTAAGACATTTCCAAATATACAAGTGGTTGATAGTTGAAGAATTGAATCAATTGATGAAAAGTCAACAGTCACACAAAAGTCAAACTTTGACTTTTTTGGTCAACATTGGAATTCAATAATCAAGAATCATCAAAATATTCAAAATTATCAAACTTTTTCATCAAAAATCAAGAGAATCAATAAAGTCAACAAAAGTCAAAATTGAATAATTTCAAACACTTAGAAAAATTCAAGTGTTTCGTACCTAAAAAACCCTAACTTCACAAGCAAGTTTCCTCAAGATACAAGTTGATTCAAGGAAAAATTTCAAGATGAAAGTTGTAGGGATTAATGAATTCTAAAACTTTGTTAATGTGGGATGATCCTCAAAAATTACTTGATTTAGGAGATATGAGCCCATGAAGTTGTGATTTTTTTTATGCAACACTTAGAAAATGTTTCAACAAGTTTTGATTAGTTTTTTATCCCAACTTCATGGCCATTTTCACCAAGTTCCCATTTTATTTAGCCAAAGTGGTCAACATGAAAGTTGTAGGCAATGTTTCAAGCTTTCCAAAATGTCCAAGAACACAAATTTATCATGCTTGAGCTAGAAGTTTCAAAGAGATGAAGATGGCATGTCAAACTTGAATTATAGGTCATTTTGTGATGGACTCATAATCAAATCTCATATCTATGCCTTGTAATCTTAATTTTCAGGCCTCTAAACTCCTAAATCTTTCCATAATCAAAATATTACACACTTTTGTTAACTATTTCCAAGTGTTCAAGCCTCTCCAAGATAATTTTCCATTTATGGCACAAAGGCACCATTTCCATTCACATAAAGCAAGCTTTTTGCAAAAGTCAATGCATTGAGCTCCTCATTTGTTTCCTCGGATTGTACTCCATCCTAAAGAGAAGAAGAAACCTCCCTGCACTCAACAACTTCAGAACATGCTTGTACTTGAGCATTGAAACCATGGAAACTCATCCAACTTGATTTTTCACTTCCAACCAAACCATAACTTGCTATCTTACAAATATGGTTGTTTTAACCTCCCAAACCTTTTCTATATAAATAGAGAGGCCATTTGCAAGACAAAAAAAAACAAATTGACAACTCTCAAACACTCTTAAACTCAGAATCTCCAAGAAACCACCATTGTTGCACATTTGAAGTTACCAACACCCAACTTCAAATCCATTGGTGCGTTTGCCTCTTTTATCATCCTAACACTTTATAAACATCATACATAACACAACCAAACACCTGTTACACCTCTGTAACATCATCTTCATCATCCTCTAAACTCCATATTCGAAGCTTGCACATTGACTTGGTTGGATTGATTCAACAACTTTTAAAGCAAAGTAGTTATCCCATTAGCTCAAGGAAGGTCCCAACAAGCTTAATCCATCATCATATTGCTTCTGGAAGTCATGTAAATTTTTCTTCAAGAGGTGAGTTTTCTCAAACTATGATATCATTATTCGTGCATCATTTGTGTTCTATTTCAAAAGATAAAATGTAGATATCAATACCCTGAAGCTAACCATATGATTAGTTTTCATTTATATTGCTTGTGTGATGGGAATTCTAGCTCTGACCAGTTAGGTTTTTATTTTGGTACCAACATAAATTCCTTTTAATATTTGAGTGTTAATTAAAGTTAATGGCATGGTTGAATTCGTGTTGAAATTTAGAACAACTTTCATGTTTACAGTTTTTAAAATAGTTGAGAAATGGATGAGTTTGATATTTGAAAATGTTGGTATTGTTGGTTTGGCGTGAGGAAGAAGACAAAGTTCATAAATTTGAACTTGTGAACATGTTTTATAATATATTTAATGGGTGTTGTTTAATAAACGGATGAAACAGCCACCCCAGTGGCAAGCATGTGTGCGAGTAACGCGTTGGTGTGCCAGAGCACGGGTTCGATCCCTGCCACTGGCATTTTATTTTTCAACATTTTCTTTGTAGATCAGGTACAAGAAAGTCTAGCACGTAATGATACACCCCCTCATCAACACCATCATATCATCATACAATCAGATCCAGCACACCAAACGCGTGCCCCATGACGCACCTTCTGAAAACTACCCCAACTGGATCTCAAACAGGCGCCTGCGCTTCACTGTTTTGGGCCTAACATTTTTTCTTCTTCTCACCACCATTATTACTTGTTTACACCCAGGCCCATTTTACTTCCTTTTTATTTTAATTAAAATTTTCTTTTCTAAATCATTTTTATTTAATCAGAAAAATAATAAAATCACAAAAAATTTAGATTTAGGTTTTAACTAATTAATTTAATTTTCATAAATACAAATTAATTTAATTTAATCACTTTGTTTTATTTTGTTAATTAATTTGTAGAATAATTAGAATTAGGTTTTGTTATTATTTTACACTATCAAATATTTTTCTAAACAAAAACAACAAATTTTCTTAAACACTTAGAAATATTTTAGGGCTTCTTAAATATCTTTCCCCTTTTCACCACCTTCGCGCATTTTATTTTCGCATTAGTATCTTCTAATATTGTAATTGCTAACGGTATGTAATAGATAATTAGGTTTACTTTACTTTTCATCCCCATTAATAAATTTGTATCCCTATTTACGCACACGCACACTGTAACGCCCAGGCCGTCTTTGGGATTACCGACTGACCCCACAAACCAACACATGTCTTTTCAGCATGATTTGGCCTCACTCACACACTTTCTAGGAAAATTACCAGAAGGTCACCCATCCCAGAATTGCTCCAAGTCAAGCACGCTTAACTGTAGAGTTCTTATGAATGGGCTACTAAAAAGAAGATGCATCTTGTTGGTATATGTAGTACCAATTAATCCTTATAAGCCTTCCTTCAACCATGCAGTCCCATACCTGTATAGCCTCGGGATCCCTCTCATTCCGATGTGGTGACCACTCCTCAACCCTTTCAGACTCGAGTGTTACACGCGGTGCAACTAACCTCTTCCCTCTTCGACCTCGGGTGTTACATGCCCACTAGCTTCCGCATGGTTCGTCCTCAAACTACATTGTACTGGGGGAGGTATGACTCTGATACCATTTGTAACACCCAGACTGCGTTCGAGATTACCGACTGACCCCATAAACCAACACATGTCTTTTCAGCATGATTTGGCCTCACTCACACGCTTTTTAGGAAACTTCCCAGAAGGTCACCCATCCCAGAATTGCTCCAAGTTAAGCATACTTAACTATAGAGTTCTTATGAATGGGCTACTGAAAACAAGATGCCTCTTCTTTTCGGTATCCCATTCATAAGAACTCTACAGTTAAGCATGCTTGACTTGGAGCAATTCTAGGATGGGTGACCTTCTGGGAAGTTTCCCAGAAAGCGTGTGAGTGAGGCCAAACCATGTTGAAAAGACATGTGTTGTTTTTTGAGGTCAGTCGATAATATTGAAGGCACCCTGGGGCGTTACACGCACCTCAAGGGTAACCTCACTTGTTGCCTTCAGATAAAACAATCATGTCCCTCGAATGTGGGATGATTTAGCAAAGACCCCCGATTAAAAGATCGTAGTCCCTCGATGACCTTTTGATGCTGCCTTCGATAAATGATCTTAGTCCCTTAAAAAAATTGCTAAAGCGTCCTACAAGTTGCTTTCTATGACTGTACGATGACCCACGCCTGTCCCTCACATCCAACGATAGGGCCTCCTACTAACTAATGGTAGGGTAACACTATCTAAAGGAGGAGGAAAATAATAAAGACTTCTTTGAGTAGGTAGATCGCTCGTAGGCGCTTGCTCACAAACCTTTTAAAAACAAAAACATCTTTCCACAAAACAACACTTTCTTTCACAAGTATTTTCAAAACAAACATTTTGTATACATTCTCAATGATACGAGAATCATTACGAAATTGCCGCACGTAGGCATTTTTAAAATATTTCCAAACATACACAAACACAAAGCATTTTCAAAAATGAGTTAGCGATTAAGAGCCCGTAGATAACTACGGATGAAAAAGGTGCTAACACATTCCCTTTTTATAACCTACCCCCTTACTCAGAAAATTCTCAAAGGTCTTTCCTGTTCTTTTCACCCTTTCCTTTATTGGATAAAAGAAAAGTCGGTGGTAACTCTTTCTATCCGCAACATTTGCGATAAAACACAAAGCCCTAAAGTCAATTCTCCCACCGTATTACACACACGACTTCAGCATCTAGCACACACCAGAGAGCCAAGTAGAAAAATTAGATCTCATATACTTTTTGAGTTATAGTGCTCAGATTGTAGACTTGCATAGATACATCAGGAAAATACAGAGCTCCCGTCAATATATTTACCATCAGTCACATGCACACTTGAATCACAGTTTCTCTTAGAGGTCCAAACAGCTGATATGATTACCTCTTCTCAAGTGTAGAGCATACATGTTATCACAAACACTTGAATAAAATCTCACATACTCTCTGAAACAAAGAGTTCAGATTGTAGGCTTGTGCATAAACATCTAACAAATACTCAACTCCCATCAAAGTATTTGTCATCAGATAAATGCAAATCATCAGGGGAAATTTTTTTCAAGCTCCTTACTTTGCAGTTCCCTCTAAAAAATTTAGAGAGCAGACAATACTACCTTCTCACACTAGGTAGATCATTTGGTCTGACAACCTTCTTCTTCACACCTCTTAGCATAAGTGGATTCTTCATCAGGCCAATCTGACATGAAAAATGTATGATCATACACTGACGTGTCTGTCGAATAATAACTGCAAGTATATAGTCTATCGCGTAGTTTAAAATATTACTGAACCCACATAGACTAATAATAAAAACTAATGTAATCTATGTTGCAATGCACAACTAAGGCTAAAGAGTGAAATGGATATGGACAAAAATGTAAATAATAAATGCTAAAGGTTTTGAATTAATGACAACACGAGTCTGGGATATGAATTCCGTGATCCTAAGGGACTTTTAGAATACAATTGCTAATTATGAATAAATCTTAATTTCGTAGAAGATATCGACTCAAAGACTCCGTCTCACACTCTCTTGCTATTTACAAGAACCACACTTCCTAACCACAATATTTTTCTCTCACTCGCCCGTAATGAAGAAACATATTTTCAAAGTCAATTCAAATTTTAAATGATACCTAAAGCGCCCTCGCTGTTTTTAGGATCGATGCTTAGTTTCCAATATATAGTTCATCCCTCACACGCTCACGCTATCAGGCAGAACTTTAGTTTATTACTCACTCTTGTGTTGAAACAATAAGACATACAATTTGGAAACTAAAACCCAATCAATCATATATTCATAATTTCGTGCCTATAGTTTTTTATAGAGTTTCGTCAGTGACAACAATCCTCATACGCTGGTCTCAAATAAGATTAGCCAGACCTAATTTTTCCTAAGACTAACATGTTAAAACATAATAAGCCTGATACTAGCATGTTAAACAACAATTAAAGGCAGAAATAAGTAAAAGCCGTAAAATGATAAAAACCTGAGAAAAGTAGAAAATGTAAACCGAGATAAATATGTCGACAGGTTTGTCGATCCAACAATACAATGAAAATGAAAAGAACAATAACAATATGTGACAATCCCTCGATGTGAGTTATTGTCACTTTTACAAGTAATTGCATGCCTAAGACTATAAGCGATTTTGACATAGCTTCTGCGCTAATTGGATACACCAAAAACATCCCGAAGGGACCTTTATATATAGAAGAAAGGCCTGTTAACTGCCCTTGATTCATGCAGGCTGTGGAGGGAAAAAAAATCAAAATAACAGCTGAAAACAACAACTTTCAAAAAACATCCTTCTGAGAGGAAATGGAAAATGCCATGAGGGCAATGGCGAACGCCATTGCCTTGTTCATTAAATGACGTGGCAGGAAAAGGGATGGCCAACGCCATCTACAGACGCCAAACACCATATCAGGAAAACAGGAAGAAACACTTATTTTTCTTTTTGCTACCGTTTCACTCCATTTTTGGCTCGATTGCGAGTCTGCTTAGGAACTAGCTGAGAACTACAAAAAAGATAAAAACAAAGTAAAATACAATAAAATAAGATAAAATGCGGACACTTAATATGCTCAATGAGCCTAAAATTATGATATGATTTCTCATTATCAAACTCCCCCATACTAAGACTGTTGCTTGTTCTCAAGCAATCACTCGACACAAAAGAAAAACAATAAAACTCAGTGTCTGGAACATAGGCACGATAAGACTCTAAAAGGTACGACGATGCTAGGCTATCACTAAATGATATGTACTGGATATAGAAAACAAGGATACGGTAATGGCATATATCCATATTTGCGGATAAAAGCTCCCCCTATGAAATACCAATTTGAATCATGACGTTATAACTCGACCTACACACTTCTTTCTTTTTCGCCTCTTTTTCATTCTAGCGCAATCACATTAAGCCCGTTATCCGTACACACACCTAGTAGGGAAACCTGTTAGTGACTTTGATCATCATTAGCACGGGGTTCTGGTAACAAAAGGGGTTCACCCCTTTAAAACTCATCACAATTGTAGGGGTTCATACGGTAACCCTCCCTACCAAGTCCAATACCAGATACCTATGGAACAATTAACAATGAGTGTTATTTTTATTACATTTTTCAATTTTTCACGGGGTTCCGTAGTTAAATGGAAATACCCCTTGTTTACCCAAGTTGTAGCTGTGGGGGATCGAACCTTAATTTGCCCTACCAAGTATAACAATAGATACCATAGACCAACAAACAACTGGTATTTACAAATTTATCATTATTAGGATCATTCACTTATTTTCATCAGCTTCCCCACGTAGTTTATGTTTAAGATGGTGCTGACTATAAACTACTCAAGAGATTACTTCAAAACTTAGAACTAGAGGTCTCAGCATAATGGTTACTGTTGTACCCCAAAATTTGCCCTCTTATTTCTCAATAAATTTCTCATAAGATTTTCAATTGCTCAAAATTGCACAAGGTGTGATCAGCTCAAGACACTTCCTCAACACTGATGACTCAAATTAGGGTTTGAGTTTTCACAAAGACAAATGAAGTTTTAATGCCTCATATGACTTTCATGGATCATTTTGGACCTTCAAGAATGCTCATGTCAAATTTCAAGTCTTGCAGTTTAAGTTTGCTCACTCAATTGATCAGATGACCAAAAATAGCTGTATTTGGTAAAAAGTTAACTGTGGCCAACTTACAGTCAAACTTCATGATTTTTGATGCATATCAGTATTTTGAACTCATATGAACCATTTGGTCGATATTGGATTACAATTCCTCAAGAAATTTGATCAGATCACTAAAGGGGCAAAATGGTCAAAATTAGGGTTTTGACTGAGAAGACTTGATTCTTGACTTTTGACCCAATACATGTCTTATTTGCTTGAGACATGATATAAAGGATTCAAATGCACCATATTGACCTAATTTCATGGTTCAAAACACTCCTCAAGATCAATTGATTGATAATTGAAATTTGGTCAACTGATGAAAAATCAATTGTACACTAAAAAGTCAAACTTTGACTTTTTGATCAAATTCAAGTTTCAAAAATCATATTTCATCAAGACATGTAAAAATATGAATATTGTTCATCAAGAAATCAAAAAGTCAAAATTCACTTTGAAAAGTCAAAATTTCTAAGACTTAAAATATTTTCTAAGTGTTGGAAATTTTACTTTTTTTCATAACTTTGTGTCAAATTTTCACCATGATTCTAAATGATTCAAAGGAAACTTACAACATTAAATTTGTAGATATTGAGGAAATGTAAAAATTTTATTCACAAATCAAATCTTAGAAATGCTTGTATTTTAAGTTATAAATTCATGAAGACATGTACATGAAACAAAAACACAGTGAAATTTTTAACTAGTTTAGGCAGATTTTTGACCTAACTTCTTGGCCAAGTTTCACATGGTTCCAATTTTATTATTAAAAATGTCCAACATAAAGGTTTTATCGGATGTTAAAAGCTTTCTAAAATATCCAATAACTCATTGAGATTATACTTGATTTGAGAGAATCGAAGGCAAGAAGTTAGGGTTTCAAACTTGTTTTACAAGGCAGATTTTGTGATGAACATGAACCAAATCCATAGCCATGCTGCATAATATTTGCTTTACAGGCCTCAAACTTGTTTGTCACTACATAATTAAATGTTTACACAATTGATTAAGCTATAATCCCAGTGTTTGAGCCATTATCCATTTGATCATTCCATTTTTGGAAGAAAGCAACATTGCCATTCTTGAAAAGTGACTTTAATCACAAAGTCAACTTGTATTGAGCCTTGCACTTGCTCTTTCTGCACACACAACATCTATAATATCAGAAGCAAGCATGTTTAAAGTTCAACCACTCTACAATAGCATGGTACAAGCACAGGGAAGAAGTTTGTCAACTTTACTTCAAAAACAAGCAAAGATCCACAACTTGTAGAATTCAAATTCTGCCTTGTTGTAGCACACAAAACCTCTTTCCTATAAATACATACACCATTTTCAAGCCAACACACATATGCTCAAGCCTTCAAACTCATTAAAACTCTCCAAAACACGGATTGCACACGAAAACTCCATTATTATGCAGAACTTAACCAAAAACTCGCATCTCTCAATCTACTCGTGCGTTTCTTGGCCTTTTACTTCCAAAAGCTTCTAAACATCATACATAAATAATCCCAACACCTGTTATCCAACTGTAACACCATCTTCATCAACTTCCATAACCAAAAAACAGAGCTTTCACCTTGACTTCTCCAGCACGATTCAACCATCCTCATCCCAAAGTAGCTATTGCATTAGCTTCCTAGAGGTTCAAGGAAGCTAACTCAATCATCAAACAACCTTGAAAGCTCCTCTAACTCAAAACACGATCCCCAGTTGTAAGGTAAGTTTTCTGATTTTCAAACTTCTCATATAAGCATTGTTAATCTTCCATTTTCAAATATAAAATCTAGATATCATTGCCCTGAAGCTGACCATGTCCTTAGAATTCATTTACATTGCTTGAGTAGAGAGAATTTTGGACCTAAACTTTCTGAAAAAATTAGGTTAGATTTGGTACCATTCAAAATTCATGCTTATCTTTGATTTATAGTTTTAATGAGTTACATTTCTGAAATCGTGATGAAAGTTTCCATAACTTTCGTGTTTACATTTTTTATTTTGGTTGAGAAATGAATGAGATACAAAGGTTCAAGTTGGACGCGAGGTTGAAGACGAAGTTTCCTTCAGGAACGAGTTTGTAATATAATAACATGGATTGACATAAGTACACAAATATATAGCCACCCCAGTGGTAAGGCAGCGCGCGTATTATGTGAAGGGCGTGGGTTCGAGCCCCAGCGCTGCCATTTTGCATATTTTTAAATATTTTCCCATTTTTTTGTTTGGACCATGCGCGCCTGGGCCTTATCATTTTTGCTTATTCTTCAGCCCCTGTCTACCATACAGCAACACATCCCATTTATTTCTTTTTTTTTCCTGACTTCATAAAATGTTAATGGGCTAGACCATAAACTTTTTTACACACATACACTCAAAATGTGTTTTACACCCCTAACTTTATTTTCAAATTTTATTTCATTTTTTTTATAATTTTTTTTATTATTAATATTAATAATATCATTATTTTTATTAATTAAAATCCCAAAAATATTTTTAACTATTATTTAGGTAATAATATATTTATATTTTATTTCCTTTAAGAACAAAAAGACAAAATATTTTCTTATACAAATTTAATTTAATTTCTTAAATAAACTAATAATTAGACTTAGGCTTAGTTTATTTTCTTTTTTTAAACTAAACTTAATTTAGAAACTTAGGATTTTTAATTAATTAATTAATTTTTTCATGCTATTTTAATTTAATTAAAACCTTTTCACAAAAAACTCTAAAAAACTTGTTTCTTTAAAAAAATTAATTTCTTTTTTAATTAACTTAAATTTAATTTTCTTATTTTAATTAATTATTTTCTTTTAGTTAATTAGGTCAAAACTATCTTTCTTAACAAAAATCCAAACAAATCTATTCTTTATCCATTTATACTTGAACATTATATTCATTTTATTTCTTGTACATTTATTCAAATTTAATATGATTGTAATAGATAATTAGAGTTTAATTTTCTTGAAAATCCCCATTTGTAAATGTGTATACCCCATCCCCAAATAATGTAATAGCGTAGGATATTTACTTTCCACAATTTACAACTTTCATATAAATGCTAGTAGTTAGGGTTTGTATGGAAAGATAAGATCAATACTTAGAAAACCCTAATTCAAGATAAATCAAGCATGAAAGATAAACACTTGCACACTTACACCTATAGGGTTAACTCCACTTCGTTGCCTTAAATAAATGGTCATGATATGCATGTGATACACCTTAGCAAAAACAATAAAAAATACAAGATCATAGTCCCTCACTGACGCTTCAAATGTTACCTTCAAAATGATCTTAGACCCTTAAGAAAAATTCTAAGGTATCTCACAATATTGCATTTTTATGATTATACAATGACCCACGCCCGTCCCTTCACATCCAAAGATAAGGTTATTTACCAATCAATGGTGAGATAACAATATCAAACGAAGGAGGAAATGAAAAAAAGACTTTTGAGTAAGTAGAACGTTTTTAGTTGCTTGCTCACAATCCATCTTCAAAAACAAACATCTTTTTAAACACACCAAACACTTTTAAAACATGAAATATTTTCAAAAAGTCCAACACTCTGTATACATTCTTATACAGACGAGAATCATTACAAAGTTTGCCTAAACGAAGGCGCTTTTCAAAAATACTTTCAAAACCCACCATAAATACATTTCAAACAAAGCAATTTCAAAAGTGATCTAGCAAGAAACTAAGAGTCCGTAGATAACTACAGACGAAAAGGGTGCTAATACCTTCCCTTTTCATAACCTACCCCCCAAACTCAAGAAAATATCTCAAAGGTCTTTCCTGTTCTTTTCACCCTTTCCTCATTGGATAAAAGAAAAGTCGACAGTGACTCTTGCTATCCGCAACAATTGCGATCAATCGCAAAACACCCAAGTCAGTTCTCCCATCGTATTACAGAACTGGCGACTCTGTTGGAGACTTTTTAAAAGTGGGGTTACCTTAGAGACTATATCATATTTAAATGCTTTCATTGTTTGATTTTTTTTTGCTTTAAATTTATGGGTCCTTGTTTGGGTTTGTATTGATCTTCTATCTGGATTTGGGAACATCATTAGGTAAGTAGCAATAGATCATGGGGACTTTGCGGGGTATACCGACATGGTTGAAGCAACGACTATGTTAGTGTGACACATTTTTTGGTACCGGTAGCTCTTGAGTCTAGTCAAGGAGAATACGGGGCCGCTGTGAGGTGTCATGAAGCACTAACTGACCTTAGAACCTTTAAATGAACAACTTGGCCATTAGGAAGTAGTGAGATAGTCGGCTTTGGTGCAGTCCAAAGTTGGTTGACACTCAATACTACACTCATTGAGATTGGACTTTCGGGATATTTTCGGTCGCCAATAAAGAGGCTTGTGCTAAAACAATTCCCGATGAAGAAAGATCAGTGATATTGAGATTCCCTAGAACCTGGTTACTTTCTAGGACAGGTTGAACCAACTAAACTTCAAGAGGGTACTTACCAATGAAACCTCATGCAAGCCTAAACCTAAGGACTTGTTTGCTTTATGTGCATACTTGTACATAACATCATGACATCATACCATGGCATTTTTCACTAACCATTTCAAGGACCTAGAGATTTATCTTTGTTTTATTTTGTAGGACATGGCTTCCACTTGCAGGAATACTATCCAAATTAACCTCGTAAGAGTGCCTCCTCAACTCAAAGAGTTAGCGTCATGGGTTCCTGAGAATTCTCCATTCACCAAGAGACATGGTCGACTTCTCAATCTGGTTACCTCATGCCTTGATGAAGACATGCTGAAGGCGCTCTTTCCGTTCTTTGACCCTTTACACCATTGCTTTTCCTTTCCTGATTACCAACTTGTGCCTACTATGGAATAATTTTCTCAACTTTTAGGAATCCCTATTCTTGATCAACTACCCTTCAATAGTATTGAAAGAGACCCAAGACCTGAGGAGATTGCTCAAGCTCTACATTTGCAACAATCTGACATTATGGAAAATTGGGAAACAAGAAGTGGTGTTAAAGGATTTCTAGCCAAGTTTTTTTGTAGAGAAGGCTCAAGATTTTTGGGATGCTCTGGATTTACAAGCCTTTGAAGAAGTGTTGGCTCTCCTCGTCTATGGGATGGTACTGTTTCCTAATCCTGACTAACTCATAGATGTGAACACAATCAAAAATTTTCTATCTCGTAACCCAGTGCCTTCATTGCTTGGAGATATCTTGCATTCTCTTCATACTTGCACCATGAAGAGAAGAGGAGTTCTTATGTGTTGAACTCATTTGTTGGCTAAGTGGTTTATTTCTCACTTACCTCAATCTGTTTTGAAGAACGAGCAAGGCATGAGATGGTCTAAAAGGTTGATGTCACTTACGCATTCATATATTCATTGGTGTTCTCGATCTTTGGAGGAGGTTATCATCATTGACCATTGTGGGGAATTCCATAATGTCCCTCTCCTTGGCATTAGGGTAGGCATCACTTGTAACCCTTGCTTGGCTTTGTGACAGTTTGGATATGCTAGGAGGGATGGTCCTCATGACGCCCTTGTCCAAGAAATTGCATTTGACTATGAGAGCGATGTCCAAGGTTACCGTCAAAGATTCATACGAGCTTGGGGCATGGTAAAAAAAATTGATAACAAGACTTGGGGTATAAAAACTCCATTATTTTGGAGCCTTATCTCAAGTGGGTGCGAGCTCGTGCTCGAAACCTCATGATGCCTTATGAAACCATCCTACCTATCATCATGGAGCATGTTTCCTAGGGAGATGTTCCATATACTATCCTTCATCCTGATATGACTACTTCTCTTGAAGATTTGCAAAGATCATGGATTAAACTCAAAGGAGAGTGAGACACCTTCGAAACTCATTTCTATGCAAGCGATAAGAAGGTTTTGGAGCTTACGAGACAAATTCATGAAGACCGAAGTTTGGACGCCTACATTACACCAAAGAGGATGCTCTCATGGGAAGCCTGATTCTTTTTTTATTTGTTGTTTTAGGAGTTTATTTTGTATTTTCTTCCTCCATTATAAGCCCACGAGGCATGTTGTAATCAATCTAAATTTATTAATGCAATTGATGTTTGTTCCTTCTTTGTCTAAACAAATTTAAATCTTCTAAGTCCTTAAAATCATTTGCATATGCATTTCATGCATCATAACATAAGCAAGCTTTCCACAACAGATTTCCTCATCTTTCTACTATTTATTTCAGTAAGATGGATATCGAGCAGACGGTGAAAGATTTGCAAGCACATAATTCCCTGTTCCAAGAGACCTTGCTGACCTTGGCTAAGGGATAACAAGAGCTGATGGCACTACTAACAACCAAAAATAAGACTAAGAAGAAGGCCCTCATCAACATGGGGAAACGATTTAAAGCCCCAGTCCGTCAGGTGCAGATAGTTGAAGAGTCGTCCGAGGAAGACGAGAATCAAATGGAAGAGGCAAGGAGTACCCGTGCTGTTGGTGCAAATGATTAAGCTTCCGAGGACGAAGACTACTTTGATGAACAGTATCTGCCGGCCGAGGATAAATACAAGCAGTTAGAGGATAGACTGAAAGATGTTGAAATTTAAGTCGTACCTGGTTTGGATTTTGGTGGTTTGGGCTTAGTACTTGGGGTCGTCATTCCCCATAAGTTCAAAATACTGGTCTTTGCTAAGTATGACAAAGTTTCATGCCCAAAACTTCATCTGAGGTCCTACGTCCGCAAGATACAACCATATACTATTGATAATAAGCTATGGGTCCATTTCTTCCAAGACAGTCTGTCTGAGACTCATTTAGAATGGTTTTACAAATTGGAGGGTTCCCGAATTCTCACATGGGAAGATCTGGCCACTGATTTTTATCATCAATACAAGTACATCGCTGATTTAGCACCAACAAGAGTTCAACTTCAAGGAATGACAACGAGTACTAATGAAGGGTTTAAAGAGTACGCACAAAAATTGAGGGATATTGCTGGTAGAGTTCAACCACCACTAACTGATAGGGAGTTGGTGGACATGTTCATGGGAACACTAACGGGACCATATTTCAACTTGCTAATTGGTAGCTCATCTTCCAGTTTCACTGAGTTAATTCTGACTGGTGAAAGGGTCGAGAGTGGAATCAAGAGTGGAAAAATTCCCATGGCATCTGCTTCTACATCAAGCACTATGAAAAAACCCTTTATTGGCAAGAAAGAAGCCAATGTTGTTTATGAATCAAGGGCCCATACCAAGAAGGACCATCGTCCATCTGTTAATGCTGTTTTGATCTCCAACCCTCCATCTCCTCAAAGACAATCATCCAACCATCAACTATCCTAAATTCCTCGAAGACAATTCACAAGGATTAGCATGTCACTGTCACAAGGCTCGCAACATCTTTTGAAGGCCAACTTGGTGACATTGCGTGATCCACCATCAAATCCAAATATTACATCACCGAAGTACAATCCAAATGCCAAGTGTGTGTATCATTCCAACAACCATGGGCATGAAACTGATCAATGCTGGGCTCTGAAGAATAATATTCAAGATCTGATAGACAACAAAACTATTGAGTTTGATCCACCTATAACTCCAAATGTGATAATTGCACCAATATCGAACCATGGAAAAGGTGTCAATGCGATTGATGACATTACTTTTGTTTCCTCCATTGAGGATTTGACTACTCCATTGACTACTGCGAAATGAAATTTGTTGAGAGCCACGGTGTTCCATGGTTGTTTAAAAGACTATGATTGATGTACTAAACAAATAAATGGATGCAAGTTGCTAAAAAAAGGTGTTTAACGCCTAATAGATAGTCACGAGATCCTGTTTGAAAAAATTCCTACCATCAAGAGTTTGACCAACAAAGCTGAAGACCTTTCCATAATAACAATCTCCAACAAGCCTCTTAGGATCTCCTCAAAGGATCCTATTAGGATTTCAAATGAATCAACAGTTACTCCTTTAATAATCACTGCCCCTGGGCCAATTCCTCACTCCTCCGACAAAGCAGTTCCATGGAACTATGGTGCCGAAGTTTACTATCATGGAATAAAGCAAGATTCATGGATCAATGAAGACAAGACCAACGATGTTACAAATATTGTAGGTTCTAGTAAGGTAACAAGAACGGGGAGGATTTCTCCCTTGACATCTCACCTCTAACTACTACAACAACTATTGTTCACATAATCAATAACAAGCCTATTACCAACACTAGAGGCAAAGAAAAAGTAAGTGAGCCTGCTGAGATAGAGGCACCGGCCAAAGATGTTAATGCCAAAGAGCCCTCCACTCGAGAGATGGAGAAAATCCTGAAAATTATAAAGATGAGTGATTTCAAAATAGTCGAACAACTGGGGAAAATCCCCTCCAAAATCTTCATGCTATCATTACTACTCTGTTTTGATTCTCATGCCCAAGCTTTAATCAAGTTCTTGAAGAAACCTCATGTGCCACAAGAGACTACAGCCGACCAGTTCGAGAATTGTGTGGCAACTTTAATGGCTGACAACGGATTAGGTTTCTCTGATTCTGACTTGATACCAGTTGGAAGGAATCATAACAAGGCCTTGCATGTCTCTATTGAATGCAAGGGAACTATCCTGGCTCATGTCCTGATTGATACCCGTTCCTCTCTAAATGTTCTACCTAAAGGTGCTTTGGACCGACTAGATTGTGAAGGCCTGGTGTTGAAACCAAGAGATATAGTTATAAGGGCTTTCGATGGGTCTAGAAGGATGGTGCATGGAAAGGTGAATCTCCCCATTAAAGTGGGATCACAAATTTTCAAATCCACCTTTTATATAATGAAAATACGTCCCGCCTACTCTTGTTTGCTTGGGAGCCCTTGGATCCATGGGGCAGGGGTAGTAACATCCACCCTCCATAAAAATTAAAATATGCAGTCAAAGAAAGATCTTTACTGTTTGCGACGAAGAAGAATTTATGGTGAGCCACCTCAATTCCTTCAAGTATGTGGAAATGGATGGTGAATTCATAGAAACTCCATGCCAGGCTTTCGAAGTTGTTCCTCCTATGGTTGCCACCACCAAAATATCCCCTGACATATCAAAAGCTGATGAAGTTATACCAAGAATGGTCTCACTTAAAGATGGTTGTGCCGTGGTTGAAGATGGAAGCTGTACTATTTGGGGACAACTCCCTAACATTCCGTTTAAAGCAGACAAATTCGGGTTGGGTTTCACCATCAAAGCTTAGAAAGAAGTCAGGTGCAATCGCGTGGGAAAGACACCTATTCACATCATAAATCCCGAGGTAAACACCATGGAAGACTTTGACAATGAATGTGCTTTTGATGAATGGATCTACCCTACTTCCAGAGGAAAGCTCAACAACTGACATGCAAAGGATTTCACTCCCGTCTCCTTCATTGAGGAGTAATTATTGTTTATTGTTTTCTGTCAATTCAAGAAATTTTGTCTATAATTTTAATTCCAAACAATTAATTTTTAAGCCATTTTCCTTTCTCGGGGCACCATGGCCCATTTGTTAAGGGTTTTGTTCATGTTCATTTATCATATGATCATTTAGTGGAAAACATTGGACCTTTGAATTAAAATTTTGTGCTCACTGTCTTTCTTTTTATTTATTGCATATTTCAAATAGCCATGTATCTTACATGCACACACACACACACACACACACACACACACACTTGCATATCCTCATCCATTCAAGATCTCATTGCCAACGACTCTACTATTATCGATTATGACTTCAAACATCCAATTAACCAAGCCAAAGACGAAGGAGAGGAATATTGTGAAATACCAAGGGAACCAGCCAGACTTCTAATACAATAGGAGAAAGCTATTCAACCTCATGAAGAGCCAGTCAAAGTTATCAACTTGTGTACTGAGACAGACAAGAAAGAGGTTAAGATCAACGCCAACTTGGAAGACGGTATCAAGAACAGGTTGGTTCAGATGCTACATGACTATGTTGAAGTGTTTTCCTGGTCGTATGAAGACATGACGGGGTTGGATACTGACATTGTGGTTCATTGTCTACCAACAAAAGAAGATTGTCCTCATGTCAAACAAAAGGTTCATCGAATGCGGCCTGACATGTCTGAAAAGATAAAAGCGGAAGTCATGAAGCAGTTCGATGCAGGATTCCTGGCTGTGACATCTTATCCTCAATGGGTTGCAAACATGGTCCCCGTATCGAAGAAAGATGGGAAGGTTCATATGTGTGTAGACTATAGGTATTTAAATAGGGCAAGCCCCAAAGAAGATTTCCCTCTACCTCGTATCAAATGTTTTGGTTGACAACACCGCTCAACATAAAGTCTTCTCCTTCATGGATGGATTTTCTGGCTACAACCAAATCAAGATGGCTCCCGAAGACATGGAGAAGACCATCTTTGTTACATAATGGGGCACTTTTTGCTACAAAGTCATGCCATTCGGACTGAAGAATACAGGGGAAACATATCAAAGAGCTATGGTAACTTTATTTCATGATATGATCCATCATGAAATAGAGGTTTATGTGGATGATATGTTTTCAAAGTTGCAAACTGAAGAAGAGCACCTCGATCACCTACACAAGTTGTTAGAGAGGTTGAAGAAGTACAAGCTAAGGCTAAATCCTAACAAATTCACCTTCAGGATAAGATTTGGAAAGCTCCTAGGTTTTGTTGTCAGTGACAGAGGTATTAAAGTGGATCTGTAAAGGTCAAAGCTATTCAAGAAATGCCAGTTCCCCATTCTGAGAAGGAAGTTAGAGGCTTCTTGGGTCGACTTAACTATATTTCTCGCTTCATCTCTCACTTAACCTCTACTTGTGAGCCAATATTCAAACTCTTGAAGAAAGACCAAGTAATCAAATGGAACGACAATTACCAAGTTGCCTTTAACAAGATTAAGGGATACCTATAAGAACCTCCTATCTTGATGCCTCCAGTTGAAGGAAGACCCTTAATCATGTACTTGACTGTATTAGAGAATTCCATGGGATGTGTGTTGGGCCAACATGACGAGTTTGGCCGAAAAGAGCATGTAATATACTACTTGAGCAAAAAGTTTACCGACTGTGAAACCAGATATTCACTGCTCGAGAAAACTTGCTGCGCTATGGCATGGGCTGCTCGCCAGCTAAGACAGTATATGTTGACTCACACCACTTTATTGATTTCTAAAATAGACCATATCAAGTACATCATTGAGAAGCCAGCTCTCTCCGAATGAATACCTAGACGGGAAATGATTCTGACCGAATATGACATCCAGTATACCACAAAAAATGCAATCAAAGGAAGTGTATTGGCAGATCATTTGGCCCATCAAGCTGTTAATGACTATCAGTCTATGAACTTTGACTTCCCAGATGAGAATATTATGCTAGTAACTGACTGTGAAGAACCTGGACCATATGATGGACCTAAACAAGGATCCCGATGTACTATGGTTTTCGATGGGGCTTCCAATGCTTTGGGAAATGGAATTGGTGCTGTGACTATTTCTCCTGAGGGTTGTCATACTCCTTTCACTGCTAGGTTGTGCTTCGATTGTACGAATAACATGGCTGAATACGAAGCGTTTATCTTAGGTCTAAAGGCTGCCATTGACTTAAGGATCAAGTTCTTGAACGTATTCAGAGATTCTGCTCTAGTGATCAGTTAAGTCAAAGGACAATGGGACACTAAGCATCCTAACCTTATTCCTTACAAGGAGCTTGTATTAAATATGATACCATACTTCGAGGAGATCACCTTTGAACATTTCCCTAGAGAAGAAAATCAGTTGGCTGACACCTTGGCAACAATGTCTTCCATGTTTAAGGTCAAATGGGATAACGAAGCTCCCATGATTACAATCGAAAGATTTGACGAACCAGCACACTGCTATGAGCTTGACACTGACGAAGAGAAACCATGGTACCATGAAGTAAGGAGATATCTTGAAGCACAAGAGTATCCTAAAGGAGATTCCATCAATGATAAGAAATTTTTGTGAAGATTCCCAGCCAAATTCTTCCTAAGCAATGGAATCCTGTATAAGCGAAATCATGATTCTACTCTACTCCGGTGTGTGGACAAAAAGGAGGCAGAGAAAATTATGAAAGACATGTATGATGGAACCTTTGAAACTCACTCTAGTGGACACACTATGGCCAAGAAAATCCTGAGGGCTGGTTACTTTTGGTCCATAATGGAAACTGATTGTCATCATCACCCAAGGGTTTGTCACAAGTGTCAAATTTATGCTGACAAGGTCCATGTACCCCCAATTCTTATGAATGTCATGACCACTCCATGGCCATTTGTAATGTGGGGAACTAACATGATTGGAGAGATCAAACCTACCGCTTCCAATGGACATCGTTTCATCCTTGTGGCCATTGATTATTTTACCAAGTGGGTCGAAGCAGCCTCATATGCCTCAATTACCAAGAACGTTGTAGATAGGTTTATCAAGCATAACCTCATCTACCGTTACGGTATCCCCGAAAGGATCACCACTAACAATGGAACCAACCTCAATAATGCTATGATTACGGAACTTTGTACTAAGTTCAAAATCAAGCATTACAATTCTTTTCTATATAGACCTAAGATGAATGGTGCGGTGAAAGCTGCCAATAAAAATATCAAGAAGATTGTGCAAAAGCTGGTGGTAACATATAAAGAATGGCATAAGATGTTACCGTTTGCTCTCCATGGCTACCGTGCCTCAACTCGAACATCAACCGGGGCAACCCCGTTCTCCCTGGTCTATGGCATGGAGGTTGTCCTCCCCGTCGAAGTTCAAATTCCTTCTCTAAGGGTTATGAAGGAAGCAGACTTAGGCAAAGACGAATAGATTCAGACTAGGTTGGATCAGTTGAACTTGATTAATGAGAAGAGACTGACTATTGTTTGTCATGGTCAAATGTATAAAAAACATATGATTAAAGCTTTTAACAAAAAGATCAAGCCTCAAGTATATCAGACTGGTGACTTGGTAATAAAGCGCATCATTTTACCACAAGGCGATCCTAGGGGCAAATGGACTCCCACATACGAAGGGACATTTGTTGTTAAGAAAGGTTTCTTCGATGGTGCCATGATGCTGACTACTATGGATGGTGATTTCCCACATCCTGTGAACGCGAACATAGTTAAAAAATACTACGCATAAAATGACCCACTAGGTTGACATACCTAGGAAAAAATAAGGGCATCTTGGCGAACCAAAGAGTTTAGGGCAAAAATTAGGGATATATGTAGAAGATTGTACATCCTGTAAGTCAAACCTGAAAGGGTGGCTTGGGAAAAAAATGGGTATCCCGATGGGATGAAAACCCGAAAGGGCAGTCCAGGAAAAAGTTAAGGGTTAAAGCGTATGACTATGTCCTGTTGTATCTCTACAACTAGTTTATTACCAAGGACCAAATTCAATGGTACAAGATCAATTCAACCAATTTATTTCAACGGCAAGGGATGATGTTCGAAGACATTGGGGGAAATAGAAGAGTTGGAACACAATGAGATCACTCCCACATGGCTATTATTTTTGCTTTCACTTTGTACTCTTTTCATTTCTTTCAACGATTTTCTCTTATTAGGATATCTGTTTCCTTGTACGAGAACACTTAATTACGGGCAAAATATCAATACAAAAATATTTTGAAGAGAAAACTTTTTTGTTTTTAGTGCAAAAGAGTCCATGGTAAAAATTGAATGAGCATATGCATATGAACATGATTAGTTTTTAACAAATATCTCCTTAAGGATTTGATTTATCCCCATAGAGTTATTTTAATAAAATCATCCCCTAGACATGGATTCATGTAATCCCCAACCATAGTTTCAATCTCCGAAAAACTTTCCCCAACTTGAGTGTGCTTCTCAGACTATTACAGATCAACAGATGAAACCCCTCAGTCCCCAACGGAGTCATTACTATCCTAGTAAGTTACTATGAAGCCTGAACCCAACTAGATACTAGTTCAACTTCATCTTTTTAACAAGTTACTACGAAGCCTGGATCTGACCAGATACTAGTTCAACTTCATATTTTTAAAAATGAGTTACTACGAAGCCTAGAATCTGACCAGATAACAATTTAAATTCATCTCTCTAGCAAATTACTGCAAAGCCTGAACCCGACCAAAAAACAGTCTGAGTTGCTGAAACCTGGATCCGACCAGATAACAGTAAATCTCAATTTTAGGTTACTAAAACCTGGACTTGACCAGATAATAGTTTAACTTCTTCAATTATTGCAAAGCCTGGACCCGACCAAAAAACAATTTGAGTTGCTGAAACCTGGACCCGACCACATAACAATAAATCTCAATTTTAAGTTACTAAAGCCTGGACCCGGCCAAATAATAGTTTAACTTCTTCAATTTCTGAAACCTGGACCCGACCAGATACTAGTTAATCTCAAGATCAAATTGATGAAACCTGGACCCTACCACATAACAGTTAACCTCAAGATCAAATTGCTGAAACCTAGACCCGACCAGATACCATTTAATCTCAAGATCAAATTGCTGAAACCTGGACCCGACCAGATAATAGTTGAAGTTGCTGAAACCTGGACCCGACCAGATAACAGTTAACCCCAAACTCAAATTGCTCAAACCTGGAATCTGACCAGATATCAGTTAATTTCATATTCCATAGTAAATTACTGTAAAGCCTGGAATACGACCAAATATCATTTAACTTTATTACCCCCAGCAAGTTGTTGTGAAAACTGGAATCCGACCAGATAACAGCTAAACTTTCATATAGCTCCCCAATAGAGCAATAACTCCTGAACTCTATTCCCCAAGCAGAAAATCAACATTCTCCGCAGAGTTTCCTCAAAGTAAAAAGCCAAAATCATTATTCCCCAGCGGAGTTCTCCTAAAAAACTAGAAATTCCCAACAGGAAGCACTCTAGACAAAGTTAGAAGATACACATACTCTTCATCTCTAGCAGCAGCCCGGGATTTAATTTCCCAAAACTCCCCAGCAATTTGTCAGGGATTCATTTTCAGACAAAGATACACTTTAGTGTTTCACATTCATACATCATATCACATACATAAAAAATGCATATAGCATAATCTCATTTATTTTGAGAACATCATTACACCATGCATACATCTGCATGCAACTAACCACCTTCCTTGCAGGAAGAAATCAATCATCAGGCAAGTCCTCTTCTGGATCAGATTTATCTCTCCCAGTTAAAAATAGGCGAAAGACATCTACAATTTCAACATAAATCGACCAAAGATTTATTCCGATACTTCTTCCAGTCTCCACCAATAGACGTCCCAAATGGCATAACTAATCCCATTCCCGATACAATCAACCGCATTATCAAGTGCAAATTTCTGGGCACTCTAGTGTTCAATCATCTTTCACCTTGAAGTCACGAATGGCGGATCCGCCAATCTAACTCTCCAGGCTTAAGCAGATTGAACATGGACAGCTGTTGTACCCTAAAATTTTCCCTCTCATTTCTCAAGAAATTTCTCAGAAGATTTTCAATTGATCAAAATTGCACAAGGTTTGATCAACTCAAGACACTTCCTCAACACCGATGACTCAAATTAGGGTTTGAGTTTGCACAAAGACAAATGAAATTTTAATACCTCATATGACTTTCATGGATCATTTTGGACCTTTAAGAATGCTCATGTCAAATTTCAAGTCTTGCAGTTTAAGTTTGCTCAGTCAATTGATCAGATGACCTAAAAATAGTTATATTGGGTAAAAAGTCAACTATGGCAAAATTACAGTCAAACTTCATGATTTTTGATCCATATCAATATTTTGAACTCATATGAAACATTTGGTCAAGATTGGATTACAATTCCTCAAGAAATTTGATCAGATCACTAAAGGGGAAAAATGGTAAAAGTTAGGGTTTTGACTAAGAAGGATTGATTCTTGACTTTTGACCAAATACATGACTTATTGGCTTGAGACATGATATCAAGGATTAAAATGCACCATATTGACCTGATTGCATGGTTCAAAACACTCCTCAAGATCAATTGATTGATAATTGAAATTTGGTCAACTGATGAAAAAGTCAACTGCATATTGAAAAGTCAAACTTTGACTTTTTGATCAAAATCAAGTTTCAAAAATAATATTTTATCAAGACATGTCAAAATATGAATATTTTTCATCAAGAAATCAAAAATTCAAAATTCACTTTGAAAAGTCAAAATTTCTAAGACTATGAAATTTTTCTAAGTGTTGGAAATTTTACTTTTTTCATAACTTTGTGTCAAATTTTCACCATGATGCTAAATGATTCAAAGGAAACTTCCAACATGAAAGTTGTAGATCTTGAGGAAATCTACAACTTTTCTTCACAAACTAAATCTTAGAAATGCTTGTATTTTAAGTTATAAATTCGTGAAGACATGTACATGAAACAAAAACACTTAGTGAAATTTTGACCTAGTTTAGGAAGATTTTTGACCTAACTTCTTTGCCAAGTTTCACATGGTTCCAATTTGATTCTGAAAAAATGTCCAACATACAGGTTATAGAGGATGTTACAAGCTTTACAAAATATCCAAGAACTCATTGAGATCATACTTGAGCTGAGAGAATCGAAGGCAAGAAGTTAGGGTTTCAAACTTGTTTTACAAGGCATATTTTGTGATGAACATGAACCAAATCCATAGCCATTCAGCACAATCATTGCTTTACAAGCTTCAAAATTGTTTGTCACTCCATAATTAAATGTTTACACAATTGATTAAGCTATAATCCAAGTGTTTGAGCCATAATCCATTTGAGCATTCCATTTTTGGAAGAAAGCAACATTGCCATTCTTGAAAAGTGACTTTAATCACAAAGTCAACTTATATTCAGACTTGAACATATTCTTTCTACACACACATCAGATTTGTTCTTATGAGGTGCATGTTGCGGTAGTGATCTAAATCTGCAAATGGAGTCTCAAGTGGCTCAAGTTTAGCCAAATCCACGTTTAAGTTTAATGCAAGGGCTATAGATGTAATCATCCCTCCAACAAAAATAGGACCTTCGGCTCTACCACTAGCCGATTGAAGGTGGGCTAAAAAGAATGATGTTGGGTTAACTTTTGTTTTAGATAGTGCACAGTAGATAAAGAAAAGGTCCTTAGAGTTCACATTTCCAGTGTTTTCCCGTACTAA
This sequence comes from Vicia faba, assembly GCA_948472305.1. Classification (NCBI taxonomy): domain Eukaryota; kingdom Viridiplantae; phylum Streptophyta; class Magnoliopsida; order Fabales; family Fabaceae; genus Vicia; species Vicia faba. The sequence goes on along the minus strand of OX451741.1, from coordinate 926,469,950 downwards.
AATGGTGCTAGCTAAAATGTGGGGCAAATACCTAATGGCTAGGTTCTGGATAGCAGTGGCTTTAAGGCCTTCCCAAGAAGTGGCAGTTTTACCAGTGATTTGTTGCCAAAAACCGAAGGCATCAGAATCCCAATCGCTTTGTAAAGGGGATTCACATGCGAACCCTTCTCCGTGAGGGAATTGAAAAATGTTGGCCATTTGATCTTGGCTATAAGTGAAATGTCATCCAAACATTCTAAAAGTGACAATTCCTACAATATGAGCACAAAAAACTGCCCCAAGGGACCTATATATATATATATATATATATATATATATATATATATATATATATATATATATATATATATATATATATATATATATATATATATATATATATATATATATATATATATATATATATATATATATATATATATATATATATATATATATATATATATATATATATATATATATATATATATATATATATATATATATATATATATATATATAGAGAGAGAGAGAGAGAGAGAGAGAGAGAGAGAGAGAAGAAAGGACTGGTAACTGCCATTGGTTTGTGCAGGCCGTGGATGCAAAAACAAATCAAAGTAAGTGCTGAAAATTGCATCTTTAAAAAAATTGCCTTATGAGAGGAAATGGCGAATGCCATGAGGGCAAAGGAAAACACCATTTCCTTGTTTATTAAATGACGTGGCAGGCAAGGGGATGGAGAATGCCATCTACAGATGGTGAACACCATATCAGGAAAACAAGCGGAAACACTTATTTTTACTACTCTTATAATCTATTTCTGGCTCGATTGTGAGTCTGCACAGGAACTAGTTGACAACTGCAAAACACATAAAAATAAAGTAAAATGCGATAAAATAAAATAAAATGCAGACACTTAATATGCACAATGAGCCTAAAAACACGATACAATTTCTTGTTATCAATATATAGCCCACATACCAGATCAAGAAGCACCACAGAATATATTCTCATATACTTTCTGCATCAACACATAAGACAAATACATATATCCCGTTAGAGTATTTGCCATCAATCAGATGCATACCTTTACGAGAGAAACATTTCCCTACATATAAACAATAGATATTTATGTCCTCTTCACATTTAGAAGAGCACTTTGGTCTGCCATCCTTCTTCTTATAAGCACAGAGTCTAGATGGCTCAAAATAAGTCTGCTTCTTCCAATTCTTTAAGAATAAAAACTGGAAAGCTTATCCTAAGCAGTTTGGATAACACTCCAACAATATATACAACACTCAACCACTTGAATGATACACGCCACAACTGAGAGTTAATCTCCCTTAACTCAGGTTGATACATCTCCATTGCATACAACCCCTTTGGATGTCTTTTCCAATACCACAAAACAAGAGTTCCATGTTCTCATAGACTTGACAATAATATCAAGTTTGAGTAAACAAACTGCATTTTGTTTAAGAGAAACACCAACCATACATATTGATAAAATAAAATTACCAACACAAAGATATAAAGACATTATATCTAACATTTCCTCAAGGTCTTCCAACTCCAGAACAACACAAACTCCCCTAGTTCCAACAAAAAATGTTCGCTTCCATCAAGATAGACATATGCATGCTTCCATAAATCTAGATCCTTTGACCAGAAGTATCTTTAGAACTTGGCCTTCATTCATGAATAATAGGATGCCTTTAAGATAATTATATACTAGAGAATAAAGCTTAGCTTTTGCACTCCTATATACTTTGATCAGAAATAAACTGACCCAAGGAGTATATAATATGTTGATTATAACTTGACCAACACACTTATCTAAGATACGTCTCTAGGGCAAAAACTTCTTAGACACACAACCAAGATGCCTACTCTTCTAGTTCAGAAGAAGGTTCTAAACACATGTGATCAACACACATTTGTTTATCACCCAAAGCATATGCAATGCCATTCCTTTAGCCAATATAAATCTTCATAACTTGCTGATGTGATTTTCTAACATCTGGCAGGACATCATTCCAAGGGACACATTAAGAGATCCTTTATCAAAGACCGAAGATTGTCCTTTTAGGATTGAAAGAAAAAATAAAATGATTCTTACTTTCTTCAGATCTCTATTCAGCAAACTCACTTAAAAGAGTCTTTATGAGTGGACTTGAGATGAACCTCAAGTATCTTTGGCAACTTTAGAAGGCTGGTTGAAACTATCCTCCAAGTATCACTATAATAAGGATACACCTTCAGAGAGGAACATATCACAAAGCTCTTCCTTATTGTATTGCAAGGGCAAACCTACCTACAGCCTTAACACCAAGTACACCAGGAAACAACAAGAGTTTTCTATCAGATGCAGTGGAACAAACAAAAACTCCTCAACAACCTTTAGACACGAATCAATCAACCTTGTACACAAGCACCACAATCCAAGTTCCAACATAACAACATAGGTTTGAAAATAGACCAAGACCAACACAACAACTCAACACTAAAACTACAAAAAACACTTTGTTCCTTGAAGTCCATTAACATGAAAGTATCTTCCCTAGGTCTCACCCAAAACAGAACAATATGCCTGCTCTGATACCAATTGAAATTCTGGTATACATATTACAAATGTCCTAACACATATTAAGACATTGATCTCTTCCAAATAACACATGGACATAGTACATCCGACTGATACAAAAATTATCGGTCTAGAGTCGTAAAAAATGTTCCAACATCTTATACAACATGTTAATCAATCAAGAACAAAACTGAACAATGCATAGTGATAAAAAACACAAACATATGATGACTCAGTTTAGTGTACAACAACACCTACTCTGAAGGCTACCAAACCAGGAAGAAAGTTCACTATCAGCATTATTAGTTCAAAGATAAACTCCCCCGTTTACAGCTTCTCGCCTAATCCCTACCTAATGACACTTTTACTTAGGTCCTCTCTAAATATGAGAAATCACCATCTCACTTCCTAAATCCACTCAATGATATCTAACAACCATAAAGTTCAGCCAAGACTCTTGACTAACCAACATACTTGGATTTGCTTCAAAGCTTCATCCAAGAAAAATATACATTCTATGCTTAAAAGCTTAATAATGAACAACAAAACCTTACAACTTAAGGAACAATCCTATTCTTCTATCAACATGATATTAGAGAGGCTCACACATACCAACTCTCTTAGAGAGTGGCTTAGAGACTCAACTCTAATAATCGAAACTTTGCATCTTCGGCTGGTACCTTTATTAGGTTGATAACCTTCTATGTATAACCCTTTTCCCAACCCTGAGTTGAGCTTCAAATCACAACATATCAGCTGCTACAAATCTGCAAAAAATTCTGCATAAAGATAAGTCTTCAATCACGAATTCCTAATTTATCTCCATAATTAGAAAGTCAATATTCTTCTTGATTTCAACTTAAATCTTCTAGACCTATAAATCAGCGCCACATAGGATACAATAATATTCCCAAAATATTTTGCATCTGTTAAATTTTAAACTAATCCAACAGCCCAACCCAAACCATACACGATGTCGAACTATTTTGTATAGGAAATCTTTATTCAACATGTTTCTTTTGATGATAGATCTTCTTAGTTCAAAACTTATGATTTCTTCATCTTGGACACTCCATAGAATTACTTAATATTTCCAAAATATTTAGTAATTTAAATCACTTGTATCCAATATGTAACAAACGAGATGTCCTGCTCTTCTGGTTAGGATATCAGATACGACATGTTGAAACTGCTAGTTAAAACATCTTGTGTAACATCTTTATTATAAGATGGAACATCATATGTTTTTCCTAATTTGTTTTACTAAAATTATTGTCAATCATAAAGTATAGAATTAACAATCTCCCCATTTGACAAATTTTGGCTAAAACAAATTAACAATTACAACTCATATTACAATAATGAACAAAATACAACCATCATCTCTAGTCCTTAGTCTTAACAAGCTAGTGAACACAATAATAGGTCTTCAGTCTGTTTGATGTTATAACATCACGTTTGACATCTTCTTCAACACAAACTGAATGAGCTTCAATGCAGCAGAAAACCTCATTGCCAAAGAACAACACCCTCGAGAGAAAGGAGTAGAAAGTCCTGAATTCATTTGGTCTGCATGAGGAAGAGGGTAACAAGCACTCTCCAATAAAAACAACATCATAGATCCAATAGATCTAATAGGTTCCAACACCAGATGGTGTACATGAGGAAGAAGATGACATGCACTCAGCCTCAACCCAGGAACAAATCTTCCTCAATTTAAGCATAAGAGGAAAATTAAAAGGCATAAGAGAACCATTAAGAACCAACCAAACACCAATCTCAACAATCCAGATGATGACTCAAAGGTCTAGGTTTTGACCTCAGGTAACTCAGAACACAAGACACAATTGTGTTCATAACTAAGATCGCAAGACACAAAAGAAACACCAACTGAAGCAAGACTGAAGCAAGACTCACACATGATGTTGAGACATCTTATTAGACATCCTTATAAAACAAGTGCAAGAAAAGATGCAACACCCAATTGGTGACCAATACCTTTCTCCCTCTTTTTAGCCAAAACTTGACAGCGATATCCCCCACAAAACCATACCCAAACTGTACTCACCCAATTCGAGATAAAAGCCATAAGAGTTTTGAAAAGAAACTATCACAAGATGATAGAAGAAACGAAATACCCTCTTTAAATAGCTGAGCAGTTCTTTAAGAATTAACTATCATCGACTGTAACAATGGTCTTGGTCAAGAAGAACGTTATTTGAGGAAACTAACTGTACCAAAATTAAATGTATACCGTCCATGTCACTTTCAAATGCCTTTATTGACTTTGAACTGGTTCTTCTAAACCTGATAGTCCCAATAAATATGAATGCAAAAACAAGAAAAGCACGTGTCATACTCTCTCCTGACCTCTTATTGATCACATCATCTAACTTGCTAATCTCACGATAACCAAGTCCTGAATAATGTCTTGACATCTAGTCAGACATTGTCTAAAGAAACTATACTTCTTTAGTCAAGAATATATGATGTTTTACCAATACTCATGTTCTTTCACAGGACCCTAAACATGTTTCTCTCAATCAGAAATAATGAAACATACCAAGATGTTAAGACCTCATATGTAACATCTCCCATTCAGAAAACCTGGACAACCTCTAAAGTCCAACCAACTAACAGGATGTTACAACATTATTTAGGACATTAACTTCACATCACAGAATCCAATCACTCTGGTTCTTGATTCATGATCCAAGGAACTCATCATGCTTGGATGTCCTTATTTCAAGCTATACAAGAAGCCCACGACTTCAATAGCTAGCACACACCAGAGAACCACAGAGAAAAATAAACTCTCATATACTTTTAAATTATAGTGCTCAGATTATAGACTTGCATAGATACGTCAGGAAAATACACAACTCCCATAGATATATTTACCACCAGTCACATGCACATCTGGATCAAAGGTTCTCTTAGAGGTCCAAACAACTGATAGTATTACCTCTTCTCAAGTGTAGAGCATACAGGTCATCACAAACACTTGAATAAACTCTCACATACTCTCTGAAATATTAAGTTCAGATTGCAGGATTGCACATTGTTGTAACCCAAAATTTTCCCTCCCATTTTTGAAGACAATTGATTCAAGACACCTCCTCATGCTCATAGGGTTCTCATTTTCTCAAGAATACTCAAGGGTTTGAACATACAAGCATCTCTCTTAAGCAATGGCCTACAATTAGGGTTTTGTGTTTCTCAAAGAAAATTGAGTTTCCAATGCCTTAAGTGAGTTTCATAGTTCCTAACATGCTTCAAGGTACCCTCATGACAAGTTTCAAGCCTTGCATCACAAGTTTTCTTAGTCAATTGCTCAGATGAGTGAAAATTAACGATATTGAACAAAAAGTCAATTGTAGTCAACATACAATCAAACTTCAAGATTATTTTTGGTCAACATCAAGATTTTGAGGTCACATTCATCATTTGATCAAGGGTTGATCATTATTCATCAAGAAAACTCAAGATTCATCAAAAGTCAAAAATTGCTAAATTAGGGTTTTCTTTAGGAGAAATCAACTGAATTTTGACCAAGCATAACTTTCGCATGCTTCACCAGAAAATTCTCAAACAAAGCCCATTTTTATGAAAATTCAATTCTCTACAACCTTGTCTCTTTAAGATCAAGTCTAAAAAATTGCTTCATTTGAGAGATATGAGCCAAAACATCATAGGTCATTTTGAAAGTCAACAAAAAGACATATTTTGTCAAAGCAATTTACATTAAGTTATAAACTTCAAATGAAAAAGTGACCAACATGATAGTTGTAGGTAACAAATTGAGCTTTCCAAAAAGTCCAAAATCATCTTCATAGGACAAAAATTGAGTGAGATATGATTGGTGCAAGTTGAGAAATTTTTGAGAAATGCATGAAACCTCAATTGAGCAATTTTGAAAATTTAGACTAGTGGACCTATCTTCTAAGGTCTAAACATGTTCATGACCTTATAGATGACTCCTAAACTCATTCATGCCTTACCATGATTTTTTTTATTTGTTTATATTTATTTTGATTTTTATTCAATTAAATACAAAATAAATTAAATAAAATAACAAATGATAAACCAAGGCATGTGGGCTTGGTTTTGGATAAGATTTGAGACCCAAGAACACATATCCAACTTGCCAAAATCGTGTTGCCTCAATATGGGAAGAGTTTCACTTGTTTTGGAAGGTTTTTAATTGGTTTTGGAAAGAAATCATGCCATAATTACATATGGTTCCATACCACATTTGTTAACCTAGAATAATTGGCTTATAAATAGACAAACATCAAACCAAGAGGAGGACCACAGAATTCTACCTCAAAATCTAGTTCAAAAAATCACCAAAAAGTCAAGAATTAGAGCATATTCGAATTCTATTTTTCAGTGGTTTTTAGTCCAAACCAAGGACTGAGCTATCATCCTGACATTCCCAGGAACACGCCTAGATTAAGAACTAAGAAATTCCACGCCCAAGATCATCATAATCACACTCATTGTTTGGGTAGGGTTTTGAAAATTCAAATCTATTAATTTATGCATGCTTAACTGTTTTTGTGTGTCCAAACATATTCTACAGAATGATTAGAACAAGTTTGAGCCAAAACATGCAAGGTTGAGCACATGAATCATGACTTGTAATTGCTAGGACACAATCATGGTGAAGCTTTGAATCGCTACTCACATACACTTTCAGACTAAACAGAGGGTGCCATTCGATTCCCACCCCATGCAATTTCTTTTAATACTTTTTTCTAACCTTTTTACTTTCTTATATCTCCATTAATTAATTAATTTATTTTTTACAATTAAAATCAAGAGACAATAAAAAAATAGAAAAAAACTTATAAAATCCAAAAATTAGGTTTTAGTCTTTTTTTATATCAATTAATTTAGAATTGGGTTTTTGCAATTAAATTAATTAATTTATAAATAAAATTAGACATTAGTTTTTTTTTATTATTAACATATAAAATCAACAAAAAAAAATCTTGTAACACCTAGAACTCTTAGGACTTTAAAAATCTTTCTAACTTTTTTATTTATCTTTTGCATTTAAATTCCTAGAAACAATTATATAGGTAGCACAGGTTTTTTTGCAATAGCTTAGTTTTAATTTCTCGCAAAGTTTTAATTATTATATAACTCTCCCGAGGCCATGTAATAGTATTAAGTTTTATATTCCTCACTTTATTTTTTCCGCACTTATACCTTATGCCTTGTATATATATAACAGTGTAGTAAATATAACTGAACTTAATCACTTTTGCACACTTTACACCTCTAGAGTAACCCCTCTTCGTTGCCTTGCGATACTAATGGTTACACGAAAACAGGAATACTTTAGCAATGACCCTCGGTTAAACAATATCATCATGGTCCCTTTCAAATAAATATCATAATCCCTCAATGATCCTTCGAGTTTCCTACAAAATGATCTAGTTCCTTCGATGACCCTACCAGAAAAATGATGATAGTCCCTTCGAATTGCTAAAGTATCCTTACATGTTTCCTTCTATGACCATACAACGACTCTACGCCTGTCCCTTCACATCCAATAGATAGGGCTACCTACCAACTAATGGTGGGGATAGTACTATCTCTAATGGAGAAGGAAAATAACAAGAAGGACCTTTAGTTGGTAAGACTCAACAAATTGCTTGCTCATAACAGTTTTAAACAAACAAATTCATTTTTACAGCTTATGTTTCAAAACAATATTTAAAAAAAACACTTTGTATACATTCTTGAGGACTGATAGAAGAATTATTACAAAGTCTGCCTCATAATTGGCATTCAAAATATTTTCAAATCACATGCACACACACAAAGCAAGTTTAAAGTGAGCTAAAGCAATTAAGAGCCCGTAGATAACTACGGATAAAAAGGATGCTAACACCTTCCCTTTTCATAACTTACCCCCCGAACTAAAAATATATCAAAGGTCTTTCCTGTTATTTTCACCTTTCCTCATTGGATAAAATAAAATTCGATGACGACTCTTGCTATCTGCAACATTTGCAATAAAATGCTAAACAAGTCAGTTCTCCCACCGTATTATCGAAATGGCGACTCTGGTGGGGAAATACTTAAAAAAAGAGGGATTACCTTAGGGTTAGATTACTTTATTTTCTTTAATTGGTTGTCTTACTTTCTTTACTTTAAGGGCTTGCTTGGGTTTATTATTTAAAAGGCCCTGCACCCGGATCTAAGGATTCCTTAGTTAAGTAGCAATAGATCATAAAGACTGTACGACGTAGACCGATATGGTTAAAATGATAGCTACAGTTAGTGTGAAACTTTGGTTTGTACTGATGTTCCTTGAGCCATTCAAGGATAACATTAGGCTTCTGCATGGAGTCATTAACACTAACTTGCTTTTAGAACCTTAATTGATCCATCTTGGCCATTAGAATGTAATGAGATAGCCAACTTTGGCGCAATTCAAAGTTGGTTGATACTCGAAGCTACGCTCATTGAGATTTGACTCTCGTGATGTTTTGGTGGAAAATCAGTTGTCGTACTAAAATAAAGCCTTCAAGAAAGATCTGTGATATGAGATTCTTAGAACCCGATTACTATTTTAAGACAGATTGAGCCAACTAAACTTTAGTTATGGGAAGAGTACTTACCTATTGACTTCATGCAAGCCTTTAAACCTAAGGTTACTTGTGTGACTTTTTTGTATTCACTATCTAACAACTTGAATTCCTCGTAGGATTTGTTTGTATAAACTCATTTATTCTCATCATCTTATCTTTTTCTTAGTGCATGGCATACACATCATGTCATTTCATAACATAGAACTGTTACTAACCATTTCAAGGATCTTAGGGATTTATGGTGCAATATTTCTAGGATTGTTATAAGCCAATTTTTTATCAAGGGGAAAGAGGATTTATTTTCCTCTAGCCAGATTCCGTCAAGATCAAAGTGAATTTTCTTGAGTCAGAGGCTATGACCCACTTGATATGGTGAGCTTAATTCTTATAGAAGGACATTCAAAGATGAAAACTCAAAATTCTTTACACAAAGCTATAACCAAATTCAATTTCTAATGTTTCAAACTAGATTCCCTAAATATCCTTGAAAACATATGCATCTACATGCCAAACATATCATTGCATAACAGATATTCTCAAGACATGTTTCTCATCTCCTTGTTATTTATTTCAGTAGAAATGGCTCTCGAACAAACAATGAAGGATATCTATTCTCAGAATGCTCACTTTCAGGAATTGGTTCTAAGCCTATACAAGGGGCAAGAGGAATTGAAAGCACTACTAGCTGAGAACATGACCCAGAAGAATCCTGAAGACAACAAGGATGACCAGTTGGAACAACTGCAGGCTGAGATGAGAATCCAGATGATTGGTAAGATGGATCTTATCCAAAATTTATCTTGGGGACAAGAAGAGTTGAGAATCCTTATTAGCGAGCTTCATGAGAATGAATATGACCGTATAGGACGAACTGCTAGAGTTGGGGATCCGATCATTAACCATCCTCCAATGAGATGGGAAACTAACTTGGTTGAAAGTAGGAGGGGAATAAGAGAGAGAAAGAGACAAGCTGACATTGCTAATCCTTCGGTTAATGGAAAAGGGCATTTCCAGTTTGTTGTTACATTTCCAGCTCAAGAATGACCTCGCCAATAATAATAGGGTAATCAGCATAAGCAGGATACACCCAAAATACAATTTGCCAAAATCAACATGCCGATGTCGCAAGCTCTACAACACATGTTGAAGATGAATTTGGTCATATTGAAGGATCCTCCTCGGAATCACAATACTTCTGCTCCTAGCTACAATCCTAATGCAAGGTGTGCATATCACTCCAACAGTCCTGGACATGACACTAACAACTATTGGACGTTGAAATATAAGATTCAGGACCTGATTGACGAAGGAGTTTTAGAATTCACACAAGATGGTCAGATTGAGTTTTTCTATCATCCCTCAAATATCTAAATTGTAAGGCACACCATTCTGAAGTCACAAGTTCAGGTGGTGAAGCTTCAAAATCATTTGAATTTTTATTTGTAATTTCTTTAGTTGTTCAAACACTTATCTTTATGTCAAACTTTGGTTTTTCACATTAATGCATTGCATATGTTTGTCTTGAATTAATCCATTCATTTTCACTATATTTAAACTGTGCTTCTTACTTCCTTTTTGTGATATTCCGCTCTCGTTAAAGCTATAAGCCTTTAGAGGGAGGATGACAAAAATGATACCATAATCTTATACAGTATGCTTTTGAACAGACCTTGCTGAAGATGTACAGGTGTTGCTTCAATTCCTAAACAGTGGAGATATAAGGATGTTAATACCTAGTCAACCCCTTTGAGCCTAAGAAGTAGGAGTTTTCTTTTTCATGAAAATTTAAACCCTTAATCATAACCTGGGACATAATAGTTTCTCAGTTAATTCAGTTGTGCATTCAATTGTAAGCTTTTCCTTCATACACAACAGGTATTATCAAAGACATCCTTCCAAATCAAAAGTCAGTGATGGTTCCCCGTAATCATTAACTTGGGCCGTCATTATCTTTTAAAAGAAAAGCCCGCTAAGGCGAAACCTATGAAGGAGACTTAGGAAGAAAACTGGGGCATCCCGCTGACTGTAATCTAAAAAAAATAGTTCAGGAAAAAGTTAGGGATAATAAAGTTAAAAATAGGTCGCTACAAATTCTCAACAAAAGAAAGATGTTACAAGAAAAAATGATTGCCTTCTCAAATAAACTTTCGGTTTCTGAACCATCACCAAGTTGTAGTGCTATAATTCCAAACTCTATTGAAACCTAAATGTATAACTAATTGAGTATAGGACTGAAGGACATCATGGAGAATGGGTTGGGTATAAATAAACTTTGAGCCTTTATCCTTTGTTTCTTAAATTGTGAACCAGGCCACACTACAACCCTTCAAAGTCCTAACTGAAGCATGTGTTAGTTCAAAAACATACTGTTACAAAAAGGTATCATGACTCCTGTAAGGCTTACTATAAATCCTAAGTTGATATCACATTCTTATAAATTTTGTTTTACTAAAAAATGAATTTTTTAAACTTCAAGACAGACATAAGCTTTGCATTTTAATGACACTGTTTGCATATGAGTAAGTGTTTAACAATAGAGAAATTCGCATGACGGATATTCAATGAATGAAAATCCTTACAATGGACAGAGTTACTTCAGAGGATGGGTCAAAGAGAAAGAAACTTCCAGTAACAGGCCTTTCATGGACACAATTGATTATAAATAAAGGGGGTATGGCATGTTGTTGTTCAACTCATCTGTGGCAGTCAAGTCAAGATTCAAAGAATCTCTTAAAAGTGTCGAATAGCCAGGGACAGATCTTCATCTGAATCAATTGGGGATGTTACATTGATAATGAGTTTCAGCAAAAGCCACTGTGAAAATTGAATCTTCAGTATCACCAAACTTCTTGTCTATGTCAGCAGTATCAGATGGTGTCATTATGTTGTGACAGATATTAGAAAAATATTGAGGAAGGTCAAGACTATTAGAAACCTAGTAATCAATGGTTTATCAATAACTTCAATAATCGGGTGCACTAGACTAATCCTAGGGGAAATGGACTCCTGCATACGAAGGGCCACATATGATCAAGAAAATATTTTCTGGCAATGCTACAACATTTACTACCATGGACAATGAAAATTCCCCGCGCCCTATGAATGCGAACATAGTAAAAAATACTACGCATGAAAAAGAGACCCACTAGGTTGATTGTCCTAGGAAAACATAAGGGCATCCCGAAGAACCAAAAGGGTTCCGGTAAAAATTAGGGACTTATAAATAAAATTGTACACCCGGCAAGTCGAAAACCTGAGAAGACAGCTTGGGAAAAAAAGGGTATCCCGGTAGACTGAAAGTCTGAAAAGATAGTCTAGGAAAAAGTTAGGGATTAAAGCGTACAATTATTTCCTATTATCTCATCACTTATTTATGACTCTGATCAACATTTACTAAAGACTCTAGGAGTTGGGATAATCTACAAGTCATCCACAAGTCCCCACAGAGCAATCTCCATGGAATTATCTCTACAAAGCTATCTTCACAAGCTCATCCCTAACATAGATATATTCCCTAACAAGTCTAATATGCCCCCAGACAAAAATTTGGGCATCTTCCAGCAATTCACCTCCATATCTCTGATGGATATCTTGACATGATCATCTTCCCCAATAGCCCCCCTAGCGGATAAGGAAGTTTGATCATTTCCCCAATATCTTGCAGAAACTTCCTAAGCACAACCTATGAGATTCCAACCCCCATTAGAGTTATTTTCCTCGACATAGTTTACAAGAATTTAATTCCCCAGCGGAGTTTATTACTCTAACACCGTAAATCCCTAAACAAATTCTGTTCTCCAGCAGGGTTTAATCAAAGTTTCTATCCCTAGAAGAGTTGTTACGGTATCTGAAACCTTGACAAAAAGCACACTGGAGGAATATCCATCTTTTTTATCCCCAATCAGGATATGTAAGAATCAGTTCCTTCATAAAAAAGAATGACGAACGACCGACTCTCCTTGAATGCTTCTATCCTCAAGCAGAAGTCGAAGATCCCCAGTGAAATATCCTCAAATAGAAAGCAGGAATCCATATCAAAATTGTTCCCAGCATAAATTGAATAATCACTTTCTTCATCCCCAATAATAGTCCAGGATTTATTTTCCCAGCTAGACATTGTTACAAGGAGCTACCAATATGCTTCAACGACATATTGCATCCATACATCATTTCATAATACATCATAGCATATGCATAACAAAACACATATGACATTCTCCTTTACTTTGAGAGCATCATTACACAATGCATTACATACATCATGACATTACATAAAGCTAATTTTGTCTTTTCAGGAAAAGTTCGCAAATAGACGAATATCATCATCAATTTTCAAACAAGTCAAAGATTAATTCCAGGAATAGGACAAAGCAACTATCTATATGACCAGGCGATATGAATTTCCAAAACAGGACGAGTTTACTAACAAAAAAACAGGTCGCAGATTAATTCCCGAAACTGGACGTGGCAACTATCTATATGACCATGCGATATGAATTACCAAAACAGGATGGGTTTACCAACAAAAAATAGATCGCAAATTAATTCCCAAAATAGGACCGGGAAACTATCTATATGACCAGGCGGTATGAATTCTCGAAACAGGACGGGTTTACCAACAAAAAATAGGTCACAGATTAATTCCCAAAACAGGATGGGGAAACTATCTATATGACCACCCAATATGAATTCCCGAAACAAGACGGGGTTACCAACAAAAAAAATAGGCCGCAGATTAATTCCTGACACAGGACCGGCAAACTATCTTTATAACCAGGCGGTATGAATTCCCAAAACAAGACATGTTTACCAACAAAAAAACAGGTCATTGATTAATTTCCAAAACAAGGCGGGGAAACTATCTATATGACCAAGCGGTATGAATTCCCGAAATAGGACGGGTTTACCAATAAAAAATAGATCGCAGATTAATTCCTAAAACAGGACAGGGCAACTATCTATATGACCAAGCGATATGAATTCCCAAAACAGGACGTGTTTACCAACAAAAAATAGGTGAGAGATTAATTCCCAAAACAAGACGGGGAAACTATCTATATGACCAGGCGGTATGAATTCCCAAAACAGGACGAGTTTACCCATGAAAAATAGATTGTAGATCAATTCCTGAAACAGGACGAGGCGATTATCTGCATGACCAAATAATTTCTTTCAAAGACTGAATTCTGACGAGCATTCCACCCCAAAGACTGAATTTTTGTGAGCATTTCCTTCAGAGGTTTATTTTGAAAAGCATCTCCTTCAGGGCTTCGTTCTGAAAAGAATCTCCTTCAGAAGTTTATTCTAGAAAGAATTCCCCCCAGAGACTGAATTTTGGCGAGCATTTTCCTTCTAAAAAGCATCCTTCGGATTAGTGCAAGATCAGCATTATACTAGTACTGCTTATAGAAATTAGCAGCTAAATCTTCCCAGGTACGAATATTGGTCCCTTCTAGTTGATAGAACCATTCCAACTGTGTTCCAGACAGGCTCTCTTGAAAGAAATGCACCCATAACTTCCTGCGAGCAGAGTGTGGTTGAATCTTCTGGACATATAACCTCAAATGAAGCTTTTAAAGAATGGAAAAACACAAGAAAGGGGGTTTGAATTGGGGTTTTTAAAAATTAAATTAAAAACATGTTGGTTATCATGGTTCATTTGAACTCAAACTACTCCAATCCACCCGCCAAGGTGATTTCGCCTCTCTCAACGAGGTCTTAATCCACTAACCAAACTTGATTACATAGTTACTATGACAACCGTCAAAGTCTTCTTGAGTTTAAACCATAACCCAGTTTTCTTAAGGAATTACACAATACGTTATATGAAAGAGTGTACAATATGTGTTTTCTAATAAAACAGTATCACACAAGTGATTTTTTACACAAATGAAATTTTGTAAGATGAAGGTGATTAAAATATTTCGTTTTTTGTGCGCAGCAAAATCGTAAATGATTTCTCCTTCAAGCTTTGTTTATATAGGCAACGCATGTGGAAGCTTTTGGAATGTTGACAAATAGTAATTAAAGAGATTTCCAAATATAGAGATTCTCATCCCCTTTCAGTCGTTACTTTTGAATAGCCATAAGTGATATGTAACACTTCAGAACATGCTTGCTTCAGAAGTTGAAAGTTACCGTTACTTCTTTTCAGAACTTTATGAATCAGAATAACGGAGTTCTTGTTCGCAGCGTTTAGGCACTCAGAAGTTGAAACTTTAGAACCTATTTATAAAAGATGTATTGAATCAGAGTTTGAACAGCGATCTAACTCATCTTCTGTGCTTCTTCCATCAGAACTTCTCTGCCAAAAAAAATTATTTAGGGAGCGTAATTATTCTTTGAGTGTTTGTTATCATCAAAACTCTTACAAGGGTTATAGAATCAAACTATGTTCTAACAATCTCCCCCTTTTTGATGATGACAAAAACTTGGATATTTTGATAGAAACTTAAAGAACATAAAGAATTTAAAGTCTCCCCTTGAGTTGGATACTCAGATAAAGAAGAAATACTTCCCTGAAGATTGTTCTGATTAGAGTTTTTTGATGCGTTCACTTCTATCCTCAACAGAGTTTGTTTCTGTTTTGCTTTCAAAAAAAACACAGTAGAAGTTATGATATTCAAAATGTTTGAGACTGAGTCTCGATACTGTTATATTTAAAATATCTTACGTTCTCCCCATTTTTTGTCAAGAATCAAAAAGCAACAAAAACACTGCAGACAATAAAAGGAATGTTGTATTCAAAGAGATTCCAATAAAAACACATTTTGAAGGAAACAAAAAAAAATAAAGAAAACAAAGTTCAGAACTAAGTTTGAGGAGGTGGATGTCGTGTGAACAAGGCTTTCAATAAACTCTTGATCTGACTGTTTGATTCCTCTTGTTTTCCAAGCATCCCCTTGATTTTCTTGCATGTATCATCCTGCTTGTCTAGCCTTTCTTTAAACACAACATTCTCTTTCTTCAACTCCTCTAGAGTTTGCAGCACAAGAGATGAATAGGGTATATCAGCAGAAGGAATCACTTTTTCAAAGCAAGCTGCAGCTGATTCTGGCTCAGGAGCTTTTTCAACTTCTGTGCCTTTATCTTGAAATATAACCAGAGAAAGAGGATCAGAGGATGGTTCATCATATTTTGTTTGCTGATGATCTTCCCAAGGGACATTGTCCAGCAGAAGGAGTGGCTTCTTTTCCCAGTGATGCTGAACTTGATCCTTGAAGATATTCAGATGATCACAGAAGTTCTGTTGAGAAATTTCATAACTTATCTCCTTGAGTTTCAGGGATTCAGAGCTGAACCATTTTCTGAACTGGTTCCAATGAGAATCAAAAGCAACTAGATTAATATTCTCTATGCAAGCTAGCTTCAGAGAGTTAACCCATTCCTGTATTTCTGTTTCAAAAATCAGCAGAGATTTACCAACATCTGCTTTGGAGATTTTTTGTTTTGGTTTTGGTACAACAATTTTTTGAGAGCTTGAGACAAGATTGTCCAGATCTTCTAAGTCTATAATTGTTCGAAGGGAATCTTCTGGGTGGTTGTTTGGAGAGGGAGAGTCAGAAATAACAATGGGTGAATTTGGTGTGTTTGGTGGAGTTGATTGATAGAGAGATAGAATATCTGGGATGGAGAGGTTTTGTGAGGAAGTTAAGGGAATAGTGGGTGGTTGAGAGACCATGAGAGGGAAGGTGATTCCATGAATGGATGTTGTGGTATCAGAGTCAAAGTTTGGATTTTATGTGTGGGGAGCTTCAAACAGCGGATCAAATTGATAAATATCAGAAAGAACTTGAGCAAGTTCAGGCTGATTTTGGTCAAGATGGGTAGTAGGTGGATTGTTCAGAAGGTTATCTAGAGATAGTGAGGGGTCAAATTCAATGTCAAAGTCATCAAAAGTTTGCAGTGATGGATCTTCTGTGGGTTTTGGAGAAGAAGGGTTTTCAGATGTTGATAACAATACTGATTTAATAACAGAAAAAAAGATGGATTACCTTTCTTTTTAGCAGCCTTGGGAATTTTCTGAGAATTTCCTTCTGCAGCAGCTTTCCTTTTCCTTGATTTTTTGGGAGCAATTTCTAGAGGTTGTTGTCTTAGATCATGGATGTTTACTTCTGGATTTGTCCCGTCCCTTTTGCAAGCATCCAGATACCTGAGAATAATATCTAGAGAAGCATCTGTTTGAGTGAAGAGTGGAAAGTCCTTCAGAGGTACTCTTCTATTTATAATGAGTTCCTTGGTTGTTATTGTTGGATCCTTCTAGATGGTTTCAATAATATTCATCTTCTGTAGATTCTTAGCGTTGAGAGGTTTACCAGCACAAGCTTCTAGAGTGCTGGCTTATTGAGCCTCAATCATATGTTCTATTAGTTTGTTTTCTGTTAGAATATCTGAGATGAGTCTGCCCAGAGGAATCCAGTCTCTCTTTGTTCTTTCTTCTTCTCTTGTCTCTTTGACACTAGTCTTCAGATGATTAAACAGAAGATGGGGAAGATTAACCTTTGATTTGGTTGCTATGAAGTACAAAAGATATTGTTGATAAATATTGATATAGCCTGGAGAACTTGTGGGTTTTCTGTGATTGATGAGGCCCAAAATGATTTTTGACCAAATTCCGAGGTAGTCTTTCAGATCTTTGATTTCGTTAGATGGTTGGCCAGAAGTAAAAATAGATTTTGAAATCTTTGTTAGGTTAGAGCTTTTGTCAGCCATAACGCTGCAAGGAATACCACCATTGTTGTGACCTATCAATTTCCCAATGAGATCTTCAGAGATTACTATTATTCCCCATCACATAAGAAGTGACCTGATGATTTGAAGTTGTAGCGTGAATCCAGAATTCGTTAACAAGTCTTGGAAAAACTGGACCCAATAGATGATCAAAGTATTTTGTCCATCCTTGAAATTCAACATCAGGGGTTAAATCATATTTGTTTTCCTTCATACTGACGAAGTCTACAATGATTTCACACATAACTTCCAGCGAATCAATGGGAGTTAGGAGTGTTCTTGGGGGTTTTTCGTACCTTTCTGCTGTTGAGGAAGAAGAGCCAGGAATGCTTTGAGAGCTTTGAGAAATTTGTTGGGAGGAAGCCATTGTTCACACTGACTTTTTAAGGTTTTTGAAAGATTGAACACAAGTAAGAGAGAAAAAGGAATTGAGAGTGGAAAAGTGATAGTGATAGTGAAAGTGAGCAACGTATACGTAGAAAATTAGGAAACTTAATTAACAAGAAATGGGTTTAAAAATGATTACTTAGCATTAATGATTCCTGAAAAGAGGGATGGCATAAAGATTGAAACAGTTACTGATATGACATGAGTCTCAATGCATCCAATCAATGTTTCAGTCTCTTCAAAATTTGAACATGTGTTCAGCCTTATAAGAAACCCGTTGATGGTCTGTATCTATAAATTTTAATGAAAGTATTTCTTTCTGAATATAGTCCATAATAAAATGATGTTTAATTTCTATATGCTTAGCCCTAGAATGTAAAATAGTATTTTTGAAAGACATATAGCAGAAGTGTTGTCACAGAGTATAAGAATGTTACTCTCAAATATGTTGAAGTCTTCACGTTGAATTTTCATCCAAAGCATTTGTGTGCTGTATCTAGCTGCTGCTATATATCCAGTTTCAGCAATTGACAATGCAATGGTGGATTGCCTGTTACTGGACCACGAGATTAGATTTTCTCCCAGAAATTGGCAGCTTCCAGAAGTATTTTTCCTTTCTATTCTGTCTCTAGTGAAGTCAGCATCACAGTACCGTACTAATTTGTATTCTTTGGTTTTTCTATAACAAAGACCAATATTATTAGTACCTTTCAGATACTTGAAAATTCGCTTAAGAACTGTTAAGTGAGATTCTCTAGGATCTGATTGGAATCTGCCATACAGACAGACACTATACAAAATATCGGGTCTTGAAGCTGTTAAATATAAGAGAGAACCAATCATACCTCTGTAGATATTATGTTCAACTTTCTTACTTACCTATTCCTTTTCCATAATGCATGTGGGATGCATGGGAGTTTTGGCTGGTTTACATTATGACAAGTCAAATTTCTTCAGAAGTTCTTTGACATACTTGCTTTGATGTATGTATGTTCCTTCTAGAGTTTGATTGATTTGGATACCCAGAAAGAACTTGAGTTCTCCCATCAAGCTTATTTCAAACTCTGCCTGCATAGACTTAGCAAATTCTCTTCCTAGAGAGGATTTAGAAGATACAAACATAATATCATCTACATAAATCTGACAAACTAGAATGTCATTTTTAAATAGTTTACATAATAAAGTTGTGTCCACCTTCCCTCTGGTAAAATCATTTTCTAACAGAAAACTACTTAGTCTTTCATACCAAGCTCTGGGAGCTTGTTTCAGACTATATAGTGATTTCTTTAGTTTATAGACATATTCTAGATGTTTTGAGTTTTAAAAACCAGTGGGTTGGTGCGCATAAACTTCTTGATCAATGTAACCATTTAAAAATGCACTTTTAACATCCATCTGATAAAGAGTGATGCCATTATTTATAGCAAAATAAATTAAAAGTCTGATAGATTCTAACATGCCGACTGGAGCAAAGGTTTCTGTATAGCCTATCCCCTCTTGTTGACTATAACCTTGTGCCACCAGTCGTGCTTTTTTTCCTGACGACTTCTCCTTGTTCATTTGGTTTGTTTCTGAATACCCATTTGGTTCCAATGACGTTAAACCCTTTTGGTTTAGGAACTAGACCCCACATATTGTTTCTGGTGAATTGGTTTAATTCTTCTTGCATCGCAAGTATCCAATCATTGTCCAGAAGGGATTCGTTAGTGGAAGTTGGCTCAATCAAAGACACTAATCCCATGAGAGATTCTTCAGAATTTTTGAATGTAGATCTTGTTCTGATTGGGTATTCTTTCTTTCCTAGAATTTTGTTTTCCGGATGAGATAAACTGCTTTTGGATTGTCTTTTTTGGAAAGGCTCTTCAGATGTTGTTGTAATGTTTGTGACATCTTCTTCTGGAGTTAACTGTGATTCTTTGTGAGGAACTTCTGATGCAGTGTCTTCAGTACCTATAAATTGGACTTCTATATCTGCAAAAGTTTTACCCTGCTTTGACTTTTGAGATCCAAGCTTATCATCAAATCTGACACTGATGGACTCTTCTACAATCCTTGTTTCTGTGTTATATGCTCTATAGCCTTTTGAGCGTTCAGAGTATCCTAACTTGAGATACTTTTGTGCTTTAGAGTCAAACTTGTTCAGATGTTCTTTAGTGTTCAGAATAAAACAAGTACATCCAAATGGATGAAAAATAGAAATATTGGGCTTTTTGTTTTTCCACAGTTCATATGGAGTCTTATCCAGAATAGGTCTTATGGAGATTTTATTCTGAATGTAACACGCTGTGTTAATTGCTTCTGCCCAAAAGTTCTTAACAATGTTAGTCTCGTTGATCATGGTTCTGGCCATTTCTTGTAAAGTGCTATTCTTTCGTTCTACAACTCCATTTTATTGAGGAGTTCTAGGACAAGAGAAATCATGAGAGATGCCATTCACATTAAAAAATAGTTCAAATTTTTTGTTTTCAAATTCCCCACCATGATCACTTCTGACCTTAACAATTCTAATATCTTTTTCATTTTGGACTTGGTTATAGAAGGAAAAAAACATAGAATGTTACTCGTCCTTGTGCCTTAATAACGTTACCCATGTCCATCTGCTATAGTCATTTACGATCACTAATCCATACTTCTTTCCACTAATGGATGCAGTTTTCACTGGTCCAAATAGATTTATATGCAGAAGTTCTAATTGTCTAGAGGTAGAAACAACATTTTTGGTTTTGAAATAAGGTTTTACAAACTTTCCTTTTTGACATACTTCACACAGAGCATCTGAGCTGAACTTCAAGTTAGGAAGTCCTCTAACCAGATTGAGTTTGTTAATCTGAGATATTCTTCTCATGCTAACATGCCCCAATCTTCTGCGCCAGACCCATTGCTCACCTTAATAGACAATAGGCATTTTACATTCTGTCTTTTTAGTTAAGAAAGTTTTATTTTGTAAATGTTGTTCTTTCTCTTTCCATTAAAGACGACAAATACATCTTTCTGACTAACTGCTTTACAGGACTTTTGATTGAAGATTATACCATAACCATTATCACTTAATTGACTTATGGATAACAAGTTATGCATTAATCCATCTAATAACAAAACATTAGTTATAGAAGAAAGTGTACCGTTACGAATATTTCCAGAGCCAATAATCTTCCCTTTCTGATTGCCTCCGAAGCCTACGTAGCCTCCATATTTAAGCTCCAGGCTTTGGAACATATGATTTGTTCTCTTCATGTGTCGAGAGCATTCAGAGTCCAAGTACCAAGATTGGTGTTTCAATTTTGTTGTTAAAGAAATCTGCAACATAGACAATTTTATCCTTAGGTACCCATATCTTTTTGGGTCCTTGTTGTTAGAGTTACCAAAATTTTGTTTGAATGTTGGTTTAGCAGAAAAAGAATTACTAGTATACTTTATGTCATGTGTGTGCCCATAGGTGAAGTGAGAATAGAGAGGTGTGTGTTTTATGACCATATCTTTAACTTTCTTAGGTTGAGATACTTTACCCTTGTGTCCTATTCCTTTTCTTCCATTTCTGCTAACTCCATAGATCATTGAAGCCATCTTGCTTCTATCTATCTTCTTAGCAAGAAATTTATGAAAGCTGTGATCATATTCCTTTATGATCTTATCAAAGTTACTACGAACTTCTGAGACAGTTTCGTTTTGAGCCTTTTGTAATTTATTTTCTAGTTTAGAAATTGTTTCTTTAAGCTCAGAGTTTTCTGATCTCAGTTTCTTAGTTTCTTCAGAGTCAGAAACTAGATCCTTTTTCAGGTTCTTGTTTATGACTCGAAGTTTTTGATATCTTTCAAGAATTTCTGACAGAATTTCTTCTAATTGAGATCTAGAAAAGTTAGAGAATACTTTTTCTGCCTCTGAGTCTGATTCTGATCTAGATGATCCAGTGTCATCTCACACGTTGGCCATTAGGGATATGTTGGCTCTTTCATCTTCTGTTTCTGTTTCAACTTCAAAAGAGTCCGAGTCATCCCATGTTGCCATGATGCTTTTCTTATTTTCCTTAAAGAACTTCTTTTTAGGTTTCTCTTTTTGAAGATTTGCATAGTCGCTTTTTTAATGCCCTTGTTCATTGCTTTCGTAGCAAACAATGTCTCTGTTACTTGATTTTCTGTATCCAGAAGATGGTTCAGAATGATTCCCTGGTCTTCTAGAATTTCTGAACTTCCTCTGCATGTGCTTCCACAGCTGGTTGACTCTTTTGGAGAGAAGAGACAGTTCATCTTCTTCTGATGAGGATCCGCCAGTTTTCTTCTTTTTCCTGTAAAACTTTTAGTTCATATTTTTTTTAGATTTAAGAGCTAAAGACTTACCTTGCTTCTAGGGCTCATCTTCTTCTAACTTTATCTCATGACTTCTCAGGTATCTGACAAGTTCTTCGAGAGAGATTTTTTCCAGATCTTTGGCCAGTTTAAGAGCTGTGACCATGGGTCTCCATTTCTTGGGTAAACTTCAGATGATCTTCTTTACATGATCAGTGATAACACTTACTTTACACTTGTTTTTGCCTCTGATTTCACATGTTATTTAGGTTTTTTATTATTGTTTTCTCGTATTATGCCCATCTTTTATTTCCTTTTCGGGTATTTCAATTATCCAGAGCTCCCCTGAAGAAATGAAGGAAAACAGGCTGAAAAACAGGAGTTTAGGTCAAATTTGCACTCACGGAGTCCACCATGGCGCCAACTATAGGGTAGGCCATGACGTGGACCACCTCCTGCTGACCTCAACTGCCATGTTCCCCACTTCCCTTTCATCTACACACATGGCGGGCACCACCTTTGGACGATGGTTCCCCCCCCCAAAAGGAGTTGGGGGGCATTCCTGTGATTTCCTGCATTCTTCATCCTCTATAAATAGAAGTTCCTGATTTCATTTCAAATGACCCAAGCTTAGTTTCAAACTTGATCCAACCATAGTTGCGAACTTAAGCCATATAATTTCACCATTGTAAAGCAATAATTCTTCACATTGGGGAATTATTGCACTGTTGATTGAGTCTGTGATCGAGTTCGTAGATTGAGTCTGTAATCGAGTTTGGAGCACTTCGGAAGAAGTTTATCTTGCCACATTTATTTTCAACTGCTGTTTATTTCCAGTCGCATTTTAATTCCAGTTGTACCATATTTAAAACCTCCCCGTTTGGAGCAGGTTTCTATTTATATATCCGCACCTGCTTTTACTTTGTTTATTTCCTGCACTTGCTTTTACTTTGTTTATTTCCTGCACCTGCTTTTACTTTGTTTATTTTCCGCACCACACTTTAAATTATTTACTTTCTCGCATGATTTATTCTAACATGTCTGTTTACATTCCCATGTTAGGCTGAACCTTACTGGGCTAGAATGTAAGGAATCTAGTTAGATTGATATTCCAAATAATGTGTCAATAGAAATGCTTATGGGCTATTTTGGTTTTTAATACGAGTTTTCTGTACTTTATTGTTGTTGGGTAAGATCGAAAGCCGTCCAACCCTTTGTTAAACTCAGTTATTTCTAACTGGTAAAAGGAAGCGAAAGCGCTTTGTCCAGTTAGTTAAGGATTTTTATTATCAAAGAAATATATTTTGAAACTATTTTCGGACGCGTTTATAGGGTTAAAGTTAGGTTCCCTTTTTATTAGAAATTCCAGATCAAAATACTTTTCAACTTGGTCAAGTACTTTATTTCTTAAAAATAGGTTTATTACTTTAACGCAATGGGCGCCTTTTTATAAGTGACGATAAGAAGGTCTGATTAGAAAGTAAACTCGGTTCTGATTATGCGAAAGCGACAATTCCTGTTAAATTAGTGCTTTCCTTTAGTAGAAAATATTGCCCTATAAGTAGTTTTATTCCGAAACATTGCGAATATTATCTGACTATGTGAATTACATTCGACCCCGCTTTTATACCTGAAGTTTATTTCACCACACTTTACTTTCTTTCATGCTCAATTCCATGTTTAATATTGACTTAGCTAAACACCTTAACAATAGGAAACGATATATTGACGATTGGTCTCTGTGGATCGATAATCTTTTATATTACTCTGATGCGATTCGTACACTTGCGAATACACCGCATCAAGTTTTTGGCGCTGTTGCTGGGGAACAATTTCGTCAAATTTTGCACCCTATAGTCGCACCGTCTAGACTAAGTTTTACAGTATGGTTAATGCGAAGATCTCGCAGCACCGAACCTTATTCAATCCTTTAGCGGAACCTGAATGTTACATCCATTTTCTCTGTAGAATTAGAAAAACTATGGCCTAGAATCGTAACCAAAGACCCCTTAAGGAATTTGTCCAACCGTCAGATGAGGAACCTAGTTCAAGTATCGTAAACCCAGCTATAACCACAAATAATTTCGAACTAAAACCCTCATTACTACAATTGGTGCAACAAAACCAATTCGATGGTCTCGCTACTGAGAACCCGAATCAACACTTAAAAACTTTTATACAATTAGCATACACTTTAAAATGCAATGGTGCTTCGCCTGAGGCAATACGACTAAGATTATTCCCTTTTTCCCTCAGAGATAAAGCACGAGATTGGTTAGATTCCCTTCCGCCCAATTCAATAACAACCTGGGAAGACCTTAGGAGAGTATTTCTCGCAAGGTATTTTTTGCCCAGCAAAATTGCTGTCCTTAGAAACCAAATCACTAGATTTAACCAAAACCTGGGAGAATCACTTTTTGAAGCATGGGAGAGATATAAGGACCTGTTAAGAGCCTGCCCACACCATGGCCTAGAACAATGGCTAATCATCCACACCTTCTATAATGGACTCCATTACAACACAAAGATGTCTATTGATGCTGCCGCTGGTGGCGCATTGATGAATAAACCTTACCTAGAAGCATGTGCTCTCATTGAGGACATGGCCCAAAACCATTACCAATGGGGAACAAAATAAGTTACGGTAGATAAAAAGGAGACCCAAGGAGGAAATCATGAGATAAGTTCTCTAGACATGATGCAAGTTAAAATGGACGCTCTTGCCTTAAAAGTTCAAAACATGTCTCAAAACCCTAATACTGTAGCCGCAGTAGCTTCAGAATGTAAACTCTGTGGGACCCAAGGACATCAACCTGCGGAATGTAACTTGTTGAATGAGCCTTGCTCAGACCAAGTAAACTACACCCAAGGAAACCCATTTTCAAACACTTACAACCCCAGATGGAGGAATCACCCAAGCTTTTCTTATAAAAACAATAGCCTAATACAAAACTATGCACCTCTGAGACCTACATGTTTCCAAGCCCAAAGACCAAATCAACCTATGCAAGCTATGGCACCCAAACCAAACCTTGAGAAAATCATGGAAAATTTCATTTCAGCACAAAACCCAGCAAAACAAAGAGTTCCTAAATCAGAATATTCACGTAAACGAACTAATCACGCAATTAGGATCTAAGGTTGATCAGATAATTACGCATAACAAGATGCTTGAAACCCAAATCTCGCAGATAGCCCAAACACAAGCCCCATAAACTACACCTGAAGGACAATTCCTTGGACAACCTCAACCAAATCCTAAAGGGCAAGCTAATGCCATTTCCTTACAAAGTGGGACTACTTACGATGGACCCAAGAATCCATCCATGAGTACACCCTCACAACCTAAGACAAATGTTTTGCCTACAGACCAAGTGGAGGAACTAGAGGAACCCGAAAAGCAAAAAGAACCAGGATTAAAAGATAAAACTAATAAATCACCACCCCCGTACAAACCCCCAGTCCCATTTCCGCAAAGACTTAAACAAACCAAACTTGACAACAATACCAGAGATTCGTTAAAGTTATAGAAAAACTCCAAGTAGAGATTCCTTTCACCGAAGCCATCACTCAAATACCATCTTATGCTAAATTCCTAAAAGACATCCTGACCAACAAGCGTAGACTTGATGATCCCAAACCTATTAAACACAATTTTATTTCAGAAAATAAACTTGCCAAGAAAGAAAAGGATCCAGGAAGTTTTTCCATTCCTTGTATATTAGGAAATCATACTGTTGACAAAGCCTTCTTAGATCTAGGAGCTAGCGTCAGCCTTATGCCTTTAGCAGTTTGTAGAAGGTTAAACTTAGGAGAATTGCAAGCGACTAAAATGTCTCTTCAGCTGGCTGATAGATCAGTTAAGTATCCTATAGGCATACTTGAAGACATACCAGTTAAGACCGGTTAGCTATATATCCCAACTGATTATGTGGTTATGGATATTAAAGAAGACGAAGAAATCCAAATCCTCTTAGGTAGACCATTCCTATCAACAGCTGGAGCCATAATTGACGTTAAGAAAGGAAAATTAACATTTGAGGTGGGTGATGAAAAGATAGAATTTATTCTTTCAAAGTTCTTAATGGCACCAGTCATATGAGATGCCTGTTATGCCATCGACGTCATTGACGAGTGTATATTAGAACTACAGCTACTAGTATGTACAAGTTCTCAAAACATTGAGGAAGTGGCCCCATGAAATCAATACTCCACAAATAAAAATTTCAATTTCAAGGATATTATTGATAAGCATTTCTTTCCTCCTGGAGATATTCCCCACTCTTTGGTATCTATCACATTTCCTAACCAGATCATGAGCATCTTTAAAAAGAAAGGGCCAAAACTAACCTGATTTAAGAACCTTGGAAGCAGTTCTAGTTCCTCCAAAATGTCCTCTATAAGGAGCCTCATAACAGGCAGACAAGACATGTCGTGTCTCTGGTTGATCCACACATCTTCTAAGCAACTGGTCAATACATTGCTTGTAGGGGAAATGTTCATCTCAAAAATAACTTTTGGTCATATGGAAAAACCTTTTCCTTTGTTAAGAATTGGAATCTGGTGGAACATATATGCAAACCAGATAATTAACAATATCAGCATACCAATTTGTCATGCCAGTGGTGATCAGTAGTAACTGCTCATTAGGAAAAGTCTCCTAAATCTCTCCATTGTTCATGTCTTGAACCTCCTATGTTAGTCTTGAGATATTGAAGCAACTAAGTTTTCAACATCATTCTTGTCTTTGATCTCCAGAACAAACTCTTGCAATAATAGAACCCACGCGATCAGTCTCGGCTTGACATCTTTCTTAGTGATGAGATACTTAATGGCAACATGATCAGTGTACACAATAACCTTAGTTCCTACCAAGTAGGATTTGAACTTGTCAAAAGCAAAGACAACAACTAATAGCTCTTTGTTATCTGTGGTGTAATTTACTTGTGCTTCAATTAAGGTTTTACTAGCATAGTAGATGGTATGGAACACCTTGTTATGTCTTTGCCAAAGCACAACCCCAATGGCAAAGTCACTTGCATCACACATTAATCAAAGAGTTTTGTCCAATCATGGGTCTTCACTTTTGGTCCAGAAATCAACTTCCTTTTGTAACTTGAAAGAATCCATTCATTCCTGACTGAAGACGTAAGGTACTTCATGCTGCAGAAGTTGACAAAATAGTTTGGTGATCTTGGAAAAATCCTTGATAAACCTTATGTAAAATCCATCATGGACCAGAAAACTTCTAACTCCTTTGATGTTAAATGGTGATGGAAGCTTCTCTATCACTTCTATTTTTTCTTGATCCACTTCCAAGCCTTTCTTTGAGATCTTGTGCCCTAAAAAAATCCTTGCTTTTACCATGAAATGACATTTTTCCCAATTCAGCACAAGATTGTTTTCTTCACATATGGTAAACACCAAATACAAGTTGTCCATGCATCTCTTGAATGATTCTCCAAAAACAGAAAAATCATCCATGAAAAGATCCATGGAACTTTCAATAATATTAGAGAACAAGGACATCATGCAACGTTGGAAATTGGTTGGAGCATTGCACAGTCCAAAGGGCATTCTTCTAAAAGAAAAGGTACCATAAGGACAAGTGAATGTTGTCTTCTTTTAGTCTTCAGGTGCAATGGCTATTTGATTGTAACCCAAATATCCATCCGAGAAGCAATAGTACTCCTTTCCAGGTAATCTATCCAACATATGATCAATAAATGGTAGAGGGAAATGTTCCTTCCTTGTGGCCTTGTTCACCTTCCTATAATCCATACAAATTCTCCAGCCTGTAATAGTTCTTGTTAGGATTAGCTCATTCTTCTCATTGTTGATCACTGTCAGACCTCCTTTATTTGGCACACATTGGGTAGGACTTACCCACACACTATCAGATATCGAATAAATAATTACAACTTCTAGGCACTTTATGATCTCCTTTTTGACCACTTCTTACACAATGGGATTTAACCTTTTTGACTTTCAATGCTATTCTTAGAATTCTCTTCTAATAAGATTCTATCCAAGTGAATATTTTTTACCCCCCTACGGTGTCATCCTCAGGGCGATCTGAGTATAATTATTTTTATTTAAGGATTTCTATACTCCCCAGTAGAAGTTATCTTCGTCAAGAAATTATACGCGAGAAAGTTTCCATGCTCTCCTCTTTCTATTAGAATATAAAGAATTTTTTCCCTAGGAAGTTGGGAGTTTGATAAGAATTCAATATTTTCTATGAACTATAATTTATTTTTGCAGTATTGCTCTCCAGGAACTTACTTCCTCAGTGATATTGATCTTTAGAGGTTGGTGGTTCCGAATTTCGGATCCCTATTGAGGTCCAGATTGCCTTTTATCTATAGAAGATCAGACATGCAAAGACAATCGTTCAAAAGTTTATTGTCTTTTCAGCGGCCGATCATTGACGTGCTTTCCCTAGTGCATTGTAAACATGCATCATTACATTTCATTTACTAAAACACGTAGCATTTCCATTGTATGGAGCATTATGCTATAAAAAAAATTCAAACATGCATAAGTATAAACCAATTGTGTTTACTTGCAGTATGCGCTCAAATTTAAATTATCTCCACAACAAACCTAGGGTGATCCTATTCTATTTCCCCAGTGGAGTCTATTTGATTTACCACCAGTTGGGCCTTTGGTATCTTCCATTTCCCCAATAAGTTTGTGGGTTGTTCTTGCCCTTGCAAGCCCTTGGTTTTTTACCCGTGTTTGCTTTCGCCGTCAGAGTGCGAGTAAGAGTCGGAGTATAGCCTTTCTTTCTTCTCAAGTATTTGAGTTTCCATACTTGGTGTGTGGTAATTCAGATAATTGCCGCTCTTGAAGAATTACACCCCGCCTTTGGCCTGAGGGATTTTATAGTTCTTGCATATTTGCAATCTCTTAAAGCCCAACGTGTGTTTGTAATCCTTGTTTAGAGTCCCTACGGTTGGTCTTTTTTTTTTCTAATCGCTAGTTCGCCTTCGACCGGCGTTCTGTTTGGGTTCAATACAAACATGAATTCTCATTAAGTTCTTTTCCCAAGAGTCCCCTTCGGTTGATGTTTTCTCTTTGTAAGTTTGCCTTCGATCAGCGTTCTATTCAGAGTGAATGTCATGTTGTATCCCCAGAAAGTCCGTCTTTGGTCAGCATTCTCTCTCTAAAAGTCTACCTTTGGTTAGTCTTCTTTTCATTGTGGAGTTCACCTTTGATCGGTGTTAATTTATTAGGAGTCTACCTTTGGCTAAGCCTCGTTGTTGACTCGCCTTTATGCAGGCATCCTTTCTTAAGAGTCTATTTCGGTCGATCTCTTTCTTATGTGTGTTTAACTCTGACTAGACACGTATATTTTACCCCCATTTCGCCTTTAATCAGTGTTCTTTCTCCAGGAGTCTATCTGCGGTTAGTCTTTCTTCTTTGATATCTTCGGTTAAGTCCACTGTGTTAGGTCTCTTCCTTATTTGATATCTTCAGTTGAAATTGCTGGTTAGATTTCTTCATTCCTTGATATATCTGGGCGAGATCACTTTATTAGACCTCTTCAATCTTCGATATCTTCGGTCGAGTCCTCTGTGTTAGGTCTCTCCCCTCTTTGATATCTTTGGTTAAAATTGTTGTGTTAGATTTCTTCCTCCTTTGATGCCTTTGGTTGAGACCGTTGTGTTAGGTCTCTTCCTTCTTTGATATCTCTAGTTGAGATCTCTTTGTTGGATCTCTTCCATCCCTTGACGCCTTTTGTTGAAATCGATGCGTTAGATTTCTTCCTCCTTTGATGCCTTCGGTTGAGTCCGCTGTGTTAAGTCTCCTTCATCTTTGATATCTGGTTGAGATTGATTTGACATATTTATTCCATCTTTGATATCTGGTTGAGATTGATTTGACAGATTTCTTTCATCGTTGATATCTTCCGTATGTGTCTGCTACCAACTCCAGACATGTATTCTTGATATCTTTGTTAGAGCTTTCTTTGGTCTATCTCTTTTATATGTATCTGTTACCGACTTTGGATATGTATTTTGATATCTTTTTCATATTTCCTCTACCGACTCCGGGCATATATCTTTGATATCTTCCGTATGTGTCTGCTATAAACCCCAGACATGTATTCTTGATATCTTTGTTAGAGCTTTCTTTGGTCTGTCTCTTTCCTATGTATCCGCTACCGACTCTGGATATGTATTTAGATCTCTTTTTCATATGTCCGCTACTGACTCTGGGCATATATCTTTGATATCTTCTGTATGTGTCTGCTACCAACCCCAGACATGTATTCTTGATATCTTTGTTAGAGTTTCTTCGGTCTGTCTCTTTCATATGTATCTGTTATCGACTGTGGATATGTATTTTGATATCTTTTTCATATGTCTGCTACCAACTCCAGGCATGTATCTTTGATATCTTTCCCGTATGTGTCTGCTTCCAACCCTAAACATGTATTCTTGATATCTTTGTTAGAGCTTTCTTCGGTCTGTCTCTTTCGTATGTATCCGCTACCGACTCTGGATATGTTTTTTGATATCTTTTTCGTATGTCCTCTACCGACTCCGGACATATATCTTCGATAATTTTTTTGTATGTTCGCTACCGACTCCGGACATATATCTTCGATATCTTTCTCGTATGTGTTCACTACCAACCCCGAACATGTATCTTCGATATCTTTCTCGTATGTGTTCGCTACCAACCCTGCATATGTAAATTCGATATCTTTCTCGTATGTGTTCGCTACCAACCCCGAACATGTATCTTTGATATCTTTCTCGTATGTGTTCACTACCAATCCCGAACATGTATTTTCGATATCTTTCTCGTATTTGTTCGCTACCAATCCCAAACATGTACTTTCAATATATTTCTTGTCGTATGTTCGCTACCAACTCCGAACAAATATTCCTTGATGTTCTCTTCTGCATGTCTAACCCTGGCCAGACATACATTTACCCCTTATAACCCCTTTAACCCAAAAAGAAAAATAAATATAGAAAATGTAGAAATCCAAAGAATATAATAATACCCGACTGGCTTCAAAGTGCAAAATTTTGGGTTCTTTTAAGTATTTAATCTTCTTCCACCTTGAAAGTATGAAATTCTGGCGCCAATCTCACCTTCAGGTTTAAGACTATTAAATAGGGGCAGCTGTTGCACCCCAAAATTTGCCCTCCTAATTGTACCTTTATATAGCTTAGGCTTAGTGTTGCATTCATATCTTTCCATTAGGTCATTAAAATACATATTACATTCAATAAAGTACCATGAGGATCAATGTTCAGTGGTTGTTCGGTATTAGGGTTTTGACCAGTATTTTGTAGCTACGAAGGTATCTCCTCGGGGTTCATTAAAAGACAAAGTCATCTTTATCAAAGTTACCTTAAGGGCTAAGTGCATTAGGAATGTGAATGTTAGGCTTTTTATCAATACCCCAAATAAAGATCTTGTAAGCAAAGGGTATTTTGAGCTTGTCAAATCATCAAATGAAAATCATGGTGTGATACGGTGGGAGAACTGACTTGGGTGTTTTGCATTTTATCGCAAATGTTACGGTTAGCAAGAGTCTCCACCGACTTTTCTTTTATACAAAATGAAAGGCAAAAAAGCACAGGAAAGACCTTTGAGATTATTTCTTGAGTTCGGGGGGTAGATTATGAAAAGGGAAGGTATTAGCACCCTTTTCATCCATGGTTTTCCATGGGCTCTTAGTTACTTGCTAGATCACTTGCTTTTGTTTGAAATTGTGCTTTGTGTGTTTTTTGAAAGTATTTTGAAAAGACGCCATCGCTTAGGCAAACATTGTAATGATTCTCGTTCGTAAGAATGTATACAAAGTGTTGATCTTTTGAAAATGTTTTCAAGTTTGAAAGATGTTTTTGAAAGTGTTGGTGTTTTATTTGGAAATAGCAAGGATGTTTTGGTTTTTGAAAATTGATCAAGTAACTAGGAGCATTATACCTACTCAAAAGTATTTCGTGTTCATTTCCTTTTTCCTTTGACATTGTTAGCTTACCATTGATTTGGTAAGTAACCCTATCTTTGGATGTAAAAAGGATGGGTGTGGGTCATCGTATAACCATGATTAGAAATGTTGTAAGATATCTTAGCATTTTCTTTAGGGACTAAGATCATTTTGAAAGGCAACATTGATAGCGTCATCGAGGGACTATGATCTTGTATTTTTGATTGCTTTTGCTAAGATATCCCACATGCATAACATGGCCATTTTTATAAGGCAACAAGTGGAATTAACCCTAGGGGTGAAGGTGTGCAAGCGTGTTTGATGTACATGCATTGCTTATCTTGAATTAGGGTTCTCTAAACATTGATTTTATTTTTCCATACAAACCCTAATTTACTAGCATTGATATAAAAGTGATAAATTGCGGAAATTAAAATTACTACTATTACATCATTATGGGGATAGGGTATACAAATTTACAAATGCGGATTGCAAGAAATTTAAACCCTAATTACTATTATAAGGCTTTGACGATTTCATGATTTATAATGCAAAAAATAATAAAATATGCAAGAAGATGTAAAGTGAGAGAAATTGCTTTTTAGGGTTTTTTCATAGAAAAAGTTTTGTAATTAACTTCATTGAAGAAAAACCTAAGTCTAAGTTAACTTAAAAAAAACTAATTGTTTAGAAAAATGTTTTTGAGGTTTCATTTGAAAATAAAAGTTTTATAAAGTTAGGTCATTTCCAAGCAATATAACATGTCCAAAATAAACTCAAAAATCTCAAAAAAATCAAGAAATTTGGTGCCTGAGCTGACACGGGCCGTGTTAGTGGACACGAGCACCAGTTTCAGGACCTGTCCATGACTTTTATGCATTTTTTGGTCCCAGCCAACCTGACACGGCCGTGTCACGTGACACGGGCGCCCATGTCAGCCCATGTCCATCTTTTTTTCTCGTGTACGCACCGATAACATTGACACGGGCACCCGTGTCAGCCTCTGTCCCTACACACTATCATGTTTTTTCAACCCAACTAAGCTAACATGGGTCGTGTCGTATGACACGGGAACCCGTGTCAGCCTCTGGTCTGGCTTTTTGTTAGTTTTTTCTCTTTGATCTGTCTTGTTATATCTTTTGAGCGCAAAAGCAAATGATGTATGAACAATGATATCACAGTTTGAGAAAGTTTACCTCTCGAAGCGGAAGCTTTAGAACACGTACGGATTTTTCCGAGTTTAAAGTGGTGATTGATCGATCTCCTTTGAACCTTCTTGAAGTAACTCCAACCTTCCTTTTGTGCTGAAAATGGTTGAACCACTCCAACCTAGTCAAGTTGCAATGTATGTTTTTGAATTTAGAAGATGGTGATAGTGATGTTACATAAGTTATTCTTATGTTTGAACAACTTCTATATGGTGTATGTGAAGTGTTTGGATGGTTTGTTTGGAGAAAACTTGCAAGGTATGAGATTCAAAGATTTGGACTTCAAAGCTCAAAAATGGAGGTTTTGTGGAAAAATCTTGTTTTTTGACAGCAAAAATGATTTTGAGTGTTAGTTTCTCCTTCTATTTTTCTGGCCTTTCTCTCTATTTTTCTAACCTCCTTCTCTTGTGATTGGCCTCTCTATTTATAGAGAAGGTTTGAGACTTGAACAAACTCAGATTTTGGATCACATGTTATGGCTAGGTTAGATTGTACATGAAGCAAGCTTGAAGACCATGTTTCCAATGCTTGTACCAAGCTATCTAAAGTGGTTGATCACTTTTAACATGTTTGTTCTGACTTGTAGAAGTTGAGTGTGATTAACAAAAAGTTAGAGGCTCAAGAAACTAACTTTATGATTAAAGTGAACTTTGCAAGAATGGCAATGATGCCTTTGTGCCAAAAGTGGAAAGATCACTTGGACAATGCTTAAACCAAATGGACCATAGCTTAAAAGTTTGTGTAAGCATTAAATTATGGTAAGATTTGCAAGTCACAAGGCCTGCAAAGTAAGATTATGCAACACATCATGCCAATTGGATTATGTGTTCTTCAACAAAAATGGCTTGTAATTCAAGAATGAATGCCCAACTTCAGGCCCTTGAATCTCCTAGCTCAAATATGATAAATTCAAGCTCTTGAATGTTTTGGAAAGCTTGAAACACCCTTATAACTTTCATGTTGACCACTTTGACAAAATCATCTTGTAACTATGTGAAAAAATTCCAAGAAGTAGGGATAAAATTCTGACCAAAACTGCTGAAAATTTCTCTAAGTGTTTTATTCAAAAATGCCATGACTTCATGAATTTATAACTCAAAATCCAAGCATTTCTAGAAAAAGTCCTGCCCTACAAAGTTTTAGATATCATTGATATCTACAACTTTCATGTTGGAAGTTTTTCTTGAATCATCTTGCATCATGGTGAAAAGTTGGCATGAAGAAATGAAATTATCATGTATAAAAAACACAGAAAAATTTCTAAGTCTTGAAGAGTTTGAATTTTCACATTGACTTTTGACTTTCTTGATTTCTTGATGATCAAGTTTCATATTTTTGAATATCTTGATAAACTTTGATCTTTGAGACTTCATGTTGACCAAAAAGTCAAAGTTTGACTTTTGGTGCTATAGTTGACTTTTTCATCAGTACAACTGATTTTTGGTCTCTTGGTCAATTGACTGAGAAGACTTGAAACTTGACATGATCACTCTTGAAGGTCCATAATGACCCAAGAACGTCACTTGAAGTATTAGAAGTCTGATTAGCCTTATGCAAATTCAAACCCTAATTTTGAGGTATCAGTGTTGAGGAGATGGCTTGACCTAGTCAACACTGGTGCAAGCTTGAGCGTTCGCCGGTCTTTGTGAGAAATGTCTTGAGAAATGAGAGGGAAAATTTTGGGGTACAACAGCTGCCCCTGTTCAATCTTCTTAAACCTGAAGAGTTAGATTGGCGAGTCTGCCATTTATGACTTGAAGGTGAAAGATGATTGAACACTAGAGTGCCTAGAAATTTGCACTCGAAGATGGATGGTGAATAGGCTTATAGATGCCATTTGGAGGAATGTTAGTAAACACTGGAAGAAGTATCATCACAAATCTCTTGTTGATTTATACTAAAACTTGATGTTTTACCTGTGGGAGACAAGAGTTAGTAAAATGCAAATGCATGTATGATATTCATCAGATGTGGTATTATGCTAAATGCATATGGTATGTACATTCTATGATGTATGAATGTGAGATGTATGTTTTTGTCCTGGGAAATAAATCCCTGACTACTGCTGAGGAAATTTTGGGAGGTTGAATCCCTGATTGCCGTTGGAGATGAAGAATATGTATATCTTCAAATTTTGTTGAACTGATGCTTTCATTGGGGAATATCGCTTGAATGTCAGCTGTTATATGGTCGGATCTAGGCTTCACAATTGCTGAGGATGAAGTAGTCGATTGTTATCTGGTCGGAACCAGGCTTCACGACAACTTACTAGAGGAAGAGACGAATTAACTGTTATCTGGTCAGATTCCAGGCTTTGCAGAAA
The DNA here is from genome assembly GCA_948472305.1 of Vicia faba. Lineage (NCBI taxonomy): Eukaryota > Viridiplantae > Streptophyta > Magnoliopsida > Fabales > Fabaceae > Vicia > Vicia faba. Next base: position 926,433,890 of record OX451741.1, on the reverse strand, counting down.
ATTTCTTGAAATTGAATAGTTATCTGGTCGGATCCAGGCTTCACAACAACTTGTTGAGGATACAGAAGTTAAATGTTATCTGGTCGGATCCAGGTTTCGCAGTAACTTGAAGTGATAACTACTATCTGGTCGGGTCCAGGTTTCATGGTTTTTTGGAAAGTTATACTATTATCTGGTCGAGTCCAAGCTTCATAGAGTATCTCTGGGGATCATAGTTAATTGTTAACTGGTCGGGTTCTAGGATTCACAATAAACTATTTGGAAAAAAACAGTTATCTGGTCAGGTCCAGGCTTTGCAGGTTTCTGAGGTTGATGAGGTCAATTGCTATCTGGTCGGATCCACGCTTCACAATAAACTGTTTGGGGATTTAATTGTTATCTGGTTGGTTTCCAGGTTTCACAATGAATCTCTGAGGGTAATTGCTATCTGGTCAGATCCAGGCTTCACAATAACTTGCTCGAAAAGATGAAATTGAAACTGATATCTGATCAGACCCAGGTTTCACAATAATTTGTTGGGGTAGAGGAAAATTCTACTAGGGAAAAGAAGTTAAACCTTGGTCGGATTGGGTCCAGGTTCTTCTATATATTTGAAGAGTTAGATTATTATCTGGTCGGGTCCAGGTTTTATAGCATCTTGAAATTGAGATCAACTGTTATCTGGTCAGATCCAGGTTTCAGATACTCAAACTGTTATCTGGTCGGGCCCAGGTTTCAGTAATTGAAGAAGTCAAACTATTATCTGGTCGGGTCTATGCTTTAGTAATAACTTGAAAATTGTGCTAATATCTAGTCGGATCCAGGCTTCATAGCATCTTTTGGAAATAGTAAAGGCTTTGCTGATGACTTTACTAGGGATCAGGGGTTGTGGCCCTGTGATTTGCAATAATCTAAAAGGGAAATTTAAACTGGAGAGTGTCGACTAAGTTGAGTAGGACAGACTCAGCTTGGGGAGGATAGACTTCGTTTGGAGATAATAGCCTTGGCTGGGGAAGATACACTTAACTGGGGAAGATAGGTTCAGCTAGGGAACTTCGCGGTGTCTTGATTGTTGTATGCTGAGGAAATTTGAACTCGGTTGGGGAGTTTTGTGGTTCCTCGATTATTTTTTGGGAAATAAAACCTGCTGGGGAAATAAACCATTTGGGGAAGAGTTTATTGTAGCCGTCCTTGTGGGGATAATGATAATGAGATAACTCTGTTAGGGATATTTCATATACATAAAAGATATGCTTACTGCTGCTTAGCAGGACACATGTGCCAAATAGTTTTAATTATGTTCATATGCATATGTTCATTCAATTTTAGTCATTGGACAAATTTGCATTCAAAACAAAGACAGAAATTTTGCACTTCAAAGTGTATTTGTATTGATATTTTTCCCATGAATAGGCATTTTTGTACAGAGAGACGGAGATCCTAGTAAGAGGAAATCGTCGAAAGGGAAACAAAATTGAGAATGAAAACAAATATCCATGTGAAATGATCTCATTTCCTTCCAACTCTACTATTGCCCCAATGTCTTCGAATGTCCCTTGCCGTTTGATAGAAGTTGATTGGATTGATCTTGGACTGTTTGAACTTGGACCTTGGTGATAAAATTGACTACGTTGATTCCACGGGACATAGTCATACGCTTTTAATCCTTAACTTTTGCCTGGACCACCCTTTCGGGTTTTTAGCCCACCAGGATACCCTTTTTTGCCCAAGTCGCCCTTTCGGGTTTTCAACTTTCCGGGTGTACAATCTTTTGCATATATCCCTAATTTTTCCCAAACCTTTTGGTTTGCTGGGATGCCCTTATTTTTCTTAGGTGTGTCAACCTAACGGGACTCTTATGCGTAGTATTTTTTAACTATGTCAGCATTTATGGGATGTGGGAAATCCCCGCCATCCATGGTAGTCAGCATCATGGCACCGCCAGAAAAAACTCTCTTGACAACAAATGGCCCTTCATAGGTGGGTGTCCATTTACCTCTGGGGTCGCCTTGTGGTAAAATGATGCATTTTATCACCAAGTCACCAACTTGATATACTCGAGGCTTGACCTTTTTGTTGAAAGCCTTGATCATCCGTTTTTGATACGTCTGACCATGGCAAACAATAGCTAATCGTTTTTCGTCAATCAAGTTCAGCTGATCCAATCTCGTTTGAATCCACTCGTCTTTGCCTAGGCCTGCCTCAATGAGGGAATTTTAACTTCCACTTGCAAAACAACTTCCATGCCATAGACTAGAGAAAAAGGAGTTGCCCCAGTTGATGTTCTAGTTGAAGTACAATAGCCATGTAGAGCAAACAACAACATCTCATGCCAATCCTTATAGGTTACTACCATTTTCTGCATAATCTTCTTGATATTTTTATTGGCCGCTTCAACTGCGCCGTTCATTTTCGATCTATACGGAAAAGAATTGTGATGCTTGATCTTAAAGTGAGTGCAAAGCTCCGTGATCATAGCATTGTTGAGGTTAGTCCCGTTATCGGTGATAATCCTTTCGGGGATACCATAACAGTAGATGAGATTGTGTCTGATGAATCTGGCTACCACATTCTTGGTGACTGAGGCAAACGAGGCGGCTTCGACCCATTTGGTAAAATAGTCAATAGCAACAAGAATGAAGCGATGTCTGTTGGAAGCTGTGGGCTTGATCTCTCCAATCATGTCAATGCCCAACATTGCAAATGGCCACGGAGCGGTCATGACATTCAAAGTGATATGAGGCATGTGGACCTTGTCCGCATGGATTTGGCATTTGTGACAGGTTCTTAAATGTTGATGGCAATCATTCTCCATCATTGACCAATAGTAACTTGCTCTTAAGATTTTCTTAGCCATCGTATATCCACTTGAGTGAGTACCGAAAAGACCATCGTGCATGTCTTCCATAATCTCCTCTGCCTCCTTCTTGACCACACATCGAAGTAGAGTTAAATCATGGTTACGCTTGTACAATATCTCATTACTTAGGAAGAATTTGGCTGCAAATCTTCGCAAGAACTTTCTGTCATTGATAGATGCCCCCTCTGGATACTCTTATGCTTCAAGGTATCTCATCACCTCATGGTACCATGGTTTTTCTGCATCAGTGTCGAGCTCATAACAATGTGCAGGTTCATCGAATCTTTTAATTGTAATCATAGGGGCTTCATTGTCCCATCTGACCTTGAACATTGAAGACATGTTTGCCAAGGCGTCAGCCAACTGGTTTTCTTCCCTAGGGAAGTGCTCAAAAGTGATCTCTTCGAAGTAAGGAATTATGGATAGCACAAGTTCCTTGTAAGGGATAAGATTAGGGTGTTTAGTGTCCCAATCTCCTTTTACTTGGCTGATCACTAAGGCGGAATCCCCGAACACATCCAAATGCTTGATCCTTAAGTCAATAGCAGCTTTCAGACCTAAGATGCATGCTTCATACTCGGCCATATTGTTTGTGCAATTAAAGCATAGTCTAAAAGTGAAAGGAGTGTGGAAACCTTCAGGAGATATGATCACAACACCAATTCTGTTACCTAAGGCGTTGGAAGCCCCATCGAATACCATAGTCCATCGGGATCCTGGTTTAGGTCCGTCATACGGTCCAAATTTCGCACAGTCGGTTACCAGCATGATGTTCTCATCAGGGAAGTCGAAGTTCATTGACTGATAATCATCCACAGCTTGATGGGCCAAATGATCTGCTAGTACACTCCCTTGGATGGCTTTTTGAGTCGTGTATTGAATGTCGTACTCAGTCAAGATCATTTGCCATCCGACTATCCGTTCGAAAAGGGCAGGTTTCTCGAAGATGTACTTGATTGGGTCCATCTTAGAAATCAACAGAGTGGTATGAGTCAACATATACTGTCTTAGCCGGCGAGCAGCCTATGCCAGAGCGCAACAAGTTTTCTCGAGAAGTGAATATCTGGTTTCACAGTCGGTAAACTTTTTGCTCAGGTAATAAATAGCATGCTCTTTTTGGCCAGACTCATCATGTTGGCCCAAAACACACCCCATAGAATTCTCTAGTACTGTCAAGTACATGATCAAGGGTCTTCCTTCAACTGGAGGCATGAGAATAGGAGGTTCTTGTAGGTATTCTTTGATTTTATCAATGGAAAACTCTCATTCATTGTTCCACCTGACTACCTGATCTTTCTTCTATGATATGAAACGGGCAATGTAATTGAGACTACCAAAGAATCCTCTAACTTATTTTTCAGAATGAGGGACTGACATTTCTTGGATGGCCTTTACCTTGGCAGGATCAACTTCAATGCCTTTATTGCTGACAACAAAACCTAGAAGCTTTCCAGAGCGTACTCCAAACGTGCACTTGTTAAGGTTTAACCTCAGCTTGTACTTCTTCAGCCTCTCGAATAATTTATGCAGATGATCGAGATGTTCTTCTTCGGTTTGTGATCTGGCAATCATATCATCCACATATACCTCTATCTTATGATGAATCATGTCATGAAATAAAGCTACCATAGCCCTTTGATATGTTGCCCCTGCATTCTTTAATCCGAATGGCATGACCTTGTAGCAGAAGGTGCCCCATTGCGTAACGAAAGTAGTCTTTTCCATATATTCGGGAGCCATCCTTATTTGATTATAGCTTGAGAAGCCATCCATGAATGAGAAGACTTTATGTTGAGCAGTATTATCAACTAAGACGTCAATGTATGGTAGAGGGAAGTCATCCTTGGGGATTGCCCTATTCAGATCCCTATAGTCTACGCACATGCGAACTTTCCCGTCTTTCTTTGGCACCGGTACCACATTGGCAACCCATTGAGGGTAGGATGTCACATCTAGGAACCCTGCATCAAATTGTTTCATCACTTCAGCTTTGATCTTTTTAGACATATCAGGCCTCATGCGACGAACCTTTTGCTTGACAAGTGGGCAGTCTTCTTTTGTCGACAGACGATGAACTACGATGTCGGTATCCAACCCAGGAATATCTTCATAAGACCAAGAAAATACTTCCACATAATCATGCAACATTTGAACCAACCTGCTCTTAACACTGCTTTCCAAATTAGCGTCGATCCTGATTTCCTTCTTATCTGACTCAGTACCCAGGTTGATAACTTCAACCGACTCTTTATGTGGTTGAATAACTTTTTCCTCTTGTAACAGAAGTCTGGCTAGCTCTCCTGGTATGTCATAATCTTCCTCACCTTCGTCTTTGGCTTGGTTGATAGGACATTCAAAGTCAAAGTCAGCAATAGTAGAGTCATTGGTAATAGAATCCAGAGTGGATGTGGATCTATAAGAGTGTGTATGTGCATGTAAGATACATGGCTATTTTTTGAAAATGTATTTGAAAGAAAGGAAAGACAATTAACATAAATATTTGAATGCAAAAGAGTCCAATGTACTGAATGATCATATGATTAGATGAATATAAATAAAATCCTTGACAAATGGACCAAAGTTCCCCGGGCTAGGCACATGGCTTAAAAGTCATTATTAAAATATTACAGACAACAAGTTCTTGAACTGATGGAAAAGCAATAACAAGTAGATTACTCCTCAATGAAGGAGACTGGTACAAAGTCCTTTATATGCCAATTATTCAGCTCTGTGGTGGTTGGATACACCCTCTCCTCAAATGTATTCTCTTCTTCAGAATCACCCACGACGTTGACTCCATGGCTTCCAATGCGGAGAGATGGCTTTCCAGCACGAGCACGCCTCACTTCCTTCTGATCTTGGACGGTGAAGCCCAAACCAAATTTGTCTGCCTTAAAAGGGATATCGAGGAGTTGCCCCCAAGTATCACAATTTACTTCTTCCATTGCCGCATGAGCATCCTTGACTGAAACCATCTTTGGTGTGGTCTTGGAATCTTTGGACTCATCAGAAGAGCATTTAGTAGCAGCAATCATTGGCGGTACAACCTCAAAAGCTTGACATGGGGTTTCAATGAATTCTTCTTCCATCTCTACGTACTTGAAATAATTAAGGTGGCTCACCATAAACTCTTCTTCCCCACAGACGATGACTATTCTGCCCTTGACTGGATATTTGAGTTTCTGATGGAGGGTTGAGGTCACTGCCCCAGCTTTATGAATCCACGGGCGACCTAACATACAAGAATAGGCAGGGTGAATGTCCATAATATAGAAGGTGGAGTTGAAGATTTGGGAGCCCACTTTGATTGGAAGATCTACTTCCCCATGAACAGTCCTCTTTGATCCATCAAACGCCCTTACGATGATATCACTTGACTTCAAGATTAAATCTTCACTGTCAAGATGGTCTAATGCTCCCTTGGGTAACACATTCAGAGAAGAACCAGTGTCGACTAGAACATGTGCTAAGGTAGTCCCTTTTCACTCGATAGAAACATGTAAAGCTTTATTGTGATTCTTCCCGAGAGGTGTTAAGTCAGCATCTGAAAACCCCAAGTCATTATCAGCTGTCAGGCTAGCCACACAATTCTCAAATTGGTCTGTTATTGTCTCATAGGGGACATGAGCTTTTTTCAGGAACTTGATTAATGTGCAAGCATGGGCATTGGAGCAAAGAAGCAATGGCAACATTGAAATCTTAGAGGGGGTTTGCCCTAACTGTTCTATAATCTTGAAGTCGTTTCTTTTTATGATCTTCAAAATCTAGTCCATCTCGCGAGCGAAGGGTTCTTTATTAGCTACATCCTTGGAAGGTACTTCAATCACATCAGGCTCAACAACCTTCTCCTTCCCTCTTGTCTCGGTACTTGGCTTGGCAACAGTAATGCGGATGGGCGTCTTTGTAATAACTGGTGGTGAGATATTGGGTGAGAATATTCTCCCAGTTCTAGTTACTTTGCTTGAGCCAGCTATGTTACCAACATTGTCATCTTTTTCTTCTTCAATCCAGGCATCTTGTTTAATCCCATGATAGAACACATCAGCACCATAATTCCATGGTACGGCTTTGTTTGAAGAGTAAGGAATTGGTCTGAGACTGGTAATTATTAAGGGAGCAATAGTGGGTTCATTTGAAATCCTAATAGGGCCTTTGGAGGTGATCCTAATAGGCTTGTTGGAGATGGTAATAATGGAGAGCTCTTCACATTTGTTAACCAAACTCTTGGCAGGCAGAGTCTTTTCAAACAGAATTCTGTGGCTATCCATCAGGTGTTGTATACCTTTTTTCAGCCCTTCACATCCATTGGGTTATCTTGTACAGCACACGCAGTCTTCTTCACAGCCAGGGTAGATCCCAACTTTCAACAAATTGTTCTTGATTACATTTAGCGGAATAGTCAATTCTTCAACAGAGGCAATAAAAATTGTATCTTCAACAACATTAACACCTTTGTGATGCTTCGGCATTGGAGCAGTAATTACATTTGGCGTCGGAGGAGGATCAAACTCAATAGTTTTGTTATCAATTAAATCCTGGATTTTTTTCTTCAAGGCCCAGCACTAGTTAGTCTCGTGCCCGGGGCTGTTTGAGTGATAATCACACTTTACGTTCAGATTATACTTTAGTGACGAGGTGTCAGGGTTGGCGGGAGGATCGCGCAACGTCACTAAACTAGCCTTGAGAAAATGTTGAAGGGCTTGAGACAATGACATGCCTAACCTTGTAAATTGTCTTCTTGGAGTTTCGAAACGTTGATGATCTGCAGATGGTCTTGGAGTAGGAGTTGGATTGGAGATTCAGACAACATTGACAGACGGGTGGTCATTATTCTTGGTATGTGCCCTTGCCCCATACACAATATTAACTTCCTTCTTTGCAAAAAAAGGTTTCTTGATAGGATTGGGAGTGGAGGTAGATGCCACAGAGATTTTCCCACTTTTAATGCCACTTTCAACTCTTTCACCGGTTAAGATTAATTCGGTGAGACCAGAAGAAGAGCAACCAACTAACAGATTAAAGAAAGGACCAGATAAAGTGTCCATGAACATGTCGATGTGCTCCCTATCACTCAAGGGGGGTTGGACCATACTAGCAAGGTCTCTCCACTTTTGCGCGTATTCCTTAAATCCTCCATTCTTCCCCATGGTCATATCTTGCAATTGAACCCTCGTTGGCGCCAAGTCGGTGTCATACTGATACTGATGGTAGAAGGCAATAGCTAAATCCTCCCAAGTGTTGATACGAGAACCATCTAACTGATAAAACCATTCAAGTTGTGTTCCATCCAAGCTTTCTTGGAAAAAGTGAACCCATAGCTTCTTATCGGCAGTGTGCGGCTGTATCTTGCGCACATAAGACTTTAAATGGAGTTTTGGACAAGAAACCCCATCATACTTGGAAAATATTGGTATTTTGAATTTGTGGGGAATGACTACCCCATAGATCAAACCCAAATCATCAAAATCTAAGCCGAGAATGGCTTGGATTTCAATAGCTTTCAATCTGTCTTCTAACTGCCTATATTTGATATCAGCGGGTGGGTACTGCTCATTGAAATAATCATCGTCGGATACTTGATCATTGATATAGTCAGCCTGAGTACTCTTGACCTCACCAATCTGGTTCTCGTCCTCTTCGGATGAATCTTCTTCTACTGGGATTTGACGGATTGTCTCTTTGAACCTTTTACCCATGTTGAGTAGATATTTTTTCTTTGGCTTCTTCTTAACGGCCAACAAAGCCATCACATCTTGCTGCCCCTTAGCTAGGGCTAGTAGAGTTTCCTGAAATTGAGAATTTTAGGCTTGGAGATGCTTCACCGTTTTCTATAGATCCATCTTGCTGAAATAAACAACAGAAAGATAAGGAAACCTGTTATGTGAAAACCTGTCATGTTATGATGCATGAATATGTATATGCAAATGATTTCTAGGATTAACGAAATTTAAATTTGTATAGACAAAATAATGAACAAATGTTAACTTTCATTAGTCAAAACAAGAAATATTACATTATGCCCCTTGGGCTTACAAAATAGCTTTCTAAGATAAAAAGACCGAACACATCCTCTTTGGCGCGAGATAAGCGTTCACATTTTGCTCTTCTTGTAGATATTTCGTAAGCTCCAAGACCCTCTTCTCACTAGCATAGAACTGAGCCTCGAAAGTATCTCGTTCTTCCTTCAGCTGGATCCAACCCTTTTGTAAGTCTTAGAGAGAGGTAGGCATGTCGGGATGGAGGATAGTGTAGGGAACATCTCCTTCGACCACAGGCTCCACGATGACTGGTAAAATGGAAGGATAAGGCATCACAAGTGTCTGAGCACGATCCCGCACCCATTTAAGGTAAGGCTTGAGGGGAATGGAATTCTTGTGTCCTAGCGTCTTGGTATCCACCTTGTTCAACATCCTCCAGGCTCGGATAAACCTCTGACGATAACCTTGATTGTCGCTCTCGTAGTCAAATACCAAACCTTGAATAAGCATCTCATGGGGACCATCCCTTCGGGAGTAACCAAACTATCTTAAGGCTAAGCAAGGGTTGTAGGTGATACCTCCTCTAATGCCAAGTAAAGGGACATTAGGGAATTCTCCACAACGTTCGATGATAGTAACATTCTCCAAAGAGCGGGAACACTGTGATACAGTGGGAGAACTGACTTGAGGTTTTGCGTTTGTGTTCGCAAATGTTTCGGTTTAGCAAGAGTCGCCACCGACTTTTTATTTTATCCAAAGGAAAGGTCAAAAAGCATAGGAAAGACCTTTGAGATGTTTTCTTGGGTTCGGGGGGTAGATTATGAAAAGGGAAGGTGCTAGCACCCTTTTCATCCATGGTTTTCCATGGGCTCTTAGTTACTTGTTTAAATCACTTGCTTTTGCTTTTCAATTGTTTGAAATGGTGCTTTGTGTGTGGTTTTTTTGAAAATGCTTTGAAAAAGAGGCCTTGTCTAGGCAACCTTTGTAATGATTCTTGTTTGAATATATACAAAGGTGTTTGTCTTTTGAAAAGATATTTCAATGTTTGAAAGTTTGATTTGGGAAATATTTTGAAATTGTGTTGTGAAGTGTGTTTGAAAATAGCAAGGATGTTTTGCAAGTTTTGATCAAGTAACTAAGAGTTGTCTACCCTATTTTACTCAAAGATCTTTCCTACACATTTTAACCCTTTTGGCAGTGTTGTTTTACCATTGCATTTGGTAAACAACCTTATATTAGGATGTTAAACGGGACAGGCGCGGGTCATCGTATAGACCATGATAGCAATTGTGTTAAGTACCTTTTAGCAAATTTTCTGAGGGACTAGATCAATTTGTATATGCAACCAAGATAGCGTCATCGAGGGACTATGATCTTTTGTTTTGTTTTTGTTTTGCCAAAGTACTCAACATGCATAACATGGCCCTTTTTAAAGGCAACAAGTGGATGAAACCCTAGGGGTGCAAGTGTGCATTGTGTTATCATTTTCATGCATTTTTGTCTTTGTATTAGTCAAGCTATTTGTTTGATTTTGGATTTTTTACATACAAACCCTAGTCTCTAATCATGGCATAATTGAAATCATAAATGCGTAAAATAAATCTACACTATTACAACATTTGATATGGGAGAGGGATACAATTATTGAATGGGGGATATTTGCAAGAAAGTAAAACCCTAATATTTACTATTACATCCAAATTGAATAATGGTACAAATCAATAAATAGACAAATATTTGAATGATCAATTAAATAAATATGCAAAATATTATGAATATGCAAAAATGTTTTGTTTATTTTTATGTATGTAAAAATATAATATTTAATGTAAAAAAGAAATAAAAAGATTATTATTTTTTTTTATTAAGGGCAAAAACCCTAATTTTCTTTTAAGAAAGTAAATATATATTATATATTTTTTCTGTACAATAAAATAAAATAATGTATGTACAAAAATAAAAAGTATATTAGAAAAAACATTATTTAAGTATAAATAATAAAAATAAAAGTATAATATTTTTATATATTATTTTTAGGTTTTCATCAAATAAAATAAAAGTATATAATCACTAAATTATTTTTATGTTAGAAAAAATAAAATAAAATACAAAAATAAATATGAAAATTTATAAAAATATTTTTGGTATTTTTTATGTTTAGAAAATAAGAAAATAAAATCAGAAATGAAAATAATTACAAAAAATATAAAAATGTGAAGAAATGGGCCAGGGGGATGCAGTTAGTAATGATGGGGGTGTCAAAAACAAAAAGCCAAAGCCCATAACATCAAAGTTGTAGCATTTTTCAAGACGAATCCAACCATGTAAAGAACTCATTCTAACTCTCAAAGACCAGAGAGAATTTCTCTGGCCCTAAATCCTAACCTAATTTTTTCAGGAAGTTCATGGATCAAATTCTCTTAGCATATTTAACTAAAATGAAAACTGAGCATATGTACAACTTCATGGCTATGAATACTACATTTTTTATTCACAAACCTAAGCCTAATTATTCCTAAATAGATAGATAGGAAGTTGACAAAAACCTATTTCAGTTGACTTCGTGTATGGCAATGTGGAGCTTTTCAGTGAGGCCTGAGATGTTTGGGAGCTTGCTTGAACTTCCTTTGACCTTCCCCAATGCCTAGCTTGCCTTGAATGTGCTTGAACAAGCCTGTAGAACTCAACCTGCACAAGCTGAAATCAAAAATAGCAAACCTTGTAAATGGAGTTACAGTCAGTATTTAAGGGTTGGGATAGCTTGGATAGGTCATGTGGAAGGTGTTTGAACAAGTTTGAGGCAAAACGCACGAGCAACTTGTGAGATAGAACTCAAGATGCAGAAGCTGCCCTGTTTTGCCAATGGTAGGTGATTTTGTGCTATGGTAGGTTTGAGGGCTCAAAGGCTCATGTTTCTGGCTCAAAGGGATGTATGAAACTTATCTCAAGTGCTTGCAAAAGTTGGTTCTCTCTGATGTTCAAGTTGTGTTGTGTTTTACAAATTTCTTGTATATGAAGCAAAAGTGGACAAGTGATGCAAGACAGGCCTGTACAAGCTATCTATCAGCTTGCACACTATGCCCTTGGCCCCTCAAGTTGGTGGATTTGATTTGCTGCATAAGATATGGTTCAATGCTCAAGGATGCAATTTGACATAAAGCAAGATTTGGACAAAAATGGCAAAGTTACCTTTTACTATTTATGGATTAATCTATGGTATAATCTTCTAATGACCAAAAAAAAGCCTTAGACAAATGGATTTGCATTTAATTATTGAGTAAGGAAGGGTTTTAGGACCTGTAATCAAGTACAAAGCAAGCTGATTAGAGTTTGCAACTTGTATCACTAAGAAAATGCCATGGATCAAAAGTGAGTTTTTGCCAACTTCAAGCTTTCGATTCTCCCTAACCACAAATGATTTTGGAGAGTTCCTTGACTTTTTGTAGATATTGTAACATGCTCTACATTCCATCTTTGAAATGAATTTTTAAATTCCAAGTGGAACTAGGTGAAAAATTGCCAAGAAGATAGGTCAAAATCCTGCCTAAACTAGGGCAAAATTCCACTAAGTTAAAAGTTTCATGGACCCTTGTTCCAAAAATCATAACATGAGATCCAAGCTTCTTTTGGGAAAACTTTGTGAACTAAAGTTGTAGAATTTGTGGAGGACTACAACTTTCATGTTGGAAGTTTTGTTTGAATCCAATTGCATCATGGTGAAAATGTTGAGCAAAGTTGGGAAAAATTAAGAAAATTTCATAACTTAGAAAAATTCTAAGTTATGAAAATTTTCAATCTTAAACCCTAATTTGCAAAACTGGGTTTCTTGATGAACAAGTTTCATGTTTTGACACATCTTGATGAAAAATGACCCTTGGCACTTGATTTTGACCAAAAAGTCAAAGTTTGACTTTTTAGTGTATAGTTAAATTTTGATCAGTTGACTGGAAAATTCATCTGTCAATCCAATGCAATTGAGATCTTTTGAACCTTGTGAATGGGTTAAGATGATTCCATTGAGTCCTTGAATCCATGCTTGAACCCAATTTGCCATTGGCTAGGTCAAAAGTCAGAAATTGCCCTTGTGTAGTCAAAACCCTAAAAATGACCATTTTGCCCTTTTGATGATCTGATCAAATTTCTTGAGGAGTTGTGGTCCAAACTTGATCAAATGGTTCATATGAGCTTATAATTTTGGTATGGATCAAAATTTATGAGGTTTGACTGTAAATTGGCCATAGTTGGTATGGGCAATCTTATAAGTCCATAATTGGGCAAAAATTTATGGGCAAAAATTTGATTCAAGGCTTGAAACTTGGTATGGGCAATCTTATAAGTCCAAAATGAAGTATGAAAGTCACTTTGAGCATTGAAAGTCCAAAAATCCATGTGCAAACTCAAACCCTAATTTAGGTCAACAGTGCAAGGAGATGTCTTGAGCAGAGTAAACCCTAGCTTGATCTTGAGTTCAAAGAGTCTTGTGATGAAAAATATTGATAAAATGAGAGGGAAAATTTTGGGGTACAACAGCTGCCCCTGTTCAATCTTCTTGAACCTGAAGAGTTAGATTGGCGAGTTTGCCTTTCGTGACTCGAAGGTAAAAGAGGATTGGACACTAGAGTGCCCGTAAATTTGCGCTCGTCAGAGTATAGTTGAGGGAATGGGCTTAAAGATGCCATTTGGAAGATGTGACAGAGTCTTGTCGGAGATGGGATTAAATATGCCATTTGGAAGATGTGACAGAGTCTTGTCGGAGATGGGCTTAAAGATGCCATCCAAGAAAAATTGGTCACATAAGAGATTCCTTTGTGAGAGCCCGTATACCTGTTGTTGAGGAGGACTACGCCGGGGAATGTTGGTTTCTGTTGTGGTAGAAATAGAACTTCAGTCGTCTGTCATTCTACTGGGGATTCGTCTCTTGGTTGAAGAGGTGACAATGAGCTGCTATCTGGTCAACATCCAGGCTTTACAGTTTTGTATTGCTATCTGGTCAACATCCAGGCTTCGCGATACCTTACTTCCTATCTGGTAAACATCCAGTCTTCAGAAGGAAATCAAATGGTTATCCGGTCGCCTCCGAGTTTCACTTTGACTTTGGGGCCTACCAATATCCAGTTGAATCCTGGCTTCAAGGTAATCGGCTAAGTAAACTGTTATTTGGTCAACATCCAAGTTTCACAGTATACCTTACTGTTATCTGATCAACATCCAGGTTTCACAGTCTTGTATCGCTATCTGGTCAACATCCAGGTTTCACAATACCTTTCTTTCTATCTGGTCAACGTCCAGTCTTCAGAAGAATATCAACTGGTTATCCGGTCAACATCCGGGTTTCCCTTTTGATTATGGGGCCTACTAATATCCGGTTGAATCCGACTTTAAAGTAATTGGTCGAGTAAACTGTTATTTAGTCAACGTCCAAGTTTCACAGTATACCTTACTGTTATCTGGTCAACATCTAGGTTTCACAGTGTTATATTGCTATCTGGTCAACGTCCAGGCTTCACAATAATCTTCTTCCTATCTGGTCAACGTCCAGTCTTTAGAAGAATTTGCAGGGGATTCAATTATTTTTTGGTCGATCTCCGGGCTTCAGTATAATCAAGGTATTATTTGGTCGAACCCAGGCTTTATAATTGGAATAGGAATCTGCCCCTTGATTTGAATAAACAAAATAGAGAAGCTTTTGTGTTTGGAGCATCTCTAAGCCGTTTTCCGAGCTTTGAATATCTGTTTTAGGTAGCTATTAACTTCATCCTTAAAAGGGTAGAATGTTAGCTGAAACACAAAGTTATGTTGCATGAAATGTATGATGCAATATATGTGTTTTGTCAAATGTTTATGATATATTAATGTAATGTATGTGCATGTAAGCTGATTAGCTGTCTTGCTGAGGAAAATAAATCTTGGATAGCTAGAGATAATAAAATCTTTGACCGCTGTCGGGGAAAATAAATCCAAGACCACTGTTGGAGACTCAAGGTCTTTGACAAACTCTGTGGGGAAAAGCTATATTGCTGGGGAGATCAGGAGCTTGGGTTATATGCCAATCTACTGGGGACTTCAAGAGTGAGGATCTCCGTTCTGTTGGGGATATCAGGGGAAAACTGAATGGTTTCCGCTGGGGATTGGTAGATCAAAGATTCATCTCCGCTAGGGATCTTCATGACGTGCTGATTTGATCGTGGCGACTTCACTGGGGAAAAATAACTCTTCGGGGAATTATCTGGTTTTAAAGTGACTCTTCAGGGATGATGGAGGAAACTGGATGGTCTCTACTGGTGTTCAAAGGCTGAAGTTTGATTACGCTTGGGGAAGAAAGTTTCATATTCACTGAGGGTTTGCAGGTCAAAGTTCTGCTCCACTGGGATTCTTGAAACTTAACTATGGTGGGGATTCTTGAAACTTAACTCCACTGGGGATATGCATTTCAAGGCTTTAGTTCTGTCGAGGATCTGGATGATGTATTGCAGGGGATTCCTCCTAGAATAGTCTAAAGACATCTTCCTATACTTTCATCTTATCAGTAATTATTCTCTCTCATTTCGTTTTATTTGTAAGCAGTGATTATGTTCAAATGCATATGCTCATTTAATAAATCATTGGACGTTTTTTTAAATAAAACACAAGTGTAAAAAAGAAAGAAAAGGCAAACAAATTTATGTACTTTGAAGTATCTTTATATTAACTTTGTGTAAGTATTTTGTATAAAGGAAACAGACATCCTAGTAAGAGAATGTTGTCATAAGATTGAGAAAAATTGTATACAAAGAAAGATGGCTATGTGCAACAATTCCATGGGGTTCCCATTCTGCTATAGCCTTCGCAACTCTAAGTATCTTGTCCATTCGTCGCTTCGTCCGTAGATGATTGGATTGATTAGAAGCTTGGAGCTCGTCCGTGAAGAGATTGTCCTTAAAGTGATCCGACGAGTCATAGTCATACGCTTTAATTCCCTAACTTTTTCCTGGACCGCCCTTTCGGGTTTTCGATCCACCGGGAAACCCTTTTTTGACCAAGTTGCCCTTTCGGGTTTTCAACTTGCCGGGTGTACAGATTTTTTTTTTGTTTCCCTAATTTTTGCCTGAACCGCCCTTTCGGGTTTTCGATTCACCGGGATACCCATTTTTGCCCAAGTCGCCCTTTCGGGTTTTCAACTTGTCGGGTCGTTTATGCGTAGTATCTTTTGACTATGTCTGCGTTCGCAGGGTGCGGCAGGTCATCACCGTCCATGGTGGTTAGAATCATAGCCCCACCAGAAAAGATGTTTTTTATCACAAATGGTCCTTCGTAAGTAGGAGTCCACTTGCCCCCGGGATCACTTTGCGGCAAGATGATCCGCTTGATTACAAGATCTCCAACTTGATACACCTGACGTCTGACTTTCTTGTTGAAAGCCCTGATCATCCGTTTTTGATACGTCTGACCATGACAAAAAGCAGTAAGTCGCTTTTTGTTGATCAAATTAAGTTGATCAAGTCGGGTCTGAATCCAATCGTCTTCACTTAAACCAACATCCTTCATAATCCTCAAGGAAGGAATCTGAACCTCCATAGGTAAAACAACTTCCATGCCATATACCAAAGAAAAGGGGGTTGCCCCGATCGAAGTATGCGCCGTGGTACGATATCCGTGCAGAGCAAATGGTAACATCTCATACCAGTCCTTGTAGGTGACTGTCATCTTTTGAATGATCTTCTTGATATTTTTGTTCGCAGCTTCAACAGCACCGCTCATCTTTGGCCGATAGGGAGATAAATTATGATGTTGAATCTTGAACTTCTCGCACAGAGCGGTGATCATAGTGTTGTTCAGGTTTGTACCGTTGTCCGTGATGATACGGTCAGGGACACCGTACCAGCAAATGAGGTTCTGTTTGATGAAGCGGGCAACCACATTATTTGTAACGGAGGCGAAGGAAGCTGCTTCGACCCACTTGGTAAAGTAATCAATAGCCACCAGGATGAAGCGATGTCCATTGGATGTTGTAGGCCTGATCTCTCCAATCATGTCGATTCCCCACATTGCGAATGGCCAAGGAGCTTTTAGAACATTTAGAGGAACTGGAGGAATATGTACCTTGTCAGCATAGATTTGTCATTTGTGACAAGTACGGGAATATTGATGACAGTCAGGTTCCATGGTAAACCAGTAGTAGCCTGCCCGTAGAATCTTCTTAGCCATCGTATGTCCGCTCAAGTGGGTGCCAAATGTGCCACTATGCAGTTCAGTCAGGATCTGCTCAGCTTCAACCTTGTCCACACAACGAAGCAGAACATAATCATGGTTGCGCTTGTATAGGATACCATTGCTCAGGAAGAACTTGGCAGCAAATCTCCTTAAGAACTTTTTGTCGTTGACTGAAGCTCCTTCAGGGTATTCTCGAGTCTTGAGATACCTTTTGATTTCGTGAAACCATGGTTGTTCCACTACTTCTTCGGTATTAATCTCCTGACAATATGTAGGTTCATCCCTTTGCTCGACGGTGATTTGGGGAGCCTCATTATCCCAGTTAAGTTTAAACATGGAAGACATTGTAGCTAGAGCATCCGCTAGCTGATTTTCCTCTCACGGGAAGTGCTCGAAGGTAATCTGCTCGAAATGAGGTAACAATGTCAGGACATGTTCTTTGTATGGGATGAGATTAGGATGTTTAGTTTCCCACTCTCCTTTGATTTGACTGATAACCAAAGCTGAGTCCCCAAACACAACCAAAGATTTGATTCCTAGGTCAATAGCAGCCTTGAGACCAAAGATGCAAGCTTCATACTCGGCCATGTTGTTGGTGCAACTGAAGTAGAGTCTAGCGGTGGAAGGTGTATGGAAACCTCCTGGAGAGATAAGTACCACGCCGATACCGTTGCCAAGTGCGTTTGAAGCACCATCAAAGTACAGGGTCCATCGGGATCCTTGTTCAGGTCCGTCATACGGTCCGTTACCTTCAACGTTGTCCAATGTCATAATGTCTTTGTCGGGGAAGTCGAACTTCATGGATTGGTAATTTTCGACAGCTTGATGAGCTAGATGGTCAGCTAGCACACTCCCCTTTATAAATTTTTGGGTTGTGTACTGTATATCATATTCGGTGAGGATCATCTGCCATCTAGCGATTCTTCCGGATAAAGTAGGCTTCTCGAAGATGTACTTGATCAGATCCATTTTAGAAATCAGCAGAGTGGTATGTGTCAACATATACTGCCTTAGCCGGCGAGCAACCCATACCAAAGCACAACAAGTTTTCTTGAGTAGTGAGTATCGGGTCTCACAGTCGGTAAACCTTTTGCTAAGGTAATAAATGGCATGCTCTTTTCAGCCAGACTCGTCATGTTGGCCCAGTACGCACCCCATTGAATTATCTAAAACAGTTAAATACATGATTAGCGGCCTTCCTTCGACGGGTGGCATCAAGATAGGAGGTTCTAGCAAATACTCCTTAATTTTATCGAAAGCAACTTGACAGTCATTATTCCATTCAACCACCTGATCTTTCTTCAACAACTTGAAGATTGGTTCGCAGGTAGATGTTAGATGAGAAATGAACCTTGCAGTGTAGTTTAGGAGTCCCAAGAAACCTCTGACCTCCTTTTCAGTGCGGGGGGCAGGAATTTCTCGTATAGCTTTGACTTTAGCAGGATCAACCTCAATGCCTTTGTTGCTGACAATGAATCCCAAGAGTTTACCGGACCTGACTCCGAAAGTGCACTTGCTAGGGTTCAGTCTGAGCTTATACTCCTTCAACCTGACAAAAAGCTTTTGCAGATGGTCGAGGTGTTCTTCTTCTGTTTGTGAACGGGCTATCATGTTGTTTACGTATACTTCGATCTCATGATGTATCATATCATGAAACAAAGCTACCATGGCTCGCTGATAGGTTTCCCCAACATTCTTCAGTCTGAATGGCATCACTTTATAGTAGAAGGTACCCCAATGCGTAACAAAAGTAGTCTTTTCCATGTCTTCGGGGGCCATTTTGATCTGGTTGTATCCCGAAAATCCGTCCATGAAAGAAAACACTTTATGTTGAGCTGTATTGTCAACCAAAATGTCAATGTGCGGTAGTGGAAAGTCATCTTTAGGGCTAGCCCTGTTTAAATCTTTGTAGTCCACACACATTCTCACTTTGCCGTCCTTCTTAGGCACGGGCACAATGTTAGCAACCCATTGTGGATAGGAAGTAACAGCAAGAAACCCAGCATTAAACTGCTTCATCACTCCGGCCTTGATCTTTTCAGACATATCGGGCCTCATTCGGCAGACTTTCTATTTAATTGGTGGACAATCTTCTCTTCTAGGGAGACGGTGAACCACAATATCTGTGTCGAGTCCCGACATGTCTTCATAGGACCAGGCGAAGATCTCAACATACTCATTCAACAGCTGAACTAAATGCTCTTTGACATTTGGCTTCAGGTTGGCACCCACTTTAACCTCTTTTCTGTCTTCCTTTGTTCCCAAATTGATAGTCTCTAATAACTCTTCATGGGGCAGAATATCCCTTTCTTCCTGTTGTAGAAGTCTAGCCAACTCTCCAGGAACTTCACAGTCTTCATCACCTTCGTATTCAGCATGATTGACCAGATCTTCAGAGTCACTGAAGGCCATAGCATAATTGTTACCCATGGAATTCGGAGTGGATGGGTACCTGCATTTTGTGAGTGTGGGTGTGTGTAAGGGATAGCCACCTTTAAACAAAATAAAATGTAAAAGGAAAGAAAATGAACACCAAAGTTTATAGATGAAAACGTCCATGATTCATTAAAAATGGCATATGAAAATGAAGAAATCAAAACCCTTACAAATGGACCTATATGCCCCGGGCTAGGCATAAGGCAAAAAGTGTAAGAATTGTTTAAAAGTTATTACAGACCAACAGAAAATGTTCAAAAGATAAATTACTGATTGATGAAAGTAATGGGAACAAAGTCTTTCGCCTCCCAGTTATTCAGTCCCCCTTCAATGGTTGGAAAGATCCAATCTTCAAAATTGCTTTCTTCTTCATCATCTTCTAAGGCATGAACTCCATGATGAGTGATCTTTAATGGTGGTCCTCCAGCCCGGGAGCGACGCACAGCCTTCTGACTAGCAGCAGTGAAACCCAAACCGAACTTATCTGTCTTGTAAGGAAAATCTGGCAGTTGACCCCATACTATGCTTCCTCCTTCCTTGATCACAACCTCCGCATCTTTAAGGGATGACATCCGGGACATAGATTTGGTAACTGTAGGTACAGAAGTCATTGTCTTGGCCGTCGCAACTTCAGGAGAAACCTCTTCAAAGTGTTGGAAAGGTGTTTCTATGAATTCACCATCTAACTCCACATAGCGGAAAGAGTTAAGGTGGCTTATCATATACTCCTCCTCACCATGAACTGTTATGATTTTACCCTGGACTGGATATTTTAGCATTTGGTGTAAAGAGGAAGTGACTGCCCCAGCGTTGTGGATCCATGGCCTTCCCAACAAGCATGAACATGAAGGACGGATGTCCATCACATAAAACGTAGAGTTGAAAATTTCTGTTCCCACCTTAATTGGGATGTCCACCTCTCCGTGAACCATCCGCTTAGAACCATCGGAGGCTCTAACAATGATATTAATGGGCTTTAAGGTCAAACCTTCACAGTCTAACCTGTCTAATGCTTTCTTTGGTAGGACATTTAAAGATGACCCAGTATCAACCAGAATGTGAGCAAGTGTGGTCCCTTTGCATTCTACCGAAACATGCAGCGCATCATTATGCTTTCTTCCCTTATACGTTAGATCGGCATCAGAGAAGCCAAGACCATTATCGGCTGTAAGGCTAGCCACACACTCTTGAAACTGATCCGCAGAAGTCTCTTGAGGCACGTGCGCCGTCTTCAGGAATTTGATCAAGGCTTTGGTATGAGCCTCAGAACAGAGCAATAGAGCTAGCATAGAGATTTTTGAAGGGGTTTGCCCCAGTTGTTCTACAACATCATAGTCACTTTTCTTAATTATCTTTAAAATCTCCTCCATTTCCTTTTGGGTGGTCTCGGGGATAACCAAAGTTTGAGCCCTCGTCCTGACGGGCGCTTCTTCGATTCCCTTACCTTTATCAGCAGTAACAGCAGAGGGTACAACTTCAGGAATAACAATTTCTTCAATCACTGGACTTCGCACATATATCTTGACTGGCACAGGAGCACTTGAGGGTCCGAAGACTGCCCTTGGAGGAGCAATCTCCGGAGAGAAGATTCTTTCGCTACAAGTTATCTTACTTGTCCCCGCGATATTTCCTATGTTAGGAGTTTCTTCATCGGAATTCTCTTCAACTGATTCGATCTGCTTAACACCGTGGTAGAAGATCTCTCCTCCACAATTCCACGGTATCGTCTTGTTGGACTTATATGGGATAAGCCCCAGCATAGTAATCTTCAGCGGTACAAACTTTGGATCGGGTGTAATCTTAACAGGTCTTTTGCAGACCTTGGAAAGATTGTCGGAAATGGTGATTATAGCAACATCATTGATTGGAGTAACATGAGTAACAAGAGTAATAGTAGCAACAGGAGTTTTCTGAAAGAGGATCTCTTAATTATCCATCAGGCGTTGGATGCTTGACTTCAATAGCGGACAGTCGGATTGCAAGGTCGAACAAAGGTAACAATCTTTTTCACAACCTGGGAAAATCCCGGCTTTCAACAGATTCATCTTGATCATCGGCAAAGGGGTCATTAAGTCATAAACAACGGCAACATACAAATCCTCTACAATAGCATGGACATTATGACCATGCTTGGGCATTGGGGCAAAAATCACGTTCGGCTTTTCGGGCGCATCGAATTCTACCTCCTTGGCATCTATTAAATCTTAGATCTTGTTTTTGAGGGCCCAATAGTTATTGGTGTCGTGCCCTATGCCGGCGGAATGGTAAGCACATTTAGCATTGGCATGATAAAAAGGAGAAGTTGTATTCGGATTTTGTGCGGATCTCTCAAGGTTGTAAGGTTCAGCTTCAAGAGATGAGGGAGAACCTGGGCATGCATCATGTTTATTTTGGTGAACTGCCTAGCAGGCCTTCCTCCTCTTTGTTGGTTGGTTCTTGGTTGATCATTCCTAGGCTGATCAGCTGTAGTCTTTTGGATCATTACAGCCCCCATCAGCGCTCTTCTCTTCCTCGACCTTTTTGAGTGTAAACAGCTGACACCTCCTTCTTAGCTGGAAAAGGTTTTTTGACAGCGGCAGAAGCAGATGTATCTTTTTGGATCTTACCACTCTTGATGCCAACTTCAACTCGTTCACCAGTCAAAATTAATTCAGTGAACCCCGCTGATGAACTCCCTATTAGGTGATTAAAGAATGGACCAGAAAGAATCCCCAAAAACATATCAACCAGTTCTCTTTCAGACAATGGTGGTTGCACCCTTCCAGCTAGGTCCCTCCACTTCTGGGCATACTCCTTGAAACCCTCATTAGCAACCATACCCATACTCTGTAATTGAGTACGAGTAGGTGTTAAGTCTGCGTTATACTGATACTGTCGGTAGAAGGCAGTAGCAAGATCCTCCCAATTATGTGTCAGCCCTCTCAAGTTGGTAGAACCAGTCCAATTGTGTACCCGAAAGACTATCTTGAAAAAGTGGACCCACAGATCCTTATCAGAAGAGTGAGGTTGGATCTTTCTGACGTAAGACCGCAGATGCATCTTTGGACAAGACAAACCATCGTATTTAGAAAATGTAGGCACTTTGAATTTAGGGGGAATAACGATCCCAGCAACCAACCCTAGTTCTTCGAAATCCAACCCAGGTACTCTTTGTACCTCCATGGCCGCCAGCCGATCTTCTAGATTCTTATACTTATCGTCCGCAGGAGGGTACTGCTGCTTAGAGTAATCTTCATCCTCTTCCTCTTCTTCTTCTTCAGCCTCAGATTCGGAAGGTACTGCAGCTCCTTTTCCTTTGGCATCCCCTTCATCAGACATCGAGGGGAAATCCAGGACTCTCCTAGTTTGGTTCTCAAATCTTCTTCCCAGAGTGGCCACACCAGCCCTTTTCTTTTTCTTCTTTTCTTTTTCCTTTTCCTTCTCTAACAGTGCTTTAAGGTCCTCTTGACCCTTTGCTAAGGTCATGAGGAGTTGTTGGAACTGCGAATTCTGTGCTTGCAGATCTTTGACCGTCTGCTCTATATCCATCTTGCTGAAATAAACAGCAGAAAGATAAGGAAACCTGGTGTGAAGACCTGTTTATGCATATGATGAATGATATGTATTCATGTAATGCATTCAAGGATTCAGAAATTCAAAGTTGTTGCAAACAAAAAAGAACACACTTCATATTAATAAGAAGAAATTTGTTAGTACATAAATGCCCCATGGGCAAAATATTACAAAATTCTTAATGTAAAAAGACATTGTGCATCCTCTTTGGTGCGATGTAGGTGTTAAGAGTCTGCTCTTCGTGGAGTCGACGGGTAAGTTCCAAAACCTTCTTCTCACTGGCGTAGAAGTTGGATTCAAAAGTATTCCATTCTTCCTTGAGCTGTATCCAACTCTTTTGAAAATCTTCCAATGATGTTGGCATGTCTGGATGTAGGAGGGTGTATGGAACCTCTCCTTCCATAACAGGCTCTTTGATCACAGGAAGAATGTAGGGGTAGGGCATCATAAGACGCTGGGCGCGGGTTCGTACCCACTTGAGGTAAGGCTCAAGGGGGATGGAATTCTTGTGTCCCAGTGTCTTACTGTCCACTTTGTTGGGCATCCTCCAAGCTCGGATAAACCTTTGTCGAAGTCCTTAAGTGTCGTTGTCGAAGTCAAAAATCAAGTCTGGAATTAGCATATCATGAGGGCCATCCCTTCGAGCATATCCAAACTGTCTCAGAGCCAAACAGGGATTGTAGGTAATTCCTCCCCTAATGCCAAGTAATAGGACATTAGCGAATTCCCCACAATAATCAATGATGATGACATTTTCTCTGGATCGAGAACACCAATGAACATTAGAATATGTAAGAGTCATCAATCTTTGTGACCACCTCAAGCCTTGTTCATTCTTCAAGACTGACTGGGGAAGGTGAGAAATAAACCACCTTGCTAGAAGAGGAGTACAGCACATGAGAACACCTCTTTTCCTTATTGTTCTTGTGTGAAATGAGTGGAGGATATCCCTAAGTAATGTAGGCACAGGATTCTGAGATATGAAAATCTTGATAGCATTCACATCTATAAGTTGATCAGGGTTTGGGAATAAAACCAACCCATAGATGAGAAGTGCTACAATCTCCTCAAAAGCTTGCAGATCTATAGAATTCCAGCAGTCTTGTGCCTTCTCAAACAAAAACTTTGCCAAGAAACCCTTGACACCACTTCTGGTTTCCCAATGACCTTTGATATCAGATGGTTGCAAGTGTAAGGCTTGAGCAACATCATCAGGCTTTGGTTCTCTTTCCGTACCGTTGTAGGGTAGTTGATGGAGAATAGGAATCCTCAGGAGTTGAGAAAATTCCTCCAAAGTAGGTACTAGTTGGTAATCAGGAAATGTAAAGCAATGGTGTAGGGGGTCAAAGAACTGGAAGAGAACTTTCACCATGTCTTCTTCAATGTTGGAGTTGACCAAGTTGAGAAGTCTACCATGTCTTTCACTGAAGGGAGAATTCTCTGGAATCTTGGAAGTAAGCTCCTTGAGTTGAGGAGGGATCCTCACAAGGTTGACCTGAATTGTTTTCCTGCGAAGTGATTCCATAACCTACAAAACAGGAACAAAGATGAAGATCCAAACCCTTGAAATGGTTAGTGGATGCATATGATGCTTCATGATGTTCATGATGTATGCACAGGTATATGTACAAGCAAATCACACAAGATCCTAGTTTTAGGCTTGCATGTGGTTTCATAGGTAAGTACCCTCTTGAAGTTTAGTTGGCTCAACCTGTCCTATAAATAGTAACCGGGTTCTAAGGAGCTCAATATCACTGGATTATTTTATGTGTTCATTGTTTCAGTTTAGCCACTTTACTGGAGACCGAAATATTCCAAGAAAACAACCCTCAATGAGTGTAGTATCGAGTATCTACCAACTTCGGACTGCACCAAAGTCGGTCATCTCACTACCCCTAAAAAGGCCAATATGATCAAGTAAAGGTTCTAAAAGTTCATTAGTGCTTCATGACATCACTCAGCGGCCCCGTATTCTCTTTGATTGACTCAAAGGCTATCGGTACCCACAAATATGTCGCACTAATATAGTTATTGCTTCAACCATGTCGGTATACCCCACACAGTTTCCATAATGTATTGCTATTTACCTATGAATGTTTCCCAAATCCGGGTAGAGGATTTCAAACCCAAACAATAGAACCAAATGTAAAGAAAACAAAGAAAACAAAGTAAGCATGTAAAGGTGATCTAAACCCTAAGGTTACTCCACTTTTCAAATACTCCCCAGCAGAGTCGCCAGTTCTGTGATACGGTGGGAGAACTGACTTGAGGTTCTGCGTTTGCGTTCACAAATGTTTCGGTTTAGCAAGAGTCGCCACCGACTTTTTATTTTATCCAAAGGAAAGGTCAAAAAGCACAGGAAAGACCTTTGAGATGTTTTATTGGGTTCGAGGGGTAGATTATGAAAAGGGAAGGTGCTAGCACCCTTTTCATCCATGGTTTTACATGGGCTCTTAGTTACTTGTTTAGATCACTTGCTTTTGCTTTTCAATTGTTTGAAATGGTGCTTTGTGTGTGGTTTTTTTGAAAATGCTTTGAAAAAGAGGCCTTGTCTAGGCAACCTTTGTAATGATTCTTGTTTGAATATATACAAAGGTGTTTGTCTTTTGAAAAGATATTTCAATGTTTGAAAGTTTGATTTGGGAAATGTTTTGAAATTGTGTTTTGAAGTGTGTTTGAAAATAGCAAGGATGTTTTGCAAGTTTTGATCAAGTAACTAAGAGTTGTCTACCCTATTTTACTCAAAGATCTTTCCTACACATTTTTAACCCTTTTGACAGTGTTGTTTTACCATTGTATTTGGTAAACAACCTTGTATTAGGATGTTAAACGGGACAAGCGCGAGTCATCGTATAGACCATGATAGCAATTGTGTTAAGTACCTTTTAGCAAATTTTCCGAGGGACTAGATCATTTTGTATAGGCAACCAAGATAGCGTCATTGAGGGACTATGATCTTTTGTTTTGTTTTTGTTTTGCCAAAGTACTCAACATGCATAACATGACCCTTTTTAAAGGCAACAAGTGGATGAAACCCTAGGGGTGCAAGTGTGCATTATGTTATCATTTTCATTCATTTTTGTCTTTGTATTAGTCAAGCTATTTGTTTGATTTTGGATTTTTTGCATACAAACCCTAGTTTCTAATCATGGCATAATTGAAAGCATAAATGCGTAAAATAAATCTACACTATTACAACATTTGATATGGGAGAGGGATACAATTGTTGAATGGGGGATATTTGCAAGAAAATAAAACCCTAATATTTACTATTACATCCAAATTGAATAATGGTACAAATCAATAAATAGACAAATATTTGAATGATCAATTAAATAAATATGCAAAATATTATGAATATGCAAAAATGTTTTATTTATTTTTATGTATGTAAAAATATAATATTTAATGTAAAAAAGAAATCAAAAGATTATTATTATTTTTTATTAAGGGCAAAAACCCTAATTTTCTTTTAAGAAAGTAAATATATATTATATATTTTTTATGTACAATAAAATAAAATAATGTATGTACAAAAATAAAAAGTATATTAGAAAAAACATTATTTAAGTATAAATAATAAAAATAAAAGTATAATATTTTTATATATTATTTTTAGGTTTTCATCAAATAAAATAAAAGTATATAATCACTAAATTATTTTTATGTTAGAAAAAATAAAATAAAATACAAAAATAAATATGAAAATTTATAAAAATATTTTTGGTATCTTTTATGTTTAGAAAATAATAAAATAAAATCAGAAATGAAAATAATTACAAAAAATATAAAAATGGGAAGAAATGGGCCAGGGGGTGCAGTTAGTAATGAGAGGGTGTCAAAAACAAAAAGCCAAAGCCCAGCCCAAAACCAAACTTCATCTTCAACCTTTCGTTCAAAAAACGCGCGCCTGACTTCAAACATGAACAACCTGCATACGTGCTCTAATGCAAAAACCCATAACATTAAAGTTGTAGCATTTTTCAAGACGAATCCAACCATGTAAAGAACTCATTCTAAATCTCAAAGACCAGAGAGAATTTCTCTGGCCCTAAATCCTAACCTAATTTTTTCAGGAAGTTCATGGATCAAATTCTCTTAGCATACTTAACTAAAATGAAAACTGAGCATATGTACAGCTTCATGGCTATGAATACTACATTTTTTATTCACAAACCTAAGCCTAATTATTCCTAAATAGAGAGATAGGAAGTTGACAAAAACCTGTTTTAGTTGACTTCGTGTATGGCAATGTGGAGCTTTTCAGTGAGGCCTGAGATGTTTGGGAGCTTGCTTGAACTTCCTCTGACCTTCCCCAATGCCTAGCTTGCCTTGAATGTGCTTGAACAAGCCTATAGAACTCAACCTGCACAAGCTGAAATCAAAAATGGCAAACCTTGTAAATGGAGTTACAGTCAGTATTTAAGGGTTGGGATAGCTTGGATAGGTTATGTGGAAGGTGTTTGAACAAGTTTGAGGCAAAACGCACGAGCAACTTGTGAGATAGAACTCAAGATGCAGAAGCTGCCCTGTTTTGCCAATGGTAGGTGATTTTGTGCTATGGAAGGTTTGAGGGCTCAAAGGCTCGTGTTTCTGGCTCAAAGGGATGTATTAAACTTGTCTCAAGTGCTTGCAAAAGTTGGTTCTCTCTGATGTTCAAGTTGTGTTGTGTTTTACAAATTTCTTGTATATGAAGCAAAAGTGGACAAGTGATGCAAGACAGGCCTGTACAGGCTATCTATCAGCTTGCACACTATGCCCTTGGCCCCTCAAGTTGGTGGATTTGATTTTCTGTATAGGATATGGTTCAATGCTCAAGGATGCAATTTAACATAAAGCAAGATTTAGACAAAAATGGCAAAGTTACCTTTTACTATTTATGGATTAATCTATTGTATAATCTTCTAATGACCAAAACAAAGCCTTAGACCAATGGATTTGCATTTAATTATTGAGTAAGGAAGGTTTTTAGGACCTGTAATCAAGTACAAAGCAAGCTGATTAGAGTTTGCAACTTGTATCACTCAGAAAATGCCATGGATCAAAAGTGAGTTTTTGCCAACTTCAAGCTTTCGATTCTCCCTAACCACAAATGATTTTGGAGAGTTCTTGGAATTTTTGTAAATATTGTAACATGATATACATTCCATATTTGAAATGAATTTTGAAATTCCAAGTGGAACTAGGTGAAAAATTGCCAAGAAGATAGGTCAAAATCCTTCCTAAACTAGGGCAAAATTCCACTAAGTTAAAAGTTTCATGGACCCTTGTTCCAAAAATCATAACTTGATATCCAAGCTTATTTTGGGAAAACTTTGTGAATCAAAGTTGTAGAATTTGTGGAGGACTACAACTTTCATGTTGGAAGTTTTGTTTTAATCCAATTGCATCATGGTGAAAATGTTGGGCAAAGTTGGGAAAAATTAAGAAAATTTCATAACTTAGAAAAATTCTAAGTTATGAAATTTTTCAATCTTAAACCCTAATTTGCAAAATTGGGTTTCTTGATGAACAAGTTTCATGTTTTGACACATCTTGATGAAAAATGACCCTTGGCACTTGATTTTGACCAAGAAGTCAAAGTTTGACTTTTCAGTGTATAGTCAAATTTTGATCAGTTGACTGAAAAATTCATCTGTCAATCCAATGCAATTGAGATCTTTTGAACCTTGTGAATGGGTAAAGATGATGCCATTGAGTCCTTGAATCCATACTTGAACCCAATTTTCCATTGGCTAGGTCAAAAGTCAGAAATTGTCGTTGTGCAGTCAAAACCCTAAAATGACCATTTTGCCCTTTTGATGATCTGATCAAATTTCTTGAGGAGTTGTGGTCCAAACTTGATCAAATGGTTCATACGAGCTTATAATGTTGGTATGGATCAAAATTTATGAGGTTTGACTATAAATTGGCCATAGTTGACTTTTTCCCCAATACAGTTAATTTCTACGTTAACTGTCCAATTGACTAGGCAAAAATTTGATTCAAGGCTTGAAACTTGGTATGGGCAATCTTATAAGTCCAACATGAAGTATGAAAGTCACTTTGAACATTGAAAGTCAAAAAATCCATGTGCAAACCCAAACCCTAATTTAAGTCAATAGTGCAAGGAGATGTCTTGAGCAAAGTAAACCCTAGCTTGATCTTGAGTTCAAAGAGTCTTGTGATGAAAAATATTGATAAAATGAGAGAGATAATTTTGGGGTACAACAAACACTAATGAATATCTAAATGTTTGAGCTTCATCAACCTATGTGACCACCTTGAACCTGGCTCATTCTTCAATACAGATTGAGGAAGATGCGAAATAAACCATCTTGCCAAAAGAGGAGTACAACACATAAGGATACCTCTTTTCCTCATGGCGCGAGTGTGGAAAGAATGTAGGATGTCCCCTAGAAACGTAGGCACTGGATTACGAGACATGAAGATTTTGACGGTGTTCACATCTATGAGTTGGTCAAGATTTGGAAACAAAACCATCCCATAGATGAGGAGAGCCACAATTTCCTCAAAGGCTTGCAAATCTAAAGAGTTCCAACAGTTTTGGGCTTTCTCAAACAAGAACTTTTCTAGGAAACCCTTGACACCACTCCTTGTTTCCCAATTAGTTGTGGCATTAGATGGTTGCAAGTGTAGAGCTTGAGCAATCTCTTCTGGCTTTGGATCTCTTTCCGTACCGTTGAAAGGTAGTTGATTGAGAATGGGAATCCTTAAGAGTTGTGAGAATTCTTCCAAAGTTGGCACAAGTTGGTAATCGGGAAATGTAAATCAATGGTGTAGAGGATCAAAGAATTGGAAGAGCACCTTCATCATATATTCGTCAGTTTTGGAGGTAACCAAGTTTATTAGGCGACCATGTATTTCGGTAAATGGAGAATTTTTAGGAATCCTTGATGCTAGCTCTTTGAGTTGAGGAGGGATTTTGTGATACGGTGGGAAGAAGTGACTGTTTTTTGGAATGCTGGTTTGCGTTTTGCGTTTGTGTTCGCAAAATGTCGCGGTAAGCAAGAGTCGCCACCGACTTTTATTTTATCCAATAAGGAAAGGAAAAAAGCATAGAAAAATTCCTTTTTTCGAGATGTTTCTGAGTACCGTAGATTTATATAAAGGGAAGGTATTACCACCCTTTTTATCCGTAGTTATCTACGGGCTCTTAGGTACTTGCTCATTGTTTTCAAAATTGTTTTCTTTGTGTTTGTGGGTTTGAAAAATTTTTTGTTTTAACTTCGATTTAACTCTTGCCTCTGTCCTCAAGAGTGTAATGAAGTGTTTTTGAAAACTTTGTTTGAAAAGGAGTGTAAGTGTGAAAAAGTTTTGTTTTGAATGAGCAAGTATCTAAGAACTAATCTGCCTACTCGAAAAAGGAATCATTTTATGCTAATTTCCTTTAGACAATGCTATCATACTATTAGTGAGTAGGTAGCACTGTCGTTGGAGTTTGAGGGTCAATTCGAGAGAGGGACATACGGTCACCAAAGCAATGTTAGGATGCCTTAGCAGTAATCCTAATGTCTTCGATCATTTGTTTGAGGCAACGATATCTGAGGCAACCATTTCGAGGTAACTATGATATTTTAGACAAGAGGACGACCTCTAAAACGACCTATACTCAATGACCGTGTACGAAGGCAACCAAGTGGGGTGTACCCTAGGAGTGCGCATGTGAGAGTGTGTTGATTTCAGTTATTTTTATCTTTGCACATGTTTAGGGTGATCTAACTGTTTTTTAAATTAGGCATTTATTCTTGTCATGCAAGCCCTATTATCAAACATCTAACAGTTGTATAATTTGCGGAATTAAATGCGGGATTTAAACTAACTATTACAAGGCGTCGGGTATTTACATCGCCAAAAACAACCCTTTGAAATTTAAATGCGGAAAAATAAATAAATGTCCTATTCAAACTATTGCAAGCCGGGAGCAGATACATCAATAATTGAATAAGGAAAAATAAATCGCGCGAGTGAATTGGAGCGAATGCGGAATTAGGGTTTTGACCCTTTTAATTAAAGAAAATGTTTTTTTGTTTTTTATTTCTAAGAAAAGAAATTAAATCCTAAAATTAAATAATAAATTAATTATTAAATTAATTAAACGGAAAAAATAATTAATGATATATTTTGGAGTTTTTGTTAATTTAGGAAAGAAAATAAAATGGTTAATTTAGTGTTAAAACCTATTAATTCTAATTGATTTTAAATATTTACAAAAATAAATTCAAGTTATCTAATTAATCAACCTAATTAAATTAATTAATATTTATTAAAGAAAAATAAAGTTTTTGAAATTTAGTTGGACAAAAATATTTTTTGTGATTTTTTGATAAAAAAGAAATTATGTTATTGGTTAGTAAATTAATTAAAAAAAATAAAGTAATTAAAATAAAGTAAACAAAATAATAAAAAAAGAGTGAGAATGGGCCTGATATTTGGGGTGTCAATAGCAATTTCGTTGGCCCAATAATGTTGATTCATTGGACTTTTTCTGATCCAGTGTATGCGCGTTGACTTGGCCTTTTGATGCTCCTTCAATATTGGCCACCAGATCTGGCCATCTGGCCATCTGGCATGTTGATTGGTGAGGGAGTATGATGGAACTCATGTTTAGGCGCATACTGGATTGCCTGAAAATAAACAAGAAAATGCAAATTGCTGGAGGCAGGGATCGAACCCCTGACCTCCAGCCTCTGAACGCCTTAAGGCCAACGTGGCTACCACTGGAGCACTTGTGTTTATTTGTTAAGGAAATACCAAACAATGATAATATAAAGAAAAAGCAATATAGTGGACAAAAATAAAAAAAGGCGCGCTGGTTTGAATGGTCAAATGGGGAAGCGACAACTCATCATCCCCTTCCTTGAACCGTAGCTAAAAACCAAACGAGCTATACCCACGGACAGATGTTCGTCACTACAAGCCAGACATCTCTAAAATCTTGTACAGGCCATGTAAATGAATTCCAGTACCATGGTTGAGTTCGTCATCTTCTGCTGATCACAACCATGCCCATTATTAGGGCTAATTATTCCTGAAACGAAAAACCCCAAAAACAAAAATGAAACCCTAACAATAGTGGATCTCGTTACAGGTCATATAAATGAAATCAAGTAATTCCAAAAGCTTGCAAATGATGTGTATATTAAGATTATGCCATTAATTCAGATCAACCATGCTTAAATTGTAAGATGTAAATTCAAGAACAGAGCAATGTTACGAATGACTTACAGCGCGTGTGAGGGTCTGAAAATGCCTAGTTTTGCTTGCTTTCGCTTGTGGAGATTTCCAGTAAGAGATTGAGACCAAAACCAAGCCTTGGAACTGCCTCTAGACTTGATTTTGATCTCACGCTTTTTTGGTGTTTTTGCAAATTTTGTTCTTTCTCTCCAACTGATCTCCAACCCTTATTTTGGTTTGCCCACGACCCTTATGTATTGCACAATGTATTAGGGTTGCAAGTTTTGTCCAAATCCTCCTCCATTGATGATTTTGATATTTGATTTGATTCCCTTTAACCAACTTCCAAATTTGGCCTAAATCCAATCTCCTTGTGCACAATTACCTTGATACGAGTTTGATTGCATTGCTAGCTGTAATTAGAGCCTTGAGCAACTTGAGGATCTTTCTTGCAATGTTTTGAGAAATATGGGAGGGCAAATTTTGGGGTACAACAGCTGTCCCTGTTCAATCTTCTTAAACCTGAGGATGTAGATTGACTTTCGTGCCTTTCGTGATCCGAAGGTGAAAGAGGATTGAACACTAGAGTGTCCAGAAATTTGCACTCGCATGAAGTGGTAATTGCCTTGTGATGACGGGAATGGGCTTACAGATGCCATTTGGAGATTGTTGACATGGACGATGGCCTTAAAGATGCCATTTGAAGGAATTTCGATCGCATAAGAGATTTCTTAGCGAGAGCTTGTATACCTGTTGTTGTGGAAGATTCCGCTAGGGAAGCCTGATATTTGTTGAGAGAAAGGAACTCGTCCGTAATTCAACTGAGGTGTCTAGATTTAGGAACTTTCCCGTAATTCAACTGAGGTGTCGAGATTTAGGAACTTGCCCGTAATTCAACTGAGGTGTCGAGATTTAGGAACTTGCCCGTAATTCAACTGAGGTATCGAGATTTAGGAACTTGCCCGTAATTCAACTGAGGTGTCGAGATTTATGAACTTTCCCGTAACTTAACTGAGGGGGAAACATATTCGTCGAGATTTAAGAACTCGCCCGTAATTCAACTGAGAAAACTTCTCTGCTGAGATTTAGGAACTTGTTTGTAATTCAACGGAGGAACACTTTTGTCGAGATTTGGGAACTCGCTTGTACTTCAACTGAGAAAACATCTCTGCTGAAATTTAAGAACTTGTCCGTAATTCAACTGGGGAAACATCTTTGTCGAGATTTAAGAACTCGCCTGTAATTCAATTGAGAAAAGTTCTCTACTGAGATTTAGGAATTCGTCTGTAATTCAATGGAGGAACACTTTTGTCGAGATTTAGGAACTCGCATGTACTTCAACTGAGAAAACATCTCTGCTGAGATTTAAGAACTCGTCCGTAATTCAACTGGGGAAGCATCTTCGTCGAGATTTAAGAACTCGCCCGTGATTCAACTGAGAAAACTTCTCTGCTGAGATTTAGGAACTTGTCTGTAATTCAACGGAGGAATATTTTTGTCGAGGTTTAGGAAATCGCCTGTACTTCAACTGAGAAAACATCTCTGTTGAGATTTAAGAACTCGTCCGTAATTCAACTGGGGAAACATCTTCGTCGAGATTTAAGAACTCGCCCGTAATTCAACTGTGAAAACTTATCTGCTGAGATTTAGGAACTTGTCTGTAATTCAATAGAGGAAACATCTTTGTCGAGATTTAAGAACTCGCCCGTAATTCAACTGAGAAAACTTCTCTCCTGAGATTTAGGAATTCGTCTGTAATTCAACGGAGGAACACTTTTGTCGAGATTTAGGAACTCGCATGTACTTCAACTGAGAAAACATCTATGCTGAGATTTAAGAACTCGTCCGTAATCCAACTGGGGAAACATCTTCGTCGAGATTTAAGAACTCGCTCGTAATTCAACTGAGAAAACTTCTCTGCTGAGATTTAGGAACTTGTCTGTAATTCAACGGAGGAATATTTTTGTCGAGATTTAGGAACTCGCTTGTACTTCAACTGAGAAAACTTCTATGCTGAGATTTAAGAACTCGTCCGTAATTCAACTGGGGAAACATCTTCGTCGATATTTAAGAACTCGCTCGTAATTCAACGGAAAAAACTTCTCTACTGAGATTTAGGAACTTGTCTGTAATTCAACGGAGGAATATTTTTTCGAGATTTAGGAACTCGCCTGTACTTCAACTGAGAAAACATCTCTGCTGAGATTTAAGAACTCGTCTGTAATTCAACTGAGGAAACATCTTCGTCATGATTTAAGAACTCACCCTTAATTCAACTGAGAAAAATTCTCTGCTGAGATTTAGGAACTTGTCTGTAATTCAACGGAGGAACATATTTGTCGAGATTTAGGAACTCGCATGTACTTCAACTGAGAAAACATCTCTGTTGAGATTTAAGAACTCGTCCGTAATTCAACTGGGGAAACATCTTCGTCGAGATTTAAGAACTCGCCCGTAATTCAACTGAGAAAACTTCTCTGCTGAGATTTAGGAACTTGTCTATAATTCAACGGAGGAACACTTTTGTTGAGATTTAGGAACTCGCCTGTACTTCAACTGAGAAAACATCTCTGCTGAGATTTAAGAACTCGTCCGTAATTCAACTGAGGTAAAAGCTTCAAAACTTTTGAATTTTATGAGAATTTAACCGCATCCTTCCTGAAAGGTAAATGTTAGTTGTATGTAATGCATGATATGTATCAGGAAATGATGTTCTCAAAATAAATGAGATTATGTTGTACGATGCGTATATGCATGTGTCATGATGTATGGAAATGTAATGTTTTTAGCAGGGGAAAATAAATCCCGGATAGCTGCTGGGGAAAAGAGTTGAATTCTTCGTTTCCGCTGGGGATGGCAAACGAAGATGATGGTGAGAATAAACCTGCAGGAGAGGATAACTCCGTTGGGGAATAAACTGATGAGGAGATTACTCTGTGGGGAAGAGATGCTCTGCTGAGGATTTCGCTGATAAATTCCGCTGGGGATGAATTACCGTTGCTGGCGATACTGAATCATGTTGGGGATTGAATTTCTGTTTGTGAAAGGAATGAACTCCGCTGGGGATGATCTTCAGTTGCGAATTCACTGGGGATAACCTTTTAGGCTCTACTGGGGACAGTCTTCCAAATTCTACTGGGGATGATCCTTCAAACTCCACTGGGGAAGATTTTTCAGACTGCGCTGGGGAAAATTTCAAAATCCACTGGGGATATGTTATACTCTGCTGGGGATATTAAGACCTTTTAGTGATGATGGTAGATAAACTCCTATTGGGGAGAATATTACCGATTCATTC
Source organism: Vicia faba (assembly GCA_948472305.1). Classification (NCBI taxonomy): domain Eukaryota; kingdom Viridiplantae; phylum Streptophyta; class Magnoliopsida; order Fabales; family Fabaceae; genus Vicia; species Vicia faba. The sequence continues at coordinate 926,398,420 of OX451741.1, read as the reverse complement.
ACAGTTGCGAGTCTCAGCTGGGGAGAGCTAACATTACCGTCTTTTCCTTACTCTGCGGAGAGTGAATGTACTTCAGTCATACTCTTCAGCTAAATTTACCCTTGTACCTGGTGGACAGAGCAACTGTAAAGCTTGGACAATCTTATTTGCCCCTGTTTCTGATATTACAAGTAATCGTCTTTTGTTTAGCATGTAAATATTCATGAGCAGCAACTGATGTCAAATGCATATATCAAAAATGAACATTGGACGTTCTTTGAAAAACAAAACAGATAAAGGAAAGACAGTTTGAAATTTCTTTGAAGATGAATTGTATTGATTTTGAAGTTTGGCCTGTAAATAGGCGTTTTTGTACAAGAGGTTGACGTCCTAGTAAGAGGACGCCACCGAACAATAGAATTTATACAGTTTGTGTAAAAAGAAAGAAAAATAGCTATGTGAACAATCCCACTGTGTTCCAATTCTGCTATTGTCGTTATGTCTTCGAGCATCTCATTACTTTGCTACTTGGTTGAAGGTAGATCAGATTGAGTAGTGTCGTCCGAGCTTGATAGTTGATACTGAAGTCTGGTTGCAAGGTGATCCAATGAGACATAGTGTTACGCTTTGATCCCTAATTTTTTCCTGGACCGCCCTTTCGAGCTTTCAGTCCACCGGGATACCCTTTTTTTCCCAAGCCGCCTTTTCAGGTTTTCGACTTGCCGGGTGTACAGATTTTTTATTTTCATCCCTTATTTTTGCCCGAACCCTTTTGGTTCGCCGGGAAGCCCTTATTTTTTCCTAGGCCAGTCGACCTAGTGGGTCTTTGATTTATGCATAGTATTTTTTTCACTATGTCTGCATTGACGGGGCGAGGAAGGTCGTCACCATCCATGGTGGTTAGAATCATAGCTCCTCCTGAGAAAATGTTCTTAACCACAAATGGCCCTTCGTAGGTAGGGGTCCATTTGCCCCTGGGATCACCTTGAGGTAAGATGATGCGCTTGATCACCAGATCCCCAACTTGATATTCTTGTCGTCTAACTTTCTTATTAAATGCCTTGATCATCCGTTTTTGATACGTCTGACCATGACAAATAGCAGTAAGTCTTTTCTCGTCAATTAAGTTTAGCTGATCAAGCCGGGTCTGGATCCAGTCATCTTCGCTCAAACCTGCATCCTTCATAATCCGAAGAGAGGGTATCTGAACTTCAATGGGAAAGACGGCCTCCATGCCATATACCAAGGAATAGGGGGTTGCCCCTATTGACGCCCGCGCTGAGGTGAGGTATCCATGAAGAGCGAATGGTAACATCTCGTGCCAGTCTTTGTATGTCACAGTCATCTTCTGCACAATCTTCTTAATATTCTTATTAGTCGCTTCAACATCCCCATTCATCTTCGGCCGGTAGGGAGAAGAGTTGTGATGCTATATTTTAAACTACTTGCAGAGCTCAGTGATCATCTTATTGTTGAGAATTATACCATTGTCTGTAATGATCCTCTCTGGTACACCGTATTGACAGATCAAATTGTGCCGAATGAACCGTGCCACAACGTTCTTGGTTACAGTAGCAAAGGAAGCTGCTTCAACCCATTTCGTAAAGTAATCAATTGCTACCAGGATGAAACGATGCCCGTTGGATGCCGTAGGTCTGATCTCACCAATCATATCGATGCCCCACATTGCAAAAGGCCATGGAGCTGTCAAGACGTTCAGAGGAACTGGAGGTATGTGCACTTTATCAGCATAGACTTGGCACCTGTGACAGGTCCGAGAATGCTGATAACAGTTGGCTTCCATAGTAGACCAATAATATCCTGCCCGAAGGATTTTCTTTGCCATGGTGTATCCACTAGAATGAGCTCCGAAAGTACCTTCATGTAACTCTACCATAATCCTTTCTGCCTCGTTCTTATCTACACATCGTAGTAAGGTCGAATCATGGTTACGCTTGTAAAGGATGCCATTACTGATGAAGAACTTCGCCGCGAACCTCCTCAGAAACTTCTTGTCATTAACAGATGCACCCTCGGGGTATTCCTGAGCCTCAAGATACCTATTTACCTCATGAAACCAGGGTTTATCTGCTACCTCTTCAGTCTCAATGTCACAACAATGTGCAGGTTCGTCCAACCTCTCAATGGTAATCCGGGGAGCATCGTTGTCCCAATTGACTTTGAACATAGAAGACATCGTAGCCAGCGCGTCCGCCAACTGATTCTCCTCTCTAGGGAAGTGTTCAAAGGTTATCTCTTCGAAGTGTGGAAGCAACGTCGATACATACTCCTTGTAAGGAATAAGATTTGGGTGTTTCGTATCCCACTCGCCTTTGATCTGGATGATCACGAGAGCGGAATCTCCGAACACACTCAAGAACTTAATCCTTAGGTCAATTGCTGCTCGAACACCCATGATGCACGCTACATACTCCGCCATATTGTTGGTGCAGTTGAAACATAATCGGGCGGTAAATGGAGTATGAGAGCCTTCAGGAGATATGATCATGGTGCCAATGCCATTACCCAAAGCTTTTGAAGCTCCATCAAAGTACATAGACTATCGGGATCCTCCCTCAGGTCCTTCATCCGCTCCAGGTTCTTCACAGTCGGTTACTATCATGATATTCTCATCTGGAAATTCAAAATTCATAGACTGGTAATCCTCTACCGCCTGATGTGCCAAATGGTCTGCCAACACACTTCCCTTGATTGCCTTTTGGGTCGTGTATTGGATGTCATACTCAGTCAATATCATCTTCCATCTTGCTATTCTTCCGGAAAATACAGGCTTCTTGAAGATATACTTGATTGGATCCATCTTTGATATCAATAGAGTAGTGTGAGTCAGCATATACTGTCTCATCCAGCGAGCAGCCCATGCCAAAGCGCATCAAGTTTTCTCAAGCAGTGAGTATCAGGTCTCACAGTCGGTAAACTTTATGCTAAGGTAATAAATAGCATGCTCTTTTCGGCCAGACTCGTCATGCTGCCCCAGCACACAGCCCATTGAGTTATCGAGTACTGTCAAGTATAAGATCAAAGGTCTCCCTTCAACTGGAGGCATCAAAATAAGTGGCTCTTGGAGATATTCTTTGATCCTTTTGAAAGCGGCCTGACATTCATCATTCCATCTTACCACTTGATCTTTCTTCAACAGCTTGAAGATTGGCTCACAAGTAGCAGTCAGGTGTGAAATGAATCGGGCAATGTAATTCAACCGTCCCAAAAAGCCTCTGACCGCTTTTTTTGTTCGGGGAGCTGGCATTTCTTGTATAGCCTTCACCTTTGTAGGATCCACTTGAATACCTTTATCACTTATGACGAAACCCAACAGCTTACCAGACCTCACCCCGAAGGTGCACTTTTTCGGGTTTAACCTCAGCTTGTACAACTTCAACCTGTCAAATAGCTTCTGAAGGTGGTCATGATGTTCTTCTTCAGTCTGGGATCTTATAATCATGTCGTCAACGTATACCTCAATCTCATGATGGATCATGTCGTGGAACAAAGCGACCATGGCGTGCTGATACGTTGCCCCAACATTCTTCAATCCGAAAGGCATGACTTTGTAGAAAAAGGTACCCCATTGAGTAACGAACGTTGTCTTCTCCATGTCTTCAGGAGCCATTTTAATCTGATTATAACCGGAGAAACCATCCAGAAAGGAGAAGACCTTATGCTGTGCGGTGTTTTCAACCAGAACGTCGATATGAGGTAGAGGGAAATCATCCTTGGGGCTCACCCTGTTTAGATCCCTATAGTCAACACACATTCAAACCTTACATCTTTCTTCGGAACTGGAACCACGTTGGCAACCCACTGCGGGTAAGAAGTAACTGCTAGAAAACCGGCATCAAACTGTTTCATAACTTCAGCCTTGATTTTCTCAGACATCTCTGGGCGCATTCGGCGAACTTTCTGTTTCACTGGAGGACAGTCTTCCTTGGTAGGCAGGCGGTGAACCAAAATATCGGTATCCAACCCAGGCATATCTTCATAAGACCAGGCAAAGATCTCAACATAGTCACGCAGCATCTGAATCAACCGTTGCTTAACATTAAGCTCCAGATTTGCACCGATCTTGACCTCTTTCTTGTCTTCTTCTATACCCAGATTCACTGATTCTACTGGATCTTCATGCGGCTGTATGGCCCTCTCTTCCTGAAGTAACAGTCTTGCAAGTTCACCAGGCACTTCGCAATCTTCTTCACCTTCGTCTTCGGCTAAATTGATCGGACTTTCGAAGTCATAACTGGCAGTAGCAGAGTCGTTATCAGTGGGATCCAGAATGGATGTAGACCTGTATATGTGAGTGTGTGTAAAATAGATGTTTTGCAAGATAGAAAAAGAAAAAACAAGGAGCGCAAAATTTGAAATGCAAGAAACGTCCAATGCTTTTATTAATGATATATGGTAATGACACATATAAAGCCCTCACAAACAAAGCCTCGGTGCCTCGGGTAAGACACCGGGCCGTGAAGTTCAAAAATTGTTTGTTACAAACTTAAAACAAAAGTCTCATTACTGGGTAATAAAAGAAATTGGGACGAATTCCTTTGCCGTCCAATTTCTTAGTCCACTGTCGGCAGTTGGGTAAATCCAACTGTCAATATTATACTCTTCATCAATGTCTTCAATGGAATTCACTCCTGAATTGCTGATAAACAGGGGAGGTCCTTCGATCCGCGCACACCGAACAACCCTTTGAGCTTCTGCAGTGAAACCCAAACCAAACTTGTTAGTCTTATGTGCAAAATTAGGGAGTTGGCCCCAATTCGCACACCCACCTTTCTCAACAATAGCTCAGGCATCCTTGAGGGAAGCCATCTGCATTGGAGGATCTTCAGTAACAGTTTCAGTCGAGGCCAATGTCTGGGGGTCTTCTTCAAAGTGTTAACACGGGGTTTCAATGAACTCCCCGTCCATTTCCACATACCGAAAGGAGTTGAGGTGGCTCACCGTGTACTCCTCTTCTCCTCGTACTATAACAATTTTCCCCTTCACTGGGTATTTCAGCATTTGGTGGAGCGTAGACGTTACTGCCCCAGCTTTGTGGATCAACGGGCGACTCAGCAAACAAGAATAAGATAGCCGAATGTCCATCACATAGAATGTAGATGCAAAAACCTGAGAACCAACCTTAACCAAAATATCCACTTCTCCGTGTACCATCCTCTTGGACCCGTCAAAGGCCCTAACCACAATGTTGCTTGGCTTCAGCACCAACCCTTCACAGTCTAACCGGTCTAATGCTTTCTTGGGTAAAACATTCAGCGAGGACCCAGTGTCCACCAACACGTGAGCCAGGGTAGTGCCCCTGCACTCGATTGAAACATGTAGAGCGTTATTGTGATTCTTTCCCTTGGCAGTCAAGTCGGCGTCGGAGAAACCCAACCCGTTATCAGCAGTCAAACTAGCCACACAGTCTTTGAACTGATCAGCAGATGTTTCTTGCGGTACGTGCGCAGTTTTCAGGAAAGCAATCAGAGCCTTGGCAGGGGCTTCTGAGCATAGCAACAAAGACAACATAGAGATCTTTGACGGGGTTTGCCCCAGCTGCTCGACTACATTGTAGTCGCTCTTTTTGATGATCTTCAAAATTTCGTCCATCTCTTGTCTAGAGGCTTCAACAATAATCTTCTTCGGTGCCTCCGTCTAGGCAGGCTCACCAGTGATCCCTTTTCCCCGAGCGTCAGATGACTCGGCAACAGGGGTAAGGATTGAAACATGAACAGGGACAGTAGCAGATGTACTGGTAGGTGTAATAACAACAGGCTTCCGAACAGTTGGTGCAGAGATCTCAGGGGAAAAAAGTCTTCCGTTGCGGGTGACTTTACTAGATCCAACAATATTGCTGATGTCAGTATCGGCCTCTTCAGCATTCAAGTCTTGTTTAACTCCGTGATAATATACGTCAGCCCCGTAGTGCCAAGGGACAGCCTTAACTGACATATAGGGGATAGGCCCATGAATGGTAATGATCAGAGGAGCGATTCTTGGAACAGATGTAATTCTAATAGGCTTTCTCGAGGAAGCCTTGGAAGAATTGTCGAAAATGGTGATTATAGAAATGTCTTCAAAAGGAACCAATGGAACACAAGTTTTCTCAAATAGAATTTCTTTGTTATCCATCAGGCGTTGGACACCCGACTTCAAAAGATGGCAACCAGTAGGTAGGACGGAACACAGATGGCAACCTTCGCTACAACCCGGAAATAAACTGGCTAACAAAAGGTTCTTCTTAACAGTCATCAATGTAGTAGAAATGTTTTTTACAGAAACCACAAATGAGTCTTCATCTACAGCATTCACTCCATGCTTTGGCATATGAGCAGTCATAACATTAGGCTTTTCAGGCGCTTCGAACTCGATCTCCTTAGCATTAATCAGATCCTGCACCTTGTTCTTCAAGACCCAACAATCATTCGTATCATGCCCCGGGCTATCAGAATGAAAAGCACAGCGGGCGTTCGGATTGTACAGCGATGATGTTGTATTAGGATTCTTCGGGGCTTCCTTCGGAATCACCAAGTTGGTCTTTAACAACTACGGAAGAATCTGAGACAGGGTCATATGGAGCTGAGTGAATTGTCTTCATGGCCTCTCGGCTCTAGGCTGATTGTTGCGTTGAGGGGCAACAACAGGTCTTGATATAACAACCGCATTGACTGCTTGGCGGCGCTCAGGTCTATTATGGCTCTTTGAGCTGTAAACAACGCTGGATTCCTTCTTAAAAGGCTTCTTTTCGGTACTTGATGAAGCACCCTTCTGTATTTTACCGCTCTTGATACCGGCCTCAACTCTTTCCCCGGTCATAATCAGCTCAGTAAACCCGGATGAAGAACTTCCAATCAGATGGTTGAAATACGGACCAGACAAGGTCCCGAGAAACATATCTACTAACTCCCTATCAGCCAAAGGAGGTTTTACTCTTCCCGCAAGGTCCCTCTATTTTTTAGCGTAGTCTTTGAAACCTTCGCTCGCACCCATAGACATACCCTGAAGTTGGGTACGCGTGGGAGCGAGGTCGGCATTGTATTGGTACTGCTTGTAAAAAGCAGCAGCAAGGTCTTCCCAATTACGGATACTAGCTCCTTCCAGCTGGTAAAACCATTCAAGTTGAGTCCCTGAAAGACTGTCTTGAAAGAAATGGATCCAGAGGTTCTTGTCAGCGGTGTATGGTTGAATCTTTCTAACATACGAGCGGAGGTGCAGTTTTGGGCAGGAGACCTCGTCGTATTTAGCAAAGACTAGTGCTTTAAACTTGTGGGGAATCACCACCCCAAATGACAAACCCAAATCTCTGAAGTCCAGACCAGGGACTTTCTGGACCTCCATTGCGCTCAATCGGTCTTCGAATTGCTTATACCTATCCTCAGCCGGAGGATACTGGTCTTCATCAAAGTCAGTCTCGTTGTCAGAAACCACAAGGCTAGGAGCCCTCCTTTCTTCCTGATTCTCTCCCCCTCCAGGTGAGTGAGATAAATCAACATCTTCCCGTATTCAGTAGGACCGTCTTCTTCTTCTTCTTCTTATCCTTCAAGATAAGAGTCTTCAGATCTTGCTGACCCTTGGCCAAGTTCATGAACATTTCCTGGAACTGGGCATTTTGAGCTTACAGAGCCTTAATGGCTTGTTCAGTTGATGTTTCAGAAGACATGATGTGCTGAAATAAACAGCGAAGAAGATGAGAAACCTGTAAGGGTACCTGTAATGAGGTGCATGGGAATGAAATGTGTATGATATGATTTCAAAGACTTTGGAGATTCAAATTCGTAAACCAAAACGAAGAACACTTTTATTAGATAAAACTTGAATTCAATGTTCAACAAATGCCTTTAAGGCGTTACAAAAAGAAATACTGAAAAGTAAATCAAAACTAGAAATAACAAAGGACATCAACGTTCCCATGGTCGTTTCCCTTTGGTGCTGACATAGTCATTGAGGATCTTCTCGTTCTCCAGTTGCCCTGTCAACTTCAGGATCTTCCGCTCTTGTTCGTGATACTTCTCTCTGTAAGTATCCCACTCTTCCCTTAATTAGATCCAAGACCTCTTTAATGCCCCAATGTCAGTAGGAATGTATGGATGGAGGATGGTAGGAGGAACCCCTTCTTCATCATCATTCTCAACTATCACAGGCAAGACAACTTCGTACAGCATTGTTGCACCCCAAAATTTGCCCTCTCATGTTTTCCAAAGTCTCCCCCCTGCATGGTTGACCAGAAACCCTTGCCTAAGGAAAAAGAAATTTTTTGAGTGGTGCTTTAAGTACCTTTCGATTGGCATTCTGAAAGACCCTTCGATTGGTATTCTGAAGGAGCCTTTCGATTGGCATGGATAATTCCCTTCGATTGGCATTATGGACAAACATTTCGATTGGCATTGTGTCAAGGCCTTCGATTGGAATTATGAAAGACCTTTTCGTTTGGCACCCTGGGCCAAGCCTTTCAATTGGCATGCCAAGGGATCCTTCGATTTAGCATTGTGTCAAGGCAGCTTCGACAGGCATGTTAACCATGTCCTTCGATTAGCATGAACATCACCTTTCGATTGGCCTGTTAACAAAGCCTTTCGATTGGAATTTTAACAAGTACCCTTTGATTGGTATATGGACAAATACCCTTCAATTGGCATTTCAAAAGGTCCTTGGACTGGAACTCCAGAGTGTCCTTCGACTGGAACTTCAGAGTTTCCCTTAATAAGTGAAGGGGTGAAAAACACAAGAAGGGGGGGTTGAATTGTAAAACTGAAATCTAAAGCAATTGACAAGATATTTTTATCCTGGTTCGTTTGATCTCAAACTACTCCAGTCCACCCGTCAAGGTGATTTCGCCTCTCTCCAACGAGGTCTTAATTCACTATATTCAACTGAATATTACAGACTGCTTTAACAACTACTAAAGCCTTCTTGATTCAAACCACAACCCGGTTTGTCAAGGTAACACTTTCTTACAAAGAGATATTACAGTGTGTTTGGATGTTTTCTACAAAACTTTATCACAACTGTGATGTGTACACAAAATGAAGCTTAGAAACTAGATTGCTAAAAAGAAATGGAATATCAGAGTTTGTAGTTTAGCAAAACTGGTAAAACGAAGATTATGGTTCAGCTTTGTGCGTGTAGAGATTTGGAGAGCATTAGCCATTATAATCTTCAAAGCCTTGTTTATATAGCACTTGAAAAGATGAACGTTGAATGCAATATTCTTGATTCAATGCTAATAACAAGCTTTCCTTTTTGAGCAGATCTTGTCTGGAATGAGGCTGTTGGAATTTATTAGCGTTCAATGCACAGTACCGTTGCTTCTTCAATACACGTTCTGGCTTGGCTCATTCTGATTCTGCTTCGCTGCTGATGAACTATTGTGTTTCTGTATCAGAGTGTTTGAGCGCAGTTCTGTTCATCAAGCTTCAGCATGTACGTGAGTTGATCATCTGATCTTGACGTTCTGATGTGGAAACTTCTGATGCTGGTGTATGAGATCAAATTCTGATGCTGAATAAACGTGATCTTGCTTATGTCAATCAGAGTATCTGCAAGTCAGAACATAATAATTTTAGGCAGCAGATAGTTCAAACATGAAACTTATGAATACTATATCTTTTCACTTTGTTATCATCAAACCTTAAATATAGGGTAGTAGATTCAAACATTATTCTAACAATCTCCCCCTTTTTGATGATGACAAAAACTAGATATTTTAAATGAAAAATAACGTGAAAAGGTATCTGGAAAAAGTATCAGAGTAAGAAGTAAAAGAATAAGGAGTAAAGGAAATACTCCCCCTGAGTTTATTACTTCCCTTTGATTATACATGTTCTTCAGGATCAGATCTTTTTCTTTCTTTGAACATCAGATTATCAGAGTCTTTGACTTATCAGATTGCAGAGCTTCAGAGCTTTTCCTGTCAGAGCTTTGCTTTGGATCAGAGTGTTAGGTCGATCAGAACTTCATATTGATCAGAGCAACATTGATCAGAGCTTCTACATTTTGATCAGAGCTTCTAGTCTTCAGAGTGTCCAGGAGCTTCCTTGTGCCTGTAGACTTTAAACAAAACAGAAAAACATTTCAAGTAATAGAGTTAGAATGTTTGAGAGTTTCTGTCTAGTTAGCCCGTTATTGATTTAAATATCATTCTTGTTCTCCCCCTTTTTGTCAGCAATCAAAAAGTGTTGGTGATGTGCTAAAACAATTAAGATCAGAAAAACAAATTATATTAAGATAGTTCAGAATCAGAGCAAGAAAATATTACAAAACATAGTCAAAACAGTACAGCAGAAAATGAAGAAAACATGAAAATGTCATGCATGAAAAAAGATTTAAGGTTGAGGAGGCAAGCGTGTGAACAGGCGCTCCAGCATCGCTTGAATCTTTTCAGAAGTTTCATTTTGCTTATGAACCATGCTGACAACAGTGTCAATCTTGCTGTCCTGCACATCCATTCTTGCTTTCATCTTCTGATCGTTGTCATCCATCCGCTGTTGTAGACGCAAGTCATTCAGCCTTAGTTCTTCCAGAGTCTGCCTGTCCAAGGCAGCTTGAGAAGCATCAGACGGAGGAGGCTTCTCAAAACTTTCAGCAGCATCTTCTGCTTGACTTTCAGCCTGAATGGTCTTGTCTTCTTCTGATGGTTGCACCTTTGCAGCTTGCTGTTTCTCAGACCAAGATTCACTGTCCAGAGGGAGCACAACTTCCTGAGGCAGCTGACTTTCAACTTCCTTCAGCAGCTTGCTGAAGTTCTGTTGTGCCTGCTCATAGTTGATATCCTGCAACTTGAGGGCTTCAGCACGTACCCATAGTCTGAACTGTGACCAGAGCTGATCAGAAGCAGCTGGGTCAATCATCCCAGGACAGACTTGCTTCAAAGAAGCAATCCATTGCAGCACACCTGTTTCAAAATTCAAAATACCAGAGCCAACATCTGGTTGCTTTGGTTTTGGGATGGCAATTTTGTGTTTTAGATCAGCAAGACGTTCAAGACTTGTTAGGTCAATGAAAGTCCTGCTGGGGTTTTCAGCGGTTTTCTGAGAGGCTGTTTGTTTTGGAGGAGGGGTATCAGAGTCAGATATCTCGATTGGAGTAGGTGGTGTTTTGGGAGTTTTTGGTGGTGTTGATTCCTCTGAGGATGGTAACTGGGGCATGACAATAGTGGTTCCACATGGCAACTGCATTGCCAGCGGTGAAGGTTGAGGTGAGTGAGGGTCAGATTTATGAGGAGAAGGGGTTTCAGAATGGTGAAACTCTGTTTGTGGTGAAGGTGGATTTATTTCTGGTTAGGGAGATGGAGGTGGAATCTCTGATTGCTCAGGGATCAGAGGTTCTTTTGAGAGTGGTTGTTGTTGTTGTTCTGGTTCTGGTTGTTGTTGTTGTGGTTCTGGAGGAGGAACATTTGGTGGTTCAGAGTTTGGTTTAGCAGAGGCATGTTCACGCTCAATATCAGCTAGCACTTGGTCAAGTGCTGTTGTTGTTGAAATTGTTGGTTGTTTGGGTTGTTTAGTTCTAGGTCTTCTGAGTAATAAGGCCTCAGAAGGGTCTTCTGGTATGGTTTCATCAATGGTAGGGATTGGGATTGATATTCTATGGGAGGTTTGAGGAGCAGCAGATGCTGGAATAGTAAAAGATTTTGAAATAGGGGCAGCAGATGAAATACCTCTTTTCTTTGGAGTCTGATGAGATGATCCTTCTGATGGCGCTTTCCTCTTCTTTGTCTTCTTCAAAGTCACTTCTGCTTGGGGTTGACTCAGATCTTTGATCTTCAGCTTTGAACCTGTATCTTCTGCCTTGTACGCATCTGGGTACCTGAGAAACATCTCTGGTTTGGATTCCATTTCAGAAAATACCGGAAAATCACTCAGAGGCACTCTTCTGCTGGAGATATCAGCAGTTGAAGTAGCTCTGGGTTCCTTCTGAATATTTTCTATCAGCTTCATCTTTTTCAGATTCTTTGCGTTCAGCGGTTTCCCAATGGTTGGTTCAATAGTGCTCAGCTCCTGAGCTTCTATCAGATGTTCAATCAGCCTATTCTCTGTCAGAATATCTGATATAAGCCTTCCAAACGGTATCCAGTCCCTCTTGGTTCTTTCTTCTTCTCTTGTTTCTTTCACACTGGTTTTGAGATGGTTGAACAAGAAGTGAGCCAGATTTATCTTTATCTTCTGATCAATAAAGTAGATCAGAAACTGCTGATCCACGTTTATATAATCAGGAGAACTTGTTGGTTTCCTGTGGTTGAAGCATCCCAGAACAATCTTAGCCCATACTCTGCAGTGATCCTTCAGATCCTTAATCTTGCTGCTGGGCATCCCAAGAGTGAAAATCCTGTTAGCTACCACAGCTGTATCAGCGCATCTTTCAGCCATGTCCACACAACGGACGCCACCACCACTTTGACCGATTAGCCTTGCAATAAGATCTTCAGAAATCACAATCTTCTTCCCCATGACAGAGGAGATAACTAGATGTTTTGAAACCTTAGCGTGAATCCAAAATTCCTTGACCAGCGTTGGGAATGTTGGTCCAACCAACCTATCGAAATACCTCTCCCACTTTTGAGCCCTAATTTCTTCAGTTAGGTCAAAACCATTTTCCTTCAAGCTTTCAAAGTCAATGATTAACTCAGAAAGCACTTCAAGGTTCTTCACCGGAGTGAGGAGAGTTCTGAGTGGCACCTGATATTGCTCAGAAGTTGCTTTCTTCTGATTTCCTGCAGAAATGCTGGAGGATGCCATTGTTCACACTAAAAAAAAGCTTTGAGAATGAATTGAGAGAAAAAAAGTTTGCAAGAGATGAACTCAGAAATATGCAGAAAAAGCTTGAGAGTTAATGAGAAAGCGTAAAGAATAAGAATGAGAGATTAATGTGCTTAAATAGAGTTTTCAAAATTGTTTTGAAAAGATAAACGTTTTTAAGAGAGAGAAAAATAATGATTGCCATTTAAAAAGCGTGATTACTTTTCATTAAATGCTTGCTGATTTTGGGGGATTTGAGAAAGATACTTAAAAACGGTTACCAGACATGTGTCTCAATGCACCCAATCAGCGCTTTGCCTTCTCAGAAGCGTGCACGCGTTCTGCTTCAGAGATATGCTGATGATTGGATGACACTTGTTTGATGTAGTGATCAGCACGTCTGTCTTTGAGATTAGACTCTCAGATCTTTAGACTTGCATCTGATACAATCTGCATGTTCTATCTTTCTGAAAGAAGATTGATCAGAAGTTCACAGTAAAATAATTACATTCTGAAGATAAATATATGGAATTAAAACATTTTCATTCTGGGCATACTTTCATGCTGAGATGTTTCAGAATGAAATTAAACCTATCTTCTGAAAGGGGTTTAGTAAAGATATCAGCCCATTGATGGTCTGTATCTATAAATTTTAAGTTCAAAATACCTTTCTGAATATAGTCCCTAATGAAATGATGTTTTATTTCTATATGCTTAGCTCTAGAATGTAAAATAGGATTCTTACTTAAGAAAATTGCAGAAGTATTATCACAAAGTATAGGAATGTTACTCTCAAAAATCTGGAAGTCTTCAAGCTGACTTTTCATCCAGAGCATTTGTGTGCTACATCCTGCTGCTGCTATGTACTCAGCTTCTGTTGTTGACAGAGCAATTGTTGATTGCCTTTTGCTGGACCAAGAGATCAGATTTTCTCCCAGAAACTGGCAGCTTCCAGAAGTACTTTTACGTTCCACTCTGTCTCCAGCAAAATCAGCATCACAGTAGCCTACTAAGCTGTAATCACTAGATTTTCTATAAAACAAACCCAGATTAGTAGTACCTTTCAGATACTTGAAAATTCGCTTAACAGCTGTTAAGTGAGATTCTCTAGGATCTGATTGGAATCTAGCACAGATGCAAACGCTGAATAATATGTCAGGTCTTGAAGCAGTCAGATAGAGGAGAGAACCAATCATACCTCTGTAGACTTTCTGTTCTACACTTTTGCTTACCTCTTCTCTTTCCAGAATGCACGTGGGATGCATTGGAATTTTTGATGGCTTACATTCTGAGAGGTCAAATTTCTTCATAAGATCTCTGATGTATTTGCTCTGATGAATGTAAGTTCCTTCTGGAGTTTGATTGATCTGAATTCCTAAAAAGAATTTCAGTTCCCCCATGAGGCTCATCTCAAATTCTGCCTGCATACACTTAGCAAATTTTCTTCCAAGAGAAGGATTAGTAGAACCAAAAATGATATCATCAACATAAATTTGACAGACTAAAATGTCACTCTTAACTGTTTTACAGAATAGAGTAGTGTCCACTTTCCCTCTGGTGAATTCATTTTCAAGCAGAAAGTTACTTAGCCTTTCATACCAGGCTCTGGGAGCTTGTTTCAGACCGTACAGTGACTTCTTTAGTTTGAAAACATGTTCTGGATGTTTTGTATTTTCAAAACCTGGGGGTTGGTGAACATAAACTTCTTCTTCTATATAACCATTTAAGAAAGCACTTTTGACATCCATCTGATACAGAGTGATGCCTCTATTAACAGCAAATGAAATTAAAAGTCTGATAGATTCTAACCTGGCGACTGGGGCAAAGGTTTCTGTATAGTCTATCCCCTCTTGCTGACTATAACCTTGTGCAACCAGTCGTGCCTTGTTTCTGATGACTTCACCTTGTTCATTTAGCTTGTTTCTGAACACCCATCTTGTTCCAATGACGTTGAATCCTTTTGGTCTGGGAACGAGATCCCATACGTCGTTTCTGGTGAATTGATTCAACTCTTCTTGCATTGCCAGAATCCAGTCATTATCCAGAAGTGCTTCATCAATAGAAGAAGGTTCAATCAGAGACACAAGTCCCATAAGAGTTTCTTCAGAGTTTCTGAAGCTTGCTCTTGTTCTGATTGGATCTTCCTTTCTTCCTAGGATAGTCTCTTCTGGGTGATCCAAGCTGCTTCTGGGTAATCTCTTCTGAGGTTGATCAGCAGCTGTTGTAGGATTTCTAGCAGTGCTCCTTTCAGACGTTGAAGGAATGTCTGTGTTGAGAGCTTCTGATGACTTGTCTTCAGAACCTGCAAATTCAATTTCTATACCTGCAAAAATTTCATTCTGCTTTGACTTTTCAGAGTCAAGCTTATCATCAAAACGAACACTGATTGATTCTTCCACAATCTGTGTTTCTGTATTGTATACTCTGTACCCTCTTGAGCGTTCAGAGTATCCTAACATAATACACTTCTGTGCCTTAGAGTCAAACTTGTTCAAATAATTCTTTGTATTTAATATAAAGCAAGTACATCCAAATGGATGAAAATATGAAATGTTGGGCTTTCTGTTCTTCCACAATTCATATGGAGTCTTTTCCAGAATAGGTCTTATTGAGATTCTATTCTGAATGTAACACGCTGTGTTTATTGCCTCTGCCCAGAAGGTCTTAGCAACGTTTGTCTCATTGATCATGGTTCTGGCCATTTCTTGTAATGTCCTGTTCTTTCGTTCTACAACTCCATTTTGTTGGGGAGTTCTAGGACAAGAGAAATCATGCAGAATGCCTTTGTCATTAAAGAATGACTCAAAATCTTTATTTTCAAATTCTCCACCATGATCACTTCTGACTTTAATG
Source organism: Vicia faba (assembly GCA_948472305.1). Classification (NCBI taxonomy): domain Eukaryota; kingdom Viridiplantae; phylum Streptophyta; class Magnoliopsida; order Fabales; family Fabaceae; genus Vicia; species Vicia faba. The sequence goes on along the minus strand of OX451741.1, from coordinate 926,382,854 downwards.
ATTCTAAGATCTTTTTCATTCTGAACTTGGTTACAGAAGGTAACAAACACAGAATGTGACTTGTCCTTGTGTCTTAAGAACTTTACCCATGTCCATCTGCTATAGTCATCTACGATTACTAACCCATACGTCTTACCACTGACTGAAGCAGTTTTAACTGGTCCAAATAAGTCAATGTGCAGAAGTTCTAATGGCTTAGAGGTGGAAACAACATTTTTGGATTTAAAAGAAGGTTTTGCAAATTTGCCTTTCTGACATGCTTCACACAGAGCATCTGAATTGAACTTCAAATTTGGAAGTCCTCTGACCAGATTGAGTTTGTTAATCTGAGATATTCTTCTCATACTAACATGCCCCAATCTTCTGTGCCAGATCCATTGCTCGTTGTTAACAGACAGAAGACATTTTACATTCTGACTCTTTAGTTCAGAAAGTTTGATTTTGTAAATGTTGTTTTTCCTCTTACCATTAAACAGGATAGTCCCATCTTTCTGACTAACAGCTTTACATGATTTTTGATTAAAGATTATATCATAACCGTTATCACTTAATTGACTTATGGATAACAGATTATGCATCAATCCATCTACTAGTAGAACATTATTAATAGAGGGAAGGTTTCCATTACCTACAGTTCCAGAGCCAATTATCTTTCCCCTCTGATTGCCTCCAAAGCCAACGTGGCCTCCAGGCTTAAGTTCCAGGCTTTGGAACATATGCCTTCTTCCCGTCATGTGTCGTGAGCAGCCAGAGTCCAGGTACCATGACTGGTGTTTCTGACTTGCTGCTAAAGATATCTGCAACATGTATTATTTTATCCTTAGGTACCCAGATTTTCTTGGGTCCTGATTTGTTAGTTTTACCAAAACTCTGGTTGAATTTTGGTTTCACAGATTGCTTACTGCTAGTGTATTTGATATCATGTGTGTGACCATACACAAAGTGTGAATTCAAAGGAGTGTGTTTAATGGTTAAGTCCATGACATTCTTTGGTGTAGGAACCTTACCTTGGTATCCTATTCCTTTCCTGCCGTTTCTGCTAACTCCATAGATCATTGAAGCCATTCTGCTTCTATCTATGCTTTTAGCAAGGAACTTCTGGAAACTGTGATCATACTCCTTGATGATCTCATCAGCGTTGCTGGGAGTTTCAGAAATTGGTTCCTTCTGAGAGTTTTGTAAAGAGTTTTCTAATTTTGAAATTTTATCTCTCAGCTCAGAATTTTCCAATTTGAGACTCTCAGACTTATTAGAGTCAGATTCAAGATTCCTTTTCAGGTCTCTGAATTTAGCTCTAATCTGCTGATAACGTTCCAGAATCTTATTGAGGCTTTCAGCAAGTTCAGCCTTTGTAAAGTTAACAGCGAAGTTAGGAAATACCTCTTCTGTGTCTGATTCTGAGTCTGATTCAGAAGCTTCACTATCTTCTGAAATGTTTGCCATGAGAGCTATGTTTGCCCTTTCATCATCTGATTCTGAGTCAGCTTCAGACGAGTCAGAGTCATCCCATGTGGCCATGAGACTTTTCTTCTTCTCTCTTCCAAACTTCTTTTTGGGCTTTTCCCTCTGAAGCTTTGGGCAGTCACTCTTGTAGTGTCCTTGCTCATTGCACTCGTAGCAGATGATGTCTTTGGTGTTTGGCTTCTTGCTACTGGAGGAGCCTTCAGATCTTCTGTATCCAGAGGAAGAATCTGTCCTTCTGTATCTGGAGGAAGACTCGTTCTGATCAGATCTTCTGGGATTCCTGAACTTCCTTTGTCTTTGCTTCCACAGTTGATTTACTCTTCTGGAGAGAAGGGAAAGTTCGTCTTCTTCTAATGAGGATCCATCAGATGTTTCTTCAACTGCCTGCAAAACTTTAGACTCAGATTTTCTGTTAGATTTTAATGCTAAAGGCTTACCTTGCTTCTGAGGCTCATCAGCTTCTAGCTCTATCTCATGACTTCTGAGGGAGCTTATAAGTTCCTCCAGAGTGATTTTGTTGAGATCTTTAGCTAGCTTCAGAGCAGTAACCATAGGCCTCCACTGCTTGGGTAAACTTCTGATTATTTTCTTGACATGGTCAGCAGTAGAGTATCCTTTGTCCAGAACTTTGAGACCAGCTACCAGAATCTGGAATCTAGAGAACATAGTTTCAATGGATTCAGATTCTTCCATTTTGAACGCCTCATACTTCTGAATGAGCGCCAGAGCTTTTGTTTCTTTGACTTGAACGTTGCCCTCATGCGTCATTCTGAGAGAATCAAAGATGTTCTTTGCTGTGTCTCTGTTGGAGATCTTTTCATACTCAGTATAGGAGATGGCACTGAGGAGTATGGTTCTGGCCTTATGGTGATTCTTGAAGTCACGCTTTTGTTGATCAGTCATTGATTTTCTATCAATCTTCTGACCACCAGCATTCACAGGGTGCGTGTATCCATCTGTCACCATATCCCACAGATCAGCATCATGTGCTAGAAAGAAGCTTTCAATTCTGTCTTTCCAGTAATCAAAGTTTTCTCCATCAAAGACTGGAGGTTTGCCACTGAATCTGTCTCTGTCCTCGTTATTGTCATTGCTGAAGTGAGAATTGTTTCCTGCCATTGTGTTTTTCTGACGCTGGATCTTGTACTGACACGGTTAAGTGTTTTAGCTCAGAACCAGGCGCTCTGATACCAATTGAAGGGGTGAAAAACACAAGAAGGGGGGGTTGAATTGTAAAACTGAAATCTAAAGCAATTGACAAGATATTTTTATCCTGGTTCGTTTGATCTCAAACTACTCCAGTCCACCCGTCAAGGTGATTTCGCCTCTCTCCAACGAGGTCTTAATTCACTATATTCAACTGAATATTACAGACTGCTTTAACAACTACTAAAGCCTTCTTGATTCAAACCACAACCCGGTTTGTCAAGGTAACACTTTCTTACAAAGAGATATTACAGTGTGTTTGGATGTTTTCTACAAAACTTTATCACAACTGTGATGTGTACACAAAATGAAGCTTAGAAACTAGATTGCTAAACAGAAATGGAATATCAGAGTTTGTAGTTTAGCAAAACTGGTAGAACGAAGATTATGGTTCAGCTTTGTGCGTGTAGAGATTTGGAGAGCATTAGCCATTATAATCTTCAAAGCCTTGTTTATATAGCACTTGAAAAGATGAACGTTGAATGCAATATTCTTGATTCAATGCTAATAACAAGCTTTCCTTTTTGAGCAGATCTTGTCTGGAATGAGGCCGTTAGAATTTATTAGCGTTCAATGCACAGTACCGTTGCTTCTTCAATACACGTTCTGGCTTGGCTCATTCTGATTCTGCTTCGCTGCTGATGAACTATTGTGTTTCTGTATCAGAGTGTTTGAGCGCAGTTCTGTTCATCAAGCTTCAGTATGTACGTGAGTTGATCATCTGATCTTGACGTTCTGATGTGGCAACTTCTGATGCTGGTGTATGAGATCAAATTCTGATGCTGAATAAACGTGATCTTGCTTATGTCAATCAGAGTATCTGCAAGTCAGAACATAATAATTTTAGGCAGCAGATAGTTCAAACATGAAACTTATGAATACTATATCTTTTCACTTTGTTATCATCAAAACTTAAATATAGGGTAGTAGATTCAAACATTGTTCTAACAATAAGAACATCAGAACGAAATGACCTTCGAATGGCATTTCAGTGCAGAGTTTCTCTTAATCTAAGATGCTCTGATGAAGGAAGTTCTGAACACTTCGAATCAGAACTTAGACTCATCACAAGGCCAAGGGCTGGTCGAAGTTGTCTAATAGGGAATGTTCTAAATAGATTCGAATTGGACTTTGAAGCTGGCAAAGAAGGCCCATTCAAAGGGTACATAAGAAATCCATTCGAAGGAGGCAACTCAAGACCAATCGAAGAGCATGGCCTGGAGGCATTCGAAAATCAAAAGTGTCCAGGTTCATTCAAGATTCCAAAGAGACATGAATATTTCAAAAAAGGAAATCTTTTAATATGTCTGATTCTTGTCTCATGGCTTTAAAGGCCTGTTTAATTGGTTGTCTCTTGCCGTTACTAGACCATCACACTCCTATAAATACAAGGGCCAACATACAGTGCCAGGGGGGAACAAAGAACGGAAAAAGGAGAAAGAGAAACAGAGAGGATTTGGAGATACGCTGCCCACAAACCCACCAAAGGTTATCAGCATTTTCATAAGTAATCCAAGCCAAAGCATCCATTCAGCGAACATCTCCACACCCAGAGCCACAGATCATACATCTTTAATTGGTAAGGGTTTGCAAAACCAAAATTGCACTTTCATGACATTTAAATACACATTGCATATGTATTCTTGTTATTACTGATTATGTTGCATGTAAGTTGAAGCGCAAAGATGAGATCGTGCCATTGCTGGGGCACGACCTAAGTTTCTCCTTCGAATCTCAGGATAAAACAAACCCAGGACCAGATTCAGCAGATTCAAATTGAGGAAGGACTCAAATTGGGAGGAGATTCGAATCAGGGGGGTAAAATCCCCCCTGGATCTTTAACATTTGTCTCGTTTTGCAGGAAATATCTTCTCAGAATCTTGTTTAGAGCTTCGAAGCTTAGCAGCTTAGCTTCGAACTGGACCCAGGGTTCCAAGATCGAAGGATGACATATCCAGATCGAACACCCTCAAAGTGCAGCCCCTCGTACACCTTCGATCAAGCCTCTTCACTGGATTGAAAGACAGCCCACACCTCTTTCGATCCAGGCCTCCAGAATTATACCTTTCATGATTTACTGCCTGTTCCTTCGATTTCATCTTTGTTTTGACTATTTTATTTCTTTTTTTTTAATCAACATAAAATCAATTAAAAAGAAAAACCACAAAAACATTAGGCTAGTTTTTTCTATTAAATTAACTTTGTTAATTAATCATTTAATTATCTTAACATTTTCTCAAAAACTAAAATTAAGAAGATTTAGATCATTTTCCCAAAATAAAATAAAACAACAAAAAGATTTTATTCTTAGGATTTTTAGAGGTTATTTTCAAATTCGCGCGCGTTTATTTTATTGTAATTGCCTACTGGTTTGTGATAGTTTAACTAAGACTTTTACACTTTACTGCTTTATTCCCCCAATTTTGGACATGTAAATAATCCCCCTCCCCGAAGCCTTGTAATAGCGTAGGATTTACAACTCCCGCAGTTTAAATTCCTATACATATATTAACTGTTTAGATGTAAGCTAACTAGGATTGCATGACAAGATCTGAAAACAAACGGTAGAACACCTAAATATACAAAGATAATATAACTGAAAAACAATACACTCGCACATGCCACTCTTAGGGTACACCTCACTTGGTTGCCTCGAACGTGGTCATTGAGTATAAGATGTTTTAGAGGTCGCCCTCTTGTCCAAAGATCATAAGTTGCCTCGAAACAGTTGCCTCGGATAAAATGATCTAAGACATTAGGGTTACCACTAAGGCGTCCTAACATTGCTTTAGTGACAACACGTCCCTTAAATCGAATTGACCCGAAAACTCCAACGACGGTGCTACCTACTCCTCAATAGTGGGATAGCACTGTCTAAAGGACATTTGCACAGTTTAATTCCTTTTTGAGTAGGTAGAGGTTCTTAAGTACTTGCTCCTTTAAAAACAAAACAAAACTTTTCGCACTTACACCCCTTTTAAAACAAAAACTCTTTTCAAATCCACAAACACAAAGAAAAGCAAACTTTTGAAAACATAGTGAGCAAGTACCTAAGAGCCCGTGGATAACCACAGATAGAAAGGGTGCTAACACCTTCCCTTTCTATAATCTACCTCCCGAACCCGAGAAACATCTCGAAAAGGAATTTTTCTGTGCTTTTGTCCTTTCCTTGTTGGATAAAATAAAAGACGGTGGCGACTCTTGCTCACCGCGACATTTTGCAAAAACAAACGCAAAACGCGAACCAGCATTCCAAAACAGTCAGTTCTCATTCCCACCGATCACAGAACTGGCGACTCAGCTGGGGATTTTTTAAAAGTGGGGTTACCTTAGGGTTTAGATCACCTTTACTTGCTTACCTTGATTGCTTTGTTTGCTTTACACTTGGTTCTATTGTTTGGGTTTGAAATCCTCTACCCGGATTTGGGAAACATTCATAGATAGCAATATGTTGTGGAAACTGTGCGGGGTATACCGACACGGTTGAAGCAATAGCTATATTAGTGCGACATATTTGTGAGTACCGGTAGCCTTTGAGTCAATCAAAGAGAATACGGGGCCGCTGAGTGATGTCATTAAGCACTAATGAACTAGAACCTTACTTGACCATCTTGGCCTTTTTTAGGGGTAGTGAGATGACCGACTTTGGTGCAGTCCGAAGTTGGTAGATGCTCGATACTACACTCATTGAGGATTGTTTTCCTGGAATATTTTGGTTGCTAGTTAAGTGGCTAAACCAAAACGATGAACATAGAAAACAATCCAATGATATTGAGCTCCTTAGAACCCGGTTACTATTTTTAGGACTGGTTTAAACCAACTAAACTGAAAGAGGGTAATGCCTAAACTCCATACCAGCCTAAACTTAAGGCTATATGTGTGACTTGTGTGCCTTCAAACTTGAACTACTTGCACATTCTTGTTATCTGACAACATGAGTTCCTTGCAGGTTTTGTTTACAGTCCTTATCCAATAATCTGGATTTATTGAAGGGCTTACTTACATCACCTCACACTTTTGCTTAAACGCATAGAATACACATCATACCATCATGCCTTAACATTTCCTTAACCATTTCAAGGATCTCAAGGGCTTGTGATGCAGGTTATGGTAAATCAAATGTCCAGCAAGGGGCAAAGGGGATTTATTTTCCTCTAGCCAAGGTTGTTTAGAAATCAAAACACGATAACTTGAGTCAGGGGCTATGACCCACTCGATATGGTGAGCTTGACTCTTGAAGAAGGACTCTCAGCAACATGAAGCTCCTTCAATCAAGCTACCAGATCCAGATTCTAACAGTTTCTTGTTTACCCCGCGAGATCCTTGAAAACATTGCATACATATATGATACATATCATTGCATAACAGGTCATCCGATACAGATCTCTCATGTTCTCGCTGTTTATTTCAGCAATGGCTTTCCAACCAGACAACCAAGATCTCCGGGCTCAAAACTCCCAACTTCAAGAAATGTTCTTGAACCTATCCCAGGGGAAGGAAGAAATAAAAGCTCTCCTCACAAGGGGCTTGGTCCTAGGGAATCCAGGAGGCATCAAGAATGATCAGTTGGAAGGGCTACAAATTGAGTTGGCAACAATGAAGATCCAGATGATGGGACAGCTGGTGGGCCAGATGGCTTTCATTCAAGACTTAACTCAAAGACAAGAAGAGGCCAAGGTCCTCATCAATAAGCTGCTTCAAAATAACCAAGTGGGGCAAACAACTAGGGTTGAAGATCAAGTCATCATTCAACCACCTTTGGGGCAAGAAGACAAAGGAAAAGCTCCTCAGCTTGTTTCAGGATCACAAGCCCAACATCAACCTCGCCAGCATCAATGGGGTAATCGGCACAAGCGAAATACGTCTGGAAGACATTTCTCTGAGACTGATATACCATCATCTCTAATACTGAAACTCTTGAGGTCAATCTGATTACTTTAAAGGATCCTCCCCGGAATCCCAACACCTCTGCTCCTGGCTATCGTCCCGATGCATTTTGTATATACCACTCCCATAATCCTGGACATGACACCGACGACTGTTGGACTCTGAAGAACAAGATCCAAGACTTGATTGACGGAAGAGTGCTAGAGTTCATGCCGGATGGCGAGATGAAAATATTCCACTGAGAATTATCCATCTGAGATGACTAGTTCAAACTAAGAGACTCTTGTTCATTTGAATTCTGAAGTTGTATTTCTCTTTGCTTATTCAAACAATTATTATCATGTCAAACTCTTTTATTTCATTAATGCATTGCATATGTCTGTTTTGAATCAATCCATTCGTATTTCACTATATTCAAATTGCTTTTATTTTTTGTGATGATCAACTCTCGATTAAAAAACTCTAAGCCTTTAGAGGGAGGATGACGAAAATGATACCAAAATCTCTACAGTATGCTTTTGAACAGACCCCGCTGACGATGTACAGGAATTGTTTCAAATCCTAAACAGCGGAGTTATAAGGAAGATAATCCCTAGTCAACCCCTTTGAGCCAAAGAAGTTGGAGTTTTTCTTTTCACAAATTAAAACCCTTTATTATAACCTGGGGCAGGGTAGTTTTCTCAGTTGATCCAGGTGCACAATGAATGGTATCAAAGAAGTCCTTCCGTAACAAAAGGCGGTGTTGGTTCCGTATAATCGTAAGGACAGGCAGTCATTATTTCTCAAAATAAAATCTCAATAAGTCAAAACCTATGAAGGAGACTTGCAAAACTGGGGCATCCCGCCGACTGTAATCACAAAAGAAACAGTTCAGGCAAAAGACAGGGATAATAAAATCAAAAAGAAAGAGATCCTACAGACTCTCAACAAAATGATTGCCTGTTCAAAATAAATTGTCAGTATCCGAACCACCACTGGAATATCAGAGCAAAGACTCAAACAAGATCTAATGCACGATTAGCTGAGTTTAGGATCGAAGAACATCACGAAGAGCGGGTGGGTACAAATAAATTTTGAGCCTTTATCCTTTGTTTCTTAAACCGTGAACCAGGCCACGTTATAACCCTTAAAAGTCCTAGCTGGAGCATGGGTTAGTTCGAAACCATACTGTTACAAAAGGTATCCTGACTCCTGTAGGGCTTGCTGTAAATCCTGAGTTGACATCACATTTTACAAAAAAAAATTGCCTGTTTTACTGGAAAAATGCATTTTCAAAAATTTCAAAAGACATACATAAGCTTTGCATTCTTAAAATAATATTGTTTGCATATGACTATTTGTTCAACAGCAGAGAAATTCACATGACGAATATCTAGTGAACAAAAAAAAACTTCTCAATAAAAAGGATCACCTCAAGTGAAAAACACTTTCAATCAAGGGGCATGGCATGATCATTGTCCATCACCTGGGGCAGTCCAGTCAAGATTCCAGGAAATCTCTCAAAGAAGTGCAGAGTAACCAGGGGCAAGTCTCCATCTCCGTCACTTGGGGCATTGAACATCAATCTCAGTGAAGGGTTACGTACAATTAAACATTTTATGGCAATGTCACAAACGCTTGCTACTAGGGGCAATGACAAATCTCCCCAAAATCCTTCTCATGGGATGACTCCCAGCAAGGGTTTAATCTCTGAAAACCTTTCCCCAGCTGAATCAACCTCAAGAATCCTCGAGGACTTCCCCCAACGAAGATGTCACCTCTCTAGCAGACTAATGACAAGGTTTATTTCCCCAACAACACCAGGATTCCCCAGCTTAAGTTTGCCTCGCCGACTACTACAAATTAAAGGACCACAACTCCTCTTCCCCAGTAGACTACTCTACAATCCCCAGCAAGTTACTGCGAAACCTGGACCAGACCAGATATCAGTTCAACTTCGACTCCCCAGTAGAGCAACAGACGACTAAGACTCCTAAAATTTTTTCCCAAGCAGAAATATATATACTCCCCACAGAGTTTTCAATGTCCCCCAACGGAGTTCTCCTCAAACAACAAATCAGGGATCCCCGGTGGAAACATTTTGAGCAAAGTCCAAGACAAAATTACACTTCAACAACATTCATAACATATGCATACAAAATACATATGACACAAATCTCATTTTATTTTGAGAACGTCATTACACAATGCATACATCATGACATTGCATACAACTAACTCTTTACCTTTTCAGGAAAGATCAATCAACATGAAAAGATCATCATCTTCTGAGATTCCTTCTAGAGACAGTTCAGATGCGATCCAGATATGGCTGACATTCTGATACTTATTCCAGATTCCTTTTAGAGACAGTTCAGATGCGATCCAGATATGGCTGACATTCTGATACTTATTCTAAATTCCTTCTAGAGACAGTTCAGATGCGATCTAGATATGGCTGACATTATGATACTTATTCCAGATTTCTTCTAGAGACAGTTCAAATGCGATCAAAATATGGCTGACATTCTGATACTTATTCCAGACTCCTTCTAGAGACAGTTCAGATGCGATCCAGATATGGCTGACATTCTGATACTTATTCCAGATTCCTTCTAGAGACAATTCAGATGCGATCTAGATATGGCTGACATTCTGATACTTATTCCAGATTCCTTCTAGAGACAGTTCAGATGCGATCCAGATATGGCTGACATTCTGATACTTATTCCAGATTCCTTCTAGAGATAGTTCAGATGCGATCCAGATATGGCTGACATTCTGATACTTATTCCAGATTCTTTCTAGAGACAGTTCAAATGCGATCCAGATATGGATGACATTTTGATACTTATTCTAGATTCCTTCTAGAGATAGTTCAGATGCGATCCAGATATGGCTGACATTCTGATACTTATTCCAGACTCCTTCTAGAGATAGTTCAGATGCGTTCCAGATATGGCTGACATTCTGATACTTATTCCAGATTCCTTCTAGAGACAGTTCAGATGCGATCCAGATATGGCTGACATTCTGATACTTATTCCAAATTCCTTCTAGAGACAGTTCAGATGCGATCCAGATATGGCTGACATTCTGATACTTATTCCAGATTCCTTCTAGAGACAGTTCAGATGCGACCCAGATATGGCTGACATTCTGATACTTATTCCAGATTCCTTCTAGAGATAGTTCAGATGCGACCCAGATATGGCTGACATTCTGATACTTATTCCAGATTCCTTCTAGAGACAATTCAGATGCGATCCAGATATGGCTGACATTCTGATACTTATTCCAGATTCCTTCTAGAAACAATTCAGATGCGATCCAGATATGGCTGACATTCTGATACTTATTCAAGACTCCTTCTAGAGACAGTTCAGATGCGATCCAGATATGGCTGACATTCTGATACTTATTCCAGACTCCTTCTAGAGACAGTTCAGATGCGATTCAGATATGGCTGACATTCTGATACTTATTCCAGATTCCTTCTAGAGACAGTTCATATGCGATCCAGATATGGTTGACATTCTGATACTTATTCCAGATTCATTCAAATTACAGTCCAGATACGATCCAGATTCAGATGTCATTCTGTCACTCATTCAAATTACAGTCCAGATACGATCCAGATTCGGATGTCATTTTGTCACTCATTCAAATACATTTCAGATACGCTCCAGATGCAGACGCAATTCTAGCAATCATTCAGTTCTAGCTTATAGATACAGTCCAGCAATCACTCCTGCAGATGGCATCTATAAGCCCATACTCCTACCAACAATCTCCAAATGGCATTTGTAAGCCCATTCCCGACGTCACAATGCTGATACTACACCATGCGAGTGCAAATTTCTGGGCACTCTAGTGTTCAATTATCTTCCACCTTTAGATCACGAAAGGCTCGAATGCCAATCTATATCCTCAAGTTTAAGAAAATTGAACAGGGGCAACTGTTGCACCACAAAATTTTCCCTCTCATGTTTTCCAAAGTCTTCCCCCTGCATGGTTGACCAGAAACCCTTGCCTAAGGAAAAAGAAAATTTTTGAGTCGTGCTTTAAGTACCTTTCGATTGGCATTCTGAAAGACCCTTCGATTGGTATTCTGAAGGAGCCTTTCGATTGGCATGGATAATTCCCTTTGATTGGCATTATGGACAAACATTTCGATTGGCATTGTGTCAAGGCCTTCGATTGGAATTCTGAAAGACCTTTTCGTTTGGCACCCTGGGCCAAGCCTTTCAATTGGCATGCCAAGGGATCCTTCGATTTAGCATTGTGTCAAGGCAGCTTCGACAGGCATGTTAACCATGTCCTTCAATTAGCATGAACAACACCTTTTGATTGGCCTGTTAACAAAGCCTTTCGATTGGAATTTTAACAAGTACCCTTTGATTGGTATATGGACAAATACCCTTCAATTGGCATTTCAAAAGGTCCTTGGACTGGAACTTCAGAGTGTCCTTCGACTGGAACTTCAGAGTTTCCCTTAATAAGAACATCAGAACGAAATGACCTTCGAATGGAATTTCAGTGCAGAGTTTCTCTTAATCTAAGATGCTCTGATGAAGGAAGTTTTGAACACTTGGAATCAAAACTTAGACTCATCACAAGGCCAAGGGCTGGTCGAAGTTGTCTAATAGGGAATGTTCTAAATAGATTCGAATTGGACTTTGAAGCTGGCAAAGAAGGCCCATTCGAAGGGTACATAAGAAATCCATTCGAAGGAGGCAACTCAAGACCAATCGAAGAGCATGGCCTGGAGGCATTCGAAAATCAAAAGTGTCCAGGTTCATTCAAGATTCCAAAGAGACATGAATATTTCAAAAAAGGAAATCTTTTAATATGTCCGATTCTTGTCTCATGGCTTTAAAGGCCTGTTTAATTGGTTGTCTCTTGCCGTTACTAGAACATCATACTCCTATAAATACAAGGGCCAACATACAGTGCCAGGGGGGGGAACAAAGAACGGAAAAAGGAGAAAGAGAAACAGAGAGGATTTGGAGATACGCTGCCCATAAACCCACCAAAGGTTATCAGCATTTTCATAAGTAATCCAAGCCAAAGCAGCCATTCAGCGAACATCTCCACACCCAGAGCCACAAATCATACATCTTTAATTGGTAAGGGTTTGCAAAACAAAAATTGCACTTTCATGACATTTAAATACACATTGCATATGTATTCTTGTTATTACTAATTATGTTGTATGTAAGCTGAAGCGCAAAGATGAGATCATGCTATTGATGGGGCACGATCTAAGTTTCTCCTTCGAATATCAGGATAAAACAAACCCAGGCCCAGATTCAAATTGAGGAAGGACTCGAATTGGGAGGAGATTCGAATCAGGGGGTAAAATCCCCCCTGGATCTTTAACATTTGTCTCGTTTTGCAGGAAATATCTTCTCAGAATCTTGTTCACAGCTTCGAAGCTTAGCAGCTTAGCTTCGAACTGGACCCAGGGTTCCCAGATCGAAGGATGACATATCCATATCGAACACCCTCAAAGTGCAGCCCCTCGTAAACCTTCAATCAAGCCTCTTCACTGGATCGAAAGACAGCCCACACCTCTTTCGATCCAGGCCTCCAGAATTATACCTTTCTTGATTTACTGCCTGTTCCTTCGATTTCATCTTTGTTTTGACTATTTTATTTCTTTTTTTTTAATCAACATAAAATCAATTAAAAAGAAAAACCACAAAAACATTAGGCTAGTTTTTTCTATTAAATTAACTTTGTTAATTAATCATTTAATTATCTTAACATTTTCTCAAAAACTAAAATTAAGAAGATTTAGATCATTTTCCCAAAATAAAATAAAACAACAAAAAGATTTTATTCTTAGGATTTTTAGAGGTTATTTTCAAATTCGCGCGCGTTTATTTTATTGTAATTGCCTACTGGTTTGTGATAGTTTAACTAAGACTCTTACACTTTACTGCTTTATTCCCCCAATTTTGGACATGTAAATAATCCCCCTCCCCGAAGCCTTGTAATAGCGTAGGATTTACAACTCCCGCAGTTTAAATTCCTATACATATATTAACTGTTTAGATGTATGCTAACTAGGATTGCATGACAAGATCTGAAAACAAATGATAGAACACCTAAATATACAAAGATAATATAACTGAAAAACAATACACTCGCACATGCCACTCTTAGGGTACAACTCACTTGGTTGCCTCGAACGTGGTCATTGAGTATAAGATGTTTTAGAGGTCGCCCTCTTGTCCAAAGATCATAAGTTGCCTCGAAACGGTTGCCTCAGATAAAATGATCTAAGACATTAGGGTTACCACTAAGGCGTCCTAACATTTCTTTAGTGACCACACGTCCCTTAAATCGAATTGACCCGAAAACTCTAACGACGGTGCTACCTACCCCTCAATAGTGGGATAGCAATGTCTATAGGACATTTGCACAGTTTAATTCCTTTTTGAGTAGGTAAAGGTTCTTAAGTACTTGCTCCTTTAAAAACAAAACAAAACTTTTCGCACTTACACCCCTTTTAAAACAAAAACTCTTTTCAAACCCACAAACACAAAGAAAAGCAACCTTTTGAAAACATAGTGAGCAAGTACCTAAGAGCCCGTGGATAACCATAGATAGAAAGGGTGCTAACACCTTCCCTTTCTATAATCTACCTCCCGAACCCGAGAAACATCTCGAAAAGGAACTTTTCTGTGCTTTTGTCCTTTCCTTGTTGGATAAAATAAAAGACGGTGGCGACTCTTGCTCACCGTGACATTTTGCAAAAACAAACGCAAAACGCGAACCAGCATTCCAAAACAGTCAGTTCTCATTCCCACCGATCACAGGCATTCCCAACTTTTGAGCACGTTTACGAACCCACAGGAGATATGGTTCCATCAAAAGAGAAGTCTTTACGCCTAGCTCGTGCGGATCTGACTTGTGCACCCTGTCCCAGGCTCGTATGAATCTGCGGCGATGTCCTTCACTATCCCCTTGGAAGTCAAAGACAATGCTCAGAAGTAGCAACTCATGAGGTTCATCCCTCCTAGCTCTCCCAAACTGTCGTAAGGCCAAACAAGGGTTATAAGTGATCCCTCCTCTGATTCCCAGTAATGGAACATTGGGGTATTCCCCACAACGATCAATAATAGCTACTTCTTCCATGTCTTTAGTGCTTCAGATGATGTCCGTGTGAGCAAGGGACATAATCCTGTAGGCCCAACCCATGCCTTCCTTGTTCTTTAAAACTAATTCGGGGAGGTGAGAAATAAACCACCTCGCCAGCAATGGTGCATAACACATAAGGGTTCCCCATTTCCGAGCAGTACGGGAATAGAGGGTGTGCAGAATATCACCCAAGAGAGTGGGTACTGGATTACGGGACATGAAAATCTTCACCGCATTCACGTCAACAAAAGAATCTGAATTTGGAAACAGAACCAGGCCATAAATGAGAAGAGTCAGGATGTCTTCAAAAGCCTGAAAGTCTAAACTGTCCTAGAACTGATTAGCCTGATCAACCAAGAACTTAGCCAAGAAGCCTTTTTTCTTACTCCGAGTTTCCCAATTAGAAATTACCTAAGCCTTTGTCAGATGTAGGGTTGTGGCATTCTCTTCCGGCCTAAGGGCTACCTCTCAACCTGTAAATGGAGTCTGCTCTAGAATAGAAATACCAAGTAGATCAGAGAACTCTTCCAAGGTAGGGACCAACTGGTAGTCCGGAAAAGTGAAGCAGTGGTACAATGGATCAAAGAACTGGAATAAGACACTCATCATATATTCATCCAGCTTGGAGGTGACTAGACTGAGGAGGTGCCCATGTCTTCTGTCAAAAGAGGAAGTGTCAGGAACCTTGGAAACCAAATCCTTAAGCTGAGTAGGAACCTGTACAAAGCTGATCCGAATAGTGTTTCTACGCATAGATGCCATGATCTGCAAAACAGAACAAAGGTGAATCCCATTGGTCTTTGAAATGGTTAGTCCAATGCAATATGCATGCAATGTCATGATGCATGATGTCATGATAGAAACACATCACAGGTTTTCACAGATAGCAAACATGATAAGGGCAAACAAGTCACACAGATAGCCCTTAGATCTTAGGCCGGCAAGGAGTTTAGGTACTACCCTCTTTCAGTTCAGTTGGTTCAACCTGTCCTAGAAATAGTAATCGGGTTCTAGAGGATCTCAATATCACTGACCACCCTCGATCAGTCATAATTCCAGTTTAGCAACCTTTTCTTGCAGCCGGAATCATCGCGAGAGTTTGGTCTCAATGAGTGTGGCATACTGCTACTTTTCTATGGCCAAGTTGGTCAACTATAGGTTATAAGGTCAGTTGGTGCTTAATGACCCCTTAGCAGACCCATATTCTCCTCGTTGCGCCACAAGGGATATCGGTACAAACTAAAGTGCCACACCAACGTAGCTACTGCTTCAACCGTATCAGTCTACGCTGTATAGTTCCCTCACAGTCTATTGCTACTTACCTAAAGGGTATCCCCAGATCCGGGTTAGGATCTATAGTAACTCCGATTCAAACCCACAAAGATGAAGCAAATCGATCAAACAATTGAAAACAATATGAATTATTCCTAAGGTACACCCCACTTATTTAGTCCCCAACAGAGTCGCTAGTTCTGTGATACGGTGGGAAGAACTGAATGTTTTTTGGAATGCTGGTTTGTGTTTTGTGTTTGTGTTTGCAAAATGTCGCGGTAAGCAAGAGTCGCCACCGACTTTTATTTTATCCAACAAGGAAAGGAAAAAAGCACAGAAAAATTCCTTTTTTCGAGATGTTTCTGAGTACGGGGGTAGATTTATAGAAAGGGAAGGTATTAGCACCCTTTCTATCCGTAGTTATCTATGGGCTCTTAGGTACTTGCTCATTGTTTTCAAAATTGTTTTCTTTGTGTTTGTGGGTTTGAAAAACTTTTTGTTTTAACTTCGATTTAACTCTTGCTTCTGTCCTCAAGAGTGTAATGAAGTGTTTTTGAAAACTTTGTTTGAAAAGGAGTGTAAGTGTGAAAAAGTTTTGTTTTGAATGAGCAAGTATCTAAGAACTAATCTACCTACTCGAAAAAGGAATCGTTCTATGCTAATTTCCTTTAGACAATGATATCCTACTATTAGTGAGTAGGTAGCACCGTCGTTGGAGTTTGAGGGTCAATTCGAGAGAGGGGCATACGGTCACCAAAGAAATGTTAGGATGCCTTAGCGATAATCCTAATGTCTTCGATCATTTGTTTGAGGCAACAATATCCGAGGCAACCATTTCGAGGCAACTATGATCTTTTAGACAAGAGGATGACCTCTAAAACGACCTATACTCAATGACCGTGTACGAAGGCAACCAAGTGGGGTGTACCCTAGGAGTGCGCATGTGCGAGTGTGTTGATTTCAGTTATTTTTATCTTTGCACATGTTTAGGGTGATCTAACTGTTTTTTAAATTAGGCATTCATTCTTGTCATGCAAGCCCTATTATCAAACATCTAACAGTTGTATAATTTGCGGAATTAAAATGTGGAATTTAAACTAACTATTACAAGGCGTCGGGTATTTACATCGCCAAAAACAACCCTTTGAAATTTAAATGCGGAAAAATAAATAAATGTCTTATTCAAACTATTACAAGCCGGGAGCAGATACATCAATAATTGAATAAGGAAAAATAAATCGCGCGAGTGAATTGGATCGAATGCGGAATTAGGGTTTTGACCCTTTTAATTAAAGAAAATGTTTTTTTGTTTTTTATTTCTAAGAAAATAAATTAAATCCTAAAATTAAATACTAAATTAATTATTAAATTAATTAAACGAAAAAAATAATCAATGACATATTTTGGAGTTTTTGTTAATTTAGGAAAGAAAATAAAATGGTTAATTTAGTGTTAAAACCTATTAATTCTAATTTATTTTAAATATTTACAAAAATAAATTCAAGTTATCTAATTAATCAACCTAATTAAATTAATTAATATTTATTAAAGAAAAATAAAGTTTTTGAAATTTAATTGGACAAAAATATTTTTTTTTTATTTTTTTGATAAAAAAGAAATCATGTTATTGGTTAGTAAATTAATTAAACAAAATAAAGTAAACAAAATAATAAAAAAAGAGTGAGATTGGGCCTGATATTTGGGGTGTCAATAGAAATTTCGTTGGCCCAATAATGCTGATCCATTGGACTTTTTCTGATCCAGTGTATGCGCGTTGACTTGGCCTTTTGATGCTCCTTCAATATTGGCCACCAGATCTAGCCATCTGGCACGTTGATTGGTGAGGGAGTATGATGGAACTCATGTTTAGGCGCATATTGGATTGCCTGAAAATAAACAAGAGAATGCAAATTGCTGGAGGCAGGGATCAAACCCCTGACCTCCAGCCTCTGAACGCCTTAAGGCCAACGTGGCTACCACTGGAGCACTTGTGTTTATTTGTTAAGGAAATACCAAACAATGATAATATAAAGAAAAAGCAATATAGTGGACAAAAATAAAAAAAGGTGCGCTGGTTTGAATGGTCAAATGGGGAAGAGACAACTCATCATCCCCTTCCTTGAACCGTAGCTAAAAACCAAACGAGCTATACCCACAGATATATGTCCTTCACTACAAGCCAGGCATCTCTAAAATCTTGTACGGGCCATGTAAATGAATTCCAGTACCATGGTTGAGTTCGTCATCTTCTGCTGATCACAACCATGCCCATTATTAGGGCTAATTGTTCCTGAAATGAAAAACCCCAAAAACAAAAACGAAACCCTAACAATGGTGGATCTCGTTACAGGTCATATAAATGAAATCAAGTAATGCCAAAAGCTTGCAAATGATGTGTAGATTAAGATTATGCCATTAATTCAGATCAACCATGCTTAAATTGCAAGATGCGAATTCAAGAACTGAGAAATGTTACGAACGACTTACAGCGCGTTTGAGGGTTTGAAAATGCCTGGTTTTGCTTGCTTTCGCTTGTGGATATTGCCAGGAAGAGATTGAGACCAACATCAAGCCTTGAAACTGCCTCTAGACTTGATTTCGATCTCACACTTTTTTGGTGTTTTTGCAAATTTTGTTCTTGCTCTCCAACTGATCTCCAACCCTTATTTTGGTCTGCACACGACCCTTATGTATTGCACAATGTATTAGGGTTGCAAGTTTTGTTAAAATCCTCCTCCATTGATGATTTTGATATTTGATTTGATTCCCTTTAACTAACTTCCAAATTTGGCCTAAATCCAATCTCCTTGTGCACAATTACCTTGATACGAGGTTGACTGCATTGCTAGCTGTAATTAGAGCCTGAAACAACCAAAAAATCCTTTGTTATCAATGCTTTGGATTTTATTTGATTTTATTTGATTTAAATCAAATTAATTCAAATAAAAATCAAAATAATTAATAAAAATATGATATGGACACATGGCCAAGGCTATATCACGTGGGAAATAATGCCAACTCAAAACAAGTGAAAAAGAATGGGCCCATTTGGCAAAATTTGAAGTTTTGGGGATAGTTGACTTTTGGCAATTTTGCAAAAAAGTCCAACTTCAACAATGCATAACTTCCTCAATTTTGACTCTTTGGAGGTGTTCTTGGACTTTTTAGAAATCTTGAGATGTCCTTTAATCAACACTTTTCGTTGCATCTCATTTTAATATTCCATGGTCAAGTTACAAGCTTTGACAAAAAAGGTGTTTTTGTTGACTTTCAAAAATGACCTATAATGTCCAAATTGATAACTTCTTGTGAGTGCATATTTTGATCTTGGGAGATGAAGATGGATTGTAGGAAATTTCATCCTCTTCAAAATGAGATTTGGATGGGTCATTTCTCATAAAGTATGAGAAAGTTATGCTTGGTCAAAGTTGAGTTGACTTTTCCTACAAAATTCTAATTTAGCAACTTTTGAATCTTGATGAATTATGGGAAATCCTTGATGAATCATGATAAAACCTTGATTAAATGATGAAATATACTTAAAAATGAGAATGTTGACAAAAAATATTGAAGTTTTACTATATCTAGGTCACAGTTGACTTTTGCCCTAGCATAGTCGATTTTTTGGACCTTTGAGCATTTGACTGAGCCAACTTCCTCTGCAAGGCTTGAAACTTGACATGGATGATCTTGAGAACATATTAGGACATTGATAAGCACTTGGGGTCACTTGGACTCAAGGATCTTAATGCAATGTGAAACCCTAATTTGGGGTAGACTGCCTTAGGAGAGAGCTTGTCTGGCCAACCCTTGGACTACCTTGAGCAACTTGAGGATCTTTCTTGCAATATTTTGAGAAATATGGGAGGGAAAATTTTGAGGTACAACACATTCCTACAAGATTTACTTGAATGGTTTTCCTACGAGTAGAATCTATGTCCTACAAAATAGAACAAAGATAAATCCCAAAAATCCTTAAAATGGTTAGTGAGTATAAGTATGATGTCATGATGTTTATGATGTTATGTACAAGTAAATACATAAAAACAAAGAAAACAAGTACTTAGGTTTAGGCTTGCATGGAGTCTCATAGGTAAGTACCCTCTTGAAGTTTAGTTGGCTCAAACTTGTCCTAGTAATAGTAACTGGGTTCTAAGGAGCTCAATATCACTGATTTGTTTTCTCGGGCATTGTTTCAGTGCAAGCCTCTTTAATGAATACCGAAATATCCCAAAAAACCAAACCTCAATGAGTGTAGTATCAAGTATCTACCAACTTCAGACTGCACCAAAGTCGGTCATCTCACTATGTCCTAAAGGCCAAGTTGGTCAAGTAAAGGTTCTAAAAGTTCATTAGTGCTTCATGACATCACTCAGCGGCCCCGTATTCTCCTTGACTACTCAAGGGCTATCAGTACCCACAAATACGTCGCACTAACGTAGCTATTTCTTAGACCGTGTCGGTATACCCCGCACAGTTTCCACAATGTATTGCTACTTACCTATAAGGTATCCCAAATCTGGGTAGAGGATTCAAACCCAAACAAAGAACCAAAATGTAAAGCACACAAGTCAAACAAAGAAAGCAAGTAAATGTGATATAACCCTAAGGTAACCCCACTTTTAAAAATCTCCCCAGTAGAGTCGTCAATTTTGTGATACAGTGAGAGAACTGACTTGGGTGTTTTGCATTTTATTGCAAATGTTGCGGTTAGCAAGAGTCGCCACCGACTTTTCTTTTATCCAAAAGGAAAGGCAAAAAAGCACAGAAAAGACCTTTGAGATTATTTCTTGAGTTCGGGGGGTAGATTATGAAAAGGGAAGGTATTAACACCCTTTTCATCCATGGTTTTCCACGGGCTCTTAGTTACTTGCTAGATCAATTTCTTTTGTTTGAAATTGTGCTTTGTGTGTTTTTTGAAAGTATTTTGAAAAGACGCCATCGCTTAGGCAAACTTTGTAATGATTCTCGTTCGTAAGAATGTATAAAAAGTGTTGATCTTTTGAAAATGTTTTCAAGTTTAAAAGATGTTTTTGAAAGTGTTGGTGTTTGTTTTGGAAGTAGCAAGGATGTTTTGGTTTTTTAAAATTGAGCAAGTAACTAGGAGCATTCTACCTACTCAAAAGTCTTTCATGTTCATTTCCTTTTTACTTTGACATTGTTATCTTACCATTGATTTGGTAAGTAACCCTATCTTTAGATGTAAAAAGGACGGGATTGGGTTATCGTATAACCATGATTAGTAAAGTTGTAAGATATCTTAGAATTTTCTTTAGGGACTAAGATCATTTTGAAAGGCAACATTGATAGTGTCATCGAGGAACTATGATCTTGTATTTTTGATTGCTTTTGCTAAGATATCCCACATGCATAACATGGCCATTTTTATAAGGCAACAAGTGGAGTTAACCCTAGGGGTGAAAGTGTCCAAGTGTATTTGATTTACATGCATTGCTTATCTTGAATTAGGGTTCTCTAAACATTGATTTTATCTTTCCATACAAACCCTAATTTACTAGCATTGATATGAAAGCGATAAATTGCGGAAAGTAAAATTACTACGCTATTACATCATTATGGGGATGGGGTATACAAATTTACAAATTGGGGATTGCAAGAAAATTAAACCCTAATGTGATACGGTGGTAGAACCGACTGTTTTGAAAAATACTGGTTTGCATTTTGCGTTTTGTATTCGCAAAATGTCGCGGTAAGCAAGAGTCGCCACCGACTTTTATTTTATCCAACTGGAAAGGAAAACAGCACAGAAAAATTCCTTTTTCAAGATTTTGAGTACGGGGGGTAGATTATAGAAAGGGAAGGTATTAGCACCCTTCTTATCCATGGTTTTCCATGGGCTCTTAGGTACTTGCTCATCTTTTTAAAATTGCTTGTGTGTGTTTGTTTTGAAATTTTTTGTTTTACTTCATTTCAACCCTTGCTTCTGTCTTCAAGAGTGTTACGAAGTTGTTTTTGAAAACTTTGATTGAAAAGTGTTTGATGTGAAAAAGTTTGTTTGTTTTGAGCAAATACCTACTAGCATCTACCTACTCAAAAAAAGATTGTTTCTGTTCTTGTTTCCTTTAGACAATGCTATCCTACTATTGAGAAATAGGTAGCATCATCGTTGGAGTTGTAAGGGTCAATTCGTAAGGGACGTACGATCACTAAAGCAATGTTAGGACGTCTTAGTAATAACCATAAAGTCTTAAGATCATATTCGAGGCAACATTTATGAGGCAACCTTTCCGAGGCAACCTTTCCGAGGCAACATTTCCGAACGGTACATTTGATCTTTGTTTAGACAGAAGGGAAACCACTAAAACACCCTATACTTAATGGCCGTTTACCGAAGGCAACCGAAGTGAGAGTATACCCTAAGAGTGCGCATGTGCTAATGATTTGATTTCAATTATTATCTTTGCACATTAGGGTTTTCTAGCCATTTTAAATTATCATGCAATCTTGTCATGCAATCCTATTAACATACATCTAAACAGTTAATATTTGTGAGAATTAAAATGCGAGAAATAAAACCTACGCTATTACAAGGCTTCGGGGTAGGGATTAATTACATAGCCAAAAAACCCGTAAAATGATAAATAAAAGAAAATCCTAATTAAACTATTATATATCGTGAGCAGTTACATTAATATTGCAAAAATAATAAACCCGCGCGATGAATCAAGAACGAGAGATTTAGGATTTTGACCCTAACTACCTAATTGCAATTTGAAAGAAAAATCATTTTTTGTGGTTTTGATTATTTTGAGAAAAATAGAGTTTAATTGAATACATACAAAAAACCTAATTACTAATTAATTTAAATTAAGAAAAATAATCTATTTTTGTATTTTTTTACTTTGTGAAAAGAAATAAAAATTAAATCAAAAGCAAACCCAAATTTTTTTTTCTAACTGATTTTAAATATATAAAAAAAAGTTAGAATTAACCTAAATTAAATTTAAACTAATATTAAATTAAATTTGATAAAATAAAACCTAATTCTAAATTTGTGAAAATTGATTTTATGATTTTTTTTGTAAAAAAGGAAATTAATTTTGGTTAGAAAATAATTTAAACAAATTAATTTAAATAAAAGAAAGAAATAAAAAGAAAGAGAATGAGCCTGGTTGTTGTTAACAAGAAGGGGGGTGATGTTTGCACTTTTGGGCCCAATAACTTCTGGCCTTTGTTGACTTTGCCAGATCCCATGTGCTTGCTTTACTGGACGTATGGTGGACCCTCAGGGATAAGGCGTTGGATCTGGACTGTTGGTGGTTTGGATGACCAGATTTGGAGAGTGCATGATGGACTCATGGGGTACCAGCACACCTGAATATGTGAGAAAAAATAACATGAAGCGAAGTTGGGACCTGGGGATCGAACCCAGGTCCTTGAGCCTTAT
The DNA here is from genome assembly GCA_948472305.1 of Vicia faba. Classification (NCBI taxonomy): domain Eukaryota; kingdom Viridiplantae; phylum Streptophyta; class Magnoliopsida; order Fabales; family Fabaceae; genus Vicia; species Vicia faba. Next base: position 926,359,489 of record OX451741.1, on the reverse strand, counting down.
CACTCTACACGCTTGCCAACTGAGCTGGCATGTTTAGTTATACAAGTAATATCAAACAAACATTATATGGTAAAAACACAATATTAATTCTTAAACGCGCGAAACTTGAATGGGAAAGTCAGGGAATGCCACGTTACTTTCTTCTTCCTCCCACCGTCGTATTAGCCCTGTAAACTTTTACCTACGATCATCTGAGTGTAGGTACAACCCCTTGCTTCTCCAAAATTTTGTGCAAGCATGATAAATCACAACCAATGGTACCAATCAACTCGTTGCAACCTCACGAGCATCATGGTACCATTATTAATGGCCAATTTTTCTTGTATGTAAAACCCCTAAAAACGAAGCAAGAACCCTAGCCATGGCAGCTTCATGTTCAGTCAGCAAAAATACAATTAATCATAACCATTAGCTTACAAACAACTCAAGGATTAACAATATACTAATAAATCATGTTAAAGATGCCAGAATGATTATATTCGATTTCAAGAAAATATGGAAACCGTGTGAAACTTACAGCGTGATTCTGAGTGTGAGGAAGCTTGTTAATGGTTGAATCTTGATCCTTGGATGTCTAGCAAACGATTGGTGTGACTGGAATGGCTTGAGAGGGTCTGAAACCTAAATATCAGTTTACACTTTTTCTTGAATTTTTTGCAACTTGCTCTCTCTCTTGCACGCATCCAACCTCTTTCTTTTTGGTCTACAATTATCCCTTATGTATCCAAGAATGAATTAGGGTTGCAACTTTGTATCAAATCTTTTCCAATTATGATCATTGATTCATGATTTGATCCCTGTGCAAATCTTTCCAAATCAAGCAAATTCAATCTTTTTCTATCCATTTTGAACCTTGCACGATTTGATCTTGTTTCCAATTGTGTATTGGTCCTAAACATGCACAAAATCTCAAGATTTGATTAGCTTTTGATATATTTACTATTTTATTTTTATTTGATTTGATTTAAATGAAATAAAATCAAAATAAATGACAAAAATAAAATAATGACAAATGGAAGGGCTCATGGGTCGTGGGTCACATTACAAACTCAGTGCAAGCATAAAAAGTTGGGCCCATTTAGCAAAAAATTCAATTTTGGACATATTTGACTTTTGGCAATTTTGTTTGGTCAAAGTTATAAGAAAGTTATGTTTGGTCAAAGTTGAGTTAACTTTACCTACAAAACCCTAATTTAGCAACTTTTGGGTTTTGATTAATTGTGAGCAATCCTTGAGGAATCATGATCAATGTTGTACCCCAATTTTTCCCCTAATATTCCTATATCATATCATATCAACTCGATCATAACAAGATCACATTAGGGTTGGTTCTTCCTCTTTTTCTATCTTCTATCTTTAAGTTTTCTCTTGAGGAATCTCCAAGCACCTTAGTTGTGTATTTTGTATATGTGTTATTGACTAACTTCTAATCAAAATAAAAAAAATGTTTGTCTTTGTCTTTGTATATTTTTGTTTTGTAGGTACCAAGTCGAAGCATCTGACAAATAAGGATTTCTAGTATTATTTTCCTAAAATCTCTATTTACAAAGGAAAAATTAACAAAAATTCATTTTTGTCACTGATGCAATCGATTGCTCTTAGAGTGCAATCGATTGCACATAGTGCATTTTGTGCCATTTTTGAAAAAATACACTATGCAAATCGATTTGCACTATAGTGCAATCGATTGCACAGCGTGAAAATTTGAAAAAAAATTAGCATTTTAAGCTTGTCAAATCTTAGCTCCAATTTTTCTTCATTTTTGAAAGATATACCATTAATTCAAATTTTAGTGCCAATCTTTCATTTTTAAGAAGAATTATCATTAATTCAAATTTTGGCTCTAATTTTTGAAAGAATTATCATTAATTCAAATTTTGGCTCTAATTTTTGAAAGAATTATTATTAATTCAAATTTTGGCTCCAAGAATCAATTACCAAATTACATCTAATCCCAATCCTAAACTCTATAAATAGAGCCATCATTTCATTCAAATTTCAAGATTTTGATAGCCAAATCCACCTTGCTAAAAAATCTCTCAATTCTCTCCATCTACCAAATTCACTCAAAGCTCCATTTTCAAAAAGTTAGTAAGCTTTACATTGAAGCTTACTAATCTTTGAGCTAAACCTTCATCCGAAAACTTTTTCTTCATCAATTCTCTACATCCAAGCTTGGCAATTGATTCTTGTGGTTTAATTGAAGTAAATTTTTGAAGTTGTTTTGATAATTCTCTAGACCTACCTTTGGTAAGTTGGATAATTCATCATTCATAACGTGATCTCTTGTTGATCTTTGGGTTTGATTGATTGAGCATTATTTTGTGATTCCAATGGTGTTATTTTCTCATAATTTGATGGAATTTTAGTGCTCAATTGGATCCATGATCATAAGGTATTTGATGGAAAGTTTGAACAAGAATTTGGCCTTTTAAAATGTTGTTTTGCTGTCTGTAACAGCGTGCAATCGATTGCAGTAACAGCGCAATCGATTGCACAGAGGCAATTTCGTGCAGATTTTTGAAAATTGTACTGTGAAAATCGATTTACACAGTAGTGCAATCGATTTACACAGGGACAAAATGCATTTTTTTGCCTTGTTTTGGGGTAGCTTTGATCCAAAATGCTTTTTCTACTCACTCCTTTTGATTGTTGGTTTGGATTGCAATTTTAAATGTCCAATTTCTATTTAAACTCAATGGACTTTGTGATGTAGATGAAGTTGGATAAATGTTCATCAATTCAAATCTACCTAATAGTGAATTATTTAATTCATTTTTGGTGCTTTGGATTAATGATATGTTTAGTGCTTTAATCCATCTAGAGGAGTGGTTGAATTTAAAGATGAAAGAATTTTGAGGTGGTAATCCAAATTAGCTTATCATTCCCCTCCCTCTTCATCTTATCCCTTTATTTTTTAATTGTGCTATATGTTAAGGGATGGTGATCTCTATATCATTTATCCAAACATGAAGTACATATATTGCTATTAACCGACCTCAAAATAGGTGCGACTTCTATATAAGTCCACTTACGATTGCTTAACATAGCGCTAAATTTTATCCCGATTCGAATAAATGATCATTCGTGGCCCAAAATTATCATTGCAAGCCCAAGTATGTTAATTTGATCTCTTTGATCCAATAACCTTGATATTCATTGTGTGGAGGCTTTGGTTCTACCAATCCTCTAATGGATCTACAATACCTTTGGTGAACGCGGATCACTTAAACATCGTTGATCATTAAATATTACTTTTGAGGATTCCAAAATGGATGATATACTTGACAAAAAGTAAATGCAACTTGTTGTATTGAGGCTTTGGTTCTACCAATCCTCTAATGAGTTCCAAATGCATGTTTCAAGATGGTCATCCAACTAACAACTAATTTCTAACAATTGACTTTACTTTAGGCTTTTATTTTTATGCTTTATGTACCATTTACTTTTAGCATTTTTACATTTCATGCTATTTTCATCTTTGCTCACTTGAGCATTTACTTTTATGTCATTTTTATTTTGCTCACTTGAGCTTTTCTTTTCCTTTTAAAGACACATAATAATCAACATGAACCATAAAAAACTTTAATGATACTTGGACTATTTGGTTACTATCCTTGGCATTATGGAGTATTGGACTTCTTGGACTTAGGATTAGAGACCTTGGCTTATGTTGGAGACCTTGTGACCTTAATTGATATTTTGTCTGGAGTTCTTGGGGTTTACCTCAAGACATTGGTTTGTTTGTTTATTTTGTGTGCATGTTATTGTGATTACATACTTTGTTTGTAATATGGAATTCACCCGTATACAACCGTTACTCTGCCCAATTTTTGTGAAGACTTAATACGCTTGAAGAGGTCTAGTATCTTTGCTTGCTTGGTTCTAACCCGAAGAATGGGAATTCTATATTGACTCATAATGTCAAACTTTGGCTTCTTGTTGGTTAGATGGTTCTTATCCCTAACTTTTACCTTATTCTTTAGGATAGTCTCTTCTTCTCCTCTTATCTTCTTTAATTTCAAAAATCTTCTCCATCCTTTTGAAAACTCTTCTTGTTTTGAAACTTGAACCATTTTCATAATAAACTTGGACTTATGTCCATGCATTTTCAAAATATTTTCATGAATAAATTTCAATCAATTTAATAATACCTTGACATTTTTGTGAGAAGACTAAAAGTCAATCAATCTCATTTCAAACCATTTTTGCCACTTTGGCTTTTTATTTTAAAATCTTTCTCAAAAGATTAGACTTTTGTCAATCCTTGTAGTGATGCAAACAACTATACTTCTACAATATGTAGTGAAGTGAGATATTTTCCACTTGGGTGTTGAGTGAGGCATTGTTGACTTTAAGATCTAAGCCATATCCTCCACTTTGAGATGATGCAAATTCTCCTTTCTCATGATTGTGGGTAGTAAGTATGTTTTCCACACGGACAATGACGATGATGTCTTATCTCTTAAAATCAACCAACACACTTGTGTTTCAAATTTTTAAAAGATGAACTACGTGTACCCTGATCCCCTATTGCACGAAAGGTGGTACGTAGGCACTAAAGGTTCACAACTGCGGCGGGTGCAAAAATCATAAAAATATATTTCTTCCCTCACCTCCACCATCCATTTTATATACAACACATTTTTAAATCCAAAATATACAGATTTTACAAAGAGGTTCCTGCGGAGTACCGTAGATGTTTAGGGTGCTAATACCTTGCCTTTGCATAACCAACCCCCTTAACTTGAATCTTTCCCCCTCTTTTTGGGTTATTCGTTCTTTTCCCATTCCTTTGGAAACAATAAAGCGCGGTGGCGATTTTTATTTTTGATTTGTATAAATTCTAGTCAATACAATGGCTTAGTCTTGAATATTTCTACCGCTACAGAAAAAATGGCGACTTCACTGGGGAAAGATTGACCTCTTGCTGGTCCATCCCTAAGTGGGTCAAACCTATCTTTGTTTATATCTGTATATGTGCTATTGTTGTTTATGTGTTATATTTTGTATATATGTTTGTTTGGATTTTCCTGGTTTTCAGGGTGCTTGGTGATTACTTATAAGTCCTATACCCGGACTTGGGAAAACTTTAAGATAGGACGGGCGGTATAGTCATGTTAACTTTGAAGGAGTAATCCCAAAAAAGGAGGCATGAGATCCCCCACTCAGTGGAGGCCCCTTTGACTGTAGTGTCGTTTACCGAGTAATCAAGAAGACGTACTGCTTTCGACCTGGGAGCCTGCTGAAACTGAGGACCGTAGAATACCAAACCCATCTTGGCATTTTAGGTGTAGTGCGGAAGCTATGACGGAGTAATCCGGAAATAGTTTTCACGCGATACTACGCTCGGACGAGTCTTTCTTGAGAATATTACTAATTACCGAGTTAATCGGGAAGTTGGTAATATCCGAAGGAAGGATGTAGACTCTGGGAACCTCTAGAACCTTGTTCGGCAGGTGATAACTTTTTAGACCAACACCTTATGGGTAGTACGTACGACTTCATGCTCGTGACGTTGAACCTATGAACCCTATATGTGTGATCTTGTGTGTGATTGTTGCATCGTGCATCCATGCACTCATAAGCATCTTTTGAAGAATACCATATTTCAAGGGATTTAAAGGTTAACTATTTGTGAATATCTCAGGTACCTTTTACCATGGATTCTGAAAAGAGAAATACCGGGAAATACGGTTTCAAGGATCCCAAGATAGATGAGTTGATCAGTCTAATTCCAGAGATCGAGTGTTCTGCAGACTTTCGGAAGAAGTATGGATCCATTATTCCTCTCATGAAGCTGAAGATGAAGGAGGGTATTCTCTCGACCTTGGTCCAGTTCTATGATCTAGTGTATCACTTCTTTACTTTCATAAGAAGAGTAGGAAGGATTTGGTACCTAGGGGTGTTGTTTCTTTGGAGCCATATCTTCAGTGGGTCCGATCGAGAGCCATTCAGTTGAAGATGTCGTATACTCGGGAGACACCCATGTCTGATCTGTTTGTGAAGACCACTCCTCCCTTATTAGATGATCTAGAAGAACTGCAACTCACTTTGGTTAGGATGTAACAGGAAAGGGATGCTTGGAAGAACAAGTTCCAGACTTTAGAGAGTTCCTACAGGGTAGACTTGAAGGAGAAAGATAATTTGATCGAGATCCTTGAGAGTCAAGCAGTAGAGTCTATGGGGAGGCAAGGGGATTTATTTTCTCCTAAGCCTCAAACAAGTGCTGATTACTCACTTCCTGCTTCAAATGATTGGAAGGAAGTTGCCATCAGACATGTGGAAGAAAACCAGAGGTTGAGGGCTCAGATCGCCAGGCTCACAGGGAAACGCCAGCGTACAGATTGACCTTCATCAGTTCCTTTTCTCAGGATTTTAGATTGTATTTTCATCTTGTACTTGGGATCATTGAAACTTGTAATCCATTTTGAAGTTATTATAATATAAAAAAATCAGTATTTCAAAAGCTTTATTACTTTGATGTTTACAATATGTCTATAAATCTTAAATCCCTTGAAATGATAGATGATGAAGTAAAAATAATCATATGCATTGCATATCATGCATCATATTGCACATATTTCTTGCATTCATCACACATATCCAGGTGCCTTACCCAGCTTTTTTACTTCATTCAGCAAGCTGACTCATCACTACAACACTCGGGCTAACTTCAAAAAGAAGATGGATAACTTGGAACAAGAGAATCGCGAGCTACGCGAAGAAGTTTCTGATTTGAAGGCTGGCTTGGACAATTTGACTTCTCTGATGGAAGCTCTGGTGGCTGCTCAGAATCAGCCACCGAGTTTTCAACCTCAACCAACGAGGGCAAATGCTGAAGTTCCAACTATTCCTGTATCCGCTACTCCGACTGTTGTTCAAAATTGTATGCCTTAGGGTTATCCGCGGGGAATTCCAAAGAATTTTTCACTTGGAGGTTTCAATTTGGGCACCCAAGATTCTCCAGTAGTTCAAAATGTTGTTACTCCAGCACCTCCTGTGGTGCATACTGTTCCTGTTGCACCTCCTTCGGTAAATATGGTTCCAATTGTTAATGAAGATGCGTGTCGTCCTTTCCCTCCGCCGAGTGAAGACTTGGGTCTTTTTGACAGAATGGATGATTTCGAAGAGCAGTTTGATAAAATTCAAAGAGAGATGAAGGCTCTTAGGGGAAAAGAGTTATTTGGGCAGAATGTGAATGAGCTGTGTTTGGTCCTGAATGTCAAAGTGTCTGCTAAGTTCAAGGTCCCTGAGTTTGAGAAGTACAAGGACAACACTTGCCCTCGTGCTCACTTGGTGATGTACGTGAGGAGAATGTCTACCCACACCGATGATCAGCGTCTACTGATTCACTTTTTCCAGGATAGTCTGACCGGCGCAGCGTTGAAATGGTACATGATTTTAGACAGCGCCAACATCCATACTTTTAATGATTTGGGAGAAGCATTCATTAAACAATACAAGTACAATGTGGACATGGCGCCTGACCGTGACCAGCTTAGGTCCATGGTTCAGAAAGATAAAGAATCGTTCAAAGAGTATGCGCAGAGATGGCGCGGAGTAGCCGCTCAAGTGATTCCTCTCATGGAAGAAAAGGAGATGACAAAGATCTTCCTGAAAATTCTCAGTTCCTTCTACTATGAGAAGATGGTTGCAAGTGCTCCCACTGATTTCACCGAAATGGTAAGCATGGGAGTCTGTTTAGAGGAAGTTGTCTGTGAAGGTCATTTATCTGAATACGGGGACTCATCAAATGGTGCTAAGAAGTATGGTGATAATTGTTCCAAAAATAAAGAGCAAGACTCCTACACTATACTTCATGGTAGGCAAGGAGGATCTCATAATAGGAATCAACAAGTTGCTTATGTGACTCCAGTCGTCAATGTGACTCCGACTGCTGTTGCATATTAGAGGGCACCTCAACAAGGAAATCAAAGGCAAGCTCATCAGAGGAAAATGAGCTTTGATCCAATTCCAATGACATACACAGAGTTATATCCTTCTTTGTTGAAGAAGAATCTGGTTCAAACCTGAGCTTGACCAATTGTTCCTGAAAAACTACCAAGAGGATATAAGGCTGACGCTTCTTGTGCCTTTCATCAGGATGCTCCTGGGAACGATTTGGAAGATTGCTTTGCTTTGAAGGTTGAAGTTCAGAGGTTGGTCTGAAGTGGTATCTTGTCATTTAAGGATATTTGTCTTGAGGTTCAAGTCAAATCTTTGCCGAAGAATAAATGTGATTGAAGAATGCCCTAGAGTTTAAGGATGATTAGCCTTCTCAGTTTATTAGCATTTTTACTGCTTTCTCATTTGTATTTTTTCTTGTTTATCATTGCAGTGTTTGCATGTAAGAACTTGTTTGCATTTGAATGTTTAATCTTAATACAATAAGTACGTTTGTCTTGAAGAAATTCATTCGTTTCACTCGTATTTGTTTTTAATTTTAAATTGCTTTATGATACCAACTTGTTACCCATTCTCTTGCCTAGGAAGAGATTGGGAGGAGGATGATGATATTAAAACACAAATTTTCTGGTTGTATGCTTTTAGATAAAACCATGTTGACGATGTATAGGCATTGTTTCAAATCCTCAAACACCGGAGATATAAGGGAGTGAAACCTTTGTTAACCCCTTTGAGCCTTGAAGTAGGAGTTTCTTTTTCTATTAAAAAAAACCCTCATTTTTAACCCGGGGTAGGGTAGTGTTCAGTTAATATGATTGAGTATTCAAATCTCATCAAGAGTGCGCATCTAAGGATACAATAATGCTTATCCTTCAAGAGGTTGAGGGAATTCAAAACCACATTGTTTGATCTCCACATATCAGTAGTGTGCATCAAAATAAGATGTTATCCCAATGGGTATCTCTCACATATCAGGAGATCAATAGATAATGATACAATGATGGTTATCCTTCATCTACTCAGAAATAGGGCAGTCTCAATTCTTCCAACTAGTCACAAATGACTCGAAGTCACGCGAGATGTTCAAAAAGAAAAAGAAAAAAGATGACATGAATAAAAAAAATTATGATGAAAAAGAAAGAGACAAAAAGCCCCGCTAAGTCAAAACTTGAAAAAACAAGTCGCTTAGGCAAAAGTCAGGGCATCCCATTGCACTTCAGAGTCAAAGTCAAAAGGAATATGTCCAGAGAGCAAGGAAGAAATGGAAAGCCTGAAATGCGATAAAGGATTACAGTGCAAAATCCTCAGCAAAGAACAGAGTCGTGTGACAAGAAACCCAAAAGAAGTAGGAAATAGTGACTTGCATATCCAAAGAAAACATTGTTTGATTCCTCAACCATCTTGAAATTTCTTTTGAGAGATGAATGTCCGTGTCAAGTTAACTGAACTTAGGACCGAAGAGCATCATGAAGGGGGTGGGCACCAAATATTTTTGAGCCTTAAATATTTTTTTCTAAAACCGTGAACCAGGCCATATTACAACCCTCAAAAGTCCTAATTGAAACAGGTTTTATTTCGAAAGCATACTCCAATGAGATAGTGTTTCCCGACTCCCATTAATTTTGCTAAATTATTGTTATTGGTATCATATTTATTTTGTTATCTTTTGTACAAAAAAATCCATGTCGCATCCTAGCTAGTGATTCGTTCACAAGGTTTTGCGACATCTTTTCAAATAAAAGCTTCAAGACTTACATAATTGTTGCATTAGAATTTTCATTCTTAGAATAAACATTTCCTGCTTGTAAAACAACTGCTTGATATCATCAAAGTTTACATTTGAGTATCAGCAAAAGGCATGTTGCTGAGAAGAGTTGTGGAGCAAAGAGGATGCAACATTCAGCCAATCTAGGGCAGTTACGTCAAGATTCAACAAATCTCTAGAAGTCATTTGATCATAAAGGTTATCTTAAAAGCATGCAGCCAAAGGCAAGTTATGAAAGTTACCTTGATCAGCACGGTAAGCTTGGGACACCAGATTGGTTCCCAAGGGCATATCCAGATTTCGTCAAGATAGTTACTATGTCTACCCCAAGCCGAGAATCTTCCTCAAGCAGGATTATTTCTTGTGATCTGTTTTGTAGATGTGTGTCTGGCTTCCTCTAACAATTAATGATCAATTAAAGGGTTTCCTACAGGTTGTGTTATGGTGTTGGGTTTATAATCCCATTTTTTTCCAGTCTTGCTGCAGACTTCTCCAACTGAGTGTGATTCTTTACCCAGCCAGGTGGTGATCAAACAGAGATTAAAAAGATCTATGAAGCTTTTGCTCATTTGATGGAGTTCTTTCTCCCTTTGTGTATTTAGAATTGATATGGAATCTCTTGTAGAGCATTGCTTCCTCCAGTTACGACATTATTGTTGTTATGCGCTTCCCAAGTACCTACACAAGGGCAATATCTTTTCTAAGAAGTGTTGAAATGATTATCAACCTTTGGGTTTTCTATCACCAAGTGTTGAGTTTGATTTAAAATACCCATAATTTTGACCTCTTTCTATAATGTGAACTTCTAGATTCCCCAGGAAGGTTCTCTCAGGTCATTTTCGCTGGTATGCACGTGATTTTTGTATATTGAAGACGATACCAATTGGTGTAAGGTGTGGTATTGGGTTTTTGATCCCATTGTCCCCAGTCAAGTCTTGGTTCATTTTTTATTTTGGGTTTGCATGGTCAGAAGCCTCCGTCCCAGATTCCCCAGCAAAGTTTTCCCTCATATGATGAAAGGTTTTATTCCCTTGGTGTGCTAAGATATCACTCTTTTTGCAGTATTGGAATTAGTGTTGACTTCTTGATTTCCCGGGAAGGTTATCCCATGGCATCTTTTGTCGGAATAGGTTTTCATGATGTAAAGTTTCAATCCGCATCTTTCCCCAGGGGGGTAGGCTTGAATTCCCCAGTGAGGTTTGATTATATCAGCGTCGGTCTGCTTTATTTGAGGTTGGTCTTGCAATCTCCAGTAGGCATGTTACTTTTGAAAAACGGGTTTCTTCGATGAAACCGGAAGAAAGATGTTCTATCCCGGTATCTGTTTGATTTGGCTACATCCGGATTATGTTTCTCCTCAGTGAAGTTAGGATAGGCAATAGGTTTGGTTTCCGCAGTTGCTTTTACCTTTCTTGGATTGATCTTTCTGGTTGAAGTTTAGCCCAATGTTGTTGGTACCTGAGGCGGTTTTGTTTGTTTGTACTGATTATGTATCCTTTTACTAGCATATGCATAATATCACTCATACATTCATACATGCATCATGCATTGCTACAAATCATTTTTTCATTGACATTGTGTTCTAACCTTCCTGCAGCGCTCCTTGCTTAGGTGGATTTGGTTTTCCCTCTTGAGTTTATTTCTCAAAGGATGTATCTTTGTTGGTTGTCTTGCTCTAGTTTATTTCTGAATTGGATTTGTGGTTGCATGACAATATTATTTACTTTGGATTTCTGAGAACTTTGAGTTTTGGTTTGTGCATTTATTTTGCACGAGAAGACTTTATCTCCTCAGCAGGAATATCATGGCATTTCCCCAGGAAGTCATATCTGTTTCCATAGGAAGTCATATCTCTTTCCCCAGCAAGTCATATCTCTTTCCCCAGGAAGCCATATTTCTATCCCTAGAAAGTCATTTCTCTTTGCAATTCCCCTTGACAATGAGTGGAAGTCTCTTTATTTGAGATAAGCTTACATATTACCCTTTCTAGGCAGAGTGCCTTGGTTAAAGAAGAAGTTGAGACCCATTCTAGGCAAAACACCCGAATTTTGGGGAAAACTTGATATATTTTCTCTTTCTACCTTCAGTGAACGTTGGTAGTACATCGGCAGTGACGTCGGTGTTTGTTATCTTTTTTCTATCATCAGTGAATGTTGATAGTTCATCGTCAGTGAACGGCGGTGATATGATATTTTCTCTTTCTACCTTCAGTGAACGTTGGTAGTACATTGGCAGTGAACGTCGGTGTTTGTTATCTTTTTGCTATCTTCAGTGAACGTTGATAGTTCATCATCAGTGAACAGCGGTAATATGATATTTTCTCTCTACCTTCAGTGAACGTTGGTAGTACATCAGCAGTGAACGTCGGTGTTTGTTATCTTTTTTCTATCTTCAGTGAATGTTGATAGTTCATCGTCAGTGAACGGCGGTAATATTATATTTTCTATTTCTACCTTCAGTGAATGTTGGTAGCACATCGGCAGTGAACGTCGGTGTTTGTTATCTTTTTGCTATCTTTAGTGAACTTGATAGTTCATCGTCAGTGAACGACGGTGGTATGATATTTTCTCTCTACCTTCAGTGAATGTTGGTAGTACATCGACAGTGAACGTCGGTGTTTGTTATCTTTTTACTATCTTCAGTGAACGTTGATAGTTCATCGTCAGTGAACAACGATGGTATGATATTTTCTCTTTCTACCTTCAGTGAATGTTGGTAGTACATCGACAGTGAACGTTGGTGTTTATTATGTTTTTGCTATCTTCAGTGAACGTTGATAGTTCATCATCAGTGAACGGTGATGATATGATATTTTCTCTTTCTACCTTCAGTGAACGTTGGTAGTACATCGACAGTGAACATCAGTGTTTATTATCCTTTTTCTATCTTCAGTGAACGTTGATAGTTCATCGTCAGTGAACGGCGGTGGTATGATATTTTTTCTCTACCTTCAGTGAATGTTGGTAGTACATCGGCAGTGAACGTCGGTGTTTGTTATCTTTTATCTATCTTCAGTGAATGTTGATAGTTCATCATCAGTGAACGGCGGTGGTATGATATTTTCTCTCTACCTTAAGTGAATGTTGGTAGTACATCGGCAGTAAACGTTGGTGTTTGTTATATTTTTGCTATCTTCAGTGAACTTTGATAGTTCATCGTCAATGAACAGCGGTGGTATGATATTTTCTCTCTACCTTCAGTGAATGTTGGTAGTACATCGGCAATGAACGTCGGTGTTTGTTATCTTTTTGCTATCTTCAGTGAACGTTGATAGTTCATCGTCAGTGAACGGTGATGGTATGATATATTTTCTCTCTACCTTCAGTGAATGTTGGTAGTACATCGGCAGTGAACGTCGGTGTTTGTTATCTTTTTGCTATCTTCAGTGAACGTTGATATACATCGGTAGTGAACATTGATACTTGTTATCTTCCTCTCTGATTAAATTCTTTTAGGTCCACCAGTGATTTATTTTCCGGTGGGGTTGCTCCTTTGTTTCTCCATTTTTGTTGCATCCCCAATATTACTTTGTGTCTCTTTGGTTCTGTTCATATGCATTCATATACATAAGCATTTGCATGGCATCTTAGGGCCAAAAATAGGGCTTATTTCATATTTAAGTATCTTCAATCGCGTCGACACGAAGATTTTTAACCTTCGTATCTCCGGGTAGAAGACACTTAAATAAGGGCAGTTGTTGTACCCCAATTTTTTCCCCTAAGATTCCTCTATCATATCATATCAACTCGATCATAACAAGATCACATTAGGGTTGGTTCTTCCTCTTTTTCTATCTCCTATCTTTAAGTTTGATCTTGAGGAATCTCCAAGCACCTTAGTTGTGTATTTTGTATATGTGTTGTTGACTAACTTTTAATCAAAATAAAAAAAAATGTTTGTCTTTGTCTTTGTATATTTTTGTTTTGTAGGTACCAAGTCGAAGCATCTGACAAATAAGGATTTCTGGTATTATTTTCCTAAAATCTCTATTTGCAAAGGAAAAATTAACAAAAATTCATTTTTGTCACTGATGCAATCGATTGATCTTAGAGTGCAATCGATTGCATATAGTGCATTTTGCGCCATTTTTGAAAAAATACACTGTGCAAATCGATTTGCATTATAGTGCAATCGATTGCACAGCGTGAAAATTTGAAAAAAAATCAGCATTTTAAGCTTGTCAAATTTTGGCTCCAATTTTTCTTCATTTTTGAAAGATATACCATTAATTCAAATTTTAGTGCCAATCTTTCATTTTTAAGAAGAATTATCATTAATTCAAATTTTGGCTCTAATTTTTGAAGGAATTATCATTAATTCAAATTTTGGCTCCAAGAATCAATTACCAAATTACCACTAATCCCAATCCTAAACTCTATAAATAGAGCCCTCATTTCATTCAAATTTCAAGCTTTTGATAGCCAAATCCACCTTGCTAAAAAATCTCTCAATTCTCTCCATCTACCAAATTCACTCAAAGCTCCATTTTCAAAAAGTTAGTAAGCTTTGCATTGAAGCTTACTAATCTTTGAGCTAAACCTTCATCCAAACACTTTTTCTTCATCAATTCTTTATATCCAAGCTTGGCAATTGATTCTTGTGGTTGAATTGAAGTAAATTCTTGAAGTTGTTTTGATAATTCTCTAGATCTACCTTTGGTAAGTTGGATAATTCATCTTTCACAATGTGATCTCTTGTTGATCTTTGGGTTTGATTGATTAAGCATTATTTTGTGATTCCAATGGTGTTATTTTCTCATAATTTGATGGAATTTTCGTGCTCAATTGGATCCATGATCATAAGGTATTTGATTGAAAGGTTGAACAAGAATTTTGCCTTTTAAAATGCTGTTTTGTTGTCTGTAACAGCGTGCAATTGATTGCAGTAAGAGTGCAATCGATTGCACAGAAGCGATTTCGTGCAGATTTTTGAAAATTGTACTGTGTAAATCGATTTACACAGTAGTGCAATCGATTTACACAGGGACATAATGCATTTTTTTGCCTTGTTTTGGGGCAGCTATGCTCCAAAATGCTTTTTCTACTCACTCCTTTTGATTGTTGGTTTGGATTGCAATTTTAAATGTCCAATTTCTCTTTAAACTCAATGGGCTTTGTGATGTAGATGAAGTTGGATAAATGTTCATCAATTCAAATCTACCTAAGAGTGAATTATTTAATTCATTTTTGGTGCTTTGGATTAATGATATGTTTAGTGCTTTAATCTATCTAGGGGAGTGGTTGAATTTAAAGATGAAAGAATTTTGAGGTGGTAATCCAAATTAGCTTATCATTCCCCTCCCTCTTCATCTTATCCCTTTCTTTTTTAATTGTGCTACATGTTAAGGGATTTTTATCTCTATATCATTTATCCAAACATGAAGTGCATAGATTTCTATTAACCGACCTCAAAATAGGTGCGACTTTTACATAAGTCCACTTACGATTGCATAACATAGCGTTAAATTTTGTCCCGATTCGAATAAATGATCATTCATGGCCCAAACTTATGATTGCAAGCCCAAGTATGTTAATTTGATCTCTTTGATCCAATAACCTTGAGATTCATTGTGTGGAGGCTTTGGTTCTACCAATCCTCTAATGCATCTACAATACCTTTGGTCAACGCGGATCACGTAAACATCGTTGATCATTAAATGTTACTTTTGAGGATTCCAAAATGGATGTTATACTTGACAAAAAGCAAATGCAACTTGTTGTGTGGAGGCTTTGGTTCTACCAATCCTCTAATGAGTTCCAAATGCAAGTTTCAAGATGGTCATCCAACTAACAACTAATTTCTAACAATTGACTTTACTTTATGCTTTTATTTTTATGCTTTATGTACCATTTACTTCTAGAATTTTTACATTTCATGCTATTTTCATCTTTGCTCACTTGAGCATTTACTTTTATGCCATTTTTATTTTGCTCACTTGAGCTTTTCTTTTCCTTTTAAAGACACCTAATAATCAACATAAACCATAAAAAACTTTAGTGATACTTGGACTATTTGGTTACTATCCTTGGCATTATGGAGTATTGGACTTCTTGGACTTAGGATTAGAGACCTTGGCTTATGTTGGAGACCTTGTGACCTTAATTGATATTTTGTCTAGAGTTCTTGGGGTTTACCTCAAGACATTGGGTTGTTTATTTGTTTTGTGTGCAGGTTATTGTGATTACATACTTTGTTTGTAATCTGGAATTCACCCGTATACAACCATTACTCTGCCTAATTTTTGCAAAGACTTAATACGTTTGAAGAGGTCTAGTATCTTTGCTTGCTTGGTTCCAATCCGAAGAATGGGAATTCTATATTGACTCATAATGTCAAACTTTGGCTTCTTGTTGGTTAGATGGTTCTTATCCCTAGCTTTTACCTTATGCTTTAGGATAGTCTCTTCTTCTCCTCCCATCTTCTTTAATTTCAAAAATCTTCTCCCTCCTTTTGAAAACTCTTCTTATTTTGAAACTTGAACCATTTTCATAATAAACATGGACTTATGTCCATGCATTTTCAAGACATTTTCATGAATAAATTTCAATCAATTTAATAATACCTTGACATTTTTGTGAGAAGACTAAAAGTCAATCAATCTCATTTCAAACCATTTTTTCCACTTTGGCTTTTTATTTTAAAATCTTTCTCAAAAGATTATACTCTTGTCAATCCTTGTAGTGATGCAAACAACTATACTTCTATAATATGTAGTGAAGCGACATATTTTCCACTTGGGTGTTGAGTGGGGCATTGTTGACTTTAAGATCCAAGCCATATCCTCCACTTTGAGATGATACAAATTCTCCTTTCTCATGATTGTGGGTAGTAAGTATGTTTTCCACACGGACAATGACGATGATGTCTTATCTCTTAAAATCAACCAACACACTTGTGTTTCAAATTTTTAAAAGATGAACTACGTGTACCCTGATCCCTTATTGCACGAAAGGTGGTACGTAGGCACTAAAGGTTCACAACCGCGGTGGGTGCAAAAATCATAAAAAATATATTTCTTTCCTCACCTCCACCATCCATTTTATATACACACATTTTTATAGCCAAAATATACAGATTTTACAAAGAGGTTCCTGCGGAGTACCGTAGATTTTTAGGGTTCTAATACCTTCCCTTTGCATAACCAACCCCCTTACCTTGAATCTTTCCCCCTCTTTTTAGGTTATTCTCTCTTTTCCCATTCCTTTGGAAACAATAAAGCGCGGTGGTGATTTTTATTTTTGATTTGTATAAAGTCTAGTCAATCCAATGGCTTAGTCTTGAACATTTATACCGCTACAATCAACCCTTGATCCAATGATGAATAATACTTCAAAATGAGAATGTTGACCAAAAATCTTGAAGTTTGACTGTATGTGGGCCACAGTTGACTTTTGCCCTAGCACAATCGATTTTCAGGCATTTGAGCAATTGACTGAGCAAACTTTCTCTGCAAGGCTTGAAACTTGACATGGATGATCTTGAGAACAGATTAGGGAAATAGTGAGCATTTGGGACCCTTTGGATTCAAACATCTTGATGCAAACTGAAACCCTAATTTGAGGTAGACTGCCTTAGGAGAGAGTTTGTCTGGTCAACCCTTGGACTTCCTTGAGTAATTTGAGGACCTCACTTGATATGTATTAAGAAATATGGGAGGGCAAATTTTGGTGTACAAAAGCTGCCCCTGTTCAATCTTCTTAAACCTGAGGATGTAGATTGGCTTGTCTGCCCTTCGTGATCCAAAGGTGAAGGATGATTGAACAGTAGAGTGCCCATAAATTTGCACTCGCATGAAGTGGTACTTGTCTTGCGATATCGGGAATGGGCTTATAGATGCCATTTGGAGGTTGATGTCGGAAGATGGACTTAAAGATACCATCAAAAGAAGTGTCGATCGCATAAGAGATTCCTTTGCGAGAATCTGTATACATGTTGTTGAGGAGGACTTCGCTGGGGAATGCTGGTCTCTGTCTTGAGAGAAATAGAGCTTTAGGAACTTCAGTTGTCCGTTACTCTACTGTGGAATCATCTCTCAGTCAAGGAGGTGAAGATGAACTGCTATCTGGTCGTGCTCCAGGCTTTACAGTGATCTGCTGAGGAAAATAAAACTGACTGCTATATGGTCGTGCTCCAGGTTTTTACAGCGACTTACTGGGGAGATGAGATTAGGCTTGCTATCTAGTTGTTCTCCATGCTTCTCAATTTCTCAATTCTTATCTGGTCGTGCTCCAGGCTTCAGAAGGAATCAAGTGGTTATCCGGTCGCATCTGGGCTTCAACTTGAATTTAAGGCCTACTAATATTCGGTCGATTTCCGGGCTTCATAGTAATTGGCTGAGTAAACTGCTATTTGGTTGAATTCCAAGCTTCACAATACCTTATACTGTTATCTGGTCGTGTCCCAGGTTTCAGTGTCCTTTACAGCTATATGGTCGTGCGCCAGGCTTCACGGTGTTTTATACCATTATCTAGTCGATTCCAGGCTTCATGGTATCTTGTATTGCTATTTGGTCGACTTCCAGGCTTCACAATAACTTGTTGAGGGTTAAGCTGTTTTTTGGTCGATTTCCGGGCTTCATAGCTTGTATTTAAGATATACCACTATCTGGTCGATTCCAGGCTTCATAGTATTTTGGAGAAATCAAGATATTATCCGGTTGATTTCCGGGCTTCATAGCTTGAACTGGAATAGAAATCTTAGTATCGATTTGACTGAACCAGAGAGAACTTGTGAGAATTTGATTGTATCTTTCCCTGAAAGGTAAAGAGTTAGTCGTATGTAATGTCATGATGTATGAAATGTATTGAGTAATGATGTTCTCAAAATAAATGAGATTGTGATGTATGATACACATGTGTAGGCCATGATGTATGGATATGCAATGTTCCTGTGATATTCTCCGGCATGGGAAAATAAATCCTGGACTGCTATTGGAGATTATAAGGAGTTGAGTTCTTCGTAATCGCTGGGGATAATGACCGAAGATGATTAGCTGAAGACTTGAGTCCATTCTGCTCGAGAATATTCCACCTGGAGAGACTCTGTTTGAGAACAATTCTGTGGGAGAATGACTTTGTGGGGAAGAGAAATACTCTGTTGGACGATCTGCTGACTTAGAGAAACAACTCCGTTGGGGATGAAATACCGTTGCTGGTGATAAGTAAACTCTGCTTGGGGAGAATTTTGCTGACTCATTTGCGATTATGAACCTCGACTGAGGAGAGCTAATACCACTGTCTTTGGATATTTCCTACTCTACGGGGAGCATATGTACCTTTAGTCATATTCTCAAGCTGGTTATATCCCTGTACCTGGTGGATAGAGCAACTGTAAGGTTTAGGACATTTCTTGTTTGCCCCTGTTCCTGGAATTACGAGCAATTGTCTTTTATTTCTTATGTAAATATTTGTAAGCAGCAATTATTTTCAAATGCATATATCAAAAATGAATCATTGGACGTTCTTGCAAAACAAAACAGAAAAAGAAAAAACAAGTTGAAATTTCTGGTAAAATGAATTGTATTGATTTTAAAGTTAGCCTGTAATAGGCGTTTTGTACAAGAGGCTGACATCCTGGTAAGAGAATGCCGCCGAAGGATAGAAATTACAATTTGTGAAAAAGAAAGAAAAACAGTTGTATGAAACAATCTCACTGGGTTCCAACTCTGCTATTACCCTTATATCTTCGAGCGTCTCATCACTTTGCTACTTGGTCAAAGCTAGATCAGATTGACTGGCGCCGTTCGAGCTTGATAGTCGATACCGAAGTCTGGTTGCAAGGTGATCCAATGAAACATAGTGTTACGCTTTGATCCCTAATTTTTGCCTGGACCTCCCTTCCGGGTTTTCAGTCCATCGGGATACCCTTTTTTTTCCCAAGTCTCCTTTTCAAGTTTTCGACTTACCGGGTGTACAGTTTTTTTATTTTCATCCCTTACTTTTGCCCGAACCCTTTTGGTTCGCCAGGAAGCCCTTATTTTTGCCTAGGCCAGTCAACCTAGCGGGTCTTAGATTATGCGTAGTATCTTTTCACTATGTCTGCATTGACGGGATGAGGAAGGTCGTCACCATCCATGGTGGTTAGTATCATAGCTCCTTCCAAGAAAATGTTCTTAACCACAAATGTTCCTTCGTATGTGGGGGTCCATTTGCCTCTGGGATCACCTTGCGGCGGTATGATGCGTTTGATCACCAGATCCCCGACTTGATATTCTTGTCGTCTCACTTTCTTGTTAAAAGCCTTGATCATTCTCTTTTGATACGTCTGACCATGACAAATAGCAGCAAGTCTCTTCTCGTCGATTAAATTCAGCTGATCAAGCCGGGTCTGGATCCAATCATCTTTGCTCAAACCTGCATCCTTCAAAATCCGAAGAGAGGGTATCTGGACCTCAATGGGTAGGACTGCCTCCATGCCATACACCAAAGAGTAGGGTGTTTCCCCTGTCGATGTCCTTGCCGAGGTATGGTACCCATGAAGAGCTAATGGTAATATCTCGTGCCAGTCTTTGTATGTCACCGTCATCTTCTGCACAATCTTCTTGATATTCTTGTTAGCCGCTTCAACAGCCCCATTCATCTTCGGCCGGTAGGGAGAAGAGTTATGATGATGAATCTTGAACTGTTTGCAGAGTTCGGTGATCATTGTATTGTTGAGATTTATACCATTGTCAGTAATGATCCTCTCTGGTACACCATATCGACATATCATATTGTGTCGGATAAACTGTGCCACGACGTTCTTAGTTACTATAGCAAAGGAAGCTGCCTCAACCCACTTCGTGAAATAATCAATAGCTACCAAAATGAAACGATGCCCGTTGGACACAGTAGGTATGATCTCGCGGATCATGTCGATGCCCCACATTGCAAAAGGCCAAGGAGCTGTCAAAACATTCAGAGGAACTAGAGGTACATGCACTTTATCAGCATAGACTTGGCACTTATGACAGGTCCGAGAGTGGTGATAATAATCGGCTTCCATAGTGGACCAATAATATCATTCCCGTAGGATCTTCTTTTCCATGGTATGTCCACTGGAATGAGTTCCGAAGGTACCTTCATGTAGCTCTACCATAACCCTTTCTGCCTCGATTTTGTCCATGCACCATAGTAAGGTTGAATCATGGTTACGTTTATAAAGGATCCCATTGCTAACGAAGAACTTTGCAGTGAACCTTCTCAGGAACTTCTTATCATTAACAGATGCACCCTCTGGGTATTCTTTAGTCTTAAGATACCTTTTCACCTCGTGGAACCAAGGTTTATCTATTACCTCTTCAGTCTCTATGTCACAACAATGCGCGGGCTCGTCCAACCTCTCAATGGTAATCTGGGGAGCTTCATTGTCCCGCCTGACGTTTAACATAGAAGACATGGTAGCTAGCGCGTCCGTTAACTGATTCTCCTCTCTCGGGAAGTGTTCAAAGGTTATCTCCTCAAAGTGTGGGAGCAGCGTCAATACATATTCTTTGTAAGGAATAAGATTTGGGTGCTTCGTATCCCACTCGCCTTTGATCTGACTGATCACCAGAGCAGAATCTCTGAATACACTCAAGAACTTAATCCTCAGGTCAATAGCAGCTCGAAGACCCATGATGCACGCTTCATACTCCGCCATATTGTTGGTGCAGTTAAAACATAATCGGGCGATGAATGGAGTATGACAGCCCTCAGGAGATATAATCATAGCGCCAATGCCATTACCCAACGCGTTTGAGGCTCCATCAAAATACATAGACCATCGGTATCCTTCCTCAGGTCCTTCATCCGGTCCAGGTTCTTCACAATCGGTCACCAACATGATGTTCTCATACGGGAACTCAAAATTCATGGACTGGTAGTCATCCACGGCCTGATGCGCCAAATGATCCGCCAATACACTCCCCTTGATTGCTTTTTGGGTTGTGTATTGGATGTTGTTGTACCCCAAAATTTGCCCTCCCATATTCTTCAAAATTTGCCAAGTCAATGCTTCAAAATTCCCCAAGGGTTGTACAGTTCAAGGCCCTCCTAACAGTCAAAACTAGGGTTTTGGTTCTGACAAAGAAAATGAAGTTTCCAAGGAGCCAATCAAGTCCCACATGCCTATAAACATTGCCAAGCATCCTTATACCAAGTTTCAAGACTTACAACACAAAATTGCACAGTCAAAAACCCTAATTGTACTACAGTCAACTGTAGGGGCAAAATGGTCATTTGACAGTCAAAAGTTCAAATTTTTGGTCAACATCTCATTTTGAAGCCACAAACATCATTTTATCAATGCTTGATCATGATTCTCAAAGCTTGGCTCAAAAAGTTTCAAGATGCAAAAGTTTCCATATTTGGACAGTTGAAAAAGTCAACTGTAACTTGACCAAGGCATAACTTCCACATGGATTATCAGAAAATTTCCATTCAAAGCTCATTTTGAAGAGAAAGACATTTCCTACAACTCCCCTTCACACTTCAAGTCCAAGAAATGCTCTCACAAAAAGTTATCAATCTCAACATTATAGGTCATTTTCAAAAGTCAACAAAAAGGGACTTTAAGTCAAAGGCCATAACTTGAGATTGGTAAATCAACATGACATGGGACCAAAGACATTGGTTAGAGGACTCAAATACCTTTCCAAAATGTCCAAGAACATGAGCAAAGCTTAAAAATTGAGCAAGTTATGCCTTGTAAAAGTTGGGAAATGTTTGGATATTTTGAAAAGTCAACATTGCTTCAAAAGTCTTAAAATTGCTAATGGGCCTCTTTTTCTTCCAAAATCCATCATCAAAAACATGTGCACGACCATTTGGCCCAAAGGGAAGTTTTTTATCATTTTTATTTATTTATTTGGATTTTTAATTATTAATAATTCATTTAATTAATTAAAATACATGAAAAATACCAAACCAATGCAATCAAATCTTTTTATGCATGGAATAAGCTTAAGATTTCGTGCATGACCAGATATAGAAAGAATCATTAGGATTGGACATGATTTGTATCAAAAACATGTGAAAAAGATTGAAAAATTATGGCTTGAAAATCAAATATTTTCCATATCAATGCAAGGATCCTTTGGCTCTGAATTCTTACCCTAATCATTCCATACATAAGTGCAAAGCTAACCCTATTCCAAGGGACCTCCCAGCTGCGCCAGAAATCCATAACAAAGCTTGAGTTTTTGACAAAAATTCCAAATACTGAAAACTGTCTTCCAGTGCGATTCAAGCCAGAATAATTATCTCATCACCTTCTTGAGACATCAAGAAACGTGTTTGAATAGTTTTCCACGTCCCTAACGCCCAGAATTGGTGAATAGAACTCAAGCTTTTTCACTTTTTTTGCATAAATCGTATTTTATCATTCATGGCATGATTTTAAATTCTAATACTTGTTTTGTGTTGCTCTCATGATTCTGAAGCTAACCCTATAATTTGATTGAGTTTTTATGAACTGTACGCGATTTCACCATTGATACAGGCTAGGGTTCTTCGAGTTCTAATTTGGGCGTTTATGAATGCTGTAAAATTGGAACACCTTAATACCATGAATGGACTCAGCATGCTTGGACGATTCTAAAGCAATCCTCGCGCCTAATTTATATAATACCATGGCCTAATCGCTATTTTGAAAACAAGCATATTTTGGGGTGGTTTAAAACCCCCGTTAACCTCTTTTATATTTCAGGGAAAAAAGCAAAACGGAGAAGATGATGAAGTGTAAGGCTGCAATTGGTTCATTCAAATTTCGCGCGGAAAAAAAACACTAACGTTTGTTTTATTTTATTATGTTTATTGGTTATATAATATACAAAGAAATAAAGCAGCGCGGTTGGCAGGCATGTGCATTGGTAATATCCAGGACCTGGGTTCGAGCCCCAGGTCCCCCTTTCTATTCCATAATATTTTTCATAATGTTATCATATGCAGTGCAAGTTTCAGTGTCCACCATGCAACTTACAATGCAGCTTGCCACGCACATACCAAGATCAATCAAAGGGCCATAGTTTGAGGAACATAGTGGACATGAGTCAATGCACCCACACGCCAGCCAAGAAGTCAACCAGGCCAAAGGGTCATTGGGCTTAAACTGCTACCATTATACCTCTCAATTGGGGACAGAACCCCCCAAGGTATTGTATTTCTTTTCCTTTCTTTATTTTAGTTATTTCAATTATTTCTTTTTAGTTAATTCCTTTAATTTAATTATTTTTATAAAACATATAAAAATAACAAAAACAATAACAAAAATCAGAAAAGACAAAATTAAAAATATATTTTTATTTTAATATTTTTTAAGTAAATATCATTAATTAATTTAGCTTTGTAAAATTAGGTTTAATTCAAATATTTTTCTTAATAAATTAAAAATTGGTAGAATTAGGGTTTTAAGTATTTTTATCTTTTTTTCTTTTCTTTCACAATAATTAATTATTAAATATTATTTTTGTAATTAAATTACCATGTAAATAATTAGATTAATTTTAGGTTTAATTTTTAATATGTTTTTCTTAATAAATAAAAAATTAGAATTAGGGTTAATTAATATTTCAATTCCATTTAATTCACATAAAAAACCATAAATACAAAAATCTCAAAAAAATAATTTCTTCTTTTCTTTAATTTAATTAATTTAATAATTTAATTTAAATTCATTAAAAAGGGTCCAACGCCCTCGCTTCCAATTTTAATTCCAATTCGCGCATTTATTTCTTTTCTTTTAATTATTTATGTAACTCTCCCAAAGCCGTGTAAATATTTATCTTTCGCACTTTTACTTTATTTCTTTATTTTCTGTCAAATCGGGTCCTGGATTTTAATTTGGCGATGTGTACCCGCGCCTTTGTAATAGTTTAGAACTTTATCTTTCCGCACCCCTTTTTTAACTGTTAATAATGGCATGCAAGAATGAATGATAAAATAAAAACAAACGCATAGATCACTTTGACATGAACAAGATAAATGCAAATGAACATGACACACAAATCACACACCACCCCTAGGGTACGCCTCACTGTTGCCTTGCCTCGAAAGGTGATCGTCGAGTAGAGGATGTCTTAGTAAGTCCTCATGATCCGGGAACCTGGCATGAGGGTAGCTTCTAAGGTGTCTTCCCATTGCTCTGGTGATCACCATGTCCCGAACCTCGAATTGACCCGAACACCTCCAACGGTGGTGCTACCTACCTCTCAATGGTGGGATGGCACTACTTTAAAGGACATTTACACAGACGAATTCCTTAGGGTAGGTAGATGACTCTAGATACTTGCTCTAATTTCAAAACAAATAAAAAATACTTTTCACACCGACACCTTTTCAAAAAGCTTTCGAAAGCAATTTTTCAAACACTCTTGAGGACCGATACAAGAGTCGAACTGAAATTTTCAAAGAAACTTTTTAAAACCCACAGTTGAAAAGCAAACAAACCATTTTTGAAAACACAAGTGAGGAAGTATCTAAGAGCCCATGGATAACCATGGATAGAAAGGGTGCTAACACCTTCCCTTTCTATAATCTACCTCCCGAACCGAGAGTAATCTCTATAAGGAATTTTTCTGTGCTTTTGTCCTTTCCATTTGGAGAAAATAAAAGACGGTGGCGACTCTTGCTTCCGCGACATTTCGCGAACCAGCGTTAAACAGTCAGTTCCAGATCCACCGATCACAGATGTCATACTCGGTTAAGATCATCTGCCATCTTGCTATTCTTCCGGATAAGGAAGGCTTTTCGGAGATATACTTGATTAGATCCATTTTTTATATCAATAGGGTAGTGTGAGTCAGCATATACTGTCTCAGCCGGCGAGCAGCCCATGCCAAAGCGCAACAAGTTTTCTCGAGCAATGAGTATCGGGTCTCACAGTCGGTAAACTTTTTGCTAAGGTAGTAAATAGCGTGCTCTTTTCGGCCAGACTCGTTATGCTGCCCCAGCACGCACCCCATTAAATTATCCAGCACCGTCAAGTATAAGATCAAAGGTCTTCCTTCAACTGGAGGCATCAGAATTGGTGGCTCTTGGAGGTATTCCTTGATTATTTTGAAAGCGGTCTGACATTCATCATTCCATTTTACTACTTGATCTTTCTTCAACAGCTTGAAGATTGGCTCACAAGTAGCGGTCAGATGTGAAATGAATCGGGTGATGTAGTTCAGACGTCCCAAAAAGCCTCTAACTTCCTTTTCTGTATGTGGAGCCGGCATTTCCTGTATGGCCTTTACATTGGCGGGGTCCACCTGAATACCCTTATCACTGACGATGAAACCCAGCAGCTTACCAGACCTTACCCCGAAGGTGCACTTGTTCGAGTTCAACCTTAGATTGTACATCTTCAACCTGTCAAATAGTTTCTGGAGATGGTTAAGGTGTTCTTCCTCAGTCTGGGACCTTGCTATCATGTCATCAACATACACCTCAATCTCATGGTGAATCATGTCGTGGAACAAAGCGACCATGGCGCGCTGATAAGTTGCCCCATCATTCTTCAGCCCAAAAGGCATTACTTTATAACAGAAGGTGCCCCACTGTGTAATGAAGGTTGTCTTATCCATGTCATCGGGAGCCATCTTGATCTAATTGTAACCAGAAAAACCATCCATGAAGGAAAAGATCTTATGCTGCACGGTGTTGTCGACCAAAACATCAATGTGAGGAAGCGGGAAATCATCCTTGGGGCTTGCCCTATTCAGATCTCTATAGTCCACACACATTCGTACCTTACCATCCTTCTTAGGTACTGGAATAACGTCGGCAACCCACTGCGGGTAGGAAGTGACAGCTAAAAATCCCGCGTCGAACTATTTCATGACCTCAGCTTTGATTTTCTCAGACATCTCAGGGCGCATACGGCGAACCTTCTGCTTTACCGGAGGACAGTCTTCTTTAGTCGGCAAGCAGTGTACCACAATATCAATGTCTAAACCAGGCATATCTTCATAAGACCAAGCGAAGATCTCAACATAGTCGCATAACATCTGTATCAACCGTTGTTTGACACTAGGCTTTAGATTCGCACCTATCTTGACCTCTTTCCTATCTTCCTCGGTACCCAAATTTACTGATTCAACCGGCTCTTCATGAGGCTGTATGGCCCTTTCTTCCTGTAGTAACAGTCTAGCAAGTTCTCTAGGCACCTCACAATCATCCTCACCTTCGTCCTTGGCTTGGTTGATCATATTTTCGAAGTCATAACTGGTAGTAGCAGAGTCATTATTAATGGGATCCAGAGTGGATATGGATCTGCATTATGATACGTGAGTGTGTGTAAGAGAATAGTTGTTTTTGATAAATCAAGAGATGGAAAAAGAAAAACAAGGAGCGCAAAATTTGTAATGCAAGAAACGTCCAATGTTTTATTGATGATATATGAAATGTCAGATAATAAGCCCTCACAAGCAAAGCCAAAGTGCCTCGGGCAAGGCACCGGGCCGTAAAGTTTTAAACTGTCTATTACAACTCTTAAAACAAAAGTCAATTACTGTGGAATAAAAGAAATAGGTATGAATCCCTTCGCCGTCCAGTTGTTCAATCCACCATTGGTTGTAGGGTAGATACAGTTGTCGATATCTGAATCTTCTTCACCATCTTCAATCGCATTAACTCCCTGATTGCTGATATGCATAGGAGGTCTTCCAATCCGTGTGTGCCTAACAGCCCTTTGAGCCCCTGTAGTAAAGCCCAAACCAAATTTATCAGTTTTGTGTGTGAAATCAGGGAGCTGGCCCCAATTTGCACACCCACCTTTTTCGATTACAGCCCTGGCATCCTTGAGAGAAGCCATCTTCATCGGAGGTTTGTCAGTAGAAACTTTAGTTGACGCCAGGGTCTGGGGGATCTCTTCAAAGTTCTGACAAGGGGTTTTGATGAACTCCCCATCCATTTCCACATAGCAAAAGGAATTGAGATGACTCACCATATACTCCTATTCACCTTGAATTGTGACAATCTTCCCCTTTACCGGATATTTCAACATTTGATGGAGCGTGGAAGTCACTACCCCAGCCTTATGAATCCAAGGGTGACCCAGTAAGCAAGAATATGATGGTCTGATATACATCACATAAAAGGTGGATGCAAAAGTCTGAGAGCCAACTTTAACAGGGATGACAACTTCCCCGTGCACCATCCTCTTTGACCCGTCGAAAGCTCTGACCACAATATTGCTCGGCTTCAGAATCAAACCTTCACAGTCCAGACGGTCTAATGCCTTCTTTGGCAGAACATTTAATGAGGACCCGGTATCCACCAGTACATGGGCCATAATAGTGCCCCTTCACTCGATCGATACGTGCAGAGCATCATTGTGATTTCTTCCTTTAGCAGTTAGATCTGCATCTGAGAAACCTAACCCATTGTCGACAGTCAAACTAGCTACGCAATCTTTGAATTGATCGGCTGAAGTTTCCTGCGGCACATGTGCAGTTTTAAGGAATGCAATTAGATCCTTTGCATGGGCCTCAGAACACAACAATAAGGACAACATGGATATTTTCGACGGGGTCTTCCCCAGCTGCTCGACTATGTTGTAGTTTCTCTTCTTGATAATCTTCAAAATTTCTTATATCTCTTGCTTAGAGGTTTCTACGATGATCTTCTTAGGTGCCTCCGTCTGGGCAGGCTCACCTATGACTTCTTTTCCCCGAGTCCCAGATGGCTCGGCGACCGGGGTGATGACTGGAATAGGAACTGGGATGGTAGCTGATGTACCAGCAGATGGAGTGACAACTGATTTGTGAACAGTTGGAGGGGAAATCTAGGGAGAAAAGAGTCTTCCACTTCTGATGACCTTGCTAGCCCCGACAATATTGCTGACATCAACATCAGCTTCTTCACTCTTTAGGTCTTGTTTAACTTCATGGTAATACACATCAGCCCCATAGTGCCAACGGACAGCCTTATCCAAAGTGTATGGGATAGGACCAGGGACAGTAATTACTAAAGAAGAAATTCTTGGGACGAGTGTAATCCTAACAGGCTTTCTCGAGGAAACCTTGGAATGATTGGAGGAAATGGTTATGATGGCAACATCTTCGATTGGAACTAACGGAATCATAGTCTTTTCGAACAGGATCTCTTTGTTATCCATCAGGCGCTAAACACCTGATTTCAATAAGCGGCAACTAGCAGGAAAAATTGAACATGTGTGGTAACCTTTACCACAGCCCAGAAATAAACCGGCCAACAACAAATTCTTCTTAACTTTCATCAAAGGAGTAGACATTTCTTCCACGGAGGTCACAAATAAATCATCATCCACAGCATTCACTCCATGACCATGTTTGGGCATAGGAGCAGTTATGATGTTGGGCTTCTCCGGAGTGTCAAACTCAATCTCTTTGGCTTTGATCAAGTCTTTCACCTTGTTTTTCAAGGCCCAACAGTTGTTTGTATCATTACTTGGACTTTCGGAGTGATAGGCGCAGCGGGCATTTGGGTTATAGTGGGGAGAAGTGGTGTTGGGGTTCTTCGGGGCTTCCCTCAGAGTTACCAGATTGGTCTTCACTAATTGTGGTAGAATTTGAGACAAGGTCATATTGAGCCGAGTGTACTGCCTTTGTGGTCTTTCCACCCTTTGTTGATGGTTGCATTGTGGAGCAACTGTAGGTCTTGATATCACTACCGCATTTACTGCTTGACAGTGTTCAGGTCTGCTTTGGCCCCTCGAGCCATAGACTGCAATAGCTTCTTTCTTACCGGTGAAAGGCTTCTTTGCTGCACTTGATGAAGTGTCCTTCTGTATCTTACCACTTCGGATACCAGCTTCTACTCTCTCTCCAATCAAGATCAACTCAGTAAACCCAGATGACGAACTGCCGATCAGATGATTGAATAGTGGACCAGATAGCGTCCCTAGAAACATGTCAACTAACTCCCTGTCAGACAAAGGGGGTTGGACTCTTCCAGCCAAGTCTCTCCACTTCTGAGCATAGTCCTTAAAACCTTCGCTTGCACCTATTGACATACCCTGAAGCTGAGTACGAGTGGGAGCAAGGTCGATGTTATACTGATACTGCCTGTAAAAAGTAGCAACAAGGTCTTCCCAGTTTCGGACATTGGCTCCTTCCAACTGATAAAACCATTCAAGTTGAGTCCCTGACAGACTATCTTGAAAGAAGTGTACCCACAAATTTCTATCAGCGGTGTGGGGTTGGATTTTCCTAACATACGAGCGGAGATGAAGTTTTGGACAGGATACTCCATCATACTTGGCAAAAACAGGAGCTTTGAACTTATGAGGGATCACCACTCCAGATACCAGTCCCAGTTCTTCGAAATCCAAACCAGGGATATTCTGAATCTCCATAGCACTCAGACGGTCTTCTAACTGCTTGTACCTATCTTCGGCAGGAGGATATTGCTCCCCATCATAATCTGTATCATCATCAGAGATTGCAGGACTGGGGCCCTTTTCTTCTTCTTGGTTCTCCCCTTCCTTGGATGAAGAGGTCAGATCAGCTTGCTGTTTCAATCTATCCCCAACCCTTTTGCCCATATTCAGAAGAACGACCTTCTTCTTCTTCTTCTTATTCTCTTTGAGAATGAGGGTTTTCAAATCCTCTTGCCCCTTAGCCAAGCTTAAGAACATTTGTTGGAATTGGGCGTTCTGTTCCTGAAGATCTTTAATGGCTTGATCGGAAGACATTTCATGCTGAAATAAACAGGGAAGAAGATGAGAAACCTGTAATGGTACCTGTAATGGTGTGCATGATAATGGGATGCGTATGTAATGATTTCAAATACTTTGGGAAATTTAAATTTGCAAACCAAAAAAATAAACAAACTTTATTAGATTAACTTGTAAAAAGGTTCAACAATGCCTTTCAGGCATTACAAAGCAGTAAATGAAAAACAAATCTAAAACTAGAAAAGCAAAATCAAAAGTCCCAAGGATGCTTCCTCTTTGTGCTGACGTAGTCATTGATCGTTCTTTCTTCCTCGAGCTGCCTGGTGAGCTTCAAAATCTTCCTTTATTGCTCATGGCACTTCTCCCGGTAAGTATCTCTTTCCTCTTTCAGCTAAATCCAAGACCTCTGCAAAGCACCAGGATCAGTGGGCATATAAGGATAAAGAACTATGTAAGGAATGCCTTCTTCATTAGTGGGCTGCATAATTATTGGTAATACTGCTTCATAGGGCATCCCAAGCTTCTGGGCACGAGCTCGGACCCATTGTAAGTAAGGCTGCATAGGAAGGGAAGTCCTTGGTGCTAGCTCTTAGGGGTCATACCTGTTCACCATGCCCCAAGCTCATATAAACCTCCGGCGATGCTCGTCGATGTCTTCCTTGTAGTCAAATGTAATATCCGTAAGAAGTAGCTCATGGGGACCGTCTCTCTGAGAACGACCAAATTGTCGCAAAGCTAGATAAAGATTGTAGGTTATACCCCCTCAGATTCCAAGCAACGGGATATTAGGGTATCCCCCACAACGATCAATGACTACAGTGTCTTCCATAGCCTTGGAACTCCAAAGAATGTCTGTATGGGCAAGTAACATTATTCTATAGGACCATCCCAAACCTTCTTCGTTCTTCAGCACAGACTTAGAGAGGTGCAAAATAAACCACCTTGACAGTAAAGGCATGCAACACATAAGAGTCCCTCTTCTTCGCACAGTTCGAGTGTAGAGGGCATGCAAGATATCACCTAGTAGAGTAGGCACAGGATTGCGAGAAAGGAAAATCTTGACCGCGTTCACATCTACAAAGGAATCCGGATTCGGGAAGAGAACCAAACCGTAGATAAGGAGAGCCAAGATGTCTTCAAAAGCCTGAAAATCCAAATTATCCCAGAATAGTTGAGCCTGGTCTATCAAAAATTTGGCTAGGAAACCTTCAACCCCGCTTCGTGTTTCCCAATTGGATACTACATCAGCCCATTCAGATGCAGAGCTGAGGCAATGTCTTCTGGTCTGGGAGTCTCTTCCATACCTGTGAAGGGCACATGTTCAAGGATGGATATGCCCAATAAGTGAGAGAACTCTTCCAAAGTGGGAACCAACTGGTAATCTGGAAAGGTGAAGCAATGATGCATGGGATCGAAGAACTAGAAAAGCACACTCATCATCTGCTCATCAAACTTTGAGGTAACCAGGCTAAGAAGCTGACCATGTCTCTTAATGAACGAAGAAGTCCCAGAAACTCTTGAGGCTAACTCTTTGAGTTGAGCAGTTATTTGCACAAAGTTAACTCGGATGGTGTTTCTGCGCACGGAAGCCATATTCTGTAAAACAGAACAAAGATAAATCCCCTCGGTCTTTGAAATGGTTAGTATAATGAAGTATGAATGCTATGTTATGATGAATGATGTCATGATAAAAACAACAGGTATAGCAGATAACAGGCATGGTAAAGGCAAACAAGTCACACAAAATCCCTTAAGTTTAAGGCTTGCATGGAGTCAAAGGTATTACCCTCTTGAAGTTCAGTTGGTTTCAACCTGTCCTAGCAAAAGTAACCGGGTTCTAGAGGTTCTCAATATCACTGACCATCCTCCATCGGTCATGGTTTCAGCTCACACAATCTTTTCTTGCGGCTGGAACTATCTCGAGAGTATTGTCTCAATGAGTGTAGCATCGAGTATCAACCAGTTCTCAACTTTACACCGAGGCCGGATATCTCACAACTTTCTAATGGCCAAGTTGGTCGATTAAAGGTTCTAAGGTCAGTTGATGCTTAACGACACACATAGAGGCCCCGTATTCTCCTCGTTTCTCCACAAGGGATACCGGTACTAACCAATGTGCCACATCAATGTAGCTATTGCTTCATCCGTATCGGTCTACGCTGTACAGTTCCCTTACAGTTTATTGCTACTTACCTAAAAGGTATCCCCCAGATCCGGGTTAGGATCTATAGTAACTCCCAAACAAAACCCTTAAAAGTAAAGCAACCAAAACAAACAAGAGAAGCAATTTATAATGAACTAAATCCTAAGGTATACCCCACTTATTAATTCCCCAGCAGAGTCGCCAATTCTGTGATACGGTGGCAGAACCGACTGTTTTGAAAAATGATGGTTTGCATTTTGCGTTTTGTATTTGCAAAATGTCGCGGTAAGCAAGAGTCGCCACCGACTTTTATTTTATCCAACTGGAAAGGAAAAAAGCACAGAAAAATTCCTTTTTCGAGATTTTGAGTACGGGGGGTAGATTATAGAAAGGGAAGGTATTAGCACCTTTCCTATCCATGGTTTTCCATGGGCTCTTAGGTACTTGCTCATCTTTTTAAAATTGCTTGTGTGTGTTTGTTTTGAAAAAATTTGTTTTACTTTGTTTTAACCCTTGCTTTTGTCTTCAAGAGTGTTAAGAAGTTGTTTTTGAAAACTTTGTTTGAAAAGTGTTTGATGTGAAAAAGTTTGTTTGTTTTAAGAAAATACCTACTAGCATCTACCTACTCAAAAAAAGATTGTTTCTGTTCTTGTTTCCTTTAGACAATGCTATCCTATTATTGAGAAATAGGTAGCATCGTCATTGGAGTTGTAAGGGTCAATTCGTAAGGGACGTGCAATCACTAAAGCAATGTTAGGACGTCTTAGTAATAACCCTAAAGTCTTAAGATCATATTCGAGGTAACATTTCCGAGGCAACATTTCTGAGGCAACCTTTCCGAGGCAACCTTTCCAAGGCAACATTTCCGAACGGGACGTTTGATATTTGTTTAGACAGAAGGGCGACCACTAAAACACCCTATACTTAATGGTCGTTTACCGAAGGCAACCGAAGTGAGAGCATACTCTAAGAGTGCGCATGTGCGAATGATTTGATTTCAATTATTATCTTTGCACATTAGGGTTTTCTAGCCATTTTAAATTATCATGCAATCTTGTCATACAATCCTATTAACATACATCTAAACAGATAATATTTGTGAGAATTAAAATGCGAGAAATAAAAACTACGCTATTACAAGGCTTCGGGGTAGGGATTAATTACATAGCCAAAAAAACCCGTAAAAAGACGAATAAAAGAAAATCCTAATTAATCTATTACGTACTGTGAGCAGTTACATTAATATTGCAAAAATAATAAACGCGCGCGATGAATCAAGAACGAGAGATTTAGGGTTTTGACCCCAACTACCTAATTGCAATTTGAAAGAAAAATCATTTTTGTGGTTTTGATTATTTTGAGAAAAATAGAGTTTAATTGAATAAATAAAAAAACCTAATTACTAATTAATTAAAATTAAGAAAAATAATCTATTTTTGTGTTTTTTTACTTTTTGAAAAGAAATAAAAATTAAATCAAAAGCAAACCCTAATTTTTTTTTCTAACTGATTTTAAATATATAAAAAAAAGTTAGAATTAACCTAAATTGAATTTAAACTAATATTAAATTAAATTTGATAAAATAAAACCTAATTCTAAATTTGTGAAAATTGATTTTATGATTTTTTTGTAAAAAAGGAAATTAATTTTGGTTAGAAAATAATTTAAATAAAAGAAAGAAATAAAAAGAAAGAGAATGGGCCTGGTTGTTGTTAGCAAGAAGGGGGGTGTTGTTTGCACTTTTGGGCCCAATAACTTCTGGCCTTTGTTAACTTTGCCAGATCCCATGTGCTTGCTTGACTGGGCGTATGGTGGATCCTCAGGGATAAGGCGTTGGATCTGGACTGTTGGTGGTTTGGATGATCAGATTTGGAGAGTGCATGATGGACTCATGGGGTACCAGCACACCTGAATATGTGAGAAAAAATAACATGAAGCGAAGTTGGGACCTGGGGATCGAACCCAGGTCCTTGAGCCTTATCACCCTACACGTTTGCCAACTGAGCTGGCATGTTTAGTTGTACAAGTAATATCAAACAAACATTATATGGTAAAAACACAATATTAATTCTTAAACGCGCGAAATTTGAATGGGCAAGTCAGGGAATGCCACGTTACTTTCTTCTTCCTCCCATCGTCGTATTAACCCTGTGCTTCTCCAAAATTATGTGCAAGCATGATAAATCACAACCAATGGTACCAATCAACTCGTTGCAACCTCACGAGCATCATGGTACCATTATTAATGGCCAATTTTTCCTGTATGTAAAACCCCTAAAAATGAAGCAAGAACCCTAGCCATGGAAGCTTCGTGTTCAGTCAGCAAAAATACAATTAATCATAACCATTAGCTTGCAAACAACTCAATGATTAAGAATATGCTAATAAATCATGTTAAAGATGCCAGAATGATTGTATTGATTTCAAGAAAATATGGAAAATATGTGAAACTTACAGCGCGATTCTGAGTGTGAGGAAGCTTGTTAATGGTTGAATCTTGATCCTTGGATGTCCAGCAAACGATTGGTGTGACTGGAATGGCTTGAGAGGGCCTGAAACCTGAAAATCAGTTTACACTTTTTCTTGAATTTTTTGCAACTTGCTCTCTCTCTCTTGCACGCCTCCAACCTCTTTCTTTTTGGTTTGCAATTGTCCCTTATGTATCCAAGAATGAATTAGGGTTGCAACTTGTATCAAATCTTTTCCAATTATGATCATTGATTCATGATTTGATCCTTGTGCAAATATTTCCAAATCAAGCAAATTCAATCTTTTTCTGTCCATTTTGAACCTTGCACGATTTGATCTTGTTTCCAGTTGTGTATTGGTCCTAAACATGCACAAAATCTCAAGATTTGATTAGCTTTTGATATTTTTACTATTTTATTTTGATTTTATTTGATTTAAATGAAATAAAATCAAAATAAATGATAAAAATAAAAGAATGACGAATGGAAGGGCTCATGGGTCGTGGGTCACATTACAAATTCAGTGCAAGCATAAAAAGTTGGGCCCATTTAGCAAAAAATGCAATTTTGGACATATTTGACTTTTGGGAATTTTGCAAAAAGGGTCAACTTTGACAATGTATAACTCCTTCAATTTTGACCCTAGAGATGTGTTTTTTGACTTTTATAAAGCTTAAGATGTCCTCTAAGCAACCCTTTTGGTATCATCTCAATTGAGTCTTCCATGTTCATGTATGCAGCTTTGACCCAAAAGGTGTTTTTGTTGACTTTCCAAAATGACCTATAATGTCCAAATTTATATCTTCTTGTGAGTGCATATTTTGAACTTGGGAGCTGAAGTTGAATTGTATGGAATTACATCCTATTCAAAATGAGCTTAGGATGGGTCATTTTTGATAAAGTATGAGAAAGTTATGCTTGGTCAAAGTTGAGTTGACTATTCCTGTAAAACCCTAATTTAGCAACTTTTGGATTTTGATGAATTGTGAGCAATCCTTGAGGAATTATGATCAACCCTTGATTCAATGGTGAATAATACTTCAAAATGAGAATGTTGACCAAAAATATTGAAGTTTGACTGTATGTGGGCTACAATTGACTTTTGCCCTAGCATAGTCGATTTTCAGGCATTTGAGCAATTGACTGAGCAAACTTTCTCTGCAAGGCTTGAAACTTTACATGGATGATCTTGAGAACATATTAGGGAAATAGTGAGCATTTGGGACCCTTTGGATTCAAACATCTTGATGCAAACTGAAACCCTAATTTGAGGTAGACTGCCTTAGGAGAGAGTTTGTCTGGTCAACCCTTGGACTTCCTTGAGCAATTTGAGGACCTCACTTGATATGTATTGAGAAATATGGGAGGGAAAATTTTGGGGTACAACACCTAATTACTATTACAAGGCTTTGACAATTACATAATTTATAATGCAAAAAATAATAAAATATGCAAGAAGATGTAAAGTGAGAGAAATTGTTTTTTAGGGTTTTTTCATAGAAAAAGTTTTGTAATTAACTTCATTGAAGAAAAACCTAAGTCCAAGTTAACTTTTAAAAAAAAAAACAATTGTTTAGAAAATTTTTTTTGAGGTTTCATTTGAAAACAAAAGTTTTATAAAGTTAGGTCATTTCCAAGCAATATAACATGTCCAAAATAAACTCAGAAATCTCAAAAAATCAAGAAATTTGGTGCTCGAGCTGACACGGGCCGTGTCAGTGGACACGGGCACCAGTGTCAGGACCTGTCCATGACTTTTATGCATTTTTTGGTCCCAGCCAACCTAACACGACCGTGTTACGTGACACGGGCGCCCGTGTCAGCCCCTGTCCATCTTTTTTTGCTCGTGTACGCACCAATAACATTGACACGGGCCGTGTCATTTGACACGGGCACCCGTGTCAGCCTCTGTCCCTGCATATTATCATGTTTTTTCAACCCAACTAAGCTGACACGGGACGTGTCGTGTGACACGGGCACCCTTGTCAGCCTCTGGTCTGACTTTTTGTTAGTTTTTTCTCTTTGATCTGTCTTGTTATATCTTTTGAGCGTAAAAGCAAATGATATATGAATAATGATATCACAGTTTGAGAAAGTTTACCTCTCGAAGCGGAAGCTTTAGAACACGTACGGATGTATCCGAGTGTAAAGTGGTGATTAATCGAGCTCCTTTGAACCTTCTTGTTGTAACTCCAACCTTCCTTTTATGCTGAAAATGGTTGAACCGCTCCAACCAAGTCAAGTTGCAATGTATGTTTTTGAATTTAGAAGATGGTGATAGTGATGTTACATAAGTTATTATTATGTTTGAACAACTTCTATATGGTGTATGTGAAGTGTTTGGATGGTTTGTTTGGACAAAACTTGCAAGGTATGAGATTCAAAAATTTGAACTTCAAAGCTCAAAAATGGAGGTTTTGTGGAAAAATCTGGTTTTTTGACAGAAAAAATGATTTTGAGTGTTAGTTTCTCCTTCTATTTTTTCTGGCCTTTCTCTCTATTTTTCTAACCTCCTTCTCTTGTGATTGGCCTCTCTATTTATAGAGAAGGTTTGAGACTTGAAAAAACTTAGATTTTGGATCACATGTTATGGCTAGGTTAGATTGTACATGAAGCAAGCTTGGAGAACATGTTTCCAATGCTTGTACCAAGCTATCTAAAGTGGTTGATCACTTTAAACATGTTTTTTATGACTTGTATAAGTTGAGTGTGATTATAACAACAAGTTATAGGCTCAAGAAATTGACTTTATGATTAAAGTGAATTTTGCAAGAATGGCAACGGTGCCTTTGTGCCAAAAATGGAAAGATCACTTGGACAATGCTTAAACCAAATGGGACATAGCTCAAAAGTTTGTGTAAGCATTAAATTATAGTAATATTTTCAAGTCAAAAGGCCTGCAAAGTAAGATTATGCAGCACATCATGCCAATTAGATTATGTGTTCTTCAACAAAAATGGCTTGTAATTCAAGAATGAATGCCCAACTTCAGGCCCTTGAATCTCCTAGCTAAAATATGATAAATTCAAGCTCTTGAATGTTTTGGAAAGCTTGAAACACCCTTTATAACTTTCATGTTGACCACTTTGACAAAATCATCTTGTAACTATGTGAAAAAATGCCAAGAAGTTGGGATAAAATTCTGACCAAAACTACTGAAAATTTCTCTAAGTGTTTTATTCAAAAATGCCATGACTTCATGAATTTATAACTCAAAATCCAAGCATTTCTAGAAAAAGTCCTTCCCTAAAAAGTTTTAGATCTAATTGATATCTACAACTTTCATGTTAGAAGTTTTCCTTGAATCATCTTGCATCATGGTGAAAAGTTGGCATGAAGAAATGAAATTATCATGTATAAAAAACATTTAGAAAAATTTCTAAGTCTTAAAGAGTTTGAATTTTCACATTGACTTTTGACTTTCTTGATTTCTTGATGATCAAGTTTCATATTTTTGAATATCTTGATGAATTTTGATCTTTGAGACTTAATGTTGACCAAAAAGTCAAAGTTTGACTTTTGGTGCTACAATTGACTTTTTCATCAGTACAACTGATTTTTGGTCTCTTGGTCAATTGACTGAGAAGACTTGAAACTTAACATGAGCACTCTTGAAGGTTCATAATGACCCAAGAACGTCACTTGGAGTATTAGAAGTCTGATTGTCCTTATGAAAATTCAAACCCTAATCTTGAGGTATCAGTGTTGAGGAGATGGCTTGACCTTGTCAACACTGGTGCAAGCTTGAGCTTTCGCAGTTCTTTGTGAGAATTGTCTTAAGAAATTAGAGGGAAAATTTTTGGGTACAACACATGGGATTAAGTTTTGTTTCATGGCTATCTTGGGCATATTTTTATTAAAGGGCTTCTTCAAGTTACCTGATTCATAAATTACAGCATTTTGGTTTCCTCCTCAAATGTTCAACGTTGTGGACTTACATACATGGTTCTCTTTGTTCTTGAATCAAGGCATTTATTTGTGTGTCATGCTTACCTTTGAATAAGAGAGGTCACATGGTGTATCAAGCGAGGGTTACATATATTTCTTGGGCTACATGGTGCAATTATTGGTTCTTGTGCAAGAAAATAAGTACATGAGCTCATTCGTCCACCATTAACTAGGGTTGGTTCAATCAATGGTGACTTCAAATACAAGTTATTAAGGGCATGGAATATGAGCATTGAACTAGGGTTTGCGAAGGTGCGAGTATGGTTTACTAATTGGTTTGGGTTCATGCAATTATACAAGATTGATTCAAAGACATCTTAATCAATTTCTTTGAGTTTGGTCAAAGCCGACTTGATAAGTAGTCTTTTTGCCAAATTTCCACTTAAGTTCATTATTAACTCATCCTATTAGTTTCAAACTTGGAAGAAGCTACCAACGATCAAAGTGAAACATTGAAACCATGCGGAAAAGGGTAGTATTCTACAACAAGAGTCAAAGGTTTTTAATTTGTAAAAGGTTCATGATTAAGGAATATAGGCTTCTTGGATTTGGAATAAAATGTTGAATTTCCTTGAAATACCATTCTAATTTTCACTAAGAGAGCAAGATTAAGGTCATTCAAAAGAAGACACAAATTTCAACGAAAATACCATGTCAAGCTTCAACATCATTCAAGTTCAAGTCACTACATTTCAAATCATTACAAGATCAATAATTACCATTAAAAAAGTACATATGTTGTACCCCAAAATTTGCCCTCTCATTTATCAAGATTTTCCTCACAAGACTTCTTGGACTCAAGACAAGATTAGGGTTTGGTCAGCTCAAGACACCTCATCTTGCACTGATAACCTAAAATTATGGTTTGAGTTTGCACAAGGATTTTTGGACCATAAATGCTTCATGTGACTTTCATACACCATCTTGGACCCCTAAGATTGCTCATGTTAAGTTTCAAGCCTTGAATCACATTTTTGCTCAGTCAATTGGACAGTTGACCTAAAAAATCAACTGTATTGGGGGAAAAGTTAACCATGGCCAATTTAAAGTCAAACTTCATAATTTTTTATCCACAAAAACATTTTAGACTCATATGTACCATTTGATCATGTTTGGATCACAACTCCTCAAGAAATTTGATCAAATCACCAAAAGGGCAAAATGGTCAAAATTAGGGTTTTGACTGAGAAAGGGCAATTTCTGATTTTTAACCTATTCAATGGCCAATTGGGTTCAAGCATGATTTCAAGGGTTAAATGGCATCATATTGACCTAATCACATAGTTTAAAAGATCTCAAGTTCATTGGATTGACAGATGAATTTTCCAGTCAACTGATCAAAAGTCAACTGTACACTAAAAAGTCAAACTTTGACTTTTTGGTCAAAATCAAATGCCAAGGGTCATAATTCATCAAGATATGTCAAAATATGAAATTTTTTCAACAAGAAAACCAATTTTGAAAATTAGGGTTTTGAATTTGAAAATTTTCATAACTTAGAATTTTTCTAAGTATGAAAATTTTCTTATTTTTTCCCAACTTTCCACCACTTTTTCACCATGATGCAATTTGATTCAAAGAAAATTTCCAACATGAAAGTTGTAGTCCTCCATGAAATATATAACCCTTTTCACAAACTTTTCCCAAAATATGCTTGTATCTCAAGTTATGAATTTGTGAACATAGGTCCATGAACTAAATAACTTAGTGAAGTTTTGCCCTAATTTAGGCAGGTTTTGGACCCAACTTCATGGACATTTTTCACCTAGTTCCAAGAGGTATCTCAAAATGCATTTCAAAGATGGATTATAGATCACATTGCAAGCTTTCCAAAATGTCAAAGAACTCCCCAAGATCATTTTTGGTTAGGGAGAATCAAAGAAGGGAAGTTGGCATTTTATCACTTTTGATCAAGCCATTTTTACAAAGCATCAAGTTGGAAATCAGATCTTTGATGTTTGAATCTTGATTTACAGGTCCTAAACTCATTCTACACTCCATAATTAAATGCAAACTCAGAAGATAAAGGCTTTATCTTTGCTTTTGAGGCTTTGTACAAGTTACATTTCCATTTTTGGCCAAAAGTGCACAATGCCATTTTCATAAAGAGAAACTTTTGTAACTTTATCAATCTTGAGCCTTGGACCTGTCTCTTTGATGCAAGCAACTTACATAGCACTCAAGAAGTTGGTACAAGTTCATTCCAGGCTTCAAGCAAGCAAGGACAAGCATGTAGCATAAGTCACTTCACTTTACTTCAAAAGCAAGAAAGTTGGTGAAAAGGTCAAAGCTTGCACATATGATGAGAAGCTGACTTTGTATCCATTCTATACAAATATACAAACTTGTCACAATGCAAAACACGATTTCTTGGCATCCATAACTCACTCAAACTCAAAAACTCCATTTTTCTGTCCAAACATCCAGAATCTGCAAAACCAAAGCCAACTAATTTTTGGCTCGTGTGTTTTGCATTTTAACACTTGAAACACTTCATACACATCATACCAAAGCAATCCAAGCATTCACCCTGTGTCTGTAACCCCTATTTCAGCCTTTTCCATTTTCACTTTGGAAGCTTGCAACTTGACTTGCGCAAAGAGTTTCAGCCATTCTCAGAGCAAGCTAAGCATTGGAATAGCTTCAGGGAAGCTCACACAATCCTCAGGCCTCCATTAAAGTCCATACATTTCTCTACTCAAATCCAACTGAAGGAGGTATTTTCTTGAACTCTATCTCTCTGAATAAGCATCTTTAAGCCACGATTTGTGAAGAAAAAATGTAGTCCATAACATGGTGAAGCTGTACATATGCATACTTTTCATTTATATTAACTATGCTGAGAGAATTTGAAAGTTGAATATGCTGAAATTTTTAGGTTATGAATTAGGGGTTCCAAAATTCTCTCTGATCTTTGAGAGTTAGGTTACAAAATTTATATTGTTGGAATCGTGAGCTCAAATGCCACATGTTTCATGTTATAAGTTTTTGTTTTTGTGCAAGCATGAGCAAGTTGCAGGTTTGAACTAGCGCGCGAAGAAGAAGACAGAGGACAGGGACGAAGCAGTGTTCTGGGCTTTTTTTTGGCGCCTGGCCTTTTTGTTTTTGCTTTTTGCACATCCTGAATGTAACACCCTCTAAAACCCGCATATAATTTTCGCAAATATTAAAAATTATAAACTCAGAGTACATGTATTAA
This sequence comes from Vicia faba, assembly GCA_948472305.1. Classification (NCBI taxonomy): domain Eukaryota; kingdom Viridiplantae; phylum Streptophyta; class Magnoliopsida; order Fabales; family Fabaceae; genus Vicia; species Vicia faba. The sequence goes on along the minus strand of OX451741.1, from coordinate 926,317,460 downwards.
TCGAGGAATGCTACAATTCTCTTTTAATAAAATAAATTCCTGTCATGCATAATTTTAGTAGTAACTCATACATGTTTACACAGCGGAATACTTAAATTAATAAAATCAAATGTTATAATAATTTCCAAATCATCAGGGATTAACACCTGGAAAGTAAACATCATACTATAACAATTAAAAAGGAATTAAACGAGTCTGACTAAAGCAGCTCGACAACCAAACGTTCCCGGAGTTACAACTATCAGAGCATGACCCGGACATACTAAAACGAAACTAAACTAGACACGATAAGCCTTCGCCAAGCACCTGAACGAAGCTCCTTAATCTGAAATATTCAACAGTAAGGGTGAGCTTCTCAAATATACATTTGGTTATACATTCATAACAATCAATTCACGAAATCATAAGCATCACCCAATAATTAGCATATTTCATAGTTTACAAAACCTTTACAATTCATATATCCATGACATATTGCCTTTCATTTTTGCAAATATTCATCAAACATCATCAACCATTTATCAAATCATACGTGCATACAGACAATCAAATATAACATTGGAAAAATCATCCATTCATGTTATATTCGAGTAATGCAACACACCCATGCATGTGGTACCACTTCACCGCCCCATTAAATCTCGGGTCACGGATAACTCACCGTTCCATTATATCGCGGACACGGCTACCACCTCAACGTTCCATTAAATCGCGGACACGTATATTGGCCACCATGTTAATTCCACACAATGGGAATTAACAAATGCAACATGATATGTAAGTATGTAACACTCAGCATACTATGAACATCGATCAACATATCATGCACATCAACAATATCAAACATAACATGATATGAAATAGCATGTAACCACTCAGCATACCATTTAAACATCAATTATATCAAGTTACGAATAGCATGTAATCACTCAGCATACTATTCAAACATCAACCAATCACATCAATTATATCATAATTCATGCTCGATAACATATCTAAAAGCATGGCAATAAAAATCCAACATCAAAACACTGAAACCAAAATTCAGAAAATCATCACAGCAGAGCAACACGGGCACCCGTGTTGTGCAACACGGCCCGTGTTGTGCAGCACGTCCAGAGAAACGCACATTTTATTTTTATCAGTACATGGGATCTGACACGGGCACCCGTGTTGTGCAACACGGCCCGTGTTGTGCAACCAGAAGCACACCCTCTTCCAACACAGAAGAGCAACACGGGCACCCGTGTTGTGCAACACGGCCCGTGTTGCTGAGCGCGTACAGGATTTTCCTGAACCTGCAGCAGCTCAGAAACAGCAGTCCAAACGCGGGGAAACGTCCGCCAAAACGCGCATTTCAGTACCTAACGCGTCGAGTTTGTACAATTCACAACAACACCACAATATCCAAGTTACCAACAATTATTATAATAACCTTAATCGGGGATTAACCGTCCTTTTTGGGGAAATCTACTGACACTGAGGTTATCCCTATAACTTCCAAGGTAAATTCACGATCATTAGATATACTCCCAATTCACCATTTGGGACCTAAATTCCTAATCGATTCATAAAAATTGGGAACCTAACCCTTTTCTAACAAGGTTCAGTACTACGGTTATCGATCCCTAGAAACATCTAACAATTGGGATTTTCCTACAATTACCCGAATCAACCGTACATAAACCCATAAACAAATATAAATCGAGTATAAACCCCCCTTACCTTATCAATTAGCAGCTTTGAGTTCTTGGGCGATGTTCTTCGTTCTCCGTTCTTCAGAGCTCTCTTTTCCCAATTCTAACTTCTGTTCTTACGTGAAAAACCAAAAATGAGAAAATGGCCTAAGTCCCAAACATAACTTTATTTCTCTGCACCCCCACTCTTTACTAACAACATCTAAGCCCAATAACATAAAATCCCAATATTCCTTATTTCTTTTATTTTCCTCAAATACTCCAAAATAAATAATTCTTTTTATTTTATTAATTCTAATAAAATAAATTCCCAAATTTAAATAATTCAATTAATTGAAAACGGGGTGTTACAACTCTCCCCCACTAAAAGAGTTTTCGTCCTCGAAAACATACCTTAGACGAACAGCTCCGGATAAGCCTCTTTCATCTGGCTCTCCAGCTCCCAAGTGATATTTCCATCTGCTGGACCTCCCCAAGCAACCTTCACTAATGCTATCTCTTTACCTCTTAACTGTTTCACTTCCCGATCTTCTATCCTCATAGGCAATGCTTCTACTGTCAGGTTATCTCTCACCTGTACATCATCTATTTGGATTACATGAGATGGGTCTGGAATGTATCTCCTCAACTGAGAAACATGAAAAACATCGTGCAAATTCGCAAGTCTCGGAGGTAAAGCAATGCGATAAGCAACTTCTCCAACTCTTTCCGTAATCTGAAACGGACCAATAAAACGCGGAGTCAACTTCTTAGATTTCAACGCTCGACCAATACCTGTCATCGGAGTAACTCTCATAAACACATGATCTCCAGCACTGAATTCTAAATTCTTTCTCCTCTTATCATGATAACTTTTCTGACGACTCTGAGAAGCTCTCATCTTTTCTTGAATCAATTTGATCTTTTCAGTAGTCTGCTGAACAATCTCTGGCCCAATTACCGAACTCTCTCCAGATTCATACCAACACAAAGGCGTCCTACACCGTCTACCATACAATGCCTCAAACGGAGCCATACCAATACTCGAATGGTAACTATTGTTATAAGTAAACTCAATCAATGGCAAATAGCTATCCCAAGCTCCACCTTTCTCTAAAACACAAGCACGCAATAAATCTTCCAACGATTGAATCGTCCTCTCCGTCTGTCCATCAGTCTGAGGATGGTAAGCTGAACTCAACCTCAATCTAGTACCCAAAGCCTTCTGCAATCCTTCCCAAAATTTCGAAGTGAACCTCGGATCTCTATCTGACACAATACTAGAAGGAACTCCATGCAAACTCACTATTTTCTCAATATATAACTGTGCCAATCTCTCCATCGAGTAATCCATTCGCACCGGTATAAAATGAGCAGACTTAGTCAACCTATCCACAACGACCCATATTGCTTCACAATTCATAGGAGTCCTCGGCAACCCAGATACAAAATCCATAGAAATACTATCCCACTTCCATTCTGGAATAAACATTGGTTGCATAAATCCAGACGGCTTCTGATGCTCAATCTTCGATTTCTGACAGATTAAACATGCATACACAAATTCAGCTATTTCCTTTTTCATTCCCGGCCACCAAAACAATTTCTTCAAATCATGATACATTTTCGTGGCACCCGGATGAATACTCATCCCACTGCGATGTCCTTCCTCTAATATACTCTTCTTGATTTCTGCAACATCAGGAACACAAACTCTATCGCCAAATCTCATAACATCATTTTCATCAATCCTAAACTCACCACCTTGACCTTGGTTGATCAATGTCAATTTATCAACTAAATTAACATCGGATTTCTGCCCGATCCTGATCTCTTCTAGAATACCACTAGTAAGTTTCAACATACCCAAACGAACACACTTCGGAGTACTTTCACAAATTAAACTCAAATCTCTGAATTGTTCAATTAAATCCAATTCACGAACCATCATCATAGACATATGCAAGGATTTCCTGCTCAAAGCATCCGCAACCACATTTGCCTTACCAGGATGGTAATTCAAACCAAAATCATAATCTTTGAGAAATTCCAACCACCTTCTTTGCCTCATATTGAGCTCTTTCTGATCAAAAAGATACTTCAAACTCTTATGATCATTATACACTTCAAATCTCGAACCGTACAGATAATGTCTCCACAATTTCAAGACAAACACAACTGCTGCCAACTCTAAGTCATGAGTAGGATAGTTCCTTTCATGAACCTTCAACTGTCTCGAAGCATACGCAACTACCTGCTGATTCTGCATTAAAACGCCACCTAAACCCAACAGAGATGCATCACAATAGACCACAAAAGATTCCACCGGATTCGGCAAAATCAGAATAGGAGCACTAGTCAATCTCCGCTTCAATTCTTGGAAACCTTTCTCACAATCAGAATCCCAAATAAACGCTTGTCCTTTACGAGTCAACTTCGTCAACGGCAATGCTAACTTTGAGAATCCTTCGATAAATTTTCTGTAATAACCTGCAAGACCAAGAAAACTTCTGATTTCAGAAATAGTCTTCGGCGCTTCCCACTGAGATACCGCTTCTACTTTTGTAGGATCCACTGCAATACCATTCTTAGAAATCACATGTCCAAGAAAACTAACTTCACTCAGCCAGAACTCACATTTGGACAACTTTGCATACAACTTCTTATCTTTCAACAACTCTAACACAATTCTGAGATGTTCCGCATGCTCTTTGTCATCCTTGGAATAAATCAGAATGTCATCAATAAAAACCACAACAAACTTATCCAGATACGGATGAAAAATCCTGTTCATATATTCCATGAAAACACCAGGTGCATTAGTAACTCCGAACGGCATAACAGAATATTCATAATACCCATACCTCGTTCGAAAGGCAGTCTTTTGAATATCTTCCGCTTTCACACGAATCTGATGATATCCAGATCTCAAGTCAATCTTACTAAATACACTGGCTCCAATTAGCTGATCTATTAAATCATCAATCCTCGGTAACGGGTACCGATTCTTAATGGTTACCTTGTTCAATTGCCTGTAATCAACACACAGTCTCATAGAACCTTCTTTCTTCTTAACCAACAATACCGGAGCACCCCAAGGCGAAACACTTGGACGAATAAACTTCTTCTCTAGTAAATCTTCCAACTGACTTTTCAATTCAGCCAATTCAGACGCAGACATACGATATGGCGCCATCGACACCGGTCTCGTACCAGGAATCAAATCTATAGAGAATTCCACTTCTCTCTCAGGAGGTAGCTCACCAACATCATCCGGAAAGACTTCTGGAAAATCACACACCACTGGCAATTCCACACTCCTGACCTTTCCTGTTGCATCTAACGAAGCAAGTAACATAAACACATTAGCACCGTCTTCCATTGCTTCTTGTACCTGCCTAGCAGTCATAGTCAAATTCTCGACACCAACTGCTTCTGGAAAAATCACCGTCTTAGCAAAACAGTTCAGATGAACCCGGTTGAATTCCAACCAGTTCATCCCAAGGATAATATCAACTTGTTCAAGCGGTAGGCACACTAAATCCATACTGAAACCTCTACCAAAAATCTCAATAGGACAATTCCTACATACAAGTGAAGTTGTCACTGAACCCGATGCAGGAGTCTCAACAACCATGCTACCTCGCATACCAGATATGTCCAGTTTCAACCTCTCAGCACAATCCAAAGAAATGAAAGAATGAGTTGCACCAGTATCAATAATTGCAACTAAAGGTGTGCCATGAATAAAACACGTACCTTTAATCAATCGATCCTCTGGGGTAGTCTCAGATCCAGACAAAGCAAACACTTTTCCACCTGACTGATCCTTCCTAGGCTTAGGACACTGCGGACGAATGTGACCTTCTTCGCCACAATTGTAACAAGTAACAGACTTCCCTTTGCAATCAATAGACAAATGACCAGCCTTTCCACATTTATAGCACTTCTTCTCATCACTCTTGCAATCTCGAATGTGATGACCAGACTCACCACACCTGTAGCATCTGATAGGAGCCTTAGAATCTCCTCCACTAGGCCTTTTCCAACCGCCTGATCTCTGGTTATCTCTACCATATGGCTTGCCACGGTCCATATGTTGCTTCCCTCTTTTATCAACAGCCCCACGAGAGTGAGACGACCGATTCTTGGTAATATCTTCTTCCAAGATTCTGCTACAATCCACCAGATCAGAAAATCTACGAATACGCTGGTACCTGATTCCCTGCTTAATCTCATCTCGGAGACCATTCTCAAATTTGATACATTTAGAGAATTCTCCAGCCTCATCATTGTTGTAGTGCGCATAATACTTTGCCAGCTCAGTGAACTTAGTAGCATACTCACTAACAGTCAGATTGCCCTGCTTAAGCTCCAAAAATTCAATTTCCTTTCTTCCCCGAACATCTTCAGGAAAGTACCTCCTCAGAAAAGCCCTTCTGAAGTTAGCCCAAGTCAGTGCCTCTCCATCCTGAACCATTTCAGTCCTTGTGGCAACCCACCAGTCGTCGGCCTCTTCTGCCAACATATGCGTACCATATCTGACTTTCAAATCTTCAGCACAATCAATCACACGGAAAATCCTTTCGATTTCCTTCAGCCACTTCTGGGCACCTTCGGGGTCATGCGTACCTTTGAACAACGGAGGATTGTTCCTCTGGAAATTTCCCAATTTCCTATCAGCACCAATCACGCCTCCAGTTGGGTTTCCAGCAAGTACACCAGCTAACATCCCCAAAGCCTCAGCTAGTGCAGCATCATTTCGCCCATTACCTCTTCCAGCCATATTCCTGAGAATTAAAACATACTCCACATCAGAATACAGTATCGACAGTGTCACCTTGCACTAGTCGCATACGAAAAGGAATGACTGACTCAAGACTCTGGTCACAACGACCGACTATGCTCTGATACCACTATTGTAACACCCTCTAAAACCCGCATATAATTTTCGCAAATATTAAAAATTATAAACTCAGAGTACATGTATTAATCGAGGAATGCTACAATTCTCTTTTAATAAAATAAATTCCTGTCATGCATAATTTTAGTAGTAACTCATACATGTTTACACAGCGGAATACTTAAATTAATAAAATCAAATGTTATAATAATTTCCAAATCATCAGGGATTAACACCTGGAAAGTAAACATCATACTATAACAATTAAAAAGGAATTAAACGAGTCTGACTAAAGCAGCTCGACAACCAAACGTTCCCGGAGTTACAACTATCAGAGCATGACCCGGACATACTAAAACAAAACTAAACTAGACACGATAAGCCTTCGCCAAGCACCTGAACGAAGCTCCTTAATCTGAAATATTCAACAGTAAGGGTGAGCTTCTCAAATATACATTTGGTTATACATTCATAACAATCAATTCACGAAATCATAAGCATCACCCAATAATTAGCATATTTCATAGTTTACAAAACCTTTACAATTCATATATCCATGACATATTGCCTTTCATTTTTGCAAATATTCATCAAACATCATCAACCATTTATCAAATCATACGTGCATACAGACAATCAAATATAACATTGGAAAAATCATCCATTCATGTTATATTCGAGTAATGCAACACACCCATGCATGTGGTACCACTTCACCGCCCCATTAAATCTCGGGTCACGGATAACTCACCGTTCCATTATATCGCGGACACGGCTACCACCTCAACGTTCCATTAAATCGCGGACACGTATATTGGCCACCATGTTAATTCCACACAATGGGAATTAACAAATGCAACATGATATGTAAGTATGTAACACTCAGCATACTATGAACATCGATCAACATATCATGCACATCAACAATATCAAACATAACATGATATGAAATAGCATGTAACCACTCAGCATACCATTTAAACATCAATTATATCAAGTTACGAATAGCATGTAATCACTCAGCATACTATTCAAACATCAACCAATCACATCAATTATATCATAATTCATGCTCGATAACATATCTAAAAGCATGGCAATAAAAATCCAACATCAAAACACTGAAACCAAAATTCAGAAAATCATCACAGCAGAGCAACACGGGCACCCGTGTTGTGCAACACGGCCCGTGTTGTGCAGCACGTCCAGAGAAACGCACATTTTATTTTTATCAGTACAGGGGATCTGACACGGGCACCCGTGTTGTGCAACACGGCCCGTGTTGTGCAACCAGAAGCACACCCTCTTCCAACACAGAAGAGCAACACGGGCACCCGTGTTGTGCAACACGGCCCGTGTTGCTGAGCGCGTACAGGATTTTCCTGAACCTGCAGCAGCTCAGAAACAGCAGTCCAAACGCGGGGAAACGTCCGCCAAAACGCGCATTTCAGTACCTAACGCGTCGAGTTTGTACAATTCACAACAACACCACAATATCCAAGTTACCAACAATTATTATAATAACCTTAATCGGGGATTAACCGTCCTTTTTGGGGAAATCTACTGACACTGAGGTTATCCCTATAACTTCCAAGGTAAATTCACGATCATTAGATATACTCCCAATTCACCATTTGGGACCTAAATTCCTAATCGATTCATAAAAATTGGGAACCTAACCCTTTTCTAACAAGGTTCAGTACTACGGTTATCGATCCCTAGAAACATCTAACAATTGGGATTTTCCTACAATTACCCGAATCAACCGTACATAAACCCATAAACAAATATAAATCGAGTATAAACCCCCCTTACCTTATCAATTAGCAGCTTTGAGTTCTTGGGCGATGTTCTTCGTTCTCCGTTCTTCAGAGCTCTCTTTTCCCAATTCTAACTTCTGTTCTTACGTGAAAAACCAAAAATGAGAAAATGGCCTAAGTCCCAAACATAACTTTATTTCTCTGCACCCCCACTCTTTACTAACAACATCTAAGCCCAATAACATAAAATCCCAATATTCCTTATTTCTTTTATTTTCCTCAAATACTCCAAAATAAATAATTCTTTTTATTTTATTAATTCTAATAAAATAAATTCCCAAATTTAAATAATTCAATTAATTGAAAACGGGGTGTTACACTGAATTGCTTTTGCACCCCCTTGACTAACTTTGTTATATTTTTTGTATTTATTTTATATTTTCATATTTTTATACTTTCATTTATTTTTCTGAATAATAAAAATCATAAAAAATAATTTCTTTATTTTTCACAATTTTATTTTATTATTTTATTATTTTTTACATAAAAATTAATTTATTTAATAGAATAGAATTTATTTTCTCAAATAGTTTGTAAATAAATATAGAAAAAATACTACATATTTTTATTATATTATTTATACACATAAAATATTTATTTTCTATACATATTTAATTTTTAATATTTATTTACATAATATTATTTATTATTTTTCTTATACAAAAAATACAAAGCAATAAATATAGAACATTTTCTTTTATTTGAAAACTAGGGTTTACCCCTTTCAAAAAGAATTATATTTTTTCCTTATAATTTTTAGGGTTTAAATTAAATATATTTCTTATATAAAAAGCAAATACCAAAACATTTTTAACATAAATACATTTGCATTGCATTTTAAATACTTGTATATTTATTTAATTCGCGCAATATTTCGATTGGGTTATAATAATATATTTAGGTTTATATTTCTGCAAAATCCCCATTCAAAACTTGTATCCCCCCTCCCATAATAATTGTTGTAATAGCTTAGTTTACAATTACGCAATTTATCGCTTTCATATACCATGTTAGTAAAGTAGGGTTTGCATGACAAGAACAAAAACAAAACAAATAGAAAAAACCTAATGCAAGACAAAAGCATGAAAAATGACACACTTTGCACACAAGCACCCTTAGGGTTTCTCCCACTTGGTTGCCTAAAATAAAATGGCCATGTTACACATGCGAAGTATCTTGGCAAAACAAAACAAATATAAGATCATAGTCCCTCGATGATGCTATACAAAGGTTGCCTAAAACAAAATGATCTTGGTCCTACAAAAATGCTAAGATACTTGGTAACATTGCTATCATGGTTATACGATGACCCACGCCTGTCCCGTTTAACATCCAAAGATAGGGTTGCTTACCAAATCAATGGTAAGTCAACAATGTCAAAGGAATAAAAATGCACAAGAAAGACATTTGAGTAGGTAGATAGCTTCTAAGTTACTTGCTCCATTTCAAACAATCCTTGCTATTTTCAAAAACACACACACACACACATTTCAAAACATCTTACAAAACATTGAAACATTTTTCAAAAGAAAAACATCTTTGTATACATTCTTACGAACGAGAATCATTACAAAGATTTCCTAAACGATGGCCTCTTTTCAAAATACTTTCAAAATCACACCAAACATCATTTCAAACAAAGCAAAGCAAGTGATCTAAACAAGTAACTAAGAGCCCATGGAAAACCATGGATGAAAAGGGTGCTAGCACCTTCCCTTTTCATAATCTACCCCCCCGAACTCAAGAAAACATCTCAAAGGTCATTCCTGTGCTTTTTTGCCTTTCCTTTTGGATAAAAGAAAAGTCGGTGGTGACTCTTGCTAACCGCGACATTTGTGACAAAACGCAAAACCCCAAGTCAGTTCTCCCACCGTATCATAGAACTGGCGACTCTGCTGGGGAAAATTATAAAAGTGGGGTTACCTTAGGGTTTAGATCACATTTATTTGCTTACATTGTTTGACTTGTTTGATTTACATTTTGGTTCTATTGTTTGGGTTTGAATCCTCCACCCGGATTTGGGAAACATTATAGGTAAATAGCAATACGTTGTGGAAACTGTGCGGGGTATACCAACACGGTCTAAGAAATAGCTATGTTAGTGTGACATATTTGTGGGTACCGGTAGCCTTTGAGTCAATCAAAGATAATACGGGGCCGGTGAGTGATGTCATGAAGCACTAACGAACTTCTAGAACCTTTACTTGACTAACTTGGCCTTTTAGGATGTAGTGAGATTACCGGCTTTGGTGCAGTCCGAAGTTGGTAGATACTCGATACTACACTCATTAAGGGTTGGTTCCTTGGAATATTTAGGTTTCCAGTAAAGAGGCTTGAATTGAAACAATGAACAAGGAAACAATTCAGTGATATTGAGCTCCTTAGAACCCGGTTACTCTTTACTAGGACAGGTTGAGCCAACTAAACTTCAAGAGGGTATTTACCTATGAAACCCCATGCAATCCTAAACTAGGAACTTGTGTGATTTGCTTGTACATATATACTTGTGCATAACATCATGGACATCATGAGCATCTTCTAACCATTTCAAGGATTTTGGAAATTCATCTTTGTTCTTGTTTTGTAGGATATGGATTCACTTCGCAGGAAAACTATCCAAGTCAACCTTGTAAGAATTCCTCCACAACTCAAGGAGCTAGCTTCAAGGATTCCTGAGAATTATCCATTCACCGAGAGACATGGTCGGCTACTCAACTTGGTCACTTCCAACATAGAGGAAGACATGATGAAGGTTCTCTTCCAGTTCTTTGACCCTTTGCATCACTGTTTCACATTTGCTGACTACCAGCTTGTGCCTACTTTGGAAGAATTTTCTCAACTCTTGAGGATTCCTATTCTCAATAAACTACATTTCAACGGTACAGAAAGAGATCCAAAGCTAGAAGAGATTTCTCAATCCATGCACTTGCACTCATCTGATGTCACAACCCATTGGGAAACTAGAAGTGGTGTCAAAGGCTTCTTGGCAAAGTTCTTGTTTGAGAAGGCCCAAAGTTGTTGGAACTCCTTGGACTTGCAAGCTTTTGAGGAGATTGTAGCTCTTCTCATCTATGGGATGGTCTTGTTCCCTAACCCTGACCAACTCATAGATGTGAGTGCTGTCAAAATCTCATGTCACGCAATACGGTTCCTACATTGCTTGGAGATATCTTACACTCTTTTCACACTCATACAATGAGGAAAAGAGGTGTTCTTATGTGTTTCACTCCTCTCCTGGCAAGATGGTTTATTTATCATCTTCCCCAATCATTCTTGAAGAATGAGCAAGGTTTGAGGTGGTCACAAAGGTTGATGACACTTAAACATTCAGACATTCATTGGTGTTCTCGATCCAAAGAGAATGTTATCATTGTCGACCGTTGTGGGGAATTCCCTAATGTCCCTCTACTTGGCATTAGGGGAGGCATCACCTACAACCCGTGCTTGGCTCTAAGACAGTTTGGTTATGCCCGAAGGGATTGCCCACATGATATGCTGATTCAAGGTTTGGTTTTTGACTTCGACAACGACGATCAAAGTCTTCGCCAAAGGTTCATTCGAGCTTGGAGGATGCCAAACAAGGTAGATAGTAAGACTTTGGGACACAAGAATTACCTCAAGTGGGTACGAACCCGCGCCCAAAGTATTATGATGCCTTACCCCTCTGTTCTCCCAGTGATTATAGAGCTTGTTAAGGAAGGAGAGGTTCCATACACCATCCTACATCCTGACATGCCGACATCACTCAAAGACTAATAAAGGAGTTGGATACAGCTCAAAGAAGATCGCGATACTTTCGAAGCCCAATTCTACGCAAGCGAGAAGAAGGTTTTGGAACTCACTCGGTTACTTCATGAAGATCAGACTCTCAACACCTACATTGCACCAAAGAGGATGCGTAACGTCTTTTTATCTTAGAATTTTGTATTATTTTGCCCTAGGGGCATTGATGTACTCAAATTCTATTTTATTAATATAACGTGTGTTTCTTTTTGTTTGAAATAAATTTGAATTTTCAAATCCTTGAGAACATTGCATGAATACATATCATTCATCATGAGCATAAACAGGTCTTTGCAACAAGTTTCCTCATCCTTCTACTGTTTATTTCAGCAAGATGGATCTTGAACAAACGGTCAAAGATTTGCAAGCTCAGAATACACAATTTCAACAGTTACTCTTGACCTTATCCAAGGGGAAGGAGGAGCTAAAGGCTCTGCTAGAGAGAGAGAAAAAGAAGAAGAAGCCAGCTGGTGTGGTTATCATGGGTAGAAGGTTTCAGGGACAAGCCAGAAGGACCTTAGAATTTCCAACAACCTCTGACGAAGGGGAAAGAAAAGGAAAAGAAATGGAAGTACCATCAGATTCTGAAGCACAAGAAGAGGAAGAAGAGGACTACTCTGAACAACAATACCATTCGGCCGATGACAAATACAAACACTTGGAAGAGCGCCTAACTGCTATGGAGATACAGAGAGTACCGGGGCTGGATTTTGAGGAGTTAGGGCTGGTGTCAGGAATCGTAATCCCTCCAAAGTTTAAAGTGCCTTTATTTTCCAAGTATGATGGGGTGTCTTGTCCCAAGATGCACCTCCGCTCATATGTCAGGAAGATTCAGCCACATTCTGCTGACAAAGAATTGTGGGTCCACTTTTTCCAGGACAGTTTATCAGGAACGTAACTTGATTGGTTCTACCAGTTGGAGAGGGTCGATGTCCATAATTGGGAAGACTTGGCAGTAGCCTTCAATAAACAATATCAATACAACACCGATTTGGCACTAACCCGTACTCAACTCCAGAGTATAGCCATGGTATCTAATGAGGGCTTCAAAGACTATGCCCAAAAGTGGAGGGATCTAGCCGGAAGGGTGCAACCCCCCTTGTCTGAAAGAGAGCTAGTGGAATGTTCCTGGGAACTCTATCAGGTCCTTTTTTAATCATCTGATTGGAAGCTCCTCTGCAGGGTTCACAGAATTGATTTTAACCGGCGAAAGGGTGGAAGCCGGTATAAGAAGCGGGAAAATTCAGAAGGACGCCTTTGCCTCTACAGCTGTAAAAAAGCCCTTCACTGGAAAGAAGGAAGTGTCTGCTGTCTATTCACAGAGGAATCAGGGAAGAACAGAATAATGACCAACGGTGGGGGCTGTTATGATTCAAAAGCCTGCATCAGACCAGCCGAGAAATAACCAGCCGAGAAATAATCAGCCAAGGGTGGAAAGGCCAATCCGGAAATTCACCAAGATTAACATGACTCCACTCAGGTCCTACCACATCTTCTGAAGTTGAATCTGGCCATGATAAAAGAGGCCCCTAAAAATCCCAATACTGAATCTCCCCACTACCATCTGAATGCCAGATGCGTATACCATTCTGAAAGTCAAGGGAACGACACCAACAATTGTTGGGCTCTGAAGAACAAAATTCAAGACTTGATCGATGCGAAGGAAGTTGAATTTGAAGTACCTGAGAAACTGAATGTTATTTCTGCTCCAATGCATAGGCATGGACACAATGCCAATGTTGTTAAGGAAGATCTGTTTGTTGCTACCATGGATGAATTGTTAACTCCACTCCCAACCATCATGTTGAATTTGTTGAAAGCTGGTATATTCCCAGGTTGCGACAAAGACTGCCATGTCTTCCTATCTGCATCATTTGACTGCTATCTGTTGAAAAAAGGTATCCAACAACTGATTGATAACCAAGAAATTTTGTTTGAGAAAGCTCATATGTCACTCGTTCCAGTTAAAGAAGTTTCAATAATAACCATCTACGCCAATCCTTCTAGGGTCCCTAAAAGACTCGTTAGGATTACATTTGCTCCAGTGACTACTCCACTTAAGATTACAATGCCCGGGCCGACCCCGTACAAATTAGATAAAACGGTACCATGGAATTATGGTGGAGAAATCTACTACCATAGTGTCAAACAGATTGAATTAACTACCGAAGAAGGGAGCTCCGAAGAGGACAATTCCGACATCAGTAACATTTCTAGAACAAGCAAAATTACCCGTAGTGGAAGAATTTTATCTCCAGAGATTGCCCCTCCAAAGGCAGTCTTTGGACCCATGACCGTTCTGAAGATTACCTCTGCACCAGTGATTGTACCTGCAAGCGTACCTACGAAAGAAGACAATACAACTCCTATCCCTATTTCCATTGCTGAGAATAAAGGAAAGAATGTTAAAGAGGAGCATGTCCTGACGAAGGCTCAATCACTAGCTATTCCTGAAACGTCCAAGAAGGAGATGGAAGAAATCCTGAGGGTCATTAAGAAAAGTGATTATGATGTGGTCGAACAACTGGGGAAGACCCCCTCCAAAACCTCTATGTTAGCATTGCTACTGTGCTCTGAGGCACATGCTAAAGCTTTGGTAAAATTTCTGAAGACAACTCATGTGCCGCAAGAGACGTCTGCGGATCAATTCCAAGAGTGTGTGGCCAGTTTGACAGCTGACAATGGTCTGGGTTTCTCTGATGCTGACTTGACGCCCAAAGGGAGAAAACACAACGAGGCACTACATGTCTCAGTGGAGTGTAGAGGAACGACCCTAGCCCATGTCTTGGTAGATAATGGTTCATCTCTAAACGTCTTACCAAAGAAAGCCCTTGATAGGTTGGATTGCGAGGGGCTGACTTTAAAACCCAGCAACATAATTGTGAGAGCATTTGACGGCTCCAAGAGGATGGTCCATGGGGAGGTGGACATCCCGATCAAGGTGGGAACCCAAACATTCAATTCAACCTTCTATGTGATGGACATCCGTCCTTCTTACTCTTGTCTGTTGGGACGCCCCTGGATTCACAATGCCGGTGTTGTCACCTCCACTTTGCATCAGATGCTGAAGTACCCCGTCCAAGGGAAGATCATAATTGTCCATGGGGAAGAGGAATACATGATTAGTCATCTAAGTTCTTTTTGATATGTGGAATTGTATGTCGAGTTCATTGAAACCCCTTTCCAACATTTTGAAGAAGTCTCTCAGGAAATAGAGGCGACCAAGGCGGTATCCTCAATTCCTATGATCACAAGACCTCCACCTCGGATGTCATCTCTAAAGGATGCAAAGGCAATAGTGGAAAATGGGGGATGCACCATCTGGGGGCATCTTCCATACATCCCGTAAAAATTAGACAAGTTTGGCTTGGGTTTTACTTCGACTGCTCATAAGGTTGTGCGTCACGCCCGTGCTGGAGGGCCACCTGTGAAGATTACCAACCAAGGGGTTAATGCAGTGGAAGACGGTGAAGAAGATGGCAGCTGGGAAGATTGGATATTTCCTACTGTCAGCGGAGGACTATGCAACTGGGAAGCCAAAGACTTTATCCCAATAACTTTCATATCACAGTAATTTATCTTTTACATTTCTGTCGGACTTGTAATAATTCACAAACAATTCGTGCATTTTCAACCTTGTGTCTTACCCGAGGCACATTGTTCCATTTGTAAGGGTTTTTATTTCATTTTCATATGTCATTTAATGAATCATGGACGCTTTTTCATATATAAACCTTTTGTGCTCATTGCCTTTCTTTTACATTTTATTGCTTTAAGATGGCTATACCCTTACACACACCCACACTCACAAATGCAGGTATCCTTCCATTCCGGATCCCATGGGTAACGATACCGCTATAGCCTTCAGTGACTCTGAAGATCTGATCTACCAAGCCAAATACGAAGGTGAGGAAGATTATGAGGTGCCAGGGGAATTGGCCAGACTACTACAACAAGAGGAAAGAGCTATTCAACCTCATGAGGAGCTGTTGGATACAATCAATTTGGGCACCGAGGAAGATAAAAAGGAAATCAGAGTGGGTGCCAATCTAGAGCTGAGTGTCAAGGAGCGCCTAATTCAGCTGTTGCATGATTACATTGAGATCTTTTCCTGGTCATACAAAGACATGCCGGGACTCGATACAGACATTGTGGTACACCGTCTACCCACAAGAGAAGACTGTCCACCAGTGAAGCAAAAAGTCTGCCGCATGAGGCCTGACATGTCAGAAAAGATCAAAGCAGAAGTTATGAAACAATTCAATGCTGGATTTCTGGCCGTTACTTCCTATCCACAATGGGTTGCTAACATTGTTCCCGTGCCTAAAAAGGACGGCAAAGTAAGAATGTGCGTGGACTATAGAGACTTAAACAGGGCCAGCCCTAAAGATGATTTTTCACTTCCGCACATCGACATCCTGGTTGACAATACAGCTCAACACAAAGTATTTTCTTTCATGGACGGATTCTCAGGCTATAACCATATCAAAATGGCACCTAAGGACATGGAGAAAACTACATTTGTCACACAGTGGGGTACGTTCTGCTACAAAGTGGTGCCATTTGGACTGAAGAATGTCGCGGCAACCTATCAACGCGCCATGGTAGCTTTGTTTCATGATATGATACATCATGAGATAGAGGTCTACGTAGATGACATGATTGCCCGATCACAAACTGAATAAGAACACCTTGATCACTTGCAAATGTTGTTTGTTAGGTTGAAGGAGTACAAACTAAGGTTGAATCCAAACAAGTGCACATTCGGAGTCCGGTCCGGTAAACTCTTAGGTTTCATTGTCAGCAACAAAGGTATCGAGGTTGATCCTTCCAAAGTCAAAGCGATACAAGAAATGCCTGCTCCTCGCACTGAGAAGGAAGTCAGAGGGTTCTTGGCACGCCTAAACTACATTGCTAGGTTCATTTCTCACCTAACCTCTACTTGTGAACCAATCTTCAAACTGTTGAAGAAAGATCAGGTAGTTAGATGGAATGATGACTGTCAAATTGCTTTTGAAAAAATCAAGGAGTATTTACAAGAGCCTCTTGTCTTGATGCCACCAGTCGAGGGAAGACTGCTAATCATGTATCTGACCGTTTTAGAGAACTCAATGGGGTGCGTATTGGGGCAGCATGGCGAGTCTGGCTGAAAAGAGCACGCTATTTATTACCTGAGCAAAAAGTTTATCGACTGTGAAACCAGATATTCACTGTTCGAGAAAACTTGTTGCGCTTTGGTATGGGCTGCTCGCCGGCTAAGATAGTATATGTTGACTCATACCACTATGCTGATATCTAAGATGGATCCGATAAAATACATCTTCGAAAAGCCTGCTTTGTCTGGAAGGATAGCTAGATGGCAGATGATCCTAACAGAATATGACATACAGTACACAACCCAAAAAGCTATAAAGGGAAGTGTGCTAGCTAATCATTTGGCCCATCAACATATAGAAGATTATTGTGATACAGTGGGAGAATTGACTTGGGATTTTGCGTTTGTGTTCGAAAATGTTTCGGTTTAGCAAGAGTCGCCACCGACTTTTTATTTTATCTTAAGGAAAGGTCAAAAAGCACAGGAAAGACCTTTGAGATGTTTTCTTGGGTTCGGGGAGTAGATTATAGAAAGGGAAGGTATTAGCACCCTTTCTATCCATGGTTATCCATGGGCTCTTAGTTACTTGTTTAGATCACTTGCTTTGCTTTTCAATTGTTTGAAATGGTGCTCTTCAATTGTTTGAAATGGTGCTTTGTGTGTGGTTTTGAAAGATGTTTTGAAAAGAGGCCATCATTGTGGCAACCTTTGTAATGATTCTTGTTTGAATGTATACAAAGGTGTTTTTGTATTTTGAAAAGTTTCTCAATGTTTGAAAGTAGGGTTTTGAAATTGTGTTGTGAAGTGTGTTTTGAAGATAGCAAGGATGTTTTGCAAGTTTTTGATCAAGTAACTAAGAGTTGTCTACCCTATTTTACTCAAAGATCTTTCTTATGTTTTTAACCCTTTTAACAGTGTTGTTTCACCATTGCATTTGGTGAACAACCTTGTGTTAGGATGTTAAACGGGACAGGCGCGGGTCATCGTATAGACCATGATAGCAATAGTGTCAAGTATTTTTGGCAATTTTCTTGAGGGACTTGATCATTTTTGTTTAGGCAACTCAGATAGCGTCATCGAGGGACTATGATCTTTTGTTTTGTTTTTGTTTTGCCAAAGTACTTGACATGCATACCATGGCCCATTTTTTAAGACAACAAGTGGATTGTAACCCTAGGGGTGCAAGTGTGCATTGTGTTTGTTTTTTCATGCATTTTTGTCTTTGATTAGGTCAAACTATTTGTTGGTTTTGATTTTGCATATAAATCCTAATTCTATAATCATGGCATAATTGAAAGCGTAAAGGTGCGAAAATTTAAGTCCTAAACTATTACAACATGATATAGGGAAGGGGGTACAAATTTGAATAGGGGGTTATTTTGTAAGAAATTAAACCCTAAATTATTACAACCAAATTGAATTTGCAAGGCATAATACTTAAATGTACAATATTTAAATAAAATACAATAAATAAATATTAGATAAAATGTATTATGCAAAAAAAAAAAAAATTTATGTATGTAAAGTATCTTTAAATGGAAAGAAAAGTAAATAAATAAATAAAATAAAATGTTAATTTTAATTATTTTTTAGGGTAAACCCTAATTCCTTAAAGAAATAGTATTATTTATTATTTATATACAAAAATGTATCAATATGTATAAAAATAAAAGTATATTGAAAAAAAGTATTTTTTTAGTATAAAATATCAATAAAAATAAAATGTATTATTTTTGTGTTTTTTATTCTATGCTTTTAATAAAATAAAGTATATATATATATATATATATATATATATATATATATATATATATATATATATATATATATATATATATATATATATATATATATATATATATATATATATATATATATATATATATATATATATATATATATATATATATATATATATATATATATATATATATATATATATATATATATATATATATATATATATATATATATATATATATATTATATATATTAAGTGTGTAAAAAATAAAATAAATTATTTACAAAAAATGTATATATTTCAAGAAAATATTTTCAAAATGTGAATAAAGATAATAAATGAAAATAAAAATATTTTTTACATTATTTTTAAGTTTAAATAAAATAATATAAAGTATTTAAACATTTTAATGTTAGAAATAATTGAAATAAATACCAAATAAATATAAAAATTTATGAAAATATTTTTTAGGCATTTTTTATATTTGGAAATAAAATAATAAAGTCAGAAATGAAATTAAAATGCAAAAATGATAAATATACAAAGAAATGGGCCAGGGGGTGTGATACTTAAAATGGGGGTGTCAAAAGTAGGAAATAGCCAGGCCCAGCCCAACTACTTCATCTTCTTCCTCTCTTCAAACAAAAACGCGCCTTCTGTGTACAAACTGCCAACTCCTGGAAACGTGATCCTTTGACATAACTCAAAACATGAAACTTGTAGAGCATCAAACAACGATTTCAACCATATAAAACATTAAATCTAACTCTCAAAGACCAGAGAGAATTTCTCTGGCCCTAATTTCTAACCTAGTTTTTTCAGAAAGTTCATGGATGAAATTCTCCTAGCACGATTAATATAAATGAAAACTAAGCACATGTAAGGTTTCAGGGCAATGAGAACAACATCTTTCATTCACAAACCTAAGTCTAAATGTTCCTAAATAGAGAGATAGAATTTCATGAAATACTTGTTTCAGTTGAGTTCGAGCTGGACAATACAGCAACTTTAAATGGTGCCTGAGGTTCTTTTGAGCTTGCTTGATGTCCCCTGAACCTTTCCCAATGCTTAGTTTGTTTTGAAGTGGCCTGAATCGTGCTACAGAACTCAACCTGCAAAGCTTCCAAACAAAAATGGTGATGTGTGTTAATGGAGTTACAGCAACTTGTGAATGGTCTGGATAGCTTAGGTATATTGTTTGGAATATGTTTGAAGTGATTTAGGACAAAACGCACGAGGGGATTTGATTGTGGCTTGTGATTTGCAGAACTGGCCCTGTTTTGCAAGAAAATGTGGTTTTTGAGTATGAGGAGGTTTGAGAGGTCAAAGGCTCGTGCTCCTGGCTTATGAGGATATGAGAAACTTGTTTCAAAACTTTGCTTGAGCTCAATATATCAGATGTGTGTGTTATGAGCTTTTGGCCATTTGACTAGTTTTGAAAGCAAAGTTGTGAAGTGACCAAGTTATGGCCTGTACAGGCTAGTTACAAGCATGCTCAAGTTGGTGTACTATGCCTGAGATTAGGGAACTTTTTTTCTGCAAGGAAAAAAGTCCAAGGCTCAAGAAAATGCAATTTGACATAAAGTGGCCTTTATGAAAATGGAAGTATGACCTTTATGCTAAAAATGCAAAAGTTCAATGTACAATGCTCCCTTGATCAGAATAATTCCAATGTCCAATGTATTTGCATTAAATTTTTGAGTGTTGAAGGGTTTAGAGACCTGTAATTATGTACTAAGCTAGTTTGGTCAGATTTGCAACTTGGTATGAACATGTATTGGCCATGGTTACAAAGTGAGTTTTTGCCAACTTCAAGCATTCGATTCTCCCTAACCACAAGGGTGTTTGAGGAGATCTTGGACAATTTGGAAAGCTTGAAACATGTACTATAATCCATATTTGAAATGCAACTTGAAACTACAAGTGGAACCATGTGAAAAATGGCCAAGAAGATGGGTCAAAATCCTGCCTAAACTAGGGCAAAATTTCTCTAAGTTAAAAGTTTTAGGTACCCTTGTTCCAAAAATCATAACTTGAGATCCAAGCTTCTTTTGAGAAAACTTTGTGAATAAAAGTTGTAGAATTTGTGATGGAATACAACTTTCATGTTGTAAGTTTTGTTTGAATCCATTTTCATCTTGGTGAAAAAATGGGACAAAGTTAGGAAAAAAATAAGAAAATTTTATAACTTAGAAAATTTCTAAGTTATGAAAATTTTCATTTTAAACCCTAATTTGCAATTTTGGGTTTCTTGATGAACAAGTTTCATAATTTGGCATATCTTGATGAAAAATGACCCTTGGCACTTGATTTTGACCAAAAAGTCAAAGTTTGACTTTTCAATGTACAGTCAAATTTTGATCAGTTGACTGAAAAATTCATCTGTCAATCTTTGCATTTGAGATCTTTTGGACTTGTTGAATGGGTCAAGACAATGTCATTGAGTCCTTGAGTCCATGGTTAAGCTTGATTTGTCATTGGCTAAGTCAAACAGTCAAAATTTGCCTTTGTACAGTCAAAACCCTAAAAATGACCATTTTGCCCTTTTGGTGATCTGATCAAAATTCTTATGGAATTGTGATCCAAACTTGATCAAATGGCTCATATGAGTTCATAATGTTGATGTGGGTCAAAATCCATGAGGTTTGACTATCAATTGACCACAGTTGACTTTTTCCCCAATACAATTGATTTCTAGGTCAACTGTCCAATTGACTGGGCAAAAATTTGATTCAAGGCTTGAAACTTGGTATGGGAAAACTTATGAGTCCAGCATGAAGTATGAAAGTCA
The DNA here is from genome assembly GCA_948472305.1 of Vicia faba. NCBI lineage: Eukaryota > Viridiplantae > Streptophyta > Magnoliopsida > Fabales > Fabaceae > Vicia > Vicia faba. The sequence continues at coordinate 926,295,651 of OX451741.1, read as the reverse complement.
CTTTGGGAATTTTGGGTCAAAACATCCCTGTGCAAACTCAAACCCTAATTTAGGTCAACAGTGCAAGGAGGTGTCTTGAGCAGAGCAAACCCTAGCTTGATCTTGAATTCCAAGAGTCTTGTGATGAGAAATGTTGATGAAATGAGAGGGAAAATTTTGGGGTACAACAGTTGCCCCTGTTCAATCTTCTTGAACCTGAAGAGTTAGATTGGCAAGTTTTCCTTTCGCGACTCGGAAGTAAAAGAGGATTGGACACTAGAGTGCCCGTAAATTTGCACTCGTCAAAGTATAGCTGAGGAAATGGGCTTAAAGATGCCATTTGGAGATGGTGGAATTTTGCTGGAGATGGGCTTAAATATGCCATCCAAGAATGTCTGTTGAATTGCAATGTTGTAGGTCAGAAGAATGAGCATCAAAATGGTATCCGTGTCTGGAATGCATTTGAACTGTATCTGGAGACTGAGTCTGTATGAGCAAAAGAATGGCGTCCGTGTATGAAGCGTATCTGAGCTATAACTGTATTTGAATTTTGAATGAATATCAGAATGACTACCGTGTCTGGAGTGTATCTGTATTCTGAATGGGTAACAGAGAAACATTTGTATATGGGGAAACTATGTGCTGGGGATAAGTTCTGAATGAGTGGCAGAATGGCAACCGTGTCTGGGGCGTATCTAGACTGTATCTGAAGTTGAGATCTGTATGAGTAGCAGAATGACTTCCGTGTCTGGAGTGTATCTGAGACTGTAACTGGGATCTGAATAAGTGACAGAATGACTTTCGTGGCGACTACACGGGGGAGAATCAAACTGCTGGTGTAAGGTCCAGACTGGCATCCGTGTTTGGAGCGTATCTGAACCTGAAGTTGATAGTTGAATTTGAATGAGAGATAGAATGGCCGCCGTGTCTGGAGCGTATCTAGTCTGTATCGGATTGCTGAAGTTTGAATGAGAGATAGAATGACAGTCGTGTCTGGAGCGTATCTAGTCTGTATCGGATTGCTGAAGTATGAATGAGTAGTAGAATGACCGCCGTGTCTGGGGTGTATCCATATTGTATCTGAATAATTGTTAACGATAGCCTTTTAATCTTATCCTGAAAAGGGTAAAATGTTAGCTAAAACACAAAGTTATGTTGCATGATATGTATGATGCAATAGAATGCGTTTCGTCAATGTTTGTGCTATATGAATGTAATGGATGTGCATGTAAGCTGAGTAGCTGTCTTGCTGAGGAAAATAAATCCTTGATAACTGGAGATAATGAAATTCTTTGACTGTTGCCGAGGAAAGTAAATTCTTGACAAATGCTGAGGATTCAAAAATCTTTGATTGTTGAAGATGAGGTATCTTTGTTGACTGCTTGGGGATTAAAGATCTTCGATTGTTGAGAATGAGAAATCGTGGGACCACTGCTGGGGATTGAAAATCCTTGGTGACTTGTGGGGATTTAACAAGAGTTTCGACATCTTCTGCGGGGAATGAGAATCCTTCATGACTTATCTTGGGAAATAAGGAAAACTCTGACGACCTCTACTGGGGAATTAAAACCTGGGAGGCTTCTGCTTGGATAAATGAGACCGAGAATCTTCAATCTGCTGGGAGATAACCTTGTGGGGAGAATGTTTACTCGGCCGGTGAAATCAGGAGCTTTGGGTTGTACGCCAATCTACTGGGGAAGCATCCTAGTTGGGGATAAGACAAGAAGTTAACCGTTATATGCTTGGTTTTCAGACTTTTAAGATAGCCTGTTGGGGAAATTGGGGGAAGTTGAACAGTTCCCACCGGGGGTTGATAGTTGGGAATTTGACTTTGCTGGGGAAGAAGGTTTAAAATATTTTGGCTCCGCTCGGGATAGGTATTTCAGGGTTTTCGGGCTCCGCTGGGGACCTTGAAGTTTAACTCCGCTGGGGGAATATACTCCAAATTTTTAGCTTTGTTGAAGACCCGAATGATGTATTGCAGGGGATTTCTTCTGGAATGGCACAAAGATATCTTCCTACACCTTCAACCTATCAGTAATTATCCTTTCTCAAATTCGTTTCATTTATAAGCAGTGATTATATTCAAATGCATATGCCTATTTAACAAAACTTTGGACGTTTTCAAATAAAACATAAGTGTAAAAAGAAAGAAAGGCAAGCAAATTTCTGCACTTTGAAGTATATTTGTATTAACTTTTGTAAGTATCTTTGTACAAAGGAGACAGACATCCCAGTAAGAGAATGTTGTCGTAAAAATTGAAAAAATTTATACAAAAGAAAGATGGCTATGTGTAACAATTCCATGGGATTCCCATTCTTCTATAGCCTTCACAACTTTGAGTATCTTGTCCATTCGCTGCTTCGTCCGCTGATGATTGGATTGATTAGTAGCTCGGAGCTTTGTTGGTGAAGAGATTGTTCTTAAAGTGATCCGACGAGACATAGTCATACGCTTTAATTCCTTATCTTTTTCCTAGACCGCCCTTTCGGATTTTCGATCCACCGGGAAACCCTTTTTTGCCCAAGTTGCCCTTTCGGGTTTTCAACTTGCCGGGTGTACAGATTTTTTTTGTTTTATCCCTAATTTTTGCCTGAACCGCCCTTTCGGGTTTTCGATTCACCGGGATGCCCATTTTTGCCCAAGTCGCCCTTTCGGGTTTTCAACTTGTCAGGTTATTTTATGCGTAGTATCTTTTGACTATGTCTGCATTCGTAGGGTGCGGAAAATCGTCACCGTCCATAGTGGTCAGAATCATTGCCCCACCAGAAAAGATGTTCTTGATCACGAATGGTCCTTCGTAAGTAGGAGTCCACTTGCCCCTGGGATCACTTTGCGGTAAGATGATCCGCTTGATTACAAGATCTCCGACTTGATATACCTGACGCCTGACTTTCTTGTTGAAAGCCTTTATCATTCGTTTTTGATACGTCTGACCATGACAAACAGCAGTAAGTCGCTTCTCATCGATCAAATTAAGTTGATCAAGCCGGGTCTGAATCCAATCGTCTTCACTCAAACCGGCATCCTTCATAATCCTCAAGGAAGGAATCTGAACTTCCATAGGTAGAACAACTTCCATGCCATATACCAAAGAGAAAGGGGTTGCCCCTGTTGAAGTACGTGTCGTGGTACGATATCCATGTAGAGCAAACGGTAACATCTCATGCCAGTCCTTGTAGGTGACTGTCATCTTTTGAATGATCTTCTTGATATTTTTGTTCGCGTCTTCAACAACACCGTTCATCTTCAGCCGATAGGGAGATGAATTGTGATGATAAATCTTGAACTGTTCGCATAGAGCGGTGATCATAGTGTTGTTCAAATTTGTACCATTATCCGTGATAATCCTGTCGGGGATACCATACCGGCATATGAGGTTCTGCTTGATGAAGCGGACAACCACATTCTTTGTAACAGAGGCATAGGAAGCTGCTTCGACCCACTTGGTGAAGTAGTCAATAGCCACCAGAATGAAGCGATGTCCATTGGATGCCGTAGGCTTGATCTCTCCAATCATGTCAATGCACCACATTGCGAATGGCCAAGGAGCTGTCATAATGTTGAGAGGAACAGGAGGAATATGTACTTTGTCGGCATAGACTTGGCATTTGTGGCAGGTACGGGAATGTTGATGACAATCAGCTTCCATGGTAGACCAGTAGTAGCCTGCCCTTAGAATCTTTTTAGCCATCGTATGTCCGCTTAAATGGGTGCCAAATGTGCCACTATGTATTTCGGTCATGATTAACTCTGCTTCAACCTTGTCCACACAATGAAGTAGAACACAATCATGACTGTTATTATAAAGGATGCCATTTCTTAGGAAGAACTTGTCCGCAAATCTCCTTAAGAACTTTTTTTCATTGACGGAAGCTCCTTCAGGATATTCTCGAGTCTGGAGATACCTTTTGATTTCATTAAACCAAGGTTGTTCCACTACTTCTTCGGTATCAATCTCGTGACAGTGTGCAGGTTCGTCCATTCGCTCGATGGTGATTTGGGGAGCCTCGTTATCCCATTTGAGTTTAAACATGGAAGACATTGTAGCCAGAGCATCGGCTAGCTGATTTTCTTCTCGCGGGAAGTGCTCGAAAGTAATCTTCTCGAAATGAGGCAACAACGTCAAGACATGTTCTTTGCACGGGATAAGATTAGGATGCTTAGTGTCCCACTCTCCTTTGACTTGACTGATAACCAAAGCCGAGTCCCCAAATACGACCAAAGATTTGATTCCTAAGTCTATAACAGCCTTGAGACCAAAGATGCAAGCTTCATATTCAGCTATTTTGTTGGTACAGTTGAAGAAAAGTCGGGCAGTGAAGGGTGTATGGCAACCTTCCGGAGAAATGAGTACCGCACCGATACCGTTGCCTAGTGCATTTGAAGCACCATCAAAGTACAGGGTCCATCGGGATCCTTGTTCAGGTCCATCATACGGTCTGGTACCTTCAATGTTGTTCAATGTCATGATGTCCTCGTCAGGGAAGTCGAATCTCATAGATTGGTAATCTTCGACGGCTTGATGAGCCAGATGGTCAGCTAGTACACTCCCCTTTATAACTTTTTGGGTAGTATAATGGATATCATACTCAGTTAGGATCATTTGCCATCTAGCGATTCTTCCAGATAAAACAGGCTTCTCGAAGATATACTTGATCGGATCCATTTTGCAAATCAGCAAAGTGGTATGAGTCAACATATACTACCTTAGCCGGCGAGCAGCCCATACCAAAGCGCAGCAAGTTTTCTCGAGCAGTGAGTAGCGAGTCTCACAGTCGGTAAACTTTTTGCTAAGGTAATAAATGGCATGCTCTTTTCGGCCAGACTCGTCATGTTGGCCCAGTACGCACCCCATTGAGTTATCCAAAATAGTCAGATACATGATTAACGGTCTTTCTTCGACGGGTGGCATCAAAATAGGAGGTTCTAGTGAATAATCCTTGATCTTATCAAAGGCAACTTGACAATCATTGTTCCATTCAACTACCTGATCTTTCTTCAACAATTTGAAAATTGGCTCACAGGTAGATGTCAGGTGAGAGATGAACCTCGCGATATAGTTTAAGCGTCCCAAGAATCCTCTAACCTCCTTTTTAGTGCGGGGGCAGGCATTTCTTGTATAGCCTTTACTTAAGCTGGATCAACCTCAATGCCTTTGTTGCTGACAATAAATCCAAAAAGTTTACCAGACCTAACTCCAAAAGTGCACTTGCTTGGGTTCAGTCTGAGTTTATACTCCTTCAACCTGGCAAACAGCTTTTGCAAATGATCAAGGTGTTCTACTTCTGTCTGTGATCGAGCTATCATGTCATCTACGTAAACTTCGATCTCATGATGTATCATATCATGAAACAAAGCTACCATGGCGCGTTGATAGGTTGCCCCTGCATTCTTCAGTCCGAATGGCATCACTTTGTAGCAGAAGGTACCCCATTGCGTGACAAAAGTAGTTTTCTCCATGTCCTCGGGGGCCATTTTGATCTGGTTGTATCCCGAGAATCCATCCTTGAAGGAAAATACCTTGTGTTGAGCTGTGTTGTCAACCAAGATGTCGATATGTGGCAGTGGAAAATCATCATTGGGGCTAGCCCTGTTTAAATCCTGATAGTCCATACACATTCTGACTTTGTCGTTTTTCTTGGGCACTGGCACAATGTTAGCAACCCATTATGGATAGGAAGTAACAGCCAGAAAGCCAGCGTTGAATTACTTCATTACCTCAGCTTTGATCTTCTTAGACATGTCGGGCCTCATTCGTCGGACCTTTTGCTTGACCGGTGGACAGTCTTCTCTTATAGGGAGACGGTGGACCACGATATCTGTGTCTAGTCCCGGCATGTATTCATAAGACCAGGCGAAGATTTCAACATATTCGTTCAACAACTGCACTAAGCGCTCTTTGACACTTGGTTCCAGGTTGGCACCCACTTTTACCTCTTTCTTGTCTTCCTCTGTTCCTAAGTTGATTGTTTCTAGCAACTCTTCATGAGGCAGAATAGCCCTCTCTTCTTGTTGCAAAAGTCTGGCTAACTCTCCCGGCACTTCACAGTCTTCGTCAACTTCGTACTCAACATGATTGACCAAATCTTCAGAGTTACCGAAGGTTAAAACAGAATAGTCACCCAGGGAATCCGGAATGGATGGGTACCTGCATTTGTGAGTGTGGGTCTGTGTAAGGGATAGCCATCCTTAAACAAAACAAAAATGCAAAAGGAAAGAAAATGAACACAACAATTTATAGATGAAAAACGTCCAATGATTCATTAAAACATGGCATATGATAATGAAAAAAAATCAAGCCCTTACAAACGGGCCTACATGCCCCGGGCAAGGCATAAGGTGAAAATAGTGTACGAATTGTTTAGTTATTACAGACCAAAAATGGGAAATTGTTCAAAGATAAATTTACTAGTTGATGAAGGTGATGGGAATAAAATCCTTTGCTTCCCAGTTGCTTAAACCCCCTTCGACGGTTGGAAAGATCCAATCTTCAAAGTGGCCCTCTTCATCTTCATCTTCTACAACATTGATTCCATGGTAGGTGATTTTGACGGGTGGTCCTCCAGTCTTGGAGCGACGCATAGCCTTCTGTCCTGCAGCAGTAAACCCTAACCCAAACTTGTCCGTCTTATGGGGAAAATCAGGCAGTTGCCCCCACACTGTGCTCTTTCCTTCTTTAATTACCTCCTCTGCGTCCTTAAGAGATTCCATCCTAGATACATGCTTGGGAACGATAGGCACCTCAACCATTGTCTTCGCAACTGCGACCTCAGGAGAAACTTCCTCAAAATGTTGGAAAGGCGTTTCGATGAATTCGCCATCCAACTCCACATAGCGGAAGGAGTTGAGGTGACTTATCATGTACTCTTCCTCACCGTGCACCGTTATAATCTTACCCTTAACAGGATACTTCAGCATTTGGTGTAAAGAGGAGGTAACTGCCCCAGCATAATGGATCCACGGTCTTCCTAACAAACACGAATATGAAGGACGGATGTCCATCACATAAAAGGTGGAGTTGAAAACTTCTGTGCCCACTTTGATAGGAATGTCAACCTCTCCGTGAACCATTCTTTTGGACCCACCAAAGGCCCTAACAACAATGTTACTGGGTTTGAGGGTCAATCCTTCGCAGTCCAAGCGGTCTAAAGCTTTCTTCGGTAGCACATTCAAGGAAGAACCAGTATCAACTAAGACATGGGCGAGGGTGGTTCCCCTGCATTCAACTGATACATGTAGCGCTTCATTGTGTTTCCTTCCCTTGGGAGTCAAATCAGCATCGGAAAAGCCAAGGCCATTATCAGCAGTAAGGCTGGCCACACACTCCTGAAACTGGTCAGCCAAAGTTTCTTGGGGCACGTGTGCCGTCTTTAGAAATTTGATTAAGGCCTTAGCATGGGCCTCAGAGCAGAGTAGAAGAGCCAACATGGATATTTTAGAAGGGTTCTGCCCTAGCTGTTCTATGACGTCGAAATCGCTCTTTTTGATTATTTTTAAGATTTCCTCCATTTCTTTGAGTGGTTTCGGGGATAACCACAATATGAGCCTTCATCCTGACAGGCACTTCTAGTATCCCCTTACCCTTATCGGTAGTATCAGCAGATGGTCTTACTTCAGGAGTATCCAATTCTTCAATTATCGGGTCTTGCACAGATGGCTTAACAGGTTCAGAAGCTTTCGAGGGTCCGAAAACTGCTCGAGGGGGAGCAATCTCCAGAGAAAAAATCCGTCCGCTGCGGGTTATCTTGCTTGTTCCTGCAATGTTCCCTATATCAGGGGTTTCCTCTTCAGAATTCTCTTGGACTGCTTCAATCTGTTTGATACCATGATAGAAGATTTCTCCTTTGTAGTTCCATGGTATCGTCTTGCTAGATTGATACGGGACAGGCCCCGGCATGGTTATTTTTAATGGTACAAATTTAGGGTCGGGCGTAATCTTGACAGGCCTTTTGCAAGCCTTGGGAAGATTATTGAAGATGGTTATTATTGCGATATCGTTGGTTGAATTAGCAAAAGTAGCAGGAGTAACAGGAGTGAAGGTATCAACAGGGGTCTTTTGGAAGAGTATCTTTTGGGTATCCATCAGGTGTTGGATACCTGATTTCAACATTGGGCAGTCAGCTTGTATGTTTAAACAAAAGTAGCAGTCTTTTCCACAGCCCGGGAATATCTCGGCTCTCATCAAATTCACTTTAATCACTAGTAAGGGAGTCAAAAGGCCAGGAACATTGGTAACATGAAGGTCTTCCATAACGGCATGAACATTATGACCGTGCTTGGGCATTGGGGCAGAAATCACATTTGGCTTTTCGGGCGCATCGAATTCTACTTCCTTGGTGTCAATCAGGTCTTGGATTTTGTTCTTAAGCGCCCAACAGTTGTTGGTATCATGCCCTGCACTGTCAGAGTGGTAAGCACACTTGGCATTGGAGTGGTAGTATGGAGAGGAGGTATTAGGGTTCTTTGGCGCCTCCTTCAAATTGGCAAGATTCAGCTTTAGCAAATGAGGGAGTACTTGAGCTGGAGTCATGTTGATTCGGGTGAATTGTCGTTGTGGCCTTTCTACCTGTTGTTGATTAGGTCTTGGCTGATTACTGCGAGATTGATCATTTGAAGAGTTTTGAATCATCACAGCCCCTACAGTTGGTCGGCGCTCGGTTCTTCCTTGACCTTTCTGAGAATAAACAGTAGAGGCTTCCTTCTTAGCTGGGAAGGTTTTCTTAACAGCAGTGGACGCAGAGGTATCTTTCTGAATCTTACCACTTTTAATACCGGCCTCGACCCTTTCGCTGGTCAGAATTAATTCGGTAAATCCCGCAGAGGAACTCCCAATTAAATGATTGAAGAAAGGGCCAGAAAGGATCCCCAAAAACATGTCAACCAGCTCTCTATCCGACAATGGTGGTTGCACCCTTCCAGCCAGATCACGCCACTTCTGGGCATATTCCTTAAATCCTTCATTGGAAGCCATCCCCATACTTTGTAGCTGAGCACGAGTGGGCGCCAAATCAGCGTTGTATTGGTATTGACGGTAAAAAGCAGCAGCTAAGTCTTCCCAATTGTGAACCTCTGATCTCTCGAGTTGATAGAACCAGTCTAATTGTGTGCCTGACAAACTGTCTTGGAAAAAGTGTACCCAAAGGTTTTTATCAGATGAGTGGGGTTGGATCTTTCTGACATAGGATCTCAGATGCATCTTTGGGTAGGACAGACTGTCATACTTAGCAAATGTTGGTACTTTGAACTTGGGAGGAATGACGATCCCAGCGACCAACCCTAGTTCTTCAAAATCTAAACCAGGTACTCTTTGTAACTCCATGACTGCCAATATATCCTCAAGGTTCTTATATTTATCATCCGCCGGGGGATATTGCTGTTCGGAGTAATCTTCTTCTTCTTCCTCTTCCTCCTCTTCAACCTCAGATTCAGAAGGTCCTGCAGCTCCTTTTCCTTTACCAGCCCCTTCATTAGATGTTGAGGGGAACTCGAGGACTTTTCTAGCATTGCTTTCAAACCTTCTTCCAAAAGTGGCTACTCTGGGCCTTTTCTTATTTTTCTCTTTATTTTTCTCCAATAGAGCTTTAAGGTCCTCTTGACCCTTTGCCAAGGTCATGAGGAGTTGCTGGAATTGAGAATTCTGTGCTTGCAGATCCTTAACCGTCTGCTCCAAATCCATCTTGATGAAATAAACAACAGAAAGATAAGGAAACCTGGTGTGAAGACCTGTTTATGCATATGATGAATGGTATGTTTATTCATGTAATGCATTCAAGGATTCAAAAATTCAAATTTATTGCAAACAAAAAGAACACATGTCATATTAAGAAGAAATTTGTTAGTACATAAGTGCCCCATGGGTAAAATATTACAAAATTCTTAATGTAAAAAGACATTGCGCATCCTCTTTGGTGCGATGTAAGTGTTGAGAGTTTCCTCCTCATGAAGTCGGCGGGTAAGCTCCAAAACCTTCTTCTCACTAGCATAGAAGCTGGCTTCAAAAGTATTTCGTTCTTCCTTGAGTTGGATCCAACTCTTTTGCAATTCTTCCCATGATGTTGGCATGTCAGGATGTAGGAGGGTGTATGGAACCTCTCCTTCCATAACAGGCTCTTTGATCAAGGGGAGAATGTGAGGGTATGGCATCATAAGATTTTGGGCGCGGGTTCGTACCCACTTGAGATAAGGCTCAAGGGGGGTGGAATTCTTGTGCCCCAGTGTCTTACTATCCACTTTGTTGGGCATCCTCCAAGCTCTGATGAACCTTTGTCGAAGTCCTTGTGCATCGTTGTCAAAGTCAAAAAACTAGATCAGGAATCAGCATGTCATGAGGGCCATCCCTCCGAGCATATCCAAATTGTCTTAGAGCTAAACAGGGGTTATAGGTAATGCCTCCCCTAATGCCAAGTAGTGGGACATTAGGGAATTCCCCACAATGATCAATGATGATGACATTTTCTCTGGACCAAGAACACCAATGTACATCAGAATGTGTGAGGGTCATCAACCGTTGTGACCACCTTAAACCCTGCTCATTCTTCAAAACTGATTGTGGAAGGTGAGAAATAAACCACCTTGCTAGGAGAGGAGTACAGCACATGAGAACACCTCTTTTCCTCATTGTTCGTGTGTAAAATGAGTGTAGGATGTCCCCAAGCAATGTTGGCACAGGATTCCGAGATATGAAAATTTTGACAGCATTCACATCTATAAGCTGATCAAGGTTTGGGAACAAGACCAACCCATAGACGAGGAGTGCCACAATCTCTTCAAAGGCTTGTAGATCTAGAGAATTCCAGCAGTCTTATGCCTTCTCAAACAGGAACTTTGCCAAGAATCCCTTGACACCACTTTTGGTTTCCCAATGTCCTTTGATGTCAGATGGTTGCAAGTGTAATGCTTGAGCAACATCTTCAGGCTTTGGTTCTTTTTCCGTACCGTTGTAGGGTAGTTGATGAAGAATAGGAATTCTCAGGAGTTGAGAAAATTCCTCCAAAGTGGGTACTAGTTGGTAATCAGGGAATGTGAAACAGTGGTGTAGGGGGTCAAAGAACTGGAAGAGAACTTTCACCATGTCTTCTTCAATGTTGGAGTTGACCAAGTTGAGAAGCCTACCATGTCTTTCACTGAAGAGAGAATTCTCTGGAATCCTAGAAGTAAGATCCTTGAGTTGAGGAGGGATTCTCACAAGGTTGACTTGAATTGTTTTCCTGCGAAGAGATTCCATGACCTACAAAACAAGAACAAAGATGAAGATCTAAACCCTTGAAATGGTTAGTGGATGCATATGATGCTTTATCATGTTCATGATGTATGCACAAACACATGTACAATCAAGTCACACAAAACCCTAGCTTCAGGCTTGCATGAGGTTTCATAGGTAAATACCCTCTTGAGTTTAGTTGGCTCAAACCTGTCCTATAAATAGTAATCGGGTTCTAAGGAGCTCAAAATCACTGGATTGTTTTCTGTGTTCATTGTTTTGGTTTAGCCACTTAACTAGCAACCAAAATATTCCAAGAAAACAACCCTCAATGAGTGTAGTATCGAGTATCTACCAACTTCGGACTGCACCAAATCCGGTCATCTCACTACCCCTAAAAAAGGCCAAGATGGTCAAGTAAGGTTCTAAGAGTTCATTAGTGCTTCATGACATCACTCAGCGGCCCCGTATTCTCTTTGATTGACTCAAAGGCTACCGGTACTCACAAATATGTCGCACTAATATAGCTATTGCTTCAACCATGTCGGTATACCCCGCACAGTTTCCACAACGTATTGCTATTTACCTATGAATGTTTCACAAATCCGGATAGAGGATTTCAAGCCCAAACAAGAGAACCAAATGTAAAGCAATCAAAGAAAACAATATAATCATACAAAGGGTGATCTAAGCCCTAAGGTTACTCCACTTTTAAAGTTTTCCCCAGCAGAGTCGCCAGTTCTGTGATACGGTGGGAGAACTGACTTGGGATTTTGCGTTTGTGTTCGCAAATGTTTCGGTTTAGCAAGAGTCGCCACCGACTTTTTATTTTATCCTAAGGAAAGGTCAAAAAGCACAAGAAAGACCTTTGAGATGTTTTCTTGGGTTCGGGGAGTAGATTATATAAAGGGAAGGTATTAGCACCCTTTATATCCATGGTTATCCATGGGATCTTAGTTACTTGTTTAGATCACTTGCTTTGCTTTTCAATTGTTTGAAATGGTGCTCTTCAATTGTTTGAAATGGTGCTTTGTGTGTGGTTTTGAAAGATGTTTTGAAAAGAGGCCATCGTTGTGGCAACCTTTGTAATGATTCTTGTTTGAATGTATACAAAGGTGTTTTTGTCTTTTGAAAAGTTTTTCAATGTTTGAAAGTAGGGTTTTGAAATTGTGTGGTGAAGTGTGTTTTGAAGATAGCAAGGATGTTTTGTAAGTTTTTGATCAAGTAACTAAGAGTTGTCTACCCTATTTTACTCAAAGATCTTTCTTATGTTTTTAACCCTTTTAACAGTGTTGTTTCACCATTGCATTTGGTGAACAACCTTGTGTTAGAATGTTAAACGGGACAGGCGCGGGTCATCGTATAGACCATGATAGGAATAGTGTCAAGTATTTTTGGCAATTTTCTTGAGGGACTTGATCATTTTTTTTTAGGCAACTCAGATAGGGTCATCGAGGGACTATGATCTTTTGTTTTGTTTTTGTTTTGCCAAAGTACTTGACATGCATACCATGACCCATTTTTGAAGGCAACAAGTGGATTGTAACCCTAGGGGTGCAAGTGTGTATTGTGTTTGTTTTTTCATGCATTTTTGTCTTTGATTAGGTCAAACTATTTGTTGGTTTTGATTTTGCATATAAATCCTAATTCTCTAATCATGGCATAATTGAAAGCGTAAAGGTGCGAGAATTTAAGTCCTAAACTATTACAACATGATATAGAGAAGGGGGTACAAATTTGAATAGGGGATTATTTTGCAAGAAATTAAACCCTAAATTATTACAACCAAATTGAATTTGCAAGGCATAATACTTAAATGTACAATATTTAAATAAAATACAATAAATAAATATTAGATAAAATGTATTATGCAAAAAAAAAAGATTTTTTATGTATGTAAAGTATCTTTAAATGGAAAGAAAAGTAAATAAATAAATAAATTAAAATGTTAATTTTAATTATTTTTTAGGGTAAACCCTAATTCCTTAAAGAAATGGTATTATTTATTATTTATATACAAAAATGTATCGATATGTATAAAAATAAAAGTATATTGAAAAAAAGTATTTTTTTAGTATAAAATATCAATAAAAATAAAAATGTATTATTTTTGTGTTTTTTATTTTATGCTTTTAATAAAATAAAGTATATATATATATATATATATATATATATATATATATATATATATATATATATATATATATATATATATATATATATATATATATATATATATATATATATATATATATATATATATATATATATATATATATATATATATATATATATATATATATATATATATATATATATATATATATATATATATATATATATATATATATATATATATATTAAGTGTGTAAAAAATAAAATAAATTATTTACAAAAAATGTATATATTTCAAGAAAATATTTTCAAAATGTGAATAAAGATAATAAATGAAAATAAAAATATTTTTTATATTATTTTTAAGTTTAAATAAAATAATATAAAGTATTTAAACATTTTAATGTTAGAAATAATTGAAATAAATACCAAATAAATATAAAAATTTATGAAAATATTTTTTTAGGCATTTTTTATATTTGGAAATAAAATAATAAAGTCAGAAATGAAATTAAAATGCAAAAATGATAAATATACAAAGAAATGGGTCAGGGGGTGTGATACTGAAAATGGGGATGTCAAAAGCAGGAAATAGCCAGGCCCAGCCCAGCTACTTCATCTTCTTCCTCTGTTCAAACAAAAACGCGCCTTTTGTGTACAAACTGCCAACTCCTGGAAACGTGATCCTTTGACAAAACTCAAAACATGAAACTTGTAGAGCATCAAACAACGATTTCAACCATATAAAACATTAAATCTAACTCTCAAAGACCAGAGAGAATTTCTCTGGCCCTAATTTCTAACCTAGTTTTTTCAGAAAGTTCATGGATGAAATTCTCCTAGCACGATTAATATAAATGAAAACTAAGCACATGTATGGTTTCAGGGCAATGAGTACAACATCTTTCATTCACAAACCTAAGTCTAAATGTTCTTAAATAGAGAGATAGAAGTTCATGAAATACTTGTTTTAGTTGAGTTCGAGCTGGACAATGCAACAACTTTTAATCGTGCCTGAGGTTCTTTTGAGCTTGCTTGATGTCCCCTGAACCTTTCCCAATGCTTAGTTTGTTTTGAAGTGGCCTGAATCGTGCTACAGAACTCAACCTGCAAAGCTTCCAAACAAAAATGGTGTTGTGTGTTAATGGAGTTACAACAACTTGTGAATGGTCTGGATAGCTTAGGTATATTTTTTGGAATGTGTTTTAAGTGATTTGGGACAAAACGCACGAGGGGATTTGATTGTGGCTTGTGATTTGCAGAACTGGCCCTGTTTTGCAAGAAAATGTGGTTTTTGAGTATGAGGAGGTTTGAGAGGTCAAAGGCTCGTGCTTCTGGCTTGGGAGGATATGAGAAACTTGTTTCAAAACTTTGCTTGAGCTCAATATATCAGATGTGTGTGTTATGAGCTTTTGGCCATTTGACTTGTTTTGAAAGCAAAGTTGTGAAGTGACCAAGCTATGGCATGTACAGGCTAGTTAAAAGCATGCTCAAGTTGGTGTACTATGCCTGAGATTAGGGAACTTGTTTGCTGCAAGGAAAAAAGTCCAAGGCTCAAGAAAATGCAATTTGACATAAACTGACCTTTATGAAAATGGAAGTATGACCTTTATGCTCAAAATGGAAAAGTTCAATGTACAATGCTCCCTTGATCAGAATAATGCCAATGTCCAATGTCCAATGTATTTGCATTAAATTTTTGAGTGTTGAAGGGTTTAGAGACCTGTAATTATGTACTAAGCTAGTTTGGTCAGATTTGCAACTTGGTATGAACATGTATTGGCCATGGTTACAAAGTGAGTTTTTGCCAATTTCAAGCATTCGATTCTCCCTAACCACAAGCGTGTTTGAGGAGTTATTGGACAATTTGGAAAGCTTGAAACATGTACTATAATACATCTTTGAAATGAAACTTGAAACTCCAAGTGGAACCATGTGAAAAATGGCCAAGAAGATGGGTCAAAATCCTGCCTAAACTAGGGCAAAATTTCTCTAAGTTAAAAGTTTTAGGTACCCTTGTTCCAAAACTCATAACTTGATATCCAAGCTTCTTTTGAGAAAACTTTGTGAATAAAAGTTGTAGAATTTGTGATGTAATACAACTTTCATGTTGTAAGTTTTGTTTGAATCCATTTGCATCTTGGTGAAAAAATGGGACAAAGTTAGGAAAAAAATAAGAAAATTTTATAACTTAGAAAATTTCTAAGTTATGAAATTTTTCATTTTAAACCCTAATTTGCAATTTTGGGTTTCTTGATGAACAAGTTTCATAGTTTGACATGTCTTGATGAAAAATGACCCTTGGCACTTGATTTTGACCAAAAAGTCAAAGTTTGACTTTTCAGTGTATAGTCAAATTTTAATCAGTTGACTGAAAAATTCATCTGTCAATCTTATGCATTTGAGATCTTTTGGACTTGTTGAATGGGTCAAGACAATGTCATTGAGTCCTTGAGTCCATGGTTAAGCTTGATTTGTCATTGGCTAAGTCAAACAGTCAAAAATTGCCTTTGTACAGTCAAAACCCTAAAAATGACCATTTTGCCCTTTTGGTGATCTAATCAAATTTCTTGTGGAATTGTGATCCAAACTTGATCAAATGGCTCATATGAGTTCATAATGTTGATGTGGGTAAAAATTCATGAGGTTTGACTATCAATTGGCCACAGTTGACTTTTTCCCCAATACAGTTGATTTCTAGGTCAACTGTCCAATTGACTGGGCAAAAATTTGATTCAAGGCTTGAAACTTGGTATGGGCAAACTTATGAGTCCAACATGAAGTATGAAAGTCACTTTGGGCATTATGGGTCAAAACATCTCTGTGCAAACTCAAACCCTAATTTAGGTCAACAGTGCAAGGAGGTGTCTTGAGCAGAGCAAACCTAGCTTGATCTTGAATTCCAAGAGTCTTGTGATGAGAAATGTTGATGAAATGAGAGGGAAAATTTTGGGGTACAATAATTATCAATCCATGAAGTTTGACTTCCCTGACGAAGACATCATGACATTGGACAATGTTGAAGAGTTCAGGCCATATGACGGACCTGAGCAAGGATCCCGATGGACCCTGTACTTTGATGGAGCATCCAATGCACTTGGTAATGGTATCGGTGCTATGCTCATATCTCCTAAAGGATGCCATACTCCTTTCACGGCCAGACTTTGCTTCAACTGTACGAACAACATGGCAGAGTACGAAGCATGCATCTTTGGTCTCAAGGCTGCCATAGACTTGGGAATCAAATCCTTAGTTGTGTTTGGGGATTCAGTTTTGGTCATCAGTCAGATCAAAGGAGAATGAGACACTAAGCATCCAAACCTCATCCCTTACAAAGAACATGTTTTGACATTGTTACCACATTTCGAGCAGATTACCTTCAAGCACTTCCCGCGAGAAGAAAATCAGCTAGCAGATGCTCTAGCTACAATGCCATCCATGTTTAAACTTAATTGGGATAACGAGGCTCCCCAGATCACCATTGAACGAATGGACGAACCAGCACATAGTCACGAGATTAATACTGAAGAAGTAGTGGACCAGCCTTGGTTCCATGAAGTCAAAAGGTATCTCGAGGCTCAAGAATATCCTGAAGGAGCTTCAATCAATGACAAAAAGTTCTTAAGGGGATTCTCAGCTAAGTTCTTCCTGAGTAATGGCATCCTGTACAAACGCAATCATGATTCTATTCTGCTCTGTTGTGTGGACAAGATTGAAGCTGAAAAGATCATGGCTGAATTGCATGAAGGTACCTTCGGCACTCACTCCAGCGGGCATACGATGGCGAAGAAAATTCTACGGGCAGGCTATTATTGGTCTACCATGGAAGCAGGCTGCTATCAACACTCCCGGACTTGTCATAAGTGTCAAATCTATGCAGACAAGGTGCACGTACCTCTGGTTCCTCTAAATGTCTTAACAGCTCCTTGGCCCTTTGCCATGTGGGGAATCGATATGATTGGGGAGATCAAGCCTACAGCATCCAATGGATACCGCTTCATTCTAGTGGCCATTGATTATTTCACGAAGTGGGTCGAAGCAGCTTCCTTCGCATCTGTTACTACGAATGTTGTTGCCCGCTTCATCAAGCAGAATCTCATTTGCCGGTACGGTATCCCAGAAAGGATCATCACTGATAACGGTACAAACCTTAACAATACTATGATCACCTCCTTATGCAAGCAGTTCAAGATTCAACATCACAATTCGTCCCCCTATCGGCCAAAGATTAATGGTGTTTTCGAAGCTACAAACAAAAACATCAAAAAGATCATACAGAAAATGACAGTCACCTACAAGGACTGGCATGAGATGCTACCGTTTGCTCTACATGGGTACCGTACCACGGTTCGCACATCAACTGGGGCAACACCCTATTCTTTGGTTTATGGCATGGAGGTTGTTTTACCTATTGAGGTTCAGATCCCCTATTTAAGAATCATGAAGAATGCAGGTTTGAGTGAAGACGATTGGATTCAAACCCGACTTGATCATTTGAACTTAATTGATGAAAAGAGACTTACTGCTGTTTGCGATGGTCAGACGTATCAAAAGCGGATGATCAAGGCTTTCAACAAGAAAGTTATACGCCAAGTGTATCAAGTTGGAGATCTAGTGATCAAGCGCATCATCTTTCCACAAAGTGATCCCAGGGGAAAATGGACTCCTGCCTATGAAGGACCATTTGTAATCAAGAACATCTTTTATGGTGGGGGAATGATCTTAACCACCATGGACAGTGACGACCTGCCACACCCTGCGAACGCAGACATAGTCAAAAGATACTACGCATAAAAGACCCGCTAGGTTGACACACATAGGAAAAACAAGGGCATCCCGGCGAACCAAAAGGTTCGGGCAAAAATTAGGGATAAAATATAAAAAATATGTACACCCGGAAAGTTGAAAACCCGAAAGGGAGACTTGGGAAAAAAAGGGTTTCCCGGTGGGTCGAAAACCCGAAAGGGCGGTCCAGGAAAAAGTTAGGGAATTAAAGAGTATGACTATGTCTCGTCGGATCACTTTAAGGACAATATCTTCACTGACAAACTCAGGGCTTATGATCAATTCAATTATCTTCGGACGAAGCAACGAATGGACAAGATATTCGGAAATATGAAGGCTATAGCAGAATGGGAACCCCATGGGATTTTTTACACATAGCTATCTTTCTTTGTATAAAATTTTCTTATTTTTATGACACTATCCTCTTACTAGGATGTCTATCTCCTTTGTACAAAATACTTATTCAAAGTAAATACATAGATATCTCTTTAAAGTGCAGAAAACCATTTTGTCCTTTTCTTTTTACGCTTGTGTTTTATTTGCAAAAACGTCCAATGATTCATTAATGAACATATGCATTTGAACATAATTACTGTTTACAAATAAACGAAATGGAAAAGAACAATTACTGACAGATTGAAGGAATAGGAAAACGTCTTTAGGCTATTCCATGAACAATCCCTACAGTATGTCATTAAGATCCCCAGCGGAGCCAAAACTTTGAACTATAGATCCCCAGCGGAGCTGAAATTTCCAACTACCAATCCCCAGCGGAGATGAAATTTCCAACTATCCATCCCCAGCGGAAACCATTCAGTTGCTCCAAATTCCCCAGCAAGTTATCTTGAAGCCTGAAAACCAACCACACAACAACTTCTAATAACTCCCTAGTAGATTGGCAGACAACCCAAACTCCTGAACTTTTCCAAACAGGAATAAGCTTTTTCCCCATAGAGTTTTCATTACTCCCCAACAGAATGAAGATTCTCATTCTTATTTCCCAGCAGAAGTCATCAAAGTTCTCTGGATTCCCCAAGCAGATTACTCAAGCAGTACATGGCATTACTCTCACAACGGAATTTTTGTCAATACTCCAACTTCAAGACATGAGGAATCCCTATATCCCTAGTGAAGTCGCCAAGGATTCTTATCCTCAACAATCAAGGATTTATTTTCCTCAGCAATACACCAAATCAGCTTACATGCGCATACATTACATTCATATATCATAAACATTGATAAAGCACATTTATTGCATCATACATTTCATGCAACATAACTTTGTGTTTCATCTAACATTTTACCCTTTTCAGGATAAGATTAACAACTATCATTAACAATGATCAAAGATTTCAGATACAGTACAGATACACTCCAGACGCAAAAGTCATTCTGTTACTCATTCAGATTTAGCCTTCAGATATAGTTCAGATACGCTCCAGATACGGACGCCATCCTGATACTCATTCAGGTTCTGTCACTCAGATTACAGTACAGATACACTCCAGACACGGAAGTCATTCTGTCACTTATTCAGATCCTAGTTCAGATACGCTCCAGATACGGATGCCATTCTGTCGCTTATTCAGATTTCAAATTCTAGATACAGTATAGATACACTCCAAACACGGAAGTCACTTTGTTACTCATTCAGATTCAAGCTCGGATACGCTCCAGACACGGATGTTATTCCATTGCTCGTACAGATTCAGTCTCCAGATACAGTTCAGATATGTTCCAGATACGGACACCATTCTGATACTCATTCTTTTGACTTACAACTTACAATTAAACAAACATTCTTGGATGGAATCTACAAGCCCATATCTAACAATATTCTATCACCTCTCCAAATGGCATCTTTAAGCCTATTCCCTCAACTACACTTTGACGAGTGCAAATTTACAGGCACTCTAGTGTCCAATCATCTTTTACCTTCGAGTCACGAACGACAAAACTCGCCAATCTAACTCTTCAGGTTCAAGAATATTGAACGGGGGAAGATGTTGTACCCAAAAATTTTCCCTCTCATTTATCAAGATTTTCCTCACAAGACTTCTTGGACTCAAGACAAGATTAGGGTTTGGTCAGCTCAAGACACCTCATCTTGCACTGATAACCTAAAATTATGGTTTGAGTTTGCACAAGGATTTTTGGACCATCAATGCTTCATGTGACTTTCATACACCATCTTGGACCCCTAAGATTTCTCATGTTAAGTTTCAAGCCTTGAATCACATTTTTGCTCAATCAATTGGACAGTTGACCTAAAAAATCAGTTGTATTGGGGGAAAAGTCAACCATGACCAATTTACAGTCAAACTTCATAATTTTTTATCCACAACAACATTTTAGACTCATATGTACCATTTGCTCAAGTTTGGATCACACTCCTCAAGAAATTTGATCAAATCACCAAAAGGGCAAAATGGTCAAAATTAGGGTTTTGACTGAGAAAGGGAAATTTCTGATTTTTAACCTAGTCAATGGCCAATTGGGTTCAAGAATTATTTCAAGGGTTCAATGGCATCATCTTGACCTAATTACATAGTTCAAAAGATCTCAAGTTCATTGGATTAACAGATGAATTTTCCAGTCAACTAATCAAAAGTCAACTGTACACTAAAAAGTCAAACTTTGATTTTTTTTATCAAAATCAAATGCCAAGGGTCATAATTCATCAAGATATTTAAATATATGAAACTTGTTCACTAAGAAAACCAATTTTGAAAATTAGGATTTTGAATTTGAAAATTTTCATAACTTAGAATTTTTCTAAGTATGAAAATTTTCTTATTTTTTCCCAACTTTCCACCACTTTTTCACCATGATGCTATTTGATTCAAAGAAAACTTCCAACGGGAAAATTGTAGTCCTCCATGAAATCTACAACTTTGCTTCACAAACTTTTCCCAAAATATTCTTGGATCTCAAGTTATGAATTTGTGAACATAGGTCCATGAACTAAATAACTTAGTGAAGTTTTGCCCTAATTTAGGCAGGTTTTGGACCCAACTTCTTGGACATTTTTCACCTAGTTCCAATAGGTATCTCAAAATGTTTTTCAAAGATGGATTGCAAGCTTTCCAGAATGTCCAAGAACTCCCCAAGATCATTTTTGGTTAGGGAGAATCGAAGAAGGGAAGTTGGCATTTTATCACTTTTGATCAAGCCATTTTTACAAAGCATCAAGTTGCAAATCAGATCTTTGATGTTTGAATCTTGATTTACAGGTCCTAAACTCATTCTACACTCCATAATTAAATGAAAACTCATAAGATAAATGCTTTATCTTTGCTTTTGAGGCTTTGTACAAGTTACATTTCCATTTTTGGCCAAAAGTGCACAATGCCATTTTCATAAAGAGAAGCTTTTGTAACTTTATCAATCTTGAGCCTTGGACATGTCTCTTTGATGCAAGCAACTTACAAAGCACTCAAGCAGTTGGTACAAGTTCATTCCAGGCTTCAAGCAAGCAAGGACAAGCATGTAGCATAAGTCACTTCACTTTACTTCAAAAGCAAGAAAGTTGGTGAAAAGGTCAAAGCTTGCACATTTGATGAGAAGCTGACTTTGTATCCATTCTTTACAAATATACAAACTTGTCACAATGCAAAACACGATTTCTTGGGATCCAGAACTCACTCAAACTCAAAAACTCCATTTTTTTGTCCAAACATCCAAAATTTGCAAAACCAAAGCCAACTAATTTTTGGCTCGTGCATTTTGCATTTTAACACTTAAAACACTTCATACACATCATACCAAAGCAATCCAGGCATTCACCCTGTATCTGTAACCCCCTGTTTCAGCCTTTTCCATTTTCACTTTGGAAGCTTGCAACTTGACTTGTGCAAAGAGTTTCAGCCATTCTCAGAGCAAGCTAAGCATTGGAATAGCTTCAGGGAAGCTCAAGGAAGCTCACACAATCCTCAGGCCTCCATTAAAGTCCCTACATTGCTCTACTCAAATCCAACTGAAGGAGGTATTTTCTTGAACTCTATCTCTCTGAATAGGCATCCTTAAGCCACGATTTGTGAAGAAAAAATGTAGTCCATAACATGGTGAAGTTGTACATATGCATACTTTTCATTTATATTAACTATGCTGAGAGAATTTGAAAGTTGAATATGCTAAAAATTTTAGGTTACGAATTAGGGGTTCCAAAATTCTCTCTGATCTTTGAGAGTTAGGTTACAAAATTTTTATTGTTGGAATCGTGAGCTCAAATGCCACATGTTTCATGTTATAAGTTTTTGTTTTTGTGCAAGCATGAGCAAGTTGCAGGTTTGAATTAGCGCGCGAAGAAAAAGACAGAGGACATGGACGAAGCAGTGTTCTGGGCTTTTTTTGGCGCATGGCCTTTTTGTTTTTGCTTTTTGCACCTCCTGAATTGCTTTTGCACCCCCTTGACTAACTTTGTTATATTTTTTGTATTTATTTTATATTTTCATATTTTTATACTTTCATTTATTTTTATGAATAATAAAAATCATAAAAAATAATTTCTTTATTTTTCACAATTTTATTTTATTATTTTTTACATAAAAATTAATTTATTTAATAGAATAGAATTTATTTTCTCAAATAGTTTGTAAATAAATATAGAAAAAATACTACATATTTTTATTATATTATTTATACACATAAAATATTTATTTTCTATACATATTTAATTTTTAATATTTATTTACATAATATTATTTATTATTTTTCTTATACAAAAAATACAAAGCAATAAATATAGAACATTTTCTTTTATTTGAAAACTAGGGTTTACCCCTTTCAAAAAGAATTATATTTTTTCCTTATAATTTTTAGGGTTTAAATTAAATATATTTCTTACATAAAAAGCAAATACCAAAACATTTTTAACATAAATACATTTGCATTGCATTTTAAATACTTGTATATTTATTTAATTCGTGCAATATTTCGATTGGGTTGTAATAATATATTTAGGTTTATATTTGTGCAAAATCCCCATTCAAAACTTGTATCCCCCCCCCTCCCATAATAATTGTTGTAATAGCTTAGTTTACAATTACGCAATTTATCGCTTTTATATACCATGTTAGTAAAGTAGGGTTTGCATGACAAGAACAAAAATAAAACAAATAGAAAAAACCTAATGCAAGACAAAAGCATGAAAAATGACACACTTTGCACACAAGCGCCCTTAGGGTTTCTCCCACTTGGTTGCCTAAAATAAAATGGCCATGTTACGCATGCGAAGTATCTTGGCAAAACAAAACAAAACAAATATAAGATCATAGTCCCTCGATGACGCTATACAAAGGTTGCCTAAAACAAAATGATCTTGGTCCCACAAAAATGCTAAGATACTTGGTAACATTGCTATCATGGTTATATGATGACCCACGCCCGTCCCGTTTAACATCCAAAGATAGGGTTGCTTACTAAATCAATGGTAAGTCAACAATGTCAAAGGAATAAAAATGCACAAGAAAGACATTTGAGTAGGTAGATAGCTTCTAAGTTACTTGCTTCATTTCAAATAATCCTTGCTATTTTCAAAAACACACACACACACATTTCAAAACATCTTACAAAACATTGAAACATTTTTCAAAAGACAAACATCTTTGTATACATTCTTACAAACGAGAATCATTACAAAGATTGCCTAAACAATGGCCTCTTTTCAAAATACTTTCAAAATCACACCAAACATCATTTCAAACAAAGCAAAGCGAGTGATCTAAACAAGTAACTAAGAGCCCATGGAAAACCATGGATGAAAAGGGTGCTAGCACCTTCCCTTTTCATAATCTACCCTCCCCCCCCCCCCCCCCCCCGAACTCAAGAAAACATCTCAAAGGTCTTTCCTGTGCTTTTTTACCTTTCCTTTTGGATAAAAGAAAAGTCGGTGGCGACTCTTGCTAACCCCGACATTTGCGACGAAACGCAAAACCTCAAGTCAGTTCTCCCACTGTATCACAACATCATTGAAATTTTACCATTTACATCAAAACCTACATCAATCCAAATTTCCTAAATATCTTCATGTTTTAATCTCCATGTCCAAGCTTATTTATTCATTTTAATTCAATCTTCATCCAACCTCATGCCTTACAAAATGTTCTTCAATGCCATGTTATCTTGTACCAATACCCTGGCCTTGATAAATAGTAATCCAACCATACTTCTGGAATTTTAACTCCATCAAGACACCAATATGTACCCCTGTACTATTCATGACAAAAAAATCCAAACACAAGCAGTTATGAGATTGAAAAGAAAATCAATACAGTCCAAACATTAAATCTTATCAAAAAAATAATTGACATAAGCTTCCTCTACACATACACAAAACAGATACAAGGTAATCACCCTGCATTAGGGAACAAAAACCAATTCAGATTTCAGCATAACAAAAAAGAAACCAATTATCATATCCAAGTTGCCCTGCATTATTAGTGTAGAAACGGATGGCCTATTATCCAAACTGCAATCCTATTCAAGGTGAAAAAACCAGTTAAAATCATCACAACATAACGGAATTTTGGAGGACTGCTAACTAACAGAAAATGAGAAATCAGGAAAAATAAAAATATCAGAGAAAAATATCAAGAGAGGAAATTGTGGGTTTTGTAGTGAAGAGAAAATTAGAGAATAACAGTTTTCCTCTGGTTCAATCCTATCCATACAATTTCTCTAACCGAACGTCAAAATCAACAACTCAGATTTCTTTCAATCCTAACAAACTATAAAAAAATAGAAAAATAGAAAATTATCGGAGATTCAGGGAATCTTCATTTTGCATAAGGGTCGCAGAACTTTCTCTCTGCTTCTCTCTGCTCCTCTCATCTTCATTCTTCATTTTTCTGCAGAAGAATCACTATCACAAACTCTTTCTTCTCCTCTCATATTCATCATCATTTTTCTTCAACCACCAGAAAAAGAAGAATCACACGAGAAAAACTCCAAAAAATATCTCTACACTCTATCTTTCTGAAGCTTCATTCAAGCTTCTCCATCAACCTTCTTCAATCTTCACCACCTCCATCATCCTTCTTCAATCTTCACAACCGCCATCAACGTTTCTGCAATGGATTCACCATCATCATCATCACCACATCATCTTCAATCTTCTTTGCTGCACTTCCAACATCATCACCATCATGCATACTCCCTCTCTTTGCATCAACAAACAACATCAGCATAACCTTTAGACCCTGCAACCTTCAATAATCTTCAACCTTCACCATCCTCCCACAACCTTGCTACAAACTTCAACATTCAACGGAAATAATGTATTAACATCTCTTCATTTTGTTACAGAATCATAACACAAAAAATGAGAAAATAGGAAAAGAAGAAGTATAAGCGAGATGAAGAAGGGCTATAAGACACAGTGAAGAGAAGTGGCGGCACCTGATTCTCCTTCGAAGCCAAGGTTTTGTTCTAAGGTTAAAATATTTTCATCGCTTACTTCGGTCTCATGCTAAATCAACATTGTTTACATCAAGCTTCTCTAATTCGCGTGAATCCATAACATAGTAGACTTAGGGTTTGTGACTTCTGGATCTTTGATCCTGTTGATTTAGGAGGAGTTGATGAAATCAGAGGCTAGATTCGTGTTCAGGGGAGCGAAATAGGTAGGTTTCATGTTCATCTTGTGGTCGTTTGATGAAGGCCTCCGGCGGTGAAGACGATGACAAATTCGTCATATTTTCACGAGAAGAATAGAGAGAGAGTTCATAGAAGTTTAACCATCACACTCTTTTGAACTCTATACTATCCAAATGCTGCGTTTTTGCTAGCCTTCACCATTTTTATGTTATTTCCTTTTTTAATTACAATAATAAATCAATAATGCTAAAGAGTTGGGTCGAAGTCCCTTGGATGATGGATCTGGGTAATAGAGGTGTGTTGTTGGACCGGTATCTCACTCCCTTACACTCGTCTTCTGTGGAGCAAGTCTCCTATTTTCCTGGAGCGGTGTGCATAGATGAATGGTGTTTAAGGTTATTTTATCCCCAGTGATAGAGTATTGTTGAAATATTTCCTGTGGAGTTCTGAACCTCAAGCTTATGGCTCAGAGATGCCCTCCTCTTCTCAAGTGAACATTGTTACCCTCAACGATAGTATCCCTAGTGTGGCCTGGGTAGAATTCTTTTATTTAAGAATGTATATGATTCCCTAGTTGAAATCACTTTTATTGAAGGCTTACATCAGAAGGTCTCAGTTCCCATCAAGATCCTCTTTATCCATGGAAAGAGATGTTGGATCTTTTCCCCAGGAAGTTGGGAGTTGGATCAGAGTTCAAAATTCTCCCTGAACTACAATTTATTTTTGCAGTATTTTCCCTAGTGAAGGCGTACTCTCACCCGAGTATTCCTCCTCCTCAGTGCAATATGTTTCTTTCCAGGTTTTCTCGGGAGAAATGTTTTTATTCACCAATTAGAGATTCTTGGTATGCTCCTGTTGAAGTTAATATTCTACGGCTTCCCTGGTGAGGTTCACACTTGTTCTCCCATGAAGTATGCATTCTCCTCCTTGGTGAGGGGTGCACCCTCTCTCTCCAGTGCGGCCTGCCTATATCAAAGTTTATTAAAGAGATTCATGTTTACCTATGGGAGATCCTGGTTTGGTATCCTCATAAGGATGACCATTATCCCCAATGGAGTGATTTCTGCTCCCTAGTACAAAAATCCTTGCTAGCTTGAATCTTGCAGAGATGGATACACCCAGTGCAATGGATATTGTTGATGTTACCATCTAAAGTTTTTTGGCTCCCCATTGTAATAGGTTGTCTTTATCCCTAGTCGAAGTCTAATTTTGAGGACTTGCCGGAGTAATTTAACTATTATTCCCCGGTGGAGCAAGCTATTACTCCCTATCTTAGAAAGGGTCAGGTCTCCCCAGTGTGGTGCATATGGGAGTGCCAGTCATAACTCTTTCATCCCTGGTGATAGAAGATTTTGTTGAGATATCCCCAGAGGAGTTTCTATCCCAGGATGTTTGTTTCTTCTCCAAGTGAAGATTTTTTACCCCCCGACGGTGTCATCCCCAGTGTGGTCTGAGTAGAATTCTTTTTATTTAAGGATTTCTATACTCCCCAGTTGAAGTTATCTTCGTCAAGAAATTCCACACGAGAAAGTTTCCATCCCCATCGAATCTCTCCTCTTTCTAACAAAAGATAAAGAATTTGTTCCCCAGGAAGTTGGGAGTTTGATAAGTATTCAAGATTTTCTCTGAGCTGTAATTTATTTTTGTAGTATTTCTCTCCAGGAAGTTACTTCCTCGGTGATATCGATCTTTAAAGGTTGGTGGTTCCAAATTTCGGTTCCCTATTGAGGTGAAAATTTCCTTTTCTCTACAGAAGATCACATATGCAAAGATAATCATTCAGAAGTTTATTGTCTCTTCAACTGTTGATCATTGATGTGCTTTCCCTAGTGCATTGCTAAACATGCATCATTATATTTCATTTACTAAAATGTGTAGCATTTCCATTTTATGGAGCATAACACTATAAAAAATTCAAACATGCATAAGTATAAGCCAATTATGTTTACTTGCAGTAACCAGATTTTTATGCGCTCAGATTTGAATTATCTCCACGGCAAGCCTAAGGTGATCCTATTATGTTTCCCCAGATGAGTCTGTTTGATTTACCACCAGTCGGGCCTTTGGTATCTTCCATATTCCCAGTAAGTTTGTTGGTCGTTCTTACCCTTGCAAGCCCTTGGTTATTTTACCCATGTTTTCTTTTGTCGTCAGAGTGTGAGTAAGAGTCGATGTATAGCCTTTCCTGCTTCCCAAGTATTTGAGTATCCATACTTCATGTGTGGTAATTCAGATAATTTCCTCTCTTGAAGAATTACACCTCGCCTTTGGCCTGAGGGATTTTGTAGTTCTTGCGTATTTGCAATCTCTTAAAGCCTAACATGTGTTGGAAATCCTTGTTTAGAGTCTATACAGTTCGTTTTTTTTTCAATCGCAAGTTCGCCTTCGACCGACATTCTTTTTGGGTTTAATAGAAATGTGAATTCCCAGTAACTTCTTTTCCCAAGAGACCCCTTCGGTTGGTCTTTTTTCTTTGTAAGTTTGCCTTCGATCGGTGTTCTATTCAGAGTGAATGTCATGTTGTATCCCCAGAAAGTCCGTCTTTGGTCAGCATTCTCTCTCCAAAAGTTTACCTTCGGTTAATCTTCTTTTCATTATGGAGTTCGCCTTTGGTCAGCGTTAATTTCTTAGGAGGGTACCTTTTGTTAAGCCTGAAGAATGGAAAAAAACAAGAAGGGGGGGTTGAATTGGGTTTTTAAAACTTAAAGTAAAATACACGTTGGTTATCTTGGTTCGTTTGAACTCAAACTACTCCAGTCTACCCGCCAAGGTGATTTCGCCTCTCTCAAACGAGGTATTAATCCACTAATCAAGCTTGATTATAAAGATATAATGACAACTGTCAAAGTCTTCTTGAGTTTAAACCATAACCCGGTTTTCTCAAGGTATTACACAGTGCAATATTTGAAAGTGTGTTTAAAATATGTGTTCTAACAAAAATAGTATCATAAAAGTGATGTATTACACAATTGAAAAACAATGGATTGAAGGTAGTGATAACTTATCGTTTGTAGTGCACAGCCAAAATCGTGAAAGATTTCTTCTTCAAGTCTTGTTTATATAGGCAATGCATGAGAGGTGCTTTTGGAATGTTGATAAATAGTAGTTAATGAACTTTCCAAACATAGAGATTCTTGTCCTCTTTCAGCCGTTACTTTTGAATAGCCATGAACAAAATGTAACGCTTTAGAAAATGCTTTCTAAAGATCATATCAGAAGTTGAATGTTACTGTTGAGACTCTTTTACTTATTTCCAAAACATTATGTATCAGAATAACAGAGTTCTTTGTTCGCAACGTTTAATTCACCCAGAAGTTGTAACACCAGAACTTCTTTATTTAAGCGTGTTGCACATAATTCTTCTATGTAAGATGGTCATAGTAGATTTTTAACCATGATATATCTCATCTTCTATGCTTCTTACATCAGAACTTCTCTGCAAAACAGAATACTTATTTAGGGAGAATAATTGTTCTTTGAGTGTTTGTTATCACCAAAACTCTTACAAGGATGTAGAACCAAACTATGTTCTAACAATCCCCCCTTTTTGATGATGACAAAAACTTGGATATTTTGATAGAAACTTAAAGAACATAAAGAATTAAAGTCTCCCACCCCCCCCCCCCCCGAGTTGGATACTCAGATAAATAAAAATACTTCCCTGAAGATGTTCTGATCAGAGTTTTGAGAGGCATATTTTTTATGCTCCCACAAATGTCCTCAACAGAGGTTTTTCCTGTTTTGCTTTCAGAAGATAAAAAAGTAGAAGTTATTATATTCAAAAAATTTGAGACTGAGTCTCGATACTGTTATATTTGAAATATCTTACGTTCTCCCCCTTTTTTGTCAAGAATCAAAAAGCAATAAAAACATTGTAGACAATAAAATGCCTTCTTTATTCAAAAGGATCAAGGAAACAAAAAAATAAAAGAAAAAATTTCATAACTAAGTTTGAGGAGGTGGAAGTCGTGTGAACAGGGCTTCCAATAAACTCTTAATCTGATTGCTCGATTCCTCTTGTTTCCCAAGTATCCCCTTACTTTCCTTGCAAGTTTCATCCTGCTTGTTTAGCCTTTCCTTAAACACAGCTTTTTCTTTCTTTAACTCATCTAGAGTTTGCAGCACAATAGAGGATGAGGTTAATTCAGCAGAAGAGACCACTTTTTCTAAACAAACTGTAGATGATTCTAATGCAGGAGCTTCTTCAACTTTCTTGCCTTTGTCTTGAAACATGACCAGAGGAAGAGGATCAGAGAGTGGTTCATCACACTCTATTGTCTGATGAGCTTCCCAAGGGTTATTGTCCAGCACAAGGAGTGGCTTCTTTTCCCACTATCGCAGAACTTTATCCTTGAAGATATTCAGGAAATCAAAGTACTTATTAAATCCTTGGAACTCAACATCAGGGATTAAATCATATTCGTTTTCCTTCATGCTTACGAAATTTACAATGAGCTCACACAGAACTTCCAGCGAATCAATGGGTGTGGGGAGAGTTCTTGAGGGTTCTACATACCTTTCTGCTGTTCAGGAAGAAGAGCCAAGAATGATTTGAGAACCTTGAGAAAGTTGTTGAGAGGAAGCCATTTGTTCACACAGAATCTTTTAGGGTTTTTTTAAAGATTGAACAAGTTGAAGAGAGAAGAAATTGAGAGTGGAAGTGTGATAGTGATTGTGAGCGAAGTATATATAAGAAAATAAAAGTCTTAATTAACAAGAAAAATATTTAAAGAAAATGATTATGTGCATTAATGATTCCTTAAAAGAGGGATATCGTGAAGATATGAAACAATTATTGATTTGACACGACCCTCGATGTTTCAGTCTCTTCAGAATTTGAACACGTGTTCAGCCTAACAGGAAGACCTTGCGTATAGAGTTGACAGATGTTGATATTGCGAATTGTATGCTTCTATCTTTGAAATGAATTGTTTGGAGAATGTTCAGATCTTCTAGATAGATCTTGATACAACTTTCTTTCTAATTTCTGAAGAACTATTGATCAGATGTTCACACAAGAAAAATTAAAACATAAACTTCTAAGGGTTAAAGTATACAGAAACAAAACTATCATTCTGGGCATAATTTCATGCTGAGATGTTTCAGAATGAAGTTAAACCTATCTTCAGAAAGGGGTTTAGTGAAAACATCAGCCCATTGATGGTCTGTGTCTATAAATTTTAACTAGAAAATTCCTTTCTTAATATAGTCCCTAATAAAATGATGTTTAATTTCTATATGGTTAGCCCTAGAATGTAAAATGGGATTTTTTTGAAAGACAAATTGCAGAAGTATTGTCATAGATAATAGGAATGTTACTCTCATATATGTTGAAGTCTTCAAGTTGACTTTTCATCCAGAGCATCTGTGTGTTGCATCCAGCTGCTGCTATATATTCAGCTTCAGCAGTTGACAGTGCAATGATGGATTGCCTTTTATTGGACCATGAGATTAGATTATCTCCCATAAATTGGCATCTTTTAGAAGTACTTTTTCTTTATATTTTGTCTCCAGCGAAGTCAGCATCACAGTACCCTACTAATTTGTATTATTTGGATTTTCTATAGCAAAGACCAATATTAGTAGTACCTTTCAGATACTTGAAAATTCACTTAACAGTTGTTATTTGAGATTCTCTAGGATCTGATTGGAATCTAGCACACAGACAAACACTATACAGAATATCAGGTCTTGAAGCTGTTAAATATAAGAGAGAATCAATCATACCTCTGTAGAGCTTCTGTTCTACCTTCTTACTTACCTCTTCCTTTTCCATAATGCATGTGGGATGCATACGAGTTTTGGATGGCTTACATTCTGACAAGTCAAATTTCTTCAGAAGTTCTTTGACATACTCGTTTTGATGAATGTAGGTTCCTTCTGGAGTTTGATTGATTTGGATACCTAGAAAGAACTTGAGTTCGCCCATCAAGCTTATTTCAAACTCTTCCTACATAGACTTAGCAAATTCTCTTCCCAAAGAAGCCTTGGTAGATCCAAAAATAACATCATCTATGTAAATTTGACAAACCATAATGTCATTTTTAAATATTTTACAGAATAAGGTTGTTTCCACCTTCCATCTAGTAAAATAATTTTCTAACAGAAAATTACTTAGTCTTTCATACCAACCTTTGGGAGCTTGTTTAAGACCATATAGTGATTTCTTAAGTTTATAAACATATTCAGGATGTTTTGAATTTTCAAAGCCAAGGGGTTGGTGCACATAAACTTCTCCATCAATGTAACCATTTAAAAACGCACTTTTAGCATCCATTTGATAAAGAGTGATTCCATTATTTACTGCAAAAGAAATTAAAAGTCTGATACATTCTAACCCGGCGACTGGAGCAAAGGTTTATGTATAGTTTATCCCTTCTTGCTGACTATAACCTTGTGCCACTAGTCATTCTTTGTTTCTGACGACTTCTCCTTGTTCATTTAGCTTGTTTCTGAAGACCCATTTGGTTCCAATGATGTTAAAGCCTTTTGGTTTAGGAACTAGATCCCACACATCATTTCGGGTGAACTGATTTAGTTCTTCCTGTATTGCGAGTATCCAGTCATTGTCCAGAAGGTCTTCATCAATGGAAGTTGGCTCAATCAGAGACACTAATCCCATGAGAGATTCTTCAGAGTTTCCGAATGTAGATCTTGTTCTGATTGGATCTTCTTTCTTTCTCAGAATCATGTTTTTTGGATGAGCTAAGCTGCTTCTGGATTGTCTTTTCTGGATGGGATCTTCAGATGTTGTTGTAATGTTTATGACATCCTCTTCTAAGTTTGACTGTGATTCTTTATAGAGAACTTCTGATGCATTGTCTTCAGTACCTATAATTTGATTTCTATATATGCAAAAAATTTAATCTTCTTTGACTTTTGGGAGCCAAGCTTATCATCAAATATGTCACTGATAGACTCTTCCATAATCCGTGTTTCTGTGTTATATAATCTATAACCTTTTGAGTGTTCAGAGTATCCTAACATGATACACTTTTATGCTTTAGAGTCAAACTTGTTCAGATGTTCTTTAGTGTTTAGAATAAAACAAGTACATCCAAATGGATGGAAATAAGAAATGTTGGGCTTTCTATTCTTCCAAAGTTCATATGGAGTCTTTTTCGGAATATGTGTTATGGAGATTCTATTCTGAATATAACATGCTGTGTTAATTGCTTCTGCCCAGAAGTTCTTAGCAATGTTAGTCTTATTGATCATGGTTCTGGCCATTTCTTGTAAAGTTATATTCTTTCATTCTACAACTCCATTTTGTTGAGGAGTTCTAGGACAAGAGAAATCATGAGAGATGCCATTATCATTAAAAAATAATTTAAATGTTTTGTTTTTAAATTCCCCACCATGATCACTTCTGACTTTAACAATTCTAAGATCTTTTTCATTTTGAACATGGTTACAGAAATTAAAGAACACAGAGTGTGACTCGTCCTTGTGTCTTAAGAACTTTGTTAGAACATAGTTTGATTCTACAACCCTAGTAAGAGTTTTGATGATAACAAACACAAACAACAAATATGCACTCTAAAATTATATTCTGTTTTGTAGAGAAGTTCTGATGGAACAAGATCAGAAGATAAGCTACAAGGTTGTTCCTACTATGAACATAGACAATTCTCAAAAAGCTCGGATGATAGAAGATCAGAAGTTGAACTAAAAGAAAGATTTTTTATCTATGATTACACAACTCTTGGAAAGTAAGTCTAATGCTGCAAACATGATCTTATGGCTCTGATCTTCCAAAGCTCTAAAGCAAGCAGCAACGTATACCTCAATGTTCTGAAGCGTTACAAATTATATATTTCCATTTCAAGAGTAACGGCTGGAAGGGAACAAGGATATTTATTTTTGGAAAGCACCTTAATTATCATTAATCACGTTTCCAAAAGATCATTCTTGTTGCGCCTATTTAAACAAGACATGAGGATAAATCATACATGATTTCACAAATCTCAACCACGCTGCAATCTTTTCTAATCCTCATGATTACAATTCTCTCAACTGTGTAAAACATCACATATTGTGATACTGTTTTGTAAGAAAACATAATTGTACACCTCCTTATGGTTATATTATTAAGTGTAATTCCTTGAGAAAAATCAGGTTGTGGTTATACTCAAGAAGACTTTGGCAATAGTCAGAGTAGATTTGTAATCAAGATTGATTAGTGGATTAAGACCTCGTTGGATAGAGGCGAAATGACCTTGACGGGTGGACTGGAGTAGTTTGAGTTCAAACGAACCAGGATAAAAATCATCGTGTTCTTTCCATTGATTTTTAAGATTCCAATTCAACCCCCCCCCCCCCCCCCCTCCCTTCTTGTGTTTTTCAATTCTTCAATTGGCATCAGAGCGCCTGGTTCTGAGTTCAAGCAGTTAACCGTGTCAATAAAAGATCCAAGCTAAGAAAAACAATATGGTGGGACCAAGTCAGAACATCAACAATGACTACCATGATGAGAAAGACAAAATTAGCGGCAAACCTCCTATCTTTAATGGAGAGAACTTTAATTAGAGGAAAGACATAATTGAAAGCTTCTTTCTGGCTCATGATGCTGACCTATGGGATATGGTGATTGATGGGTACGTATATCCTGTTGATGAAAGTGGTCAGAAGATTGACAGAAAAAGAATGTCAGATCATCAAAACCGAGACTTCAAAAATCATCACAAGGCCATAAATATTCTCTTGAGTGCCATCTCATATTCAGAGTATAAGAAGATCACAAACAGAGAGACAGCAATGCACATGTTTGATTCTCTAATAATGACGCATGAAGGCAACACGCAAGTAAAAGAAACCAAATCTCTTATGCTCATTCATAAGTATGAAGCCTTCAAGATGGAAGAAAGTGAAACCATTGAAGCTATGTTCTCAAGATTTCAAATTCTGGTTGTTGGGCTGAAAGTTATGGACAAAGGGTTCTCAACTGCTGATCATGTAAAGAAGATCATCAGAAGTTTACCAAAACAATGGAGACCCATGGTCACTGCTCTCAAACTGGCAAAAGATCTGAACAACATATCTCTAGAAGAACTTGTCAGCTCTCTTAGAAGTCATGAGATAGAGTTAGAAGATGATGAGCCCCAGAAGCAAGGTAAGCCTTTAGCCCTTAAATCTAACAAAAAATATGATTCTAAAGTTTTGCAGGCAATGGAAGAAATCTCTGGTGGATCCTCATCAGAAGAAGATGAATTGTCTCTTCTCTCCAGAAGAGTCAATCAGTTGTGGAAGGAGAGGCAAAGGAATTTCAGAAATTCCAGAAGAACAAGGAATTAGTCTGAATCTTCATCTAGATATAGAAACTTTGAACCATCTTCTGATTACAAAACATTAATAAACAAAGACATTGTCTGTTACAAGTGAAATGAACAAGGGCACTACAAAAGCGGTTGTCCAAGGCTTCAGAAGGAGAAACCTAAAAAGAAGTTTGTTAAGGAGAAGAAGAAAAGTCTCATGGGAACGTGGGATGACTCAGACTCTTTAGAAGCAGACACAGAATCAGAAGATGAAAGAGCCAACATTACTCTTATGGCCAACATGTCAGAAGATACTGAATCATCTGGATCAGAATTAGAATCAGACACTGAAGAGGTATTTCCTGACTTTACTATAAATTTTACTAAAGTTGAATTAGGAGAAAGTCTAAGTGAAATTCTTGAAAGATTTCGGCAACTTCGAGTAAAATTCAAGAACCCGAAAAAGGATCTAGTTTCTGACTCTGAAAAAACTAAGAATCTGAGATTGGAAAATTTTGAGTTGAAAGAAAAAATTTCAAAACTTGAAAATGACCTACAAAACACTCAGAAGGAAACTATCTCAGAAGTTCCTAGTAGTTTTGATAAGATCATAAAGGAATATGATCATAGATTTCAGAAATTCCATGCTAAAAACGTAGATAGAAGCAAGATGGCTTCAATGATCTATGGAGTTATCAGAAATGGCAAAAAAGGTATAGGATACAAAGGTAAAGTATCCCAACCTAAGAAAGTCAAGGATATGGTCATTAAACGCACTCCTTTGAAATCTCAGTTTACCTATGGGCACACACATGATTTTAAATATACCAGTAATGATTTCTCTGCTAAACCAAAATTCAAACAGAATTTTTGTAACACTAACAAACAAGAACCCAAAAACATATGGGTACTTAAGGATAAAATTATATATGTAGCAAATATCTTTGATAGAAAGACTGAAACACCAATCCTGGTACCTAGACTCTGGATGCTCTCGACACATGACGGGAAGAAGGAATATGTTCCAAAGCCTGGAACTTAAAGCTGGATGCTATGTAGGTTTCGGAGGCAATCAGGAGGGGAAGATCATTGGATATGGAACTGTAGGTAACGGTAATCTTCCTTCTTTTACTAATGTTCTATTAGTAGATGGATTAATGCATAACTTGTTATCCATAAGTAAATTAAGTGATAATGGTTATGATATAATCTTCAATCAAAAGTCATGTAAAGCAGTTAGTCAAAAAGATGGATCTATCCTCTTTAATGGGAAGAGAAAGAACAACATTTACAAAATAAAACTTTCTGAACTAAAAAGTCAGAATTTAAAATGTCTATTGTCTGTTAATGATGAGCAATGGGTCTGGCATAGAAGATTGGGGCATGTTAGTATGAGAATAATATCTCAGATTAACAAACTCAATCTGTTCAGAGGACTTCCTAACCTGAAGTTCATCTTAGATGCTCTGTGTGAAGCATGTCAAAAAGGCAAGTTTGCAAAACCTCCTTTTAAAGAAAAAATGTTGTTTCTACCTCTAGACCATTAGAACTTCTGCATATAGATCTATTTGGACCAGTGAAAACTACATCCATTAGTGGCAAGAAGTATAGTTTAGTGATCGTAGATGACTATAGTAGATGGACATGCGTAAAAAATTTAAGACACAAGGACGAGTCACACTCCGTGTTCTTCGTTTTCTGTAACCAAGTTCAAAATGAGAAAGATCTTAAAATTGTTAAAGTCAGAAGTGATCATGGTGGCGAATTTGAAAAAAAAAGATTTGAAATATTTTTTAATGAGAATAGCACCTCTCATGATTTCTCTTGTCCTATAACTCCCCAACAAAATGGAGTTGTAGAACGAAAGAAAAGAACTTTACAAGAAATGGCCAGAACCATGATCAACGAGACTAACATTGCTAAGAAATTCTGGGTAGAAGCAATTAACACAGCATGTTACATTCAGAATAGAATCTCCATAAGACTTATTCTGGATAAGACTCCATATGAATTGTGGAAGAACAGAAAGCCTAACATCTCGTATTTCCATCCATTTGGATGTATTTGTTTTATTCTTAACACCAAAGAACATCTGAACAAATTTGACTCTAAAGAACATAAGTGTATTATGTTAGGATACTCTAAACTCTCAAGAGGCTACAAAGTATACAACACAGAAAACCAGGTTGTAGAAGAGTCAATCAGTGTTAGATTTGATGACAAGCTTGGCTCTTAAAAGTCAAAGCAAAATGAATCTATTGCAGATATAGAAGTCCAATTTATAGGTACTGAAGACACTGCATCAGAAGGTCCCAACAAAGAATCAAAAATAACATCAGAAGGAGATGTCACAGACATTACAGCATCATCTGAAGAACCTCTCCAGAAAAGACTATCCAGAAGCAGCCTAGCTCATCTTGAAGACAAAATTCTGGGAAAGAAGGAAGACCCAATCAGAACAAGATCCTCATTCAGAAACTCTAAAGAATCTCTTATGAGATTAGTATCTCTGATTGAGCCAACTTCCATTGATGAAGCACTTTTGGACAATGATTGGATACTAGCTATGCAAGAGGAATTAAATCAATTCACCAGAAATGATGTGTGGGATCTAGTTCCCAAACCAAAAGGGTTCAACGTCATTGGAACAAAATGGGTATTCAGAAACAAGTTGAATGAACAAGGAGAAGTCATCAGAAACAAATCACGGCTTGTTGCACAAGGTTATAGTCAGCAATAGGGGATAGACTATACAGAAACCTTTGCTCCAATCGCCAGGTTAAAATCTATCAGACTTTTAATTTCCTTCATTGTGAATAATGGCATTACTCTCTATCAGATGGATGTCAAAAGTGCATTCTTAAATGGATACATTGATGAAGAAGTTTATGTGCACCAACCCCTGGTTTTGAAAATTACAAAAACCCAGAATACATTTTCAAACTAAAGAATTCACTATATGGTCTGAAACAAGCTCCCATAGCTTGGTATGAAAGACTAAGTAGCTTTCTGTTAGAAAATAATTTCACTAGAGGGAAAGTGGATGCAACCTTATTCTGTAAGTCATTTAAGAATGACATTCTAGTTTTTCAAATTTATGTAGATGACATTATTTTTGGATCTACTAAAGCCTCTCTGGGGAGAGAATTTGCTAAGTCTATGTATGAAGAGTTTGAAAAGAGCTTGATGGGACAACTCAAATTCTTTCTGGGAATTCAGATCAATCAAACTCCATAAGGAACTTACATACACCAGAGCAAATACGTCAAAGAACTTATGAAGAAATTCGACTTATCAGAATGTAAGACAGCCAAGACTCCAATGCATCCTGTATGCATTCTGGAAAAGGAAGAGGTAAGTAAAAAGGTAAAACAGAATATCTATAGAAGTATGATTGGTTCTCTCTTATATCTTACAACTTCAAGACCTGACATTTTATACAGTGTATGTTTATGTGCCAGATTCCAATCAGATCCTAGAGAATCTCACTTAACAACTGTTAAGCGAATTTTTAAGTATCTGAAAGGTACTGCTAATCTTGGTTTGTTTTATAGAAAAACCAGTGAATACAAATTAGTAGGGTACTGTGATGCTGACTTCGCTGGAGACAGAGTAGAAAGAAAAAACACTTCTGGTAGCTGCCAGTTTCTGGGAGAAAATCTGATCTCATGGACCAGCAAGAGGCAATCCACAATTGCATTTTCAACAGCTGAAGCTGAATACATAGTAGCTGCTGGATGCAACACACATATGCTCTGGATGAAGAGTCAGCTTGAAGACTTCAATATTTTTTAGAGTAACATTCCTATATTCTGTGATAACACTTCTACAATTTGTTTATCTAAGAATCCTATTTTACATTCTAGGACTAAGCATATAGAAATAAAACATCACTTTATTAGGGACTATATTCATAAAGGAATTATTTCCTTAAAATTTATTGACACAAACCATCAATGGGCTGATGTCTTCACTAAACCACTTTCTGAAGATAGGTTTAATTTCATTCTGAAACATCTCAGCATGAAATTATGTCTAGAATAAGAGTTTTATTTATATATTCTTTACCCTCAGAATTTTATGTTTTTTTATGAACATCTGATCAACAATTCTTCAGAAGTTAGAAGGACAGTTGCATCAGGATCTATCTAAGAAGATCTGAACAGTTCATTTCAAAGATAGAAGTGTGTAGTTCACATCATCAACATATGTTATCCTCTCACAAGCGTCCTTCTAAGGCTGAACATGCATTCAAATTCTGAAGAGTTAAAAGCTTTGATTGGATGCATTGAGACGTGTGTCATTGGTAACTGTTTCATATCTCCACGCCATCTCCCTATTTTCAGGATTCATAAATGTTGTGTAATC
This sequence comes from Vicia faba, assembly GCA_948472305.1. Lineage (NCBI taxonomy): Eukaryota > Viridiplantae > Streptophyta > Magnoliopsida > Fabales > Fabaceae > Vicia > Vicia faba. Next base: position 926,256,350 of record OX451741.1, on the reverse strand, counting down.
ATTATTTTTTTCTTTCTTACTGATTAAGCTTTCAAATTGTTTATAAATAAACAATTCACTTTCACACTCACTTCTTCTCGCTATTGTTTTATCTCTAAGCTTTTCGTTTGCAAAACCATCTTTCAAAAATCCTCAATAGTCAGTGTGAATAATGGCTTCATCTTCAAGCACTCGGAATCCTCAATGTGCTCCGGGTTCATCTTCATCAACTGCAGAGAGATACAAAGAACCGTCAAGAACACTGTTAACCCCCATTGATTCTCTAGAGGTTCTCGGCGAACTTATCATTGATTTTGAAAGCATGAAAGAAAACGGCTTTAATCTTACAGCAGATTTGGAATTTAAAGGTTGGAACAGATACTTTGACTGTCTTCTGGGTCCAGTTTTCCCAAAACTGGTTAAGGAATTTTTGATTCACGCATCCTCTTCAAATCATCAAGTAACTTCATATGTAATGGGGAAGAAGATTGATATCACTAAAGAACTGATTGCAAAGCTGATTGGTCATAACGGTGGAGGAATTCATTGCAGTGATATGGCTGAGAAATGGCCTGACCTAACAACGATCTCGAGAGAAATTTTCACCTCTGGGCAGCCTTCTAACAAGATAAAAGATCTGAAGGACTACTTCAGAATATGGGAAAAAATCATTTTAGGCTGTAACAACCACAGGAAGCCAACAAGCTCTCCTGACTACATAAACATTGATCAACAATTCATGTTATACTTCATTGCAAAAAAGGAGAAAATAAACCTCCCTCATTTGCTATTCAACCATCTAAGAACAAGCGTGAAGGAAACCAGAGAAGATGAAAGAACCAAGAGGGATTGGATACCTCTGGGCAGTCTAATTTCAGATATTCTGACTGCAAATAAATTAGTAGAATATCTGATTGAACCTCAGTAGATAAGCACTCTGGAGGCATGTGCTGGAAAACCTCTCAATGCCAAGAACCTGGAGAAAATGAAAATCATTGACAACATTAAGAAGGATCCAACCATTGCATCCAAAGAAGTTATCACCTCAAGAAGAGTCCCTCTGAAAGACTTCCCTTTATTCTCTTAAATTGATGCTTCACCAGAAATTATTGTCAGATATCTTAAAGCATGCAAGATGGATGGGACTAATCTAGAGTTAAACATTCGTGATTTGCACCAACTTGCTCCAGAATGTGTCCTCAAGAATTCCAGAAAAAGGAAAGCTGCAGGAGAAGGATCTTCTCAGAAGACACCAAAATCTGCTAAGAAGAAAGGTAATTCTTCTTTTATTTCTGTTGTAGAATCAGTGATTTTTCCAACATCGGAAACACCCTCCTCTCAAAAACCAATAGAAGAACCCTCACCACAAACCTTTGAAGATTTTGACATAGAATTTGACCCTTCAGTCACTCTAGAAAACATTTTAAATGAACCACACTCTCCTAATCCACATCTTGAACAAAATCAGCCAGAACTTGCTCAAGTTCTCTCTGATATTGAGCAATTTGATCAATAATTTCAAGCTCCCCGCTCTGAAAATCCAAACACCAACGCTTCCCAACTAGAAAATCCAAACACTGACTCTGATACCACCACACCAATTTCTAGAATAACATGACCTCTCATGGTTCGCCAAGCTCTCTCAATCCACGATATTCTAGAAATTCCATCTCCTTACCATTCCACTCCACCAAACACACCTCTATCACCAATTATCATTTATGATTCTCCCTCTCCCTCACCCATTAATCCTCCAAAAGATCACCTAAGAACAGTAATAGACCTAGAAGCGCTAGATCACCTTGCCTCTAACTCTCACAAAATTTCTATTCCCAAACCAAAACCAACCATCACCAAGGCAGATGTTGGTAGAAATTTATTGATTTTTGAAACAGAGATAATTGAATGGGTTCACTCTTGGAAGCGAGCATGCTTAGAAAATCTGAATCCTGCTGCTTCTGATTCACACTGGAACCAGTTCAGAAAATGGCTCAATTCTGAATCCCAGAAAATCAAGGAGCTAAGCTATGAAATGTCCCAACAGAACTTTTGTGATCAGCTGAATTCTTTCAAGGATCAAGTTCTAAGCCATTGGGAAAAGAAACCTATTCTTCAGCTGGACAATGCTCCCTGGAAAGAGTACCAGCCCTCAAAAGTTGATGAACCATGTTCTGATAAGCTTCCTCTGGTTTTTGTTCAAGACAAAGGCAAAGAGATTGAATAAGCCACTGCGTTAGAAACTGCTACAGATTGCTCTGAGAAGCTTGCTCCTTCCTTGGATATACCTTCTTCATCTCTGGTTATGCAAACTCTGGAAGAGTTGAAGAAAGAAAATGCAGTGATTAAGGAAAGATTAGACAAGCAAGATGACACATGCAAAGAAATCAAAGGAATGCTGGGAAAACAAGAGGAGTCGAACACTCAGATTAAGAGCTTGCTGGAAGCGTTGTTCACACGACTTCCCCTACCTCAATCTTAGTTCTTAAAACTTGTTTTCTTTTCTGTATTCATTTCTTTTCTTGTTTTGTTTGCCTTTGAGCATGTTATTGCAATCAAAGTTACTATAACTCGTCTTTTGACTCTGAATATTAATGCTTATATTGCTTTTTGATTCTTGACAAAAAGGGGGAGAACATAAGATATTTCTAATAACAGTATACCGAGACACATGTCTCAAACATTTTGAATGTCATAACTTCTCATTTCTTTTTCTGAAAGAAAAACAAGAACAAAACTCTGATGAAGACAGAAGTAGATGCATCCAAAGCTCTGATCTGAATGAACTTTAGGGATGTAATTCATCTCTATCTGAGTACTCAACTCAGAGGGAGACCCTATAATGATTTATGTTCTGTTTACTTTGATTGAAATATCCTAGTTTTTGTCATCATCAAAAAGGGGGATATTGTTAGAACATAGTTTGATTCTACAACCCTAGTAAGAGTTTTGATGATAACAAACACAAAGAACAAATATGCACTCTAAAATTATATTATATTTTATAGAGAAGTTCTGATGGAACAAGATCAGAAGATAAGCTACAAGGTTGTTACTTCTGTGAACATAGACAATTCTCAAAAATCTATGATGATAGAAGATCATAAGTTGCACTAAAAGAAATATGTTTTAACTCTGATTACACAACTCTGGGAAAGTAAGTCTAACACTGCAAACAGGAACTTATGGCTCTGATCTTCCAAAGCTCTGAAGCAAGCAGCAACGCATACCTCAATGTTCTGAAGTGATACAAATCATATATTTCCATTTAAAGAGTAACGGCTGGAAGGGAACAAGGATCTTTATTTTTGGAAAGCACCTTAACTGTCATTAATCATGTTTCCAAAAGATCATTCTTGTTGTTCCTATTTAAACAAGACGTGAAGATAAATCGTACACGATTTCACAACTTTCAACCACGTTGCAATCTTTTCTAATCCTCATACTTACAATTCTCTCAATTGTGTAAAACATCAAATACTGTGATATTGTTTTGTAAGAAAACATAATTGTACATTGTTTTATAATTATATTATTTAGTGTAATTCCTTGAGAAAAACTGGGTTATGGTTATACTCAAGAAGACTTTGGTATTAGTCAAAGTAGATTTGTAATCAAGACTGATTAGTGGATTAAGACCTCGTTGGAGAGAGGCGAAATCACCTTGACGGGTGGACTGGAGTAGTTTGAGTTCAAACAAACCAGAATAAAAATCATCGTGTTCTTTCCATTGATTTTTAAGATTCCAATTCAACCCCTCCTTCTTGTGTTTTTCAATTCTTAAAACTTTACCCATGTCCATCTGCTATAGTCATCTATGATCACTAATCCATACTTCTTGCCACTAATGGATGCAATTTTCACTAGTCCAAATAGATCTATATGCATAAGTTCTAATGGTCTAGAGGTAGAAACAACATTTTTTCTTTGAAAGAAGGTTTTGCAAACTTGCCTTTTTGACATGCTTCACACAAAGCATTTGAGCTGAACTTCAGATTAGGAAGCCCTCTGACCAGATTGAGTTTGTTAATCTGAGATATTATTCTCATGCTAACATGCCCCAATCTTGTGTCATACCCATTGCTCATTGTTAACAGACATTAGGCATTTTACATTCTGACTTTTTAGTTCAGAAAGTTTTATTTTGTAAATTTTTTTCTTTCTCTTCCCATTAAATAGAATAGATCCATCTTTTTGACTAACTGCTTTACATGACTTTTGATTGAAGATTATATCATAATCGTTATCACTTAATTGACTTATGGATAACAGGTTATGCATTAATCCATCTACTAACATAACATTAGTTATAGAAGGAAGTGCACCATTACCAATAGTTCCAGAGCCAATAATACTTCCTTTTTGATTGCCTCTGAAACCTAAATATATGCTTTCTTCCCGTCATGTGTAGAGAGCATCCAGAGTCTAGGTACCAAGATTGGTGTTTCAATTTTGTTGTTAAAGACATTTGCAACATAGATAATTTTGTCCTTAGGTACCCATATCTTTTTGGGTCCTTGTTTGTTAGAGTTACCAAAATTTATTTTGAGTTTTGGTTTAGCAGAAAAAGCATTACTAGTATACTTTATGTCATGTGTATGTCCATAGGTGATGTGAGAATAAAGGGGTGTGTGTTTTATGACCATATCCTTAAATTTCTTAGGTTAAGATACTTTACCCTTATATCCTATCCCTTTTTTACCATTTCTACTAACTTCATAGATCATTGAAGCCATCTTGTTCCTATCTATGTTTTTAGCAAGAAATTTCTGAAAGCTATGATCATATTCTCTTATGATCTTATCAGAGGTACTAGAAACTTCTAAGACAGTTTCTTTCAGAGCCTTTTGTAATTTATTTTCGAGTTTAGAAATTATTTCTTTAAGGTCAGAGTTTTCTGCTTTCAGTTTCTTAGTTTCTTCAGAGTCAGATACTAGATCCTTTTTCAGGTTCTTGTTTTTGACTTGAAGTTGCTGATCTTTCAAGAATTTCTGACATACTTTCTTTTGATTGGGATCTAAAAAAGTTAGAGAATACCTCTTCTGCCTCCGATTCTGATTCAGATGATCTAGTGTCATCTGATATATTAGCCATTAGAGCTTTGTTGGCTCCTTCATCTTCTGATTCTGTTTCAGCTTCAGAAGATTCTGAGTCATCCCATGTTTCCATGAGGCTTTTCTTCTTTTCTTTAAAGAACTTCATTTTAGGTTTCTCTTTTTGAATATTTGGACAGTCGCTTTTGTAATGAGCTTGTTCATTGTATTCGGAGCAAACAATATCTCTGTTGCTTGATTTTCTGAATCCAGAAGATGGTTCAGAATGGTTTCATGTTCTTCTGGAAGTTCTGAACTTCCTCTGCCTGTGCTTCCACAACTTATTGACTCTTCACGAGAGAAGAGATAGTCGTCTTCTTCTAACGAGGATCCACCAGAGTTTTCTTCTTTTTCCTGCAAAATGTTAGGTTCATATTTTTTGTTAGATTTAAGAGCTAAATACTTACCTTGCTTTTGGGGCTCATCTTCTTCTAGTTCTATCTCGTGACTTCTCAGGGAGCTGACAAGTTCTTCTTGAGATATTTTGTTCAAATCTTTGGCCATTTTTAAGGCTTTGACCATGGGTCTCCATTTCTTGGGTAAACTTATGATGATTTTCTTTACCTGATCTGCAGTTGAGTACCCTTTATCTAGAACTTTTAGTCCAGCAACCAGAATTTGAAATCTTGAGAACATTGTTTCAATGGTTTCATCTTCTTCTATTTTGAAGGCTTCATACTTCTGAATGAGAGCAAGAGCTTTGGTTTCTTTGACTTACGTGTTGCCTTCATGCGTCATTCTCAAGGAGTCAAACATGTGTTTTCTTGATTCTCGGTTTGTGATATTCTCATACTCTGTGAATGAGATAGCACTCAAGAGAATTATTCTGGCTTTGTGATGATTTCTGAATTCTCTCTTTTGATGACCTGTCATTCTTTTTATGTTGAACTTCTGACCGCTTTCGTCAATTGGATGTTTGTACCCATCAGTCACCATATCCCAGAGATCAACGTCATAAGCTAGAAAGAAAATTTCGATTATGTCTTTCCAGTAATCGATGTTTTCACAATCAAAGATTGGAGGTTTGCCGCTGATTTTGTCTTTCTCATCATGATAATCATTGTTGATGTTCTTACTTGGTCCCACCATAGTGTTTTTCTTGCTTGGATATTTTTCTGACATGTTTAAGTGTTTGTACTTAGAACCAGACGTTTTGATGCCAATTGAAGAATGGAAAAACACAAGAAGGGGGTTTGAATTGGGTTTAAAACTTAAAGTGAAAGACACGTTGGTTATCCTGGTTCGTTTGAACTCAAACTACTCCAGTCCATCCTCCAAGGTGATTTTACCTCTCTCAAACGAGGTCTTAATCCACTAATCAAGCTTGGTTATATAGATACAATGACAATTGTCAAAGTCTTCTTAAGGTTAAACCACAACCCGGTTTTCTCAAGGTATTACGCAGTACAACATTTGAAAGCGTGTACAAAATATGTTTTCTAACAAAAACAGTATCACAAAAGTGATGTATTACACAATTGAAAAACAATGGATTAAAGGTAGTGATATTTTCTCGTTTGCAGTGTGCAGCCAAAATCGTGAGCGATTTCTTCTTCAAATCTTGTTTATATAGGCAATGCATGAGAGGTGCTTTTGGAATGTTGATAAATAGTAGTTCATGAACTTTCCAAACATAGATATTCTTGTCCTCTTTCAGCCATTACTTTTGAATAGCGATGAATAAAATGTAATGCTTCAGAACATGCTTGCTAAAGATCATATCAGAAGTTGAGTGTTACCTTTGATACTCCTTTACTTCTTTCCAGAACATTACGTATCAAAATAATAGAGTTACTTGTTCGCAATGTTTAGTGCACCCAGAAGTTATAACACCATAACTTCTTTATTGAAGCGTGATGCACATATTGCTTCTATGTAAGATGGTCATAGTAGAGTTTTAACAATCATCTATCTCATCTTTTATGCTTCTTATATCAGAACTTCTCTGCAAAACAAAATACTTATTTAGGGACTATAATTGTTCTTTGAGTGTTTGTTATCATCAAAACTCTTACAAGGATGTAGAACCAAAATATGTTCTAACAAAGCCTCCTTATTGACTCGCCTTTGTGCAGGCATCCTTTGTTAAGAGTCTAATTCGGTTGATCTCTTTCTTATGTGTGTTTAACTCTGACTAGACACGTATATTTTATCCCCAGTTCGCTATCAATCGATGTTCTTTCTCTAGGAGTCTATCTGCGGTTAGTCTTCCTTCTTTGATATCTTCAGTTGAGTATGATGTGTTAGGTATCTTTCTTCTTTGATATCTTCGGTTGAAATTGTTGTGTAAGATTTCTTCCTTCCTTGATATATCTGGTCGAGATCACTTTGTTAGATCTCTTCCATCTTCGATATCTTTGGTCAAGTACGTTGTGTTAGGTCTCTTCCCTCTTTGATATCTTTTTTTGAAATAGTTGTGTTAGATTTCTTCCCTCTTTGATGCCTTTGGTTGAGACCGTTGTGTTAGGTCTCTTCCTTATTTGATATCTCTGGTTGAGATCTCTTTGTTAGATCTCGTCCATCCCTTGATTCCTTTTGTTGAAATCGGTGTGTTAGATTAATTCCTCCTTTGACACCTTCGATTGAGTCTGCTGTGTTAGGTCTCCTTCATCTTTGATATCTGGTGAGATCGATTTGAAAGATTTCTTCCATCTTTGATATCTATTTGAGATCAATTTGACATATTTCTTCCATCTTTGATATCTTCCGTATGTGTCTGCTACCAACTACAGACATGTATTCTTGATATCATTGTTAGAGCTTTCTTAGGTCTATCTCGTTTATATGTATCCACTACCGACTCTGGATATGTATTTTGATATCTTTTTCATATATCCGCTACCGACTCTGGGCATATATCTTTGATATCTTCCGTATGTGTCTGCTACCAACCCCAGACATGTATTCTTGATATCTTTGTTAGAGCTTTCTTCCGTATGATTATAAAATTTCTTCCTTTTGACAAAGTTAGCATTATGAAGATTATTTTTATGACCAAAATATTTTCCTAACCTTTTTACAAGAAGCAAGAAGTTTTCATCTTCCTCCGATGCATATTTATCTTGACTTTCTTTTGAATCAACTTTCAAAGCAATGCCTTTGGATTTCTTCTCTAAATTTTCATGTTTTTCAAGTCTACCGAGTTCCGTTTCGTATTCTTGAAGTTTGCCAAATAATGTAGCGGAAGTCATTGCGGAGAGACTCTTCTTCTCCGAGATTGCCGTTACCTTTGGTTGCCATTCCCTAGACAATGATCTAAGGATTTTCAAGTTGAGTTCATCATTTGTCAAGGTTTTACCAAGAGCATTTAAGTGATTTGTCAAATGCACAAATCTCTTTTGTAAGTCAAGAATGGATTCTCCGGGCTGCATTCGAAATAGTTCATATTCTTGACTCAAGGTATTTAGCCTTGATCTTTTTACTTCAGCCGTTCTTTCATGAGTTTGAACCAGGGTATCCCATATTTCTTTTGCTGTTTTGCAGTTCGAGACACGGAAAAATTCGTCCATACTGAGTGCACCTTGAAGAAGGTTTATTTCCTTTTTGTCATAGAGAACTTTCTTTTTATCATCGTCGTCCCATGCAGTTTTGGGCTTTGCAGAACCAATGCCATTGATTACTGATATCGGGATAAATGTACCATTTTCAACAGCATCCCATACTTCCTCTCCTTGCGCTTCTAAATGCGCCTTCATGCGTATTTTCTAGAAGTCAAAATATTCACCACAGAATAGAGGAGGCTTGTTGTTACTACCACCATCTCTGAAAACTGGTTGATGATTTGCGGAAGCCATTCTGGATCTTTAGGAACAAGTTACCTATAACTTGCTCTGATGCCAATTGTAAGTCTCAGAGTGCCTAAGAGGGGGGGGGAGGTGAATTAGGTCTTATAAAAATTTATTCGGTTTTATGAGAATGCTTGGTAGTAATTTTTGGTTAAGTGTTTGAAGGTTTTGATTATATCTTTATCTTTTCCTGATTATGGTGATGAAAGCGATAAATGCAGAAAAGTAAAGAACACGGTGATATATCCTGGTTCCCCTCATAATCCGAGAGTACTCCAGTCCCCTTTCCAACACGAAAGAGATTTCACTATAGTTAGAATGATTGTACAGCCTATGCTTACTATCTAACCTATAGGGTGATCAAAGGTTCTTAACACCTTTAAGACTAAACAAACACTAATGTGAATGAAGAACAATCCTCTTCAAATCACAACACTTACTTCCAACAATCCTGGATAGTAAGGGAATAATTTCTTTAAGTAATACAATGATTTATTTGAAGTAGATGGATAGCACTATCAATCTTCAATTGATCTTCTTCTTCAAGATAGAAACAATTCTCAAACAATGTATATAAATGTTCACAATGTATGTATGAAACTTGTAATGATTTAATGAAAGTGTATATGGCAAGTTTCACAAAATTATGAACACATGAAAGTATGAATTCAAATTTGAATGAATGAGAAAATTGTTTATTGAAGAAGGTTTTTTTTGTTAATTTGAAAATTGAAGCATTTTTTTATATTGTTTTTGAAATAAGAAAATCTGCAGCATTTTATAAAGTCATAAGAACCTCTTTATTCATGCCAATTCATATGAAAATTTGCAATGCATTCATGAAAAGATATCACTTGAAAAATGTTTAAAAACCAAAAGAAAAGCTGCACTGGTTCGCTAGGAACCGGTTCCGACACTGACAGAACCCGGTTCTTAGTGAATGTTATAAGTCAGATTTCAAAAATATCACGCAGGAACCGGTTCCCCTATTGGTACAACCCGGTTCCTGGTACAAATTCCAGGGACATGTTTTTGAACAAGTTTTGGAACCCGGTTCCCTGTTAGGGAGGAACCGATTCCTGAAAGTTAATTTTCAAAAATTCTTTTTGAAAAAGATTTTAAACAAAGTTTTTCTTAAGTGAAAACATGTTGGATATGTATATGATTATGAATGCATATTTTTTTTTGTGAACATCTATATTCAAGATTAAGAATTATTTATACCATTTGACATTTGATGATTCTTCAATAATTCTTCAATAATCTTCAAGACTTTTATAATATGTTGATAAGCTTTTTGCACATCCTTTGAATGTTGATGTCCATGTTGTCTTCATCAAAACACATGCTTTAAATATGACTTGAGAAGCTTGCAATTACATTCTCCCCCTTTTTGATGATGACAACCAAGTCTTGAAAACAATTCTTGAAATGTTTTATGTTGTTTTGTGTAGTAAACATGTTGAGCAAATGCAAGGCTCCCCCTAAATTGTATGCTCCCCCTAAGTCCATGATTCTTTGAATTTTAGAGTGAGTTTGATATTTATTTGGGCCTGCAATTTCTTTGAAACAAAACAACACATATGCATATTCTTCTCCCCCTTTGTCAACATCAAAAAGGATGGGGAAAAAGAGTGAAACAATTTTATTTAAAAATTAAGATGTGCATCTTATGAGAAACAATTAGAGAGCACCTCCATCCAAAATACCAAGTTCTCTTCGGATTTTGAAGAATGGTTCTCGAGCAAGCGGTTTTGTGAAGATATCTGCGAGTTGGTTATGAGTATCCACAAAAGTGACTTCGACATCTCCTTTAAGTACATGATCACGGAGAAAATGATGTCGAATATCTATATGTTTGGTTCTTGAATGCATGACCGGATTCTTTGTAATATTGATAGCACTTGTATTGTCGCATCGAAGAGGAATGCATCCGAGATCAAGTCCGTAATCACAGAGTTGTTGCTTGAGCCAAAGAATTTGTGCACAACAACTACCTGCTGCTATGTATTCAGCTTCGGCCGTGCTAAGAGCAACACATGCTTACTTTTTACAAGCCCATGATACTAATGCATTTCCAATAATGTGACAAGTACCACTTGTGCTTTTACGATCAGTTTTACAACCTGCATAATCCGCGTCAGAATAACCAATTAAAGTGCAAATACTACCTTTAGGATACCATAAGCCGACATTGGTTGATCCTTTTAGATACTTCATGATCCTTTTAACTGCCATGAGGTGTGATTCCTTTGGATTTGCTTGAAAGCGAGCACAAAGACAAACACTAAACATGATGTCAGGAAGGCTTGCCGTCAAATACAATAAGGAACCAATCATACCTCGGTATTTTGTAATATCAATTGGAGTACCGGATTCATCTTGATCAACATATGTACCGGAGCCCATTGGAGTATTCATTGCTTTACAATTGTCCATATCAAACTTTTTCAATAATTCTTTGCAATACTTAGATTGGTTGATGAAGATTCCATCTTCTAGTTGCTTGATTTGTAGTCCAAGAAAGTAGTTCATCTTTCCCATCATAGACATCTCGAATTCTCCTTGCATCATCAATGAGAATTCCTCACACATTTCTTTGTTAGTCGATCCAAAAATGATATCATCAACATAGACTTGAACCAATAAAGTGTTACTTTGGATTTTCTTAATGAACAAGGTTTTATCAACCTTACCCTTTTCGAAACCTTTTTCACACAAAAAATTGGTAAGTCTATCATACCATGCTCTTGGTGCTTGCTTTAAGCCATAAAGAGCCTTTCTCAACTTAAAGACATGTGTAGGATGTTTCAAGTCTTCAAATCCCGGAGGTTGTTTGACATAGACTTCTTCATTGATGTATCCATTCAAGAATGCGCTTTTGACATCCATTTGAAAAAGCTGAAAATTTAATGAACAAGCATAAGCAAGTAAAAGACGTATAGCTTCTAACCTTGCAACCGGAGCAAATGTTTCTTCAAAGTTGATTCCTTCCTCTTGATTGTAACCTTGGGCAACCAACCTTGCTTTGTTTCGAACAATTAGACCATTCTCATCAAGTTTGTTCTTAAACACCCATCGGGTACCTATGATGTGTTTACCACTTGGTCTAGGAACAAGTTCCCAAACTTGATTTCTCTCGAATTGATTTAATTCTTCTTGCATAGCAATAATCCATTGATCATCTCCTAAGGCTTCATCAACTTTGGTAGGTTCAATTTGAGAAACAAACGCCATGTTTAAGCAAGCATCTTTTAGATTCAATCTTGTTGATACTTCTTGGCTAATGTCACCAATAATTTTTTCAATAGGATGGTCTCTATGAGTTCTCCATTCTTTTGGTAGATCATTGATGTTTGAATCTTGTTGTACAATGTTTTCTTGATTTTCCGGTGATTTCACAACTTGATCATTTGAAAGTTCTTCCGGGGGTAAACCTATAGGATCATCATCATCACATACTACTACTTCCTCCTTAGAGGGGTTAGTTTCATCAAAAGATACATGCATAGATTCTTCAATAGTTAAAGTTCTTTTATTATAAATTCTATATGCTTTACTAGAAAGAGAATAAACAAGAAATATACCTTCGTCGGATTTCTCGTCAAACTTACCGAGATTGTCTTTGTCATTGTTAAGAACAAAACATTTGCATCCAAAGATATGAAAGTGAGCAATATTTGGCTTTCTTCCTTTGAAGAGTTCATATGGAGTCTTCTTTATTATAGGTATAATGATAACTCGATTTCCAATATAACATTCCGTACTAACCGCATCCGCCCAAAAATATTTAGGAAGATTTGCATCACTAAGCATTGTTCTTGCAAGTTCCACTAGAAACCTATTCTTTCTTTCAACTACTCCATTTTGTTGTGGAGTTCTAGGTGCTGAAAAATTATGAGAGATACCATGTTCTTCACAGAATTCTTCAAATTGTGCATTTTGGAATTCTCCACCATGATCACTTCTTATGGATACAATCTTTAGGGATTTTTCATTTTGGATTTGCTTAGCATACTTCTTAAAAGCTTTAAAAGCATCACTTTTCTGCACAAGAAACAAAGTCTAAGAATATCTACAAAAATCATCAATAATGACCAAAGCGTATACATTACCTCCGAAGCTTTTTGTTCTTGATGGACCAAAGAGATCCATGTGTAACAATTGTAGTGGCCTTGTAGTAGACACCACATTCTTAGATTTGAAAGTTGTTTTGATCTGTTTGCCCTTTTGGCAAGCGCTACATAATTTGTCTTTGATGAATTTCATCTTTGGTAGACCAATAACTAAGTCATGCTTAACCAATTTGTTCAAGTGCTCCATGTGAATGTGAGCAATCCTCTTGTGCCATAACCAAGCGTCATTGTTGTTTACCATAAGACATTGTACCTTCAAAGACAAATCATCTAAAGTAATCATAAAAATATTGTTAGTTCTTATACCTTTGAGTTTTACCTCATTGGTTGCCTCATCCATAATAAGACATTCTTCTTTGTTGAATTTGATCTTGAACCCTCTATCACAAAGTTGACTTATGCTAAGAAGGTTGTGCTTTAATCCTTCAACATAGAGAACATCCTCAATTTGAATGGATGGAGGTGTGCCAACTATTCCAACGCCAAGAATCTTTCCTTTGGTGTTGTCTCCATAGGTGACATACCCTTTGGCTTTATGTACTAGATATGAAAATTGGTGTACATCTCCTGTCATATGCTTTGAACATCCACTATCAAGATACCAAACATTTGATGTGGATTTCAAGCATACCTACACAAACAAATTATTCTTTGTTAGGTACCCAAGTTGCCTTGGGTCCTTCATAGTTAGTTCCCTTTTTCACCCACACATAATGCCCACTTGCTATACTAAAGTTTCTAACATAGCAAGCATTAGGTGTATGGCCTTTAATACCACAATAAAAACAAGTAGGTTCAAAGTTGCTTCTATATCTAGAAGGATAAGATTTCTTCTCAGGAAATGTTTTCTTTTTCGATACATTAGCCTTTTTCTTTTGATGATTATGAACAACTTGCTTCTTTTCTACTTTCTTGGGATTGGAACTATTACTAGCCTTTACAAAAACAGTGGGATTGTTACTTGGTTTCTTAGAATTCACATAACCAAGACCCCTTTTATCATTTGGATAACGTTGTTGGCTTAGTAATCCTTCCAATCATATTTGTCCTTTTTCATATCGTTCAATGACTCTTTTCAATTGAACAATTTGAAAGACATTTGATTCACACTTGGAGCATGCAAATTTTTATTTTTCTTTAATAAAATTCTGTTTTTGAAGATCAAAATCTTTAGTCATGGTGTCAATTTTTTCTAAACAAATTAGAAGTTCTTTTTCTTGATTTGACACCTTTTTGTATAAACTTTTGCATTCTTTCAATAGTTCATCAATAGCATCTTGAACATCGTCATCAAAAAGATTAAATTCATTACTAACCTCTTCTTCATCGTCGGAGTGATGTGAAGCCATTAATGCTAGATTTTCACATTCGTCGCTTTCTGAATCGGATGAAGAACTTATCTCATTATCTTCCCATGCAACATAAGCCTTTTTATTCTTGAACTCCTTTTTGCCTTTGAATCCATTTTTCTTGGAGATTTTTGGATAATTCGGCTTTATGTGACCTTGCTTTCCACATTCATAACATGTGACATCTTGTGTTGATGTGGAGGCTTCTTTATCTTTATGATTATAAGATTTCTTCCTTTTGACAAAGTTAGCATTATGAAGATTATTTTTATGACCAAAATATTTTCCTAACCTTTTTACAAGAAGCCAGAAGTTTTCATCTTCCTCCGATGCATATTTATCTTGACTTTCTTTTGAATCAACTTTCAAAGCAATGCCTTTGGATTTCTTCTCTAAATTTTCATATTTTTCAAGTCTACCGAGTTCCGTTTCGTATTCTTGAAGTTTGCCAAATAATGTAGCGGAAGTCATTGCGGAGAGACTCTTCTTTTCCGAGATTGTAGTTACCTTTGGTTGCCATTCCCTAGTCAATGATCTAAGGATTTTCAAGTTGAGTTCATCATTTGTCAAGGTTTTACCAAGAGCATTTAAGTGATTTGTCAAATGCACAAATCTCTTTTGTAAGTCAAGAATGGATTCTCCGGGCTGCATTCGAAATAGTTCATATTCTTGACTCAAGGTATTTAGCCTTGATATTTTTACTTCAGTCGTTCTTTCATGAGTTTGAACCAGGGTATCCCATATTTCTTTTGCTGTTTTGCAGTTCGAGACACGGAAAAATTCGTCCATACTGAGTGCACCTTGAAGAAGGTTTATTTCCTTTTTGTCATAGAGAACTTTCTTTTTATCATCGTCGTCCCATGCAGTTTTGGGCTTTGCAGAACCAATGCCATTGATTACTGATATCGGGATAAATGTACCATTTTCAACAGCATCCCATACTTCCTCTCCTTGCGCTTCTAAATGCGCCTTCATGCGTATTTTCCAGAAGTCAAAATATTCACCACAGAATAGAGGAGGCTTGTTGTTACTACCACCATCTCTGAAAACTGGTTGATGATTTGCGGAAGCCATTCTGGATCTTTAGGAACAAGTTACCTATAACTTGCTTTGATGCCAATTGTAAGTCTCAGAGTGCCTAAGAGGGGGGGGGGTGAATTAGGTCTTATAAAAATTTATTCGGTTTTATGAGAATGCTTGGTAGTAATTTTTGGTTAAGTGTTTGAAGGTTTTTATTATATCTTTATCTTTTCCTTATTATGGTGATGAAAGCGATAAATGCGGAAAAGTAAAGAACACGGTGATATATCCTGGTTCCCCTCACAATCCGAGAGTACTCCAGTCCCCTTTCCAACACGAAAGTGATTTCACTACAGTTAGAATGATTGTACAGCCTATGCTTACTATCTAACCTATAGGGTGATCAAAGGTTCTTAACACCTTTAAGACCAAACAAACACTAATGTGAATGAAGAACAATCCTCTTCAAATTACAACACTTACTTCCAACAATCCTGGATAGTAAGGGAATAATTTCTTTAAGTAATACAATGATTTATTTGAAGTAGATGGATAGCACTATCAATCTTCAATTGATCTTCTTCTTCAAGATAGAAACAATTCTCAAACAATGTATATAAATGTTCACAATGTATGTATGAAACTTGTAATGATTTAATGAAAGTGTATATGGCAAGTTTCACAAAATTATGAACACGTGAAAGTATGAATTCAAATTTGAATGAATGAGAAAATTGTTTATTGAAGAAGGTTTTTTTTGTTAATTTGAAAATTGAAGCATTTTTTTATATTGTTTTTGAAATAAGAAAATTTGCAGCATTTTATAAAGTCACAAGAACCTCTTCATTCATGCCAATTCATATGAAAAGTTTCAATACATTCATG
Source organism: Vicia faba (assembly GCA_948472305.1). Taxonomy (NCBI): domain Eukaryota; kingdom Viridiplantae; phylum Streptophyta; class Magnoliopsida; order Fabales; family Fabaceae; genus Vicia; species Vicia faba. The sequence goes on along the minus strand of OX451741.1, from coordinate 926,240,106 downwards.
AAAAGATACCACTTGAAAAATGTTTAAAAACCAAAAGAAAAGTTGCACTGGTTCGCTAGGAACCGGTTCCGACACTGACAGAACCCGGTTCTTAGTGAACGTTATAAGTCAGATTTCAAAAATATCACGCAGGAACCGGTTCCCCTATTGGTACAACCCGGTTCCTGGTACAAATTCCAGGGACATGTTTTTGAACAAGTTTTGGAACCCGGTTCCCTGTTAGGGAGGAACCGGTTCCTGAAAGTTAATTTTCAAAAATTCTTTTTGAAAAAGATTTTAAACAAAGTTTTTCTTAAGTGAAAACATGTTGGATATGTATATGATTATGAATGCATTTTTTTTTGTGAACATCTATATTCAAGATTAAGAATTATTTATACCATTTGACATTTGATGATTCTTCAATAATTCTTCAATAATATTCAAGACTTTTATAAGATGTTGATAAGCTTTTTGCACATCCTTTGAATGTTGATGTCCATGTTGTCTTCATCAAAACACATGCTTTAAATATGACTTGAGAAGCTTGCAATTACAAAACCCTCTCCCAAGCAAATGACCTACAACTAGGGTTTTGTGCTTCTCAAAGAAAATTAAGCTTCTAATTCCTCAAGTAGGTTTAATGGTTCCTCATATGTCTCATGCTCATGTCAAGTTTCAAGCCTCGCATCATAAGTTTGCTCAGTCAAGTGTTAGGATGACAAAAATCAATTGTATTGGGCAAAAAGTCAATTGTGGTCAATATACAGTCAAACTTCAAGATTTTTGGTCAACATCAATATTTTGAAGTCATATTTATCATTTGATCAAGGGTTGATCGTGATTCATCAAGAAAACTCAAGATTCATCAAAAGTCAAAAGTTACTAAATTAGGGTTTTCTTAAGGAGAAGTCAACTGAACTTTGACCAAGCACAACTTTCACATGCTTCATCATATTTTTCTCAACCAAAGCTCATTTTGAAGTCAATTCAATTATCTACAACTTTTTCTCTATAAGCTCAAGTCCAAAAAATGATTCATTTGAGAGATATGAGTCAAAACATTATAGGTCATTTCAAAAGTCAACAAAAAGACACGTTTTGTCAATGAAACTTATATCAAGATAAAGTCTTTAAATGAAAATATGATCAACATGGAGATTGTAAAGGACATATCGAGGTTTCCAAAAAGTATAAGATCGCCTTTATATGATACAAATTGAGTGAGATATGATTTGTGGAAGTTGGGCAATTTTGAGAAAATGCATGAAGTTCATTTTGAGAAAATTTGAATTTTTGAGCTAATGGGCCTATCTTTTAAGGTTCAAACATGTTCCTGACCTCATAATAGATTCCTAAGTCCATTAATTTATTTTTATGGTTTTTATTTCTTTTTATTTTGATTACTATTCATTTAAAAGCAAAATAAATCAAATAAAATATCAAATAAATGATACGAGGTGTGGGGATCTATTTTGAATCAAATCATGAGTCCAATGTCACATAATCATGCTAAAAAATTGTGAGAGATCATGAAGATTGGATTTGGCACAAGATTGAGCTCAAAAAGATATGTTTCCATGCAAAAAATCAAATCAAATATTTTGTCATGAAATACAAAGATTTGATTCATGTTTGTTGACCTAATTCATGGCCTATAAATAGAGAACACATTCATACAAGGGGGTCATGAAATTTCCTTCAAAGAAAGTCTCAAGAAGAACCCTAAAAAAATCTCAAAATCTCGACTTTTGTCAAATTTAGGGAAAACTTGAAATCAAAGGTTTGGCCATCTTCAAGGCCAAGCGACCATTCAAATCAATTCCTGAGGTACCATAGAGTAAGTTGGGATCATTCTTGACGATCAAAAGTTCCTGAAACCTACATTCCATGAATTGATGCAGGTTTCAACCGTCTTCATATTTTAGTACTCCCGATGCTTTGATTGAAACTAACAATTCTAATGTGTTCCTGAGATGAATTAATGCATGTGTCACATATATTATGCAGCGCCTATTCTCAAACACCAACGAGCGCCTGACTTAGTGACAAGCGATGCAGTAAAAGGCCAAGAGGTTGTGGATTCAACACCGACCCCATGCAGTATTTTTTTCCTATTTTTTTGTCTTAACCTAATTTCTTTCCCTTTTCTCTTTTCTAACCCTATTTTTTATTATTAACCGATTATTAAGCTAACCTAAATTTTTTACTAATAAATTAGGATTATGTTTTTTTAACTAATATTTAATTTTCATGATATATTAAATTAATTAACATTTTTCTTAATATTAAAATTAATTAGAATTAAGGTTCTTTTAACCAATAATCAATTTTTGACATATTTTTTATTTACTAATTAATTAGGCTAATTAATATTTTCTTAAATATTAAAATCAATTAGAATTTAGGTTTTAATTACTATTATCATTTAAATTATTTTCTATAAAAATACAAAAATACAACCTTAGGTTTTATAACATTCAAACATTTTTCTAAACATTTTCTTATTTCTTTTTGCTATTTAATTTCTTAGAAAAGTGTATAGGTTGCACTCTTTAATTGTAATAGCTTAGATTTATTTTCTCGCACTTTTTCTCTATTATGTATCTGCTCCCAGGATGTAATAGTTTTAGGGTTTACTTTTCTGCATTTTTATACTTATGTACCTCTCCCAAAGCCATGTAATAGCTTAGGACTTTACATTTCGCACTTTATTTTTCTGTACATATTACTTACTGCTAGTAATTAGGGTTTGTATGGCAAGACTAAAAAAAATATAGAAAACCCTAATCTCAAGATAAAATAGTTGAATCAACACACTCTTCACACTTGCACCTCTAGGGTACCCTCTCTTATTGCCTTACCAAATATTAGTCATATCCCTCGAAATTAGAGATACTTTAGTAAAAGACCCTCGATCAAATCATCATCATATAAAAGATCATAGTCCCTCAATGTCCCTCGAGTTGGCTACGGAAAAATGATCTAGTCCCCCAAGTTGCCTACGAATAATATGATGACACTCCCTTACGAAATTGCTAAAGTATCCTTACATGTTGCCTTCGATGACCATACAATAACCCTACGCCTCTCCCTTCACATCCAATAGATAGGGCTACCTACCAATTAATGGTATGGATAACACTATCTCTAAAGGAGAAGGAAAAGAATAAGAATAAACTTTAGTGGGTAAGAAACTCCTAATTGCTTGCTCACAATTTTTCTCACAAACATTTTTCACACATCACTTTCAATCAAATATTTTTAAAACACTTTGTATACATTCTTGAGGACAGATACAAGAATCATTACAAAGTCAGCCTTACATCAGCGATTTCAAAATATTTTCAAATAAATCACACACACACAAAGCAAGTTTCAAAGTGAGCTAAGTAATTAAGAGCCCGTAGATAACTACGGATGAAAAGGGTGCTAACACCTTCCCTTTTCAAAATATACACCCCGAACTCAAAATCTATCAAAGGTCTTTCCTGTTCTTTTAACCTTTCTTAAATATTGGATAAAAGAAAATTCGGTGGCGACTCTTGCTATCCGTACATTTGGATAAAACCAAAAAAAGTCAGTTCTTCCACCGTATTACAGAATTGGCGACTCTGTTGGGGATGAGCTTGTGAAGATAGCTCTGTAGAGATAGTTCTGTAATACGATGGGAGAACTGACTTGGTTTTGTGTTTTATCGTAAATGTTGTGGATAGCAAGAGTCGCCACCGGCTTTTCTTTTATCCAATAAGGAAAGGGTGAAAAGAATAGGAAAGACCTTCAAGATTTTTGAGTTCGGGGGGTAGATTATGAAAAGGGAAGGTGTTAACACCCTTTTCATCCATAGTTATCTATTGGATCTTAACCGCTAGCTCACTTTGAAATTTTATTTGTGTTGTATGTTTGAAAAATATTTTGAAAATGCCAATTGTAAGGTGGACTTTGTAATGATTCTCGTATCTGTCCTCGAGAATGCGTACAAACTGTTTTGTTTGAAAATATTTTTGAAGAGTGTTTGTGAAAAGTGTTTAGCTTTGAAATTTTTGTGAGCAAGCGGTTAACAGTGGTCTACCTACTCAAGGTCTTTATTGTACTTTTCCTTCCCCTTTAGATAATGATATCCTACACCTTCAAGATTTTTGAGTTTGGGGGGTAGATTATGAAAAAGGGAAGGTGTTAGCACCCTTTTCATCTGTAGCTATCTACGGGCTCTTAATAGCTAGTTCACTTTGAAAAATTTCTTTGTGTCGTGTGTTTGAAAAAATATTTTGAATGCCAATGTAAGGAAAAAAATTGTAATGATTCTCGTATCTGTCCTCGAGAACGCGTACAAATTGTTTGTTTGAAAATATTTATTGAAAACTGTTTGTGAAAAAATGTTCTTTTGTTTTGAAATGTTTGTGAGCAAGCAATTAACAGCGGTCTACCTACTCAAGGTTTTTATTGTACTTTTCCTCCTCCTTTAGATAGTGCTATCATACCATTAGTTAGTAGGAATCCCTATCGTTGGATGTGAAGGAACGGGCTTGGGTAATCGTACAATCATTGAAGGCAACTGATAGGGACTAGATCATTTATCGAAGGCAACGTCGAAAGGGTCATTGAGGAACTATTATCTTTGTTTTCGAGGGACTTTGCTAAACGTGTCCCCACGTTCGAGGGATATGACTGTTTTCCGAGGCAACAACGGGGGTTACCCTAGAGGTGCAAGCGTGCGAAGTGATTTGCTTTCAGTTATGTTTATCTTTGAAATTAGGGTTAGCTATCATTTCATTATTAGTCTTTCCATACAAGATCTAATTACTAATAATTGCATAGCAAAAATAGAAAGCGGTAAATGTGCGGAGAGTAAAAAGTGAAAAAATAAAACCCTAGACTATTACAATGCTTTGGGGCAGTTACATACATAATAAAAATGCGGAAAGTAAACCCTAATTACTATTACAAACCGGGAAACAATTACATAATCAGAAAAAGTGTGAGAATAATAAACTACGTAAAAATGTAAAAATAGGAAAAAGAAAAGTGAATGTGTTTTTGATAAAAAAAAAAGGGTTTTAATGATGATTAACCCTAAAAAACCTAATTAATTTTAATTAAAAAATAAAGTTGATTAATTAAATTGAAAACCTAAAAAAAATATTAATTTGATTTTAATTTAAACAAAATGATTAATTAAATTAACAACCTAAAAAACTAATTTAATTAGGGTTTTAGAAAAAAAAAGGTTTTGAAAGAAAATTAGGGTTTATTTTAAGGGAAAAGAAGAAAGAATAAGAAAAATAGAAGGAAAAAAACCAAAAATTACCAGGGGTGGGTGTTGAACCCACGCCCTTAGCATTCCCATCCAACGTGCTCACCACTAGGTCAGGCGCACGCCTGTGTTTGAGAAGGGAAACCAACATGCTTAGTTATGTACCTGCAAAACATGGAAAAAATATGAAAAACATCAAAATTCGAAAAGCAGGGATCGAACTCGTGCCCTTGCATAGTAAATCCTTTATTGCATGTTTTAACCACTGGGGTGGTGATACATCCAATGATATAAACAAAATAAATTAAATATATTACAAAATCAATGCTTGGACCGGAGAGGCGTTGGAGCCCTAGCTCCGGTCGTCTTCTCCGGTGACTCTTTTTCTTCAGACCTGTAAAACAAACGCTGTTATAAATCCAAGGGTACCCTACCCCACTAAACCAAGGCATGCAAATTCAATGGGACCATTATGTTGAACTGAATCACACTGGTTTTTAAGCTACAGTGAAAATAACTTAAATCAGTATTAACATGGTTGTGCACTATCCAACCATCATGGGACTCCCACGATGGGTTATTCCTGCATCATTGGACCTCATGAACACATTAATACAGTTAGTTTGTCTTAAAACTCATTGAAAATCAAAATGAAAAAATCATGCAATAAGGTGAATTGGTGATGCATGTAGTGGTGTTTCCAGCCTTTTGGATCGTTGCAAATGATCCAACCTTACCCTCTGGCCTTCCTGGGAGCGAATGGAAGTGTTGGTATATGTTGAATATGGCTGAAATAAGGGTTTGCAAGTTGCCCTAGTTTTTAGTAATTTTGTGGATTTTTGGAAGTCTCTTGCACAAGATTTACGTGGCCAAGGGTTTGTATGAATGAAGAGAATATAAAGGTTAAATTTAGGTTAGAATAACATGGGCTAGGACTCTTGTAATAAGCCTTGATCTTATTTTTGTTTTATTTTAAATTTTAAATAAATCAAAATTAAAGATAAATAAATAAAAACCCAAGGGGGTGTATGAGTAAGATCTGACGTGTATATGAAGTTTAGAACATGTTTGATCTTTGAAACAATAGCCCAATAGTCTAAAATTTAAGTTTGCTCAATTTGAACTTCATGCATTTGCTCAAAATTTCCCAACTTGCACTAGTCATAACTCTCTCAATTTTTTGTCATTTGAATGTGATACTTAACTTTTTAGAGATCAAAATATCCTCTACAATCCCTATTTAGATCATTTTTTCATTTGAAGACTTTATCTTGATAAAAGTTGCCTTGACAAAAAGTGTATTTTTGTTGACTTTTGAAATGACCTATAATGTATTGGCCCATATCTCTCAAATGAAGCATTTTTTGGACTTGAGCTTAGAGAGACAAAGTTGTAGAGAATTGAATGTACTTCAAAATGAGCTTTGGTTGAGGAGAATATGATGAAGCATCTGAAAGTTATGCTTGGTCAAAGTTTAATTGACTTCTCCTTAAGAAAATCCTAATTTGGCAACTTTTTACTTTTGATGATTTGACAGTTTTTCTTGATGAATCATGATCAACCCTTGATCAAATGATGTTATCAGTTCAAAACCTTGATGTTAACCAAAAATATTAAGGTTTGACTGTATGTTGACCACATTTGACTTTTTACTCAATACAATTGATTTTCAGACATCTGAGCCATTGATTGAGCAAAATTGTGATGCAAGGCATGAAACTTGGTATAAGCATTCCTTGGGACATATAAGAAACCATGAAATCCACTTGAGATCTTAGAAAACCAAACTTCCTTGAGAAAAGTGAAACCCTGGTTGTAGGTCCATTGCTTAGGAGGAGAATTTGTCTGATCAATTCTTGGGCAACCTTGAGCATTTAAGAACCCTAGGAGAATGTCTTGAAGAAAAAGGGAGGGAAAATTTCAGGGTACAATAGCTGCCCCTGTTCAATCTTCTAAAACCTGAGGAGTTATATTGGCATGTCCGCCATTCGTGACCCGAAGGTGGAAGAGGATTGAACACTTATTGCCCAGAAATTTGCACTCTCCTGTGCAAGAAGTAATGTTGTTGGTTGATAATATTACTTGAATGGGCTTAAAGATGCCATTTAGAGAGGTGAGAGAGTGTCATCGGAGATGGGCTTATAGATACCATCGAAGTGACACTGATAGGAGTATCAGAGTGAGTCTACGCTTGACTGTATCTAAAGAATTCTTTCCAAAATGAACCTCTGGGGAAGGTGCTTAAGCAGTTGCTTATCAGATTTAGTCTCTGAAGGAAACGCTTGTAAGATTTAGTCTCTAAGGAAAATGCTTTTCAAAATTCATGTTAGAACATAGTTTGACTTTATAACCCTTGTAAGAGTTTTGATGATAACAAAATAAAAGAACATTTATGCACCCTAAAATTATATTCTGTTTTGTAGAGAAGTTCTGATGCAAGAAGATCAGAAGACAAGTTACAAAGCTGCTTCTGTTATGATTGTAAACATCTCTCAAAAATTTTGATGAAAGAAGATCAGAAGATGTGCTAAAAGGATGTTTCAGCTCTGATTATAAAACTCTTTGAAAGAAGTTCTAACGCTGCAAACATGATTATGTGGCTTTGATTTCCAAAGTTCTGAAGCAAGCAGCAACAAATACTTCAATATTCTGAAGCGTTATAAATCAAATATTTCCAATTCAAGAGTAACGGCTGGAAGGGAACAATGATCTTTATTTTTGGAAAGCGCCTTTATTATCATTAATCAAGTTTCCAAATGATCATCCATACTTCGCCTATTTAAACAAGCCTTGAGGATAAATCATTAACGATTTTACACACGCACAACAACACTGCTATCATCTTTCATCCTCAATCTTTCAACATTCAAATTGTGTAAAACATCACTATCTTGTGATACTGTTTAATTAGAAACACTACTGTACACTTTTATTCATACATTGTTTAGATAATTTCCTTGAGAAAATCGGGTTGTGGTTATACTCAAGAAAACTTTGGTAGTTGTCAAAGTAGATTTGTAATCAAGATTGATTAGTGGATTAAGACCTAGTTGGAGAGAGGAGAAATCACATTGGCGGATAGACTGGAGTAGTTTGAGTTCAAACGAACTAGGATAAAAATCTATGTGTTCTTTTCATTACGTTTTAAGATCCTAATTCAATCCCCCCCCCCTTCTTGTGTTTTCCCATTCTTCAATTGGCATCAGAACGCCTGGTTCTGAGTTCAAGCGCTTAACTGTGTTAGTAAAAGATACAAGCTATGAAAAACACTATGGTGGGACTAAGTTAAAACATCAGCAATGACTACCATGATGAGAAAGACGAAATCAGCGGCAAACCTCCAACCTTTGATGGGGAGAACTTTGATTACTGGAAAGACAGAATTAAAAGTTCCTTTCTGACTCATGATGCTAATCTCTGGGATATGGTGATTGATGGGTACATATATCCTGTTGATGAAAGTGGTCAGAAGATTGACAGAAAAAGAATGTCGGATCATCAAAAGCCAGACTTCAGAAATCATCACAAGGCCAGAACTATTCTCTTGAGTTCCATATCATAATCAGAGTATGAGAAGATCACAAATAGAGAGACAACAAAGCACATGTTTGATTCCTTGAGAATGACGCATGAAGGCAACACGCAAGTCAAAGAAACCAAGGCCCTTGCGCTCACTCAGAAGTATGAAGCCTTCAAAATGGAAGAAGATGAAACCATTGAAACAATGTTCTCAAGATTTCAAATTCTGGTTGTTGGGCTAAAAGTTCTGGATAAAAGGTACTCAACTACTGATCATGTAAAGAAGATCATCAGAAGTTTACCAACGAAATAGAGACCCATGGTCACTTCTCTCAAACTGGAAAAAGATCTGAATAAAATATCTCTAGAAGAACTTGTAAGCTCTCTCAGAAGTCATGAGATGGAGTTAGAAGATGATGAGCCCCAGAAGAAAGGTAAGCCTTTAGCCCTTAAATCTAACAAAAAATATGATTCTAAAGTTTTACAGGAAATAGAAGAAAACTCTGGTGGATCCTCATCGGAAGAAGACGAATTATCCCTTCTCTCCAGAAGAGTCAATCAGCTGTGGAAGCACAGGCAAAGGAAGTTCAAAAATTCCAGAAGAACAGGGAATCAGTCTGAATCATCGTCTGGATACAGAAAGTTTGAACCATCTTCTGAATACAAAAAGTCAAGAAACAAAGACATTGTCTGCTACGAATGCAATGAACAAGGGCACTACAAAAGCGACTGTCCAAAGCTTCAAAAGGAGAAACCTAAAAAGAAGTTATTCAAGGAGAAGAGGAAAAGTCTCATGGAAACATGGGATGACTCAGACTCTTCAGAAGCAGACACTGAATCAAAAGATGAAAGAGCCAACATTACCCTGATGGCCAACATATCAGAAGATATTGAATCATCTGGATCAGAATCAGGCTCAGAGGCAGAAGAGGTATTTTCTAACTTTTCTAGATCTCAATTAGAAGAGAGTCTGTAAAATATTCTAGAAAGGTATCAGAAACTTCAAGTCATAAACAAGAACCTGAAAAAGGATCTAGTTTCTGACTCTGAAGAAACTAAGAATCTGAGATTGGAAAACTCTGAGCTGAAAGAAAAAATTTCAAAACTTGAAAATGATTTACAAAATACTCAGAAGGAAACTATCTCAGAAGATCCTAGTAACCTTGATAAGATCATAAAGGAATATGATCATAGCTTTCACAAATTCCTCGCTAAAAACATAGATAGAAGCAAGATGGCTTCAATGATCTATGGAGTTAGCAGAAATGGAAGAAAAGGTATAGGATACAAAGGTAAAGTATCCCAACCTAATAAAGTAAAGGATTTGGTTATTAAACGCACTTATTTGAACTCTCACTTTACCTATGGGCACACACATGATTTAAAATATACTAGTATTGATTTCTCTGCTAAACCAAAATTCAAACAGAATTTTGGAAACTCTAACAAACAAGAACCCAAAAAGATATGGGTACCTAAGGATAAAATTGTCAATGTTGCAGATATCTTTGACAGCAAGACTGAAACACCAATCCTGGTACCTGGACTCTGGATGCTCTCGACACATGACAGGAAGAAAACATATATTCTAAAGCCTGGAGCTTAAATCTGGATGCTACGTAGGTTTTGGAGGAAATGATAAGGGGAAGATCATTGGCTCTGGAACAATTGGTAACAATAATCTTCCCTCTATTACAAATGTTCTATTAGTAAATGGATTAATGCATAACTTGTTATCCATAAGTCAATTAAGTGATAACAGTTATGATATAATCTTTAACCAAAAGTCTTGTAAAGCAGTTAGTCAAAAAGATGGATCTATCCTCTTTAATGGAAAGAGAAAGAACAGCGTTTACAAAATAAAACTTTCTGAACTGAAAAGTTATAATGTTAAACTCCTATTGTCTGTTAACGATGAACAATGGGTCTGGCACAGAAGATTGGGGCATGTTAGTATGAGAAGAATATCTCAGATTAATAAACTCAATCTGGTTAGAGAACTTCCTAACATGAAGTTCAGTGCAGATGCTCTGTGTGAAGCATGTCAGAAAGGTAAGTTTGCAAAACCCTCTTTTAAAGCTAAAAATGTTGTTTCTACCTCTAGACCATTAGAAATTCTGCATATAGATCTATTTGGACCAGTGAAAATTGCATCGATTATTGGAAAGAAGTATGGATTAGTGATCATAGATGACTATAGCAGATGGACATGGGTAAAGTTCGTAATACACAAGGACGAGTCACACTCTGTGTTCTTTGCCTTCTGTAACCAAGTCCAAAACAAAAAAGATCTTAGAATTGTTAGAGTCAGAAGTGATCATGGTGGAGAATTTGAAAACAAAATATTTGAACTATTTTGTAATGAGAATGGCATCTCTCATGATTTCTCTTGTCCTATAACTCCCCAACAAAATGTAGTTGTAGAACGAAAGAATAGAACTTTACAAGAAATAGCCAGAACCATGATAAGCGAGACTAACTTTGCTAAGAACTTCTGGGAAGAAGTAATTTACACAGCGTGTTACATTAAGAATAGAATCTCCATAAGACCTTGTTGTACCCCAAAATTTTCCCTCTGATTTTATTCAACACATACCCATTGAGGTCTTCAACCTGCTCAAGGATGCCCAAGAGTTGACCAAACAAACTCTCTCCTAAGGCAGTATACCTCAAACTAGGGTTTCCATTTTTATTAAGATGTGTGAACTCCAAGGGTACCAAATGCTTTCCATGGTCCCAATATGTTCTCAATATCATCCATGTCAAGTTACATGCCTTGCACAAGAAGTTTGCTTAGTCAATTACCCAGATGCCTGAAAATCAACTGTATTAGGTCAAAAGTCAATTGTAGCCCACATACAGTCAAACTTCAAGATTTTTGGTCAACATCAAAATTTTGAAGAGATATCCATCATTTGATCAAGGCTTGATCATTATTCCTCAAGGAATGCCCCAAATTCATCAAAACCCAAAAATTGCTAAATTAGGGTTTCTTAGGAAAAAGTCAACCAAACTTTGACCAGACATAACTTCTTCATACTTTGTCATAAATTTTCCATAAAAGGATAATTTTGAAGAGGATGTAATTCCATACAACTAATTTTCACCCCACAAGTTCAAAATATGCACTCATCAAAAGATATGAATTTCTACATTATAGGTCCTTTTGAAAAGTCAACAAAAACACCTTTTGGGTCAAAGCTTCTTACATGAACATGGAAGACCCAATTGAGATGAAACCAAAAGGGTTGTTTAGGGGACATCCTAAGATTTCTAAAAAGTCAAAGAATACCTCTCTAGGGTTAAAATTGGAGGAGATATGCCTTGTCAAAGTTGACCATTTTCACAAAATTGCCAAAAATCAAATGTGCTCAAAAGTGCATTTTTTTTGTCAAATGGGACTAACATTTCATGATTGTATCTTGTTTGTGACATGGTCCACGACCCAAATCAGAATCTACACTTTATTTGCTTCATTAGTTATTTTATTTTGATTTTTTATTATTTAAAATTCAAATTAAATCAAATAAATTGCAAAAAATATAAAAAGATTGGTTTTGATCTTATTTTTGTAGGAATCACAATCCAATCAAGCTGGCATAGCATATCAAATCGTGCAAGAGCAAATTAGAACAAAGATGACATGATTAGGCCTATTTTGGAAACATATCATACAAGAGAAAAATCATATCAAATCTTCATGATTATCAAAGATACAAAGCATTTTTGTTGACCTAATATGCTCTAGTATATATACTTAACATAACCAATGCGTAAGAACAAGGATTGCAGGTCGTGAAAGCATCAAACAATAACTGAAAAATTGACAAAAAGTGGTGGATCGGTTTCAAGTTTAGAGGGAAATTCAAAGAATTTCAACACTCCCAATCGTTTCTTGGACCTTCCGAGAAGCTAACGCGATCGTTTGCATGCCTCAAAGCTCCAGGTATCATCACATAATCCTCACGGTTTGCACCCTCTGAACTCATACTTGTTTCCTTGGTTTTACGTACTTTTAATCCAATTTGCTTGCATATACATGTTCATAATCATGCTGGGAATCTTTTTGATAGCCTGGATTTAAGTTTTGACGCAGGAATGGTTACTTGCCATAGTTAGGGTTCGTGAGCTCCAAATTGGGGAACCCTAGCTAGAGGAAAAATTGGGCCAAATTAAGGGCCTCTTCATGTTTAGTGGAGGAAGTGCAGTTGATTTATGCCCTTGAATGGAACTTATATTGCTTGAATTTTGTTTTAAAGATTCGCAGGTTTATAGCTACAGACAAATACCGTCACTATAGCCTATAGTGACGAACTTGACTGTAGGTAAAGAGTTGGTGTCAAAAATGACAGTCCTGGGGAAAGAGACAATCACGTGGCTGACCACCATTGGGCAATTCAAATTTCGCGCATTTTCTGAAACTTGTGATTAATTTACATTATGTTATTTTCGTTTCAATATTATAACAACTAAGACAGGTGGTCCAGTGGAAAAGGCGCACGTTTGAAAGTGAAAGGACCTGGGTTCGATCCCAGGTCCCAGCGTTTTATGGTTTTCTTAACATTTAATTGCAGGTTCTGTACATCATGTTGCCAGGCATCTATCATGCACTCCAGCAATCCAACCACTGGATCATCACTAATCCAAATCCAGCGCTCCATCAAAGAAGGACCATGGTACACCATCAGGAAGAGGCTACACAAGATCCAGTGCGTTGACTAGGCTGATCAGCATAATGGACCTACAAAATTCAGTGCTACACCCCCCATTCAGCTTCCATACAGGCCCAATTTAATTCTTTTCTATTTATTAATTATTTTATTTTTTACAAAATAACCCAAAAAATCATTTTTATCATAAAATCAAAAAATCACAAAAAAAACATCAAAAATCATTTTTTTAATATAAATATTTTATTTCTTAACTAATTAGTTTAATTTAATTTAGGGCAATTTAATTCCTTTTTTTTCATAATTTAAATTAATTAGGATTAGGGTTTATTTTGTACATAACCTAATTATTTTTTTCTCAAAAATAACCTAAATATTTTTTTCAACTAAATTTTTATGTTTTCTAATTATTCTCGCATTTAATTCACCGTGCGCATTTTTAATTTCCTTTTTTATTATTATTGTAACTGCTCCGAGTTTGTAATAGTAATTAGGGTTTCAATTCTGCATCTTTATTTTCGGTCAAAATAATTATGTATCTGCAAAAGCCCTGTAATAGCTAGGACTTTAACTTTCTCGCTTTAATTTCCGCAAACTATAAACTGCTTAAATGTTAATAGGATTGTATGGAAAGACTAACTGAAAATTAAAACAGTAGAAAACCCTAAATATGCAAAGATAAATTAACTGAAAATTACACTCACACATGCTCACTCCTAGGGCTTACTCCACTCCGGTTGCCTTCGGTAAACGGTCATGAAGTATAGGGTTTGTTAGTGGTTATCCTCTAGCCCCGAAAGATCTAAATGACCCATTTGGATGTTGCCTCGGAAAAAGATCTTTAAGGCTTTAGCATGATTACTAAATTTCCTAACATTTCTTTTGTGATCGTATTTGTCCCTTCGAATGTCCCTAAAAAACTCCAACGACGATGCTACCTATTTCTCAATAATGGGATAGCATTGTCTAAAAGGAAAACAAACAGACCTTTTCGAGTAGGTAGATTAGTTCTTAAGTACTAGCTCAAACAAATAAAAATTTTCACACAAACACTTTCCAAAGATAGTTTTCAAAACAACTTCGTAACACTCTTGAGGACAGAAACAAGAGTTAAAATGAAGTAAAACAAAACTTTTCAAAACAAGCACACACAAGCAATTTCAAAATGAGCAAGTACCTAAGATCCCGTGGAAAACCACGGATAGAAAGGGTGCTAACACCTTCCCTTTCTATAATCTACCCCCGTACTCAGAAACATCTCGAAAAAGGTTTTTTCTGTTCTTTTTCCTTTTCCTGATTAGATAAAATAAAAGTCGGTGGCGACTCTTGCTTACCGCGACATTTTGCAAACAAAAAACGCAAACTGTGATACGGTGGGAGAACTGACTTGAGGTTTTCCGTTTCGATCGCACTTGTGCGGTTAGCAAGAGTCGCCACCGACTTTTCTTTTATCCAAAAGGAAAGGTAAAAAATCATAGGAAAGACCTTTCAAGATTTTCTCGGGTTCGGGGGGTAGATTATGAAAAGGGAAGGTATTAGTACCCTTTTCATCCATGGTTTTCCATGGGCTCTTAGTTACTCGTTTAGACCACTTGCTTTCATTTGATTGTGTGCTTGTGGTGTGGGCTTTGAAATTATTTTGAAAAATCGCTTTGTAATGGTTCTCGTCTCTATAAGAACGTATACAAAGTTTTGTTTCGAAAAGTGGTTCAAAGATGTGTTTGTGAATCGTATTTCGAAAAGTGTTTTGAAAAGTTGTTTTGCAATGGTTCTCGTCTCTATAAGAACGTATACAAAATGTTTTGTCTTTTTTTTGAAAATGTTTTGGAATGAGAGTGTAGGTGTAAAGAGTTTTTATCATGGGCAAGCGAGTAACTAAGAGCGAATATATCTACTCGAAAGGTCTTGAATTGTTCTTTTCTTCTTCATTTTAATGGTGCTATCTTACCATTGATTTGGTAAGAAGCCCCATCGTTGGATGTGAAGGAACAAGCGCGGGTCAATTTCACAATCATCGAAGGTAACTTGGAAGACGCTTTAGCAATTTTTGTAAGGGACGAGATCGTTTTAATCGAAGGCAACATCGAGGGTCATCGAGGGACTACGATCTTTTTTTATCGAAGGGTCATTGCTAGAGCGTCTCATATTCGAGGGACATGATTGTATTTCCGAGGCAACGAGCGAGGTTACCCTAAAGGTGTGCGTGTGAAAAAAAAGTGTGTTGATTTTAAGTTATTTTATTCTTTGATTAGGTCATCTAGCGATTGATTTTTGAATGTTGCCATACACACCTAATTACTATACAGTATAAAGAAAGCAGTAAATTGCGGGAATTGAAATTCTAAGCTATTACAAAATGTTCGGGAATGGGGATACAATTTTTACAAATGGGGATGAATCAAATGAAATAGAAATGTCCGAATAACAAGCAATACAACCAAATCGAATTTTGTGCGATTTAATTAAAGCTATGATAATCCATGAAATTAACAAAATATGGAAAATGAAATGTTAAGTATTTACATTGAAAAGAAAAAGGTAAAACCTATTCTAAAAAAATACAAATAATTGATTAAATTAAAAACTTTATCTTTTTTGCATTTTTATTAATTATGTAAGTGACAAAATAAATTAAAGAAATGACAAAACTAAGTCCTATTATTATTTTTGGGATTTTATTATAGCAAATAAATCTAAAACAAAATTTAATAAAAAAAGAAAAATGATAAAAAATTAATTTACAAAACTTAAATCAAATTAATAAAAATGTATTTAAGTTTTCTTAGTATTTGTATAACAATAAAAATGAAATGTAAAAGAAAACAAATTAAACAAACAAAAAAAAAACATAGTGGGCTTATTGGAAGATTTGGGAGAAGGCCCAAAGAAAATAGTTTCTATTTGCTGTTACAGAAAAACAAGCCAAGAGGGGGGTGTATCCAGTAAAGGCATAATGGGCTTAGGGGAAATATAAATAAAACAGGCCCAAGCTCTTAAATCTGCATTAGTTTCTGATTAAGGGGAGGAAATGAAATTAGGGTTTGAGAACCCTTTTCAATTCGCAGCGGCGCCGCTCTCATCTTCTTCATCCATCTCTGTTCATCTCTAAATCTCACTACTCTTCCCTTCCTAGTCTCATGGCCGAAAAGACCTATTCAATAACATAATCTCTCCTCATCTCACAGTGATTCGCGCTTTTGAAACCCTAATTTTGAAATCGGATTTATGTCTAAAATGTCTGAATCTGGTTTATCTAATCCTCCCCCCCCCCCCCCCAACTCTCAGTTGCCGGAATGCCGTATCTCTTGCCTCCCTAATCGAGTTTCAGTGTTTTTTTCTTGAAAAGGTGAAGGTTCTGCTCTTTCCCAATTTTACGAATTTTGTTTTATTTTGATCTTTGTATATTCTGTTAATTGTTGAAGTTCTTTCTTTTAAATGCATGAAAAACATGATTACAGAAGATTTGGAATGAGAGAGAACCCATACCTGTTGAAGTTCTTTCTGTGAAATGGAAAGAGATGGCGAGACTGAGGGCGACACTCCTTGGTGGCCGGAGCTGCACGGGGGAGGAGATGAAGATACCGCCTTGGTGCTTCTGACTCTTTGGTAACTTTTCTACTTCTTTTGAATAATGGTGACTGTGTTTGAGATTTTGGTTCAGGTTTGTTGGGTTTGGTTGCAGGTTTGAGATTTTGAGGCTATATTTTAGTTATGGTGTTTTGTTACTGGTTCAGGTTTGATAGGTTTTTGAGTTTTTTGGGATTTTTGTTTGGGATCTTTACTGGTTTGCTGTTTTGTGGATGCTTGGAGTCTTTGATTTTGGATATGTTAAAGGTTTTGCAGTTTTTTGGGTTTGGTTACAGTTTGAGACTTTTACTGGTTTTTTGTTGTTGGTTAACAGATTTATTACAGGTTTGGTTCTTTTGAGAGTTTTGGTTTTGTGATGGTTGTTGGTTTGTGTTTGAGGCTTGACTCTGGTTTTTTGTTGTAAATCAGGTTCGGGATTTTGACAGGTTTTTGATGATGTTACTGGTTTGAATCGTTAACAGTTTTTGTGGTTTTTGGGTTTATGGCTGTTTATCAGGTTTGGTTTGACAGTTTGAAGGTTGGATGTTGTTTCTGTAAGGGTTACTGTTTTATCAGTTTCAGACTTGTGTATATTTTGAGTTTGGTTATTTTTTTGTATTTTGATGATGGTTTATGATTTGGTTTGGGACTTTGACAGGTTTTTGCAGGTTATTGATTTGGTTGTTGGTTTATCAGTTGGGACTTATGTTGGTTTTTTTAGGTTTGGTGATTTTCTGAGTTTTTAGACTTATGTTTTTGGCTTGAGAGTTGTATCCTTTCTATTGCCTCTTTTCTTCTATTATAGTGGCCCTGCTGTTATATCCATTTTCAAAAATGGTGGGAAACCACAAAATTGAATATTTCAGCATATGGTTCTTATGGCCTTTTTTATTGCAGTTTTGTTTTTTAGCACATTCTGTGCAACTTGTGACATGAAGGGCAGCAAAGTTGTGCATCCCAATAACCTAGGTGACTTCTTTCCTCTCTTCTCTCTCAATGACAATAGGAAAGCAACTTGCTTTTTGCCCCTTTTTTCCAATTTTGAAAAGTTTGCAATGGAAAATGATGATTTATGCCTCTTGAACAAGCTTTTGCTTATTTGACTTAGCTATTTATTTTGCCATACTGCTGTACCGCTTTTGTTGATGCTATCTATTGTTTGCTATATTGCTGCCTCGTTGATGTTGTTTGCATTTTGTTTAGACAAAGCTGTTTATTTGGCTTTTGGGGCTGCTGTTTGTTTTTTGGACAGTTGTGATAATGTTGTTATTTGTTGCCTAGTTTGCGCAGCTTGCTTGCATTCAGTTTGTAGTATTTGTTTGATTCAGTTTGGCTGCATTTTGTTTGGTTCAACTTGCGCCTTTTGTTTGGACAGTTTGTGATCATTCTGTTTGGACAATTTGCTTGCCTTTTGTTTGGACAGTTTGCTTGCCTTTGTTTGGACATTTTGCTTGCCTTTGTTTGGACAGTTTGCTTGCCTTTGTTTGGACAGCTTGTAGCATTTTTTTTCTTTCTTTTTGTGAACCAAGAAGAATAATCTTCTTGTGATTTGCAAATATAGAAAATAAATTGTGATGAATTAAAATGGCCTTCTGATTCCACTTTGCAAACTTTAATGATGAATAGCATTTAAAATCATTGTTCATGCCCAAATGATTTTGTACTAATCACATTTTCTTTCTTTTATTTTCATGTGAGCAAAATGGAGATGACAGAGCAAGGAAGGCCAGAACTCTATGGCAAGCATGGAAGTCTTCGGAGATAAAAAGAATTGGATACGACTTCAATCTTCAGACAAGCTTAGGCATAGATTAATTTTCCTAGGCCAATCAAACATTTGGATTTTCTTTGTAATTTAGAAAAATCATTCTTGTATTGTAATCAATAATTGTATCAATTTATTTTCAAATACGATAAGTTGTAAAACCTAAAGTATTTAAAAGAATAAATTGTTTTGTAACAATATATGAATTTGGAGAAAATCATATGAAATATTCTGGTGTTACTTGAAATCCTTGGTCAACAATCACTTGTAATTTTCTCTTCGCATCCTAATTGATTTTTGAAAATCCCAATCAAGATACTTGAAGTAAAATGTTCCAGACTGGTAACTTAAATTCCAAGTAATCCCAATAATTATGTAACTGCCTTTCAAACAAGCACGCACTGTATATTCCATTTTCTAACCAAGAAAATGTTTTAAAAGACACAAATCATCTGGTTAACCTAGATCAAACAATCATGAGTGTCCCAAATGACAATCTTAATCTCTTGTCCCAAACAAACCATGCTCTGAGAACAAACACTGTCTTTTCAGTAAACTTGAGAAAGCATGAAGACCTGTGAAAACCAATTGAATTTCTGAGAACTCAATTTCTTTTGAGAATTGTAAGAAAAACCCTAATTATTGGTTTACTGCCACAGAAGAGAATATGTCTGGTCGATTCCTGAGACAACTTGAATATCTGAGAAACCCTAGGGTTGTGTCTTCTATGAAAAATGGGAGGGCAAATTTTGGGGTACAATACAAACCAGTATTAACAGTCGGTTCTTCCACCGTATCACAGAACTGGCGACTCTGCTGGGGAATAAAATATAAAGTGGGGTAAAACTTAGGATCTAGGTCATATTTAATTGCTTTATCTTGATTGTCTTGCTTGCTTTATATTTATGGGAACTGTTTGGGTTATTTGATCCTACACCCGGATCGGGGAAACACCTTTTAGGTAAGTAGCAATAGACTGTGAGGGAGTTGTGCTGGGGTATACCGATATGGTTGAAGCAGTAGCTACGTTGATGTGGCACTTTGGTTGGTACCCATAACCCTTGAGTCAATCAGGGAGATGTACGGGGCCACCGCGTGGTGTCATAAAGCATCAAATAACCTTAGAACCTTTAATTGCACAACTTGGCCAGTAGGACGTAGTGAGATGGCCAAATTTGGTGTATGCCCAAGGTCGAGAGATACTCGATGCTACACTCATTAAGGTTTGACTCTTGAGTTTTGTTTGGTTGCGAGTCAATCACCTATTGAACGAAGCTAGGGGAAAGATCGGTGATATTGAGATCCCTTAGAACTCGGTTACTATTTATAGGACAGGTTGAACTAATCCAGCTTCAAGAGGGTATGACCTTAAAACCCATGCAAGCATAAACCTAAGGTTGTTTGCGTAACTTGTGTGCTTTCAAATTGATCTACTTGCAGAGTTTTATTACCTGACAACATGAGTTCCTTGCAGGTTTTGTTTACAGTTATTATCCAATAACTTGGATTTCTTACCGGGTTTACTTGCTTACATCACTTCGCACCTTTGCTTAAAAGCATAGCATATACATCATAACATCATGCCTTAACATTTCCTTAACCATTTCAAGGATCTCGAGGGCCTGTGATGCAGGTTATGATAAATTAGACGTCTAGAAAGGGGCAAGGGGATTTATTTTCCTCTAGCCAATGTCGTCGGAAGATCAAAACTCAACAACTTGAGTCAGGGGCTATGACCCACTTGATATGGTGAGCTTGGCTCTCATAGAAGGACTCTCAACGATACAAAGTTCTTCAATCAAAGCTGAAAATTCAACTTCTAACATTTTCTTGTTTACCCCGCGATATCCTTGAAAACATTGCATACATATCATACATATCATTGCATAACAGGATTCATAACAGGTTTCTCATCTCCTCCACTATTTATTTCAGCAATGGCTCTTGAACAAACTGTGAAAGATCTTCAGACTCAGAACACACAGTTCCAGCAAATGATTGTGGCTGTGGCCAAAGGACAGGAAGAGCTGAAGGCTTTGATTGTTAAGAAGAACACTAAGAAGACCAAGAGGACAGCCGGTGTGGCACATATGAGCAGAAGGTTTAGAGGGCCTCCAAGACAGGTTGTTGATTTAGCTTCTTCATCTAAAGAGGGAGAGAATCAAGAGGGTGAAGCCAGAGAAGAGGATCCTAGTCCTAAAGAGTCTGATAATGAAACTAATTATAATGAGGAGCAGTACCCTCCGGCAGATGAAAAGTATAAGCAATTAGAAGAGCGTTTGAGTGCTATGGAAATCCAGAAGGTTCCTGGGCTGGATTTTGAAGAGTTGGGTCTGGTCTCCGGGGTTGTCATCCCCCCAAAATTCAAGGCACCGGTATTTGCTAAGTATGATGGGGTCTCTTGTCCTAAAATGCATCTTCGTTCCTATGTGAGGAAGATACAACCTCATACTGCTGACAAAGACTTGTGGGTTCACTTCTTCCAAGACAGTCTGTCTGGAACACAACTGGATTGGTTCTATCAGCTGGAAAGAGTCAATGTTCGTAACTGGGAAGACCTTGTTGCTGCATTTTATAAGCAATATCAGTATAATGCAGACCTCTCTCCCACACGTACACAACTCCAAAATATGTCTATGGGTTCAAACGAGGGTTTCAAGGATTATGCTCAGAAGTGGAGAGATTTGGATGGAAGAGTTCAACCTCCCTTGGCTGACAGGGAGCTCGTGAATATGTTTCTGGGAACTTTGAGTGGGCCATTCTTCAACCATCTGATTGGAAGTTCATTGGCGGGTTTTACTGAACTGATCTTAACAGTAGAAAGAGTGGAAGCTGGAATCCGAAGTGGAAAAATTCAAAAGGATGCCTCTTCTAGTGCTGAAAGGAAGTTGTTTGCATGTAAAAAGGAAGCCAGTGCTGTTTATAACCAAAAGAATCAGAATTGAACCGAGCGTCGTCTGGTGGTAGGGGCTGTTATGATTCCCAAACCTGCACCTGCTCAACAAAGAAACAATCAGCCAAGAGCAGAAAGACCAGTTAGACAGTTCACTCAAATCAACATGACGATGTCTCAAACTTTACCTCATTTGCTGAAGTCTAATCTGGTTACTCTGAAGGAAGCTCCGAAGAATCCGAACACCACCTCTCCCTACTATAAATCGAATGCTCGTTGTGCTTACCATTCGGAAAGTCCAGGCCATGATACCAATGACTGCTGGGCTTTGAAGAACAAAGTACAGGATCTCATTGATGCTAAGGAGATTGAATTTGATCCCTCGGAGACTCCCAACATTATCGCTGCTCCTATGCCAAAACATGGCTAGGATTGAAAACATTTTTGTTCATTAAATTCTCAATTTGTATTTTCTTTGCTTATTCGAACAATTATTGTCATGTCAAAACCTTATTATTTCATTAATGCATTATACATGTTTGTCTTGAAATAATCTTAAACTTCTCTATACTTCCTTTTCGTGATATTCAACTCTCGATTAAAAAACTCTAAGCCTTAGAGGGAGGATGACGAAAATGATACCATAATCTCTACAGTATGCTTTTGAACAGACCCCACAGACGATGTACAAGCGTTGTTTCAAATCCTAAAAAGTAGATTTATAAGGAAGATAATCCGTAGTCAACCCCTTTGAGCCAAAGGAGTAGGAGTTTTTCTTTTCACACAAATTAAAACCCTTAATCATAACCTGGGGCAGGCTAGTTTTCTCAGTTAATTCGGAGGCGCATTCAGTCACAATCTGTCGTTTCGTACACAATGAATGGCATCGAAGATGTCCTTCCAAAACAAAAGACAGTGATGGTTCCGTATAATCGTCAAGACAGGCAGTCATTATCTCTCGAAATAAAAGCCCGTTAAGTCAAAACCTATGAAGGAGACTTAAGAGAAAAATTGGGGCATCCCACTGACTGTAATCACAAAAGAAACAGTTCATGCAAAAGAAGGGATAACGAAAAAAAAAAAAGAGGTTACTATAAATTCTTGACAAAAAGAAGATTACAAAAATGACTGCCTTTTCAAAACAAATGTTCAATTTCTGAATCATCACCAAGTATCAGAGCAAAGATTTCAGACTCAATCGGGATTTAAACACGCAATTAACTGAGCATAGGACTGAAGAACATCACGAAGAGCGGGTTGGGTACAAATAAAATTTGAGCCTTTATCCTTTGTTTCTTGAACCGTGAACCAGGCCACATTATAACCCTTAAAAGTCCTAGCTGAAGCATGGGTTAGTTTGAAAGCATATTGTTACAAAGGTATCCTGACTCCTGTAGGACTTGTTACGAATCTCGAGTTGATATCACATTATTGCAAATTTTGTGTTACTACACAAAACACATTTTCAAAAAAAATTCTTTTCAAGACAGACATGAGTTTTGCATCCTTTAAATGACATTGTTTGCAAATGACTAATTGTTTGACAGCAGAGAAATTCGCACAATGGATATTCAATGAACAGATATCCTCTCAATGGACGGAATCACCTCAGCAGGAAAGACACTTCCAATAATAGGTCTTCCATAAGCAAGGGGCATGACATGATGTCTAAACACACCTGGGGAAGTCTCTCCAAAAGTTCCAAATAACTAGGGGCAGATCTCCATCGGAATCGCTTGGGGCATTACGCACACACTCCAGCAACGAATCATGTGCCATCAAGAAAACATTTTTGACAGTACTACAACACAACACTATGGAAAGTGACAACTCTCTATATCCTGAAAGCATGGACATAGTCGGAAAATACTCCGTATGAAAAAAATACCAGCTAGGTTGACACACCTAGGAAAAAATAAGGGAATCCCGGCGAACCAAAAGGGTTCAGGCAAAAGTTAGGGATATACATTAAAAAAAAATTAAAAAAAAAACTTTGTACACCCGACAAGTCAAAAACCTGAAAAGGCGGCTTGGGCAAAAAGGTATCCCGATGGACTGAAAACCCAAAAGGGCGGTCTAGGAAAAAGTTAGGGATTTAAAACATACGACTATGTCATGTTACCTGTCTATCAGTGGAAGACTTATACCTTGATCAGCAAGAGCACCAGAATCGAGAAATAATTTAGATAAACTCCAGATACAGATGCCATTTTGATACTCATTCACATTCAGCTTTCAGATACAGTTCAGATACGCTCCAGATACGGATGCTATTCTGATGCTCATTCAGATTCAGCTTTCTGATACAGTTCAGATATGCCCCAGATACGGATGCCATTCTGATACTCATTCAGATTCAGGTTTCAGATACAATTCAGATACGCTCCAGATACAAATGCCATTCTGATACTCATTCAGATTCAGCTCTCCGATATAGTTTAGATACGCTCCAAATACAGATGCCATTTTGATACTCATTCAGATTCAGCTTTCCAGTACAGTTCAGATACGCTCCAGATACGGATCCCACTCTGATACTCATTCAGATTCAACTTTCAGATACAGTTCAGATACGCTCCAGATACGGATGCCACTCTGATACTCATTCAGATTCAGCTTTCCGATACAGTTCAGATACACTCCAAATACGGATGTCATTCTGATACTCATTCAGATTCAGCTTTCAGATACAGTTCAGATACGCTCCAGATACAGATGCCATTCTGATACTCATTCAGATTCAGCTTTCAGATACAGTTCAGATACTATCCAGAGATGGATGTCATTCTGACACTCATTCAACACATGTTTCAAGTACAGTTCAGATACGATCTAGAGACGGATGTCATTCTGACACTCATTCAACACATGTTTCAAGTACAGTTCAGATACGATCCAGAGAGGGATGTCATCCTGACACTTATTAAATACATGTTCAAGTACAATCACGACATAGATCCATCCACAAAATCTCTGCATGTACTTTTTCCAGCATGGTACAAGGGGAAGAGACAGTTGGAAGTGAAGTCACTATCACATACAAGCTAGTGATACCTATATTCCCCACAGAGCCAAGACAACCAAGGTCCGACCTCCGTATCCCCAAGCAGGAATCACTTCCCCAGCAGAAAGTTAATATTTGCATTCCACAGCCGAGTTTTATAACCATGAGCAATTTATAAAGCCATCTCCCGAGCAGAGTTTATTTCTCTGACAGCGGAAGCTCAATATCCAACAGAACTCTTCTCTCCAGCAATGGAAGTTCATCTCCAGCTGAGTTTATTTCTCCAAATCAGTAGATCTTCCAACAGAGTATCTCTCTTCCCCATAGAGTCATTCCCCCACAGGATTATTCTCAGACAGAGTCTCCTCCGGCAGAATGTTCTCAAGCAGAATGGATGTAAATCCCCAGCTAATCATCTTCGGTCGCTATCCCCAGCGGAAACGAAGAACTCAACTCCTTATACTCTTCAGCAGCAGTCCAGGATTTATTTTCCCCAGCTAGAGAATATCACAATAGCATTAC
This sequence comes from Vicia faba, assembly GCA_948472305.1. Lineage (NCBI taxonomy): Eukaryota > Viridiplantae > Streptophyta > Magnoliopsida > Fabales > Fabaceae > Vicia > Vicia faba. The sequence goes on along the minus strand of OX451741.1, from coordinate 926,214,933 downwards.
ATATCCATACATCTTGGCATGTGCATACATATTATACAGCACAATCTCATTTATTTTGAGAACATCATTACTCAATACATTTGATACATCATGACAATACATATGACTAAGTCTTTACCTTTCAGGGAAAGATGCAATCAAGTTCTCACGAGTTCTCTCCGGTTCAGTCAAACCGATACCAAGGTTTCTATTCCAGTTGAAGATATTCCAACACTTTTCAAGATTTTCTCTGGTTTAGTCAAACCGACACCAAGGTTTCTATTCCAGTTGAAGATATTCCAACACTTTTCAAGATTTTCTCTGGTTCAGTCAAACCGACACTAAGGTTTCTATTCTAGTTGAAGATGTTCTAAGACTTTCGTCTGGGTCAGTCGAATCACCGCTAAGATTCCCCTGATTTCTATGCCAGTCAAAGTTAATCCGAGACCTCTCCCGGGTTCAGTCAAATCGATACTAAGATTTCTCTCCCAGTTGAAGACAACTCGAGACCTTTCCCTGGTTCAGTCAAATCGATACTAAGATTTCTATTCCATTTCAAAAAGCTATGAAGCCCAGAAACTAACCGAATAATAGTCAACCAACAATACATCATACTATGAAGCCCGGAAATCGACCGGATAATATCTTGATTTCTCCAAAATACTACGAAGCCTGGAATTGACCAGATAGTGGTATATTTCAAATTCAAGCTATGAAGCCCGGAAATCAACCGGGTAATATCTTGATTTCTCCAAAATAATACGAAGCCTGGAATCGACCAGATAGTGGTATATCTCAAATTCAAGCTATGAAGCCCAGAAATTGACCGGATAATATCTTGATTTCTCCAAAATACTACGAAGCCTGGAATCGACCAGATAGTGGTATAAGACACCGTGAATCCTGGAGCACGACCAGATAACGGTATAAGACGCTATGAAGACTGGAGCATGACCAGATAGTGGCAAGAGACACTGTGAAACCTGGAGCACAACCAGATAACAGTATGAGGCATTGTGAACCTTGGAATTCGACTAGATAGCAGTTTACTCGGCTAATTACTATGAAGCCTGGAAATGACGGGATATTAGTATGCCTTAAATTCAAGTTGAAACCCAGATGTGACCAGATAACCACTTAATTCCTTCTGAAGCCTGGAATACGACTAGATAAGAATTGAGAAATTGCAAAGCCTGGAGCACGACCAGATAGCAAGTGTAATCTCATCTCCCCAGTAAGTCACTGTGAAACCTGGAGCACGACCAGATAGCAGTCAGTCTTATTATCCTCAGCAAATCATTGTAAGGCCTGGAGCACGACCAGATAGCAGTTCATTTTCATCTCCTCGACTAAGAGATGATTCCCCAGTAGAGTAACGGACAACTGAAGTTCCTAAAATTCCATTTCTCCTAAGATAGAGACTAACATTCCTCAGCAGATTCCTCCTCAATGACAGGAACAAGAATTCTTATCAAAGGAATATCTCAGGAAATGAACATCCTCTAGATGGCATCTTTAAGCACATCTCTGACGATTCTCCGTCATATCTTCCGGATGGCATCTTTAAGCCCATCTACGGTGACCTTCTGTTATCTCCTCCAAATGGAATCTGTAAGCCCATTCCCGATACTACCTACACAATCCCGCACCATCTCAGACGAGTGTAAATTTCTGCACACTCTAGTGTTCAATCATCTTCCACCTTCAGATTACGAAAGGCAGACAACCAATCTACATCCTCAGGTTTAAGAAGATTGAACAGGGGAAGCTGTTGTACCCCAAAATTTTCCCTCTCATTTTATTCAACACATGCCCATTGAGGTCTTCAACCTGCTCAAGGATGTCCAAGAGTTGACCAGACAAACTCTCTCCTAAGGAAATATACCTCAAACTAGGGTTTCCATTTTTATCAAGATGTGTGAACTCCAAGGGTCCCAAATGATTTCCATGGTCCCAATATGTTCTCAAGATCATCCATGTCAAGTTACATACCTTGCACAAGAAGTTTGCTCAGTCAATTGCCCAGATACCTGAAAATCAACTGTACTAGGTCAAAAGTCAACTGTGGCCCACATACAGTCATACTTCAAGATTTTTGGTCAACATCAACATTTTGAAGAGATATCCATCATTTGATCAAGGATTGATCATGATTCCTCAAGTAATTCCCCAAATTCATCAAAACCCAAAAGTTCAAAATATGCACTCATCAAAGGATATGAATTTCTACATTATAGGTCCTTTTGAAAAGTCAGTAAAAATACCTTTTGGGTCAAAGATTATTACATGAACATGGAAGACACAATTGATATGAAACTAAAAGGGTTATTTAGGGGACATCCTAAGCTTTCTAAAAAGTCCAAGAACACCTCTCTAGGGTTAAAATTGGAGGAGATATGTCTTGTCAAAGTTGACCATTTTTGCAAAATTGCCAAAAGTCAAATGTGCTCAAAAGTGCATTTTTGTCAAATGGGCATAGCATTTCATGATTGTATCTTGTTTATGACATGGTCCACGACCGAAATCAGTATCTACACTTTATTTGCTTCATTATTTATTTTATTTTGATCTTTTATTATTTAAAATTCAAATTAAATCAAATAAATTGCAAAAAATGTAAAAAGATTGGTTTTGATCTGATTTTTGTAGGAATCACAATCCAATCAAGCTGGCATAGCATATCAAATCATGCAAGAGAAAATTAGAGTAAAGATGGCATGATTAGGCCTATTTTGGAAACATATCATACAAGATAAAAATCAAATCAAATCTCCATGATTATCAAAGATACAAAGCATTTTTGTTGACCCAATATGCTCTAGTATATATACTGAAGATAACAAATGCGCAAGAACAAGGATTGCAGGTCGTGAAAGCATCAAACAAAAACTGAAAAATTAACAAAAAGTGATGGATCAGTTTCAAGATTAGAGGGCAATTCAAAGCATTTCAACACTCCCAATCATTTCCTGGACCTTCTCAGAAGCTAACACGATCGTTTGCACGCCTCAAAGCTCCAAGAATCATCACATAATCCTCACGGTTTGCACCCTCTAAACTCAAACTTGTTCCCTTGGTTTTACGTACTTTTAATCCAATTTGCTTGCATATACATGTTCATAATTATGTTGGGAATCTTTTTGATAGCCTGGATTTAAGTTTTGACGCAGGAATGGTTACTTGCCATAGTTAGGGTTCGTGAGCTCCAAATTGGGGAACCCTAGCTAGAGGCAAAATTGGGCCAAATTAAGGGCCTCTTCATGTTCAGGGGAGGAAGTAAAATTGATTTATGCCCTTGAATGGAATTTATATTGCTTGAATTTCGTTGTAAAGATTCGCAAGTTTATAGCTACAGACAAATACTGTCACTATATCCTATAGCGACGAACTTGACCGTAGGTAAAGAGTTGGTGTAAAAAACGTCAGTCCTGGGGAAAGAGACAATCACGTGGCTGACCACCATTGGGCAATTCAAATTTCACGCATTTTCTGAAACTTGTGATTAATTTACATTATGTTATTTTCGTTTCAATATTATACCAACTAAGACAGGTGGTCCAGTGGCAAAGGCACACGTTTGAAAGTGAAAGGACCTGGGTTCGATCCCAGGTCCCAGCGTTTTATTATTTTCTTAACATTTAATTGTAGGTTCTGTACATCATGTTGCCAGGCGTTTATCATGCACTCCAGCAATCCAACCACTGGATCATCACTAATCCAAATCCAGCGCTCCATCAAAGAAGGACCATGGTACACCATCAGGAAGAGGCTACACAAGATCCAGTGCATTGACTGGGCTGATCAGCATAATGGGCCTACCAAATTCAGTGCTACACCCCCCATTAAGCTTCCATACAGGCCCAATTTAATTCTTTTCTCTTTATTAATTATTTTCTTTTTACAAAATAACCCAAAAAATCATTTTTATCATAAAATCAAAAAATCACAAAAAAAACATCAAAAATAATTTTTTTTATAAAAATATTTTATTTCCTTAATTAATTAGTTTAATTTAATTTATGGAAATTTAATTCCTTTTTTTCATAATTTAAATTAATTAGGATTAGGGTTTATTTTGTACATAACCTAATTAATTTTTTCTCAAAAATAACCTAAATATTTTTTTCAACTAAATTTTTAGGTTTTCTAATTATTCTCGCATTTAATTCGCCACGCGCATTTTATTTTTCCTTTTTTATTATTATTGTAACTGCTCCGAGTTTGTAATAGTAATTAGGGTTTAAATTCTGCATCTTTATTTTCGGTCAAAATAATTATGTATCTGCAAAAGCCCTGTAATAGCTAGGACTTTAACTTTCTCGCTTTAATTTCCGCAAACTATAAACTGCTTAGATATTAATAGGATTGTATGGAAAGACTAACTAAAAATTAAAATAGTAGAAAACCCTAAATGTGCAAAGATAAATTAACTAAAAATTACACTCGCACATGCTCACTCCTAGGGTTTACTCCACTCCGGTTGCCTTCGGTAAATGGTCATGAAGTATAGGGTTTGTTAGTGGTTGTCCTCTAGCCCTGAAAGATCTGAATGATCCATTCGGATGTTGCCTCGGAAAAATATCTTTAAGGCTTTAGGATGATTACTAACATTTCCTAACATTTCTTTGTGATCGTATTTGTCCCTTCGAATCTCCCTAAAAAACTCCAACGACTATGCTACCTATTTCTCAATAATGGGATAACATTGTCTAAAAGGAAAACGAACAGACGTTTTTCGAGTAGGTAGATTAGTTCTTAAGTACTTGCTCAAACAAACAAACTTTTTCACATAAACACTTTCCAAAGATAGTTTTCAAAACAACTTCGTAACACACGAGGGAGTTGTGAGTTTCAAACTTTTGGTCAGGTTATACAAGAATGGAGGTGTGTGATACAGTTCTGAGTTCTTTTGAGTTTTGGGGCTCAAGCATACATGTGTTTTGTTACCAAGGACTTGTACATAAGTAATGAGAAGGTTTTTGTGCTTGAGAGGGTCGAAAGTACAAGTTCTAGATTGATTGCTATGTTACTTGATTTTGAAGAAAAGTGGGAGCATGGTTCCAAGATGAAGTACAAGCATGGGCTGAGTGATTGTAAGGCTTGAGACAAACTTCTCTTGAGTTATAGGACGTGTATGATCAGAAGAAAACCATTGCAAGGCTCAATAACAAGTTTTGTGCATAAAACTGCTTTTTCAAAATGGCATTGTGCACTTTCTTTCTAAAATGGATATAAAGCATGGCATTGCATTGAATGCTTGAGTTGAGGCATCTAACAGCTATGCAAGCATTTAATTATGGAGTGCCTGACAAGTTTGAGGCCTGTAAAGTAGAGATTATGCAGCATAGGTTTGAGATTTGAATCTTTGTTCATCACAAAATGACCTATAATTTTAGTTAGAAACCCTAACTTCCTCTCTTTGATTCTCCTTGCTCAAGAATGATCTCAAGGAGTTCTTGGACATTTTAGAAAGCTTGTAATGTGCTCTACGACCCTCTTTGAATCACTTTTGAAAATTGCCATTGGAACTATATGAAAAAGTGCGATGAAGTTAGGTCAAAATCCTGCCTAAACTAGGGCAAAATTTCACTGTGTTTAATTTCAAGACCATGACTTCATGAATTAATAACTTGAAATCCAATCACTTCTAGGAGAAGTTGTGTAAATAAATGTTGTAGATATCATGGAGATCTACAACTTCATGTTGAAAGTTTCTTTTGAATCATCTTGAATCATGGTTAAAAATTTGCTCAAAGTTGTGAAAAAACATGAACTTTTCAACACTTAGAAAAATTTCTAAGTTTGAAAACTTTGACTTTTTAAAATGAAATCTTGACTTTTTGATTTCTTGATGAATAAGTTTCATATTTTTATATGTTTTGATGAATTGTGATATTTGACACTTGATTTTGACCAAAAAGTCAAAGTTTGACTTTTCAGTGTACAGTTGACTTTTGATCAGTTGACTGAAAATTCACTATCAATCCAATTGATCTTGAGCAATGTTTTGAGTCACACCATTAGGTAAAAATGGTGCAATTGAAATCTTAATATCATGCCTCAAACCAGTTAACCATTTTCTAGGTCAAAAATCAAAAATTGCTTTTTCTCAGTCAAAACCCTAATTTTGACAATTTTGCCCTTTTGATGATTTGATCAAATTTATTGATAAATTGTGATCCAAACTTGATCAAATGATACATATGAGTTTATTATGTTGATGTGGATAAAAAATTATGAAGTTTGACTATAAATTGGCCACAGTTGACTTTTTCCCCAATGCAACTGATTTTTAGGTCAACTGCTCAATTGACTAAGCAAAAATGTGATCCAAGGCTTGAAACTTGACATGAGTAATCTTGGGGGTCCACAATGATACATGAAAGTCATATGATTCATTTAAAATTCAATTACCCTTTTGCAATCTCAAATCCTAATTTCAATCATCAGTGCTTAAGGAGGTGTCTTGAGCTGATCAATCCTTGTGCAGTCTTAAACCCAAGGAGATCTTGTGAGAAAATACTTGATAAATGAGAGGGAAAATTTTGGGGTACAACACATAGTAATAATTTTTCTCAACCCTCAATATGAGTGGTACTCTTTGCATCCAAAAATCAACACAATCATAAAGTAAATTAAAAAACAATGGAGTTATACAAAGTTTACTCCCAACATAATAAGATAAACACAAAACCCCCAAGTGTTACATATTAGACCAGGCACCGACTCAATCTACACAACTGAAGGAACTCCTCAACTAAACTTCGATCTCTAGCTACTTCAGATCATATGCACGTTACCCACATGGAGGTAACATTCAAACAGAAAGAGTGATATATCATAACAATATAAGAGGAAGCATAATAATGAACAGGTAGAGATTCAAGTACAAAGTTAATACACAACATCCATCATAATATAATACATACTTTCGTAAATATTCACCCATCGAATTATTAATCATAATATGATGCAAAAATACCGGCACTAACTCAAAGCATGTGGTACCAATAGGGTAAAACCCTCTTCACAATAATGCCAATTTAGGGCAATCAACTCCGCTCGCCAATATAGGCCTTCGCTTTATGAATGCATATGAAACTGACATGCAACAACTTAATTTCATATTGATTATTCTTACCTATCAACGTCATGCCAATACAGGACTTCGCTCATCATCATTATCATGCATATCATGTCACACCATCAAAACATTCATACAACATCATCGTACTCAATCACAATACCAATCTCATCGATTCCATCATCATATTCACAACTTTGCAATTACATCAACACATCAGAATAAGCCAATACAATCCACCAAGAACATATCATAGTACATATATCATCACAACATCGTCACATCAAGAAGTCTCTTCACATTCATCGTTATAGTCACAACTTTGCAATCACAACATAAATCGTGGCATATAAATCAAAAACATACCAAGTGATAGGTATAAATGTTGGTGAAATAATTAACTACTGCCCTATAAGTCATTATCATAATATTGGAATTCATTTTATCTTTACAACGGTCCAAACAGCGTGTCAAACGGACGCCCAAGGCAAAAGTTATGAGTTTTAGAAGTTTTCCAAAAATGTTTTCAGTAGCAGTGGTAACCGGTTACCCAGTTATGGTAACCGGTTACCGCAAGACCGTAACCTTGTTTCTTTTCAAAATTCCTCGCGGTAACTGGTTAACCACTTATGGTAACCAATTAGTGAAAGACAATAGCCATTCGTGTTCCAACTTTTGATATGGTAACAGATTACCATATATGGGTGACCGGTTACCCTGCGATAACAGGGAAAAATTCTGCAATTTCCAGTTACGATCCTCCCACGTTTTAACACCCAAAATTCATATTTTTTTTCATCAAAATTTATCTTTTAAGCATGTTAATTATTCACCAACTATTATCTATCAACCTAAACAATTCATATCATTCAATTCCATCAAAAACACACAAATCACCAAAATTCATCAACATGAAAAACCCCAAAACAACCAAATTGGGAGAAATCACAACACACAACCTAGATCCTACCATATCCCATCATTAGAAAACCCTTTATACAGTTAGAATCCCCCTTACCTTAGGTTCTTGGTTTATTCTTGATTTCTTCAGTGAAATCATGCCCTAGCTTCCTAGTGTCTTTCTCCTCATCTAACTTCTCTATTTTTCTTCCATTTCACGTACTACTCTCTTTTCCTTCTTCTCACTCTACTATATTCTAAATAATTTTACTAACCCAAGTAAATAATTAATTAATTATTACTGCAAAATAATAATAATAATTCTAATAATATAATAATAGTAATAGTAATCTATATTATTCCACACACCCCTATGCTTTTACACATTTAGCCAAACATCCCCATAAACTCAACTTCTATAATTCTAAGGCATCTAGTCCCCAACAAGACATCACAGCACATCATAAAATCCATCAACTCATATAATTTCACCGCATCATCTTATTATTTAATTAAATTTTTTTAATTAAATTGGGGTGTTACAACTCTCCCCCACTTAGAATATTTTGGTCCTCGAAAATTACCTACTGCAAACAACTCCAGATACGACTCTCGCATCCCACCCTACAGCTCCAACGTCATGTTTGGAAACCTTTCGAATACTACTATCCAACATTATATATCATCAACTACAACAGTCCAACAAGATGAATTATTACCTAGTTATGAATGCACATATCCATTTTTGTCCTTGTCCCATCACCCTGTGATACAAGATCTATTACTTTACGATATTGTTCGCGCTTGAAACGAAACACAACGAGGTCTTTTCAGTCACTATAAATAACGCTTCTCTAATTTATCTTCATAAGGAAAAATACACTCACCCTCAAGTCCTTTCCATAGGAAACGACATAACAACATAGCTTAAAGACGCATAGTCTCATGAGATGAACATCGTTTATATTATTACATCACACAATAATACCATCCTAAGAACATTAACACAACCTTAGTGCCACCATGCTATATCCTAAAAAATTGATCATACAATTCAATACATCTACTGACATGGTGATAACACGAATAATATAGGTAACCTTTCACCTAACAATTCCATCATGGAATGTCTAATAGTTTGCATTATCCCACAACTTCTAATGTTTAATCTATGACTCTAAAGTCATACACGCATAACAAACTGTGCCATATTAAACTTCCATTGCGCTACTTTGATCATCTATCTCAAGTCAATGTCTTCATTTTGATTTCCAACAACCATCAGATCTAGAAATTTCACATCTATCTTCAGACTCTCCTTAGTAACCACCAGAAAATCAATGTTCACTTTTCAACATCCTCAACCATCTACTCTGCAGCGTTAGCTCACATACAAACTCAAGTCTCTAAACAACTTAATAAATCCCAACTCTTGCATAGCCACGTTTTGCATTAGGTTTACAAAAAATGGTGAACAATTATCCTCTTGATAAAACGTCAATCACTTTACACACCATCAAGCTAGTAAGACATGTTTATCCCATTCATTAAGATCCCGTCTACTATCAACAAGAGATTAAGGGTGATCAGTTCCTCAATTTGTTAATAGGTAGCGGAAAACCATAATAGTGGCAAAAATCATTGTTACCCAACTATAATAGCGCCTATCACCCTGTGCTCAAGGTTGCCTGAGCATAATGCCCAATGATTTTTCCAAGGCTTGCAACTTTATTTTAATTTCCTTCATTTCTGCCTCGTCAATGATACATAAACGCCAAAATTCCATTTCATAGTCTCCCCTACGCGCATGCAACACAACACAATTGCTAAGTATATATTAATACAGGAAAACTACTGCACCAAGTATAATCCAAATCGTCTCATTCCAAAATAAGTCTTTATCCAGTTAGAAGATTTTGACCACATCAATGAATCCTTACTCTTTCCTTTAATCTCGCATTTGGATCTCATTCTAATCACAATGTCAACACTATCATTCCTTCATATGGTTGGTAATAGAAACTCCTAAATCCTCTTTAACACGTGTTGATACTTTGACATCATAAACCTGATTCCAATTCCTCTTGAATTTATTTTTCCTCTAGCATTAGTCCTCTCAAAATCCATCGTCATTCAAATCATTCTTAATTGGAATAAGTTGCATCTATATGCACTTATATAATCCCTTCACATTCTTCCTAACATCTCACTCCCTTAACTCATTCATTCACAACATATCTCACTTGACCTCATCTCAAGAACATTGCGATAATAACCAGTTAATCCTGAAAAGCTTCTAGTCTCCATAACCAATTTTAGAGCCTCTCAATATAGACCTCTATTTCTTTGAATGGATTCCACATATATCTTCATTTGAAATAACATGTTTAAGAAAATTCACCTCTTCAAATCATGACCTACGTCTTGGCATCCTGACATACATTTTCTTCCCTTCCGACATTATAATTAGAATCACGACACTCAATGTTTCCTTTTTATGACTCAAACTAAATCAAAATGTCCTCAATAAACACTGCAACAAACTGATCTAATTATTCAAAATAACTTCACTGATTTCTAAAAGTTGTCCTCTAATTATCCTCACTCTTCATCTGTATATGAAGATAATCTGACCCCAATTCGATTATACTGAAAACATACTCGCCTGCCAGTTGGTCCATCTAGTCATTAATCATCCTAAGTGGATATATAACCTCAACCACTATTTAATCAGTTATCGGTAATCCACATACAATTTTATACGACTTTCTTTTTCCTTAAATAATGACATCAAAGCTCCCAAAATGATACATTCGGTTTTACAAATCTATTTCTCCATACATCTTCTAATAACTTCTCCAATTCTCCTAACTTTTGAACTGACATCTTGTATAGTGCTATAGGAACAATTCGGGTACGGAAGACAAGATCAAAAGTAAAACTTCACCTCCCATTCCACATCACCACGTGACAAATAAATCACTTCCAGTTGTTAGAACCATTTTTAAAACAAAGTTCATTGCATTAGCTTTCTAATGCTTTGAACAGAACTCGAATTGGAAGTTCGGAATGCAAGTTATGAATTTTTAAAGTTCTGCTGATTTCTATCGCAGGGTACTCGGATACCGGCGGAACAAAAGCAATTTTTTTTATCATTTTATGTGTACAAAATTTATTCCAACATATATCCAAAACTCCATTCTTCTTACAACTCGAGAGACATATTACTTTCTTCAAAATTCGGTTTCTAAAACATCAAAATTCCAACTCTTTTCACAAGGCTACTAATATCTTCGAGTTTCGTCTCTGACTCGTGATCCACAACCCTCCAACAACATTAACAACATTTCACCTATGTGATTCCAACATAAAATTTACATCAATTCATCACTCTGTCACAATTCAAAACATCGACATCACACACAATGCTAACTCAACATTGACAACTTCATAACCAACCGGCAATACTGAAACATTGCAATCACCTGAGCTTCATCTTCCAAGAGTTATCCTACTTGCTTAGATAATTTCCTTAGGGGATCATCAAGAAATTACACACCTCTTATATATCACTAGTCGTCACATTGCTCTATATCCTATGAGAAGCAACCTTTAATAATTCTCTTTTTCCTTCGGAGGCTACTCTACTTGACCAACCAATAAGAACCTTGAATCTGTACAACCTTCAGGTATGAAAACCGACTCACCAAAACACTTTGTAATCTCTTGGTTTAATTCCAGATGGTTCACCCCAAGGCTAACATCAAGTTAATCCAACATTTCGCTCTGTCACAATTATCCTCTGGGAAACATCAAGACTCACCCATAACGGGCACATCATTAGTTATAACATTGCCCTCCACTTATAGAGATGCGAACAACACGAGTTCCTGATCATTCCCCCTTAAGAAAACTTCGCCTGACCGTTAGACTTAAATCTTGAATCTGTGCTTCCTCCAAAATTGGAAAAACAACACAGCAGCACTAACGTATGCACCTATGCACTTCACGACATGCTAAACCAACTATTCACACCTGAACCGTCTTAGAGAAGTACAAGTTTCTCCCCCACTTGTTTCAATCCCACTCCTGCAAACAAGTTATTAGAAAAGCAAGCATCAACAGTGTTTCACACACTTATCGCGTATTAAGGAACAAACAACATTAAACAACTTGGTCGAACGGACCGACCTGCTCTGATACCAATTGTAACACCCTATTTCCCCATTGGTAATTTATATAATAATCAAAGTAAATTAATTTCTAAAATAAACATCAACAAATAGGATGTCACATCATCATACATCATACATGCTCAATAAGTAGGATACGTAACACAAATTCATAAACTTCAAAGTCTTGACTTCATTACATCATTCACAGTGGAAAGCATAATAATAATTATTCTCAACCCTCAACATGAGTGGTACTCTTTGCATCCAAAAATGAGCACAATCATAAAATAAATTAAAAAACAACAAAGTTATACAAAGTTTACTCCCAACATAATAAGACAAACGCAAAACCCCCAAGTTTTACGTATTAGAGCAGACACCGACTCAATCTACGCAACTGAAGGAACTCCTCATCTAAACTTCGATATCTAGATACTTCGGATCATCTGCATGTTATCCACATAGAGGTAACATTAAAACAGAAAAGGTGAGATATCATAACAATATAAGAGGAAGCATAATAATGAACAGGTAGAGATTCAAGTACATGGCCAATAAATAAAATTCATCATAATATAATACATACTTTCGTCAATATTAACCCATCAAATTATTAATCACAATATGATGCAAAAAGACCAACACTGACTCAATGTATATGGTACCAACAGGGTAAAACCCTCTTCGCAATAATGGCAATTTAGGGCAATCAACTTCGCTCGCCAATACAGGACTTCACTCGCCAATACAGGCCTTCGCTTTATGAATGCATGTGACACTGGCATGCAACAACTTAATTTCATATTGATTATTTTTACCTATCAATGTCACGCCAATACAGGCATTCACTCATTATCATTATCATGCATATCATGCCACACCATCAAAACATTCATGGAACATTATCATACTCAATCACAATACCAATTTCATCGATTCCATCATCATATTCACAACTTTGCAATTACATAAACACATCAGAATAATCCAATAAAGGACACCAAACACATATCATAGTACATATATCATCATAATATCGTCACATCAAGAAGTATCTTCACATTCATCGTTATATTCACAACTTTGCAATCACAACATAAATCGTGGTATATAAATCAAAAACACACTCATGAATAGGTATCAATGTTGGTGAAATAATTAACTACTGCCTTATAAGTCATTTTCATAAGATAGGAATTTATTTTATCTTTCCAACGATCCAAACGGCGCGTGAAACGCTCGCCCGAGGCAAAAGTTATGGGTTTTAGAAGTTTTCCAAAAATATTGTCAGTAGCAGTGGTAACCGGTTACCCAGTTATGGTAACTGGTTACCGCAAGACAGTAACCTTGTTTCTTTTCAAAATTCCTCACGGTAACCGGTTACCCACTTATGGTAACTGTTTACTGTAAGACAGTATCCATCCGCGTTCCAACTTTTGATATGGTAACCGGTTACCCTGCGATAACAGGGGAAAATTCTGCAATTTCAAGTTACGATCCTCCCACGTTTTAACACCCAAAATTCATATTTTTTTCATCAAAATTTATCTTTTAAGCATGTTAATTATTCACCAACCATTGTCTATCAACCTAACCAATTCATATCATTCAATTCCATCAAAAACGCACACAAATCACCAAAATTCATCGACATAAAAATCCCAAAACAACGAAATAGGAAGAAATCACAACACACAACCTAGATCCTACTATACCGCTATCATTAGGCTACCATTTATATAGTTAGAATCTCCCCCTTACCTTAGGTTCTTGGTTGATTCTTGATTTCTACGATGAAATCCTGCCCTAGCTTCCTATTGCCTTTCTCCTCTTCTAACATCTCTGTTTTTCCTCTATTTCACGTACTACTCTCTTTTCCTTCTTCTCACTTTACTATATTCTAAATAATATTACTAACCCAAATAAATAATTAATTAAATATTACTACAAAACAATAATAATTATTCTAATAATAATATAATAATAATAATAATCTATATTATTCCACACACCCCTATGTTTCTACACATTTAGCCGAACACCCCCATAACCTCAACTTCTATAATTTTAAGGCATCTAGTCCCCAACAAGGCATCACACCATATCATAAAATCCATCAACTCATATAATTTCACCGCATCATCTTATTATTTAATTAAAAATAATTCTAATTAAATTGGGATGTTACACAAGCAACTCTACTAATTATTGTCTTTGATGGATTCCCTTGAGGCTTTTCTGACAAACCTGCCCATTACACCTGGCTGATGATCTTTTTTTGAAAATTGAATGGTTGTGCCCCATGGATATTCCCTTCCTAATGATCCAATAATGCTTTATGATTTCATTACTTTTACGGTGTTGTCTACTAAAACATAAATGTGGGATAGAGGGAAATCACCTTATTAATTGGCTTTGTTTAGATTCATGTAATCAACACACATTCTTATTTTTCTGTCCTTCTTTGGGTCAAGCACGATATTTGCAACCCGTTGTGAATACTTGGCAACAACTAAGAAACCTGCTCCAAACTACCTCTTAACTTCTTCTCAAATCTTGAACGAAATATCATGCCTAATTCTTCTTAGATTTTGGTTCACTGGTGGACATTCTGATCGAAGTTGTAACTGGTGCTCAATAATATATGTGTTTAACCCAGACATATATTGGTGTGACCATGTAAACACCTTCACATATTCATCCAGGAGCTTGACCAACCCATCTTGGATCATGGCTTCTAGTGTCGTCATGACCTTGACTTCCTTCTTTTCCTACTTTGTTCCTAGATTGATCATTTCTACCAGCTTCTAATGCGGCTGAATTTCTTTAGACTCGTGCTCGAGCAACCTTGACAATTCTTCAGGATCACAATTGCACTTACACTCTTCTTCGATTTGATTAATAGGGAGCTCAAAGTTATGAGGAATTGCAATGTTATGTGATTCAACATGTTCATTTATTATTCTCCATGATTTTATGATAAATTTTTAGAAAAAGAGAAAAAAAGTCAAAATGTAAGAAAAGAAAAAATGTTTATATTTTTAATAAAAGGTTTCCATTTTCTTAAAATACAAAAAATGGAAAAGAAAGAAGATGATTGAATAACAAAATGTTTTTATCAATGATGATAATCATTTAAAATAAATGGGCCCTAAATGTGATCCTTAAGCCTTGGCCAGAGTAAAAGGATTTAAAAAAAAACACCAAATTACTTTAACATAGGAAAGATCTCAGGTATCTCAATGGCTTCCCATTTTACCAAGTTTGTATTAGGAGCACAACGGCACACCAAGTTTGGCATTTCTACTTATGATTTGTCGTCTCCCATGGATTCTATCTAATTATCGTGGATGACACCACCACTGTGGAACACTTCTTGAATGCTTTGGATGACGTTCTTTGCAGAAACTCATGCTCTCTTCTCCATTGAAGGCCCATACCCTAATCCAAATTGATCTTTCTTTTCAGAGACATTGATTAGCTGACCCAAACCTTCATGGTTTCCTTTCTCTACTGTCATTTTGGTGCTTTTTAAAGAAGTGAAAGACGAGCTTGTCTTTGCAACGTGGTCCTTTTTCTCCATGATAACAGCATTGGCAATCTCAAGATATTGGAATAAAGTTTCCAAAGCCTCTTCTTCTGCATCAATATATCGAAAGTAAGAGAAATGACTGATCGACAAAGTTTTTTCACCAGACACAATTATCAGTTTATCATTGACCATAAACTTAATCTTCTGATGCAAAGTAGATGTTATTATGCCAGTAGCATGTATTCATGGCCTCCCAAGCAAACAATTGATGGAAATTTTTTAAGGGCCTCCCTAAGCGCTTCTGAACTCAGCAGCAGAGACAAGATGGAAATTTTTGAAGACATTTGATGAAGCCGGTCAATTACTTTGTAGTCGCTTTTTCTGATGAGTTTCAAAGGCTCAATAACATCATTATGTGGAGCAGCATTCTTTGTAAGATCTAGCCCTTTGCTAGGACTTGCTACATTTTTTCCATCTGTAGGCCCTTGGGATGCCTCAATGGTCATTCTTGGTTCAGGTGTAAAGATTCGACCACTTCGGGTCATTCTGCTAGTTCATGCTATGTTGGTGACGTCGACCTTTGCAACTTCCTTTGGTTTCTCTTCAAAACTCTATTCTTCTGGGTTCACTGTGGTAGTCACATCGTAATGCTATAGTACAACTTTTGTACTTTCGAAAGGAAAAGGTGGTGACATACAAATAACAACTGATGATACATGATTCACTTTTGTTTAAACATTGTTTATCCTCTGGTAAATTAAAAGGAGGTTATATCACTGATACATCCTTATCATCTTCATTGCAGTTGATTTGTAGGATCCCTTGATCGATCAAATGTTGCACATTCTTTTGCACAGTATGACAACCTTCTGGGTGCGTAGCGTACTTAACACATCCATCATGCTTTTCTTGAATCAAACCAGATTCCACCAGTCGTGCATGGAGATATTCCAATGGAGTCTTCACATTTCTAACTTCTCTGTTCAACTAGTCATCCACATCTTATTCAATAGCATTTTAATTGTAGAGCGCCCATGTGCTGGCAAAGGGTTGTCCTTGAAATTTGGTCTTGTCTCCCTGAAAGACAAGATTTTGCTATTGATCAAGTCTTGAGCTTTGAACTTTAGCGCAAAAAAAGTATCCAACGAGTGTCCTGGTTCTCCCTTGTGAAGTTCATAATGAGCATTAAGATCGTACCGGTGAGGATATGGTTTTGGTAATGGTGGAAGAGACCTTAGCACAACCATACCTTTCTGGAGCAATGACAAATACAATTGGATGTATGGCATGGGAATAAGGCACAATTTGCTCACATCCCTTCTGTTGTGATTATGTTGGCGAGTAGCATTACCATGTTGTGGAGCCTGAGTTATAGGTTGCTGATAAGTTAGAGTAGCAAGCGCTTATTAGGATGCAGGAACAACTGTTGCTTTTTGATAAGCAGGCATAACCTGAGCTTATTGATAAGCAGGAGCGACCACTTCTACATAGGGTTGTGTATAATATGGCTTAGCAGGTTGTTAATATACCATAAATTTTTTAGCATTCCTTGGACTGGGCCTTCCTCTTCTAGTAGAAACTGTAATGGTTTCTCCTTCTTTCTTTTTCTGGAAGTTCCTTGAGAACTTCTTTGGATCATCAAATGTCCCAGCAGCGCTAACAATCTTGCCATTCTTCATCCCTTGCTTTATTCTTTCACTATCATGCTACAGGTTTTCAATAGCCCGTTCGAATAAAATACGATTATCACTTGCACTGTCCATGCTACAGGTTTTCCATCTTTCTTCTTATATTGGCTCTGGTTCTGTAGGTGTGCCAAGGAGTCAGCTTGGAGATTTGACAAACAGGTATTTATGAGGTTGAGAAAAGGTGAAAATGAGTATTTGTTTCTGAAAATGTATGCATGCAAATGGATGAGTATGTATGATTATTCAAAATTGTTTTTTGTTTTCAAGGGAATATTAAGACTTTGTTAATTGTTGGCAAGCATCGAGAAGTGTGAGAATATAAATAGAAGATAAAACCAAGATCAGTGCAACATTAAACTATCTCATTCATTCATTTGAGGAAATAAAATACAATGTTTTGAAAGGAAGAATTACAAGATAAATCAATCTACATTATTTTCCTTCTTCCTTTTGAGATCTTTCACTTCTCCTTTAGACATATTTAACATATCAACATAGAACAATACAAAATAAAAAACTGTACAATGGGTGTTTCCGGAGTTCATATCCTCCAAAGCATTCCTCAATTTTATGGGCATGTCCTAGACCAATCCATTGCAAAATCCCACCAAGTTGGAGTATTTTCTTAAGTACTCTGCATAGGCCTAATGTAGATTCTCTTTTGTGGTATGATCGAAGGTTATGCCATCATTAAAATTATGTATATAAATTTCCAACTCTAAGCTTTGATTCCTCAAGTCTTCATAGCTTTCTCTCCACTGATGTTCACGTGCTCGGCTATCTTCTAAATCATGGCGTATCTTTTTTGAATCACCAGGGTTACCTCGAGATGCCCATATAGCCTCCTCTTTGAGAAGACACTCACATGATACCCGTGCTTCAAACTCTTTAATCAATTTCTTGAGGTCTTAGATTTGAGCATCAATTCCTTCTGTTATACTCTCCTTATCTTTTAGGGTGAGGTTACAAAGATTTCTCCACTCAATATTCATTTCCTGATCTTTCCTTAATTGTTCATTAAGGGATCCCAAGCCATTGTTAGCTTGTGTCAAGCATTCCTTATATCTTTTCCTTTTACCCTCTTTGTGTGCATCCTTTCCTTCATTCTCATTGAGTTGGTTCTCTTTTTGCTCAAGCTTTCATTTCATCTCATTCTTCTCATGAATGACTTAATGGAGGTTCAATTGCAACTCTTCATTCTCCTTCTTAAGCCTCAAGATAGTAGCTTTCAGTTTGTCATCTTCTTCTATGGAGATATGAGTAGGCTTGAGGGACCCTGGAGACATGGATGGTTTAAAGGGATAAGGCAACTTATCTTTAAGGACTTTCTCACGGGCCCATTGTGTATAAGGATCTTTGGTAATACAAATAATCTTCCCAAGCCCATTCTTTCCCTTTCTATGTACTTTGTTCCAAGCTTGACTTATCTTTTTCAACAGATTGGGATCCTTTTCCCCTTCACCCAAGATAGAATCTTCTATCGTCATGTCTTCAGGTTTGTCCATCATAGGGTACCTAAGTTTTCATAAAGCCAAAAATGGTTATAATTGATACATCCCCTAGTCCATATGAGTGGTACATTAGGAAAATTACCACAGTTGAACACCATCCCAATGCCATCATAATCGTGAGAGTACCAAGAGATGTTGTTTACAGTGAGATACATAACCCTTCAAGACCACATGAGATTAACTTTGTTTTTGAAAAAAATGTCATTTATTAGGTAAGTGAGATAAGAACCATATGTACAGTAAAGGCACACAACACTGAACCATTCCCCCTTCTTCTCATTCTTCTAATGGATGGAATGATAGACATAAGCGAGCAGTGTGGGAATGGGATTTTTTAGTAGAAAGATATGTATGGTCATCATATCTATGAAATCATCAATATTTGGAAATAAGATAATCCCATAAATAAGAAAGGCTAGCACAACGTTGAAAGCATTTCAATTTTCTACACCAACGAAGTTTGAGGCTCTCTCTACCAAGAACTTTATTGGAAAAATCTGAGTGCTTCCTTTGGCTCCTAGGTTGGCTGTTACATCTTCCTTATCCTCCTAGGTTGGCTGTTACATCTTCCTTATCCATGTGTAAGGCAGTGACTATCAATTGATGTTTAGGAAGCTCCCCTAGACAAGAGTAATGAACTTTATCTTTTATACCAATCCTCATGATATGTGCAAATTTCTCAAATGTTGGTACCAATTAGAAATCTTGAAATGTAAAAAATCTCAAAGAGGAGTCATAAAATTGGACCAACGTAAAGATTGCCCACACATCCACCTCTGTATTCAGAATAGTCAAGAGATCACCATAATTCTTTCTAAATTTATTTTTCTTGATTGGAGTCAATGTAAGGCTCAATTATTTCAAACTCCCCAACTCAGGAAATCTGAGCTTGAACGCATAAGTATTCTTCCTATATGAACCCATGTCCTCCTAAATGCTTGCAAATGACAAATCCTTAGGTTCCCTAAAAACAAATATGCACAAGCTAAATAATTTTGATAATGAAATGTCATGCATGAATGATTGGGTTTCGTGGTGGTTGGATATTTCAAGTATAGTTTCTCACATAGGAAAGGAAGGCTCTATAGTTTTAAACAGGTTCCTTGAGTCATGGACCTTTCTCTAGAAAATATTACTGCCCCAAAAAATACTCATTAGATAGTAATATTATCAAGAGGATCTATTCTAGGTGAGGTTCTTACATCAACCAAATGAGTCATACGTCTCGCAGGTCAATACTACACAACCTTCGACTCCAAGGTTCTAGACATGGTTCCAAAATTCATGGATCCTATTTGAAAATACCACCGCCATGATGACTACTCGCCATACGATAGCATCTCCAAAAGGATCTATCTTGAGTGAGGTCTCTGAATCAACCCAATGAGTCATACGTCTCACAGGTCGATACTTCACAACCATCATCCTAATAGTCATTTGTTTAGGATTCTACAAAGGTCTTTAGAGTCACATACCCTATTTGAAAATATTACCATCATGATGACTACTCATTAGACATCAATATTCCCAAAAGGATCTACCGTAAGAAGGGTCTTCGCGTCAACCTAACGAGTCCTACATCTCTAAGGTCAATAGTGTGCCAACAACTAGAATGTTCCTATTATAGAGCCTTTCCTCACAGTGTGCCAACAACTAGAATGTTCCTGTTAGACGATGAAGACTTATCTATAGGGGGTGAATAGATACCCAAGTAAAATTATCTTTCAAAAAGAGTTATTAAAATTTTATTTTGCACGGCAGATTTTTGGGCTAGATTGAAGAGTCATCTAAACAAACCTAGTTATTGGAAATCTGGATATGCGAGAGCCAAATGGAATAACAATGATACAACCAATGAACACAAAAATTTCACTATTAATCATTTACCACAAAAAACTTCAGCAGCTTATTTCCAATGCACCAGTATTAAAAATAGAACTTTAAAACTTATCGAACACTTGGTGCGCAATCAATCTTTCAAAATATTTGTTTGAGCTTTGTTGATTTGAAAATTGAACTTACAATCAAAGTGATTATAAGCAGATCAAAAAAGTAATTTAAACTTTAACAATCAAAGAAAAATTCTATATGAATCGATTAATCAAACACCAAGTTTAACAAATTGCATATAGAAAGTAAATGAGAGTAAGAGAGAGATATAGAGAGAGACAGAGCGACACAAAGATTTGTTTAGAAAGTTTACCATTCGTCCTTGCTATGGCTATGTCTCCCCTTAATTTTATTTTGGAATTGAGATAAATTTCTTACTTTTCAAAAAGATGATTACAAGAGAATTGTTACAAGATCAACCCTACAAACCCTTAATCGTTTGATGTTGATTCAACCCCTTCTCTTCTTTTGATCCTGATCAACACACAATATATCCAAATTATCCACCACCTAAGCTAGTCCTTTGTGAGATCCCAAATCTCCAAAGACTTCACTCGAGCGAATCCAATTGGGACTATTAATCACAATAACTTCCAATATGATTCATCGTCTCGCACTACTCCTTTGCAAGATCTCCAATCTTAAAAAGCTTTCACTCGGTCCTCTATTGCAAAGTATTGAATAAAACCCACAAATATACCAAAGATCTTGGAGGATAAACCCCAGATTTTACCGGATTAAACCCCCCATAATTCTCAACCCAATATTCTCAGCTCAGTAATTCTCACCAACCTAATTGGACATTATCAACCTCGTCTTGATGACACCCCAACAAATAATGATTATGTGTAATTTGTTAGTGTGTATGAATTGGAGGTTGAAGATGAAGAGCAGTTGTGGTACGTGTTTATAGTTTCATCAAGTTAAAATGATGCATATATGATGTATTTATAGTTGAGGAAATACAGTGGCAAAGAGAGAAACTTCGGATTTAAAAAACAATTAAATAATTTGACCAAACAATTAGGATTTTCTGGCACATACGAGTTATGTGCCGATACATGATGTCAAAAATTTACTCATGTGTTGACCTAAAACAGGCAATATGCCGACACATGAGAAACATAAGCTACATACTTTAATAAAGAAGCACATGTGTTGGCCTAAAAATTGTATGTGCTGACACATACTGTTATTTTTTTCATCGTGTGCCGATCTAAAACAGACTATGTTTCGACCTATACAAGATAAAATCTACAATCTTTTAAATTGTAGTACATGTGTCGGCCTGAAAGTCCATTGTGCCGACACATGCTATTAATTTTTGTGCATAAAATGATTTTTCATGTTTTTGGCCAAATTTAGAGTTGTTTTGAGTGCTTCATAAGACCTCTATTTCAAGGGTGCACCAAAAGAAACATAGATACTATCTAATATACAAAAATGGTAAGTTTCCCAATTTTGACATCATGCAAAACATATAATAGTGAAGTTGCACTCATAGTTCCAACCACGACATATGCGAACCCATACAACAAATGAATAATATAGACAATAAGAAATAAAAGATGAATAAGAAAGAAAGTAAAATAAAAGCCATACATTCAACATAAACAACTAAACTATGGTGGACTCGCTTTAGAGAAGGATCCCTAGCAGATTCGTCAACTGTCGCGACGAGAAAAATATCCGAGCGTAAGGAACACTTGAAATACAACAGAGTCACCATCAAAGTTTATTTATTCCAACAGAAAAGGGAAAATATCAATAAAACCCTTAAAAAAAAATAAAATGGTCGTCACAACCAAATTAGGGTTTGGGGTCGGTTATATGATGGGAAAGGTATTATCACTCCTCACATCTATTGTACTCAACGAGAACCATTTAGTTAGTTTGAGAATGAATGTTAGCTTATGTTACTTGTTATCTTCTAATTATTGTGACATATTTATAAAAGAAGAGAAAGAGAAAATATTTAGATTTTTATAATGTGCCTGACGAGACGATGAATCTCGCTCTTACATATCCCTAGGTGCGATGGGGAACTCAAGACTACATAGTTCTGGGTTGAAAATGTATGTTTATTGGTTTGTCAATTTTAGCGTGAGGTACTTGGTCAAATTTGAACGGAAAACATTACTTGCTACCCAAAATATGGAGAAGTAAACATTTGCATTGCATCAAGAATGGACAACCGAGTCCCGATTCTCACAGATTTATGTTCTTGTCCCATTCGAGCAGAAAATGTACTTCTTGCATGTGGTATGAACGAAGCATTGTTTAAGTTGTCTAAGAATGGGTGAAGCATATTTCGTTTATGAAAAGGTTTTGATATCACACTAAGGCAGAAAATGCATTTGATTGGTTGAGTTATTTTTATATGTATGATAAATATTTGAACAGTTAGCTCTACAAAAATATCCAAATATTCAAGGAAGAAAGAGGACTATGCCAAATTAATCCATCTCTCATGCAATTTTATTGTAAAATATATGAGGCGTGTATAGTCACAATTCTTTAGCGAAATACAAGTATTCTGACAATGAGCTATATAACAATGCCCAAATACACAGAAGGAAGATGTCTACACACAATCAATCCCTTTTTTCATTTGTGAAATAATAAACTAAATTCGTTTTAAATATTGTGTTTTAGTTTGGAAGACAAGTTCTCGAACAGTGAGCCCTATGGAAATATCCAAGTACTCGGAGATGGAAGAGCCTATGCCTAATCACGTCCATTTTCATTCCATTTATTTGAGTAAAAAATATTTGAAAAGTGTTGATTAGATGGGAAAAGAAACTTGATATTGACCAAGAATTTGATTCGTATTGATTGAAAATGATTTAAGTGTGACATGAACTTGGAAAGAGGATTGATGTTGATCAAGCATTAGATTGGCATTTGTCAGAGTTAATTTAAATGAGTTTGAAAAATAACTTGATGTTAACCAATCGTTTTGAATTTTAAAGAAAGATTCATTTTGTTTCGCCTATATTTTTATCTAATTAACAAATAATAGTCAAATAAATAGGCTAAATAAACAAGACAAATTATTCACACACACAGGGATAAATATTCACAACCAACCAAGCAAGAGAAAATAAATTAATTTAAGGAAAAGACATGTCATTCTTGTTTTTTTAGAATTGTTCAATTTTAAAATCAACTATAAAAGAAAGTTTTTATTTTTTATGTCTTCTTGATTTTGATTAAAAATTTATCTAAAGGGAAGTGTTTAATTTTTATGCATTTAGGGAAAATTTATTTTTTACAATAAAAATAAAATACTTAGTTGCTTTTTTAGTTTTAAATCAATAATAAAAAAAGGAAAAAAAAAAGACTAAATTTAAAGAGAAAATGGGCTTGAAATATGCAAGTGGGGGTGTAACCAAGTATGAGGGGCAAATCCAAATGTGTGAAGCCAAACGAATAAGAAACAAAAAAACTAAATAAAACATATGGGCCCTGGGTCAATTAGTGCATCTGGGTTGGGTTTGACCCGACCACCTTCTACTTTGACCGCCATCTCAACCTTGCTCATCTTTGATACCCACTGTGAAAACCAAGACTTTGGTTCATCTTCATAAATTTTATCATCATGATGAGGAACCTTCATCTTCTTCCTCTGTTCATAACCCAGAAAACCCTCCACACTCTTCAAAACATAAAGACATCAACACAAAACTACCCTAAATCTCATTCCTGAACTTGAATCTGACCCAAAATTTAACAACAAACATCAAACAAATACATATCAAACCCTTTATTTCAAACGAACACTTAACTTGAAAATCAACCAAAACCCTAAATCTAAAACAAAAAACACATATGAAACTCAAACCTTAACCCAAATCTAGCAGCAAACAACATACATAAACGCAATTCATCAAAATCAGAGAAAAATCCAAAAAACACCCAAACCCCACACAACTCGGTACCCTTATTTTATCATGTCCATTGGCTTAAATCATACATATGGCCATGATTTACATAGGGAAAGGGTTTAAACCTACAATGATATGAACAAGCAACAAAAATAAATTTAAATACCAAAATGCTAAGTGATCCACAACCCAAACTCTTCAGATATATTTAATTACTCTCTCTACTTCTTGTTTTCTTCTTCCTTCTTCGAATTCTTCTTCTTCTACTCTCTCTGACTTCTCTTTTTTGAATTTGTGAATTCCTCTGCAACTGTGAGATGATGAAGTCTTATTCTCAAATCACTCGAAACTTCAATGAAAAGCTTCAATGATTGTGGCTTAATGAGCTATGGTGAGGGTTTGAAGATGAAGGTGCTGCAATTTTTTCTATGAATTTTCTAGATGTAATAGGTATGTCTTAGTGGCTGCTGAGTGGATGAAAATGAGTTAAGATTTATAGGGATAAATTAGGGTTAGGTCGTGGGTGTGTGTGAATTGAGAGGAAGTGTGTGAAGATATTTTACAAAAGCGTGTGGGGATTGAATGGATTGTGATATTTCATTTTATGAATACGTGTGAAAGGTTTTTAGAGGAATGAAATTCAATTAGGATAGGTTTGCATATGGAATCCTGATTTTATGGGGAAGTGGTGTAACCGTGTAGTGTATGGCCAACTTCTTATTCTTTCTTAGCTTCTTTTTACTTGGTCATAATCTTGTCAATAGGGGGAACCTTGTTTCTACCCAAATAATCATTAATAATTTAAGGTGAAAATTTCACACAATTTCCTCTATCACACGCCTTTTTATACTCCTTGTTTCCTTCAATATTACACTCAGCAGTAATGTTCACAGTGAATTCCTTGACCAACTTTACATAGCAAGGAATCTCATTATTTAAAATTTTATTAACCCAGACGCTTTCACAAAGTCCATAGTCTCTTTACAATTAAGAGCTTTTTTATCTAGCTCTCTTTCACCAGCAATCCTTCTTTGGAAAATATATTTCCACTTTTGAACACTAGATTAAGAATGAAATGTAACATTATCTTTTTGAGCAAATGAGACATTCACATGAACTATCTTCCGACCAACCTTTCGCCTTACACTGTGCATAATGTCCAGGACATCTTCTTCATCGCCTATATCAGAGTCACTTGTTTAAAAAATATTTCTATTCACTTCGGAATTAACAAGGGCAACTTGCTCATCCTTCCTCTTATTGGGAAACTCAGTCACAAAATTGTCATACAAGTTATCTGGCACATCCTAGTTGACATCTTCATTACCATATTTGAGCATTTTGTTACTCCTCAACAGTTGAGTGTAACTAATTCCAGCATATATACTTTGGAATCAAAGGTGCATTCCTTCACTTGCTTCACTTAAAAATTAGGAAAGTAGGTAACATCTCCTACCATTCTCAACTTAAATTTAGCTCTCCTTTGTTGAGAAAAATGTTCTAACATCTTACTTGACATCCTATAAAATACAATATCTTCAACATAAATGTGAACTGTCATCAAATTCTCATTTTCTTCCACATTGACACCCTCCATGTTGTTGATATCAGATGCAACATTCATACGAACTTCCACATTCAAGTACCTATTGCGGAAGGCACTTTTCACATCCATCTGATAAAGTTTGAACTTTAAAACACATGACCATTTTAGTAACAATATGATCTCTCCAAGATGGGAAATCATAGCAAAAGTTTCAGAATCATATAAATTTCAATCTTCTTCAGCAAACAACATGGTGATTCATGTTTCGTCAACAACAACTTGCTTCACATTAAGACCTATAAGTTCAAAATCTTCATCTTCATGGGGAGTCATTTCAGTTTGAGCAACATTAATAAGGACATCTATATATTGTGTGCCCTTGGTAATAATCTATATACCTCGCTCTTAATAGCACACCCCAGACATATGCTTTCGTCACTACTTACCACGTCTTCACACAATGTCTTAACATCCATGTCCACATCTTCTACTACATGATCCTTTTTTCCTTTTGATTAAGATTTTATTTTCTCATTATTTTTATTAACAACACCATCATGGACTACAATAGTAACATCTTAACATCTTCATGGACATGATCATCATCACTCACAGAATTATTCTCAAGGATCACATCATCATTCTCCTTATGAATTTGAGACTCTATCTCCAACATGTCGGGCATGATGTTTGACACGTCTTTATTAACATCTTGACTTTCCTGGGTCTCATCAACAAAATTCTTTTGAATGAGATAATGGTTTGTTATAGGTCCATACATGAGTGGAACATTAATCACATTTCCACCAACAGCTAGATCAAAATTTTCAAAATATGGAATACTATGGAGAGCAATGTCTAGTACATGTTTCCTGGCATACATCTTATAGCTGAAATTCAACACACTAAGAGGAACCCCAATTTTAGCTTCACCAAACACAATATCATGTTCAATGTTGGGAGGACCTCCATCCGGACCATCGACATTCCCTTCTATGACAACTTCTTGCATGAGTCTCGTAAAGTTCATAAGTGGTAATTCAAAAACATGAGTAAGATTCTGAAACATCATGTATTAAATCTTGGTTTGCCTCCCAACTTGACAGTCCTCATAAGTTTTACCTTCCTCAATTTTGAGATCAATACACATATGACAACTTTCTCTCCAACAACCCCCAAGCTTTATGTGCCATAGCTTAGTTTCCGTATCTACAATGTCATCCATGATGTTTGAAACATTATGCTCTACAATGGAAGCAACCATCTCCATCTTTACAAATTTATTTCTCTTATTGTTATCACAAAATGTAGCATATTTTCTTTCTCCTATCAAGTGTCTATTGCAACTACTTTCAAAATGACAATCTTCACAAGAAAATACCATGTGGGAGGAACAAACAATATGAACAAGGATATTAGGCTTTCCATGTTAAACTTGTTGATGATGCCTTTCAGACTTCTCATTCCACTAGGGATACATATGTTGGTGATATGGTTGTCTACCATATTTATAGCAATATAGTGTAATGGAGTAGACAAAATTAGTGCACCAGTAACTATGTGTGACTGGATGTTGAGACATGTTACCCAACATTCTCCATTTTGTTTTTTATTAAACATGTTTGAAAGGATGTTGAGACTTGTGACCTGACATTTCACATATTGTTTTATGGTAAAAAAGTTTGACATGATGTTGAGACTTGTTTCCTGACATTCTGCAATCTATTTTCTGAATATGAGTAATACACTTTTTCTTTGAATTTGATTATTCATCGATATGTATAATGTCTTTCATGTCTTTGAAGGTCACAACATTGTTTGCTTCATTAGATTCACCTTCCTCATCATTAGTGACATTGTAGATTCTTCCTTGTTTCCTTGAAAAGCTTAAGCATTCAACTTGAATATTTCCAAAATCTTTGTATTTAATACATTAGATCCAATTGATATTTTCACCTCTTATTCCTTTTTGTGAAATTTACACATTTTGAAATTGTGTTGTTGATTGTCTTGAACATTTGTAGAGATATTATTCACAAATCTCCTATATACTTTTCTCATTACTTTAATAAAGATCTTACCAAGCTTGAGATTTTCTTCAGTATCATAATCTACTTGGTCTTCAGAATCTTTACAGTTGTCAACAATCATTGGAGGATTCTTATCACCATAAATAATCTTTGGTTGATGAACTGCTCCTCCTTCTATGGCATTCTCCATCTTGATCAGAATAAGAATCCTGGAACACACCCAAACATAATAGGGTGCCTTCTCTAATGCCAATTGAAAATTTGTTCTTAGGAGAACATATGTTAGACCAAATGCTTGGGACAACGTGTATAACTAATTTATGGCAGATGATAGATTATGGGGATAGATGTCGTACACGATGTCTAGGACAACTTATACCAAAAAACATGAACGTATAATTTAAAACATAAAACAATAAAGAGTATAATGATTTGTTAACCCAGTTCAGTGAAACCTCACATACGTATGAGGGATTACAACCCAAGAAAAGAAATCCACTATTTCGAATTAGTACAATTATTCTTATAGGAACAACAACCCCATGTTGCTCAATGCTTCTTCTAATCCTACCGACTTTCTATTTAAGACTCCGCCCCCTAAATATGAGAACTCCTCTCACTTTTTCTCAATCACTAACCTTAGTGATCAACTCAATAAACAAAACACCGAATGCTTAATTATAACTCAACTAACAAACCAAACTATATGCCTTAAAATATGAATGCAGACGCTAGAGTGGTGCACAAACAATAACACAACCAAAGACTAAAAAGATAAACCCTAACACTAGGAATCTTTAATACTTGCACAACTTAAATGTTAAGTTTGAGTCTCCTTAAATAGCAATGCAACTTCTAAGCTTTTCTCCAATGGGCATAAGCAACTTTGAACTCGTCCAAAAATGTAAAAGATTCTTTTTTATTTGTTTCTTAACAACCTCCAACAACAAAAATTTGATTTGTTTTTATTTCAAATTTAAATCTCTAACTTAAATTGATTTGATCTCATTCAATCTTTATCAAACACATCCAAATAACACATTTCTAAAATATAACAAGAAATCTTGTTTCACATGTACAAAAATTACGCTCAGAATAACAATAATCATGACTTCCTATCAAATGTCAGATGTTGCACACATGCTGGACATTGGGTTCGACATCCATCCTCGTGACAAAATTCTGAATAAAAAATATTTGATATAAATCCCAATTTCAACTTTTTTTCAAGTAAAAGATTCAGAATAAATCTCTTTCTAAAACTGAACCACACTTTTAAATCTTGGATCGAAGATCTTCTCATTAAGTACAAATCCCTATATTGTAATTAAAACAAATCTCATTAAATCTTTTCATGAAATATTTGTTTAGTTAAATCTTCATCACAATCTTGGATAAAACTGGAGCAAATCTATCTTCGAAGCATATTCAATTAAATCTTTTTTTCAATGTAAATCCAATCAAATTTTCTTATTTAAACCAAATCCAAATCATTTTTAATTAATCCATATCTAATTAAATCTTCTTCAAACTTATCGATTAATAAAATCGTTTTAGTAAATATTACTAAATAATATTTGCTAAAAGATACAACAATAAATCTTCTAGGAATCAAATATCAAAATGCACATATTCACTCACAAGTCTATGTCTGCATACTGAGGCCAGATATTGCGCACACATGCTGAAACATCTTGTCCCACATGATGCCTCAACACAAAATTCATCTTGCTCTTTGGTGTGATTTTACTTTTACTTTTGACATGTTATTTTTGAACTAAAAACAAATGATATTCACGCATTCAAATTGATAGAGTACATCGTTGAAATACAAATTCAAAATCGCCAAAAACAAAAAGGATGAATATGCGAACAAATTCACAACATTCATGTTAATATCATAAAACGGCAAATTGCATAAGTCTATAAATATGAATATGACTATATTGAAATGTCCGAAATATTCATGTCTCTGAATCTATAGCATTAATAACATTAAAGTCGTAGATTGAATTTACACTACTTTTGAGATATTATTGTGTTACTTTAAGTCATTTATTTTAGTTGTACTTATTCTTTAATTCTGCACGTACATTTTTTTTATATGTTTGAATTTTGAATAATAATATTCTTAAATCATTTTAAATTATTCTGTCAGATTTTCACCAGCAAAATCTAAATAGTTTCTATTTAAATAAAAAATTTATCTATCTTAAAATTATGTAAGTTTGATTATAGATCTCTGAAAGTTGGCCTTAGTTGGCTTCACATATTCCTCCTTATATATTAACTAAATGTTTTCTTATAACTAAATGTAGAAAACTAAGAATACCTCTTTCTCTTTAGTTTTATTTTCATAAAACGTTTATTTAACTGATGAAGTGGTTCTTTGGATCTATTGTAAAAAAATAGTGGTTCTTTACCTGTCTTACTTTTACTATATCAAACTTTTGACTAATATTTTGTTTTTATGCTCATTTTATTTCGGCTCCTTTTTTCTATTTGGTCCTAGCCTTCAAAAGTTATTTAGTTTTTCTTTTTTTAATTTAATAAGGAAAAAGAAGAATCCACATGCATGTTAGATGTCACCGTCTCATGCCAATAATCGATCTTCACAAAACTTTCTAACTCTTACCAATATATAAAATGAGAAGATTAAATTTAAATAAAATTATATTCAATAAAATTGATGAGATTCAATTTTTTTTTTTTTACAAAAAGTGATAGAGTTTGCTAGAGATTATGATATCATTTTCTCATTACCACATAGAAACAAAATAGATTACTATAATATGTTCATTTAAATATTAAATTTTTCTCAAGTGAAGTTGAAGAAAATGGAATAAAAAGAAAAGGAAACAATCCAACCTTATGCAATTAGAATTTATTGACATCAAATATTATTATTTTTAAATAAATTATTTATATGATTGTTTGATCGATTATTATAAACGATTAAAATTTAATATAAGTTTATTAGATTTACTCCTGGTATTAATAAATCTTGTCTAAATGTCTGACGACTCAAGTGGAAACACTTGATCAGATTAATTAATTAAAATTATTAATTTTCAATCTATTAAAATTAGTTAATTAAATTAATTTCTCTTTTCATAATTATCTTTCATCATAACTAATGTAGTCTATGTCAAAATTTAATTTACATTATATTTTATTAAAGGGGTAATTTAGTATTTACTATATTTGGAATATTCTCTCTTAGGGCCTACGTGACATTCTTATCTTTACTATTTTTGTGTATAAATAGGTGTACTAGGTTTCATTAATTAATAACAATTTCTTTTCAATCATTTGTAGCAGCTTTTTATCATTCATCATTTTCTCTCTTCTTTCTCAATTTCATCACCTTGCACCAACAAAATTGATATCAGAGCACTTTGTTCTTCTGAAATTCTGGGAAACACGAGTGAAAAGTGAGTTGTGTGTTTGATTTCTGTTGAATCTTCAACAAAATCTGAACAGAATCACACTGATTTTGTGGGTTTGGGAAACACTGAGTGAGATCTGAGATCTGAGATTTGTGCAAGGTTTGAGATGAGTGGAGGCAGTATCTTGAACACTAAACTTCCAATTTTTGATGGAAAAAGTTGGAACAGATGGATGATACAGATGCGTGTGCTATTTGGTGGTCAGGATATTCTGGATCTTGTTACCAATGGTTATGTTCCAGTTGCAGCAGATGCTACTGAAGAACAAAGATCTGCAGAAAGGGCTACGAGGAAGAGGGATTAGAAAGCTATGTTCTATATCCATCAGTGTGTGGATGAAAGTGTGTTTAAGAAGATTGTTGATTTGACGAAGTCGAAAGAGGCATGGGATATACTAGTCAGATGTTACGGTGGTGACGTATCAGTGAAGAAGGTGAAGCTTCAGTCCCTGCGAAAGCAATATGAGAATCTCAACATGAAGAACAGTGAGAACGTTTCTGAGTACATCTCCAAAATGATTCTGATCACTAATAAGATGAAAGCTTGTGGAGAAACACTTTCTGAACAGGTAATCATAGAGAAAATTCTGAGGTCACTTACTCTTCGGTTTGATTATATTGTTGTTTTTATTAAACATTCTAAAGATCTGGAAACCATGAGAATAGAAGAGTTGTAAAGCAGTTTAGAAGCGCAGGAGTTGTGTCTGACTGAAAGAGTTTCTGAGAGGGAAGTTGAGCAAGCTCTGAAGGCTTCTTTTGTCAAGAAGGACCAGAAGCATAATAGACATGGTGATAAATTCCAGAAGTCATAAACCTCAACTTTTGATGAAAAGAAATATCAGAAGGGAAAAGAAAGGTATGACAAGAAGAAAGTTCAATGTTACTGTTGTAAACAGTTTGGCCATTTTGCCAGAGATTGTAGAAACATAGGAAGGAAATCAGAAGAAGCAAATATAGCCAGAGGAGATTCTGATGATGAACCTGTGCTACTGATGGCTTCTGATTTTGATGGAAAGTGTTCAGAAGATTGGTGGTATATGGACACTGGTTGTTCAAACCACTTGACTGGGAACAAACAATGGCTGATAGACTTTGACTCCAGAAGGAGAACAAAGATCAGATGTGCTGATGATAAGTATCTTAATGCAGAAGGTATGGGAAATGTCAGAGTCAGAGTGAATAATGGAAAAAAATTATGATCAAAGATGTTTGGTATGTTCCTGGAATTAAAATCAATCTAATGAGTGTGGGTCAACTCATTGAGAAAGGGTTCTCAGTTGTTATAAAGGACAGCCTCTTGACATTATATGATTCCAATCAGAAGTTGATTATGAAGTCTGAGTAGGGAAGCAACAAAATATTCAAGGTGAATGTAGAAACAACTGAAGCAGAGTGTCTTAGTGCAGAAGGCGCTGAAGGTGATAGTAAGCTGTGGCACAAGAGGTTGGGGAACTTGAACTATAGAAGCTTAGGGCATCTAAGTTCTAAGAAGCTTATACATGGAATTTCGAAGATTGTGAAGCCTGAGAAGTCATGTGAGATATGCATGAAAGGTAAGCAACCCAGATTGCTATTTGCATCAGAAGTAGCCCCCAGAGTGAAGCATGCTTTGGGAGTAGTACATTCTGATGTGTGTGGACCATTTCCAGTATCTTCACTTGGAGGAAATAAATATTTTGCGTCTTTTATGGATGAGTTCACAAGAATGACATGGGTAACACTGATCAAGCTCAAGCATGAAGTGTTTACTGAGTTCTAGAAGTTCAAAGTGAAGGCTGAGAAGAAGAGTGGTCAGAAGTTGAAGATTCTGAGAACGGATGGTGGAGGTGAGTATAACTCTACAGAGTTCCATAAGTTCTGTGAGGAGAATGGAATAGAACATGAGGTTACTGCTCCATATACTCCTTAACACAATGGTCTTGCTGAAAGAAGAAACATAACATTGCTTGATATGACCAGAAGTATGCTGAAAGGGAAGAAGCTACCTCACATGTTATGGGGATAAGCTGTTGCCACATCAGCATATGTTCTGAATAGGGGTCCAACGAAGAAGCTGAAGGAAATTGTTCCTTTAAAAAAGTGGACTGTAGTTAAGCAAATTGTTAGCCATCTGAAGGTGTTTGGTTCTGTATGCTACAAACAAGTTCCAGAAGCTAGAAGACAGAAACTGGATGATAGAAGAAAAGTAATGTTACTGGAGGGGTACCACAGTACAGGTGCCTATAAGCTTTATTGTCCAAAAACCAACAAAGTTGAAATCAACAGAGACGTTATTGTGAAAGAGTCAGAAACATGGGATTGGAATAAGCCTCAATCAGATTCTGGTGTAGCACTAACACCAGAGTTAGTTTCTGAAGATTCTTCAGAAAGTTCTAAAGACGAGCAAGAGTAAGAAGATGAATCTGATTCTGAAGACTCTGAAGATGAGTCAGAATCTCAGGGAGATTCTGATAGTGGATCTGATTCTGATCCAGATTCTGATGATGATCCAGAATCTGGTGGTGATTATATTTCTGGAAGGGAAAACTCTGAAGACATAGGATTTGGAGGACAAGCTTCCAGAAGTAACTCTGAAGGTGATAATTTTGAAGGAAGTAGTTCTGGACAAGGTCCAGAAGCTAACACTGTTCCGAGTTCTGGAGAAGCTTCAGAACAAGTTCAGAGGCCACGGAGAATCAGACAAATACCAAGCAGGTTTGCAGATTTTAGCATGTTGTATGATACTGAAGTAGATTCTGAAGGAGAATTCGTTCAGTGTGCCATGCTAGTAGATTCTGAACCAGTGGATATTGAAGAAGCTCTCAAGAAGAAAGTATGGTTGAATGCCATGAAGGAAGAACTTGAGGCTATTGAAAGAAAAAAAACTTGGAAGTTGACGAAGCTTCCAGAAAAAAAGAAAGCCATTGGGTTTTCAAGGTGAAGCTTAAGCCAGATGGATCAATTGGAAAACACAAAGCGAGACTAGTGGCTAGAGGTTTTCTTCAGAAACCTGGGCTAGACTACTTTGAGGTGTTTGCGCCTGTAGCTAGACATGAAACAATCAGACTGGTGATTGCTTTAGCTGAAAACATAAATTGGCCTTTGATACATCTGGATGTGAAGTCTGCATTTCTGAATGGTCTGTTACAAGAAGAGAAATATGTGTCACAACCTCCTGGATTTGTGAAAATGAATCAGGAAGGGATGGTATACAAGTTACATAAAGCCTTGTATGGACTGAAACAAGCGCTCACAGCTTGGAATATGAAAATTGATTCATTTTTCAAGAAGCAGAAGTTTCAGAAATGTGAGATGGAATATGGCGTGTATGTGCAGCATTCTGGTGGCAATATCATTCTGGTGTGTCTATATGTTGATGACATATTGTTAACAGGAAGTTGTCCAGAAGATATAATCAAGTTCAAAGAAGTTATGATGAATGAATTTGAGATGACAGATCTGAGAAATAGGTATATTTTCTAGGAATGGAGATTCTGTACTCAAAGAAGGGTATCATTTTACATCACCTGAAGTATGAATTTGAACTTCTGAAGAGATTTAAGCTGTAGAATTGTAAAGTTATTGTGACACCATCAGAAACCAATCATAAATTGGATTATGATTCTGATGGTGATTATGTGGATGCTATGACCTTTAAACAGTTGGTTGGTTCTCTCAGGTACTTGTGTAATACTAGACCTGACATTTTCTATGCAGTTTGAATGGTTAACAGATTCATGAGTAAATCAAAGTGGTCTCATTACCAAGCTGCTGTCAGGATTCTGAGGTATATCAAGGAAACTCTGAAATATGGAGTGCTATTTCCTTCTGGAAGAAAGACAGAACCAAAATTAGTGAGTTATTCTGATTCTGACTGGTGTGGAGATAGAGTTGACAGAAGAAGTACTTCTGGTTACTTGTTCAAGTTTCTGGGAGGTCCTATTTCTTGGAGTTCCAAGAAACAGCCTGTTGTATCTCTGTCAACGTGTGAAGCTGAATACATTGCAGGTGTCGTAGCTGCATGTCAAGCTGTTTGGCTTCTGAATCTTCTGGAGGATTTGAAGATTGAGATAGAGAAACATCTGAAGCTGTTGATTGATAACAAGTCTGTAATCAATCTTGCCAAGAATCCAATGTTGCATGGAAGAAACAA
Organism: Vicia faba; assembly: GCA_948472305.1. NCBI lineage: Eukaryota > Viridiplantae > Streptophyta > Magnoliopsida > Fabales > Fabaceae > Vicia > Vicia faba. The sequence continues at coordinate 926,179,131 of OX451741.1, read as the reverse complement.
GCATATTGAGACGAAGTATCATTTTCTGAGAAGTCAAGTGCAGAAAAGAGTGTTAGAAGTTCTGCACTGTAGCACCCAAAAACAGCTGGCAGATGTTCTGACGAAGGCAATCAAAACAGACCAATTTCTTCATTTGAGAAATGAAATTGGTGTTGTTAATTTCTGATAGATACTAAATTAAGGGATGATATTAAAGTGGTAATTTAATATTTGCTATATTTGAAATATTCTCTCTTAGGGTCTATGTGGCATTCTTATCTTTACTATTTTTGTGTATAAATAGGTGTACCAGGTTTCATTAATTAATAAAAATCTATTTTCAATCATTTGTAGCAGCTTTTTATCATTCATCATTTTCTCTCTTCTTCCTCAATTTCATCATCTTGCACCAACATATTTTAAGAAAAAAAATCAATTTATTGCATTGTTTTTTAACATCAAATAATTTTGTTGCAGTGTTTTTTAACATCAAATATTTATATTTTATTAATATACAAATATTTATTATTATTGTACTAAAAATAGATATTAATACATAAATTAAAATCTATAAAAATATTTTTTTATTAATATATAACTATATTAAAGGTTTTAAATAATATGTCCAGGGTTTTTTTATTCAATGACAATAACTATTGATATTATAATTATAAGAAACAACAAATATCATTTATACAATCATTTTATGTTTAAAAATTCATAAAATAGTTTAATCTTTTTTTTATAAGCAAGATTTAATAATAGAAAAAGTTAAGAGTTTTCCGATTGATGAAACAGAAAAAAAAATCTGATAAAAAAAATTACAAATCAATTATAAATTACAAAAAAAATAATAAATTTTTTTTTGTTAAACTCCTAAAAACTACAATTGAAATCTATAATTTCTCCAAAAAAAATATCACTTCCAAACTAATATTTTTATATATCATACCATATTATCAAAATTTCAAGTTTCATTTCGGAAACAAATCTCATTCCTTAACAACCAAAAAATCTAAGTAGTTATCAACCATATAACATCCAATTTATTCTTTTTCACCTTTTTATCCCACAAAATAAGTGTCCAATCATAAAATTTGAGCAACACTCTTCAACCACAACATCCTATTTTCCAACTCAAAAAACTATTTTCCTTCAAACATTCTTAATCACGCTACACAAAAAGAATAAATGATCTCTACTTTCTGGATCAATTCCACACAAACTACACCTTTAAACATTAATATAAAATACAATATCTTTATACATAAAAAAAAAAAAAATCCTTTATTAGGAATCTATAATCGTGTTATCATTACTCTTAAGATGTAAAAAATATTTTTCCATTAAATTATTTTATTAGATTTTATCATATGAATTTATTTTATCTATGGCGTGTGTTATTATATAATTAAAATATAATTATTTATTTTCATTATATAAAACAATTAACATCTTAATTAAAACTTTTAATATAATCATATACTAATTAGAAAGAACATTTACTTATATATATCGTTGTACTGAAAGAGTAAAATTTATATAATCATAAAATTAATATAACTAAAATAATCAAAATCCTTAATATTTCACTATATATTCTTATTATATAATTATATTTATAATTTTGATTAATATATAGTTAGATTAATTTCTTAATTTTCTTTTTAGAATACAGTGATAATATATATGTTAGTAGCAAATATTTCTCATATTAATATATAAGTATATTGAGGTTTTAGTTAATGAATTAATTTCTTTTTTATTACAAACGCAATAAATACTTGTATTTAATTAAAAAATAAAAAATACTATCGATAAAAATATTTTATGTTAAAAAATATATAAAAATAACTTTGTTGAAATACGAGAGACTAAGACATTTGGATAAACCGTGTATCTGAATAGCGCAACGGAAGATGTACTATATAGGAGAAAATATAAATCTTAGTATTAATTACATAGATATTTTATCATATTCTAGAATACACTAAGGAATATTCTAAGGAATATTTTAGAAAATATTCTCTTTATATACATATACATATATAATTATCAACACTACACCAAAAGCTTGAGCATATAAGTCAAATGCATTAAGCTTGTTACATATATAATTGATTATGGGGCTTCAAAGGAATTTTGTAAACACATATGCCAATTGATCATTTGAGTTGACAAAGCTTGTGACAATGTCGCCTGACTCGATCTTCTCTCTAACAAAGTGACAGTCTATCTCAATTTGTTTGGTCATCTCATAGAAGACCAGATTTGAAGCAATGTGCAATGCAGCTTGATTATCACAAATAAGTGTCATTGGTCTTGCTTCTTCAATTAGAAGTTTCTTGAGCAACTGTTTTAACCAAATAAGTTCACATGTGTTGTACCCCAAAATTTGCCCTCTCATTTCTCAAGAAATCTCTCATAAGATCTTCATTGGTTCAAGACTACACAAGGTTTGATCAGCTTAAGACACCTTCTTAAGCATTAATGACTCAAATTAGGGTTTGAGTTTGCACAAGGACAAATGGAATTTTAATGTCCCATATGAATTTCATGGATCATTTTGGACCCTCAAGATTGCTCATGTCAAGTTTCAAGTCTTGAATCATATTTTTGCTCAGTCAATTGATCAGTTGACCTAAAATCAGTTGTATTGAGGAAAAAGTCAACTGTGGTCAATTTACAGTAAAACTTCATAATTTTTTATCCATATCAACATCATAAACTCATATATGTCATTTGATCAAGTTTGGATCATAATTCCTCAAGAAATTTGATCAGATCATCAAAAGGGAAAAATTGTCAAAATTAGGGTTTTGACTGAGAAGGTGCAATCTTTGATTTTTGACCTAGCAAATGATTTATTGGTTTAGGTTATGATCTCAAGGATTCAAATACATAATTTTGACCTAATGACATGACTCAAAACATTTCTCAAGTTCAATTTCTTGATAGTTGAATTTCAGTCAACTGATGAAAAGTCAATTATACACTGAAAAGTCAAACTTTGACTTTTTTGGTCAAAATCAAGTTTCAAAGATTCAAATTCACCAAGACATGTCAAAATATGAAACTTGTTCATCAAGAAATCAAAAAGTCAAGATTCATCTTTGAAAAGTCAAAATTCTAAAATTTAGAATTTTTTCTAAGTGTTGGAAATTCACATTTTTTTTCATAACTTTGCCAAATTTACACCATGATGCAAGATGATTCAAAGGAAACTTCCAACATGAAAGTTGTAGATCTAAATGAGATCTAAAACATTTTAGGGCAGAACTTTTCCTATAAATTCTTAAATTTCAAGTTATGATTTTGTGAAGACATGCTCATGAAACTTAAAAGACTTAGTGAAATTTTGCCCTAGTTAGACAGGATTTTGACCTAACTTCATGGAAATTTTTCACCCAGTTCCAAACTGAATTTTCAAAAATGTCTAACATTAAGGTTGTATAGGATGTTACAAGCTTTCCAAAATGTCCAAGAACTCATTAAGATCATATTTGAGCTAAGAGAATCGAAGCCATGAAGTTAGGGTTTCATTCTTATATTACAAGTCAATTTTGTGATGAACACTTGGTCCAATCTTCAAGCATGCTGTACAAATCCCACTTTGCAGGCTTCTAACTTGATTTTTACTCCATAATTAAATGTCTACACAGCTGTTAGAAGCTTTAATCTAAGAATTCAATGTATTGCCCATGCTTAATACCATTTTAGGAAGAAAGACAACATTGCCATTTTGGAAAAGTGGCTTTATGCACAAAGTCCACTCTTCTCGAGCCTCTAACTTGTTGTTCTGAACACACATAACATGTATACTCAGAAGCAACATGTTTAAAGCTTCTAATCCACCCTATAAGCCAGGTACTTGTGCATTGGAACCACATTTTTTCAAGCTTTCTTCAAAAACAAGCAAAAAGCCACAAACATGTGATTCTTGATTTCTGACTTCTCCAAGCATCCAAACTTGTTGCTTATAAATAAAGACACTATTTGTGAGCTAATACACGAGCTTAAGCACCCCGAAACTCTCCCAAACTCCCTCAAATCAGAACTTGCATCAAAACTCCATTTATGTGCATATTCTGACTTTGAAACTTAAACTCACATTTCCCTCGTGCGTTTTCATTCCAAATCAGTCACAAACTTCTATATATCAAATATAGTCCATCTCCATCCCTGTTTCATAACTATAACTCCGTCTTCATCATCTTCCAAACTCAAAAATAGAGCTCTGCAACTGGACTTCTCCAGGCCATTCCAACCATTCATTGCTCAAGCTAATCATTGCATTAGCTTCATGGGAACTTGAGGAAGCTAACCTGATCATTGCAACACCTTGAATCAAGCTCATTTGCATTTCACAATTTCCAGTTTTGAGGTATCTTTTCTGAACTTCTATCTTTTCATTTAGGCATTGTTAAACTTGCATTTATGAAGATAAAATGTAGATATCATTATCCTGAAACTGTACATGTCCATATATTTCATTTATATTAATTGAGCTTAGAGAATTTTAGGTTTAAATCTCTGAAAAAAGTTAGGTTAGAATTTGATACTTTTAGAAATTCTCATTCATCTTTGATTTATAGCTTATGATATTTATATGGTTGGATTCGTATGGAAAAATGGAGAAACTTCCATGTTTACATCTTTCATTTTTGTTGAGAAATGAGTAAGTTACAGGAACCATGGCTGGAGGTTGAAGATGAAGTCATTTTCAGGACTGGATTTATGTTATGTATTTATTGTTTTGCTTATGTTAATGGATGTATAGCCACCCCAGTGGTAAGGCAGCACACGTTTCATGTCAAGGGCGTGGGTTCAAGCCCCAATGCTGCCAATTTTCATATTTTCCCACATTTTCCTTTCTTTTTTGCCACAACCAGTGTCTAGGCCTTAAGTAAGTGGGCTTTGTCATTTTTTCTTTTCCTGACCCCCCCTGCTTGCTTTCACACACCTGGCCCAAACATTTTTTTATCATTTTAATTTAATTTATTTTCTTTTTCTTATTTTATTTTATTTTATTTTTATTTATCATTTTTATTATTATTAATAATATTATTATTATTTTTATTAATAAAAAATTCAAAAATATTTTATTTGTTTATTTACATATTTAAAATACTTTTTTATTTTATTTCTTTTAAAGATAAAAGGACCAAAAAAACATTTGCCTAACAAATTTAATTTTCTTTCTTAAATTTAAATAGTAATTAGACTCAAGTTTATTTTATTTTCTTTTAAATTAAAATTAATTTAGAATTTAGGTTTCTTTTAATTAATTAATTACCATATTATTTTCATTAAGATTAACCCCTTTCATAAAAAACCTTTCTTAAAAACCCTAAAAAACTGCTTTCTAATTTATTTTATTTTCTTAATTAGTTTAGGTTTAATTTTCTTAATTTAATTAATCATTTTCTTTTAGATAATTAGGTTAAAACCCTTTCCTAAAAAATCCAAACAAAAACCATTTCCTTTTCATTTACATCTTTGCACATTATATTTTCATTTTTGTACACTATTCAATATGGTTGTAATAGATAATTAGGTTTAATTTCTTGCAATCCCCATTTGTAAATTTGTATACCCCATCCCCCTAATGATGTAATAGCATAGTAATTTTACTTTCCGTAATTTATCGCTTTCATATAAATGCTAGTAATTAGGATTTGTATGGAAAAATAAAATCAATACGTAGATAACCCTAATTCAAGACAAACAATGCATGTAAATCAAACACACTATTCACACATGCACCCTTAAGGTTAACTCCACTTGTTGTCTAAAAAATGGTCATGTTACGCATGTGAGATGTCTTAGCAAAAACAAATCAAAATACAAGATCATAGTCCCTCGATGACGCTACGAATGTTGCCTTACAAATGATCTTAGTCCCTCAAGAGAAATGCTAAGATATCTCACAATATTTCTATCATGACTATACGATGACCCACACCCGTCCCTTTATATCCAAAGATAAGGCTTCTTACCAATGAATGGTGAGATAGCAATATCAAAAGGAAGGAAGAAATGAACAAAGACTTTTGAGTAGGTAGATTGTTCCTAGTTGCTTGCTCATTTTCAAAATAAACATCCTTGCTTACTTTCAAAACAAACACTTTCAAAACACTTTCTAAGCATGAAATATTTTCAAAAGTCCAACACTTTGTATATGTTCTTACGAACAAGAACTATTACAAAGTTTTCATAAACGAAGGCGCCTTTTCAAAAATACTTTCAAAAACCACCACAAAGAACATTTTCAAACAAAGCAAGTGATCTAGCAAGCAACTAAGAGCCCATAGATAACTATGGATGAAAAGGGTGCTAACACCTTCCCTTTTCATAATCTACCCCCCGAACTCAAGAAATAATATCAAAGGTCTTTCCTGTTCTTTTCCACCTTTCCTTTTCAATAAAAGAAAAGTCGGTGGCGACTCTTGCTAACCGCAACATTTGCAATCAAACGCAAAACATCCTAAGTTAGTTCTCCCACCGTATTACAGAATTGACGACTCTGCCGGGGAATAATTAAAAGTGGGGTTACCTTGGGGCTAGATCACCCTTATTTGCTTTCATTGTTTGACTTGCTTGCTTTACATTTTGGTTCCTCGTTTGGGCTTGTTTTGATCCTCTACCCGGATCTGGGATACCTTATAGGTAAGTAGCAATATGTTATGGAAACTGTGCGGGGTATACCGACATGGTATAAGAAATAGATACGTTAGTGTGACACATTTGTGGGCACCAGTAGCCCTTGAGTAGTCAAGGAGAATACAGGGCTGTTGTGTGGTGTTATGAAGCACTAATTAAATTTAGAACCTTTACTTGACCAACTTGTCCATTAGCAAGTAGTGAGATAGCCGGATTTGGTGCAGTCTGAAGTTGGTTGATACTCGATACTACGCTTATTGAGATCGGACTTCTCGGGATATTTCGGTCACCATGAAAGAGGCTTATGCTAAAACAATGCCCGACAAGAAAGACCAGTGATATTGAGATACCTTAGAACCCGGTTACTATTACTAGGACATGTTTAGCCAACTAAACTTCAAGAGGGTACTTACCTATAAGACTCCATGCAAGCCCAAACCTAAGGACTTGTTTGCCTTATGTGTATATGCTTACTTGTACATAAACATCATAACATCATAAGCATTCTCACTAACCATTTCAAGGATTACTGGGATTCATCTTTGTTCTGTTTTGTAGGACATGGCTTCCATCCGCAGGAATACTATCCAAGTCAATCTCGTAAGAATTCCTTCACAAATCAAGGAGTTAGCATCAAGGGTCCCTGAGAATTCTTCATTCACCTAAAGACATGGTAGCCTCCTAAACTTGGTTACCTCGAGTACTGATGAAGATATGATGAAGGTGCTTTTCCAGTTCTTCGATCCTCTACACCATTGCTTTACTTTTCCCGATTATCAGCTTGTACCTACTATGGAAGAATTCTCTCAACTCTTGAGGATTCCTATTCTCAATCAAATACCTTTCAACGGTACGGAAAGAGATCCAAGACCTGAAGAGATTGCTCGAGCGCTACACTTGCAACAATCTGATATCACGACTAATTGGGAAACAAGGAGTGGTGTCAAAGGGTTCCTAGCCAAGTTCTTGTTTGAAAAATCTCAAGATTGTTGGAACTCTTTGGATTTATGAGATTTTGAAGAAATCTTGGCCCTTCTCATCTATGGGATGGTTTTGTTTCAAAGCCTGACCAACTCATAGATGGAAATGCTGTCAAAATCTTCATATCTTGCAATCTGGTGCCTACTTTGTTGGGAGATATCCTACATTCTCTCCACTCTTGCACTATGAGGAAGAGATGGGCCCTCATGTGTTGCACTCCTCTCTTGGATAGATGGTTTGCCTCACATCTCCCCCGGTCTGTGTTGAAGAATGAGTAAGGTTTGAGATAGTCCCATAGGCTGATGATGCTCAGACATTCGAATATTCATTGGTGTTCTCGATCGTTAGAGAACATTACTATTATTGACCGTTGTGGGGAATTCCATAATGTCCATTTGCTTGGAATTAGGGGAGGTATCACTTACAACCGTTGCTTGGCCTTGCGACGGTTTGGTTATGCCCGAAGAGATGGTCCGCATGATATGCTCATCCAAGGAGTGGTATTCGACTATGAGAGCGACGATCAAAGCTACCATCAGAGGTTTGTACGATCTTGGAGGATGGTAAACAAAGTGGATAGTAGGATATTGGGACACAAGAATTCCATTCCCCTTGAGCCTTACCTTAGGTGGGTATGAGCTCGTGCTCATAAACTTGTGATGCCTTATCCCTCCATCCTACCAGTTATCATGGAACATGCGGTTGAAGGAGATGTCCCACACACTGTCCTCCATCCTGACATGCCTACTTCTCTTGAAGAATTGCAAAATGGTTGGATTCAGCTAGAGGAATAACGAGATACCTTCGAAGCTCAATTCTACGCTAGTGAGAAAAGGGTCTTGAAGCTTACAAAGCAACTGCATGAAGACCAAAGCGTGAACGCCTACCTTGCGTCGAAGAGGATGCGTTCGGTCTTTTTACCTTAGAGATTTATTTTGTAAGCCCAATAGGCATGGTGTAGTCATTTTGAACTAATTAATGAAATTTGACGTTTGTCCATTCTTTGTCTATACAAATTTAAATTTCATAAATCCTTGAAATCATTTGCATAACAGGTTTTCCATGACAGGTTTCCTTATCTTTCTGCTGTTTATTTCAGCAAGATGGATCTCGAGAAAACTATGAAGGATCTACAAGCACAAAACTATCAGTTTCAAGAGACTCTAGTGGCCATAGCCAAGGGGAAACAAGATTTGATGGCGTTGCTGGCAGCCAAAAAGAAACCCAAAAGGAAAGCTCTAGTCAACATGGGTAGAAGGTTCAAAGAGTCAGTCTGTCAGATCTCGGTAGTGGAAGACTCATCTGAGGAAGACGAGAATAAGATTGGAGAATCTAGGAGTACCCAGGATGGGTGTATTAATGATCAAGCGTCTGATGATGATCATTATTTTGACAAGCAGTATCCTACTGCCGATGTCAAGTACAAGCAGCTAGAAGACAGATTGAAGGCCGTTGAAATTCAAGCCGTCCTTGGTTTGGATTTTGATGATCTGGGTTTGATATTTGGGGTTGTAATTCCCCATAAATTCAAGATACCAGTCTTTGCAAAATACGATGGGGTTTCCTGTCCAAAACTTCACCTGAAATCTTATGTGCGCAAGATATAGCCGCACACCGCTGATAAGAAACTCTGGGTTCACTTTTTTCATGAAAGCTTGGTCGGGACACAACTAGAGTGGTTTTACCAGTTGGATGGTTCTCGTATCAATACATGGGAAGACTTAGCCACCGCTTTCTACCACCAATACCAGTATAATGCCGACTTGGTGCCAACAAGAGTTCAGTTGCAAGACATGACAATGGGGAAGAATGAAGGGTTTAAAGAGTACGCCCAAAAGTGGAGAGACATTGCCAGTAGGGTTCAACCACCTTTTACTGATAGGGAGAACATTGATATGTTTATGGGAACTTTATCTGGTCCATTCTTTAACTTGTTGGTTGGCTGTTCTTCTTCCAATTTGTGAAACAGTTGAAAGCAGTATCAAAAGCGGGAAGATTCCCATGGCATATTCCTCCACCTCCAATCCTATAAAGAAAACTTTTACCGTAAAGAAAGAAATGAATGCTGTGTATGGGGAAAGGGCCCGTACCAAGAAGGATGACCGCCAGTCCGTTAATGTTGTCTAAATTTCCAATCCAACTCCTGCTCAAAGACCATCTTCCAATCATCAACAGTTTGAGACTTCGATAAGACAATTCACGAGGATAAGCATGTCACTATCTCAAGCCTTACAACACCTACTAAAGGATAATTTGGTGACATTGCGCGATCCTCCGGCCAATCTAGATACCTCTTCACGAAAGTATAATTTGAATGCCAAATGTGCATATCACTCAAGGAGTCCCAGGCATGAGACTGACCAATGTTGGGCATTGAAGAATAAAATTCAATACTTGATAGATAACAATACCATTGAATTTGATCCTCCTCCAACTCTGAATGTAATCACTGCGCCTATTCCAAATCATGGTAAGGGTGTCAATGCTGTTGAAGATACAATTTTTGCTTCCTCCGTCGAAGACTTTACTACTCCATTAACCATAATAAAAAAGAACTTGTTGAAAGCAGGGATTTCCCTGGCTGTGTGAAGGAGTGTGTTTGCTATGCCAAACAACTCAATGGATGCGAAGGGCTGAAGGAAGGCATTCAACGCCTAATGAATAGCCATGGAATCCTATTTGAGAAGACTCCGCCTGCCAAAGGTTTGACCAATAAGTGTGAAGATCTCTCCATCATAACCATCTCAAACAATCCTTTTAGGATCTCTTGCAAGGGTCCTATCAGGATTTCAAATGAACCAATTGTTGCTCCTCTAATAATTACCGCTCTCGGACCAATTCCCTACTCTTCCAACAAAGTTGTGCCATGGAACTATGGTGCTGAGGTGTTTTACCATGGGATAAAACAAGACGCTTTGATTGAAGAAAACAAAGCTGATGACATTGGTAACATAACTGGCTCAAGTAAGGTAACCATAACCGGGAGAATCTTTTCACCCAACATCTCACCACCAGTTGTTACAAAGGCACATGTCCGCATCACTGCTGCTAAACCAAGTACTGATACAAGGGGAAAGGAAAAAGTGGTTGAGCCTGCTGAGATAGAAATACCCACAAAGGACATTGCTGATGGAGAACCTTCCGCTTGTGAAATGGATGAGATCTTAAAAATTATAAAAAGGAGTGATTTTAATATCACGGAGCAGTTGGGGTAAACCCCTTCCAAGATTTCTATCTTGTCTTTGGTACTCTGTTCTGATGCTCATGCTCGAGCGTTAATCAAATTCTTGAAGAAGGCTCATGTCCCTCATGAGGCCACGACTGACAAGTTTGAAAATTGTGTGGCAAGCTTGACGACCGATAATGGTTTGGGGTTCTCGGATGCTGATCTGACACCACTTGGGTAGAACCATAATAAAGCTTTGCATGTTTCTGTTGAATACAAGGGGACCACCCTAGCACATGTTCTAGTCGACACAGACTCTTCTTTTAACGTGCTACCCAAGGGGGATTTAGACCGCTTAGACTGTGAAGGTTTAGTTTTGAAACCAAGTGATATCATTGTGAGAGCTTTCGATGGGTCCAAAAGGACAGTTCATGGAGAGGTGGACCTCCCGATCAAGATGGGCTCACAAATTTTCAACTCTACCTTCTACATTATGGATATCCGTCCTGCCTACTCCTATTTGTTGGGTCGCCCTTGGATACATGGAGTTGGGGCATGTTGTACCCCAAAATTTTCCCTCTCATTTATCAAGACTTTTCTCACAAGACTTCTTGGACTCAAGACAAGATTAGGGTTTGGTTAGCTCAAGACATCTCATCTTACACTGATAACCCAAAATTAGGGTTTGAGTTTGCACAAGGATTTTTGGACCACCAATGCTTCATGTGACTTTATACATCATTTTGGACCCCTAAGATTGCTCATGTTAAGTTTCAAGCCTTGAACCACATTTTTGATCAATCAATTGGACAGTTGACCTAAAAATCAGCTGTATTGGGGAAAAAGTCAACCATGGCCAATTTACAGTCAAACTTCATAATTTTTGAACCACATCAACAATTTAGACTCATATGTATCATTTGATCAAGTTTGGATCACAACTCCTCAAGAAATTTGATCAAATCATCAAAAGGGCAAAATGGTCAAAATTAAGGTTTTGACTGAGAAAGGGAAATTTCTGATTTTTAACCTAGTCAATGACCAATTGAGTTCAAGAATGATTTCAAGGATTAAATGGCATCATCTTGACCTAATTACATGTTTCAAAAGATCTCAAGTTCATTGGATTGACAGATGAAATTTGCAGTCAATTGATCAAAAGTCAACTGTATACTGAAAAGCCAAACTTTGACTTTTTGGTCAGAATCAAGTACCAAGAGTCATAATTCATCAAGATATATCAAAATATGAAACTTATTCACCAATAAAACCAAATTTGAAAATTAGGGTTTGAATTTGAAAATTTTCATAACTTAGAATTTTTCTAAGTATAAAAATTTTCTTATTTTTTCTCAACTTTTCACCACTTTTTCACCATGATGCATTTTGATTCAAGAAAAGTTACAAACATGAAAGTTGTAGTCCTCTGTGAAATCTACAACTTTTATTCACAAACTTTTCCTTAAAGATGCTTGTATATCAAGTTATAAATTTGTGAATACATGCTCATGAACTAAATAACTTAGTGAAAATTTGCCCTAATTTAGGTAGGTTTTGGACCCAACTTCATGGCAACTTTTCACCTAGTTCCAAGATGTATCTCAAAATTCATTTCAAAGATGGATTATAGAGCAAATTTCAATCTTTCCAAAATGTCCAAGAACTCTCCAAGATAATTTTTTAGTAGGGAGAATCGAAGAGAGGAAGTTGGCATTTTCTCACTTTTTGTTCAAGCCATTTCCATGAAGAAACAAGTTACAAACCAAACCTATGCTGGCTATTTCTTGCTTTAAAGGTCATAAAATTGCTACACACTCCTTAATTAAATGCATAATCAGTTGACAAAGCCTTTATCCTTGCTTTTGAAACTTTACACAAGTTGTAATTCCATTTTGGGCAAAAAGGCTTCATTGCCATTTTCATAAAGATGCACTTTTGCAATTTTGTCAACTTGGAGCATTGGACCGGTCCCCTTGATACAATCAAACTACACAGGTCTCAAGCAATTGGTACAAACTTATATTAACCCTAAAGCAAGCTGGTACAAGCATGTGGCTTTGGTCTTGTCAACTTTGCTTCAAGTACAAGAAAAGTTGCAAAAGGGCTAAGGCTTGCACAACTAGTAGAAAGCTGACTTTGGATCACTTCTATACTAATATGCAAACATTGTACAAGACATTACACGCTTGGCTTGAACCTATAACTCTCTCAAACTTAAAAACACCAAAAATCTTCCTAAGAATATCGTTTCTGCAAAAGCTCAGCCAACTCTCATTTGGCTCGTGCATTTTGTGTTTAACTGATTCAAACATCTTATACACTTGATACCTAGTCAATCCAAGCCATCACCCTGGTTCTGTAACCTCTGTTTCACCATCTGCCATTTTCAACTTGGAAGCTTGTAGTTGGACTTGGTCAAGGAGTTCCAGCCATCCTCATAGCAAGATAAGGGTTGGAATAGATTCTGGGAAGCTCAAGGAAGCTCAAGCAATCATCAGGCCTCCATTAAAGTCCCTACATTGCCATATACGATTCCAGCTGAAGGAGGTATTTTCTTAAACTCTATCTCTTTATACAGGCAACCTCAAGCCACGATTTGTGAAGAAAAAATGTAGTTCTCATCATAACGAAGCTGTACATATCATTACTTTGCATTTATATTACTTGTGCTAAGAGAATTTGAAGCTTGAAATTTCTGAAATTTTTAGGTCACGATTTAGGGATTCCAAAATTCTCTTTGATCTTTGATAGTTAGGTTACATAATTTATATGGTTGGAATCGTGAGCTGAAATGCCACATTTTTCATGTTATGAGTTTTCATTTTTATGCAAGCATAAGGAAGATACAGGTTGAACTTAGAATGGCGCGAAGAAGGTGAACGAAGGACAAAGATGAAGTCTTTGGGCTTTTTGCTGCGTGGCCTTTTTGTTTTTGCTAAACACCCCCGACTTGCTACTGCACCCCCTGGCTAACTATTTTATATTTTTATGTTTTTTTTTTCATATTTTCATATTTAATAAATTTATTTATTTTTCTTAATGATAAAAAATCCTAAAAAATGATTTATTTTTTTTCACACTTTTATTTTATTTTTTTATTATTTTCTCACATAAAAAATTAATTTATTTTGATAGAATAGAACTTATTTTCTTAATATATTTGTAAATAATCAAATATACTTAATATTTTTATTTTATATGTTTATACTTATAAATACCAATTTTTGCACATATTTAATTTTCAATATTTATGTACAATATTATTTATTATTTTTTATACAAAAATACACAAATTAATAAATATAGAAACATTATTTTCTTTTAAATAAAAATTAGGGTTTAATCCCTTTCAAAAAGAATTAATTATTTTTTTCTTATTTTTAGGTTTAAATTAAATATTCTTTTACACAAAAACAAGACATAAAAAAATCTTTCCTTTACATACATATTGCATTGCATTTTAAATATTTGTATTATATTTATTTAATTTGCGCATATTCGATTTGGTTGTAATAATATATTTAGCTTTATATTTGTGCAAATCCCCACTCAAACTTGTATTCCCCCCTCCCATAAAAATTGTTGTAATAGCTTAGTATATTTACATTACGCAATATGCCATGATTAGTAATTAGGGTTTGTATGACAAGAACGAAACAAAACAAATAGAAAACCCTAAATACAAGACAAAATCAAAAGTATGAAAATGATATACTTTGCACACAAGCACCCTTAGGGTTTCTCCCACTTGGTTGCCTAAAATAAAATGGCCATGTTACGCATGCGAAGTATCTTGGCAAAACAAAACAAGTATAAGATCATAGTCCCTCGATGATGCTATTCAAAGGTTGCCTAAACAAAATGATCTTGGTCCCTCAAAAAATGCTAAGATACTTGGCAACATTGCTATCATGGTTATACGATGACCCACACCCGTCCCGTTAACATCCAAAGATAGGGTTTCTTACCAAATCAATGGTAAGTCAACAATGTCAAAGGAATAGAAAATGCACAAGAAAGACATTTGAGTAGGTAGATAGTTTCTAAGTTACTTGCTCCATTTCAAACAACAATCCTTGCTATTTTTCAAAACAAACACACACATTTCAAAACATCTCACAAAACATTGAAAATATTTTTCAAAAGACAAACATCTTTGTACACATTCTTACGAACGAGAATCATTACAAAGATTGCCTAAACGAATGGCCTCTTTTCAAAATACTTTCAAAACCACACCAAACACCATTTCAAACAAAACAAAGCAAGTGATCTAAGCAAGTAACTAAGAGCCCATGGAAAACCATGGATGAAAAGGGTGCTAGCACCTTCCCTTTTCATAATCTACCCCCCGAACTCAAGAAAACATCTCAAAGGTCTTTCCTTTGCTTTTTCACCTTTCCTTTTGGATAAAAGAAAAGTCGGTGAGAACTCTTGCTAACCGCGACATTTGCGATAAATCGCAAAACCTTTAAGTCAGTTCTCCCACCGTATCACAGAACTGGCGACTCTGTTGGGGAATATTGTAAAAGTGGGGTTACCTTAGGGTTTAGATCACATTTATTTGCTTACCTTGTTTGACTTGTTTGCTTTACATTTTGGTTCTATTGTTTGGGTTTGAATCCTCCACCCGGATTTGGGAAACATTATAGGTAAATAGCAATACGTTGTGGAAATTGTGCGGGGTATACCGACACGGTCTAAGCAATAGCTATGTTAGTGTGACATATTTGTGGGTACCGGTAGCCTTTGAGTCAATCAAAGAGAATACGGAGCCGCTGAGTGATGTCATGAAGCACTAATGAACTTCTAGAACCCTTTACTTGACCAACTTGGCCTTTTAGGATGTAGTGAGATGACCGGCTTTGGTGCAGTCCGAAGTTGGTAGATACTCGATACTACACTCATTGAGGGTTGGTTTCTTGGGATATTTCAGTCGCCAGTAAAGAGGCTTGAACTGAAACAATGAACAAGGAAACAATCCAGTGATATTGAGCTCCTTAGAACCCGATTACTATTACTAGGACAAGTTGAACCAACTAAACTTCAAGAGGGTACTTACCTATAAAACCCCATGCAAGCCTAAACTAGGAACTTGTTTGATTTTCTTGTACATATATACTTGTGCATAACATCATGGACATCATGAGCATCATATACATCCACTAACCATTTCAAGGATTTTGGAAATTCATCTTTGTTCTTGTTTTGTAGGATATGGATTCACTTCGCAGGAAAACTATCCAAGTCAACCTTGTAAGAATTCCTCTATAACTCAAGGAGCTAGCTTCAAGGATTCCTGAGAACTCTCCATTCACCGAGAGGCATGGTCGTCTACTCAAATTGGTCACCTTCAACACAGAGGAAGACATGATGAAGGTTCTCTTCCAGTTCTTTGACCCTTTGCATCACTGTTTCACATTTCCTGACTACCAACTTGTGCCTACTTTGGAATAATTATCTTAACTCTTGAGGATTCCCATTCTCAATCAACTACCTTTCAACGGTACGGAAAGAGATCCAAAGCCAGAAGAGATTGCTCAAGCCCTGCACTTGAACTCATCTGATGTCACAACCCATTGGGAAACTAGAAGTGGTGTCAAAGGCTTCTTGGCAAAGTTCTTGTTTGAGAAGGCCCAAAGTTGTTGGAACTCCTTGGACTTGCAAGCTTTTAAGGAGATTGTTGCTCTTCTTATCTATGGGATGGTCTTGTTTCCCAACCCTGATCAACTCATAGATGTGAGTGCTGTCAAAATCTTCATGTCACGCCACCCGGTGCCTACATTGCTTGGAGATATCTTACACTCTTTTCACACTCGTACAATGAGGAAAAGAGGTGTTCTTATGTGTTGCACTCCTCTCCTGGCAAGATGGTTTATTTCTCATCTTCTCCAATCAGTCTTAAAGAATGAGCAAGGTTTAAGGTGGTCACAAAGGTTGATGACACTTAAACATTCATATATTCATTAGTGTTCTCGATCCAAAGAGAATGTTATCATTATTGACTGTTGTGGGGAATTCCCTAATGTTCCCCTACTTGGCATTAGGGGAGGCATCACCTACAACCCGTGCTTGGCTCTAAGACAGTTTGGTTATTCCCGAAGGGATGGCCCACATGATATGCTGATTCAAGGCTTGGTTTTCGACTACAACAACGATGATCAAGGACTTCGCCAAAGATTCATCCGAGCTTGGAGGATGCTAAACAAGGTGGATAGCAAGACTTTGGGACACAAGAATTCCATCCATCTTGAGCCTTACCTCAAGTGGGTACGAACCCACGCTCAAAGTCTTATGATGCCTTATCCTTCCATTCTCCCAGTGATTATTGAGCCTGTTAAGGAGGGAGAAGTTCCATACACTATCCTACATCCTGACATGTCTACATCACTCGAAGACATACAAAGGGATTGGATACAACTCAAAGGAGAGCGTGATACTTTCGAAGCCCAATTCTACGCAAGCGAGAAGAAGGTTTTGGAACTCACTCGGCTACTTCATGAAGAGCAGACTCTCAATACCTACATTGCACCAAAGAGGATGCACAATGTCTTTTTATCTTAGAATTTTGTATTATTTTGCCCTAGGGGCATTGATGTACTCAAATTCTATCTTATTAATATAACGTGTATTTCTTTTTGTTTGAAACAAATTTGAATTTTTAAATCCTTGAAAGCATTGCATGAATACATATCATTTATCATAAACATAAATAGGTCTTTGCAACAAGTTTCCTCATCCCTCTACTGTTTATTTCAACAAGATGGATCTCGAACAGACGGTTAAAGACCTTCAAGCTCAAAATACACAATTTCAACAGTTACTCATGACCTTAGCCAAGGGGCAAGAGGAGCTAAAGACTCTGCTAGAAAAAGAGAAAGAGAAAAAGAAGAAGAAGCCAGCTAGTGTGGTAATCATGGGTAGAAGGTTTCAGGGACAAGCTAGAAGGACCTTAGATTTTCCAACAACATCTGATGAAGGGGAAAGAAAAGGAAAAGAAACGGAAGTACCATCAGATTCTGAATAAGAAGAGGAAGAGGAGGACTACTATAAACAATAATACCCTCCGGCTGATGACAAGTACAAACACCTTGAAGAGCGTTTAAGCGCTATGGAAATACAGAGAGTACCGGGTCTAGATTTTGAGGAGTTAGGGCTGGTGTCAGGAATTGTAATCCCGCCAAAGTTTAAAGTGCCATTATTTTCCAAGTATGATAGGGTGTCTTGTCCTAAAATGCACCTCCGATCATATGTCAGGAAGATTCAGCCGCACTCTGCCGACAAAGACTTGTGGGTCCATTTCTTCCAAGACAGTTTATCAGGAATGCAACTTGATTGGTTTTACCAATTAGAAAGGGCCGATGTCCACAATTGGGAAGACCTGGCAGCAACTTTCTATAACAATATCAGTACAACACCGATTTGGCGCCTACCTGTACTCAACTTCAAAGTATGGCTATGGTTTCAAATGAGGGCTTTAAAGATTATGCGCAAAAGTGGAGAGATCTAGCTGGAAGAGTGCAACCCCCTCTGTCTGAAAGGGAGTTGGTGTACATGTTCTTGGGAACTCTATCGGGCCCTTTCTTCAATCATCTGATTGGGAGCTCCTCTGCAGGGTTTACCGAATTGATTTTAACCGGCGAGAGGGTGGAAGCTGGTATAAGAAGTGGGAAGATTCAGAAGGATGCGTCTGCCTCTACAGCTGTGAAAAAAAACCTTCACTGGAAGGAAGGAAGTATCTGATGTTTATTCACACAGGAATCAAGGAAGAACTGAAAGCCGACCAACGGTGGGGGCCGTTATGATTCCAAAGCCTACATCAGACCAGTCAAGAAATGACCTGCTAAGAAATAACCAGCCAAGGGTGGAAAGGCCAGTCCGACAATTCACCAAGATTAACATGAATCCAGCCCAGGTTCTACCATATCTTATGAAATTGAATCTGGCAACTTTAAAAGAGGCCCCAAAGAATCCCAATACTGCGTATCCTCATTACCATCTAAATGCCAGATGCGCATACCATTCTGAAAGTCCAGGGCACGACACTAACAACTGTTGGGCTCTGAAGAACAAAATTCAAGACTTGATAGATGCAAAGGAAGTTGAGTTCGAAGCGCCTGAGAAACCAAATGTTATTTCTGCTCCAATGCCTAGGCATGGTCACAATGCCAATGCCGTTGAGGAAGATTTATTTGTTGCCATCGTGGATGAACTATTGACTTTGCTCCCGATCATTAAGTTGAATTTGTTGAAAGCTGGTATATTCCCAAGTTGTGACAAAGACTGCTATGTTTGCCTATCCTCATCATTTGATTGCCCTCTGTTAAAAAAGGGTATCCAATGACTAATGGATAACCAAGAAATTCTGTTTGAGAATGCTCCTATTTCACCCGTTCCAGTTAAAGAAGTTTCTATCATAACCATCTACGCCAATCCTTCCAGGGTCCCCAAAAGGCCCATTAGGATTACATCTGCTCCAAAGACTACTCCACTTAAGATTACAATGCCTGGGCCGGTCCCGTACAAATCAGATAAAACAGTACCATGGAATTATGGTGGAGAAATCTACTACCATGGTATCAAACAGGATGAACCGTCTGCTGAAGAAGAGAGCTCTGAAGAGGACAATTCTGAAATTAGCAATATTGCTGGAACTAGCAAGATTACCCGTAATGGTAGAATCTTCTCTCCAGAGATTGGCCCTCCAAAGGCAGTCTTTGGACCTGTGGCCGTTCCGAAGATTACCTTTGACCAGTGATTATACCTGCAAGCGTACCTACTGACAAAGACAATACAATCCCTATCCCTACCAATACTTCCACTGCTGAGAATAAAGGAAAAAACATTCAAGAAGAGCTTGTCCAGACGAAGGCTCAATCACTAGCTATCCCCGAAACATCCAAGAAGGAAATGGAAGAAATCCTGAGGATAATAAAGAAGAGTGATTATGATGTGGTTGAACAGTTGGGGCAAACCCCCTCCAAAATCTCTATGCTAGCATTGATGCTGTGCTCTGAGGCACATGCAAAAGCTATGGTAAAATTTCTGAAGACAGCTCATGTGCCGCAAGAGACGTCTGCTGACCAATTCCAAGAATGTGTGGCCAGTTTGACAGCTGATAATGGCCTGGGTTTCTCTGATGCTGACTTAACACCCAAAGGGAGAAAACACAACGAGGCATTACATGTCTTAGTGGAGTGTAGAGGAACAACCCTAGCCCATGTCTTGGTAGACACGGGATCATCTTTAAATGTCTTACCGAAGAAAGCCCTTAATAGATTAGATTGTGAAAGGCTGACTTTAAAACCTAGTAACATAGTGGTGAGAGCTTTTGATGGTTCGAAGAGGATGGTCCACGGGGAGGTGGACATCCCAATAAAGGTGGGAACTCAGATTTTCAACTCAAACTTCTATGTGATAGACATCCTTCCTTCTTATTCCTGTCTGTTAGGACGCCCCTGGATTCACAATGTTGGTGCTGTCACCTCCATATTACATCAGATGCTGAAGTACCCGGTCCAAGGAAAGATCATAACCGTTCACGGGGGGGAGGAGTACATGATTAGTCATCTGAATTCTTTCTGATATGTAGAGTTGGATGGCGAGTTCATTGAAACCCCTTTCCAACATTTTGAAGAAGTCTCTCAAGAAATAGCGGCGACCAGGGTGGTATCCTCGATTCCTAAGATCACAAGACCTCCACTTTGGATGTCATCTCTAAAGGACACAAAGGCAGTAGTGGAAGAGGGTGGATGCACCATCTGGGGGCAGCTTCCATACATTCCGTACAAATCAGATAAGTTTGGCTTGGGGTTTACTTCAACTACTCAGAAGGTTGTGCGCCGCGCCCGTGCCGGAGGGCCACCTGTGAAGATTAGCAACCAAGGGGTCAATGCAGTGGAAGACAGTGAAGAAGATGGCAGCTTGGAAGATTGGATATTTCCTACTATCAACGGAGGACTTCGCAACTGGGAAGCCAAAGACTTTGTCCCAATAACTTTCATCTCTCAGTAATTTATCTTTTACATTTCTGTTAGACTTGTAATATTCACGAACAATTCGCACTTTAAAAACCTTGTGTCTTACCCGAGGAACAATGGTCCATTTGTAAGGGTTTTTATTTCATCTTCATATGACATTTAATGAATCATGGACGCTTTTTCATATATAAACCTTGTGTGCTCATCGTCTTTCTTTTACATTTTATTGTTTTAAGATGGCTATACCCTTACACACACCCACACTCATAAATGCAGGTACCCCTCCATTCTGGATCCCATGGGTAACGATACTGCTATAGCCTTCAGTGACTCTGAAGATCTGATCTACCAAGCTGAATACGAAGGTGAGGAAGATTGTGAAGTGCCGGGGGAATTGGCCAGACTACTACAATAAGAGGAAAGAACTATTCAGCCTCATGAGGAGCTGTTGGATACAATCAATTTGGGTACCAAGGAAGATAAAAAGGAAATCAAAGTGGGTGCCAATCTAGAGCCGAGTGTCAAGGAGCGCCTAATTCAACTATTGCATGATTATGTTGAGATCTTTGCCTGGTCATACGAAGACATGCTGGGACTCGATACAGACATTATGGTACACCATCTACCCATAAGAGAAGACTGTCCATCAGTGAAGCAAAAAGTCTGCCGCATGAGTCCTGACATGTTAGAGAAGATCAAAGCGGAAGTCATGAAACAGTTCAATGCTGGATTTCTGGTTGTTACTTCCTATCCTCAATGGGTTGCCAACATTGTTCCCGTGCCTAAAAAGGACGGCAAAATAAGAATGTGCGTGGACTATAGAGATTTAAACAGGGACAACCCTAAAGATGATTTTCCACTTCCACACATCGACATCCTGGTTGACAATACAGCCCAACACAAAGTATTTTCTTTCATGGAAGGATTCTCAGGCTATAACCAGATCAAAATGGCACCTGAGGACATGGAGAAAACTACATTTGTCACACAGTGGGGTACGTTCTGCTATAAAGTGATGCCATTCGGACTGAAGAACGTCGGGGCAACCTATCAACGCGCCATGGTAGCTTTGTTTCATGATATGATACATCATGAGATAGAGGTCTACGTAGAAGAACACCTTGATCACTTGCAAAAGCTGTTTGTCAGATTGAAGGAGTACAAACTAAGGTTGAACTCGAACAAGTGCACATTCGGAGTCCGGTCCGGTAAACTCTTAGGTTTTATTGTCAGCAACAAAGGCATCGAGGTTGATCCTGCCAAGGTCAAAGCGATATAAGAAATGCCTGCTCCTCGTACTGAGAAGGAAGTCAGAGGGTTTTTGGGACGCCTGAACTATATTGCCAGATTCATTTCTCACCTAACATCTAATTGTGAACCAATCTTCAAGCTGTTGAAGAAAGATCAAGTAGTCAGATGGAATGATGAATGTCAGATTGCTTTTGACAAAATCAAAGAGTATTTACAAGAGCCTCCTGTCTTGATGCCACCAGTCAAGGGAAGACCACTGATCATGTATCTGACCGTTTTAGAGAACTCAATGGGGTGTGTATTGGGGCAGCATGACGAGTCTGGCCGAAAAGAGCACGCTATTTACTGCCTGAGCAAGAAGTTTACCGACTGTGAAACTAGATATTCACTGCTCGAGAAAACTTGCTGCGCTCTGGTATGGGCTGCTCGCCGGCTAAGATAGTATATGTTGACTCATACCACTTTGCTGATATCTAAGATGGATCCGATAAAGTACATCTTTGAGAAGCCTGCTTTGTCTGGGAGGATAGCTAGATGGCAGATGATCCTAGCAGAATATGACATACAGTACATAACCCAAAAAGCTATAAAGGGCAGTGTGCTAGCTGACCATCTTGCTCATCAAGCTATAGAGGATTATCAGTCCCTGAAATTTTAATTCCCGGATGAAGACATCATGACATTAGACAACTGTGAAGAAATCATACCATATGACGGACCTGGACAAGGATCCCGATGGACCCTGTTCTTTGATGGGGAATCCAATGCACTTGGTAATGGTATCGGCGTTGTGCTCATATCTCCGGAAGGATGCCATACTCCCTTTACTGCCAGACTTTGCTTTAACTGTACGAACAACATGGCGAAATACGAAGCATACATCTTTGGTCTCAAGGCTGCCATAGACTTGGGAATCAAATATTTAATCGTATTTGGAGATTCGGATTTGGTCATCAGTCAGATCAAAGGAGAGTGGGACACTAAGCACCCAAACCTTATCCATTACAAAGAACATGTTTTGACATTGCTACCACATTTTGAGCAGATTACCTTCGAGCACTTCCTGCGAGAAGAAAATCAGCTAGCAGATGCTCTAGCCACAATGTCATCTATGTTTAAACTTGATTGGGATAACGAAGCTCCCCAGATCACCATTGAACGAATGGATGAACCAGCACACTGTCACGAGATTAATACTGAAGAAGTAGTGGACCAGCCTTGGTTTCATGAGGTCAAAAGGTATCTCGAGGCTCAAGAATATCCAGAAGGAGCTTCAATCAATGATAAAAAGTTCCTAAGGAGATTCTCCGCTAAGTTCTTCCTAAGTAATGGCATCCTGTACAAACGTAATCATGATTCTATTCTGCTCTATTGTGTGGATAAGATTGAAGCTGAAAAGATTATGGCTGAATTACATGAAGGTACCTTTGGCACTCACTCTAGTGGGCATACGATGGCAAAGAAAATCCTACAGGCAGACTGCTATCAACACTCCCGGACCTGTCATAAGTGTCAAATCTATGCAGACAAGGTGCACGTACCTCCGGTTCCTCTAAATGTCTTAACAGCTCCTTAGCCCTTTGCTATGTGGGGAATCAATATGATTGGGGAGATCAAGCCTACAACCTCCAATGGACACCGCTTCATTCTAGTGGCCATTGATTATTTCACAAAGAGGGTCGAAGCAGCTTCCTTCGCATCCGTTACTAAGAATGTTATTACCCGCTTCATCAAGCAGAATCTCATTTGCCGGTACGATATCCCAGAAAGGATCACCACTGATAATGGTACGAACCTTAAAAATACTATGATCACCGCCCTGTACGAGCAGTTCAAGATTCAACATCACAATTCATCCCCCTATTGGCCAAAGATGAATGGTGTCGTCGAAGCTGTGAATAAAAACATTAAAAAGATCATACAAAAAATGATAGTCACCTACAAGGACTGGCATGAGATGCTACCGTTTGCTCTCCATAGGTACCGTACCACGACTCGCACATCAACTAGGGCAACACCCTATTCTTTGGTTTATGGCATGGAGTCTGTTCTACCTATTGAGGTTCAGACCCCCTCTTTAAGAATCATGAAGGATGCAAGTTTGAGTGAGGACGATTGGATTCAAACCCGACATGATCAGTTAAAATTAATTGATGAAAAGAGACTTACTGTTGTTTGCCATGGTCAGACGTATCAAAAGCGGATGATCAAAGCTTTCAACAAGAAAGTCATACGCCAAGTATATCAAGTTGGAGATCTAGTGATCAAGCACATCATCTTGCCACAAAGTGATCCTAGGGGAAAATGGACTCCTACCTATGAAGGACCATTTGTAATCAAGAACATCTTTTCTGGTGGGGGCAATGATCTTAACCACCATGGATGGCGACAATCTGCCACACCCTGCGAACGCAGACATAGTCAAAAGATACTATGCATGAGAGACCCGCTAGGTTGACACACCTAGGCAAAACAAGGGTATCCCGGCGAATCAAAAGGTTCGGGCAAAAATTAGGGATAAAATAAAAAAATCTGTACACCCGGCAAGTTGAAAACCCGAAAGGGAGACTTGGGAAAAAAGGGGTTTCCTGGTGGATCGAAAACCCGAAAGGGCGGTTCAGGAAAAAGTTAGGGAATTAAAGTGTATGACTATGTCTCGTCGGATCACTTTAAGGACAATCTCTTCACGGACAAACTCGGAGCTTCTGATCAATTCAATCATCTTCGGATGAAGCGGCAATGGGATTATTACACATAGCTATCTTTCTTTGTGTAAATTTTTCTTATTTTCATGACACCGTCCTCTTACTAGGATGCCTGTCTCCTTTGTACAAAATACTTATTCAAATTAAATACAAAGATATCTCTTTAAAGTACAGAAAACCATTTGTCCTTTTCTTTTTACACTTGTGTTTTATTTGCAAAAACGTCCAATGATTTATTAATAAACATATGCATTTGAACATAATTACTGTTTACAAATAAACAAAATGAAAAAGAACAACTACTGACAGGTTGAAAGAATAGGAAAACTTCTTTAGGCTATTCCATGAGCAATCCCTACAGTACGTCATTAAGATCCCCAGTGGAGCTGAAACTTCAAACTATTAATCCCCAGTGGAAACCATCCAGTTTCTTCAAATTCCCCAGCAAGGTATCTTGAAGCCAGAAAACCAACCAGACAACAACTAGCTTCTGTTTCTCCCTAGCCTAGGATAATTCCCCGGCAGAGTGGCAGATGACCGAGACTCCTGAACCTTTTTCCAAACAAGGATAAACTTTTCCCCATAGAGTTTTCATTGTTCCCCAACAGAACGAAGTTTCCTTTTGTTAAATCCCCAGTAGAAGTCATCAAAATTCTCTAGATTCCCCAAGCAGTATATGGCATTACTCTCACAACGGAATTTTTGTCAAATACTTCAACTTCAAGACATGAAGAATCCACATATCCTCAGCAGCAGTCAAGGACAACAAATCAGCTTACATGCGCATACATTACATCCATATATCATAAACATTGATAAAGTACATATATTGCACCATACATTTCATGCATCATAACTTTGTGTTTCAACTAACATTTTACCCTTTTCAGGATAAGATTAACAGCTACCATTAACAATGTTAAAAGATTCTAGATACAGTACAGATACACTCCAGACACAGAAGTCATTCTGTTACTCATTCAGATTCAAGTTCAGATACACTCTAGATACGGATGCCATCCTGATACTTATTCCAATTCCAAGTTCATGATACGGTTCAGATACGCTCCAGACGCGGAAGCCATTCTGTTGCTCATTCAGATTCATCTTTCAGATATAGTACAGATACACTCCAAACACGGTTGCCATTCTGTCACTTATTCAAATTCATCTTTCAAGATACAGTACAGATACACTCCAGACATGGAAGTCATTCTGTTACTCATTCAGATTCTAGTTCAGATACAGTTCAGATACGCTCCATAGACGGAAGCCATTCTGTTACTCATTCAGATTCTAGTTCAGATACGGCTCGGATACGCTCCAGACACGGATGCTATTCCATTGCTCATACAGATTCAATTCAGATACAGCTCAGATACGTTCCAGATACGGACACCATTTTGATGCTTATTCTTTTGATTTACAACAAACATTCTTGGATGACATCTACAAGCCCATCTCCAACAAGATCCTATCACCTCTCCAAATGTCATCTTTAATCCCATTCCCTCAACTACACTTTGTCGAGTGCAAATTTATAGGCACTCTAGTGTCCAATCATCTTTTACCTTCGAGTCACGAACGACAAAGCTCGCCAATCTAACTCTTCAGGTTTAAGAAGATTGAACAGGGGGAGCTGTTGTACCCCAAAATTTGCCCTCTCATTTATCAAGACTTCTTGGACTCAAGACAAGATTAGGGTTTGGTTAGCTCAAGACATATCATCTTACACTGATAACCCAAAATTAGGGTTTGAGTTTGCACAAGGATTTTTGGACCACCAATTCTTCATGTGACTTTCATACATCATTTTGGACCCCTAAGATTGCTCATGTTAAGTTTCAAGCCTTGAACCATATTTTTGATCAGTCAATTGGACAGTTGACCTAAAAATTAGCTGTATTGGGGAAAAAGTCAACCATGGCCAATTTACAGTCAAACATCATAATTTTTTATCCACATCAACAATTTAGACTCATATGTATCCTTTGATCAAGTTTGGATCACAACTCCTCAAGAAATTTGATCAAATCATCAAAAGGGCAAAAAGGTCAAAATTAGGGTTTTGACTGAGAAAGGGCAATTTCTGATTTTTAACCTAGCCAATGACCATTTTAGTTCAAGCATGATTTCAAGGATTCAATGGCATCATATTTACCTAATTACATGGTTCAAAAGATCTCAAGTTCATTGGATTGACATATGAAATTTGCAGTCAACTGATCAAAAGTCAACTATATACTGAAAAGTCAAACTTTGACTTTTTGGTCAGAATCAAGTACCAAGAGTCATAATTCATCAAGATATGTAAAAATATGAAACTTGTTCACCAAGAAAACCCAAATTTGAAAATTAGGGTTTGAATTTGAAAATTTTCATAACTTAGAATTTTTCTAAGTATAAAATGTTTCTTATTTTTTCTCAACTTTTCACCACTTTTTCACCATGATGCATTTTGATTCAAGAAAAGTTCCCAACATGAAAGTTGTAGTCCTCAATGAAATATACAACTTTTATTCACAAACTTTTCCCTAAAGATGCTTGGATATCAAGTTATAAATTTGTGAATACATGCTCATGAACTAAATAACTTAGTGAAATTTTGCCCTAATTTAGGCAGGTTTTGGACCCAACTTCATGGCAACCTTTCACCTAGTTCCAAGAGGTATCTCAAAATTCATTTCAAAGATGGATTATAGAGCACATTTAAAGCTTTCAAAAATGTCCGAGAAATCTCCAAGATCATTTTTGAGTAGGGAGAATCGAAGAGAGGAAGTTGGCATTTTCTCACTTTTTGTTCAAGCCATTTCCATGAAGAAACAAGTTGCAAACCAAACCTATGCTAGCTATTTTTGCTTTACAGGTCCTAAAATTGCTACACACTCCTTAATTAAATGCATACTCAGTTGAAAAAGCCTTTATCCTTGCTTTTGAAACTTTACACAAGTTGTAATTCCATTTTGGGCAAACAGGCTTCATTGTCATTTTCATAAAGACGCACTTTTGCAATTTTGTCAACTTGGAGCATTGGACCTGTCCCCTTGATACAAGAAAACTACACAGGTATCAAGCAATTGGTACAAACTTATATCAACCCTAAAGCAAGCTGGTACAAGCATGTGGGTTTGGTCTTGTCAACTTTGCTTCAAGTACAAGAAAAGTTGCAAAAGGGCTAAGGCTTGCACAACTAGTAGCAAGCTGACTTTGGATCACTTCTATACTAATATGCAAATATTGTACAAGACATTACACGCTTGGCTTGAACCTATAACTCTCTCAAACTGAAAAACACCAAAAATCTTCCTAAGCATACAGTTTCTGCAAAAGCTCAGCCAACTCTCATTTGGCTCGTGCATTTTGTGTTTAACTGATTCAAACATCTTATACACTTGATACCTAGTCAACCATAGCCATCACCCTGGTTCTGTAACCTCTGTTTCACCATCTGCCATTTTCAACTTGGAAGCTTGCATTTGGACTTGGTCAGGGAGTTCCAGCCATCCTCAAAGCAAGATAAGGGTTGGAATAGATTCAGAGATGCTCAAGGAAGCTCAAGCAATCATCATGCCTCCATTAAAGTCCCTACATTGCCATACACGATTCCAGCTGAAGGAGGTATTTTCTTAAACTCTATCTCTTTATACAGGCAACCTCAAGCCACGATTTGTGAAGAAAAAATGTAGTTCTCATTATAACGAAGCTGTACATATCATTACTTTGCATTTATATTACTTGTGCTAAGAGAATTAGAAGCTTGAAATCTCTGAAATTTTTAGGTCATGATTTAGGGATTCCAAAATTCTCTTTGATCTTTGATAGTTAGGTTACATAATTTATATAGTTAGAATCGTGAGCTCAAATACCACATTTTTCATGTTATGAGTTTTCATTTTTATGCAAGCATAAGGAAGATACAGGTTGAACTGAGAATGGCGCGAAGAAGGTGAACGAAGGACAGGGATGAAGTCTTTGGGCTTTTTGCTGCGTGGCCTTTTTGTTTTTGCTAAACACCCCCTGACTTGCTATTGTACCCCCTGGCTAACTATTTTATAATTTTATGTTTTTTTTTTCATATTTTCATATTTAATAAATTTATTTATTTTTCTTAATGATAAAAAATCCTAAAAAATGATTTTTTTGTTTTCACACTTTTATTTTATTTTTTTAATTATTTTCTCACATAAAAGTAATTTATTTTGATAGAATAGAACTTATTTTCTTAATAAATTTGTAAATAATCAAATATACTTAATATTTTTATTTTATACTTTTATACTTATAAATACCAATTTTTGCACATATTTAATTTTCAATATTTATGTACAATATTATTTATTATTTTTTATACAAAAATACACAAATTAATAAATATAGAAACATTATTTTCTTTTAAATAAAAATTAGGGTTTAATCCCTTTAAAAAAGAATTAATTATTTTTTTCTTATTTTTAGGTTTAAATTAAATATTCTTTTACACAAAAATAAGACATAAAAAAAATCTTTCCTTTACATACATATTGCATTGCATTTTAAATATTTGTATTATATTTATTTAATTCGCGCATATTCGATTTGGTTGTAATAATATATTTAGCTTTATATTTGTGCAAATCCCCACTCAAACTTGTATTCCCCCCTCCCATAAAATTGTTGTAATAGCTTAGTATATTTACATTACGCAATTTATTGCTTTCATATACCATGATTAGTAATTAGGGTTTGTATGACAAGAACGAAACAAAACAAATAGAAAACCCTAAATACAAGACAAAATCAAAAGCATGAAAATGATATACTTTGCACACAAGCACCCTTAGGGTTTCTCCCACTTGGTTGCCTAAAATAAAATGGCCATGTTACGCATGCGAAGTATCTTGGCAAAAAAAAAACAAGTATAAGATCATAGTCCCTCGATGATGCTATTCAAAGGTTGCCTAAACAAAATGATCTTGGTCCCTCAAAACATGCTAAGATACTTGGCAACATTGCTATCATGGTTATACGATGACCCACACCCGTCCCGTTAACATCCAAAGATAGGGTTGCTTACCAAATCAATGGTAAGTTAACAATGTCAAAGGAATAGAAAATGCACAAGAAAGACATTTGAGTAGGTAGATAGTTTATAAGTTACTTTCTCCATTTCAAACAACAATCCTTGCTATTTTTCAAAACAAACACACACATTTCAAAACATCTCACAAAACATTGAAAACATTTTTCAAAAGACAAACATCTTTGTATACATTCTTACGAACGAGAATCATTACAAAGATTGCCTAAACGAATGGCCTCTTTTCAAAATACTTTCAAAACCACACCAAACACCATTTCAAAAAAAACAAAGCAAGTGATCTAAGCAAGTAACTAAGAGCCCATGGAAAACCATGGATGAAAAGGGTGCTAGCACCTTCCCTTTTCATAATCTACCCCCCGAACTCAAGAAAACATCTCAAAGGTCTTTCCTGTGCTTTTTCACCTTTCCTTTTGGATAAAAGAAAAGTCAGTGGCGACTCTTGCTAACCGCGACATTTGCGATAAAACTCAAAACCTTCAAGTAAGTTCTCCCACCGTATCACAGGGAAGTAACCTCAACTCTTCATCAAAAGCTCAGGTATCCGGTCAAAGGAAGGATTGTCACTGTCTGTGGTGAGGAGAAGTTCATGGTAAGCCACCTCAACTCTTTCAAATATGTGGAGACAGATGGAGAATTTATAGAGACCCCGTGTCAAGCTTTTGAAGTTATGCCACTAATGGTTGCTGCTACCAAATGTTCCTCTGATGTGTCCAAAGCTGTTAAGGTTGTGCCGTAGATGGTTTCATTCAAAGATGCTCGTGCTGCAGTTGAAGAAGGAAGCTGTGATACTTAGGGGAAACTCCTCGAGATCTCATTCAAAGTAGACAAGTGTGGTTTGGGTTTCACCGTCAAGGCTCAGAAGGAAGTGGGGCGTGCTCGTGCAGGGAAGCCCCCTCTCTGTATTGGAAGCCACAAAGTCAATGATGTAGGTGATTCTGATGATGAATGTGCATTTGAAGATTGAGTATATCCTACTACAACGAAACTCAACAATTGGAAAATAAAGCACTTCGTCTCCATCTCCTTCATTGAGGAGTAATCACTTGTTTATTGCTTTTTATTAATTCAAGAACATTTTGTCTGTAATATTAAACAATGACTTTCAAGCCATGTGCCTGGCCCGGGGCACTTTGGTCCATTTGTCAAGGGTTTTATTTATGTCCATCTTATCATATGATCATTCAATACAAACCATTGGAATCTTTTGCATTTAAATCTTTGTGCTCATTGTCTTTCTTTTTCTTCAAATACATTTTTCAAAATAGCCATGTATCTTACATGCACACACACACACTCTTGCAAGTCCTCATCCACTATGGATCTTATTGTCAATGACTCTACTATTTCCGACTATGACTTCGAATGTCCAATTAACCAAGCCGAAGACGAAGGCGAGGAAGATTGTGAAATACCGGGAGAACTAGCCATACTTCTATTACAAGAGGAAAAAGCTATTCAGCCGCACGAAGAGTCAGTTGAAGTCATCAATCTGGGTACCGAGACAGACAAGAAAGAGGTTAAGATTGATGTTAACTTAGAAGACAGTGTCAAGAGCAGATTGGTTCAGATGTTGCATGACTATGTGGAAGTGTTTTCTTGGTCGTGTGAAGATATGCCAGGGTTGGATACCGACATTGTAGTTCATCGTCTTCCGACAAAGGAAGATTTTCCTCCTGTCAAACAAAAAGTTCGTCGCATGAGGCGTGACATGTCTGAAAAGATAAAAGCTGAAGTGATGAAACAATTTGATGCAGGATTCCTAGCTGTGACATCTTATCCCCAATGGGTTTTAAATATGGTGACAGTACCAAAAAAGACAGAAAAGTTCGCATGTGCGTAGATTATAGGGATCTGAATAGGGCAAGCCCCAATGATGACTTCCCTCTACCTCATATTGACGTTTTGATCGATAATATTGCTCAACATAAAGTCTTCTCTTTCATGGATGGATTTTCCGGCTATAATCAAATTAGGATGGCTCCCAAAGACATGGAGAAGACCACTTTCGTTACACAGTGGGGCACCTTTTGTTACAAGGTTATACCGTTCGGATTGAAGAATGCAGAGGAAACATATCAAAGGGCTATGGTAGCTTTGTTTCATGATATGATTCATCATGAAATAGAGGTTTATATGGATGATATGATTGCCAGGTCACAAACTGAGAAGGAACATCTCGATCACCTATACAAGCTATTTGAAAGGTTGAAAAAGTACAAGTTGAGGTTGAACCCTAACAAGTGCACATTCAGAGTACGATCTGGAAAGCTTCTAGGTTTTGTTGTCAGCGGTAAAGGCATCGAAGTCGATCATGCCAAGGTAAAGGCCATCCAAGAAATGCCAGTCCCCCACTCTGAAAAGGAAGTTAGAGGATTCTTGGGTCGTCTCAATTACATCGCCCGCTTCATATCTTATTTGACTGCTACTTGTGAGCCAATCTTCAAACTCTTGAAGAAAGATCAAGTAGTCAGATGGAATGTTGAATGCCAAGCTTCCTTCGACAAAATCAAAGAATATCTGCAAGAACCTCCTATTCTTATGCCTCCAGTTGAAGGAAGTCCCTTGATCATGTACTTTACAGTACTAGAGAACTCTATGAGGTGTGTTTTGGGCCAACATGACGAGTCTAGCCGAAAAGAGCATGTTATTTATTACCTGAGAAAAAATTTTACCGACTGTGAAACCAGATATTCACTGCTCGAGAAAACTTTCTGTGCTCTGGCATGGGCTGCTCGCTGGCTAAGACAGTATATGTTGACTCATACCATTCTGTTAATTTCTAAGATGGACCCAATCGAGTACATCTTCGAGAAACCTACTCTTTCTGGACAGATAGCTAGATAGAAAATGATCTTGACTGAGTACGAAATTCAATACACAATGCAAAAGGCCATAAAAGGAAGTTTATTAGAAGATCATTTGGCCTATCAAGCTGTTGATGGTTATAAGTCTATGAACTTTGACTTCCTGGATGAGAACATCATGCTAGTGACCGACTGCGTGAAACCTGGACCGTATGTCGGACTTGAACAAGGATCCCGATGGACTATGGTATTCGATGGGGATTCCAATGCTTTGGGTAACCGAATTGGTGTTGTGATCATCTCCCCTGAAGGTTTCCATACTCCTTTCACTGCCAGATTATGCTTTGATTGTATGAACAACATGTCTGAGTACGAAGCATGCATTTGGGTGTGAAGGCTGCCATTGATTTGAGGATCAATCATTTGAATGTATTTGGGGATTCCGCTCTAGTGATTAGACAATTAAAAGGAGATTGGGAAACTAAGCACCCTAATCTCATCCCTTACAAGGAACTTGTGTTATCTCTGATTCCTTACTTCGAAGAGATCACATTTGAACACTTCCCTAGGGAAGAAAATTAGTTGGCTGACTCCTTGGCAACCATGTCTTATATGTTCAAGGTCAGATGGGACAACGAAGCTCCTATGATTATAATTGAGAGATTCGACGAACCTGCACACTGCTATGAGCTCGGGACTGACATAGAAAAGTCATGGTACCATGAGGTAAAGAGATACCTTGAAGCACAAGAGTACCCTGAAGGGGCATCCATCAACAACAGAAAGTTCTTATGAAGATTTTCAGCCAAATTCTTCCTAAGTAACATAATCTTGTATAAACACAACCATGACTCTACTCTACTCCGATGTGTGGACAAGAAGGAGGCAGAGGAAATTATGGAAGACATGCACGATGGTCTCTTTGGGACTCACTCTAGCGGACATACCATGGACAAAAAGATCCTGAGAGTTGGTTACTATTGGTCCACAATGGAGACTGATTGCCATCAACACTCAAGAACTTGCCACAAATGCCAAATCTATGCTGACGAGGTCCATGTGCCTCCTATCCCTCTGAACCTCATGACTGCTCCGTGGCCATTTGCAATGTGGGGCATTGGCATGATTGGAGAAATCAAGCCCACTGCTTCCAATGGACATCGCTTCATTCTGGTCGCTATTGATTATTTCACCAAATAGGTCAAACCCGCCTCATTTGCCTCAGTCACCAAGAACGTGGTAGCCAGATTCATCAAACACAACCTCATCTGCCGCTATGGTATCCCCGAAAGGATCATCACCGATAATTGGACTAACCTCAATAATGCTATGATTACTGAACTTTGCACTCAGTTCAAAATAAAGCATCACAATTCTTCTCCTTATATACCTAAAATAAATGGCGCAGTGGAGGCGGCTAATAAAACATTAAGAAGATTGTCCAGAAGATAGTAGTAACATACAAGGATTGGCATGAGATGTTACCATTTGCTCTTCATGGCTACTGTACTTCAGCTAGAACATCAACTGGGGCAACTCCTTTTTCTTTAGTCTATGCCATGTGTTGCACCCTAAAATTTACCCTCTTAATTTAGGCTTATGTTTCATCATGAATATCATATTGCATTGAATTCATACATTGTGATGGGATCAAAGTATTTTGGTTATCAAGTCTTCCTCAAGCTTTGAAGGTTGATTGCATTGACAAGTTGCTCAAGAAGAATCTTGTCATCTAAACCTCTGAATGTTTCAAGCTCAAGTTATTGCATATCTCAAGATGTTTTATCCATCTCTTTGGATCATCAGAGGATTGAAGTTTGTGTTTGATTATAAGAAGAATCACTCTTTTGATTCACCAGTCAAATTAGGGTTTTGCTTGATCAAGGCTATTGATCAATGTACAAGTCTTGATTTGGAAGCTACAATATCTCATTGGCATTTGAAAAGTCTTTGTACAAGATCTTGGTTAAGATCATCAGGGGATTTGAAGTTTTGAAGATGATTCACTAGTCTCCTAAGGTGTTGACCAAAACTAGGGTTTGGAATTTTATCAAGTTTTCTTGAGAATTTTGAAGTGAAACTTTATACATGGCCTCTATATGTTTGTAAGATCATATGTTTGAAGTTTTGATCATCAATTTTGAAAGGAAGTGGATCAATTGATTCAAAGGGGCAAAATGGTCATTTTGGTCAAAATCAGTTAAAGACAAGGTTGACCAAGTGAATTTTTGGCCAACCATCAACTCAAGGGTGTACTTTTCATATTTCAAGTCCATTTTGATCATTGGATCAAAGAGATGGAGTTTGGGTTGAAACTTGTTCATGAAGAAACCCTAAAAGTTTCTAATTTTGGAAAATGAGGACTTAATTTCAAAAATTCATATTTTATTCACCTTTGATCAAAAAAATGAAAATGAAGTATGCTTGGAAAGATAAGAGGATGATCTTTCATCCCCTTTTGGTATCATGTCCAAATTGGCAAGTGTGATCGGTGGAAATAGAACTGACTGTTTAAAGTTGGATCGTGTATGTCGCGGTAAGCAAGAGTCGCCACCGTCTTTTATTTTCTCAAACATGGACAGGACAAAAGCACAGCAAAATTCCTTATGAGAACGTTTCTCGGTTCGGGAGGTAGATTTATAGAAATGGAAGGTGTTAGCACCCTTTCTATCCATGGTTATCCATGGGCTCTTAGGTACTTGCTCTTATGTTTTCAAAATGTTTGCTTTTCAAGTGTGTGCGGGTTTGAAAAGGGTTTCATTGAAAGATTTCTGAGTGACTCTTGTATCTGTCCTCAAGAGTGTTTGAAAAATTTGTTTTGAAAGCTTTTGAAAGTGTCAGTGTGAAAAGATTTTTGATTTGTTTTTGAAGAGAGAAAGTACCCATGAGTCATCTACCTACCCTAAGGAATTAGGCTGTGTAAAATTCCTTAAGGTAGTGCCATCCCACCATTGAGAGATAGGTAGCACCACCGTTGGAGGTGTTCGGGTCAATTCGATTGTAGGGACAATGTGGTCACCGAAGCAACAGTTAGGACACCTTAGAAGTAACCCTAATGTCCTAGATCCTTTTTAATCCGAGGCAACCGTTTCGAGGCAACTGTTTCGAGGCAACTGGATCTTGGACATAAGAGCGCCGACTAAAACGTCCTATACTTGACGACCACGTTTCGAAGGCAACGAGTGAGGCGTACCCTAGAAGTGGTGTGTGCATTGTGTGTTGTTTTCATGTTAACATTTATCTTTGATCATGGCATTGTGAGCTACGCGTTGTTTTTAATTACCATACATTCTTTCATGCAATTTAGCAGTTAGGAGTGCGGAAAAGGAAATACGGAAAGATAAAAGCTACGCTATTACAAGGCGCGGGTCTATACATCGCCAAAGTACAAAGACCCGTTTTTGATAAAGATGCGGAAAGTAAAAAAAACAATAAACCTAATTACTATTACATCCTTGAACAGTTACATAATAATCAATAAGAAAATAATGCGCGAAAAGAATTAAACCGGGAACGTCCGAGGGTTTTGGACCCTTTGCTTGAAATTAAATTAAATTAAAACCAAATTAATTATTTAATTAAAGAAAGGAAAGTGTGTTTTTTATGTTTTTTTGTATTTAATGGAAATAAAGAAAATTAAAAATCAAAAGAAAACCCTAGTTCTAAGTTTATTTTAATTATTAATGAAAATATTAAAGTTAACCTAATTTAAGCTAATTAATTAATTTACATGTTATTTACAAAAATAATAATAATTAATCAATAATGATAAAAATAATTAAAAGTCAAAACCTAATTCTATACAATTTTATTTTTTAGAAAAAAGGATTAAAATTTAAAGCCTAAATTAAACTAAGTTAATTGTTAGTTATTTATTTACAAAAATGTGTTAATGGCATATTTAATAAATAATTAAATATATATGTACAATTTTTGATTTCTGGATTTATTGTAAAAATTAATTTAGTGAATTAATAATAATAATTAAAACAATTAAAGAATTAAAAAGAAAAGAAAAGAAAATTATGCAAACCAAGGGGGTTAGATGGCCCATGTGGTGGTGAACTTTGAGAAATTCTGGCCCATTAGACAAAGTCACATTTGACTTTCTGGCATCACGCGCATACTGTTTGACTGGGGTACACCATGGACTTCACCTTCTGGCCATTGGATAGATCTCATGGCCACTTGGCAGGCTTAGGCGTGAGGGTGCAAGATGGAATTCTGGGCGTGTACTGCATGTGAATACTTTGTGAAAAAATAGAAAGAATTATATGGGGGACCTGGGAATCGAACCCAGGTCCCAGAGTTCCTTGCCCTTGTGCCTTTGCCACTGAACCATTCAAACGCGTTTGTAATATAAGTGGACAATAATTATTATATAAGAAAAACAATCATAATGGTGTAAAACAAAATAAAGCGCGCCAGATTTGAATCTTCCAGTCACATGATGCCACGCACGTCTTCTTCTTCGTTTCCTGAAACAAAAAGCAAGCAAATAGCGGGGTTTTAAACCCCCACTAACTTCAACAGTGAAAAATAGCGATTAGAATTAGAGACAATATAAAAAGGGCGCGAGGATTCCATTCACTTTGTCTTGAGCTTCTGAGTTTAATGGTATATGTCTCAAGGCCTGATTTTTCCTCAACAAGAAAGCCCTAATTTTCAAGCTTCTAAACCCTAGATTTTATCCATGGTGGATTTCGATTCAGGCAGTTTTAGCACAATTAAACTATATCAAAAGCTTCAGGAAGGCATCAGCAATACAAATCAATAAGCAAAACATGTCAATCATGCATGGAAATTAGATTTCGATTATGAAAATATTTGATCAAACCGTGACTTTGTTTTACCGTTTCCTTGAACTATGGAGTTGGAAAGTGCTTGCAATACGTTCAGGAAACTCTCAGCAAGGGATTAGAATCAACAAACTTCCTTGAATCAGACTGTAAATTAGAAAACAGTTTTGAGTTTTTTCACTTTTTTTTTTCAATGTTGCATATGATGTTCTTGCAGCAATTTTTCGTGTTCTGCACTAGGGTTGGCCTCAGCATATGTATGCGATGTGAATTAGGTTAAAACTTTGGCCCAAAAGTCCATGAAATTAAGTTTGCAATCTTTGATTTTCAATCATGTAATTTTCAATCTTTTTCAATGAAAACCTTGCCAAATATGGATGATCTTCCCTTTTTGATTGAGAAACGAGTTTGCCAGCTTGCCCTGATTTGATTTGCTTCATAAAAATCCAAAAAACATATCTTTTTGATTTTCCTATAATTAAAACCAATTAAAAGAATTAATATAAATATAAATTCAATTAATTAATTAAAAATAAGAAAATAAATTATTTTGAGCTCAATGGGTCGTGCATAGGCTTTGGGTAAAGATTCAAGAAAGAATTTGAGGCCCATTAGCAAAAATGAAGTGTTTTAGGTAAAGTTGACTTTTGAAAGTTCCCAAAAATTTCCCAACTTCTCCAATGCATATCTTGCTCAATTTTGAAGATATGAACATGTTTTTGGACATTTTGGAAAGGTCTTGAAGTCCTATAACCAATGTCTTTGGTCCCATGTCATTTTGATTTACCAATCTCAAGTTATGGTCTTTGACTTAAAGTGCCTTTTTGTTGACATTTGAAAATGACCTATAATGTTGAAATTGATAACTTTTTGTGAGAGCATTTCTTGGACTTGGAATGTGAAAATGAGTTGTAGGAAATGTCATCCCCTTCAAAATAAGCATTGGATGGGATTTTTCTGATGAACCATGAAAAAGTTATGCCTTGGTCAAGTTACAATTGACTTTTCAGCTGTCCCAAAATAGAAACTTTTGCATCTTTGATGATTTTTGAGCCATGCTTGAGAAATCATGATCAAGAATTGATCAAATGATGATTGTGGCTTCAAAATAAGATGTTGATAAAAATTTTTGACTTTTGACTGCCAAATGACCATTTTACCCATGCAGTTGACTGTGAAGCAATTAGGGTTTTTGACTGTGCAATTTGATGCTGTGAGTCTTGAAACTTGACATATGGATGCTTGACAATGTATATAGACATATGGGACTTGATTGGACCCTTTAAAACCTCAATTTATTTGCAAGAACCAAAACCCTAATTTTGACTGTGTTAGGAGGGTGTTTGCACTGTGTAATCCTTAATCCATTTGAAGCTTGATCTT
This sequence comes from Vicia faba, assembly GCA_948472305.1. Taxonomy (NCBI): domain Eukaryota; kingdom Viridiplantae; phylum Streptophyta; class Magnoliopsida; order Fabales; family Fabaceae; genus Vicia; species Vicia faba. The sequence goes on along the minus strand of OX451741.1, from coordinate 926,140,340 downwards.
GCCAAATCTTGAAGAATATGGGTGGGCAAATTTTGGGGTAAAACAGTTGCCCCTGTTCAATCTTCTTAGACCTGAGGATGTAGATTGGCTGGCGTGCCTTTCGTGATCCGAAGGTGGAAGATGATTGAACACTAGAGTGCCCAGAAATTTGCACTCACATAGTTGAGTATCAGCAGTGTGACATAGGGAATGGGCTTACAGATGCCATTTGGAGAGATGATGGATAGGAGGATGGGCTTATAGATGCCATCTGGAAATGTGGCAGAATCTTGTCGAGAATGGGCTTATGGATGCCATTTGGAGACTGTTGGTATGTGGATGGGCTTATAGATGCCATCTAGGTGTCGATCGCGTGAGAGATTCCTTAGCGAGAACTTGCGTACCTGAGAAAGAAAAATACTTACCTGGCCTGTTACAGGGGTTGATCTTCAAACTCTTTATGTAGATGTGCCCTGGCTAGATACAGGTATCGAGTCTACAATCATCTACTCACAGATGTGCCCTGGCTAGATACAGGAATCAAATCTGGAATTAGTCGTCAACAGATATGCCCTGGCTGGATACAGGAATCGAATCTTCAAACTCTTCAGACGTGCCCTGGCTAGATATAGGAATCGAGTCTGGAAATAGTCGTCAATAGATATTCCCTGGCTGGTTACAGGAATCGAATCTTCAAACTCTTCAGACATGCCCTGGTTGGATACAGGAATCGAGTCCGGAATTAGTCGTCAACAGATATGCCCTGGCTGGATACAGGAATCGAATCTTCAAACTCTTCAGACGTGCCCTGGATGGGTACAGGAATCGAATCTGGAATTAGTCGTCAACAGATATGCCCTGGCTGGATACAGGAATCAAATCTTCAAACTCTTCAGACGTGCCCTGACTGGATACAGGAATCAAGTCCGGAATTAGTCGTCAACAGATATGCCCTGGCTAGATACAGGAATCGAATCTTCAAACTCTTCAGACGTGCTCTGGCTGGATACAGTAATCGAATCTGGAATTAGTCGTCAACAGATATGCCTTGGCTGGATACAGGAATCGAATCTTCAAACTCTTCAGACGTGCCCTGGCTGGATACAGGAATCGAGTCCGGAATTGTTTCATGCAGATATACCCTGGCTAGATACAGGAATCGAATCCACAAGTAATCGCTCACAGATATGCCCTGGCTAGATACAGGTATCAAATCTGGAATTGCGACAGTTGATGGTAATCATCTTTGTGTTGACCTTTTCCTGAAAAGGCGAAACATTAGTTGTATGCAATGTCATGATGTATGAAATGCGTGATGTTCTCAAAATAAATGAGATTGTATGTTCATGATGCGTATGTGCATGCTATAATGTATGATGATGTGATGTTTATGAATGTGTTTTTGTCTAGGAAAATAAATCCTTGACGAATGCCGGGAAGTTAACTCCTGGGATGATGTTGAAGAGTAGAGTTCTTCGTTTCTGCTGGGGACGACGGTTGCGAGAATAAACCTGTAGGAGAAGATGACTCTGTTGAGGAATAAACTTGGTGAAGACATTACTCTGCGGGGAATGCTCTGTGGGAAGAGAGGAACTTTGCTGAGATGTTGATGATAACTTCGTTGGGGATACCATTGTTGAGCTCTGTTGGAAGATTTGATGAACTCCGCTGGGGATAGGAAGACTTCGCCGGGGACGATCTTTCCGTGGCAATTGGCTGAGGATAACCCAGTTATATCCCGGTGGGGAAATAACCTTTGAATAAAACCGGGGAGGCACGTTCGTACTCTGCAGGTGATAAGCTTCCAGAATCTACTGGGGATAAGCTTCCGGAATCTACTGGGGAGATTGATTGAACTCTCCTGGGGAAACTTTGAACTGTAATGGGGAATGGCTCCACTGGATGTCTGTATTCCGCCGGGGAACCATCTTAGATCAAGATTGTTGAGGATGCTTGTTAGGAATGTTTGTATACTCCGCTGGGGAATATTAAGATCTTCTGGGGGATAATCTAACTTCCTTAAGGCTGACAGTATATTAACTCTGCTTGGGGAGAGTGTTGTTGACTTGCTAGAGACACGGTGCCTTGTTAGGGTTGATGGGAGACCAACTGCTTGGGAGAGTATTGCTGAGTCTTATCTTACTCGGCGGGGAGTGAAGGTATCTGGGTTAAATTCTTCAGCCGAACTTACCTTGGTACCTTGGTGGATAGAGCAATTAGATTGCTTAGACAACTCATTATTGCCCCTGTTTCTGATGTTACCTGTAATTAATCCTTTGTTTTGTATTCAAATATTTATGAGTTAGCAGTTAGTGTCAAATGCATATATCACAATTGAACATTGGACGTTCTTTACAAAACAAAACAGAAAAAGGAAAAAACAATTGGCAATTGGTCTGAAAAGTGAATTTGTCTTGATTTTTGAATTTGCCTGTAAATATGCGTTTATGTACAAGAGGTTGACGTCTTGGTAAGAGAACGCCGCCGAACAACAGAGTTTATACAATTTGTACAAAAAAAACAAAACAACTGTGTGAAAAGAGTAATCCCACTGGGTTCCAACTCTGCTATCGCCTTTATATCTTTGAGCGTCTCATCACTTGGCTGCTTAGTTGAAAATGAAGCTGATTGATCGATGTCGTCTGAACTTGATGTTGATACCGGATTCTGGATGCAAGGTGATCCAATGAGACATAGTATTACGCTTTAATCCCTAACTTTTGCCTGGACCGCCCTTTCAGGTTTTCAGTCCACCGGGATACCCATTTTTGCCCAAGTCGCCTTTTCAGGTTTTCGACTTGCCGGGTGTACAGATTTTTTTTCATTTCATCCCTTATTTTTGCCCGAACTCTTTTGGTTCGTCGGGAAGCCCTAATTTTTGCCTAGGTATGTCAACCTAGCGGGTCTTTTATCATGTGTAGTATCTTTTTACTATGTCTGCATTGGCGGGGTGAGGAAGGTCGTCACCGTCCATAGTGGTTAGAATCATGGCCCCTCCTGAGAAGACATGTTTAACCACAAATGGCCCTTCGTATGTGGGGGTCCATTTGCCTTTGGGATCACTTTGAGGAAGAATGATGTGCTTGATTACCAGGTCCCCAACTTGATACTCTTGTGGTCTGACTTTCTTGTTAAATGCCCTGATCATCCGTTTTTGATACGTTTGACCATGACAAATAGCAGTGAGTCTCTTTTCGTCAATTAGGTTTAATTGATCAAGTCGAGTCTGGATCCTGTCATCTTCGCTCAAGCCTGCATCCTTCATTATCCGGAGAGAGGGTATCTGGACTTCAATCGGCAAGACTGCCTCCATGCCGTAGACCAAGGAAAAGGGGGTTGCCTCTGTTGACGTTCTTGCTGAGGTACGATACCCATGAAGAGCAAACGGTAACATCTCGTGCCAATCTTTATAGGTCACTGTCATCTTCTGCACAATCTTTTTGATATTCTTATTAGCTGCTTCTACAGCCCCATTCATCTTCGGCCGATAAGGGGAAGAGTTGTGGTGCTGTATCTTGAATTGCTCGCAGAGCTCAGTGATCATCTTGTTATTAAGATTGGTACCATTGCTCGCAGAGCCACGACGTTCTTGGTTACCGTAGCATAGGAAGCTGCTTCAACCCACTTTGTAAAGTAATTGATCGCCACCAGGATGAAGCGATGCCCGCTGGATGCTGTAGGTTTGATCTCGCCGATCATATCAATGCCCCACATTGCAAAAGGCCAAGGTGCAGTCAAGACATTCAGAGGGACTGGAGGAACGTGCACCTTATCTGCATATATCTGGCACTTATGACATGTCCGGGAATGTTGGTAGCAGTCGGCTTCCATTGTGGACCAGAAATATCCTGCCCGAAGGATCTTCTTTGCCATGGTGTGTCCACTGGAATGCATTCTGAAGGTACCTTCTTGCAGCTCTGCCATGATCCTTTCTGCTTCAGTCTTATCCACACAACGCAGTAAGGTTGAATCATGGTTTCGCTTGTAGAGAATGTCGTTGCTGAGGAAGAACTTTGCTGCGAACCTTCTCAGGAAATTCTTGTCATTGATGGATGCACCCTCGGGGTATTCTTGAGCTTCCAAGTACCTCTTCACTTCATGATACCAAGGTTTTTCAGTTACCACCTCAGCCTCAAGATCACAGCAATATGCAGGTTCATCCAGTTTCCAGATAATTATCTGGGGAGCCTCGTTATCCCATTTGACTTTGAACATAGAAGACATCGTAGCCAGCGTGTCCGCCAACTGATTCTCCTCCCTCGGGAAATGTTCAAAAGTTATCTCCATGAAATGGGGGATCAATGTCAACATACACTCTTTGTAAGGAATGAGGTTTGGGTGTTTCGTATCCCACTCGCCTTTGATCTGATTGATCACGAGAGCGGAATCTCCGAAGACACTCAGAAACTTGATCCTTAAGTCAATCGCAGCTTGAAGACCCATGATGCATGCCTCATACTCCGCCATGTTGTTGGTGCAGTTAAAACATAGCCGGGCAGTAAGTGGAGTATGAGTGCCTTTGGGGGATATGATCACAGCGCCGATACCGTTACCCAAAGCGTTGGAGGCTCCGTCAAAGTGCATAGACCATCGGAATCCTTCCTCAGGTCCTTCATCCGGTCCAGGTACTTCACAATCAGTCACTACCATGATGTTATCGTCAGGAAATTCAAAGTTCATTGACTGGTAGTCATCCACTGCCTGGTGTGCCAAATGGTCTGCCAACACACTCCCCTTGATAGCTTTCTGAGTCGTGTAATGGATGTCGTATTCTGTCAAGATTATCTGCCATCTTGCTATTCTTCCAGACAGAGCAGGCTTTTCGAATATGTACTTTATTGGATCCATTTTTGAAATCAACAGAGTAGTGTGAGTCAGCATATACTGTCTCAGCCGGCGAGCAGCCCATACCAAAGCGCAGCAAGTTTTCTCGAGCAGTGAGTATCGGGTCTCACAGTCGGTAAACGTTTTGCTAAGGTAATAAATGGCGTGCTCTTTTCGGCCAGACTCGTCATGCTGTCCCAGCACACACCCCATTGAGCTGTTAAGTACCGTCAAGTATAGTATTAGAGGTCTCGCTTCAACTGGTGGCATAAGAATGAGTGGTTCTTGGAGATACTCTTTGATTCTGTCGAAAGCGGCCTGACATTCATCGTTCCAACGTACTACTTGATCTTTCTTCAACAGCTTGAAGATTGGTTCACAAGTAGCAGTTAGGTGCGAGATGAATCGGGAAATGTAATTCAGACGTCCTAGAAAGCCTCTGACTTCTTTCTCTGTCTTGGGAACTGGCATCTCTTGTATGGCTTTAACCTTGGCAGGGTCCACTTGAATACCTTTGTCGCTCACGACGAAGCCTAGTAGTTTTCCAGATCTTACCCCAAATGTGCACTTGTTTGGGTTCAACCTTAGCTTGTACAACTTCAGACGGTCAAACAGCTTCTGCAGATGGTCAAGGTGTTCCTCCTCAGTTTGGGACCTTGCAATCATATCATCGACGTACACTTCAATCTCATGATGGATCATGTCATGAAATAAAGCAACCATGGCACGTTGGTAGGTTGCCCCAGCATTTTTTAGTCCAAAAGGCATGACCTTGTAGCAAAAGGTGCCCCACTGAGTAACAAAGGTAGTCTTCTCCATGTCTTCAGGAGCCATTTTAATCTGATTATAACCTGAGAAGCCGTCCATGAAGGAGAACACCTTGTGCTGAGCAGTATTATCAACCAGAACGTCAATGTGAGGCAGGGGGAAGTCATCCTTGGGGCTCGCCCTATTCAGATCCATGTAGTCAACACACATTTGGACCTTACCATCTTTTTTCGGTACCGGAACCACATTGGCAACCCACTGAGGGTAAGAAGTCACTGCTAGAAACCCGACATCAAATTGCTTCATAACCTCATCTTTGATCTTCTCGGACATCTCTGGACGCATACGACGGACCTTTTGTTTAACTGGAGGGCAGTCTTCCTTGGTAGGCAGGTGATGAACTACAATGTCGGTATCCAACCCAGGCATGTCTTCGTAGGACCAGGCGAAGATTTCCACATAATCATGCAACATCTGAATCAACCGTTATTTCACGCTGAGCTCTAGGTTGGCACCAATCTTGACTTCCTTTCTATCTGTCTCAGTACCCAGATTTACCGTTTCCACTGGCTCTTCATGTGGCTGAATGACCCTATCTTCCTGGAGTAACAACCTTGCAAGCTCACCAGGCACTTCACAATCATCTTCACCTTCGTCTTCGGCTAAGTTGATCGGATTTTCGAAGTCATAACTGGCAGTAGCAGAGTCGTTACCAGTGAGATCCAGAGTGGATTGAAACCTGTATAGGTGAGTGTGTATAAATATAGCTGTTTTGCAATATATAAAGAAAGAAAGGGAGCGCAAGATTTGAAATGCGAAAAACGTCCAATGTTTTTATTCATGATATATGGAAATGACAAGTAATAGGCCCTCACAAATGAAGCCACGGTGCCCCGGGTAAGGCACCGGGCCATAAAGTTCCAAATTATTGTTCATTACAAATTTAAAAACAAAGGAATTCATTACTGAGTAAAAAAAAGTAACATGTATGTAGTCTTTTGCAGTCCAATTGTCCAGTCCGCCGTCGGTCGTCGGGTAGATCCAGCTATCAAACTCAGATTCCTCCGCATCGCCTTCAATAGCATTCACTCCCGGGTTGGTGATGAACACGAGAGGTCTTCCGATCCTTGCTTTGCGTACAGCCCTCTGAGCCTCTGTAGTGAAACCCAACCCAAACTTGTCAGTCTTTGGAGTAAAATCAGGGAGCCTACCCCAGTTTGCACATTCACCTTTTTCAATCACAGCCCGGGCGTCTTTCAAGGAAGCCATCTTCAAAGGAGAGTCTTCTTCAATCACTTTCTCAGCTGACGCCAATGTTGGAGGCACCTCTTCAAAATGTTGAAAGGGGGTTTCAATGAATTCCCCGTCCATCTCTATATACCGGAACGAGTTAAGATGACTAACCATGTATTCTTCCTCCCCCTGCACTGTAACAATCTTCCCTCTGACAGGGTATTTAAGCTTTTGGTGTAGAGTGGAGGTCACAGCCCCAGCCTTGTGGATCCAAGGACGACCCAGCAAACAAGAATAGGATGGACGAATATCCATCACATAGAACGTTGAATCAAAGACTTGAGAACCAACCCGGATCGGAATATCTACTTCACCATGTACCATCCTCTTCGACCCGTCAAAGGCTCGGACAATAATGTTACTAGGCTTCAACTCCAAACCCTCACAATCCAACCGGTCTAAGGCCTTCTTGGGTAGTACGTTCAGTGAAGAACCGGTGTCTACCAACACGTGTGCAAGAGTAGTGCCCCTGCATTCAATAGAGACATGCAGGGCATCATTATGGTTCTTTCCCTTAGCGGTCAGATCAACATCAGAGAAACCCAACCCATTGTCAGCGGTCAAGTTGGACACACAATCCGTAAATTGATCGGCAGATGTTTCTTGTGGCACATGAGCCGTCTTTAGGAAGGAAATCAGGGCCTTGGCATGGGCCTCTGAGCACAACAACAGTGATAGCATAGAGATCTTAGAGGGGGTATGCCCCAGCTGTTCAATGATGTTGAAATCACTCTTCTTGATAATCTTAAGGATTTCTTCCATCTCTTGCTGTGAAGCTTCAACATTAACAGTCTTTGGTGCCTCCATCTGGGCAGTTACATCAGCAATCCCTTTGCCCCGAGTGTCAGATGACTCGGCAGCAGGGGTAGAAACTTGATCAGGAGGGGAAACATGCACACTTGTAGGCGTGATGATAAGAGGTCTTCGGATAACTGGTGGCGCAATGTCAGGCGAGAAGAGCCTGCCACTGCGAGTAACTTTAGCGGGACCGGTGATGTTACTGATGGCGGTACTAGTGTTAAACTCCTGCTTCACTCCAAGCACATACACATCTGCCCCATAGTGCCATGGGACAGCCTTGTCATATTTATAGGGGAGGGGCCCCGGAACAGTAATGATGATAGGTGCAACAGACATGATTTTGACTGGCTTCCTCGGGGGAGCCTTGGTAGGATTGTTGAAAATGGTGACAACGGACACCTCTTCAGTAGGAACAATAGGAACAACGGTCTTCTTGAACAAGATCTCTTTGCTATCCATCAGGTTTTGGACGCCTGACTTCAGCAACAGAAAACCAGTAGGTGAAACAGCACATAGAAGGCAACCCTTACTACAACCCGAAAATAAACCAGCCAGCAATAGGTTCCTTTTGACGGTCAATAAAGGGGTAGCAACATCATCCACATAAGCTACATACAGATCTTCCTCAATAGCATTTACTCCATGCTGGGGCATAGGAGCAGTCACAACGTTGGGCCTTTCGGGCGCCTCAAACTGTATTTCCTTGGCGTCGATAAGGTCCTGTACCTTATTCCTCAGGGCCCAGCAATCATCAGTAGAATGCCCCGGGCTATCAGAGTGATAAGCACAGCGGGCGTTGGGATTATACTTTGGGGAGGTTGTGTTTACCACCTTCGGAGCTTCTCTGATAGTCACCAAGTTGGTTGATAACAGTTGCGGCAAGATCTGCGACAAGGTCATACTAAGCCGAGTATATTCTCTTTTGAGTCTCTCACCCCTTGGTTGGTTAGGTTGCCGAGGAGAGGCAGCAGGCTTTGCAATTACCACCGCGTTGACAGCTTGGCGGCGTTCCGGTTTATTTTGCCTTCTGGGCCCATACACAGCACTGGCTTCCTTCTTGAAAGGCTTCTTCTCAGAACTTGAGGACGCACCTTTCTGTATCTTCCCTGATTTCATCCCAGCTTCTATCCTCTCACCGGTCAGAATGAGGTCTGTAAACCCTGCAGAAGAATTACCAATGAGATGGTTGAAGAACGGCCCGGATAGGGTCCCTAAGAACATGTCCACGAGTTCACGGTCGTTTAACGGAGGCTGCACTCTGCCAGCCAGGTCCCTCCACTTCTGCGCGTACTCTTTAAAACCTTCTCTCGATCCTAGCGACATACCCTAGAGTTAGGTACGTGTAGGAGCGAGGTCGGCATTGTACTGATACTGCTTATAAAAAGCAGTAGCCAAGTCCTCCCAGTTACAAACCTTGGTTCCATCCAGCTGATAGAACCATTCGAGATGAGTCCCTGAAAGACTTTCCTGGAAGAAATGGATCCATAAGTTCTTGTCCACAGTATACGGCTGGATCTTCCGCACATAAGATCTGAGATGTAGCTTAGGGCAGGACGCCCCGTCATACTTTGCGAAAGATGGTGCCTTGAACTTATGTGGGATTACCACCCCAGAGGATAAACCCAGGTCTCCAAAATCCAACCCATGCACTTGTTGAATTTCCATGGCATTCAGACGATCCTCTAACTGCTTGTACCTGTCTTCAGCGGGAGGGTATTGCTCTTCATTGAAATCAGTCTCGTTGTCAGAGACCACAGGACTAGGAACCCTTCCCCCTTAGGGACTGCCTTTCCCTACAGAAGAACCAGCTTGATCAGCCTCATTTTGCAGTGTGTTACCAAACCTCCGTCCAGTGTTGAATAGTACAGTTCTCTTCTTCTTCTTCTTGACCAGCAGAGCCTTCAATTCCTCTTGACCTTGGGCTAAACTCATGATCAACTCTTGGAACTGGGCATTTTGGGCCTGGAGGGCCTTGATGGATTGCTCAGTAGATGATTCAGGATTCATGATGAGACGAGCTGAAATAAACAACGAAGAAGATTAAGCATCCTGTAAAAAGAGTACCTGCTATGCACATGATGCATGATATGCTGTTTATGCAATGCATTCAAGGGTTCGGAAGTTCAAATTTGTTGTAGACAAAAAGGAACACACGTTATCATTTAAGAAATAATTGTTCAGTACATCAAGGCCTCATGGGCAAAACATTACAAAGTAAATTAATTCCAAAAGACACTGCGCATCCTCTTTGGAGCGATGTAAGTGTTGAGAGTCTTTTCCTTGTGCAGTAGGCGGGTGAGCTCCAAGACCTTCTTCTCACTAGCATGTAGACTGGCTTCAAGAGAATTCCGTTCTTCCTTAAGCTGGATCCAGCTCTTCTGCATTTCTTCCCAGGATGTAGGCATGTCAGGATGTTGAATAGTGTATGAGACCTCTCCTTCCAACACTGGCTCTTTGATCACAGGGAGAACATGAGGATATGGCATCACTAACTTCTGGGAGCGGGCTCGTACCCACTTGAGATAAGGCTCCAACGGGATGGAGTTCTTGTGCCCCAGTGTCTTGCTGTCTACCTTGTTGGGCATCCTCCAAGCTCTGATAAATCTCTGGCGAAGTCCTTGTGCATCGTTGTCGAAGTCAAAAACTATGTCAGGAAGCAACATGTCGTGAGGGCCATCCCTCCGAGCATATCCAAATTGTCTTAAAGCCAAGCATGGGTTGTAAGTAATACCTCCTCTGATTCCAAGTAAAGGAACATTAGGAAACTCCCCGCAACGATCAATGATAGTGACGTCTTCTCTGGACCGAGAACACCAATGTATATCAGCATGCGTAAGAGTCATTAATCATTGTGACCATCTCAAACCCCGCTCGTTCTTCAAAACTGATTGTGGAAGGTGCGAAATAAACCACCTTGCCAGGAGAGGAGTGCAGCACATGAGAACACCTCTTTTTCTCATGGTTCGAGTGTAACATGAGTGAAGGATGTCCCCAAGCAACGTAGGTATAGGATTCCTGGACATGAAGATCTTGACAGCATTGATATCTATAAGCTGATCGGGATTCGGGAACAACACCAACCCATAGACAAGGAGTGCCACAACTTCTTCAAAAGCTTGTAGGTCAAGGGAATTCCAACATTCTTGGGCCTTCTCAAACAAGAACTTTGCCAAGAATCCTTTGATACCACTTCTAACTTCCCAATGTCCCTTGATGTCAGATGGTTGTAGGCGTAATGCTTTAGCAACCTCTTCAAGTTTGGGTTCCCTTTCCGTACCGTTGTAGGGTAGTTGACTAAGGATAGGGATCTTCAGAAGCTGGGAGAACTCTTCCAAGGTAGGCACCAGTTGATAATCCGGGAAAGTAAAGCAGTGGTGCAACGGGTCAAAGAACTGGAAGAGGACCTTTATCATATCTTCCTCAATGTTGGTGTTGACCAAGCTGATGAGTCTTCCATGTTTCTCACTGAAAGAAGAGCTCTCGGGAATCCTGGATGTAAGTTCCTTAAGCTGAGGAGGGACCCTTACGAGGCTGATCTGAATTGTCTTTCTGCGAATAGTTTCCATGTCCTACAAAACAAGAACAAAGATGAAGATTCGAACCCCTGAAGTGGTTAGTGGATGCATATGATGCTGTATGATGTTATGATATTATGATAAAAACACACCACAAGTATCCACAAAAAGCAAACATGGTAAGGCACACAAGTCACACAAGACATCCCTTAGAGTTCAGGCCAGCATGGGGTCTAGGTATTACCCTCTTGAAGTTGGTGGGCTCAAAACCTGTCCTATCAAAAGTAACTGGGTTCTAAGGATCTCAATATCATTGGATTGTTTTCTGTGTTCATTGTTTCAATTTAGCCACTGAACTGACGATCAAAATATTCCAAGAAAACAACCCTCAATGAGTGTAGTATCGAGTATCAACCAACTTCAGACTGCACCAAAGTCAGTTATCTCACTACCCTAAAGAGGCCAGGATGGTCAAGTAAGGTTCCTAAGGTCAGTTGATGCTTCACGACACCACGCGGCGGCCCCGTACTCTCCTTGACTTGACTCAAGGGTTACCGGTACTCGCCAAAGTGCCACATCAACGTAGCAGACTGCTTCAACCGTGTTGGTATACCCCACACAGTTCCCTCACAGTCTTGTTGCTACTTTCTAAGAGGTATCCCCCAGATCCGGGTTAGGATCTATAGAACTCCCAAAACAGGCCCACAATATTTAAAGCAATCAAATCAGGCAATTGAAAACATAAGTATGATTTATCCTAAGGTACATCTCACTTTAAAATTTCCCCAGCAGAGTCGCCAGTTCTGTGATCGGTGGAAATAGAACTGACTGTTTAAAGCTGGATCGCGTATGTCGCGGTAAGCAAGAGTCGCCACCGTCTTTTATTTTGTCCAACATGGACAGGACAAAAGCACAACAAAATTCCTTATGAGAATGTTTCTCGGTTCGGGAGGTAGATTTATAGAAAGGGAAGGTGTTAGCACCCTTTCTATCCATGGTTATCCATGGGCTCTTAGGTACTTGCTCTTATGTTTTCAAAATGTTTGCTTTTCAAGTGTGTGCGGGTTTGAAAAGGGTTTCATTGAAAGATTTCTGAGTGACTCTTGTATCTGTCCTCAAGAGTGTTTGAAAAATTTGTTTTGAAAGCTTTTGAAAGTGTCAGTGTGAAAAGATTTTTGATTTGTTTTTGAAGAGAGCAAGTACCCATGAGTCATCTACCTACCCTAAGGAATTAGGCTGTGTAAAAGTCCTTAAGGTAGTGCCATCCCACCATTGAGAGGTAGGTAGCACCACCGTTGGAGGTGTTCGGGTCAATTCGATTGTAGGGACAATGTGGTCACCGAAGCAACCGTTAGGACACCTTAGAAGTAACCCTAATGTCCTAGATCCTTTTTAATCCGAGGCAACCGTTTTGAGGCAACTGTTTTGAGGCAACTGTTTCGAGGCAACTGGATCTTGGACATAAGAGCGACCACTAAAACGTCCTATACTTGACGACCACGTTTCGAAGGCAACGAGTGAGGCGTACCCTAGAAGTGGTGTGTGCATTGTGTGTTGTTTTCATGTTAACATTTATCTTTGATCATGGCATTATGAGCTACGCGTTGTTTTTAATTACCATACATTCTTTCATGCAATTTAGCAGTTAGGAGTGCGGAAAAGGAAATACGGAAAGATAAAAGCTACGCTATTACAAGGCGCGGGTCTATACATCGCCAAAGTACAAAGACCCGTTTTTGATAAAGATGCGGAAAGTAAAAAAAACAATAAACCTAATTACTATTACATCCTTGAACAGTTACATAATAATCAATAAGAAAATAATGCGCGAAAAGAATTAAACCGGGAACGTCCGAGGGTTTTGGACCCTTTGCTTGAAATTAAATTAAATTAAAACCAAATTAATTATTTAATTAAAGAAAGGAAAGTGTGTTTTTTATGTTTTTTTGTATTTAATGGAAATAAAGAAAATTAAAAATCAAAAGAAAACCCTAGTTCTAAGTTTATTTTAATTATTAATGAAAATATTAAAGTTAACCTAATTTAAGCTAATTAATTAATTTACATGTTATTTACAAAAATAATAATAATTAATCAATAATGATAAAAATAATTAAAAGTCAAAACCTAATTCTATACAATTTTATTTTTTAGAAAAAATGATTAAAATTTAAAGCCTAAATTAAACTAAGTTAATTGTTAGTTATTTATTTACAAAAATATATTAATGGCAAATTTAATAAATAATTAAATATATATGTACAATTTTTGATTTCTGGATTTATTGTAAAAATTAATTTAGTGAATTAATAATAATAATTAAAACAATTAAAGAATTAAAAAGAAAAGAAAATAAAATTATGCAAACCAAGGGGGTTAGATGGCCCACGTGGAGGTGAACTTTGAGAAATTCTGGCCCATTAGACAAAGTCACGTTTGACTTTCTGGCATCACGCGCATGCTGTTTGACTGGGGTACACCATGGACTTCACCTTCTGGCCACTGGATAGATCTCATGGCCACTTGGCAGGCTTAGGCGTGAGGGTGCAAGATGGAATTCTGGGCGTGTACTGCATGTGAATACTTTGTGAAAAAATAGAAAGAATTATATGGGAGACCTGGGAATCGAACCCAGGTCCCAGAGTTCCTTGCCCTTGTGCCTTTGCCACTGAACCATTCAAACGCGTTTGTAATATAAGTGGACAATAATTATTATATAAGAAAAACAATCATAATGGTGTAAAACAAAATAAAGCGTGCCAGATTTGAATCTTCCAGTCACATGATGCCACACACGTCTTCTTCTTTGTTTCCTGAAACAAAAAGCAAGCAAATAGCGGGGTTTTAAACCCCCACTAACTTCAATAGTGAAAAATAGCGATTAGAATTAGAGACAATATAAAAAGGGCGCGAGGATTCCATTCACTTCGTCTTGAGCTTCCGAGTTTAATGGTATATGTCTCAAGGCCTGATTTTTCCTCAACAAGAAAGCCCTAATTTTCAAGCTTCTAAACCCTAGATTTTATCCATGGTGGATTTCGATTCAGGCAGTTTTAGCACAATTAAACTATATCAAAAGCTTCAGGAAGGCATCAGCAATACAAATCAATAAGAAAAACATGTCAATCATGCATGGAAATTAGATTTCGATTATGAAAATATTTGATCAAACCGTGACTTTGTTTTACCGTTTCCTTGAGCTATGGAGTTGGAAAGTGCTTGCAATACGTTCAGGAAACTCTCAGCAAGGGATTAGAATCAACAAACTTCCTTGAATCGGACTGTAAATTAGAAAACAGTTTTGAGTTTTTTCACTTTTTTTTTCAATGTTGCATATGATGTTCTTGCAGCAATTTTTCGTGTTCTACACTAGGGTTGGCCTCAGCATATGTATGTGATGTGAATTAGGTTAAAACTTTGGGCCAAAAGTCCATGAAATTAAGTTTGCAATCTTTGATTTTCAATCATGTAATTTTCAATCTTTTTCAATGAAAACCTTGCCAAATATGGATGATCTTCCCTTTTTGATTGAGAAACGAGTTTTCCAGCTTGCCCTGATTTGATTTGCTTCACAAAAGATCCAAAAAACATATCTTTTTGATTTTCCTATAATTAAAACCAATTAAATGAATTAATATAAATATAAATTCAATTAATTAATTAAAAATAAGAAAATAAATTATTTTGAGCTCAATGGGTCGTGCATAGGCTTTGGGTAAAGATTCAAGAAAGAATTTGAGGCCCATTAGCAAAAATGAAGTGTTTTAGGCAAAGTTGACTTTTGAAAGTTCCCAAAAATTTCCCAACTTCTCCAATTCATATCTTGCTCAATTTTGAAGCTATGAAAATGTTCTTGGACATTTTGGAAAGGTCTTGAAGTCCTCTAACCAATGTCTTTTGTCCCATGTCATTTTGATTTACCAATATCAAGTTATGGTCTTTGACTTAAAGTGCATTTTTGTTGACTTTTGAAAATGACCTATAATGTTGAAATTGATAACTTTTTGTGAGAGCATTTCTTGGACTTGGAATGTGAAGATGAGTTGTAGGAAATGTCATCCCCTTCAAAATGAGCATTGGATGGTATTTTTCTGATGAACCATGAAAAAGTTATGTCTTGGTCAAGTTACAGTTGACTTTTCAGCTGTCCCAAAATAGAAACTTTTGCATCTTTGATGATTTTTGAGCCATGCTTGAGAAATCATGATCAAGAATTGATGAAATGATGATTATGGCTTCAAAATAAGATGTTGATCAAAATTTTTGACTTTTGACTGCCAAATGATCATTTTACCCCTACAGTTGAATGTAAAGCAATTAGGGTTTTTGACTGTGCAATTTGATGCTGTGAGTCTTGAAACTTGACATATGGATGCTTGACAATGTATATAGACATATGGGACTTGATTGGACCCTTGAAAACCTCAATTTATTTGCAAGAACCAAAACCCTAATTTTGATTGTGTTAGGAGGGTGTTTGCATTGTGCAATCCTTAATCCATTTGAAGCTTGATCTTGCCAAATCTTGAAGAATATGGGAGGGAAAATTTTGGGGTACAACAGCAAGGAATCAAGAATTATGGTCTTTGGAAGTCACAAAATTATAGGTCATTTTCCAAAATTAGTGAATTTCAAGCTCAATTTTGGGAAACTTAATGGATTCAATTGCAAAAACTCAAAACTAAGGGATTATAGATCTTTTCAATACCTTTCCAAATTGCACTCATTTGTGTCCAAATTCAAAATTTTGAGCAAGTTATGCACTTTGGAATTTTGAGGCATTTCATTGAATTTTGACAAATTTGCAAAATGGCCATTTCTTGCAAACTCAAGTTTTAGCCATTCCTTTTTCTTATAATCAAGCCCATGAGAAATGTGTGACATGCTGAGGCCCATCACACTCACCATTTCGTGCCATATATGGTTTTGCACTTGTTGGATTGAAAAAATCACAAACTTGCCGAATTTGCAAAAAACACTAGCATGAGCTCATCATAAGGAATCAAGGGCCAAGATTTGGTGGATCAAAATCTGAGTAAGAAAGGCCTCAAAGGAAATTGAAATAAGAAAAAACGCACGAGGCATTGGCATGTTCAGAATCTCACTTTTCGACATAGCAAAATTTCCAATTGGGCATTGCACTCATTTTGAAGCCCATTTCTCTTGAAAAACCTATTCTACATGTCATATATAATGAGAAGCAAGCACTGAAGGCGAGGGAGAGAGCTCATAACTTCCAAATTCCAGATCTGAATTCAGAATTTCCATAGCTGCACTTTTTTTCGATTCTCAAGTTTCAGTGGTGCATTTGGAGTTTTTCTTCTTGCTTCTTCATCCTCAAGTGCTAAGGAAGCTAAAGCAAGCTTTGAATCGCATCTGGAGCAAGAGAATTGAGCTTTTAGATTTTGAATTGAGGTAGGATCATTCAACTTCGTTTTTTGAAATGCAGCCGTTTATTGTTGAAATTAAGCATGAATATTTGTTTGTGGATGTTATATGAATGATTCTGAAGCAACTTGAGGTTTCATTTGGTATATAATGCGTGTTTGAAATCTCTACAACTCTGGATTTTTAGTGAGTTTTTGACAATTTCATGTTGAAATTTCTAGATCCATGGCTATCAATTTGATGTGATTTGAATTGTGTTTAATTCCTTGCCATGTTAACTTTAATTTGCACTTGATTTGATGAGAAATGGTTGAGAAACGAGTTTGATTGGAAGGACTGAAGTTGGGGTGCAAGATGATGGGCGCGCGCGTTTTCTGGTTTGGCTGGAGGTTAGGGATGATGAGGTGTCATCATCTGAACGGTCCATTTGAATTTTTGAATGTTTAGTTTATACTTTGTTTTCAATTGATTTTCTGATTTTTGATAGTTGATCAAAACAATTTGAAAAATTCTGAAAAAATTAGCACAAGTCTAAAATAATTTCTACTATCTTGTGTAATTTTATTGGAATTTTTAAAAATGTTTTGATTGATTTAATAATTAATGAGTTTAATTAATTGTTTGTTTAAAAATTATTTTTATTTTAATAGTGTCTTTGATCTAAAATTTCCACAAAAAAATATTTTGGACTCATAAAATGATTTAGAAATTGACTCTGATTTTTGTTTAGCATTTTTTATATTTTTGATTAGAAATTTAATTTCAAAAGTTTATTTGAAATATTTGTTTCATAATTTTGATTTTAATATTTCCTTTAATTCAAAAATCCTCAAAAAAACTCATGCAAGCTTGTTTTCGATCATAGAATCTGAATATAATTTTATTTTAACCTTTCCATGACTTTTGGCTAGGGTTTGGATTTTTTTCCTTTAAATAATAGTTTAATTGTTAATTGCTTGTTTGATTTTTATTTTAATATTTACCTTAATTCAAAAATTCCACAAAAAATCAGGGATGTGTGTTTTTAATTCTAATATTTGAATATAATTTTGGTTGGATATTCTTCTAATTTTTTATTAGAATTTCATTTTGAGATGTGATTATTTGTTTGAATTTTCTTATTTTTGACTTTTCTTTAATTCAAAAAAATGTGAAAAATATGTATTCTGACATTTAGGGTTTCCTTGTGGTTTGCATGATCTTGGTTTGAATTGTTTGAATTTTAATCTTGTCTAATCAATATTTAAGATTAAAAGTCAAATAATTAGGGTTTTGTTGCTTACATTGCAAGTTTCATTTTCAAAACCATTATGCCCTGGATTTTCAATGGAATTCAAGTCTTGATTATGGTTCATGAATGAACTGAGGATATGAAAACCATTTTTCTTGAATTATTTGACTTGGTTTGATATTTTTCCATAAATTATTTTGAAAACTTGTCTAGTTTGGTAGTTTTGCCAACTAGTTTTGAACCTTGGGCCTCATTTGATCCCCTCCTCAATCATTCATGAACATAAGACTTTGTTTCTGACTTCTACACACTTCAAAGGTGCTAAGAAATTTTTGGTTTGAATTATTGAAATCCTTTTCTATTTTTGATGTATTTTTAAAGTGAAGGTACCCAATTAATGTTGCATATCTTGTTGCAATTTGTTTGATGGCCAATGAACTTGAGTGAGGCCTATAATTGGGCACCTGATGATCATGTTGGATATGTTGATCCAAATAAACTCAAGTCATTTCACTTAATGCCCCATGTTTGGATGTTTGAACCTTTTAATGCATTGTGTGGGATTCCTCTTCTATTATGCTTGTGAGTTGTGATGAATTATTTGTGCATGATTGAATTATGTTTGCTACTGACCTTCATGGCCTTTGATTGTATTCTTCTCAATCTCCCATGATCCTTGATTGATATTCAATTGTCAACTCAACATAGTGATAGAAAGGAGCAACATTCCTCTGATTCTTTTGACCAAATTGTGCATATGCCTGTTTCCTTCTGTCTATCATGTTTTATCATTTCATCATGGTGTCATCATCCATCCCTTATGTGAATCATCATTCTATTTATGGGAATACTAACTTGGTTGTTGAATGTGCGAGGTACTTTGAGGAAAGTTTCCATTTTTGGCTTGAGGCTATTGTGTTTCACTTTATTTGTGGGACACAATTTATTATATTGGCACTGCTCTTGTGTTTGGCATATTTGATAGTCTATGCAGGATATATACATGTGATTATGAATGCTATACATTGTCCATGGGATCTTTTCATATCTGATTATCTCAATACTTACATCCTGATGACGTGATTTCTGACTTGATTTGTCTACTGATGCCAACTTGCTTGAAGTTCTATGGGTTTCTTTTATTCTTGTTCAGTTGCTACGAATAATTATCCGTTTGGTATTGCACTATTTCCTTTCTTCTATTTTCATTTTGTATAATTTAATTTTTCATGATGGGACCTCTGTTGTTGATATATGTCAGGATGCCCTCTGGTTTTTTTGTCTGATACATGTGTTGTGTTTAGCTTGTTGATCAATGAGTCACTAAATTTAGAAATTGAGATCACGACTTTGCTCTCAGTGTATGTTCCCTATAGGATGTTTATTGCTTTTCTTCTTTAATTGTTGATCAATGAGTCACTCAATTTAGAAATTGAGATCACGACTTCGCTCTCAGTGCATGTTCCCTATAGGATGTTTATTGCTTTTCTTCTTTAATTGTTGATCGATGAGTCACTTAATTTAGAAGTTGAGATCACGACTTCGCTCTCATTGCATGTTCCCTATAGGATAGTTTTGTTAAGCTTCCTTTGACATGTTGACTAAGATAGGAATCCATGTATGCTAACATAGGATATGAATTTTCCTTTAACCTCAACCTTAGGGTCAACTATTGTATGATAACACTAGGGATAATACTAGGTTAGTTTCCCTTAGTTGTTTATCCTTCCTTTGCATTTTGCATCTTAAAACAAAAATTGTTTTCTTGGCAAATCATAAAACACCTCTAATGAACTCAAACCCTTCTTCAAGGTAAAAGATACAAACCAATCTTATTTGTTCGTGCACCTCTTGGTTTTGTTTTTAAACCTGGTTTACCGATGTTTCACCATCACACATTTGTTTGAAGCCGATGTTTCGCCATCGCACATGTTTGTTATCCTACTTTGATTCTCAATATCATTGTTAGGTGTGATGTTTTGCCATCCGGTTTATCGATGTTTCGCCATCTTTGCCATGATATCTTGCTATCTGTTTAACCGATGTTTCGCCATCACACATTTGTTTGAAGCCGATGTTTTGCCATCGCACATGTTTGTTATTCCACTTTGATTCTCAAAATCATTGTTAGGTGTAATGTTTTGCCATCCGTTTTATTGATGTCTCGCCTTCTTTGCCATGATATCTTACTACCTCTTAGCCGATGTTTCGCCATCGCACATTTGTTTGAAGCCGATGTTTCGCCATCACATCTGTTTGTTATCCTACTTTGACTCTCACTGTCATTGTTATGTGTGTTGTTTTTTAATTTGATGTTTCGCCATCTTTGACATGTTACTTTGTTATTATTTAGCCGATGTTTTACCATCTCATTTGTTTGTTGTTTTATTTAATGTTTTTCCATCTTAACTGTTTTTGTTGTCTTAACTAAAAAAACACGAACCAACGAAAATATGTAAGCCGAACTACGGCTGCTCTGATTCCTTAAAAGGGATACGTAGGCAAAGGGGTAGGGCCCAATCGAGCATAACTTTTATTTTCCTTACTTAGTTTTCTTTTCTTTCGCATGCATTCCCTTTTCAGTTTTAAGCCATATACATAGGATTTGACCACACCCATTAGATTAGACAACAAGAGTGGATACCGTAGAGTACTATGGGCGTGTGGGGTGCTAATACCTTCCCCTCGCATAACAGACTCCCTTACCCGATCTCTCGGTCGAAAGACCGTGATTTCTCCCTCTTCAGGTTTTCTCGGTGTTTACCTTTCCCTTTCGGCGGGATAAAAGACGTTCGGTGGCGACTTCATTGATGTTTAACTACATCCAGGTGACAGGTTCTGGCCGGGTGGTTTCAACTGGCGACTTCACTGGGGACAGATTGACCTCTTGCTGGTCCATCCCGGAGTCGGTCCTAGCTCTTGTTTGTTTTCTTTTTGGGTGTTTATTTTACCGCTTTGCATATTTATCTGTTTGCATTGCATCCTATGCACGCTTTACTTTCTGCATACTGGATTTGGCTAGACTGTTTGGATTCTGGTTTTCTTGGTGGGTGGGTTGTTCCATGAGGTAAAATGCCTCATACCCAGGCTATGAGTGAATTCCATAGGAACTAGGAATAGAGTGGCCATGGAAGCTATGAGGCGGATGCTTTGTAGACCTGACCATGAGACCCATGACTTCAGAGGAAGTTCAGATAGGTGTTATCGTATGATGATACCGACAGTCGAGCTCCTGTACTCTGATTTGGCTTTTAACCTTACCTTTACCTAGACTACACCCGTGAGAGGGACGGGAAAACTTTTCTTACTGGTACAGGTACTGTTGGTGACTTTGTGTTGCGAAGGTGACTCAGGTTCCCATGATGGTTTTGAAGCTTTAGGATTTTCTTTTGATCTCGAGTGGTGCTGTTCTGTAATGGTGCAGCCCTGATCCAGCGTGAAACTTTGATCCTGTCATGTTGCATCATAGCATATTTATTTCTAAAAAATGATGTATAAAAAAAAACTAGCATGTGCATGTCATTTTCCAGGGACATTCAAGAGTCTTCTTTCCATCAGAAACGGCTGGCCTCCCGTCAGATGAGTTTGATTCAGTTCGTGTTAAAGAGCCCAACATGCATACATTCGCTTATCAGATTCCTACTGTTGATATGTCCGAATTGAAGAGGTTGAGTTCTTATTTAAAGGGTGATGTTCTGAATAATTTCAACAAAAATTATGGTAATTTGTTACTAATCCTTAACACTCCAGTTGACCCAAGGGCCTTGATCACCCTCTTCCAGTTCTATGACAAGGAATTACGGTGTTTTACTTTTCAAGATTATCAACTGGTTCCCACACTAGAAGAGTACGCGTACCTACTTAATATCAAGTTGTCCGATGAAGTTCCTTTTGTCCAAGTGCCAGAGAAGCTGAAGTTCGAAGTTATTGCTGAAATTCTTCATTTGAGTTGGAAAGAGGTGAAGGATAATTGAAAATCAAGTGAGGATACTACAGGGTTTTATCTGGATTTCTTAGTGAAGAAAGCTGAAGACTAGGAAAAGAAATGGAATTGGAGTGACTTTAGCTCTCTGTTTTCTCTCATGATATACGGGATCGTTCTCTTCCCTCGCAAGAGAAATTTTATGGATTTGGCGGCTATTTGTGTTTTTAGAAACAAGAACCCGGTACCGACACTCTTGGCAGATACTCTTTACACCATTCATTCCAGGCATGGAAAAGGAGGTAATGTAAGCTTATGTCATTAAATGTTGTATCAATGGTTTAAGTTGCACCTATCGGTAAGTGGCCCTTTCGTGGATACCAGACATTCTCTTCGATGGTCATCCAGACTTGTCAACCTTACTTCATTTGATATCCGGTGGAATTATGGCATGGGAGAAGTACGAAGTATTATCACTAGCTGCAGAGATTTCCCTAATGTTCCCCTCATAGGAACTAAGGGGTGTATCAACTATAATCCTGTGCTTGCTTATCGCCAATTGGGATATGCAATGGTTGGACTGCCAAAGGATGAGGAGGTGTCTGAATCAGTGTATTTCGTTAGAGGAAGTGATCCTGTGATGTTGAAAAGAGTGACAAGTGCTTGGAAGGGAATTCACAAGAAGGATATAACTACTTTGGGAAAAAGGTTCCTATTTCTAGGGTTCCTTACTTGGATTGTATTAAAGCCATGGTTAAGATTTTACGATTACCATTTGCAAGGTCGGCTCCTATATGTGAGCAACCTCCTACTGTTCTAAGTAACACGGTGCCTACCGAGGTGTTTACCCAGGTTCATGTTGAGAACATTCAACTTCGTGCAAAAGGCCGTGAGGCAAGGATGAAACTCTTTTGGGTAGATCAAGAAAGGGCCGACTTAGCTCGCAAACTGAAAGAAGCTCAAGGGGAAACTTCTTATGTAACCAATTTTAGGAAGAGATCTCATGCTGAAATGGAAGAAGAGTTGAGTAAGACCCAACAAGAGTACTGGAAGCTTCAAGTATCTGAGAATAGCTACAGGAAGAAGATTCAAAACTTGGAGAAATAGCTCAAAGACAAAGATGCTCAGCTTAAGAAGGAAGTAGCCCAGAGACGTGTCGCAGAAGATCGGTTTCAAAAAAGTAAAGTAGTCGCATCACAACTTTTGAAGGAGAAAGCCAGACTTGAAGAGTATTGTCAACACCTTGAAGCGTGTCTTGTTCTGGAGATTTAGTTTTTGTTACTTACCTTTGGTGTATTTGGTCACCCCCAGGATTGTTGGAAGGGACCATTGTTTGTTTTTATTATTCAGTTTTTTTGTTATGTTTACTTTGAAACATGTATTTTGTTGTTTATCGTTACACTCTTAAATGTCCGAAGTCACTCGAACATCGTTTCTTTTGTTTGTAAATAATTGAAGTGTTTGTCTTATTGTCCTTTTTTCCCTTTGATTGTATGCTTTATTATCTTTGGTTGCACGCCGTGATTGATGAATAAAAGGACTCTTGAATACCGGGAAATGACAAACATATCATGCACATCATGCATTTCATAACATTACAGGTTATCTCAAATGGAACAAGTTCAAGCTGAAATCGCTGAAATGAGGGCCCAGATGGCTACTCAAATGACCCAGTTCATGGAGGTCATCACCAATGTGAATCGCCGACAGGAGGAATTGGCTGCCTTTGTCAATAACCAGCGCCGCTATCCAGGGGATGGTGGAAATCAAGGGCTCTATCAGGACATTTCTGTAGGATTAGGGGATGTGCAAGATTAGCCTGCTGGAAATTTTCACGGGATGCCTGGAAACCCTTTTGTGCACAACATAGGGCAGTTTCCCCCGTCTCTGGGACCTCGTCTTGTGGGGAATAGAAGAGATAATCAGGGCGGTGTAAGAGGCTATAAGAAGCAAGATTATGACTTTAATCAGGATGAAGATCAGTTTTCTGTTCGACGTTCAGAGTCGGAAGTTCAGGTTGAGGATAAGAAGTACCGGTTGTTGGAAGAACGTTTGAAGGCTGTGGAAGGGCAAGGAGTCCATGGTATGGATGCTAATGATCTCGGGTTGGTGTCTGGGGTGAAAGTTCCTCCAAAGTTCAAGCCTCTTATATTTGAAAATTACAACAGAACGTCATGTCCTGTTACCCATGCAACTGCTTATTTCCGGAAGATGTCAGTGCATACTGAGGATCAGGGGCTTTTGATTCACTTTTTCCAGGATAGCCTATCTGGGGCATCCCTGGAGTGGTATAGGAAGCTTGAGAAAACCCATATTCATTGCTGGAATGATCTTGCTCGGGCTTTTGTCAAACATTATCAGTACAATATGGATATGGCGCCTAATCGCACTCAGTTACAGAATTTGTCACAGGGACCAAGAGAATCTTTCAAGGAATACGCTCAGAAGTGGCGTGAGTTGGCTGCAAGGGTTCAACCTCCACTCATGGAGAGAGAACTCATTGATATGTTTATGAGTACCCTGCAAGGGACATTCTATGAGCACATGATAGGAAGTACTTCGGCAGGATTTGCAGACTTGGTTATGGCTGGTGAAAGGATTGAGATAGGTTTGAAATTGGGGAAAATTCAGATTGGAGGTTCTAGTGGCTCATCAGGGGGCAGTAAGAAACCATTCAACACTTACCCTAAGAAAAGGGAAGGCGACGCAAGCGCAGTTTACTCTCATAGAGGAAGAAGAGAGGATCCTCAGCACCAACAAATCAATGTTGTTTCTATTCCTGTTAATGCTCCTCCACAGTAAAGACCAAATACAGTGCCTCAACAACAAAGACAACAAGATGCTCCCCGTCAGTATAATAATCAACAGCAAAGACAACCGAGAAAATTTGATCCCTTTCCAGTATCTCTTACTGAAGCACTCCGCCATTTGCTTGATTTGAGGTTGATCAGTTTGATAAATATTCCACCACCACCCGCAAGACTTCCTCCTAACTATGATGCTAACGCAAGATGTGAATTCCATTCAGGAGGAGTTGGTCATTCTACTAACAATTGCTTTGTGTTGAAGTGCAAGATACAAGACTTGTTAGATGCTAAGGCAATCGAGTTTACTCCAGTGACTGGTCCGAATGTTACTCAGAACCCAATGCCTAGGCATGAAGGGGGTGTTGTTAATATGATTGATGATAATGGTGAATTGTTGAATTTAATCATGAATGTGGAACAAGTAACTACTCCGTTGTCGTATGTTAAGAGGTATTTTCTTGACAATTCTATTTTCCCGGGTTGTGCTTCAGAGTGTGCCAAGTGTAGAGAGAAACTGAAGGGCTGTGATGATTTAAAAGCCGGTATCCAGTTGTTATTAAAGGAGGGTTCCCTGAAGTTCGATAGAAAACCGAGCTACCGTAAGGTTACCGAAGAAGATGTTGTTGTGGTATCTATTCCTTACACCCCTGTGAGCATTCCTACCCCATCTAGGGAACCTCCTTTAATGATTACGGTACCTGGTCCCCTCCCGTATACCAGTGAGAAGGCCATCCCATGGAATTATGGTGCTGATGTTTATTACCATGGGGTGAAGCAGGAAGTAAGTACTCGTTTGTCTGAGGAAGAACGTGCTGAAGATAATGAAGAAGAAGTTCATAATTTTTTCGGTGTGGGTCGAATGACTAGAAGCGGGAGAATATTTGGTCCTTCCAATGTGCAAGATACGGCAGATGCTTCTACAAGAGAAAAAGGAAAACAACAGGCGATGATTGGTAATCTAAGGGTTACGCCATACAATGTGACTCAACCAATTCTGATACCAGAAGCTTCTTCAGTTCCTGATGAGGTTGAAGAGTTAATGTGAATTATCAGAAAGAGTGATTATAGTATAATTGATCATCTGAGCCATACTCCTTCTAAGATGTTTATCTTGTCTCTGTTGATTTATTCAGAACCTCACATAAATGCTCTGATGAAGTTGTTAAAGAATGCGTTCGTGCCACATGAGATAACAGTCAATCAGTTTGAGAATGTTTATGCTAACATATCTGCCGGGAATGGTCTGGGATTCATAGATTTTGATCTTCCTCCGGAGGGGCCAGACCATAACAAAGTGTTGCATATTTCAATGGAGTGCAGGGGCACTACTTTATCCCAGGTTTTGGTGGATACAGGATTGTCCTTGAATGTACTACCGAAGTCAGCATTGATGAAGATTGATTATTCTGGACTGGAACTGCGCCCTAGTGATTTGATGGTGAAGGCGTTTGATGGGTCTCGAAGTTCAGTGTTTGGGGAGGTGGAGTTGCCAATCAAGGTTGGACCTTGCACCTTCACGGCTACATTTTTTGTAATGGATATACAGCCAGCGCATTGTTGTTTGTTGGGGCGGCCATGGATTCATAGAGCAGAGGCAATCACTTCTACTCTTCATCAGAAACTCAAGTATCCTGCAGAGGAAAAGGTGATAACTGTGTGCAGCGAGCAAGAGTACATCGTGAGTCATTTGACATCATTCCGCTATGTTGAAGTTGAAGGTGAAATACATGAGACTCCGTTTCAAGCATTTGAGAGAGTTCATGCTGTCAATTTTCCTCCTCCAGAGCAGAAAAGGAAACCTGAAACTGTTATGTCTTCTCTCAAGGATGCGAGAGCTATGGTGGAAAATGGTAACCCTGAAGGTTGGGGTCAGGTGCTGGACGTTACTCCAAAGTTTGATAAATTTGGTCTTGGTTTTAGCCCAGGTCAGCAGAGTGCAACTCCCAGAGCATCTAGTTTATCTACTCCTGTGAAGTTTTCCCGTCCTTATGCTACTCAAGAAGGACACGTCAATGCAGTTGGCGACAATAGGGTTGATGGCTACAATATCGAAGATTGGATTCGTCCGAGTATTCCAGGCCAGACACTCAACAATTGTACTTCTGTGGATGTTATTCAAGTTTCAAGTGCTGAGGAGTAATTTTCTTGTTTTCTTTTATTATCATGTCATAATTCCTACGCTCTGCCCAAGGCGTGGTGAATCATTTGTGTAGGGCCACCATGTTTATTTTCAAAAGTTTATCATGAAATAAAGGACGTTTTTGCATTCAAAATTTTGTTCCATTTTTTTTTGAATGGCAATGTTTCTCTTTTCACACACTGTCACTAAAAAATGCCAAAATGTCATTCATGCAGATGCACTTCCACCACCGATCATATTGATAACGACTCTGCTATGGCTCATTATGACTTTGATACTCCTATTTATCAAGCTGAAGAAGAAGCATATGAGGAGTGTGATCTTCCTGAGGAATTAGCAAGATTGTTAAAACAAGAGGAGAAGGTTATCCAGCCGAATCAGGATTCGATTGAGGTGGTGAATATTGGCACAGAAGAGGTAAGAAGAGAAGTCAAGATATGGGAAAATCTCGAGGAAAGTATAAAGGTCATATTGATTGAGCTACTCCGTGAGTATTCTAATATCTTCGCTTGGTCTTATGAGGATATGCCTGGGTGGGATACTGACATAGTGGTGCATCGATTACCGCTCAAAGAAGGTTGTTCCCCCGTCAAGCAAAAGCTCCAAAGAACTCATCCTGAGATGTCTAAGAAGATCAAAGAGGAGGTTCATAAGCAGTTGGATGCTAATTTCTTAAAGGTCATCAATTATCCGCCATGGATTGCAAATATTGTGCCTGTGCCCAAGAAGGATGGTAAGGTCTGGATGTGCGTGGATTATAGGGATTTGAACAGGGCCAACCCTAAAGATGATTTCCCTCTTACGCATATTGATGTGTTGGTCGATAATACTGCTCATTCCAAAGTGTTTTCGTTCATGGATGGATGGCTTTTCGGGTTACAATCAAATTAAGATGGCTCCGGAGGATATGGAGAAGAAAACATTTATCATACCTTGGGGAACCTTATGTTATAAAGTGATGCTGTTTGGTTTGAAAAATGCCGAGGCAACATATCAGCGCACCATGGTCACTCTCTTTCATGATTTGATTCATAAAGAGATTGAGGTATATGTGGACGATATGATTGCTAAGTCTGACACGGAAGAGGAACATCTTGTTCATCTGGAAAAATTGTTCGAGAGACTGAGGCAGTTCTTGATAAGGTTGAATCCGAATGAGTGCACCTTTGGGGTGAGATCCGACAAGCTGTTGGGTTTTATTGTAAGTGAGAAAGGTATCGAGGTGGACCCGACCAAAGTTAAAGCGATACAGGAAATGCCTGAGCCAAGGACAGAGAAGGAAGTACGTGGTTTCTTGGGAAGGTTAAACTACATTTCTAGATTTATTTCTCATCTCACAGCCACCTGTGAACCTTTGTTCAAGTTGTTGAAGAAAAGTCAGACAGTGAAATGGAATGAGGATTTTCAGAAGGCCTTTGACAAAATAAAGAAGTATTTGCAGGAACCTCCGATACTCATGCCGCCAGTGGTAGGAAGTCCACTAATCATGTATCTAACTGTGTTGGAGAGCTCAATGGGTTGTGTCCTCGGTCAGCACGACGAGACAGGGAAGAAAGAGCATGCTATTTACTACTTGAGTAAGAAGTTTACGGAGTGCGAGTCCAGGTACTCATTGCTGGAAAAGTCTTGTTGTGCGCTTGCCTGGGCCGCCAAATGTTTGAGGCAATACATGTTAACTCACACCACCTACTTGATATCCAAAACGAATCCAATCAAGTACATTTTCGAGAAGCCAGCTCTTACAGGAAGGGTAGCCCGTTGGCAGATGATACTCACCGAATATGATATCCAATACACTACTCAAAAAGCAATTAAGGGTAGTGTACTGGCCGATCATCTTGCTCATCATCCCATGAACGATTATGAACCAATGAAGTTTGATTTTCCATATGAGGAAATTGTGTATATTCGGGATTGTAATATGCCAGACCCAGATGAAGGACCCGAGCCGGGATCATGTTGGACGCTTGTTTTTGATGGTGCCTCCAATGCCATGGGCAACGGTGTCAGAGCTATTATCACTTCCCCTGAGGGATACCACATTCCTTTCACGACTCATATTTGTTTCGATTGCACTAACAACATGGCCAAATATGATGCTTGCATTTATGGCATTGAAGCGGCGATTGACCTGCGCATCAAATTCTTGAAGGTTTATGGGGATTCCAATATTGTTATCAACCAGATTAATGGAGATTGGGAGACTCGCCATCAGAACCTAATTCCATATCGTGAGCATGTTATGAAGCTGATTTCACACTTCGAAGAGATCACGTTTGAGCATATTCCCAGAGAAGAAAACAATCTAGCTGATGCACTGGCAACTTTGTCCTCCATGTTCAAGGTTAAGTGGGATAATGAGGCACCTTCCATTACCATCAGAAGTTTGAGTGAGCCAACTTTTTGTTTTGAGGCTAGTTTGGAATCAGATGGTAATCCTTGGTTTTATGATGTTAAACGATATCTTGAAACATAAGAGTACCCTGAAGAGGCATCCATCACATATAATAAGTTTTTGAGAAGATTTTCAGCCAAGTTCTTTCTCAGTGGTGGTGTGTTGTATAGGAGGCATCATGACGGTTTACTGCTTAGATGTGTTGACAAGAAATAAGTAGCTAGAATCATTGAGGAGATACATGAAGGTGATTTCAGGACCCATTCCAACGGGCGTACCATGGCTAAAAAGATTTTGTGAGCAGGTTATTATTGGTCCACCATGGAGACTGACTGTTACAATCATGCACGGGTTTGCCACAAATGTCAAGTCTATGCTGA
This sequence comes from Vicia faba, assembly GCA_948472305.1. NCBI lineage: Eukaryota > Viridiplantae > Streptophyta > Magnoliopsida > Fabales > Fabaceae > Vicia > Vicia faba. Next base: position 926,110,897 of record OX451741.1, on the reverse strand, counting down.
TAAAGTGCATGTGCCGCTAGTACCTTTGAATGTCTTGACTTCCCCTTGGCCGTTTGCGATGTGGGGAATTGATATGATCGGCAAAATTGAACCGAATACATCCAAAGGGAACCGTTTCATTCTGGTTGCCATTGATTATTTTACAAAATGGGCCGAAGCTGCATCCTATGCCAATGTCACCAAGCAGGTGGTAACTCGGTTCATTAAGCACAATATTATCTGTCGCTACAGAGTGCCTGAAAAGATCATTGCTGATAATGGGTCTAATTTGAACAACAAAATGATGAAGGAGCTTTGTGAGTCCTTCAAAATAAAGCATCATAACTCTTCCCCATACCGACCAAAGATGAACGGTGTTGTCGAAGCGGCCAATAAGAATATTAAGAAGATCGTACAGAAGATGGTGGTAACCTATAAAGATTGGCATGAGATGCTACCTTTCGCTTGACATGGTTATCACACCACTGTGCGTACTTCGACTGGGGCAACCCCATTTTCATTGGTTTACAGCATGGAAGCAGTATTTCCGGTAGAAGTCGAGATTCCTTCTCTTAGGATCATGAGGGATGTTGAGCTGGATGAAAGTGAATGGGTACAGAATCAGCTAGATCAGTTGGAGCTTATTGACGATAAGAGGTTGACGGTTGTATGTCATGGTCAGGTATATCAGCAAAGGATGAGGAAAGCTTTTGATAAGAGGGTACGACCTCAGTGTTACAAGCCAGGTGACCTTGTGCTAAAAAGGATAATTCTCCCACAGGGAGATCCCAAGGGCAAGTGGGTTCTGACTTATGAAGGTCCTTTCGTGGTCAGAAGAGTTTTCTTTGGAGGAGCAATGATGCTCACGACTATGGATGGAGAGTACTTCCCTCTCCATGTGAATGCTGACGTAGTTAAAAAATACTTTGCATAATAAATAAAAAACCCCGTTAAACTGAAAACTCGAAAGGGCGGTTTAGGCAAAAAGAGGATGTCCTGGTGAATCGAAAATCCGAAAGGGAGATTCAGGAATAATTTAGGGACTTAAAGCAAATTACTACGCTCAACATGAGATCCTTTGTCTCTTTCCTTCATTCCGTCACCTGGCATAAGCTCGAAGCTAATCCAAGAATGATCTGTCTAAAAGCAGGAGGATGAAAGCATAAGAGTCAAAAGAGTCATAGCAGAGTTGGGACTCGATGGATATTCACATTCACATTGGCATTTGTAAACACTTGTTTATTTTGATTTTGTAATTTCTTGATTCCATTTGTAAATGCCTTCTTCATAGACTGATTTCTCAAAATCAATAGAATATCTTCTTTCAAGTATACGTATATGTTTCTTTTCTCCTCTTTTTTTTACTATTTTGTTTGCAAAAAATGTCCAATATTTTTGATAAGCATGTGCATATAAACTTCGTGGGCCTTACACGGAAATGGTAATCTAAGTCATGGTTAGTTGATCGTTTGAAAGATGGATAACAAACACAACTACTGTTGTGCAAGGGGCGTGTTTAGTTCTTTGATTAATGGATTTCTCTTTCACTTTACTGTTGGATTCCTTGCCAATTTGTTTCACCGCTCCGTGCTGTTGGTAAAGGCCACGGGTCAGGGTAATATCAATATTACGGAAGGTCGGCGAGATCGACGAACCTAGTTGGGAACATTTCTTCCCCATAATGGCTTGTATTAAATTTCTTTGCCGCACTTTCATGTGTTATCTTGATTGATTGTTTTAGCATTGTCTGCATATAGGATTTTGTTTATAGCCAAATGTCAGTCTTGATGCGTTGAATATTTTTGCCTTAAATTTTTGTTTCATTTTACTTAATCCATCCAGTATCACTCTTTAAATTGTTTTTTCAGGCATTTTGATACCAACTGTGCCAATTCTTTTGCTTAGCCAAGAGTTTGGAGGAGAGAGTTTAGCTAAAAACGATGACTGTAGTGGTATGCTTTTGAGTAGAACCCCGTTGACGATGTACATGAATTATTTCAATCCCCAAACACCGGAGATATAAGGGAGTTAAACCCTTGTTAACCCCTCCAAGCCTTCGAAGTAGGAGTTTCTTTTCCGTTCTAAAAAAAACCTTTTTTAACCAGGGGCAGGGTAGATGTTCAGTTGATTTGACGAAGCATTCAAATTTCAGAAGGAATGTCCCATCTGAGGATCACCACATTCTATCTTTCACATCATGAGATCAGGAAAAATGTCAAAACCACGATGTTCATTTCCTCATAAAATCCTGAAGTCGAGATCGAATCTATACAATAATGGCTATCCCTCGCCGACCAATGAATGAGGCATTTGTTTTCTTCAAAAAAAAGGGAGGAGAAAGAAAGAAAAAGTTCAAAGACCTAAAGTCACATTGACTTGTTCGAAGTGGAAAGTATGAATAAAAAAAGAAACAAAAATCCCCGCTAAGTCGAAACTTGAAAACAAGCCGCTTAGGCAAAAGTTAGGGCATCCCGCTGGACTTCCAAAAATTGAAATTCAAAATATTTTGTCCAGGAAAAAGTTAGGGAAAAGAGAGCCTAAAAGGCAAAAAAAAAGAGACATTATTCAATAAAATTTTCATCAAAATAAGAGGAACAATAATATCAAAAACAAAAGCAGCAAAAGTTAAGTGACAATCATGTTGGAGAATTTGTCGCGATCACTCAACCATTATGAATCCTTTTGAAAGATGAATGCTTGTGATAAGTCAACTGAACTTAGGATAAGAGAATATCACGAAGGGGGTGGGCACCAAATAACTTGAGCCTTGAAAAACTTTTTTCTAAAAAAAACCTCGAACTGGGCCACGTCACAACCTTTAAAAGTCCTAACTGAAACAAGTGTTTAACTCGAAAGCATGCTACAATGGGACATCGTTTCCTAAACTCCCAAATATGTGTTGCATATCCATGTTGGTATCTTATCACCCGCATCTTGACTCTTTTTTTTTTGAAAAAAGAGAAGGGGAAGAAAAGTTTTGAATTTTTTTGCACTCTAGCCAGTGATTCATTCACAATAGAGATACGACACTTTTTTAAGGTTTTCAACTTCAAGGCTTAAATAATCGCCGCATCAGGTCTGTCATTCCCAAAATAAACATATTTCTGCATGAAAAACATTTGTTTGACATCAAAAAAAGAGTTTACACGTTGAACACCTGTAAAGAGCTTAATGATTGTCAGGAAGGGAATATTTGGTTTTCTTCTGCTAGACAGAGCCCATGTATGAATAGGACTTTACCTATCCTCAGTGAAGTTTCGTTTTTGCAGCAAAGTTTTGTTTCCCCAGGAATCTTCTTTTAGAAGCTTCATTTCTGAGACTCCGGATCTGAGGATGTCGCATATCCCCAACAGAATTGCCAACAAAGATCCCTCGCCATGACCTCTCATTTCCCATCCGATCTACTGACTGGGGCATCTTTACGTTAAGATCTTTCCTTATCCCCAGTAAGGTCGATACTGTGTGACTATCTGCATGATCCATCCAATGGTTGCATTCCAGAAATCTCTGTCCAACACAAAATCTTCAACAGAGTTCTGTCTCCCCGGTGAAGTCCCGTCTCCTCAGCAGAGCTTTGTTCCCCCAGCAAAGGTTTTCACCTCTCACATCGGGTTTGTTGTTTTGGTATCATCCTCAACACGGCCACGCGCTGTCTTTTCCAGAGATTACAGTCTTGCCCTGATCTTCTCCCTCAATGTCTAATCTTCTCCAGAAGCTACAATGTCGATATGATCTTCTCTAGGGGTTTGCAATTTATTTTTGCAGCTCCTCTCAATGATTGTGGCCCGTTTCTACTAGTTGATCGGTTGTTACTCTCCACAAAGCTTCATCTCTTCGAGGTTCCCTCTATAGAGGTTCCCCATATTTTCTCCTCTCGTTTGGATTTTGCAATTTATTTTTGCAAGTCATGTAAGAGTTCTGACTTCTTAGTTATTGGTTTCTCAATTGGCCATTCCCCAGTGAAACTTTTAAACATGCATCATTACATTGCATCTACCAAAACGCGTAGCATTTCCATTATATGGAGCATTGCGCTATATAAAAATAATTCAAACATGCATCGGAACATAAGCCATTGTTGTTTCTGTCATCCCCAGTGAATTTGCTAATACTTCGGGTTAAATCCCCAGCAAGGTCTTCGTCCTCATTATCTCAGTTTTCCCCCCATACCAATATCCTTTTGATGCCAATCATTTGTTTGTTTGAATGTCTAATCTTGACTATAGTTCAGTTTCGCCCTGGCGCGGTCTTCTCGGGTTTAGTCTTCACTACCCTATCCGGTTTATTCTAATGTTTATTGATGCACCTTTCAAATACCAGTTTCGTCCTTATATTCACTTTCAGCAGGTTTTTAGGTGTACGCCCTAAATCTCCTTTCTTTGGGTTGAGCTCAGAGTTTCGTCTCCTCACTTTGCGCATGAAATCCAGTTTCGTCCTGGTACTCATCTAGTTTAGTTCTGCCTAACTAGTTTTTGAGTCGAGTTTCATCTCGTTTTTTTTCTTTCATACCTTGGACCCTTTGATGGTGTTCATTTACCGAGTGCAGTGTTCGTACTGCGTCCCTGGTTTGAAATTAGTCTCTTTTTCTTGGATCATTCTATCAGTTTTCGTCACTGTTTATCCATTGATCTGAGACCAGCAGGTGCTCTGAGAAACATGCGCTCTCACCACTCTCGCTTTGGGTCGAGTTTCGCCTCGTCACCTGTGCATGAAATCCAGTTTCGTCCTGGTACTCATCTAGTTTAGTTTCGCCTAACTATTTATTGAGTCTAGTTTCGTCTCGTTTTTGCTTTCATACCTTGGCCCCTTTGACGGTGTTCGTTTACCGAGTGCAGTGTTCATACTGCGTCCCTGGTTTGAAATCAGTCTCTTTTGTTTCTTGGATTCTTCTATCAGTTTTTGTCACTGTTTATCCATTGATATGAGACCAGCAAGTGCTCTGAGAAACATGCACTCTCATCATTTTGCTTTGGGTCGAGTTTCGCCTCGTTACCCATGCGTGAAATCCAATTTCGTCCTGGTACTCATCTAGTTTAGTTTCGCCTAACTGTTTTTTTAGGTCGAGTTTCGTCTCTCTTTTGTTCCTCTTTTCTAGGATTCTTTCAATTCCTTCATACTGTCTATCTTAGTTGAGATTAGCAAGTGCTCCTAGAATCACGCACTCTAGCCACTTTGCTTTAGGTCGAGCTCAGAGTTTTGCCTCCTCACCCGCGTACGTTTTCTTTTTCAGAGCTTAGTTTCACTTATACTCTGTGGTTTGAGTTTTGTCTCACCTTTTTTTTGAAGCCCAATTTTGCCCTGGCACAGTTGTCCGGAAGTTTAGTTGCGTCTACTCTTCTTTGTTTTTGTTCTGTTTCGACCTGCTTTACAGCTTTATTTTGACGCATGTCTTGGGGTTTTTCTGTTTTTTCTTTCCTCTTCAAGAGTGTAAATTTTTGGGTTCTTTTGTATTCAATCATCTTCAACCCTGAACATTCGAAAGTTGCCACTTTTCTCACTTATCATGTTGAAGATATTTGAATAGGGGCAGCTGTTGCACCCCAAAATTCACCCTCTTGATTTTGGCTTATGTTTCATCATGAATATCATATTGCATTGCATTCATACATTGTGATGGGATCAAAGTATTTTGGTTATCAAGTCTTCCTCAAGCTTTGAAGGTTGATTGCATTGACAAGTTGCTCAAGAAAAATCTTGTCATCTAAACCTCTGGATCTTTCAAGCTCAAGTTATTTCATATCTCAAGATGTTTTATCCATCTCTTTGGATCATCAGAGGATTGAAGTTTGTGTTTGATTATAAGAAGAATCGCTCTTTTGATTCACCAGTCAAATTAAGGTTTTGCTTGATCAAGGCTATTGATCAATGTACAAGTCTTGATTTGGAAGCTAAAACATCTCATTGGCATTTGAAAAGTCCTTGTACAAGATCTTGGTTAAGATCATAAGGGGATTTGAAGTTTTGAAGATGATTCACCAGTCTCCTAAGGTGTTGACCAAAACTAGGGTTTGGAATTTTATAAAGTTTTCTTGAGAATTTTGAAGTGTAATTTTGTACATGGCCTCTATATGTTTGGAAGATCATATTTTTGAAGTTTTGATCATCAATTTTGAAAGGAAGTTGATCAATTGATTCAAAGGGGCAAAATGGTCATTTTGGTCAAAATCAGTTAAAGACAAGGTTGACCAAGTGAATTTTTGGCCAACCATCAATTCAAGGGTGTACTTTTCATATTTCAAGTCCATTTTGATCATTGGATCAAAGAGATGGAGGTTTGGGTTGAAACTTGTTCATGAAGAAACCCTAAAAGTTTCTAATTTTGGAAAATGAGGACTTAATTTCAAAATTTCATATTTTATTCACCTTTGTTCAAAAAAATGCAAATGAAGTATTCTTGGAAATATAAGAGGATGATCTTTCATCCCCTTTTGGTCTCATGTCCAAATTGGCAAGGAATCAAGAACTATGGTCTTTGGAAGTCACAAAATTATAGGTCATTTTCCAAAATTAGTGAATTTCAAGCTCAATTTTGGGAAACTTAATGGATTCAATTGCAAAAACTCAAAAACTAAGGGATTATATATCTTTTCAATACCTTTCCAAATTGTACTCATTTGTGTCCAAATTCAAAAATTTGAGCAAGTTATGGACTTTGGAATTTTGAGGCATTTCATTGAATTTTGACAAATTTGCAAAATGGCCATTTCTTGAAAACTCAAGTTTTAGCCATTCCTTTTGCTTCTAATCAAGCCCATGAGAAATTTGTGACATGCTGAGGCCCATCACACTCACCATTTCGTGCCATATTTGGTTTTGCACTTGTTGGATTGAAAAAATCACAAACTTGCCAAATTTGCAAAAAACACTAGCATGAGCTAATCATAAGGAATCAAGGGCCAAGATTTGGTGGATCAAAATCTGAGTAAGAAAGGCCTCAAAGGCAATTGAAATAAGAAAAAACGTACGAGGCATTGGCATGTTTAGAATCTCACTTTTCAACATAGCAAAATTTCCAATTGGGCATTGCACTCATTTTGAAGCCCAATTCTCTTGAAAAACCTATTCTACATGTCATATATAATGAGAAGCAAGCACTGAAGGCGAGGGAGAGAGCTCATAACTTCCAAATTCCAGATCTGAATTCAGAATTTCCATAGCTGCACTTTATTTTTCGAATCTCAAGTTTCAGTGGTGCATTTGGAGTTTTTCTTCTTGCTTCTTCATCCTCAAGTGCTAAGGAAGCTAAAGCAAGCTTTGAATCGCATCTGGAGCAAGAGAATTGAGCTTTCAGATTTTGAATTGAGGTAGGATCATTCAACTTCGATTTTTGAAATGCAGCCGTTTATTGTTGAAATTAAGCATGAATATCTGTTTGTGGATGTTATATGAATGATTCTGAAGCAGCTCGAGGTTTCATTTGGTATATAATGCGTGTTTGAAATCTCTACAACTCTGGATTTTCAGTGAGTTTTTGACAATTTCATGTTGAGATTTCTAGATCCATAGCTATCTATTTGATGTGATTTGAATTGTGTTTAATTCCCTGCCATGTTAACTTTAATTTGCACTTGATTTGATGAGAAATGGTTGAGAAACGAGTTTGATTGGAAGGACTGAAGTTGGGGTGCAAGCTGATGGGCGCGCGCGTTTTCTGGTTTGGCTGGAGGTTAGGGATGATGAGGTGTCATCATCTGAACGGTCCATTTGAGTTTTTGAATATTTAGTTATATTTTGTTTTCAATTGATTTTCTGATTTTTGTAACTTGATCAAAACAATTTGAAAAATTCTGAAGAAATTATCACAAGTCCAAAATAATTTCTACTATCTTGTGTAATTTTATTGGAAATTTTAAAAATGTTTTGATTGATTTAATAATTAATGAGTTTAATTAATTGTTTGTTTTAAAATTATTTTTATTTTAATAGTGTATTTGATCTAAAAATTCCACAAAAAAATATTTTGGACTCATAAAATGATTTAGAAATTGATTCTGATTTTTGTTTAGCATTTTTTCTATTTTTGATTAAAAATTTAATTTCAAACGTTTATTTGAAATACTTGTTTCATAATTTTGATTTTAATATTTCCTTTAATTCAAAAATCCTCAAAAAAATCATGCAAGCTTGTTTTCAATCATAGAATCTGAATATAATTTTATTTTGACCTTTCCATGATTTTGGCTAGGGTTTGCATTTTTTGCCTTTAAATAATAGTTTAATTGTTAATTGCTTGTTTTATTTTTATTTTAATATTTCCCTTAATTCAAAAATTCCACAAAAAATCATAGATGTGTGTTTTTAATTCTAATATTTGAATATAATTTTGGTTGGATATTCTTCTGATTTTTGATTAGAATTTCATTTTGAGATGTGATTATTTGTTTAATTGATTAATTGTTTGAATTTTCTTATTTCGACTTTTCTTTAATTCAAAAAAATGTGAAAAATATGTATTCTGACATTTAGGGATTCCTTGTGATTTGCATGATCTTGGTTTGAATTGTTTGAATTTTAATCTTGTCTAATCAATATTTAAGATTAAAAGTTAAATAATTAGGGTTTTGTTGCTTACATTGCAAGTTTCATTTTCAAAATCATTATGCCCTGGATTTTCAATGGAATTCAAGTCTTGATTATGGTTCATGAATGTATTGAGGATCTGAAAACCATTTTTCTTGAATTATTTGACTTGGATTAATATTTTTCCACAAATCATTTTGAAAACTTGTCTAGTTTGGTAGTTTTGCCAACTAGTTTTGAACCTTGGGCCTCATTTGATCCCCTCCTCAATCATTCATGAACATAAGAATTGCTTTCTAACTTCTACACACTTTAAAGGTGCTAAGAAATTTTTGGTTTGAATTATTGAAATCCTTTTCTATTTTTGATGTATTTTTGAAGTGAAGGTACCCAATTAATGTTGCATATCTTGTTGCAATTTGTTTGATGGCCGATGAACTTGAGTGAGGCCTATAATTGGGCACCTGATGATCATGTTGGATATGTTGATCCAAATAAACTCAAGTCATTTCACTTAATGCCCCATGTTTGGATGTTTGAACCTTTTAATGCATTGTGTGGGATTCCTCTTCTATTATCCTTGTGAGCTGTGATGAATTAATTGTGCATGATTGAATTGTGTTTGCTACTGACCTTCATGGCCTTTGATTGTATTCTTCTCAAGCTCCTATGATCCTTGATTGATATTCAATTGTCAACTCAACATGGTGATAGAAAGGAGCAACATTCCTCTGATTCTTTTGACCAAATTGTGCATATGCCTGTTTCCTTCTGTCTATCATGACTAATGTTTGATAGTTGCTATCATGTTTTCTCATTTCATCATGGTGTCATCATCCATCCCTTATGTGAATCATCATTCTATTTATGGGAATACTAAATTGGTTGTTGAATGTGCGAGGTACTTTGAGGAAAGTTTCCATTTTTGGCTTGAGGCTATTGTGTTTCACTTTATTTGTGGGACACAATTTATTATATTGGAACTGCTCTTGTGTTTGGCATATTTTATAGTCTATGCAGGATATATACATGTGATTATGAATGCTATACATTGCCCATGGGATCTGTTCATATCTGATTATCTTAATACTTACATCCTGATGACATAATTTCTGACTTGATTTATCTACTGATGCCAGCTTGCTTGAAGTTCTCTGGGTTTCTTTTATTCTTGTTTAGTTGCTACAGATAGTTATCCGTTTGGTATTGCACTATTTCCTTTCTTCTATTTTCATTTTGTACAATTCAATTTTTCATGATGGGACCTCTGTTGTTGATATATGTCAGGAGGCCCTCTGGTTTTTTTGTCTGATACTTGTATTGTGTTTAGCTTGTTGATCGATGAGTCACTCAATTTAGAAATTGAGATCACGACTTCGCTCTCAGTGCATGTTCCCTATAGAATGTTTATTTATTTTCTTCTTTAATTGTTGATCGATGAGTCACTCAATTTAGAAATTGAGATCACGACTTCGCTCTCAGTGCATAATCCCTATAGGATGTTTATTTCTTTTCTTCTTTAATTGTTGATCGATGAGTCACTCAATTTAGAAATTGAGATCACGACTTCGCTCTCATTGCATGTTCCCTATAGGATAGTTTTGTTAAGCTTCCTTTGACATGTTGACTAAGATAGGAATCCATGTATGCTAACATAGGATAGGAGTTTTCCTTTAACCTTAACCTTAGGTTCAACCATTGTATGATAACACTAGGGATAGTACTAGGTTAGTTTTCCTTAGTTGTTTTTCCTTCCTTTGCATTTTGCATCTTAAAACAAAAATTGTTTTCTTGGCAAATCATAAAACACCTCTAATGAACTCAAACCCTTCTTCAAGGTAAAATATACAAACCAATCTTATTTGTTCGTGCGCCTCTTGGTTTTGTTTTTAAACCTGGTTTACCGATGTTTCGCCATCGCAGATTTGTTTGAAGCTGATGTTTCGCCATCACACATGTTTGTTATCCTACTTTGATTCTCAATATCATTGTTAGGTGTGATGTTTTTCCATCCGGTTTATCGATGTTTCACCATCTTTGCCATGATATCTTGCTATTTGTTTAACCGATGTTTCGTCATCGCACATTTGTTTGAAGCCGATGTTTCACCATCGCACATGTTTGTTATCCCACTTTGATTCTCAATATCATTGTTAGATGTGATGTTTTTCCATCCGTTTTGTTGATGTCTCGCCATCTTTGCCATGATATCTTACTACCTCTTAGCCGATGTTTCGCCATCGCACATTTTTTTGAAGCCGATGTTTCGCCATCGCATCTGTTTGTTATCCTGCTTTGACTCTCAATGTCATTGTTAGGTGTGTTGTTTTATCATTTGATATTTCACCATCTTTGACATGTTACTTTGTTATTATTTAGCCGATGTTTTACCATCTCATTTGTTTGTTGTTTTATTTGATATTTTGCCATCTTAACTGTTTTTGTTGCCTTAACTAAAAAAAACACGAACCAACCAAAATATGTAAGCCGAACTACGGTTGCTCTGATTCCTTAAAAGGGATACGTAGGCAAAGGGGTAGGGCCCAATCGAGCACAACTTTTATTTTCCCTATATTGTTTTTTTTTCTTTCGCATGCATTCCCTTTTCAGTTTTAAGCCATAGACATAAGATTTGACCACACCCATTAGATTAGACAACAAGAGTGTATGCCATAGAGTACTACGGGCGTGTGGGGTGCTAATACCTTCCCCTCGCGTAACAGACTCCCTTACCCAATCTCTCGGTCGAAAGACCGTTATTTCTCCCTCTTCAGGTTTTCTCGATGTTTACCTTTCCCTTTCGGCGGGATAAAAGACGTTCGGTGGCGACTTCATTGATGTTTCATTACATCCAGATGACAGGTTCCGACCGGGTGGTTTCAGCATGGAAGTTGTTTTTCCAGTGGAAGTTGATATTCCCTCACTAAGGATTATGAACAAAGCAGGCCTAGGTGAAGACGAGTGGATTCAAACAAGATTGGATCAATTGACCTTGATCGATGAAAAACGATTGGCTGCTGTTTGTCATGGTCAGACGTACCAAAAATGTATGATGAAGGCTTTCAACAAAAGATCAAGCCTCGAGTATATCAAGTTGGTGACTTGGTGATAAAGCGCATTATTCTGCCATAAGGCGACCCCAGAGGAAAATGGACTCCCACCTACGAAGGGCCATTTATTGTCAAGAGAGTGTTCTCTGGCGGTGCCATGATGCTGACTACCATGGATGGTGAAGACTTCCCATATCCTGTGAATGCGGACATAGTTAAAAAATACTACGCATAAAGGACCCGCTAGGTTTACACACCTAGGAAAAAATAAGGGCATCCTGTCATACCCCAATTTTTGACCTAAGATCCCATTTTTTGCATTTTTATACAGAAGTCAAGGTCACGAAATACGGTCGGTTCTAACCTCTCACCTTCGAGCATTGACTATGCGAAAATTGTCAAGTATTTTGAACATTATTAACCTATGTATCACTAAATTCTGATCAAGCACGAAGTGTGTGTTTTTCAATTCTTTGATTTCATTTGAAGGAAACAAATCTGAATCAAGAGCGTCAAAAGTTTCACCAGCAAGGGTCTAATTTTGATTTGAGGCTTCTACATTCAATACAGTTGCTTTCCCTGGTTCCTCCTTGGGTAATGGACTGCGGAATTAAGGTTTTGAAGCATGGTTGTTGTACCCCAAAATTTTACCTCTCATTTATCAATATTTTTCTCACAAGACTTTTTGGACTCAAGACAAGATTAGGGTTTAGTCAGCTCAAGACATCATCTTGCACTGATAGCCTGAAATTAGGGTTTGAGTTTGCACAAGGATTTTTGGACCATAAATGCTTTATGTGACTTTCATAGACCATCTTGGACCCCTAAGATTGCCCATGTTAAGTTTCAACCCTTGAATCACATTTTTGCCCAGTCAATTGGACAGTTGACCTAAAAATCAGCTGTATTGGGGGAAAAGTCAACCATGGCCAATTTACAGTCAAATTTCATAATTTTTGATCCACACTAACATTTTAGACTCCTATGTACCATTTGATCAAGTTTGGATCACAACTCTTCAAGAAATTTGATCAGATCATCAAAAGGGCAAAATGGTCAAAATTAGGGTTTTGACTGAGAAAGGGGAATTTCTGATTTTTAACCTAGCCAATGACCAATTGGGTTCAAACATTATTTCAAGGACTCAATGTCATCATCTTGACCTAATTACATGGTTCAAAAGATCTCAAGTACATATGATTGACAGATGAATTTTGCAGTCAACTGATCAAAAGTCAACTATGCACTAAAAAGTCAAACTTTGACTTTTTGGTCACAATCAAGTGCCAAGGGTCATAATTCATCAAGATATGTCAAAATATGAAACTTGTTGACCAAGAAAATCAATTTTGCAAATTAGGGTTTTAATTTGAAAAATTTTCATAACTTAGAATTTTTCTAAGTATGGAAATTTTCTTATTTTTTCCCAACTTTTCACAACTTTTTCACCATGACGCAATTTGATTCAAAGAAAACTTCCAACATGAAAGTTGTAGTCCTCCATGAAATATAAAACTTTTATTCACAAAGTTTTCCCAAAATATGCATGGATCTCAAGTTATGAATTTGTGAATAGGGGTCCATGAACTAAATAACTTAGTGAAAATTTGCCCTAATTTAGGCAGGTTTTTGACCCAACTTCATGGACATTTTTCACCTAGTTCCAAGAAGTATCTAAAAATTAATTTCAAAGATGGATTATAGAGCACATTGCAAAGTTTCTAAAATGTCTAAGAACTCTCCAAGATCATTTGTGGTTAGGGAGAATCAAAGAAGAGAAAATGACATTTTGTCACTTTTGTTCAAGCCATTTTTACAATGCATCAAGTTGCAAATCTGACCAAGCATGCTTGTACGTTGCATTACAGGTCCTAAACTATTTCTACACTCCATAATTAAATGATAACTCAGTGGATAATGGCTTTGTTTTGGCTTTTCAAACATTGTACAAGGAATAAATCCATAAATGGCATAAAGGGCACATTGCCATTTTCGTAAAGGCAAGCTTTTCCAACTTTACAAACCTTGAGCCTTGGACCTGTTATTTTGTTACAAGCAATGTCCACAGATATCAAGCAAAGTTTACCAACCCTTGGCAGCCCTAGAATTAGCCAGTACAGGCCTTTGGCACAAGTCACTTCACTTTTCTTCAAAAGCAAGAAAAGTTGCAAAATCCAAAGAACTTAAACATCTGTTAAAGAGTGGACTTGGCATCATTCTAAACATCTTCACAAACTTGTTACAAGCCAAAACACGAATGCTTATGATCTGAAACTCATCAAAACTCAAAAACTCAAAATTTCTGCCCAAACATTGCAGTTTTGCAAAACTCTTGCCATTTCATTTTTGGCTCGTGCGTTTCTTATTTTAAGACTTCAAACACCTTACATATATCCTATCAAAGCTATCCAACCCATGGTCCTGGTTCTGTGAGCTATATTTCAACCATCACCATTTTCATTTTGGAAGGTTACAACTTAACTTCTACATAGAGTTTCAGCCATCCACGAGGCCAACTAAGCATTAGAAAAGCTTGAGGGAACTTCAAGGAAGCTCACACGATCCTCAAGCCTCACTCAAAGTCCCCACATTGCCATATCCAAATCCAGCTGAAGGAGGTATTTTTCAAAACTTTATCTCTCTATTTAGGCATCCTCAAGCCACGATTTGTGAAGCAAAAATGTAGTCTCTAGCATGGTGAAGCTGTACATATGCATAGTTGTCATTTATTTTAACTGAGCTAAGAGAATTTGAATGTTGAACATGCTGAAAAAATTAGGTCAGAAATTAGGGCTACTGAAATTCTCCCTGATCTTTGAGAGTTAGATTATGAATTTTATATCATTGGAATCATGAGATTCCAAGCTACTTTTTTTATGTTGCAAGTTTTTATTTTTGTGCAAGCGTTTGAGAGTTGCAGGTTGAACTGCAAAGACGCGCGCAAAGTGGACGATGGTTGGCTTGGGCCTTGGGCGCCTTGGGCTTTCTGTTTTGACTTTCCACACCCCCTGACTTGATATCCACACCCCCTGACTTTATTTTGTTTATTTTTCATATTTTCTTTTCATTTTTATATTTATTGTTTTATTTATTTTTTCTGAACCATAAAAATCACGAAAAACATTTTCTTTATTTTTTGCGTTTTATTTTATTTTTTTATTATTTTTTTTTTTGCATAAAAAAATAGTTTATTAGGATATTATACTTTATTTTCTTAAATAAATTATAAATACATATAAAAATACTATACATTTTTATTTTATTATTTTTCACATAAAATATTATTTTCATACATATTTTAATTTTTAATATTTGTTAATAATATTATTTATTATTCCTTGTACAAAAATGGACAAAAATAAATATTAGGAAACATATTTTCCCTTTTAATAAAAAAATTAGGGCTTTCCCTTTCAAAAATAATAATGTTATTTTTTCGTATTTTTTAGGACTTAAATAATTTTATTTTCTCATACATAAAACAAATACAAAATATTTTTGCATAATTACATTTTATTACATTTTATTATTTGTATTTTTATTTAGTTTGCACAATAATTCAATTGGGTTGTAATAGTATTTTAGGGTTTATTTTTTGTGCAATATCCCCATTCAAAAACTTGTATCCCCCCTCCCATAATAATTGTTGTAATAGTTTAGTTTACTTTACGCAATTTATCGCATTTATACTTATGTAGTAAATTAGGGTTTTGCATTATAAGACAAATATCAAACAAATAGAAAAGACCTAATCCAAGACAAATGCATGTAAAATGACACACATTGCACACAAGCACCCATTTGGTTGCCTTACAAAATGGCCATGGTATGCATGCAAAGCATCTTGGCAAAGCAAAACAAACAAATTAGATCATAGTCCCTCGATGACGCTATCAAAAGGTTGCCTAAACAAATGATCTTGGTCCCTCCAAACATGCTAAAGATACTTGGCAACATTGCTATCATGGTCATACGATGACCCACGCCCGTCCTGTTTAACATCCAAAGATAGGTTTGTTTACCAAATCATTGGTAAAACAACAATGTCAAAGGAATAAAAATGTATAGGAAAGACATTTGAGTAGGGTAGATAGTTCTAAGTTACTTGCTCTCTTCAAAATAATCCTTGCTACTTCCAAAAAACACAAACACATTTCAAAACATTTTCCCAACAACTTTCAAAACATTGAAACATTTTTCAAAAGACAAACATCTTTGTATACATTCTTACGAACAAGAATCATTACAAAGATTGCCTAAACGATGACCTCTTTTCAAAATACTTTCAAAACCACACAAAGCATCATTTCAAACAATTTCAAAAGCAAAGAAAGTGATCTAAGCAAGTAACTAAGAGCCCATGGAAAACCATGGATGAAAAGGGTGCTAGCACATTCCCTTTTCATAATCTACCCCCCGAACTCAAGAAAACATATCAAAGGTCTTTCCTGTGCTTTTTACCTTTCCTTTTGGATAAAATAAAAGTCGGTGGCGACTCTTGCTAAACCGAAACATTTGTGACGAAACGCAAAACCTCAAGTCAGTTCTCCCACCGTATGACAAAACTGGCAACTCTGCTGGGGAAATTATAAAAGTGGGGTTACCTTAAGGTTTAGATCACCTTTATTTGCTTATATTTGTTTGCCTTGTTTGCTTTACACTTTGGTTCTATTGTTTGGGTTTGAATCCTCTACCCGGATTTGGGAAACATTATAGGTAAATAGCAATACGTTATGGAAACTGTGCGGGGTATACCGACACGGTCTAAGAAATAGCTATGTTAGTGTGACATATTTGTGGGTACCGGTAGCCTTTGAGTCAATCAAAGAGAATACGGGGCCGCTGAGTGATGTCATGAAGCACTAACGAACTTCTAGAACCTTTACTTGACCAACTTGGCCTTTTAGGATGTAGTGAGATGACCGGCTTTGGTGCAGTCCGAAGTTGATAGATACTCGATACTACACTCATTGAGGGTTGGTTCCTTGGAATATTTTGGTCGCCAGTAAAGAGGCTGAATTGAAACAATGAACAAGGAAACAATCCAGTGATATTGAGCTCCTTAGAACCCGGTTACTATTTCTAGGACAGGTTGAGCCAACTAAACTTCAAGAGGGTACTTACCTATGAAACCCCATGCAAGCCTAAACTAGGAACTTGTGTGATTTGTTGTACATATATACTTGTGCATAACATCATGGACATCATGAAGCATCATTTGCATCCACTAACCATTTTAAGGATCTTGGGAATTCATCTTTGTTCCTGTTTTGTAGGTTATGGATTCACTTCGCAGGAAAACTATCCAAGTCAACCTTGTAAGAATTCCTCCACAACTCAAGGAGCTAGCTTCAAGGATTCCTGAGAACTCTCCATTCACCGAGAGGCATGGTCGTCTTCTCAAATTAGTCACTTCCAACACAGAGGAAGACATGATGAAAGTTCTCTTCCAGTTCTTTGACCCGTTGCATCAATGCTTCACATTTCCTGACTACCAGCTTATGCCCACTTTGGAGGAATTTTCTCAACTCTTGAGGATTCCTATTCTCAATCAACTACCCTTCAACGGTACGGAAAGAGATCCAAAGCCAGAAGAGATTGCTCAAGCCCTGAACTTGAACTCATCTGATGTCACAACCCATTGGGAAACTAGAAGTGGTGTCAAAGGCTTCTTGGCAAAGTTCTTGTTTGAGAAGGCCCAAAGCTGATGGAACTCCTTGGAGTTGCAAGCTTTTGAGGAGATTGTAGCTCTTCTCATCTATGGGATGGTCTTGTTCCCTAACCCTGACCAACTCATAGATGTGAGTGCTGTCAAAATCTTTATGTCATGCAATCCGGTGCCTAAATTGCTTGGGGATATCCTACACTCTTTTCACACTCGTACAAGGAGGAAAAGAGGTGTTCTCATGTGTTGCACTCCTCTCCTGGCAAGATGGTTTATTTCTCATCTTCCCCAATCAGTCTTGAAGAATGAGCAAGGTTTGAGGTGGTCACAACGATTGATGACTCTTACACATTCAAATATTTATTGGTGTTATCGGTCCAAAGAGAATGTTATCATTGTCGACCATTGTGGGGAATTCTCTAATGTCCCTCTACTTGGCATTAGGGGAGGCATCACCTACAACCCCTGCTTGGCTCTGAGACAATTTGGTTATGCCCGAAGGGATGGTCCACATGACATGCTGATTCAAGGCTTGGATTTCGACTTCGACAACGACAATCAAGGACTTCGTCAAAGGTTCATCCAAGCATGGAGGATGCCCAACAAGGTAGATAGTAAGACCTTGGGACACAAGAATTCCATCCCCCTTGAGCCTTACCTCAAGTCGGTACGAACCCGCGCCCAAAGTCTTATGATGCCTTACCCCTCTATTCTCCCAGTGATTTTAGAGCCTATTAAGGAAGGAGAGGTTCCATACACCCTCCTACATCCTGACATGCCAACATCACTCGAAGACTTACAAAGGAGTTGGATACAGCTCAAGGGAGAACGCGATACTTTTGAAGCCCAATTCTATGCAAGCGAGAAGAAGGTTTTAGAACTCACTCGGTTACTTCACGAAAAGCAAACTCTCAACACCTACATTGCACCAAAAAGGATGCGCAATGTCTTTTTATCTTAGAATTTTGTACTATTTTGCCCTAGGGGCATTGAAGTATTCCAATTCTATTTTATTAATATAACGTGTGTTCCTTTTTTGTTTGAAAAAAATTTGATTTTCAAATCCTTGAAAGCATTACATGAATACATATTATTCATCATATGCATAAACAGGTCTTTGCAAGAAGTTTCCTCATCTCTCTGCTGTTTATTTCAGCAAGATGGATCTTAAACAAATGGTTAAAGACTTGCAAGCTCAGAATTCACAATTTCAACAGCTACTCTTGGCCTTAGCCAAGGGCGCAGGAGGAGCTCAAGACTCTGCTAGAGAAAGAGAAAGAGAAAAAGAAGAAGAAGCGAGCCAGTGTGGTTATCATGGGCAGAAGGTTTGAAGGACAAGCCAGAAGGACCTTGGAATTTCCATCAACCTCTGAGGAAGGGGGAAAGAAAAGGAAAGGAGACTGCAGTGCCATCTGAGTCTGAAGCAGAAGAAGAGGAAGAAGAGGATTACTCCGAACAACAATACCCTCCGACCGATGACAAATACAAAAACTTGGAAGAGCGTCTAGCTGCTATGGAGATACAACGAGTACCAGGGCTGGACTTTGAGGAGTTAGGGATGGTGTCTGGAATAGTAATCCCTCATAAGTTTAAAGTACCTTTATTTTCCAAGTATGACGGGGTGTCTTGTCCCAAGATGCACCTCCGCTCATATGTCAGGAAGATGCAGCCACATTCTGCGAACAAAGACTTGTGGGTCCACTTTTTCCAGGACAGTTTATCAGGGACGCAACTTGATTGGTTCTACCAGTTGGAGAGAGCAGATGTGCATAATTGGGAAGACTTGGCAGCTGCCTTCTATAAACAGTATCAATACAACACCGATTTGGCACCAACCCATACTCAACTCCAGAGTATGGCCATGGTATCCAATGAGGGCTTCAAAGACTACGCCCAAAAGTGGAGGGATTTAGCCGGAAGGGTGCAACCACCTTTATCTGAAAGGGAGCTAGTGAACATGTTCCTAGGAACTCTGTCAGGTCCTTTCTTTAATCACCTGATTGGAAGCTCCTCTGCAGGTTTCACTGAATTGATTTTAACTGGTGAAAGGGTGGAAGCCGGTATTAGAAGCGGGAAAATTCAGAAAGACGCGTCTACCTCTGCAGTTGCAAAAAAGCCCTTCACTGGAAAGAAGGAAGTGTCTGCTGTCTATGCACAGAGGAATCAGGGAAGAACCGAACGACAACCAACAATGGGGGCCATTATGATTCATGAGTCTACATCAGACCAGCCAAGAAACAACCAGCCGAGAAATGATCAGCCGAGAAATAACCAGCAAAGGGTGGAAAGACCTGTAAGGCAATTCACCAAGATAAACATGACTCCTGCTCAAGTCCTACCCCGTCTTTTGAAGTTAAATCTTGCCATGCTAAAAGAGGCCCCTAAAAATCCCAATACTGCATCACCCCACTACCATCCAAATACCAGGTGCGCTTACCATTCTAAAAGTCCAGGGCACGACACCAACAACTGTTGGGCTCTGAAGAACAAGATTTAAGATCTGATTGACGCAAAGGAAGTTGAATTTGAAGCTCCTGAAAAACCGAATGTTATCTCCGCTCCAATTCCTAGGCATGGACACAATGCTAGTGCTGTTGAGGAAGACTTATTTGTTGACACCGTGGATGAATTGTTGACTCCGCTCTTTACCATCAAGTTGAATTTGTTAAAGGCTGGGGTGTTCCCAGGTTGTGACAAAGATTTCCGTATTTTCCTATCCTTATCATTTGACTGTCCTCTGTTGAAGAAAGGTATCCAACAACTGATTGATAACCGGGAAATTTTGTTTGAGAAAGCTCCTATTTCACCCATTCCAGTTCCAGAAGTTTCAATAATAACCATATACGCCAATCCTTCCAGGGTTCCTAAAAAACCCGTTAGGATTACATCCGCTCCTATGAATGCTCCATTGAAGATAACATTGCCCGGGCCAACCCCATACAAATCAGATAAGACGGTACCATGGAACTATGGTGGAGAAATCTATTATCATGGTGTCAAACAGATTGAACAGACTGCCAAAGATGAGAGCTACGAAGAGGACAATTCTGACATCAGTAACATTGCTGGAACAAGCAAAAATACCCGTAGTGGAAGAATTTTCTCTCTAGAGATTGCTCCTCCAAAAGCAGTCTTTGGACCAGTGGCCATTCTGAAGATTACATTTGTACCCGTGATTGTACCTGCAAGTGTACCCACCAACAATGACAATACAATTCCTATCCATACTTCCAATGCTGAGAATAAAGGAAAGAATGTTCAAGAGGAGCCTATCCTGACGAAGGCCCAGTCACTAGCTATTCTTGAGACATCCAAGAAGGAGATGGAAGAAATCTTGAGGATCATTAAGAAAAGTGATTATGATGTGGTAGAACAACTGGGGCAAACCCCCTCCAAAATCTCTATGTTAGCCCTACTGCTGTGCTTTGAGGCACATGCTAAAGATTTGGTCAAGTTTCTGAAGACAACGCATGTACCGCAAGAGACGTCTGCAGATCAATTCCAAGAGTGTGTGGCCAGTTTAACAGCTGACAATGGCATGAGTTTCTCCGATGCTGACTTGACATCCAAAGGGAGAAAACACAACGATGCACTACATGTCTCAATGGAGTGTAGAGGGACCACCCTAGCCCATGTCTTGGTTGATACTGGATCATCCTTGAACGTCTTGCCAAAGAAAGCCCTGGATAGATTGGATTGTGAGGGGCTGACTTTAAAACTCAGCAACATCATTGTGAGAGCATTTGACGGCTCTAAAAGGATGGTCCATGGGGAGGTGGACATCCCGATCAAGGTTGGTACCCAGACATTCAATTCAACATTCTACGTGATGGACATCCGTCCTTCTTACTCTTGCCTGTTGGGATGCCCCTAGATTCACAATGCCGATGCGGTCACCTCCACCTTGCATCAGATGCTGAAGTACCCCGTCTAAGGGAGATCATAACTGTCCATGGGGAAGAGGAATATATAATTAGTCATCTGAATTCTTTTCGATATGTAGAATTGGATGACGAATTCATTGAAACCCCTTTCCAACATTTTGAAGAAGTCTCTCAGGAGATAGCAGCGACTAAGGCGGTATCCTCAACTCCTGTGATCACAAGACCTGTACCTCAGATGTCTTCTCTAAAGGATGAAAGGGCAGTGGTGGAAGAAGGTGGATCCACCATCTGGGGTCAGCTTCCAGACTTTCCCTACAAATTAGACAAATTCGGCCTGGGATTTACCTCAACTTCTCAGAAGGGCGTGCGCCGTGCCCGTGCCGGAGGGCCACCTGTGAAAATCAGCCACCAAGGAGTTAATTCACTAGGGGACAGTGAAGAAGATGGCAGCTTGGAAGACTGGATTTTTCCTACTGTTGGCGGAAGACTGTGCAACTGGGAAGCAAAAGTCTTTATTCTGATTACTTTCATACTGCAGTAATTTATCTTTTCCATTTCTGTTGGATCTGTAATAATTCACAAACAATTCGTACTTTTTCAACCGTGTGTCTTACCCGAGGCATATAGGTCCATTTGTAAGGGTCTTTATTTCATTTTCATATGTCATTTAATGAATCATGGACGCTTTTCATATATAAACCTTTTGAGCTCATTGTCTTTCTTTTACATTTTGTTGTTTTAAGATGGATATCCCTTACACACACCCACACTCACAAATGCAAGTACCCTTCCATTCCAGATCCCATGGGTAACGATACTGCTATAGCCTTCAGTGACTCTGAAGATCTGATCTACCAAGCCGAATACGAAGGTGAGGAAGATTGTGAGGTGCCAGGGGAATTGGCCATATTACTACAACAAGAGGAAAGAGCTATCCTGTCTCATGAGGAGCTGTTAGATACAATCAACTTGGGTACTGAGGAAGACAAGAAGGAAATCAAAGTGGGTGCCAATCTAGAGCCGAGTGTCAAAGAGCGCTTAATTCAGCTGTTGCATGATTATGTTGAGATCTTCGCCTGGTCATACGAGGACATGCCGTGACTTGATACAGACATTGTGGTACACCGTATACCCACAAGAGAAGATTGTCCACCAGTTAAACAAAAAGTCCACCGCATGAGACCTGACATGTCAGAAAGATCAAAGCAGAAGTTATGAAGCAGTTCAACGTGGGATTTCTGGCTGTTACTTCCTATCCACAATAGGTTGCTAACATTGTTCCCGTGCCTAAAAAGGACGACAAAGTGAGAATATGCATGGATTATAGAGATTTAAACAGGGCCAGCCCTAAAGATGACTTTCCACTTCCGCACATCGACATCCTGGTTGACAATACAGCTCAACACAAAGTATTTTGTTTCATGGACGGATTCTCAGGCTATAACCAGATCAAAATGGCACCTGAGGACATGGAGAAAACTACTTTTGTTACACATTGGGGTACGTTCTGCTACAAAGTGATGCCATTCGGACTGAAGAATGTCGGGGCAACCTATCAACGCGCCATGGTCACTTTGTTTCATGATATGATACATCATGAGATAGAGGTCTACGTAGATGACATGATAGCCCGATCACAAACTGAAGAAGAACACCTTGATCACTTGCAAAAGCTGTTTGTCAGGTTGAAGGAGTACAAGTTAAGATTGAATCCTAACAAGTGCACACTCGGAGTCCGGTCCGGTAAACTCTTGGGTTTCATTGTCCTCAACAAAGGCATCAAGGTTAATCCTGCCAAAGTCAAAGCTATACAAGAAATGCCTGCTCCTCGCATTGAGAGGGAAGTCAGAGGTTTCTTGGGACACCTAAACTACATTGCTAGGTTCATTTCTCACCTAACATCTACTTGTGAACCAATCTTCAAGCTGTTGAAGAAAGATCAGGTAGTTAGATGGAATGATGACTGTCAAATTGCTTTCGATAAAATCATGGAGTATTTACAAGAGCCTCCCGTCTTGATGCCACCCATCGAAGGAAGACATCTAATCATGTATCTGACCGTCCTAGAGAATTCAATGGGGGTGCGTACTGGGGCAGCATGACGAGTCTGGCCGAAAGAGCATGCCA
This sequence comes from Vicia faba, assembly GCA_948472305.1. NCBI lineage: Eukaryota > Viridiplantae > Streptophyta > Magnoliopsida > Fabales > Fabaceae > Vicia > Vicia faba. The sequence continues at coordinate 926,087,672 of OX451741.1, read as the reverse complement.
TTTATTACCTTAGCAAAACTTTTACTGATTGTGAAACAAGATATTCACTACTCGAGAAAACTTGCTGCGCTTTGGTATGGGCTACTCGCCGGCTAAGGCAGTATATGTTGACTCATACCACTTTGCTGATATCTAAGATGGATCCGACAAAGTACATCTTTGAGAAGCCTGCTTTGTCTAAAAGGATAGCCAGATGGCAAATGATCCTAACAGAATATGATATACAGTACACGACCCAAAAATCTATAAAGGGGAGTGTGCTAGATGATCATCTATCTCATCAAGTTGTAGAAGATTACCAGTCCATGAGGTTCGACTTCCCTGACGAAGACATCATGACATTGGACAACGTTGAAGATTTCAGACCATATGACCGACCTGAACAAGGATCCCGATGGACCCTGTACTTTGATGGGGCCTCCAATGCACTTGGTAACGGTATCAGTGTTGTGCTTATATCTCTAGAAGGATGCCATACTCCTTTCACCGCCAGACTTTGCTTCAACTGTACGAACAACATGGCAGAGTATGAAGCGTGCATCTTTGGACTCAAGGCTGCCATAGACCTGGGAATCAAATCTTTGATTGTGTTTGGGGACTCAGCTTTGGTCATTAGTCGGATCAAAGTAGAATGGGACACTAAGAATCCAAACCTCATCCCTTACAAATAACATGTCTTGACATTGTTACCACATTTCGAGCAGATTACCTTCGAGCACTTCCCGCGAGAAGAAAATCAGCTAGAAGATGCTCTAGCTACAATGTCATCCATGTTTAAACTTAAATGGGATAACGAGGCTCCCCAAATCACCATTGAATGGATGGACGAACCTGCACATTGTCACAAGATTAATATCGAAGAAGTAGTGGGCCAGCCCTGGTTTCATGAAGTCAAAAGGTATCTCGAGGCTCAAGAATACCCAGTAGGAGCTTCAGTCAACGACAAAAAGTTCTTAAGGAGATTCTCGGCTAAGTTCTTCCTAAGTAATGGCATCCTGTACAAGCGCAATCATGATTCTATTCTGCTCCGTTGTGTGGACAAGCTTGAAGCTGAAAGGATTATGGTTGAATTGCATGAAGGTACCTTTGGCACTCACTCTAGCGGGCATACGATGGCTAAGAAGATTCTACGGGCAGGCTATTACTGGTCTACCATGGAAGCAGACTGCTATCAACACTCCCGGACTTGTCATAAATGTCAAATCTATGCAGACAAGGTACACGTGCCCCCAGTTCCTCTAAATGTCTTAACAGCTCCTTGGCCCTTCTCTATGTGGGGAATCGATATGATTGGAGAGATCAAGCCTACAGCCTCCAATGGACACCGCTTCATTCTAGTGGCCATTGATTATTTCACAAAGTGGGTCGAAGCAGCTTCCTTCGCATCCGTTACTAAGAATGTCATTGCCCGCTTCATCAAGCAGAACCTTATTTGCCGGTACGGTATCCCCGAAAGGATCATCACTGATAACGGTACAAACCTTAACAATACTATGATCACTGCCTTATGCGAGCAGTTCAAGATTCAACACCACAATTCATCCCCCTATCGGCCAAAGATGAATGGTGCAGTTGAAGCTGCGAACAAAAACATCAAAAAGATCATACAAAAAATGACAGTCACCTACAAGGACTGGCATGAAATGTTACCGTTTGATCTCCATGGATACCGTACCACGGCACGCACGTTAACTGGGGAAACACCTTATTCTTTGGTTTATGGCATGGAGGATGTTTTACCTATTGAGGTTCAGATCCCCTCTTTGAGAATCATGAAGGATGCAGGTTTGAGTGATGACAATTGGATTCAAACCCGACTTGATCAGTTGAATTTAATTGACGAAAAGAGACTTACTGCTGTTTTCCATGGTCAGACGTATCAAAAGCGGATGATCAAGGCTTTTAACAAGAAAGTCAGACGCCAGACGTATCAAGTTGGAGATCTAGTGATCAAGCGCATCATCTTGCCATAAAGTGATCCCAGGGGCAAATGGACTCCTACCTACGAAGGACCATTTGTAATCAAGAACATCTTTTCTGGTGAGGCAATGATTTTAACCACCATGGATGGCGACGTACCTGCCGCACCCTGCGAACGCAGACAGTCAAAAGATACTACACATAAATGACCCGCTAGGTTGACACACCTAGGCAAAACAAGGGCATCCCGGTGAATCGAAAACCCGAAAGGGAGGTTCAGGCAAAAATTAGGGATAAAACAAAAAAAATCTGTACACCCGGCAAGTTGAAAACCCGAAAGGGCGACTTGGGCAAAAAAAGGTTTCCCGGTGGATCGAAAACCCAAAAGGGCGGTCCAGGAAAAAGTTAGGGAATTAAAGCGTATGACTATGTCTTGTCGGATCACTTTAAGGACAATCTCTTCACTGAAAAACCTGGAGCTTCTGATCAATCCAACCATCTTCGGATGAAGCAACAAATGAACAAGATATTCAGAGATACGAAGGCTATAGCAGAATGGGAACCCCATGGGAATTTTTACACATAGCTGTATTTCTTTGTATAAATTTTTCTCATTTTTATGACACCATCCTCTTACTAGGATGTCTGTGTCCTTTGTACAAAATACTTATTCAAAGTAAATACAAAGTTATCCCTTTAAAGTGCAGAAAACCATTTGTCTTTTTCTTTTTACACTTGTGTTTTATTTGCAAAAACGTCCAATGATTCATTGATGAACATATGCATTTGAACATAATTACTGTTTACAAATAAATAGAAAGAAAAAGAACAATTACTGACAGGTTGAAAGATTAGGAAAATGTCTTTAGGCTATTCCAGGAGCAATCCCTACAGTACATCATCTAGATCCCCAACGGAGCTAAAATTTCAAACCTTAATTCTCATTAGAGTTAAAACTTCAAACTCCCAATCCCCAGCGGAGTCAAAACTTCTAACTACCAATCCCCAGCGGAAACCCTCCAATTTCTCTAAATTCCCCAGCAAGTTATTTTGAAGCCTGAAAACCAACCAGACAACAACTTATGATAACTCCCCATTAGAATGGCAGACAACCCAGACTCCTGAACCTACTCCCCAGCAGTAAGCCTTTCCCCCCCCAGAGTTTTTATTTTTCAACAGAATGAAGATTCTCATTCTTAATTCCCCAATGAAGTCGCCAAAGTTTTCATTGCTTCTCAACAGAATGAAGATTCTCATCCTTAATTCCCCACAGTGGTCATCAGAGTTTTCTTTATTCCCCAACAAAATAAGGATTCCCATTGTGTAATCCCCAGTTGAAGTCATCAAAGTTCTCTAGATTCCCCAAGAAGATTATTCAAACAGTATGTGGCATTACTCGCAACGGAATTTTTGTCATTACTCCAATTTTAAGACATAAAGGATCCTTACATCCCCATAGAAGTTGCCCAGGATTTCTTACTCTCAGACATCAAGGATTTTTAATCCCCAACAGTCGCCAAGGATTTCTTATCCTCAGCAGTCAAGGATTTATTTTCCCCGGCAGTAGTCAAGGATTTATTTTCCTCAGCACATCAGCTTACATGCGCATACATTACATCCATATATCATAAACATTGATAAAGCACATTTATTGCATCATACATTTCATGCAACATAACTTTGTGTTTCAGCTAACATTTTACCCTTTTCAGGATAAGATTAACGGCTACCATTAACAATGTTCAAAGATTTTAGATACAGTACAAATACACTCCAAACACGGAAGTCATTCTGATACTTATTCAGATTTCAAGTCAAGATACAGTTCAGATACACTCCAGACACGGAAGTCATTCTGTTACTCATTTAGATTCAAGTTCAGATACGCTCCAGACACGAAAGCCATCCTGATCACTTATTCAAATTCCAAGTTCATGATACAATACAGATACACTCCAGACACGAAAGTCATTCTACTACTTATTCAGATTCCAGTCCAGATACGCTCCAGACACGGTTGCCATTCTGTCACTTATTCTAATTTTACCCAGTACAGATACGCTCCAGACAAGGATGCCATTCTGATACTTATTTAGAGTTCAAAATCAAGATACAGTAAAGATACACTCCAGACATGGAATTCATTCTATTACTCATTCAGAATTCAAAATTAAGATACAGTACAGATACGCTTCAGACACGGTTGCCATTCTGTCATTTGTTCTGATTTTCCCCAGCTTAGATACGCTCCAGACACGGAAGCCATTCTATCACTCATTCAGATTACTTATTCAAATTCTCACAGTTCAGATACGCTTCGGACACGGTTGCCATCTGTCACTTATTCAGAGTCAAGTTCAAGATACAACTCAGATACATTCCAGATACGGATACCATTCTAATGCTCATTCTTCTAATTTGCAAAAAACATCCTTGGATGGCATCTACAAGCCCATCTCCGACAAGATTCTGTCACCTCTCCAAATGGCATCTTTAAGCCCATTCCCTCAAATACTTCATCAAGTGCAAATTTATGGGCACTCTAGTGTCCAATCATCTTTTACCTTCGAGTCACGAACGACAAAGCTCGCTAATCTAACTCTTCAGGTTCAAGAAGATTGAACAGGGGAAGCTGTTGTACCCCAAAACTTTCCCTCTCATTTATCAATATTTTTCTCACAAGACTTTTTGGACTCAAGACAAGATTAGGGTTTAGTCAGCTCAAGACATCATCTTGCACTGATAGCCTGAAATTAGGGTTTGAGTTTGCACAAGGATTTTTGGACCATCAATGCTTTATGTGACTTTCATAGACCATCTTGGACCCCTAAGATTGCCCATGTTAAGTTTCAAGCCTTGAATCACATTTTTGCCCAGTCAATTGGACAATTGACCTAAAAATCAACTGTATTGGGGGAAAAGTAAACCATGGCCAATTTACAGTCAAATTTCATAATTTTTGATCCACAATAACATTTTAGACTCCTATGTACCATTTGATCAAGTTTGGATCACAACTCCTCAAGCAATTTGATCAGATCATCAAAAGGTCAAAATGGTCAAAATTAGGGTTTTGATTGAGAAAGGGGAATTTCTGATTTTTAACCTAGCCAATGACCAATTGGGTTCAAACATGATTTCAAGGACTCAATGGCATCATATTTACCTAATCACATGGTTCAAACGATCTCAAGTACATAGGATTGACAAATGAATTTTGCAGTCAATTGATCAAAAGTCAACAGTGCACTAAAAAGTCAAACCTTGACTTTTTGGTCAAAATCAAGTGCCAAGGGTCATAATTCATCAAGATATGTCAAAATATGAAAATTTATGACCAAGAAAATCAATTTTGCAAATTAGGGTTTTAATTTGAAAAATTTTCATAACTTAGAATTTTTCTAAGTATGGAAATTTTCTTATTTTTCCCCAACTTTTCACAACTTTTTCACCATGATGCAATTTGATTAAAAGAAAACTTCCAACATGAAAGTTGTATTCCTCCATGAAATCTACAACTTTTATTCACAAAGTTTTCCCAAAAGATGCTTGGATCTCAAGTTATGAATTTGTGAATAGGGGTCCATGAACTAAATAACTTAGTGAAAATTTGCCCTAATTTAGGCAGGTTTTTGACCTAACTTCATGGACATTTTTCACCTAGGTCTAAGAAGTATCTCAAAATGCATTTCAAAGATGGATTATAGAGCACATTTGAAGGTTTATAAAATGTCCAAGAACTCTCCAAGATCATTTATGGTTAGGGAGAATCGAAGAAGAGAAAATGGCATTTTGTCACTTTTGTTCAAGCCATTTTTACAATGCATCAAGTTGCAAATCTGACCAAGCATGCTTGTACCTTGCATTACAGGTCCTAAAATCCTTCTACACTCCATAATTAAATGCTAACTCAATGGATAATGGCTTTGTTTTGGCTTTTGAAACATTGTTCAAGGAATAAATCCATAAATGGCATAAAGGGCACATTGCCATTTTCATAAAGCCAAGCTTTTCCAACTTTACAAACCTTGAGCCTTGGACCTGTTCTTTTGTTACAAGCAATGTCCACAGATATCAAGCAACGTTTACCAACCCTTGGCAGCCCTAGAATTAGCCAGTACAGGGCTTTGGCACAAGTCACTTCACTTTTCTTCAAAAGCAAGAAAAGTTGCAAAGTCCAAAGAACTTGCACATCTGTTAAAGAGTGGATTTGACATCATTCTAAACATCTTCACAAACTTGTTACAAGCCAAAACACGAATGCTTATGATCAGAAACTCACCAAAACTCAAAATTTCTGCCCAAACATTGCAGTTCTGCAAAACTCTTGCCATTTCATTTTTGGCTCATGCGTTTCTTGTTTCAAGACTTCAAACACCTTACATATATCCTATCAAAGCTATCCAAGCCCTGGTCCTGGTTCTGTGAGCTCTGTTTCAACCATCACCATTTTCATTTTGGAAGGTTGCAGCTTGACTTCTACAGAGAGTTCCAGCCATCCACGAGGCCAGGTAAGCATTGGAAAAGCTTGAGGGAACTTCAAGGAAGCTCACACGATCCTCAGGCCTCACTCAAAGTCTCCACATTGCCATATCCAAATCCAGCTGAAGGAGGTATTTTTCAAAACTTTATCTCTCTATTTAGGCATCCTCAAGTCACGAGTTGTGAAGCAAAAATGTAGTCTCTAGCATGGTGAAGCTGTACATATGCATAGTTGTCATTTATTTTAACTGAGCTAAGAGAATTTGAATGTTGAACATGCTGAAAAAATTAGGTCAGAAATTAGGGCTACTGAAATTCTCCCTGATCTTTGAGAGTTAGATTATGAATTTTATATCATTGGAATCGTGAGATTCCAGGCTACTTTTTTTATGTTGCAAGTTTTTGTTTTTGTGCAAGCGTTTGAGAGTTGTAGGTTGAACTGCAAACACGCGTGCAAAGTGGACGAAGGACAGGGACGATGGCTAGCTTGGGCCTTGGGCCTTCTATTTTGACTTTCCACACCCCCTGACTTGATATCCACACCCCTGACTTTATTTTGTTTATTTTTCATATTTTCTTTTCATTTTTATATTTATTTTTTCTGAACCATAAAAAATCATGAAAAACATTTTCTTTATTTTTTGCATTTTATTATTATTTTATTATTATTTTTTTTGCATAAAAAATAGTTTATTAGGATATTATACTTTATTTTCTTAAATAAATTATAAATACATGTAAAAATACTATACATTTTTATTTTATTATTTTTCACATAAAATATTATTTTCATACATATTTTAATTTTTAATATTTGTTAATAATATTATTTATTATTCCTTGTACAAAAATGGACAAAAATAAATATTAGGAAACATATTTTCCCTTTTAATAAAAAAATTAGGGCTTTCCCTTTCAAAAATAATAATGTTATTTTTTCGTATTTTTTAGGACTTAAATAATTTTATTTTCTCATACATAAAACAAATACAAAATATTTTTGCATAATTACATTTTATTACATTTTATTATTTGTATTTTTATTTAGTTTGCACAATAATTGAATTGGGTTGTAATAGTATTTTAGGGTTTATTTTTTGTGCAATATCCCCATTCAAAAACTTGTATCCCCCCTCCCATAATAATTGTTGTAATAGTTTAGTTTACTTTACGCAATTTATCGCATTTATACTTATGTAGTAAATTAGGGTTTTGCATGATAAGACAAAAATCAAACAAATAGAAAAGACCTAATCCAAGACAAATGCATGCAAAATGACACATATTGCACACAAGCACCCATTTGGTTGCCTTACAAAATGGCCATGGTATGCATGCAAAGCATCTTGGCAAAGCAAAACAAACAAATAAGATCATAGTCCCTCGATGACGCTATCAAAAGGTTGCCTAAACAAATGATCTTGGTCCCTCCAAACATGCTAAAGATACTTGGCAACATTGCTATCATGGTCATACGATGACCCACGCCCGTCCTGTTTAACATCCAAAGATAGGTTTGTTTACCAAATCATTGGTAAAACAACAATGTCAAAGGAATAAAATGTATAGGAAAGACATTTGAGTAGGGTAGATAGTTCTAAGTTACTTGCTCTCTTCAAAACAATCCTTGCTACTTCCAAAAAACACACACACATTTCAAAACATTTTCCGAACAACTTTCAAAACATTGAAGCATTTTTCAAAAGACAAACATCTTTGTATACATTCTTACGAACGAGAATCATTACAAATATTGCCTAAACGATGGCCTCTTTTCAAAATACTTTCAAAACCACACAAAGCACCATTTCAAACAATTTCAAAAGCAAAGCAAGTAACTAAGAGCCCATGGAAAACCATGGATGAAAAGGGTGCTAGCGCATTCCCTTTTCATAATCTACCCCTCGAACTCAAGAAAACATCTCAAAGGTCTTTCCTGTGCTTTTTACCTTTCCTTTTGGATAAAATAAAAGTCGATGGCGACTCTTGCTAAACCGAAACATTTGCGATGAAACGCAAAATCTCAAGTTAGTTCTCCCACCGTATCACAATGGTTATCAAGGGATTTCCTATTTATCCACCTACAAGGCTATTATTTTCTCCTCAACACCAAAGTTGTGAGTTGTTCTTCTTTAAGGATTATGGGCTAGGGCTTCAATCTCTTGCATTTGGATTTGACCGAGATATCCAATTGAGATTATTGAATTAGGGTTTAGTCCCTCTATTATCAGGGGACTATTTCTTCACCAATTAGGATCCAACTCACTTAAGATCTTCCAATAGCTACTCGCATTATAAGTCATGTCATCACTTCTTGGGTTTATTTTCAAAGACTCGAATTCAGGGTTGAAAGTCTTGCTTGTGGATCAGGGATTGAGAGATATATCTCACATGATTGTGCTTATCAATTTGGATAAGTTTTTGAGCAAAATTGTCACATGGTGCGCTTCATGATTAGGTTTTCTTTTGATTCATGTTATGACATACTGATTTAAAGATATGACGCAAAATGATAATATGATCAAAATAAGAGGTAGAAAGAATTTGAAAGAGCTACCATTCTTCAACAACATTCACGGAAATTTGCAAGTTTTCTTGTAGATTATTCTTGAGGTTTTAGAATGTTAGAGAAAGATGGATTAATTCAAAGGTTATTCAAGCGCATTCAAAAATAAGATGTATTCAAGATCATTATGCATCATTCAAGATTAATTCAAATATTTACTTCAAGTCCCATCATTCAAGACTACTTTCAAGACAAGGTCCAAAATTCAAAATGTCAAGATCTTATTCCATTCAAGAATTCCATTCAAGAATTGAAACCAAACTTAAAGATGCAAGTTCATCAAATTTGATTCACAAGAAAATTCTAGAGCATTTAAAGTTTTTGAGTCATGACAACCATTCTCATTTAAGCTCGAAGTTACATGGAGTTATTCAGATTTAGGAGAGACTTTCTTGATCTTATGGTTGCCTTTATCATCAAGTAAAATCAAGAATTGCTAGAATGATACAAGTTTACATTAAGAGTTCAATTTTGAATTACAAGAAAGTATATCCTAAATCTACAAGTCCTAACTAGAAGCCTTGTAAAAACAAAAAAACAACCCAATATTTGCCATTGTCTTTATCCCAATTCTGTCCACTTTATCAAGATGTTGCCTTTGCTGCATTGCCCCTATTATTGCTGCAAAATCCTGCTACAGAAACAGCCCAAGAGACCCTGCTCCCAAAGCATCCGTATGCTGCCAAAATTCTGCTGTATGCTGCTCCAAAACCTACACTAAAAGAGTCCCAAAAATGTCTTTTGTCTGCTGTCCAAAACCAGCTGCTGTAAACCTGCAAAAATAGTCAAAATGCTGCCCACAAAACAACAAAAAACTTGTTGCTACAACGCTGTCCATAAATCTGCACAACTGTTGTCCAAACCTGCATATCATTCCAAATAATTTGCACCAAATAAGCAACACAAATCTTGCATCAGAAAGTAAAAGAACCAGCATGCCAAAGAAGTTTAATTTGCTCAAATATTTCCCTAAAAAAAACTCCCTCTAATCTCCTCTCAACTGATATAAATCAGACCACTCTTTACCTTCCAAAAAAACATCATCAGTTAAAACTATAAAAATCCCACTTTTCATAAACAAAAAACCCGCCCTGTATTGAATGAGAGAAAACACAAAAATGATTGAAATACCAGTTCACATCCCTGTTCCAAAGAGTGAATATTCCAAAACATCAGATAAAGAATCAGTAGAAAGAAAAACCCAGAAACAATGGGAATAACAAACTCTCAATTGATTCAATCCTAACCATTGGATTATATAACAAACTTTCAGATCAACACCTCAGATAGTAATTAACTCCTAACAGCCTCTAACTAATTTTTCACAGCTCTAACAGAAATGTAAAAAGAACAATCACCTTGCATCGATCTTCATTCTTCAATTCATAGAAGAATCACCAATAAAAATCCTCTACAAATTCTCTCTTTCTCGGTACGAACCTCCATCAAACCACTTTTATCTTCATCACCTTCATTGATTCAACATCCTCACCAACCTTCAATCCATACGCGCCTCTTCACCGTCAAATCTCCATCCTCAACTAGATTCGCAAAAATCTCAGAATAACAATAGCAAATTTCAGAAAAAAGGCAGAAAGTAGAAAGAAGAAGAAATAACCAAAAATTGAAGACAAGTCTATAACCCGAGTATTCGTAATCGCCGTTGAAGAAACACCGGATTTGCCTCCGGTAGGTAAGCCTGATTGCCTCCACTTCTTCACTCTTTTGTTGGCAGTTCTTGCTTCACCGAGATGTAGTATGTAGGTCGTTGAACGAAACTCCAACTAATACTTCATCTTCGCCAGAGGTAGGACTTCGTGTCTATCCTTTTTTCTTCTTCCTGATACTACAAAGTAGAGTAAGGCTCCAGGAACCCTTCCCCTAAGGTCTCATGGCCAGATTCGGCGCCATCGCCATTTAATTTTACTCTTCCTGAGATCTAGGTTTTTTTTTCTTCGGAATTTGGAGATTGAGAGAGTTTGGTATAGATTCCTAAAAATTGGTGGGAGGTTTGAAAATAAGAGAACGAGATATGTTTGTCTGGGGTGGCCGGAGCTTGATAACCGCGACGACGTTATGATGGAGATGAAGGAAGTGCCGTTGTATGCAAAGTGAGAAGGAAAAGAAGAGAGATATCAGGGAAGCTGAAAGGTCCCACATTTTTTTAACCCTAATCTGATAACAATCAAACGCACCCGTTTAATATGTTTTGTATTCTTTTTTTAATTTTGTTTTACTCAATTACTAACAAATTGAAAATTAGAGAAAAGGAATAACATGTTAATAAATTGCTAATTTATTCTTTATTTAATTTTTATTGTTTATTGAATTGTTTAAAATACATGCTTATAAATTAAGTTTTTATTGAATTTTTTTGTATTATTTTTGTCGCTTTAATTAATTTTATTCTCAATTGTTTAATTTTTGCATCTTTCGTCCATTTATATTCCAAGGGAAATGTTTCAACTCAGCTGACTTCATGTCATCAAATACATATTCTACAATCGTGCGAATACCCTCATTCATTTTTTGCTTGTTTACTATTTTGCCAAACTTAAGATAATTTTCCCAAAAGACTCCATTTTCAAACTCACACCTTTTAAGTCAAAACTTCGACACTAGTTCATCGTATCTTCAAAATCCCGTCCATACCTATTCTTTTAGCCAAATGAACCATTTTAATCAAACAAACAATTTTAACCAAAAACAGATATTTCAAAAGGTTCCTGCGGAGTACCGCAGATGCATTGGGTGCTAATACATTTCCATTGTATAACCAACCCCCGAACTCTCGATCTCTTTTAGAAATGCATTGTATTTTTCATTACTTTTAAGTATTACTTTAAATTGCATATTTTAGGGTTTTATTTCGCTCTTTTCCCTTTTCCCTTGGAAATAATAAAGTGCGGTGGCGACTCTTGCTTATTTGCGAGTCAAGTTAATTAATAGCTTGAGCTCCAATTTTCACCGCTACAGAATTGGCGACTCTGTTGGGGAAAGATTGACCTCTTGCTGGTCCATCCCTAAGTGGGTTAAGCCTAATTTGTCATATCTATTTCTTTATTTATTATTACTTGTTTGTTTGATTATATGTGATATATTGTGGTTATTTGGGTGTTGATGATATTCACAAAGGACAAGTCCTATACCCGGACTAAGTTACACTTAGGAATAGGACGAGTGGTATAGTCATGTTAACTTTGAGGGAGTAATCCCGAAGAAGGATACATGAAATCCCCCACTCAGTGGAAGCCCCTTTGAACGTAGTATTTGTTTACCGAGTAATCGAGAAGACATTATTGCTTTCGACCTGGGAGTCAGAGAAGTTGAGAACCGTAGAACCCTTAACCCATCTTGGCCTATTATATATAGTGCAGAGACTATAATGGAGTAATCCGGAAGTAGTTGTCACGCGATGCTGCACTCAGGCGAGTTTCTCTTGAGAATATTGCGAATTACTGAGTAATCAGGACATTGGTAATATCCGAAGGAGGAATGTAGACCCTGGGAACTTTTAGAACCTTGTTTTACAGGTGTGATTAAACCTTTAGTACATACCTTGGGGATGGTTCTTACCTTTGACTCCATGTCCGTGACGTTGAACCTTTCGACTTTATTTGTGACCTTGCTTGTGGTTGTTGCATAGCCATGCCTTCATGCATCCATGAAACCCTTTTTCACTTGATTTTCAAGGAATTTGGAAGTCTTTCTTTGTAAATATCATAAGTTTCGTCAAGCTCAACGGATCTTGGGTGTTGATAGGGGTGAAAACCCTAATCCACCAAAATGGATGATTGATCTTGATGATAACTTGATCAATGCTCTGATGCAATTCAGAATTCATCTTCTATCTTCATACTTTGATGTTTGCAACTTAATATCTTGAGTTCTTTGAAAATTAAATAAAAATTCTACTTTGCATATCAAACATCATTCTACATTTTTTGTTTCACTTTCAAAATTCATCTCCAAGTCTTTTTTTTTCCTTTGGTCTCCCCAGTACAACACTCGCGCTAAGAGAATAATGGAGAATATCAAGCAAGAGGTTTCTGAACTCCGTAGAGAGATGACTAATTTGAAAGCTGGTATGGAGCACTTAACTGGTTTGGATGAAATTTTGGTTCCTGCCAAAGTTAATCCTTCTAGGAAGGAAGAAGCAATGACAAAGGTCTTCACTGAAACTCTGAAATCATTCTTTCATGAGAAGATGATAATTAATGCACAGGGTGACTTTCTTGACAAGGTGAATATGGGAGTGCATCTAGAAGAAGATGTCCGGAAGGGATGTTTATATGGAGATGGTGGCTTAGCTAGCGGTGTGAAGAAGTTTGATAATAACTTTCCCAAGAAGATAGTCAGAGGAAGAAATAATCGTTGCCAGAATCATCATGTTTCTCCTATCATCCATGCATTCAATTTACCTTATGCAGCTTTAGTTCATCAACAGAATCAGCAAGTTCCTAATCATAGGAAATCTCAATTTGATCCAATTCCAACAACCTATACAAAGTTATTTCCTGTCCTGGTGCAGAGGAATTTGGTTCAGACCCGACCTCTACCGAAGGTTCCTGAGAAGATGCATTAATAATACAAAGCTGGTTTGACTTGTGCCTTTCATCAAGGTGCTCCTGGGCACGACTTGGAGGGTTGCTTTGCTTCGAAGATTAAGGTTCATAAGATGGTCAGAGGTGGTATTTTATCATTTAAAGACGGAAGTCTTAACATTCAAGTCAACCCCTTTTCTAAAGCATAAGTGAATCTCTGTTGATGTTGGCCTTGAAGTTTAGGAGAGGTTTCCTTCAGCACAAGTCCAGATGGAAAGCCTTCCCAAATTATTAACTTATTTCTGCTTTTTGTAATTTTCCTTGTTTATCAAAACATTGTTTGCATGTAAGAACTTGTTTGCATCTGAATGATTATCTTAATACGTGAGTGTTGTACCCTAAAATTTTCCCTCTCATTTATCAAGACTTTTCTCACAAGTTTTCTTTGACTCAAGACTGGATTAGGGTTTGGTCAGCTCAAGGCATCTCATCTTGCACTGACAACCCAAAATTAGGGTTTGAGGTTGCACAAGGATTTTTGGATTATCAATGCTTCATGTGACTTTCAAGCATCATTATGGAACCCCAAGTTTACTCATGTCAAGTTTCAAGCCTTGGATCACACTTTTGCTCAGTCAATTGGACAGTTGACCTAAAAATCAGTTGTATTGGGGAAAAAGTCAACCATGGCCAATTTACAGTCAAACTTCATAATTTTTTATCCACATAAACATTTTAGACTCATATGTACCATTTGATCAAGTTTGGATTACAACTCCTCAAGAAGTTTGATCAAATCATCAAAAGGGCAAAATGGTAAAAATTAGGGTTTTGACTGAGGAAGGGAAATTTCTGATCTTTAACCTAGAAAATGACCAATTTATTTCAAGCAAGATTTCAAGGATTCAATGGCATCATCTTGACTTAATTACATGGCTCAAAACATCTCAAATTCATTGGATTAACAGATGAAATTTGTAGTCAATTGATCAAAAGTCAACTGTACACTGAAAAGTTAAACTTTGACTTTTTGGTCAAAATCAAGTGCCAAGGGTCATAATTCATCAAGACATGTCAAAATACGAAACTTGTTCATCAAGAAATCCAATTTTGAAAATTAGGGTTTGAATTTGAAAATTTTCATAACTTAGAAATTTTCTAAGTATGAAAATTTTCTTATTTTTTCACCATGATGCATATTGATTCAAGGAAAGTTCCCAACATGAAAGTTGTAGACCTCCATGAAATCTAAAACTTTGATGCACAAACTTTTCCTTAAAGATGCTTGGATCTCAAGATATAAATTTGTGAATACATGGTCATGAACTTGTTAACTTAGTGAAATTTTGCCCTAATTTAGGCAGGTTTTGAACCCAACTTCATGGCAATTTTTCACCTAGTTCCAAGAGGTATATCAAAATTCATTTCAAAGATGAATTTTAGAGCACATTTCAAGATTTCCAAAATGTCCAAGAACTCCTCAAGATCATTTTTGAGTAGGGAGAATCGAAGAGATGAAGTTGACAATTTCTCACTTTTTATCCAAGCCATTTCATGAAGAACAAAGTTGCAAATCAATCCTATGCTGGTTAGTTCATGCTGTACAGGTCCTAAAATTGTTCCATGCTCCTTAATTAAACTCTTACTCAGTTGATAAAGCTTTGATCCATGCTTTTGAACCTTTATCCAACTTGTAATTCCATTTATGGCGAAAAGGTTCCATTGCCATTTTGAAAAAGAGCAACTTTTGCAAACTTTACAATTTTGAGCTTTGAACCTGTCCCATTGGTACATACAAGTCTCACAGGTCTCAAGTAAGTTGTACAAACTAATACCAACCCTAAGGGAGCAAGTACAAGCATGGCAAGTATAGTCACTTCACTTTACTTCAAATGCAAGGAAAGTTGCAAAAAGGCTAGGGCTTGCAGATCTGTTGGAGAGCTGACCTAAAACCATTTTGATACTAATACACAAACATTCTGCAACACATAACACGATTGGCAAGGACCTGAAACACTCCCAACCAGCAAAACACCAAAAATCTGTCTAAAACTGCAGATTCTGCACAAGCACACCCATCTTCCATTTGGATCGTGCGCTTTGGGTTTGAATCATTCAAACACCTTACATAATTGATACATAGTCAATCCAGGCCTTCATCCCTGTTTTGTAATCACTCCTCCACCATCTTCCATTGTTGACTTTAGAGCTTGCAGTTTGACTTGGCCACGGAGTTCCAGCTGCTTTCAGAGCAAGGCAAGGGTTGGGATACATCCAGGGAAGCTCAAGGAAGCTCAAGCAAGCATCAGGCCTCTCTCAAAGTCACTCCATTTTCATACACGATTCTAACGAAAGGAGGTAAAATCTCAAACTCTATCTCTTTGTACAGGCAACCATAGGCCACGATTTGTGAATAAAAAATGTAGTCCTCATCATAACGAAGCTGTACATACCATTATCTTGCATTGATTTTACTTGAGCTAAGAGAATTTGGAACTTGAAATATCTAAAAATACTAGGTTAGAATTTAGGGGTTTTAAAATTCTCTTTGATATTTGATAGTTAGATTACATAGTTTATATGGTTGGAATCGTGTGCTCAAGTACCACAACTTTCATGTTATGAACTTTTATTTTTATGGAAGTATGAGAAAGTTACAGGGTGTCTGGCAAAGCTTGAGGAAGAAGATGAAACAGGGCATAAGGCGCGTTTTGTGTTATGTTATTTTCGTTTCATTGAAGATAATGGATGTATGGCCACCCCAGTGGCAAAGCAGCGCGCTGGTGAGACCCATGTCCTGGGTTCGAACCTGCGCGCTACTTTTGTATTTTTTTACATTTTTCCTTTTCAGTTTTTGTGACTTTTTTTGCAGGATTGGGCTTAGCTCCTTGGGCCACGTTTTTTTTGCTTGCAGGCTACCTTTCATTTTTGTTTTTATTAATATTTTCTTTAATGAATAAAAATCCAAAAAAATGTAAATTAATCATGTCTTATTTTTTTAATTTTGTTTTAACTTATTTTTCACATAAAAAATATATTTTTATTTTAATAGGATATCATTTATTTTCTTAATAAACTTGTAAATATAATTAAATATATTTAGTTTAATTTTTTTTATTTTTTTATTTTTTTCATACTTATAAATACCTATTTTTGCATATATTTAATTTTATATTTATATACAATATTATTTATTATTTTTATATAAGAAAATACACAAAATAATACTTATATAAACTCTATTTTCTTTTAAATAATAGTTAGGGTTAAACCCCTTTTAAAAGAATTAATTCCTTTTCTTTATATTTTTAGGCGTAGATTAAATTTCCTTTTACATAAAAAGACACACAAAAAATCTTTCTTACATGTATATTGCATTACATTTTAAATATTGTATTGTATTTATCTTAATTCACACAAATTCGATTTGGTTGTAATAATTTATTTAGGTTTATATTCTTGCAAATCCCCATTCAAATTTGAATTTCCCCCTCCCATAAATTGTTGTAATAGCTTAGAAATATTTACATTACGCAATTTATCGCTTTATATGCCATGATTAGTAATTAGGGTTTGTATGACAAGAACAAAACAAAGCAAAATAGAAAACCCTAAATACAAGACAAAATCAAAACATGAAAATGATACACTTGCACACAAGCATCCTTAGGGTTTCACCACTTGGTTGCCTAAAACAAAAATAGCCATATTACGCACGTGAAGTATCTTGGCAAAACAAACAAATATAAGATCATAGCCCCTCGATGACGCTATTCAAAAGTTGCCTTACAAAATGATCTTGGTCCCTCAAAAATGCTAAGATACTTTGCAAACATCGCTAATCATGGTTATACGATGACCCACGCCCATCCCGTTTACATCCAAAGATAAGGTTGCTTACCAAATCAATGGTAAGAAAACAATGTCAAAGGAATAGAAAATACATAAGAAAGACATTTGAGTAGGTAGATAGCTTCTAGTTACTTGCTCCATTTCAAACACAATCCTTGCTATTTTCAAAACAAATACACACACATTTCAAAAACATCTTACAAATATTGAAAACATTTTCAAAAGACAAACATCTTTGTATACGTTCTTACGAACGAGAATCATTACAAAGATTGCCTAAACGAATGGCCTCTTTTATAAAATAATTTCAAAAACCACACCAAACACAATTTCAAACAAACCAAAGCAAGTGATCTAAGCAAGTAACTAAGAGCCCATGGAAAACCATGGGTGAAAAGGGTGCTAGCACCTTCCCTTTTCATAATCTACCCCCCGAACTCAAGAAACAATCTCAAAGGTCTTTCCTGTGCTTTTTCACCTTTCCTTTTGGATAAAAGAAAATTCGGTGGCGACTCTTGCTAACCGCAACATTTGCGATAAAATGCAAAACCTCAAGTCAGTTCTCCCACCGTATCACAGTGAGTATGTTTGTCTTGAAGAAATTCATTTGTTTCACTCATATTTGTTTTCAAATTTTAAATTGCTTTTTCCATTATGATACCAACTTGTTGCCCATTCTCCTGCCTAGGCAGAGATTGAAGGGAGGATGATGATCTAAAGAACACAAAATCTCTGGTTGTATGCTTTTTGAATAAAATCTTGCTGACGATGTACATGCATTGTTTCAAATCCCTAAACACCGGAGATATAAGGAAGATAATCCCTTGCTAACCCCTTTTGAGCCTTTGAAGTAGAAGTTTCTTTTCTATACGAAAAAACCCTCAAATTTTAACCTGGGGCAGGGTAGTTTTCAGTTAATCTGATTGAGTGTTCAAAATTCATAAGAAAGATATTTCTGAAGAGAAACTACGAGGGCTATCCTTCATGTATAATGAATCCAGAAGATGTGGAACCACAATGTTATCCCTCATTCATCAAGAAACGAGGCAGTCACAATCCTCTCAACAAGTAAAGACAAGCTAATGTCACATATTTTGTTCAAAAGTCAAAAATCAAGAAAAAAGCCTGCTAAGTCGAAAACTTGAAAACATGCGGCTTAGGAAAAAATTAGGGCATCCCGCTGAACTATCAATTCAAAAGAATCAGTTCAGGCAAAAGTTAGGGAAAATAAAAATTTCAAAGAAAGGAATACAAAGAAAAGTCCTCAGCAAAGATCAAATTGGTGACTACAAACACGAAGACATGAGGGTGGTTTCTACTCCGAAAGCATCGTCGTTTCCTTAACCATCACAAAATCCTTTTGAGAGATGAACACTCATATTGAATAAACTGAACATAGGGTTGGAGAACATTATGAAGAATGGGCGGACACCTATAAATTTTGAGCCTTAAAAATCTTTTTTCTAAAAACCATGAACCAGGCCACGTTACAACCTTCAAAATTCCTAATTGAAGCAAGGTTATTTTGAAAGCATACTTCAATGAGATAATGTTCGTGACTCCTATGAATGTTTGCTAAATAGTTATGTTGGTATCATATGCTATTTCTATAACAAAAATAAATGCTCGCAAAATTTGTGCGATATCTTTTCAAAATCTTCAAGACTTACATAACTGTTGCATTAGAATTTTCATTCTCATAATAAACTTTTTCTAACTGCAAAACATTTGTTTGATATTAAGGAAGCTCACATATAAGCACTAGCGATGAGTTTATTCTTTTAAGGCCTAAAACCATGTTGAGTAATTGGCGAATCATTTCAAGAAAAAATCATATCCAGGGGCATGTCACATGAAGACCTTAATCACAAACATGTTGCTTCTCCCATTTAATGCTTTCCCAACTTGTTTACCCTTTTGAGGCAAAATTTGAAGACTTTGTTATGCCAAGTACAGTCAATCTGGGGCAATCACGTCAAGATTCGACGAATTTCTCTAAGAGTTTGAAGACCATAGAGCATGGCGGATGCCAGGTCTTTTGTAAAATCCTCTTGAGACGATTTCTTCTCATCAACCATATAGCTTGGGGAATTTTATATGTGAGTTATTCGCAAGAATTATCGTGCATCACACAGCTTATCAGCAGTAAACTTGGGGCATCCAAAATTAGTCCCAGGGGCAATCCATATTTCTCAAGATATGTGATATGTTTTGGACACATTATCAGAGGGTGGTGTTCCCAGTATCTCCAGCTAAGCAAGACTTTTTCAAGCTGAAACATTGTTTGTGTTGTTATCATTTCAATGGATTGTTGGTGATAGAAGACTGGACTTTGGGTTTTTCACCGAAAAATATCTTCCTCTCCAGAGATAGTTAAGCCTTGTAAAAGGACTTTGCTCCAATGATGGCTTTTGTTCTATCTCCAGTAATGTTCCCATATTGTTGAGATTAGCTGAGTGTCGGGTTGTGCTGGGACATCTTATCATCTTCAGTCTATCTGATCTATCTATTTTGTCAGCATATACATGACATTCATTTATTCGTTCACACTTGCATCATGCACACGCATTGATATTTGTTGATGTTCTTGATTCGTATACTTTGGTTATCGTATTTCCTCTTCTCAAATAGAGTGTCAACTTAAGCAGAAAGTGTATCCTTTCTAATTCCCCACTGAGTTTATTCCTCATAGAAGATTTGTTGCTTTAGACTTCCTTTCCGTCTCAGGATAGGATAAGTCTCGGTTGAGTTTATTCCTCATCTGGTAGGGTCTTGTTTGACTGTTTCTCTCCTGTTTGTTCTTGGATTGTGTTTTGTCTATTACAAATGTTGCTTTGTGAATCTCTCTAAGCTGTGAAACCTGAAGTGGTGAAAAACACAAGAAGGGGGGGTTGAATTGTAAAACTGAAATCTAAAGCAATTGACACGATATTTTTATCCTGGTTCGTTTGATCTCAAACTACTCCAGTCCACCCGTCAAGGTGATTTCGCCTCTCTCCAACGAGGTCTTAATCCACTATATTCAACTGAATATTACAGACTGCTTTAACAACTGCTAAAGCCTTCTTGATGCAAACCACAACCCGGTTTGTCAAGGTAACACTTTCTTACAAAGAGATAAAACTATGTGTGTGGATGTTTTCTACAAAACTGTATCACAACTGTGATGTATACACAAAATGAAGCTTAGAAACTAGATTGCTAAACAGTAATGGAATATCAGAGTGTGTGGTTTAGCAAAACTGGTATAACGAAGATTATGGTTCAACTTTTGTGCGTGTAGAGATTTGGAGAGCATTAACCATTTCAATCTTCAAAGCCTTGTTTATATAGCATTGAGATGATGAACGTTGGATGCAATATTCTTGATTCAATGCTAATAACAAACTTTCCTTATTGAGCAGATCTTGTCTGGAATGAAGCCGTTGGAATTAATTTGCTTTCAATGCACAGTACCGTTGGTTACTTAATGCAAGTTCTGGCTTGGCTCATTCTGATTCTGCTTCGTTGCTGATGAACTATTGTGTTTCTGTATCAGAGTGTTGAGCGCAGTCTTGTTCATCAGGCTTCAGCATGTACGTGAGTTGATCATCTGATTTTGACGTTCTGATGTAGCAACTTCTGATGCTGATGTCTGAAATCAAGTTCTGATGCTGAATAGATGTGATCTTGCTTATTTCAATCAGCGTATCTGCAAGTCAGAACATAATAATTTTAGGCAGCAGATAGTTCATTCATGACACTTATAAATACTATATCTTTTCACTTTGTTATCATCAAAACTTAATTATAGGGTAGTAGATTCAAACATTGTTCTAACAATCTCCCCCTTTTTGATGATGACAAAAACTAGATATTTTAAATGAAAATAACGTGAAAAGGTATCTGGAATATGTATCAGAATAAGAAGTAAAAGAATAAGGAGTAAGGAAATACTCCCCCTGAGTTTATTACTTCCCTTTGATTACACGTGTTCTTCAGGATCAGATCTTTTTGCCTTTCTTTGAACATCAGAGTATCAGAGTCTTTGACTTATCAGAAGCTTTGTGTCAGAGCAGAGCTTCTGAGCTTTGCTTTGGATCAGAGTATTAGGACAATCAGAACTTCATATTGATCAGAGCAACATTGTTCAGAGCTTCTAGTCTTCAGAGTGTCCAGGAGCTTCCTTGTGCCTGTAGACTTTAAACAAAACAGAAAAAACATTTCAAGTAATAAAGTTAGGATGTTTGAGAATTTCTGTCTAGTTAGCCGTTATTGATTTAAATATCATTCTTGTTCTCCCCCTTTTTGTCAGCAATCAAAAAGTGTTGGTGATGTGCTAAAACAATTAAGATCAGAAAAACTAATTATATTAATATAGTTCAGAATCAAAACAAGAAAATATTACAGAACATAATCAAACAGTGCATCAGAAAATCAAGGAAAACATGAAAAAGGTCATGCATGAAAGAAAAGATTTAAGGTTGAGGAGGCAAGCGTGTGAACAGGCTCTCCAGCATCGCTTGAATCTTTTCAGAAGTCTCATTCTGTTTATGCACCATGCTGACAACAGTGTCAATCTTGCTGTCCTGCACATCCATTCTCTCTGTCATCTTCTGATCGTTTTCATCCATCCGCTGCTGCAGACGCATGTCATTCAGCCTTAGTTCTTCCAGAGTCTGCCTGTCCAAGGAAGCTTGAGAAGCATCAGAAGGAGGAGGCTTCTCAGAACTTTCAGCAACATCCTCTGCTTGACTTTCAGCCTGAATGGTCTTGTCTTCTTCTGATGGTTGCACCTTTGCAGCTTACTGTTTCTCAGACCAAGGTTCACTGTCCAGAGGGAGCACGTCCTCTTTCAGAAGCATACTTCCAACTTCATTCAGAAGCTTGCTGAAATTTTGTTGTGCCTGCTCATAGTTGATATCCTGCAACTTGAGGGCTTCAGCACGTACCCAAAGTCTGAACTGTGACCAGAGCTGATCAGAAGCAGCTGGGTCAATCATCCCAGGACAGACTTGCTTCAACGAAGCAATCCATTGCAGCACACCTGTTTCAAAATTCAAAATATCAGAGCCAACATCTGGTTGCTTTGGTTTTGGGATGGCAATTTTGTGTTTTAGATCAGCAAGACGGTCAAGACTGGTTAAGTCAATGAAAGTCCTGCTGGGGTTTTCAGAGGTTTTCTGAGAGGCTGTTTGTTTTGGAGAAGGGGTATCAGAGTCAGATATTTCGATTGGAGTGGGTGGTGTTTTGGGAGTTTTTGGTGGTGTCGATTCTGATGAGGATGGTAACTGGGGCATGACAACAGTGGTTCCACATGGCAACTGAATTGCCAGCGGTGATGGTTGAGGTGAGTGAGGGTCAGATTGATGAGGGGAAGGAGTTTCAGAGTGGTGAAACTCTGTTTGTGGTGAAGGTGGATTTATTTCTGGTTGGGGAGAGGGAGGTGGAATCTCTGATTGCTCAGGGATCAGAGGTTCTTCTGAGAGTGGTTGTTGTTGTTGTTCTGGTTCTGGTTGTTGTTGTTGTTCTAGTTGTGGAGGAGGAACATTTGGTGGTTCAGAGTTTGGTTGAGCAGAGGCATGTTGACGCTCAATATCAGACAGCACTTGGTCAAGTGCTGTTGTTGTTGAAATTGTTGGTTGTTTGGGGAGTTTGGTTCTGGGTCTTCTGAGTTTTAATGCCTCAGAAGGGTCTTCTTCTTGTACGGTTTCATCAATGGTAGGGATGGGAATTGATATTCTATGAGAGGTTTGAGGAGGGATAGATGTTGGAATAGTAAAAGAATTTGAAATAGGGGCAGCAGATGAAATACCTCTTTTCTTTGGAGTCTGCTGAGATGATCCTTCTGATGGCGCTTTCCTCTTCTTTGTCTTCTTCAGAGTCACTTCTGGTTGGGGTTGACGCAGATCTCTGATATTCAGCTTTGGATCTGTATCATCTGCCTTGTACGCATCTGGGTACCTGAGAAACATCTCTGGTTTGGATTCAGTTTCAGAGAATAACGGAAAATCACTCAGAGGCACTCTTCTGCTGGAGATATCAGCAGTGGAAGTAGCTCTGGGTTCCTTCTGAATGTTCTCTATCAGCTTCATCTTTTTCAGATTCTTTGCGTTCAGAGGTTTCCCAATTGTTGGTTCAATAGTGCTCAGCTCTTGAGCTTCTATCAGATGCTCAATCAGTCTATTCTCTGTCAGAATATCTGATATCAACCTTCCAAAAGGTATCCAGTCCCTCTTGGTTCTTTCTTCTTCCCTTGTTTCTTTCACACTGGTTTTGAGATGGTTGAACAGGAAGTGAGCCAGATTGATCTTTATCTTCTGATCAATAAAGTAGATCAGAAACTGCTGATCCACATTTATATAATCAGGAGAACTTGTTGGTTTCCTGTGGTTGAAGCACCCCAGAACAATCTTAGCCCATACTCTGCAATGATCCTTCAGATCTTTAATCTTGCTGCTGGGCATCCCAAGAGTGAAAATCCTGTTAGCTACCACACCTATATCAGCACATCTTTCAGCCATGTCCACACAACGGACGCCACCACCACTTTGACCGATTAGCCTTGCAATGAGATCTTCAGAAATCACAATCTTCTTCCCCATAACAGAGGAGATGACTAGATGTTTTGACACCTTGGCGTGAATCCAAAATTCCTTGACCAGCGCTGGGAATGTTGGTCCAACCAACCTATCGAAATACCTTTCCCACTTTTGAGCCCTAACTTCTTCAGTTAGGTCAAAACCATTCTCCTTCAAGATTTCAAAATCAATGATTAACTCAGAGAGCACTTCAAGGTTCTTCACCGGAGTGAGGAGAGTTCTGAGTGGCACTTGATATTGCTCAGAAGTTGCTTTCTTCTGATTATCTGCAGAAACGCTACTGGAGGTTGCCATGTTCACACTAAAAGGGTTTTGAGAATGAACTGAGGAAAAAGGTTTGCAAGAGATGAACTCAAAAATATGCAGAAAATGCTTGAGTGATAGTGAGAAAGCGTAAAGAATAAGAATGAGAGATTAATGTGCTTAAATAGAGTTTTTCAAAACTATTTTGAAAAGATAAACGTTTTTAAGAGAGAGAAAAATCATGATTGCCATTTAAAAGCATGATTACTTTTCATTAAATGCTTGCTGATTTTGGGGGATTTGAGAAAGATACTTAAAAACGGTTACCAGACATGTGTCTCAATGCACCCAATCAGCGCTTTGCCTTCTCAGAAACGTGCACGCGTTCTGCTTCAGAGATATGCTGATGATTGGATGACACTTGTTTGATGTAGTGATCAGCACGTCTGTTTTTGAGCTTAGACTCTCAGATCTTTAGACTTGCATCTGATACAATCTGCATGTTCTATCTTTCTGAAAGGAGATTGATCAGAAGTTCACAGTAAAATAATTACA
Source organism: Vicia faba (assembly GCA_948472305.1). Lineage (NCBI taxonomy): Eukaryota > Viridiplantae > Streptophyta > Magnoliopsida > Fabales > Fabaceae > Vicia > Vicia faba. The sequence continues at coordinate 926,062,929 of OX451741.1, read as the reverse complement.
TTCTGAAAGTAAATATATGGAATTAAAACATTTTCACTCTGGACACACTTTCATGCTGAGATGTTTCAGAATGAAATTAAACCTATCTTCTGAAAGGGGTTTAGTAAAGATATCAGCCCATTGATGGTCTGTATCTATAAATTTTAAGTTCAAAATACCTTTCTGAATATAGTCCCTAATGAAGTGATGTTTTATTTCTATATGCTTTGCTCTAGAATGTAGAATAGGATTCTTACTTAAGCAAATAGCAAAAGTATTATCACAAAGTATAGGAATGTTACTCTCAAAAATCTGGAAGTCTTTAAGCTGACTTTTCATCCAGAGCATTTGTGTGCTACATCCTGCTACTGCTATGTACTCAGCTTCTGCTGTTGACAAAGCAATTGTTGATTGCCTTTTGCTGGACCAAGAGATCAGATTTTCTCCCAGAAACTGGCAGCTTCCAGAAGTACTTTTACGTTCCACTCTGTCTCCAGCAAAATCAGCATCACAGTAGCCTACTAATCTGTAATCACTAGATTTTCTATAAAACAAACCCAGATTAGTAGTACCTTTCAGATACTTGAAAATTCGCTTAACAGCTGTTAAGTGAGATTCTCTAGGATCTGATTGGAATCTAGCACAGATACAAACACTGAATAATATGTCCGGTCTTGAAGCAGTCAGATAGAGGAGAGAACCAATCATACCTCTGTAGACTTTCTGTTCTACCTTTTTGCTTACCTCTTCTCTTTCCAGAATGCACGTGGGATGCATTGGAATCTTTGATGACTTACATTCTGACAGGTCAAATTTCTTCAGAAGATCTCTGATGTATTTGCTCTGATGAATGTAAGTTCCTTCTGGAGTTTGATTGATCTGAATTCCCAGAAAGAATTTCAGTTCCCCCATGAGGCTCATCTCAAATTCTGCCTGCATACACTTAGCAAATTTTCTTCCAAGAGAAGGATTAGTAGAACCAAAAATGATATCATCAACATAGATTTGACAGACTAAGATGTCATGTTTTACAGAATAGAGTAGTGTCCACTTTCCCTCTGGTGAATTCATTTTCAAGCAGAAGGTTACTTAGCCTTTCATACCAAGCTCTGGGAGCTTGTTTCAGACCATACTGATCGCACTAAATCGCACTATGTTTCTGACTCAAATATCACATGTTTTCCTTAGTTTTTATTGTCATTTTCTCGTATTATGTTCCTTTTTCCTTTGTTTTCAGGATCCTTGTCATTTCAGAGCCTTCTGTGAAGAAACGAGCCAAAACGCCAAGAAATTAGGGTTTTTCAAGATATTTTGCACTTATGGCGTTCAGCACCGCGCTGGCTACAGGAAACGCGATGACGTGGCCCACTTTCACCCAGAGATCAACTGCCACGTTCCCATGATGTGGCGGTTCCAGGCGCCGCGCCCGCGGCCACCCTCACCGCGCCCGCGGCCTTCACAAAATGGTTCCCGCTCAAAGGAAGTTAAGGGGCATACTGGTCCTTACGCACTTCAAAGTTCCTCTATAAATAGCTTTCGATTCTCATTCTTTATTTCCATCCAAGCTTAGTACAATCTTAAGCCATATACTATCAGTTTCTGTAAAGTAATAATCTCTTCACATCGGGGAGTTATTGCGGTGTAGATTGAGTTGTAATCGAGTCTTGGAGCACTTTGGTTGAAGTTCATCATACCGGCCTTACTTTTCCGTAGATTTGTATCAGATTCAAGTCTCCGACCGGAGCAAGGTTCTAATTTATTGCATTTCTTTATTTAATTGCTCTTATCATAGTCTACACGTTTTATAGACTTTAAATGCTCTTACCATAGTCTACACGTTTTATAGACTTTAAATGCTCTTACCATAGTCTACACGTTTTATAGACTTTAAATGCTCTTACCATAGTCTACACGTTTTATAGACTCGCACTTATTATGTCTGGCTAAACTATAAAGGTTAGGATGTAATGATTGTCATCGTGGTTGTGTTCCAATTATCATGCTAGTGAAAATACTCTGGGGATGTTTTGCTTCTAACTTAAGTCGATTGTGTTTAAATGTTTAATTGGGTAAGATCGAAAGCCGTCCAAACTGATGATACGACTTGATTATTATTTAACCAAACAAAAAGAGCGACAGCCGTTGATTGGTTAAATAGGAATCATTGACCCTTTTTAGAAAACGATTTTGAAACTATTTTCGGACGCGTTTGTAGGTTTAAAATCTGACTCTTGGCCAAAAGCCAAAAGTCTCTTTAAGTTAATCTTTCCGAGTAAGATCACTTTTCTATTAAGTCAAAACTATCAATTTCTTAAAAATAGGTTTACCTCTTTAACGCGGAAGGCACCCTTTATATGTGACAATAAAGGAATTTAATTTAAAGAGTAAACTCGGTTCTTAGTAGTCAAAAGCTACAAGTTCCCGTTAAACTGATTCTTTGCTATCAATAGAAAATACTGCCCCATAAGTAGGTTCATCTACGCATGACCGGACCAATATCTGATTACATGATTTACATTCCAACCTGTCTTTTAAACTGTTATTTCCCTCGCATATTTACTTTGTGCACTGCACTCACATCAATATCCTTATTCGCCTTAGATAAGCACCTTAGCAATAGAGTTGATAGATTGACAATTGGTCTCTGTGGTTCGATAATCTTATATATTACTTCGATAGGCTGTACACTTGCAGTACTATATTTAGGCTATACGTTACAGATAATACAGCCCCCAACAAGTTTTTGGCGCCGTTGCCGGGGACCAACTTCGTCAAATTTCGTACCCTATTGTTATCCCGTTTAGACTAAGGCTATTCTAGCCGGTAGATGCGTAGAAATCGTAGCACCGGCAACCTAATAGATCCTTTAGTAGACCCTGAACGTTACGCTCGTGCCCGTCTTTTTATTCGCAAGATAAGAAGAGCTATGGCAGAAGATCATAACCAAAGACCGCTCAAGGAATTCGCCCAACCATCTAACGAGGAACCTAGTTCTAGTATAGTAAACCCTGCTATAACTACCAACAACTTTGAACTAAAGCCCTCGTTACTACAATTAGTACAACAAAACCAATTCGCTGGTCTCGCTACCGAGAACCCGAATCAACATTTAAAGGTATTTATCCAGTTAGCTGACACCCTTAAGGCAAATGGAGCCACGCCCGAAGCTATCCGATTAAGACTATTTCCTTTTTCCCTTAGAGGTAAAGCTCACGACTGGTTAGACGCCCTTCCAACTAACTCAATAACAACTTGGGAAGACCTTAGGAGAGCTTTTCTTGCAAGGTATTTTCCACCAAGCAAGACCGCTGTTCTTAGGAACCTGATCACTTGTTTCACCCAAAACCAAGGCGAATCACTTTTTGATGCCTGGGAGAGATATAAAGAACTTTTAAGAGCCTGTCCGCACCATGGCCTAGAGCAATGGTTAATCATACATACCTTCTATAATGGACTCCATTACAACACAAAGATGTCCATAGACGCTGCCGCTGGCGGAGCGTTGATGAACAAACCTTACCCTGACGCTTGTGCCCTAATAGAGGACATGGCCCAAAACCATGCCCAATGGGGATTAGAACGAGCGACAGTAGAGAAAAAGGAGAGCCATGGAGGAAAGCATGAGATAAGTTGCATGGACATGATCAATGCCAAGATGGACGCCCTAGCCTTGAGAGTCGAGAACATGTCTCAAAACCCAACCACAGTAGCAGCAATCCAATCGGAGTGCGAACTCTGTGGAGCTCAAGGACATCAAACCGTTGACTGTAACCTTTTGAACGAATCAAGCTCAGACCAAGTTAACTATACTCAAGGGAACCCTTTCTCGAATACCTACAATCCTGGATGGAGGAACCACCCGAATTTCTCTTACAAAAACAACAACCCTATCCAAAATCCCGGACCTTCGAGACCTCAAGGATTCCAAACGCAAAAACAAACGCAACCTATGCAAATAGTACCCCCAAGACCAAACCTTAAAGAAACCATAGACACCTTTATTCAAGCTCAAACCCAGCAAAATAAGGAGTTTATGAACCAACATATTCACACGAACGAACTGGTTACTCAACTAGCAACCAAGTTTGACCAGATAATAACCCACACCAAAATGCTTGAGACTCAGATTTCCCAAGTAGCACAAAACACCTCTGTACAAGTTGCACCTGGAGGACAATTCCCTGGACAAACTCAACCAAATCCAAAAGGCCAAGCAAATTCTATCACACTAAGAAGTGGAACCGCTTATGAAGGACCTAGAAATCCTGACTTAAGCACATCAGAAGATGCTACGCCCAAAGACCAGGTGGAGGAACCAGAGAAACCAGGAAAGCAATCAAAACCAGAAGTAGAGAAAAACACTCAACAACCTTATAAACCACCTATTCCATTCCCACAGAGGCTGAAAAACACCAAAGTAGAAAACCAGTACCAAAAGTTTATTAAGGTAATAGAGAAACTCCATGTTGAGATTCCTTTTACTGAAGCTATAACCCAGATACCATCATATGCTAAGTTTCTGAAAGATATTTTGACCAATAAACGACGACTCGATGATCCCAAGCCTTTAGAATGTCATTTTATATCCGAAAATAAACTCGCCAAGAAAGATAAAGACCCTGGAAGTTTTTCTATCCCTTGCATCCTAGGTAACCATATGATAGACAAAGCATTTTTAGACCTAGGAGCAAGTGTAAGTCTGATGCCTCTGGCCGTCTGTAAGAGGTTAAAATTAGGAGAACTTCAACCTACTAAGATGTCCTTACAACTAGCTGATAGATCTGTCAAATATCCCATGGGTATTTTAGAAGACATACCTGTCAAGATTGGTCAGTTGTACATTCCGACCGACTTCGTCGTAATGGATATCAAAGAAGATGAAGACATCCCAATCCTCTTAGGAAGACCTTTCCTATCGACCGCCGGAGCTATAATAGATGTTAAGAAAGGGAAACTGACTTTCGAGGTAGGAGATGAAAAGATTGAGTTCATTTTATCAAAATTTCTAATGGCACCAGTAATAGGAGATGCGTGTTATGCCATCGACATCATTGATGAATGTGTAAATGAGCTCGAACAAAACGAATTATTATCAACCCCTATTTCAGAGGATGACGGATTTGAGAGTATCGAACCGTACATTGACGACAACCTTTTCGAATGCTTAGCTCTTACCCCTGACCTTATGCCGCGTACTGAGAAACCCACTATAGAACTTAAGGAACTACCCAAGAATCTAAGATATGAGTTTTTGGATGAGGAGATGAGTAGACCTGTTATAATTAGCGCCACTCTAAACCAAATAGAAACAAATCAACTATTAGATACCTTGCGAAAATATCCCTCAGCTTTAGGGTATAAAGTTTCAGATTTAAGAGGTATAAGCCCATCCGTATGCATGCATCGGATTATGCTAGAAAAAGATTCGAAACCCTCAAGAGAACATCAAAGAAGAATAAACCCTATCATGAGTGATGTAGTCAAGAAAGAAGTTCTTAAGTTATTAGAGGCTGGTATCATATACCAAATTTCGGACAGTGAATGGGTAAGCCCAGTCCATGTGGTACCCAAGAAAGGAGGTATCACTGTTCTAAAAAATGAGAAAGGTGAGCATGTGGCAAAACGAACAGAAGGAGGATGGCGAATGTGTATAGATTACAGAAGGTTGAATAAGGCAACAAGAAAAGACCATTTCCCTCTCCCATTTATAGATCAGATGCTTGAACGTCTAGCAAGACACTCATGTTTCTGCTATCTTGATGGATATTCGGGATTTTTCCAAATCCCTATTCACCCAGAGGACCAAGAAAAAACCACATTTACATGCCCTTATGGAACATTCGCTTATAGACGAATGCCCTTTGGACTCTGTAATGCACCTGCCACTTTCCAACGTTGTATGATGTCAATTTTCGCAGACTACCTAGATGGAATTATGGAAGTATTTATGGACGATTTTTCAGTGTGTGGGTTTGATTTCAAAAACTGCCTCTCGAACTTGGAGAAAATCTTAAAAAGATGTGTGGAAGTAAACCTTGTGTTGAATTGGGAAAAGTGCCACTTTATGGTAAGTGAAGGGATAGTCTTGGGACACATTATTTCTGAAAGAGGTATAGAAGTCGATAAGGCCAAGATAGAAGTTATAGAAAACTTAAACCCACCTAAGACCGTTAGGGAAATAAGAAGTTTCCTAGGACATGCCGGGTTCTACCGACGTTTCATCAAGAATTTTTCCGCAATAACTAAGCCTTTAACTAACTTATTGATGAAGGATGTCGAGTTTGAATTCGACCAAAAATGTCTTGAGGCCTTTGAAGTTTTAAAGCAAGCTCTTATTTCAGCACCTATCATAAGACCACCTGATTGGACCCAACCCTTTGAAATCATGTGCGATGCTAGTGATTTCGCTGTAGGGGCTGTACTAGGGCAAAGAAAAGACAAAAAACTGCATGCAATTTACTACGCTAGTAGAACATTAGACGCCGCCCAGCTAAATTATACAACCACAGAAAAAGAATTGCTAGCCGTAGTTTTTGCTATTGATAAATTTCGATCTTATTTGGTGGGAGCAAAAATAATAGTATACACAGATCATGCAGCAATCCGGTACTTGTTAAGTAAGAAAGATGCTAAGCCTAGATTGCTCAGATGGGTACTTTTACTCCAAGAATTTGACTTGGATATTAAGGATAAAAAAGGAGCTGAAAACTTAGTAGCTGATCATCTCTCTAGGTTAGAACACCTTAAGCCTGAACTTATACCTATAGACGATCACTCTACTTATGAAAGATTAATAGCTGGGATAAACTCGACTGAAGAAGAGACTTATGAGGAAATCTCAACCATGAACGAAATACCATGGTACGCAGATATTGTAAATTATCTAGCCGCTGATATCATACCCTCCGACTTAAGCTACCAACAGAAGAAGAAGTTTTTCAGAGATGTTAAACACTTCTTTTGGGATGAACCCCTCCTATTCAAAAGAGGAATAGATAATATATTCCGACGATGTGTGCCGGAGGAAGAAGTAGGCAATGTCATTAAACATTGTCATGCTTCACCTTATGGTGGACATGCAAGCACGTCTAAAACATGCGCCAAAATATTTCAAGCAGGTTTTTATTGGCCTACTGTTTGGCGCGATGTCCACACTTACATTACAAAATGTGACCGATGCCAACGCACTGGGAACATCTCAAGACGTGATGAAATGCCTTTAAGAAACATCCAAGAAGTGGAAATATTTGATGTCTGGGGTATAGATTTCATGGGACCTTTTCCTTCCTCAATGGGTAACAAGTATATCCTAGTAGCTGTCGATTATGTCTCAAAGTGGATCGAAGCTGTTGCATCACCCACAAACGATACCAAGGTAGTTATCAAACTGTTTAAGAATATTATTTTCCCTAGGTTTGGAACCCCGAGGTTAGTCATAAGTGATGGAGGATCACATTTTATATCTAAGATATTTGACAAGCTCCTAAGCAAATACGGAGTAAAACATAGAGTAGCATCACCATATCACCCGCAAACCAGTGGCCAAGTAGAGGTATCAAATAGGGAGATTAAGCAGATCCTAGAAAAAACCGTATCATTATCCAGAAAAGACTGGTCTGGAAAACTTAAAGACGCCTTATGGGCTTATAGAACGGCTTATAAAACCCCTATTGGAACAACTCCTTATCAATTGGTTTATGGAAAGCCCTGTCATTTACCCTTCGAACTAGAACATAAAGCCTATTGGGCCATTAAATCCTTGAATCTAGATTACCTGAAAGCCGGAGAAAAACGTATCCTGGACATTCACAAGCTAGAAGAGCTTCGCTTGAATTCCTATGAGAATGCCATCATATATAAGGAAAGAACCAAAATGTGGCATGATAAAAAAATCATCAAGAAAGATTTCAACATTGGTGATCCTGTTCTCCTATTTAACTCAAGATTACGACTTTTTCCTGGTAAGCTTCGTGCAAGATGGACAGGTCCATTTGAAGTGTCAAGAGTTCTAAAGTCTGGAGCAGTAGAAATCAAAAACAATTCATGTGCTCCATTTGTGGTAAATGGACAAAGACTGAAGCTCTACAAAGGAGGCGATTTGCCTGTTGACTACTCTAGTCATATTCTTATAGACCCACCAATACCCACATAAAGTAAGATCTAATCGTCAAGCTAAACGACGTTAAACAAGCGCTGCCTGGGAGGCAACCCATGGTTTATTCTTTATTTTATTTTATTTTATTTTAGTAATTTATATATTTTATCTGGACTAATTTCTTGTGTTTATATTTTCAGGATGCATCACCCCGATGGTATGGTTGTGATTTTCAGAGACGAAGCGCAAAAGGCCCAATTTGCTACCTTATCTGCTAGACCTATGGTACCCACTAGGTACCCCGATCAGAGCTGCATGGAGGCACTAGGGATCGAGCCAAGTATTCGGTATCTATGCAACCAACTTAGCTGGGATTCTTATGCCGATGATGTCCACAAAACATACAGGAACCTTACTCTGGAGTTTCTTAGCTCTATGGACTATAATCCACGAGTAGGTGAAGGAGATGAGCGAGGACGCCTGAGTTTCAGATTGTTTGGCACCGAGTATACCCTGACCACCAAAGAATTTGGGGATTTGCTTGGTTTCCAAACTGGACCGACCGCTATAACTGAGTTCCCATTGAGTTGCTACATGGACAGAGACATTGACAAATTTTGGCAGGACATTACTGATAGAGCCAGTCTTGACCCCTCTACCCAGCTGTCCCGGAAGATCCATAACCCGGCCTTCCGATACTTCGAGATGATCCTATGCCACACTTTCTTTGGGAGGAGTTACTGTGACCACTTGGTCACCGCTGAGGAGATCCTTTTCTTATACTGTGCTAGTCAGTCCAGACCTATAGCTAGTGGAGGTTTTCTGATAGAGAGCCTCGAGCAGACTGCTCGATCCGCTGTAGGGCTCATTCATTCCGGAGGGAATGTGACACAGATAGCTTCTGCTTTGGGTTTAGACAGTATGATAGCACAGCTGACCCCATACTGTGGATATACTTTTCTAGATTTAGACTTTTGCATGGATCGTGGATTCATGAGGAGGGCCTCTTTCCACCCATATCGGTACAGATTGCTTATCAATGACCAGACAGTTTACACCTTCACCATGCCAGACCCTCAGATGACTTGTGTTTCCAACTCTGCTAATTGGAACTATTCTGTAGAAGGTTGGGGTGAGATATCAGAGTACACTCCAGAATACACTCCTGCCTCCGAAGATCTCACTCCAGAATACACTCCTGCTTCTGAAGATCCCACTCAGGACTACACTCCTGCCTCCGAGGACTCCGCTCCAGATCACACATCCCGACCCGAGGTTACACATACTACTGTTCTTACTAATAACCTCAGCTTGCAGGAACCTGATATTCGCACTCTATTGACTGCCATGCGCACTGAGATAACCACTCTCCGCAATGAGGTGGCTGACCTTCATTTGCAGTTGGAAGTAAACGATGTTACCTTCGCTGGTGAGTTAGATGAATTAGCTCACGAGGTGGCAGAGATTCGACGCCAGCTGACCGAGCTGCGTGGCCCAGGCACTCCTGCAGAGCATCCTACCGGTTGGCAATAGATCTTTATTGTTCACAAGATATCTAGTTTCAGTATTATTAGTATTATGTTGATTTCCTTTTCAGACTCATTTTTTATTTTTGCATTATCTGTTTCCTGAGTTGTTAATATTTATTTTGATGACCCAATGACCGTACCTATATCTATATATATATATCTGCATATGTTTTATTTATTTACTAATGTTTTTGTTTTTCTAGGTCACCATAGTTTTAATATAAAAATAAAATAAATAAACATGTGTCTATGTATTCACGTACATATATGCACATTTATAAGAAAAATAGGTACACCTCCAGAAATTGAAGATAATGGCGAGGAAGAAAAAGCCCAATGGAAAGAAAGCCAGGCCAGCCCAACTGACCTCGACCTCACCGCGCCCGCGGTAGGCCCTGCCGCGCCCGCGGTGACGCAACGGTCACCTAACGGCTAGTAGCTCGTTTTTCCCACCATTTTACCACTTTTTCAATTTCCAATCCCATTTTCTTCCAATTTTAACCCACTTTATTACCCATACCAACCCACTACATTTATTTCCATTATTTTCATCATAAATATTTACAACCACCATTTTCTTTCTTCCCTTCCTATAAATACCCCCTACTATATCATTTTCTTCCTCACACCTTCATTACTTCTACATCCCATTCTTTCTCTCTTTTTACCCACAAGAAAATCCTATGGAATATCACGGTTACATGTTACGTGGTGGTCAAGCCGGAGAAAGGCAACTAAAGCGGCTTGAAAAATTGCTGACAACACCAATACACTCTACCAGGTATATCGATGAAAACTTTCTATATTCATTAGGTATATACCATAGTGTATTCTTCCTTCTAGATAAAATAGGTATGCATGATATTTTTGCTACTCAAGCACCGACCTACCCTAGGCTGACGTTCGAGTTTTTAAGTTCTTTAATTTATAACGTCTCTCCTAACACTGCTAGCACCGTAGGTGGAGTCAAATTTAGAATGTTTAATGTCGAATATGATTACTCCACTGACGGTCTAGCCGCCATGTTAGGATTGCCTTATGGGGATGGTGCCATTTGTGAAGCACCTTTAGACACGGATTGGGCATTTGAAGCATTTTGGGCCAGAATTACTAAACAAAATGCAACATCTTTTGATGGCCTTCTTGCTTCTCACATCCACAATCCTGCCCTTCGTGTCTTTAGATTTCTTTTAGCATCCACCATCTTTGCTCGGGAAAACCCAAACAAGGTGAATGCTAAAGAATTAATTATCATGCAGAGCTGCCTCACAGACACCAAAGTTAATCCCGTCCCATTCATGATTGCCCACATGCACCATGTTTTAAGAAAAGGTGGGCCGATTTCCTTTGGTGGACTGATTACCACTATTGCCCGTGCCATAGGATTGGATACGGAACTTGCCACCCTAGAACCACTTCCTCCTCGGATTGCAAATCTTAAATTTTTCAGGGATATGCGTTTATGCAAGACGAGGAAGGAAGGTGGTTACTTCCTAATGGTTGGAGGTGCTGCCGTACCCAGTGTTGTTATGCCTTGCACCCGTCGTACTGATATTCGATTTGAGCGTAACTGGACCTACGATCTCAACGCTCCTGCTTTTATTGGTCCGTTGCCCCCAAATCTACCTTTAAATGAGGGTAACAACACTGATGATGAGTACGATTTCCAAACAGAGGAACCACCCCATTTTTCACCTCCACACACGGCACCTTCAACCTCTAACCCACATGCAGGTACAGCTCCTAGCTTCCATGTCACTGAGGACATGTGGCGTGAGCATATGGCCCGAGAGGCCCAGAGGGACACCCTCCTTGCTACCTTGCAGCAACAGGCGACCGACAACATGGCCTTCATGCAAGCGTCCCAAGAACAAAATGCTAGCTCTCTGCGCACTATTATGGAAAGTCAGCTGGCTTTTCAGAGAGAACAGCACCTACACCAGACCACAAACGCTCGTCACTTCCAATTGATGGAGGCAACCCAAGGAACCCTCATTGGTCGGACCCAAGAGCTACAAGCGGCAAATGCCGCCTTGTCAGAGAGACTGGAGCAGCTTGTTTTGGACCGAGATAGCCGCCGTCGCAGCCGTAGCCGCCGTTCCGGTCGTACCAACCAGGATGGTGAAGGTCCTAGTGGCCCCCACTAGTGTTTTCAGGTACCTCCTCCTACCTTATTTTGGAACATTGAGGACAATGTCTGATTTAAGTGTGGGAGGAGCATTTATCGCTTTTATTTCCCATTTTTCGCTTTTATTTTCCGTTTTTCCTGCTTTTATTTACCTTCCGCATTTTTCCTTTTTTTCGTAGTTAATAAAATGCATGTGATAGGCGAGTCTTTCTGCGTAGTGTACCCTTTCATTTCCCCCACCTTTTAGCCTTACAAAATTTTTATTTTTCAAAGATTTATGGTTGTTTTTAAGGATTTGGGCTATGAGACAGGTCCTAGATAGGGTCTGTTTCTCGGACACTCACTTTTTGAAAAATTCGTTATCATTTTTACACCATAAGCCTTTTTGAATATTTAGATTAGATCCTTTCTCCCCAATATGCTATGATTTTGAATAAAGCTGTACAAATAGGTCTTCAAGTAGTTTATCTTAGCAGTCAGCTCCGGCCTAAGCATGCTCTAAGTGTGGGATCGATGAATATAAGTGGATGATCTCTATTTTTGCCTTAAAAGTTACAAAATAAAGTATGAATACGACTACGAGTTGGGTAATCCTCACAAAGATTACTTAACTCAAGAAAGTTGTAAACACTAACAAAAACAAAGAAAAAAATATATAAGGCATATCTGTTGTAGTTGGTTCAGAGGTATCTGGTGCTGAACTTGGTAGGGCGGACTACGGTCCGATCCCCCGCAACTGCAAATGGGTAAAATAAAAAGGGATTAAACCAACTCTTGTACCAGAATCCCATCACTTGAGATCAGAGTCACTAACCGGTCACTACACCATGAGTATGTACGGATAACGGGCTTAATGTGATTGCGCCTGAATGAAAAAGGACCTCGTACAAAAATAAGTCTTAGCATAGTAAGGATATTTGGATCAATCTGTATACTTATGAGGTTTATGTCCGCATTTCTGCGAGTAGTGTAATTAAGATACCCTTGATTCAGATAGTTAGTGCCTGACAACACACCCTTACTCGGACTTAGAAGCCCTCTTTGCCCAAAACCTGTATACACCATAAATTTTCTTTCATCTACTTTTAAGAGTCGTTGCTTGAGGACAAGCAAAGGTCTAAGCGTGGGAGGATTTGATCGCACTAAATCGCACTATGTTTCTGACTCAAATATCACATGTTTTCCTTAGTTTTTATTGTCATTTTCTCGTATTATGTTCCTTTTTCCTTTGTTTTCAGGATCCTTGTCATTTCAGAGCCTTCTGTGAAGAAACGAGCCAAAACGCCAAGAAATTAGGGTTTTTCAAGATATTTTGCACTTATGGCGTTCAGCACCGCGCTGGCTACAGGAAACGCGATGACGTGGCCCACTTTCACCCAGAGATCAACTGCCACGTTCCCATGATGTGGCGGTTCCAGGCGCCGCGCCCGCGGCCACCCTCACCGCGCCCGCGGCCTTCACAAAATGGTTCCCGCTCAAAGGAAGTTAAGGGGCATACTGGTCCTTACGCACTTCAAAGTTCCTCTATAAATAGCTTTCGATTCTCATTCTTTATTTCCATCCAAGCTTAGTACAATCTTAAGCCATATACTATCAGTTTCTGTAAAGTAATAATCTCTTCACATCGGGGAGTTATTGCGGTGTAGATTGAGTTGTAATCGAGTCTTGGAGCACTTTGGTTGAAGTTCATCATACCGGCCTTACTTTTCCGTAGATTTGTATCAGATTCAAGTCTCCGACCGGAGCAAGGTTCTAATTTATTGCATTTCTTTATTTAATTGCTCTTATCATAGTCTACACGTTTTATAGACTTTAAATGCTCTTACCATAGTCTACACGTTTTATAGACTTTAAATGCTCTTACCATAGTCTACACGTTTTATAGACTTTAAATGCTCTTACCATAGTCTACACGTTTTATAGACTCGCACTTATTATGTCTGGCTAAACTATAAAGGTTAGGATGTAATGATTGTCATCGTGGTTGTGTTCCAATTATCATGCTAGTGAAAATACTCTGGGGATGTTTTGCTTCTAACTTAAGTCGATTGTGTTTAAATGTTTAATTGGGTAAGATCGAAAGCCGTCCAAACTGATGATACGACTTGATTATTATTTAACCAAACAAAAAGAGCGACAGCCGTTGATTGGTTAAATAGGAATCATTGACCCTTTTTAGAAAACGATTTTGAAACTATTTTCGGACGCGTTTGTAGGTTTAAAATCTGACTCTTGGCCAAAAGCCAAAAGTCTCTTTAAGTTAATCTTTCCGAGTAAGATCACTTTTCTATTAAGTCAAAACTATCAATTTCTTAAAAATAGGTTTACCTCTTTAACGCGGAAGGCACCCTTTATATGTGACAATAAAGGAATTTAATTTAAAGAGTAAACTCGGTTCTTAGTAGTCAAAAGCTACAAGTTCCCGTTAAACTGATTCTTTGCTATCAATAGAAAATACTGCCCCATAAGTAGGTTCATCTACGCATGACCGGACCAATATCTGATTACATGATTTACATTCCAACCTGTCTTTTAAACTGTTATTTCCCTCGCATATTTACTTTGTGCACTGCACTCACATCAATATCCTTATTCGCCTTAGATAAGCACCTTAGCAATAGAGTTGATAGATTGACAATTGGTCTCTGTGGTTCGATAATCTTATATATTACTTCGATAGGCTGTACACTTGCAGTACTATATTTAGGCTATACGTTACAGATAATACAGCCCCCATCACATACAGTGACTTCTTTAGTTTGAAAACATGTTCTGGATGTTTTGTATTTTCAAAACCTGGGGGTTGGTGAACATAAACTTCTTCTTCTATATAACCATTTAAGAATGCACTTTTGACATCCATCTGATACAGAGTGATGCCTCTATTAACAGCAAATGAAATTAAAAATCTGATAGATTCTAACCTGGCGACTGGGGCAAAGGTTTCTGTATAGTCTATCCCCTCTTGCTGACTATAACCTTGTGCAACCAGTCGTGCCTTGTTTCTGATGACTTCACCTTGTTCATTTAGCTTGTTTCTGAACACCCATCTTGTTCCAATGACGTTGAATCCTTTTGGTCTGGGAACGAGATCCCATACGTCGTTTCTGGTGAATTGATTCAGCTCTTCTTGCATTGCCAGAATCCAGTCATTATCCAGAAGTGCTTCATCAATAGAAGACGGTTCAATCAGAGACACAAGTCCCATAAGTGTTTCTTCAGAGTTTCTGAAGCTTGCTCTTGTTCTGATTGGATCTTCCTTTCTTCCTAGGATAGTCTCTTCTGGGTGATCCAAGCTGCTTCTGGGTAATCTCTTCTGAGGTTGATCAGCAGCTGTTGTAGGATTTCTAGCAGTGCTCCTTTCAGACGTTGAAGGAATGTCTGTGTTGAGAGCTTCTGATGACTTGTCTTCAGAACCTGCAAATTCAATTTCTATACCTGCAAAAATTTCATTCTGCTTTGACTTTTCAGAGTCAAGCTTATCATCAAAACGAACACTGATTGATTCTTCCACAATCTGTGTTTCTGTATTGTATACTCTGTACCCTCTTGAGCGTTCAGAGTATCCTAACATAATACACTTCTGTGCCTTAGAGTCAAACTTGTTCAAATAATTCTTTGTATTTAATATAAAGCAAGTACATCCAAATGGATGAAAATATGAAATGTTGGGCTTTCTGTTCTTCCACAATTCATATGGAGTCTTTTCCAGAATAGGTCTTATTAAGATTCTATTCTGAATGTAGCACGCTGTGTTTATTGCCTCTGCCCAGAAAGTCTTAGCAACGTTTGTCTCATTGGTCATGGTTCTGGCCATTTCTTGCAATGTTCTGTTCTTTCGTTCTACAACTCCATTTTGTTGGGGAGTTCTAGGACAAGAGAAATCATGCAGAATGCCTCTGTCATTAAAGAATGACTCAAAATCTTTATTTTCAAATTCTCCACCATGATCACTTCTGACTTTAACGATTCTAAGATCTTTTTCATTCTGAACTTGGTTACAGAAGGTAACAAACACAGAGTGTGACTCGTCCTTGTGTCTTAAGAACTTTACCCATGTCCATCTGCTATAGTCATCTACGATTACTAACCCATACTTCTTACCACTGACTGAAGCAGTTTTAACTGGTCCAAATAAGTCAATGTGCAGAAGTTCTAATGGCTTAGAGGTAGAAACAACATTTTTGGATTTAAAAGAAGGTTTTGCAAATTTGCCTTTCTGACATGCTTCACACAGAGCATCTGAATTGAACTTCAAATTAGGAAGTCCTCTGACCAGATTGAGTTTGTTAATCTGAGATATTCTTCTCATACTAACATGCCCCAATCTTCTGTGCCAGATCCACTGCTCGTTGTTAACAGACAGAAGACATTTTACATTCTGACTCTTTAGTTCAGAAAGTTTGATTTTGTAAATGTTGTTTTTCCTCTTACCATTAAACAGGATAGTCCCATCTTTCTGACTAACAGCTTTACATGATTTTTGATTAAAGATTATATCATAACCGTTATCACTTAATTGACTTATGGATAACAGATTATGCATCAATCCATCTACTAGCAGAACATTATTAATAGAGGGAAGATTTCCATTACCTACAGTTCCAGAGCCAATTATCTTTCCCCTCTGATTGCCTCCAAAGCCAACGTGGCCTCCAGGCTTAAGTTCCAGGCTTTGGAACATATGCCTTCTTCCCGTCATGTGTCGTGAGCAGCCAGAGTCTAGGTACCATGACTGGTGTTTCTGACTTGCTGCTAAAGATATCTGCAACATGTATTATTTTGTCCTTAGGTACCCAGATTTTCTTGGGTCCTGATTTGTTAGTTTTACCAAAACTCTGGTTGAATTTTGGTTTCACAGAGTGCTTACTGCTAGTATATTTGATATCATGTGTGTGACCATACACAAAGTGTGAATTTAGAGGAGTGTGTTTAATGGTTAAGTCCATGACATTCTTTGGTGTAGGAACCTTACCTTGGTATCCTATTCCTTTCCTGCCGTTTCTGCTAACTCCATAGATCATTGAAGCCATTCTGCTTCTATCTATGCTTTTAGCTAGGAACTTCTGGAAACTGTGATCATACTCCTTGATGATCTCATCAGCGTTGCTGGGAGTTTCAGAAATTGGTTCCTTCTGAGAGTTTTGTAAAGTGTTTTCTAATTTTGAAATCTTATTTCTCATCTCAGAATTTTCCAATTTTAGACTCTCAGACTTATTAGAGTCAGATTCAAGATTCCTTTTCAGGTCTCTGAATTTAGCTCTAATCTGTTGATAACGTTCCAGAATCTCATTAAGGCTTTCAGCAAGTTCAGCCTTTGTAAAGTTAACAGCGAAGTTAGGAAATACCTCTTCTGTGTCTGATTCTGAGTCTGATTCAGAAGCTTCACTATCTTCTGAAATGTTTGCCATGAGAGCTATGTTTTCCCTTTCATCATCTGATTCTGAGTCAGCTTCAGACGAGTCAGAGTCATCCCATGTAGCCATGAGATTTTTCTTCTTCTCTCTTCCAAACTTCTTTTTGGGCTTTTCCCTCTGAAGCTTTGGGCAGTCACTCTTGTAGTGTCCTTGCTCATTGCACTCATAGCAGATGATGTCTTTGGTGTTTGGCTTCTTGCTACTGGAGGAGCCTTCAGATCTTCTGTATCCAGAGGAAGAATCTGTCCTTCTGTATCTGGAAGAAGACTCGTTCTGATCAGATCTTCTGGGATTCCTGAACTTCCTTTGTCTTTGCTTCCACAGTTGATTTACTCTTCTGGAGAGAAGGGAAAGTTCGTCTTCTTCTGATGAGGATCCATCAGATGTTTCTTCAACTGCCTGCAAAACTTTAGACTCAAATTTTCTGTTAGATTTTAATGCTAAAGGCTTACCTTGCTTCTGAGGCTCATCAGCTTCTAGCTCTATCTCATGACTTCTGAGGGAGCTGATAAGTTCCTCCAGAGTGATTTTGTTGAGATCTTTAGCTAGCTTCAGAGCAGTAACCATAGGCCTCCACTGCTTGGGTAAACTTCTGATTATTTTCTTGACATGGTCAGCAGTAGAGTACCCTTTGTCCAGAACTTTGAGACCAGCTACCAGAATCTGGAATCTAGAGAACATAGTTTCAATGGATTCAGATTCTTCCATTTTGAACGCCTCATACTTCTGAATGAGCGCCAGAGCTTTTGTTTCTTTGACTTGAACGTTGCCCTCATGCGTCATTCTGAGAGAATCAAAAATATTCTTTGCTGTGTCTCTGTTGGAGATCTTTTCATACTCAGTATAGGAGATGGCACTGAGGAGGATGGTTCTGGCCTTGTGGTGATTCTTGAAGTCACGCTTTTGTTGATCAGACATTATTTTTCTATCAATCTTCTGACCACTTGCATTCACAGGGTGCGTGTATCCATATGTCACCATATCCCACAGATCAGCATCATGTGCCAGAAAGAAGCTTTCAATTCTGTCTTTCCAGTAATCAAAGTTTTCTCCATCAAAGACTGGAGGTTTGCCACTGAATCTGTCTCTGTCCTCATTGTTGTCATTGCTGATGTGAGAATTGTTTCCTGCCATTGTGTTTTTCTGACGCTGGATCTTGTACTGACACGGTTAAGTGTTTTAGCTCAGAACCAGGCGCTCTGATGCCAATTGAAGTGGTGAAAAACACAAGAAGGGGGGGTTGAATTGTAAAACTGAAATCTAAAGCAATTGACACGATATTTTTATCCTGGTTCGTTTGATCTCAAACTACTCCAGTCCACCCGTCAAGGTGATTTCGCCTCTCTCCAACGAGGTCTTAATCCACTATATTCAACTGAATATTACAGACTGCTTTAACAACTGCTAAAGCCTTCTTGATGCAAACCACAACCCGGTTTGTCAAGGTAACACTTTCTTACAAAGAGATAAAACTATGTGTGTGGATGTTTTCTACAAAATTGTATCACAACTGTGATGTATACACAAAATGAAGCTTAGAAACTAGATTGCTAAACAGTAATGGAATATCAGAGTGTGTGGTTTAGCAAAACTGGTATAACGAAGATTATGGTTCAGCTTTTGTGCGTGTAGAGATTTGGAGAGCATTAACCATTTCAATCTTCAAAGCCTTGTTTATATAGCATTGAGATGATGAACGTTGGATGCAATATTCTTGATTCAATGCTAATAACAAACTTTCCTTATTGAGCAGATCTTGTCTGGAATGAAGCCGTTGGAATTAATTTGCTTTCAATGCACAGTACCGTTGGTTACTTAATGCAAGTTCTGGCTTGGCTCATTCTGATTCTGCTTCGCTGCTGATGAACTATTGTGTTTCTGTATCAGAGTGTTGAGCGCAGTCTTGTTCATCAGGCTTCAGCATGTACGTGAGTTGATCATCTGATTTTGACGTTCTGATGTAGCAACTTCTGATGCTGATGTCTGAAATCAAGTTCTGATGCTGAATAGATGTGATCTTGCTTATTTCAATCAGCGTATCTGCAAGTCAGAACATAATAATTTTAGGCAGCAGATAGTTCATTCATGACACTTATAAATACTATATCTTTTCACTTTGTTATCATCAAAACTTAATTATAGGGTAGTAGATTCAAACATTGTTCTAACAAAACCTAGATGAAGAGTGCATTGATCTTGCGTATATAAATACTTGGTCTCCTCAGGAAGGATTTATTCATGGTTCCCCATTGAAGATGAACTTTATTCCCTAGTAGTGTTATCATAACCTTCTTCTGGAATATCGACGTGACAACAAGCGACTGACTATTTATTTGAGCAGTTTGATTATTTCTGAATTTCTTTATGTTATGACAAATTGCGGTCTCTTCATGAGCAGTTTGTCTATCCCCGATGAAATTATTGATTCTCACCTCCAGCAATATCTTCATAATATTTTATTGATACCTTTGAAAAAACAGCAAGCGACGGTCTCTTAATGAGAAACTTGTATGTTATTGACACCTTTGAAAAAACAGCAAGCGGAGGTCTCTTCATGAGCAACTTGTGTATTATTGATGTCTTTGGAAAAAACAGCAAGCGGCGGTCTCTTCATGAGTAACTTGTATGTTATTGATGTCTTTGGAAAAACAGCAAGCGGCGGTCTCTTCATGAGAAACTTGTATGTTATTGATACCTTTGAAAAAATAGCAAGCGGCGGTCTCTTCATGAGCAACTTGTACGTTATTGACACCTTTGAAAAAACAGCAAGCGGTGGTCTCTTCATGAGCAACTTGTGTGTTATTGATGTCTTTGAAAAAACAGCAAGCGGTGGTCTCTTCATGAGTAACTTGTGTGTTATTGATGCCTTTGGAAAAAAACAGCAAGTGGCGGTCTCTTTATGAGAAACTTGTATGTTATTGATACCTTTGAAAAAACAGCAAGCGGCGGTCTCTTCATGAGCAACTTGTATGTTATTGATACCTTTGAAAAAGCAGCAAGGGGCGGTCTCTTCATGAGCAACTTGTATGTTATTGTTATCTTTGAAAAACAGCAAGCGGTTGTCTCTTCATGAGTAACTTGTGTGTTATTTTTTATCTTTGAAACAAAAACAGCAAGCGGCGGCTCTTCATGAGCAACTTGTGTATTATTGATATCTTTTGAAGACATCAAGTGGCGGCCTCTTTATTTGAGCAGCTTGTGTATCTAGATCCATATGTTATCTCAGCAAAAAATGGTATCTCTTCGAAAAAGACCCGCAGAGAAGTTTGTTATGAAACCCCTATCTTCAGTAAAAATTAGTAGTTCACTATCAGAAAAAGTTAGTGTATCTTTTGTCTACCTTTGACCCTGAGTTGTAAACTCACCATCATCTTGGGTCAATAACCATCTATCTTTTCGCAGCCTATGCAAGGCGTCTTCTCTGATAGAGTCAATAATGTTTTCTTCTCTGGAAGTTGTACCCCAATAAGAGTCTTAATCGAAGTCTGTAGCTCTGTTCCCCAGTGGAGTTATAATCTCTTCCCCTGTGGGATTACTGTATAATGTGTTTGGTTTCTCCAGCATTAGTTTGTCTCATGTGGCATCATTCCTCATTAAATTCAAAATCTTACATTCATATCATATCATAAACATAATTGAGGCATCTTATGATCACTGAACTCTGTATACAATTCAAGATTCAGCACCATAACTCTTCTCCTTACCGGCCTAAGATGAATGGCGTTGTAGAGGAGGCTAATAAAAACATCAAGAAGATCATACATAAAATGATGGTGACATACAAAGGTTGGCATGAGATGTTACCATTTTCACTTCATGGTTACCATACCTCAGTACGCACGTCAATAGGGGCAACTCCTTTCTCTCTAGTATACGGTATGGAAGTTGTCCTACCCATCGAGGTTCAGATCCCTTCATTGAGAATCATGAAGGATGCAGGTTTGAGTGAAGATGAATGGGTTCAGACTCGACTTGACCAATTAAACCTGATTGATGAAAAAAAGGCTCATGGCTGTTTGTCATGGTCAGATGTACCAAAAATGCATGATCAAAGCTTTTAACAAAAAGGTCGGACGTCAGGTATATCAGGCTGGTGACCTAGTAATCAAGCGTATTATCCTGCCGCAAGGTGATTCCAGGGGAAAATGGACCCCCACGTACGAAGGGCCATTTGTCATCAAGAACATATTTTCGGGTGGAGCCATGATCTTAACCACTATGGATGGTGACGATCTTCCGCACCCTGTAAACGCGGACATAGTTAAAAGATACTACGCATGAACAAAGACCCGCTAGGTCGACTGGCCTAGGCAAAACTAAGGGCATCCCGACAAACCAAAAGGGTTCAGGAAAAAGTTAGGGATATACATATGGAAAAATATGTACACCCGACAAGTCGAAAACCTTAAAAGGCGGCTTGGGAAAAAAAGGGTATCCCGGTGGACTGAAAAACCGAAAGGGCGGTCCAGGAAAAAGTTAGGAATTTAAGGCGTACAACTATGTCCCGTCGGATCACCTTACAAACAGACTTCGGTAGCAAGTGTTAAGTTCAAATGGTACTAATTAATCCAGCCAGCTTCGGACAAGCAGCACAGGGATGAGATGCTCAAAGACATGAAGGAAATAGCAGGATCAGAACCCAATGGGATCATTTCACATAGTTGTTTTTCTTTGTATACTATTTTTGTATATTTTTCATTCTTACGACGGAATTCTCTTATTAGGATGTCCTTCTCCTTGTACAAAGACACCTATTATATGCAAAACTTCTTCAAATCAATACAAAAAATTATTTCTTTGAAAGTGCAAAACTATTTGCTTTTATTTTTCTGATTTGTTTTCAAAAAATGTCCAGTGATTATTTTTGAACATATGCATTTGAATGTGATTACCTCTTACAAATACGCACATAAAAAATAGAAAGACAGTTACTATGGGCTTTAAGAAACAAGACAATGTCTAAAGGCCATCCGCAAATCCCCAGTAGAGTTGCCAGTTCTGTGATACGGTGGGAGAACTGACTGTTATATAGGTTTTGCATTTGTATTCATAAATGTTGCAGTTAGCAAGAGTCGCCATTGACTTTTCTTTTATCCAACAAAGAAAAGGGTGAAAAGAACATAAAAAGACCTTTCAAGTGTTTTCTGAGTAAGGGGGTAGATTATGGAAAGGGTGCTAACACCTTCCCTTTCCATAATCTACCCCCTTACTCAAAACTATTGAAAGGTCTTTTTCTATTCTTTTCACCCTTTCCTTTGTTGGATAAAAGAAAAGTCACTGGTCACTCTTGCTTACCGCAACATTTGTGAATACAAATGCAAAACCAATATAACAGTCAGTTCTCCCACCGTATCACATCATGCAATGTAAGAAACCGATGAGGTGTATATGAGTTTTCTGGCCGTTTGGATCATTGTAAATGATCTCCTCTTACCCTCAAATCCTCCTGGGAATGATTAGGATGTTTAGTATGTACTGAAAATGGTGGAGACTTTGTTTTGTAAGTGCCCTAGATTTGAAAATTTTGTGATTTTTGGGAAAGCTTTTTTGTATAAGGGCCAATGTCTTGTTTGTCTGAATAATGCAGAATATATAGCATGGAATTAGGTCAACATAATATGGGCTTGGACCTTTGTTAATAAGCCTTGTATTTGATCTTATTTATTTTGAATTAATAATGAATAAAATCAAAATAGTTAAAATAAAATAGATCAAAGGGGTGCATGAGTAAGATCTGAGGTGTATATAAAGTGTAGAACACGTTTCAGATATAAAACGATAGCCCAATAGCCCAATAATTCAAGTTTGCTCAATTTGAACTTCATGCATTTGCTCAAAATTTCCCAACTTGCACTGGTCATAACTCTCTCAATTTTTATCATTTGAAGGTGATCTTGGACTTTTTGGAAAGCTCAGGATGTCCTATACAATATATCTTTTTTATCATTTTTGAATTCGGGGATTTAAATAGATGTAAGTTGCCTTGACAAAAAGTGTCTTTTTGTTGACTTTTAAAATGACCTATAATGTATTGGCTCATATCTCTCAAATGAAGCATTTTTTGGACTTGAGCTTAAAGAGACAAAGTTGTAGAGAATTGAATTTCCTTCCAAATGATCTTTGGTTAGGGAGAATCTGATGAAGCATGTGAAATTTAGGCTTGGTCAAAGTTCAGTTGACTTCTCTAAGAAAAACCCTAATTTAGCACCTTTTGACTTTTGACGATTTAAGAGTTTTCTTGGTGAACCATGATCAACCCTTGATCAAATAATGAATATGAATTCAAAATATTGATGTTGACCAAAAATCTTGAAGTTTGACTATATGTTGACCACAGTTGACTTTTTACCCAATATAGTTGATTTTCAGTCATCTAAACCATTGATTGAGCAAACTTGTGATGCAAGGCTTGAAACTTGATATGAGAATTCCTTGAGACATATAAGATACCATGAAGTCCATTTAAGACCTTATAAATCCAAATTTCCCTGTGAAAGATGAAACCCTAGTTGTGGACCCATTGCTTAAGAGGAGAATTTGTCTGATCAATTCTTGAGCATCCTTGAGCATTTGAAAACCCTAGGAGAATGTATTGAAGAAAAGGAAGGGAAAATTTTAGGGTAGAAAAGGAGCTCTTCACTAGTAATAAAAGGATTATGTCTAAGAGAGAGTACACCTTCACTGGGGATATGGTATTCCGTTATGTAGAAATCCTCATGTTGGCCGCAACCAGACCCTTCTTGATTCATCTACCAGTACCCTTCTTGTCATAAAAGACCAATAGTACCTGCAAAAGTGAAAGCCATAATAACATGCCCCGGGTATGGGATGATTACCTTAGTTGTCACCTAAAACACCTGAAGCTTTAGGCAGTTTCAATTATTGATATCATGTGCTGTAAAGCTTTAATGTTTTAAACGCAAAGTTTATCAAAAAATGTTGGACGTATTTTCACAAACAAAACAGAAAAAATGAAAACAAATCGGTATAATTTGAAAAAAAAAAGATGAATTTTATTAATTGACTGGCCTGTAAATAGGAATTTACATCAAGAAGCAATTCCTAAAAGAGGTAATTGCATACAAAGCATAGAGGAGAAAACAAAGGTGGCAATGTGAGTGCGGATTTATCGGGTCCCGACTCTGCTACGGATTTTATGAGCTCAAAGATCCTTAGTATCTTGCTTTCTGAACAAATTGATTTGATTGATTCCTTATCCTTCCAAACTAACCAACAACAGTGATATCACAGATACCACGCAGACCGTAGTATTCGCTTTAATCCCTAACTTTTGCCTGGATTTCCCTTTTGGGTTTTCAATCCACCGGGATACCCTTTTTTTCCTAAGCCGCCCTTTTGGATTTTAAACTTAGCGAGTGTACATCATTTTTCATTGTTTTATTCATATATCCCTAATTTTAGCCTTAACCTTTATTCATTTTTTTTGTTCGCCGGGATGCCCTTTTTTTGCCTGAGCCAGTCAACTCAGCAGGCCTATTTATGCGAAGTACTTTTACACTACGTAAGCATTGAAGGGGTGATGGAAATCCCCCCCCCCCCCATCCATAGTCACGAGCATCATAGATCCTCCAGAGAAGACTTTCTTCACAATGTATGGTCCTTCGTAATTAGGAGTACCCGGAAAGGTAGGAATACTTAGAAAGGCAGGAGTATCCGTAAAATGCCTCTATCATCGACAAGCGAACCTTGTGCATGTTAGCTTCCAAGTTCTTTCTAAGTAACAAAGTGGTATACAAAAGAAATTACGATATGGTATTACTCAGATGTATGGAAAATCAAGAAGCAAATACACTCATGAGAGAAATCCATGAAGGCACCTTCAGGACTCATACAAACGGGCACGCCATGGCTAGAAATATTCTGTGAGCAGGGTATTACTGGTTAATAATGGAACCCAATTTCTACCACTACACAAAGACATGCCATAAGTGTCAGATCTACGCCGACAAGATAAATGTACCACCGACTCATTTAAACGTCATTAGCTCCCCTTGGCCATTTTCGATGTGAGAAATTGATATGATTGGTATGATCGAGCCGAAAGCATCAAAAGGACACCGCTTTATATTAGTAGCCATCAACTACTTTACCAAGTGGGTAGAAGCAACATCCTACGCTAATGTAACAAGCTAAGTGGTTGCACGCTTTATCAAACAGAATATCAAATGCAGATATGGTGTCCCAAGCCGGATAAATACAGACAACGGGTCTAATTTAAACAGCAAGATGATGAAGGAATTATGCGAAGACTTCAAAATCGAGCATCACAATTCTTCACCATACAAGCCAAAGATGAACGGGGCCGTTGAAGCAGCCAACAAAAATATTAAGAAAATCATCCAGAAAATGGTGAAGACATACAAAGATTGGCATGAAATGCTTCCCTTTGCTCTGCATGGCTATCGCACTTATGTACGCACATCAACAGGCGCAACTCCTTTTTCACTTGAGATACCATCACTCTGAGTCCTGAGGGAAACAAAACTGGAAGAGGCAAAATGGATACAAGTTCGACTCGATCAACTCAACCTCATTGAAGAAAAATGATTAACGGCTTTGTGTCATAGTCAATTATATCAGAAGAGAATGAAGAAGGACTTCGACAAGAAGGTACACCATCAAATATTCAAAGAAGGGGATCTTGTGCTCAAAAAGATTTTACTACCCCACCTCAATTCATGTGGTAAATGGGCACCTACCTACGAAGGTCCATTCGTAGTCAAAACAACATTCTCTAGAGGTGGTCTCATCCTCACAACAATGGATGGGTAAGAACTACCACATCCAACCAATGTGGACGGAGTCAAAAAATACTATGTATAAAAACCTCGCTAAGATCGAACCTCCAAAAGGTACGACTTAAGCAAAAAAAGGAGCGTCCTGGTGGATCGAAAACCCTAAAGGGAGATCCAGACTAAAATTAGGGGCATACAAATTTTTTTTATCCCGGTGGATTGAAAACCCGAAAGGGCAATCCAGGCAAAAGTTAGGGATTTCATATAAAGAAATAAATGACAAAAAGACTGCAATCTGGGAGCTACAACTATAAACCACGAGGGGAAGGATAGATTGAAATCATACAACTCAGAAGCCAAGGGGATAAGAACATCAAAGAAATATGGGGGAACGACAGTAGAAATTATCATTTTTTTTCATTGCCATTTACTGTTTTAAAACTTTCTGTAATTACCTCTTTCTAGGAATTGCACCTTGTATTCTCGCCCACTCTGAGACGTATCAATAAAACATTTGTTTTCACTATATCTGTCAAATCATGTTCTTACTTTCTCAGATTTATTTACAGAATACTACGATTATTACTCATGAATATTTTCTTGAAATAGTTTCGGGGAATTAACAGAATAAAAGCATCTGACAAATATCAAAAAGTACTTGGGTTAGAAAAATAACGAAGGAAGATCCACATATACGTCCACAGACATAACTACTCTTACATCTTGTAACACAAAATCTATCTACACTTGTATCTACCCACATCTACACTCACGTCCATACACATGTCTGCACATGTGATTACATTCGACAATACAAAGTCTATGCATATATCTACGCGTCCCTATGCGACAGCTGCGTCCATGTCAGCACCTATGCATAACTTGCAACATGAGGTCGATGTGCGCACGCGTCAACGCACATATGTATTCCTGCCAATTCTACATGCCTCCACGTCTATGTCTAAGCCTGCATACAAAGTTATGCATAGGCCATCACCTACGTCTATGCCCGCAATACAAAATCAATGCTCAACTTTGGCTAATTCTGTCCACCGCATTTAAATTCAACAATGCTATGATGACACAACATACAACGCCAAGAATTGGTAACTCTAAACCAATGGTTAAAAGGAGAGAATGCCAGAAATAGTCTTTATAACATTTCGAGGCATACACGCATCTTACACACATTTCACACGTACATTGTGCATATCTAAAGCATACATACAACATCCTTGCATACATCCAGGGTTCCATATCGATGTCAAAACACCATACATTTCGCATACATACAACATTCAATATGCATGCATACACATGTATCACATAGCAAATGGACAAACGACTTCATCCTTGATTCAACTATCTAAGGATCGACCAATGCAATACTTCCCCTACGATTCAACTCGTCACCTCAGTCTTCATGCCGTGACGCATTCAGCCCATCACCTAGGACTTCCCGTAGTGGTGAGGTCCTTACAAGTCCCACTACATTTCCTCTAAGCCGCAGTGTATCTCTCCAGATCAGTATATTGCCTCTAAGCCACAATATATCGCCCTACTCGAACCCATTACCTCTAAGCCGCAATGAATTCCCATCTCAGCATGTTGCCTCTAAGCCGCAACATATTCTTAAAGATCCATTACGTTACCTCTAAGCCGCAATATATCCTCGACACTCCGCACGTTGCCTCTAAGCCGCGACGCATGCTCGAAAACCCATTGCATTACCCCTAAGCCGCAACGCATTTTTTAAAAACTCGGTATATTGCTTCTAAACCGTAATATATCCATTCAACCCAAACACGTTGCATCTAAGCCATAATGTACCTCTCCATAACAGTATATTGCATCTAAGCTGCAATGTATCTTCCAATTCAACATGTTGCCTCTAAGCCGCAACATATTCTCAAAACCCATTGCATTGCCTCTAAGCCGCAATGCATTGTCAAAGTTGAGTATATTGTTTCTAAGCCGCAATATACCATCCAATTCAAATACATTGCCTCTAAGCCTCCATGTATCTTTCCAGATCGACATATTGCCTCTAAGCCGCAATATATCATCCGAACCGGCATTGCCTCTAAGCCGCAATGCATTACCCAAATTCCGAACCATCGTCTCGGACATCAGGCAGCAATTCACAAACGTAACCTATGGCCTCAGTCTTCAAGCAACAATGCATCATCAATCATTACTATACTCACCCTCCAGAGGGGTGAATAAACTAAGACATACAGAATCGTGCTATCATCCTCATTATCAAACACCGGGCAAGCGGTATGTCATCGACTTTACCTACTTCCTGGAGACTCGTAAGGGTGTGTTGTATCAGTGTAACCTTATACTCGTCGAACAAATTTTGGGATAATTCAAGTATTCAATAAACTTCCAATCATAATACGTGAGACTCAGGTTTTCTCACGCTATTCAATTGAAAGATAACTGAATAGGGGCAACTGTCATACCCCAAATTTTCCCTACCCCGATGATTTTTTTTAAAATAGAAGAAATATTTAATTAAAGGTGGTACAACAGTATCTGGTGGCCCATCTTTATCCAAGACTAGGGGGTGCATTTTAATAGGGGCTTTTTGAATCAGAAAGAACCATTCGTGAAGCATGTTGGCCTATGGCCTATCAGATTCGGAAACGGAAATCCGTCTCAAAATTAATAATTAAGTACTAAGTTATTGAGTCCTTGAGTTTAAGTTGTCTGAAGTTAAGTTAATTTAAAGACAGACCCTTTAAAAGTTGTTATTAAGAGAGGTTGGATGTTAGTATTGTTAAGCCCATTCAAGCGTATGTGGTGTTAAGCAAAGAACATGGGATGTGATCATCAAATTAAAAGCCCATTTAAGAATCAGCCCAATTGTTCTCTTGCTGTTTTAGAGAATTAACAAAAGAAAAAATTTGTTGATTTTAGTAAATTTGCTAAAATAAAAATCTTTAAAGAAAAAACACTTGGTTATTAAGCTTTTTTAAGGAGTCTTTGGATTGATTTGTTAAAACACAATTTATAAGGCCCGTTATGTTAGACGTTGTGTTGCTGTTTAGAAAAGAAAAGTAATATCATTATAAAAATTGTTATTTTAATAATTATATACTTAAGAGAAAGCATTGTTATTATTTTTAAAAATAAGTAAAAAAAAGATTGTTCTGTTGTTAGGAATTTATAAAGTTAAACATCAATTTCTTTTGTTAAAAGGGTTTGGCTACGGAAAGGCCATTTGGGCCAAATGGTATTAAGGGCATTTTTTTAGCTGTATTGACAATGTGGTTGATAGATCAAAAAGAATTTAAGTAATGCAAAGTCCATTTCCAAACTCACGGATACTATATTAATTGAGACTGTAAA
Organism: Vicia faba; assembly: GCA_948472305.1. Taxonomy (NCBI): domain Eukaryota; kingdom Viridiplantae; phylum Streptophyta; class Magnoliopsida; order Fabales; family Fabaceae; genus Vicia; species Vicia faba. The sequence goes on along the minus strand of OX451741.1, from coordinate 926,033,668 downwards.
TTACGTGCGTATGGGCCATAAACGGATACTGTAGAAATCATGTAAAATCTAACGTAATTAGATCTTCTGCAAAATCTTGTAAATTACAACAAAAATCTAAGAAAATTACACAAATTGAATCAAATCCAGAAATGGAAATACTAAATCATAGCTGTCCAATTATAGTATAGTATCCTTACAATCCTTGTTTTTACAGTACAACACAATCAAGACCAAATCTAATCGCATGTATTAAGAACAAAATCCAAATTTATGCAGAAAACTGAATCAAAACTTTGAGAATCAAATAAAATCTCTTAAAATAGCAAAGCCAGAAATTGACAGAATTCAATATCACATTATCAGTTAAATTAGTAACAATCAAAACTAGAACCAATTCAGATCTTCATCAAAATCTCCAAAAACATGGCCAAATCTGAAAAATTAATGCTTGACAGTATCAAATCCGAAAAAAACAACAGTACAAATTGCAAACCAAATTAAATACAAATCTAAATCACAGAAGTTACGTAGAATGAACTGAATCTTACAATTTGATTACAGAGCAAATCAGGAACGAATCAAATATTGCATTGCAATAAATTCTGAGTCAATTACAAATTACAACCGGAAAAATACTAAAATACAAGAGGAATACGAAAACCCTAATGGTTCTAAATTATAAATTTAAAGCAACTGTAACGACAAAAACTTAAGCCCTAACTATATAAGAGAAGAGAGGAAGGCAGAAGAGGGGTCGTCGAAAAGGAGAAGACTTAGAGATGGAAACCTTGAAGCAAAACTTTGCGTTGAAGATCCAAAGGGAGAGGCAATTAGAGTTTCCAGATCGGAAAACCTAATCACCCTTAAACCACTGTTGACCATATCCAAGCTTCGTCGTGTTTCAACCTCATCATCTTCTTTGGGCGCCGTGGAAATCTGTGAACAAAAAGGGAAAAGGATCTGCGTCAGACTAAGCGACGACTCAAAGTCAGAAAGCAAGGACAAGAGGGGTAATAGACACATATCTTCTTATTTTTTGTTTGTGGTTCTATGGGGTGGTCGTAATTGGGTTTAGGGTGTTACGCCGCCACAGTGGTAGAGAGTAGGGTTTGGGGGCGAGATAACAGAAGAAGGAGAAAAGGGTTTGGGAAGAAGAGAGAGAGAGAGAGAGACGGTACTGGGAAATAAACAATTAAGTTGAAGAAATGTTTTAAAACTAGATTGTACTCTGCCGTATCCTGTGCACGCGCGCCTACCTTAACCAAGCATGTTCCCGGCGAATGTTATCCGTTAGATCCTCAGTGGACGGCCGCGAGGCCAAGTCCACTGTAATACCTGTACACCCTCGCCCACATGATTCATCCGGACCCCCTCCAATTCATGTACTAGGCCTAAGACCATTGCTTTTCACACCCTTCTTTGTTAAACTTCTAAACGCTGGAACAATTCCACGCCCCCCCCCCCCCCCCATCTGAACTCACACTTGGGCCAGCTCAACCATAACTTCCAGCACCCCCCTATTTTTACTGATTAACTAAGAAAGGAACCCCCCAGGTTTATTCAAAAATTATCATTTTTATTATTTTTTATATTATTTCTTTTATATTTTTTATAAATACTATATTTTATTTATATTACATTTTATCAATTATTAATAATTATGATTATTATTACTATTAATTTCTATTACCATATTTTAAATATTATTTATTATATGTCAATATTACTATAAAATAAACTGTTTTCATGTAAAAATTGCGTTTATTATTTTATGTACTATTTGCATTAAATCTTTTTATCATGCATTAATCAAGATCTTCGCAATTAACACAATAAAAAACATAAACAAATCTCAAACTATTTTCACAAACAAACTAAGCTAATCAACAGTCTTTTCCGCAAATGGGTTTTGAACTAATTTTGGCTTACTGCGTACTCAGTCAAAATTTCTGCAATCACTACCCCCGACCGAGTGCGAAGTGATTCAGAATATGTTTACAAACCCTCTAAAAGACACAGACCCATACGAACTACGAATTGGGACTCTTATTCCTCGTAAGAGGATACGTAGGCACGCGATCTAAAATCGTGGCGAGTCTTGCTAATTAAAACTTAAAACACTGTTTTCCCCAAACCTAAACCTAGGGTTAATATCCTTGTGAACAAGGTGGATGAAAGGTGCCTAACACCTTCCTTTCGTCTAATTGAGTCCGCAACCTAGAATCTTTGTCCGTGCATTAGGGTTTTCTATTAGGTTTCCTTCCTTAGGATAAAAACTAATAGTGGTGACTCTTGATTTAAAAACCGGCGCAACAATCTCTATAGGTCACAACCTTTTTTTTCATAATCTTCTCAATATTCTTATTAGCTGCCTCGATGACACCATTCATCTTTGGACGATATGGAGAAGAATTGTGATGCTTTATCTTGAAGCTTTCGCACATCTCTTTCATCATCTTGTTGTTGAGATTGGACCCGTTATCAGTGACGATCTTCTCGGGCACCCCATAACAATAAATGATATTATGTTTGATGAAACGAGTCACAACATGCTTAGTGACGTTGGCATATGATGCTTCTTTAACATAATTGGTAAAATAGTCAATAGCCACTAGGATAAATCAATGTTTGTTGGAAGAAGTCGGCTCATTCTTCCCAATCATATCAATACCCCACATTGTGAAGGGCCAAGGAGAAGTCGAGACATTCAGCAGATTGAGCGACACATGCATTTTGTCTGTATAAATTTGACATTTGTAACAGATTATGGAGTGACTGTAGTAATCATTTTCCATGGTAGACCAATAATAACCTGCTCTCAAGATTTTCTTGGCCATGGTATACCCACTAGAATGCATCCCGAAGGAGCCTTCATGGACCTCTTTTATGATTTTTTTTCTTCGTGTCTATCCATGCATCTGAGTAAAATAGAGTCATAGTTCCTCTTGTACAAAACACCATTGTTAAGGAAAAACTTGGTTGCATATTTCCGCAGAGTCTTATTATCAGTAACAGAAGCATCCTCTGGATATTCTCGCATCTCAAGATATCTTTTAATATCGTGAAACCTAGGATTTTCATCGACCACCTCTTCTTCTATCTCATAACAGAATGCTGGCTCATCCAAACTCATGATACGGATTAAGGGAGCACGGTTAACCCACCTAACTTTGAACATGGATGACAGAGTAGCCAAAGCGTCTTCTAGGTTATTCTCCTCCCTTGGGATATGCTGGAAAGTGATTTCATCGAAGCATGGGATCAACCTCAAAACTTGCTCACGATACGAAATCAGATTAGGATAACGAGTCTCCCAATCTCCATTGATCTGACAGATTACTAGAGAAGAATCCCCATATACTTCTAGGATCTTGATTCGCAAATCAATGGCACCTTTGATCCCGAAAATACAAGATTCATAATCGTCCATATTATGGGTATATTCAAATCAAATTCTGGCAGTGAAAGGAGTATAGAAACCTTCAGGAGAAGTAATAACAACACTGATACCATTACCCAATGTATTTGAGGCACCATCGAACACCATCATCCATCACGGTCCTGGCTCGGGTCCCTCTTCTGAGATTGGAATGTTACAATCCCGTACATACATAATATCTTCATCAGGAAACTCAAACTTCATCGGCTGATACCCATCTTCCACGGGCTATTGAGCAAGATAATCTGCCAACACACTGCCCTTGATAGCCTTTTAGGTGGTATACTAGATGTCGTATTCTGTAAGAATCATTTGCCAACGATCTACTCTTCCCGTGAGAGCTGGCTTGTCGAAAATGTACTTTATTGGATCCATTTTGGATATCAAGAGAGTAGTATGAGTCAACATATACTGTTTGAGACGCTTTGCTGCCCACACGAGTGAACAACCAGTCTTTTCCAGTAATGAGTATCTAGATTTGAAATCGGTAAATTTCTTGTTCAATTAGTAGATGACATGCTCTTTCCTACCTATCTCGTCATGTTGACCGAGTACACAACCCATGGAGTTTTTCAATACTTTCAAATACATTATCAAGGGCCTGCCTTCTACCGGATACGAGAGAATAAGAGGTTCTTGCAAGTATTATTTTATTTTATCAAAATCCTCTTGGAAATTGTAATTCCACCTGGCCGTTGGATCTTTTCTCAGCAATTTGAAAATTGGTTCACAAGTGGTTGTAAGGTGAGAGATAAATCTAGCAATGTAGTTCAACCTCCCGAGAAAACCACGAACCTCTTTTTCTATCTTTGGCTCAGGCATTTCTTGTATAGCTTTTACTTTGGTAGGATCGACCTTGATTCCCTTTTCACTTACAATAAAGCCCAATAACTTTCATGATCTCACCCTAAGGAGCACTTGTTAGGGTTTAGCCTCAGTCTGAATTTCCTTAACCTTTCAAACAGTTTCAACAAGTGAACAAGATGTTCCTCTTCGGTATGGGACTTGGCAATCATATCGTTAAAGTAGACTTCAATCTCTTTATGTATCATGTCATAAAAGAGAGTGACCATGGCACATTGATATGTTGCTCCTGCATTCTTCAAACTAAAGGGCATCACTTTGTAGCAAAATGTTCCCCAAGGCATAATGAAAGTGGTCTTCTCCATGTCTTTTGGTGCCATCTTGATCTGATTGTAGCTAGAAAAACCATCCATGAATGAAAACACTTTAGCTTGAGCAGTATTGTCAAACAGAATATCAATATACGGGAGCAGAAAGTCATCTTTAGGGCTTTCTCTGTTCAAGTCCCTATAGTCCACACACATTCTCACTTTACCATCCTTTTTCAGCACTGGTACAATATTCGCCACCCGCGTGTGATAGGCAACACCCTTCAAGAAACCTGCATCAAATTGTTTATGAACCTCCTCCTTGATCTTCTTAGACATCTCAAGATGAGTTATTCGAAGCTTTTGTTTAACAGGAGGACACTCTTCTCTAAGAGGAAGTTTGTGCATAATAATATATGTATCGAGCCCAGGAATTTCTTCATAAGACCAAGAAAAGTTATCCACATACTCATGGAGCATTTCAATTAATCTTTACTTGACGTTGTCTTATAAAGAAACCCTAATCTTGACTTCTCTTCGGACCTCTTCAGTAAGCAAGTTATTCACTTCAATAATCTCTTGGTGCGGCTGAATGACCTTTTCTTCTGGCCTCAACAATTTAGATAGCTCTTCATTAAGTTCACAATCTTCTTTAGCTTCTTCATCAGCTTTATAGATTGGATTTTCAAAGTCATAATGAGCCATAACATAATCATTTCCGACATGATCCGGGATTAATGAGGGATTGTTTTTGCATGATTGATTTTATTTTATTTTAGTCTTAGATTAAAAAATAAATAAAAATAAAATTCTCGTTGCCAAAAATTTAAAATAAAGTCAGGGAGCGAAATATTTGAATGCAAAAAGACGTCCTTTATTGATGATAAATTTGAAGAATAAGAAATTTCGTGGTCCTACAACATGTTCACTACCTCTTGGGCAGAATGTAGAAATTATTGCATGATGGAAAATAAGAGAAAACTACTCTTTATAACGAGTGTCTTCAATGACGTCTTCGGCAAACCAATTAGCAAGATTTTTATCCAGAACAGTAGGACAAACCCACTTATCCATTTTGCAATCACTACCCCCTTCCTCGCTCACAGCATGAGCCTCTTCATGTATAACACCACCACTGACAAACTGGATTGGTGGAGGAACACCTTAAACCTTAAGAGGAGCAGCAATGGGTATGTTTTGACCAACCACGAAACCTAAACCTTTCTTGTCTATCTATGTGGGGAGATTCAACACTCTGTCCCAGCCTTCAGGATGACCAGATTGAACAATTGCTTGTGCTTGCCGATAAGATGACATGGAGATCTCTAACTTCTTAACCTCTTGACAAGGGGTTCTGACAACCTATACGATTTCAAATGCTTGGCATGAAGTCTCATGGAATTCTCCCTCCATTTCAACATAGATAAAGGTATTCAAGTGACTGAAAAGATAATCTTCCTCACCATAAATGGTGACCACCTTTCCATTCAACAAGAACTTCAACTTTTGATGCAGGGTGGAAATGACAACACCGACTCCATGAATCCATGGACGGCCAAGCAGACAAAAATAAGAAGTATTAATGTCCATAATGAATAACATTGCATCGAAAACTTGGGGACATGTATTAATAAGCAAATAACCTCCCCGAACATGGTTCTTTTAAACCCATCAAATGCCTTGACAATCAAGTCACTAGGCCTCAACACGACCCCTTCATAATCAAGCTTCATTAGAGAGGACTTAGGAAACACATTGAGAGTGGATCATGTATCAACCAACACATGAGATAAATTGGTTTTCGCAATCTTCATGGAGAGGTGCAACACTTTATTGTTCTTCCTCCCCTCAGGGGGTAAATCAAAATATGTAAATCTGAGTCCATTACTCGTAGAAATACTATTCACAATCCCTTCAAATTGATTTACTGATATCTCTTGAGGAACAAAAGAAGCTCCCAGTAGCTTCATCAATGTATTTCTATGGGCCTCCGAATCCTTGAGCAAAGCAAGAATCGAAATCTTAGCAGGCGTCTGGCTCAGTTGGTCAATAATCTTGTATTCACTTTTCTTTGTGTACCACATCAATTCAGTCACATATTTTCCAAGAATCCAAAATAGGAACAAGAGGATTTTGCCTCTATTTTTTTCCACTACCCAAAATTTGCTTGCCTTTAGCCTTAGCTGCGGCATTTGCACCACTTTCATATTGTTCTGGTGGAGAGAAAATCTGACCGCTGCGGGTATTCCTACTTTCACCAACGATGTTATGAATCTCTGAATTTTGTTCTTCAAACTTGTTGTTGTACCCCAAAATTTGCCCTCTCATTTCTCAATTAATATCTCACAATATCTCCTTTGGTTCAAGACTGCACTAAGGTTGATCAACTCAAGACATCTCATCAAGCACGGATGACTGAAAATTAAGGTTTGAGTTTGCGCAAGGACAAATGGACTTTTGATGCCCAATTTGACTTTCCTGGATCATTTTGGACTCTCAAGATTGCTCATGTCAGGTTTCAGGTCTTGGATCGCATTTTTGCTCAGTCAATTGATCAGATGACCTAAAATCAACGGTATTGGTGAAAAAGTCAACTGTAGCACCAAAAGTCAAACTTTGACTTTTTGGTCAACATTAAGTTTCAAATATCACAATTCATCAAGACATTAAAAAATATCAAGCTTGATCATCAAGAAGTTAAGAAAGTCAAAAGTCAACTTGAAAAGTCAAGATTTCCAAGACTTAGAAATTTTATAAGTGTTTTTACACATGATAATTTTACCACTTCATGCCAATTTTTCGCCATGATGCAAGATGATTCAAAGAAAACCTCCAACATAAAAGTTGTAGATCTCAATGAGATCTAAAACATTGTAGAGCAGGACTTTTCTAGAAATGTTTGGATTTTGAGTTATAAATTCATGAAGTCATGGCATTTTTTAATAAACACTTAGAGAATTTTTCAGCAGGTTTGGACAGGTTTTTATCCTAACTTCTTGGCCAATTTCCATCAAGTTCCAGTTTGATTTAACAAAAGTGGTCAACATGAAAGTTATAGAGGATGTTTCAAGCTTTCCAAAACATCCAAGAGCATGAATGTATCATACTTAAGCTAGGAGATTCAAGGGCATGAAGTTGGGCATCCACCCTTGATTTGCAAGTCATTCTATTGAAGAACACACAACAAAGCCCTTATGATATGCTGCATAATCTTATGTTGCAGGCCTTCTTGCTTTAAAATCTCTACATAATTTAATGTTTACACCCACTTTTGAGCTATTACCCAAGTGTTTAAGCCATTGTCCAAAGGATCTTTCCATTTATGGCATAAAGGCACCATTGTTATTCTTGAAAAGCAAGCTTTTTGTACAAAACTTGTCTTGAGCCCATACTTTGTTTGTTTCTGATTTTACTCCACCATAAAACATGGAAATCAACCCCTCTAAACCAGCAACTTTGGTACTTCATCTTAGAACCATGGGGTAGTTGACATAGTTTGATACTTACATCCCAACCAAACCATAACATGTTGTCTTGTAAACCTATTCAGCCTTTGTTCACAAGTCCTTTGCCTATAAATAGAAGGAGCATTTGCAAATAAAAAAAGGAGAGAGGAAAAAAAGGGAGAAAGAAAACCAGAAGTTTTGTTGACAAACTCTAAAAAAATATCATAACTGAAAAAGGTCATAACAGTCCACAAGGCAACACCTCAAGCTCAAAACATAAATTCTAGCTTCAAGGTAAGTCTACTTAACTTTAAACTCTTCATTTCAATCATCATCATTTGGTTCATTTTTTAGGCTAAAATGCAGTGACCTTTGAAGAAAAGGTTTGTAAAAAAATCATGAACAATTGCCAAGATTGAGTGAAAAGTTTTCCATGAAATAGTATCATGAACCGGCAGGTGTAAGGCAATTATTTTTCAAAACCATACAACAGGCAATCGATTGCACCCTTCATGCAAATTGATTGCACGGGTTTCCAGTAGCCAGATTTCCAAATGTTTTGAGTGTGCAATCGATTTCATAACCATGCAAATTGATTGCACGGGGTTCCAGTAGCCAGATTTCCAATTATTTTGAGTGTGTAATCGATTGCACAACCATGCAAATCGATTGCACGGGGTTCCAGTAGCCAGATTTCCAAATATTTTGAGTGTGCAATCGATTGCACAACTATGCAAATCGATTGCACTGGAAGTCAGTAGCCAATGTTTTGAAAAACGAAATCATGCAATCGATTGCACTAACATGCAAATCGATTGCACTCAAATGAAAATTGAATTTTTGCTTTGAAAAAACTTGAATAAAGAGTTGGGCAATATAAAATGTTTTCTTTTTGACCATTGAGAATCTATATCATAAGTTCAAGGTAAGTATTATCATTATACCTTAAAATTTTCTAAGGGCTTGAACCAAAGACTTAATCCAAGGAGGATTTTAGCTTGATCAATAATTTTTGCCTTCTTTATCAATCATGATTTGTCTTCATCAAAACCAAAGTGCATTCGAGAAGCTTGATTTTACGGCATGTGTCGACACATAATGATCCAAAATGTTTTCTTTTCCTTTCATTTTTCTTTATTTTTACATGCTTCATATATTTTCTTCATGGCTATTCAATATGGTTGTAATAGATAATTAGGACTTTAATTTCTTGCAATCCCCATTTATAAATTTGTACACCCCATCCCCAAATGATTGTAATAGCGTATAATATTTACTTTCCGCAATTTATCACTTTATATATAACATGTTAATAATTAGGGTTTGTATGGCAAGATAAAACCAATCAAGTAGAAAACCCTAATTCAAGACAAAATCAAGCATGAAAATGACACACTTACACACAAACACCCCTAGGGTTACTCCACTTGGTCGCCTTGAAGAAAATGGCCATATTACGCATGTAAGGTATCTTAGCAAAACAAACAAAAAAATAAGATCATAGTCCCTCGATGACACTATTCAAAGTTGCCTTACAAAAATGATCTCAGTCCCTCAAAATGCTAAGATACTTTGCAACATTGCTAATCATGGTTATACGATGAGCCACGCCCGTCCTGTTTACATCCAAAGATAGGATTGCTTACCAAATCAATGGTAAGACAACAATATCAAAGGAAAAGAAAATGAACAAGAAATACATTTGAGTAGGTAGATTACTTTTAGTTACTTGCTCCATTTTAAACAAATATCCTTGCTATTTTCAAAACAAACACACACATTTCAAAACATCTTACAAACTTAAAAACATTTTCAAAAAGACAAACATTTTTGTATACATTCTTACAAACGAGAATCATTACAAAGATTTCCTAAACAATGGCCTCTTTTACAAAATAATTTCAAAACCACACAAAACACAATTTCAAACAAAAGCAAGTGATCTAGAAAGTAACTAAGAGCCCATGGAAAACCATGGATGAAAAGGGTGCTAATACCTTCCCTTTTCATAATCTACCCCCAGAACTCATGAAACAATCTCAAAGGTCTTTCTTGTGCTTTTTTTACCTTTCCTTTAGGATAAAATAAAAGTCGGTGGCGACTCTTGCTAACCGCAACATTTGCGATAAAATACAAAACCTTCAAGTCAGTTCTCCCACCGTATCTCAGAACTGGCGAATCTGCTGGGGAAAATTCTAAAAGTGGGGTTACCTTAGGGTTTAGATCACATTTACTTGCTTTCATTGTTTGACTTGTATGCTTTACATTATGATTCTTTGTTTGGGTTTGAATCCTCTACCTGAATTTGAGATACATTATAGCTAAGTAGCAATACATTGTGGAAACTGTGCGGGGTATACCGACATGGTCTAAGCAATAGCTACGTTAGTGTGACATATTTGTGGGTACCGGTAGCCTTTGAGTTAATCAAAGAGAATATGGGGCCGCTGAGTGATGTCATAAAGCACTAATGAACTTCTAGAACCTTTACTTGATCAACTTGGCCTTTAGGATGTAGTGAGATGACCGACTTTGGTACAGTCCGAAGTTGGTAGATACTCGATACTACACTCATTGAGGTTTGGTTTCTTGGGATATTTCGGTTTCCATTAAAGAGTCTTAAGCTGAAACAATGACCAAGGAAATAATCCAGTGATATTGAGCTCCTTAGAACCCGGTTACTATTACTAGGACAGGTTTAACCCAACTAAACTTCAAGAGGGTACTTACCTATAAAACTCCATGCAAGCCTAAACTAAGGATTTGTTTGCTTTGCTTGTATATGCATACTTGTACATAACATCATGGACATTATGAACATCATATACATCCACTAACCATTTCAAGGATTTTGGGGGATTCATCTTTGTTCTTGTTTTGTAGGATATGGATTCACTTCGCCGGAAAAATATTCATGTCAACCTTGTGATAATTCCTCCACAACTTAAGGAGTTAGCTTTAAAGATTGCTGAGAACTCTCCATTCACCAAGAGACATGGTCGTCTACTTAACTTGGTCACCTCCAACACAAATGAGGATATGATGAAGGTGCTCTTTCAGTTCTTTGATCCTTTGCACCATTGCTTCACATTTCCCGACTATCAACTTGTGCCTACTTTGGAAGAATTCTACAAACTCTTGAGGATTCCAATTCTCAATCAACTACCTTTCAACGGTACGGAAAGAGATTCAAAGACATAAGAGATTGCTCAAGCTCTACACTTGCACTCATATGATGTCACAATCCATTGGGAAACTAGGAGTGGTGTCAAAGGTTTCTTAGGAAAGTTCCTGTTTGAGAAAGCCCAAAGTTGTTGGAATTCCTTAGACTTGCAAGCCTTTGAGGAAATTATGGCTCTTCTCATCTATGGGATGGTTTTGTTTCCAAATCCTGACCAACTCATAGATGTGAACGCCGTCAAAATCTTTATGTCATGCAACCCGATGCCTACACTGCTAGGGGATATCCTACACTCTTTTCACACTTGCACAGTGAGGAAAAGAGGTGTCCTTATGTGTTGCACTCCTCTCTTGGCAATATGGTTTATTTCTCATCTTCCCTAATCAGTCATAAAGAATGAGCAAGGTTCAAGGTGGTCACAAAGGTTGATGTCGCTCAAACATTCAGACATTCATTGGCGCTCTCGATCCAAAGAGAATGTTATCATTGTCGACCGTTGTGGAGAATTCCCTAATGCCCCTCTACTTGGCATTAGGGGAGGCATCACCTACAACCCATGCTTAGCCTTAAGATAGTTTGGTTACGCCCGGAGGGATGGCCCGCACGAGATACTGATTCAAGGTTTGGTATTCGACTACGACAACGACGATCAAGGTCTTCGCCAGAGATTTATCCGAGCTTGGAGGATGCTAAACAAGGTGGATAGCAAGACTTTGGGGCACAAAAATTCCATCCCTCTTGAGCTTTACCTCAAATGGGTACGAACTCGTGCTCAAAGTATTATGATGCCTTACCCCTCCATTCTCCCGGTAATCACTGAGCTTGTCAAGGAGGGAGATGTTCCATACACTATCCTACATCCTGACATGCCCACATCTCTTGAAGACCTACAAAGGGATTGGATACAACTCAAAGGGGAGCGAGATACTTTCGAAGCCCAATTCTACGCAAGCGAGAAGAAGGTTTTGGAACTCACTAGGCTACTTCATGAGGAGGGACCTTAAATGCCTACATTGCACCAAAGAGGATGCGCACTACTTTTTTATCTTAGAGTTTTGTATTATTTTTTCCAAGGGGCATTGATGTACTCAAACTTTATCTTATTAATATAACGTGTGTTTCCTTTTTGTCTAAAACAAACTTGAATCTTTGAAATCCTTGAAAACATTGCATATGCATATATCATTCATCATAACATAAACAAGTCTTTTGCTATAAGTCTCCTCATCTCTCTACTGTTTATTTCAGTAAGATGGATATCAAGCAAACAGTGAAAGATCTTCAAGCTCAAAATAAACAGTTTCAACAATTGCTCATGACCCAAGCCAAGGGGCAAGAAGAACTGAAGACTCTACTAGCTGAAGAGAGGAAAAAGAAAACAAATAAGGTAACTGGAGTCTTAAACATGGGGAGAAGATTTCATGGGCAGACAAGAAGGACTTTGAATTTTGCAACAACATTCGGTGAAGGAGAAGGGGAAGGCAAGGAAACAACAATCCCGTCAGAATCGGAAGAAGAGGAAGAAGAAGAGGAAGACTACTCTGAGGAACAGTATCCTCCAGCTGATGACAAATACAGACATCTTGAAGAGCGATTGAGCGTGGTGGAAATACAAAAGGTGCCAGGCTTAGAATTTGAAGAATTGGGACTAGTGTCGGGGATTGTGATTCCTCCAAAATTCAAAGTGCCAGTGTTTTCCAAGTATGATGGAGTGTCATGCCCTAAAATGCATTTCCGGTCATATGTGAGAAAAATCCAACCTCACACCGCTGATAAAGACTTATGGGTGCACTTTTTCCAGGACAGTCTGTCTGGAACACAACTCGACTGGTTTTACCAACTAGAAAGAGCCAACGTCCACAATTGGGAAGATCTTGCCGCAACTTTCTACAAGCAATATCAATACAATGCTGATTTGGCGCCTACCCATACTCAACTCCAGAGTATGGCCATGGCTTCCAATGAAGGTTTAAAGGATTACGCAAAAGAATGGAGAGATTTGGCTGGAAGAGTTCAACCCCCTCTGTCTAAGAGGGAATTGGTGGACATGTTCTTAGGCACCTTATCTGGTCCCTTCTTCAACCATTTAATCGGAAGTTCATCTGCAAGCTTTACTGAGCTAATATTGACCAGAGAGAGGGTGGAAGCTGGCATAAAAATGTGAAAGATTCAGAAGGATTCATCTTCTTCTACAACTGTAAGAAAGCCTTTTATCGGGAAGAAAGAGATAGTTGCTGTATATCCGCAAAGAAACCAAGAGAGGGACGAACGCCGACCAATGGTGGGGGCTATTATGATTCCAAAGCCTACGTCTGACCAACAAATAAGTAATCAACCAAGGGTGGAAAGGCCAGTCAGGCAATTCATCAGAATTAACATGACTTTGTCTTAAGTATTACCGCATCTTCTGAGATCCAACTTGGAAACCTTGAAAGAAGCTCCAAAAAACCCCAATACAACATCCCCTCATTATCACCCCAATGCCCGTTGCGCATATCACTCTGAAAGTCCTGATCATAATACTAATAACTGTTGGGCCTTAAAGAACAAAATACAAGACCTCATTGAAGCAAAGGAAATTGAGTTTGATGCGCCCAAGAATCCAAATGTCATTTCTGCTCATATGCCCAGACATGGTCACAATACCAATGCCATTGAAGAATATTTGTTCGTTACCACAGTTGATGAACTCATGACCCCACTTCCGACTATTAAGATAAACTTGTTGAAAGTCGGTGTGTTCCCGGGCTGTAATGAAGTTTGACATTTCTGCTTATCCTCACCAACTGATTGCCCTTTGTTGAAAGCAGGCATTCAGCGCCTGATAGATAACAAAGAGATTTTATTTGAAAGTACTCCTGTTTCACCTATTCATGTTGAAGATGTTTCTATCATTACCATTTCCGCCAATTCTTCCAGGGTCTCCACCAAAAGACCCGTTAGAATTACATCAATTTTGAAAGCAGCTCCTTTAATAATCACAATGCTTGGGCCAGTCCCATATGTATCAGACAGAATCATGTCGTGGAATTAAGGAGGGGACATTTACTACCATGGCATCAAACAAGACTGGACGGCTGCTGAAGAAATAAACTCCGAAGAAGAATCCGACATCAACAATATTGTCGGAACTAGTAAAATTACCTGAAGCGGTAGGATATTTTCTCCATAAATTTCTCTCCTAAAAGAAATTTCTGGACCCGTGATCATCCTTGTGGCTGCTCCAAAGGTTACCTTCGTACCTATAATCATCTCTACAAATGCTCCTATTGACGAAGCCGTCACAACTCATGTTATCATTCCTACCAACACTCTCGTTGTCGAGACTCGAGGAAAGAGTATTCAAGTGGAGCCTGTTCGGATGAAGGCTCAATCGCTGACTATCCCTGAGAAATCTAAGAAAGAAATGGAGGAGATCCTAAAAATTATAAAGAGGAGCGACTACGATGTAGTTGAACATTTGGGGAAAACTCCCTCCAAGATCTCCATGCTGGAATTACTACTGTGTTCCGAGGCACATGCGAAAGCCTTGGTGAAGTTCTTAAAAACAGCCCATGTACCTCAAGAGACGTCTGCTGATCAATTCCATGACTGCATGGCTAGCTTGACAATAGATAACGGCCTAGGTTTCTCAGATACTGATCTAACACTGAGGGGAAGAAAGCATAATGAGGCGTTGCACGTCTCAGTGGAGTGTAGGGGCACAACTCTAGCCCGTGTCTTGGTGGACACTGGCTCATCTTTGAATGTATTACCGAAAAAAGCTTTGGATAGACTTGACTGCGAGGGACTGATGTTAAAGCCAAGCAACATAGTAGTAAGTGCATTTGATGGCTCGAAGAGGATGGTACACGGGGAAGTGTATATACCCATAAAGTTTGGAACCCAAACTTTCAATTCCACCTTTTATGTAATGGACACCCGCCCTTCATATTCATGCTTACTAGGCCGGCCGTGGATCCACAATGCTGGCGTTGTCACCTCTACATTGCACCAGATGCTGAAGTATCCGGTTCAAGGGAAGATTATCACTGTCCATGGAGAGGAAGAATACATGATCAGCCATCTCAATTCCTTCAGATATGTAGAATTGGACGGTGAATTCATTGAAACTCCATTTCAACACTTCAAAGAGGTCCCCCGAGAGGTGGAAGTGACCAAGATTGTGTCCCAGATTCCCAAGATTACAAGACCTCCACTCCGGATGTCATCACTAAAGGACGCTAAAAAAGTGGTAGAGGAAGGTGGATGCACCATCTGGGGGAAACCTCTAGATATCCCGTATAAGTCTGACAAGTTTGGCATAGGTTTCACTTCAAGTGCTCAAAAGGCTGTACGTCGTGCCCATGCTGGAGGGCCAACCTTGAAGATTAGAAACCGTGAGGTCAACGCGGTAGAAGATGGTGAAGATGATTGCAACCTGGAGGGTTGGATCTTTCCAACTATCAATGGAGAGCTCAGCAATTGGGAGGCTAGAGACTTTGTCCCGATCACTTTTATCCCACAGTAATTTATCTTTACATTTTGTTGGATCTGTAATATTCAAAAACAATTCGCACTCTTAAAACCTTGTGTCTTACCCGAGGCACAATGGTCCATTTGTAAGGGTTATTATTTCATCTTCATATGACATCAATGAATCATGGACGTTTTCGCATACAAACTTTAGTTCTCATTGTTTTTCTTTTACATTTTATTTTCTTTCAAAGATAGCTATACCCTTACACACACCCACACTCACAATGTAGGTCTCCGTCCACTCTGGATCCCATGGGTAACGATACTGCTATGGCCTTTTGTGACTCTGAGAATCTAATATACCAAGCCAAAGACGAAGGTGAGGAAGATTATGAAGTACCAGGGGAACTTGCCAGACTGCTACAACAAGAGGAGAGAACCATTCAGCCTCACAAGGAACCCGTGGATACAATCAACCTGGGTACCGAAGAAGACAAAAAAGAGGTCAAGGTGGGTGCCAATATGGAACCCAGTGTCAAGGAGCGTCTGATTCAACTGTTACACAATTATGTTGAGGTTTTTGCTTGGTCATATGAAGACATGCCAGGACTTGATGCAGATATCGTGGTACATCGCCTGCCTACAAAAGAAGATTGTCCACTAGTAAAGAAAAAGGTTCGCCGCATGAGGCCTGATATATCAGAAAAGATTAAAGTAGAGGTCATGAAACAATTCAACACTGGATTCTTGGCTGTCACCTCCTATCCTCAATGGGTTGCCAACATTGTTCCCGTACCTAAAAAAGACGGCAAAGTACAGATGTGTGTGGACTACATAGATTTGAATAGGGAAAGCCCTAAGGATGATTTTCCACTCCCCCACATTGATATCCTAATTGAAAATATGATACAACACAAAGTGTTTTCCTTCATGGACAGATTCTCAGGTTATAACCAAATCAAAATGGCACCTGAGGACATGGAGAAAACAACATTTGTCACACAGTGGGGCACATTCTGCTACAAGGTGATGCCATTCGGATTGAAGAATGCTGGTGCAACCTATCAGCGCGCCATGGTAACTTTATTTCATGACATGATACATCATGAAATAGAGGTCTACATAGACGATATGATAGCTAGATCTTAAACAGAAGAAGAGCATCTTGATCACTTACAAAAGCTATTTGAGAGACTGAAGAAGTACAAGCTGAGGTTGAATCCAAACAAGTGTACATTTGGGGCACGGTCTGGTAAACTCATAGGCTTTGTCGTCAGTAACAAAGGTATTGAGGTCGATCCTGCCAAAGTTAAAGCAATACAAGAGATAACTTCTCCTCGTACTGATAAGGAAGTCAGAGGATTCTTGGGACGTTTGAACTATATTTCCAGATTCATTTCTCACCTGACAGCTACTTGTGAGCCAATCGTCAAGCTCTTGAAGAAAGATCAAGTAGTCAAATGGAATGATGAGTGCCAAGTTGTTTTGAAAAAAATCAAAGAATACTTACAAGAGCCTCTTGTATTTATGCCACCAATTGAGGGAAGACCGTTGATCATGTATCTGACTGTTTTAGAAAACTCAATGGAGTGTGTATTGGGGCAGTATGATGAGTCTGGCCGAAAAGAGCACGCTATTTACTACCTGAGCAAAACTTTTACCGACTGTGAAACCATATATTCACTGCTCAAGAAAACTTGTTGCGCTCTGGCATGAGCTGCTCGCCGGCTAAGACAGTATATGTTGACACATACTACCTTGTTGATATCCAAAATGGATCCAATAAAATACATCTTCGAAAAGCCTGCTCTTTCTAAGAGAATAGCGAGATGGAAAATGATCATGGCAGAGTATGACATACAGTATATTACCCATAAAGCTATAAAGGGCAGTGTACTAGCTGATCACCTTGCTCACCAAGTTGTAGAAGACTATCAGTCCATGAAGTTTGAATTCCCGGATGAAGACATCATGACATTAGACAACTATGAAGAAATCAGGCCATATGACGGACCTGAACAAGGATCCCGATGGACCCTGTTCTTTGATGGAGCCTCCAATGCACTCGGCAATGGTATCGGTGTTGTACTCATATCTCCGGAAGGGTGTCATACTCCCTTTACCGCAAGACTCTGCTTCAATTGTACAAACAACATGGAGGAATATGAAGCATGCATTTTCGGTCTCAAAGCTGCCATAGACTTGTGGATCAAATCCTTGGATGTATTTGGAGATTCAGCTTTGGTCATCAGTCAGATCAAATGGGAATGGGACACCAAACACCCAAACCTTATCCATCACAAAGAACATGTTTTGACATTGCTACCACATTTTGAGAAGATTACCTTTGAGCATTTCCCGCGAGAAGAAAATCAGCTAGCATACGCACTAGCTACAATGTCATCTATGTTTAAACTTAAATGGGATAACGAGGCTCCCCAAATCATCATCGAACGAATGGATGAACCAGCACACTGTCACGAGATTAATACTGAAGAAGTATTGGACCATCCTTGGTTTCATGAAGTCAAGAGGTATCTCGAGGCTCAAGAATATCTAGAAGGAGCTTCAATCAATGATAAGAAATTCTTAAGGATATTCTCTGCTAAGTTCTTCCTTAGTAACGGCATCCTGTACAAACGCAATCATGACTCTGTGTTACTTCGGTGCATGGATAAGGTTGAAGCAGAAAGGATCATGGCTGAATTGCATGAAGGTACTTTTGGCACCCATTCCAGTGGGCATACTGTGATACGTTGGGAGAACTGACTTGAGGTTTTGCGTTTGTGTTCACACTTGTGTGGTTTAGCAAGAGTCGCCACCGACTTTTTATTTTATCCAAAAGGAAAGGTCAAAAAGCACAGGAAAGACCTTTGAGATGTTTTCTTGGGTTCGGGGGGTAGATTATGAAAAGGGAAGGTGCAAGCACCCTTTTCATCCATGGTTATCCATGGGCTCTTAGTTACTTGTTTAGATCACTTGCTTTTGCTTTTCAATTGTTTGAAATGGTGCTTTGTGTGTGGTTTGGAAAATGTTTTGAGAAGAGGCCATCGTTGTGGCAACCTTTGTAATGATTCTTGTTTGAATATATACAAAGGTGTTTGTCTTTTGAAAATATTTTTTTCAATGTTTGAAAGTTTTTTTTGGGAAATGTTTTGAAATGGTGTTGTGTGGTGTGTTTGAAAATAGCAAGGATGTTTTTTACAAGTTTTGATCAAGTAACTAAGAGTTGTCTACCCTATCTACTCAAAAGTCTTTCCTACACATTTTTAATCCTTTGACATTGTTGTTTTACCATTGTATTTGGTAAACAAACTTGTGTTTGGATGTTAAACGGGACGGGCGCGGGTCATCGCATACAATCATTGAAAGCAACTTGTGGGACGCTCTAGCAATTTTGTGAGGGACAAGATCATTTTATCGAAGGCAACATCGAGGGTCATCGAGGGACTACGATCTTTGTTTATCGAAGGGTCATTTTCTAGAGTGTCGCATATTCGAGGGACATGATTGCATTTCCGAGGCAACAAGCGAGGTTACCCTAGAGGTGCTCGTGTGAGAAGTGTATTGATTTCAAGTTATTTATTCTTGGATTAGGTCATCTAGCGATTGATTTTTGAATCTTGCCATACATGCCTAATTACTACACAGTATATAGAAAAGCAATAAATTGTGGAAATTAAAAGTCTAAGCTATTACAAAAGTATCCGAGAATGGGGGTACAATTATTACAAATGGGGATGAATCTCATTAGAATAGCAAAGTCCAAATATTACAACCAAATCGAATTGTCGTGCGATTTAATATAAAGCTATAACAAATGAAGAAATCAATAAAGTATGAAATGCATGTATTTATTAAAAAGAGATAAATAAAATCTATTCTAAAAAATTAAAAATTATTATTATTATTCTTTTATGCATTTTATTAATCATGTAAATAAAGAAAGAAAAAATAAACTAACTTAAATGTTTTTGGTATTTTATCAAATAAAACAAGATTAATTAATAAAAGAAAAAAATGATTAAAATAAAACTAATTAAGAAAATCAAATTAATTTACCAAAATAAAGTTTTAACAAATTATTAGGGTATTATTAACTAAAAGAAAAGAAAACAAATTAAAAAAAAGGTGGGATTAAGAGGATATGGTAAAGTGCTAGGCCCAAACAAAATAAAAGAAAAAATAAGGTCAAAATGGAGGGGGGGTGCGAGCCAGCAATTATGTGTATGGGATTTGCAATGGGAGCCCAACGCTTAAGCTGTTTAATTCTGATTAGGGTTTATTTTTGTTAAGGGAAATGGATTAGGGTTTGTGGGTTCGTACAGAGGCGCCGTACCCTTCATTCTCCCTTCATCTCTTTCTCACTCGATCTCTCGTTCCCCTCTGACTTTCCCTTCCCCGTTTCGCCACCGGAGTACCCCTCACTCTCTTCCTAACCATGCTCAAACAATTCTCTCATAAAAGGTGATGTTCTGTTGGTTTAGAATGTTTGAACGATTTCTATTTTCTTTTTGTTAATCTGGTTCTTATCTTTTTGTTGATCAATTTTATTTCCTCATGAGATGTAGGAAAGGATTTAAGGAGAAACGTACCTTGGGTGCTTTTCTGGAAAATGGAGAGGAAAGAGATTTGAGCTGGGTGTTCCTTGGCGGCTGGACACGAGGGAAGGAAAGAAATGATGAGGTAAAGAACATGCGCCGCTGGTAATATTTTCTTTTTTCCTTGAACTTGAGATGATGATGGTGCTGCTTCTGAAACTTTGTTATTGTTGTCGGTTGATGATGAAGATTGCTTCCGAAACTTTGTTATTGTTGGTGGTTGATGATGAAGATTGCTTCTGAAACTTTGTTATTTCTTTCCTCTCTCTTTGAACTTGAATGATAATAGTGATGCTGACTTCGTTATTTGTTTCCTCTCTCTTGAACTTGAATGATGATGCTTGCTGCTTCTGAAACTCTGTTTGTATAATGATTGATGATGATGCTAATTGCTTCTGAAACCTTTGATTTTGTAAGTTGTTGATGATGGTTTCTGAAACTCTTGTCTATATGCTTAGACTGTGTGCTAGCATGAGGATGATTGTAGTTTGGTATTTGGAAACTGAGTTTGAAATGTCTATGAATGTTTTGTGGCTTTGACAGTTAATAGGTTGGGAGATTTGTTATTTTGGCCCTGTTTGAAACTGTTATGCAGTTTTGTGTATTGTTGCAGTTGGTTCACAGGTTTGGAGGTTTGAAAATTGTTTTGGATGGTTTTGTTATTGTTGCAGTTGTGGGTAGGCTTGTTGTTTTTGGTTTGACAACTGTTTTTGTGGACAGTTTGCAGGCCTATTTAGTTTGGGAACTGAGTTGGTTGGTTCACAGATTTGGCTGTTTGTTTGGTTGTGTAGTTTGGTTCTGCAGGTCTGTTTAGTTTGGGAACTGTTAACAGGTTTTGGTGATGTTCTTGCAGTTTGGTTCTGCAGGTTTGGCTATGTGTTTGAACTGCTAACAGGTTTTGTGATTTGTTGTTTGAAATTGTTACACAGGTTTGGAGATTGGTGGTTTATTTGACAGTTTTGTTAGGCTTGAATTGTTGAAGGTTTTTGGAGATTGTTGTGAATGTTTTGCAGCTTTGACAAAATGTTCTCTTTTTTCTTCTTACAGTTTTTTCTGATATTATATCCTTATTGCTTTTTTGTTTTGCAACCTATGACAGTTTGATGGTATGATGGCCAATCTGTACCTTTCCCATAATTTAGGTGATATCTCTCCTCTCTCTCCTCTCTCAATGATAAAAGCAACTATGCTTTTTCTCTGCTTTTCTGAAAAGTTTTCCCAAATTCTTGGAAAATGATGATAGGCTTTTGCAACAAGATTGCTTGTGATTTGGTTTACCATGCTTTGTACTTTTTGCCTGCTGTTTGTACTTGTTTTGCTATTGTCTAGCTTGGCCTTGCTGTTGCTGCATTGTTTAGTTTACTTGATAGTTTGGCCTTGTTGCTGCCTTGTACTTTGCCCTGTTGTATTGTACTTGTCCTAGCTGTTGCTGCATTGTTTAGTTTGCATCCAGTTTGGCCTTGTTACATTTGCGCGCCTGCTGTGTTACTTGCTTGTTTGGCCTTGTTGCATTCAGTTTGGCCTTGGTTGTATTTGAATAAATTTGATATGCTTGCAATGCTTGCTTAGACAACTTGCTCTGCATTCTTTAATTGGACAGCTTGCATTTTTATTTATTTTTTATTTGTGAACCAAGAAGAGCAATCTTCTTGTGATTTGCAAAGAGAAAAATAAAAACGTGATGAAAATAGCCCTCTGATTCCAAACGGCAAACTTTAATGATGAAAATTTTCTTTCTTTTTGTTTTGAAAATTCTTGTTAATGCTTAATCAACTGTGCTAATCTTTTTTCTTTTTCGTCTTTCTTTCATGTGAGCACAAATTGGATGGTGACAAAGCAGAG
Source organism: Vicia faba (assembly GCA_948472305.1). NCBI lineage: Eukaryota > Viridiplantae > Streptophyta > Magnoliopsida > Fabales > Fabaceae > Vicia > Vicia faba. The sequence continues at coordinate 926,011,607 of OX451741.1, read as the reverse complement.
GAAGCAGGAGACTTTGTGGCAAACATGGGAGCAATGGAAGCTTAGGCTTTGATTTTTCTTTGTAACTTAGAGATAAATATTCAAACAAATGTACCAATTTACTTTTCAAATACAATAAGTTGCACAACTTAAAGCATTTAAATAATAAACTGTATTGTAACATTTTTGAAATAAATGAAAAAGTCTTTATGAGATAATCTGATATCCATTAAAATCTTCTACTGTCAATAACTTGCAATTTTATTTTCGCATCTTCACTAATTCTTTAAGATTCCTGATTAAAGTAATTGAAATTGTATTCCAATAATTCCAACCCTGATAACTTAAACTCCAAGTAATCCAAAAACTCTGTAATCTTGTAACCTTGCAACAGTATTCCAATCAAAACATGCATTGTGTATTCCAATAAACAGGCAAATGTTTATTCCATAAACAAGCAGATGTTTTAAAAGACGCAAATTAACTGGTTAACCTGGATCAAACAAACACTGCCTTTTTTCCAGTAAATTTGAAAGATGAAAATATGTGAAAATCAACTGAATTTCTAAGAACTCAATTTCTTCTGAGTAATGCGAGAAAAACCCTAATTCTTGATCTACTGCCAAAGAAAAATTTATCTGATCGATTCCTGAGACAATCTTGAAAGTCTGAATAAACCCTAGGGTTGTGATTTCCTGTGAAAAATGGGAGGGCAAATTTTAGGGTACAACAGCTTCCCCTGTTCAATCTTCTTGAACCTGAAGAGTTAGATCGACGAGTTTGTCGTTCGCGACTCGAAGGTAAAAGATGATTGGACACTAGAGTGCCCATAAATTTGCACTCGTCAAAGTATAGTTGAGGGAATGGGCTTACAGATGCCATTTGGAGATGTGACAGAATCTTGTCAGAGATGGGCTTAAAGATGCCATCCAAGAATGTTTGTTGACCTATAAGTTATAGGTGAACGTCAGAATGGTATCCGCGTCTAGAGCATCTCTGAACTGGGGATCTGAATAAGCAATAGAATAGCATCCGTGTCTGGAGCATCTCTAGGCTGTTCTCTAAAGTTGAATCTGAACAAGCGATAGATTAACATCCATGTCTGGAGCATCTGCAAACTGTTTTCATGATCCTATACTGATAGCTTGTTAATCTTATCCTGAAAAGGGTAAAATATTAGCTGAAACACAAATTTATGTTGCATGAAATGTATGATGCAATATATGTGTTTTATCAATGCTTATGACATATGGATGTAATGTATGCGCATGTAAGCTAGTTAGCTATTTTGCTGAGGAAAATAAGTCCTTGACAACTGAAGATAATAAAATCTTTGACTGCTGTCGGGGAAAATAAATCCATGACTGCTGTTGGAGATTCAAGATTTTTGACAACTGAAGATGAGAAATTGAGAATGAGAATCTTCATTATGCTAGGGGAATTAAGAATGAGAATCTTAAATTTGCTAGGGGAACTTGCATCCTTGGGGACTTCATGTTGAGGAGCCAAGAATGAGAATCTTTGATCTGCAGGGGATTAAAAATTCTGACAAATTTATGCTGAGAGTAAAGAAGGCTCTGGCAACTTCACTGGAGAATCAAGAATGAGAATCTTCATTCTGTTGGGGAGTAAAAACTCCGTGGGGAAAGCTTATTCCTATTTAGAAGAAATTTAGGAGTTTAGGTTGTATGCCACTTTGAGAATGAGAATCTTCATTCAGGCGTTTGGGTCAGGAGCTTGGGTGTATGCCAATTTACCGGGGAAGCAAGAATGATAATCTTCATTCAGGCCTTTGGGTCAGGAGGTTGGGTGTATGTCAATCTACTGGGGAAGCAAGAATGAGAATCTTCATTCAGGCGTTTGAGTCAGGAGGTTGGGTGTATGCCAATCTATTGGGGAAGCAAGAATTAGAATATTCATTCTGTTAAGGGTATCAAGAGCTTGGGAGTATGCCAATCTTCTGGGGTTTCAAGAATGAAAATCTTCATTCTGTTAAGGGTATCAGGAGCTTGGGAGTATGCCAATCTTCTGAGGTTTCAAGAATGAGAATCTTCATTCTGTTAAGGGTATCAGGAGCTTGGGAGTATGCCAATCTTCTGAGGTTTCAAGAATGAGAATCTTCATTCTGTTAAGGGTATCAGGAGCTTGGGAGTATGCCAATATTCTGAGGTTTCAAGAATGAGAATCTTCATTCTGTTAAGGGTATCAGGAGCTTGGGAGTATGCCAATCTTCTGAGGTTTCAAGAATGAGAATCTTCATTCTGTTAAGGGTATCAGGAGCTTGGGAGTATGCCAATCTTCTGAGGTTTCAAGAATGAGAATCTTCATTCTGTTAAGGGTATCAGGAGCTTGGAAGTATACCAATCTTCGGAGGTTTCAAGAATGAGAATCTTCATTCTGTTAAGGGTATCAGGAGCTTGGGAGTATGCCAATCTTCTGAGGTTTCAAGAATGAGAATCTTCATTCTGTTAAGGGTATCAGGAGCTTAGGAGTATGCCAATCTTCTGAGGTTTGAAGAATGAGAATCTTCATTCTGTTAAGGGTATCAGGAGCTTGGGAGTATGCCAATCTTCTGAGGTTTCAAGAATGAGAATCTTCATTCTGTTAAGGGTATCAGGAGCTTGGGAGTATGCCAACCTTCCGAGGTTTCAAGAATGAGAATCTTCACTCTGTTAAGGGTATCAGGAGCTTGGGTGTATGCCAATCTTCTGAGAAATTATCCTTGGTTGGGGATGAAACAAAATTTAACTGTTATCTGATTGATTTCCAGGCTTTAAGATAACTTGCTGGGGGATTTGGAAAAAACCGGATGATTTCCATTGTGGTTTGATAATTTCAGCTGCATTGGGGATTGGTAGTTGGTAGTCTCATCTCCTTTGGGGATCTTAATGACATGCTGATTTGATGGTGTTAAGGAAATGAGTTTAAAGATACCATTCAAAAGTGATTGTTGACGGAAAGTTTGAACTGGATCTATGACAGCAAAATCCGAAAGTGAATCAGAATAAATCATTGAGAGATTTATCTGAAACAACAAAAATCTGGAAGCGAATCAGAATAAACCGTTGAGAGATTCATCTGAAACAGCAAAATCGGGAATATCTTCAACTGGAATATGAATCAGGGAATCTTAGTGTCGATCTGACTGAGCCAGAGAAGGTCTTGAATTACTTTGCCTGGATAAGAATCAGAAAAATCTTAGAATCGATTTAACTGAGCCCGACGAAAGTCTTGGAATATCTTCAATAGATGCTGGAGAGAATAAATCATGGACTGCTGTTGAAGGGGAAAGTTGAATGAACTACTATCTGGTCGTGGTCCAGGCTTCATAGCTTGAATTTTGTGAGAATTTGATTGCATCTTTCCTGACAGGTAAAGGTTAGTTGCATGACATATATCAAACAATGATGATCTTAAAATAAATGAGATTGCGCTGTATGGTGTCTTGATGTACGGATGTGCAATGTTTTCAAGATGATCTCTCGCTGAGGAAATAAATCCTGAATTGGTGCTGGAGAAAAGAGTTGAATTCTTCGTTTCCGATAGCGAAAAATATGGCGACTTCAAAGGGAAAAATTCTCAGGAATTCTTAAGGTCGCCTTAGCTGGGAAGAGGTTATCTAAGATCGAAACTCTGGCTGGGAGTCCTTTTATGAGAAGGATTTTGGAGAGATTTATCACTTCCCCAAGTAACGAGTGTTTATGGCTTTGCCAAGAAATGTTTGACTGCATGTAACCCTTTGTTGGAGTTGATGTTCAATACCCCAAGTGACGGGGAAAGAGACTTGCCCCTGGTTACTCTGCACTTTGCGAGATTTCTTGCAATCTTGACTGGACTGCCCCAGGTTAACTAGACTTTGAGAGATTTATTAAAATCTTGACTGGACTGCCCCAGGTTTATTGGACAATGCCATGTTATGTTCCCTGTGTTGATAGTAGATTTTTGCAACGGAAGTGTCATCCCACTTGAAGTGATTTTGTTCACTGAGAGAGCTTTCGTCCATCAGATATTCACTATGTGAATTTCTTTGCTGTCAAACAAATAGCCATATGCAAACAACGATATTCAAATAATGCAAAGTTCATGCTTGTCTCGAAATTTTGAAAAATGCGTTTTTTAGCAGAAAACTTTTTATAAGAAAAATTCAACTCAAGATTTAGAGCAAAGCCTTACAAGAGTCAGGATACCTTTTGTAACAATATGCTTTCAAACTAACCCATGCTTCAATTAGGACTTTTGAAGGGTTGTAACGTGGCTTGGTTCACGGTTTAAGAAACAAAGGATAAAGGCTCAAAGTATATTTGTACCCACCCGCTCTTCGTGATGTTCTTCAGTCTTAAACTCAGTTAATCGTACGTTTGAACTCCAAATGAGTCTGGAACGACATTTTAGTGATGGTTCACACAAGTTGAATTTGTTGGAAGGCAGTCATTTTTGCAACATTTTTCATGTTGTTGAGGATTTGTAGTGACCTCGTTCTCCTTTTTTTATATTTGTTATCCCTAATTTTTGCCTGATTGTTCCTGTTTTGGAGATTACAGTCAGCGGGATGCCCCAGTTTTTTCTTTAAGTCTCCTTGGTAGGTTTCGACTCAGTGGGCTTTTCTCTTGAGAGCTAATGACTGCCTATGTGATAGGGAACTGTCACAGTCTTTTTATTCCAAAGGAATGTTTTTGATGTCATTCATTGTATTACAAGACGGGAGTTTGTGACTTCAATGCGCATTTGAATTAACTGAGAGACTACCCTACCCCAGGTTTTGATTAAAGGTTTCAATTTGTGTTAAAACAGAAAACTTCTACTTCTTTGGCTCGAAGGGGTTGACTAGGGATTATCTTCCTTATAACTCCAGTGTTTTGGATTTGAAAGAAACACCTGTACATCGTCAGCAAGGTCTGTCCAAAAGCATACTGTATGAGATTATGGCATTGTTTTCGTCATCCTCCCTCTAAAGGTTTGTAACTTTTAGCAAGAGTTAAATGTCATAAAGAAAGTAGAAAGCATAGTTTAAGTATAGTGAAAACGAATGGATGAATTCAAGACAAACATATGCAATGCATTAATGAAACATAGTTCGACATTAATAGATAATTGTTTGAATAACAAAAGAAATTACAAATTGAAAATTCAAATGAAACAAAAGCTTCTTTATCTGAACTTGTCACTTTAAGCGGAGAGCCTTCAACGGAAGATTTTCATCTGGCCATCTTGTGTGAACTCCAGTACTCTTCTGTCAATCAAGTCTTGGGTCTTATTTTTCAAAGCCCAGCAGTCATTTGTATCATGCCCCAGACTATTGGAGTGGTATGCACATAGTGCATTGGGATGATAGCTAGGAGCAGAGGTATTGAGATTCTGAAGAGGATCCCTTAATACAGTCAGCTTGACCTCTAACAAGCGTTGCAGTACTTGAGATAATGGCATGTTAATCTCAGTGAAGCGCCTTCCAGATGTATTTTGCTTACGCTGACTACCCTGTTGATACTGGTGAGGTTGTTGTTGGGCTTGTGACCCTGAAGCAAACTGGGGAGACTTTCCCTTGGCTTCTTGTCTCAAGGGAGGCTGAAAGGTGGCTTGATCCTCAACCCTAGTTGTTTGCCCCAATTGTTTATGTTCACTTAGATGAAGCTTGTTGATGAGGACCTTTAGCTCCTCTTGTCCTTGTGCCAAGTTTTGGATGAGATCCATCTGGCCCACCAGTTGTCCCATCATCTGAATTTTAATTGTTGCCATTTCAATCTGTAGCCCCTCCAACTGATCATTCCTGATGCCCCCTGGATTCCCTAGGACCATGCCCCTTTTGAGGAGAGCTTTCACTTCTTCTTGTCCCTTGGACAGGTTCAAGAACATCTCTTGAAGTTGAGCGTTTTGAGCCTGGATGTCTTTGATAGTCTTCTCTAGAGCCATCTCTACTGAAATAAATAGTAGGAAAATAAGGAGACCTGAAAGGGGGAAACCTGTCATGATACGATGCATGATATGTGGATGCATGTTTTCAAGGATCTCACGGGGTAAACACAAGAAAATGTTAGAGGTTGAACTTCGATTAACATCTTTGATTGGAGAACTTCATATTGGTGGATGTCTTTCCACGAGAATCAAGATTACCGTGTCGACTGGGTCATAGCCCTTGACTCAAGTTGTTGTACTTGATTTTTGACAGCGTTTGTTTAGAGGAAAATGAATCCTCTTGCCCTTTGGTAGACGTATGGTTCAACGTGACCCTGCATCAAAGACCCTTGAGATCCTTGAAATGGTTATTGAAAATGCTATGGTATGATGTTATGATGTTATGTATAGATATGCAAGGTAAGCAAGTGTATATACAAATAATCACATTCACACAAAGCAGACAAGTCCTTAGGTTTAGGCTTGCATGGAGTTCGTAGGTAAGTACCCTCTTGAAGTTAGTTGGCTCAACCTGTCCTATAAATAGTAACCGGGTTCTAAGGAGCTCAGTATCACCGGATTATTTTCTGTGTTCATTGTTTCAGTTTAGCCACTTTACTGGCGACCGAAATATTCCAAGAAAATAATCTGCAATGAGTGTAGTATCGAGTATCTACCAACTTCGGACTGCACCAAAGCCGGTTATCTCACTACCCCTAATAAGGCCAAGATGGTCAAGTAAGGTTCTAAAGTCAGTTGATGCTTCACGACACCACGTGGCGGCCCTGTACTCTCCTTGGTTCAACTCAAGGGTTACCGGTACCAACACAAGTTCCACATCAATGTAGCTACTGCTTCAACCATGTCAGTATACCCTGCACAGTTCCCTCACAGTTTATTGCTACTTACCTAAAAGGTGCCCCCAAATCTGGGTGTAGGATTTAAAACAAACCCAAACAAGGAACCAAAAAGTAAAGCATACAAGTAAAATAAGATAAGCATGTAAAGGTGATCTAAAACCCTAAGGTAACCCCACTTTTATAAAAATCCCCTGCAGAGTCGCCAGTTCTGTGATACGGTGGGAGAACTGACTTGAGGTTTTGCGTTTGTGTTCGCACTTGTGCGGTTTAGCAAGAGTCGCCACCAACTTTTTATTTTATCCAAAAGGAAAGGTCAAAAAGCACAGGAAAGACCTTTGAGATGTTTTCTTGGGTTCGGGGGGTAGATTATGAAAAGGGAAGGTGCAAGCACCCTTTTCATCCATGGGCTCTTAGTTACTTGTTTAGATCACTTGCTTTTGCTTTTCAATTGTTTGAAATGGTGCTTTGTGTGTGGTTTAGAAAATGTTTTGAAAAGAGGCCATCATTGTGGCAACCTTTGTAATGATTCTTGTTTGAATATATACAAAGGTGTTTGTCTTTTGAAAATATTTTTTCAATGTTTGAAAGTTTTGTTTTGGGAAATGTTTTGAAATGGTGTTGTGAGGTGTGTTTGAAAATAGCAAGGATGTTTTTTGCAAGTTTTGATCAAGTAACTAAGATTTGTCTACCCTATCTACTCAAAAGTCTTTCCTACACATTTTTAATCCTTTGACATTGTTGTTTTACCATTGTATTTGGTAAACAAACTTGTGTTTGGATGTTAAACGGTACGGGCGCGGGTCATCGCATACAATCATTGAAAGCAACTTGTGGGACGCTCTAGCAATTTTGTAAGGGACGAGATCATTTTATTGAAGGAAACATCGAGGGTCATCGAGGGACTACGATCTTTTTTTTTATCGAAGGTTCATTTGCTAGAGTGTCGCATATTCGAGGGACATGATTTCATTTTCGAGGTAACAAGCAAGGTTACCCTAGAGGTGCTCGTGTGAGAAGTGTATTGATTTCAAGTTATTTATTCTTGGATTAGGTCATCTAGCGATTGATTTTTGAATCTTGCCATACATGCCTAATTACTACACAATATATAGAAAAGCAATAAATTGCGGAAATTAAAAGTCTAAGCTATTACAAAAGTATCCGAGAATGGGAGTACAATTATTACAAATGCGGATGAATCTCATAAGAATAGCAAAGTCCAAATATTACAACCAAAACTTATTGTCATGCGATTTAATATAAAGCTATAACAAATGAAGAAATCAATAAAGTATGAAATGCATGTATTTATTAAAAGGAGATAAATAAAATCTATTCTAAAAAATTAAAAATTATTATTATTATTCTTTTATGCATTTTATTAATCATGTAAATAAAGAAAGAAAAAATAAACTAACTTAAATGTTTTTGGTATTTTATCAAATGAAACAAGATTAATTAATAAAAGAAAAAAATGATTAAAATAAAACTAATTAAGAAAATCAAATTAATTTACCAAAATAAAGTTTTAACAAATTATTAGGGTATTATTAACTAAAAGAAAAGAAAACAAATTAAAAAAAAGTGGGCTTAAGAGGATATGGTAAAGTGCTAGGCCCAAACAAAATAAAAGAAAAAATAAGGTCAGAATGGAGGGGGGGTGCGAGCCAGCAATTATGTGTATGGGCTTTGCAATGGGAGCCCAACGCTTAAGCTGTTTAATTCTGATTAGGTTTTTTTTTAATGGAAATGGATTAGGGTTTGTGGGTTCGTACAGAGGCGCCGTACCCTTCATTCTCCCTTCATCTCTTTCTCACTCGATCGCTCGTTCCCCTCTGATTTTCCCTTCCCCGTTTCGCCACAGGAGTACCCCTCACTCTCTTCCTAACCATGCTTAAACGATTCTCTCATAAAAAGGTGATGTTTTGTTGGTTTCGAATGTTTGAATGATTTCTGTTTTCTTTTTGTTAATCTGGTTCTTATCTTTTTGTTGATCAATTTTATTGCCTCATGAGATGTAGGAAAGGATTTGAGGAGAAACGTACCTTGGGCGCTTTTCTGGAAAATGGAGAGGAAAGAGATTTGAGCTGGGTGTTCCTTGGCGGCTGGACACGAGGGGAGGAAAGAAATGATGAGGTGAAGAACATGCGCCGCTGGTAATATTTTCTTTGTTCCTTGAACTTGAGATGATGATGGTGCTACTTCTGAAACTTTGTTATTGTTGTTGGTTGATGATGAAGATCGCTTCCGAAACTTTGTTATTGTTGGTGGTTGATGATGAAGATTGCTTCTGAAACATTGTTATTTCTTTCCTCTCTCTTTGAACTTGAATGCTAATAGTGATGCTGACTTCATTATTTCTTTCCTCTCTCTTGAACTTGAATGATGATGCTTGCTGCTTCTGAAACTCTGTTTGTATAATGATTGATGATGATGCTAATTGCTTCTGAAACCTTTGATTTTGTAAGTTGTTGATGATGGTTTCTGAAACTCTTGTCTATATGCTTAGACTGTGTGCTAGCTTGAGGATGATTGTAGTTTGGTATTTGGAAACTGAGTTTGAAATGTCTATGAATGTTTTGTGGCTTTGACAGTTAACAGGTTGGGAGATTTGTTATTTTGGCCCTGTTTGAAACTGTTATGCAGTTTTGTGTATTGTTGTTGTTGGTTCACAGGTTTGGAGGTTTGAAAATTGTTTTGGATGGTTTTGTTATTGTTGCAGTTGTGGGTAGGCTTGTTGTTTTTGGTTTGACAACTATTTTTGTGGACAGTTTGCAAGCCTGTTTAGTTTGGGAACTGAGTTGGTTAGTTCATAGATTTGGATGTTTGTTTGGTTGTGCAGTTTGGTTATGCAGGTCTGTTTAGTTTGGGAACTGTTAACAGGTTTTGGTGATGTTCTTGCAGTTTGGTTCTGCAGGTTTGGCTGTGTGTTTGAACTGCTAACAGGTTTTGTGATTTGTTGTTTGAAATTGTTACACAGGTTTGGAGATTGGTGGTTTATTTGACAGTTTTGTTAGGCTTGAACTGTTGAAGGTTTTTGGAGATTGTTGTGAATGTTTTGCAGCTTTGACAAAATGTTCTCTTTTTTCTTCTTACAATTTTTTCTGATATTATATCCTCATTGCTTTTTTGTTTTGCAGCCTATGACAGTTTGATGGTATGATGGCCAATTTGTACCTTTCCCATAATTTAGGTGATATCTCTCCTCTCTCTCCTCTCTCAATGATAAAAGCAACTATGCTTTTTCTCTGCTTTTCTGAAAATTTTGCCCAAATTCTTGGAAAATGATGATAGGCTTTTGCAACAAGCTTGCTTGTGATTTGGTTTACCATGCTTTGTACTTTTTGCCTGCTGTTTGTACTTGTTTTGATATTGTCTAGCTTGGCCTTGCTGTTGCTGTATTATTTAGTTTGATTGACAGTTTGGCCTTGTTGCTGCCTTGTACTTTGCCCTGCTGTATTGTACTTGTCCTAGCTGTTGCTGCATTGTGTAGTTTGCATCCAGTTTGGCCTTGTTACATTTGCGCGCATGCTGTGTTACTTGCTTGTTTGGCCTTGTTGCATTCAGTTTGGCCTTGGTTGTATTTGAATAAATTTGCTTTGCTTGCAATGCTTGCTTAGACAACTTGCTCTGCATTCTTTAATTGGACAGCTTGCATTTTTATTTATTTTTTATTTGTGAACCAATAAGAGCAATCTTCTTGTGATTTGAAAAGAGAAAAATAAAAACGTGATGAAAATAGCCCTCTGATTCCAAACGGAAAACTTTAATGATGAAAATTTTCTTTCTTTTTGTTTTGAAAATTCTTGTTAATGCTTAATCAACTGTGCTAATCTTTTTTCTTTTTCGTCTTTCTTTCATGTGAGCACAAATTGGATGGTGACAAAGCAGAGGAAGCAGGAGACTTTGTGGCGAACATGGGAGCAATGGAAGCTTAGGCTTTGATTTTTCTTTGTAACTTAGAGATAAATATTCAAACAAATGTACCAATTTACTTTTCAAATACAATAAGTTGCACAACTTAAAGCATTTAAATAATAAACTGTATTGTAACATTTTTGAAATAAATGAAAAAGTCTTTATGAGATAATTTGATATCCATGAAAATCTTCTACTGTCAATAACTTGCAATTTTCTTTTCGCATCTTCACTAATTCTTTAAGATTCCTGATTAAAGTAATTGAAACTGTATTCCAATAATTCCAACCCTGAAACTTAAATTCCAAGTAATCCAAAAACTCTGTAATCTTGTAACCTTGCAACAGTATTCCAATCAAAACACGTATTGTGTATTCCAATAAACAGGCAAATGTTTATTCCATAAACAAGCGGATGTTTTAAAAGACGCAAATTAACTGGTTAACCTGGATCAAACAAACACTGCCTTTTTTCCAGTAAATTTGAAAGATCATGAAAATATGTGAAAATCAACTGAATTTCTAAGAACTCAATTTCTTCTGAGAAATGCGAGAAAAACCCTAATTATTGATCTACTGCCAAAGAAAAATTTATCTGATCGATTCCTGAGCCAATCTTGAAAGTTTGAATAAACCCTAGGGTTGTGATTTCCTGTGAAAAATGGGAGAGAAAATTTTGGGGTATAACACATACGATGGCGAAGAAAATCCTATGGGCAGGCTATTATTGGTCTACCATGGAAGCATATTGCTATCAACATTCTCGAACCTTCCATAAATGTCAAATTTATGCTGACAAGGTGCATGTACCTCCAGTTCCTCTGAATGTCTTGACATCTCCTTGGCCCTTTGCTATGTGGGGGATTGATATAATCGGGGAAATCAAGCCGATAACTTCCAATGGACACCACTTCCTCCTAGTGGCCATTGACTATTTTACAAAGTGGGTTGAATCAGCCTCCTTCGCCTCCGTTACCAAGAATGTTGTTGGCTGTTTCATCAAGCAAAATCTCATTTGCCGGTACGGTATCTCGGAAAGGATCATCACTGACAATGGTACAAATCTCAACAACACTATGATTACCGCATTGTGCGAGCAATTCAAGATTCAGCATCACAATTCTTCTCCCTATCGACCAAAGATGAATGGTGCTGTAGAAGCTGCAAATAAAAACATTAAAAAGATCATACAGAAGATGACAATCACATACAAAGACTGGCACGAGATGCTACCATTCGCTCTCCACGGGTATCGTACCACGGCTCGCACATCAACCAGGGAAACACCCTATTCTTTGGTATACGACATGGAAGTTGTCTTGCCTATTGAGGTTCAGATCCCCTCTCTGAGGATTATGAAGGATGCAGGGTTGAACGAAGACGATTGAATCCAGACTCGACTTGATTAACTAAACTTGATAGATGAGAAGAGACTTGTTGCTGTTTGCCATGGTCAAATGTATCAAAAACGGATGATCAAGGCTTTCAACAAGAAAGTCAGACGCCAAGTGTATCAAGTTAGGGATCTAGTGATCAAACGCATCATATTGCCACAAAGTGATCCCAGGGGAAAATAGACTCCTACCTATGAAGGACCATTTGTAATCAAAAACATTTTCTCTGGTGGGGCAATGATCTTGACCACCATAATTGGTGATGACCTGCCACATCCTGCGAATGCGGACATAGTCAAAAGATACTACGCATAAGAGACCCGCTAGGTTGACATACCTAGGCAAAAAAAGGAATCTCGGCGAACCAAAAAGTTTCAGGCAAAAGTTAGGGATAAAACAAAAAATCTATCCACCCGGCAAGTTGAAAACCCGAAAGGGCGACTTGGGCAAAAAAAGGGTTTCCCGGTGGACTGAAAACCCGAAAGGGCGGTCCAAGCAAAAGTTAGGGAATTAAGGCGTACGACTATGTCACGTCGGATCACTTTACAAACAACCTTTGACTTCCACTGACAAACTCAGAGGTTCTGATCAATTCAGTCATCTTCAGACAAGGAAACAAATAGACAAAATGCTCAGAGATACGAAGGCTATAACAGAATGGGAACTCCATAGGATTATTACATATGGTTATCTTTCTTTGTATCAAAATTTTCTTGTTTTACGACAACATTCTCTTACTAAAATGTTTGTCCCCTTTGTACAAAAGTATTTACTCAAAATCAATACGAAGATATCCCTTTGAAAGTGCAAAAACTATTTGTCCTTTTCTTTACGCTTGTGTTTTGTTTACAAAAACGTCCAATGATTCCTTGTTGAACATATGCATCTGAACATAATTATTGTTTACAAAAAAAACAAAATGAGAAAGACAATTACTGATAGGTTGAAAGGATAGGAAAATATCTCTAGGCTATTCCATAAGTAATTCCCTGCAGTACGTCATTTAAATCCTCAGCGGAACACAGTTTCAAATTGTTGATCCCCAGTAGAAGTTGTCAAATTTCTCAGGACTCCCCAACAGATTTTACAAGCAATACATGGCATTGCCCTTACAACAGAATTTATTTCTCTCAGCAAAAATTCATCAATACTTCGACTTCAAGACATGAAGACTCACATATCCTCAGCAACATTCAATGATTTATTTTCCAACAGCAATGCAACAGATCAACTCGCATACGCATACATTGCATCCATATATCATAAACATTGATAAAGCAAATACATTACATCATACATTTCATGCAACATGACTTTGTATTTTAGCTAACATTTTACCCTTTTCAGGATAAGATTAACAACTACCCTTAACAGATTCAATATGCAGATACAGTTTAGATACGCACCCAATACGGATGTCATTCTGATACTCATTTAGATACAACTTTCAGATACAGTTCAGATACGCTCTAGACATGGACGCCATTCTGATACTAATTCAGATACAACTTCTAGATACAATTCAGATACCCTCCGGATACGGATGCCATTATGATACTCATTCAGGTTCAACTTTCAAATACAGTTTAGATACGCTCTAAACACGGATGCCATTCTGATACTCATTCAGATTCAACTTTCAGATATAGTTCAGATACGCTCCAAACACGGATGCCATTCTGATAGTCATTTAGATTCAAGCTCCAGATGCAGCTCAGATACACTCCAAACATGGAAGCCATTCTGATACTCATTCAGATTCAACTTTCAAATACAGTTCAGATACGCTCCAAACACGGATGCCATTCTGATACTCATTAAGATTCAACTTTCAGATACAGTTCAGATACTCTCCAAACACGGATGCCATTATGATATTCATTTAGATTCAAGCTCCAGATACAGCTCATATACACTCCAGACATGGACGCCATTCTGATACTCACTCAGTTTCAGCTTACAAATACAATTCAACAATCATTTCTATATGGAATCTACAAGCCCATCTCCAACAAATCTCTATCATCCCTCCAAATGGCATCTTTAAGCCCATTCCCTCTACCATCACATCACCGAGCGCAAATTTTTGGGCACTCTAATGTCCAATCATCTTCCACCTTCAGATCACGAATGGCAAAACTCGCCAATCTAACTCTCCAGGCTTAAGAAGATTGAACAGGGGCAGCTGTTGTACCCCAAAATTTTCCCTCTCATTTCTCAATTAATATCTCACAAGATCTCCTTTGGTTCAAGACTGCACTAAGGTCGATCAGCTCAAGACATCTCCTCAAGCACTGATGACTGAAAATTAAGGTTTGAGTTTGCGCAAGGACAAATAGACTTTTAATGCCCCATTTGACTTTCATGGATCATTTTGGACTCTCAAGATTGCTCATGTCAAGTTTCAGGTCTTGGATCTCATTTTTACTCAGTCAATTGATCAGATGACCTAAAATCAGCCGTATTGGTGAAAAAGTCAACTGTAGCACCAAAAGTCAAACTTTGACTTTTTGGTCAACATTAAGTTTCAAATATCACAATTTATCAAGACATTCAAAAATATCAAGCTTGACCATCAAGAAGTTAAGAAAGTCAAAAGTCAACTTGAAAAGTCAAGATTTCCAAGACTTAGAAATTTTCTAAGTGTTTTTACACATGATAATTTCACCACTTCATGCCAATATTTCGCCATGATGCAAGATGATTCAAGGAAAACCTCCAACATAAAAGTTGTACATCTCAATGAGATCTAAAACATTGTATAGCAGGAATTTTTCTAGAAATGTTTCTATTTTGAGTTATAAATTCATGAAGTCATGGCATTTTTGAATAAACACTTAGAGAATTTTTCAGCAGGTTCGGACAGGTTTTTATCCTATATTCTTGGCCAATTTCCATCAAGTTCCAATTTAATTTAAAAAAAGTGGTCAACATGAAAGTTATAGAGGATGTTTCAAGCTTTCCAAAACATCCAAGAGCATGAATTTATCATACTTGAGCTAGGAGATTCAAGGGCATGAAGTTGGGCATCCACCCTTGATTTGCAAGTCATTCTATTGAAGAACACACAACAAAACCCTTATGTTATGCTGCATAATCTTATGTTGCAGGCCTTCTTTATTGTAAATCTCTACATAATTTAATGTTTACACCCACTTTTGAGCTATTACCCAAGTGTTTAAGCCATTGTCCAAAGGATCTTTCCATTTATGACATAAAGGCACCATTGTTATTCTTGAAAAGCAAGCTTTTTGTACAAAACTTGTCTTGAGCCCATACTTTATTTGTTTCTGATTTTACTCCACCATAAAACACGAAAATCAAACCCTTTAATTCAGCAACTTTGGTACTTCATCTTGGAACCATGGGGTACTTGACATAGTTTGATACTTACATCCCAACCAAACCATAACATGTTGTCTTGTAAACCTATTCAGCCTTTGTTCACAAGTCATTTGCCTATAAAAAGAAGGAGCATTTACAAAGAAAAAAAAGGAGAGAGGAAAAAAGGGAGAAAGAAAACCAGAAGTTTTGTTGACAAACTCTAAAAAAATCTCATAACTGAAAAAGGTCATAACAGTCCACAAGGCAACACCTCAAGCTCAAAACATAAATTCTAGCTGCAAGGTAAGTATCCTTAACTTTAAACTCTTCATTTCAATCATCATCATTTGGTTCATTTTTTAGGCTAAAGTGCAGTGACCTTTGAAAAAAAGGTTTGTAAAAAAATCATGAACAATTGCCAAGATTGAGTGAAAAGTTTTCCATGAAATAGTATCATGAACAGGCAGGTGTAAGGCAACTGTTTTTCAAAACCATACAACAGGAAATCGATTGTGCCCTTCATGCAAATTGATTGCACGGGGTTCCAGTAGCCAGATTTCCAAATATTTTGAGTGTGCAATCGATTGCACAACCATGCAAATCGATTGCATGGGGTTCCAGTAGCCAAATTTTCAATTATTTTGAGTGTGCAATCGATTGCACAACCATGCAAATTGATTGCACAGGGTTCCAGTAGCCAGATTTCTAAATATTTTGGGTGCGCAATCGATTGCACTGGAAGTCAGTAGCCAATGTTTTGAAAAAATGAAGCATGCAATCGATTGCACTAAAATGCAAATCGATTGCACTCAAATGAAAATTGAATTTTTGCTTTGAAAAAACTTGAATAAAGAGTTGGACAATATAAAATGTTTTTCTTTTTGACCATTGAGCATCTATATCTTAAGTTCAAGGTAAGTATGATCATTATACCTTAAAATTTGCTAAGGGTTTGAACCAAAGACTTCATCCAAAGAGGCTTTTAGCTTGATCAATAATTTTTTCCTTCTTTATCAATCATGATTTGTCTTCATCAAAACCAAAGTGCATTCGAGAAGCTTGATTTTACGGCATGTGTTGACACATAATGATCCAAAATGTTTTCTTTTCCTTTAATTTTTCTTTATTTTTACATGCTTCATATATTTTCTTCATGGTTATTTCATATGGTTGTAATAGATAATTAGGACTTTAATTTCTTGCAATCCACATTTGTAAATTTGTACACCCCATCCCCAAATGATTGTAATAGCGTAGGATATTTACATTCCGCAATTTATCGCTTTATATATAACATGTTAATAATTAGGGTTTGTATGGCAAGATAAAACCAATCAAATAGAAAACCCTAATTCAAGACAAAATCAAGCATGAAAATGACACACTTGCGCACAAACACCCCTAGGGTTACTCCACTTGGTCGCCTTGAACAAAATGGCCATATTACGCATGCAAGGTATCTTAGCAAAAAAAACAAAAAAAAACAAGATCATAGTCCCTCGATGACGCTATTCAAAGTTGCCTTACAAAAATGATCTTAGTCCCTCAAAATGCTAAGATACTTTGCAACATTGCTAATCATGGTTATACGATGACCCACGCCCGTCCCGTTTACATCCAAAGATAAGGTTGCTTACCAAATCAATGGTAAGACAACAATATCAAAGGAAAATAAAATGAACAAGAAAGACATTTGAGTAGGTAGATTACTTTTAGTTACTTGCTCCATTTCAAACAAATATCCTTGCTATTTTCAAAACAAACACACACATTTCAAAACATTTTACAAACTTAAAAACATTTTCAAAAAGACAAACATCTTTGTATACATTCTTACGAACGAGAATCATTACAAAGATTGCCTAAACAATGGCCTCTTTTACAAAATACTTTCAAAACCACACAAAGCACAATTTCAAACAAAAGCAAGTGATATAGAAAGTAACTAAGAGCCCATGGAAAACCATGGATGAAAAGGGTGCTAATACCTTCCCTTTTCATAATCTACCCCCCGAACTCAAGAAACAATCTCAAAGGTCTTTCCTGTGCTTTTTTTACCTTTCCTTTGGATAAAAGAAAAGTCGATGGCGACTCTTACTAACCGCAACATTTTCAATAAAATGCAAAACCTTCAAGTCAGTTCTCCCACCGTATCACACTTGCCATCTTCAAACTTCTGAGTAGTGAGTTTCATCCCTTGTTGATAATACTCACCACCATAATACCAAGGAACTGCTATGTCGCTGACATATGGTACTGGCCCGGGTACAATGATGGTTATAGGTGATTTCATAACAGGAACTAGAATCGTAAAAGGTACTTGAATGGTATTTTCCTTGACACGGATAATTATTACATCAACCTCATTCTCACCAATTCTAGTCTCAGCAATTGGGAGGTCAAACTGCAGAACTCCCTTGGTAATCAAATCCTAGACTGTATCCTTCAAGCACTGGCAACCCTTTGGTTGTACCAAACAACCTTAACAATTGAACCCATATCCCAGAAACGCACCTTTCTGCGATAAATGTTCTTTCACGAATGAGAGGGGTGTTATCAGCTGATCCACATCCATAACAAGATTCAAGCTTTCATCTCCAATAATGACACTGACAATAGCACCTCCATGAGATGGCAAAGGTTGACTAGTAATATTAGGTGCTGGACCAAAATTAACATCCTGAGAGTCCAATAAGTATTTCACCTTGTGTTTGAAAGCCATGCAATTCTCGATGATTTGCCCATGTACTCTAGAATGAAACTCACATTTAGCATTAGCATTAAAATTTGGTGGTAGCTTTTCAGGATTAATCTGCATTGTGCACTTCTCAATCAACTTCAACTCTAATAACTGAGGTAATAACTCTACATAGGGCATAATAATTGTGTCAAATTTTCTGGGAGGCAGTTTTGGAGTTTGCTGGTAGCCCTGCCTGGGCGCACATGTCTGTTGTTGAGGTTTAGCAACTGATATTATCACAGAAGCAATCTAGTGATATGTATCCTGGTATCTACCTTTCCCCTTACAAGAATAGACCATACTGGCTTTATTCTCCTTCTTCTTCTCATGGCCACCAAATGACTTCTTAGTGTTACCAGCTGTTGTACCCCAAAATTTTCTCTCCCTTTTTCACAAGAAATCACAACTTCAGGGTTTTCCCTGATCTTTCAAGATTGGCTCAAGAATCGGTCAAACTGACTTTTATTTATCAGTCAATCCAGAATTAGGGTTTCCATTGATTGGGTTGAGACTGGCTCAGGAATTGATCAAACAGACTTTTCTTTGACAACAAGTCCAGAATTAGGGTTTCCATTGATTGGGTTGAGATTGGCTCAGGAATTGATCAAACAGACTTTTCTTTAACGACAAATCTGGAATTAGGGTTTTCGCTTGTATTTCTCAGAAGAAATTGAATCCACAATAATTCAATTGATTGTTACATTATTTTTACACTTGTTTCAGATTACCGGTTGTTTCTCAAAACCTAAATATCTGAGATAGGAGATGAGGCTTTGTTTGAAACTATGAGGCATTGGTTTGATCAGTGGAGTGAAAAAATGTATGGAATGCTTGTTTGTTTAAAGCATGGTTAATTGGAGTGCCAGGCGTATTGTGATTAATGCGAGACTGCGAAACTGTAAAGTTTGTTGATTATTTATTTCATCTGGATTAAAGTCATTGGGATACATTTCTAGTTATTTTAATTCAAGAGATTTAAATAATTAAATAGACAGTGCAAAGGAAAGAAGGAAATATTTGACAGTAAAGAATTCGTATTTGACAAAGATTTTGTTTATTTATTTATTTCAAATATTGTTACAAATTTTGTTCGAATACTGTAAATTTATAATTTACAGTGTTTACAATAATATTTATTACAATAAATGAAAAGAAAATAAATCTAAAGCCTAAATCTCTTGAAATCTTCTACTTTTACTGCATCCTCCATTATTCAACTGGTACTTACCTGCAAAGGACAGAAGAAAAAAGAAATCAGTGCAGTTAAACTGAAAAACATTTTCAAGCAGATAAATATAAAATCATCATTAAAGCTTGTTGGCCGAAATCAGATTGTTATTGGGTTCATCATATTTTACTTGTCCTCTTTGCAAATCACAAGAAGATTTCTCTTCTTGGTTCACAAAGAGGAAAGTAAAATTAATTTGCAAGCATACAATTAAATGCAAAGATATAAGGAAGCAAGGCAAAGCAAACTGGATTCCCAAACTGCATTAGTCAACCAAAGGCACAAGGCTGCACACAAAAGCAAACTAAGTTGCAAAACTGTCAAACCAAGTACACAAAGCCGTCAAAGCACAAGTTGTCAAAAAGAACAATGCAGAAAATATGGAAAGAAAGTACATAATGCAGAGATAAACCAAGATACAAGCAAGAAGGCTTGTCAAACTTATCATCACATTCTGGCCAACAAAGATTTTCAGAAAAAGAAGACATTAAGCAATTTAAAATGCTTTTATGGAGAGAGAAAGAGAGAATCAGAAAAAAAAAGGTTTGCAGTTTTGGCAGGCTTAAAAGATATAAGAGAACAAGACTGTAAACAGTTCAGAGGGGAGAGAGAGCCAAAAACTGCAAGCTTAAGAAGCAAAACTGCCTCCAACTCAAGCAAAGCAAACTAACAGCAAGCCTGCCAAAACTTATCAAAAACCTGCCTTCTTCACACAAACTACCTGCCTGATATGCAAAACTGCTTCTCAAGCAAAACCAAGATAAAGCCTTGAAACCAATAACAAGCCTGCATAAAAGGCCTCCAACCTGCCTTATCAAAAATCACAAAAAAACTGTGTTACAAACACAAGCCTGCCTAAAGTTATCAAACCTGCAAAATTGCCTCCAAACTCAACCTGCAAAACTCAAACTATCAAACAAAAAGCTTGCATAACTGCAACTCAAAAACCTGCCTAAAGCTCACTCAAACACTAAAACCTCCAAACTCAGAAGCCTGTCAAGCAAGCCTAAAAAACCTACAAACAGCCTCCAACTGAACCTGCATACCAGGAGCAACCAAAAACAACTCAAGCTTGCCTTCCCAACTACAAGCTCAAAACAACAAAAACACCTGCAAGTAAAACTCACAAACCCAAAGCAAATCTGCAGTTTCCAAAACATGAAACAAACACTCAAGCTTGCTTCCAAAACTGCAAACATAGTTTAGTTTCATCGAATCAACAAAAAAAACCAAAAGATTCAGAAGCTATTTTTAGAACAAGCTCATCATCACCAAGCAACAACAACAGTCAATCTCAGAACAAACAAAGTTCATCATCAAAAGCCAGCACTCAAAGAAGAGGAAGAAGTCCAGAAGTGAAGAAAACAACAAATAGCCCTTTTTCAGAATACATGTTCATCATCAAATAAACAGGGTACCCAAAGAAGCGATAAAAGATTCAGAAAAAAATTCATCATCATTAAACATCAGCAAAAGAGAAGAAGAAGAGAAGATTCAGAAGCAAAATGATATAGGGTTTTCAGAATATACATTCATCATCAAACATTTAAAAGATACAGAAATACCAGAAGCAAGATGTCATCACGTTCCTCCCTCCGCCTTGGCCACCTGAGAGCGCCGCCGTTCCAAGTCCTCTCTCCACCATCCTTTCCAGAGAACAAAACGCCAAGGTATTTTTCCCTAAACTTTCCTACATCTCACACCCAAAACATCAAAGATTAAAACATTGTAAAACGATAACATGTAAGAATCAAACCTAAACTGTAAAAACGCGTCAAGAACGAAAACGATACCTTTCGAATCACCGCCTTGTATAGTCACAGAGAGGGGAGGATGGAGGCAACGCTCTTGTAGCGTGGAGGTGGGAGATTGAGTCATCGCTTAGTTGAGAACGAGGAAGAGGAGCGAAGAAGATGGAAGGAGGTGCCGCTGTACAAATTGCCAAACCCTAATCTCTGAATGTACAAAACGAAACCCTAACAAATTTGTGAAGCATCACATGGGCCTTCGCCCAAACAACAAACACTAAAGCCCAATTGCTTTCCAGCGCCCACCCCCTTTTTTCTTCTTTTTTTGATATTAAATTTGTTCTTCTTCTTAATTCCCTTGGGCCATTTAAGAAAACATTTTGTTTAGGCCCATTATCTTTTTTTTAATGTTTTTTTTAAAACTAACATTTTTTTATCATTGTACTATCATTCTTTTTAATCTATTTCTTCTTTTCTTTTCTTTTGTTAGATAAAAAATATAGTAAATTTTTTTGTATAAATTTTCTTAATATTTTTTTCTTAAACAATTATTACATTTAATCAACATATATAAATAATAGAATTTTAACTTAAAATAATTTTTCTTTTCTTTAAAACTCTTTGTTTATATAATCAATAAAAAAACATAAAATACAAAAAAATAATAAATACTTAAGTCTTTAATTAGGTTAATTTTTATTTATTTGTAAATAAATATACACATCTCATATCTCTTTGATTTTTATTATCTTATACCTTGTTATATTTTTACATTGAGAATGCGACAATTCGATTTGGTTCTAATATATACTTGGACATTACTATTCTTATAAGACTCATCCCCATTTGTAAACATTTGTACCCCCATCCCCGGATACTTACTTGTAATAACTTAGACTTTAAATTCCCGCAATTTATCGCTTTCCATATACTGTATAGTAATTAGGGTTTGTATGCGAAGATTCAAAATCAATCGCTAGATGACCTAATACAAGATAAATGCATGAAAATCAATACACAATTCACACTTGCACCTCTAGGATAACCTTGCTTGTTGCCTCGAAAAATGCAATCATGTCCCTCGAGTATGAGACACTCTAGCAAATGTCCCTTCGATAAACAAAGATCGTAGTCCCTCGATGACCCTCGATGTTGCCTTTGATAAAATGATCTCGTCCCTTACAAAATTGCTAGAGCGTCTCGCAAGTTGCTTTCAATGATTGTATACGATGACCCGCGCCTGTCCCGTCAACATCCAAACACAAGGTTGTTCACCAAATACAATGGTGAAACAACACTGTTAAAAAGGGTCAAAAACAAAAGAATAATCTTTGAGTAAAATAGGGTAGACAACTCTTAGTTACTTGATCAAAAATCTTGTAAAACATCCTTTCCATTTTTCCAAACACACTTCACAACACAACTTCAAAACAATTTCAAAATAACTTTCAAAACATTGAAATATCTTTTCAAAAAGAAACACACCTTTGTATATATTCAAACAAGAATCATTATAAAGTTTGCCTAGACAAGGCATCTTTTTCAAAACATTTTCAAAACCACACACACAAAGCACCATTTCAAACAATTGAAAAATCAAAGGCGGGTGATCTAAAACAAGTAACTAAGATCCCATGGATAACCATGGATGAAAAGGGTGCTAGCACCTTCCCTTTTCATAATCTACCCCCCGAACCCAAGAAAACATATCAAAGGTCTTTCCTGTGCTTTTTGACCTTTCCTTTGGATAAAATAAAAAGTCGGTGGCGACTCTTGCTAAACCGAACAAGTGCAAAAACAAACGCAAAATCCCAAGTCAGTTCTCCCACCGTATCACAGAACTGGCGACTCTGCTGGGGAAATAATTTTAAAAGTGGGGTTACCTTAGGGTTTTAGATCACCTTTACATGCTTACCTTGATTGCTTTGATTGCTTTACTTTTTGGGTTTGTTTTAAATCCTACACCCGGATTTGGGGGCACCTTTTAGGTAAGTAGCAATAAACTGTGAGGGAACTGTGTGGGGTATACCGACATGGTTGAAGCAGTAGCTACGTTAGTGTGACATATTTGTGGGTATCGGTAGCCTTTGAGTTAATCAAAGAGAATACGGGGCTGCTGAGTGATGTCATGAAGCACTAACGAACTCTTAGAACCTTACTTGACCATCTTGGCCTTTTTAGGGGTAGTGAGATGATCGACTTTGGTACAGTCCGAAGTTGGTAGATACTCGATACTACACTCATTGAGGATTGTTTTCTTTGAATATTTTGGTCGCCAATTAAGTGGCTAAACCAAAACAATGAACATAGAAAATAATCCAGTGATATTGAGCTCCTTAGAACCCGGTTTCTATTTTAGGACAGGTTGAGCCAACTAACTTCAAGAGGGTACTTACCTACAAACCCCATGCAAGCCTAAACCTAAGGACTTGTCTGCTTTGTGTGAATGTGATCACCTGTATATACACTTACTTACTTTTTCATACATGTACATAACATCATAACATCATACCATAGAATTTTCAATAACCATTTCAAGGGTCTCGAGGGTTTTGTGATGCAGGGTCACGTTGAACCAAACATCTACCAAAAGGCAAGAGGATTCATCTGCCTCTAAACAGACGCCGTCAAAGATCAAGTGCAACAACTTGAATCGGGGGCTATGACCCACTTGACATGGTGAGCATGATTCTCGTGGAAAGACATCCACCGATACAAAGTTCTCCAATCAAAGATGTTGATCAAAATTCGACCTCTAACATTTTCTTGTGTTTACCCCTAGAGATCCTTGAAAACATGCATCCACATATCATGCATTGTATCATAACAGGTTTTCCTTTTCAGGTTTCCTTATTCTTCTACTATTTATTTCAGTAGAGATGGCTCTAGAGAGGACTGTCAAAGATATCCAGGATCAAAATGCTCAACTTCAAGAAATGTTCTTGAACCTGTCCCAGGGGCAAGAAGAAGTAAAAGCTCTCCTCACAAGGGGCATGGTCCTAGGGAATTCAAGCAGTGTCAGGAATGATCAATTGGAAGAGCTACAGACTGAGCTGGAAACAATGAAGATCCAGATGATGGGACAACTGGTGGGCCAGATGGCTCTCATTCAAGACTTGGCTCAAAGACAAGAAGAGCTCAGGGTTCTCGTCAACAAACTGCTTCGAGACAACCAAGTGGGGCAAACAACTAGGGTTGAAGACCAAGTCATCATTCAACCTCCTTTGAGACAAGAAGACAAGGGAAAGGCTCCCCAACTTGCTTTAGGGTCACAAGCCCAGCAACAACCTCGCTAGCATCAATGGGGTAATCGGCGTAAGCAAAATACGTCTGGAAGACATTTCTCTGAGACTGACATACCATCATCTCTAATACTGAAACGCTTGTTAGAGGTCAATCTGCTTGCTTTAAGGGATCCTATTCGGAAACCCAATACCTCTACTCCTAGCTATCACCCCGATGCATTTTGTGTATACCACTCCCATAGTCCTGGACATGACACCGATGACTGTTGGGCTTTGAAAAACAAGATCGAAGACTTGATTGACGAATGAGTGTTGGAATTCATGCCAGATGGCGAGATGAAAATCTTACGCTAAGGGTTCTCCACCTGAATTGACAAAGTTCGAACTAAGAGACTTTTGTTTCATTTGAATTTTCAAGTTGTAATTTCTTTGTTATTAAAATAATTATCTGTTGTTGTCAAACTCTGTTTCATTAATGCATTGCATATGTTTGTCTTGAATTCATCCATTCGTTTTCACTATTCTTGAACTATGCTTTCTACTTTATGACATTTAACTCTTGCAAAAAAGCTACAAGCCTTTAGAGGGAGGATGACGAAACAATACCATAATCTCATACAGTATGCTTTTGAACAGACCTTGCTGACGATGTACAGGCGTTTCTTTCAAATCCTAAACACTGGAGTTATAAGGAAGATAGTCCCTAGTCAACCCCTTCGAGCCAAAGAAGTAGGATTTTTCTGTTTTAAACACAAATCGAAACCTTTGATTTAAACCTGGGGCAGGGTAGTCTCTCAGTTGATTCAAAAGATGCGCATTGAAGTCGCAAATTCTCAGTTCATAATACAACGAATGACATCAAAAACTTTCCTTTGAAACCAAAAGATAGTGATGGTTCCTTATCTCATAGGCAGTCATTACGTCTCAAAAGAGAAAAGCCTGAAGAAGTGAAAAACACAAGAAGGGGGGTTGAATTGTAAAAACTGGAAATCAATTGCAATCAACACAGTATTTTTATCCTGGTTCATTTGATCTCAAACTACTCCAGTCCACCCGTCAAGGTGATTTCGCCTCTCTCCAACGAGGTCTTAATCCACTATATTCAACTGAATATTACAATCTGCTTTAACAACTGCTAAAGCCTTCTTGATGCAAACCACAAACCGGTTTCTCAAGGAATTACTTTCTTACAAAGAATTGAAATCTAGGTGTGTGAATGTTTTCTACAAAAACTGTTTATCACAACTGTGATACTACACAACTTAAGCTTATAAGAACTAGATTGCTAAAATAATTGAGTAAGGAATTGAGAGCTTTTAGCAAACTGAGAGTGAGGAAGATGATGAATTGCTTTAGGCGTGTAGAGTGTTGTAGAGCATTAGCCAATTCAATCTTCATTGACTTGTTTATATAGCATTGGAAATAGTGTACGTTGGAGCAATAATTCTGTTTCAATGCCAATAACATTCTTTCCTTAATAAGCAGATCTTGTCTGGAATGATGTTGTTGGTAATAACTCATCTTGAATGCACAATACCGTTGCCACTTAAGCGCGTTCTGGCTTTGGCTCATTCTGACGCTGCTTAGGTGCTGATGAACTGTTGTTGTCTTTATCAGAGTTCAGATGGTTAAGCGCAGTTCTGTTCATCAAGCTTCAGTATAAGCGCAAGTTGATCTTCTAATTCTGGTATCTGATATAACATCCTCTGATGCTGATGTTGATATCCAATTTTCTGATGCTGATGAGGATGTTCTCATGCTGATATCCATCAGAGTTTCTGTAAAACAGAATGTAATTCTTAGGTAGCAAATAGTTCTTACATGAATCATACAATTAATATATCTTTTCATTTTGTTATCATCAAAACTTAAACTTAGGGTAGTAGATTCAAACTTTGTTCTAACAATCTCCCCCTTTTTGATGATGACAAAAACTAGATATTTTTTAATTGAAGGTTAGCGTGAAAAGTATCAGAGATAACTAAATAGTAAGTTGTATCAGAATTAATTAGGAGGTTATCAAAGATAAGGGATAAAGAGATATCAGAGTTTAGATCGGAGATACTCCCCCTGAATTTATTACTTCCCTTTTTAATTCCAAGAGTTCTTCAGGATCAGATCTTTATTGACTTTCTTTGAACATCAGAATATCAGATCTTCAGATCAGAATATCAGAGCTTCGAGCTTCAGTGTATCAGAGGTGATTAACTTCTTGTACCTGTAGACTAATGCAAAAACAGAAA
Source organism: Vicia faba (assembly GCA_948472305.1). Classification (NCBI taxonomy): domain Eukaryota; kingdom Viridiplantae; phylum Streptophyta; class Magnoliopsida; order Fabales; family Fabaceae; genus Vicia; species Vicia faba. The sequence goes on along the minus strand of OX451741.1, from coordinate 925,985,040 downwards.
ACATTCAAGTATATCAGAGTGTTAGAATGTTTGAGACTTTTTGTCTCAGTAATCCGTTATTGAAAAATATCATTCTTGTTCTCCCCCTTTTTGTCAGCAATCAACAAGTGTAAGTAATATAAGCTAAAACGATCAGAGCAGAAAAACTTGTTATATTAAATTCAGAGCCAGACAAAATAGTACAGATGATTATGCAAAGAAAACATTGAAAATATCATGAATGAAAAACTAAGGTTGGGTGGAAAGCGTGTGAACAGAGTCTCCAGCATTGACTTAATCTGATCAGCAGTTTCATTCTGCTTGTGCACCATGCTGACTACTGTATCTATCTTGCTGTCTTGCACATCCATCCTTTCCTTCATCTTCTGATCATTTTCATCCATTCTTTGCTGTAGACGAATATCATTCAGCCTCAGCTCTTCCAGAGTCTGCCTGTCCAAGGCAGCTTGAGAAACGTCAGAAGCAGGAAGCTTCTGAGAGCTTTCTGCAACATCTTCAGCTTGACTAACCGCTTCAGCTTGAGTTGTCTGATCTTCTTTTGGCTGCACTTTTGAAGTTGGACGCTTCTCAGACCATGGCTCACTATCCAGAAGGAGCACTTCTTCCTTCAGCAACTGACTTCCAACTTCCTTCAGTAGCTTGCTGAAGTTCTGTTGTGCCTGCTCATAATTGATGTCTTGCAACTTGAGGGCTTCAGCACGTACCCATATTCTGAAACGTGTCCAGAGTTGGTCTGAGGCAGCAGGATCAATCATTCCAGGACAAACTTGCTTTAGAGAAGCAATCCACTGCTGCAAGCCTGTTTCAAAATTCACAATGCCAGAGCCAACATCTAGTTGTTTTGGTTTTGGAATGGCTATTTTATTTTTGAGATCAGCAAGACGGTCAAGGATTGTTAAATCGATGAAGGTCCTGCTGTGGTCTTCAGTAGTTTGTTTGGGAGATGGAGTGGGAGAATCAGAAATAATAATTGGACTGTTTGGTGTATTTGGAGGGGTAGTTTCTGGCGAGGATGGCAGCTGGGGTATGTTTATAGTTGTACCACATGGAAGCTGAATTGCCAAGGGTTATGGCTCAGAGGATTGAGGAGAATGAGGTTCAGGTGATGGAGTTTCAGAATGATGAAACTCAGGTTGTGGAGGTGATGGTTGAGGTGAAAGTGGATGAGGTTCTGGTTGTAGAGAGGGAGGAGGAATTGTTGGTTATGGAGAGGGAGGTGGAATTTCTGGTTGTTGTGGAATTTGTGGTTCTACTGGTATGGGTGAAAGAGTATGTTCTGGTTGAGGAGAGTGGGCAATTTCTGGTTGAGTGTTTGGATTATTTGAGAGATGATCAGAAACACGTTGATCAATATCAAAAAGAACTTTGTCAAGTTCTGATTCTGTTGATGTTGTGGGTTTTGGAGTTTGGGATTTGGTGCGGGATCTTCTGAGAGTCAGTGACTCAGAAGGGTCATCCTCTGGTTCGGTTTCATCAATATTTGGTAAGGGGATTGGAAGTTCATGTGAAGCTGGGGTTGGGATTGATGTTGGAATAGCAGAAGAATTTAAAACATTAGCAGCAGATAGATTACCTCTTTTCTTAGGGGTCTGCTGGGATGGTCCTTCTGAAGTGGCCTTTCTTTTCTTCGTCTTCTTCATAGTAACTTCTGGTTGTTGTTGGTGCAGATCTTTGATATTTAGTTTGGGATCTGTACCATCAGCCTTGTAAGCGTCCAAGTATCTGAGAACCACAACTGGTTTTGATTCAATCTCAGAAAATAGTGGAAAGTCGTCCAGAGGGACTCTTCTGCTGGTGATGTTAGCAAGAGGAGTAACGTTGGGCTCCTTTCTGATATTCTCTATCAAATTCATTTTCTTCAGATTCTTGGCGTTCAGAGGCTTGCCAACAGTGGGTTCAATAGAACTTAATTCCTGAGCTTCTATAAGGTGTTCTATCAGCCTATTCTCAGTCAGAATATCTGATATTAACCTGCCAAAGGGTATCCAATCCCTTTTTGTCCTTTCTTCTTCCCTTGTCTCCTTGACGCTGGTCCTGAGGTGATTAAACAGAAGATGAGCCAAGTTAATTTTTACCTTCTGATTAATAAAATAGATCAGAAACTGCTGATCTATATTTATATAATCAGGAGAGCTTGTTGGCTTCCTGTGATTAAAGCACCCCAGAATGATCTTCGCCCATATTCTGTCCTGATCCTTTAAGTCTCTAATTTTGCTGCTGGGAACCCCATGGGTGAAAAGCTGCCTTGCAATGACAGCAACGTTAGAGCATCTTTCAGCCATGTCGATACAGCGGATACCACCACCACTGTATCCAATCAATCTTGCCATGTGATCCTCAGTGATCACAATCTTCTTTCCCATTATGTAGGAGGTAACTTGATGTGTTGAAGAGTACGCATGAATCCAGAACTCCTTGACCAAGACTGGGAACGTTGGTCCAACCAACCTATCAAAATATCTCTCCCATCCCTGTGCCCTAACTTCTTCTGTCAAATTGAATCCATTTTCTTTCAGACTGGAGAAGTCAACAATTAGTTCAGACAACACTTCCAAATTCTTCACTGGTGTAAGGCGTGTTCTGAAGGGAACTTGGTATTGTTCACATGAAGTCTCCTTCTGAGAGCCTGCAGAAACATTGCTGGAGGTTGCCATGTTCACACTTAGGGTTTTTCTGAGAAAACTGAAAAATGGATTTCTTTTGAGAGAGATGAACACACAAGGAAAATGCAGAAAATATTTGTAAGATTGTAAGAAACGGTAAAGGATTAATGTGAGATGTTAATGTGCTTAAATAGATTTAAAAATAATTTTTGAAAGTGTAAACGGTTTCAAGAAAGAGAAATAATTCATGATTACTTTTTAAAACATGATTACGTGCATTTAATGCTTGCTAATTTTGGGGGATTTGAGAAAGATACTTGAAACGGTTACCAGACATGTGTCTCAATGCACCCAATCAGCGTTTTGCCTTCTCAGAAGCGTGCACGCGTTCTGCTTCAGAGATTTGCTGATGATTGGATGACACTTGTTTGATTTAGTGAGCAGCACGTCTATCCTTGAGCTGAAACGCTCAGATCTTTAAGAATAGCATCTGATACAATCTGCTTGCCTATCTTTCTGAAAAGAGATTGATCAGAATTTCACAGTAAAACAAATTCATTCTGAAGGTTAATATATAGAATTAAAACATTTTCACTCTGGGCAGAGTTTCATGCTGAGATGTTTCAGAATGAAATTGAACCTATCTTCAGAAAGAGGTTTAGTGAAGATATCAGCCCATTGATGGTCTATATTAATAAATTTTAAATTCAAAATTCCTTTCTGAATATAGTCCCTAATGAAATGATGTTTTATTTCTATATGCTTAGCCCTAGAGTGTAAAATAGGATTCTTACTTAAGAAAATAGCAGAAGTATTGTCACAGAGTATAGGGATGTTACTCTCAAAAATCTGGAAGTCTTCAAGCTGACTTTTCATCCAGAGCATTTGTGTGCTACATCCTGCTGCTGCTATGTACTCAGCTTCTGCTGTTGATAGCGCAATTGTGGATTGCCTTTTGCTGGACCAAGAGATCAGATTTTCTCCCAAAAACTGGCAGCTTCCAGAAGTACTTTTACGCTCTACTCTGTCTCCAGCAAAGTCCGCATCGCAGTAGCCTACTAAGCTGTAATCACTAGATTTTCTATAAAATAAACCCAGATTAGTAGTACCTTTCAGATACTTGAAAATTCGCTTAACAGCTGTTAAGTGAGATTCTCTAGGATCTGATTGGGATCTAGCACAAATACATACGCTGAATAAGATATTAGGTCTTGAAGCTGTCAGATAAAGGAGAGAACCAATCATACCTCTGTAGACCTTCTGTTCTACCTTTTTGCTTACCTCTTCTCTTTCCAGAATGCACGTGGGATGCATTGGAATCTTTGATGGCTTACATTCTGAGAGGTCAATTTTCTTCAGAAGATCTCTGAAATATTTGCTCTGATGAATGTAAGTTCCCTCTAGAGTTTGATTGATCTGAATTCCTAGAAAGAATTTCAGTTCTCCCATGAGGCTCATCTCAAATTCTGCCTGCATACACTTAACAATTTTTCTTCCAAGAGAAGGATTAGTAGATCCAAAAATAATATCATCAACATAAATTTGACAGACTAAGATGTCATTCTTAACTGACTTGCAGAATAAGGTAGTGTCCACCTTCCCTCTGGTGAATTCATTTTCTAACAGAAAGTTACTTAATCTTTCATACCAAGCTCTGGGAGCTTGTTTCAGACCATATAGTGACTTCTTTAGTTTGAAAACATGTTCTGGATGTTTTGTATTTTCAAAACCAGGGGGTTGGTGCACATAAACCTCTTCTTCTATATAACCATTTAAGAATGCACTCTTAACATCCATCTGATACAGAGTGATGCCTCTATTAACAGCAAATGAAATTAAAAGTCTGATAGATTCTAACCTGGCGACTGGAGCAAAGGTTTCTGTATAGTCTATCCCCTCTTGCTGACTATAACCTTGTGCTACCAGTCGTGCTTTGTTTCTGATAACTTCACCTTTTTCATTTAGCTTGTTTCTGAACACCCATCTTGTTCCAATGACGTTGAATCCTTTTGGTCTGGGAACAAGATCCCATACGTCATTTCTGGTGAATTGATTCAGCTCTTCTTGCATTGCTAGAATCCAGTCGTTGTCCAGAAGTGCTTCATCAATAGAGGAAGGTTCAATCAGAGACACAAGTCCCATGAGGGATTCTTCAGAGTTTCTGAAGCTTGCTCTTGTTCTGATTGGATCTTCCTTTCTTCCTAGGATAGTTTCTTCTGGGTGATCCAAGCTGCTTCTGGGTAGTCTCTTTTGAGGTTGATCAGCAGCTATTGTAGGATTGCTAACAGTGCTCATTTCAGATGTTGAAGGAGTGTCTATGTTGAGAGCTTCTGATGACTCGTCTTCAGAACCTGTAAATTCAATTTCCATACCTGCAAAAACTTCATTCTGCTTTGACTTTTCAGAGTCAAGCTTATCATCAAAACGAACACTGATTGATTCTTCCACAATCTGTGTTTCTGTATTGTATACTCTGTACCCTCTTGAGCGTTCAGAGTATCCTAACATAATACACTTCTGTGCTTTAGAGTCAAACTTGTTCAAATAATTCTTTGTATTTAACATAAAACAAGTACATCCAAATGGATGAAAATATGAAATGTTGGGCTTTCTGTTCTTCCACAATTCATATGGAGTCTTTTCCAGAATAGGTCTTATTGAGATTCTATTCTGAATGTAGCACGCTGTGTTTATTGCCTCTGCCCAGAAGATCTTAGCAACGTTTGTCTCATTGGTCATGGTTCTGGCCATTTCTTGCAATGTTCTGTTCTTTCGTTCTACAACTCCATTTTGTTGGGGAGTTCTAGGACAAGAGAAATCATGCAGAATGCCTCTGTCATTAAAGAATGACTCAAAATCTTTGTTTTCAAATTCTCCACCATGATCACTTCTGACTTTAACGATTCTAAGATCCTTTTCATTCTGAACTTGGTTACAGAAGGTAACAAACACAGAGTGTGACTCGTCCTTGTGTCTTAAGAACTTTACCCATGTCCATCTGCTATGGTCATCTACGATTACTAACCCATACTTCTTGCCACTGACTGAAGCAGTTTTAACTGGTCCAAATAAGTCAATGTGCAGAAGTTCTAATGGCTTAGAGGTAGAAACAACATTTTAGATTTGAAAGAAGGTTTTGCAAACTTGCCTTTCTGACATGCTTCACACAGAGCATCTGAATTGAACTTCAAATTAGGAAGTTCTCTGACCAGATTGAGTTTGTTAATCTGAGATATTCTTCTCATACTAACATGCCCCAATCTTCTGTGCCAGATCCACTGCTCGTTGTTAACAGACAGAAGACACTTTACATTCTGACTTTTCAGTTCAGAAAGTTTGATTTTATAGATGTTGTTTTTCCTCTTTCCATTAAACAGGATAGTCCCATCTTTCTGACTAACAGCTTTACATGATTTTTGATTAAATATTATATCATAACCGTTATCACTTAATTGACTTATGGATAACAGATTATGCATTAATCCATCTACTAGCAGAACATTATTTATAGAGGGAAGATTTCCATTACCTACAGTTCCAGAGCCAATTATCTTTCCCCTCTGATTGCCTCCAAAGCCAACGTGGCCTCCAGGCTTAAGTTCCAGGCTTTGGAACATATGCCTTCTTCCCATCATGTGTCGCGAGCAGCCAGAGTCCAGGTACCATGACCGGTGTTTCTGATTTGCTGCTAAAGATATCTGCAACATGTATTATTTTATCCTTAGGTACCCAGATTTTCTTGGGTCCTGATTTGTTAGATTTACCAAAACTCTGGTTGAATTTTGGTTTCACAGAATACTTACTGCTAGTGTATTTAATATCATATGTGTGACCATACACAAAATGTGAGTTCAGAGGAGTGTGTTTAATGGTTAAATCCATGACATTCTTTGGTGTAGGAACCTTACCTTGGTATCCTATTCCCTTCCTGCCGTTTCTGCTAACTCCATAGATCATTGAAGCCATTTTGCTTCTATCTATGCTTTTAGCAAGGAACTTCTGGAAACTGTGATCATACTCCTTGATGATCTCATCAGCACTGCTGGGAGTTTCAGAAATTTGTTCCTTCTGAGAGTTTTGTAAAACATTTTCTAATTTTGAAATTTTATTTCTCAGCTCAGAATTTTCCAATTTAAGACTCTCAGTCTTATTAGAGTCAGATTCAAGATTCCTTTTCAGGTTTCTGAATTTAACTCTAATCTGCTGGTACCTTTCCAGAATTTCATTAAGGCTTTCAGCAAGTTCAGCCTTAGTAAAATTAATTGCAAAGTCAGGAAATATCTCTTCAGTATCTGATTCTGAGTCTGATTCAGAAGCTTCACTGTCTTCTGAAATGTTGGCCATGAGAGCTATGTTTGCTCTCTCATCATCTGATTCTGAGTCAGCTTCAGACGAGTCAGAGTCATCCCATGTAGCCATGAGACTTTTCTTCTTTTCTCTTCCAAACTTCTTTTTGGGCTTTTCCCTCTGAAGCTTTGGCCAGTCACTCTTGTAGTGTCCTTGCTCATTGCACTCATAGAAGATGATGTCCTTGGTGTTTGGCTTTCTGCTTCCTGAGGAACCTTCAGATCTTCTGTATCCAGAGGAAGAATCTGTCCTTTTGTATTTGGAAGAAGACTCGTTCTGATCAGATCTTCTGGGATTCCTGAACTTCCTTTGCCTCTGCTTCCACAGTTGGTTCACTCTTCTAGAGAGGAGAGAAAGTTCGTCTTCTTCTGATGAGGATCCATCAGATGTTTCTTCAACTGCCTGCAAAACTTTAGACTCAGATTTTTTGTTAGATTTTAATGCTAAAGGCTTACCTTGCTTCTGAGGTTCATCAGCTTCTAGCTCTATCTCATGACTTCTGAGGGAGCTGATAAGTTCCTCCAGAGAAATTTTGTTGAGATCTTTTGCTAGCTTCAGAGCTGTAACCATTGGCCTCCACTGCGTTGGTAAGCTTCTGATGATCTTCTTGACGTGATCAGCAGTAGAGTATCCTTTGTCCAGAACCTTGAGACCAGCCACCAGAATTTGGAATCTTGAGAACATTGTTTCAATGGATTCACTTTCTTCCATTTTGAATGCCTCATACTTCTGAATGAGCGCAAGAGCTTTAGTTTCTTTGACCTGAACGTTGCCTTCATGCGTCATTCTGAGTGAGTCAAACATGTTCTTTGTTGTGTCTCTGTTAGAGATCTTTTCATATTCAGCGTAAGAGATGGCGCTGAGAAGAATGGTTCTGGCCTTGTGGTGATTTTTGAAGTCATGCTTTTGTTGGTCAGACATTGCTTTCCTGTCAATCTTCTGACCGCTTGCATTCACAGGGTGCGTGTATCCATCTGTCACCATGTTCCACAGATCAGCATCATGTGCCAGAAAGAAGCTTTCAATTCTGTCTTTCCAGTAATCAAAATTTTCTCCATCAAAGACTGGAGGTTTGCCGCTGAATCTGTCTCTGTCTTCATTATTGTCATTGCTGGTGTGTTGATAAGTTCCTGCCATTGTGTTTTTCTGACGCTGGATCTTGTACTGACACGGTTAAGTGTTTTAGCTCAGAACCAGGCGCTCTGATGCCAATTGAAGAAGTGAAAAACACAAGAAGGGGGGTTGAATTGTAAAAACTGGGAATCAATTGCAATCAACACAGTATTTTTATCCTGGTTCGTTTGATCTCAAACTACTTCGGTCCACTCGTCAAGGTGATTTCGCCTCTCTCCAACGAGGTCTTAATCCACTATATTCAACTGAATATTACAATCTGCTTTAACAACTGCTAAAGCCTTCTTGATGCAAACCACAAACCGGTTTCTCAAGGAATTACTTTCTTACAAAGAATTGAAATCTAGGTGTGTGAATGTTTTCTACAAAAACTGTTTATCACAACTGTGATACTACACAACTTAAGCTTATAAGAACTAGATTGCTAAAATAATTGAGTAAGGAATTGAGAGCTTTTAGAAAACTGAGAGTGAGGAAGATGATGAATTGCTTTAGGCGTGTAGAGTGTTGTAGAGCATTAGCCAATTCAATCTTCATTAACTTGTTTATATAGCATTAGAAATAGTGTACGTTGGAGCAATAATTCTGTTTCAATGCCAATAACATTCTTTCCTTAATAAGCAGATCTTGTCTGGAATGATGCTGTTGGTAATAACTCATCTTGAATGCACAGTACCGTTGCCACTTAAGCGTGTTCTGGCTTTGGCTCATTCTGACGCTGCTTAGGTGCTGATGAACTGTTGTTGTCTTTATCAGAGTTCAGATGGTTAAGCGCAGTTCTGTTCATCAAGCTTCAGCATAAGCGCAAGTTGATCTTCTGATTCTGGTATCTGATATAACATCTTCTGATGCTGATGTTGATATCCAATTTTCTGATGCTGATGAGGATGTTCTCATGCTGATATCCATCAGAGTTTCTGTAAAACAGAATGTAATTCTTAGGTAGCAAATAGTTCTAACATGAATCATACAATTAATATATCTTTTCATTTTGTTATCATCAAAACTTAAACTTAGGGTAGTAGATTCAAACTTTGTTCTAACAAAGCCCACTGAGCCAAAACCTACAAAAGGAGGCTTAAGAAAGTTGGGGCATCCCGCTGACTGTAATATCAAAAATAGGAACAGTCAGGCAAAAATTAGGGATAACAAATCAAAAGAAAGAGGTCATTATAAATCCTCAACAACATGAAAAATGTTGACTTCCTTCCAATAAAATTCAACTGGTGTGAACCATCACCCAAAACGTCATTCCAAACTCGAATAGAGTTCGACGCACAATTAACTGAGTTTAGGATTGAAGAATATCATGAAGAGCGGGTGGGTACAAATATACTTTGAGCCTTTATCCTTTGTTTCTTAAAACCGTGAACCAAGCCACGTTACAACCCTTTAAAAGTCCTAATTGAAGCATGGGTTAGTTCAAAAGCATACTGTTACAAAAGGTATCCTGACTCTTGTAAGGCTTTGCCCTAAATCTTGTGTTGATTTTGTCTTATAAAAAGTTTTCTGCTAAAAAACGCATTTTTCAAAACTTCGAGACAAGCATAAACTTTTCATTATTCGAATATCATTGTTTTCACATGTTTATTTGTTTGACAGCGAAGGAATTCACAACGGTGAAGGTTCGGAGAAACGAAAGCTCTCTCAGTGAATGAAATCACTTCAAGTGGGATGACACTCCCGTTGCAAAGATCTCCTATCAACAAGAAGGGGACTTGGTTTGGTATAATCCATTAAACCTGGGGCAGTCCAGTCAAGATTTCAACAAATATTTCAAAATCCATTAAACCTGGGGCAGTCCAGTCAATATTTCAACAAATCTTTCAAAATCCATTAAACCTGGGGCAGTTCAGGCAAGATTTCAAGAAATCTCTCAAATTGCAAATAAACCTGGGGCAAGTCTCCCTCACCATCACTTGGGGCATTTAAAACGTCAATCTCATCAAAGGGTTACGTACAGTCCAAGTTTCCTGGCAATGCCACAAACATTTGATGCTAGGGGCAGTGATGAATCTCTCCGAAATCTTTCTGAAAAGAAGTTCAAACGTCCTCGAGAAGTTTATCACCTCTCCAAGCAGACCAGCAGTCATGGGTTTATTTCCCCAACATTTATCAAGGATTTATTCTCCACAACAAAATTACATTTCAAATTGATCGGTCGTTAAAAATTTCCTTCATCACCTGTTGGAAGTTACGGTCGTCATCAAAAATTCCTTCATCACCTGTTGGAAGTTACAGCCACCAACAGAATAACGGACAACTGAAGCTCCTAAAAACCTGTTTCTCTCAAGAATAAAGATTCTCATCCTTAAAACCTCAGAAGATTAGTATACTCCCAAGCTCCTGATACCCACCAACAGAATAACGGACAACTGAAGCTCCTAAAAATCTATTTCTCTTAAGAATGAAGATTCTCATCCTTGAAACCTCAAGAGATTGGTATACTCCCAACCTCCTGACCCTTAACAGAATGAAGATTCTCATCCTTGAAACCTCAGAAGATTGGTATACTCCCAACCTCCTGACCCTTAACAGAATGAAGATTCTCATCCTTGAAACCTCAGAAGATTGTTATACTCCCAACCTCCTGACCCTTAACAGAATGAAGATTCTCATCCTTGAAACCTCAGAAGATTGGTATACTCCCAACCTCCTGACCCTTAACAGAATGAAGATTCTCATCCTTGAAACCTCAGAAGATTGGTATACTCCTAACCTCCTGACCCTTAACAGAATGAAGATTCTCATCCTTGAAACCTCAGAAGACTGGTATACTCCTAACCCTTAATAGAATGAAGATTCTCATCCTTGAAACCTCCGAAGATTGGTATACTCCCAACCTCCTGACCCTTAACAGAATGAAGATTCTCATCCTTGAAACCTCAGAAGATTGGTATACTCCCAACCTCCTGACCCTTAACAGAATGAAGATTCTCATCCTTGAAACCTCAGAAGACTGGTATACACCCAACCTTCTGACCCAAGACCTGAATGAAGATTCTCATTTTGGCTTCCCTAGTAGATTGGCATACACCCAACCTCCTGATATTCCCGACAGAATGAAGATTCTCATTTCTCAAAGTGGTATAACATCTGAATTTCTGGTATTCCCGACAGATTGAAGATTCTCATTCTTAAAGTGGCATACAACCTAAACCTGAATTTCTTCCAGACAGGAATAAGCTTTTTCCAGAATCCTGAGTTTTACTCTACAACAGGATAGCCGCTTTTCAACAGTATGGCTATTCCCCACAAAATTCTAATTCCCCAAACAGAATGAAGACTCTCATTCTAAATTCCTCACAGAGTATTCAGATATTCCCCAGTGAAGATCTCCTCAAAACAGGAATCCCCAGTAGATTGGCATACAACCCAAACTCCTGATTCCCCAACAGTGGTCCCAGGAATTCTCATTTTCAACAATCAAAGGATTTTCAATCCCCAGCAGCAGTCAAGGATTTACTTTCCCTGGCAGCAGTCAAAGATTTCATTATCCAGGATTTATCTTCCTCAGCAAGACAACTACTCAGCTTACATACACATCCATTACATTCATATCATAAACATTGATTAAGTACAGTTCACTGCATCATACATATCATGCAACATGACTTTATGTTTTAGCTAACATTTTACCCTTTTCAGGATAAGATTAAAAGGCTATCGTTAACAATTAGTCAAATACAGTACAGATATACCCCAGACACGATGGTCATTCTACTACTCATTCAAACTTCAGCAATCAAATACAGTACAGATATACCCCAGACACGACGGTTATTCTACTACTCATTCAGACTTCAGCAATCCGATACAGACTAGATATGCTCCAGACGCGGCGGACATTCTATCTCTCATTCAGATTCAACTATCAACTTCAAGTTCAGATATGCTCCAAACACGGATGCCATTCTGGCCTTTGCACCAGCAGTTTGATCTTCCCCAGTGCATTCACCACGGAAGTCATTCCGTCACTTATTCAAATCCCAGTTATAGTCTCAGATATACTCCAGACACGAAAGTCATTCTGCTACTCATACAGATCCCAATTCCAGTTACAGTCTCAGATATACTCCAGACACGGAAGTCATTCTACTACTCATACAGACCTCAACTTTTGAAAACAGTTTACGGGTGCTTCCCAACACAGATGTTAATCTATCGCTTGTTCAGATTCGACTTTTGAAAACAGTTTACGGTTGCTTCCCAACATGGATGTCAACTTGTTGCCTATTCAGACTCCCAACTCAGAGACGTTCCAAACATAGACACCTTTCTGATACTCACCCACTCACCTACAATGTACAATTCAACAAACATTCTTGGATGGCATCTTTAAGCCCATCTCCGACAAGATCCTGTCACGTCTCCAAATGGCATCTTTAAGCCCATTCCCTCAACTACGCTTTGACGAGTGCAAATTTTTTGGGCACTCTAGTGTCCAATCATCTTTTACCTTCGAGTCGCGAACGACAAAATTGCCAATCTAACTCTTCAGGTTCAAGAAGATTGAACAGGGGCAACTGTTGTACCCCAAAATTTGCCCTCCCTTTTTCACAAGAAATCACAACTTCAGGGTTTTCCCTGATTTTCAAGATTGGCTCAAGAATTGGTCAAACAGACTTTTCTTTATCAGTCAATCCAGAATTAGTGTTTCCATTGATTGGGTTGAGATTGGCTCAGGAATTGATCAAACAGACTTTTCTTTGACAACAAGTCCAGAATTAGGGTTTCCATTGATTGGGTTGAGATTGGCTTAGGAATTGATCAAACAGACTTTTCTTTGACGACAAATCTGGAATTAGGGTTTTTGCTCGTATTTCTCAGAAGAAATTGAATCCACAATAATTCAATTGACTGTTACATTATTTTTACGCTTGTTCCATATTACCGATTGTTTCTCAAAACCTAAATATCTGAGATAGGAGCTGAGGCTTTGTTTGAAACTATGAGGCATTGGTTTGATCAGTGGAGTGAAAAAATGTATGGAATGCTTGTTTGTTTAAAGCATGGTTAATTGGAGTGCCAGGCGTATTGTGATTAATGCGAGACTGCGAGACTGCAAAGTTTGTTGATTATTTATTTCATCTAGATTAAAGTCATTGGGATACATTTCCAGTTATTTTAATTCAAGAGATTTAAATAATTAAATAGACAGTGCAAAGGAAAGAAGGAAATATTTGACAGTAAAGAATTCGTATTTGACAAAGATTTTGTTTATTTATTTATTTCAAATATTGTTACAAATTTTGTTCGGATACCGTAAATTTATAATTTAGTGTTTACAATAATATTTATTACAATAAATGAAAAGAAAATAAATCTAAAGCCTAAATCTCTTGAAATCTTCTACTTTTACTGCATCCTCCATTATTCAACTGGTACTTACCTGTAAAGGACAGAAGAAAAAAGAAATCAGTGCAGTTAAACTGAAAAACATTTTCAAGAAGATAAATATAAAGTCATCATTAAAGCTTGTTGGCCGGAATCAGATTGTTATTGGGTTCATCATATTTTACTTGTCCTCTTTGAAAATCACAAGAAGATTTCTCTTCTTGGTTCACAAAGAGGAAAGTAAAATTAATTTGCAAGCATACAATTAAATGCAAAGATATAAGGCAGCAAGGCAAAGCAAACTGGATTCCCAAACTGCATTAGTCAACCAAAGGCACAAGGCTGCACACAAAAGCAAACTAAGTTGCAAAACTGTCAAACCAAGTACACAAAGCCGTCAAAGCACAAGTTGTCAAAAAGAACAATGCAGAAAATATGGAAAGAAAGTACATAATGCAGAGATAAACCAAGATACAAGCAAGAAGGCTTGTCAAACTTATCATCACATTCTGGCCAACAAAGCTTTTCAGAAAAAGAAGACATTAAGCAATTTAAAATGCTTTTATGGAGAGAGAAAGAGAGAGTCAGAAAAAAGGTTTGCAGTTTTGGCAGGCTTAAAAGATATAAGAGAACAAGACTGTAAACAGTTCAGAGGGGAGAGAGAGCCAAAAACTGCAAGCTTAAGAAGCAAAACTGCCTCCAACTCAAGCAAAGCAAACTAACAGCAAGCCTGCCAAAACTTATCAAAAACCTGCCTTCTCCACACAAACTACCTGCCTGATCTGGAAAACTGCTTCTCAAGCAAAACTAAGATAAAGCCTTGAAACCAATAAAAAGCCTGCATAAAAGGCCTCCAACCTGCCTTATCAAAAATCACAAAAAAACTGTGTTACAAACACAAGCCTGCCTAAAGTTATCAAACCTACAAAATTGCCTCCAAACTCAACCTGCAAAACTCAAGCTATCAAACAGAAAGCTTGCATAACCGCAACTCAAAAACCTGCCTAAATCTCACTCAAACACTAAAACCTCCAAACTCAGAAGTCTGTCAAGCAAGCCTAAAAAACCTATAAACTACCTCCAACTGAACCTGCATAGCAGGAGCAACCAAAAACAACTCAAGCTTGCCTTCCTAACTACAAGCTCAAAACAACAAAAAAACCTGCAAGTAAAACTCACAAACCCAAAGCAAATATGCAATTTCCAAAACATGAAACAAATACTCAAGCTTGCTTCCAAAACTGCAAACATAGTTTAGTTTCATCGAATCAACAAAAAAAAAATAAGCAAAAGTTTCAAAAGCTATTTTTAGAATAAGCTCATCATCACCAAGCAACAACAACAGTCAATCTCAGAACAAACAAAGTTCATCATCAAAAGCCAGCACTCAAAGAAGAGGAAGAAGTCCAGAAGTGAAGAAAACAACAAATAGCCCTTTTTCAGAATACATGTTCATCATCAAATAAACAGGGTACCCAAAGAAGCGATAAATGATTCAGAAACAAATTCATCATCATTAAACATCAGCAAAAGAGAAGAAGAAAAGAAGATTCAGAAGCAAAATGATATAGGGTTTTCTGAATATACATTCATCATCAAACGTTTAAAAGATACAGGAATACCAGAAGCGAGTTGTCATCACGTTCCTCCCTCCGCCTTGGCCACCTGAGAGCGTCGCCGTTCCAAGTCCTCTCTCCACCATCCTTTCCAGAGAACAAAACGCCAAGGTATTTTTCCCTCAACTTTCCTACATCTCACACCCAAAACATCAAAGATTAAAACATTGTAAAACGATAACATGCGAGAATCAAACCTAAACTGTAAAAATGCGTTAAGAACGAAAATGATACCTTTCAAATCACCGCCTTGTATAGTCACGGAGAGGGGAGGATGGAGGCAATGCTCTGGTAGCGTGGAGGTGGGAGATTGAGTCATCGCTTAGTTGATAACGAGGAAGAGGAGCGAAGAAGATGGAAGGAGGTGCCGCTGTACAAATTGCCAAACCCTAATCTCTGAATGTACAAAACGAAACCCTAACAAATTTGTGAAGCATCACATGGGCCTTCGCCCAAACAACAAACACTAAAGCCCAATTGCTTTCCAGCGCCCACCCCCTTTTTTCTTCTTTTTTTGATATTAAATTTTTTCTTCTTCTTAATTCCCTTGGGCCATTCAAGAAAACATTTTGTTTAGGCCCATTATCTTTGTTTTAATGTTTTTTTTAAAACTAACATTTTTTACCATTTTATTATCATTCTTTTTAATCTATTTCTTCTTTTCTTTTCTTTTGTTAGATAAAAAATATAGTAAATTTTTTTGTATAAATTTTCTTAATATTTTTTTCTTAAACAATTATTACATTTAATCAACATATATAAATAATAGAATTTTAACTTAAAATAATTTTTCTTTTCTTTAAAACTCTTTGTTTATATAATCAATAAAAAACATAAAATACAAAAAAATAATAAATACTTAAGTCTTTAATTAGGTTAATTTTTATTTATTTGTAAATAAATATACACATCTCATATCTCTTTGATTTTTATTATCTTATACCTTGTTATATTTTTACATTGAGAATGCGACAATTCGATTTCGTTGTTATATATACTTGGACATTACTATTCTGATAAGACTCATCCCCATTTATAAACATTTGTACCCCCATCCCCGGATACTTACTTGTAATAACTTAGACTTTAAATTCCCGCAATTTATCGCTTTCCATATACTGTATAGTAATTAGGGTTTGTATGCGAAGATTCAAAATCAATCGCTAGATGACCTAATACAAGATAAATGCATGAAAATCAATACACAAATCACACTTGCACCTCTAGGGTAACCTCGCTTGTTGCCTCGGAAAATGCAATCATGTCCCTCGAGTATGAGACACTCTAGAAAATGTCCCTTTGATAAACAAAGACCGTAGTCCCTCGATGACCCTCGATGTTGCCTTCGATAAAACGATCCCGTCCCTTACAAAATTGCTAGAGCGTCTCGCAAATTGCTTTCAATGATTGTATACGATGACCCGCGCCTGTCCCGTCAACATCCTAACACAAGGTTGTTCACCAAATACAATGGTGAAACAACACTGTTAAAAAGGGTCAAAAACACAAGAAAAATCTTTGAGTAAAATAGTGTAGACAACTCTTAGTTACTTGATCAAAAATCTTGCAAAACATCCTTGCCATTTTTCCAAACACACTTCACAACACAACTTCAAAACAATTTCAAAACAACTTTCAAAACATTGAAATACATTTTCAAAAAGACACACACCTTTGTATATATTCAAACAAGAATCATTACAAAGGTTGCCTAGACAAGGCATCTTTTTCAAAACATTTTCAAAACCACACACACAAAGCACCATTTCAAACAATTAAAAAAGAAAAGGCGAGTGATCTAAAACAAGTAACTAAGAGCCCATGGATAACCATGGATGAAAAGGGTGCTAGCACCTTCCCTTTTCATAATCTACCCCCCGAACCCAAGAAAACATCTCAAAGGTCTTTCCTGTGCTTTTTGACCTTTCCTTTGGATAAAATAAAAAGTCGATGGCGACTCTTGCTAAACCGAACAAGTGTGAAAACAAACACAAAATCCCAAGTTAGTTCTCCCACCGTATCACAACAGAATTAGCATTATTTCCAGCAACCATGTCCTGGATCTTTGCTAACTTGATTCTGATTTTGATCCTTTCCCCATATGTCACCATTTCAGCGAATGAACCGGAAGTATTACAACTCGTGTAATACTGCCCCTGTAAAGTGCCAGTGAACAAATCCACCATTTCACGCTCCACCATGGGGGGTTGAACCCTAGCATCTATCTTACGCCATCTCTGAGCGTACTCTTTAAAATATACATTCTATTTCTGGGATAATTTTGCAGTTGGGTTATCGTGAGTGCCATATCAGTATATTATTGATATTGTTGGATGAATGATTCAGCCAGCTCTCTCCATGTACGGAGACGAGTACAATCCAATTGCATATACCACTCAAGTGGCCCACCAGTTAAATTGTCTTGGAAAAAATGCATAAGAAGCTTTTCATCATCGGAATACGCATAAATCCTCCTGTAATAGGATTTGACATGCGTTCTAGGACAAGAGGTGCCCTTGTATTTGACAAATTCCGGAACTTTGAACTTTGGAGGAACCATCACTACCGGGACAAAACCCAAATCAGACATGTCAAGGCCTATAGAACCCTGGTTCTCAAACGCCCGCATACACTCCTCGAGCATACACAACTTTTTATCAACTTTGGTTGGCTCATCAGCATGTGACATCCAATCATCATAATTGTCCTCTTCGAGTTGACGAGCAGGAATATACACATGCCTTGGTTGAACACATTGTTGCTCACCATGCTACCGAGTAGGAGTGGAAGGAGGCGGATTATTTCCCACCAATTGGACCACATGCATGCCTTGATTACCAGTAGGACTACTAAGATTCACAGCTTCACCATTCTGAAGACTCAGACCAATATTTGCATTCAGATCCACATTGTAAGTTCCGTCTGGGTTTCCATTCACATTTTGACCACCATTCAAGTTATGAGCACCTGGTTGCCTTTCAGATTCTGAGCGCTATTCATATTCTGCCCACCTAGATTAAAATTTGGAATATTAACAACAACCCCTGGAGGATTGAAAATCAAAGTCTCATTCATATTATTCACAGTCTCAACATGCCTCACTATCAAGGCTCTCGTATCTTCCTATTGACGGGCCATATTCTGGATAATCTCCATCAACTGGTCCACACGAGTATCCATCTTGACACCCATAACAACAACATCTGCCTGAATTTGTTCCATTTGTCTTTTGGAATTACTCTGAGTGTTGTAACGGTGTGAATTTGTAGTAGCAATTTCAGAAAAGAAAACCCAGATCGAAGATAAGAAAACCTGCACGATTCACCTATCATGATATGATATACATGAATGAGTGATCATGCATGAAATGTTTTATCACTTCCAGGGCGCCCCAGAATTTTGTCATATACCAAAAATATCACACAACGTGATAAGAGATAGACAAAAGTAAAAGAAAAAGTACAAATAACAACTCAAGCCGATTGAGTTTATACAAGATGACCAGTCAAAATATAACAAGTAAAAAAATAAAACCCCAACCGACAACCTTGGCGGTGGTCTTTTACACTGCATAGTCTGGAAACATCATATTCACATCTGACCCTTGAGCCTAACGATTTCTCAGACAACCCGTGACAACTGAGTACCATTCCCTTTGAGATGGTAGTAGCGGTAGAAATGTTCAAGACTAAGCCATTGGATTGACTAGACTTTATACAAATCAAAAATAAAAATCGCCACCGCGCTTTATTGTTTCCAAAGGAATGGGAAAAGAACGAATAACCCAAAAAGAGGGGGAAAGATTCAAGGTAAGGGGGTTGGTTATGCAAAGGGAAGGTATTATCACCCTAAACATCTACGGTACTCCGCAGGAACCTCTTTGAAAAATCTGTATATTTTGGGTATAAAATATGTTGTATATAAATAGATGGTGGAGGTGAGAAGAGAAGTCTATTTTTTTATGATTTTTGCACCCGCCGCGGTTGTGAACCTTTAGTGCCTACGTACCACCTTTCGTGCAATAGGGGATCAGGGTACACGTAGTTCCTCTTTTAAAAATTTGAAACACAAGTATGTTGGTTAATTTTAAGAGATAAGACATCATCGTCATTGTCCGTGTGGAAATCATACTTACTACCCACAATCATGAGAAAGGAGAATTTTCATCATCTCAAAGTGGAGGATATGGCTTGGATTTTAAAATCAACAATGCCTCACTCAACACCCAAGTGGAAAATATCTCGCTTCATTACATATTATAGAAGTATAGTTGTTGCATCACGACAAGGATTGACAAGAGTCCAATATTTTGAGAAAAGTTTTAAAGTAGAAGCCAAAGTGGAAAAATAGTTTGAAATGGGATTGATTGACTTTTAGTCTTCTCACAAAAAATGTAAAGGTATTGTTAAGTTGATTGAAGTTTATTTATGAAAATATTTTGAAAATGCATGGACCTAGGTCTAAGTTTATTATGAAAGTGTTTCAAGTTTAGAAACAAGAAGAGGTTTCAAAATGCGGGAGAAGATTTTTGAAATTAAAGAAGATGGGAGGAGAAGAAGAGACTATCCTAAAGCATAAGGTAAAAGCTAAGGAGAAGAATCATCTAACCAACAAGAAGCCAATACTTGACATTATGTGTCAAGATAGAATTCCCATTCTTTAGATTGAAACCAAGCAAGCAAAGATACTAGACCTCTTGAGAGAACCAAACTTCAAGTGTATCAAGTCTTCACAAAAATTGGGCAGAGTAACGGCTGTATACGGGTGAATTCAAGATTACAAACAGAGAATGTAATCACAAAAACCTGCACACAAAAACAAACAAGCAACCCAATGTCTTGAGGTAAACCTCAAGAACTCCAGATAAAATAATCAGATAAGATCACAAGGTCTCCAAGATAGGGCAAGGTTTCTAATCCTAAGTCCAAGAAAAAGTCCCATGCTCCATAATGCCAAGGGTAGTAGCCAAATAGTCCAAGTGCCATTAAAGGTTTTTTAGGGTTTATGTTGATTATTAAGTATCTTAAGAAAGGAAAAGAAAATCTCAAGTGAGCAAAGTAAAAATGGCAAGAAAATAAATTCTCAAATGAGCAAAGATGAAAATGGCATGAAATGTAAATGCTAAAAGTAAATAGTACATAAAGCATAAAAAAGAATAAAAGCATAAGATAGAACAAGTCAATAATTAGTGGTTAGTTGGATGACCATCTTTAAACTTGCATTTGGAACTCATTAGAGGATTGGTAGAACCAAAGCCTCCACACAACAAGTTGCATTTGCTTTTTGTCAAGTATATCATCCATTTGAAATTCTCACAAGTACCATTTAATGATCAATGATGTTTAAGTGATCCGCGTTGACCAAAGGTGTTGTAGATCCATTAGAGGATTGGTAGAACCAAAGCCTCCACACAATGAATCTCAAGGTTATTGGATCAAAGAGATCAAATTAACATACTTGGGCTTGCAATTATAAGTTTGGGCCACGAATGATCATTTATTCGAAGCGAGACAAAATTTAGCGCTATGTTAAGCAATCGTAAGTGGACTTATATAGAAGTCACACCTATATTAAGGCCGGTCAATAGCAATCTATGCACCATTTGTTTTGAGACATGATATAAAGATCATGCTCCAACAACATTTAGTGCTATAAGAAAGGGATGAGATGAAGAAGGATGGGGAAAAAACGTACAAACCACATTTAAATTAAATTTTAATCAAACCATTATTAAAATCATTCATCCATTTTTGTGGAGTTAGACTCAACATCATGGATCCAATGATGTTAATAAAGTTCCTGATCCAAAACCTAACCCAAGATTAGCCAGAAAATAATCACAAAATAATATCACATTTTATATAAAGAGGGATTAAAAAATGTTTTAAAAATAGAAAATAATGAGAAAAATATCAATTATGTTCAAATTAATCAAGAAGTGAGAAGTAAGGCCATAGAAAAATCAGAAATGGATCCAAATATTTTTATAAAAATTTTGGTAATTTTTAAAAGTCAAAAACTATTTTTAAACTATTTAAAATTGCTCAAACAAACATAAAATAGGTCAAAAATAGTAAACCTCAACATAAAATTTTCAAAAAGTCAAAAATATGCAAAATAACATTTATAAATTTTTTCAGAATTAAAAAATGTCAGAAAGTATTTTTTTGATAATTAAAAGAAAGCAAATAATACAAAAAATATAAAAAATACTAAATGTCAAAATAAAAATGTAAAAAAAATAGTCATGAGATCAGAAATAATTCAAAGTATTTTTGTGAATTTTTTTCATAATTTTTGGATAAAAAATAAAAGAGTTATGAATTTTTGGAAATTTAATCAATAAAAATCTAAAATCAGAAAATAAAATAAAACCAAAAAGATGTGGACCATCAGATCATAGTCAAATCGCGTTAGTAATCTAATCCAGTGGACTAGACGCGTTGTGCTTGATATGGACCTTAGTGAGATACACATGGGATCAGAAAAAGGGCAACCAATGAAATTAAAATGTTTGGCACGCTATCATTGGCTGAGACGAGACATGTCATCGTCTTCAACCTCCAGACACCCTACAATGGGGATTTTGTGAGATCCTTCAAATGGAAAAGTTAGGATCTAAGGCTAGCATCATTGAACTCGTCTCTTCAAGACAATTCTAACACAACCATCGCACCAAATTTATATAAGGTATGGAGAGAGATATGAATCAAAAACCCAGAAAATAGAGAGCACCTTCAATTTGAGATTTCGCTCTCAATTCTCAATGGATTTAAAAATTGTAATCAGCATGAGAATCAGGTGAAGGAGTAGAATAGATTAGTGCTTGATTTGGATCCAAATGGTGGAGAATTCTACCTTTTTGAAGTTCAAGGAAGAAGCTCTGAAACTGGACTTCTGTAGCTTGAATTATGGCTCATTTTGATTGGTTTAAGTGCTGGAGAGTTTATATGATGATCAAGGATGATGAATGCGCAAAGAATTTTGGAAAAGGGAGCTTAAATCTCAGAAAATGAATTCAAAAAAGATGGGTTCGTGTGAGGTTTTGGAAGGGTGTTCTTGTCTCTCAAAGCTTGAAGAAATGAATGGGGAATGACCCTCTATTTATGGAGAAGTGAATGGGAATGAAAATTTGAAGAAACAAGTAAGTTTGGAGGGAAAATGAGTGAGGGTCGAGCACGAGTGAAGTGTGACTTCATTTCCATCAAAACTCAACCAAAACTTGCGTTTTGGGGTGCTAATCACTTCTGGAAAGTTTGCTAATCAAGTTTAAATCAAAAACACGCATAAATCTTGTGTTTAGAAGTCACATTATGGATTTTAAAATTCTGACTTTGTGAAAAAATCAGTTTCAAGTTACCAAATTCAAATCCATGGAATTTCCAACTCAAGGGGTCTTAGGGCATGATTCTTGATGATTTGGAAAGATGAGGTTACAAGCTTTGCAATGGAAAAATAATGGAATCAAATGGATGCTTGAGATGAAAGTTACGTGGAGTCAAAGTTGAAGAAAAAGAGTTAACTTTCCATACTTAGAAATATTTCAAATTCTTCTTAAAAAGTGACCTATAATCTTTTGCATCCAAACATGGCCTTCCACTTGGAATTTTCTATTGACCAAAACAGATGGAATGAAGTAGATCTCTTGAATGACATTTTGAAACTTTAACCACTCAAAATCTCCAAAAATTGAGCAAGTTGTGACTTGTTGAAGTTGGCCAAAAATCATGAAATGACCTATAAGCTTTTGCATATTTAAGGCAACTTCCATACATTTTCTCACTTTGCACATAAAAGAAGGCATAAAGTACACATCTTAAATATCATTATGGAAAAAATGGACTCAAGGTGATAAAAATTGACCAAGTTATGACCATTTGAAGTCACATATGGAAAATTGTGGATTCATCTGGATGACTTGTAATCTTTCTTCTTCACCAAGTTCCTTCCACATGAAAAATCCTTGGAACTTTTGAAGTGATTTGTTGATAACCATTTTAAGAGAAATATGTTTTTGGAATCACTCAAAAATACCAAAAGGTGAGCAAGATATGCTCCTTTGAAGTTCAAAACCCTAGCTTTTAGATCAAGAGAATGCTTTGAGGAACTTTGACAAGTTTGAACAAACTTCTTGTGCCAATATTCTTGCTTTGTGAACAGAAGTTGTTGAGGATGATGACGAGGACTCATAGCCACCAAAACCACTTCCATATCTTGAAATTTGAGAGAAATATGCTCTTGTGACCAATAGGAACAAGGCCTTGTCCAAACATGACAACTTCTCCAATCGACCCCTTATACTTTTGAGTCAAATCTAATAACCGTGAAATGTGATGAACCAAAGAAACTTTGCCATGCAAATTCTCCCAAAACAAATCCAATGGTGAGGTTTGAACTTCTCAAGCTATATTGACTAGGGCATGGAAATAAACTCATGAACCCATGGAGTAACTTGATAAATATCATTGCCCCTACCTATATGGATAACAAGCAAGACAAACCAACATTGTATTTCATTAGTTAAGTGAAGAAATAAAAACAATATTCATGATCGCAAAAGGAACATAAGTCAAGGTGCTTGGTAACTCCTCAAAAGGAGCAAAGCTAAATGTAGGGAGGGGAACCAAGAATCCTAGTGTGATCTTGTTGTAAGTGAAACAACATGGCATGATGAAGGGATCTTAGGGGGAAAAATTGGGGTACAACAACTTCCCTTATTTAAGTTTCTTCTATCTGGAGATACGAAGGTTAAAAATCTTCGTGTCGACGCGATCGAAGATACTTAAATATAAAACAAACCCTATTTTTGGCCTTAAGATGCCATGCAAATGCATATGCATATGAATGCATAATAACAGTACCAAAGAGACGCAAAGTATCACTAGGGATGCAACAATGATAGAGAAACAAAGGAGCAACCCCACCAGGAAAATAAATCACTGGTGGACCAAAAGAACTGAATCAGAGAGGATAGTTGGATGGTCAAAGGACACACCAACTTCTACTGAAGGCGAAGCTACCAACATCCACTGAAGGCAGAGAGAAAGATAACAAATATTGACGTTCATTGTCGATGTTCTACCGACTTTCACTGAAGGTAGAAAGATAAAATCATACAATCGTTGTTCACTGACGATGAACTACCAACGTTCATTGAGGGTAGCAAAAAGATAATAAACACCGACGTTCATTGTCCATGGTCTACCAACTTTCACTGAAGGTAGAAAGAGAATAATCATAGCACCTCTATTCACTAACGATGAACTACCAATGTTCACTGAGGGTAGCAAAAATATAATAAACACTGACGTTCACTGTCGATGGTCTACCAACTTTCACTGAAGGTAGAAAGAGAATATATCATATCATCGCTGTTCACTGACGATGAACTACCAACGTTCACTGAGGGTAGCAAAAAGATAATAAACACTGACGTTCACTATCGATGGTCTACCAACTTTCACTGAAGGTAAAAAGAGAATATATCATATCACCGCCATTCACTGATGATGAACTACTAACGTTCACTGAGGGTAGCAAAAATATAACAATCACCAACATTCACTGATGGTGAACTACCAACTTTCACTGAAGGTAGAAGAAAGATAATAAGTTTCCCCAAGATTCTCGTGTTTTGCCTAGAGCGGGTCTCAACTTCTTCTTTAACCGAGGCACTTTTCCTGGAAAGGGTAATATGTAAGTTGTCTCAAATAAAGAGACTTCCACTTGCAAAGATTTCACAATGATCTGTTTCTACGAATTTGAAAGCCTTGCCATCCACTGGCGTAAACGGACGACAGACTGTAAACTATCCTTTCATAGAGGAGGTAGCAAAAGTTACATCGACTTTTATGGGGAACCACAAGTTGCTTAAATAAAGAGACATGTTACTTGTTGTCATGGAGGATTGCAAAAAGAAATGACTTTCTGGGGATAGAAATATGACTTCCTGGGGAAATTCCACGATATTCCTGCTGAGGAGATAAAGTCTTCTCGTGCAAAATAAATGCACACACTAAAACTCAAGGTTTTCAGAAATCCAAAGTAAATAATATTATTGTGGAACCGCAGATTCAAACCATAAATAAACTGGAACAAGACAGTCAATGAAGATACATCCTTTGAGAAATAAACTCAAGAGGGAAAACCAAATCCATCTAAGCAAGGAGCATTACAGGAAGGCCAAAGCAAAATGTCAATGAACAATGATTTGTCAATTTTAGCCATGCATGATGTATGTATGAATGTATGAGTATTATCGTATGCATGCTGACAAAACAGATACACAACATGGGGAACAACCAGGCAAAACTGCCTCGGGTACTAACAACACTTGGATAAACTTCAACCAGAATGATCATTCCAAGAAAGGTAAAGGCCAACTGCAAAAACCAAACCTACTGTTTGCTTTTAACTTTACTAAGGAGAAACATAATTCAGAGGTAGACAAATCAAACAGATACCAGGATAGAACATCCTTCTTCCGACTTCATCGAAGAAACCAATTTTTCTCAAAAGTAACATGCTTACTGGAGATTGCAAGACCAGTCTCAAATAAAGCAGACTGACACTGACACAATCAAACTTCGATGGGGAATTCAAGCCTACTTCCCTGAAGAAAAGTGTGGATTGAAACATCATATCATGAAAACTCGGAAAAGAGGAGAAATGAACCCAAACTTGTTAGAGGATACCGAAACCATAAACCCAATACAACGAAAACAACCCGAGTAGACCTTCCCGGGGGGAACAAAACTTCTCAAAACAACCGGGGTTTTTCCATTCCTAGGATCACCATTTTTGTTGTTATTGTTTCAACACAAATCTCAAAGTAAAAGTAAATTGTAAAAATCCTTTTTTTTTTAAAATCAATTTTGTTATTTAATCTCTTTGCTTTGAAAGTTATTATCAGTAATAAATGGAGTCTTTGCAAGCTAAATAAAATAAGAACACAAAGAATTGGGTAAAAGCTCGAATTTCATTAATAGAATTGTAGTCTGCGAATGACGAGACTCCATAGATGATTACAAAGTTTGGGAAATGGTAATACATAATGGAAAAGATACATTGAGATACAATGACCACTATCCCCCCTAATAACTTTTGAAATCCTGAGCAACAACTTTTGTTGAAGTATGGTGAGGATCCGAGAAAATTGTTGCTTCAACGATCAAGTCTTGTCTGACGTAGTTACTTGCCAAGAAAATCCATAACTTTTGCCTAAGCTGCCCTTGCGGGTTTTCAACTTAGCGGGAAATTTATTCTATTTATGTCTCTAATTTTTGCCTAGACCGCCCTTTCGGATTTTCGGCCTACCGAGACGCTCCTTTTTGCCTAAGCCGCCCTTTCAGGTTTTCAACTTAGCGAGCTGTTCTTTTATTTCTTTAGGCGAAGTATTTCTTGACTGCGTCAGCATTCATGGGACGTGGGAACTCCTCGCCATCCATAGTTTCAAGAATTAATGCACCGCCTAAGAAGGCATTCTTGACAACATATGGGCCTTCAAAATTGGGAGTCCACTTGCCCCTAAAATCAGTGCCGAAAGACATGATCTTCCTGAGCACGAGGTCGCATTCTCTGAATTCACGAGGTTTGACCTTTTTATCAAAAGCTTTTTTCATTCTTTTCTGATATACCTGTCCATGACACAAAGCTGTCATTCTCTTCTCCTCAATCAAATTCAATTGGTCAAACCTGTTTTGGAGCCATTCAGCCTCTGTCAATTTGGTTTCCATTATTACACGCAACGAGGGAATCTCTAGCTCGACAGGGAGTACAGCTTCTATTCCATACACCAGGGAGAACAGGGTTGCTCCTGTTGAAGTGCGGACAGATGTTCGATATCCATGCAGAGCAAAAGGGAGCATTTCATGCCAATCCTTATAAGTAACAACCATTTTCTGGATAGTTCTCTTGATATTCTTATTAGCAGCTTCAACAGCCCCATTCATCTTTGGCCTGTATGGAGATGAATTGTGATGGACAATCTTGATATCTTCACATAGTTCTGTCATTATCTTGTGTTGTTCAAATTTGAGCCATTGTTAGTGATGATTCTGTTCGGCATGCCATACCGGCATATAAGATTATTTTTGATGAAACGCACAACCACCTGTTTGGTAACATTAGCATGTGAAGCAGCCTCCACCCATTTGGTGAAGTAGTCAATTGCTACCAAGATAAAATGGTGCCCATTCAAAGCTTTGGGTTCTATCATCCCAATCATGTCAATACCCCACATAGAGAAAGGCCATGGGGGAGGAAATCACATTGAGAAGTGTCGGAGGCACATGGACCTTGTCTGCATAGATTTGGCATTTATGGCACTTCTTTGCAAATTTGTAACAATCAGACTCCATTGTTAGCCAATAATAACCTGCCCTTAGCATATTTTTAGCCATCGAATGTCCATTAGCATGAGTGCCAAAGGAACCTTCATGAATCTCATGCACCAACATGTCCTCTTCGTGCCTATCCACGCATCTGAGCAAGACCATGTCATAATTACTCTTGTATAACACATTTTCACTGAGGAAGAAACTGCCTGCCAATCTTCTCAGTGTCTTTCTATCTTTCCTCGACGCACCAATCGGGTATTCTTGAGTCTGAAGAAAATGCTTGATATCATAATACCAAGGTTTTTCATCTGCTACATCCTTTGTCGTAAACACATGAGCGGGCCTATCCAGCCGTCGAACTGTAATTCGAGGTATATCATTCCAAGTATTCACTTGGTACATGGAAGCCAGAGTTGCCAGAGCATCCGCCATTTGATTTTCATCTCTAGGGATGTGATGGAATTAAACTTTATTGAAAAAGGGTAATAATCCTCTAGCATAATCTTTGTAAGGGATCAAGCCAGGGTGACGAGTATCCCATTCTCCTTTAATCTGATTTATTACCCAAGCTGAATCACCATACACATCTAGAATTTTGATTTTGAGATCAATAGCTTCCTTAAGACCCATGATGCAAGCCTCATATTCTACCATATTATTAGTGAAATCAAATGTTAACCTTGCAGTAAAAGGAATGTGCGATTGTTGCACCCCAAAATTTTCCCTCTCATTTGTTAAGAATTTTCTCACAAGATATTCTACGACGTTAAGATTGCAGCACTGATACATCAATTTAGGCTTGAAATTGGCACAAGGGCAGAATGGTCAATTGCATACTGGAAAGTCAAACTTTGACTTTTTTTGGTCAGTATTACGTCCCAAAAATCATATTTCATCAAGACATCCAAAATATTAAATTTGATCATCAAAAATCAAGAGAATCAAAAATCCAACTTTGCAAGACTTTGAAATTTTTCTAAGTATTTTCTATACTTGGTTAATTTCATTTGCTTCATGACATTTTTTACTACAATTCCAAATAATTCAAAATGATGCAAGTAATTCAAGTTATTACAAAGTTGCATTTTTGCAAGTTTACAAATCCTAAACTTTGCATTACTTGGACTTTTTTTCCTTTTGATTCAAAACCTTGCCACAATGCTTTGTCCTTGATACAATATGCATTAATTGCTCCACAAACCAAACTTGTTTCATACTACAAACTATGATGTCCAAGTTATTGCTGAACAAAAAAATGATATGTTATATACTTTGCCACAACACTCCAAACCCTTGCTCATTTGCTGTCTTACAAAACCTTGTGCCATGCTGCACCATAAACCTGTCACAAAACCTGCATTGCTGTCCTATACAATCCAAAATATGTCCACAAAACCAGTCAAAAACTGCTCTATGCAGTCTTCCCTAAGCCTGCATCATAACAGCCCCAAAATTACACCAAAATGGCAAAGGAAAATTGTGGGAAGAAAGCATCAAAATAGCAAGCAAAAACAATTCAAAATAGCTTATGTAGTTTCCCCCCTAAACCACAAAAAAGGGTCTACAAAAGGGGACTGTCTCGTAAGACAAGGAGAGATTTTTGAGACGTTGGATTTTGGAGAGAAAAAAAGAGAGAAGAGAAAAACAGAACTTTTGTTAAACTTTGCTCATTCATAAAACCCAACTCATTTCATAAAACTCAGTTCATCCATAAAAACTTGGCTCATCTTCAACTCTGTTTTCACTCACAAAAACAGAAAAATCCTCAATCCATTGTTGTACAACCTTGCAAACCTCCCCCTAAACCAACTACCCAAACACTCCACATACATCATATAGAAATTGATTCAAACACAAGAAAAAAACTTTTGTAACATCATTATCATCACTTCCCAAGTTCAACAACAGCCCATACAGCAGCTCAAACTCAAAGCATAAATTTTAGTTGCAAGGTAAGTCTCCTTAACTTTAAACTCTTCATTTCAATCATCATCATTTGGTTCATTTTTAAGGCTAAAATGCAGTGACCTTTGAAGAAAAGGTTTGTAAAAAAAATCAGGAACAGGCAGGTGTAAGGCAGCTATTTTTCAAAATCATACAGCGTGCAATCGATTGCACAACCATGCAAATCGATTGCACGGGGTTCCAGTAGCCAAATTTCCAAAAAATTTGAGTGTGCAATCGATTGCACAACCATGAAAATCGATTGCACGGGGTTCCAGTAGCCAAATTTCCAATTTTTTGACTGTGCAATCGATTGCACAACCATGTAAATCGATTGAACTGGAAGTCAGTAGCCAATGTTTTGAAAAACTGAAGCGTGCAATCGATTGCACTAACATGCAAATCGATTGCACTAAAATAAAAATGGATTTTTTGCTTTGAAAGAGCTTGAATAAAGGATTGGAAAATATAAAAATGTTTCTTTTGGTTATTGGGCATCTATATCTTAAGTTCAAGGTAAATATCATCATTATACCTTGAAATTTGCCAAGGGCTTGAACCAAAGACTTCATCCAAAGAGGCTTTTAGCTTGATCAATAATTTTTGCCTTCTTTATCAATCATTGACTTGTCTTCATCAAAACAATAGTGCATTCAAGAAGCTTGAGTTTACGGAATGTGTTGACACATAATGATCCAAAATGTTTTCTTTTCCTTTCATTATCTTTATGTGCTTCATATATTTTATTCATGGCTATTCAATATGGTTGTAATAGATAATTAGGACTTTAATTTCTTGCAATCCCTATTTGTAAATTGTATACCCCAACCCCAAATGATTGTAATAGCATAGGATATTTACTTTCCACAATTTATCGCTTTCATATCAATGCTAGTAAATTAGGGTTTGTATGGAAAGATAAAACCAATAAGTAGATCACCCTAATCAAGACTAAATGCATGTAAATAAAACACATTTGCACACTTACACCATTAGGGTAATTCCACTTGTTGCCTATCGGAAAATAGTCATGTCCCTCGAACATGGGCGTTTTAGCAAAAGACCCTCGATAAAAGATCGTAGTCCCTCGATGACCCTCGATGTTGCCTTCGGTAAACGATCTAGTCCCTAAAACAACATTGATAAAACATCCCATATGTTGCCTTATATGACTATACAAACGTCCCAATGCCCGTCCCTTCACATCCAACGATGGGGCTTCTTACCAAATCAATGGTAAGATAGCAACATCTAAAAGAGGAGGAAAAGAACATCTAAGACCTTTTGAGTAGGTAGGTTCGCTCTTAGTTACTCGCTTGCTCACAACAAAAACATTTTTACACCAACACTCTCATTTGAAACATTTTCAAAAGACAACACTTTATATGCATTCCTATAGAGACGAAAATCATCACAAAGACACCTTTTCAAAATCACTTTCAAAAAACACATCTCACAAACACCTCTTTGAACTATTTTCAAAACAAACACTTTGTATGCGTTCTTATAGAGACGAGAACCATTACGAAGTTCCATTTTCAAAAATACTTTCAAAAAACACACACAAAGCACAATTTCAAATGAATGCAAGTGATCTAAACGAGTAACTAAGAGCCCATGGAAAATCATGGATGAAAAGGGTGCTAATACCTTCCCTTTTCATAATCTACCCCCCGAACCCGAGAAATAATCTCGAAAGGTCTTTCCTGTGCTTTTTTACCTTTCCTTTTGGATAAAAGAAAAGTCGGTGGCGACTCTTGCTACCCGCACAAATGCGATCGAAACGCAAACCTTCAAGTCAGTTCTCCCACCGTATCACAGCGATCCATGAGGAGTGACAATCACAGCACCAATTCCTTTACCATAAGCATTCACAACTCCATCAAATATCATACTCCAACGAGATTCAGGGTCAGGGCCTTCCTCAGGCGATGGTTCATCACAATCTTCACTTTCAGGAACATCACATCCTCATTGGGGAATTCATATTCTGTAGACTGATGATCTTCCACCGGTTGGTGAGCAAGGTAATCTGCCAACATACTACTTTTAATAGACTTTTGAGTGTGGTACTCGGTATTATATTCAGATAACAACATCTGCCAGCGGGCAATTCTCCCGGTAAGAGCAGGCTTTTCAAAAACGTTCTTGATTGAATCCATTTTGGATATCAACCAAGTGGTATGATTCAACATATACTGCCGCAAACGCTTTTCCGCCCAGGCCAAAGCACAACATGTATTTTCCAGCATGGAATACCGTGACTCACAATCAATGAATTTTTTGCTGAGATAATAAATGGCGAACTCATTCTTCCCTGTTTCATCCTGTTGTCCCAGAATACAACCCATGGATTTATCTAACATTGTTAGATACATAATCAACGGTCTTCCTTCTACGGGAGGGAGAAAGATAGGAGGTTCAAGAAAATATTCTTTAATACTCTCAAATGCCCTCTGGAAATCATCCGTCCATACACAACCTTGATCTTTCTTTAACAACTTAAAGATCGGTTCACATGTTGCAGTCATGTGGGAAATAAACCTGGAAATATAATTCAAATGCCCGAGGAAACCTCTGACTTTCTTTTCAGTTCTTGGTGCTGGCATTTCTTGAATTGCTTTGACTTTATCAGGGTCAACTTCAATTCCTTTCTGGCTAACAATGAAACCCAACAACTTCCCCGATCGAACATCGAAGGTGCATTTATTTGGATTTAAGAGGAGACGATACTTCCTCAAACGCTGAAACAACTTCAACAAATCTTCTATATGCCCTTCTTCAGTCTGGGATTTGGCAATCATATCATCAACATATACTTTGATTTCTTTGTACATCAGATCATGGAATAGGGTTGTTATAGCCCTCTGGTATGTTGCACCAACGTTCTTCAACCCGAAGGGCATCACTCTATAACAGAATGTTCCCCAGGGTGTGATAAACGTTGTTTTTTCCATGTCCTCTGAAGCCATTCTTATTTGATTATACCCGGAAAATCCGTCCATGAACGAGAATACTTTGAATTTTGCTGTGTTGTCCACTAACATGTCGAAGTGAGGCAATGGAAAATCATCTTTTGGACTAGCTTTATTTAGATCTCTGTAATCTACGCACATGCGTACTTTTCTGTCTTTTTTCGGTACTGGGACAATATTGGCAATCCATTGAGGATACACTGATGTCACAATAAAACCAACATTAATCTGCTTTAGGACCTCCTCTTTGATCTTTACTTCCATATCTGGGTGGGTTCTTCTCAACTTTTGTTTAACTGGCAGACACTCTGGCTTCAACAGCAAACGATGCTCGACAATATTTGTATCTAGACCTGGCATATCTTGGTAAGACCGAGAAAAAATATCCACGTACTCTTTCAACAGCTCAATCAACTTGCTCTTCTCATCAGGATGCAACGATGCTCCAATATTGACTTCCTTCGGATCTTCTTCTGAACCCAAATTGATCACTTCCAAAGGCTCCTTATATGGTTGAATGGTATTTTCCTCGTGCTCAAGCAACCGTGAGACCTCTTCTAGAATCTCATCATAATCTTCTTCTTCAGCCCCAAACATAGGACATTCAAAGTTGGGAGAGGGTGCAGGGTCATTGTATTCAACGGGTTTTTTAATTAATCTGCACATATGATTTATGATTGCTTTTAGAAACTGACACATATAACAAGTAATCATGCAGATTGAATTTCAGTTATTATTTACCTTGAAAGGTTTTTTTTCTGATTACCATTTTCCAAGAAAAAAAGCAGAAAATAAAGACATAATTCGGGAAGCAAAGACAACTTTTATAAATGATCTTAAAAGTCACAGCAAACAGATAAACCCTACAACATTAATACTTCCACCTTGGGCAGAGTGAAAGCTTTTCAAAAGAAAGATTAACAAATTAAATTACTTTGAAATATGTATGCAAGAGGGAACATCAATGGTGACCCAGTTCTGAACCCTGACTCCATGCGTCACATAATTCGGCATTTCCTGCTCTGCTTCATCCTTTTCAACAACATTAATTCCAGAATCAGTTGGATGGAGGTAACCTCCACTGCGAAAAACATCACGATAATTGTTCATAGTAGACTTTGACTTCAAACTTTCGCCTTTTCCCTTCTCCGAAGAGAAACCCAAACCAGTTCTGTTCTTGTTCACGGGTGGATCCACAATTCGTCCCCAAACTGTATTATGACCATTGCGCACAACCTGTTGCGCGTCCTTCAGCGAAACCACGGAATTCTCATTTCTCCTTATGTTGTCAATGGATAGGGCTTGGAACTGGGTTCCAACAGCAGCCTCATCTGCTTCTACAATACTGAAAGAGGACAAATGAGATATCAACAACGCATGTTCCCCATTTATGATCACCACCTTCCCTTCACGCACAAACTTTAGCTTCTGATGTAGAGTTGAAGTGACAGCCCCTACTTCATATATCCATGGTCTTCCTAGCAAACAACTATATGCGGGAATAATGTCCATGACCTGGAAGGTTATCTGGAACAAATATGGTCCTATATGGATGGGTAAGTCCACTTCACCGATGACAGATTTCCTCGACCCATCAAATGCTTTCATAATGACGCCACTCGGGCGCATAGGTGCTCCTTGATACTTTAACTTCATGAGAGTACTCCTTGGTATAACATTCAACGCGGATCCATTATCAATTAGCACATTGGATAGCGAATCATTCTTGCAGTTCATAGATATGTGGAGGGCCAGGTTGTGATTCTTCCCTTCATCTGATAATTCATCATCACAGAAACTCAAGTTATTACATGACGTAATGTTTCCAATTACGTTGCTGAATTGATCTATTGGCATGTCACTCTCCAAAAAAGCTTGGTCTAGTACCCTCATCAGTGATTCTCTATGAGCGGAGGAATTCATTAATAAAGCTAGGATAGATATCTTTGAAGGAGTCTGCAGTAGCTGATCTACAATTCTGTAGTCGCTCATCTTAATTATCTTCAAAATATCATCCACTTCTTTCTCTAATGTAGCTCCACTAGTCTCTCCTATAGCCTTCTTAGGTTCATGATTCTCAACAATTTTCTTTCCAGCAGCAACATCTCTTCGAACAAACGGCGCAAACACACGATTGCTACGGGTTACCCTGCTATTTTCAGCTATATTTCTAACATCAGGCATTGGCTGGATGGGAACTTCCACCCCATCTTCTAAGATTGTAGCGTTGTATTTTTAAGGCACAGTCTTATCTGATTTGTAAGGGATAGGGCCTGGAAAACTAATTACCAATGGGGTAACAGCTGGCTTGCTATGGTACTCCACTTCAAAATGAGCAGGTGCACCAAAACAAGGCACAATGATGTTTACCCCTTCTTCAACACAATCAGTCATCAAAAAGTCATTTCTGGAAAACAAATCTTCGTCTGAAGAGAAAAACTCATCCGCGGAGGCATACTCTTCCTCTGACTCTTCCTCCATTAAACAAACTTCAACCATATCAACCTCATGATAACCATCCCTCTGACCTGTGATCTTGATAGTTCCATTGTCTAATAGCAACTGAACACCCTCCCTCACAATTGAACATCCTCGGGGATCTCGACACTAAACTATGCAAGATCCATATTAGTGTTCTACCTGACCAGTCCTATGGCAGAAGGTAGCATGCAACTGCACGAGATCCTCGTTCAAATTCTCCACATCAAAAATTCTGAATTCACCAGGACATCCAAAAACCATATTCACTTCCTCTTCATACTCTTCCCTAGGCCTGATTATATGGATTAAGCCCTCATCCATCATCTCCTGTAAATCAGCCTTTATCTTCTCGCAACCCTGTATATCTGTACTGAAAATAGCACAACCGGCATGGTCATGCGTATAGTAGCTGAATTCACAAATGTCTGCTTGCATTTTCACCAAATCTCCTCTAACCAAATTAATGTCAAAAATCCAGAAGTCGCCTGGACAACCGGCCACCATATTTATAGCATTTACTCCCCCGTGCTTGGGTAGATGATTATCTTTCACATTAGGTCCCGTGTCATTGAAAGATAGAATTACATACTTCACCAACTTTTGCACCTCAGTCTTCAAAGGATAACAATTCTCAACACTATGCCCTGGTGCTCCCTGATGAAAAGCACACGTTTGGTCTTCCTTGTAATACCAAGGCAATGGTGATGGTATGGAGGGAGGCGGTCAGGTTTGAACCAACTTCTTCTGAATCAATGCCGGTAGTAGCTCTGCATAGTTCATGGGAATACGGTCATAGTTATCCCTTCTCTGATTATTCCCTTGGTTCCTTTGATGGGACGGTCTTTGGTAAGCAACGGTAGTCGGAGCGACATTCATCACAGAAGTAACTAAGGCGACTTGCTGGTGATGCTGATAATTCCTTCTAGGAGCGTTTACCCTCTTCTCTTGTATAACAACATTTTCATCCCCTTATTTCTTCTTGGTAAACCCATAAGATGGATTCTTCACACCTTCGGATCCTTCACTCTTTGTTAAACGGCCTTCTCTTACAGCCTCTTCTAGGCGGATACCCATTCCTACCATCTTTGTAAAGTCACTTGGTGCGCTTGCTACCATCCTTTCATAGTAGAAAGCACCCAGCGTCTTCAGAAAAATCTTAGTCACCTCCTTCTCTTCCATGGGGGGAATCACTTGGGCAGCTACTTTGCGCCATCTCTGCGCATACTCTTTGAACGATTCCATATCTTTATGAACCATGGCCCTAAGTTGGTCACGGTCGGGCGCCATGTCCACATTGTACTTGTATTGTTTGATGAATGCTTCTCCCAAATCATTAAAAGTATGGATGTTGGCGTTGTCCAAACTCATATACCATTTCAGTGTTGTGCCGGTCAAACTATCCTGAAAAAAGTGGATTAGCATACGCTGATCATCAATGTGGGTAGACATTCTCCTTACGTACATCACCAGGTGAGCACGAGGGCAAGTGTTTCCCTTATACTTCTTAAATTCTGGGACCTTGAACTTAGCAGGTATCTTAACATTCGGGACCAAACATAGCTCATTCACATTCTGCCCAAATAGCTCTTTTACCCTAAGGGCCTTCATCTCTCTTTGCATCTTATCAAACTGCTCTTGAAAATCATTCATTCTGTCATAAAGACTCAAGTCTTCACTCGGCGGAGGGAAAGCACGACACAAATCATCATTAACAAACGAAACCACATTCACTGAAGAAGGCGCAGTATGAACAACATGCACCACAGGAGGTGTCGGAGTAACAATAGTCTGAACCACTAGAGTATCTTGAGGACCAAGATTGAAACCTTCAGGTACGAAATTATCTGGCATTCCCCATGGATAACCTTGAGGTATGCGATTCTGAATAACAGCTGGAGTAGCAGATACGGGAATAATCGGAACTTCAGTATTTTCCCTTGTTGGTTGAGGTTGAACACTCGGTGGCTGATTTTGAGCAGCCACCAAAGCTTCCATCAGAGTAGTCAAATTAGCCAAGCCGTCCTTCAAAGCAGAAACTTCCTCGCGTAGCTCGCGATTCTCTTATGCTGAGTTGTCTGTCTTCTTTTTGAAATTAGCCTGAGTGTTGTAGTGATGAGTCAGCTTACTAAATGAAGTAAAGAAGCTTGGTAAGACACCTGGGTATGCATAACAAATGCAAGAAATATGTGCAATATGATGCGTGATATGCAATGCATATGATTATTTTTGCTTCATTATTTAAAATTTCAAGGGATTTAAGATTTATAGACATATTGCAAACATCAAAGTAATAAAGCTTTTGAATTTTTTTTATTATAATAACTCCAAAATGGATTACAAGTTTCAATGATCTCAAGTGCAAGATGAAAATACAATCTAAAATCCTGAGAAAAAGAACTGATGGAGATCAATCTGTACGCTGGCGCTTCCCTGTGAGCCTTGCAATCTGAGCCCTCAACCTCTGGTTTTCTTCCACATGTCTGATGGCAACCTCCTTCCGATCATCTAAATCAGGAAGTGAGTAATCAACACCTGTTTGAGGCTTAGGAGAAAATAAATTCCCTTGCCTCTCCATATACTCCACCGCTCGACTCTCAAGGATCTTAATCAAATTGTCTTTCTCCTTCAAGTCTGCTTTATAGGAACTCTCTAAAGTCTGGAACTTGTTCTTCCAAGCATCCCTTTCCTGTTGCATCCTAACCAAAGCGAGTTTCAGCTCTTCTAGATTATCTAATAAGGGAGGGGTGGTCTTCACAAATAGATCAGGCATGGGTGTCTCCCGAGTATACGGCATCTTTAACTGAATAGCTCTCGATCGGACCCATTGAAGATATGGCCCCAAAGAAACAACACCCCTAGGTCCCAAATCCTTCCTACTCTTCTTATGAATGTGACGCCAGGCCTATGCAATCTACTCCCTAGCTTCCCTATGGTCTTCTCCTTCCTTCAGAAAGAAACTACTCAAATGAATACTATTCAATTTATCCCTCATTGGATAACCAAGCTATCGCCGTGCAAGAACAGGGTTATAGTTAATTCCTCCCTTTGTACCAAGAAGCGGTGGATTGGGGAAACTACCACAACTGTCAATAATCACCACATCCTGATAAGCTCGATGAACCAATCAATATCTGAGTGAGTAAGTGCCATGATCTTAGGAGCCCAATGAGGTTCCTTCTTGACATCCCAAAAAGCATCAGACTGAGGCATATGAGAGATGAACCACCGGTACAACAAAGGCGTGCAATAGATAATCATTCCCCCATGATAAGAATTCTGAAGATGAACAGAGTAATAAGCATCACCCAACAGTGTAGGAACTGGGTTTCCAATCATGAAAATCCTGATAGCGTTAATGTCGACAAACTTGTCCACATTAGTAAATAAGAATAATCTGTAAGCAAGTAGAGCAAAGATGGCCTCAAAAGCAACTGTACTCTTCATTATGGAAAAGTAACAAGCTTTCTCCAATAAGAACTGGGCTGGTAATCCTCTAATCCCTCCTTTAGTAGTCATATGGGCTTCCACCTCAGACTTCCCCAGATGAATCAAAGCAGCAATCTCATGTGGTTTTGGCTCACCCTCCAAACCAGTAAAAGGAACACGGTCGGTAATGGGTACATCCAATAGATAAGAATACTCCTCCAGTGTAGGCATCAATTGATAATCAGGAAAAGTAAAGCAGTGATACATCGGATCATAGAACTGGACCAAGGTCGAGAGAATACCCTCCTTCATCTTCAGCTTCATGAGAGGAATAATGGATCCATACTTCTTCCGAAAGTCTGCAGGACACTCGATCTCTGGAATTAGACTGACCAACTCATCTATCTTGGGATCCTTGAAACTGTATTTCCCGGGATTTCTCTTTCCAGAATCCATGGTTAAAAGTACCTGAGATATTCACAAATAGTCAACCTTTAAATCCCTTTAAATATTGTTTTCTTCAAAAGATGCTTATGAGTGAATGGATGCATGATGCAACAATCACACACAAGATCACACATATAGGGTTCATAGGTTCAACGTCACAAGCATGAGGTTGAAGGTACTACCCATAAGGTGTTGGTCTAAAAAGTTATCACCTGCCGAACAAGGTTCTAGAGGTTCCCAGAGTCTACATCCTTCCTTCAGATATTACCAACTTCCCGATTAACTCGGTAATTAGTAATATTCTCAAGAAAGACTCGTCTGAGCGTAGTATCGCGTGACAACTATTTATGGATTACTCTGTCATAGCTTCCGCACTACACCTAAAAGGCCAAGATGGGTTTGGTATTCTACGGTCCTCAGTTTCAGCAGGCTCCCAGGTCTAAAGCAGTACGTCTTCCCGATTACTCGGTAAACGACACTACAGTCAAAGGGGCCTCCACTGAGTGGGGGATCTCATACCTCCTTTTTTGGGATTACTCCCTCAAAGTTAACATGACTATACCGCCTGTCCTATCTTAAAGTTTACCCAAGTCTGGGTATAGGACTTATGAGTAATCACCAAGCACCCTGAAAACCAAGAAAATCCAAACAAACATATATACAAAATATAACACATAAACAACAATAACACATATATAGATATAAGCAAAGATAGGCTCAACCCACTTAGGGATGGAACATCAAGAGGTCAATCTTTCCCCAGTGAAGTCGCCATTTTTCTGTAGCGGTAGAAATGTTCAAGACTAAGCCATTGGATTGACTAGACTTTATAAAAATTAAAAATAAAAATCGCCACCGCGCTTTATTGTTTCCAAAGGAATAGGAAAAGAGCGAATAACCCAATAAGAGGGGGAAAGATTCAAGGTAAGGGGGTTGGTTATGCAAAGGGAAGGTATTAGCACCCTAAACGTCTACGGTACTCTGCAGGAACCTCTTTGAAAAATCTGCATATTTTGGCTATAAAATATGTTGTATATAAATAGATGGTGGAGGTGAGAAGAGAAGTATATTTTTTTATGATTTTTGCACCCTTCACGGTTGTGAACCTTTAGTGCCTACGTACCACCTTTTATGTAATAGGGGATCAGGGTACACGTAGTTCCTCTTTTAAAAATTTGAAACACAATTGTGTTGGTTAATTTTAAGAGATAATACATCATCGTCATTGTCCGTGTGGAAAACATACTTACTACCCACAATCATGAGAAAGGATAATTTTCATCATCTCAAAGTGGAGGATATGGCTTGGATTTTAAAATCAACAATGCCTCACTCAACACCCAAGTGGAAAATATCTCACTTCACTACATATTGTAGAAGTATAGTTGTTGCATCACTACAAGGATTGACAAGAGTCCAATATTTTGAGAAAAGTTTTAAAGTAGAATCCAAAGTGGCAAAATAGTTTGAAATGAGATTGATTGACTTTTAGTCTTCTCACAAAAAATGTCAAGGTATTGTTAAGTTGATTGAAGTTTATTTATGAAAAGATTTTGAAAATGCATGGACCTAGGTCCAAGTTTATTATGAAAGTGTTTCAATTTTAGAAACAAGAAGATTTTTCAAAAGGAGGGAGAAGATGGGAGGAGAAGAAGAGACTATCCTAAAGCATAAGGTAAAAGCTAAGTAGAAGAATCATCTTACCAACAAGAAGCCAATACTTGACATTATGTGTCAAGATAGAATTCCCATTCTTTGGATTGAAACCAAGCAAGAAAAGATACTAGACCTCTTGAGAGAACCAAACTTTAAGTGTATTAAGTCTTCACAAAAATTGGGCAGAGTAACGGTTGTATACGGGTGAATTCCAAACTACAAACAGAGAATGTAATCACAAAAACCCGCACACAAAAACAAACAAGCAACCCAATGTCTTGAGGTAAACCTCAAGAACTCCAGAAAAAATAATCAGATAAGATCACAAGGTCTCCAAGATAGGCCAAGGTTTCTAATCCTAAGTCCAAGAAAAAGTCCCATGCTCCATAATGCCAATGATAGTAACCAAATAGTCCAAGTGCCATTAAAGGTTTTTTAGGGTTTATGTTGATTATTAAGTATTTTAAGAAAGGAAAAGAAAAGCTCAAGTGAGCAAAGTAAAAATGGCAAGAAAATAAATGCTCAAATGAGCAAAGATGAAAATGGCATGAAATGTAAATGCTAAAAGTAAATAGTACATAAAGCATAAAAAGAATAAAAGCGTAAGATAGAACAAGTCAATAATTAGTGGTTAGTTGGATGACCATCTTGAAACTTGCATTTGGAACTCATTAGAGGATTGGTAGAACCAAAGCCTCCACACAACAAGTTGCATTTTCTTTTTGTCAAGTATATCATCAATTTGAAATTCTCACAAGTAGCATTTAATGATCAATGATGTTTAAGTGATCCGCGTTGACCAAAGGTGTTGTAGATCCATTACAGGATTGGTAGAACCAAAGCCCCACACAATGAATCTCAAGGTTATTGGATCAAAGAGATCAAATTAACATACTTGGGCTAGCAATCATAAGTTTGGGCCACGAATGATCATTTATTCGAATCGGGACAAAATTTAGCGTTATGTTAAGCAATCGTAAGTGGACTTATATAAAAGTCGCACCTATTTTGAGGCCGGTCAATAGCAATCTATGCACCATTTATTTTGAGACATGATATAGAGATCATGCTCCAACAACGTTTAGTGCAATAAGAAAGGGGTGAGATGAAGAAGGATGGGAAAAAAATGTACAAACCACATTTAAATTAAATTTTAATCAAACCATTATTAAAATCATTCATCCATTTTTGGGGAGTTAGACTCAATACCATGGATCCAATGATGTTAATAAAGTTCATAATCCAAAACCTAACCCAAGATTAGCCAGAAAGTAATCACAAAATAATATCACATTTAATATAAAAAAGGATTAAAAAATGTTTTAAAAATAGAAAATGATGAGAAAAATATCAATTATGTTCAAATTAATCAAGAAGTGAGAAGTAAGGCCATAGAAAAATCAGAAATGGATCCAAATATTTTTATAAAAATTTTGGTAATTTTTAAAAGTCAGAAACTATTTTTAAACTATTTAAAATTGCTCAAATAAACATAAAATAGGTCAAAAATAGTAAACCTCAACATAAAATTCCATAAAATTTTCATAAAGTCAAAATTATGCAAAATAACATTTATGAATTTTTTCAGAATTAAAAAATGTAAGAAAGTATTTTTTTGATAATTAAAAGAAAGCAAATAATACAAAAAATACAAAACAAAATACTAAATGTCAAAATAAAAATGTGAAAAAAATAGTCATGAGATCTGAAATAATTCAAAGTATTTTTGTGAATTTTTTCATAATTTTTTGATAAAAAATAAAAGAGATATGAATTTTTGGAAATTTAATCAATAAAAATATAAAATCAGAAAATAAAATAAAACCAAAAAGATGTGGACCATCAGATCATAGTCAAAACGCGTTAGTAAGCTAATCCAGTGGACCAGACGCGTTGTGCTTGATATGGACCGTAGTGAGATACACATGGGATCATAAAAAGGGCAACCAATGAAATTAAAACGTTTGGCACGCTATCATTGGCTGAGACGAGACATGTCATCGTCTTCAACCTCCAGACACCCTGCAATGGGGATTTTGTGAGATCCTTCAAATGGAAAAGTTAGGATCTCAGGCTAGCATAATTGAACTCGTCTCTTCAAGACGATTCTAACACAACCATCGCACCAAATTTATATAAGTTATGGAGAGAGATATGAATCAAAAACTCAGAAAATAGCGAGCACCTTGAATTTGAGATTTCTCTCTCAATTCTCAATGGATTTAAAAATTGTAAGCAGCATGAGAATCAGGAGAAGGAGTAGAATAGATTAGTGCTTGATTTGGATTCAAATGGTTGAGAATTCTACCTTTTTGAAGTTCAAGGAAGAAGCTCTGAAACTAGACTTTTGTAGCTTGAATTATGGCTCGTTTTGATTGGTTTAAGTGCTAGAGAGTTTATATGATGATCAAGGATGATGAATGCGCAAAGAATTTTGGAAAAGGGAGCTTAAATCTCAAAAACTGAATTCAAAAAAGATGGGTTCGTGTGAGGTTTTGGCAGGGTGTTCTTAGCTCTCAAAGCTTGAAGAAATGAATGGGGAATGACCCTCTATTTATAGGGAAGTGAATGGGAATGATAATTTGAAGAAACAAGTAAGTTTGGAGGTAAATTGAGTGAGGGTCGAGCACGAGTGAAGTGTGACTTCATTTCCATCAAAAATCAACCAAATCCTGCATTTTGGGGTGCTAATCACTTCTGGAAAGTTTTCTAATCAAGTTTAAATCAAAAACGCGCATAAATCTTGTGTTTAGAAGTCACATTATGGATTTCAAAATTCTGACTTTGTGAAAAATCAGTTTCAAGTTACCAAATTCAAATCCATGGAATTTCCAACTCAAGGAGTCTTAGGGAATGGTTCTTGATGCTTTGGAAAGATGAGGTTACAAACTTTGCAATGGAAAAAGAATGGAATCAAATGGATGCTTGAGCTGAAAGTTACATGGAGTCAAAGTTGAAGAAAAAGAGTTGACTTTCCATACTTAGAAATATTTCAAATTCTTCTTCAAAAATGACCTATAATCTTTTGAATCCAAACATGGCCTTCCACTTGGAATTTGCTCTTGACTAAAACAGATGGAATGAAGTAGATCTCTTGAAGGAAATTTTGAAACTTGAACCACTCAAAATCTCCAAAAATTGAGCAAGTTATTACTTGTTGAAGTTGGCCAAAAATCATGAAATGACCTATAATATTTTGCATATTTAAGGTAACTTCCATCCATTTTCTTACTTTTCACATAAAAGAAGGCATAAATTACACATCTTCAAGATAATTATGGAAAAATAATGGACTCAAGGTGATAAAAATTGACCAAGTTATGACCATTTTAAGTCACATATGGAAAATTGTGGATTCATCTGGATGACTTGTAATCTTTCTTCTTCACCAAGTTCCTTCCACATGAAAACTCCTTGGAACTTTTGAAGTGATTTGTTGATAACCCTTTGAAGAGAAAGAGGTCTTTGGAATCAGTCAAAAATACCAAAAGGTGAGCAATATATGCTCCTTTGAAGTTCAAAACCCTAGCTTTTAGATCAAGAGAATGCTTTGAGGAACTTTGACAAGTTTGAACAAACTTCTTGTGCCAATATTCTTGCTTTGTGAATAGAAGTTGTTGAGGATGATGACGAGGACTCATAGCCACCAAAACCACTTCCATATTTTGAAATTTGAGAGAAATATGCTCTTGTGACCAATAGGAACAAGGCCTTGTCCAAACATGACAACTTCTCCAATCGACCCCTTGTACTTTTGAGTCAAATCCAATAACCGTGAAATGTGATGAACCAAAGAAACTTTGCCATGCAAATTCTTCCAAAACAAATCCAATGGTGAGGTTTGAACTTATCAAGCTATGTTGACTAGGGCATGGAAATAAACTCATGAACCCATGGAGT
This sequence comes from Vicia faba, assembly GCA_948472305.1. Taxonomy (NCBI): domain Eukaryota; kingdom Viridiplantae; phylum Streptophyta; class Magnoliopsida; order Fabales; family Fabaceae; genus Vicia; species Vicia faba. The sequence continues at coordinate 925,940,836 of OX451741.1, read as the reverse complement.
AACTTGATAAATCTCATTGCCCCTACCTATATGGATAACAAGCAAGATAAGCCAACATTGTATTTCATTAGTTAAGTGAAGAAATCAAAACAATATTCATGATCACAAAAGGAACATAAGTCAAGGTGCTTGGTAACTCCTCAAAAGGAGCAAAGCTAAATGTAGGGAGGGAAACCAAGAATCCTAGTGTGATCTTGTTGCGAATGAAACAACATGGCATGATGAAGGGATCTTAGGGGAAAAAACTGGGGTACAACAATGGGCCTCTGCTGCGAGTCTTTGGCTGAATTCTACTTCGAGCTAAGCTTCTGTGTCTCGGAGTTGTTTCTCTAAATCTTTGATTTTGGCTTCAGAACGCTTTTCCGCTTCTTCCTTGGACGCCAGAAGTATGTCGCCATCTCAACAACTCTGCTTGTACTTCTTCTCAATATCAGTAACAACTCTTTTGTGGTCTTCAAAAGCAATAGTGTCGTCTTCACCTCTGGATCTCTTTGAAGTGCCAGCTTTCTCACATTCTTTGAATTTTCGTGTTAAATCTTTCTTATCCTCACTTAGAAAATAAAGCTTCATCTCTTTGGCTTCCAGGTTGATGTGAAGCTGTTGATTCTCGCTTTGCACTTGGTAGAAGCGTTCTTTAGGAACATCATGCTGCAACTTGTCAGGCTGCAGGTACAAGGGATCTTCCTTTACAAATGGTAACCGAAGTGTTCTCTCCCTCTCTTCGAACCACTCAACATAAGGTCCATAAGCTGTCAGCTCCTTCTACCCGAAGAAATCCTTACCTTTTCAGAAGATTTTGGTCCAAGCGATCACTACTCTCTTTAGCATCTCAGGATCTTCCCATTTCTTGTAAAACATTAATTCACTAATTTAGTCGCTTTTAGGAGGACTCCGCATAGCATACCCTAGTTGGCGTAGAACAAGATCTGGGTTATAATTAATTACTCCACGTGTTCCCATGAGATGGATGTTGGAGAAACCTCCACAACTGGTTATGACTGCAGTACTATCAAGTCGATGTCTATACTCGTTTATGTCAAAAGATGTGAGAGCCATGAGCTTCGTGGCCCATGCACGAGTGCTTAGGGTATCCACGAACGGTCTTTTGGTCGACAGATGATACATGAACCATTTGTACAACAATGGAACGCAACACACCACAACTCCTTTCTTACCATACCTAGAATGGATACCAAAGTAAGTGTTGGCCAAGATAGTCGGTACCAGTTTCAGATTCATGAACATGCAAATAGCTGCTAGATCTACCAACTTCTCAACATCAGGAAGAATAACTAGGCCATAAATCAAAACAGATAAAAGAGCGTTGAACTCAACCCACTAACGCTTAGTTGCCATTTCTATAGCTTTGCATATCATAAAATCCTCAGAGAGACCACTGGTTGTACCTCTCTTCCTCCAATTGCCTTTCACATTGCTCAGGCTCAAATAAAGTGCCTTAGCAATCGCATCATAGTCGAGTTCACTTGGAACACAGGAAAAGGGAATATGATTAGTGAATTTGATCCCAAAAATATAAGAATACTCGTCAAGAGTCGGCGCTAGTTGATAATCCTTGAATGTGAAACATCACAATTCTGGATCATAGAATTGTAACAAAGTGTGAAGGGCTCTATCCTCCACCTAAACATCCAACAAAGGAAAAAGATCGACGTACTACTTGCTAAAGGCTTCTGAATTCAGATAAACCACCACCCTACTCAACTCCTTCAAACGAGGCTAACTAGAAGTACCAAACTTGTAACCGAACACGTCGCTAGTGTCTGTCTTGACAACATCATAGTTGTTTGCCATTTTTGATACATACGTCTACTTTGAAACACCTTGGAAATGAAATGAAAATGCAGGTTAACCTTTTTAGACATATGTATTTTTCTTACATTTATTTTGTAAAACTAAATATTCCCTAATGCAAGGTGCAATAATTCATGGAATCAAGGTTTCCAACATCGGAAATCCATTGTGTCGTTTCTAGATGTGCCGCGAGAACATAAAGATCAATAGTTCGGAACATAAACCATAGAAAACCAAGTCACTAGCGGAATACTATCACCAACAGAATAAGATCACTATCAGAACAAAGTCACCATTTTTACCTATAAAGATTATCACCCCACTCACGGGTAAAGACTAGGTCAGGGTGAGCCAATGGTAACTCAAAATCACGGGTCCATCCAGAAGCACTATCATCAAGCCACAGACATGGATGATGATAACACCCCCATTTGAAAAATTAGGGTTATCAAAAATATGAAAAATCAAAATGCATGGGGTGGGAGTTGAACCCACGCCCTGGATCTCAAAGGTATGGCCTTCATCCACTGCGCCCTGATGTTGTTTGTGTTTGAGAATGAGAACCAATCACTTTGGTATTAACCTGCGTTGAAACCTGAAAAAAAGAAAAATTATTTGACAAAAGCTGGGATCGAACCCACGCCCTTTGCAATAACAATGTATCACTCACCACTATGCCATCTGTATTTCGCGTTAATATAATCATCATCATTCAATATAATATAAATTGAAATCAAATAAAATCAGAAAACACGCATTGTGGTGGGGCCATAGAAATTTGAACCAACCAATCATATCGAGAGGATTGGCTACGTAGGAGTCAGCGCCTCCCCTCAAAACCATTGACCACCATGCATGGTAGTTTCCACCATCGTCCCCGATGAGGGATTTTTCAAAACCCATTAAAATCAATCAAAACAAGAAAACCAATAACCCTGATCCACTAATTAGCATGCTGTGAGTTCAATGGTAATGTTAGTTTAGACTAAAAACGCATGTAGCTAGGATTTCAAAACTTTGAGAGCTTCGAGCCCTAACAATGGAATTTTGTTGTTCCTGCACTAAACCTCAAAGTTAATGGTTCAAAAACATTCTAAATATGATTATGAACATATGTGGATGCTTAAAAACAATTTGTATAGTGCGAATTAAGATTTTGGAATCAAAGAAAGTTACCAAATCGATGATGTTTGGTTGCGATGATTCGGGATGCTACGAGCTTCAAGGATGATTGGAATGATTTCCTGGAGTCTTCAGGAAGCTTGATTGATGCTTGGAATGGACTGAAAACGGCTGGAGATAAGGGTTTGAATTTCCCCTAGTTCTTGAAAATTTTGAGATTTTTAGGGTTGCCTCTATGATGTAGCATGCGTGTCTTTTAATGTCTAAACATGTTATGTATATATAGAGGAGAAGATTAGGTCAAGTGGTGGGCTTGTACATCTCATGAAATCATATGTTTGATTTTGTTTGAAAATAAGTTCAAATCTTTCAAAACTAATGAAGACTTGTTTCAAATAAGGCCACACGATTTCTTCAGCTTCAATGTAGAATTTTGGGCCTCCAACATGATTAAAACAAAAGTCCACATGCCTTGTATCATTAGTTTCATATTTTATTTAATTTAATTTGCATTTAAATGAATAAAATCCAAATAAAATAAATAAAAATCATTAAAAAAATATGGATTTAGGGGTATAATATGAGATCATGAACATGTTTGTACCTAAAAACTTAGGCCCATTAGCCCAAACATTCAAGTTTGCTCATTTTGAACTTCATGCATTTTCTCAAAATTGCTTAATTTACACCAATCACAACTCTCTCAATTTTCGTCATATGAAGATGATCTTGGACTTTTTGGAAACCACAAGATGTCTCCTATAACTTTCATATTGGTCATTTTTTCATTTGAAGTCTTTATCTTTTTGTAAAAAGCTTTGGCAAAAGATGTCTTTTTGTTGACTTTTAAAATGACCTGTAATGTTTTGGCTCATATCTCTCAAATGAAGCATTTTTGCCTTGAGCTTAGAGAGACAAAGTTGTAGAAAATTAAATTTCCTTCAAGATGAGATTTGGTTAAGAAATTTATGATAAAGTATGTGAAAGTTATGCTTGGTCAAATTTCAGTTGACTTCTCCTTAAGAAAACCCTAATTTAGTAACTTTTGACTTTTGATGAACCTTGAGTTTTCTTCATGAACCATGATAGACCCTTGATCAAATGATAAATGTGACTTAAAAATGTTGATGTTGACCAAAAAATCTTGAAGTTTGACCATAATTTGATCAAAGTTGACTTTTTGTCCATTACAGTTGATTTTCAATCATCTGGCTAATTGACTGGGCAAACTTGTGATGTAGGGCTTGAAATTTGGTATGAGGATTCTATGAAGCATGTGGGATACCATTAAGTCCACTTGAAGCATTTACAGCTCAATTTCCTTTGAGAAAAGCAAAACCCTAGTTGTAGGTCGATTGCTTAGGAGGAGAGTCCATTTGATCAATCTCTGATAAGTCTTGAGTACTTGAGATTCCTATGAGCATGAGGAGGTGTCTTGAATTAATTTGTCTTGAAAATTGGAGGGAAAATTTTGGGGTACAACAGAGCCCTACCTCAGATGGGTGTTATCCCATGCTCAAAATCTTATAATGACATATCCTACTATCCTACCAGTAATTGTGGAGCCCGTTGTTGAAGGAGATATTTCTCATACCATTTTTCATCCAGATATGCCTACTAACCTTGAAGAGCTCCAAAAGTCTTAGATTCAATTTAAAGGAGAAAGGGACACCTTTGAGACTCAGTTTTATGCTAGTGAGAATAAAGTATTGGAGCTGAAAAAATGATTTCATGAAGAGTAGAGCCTTAATGCATATGTCAACACAAAGAGGAAGCTTCCGTGGGAGACTTGAGTCTTAGGTCTTGGGAGTTCATAATTTGTTTCCTTGTAACCCTTTTGTTTTCATTGTAAGCCTAAGAGGCAGTTACAATTAGAACTTACTAATAAGAATCTTTGTTTTTGCTCCCTTTTGATTAACAAATTTAAATCCCATAAGCTCCTTGAAAACATTGCATATGCACCTACATTCCATACATATCATTTCATAACAGGTTTCTAAGAAAGGTTTCTCATCTTTTTCTTATTTATTTCAGCAAAAAAAATGGCTCTTGAACAGACAGTCAAAGAACTCCAGGCTCAGAATGCTCAGTTCTAAGAGAGGTTCCTAAGCTTAGCCAAGGGGAAAGAAGAACTGAAGGCGCTTATCACCAACGAGAAGAAGGAGTAGACAAAGAAACAAATCACCATCCTTAACATGGGGAGAAAGTTCAGAGGTCCAGTCAAGTAAGCTCAAGATCTTGATATCCCATTGGATGAAATGACGAACGGGATGAAGATGGTAAGAGTGTTAAAACTGAAAAAAGCAATCATGGTTCTGACAAATATTCTGATGAAGAGGAAGAAGATTATTTGGATGAACAATATCCCCCTTGCTGGAGAGATGTATAAGCTGTTAGAAGAGTGTCTGAAAGCTATGGAGATCCAAAAGGTTCATGGCTTAAACTTTGAAGAATTGGGTTTAGTCTCAGGAGTCGTCATTCCTCCTAAGTTTAAAACTCCTACCTTTTCTAAGTATGATAGCGTTTCTTTCCCGAAGCTGCATTTGAGATCATATGTTCAGAAAATTCAACCACACACTTCTGACAAGAAATTATGGTTGCATTTGTTTCAAGAAAATCAGTCTAGAACACAATTGGAATAGTATTATCAACTCGAAGGTACCAATATCATACCTAGGGAGATTTGGATGCAGCTTTCTATAGACATTATTAGTATAATTCTGATTTGGCACCTACCTGCATGCAACTACAGAGTATTGATCGCGACTTTATCGTCTAAATTAATCGGGAGACTGCAAGTATACAGCCCTATCGCGTAGTTTTAAAAGATATCGAACCTAAGGGACTATAAATCGAACTAACGTAACCTAAACTACTGTGTAAAGCTATAGCTATCGAATAATTAATTTGGGGAATTTTTGGGTAATAAAACTTAATTCTAATTGAAATAATAATAATGCGAATATCGGTATGTACGTCGTTAACACTAAAGAATCCGGCTTTCTACAGGCTTGTTTTCTAAAAATGATAATAATATCTTTTTCAGCAAAAAGTATTTATTCAAAAGTCTATTCTCAAACTTTCGCTCTATTGAAGTAAATTATAATTTTAAACTCTGATGTATGCTTTCGCTATCCCATTGATTTTAAAATTACTTTTTGAAAATAAATAAAGTTTAATTGGTTTTAAAACGCTGTCGCAGTCTTTAAAAACAATACCTAGCATCTACTATCTGATTCTAAACCTCAAACTGTCGCTCTATTGGTTTCTAATCTTAGTCAGTTTATTAACCTCAAACTGTCGCTCTGTTGGTTTCTAAACCTTTTTAACAAAATAAACTAGATAACTAAATCAGAAAAAGTGTTTATTTTATAAAATATAATCAAGCCTGTTTATTCCGGATTCGTTCAAATTAACTCGTTACATACCGATATTTAAATGATTTAGCCAGACATACTCATAAAAACGGACATGGATACATTAAAGGAATTTAATCATAAATAAATTCATGGCTAAATAAATATTCTCATGCAAATAATTAATTAAAGGATATAAATAAAGAACCTGAATTAAATAATGCTGGAAACAATCTTTGAAGCTTGAATCAATCCGTACAGAATCTTCGTTCTTCAACGGGAATAAATTCTAAGTATTCGAAAAGGAAAAGAAAACTGGCTGGAAAAATAACTACTAGGAATCGAATTACACTGGAAACTAGTAAATGCAATGAAAGTAAAAATTCTGAAAACTGGAAAAATTCTAAGCAAAAACGGTCCCAATTTTCACTTTCTAATGTCTTCTTATAGTCCTTGAACGTAACCACCTCTTCAGATATTTTTGTGTCCCACGTATCCTTGAATTTCTCGTTTCTTACTTGCCCACGTTGAGACGGGCGCCCCAATTGACTTGTTCTTCCTTTGACCATGCTGAGACGGGCGCCTCCCACTAAGGGGAAAGTCCGAGGCGGGCGCCTCAATTGTAGGAGGAGAGTTGAGACGTGCGTCTCACTCTTGCATGCGCTTTTAGGGTTTTCTTGCCTGCGTGGGTTTGAATTCGTTTGGGCCCGTTTGGAGATAATAGACCCTTTTTGATCCATCATCATTGCTTTGCACACCCCTTCTCTTCATTTCTTGCACCTTTAGTCCAATAACTCTTGAATTTCTTCACTTTGCTCAATTTATCTAATTAAAATAAAATACCTGAAACAATAGAAATACCGGCGTAATATGGAAATAAAATGAAATAATTAGATAAAAATACTAACATTACCTATGAAAATTAAATCAAATATACTATATAAAATTGTGTTATCAAACTCCCCTATACTTAAACCGTTGCTTGTCCTCAAGCAAAAGTAAAAAAAAGGTGAAAATCACTGACGCGCAGTTAAACACAGATATAAGAACATACATCACTTCGTACCAGGTTGCAAGTTGAAAAAAAAAAATTTTGTTAGAGAATTTAAGTCGAACTCAAACACCAAAGTTACCGTAGGAACACTGGATAATCCCATTTAAGCAGACCAATTTAAGTCATGTCATTATAGCTTAACCTAATACTATGTTTTATTTCACCCGTTTTCATTCTAGTGCAATCACATTAAGCCCTTTACCTTACACGCACATAGTGGAGTAACTGGTTAGTGAATTTGATCTTAGTAAGCCAGCTAGGAGTTCTGGTAATTTAATCATATGGTACTCCCTTTTTCCAATTAAAAATTGCGGGGGATCGAACCGTAATTCGCCCTACCAAGTTCAGCACCAGGGACCACTGAACCAATTTATAATGGATTATTTTGCATTTAAATTTATAGTTTCTGCAACTGTTGGATTAAATGATCTGGTAAGGATCATCTAACTTAATAAGTGCACCTTCAGATAAAAGCAATTTCTTAAGAATATTTGATCAATCACTTATATTCATCAGCTCTCCATGTAGTTTGTGTTTATGGCGGTGCCGACTGCTTAATAAACTACTCGGGGCTAATCTAAAACTATGTTTTAAAGGTTTTGGTATAATAAGTATTTAAATCGATCCAACACATCGGGGGTTTTGAAGTGTTAAGACGATAGAAATTTTGCTAAGTTGCTCGAATTCTTGTTTATAATAGGCAACCTTAATACTAATTGAATAATGTTTTATAAATGCGTGTTTAAAATTGTTTTATTTTATTCGTTATGGCTCAAGAAAGTTATGGCTCAAGAAATAGGGGGAATTCGAGTAAGCACAAATTTTTTGCATAAGAGATTAAAATTTGCATAAGTATTTTATTGAATTGAAATTTTTGCAATATAGGAAAAGAAATAAAAGGAAAAATACTACAAAGAATGCAAAGGAAATAGAAATGAACAAGGAAGTGATCTGACTCCCCCCATACTTAAAAGGAGCAATGTCCTCAATGCGATAAAAACAAAGGAGAATCAGATGAAAAGAGAAAGGCGATCACTCGTGGCTTTGAGAATCATGAGCTCTTGTTCTTCGTCCTCTAGTACGAGGTCTTCGTCCTACGTCAGAATTAGAATCATTAAGATGAAGTGCGTCTACTATGCGAGCTTGTAAAGATTCGAGGTTACGATCATGGCGAAAAGCATATTGTTGTTGTTCGCGTCGCATCTCTTGTTGATCACGTTGTACTTCTTGTACGAGACGTAAAGTCTCAGCTTGGTTTTGTTGCATGGCATGGAACAACTGATCTTGACAAAGCATATGAGCCTACATGGCTGCGAAATTTGCAGCGGGATTATCTGGTTGTTGGGCGGCAGGTGCATCGAGAGCATAACGCTAATTTGCGCGGACTCGGACGTCGATACGATGCAGACAAGGTAACACAATATCAGGAATTTGACGATGATTTATCACCAATGTAAACCGGCCATCATGTCTTGGAGAGATTATGTGGGAATCTCGGTAATAGATGACATCGAGAAGAGTGGCTGGCATCATGTATGGTAACAAAGAAAGTAGCTCGGCGGAAAGGCCTAAAGCAAATGCTAAAGATGTGATGATGCCTCCAAAAACAAAGGGATTAGTACCTGCCGCGTTCGCGCATGTGTGGATGTGACTGAGCATGAAAGGAGCGACGTTGACAGCCTGACCATTAAGGGCACAGAAAATGATGAACAACTCATTTTGGTTGACCTTGTGATTATTGGTCCGACCAAAGATGGTGTTAGCAAGAACACAGTGAAAGTATCTTAATGCAGGGTTATGTATTTGAGAAGCATAGAGATCGCGCCAACTTTCCGTTGTTTGACCGGTTAGATCATTCCATAAGGAGAAGCTGACTTGATCCCAAGAAAGATCGTGGTCATCGTCGAAAGGCTTGTAATGAACATGCTCGCCGCGAGTGAAAGATAAGAGTTCGGCGACTCTTTCTTGATCAAGAGAGTACTCTTGGTTGAACATGCGGAAGTTGGCGGTTCCGGTTGTGTAGGGATCGTCGACAGGTGTTGTGTAAGAGAAGGAACTAAGAAATTCAAGCACGAGTGGTTCATAAGTTGGACATGGGTTTGTGCATAGACTGGTTAAACCGGTGTTATTGAGCATTAATACGATGCTATCGGTCATTCCTAAGGTTTCCAAACACTCCGAACTTATGTATTTTGTAGGGACGACGGAACGGGTATAGAATTTGGTATACTTTTATAGTTGTTGGTCGTCGTCGTTGTCGCGGAAAATGATATTGGATAGGTCGGGTGGTGGTCGGTCGGGCTTAACTTGTCTTTGGTTGTTTCGTGGAGCCATAGATGGATATGGGTAGAAGAAGAAAAAAAAGTAGAAAATATGGGTGTAGGAGAGGAAATGGTAGAGATGGTTAGAAATGTTGTGAAAATAGAAAGAAGGATGAATGGTATTTATAGTGGAGGGAGATTTAAGAGTGATAAATTATAATAAGTGGGTGTTGGAAAATGGAGGGGAAAATTTGAATGGAGATTAATGGTGGGAAATGGAAGGAATATAGTTTGAATGGGAATAAAGAGTGTTGAATATGAATTAATGGGGTGCGCCTCAAAGCTGCATGGGAAGTTGGAGGCGTGCGCCTCCTGTCAGCGCGTTAGGCTGAGGCGTGCGTCTCAGCTTGTTTGGGGAACAGGAACAGGCGCGTGAATGACAGTATGCATGTAATAATACTAATATTCCTATAACAAAATATGTTTATAACATACAATATATTAAGCTGCAATATAATTATAGGAAAATAACGTGAACGACTTTTTAAAATGATGACCAAAATTGCTTACAATCTTCAGAATCATGTGTCTGGAAAGTAAATCATAGAAACATAACGAAAATATTGTAATTCCTAACAAAATCAAACTAAGCTAAATATAACGAACTACTTAAAAACTCTAGCCACTACATGGTCCTGCCTTAGGAGCGGAGGAAGAATGAAAGTAGGAGAAAACTTCTTGAAATTGCGCAAAAACAGTATCCATAAAACCAAAGAAGTCTGCTCGCAAACTAGTCAAATCTTCCCTCAAAGCCTGATGTTCCACCTGGAGAGCGTGGATGACAGGGGCATAATCAGTGGTAGGAGCCTCATGCATAACAGTGTCAGGAGCAACAGGGTGAGCAGTAGAGTCGTGTTGAGGAGGGCCCAGATCATAATAACCTGAAGGAGCAGTGGGATCTTCCTCAGAATCTTCCAAAACCTCATAATCTTACGGAGTCTCAGGAGTGCGGGGCGGAGAAGGCTGCTGATCAAGACCAAAAATCCAGTTGGCTTTGTTATGCACACTCGTAGCAGGGTTAGGCAAGGTAAACAGCTGCATAACTTTACCATTAATCAACAAGGTAAACTCAGTCGGGCCAAGGTCACCAATTATACCAGTGTTGAAACAGAACTCGATGGTCATGCAAGTAATACCCGTAAAAGCATTCAGATGCTTAAAGGATTGTCGAGGCCCAACAACATTTGCAATCATAGTGACGAGACCTCCCATCCGAATGGGTGCATGATCAGTATCAATGAGATCCACAAAGGTACGGATCAGATAAGTGATCGCATTAACCGGACGGTTTTGCGAAGCACAATACATGATAAACATCTCATCTTTAGAAACAGTAGTGACATTCTGGGGTTTTCCAAAAATGGTGTGGGCCAGAATCTTATGGAAATACCTGAAGGCCGGGTTGTGGATATTCTCTGATACAAAGTCCTCGGGCTCAGGGTTAAGGATTCCAGAAATAGATCCCCAAAAATAGTCAAGCTCTCTAAATCCAAGACACTCCTCCTGAGTTTCATGATAAACTCCTATGCCATTAGGAAAACCAAGAAGCTCACCCAATTCTTTATGGTTAAACTTGAAAGTGATGCCAAAAAGTCAGAAGATAATAAGTCCACGGCGTAAAGCGAAACCATGAGTAGGAAAGTACATCAAAGAGCTGAGGAACTCCAAAGTAAGGTTCCGATAAGTGGCATAGCAAGTCATAAAGCGTGAACTATCCCACCTAATCTGATTCAGCAGAAAAAGCACACTATCACGAATACCAAGAGCAGTCATAGCACCGTGATGAGGGTAGATAGTGGGTAACATCTCACGCTCGGATAAAACTCCATATTTGGTGCGTTGATTTCTCCCTCTGAAACTAACCGGCATATTGTCAACTCGAGACATAGCGGGAAGAGAAATAAGTGGCAAGAAATAGCCTGGCGAGAAGAAAAATAAAGAAGATCAGCATTGGCCAAAATGCCGATAAGAAGAAAAAACATAGAATAGAAAGAAATAAGACAAAGAGGAGAAATATAATGAATAGATAAAGAAAAGAAATAGATATATTTTTTTTGTTTTTGTTTTCGTTAAAAATAGACTAAAGAAGAAATGAAAAATAAGAAGAAGGAAAATAAAAAATAATAATAAAAAAAGGGTGGGTTGTCTCCCACAAAGCGCTTTGTTTTATGTCGTAAGCTCGACAAATAGGACTAAAAACTAGGCTTTTAATCGAGCGTGTGGCTCGTCTAGATTTATCATTTGAGAAGTTCCCTCGAGTTCATTTAGATGGTAATGTTTTAAACGCTGCCCGTTTACTATAAACGGTTCAATCGAAGGTCCCTTAATCTCTATCGCACCACTTGGATAAACTCTAGTTATTTCAAAAGGTCCGGACCATCTAGATCGTAATTTTCCAGGAAATAATTTTAATCGTGAGTTAAATAGTAATACCAAGTCACCTATGTTAAAATTCTTCCTAGATATATGGTTATCGTGCCATTTCTTTGTGCGCTCTTTGTAAATCCTAGCATTTTCGTACGCATCCTGTCTAAGTTCTTCCAATTCATTAATATCCAGGATACGCTTCTCTCCAGCGGCAGTGTAACTTAAGTTCAGATTCTTAATGGCCCAATAGGCCTTGTGTTCTAACTCAATTGGGAGATGGCATGACTTACCATAAATAAGCTTGAAAGGGGTGGTACCGATGGGAGTTTTATAGGCAGTTCTATAAGCCCATAAAGCTTCGTGAAGTTTAAAGGACCAGTCCTTTCTGGACGTAGCGACAGTTTTTTCAAGGATTTGTTTTATCTCGCGATTTGAAACTTCAACTTGTCCGCTAGTTTGAGGATGGTAAGGTGTAGCTATGCGATGTCGAACTCCATATTTTCCTAATAATTTTTCAAAGATTTTGGAAATGAAATGAGATCCACCATCACTTATAACGAGTCTGGGTACACCGAACCTAGGAAAAATTATGTTCTTGAACAGCTTAATTACCACTCGGGTGTCATTTGTTGGAGAAGCTATAGCTTCGATCCATTTTGAGACATAATCCACAGCCACGAGTATATACTTGTTGCCGGATGAAGATGGAAAGGGTCCCATAAAGTCTATCCCCCACACATCAAAGATTTCGACTTCTAAAATGCCTTTTTGTGGCATTTCGTCACGTCTAGATATATTACCGGTGCGTTGGCACCGGTCGCATTTTAAGATGGTGGCATGTACGTCTTTCCATAAATTAGGCCAATAGAGGCCGGATTGTAAAATCTTTGCACAAGTTTTGGATGTACTCGCATGTCCGCCGTAAGGTGCAGAATGACAGTGTTTTATAATGTTTTCAATCTCTTCTTCTGGCACACATCGGCGGAAAATTCCATCGGGACCCCTCTTGAAAAGTAAAGGTTCATCCCAATAATACTGTTTAAGATCATGGAAGAATTTCTTCTTCTGTTGGTAGGTAAGTTCAGGTGGTAAAATGCCTGCAGCGAGGTAGTTTACAAAATCGGCATACCAAGGCACTGAGGAGACGTCTAAGGTGGTTTCCATGAGTTTATCTGGTTCTGTGTCTTCCAAGTGGGCAATTAGTTTATCATACTGGAATTCATCATCGATCGGCACTTGTTCATGTTTAAGATTTTCTAGTCTAGAGAGATGATCTGCTACCACGTTTTCAGTTCCTTTCTTATCTTTGATTTCTAAATCGAACTCTTGCAGTAGCAATATCCATCTCAGGAGTCTAGGTTTAGCGTCCTTTTTGGTTAGGAGATATCTAATAGCAGCATGATCAGTGTATATGATTATTTTGGATCCTACTAAGTAGGAACGAAACTTGTCTAATGCGAAGATCACTGCTAAGAATTCTTTCTCGGTTGTAGCATAATTCATCTGCGCTTCGTCCAGGGTTCTGCTTGCATAATATATGACGTGGAGTCTTTTATCCTTTCGCTGTCCTAAAACAGCTCCTACGGCATAGTCACTTGCGTCACACATTATTTCAAAAGGTTCATTCCAATCTGGAGTTTGCATTATAGGCGCATAAATTAATGCTTTCTTAAGTATTTGAAATGCTTCTAAACATTTTTCGTCGAAGATAAATTCAGCGTCTTTCATTAATAGCTCAGTTAGGGGTTTAGTTATCTTAGAGAAATCTTTAATGAATCGTCGATAAAAACCGGCGTGTCCTAAAAAGCTTCGGATTTCTCTAACAGTTTTCGGAGGTTGAAGGTTCTCAATAACTTCGATTTTAGCAGAATCGACTTCAATTCCTCTTTTGGATATAATGTGTCCAAAACAATTCCTTCTTGTACCATAAAATGGCATTTCTCCCAATTAAGAACTAGATTAACCTTCACACAACGTTCTAATACCCTTTCTAAATTTTCTAAACATTCTTCAAAGCTTTGTCCACAGACGGAAAAATCGTCCATGAAGACTTCCATAATATTGTCCAGAAAATCAGCAAATATTGCCATCATACTTCTTTGAAAAGTTGCAGGAGCATTGCATAAACCAAATGGCATTCTTCTATAAGCAAAGGTTCCAAAAGGGCATGTGAAAGTTGTTTTCTCTTGGTCATTAGGATGAATAGGTATCTGAAAGAAACCTGAATAACCGTCCAAGAAACAAAAATGAGAGTGTCTAGCTAAACGTTCTAACATTTGATCAATAAATGGTAAAGGGAAATGATCTTTTCTGGTGGCTTTGTTAAGTTTACGATAATCAATGCACATCCTCCATCCAGATTCGACTCTTTTAGTTATGATTTCTCCTTTCTCATTTTCGACTACTATGACACCTCCTTTCTTAGGTACAACATGCACAGGACTAACCCATTTGCTATCAGATATAGGATATATGATTCCTGCTTCTAACAACTTCATAACTTCCTTTTTCACAACCTCGCTCATAATCGGGTTTAGTCTCCTCTGGTGTTCTCTTGAAGTTTTACAATCTTCTTCTAGCATAATGCGATGCATACAGATAGAGGGACTTATTCCTTTAAGATCAGTGATATTATATCCTAAGGCTGTTGGATATTTTCTCAGAGTTTGTAAAATTTTTTCAGTTTCGGTTTCGCCAAGTTCTGCGTTGACTATCACTGGTCGTTTGAGTTCGGAATCTAGGAATTCATATCTTAGATTTTTAGGAAGTGTTTTGAGTTCTAGGGATGGTTTCCTTAAACATTGTGTAGGATCTGGTGCCATAACTAAGCATTCACTTAGATTACTAATCAGATTTTCATCGAGATTATCTTCATTTTCAAGCTCAGCTTCTTTTCTACATTCATCGATGATATCCATGAAGTAACAAGTATCTTCAATTGCAGGTGCTTTCAGGAATTGAGAGAGGATAAATTCGATTTTCTCTTCACCTACTTCAAAAGTAAGTTTTCCTCTTTTTACATCTATAATTGCACCGGCTGTAGCTAAGAAAGGCCTTCCAAGAATGATTGGGGTAACTTCGTCCTCCCTTATGTCCATGATAATGAAATCGGTTGGTATATAGAATTGGCCAATGTGTACAGGAACATTCTCGAGAACTCCCGCAGGATATTTAATTGACCTATCTGCTAATTGAACGAACATTTTGGTTGGTCTGAGTTCTCCCATTTCAAGTTTCTTGCATATAGATAACGGCATCACACTTATACTGGCTCCAAGATCACATAAAGCTTTATCTATGACAAATTTTCCAATTACACATGGAATAGAGAAACTTCCAGGGTCTTTGAGTTTAGGAGGCATTGTGTCTTGAATAATTGCACTACATTCAGCAGTAAGCATGACAGTTTCATTATCCTCTAGCTTTTTCTTATTGGATAGAATCTCTTTAAGGAATTTAGCGTAGGAGGGCATTTGAGTTATAGCTTCGGTAAAAGGAATTGTGACATTAAGTTGTTTAAGAAGATCCACGAATTTCTTGAATTGACCCACATTCTTAGTTTTAGCTAACCTTTGAGGGTATGGGATACGAGGCTTATAAGGTGGTGGGGGTACATAAGTTTCATCTTTTTGTGTGGTATCTTCATTATTATCTCTCTGATTTCCCTTTTCTTCTTTATCTTTAGTTTCAGATTGTTTATCATAATTTTGTTGCATAGCTGGGCTATTATTTCTGGGATCTACAGGTCCATCATACTCTGTTCCGCTTCTTAAGATAACAGCATTTGCATGTCCTTTGGGATTAGGTTGAGGCTGTCCAGGAAATGAGCCGGCAGGAGTAGCAGAAGCCGCTTGTTGTTGAGCTACCTGAGAGATTTGTGTTTCTAACATTTTATTATGTGTAGCTAAAGCATCAAGCTTGTTAGATAATTGCTTAATCTACTCATTAATGTGTATATTCTGATTTTGAACCTCCTTATTAGTCTGGGATTGAGTATTATTGGTTTGGGATTGAGTAGCGATGAAGTGCTCTATCATGACTTCCAAATTAGACTTCCTAGGAGCATTAGACGTGTTAGGACCATTATTAGGATGATTTGGGATAGCCTTAGGATAACCAGGTGGTGTAGCAGGAGCTTGTCCAGGTGCGTATAACGCGTTGTTATTCTTGTATGAAAAGTTAAGATGATTCTTCCAGCCAGGGTTATATGTGTTGCTGTAAGGGTTACCCTGTACGTAATTCGCTTGTTCAACTGGAACTCCTGTTAAAAGTGGGCATTCTGGAGCAAGGTGTGATTGAATACCACATAAGTCGCAAGTTTGAGCAATTGCAGCAACAGTAGCTGCGGGAGCGGTGGTAAGATTCTCGAGCTTTTGAGTGAGAGCTTCCACTTTAGCGTTGACTTGATCCAGACTATTCACTTCAACCATTGCACCTTTCGTTTGAGATTTCTCTACGCTAACTCTCTCCGTACCCCATTGGTAATGGTTTTGAGCCATGCTTTCAATAAGTTGTCTTGCTTCAGTATATGGTTTATTCATCAGTGCGCCACCAGCTGCGGCGTCTATAGTCAATCTCGTATTATACAAGAGACCATTGTAGAACGTGTGAATGATCAGCCATTCTTCTAAACCATGATGAGGACAGAGTCTAAGCATGTCCTTATAATGTTCCCAAGCTTCAAAGAGTGATTCATTGTCTTTTTGTCTGAAACCATTGATATTGGCTCTGAGCATAGCAGTTTTGCTTGGAGGAAAATATCTAGCCAAGAAGACTTTCTTCAACTCATCCCATGTGGTGATTGAGTTGGAAGGAAGAGATTGGAGCCATGCGCGAGCTCTGTCTCTGAGAGAAAAAGGGAATAGGCGCAATCGTATCGCCTCGGGGTTAACACCATTCGCTTTTACAGTGTCTGCGTACTGCACAAACACTGACAGATGAAGATTCGGGTCGTCAGTAGGAGCTCCAGAAAACTGGTTCTGCTGAACGGCGGAAAGAAGCGAAGGTTTTAGCTCGAAATCGTTTCGAGCGATAGCAGGAGCAGCAATACTATTATGAGTGTGATCGGTGGATCTGGAACTGACTGTTTAACGCTGGTTCGCGAAATGTCGCGGAAGCAAGAGTCGCCACCGTCTTTTATTTTCTCCAAATGGAAAGGACAAAAGCACAGAAAAATTCCTTAAAGAGATTGCTCTCGGTTCGGGAGGTAGGTTATAGAAAGGGAAGGTGTTAGCACCCTTTCTATCCATGGTTATCCATGGGCTCTTAGATACTTGCTCATTGTGTTTTCAAAATTGTTTATTTGCTTTTCAATGTGGGTTTAAAAAAAGTTTCTTTGAAAAATTTCAGTTCGACTCGTACGTCAGAGTGTTTGAAAAGTTTGTTTCGAAAGCTTTTGAAAATGTGTGGTGTGAAAAGATTTTGATTTGTTTTGTTTTTGAAGAGAGCAAGTATCTAGAGTCGTCTACCTACCCTAAGGAATTCGTATGTGTAAATGTCCTTTAAAGTAGTGCCATCCCACCATTGAGGGGTAGGTAGCACCACCGTTGGAGGTGTTCGGGTCAATTCGAGGTTCGGGACATGGTGATCACCGGAGCAATGGGAAGACACCTTAGAAGCTACCCTCATGCCAGGTTCCCGGATCATGAGGACTTACTAAGACATCCTCTACTCGACGATCACCTTTCGAAAGGCAACAGTGAGGCGTACCCTAGGGGTGGTGTGTGCGAATTGTGTGTCATGTTTCAGTTATTTGTCTTGTCATGTTGTCGTGTTCTACGCTTGATTTTAATTTGTCCATTCATTTTTGCATGCATATTTAACAGTTATAAAATTTGCGGAAAATAAATCTAAGGCTATTACAAAGGCGCGGGTCCACATCGCCAAAATTAACCAGGACCCGATTTAGCGAAAAAATAAATAAATGCAAAGAAATAAAGTGCGAAAAGTAAATTACATGGCTTAGGGACAATTACATAATTATAATTAAACGACATAAGATAAATGCGCAAATGAAAATAATTAAAACAAAACTAGGGCGTTGGACCCTTTTACAAACAATAGTTAAAGTTAATTAATTAAATAAAGAGGAATTAAAATTAAAATTAAGAAGAAAAAATGTTTTTAGGTATTTTGTTTTTTTAGATTTAATAAGGAAAAGAAGTCAATTAAATTAAGCGGCGAACCCTAATTCTAATATTTTTTTAATTATTAAGAAAGAATTAAAATATGACCTAAATTAAACCTAATTCATTTATGTACAATTTAAATAGGAAAATAAATAAATAAATAATAATTATTATTGTGGAAAAAAGGGAAATAAAAAGAATTAACAATTAAAACCTAAATTCTACATTTTTGGATTTTTATTAAAAAAGGAATTAAAATTAAAACCTAATTACACTACATAATTTACATTCTAATTTATTTATGAAAATAATTATAATAAAATAAATATTATATTTTTTTGTATTTTTCTGATTTTTATGATGTTTTTATATTTTTGTTAAAAATAATTAATTAAAACAAATAATTAAACTAAACATAATTAAAATAAATGAAATAAAAAGGAAATCAAACCAGAGTGGGGTGTAGTCCCCAATTTAGGAGGTATGGATTTGGAAAGCCTGGCCCAATAAGCATGGAATTTCATTGACTTTCTGGATCATGTGCAACGCGTTGACTGGTGCTTATGGCATTCTTTGAATCCTGGCCCTTGATCTGGGTGAGATGGACGCGTGTGTGGCTTGAGAGGGTGAGCGTATGATGCACTGGGACACTAGCGCTGCATTGAATCAATTATTGAAAAATAATGTTAAGTATTTGCCAGACCTGGGACTTGAACCCAGGTCTTGAAGGTTACAAGCACAACACCTAGCCACTGAACCACGCGCGTTTCAATTAACATATAATAAACAATAAATAATATAATAATAACGCGTTAGCGCTTTGGAATTTCGCGCGAAATTCAAACTGTCCAATGGTTGATGGACACGATGTCATCTCCTTCCCCTACCCTGTAACACGAACACTATGGGAACGGTTTTTACAGCGTTGTCAAAAGGTGTCTACTGAAAAATAGCGATTAGGGATATGGGCACCATAAATTGTTCGCGAGGGTTCAGACATCTTCGTCTTAAGATGCTGAATCCATCCATGGCACTCATTGGTCCTGATTTTTCCTCTATAGAAAATCCCCAAATTTGAAACCTGCAAAACCTAAAAAACGCGCATGGTGGATTCTTATACACAACGAAAAAATGCAATTAAGCGTAATGGTTAGTTTGTAAACTTCATCAGGAACATGAATATGTCAACAAAATTGCAAAAAGATGCATGATTTATGATATGCGGTTTCAAAAATTTCAAGGTTCAGCCAAGGTTCTTGGTACCAATTCAAGGCCTTTTTGTTGATGTTAATGATGGAGGAACGTTCAATGATATCTCAGAATGATGATGGAATGAAAATTTGCGCTTGAATCGCCCTTGAAACTAGATTTCAGTGTTTGAGTTTTATGAGAATTTTTCAATATGCAAAAGCTTGGTTATGCGCAGCTTGCAGTCTAGGATGATTAGGGTTGTGATGCTGTGTATGTATAGAGCATGTTAGGTCAAAAAGATTGAACAAAATCTCATGCCATAATGGATTTCAATATTTGATTTGTTAAGAATCTTTTTCAATCTTTTTCTCATGTTTCTTGTACCAAATATGATCAATTAGCATCAAATCCTTCCCTATTAGCATGTGCACGAGTTATAGAGTCCAAAGCATGCATAAAAAGATTTGTTTAGGTTAAGATTATATTTTTCATGAATTAAAATGATTTAAATGAATATAAATTAATATAAATTCAAATAAATAATTAAAAAATATGAAAATACTTCCCTTTGGGCCTAATGGTCGTGCATAGGCTTGGCATGAAGAAATTTGGAAGAAAAATGGGCCCATTTGCATTTTTAGGTCATTTGAACCATTGTTGACTTTTCAAAATTCCTAAAAATTTCCCAACTTCCACAAGGCATAACTTGGTCAATTTTTAAGCTTTTCACATGTTCTTGGACATTTTGGAAAGGTCTTTGAGTCCTTTAACTAATGCCTTTGGTCCCATATCATTTTGATTCACCAATCTCAAGTTATGGCCTTTGACTTAAAGTCACTTTTTGTTGACTTTTGAAAATGACCTATAATGTTGAAATTGATAACTTTTTGTGAGAGCATTTCTTGGACTTGGAACATGAAGATGAATTGTAGGAAATGTCTTTCTCTTCAAAATGAGCTTTGGATGGAATTTTTCTGATAATCCATGTGAAAGTTATGCCCTGGTCAATTTCAGTTGACTTTTTCAGCTGTCCAAATATAGCAACTTTTGTATCTTTGATGATTTCTGAGCCAAATTTTGAGAATCATGATCAAGCATTGATCAAATGATGTTTGTGGCTTCAAAATGATATGTTGACCAAAAATTTGAACTTTTGACTGTCAAATGACCATTTTGCCCCTACAGTTGACTGTAGTGCAATTTAGGGTTTTGACTGTGCAATTTTGAGCTGAATGCCTTGAAACTTGATATAAGGATACTTGACCATCTTTTTAAGCATGTGAGACTTGATCGGACCTTTGAAAAGTTCATTTGCTTGACCAGAACTCAAACCCTAGTTTTGACTGTCTAGGAGACAGTTGAGCTGCACAACCCTGGGGGGAATTTTGTGACCTTGACTTGGCAATTTCTTGATGAATATGGGAGGGCAAATTTTGGGGTACAACAGTTGCCCCTGTTCAATCTTCTTAGACCTGAGGATGCAGATTGGCTGACGTGCCTTTCGTAATCCGAGGGTAGAAGATGATTGGACACTAAAGTGCCCAGAAATTTGCACTCACATAGTGATGGTGATGGGGGAATGGGCTTATAGATGCCATTTTAGAGGTTGCTGGATAGGATGATGGGCTTATAGATGCCATCTGGACGTTGATCGCGTAGGAGATTCCTTAGCGAGAACCTGCATACCTACAAAACAGAAAAATGAGTACCTGACACGTCGCAGGAGCTGATTTTAGATGCTTGGTACAGATGTGTCCTGACTGGTTACAGGAGCTGAGTCTGGAGCTTCAAACGCTGATGAATGAACCAGGGACGGTTACTGCCTTAGCATGGACGGTAAGAGAATCCTGAATGATTTCAACCTCAACAACGCTCGTTGAGAAAATCTTGGTGAGAATTACCATCTTCGTAGTGTCAGGAAGAGAACCAAAGGACATTATAATCTCAAAGGGAGTCACCTCACTCACCGTTGGAGAGGGAACTATAGGAAATTATAATCTGGAAGGAAATGTCACCTCACGCTCATGCCGGAGAGGGAAACATCTTGAAAGGGAATTACCACTTCACTCGCCGTTGGAGAAGGGACCATAAGAGAATATCACCTCACGCTCATGCCGGAGAGGGAAACATCTGAAGAAGGAATTACCACCTCACACGCCGTTGGAGAGGGGACCATAAGAGAATATCACCTCACGCTCATGCCGGAGAGGAGAACATCTGAAAAAGGAATTACCACCTCACACGCCGTTGGAGAGGGGACCATAAGAGAATATCACCTCACGCTCATGCCGGAGAGGGGAACATCTGAAGAAGGAATTACCACCTCACACGCCGTTGGAGAGGGGACCATAAGAGAATATCACCTCACGCTCATGCCGGAGAGGGAAACATCTGAAGAAGGAATTACCACCTCATACGCCGTTGGAGAGGGGACCATAAGAGAATATCACCTCACGCTCATGCCGGAGAGGGAAACATCTGAAGAAGGAATTACCGCCTCACACGCCGTTGGAGAGGGGACCATAAGAGAATATCACCTCACGCTCATGCCGGAGAGGAGAACATCTGAAAAAGGAATTACCGCCTCACACGCCGTTGGAGAGGGGACCATAAGAGAATATCACCTCACGCTCATGCCGGAGAGGGAAACATCTGAAGAAGGAATTACCGCCTCACACGCCGTTGGAGAGGGGACCATAAGAGAATATCACCTCACGCTCATGCCGGAGAGGGAAACATCTGAAGAAGGAATTACCGCCTCACACGCCGTTGGAGAGGGGACCATAAGAGAATATCACCTCACGCTCATGCCGGAGAGGGAAACATCTTAAAAGGACTTCTGGAAGCAGTATCAGAACGTCACCATCTCTGGGTCATATCTGAAACTATATCTAGAAGGAAATCTGGAAGCAGCATCAGAACGTCACCATCTCTGGGTCATATCTGAAACTATATCTAGAAAGAATTGCATTAGTTGATAATAATCATTTTTGTATTGATCTTTTTCCTGAAAAGGTAGAACATAATTGTACGCAAAATCATGATGCATGAACTGTATGTTTTCAAGATCAATGAGATTCGTGTAATATGATGCATGTGCATGCTATAATGATGTATGTGACGTTTTATGAATGTATGTTTTCGTCGTAGGAAAATAAATCCTTGACGGGTGCTGGGAAGTCGCATCCTGGGCTGATGTTGAGGAAGAGATTTTGCTTCCGCCGTGGATGATTCGTTGCAAGAATACCGGTAGGAGAAGATAACTCCGTTGAGGAATAAACTTGGCAAATGAAATAATTCTGCGGGAGAAAAGATACTCTAGCGATCATGCTGGGGAGTGCTACTCTGTGGGGATAGCGATGCTTTGCTGAATTGATGAAGATGACTCCGCTGGGGATACCGTTGATGAGTTATGCTGGGAGATTCTTGTTATGCTTGTATGTCGCCGGGGAACGATCTTTAGACCAAGACTACTGGGGATGCTTGTTAAGAATGTGTATATGCTGCTGGGGGATGTTGAGATATACTGGAGGATACCCAATTTCCTTAAGTTTGATAGTAGCTTTGCTTGAGGGAAGAATGCACTGACTTGCTGACTTACTCTCTCTCTGGGGAATTAAGATATGTTGGCTACCTTTTTCAGCTGATCATACCTTGTACCTTGTGTACAGAGCAATTAGATCGTTTGGACAACTCCTCATTGCCCCTGTTTCTGAGGTGGGAGAGGAAGACCTGTGAGGTGCTGATAGCTGTTGATGGACAAACTCTCTTCTGGTAGGCAGGTGACAAGATAACAGGACATAGTCGTACGCTTTAATCCCTAACTTTTGCCTGGACCGCCCTTTCGGGTTTTCAGTCCACCGGGATACCCATTTTTGCCCAAGCCGCCTTTTCAGGTTTTCGACTTGCCGGGTGTACAGATTTTTCATTTCATCCCTTATTTTTGCCCGAACCCTTTTGGTTCGTCGGGAAGCCCTTATTTTTGCCTAGGTATGTCAACCTAGCGGGTCTTTGTTTTTGCGTAGTATCTTTTCGACTATGTCCATGTTCTCAAAATGTAGGGAGTTGCCCCTGTCAGAAGTATTTTGTCATGCCACCAGAAGGTGTTTGATCAGGCAAGATTCGTTGCTGGAGTGCCCCAAGTGACTCAGGCAGAGATTCGCCCCAGGCTTTTTGGCCTTTTGAGAGATTCTCCGAATCTTGATTGGACTGCCCCAGATGATTGGACACTAGTCATGCCATGCCCCTTGATTGGAAGTGCTTCTGTTCACTAGGTATTCATCGTGCGAATTTCCCTGCTGTTCAAACAAAAAGTCATATGCAAACAAAGTTATGTCAAAAATGCAAGGCTTATGTCTGTCTTGAAAATTTTGAAAATGCATTTTTTCCATAAAACAAGTGAATGTTTGTAAAACGTGACGTCAACTCCTTTATAGTAAGCCTTGAGGAGTCAGGATACCTTTTGTCACAATATGCTTTTGAACTAACCCATGCTTCAGCTAGGACTTTTTAGGGTTATAACGTGGCCTGGTTCACGGTTTAAGAAACAAAGGATAAAGGCTCAAATTTTATTTGTACCCACCCGCTCTTCATGATGTTCTTCAAACCTAAACTCAGTTGATCATACGTTAGACCTCGTTCGAGTTTTTGCTTTGATTTTCCGGTGATGGTTCAAACATTGATGATTTATTCTGACTAGGCAGTCATTTTTTGTTGAGGGTTTGTGAGACCTCTTTCTTGATCTTTGTTATCCCTTTCTCTTTTTTTGCCTGAACTGTTTCCTTTTTGGAATTACAGTCAGCGGGATGCCCCAGTTTCATAAGTCCCTTTTATAGGTTTTGACTTTTTGGGCTTTCTGTTTATGATTTTTTTTTTGATAACAACTGCCTGTCTTTATGATTGTGCTGAACCATCACTGTTTTTTCGTAAGGATCTCTTTGGTGCCATTCGTTATGCACTTGGATCAACTGAGAAGACTACCCTGCCCCGGGTTATGATAAAGGGTTTTGATTTTCGAAAATAAAAACTCCTACTTCTTTGGCTCTGATGGGTTGACGAGGGATTATCATCCTTATAACTCCAGTGTTTAGGAATTGAAACAATGCCTGTACCTCATAAGCGGGGTTTGTTCAAAAGCATACTGTAATGATCGCGGTATCGTTTTCGTCATCCTCCCTCAAGAGGCTTAGAATTAACGAGAGTTGACATCAGAAAAAATATGAAAACAATTTGCATATAGTGAATGCGAATATATTGATTCAAAATAGACATAAGCGATGCATTAATGGAATAACAATGTTTTAACATGAATAAATGTTTGAACGGTCAAAAGAAAAACACAACTTGAACATTCGAATGAACAAAAGTTTCTTAGTTTGAACTAGCTATCTCAGATGGAGAATTCTCAGCGGAGGATTTTCATCTCGCCATCCGGCATGAACTCTATCACCCCTTCGTCAATCAAATCCTGGATTTTATTCTTCAAGGTCCAACAGTCATCTGTAGCGTGCCCCGGGCTGTCTGAATGATAAGCGCAGCGGGTGTCGGGGTTATACCTCGAAGCTGTCCTGTTGGGATTTTTGGGAGGGTCCTTTAGAGTGATCAGATTGACCTCCAGCAAGCGCTTCAGTATAAAGGATGAGGGTATATCAGTCTCCGAGAAATGTCTTCCGGGCGCATTTCGTTTACGTTGACTACCCCGTTGAGGCTGGGCTCGTGACCCTGAAGCAAGCTGAGGAGATTTTCCTTTGTCTTCTTGCCCCGCATGTGGTTGAATGATGGCTGGAGCTTCCACCTTGGCTGTTTGCCCTACTGGATTATTTTGAAGCAGCTTGGTGAAGAGAACCCGGAGCTCTTCTTGTTTTTGAGCTAAGTCCTGAATGAGAGTCATTTGGCCCACCAACTGCCCCATCATTTGGATCTTCATGGTTGCCAACTCAATTTGTAGTCCTTCCAGCTGATCGTTCCTGATGCCCCCTGCATTCCCTAAGGTCAAGTTCCTGGTGAGGAGAGTCTTTATTTCTTCTTGCCCCTGGGATAGGTTCAAGAACATTTCTCGCAGTTGGGCGTTCTGAGTACGGAGATCTTGGTTGTCCGGTTGGAAAGCCATTGCTGAAATAAACAGCGAAGATGGTGAGTGACCTGCAAAAGGGATACCTGTAATGCAATGATGAGTATGACATGTATGCAATGTTTTCAAGGACCTCGCGGGGTAAACAAGAAAATTTGTTAGCATTGGAATTTATAGCTTGATTGAAGGACACCCTTGTTGTTGAGAATTCTTCTTCAAGGGTCAAAGGCTCACCATATCCAGTGGGTCATAGCCCCTGACTTTAGTCATCAGGTCTAATTTTGATTTCCCAGCAACCTGGGTTAAGGGAAACTTCTTCAGGAGTCAGAGCTCACCATATCAAGTGGGTCATAGCCCCTGACAACCTTGGCTAGAGGAAAATAAATCCTCTTTGCCCCTTGCTGGGATAGTTGATTCACCATGACCTACATCACAAGCCCTTGAGATCCTTGAAATGGGTTAGGATGTATGCAATGGTATGCAATGGTATGATGTCATGCTATGCATGGGGTGATGTAGGTAAGCCCTGCTATGAGTCCCAATTAAGGACTAGAAACAGACCCTGCAAGAAATTCAGTACCCTGTTATGAGTCCCAATTAAGGACTATAAACAGAACCTGCAAGAAACCTAAGTGAAACCTGTCATGAGTCCCAATTAAGGACTATAAACAGAACCTGCAATTGGTTAGTACACCTTGTTATAAGTCCCAATTAAGGACTATGAACAAAACCTGCAAGACATCAAGGGTCAGATTACAAGCATGCAAGTAGTCAAGTACGAAGGCACACAAGTCACACAAAAGAGCCCTTAAAGTTTAGGCCAGCATGAGGTCTAGGTACGACCCTCTTTCAGTTTGTTGGTTCATACCTGTCCTAATCAAAAGTAACCGGGTTCTTAGAGGATCCCAATATCATTGACTACCCTCAATCGGTCATAACTCCAGCATCGCAATCTTTTCTTGCGGCCAGAACCATCACGAGAGTTTAGCCTCAATGGGCGTAGCATACTGCTACTGTTCTAAAGGCCAAGTTGTGTCAATTAAGGTTCTAAGGTTGTTGGTGCTTAATGACTCCTTAGAAGACCCATATTCTCCTCGTTGCGACACAAGGGATATCGGTACAGACTAAGATGCCACACCAACGTAGCCACTGCTTCACCTGTGTCGGTCTACGCCGGACAGGTCCCTCACAGCTTATGCTACCTAAACAGGGTATCCCCAGATCCGGGTTAGGATCTATGTATCCCCGATGCAACCCACAATAGTAAAGCAAGCAAAACAATACAAGTGAAAACATAGTTATGACCTAGCCCTAAGGTACACCTCACTTTATAGTTTATCCCCAGCAGAGTCGCCAGTTCTGTGATCGGTGGATCTGGAACTGACTGTTTAACGCTGGTTCGCGAAATGTCGCGGAAGCAAGAGTCGCCACCGTCTTTTATTTTCTCCAAATGGAAAGGACAAAAGCACAGAAAAATTCCTTAAAGAGATTGCTCTCGGTTCGGGAGGTAGGTTATAGAAAGGGAAGGTGTTAGCACCCTTTCTATCCATGGTTATCCATGGGCTCTTAGATACTTGCTCATTGTGTTTTCAAAATTGTTTATTTGCTTTTCAATGTGGGTTTAAAAAAAGTTTCTTTGAAAAATTTCAGTTCGACTCGTACGTCAGAGTGTTTGAAAAGTTTGTTTCGAAAGCTTTTGAAAATGTGTGGTGTGAAAAGATTTTGATTTGTTTTGTTTTTGAAGAGAGCAAGTATCTAGAGTCGTCTACCTACCCTAAGGAATTCGTATGTGTAAATGTCCTTTAAAGTAGTGCCATCCCACCATTGAGGGGTAGGTAGCACCACCGTTGGAGGTGTTCGGGTCAATTCGAGGTTCGGGACATGGTGATCACCGGAGCAATGGGAAGACACCTTAGAAGCTACCCTCATGCCAGGTTCCCGGATCATGAGGACTTACTAAGACATCCTCTACTCGACGATCACCTTTCGAAAGGCAACAGTGAGGCGTACCCTAGGGGTGGTGTGTGCGAATTGTGTGTCATGTTTCAGTTATTTGTCTTGTCATGTTGTCGTGTTCTACGCTTGATTTTAATTTGTCCATTCATTTTTGCATGCATATTTAACAGTTATAAAATTTGCGGAAAATAAATCTAAGGCTATTACAAAGGCGCGGGTCCACATCGCCAAAATTAACCAGGACCCGATTTAGCGAAAAAATAAATAAATGCAAAGAAATAAAGTGCGAAAAGTAAATTACATGGCTTAGGGACAATTACATAATTATAATTAAACGACATAAGATAAATGCGCAAATGAAAATAATTAAAACAAAACTAGGGCGTTGGACCCTTTTACAAACAATAGTTAAAGTTAATTAATTAAATAAAGAGGAATTAAAATTAAAATTAAGAAGAAAAAATGTTTTTAGGTATTTTGTTTTTTTAGATTTAATAAGGAAAAGAAGTCAATTAAATTAAGCGGCGAACCCTAATTCTAATATTTTTTTAATTATTAAGAAAGAATTAAAATATGACCTAAATTAAACCTAATTCATTTATGTACAATTTAAATAGGAAAATAAATAAATAAATAATAATTATTATTGTGGAAAAAAGGGAAATAAAAAGAATTAACAATTAAAACCTAAATTCTACATTTTTGGATTTTTATTAAAAAAGGAATTAAAATTAAAACCTAATTACACTACATAATTTACATTCTAATTTATTTATGAAAATAATTATAATAAAATAAATATTATATTTTTTTGTATTTTTCTGATTTTTATGATGTTTTTATATTTTTGTTAAAAATAATTAATTAAAACAAATAATTAAACTAAACATAATTAAAATAAATGAAATAAAAAGGAAATCAAACCAGAGTGGGGTGTAGTCCCCAATTTAGGAGGTATGGATTTGGAAAGCCTGGCCCAATAAGCATGGAATTTCATTGACTTTCTGGATCATGTGCAACGCGTTGACTGGTGCTTATGGCATTCTTTGAATCCTGGCCCTTGATCTGGGTGAGATGGACGCGTGTGTGGCTTGAGAGGGTGAGCGTATGATGCACTGGGACACTAGCGCTGCATTGAATCAATTATTGAAAAATAATGTTAAGTATTTGCCAGACCTGGGACTTGAACCCAGGTCTTGAAGGTTACAAGCACAACACCTAGCCACTGAACCACGCGCGTTTCAATTAACATATAATAAACAATAAATAATATAATAATAACGCGTTAGCGCTTTGGAATTTCGCGCGAAATTCAAACTGTCCAATGGTTGATGGACACGATGTCATCTCCTTCCCCTACCCTGTAACACGAACACTATGGGAACGGTTTTTACAGCGTTGTCAAAAGGTGTCTACTGAAAAATAGCGATTAGGGATATGGGCACCATAAATTGTTCGCGAGGGTTCAGACATCTTCGTCTTAAGATGCTGAATCCATCCATGGCACTCATTGGTCCTGATTTTTCCTCTATAGAAAATCCCCAAATTTGAAACCTGCAAAACCTAAAAAACGCGCATGGTGGATTCTTATACACAACGAAAAAATGCAATTAAGCGTAATGGTTAGTTTGTAAACTTCATCAGGAACATGAATATGTCAACAAAATTGCAAAAAGATGCATGATTTATGATATGCGGTTTCAAAAATTTCAAGGTTCAGCCAAGGTTCTTGGTACCAATTCAAGGCCTTTTTGTTGATGTTAATGATGGAGGAACGTTCAATGATATCTCAGAATGATGATGGAATGAAAATTTGCGCTTGAATCGCCCTTGAAACTAGATTTCAGTGTTTGAGTTTTATGAGAATTTTTCAATATGCAAAAGCTTGGTTATGCGCAGCTTGCAGTCTAGGATGATTAGGGTTGTGATGCTGTGTATGTATAGAGCATGTTAGGTCAAAAAGATTGAACAAAATCTCATGCCATAATGGATTTCAATATTTGATTTGTTAAGAATCTTTTTCAATCTTTTTCTCATGTTTCTTGTACCAAATCTGATCAATTAGCATCAAATCCTTCCCTATTAGCATGTGCACGAGTTATAGAGTCCAAAGCATGCATAAAAAGATTTGTTTAGGTTAAGATTATATTTTTCATGAATTAAAATGATTTAAATGAATATAAATTAATATAAATTCAAATAAATAATTAAAAAATATGAAAATACTTCCCTTTGGGCCTAATGGTCGTGCATAGGCTTGGCATGAAGAAATTTGGAAGAAAAATGGGCCCATTTGCATTTTTAGGTCATTTGAACCATTGTTGACTTTTCAAAATTCCTAAAAATTTCCCAACTTCCACAAGGCATAACTTGGTCAATTTTTAAGCTTTTCACATGTTCTTGGACATTTTGGAAAGGTCTTTGAGTCCTTTAACCAATGCCTTTGGTCCCATATCATTTTGATTCACCAATCTCAAGTTATGGCCTTTGACTTAAAGTCACTTTTTGTTGACTTTTGAAAATGACCTATAATGTTGAAATTGATAACTTTTTGTGAGAGCATTTCTTGGACTTGGAACATGAAGATGAATTGTAGGAAATGTCTTTCTCTTCAAAATGAGCTTTGGATGGAATTTTTCTGATAATCCATGTGAAAGTTATGCCCTGGTCAATTTCAGTTGACTTTTTCAACTGTCCAAATATAGCAACTTTTGTATCTTTGATGATTTCTGAGCCAAATTTTGAGAATCATGATCAAGAATTGATCAAATGATGTTTGTGGCTTCAAAATGATATGTTGACCAAAAATTTGAACTTTTGACTGTCAAATGACCATTTTGCCCCTACAGTTGACTGTAGTGCAATTTAGGGTTTTGACTGTGCAATTTTGAGCTGAATGCCTTGAAACTTGATATAAGGATACTTGACCATCTTTTTAAGCATGTGAGACTTGATCGGACCTTTGAAAAGTTCATTTGCTTGACCAGAACTCAAACCCTAGTTTTGACTGTCTAGGAGACAGTTGAGCTGCACAACCCTGGGGGGAATTTTGTGACCTTGACTTGGCAATTTCTTGATGAATATGGGAGGGCAAATTTTGGGGTACAACAATGAGGCTCTGCTTGAGAAGGAACAGCGTAGTCCTTAAGAGGACGAGGAGCAGGAGCATCAGGATCAGCCATCTTCTTGAGTTCTTCAACGTCAGGAAGTCTGGTTGGAGGAAGGTTGTTGTGTTCTAAATACTCTTGAATTCGTCTTCTTAATCTAAGGTAACGCTCGATATCGTATAGAGGTATATGCAAAGGCGCGCCTTGAGAGCGAGTATTTGGCATACACAGAGGGAAAGGAAATAGTTGCTATAGTCTATACTTCGTAATAAAATTACGATATCAACTTAAATAGTCCCCAGCAACGGCGCCAAAAACTTGATCGCGACTTTATCGTCTAAATTAATCGGGAGACTGCAAGTATACAGCCCTATCGCGTAGTTTTAAAAGATATCGAACCTAAGGGACTATAAATCGAACTAACGTAACCTAAACTACTGTGTAAAGCTATAGCTATCGAATAATTAATTTGGGGAATTTTTGGGTAATAAAACTTAATTCTAATTGAAATAATAATAATGCGAATATCGGTATGTACGTCGTTAACACTAAAGAATCCGGCTTTCTACAGGCTTGTTTTCTAAAAATGATAATAATATCTTTTTCAGCAAAAAGTATTTATTCAAAAGTCTATTCTCAAACTTTCGCTCTATTGAAGTAAATTATAATTTTAAACTCTGATGTATGCTTTCGCTATCCCATTGATTTTAAAATTACTTTTTGAAAATAAATAAAGTTTAATTGGTTTTAAAACGCTGTCGCAGTCTTTAAAAACAATACCTAGCATCTACTATCTGATTCTAAACCTCAAACTGTCGCTCTATTGGTTTCTAATCTTAGTCGGTTTATTAACCTCAAACTGTCGCTCTGTTGGTTTCTAAACCTTTTTAACAAAATAAACTAGATAACTAAATCAGAAAAAGTGTTTATTTTATAAAATATAATCAAGCCTGTTTATTCCGGATCCGTTCAAATTAACTCGTTACATACCGATATTTAAATGATTTAGCCAGACATACTCATAAAAACGGACATGGATACATTAAAGGAATTAATAATCATAAATAAATTCATGGCTAAATAAATATTCTCATGCAAATAATTAATTAAAGGATATAAATAAAGAACCTGAATTAAATAATGCTGGAAACAATCTTTGAAGCTTGAATCAATCCGTACAGAATCTTCGTTCTTCAACGGGAATAAATTCTAAGTATTCGAAAAGGAAAAGAAAACTGGCTGGAAAAATAACTACTAGGAATCGAATTACACTGGAAACTAGTAAATGCAATGAAAGTAAAAATTCTGAAAACTGGAAAAATTCTAAGCAAAAACGGTCCCAATTTTCACTTTCTAATGTCTTCTTATAGTCCTTGAACGTAACCACCTCTTCAGATATTTTTGTGTCCCACGTATCCTTGAATTTCTCGTTTCTTACTTGCCCACGTTGAGACGGGCGTCCCAATTGACTTGTTCTTCCTTTGACCATGCTGAGACGGGCGCCTCCCACTAAGGGGAAAGTCCGAGGCGGGCGCCTCAATTGTAGGAGGAGAGTTGAGACGTGCGTCTCACTCTTGCATGCGCTTTTAGGGTTTTCTTGCCTGCGTGGGTTTGAATTCGTTTGGGCCCGTTTGGAGATAATAGACCCTTTTTGATCCATCATCATTGCTTTGCACACCCCTTCTCTTCATTTCTTGCACCTTTAGTCCAATAACTCTTGAATTTCTTCACTTTGCTCAATTTATCTAATTAAAATAAAATACCTGAAACAATATGGAAATAAAATGAAATAATTAGATAAAAATACTAACATTACCTATGAAAATTAAATCAAATATACTATATAAAATTGCGTTATCAAGTATGTCCATGGGTTCTGAGGAAGGCTTTAAAGAGTATGCACAGAAATGGAGAAATCTTGCAGGCAGAGTTCAACCTCCTTTGGTTGATAGGGAATTGGTTGACATGTTCATGAGTACGCTAACAGGTCTTTTCTGTAATCACCTACTTGGAAGTTCTTCATCTGGTTTCACTGACCTGATATTGATAGGGGAACATATTGAGAATGGAATCAGAAGTGGTAAAATTCAGGTGGCTATCCCTCTGACAAGGCTATCCCTTGGAATTATGGAGCTGATGTTTACTACCATGGCTTCAAGTAAGAACCATTGGTTGTCAAAGATCAAAATACTGAAGTTACTGATCCTAATATTGGCAATATCGCTGGGACTAGTAAGGTTACCATAAGTGGAAGGGTTTTTTCTCCAGAGATCTCTCCAAAGGTTGTTACTACACCAGTTCGTATCACTGCTACTAAATCAACTACTGAGACTCAAGGCAAAGAAAAGATAACTGAGCCTGCCCAGACTGAGGCATCGAAAGAGGTTACTATTGAAGATACCTCCAAGAGATGGAGGAGGTATTGAAAATTATTTGAAAGAGTGACTATAAGATTGTTGAACAGTTGGAGCATCCCCCTCCCCAAAATATTTATGATATCTCTGTTGTTGTGCTCTTAAGCCCATGCTCAGGCTTTGGTAAAGTTTCAGAAATGTTCTCATGTACCGCAAGAAATCCCTGTTGATCAATTCGAAAATCATGTTGCTAGCCTGACAACTGATAATGTGCTAGGCTTTTCTGACGTTGATTTAACTCCCGCGGGAAAGAACCATAATAAGGTCAAGTCTATCTCTATTGAGTGTAGGGGCACTACCTTATCTCATGTGTTGGTGGACACAGGTTCGTCATTGAATGTATTTCCAAAAGTTGTTTTATACTAACTTGACTATGAAGGGGTTGTGCTAAAACCCAATGACGTTGTGGTGATGGCTTTTAATGGTTCAAATAGAATGGTGCATGGAGAGGTTGATCTTCCAATCAAAGTAGGTTCCCGGGTTTTTGACTCTACTTCCATGTGATGGACATTTGTCCATCCTATTCCTGTTTGCTTGGATGCCCTTGGATTCATGGGACAGGCGCTGTTACTTATACTTTACACCAAAAGTTGAAGTATCCTGTGAAAGGAAAAATCATTACAGTTTGTTGCAAAGAAGAATACATGGTGAGCCTTTCGAACTCCTTCAAGTATGTTGAGATGGATGGTGAATTCCTCGAGACTCCTTGCCAGGCCTTTGAAGTTATTCCTCAGACAACCCCTATTGCTAAAGTTTCTCCTACTATTCCCAAGGTTACCAGGATTCCACCAATAATGGCTTCTCGGAATGGCGCTAAAGTTGTGGTAGAAGAAGGTGGTGGAACTATTTGGGGTCAGCTTCCCGACATTCCTTACAAGTCCGACAAATTTGGTATGGGTTTCACCTCAGAGGCTCAGAGGGCTGTCCGTCATGCTCGTGCTAATTCTGGGAGACCGTCATTTCGCATCAACAACAATGGAGTTCACAAAAATCAAGTCAACATTATGGAAGACGCTAATAGCGACTATGACATAAACAGTTGGATTTTCATTACTACTGGAAATAGGCTCAACAATTGGAAGGCTGAAGACTTTATACCAATCTTCTTTAGTCAGGAGTAAATGATATTTTCTGTTTTCTTGCTTTCATGTTTTTGGTTATCTAATTTGAAAATAACTTTAAGCCTTGTGCCTTACCTGGGGCACAACAGTCCATTTTTTAGGGTTGTCACTTTTCATCCATATATTTTCATTTAATAAATCATTGGGCGTTTGCATTCAAATTTTTCACTCTTTGTATTTCTTTTACTTTATTGCTTTCAATTATGTGCTCTTACACACACCCACATAGCAAATTGCAGATCCACATCCACCCCGGGTCCCATTGATAACGATTCTGTTATTGCCAATTATGACTTCAAAAATCTGATCTACCAAGCCGGTGACGAAGGTGAGGAAGATTGTGAAGTACCTGGAGAGCTTGCTAGACTATTAGAGCAGGAGGAAAGAGACATACAACTGCATGAAGAGCCAGTCGAGGTTGTGAACCCGGGTACTGAAGAGGACAAGAAAGAAATCAAGATAGGTGCCGACCTGGAAGACAGTGTCAAAAAAAGGTTAATCCAGGTGTTACATGAATATGTTGAGATCTTTGCTTGGTCTTATGAAGACATGCCAAGGCTTGATATGGATATTGTGGTTCACCATCTACCAATGAAGGAAGGTTGTTCTCTTATAAAGTAGAAGGTTCATTGTATGCATCCAGAGATGTCTGAATAGATCAAAGTTGAAGTCATGAAGCAGTTCAGTGCAGGTTTCTTAGCTGTTACATCCCATCCTCAGTGGGTTGAAAATGTGGTGCGGTACCTAAGAAGGACGGTAAGGTGTGTATGCGTATAGGCTACAAGGATTTGAATAGGGAAAGCCCCAAAGATGACTTTCCGCTTTCGCATATTGATGTTATGGTTGATAGCACCGCTTAGCACAAAGTATTTTCCTTCATGAATGGTTTCTATGGTTATAATCAAATAAAGATGGCACCTAAAGACATGGAGAAGACTAATTTTGTCACACAATGGGGGCACTTTTGGTTACAAAGTTATGCCTTTTGGTTTGAAGAACACTGATACAACATATCAGCGTGTTATGGTAGCTTTGTTCCATGATATGATCTATCATGTGATAGAGGTTTACGTTGATAAAATGATAGCCATGTCTCAAACTGGAGAAGTACATCTCAACCACCTGCACAACTGTTTGAGAGATTGAAGAAGTATAAGTTGAGGTTGAATCCAAACAAGTGCACCTTTGGGTAAGATCTGGTAAACTCCTAGGTTTCGTCGTTAGTGGTAAAGGTATTGAAGTTTATCCTACCAAGGTTAAATCCATTCAAGAAATGCCACCTCCCAATATTGAGAAGCAAGTCAGAGGCTTCTTGGGATGATTGAACTACATTTCAAGATTTATTTCCCATTTGACTGCTACTTGTGAGCCAATCTTCAAGTTACTGAAGAAAGATCAAGTAGTGAAGTGGAACGAAGATTGTCAGATAGCCTTCGAAAAAATCAAGGAATACCTCCAAGAACCTCCAATTCTAATGCCACCGGTTGAAGGAAGACCTCTGATCATGTACTTGACAGTACTAGAGAACTCAATGGGGTGTGTATTGGGCCAACATGACGAGTCTGATCGAAAAGAGCATGCAATATACTACCTTAGAAAAAAGTTTACCGACTGTGAAACGAGATACTCACTGCTCGAGAAAACTTGTTACGCTTTGGCATGGGCTGCTCGCCGACTAAGATATTATATGTTGACTCATACTACTGTGTTGATCTCTAAGATGGATCCAATAAAATACATATTTGAGAAACCCGCTCTCTTCAGAAGAATAGCAAGATGGAAAATGGTCTTGACAGAATACGGTATTCAATACACTACTCAGAAGGTAATCAAAGGAAGTGTACTGGAAAATCATTTGGATCATCAAGTTATAGATGACTATCAGTCTATGAATTTTGAGTTTCCATATGAGAATATCATGCTAGTTACTGATTATGAAGAACCAGGACCATATGAAGGACCTGAACTGGGATCCCGCTGGACTATGGTTTTTGATGGAGCTTCCAACGTGCTTGGTAATGGAATTGGTGATGTAATTGTCTCTCCCAAGGGTTTCCATACTCCCTTCACCTCCAGGTTGTATTTTGACTGTACCAATAATATGGCCGAGTACAAAGCATGCATCATGGGTATCAAAGTTGCCATCAATTGAGAACTAAATTCTTGAATGTATTAGGGACTAAGCCCTATTGATCAGTCAGCTTAAGGGAGAATGGGACACGAAGCACCCAAATCTCATTCCTTATCGAGAGCATGTGTTGACACTAATTTCGTACTTTGAAGAAATCACTTTTGAACATATTCCACGAGAATAGAACCAATTGGAAGACGCACTAGCTACCATGTCATATATGTTCAAAGTCAGATGAGATAATGAAGCTCCTTAAATTACTATTGAGAGACTAGAGGAACAAGCACATTTCTACAAAGTTGATACTAATGGAGTAGAGGAAAAGCCTTGGTACCACGAAGTAAAAAGATACCTCTAAAATCAAGAATATCTTGAAGTGGCATCTATCAATGATAAGAAATTTCTAAGAAGGTTCTCTGCCAAGTTCTTTCTGAGTAATGAAATCTTGTACAAGCGTAACCACGATTCAACTATGCTTCGTTGTGTAGACAAGACTAAAGTTGGAAAAATTATGGAAGATATGCATGAAGGTGTACTTGGTACTCACTCCAGTGGACATACAATGGCTAAAAAGATTCGGAGGGTAGGTTATTATTGGTCTAACATGGAAACCGATATCCATCATCATTCTAGAACTTGCCATAAATACCAGATTTATGCCTCTAGTTCCTTTGAATGTCTTGACTGCTCCTTGGTCGTTTGCAATGTGGGGCCTTGATATGATTGGAGAGATTAATCCTACTGCTTCTAATGGTCATTGTTACATCCTTGTCGCTATTGATTACTTCACGAAGTGGGTAGAGGCAGCCTCGTTTGTTTCTGTTACTAAGAATGTTGTGGCTCAGTTCAAGTATAACCTTATATGTCAGTATGGCATCCCTGAAATGATCATCACGGAAAATGGTACTAATCTTAACAATACTATAATCACGGAACTCTGCATGCAGTTCAAGATTAAGCATCACAATTCTTCTTCGTACTGACCAAAGATGAATGGTGCAGTGGAAGCCGCCAACAAGAGTATCAAGAAGATCTTGCAGAAGATAACGGTTACATACAAAGATTGGCATGAGATGCTACCATTTTCTCTTCATGGTTACCACACTTCAGTACACACATCAACTGGAGCAACCCCGTTCTCCCTCGTTTATGGTATGGAGGTTGTCTAACCTGTTGAAGTCTAGATTCCTTCCCTAAAGATTATGAAAGACGAAGTTTAGATGAAGACGAATGGATTTATACTCGAATTGACCAGATAAATTTGATTGATGAAAAAAGACTTGCGGCTGTTTTTCATGGTTAGATGTATCAAAAATGCATGATCAAGGCCTTTAACAAGAAAGTCAAACATCAGGTGTACCGGGATGGTGATTTGGTAATAAAGTGCATGATCCTACCACAAGGTGATCCCAAGGGAAAATGGACTCCCACATACGAAGGGTTATTTGTGATTAAAAAGATATTTTATGGCGGTGCTATGATACTTACCACCATGGACGGTGAAGATTTTTCGCACCCTGTGAACACGGACATAGTCAAAAAATACTATGCATAAAAGAGACCCGCTAGGTTTACAGGCCTAGGAAAAAATAAGGGCATCCCAATGAACCAAAAGGGTTCAGGAAAAATTAGGGATATATATTAAAAAATTGTACATCCGGCAAGTCAAAAACTGGAAAAGGCGGCTTGGGCAAAAAAGCATATCCCAATGGACTAAAAACCAGAAAGGGTGGTCTAGGAAAAAGTTAGGGATTAAAGCGTACGACTCTGTCCCGTTGGATAACCCATCTACTTATAGCCAGCTTTATTACTTGTGTCAAGTTCAAATGATACAGATCAATTCAATCATCTTCTTTCGACAGTGTGATACGGTGGGAGAACTGACTTGAGGTTTTGCGTTTGTTTTTGCAAATGTTTCGGTTGAGCAAGAGTCGCCACCGACTTTTTATTTTATCCTAAGGAAAGGTTAAAAAGCACAAGAAAAACCTTTGAGATGTTTTCTTGGGTTCAGGGAGTAGATTATAGAAAGGGAAGGTATTAGCACCCTTTCTATCCATGTTTATCCATGGGCTCTTAGTTACTTGCTTAGATCACTTGCCTTTGCTTTTCAA
Source organism: Vicia faba (assembly GCA_948472305.1). Taxonomy (NCBI): domain Eukaryota; kingdom Viridiplantae; phylum Streptophyta; class Magnoliopsida; order Fabales; family Fabaceae; genus Vicia; species Vicia faba. The sequence continues at coordinate 925,902,575 of OX451741.1, read as the reverse complement.
TTGTTTGAAATGGTGCTTTGTGTGTGTGGTTTTGAAAATGTTTTGAAAAAAGATGCCTTGTCTAGGCAACCATTGTAACAATTCTTGTTTGAATGTTTTACAAAGGTGTGTGTCTTTTTGAAAAGATGTTTCAATGTTTTTGAAAGTTTGTTTTGAAGTTGTGTTGTGATGTGTGTTTTGAAAAATGGCAAGGATTTTTTTGCAAGTTTGGTCAAGTAACCAAGAGCTATCTACCCTAAATTTCCCAAAGATCTTTCTCATGTTTTAACCCTTTTAACAGTGTTGTTTCACCATTGTATTTGGTGAACAACCTTGTGTTAGGATGTTAACGGGACGGGCGCGGGTCATCGTTTAGACCATAGAGGCAATAGTGCCAAGTATCTTTGGCAATTTTCTCAAGGGACTTGATCATTTTTAGGCAACTTGATAGCGTCATCGAGGGACTATGATCATTTGATTTGTTTTTGTTTTGCCAAAGACACTTAACATGCAACCATGGCCCATTTTTGAAGGCAACAAGTGGAGTAACCCTAGGGGTGCAAGTGTGCATTGTGTATTTGATTTTCATGCATTTGTCTTGTATTATGTCAATCTATTTGTTGGTTTTATTTGCATACAAACCCTAGGTCTATCATGGCATAATTTGAAAGCTTTTAAATGCGGAAATTTAAATGCTAAGTTATTACAACAATGATTATGGGGATGGGGGTACAAGTTTGAATTTGGGTATATTTGACAAGAAATTAAATTCTAAGCTATTACATCCATATCGAATATACAAATATTTAATTGTACAATATTTAAATAAATACAATAAATATGCAAAATGTATTATGCACAAAAATGATTTTTTATGTATGTGAAAGTATTTTTCAATGTGAAATATAAACAAAAATAAAAAGGTCAAATTTTGAATATTTTGTCATTTAGGGCAAAACCCTAGTTTTTTGAATAAATAGTATTTATTTATTAATTATATACAATATTTGTTAATTATATACAAAAAATAAGAAGTATATTGTAAAAAAGTATTTTTGATGTCAAATATTAAATAAAAATAAAAATGTATTATTTCTATATTTTTATCCTAAGTATTCTAATAAAATATACAAGTATTTATATATTATATATTAAATATACTAAATATATACAAAAATAAAATATTAATTATTTACAAAAAATGTATATTTTAGAAAATGTTTTCAAAATGTAAACAAAAAAATAATAACTGAAAAAATAAATATTTTTGTATTATTTTTAGGGTTTTAAATAAAAGAGGTTTTATATTATTTACATACATATGTTAAATAAAACAAATAAATGCCAAATAAATGCAAAAAATGTGAAAAAAATATTTTTGTTAATTTTTATATTTGAGAAAAAAATATTAAGTCAGAATCAAAAAGAAAAATGCAAAAATGACAAGTATTTCACACAATGGGCCAGGGGGGTGCAAATGAAAAAAAGGTGTGTGAAAAGCAAGTTGACACAGGCCCAGCCCAAGTCAACTCTGTCTTCAACCTCCAGCACATGTTTGAACAAGAAAATGTGCGCTTCCTTCTACACCTGCTATCTCTTGATTCCTTGACTTTTAGCATAAACTCATAACACAAATAATGTAGAGCATCAAACCACGATTCCAAACATGTAAAAAACTTGACCTAACTCTAAGAAACCAGGGAGAATTTCTTCACCCCCAATTTATGACCTAATTTTTCTTCAATGTTCATGGTTAAAATTCTCACAGCATGCTTAATATAAATGAAAAGTGATTATATGTATGGCTTCAGGGCTATGAGTAGAGCGTGTTTCATTCACAAACCTAAGCCTAACTCTTCCTAGATTGAGAGATAGAAGTCCATGGTTTTACCTGTTTCAGCTTGAATCGAACAACGCAATGTAGGTATCTTCAATGGAGTTTGAGCTTTGGTTGAGCTTGCCTGAAGTCCAAGGATGCTTCCCAAATGCCTAGTTTGCTTTGAAACCAACTGTATCGTGCTATGGAAGTCCACCTGCACAGCTTGAAAGTAAAAATGGCAAACATGGTTACGGGTGTTACAGCTTGAGTTCAGGGCTTGGAATAGTTTCAGTGGATGGTATGGAATGTGTTTGGACAGGCTTGAGCAAAAACGCACGAGTGGATATGGTTATGGAGGTCAAGTTGTAGAGCTTGCCCTGTTTGTCAGCAAAACAGGTATTCTGAGTATGAGAAGGTCTTAGGGGTGGATGAGTCGTGCCTTAGGTCTGTTTTGGTGTATGGAAGAGGTGTACAAAGTTTGTTTTTGCTTATGCTTGCAGGAAGTGAGAGTTGGTTATGATTTGCAAACTTGCTTGTTTTTGAAGTAAGAAGGTTCAAGTTGCAATGCAGGTCTGTGTACCCTATCTATCTATGTTGCACAATTTGCTCTTGATAAATGGGATTTGTCTACCAAACTTTGCCTCAAAGATCTGGCTTGTACTTCAAAGATCATGTATTGACATAAAGTGATACTTTATCAAAATGGAAACTTTGCTTTTTCCAATTAAGGATTAGTTTAGCATGTAATGTCCAAATGGATGAAATAATACCTTAATATAATGGTTTGGAATTAAATTAAGGTGTGTGAAACTGGATATTGAGGCCTGCAAGCTAGCATTGTACAAGCTGATTTGAAAATGCAAGTTGCCATGAACATGTATTGGTCATGAACAAAAGTGAGTTTTGGCCAACTTTGTGAATTCGATTCTCTCTAACCACAAGGGTGTTTGAGAAGTTCTTGGACAATTTGGAAAGCTTGGAATGTGTGCTATAATCCATCTTTGTAATGAAAATTGAAACTCCAAGTGGAACCATGTGAAAACTGGCCAAGAAGTTGGACAAAAATCCTGCCTAGAATAGGGCAAAATTTCTCTAAGTTAAAAATGTTTTGTACCCTTGTTACAAAAATCATAACTTGAGATACAAGCTCCATTTGAGAAAACTTTGTGAATCAAAGTTGTAGATTTTGAAATGGACTACAACTTTAATGTTTCAAGTTTTCTCTGAATCCAATTGCATCTTGGTGAAAAAATGGGACAAAGTTAGGAAAAAATAAGGAAATTTCATAACTTAGAAAAATTTCTAAGTTATGAAATTTTCTCATTTTAAACCCTAATTTGCAATTTTGGATTTCTTGATGAACAAGTTTCATAATTTGACATGTCTTGATGAAAAATGAATCTTGGCACTTGATTTTGACCAAAAAGTCAAAGTTTGACTTTTCAGTATACAGTCAAATTTTGATCAGTTGACTGAAAAATTCATCTGTCAATCCTATACACTTGAGATCTTTTGAACTTGTTGAATGGGTAAAGACAATGCCATTGAGTCCTTGAGCCCATATGTGAGCTTTATTTGCCATTGGTTAGGTCAAACAGTCAAAAATTGCCTTTGTGCAGTCAAAACCCTAAAAATGACCATTTTGCCCTTTTGGTGATCTGATCAAATTTCTTGTGGAGTTGTTATCCAAACTTGATCAAATGATTCATATGAGTTCATAATGTTGATGTGGGTCAAAAATCATGAGGTTTGACTGTTAAATGGCCACAGTTGACTTTTTCCCCAATACAGCTGATTTCTAGGTCAACTGTCCAATTGACTGGGCAAAGATTGGAATCAAGGCTTGAAACTTGGTATGGATAAACTTGTAAGTCCAACATGAAGCATGAAAGTCACTTTGGGAATTTTAGGTCAAAACATCCCTGTGCAAACTCAAACCCTAATTTGGGTCAACAGTGCAAGGAGGGGTCTTGAGCAGAGCAAACCCTAACTTGATCTTGAGTTCCAAGAGTCTTGTGGTGAGAAAATGTTGATGAAAAGGGAGGGAAAATTTTGGGGTACAACAGTTGCCCCTGTTCAATCTTCTTGAACCTGAAGAGTTAGATTGGCAAGTTTGCCTTTTGCGTCTCGAAGGTAAAAGGAGATTGGACACTAGAGTGCCCGTAAATTTGCACTCGTCAAAACATAGGTGCGGGAATGGGCTTAAAGATGCCATTTGGAGATGGGCTTAAAGATTCCATCTGGAGAGGTGACAGGATCTTGTCGGGGATGGGCTTAAAGATGCCATCTGGAATGTTTGTTGAACTATATGTCGTTGATGAGTGAGTGAGTATCAGAAAGGTATCCATGTTTGGAATATCTCTGGACTGGGGGGTCTGAACAAGCAATAGATTGACATCAATGTTTGGAGAATCCATAAACTATTTTCAGAAGTTGAGTCTGAATAAGCGATAGATTAACATTCGTGTTTTGAGAATCCGTAAACTGTTTTCAGAAGTTGAGAATCTGAACAAGCGATAGATTAACATCCAGGTCTGGAGAATCTGTGAACTATTTTCAGAAGTCGAGTCTAAACAAGCGATAGACTAACATCCGTGTTTGGAGAATCCGTAAACTGTTTTCAGAAGTTGAGAATCTGAACAACCGATAGATTAACATCCGTGTTTGGAGAATCCGTAAACTGTTTTCAGAAGTGGAGAATCTGAACAAGTGATAGATTAACATCCGTATCTGGAGAACCCGTGAACTGTTTTCAGAAGTCTTGAAATTGAATAAGCAATAGATCAGCATCCATGCTGGGAAGCGTCCGTAAACTGTTTTCAAAAGTTGAGTCTGAACAAGCGATAAATTAACATCCGTGTTTGGAGAATCCGTAAACTGTTTTCAGAAGTCTGGAATCTGAACAAGCGATAGGTTAACATTCGTGTCTTGAGAACCCGTAAACTGTTTCCAGAGGTTGAGAAGTTGAATAAGCAATAGATCAGCATCCATGCTGGGAAGCGTCCGTAAACTGTTTTCAAAAGTTGAATCTGAACAAGCGATAGATTAACATCCATGTTTGGAGAATCTGTAAACTGTCTTCATAAGTTGGAGTTGAAGCTTATTAATCTTATCCTGAAAAGGGTAAAATATTAGCTGAAACAAAAAGTTATGTTGCATGAAATGTATGATGCAATATATGTTATATCAATGTTTATGATATGAATGTAATGAATGCGCATGTAAGCTGATGAGCTGTCTTGCTGAGGATAGATGAATCCTGGATAGCTGGAGATAATAGAATCTTGACTGCTTCCGGGGAAAGTGAATCCTTGACTACTGCAGGGGATTGCAAGAATCTTTGATTGTTGAAGCTGAGATATCCTTGTTGACTGCTGACTGCTTGGGGAACAAGATCTTCAGTTGTTGAGGGATCTTAGGACCACTGCTGGGGATTGAAAATCCTTAGTGACCTGTGGGGAATGAGAATTCTGATGATCTCTACTGGGGAGTTCAGAATCTGGGAGGCTCATGCTGGAGAAGTCAGACTGAGAATCTTCAATCTGATAGGAAGTATCTCTGTGGGGAGAATGTTTACTAATTTGGTTCCGCTGGGGATTGACAGTTGGAAGTTTTAGCTTCGTTGGGGATTAAAAGTTTTGGCTCCACTGGGGATCTTGAAACTTACTTCTGAGGGGAATTAAGTTCTGGAAGGCTCTCTTAGCTGGGGAAAACAGCTTTGAGAAAGCTTTTTGTTCTGCTGAGGATCCTGAAGTTTAACTCTGTTTGGGGAATTAAGTTCTGGATTTTAACTTTGTTGAGGAATTTGGAATTTTAATTCCGCTGGGGATTCCTTCTGAAAGGGAATCAAGATATCTATCTGTACCTTCAACCTATCAGCAATCATCTTTCTTGATTTGTAAGAGAATGATTATGTTCAAATGCATATGCCTATCTAACAAAACATTGGATGTTTCTCAAATAAAACATAAGTGTAAAAAGCAAAAGGAAGACAAAGCATAATTTCTGTATTTGGAAAAGTGTTTGTATTAACTTTTTATGAGTATCTTTGTACAAAGGAGACAGACATCCTAGTAAGAGGATGTTGTCGTAAAAAATTGAAAATTTTATACAAAAGAAAGATGGCTATGTGTAACAATTCCATGGGATTCCATTCTGTTATAGCCTTCACAACTCTGAATATCTTGTCCATTCAATGCTTCGTCCGCCGATGATTGGATTGATCAGAAGTTCAGAGCTTGTTGATGAAGAGATTGTTCTTTAAAGTGATCCGAAGAGACATAGTCATACGCTTTAATTCCCTAACTTTTGCCTGAATCGCCCTTTCGGGTTTTCGATCCACCGGGAAACCCTTTTTTGCCCAAGCCGCCCTTTCGGGTTTTCAACTTGCCGGGTGTACAGATTTTTTTGTTTTATCCCTAATTTTTGCCTGAGCCGCCCTTTCGGGTTTTCGGTTCACTGGGATGCCCATTATTGCCCAAGCCGCCCTTTCGGGTTTTCGACTTGTCGGGTGATTTTATGCGTAGTATCTTTTGACTATGTCTGCATTCGCAGGGTGTGGCAAATCGTCGCCGTCCATGGTGGTCAGAATCATTGCACCACCAGAAAAGATGCTCTTGATTACAAATGGTCCTTCGTAGGTAGGAGTCCATTTGCCCCTGGGATCACTTTGTGGTAACATAATCCGCTTGATAACAAGATCTCCGACTTGACGTCTTACTTTCTTGTTGAAAGCCTTGATCATCCGTTTTTGGTACGTCTGACCATGGCAAACAACAGTGAGTCATTTCTCGTCGATCAAATTGAGTTGATCAAGTCGGGTCTGAATCCAATCGTCTTCACTCAAACCAGCGTCCTTCATAATCCTTAAATAAGGAATCTAAACTTCCATGGGTAGGACAACTTCCATGCCATATACCAAAGAAAATGGGGTTGCCCCTGTTGAAGTACGTGTCGTGGTACGGTATCCATGCAGAGAAAATGGTAATATCTCATGCCAGTCCTTGTAGGTAACTGTCATTTTCTGAATGATCTTCTTGATGTTTTTGTTTGCAGCTTCAACAGCACCGTTCATCTTCGGCCGATAGGGAGATAAATTGTGATGATAAATCTTGAACTGTTCGCATAGAGTGGTGATCATAGTATTGTTCAGGTTTGTACCGTTGTCTGTGATGATCCTGTCGGGGACACCATACCGGCATATGAGGTTCTGCTTGATGAAGCGGGCAACCACATTTTTTGTAACAGAGGCAAAGGAAGCTGCTTTGACCCACTTGGTAAAACAGTCAATAGCGACCAGGATGAAGCGATGTCCATTGGATGCCGTGGGCTTAATCTCTCCAATCATGTCAATGCCCCACATTGCGAATGGCCAAGGAGATGTCAGAACGTTGAGGGGGACAGGAGGAATGTGAACCTTGTCGGCGTAGACTTGACATTTGTGGCAAGTACGGGAATGTTGATGGCAATCAGCTTCCATGGTAGACCAATAATAGCCTGCCCTTAGAATCTTCTTAGCCATCGTATGTCCGCTCAAGTGGGTGCCAAATGTGTCGCTGTGTATCTCAGTCATGATTAACTCTGCTTCGGCTTTGTCTACACATCAGAGTAAAACACAATCATGGCTGCGTTTATAAAGGATGCCATTGCTCAGGAAGAACTTGGCTGCAAATCTCCTTAAGAACTTTTTGTCATTGACGGAAGCTCCTTTGGGGTATTCTCTAGTCTGGAGATACCTTTTGATTTCGTGAAACCAGGGTTGTTCCACTACTTCTTCAGTATTAATCTCATGACAATGCGCAGGTTCATCCATTCGCTCAATGGTGATTTGGGGAGCCTCGTTATCCCAGTTGAGTTTAAACATGGAAGACATTGTAGCCAGAGCATCTGCTAGCTGATTCTCTTCTCGCGGGAAATGCTCGAAGGTGATCTGCTCGAAATGCGGCAAAAACGTCAGGACATGTTCTTTGTATGGGATAAGATTAGGATGTTTGGTGTCCCACTCTCTTTTGATTTGACTGATAACCAAAGCCGAGTCCCCAAATACGATCAAAGATTTGATCCCCAGGTCTATAGCAGCCTTGAGACCAAAGATGCAAGCTTCATATTCGGCCATGTTGTTGGTACAACTGAAACAAATTCGGACCGTGAAAGGTGTATGGCAACCTTCCGGGGAAATGAGTACCGCACCGATACCGTTTCCTAGTGCATTTGAAGCACCATCAAAGTACAGGGTCCATCGGGATCCATTTTCAGGTCCGTCATACGGTCCGTTACCTTCAATGTTGTCCAAAGTCATGATGTCCTCGTCCGGGAAGTCGAATCTCATGGATTGATAATCTTCGATAGCTTGATGAGATAGATGGTCAGCTAGTACACTCCCTTTTATAGCTTTTTGGGTAGTATATTGGATGTCATACTCAGTCAGGATCATTTTCCATCTAGCGATTCTTCCAGATAAAGCAGGCTTCTCGAAGACATACTTGATCGGGTCCATTTTGGAAATCATCAAAGTGGTATGAGTCAACATATACTGCCTTAGTCGGCGAGCAGCCCATACCAAAGCGCAACAAGTTTTCTCGAGCAGTGAGTAGCGAGTCTCACAGTTGGTAAACTTTTTGCTAAGGTAATAAATGGCATGCTCTTTTCGACCAGACTCGTCATGCTGGCCCAGTACACACCCCATTGAATTGTCCAAAATAGTCAGATACATGATCAGGGGCCTTCCTTCGACGGGTGGCATCAGAATTGGAGGTTCTAGCAAATACTCCTTAATCTTATCAAAAGCAATTTGACAATCATCGTTCCATTCGACTACCTAATCTTTCTTTAATAGTTTGAAAATTGGCTCACAGGTAGACGTCAGGTGAGAGATGAATCTTGCAATATAGTTCAAGCGTCCCAAGAATCCTCTAACCTCCTTTTCAGTACGGAGGCCAGGCATTTCTTGTATAGCTTTCACTTTTGCTGGATCGACCTCAATGCCTTTGTTGCTGACGATAAATCCCAGAAGTTTACCAGACCTAACTCCAAAAGTGCACTTACTTGGATTCAGCCTGAGTTTGTACTCTTTCAACCTGGCAAACAACTTTTGCAAATGTTCAAGGTGTTCCTCTTCTGTTTGTGATCGAGCTATCATGTCGTCTACGTAAACTTCGATCTCATGATGTATCATATCATGAAACAAAGCTACCATGGCGCGTTGATAAGTTTCCCCTGCGTTCTTCAGTCCGAACGGCATCACCTTGTAGCAGAAGGTACCCCATTGTGTAACAAAGGTTGTTTTCTCCATGTCCTCGGGGGCCATTTTAATCTGGTTGTAGCCCGAGAATCCGTCCATGAAAGAAAATACTTTATGCTGAGCCGTGTTGTCAATCAAAATGTCGATATGTGGCAGCGGAAAATCATCTTTAGGGCTAGCCCTGTTCAAATCCTGGTAGTCCACACACATCCTGACCTTGCCGTCTTTTTTAGGTACTGGCACAATGTTAGCAACCCATTGCGGATAGGATGTAACAGCCAGAAAGCCAGCGTTGAATTGTTTCATTACTTCAGCTTTAATCTTCTCAGACATGTCGGGCCTCATTCGGCGGACTTTTTGCTTGATCGATGGATAGTCCTCTCTTGTAGGGAGACGGTGAACCACGATATCTGTGTCTAACCCCGGCATGTCTTCATAAGACCAGGCGAAGATTTCAACGTATTCATTTAACAGCTGTATTAAGCGCTTTTTGACACTTGGTTCCAGATTGGCACCCACTTGTACTTTTTTCCTGTCTTCCTCTGTTCCTAAGTTGATTGTTTCCAATAACTCTTCATGAGGTAAGATGGCCCTCTCTTCTTGTTGTAGAAGTCTGGCTAGCTCTCCCGGTACTTCACAATCTTCGTCATCTTCGTACTCAGCCTGATTGACCAAATCTTCAGAGTTATTGAAGGATATAACAGAATAGTCACCCATGGAATCCGGAGTGGATGGGTACCTGCATTTGTGAGTGTGGGTGTGTGTAAGGGATAGTCATCCTTAAACAAACAAAAATGCAAAAGGAAAGAAAATGAACACAGCAGTTTATAAATGAAAAACATCCAATGATTCATTAAACATGGCATATGATTATGAAGGAAAATCAAGCCCTTACAAATGGACCTACATGCCCCGGGCGAGGCATGAGGTGAAAAAGTGTGCAGATTGTTTTAGTAATTATTACAGGCCAACAGGAAATGTTCGAAAGATAAATTACTGATTGATGAAAGTAATGGGAACGAAGTCTTTCGCCTCCCAGTTGTGCAGTCCCCCTTCAATGGTTGGGAAGATCCAGTCTTCAAAGATACCCTCTTCGTCTTCGTCTTCTAAAGCATTGATTCCATGAGGAGAAATATTGATGGGTGTCCTTTCAATTTTTGAGCGACGCATAGCCTTTTGCCCCGCAGCCGTAAACCCCAACCCAAACTTGTCTGTCTTATGAGGAAAGTCAGGCAACTGACCCCATGTTGAGTTCTTTCCCTCCTTCATTGCAGCCTTTGCGTCTTTCAGAGATGCCATCCTGGCCACCTGCTTGGGTACCTCCGCTACTGCCTTCGCTACTGCCACCTTGGGAGAAACTTCCTCAAAGTGTTGGAACGGTGTTTCGATGAATTCGCCATCCACTTCCACATACCGAAAGGAATTCATATGACTGATCATGTACTCCTCCTCACCGTGTACAGTTATGATTTTTCCCCTAACAGGGTATTTCAGCATCTGATGTAGGGAGGAAGTGACTGCCCCAGCATTATGAATCCACGGCCTTCCTAGCAAGCAAGAGTATGATGGACGGATGTCCATCACATAGAATGTTGAGTGGAATACCTCAGTGCCTACCTTGATGGGAATGTCGACCTCCCCATGCACCATTCTTTTAGACCCGTCAAAGGCCCTGACAATGATATTACTTGGTTTCAGCTCCAAGCCTTCACAATCCAATCGGTCCAGAGCTTTCTTAGGCAGCACATTTAGAGAAGAACCAGTATCGACCAAGACATGGGCGAGAGTAGTTCCTCGACATTAAACAGACACATGCAATGCGTCATTGTGCTTTCTTCCCTTCGGAGTCAGGTCAGCATCAGAGAAACCCAGGCCGTTGTCGGTGGTAAGGCTGGCTACACAATCCTGGAATTGATCGGCTGAGGTTTCTTGGGGCACATGGGCTGTCTTCAAAAACCTTATCAAAGCTTTGGCATGAGCCTCCGAAAAAAGAAGCAAAGCTAACATAGAGATCTTCGAGGGGGTTTGCCCCAGTTGCTCCACCACATCATAATCACTCTTCTTGATTATTTTCAGAATCTCCTCCATTTCTTTTTTAGAGGTCTCAGGGATGACCAATGGCTGAGCCCTCGTCCTGACGAGCTCTTCTTGGATCCCTTTCCCTTTATCAGCAGCAGCAGGAGGGACAACCACAGGAGTAACAACTTCTTCAATCATTGGCGTTCTTGCAGATAGTTTTACCGGTGCAGGGGTAACCTTGGGAACAGCTGAGGGTCCAAAGATCGCCTTTAGAGGGGCAATCTCTGGAGAGAAAATTCTTCCACTTCGGGTAATTTTGCTCGTACCGGCAATGTTTCCAATGTCGACAGTTTCTTCGTCAAAGCTCTCTTCAGTTATCTCAATTTGTTTAACACCATGGTAGTAGATTTCTCCACCATAATTCCACGGTATTGATTTGTCAGATTTGTAGGGGACGGGCCCAGGCATGGTTATCTTCAAGGGTACAATCTTCGGAGCGGATGTAATCTTAACGGGCCTTTTGGGGACCTTGGAAAGATTGGCGGAAATGGTTATTATTGAAACTTCATTGATAGGAGTTGGAGTAACAGGAGTCTTTTCGAAAAGAATTTGTTAGTTGTCCATTAGGCGTTGGATGCCTATCTTCAGCAATGGACAGTCGATTGGTAGGGAGGAACAAAGGTAGGAATCTTCTTTACAACCTGGGAAAATCCCAGCCTTCAACATATTCAACTTGATTGTCAGTAGTGGGGTCATCATATCATCAACAGTAGAAACAAACAGATCTTCTTCAACAGCATGGACATTGCGACCATGCTTTGGCATTGGAGCGGAGATTACATTTGGTTTCTCAGGGGCGTCGAACTCAACCTCTTTTGCATCTATCAAATCTTGAATTTTATTCTTAAGCGCCCAGCAATCGTTGGTGTCATGCCCGGCATTGTCAAAATGATAGGCACATTTAGCATTGGGATGATAATATGGGGAAGTGGTGTTCACATTCTTTGGCGCCTCTTTGATATTAGTGAGATTTAGCTTCAACAAATGGGGAAGAACTTGTGCAGGCGTCATATTGATGCGGGTGAACTGCCGTTGTGGCCGTTCTGCCCATTGTTGTTTAGGTCTGGACTGATTGTTACGAGGCTGATCATTTGACGAATTTTGAATCATCACGACCCCTACAGTCGGTCGGTGCTCCGTTCTTCCCGATCCTTTCTGAGAGTATATAACAGCTGCTTCCTTCTTGGCCGGGAATGGTTTTTTAACAGTTGTGGAGGCAGAGGCATCCCTTTGAATCTTCCCACTCTTAATACCAGCTTCCACCCGTTCGCCAGTCAGAATCAGTTCAGTAAACCCTGCAGAAGATCTCCCGATCAAATGGTTGAAGAAAGGGCCAGATAGGGTCCCCAAGAACATATCGACTAGCTCCCTATCTGAAAGCGGTGGTTGTACTCTTCCGGCCAAGTCGCGCCATTTCTGGGCGTATTCTTTGAATCCCTCATTTGAGGCCATCCCCATACTTTGTAACTGAGTACGGGTCGGCGCCAAGTCAGCGTTATATTGATACTGGCGATAAAAGGCAGCTGCCAAATCCTCCCAACTATGCACTTCTGACCTCTCAAGCTGGTAAAACCAATCTAGCTGTGTACCGGACAGGCTGTCTTGGAAGAAGTGTACCCAAAGATTTTTATCGGATGAATGAGGTTGAATCCTTCGGACATATGACCTCAGGTGCATCTTTGGGCAAGACAGACCATCATATTTTGCGAAAGTTGGCACCTTAAACTTTGGAGGGATCACAATCCCAGCAATCAATCCTAATTCTTCAAAATCTAACCCGGGAACCCTTTGTAGCTCCATAGCTGCCAGTCTATCCTCCAGGTTTTTTTATTTGTCGTCCGCTGGCGAGTATTGCTGCTCTGAATAATCTTCATCTTCCTCAACCTCTTCCTCTTCAGCCTCAGACTCAGAAGGTAATGCAACTCCTTTTCCTTTACCGGTCCCCTCATCAGATGTGGAGGGGAATTCAAGAACTCTCCTTGCTTCATTTTCAAATCGTCTTCCCAGTGTAGCTACCCCAACTCTTTCCTTTTTCTTTTTTCCTTTTTCTTGCTCTTTATTCCCTAACAGTGCTTTAAGATCCTCCTGACCCTTTGCCAAGGTCATAAGGAGCTGTTGAAACAGCAAGTTTTGTGACTGCAGCTCTCTGACCGTCTGCTCAATATCCATCTTACTGAAATAAACAGCAGAAAGATAAGGAAACCTGGTGTGAAGACCTTTTTATGCATATGATGAATGATATGTTTATCCATGTAATGCATTCAAGGATTTAGAAATTCAAAATTGTTGCAGACAAAAAGAACACACGTCATATTAATAAGAAGAAATTTTGTCAGTACATAAATGCCCCATGGGCCAAATATTACAAAAACTTCTTAAGGTAAAAAGATGTTGCGTATCCTCTTTAGTGCGATGTAAGTGTTGAGGGTCTCCTCCTCGTGAAGTCGGCGGGTAAGCTCCAAAACCTTCTTCTCACTGGCGTAGAAGCTGGCTTCAAAAGTATCCCTTTCTTCCTTGAGTTGGATCTAACTCTTCTGCATTTCCTCCCATGATGTTGGCATGTCAGGATGTAGGATGGTGTATGGAACCTCTCCTTCCTTAACAGGCTCTTTGATCAAAGGGAGAATGTGAGGGTAAGGCATCATAAGACTCTAGGCTCGGGTTCGTAACCACTTGAGGTAAGGCTCAAGAGGGATGGAGTTTTTGTGCCCTAGTGTCTTGCTATCTACCTTGTTAGGCATCCTCCAAGCTCTGATGAATCTTTGGCGAAGTCCTTGCGCATCATTGCCGAAGTCAAAAACTAGGTCAGGAATCAACATGTCATGAGGGCCATCCCTCCGAGCATATCCAAATTGTCTCAAAGCTAGGCAGGGGTTGTAGGTAATGCCTCCCCTAATGCCAAGTAATGGAACATTAGGGAACTCACCACAGCGATCGATGATGATGACATTTTCTCTGGACCGAGAACACCAATGTACATCAGAATGTGTGAGGGTCATCAATCATTATGACCACTGTGATCGGTGGATCTGGAACTGACTGTTTAACGCTGGTTCGCGAAATGTCGCAGAAGCAAGAGTCGCCACCGTCTTTTATTTTCTCCAAATGGAAAGGACAAAAGCACAGAAAAATTCCTTATAGAGATTGCTCTCGGTTCGGGAGGTAGGTTATATAAAGGGAAGGTGTTAGCACCCTTTCTATCCATGGTTATCCATGGGCTCTTAGATACTTGCTCATTGTGTTTTCAAAAAATGGTTTGTTTGCTTTTCAACTGTGGGTTTTAAAAAGTTTCTTTGAAAATTTCAGTTCGACTCTTGTATCGGTCCTCAAGAGTGTTTGAAAAGTTGCTTTCGAAAGCTTTTTGAAAATGTGTCGGTGTGAAAAGTATTTTTGAATTTGTTTTAGAGCAAGTATCCACGAGTCGTCTACCTATCCTAAGGAATTCGTCTGTGTAAATGTCCTTTAAAGTAGTGCCATCCCACCATTGAGAGGTAGGTAGCACCACCGTTGGAGGTGTTCGGGTCAATTCGAGTTTGTAGGGACATGGTGATCACCAGAGCAATAGGAAGACACCTTAGAAGCTACCCTCATGCCAGGTTCCCGGATCATGAGGACTTACTAAGATATCCTCTACTCGACGATCACCTTTCGAGGCAAGGCAACAGTGAGGCGTACCCTAGGGGTGGTGTGTGCGATTTGTGTGTCGTTTTCATTTGTATTTATCTTGTCATGTTATGAGTGATCTACGCGTTGTTTTTATTTTGGTCCATACATTCTTTCATGCTTTTTTTGTTAACAGTTAAAAGTTGCGAGGAAAAGTAAATCTAAAGCTATTACAAATGGCGCGGGTCCACATCGCCAAAAATTAACCAGGACCCGGTTTGACGGAAAATAAATAAAGTAAAAGAATTAAAAGTGCGAGAAGTAATTACAAGGCTTCGGGAGAGGTACATGATTATTGAAATGACATAAAATAAATATGCGAATAAATAAGAAATTACGAACGAGGGCGTTGGACCCTTTTTGCAAAATATTAAAATTACATGAATTAATTAATTAAGAAAAGAAATTGTTTTTGATTTTTGGTATTTTTATGTTTTTAAGATTTAATAGAAAAAATTAATTAAAATGAAATACTAAACCTAATTCTAATTATTTTTGAGTTATTAAGAAAGATATTTAAAGTTTTTTAACCTAAAGGAAACCTAATTTTTTTTACATGCAAATTTAATTACAAAAATAAATAAAATAAATAAATATTATTATAAGAAAGAAAAATTAAATTTGAATAAAACATTAATTAAACCTAATTCTACTTCTTTTTAGATTTTTTATTAAAAGTATTAAAATTAAACCCTAATTTATACTAAATTCAATTATATACAATTTGTTTATAAAAATAATTAAAATAAAATATTTATTATGATGAAAAAGGAAAATTAAAAGGAATAAAAATTATCAATTAAACCTAGTTCTACATTTTTTGTATTTTGTTATTTAAAAGAAATTAAAATTACAACCTAATTAAAACTAAATAATTACATGTGAATTTATTTATAAAATATTAAAGTAAAATATTTATTATGTTTTTTTTTTATCTTTTCTGATTTTTTTTTAGGCATTTTTTATATTTTGTAAAAAAATAATTAATTAAATCAAAACAATAAAATAAATAAAACAATAATTGAAAAAATAAAATATGAAGAAAATTGCAAACCAGGGGGGGGGGGGGTTCAGGCCCCAATATGGAGGTTAAATTTGTGAAATTCTGGCCCAACAAGCTTCAGGTCCATTGACCTTCTTTGAGTAGCGTGCACATGCGTTGACCATGGTACATGATGTACCTTCAATCTCAGCCTTTGGTTTAATTCTGATGGACGCGTGGAAGGAGAGATTCTTGAGGTGTATGGTGCATCTTGGCCTTGAGCGCTGCATGGGAATGGTTAATGAAAAATAACATGAGAAATTATACAGACCTGGGACTCGAACCCAGGTCTTGGACATTGCAAAGGGGTACACCTGCCACTGAAGCGCTTGAATTATATTTAATATATAATGATTAATGAATATTATAAAAGAAAAGAGAGTTAGTGGCCTCCAACGCGCGCGAGATTTAAACGGACCAACTAATTCCTGCCACGACATCATCTTCTTCGTGGCCCTTTTTTATTTTTCTAAAACAAGCATATAGAGCAACGGTTTTAAACGCGTTGTGTTAGGCTGCTTTAGAGAAAATAGCGAATAGCGCTATAGGGTCAATAAATTGATCGCGAGTGTGGTATCCTCTTCGTCCAAGCTTGCTGAGTCCATCCATGGCATTGTGGTGGTCGAATTTTACGTTATTAGGAAACCCCTAATTGGGAGCCCAAGAAACCCTAGACTGCATCAATGGCGAAATCACGTATATAGCACGAAAACGCAATTAATTTGCATGGTTAGTTTCAGAAGCTCATAACAAACATGAATCAATGAATAAAAATTGCAAAGTATGCATAAATCATGATGCACGATTCTGAAAATTTCTTGACACAGTTTGCATTCGTGTTACCAATTCTTGGAGTTTGAATGAATGTTTTTGATTGGAATACGTCAAGTGATGCTTGAGGAAGCTATTGAAATCGTTTTTGTGCCTTGAATCGCCCTGTAAAGATGATTTCAGTTTTGACTTTTTTCACCAAAATTTCAAGTTTGTTCTTTTTTCTTCTGCGCAGCTTAGTGTCCATTAGCATTAGGTTTGTGATCAGGCATATGTAGTGAAGGCATTAGGTTAACAAAACTCAATCAAATCTCTTGTAATCATGGATTTCAATATTTGATTTTCTAAGGATCTTTTTAAATCTTTTTCCATATGTTCTTGTGTCAATTAGCATCCAATCAAGCCAAATCTTTCCACATTTGCATATGCACGAAATCTTGATGGCAAAACATGCATGAAAAGATTTATTAGGTCAAGTTATATATTTTTCACATATTTAAATGATTTAAATGAATTAATATGAATAATAATTCAAATAAATAAATAAAAAATGAGAAAATACTTCCCTTTGGGCCAAGTGGTCGTGCACATGCTTGGAATGATGAATCATGGAAGAAAAATGGGCCCATTAGCAATTTTAGGTCATTTGAAGTAGTGTTGACTTTTCAAAATATCCAAAAATTTCCCAACTTCCACAAGGCATAACTTGCTCAATTTTTAAGCTTTTCTCATGTTCTTGGACATTTTGGAAAGGTCTTTGAGTCCTCTAACCAATGCCTTTGGTCCCATGTCATTTTGATTTACCAATCTCAAGTTATGGCCTTTGACTTAAAGTCCCTTTTTGTTGACTTTTGAAAATGACCTATAATGTTGAAATTGATAACTTTTTGTGAGAGCATTTCTTGGACTTGAAGTATGAAGATGAGTTGTAGGAAATGTCTTTCTCTTCAAAATGAGATTTGGATGGAATTTTTCTGATAATCCATGTGAAAGTTATGCCCTGGTCAATTTCAGTTGACTTTTTCAGCTGTCCAAATAAGGAAACTTTTGCATCTTGATGATTTTCTGAGCCAAATTTTGAGAATCATGATCAAGCATTGATCAAATGATGTTTGTGGCTTCAAAATGATATGTTGACCAAAAATTTGAACTTTTGACTGTCAAATGACCATTTTGCCCCTACAGTTGACTGTAGTGCAATTTAGGGTTTTGACTGTGCAATTTTGAGCTGAATGCCTTGAAACTTGATATGAGAATACTTGACCATATTTGTAAGCATATGAGACTTGATTGGGCCTTTGAAAACTTCCTTTCTTTGACCAGAACTCAAACCCTAGTTTTGACTGTATAGGAAACCTTTGCACTGTGCAACCCTTGGGGAACTTTGTGACTTGGCTTGGCAATTTCTTGAAGAATATGGGAGGGCAAATTTTGGGGTACAACAGTTGCCCCTGTTCAATCTTCTTAGACCTGAGGATGCAGATTGGCTGACGTGCCTTTCGTAATCCGAAGGTGGAAGATGATTGAACACTAGAGTGCCCAGAAATTTGCGCTCACATGGTAGCAGTGTGGTGGGGGAATGGGCTTATAGATGCCATTTGGAGATTGCTGGATAGGATGATGGGCTTATAGATGCCATCTGGATGTTGATCGCGTAGGAGGTTCCTTGGCGAGAACCTGCATACCTGCAAAACAAAAAATGAGTACCTGACACGTTGCAGGAGCTGATTTTAGATGCTTGGTATAGATATGTCCTGACTGGTTACAGGAGCTGAGTCTGGAGCTTCAAAAGATGATGAATGAACCAGGGATGGTTACTACCTTAGCATGAATGGTAAGAGAACCTTGGGCGATTTTAACTTCAACAACGCTCGTTGAGAAAAATCTTGGGTGTCTTCTACTGGGATAAGAATCAGGGAGATCTTAGGGTCGATCTGACTGAACCAGAGAAGGCCTTTGACTGGATAAGCATCAGGAAAATCTTAGGGTCGATTTAACTGAACCGGACAAGGTCTTGGAATATCTTCAACTGGGTAAGCATCAGGGAGATCTTAGGGTCGATCTGACTGAACCAGAGAAGGCCTTTGACTGGATAAGCATCAGGAAAATCTTGGGGTCGATTTAACTGAACCGGACAAGGTCTTGGAATATCTTCAACTGGATAAGCATCAGGGAGATCTTAGGGTCGATCTGACTGAACCAGAGAAGGCCTTTAACTGGATAAGCATCAGGAAAATCTTGGGGTCGATTTAACTGAACCGGACAAGGTCTTGGAATATCTTCAACTGGATAAGCATCAGGGAGATCTTAGGGTCGATCTGACTGAACCAGAGAAGGCCTTTAACTGGATAAGCATCAGGAAAATCTTGGGGTCGATTTAACTGAACCGGACAAGGTCTTGGAATATCTTCAACTGGATAAGCATCAGGGAGATCTTAGGGTCGATCTGACTGAACCAGAGAAGGCCTTTGACTGGATAAGCATCAGGAAAATCTTAGGGTCGATTTAACTGAACCGGACAAGGTCTTGGAATCTTCAACTGGATAAGCATCAGGGAGATCTTAGGGTCGATCTGACTGAACCAGAGAAGGCCTTTGACTGGATAAGCATCAGGAAAATCTTAGGGTCGATTTAACTGAACCGGACAAGGTCTTGGAATCTTCAACTGGATAAGCATCAGGGAGATCTTAGGGTCGATCTGACTGAACCAGAGAAGGCCTTTGACTGGATAAGCATCAGGAAAATCTTAGGGTCGATCTGACTGAACCAGAGAAGGCCTTTAACTGGATAAGCATCAGGAAAATCTTGGGGTCGATTTAACTGAACCGGACAAGGTCTTGGAATCTTCAACTGGATAAGCATCAGGGAGATCTTAGGGTCGATCTGACTGAACCAGAGAAGGCCTTTGACTGGATAAGCATCAGGAAAATCTTAGGGTCGATTTAACTGAACCGGTCTAGGTCTTGAAATATGATTGAGAATTTCAACTGCCTCTTTCCTGAAAGGTAAAGGTCAGTCGTATGCAATGCATGATATGGATCAAGCACTGATGTTCTCAACATAAATGAGATTTGTATGATATGATGTGTCTATGCGTGTTATAATGATGTATGTGATGTTTTATGTATGTTTTTGTCTTAGGAAAGTAGATCCTTGACGGATGTCGGGAAGTCGTATCCTGGGCTGATATTGAAGAATAGATCTTTGCCTCTGCTGGGGATGATAGTTGCGAGAATACCGGTAGGAGAAGATGACTCCGTTGCGGAATAAACTTGGCAAATGGAGGATTCTGCGAGGAGAAAAGATACTCTAGCGACCATGCTGGGAAGCAATACTCTGTGGGAAGAGGGATGCCTTGCTGAGTGTTGAAAATAATTTGCTGGGGATAGGAAGACTTTGTCGACGACGCTCTTTCCGTGGCTTTTGGCTGAGGATAACCCAGTTATATCCTGTTGAGGAAATAACTCTTTAAATAAAGTCGGGCGACGCGTTCGTGCTCTGCGAAGGATAAGCTTCCAGAATTTACTGGGGATAAGCTTACTGCTTGGGGATATGAATTCCAATTTTCCTGGGGAAACTAGATTGGACTCTTCTGGGGAGTTTTGATATGCTGGGGAAGTGATCCCTTTGAATGTTGATACGCCGTCGGGGAACAATCTTTAGACCAAGACTGTCGGGGATGCTTGTTAAGAATATGTGCTGCTGGGGAAGTATTGAGATCTACGGGAGGATACCGAATTTCCTTGAGATTTGATAATTTTGCTTGGAGAAGAATGTACTGTTTTGCTGAACCACTCTCTGGGGAATTAAGGTATCTGGTTATGTTCTTTAGCTGAACCTACCTTGGTACCGTGGAGGATAGAACAATTGGATTGTTTAGACAACTCTTTTATTGCCCCTGTTTCTAGTGTCACCTGTAATTAATCCCTTTGTTTCGTATGCAAATATTTATGAGTTAGCAAACTATTATCAATGCATATATCACAAATTGAACCTTGGACGTTCTTTGCAAAACAAAACAGAAAAAGAAAAACACTTGGCACGTTTAACTGAAAATATATTTGTATTGATTTTTGAATGGCCTGTAAATAGGCGTTTGGTGTACAAGGGGCTGACGTCCTAGTAAGAGGAATGTCGCCGAACAAGAGAGTTTATACAAATTTTGTACAAAAGAAAATAAAACAGTTGTGTGAAATATGAATGATCCAACTGGGTTTCAACTCTGCTATTGCCTTTATAACTCCGAGCGTCTCATCACTTGATGACCTTGGTTGAAGGTGAAGCTGACTGATCGATGCCGTCTGAACTTGATGTAGATACCGGATTCTGGATGCAAAGTGATCCAATGAGACATAGTATTACGCTTTTATCCCTAATTTTTGCCTGGACTGCCCTTTCGGGTTTTCAGTCCACCGGGATACCCATTTTTGCCCAAGCCGCCTTTTCAGGTTTTCGACTTGTCGGGTGTACAGATTTTTTCATTTTCATCCCTTCATTTTGCCCGAACCCTTTTGGTTCGACGGGAAGCCCTAATTCTTGCCTAGGCATGTCAGCCTAGCGGTTTTTTTTTCATGCGTAGTATTTTTTTACTATGTCTGCATTGGCGGGGTGAGGAAGGTCGTCACCATCCATATTGGTTAATATCATGGCTCCTCCTGAGAACATATGCTTAACCACAAATGGCCCTTCGTACGTAGGGGTCCATTTGCCCCTTGGATCACTCTGAGGAAGGATGATTCTCTTGATTACCAGATCCCCAACTTGATATTCCTGTGGTCTGACTTTTTTGTTAAATGCCCTGATCATCCGTTTCTGATACGTCTGACCATGACAGATAGCAGCAAGTCTCTTTTCGTCAATGAGGTTGAGCTGATCAAGTCGTGTCTGGATCCAATCATCTTCGTTCAGATTTGCATCCTTCATTATCCGGAGAGAGGGTATTTGTACTTCGATCGGTAAGACAGCCTCCATACCATAAACCAGAGAGAAAGGAGTTGCCCCGGTTGACGTCCTAGCTGAGGTACGGTACCCATGTAGAGCGAACGGTAACATCTCGTGCCAATCTTTATAAGTCACTGTCATCTTTTGCACGATCTTCTTGATGTTCTTATTTGCTGCTTCTACAGCCCCATTCATCTTCGGTCTGTAAGGAGAAGAATTGTGGTGCTGTATCTTGAACTGTTCGCAGAGCTCAGCAATCATCTTATTGTTCAGATTGGTACCGTTGTCTGTAATAATCCGCTCAGGGACGCCGTACCGACAGATCAGGTTGTGCCGAATGAACCGTGCCACAACAGTCTTGGTTACCGTAGCATAGGATGCTGCCTCAACCCACTTCGTAAAATAATCAATCGCCACTAGGATGAAGCGATGTCCATTGGATGCCGTAGGTTTAATCTCGCCGATCATGTCTATGCCCCACATTGCAAACGGCCAAGGCGCAGTCAGAACATTCAGGGGAACCGGAGGAACATGCACCTTGTCTGCATAAATCTGGCACTTGTGGCATGTCCTGGAGTGTTGGTAACAGTCAGCTTCCATTGTGGACCAGTAATATCCTGCCCGTAGGATCTTCTTAGCCATAGTATGTCCACTGGAATGCGTACCAAAGGTCCCTTCATGTAGCTCTTCCATGATCCTTTCTGCTTCAGTCTTATCCACACAACGCAGTAAGGTTGAATCATGGTTTCGCTTATACAAGATGCCGTTGCTAAGGAAGAACTTGGCTGCAAACCTCCTCAGGAACTTCTTATCATTGACAGAGGCACCTTCAGGGTATTCCTGAGCTTCCAGATATCTCTTCACTTCGTGGTACCAAGGCTTCTCAGTCGCCAATTCAGTTTCGAGATCACAACAGTATGCCGGTTCGTCCAGTTTCCAGATGATGATCCGGGGAGCCTCATTATCCCATTTGACTTTGAACATAGAAGACATTGTAGCTAACGCGCCCGCTAACTGATTCTCTTCTCTTGGAAAGTGCTCAAAGGTTATCTCTGTGAAGTGGGGAATCAGGGTCAACACACATTCTCTGTAAGGAATCAGGTTTGGATGTTTCGTATCCCACTCTCCTTTGATCTGATTGATCACAAGAGCGGAATCTCCGAAGACACTTAGAAATTTGATCTTTAGGTCGATCGCAGCTTGAAGACCCATGATGCACGCCTCATATTCCGCCATGTTGTTGGTGCAGTTGAAACACAGTCGGGCCGTGAGTGGAGTATGAGTACCTTGAGGAGATATGATGATGGCGCCGATACCATTTCCCAAAGCATTGGATGCCCCGTCAAAGTGCATAGACCATCGGGATCCTGGTTCAGGTCCTTCATCCGGTCCAGGTACTTCACAATCAGTTACAATCATGATGCTTTCATCCGGAAACTCGAAATTCATTGATTGATAGTCATCTACAGCTTGATGTGCCAGGTGGTCTGCCAATACACTCCCTTTGATGGCTTTCTGGGTTGTGTACTGAATGTCGTATTCTGTCAAGATCATCTGCCATCTTGCAATCCTCCCAGACAGAGCAGGCTTTTCGAATATGTACTTTATAGGATCCATTTTTGAGATCAACAAAGTAGTGTGAGTCAGCATATACTGTCTCAGCCGGCGAGCAGCCCATACCAAAGCGCAGCAAGTTTTCTCAAGCAGTGAGTATCGGGTCTCACAGTCGGTAAACTTTTTGCTAAGGTAATAAATGGCATGCTCTTTTCGGCCAGACTCGTCATGCTGCCCCAGCACACACCCCATTGAGTTGTCAAGCACTGTCAGGTATAGTATCAGAGGTCTCCCTTCAACCGGTGGCATAAGGATAGGTGGTTCTTGGAGATACTCTTTGATTCTGTCGAAAGCAGCCTGACATTCATCGTTCCAACGTACTACCTGATCTTTCTTCAGCAGCTTGAAGATTGGCTCACAGGTAGCAGTCAGATGTGAGATGAACCGGGCAATGTAATTCAGGCGTCCTAAAAAGCCTCTGACCTCCTTCTCTGTCCTGGGAACCGGCATCTCTTGAATAGCTTTGACCTTAGCAGGGTCCACTTGAATACCTTTATCACTGACCACGAAGCCTAGCAACTTCCCTGATCTTACCCCGAAGGTACACTTGTTCGGGTTCAATCTTAGCTTGTACAGTTTCAACCGGTCAAACAATTTCTGCAGATGATCTAGATGCTCTTCCTCGGTCTGGGACCTTGCGATCATGTCGTCAACATACACTTCTATCTCATGATGGATCATATCATGAAATAAGGCAACCATGGCACGTTGGTAGGTTGCCCCAGCGTTCTTTAATCCAAATGGCATGACCTTGTAACAGAAGGTGCCCCACTGAGTAACAAATGTAGTCTTTTCCATGTCTTCAGGTGCCATCTTAATCTGATTGTAACCTGAAAAGCCATCCATGAAAGAGAATACTTTGTGCTGAGCCGTATTATCAACAAGGACATCCATGTGAGGTAAGGGGAAGTCATCTTTGGGGCTGGCCCTGTTCAGATCCCTGTAGTCGACACACATTCTGACCTTACCGTCCTTCTTAGGTACCGGCACCACATTAGCAACCCACTGAGGGTAAGAAGTCAATGCAAGGAACCCAGCATCAAACTGTTTCATAACCTCGGCCTTAATCTTCTCAGACATCTCTGGACGCATCCGACGGACCTTTTGCTTAACTGGAGGGCAGTCTTCCCTAGTTGGCAAGTGATGGACCACAATATCGGTATCCAACCCGGGCATGTCTTCGTAGGACCAGGCAAAGATCTCCATATAATCATGTAACATCTTGGTTAACCGTTGCTTCACGCTGAGCTCTAGGTTGGCACCAATCTTTACCTCTTTCCTGTCTGCCTCAGTACCCAAGTTTATTGTTTCTACCGGCTCTTCATGGGGTTGAATTTCCCTCTCTTCCTGAAGCAACAGTCTTGCAAGCTCGCCAGGCACTTCGCAATCATCTTCACCTTCGTCTTCGGCTAAGTGGATCGGATTTTCGAAGTCATAATTGGCAGTAGCAGAGTTGTTATCAGTGAGATCCAGAGTGGATTGAAACCTGTATGAGTGAGTGTGTGTGTAAATACAACTGTTTTGAAAATTATGTAAAGGAAAAGAAAGACAGAAAAGGAGCACAATATTTGCAATGCGAAAATACGTCCAAGATTTTCATTCATGGTATATGAAATGACAATTTGTATGCCCTCACAAATAGAACCACGATGCCTCGGGTAAGACATCGGGCCATAGAGTTTATCATTGTTTATTACAAAATAACGAAACAAAGAAATTTATTACTTCGTCACAAAGGTAACAGGAGTATGGTCTTTAGCAATCCAATTGTTCAACCCGCCTTCAGCCGTCGGATAGATCCAGCTGTTGAATTCAGCTTCGTCCACTTCATGGTCTTCCCCAACAGCATTCACTCCTGAACTTTTAATAAATACCGGAGGTCTTCCGATCTTCGCTTTCCTCATAGCTTTCTGACCTTCTGTGGTAAAACCCAGCCCAAGTTTATCAGTCTTCTGTATGAAGTCTGGGAGCCTGCCCCAGTCGGCACATTCACCCTTCTGAACCACAACCCGTGCGTCCTTTAGGGAAGCCATCTTCAAAGGAACACCTTCTTCTGTTGCTGTTGCTGCAATTGGAAACACCTCCTCGAAATGCTGAAAGGGGGTTTCAATAAACTCCCCATCCATCTCAATGTATCTGAAGGAGTTAAGGTGGCTCACCATATATTCCTCCTCTCCCTGCACAGTGACGATCTTCCCTCTGACGGGGTACTTCAGCTTCTGATGCAAGGTAGAGGTCACTGCCCCAGCCTTATGTATCCAAGGTCGACCCAGTAGACAAGAGTAAGATGGACGGATATCCATCACATAAAAAGTGGAGTCGAACACCTGAGATCCCACACGAATCGGAATGTCAACCTCTCCATGAACCATCCTCTTTGAACCATCAAAGGCCCTGACGATGATATTGCTGGGTTTTAATTCCAGGCCTTCACAATCTAGACGGTCTAAAGCCTTCTTGGGTAGCACATTCAAAGACGAACCAGTATCCACTAACATATGTGCCAAGGTAGTGCCCCTGCATTCAATAGAGACATGCAGAGCATCATTATGGTCTCTCCCCTTTGCGGTCAAGTCAGCATCTGAGAAACCCAAGCCATTGTCTGCCGTTAGATTTGCTACGCAATCAGTGAACTGGACTGCAGAGGTTTCATGTGGCACATGGGCCGTCTTGAGGAACGAGATTAGGGCCTTAGCATGGGCCTCGGAGCACAGCAATAAAGAGAGCATGGAGATCTTGGAAGGCGTGTGCCCCAGTTGTTCCACAACATTAAAATCGCTCTTCTTTATGATTTTTAGAATCTCCTCCATCTCTTGTTGGGAGGCCTCAGCAGTTATCGGTACAGGTGCCTCCATCTGGGCAGGCTCAACTTCAACTCCTTTGCCCCGAGCATTGGATGACTCGGCAGCAGGAGAAACAATTGGATCAACAGCAGGAACAGGTACACTTGTGGGGGTTATGAGAAGCGGTCTTCGGGCAGCAGGCGGTGCAATGTCAGGCGAGAAGAGTCTGCCACTGCGGGTAACCTTGGCTGGGCCAGTGATGTCACAAATGCTGGCGCCAGCGTTGAACTCTTGTTTAATCCCATTTACATACACGTCTGCCCCATAGTGCCAAGGGACAGCTTTATCAGATACATAGGGCAGGGGCCCCGGAACGGTGATAATAACAGGTGCAACGGTCATGATTTGAACGGGCTTCTTCGGGAGAGCCGGGATTGGATTATTGAAAATAGTCACCACAGAAACTTTTTCCATCGGAACCAACTGAACAACAGACTTCTTAAACAAAATCTCCTTGCTATCCATTAGGCTTTGGATGCCTAATTTTAGCAAGGGACAACCAGATAGGGACACAGCACAGAACAGGCAACCCTCACTGCAACCCGGAAATAAACCGGCCAGCAGCAAGTTCTTTTTGACAGTCTTCAGAGGAGTGGCTAGATCATTCACAGAAATGGCATAAACATCTTCGTCTACAGCATTTACCCCATGCTGCGGCATAGGAGCAGTAACTACATTCGGCTTCGCAGGCGCTTCGAACTGTATCTCCTTTGCGTCGATAAGGTCTTGCACCTTATTCTTTAACGCCCAACAGTCATCAGTAGAATGCCCCGGGCTATCTGAATGGTAGGCACAACGAGCATTCGGGTTGTACTTGGGAGATGCAGTATTTGGAAACTTCGGCGCCTCCCTGACAGTCACTAAGTTGGTTGAGAGCAACTGTGGCAGGATCTGCGACAAAGTCATGCTTAAGCGGGTGAATTCTCTCCGGGGTCTTTCAACCTTCTGAGGATTATTTGGCCGGGGAGCGGCAGCAGGCTTAGCAATTATTACCGCACTGACAGATTGGCGGTGCTCATGTCTCTCTGATTTCCTGGAACCATATACGGCACTAGACTCCTTCTTGAAGGGTTTCTTCTCAGAACTAGATGATGCACCCTTCGGAATTTTTCCAGACTTTAACCCAGCTTCAATCCTCTCTCCAGTCAAGATCAAATCAGTGAACCCAGCAGAAGAATTCCCAATGAGATGGTTGAAAAACGGCCCAGATAGGGTCCCCAAGAACATGTCTACCAACTCCCGATCAGTCAATGGTGGCTGCACCCTGCCAGCCAGGTCTCTCCACTTCTGAGCGTACTCCTTAAAACCTTCGCTTGCACCTAACGACATACCCTGGAGTTGGGTACGTGTGGGGGCAAGGTCGGCATTATATTGATACTGCTTGTAGAAAGCAGTAGCCAACTCCTCCCAGTTACGAACCTTGGTCCCATCCAGCTGATAGAACCATTCGAGATGAGTCCCTGAAAGACTCTCCTGGAAGAAGTGGATCCATAAATTCTTATCCGCAGAGTACGGCTGAATTTTCCGAACATAGGACCTTAAATGCAGCTTGGGACAAGACGCCCTGTCATATTTGGAGAAGGATGGTGCTTTGAACTTGTGGGGGATGATCACACCAGTTGACAAACCCAGATCTCCGAAATCCAGCCCAGGTACCTGTTGAACCTCCATAGCCTTCAATCTGTCCTCCAGTTGTTTATATCTGTCGTCTGCAGGAGGGTATTGTTCTTCATCAAAATCTGTCTCGTTGTCGGAGACTACCGGACTAGGAACCCTTGCTTCTGCCTGAGGAGAATTCTTGTCAACAGAAGAACCAGCCTCTTCCTATTGCAGAGTATTGTTAAACCTTCGGCCCGAGTTGAACAGAACAGTTCTTCTCTTCTTCTTCTTCTCCTTCTTCAGGAGCATAGCCTTCAGTTCTTCTTGGCCTTGAGCCAGACCCTTGATTAATTCCTGGAATTGTGCATTCTGCACCTGAAGAGCCTTGATTGATGTCTCAGTTGATGCAGATTCGGGATTCATGATGCTGAAATAAACAGCGAAGAACTGTAAGCAACCTGAAAAGAGGAAAAACCTGCTATGCACATGATGAATGAGATGTGTTCATGCAATGCATTCAAGGGTTCGAAAATTCAACTTTGTTGTAGACAAAAAGGAACACACGTTATCATTAGAGAAATCATTGTTTAATACATCAAAGCCTCATGGGCAAAAGTACAAAAATCAAATCAATCCCAAAATACACTGCGCATCCTCTTCGGAGCTATGTAAGTGTTGAGATTCCTCTCCTCATGCAACAGGCGGGTGAGCTCCAAGACTTTCTTTTCACTGGCATGTAGACTGGTCTCAAGAGAATTCCGTTCTTCCTTAAGCTGGATCCAGCTCTTCTGCATCTCTTCCCAGGATGTGGGCATATCAGGGTGCTGAATAATGTAGGACACTTCTCCTTCCAAGACTGGTTCTTTGATTACTGGGAGCATGTGAGGATAAGGCATCACTAACTTCTGAGAGCAGGCTCGTACCCATTTGAGATAAGGTTCCAACGGGATGGAGTTCCTGTGCCCCAGCGTCTTGCTGTCTATCCTACTGGGAATCCTCCAAGCTCTGATAAATCTCTGGCGAAGTCCTTGAGTATCATTGTCGAAGTCAAAAACTATGTCAGGAACTAACATGTCATGAGGACCATCCTTCCGAGCATAACCAAACTGTCTCCAAGCCAGGCATGGGCTATAAGTAATACCTCCTCTGATTCCAAGTAAAGGAACATTAGGTTACTCTCCGCAACGATCGATGATAGTGACATCTTCTCTGGACCTAGGGCACCAATGTATATCTGCATGTGTAAGAGTCATCAACCGTTGTGACCATCTCAGACCCCGCTCATTCTTCAAGACTGATTGTGGAAGGTGCGAAATAAACCACCTTCCCAAGAGAGGAGTGCAACACATAAGGACACCTCTTTTCTCATGGTTCGAGTGTAACATGAGTGAAGGATGTCCCCCAGCAACGTAGGTATAGGATTCATGGACATAAAGATCTGAACAGCACTGATATCAATAAGCTGATCTGGGTTAGGAAACAACACCAAACCATAAACAAGGAGGGCCACAACCTCCTCAAAAGCTTGCAAGTCAAGGGAGTTCCAACATTCAAGGGCTTTTTCAAACAGAAACCTGGCTAAGAACCCTTTGATACCACTTCTAACTTCCCAATGTCCCTTGAGGTCAGATGATCGTAGGTGCAAGGCTTTAGCAATCTCTTCAAGCTTAGGTTCCTTTTCTGTACCGTTGAAGGGTAGCTGATCAAGGATAGGGATCTTCAGGAGCCGGGAGAACTCCTCCAAGGTAGGTACCAACTGATAGTCCAAGAAGGTAAAACAGTGATGCAGAGGGTCAAAGAATTGGAACAAGACTTTTATCATATCTTCCTCAATGTTGGTGTTGACCAAACTGATGAGGCTTCCATGTCTTTCACTGAAGGAAGAGTTCTCGGGAATCCTGGATATAAGTTCCTTAAGCTGAGGAGGGATCCTTACAAGACTGATTTGAATTGTCTTTCTACGAACAGTTTCCATGTCCTACAAAACAAGAACAAAGATGAAAATTCGAACCCCTGAAATGGTTAGTCAATGCATATGATGCTGGATGATGTCATGATGCTATGTTTAAACACACCACAGATATTTACAAAGACAAACATGTAAGGCACACAAGGCACACAAGACAAGCCCTTAAGGTTTAAGGCCAGCATGGGGTCTGGGTAGTACCCTCTTGAAGTTGGTGGGTTCAACCTGTCCTATTACAAGTAACCGGGTTCTAAGGTTCCCAATATCATGGGATTGCTTTCATTGTTCATCGTTTCGATTTAGCCACTGAACTGGCGACCGAAATATTCCAGGAAAGCAACCCTCAATTGAGTGTAGTATCGAGTATCAACCAACCTCGGACTGCACCAAAGTCAGTTATCTCACTACCCTAAAGAGGCCAAGATAGTTCAATTAAGGTTCCTAAGGTCTGTTGATGCTTCACGACACCACGCGGAGGCCCCGTACTCTCCTTGACTGAACTCAAGGGTTACCGGTACACACCAAAGTGCCACATCAACGTAGCAGACTGTTTCAACCATGTCGGTATACCCCGCACAGTTCCCTCACAGCCTTGTTGCTACTTTCTAAGAAAGGTATCCCCAGATCCGGGTTAGGATCTATAGAACTCCCAAGCAACCCACAATTTAAAGCACACAAGGGAAACAATTGAAAACACAGTTATGAACTAGCCCTAAGGTACACCTCACTTTAAAAAGATGTCCCCAGCAGAGTCGCCAGTTCTGTGATCGGTGGATCTGGAACTGACTGTTTAACGCTGGTTCGCGAAATGTCGCGGAAGCAAGAGTCGCCATCGTCTTTTATTTTCTCCAAATGGAAAGGACAAAAGCACAGAAAAATTCCTTATAGAGATTGCTCTCGGTTCGGGAGGTAGGTTATAGAAAGGGAAGGTGTTAGCACCCTTTCTATCCATGGTTATCCATGGGCTCTTAGATACTTGCTCATTGTGTTTTCAAAAAATGGTTTGTTTGCTTTTCAACTGTGGGTTTTAAAAAGTTTCTTTGAAAATTTCAGTTCGACTCTTGTATCGGTCCTCAAGAGTGTTTGAAAAGTTGCTTTCGAAAGCTTTTTGAAAATGTGTCGGTGTGAAAAGTATTTTTGAATTTGTTTTAGAGCAAGTATCCACGAGTCGTCTACCTATCCTAAGGAATTCGTCTGTGTAAATGTCCTTTAAAGTAGTGCCATCCCACCATTGAGAGGTAGGTAGCACCACCGTTGGAGGTGTTCGGGTCAATTCGAGTTTGTAGGGACATGGTGATCACCAGAGCAATAGGAAGACACCTTAGAAGCTACCCTCATGCCAGGTTCCCGGATCATGAGGACTTACTAAGACATCCTCTACTCGACGATCACCTTTCGAGGCAAGTCAACAGTGAGGCGTACCCTAGGGGTGGTGTGTGCGATTTGTGTGTCGTTTTCATTTGTATTTATCTTGTCATGTTATGAGTGATCTACGCGTTGTTTTTATTTTGGTCCATACATTCTTTCATGCTTTTTTTGTTAACAGTTAAAAGTTGCGAGGAAAAGTAAATCTAAAGCTATTACAAATGGCGCGGGTCCACATCGCCAAAAATTAACCAGGACCCGGTTTGACGGAAAATAAATAAAGTAAAAGAATTAAAAGTGCGAGAAGTAATTACAAGGCTTCGGGAGAGGTACATGATTATTGAAATGACATAAAATAAATATGCGAATAAATAAGAAATTACGAACGAGGGCGTTGGACCCTTTTTGCAAAATATTAAAATTACATGAATTAATTAATTAAGAAAAGAAATTGTTTTTGATTTTTGGTATTTTTATGTTTTTAAGATTTAATAGAAAAAATTAATTAAAATGAAATACTAAACCTAATTCTAATTATTTTTGAGTTATTAAGAAAGATATTTAAAGTTTTTTAACCTAAAGGAAACCTAATTTTT
Source organism: Vicia faba (assembly GCA_948472305.1). NCBI lineage: Eukaryota > Viridiplantae > Streptophyta > Magnoliopsida > Fabales > Fabaceae > Vicia > Vicia faba. The sequence goes on along the minus strand of OX451741.1, from coordinate 925,871,058 downwards.
TTTACATGCAAATTTAATTACAAAAATAAATAAAATAAATAAATATTATTATAAGAAAGAAAAATTAAATTTGAATAAAACATTAATTAAACCTAATTCTACTTCTTTTTAGATTTTTTATTAAAAGTATTAAAATTAAACCCTAATTTATACTAAATTCAATTATATACAATTTGTTTATAAAAATAATTAAAATAAAATATTTATTATGATGAAAAAGGAAAATTAAAAGGAATAAAAATTATCAATTAAACCTAGTTCTACATTTTTTGTATTTTGTTATTTAAAAGAAATTAAAATTACAACCTAATTAAAACTAAATAATTACATGTGAATTTATTTATAAAATATTAAAGTAAAATATTTATTATGTTTTTTTTTTATCTTTTCTGATTTTTTTTTTAGGCATTTTTTATATTTTGTAAAAAAATAATTAATTAAATCAAAACAATAAAATAAATAAAACAATAATTGAAAAAATAAAATATGAAGAAAATTGCAAACCAGGGGGGGTTCAGGCCCCAATATGGAGGTTAAATTTGTGAAATTCTGGCCCAACAAGCTTCAGGTCCATTGACCTTTTTTGAGTAGCGTGCACATGCGTTGACCATGGTACATGATGTACCTTCAATCTCAGCCTTTGGTTTAATTCTGATGGACGCGTGGAAGGAGAGATTCTTGAGGTGTATGGTGCATCTTGGCCTTGAGCGCTGCATGGGAATGGTTAATGAAAAATAACATGAGAAATTATACAGACCTGGGACTCGAACCCAGGTCTTGGACATTGCAAAGGGGTACACCTGCCACTGAAGCGCTTGAATTATATTTAATATATAATGATTAATGAATATTATAAAAGAAAAGAGAGTTAGTGGCCTCCAACGCGCGCGAGATTTAAACGGACCAACTGATTCCTGCCACGACATCATCTTCTTCGTGGCCCTTTTTTATTTTTCTGAAACAAGCATATAGAGCAACGGTTTTAAACGCGTTGTGTTAGGCTGCTTTAGAGAAAATAGCGAATAGCGCTATAGGGTCAATAAATTGATCGCGAGTGTGGTATCCTCTTCGTCCAAGCTTGCTGAGTCCATCCATGGCATTGTGGTGGTCGAATTTTACGTTATTAGGAAACCCCTAATTGGGAGCCCAAGAAACCCTAGACTGCATCAATGGCGAAATCACGTATATAGCACGAAAACGCAATTAATTTGCATGGTTAGTTTCAGAAGCTCATAACAAACATGAATCAATGAATAAAAATTGCAAAGTATGCATAAATCATGATGCACGATTCTGAAAATTTCTTGACACAGTTTGCATTCGTGTTACCAATTCTTGGAGTTTGAATGAATGTTTTTGATTGGAATACGTCAAGTGATGCTTGAGGAAGCTATTGAAATCGTTTTTGTGCCTTGAATCGCCCTGTAAAGATGATTTCAGTTTTGACTTTTTTCACCAAAATTTCAAGTTTGTTCTTTTTTCTTCTGCGCAGCTTAGTGTCCATTAGCATTAGGTTTGTGATCAGGCATATGTAGTGAAGGCATTAGGTTAACAAAACTCAATCAAATCTCTTGTAATCATGGATTTCAATATTTGATTTTCTAAGGATCTTTTTAAATCTTTTTCCATATGTTCTTGTGTCAATTAGCATCCAATCAAGCCAAATCTTTCCACATTTGCATATGCACGAAATCTTGATGGCAAAACATGCATGAAAAGATTTATTAGGTCAAGTTATATATTTTTCACATATTTAAATGATTTAAATGAATTAATATGAATAATAATTCAAATAAATAAATAAAAAATGAGAAAATACTTCCCTTTGGGCCAAGTGGTCGTGCACATGCTTGGAATGATGAATCATGGAAGAAAAATGGGCCCATTAGCAATTTTAGGTCATTTGAAGTAGTGTTGACTTTTCAAAATATCCAAAAATTTCCCAACTTCCACAAGGCATAACTTGCTCAATTTTTAAGCTTTTCTCATGTTCTTGGACATTTTGGAAAGGTCTTTGAGTCCTCTAACCAATGCCTTTGGTCCCATGTCATTTTGATTTACCAATCTCAAGTTATGGCCTTTTACTTAAAGTCCCTTTTTGTTGACTTTTGAAAATGACCTATAATGTTGAAATTGATAACTTTTTGTGAGAGCATTTCTTGGACTTGAAGTATGAAGATGAGTTGTAGGAAATGTCTTTCTCTTCAAAATGAGATTTGGATGGAATTTTTCTGATAATCCATGTGAAAGTTATGCCCTGGTCAATTTCAGTTGACTTTTTCAGCTGTCCAAATAAGGAAACTTTTGCATCTTGATGATTTTCTGAGCCAAATTTTGAGAATCATGATCAAGCATTGATCAAATGATGTTTGTGGCTTCAAAATGATATGTTGACCAAAAATTTGAACTTTTGACTGTCAAATGACCATTTTGCCCCTACAGTTGACTGTAGTGCAATTTAGGGTTTTGACTGTGCAATTTTGAGCTGAATGCCTTGAAACTTGATATGAGAATACTTGACCATATTTGTAAGCATATGAGACTTGATTGGGCCTTTGAAAACTTCCTTTCTTTGACCAGAACTCAAACCCTAGTTTTGACTGTATAGGAAACCTTTGCACTGTGCAACCCTTGGGGAACTTTGTGACTTGGCTTGGCAATTTCTTGAAGAATATGGGAGGGCAAATTTTGGGGTACAACAACCACCTTGAACCTTGCTCATTCTTCAAAACAGATTGTGGAAGGTCAGAAATAAACCACCTTGCAAGGAGAGGAGTATAGCACATGAGAACACCTCTCTTCCTCATTGTTCGTGTGTAAAATGAGTGGAGGATGTCCCCAAGCAATGTAGGTATGGGATTCCTTGACATGAAAATCTTGACAGCATTGACATCTATAAGTTGGTCAGGATTTGGGAACAAGACCAACCCATAAATGAGGAGTGCCACAATTTCTTCAAAGGCTTGCAGATCCAAATAATTCCAACACTCTTGTGCCTTCTCAAACAAGAATTTTTCCAAGAAGCCTTTGACACCACTTCTAGTTTCCCAATGCCCCTTGATGTTAGATGGTTGCAAGTGTAGTGCTTGAGAAAAATCTTCAGGCTTTGGTTCTTTTTCTGTACCATTGTAGGGTAGTTGATTAAGAATAGGAATTCTCAGGAGTTGAGAAAATTCCTCCAAAGTAGGCACCAATTGGTAGTCGGGGAATGTGAAACAGTGGTGAAGGGGGTCAAAGAATTGGAACAACACTTTCACCATGTCTTCTTCAATGCTGGTGTTGACTAGGCTGAGTAGTCTACCATGTCTTTCACTGAAGAGAGAGCTTTCTGGAATTCTGGATGTAAGCTCCTTGAGTTGAGGAGGGATTCTCACAAGGTTTACTTGGATAGTTTTCCTGCGAAGAATTTCCATGACCTACAAAACAAGAACAAAGATGAAGATCCAAACCCTTGAAATGGTTAGTGGATGCATATGATGCTTTATGATGTTCATGATGTATGCACAAACACATGTACAAGCAAGTCACACAAAACCCTAGTTTCAGGCTTGCATGGGGTTCCATAGGTAAGTACCCTCTTGAGTGAAGTTGGCTTAAAAACCTGTCCTATAAATAGTAACTGGGTTCTAAGGAGCTCAATATCATTGGATTGTTTTCCATGTTCATTGTTTTGGTTTAGCCACTTAACTACCGACCAAAATATTCCAAGAAAACAACCCTTAATGAGTGTAGTATCGAGTATCTACCAACTTCGGACTGCACCAAAGCCGGTCATCTCACTACCCCTAATAAAAGGCCAAGATGGTCAAGTAAGGTTATAGGTCATTAGTGCTTAGTGACATCACTCAGCGGCCCCGTACTCTCCTTGATTGAACTCAAGGGTTACCGGTACTCACAAATATGTCGCACTAATATAGCTATTACTTCAACCGTGTCGGTATACCCTGCACAGTTTCCACAACGTATTGCTATCTATGAATGTTTCCAAAATCCGGGTGTAGGATTTCAAGCCCAAACAAGAGAACCAAAATGTAAAGTAATCAAAGCAAACAATTAGTCATGCAAAAGGGTGATCTAGGCCCTAAGGTTACTCCACTTTTAAAGTTTTCCCCAGCAGAGTCGCCAGTTCTGTGATACGGTGGGAGAACTGACTTGAGGTTTTGCGTTTGTTTTCGCAAATGTTTCGGTTGAACAAGAGTCGCCACCGACTTTTTATTTTATCCTAAGGAAAGGTTAAAAAGCACAGGAAAAACCTTTGAGATGTTTTCTTGGGTTCGGAGAGTAGATTATAGAAAGGGAAGGTATTAGCACCCTTTCTATCCATGGTTATCCATGAGCTCTTAGTTACTTGCTTAGATCACTTGCCTTTGCTTTTCAATTGTTTGAAATGGTGCTTTGTGTGTGTGGTTTTGAAAATGTTTTGAAAAAAGATGCCTTGTCTAGGCAACCATTGTAACAATTCTTGTTTGAATGTTTTACAAAGGTGTGTGTCTTTTTGAAAAGATGTTTCAATGTTTTTGAAAGTTTGTTTTGAAGTTGTGTTGTAATGTGTGTTTTGAAAAATGGCAAGGATTGTTTTGCAAGTTTGGTCAAGTAACCAAGAGCTATCTACCCTAAATTTCTCAAAGATCTTTCTCATGTTTTAACCCTTTTAACAGTGTTGTTTCACCATTGTATTTGGTGAACAACCTTGTGTTAGGATGTTAACGGGACGGGCGCGGGTCATCGTTTAGACCATAGAGGCAATAGTTCCAAGTATCTTTGGCAATTTTCTCAAGGGACTTGATCATTTTTAGGCAACTTGATAGCGTCATCGAGGGACTATGATCATTTGATTTGTTTTTGTTTTGCCAAAGACACTTAACATGCAACCATGGTCCATTTTTGAAGGCAACAAGTGGAGTAACCCTAGGGGTGCAAGTGTGCATTGTGTATTTGATTTTCATGCATTTGTCTTGTATTAGGTCAAGCTATTTGTTGGTTTTATTTGCATACAAACCCTAGGTCTATCATGGCATAATTTGAAAGCTTTTAAATGCGAAAATTTAAATGCTAAGCTATTATAATAATGATTATGGGGATGGGGGTACAAGTTTGAATTTAGGGATATTTGACAAGAAATTAAATTCTAAGCTATTACATCCATATCGAATATACAAATATTTAATTGTACAATATTTAAATAAATACAATAAATATGCAAAATGTATTATGCACAAAAATGATTTTTTATGTATGTGAAAGTATTTTTCAATGTGAAATATAAACAAAAATAAAAAGGTCAAATTTTGAATATTTTGTCATTTAGGGCAAAACCCTAGTTTTTTGAATAAATAGTATTTATTTATTAATTATATACAATATTTGTTAATTATATACAAAAAATAAGAAGTATATTGTAAAAAAGTATTTTTGATGTCAAATATTAAATAAAAATAAAAATGTATTATTTCTATATTTTTATCCTAAGTATTCTAATAAAATATACAAGTATTTATATATTATATATTAAATATACTAAATATATACAAAAATAAAATATTAATTATTTACAAAAAATGTATATTTTAGTAAATGTTTTCAAAATGTAAACAAAAAAATAATAACTGAAAAAATAAATATTTTTGTATTAATTTTAGGGTTTTAAATAAAAGAGGTTTTATATTATTTACATACATATGTTAAATAAAACAAATAAATGCCAAATAAATGCAAAAAATGTGAAAAAAATATTTTTGTTAATTTTTATATTTGAGCAAAAAATATTAAGTCAGAATCAAAAAGAAAAATGCAAAAATGACAAGTATTTCACACAATGGGCCAGGGGGGTGCAAATGAAAAAAAGGGGTGTGAAAAGCAAGTTGACTCAGGCCCAGCCCAAGTCAACTCTGTCTTCAACCTCCAGCACATGTTTGAACAAGAAAATGTGCGCTTCCTTCTACACCTGCTATCTCTTGATTCCTTGACTTTTAGCAAAAACTCATAACACAAATAATGTAGAGCATCAAACCACGATTCCAAACATGTAAAAAACTTGACCTAACTCTATGAAACCAGGGAGAATTTCTTCACCCCCAATTTCTGACCTAATTTTTCTTCAACGTTCATGGTTAAAATTCTCACAGCATGCTTAATATAAATGAAAAGTTATTATATGTATGGCTTCAGGGCTATGAGTAGAGCGTGTTTCATTCACAAACCTAAGCCTAACTCTTCCTAGATTGAGAGATAGAAGTCCATTGTTTTACCTGTTTTAGATTGAATCGAACAGAGCAATGTAGGTATCTTCAATGGAGTTTGAGCTTTGGTTGAGCTTGCCTGAAGTCCAAGGATGCTTCCCAAATGCCTAGTTTGCTTTGAAACCAACTGTATCGTGCTATGGAAGTCCACCTGCACAGCTTGAAAGTAAAAATGGAAAACATGGTTACGGGTGTTACAGCTTGAGTTCAGGGCTTGGAATAGTTTCAGTGGATGGTATGGAATGTGTTTGGACAGGCTTGAGCAAAAACGCACGAGTGGATATGGTTATGGAGGTCAAGTTGCAGAGCTTGCCCTGTTTTGCAGCAAAACAGGGATTCTGAGTATGAGAAGGTCTTAGGGGTGGATGATTCGTGCCTTAGGTCTGTTTTGGTGTATGGAAGAGGTGTACAAAGTTTGTTTTTGCTTATGCTTGCAGGAAGTGAGAGTTGGTTATGATTTGCAAACTTGCTTGTTTTTGAAGTAAGAAGGTTCAAGTTGCAATGCAGGCCTGTGTACCCTCTCTATCTATGCTGCACAATTTTCTCTTGATAAATGGGATTTGTCTACCAAACTTTGCCTCAAAGATCTGGCTTGTATTTCAAAGATCATGTGTTGAAATAAAGTGATACTTTATCAAAATGGAAACTTTGCTTTTTCCAATTAAGGATTAGTTTAGCATGTAATGTCCAAATGGATGAAATAATACCTTAATACAATGGTTTGGCATTAAATTAAGGTGTGTGAAACTGGTTTTGAGGCCTGCAAGCTAGCATTGTACAAGCTTATTTGAAAATGCAAGTTGCCATGAACATGTATTGGTCATGAACAAAAGTGAGTTTTGGCCAACTTTGTGAATTCGATTCTCTCTAACCACAAGGGTGTTTGAGAAGTTCTTGGACAATTTGGAAAGCTTGGAATGTGTGCTATAATCCATCTTTGTAACGAAAATTGAAACTCCAAGTGGAATCATGTGAAAAATGGCCAAGAAGTTGGACAAAAATCCTGCCTAGAATAGGGCAAAATTTCTCTAAGTTAAAAATGTTTTGTACCCTTGTTACAAAAATCATAACTTGAGATACAAGCTCCCTTTGAGAAAACTTTGTGAATCAAAGTTGTAGATTTTGCAATGGAATACAACTTTAATGTTTCAAGTTTTCTCTGAATCCAATTGCATCTTGGTGAAACAATGGGACAAAGTTAGGAAAAAATAAGGAAATTTCATAACTTAGAAAAATTCTAAGTTATGAAATTTTCTCATTTTAAACCCTAATTTGCAATTTTGGATTTCTTGATGAACAAGTTTCATAATTTGACATGTCTTGATGAAAAATGAATCTTGGCACTTGATTTTGACCAAAAAGTCAAAGTTTGACTTTTCAGTATACAGTCAAATTTTAATCAGTTGACTGAAAAATTCATCTGTCAATCCTATGCACTTGAGATCTTTTGAACTTGTTGAATGGGTCAAGACAATGCCATTGAGTCCTTGAGTCCATATGTGAGCTTTATTTTCCATTGGTTAGGTCAAACAGTCAAAAATTGCCTTTGTGCAGTCAAAACCCTAAAAATGACCATTTTGCCCTTTTGGTGATCTGATCAAATTTCTTGTGGAGTTGTGATCCAAACTTGATCAAATGATTCATATGAGTTCATAATATTGATGTGGGTCAAAAATCATGAGGTTTGACTGTCAATTGGCCACAGTTGACTTTTTCCCCAATACAGCTGATTTCTAGGTCAACTGTCCAATTGACTGGGCAAAGATTGGAGTCAAGGCTTGAAACTTGGTATGGATAAACTTATAAGTCCAAGATGAAGCATGAAAGTCACTTTGGGCATTTTAGGTCAAAACATCCTTGTGCAAACTCAAACCCTAATTTGGGTCAACAGTGCAAGGAGGGGTCTTGAGCAGAGCAACCCCTAACTTGATCTTGAGTTCCAAGAGTCTTGTGGTGAAAAAATGTTGATGAAAAGGTTGGGAAAATTTTATGGTACAACAGACAGCAAGTGATGAGATACTTGAAAACATAGGGGAAATAGCAGAGTTGAAACTTGATGGTATCGCTTCCACATAGTTATTTTTCTTTGTTTATCACTATGTAACCCTTTTTCAATTTTTATGAAGATTTCCTCTTACTAGGATTTTTGTCTTCTTGTATAAAACTGCCTGCTTATAGGCAAGTTTTCATCATCAATATATTTCAAAATTCAAAATTATTTTACTTTCTCTATTTTATTTGTAAAAAACATCCATTGATTATGTTGAATGAACATATGCATTTGAATATGATTATGGTTTATAAAACATATGCATTAAAACAAGATTAACATTTACTAAAGACTCTATGAGTTGGGGTAATGTTCAAGTTGTCCATAAATTCCCACAAAGCAATCTCCATAGAACTATCTCTGCAGAGCTATCTTCGCAAGCTCATCCCCAATAGAGATATATTCCCCAACAAGTCTAATATGCCCTCAGGCAGAAATTGGGGCATCTTCTAGCAGTTCATCTTTATATCCCTGGTGGATAGCATGACATGATCATCTTCCCCAATAGGTCCCATAGCGGATAACGAAGTCTGATCATTTCCCCAGCATATAGTGGAAACTTCCTCAGCGCAGCCTATGAATTTCTAATCCCCATAAGAGATTATTTCCTCAATGCACTCTACAATATTTAATTCCCCAACAAAGTTTATTTCTCCAGTACTGCAAATTCCCCGACAAAATTCTCTTCTCCAGCCAGATATCATTCAATGTTGTCCTCCCTAGAAGAGTTGATACCCATATCTGAAACCTGGTCAGATAGCACATCAGAGGAATATTCGTCTCTTTTATCCTCAGTCAGGGTACATAAGAATTAAATCCTTAAATAAAAAGAATGACCAATGACCGACTTTCCTTAAATTCTTCTATCCCCAAGCAAAAGCCGAAGATCCCCAGCGGAGTGTCCTCAAACAGAAATCGGGAATCTCCAGTAAAGTCGTTCTAAACAATAATTGAAGAATTACTTTCTTCATCCCCAGTAACAGTCAGGGATTTATTTTCCCTAACTAGACATTGTTACAAAAAGCTACTGATACGCTCCAACAAAATATCATAACATATGCATACGAAACACGTATACTATTCTCATTTATTTTGAGAGCATCACTACAAAGTACATTTCACGCATCATGACATTGCATAAAACTAACTTTGTCTTTTAGGTTAGTTCCCAAACAGATAGATATTTTCAACAGTTTATCACCTTTCAAATACAATCAAGATAGTGATTCATTCTGATAAACACATCTTTCAAATACAATCATTCAAAGATTCACTCTAGATTCTCTTCTAGATACTGTTTAGATACGATCTAGATATAAATTCATTCGGATATTCATTTCTAGTGCATTATTCAGATACAGTCGGGCGAAGACTCATTATGATCCACTGCTGGATACAGTTGGGTGTAGACTCATTCTAATACATTTTCAGATACAATCAAGACATAAGATTCATTTTGACACTCTTCAGCATGTCTGCTAGATACATTCGAACACAGACTCATACTAATACGTGTTTCAGACTCATTTGAGGCCATCCCCATACTTTGTAACTGAGTACGGGTCGGCGCCAAGTCAGTGTTATATTGATACTGGCGATAAAAGGCAGCTGCCAAATTCTCCCAACTATGCACTTCTGACCTCTCAAGCTGGTAAAACCAATCTAGCTGTGTACCGTACAGGCTGTCCTGGAAGAAGTGTACCCAAAGATTTCTATCGGATGAATGAGGTTGAATTCTTCGGACATATGACCTCAGGTGCATCTTTGGGCAAGACAGACCATCATATTTTGCGAAAGTTGGCACCTTAAACTTTGGAGGGATCACAATCCCAGCAATCAACCCTAATTCTTCAAAATCTAACCCGGGAACCCTTTGTAGCTCCATAGCTGCCAGTCTATCCTCCAGGTTTTTTTATTTGTTATCCGCTGGCGGGTATTGCTGCTCTGAATAATCTTCATCTTCCTCAACCTCTTCCTCTTCAGCCTCGGACTCAGAAGGTAATGCAGCTCCTTTTCCTTTACCGGTCCCCTCATCAGATGTGGAGGGGAATTCAAGAACTCTCCTAGCTTCATTCTCAAATCGTCTTCCCAGTGTAGCTACCCCAACTCTTTCCTTCTTCTTTTTTCCTTTTTCTTGCTCTTTATTCCCTAACAGTGCTTTAAGATCCTCCTGACCCTTTGCTAAGGTCATAAGGAGCTATTGAAACTGCGAGTTTTGTGACTGCAGATCTCTGACCATCTACTCAATATCCATCTTACTGAAATAAACAGCAGAAAGATAAGGAAACCTGGTGTGAAGACCTGTTTATGCATATGATGAATGATATGTTTATCCATGTAATGCATTCAAGGATTTAGAAATTCAAAATTGTTGCAGACAAAAAGAACACACGTCATATTAATAAGAAGAAATTTTGTCAGTACATAAATGCCCCATGGGCCAAATATTACAAAAACTTCTTAAGGTAAAAAGATGTTGCGTATCCTCTTTGGTGCGATGTAAGTGTTGAGGGTCTCCTCCTCGTGAAGTCGGCGGGTAAGCTCCAAAACCTTCTTCTCACTGGCGTAGAAGCTGGCTTCAAAAGTATCCCTTTCTTCCTTGAGTTGGATCCAACTCTTCTGCATTTCCTCCCATGATGTTGGCATGTCAGGATGTAGGATGGTGTATGGAACCTCTCCTTCCTTAACAGGCTCTTTGATCAAAGGGAGAATGTGAGGGTAAGGCATCATAAGACTCTAGGCTCGGGTTCGTACCCACTTGAGGTAAGGCTCAAGAGGGATGGAGTTTTTGTGCTCCAGTGTCTTGCTATCTACCTTGTTAGGCATCCTCCAAGCTCTGATGAATCTTTGGCGAAGTCCTTGCGCATCATTGTCGAAGTCAAAAACTAGGTCAGGAATCAGCATGTCATGAGGGCCATCCCTCCGAGCATATCCAAATTGTCTCAAAGCTAGGCAGGGGTTGTAGGTAATGCCTCCCCTAATGCCAAGTAATGGAACATTAGGGAACTCACCACAGCGATCGATGATGATGACATTTTCTCTGGACCGAGAACACCAATGTACATTAGAATGTGTGAGGGTCATCAATCATTGTGACCACCTTGAACCTTGCTCATTCTTCAAAACAGATTGTGGAAGGTGAGAAACAAACCACCTTGCAAGGAGAGGAGTATAGCACATGAGAACACCTCTCTTCCTCATTGTTCGTGTGTAAAATGAGTGGAGGATGTCCCCAAGCAATATAGGTATGGGATTCCTTGACATGAAAATATTGACAGCATTGACATCTATAAGTTGGTCAGGATTTGGGAACAAGACCAACCCATAAATGAGGAGTGCCACAATTTCTTCAAAGGCTTGCAGATCCAAATAATTCCAACACTCTTGTGCCTTCTCAAACAAGAATTTTGCCAAGAAGCCTTTGACACCACTTCTAGTTTCCCAATGCCCCTTGATGTCAGATGGTTGCAAGTGTAGTGCTTGAGCAACATCTTCAGGCTTTGGTTCTTTTTCTGTACCATAGTAGGGTAGTTGATTAAGAATAGGAATTCTCAGGAGTTGAGAAAATTCCTCCAAAGTAGGCACCAATTGGTAGTCGGGGAATGTGAAACAGTGGTGAAGGGGGTCAAAGGATTGGAACAACACTTTCACCATGTCTTCTTCAATGCTGGTGTTGACTAGGCTGATCAGTCTACCATGTCTTTCACTGAAGAGAGAGCTTTCTGGAATTCTGGATGTAAGCTCCTTGAGTTGAGGAGGGATTCTCACAAGGTTGACTTGGATAGTTTTCCTGCGAAGAATTTCCATGACCTACAAAACAAGAACAAAGATGAAGATCCAAACCCTTGAAATGGTTAGTGGATGCATATGATGCTTTATGATGTTCATGATGTATGCACAAACACATGTACAAGCAAGTCACACAAAACCCTAGTTTCAGGCTTGCATGGGGTTCCATAGGTAAGTACCCTCTTGAGTGAAGTTGGCTTAAAAACCTGTCCTATAAATAGTAACCAGGTTCTAAGGAGCTCAATATCATTGGATTGTTTTCCATGTTCATTGTTTTGGTTTAGCCACTTAACTAGCGACCAAAATATTCCAAGAAAACAACCCTCAATGAGTGTAGTATCGAGTATCTACCAACTTCAGACTGCACCAAAGCCGGTCATCTCACTGCCCCTAATAAAAGGCCAAGATGGTCAAGTAAGGTTATAGGTCATTAATGCTTAGTGACATCACTCAGCGGCCCCGTAGTCTCTTTGATTGAACTCAAGGGTTACCGGTACTCACAAATATGTCGCACTAATATAGCTATTGCTTCAACCGTGTCGGTATACCCTGCACAGTTTCCACAACGTATTGCTATCTATGAATGTTTCCCAAATCCGGGTGTAGGATTTCAAGCCCAAACAAGAGAACCAAAATGTAAAGTAATCAAAGCAAACAATTAGTCATGCAAAATGGTGATCTAGGCCCTAAGGTTACTCCACTTTTAAAGTTTTCCCCAGCAGAGTCGCCAGTTCTGTGATACGGTGGGAGAACTGACTTGAGGTTTTGCGTTTGTTTTCGCAAATGTTTCGGTTGAGCAAGAGTCGCCACCGACTTTTTATTTTATCCTAAGGAAAGGTTAAAAAGCACAGGAAAAACCTTTGAGATGTTTTCTTGGGTTCGGAGAGTAGATTATAGAAAGGGAAGGTATTAGCACCCTTTCTATCCATGGTTATCCATGGGCTCTTAGTTACTTGCTTAGATCACTTGCCTTTGCTTTTCAATTGTTTGAAATGGTGCTTTGTGTGTGTGGTTTTGAAAATGTTTTGAAAAAAGATGCCTTGTCTAGGCAACCATTGTAACAATTCTTGTTTGAATGTTTTACAAAGGTGTGTGTCTTTTTGAAAAGATGTTTCAATGTTTTTGAAAGTTTGTTTTGAAGTTGTGTTGTAATGTGTGTTTTGAAAAATGGAAAGGATTGTTTTGCAAGTTTGGTCAAGTAACCAAGAGCTATCTACCCTAAATTTCTCAAAGATCTTTCTCATGTTGTAACCCTTTTAACAGTGTTGTTTCACCATTGTATTTGGTGAACAACCTTGTGTTAGGATGTTAACGGGACGGGCGCGGGTCATCGTTTAGACCATAGAGGCAATAGTGCCAAGTATCTTTGGCAATTTTCTCAAGGGACTTGATCATTTTTAGGAAACTTGATAGCGTCATCGAGGGACTATGATCATTTGATTTGTTTTTGTTTTTCCAAAGACACTTAACATGCAACCATGGCCCATTTTTTAAGGCAACAAGTGGAGTAACCCTAGGGGTGCAAGTGTGCATTGTGTATTTGATTTTCATGCATTTGTCTTGTATTAGGTCAAGCTATTTGTTGGTTTTATTTGCATACAAACCCTAGGTTTATCATGGCATAATTTGAAAGCTTTTAAATGCGGAAATTTAAATGCTAAGCTATTACAACAATGATTATGGGGATGGGGGTACAAGTTTGAATTTGGGGATATTTGACAAGAAATTAAATTCTAAGCTATTACATCCATATCGAATATACAAATATTTAATTGTACAATATTTAAATAAATACAATAAATATGCAAAATGTATTATGCACAAAAATGATTTTTTATGTATGTGAAAGTATTTTTCAATGTGAAATATAAACAAAAATAAAAAGGTCAAATTTTGAATATTTTGTCATTTAGGGCAAAACCCTAGTTTTTTGAATAAATAGTATTTATTTATTAATTATATACAATATTTGTTAATTATATACAAAAAATAAGAAGTATATTGTAAAAAAGTATTTTTGATGTCAAATATTAAATAAAAATAAAAATGTATTATTTCTATATTTTTATCCTAAGTATTCTAATAAAATATACAAGTATTTATATATTATATATTAAATATACTAAATATATACAAAAATAAAATATTAATTATTTACAAAAAATGTATATTTTAGAAAATGTTTTCAAAATGTAAACAAAAAAATAATAACTGAAAAAATAAATATTTTTGTATTATTTTTAGGGTTTTAAATAAAAGAGGTTTTATATTATTTACATACATATGTTAAATAAAACAAATAAATGCCAAATAAATGCAAAAAATGTGAAAAAAATATTTTTGTTAATTTCTATATTTGAGCAAAAAATATTAAGTCAGAATCAAAAAGAAAAATGCAAAAATGACAAGTATTTCACACAATGGGCCAGGGGGTGCAAATGAAAAAAAGGGGTGTGAAAAGCAAGTTGACTTAGGCCCAGCCCAAGTCAACTCTGTCTTCAACCTCCAGCACATGTTTGAACAAGAAAATGTGCGCTTCCTTCTACACCTGCTATCTCTTGATTCCTTGACTTTTAGCAAAAACTCATAACACAAATAATGTAGAGCATCAAACCACGATTCCAAACATGTAAAAAACTTGACCTAACTCTAAGAAACCAGGGAGAATTTCTTCACCCCCAATTTCTGACCTAATTTTTCTTCAACGTTCATGGTTAAAATTCTCACAGCATGCTTAATATAAATGAAAAGTGATTATATGTATGGCTTCAGGGCTATGAGTAGAGCGTGTTTCATTCACAAACCTAAGCCTAACTCTTCCTAGATTGAGAGATAGAAGTCCATGGTATTACCTGTTTCAGATTGAATCGAACAGAGCAATGTAGGTATCTTCAATGGAGTTTGAGCTTTGGTTGAGCTTGCCTGAAGTCCAAGGATGCTTCCCAAATGCCTAGTTTGCTTTGAAACCAACTGTATCGTGCTATGGAAGTCCACCTGCACAGCTTGAAAGTAAAAATGGCAAACATGGTTACGGGTGTTACAGCTTGAGTTCAGGGCTTGGAATAGTTTCAGTGGATGGTATGGAATGTGTTTGGACAGGCTTAAGCAAAAACGCACGAGTGGATATGGTTATGGAGGTCAAGTTGCAGAGCTTGCCCTGTTTTGCAGCAAAACAGGGATTCTGAGTATGAGAAGGTCTTAGGGGTGGATGATTCGTGCCTTAGGTCTGTTTTGGTGTATGGAAGAGGTGTACAAAGTTTGTTTTTGCTTATGCTTGCAGGAAGTGAGAGTTGGTTATGATTTGCAAACTTGCTTGTTTTTGAAGTAAGAAGGTTCAAGTTGCAATGCAGGCCTGTGTACCCTCTCTATCTATGCTGCACAATTTTCTCTTGATAAATGGGATTTGTCTACCAAACTTTGCCTCAAAGATCTGGCTTGTACTTCAAAGATCATGTATTGAAATAAAGTGATACTTTATCAAAATGGAAACTTTGCTTTTTCCAATTAAGGATTAGTTTAGCATGTAATGTCCAAATGGATGAAATAATACCTTAATACAATGGTTTGGCATTAAATTAAGGTGTGTGAAACTGGTTTTGAGGCCTGCAAGCTAGCATTGTACAAGCTTATTTGAAAATGCAAGTTGCCATGAACATGTATTGGTCATGAACAAAAGTGAGTTTTGGCCAACTTTGTGAATTCGATTCTCTCTAACCACAAGGGTGTTTGAGAAGTTCTTAGACAATTTGGAAAGCTTGGAATGTGTGCTATAATCCATCTTTGTAATGAAAATTGAAACTCCAAGTGGAATCATGTGAAAAATGGCCAAGAAGTTGGACAAAAATCCTGCCTAGAATAGGGCAAAATTTCTCTAAGTTAAAAATGTTTTGTACCCTTGTTACAAAAATCATAACTTGAGATACAAGCTCCCTTTGAGAAAACTTTGTGAATCAAAGTTGTAGATATTGAAATGGACTACAACTTTAATGTTTCAAGTTTTCTCTGAATCCAATTGCATCTTGGTGAAAAAATGGGACAAAGTTAGGAAAAAATAAGGAAATTTCATAACTTAGAAAAATTCTAAGTTATGAAATTTTCTCATTTTAAACCCTAATTTGCAATTTTGGATTTCTTGATGAACAAGTTTCATAATTTGACATGTCTTGATGAAAAATGAATCTTGGCACTTGATTTTGACCAAAAAGTCAAAGTTTGACTTTTCAGTATACAGTCAAATTTTGATCAGTTGACTGAAAAATTCATCTGTCAATCCTATGCACTTGAGATCTTTTGAACTTGTTGAATGGGTCAAGACAATTCCATTGAGTCCTTGAGTCCATATGTGAGCTTGATTTGCCATTGGTTAGGTCAAACAGTCAAAAATTGCCTTTGTGCAGTCAAAACCCTAAAAATGACCATTTTGGCCTTTTGGTGATCTAATCAAATTTCTTGTGGAGTTGTGATCCAAACTTGATCAAATGATTCATATGAGTTCATAATGTTGATGTGGGTCAAAAATCATGAGGTTTGACTGTCAATTGGCCACAGTTGACTTTTTCCCCAATACAGCTGATTTCTAGGTCAACTGTCCAATTGACTGGGCAAAGATTGGAATCAAGGCTTGAAACTTGGTATGGATAAACTTGTAAGTCCAACATGAAGCATGAAAGTATTTTTGGGCATTTTAGGTCAAAACATCCATGTGCAAACTCAAACCCTAATTTGGGTCAACAGTGCAAGGAGGGGTCTTGAGCAGAGCAAACCCTAACTTGATCTTGAGTTCCAAGAGTCTTGTGGTGAGAAAATGTTGATGAAAAGGGAGGGCAAATTTTATGGTACAACAGACAGCAAGTGATGAGATACTTGAAAACATAGGGGAAATAGCAGAGTTGAAACTTGATGGTATCGCTTCCACATAGTTATTTTTCTTTGTTTATCACTATGTAACACTTTTTCAATTTTTATGAAGATTTCCTCTTACTAGGATTTTTGTCTTCTTGTATAAAACTGTCTGCTTATAGGCAAGTTTTCATCATCAATATATTTCAAAATTCAAAATTATTTTTACTTTCTCTATTTTGTTTGTAAAAAACATCCATTGATTATGTTGAATGAACATATGCATTTGAATATGATTATGGTTTATAAAACATATGCATTAAAACAAGATTAACATTTACTAAAGACTCTATGAGTTAGGGTAATGTTTAAGTTGTCCATAAATTCCCACAAAGCAATCTCCATAGAACTATCTCTGCAGAGCTATCTTCGCAAGCTCATCCACAACAGAGATATATTCCCCAGCAAGTCTAATATGCCCTCAGGCAGAAATTGGGGCATCTTCTAGCAGTTCATCTTCATATCCCTGGTGGATAGCTTGACATGATCATCTTCCCCAATAGGTCCCGTAGCGGATAATGAAGTCTGATCATTTCCCCAGCATATAGTGGAAACTTCCTCAGCGCAGCCTATGAATTTCTAATCCCCATAAGAGATTATTTCCTCAATGCACTCTACAAGATTTAATTCCCCAACAAAGTTTATTTCTCCAGTACTGCAAATTCCCCGACAAAATTCTCTTCTCTAGCCAGATATCATTCAATGTTGTCCTCCCTAGAAGAGTTGATACCCATATCTGAAACCTGGTCAGATAGCACATCAGAGGAATATTCGTCTCTTTTATCCTCAGTCAGGGTACATAAGAATTAAATCCTTAAATAAAAAGAATGACCAATGACCGACTTTCCTTAAATTCTTCTATCCCCAAGCAAAAGCCGAAGATCCCCAGCGGAGTGTCCTCAAACAGAAATCGGGAATCTCCAGTAAAGTCGTTCTAAACAATAATTGAAGAATTACTTTCTTCATCCCCAGTAACAGTCAGGGATTTATTTTCCCCAACTAGACATTGTTACAAAAAGCTACTGATACGCTCCAACAAAATATCATAACATATGCATACGAAACACGTATACTATTCTCATTTATTTTGAGAGCATCACTACAAAGTACATTTCACGCATCATGACATTGCATAAAACTAACTTTGTCTTTTTAGGTTAGTTCCCAAACAGATAGATATTGTCAACAGTTTATCACCTTTCAAATACAATCAAGATAGTGATTCATTCTGATAAACACATCTTTCAAATACAATCATTCAAAGATTCACTCTAGATTCTCTTCTAGATACTGTTTAGATACGATCTAGATATAAATTCATTCGGATATTCATTTCCAGTGCATTGTTCAGATACAGTCGGGCGAAGACTCATTCTGATCCACTGCTTGATACAATTGGGTGTAGACTCATTCTAATACATTTTCAGATACAATCAAGACATAAGATTCATTTTGACACTCTTCAGCATGTCTGCTAGATACAGTCGAACACAGACTCATACTAATACGTGTTTCAGATACAGTCAGGCAAGGACTCATTCTGATCAACCTTTAGATACAGTCGGACGTAGGCACATTCTAACACTTTTTCATATATGGTCAGACATAGATTCATTTTGATACTCCTGTCAACAGTTACCCAAGAACAGATTAACTTTGGATGGCATATATAATACCATCTCCGAAGGCATCCCGTCACTTTTCCAAATAGCATCTTTAAGCCCATTCCTGATACAATCAACCCAGTGTTACTTTGTGCATCTGCGAGTGCAAATTTTCGGGCACTTATAAGTATTCAATCCTCTTCCACCTTCAGATCACGAAAGGCAGACATGCCAATCTAACTCTTCAGGTTTAAGAAGATTTAACAGGGGCAGCTATTGTACCCCAAAATACTCCCTCCCATTTTCAAGAAAAATTATTTCAATAGGTCTCCTCGTGCTCCTAGGGTTCTCAATTGCTCAAAAATACTCAAAGTTCGAGCATACAAGCATCCCTCTTGAGCAATTGAACTACAACTAGGGTTTTACTTTTCTCAAAGGAAATTGGACTTCTAATGCATCAAGTAGATTTCATGGTATTCCACATGCTTCAAATAACCCTCATACCAAGTTTCAATTCTTACATCACAAGTTTGCTCATTCAATTGAACAAATGATTGAAAATCAACTGTATTGGATAAAAAGTCAACTTTGATCAATCTACAGTCAAACTTTAAGATTTTTGGTCAACATCAATATTTTGAAGTCACATTCATCATTTTATCAAGGTTTGATCATGATTCATCAAGAAAACTCAAGATTCATCAAAAGCCAAAAGTTACTAAATTAGGGTTTTCTTTAGGAGAAGTCAACTGAACTTTGACCAAGCATAACTTTAACATACTTCATTGAAAATTTCTCAACCAACACTTACTTTGAAGGAAATTCAATTCTCTACAACTTTGTTTCTCTAAGCTCAAGGCCAAAAATGCTTCATTTGAGAGATATAGGCCAAAACATTATAGGTCATTTTAAAAGTCAACAAAAAGACATTTTTTGTCAAAGCAATTTATGTGAAGATAAAGATTTCAAATGAAAAAATGACCGACATGAAAGTTGTAGGATACATCTTGAGGTTGGATGAGCCAACATTTTTCTATGAAGTAGAAGAAGATGTTGTTGATGAGAAACCATGGTTTTATGATATCAAGAGATATCTCAAAACGAAATAATATCCAGAGGATGCTTCTGTCACTGATAAGAAGACTCTAGAGAAATATGCAGCCAAGTTTTTCCTCGATGGGGATCTTTTGTACAAGAGAAATTATGATTCTGTTTTGCTCAGATGCGTGGATAGACACGAAGAAAATAAGATCATAGAAGAAATTCACGAAGGTCCCTTTGGAATGCATTCCAGTGGGCATACTATGGCAAAGAAAATCTTGAGAGTAGGTTACTATTGGTCAATAATGGAAAATGATTGCTACAATCATTCCAGGATCTGTTACAAATGTAAGATCTATGCCAACAAAATGCATGTTCCACCCAACCCTCTGAATGTCTTGACTTCTCAGATTGAGTCGACTGCTTCCAACGGGAACCGCTTTGTTCTAGTGGCCATTGACCACTTCACCAAGTGGATCAAAGCAGCATCTTATGCCAACGTCACTAGGCAGGTGATTACTCGTTTCATCAAGCATAATATCATTTGTCGATACGGGGTTCTCGAGAAGATTATTACTGATAATGGGTTTAATCTCAACAATAAGATGATGAAAGAGCTGTCTGAAAACTTTAAGATAAAGCATCAAAATTCTTCTCCTTATCGTCCTAAGATAAATGGATTGGTTGAGGAAGCTAACAAGAATATTAAGAAGATTGTGCAGAAGATGGTTGTCACTTATAAGGATTGTCACGAGATGTTGCCATTTGCTTTACTTGGTTATCGTACCACTGTGCATACTTCGAATGGGGCAACCCCCATTCTCGCTTTTATATGGCATGGAAGCAGTCTAGCCTATAGAAGTGGAAATTCCTTCTTTAAGGATAATGACTGATGTACAGTTGGATGAGATCGAATGGGTTCAGAATAAATTTGATCAGTTGAATCTCATTGATGAGAAGAGATTGACGGTTATTTGCCATGGGAATCTATACTAGAGGAGGATGAAGAAAGCTTTCAACAAGAAGGTACGTCCGAGGAATTCTCAAGCTGGTGATCTTATGCTGAAGAGAATCTTGCCTACTAACAATACATATGGTAGGGGTAAATGGGCTCCTAATTATGAAGGACCATATGTTGTAAAGAAAGTTTTTTCAGGAGGATCTATGATGCTCACAACTATGGATGGAGAAGATTTCCCTCACCATGTCAACGCAGACATAGTGAAAAAGTACTTCACATAAAATGACCGTTGAGTTGACTGGCTACGGAAAAAAAGGCATCCCGGCAAACCTAAAAGAGTGAGAAAAGGTTTGGGAAAAAGTTAGTGACAAAAGAAAGAGTGAATGAGTGAAAATTAATCGTACACCCGCTAAGTTGAACATGTCAAAGGAAATTTAGGCAAAAAGGGGTATCTCGGTGGATTGAAAACCCGAAAGGGCGATCCAGGCAAAAGTTATGGATTAAAAGCGAATATTATGGCGTTGTGTCTGTAATATCAATCTAAATTGTTGTTGGGTCGGCTTGGGAAGTATCAGTCTAAGAAGTTTTTTCAGAAAGCAAGATACTAAGGAGCTTTGAGGTCATAAGAGCTACAGCAGAGTCAGTCTCGATAAATCCTCATTCACATTGCCATCTTTGTTTTCTCCTATGTATGATTTGCATGCAATTACCTCTTTTCAGGAATTTCTTCTTGATGTAAATGCCTATTTATAGGCCAATCAATCAATAAAAATGTTTTTTTCAAATCGTGCCATTTTTTTTTAATTTTACTGTTTTAATTGCAACAGACGTCCAACATTTTTGATAAACTTTGCATTTAAAACATTAAAGTCTTACAGCATATGATATCATTAATTGAAATTGCTTAAAGTTTCAGGTGTCTGATATGACGACTAAGGTAGTTATCCCATACTGGGGCATGTTATTGTGATCTCCACTTTGTGCAGGTATGGTTGAAGCGTACCAGCAAGTGAATCAAGAAGGGTCCGTATGCGACCAACATAAGGATTTCTATAGAGTCGGATTCAATTTCGTGAATGCACACTTGTGCTTAGGACAGAATCATGTATCTCCAACGATGTCGTACCCTCGCTTGAGTATGCTCTACCTCTTCATTATAGTGTGTTCTTTCTGGATTTCTTGAAAGATTATTGATGTATTAACCTTGAAGGCGGAATTTTTTGGTTCCCCGATAAGATTAGTCCTTGTCTTCCCCATGTACGCATGCTACTCCTCAGTGAAGTTTGCACTCTTTTATTCAGTGTGATCTTCCTGTATCAGAGTTTTCTTGAAGAGATTCCCAATTACCCATGGAGGCAGTTTTTCTACCCGATTTGAATTGATTTCTTCTTCCCAGTGCAAGTCTTTGGTGACGTGAATCTTACAGTAATGATTGTTTCTAGTGCGGTTGGTGTTATTGATGACAATATCTGAAGCTTCTCTGTTACTCAGTGGAAGAGGTGGCTTTATGCCCAATCGAAGCCGAATTTAAAGAATACTCTAGATTAATTTTCCTTTATCCCTAGTGAAGAAAGTTTTCTCTTCCCAGTGAAGCAAGTTTTCTCTTCCCAATGAAGAAATTTTTTCTTTTCCCGTTGGATCAGGTATCCTACCTCCCCAGTGTGGTGTACAAGTGGTGTCATTTATAACTCTTCTATCCCCAACAATAGAAGGTGTTTGAGATATCCTCAGTAGAGCTTCTATCCTAAGACGCATGTTTCTTCTCAAGAGAAGATTTCCATCCTGGTGGTGTTATCTCCAGTGATATTGATTGTTTGACTCCCCGTGAAGTTCGGTTTTCCCTAGTGAATTTCGCCTTATTAATTTTTTCTTGAGGAGATGATTGATCATCAGGCCTGCTTATTCCCCAGTGGATCAAGTCCCTTGATTTTTTGGATCAATATGCATTAATGTTTGTCGTTCAAGGGTTTCTTATCCTCAGTAGGAGAGTATTGATGGAAAGTTCCCTAGTGGAGTTCCAAATTTCAAGTTGTGGTTTGAAGGTTTTCTCTTCTTCCCGAAGGGATGTTTATCACCTCTAGTCGTTATCCCCAGTGTGGTCTGAATAGAATTCTTTTCATTTAATAATTTCTATGATCCCCAGTAAAAATTCCTATTCCCGGTGAATTTTTCCTCATCATAGACAGAAAGGGATTGGATTTGTTCCCCAAGGAGTTGAGAGTTAGATCAGTGTTCGAGATTCTTTCAGAGCTGCGATTTATGTTTGCAGTGTTCTCCCCAGGAAGTTATTTTCCCAGTGATAGAAATATTCAGAAGCTATTGGGTCTGAATTGCGATTCCCCATGGAAGATTAGATTGATTTCTCTTTGCAGAAGATCATATGTGCGAAGATAACCGTTTGGGAGTTCATTGTCTCCTCAATAGGAAATTATTTCCATGTGTTCCCAATGCATCGCTAAAACATGCATCATTTTATTGCATCTACCAAAATAGAAAGAAAAATTCAAACATGCATAAGTATAAGCCAATTGTGTTTACCTTCAGTAACTAGGTTACTATGCACACATATTTAATTTTTTTCCCCAGCGAATTCTAGTTTGGTTTACCACCATTCGGGTCTTTAGTATTCTCCATTTCCCCAGTAAGTTAAGGTTTCCTCTTGCCCTTGTAAGTCTTTGGTTATTTTACCCGTGTTTGCTCTGTCGTTAGAGTGTGAGTAAGAGTCGGTGTATAACCTTTCTTATTTCTCAAGTATTTGAGTATCCATACTTGGTTTGTGGTAATTTAAATAATTGCTACTCTTGAAGAATCATGTCCCGCTTCTGGCCTGAGGGATGTTGTAGTTCTTGTGCATTCACATCATTTTTAAACCTAGCATGTGTTGGAAATCCTTATTAGAGTCCCATTTGGCTGGTCTCTTTCTCTGATCGAGTTCACCTTTGATCGGTGTCCTCTGAGGTTTCTTCTTAGTCGGTTCTTTGTCTTTGATTTATCCGTATTGATTGGGTTTTCTTTCTGTTAGCTAAGCTAATATCCCCTGTGAGAGTCTATTTTGGTCAGTCTCTTTCTTGTGTGTGTCTAATGTTGACCAGACATGCGTATCTTTATCCCCGGCAAGTCCGTTTCAGAGTGGCGGTATTTCGTCAAAAGCATATCCTAGGTTAGTCTCCTTGTTGTTTTAAGTTCGCCTTTGATACAAGCGTTCTCTGTTCAATCTTTGAGTTTCTCTTTTGATTCAAGAGGTCTCTTTTTATATCCGGTTGAGATTGATTTGACAGATTTCTTCCATCCTTGATATCTAGTTTAGATCAATTTGACATATTTCTTCCATCTTTTATATCCAGTTGAGATCAATTTGACAAATTTCTTCCATCTTTGATATCTGGTTGAGATCAATTTGATAGATTTCTTCCACCTTTGATATTCGGTTAAGATCAGTTTGACAGGTTTCTTCCATCCTTGATATCCGATTGAGATCGATTTGACAGATTTTTTCCATCCTTGATATCCGGTTAAGATCAATTTGACAAATTTCTTCCACCTTTGATGTTCGGTTGAGATCAATTTGACAGATTTCTTCCATCTTTGATATCCGGTTGAGATCAATTTGACAAATTTCTTCCACCTTTGATATTCGGTTGAGATCAATTTGACAGATTTCTTCCATCCTTGATATCCAGTTGAGATCAATTTGACAGATTTCTTCCACCTTTGATATCCATTTGAGATCGATTTGACATATTTCTTCCACCTTTAATATCTGGTTGAGATTGATTTGACATATTTCTTCCATCTTTGATATCTGGTTGAGATCGATTTGACAGATTTCTTCCATCTTTGATATTCGGTTGAGATCAATTTGACAGATTTCTTCCACCTTTGATATTCGGTTGAGATTAATTTGACAGATTTCTTCCATCTTAGATATCCGTTTGAGATCGATTTGACAGATTTCTTCAATCTTTGATATCCGGTTGAGATTGATTTGACAAATTTCTTCCATCTTTGATATCCGATTGAGATCAATTTGGCAGATCTCTTCCATTTCAGATTTCTTCGATCGACTTCCTATCGTTATGTCTCTTTCGTATCTGATATCTCTGATAGAGCCCGATGTAGTTGGTATCTTTCTTGAATACCCGATAATTGTCCCGTATGTCTAATCTTGACCTGGCATACATCTTCTAATAAAAAAATCAAAGTTTCATCCTAACCAGATCGATTTCATAGTGAAAATTTTATGGTTCTAATAAGTATTCAATCCTCTTCCACCTTGGTTGTTCGAAAGGCGTTCTCCAATCTCACCCCCTGGTTAAAGAAGATTGAATAGGGGCAACTGTTGTACTCCAAAGTTTGTCCTCTTCATTTTTTAACTCTAATTGGCTTGTACTCTTGTTAGCATATACATACATGCATATCATTAGATCCATACGCTTGGGATCAAGGCATTTCATTAATGAAATAAGGCTCTCATATTTTTCAAAGCATGTCGAGTTGTGAAAGATTTGGGTGTTTCCGGTAAATTTAAAGCAGTGTGAATTGGAAATAGTACTTCAACCGATCTAAGTTTAAAAATCCGTATCTCCTGTTTGAGGAATGGTGTTTTGGGTTGATTCTTGAAGATTTGAAACCGTCTGGTTGCCTTCTCCAACTTTCATGTATATAACTAAAGTTAGTCCTCGAAGAAAGGTTTACTGAATATGCAATTCTCTTAGAAGTTATACAGTGAAAATACAAAGGAAAGTATGCTAAATCGTGATTTCGTGTGCATTAGAAAATTCATAACTCCCAGCTGGAATGTTGTATGTGTGTGGTTTTGATTACCAAAATTCCGTCTCGATGTCATCTTAATGTCGTCTTTCGAAGTCAAGAGATGATTCGCTAAGGAAGGACCCGTGAACTTTGAGTTTCTGAAGACATGTTTGTGCTGAACTGGAATTCATTTGTATTAATGTTTGATACGGTAAAATTTGTATCTCATTCGATTTTTATCATATTGAGTTAGGACCAGAGGATTTGGTTCACAAATTTCGTCTACTACAGTTTCTCTTCAGATGTCAAAATTAAATGGTGACTCGAAGGCTTCCATTTTTGGTTCGTTCCGCGTGTGACGCAATAGAAATACTACACAAGAAATTATTTTGCCTGACACAGTGTCAGTGAAATTTCAAAATTTCATAACTTCCTCTTTGTTTATCCGATTGAGCTCGTTCTTTCGGCAACACGTCACAAATTTGATGATCTTCATTTTTTGTTTTGGAGTCGATTCGAGATTCCTTATGGATGATGACGTGGCACTTTTTGTATGTATCAAGTTTACATTGTCAAATGGAGGCCCAATTCAATTTGTCATCCAAGGCCCAATTATCCCATGCATATAATCTTGAAATCTGAATTTTCAAAGGAAGAGGCTCTCATTATTCGCCAATTCTTAAAAACACAAGTCTGACAATTCTCTCAATTCTCAAGGGTCAAATAAAAGTTTTCTCTACCTTTTGATCAAGAACACAATAACAATTTTATCAATAATCAAAATTCAAGATCAAGAGCAATTCTTCTTTGATCTTCGATTTGTTTGTTTCAATCTCTATACCTAAGTGTAATACGAAGGGAGAACCGACTTGGTGTTTTGAGTTTTATCGCAATTGTTACACATAGCAAGAGTCACCACTGACTTTTCTTTTATCCAATAAACGAAAGGGTGAAAAGAACAGGAAAGTCCTTTCGAGATTATTTTCTTGAGTTCGGGGGGTAGGTTATGAAAAGGGAAGGTGTTAGAACCCTTTTCATCCTTAGTTATCTACGGGCTCTTAGTTGCTTTCTAGATTATTTGCTTTTGTTTGAAAATGTGCTTGTGGTGTGGGTTTTGAAAGTATTTTGAAAACGTCTTTGTAATAGTTCTCGTTTCTATAAGAACGCGTACAAAGTGTTAGTTCTAAAAATAGTTCAAAGAGGTGTTTATAGAATGTGTTTTTGAAAGTGATTTTGAAAAAGTGTCTTTGTAATGGTTCTCGTTTCTATAAGAACGCATACAAAAAGCTTTGTCTTTTGAAAATGTTTCAAAATGAAAGTTTTGGTGTATAAAGATGTTTTTGTTGTGAGCAAGCAAGCAACTAGGAGCATTCTACCTACTCAAAAGGTCTTAATGTTCTTTTCCTCCTTCTTTAGACGTTGCTATCTTTCTATTGTTTTAATAAGAAGCCCCGTCATTGGATGTGAAGGGATGAGCGTGGGAGGTTTGTATAGTCATAGAAGGCAACCTATGGGACGTTTTAGCAATGTCGTTTAGGGACTAGGTCGTTTACCGAAGGCAACATTGAGGGTCATCGAGGGACTACGGTCTTTTATCGAGGGTCTTTGCTAAAACGCCCATATTCGAGGGACATAACTATTTCTCCAAGGCGACAAGTGGGATTACCCTAAGGGTGCATATGTGAATAGTGTGTTTGATTTGCATGCATTTAGCCTTTGATTAGGAGTTGTCTACTTGTTGTTTTTATCTTGCCATACATACCCTATTTTACTAGCAATCATACAAAAGTAATAAAATGCAGAAAGATAAAATCCTACACTATTACAATCATATTGAATAGCATGAAAATAAATAAAATAAATGAAAAATAAATAAAATAAAGAGGAAAAAGAGGCTCTTTCGATTCAGGCGGAAGAAATCTTCGATTCTACTTCTTTGGCTCTTTTCGATTTAGGCCTGGAGTCAGTGAGGTCATGACCTTCTATTTGGGCTTAATTAGAGGCATGAGATGCAACCTTCGATTCTGCCTTTCTGCCTCCTTCGATTGGGGATTGGAATCAGTGTGGGTGTGCCTTTCAACTCGGCATGGGATCAGTGCAAGATGAAATATGCCTTTCTGCCTCCTTCGATTGGGCCTGGAGTCAGTTTGGAAGCCCGAGGCTTTGTTTCATACTCGTGTCTCTTGTTTCTTTCGTTTGAGATATTAAATAGCAACATGGCCTTAGGCCATACTAGAATTACCTTAGGACCAGGTTAGTTCTTAAAGCATTTGTAACAAACCAAAGAACAAAACCAAAAGGAGAGGCAATAAAAAAAACTAAAAGGGTGGAAACAAAAAGGAAGCAAATACTACGTACATGTTTGAAACGAAAATGAAGCTTATTTACATGTTATGCTAGAAATGAAGGATCCAAGGTTAAGAATGACTTAACTTTCTTGAGGCTGGGACGTGTGCTGGGCCTTTAAGTGGTTTCCTTGAATTCTTCTGGATTCGAAGGGAGGAACCAGGGGTTATGCCTTTAATACTGGATTCGAAAGAGAAGAACAAGTGTGAGGTTCTTCCTACTGGATTCGAAGGGTAACAAGGTGTGGGGATATTCTAGATTCGAATGGGGAAAATGTTTAGATTTTGGGTTGGTGTTTGATGAGTGTTTTAGTGTTTGAGAGTTTGATGATTTTGGAGAGTGTTTGAGAATTTTGAAGATTCGTTCCTCTTAGCCAAAAAGTCCCCCTAAACATGTTGTGGATCCTCTTATTTAAAAGTAAAGCTGGCTGAAGCTTTTGGAGGGAAAACAAAATAATTTGAACAATTTGAGTAAACTTCTCTTTGTAGCTTTCAAGGGACAGTGCTTTGTATGCTATTTTGGTGCAAGAATGGGGCAGTGTTTCATGACTGATGTGCATCAGTTTTGGCCAGTGTACCAGGTCTGAACTTGGCAGCAAGCATCTTTGAACATTTCATTCTTTCGTTTTGACCCTCCTTCGACCAGGTTCCTCTTCCAACAATATTATTTGATTTTCCTCCAACAAGTGTCCTTCAAATGGGTCACTTTTGTGCATCCTTCGAAGGATCCAAATATGTGACCCTTGGATGGGTCACCAAAACATGCCTTAAGGTGGGCTTTGTCAATCCTTCGAATGGGCCATCAAGCATGTCCTTCAAATGGGATGCCCATACGTGTCCCTTGAATGGACCATGTATGCTTCTTTGAAAAGGGTGAAATGTATCCTTCGAATGGACTAGCAAGGTATACCCTTCGACATGGACTCATATGTATGCCCTTCAAATCCACCACTAAATATCTTTTGAGGGGGCTACCAACCATGTGTGCTAAAGTTTGTCAAGGATGGAATTGCAACATACTAAAGGGAAACACAACCAATGCCCTGTCGAAGCCTATATGCAGGAGGTATAAACTCCCAAACAAAGCTTGCGACGAAGGGTGCACGCAGGAGGCAAGGATGCAATCGAAGGACGCCAAAAGGAGGCTTTTTTTCCTTGTAATCGAAGGAGGCTACAGGAGGCTAAAGTGCCTTGAGTGTGCTAGCATGGCGGGAGTCTTTTGCGTGCAAGAAAGAAGTTATGGCTCAAACGAAGGCTTGTATGCAGCTAGTCATCAACTTGTGAATCCAAAGCAAGTATGGGGGAATATTTGTCCAGTCAACACAGGCATGCACGCATCAAACATCCAACCGAAGCAGGAACATAGGCAACCATTGCATTGTGAACCAAGTGAGGTCAGAGATGCAATCGAAGGTGGCATGTAGGAAACTCCTGCCTTGTAAATCAAAGCTAATGTGCTAGAGGCCAACACCCAATTGAAGGATGCAAGTCGAGCTTGCATTGAAAGAGGCCAAAAGGCCAATCGAAGGAGCTGAATCGAAAGGACTTGTTTTTCTCCAATTTTGTCAAAAAGATTATTTTTATTTGTTTTCCCCCTTTTTTAACAGTTTCCTTTTTAACTTGATACTGGAAAATTCAATTGTACTTGTGCAAGCTTGAACCTTGAGAATCCTTGTGAGAAATGCCTTGAAAATGAGGGGGCAAATTTTGGGGTACAACAGCTGCCCCTGTTCAATCTTCTTAAACCTGAAGAGTTAGATTGGCGAGTCTGCCATTCGTGACTTGAAGGTGGAAGATGATTGAACACTAGAGTGCCCAGAAATTTTCACTTGATGATGTGGTGGTTGATTATGTAGGGAATGGGCTTAATTATGCCATTTGGAGAAATGATAGATAATTGTCGAAGATGGGCTTATAGATGCCATCCAAAGGTGATTTTTGATAGAAATTAGACTACGTCTAAACTTGACTTCAACTGGAAAAGAATCAGAATAAATCTTGGAGCGATTTATCTGAACCAGAGAAAGTGTCTACCGGAATGGAATCAGGATAAACCATTGAGAGATTTAAACTGAACCAGCAGAAGTTTTGAATATTCTTTAACTGGAAAGAATCAGAATAAATCTTGGAGCGATTTATCTGAACCAAAGAAAATGTCTACCAGAAAGAATCAGGATAAACCATTGAGATATTTAAACCGAACCAGTAGAAGTCTTGAAAAGTGTTTGTTATGTAGATAATTATTCCGTCTTGTTTCAGGAATTGATTTACAGTTGATTTGTTCACAGATAGTTATCCTGTCTGGTTTCAGGTATTAAGCTTGATGATGATAGATGATGAAGGAATCCTGGACGATTACTACTCCAAAAGGTAATGAAGGAACCTTGGAGGATTACTACCTTAGCAAATGATGAAGGAATCTTAGATGATTTCTACCTCAACGGATGATGAAGGAACCTTGGACGATTACTACCTTAGCAGATAATGAAGGAATCTTGGATGATTACTACCTCAGCAGATAATGAAGGAATCTTGGATGATTACTACCTCAACGGATAATGAAGGAATCTTGGACGATTACTACCTCAGCAGATAATGAAGGAATCTTGGACGATTACTACCTCAGCAGATAATGAAGGAATCTAAGATGATTACTACCTCTATGGATAATGAACGAATCTGAGATGATTACTACCTCAACAGAAGATGAAGGAACCTTGGGCGATTACTACCCCAACAGATAATGAAGGAATCTTGGACGATTACTACCTCAGCGGATAATGAAGGAATCTGAGATGATTACTACCTCAATGAATAATGAAGGAATCTGAGATGATTACTACCTCAATGGATAATAAAGGAATCTGAGATGATTACTACATCAACGGATGATGAAGGAACTTTGGGCGATTACTACCTCAGCAGATAATGAAGGAATCTTGGATGATTACTACTTCAGTAGATAATGAAGGAATCTAAGATGATTACTACCTCAATGAATAATGAAGGAATTTGAGATGATTACTACCTCAGCAGATAATGAAGGAATCTTGGACGATTACAACCTCAGCAGATAATGAAGGAATATGAGATTATTACTACCTCAACGGATAATAAAGGAACCTGAGATGATTACTACCTCAATGGATGATGAAGGAACCTTGGATGATTACTACTTCAGCAGATAATGAAGGAATCTGAGATGATTACTACCTCAACGGATGATGAAATCCAAGCTTGATTTTATCTCGGAGAAGTTTACAGATTAATGACACTTATCTGTTGATCTTTTCCTGAAAAGGTAAAGAATTAGTTGTATGTAATGTCACGATGTATGAAATGCATGGCATAATGATGTTCTCAAAATAAATGAGATTATGTCGTATGCATTTGTGTTGTATGCGCTTATCATGTATGTAGTATGATGCATGAAATGTTGTTGGAATGTAATTTTGTTTTGGAAAATAAATCCTTGACAAGTTCTGGGGAGTTTTGGGAAGCTGAATCTCGGGCGGCCGTTGGGGATGAAGAGTATGCACACTTTTCCAGACCTTTCTTTTAGCATGTTTCCGCTGGGGATTCCTGTTTTATTATTTAAGGTGAAATCCATTGTGGAATGTTGATTTTGCTTGAGAAGAAAACTCTGTTTCTAATCTGTTGGGGAGGTGCTTTCTTTTGGCAGAACTCTTCGAAGATTCTTGAGATCAACTCAGTTGGGGAGAAGTTTTCGGAGATTGAAGCTCTAGCTGAGGATCACCCCAATGAAAAGGACTTCGTGGGGGACTTGTCACTGCCCCTAGTAGCAAGTGTTTGTAGTATTTCCAGGAAGTGTTTGCTTGGCCATATGTGACCCTTTGCTGGAATTCAAGTTCAATGCTCATAGGTGATACAGACCTGCCCCTGGTTACTCAGCACTTCTTGAGAGCTTTCTTGGAATCTTTGACTTGATTGCCCCCAGATGTGTTGGACAGTGACATGTCATGCCCCTTGCTTACTAGGAGATTTGTCGTTGGGAATGTCATCCCATTTGAAGTGATTTTGCTCACTGAGAGAGATTTCATTTATTGAATATTCGTCGTGTGAATTTATCTGTTGTCAAATAATTAGCCATATGCAAACAACTATATTTAAATAATACAAAGTTTATGCTAGTCTTGAAGTTTTGAAAATGCTTTTTAGCAGATAAAGAATTTTTGTAAGAATTTGAATTAAACTCGGGATGGAGTAAAGCCTTATAGGAGTCAGGATACCTTTTGTAACAGTATGTGTGATACGGTGGCAGAACTGACTATTTATATACTGGTTTTGTGTTTTTTGTTCGCAAATATCGCGGTAAGCAAGAGTCTCCACCATCTTTTCTTTTATCCAAATTAAGGAAAGGGTGAAAAGAACAGAAAAATACCTTTTCGAGATATTTCTGAGTAAGGGGGTTGATTATGGAAAGGGAAGGTGTTAGAACCCTTTCCATCCGTGGTTTTCCATGGGCTCTTAGAGGTTTGCTCATTTTTTTAAAATTCTTTTGTGCTTTATGTGTTGAAAAATGTTTTGAAAACGCCTTAGTACGGAGAACTTTGTAATGTTTCTCGGGATAGTAGAGAACGTATACAAAGTGTTTTGAAATGTCTTTTGAAAAGTAGTTTTTTGTGCGTAAGTGCAAAAATAGTTTGAGCAAACTTCTAACAGCTATCTACTTTTTGTACTCGAAAAGGGTGTTCTTTTCCTCTTTTCCTTTAGACAGTGCTATCCTACTATTAGTGAGTAGGTAGCCTTGTCGTTGGATGTTGAGGGACAATCGAAGGGACGTTACAGTCATGAAGGCAATTTTATGGAGATGCTTTAGCAATTCTGTTTTAGGGACTAGATCATTTACCGAGAAGGCAATTGTAGGGTCATCGAGGGACTATGATCTTTTGATTTTTCGGGTCTTTGCTAAAGCACTCCTGCCCCATGACTGTTTTATTGAAGGCAACCAAAGTGGGCGTACCTTAGAGGTGTATATGTGCAAGTGTGTTCAATTCAGTTATTTATCTTTAAACATTTAGGTGTTCTACCGTTTGTTTTCAGTTCTTGTCATGCAATCATAATTAGCATACATCTAAGCAATTAATATATGTACAGGAATTTAAAGTGCGGGAATTATAAATCATACGCTATTACAAGGCTTTGGGAGGGGATTTACATTATGCAAGGATAAGGGGAATAAAGCAGTAAATGTCCTAATTTTAATCTATTACATCCGGTAGGCAGATACAATAATAGTAAAAATACATAATTAAATAAACGCGCATGAAATAGAAAATACGTCTAAAAATCCTAAAGAAGATAAAT
This sequence comes from Vicia faba, assembly GCA_948472305.1. Classification (NCBI taxonomy): domain Eukaryota; kingdom Viridiplantae; phylum Streptophyta; class Magnoliopsida; order Fabales; family Fabaceae; genus Vicia; species Vicia faba. Next base: position 925,838,050 of record OX451741.1, on the reverse strand, counting down.
ATTTTTTGTTGTTTTTGGTATAAAATAAAACAAGGCCTAATCTATTTAATTTTAATTTTAAGAAAAAATGTTAAAATAAATAATTAATTTATTTACAAAATTAATTTAGTGGGAAAAACAACTAGCCTAATATTTTTGTGATTTTGATTTTAATATTATTTAAATAAAAAATCAATAAAAGAGAAAAAATACAAAGGGTCCTTCGATTAAGGGAAGGGGATTGCCCTTCGATCCTGAGAAAGGGAACGTCTTTTGTTCCAGGGGGAGACGCCTTCTTTCGATTGGGCCAGGGAGTGGGCGTGAAAGCCTTCGATCCAGGGAAGGGGATTTCCCTTCGATCTTGGGAAAGGGAACGTCTTTTGATCCAGGAGGAGATGCCTTCTTCGATCCAGGAGACTATAGCTTCGATCCAGAGAAGGTATCTCCTTCGATTTGGGATGTTATACCTACAAAAGTACGTAAGCGAAATAAAACACAGGACCTGGGTATCAAAACCCATGTCCTTCGATCCTGCGCGCTGGGCCTTTTAAGGATAAATCTGCAACAAGTGTTAGCAAATGAAGAACATGACTTGGGTGCCAAACCCAAGCCTTTTGATCATGTCTAGTATGACAAATCGAATGTAACAACAGGTATGGATGTGTTATGCAAATACAAGGTTGGACAATTTAACCTCTCTTACCAGTAGATTGAACTTTCGATTTGGGAACTTCCTTAATGTGTGCAACTTTGATCTGGGACTTCTGGGAGTGGGCACCTTCGATCTGAAGGGTTTCTTTGGCTTGGATTACTTATGAGAGTTTAACAACCTTTGATGGATTTTGCGGGCAGCGTCTCCCCAATCTTTTTTTTGTTTTTTCTCCTCTTTTTTTTATGCAACACTTGTGATCTCTTTATATATATAGGGGGTAGAGGGGACAAGAAGGAAAGGTTTAAACAGCCTTGATTGTGTTTGAAAGCCATGAATGAGAATTTGTAACATTGGCCAAACACATGGGATCTTGTCCCTTTTTTTTTAATTTTGAATGATACATAACTGGCCTTATAGTGCTCCCTTTCGAAGGAACTGGTGTCTTCTTTGAATGGACCCTTTGAATGCTCTTTGAATGGACCCTTTTAATGCTCTTCGAATGGACCCTTTGAAAGCTTTTCGAATGGACCCTTTGAATTCTCTTCGAATGGACCCTTTGAAAGCTTCTTCGAATGGACCTTTGCATGTTCTTCGAATGGACATTTTGAAAGCTTCTTTGAATGGACCTTTTGGAATGCCAATGGAAGGCCTTGTTGAAATGCCAATCGAAGGACACTGTTATCATGCCAATCGAAAGACCTTGTTAAAATGTCAATCGAAAGACCTTGTTAATAGGCCAGTCGAAAGACCTTTGTCCATGCCAATCGAAGGGAGCTATGTAGATTCCAATCGAAAGGCAACTTGGAGATGCCAATCGAAAGGCATTCTGGAGATGCCAATCAAAAGGAATTTTGGAGATGCCAATCGAAAGACATTCAGAATGCCAATCGAAGGCCTTGACACAATGTTAATCGAAAGGCTTATCATGAGGCCAATCGAAAGGTACTTAAACACCACTCAAAAATTTTCTTTTTTCTTAGGCAAGGGTTTGTGGTCAATCATGTAGGGGAAGACCTTGGAAAACATGAGAGGGAAAATTTTGGGGTACAACAGTTGCCCATGTTCAATCTTCTTAAACCTGAGGATGTAGATTGGCTTGTCTGCCTTTCGTGATCTGAAGGTGGAAGATGATTGAACACTAGAGTGCCCAAAAATTTTCACTCGTTTGAAGTGATACCTTTGGTGAATAATATCGGGAATGGGCTTACAGTTGCCATTTGGAAAAGGTGACAGGAGACTGTCGGATATGGGCTTAAAGATGTCATCCACGGAACATGATGGAGAGTCGTCAGAGATGGGCTTAAAGCTGCCATCCGGATGAATGTTGATTTCATGGGATATTCCTTTGTGGGAATTCCTGCTCTTGATGTTAGAGAGGACTCCGTTGAGGAATGTTGGTCTTTGTCTTGGAACATAGAGTTTTAGGAGCTTTAGTTGTCTGTTACTCTACTGGGGAGTCATCACTTGACTGAAGAGATGGAAGTGAACTGCTATCTGGTCAGGATCCAGGCTTCCCAGTGGCTTGTTGAGGATGATAAGGCTAACTGTTATCTGGTCGTGCTCTGGGCTTCACAGCGACTTACTGGGGAAATGAGATTAAATTGTTATCTGGTCATACCCAGGCTTTGCAGTTTGAAGAAATTAAGCTGTTATCTGGTCGGGTCCAGACTTCAACTTGAGTCTGAGGTGTACTGTTATCTGGTCATATCCAGGCTTCAGTAATTTGAAGAAATTAAGCTATTATCTGGTTGGATCCAGGCTTCAAATTGAATCTGAGGTATACTACTATCTGGTTGAATCCAGGCTTCATAGTAACTGACAAAGTAAATTGCTATCTGGTCGGATTCCAGGCTTCGAAACACCTTATGTTGTTATCTGGTTGAAATCCAGGCTTCACAGTGTCTTAAATTGTTGATTGACTATTATCCGATCGGGTTCCGGGCTTCATAGTAACTGACAGGGTAAACTGCTATCTGGTCGGATTCCAGGCTTCGCAACATTTTATACTGTTATCTGGTCGAAACCCAGGCTTCATAATGTCTTCAACTGGAATGGAAATCAGAGAGATCTTAGTGTCGATCTGACTGAACCAAAGAAGGTCTTGGGAGGACATCTTTTTGAGGAAATTGCTGAAATAGCCCTTCACCAGACGTAGCTTTTGAGAAGGCTACCAGGTCCCATAAGTAGCGGTGTTTGTTGATTTGATCTTTCCCTAAAAAAGGTAAAGAGTTAGCCATATGCAATGTCATGATGTGTGAAATGCATTGATGATGTTCTAAAAATAAATGAGATTATATTGTATGTGATGTGTATGCACATGCCATGATGTATGAATATGGGATGTTATTCAGATGTTTCCCAGTCTAGGAAAGTAAATCCCGGACTTCTTCTGGAGAGTATTGGAAAGCTTAATCCTTCATTTCCACTAGGGATGATGAATAAAGATGATTCGCTGGGGATTTCCTCTTTTTGTTTGAGGATGTTCTACTGGGGATTGACTATGCTTGAGAATTGATTCTGCTTGAGAATTTCTTGGGAATAACTCTATGGAGGGAGATGATGCTTTGTTGGAAGATTTTGCCGCTGTAGAGAAATAAACTCTATTGGGAAATGAGCTTCCGCAGTTTGGGAAATAAACTCTACCCGGAAGGAGGTTTTATAACTGTTTGAACTGGGCTGGGGAAAACAGACTTCAGTTGGAGAAGGTAATCCCTGCTTGGGGAAGAAGAGGGAAAAACTCTGGTTGTTTCTACTCTGTGGGGAACATATATGTCACGGGCGTATGTTGAGGATACGACGTTGACTTTGCATCAGGACGTTTCTGCCCCTGTGCCTACTGGAGGTTTTGTGGATAGATCTATGTCATGATTGTACTTGAACATGTATTGAATGAGTGTCAGAATGACATTTGTCTCTAGATCGTATCTTCAATGTACTTGAAACATGCGTTGAATGAGTTTCAGAATGACATACGTCTTTGGATCGTGTCTGCACTGTGCTAGGATAGAATCTAGAGTAGGTGCCAGGATGACATCCGTTTCTGGATCGTACCTGGACCGTTTCTAGATGATATGTTGAAATAAGTGTCAGAATGACATCCATCTCTGGATCGTATTTGTACTCTACTTAGAAGATGGTCTGAATAAGTATCAGGATGACATCCTTCTTTGGATCGTACCTGAACTGTTTCTAGAAGAAAATCTTGAGTAAGTGTCAAGATAACATCTGTCTCTGGATCGTACCTGAACCGTTAGTAGATGATGTGTTGAAATAAATGTCAGAATGACATATGTCTCTGAATCTTATCTGCATTGTACTAGGAGAGAATCTGGAGTAGGTGTCAGGATGACATCTGTGTCTGGATCGTACCTGAACCGTTTCTAGATGATATGTTGAAATAAGTGTCAGAATGACATCTGTCTCTGGATCGTATCTGCACTGTACTCGAAACATGTGTTGAATGAGTGTCAAAATGACATTTGTCTCTGGATCGTATCTGAATTTCACTTGAAACATGTGTTGAATGAGTGTTAGAATGACATTCGTATCTGGATTGTATATGCACTGTACTTAGAAGATAATCTGGAATAAGTATCAGGATGACATCCGTCTTTGGATCGTACCTGAACTGTTGCTAGAAGATGGTCTGAATAAGTATCGGGATAACATCCATCTCTGGATCGTACCTGAACTGTTGCTAGAATATGATATGAATAAGCTTTAGGATGATATTCGTCTCTGGATCGTACCTGAATTGTTGCTAGGAGATAATCTGGGCTAAGTAACAGGATGACATCCGTTTTGGATCGTACCTGAACTGTTTCTAGATGGTGCGTTGAAATAAGTGTCAGAATGACATTCGTCTCTGGATCGTATCTGCACTGTACTAGGATAGCATCTGGAGTAGGTGTCAGGATGACATCCTTTTCTGCATCGTACCTGAACCGTTTCTGAACCGTTTCTAGATGATGATCTGCTTTATTCAGAATGTTTTCGTTGGGAATTCTTGTTTTGTTGTTTTGAGAAGAAATCCGTTGAGGAACATGTTTTGCTTGATTGTACATGATTCATTGTTTGACTTTATGTCTAATTCCCCAAGTGATTCAGATGGAGATCTGCCCCTGGTTGTTTAGCATTTTTGAGAGATTCCTTGAATCTTGACTTGACTGCCCCAGATGATGGACAGTGATCATGCCATGCCCCTTGGTCGGAAGTGTTTTTCCACTTGAGGTGAACCTTTTCATTGAGAATATTTTTTTTTGTTCACTAGATATTCGTCATGCGAATTTCTCTGCTATTGAACAAATAGTCATATGCAAACAATGGTATTTTAAGAATGCAAAGCTTATGTCTGTCTTGAAGTTTGAAAATTCATTTTTTAGTAAAATAAACAAATTTCGTAAAAGTGTGATATCAACTCGGGATTTATAGTGAACCCTACAGGAGTCAGGATACCTTTTAACAATATGCTTTCGAACTAACCCATGCTTCAGCTAGGACATTTAAGGGTTATAATGTGGCCTGGTTCACGGTTTAAGAAACAAAGGATAAAGGTTCAAAATTTATTTGTATCCACCCATTCTTCGTGATGTTCTTCAGTCCTATGCTCAGATAATTATGCGTTCAGATCCCAATTGATCTGGCATCTTGTCCTTGATGTTCCGATGATGGTTCGGATACTGAAAGTTTCTTTTGACGAGGCAGACATTTTTGTAATCTTTTTTTGTTGAGGATTTGTAGTAACCTCTTTTTTGGTTTTTGTTATCCCTGTCTTTTGTCTGGACTGTTTCTTTTGTGATCACAGCTAGCAGGATGCCCCAGTTTATTTATTAAGTCTCCTTCATAGGTTTTGACTTAGCGGGCTTTTATTTTGAGAGATAATGACTGCCTGTCTTGACGACTATGCAGAACCATCACCGTCTTTTGATTTGGAAGGACGTCTTCAATGTCATTCATTATGTACGAAGCAGAAGACTGTGATTGAATGTGCGTCTGAATTGACTGAGAAAACTACCCTGCACCAGGTTATGATTAAGGGTTTTAATTTGTGTGAAGATAAAACTCCTACTTCTTAGGCTCAAAGGGGTTGACAAGGGATTATCTTCCTTATAACTCCATTGTTTGGGATTTGAAACAACGCTTGTACATCGTCAACAAGGTCTGTTCAAAAGCACACTGTAGAGATTGTGGTATGATTTTCGTCATCCTCCCTCTAAGGGCTTAGAGCTTTTAATCAAGAGTTGAATATCACAAAAGGAAGTAAGAAAGCAGTTTAAGCATAATGAAAACAAATTAATTCAATACAAACATGTGCAATGCATTGATGAAATAACAAGGTTTGACATAAACAAATGTTCGAACAATCAAAAGAAAATTGCAAATTGAAAATTCTAATGAACAAAAGCCTTCTTGTCAGAACTTGTCACTTCAAATGGTGGACCGTGGAGGAATGACAAAAAAATTCCAGTTGACCATCTTGTGTGAATTCCAATGCTCCTTCATCAATCAGGTCTTGAATTTTGTATTTCAATGTCCAACAGCTATCAGTGTCATGCCCCAGACTGTTGGAGTGATATGCACATATTGCATCAGGATTGTAAGTAGGAGCAAAAGTATTAGGATTCCGAGGAGGATCCTTCAATGTGACCAAATTCAACTTCAACATGTGTTACAAGACTTGCGACATTGGTATGTTGAGTTTGGTATATTGCCTAGTAAGTGAATCCCGCTTACGCCGATTACCCTGTCGTTGTTGGCAAGGTTGTGATTGGGCTCGTGATGTAGCAGCAACTTGGAAAGGTCCATTCTCCACCAAGCCAACCTCTTGTCTCATCAGGGGGTGATGAATGACTTGATCCCCAGCCTCGATTGTTTGCTTCATACGGTTGTATCCGTTTTGATGAAGTTTGTGGATTATGGCTCTCAGCTCTTCTTATCCCAGAGCTAGGCCTTGGATAAGAGCCACCTGCCCCAGCATCTAGGTTCTCATTGCTCCTACCTCAACTTGCAGTTGTTCCAAACGTTTGTCCTTATTGTCTTCAGGACTTTTCTTGGCCAGGTCCCCAGCAAGGAGTGCTTTTAACTCTTCATGCCCCTTGTATAGGCTTTGGAACATTTCCATGAACTGAGCCTCTTGAGTTTGGAGATCTCTGTTGTCTTGTTGGAGAGCCATTGCTGAAATAAACAGCGAGAACATGAGAGACCTATACTGGAGCCTACCTGTTGTGCAATGACATGTATGATATGCAGATGTTTTCAAGGATCTCGCGGGGTAAACAAGAAGATGTCAGCAGTTGAAATTTGTAGCTTTGAAGAACTTCATATCGTTGAAGGTCCTTCTACAAGAGTCAAGCTCACCATATCAAGTGGGTCATAGCCCCTGACTCAAGTTGTTGAGTTTTGATCTTTTGACAGCGTTGGCTAGAGGAAAATAAATCCCCTTGCCCCTTGCTAGACGTCTGATTTATCATAACCTGTATCACAAATCCTTGAGATCCTTGAAATGGTTAAGGAAATGATGTGACATGATGCTATGATACGTATGATATGCGTTAAGCAAAAATGTAAGGTGACAAACACAACCCTGCAAAGAATTCAAGTTGTTAGACAATGAAGGAAAACAAGTCACACAAATAGCCTTAGGTTTAGGCTTGCATGGATTCCATAGGTAAGTACCCTCTTGAAATTCAGTTGGCTAAACCTATCCTATTAATAGTAACCGGGTTCTAAGGAGTCTCAATATCATTGACCTTCCCTTCAGAAATTATTTCAGCTCCGCACCGAAGTATTGCGGCTGAAAAATCCTGAAAGTCCAGCCTCAATGAGTGTAGTATCGAGTATCAACCAATCTTCGGTCAGAACCAAAGCCGGTTATCTCACTACTTCCTAATGGCTAGGATGAGTCCATTAAAGGTTCTAAAGGTCAGTTAGCGCTTAGTGACTGTGATACGGTGGGAGAACTAACTTGGAGGTTTTGCGTTTGTTTTTGCAAATGTTGCGGTTTAGCAAGAGTCGCCACCGACTTTTCTTTTATCCAAAAGGAAAGGTGAAAAAGCACAGGAAATACCTTTAGAGATGTTTTCTTGAGTTCGGGGGGTAGATTATGAAAAGGGAAGGTATTAGCACCCTTTTCATCCATGGTTTTCCATGGGCTCTTAGTTACTTGCTAGATCACTTGCTTTTGTTTGAAAATGTGCTTTGTGTGGTTTTTGAAAGTATTTTGAAAAGGCGCCATCGTTTAGGAAAACTTTGTAATGATTCTCGTTCGTAAGAATATATACAAAGTGTTGATCTTTTGAAAATGATTTCAATGTTTGGAAAATGTTTTGAAGATGTTTTGAAAGTATATGTGATTGTTTTTGAAAATAGCAAGGATTTTTGTTTTGAAATTGAGCAAGCAACTAGGAGCAATCTACCTACTCAAAAGGTCTTAGGTGTTATTTTCCTCCTCCTTTAGATGTGGCCATCTTACCATTAATTTGGTAAGAAGCCCCATCGTTGGATGTGAAGGGACGGGTGTTGGGTCATTGTATGACCATGATAGCAATGTTGTGAGATGACTTAGAATTTTCTCTTTAGGGACTAAGATCATTTTGAAAGGAAACTTTGATAGCGTCATCGAGGGACTATGATCTTGTATTTTTGATTTGTTTGTGCTAAGACATCACACATGCATAACATGGCAATTTTTGTAAGGCAACAAGTGGAATTACCCTAAGGGTGTAAGTGTGCAAAAATGTTCTATTTACATGCTTGTTTATCTTGAACTAGGGTGATCTACTTGTTGATTTCATATCTTGCCATACACACCCTAATTACTAACAATATATGAAAGCAATAAAAGTGCAGAAATGTAAAGTCCTATGCTATTACAATATTTGGGGGATGGGGGTACATATTTACGAATGGGGATTGCAAATAAAATTAAATCCTAAGTTACTATTACAACCATATTGAATGGATAAGAATGTACAAAAGATGTAAAATGGAATTGTTTTATTTTAAGAAAATATTTTTGATCTTTTGTTTTAAGAAATAAAATAAAGCATGTAAAAATAAACAATGTTTTTTGGTATTTTTTTTATTAATGGAATAGAAAGTGATAGAAAAAATAGTGAGAAAAATAAAAATAGAATCAGCGTATTGCTGATTAAAGGAGGTCAGAAGTTCTGACTCTAGCGTACTGCAAAACAGAAATCCTGTTAGTGAAAAAATAAGTAAAGTTAGAAGTTCTGAGTCCTCTGGGAACACAATAGTTTTCAGACGTTCTGATACCACCGGCAACAAAGTAGATTTCAAAAGTTCTGATACCACTGGCAACAACGTAGATTTCATAAGTTCTGATACCACTGGCAGAACTTGGTCTCTCTTTTCATGCTAGTCAGAACATCTGCAACTTGGTCATTTCTCCAAAAAACAGAAGATGTGCATATGACAGTTATGGCAGGTGTCATAGTGTTTCAGAAATAAGAAATATCAGAACTATAAATCAGAGGCAAGTATGAATTTGCTAATCCTAATTCTGAGTTCTAATTTCTTCAAGAAGTTCTGAACTGATTTATTCCCTACTTAGGCAGGCAAATGCATGAAATCTCGGAATATGTACAACATCAGAAACATGATATCTACATTGTATTTTTGAACATGCAAATCTGGTAATGCTTAAGTAATGTGGTGAGAGTCAGCAGAAGCTTACCTTGCAGCTGGAAGAGATTCTGTGAACCGGAGTTAACCTCAACTCTGATGATGTTCTGAGCAGCTTTTTCACGTACTCAGTAGGCTGGAAGTTTTCAACTTCTGGAACAGCAAAGGGGTGATGTTCTGACTTCTTTGAGTAGATGGATGGAGAGTGTATGGTAGTATGAATACAAAAGTTAGGGCGGTTTCTAGTATGTGAATCAGAAACTGTGTGGATGGTTTTAGTCAAGAAACACTTGAGAACAAATGGAGTTTGAATGCAAGGAATCAAAAGTTAATAGGTTTTGTATGTTGTGTTTACAGTTTTGTGGATTCTTGGAATTTTTGTAGGGGTTCAAGACTTTTCTTTCTCAATTTTCCGACCTTTTTTTCAATGGCCAACGGAGTTCTATTTATATGCAAAGGTTTTGTAGTTTGGAGATGTCAAGTGGCACCAACGTCATACGCTAGACGCTGACTTACTCTTGAAGTAAGCTTAAACAAGCATGGTTCAATGCACCAAGTAGGATGGTTAACAGCGCCTAAGCTAGATTTTTCAGCATGAATTAAGGAAAAGTAGAAGCAGTGCATGGGCCTAGCATACTTTTGCATAAAATTTTGTCTTCCCAAGATAGTAGGGGTACACGTGAGGGAAATACTTTGGATAAAAACTCAAAAGTGGTTGTGAGCATTAAATGATGATGATACTTATCACAACCAAAAATCCTGCAATGTGAGATTCTACACCATGGCTTAGTTCTGGACCAGAAGTTCTGCTTCAGCGTAGCATCCAACCTCTGATCTTTGTATCTTCTGGTTCCAGCATGTTCTGAAGGATCCCTCAGACTTTCTAGTAAGCTTGCAGCACGCTTTGTAACCTTCTTTTATTTACCCTTGCAAACTCTGACTGAACCTTTGTGAAAACTGGTCCAGAAGTTCTGCTTCAGCGTAGCATCCAATCTTCTGATCCTCTTATCTTTTGGCTCCAGCATTTTCTGAAGGAGCTTTTAGACTTTCTAGAAAGCTTGCAGCACGCTTCTTAACCTTCTTTGAATTACCCTGGAAAACTCTGACTGAGCTTTTTGTGAAAACTTGCCTAGAAGTTCTGACCAAACTCTGTCTTGAGAATATCCAGAATTTGCTGAGCGTTATGGTGATAATCTAGTCAGAAGTTCTAAAATTGTCATATTTCTTAAACACTTAGAAAAATTTCTAAGTATTTAGAATTTGACTTTTCCAAAGTAAAATTTGACTTTTGAAATTCTTGATGAAACAAACTTCATATTCCAACATGTCTTGATGAAATATGATTTTTGAGATTTGATTTTGATCCAAAAGTCAAAGTTAGACTTCTTAGTGTGCAAATGACCATTTTGCCCTTGTGAATGACTTGCTTGGAAAAAATTGATAATTCAAGGCCTGGAAACTTGATAGAAGCAAACCTGGGATCTAGGGTGATCCCTTATGAAATGAGAGGGCAAATTTCGGGAACATCAGTTGCCCCTGTTCAAACTTCTTGAACCTGAAGAGTTAGATTGGTATATATGCCATTCGTGACTTGAAGGTGAAAGATAATTGAACACAAGAGTGCCCAGAAATTTGCACTCGATGATGGATGGTGAATGGCCTTATGGATGCCATTTGGAGGAATGTTGGTAAATGCTGGAAGAAGTATCAGCATAAATCTCTTGTTGATTTGTACTAAAGCTTGATGTTTTACCTGTGAGAAAAAGGGTTAGTACAATGCAGATGCTTGCATGATGTTCACCATATGTGATATCATGCCAAATGCATATGATATGTGTTGTACCCCAAAATTTTCCCTCCCATTTCTCATTGATTTCTCATCACAAAGCCCTTGGAGATCAAGATCCAGTTAGGGTTTCATCTGCTCAAGACTTCTCCTTGCACTGTTGACCCAAATTAGGGTTTGTGTTTGCACAAAGATGTTTTGACATAAATGACCTAATATGACTTTCATGCTTCATATTGGACTCCCAAGTTTATCCATACCAAGTTTCAAGTCTTGATTCCAAGTTTTGCCCAGTCAATTGGACAAGTTGGCCTAGAAACCAGCTGTATTGGGGAAAAAGTCAACTGAGGCCAATTGACAGTCAAACCTCATAAAAATTGACCCACATCAACATCATGAACTCACATGGACCATTTGATCAAGTTTGGATCACAATTCCACAAGAAATTTGATCAGATCCCCAAAAGGGCAAAATGGTCATTTTTAGGGTTTTGACTGCACAAAGGCAATTTTTGACTGTTTGACCTAGCCAATGGAAAACCAAGCTCACATATGGACTCAAGGACCCCATGGAATTATCTTGACATGCTCAACAAGTTCAAAATATCCCAAGTACACAAGATTGACAGTTGAATTTCCCAGTCAATTGATCAATTTTGACTGTGTACTGAAAAGTCAAACTTTGACTTTTTGGTCAAAATCAAGAGTCAAGATTCATTTTTAATCAAAACATGCCAAATCATGAAACTTGTTCACCAAGAAATCAAAAATTGCAAATTAGGGTTTGAAATGTGAATTTTTCATAACTTAGAATTTTTCCAAGTTATGAAAAACCCTAATTTTTTCCCAACTTTGCCCCACTTTCTCACCAAGATTCATTTGGATTCAAGCAAAAGTCAAAACATGAAAGTTGTAGCCTATTGCATAATCTACAACTTTGATTCACAAAGTTTTCCAAAAAGAAGCTTGTATCTCAAGTTACAAATTTTGGAATAATGGTACTAAACCATTCTTAACTTAGTGAAAATTTGACCTATTTTAGGCAAGGTTTTTACCTAACTTCAAGACCATTTTCCATATACTTACACTTGGAATTTCAATTTTGACTTCAAATATGGATTGTAGTACACATTCCAAGCTTTCCAAAATGTCCAATAACTCATCAAACAACCTCATGACTTGAGAGAATCGAATTTTGCAATATGACAAAAACTCACTTTTGAATTGGCCAATTTCCATGTTCATAACTTGTGCAATTTTTCAAATCAGCATGCTTCCCTTGATTACAGGCCTCTAAACCATCCAACACTCATAAATTTAATGCAAACTCATTGTGCCAAGACCATGTTCTATGTGTTCAAGCATTGCATAGTGGTTTAATCCATTTTTAGATAAAGCACTTTAACCATTTTTGCAAAAGTAAGCTTTATGTCAAAATGAAAATCCAAGAAGTACAGATCAAATCCCCTTGGCACAAGTTTAGGGACTAATCACACTGATCAATGCCAAGGTTTGCAGCATGTTGTGGGGGCCTCTACCTGTCTAAACACCAACTTGGCCTTTGCTTGCTTAAGTGTGAAGAAATAGAGCATAACACAACACAACTTTCATCTCAGCAATAGAACCCTTAAGCAAATATTCTGTACATATTTAAGACATCCTAACTGAGCTAGCACACGACTCCAACACCTCCATTGCCCTCTAGAATACAGAACCACCATCAAACTGCCCAAATAGAGCTCTTACTGCAGTTTGAGTGCCAACTCTCATCCCTTTCATGCATTCTTGCTAAAAGCTCTTCAAACACATTCCCTAGCATCACTTGAAGCTAACCAAAGTCTCAAACACGACCTTTAACCCCTCTAATCAGTTCCACCATTTTCACTTTCTTGTTTTGCAGTTGAAGGTCCATAGCTCGATTCAAGGTGTTTCAAAGCAAAGTAAGCATTGGAATAGCATCACTACACTTCAGGCAAGTTGTACAGATCATCATCTTGCCCTGAAAGCTCCCCCATTGCCAGATACAACTTCAACTGAACAGGTATCTCCTTGAACTTCTAACTCTTAGTGTAGGCATCATTAGCTCTAAGTTTGTGAATAAGAAGTGTTCTACTCATGCCCCTGAATCTGTACATACTTTTACTTTTCATTTATTTTGCCTGAGCTATGAGAATTTAAGGTCTGAATGTTGATAAAAACTTAGGTTAGGATTTGGGAATGATGAAATTCTCTCTCATTTCTGAGAGTTAGGATGAGTTCTTTACATATTTAGAATCGTGATTCAATGCTTAACATTTCTTATGTTGTAAGTTTGTGCAAAAGATCAAGGAATCCAGATGTTTGAATTGGTGTTCAGGCGCGCGTTTTTGAACATCTTTCTGTCCAGAGGTTGAAGAAGAAGCCACATGGGCTGGGCCTGCTTTGATATTTCTTTTCACACCATGTTTTTTTGGTTTTACACCCCCTGAGCCCATTTTGTTTGTTTTATTGATTTTTTGACTTTTCTTTTTTCATTCTGGTTTATTTATTTTTCCTCATGATATTAAAAATATAAAAATAATTTTTTACACCATTTTTGAATTTATAGGCATTTATTTGTTTAGATTAGTTATTTGTACATAAATAATTATATAAACTCACTTTTTACTTAAAATACTAGAAAATAATGTAAGCATATTTTATTTTCATTTTTATTTTGTTTTATCTTCTTAAAATATTTTGTATAAAATATACTTTTTTTTATATAAATATTAAATATTATTATTTTTATATATATAACACATATTTAGAAATTAATACATATATATAGATATTTATTAGAATATTTAGTAAAAAATACAAAAATATATACACTTTATTTTTTATTAACATTTAATAGTAAAATATCATTTTGACAAATATACTTCATTTTTATTTTTATTTCATATATAATTGATAAATATTAGTATATATTAAATAATTAACACTTTTTATCTAAGAAAGTTAGGGTTTTGCCCTAAACATTAAAAAGCTCCAAAAATAATACTTTTTTTATTTTGTTTATTGGACATAAAAAATACTTTTTTTTATACATATAAAAAACCCTTTTTGCATCTTGCATATTTATTTTATTTCTATTTAATTTGTGCAAATTAATTATCTTGTAAATATTCCAAAATTGATGTAATAGCTAGGTTTAAATTCCTTGTCTAAATATCCCCCCATTTGAACATTTGTACCCCCTTTCCCATATTGTGTTGTAATAGTTTAGAACTTTATTTTTCGCACTTTAACGCTTTCTAAATATACCATGCTAGAATTAGGGTTTGTATGCAAATAAAACGAACAAAAATAGTTTGACCTAATTTCAAGATAATCAAGCATGAAAATGGACAACACATATCACACTTGCACCCCTAGGGTATTCCACTTGTTGCCTTCAATAAATGGGCCATATTGCATGTTAGGTTTCTTTGGGTAAAACAAACAATCAAATGATCATAGTCCCTCGACGACGCTTTCGAAAAGTTGCCTAAAATGATCAAGTCCCTTTCAAGGAAAAAAATTGCCCAAAGATACTTAGCACCATTGCAATTATGGTCTAAATGATGACCCGCGCCCGTCCCTTTCACATCCTAACACAAGACTGTCCACCAAATGCAATGGTGGAACAAAATTGTTAAAAGGGTTGAAGCATAGCATAAATCTTTGAGAACTTTAGGGTAGATATCTCTTAAGTACTTGTCAACTTGCAAAACAAAAACACTTGCCTATTTTTCAAACCACACTTCACAAACACTTTCAAAACAAACTTTCAAAAAACCTTGAAACATCTTTTCAAAAAGACAAGCACCTTTTGTAAAACATTCGAGTAAAGAATTGTTACAAGGGTAGCCTAGACAAGGCATATTTTTCAAAACATTTTCAAAACCACACACAAAGCACCATTTCAAACAATTGAAAACCAAGGCAAGTTGATCTAAGCAAGTACCTAAGAGCCCATGGATAACCATGGATAGAAAGGGTGCTAATACCTTCCCTTTCTATAATCTACTCCCTGAACCCAAGAAAATATCTCAAAGGTTTTTGCTGTGCTTTTTAAACCTTTCCTTAGGATAAAATAAAAAGTCGGTGGTGACTCTTGCTTAACCGAAACATTTGCGAAAACAAATGCAAAACCACAGTCAGTTCTCCCACCGTATCACAGAACTGGCGACTCTGCTGGGGACTGTTTAAAAGTGGAGTAACCTTAGGGCTTAGATCACCCTCTTGCATGACTAATTGTTTGATTTGATTGCTTTATATTTTGGCTCTCTTGTTTGGGTTTGCAAATCCTACACCCGGATTTTGGGAAACATTTCATAGATAGCAATACGTTGTGGAAACTTTGCGGGGTATACCGACACGGTCGAAGCAATAGCTATATTAGTGCGACATATTTGTGAGTACCGGTAACCCTTGAGTTCAATCAAGGAGAGTATGTGGCCGCTGAGTGATGTCACTAAGCACTAATGACCTAGAACCTTACTTGACCATCTTGGCCTTTTATTTGGGGTAGTGAGGTGACCGGCTTTGGTGCAGTCCGAAGTTGGTAGATACTCGATACTACACTCATTGAGGGTTGTTTTCTTGGAATATTTTGGTCGCTAGTTAAGTGGCTAAACCAAAACAATGAACAATGAAAACAATCCAATGATATTGAGCTCCTTAGAACCCGGTTACTATTTATAGGACAGGTTTTTAAGCCAACTACACTCAAGAGGGTACTTACCTATGAAACCCCATGCAAGCCTGAAACTAGGGTTTAGTGTGAATTGCTTGTACATATGTTTTGTGCATACATCATAAACATCATAAAACATCATATGCATTCACTAACCATTTCAAGGGTTTGGATCTTCATCTTTGTTCTTGTTTTGTAGGTCATGGAAATTCCTCGCAGAAACACCATCCAAGTCAACCTTGTGAGAATTTCTCCTCAACTCAAGGAGCTCACCTCAAGAATTCCGGAAGGCTCATCCTTCAGTGAAAGACATGGTAGACTGATCAGCCTAGTCAACACCAACATTGAAGAAGACATGATGAAAGTGCTATTCCAGTTCTTTGACCCTTTTCACCACTGTTTCACTTTCCCTGATTACTAGTTGGTGCCCACTTTGGAGGAGTTTTCTCAACTCCTAAGAATCCCTATCCTTAATCAACTACCCTTCAACGGTACGGAAAAGGAACCAAAGCCGGAAGAAGTTGCTCGAGCATTACATCTACAACCATCCGACATCAAGGGGCATTGGGAAACCAAAAGCGGCGTCAAAGGATTCTTAGCAAAATTCTTGTTTGAGAAAGCACAAGAATGTTGGAATTCATTGGATCTTCAAGCCTTTGAAGAAATTGTGGCACTCCTTGTCTATGGGTTGGTCTTGTTCCCAAATTCTGACCAATTGGTAGATGTCAACACCGTCAAAATCTTCTTGTCCAGAAATCCAATACCAACATTGCTTGGGGACATTCTTCACTCATTTTACACACGAACAATGAGAAAGAGGGGTGTTCTCATGTGCTGTACTCCTCTCCTTGCAAGATGGTTTATTTCGCACCTTCCACAATCTGTCTTGAAGAATGACCAAGGCTCAAGGTGGTCCCAACGGTTGATGACTCTTACTCACTCTGATGTACACTGGTGTTCTCGGTCCAGAGAAAATGTCATTATCGTCGATCATTGCGGAGAGTTTCCTAATGTTCCTTTACTTGGAATTAGAGGAGGTATCACCTACAACCCTTGCCTAGCTTTGAGGCAATTTGGATATGCACGGAGGGATGGCCCTCATGACATGTTGATTCTTGACCTAGTTTTTGACTTCGACAACGATGCGCAAGGACTTCACCAAAGATTCATCAGAGCTTGGGGAAGACCCAACAAGGTTGATAGCAAGACTCTGGGACACAAGAACTCCATCCCTCTTGAGCCTTATCTCAAGTGGGTACGAGCCCGAGCCCAAAGTCTAATGATGCCTTATCCTCATGTACTCCCGGTGATTAAAGAGCCCGTCAAGGAAGGAGAGGTTCCCTACACCATCCTACATCCTGACAGGCCTACATCGTGGGAGGAAATGCAGAAAAGTTGGATTCAGCTCAAGGAGGAACGGAATACTTTTGAAGCTGGCTTCTACGCCAGTGAGAAGAAGGTTCTAGAGCTTACCCGCCGACTCCATGAGCAAGAGGCCCTCAACACCTACATCGCACCAAAAAGGATGCGCAATGTCTTTTTACCTTGAGAAGTTGTTTTTGTAATATTTGGCCCATGGGCATTTATGTACTAACAAATTTCTTCTTATTAATATGACGTGCGTTCCTTTTTTTTTACAACAATTTTGAATGTTCTAAATCCTTGAATGCATTGCATACATAAGCATATCATTCATCATGTGCATAAGCAGGTCTCACTCCAGGTTTCCTTATCTGTCTTCTGTTTATTTCAGTAGGATGGATCTTGAGCAAACAGTTAAAGACCTACAAGCTCAGAATGCACAGTTTCAGCAACTCCTGACAACCTTGGCTAAAGGTCAGGAGGATCTCAAGACCTTGCTGGGGAATAAAGACCCAGTGAAAAAGAATAAAAAGAGACTCGGGGTGGCTACTTTGGGGAGAAGATTTGACGGAGAAGCTCGGAGAGTGCTTGAATTTCCTCCTACTTCTGATGAAGGAACCAGCAAAGGAGGTGGGGCTGCGGTACCTTCCGAGTCCGATGTGGAAGAAGAAGAGGTCGAAGAGGATGAAGACTATTCTGATCAGCAATACCCTCCAACTGATGATAAATACAAAGGTTTAGAAGACAGGTTGGCCGCCATGGAGTTACAAAGAGTACCGGGTTTGGATTTTGAAGACTTGGGTTTGGTTGCCGGGATTGTGATTCCCCCAAAATTCAAAGTGCCAGTTTTTGTGAGGTATGATGGGCTGTCCTGTCCAAAAATGCATCTCAGATCCTACGTGAGAAAGATCCAACCCTATACGGCAGATAAAAATCTTTGGATTCATTTCTTTCAAGACAGCCTTTCTGGAGCTCAATTGGAGTGGTTTTATCAGCTAGAGGGAACCAGCGTCCGAAATTAGGAAGACTTGGCCACCGCCTTTTACAAACAATATCAGTATAATTCTGACCTTGCTCCTACTCGTACCCAACTTCAGGGTATGTCACTAGGAACAGGCGAAGGATTCAAAGAATATGCACAAAAATGGAGGGATTTGGCTGGCAGGGTGCAGCCTCCTTTAACCGACCGTGAACTCGTTGATATGTTTCTAGGGACCCTATCTGGGCCATTTTTCAATCATCTGATTGGTAACTCTTCCGCGGGGTTTACCGATTTGATCTTAATAGGCGAAAGAATAGAAGCTGGCATCAAGTCAGGAAAGATTCAGAAGGGTGTTGCTGCAAGTGTTGAGAAGAAGCCTCTTAAGAAGGAAACGGCTGTGGTATATTCTCAGAGAAGAGCGGGGAAGACTGAACGCCGACCGACGGTGGGGGCCGTAATGATCCAAAACCCTTCAAGTGAGCAGCCTCACTATAACCAATCCAGACCAAATCAACAACGGGTGGAACGGCCACAACGGCAGTTCACCCGTATTAATATGACTCCAACGCAAGTGCTTCCCCATCTGTTGAAGTTGAATCTCGCCACTATTAAGGAGGCACCAAAGAATGTGAATACGTCCTCTCCGTATTATCATCCTAATGCTAAATGCGCCTACCATTCTGACAGTGTCGGGCACGACACCAATGATTGTTGGGCACTCAAGCATAAAATCCAAGACCTGATAGAGGCGAAGGAAGTGGAGTTCGACGCTCCGGAGAAGCCTAATGTGATATCTGCTCCCATGCCGAAGCACGGCCGAAATGTCAATGCCATTGAAGAAGATTTGTATGTTGCTGATGTCAATGATCTGATAACTCTGTTGCTAACCATCAAGCTGAATCTGTTAAGGGCCGGGATCTTTCCGGGATGTAAAGAAGACTGCTATTGTTGTTACTCTCTGCCGTTTGATTGTCCATTACTGAAGAAAGGCATCCAAGGCCTTATGGATAGTCGACAAATTTTGTTTGAAAAAGTTTCTGCTACTCCAACCCATACTGAAGATGTCTCAATCATAACCATTCACGTCAATCTTTCCAAGGCCGTCAAAAAGCCTGTTAAGATTATACCAGCTACAAAATCTGTTCCTTTGAAGATAACAATGCCAGGGCCTGTCCCCTATTTTTCTGAGAAGTCGATACCATGGAACTACGGCGACGACGTCTACTACCATGGTATCAAACAAATAGAAATAACTGAAGAAAGTTCGGATGATGAAGAAGCCAGCATTGGTAACATTGCAGGCACGAGCAAAATCACCCGGAGCGGGAGAGTTTTTTCTCCAGAGATTGCCCCTCCAAGAGAAATCTTTGGACCCTCATCTGCCGACAAGGTCATCCCTGCACCAATAAAACTCTCTGCTAGAACCCCTTTGATTGAAGATGTTGTTGTTCCTAGTACTGTCCCTCCTACCACTGCTGACAAAGGTAAGGGAATCCAGGATGAGCTCGTCAGGACGAGGGCTCAACCCTTGGTCATCCCGGAAACCTCCAAGAAGGAAATGGATGAGATTTTGAGGATAATCAAAAGGAGTGATTATGATGTGGTAGAACAACTGGGGCAAACCCCCTCAAAGATCTCCATGCTGGCACTGCTACTTTGCTCGGAAGCGCACGCTAAAGCTCTGATAAAATTCCTGAAGGCAGCCCATGTGCCCCAGGAAACCTCTGCAGATCAATTTCAAAATTGCGTGGCTAGCCTGACTGCGGACAATGGATTAGGTTTCTCTGATGCCGACCTAACTCCTAAAGGTAGAAACCACAATGATGCTTTGCACATTTCAGTCGAGTGTCGAGGAACCACTCTCACACATGTCTTAGTCGACACTGGTTCGTCGCTAAATGTATTTCCTAAGAAGGCCTTGGACCGACTAGATTGTGAAGGGTTGGAGTTGAAGCCGAGTGATATTGTTGTCAGAGCTTTCGATGGTTCGAAGAGAATGGTCCATGGGGAGGTTGAAATTCCCATCAAGATAGGCACTGAGGTGTTTAAGTCTACTTTCTATGTGATGGACATCCGTCCGTCATACTCTTGCTTGTTGGGTAGGCCTTGGATACACCATGCTGGGGCAGTCACCTCCTCCTTACATCAGATGTTGAAGTATCCTGTCAAGGGAAAGATCATTACTGTCCACGGTGAAGAGGAGTACATGATTAGCCACTTGAATTCTTTCCGGTACGTGGAGGTAGAAGGGGAGTTCATTGAAACGCCTTTTCAGCATTTCGAAGAAGTCCTTCCTGAAATAACAGTAGCAAAGTTGGCAGCTGAGACACCGAGGCAGATGGCCAGGATGGCATCTCTGGAGGATGCAAGGGCCGCAATAAAGGAAGGGAAGAATTCAGCATGGGGGCAGTTGCCTGATATTCCACATAAGACCGACAAATTTGGATTAGGGTTCACAGCCGCGGGCCAGAAAGCCATGCGCCGTTCGAAGATTGAAAGAGCGCCGGTCAAAATTTCTCCCTACGGAATCAACGCCTTGGAGGATGAAGACAAAGAGAGCAACATCGAAGAGTGGATTTATCCAACTGTCAAAGGAGGATTGTGCAACTGGGAGGCAAAAGACTTTGTCCCCATCACTTTTATTCATCAGTAATTTATCTGTCAAACATTTCTTATTTGGTCTGTAATATTTATTTTTAAACAATCTGTACACTATCTTTTCACCTCATGCCTTGCCCGGGGTATGTAGGTCCATTTGTAAGGGTTTTGATTATTTTTCATATCCATATGCCATGTTTAATGATTCATTGGACGTTTTTCATTTGATAAACTGCTTGTGTTCATTTTCTTTCCTTTTGCATTTTTGTTTAAGGATGGCTATCCCTTACACACACCCACACTCACCAATGCAGGTACCCATCCACTCCGGATTCCATGGGTGACAATTCTGCTATATCCTTCAATAACTCTGAAGATCTGGTCAATCAAGCCGAGTATGAAGATGACGAAGGTTGTGAAGTACCAGGGGAACTAGCCAGACTTCTACAGCAAGAGGAAAGAGCCATCTTACCTCACGAAGAGTCATTGGAAACTGTCAATTTGGGAACCGAGGAAGACCGGAAGGAGGTGCAAGTGGGTGCCAATCTGGAAGCGAGTGTCAAGGAACGCCTGATACAGTTGTTGAATGAGTATGTTGAAATCTTCGCTTGGTCTTATGAAGACATGCCGGGTTTAGACACAGACATCGTGGTTCATCGTCTCCCCACAAGAGAGGACTGTCCACCGATCAAGCAAAAAGTTCGCCGAATGAGGCCTGACATGTCTGAAAAGATCAAAGCAGAAGTAATGAAGCAATTCGACGCTGGCTTTCTGGCTGTTACGTCCTATCCTCAATGGGTCGCTAACATCGTGCCAGTACCTAAGAAAGATGGCAAAGTCAGGATGTGTGTGGACTACCGGGATTTGAATAGGGCCAGCCCCAAAGATGATTTTCCACTTCCACACATTGACATTTTGATCGACAATACAGCTCAGCACAAAGTGTTTTCCTTCATGGATGGATTCTCGGGCTACAATCAAATCAAAATGGCCCCCGAGGATATGGAGAAAACAACTTTTGTCACACAATGGGGAACTTTCTGTTACAAGGTGATGCCGTTCGGGCTGAAGAACGCAGGGGCAACTTATCAACGCGCCATGGTAGCTTTATTTCATGATATGATACATCATGAGATTGAAGTTTACGTAGACGATATGATAGCTCGGTCACAAACAGAGGAGGAGCACCTTGAACATCTAGAAAAGCTGTTTGCCAGATTGAAAGAATACAAACTCAGGCTGAATCCAAGTAAGTGCACTTTTGGGGTTAGGTCTGGTAAACTTCTGGGATTCATTGTAAGCAACAAAGGCATTGAAGTCGATCCAACAAAAGTGAAAGCAATACAAGAGATGCCTGCTCCCCGTACTGAAAAGGAGGTTAGAGGGTTCTTGGGGCGCTTGAACTATATTGCCAGATTCATCTCCCATCTGACTTCTACCTGTGAGCCAATTTTCAAACTCTTGAAGAAAGATCAGGTAGTTGAATGGAACGACGATTGCCAAGCTGCTTTTGATAAAATCAAGGAGTATTTGTTAGAACCTCCTATTCTGATGCCGCCCATCGAAGGAAGACCATTGATCATGTATCTAACCGTCTTGGATAACTCAATGGGGTGTGTTTTGGGCCAGCATGACGAGTCTGGTCGAAAAGAGCATGCTATTTATTACCTTAGCAAAAAGTTTACCGACTGTGAGACTCGCTACTCACTACTCGAGAAAACTTGCTGCGCTTTGGTATGGGTTGCTCGCTGACTAAGACAGTATATGTTGACCCATACTACCTTGTTAATTTCCAAAATGGATCCTATCAAGTATATCTTCGAAAAGCCTGCTTTATCTGGAAGGATAGCTAGATGGAAAATGATCCTAACTGAGTATGACATCCAGTACACCACCCAAAAAGCTATAAAAGGGAGTGTACTAGCTGACCATCTGGCTCATCAAGCTATCGAAGATTACCAACCCATGAGATTTGACTTCCCAGACGAGGACATCATGAATTTGGACAACATTGAAGGTAACAGACCGTATGACGGACCCGAAAAGGGATCCCGATGGACCCTGTACTTTGATGGTGCATCAAATGCACTTGGAAATGGTATCGGCGCAGTACTCATTTCTCCGGAAGGTTGTCACACACCTTTCACGGCCCGACTTTGCTTCAACTGCACAAACAACATGGCTGAGTACGAAGCTTGCATCTTTGGTCTCAAGGCTGCCATAGACTTGGGGATCAAATCTTTGGTCGTATTTGGGGATTCGGCTTTGGTTATCAGTCAAATCAAAGGAGAGTGGGATACCAAGCATCCTAATCTTATCCCATACAAAGAACATGTCTTGACATTGTTGCCTCATTTCGAGCAAATTACCTTCGAGCATTTCCCGCGAGAAGAGAATCAGCTAGCAGATGCTCTAGCCACAATGTCCTCCATGTTTAAACTCAACTGGGATAACGAGGCTCCCCAAATCACCATCGAGCGAATGGATGAACCGGCACATTGTCACGAGATTAATACCGAAGAAGTAGTGGAACAACCCTGGTTCCATGAAATCAAAAGGTATCTCGAGACTAGAGATTATCCCGAAGGAGCTTCCGTAAATGACAAGAAGTTCTTAAGGAAATTTGCTGCTAAATTCTTCTTGAGCAACGGCATCCTTTACAAATGAAGCCATGATTGTGTATTACTCTGATGCGTAGACAAAGCTGAAGCAGAGTTGATCATGACTGAGATACACAGCGGCACATTTGGCACTCACTTGAGCGGGCATACAATGGCTAAGAAGATCCTAAGGGCAGGCTATTATTGGTCTACCATGGAAGCTGACTGCCATCAACATTCCTGCACTTGCCACAAATGTCAGGTCTATGCTGACAAAGTTCATGTCCCTCCGGTTCCCCTCAATGTTCTGACTGCTCCTTGGCCATTTGCAATGTGGGGCATTGATATGATTGGAGAGATCAAGCCCACGGCGTCCAACGGACATCGCTTCATCCTGGTTGCCATTGACTATTTCACCAAATGGGTCGAAGCCGCTTCCTTCGCCTCTGTTACTAAAAATGTGGTTGCCCGCTTTATCAAGCAAAACCTCATATGCCGGTATGGTGTTCCAGACAGGATCATCACAGACAACGGTACAAATCTGAATAACACGATGATCACCGCTTTGTGCGAACAGTTCAAGATTTATCATCATAATTCATCTCCCTATCGGCCGGAGATGAACGGTGTTGTTGAAGCTGTGAACAAAAACATTAAGAAGATCATTCAGAAAATGACAGTCACTTACAAAGACTGGCATGAGATGTTACCGTTTGCTCTGCATGGATACCGTACGACGGTACGTACTTCAACCGGGGCAACCCCATTTTCTTTGGTATATGGCATGGAAGTTGTCCTGCCTATGGAAGTTCAGATTCATTCTCTAAGGATTATGAAGGACACAGGTTTAAATGAAAATGACTGGATGCAGACCCGACTTGATCAACTCAATCTAATCGACGAGAAGCGACTCGCTGCTATATGCCATGGTCAGACGTATCAAAAGCGGATGATCAAGGCCTTCAATAAGAAAGTCAGACGTCAAGTGTATCAAGTCGGAGATCTCGTAATCAAGCGGATTATCTTGCCGCAAAGTGATCCCAGGGGCAAATGGACTCCTACATATGAAGGACCATTTGTGATCAAGAGCATATTTTCTGGTGGTGCAATGATTCTGACCACCATGGACAGCGACGGTTTGCCGCACCCTGCGAACGCAGACATAGTCAAAAGATACTACGCATAAAATAACCCGACAAGTCGAAAACCCGAAAGGGCGGCTTGGGCAAAAATGGGCATCCCGGTGGACCGAAAACCCGAAAGGGCGATTCAGGCAAAAGTTAGGGAATTAAAGCGTATGACTATGTCTTGTCGGATCACTTCAAAAACAATCTCTTCATCAACCAGTTCCAGGCTCCTAATCAATCTAGTCATCGGCAGGCGATGCATTGAATGGACAGATATTCAGAGTTGTGAAGGCTATAGCGGAATGGAATCCCATGGAATTATTTCACATAGCCATCTTTATTTTGTATAAATCTTTCAAATATTTACGACAAAATCCTCTTACTAGGATGATTGTCTCCTTTGTACAAATACTCAGAGAAAGTTAATACAAATACTTTTCCCAGAAATTTGTGTCATTTCCTTTCACTTTTTCTCTTGCGCTATTTGTTTTATTTTGAGAAACGTCCAATGTTTTGTTAAAAAGGCATATGCATTTGAACATAATCATTTCCTTATGAATCAAGAAAGAGGATTACTGACAGGTTGAAGGTGCAGTTGGATATCTTGATACCCTTCAAAGGAAACCCCCAGGAGATTTGGAATCCATATCCCCAGCAAACCCTGAAGCTTATCCCCAATAGATTCTGGAAGCTTATCCCCTGCAGAGTACGGACGTCTCTCCCAAGTTTTATTCAAAGTTATTCCTCACAAGGGCTTATAACTAGGTTATCCTCAGCTTATTGCCACGGAAGATCGCACTCGCCAAAATTCTTCCTACCTCCAGCGGAGTTCATCAGAGTTCCCCAACATAGCTTATCAATACAATCCCCGGCCAGAGAATCCTCCGGAACTCAATTCCCCTCAAATTTAAGTTTCAGTATCCCCAGCCGAGCTAAAGCTTCAATTATCAAATCCCCAGCGGAGCCAAACTAATGAACCTTCTCCCCACAGAACTTTGGGACGGCAAATCTTGAGTTCCCCAGTGAAGTCGCCAGAGATACTTCCCACCAAACTGAAGATTCCCAGTCTTACATCCCCAGCATGAGTCTATTAGATTGGAACTCCCCAGTAGAAGTCATCAGGGATTCCCCAGAAGATTGGTATGCAACCCAAGCTCCTTATTCTCCAACAACAACCAGGAATTATTCTTCCCGGCAGCAGTCAAGATACTTTTATCTTCAGCCAGCCCGTATTCATCTATCCTTTGCAAGACAGCTCTCCAGCTTACATGCGCATCCATTTACATTCATATCATATAACATACATTGTATCATGCATCATGACATTGCATATAACTAACTCTTTACCTTTTCAGGTAAGACCAGTCGGCAGACAAAAAATCATTATCTTCCAAGATTCTTTCCAGGAATAGTTCGGATGTGACCCAAACACGACAACATTCTAATGCTTATTCCAGATTTATCCAGATGCAGTTTTACACGAGCTCATCATCAGGGAACCCTACACCGGTTCTTCCTCCAAATTCAAGACTTCTGAAAACAGTTCATGGGTTCTCCAAGTAACGGATGTTAACCTATCACTTGTTCAGTTTCTTCTCAAGACTTCTGAAAACAGTTTATGGATTCTTCCCAACAACGGATGTTAATCTATCACTTGTTCAGATGCAACTTTTGAAAACATTTTACGGGCACTTCCCAACAACGGATGTTGCTCTATTGCTTATTCAACTTCAAGATTTCTGAAAACAGTTCACGGGTTCTCCAAGTAACGGATGTTAACCTATCGCTTGTTCAGATTCTTCTCCAGACTTCTGAAAACAGTTTATGGATTCTTCCCAACAACGGATGTTAATCTATCAACTTGTTCAGATGCAACTTCTGAAAACAGTTTATGGATTCTTCCCAACAACGGATGTTAATCTATCAACTTGTTCAGATGCAATTTTTGAAAACAATTTACGGATTCCTCCCAACAACGGATGTCAATCTATTGCTTATTCAGACCCCCAGTTCAGAAATGGTCCAAAGCATGGACACCTTCCTGATACTCATTCCAGATGGAATCTTTAAGCCTATCCCCGACAAGTTTCTGTCATTCCTCCCGATGGCATCGTTAAGCCCATCTCCAAATGGCATCTCTAAGCCCATTCCCGCGCCCCTTGCTTTGACGAGTGCAAATTTAAGGGCACTCTAGTGTCCAATCTCCTTTTACCCTCGAGTCACGAAAGGCAAACTTGCCAATCTAACTCTTCGGATTCAAGAAGATTGAACAGGGGCAACTGTTGTACCCCAAAATTTTCCCTCCCATTTCTCATTGATTTCTCATCACAAAGCCCTTGGAGATCAAGATCCAGTTAGGGTTTCATCTGCTCAAGACTTCTCCTTGCACTGTTGACCCAAATTAGGGTTTGTGTTTGCACAAAGATGTTTTGACATAAATGACCTAAGATGACTTTCATGCTTCATATTGGACTCCCAAGTTTATCCATACCAAGTTTCAAGTCTTGATTCCAAGTTTTGCCCAGTCAATTGGACAAGTTGGCCTAGAAACCAGCTGTATTGGGGAAAAAGTCAACTGTGGCCAATTGACAGTCAAACCTCATAAAAATTGACCCACATCAACATCATGAACTCACATGGACCATTTGATCAAGTTTGGATCACAATTCCACAAGAAATTTGATCAGATCCCCAAAAGGGCAAAATGGTCATTTTTAGGGTTTTGACTGCACAAAGGCAATTTTTGACTGTTTGACCTAGCCAATGGCAAACCAAGCTCACATATGGACTCAAGGACCCCATGGAATTATCTTGACATGCTCAACAAGTTCAAAAGATCCCAAGTACACAAGATTGACAGTTGAATTTCCCAGTCAATTGATCAATTTTGACTGTGTACTGAAAAGTCAAACTTTGACTTTTTGGTCAAAATCAAGAGTCAAGATTCATTTTTCATCAAAACATGCCAAATCATGAAACTTGTTCACCAAGAAATCAAAAATTGCAAATTAGGGTTTGAAATGAGAATTTTTCATAACTTAGAATTTTTCTAAGTTATGAAAAACCCTAATTTTTTCCCAACTTTGCCCCACTTTCTCACTAAGATTCATTTGGATTCAAGCAAAAGTCAAAACATGAAAGTTGTAGCCTATTGCAAAATCTACAACTTTGATTCACAAAGTTTTCCTAAAAGAAGCTTGTATCTCAAGTTACAATTTTTGGAATAAGGGTACTAAACCATTCTTAACTTAGTGAAAATTTGACCTATTTTAGGCAAGGTTTTTACCTAACTTCAAGACCATTTTCCATATACTTCCACTTGGAATTTTAATTTTCACTTCAAAGATGGATTGTAGTACACATTCCAAGCTTTCCAAAATGTCCAAGAACTCATCAAACAACCTCATGACTTGAGAGAATCGAATTTTGCAATATGACAAAAACTCACTTTTGAATTGGCCAATTTCCATGTTCATAACTTGTGCAATTTTTCAAATCAGCATGCTTCCCTTGATTACAGGCCTCTAAACCATCCAACAGTCATAAATTTAATGCAAACTCATTGTGCCAAGACCATGTTCTATGTGTTCAAGCATTGCATAGTGGTTTAATCCATTTTTAGATAAAGCACTTTAACCATTTTTGCAAAAGTAAGCTTTATGTCAAAATGAAAATCCAAGAAGTACATATCAAATCCCCTTGGCACAAGTTTAGGGACTAATCACACTGATCAATGCCAAGGTTTGCAGCATGTTATGGGGGCCTCTACCTGTCTAAACACCAACTTGGCCTTTGCTTGCTTAAGTGTGAAGAAATAGAGCATAACACAACACAACTTTCATCTCAGCAATAGAACCCTTAAGCAAATATTCTGTACACATTCAAGACATCCTAACTGAGCTAGCACACGACTCCAACACCTCCATTACCCTCTAGAATACAGAACCACCCTCAACCTGCCCAAACAGAGCTCCTACTGCAGTTTGAGTGCCAACTCTCATCCCTTTCATGCATTCTTGCTAAAAGCTCTTCAAACACATTCCCTAGCATCACTTGAAGCTAACCAAAGTCTCAAACACGACCTGTAACCCCTCTAATCAGTTCCACCATTTTCACTTTCTTGTTTTGCAGTTGAAGGTCCATAGCTCGATTCAAGGTGTTTCAAAGCAAAGTAAGCATTGGAATAGCATCACTACACTTCAGGCAAGCTGTACAGATCATCATCTTGCCCTGAAAGCTCCCCCATTGCCAGATACAACTTCAACTGAACAGGTATCTCCTTGAACTTCTAACTCTTAGTGTAGGCATCATTAGCTCTAAGTTTGTGAATAAGAAGTGTTCTACTCATGCCCCTGAATCTGTACATACTTTTACTTTTCATTTATTTTGCCTGAGCTATGAGAATTTAAGGTCTGAATGTTGATAAAAACTTAGGTTAGGATTTGGGAATGATGAAATTCTCTCTCATTTCTGAGAGTTAGGATGAGTTCTTTACATATTTAGAATCGTGATTCAATGCTTAACATTTCTTATGTTGTAAGTTTGTGCAAAAGATCAAGGAATCCAGATGTTTGAATTGGTGTTCAGGCGCGCGTTTTTGAACATCTTTTTGTCCAGAGGTTGAAGAAGAAGCCACATGGGCTGGGCCTGCTTTGATATTTCTTTTCACACCATGTTTTTTTGGTTTTACACCCTCTGAGCCCATTTTGTTTGTTTTATTGATTTTTTTACTTTTCTTTTTTCATTCTGGTTTATTTATTTTTCCTCATGATATTAAAAATATAAAAATAATTTTTTACACCATTTTTGAATTTATAGGCATTTATTTGTTTAGATTAGTTATTTGTACATAAATAATTATATAAACTCACTTTTTACTTAAAATACTAGAAAATAATGTAAGCATATTTTATTTTCAATTTTATTTTGTTTTATCTTCTTAAAATATTTTGTATAAAATATACTTTTTTTTATATAAATATTAAATATTATTATTTTTATATATATAACACATATTTAGAAATTAATACATATATATAGATATTTATTAGAATATTTAGTAAAAAATACAAAAATATATACACTTTATTTTTTATTAACATTTAATAGTAAAATATCATTTTGACAAATATACTTCATTTTTATTTTTATTTCATATATAATTGATAAATATTAGTATATATTAAATAATTAACACTTTTTATCTAAGAAAGTTAGGGTTTTGCCCTAATCATTAAAAAGCTCCAAAAATAATACTTTTTTTATTTTGATAATTGGACATAAAAAATACTTTTTTTTATACATATAAAAAACCCTTTTTGCATCTTGCATATTTATTTTATTTCTATTTAATTTGTGCAAATTAATTATCTTGTAAATATTCCAAAATTGATGTAATAGCTAGGTTTAAATTCCTTGTCTAAATATCCCCCCATTTGAACATTTGTACCCCCTTTCCCATATTGTGTTGTAATAGTTTAGAACTTTATTTTTCGCACTTTAACGCTTTCTAAATATACCATGCTAGAATTAGGGTTTGTATGCAAATAAAACGAACAAAAAATAGTTTGACCTAATTTCAAGATAATCAAGCATGAAAATGGACAACACATATCGCACTTGCACCCCTAGGGTATTCCACTTGTTGCCTTCAATAAATGGGCCATATTGCATGTTAGGTTTCTTTGGGTAAAACAAACAATCAAATGATCATAGTCCCTCGACGACGCTTTCGAAAAGTTGCCTAAAATGATCAAGTCCCTTTCAAGGAAAAAAATTGCCCAAAGATACTTAGCACCATTGCAATTATGGTCTAAACGATGACCCGCGCCCGTCCCTTTCACATCCTAACACAAGACTGTCCACCAAATGCAATGGTGGAACAAAATTGTTAAAAGGGTTGAAGCATAGCATAAATCTTTGAGAACTTTAGGGTAGATAGCTCTTAAGTACTTGTCAACTTGTAAAACAAAAACACTTGCCTATTTTTCAAAACACACTTCACAAACACTTTCAAAACAAACTTTCAAAAAACCTTGAAACATCTTTTCAAAAAGACAAGCACCTTTTGTAAAACATTCGAGTAAAGAATTGTTACAAGGGTAGCCTAGACAAGGCATCTTTTTCAAAACATTTTCAAAACCACACACAAAGCACCATTTCAAACAATTGAAAACCAAGGCAAGTTGATCTAAGCAAGTACCTAAGAGCCCATGGATAACCATGGATAGAAAGGGTGCTAATACCTTCCCTTTCTATAATCTACTCCCCGAACCCAAGAAAATATCTCAAAGGTTTTTGCTGTGCTTTTTAAACCTTTCTTTAGGATAAAATAAAAAGTCGGTGGCGACTCTTGCTCAACCGAAACATTTGCGAAAACAAACGCAAAACCACAGTCAGTTCTCCCACCGTATCACAATATGTACATGCTATGATGTATGAATGTGAGGTATATGTTTTTGTCCAGGAAAATAAATCCCTGACTGTTGCTGAGGAAATTCTGGGAGGTTGAATCCCTGATTGCCATTGGAGATGAAGAATATGCATATCTTCAAATTTTGTTAAAAGGATGCTTTTGCTGGGGAACATCGCTCACATGTCAGCTATTATCTGGTCAGATCCAGGCTTCACAGTTGCTGAGGATGAAGTAGTCGATTGATATCTGGTCGGATCCAGGCTTCACAGTAACTTACTGGAGGATGAGACGAATTAACTGTTATCTAGTCGGATCCAGGCTTCGCAGAAAATTCCTTGAAATTGAATAGTTATCTGGTCGGATCCCGGCTTTACAACAACTTGCTAGGGATACGGAAGTTAATTGTTATCTGGTCGGAGCCATGCTTCGCAGTAACTTAAAATGATAACTACTATCTGGTCGGATCCAGGCTTCATAGTGTCTTTCTTGGGATCATAGTTAATTGTTATCTAGTCGAGCTTCAGGTTTCACAATAAATTGTTTGAAAAACTATCATTTGGTTGGGTCCAGGCTTTGCAGATTTCTGAGGTTGATGAGGTCAATGTTATCTGGTCGGGTCCAGGCTTTGCAGATTTCTTTGATGAGGTTAATTATTATCTGGTCGGGTCCAGGCTTCACAATAAACTGTTTGAAAAAACTGTTATCTGGTCGGGTCCAGGCTTTGCAGATTTCTTTGATGAGGCCAATTGTTATCTGGTCAGGTCCAGGCTTCACAATAAACTGTTTGAAAAACTGTTATCTGGTCGGGTCCAGGCTTTGCAGATTTCTTTGATGAGGTCAATTGTTATCTAGTCGGGTCCAGACTTCACAATAAATTGTTTGAAAAACTATTATCTGGTCGGGTCCAGGCTTTGTAGATTTCTTTGATAAGGTCAATTGTTATCTGGTCGGGTCCAGGATTCACAATAAACTGGTTGAAAACTGTTATCTGGTCGGGTCCAGGATTTGCAGATTTCTTAGATGGGGTCAATTGTTATCTGGTCGGGTCCAAGCTTCACAATAAACTGTTTGGGGATTTAGTTATTATCTGGTCGGTTTCCAGGTTTCACAATGAATCTCTGAGGATGATTGTTGTCTAGTCGGGTCCAAGTTTCGTAAAAAACTGTTTGAGAAGATGGAAATGAAAACTGATATCCGGTCGGGTCCAGGTTTCTCAGTAATTTGTTAGAGATATGGAGGTAACTCTACTGGGGAAAAGAAGTTAAACCTTGGTCGGATTGAGTTTAGGTTCTTCTATATATTTGAAAAGTTAGTCTATTATCTGGTCGGGTCCAGGTTTCAGTAATCGAAGAAGTCAAATTGTTATCTAGTCGGGTTCAGGTTTCAGTAACTCAAACTGTTATCTAGTCGGGTCCAGGTTTCAGTAATCGAAGAAGTCAAACTGTTATCTGGTCGGGTCCAGGTTTCAGTAACTCAAACTGTTATCTGGTCAGGTTCAGTTTTCAGTAATCGAAGAAGTCAAACTGTTATCTGGTCGGGTCCAGGTTTCAGTAATCGAAGAAGTCAAACTGTTATCTGGTCGGGTCTAGGCTTCAGTAACTCAATTTGTTATCTGGTCGGGTCCAGGTTTCAGTAATCGAAGAAGTCAAACTGTTATCTGCTCGGGTCCAGGCTTCAGTAACTCAAACTGTTATTTGGTCGGGTCCAAGTTTCAGTAATCGAAGAAGTCAAATTGTTATTTGGTCGGGTCCAGGATTCAGTAACTCAAACTGTTATCTGGTCGAGTCCAGGTTTCAGTAATCGAAGAAGTTAAACTATTATCTGGTCGGGTCCAGGCTTCAGTAACTCAAATTGTTATATGGTCGGGTCCAGCTTTTAGTAATCGAAGAAGTCAAACTGTTATCTGGTCGGGTCCAGACTTCAGTAACTCAAACTGTTATCTGGTCGGGTCCAGGTTTCAGTGTTCGAAGAAGTTAAACTGTTATCTGGTCGGGTTCAGGCTTCAGTAACTCAAACTGTTATCTGGTCGGGTCCAGGTTTCAGTAATCGAAGAAGTCAAATTGTTATCTGATCGGGTCCAGGTTTCAGTAACTCAAACTGTTATCTGGTCGGATCCAGGTTTCAGTAATCGAAGAAGTAAAACTATTATCTGGTCGGGTCCAGGCTTCAGTAACTCAAACTGTTATCTGGTCGGGTCCAGGTTTCAGTAATCGAAGAAGTCAAACTCTTATTTGGTCGGGTCCAGGCTTCGGTAACTCAAACTGTTATATGGTCGGGTCTAGGTTTCAGTAATCGAATAAGTCAAACTGTTATCTGGTCGGGTCAAGGCTTCAGTAACTCAAACTATTATCCGGTCGGGTCCAGGTTTCAGTAACCGAAGAAGTCAAACTATTATCTAGTCGGTTCCAGGCTTCAGTAACTCAAACTTTTATTTGGTCGGGTCCAGGTTTCCATAATCGAAGAAGTAAAATTGTTATCTGGTCGGGTCCAGGCTTCAGTAATAACTTGAAAATTATGCTACTATCTGGTCGGATCCAGGCTTCATAGCATCTCTTGGAAATAGTAGAGGCTTTCCTGACGGCTTTATTGGAGATTAAGGGTTGTGGCCCTGTGATTTGCAGTATTTTGAAAGGGAAATTCAAATTGGAGAGTATAGACTCAATCGGGTAAGGCAGACTCAGCTTTGAGAGGATACACCCAACTGGGGATGATGGGCTCATCTGGGGAGGATGGATTCTGTTTGGAGATAATAGCCTTGGTTGTAGAAGATATACTCAATTGGGGAATTTGGACTCAACTGGGCAATTTGGACTCAACTGGGGAATTTGGGCTCAGTTGGAGAAGATATACTCAGCTGGGGAAGATGGACTCAGTTGGGCAATTTGTGGTGTCTTGATTGTTGTATATTGAGAAATTTGAACTCGGTTGGGGCAAAAACTATGTTGGGGAAATAAACCATGTTGCTGGTCTGCTTGAGAGGTGACGACTTAGTTGGGGGAAAGTCCTCGAGGATTATTGAGGTTGTATCAGCTGGGGAAAGGTTTTCAGAGGTTAAACTCTTGTTGAGGAATCATCCTATGAGAAGGATTTTGGGGAGACTTGTCCTTTCCCCTAGCAGCAAATGTTTGTGTCATTGCCAAAAAAATGTTTGATTAAATGTAACCCTTTGCTGAGATTGACGTTCAATGCCCCAAGTGACGAAGATGGAGACTTGCCCCTGGTTACTCTGCACTTCTTGAGAGGTTTCCTGGAATCTTGACTGGACTGCCCTAGGTGTGCTGGATAGTTACATGTCATGTCCCCTTGTTGATAGGAGTTTTGACAATGGAAGTGTCATCCTTCTTGAATTGATCTGTTCACTGAGAGAGCTTTCATTCACTGGATATTTGTTGTGTGAATTTCTCCGCCGTCAAACAAATAGCCATACGCAAACAGCGATATTCAAGTAATGCAAAGTTTATGTTTGTCTTGAACTTTTGAAAAATGCGTTTTTAGCAAGTAAAGAAGTTTGCAATTCAACTCTGGATTTTGAGTAAAGCCTTACAGGAGTCACGATACCTTTCGTGACAGTATACTTTCGAACTAACCCATGCTTCAATTAGGAATTTTGAAGGGTTATAACGTGGCTTAGTTCACGGTTTAAGAAACAAAGGATAAAGGCTCAAAATATATTTGTACCCACCCACTCTTCGTGACGTTCTTCGGTCCTAAACTCAGCTAATTGTGCGTTTGAAACTCCAATTGAGTCTGGAATGATGTTTTGGTGATGGTTCAGACAAGTTTAGTTTATCAGAAGGCAATTATTTTATGCAATATTTTCATGTTGTTGAGGATTTGTAGTGACCTCTTTTGATTTGTTATCCCTGATTTTTGCCTGACTGTTCTTGTTTTGAGATTACGGTCAGCGGGATGCCCCAGTTTTTTTCTTAAGTCTCCTTTGTAGGTTTTGACTTAGTGGGCTTTACTTTTTTGAGAGATAGTGACTGCCTACGTGATAGGGAACCATCATCGTCTTTTGATTCCAGAGGAATGTTTCTTTATGTCATTCGTTGTATTACGAGATGAGAGTTTGCGGCTAAACGCGCGTTTGAATTAACTGAGAGACTACCCCGCCCCAGGTTTTGTTTAAAGGTTTTAATTTTGTGAAAAAGAAAAACTCCTACTTCTTTGGCTCGAAGGGGTTGACTAGGGATTATCTTCCTTATAACTCCAGTGTTTATAATTTGAAAGAATTCATATACATCGTCAGCAAGGTCTGTCCAAAAGCATACTATATGAGATTATGGCATTGTTTTCGTCATCCTCCCTCTAAAGTCTTGTAACTTTTAGCAAGAGTTGAATTTCATAAAGAGAGTTAAAAGCATAGTTTAAATGTAATGAAAACGAGTGGATTGATTCAAGACAAGCATATGCAATTCATTAATGAAACAAAGTTTGACATTAATAGATAATTGTTTGAATAACAAAAGAGAAATTACAACTTGAAAATTCAAAATGAACAGAAGCCTCTTTGTTTGAACTTGTCACTTTAGGTGGTGAGCCTTTGAGGGACGGTAGAAGAATTCCAGTTGACCATCTGGTGCAAATTCTAGCATTCCTTCATCAATCAGATCTTGAATTTTATTTCTTAACATCCAACAGCTATTGGTGTCATGTCCAGGACTGTTGGAGTGATACACGCACCTTGCATTTGGATTGTACCTTAGGGAAGTTGTGTTGGGATTCTGAGGGGGGTCTTTTAACGTAACCAGCTTGGCCTCCAATAGGTGTTGCAGTGCTTGAGACAATGACATGTTGATTTTGGTGAAGGGTCTTTCAGATGTATTCTGCCTACGCTGATTACCCTGTTTTTGTTGGCGAGATTGTTGTTGGGCTCGTGACGCGGAATCAAATTGGAAAGGTGCACTCTCGGCTCCTTGTCTCATGGTAGGCTGAATGATGATTTAATCCACAATCCTAGGTGTTTGCCCCATTTGGTTACATTCATCCTGACGAAGCTTGTTGATGAGGACCCTCAGCTCTTCTTGTCCTTGTGCCATGTTTTGGATAAGAGCCATCTGGCCCACCAGTTGTCCCATCATCTGGACTTTCATTACGGTTGTCTCGGTTTGTAGCCTCTCCAATTGGTCATCTTTGTCGTCCCCAGGATTTCCCATGATCATGCCCCTAGTGAGGAGCGCCTTGACCTCTTCTTGTCCCTTGGATAGGTTCAAGAACATCTCTTGAAGTTGAGTGTTTTGAGCCTGGATGTCTGTCACCGTTTGTTCCATATCCATCTTACTGAAATAAACAGTAGGAAGATAAGGATACCTGTTGTGATCGGTGGATCTGGAACTGACTGTTTAACGCTGGTTCGCGAAATGTCGCGGAAGCAAGAGTCGCCACCGTCTTTTATTTTCTCCAAATGGAAAGGACAAAAGCACAGAAAAATTCCTTATAGAGATTGCTCTCGGTTCGGGAGGTAGGTTATAGAAAGGGAAGGTGTTAGCACCCTTTCTATCCATGGTTATCCATGGGCTCTTAGATACTTGCTCATTTGTGTTTTCAAAAATGTTTTGTTTGCTTTTCAAGGTGAGTGGGTTTGAAAAAGTTCCATTTAAAATTTCAGTTCGACTCTTGTATCAGTCCTCAAGAGTGTTTGAAAAAATTGTTTTTGAAAGCTTTTTGCAAAGTGTCGATGTGAAAAGAAGTTTTTGATTTGTTTTGAATTAGAGCAAGTATCTACGAGTTAACTACCTACCCTAAGGAATTAGTCTGTGTAAATGTCCTTAAGGTAGTGCCATCCCACCATTGAGAGGTAGGTAGCACCACCGTTGGAGGTGTTCGGGTCAATTCGAGGTTCGGGACATGGTGATCACCAGAGCAATGGGAAGACACCTTAGAAGCTACCCTCATGCCAGGTTCCCGGATCATGAGGACTTACTAAGACATCCTCTACTCGACGATCACCTTTCGAGGGGCAAGGCAACAGTGAAGCGTACCCTAGGGGTGGTGTGTGAATTGTGTGTCATTTTCAGTTTATTGTTTATCTTGTCATGTATTGGTGATCTACGTTTTGATTTTATTTTTGGGCATTCATTCTTTCATGTTATTGTTTAACAGTTAAAGGTGCGGGAATTTAAAGTGCGGAAAAGATAAATGTCCTACGCTATTACAAAGGCGCGGGTCTACATCGCCAAATTAATCCAGACCCGATTTAAAATAAAATGCAGAAAATAAATGCCTAATTAACTATTACAGGGCTTTGGAGCAAGTACATTATATTCACAAAAAGAAATAAATAAAACGCGCGAAACGAAGATATAATCGAATGTGAGGGCGTTGGACCCTTTAAAGGAATTAAAATGAAATTATTAAATAATTTAGCTAAATAAAAAGAAAGAACTTATTTTTTTTATGTTTTTTGTATTTATGACATTTAAAGAAAAAAATTAAATTGGAATTAAAAGCCAAATAATTCTAATTCTAACTATTTTTTAACTTATTAAAGAAAATGCATTAAAGTTAAAACCTAGAATTAAAACTAATTAATTATGAAATTTATTTACAAAAATTAATGGTTAATGATAAAAATATTTAATTATTAAAAAAAAGATAAAAAGTGTTAAAGGTCTATTTTTATTATTTTTTTGGTTATTGAGAAAAAAAAGAATTTAAATTAACAACCTAAAATTAAATCTAAATTAATTATGGGATTTATTTACTAAAAAAAAGTCATTGGTGAATTAAATTAAAATAAAACATGTTTTTGATCTTTTTTATGATTTTCTGATTATTATTATTATTATTTATTATGAAAATATTGATTGGAAAAATCAAATGGAAATTAAGCAAACAAATAAAAATAAATAATAAAAGAGGAAAGGACTAGGAGATAGCAAACCAAGGGGGTGTAGCCCAAGTAATTCTGGCCCATTTAGCATGGCCTTGTTGATTTTTTCTGGGAACATACACATGCGTTGACTTGGATCCACCATGTTCTCTAACTCTCAGCCTTGTGATTGATCTTAGGATGGACGTGGCAAGCCTGATTTGGAGGTGTATCGTGCGCTCCAGTCTTGAAACTGCATGGGAATATGAATTGTAAAATAATATAGGAATAATGAGGACCTGGGGCTCGAACCCAGGTCATGTACGTTATCAACAGCTGCACCCACCACTGGACCAATTCATGCGTTTTGTATATAATGTAATAAACAAATAATATCAAACAAAGCCAAGGCGTTAGTGGGTTAAAGCGCGCAAATTCAAAAGAGCCAATCATGGCTGGCCACCACATCATCTTCTTCATGGACTTTGTTTTTTTCCTGAAATACACAAACAATGAGCAACGGTTTTCAAACGTTGCTATAGGTCATCTATGGAAAAATAGCGAATGGCCCTATGATGCTCATAAATTGAGCGCGAGTATGGCTTCTTCTTCGTCCAAGTGCGCTGATCATGACCATGGTACTGTGGTTTGCTAATTTTATAGGACCAAGAAACCCCCAATTCGAAATCCTGTAAACCCTAAAAAAAAACAATGGCATTTGGGCATACAATGCGTAAAACTTCAATTAAAACATATGATTAGCTTGCAAACTTTATTATAAACACAAACATAACAATAAAACATGTTAACAATGCATGTATGATAGAAACCGATTCAGAATTTTTCTTTACCAACTTCAATGGTGATCTTGCGTTTTCTTGAGTATGGGGCTTGGGGAATGATTGGAATATGTCCTATAATCCTCCAAGAAGCCAATGGAACAAGTTCGGAGGCTTGAATCAACCTGGAAGTTAGTTTTCAGAATTGAGTTTTTTGCCAAAAGTGTGAGTTTTGTTTTGAGCAGTAGGGCGCAGCTTCTGGTTCAATTTTGTTGTGTATCACTTGTATATACCCTAGGCAATGTGTTTGGATGAGAGTTATGGCCAATAATACCTTGCATTGATGTTTAGGATTTTGACATAAACCTCCATTACCACACCTTCCATTTTTGCCTTATTTTTGAATTCTTGCCTTATTTGCTCCTTTGCACGAATTTGGTCTAGGCTTAATGGTAGTTCAAGGCTAGTTAAGGCCAAATATTCCATTTAATCAAGCTTTTTTGATTTTCTCTTGATTTTAAAAGATTTAAACTTAATTAAATCCAATAAAATCAATTAAAAATGAAAAAATTAATTAAAAAATATGAAATAAAAGGTGGGACACGTGGGAAGCATGGCCAAGTTAATTCAAGTGGAAAAAGTGGGCCCCTTTTGTCAAAAATGAAATTTCAAGGATAAATGATTTTGGCCATTTCACAAATATTTCCCAACTTCTCCAATGCATAACTTGCTCAATTTTTAAGCTTTGCTCATGTTCTTGGACATTTTGGAAAATTTTTTGAGTCCTCTAACCAATGTCCTTGGTCCCATGTCATTTTGATTTACCAATCTCAAGTTATGGCCTTTGACTTAAAGTCCCTTTTTGTTGACTTTTGAAAATGACCTATAATGTTGAAATTGATAACTTTTTGTGAGAGCATTTCTTGGACTTGGAGTGTGAAGATGAGTTGTAGGAAATGTCTCCCCCTTAAAGATGAGCATTGGATGGGATTTTTCTGATGAACCATGAAGAAGTTATGCCTTGGTCAAGTTACAGTTGACTTTTCAGCTGTCCAAAAATAGAAACTTTTGCATCTTGAGACTTTTTGAGTCAAACTTTGAGAATCATGATCAAGCATTGATCAAATGATG
The DNA here is from genome assembly GCA_948472305.1 of Vicia faba. Taxonomy (NCBI): domain Eukaryota; kingdom Viridiplantae; phylum Streptophyta; class Magnoliopsida; order Fabales; family Fabaceae; genus Vicia; species Vicia faba. The sequence goes on along the minus strand of OX451741.1, from coordinate 925,798,483 downwards.
TTTGTGGCTTCAAAATGAGATGTTGACCAAAAATTTGAACTTTTGACTGTCAAATGACCATTTTGCCCCTACAGTTGGCTGTAGTGCAATTAGGGTTTTGACTGTGCAATTTTGTACTGAAAGTCTTGAAACTTGATATGAGGATGCTTGACCATATTTGTAGGCATATGAGACTTGATTGGACCCTTGGAAACTTCATTTTCTTGATCAGAACACAAACCCTAATTTTGACTGCTTGGGAGACCCTTGAACTGTGCAACCCTTGGGGAATTTTGTAGCTTTGACTTGGCAAATCTTTGAAAAATATGGGAGGGCAAATTTTGGGGTACAACAGTTGCCCCTGTTCAATCTTCTTAGACCTGAGGATGCAGATTGGCTGACGTGCCTTTCGTAATCCGAGGGTGGAAGATGATTGAACACTAAAGTGCCCAGAAATTTGCGCTCACATAGTAGCGGTGTGATGATGGAATGGGCTTATAGATGCCATTTAGAGGTTGATGAATAGGATGATGGGCTTATAGATGCCATCTGGATGTTGATCGCATAAGAGATTCCTTAGCGAGAACTTGCGTACCTGCAAAGGAAAAAATGAGTACCTGACATGTTGCAGGAGCTTATTTTCAGATGCTTGGCATAGATGTGTCCTGACTGGTTACAGGAGCTGGATCTGGAGCTTCAAATGGTGATGAATGAACCAGGGATGGTTACTACCTCAGCATGAATGGTGAGAGAACCTTGGGTGACTTTAACTTCAACAGCGTTCGTTGAGAAAATCTTGGTGGGAATTACCATCTTCGCAGTATCAGGAAGAGAACCAATAGGCAATTACAATCTCAAAAGCGGGCGTCTGAGAAAAACCTGGAATGGAATTATCACCTCCACAACGTCGGGAGAGAACCAAAGGAAATTATAATCTTAAAAGCGGGCGTTTGAGAAAAACCCAAAATGGAATTATCACCTCCACAACGTCGGGAGAGAACCAAAGGAAATTATAATCTCAAAAGCGGGCGTTTGAGAAAAAACTTAAAATGGAATTATCACCTCCACAACGTTGGGAGAGAACCAAAGGAAATTATAATCTCAAAAGCGGGCGTTTGAGAAAAACCCAAAATGGAATTATCACCTCCACAACGTCGGGAGAGAACCAAAGGAAATTATAATCTCAAAAGCGGGCGTTTGAGAAAAACCCAAAATGGAATTATCACCTCCACAACATCGGGAGAGAACCAAAGGAAATTATAATCTCAAAAGCGGGCGTTTGAGAAAAACCTAAAATGGAATTATCACCTCCACAACGTCGGGAGAGAACCAAAGGAAATTATAATCTCAAAAGCGGGCGTTTGAGAAAAACCTAAAATGGAATTATCACCTCCACAACGTCGGGAGAGAACCAAAGGAAATTATAATCTCAAAAGCGGGCGTTTGAGAAAAACCTAAAATGGAATTATCACCTCCACAATATCGGGAGAGAACCAAAGGAAATTATGATCTCAAAAGCGGGCGTTTGAGAAAAACCTCTGATAACCTCTACTGAGTCTTCATCAGAAAAATATGTTTGGGGTCGATTTAGCTGGACTAGAGAAGGCCTTGGATTGGATAAGAAATCTTTGGAGTCGATTAACTGAACCGGTCTAGGTCTTGAAATATGATTGAGAATTTAACTGAATCTTTCCTGAAAGATAGAGGTCAGTCATATGCAATGCATGATATGGATCAAGCGATGATGTTCTCAATATAAATGAAATTTGTATGATGCGTCTATGCATGCTATAATGATGTATGTGATGTTTATGTATGCTTTCGTCTAGGAAAGTAAATCCTTGACGGGTGCCGGGAAGTCACTCCTGGGCTGATATTGAAGAATAAGCTTTTACTTCCGCTGGGGATGATAACTGCAAGAATACCGGTAGGAGAAGATGACTCCGTTAGGGAATAAACTTGGTGAATGGATGACTCTGCGGGGAGAAAGGTACCCTGACGATCTTGCTGGGAAGCAATACTCTGTGGGGAGAGAGATACTTTGCTGAGTCGTTGATAATGGCTTGCTGAGGATACCTTGTTATATTGGAAGTGTTAATGGACTTCGCTGGGGATAAGAAGACTCCGTCGAGGACGCTCTTTCCGTGGCTTTTGGCTGAGGATAACCCAGTTATATCCTATTAAGGAAATAACTCTTTAAATAAAGCCGGACGATGCATTCGTGCTTTGCGAGGATAAGCTTCCAGAATCTACTTGGGATCAGCTTACTGCTTGGGGAGATGGATTCCAACTTCTGGATTGGATTCTCCTGGGGGAAGTTTTGAGATGTATCGGGGGAAGTGACACCACTGAATGTTTGATATACCGCCGGGGAACAATCTTTAGACCAAGACTGCCGGGGATGCTTGTTAAGAACGCATGTACTGCTGGGGAATGTTGAGATCTGCTGGAGGACACCCAACTTCCTTAAGTTTGATAATTTTGCTTGGAGAAGAGTGCACTGACTTGCTGGCTCACTCTCTGGGGAATTAGGATATCTGGTTATGTTCTTTAGCTGAACCTACCTTGGTACCTTGGAGGATAGAACAATTAGATTGCTTAGACAACTCTTTATTGCCCCTGTTTCTAACGTTACCTGTAATTAATCCTTTGTTTCGTATGCAAATATTTATGAGTTAGCAAATTATTGTCAATGCATATATCACAAATTGAACCTTGGACGTTCTTCGCAAAACAAAACAGAAAAAAACAATTGGCACTTTTAACTGAAAAGTATATTTGTATTGATTTTTGAATGGCCTGAAAATAGGCGTTTTGTGTACAAGAGGCTGACGTCCTAGTAAGAGAACGCCGCCGAACAGAAGAGTTCATACAAATTTTGTACAAAAGAAAATAAAACAGCTGTGTGAAATGAATGATCCCACTGGGTTTCAACTCTGCTATTGCCCTTATAACTCCGAGTGTCTCATCACTTGATGACCTTGGTTGAAGGTGAAGCTGACTGATCGATGTCGTCTGAACTTGATGTAGATACCAGATTCTGGATGCAAAGTGGTCCAATGAGACATAGTATTACGCTTTTATCCCTAATTTTTGCCTGGACCGCCCTTTCGGGTTTTCAGTCCACCGGGATACCCATTTTTGCCCAAGCCGCCTTTTCAGGTTTTCGACTTGCCGGGTGTACAGATTTTTTCATTTCATCCCTTCATTTTGCCCGAACCCTTTTGGTTCGACGGGAAGCCCTAATTTTTGCCTAGGCATGTCAGCCCAGCGGGTCTTTTTATGCGTAGTATCTTTTTACTATGTCTGCATTGGCGGGGTGAGGAAGGTCGTCACCATCCATGTTGGTTAGAATCATGGCTCCTCCTGAGAACACATGTTTAACCACAAATGGCCCTTCGTACGTAGGGGTCCATTTGCCCCTTGGATCACTCTGAGGAAGGATGATTCGCTTGATTACCAAATCCCCAACTTGATATTCCTGTGGTCTGACCTTTTTGTTAAAAGCCCTGATCATCCGTTTCTGGTACGTCTGACCATGGCAGATAGCAGCAAGTCTCTTTTCATCAATAAGGTTGAGCTGATCAAGTCGCGTCTGAATCCAATCATCCTCGTTCAGATTTTCATCCTTCATTATTCGGAGAGATGGTATTTGCACTTCGATCGGTAAGACTGCCTCCATACCATAAACCAAAGAGAAAAGAGTTGCCCCGGTTGACGTCCTAGCTGAGGTACGATACCCATGTAGAGCGAACGGTAACATCTCATGCCAATCTTTATAGGTCACTGTCATCTTCTGCACGATTTTCTTGATATTTTTATTTGCTGCTTCTACAGCCCCATTCATCTTCGGTCTGTAAGGAGAAGAATTGTGGTGCTGTATTTTGAACTGTTCGCAGAGCTCAGTGATCATCTTGTTATTCAGATTGGTACCGTTATCTGTAATAATTCTCTCAGGGACGCCGTATCGACAGATCAGGTTATGCCGAATGAACCGTGCCACAACAGTCTTGGTTACCGTAGCATAGGATGCTGCTTCGACCCATTTTGTAAAGTAATCAATCGCTACAAGGATGAAGCGATGCCCGTTAGATGCCGTAGGTCTGATCTCACCAATCATGTCAATGCCCCACATTGCGAAAGGCCAAGGTGCGGTCAGAACATTCAGGGGAACTGGAGGAACATGCACCTTGTCTGCATAAATCTGGCACTTATGGCATGTCCTGGAATGTTGGTAGCAGTCAGCTTCCATTGTGGACCAGTAATATCCTGCCCGAAGGATCTTCTTAGCCATAGTGTGCCCACTGGAATGTGTACCAAAGGTCCCTTCATGCAGCTCTTCCATGATCCTTTCTGCTTCAGTCTTATCCACACAACGCAGTAAGGTTGAATCATGGTTTCGCTTGTACAAGATGCCGTTGCTAAGGAAGAATTTTTCCGCGAACCTCCTCAGGAACTTCTTATCGTTGACAGAGGCACCTTCAGGGTATTCCTGAGTTTCCAGATATCTCTTCACCTCATGGTACCAAGGCTTCTCAGTCACCATCTCAGTCTCGAGATCACAACAGTATGCCGGTTCGTCCAATTTCCAAATGATGACCCGGGGAGCCTCATTTTCCCACTTGACTTTGAACATAGAAGACATTGTAGCTAACGCATCCGCTAACTGATTCTCCTCTCTCAGGAAATGTTCAAAGGTTATCTCTGTGAAGTGGGGGATCATTGTCAACACACATTCTTTGTAAGGAATAAGATTCGGATGTTTCGTATCCCACTCGCCTTTGATCTGGTTGATCACGAGCGCGGAATCTCCGAAGACACTCAGAAACTTGATCCTTAAGTCAATTGCAGCTTTGAGTCCCATGATGCACGCCTCATACTCCGCCATGTTGTTGGTGCAGTTGAAACATAGCCGGGCAGTGAGTGGAGTATGAGTGCCTTGAGGGGATATAATCACAGCGCTGATACCATTACCCAAAGCATTGGAGGCTCCGTCAAAGTGCATAGCCCATCGGGATCCTTCCTCAGGTCCTTCATCCGGTCCAGGTACTTCACAATCAGTCACTATCATGATGCTTTCATCCGGAAACTCGAAGTTCATTGATTGATAGTCATCTACGGCCTGATGTGCCAAGTGGTCTGCCAATACACTTCCCTTGATGGCTTTCTGGGTTGTGTACTGAATGTCGTATTCCGTCAAGATCATTTGCCATCTTGCAATTCTCCCAGATAGAGCAGGCTTTTCGAATATATACTTTATAGGATCCATTTTTGAGATCAACAAGGTAGTGTGAGTAAGCATATACTGTCTCAGCCGGTGAGCAGCCCATACCAAAGCGCAGCAAGTTTTCTCAAGCAGTGAGTATCGAGTCTCACAGTCGGTAAACTTTTTGCTAAGGTAATAAATGGCATGCTCTTTTCGGCCAGACTCGTCATGCTGCCCCAGCACACACCCCATTGAGTTATCAAGTACTGTCAGGTATAGTATCAGAGGTCTCCCTTCAACCGGTGGCATAAGGATGGGTGGTTCTTGGAGATACTCTTTGATTCTGTCAAAAGCAGCCTGACATTCATCATTCCAACGTACTACCTGATCTTTCTTTAGCAGCTTGAAGATTGGCTCACAGGTAGCAGTCAGGTGTGAGATGAATCGAGCAATGTAATTCAGGCGTCCTAAAAAGCCTCTGACTTCCTTCTCTGTCCTAGGAACTGGCATCTCTTGAATAGCTTTAACCTTGGCAGGGTCCACTTGAATACCCTTGTCGCTTACAACGAAGCCTAGCAACTTCCCAGATCTTACCCCGAAGGTGCACTTGTTCGGGTTCAACCTCAGCTTGTACAATTTCAGACGGTCAAACAGTTTCTGCAGATGATCAAGGTGTTCTTCCTCAGTTTGGGACCTTGCGATCATGTCGTCAACATACACTTCTATCTCATGATGGATCATATCATGAAATAAAGCAACCATGGCACGTTGGTAGGTTGCCCCAGCGTTCTTTAGTCCAAAAGGCATGACCTTGTAGCAGAAGGTGCCCCACTGAGTAACAAATGTAGTTTTTTCCATGTCTTCAGGAGCCATCTTGATCTGATTGTAGCCTGAAAAACCATCCATGAAAGAGAACACCTTGTGCTGAGTTGTATTATCAACAAGGACATCAATATGAGGTAGAGGGAAGTCATCTTTGGGGCTGGCCCTGTTCAGATCCCTGTAATCGACACACATTCTGACCTTACTGTCCTTCTTAGGTACCGGCACCACATTAGCAACCCACTGAGGGTAAGAAGTCACTGCAAGAAACCCGGCATCAAACTGCTTCATAACCTCGGCTTTAATCTTCTCAGACATCTCTGGATGCATACGGCGGACCTTTTGCTTAACCGGAGGGCAATCTTCCTTAGTTGGCAAGTGATGGACCACAATATCGGTATCCAACCCAGGCATGTCTTCGTAGGACCAGGCAAAGATCTCCATATAATCATGCAGCATTTGAGTCAACCGTTGCTTCACGCTGAGCTCTAGGTTGGCACCAATCTTTACCTCTTTCCTGTCTGCCTCGGTACCCAAGTTTATTGTTTCCACTGGCTCTTCATGGGGTTGAATTGCCCTTTCCTCTTGAAGTAACAGTCTTGCGAGCTCGCCAGGTACTTCGCAATCATCTTCACCTTCGTCTTCGGCTAAGTTGATCGGATTTTCGAAGTCATAATTGGCAGTAGCAGAGTCGTTACCAGTGAGATCCAGAGTGGATTGAAACCTGTATGAGTGAGTGTGTGTAAATACAGCTGTTTTGTAATATATAAAGAAAGGAAAGAAAAGGAGTGCAAAATTTGAAATGTGAAAAAACGTCCAATGCTTTTATTTATGATATATGACAGTGACAAACAAAAGCCCTCATAAATAAAACCAAGGTGCCCCGGGTAAGACACCGGGCCATACAGTTTCAAGTTATTGTTTATTACAAATCCAAAACAAAGAAGTTCATTACTGGGGAACAAAAGTTATGGGCGTAAAGTCTTTAGCAGTCCAATTGGTCAATCCACCAACAGTCGTCGGGTAGATCCAGCTATCGAACTCTGACTCCTCCACCTCGTCTTCCTCTCCAATAGCATTCACTCCTAAGTGGGTGATGAGCACAGGAGGTCTTCCAATTCTCGCCTTGCGCACTGCTTTCTGAGCTTCTGTGGTGAAATCCAACCCAAACTTGTTAGTCTTAGGAGTAAAGTCAGGGAGCTTGCCCCAGTTTGCACCTTCACCTCTTTCAATCACAGCCTGGGCGTCTTTTAAGGAGGCCATCTTCAAAGGAGAAACCTCTTCGACCACTGCTTCTGCTGCTGGCAACGTTTGTGGCATCTCCTCAAAATGTTGAAAAGGGGTCTCAATGAACTCCCCATCCATTTCCACGTACCTGAAGGAGTTGAGGTGGCTGACCATGTATTCCTCTTCCCCTTGCACTGTTACAATCTTCCCCCTGACCGGGTACTTGAGCTTCTGATGCAACGTGGAGGTCACAGCTCCAGCCTTGTGGATCCACGGGCAACCCAGCAAACAAGAATAGGATGGACGGATGTCCATCACGTAGAATTTTGAATCGAAGACCTGTGATCCAACCCTGATTGGGATGTCCACCTCACCATGTACCATTATTTTGGACCCGTCAAAGGCCCGGACAACAATGTTACTTGGTTTGAGCTCTAGACGTTCACATTCCAGCCTATCCAGAGCCTTCTTGGGCAGCACGTTTAATGAAGAACCAGTGTCAACCAGCACATGAGCAAGAGTAGTGCCCCTGCATTCAATGGAGACATGCAGGGCATCATTATGGTTCTTCCCTTTTGCTGTCAGATTGGCATCAGAGAAACCCAGGCCATTATCAGCGGTTAGGTTGGCCACACAGTCGGTGAACTGGTCAGCAGACGTCTCTTGGGGTACGTGGGCTGTCTTTAAGAAAGCAATCAGAGCCTTGGCATGGGCCTCTGAACACAGCAGCAGTGACAACATGGAGATTTTGGAGGGGGTGTGCCCCAGCTGTTCTACGACGTTGAAATCACTTTTCTTTATTATCTTGAGGATTTCTTCCATTTCTTGCCTGGAAGCCTCAACAATGGTCTTTGGTGCCTCCGTCCGGGCAGGCACATCAGCAGCAATCCCCTTGCCCCGAGCACCAGATGACTCGGCAGCAGGGGTGGAAACTTGGTCAGGGGGGGAAACAGGCACACTGGCAGGTGTGATGACCAAAGGCCTCTGAATTACCGGAGGAGCAATGTCTGGTGAGAACAGTCTTCCACTACGAGTGACCTTAGCAGGCCCAGTGATGTTGGAGACACCAGTATCAATGTTGAACTCTTGTTTCACACCCAGAACGTAAACATCTGCCCCATAGTGCCATGGGACAGCCTTATCGGACTTGTAGGGGATGGGCCCCGGAACAATAATGGTGATGGGAGCAATCTTGTGAACCGGCAAAATTTGGACAGGCTTCTTTGCAGGAGCATTGGAAGGGTTGTTGAAGATGGTAACAATTGAAACTTCTTCAACAGGAGCAGCAGGAACAACAGTCTTTCTGAACAAAATCTCTCTACTAATCATCAGGTTTTGGACGCCTGACTTCAGAAAAGAACAACCAGTAGGGGAAGCAACACATAGAGGGCAACCTTTGCTACATCCCGGAAATAAACCGGCTAGCAACAGGTTCCTCTTGACCGTCAGCAGCGGAGTAGCAACATCATCCACCGAAGTTACATACAAATCCTCCTCAACAGCATTCACTCCATGCTGGGGCATGGGAGTGGTTACAACATTCGGCCTCTCGGGCGCCTCAAACTGTATCTCCTTTGCGTCAATAAGGTCCTGAACCTTATTCTTTAGGGCCCAACAGTCATCTGTGTTATGCCCCGGGCTATCAGAATGATAAGCACAACGAGCATTCGGATTGTACTTAGGAGAGGTAGTATTGGGAAACTTCGGAGCCTCTCTGACAGTCACTAAATTGGTGGATAGCAACTGTGGCAGGATCTGCGACAAGGTCATGCTCAAACGGGTAAACTCCCTCCGGGGTCTTTCAGCCCTTTGAGGATTGGTCGGCCGAGGAGCGGCAGCAGGCTTGGCAATCATTACCGCACTGACAGATTGGCGGTGCTCAGGTCTCTCTGGTTTCCGGGAGCTGTATACAGCACTAGCCTCCTTTTTGAAGGGTTTCTTTTCAGCATTGGAGGAGGCAACCTTCTGTATCTTCCCCGATTTTATATCGGCCTCGATCCTTTCACCAGTCAGGATCAGATCAGTAAACCCAACAGAGGAATTACCAATGAGATGATTGAAAAATGGACCGGATAGGGTCCCCAAAAACATATCTACCAGCTCCCGGTCCGTCAATGGTGGCTGCACCCTGCCAGCCAGATCTCTCCATTTCTGGGCGTACTCCTTAAAGCCTTCACCCGACCCTAGCGACATACCCTGGAGTTGGGTACGCGTAGGAGCGAGGTCGGAATTATATTGATACTGCTTGTAAAAAGCAGTGGCCAGATCCTCCCAGTTACGAATGTTGGTTCCATCCAACTGATAGAACCATTCGAGGTGAGTCCCTGAAAGACTCTCCTGGAAGAAGTGGATCCATAAGTTCATGTCTGCTGTGTAAGGCTGGATCTTCCTTACATAAGAACGGAGGTGCATCTTGGGACAGGAAGCCCCGTCATACTTCACAAAGGCAGGTGCCTTGAACTTGTGTGGGATCACCACCCCAGTAGATAACCCCAAGTCTCTGAAATCCAGTCCAGGCACACGCTGAATTTCCATAGCTTTTAATCTGTCCTCGAGCTGCTTGTACCGGTCTTCAGCAGGAGGGTATTGTTCGTCGTTGAAGTCTGTTTCAGTATCAGAGACCACAGGAGTAGGGACCTCCCTTTCTTGGTGACTACCTTCCCCCACAGATGGAGTAGTCCTCTCAGCCTCAATCTGCAAGGTGTTCCCGAGTCTGCGCCCAGTGTTAAATAGCACAGTCCTCCTCTTCTTCTTATTCTTCTTCAGAAGCATGGTCTTCAACTCTTGTTGACCCTGAGCCAAACCCTTGATCAGCTCCTGAAATTGGGCGTTCTGCGCCTGAAGAGCCTTGATAGATGCCTCGGTTGATGATTCAGGGTTCATGATGCTGTAATAAACAGCGAAGAACAGTCAGCAACCTGAAAAGAAGAGTACCTTTGATGCATATGATGAATGATATGTGTTTATGTAATGCATTCAAGAGTTCGAAAATTCAAATTTGTTGTAGACAAAAAGGAACACACGTTATCATTAAGGAAATAATTGTTCAGTACATTAAAGCCTCATAGGCAAACATTACAAAGCAGATCAGTCCCAAAAGACACTACGCATCCTCTTCGGAGCAATATAGGTATTGAGATTCCTCTCCTCGTGCAGTAGGCGGGTGAGCTCCAGGACTTTCTTCTCACTAGCATGTAGATTGGTTTCCAGAGAATTTCGTTCTTCCTTAAGCTGGATCCAACTCTTCTGCATCTCTTCCCAGGACGTGGGCATGTCAGGATGTTGAATGGTGTAGGACACCTCTCCTTCCAAGTCTGGCTCTTTGATCACGGGGAGAACATGAGGATATGGCATTACCAGCTTCTGGGAACGGGCTCGTACCCATTTGAGATAAGGCTCCAATGGGATGGAGTTCCTGTGCCCCAGGGTCTTGCTGTCTATTTTGTTGGGCATCCTCCAAGCTTTGATAAATTTCTGGCGAAGTCCTTGCGTATCCTTGTCGAAGTCAAAAACTATGTCAGGAATTAACATCTCATGAGGGCCATCTTTCCGAGCATAACCAAACTGTCTCCAAGCCAGGCACGGGTTGTAAGTAATACCTCCTCTGATTCCAAGTAAAGGAACATTAGGTTACTCCCCACAACGATCAATGATAGTGACATCCTCTCTAGACCGAGAACACCAATGTATATCTGCATGTGTAAGAGTCATCAACCGTTGTGACCACCTCAAACCTCGCTCGTTCTTCAAAACTGATTGTGGAAGGTGCGAAATAAACCACCTTCCCAGGAGGGGAGTGCAGCACATAAGAACACCCCTTTTTCTCATGGTTCGAGTGTAACATGAGTGAAGGATGTCCCCCAGCAACGTAGGTATAGGATTCCTGGACATGAAGACCTTGACAGCACTGATATCTATAAGCTGATCTGGTTTAGGGAACAACACCAACCCATAGACAAGGAGGGCTACAACTTCTTCAAAGGCTTGTAGGTCAAGGGAATTCCAACATTCTTGGGCCTTCTCAAACAGAAACTTTGCCAAGAATCCTTTGATACCATTTCTGGCTTCCCAATGCCCCTTGATGTCAGATGGTTGTAGGTATAATGCTTTAGCCACTTCTTCAAGTTTGGGTTCCCTTTCCGTACCGTTGTAGGGTAGTTGATTGAGAATGGGAATCTTTAGAAGCTGGGAAAACTCTTCTAGAGTAGGCACCAGCTGATAATCCGGGAAAGTAAAACAGTGATGCAGAGGGTCAAAGAATTGGAAAAGGACCTTTACCATCTCTTCCTCAATATTGGTATTGACCAGGCTGATGAGTCTACCATGCCTTTCACTGAATGACGAGTTCTCGGGAATCCTGGATGTAAGCTCCTTAAGCTGAGGAGGGACCCTTATGAGGTTGATCTGAATTGTCTTTCTGCGGATAGTTTCCATGTCCTACAAAACAAGAACAAAGATGAAGATTCGAACCCCTGAAATGGTTAGTGGATGCATATGATGCTGTATGATGTTATGATGCTATGATTAAACACACCACAAATATTTACAAAGGCAAACATGTAAGGCACACAAGTCACACAAGACAAGCCCTTAGAGTTTAGGCCAGCATGGGGTCTGGGTATTACCCTCTTGAAGTTGGTGGGCTCAAACCTGTCCTATCAAAGTAACCGGGTTCTAAGGATCTCAATATCATTGGATTACTTTCATTGTTCATCGTTTCGATTTAGCCACTGACTGGCGATCCAAATATCCCAAGAAAACAACCCTCAATTGAGTGTAGTATCGAGTATCAACCGACTTCGGAGTACACCAAAGTAGTTATCTCACTACCCTAAAGAGGCCAAGATGGTTCAATTAAGGTTCCTAAGGTTTGTTGATGCTTCACGACACCACATGGAGGCCCCGTACTCTCCTTGATTGACTCAAGGGTTACCGGTACACACCAAAGTGCCACATCAACGTAGCAGACTGCTTCAACCATGTCGGTATACCCCGCACAGTTCCCTCACAGCCTTGTTGCTACTTTCTAAGAAGGTATCCCCAGATCCGGGTTAGGATCTATAGAACTCCCAAGACAGTCCCGCAATTTAAAGCAAACAAATCAAAGCAATTGAAAACACAGTGATCTTAGTCCTAAGGTACACCTCACTTTATAGATGTCCCCAGCAGAGTCGCCAGTTCTGTGATCGGTGGATCTGGAACTGACTGTTTAACGCTGGTTCGCGAAATGTCGCGGAAGCAAGAGTCGCCACCGTCTTTTATTTTCTCCAAATGGAAAGGACAAAAGCACAGAAAAATTCCTTATAGAGATTGCTCTCGGTTCGGGAGGTAGGTTATAGAAAGGGAAGGTGTTAGCACCCTTTCTATCCATGGTTATCCATGGGCTCTTAGATACTTGCTCATTTGTGTTTTCAAAAATGTTTTGTTTGCTTTTCAAGGTGAGTGGGTTTGAAAAAGTTCCGTTTAAAATTTCAGTTCGACTCTTGTATCAGTCCTCAAGAGTGTTTGAAAAAATTGTTTTTGAAAGCTTTTTGCAAAGTGTCGATGTGAAAAGAAGTTTTTGATTTGTTTTAAATTAGAGCAAGTATCTACGAGTTAACTACCTACCCTAAGGAATTAGTCTGTGTAAATGTCCTTAAGGTAGTGCCATCCCACCATTGAGAGGTAGGTAGCACCACCGTTGGAGGTGTTCGGGTCAATTCGAGGTTCGGGACATGGTGATCACCAGAGCAATGGGAAGACACCTTAGAAGCTACCCTCATGCCAGGTTCCCGGATCATGAGGACTTACTAAGACATCCTCTACTCGATGATCACCTTTCGAGGGGCAACGCAACAGTGAAGCGTACCCTAGGGGTGGTGTGTGAATTGTGTGTCATTTTCAGTTTATTGTTTATCTTGTCATGTATTGGTGATCTACGTTTTGATTTTATTTTTTGGCATTCATTCTTTCATGTTATTGTTTAACAGTTAAAGGTGCGGGAATTTAAAGTGCGGAAAAGATAAATGTCCTACGCTATTACAAAGGCGCGGGTCTACATCGCCAAATTAATCCAGACCCGATTTAAAATAAAATGCAGAAAATAAATGCCTAATTAACTATTACAGGGCTTTGGAGCAAGTACATTATATTCACAAAAAGAAATAAATAAAACGCGCGAAACAAAGATATAATCGAATGCGAGGGCGTTGGACCCTTTAAAGGAATTAAAATGAAATTATTAAATAATTTAGCTAAATAAAAAGAAAGAACTTATTTTTTTTATGTTTTTTGTATTTATGACATTTAAAGAAAAAAATTAAATTGGAATTAAAAGCCAAATAATTCTAATTCTAACTATTTTTTAATTTATTAAAGAAAATGCATTAAAGTTAAAACCTAGAATTAAAACTAATTAATTATGAAATTTATTTACAAAAATTAATGGTTAATGATAAAAATATTTAATTATTAAAAAAAAGATAAAAAGTGCTAAAGGTCTATTTTTATTATTTTTTTGGTTATTGAGAAAAAAAAGAATTTAAATTAACAACCTAAAATTAAATCTAAATTAATTATGGGATTTATTTACTAAAAAAAAGTCATTGGTGAATTAAATTAAAATAAAACATGTTTTTGATCTTTTTTATGATTTTCTGATTATTATTATTTTTTTTTATTATGAAAATATTGATTGGAAAAATCAAATGGAAATTAAGCAAACAAATAAAAATAAATAATAAAAGAGGAAAGGACTAGGAGATAGCAAACCAAGGGGGTGTAGCCCAAGTAATTCTGGCCCATTTAGCATGGCCTTGTTGATTTTTTCTGGGAACATACACATGCGTTGACTTGGATCCACCATGTTCTCTAACTCTCAGTCTTGTGATTGATCTTAGGATGGACGTGGCAAGCCTGATTTGGAGGTGTATGGTGCGCTCCAGTCTTGAAACTGCATGGGAATATGAATTGCAAAATAATATAGGAATAATGAGGACTTGGGGCTCGAACCCAGGTCATGTACGTTATCAACAGCTGCACCCACCACTGGACCAATTCATGCGTTTTGTATATAATGTAATAAACAAATAATATCAAACAAAGCCAAGGCGTTAGTGGGTTAAAGCGCGCAAATTCAAAAGAGCCAATCATGGCTGGCCACCACATCATCTTCTTCATGGACTTTGTTTTTTTCCTGAAATACACAAACAATGAGCAACGGTTTTCAAACGTTGCTATAGGTCATCTATGGAAAAATAGCGAATGGCCCTATGATGCTCATAAATTGAGCGCGAGTATGGCTTCTTCTTCGTCCAAGTGCGCTGGTCATGACCATGGTACTGTGGTTTGCTAATTTTATAGGACCAAGAAACCCCCAATTTGAAATCCTGTAAACCCTAAAAAAAAACAATGGCATCTGGGCATACAATGCGTAAAACTTCAATTAAAACATATGATTAGCTTGCAAACTTTATTATAAACACAAACATAACAATAAAACATGTTAACAATGCATGTATTATAGAAACCGATTCAGAATTTTTCTTTACCAACTTCAATGGTGATCTTGCGTTTTCTTGAGTATGGGGCTTGGGGAATGATTGGAATATGTCCTATAATCCTCCAAGAAGCCAATGGAACAAGTTTGGAGGCTTGAATCAACCTGGAAGTTAGTTTTCAGAATTGAGTTTTTTGCCAAAAGTGTGAGTTTTGTTTTGAGCAGTAGGGCGCAGATTCTGGTTCAATTTTGTTGTGTATCACTTGTATATACCCTAGGCAATGTGTTTGGATGAGAGTTATGGCCAATAATGCCTTGCATTGATGTTTAGGATTTTGACATAAACCTCCATTACCACACCTTCCATTTTTGCCTTATTTTTGAATTCTTGCCTTATTTGCTCCTTTGCACGAATTTGGTCTAGGCTTAATGGTAGTTCAAGGCTAGTTAAGGCCAAATATTCCATTTAATCAAGCTTTTTTGATTTTCTCTTGATTTTAAAAGATTTAAACTTAATTAAATCCAATAAAATCAATTAAAAATGAAAAAATTAATTAAAAAATATGAAATAAAAGGTGGTACACGTGGGAAGCATGGCCAAGTTAATTCAAGTGGAAAAAGTGGGCCCCTTTTGTCAAAAATGAAATTTCAAGGATAAATGATTTTGGCCATTTCACAAAAATTTCCCAACTTCTCCAATGCATAACTTGCTCAATTTTTAAGCTTTGCTCATGTTCTTGGACATTTAGGAAAGGTTTTTGAGTCCTCTAACCAATGTCCTTGGTCCCATGTCATTTTGATTTACCAATCTCAAGTTATGGCGTTTGACTTAAAGTCCCTTTTTGTTGACTTTTGAAAATGACCTATAATGTTGAAATTGATAACTTTTTGTGAGAGCATTTCTTGGACTTGGAGTGTGAAGATGAGTTGTAGGAAATGTCTCCCCCTTCAAGATGAGCATTGGATGGGATTTTTCTGATGAACCATGAAGAAGTTATGTCTTGGTCAAGTTACAGTTGACTTTTCAACTGTCCAAAAATAGAAACTTTTGCATCTTGAGACTTTTTGAGTCAAACTTTGAGAATCATGATCAAGCATTGATCAAATGATGTTTGTGGCTTCAAAATGAGATGTTGACCAAAAATTTGAAATTTTGACTGTCAAATGACCATTTTGCCCCTACAGTTGGTTGTAGTGCAATTAGGGTTTTGACTGTGCAATTTTGTGCTGAAAGTCTTGAAACTTGATATGAGGATGCTTGACCATATTTGTAGGCATATGAGACTTGATTGGACCCTTGGAAACTTCATTTTCTTGATCAGAACACAAACCCTAATTTTGACTGCTTGGGAGACCCTTGAACTGTGCAACCCTTGGGGAATTTTGTAGCTTTGACTTGGCAAATCTTTGAAAAATATGGGAGGGCAAATTTTGGGGTACAACACCTGTATAGGAGAAATCGGTCATGATATGATGCATGATATGTGGATGCATGTTTTCAAGGATCTCGCGGGGTTAGTAGTCACTTACATTTTCGGATTGGAGAACTTTGTATCGGTGGATGTCCTTCCACGAGAATTAAGCTCACTGTGTCAAGTGGGTTGTAGCCTTTGACTCCGGTTTGTTGGACTTTATTTTTTTTATGGCGTTTGGTTAGATGAAAATAAATCCTCTTGCCCCATGGTAGACGTCTGGTTCAACGTGACCCTGTATCAAAGACCCTCGAGATCTTTGAAATGGTTATTGAAAATGCTATGGTATGATGTTATGATGCTATGTAAAAATATGCGAGGTAAGCAAATTTATATACAAGTAATCATCTTCACACAAAGTAGAAAAGTCCTTAGGTTTAGGCTTGCATGGAGTTTGTAGGTGAGTACCCTCTTGAAGTTTAGTTGGCTCAACCTGTCCTAGTTAATAGTAACAGGGTTCTAAGGGATCTCAATATCACCTACCTTTCTCTTAGGCATTGTCTCAGCACAATCAATCTTTTAATGCGGCCGAGATATCCCAAAAGTCTAGCCTCAATGAGTGTAGTATCGAGTATCAACCAATTTTCAGCTCTACACTGAAACCGATTATCTCACTACGTCCTAATGGCCAAGTTTTGTCAATTAGGGTTCTAAAGTCAATTAGTGCTTCATGACGCCACTAAGCGGTCCCATATTCTCCTCGATTCACCACGAGGGATACTGGTACCCACAAATGCGTCACACTAACATAGCCATTGTTTCAACCATATCGGTCTATGTCGTACAGTTTCCACAATCTATTGCTATTTACCTAAAAGGTGTCCCCAGATCCGGGTGGAGGATCAAAGCAAGCCCAAATAGAGAACCATAATGTAAAGCATACAAATCAAATAATGAAAGCAAGTAAATGTTATTTAGCCCTAAGGTAACCCCACTTTTAAACATATCCCCAGCAGAGTCGCCAGTTCTATGATACGGTGGGAGAAATGACTTAGAGGTTTTGCGTTTGTTTTCGCAAATGTTACAGTTTAGCAAGATTCGCCACCGACTTTTCTTTTATACAAAAGGAAAGGTGAAAAAGCACAGGAAATACCTTTAGAGATGTTTTCTTGAGTTCGGGGGGTAGATTATGAAAAGGGAAGGTATTAGCACCCTTTTCATCCATGGTTTTCCATGGGCTCTTAGTTACTTGCTAGATCACTTGCTTTTGTTTGAAAATGTGCTTTGTGTGGTTTTTAAAAGTATTTTGAAAAGGCGCCATCGTTTAGGAAAACTTAATGATTCTCGTTCGTAAGAATATATACAAAGTGTTGATCTTTTGAAAATGATTTCAATGTTTGGAAAATGTTTTGAAGATGTTTTGAAAGTATGTGATTGTTTTTTAAAATAGCAAGGATTTTTGTTTTGAAATTGAGCAAGCAACTAGGAGCAATCTACCTACTCAAAAGGTCTTAGGTGTTATTTTCCTCCTCCTTTAGATGTGGCCATCTTACCATTGATTTGGTAAGAAGCCCCATCATTGGATGTGAAGGGACGGGCGTTGGGTCATCGTATGACCATGATAGCAATGTTGTGAGATGACTTAGAATTTTCTCTTTAGGGAGTAAGATCATTTCGAAAGGAAACTTTGATAGCATCATCGAGGGACTATGATCTTGTATTTTTGATTTGTTTGTGCTAAGACATCCCACATGCATAACATGACCATTTTTGTAAGGCAACAAGTGGAATTACCCTAAGGGTGTAAGTGTGCAAATGTGTTTTATTTACATGCTTGTTTATCTTGAACTAGGGTGATCTACTTGTTGATTTCATATCTTTCCATACACACCCTAATTACTAACAATATATGAAAGCAATAAAAGTGCAGAAATGTAAAGTCCTATGCTATTACAATATTTGGGGGATGGGGGTACATATTTACGAATGGGGATTGAAAATAAAATAAAATCCTAAGTTACTATTACAACCATATTGAATGGATAAGAATGTACAAAAGATGTAAAATGGACTTGTTTTATTTTAAGAAAATATTTTTGATCTTTTGTTTTAAGAAATAAAATAAAGCATGTAAAAATAAAAAATGTTTTTTGGTATTTTTTTGATTAATGGAATAGAAAGTGATAGAATAAATAGTGAGAAAAAGAAAAATAGAATCAGCGTATTGCTTATTAAAGGAGGTCAGAAGTTCTGACTCTGGCGTACTGCAAAACAGAAATCATGTTAGTGAAAAAATAAGTAAAGTCAGAAGTTCTGAGTCATCTGGGAACACAGTAGTTTTCAGACGTTCTGATACCACCAGCAACATAGATTTCAGAAGTTCTGATACCACTGGAAACAAAGTAGATTTCAGAAGTTCTGATACCACTGGCAGAACTTGGTCTCTCTCTCCATGCTAGTCAGAACATCTGCAACTTGGTCATTTCTCCATAAAACAGAAGATGTGCATATGACAGTTATGGCAGGTGTCATAGTGTTTCAGAAATAAGAAATATCAGAACTATAAATCAGAGGCAAGTATGAATTTGCTAATCCTAATTCTTAGTTCTAATTTCTTCAAGAAGTTCTGAACTGATTTATTCCCTACTTAGGCAGGCAGATGCATGAAATCTCAGAATATGTACAACATCAGAAACATGATATCTACATTGTATTTTTAAACATGCAAATTTGGTAATGCTTAAGTAATGTGGTGAGAGTCAGCAGAAGTTTACCTTGCAGCTGGAAGAGATTCTGTCAACCGGAGTTAACCTCAACCCTGATGATGTTCTGAGCAGCTTTTTCACGTACTCAGTAGGCTGGAAGTTTTCAACTTCTGGAACAGCAAAGGGGTGATGTTCTGACTTCTTTGAGTAGATGGATGGAGAGTGTATGGTAGTATGAATACAGAAGTTAGGGCGGTTTCTAATATGTGAATCAGAAACTGTGTGGATGGTTTTAGTCAAGAAACACTTGAGAACAAATGGAGTTTGAATGCAAGGAATCAAAAGTTAATAGGTTTTGTAAGTTGTGTTTACAGTTTTGTGGATTCTTGGAATTTTTGCAGGGGTTCAAGACTTTTCTTTCTCAATTTTCCGACCTTTTTTTCAATGGCCAATGGAGTTCTATTTATAGGCAAAGGTTTTGTAGTTTGGAGATGTCAAGTGGCACCAACGTCATACGCTAGACGCTGACTTACTCTTGAAGTAATCTTAAACAAGTGTGGTTCAATGCACCAAGTAGGATGGTTAACAGCGCCTAAGCTGGATTTGTCAGCATGAATTAAGGAAAAGTAGAAGCAGCGCATGGGCCTAGCATACTTTTGCACAAAAGTTTATCTTCCCAAGACAGTAGGGGTACACGTGGGGGATATCCTTTGGATAAAAACTCAAAAGTGGTTGTGGGTATTAAATGAGCATTAAATGATGATGAGACTTATCACAACCAGAAATCCTGCAATGTGAGATTCTACACCATGGCTTAGTTCTGGACCAGAAGTTCTGCTTCAGTGTAGCATCCAACCTCTGATCTTTGTATCTTCTGGTTCCAGCATGTTCTGAAGGATCCATCAAACTTTCCAGTAAGCTTTCAGCACACTTTGTAACCTTCTTTGATTTACCCTTGCAAACTCTGACTGAACCTTTGTGAAAACTGGTCCAGAAGTTCTGCTTCAGCGTAGCATCCAATCTTCTGATCCTCTTATCTTCTAGCTCCAACATGTTCAGAAGGAGCTTTCAGACTTTCTAGAAATCTTGCAGCACACTTCTTAACCTTCTTTGAATTACCCTGGCAAACTCTGACTGAGCTTTTTGTGAAAACTTGCCCAGAAGTTCTGACCAAACTCTGTCTTGAGAATATCTAGAATTTGGTGAGCGTTATGGTGATAATCTGGTCAAAAGTTCTGAAATTGACATATTTCTTAAACACTTAGAAAAATTTCTAAGTATTTAGAATTTGACTTTTCCAAAGTAAAATTTGACTTTTGAAATTCTTGATGGAACAAACTTCATATTCCAACATGTCTTGATGAAATATGATTTTTGAGATTTGATTTTGATCCAAAACTCAAAGTTAGACTTCTTAGTGTGCAAATGACCATTTTTCCCTTGTGAATGACTTGCTTGGAAAAATTGATAATTCAAGGCCTGGAAACTTGATAGAAGCAAACATGGGATCCAGGGTGATCCCTTATGAAATGAGAGGGCAAATTTTGGGGTACAACAGTGACACTATGAGGAAGCCTAATGTTATCCTTAACTTACTCAAGGAACATTAGTATAATCTAAAGCATTGCTCTAACGTAGACACCACTTCGTCTGTATCGGTCTACGTCGTACAGCCTCTATGGTTTATTGCTACTTACCTAATAAGGTGCCCCAGATCCGGGTGTAGGATCTTTTAGTAACAACCCAAGAAAACCCTTAAAGATAAAGAAAGCAAACATACAATAAAGCTTTTAAAATGATGAACTAAAACTCTAAGGTAACCCCACTTTTTGTATTCTCCAGCAGAGTCACCAGTTCTGTGATACGGTGGCAGAACCGACTGTTTATATACTGGTTTTGTGTTTTTTGTTCTCAAATGTCGCGGTAAGCAAGAGTCGCCACCGTCTTTTCTTTTATCCAAATTAAGGAAAGGGTGAAAAGAACAGAAAAAGACATTTTCGAGATGTTTCTGAGTAAGGGGGGTAAATTATGGAAAGGGAAAGTGTTAGCACCCTTTCCATCTGTGGTTTTCCACGGGCTCTTAGAGGTTTGCTATTTTTTTTTTAAATGCTTTTGTTCTTTGTGTGTTGAAAAATGTTTTAAAAACTCCTTAGTACGGTGAACTTTGTAATGTTTCTCAGGATAGTAGAGAACGTATACAAAGTGTTTTGAAATGTCTTTTGAAAAGTAGTTTTTTGTGTGTAAGTGCAAAAATAGTTTGAGCAAACGTCAAATAGCTATCTACTTTTTATACTCGAAAAGGGTGTCCTTTTCCTCTTTTCCTTTAGACATTGCTATCCTACTATTAGTGAGTAGGTAGCCTTGTCGTTGGATGTTGAGGGACAATCGAAGGGACGTTACAGTCACGAAGGAAATTTTATGGAGATGCTTTAGCAATTCTGTTTTAGGGGCTAGATCATTTACCGAGAAGGAAACTGTAGGGTCATCGAGGGACTATGATCTTTTGATTTTACGGGTCTTTGCTAAAGCATTCCTTCCTCATGACTGTTTTATTGAAGGCAACCAAAGTGGGCGTACCTTAGAGGTGTATATGTGCAAGTGTGTTCAATCCAGTTATTTATCTTTAAACATTTAGGTGTTCTACCATTTATTTTCAGATATTGTCATGCAATCCTAGTTAGCATACATCTAAGCAGTTAATATATGTACAGGAATTTAAAGTGCGGGAATTATAAATCCTATGTTATTACAAGGCTTTGGGGAGGGGATTTACATTATGCAAGGATAAGGGGAATAAAGCAGTAAATGTCCTAATTTTAATCTATTACATCTGGTAGGTAGATACAATAATAGTAAAAATACATAATTAAATAAACGCGCATGAAATAGAAAAGACGTCTAAAAGTCCTAAAGAAAATAAATCTTTTTTGTTGTTTTTGGTATAAAAGAAAACAAGGCCTAAGTCTATTTAATTTTAATTTTAAGAAAAAAATGTTAAAATAATTAATTTATTTATTTACAAAATTAATTTAGTGGGAAAAACAACTAGCCTAATATTTTTGTGATTTTGATTTTAATGTTATTTAAATAAAAAAATCAATAAAAGAGAAAAAATACAAAGGGTCCTTCGATTCAGGGAAGGGGATTGCCCTTCGATCCTGGGAAAGGGAACATCTTTCGTTCCAGGGGAAACGCCTTCTTTCGATTGGGCCAGGGAGTGGGCGTGAATAGCCTTCGATCCAGGGAAGGGGATTGCCCTTCGATCTTGGGAAAGGGGACGTAATTCGATCCAGGAGGAGATGCCTTCTTCGATCTAGGAGACTATGGCTTCGATCCAGAGAAGGTATCTCCTTCGATCTAGGATGTTATACCTGCAAAAGTATGTTAACGAAATAAAACGCAAGACCTGGGTATCGAAACCCAGGTCCTTCGATCCTGCGTGCGCTGGGTCTTTTCAGGCTAAATCTGCAGCAAGTGTTAGTAAATGAAGAACATGACATGGGTGCCAAACCCAAGCCTTTTTATCTTGTCTAGGATGATAAATCGAATGTAACAACAAGTATGGACGTGTTATGAAAATACAAGGTTGGACAATTTAACCTCTCTTACCAGTAGATTCAACTTTCGATTTGGGCACTTCCTAAATGTGTGCAACTTTGATCTGGGACTTCTGTGTGTGGGCACCTTCAATCTGAAGGGTTGCTTTAGCTTGGATTACTTATGAGAGTTTGACAACCTTTGGTGGATTTTGTGGGCAGCGTCTCCCCAATCTTTTTTCGTTTTTTCTCCTCTCTTTTTTTATGCAACACTTGTGATCTCTTTATATAGAGGGGGTAGAGGGGACAAGAAGGAAAAGGTTTAAACATCCTTGATTGTGTTTTAAAGCCAAGAATGAGAATTTGTAACGTTGGCCAAACACATGGGATCTTGTCCCTTTTCTTAAAATTTTGAATGATATATAACTGACCTTTGGGTGCTCCCTTTCGAAGGGACTGATGTCTTCTTTGAATGGACCCTTTGAATGCTCTTCGAATGGACCCTTTGAGTGCTCTTCGAATGGGCCCTTTGAAAGCTTTTTGAATGAACCCTTTGAATGCTCTTCAAATGGACCCTTTGAAAGCTTCTTCGAATGGACCTTTGCATGTTCTTTGAATGGACCTTTTGAAAGCTTCTTCGAATGGACCTTTTGGAATACCAATCGAAGGCCTTGTTGAAACTCCAATCAAAGGACACTGTTATCATGCCAATCAAAATACCTTGTTAAAATGTCAATCGGAAGACCTTGTTAACGGGCTAGTCGAAATACCTTTGTCCATGTCAATCAAAGGGAACTATGTAGATGCCAATCGAAAGAAAAATTGGAGATGCCAATCGAAAGGCACTTTGGAGATGCCAATCGAAAGGAATTTTGGAGATGTCAATCAAAAGACATTCAGAATGCCAATCGAAGGCCTTGACACAATGCCAATCGAAAGGTTTGTCATGAGGCCAATCGAAAGGTACTTAAACACCACTCAAAATTTTCTTTTTTCTTAGGCAAGGGTTTGTGGTCAATCATGTAGGGGAAGACCTTGGAAAACATGAGAGGAAAAATTTTGGGGTACAACAGTATGCTTTTGAACTAACCCATGCTTCAATTAGGACTTTTGAAAGGTTGTAGCGTGGTCTGGTTCACGGTTTAAGAAACAAAGGATAAGGCTCAAAGTGTATTTGTACCCTTCCGTTCTTCGTAGTGTTCTTCAGTCCTAAACTCAGTTAATTGTGCATTTGAACTCCAATTGAGTCTGAAATGACGTTTTGGTGATGGTTTAGACAAATTAAGTTTGTTGGAAGGCAGACATTTTTTGCAACACTTTTCATGTTGTCGAGGATTTGTAGCGACCTCTTTTTTTTATTTACTATCCCTAATTTTTTTCTTGACTGTCCTTGTTTTGAGATTACAGTTAGCGGGATGCCCCGATTTTTTTCTTAAGTCTCCTTCATAGGTTTTGACTGAGTGGGCTATTTATTTAAGAGATAATGACTGCCTATTTGGTAGGGAACCATCACCGTCTTTTGATTCCAGAGGAATGTTTTTGAAGTCATTCGTTATATACGAAGTGAAAGTTTGTGACTGAACACGCATTTGAATTAACTGACAAACTACCCTGCCCCAGATTTTAATTATAGGTTTCAATTTGTGTGAAAAAGAAAACTCCTACTTGTTAGGCTCAAAGGGGTTGACTAGGGATTATCTTCCTTATAACCCCAATGTTTAGGAATTGAAAGAACGCATGTACATCGTCAGCAAGGTTTGTTCAAAAGCACATTGTATGAGATTATGGCATTGTTTTCGTCATCCTCCCTCTAAAGGCTTGCAACTTTTTAAAACAAGAGTTGAATATCGTAAAGGGAGTAAAAACAGCATAGTTTAAATATAATGAAAATGAATGGATTAATTCAAGAAAAACATATGCAATGCATTATAAGTTTGACATTAATAGATAAGTGTTTGAACAACGGAAGAGATTACAATTGAATATTCAAAATGAAAAAGACACTCTTAATGATTTGGCATAGGAGTAGTGATCACATTAGGAGTCTCTGGAGAGTCGAACTCAACCTCATTGGCGTCAATCAAATCTTGAATCTTATTCTTCAAATTCCAACAGTTTTCGGTGTCGTGTCCAGGGCTATCAGAATGGTAGGCACATCTTACATTTGGATTGTACTTAGGAGAGGAGGTATCAGGGTTTTGAGGAGGATCCTTTAGTGTGATCAGTTTCACCTTCAGCAAATGTTGTAATGCTTGAGACAATGGAATGTTGATGTTAGCCTACCGCCTTTCTTGGTATTTTATCCTACGCATATTTCCCTGTCTTTGTTGAACATGTGTAGGATTAGAAATCAGGATTGCCCCCACGTGTTTATCGTGGTTGCCCTTGTTATGACCCTTTTGACCGTACACAACATTGGACTCTTTCTTCCCATTGAAAGGTTGTTTCCCTACACTTGAAGATGCAACCCTTTGGATTTTACCACTCTTAATGCCAGCCTCTACTCTTTCGCCTGTCAGGATTAGCTCGATGAATCCGGCCGAGGAGCTTCTGATTAGGTGATTGAAGAAAGGTCTCGTCAAAGTTCCCATAAAGATGTCAATCAATTCCGTGTCAGTTAAGGGTGGTTGCACCCTGCCCGCCGGGTCTCTCCACTTTTGGGTGTATTCTTTGAAGCCGTCGTTGGAACGCATGGTCATACTATGTAATTGCACACGAGTTAGTTCAAGATCAGCATTATATTGGTACTGCTTGTAGAAAGCAGCAACCAAGTCCTCCCACGTATGAATTTTGGTTCTTTCTAACTGATAGAACCATTCCACTTGAGTGCCAACCAAACTTTCTTGAAAGAAATGGACCCATAGCTTTCGGTCAGCAGTGTGAGGTTGAATCTTGCGGACATAAGATCTCAAATGCATCTTAGGACAAGATACCCCATCATACTTGGCAAAAGTAGGGATTTTAAACTTTGGTGGGATGACCACTCCGGAAACCAACCATAACTCTTTAAAGTCCAAGCCAGGTATCTGCTGAATCTCCACAGCATTAAGGTGATCCTCTAATTATTTGTATTTATCATCAGCGGGAGGATATTGTTCCTCAGAGTAGTCAGCTCCATCTTCATCAATCCCCAGACTGTTATCTTCTTCATGATTATTCCCCTCATTTGATGGAGATGAGAGATCTAGAGCTCTCTTGACTGGTCCTTTAAGTCTTCTTCCCAAATTCAGGACGCCTACTGACTTCTTTGACTTTTTCTTATTGTCTTTGAGAAGAAGAGTCTTCAGGTCCTCTTGCCCCTTAGCCATAGCCAGGAACATTTGTTGGAATTGGGCATTTTGTGCTTGGAGATCCTTAACCATTTGTTCCATATCCATTCTTACTGAAATAAACAGTAGGAAGATAAGGATACCTGTATGGGAGAAACCTGTCATGATATGATACATGATATGTGTATGTATGTTTTCAAGGATCTCGCGGGGTAAACACAAGAAGATGTTAGAAGTTACTTATAACTTTGATTGGGGAACTTCGTATCGGTGGATGTCCTTCCACAATAATTAAGTGCACCATGTCAAGTGAGTCATAGCCCTTGACTCAAGTTACCGTGATTTTGATCTTTGATGGCGTTTGACTAGAGGAAAATAAATCCTCTTTCCCCTTGATAGGCGTCTGGTTCAACAGAACCCTGCATCATAGGCCCTTGAGATCCTTGAAATGGTTATTAAAAATGCTATAGTATGATGTCATGATGTTATGTACAAGTATGCAAAGTGAGCAAGTTGTTATGTACAAATAGTCATATACACACAAAGTATACAAGTCCTTAGGTTTAGGCTTGCATGGAGTTTGTAGGTAAGTACCCTCATGAAGTTTAGTTGGCTCAACATGTCCTAGAAAGTAACTGGGTTCTAAGGGATCTCAATATCTCTGATCTTTCCCACAAGCTTCGTTCCGATCGACAACTGACTTGCCACCAAACAAAACTCAGGAGTCAAATCTCAATGAGTGTAGTATCGAGTATTAACCAATCTTCGGTAAAAACCAAAGTCGGCTATCTCACTACTTCCTAATGACCAAGGATAAGTCAATTAAAAGGTTCTAAAGTTTAGTTAGTGCTTAATGACACTAAGGAAGCCTAATGTTATCCTTGACTGACTAATGGAACATTAGTACAAGCCAAAGTATCACGCTAAAGTAGATAACACTTCGTCCATATCAGTATATGCCGTACAGTTCCCATGATTTATTGCTACTTACCTAAAAAGTGATCCAGATCCGGGTGTAGGATCTTTAACAATAACCCAAACAAAGACCCAAAAATGTAAAGCAAGCAAGTCAAACAAGTAAAGGTGATATAGCCCTAAGGTAACCCCACTTTTAAGTATCCGCCCCACCAGAGTCTCCAGTTCTGTAACATGGTGGAAGAACTGACTTGGTGTTTTGCGTTTTATCACAATTATTGCAGATAGCAAGAGTAACCATCGACTTTTCTTTTATCCAATAAAGAAAAGGGTGAAAAGAACGGGAAAGACCTTTCAATATTATTTTCTTGAGTTCGGGGGGTAGGTTATGAAAAGGGAAGGTGTTAGCACCCTTTTCATCCGTAGTTATCTACGGGCTCTAAGTTGCTTGCTAGATCACTTACTTTTGTTTGAAAATGTGCTTGTGGTGTGGGTTTTGAAAGTATTTTGAAAACGTCTTTGTAATGGTTCTCGTTTCTATAAGAATGCGTAAAAAGTGTTGGTTTTGAAAATAGTTCAAAGAGGTGTTTATAGAATGTGTTTTTGAAAGTGATTTTGAAAAGGTGTCTTTGTAATGGCTCTCGTTTCTATAAGAACGCATACAAAAAGCTTTGTCTTTTGAAAATGTTTCAAAATGAAAGTGTTGGTGTACAAAGATGTTTTTGTTGTGATCAAGCAAGCAATAGGAGCATTCTACCTACTCAAAATGTCTTAATGTTCTTTTCCTCCTCCTTTAGACGTTGCTATCTTGCCATTGTTTTGATAAGAAGCCCCATCATTGGATGTGAAGGGACGGGTGTGGGACATTTTTATAGTCATAGAAGGCAACCTATGGGACATTTTAGCAATGTCGTTTATGGACTAGATCATTTACCGAAGGAAACATTGAGGGTCATCGAGGGACTACGATCTTTTATCGAGGGTCTTTGCTAAAACGCCCATATTCGAGGGACATGACTATTTCTCTGAGGCAACAAGTGGGATTACCCTAAGGGTGCATGTGTGAATAGTGTGTTTAATTTGCATGCATTTAGCCTTTGATTAAGGGTTGTCTACTTGTTGTTTTTATATTGCCATACATACCCTATTTTACTAGCAATTATACAAAAGTAATAAAATGCAGAAAGATAAAATCCTACACTATTACAATCATATTAATAGCATGAAAATATAAAGGCAAAATAAATGAAATAAAGAGGAAAAAGGGGATCTTTCGATTTAGGCAGAAGAACTCTTTGATTCTGCTTCTTTGGCTCTTTTCCATTTGGGCCTGGAGTCAGTGAGGTAATGACCTTTGATTTGGGCTTAATCTGAGGCATGAGATGCAGCCTTCGATTCTACCTTTCTGCCTCTTTCGACTGGGGGTTCGAATCAGTGTGGGTGTGCCTTTCGACTGGGCCTGGGATCAGTGCAAGATGCAATCTTCCTTTCTGCCTCCTTTGATTGGGCCTGGAGTCGGTGAGGAAGCTTGAGGCTTCATTTCATATTGTTGTCTCCTGTTTCTTTCGTTTGAGATACTAAATAGCAACATGGCCTAAGGCCATACTAGCATTACCTTAGGGCCGGGTTAGTTCTTAAAGCATTTGTAACAAACCAAAGAACAAAACCAAAAGGAGAGGCAACAAAAATAAACTAAAAGGGTGGAAACGAAAAGGAAACAAATACTATGTACATGTTTGAAACGAAAAGGAAGCATATTTACATGTTATGCTGGAAATGAAGGATCCAAGGTTAAGAATGACTTACCTTGATTGAGGTTGGGATGTGTGCTAGGCCTTTAAGTGGTTGCCTTGAATGCTTCTGGATTCGAAGGGAGGAACCAGGGGTTATGCCTTTGATACTGGATTTGAAAGAGAAGAACAAGTGTGAGGTTCTTCCTACTGGATTCGAAGGGTAACAAGGTGTGGGAATATTTCATATTCAAAGGGGGTAAATGTCTAGATTCTGGGTTGGTGTTTGATGAGTGATTTAGTTTTTGAGAGTTTGGTGATTTTGGAGAGTGTTTGAGAATTTTGAAGATTCGTTGCTCTTAGCCAAAAAGTCCCCCTAAACATGTTGTGGATCCTCTTATTTAAAAGCAAAGCTGGCTGAAGCTTTTGGAGGGAAAATAAAATAATTTGAACAATTTGAGTAAACTTCTCTTTGTAGCTTTCAAGGGACAGTGCTTTGTATGCTATTTTGGTGCAAGATTGGGGCAGTGTTTCAGGACTGCTATACAGCCGTTTTGGCCAGTGTACCAGGCCTGAACTTGGCAGCAAGCATCTTTGAACATTTCATTCTTTCGTTTTGACCCTCATTTGACCAGATTCCTATTCCAACAATGTTATTTGATTTTCCTCCAACAAGTGTCCTTCGAATGGGTCACTTTTGTGCATCCTTCGAAGGAGCCAAATGTGTGACCCTTGGATGGGTCACCAAAACATGCCTTAAGGTGGGCTTTGTAAATCCTTTGAATGGGCCATCAAGCATGTCCTTCGAATTGGATTCCCAGACGTGTCCCTTAAATGGATCATGTATTCTTCTTTGAAAAGGGCTAAATGTGTCCTTCGAATGGACTAGCAAGGTATACCCTTCGACAGAGACTCATATGTATGCCCTTCAAATCCACCACTAAATGTCTTTTGAAGGGGGCCACCCACCATGTGTGTTGAAGTTTATCAAGGATGAAATTGCAACATACTAAAGGGAAACAAAGCCAATGCCCTGTCGAAGCCTATATGCAGGAGGTATAAACACCCAAACAAATCTTGCAACAAAGGGTGCACGCAGGAAGCAAGGATGCAATCGAAGGACGCCAAGAGGAGGGTTTTTTTGCCTTGTAATCGAAGGAGGATACATGAGGCTTTGTGCCTTGTGCGTGCTAGCATGAGGGGAGTCTTTTGCGCCAAGAAAGAAGTTATGGCTCAAACGAAGGCTTGTATGCAACTATTCATCAACTTGTGAATCCAAAGAAAGTATGGGGGAATATTTGTCTAGTCAACACAGGCATGAACGTATCAAACATCCAATCGAAGCAGGCACATAGGCAACCATTTCATTGTGAACCAAGTGAGGTCAGAGATGCAATCGAAGGTGGCATGTAGGAAATTATTGCCTTGTAAATCAAAGCCAATGTGTTAAAGGCCAACGCCCAGTCGAAGGATGCAAGCCAAGCTTGCATCGAAAGAGGCCAAAAGGCCAATCGAAGGAGCTGAATCAAAAGGACTCGTTTTTCTCCAATTTTGTCAAAAAGATTATTTTTATCTATTTTCCCCCTTTTTTAACAGTTTCTTTTTTAACTTGATACTAGAAAATCCAATTGTACTTGTGCAAGCTTGAACCTTGATAATCCTTGTGAGAAATGCCTTGAAAATGAGGGGGCAAATTTTGGGGTACAACACTAAGCCTCCTCTTCACTTCTATCGGTGAGTTTTCTTGAATTAAGCAATTTTGAAATAAGTGATTATTTGAGAAGCACTTTTTCTGATCAAGCATGAATTGAATCTAGGTTGAATTTTGAATTGAGAACTTAGATCTAGTGCTGGAATTGTGAATTGATTTGATAATCATGTGTAAATTCGGGATTGGATAATTGAATTAAGTGCTTATTCGACTTAAGTGGTTGTTTTCATGAAAGTGCTTAATTGTTAAATCAAATGGTTGATGTTGCATGAAGCCTAATTGTTGATCTTACATCAATCATGGGTTATTTGAATCTAAACCATGAATTATGCAAAATCATGTGTTGAATGTATGGAGACTTTGTGTTTGATTAAATATCCAAGCCATTGAAAATGCTCAAAAATATGTTAAAACTGCCCCTGACACGAGGGTAACCGGTTACCCGGTTATGGTAATCGATTACCAACCATTTCATTCACACAAAAATTTAAAATTGTTACGTGGTAACCGGTTACCCAATTGTGATAATCGGTTACCCTAAGTCAGAAGAAAATTTCCAAAATCTTCAAAGTTTTGGTAACCGGTTACCCAATTATGGTAACCGGTTATTTCAAGTCAGTAGCTATTTTCTCATATTCTTTAGTTAGGGTAACCGGTTACCCAAATCCTGGTAACCGGGTTCCCAAGCCAAAAAATAGCAACTTCCTTTTTTATTTTGTTTCATTTTTCATTGTATTTTATCTTTCAGATTAGTTTTCCTTGTTATTTTTTACATGTGTGTTGGTTGTGCAAGGATTCATATTAAGGGATTATCATGATGATATTAACTCAGGTTCCACTTTATTTGGGGAACATGAATTTGATATCCTATTTGGTTTGTATTTCATTTTACTTGCGAGATACAGATGCGAGTCAGACAAGTTTACACTTTGATCCCCTTGACTTGAGGAATACACATATTTGTTGTGTTTTCGTCTGGTTTGTATTTTATGCAGGATGACTTTTATGATGGTGTCTGATGCACATCATTTTTGTGATTTATTTTCACACCGTTTACTTCGAGGCTTATGTTAGACATCTGATTTCTAACTTGTTTTGTTTGATGATGCTAGCTTACTCGAATTTCTCTAGGTTTCTCATTTTTTTTCTTGCTTGCTACGGATTATTATCCGTTTGGTATTGCACTGCCTCCTTTTTGTTTCTTTCACTCTTTACAGTTTTCTAGATAGTTCTGGGAGCCCCCATAGTGGAAATGTCACTGTTTAAAGACATGTAGCAAGCATTCCACACTTCATTTTCTATATGTTTCGTGCTTGTGTTTGCTTCCTTGGTTGTTGATCGATGAGTCTCTCAATTTATAAATTGAGATCACGACTTTGCTCTTAGTGCATGCTCCCTATAGGATTTTATCGCTTTCCTTTATTTCTTGTTGATCGATGAGTCACTCAATTTAGAAATTGAGATCACGACTTCACTCTCAGTGCATGCTCCCTATAGGATTTTCTCGCTTTCCTTTATTTATTTTTTATTGATGAGTCACTCAATTTAGAAATTGAGATCACGACTTTGCTCTCATTACATGTTCCCCATAGGATAGTTTTGTTAGACTTTCTTTGGCATGCTAGCCTAGATAGGATTTCTCTAGGTGTGCTCTCTTGAGCCTTTTGATTGTTGATTTGTTTTCCTACCTTGATCCTCAATGTATTGATTAGGCATTTGACCTGGGTTAGCATGCGCTACTCATGACACATTGTGTGTGCTCTCTTGAGCCTATTGACTTTCTTAGTTGATTTCATCTTTGTGTGCATATTTTAAGATGATATACCCTCGGCATGTTCCCATAGGATCTCTTGATTCATCTATAGATGATGATTCAATATAGACGTAGTTTTAGGTGATATACCCTTGCTATGCTCCTTTAGGACTTCTTGATTCATCTATAGATGATGATTTGAGATAGACATTAGGATTGTTATCCATGCATGTCAACATAGGGTAGATATTTCCCTTCAAATCTCAACATTAGGATCAATCATTTTATGATAACATTAGGGATTAAATTTAGATAGTCTCCCTTATATGTTTTCTTTTCTTTTGCATCCTTTGCATCTAAAACAAAAACCTTCTTTTTTCATGGCAAGTGCGTAAAACATCTAAAACTTTCAAATCTTTTTTAGGTAAAAAACACCAACCAGTTCCTTTCTTTTTTATCAATCGGCTTTTCTATTCTAAGAGTATGTTAGTTCCTTTCCGCTACAGGTCATAAGTCTCCAAAGGTCGAGCCGTGGTGGAACGATCGAATCTAGCATTCTTTAAATAAAATACAAACCCATCAAAACAAGTGAGCCGGACTACGGTTGCTCTGATTCCTTAAAAGGGATATGTAGGCATTGGGGTAGGGCCTGAACGAGCACAACTTTATTTTCCCTACATTATTTTCTATTTTAATTTGTCTGCATTCCCTCTTCGCATTTTTCCTTTATATCTTAAGCTTAGATTAGAAGCACGCCATTTGATTAGAACAACAATAGTGGATACTGTAGAGTACCACGGGCGTGTGGGGTGCTAATACACTCCCCTCACGTAACAGACTCTCTTACTTGATCTCTCGGTCATTTGACCTTGATTTCACCCTTCTCAGGTTTACTCGAGGTTTGTCTTTCCCTTATTGTGGGATAAAAATTGTTCGATGGCAGCTTCATTGATTTCATTATCATTTGACGTTCATCCGGTTGTTTCACTTTATATATTCCAAAGTCATGTACTTTGAATTTTGGGGGGGATCACTACATCTGGAACTAGACCGATTTTGAGAGCATTGACATTGAAAGCGTCGTAGCCCTCCACAGCTTCCAACCTTTCTTCAAGAGCTTTAAACTGATTGAGTGCCATAGAATTTTCAACAATGTTGGTATGGGCGATCCTTTGAGGCACTTGGTTGATGCCTTCCAGGTCATGGTCTACATACTGCATGTCTGTGTAGTTATCCACATTGTGCAGATTATTGATTGGGACCTGTAGAGTGTGATATGCCCCTATCTTCAGAGGGGGTGGGACAAAACCTTTAGTATCAGCTTGCTTGACCTCTTGCTGAGCCATAGTTGACTTTAGAGTAATTGATTCTGGTTCTTGTCTAGTTTGGTGACCGCTCAATGTACCAATAGTCTGGGATACTTCTTCAAAGGCTATCTTAAGAATCTTATCTTGCCTTTCAATGATGTTCTTCAAGGCTAGCAGAACTTGACTCGTGTATCCTTCATCGAGTCAGTGTTACCCTTCACTTGCTTCAAATCTTCTTGGAAGACGACTTGATTATGTTCGATATATTCCATCACTTTCTTTTGATGAGCTTTGCTTTAATTTGACTGGAGATGATTTTGAAAATGTGATTTTAATGTATGAAATTTGCTAAATGCGATGCTTGTGAATGAATGCGTATGAATATGCCAAAATTTTAATCCTTGTCTTATTCTGTTGGATTTCCTTTTTCTTTTATATTCTTTTTTTGTATACATATATCTCAGGTTTTAATTTTTATTGGTGAGTATCCCGAAATAAATACACAACTTAGATGCGGAAACAAAAGTGCTTTATTGAATAATAACCATCTTTGAAGAAGGGAAATACAATCCGAATAGTGAATGGTAAATACTGAAAGCGGGAAATCAAAACCAAATATTGAATACTGAAATAAATAACAAAAGGAAAACTAAAATATCTTAAGCATGCTTGAGGATCTCTTCCCTAAAACCATCAACCATTCCCTTACAAAGCTTGAGGAAGTCTTCAACGTCCTTCAGAAGAGGGACCATCACGGCTTATGCATCTCTCTAACTTCTAGGGATATCCCCAATAAGATTGTTTGCCAAAAAGGCAAGCCTTGCATGCTTGTATTTGTACCTCAGATACTCCTTGTATAATGTTGGGGTTATAACCTTGTTATTTTCCCCCGCTTCAGCAATCTTCACATATTTTCCTTCCCAATACATCTTTCCAGCCTTCATCTCCTTATAGAGTTCCCTTTAAATGAGGAAGTCTTTTCGGAGGCCTTCCAACTCTTGACAAACTTCTTCATACTCTTTTGTCTTTTGGGCGAGAAGTTTTTCTGACCTCATCTGCTTGAGGCATTCTCTTATATCTGATTCTTGGTTATCCTGGAGTCTTGTAGTGAGATACTGAATTTTCTCTTCATGACCTAGAGCATCTTATGCTAGACCTTGGATTTGGGCTCTTAGATTCTCTTTCATATCCTTTTTGTCTTGTAGGGCTTTTTCATACCACCTATTTAGCCTTCCAATTTCTCCAGAAGCATCATCCAAGTGTTGGTTGTGGGAATCCAAGTTGAAAGTGGCACTCAACAATCCTTTGGTCGAACACTTTCATTTAAGACTCTCCTTTTCAAACACTTCACGGTATCTTTGAATCTATTGATCTTTCAAATCAAGCTCTTGTTGAAAGTGTATTCTCTCCCTAGTAAGGTCATAGAGGCTATGCTTTAATCCCTCTTTTTCTTTTTGAGCTTGATCTAGAGCTTTCTTCAAGTTTTCTATCTCCTATACGGACAGAGGAAGAGGATCTGGTACATCTGATGTATAGGTAGGATCAACAACAAAAGGTAGTTTGACTATTTACACCCTTTTCAAAACCCATTGAGTATAGGGCTCTCTCTCCATAGCATTCTTTATTATGAATCCTTTCTTATGAACTTTATCCCAAGCTCGGATAATCTTATTAAGTAATTCGAGATTGTTTTTTCCCATGTCATAAAGAATTAATTGTCGAAGTTGCTCGCCGAAAGTCTTATCTTCCAAAGATTATGCAAGTTGGCGTAAAGCCAAAGTGGGATTATAGTTAACACATCCTCTTGACCCAGTCAAAGGAACATTGGGAAAATCTCCACAGTTAATGACAATTTTCTATATCTTTAGCTTCCTTGAGTACCATAAAACTGAATCAGCAATGAGAGCCCTCAATTTTTGTGACCATTGTTCTCGGGTTAGGTTTTTAACCATATAGTCTTCTTTGTAGAGATGAGTGATAAGCCAGGAATATTAGAGAGGGATACAATAGTTCAACACGCCTCTTCCTTTTTCTAAACGAGTATGAAGAGTGCAATAGACATTCGCAAGTAAAGCGGAAGTAGGGTCAACATTCAACACCTTTACGGTGCAAAACACACTAATAGCAACAGGATCTAGGTAATCCACAATATGCGAAAAGAGAATCAAACCAAAAATTAGCAGTGCCAAACAATCTACATAAGGCCCACATTATTTTTTTATTAGCAAAAGTAAGAGCCTTGTCCTCTAAGTACTGTCTTGTAATCCCTTAAACTCGGTCATATTTTTTGTAATTGAGCAACAAATCAGTAAAGGGTATTCCCAATCCTTTATCCAGATCTCGGACATTGATAGTCTGTCTAATCCCCATGTACGGTTCATCCTTGATTTTAGAAAAATCCAGAATCCTATCAAACTCCTCCAACGTAGGTGCTAATTGAAAATTCTGGAAAGTGAAACATCAGAGTGGAGGGTCATAGAACTGAGCTAGGGAAGTAATAACTTTGTGATACGGTGGGAGAACTTACTTGAGGTTTTGCGTTTGTTTTCGAAAATGTTTTGGTTGAGCAAGAGTCGCCACCGACTTTTTATTTTATCCTAAGGAAAGGTTAAAAAGCACAGCAAAAACCTTTGAGATGTTTTCTTGGGTTCGGGGAGTAGATTATAGAAAGGGAAGGTATTAGCACCCTTTCTATCCATGGTTATCCATGGGCTCTTAGTTACTTGCTTAGATCAACTTGCCTTGATTTTCAATTGTTTGAAATGGTGCTTTGTGTGTGTGGGTTTGAAAATGTTTTTGAAAAGAGGCCAATATGGTGCCAACCTTTGTAATGATCCGTGGTATACAAAGATGTACGTCTTTTGAAAAGGTTTTCAATGTTTTTGAAAGTTGTTTTGAAAGTGTAGTGAGGTGTGGTTTTGAAAAAAATAGGCAAGTGTTTTTGTTTTGCAAGTTGGCAAGTAACCAAGAGTTTGTCTACTCTAAATTTCCTCAAAGATCTTTGCTATGTTTTTAACCCTTTTAACAATTTTGTTCCACCATTGTATTTGGTGGACAATCTTGTGTTAGGATGTGAACGGGAAAGGCGCGGGTCATCGTTTAGACCATGATTGCAATGGTGCCAAGTATCTTTGGGAAATTTTTCCTTTAAGGGACTTGATCATTTTTAGGCAACTTTTGAAAGCGTCATCGAGGGACTATGATCATTTGATTGTTTTGTTTTTGCCAAAGATACCTAACATGCAATATGGCCCACTTTGGAAGGCGATAAGCGGGATTACCCTAGGGGTGCAAGTGTGAATTGTGTGTTGATTTCATGCATTTAATTTTTGATTAGGAGTTGTCTACTTGTTGTTTTCATTTTTTTTATACACCCTAGTTACTATCATTTGTGCGAAAGTAATAAAAAATGCAGAAAATAGATCCTACGCTATTACAACCATATCGAAAGGCATAAAGATATAAAGGCAAAAATAAAATAAAAGCGAGAAAAATGAAGGTTTTTCGGTTGGGGCAGAAAACCCTTTGATTCTGCACATTCCGGCTCTCTTCGATTTGGCCTGAAAAGGGTGAAGGCATGACTTTCGACTGAGGCCTCAAGTTCAGCATGTTGTGCCTTTCGATTGGGACCAGGGGGACAGCATGTTGTGCCTTTCGATTAGGCCTGGAATCTGTGCAAGATGTAATCTTCTTTTCTTCCTCCTTCGACCGGGCCAGGAGTCAGTGAGGAAGCCTGGGGCTTCGTATCATATTCCTGTTTCCTGTTTACTTCGTTTGGGACATTAAATAGCAACATGGCCTAAGGCCATGCTAGTAAACAGTTTAATAACTAAAGCTAATTCAGGCAAACAACAAGCAAAATGAAACATGTTAACAGGGTGGAAACGAAAGGAACAACAGTATGTACATGCTTGGAACGAAAGTGAGTTTATTTACATGTTATGTCATGAAATGAAAAGCTCAAGGGTAAGAGTGACTTACCTTGATGGAGGCGTTGAATGGATGTGGGGCCTTGAGTGGTGGCCCCTGAATGCTTCTGGATTCGGAGGGGGAAACCAGGGGTCACGTCCTTGATACTGGATTCAACAGAGAAGAACAAGTGTGAGGTTCTTCCTACTGGATTCAAAAAGGTAACAAGGTGTATGGGCGTTTCAGATTCCAAGGGGATAAGTGTTTGGATTCTGGATATGTGTTTGAGAGTTGTTAGAGAATTTTCTGCAGATTCGTTCGACTGGCCAAAATAAGTCTCCTCTAACATGTGTGGTGGAGGCTCATATTTATAGATGGCTTAGGTTGATGCTTTGGGAGGGAAAACAAAAAATTCAAACAAAAAGAGTATGATGTATTTGTAGCTTTCGAGGGACAGTGTTTTATTGCCATTTTGGTGCAAGGAATTGGACAGTGTAGGACTGTTGTGCAACAGTTTTGGAGTTTTATGGCCAGTGAATCGGGCCCGAGCCTGACAGTGCATGAGACTTGGTCAACAAATGCCTTTGGCCTCTCATCCTTTTGTCTTGACTCCCTAGCCTCACCTTTCGACCAGACTTTCAGTAACCATCTCCTTTCTTCAATCGAAGTGACGTTCGAATGACTCCCCTAGACAATCCTTCGAATGGGCCAAATTAATGCTCTTGGGACGGAAGGCTCAGTCGAAACTTGCAACGCTGGAGAAGTCACTCCCCCAAACAACAACAAAAACGTGCAAGGGCAGGATGTGTGATCGAAAGAGGGCAAAAGAGAGGTTTTTTCCTCCTGGATCGAAGGACACCATCGAGAGGGTTTTTACCTTGTAAATGAAATGGATTACAAGAGGCTCTTTTCTTTGTGAATCCAAACCAAACTG
The DNA here is from genome assembly GCA_948472305.1 of Vicia faba. Classification (NCBI taxonomy): domain Eukaryota; kingdom Viridiplantae; phylum Streptophyta; class Magnoliopsida; order Fabales; family Fabaceae; genus Vicia; species Vicia faba. The sequence goes on along the minus strand of OX451741.1, from coordinate 925,760,591 downwards.
TGTCAGAGGCCCATGCCCAGTCGAAGGATGCAAGCCAAACTTGTGTCAAAAGAGGTCAAAAGGCCAATCGAAGGATGCCAGCCAAGCTTGTGTCGAAAGAGGTCAAAAGCCAATCGAAAGAGCTGAAACGAAGGACACTTGTTTTTATCCAAATTTGCCAAAATATTAATTTTATTTGTTTTCCCCCTTTTTGACAGTTTCCTTTCGGTAGTGGAAAATCCAAATGCACTTGTTCAAGCTTGAACCTTTGAGAATCCTTGTGAGAAAGGCCTTGAGAATTGAGAGGGAAAATTTTGGGGTACAACAGCTTCCCCTGTTCAATCTTCTTACACCTGAAGAGTTAGATTGGTGAATCTTCCATTTGTGATTTGAAGGTGGAAGATGATTGAACACTAGTGTACCCAGAAATTTGCACTCGGTGATGTGATGGTAAAGGGAATGGGCTTAAAGATGCCATTTGGAGAGGTAATGGATAGGAGGATTGACTTATAGATGCCATCTGGGGACGTGACAGAACTTTGTCGAGAATGGGCTTATAGATGCCATTTGGAAGTGTCGATCGCGTAAGGGATTCCTTAGCGAGAACTTGCGTACTTGAGAAAGAAAGATGGTTTCCTGGCTTGCTACAGGTGTTGATCTTCAGTCTCTTCATGCAGATGTGCCCTGGCTGGATACAGGTATTGAATCTACAATCAATTGCTCACAGATATGCCATGGCTAGATACAGGAATCGAATCTGGAAATTGTCGTCTACAGATGTGCCTTGGCTGGATATAGGAATCGGATCTGGAAATTGTCGTCTACAGATGTGCCCTGGATGGATACAGGAATCGGATCTGGAAATTATCATCTACAGATGTGCCCTGGTTGGATACAGGTATCAAATCTGGAATTGGTCGAAAGGTTGGTAGAGATAGCTTTCCTGGCTGGATACAGGTGTCGACCTCTGACCTGAGAATGAAAGATAATTTACTGGCCTGTTACAGGGGTTGATCTTTAAACTCTTCATACAGATATGCCCTGGCTAGATTTAGGTATCGAATCTACAATCAATCACTCATAAATATGCCCTGGCTAGATACAGGAATCGAATCTGGAATTGCGATCGTTGATGGTAATCATCTTTGGATTGACTTTTCCTAAAAAGGCAAAACATTAGTTGTATGCAATGTCATGATGTGCATGATGTCATGATGCTCAAAATGAGATAGTGTTGTATGCACTTTATCATGTATGTAAGCAGGATGTATGAAATGTGAAATGTTTATGAATGCATTTTCGTCTAGGAAAATAAATCCTTGACGACTGGCCGAGGAATCAAGTCCTGGGCTGATATTGAAGAATAGAGTTCTCTGCTTCCGCTGGGGATAATGGTTGCAAGAATAAACTGGTAGGAGAAGATGACTCTGTTGGGGAATAAATTTGTTGGAGAGATTACTCTGAGGGGAATTACTCTGTTGGGAAGAGATACTTCGCTGAGGTTTTGATGAGGGCTCCGCTGGGGATTTCAATGATTGACTCCGCCGGGGATTCCGCTGATAAGTTATGTTGGGGAACTTTGATGAACTCCGCTGGGGATAGGAAGAACTTCGCCGAGGACGGACTTTCCGTGGTAATTAGCTGAGGATAACCCAGTTATAAGCTCTTGTGAGGAATAACTTTGAATAAAGTCCGGGAGAGACGCCCGTACTCTGCAGGGGATAAGCTTCCAGAATCTACTGGGGATAAGCTTCAAGACCCGTCGGGGATATGGACTCCACTTCCCTGGGGAAACTTTTCAGACTGTACTGGGGTGTTGGTATTCCGCCGGGGAACAATCTTATATTAAGACTGTCGGGGATGCTTGCTGAGGAATGCCTATACTCTGTTGGGGAATGTTGAGATCTTCTAGGGATGCTCAACTTCCTTTAGGCTGGCCGTAGACTAACTCTGCTTGAGGAGAGTATTGCTGACTTGCTAGGGGAATATTGTACCTTTTCAGGGTTGATAGGAAACCAACTCTACTTGGGGAAAGTATTGATGAATCTTGTCTTACTCTATGGGGAGTTGAGGTAACTTGGTTACGTTCTTCAGCCGAACCTACTTTGACACCTTGGTGGACAGAGCAACTAGACTGCTTGGACAATTCTACATTGCCCCTGTTTCTGATGTCACCTGTAATCAGTCCTTTGTTTCGCATGCAACTAATCACGATTAGCAATTAATGTCAAATGCATATATCAAAAATGAACAACGTTCTTCGCAAAAAAAAACAGAAAAAGGAAAAACAATGGATAATTTGTCTGAGAAATGTGAACTTGTATTGATTTTGAAATTTGCCTGTAAATAGGCGTTTTATGTACAAGAGGCTGACGTCCTAGTAAGATAACGCCGCCGAACAACATAGAGTTTATACAATTTTGAAAAGGAAACAAAACAGCTATGTGAAAAATAATCCCACTGGATTCCAACTCTGCTATCGCCTCTATGCCTTCAAGCGTCTCATCACTTTGCTGCTTAGTTGAACATGAAGCTGATTGACTAATGCCAAAGTCCGAGCCCGATAGTTGATGCTGAATTCTGGATGCAAGGTGATCCAATGAGACATAGTGTTACGCCTTATCCCTAACTTTTGCCTGGACCGCCCTTTCGGGTTTTCAGTCCACCGGGATACCCATTTTTGCCCAAGCCGCCTTTTCAGGTTTTCGACCTGCCGGGTGTACAGATTTTTTCATTTCATCCCTTATTTTTTCCCGAACCCTTTTGGTTCGCCGGGAAGCCCTTATTTTTCCTAGGTGTGTCAACCTAGCGGGTCCTTAGTTCATGCGTAGTATCTTTTTACTATGTCTGCATTGGCGGGGTGAGGAAGGTCGTCACCATCCATGGTAGTTAGAATCATGGCTCCTCCTGAGAAGATATGTTTAACCACAAATGGCCCTTCGTACGTAGGGGTCCATTTACCCATGGGATCGCTTTGAGGAAGAATGATGCGCTTGATTACCAGGTCTCCAACTTGATACTCTTGTCGTCTGACCTTCTTGTTAAATGCCCTGATCATCCGTTTTTGGTACGTCTGACCATGACAAATAGCAGTGAGCCTCTTTTCGTCAATTAGATTTAATTGATCAAGCCGAGTCTGGATCCAGTCATCTTCGCTCAAGTCTGCATCCTTCATTATCCGGAGAGAGGGTATCTGGACTTCAATAGGCAAGACTGCCGCCATACCATAGACCAAGGAAAAAGGAGTTTCCCCTGTTGACGTCCTTGCTGAGGTGCGGTACCCATGAAGAGCAAACGGTAACATCTCGTGCCAATCTTTATAGGTCACTGTCATCTTTTGCACAATTTTCTTGATATTCTTATTTACTGCTTCTACAGCCCCATTCATCTTCGGCCGGTAAGGTGAAGAGTTGTGGTGTTGTATCTTGAATTGCTCGCAGAGCTCAGTGATCATCTTGTTGTTAAGATTGGTACCATTATCCGTAATGATCCTCTCAGGTACACCGTATCGACAGATCAGGTTGTGCCGAATGAACCGTGCCACGACGCTCTTGGTTACGGTAGCATAGGAAGTTGCTTCAACCCACTTCGTGAAATAATCAATCGCTACCAGGATGAAGCGGTGCCCGTTGGATGCCGTAGGTCGGATCTCGCCGATCATATCGATGCCCCACATTGCAAAAGGCCAAGGTGCTGTCAAAACGTTCAGAGGAACCGGAGGAATGTGCACTTTATCAGCGTAGATCTGGCATTTATGACACGTCCGAGAATGCTGGTAATAGTCGGCTTCCATTGTGGACCAGAAATATCCTGCCCGAAGGATTTTCTTTACCATGGTATGTCCACTGGAATATGTTCCAAATGTACCTTCATGTAGTTCTGCCATGATCTTTTCTGCTTCGGTCTTATCTACACAATGCAGTAAGGTTGAATCATGGTTTCGCTTGTAGAGAATGTCGTTGCTGAGGAAGAACTTCGCTGCAAACCTTCTCAAGAACTTCTTGTCATTAACAGATGCGCCCTCGGGGTATTCTTGAGCTTCCAGGTACCTCTTCACTTCATGATACCAAGGCTTTTCTGTTACCTCTTCGGCCTCAAGATCACAGCAATATGCAGGTTCGTCCAATTTCCAGATAATGATCCAGGGAGCCTCGTTATCCCATTTGACTTTGAACATAGAAGACATCGTAGCCAACGCGTCTGCTAACTGATTCTCCTCTCTTGGGAAGTGTTCAAAAGTTATCTCTTCGAAGTGGGGAATCAACGTCAATACATACTCCTTGTAAGGAATAAGATTTGGGTGTTTCGTATCCCACTCGCCTTTGACCTGATTGATCACGAGAGCAGAATCTCCGAAGACACTCAGAAACTTGATCCTTAAGTCAATTGCAGCTTGAAGACCCATGATACATGCCTCATACTCCGCCATGTTGTTGGTGTAGTTGAAACATAGTCGGGCAGTAAGTGGAGTATGAGTGCCTTTAGGGGATATGATCACAGCGCCGATTCCATTACCCAAAGCGTTTGAGGCTCCGTCAAAGTGCATAGACCATCGGGATCCTTCCTCAGGTCCTTCATCCGGTCCAGGTACTTCACAATCAGTTACTACCATGATATCTTCGTCTGGAAATTCAAAGTTCAACGACTGGTAATCGTCCACCGGTTGGTGTGCCAAATGGTCTGCCAATACACTTCCCTTGATTGCTTTTTGAGTCGTGTACTGGATGTCATATTCTGTCAAGATCATTTGCCACCTTGCTATTCTTCCAGACAGAGCAGGCTTTTCGAATATGTATTTGATTGGATCCATTTTTGAAATCAACAGAGTAGTGTGAGTCAACATATACTGTCTCAGCCGGCGAGCAGCCTATACCAGAGCGCAGCAAGTTTTCTCGAGCAGTGAGTACCGAGTCTCACAGTCGGTAAACTTTTTGCTCAGGTAATAAATAGCATGCTCTTTTCGGCCAGACTCGTCATGCTACCCCAGCACACACCCCATTGAATTGTCAAGTACCGTCAAGTATAATATTAGAGGTCTCCCTTCAATCGGTGGCATAAGAATGGGTGGTTCTTGGAGATACTCTTTGATCTTTTCAAAAGCAGCCTGGCATTCATCGTTCCAACGTACCACTTGATCTTTCTTCAGTAGCTTGAAGATTGGTTCACAGGTAGCAGTTAGATGTGAGATGAATCGAGCAATGTAGTTCAGCCGTCCTAAAAAGCCTCTGACTTCTTTCTCTGTCCTGGGAGTTAGCATCTCTTGTATGGCTTTCACCTTGGCAGGGTCCACTTGAATACCTTTGTCTCTTAAGATGAAGCCTATCAATTTTCCAGATCTCACCCCAAAGGTGCACTTGTTTGGGTTCAACCTCAGCTTGTACAACTTCAGACGGTCAAACAGTTTCCGTAGATGGTTAAGGTGTTCCTCCTCAGTTTGGGACCTTGCAATCATATCATCGATGTACACTTCTATCTCATGGTGGATCATATCATGGAATAAAGCAACCATGGCATGTTGGTAGGTTTCCCCAGCATTTTTCAACCCAAAAGGCATGACCTTGTAGCAAAAGGTGCCCCACTGAGTGACAAAAGTGGTCTTCTCCATGTCTTCAGGAGCCATCTTGATCTGATTATAACCGGAGAAACCGTCCATGAAGGAGAACACTTTATGCTGAGAAGTGTTGTCAACCAGAACGTCGATATGAGGCAGAGGGAAATCATCCTTAGGGCTTGCCCTGTTCAAATCCCTGTAATCAACACACATCCGGACCTTACCATCCTTTTTCGGCACTGGAACCAGGTTGGCTATCCATTGAGGGTAAGAAGTTACTGCTAGAAACCCGGCATCAAATTGTTTCATAACCTCAGCTTTGATTTTCTCGGACATCTCTGGACGCATACGGCGGACCTTTTGTTTTACCGGAGGGCAGTCTTCCTTGGTAGGCAGGTGATGAACCACAATGTTGGTATCCAACCCAGGCATGTCTTCGCAAGACCAAGCAAAGATTTCCATGTAGTCATGCAGCATCTGAATCAACCGTTGTTTCACACTGAGCTCTAAATTGGCACCAATCTTGACTTCCTTTCTGTCCGTCTCAGTACCCAGATTTACCGTTTCCACTGGCTTTTCATGTGGCTGAATGGCCCTCTCTTCCTGGAGTAGCAGTCTTGCAAGTTCACCAGGCACTTCGCAATCATCTTCACCTTCGTCTTCGGCTAAGTTGATCGGATTTTCGAAGTCATAACTGGCAGTAGCAGAGTTGTTACCAGTGAGATCCAGAGTGGATTGGAACCTGTATAAGTGAGTGTGTGTAAATATAGCTATTTTGCAATATATAATAAAGAAATAAAAGGAGCGCAAGATTTCGAAATGCAACAAACGTCCATTGTTTTGATTAATGATATATGAAAATGACATACAAAAGCCCTCACAAATGAAGTCACGGTGCCCCGGGTAGGACACCGAGCCATAAAGTTTCAACATATTGTTTGTTACAAATTGAAAACAAAAGAGTTCATTACTGAGTGACAAAAGTAATAGGTGTGAATTCTTTGGCAGTCCAGTTGCTTGGTCCACCGTTGGTCGTCGGGTAGATCCAGCTGTTGAATTCAGATTCCTCCACGTCGTCTTCATCCCTAATAGCATTTACTCCATGATTGGGCATGAGAGCTGTCACCACATTAGGCCTCTCGGGCGCCTCGAACTGAACCTCTTTAGCATCAATAAGGTCTTGAACCTTATTCCTCAGAGCCCAACAATCATCTGTGTTATGCACCGGGCTGTCAGAGTGATAAGTGCAGCGGGCGTTGGGATTGTACTTTGGAGATGTTGTGTTTACCACCTTCGGAGCTTCTTTGACAGTTACCAGATTGGTTGACAGTAATTGTGGAAAAATCTGAGACAGGGTCATGCTAAGCCGAGTGCACCGCCTTTTGGGTCTCTCACCCCTTGGTTGGTTATATTGCTGAGGAGCAGCAGCAGGTTTAGAAATTACCAATGCATTGACAGCTTGGCGGCGTTCCGGTTTAACTTGTCTTCTGGGACCATAAACAGCACTAGCTTCCTTTTTGAAAGGCTTCTTCTCAGTACTCACGGAGGCACCTTTCTGTATTTTTCCCGACTTGATACCAGCTTCTATCCTCTCACCAGTCAAGATCAAATCTGTAAACCCAGCAGAAGAATTACCAATCAGATGATTGAAGAATGGACCAGACAGGGTCCCTAGGAACATGTCAACAAGTTCACGGTCAGTCAAAGGAGGTTGCACCCTGCCAGCCAAGTCTCTCCACTTTTGCGCATACTCCTTGAATCCTTCGCCCGTTCCCAGCGACATACCCTGAAGTTGGGTACGCGTGGGAGCAAGGTCAGAATTGTACTGATACTGTCTATAAAACGCAGTAGCCAAGTCCTCCCAATTTCGGATACTGGCTCCATCTAGCTGATAGAACCATTCGAGTTGAGACCCTGAAAGGATATCCTGAAAGAAATGGATCCATAGGTTCTTGTCTGCAGTGTAAGGTTGGATCTTCCTTACATATGATCTGAGATGCAGCTTAGGACAGGAAGCCCCGTCGTACTTCGCAAAGGCAGACGCCTTGAACTTGTGTGGGATCACCACCCCAGAAGATAAACCTAAATCTCCGAAATCCAACCCCGGCACATTTTGAATCTCCATGGCACTTAAACGGTCCTCTAGTTGCTTGTATTTGTCTGCAGCAGGAGGGTACTGTTCGTCATTGTAATCCGTCTCGTTGTCGGAGACTGCAGGACTAGGAGCCCTTCCCCCTTGGGGACTGTTTTTCTCTGCAGAGGAAGTAGCCTGATCAGCCTCATTGTGTAGTGTATTCCCAAACCTGCGTCCAGTGTTGAACAGCGCAGTCCTCTTCTTCTTCTTCTTCTTCAAGAACAGAGTCTTCAACTCTTGTTGACCTTGGGCTAAGCTCATGACCAGCTCTTGAAACTGGGCGTTCTGGGCCTGGAGGGCCTTGATAGCTTGCTCATTGGATGATTCAGGATTCATGATGACTGTTCAAATAAACAGCGAAGAAGATTAAGCAACCTGTGGGAAAAGGGTACCTGTTATGCATATGATGCAATGAGATGTGTATGTTTTATGTTTTCAGAGACAATCGGGATTCAACTTTGTAGACAAAAAGGAAACACACTTCATTAGATTCAAACTTTAAATTGTTCAACAACTTGCCCTTAGGCGTTACAAGAATGAAAATACTGAAAAGGAAATAAAAGCTGTAAAAGAAACACCCTAAGCTCATCAGTGCTCCCATGGCCTCCTCTTCTCAGTACGGATATTGTCATTCAGGATCCGCTCTTCCTCCAATTGCTTAGTCAGCTTCTGGATCTTCCGTTCCTGTTCGTTGAACTTTTCTCGATAAAAATCCCGTTCTTCCTGTAGCTGCGCCCAAGATCTCTTTAGTGTATCAACATCAGTGGGTATCTGAGGAGGGAGGACAGTTGGAGGAACCCCGTCTTCATCAGGAGATTCAAGAATTATAGGCCTGACAGCTTCGTATGGCATACCTAACTTCTGAGCACGGATGCGGACCCATCTGCAATAGGGTTCCAATGGTAGAGAAGTCTTCGGTCCCAACTCATGTGGGTCAGCTTTGTGAATTCTGTCCCAAGCCTTAATGAATCCATGGCGTAGTTTGTCACTGCCTACCTGAAATTCAAAATGGAAGTGAGGAACCAACATCTCATGAGGCCCTACTCTTCTGGCTCTTCCAAACTGACGGAGGGCTAAACATGGATTATAAGATATTCCTCCCTGGGTACCGATCAATGGAACATTAGGATATTCTCCGCAATGATCAATAACAGCTACCTCATCCAAGCCTCTGAGAGTCCAAGTGATGTCATTATCAGTGAGAGACATTAACCTATGAGCCCAACCCTTTCCTTCTTCATTCTTCAGCACGAACTTAGGAAGGTGCGAAATAAACCACCTCACTAGCAAAGGGGCACAACACCATGGAGTTCCCCATCTTCGGGCAGTACGAGCATAGAGTTGTTGCAGGACATCACCCAAAAGAGTGGGTACAGGGTTCCGAGACATGAAGATCCTTATGGCATAGATATTGATAAATGTATCAGGATTGTGAAACAATACCAGACCATAGATTAAAAGAGCCAGAATGTCTTCGTACGCCTTGAAGTCTAAGTCATTCCAGAAACCATTAGCTTTGCCAACCAGAAACTTAACCAAAAAGCCCTTAACTCCACTTCTAGTTTCCCAGTTATCCAATACCTCTTCTTTGGTCAAGGGAAGGACTACAGCAATCTCTTCAGGCCTAAGAGTCTTCTCCCAACCAGTGAATGGAGTCTGCTCCAAAACAGGGATACCAAGCAAATCAGAGAATTCTTCCAGGGTAGGGACCAGCTGGAAGTCTTGAAAGGTGAAGCAATGATACAGGGGATTATAAAACTGGGTCAGGACACTTGTCAGTTGTTGGTCCCACTTTGAAGTGATCAAGCCAAGGAGAGAACCATGCCTCTTGATGAAAGAAGTAGTGTTTGGAATCCTATCAACCAATTCCTTGAGCAAAGTAGGTGGTTAAACAAAGTTGAGCCGGATAGTATTCCTACGCACGGGCATCATGATGTCCTACAAAATAGAGCAAAGATGAAACCCTCTTGTCTTTGAAATGGGTCAGTCCTTATACAGGATGCATGCAATGGTATGATGGTATGATGCTATGATGAAGCACACCACAAGTATTCACAAAGGCAAGCATGATAAGGCACACAAGTCACACAAGACAACCCTTAGGGTTTAGCCCAGCATGAAGTTTAGGTATTACCCTCTTTTAGTTTCGTTGGTTAAAACCTGTCCTATCAAAAGTAACCGGGTTCTAGAGGATCTCAATATCATTGACTACCCTCAATCGGTCATAACTCCAGCATCGCAATCTTTTCTTGCGGCCAGAACCATCGCGAGAGTTTAGCCTCAATGAGTGTAGCATATGGCTACTGTTCTATGGCCGAGTTGGGTCAATTTAGGGTTCTAAGGTCGGTTGGTGTTTAATGACTCCTTAGAAGACCCATATTCTCCTCGTTGCAACACAAGGGATATCGGTACATACCAAGGTGTCACACCAATGTAGCCACTGCTTCACCCATGTCGGTCTACGCCGGACAGGTCCCTCACAGATTATGCTACCTAAAAGGGTATTCCCCCAGATCCGTGTTAGGATCTATGAAACTCCGATGCAAAGCCCATAAATATAGAAGCAAACAAAGCAAACAATTGAAAACAAAGGTGATCTAAGCCCTAAGGTTACTCCACTTTTAAAGTTTCCCCAGCAGAGTCGCCAGTTCTGTGATATGGTGGGAGAACTGACTTGAGGTTTTGCGTTTGTTTTCGCAAATGTTTTGGTTGAGCAAGAGTCACCACCAACTTTTTATTTTATCCTAAGGAAAGGTTAAAAAGCACAGCAAAAACCTTTGAGATGTTTTCTTGGGTTCGGGGAGTAGATTATAGAAAGGGAAGGTATTAGCACCCTTTCTATCCATGGTTATCCATGGGCTCTTAGTTACTTGCTTAGATCAACTTGCCTTGATTTTCAATTGTTTGAAATGGTGCTTTGTGTGTGTGAGTTTGAAAATGTTTTTGAAAAGAGGCCAATATGGTGCCAACCTTTGTAATGATCCATGTTGGGATGTATACAAAGATGTACGTCTTTTGAAAAGGTTTTCAATGTTTTTGAAAGTTGTTTTGAAAGTGTAGTGAGGTGTGGTTTTGAAAAAAATAGGCAAGTGTTTTTGTTTTGCAAGTTAGCAAGTAACCAAGAGTTTGTCTACTCTAAATTTCCTCAAAGATCTTTGCTATGTTTTTAACCCTTTTAACAATTTTGTTTCACCATTGTATTTGGTGGACAATCTTGTGTTAGGATGTGAACGGGACAGGCGCGGGTCATCGTTTAGACCATGATTGCAATGGTGCCAAGTATCTTTGGGCAATTTTTCCTTTAAGGGACTTGATCATTTTTAGGCAACTTTTGAAAGCGTCATCGAGGGACTATGATCATTTGATTGTTTTGTTTTTGCCAAAGATACCTAACATGCAATATGGCCCACTTTGGAAGGCGATAAGCGGGATTACCCTAGGGGTGCAAGTGTGAATTGTGTGTTGATTTCATGCATTTAATTTTTGATTAGGGGTTGTATACTTGTTGTTTTCATTTTTTTTTATACACCCTAGTTACTATCATTTGTGCGAAAGTAATAAAAAATGCAGAAAATAGATCCTACGCTATTACAACCATATCGAAAGGCATAAAGATATAAAGGCAAAAATAAAATAAAAGCGAGAAAAATGAAGGTTTTTCGGTTGGGGCAGAAAACCCTTCGATTCTGCACATTTCGGCTCTCTTCGATTTGGCCTGAAAAGGGTGAAGGCATGACTTTCGACTGAGGCCTCAAGGTCAGCATGTTGTGCCTTTCGATTGGGACCAGGGGGACAGCATGTTGTGCCTTTCGATTAGGCCTGGAATCTGTGCAAGATGTAATCTTCTTTTCTGCCTCCTTCGATCGGGCCAGGAGTCAATGAGGAAGCCTGAGGCTTCGTATCATATTCCTGTTTCCTATTTACTTTGTTTGGTACATTAAATAGCAACATGGCCTAAGGCCATGCTAGTAAACAGTTTAATAACTAAAGCTAATTCAGGCAAACAACAAGCAAAATGAAACATGTTAACATGGTGGAAACGAAAGGAACAACAGTATGTACATGCTTGGAACGAAACTGAGTTTATTTACATGTTATGTCATGAAATGAAAAGCTCAAGGGTAAGAGTGACTTACCTTGATGGAGGCGTTGAATGGATGTGGGGCCTTGAGTGGTGGCCCCTGAATGCTTCTGGATTCGGAGGGGGAAACCAGGGGTCACGTCCTTGATACTGGATTCAACAGAGAAGAACAAGTGTGAGGTTCTTCCTACTGGATTCGAAAAGGTAACAAGGTGTATGGGCATTTCAGATTCCAAGGGGATAAGTGTTTGGATTCTGGATATGTGTTTGAGAGCTGTTAGAGAATTTTCTGCAGATTCGTTCGACTGGCCAAAAAAAGTCTCCTCTAACATGTGTGATGGAGGCTCATATTTATAGATGGCTTAGGTTGATGCTTTGGGAGGGAAAACAAAAAATTCAAACAAAAAGAGTATGTTGTATTTGTAGCTTTCGAGGGACAGTGTTTTATTGCCATTTTGGTGCAAGGAATTGGACTGTGTAGGACTGTTGTGCAACAGTTTTGGAGTTTTATGGCCAGTGAATCGGGCCCGAGCCTGACAGTGCATGAGACTTGGTCAACAAATGCCTTTGGCCTCTCATCCTTTTGTCTTGACTCCCTAGCCTCACCTTTCGACCAGACTTTCAGTAACCATCTCCTTTCTTCAATCGAAGTGACGTTCGAATGACTCCCCTAGACAATCCTTCGAATGGGCCAAATTAATGCTCTTGGGACGGAAGGCTCAGTCGAAACTTGCAACGCTGGAGAAGTCACTCCCCCAAAAAACAACAAAAATGTGCAAGGGCAGGATGTGTGATCGAAAGAGGGCAAAAGAGAGGCTTTTTCCTCCTGGATCGAAGGACACCATCGAGAGGGTTTTTACCTTGTAAATGAAATGGATTACAAGAGGCTCTTTTCTTTGTGAATCCAAACCAAACTGTGTCAGAGGCCCATGCCCATTCGAAGGATGCAAGCCAAACTTGTGTCAAAAGAGGTCAAAAGGCCAATCGAAGGATGCCAGCCAAGCTTGTGTCGAAAGAGGTCAAAAGCCAATCGAAAGAGCTGAAACGAAGGACACTTGTTTTTATCCAAATTTGCCAAAATATTAATTTTATCTGTTTTCCCCCTTTTTGACAGTTTCCTTTCGGTATTGGAAAATCCAAATGCACTTGTTCAAGCTTGAACCTTTGAGAATCCTTGTGAGAAAGGCCTTGAGAATTGAGAGGGCAAATTTTGGGGTACAACAAACTTCCTCTTACACAATCACTTTGGTCAACTCAAGAATGTCTCCATAGCATCGAACATACATTTTCCTAGCTTTGTCAGTCAATTTTCCCATAATCAGCTTTGTCTTTTGCATATTAGGAATCACGACGCTAACTATGATGGTTTGTTTCTTGTTGGTATTCATTTTTAATATACTCACCAAAACCTTTGATTATTTTTCTCAAAAATCCTGTAAATAAGACAACACAAATGCAAAAACAGTGAATATTTGAAATATAATGATGCGTGTATGCATGGTAATGGAACATGGTAGTGGGATTTGTGAAAAGTATCCTTAGTATGTAGGTTCCTAATTTCATCCTACGGATATTCTACCCATCCCATAAGGTGGCTTCCTTAAGGGTATCATGGATAATACTAGAGGGAAAAACAAGGGCCTCTCTTAAGCGGAGCCTCTTTGTAGATTGAGACTTTCATCTCTTAGATCGTACAAGGTCTCACCATGAGATTTTGTTTTAGGGTTATACAAAGAGTCATTGGCCAAATTCTGAAGTCCTACCTCCTAGAGATACTAGCCCTCTAAAAGACATTCCTTCTTTGGAATTCAATTGATTTTAGGTGAAGTCGTCACAAAAGCTCATAGGGGACCCTCCCTTGGCCAATAGTTAATCCTTCTTTCTAAGGTTTGATTTTATATTTTAAATTAGATCCTGCCAATCAACAAAATAAAATGATAATATGAATAACATGAATAAATAAATAAAATAAACAGATAAACATATATAGAAACAAAACACCAAAAAATAGAAAGCCTCCAAGAAACCCTAGACCTAAAAGGAGGGTAGACTCTAAACCCTAGGGTTGTGTCCCCAGCAGAGTCGCCAGTTGTCGTAACTGACAAAAAATAAAGAGTCGCCACCATTAATTTTTATCATAAAGATAGGGGAATAATAGAGAACCTTAATTTTTCAGAGATTCTAAATTCTTAAGTCAATTAGATGAAGGGGAGGTTTTAGGCACCCTTCATCTCTCTTGTTCTCAAGGAGCTCCACTTTTAGGTTTAAGGGTAAAATGGGTATTTGGTAGCTTAATGTTTCTATATGTTGAGGGATGGATTTAATTTTTTTAGTTGTGAAATCGCCTTGGTTTTAACCGCGTGCCTACGTATCTCCTTATGAAGAATTAGAGTCCAATTTCGTAGTTTGAATATGTTTGGTTAGCTTTTTTTATGGATTGTGAAAATGTTTGAAATTATCCTTGAACCTTGTCTGGGTTTGAAAATAGCGTAGTTGTAGATGCAGTTCGCAGTTAATATAAAATGTTTCCACAATCCTTTTTGAAAATAAAGTTAAATTTGAATTAAGTTAGTAAAAAAAATGTTAGTATTTGATGGGTTAGCTGTTTTAGAATTTATGATGTGATACGAAAATAAGGAGTTTAAATGCTGGAAAATATTGATAAATAGAAAGAAAATATGGTTAGTATTTTTAGAAACTATTTAATAAATAACCATTTTCTTATTATTAAAAACATATTAAATATTTTTAATATTAATCTAATGTATATTTATTAATAATTTTGTGACGCAATGCTTAAAAATATTTTAATGCAATATAAAAGTGATATGAGATATTATATATATAAAATAAATTAAATAAAAAATACTTAATTAAATAATTAATTGTCAAATTTGTACAGGGGTGCAAAAATTAAGTCAGGAGGTGCAAATATGAGGCGCTCAGGCCCAAAATTAATTATAGGTCCAAATGCGCAGAGGGGTGTGTTTCTGAACTTAGGTACTAAAAGGGGGGCTCAAATAGTGTTGGGATTGAGTCCAGAAACTTGTGCAGATAGCCCAATTAGACTATGGGTCTGCTTGGACAACGTACAAGGAGGTGCATGCATTATGGTGAGGATAATGAATCAGGCGCGTTGATATGATCCAATAGCCCTCAAGATCTAGTCCTGGGGCGTTAGTTTATTGGTAATCAGAATGGAGGAAGGGGATTCAAAGTTGACTGAGAGAGTATTATAAGTGAACCACAGGTGAGTGGTCAACTATCACCTCATCCAAGGGCTCTCAGGGAGCCATCTGGCGTGCATCTGGAGACAAAGAGAGTATTATTTAAAAGTAAATCTAAGCCCTTGGCTCATTTTTCTCCTTCTTTCCTCTCTCTACACCAACAAAATGAACCTTTTTATAATTTCTAGAGAGAGGCTATGCCTTCTCTCTAGAAATTTGGCGATCAAAAATCGCTTCCGCCCTAGGCGCCACCTGCCAGAAATCGCTTCCAACGGCGGCTACTCCAGGGCACCACTACCTTTATCAATAGCCATCGTGAATCTTCAAGTCTCCAACCAAACCCAAGTTCAGATATTCATACCTTCACACAACCTTCATCTAAGATTCCAGAACCCTTTCTATCTTCATCTGGGTTCGCAAGAACCCTATGAAGATTAAACCTAACCCTAATAATCTTCATCTAAACCCTAACCCTACTTCCCTAACCATAATTTGTTCTTACCTAACCCTAACCCAAATCATACAACCCTAACATGTTTTACCCGAACCATAACCCCAAATCAAAATAAAAAACCAGATACACCAATCCAACAGAAATCACAAAAGAATAACACCAATCAATCATCAACAAATTATACCCTAAGCTAAATTTTTAGAATTATCGTATGTGCAGTGAATCTCGTAATATTATTCCTCTTCTATTTTTTCTGATTTCCTTTTTCTAATCTCTTTCTTCTTTTCTCTTTGTTTCAGGTATGATGACATTGGAGGAGCAGCAATGAGCTCCTCTTTAATCCTCAAATCTCTGATCTCAAGGTCCAAAGATTTGAAGATGCAACAAGGATTTGAGAAAAGGGTTCTCCAATTCTTTCTTGTCCGTCCTCTCTTAGGTTTTACTCTTAGGTTTATATAGGTTTTAGAGTAGATTTAATTAGAAATTTTTTTAGATGTTTAACAGTTATATTTTTTTATTGATTCAATCATAATCAATTTAGGATTAGATTTGATTTTATTGTAAATTAGATTTAGGGTTTGTGAATCTTGTAATGAACTTGGACTATAATGTCTCTGTAATTCGTTTTTATTTAATAAAAACAAATATTTTGAATTGATTTGATCCTAAAATATTTTATTTCTTCAAATCTAGAATTCTGGGCTTGGGTGTCTTGGTGAAGAAGACGAAATTAGGTGTTATCTTGGGAATTAGGGTTTTGCCCTAATGTTGACTTGGTCAACAAGATTTGAAATAATAATAATAAAATAAAAATTAATAATAATATAAAATAATAAACGGTATAATCAGAGGAAGTTGACTTCGGGTCAACCCCTCTTTAATACCTAATACTATTATTTTTTTCTAACAACAATAATATATATTTTTCAACAATGATAATAATTATAAAAATTTAATTCAAAAAAACCATTAATATTGACCACGGTCAACTTCTCAACCAAATGGGCCTATAAATTATTGAATTAGCAAATTTTGGTCCCTTTAAAAAAACAAATGCCTCTAAACTATTATAACCTCCATTACCACAAATAATGTGAAAGATGCAAATCAGTAACAACAAGAAATATGATTGGGCCAAAATTTTGAATAACAAAGAAACCAATAAAGATAGATTGATTTGACACCAGAGGGGAAAATTTTGGGGTATGACACATGTCATGGAAAAAAAATTCTCAATAGAGAAGTCAAACAGAAAAATCCTAAGGTTAGTATCACTGTCGGAACTACTACCACCACCGTCATTTTATCTCCCTGCCTTGGAATGTGAAAGTTTTCATTAGAAAATTTGGGTTGTCTTGGAATGAAAAGATGGGTTGTCTTGTTGCTTATATATTTAGAATGCTTGGAATGTAGAGAGTTTGCACGGCGAACACGTAAAGTTGAGTGAATTGAGAGGATTCAGCCTAGATAGTAGAGATATGCGGTAAAAACAGTAATAATGGATAGAAAAAACATTAAAATATTCAAAGGATTTAAATCAAATTGAATTAGTGAATTTAATTATGCATTAATGACAAAATTACCCATGATTTTAGGAATGTAGTTAGTTTTAATTTGGTTAATTTTGTAAAAGTGGTGGTAATTAGTTTTTATATATTGATAGTAGATGCTTAATTAACCATTTATTATTAATTTATTTTTTTCCTTTCATCCACTTAACGAAAAATTTGGAGATTATGTCTTAAATGTTTTTGAATTTATGTCAATCTTAAATTAGTTGAAGTGTTTTATGTATTTGAAATTTTTCTTTTTTTATTATTTCAATTTTATTTAGAACGAAGTTGAGAAGAACGGAAATGGAAGTGTTATTTATAAGTCTCGGTCCGCTTTTGTTAAAGATAGGAAGATCATTAACGGTATTTTTTATAACTAAAGAAATGGTGGACGATGCACGTAGTTTGAAAAAAGAATTATAATTATTTAAGGTTGATTTTGAAAAATCCTATGATTCGGTAGATTGACCTTATTTGGATGATGTTATGTGTAAAATGAATTTTTCAACTCTATGGCAGAAGTGGATATTATAGTGTATTACTACGATAACAACTCCTTCACTTGTGAATGGAAGCCCAATTGATGAGTTTAAGATGGAAAGAGGTCTTCATCAAGGTGACCTGCTTTCCCCTTTTCTGTTTGTGATAGCAACTGAAGGTTTACATGTTTTGATGGATGTTGTAGTGGAAAAATTAATATATACATGATATGGGATGGGGGCACAGAATATTGTTATTATTTCTCATTTATAATTTGTTGATGATACGTTATTGGTGGGGGTTAAAAGTTAGGCAAATATCCGAGCTTACAAGGCGGTATTGATTCTTTTTGAAGCTATATCAGGATTAAAAGTTAACTTTCACAAAAGCATGTTGTTTAGGGTCAACGTCCCAGAATCTTGGTTGCATGAGGCAACGAGGGTTATAAACTGTAAGCTCAGTCGACTACTTTTTTGTATTTGGGGCAGCCTATTGGTGGAGATTCTATGAAGCTTAATTTTTGGTATCCTCTGATCGATCGTATCAAAAGAAGACTGTCGGGGTGGAAGAGTCAATTTCTCTCTATAAGGGGTCGTCTGATTCTTATTAAGTTTGTCATGTCCTCTATTCTGGTCTACTTTCTTTCCTTCTTCAAGGCGCCCTTAGGTATCATATTTTCTTTGAATCTATTTTTAATGTTTTTTCTAGGGAGGGTGAGAAAGTGAGAAAATTTCCTAGATTAAATGGAATATTATTTGTTTGAAAAAAATGGAGGTATGAGGTTAGGAGGTTGAAGGAGTTTAACTTACCCTTACTTGATAAATAGTATTACAGGATTCTAAATAAGATGGAAAGTCTTTGGTATAAATTTTGTGTGCTCGGTATGGTAAGGAAGGGGTGATTATGTTTTAGGGGTAGTGGTGGTTCTGTTTGATGGAGGAATTTGGAAAACATAAGGGATGGTGTAGGGTTGGTTGATGGAGGTGGTTGCTTGATAACATTAATTGGAGAATAGAATATGGGTCTTCTACTCTATTTTAGATAGATCCTTGGTTTGATGGTACGCTGTTAAAGGTATGATTTAGTAGGTTGTTTGACTTAGTTAAGAATAAGAGGGAGACAATAGAAGAAATGAATGAGTTGGGGTGAGGGGAGAACAATGATGCATGGAATAGCGTAGGAGGTTTCTTGCATGGGAGAAGGAGTTAGAGGGAGTGAAGAGCGGTTAACCTCAATTGTTTTGCAGGTGGACATATAAGATTATTGAGTTTGGATTTTATATCTTTCTTCCTGCTACATGGTCAATAGTGCTTATAAAATTTTGTCTAAAGTTGATATCAACAACAATCAGGCTATCTTCCAATTTTTATGGTTGAAGATTGTTCCGCTTAAGATATCAACTTTTTCCTGGAGTTTGTTTCTAAATCATAGTCTGACAAGGGCAATCTGGCTAGGAGGCAGATTCTTGCCACAAACTATCAAAAATGTGTGGCGAATTATGGTGTAGATGAAGACAAAGATCATTTGTTTGTAACATGTAAATTTTTCGGTAGGTTGTGCTTATGGCATATTATTTTTAATTGGTTAGGGTACTCTACGGAATCTCAAGGAAAAGTTTGAGATCAACTATTACAATTTTATGGGATTTCCGGTTTTTTGAAAAATGTTTGTTTGGCTATTAACACTATTTGGTTCGCATTTGTTTGGGTTATCTGGAAAGAGCGAAATATGCGTATTATCCTAGATAAAGCATAGCAATTTCAGACGTTATTTGAAATGGTAAAGCTTCAGATGTTTTATTGATTAAAGCACTACTACAAAAAGTGCTTTTAACCTCGGATGCGAAATGAATTTAACCTCGGCTAAAGAAGAAAGGTAATGAAGAGAGACATGAAAAGTATCAACTTAACACCCCAGTTTTTAAAAAAATTAGGGGAAATGCTTATACACATTGGTTCGAACTTCAGCTACTACACTTTTAATATTTTCAAAACTAGTGCATTAAACCTCTCGATTTATCAATAACACTGAGGGGTAAGATTGATATTTTTTTAATCTCATTAAAACTACAAAATATTAATAAATTAATTGTTTATCAATAATAGTACATTGTTTACACGAAATATTTCTATATATATATATATATATATATATATATATATATATATATATATATATATATATATATATATATATATATATATATATATATATATATATATATATAAAACAAATTTGGAATCTGATTCATCATCATCACTGTTGGTGAAGATCAGATATTGGGTCCTCGTTTCATTGAAATGTCGAGCATGAGAAAATGTTAGGTGCAATATATTCCAGATCCCTTTTGCATTTATTTGTTTCTGATGTGAAACAAGAAAAAATTTTAGTTAAATGAATGAATATATGATTATTGAAGAATACCGTAAAAAATTGATTATGGAAGAACACAAACCTTAAATACAATTTATTTGTTGCTCTTACAATCCATCGTAGAGAACTTTACCAAAAAATTTATGCTTCAAAGTTTTTATATTATGGTTCATTAACAATTATTGATATTCATAATGCTTTTATAATGGATGTTTGTTATGTTTCACACGGATCACTAATGAAAGTGTCTTGAGCGTTGATACTTATAAAATAGACGACACATATTTGTTTAAGAACGGTGATAAATGTTCTCAATATTCACGCCAAAATTATTCCCTTGGTTTTTGTCAAAAACTGAGGTAAAAGATGTATAAACTTTTTTTAACATTACATTATTTACACAGAATATTAAATTACATTAATATAACAAATGTAGTATTATCATAGTAGTTGTTTCTTAGAGAACAACACATCTTTGCTTGAATCCATATTTTGTTGGATACATTTTATGCTCATTATTTTAAAGTTTAATGGATTGCATGCAATTAACTTCTAAAGAGATATCTTCCCTAAGTAAGGAAATATCAGTTTCAAATATTGGAAAAATATATTTTGCACTTGCAATCCATCATTGAGAACTTTTCAGAGTTTTTGGAAGTTCCAAAATTTCATTATCTTGAGAAAATATTATCAAGGTTAATGCTTTCACAAGATATATAATGATGGATGTAGATATTTTATTGTGAATTGATGTATTGGCAATATCTTGAATGATGTTTCCTTTAAGAATGTAGGGTAGAGATTCACTGTTATAGTTGTGTAATATGTTACCTAGGGTTTTTTTTTAAATCGAGGGGGAAAGTATTTTCTATTTTAAATAGAAAAATAAAATAAAATAAGAAAGGCCCTCGGTTTTATAATAAAACTAAGAAGAATAATATATTTTTAAATATTATATTGTTTGCACAGAATATTAAAAAAATCCAGATTCATCATCTTCGCTGCAATTTCAGATTTTGTTGCATATATCTTTTCAAAGGTTGAACAATCTTCTTTGTTTAACTTGGAAGCATGAATAATTTTCTGCACTTGAAATCTATCAAAGGGAACTTTTCCAACATTATTTAATAGAGATTTGTTCCAAAAATACAATATCAACACCATTATCATAATGCGAGATAGATTATGTAACACCCCATTTTTTCTTTAGTAATTATTTTAATTATTATTTATTTTATTATTTATTACTTGATATAGTGATTAATTAAATTGTGTGATTTTGTGAATATTTGAATTAATTGTTTAATTGTGTTTTGGGTTAATAAGTTTTAGAATAACAATATTGAGTATTTGGCCTTAAGTGACACGTTAGAATGGATGGGTGAGATAAACCCATTAGTAAAATAAGAGTTAGTATGGTATTGTGAAACAAAAGAGATAGAATTAAAAAACAAGAGAAGAAAAGAAAAGATAAGATAAGGGAAGAAGGGAGAAAAGGAGAAGAGAAGAGGAAAAACTTAGAAAGAGTCTACATCTAAGGTAAGGGTGGAATTTCTTTTTATTCTAGGATTTATATATGAGTATGTAATGGATAGTAATATGATATTAGGAATTTGTTCTTTATTTTCTAGATTTTGACATGTTAGGGTTAAAATGTGAAATCATGAAATTGATGTTAGAAATCATGTTTTGATGTTTGTATTTGATGTTATATGATATATATATATATATATATATATATATATATATATATATATATATATATATATATATATGTTATAATACATTTAAAAGAAGAAAAATGGTTGATTGGGGAGGGTTCTGGGGACCCAATTTGTAGCGCGGTCTGGAATTCAAAATTTATTATTTTCTAAAACTGCTCTGGATCATGGATGTATATGATTTATCATTAATTTATATGAATTTTAATAATTTATTCGATGTGTTTTGAATTGGTTTTGGATGAATTTTGATGAGAAACGTGACACTTGATTTTGTGTATGTAATTATTGGGAATTGATGTTAATTGAAGATAACATGGTTTGTATTTGTTTGCTATATTTTATAATAATGTGTTGAGATGATTAATTCTATGAGGATTCATTGTATGTGATTGATGACATGATATATGTATGTTATACAATTTGGTGAAGATAATTCAAACATGTTGAATTATGTGAAATATGCTTGTATTATTAAGATTGAAGGATAATCTTAATTGCATATGATTGTTGAGATTGTATATTTACATGCATCATTTGTATCAAGAGGCAATGTTTGGTAATTCCGTGGGAATTATTGACTTGTCCCAAACCTAACACTGAAGGGGGTTTGAAAGTGTAAGGTTGAATCGAGCTTTTATTGGTGGTTATTTGTCTGAGAGATGGACTCGACTGGACTGGTAAAGACAACATTTAGTACCACATGCATATTGTATTGAGTTTTATTGGAGTCACATGCATCGATGTGAAATGTTGAATTGGTGTGCATTATGTGATATTAGTGTGAATGTTGCATATGTGGTATTTGTGATCAATTATCTTTGAATCTTGTATCGTTGAGCAATGTTGTATATGTAATCATATAAATTGTGTTGATGTATGTTGAATACATGATTATGTAAAGTGTGGTGAATTCATTTTATGTATGTTTGTTATACATTACTTACTAGTATATATTTCTATAATGATATGAATTCTCACTCTTCTGTTGGAATGGTGTTTTATACGACATCGGTCAGGTACCGAGGATAGCAGTGGTGCTTCTAGCAAGGATTAATCGGAGGATATTAGATTCTCATATATTCATTTACTAGGTAGTGAATCATGCTCTAGTCTATGTAACACGAGGAACCTTTAGATTCATGTTATAATTATGATATTCATGTTTATTTGAGAGATGTTGTTATACTCTCTGGATATTTATGTTTTATTGAGATGTGTGTGATTATGGCCTTTAGTGCCTAGTATTTTATGATATGATTGTCAGTATGGAATTTCAATCATTAATATTATTATTTTGAGTTAAGAGTTATTCTGCTGCGAGATGCTTATGTGTTATGGTATGGAACATGATTTTAAATGTGTGTTATGAATATGACCAGTGTATTAGATTTGTTGTCATGAAGAAAATGTGACGCCCTATTGTGATGTGCATGCTTACTTTGATTTATGTTATATATTTGTGCAGGGTAGAAAGGGGGTGATATATTAGTGGTATCATAGCATGGTCGGTCAATTGGCCAGGTTATTAATATGTTTATTTCCTTTGTATTTGATGTGTGTTATATATACAATCGCTACTGTTTGTCTAATGAGTGTTGTTAGTTGTTTGGTTGTTTGGAATTCTAGGATGATGGTTGCCGGAAGGAATGAAGATGCCATTGCTGAAGCGTTGGCTATGTTAGCCGGTGTGATTAGGAAACAGTTGTACGTCAATGCTGGTAATAGGAAAGAAGATGACGAATTTCGTGCTTTGGGAAAGTTCCAAAGGAAAAATATACCAATCATTGAAAGAGCTCATGAACTTGACAAGGCAGTAGTTTGGCTGAAAGCGATTTAGAAGATCTTTTGGGTCATGAGTTTTTCTGATGCGCAAAAGGTGCAGTTTGGTACCCATATGCTTGGGAAGGAAACTGAGGATTGGTGGAACAACACTATTCAGAGGTTTAATGAAGACGGGATTGAGTTTACTTGGGAACTTTTTAGGGATATATTTTTGGAGAAGTATTTCCCTGAAGTGCATGGTAAGAAGGAGATTAAGTTTCTTGAGCTAAAGCAGGGTAATGGAATTGTGGCTAAATATGCTACAAACTTTGAAGAGTTGATCAAATTTTGTCCTCATTACAACATTGTTAATGATAAGATATCTAAGTGTCTTAAGTTTGTTAATGGTTTGAGACCTGAAATCAAGAAGGCTATAGGTTATCAGCAGATTACTAGATTTTCGGAGCTGGTTAATAAGAGTAGGATATATGATGAGGATAATCGAGATAGTGCTGCTCACTATAAGGCTTTATGTGATAAGAAGGGAAAGAGGAAATTCAGAGGGAAGTCGTTTTTGATTCCTATTAGTTAAGGGAAACAGAGAGCTGGTGATGACAAGAAGTCGAGTGTATGAGGAGCTTCTACTTAGGTTAGGTGCTACCGGTGTGGTGTCGAAGGACATCATGCTCCTGAGTGCACAAGTGTTGATGTGAAATGTTTAAGTGTGGCAAGCTAGGTATCAAGTCTTCTGATTGCAGAGGTGTTTCAAGTGTGACTTGCTACAACTATGGTGAGCAAGGTCACATTATTTCCAAGTGTGACAAGCCTAAGAAGGAACAAACTAGAGGGAAAGTATTTGCTTTATCTGGTACTGAGACTGCTATTGAGGATAGACTAATCTGAGGTGCATGCTTTATTAATGGTACACCTTTGATTTCTATTATTGATACTGGTGCGACACATTATTTCATATCTTTGGATTATGTTAAAAGGTTGAATCTTGAGTTATATGATTTGAATGGGATTATGGATATTGACACTCCTGCTATGGGTTCAGTGACTACTTCTTATGTGTGTTTGAATTGTCTGTTAAGTATTTTTGGTAAAGACTTTGGGATTGATTTAGTGTGTCTTTTCTTATATCAGCTTGGTGTTATTCTTAGGATGAACTAGTTGGAATTCAATCATATTTATATCAATTGTTTTAATAAGACGGTTATCTTTCTTGATTCTAGTTTTGAGATAGATTTGTTTATGTCTGCCAAGTAAGTGGATGAGTCTGTGCAGGATGATGTTGTGTTATTCGCTTTGATGGCAACATTGGAAATTACTGGAAAGCGAATGATTGATGAATTGCCAATAGTTTGTGATTCTCCTGAGGTATTTCCTGATGATGTAAGTGATTTTCCGCCAGAGCGTGAGGTGGAATCTGCGATTGATTTAATTCCTGGTACTAGTCCGGTATCGATGGCTCCGTATCGAATGTCAGGATCTGAGTTTAAAGAGTTGAAGATTCAACTTTAGGATTTGCTTGAGAAGAAGTTTATTCGTCCAAGTGTGTTATCCTAGGGTGAAACTGTTTTGTTGGTTAAGAAGAAAGAAGGTATTGTGAGGTTATGTGTGGATTATAGACAACTGAATAATGTAACTATCAAGAATAAGTATCCACTTCCGAGGATTGATGATTTGATGGATCACTTGGTGGGTGCTTGTGTGTTTAGTAAGATAGATTTGAGGTATGGGTATCATCAGATTCGTATAAAGGATGAAGACATTCAAAAGATTGCTTTTAGAATAAGGTATGGTCATTATGAGTATTTTGTGATGCCTTTCGGTGTGACCAAAGCACCTAGAGTATTTATTGAATATATGAACAGGATTTTTCATCAGTATTTGGATAATTTTATGGTTATTTTAATTGATGATATTTTTATCTATTCGTAGAGTGAAGAAGATCATGTTATGCATCTGAAGATTGTGTTATTTGTGTTGAAAGAGAAGCAGTTGAATGCTAAGTTTTTCTAAGTGTGAGTTCTTGTTGAAAGAAGTGAGTTTCCTTGGTCATGTGATATCAAGTGGTGGTATTGATGTTGATCCGTCGAAGATTGAGGTTGTAGCTCAATAGGAAGCTTTGAAATCTGTTTCTGAGATTAGAAGTTTTCTTGGTTTAGAGGGTTATTATTAGAAGTTTATTGAAGGTTTTTCCAAGTTAGATTTGTCGTTGACGCAATTGACTAGGAAGGGTCAATCTTTTATTTGGACTACTCAATATGAAGTTGGTTTTCAAGAGCTTAAGAGAAGGTTGACAATTGCTCCTATTTTGATTTTGCCTAACCCGGCAGAACCGTTTGTTGTGTATTGTGGTGCTTCAATGATGGGTTTATGAGGTGCGTTGATGCAGAATTGACAAGTTGTAACTTATGCTTCAAGGAAACTTAAAGTGCATGAAAGAAATTATCTGACTCATGATTTAGAGTTAGCTGATGTTGTGTTTGTATTGAAACTTTGGAGGCATTACCTATTTGGATCAAGATTTGATGTGTTTAGTGATCACAAAAGTTTGAAATATGTATTTGATCAGAATGAGTTGAATGTGAGGAAAAGAAGATGGTTGAAATTCTTGAAGGATTATGATTTTAGTTTGAATTATCATCCTGGTAAAGCGAATGTTGTGGTTGATGCGTTAAGTAGGAAGTCTTTGCATATGTCGATGTTGATGGTGCGAGAGTTGGAATTACTTGAGCAATTTTGAGATATGAGTTTGTTTTGTGAAGAGACTTATTATGGGGTTAAGCTTGATATGTTGAAGCTTACTAGTGGCATTCTTGATGAGATTCGAGAAGGTCAGAAATCTGATTTGATTTTGGTGGATAAATTGACGTTGATCATTCAAGGTCGAGGTGGCAATTTCCAAATTGATGAGAATGGTATCTTGAGATGTCATGATAGAGTTTGTGTTCCAGATTTGGTTGAGTTGAAGAGGCGTGTTCTCAAGGAAGGGCGTCGTAGTGGATTGAGTATTCATCCTGAAGCTACTAAGATGTACCAAGATTTATGGAAATTATTTTGGTGGGTAGGTATGAAGAAAGAGATTATGGAATTTGTGTATTCTTGTTTGACTTGTCAGAAGTTGAAGATTGGCATCAAAAGCCATTTGGTTTGTTGCAACCATTATCCATTCCTAAATGTAAATGGAATAGTATTTCTATGGATATTATTTCTAGTTTACCTAGAACTCCGAGTAATTGCGAAGTTGTTTGGGTTATTGTGGACAGGTTGACGAAATCTGCACACTTTATTCCAATGAGAATGGATTATCCGATGGAGAGACTTGTAAAATTTTACATTGAGAGGATTGTAAGTTTGCATGGTATTCCGTCAAGTATTGTGTCACATAGGCATATGCGGTTTACTTCGAGATTTTGGGAAGGTTTGCAGAATGATTTGGATAAGAAGTTGCGTTTGAGTTCTTCTTATCATCCGTAAACAGATGGTCAGACAGAGAGGACGATTCAGTCACTTGAGGATCTTTTGAGAGCTTGTGTTTTGGAACAAGGAGGTGATTGGGATAATTACTTGCCTTTGATTGAGTTTACTTACAACAATAGTTTCCATTCGAGTATTGGAATGGCACTATTTGAGGCTTTATATGGTAGAAGGTGTAGGACGTCTTTGTGTTGGTATGAATATGGAGATAGTGTTGTGGTTGGACCTGAGATAGTTTAGCAGACTACAAATAAGATTAGGATGATTCGGGAGAAGATGAAGACTTCTCAAAATCTTCTAAAGAGTTATCATGATAAGAGGAGTAAGGATCTTAAGTTTGAGAAGGGAGATCATATTTTTCTTAGAGTTACTCCGGTAACGGGTGTTGGTCGATATTTGAAGTCGCGTAAGTTGACGTCGCGTTTTATTTGTCCTTATCAGATTCTAGAGAAGGTAGGTAAAGTGGCTTGTCAGATTGCTTTGCCACTGTCACTTGCTAATCTCCATGATGTGTTCCATAAGTCTCAGTTAAGGAGATACATTGGAGATTTGTCTCATGTTGTCCAATTAGATGATGTGCAAGTGAGAGATAACTTGACTCTATAGACATCACCTATGCGGATAAAGGATCAGGAGTTGAAGCAACTTCGAGGTAAAGATATTTCCTTGGTGAAGTTAGCTTGGGGAGTACCGGCGGGTGGAAACGTGACTTCGGAATTGGAGAGTCATATGAGAGAGTCTTATCCTGAGTTGTTTATTTGAGGTAATTTTCGAGGACGAAAATCTTTTGAGTGGGGGAGATTTGTAACACTCTTTTTTTCTTTAGTAATTACTTTAATAATTATTTATTTTATTAATTATTATTTGATATAGTGATTAATTAAATTGTGTGATTTTGCGAATATTTAGATTAATTGTTTAATTGTGTTTTGGGTTAATAAGTGTTAGAATAACAATATTGAGTATTGGGCCTTACGTGTCATATTAGAATGGGTGGGTGAGATAAGTTCATTAGAGAAATAAGGGTTAGTATGGTGTTTTGAAACAAAAAAGATAGAATTATAAGAGAGAAAAAAAAAAGGAGAAAAGAAGGAAAGAAGGGAGAAAAGGAGAAGAGAAGAGGAGAAGCTTAGAAAGAGTCCACATCTAAGGTAAGAGTGATATTTCTTGTTACTATGGGACTATATATGAGTATGTAATGGGTAGTAACATGAGATTAGACATTTGTACTTCAATTTCTAGATTTTGACATGTTAGGGTTTGAATGTGAAATCAAGAAATTAATGTTAGAAATCATGTTTTGATGTTTGTATTTGATGTTATGTGATAGATATAGGTTATAATACATTTAAATAATGTAAAATGCCTGATTTGAGAGGGTTTTGGTGACCGAATTTGTAGGGGGCAGAAGCTATCTTCGCATAATTTTTCTGTTCAGCGAAGCGCGCTTAGCGCGGTCTAGAATTCAAAATCTATTATTTTATGAAATTGCTTTGGATCATAGATCTATATGATTTATCATGGATTTAAATGAATTTTAATAATTTATTCGATGCGTTTTGGATTGGTTTTAGATGGATTTTGATGAGAAACATGACACTTGATTTTGTGTATGTCATTGTTGGGAATTGATGTTGATTGAAGATATAACATGGTTTGTATTTGTTTGATACATGTTATAATGATGTGTTGAGATAATTAATGCTATGAGGATGCATTGTATGTAATTGATGACATGATATATGTATGTTGTGCAATTTGGTGAAGATAATTCAAATGTGTTGAATTATGTGAAATATGCTTGTATGATTAAGATTGAGGGATAGTCTTAATTGTATAAGATTGTTGAGATTGCACATGTACATGAATTATTTATATCAAGAGACAATGATTGGTAATTTCATGGGAATTATTGACTTGTCACAAACCTAACGTTGAAGGGGGTTTGAAAGCTTAAGGCTGAATCAAGCTTTTATTGATGGTTATTTGTCTGAGGGGTGGACCCTACAGGACTGGTAAAGATAACATTTGGTACCACATGCATATTGCATTAATTTGCATTGGAGTCACATGTGTCGATGTAAAATGTTGAATTGGTGTGCATTATGTGATATTGGTGTGAATGTTACATATGTGGTATTTGTGATCAATCATCTTTAAATCTTGTATCGTTGAGAAATGTTGTATATGCAATCATGTGAATTGTGTTGAAGTATATTTAATACATGATTATGTGAAGTGTGATAAATTCGTTTGATGTATTTTTATTATGCATTCTTATTATTATATATTTTTATAATGATGTGAATTCTCACCCTTCTGTTGGAATGATGTTTTATACGACATCAATCTGGTACTAAGGATAGCGGTAGTGCTTCTAGCAAGGATTAGTCAGAGGATATTAGGTTCTCGTTTATTGGTTTACTAGGTAGTGAGTCATGCTCTTGTCTATGCAACACGAGGAACCTTTGGATTCATGTTATGTTTATCATATTCATGTTTATTTGAGAGATGTTGTTATACTCTCTGGATATTTATGTTTGATTAAGATGTATCTGATGATGACTTTTAGTGCCTAGTATTTTATGATATGATTGTCAGTATGGGATTTCAATCATTAATATTATTTTGAGTTAAGATTTATTTCGCTGCGAGATGCTTATGTGTTATGGTATGTGATCTTACCTGATCAGACTTGGACCGTCACGACTGGCTCCGAGCAGAAGTTGAGTGAGATGGGGGGGGGGGAGGGGGTACCTGCAAGGCACTCCGATGCTAAAATGAGTGACGGAATGAGCAGGCAAAAAGCGTATGTATGGGTAAGAGATGAATACATGACCCTCTAGGAACAGAGGGTATTTATAGCCCCCAGCGCGGGGCCAAGGTCCCCTCATTGGGCCGACCAGGATTGGCCCAATAAAGGAACTGCCAGGTTCTACGTGTGTAGTAGGGACCCGCACGTGGTCTCCTTCCTGGTGATGCTCTGCGAGAAATGAGGAGGGACGAAGACGCGGTCTTTCCGAAGTTCAGGTGATTTGGTACCGGTCAGAATCTGCCCTACAAGGAGGGTGCTCGAGCTGGGCTCGAGCTGGAGTTCCCATGGTCGGGGACACCATGTGTCGCGGGCAACGGCGGGCACGGCTGCAGCCTGTGGTCGGGCGCGCTGGCGGGAATCCTCGGGCGTGCGCCCCTCGAGGAGTTGCTTGAATTGGTCCTTTGTTCTTGCTTTTGGGCCAGGGCGGGTCCAATCCATAACAGGAGCCCCCCAAGTCGTGGCTATTGGAGCAGGAGTTATGACTTGACCTCAGCTCGCCTTTGCTACGGGGTCTGATGCCCGGCCCAGGATATTTGCTTCCCCGTGATTGCTCGAGAAGTTTCTCATGAATTGCGTTCGTGGCGTAATCCTTTTCGATGCGTGCTCGGGGGATTCCTTGCGGGCTGTGTTCGTTGGGTACACGAGGCAACCCTTGAGAACCGTGACGCTACCCTAGCGAAAGTAGGGCCATCATTGCCTAGGGGAGTAGACGTCGAGGAGGGGAAGTTCGTGGTTCCCCGGGGCGACGTTTTGTATTCCACGTCATCCCTACAAATAGGATCCTTGGGTCCCATAATTTGTTTTTCCTCTTCGCGCTTCTCCTTCTTCCTCTGCCTTTCCCGCCGCTGTTTTTCTACAACTTCGCAAGATTACCGTACCTTCCTCCGTCGATTTTCTTCACTGCTGCCGTACATTCTTCTTAACTCCCAAGTAAGCGTTTATCCCTCCTATTTTTCTTCGTTGTAGGTAATTTTTCCGTTATTTGGATGTTAGGAACCCACATCTGGGATTAGCGCCTGGTACATTCATGTTTGTGCCCGGTACATTCATGTTTGTGCCTGGTATATTCATGTTTGTGCCCGGTAAACGCATAGCTTTAGGTATGTGACTCGTAATGCTTCCCGGGACCTTCATGGTTTTGGGCGCATAATCTATGATACTGCTCGGTAAACCTATAGTTCTAGGTTTAGGATTCATGATATTGCTCGTCACATTCATAGTTTAGGTCGGCGTACCCATGGCTGGTCGGGATGTTGGCCCATTAGGAAGTATGTAGGACAACTCGTCGTGGCACCTTAGCGTCGGGGAGGCGAAACTAGGATCTTGTTCAAGTCCTCAATGTTTTAACGCGCACGGAGTGTGTCTTGGCTTTTCGTGCACTACTTCCCGTCAATTATGGCAAGCAAATGGATTTGCTCTCGAATTTCACCGGTTTCCTGTGCTTTGCAGGTAAATGGCTGACGACCCGGAGTCTTCGGGGCGTAATGAGGTCGAGGACCAGAGTGCCGAGGAGAATGTAACTCTAGTTGATACCGTTGATGATCCTTCGTTGGATTGGGTGGGCACCGAGCCCCGAGGGATTGCCTCGGCATATAGTCGGCGTAGTCGGAGCGCATACACTATCGTCAAACATGGCAGTAGTCAGTCGGGCTTCTAGAAGAACTTTGTTGTCACAAGGCAGTCCCTCGACGCGCGGATCTGCTCGGAGTTCTCTGAGTATGGTTTTCCCATGTATGAAATTGCGTTTAAGGACCTCGGCCTTAAGCTCCCTTTCAGTGATTTCCAGGTCGGTGTATTCTGCCATCTGGACTTGGCCCCCTCGCAGCTTCACCCCAATTTGATCGCCTTTCTTCGGGCGTTCAAGCTAACATGTCACTTCTTAAGGATCAGGGCGACCATTCCTCTCTTCTTCAGAGTTTTTCACTTGCAACGCCAGTCTCGAGGAGGCCGGCATAGCTGGGTTTCCCTGAAACAGTCGAAGAGGCTGTTCAGGATGTACATGGATTCGGTCCGGGGTTTCAAGGACAAATGGTACGTCCTGTGGCCGGTCACCCAGACTGCTTTAGATTCTATGTATAAAGAGGAAACCGCAGTGGCCGACGAGAATGGGGAGCCTCTTATGGACGATGAGGGTCGCCCGGTGGTGGGGCGTGTGTCCAAGTTCCCGTTGCATTGGTGCTCGCGCCATTACGAGCATGGTACCGGGCACTACCATACGCCCGTGGGAGGAATGAGTGACGAGGATGAGGAAGCCTATGGTACCCTTTGTAAGTATGTCGACAGCTTCTTCCCTGCCCGGTGGGTTACGAGGGAGGGGGAAGATATTCTCGACGAGGAGGGTTACCCGACATTCGAGGCCCGTCCTATCGATACCAAGTCGCTTTTTGAGATTCAATCCTACGGGCAGGCCGTAGATCTACTAGGTTGCTTTTTTGTCTTATAGTTTTTTTCTAGTTTCTTTGTTTGTTACTTGCTCGTAACTAACCCGAGCTTTTCTTCTTTACAGGCAATATGGTCGAACAAAGGGAGAGGCTTTTAAAGCTGTCTCAGGACAAGAGAGTAAGCCGAAGGTTGGTGCGAGCTCCTCAGGCCATGAGGATGGGCCCGCCGCCAGTTCAGGAGATGCTTCCAGCAGGTCCCAGGGTTCCCCCGACGTCGAGTAGCCCACTGAGCTGATAACGAGAAAGAGAAGTCGGGCAGAGAACCAGTCAGAAGTCGGCGACGAGTCTGTCGCAGTGAGGGCCTTTGGCTTGCCCCCCTGTTTTAAGGAGGAAGGTTTCTTCTAGGGGTTTCCCTTAACAGTGAGTGTTGAGGAGGCTGAGACCATCAAACGGCTCAACAAGGAGAGTCGGAGAAAACACCTGGCCGCCAGTATGGTCGGGATGGTTAAGATGGCCGAGATGGCCGTTGTCCTTGCTGAGGAGGGGTCGGACTCCTCTGACCACGTCAGGGAACTGGATTTGGAGAAAGCTGCCCTCGCCGCTGGCTCTCGTAAGTTGAAGGCTGCTCTAGAGCAATCTGAGGAGATGTTCCGCGAGCAAGCCGAGCTGCTGGCCATGGAAAAGGAAAACTCAGGGAAGGTTGCCGAGGAGAGGGACTGTTTTCGACTGGACCGGGAACGCTTGGAGGCCGACAATGAGCGTCTATCTAAAGAAGTCGAGGATCTGAAGGCTGCCATGTTTCCCGCTGAAGATGAGTCGGAGGAGACAGCCCCCTTGTGGAGTCGCTCGGATCTGGTCGCGCGCATCCATCTCCTCGAAACGAACTGTGTTGGTGCTTTAGCAGACGGTTTTGAGGTCGCGGTTAGCCAGCTCTCCTTATTGAATCCGGGCATGAATACCGAGGGAGTGGGTTTCATGTCCCAGATCATCGACGGCCAGGTCGTGCCTCCTCCTGAGTCTCCTGTCGTGGATGCTGGTAGCCCCGGGGAAGTCTAGCCGTGGAATTCTGGTCGGGCCTGCGCGCCCATTTATTGGTAGTTGTTTTTGGGGCCTACGTGCCCGTGCATATTTTTGGGGCTTGCGTGCTCGTACAAATTTCTTTCGGTCGTCGTGCCATAGCCTGTAAATTCTGAACATCGTCGGCCTTCTTAGTCGGTTTATTTTTATTTGTTTTTTGCTTACGAGCTTTTAAATGGATGTTTATTTCGACCTTTAATCTTGCCCGTGTCTAGGTTTTTATATTTTGATGAAATTTTCCTAAGTTATGTCCCTGAGTCACGCCTGTGCTCGGCTGTTACTTTGTGGCGAAATTTGCCTAAGTTATTTCCTCGGGGCATGCGTGTGCTCGGCTTGTTATTTTATGGCGAATTTTGCCTACGTTGCATCCTCGAGTGGAGATTCTTTCGACCCATTTAGTGGTCCGACGCACTTCGAAATGCGCCGGTTGTGCGGAGCAAAGCCCGCTTGCTCGGGCGCATGGCCCAGATCAGGTTCGTATGCCCATGGCGTGAACTGCCCATCGCGAGCTGGGTGTTCTGCCATGTGGGTACTTTGACAGTGGGACTCGATTTAGGTGTCCCTGTCGGGCACCGTCGTTCGTCCTTGTTTGGGCGAACGGTGTCATGTCGTTTGGGCGTAGATTGGGCTCGTACCTTGGCCTATCTACGTGGTCGAGACATTTCTCTCTGTTGATTAGATGTGGATGTTCGTCGACGAGCGTCCTTAGTGTTTAAGGGTTTTTTAACTATAGTACTGCTTTAGTTTAGCAGCGTTCCAGGGTCGTGGAAATGGTTCTTCGTCTAGCTGCTCGAGGTAGTATTCCCCGGTACCTGTGGTGTCGTGGACGCGGTAAGGCCCTTCCCAGTTCGCGGCCAATTTCCCTTCGCGAGAGTCTTTCTGGTTTCTTCGTAATACCAGGCTGCCGATCTCAAACTCGCGTTTAATGACCTTGTCATTGTGACGAAGGGCCACTCGTTGTTTTAGAGTGGCCTCGCGCAGGGCTGCCCCCGATCGAATCTCCTCGACTAAGTCGAGTTCGTCCCTGAGTGCCTCGTCGTTCATTTCTTCATCGAGGGGAGTTTCTGTCCGCCTGGAGGGTTCCCTGATTTCTACTGGGATGACGGCTTCGGTGCCGTATGTTAGTCGAAAGGGGGTCTCACTCGTCGTGGAATGGGGCGTGGTGCGATATGCCCATAAGACACTGTGCAGCTCCTCGACCCAACCTCTTTTAGCTTCGCCGAGCCGGCATTTGAGTCCTCGTAGGATGACTCTGTTAGCGGCCTCGGGTTGTCCATTGGTTTGAGGGTGCTCGACCGAGGTGAAGTGTTGTTTGGTCCCCAGTTTGGTTACGAAGTTTTGGAATCTGTGGTCGGTGAATTGGGTGCCGTTGTCGGTGACCAGTGCTCTCGGGATCCCGAATCTGGCGAGGATGTTTCTTTTGTAGAAACAGAGGATGTTGTGCGAGGTGATCTTCGCGAGAGCCTCGGCCTCTATCCATTTCGTGAAGTAATCCACGGCCTAAATGAGGAACTTGTTCTGATAAGTTCCTTGCACGAAAGGTCCGAGGATATCCATCCCCCACCATGCAAACGGCCACGGGGATGACAGTATGCTCAGCTCGTGAGGGGGAGCGAAGTGCATGTCGCCGTGTCTCTGGAACTTGTCACACTTCTTAACGTGTTCCTTGGCGTCCTACGGCATCGTCGGCCAATAGTACCCCGCTCAAAGGGCTTTCCTCGCCAGGGACCTACCGCCCATGTGCTAGGCGTTAATCCCTTCGTGTATCTCCCGTAGTACCTCAGGGACTGTGGATTTGTCGATACATTTCAGGAGGGGAATGGAGAATCCCCTGCGGTATAGTTTGTTCTCGAGCACCACATAGGAGCATGCTCGTCGTTTCGTGATGGTCGCTTCCGTTTGGTTCGAGGGGAGTTCACCCTTTGTCAAAAAATTGTACATCGGGGTCATCCAGGATGAGGCGTCTCCTATGGCGTGTACCTCGACTGGTGTCTATGACCTTTCGATGCTCGGGCGTGACAGGGATTCTTGTATGACGGATTTGTTTTCGCCCTTCTTTCTCGTGCTTGCGAGTTTGGATAATATGTCTGCCCTTGTGTTTTGCTCGTGCGAGACTGTGATATTCCTGCTCAGTCAAACTTTGTCATGTGTTTTTTGACTAAGTTTAAGTATTCGACGAGGTTGTCGTTTTTAGCTTGGTAACTCCCTTGGACTTGGGAAGCAACAAGTTGTGATTCCGTGAAGATTTGTATCTCGCGGGCTCCCAGGTCATCGGCTAGCCTTAGTCCTGCGAGCAGGGCCTCGTACTCTGCTTGGTTATTCGACGTCGGGAAGGAGAGGGTTAACAAGTGTTCGATCACTATCCTGGGAGCAGGGCCTCGTACTCTGCTTGGTTATTCGACGTCGGGAAGGAGAGGGTTAACGAGTGTTCGATCACTACGCCCTCCTCATTTTCCAGGAGGATCCTCGCGCCCCTTCTGGACGAGTTGGAGGCTCCGTCGACGAAGATGGTCCATTTGTGCTCTTTCCCTGCGGGCGGGTCGTGAGCGGTCATTTCTGCGACGAAGTCGACCAGGGCTTGTGCTTTCAGAGCTTTCCTGCTCTCGTATTGAATTTCGAATTCGGAGAGCTCTAAGGACCATTTCAACATTTGGCCCGCTATGTCAGGTCGACCTAAGAGTTGTTTCACCGGTTGGTCGGTTCGCACGATGACCGTGTGGGCCAGAAAATAGTGTATGAGTCTCCTCGCTGCGTTGATGAGGGCTAGAGCTACTTTTTCTATCTGTTGGTACCTGCTCTCGGGTCCTTGTAGGGCTTTGCTCGTGAAATAAATGAGTTTCTTCCCGTCGGTGGTCTCGCGGATGAGAGTCGCGCTGATGGCTTCATTCGAGACGGCCAAGTATAGGAATAATGACTCCCCGTCGACTGGTCGAGATAGCACGGGTGGTTGGCATAGACTTTGTTTTAGGTGGCGCAATGCCCGTTCATATTCCTCGGTCCATTCGAAGGCTGCTTCTTTGCGAAGGAATCTGAAGAAGGGGAGAGTGTGCTGAGCGGATCTTGCGACGAAGCGGGATAATGACGTGAGCATGTCGTTCATGACTTGTATTGATTTCTTCGACGTTGGTGTCGGGAGGTCGGAGAATGCTCGACATTTGTCGGGATTGGCTTCAATTCCTTGTTCTGTCAGGTAGAACCCGAGGAATTTCCCCGCCTTGACTCCGAACGTGCATTTTTCGGGGTTGAATCTCATCTTACATTGTCTTGCTTGGGCGAAGACTGCCTTGAGGTGTGCTGCATGATCGGTGTCTGCTCGGGATTTAACGATCATGTCGTCCATGTAGACCTCGAGCATGTCTCCGATCTGCTTGTGGAACACCCTGTTCATCATACGTTGGTAAGTTGCCCCTGCGTTCTTTAGTCCAAAGGGAATTACGTTGTAGTAATAATTGCCCGAGCTGGTCATAAAGGCAGTGCAATTTTTGTTGCCCATAGCCATTGGGATTTGGCAATAGCCTGAATAGGCATCCATGAACGACAATGTCTTGTAGCCGGCCGAGTTGTCGACCAGCATATCTATGTTTGGTAAAGGGAAAGCATCCTTCGGGCATGCCTAGTTGAGATCGGTATAGTTAAAACACATCCGCCATTTTCCATTATTCTTTTAACTAGTACAACGTTTGACATCCAGGTTGAATACCGGGCTTCAGAAATAAAATTCGCCTCTAGGAGGTCTTTTACAGCTTTTTCAGCAGCCTCCGTTTTCTCCGGAGACTGCCTACGCCTATGTTGTACTACGACCTTAGCGGAAGGATCTATGGCGAGACGGTGACAGGCGACCTCACGGTCGAGTCCGGGCATCTCCGCGGCGCTCCAGGAGAACAGGTCAGCATTCTCGCGCAAGCAGGCTTTGATCTGCTTCCTAGCCAGGTCGGGGAGGTCGATGCCAATCTTCACTCCTTTGCTTGGGTCTGCACCGAGGGGGACTAGCTCGAAGTCCCCGTCCAGGATTGGTCGGAGGGGGATTTGCTCACCGTTGGGAGGTTCGTCCTGATCGAAACGAGCATCCAGAGCTATGGAGTCGACCTTTGAGGGAGCTCTCTGGTCTTCCTCTTTGGCGGGCTCTAATTTGTCGGGCTTCTGTCGTGTCGTCGTCGGTCTCTTGGCGGGCCTTGTCCCGGTGTCGACAGTGTCGCATCCTTTAGATGCGGTGTTGAAACACCTTCGAGCAGCGGCTAGGTCCCCCTGGATGGTAGCTACCTGTTCCCTCTTGGTGTAGAACTTCATCTTCAAGTGGACGATGGAGGGTACCGCGGTCAGTTCTGCCAGTGTTGGTCTCCCCAGGATGCAGTTGTAGAGGGACGGGAAGTCGATGACGAGGAAGCGTACTTTAACTTGCCTCGTCGTCGTGCCCTCACCGAAGGTAACCATGAGCTCGACATATCCCCAGGGCTTGGAGGTCGCGCCGTTGAAGCCTTGTAAGTTCGACCCCACATACGGCGAGAGGTGCGAGTCGTCTAGCTGCAGAGTCCGGAATAATTAATTTTACATCACGTCGATGGAGCTTCCTTCGTCGACGAGGATGCGGTGCACATCAAAGTTAGCCATTCTCGCTCTTATTAGTAGAGGAATGATTGCGTTGGGGGCTCCTCCGGGGAGCTCTTCGAGGTAAAAGGTGATAGGTTTCGACCTACCTTTTACCCTTTCAAAGGTCATTGTTTGCGGAGGTGCCGCGTTGACCAGTTCATCCAGCTTTCTTTTAGCCGAATTGATAGTTAGGTCATTAAATCCTCCACCATTGATGACCATGGCAAAGGGAAAGTATTCCCACCTGCTGTGTGTCGTGAGCGGCTCCTGCAGGTGTTCGGGGACGTAGAATTCCTCCGGTCTGGTGACGGAGAAGGCGGTCTGGACGGGGACCGACTCGTCATATGGTCGGGCGTCTTCCTCCGGTTCTCTTGTCTCCCGGGCGTCACGACGGGGAGCGTCGTTTCGCCGGTATTGGGCGAGCCTCCCTCCCTTGATGAGGGTTTCGATGGCGTCCTTGAGGTGGACGCAGTCTTCAGTCAGATGACCATGGCTCCTATGGTACTGACAGTATTTGCTCTTGTCTGCTCCGGGCTTGGCAGGGGCAGGTCGGGGGCGTTTGACGCTGCCGTCTTTAAAATCTGTGCTTGCACACTCCGCTAGAATGCGCTCGTGGGAAGCTGTAAGCGGAGTGTATTCGGTAAAACGCCTCGAGGGTCCTCTTTGCTCTCAGACTTCTCGGGGTCTGTCCTCTTTTCTTTTCTCCCCGGCTCGTCGAGGAGGAGCGGCTTCTTAGCGCAGGTTGCTGCTGGATCCGCGAGTTCTGGGGTCCCGGGCTCTGTTGGCCGCCTCCCTTTCCTCGTAATCCATATATGCCCGGGCTTTTTCGAGGAGGGCATCGAATGTTCGGGGTGGTTCGATGCCCACTGCCTTTCTGAATTCTGTGTCGGGGAGGAGCCCCCTCTCCAGCAAGTACCTTTTCATGTGGTCGCGCAAGGGGACCTGTATGGCTTCGCGATTGAAGCGATTAATAAATTCTCTCAAGGTTTCATCTTGTCTCTGGATGATGGTCTCGAGTGCTGCCTCGGTCTTTGGATGTCGTCGAGATGCAGTGAATGAACTTATGAATTGGTTCTTCAGGTTCCGCCACGAGGTGATTGATCCCGGAGCGAGGCCTTTATACCAATCCATTGCTGCCTTTCTGAGGGTCGTGGGGAACAACCGGCATTTGATGGGTCCCCAGATGTTGTGATAGTGCAGCATAGCCTCGAACCCGTCTATGTGGTCGACCGGGTCCGTGACTCCATTCTATTCCTTCAGGTGTGGAGGCTTCTCCATGCCCGGGGGAATGGGCGCCTCCATGATGGCTTGTGACAGGGGACCGCGGGGGTCGTCCTCGTCACTTCGCTCCGGGGACAGGGATGGGGACCTGAAATATTGTCGTGCCCGACGGTCCTGGTCGTGCTGGGCATCTCTCGAGCGTGGTGCTCGTTGGTTGATTCTTCTGCGCGTGTCTCCAGAGTGTCTTCTTTCTTGCCGTATGGGGCCATGGTTGCGCCCTCCGGCATTGATGATGGGTTGCCTCTCCAACGGGGTTCATCTCCTCGAGGGTCGGGGTGACGGCCTTCGGGAGGTGTCTCTATATTGTCTCCGCGGGGGAGACGGGAGATGTACTTCTGTTACTTGAGGAGGTGGAGTCTGGGGCCTCCTGTGTCTCCTCGCGGGCCTTCTATCATCTTCTAGCGCCCTCAATCTTTCCCCTTGGGCAAAGATGAGGTAATTCGTCTGGTTGATAGTCGCGAATAGTGTGCGGGTTGTGGCATCTGCCCCGGTGGGGACGGGGACTTCCTGAAATTGGGAAGCTCGATGGTTTGTGGGATCTACGTTGTCTTCTTCGAGCGGCGGAGGGACTGAGGAGGATGAGGCAGTAGCTCCGTCGCGGTGGATTGAGGGCCCGGGGACGGTTCCCCCGGGGAGTGTGTTATGAACGGGGTTACCGGTGTTGTCGGGGACTCCATTTTTATCTGCGAGGCCAATATTGGTGTCGACGACGCGGATGTTTTGGTCATCCCGAACTTGGTCAGCCATGACGGTAGGAGGTGATTTTGAGCTTTGGTCTTCGAGGTTTTTCAAGACGGGGAAGCTAGTTTCCCACAGACGGCGCCACTGATCTTACCTGATCAGACTTGGACCGTCACGACTGGCTCCGAGCAAAAGTTGAGTGAGATGGGGGGGGGGGGTACCTGCAAGGCACTTCGATGCTAAAATGAGTGACGGAATGAGCAGGCAAAAAGCATATGCATGGGTAAGAGATGAATACCTGACCCTCTAGGAACAGAGGGTATTTATAGCCCCCAGCGCGGGGCCAAGGTCCCCTCATTGGGCCGACCAGGACTGGCCCAATAAAGGAACTGCCAGGTTCTACGTGTGTAGTGGGGACCTGCACGTGGTCTCCTTCCTGGTGATGCTCTGCGAGAAATGAGGAGGGACGAAGACACGGTCTTTCCGGAGTTCAGGTGATTTGGTACCGGTCAGAATCTGCCCTACGAGGAGGGTGCTCGAGCTGGGCTCGAGCTGGAGTTCCCGTGGTCGGGGACACCATGTGTCGCGGGCAACGGCGGGCACGGCTGCAGCCTGTGGTCGGGCGCGCTGGCGGGAATCCTCGGGCGCGCGCCCCTCGAGGAGTTGCTTGAATTGGGCCTTTGTTCTTGCTTTTGGGTCAGGGCGGGCCTAGTCCAGAACAGTATGCAACATGATTCTAAATGTGTGTTATGAATATGACCAGTGTATTATTATCGTGAAGTAAATGTCACACCCTTTTGTAATGTGCATGCTAACTTACTCTGATTTATGTTATATATTTGTGTAGGGTAGAAAGGGGGTGTTACATATTGCAAGGGAAAAAACTGTTTTGTTCAAGGATAAAATAACATTGAAGTTTTTTTCTTTCTCGCGGTCCATCTCAAAGAATGATGCATACTAGTTTGAGACAGCTTCATAAATGTAAGGATTAGAGTTAAATTTGTTTAACAAGTGCTTTTATAGTAAAATTTAATTATGTTATCCCTCGGTTTTTAACGAAACTGAAGGGATAGATCATTTAGTATTCATGTATAAACAAATAAAAATATAAACTACAATAGCTGATATTTCAAGTGTGTCCTAATTTGTTTTCCCCTCAGCTTTATTAAAAACTAAGGGAATATGTTGTTTTAATTTTTATAAAAAAAAACATGGTGCGCCTTGGCATAATACCTCGTTTTTTTCTTACTGAGGTGAAAGCTTCGACATGAAAGCTTCGGTATTTGAAATTTTTTATTGTTTTTACTATTTCAATTTAATTTTGAATGAAGATGAGAAGAACGGACATAGAAGTGTTATTTATAAGTCTCAATTAGCTTTTGTTAAAGATAGGGAGATCATGGACGGTATTTTTATAGCTAATAAAATGGTGGATGATGCGCGTAGTTTGAAAAAAGAATTATAACTATTTAAGGTTGATTTTTAAAAAGCCTATGATTTGGTAGATTGGCGTTATTTGGATAATGGTATGTGTAAAATGAATTTTTCGACTCTATGGAGGAAGTGGATATTATAGTGTATTATTACGGTAACAACTTATGTACTTGTGAATGGAAGCCCAACTGATGAGTTTAAGATGGAAAGAGGACTTCCTCAAGGTGACCCGCTTTCCCCTTTTCTCTTTCTGATAGCAACTGAAGGGTTACATGTTTTGATGAATGTTATAGTGGAAAAAGGAATGTATACAAGATATGGGATGAGTGCACAAAATATTGTTATTATTTCTCATTTACAACTTGTTGATGATACACTATTAGTGGGGGTTAAATTTTGGGTAAATGTCCAATATTTAAAGGCGGTGTTGATTCTTTTTTAAGCTATATCGGGTTTAAAAGTTAAATTTCACAAAAGCATATTGTTTGGGGTCAACATCTCAGAATCTTGGTTGCATGAGAAAATGATGGTGATGAATTGTAAGCACAATTGGCTACCTTTTTTGTATTTAGGGCTTCCTATTGGTGGAGGTTCTATAAAGCTTTATTTTTGGTATCCTCTAATTGATCGTATCAAAAGAAGAACATCGGGATGAAAGAGTCGATTTCTCTCTATGAGGGGTCGTCTGATTCTTATTAAATCTGCCATGTCCTCCATTCCAGACTAATTTCTTTTCTTCTTCAAGGAACCCTGAAGTATCATATCTTCTGTGAATCTGTTTTTAATGCTTTTTCTGGGGAGGACTGAGAAAGTGAGAAAATTTCCTACATTAAATGGAATACTATTTGTTTGAAAAAAGAAAATGGAGGTATGAGCCTTACTTTGTAAATAATGTTGCGGGATTCTAAATGAGACGGGAAAGTCTTTGGTATAAGGTTTTGTATGCTCGATATGGTGAGGATGGGGGCAATTATTTTTTAGGGGTAGTGGTGGTTCTGTTTGGTGGAGGAATTTGAAAAATATAAGGGAGGGTTTGGGGTTGATTGATAGAGGGTAGGTGCTTGATAAGATTAATCAAAGAATAAAATATAGGTCTTTTACTCTGTTTTAGATAACTCATTGGTTTGATGGTACACCGTTGAAGGTAAGATTTAGTAGGTTGTTTGATTTAGTTAAAAATAAAAGGATGGTGGTAGCAGAAATGGATGAGTTAGGGTGAAGGAAGAATTGTGAGGCATGAAAGTGGCGTAGGAGGTTGCTTGTGTGGGAGGAGTTAGTGGATGAGCGTACAACGGTTAACCTCAATTGTTTTGAAGGTGAACTTAGAAGATCGTTGAGTTTGGATTTTACATCCTTCTTCTTGCTACACGGTCAATGATGTTTATAAAATTTTGTTTGAAGTTGATGTCAATAACAATCAGGTTAACTCCCAATTTTTATGGTTAAAGATTTTGCCGCTTAAGATATCTATTTTCCGACGGTTGTTTCTGAATCGTTGTCCGACTGGGACAATCTGGCTAGGAGGTGGATTCTTGCCACAGACTATAAAAAATGTGTGGCGAATTATGGTGTGGATGAAAACATAGATCATTTGTTTGTAACATGTGAATTTTTCAGTAGGTTGTGCCTATGGCCTATTATTCTTAATTGGTTAGGGTACTCTACGGCATCCCAAGAAATGATTTGAGATCATCTATTACAATTTGATGGAATTTCTGGCTTTTCGAAAAAATGTTTGTTTGACTTTTAACACTATTCGATTCGCATTTGTTTGGGTTATCTGGAAAGAGCGAAATATGTGTATTGTCCTAAATAAAACAGAG
Organism: Vicia faba; assembly: GCA_948472305.1. Classification (NCBI taxonomy): domain Eukaryota; kingdom Viridiplantae; phylum Streptophyta; class Magnoliopsida; order Fabales; family Fabaceae; genus Vicia; species Vicia faba. The sequence continues at coordinate 925,717,709 of OX451741.1, read as the reverse complement.
CAATTGCAGACGTTATCTGAAAGAGTAAAGTTCCAGTCGTTTTATTGATTAAAGTAAAAAAATATGTTTCTTTTGATTATGATTACCAGTTATGGAGGTTAAATCATTTATTTTGCTTGTCAACGATTATTAGACCATTTTTTGCTTTTTTCTCTAAAATTTTAAATTGTAATTTTTAGATTCTTTCTAGTTATTTTCGATATATCTTATATTAAAATGAATAATTATGATTATTAATATATAATTTATTTTGACTTTTAATATAAAAAAAATATAAATGAAATATTGTTTAGAAAATATTATTTGTTATTTTAATTATTTAGATCCAAAAGAAAAATAATAAAGATGAATAAATCTTTTAACAAACGCATTAAAATAACTATTATATTTTATAGTTAAAAAATAAAAAATAAAATAAAATAACAACTCACAAATACAGTCATTCAAACAAAATAAATTATAATACATAAAAGACAAATATTAAAAACAAAAGCAAATATGTTAAAAAAAAACAAAAGAAATTCACAACCATCAATAAGAAAAGTATTTTGGATTAGCCCAATGACTAGAATTGGCTCAATCTACTTCAACCGTTAGTATGGCGCAACGACGGTAGTCTAGCATTATGGTCAACCACAGGACCAGATATGCCCGACAGTCGCGTCTGATGCGGTTAGCAGTTGTCTTATGTCAGCCCGACACAAGTCGAGAAGACAACCAGGAAACGTCTGAAATGATCATCTGCCCGTAATCCGCCTCCTCGGAACTAACTGCTAGTTACGAGCATACTGGCCCGTTTTGACCAAGTCATAAAAGTTACCTATTTTTGAGGATCCTCATATCTAGGCCCAAAAATAAGGACCAATGGCCAAGTGTCATGGGCCCTATATAAACCCTCACTCATGTGAGGGCCAGGTATCGAATATCCATTCTTCATCACTAAAACCCTAACACTTTGCTTGTATCTCTTTTGCTCTCGCACTTACTTGATCATCAGAGTGCCTTGCAGGTACAACCCCCATTTTTCCTCCTCGACTTTCCAGCCCGTTTGAAGATCATCATCCGGCCACCTTGCAGGTTCTGATCAACCGATAAGATCAGTGACACCGTCTATGAGAATCTATCTTCCCCGCTTTCTGTTCCCCGGGATCTGAAGACCAAAGATCCTCCTCATTCATCAATCATGGTCGACCATGATGATCACCACTTATCTGGAAAGATTGTGCTTTACTCAACGCATAAGACCGACAGAAGTCAAGAACATCCTTACCTCTAGGATAACCTCGGCTTCCGCGATGGCTAGACTACGTCCCCAAATTCAATAAATATTGAGCGCGACGACCATAAATTCTTGCACGAGCGACATCCCAAAAACCCTATCGAGGAACTGCCGGAGGTTCTGCAACCAGTTTCCATTCCTCATAATGCTGACCCGGCCATTGCAGCATTGCTCGCTGCCCTTAACCAGACTAACGCCCTTATCTAGTAGCAAAGCAAGAAGATAAGGGCCTGGAAGAAGAAGCAGTTAAAGTCTCATCCTCAGAGACATCGACGATATGATTCCCCCAGCATATCCCCACCTAGACATGGTCGTCCGCCAAGAAGGGAGAAGTGCGGCATTTCTTTCTTCAAGAAACACAACCGCACACCTCCCAAGAAATATCAAAGCTCTCCATCTTCCAAGAAGATGAATAGTGACTTCCAAGTTGACCGCGACCGATCACCGTCGCCCAAACCAAGACAGCACCGAAGGATCTCTTCCCCCGACGAGACAAAGATTCCCAACGGGGAAGAAATTATCACTCCCCTCCTTCATCCTTTGAGGAAAGAGATGATGACGAGCCCCGCAAACCATTATCAAGAGATATTAGAGACCCGGATCCCAGTCGGCCTGGAAAAGCCACCCCTACTGGGAGTGTATGACGGTACGACTGATCCTGATGAGCACATAGAGAATATCGATGCCCTCCTCGACTACCGAGGGGTTAGGCGCGCCATCAAGTGCAGATTGTTCCTAACTACCCTGAAGAAAAGAGTCATGTCTTGGTACAAAAGCCTCCCAGACGAGTCTACTACCTCCTGGAAATAGTTGAGGAGGATGTTCTCGAGGAACTTCACCGCCTCCCACCGACATCCAAAATTAGAGGCTTCACTTGAAGCAATTATCTAGAGCAGAGATGAGTCTCTGCGAGAATATATCGAGCGCTTCAATAAAGAAGCAGTACGGGTCTCCACGATCGACACCATGAAGAAATACCTTCTTGAACGCAGGCTCCGTCCCCGTAGAGACTTTGCAAAAGCAGTGGGCATCGAATCACGAGCCGCACTTGACTCTCTCCATCTTAAAGCTCAAGCGTACATTCAATACAAGGAGAAATAAGTCGCCAAAAATGCTAGGGAGTCAAGGCACCGAGAAAGTGCCAAGTCCTCAAGAAGCGACGAGCCCTCTACATCCCATTGGGGGGAGAAAAGAAGCGGAAGGACAAATCCCAAAACTCCAAAGATTACAAGCGGCCTACTATTCGGTTTCACGACTACACCCTTTTGACCACTTCGAGGGAATGTATTATGTTCGAATGCGCCAACTCTGAATTCAAACAGGTTGGGGTGCGCTTTCCCCGACAGACGCCTACCAAGCCCGAACTGACAAAGGCAAATACTGCAGGTTCCATAAAAGCCATGGTCACAACACTGACGATTGCATCCATCTCAAGGATGAAATCGAGATACTAATCTAAGACGGGAACCTCAAGCAGTACAAGAAGAAAGAGGGTGCCCATTAGGAGGCTCAAAAAACCAAGAGGGTCTAAGAGGGGAAGGAGTCCCCTAACATCGGCACTATACAGGTTTCCATGAGTATCTCGCGACAACAAGATTTCTACTTCCCAGACATGGAGAATGTCCCATTGTACTTCTCCTTTCACAGTCCTTGGGGGTCATTCCATGCTGCAATGGTTATCTCCATTGGGGGATTCAACAAGCATACAATGGGATCCGTAAAAAGAAGGTTCGAGAAACTTATCAAATCCAACTCTGACATAGATGCCACGCTGGATAAATTCTAAGGAGGCTCTCATCCCCTTGCTTTCTACAGAGAGAAACTGTCGGGCGAAGCCCCCAACTAGACTATCCCACTGCTCGTGCGGGCTCGCATGGAAAACATTGATGTTCGGCGCATACTGGTCGATTAAAAGAGCTTAGTGGACATCATGTACACCCAGTTGTTCGCTAACCTACAGCTGAACGAAAGCCTTTTGACCCCATACGTGGTCTCAGATCTCCAGGGCTTTAATGGGGCCAGTACCAAACCCTAGGGGTATGTCGAGTTTATTGTCACCTTCGGAAGGGGGTAATCACCAGATCCATCAAGACTCAGTTTCTGGTAGTGGATTTTCTGTCTCTCTGCCAATGTATCTTCGGAAGGCCCACTCTGGCCAAAATGATCGCGGTGCCCTCCACCGTGCACCTCAAAATGAAATACTACACTGCAGAGGGTTTCGTTGCCACCCTCCACGGGGACGTCCAGGCGGCAAGAAGATGTTTTAAAGCCTCAGTCGGGGGCCTGAGTTCTATCAATGCTTAACCTTGAACGACCACTGGGACCACACTGCCCCTCCAGCTCCGAGGATACCAAGCCAATGCCAAGAGTCGACGCCATCAACCTCGATAGCCGCTTCTCCAAGGAGGATCGCACAGAGTAGAGAAAGAAAGGGAAAAAGCTCATGGTTGAAGGCGAAGGTTCATCCCCTAGCTGCAAATAGCGAGGAACTCTCATATCCCGCATGACCCATCCCAGATGGAGACTTCGAGATCATCCCCCTCGGGAACGATTCTACCAGAGGAGTAAAGATCAGAGTTGACCTTCCCGACTTGGCGAAGAGGTAACTTAAAGCTTTCTTGAGAGAGAATGTTGATATGTTCGCCTGGAGCATAAGTGAGATGTTCGGATTAGATCCAGAGATTTCTTGTCATCACTTGACCATAGACCCTGCCCTCAAGGTGATCGCCCAGCGTAGAAGAAAGCAATCCCCCAAAAATACGGAGGCTGCCGAACTAGCTGTATGAGACCTCCTAGAGGAACACATTATTTCTGAAGCCCAGTACACAACCTGGATCTCGAATGTAGTTCTTGTAAAAAAAACCTAATGGAAAATGGCGCATGTGCATTGATTATACCGACCTCAATCGAGCTTTCCTGAAATATGCTTATCCCCTCCCCAATATTGAAAAATTGGTCGACAACTCACCCGATTTTAAATTATTATCTTTTATAGACGCATATTTTGGATACAACCAGATTCCAATGGCGAAAGCGAACAAAAAATATACCGCTTTCATGACCGAGTTGGAAAACTATTACTACAACGTAATTCTCTTAGGCTTGAAAAAACGAGGGCACTACATACCAATGCATGATAAACAAAGTCTTCTGTAATGAAATAGGTGACATGCTCGAAGTCTACATGGATGACATGATCGTCAAATCGACGGAAGAAATCGACCACGCCCTCCACTTGAAGAAAGTGTTCGAGGAGGCCAGAAAGTGCCAGGTGCGATTTAACCTAAAAAAAAATACACCTTTGGCATACGGGCAAGAAAATTCCTCAGATTCTACCTCACAGAATGAGGGATTGAGGCAAAACCCGATAAATGCCGAGCATTTTCTGAGTTTCCAACACCCACTTCAAAAAAATCCATTCAAATCCTAAACGGCATGCTCACTTCGCTCTCTCGATTCGTGGAAAAATCCGCCCAACATGCGCTCCCCCTCTTCAAAATCTTCCGCAAGGAAGCTGCCTTCGAATGGACGGCCGAATGCAACAAGCCCTCGCCCACTTAAAGCAAGCATTATCGCAACTGCTCGTCCTTTCTCGACCAGAGAATGATAAAATCCTCTATCTCTATCTGGTCGTCACCTCTGAGGCAATAAGCGCAACACTAATCAGAGAAACCTCATAAGGGAATAGGCTCATCTACTTTACGAGCAAGGCCCTGCAGGGCCCAGAAGTGAGATACCAGAAAATTGAAAAGGTGACTCTAGCCCTCATCAATGTGGTGAGGAGACTCAGGCACTATTTCTTGGCACATACCATAGTCATCCAAATAGATCAACCAATAAAGCAACTGCTCGATAGGCCTGACATAGCAGACAAAATGTTGAAATGGTCGCTAGAACTCTACGAGTTTGACATCCAGTACGAAGGCAGAAAACTCGCAGAGGGCTTCTGTTCTGGACTTCTGTTTTGGATTGGCCCAATGACTAAAATTATCCCAATCCGCTTCTACCCTTAGCACGGCCCAACGACAGTGGCCCAACATTCTGGTCAACCACAAGACCAGATATGTCTGACAGTCGTGCCTGACCCGATCAACAGTTGTTTCCCGTTAGCCTGATACAAGTCGAGCAGACAACCAGGAAACGTCTGAAACGACCATATGTCCGTAATCCGCCTCCTCGAAACCAACGGCTAGTTATGAATATATTTGTCCGTTTTGACCAATTCCTTACAGTTATCTATTTTTGTGGATCCTCATATCTAGGCCCAAAAATAGGAACCAGTGGCCAAACGGCAGAGACCCTATATAAACTCCCACTCATGTGAGGGCCAGGTATCGAATATCCATTATTCATCACTAAAACCATAACAAATTGTTTGTATCTCTTTTGCTTCCGGACTTACTTGATCGTCAGAGTGTCTTGCAGGTACAATCTCTCTTTTCCCTCCTTGACTTTCCAACCCGTCCGAAGATCATCATCCGACCACCTTACAAATTTTGATCAACCGATAAGATCAGAAAGCAAACGACATGCACATAGATATCTTTCCTTTAATCTCAACCATTGTATATATATTATATATTTAATACCAATAGTTTGAAGTTTAACTGAAATGTAAAATATCAATTTTTCATGTCCTATGAATAATGCACCTACATGTATAATAATATTAACTATAGCAAGTTTGAAATGTATACCTCTTTCTCTTTCATTTCTGGTATAAAATGTTTACTTAACTGATTCTTATGAGCAGTCTTAACTTACAGTATCAAACTTTTGAATGATATTTTGTTCTATGTGCATTGTACTTCGGCTCCTTTTTCTAATTGGTCCTAGCTCTCAAAAGTTATATATTTTATTTTAACTTAATAGGAAAAACAAGAAGTCACGTGCATGTTAGGTGTCACTATCACATACTAATAATCTCATAAATAAAACTTCCTAACTCTGACCAATATTATAAAACGAGAAGATTAGGTTTAAATGAGTTTCACTAAATTACATAAAAATAGAATAAAATTGATGAGATTCACATTAAAAAAAATAGAATAAAATTGATGAAATTCACATTAAAAAATGATAGAGTATGCTAGAGATTATGATGTCATTTTCTCAATTTACCATATAGAAACAAAAGAGATTGCTAGAATATGTGTTCATTTAAATATTAATATTTCTCTCGTGAATGTTGAAGAAAGTGGAAGAAAAAGAAAAAGAAAAGAAAAGGAAACAATCCAACCTTCCACGGTACGTACTAGTAAGCTTCATATGTACCATGTGGTAAGTTAAGTGCTTATATATATAAACAAGTTTGTGTAGAATATAACTTGTTTTTGGCAACACGTAGAAACATATTGAAGATGTGTGAAAATATGATGGAGATAAACTTTGGTGATTCCATAATAAGCACTTTATCTTGTGATAAAGATGGTTTGTCCCTCAAGAAGTCATCATTATTAAAGTGCCCTCCACCATTTTTGTTGAAGACTTATGAATTATTGGAAGAAGGTAGTGAAGTTGAAGATGGGATGAAAATAGTGTCATGGAATGAAGAAGGAAATGGTTTTGTTGTTTGGTTTCCAGCTGAATTCTCAGAGCTTATCTTGCCTAGATATTTCAAACACAACAATTTCTCTAGCTTTATTCGACAATTGAATACTTATGTAAGTGCTACCTCCTTTGATTTATTTCTCCCTCTCTACATAAAAATAATAATAATAATAATGATATATATTGTTGATAAATGACAGGATAGCCGAGTAAAATGATTCTCGGTCCAAAGCGGTTTCTTGCATACTATTTTTTTTTTTCTTTTAAAAAACCTAAACTTTTCCTTAAGCTTACCATGTTTGAGTTTTTTTTCAATCAATTTGAGTGAAGATTCAACATTACATTGTTTGATAATCGGTTATGCACTTCAACAATGATTGTCATTTGATTTTTAAAAATTATGCTTGAAGATGTGTCATTTAATTTTTTAAAATATTAATATTTTATGTGTTGAGTTATTTGTTCAATATTATACTAAATATATATATTTTTAATTATTATTATATGAAATTTTTCAAAAAAAAATTAATTAAATAGAACTGTCATCCTACTATAATGCATACTCTATTTTTAGAAGTGAAAATAGGTTAGGCTAGACTTTATAAGGTCTGAGTTAAGCCTACGATAAATTTACAAGGTCTGAGTTAGATTTATGATCTATTATAAATTAATTTTTTTAGTCTGATTAAATCTTTTTAAAAATATAATCTTGTCTGAAAACTTATTTAAATATTTATTTTTTATTAAAATTTTCAATAAATCCATATCACTTAAAGAATTCTTATAGATCAACTTATATATACATATATATAAGCCAATTTATTTAGCATTATTTTCTAATATATATATATATATATATATATTTCTTAATAACCTAAATCTAACTATTTAATTAAATAAACTTTTTAAAAAATTAAATCTGACTTTTTTTAATAAATAAATCTGATTTAACTTTAACCTTTCTTAATAACCTAAATCTAACTATTTAATTAAATAAACTTTTTAAAAAATTAAATCTGACTTTTTTTAATAAATAAATCTGATTTAACTTTAACCTCAAATAGATTAGATTATAGACTTCTATAGACCACCCTAACTTATTTTCATCCTTGTCTATTTCACTATTTCATTTTTAGAGTCATTGCTAAGCGCCACTATCTTAAAGTAACTAATGTTTTTAGTCGAATATTATTGAATTTAAAATATAACCAGTTAAATTTAATCATGATTATATATATTTTTCAGTTTGTAAACGAAATAATAGTTACCACACACGTAACCCTAAGTATTATGGGAATTCGAGGAGATGACGTCAATTATTAATATCTATTTCTTTTGGTTGAATTAGGAATTAAGAAGTGTGTCGAAAAGAAGTACTATTAATCAAAATAAATCAACCCACGTGCACATAATTAAGAATTTGGTCAAGCTAGTGACACAAATTGCAAATATATAAAAATATGGTCAAATATAAATTGTTCTAACCCAAAGTCAAAATCGACGTACGCACATGCTGTATTAACGTTAGTGAGCACACTTAAATTGAAAAGAAAATCAACCTTGGTTGTTATATAATTTTCAACAATATTGTCTTTGACTGTTTTGTTCCTTTAAAAAAATATTGTAAAGTACATATATTATATATTAAAACAACATGGAGTGAATTTTTAGTGTTTCAAACTGTGATGCTTCAGTTTCACGTAATCTCTTACTAATTAATTACTTCAACAGGGGTTTAGAAAAATATCATCTAAGAGATGGGAATTCCAGCATGAGAAATTTCAAAAGGGTTGCAAGCAAATGTTGGTTGAAATCAGTAGGAAAAAGTGTGAGCCAAGTGTGTTTCCTTCATACCTCAAATCTTGTTCAGAGGAAAATGCAACAACTAATAATTCATCAGTAGAAGAAAATACTAATGAGAATCATGAACTACTTATGGAGGAGAACAAGAACCTAAAGAAAGAGAAATTACAGTTGCAAATGCAAATAGCTGAATGTAAGGCACTTGAAATGAAGTTGTTGGAGTGTCTCTCTCAATGTATGGATAGCCAACAAAATAAAGTTAGAAGATTATGTTAATTGATAGTACTTATTTATGAAAATAGAGAAGAAAAAATGTGTTTGTTATCATTGAATAATTAATGCATGCATGTTTACATTTCTTGGTTTAATAATCAAATCTGAGTAGGGATAATATTGGTGAGATTCATAAATGATTATCATAATTTAAATGGGCTCAACCAAAAGAAGCCTACCTAAATTTTTCAAAAGGATAAATAAGGATTTCATTAAAAATAAGGGTGTTGTTCATGTAGTGATTACACATACTATGAGAACCCTAAATTGTCTTTTGTATTGTTTAGATTTTAATATTTTGACTTGTTTATTATACACCAAATAAATTAATTATATAGACAATATTTTCTCCATTTCATATTATTTATCGCAATTGAATATTTCACACAGATTAAAAAATAGTAATAAATTAGAGATAATAGTGATTTTATTAAATTATCTTGATTAACTATTGGTATATTCAAATTAGCATTAATGTTAAGTGAGAAAATAATATATTAAGAGTATTTATTAAAGAGTATAATTGGAAGATTAAATATAAAAGTGTATTGGTAATCTAAAATGACAAGTATTTTGGAACAATATTTTTTTTAAATGTGACACTTATTTTGAGACGGATGGAGTATATTTTTGCAAAACAAAATTGACTATCACCTTACATTTATATCATTCTTCATGTTCTTCGTAATCATAAAACCATTTTTTTTAAAACCTTCAAAAATCTTCTTTCATTCTCATTCAAGATTTTTACTTCAAAACAACATTCTTCTGTATTTTGACATTAAAAGGAGCACAAAAAAAAGAAGCTTAAATTTCAGGTAATATACATGGATTACATTGATCATTGTTTGAGAGCACCTGATTTATTTTGCTCAAATATGTAAGTTGCGTAAGAATTTTGAAATGCAAATTCGGTTACATTGTCTCCAGAAATTGAAATCTATATTGTTTTGTTGTTGAATTTGAATTGTCTTTTGTTATGATTGGTTGTAGTTATGGTGTACCCCTATATTGTCTCTGATTGTAGTTTTGAATCACTATGCCAAAGAAGGGATTAGATAGCGCTTTTTATGGGCTTTGACAACGCTTAAAAGTGTTGTCTATTCCAGCGCTGCTATAAGTAAAGTCAGCACTTTGGTTAAATGAGAAAGTGTTGTCTAAAGCACCCCTTTAGGCAGCACTTTTACTTTAGGCAGCGCTTTTGGTTATCTTTTAGGCATCACTTTAGACAGCGTTTTGTCTATAAAAGCGTTGCCTAAACCCCCTTTTAGGCAGCACTTTCACTTTAGACAGCGCTTTTGGTTATCTTTTAGGCAGCACGTTAGACAGCGCTTTAAAAGCGCTGTCTAAAACCCCCTTTAGGAAGCGCTTTAACTTTAGACAGCGTTTTTGACAACGCTTTAGACACTATTTTTCCTTCAAAGCGTTGTTTATTCCCTACTTTAAGCAGTGCTTTTTATTTGAAGCGTTGTCTAATGTCCACAAAAAAATTTATATATAAAACTTAAAAAAAGCGCTGCCTGATTTATACAATAAATACGCATCAGATTTTCACCAGGTTTTCACCATAATTTGCACCAGGTTTTCACCATATTTTGCACCAGATTTGGTAGCTTCAATCCAATATATATGCATCAAATTTGCATACATAAAAAATCAACATATATATATATATATATATATATATATATATATATATATATATATGATGATATATACAACAACAACTTGAAAATTGATGATACAACTTGAAAATTCTAAAAATTCTAAATTGATGTTTAATCTACATATTACTATCTTCGAGAATTTCTAAAAAACAACAACAAAGAATTTGTTAGCTCTATCTTCTACATCTGCACCTATAACCTGAAACGAAACCAAAAGATCGAAATTCATACCATGATAAAACAAAACTTTATTCCAATTTATACTTAAAACTCAAAAGTTGTACTCAAAATTCTCATCGATGAAAGAAAGACAATATATCTTATAAAATTCTCAACTCCATAATGAATTGACACCATTCCTCCATAAGTTTATCCAATTGATCTTTTGAGTAATGAGCACAATTGAATTCGTCAAAGTACTACATAGTAATATAACATAGTATGCGATTTAGTTAAAACACTATGTCATTTTATGAGAAATATTAAAATAATTTTTAAGTTAGAAATTTATACCGTGGATGGAATCTCTATTCGGTCTAAAAGAAGCGTTTCTTTCATAAACCTCAACATGAAATAACTGCAATCTATACCATTACGTTGACGAGGACACTACACATGGAAAGAAAATACAGATATATATCAGGATATACCCCTTAACTTGTTTTATCAAGTATCATCACTAATATAATCAAAATTGTGAAAATATATCTACACTCTGATCCACGTAATGTTGTTGGCTCTACTCTTTGGTACTTGAATACCTCTTTGTGATCGAAAAGCTTGTAGAATACTATAATAAAATATAAACGACTATTTAGAATAATCTCACATAGATAAATGAATATAAACACGAATATTTAGAGCAATCTCAATTACGTATCAATCGTCTTCTTCAAATCTGGGTATGTTGTCCAATCATTGTATAATGAATCCAGATAGTATACAATCTCTCTAACAGGATTAATCGCAAGCAACAACCAATGTCCACTGTAATATTAAACAAATGTTTGATGGAAAGTTTCTACACAACGTCAAAAATCGAAAAATTATAATAGATGAAGTTAGGATGAAAATCTAACTCGTTTCCAGTATTATATGGTGAAAAGAACAACTTTTATGTATCTTTGTTGACCATAAATAAATCGAGTACATACGATATGACATCATCTGGTTTTGTTACAATTAACCCTGCATTGACGGTGTTGGGAGCTAAGAAAGTGAATCTTTCTTCCAATCCACGCGGGCGCATCACTTTGCCATACAAAAACCTTAAATAAAAAAATCATTAAAATTAGACTATATTCATTGAAATGAGTAAATAAATTATTCATTTAATTAAATAAAGTTGATCGGAGTATACTTGATGTATGTATCGATAACATTGAGGCCTAAAGTAGAATGTTGTAAAACTTGATCAATATCTTCTCTACCAATTGCTTCCATATATTCATAATCAAAAATGTCTTCCTTCATAGGTATAAGACGAGTACCACCAATTGGAATATATGTTATTCTTATATATGTCCAAAGGCACGGCCTATACTGAGAAGTAGATTTTTTGCTAGCCGCGGTCTTCTTACCCCTACTGACTTACTCAATCCCTTTAGCATGCATCTAAATATCATTTAATTAGTTAGGTGAAGTATAAGATCATTTTATGCAAAAATATCCTATAATTGTGTTATACCTTTTTTTTATGCAACTAACTCGGTTTGCGGCTTAATCCCCTTATCTTTTGATTTGGATTTTGTGGGAGTCTAACATTATCATGAAAAAAATGTACGTTAAATGGTCGTAAAAAATTTGAATACCAAAAGGTTCATAATGGTTTAAAACATATCTCCCCGTCTATGCAAATGAGGTTTGACGGCCATGCAACATACGATCCTATTGCCTCTCCCACCAATGTTGCATCTGAAATATCGTCAGGCAAAGGTAATGGTGCTTCCCTCTCTAAAGCAATATCAATTGATACTTTCATAAATCCAACAGGGAGCGGTTTATGGTGAAGTACTTCTCCCAAAGTGATATACTTACACATTGCTCATAAATTTGCTGCACATCTTCCTTAACAACTCCATCCTTACCCACCCAGGCAGCCTTCCACAAAACATGTTCCGGAAGATATGTTTCTTGACTTTTCTCCTCTTCTAACTACACATTAAGAAAAATAATAAAATCAATAATAACACATGATGAACAATTATATCATAGCATTTATATATACTTACCAATCTTTGATGTAAGCGTGCATATCCCATACGCCATTTTCTGTATGGATACGGGGGACTTGATGCTCGTTGGCGATTCACGCCACTCACATCCTGAAAATTGGAGGTTCTTCTTTTTTCTTTGAAGGTTGCCCATTCTTCAAGCGAAACCAAGCCTGCATACGCTTATGGATGCTCTGCATCAATAAAATTGTTATCGGCATCCCTAAGAAACTTGTTTGTCAAAAAAGATCGAAACCCTCTTAGTCTTTTTCTGGCCAATTGAAGACAATATGATTTTAGATCATCATCAATATTAAAAGACCTCTACAAAAAAACACAATATAAAAAGCGTTAGTAATTTAAAGACATAAGCGTCAACAAAAACGAAAGACATCACATATGGCACCTGTATTTCAGTCCATAATTTTTCTTTAACGGGTTTCAACTCACGCCTTCTCCAATCATCACAAGTGATTGGAACTTCTCTCCTCACAATGGAACCAATGTAACTTGTTAACATTGAACCGTTAGGCTCAATTAATTGTTTGTCCTCATTCCAATGTACGTCAAATTTGATACCTTTATCTCTTGCACGAATGATTGACTTCATAATTGTTATTCCTCGTCTAATATCATTCTCCACATCACGAGCTGATTCATTTCCATCATTATTAGAAGCCATTTGACTTGTAATATTAAATAACATAAACACCATATAAAATTCAAGTAACATAAACACAATATAAAAACATAAACACAATATAAATTACTAGTACCTTTTTCACTAACATCTCTTTCGTTTCCATCATTATTAGAAGCGGGATGTGATTTTTCCTCATTGGTAGTCATTTGACCTGTAATATTAAAGAAAAACATATATTTATACAACATTAAACATATATCTATACACCATTAAATAATCACTAATATTCTTTTTAACATATATTTTACTAATAAAACAATATTAAACATATATATTTAACATATATTAAACAATATTTTTAACATATATATTATCATTTCTATTCTATATTATCACTAATATTTATATTATCGTTTCAACTTTACATTATCATCAAATAATCACTTATATTATCAATTTTACACCATCAACTATATGAGTTCTTTCAATTTCATTTTCAACTATATGTGAAGTGCTTTCAATTTCAACACTATAAGTGTTATTACGACAACCTCTCAAACCAAAATATATAGCTCGATTAATTGTATAGGAACATATTTTCTATCAATAAATACATGCAATATTCATTGTGATATTTACGCAAACACCTTACATGCAAAACTCATTGTGACATTTTCACAAACATCTTACATGCAAAAACCACATGCGACACAAAACATAATATAATGCAACATTATCAAAACTAAATCAACATTATCAACTAAACCAAATGCAACATTATATATCGACATTATCAAATATATCAAATATATCAAAAATTATACCTAGAGGAGAAGAGAACCTTGGTTGTGAATGGAAGAAAGAATGAAACGGTCTTGAATGGAAGAAGGATGAGAACCTTGAAAAAAGGATGCAACGATTTTGTCAAGAATCAAACGAAAATAGCTCGTGAAAAAGGGTTTTTTTCATAACTGTGTTGTTGTGTGAAAATGAGTTTTGTAAAAATAATAACGTTACTGTAATAGAAATGTTGGGCGCGTGTTTTATTTTTTTTTATAACATGACTTTAGGCAGCACTTTGAAAAAGCGTTGCTTAATCCCACCCTTAGCCAACGCTTGTAGTAGAAAGCGCTGCTTAATCCCCCTTTAGGCAGCGCTTGAACAAAGCGCTGCTTAATCTCCCCCCTTTAGGCAACGCTTCTCTAAAGCGCTACAGTACCTACCCCTTTTAGTAGCGCTTTATAAATTCACATTAACCCCCTTTAGGCAGCGCTTTTACAAAGCGCTACTTAAGCCAATCCTTTAGGCAGCGCTTCTAAAAAGCGCTTTGTAAGCCCACCCTTTAGGCAGCGCTTCAGTACCTACCCCCCTTTAGTAGTGCTTTATCAAACCATATTCACCCCCCTTAGGCAGCGCTTTTTTAGAAAGCGTTGTCTAAGGTATACGATAAAATTTCCGTGTTTTTTAAATGCAATTTTAGCAGCGCTTTTGATAAGAAGAGTTGTCTTAGGTGTGCTGTCTAATCTTATTTTTGACGTAGTGAATGTTAAATTGTAGGATGTATATGTAGATGTTGGAAAACAATTTACAAATAAATAGGAGTTTGTTATACGTGAACAAGTATTGCAATGGGTCTGTATAGAGGCTGTCAAATTAGGATACGGTTCAGCATTGTAATCTATAGTGTTATATTTGTGAGAATCTAAAATAAGGGTGACTCAAGGGTCTTCGCCTAGGCTCTATCTGTGTGAAGCATGGGGTCTCTCCCTTGGAGGAAGGTGATGTGTATAATATTGTTATCTGCTCACTAAGTCATACAAGAACGAGTCATTTCACGACTCCCTTAATAATAAGTGGTCAACAATCTCCTTCAATCAAAAGAGAGTGGTTACCACCTCTTAGAGTTTCCTAAGTCTTAGGCACAAGGGCCTCTATAAATACTTATTCACTAACGGGAGAGAGTGAATGTGCGAGAAACACAAGAAATTGGGGGTTTAAATTGGGTTGCACCAAATATAATATTTTTGCAACTCAAATACAAAGCTAACAAGTGAATAAAAATATATGAATATAATTATTTTTATCCGGGTTCACTGTTAACTAAGTTACTTCATTCCACTCCGCAAGGTGATTTGTCTTATCCATAAGGACTTAATCTACTATAATCAACCGATTACAGATAACCATAATAAGTATGATTAATCTTGTTGAGAATACCAACAAGTTTGTCGATCTTTATTTCCAATTCACGATGACTGCAGCCAACGTCTTCTTGAGAATCCTCATTCACTAAGTCTCTCAAGGAACATATCAACAACCATTGATTTACAAAGGTATGTATATAGAGACTTTTAATAAGCAGATTACACAATGCTTAAGTACAACTACATAATAATGTTGATAGCAAGATACAAGCAAAAGCTCCTTGCTTATTTATAAAACTATACAAAGAATATCTCAAAAGAATTTGTACAGTGCTTTAGCGTAGTTTTATTGAACTGAATCGTTGATTTAAAATTCTTCCAAGTCCTTCTTTTATAGCTGAAAAATAGATCCGTTGGAGGGTAAAATAGGAAACACAAAATCAGTTGTTTTGTTCTCAACGGTTATGGTGGGAATGATATACAACAAGTACAAAAAAAATTTTCCTTACGCCACCCTATTAGATTAAAGGTCACAATGTAATTTTGTACTTTTATACTGACCATCACACGCAATACCTAGTCTTGATCTTTATCTTTTATATCTTAAGGGGCTTCTAATTTGTATGTTGATGAAGCATGTTATAGAAAGATCACAACTTGCATCTTCATAACCTAAGTCTTTGAGTCTTTAGAACTTGTTCAGAGAGTCTTCAGCACTTGGTCTTCAGAAGAATGTCTTTAGATCTTTAGAACTCGTTCAGTAGAACCTTGTCTTCAGCATCTTCAGAACTTGGACAACAGAAATAAAGCTTTAGAAGGCATTCAAAGCTTCTTTGCAAAGTCACGATCAGAAGCTCTTGTACCAACGTTCCTTAGAATTGTTACATAAGAAACATTTCAGAATATTGACTTAACTTGTAACACACCAAAGGTATTCTTCCAGAGTGTTGAGTTCAAAATATCATGACATGACACGCCTTCTTACTAGAGTCGGAACTTATTTAGCAAAAGCTACACACTAGGCTGAAACCATTAGAGTACATAATTATTCTCTAAGATACCATGTAAAGTTATCATCAAAACTCAAGGCCAGATGCATAACCAATATTATTCTTACATAGAGGATAAATCATAACTTTCACATAATACCCTAAGTACAATGCTGACGTACAGAGCCATTCACCTCACGCAAGCTAGCCCACTAAAACCATTGTAACACCATCATACAGGGTCTCTCGCCGCTGCGGGCAAACCCTAACTATTATAAACCTACAAAGGCGTTTGAGTATTCCTTACCCTTGTAGGAATATCATACACATTTTTACTTTTTAACAAGTACATAATCAAAAGATCAAATTCTTGCTCTGATAGAAGACATGCATTTGAGACGATGAGATGTGAAAGAAGTCGTGTAATGCCCGTAATTTAATTAATTATTTAATTAAATTATTTTTAGAATATTTGTGAAGTTGTGTTGTGATTAATTGGATTTAATTATTTTATTAAGTGGTGAAATAATATTAAAAGTATAATATTATTTGATGTGATCTTGTTTTAAAGGAATAGAAGTAATAAGGGGGTGTATTAGTTTAAGCCCATTAAGGAGTTAAGAGAATAATAGGTTATTTTATTATTGTTAGAAAGATTAGAAAAAAAGAAGCAGTAGAAGAATAAGGGTTGGAAATAAGAACGTGAAGCAGCTGGAAAAAGAGGAAAAACAGCAAAACGGGAATTCAATTGGAGAAAGTTTTAAAGTGACCTTCAATCCAAGATAAGGGTGGGGTTCTGACTCTATAATTGGGTTCATTATAATTGGTATGGGTGGTTAGAGGTGATTGTTGTCTTGTTCATGAATTGAATGTATATGATGTTGTATGATAAAATTTATAAATTATAGATGAATGATGATGTTCCGATGCTGTGTAATTGATGTAGAATCATAGGATAACTGTAAGTGATGATTATCTATGATTAGATTAAGTTTTTAGGGCTTAAAGTATGAAACTCGTAGTGAAAATGCAGAGAAAATCGCAGAAATTATGCAGGATAGAGCAGTATGCGTCGACCCCAAACATGATGTGTCAATACAAGAAGGTTTAGAGACTCGGGATAAGTCGACACGAAAAGGTCTTGCATCGATCCATGAGGACTTTTAGACTCAAGATGAATCGATACATAGGAGCATATGTCGATACATGTTGTGTGCTAGACTCAGTATGAGTCGATACAAGAGAGGATGCATCGACTCATGTTGTGAGTTCAATGCAGTACGCGTCGATCCAAGGAGTTATGCGTCGATCCATGTTGTCTTGTTTTTGGCAGAATCAGTTTGAGAATGTTGTAACTTGAGTTTTCGGACTCCATTTGAGGTATCGTTCGAAGCGTTGAATAGCTAACGCGATGAGCTTTATTCTTGAGGATTAAAATGAAGAGCAAGAAGGATAACCCTAGTAATCCCAATTAGGACCAGTGTTAATTCCCGTATTAATTATTACATTGATTTTTGTGAAGAGTAATGAGGATGAAATGTTTATAGGTTGTTGTTTGATTTGTAACAGTAGGATTAATAATAACAATGATGTAATATTACAGAATAGTAGTATGTAGAGGTTTGGTGAGTTAGAAGTAAGCATTAGTTGATTAACTAATTATAGGCAATGTCTTGTCGTGGGCCTATGGTCAACGTTGTGAAATTGATAAATGTTGTCATATTAAAATACAGTTGAGTTGTTGATGAGATGTTATTAATGAGGTTGTGTTTGATGAATAAATGATGTTTGAAGAATAAATGATGTTTGATTAATTATTATGAATGAAATGAGATGTTGATGAAGAGATGTTGAGATGCTTTTGAGATGTAGGCCTTTGGCCAACGATGGTGTTGTATTGAGATGTTGTTAATTGTGGTGTTGTTATTACATTCATGATTGTGTCGCATACATTGCATTTTGAGATGGAGCTTATGCTCGTTGAGATGGCCGGAATTGGCGAATATTGAGATGAAGGCTTATGCCTTTTTGATGCCTCTATTAATTGGCAATTTTTTATATAGGAGTTCTGCTCCAATGGTACCACATGCATTTGCATAGTATTGAGTCGCATTATATGATTGCATAAAGAAGTGTGTATTGATGTTGTGAATGTGTATTATTGTTGATTATGAGATGAGAAGTGGTGATGTTATGTGATCTAACTTAATATATTAATTATCATGCGCTTTATTATATTGTTATATATTTCATCCCTTATGTTTGAATGTTGCCCTTATGTTGGTAACGTGCAGATAATCGAGAGTGAAGGTTATATACCGTCAATAGTTCGAGCCGGTGTCATTGCTCTGATATGTAACACTCGGGGGGGGGGGGGGGGGGGGGGTGAACGCTTGTGCTTTTGATTTTTTATTATTCAGTTGTTGAACCTTAAGTTGATTATTATTAAATTGTGTTGTTTTGAAGTTGTTGTAATGATGATAAAGATGTTATTAAGAATTCCGTTGCGTATATGTTGAATTATTTAATTAAAGATGTTATGATGATGGTTCATCCGATGTTTTTAAAGTGTTATATATCCACGATGAATGCAATGTGTTTTGTAATAAGAATTTGTGGCATCCCGATTCGTTTGCATGATTGATTTTTATAACTCTAATTTATTATATAATTGTCGGGTAGAATTGGGGTGTTACAAAGTTGGTATCAGAGCAAAAGGTTGGTCCGACCTTGTCGTCGAGTCGTAGTTGTTTAACAATCGAGTATTGTTAATTTAAGTTCTATCAGTTGTTTATGTTGTAGTGATAAGTTGAGATGGCTGGAAGGAATGATGCTTCACTTGTTGCTGCTTTAGAAGCAATGGCTCATGCGATGGAGAATCAGCGAATGCTGACGGGAATGTTGGATCTTGTAGCTTGGCGACTTTCCAGAGAGAGAATCTGCATACATTCAAGGGAAAGTATGATCCTGACGGAGCACTAGAGTGGTTGAAAGAGATTGAGAGAATCTTCTGTGTGATGGACTGCACTCCAGCATGGAAGGTTTGTTATGGTATTCATATGCTAGCAGTCGAGGCTGATGACTGGTGGCTAGAGACTTGTCAGAAGTTGGAAGCTGCAGGTGAGAA
The DNA here is from genome assembly GCA_948472305.1 of Vicia faba. NCBI lineage: Eukaryota > Viridiplantae > Streptophyta > Magnoliopsida > Fabales > Fabaceae > Vicia > Vicia faba. Next base: position 925,698,021 of record OX451741.1, on the reverse strand, counting down.
TGTCACTTGGGCTGTGTTCCGTAGGGAGTTTTTGAAGAAGTACTTTCCTGAAGATGTTCGTGGTAAGAAGGAGATTGAGTTCCTTGAGCTGAAGCAAGGGAGTATGTCGGTTGTTGAGTATGCTGCCAAGTTTGATGAGTTGGCTAAGTTTTATCCATATTACGCTGATGCAGATGCTGAGTTTTCGAAGTGTATCAAGTTTGAGAACGGGTTGCACCCGGAGATCAAGAAGGCGATGGGATACCAGAAGATCCATGTCTTTGCTAATTTGATCGATAATTGCAGGATTTATGAGGAGGATAATAATGCTCATTACAAGATTATCAGTGAGAAGAGGGGTAAGCACCAACAGAATCATGGTAAGCCTTATGATACCCCAGCTGGTAAAGGTAAACAGAAAGTTGTTCAGAGTCATAGGAATAGTGGGGGAGATGCTCCTGCTGGTGTGGTTTGTTTTAAGTATGGAAAATCTGGGCATAAGAGTAATGTGTGTGCTACTAAAGTGAAGAGGTGTTTCCGTTGTGGTAAGAACGGACATGTTGTATCTGAGTGTTAACATAAGGATGTGATTTGTTTCAATTGTAGAGAAGAAGGTCACATTGGTAGTCAGTGTCAAAAACACAAGAGGGCTCAAACAAGTGGTAAAGTGTTCGCTTTGGTGGAGGATCAGACAGATGTTGAGGACAGACTTATCAGAGGTACATGTTTCATTAATATTACTCCTTTAATTACTATTATTGATATCGGTGCTACGCATTATTTTATTAATGTTGATTATGTTGAAAGATTGGGTCTTATGTTGTCTTCTTTGAATGGAGAAATGGTCGTCGATACTCCAGCCAAGGGGTCGGTGACTATTTCTTTTGCGTGTTTGAAGTATCCCTTGTCGATTTTCGACAGAGACTTTGCTGTTGATTTGATTTGTTTACCGTTAAGAGGTTTGGATGTGATTTTGGGTATGAATTGGTTAGAGCATAACTATGTTCATATTAACTGTTATGACAAGTCTGTGAGGTTTTCTACTCCTAAAGAAGAGGAAGATAGTCTGTTGTCTACTAGACAGTTGAGGAAGCTGATGCAAGAGGAAGCACATATGTTCTCATTGATGGCGTTGCTATCTGTAGAGACTCAAGATATAATTGAGGAATTGCAGGTGGTGTGCGAATTTCCTGAAGTTTTCCCTGATGAGATTCCTGATGTACCGTCGGAGAGGGAAGTTGAATTTGCAATTGATCTTGTACCTGGTACCAGAATTGTGTCTATGGCACCATATAGGATGTCTGCATCTAAACTGTCAGAGTTAAAGAAGAAGTATCCGCTTCCAAGAATAGATGTCTATGGCACCATACTTGATGAATGTTGTCGTATTAAAGTACAACTGAGTTGTTGATGAGATGTTATTAATGAGGTTGTGTTTGATGAATAAATGATGTTTGACGAATAATTGATGTTTGATGAATTATTATGAATGATATGAGATATTGATGAAGAGATGTTGAGATGCTTTTGAGATGTAGGCCTTTGGCCAACGATGGTGCTGTATTGAGATGTTGTTAATTGTGGTGTTGTTATTACATTCATGATTGTGCCGCATACATTATATTTTGAGATGGATCTTATGCTTGTTGAGATGGCCTGAATTGGCGAATGTTGAGATGAAGGCTTATGCCTTGTTGATGCCTCTATTAATTGGTAATTTTTGAGATGGGAGTTCTTCTCCAATGGTACCACGTGCATTTGCATAGTATTGAGTCGCATTATATGATTGCATAAAGAAGTGTGTATTGATGTTGTGAATGTGTATTATTGTTGTGATTATTGTTGATTATGAGATGAGAAGTGGTGATGTTATGTGATCTAACTTAATATATTAATTATCATACGCTTTATTATATTGTTATATATCCCATCCCTTATGTTTGAATGTTGCCCTTATGTTAGTAACGTGCAGGTAATCGAGAGTGAAGGTTGTATATCGTCAATAGTTCGAGTCGGTGTTATTGCTCTGATATGTAACACTCGGGAGGGGGGGGGGGGTGAACGTTTGTGCTTTTGATTTTTGATTATTCAGTTGTTGAACCTTAAGTTGATTATTATTAAATTGTGTTGTTTTGAAGTTGCTGTAATGATGATAAAGATGTTATTAAGAATTCCGTTGCATAGATATTGAATTATTTAATTAAAGATGTTATGATGATGGTTCATCCGATATTTTTAAAGTGTTATATATCCACGATGAATGCAATGTGTTTTGAAAGAAGAATTTGTGGCATCCCGATTCGTTTGCATGATTGATTTTTATAACTCTGATTTATTATATAATTGTCGGGTAGAATTTGGGTGTTACAAGTCGCAAGTATAAATAACATATTTGAAATTTAAAACGCAAAAACACTGAAACTAGGAAATGGGGGTGTCCTTTTAATTTGTGTGGGTACCTTAAGGTGAATAATACATAGATATTTAATATGATTTGTGGTATACATAACCATGTTTTGTGTCACAAGTTAGTCGGTCATCCGATTATATGTCGTTTGAATTTTGTAGAGAAGAAACTTGTCTCATTTAACATGACATTGGACATGATTCACCAAAAACATACTCTTAACTTTGAAAAGGAAAAGACATGAATTTGTCACAAATATTAGGCCAATGTACAATGTTTGTATCCAAAACAACAAGACGATATGAGGTTCAAAATCTAAAATGAAATAATTGTTGAAACTTTTAAATGATGGTCATTTTCTATCTAGGTACAGAGTGTCTGAGGCGGAAAAACTCGTTCGAGATATATTTTATACTCAATCAAATTGTTCAACACATTTTCATTGTGCTAATAATTAATTCAACATATAAGACCAACAAGTACAAGCTACCACTTTTGAAAATTGTTGATGTTAATTCTACAAATATGACTTATTCGGTTGGTTTTCCATTTTTGGAATGTGAAAAGAAGACAATAGTAAGTGGGCTTTGGAAGTGTGTCATGCTATGTTGAAAGACCAAGAAAATTTACCATATATACCAAGAAAACTTATAATTTAGTTGCAAAGGCGTTTCCCACATCATATGCTTCAGTGTATATGTGTCATATAACAAAAAAAAATGTGAGAGGTGAACTTAAGCATGTGTTAGGGACCAAACAAATCAAGGATGAAGACGGGAAAATGGTCAAACCTAGTGTGATATTAGAAAGCATAATGGATATTTAGAATGCTATAATAAATTCTTCTACTGATGAGTTATATGTTAAATATGTGATATTGTTTAGAAGAGTGTGGGTGGCATATCCGGATTTCTTGAAATATATTGAAAGTGTAATTCGAGACCTGGTGAAGGAAAACATTGTTTGTACTTTAACTGATCATGTTATAGACACTTTGGATTGAATCCGCTCATGCTACATTGAAGAACTAGTTGAGAAATAATAAAGGAGATTTGTGTACGAATAGGGAATCAGTGAACAAAATGATTCAAAATCAACATAGCGACTTTTAAACATCATTTGGTCAAAGCATCACAATATTAGAATACAGATCCAGTAAAAAATATTTATTCACAGTTGTTCAACATTATTCTCGAGTGTGGTTGAACTTTATTTATCATAAAGTTGTGTGAGCAGAGAAAATAGATTCAGATAGCTCAAAATGGTGTATATACACTTAAGAGGACATGCGGTCTTTCGCGTGCTTGTTTAATTTTTAAAAGGATGAAATTTGATAGGCATATACGTACGAATGAGTTTTGCTCACATTTGAAAAGGCTTCATTTTAATGATGACACTGTAGTATCTATTATGAAAGAATTGGAGATAATTAAAGAGAAATTTTTGAAAAGGGTGATAACATGAAACTTCATATCAAAGAGAAGTTTAGGAAGATTGCATATTCAAAAACAACATATTTGAAACCACGTGTGAAATCAGTAAAAACAAAAGGTACTTCTAAGAATGTCAAATCAACATTGAGTGACAATTCAACCAAACAATTTCAATCCTATTTTGAACATGTCGACACACTTTTTTAGGACTCTCCAATTTCACAATCCAAAAAAATATTCTATCAAAGGTGCTCGCATCAGTAAATCATCCCCTTCATCATATTTACCACCTTCACCACCTTTATCAAAAATGATACATTGAAGAGATGTCTATTTGAATGCATAAAGACATTGATTGGATTTAAATGTTATGGGTGATGGTAATTACGGTTATCGTGTTATTTAAGTTTTGTTGAGTAACATAGAGGAGAATCACACACTTGTCTTAACATCTTATCAAAGAGTTAAAAGCATATAATGAATCATACACAATGCTATATGAATATAAAAAGAATGGTTCGATGACATTCACACATCTGTTTTTCCTTGTGTTAACAGTCCAACAGCAGAGACAAAATGGATGTGCTCTCTTAAAATAGACCATCTTATAGCAAGTGCATATAAAAGGTTGTGTATTGATATGATAAGATATGGTTTTTTGAAAATATTTTTTTCATTTCCAAGTGACTCATGTCAAAATCCAGTCAGATGTATTATGTATTGAGTGACTTTCAGAATCACAATATTTTGTTCAAGTTTATTTGAAATCAAAATGTCTTATACCACGAACATCTCCTTAGTGGACATCTCATTCCACAAAAGAAGTTGAAACTTGTTTGAAATTTTTTTTTGGCTTGGATGGAAGAGTTTGCCAAATTGAGTGGAATTGAAAGAGATAAATAAAAAAATCAAAGATGGAACAACCCATAGATAGAGATTTAGGTGGTAACATTTTTTTGATGCACTATAGTTTTATCTTACAATCTATTTACGTGGTGACATATTTTTGTATGTAATATTAGATCGGTATTTTCAGCTATGTAATTCGAAAATATTTTGATATGTTTTTAATGTATATATAACATTTTTTGTAGAAAAATATAACTTAAAATTGTCTTTCTTTTTGTGATAAAAAATGTTTGTCTGCTAAAACAGTTTTTGAAATGGATGAGTCCGAATTTTAGTATCCTGACAAAATTAATTTTGTGTTATTTCATTCGTAAAACGGATAATCCGACAGACAAATTCTTATTTGTACTTAATCAAATTTGAATTTTATTTCAAATATATCCCCTAAGAGACATTGCTTTTATATAATTTATATTTCTAAAACTTATAAATATGGTGGAGATTCATATTGATCTAAAAACTTTTATAAATATGATGGAGAGCATCCAGAGTCCAAAATTCAAACTTTTTTAACAATTGCGTTGGCATTTTTCATGGGTTGTCGTGTAATTTGAATGTGTCCAATTTTAAAAATCAGAATCAAGGGTTATTTTTGAAATTTTGCCTGAAAAAATGTGAAAGTCCAAGGGTATAATGAACAATCCCAAAAACAAAATAATAGATCTATTTTTAACACTGTTTAATTTATAGTGACTATAGAAAATCAATAAATTCTGTTTCGAAATGCAACATCTTTAAAACACTATCTGATCACGAGATTAGCAAGGTCCATATAATATATTTAAAATTCAAGCTCAGTAATCCATTTGAAGACGCTGCTTTAAATCTTCAAAATATTATATAATTCTATCATTTCGGTCTCTCTCCCCGAGGACAATCTATGGTTATTCATGCATTAGTTCATTCAGCAATACATAGAAGCAAATGGGGAAAAAGTGAATGGACAGTGAATAAAATAACCTCATATCATATCAGATATTATATAGAGTAACGATGCAAAACATTATACTGAATGTCAGACAAACACAACCTCATGGCACCAAAGATAAAATTTGCATTGTTCATCAGACCGTTCAATACTCACAGCTGTAAGATACAATCCCGGTTATTTGAAGGATTAAAAATTATCTCTACTCAGATAAAGTCGACTTCAGCTCTCCATTATTTCGCAGCTCCATGATGATATCGCAACCGCCTATCAGCTCACTTTTGTAGTAAAGCTGAGGAAAGGTAGGCCAGTTGGAGAATACCTTCAATCCTTGTCTCACCTCGTCGTCACTCAATATATCAAAGTGACCAAATTCCACACCCTCCTCTCGGAGGGCATTTACAACTTTGGAACTAAAACCACATCTTGGAACATCCGGGGTACCCTTCATGAAGAGCACGACAGGGGAAGAGGCGATCAATTTCTTCAAACGATCATCAATGGTCTCTTTTGGAAGAACGCCTTTCTCGCGTAAAGTTTTCTGAAGTTCCCCGCTTTTTTGCATCTCTAACACAATGTCTGATCCGCCAATAAGCTCCCCCTTGATATAAAGTTGAGGATAACTGGACCAGTTTGAGAAAACCTTAAGTCCTTGTCGGACTTCTTCATCAGTAAGAATGTCAAAACTCTCAAAGGGGACTTTTTCTTGTCGGAGAATTTCAACTACCTTCCTACTGAAACCACACTTAGGTTCATCTGGTTTTCCCTTCATAAACAGCACAACTGAGCCTGAATTGACCAGCTTTTCCAGCCGAGAGGTTAATGCTGTACTCAAATCTGTAGATTTAGAAATGCCACCCTTGGCGTTTCCTGAATCTGTTATATTTGCTCCATCAATGGTATCAATACCAAGATCTTTGAAAACATCCTTTAATTCCCCACTTTCATGCATAGCAATTGCTATGTCACACCCACCAATAAGTTCTCCTTTGCAGTAAAGCTGAGGAAATGTGGGCCAATTGGAAAACTTCTTCAAGCCCTCTCGAACCTCTGAATCTGAAAGGATGTCAAAACTTCCAAACTTGACCTTTTCTTCCTTCAAAATATCAACGACTTTTCTGCTAAATCCACATTGTGGCTCCTCAGGACTTCCTTTCATGAAAAGCAAGACAGGATGAGAGTTGACGAGATCCTGCAATCTCTTTTTCAGATGACTACTAAGCCCTGGTTGAACTTTACTTTTGTCCTTTGAAGATAAATTATCTTGTGCTAATTCTTTCACTGTTTCGAGAACAGCAGATCCTGCAGCCATTCCAAGACTAGCAGGAGATGCAGCATCGCCCGGGTGAATCGATCCTGCTACTTTAGAAACCTTGTTGGCTAAACTTGACGGATCAGCTCCCTCCAATGTGTCAATGGTCTTGCCATCCTGACAAATAATAACTACTAATCAAATGACAAAATCAAGCAAAGATAACAACTTGACTTTTCAATCCCATATGAAAGTCTGAATCATTGGAGTATTATGATTGCAAACAAAGATAAATCTTCTGTGTACATGGCAAAATTTGCATTATAAACAAATAATAATATCAAAACCAGTCTTAATTAAAAATCTGCAAAAGCTAAGATAAAAAACAGATAATTTTGATAAGTTGCAAATGCAAATTTTCATTTAGTGTGTAACGTCTCGACGTATACAGAGAAAGTTTCATTAGTGCAATGCAGCATATAATCATATATGAGCAGGCTAGGTTTACATTTGTATAGGTTTCATTGATTTGGTAATTTATATTTGATAATTTGTCTTATCTCTGCACTTTTTTTCCCTTAACCAAGGTTTTGTCACACTAGATTTTCCTTGGTAAAGATGAGACAGAGGAATCCTCCTACCATGGGTTTTGGTCTAGTCCCCCAAGTTCTTTTGTATTTTTTTTATTTATTTTTAATATATTTCATTGGGGTGCTTCTTGGGAGGTCACTTTAGGGCATCATCCTAGTTGGGATGCATTATGTATCATCTTTGTATCTGTTTCCTTTTAATTAAAAAAAGTTCTTTCATAAGAAATTATTTAGTACAGATTACCAAAGCACGTAAGAGAAAGTAAATGTGAGTACTCGCATACTCCCTGCAGAATGAGATATAAGCAAAAAAGGGTGTATGAAAAGTTGATGTATTAGATCTTGATTTTTAACCAGATACATTTTCACATATCACTTTTGCTTATATTTCATCTCGGAGGGAGTACTTTAGATCATAAAGGTTCAATCTTTGTACAGATGAACAGTTGAATAATAGGGTTGTCATTCCCATTTTGTTTTTAGAATTTTTAGGCTATATGTAGTAAAAAAAAAAAGCCTTAAGCTCACCTAAGGGTTTCACTCTCAGTAACCAAGACAAAGAGCCACTTTGGATAAAATTCTGAACAAGTACTTACTGACAAATACATATTTAAAATTTTTTTACAGTAACTGTGAGATTTTATTAAGCAATAGCTTCTTTTGTTAATAGGAAAATGTTAGCGGTTAATTTGTTAGGAGGGGAGAGAAATCTTAGTTAGGGGCAAGCATGGCTGTCAATCAAAATCATGATCTAAATCTTAAAATCTTACGATTTTACGATCTCAATCACCCTCAACTATCTGGATCTTAAGTAGAATCGTGTGTTGTAGTCAAATTGTGGGGGAAAAATGATAAAACCAATGATTATGTACGATACGCCAATTCCAGCCATAATCGGCCATTTGACGGCCACCACAATTACAAGCCGAGAAGGATGACAAGATATAAAGGCGCAACAATTTCGGTTCGGCGGCGCCCATTTTCCCACGAATACACTTGCCTACGAAAATATCATGTGGAAATACTTCAAATATACAGTATTATTTTCCATTTAAGGAGTATCTTACGATTTTTGTTACAAACATATATTTTGCAATCTTGTTACCCCCTCTCGATCTTACAAAAGTTATTGAGTAGGATCTTCCGATCTTAGTTACGATCTTATATTTACGACCTTACCATCCTCTCCCAATCTTATGCAAGATCCCGATTTTGACAACCTTGGTGGCAAGGATAGAACCATGTACAACCTTCATTATACTCTTTTGATGTCCCAACCCAAACAAAAGCTCCTTATTTAAGTTAAAATTAGCCTATACATATAAATTCTAAAACTCCCTCATTTAACTATACATATAAATTAAAAAACTCCCCCATTTAACTATTTCCTACAGAAACCTCTATAAGCTTATAAATATTTATTTGTAAGAAAGGAACCATGAGGGAAGTTCAAGCATTCAAGGTGACAGCCTGATAGAAAGTGATAAATTAATAGGTCTAATTATTCCAATTCAAGAAGGAATAGTCTCCATAGAAAGGGATAAAGAAAATTGAAGAAAGCGTACCTTGAAGAAGACAAAGAAAGGAACCGCAGACACGGAATAAGCCTCGGATATCTCTGGCTGTTCTTCAGCTTCGACCTACAAAAAAAATTGATTTTGATTGATGAATCAAATAAAGAAGAAGATGATGAAAGGGTAATTGGGAAAGAAAGAAAAAGAATAAAAACCCTTAAGAAATGGGTGTGAGGAAAATCAGTGGCCAAGTGAGAGAAGAGTTGGTCCATGTGTTTAGAAGCTTCACACCATGACGCCCAGAAGTGAAGCACGACGGGAGAGCCACCGCTAACAACTTCATCCAACTCTGCTTTTGAGTTCACGTCTCGCACCGACCCGCCCATTCTGCTACTCTTCGCTCTTGATGATGATGATGATGATCGCGTTAACAAACCCTAATTCTCAGCTATATAACAAAAATAAAGATTTTTTTTCTTTGTTTAGGTATGGCCAAAATCATTTTGATGTCTCTTTTTTGAGTTTTTTTAATTTTATTAAGACAGTGATTAATTATATTAATTTCAACAATAAAAAATTGTTTTTAATTAAATTAATTTTATTGGTAATATGGAGTAGAATAGTTAAATAAATTAAAATATAATATTATTTTAAATAAATAAATAAATGTAGTAGTTGTATTCTAGAGAGACAAATAAAAATAATAAAAGATGACATTTATTGCATTTATTGCAAAGAAGATGGATTATCTCCACGTGTATTTGTATGGTGGCGCAATACTGTTATAAATAGTAAATAAATATAATATAATGATAGTTAAGAAATTTATATAAAAGTTATATAAATTAAGTAGTGTCGATCCGTCAGAAATATATATTTTAATAGAAAAATAAGTTAATAGTCATTTACTCGTGTGTTAATGTATATTATTTTTTATATTTTTTTAAAGAGATAAAAGTTATTTTTAATGCGTTGATAAAACTTTATGTGTATTAATTAAATAAAATGATAATACATAATTGTAGAAATGTAAAAAGAATGATAAATTTATCTTTTTCATAATAAATTTATATATTTTCTATCATAATTATCCCATGTTCTTTTATCAAAAACAAATATTTATTATTTTTTTAGTATAGATGATAATATTTTATCATTAAAAAACATTAATATTTTTTGATAAATTAAAAATTTAATATAATTCATTATATTTTAATATTAATTTTAATTAATTTAATATGTTACGGTATATTAAAAAGTGAACCAAAAAATTTTATTTAAAAATTATTTCAAAATTAATTGAATATTAATAATTGAATAAATTATCAATACTTGAGAAATTTATAAAATACAGTTTTTATTCATTCATAATCTTTTATATATTATAAATATATAGTTATTCAACTATGGGATAACGAAAAGATTCCTAATTATATATTATAAATTATGGGAAAACGAAAAAGAAAAAAGGTTGAGCGTGTTTCAAAATTTTCTTGAAAGATGCAATTTACGTGTTATGAAAAATAGAATTAATGATATTTTCAGATATAGCAAAATTAACTACTTTTATGATGGTCTTATATATTAAAGTTAATTTGAAAAGATTTTATTTTATTTTAGTAAAATTTTATAAGTTTAAAAAAAATTATTTTATTTAAAAAATTAAAAATAATTAGAGAATAAAATAATTGTGAGATATTTATCTTCTTTATTTAAATAAATCATAAGTATTGTTTTAATTTGTTTCATATTTTTATTAATTTTTTCTAAAAATATAAATAATTATAAAATATCTTTTATTTCAAAATAAAAAGAAAGTATTTGACTGAGAAAAATACTACCATTAATATCAGTCTAGCTTCTATTTTAAAATTTACTTAATTGGTATGAAGTAAATAATTTGTAATAAATGACTTTATTAGTGGTATAAAACCAAAAATTTATATGATTTTTTTTGGAATAAAAGACTTATATTAAATATAAAAAAATTAAAGATGCAAGACGATCTCACAGATCCAGCCAACTAAAACACCTACAAAATAAGAAAAAGGACCTAACAAAGCATCAATCTAGTTATGTGGGCTTTGAGATCCTTACAAAATCAACCCTTATAGACAATATTGCTAATGATATCTTTCACAACCCGAATTCTATCAATGTTTTTACCAAAGCAAGTCCTATTACGATAAATCCAACTGCCATAAAGAGTCTTTGTCACAACAAGCTTGAACAATTTAGCCCTCCAACCCTTGGCTTTACCAATACTAAGGATCCAATTCAATTCATCTTCCCACTTCTTAGGAGTATGCATAATCTGAATTCAATTGAGCACCTCTTGCCAAATATCCTTTAATTCCACACAATAAAAAAATAAGCGATTGACAGTCTCTTCTTTTTTACAAAAAACACAGTCACTATCATCAACCATGCCAAATCTCAACAATATGCTTTTGGTCGCATGCTTGCAGTGACAGGCAAGCCAAAACACTATTTAAGCTCTCGGTCTGGCCGAATTGTTAAACAATAGCTTGCTCCAAGGAATTACAGGCCCATTAACAATACTCAAATACACAGACTTGGTACAAAAACAGTTCTTTTGGATCATATCATTCCACAAGTTAGGATTCCCACAAATGAAGTCTCGCTGCGCCGAGATATTATGCATTATCCGAGTACTATTAGTTTTGATCTTGGCCTCCATAATATCCTTGTGTTTAAGATAGTATGAATGAACCCACTTCACCCCACAAGTTGTCAGCTTTGTTACATATGTCCCATAAAAGCTTTAACATGGTGCAAATGTTCCAGGAAAACAGATTGATAAGCCCTAGACTACCCTGCTTTGTAGGTTTACAAACCTCATCTTAAGCAACTAAACACTTTCTACTAGGAGTATCTTTACATATCCAAAGGAAAGAGCGACAAATAGAATCAAACTTCCTAATAACCGCTTTAGGAAGAGGGAAGCATAACATCCAATAATTTGCCATCGCAAAAGAGATAATCTTTATGAGTTGGAGCCTCCCAGCATAACTCAGGAACTTAGAAGACCAATGATGAATACGAGAAACAATTTTATCAACCAGACCCATGTAGTGGCTAATGGCTAACTTCTTACAAGTGAGGGGAAATCACAAGTATCTGAAGGGAAGAGATCCTTCATGAAAACCGGATAACTTAAGAATTCTATCCTTTGTCGGAACATCAACTGCACCAAAGTAAACTTTACTCTTACAAGTGTTCAGCTTCATACCTGTTGACCTCGAGAGATTATTGAAAGACTTGAGCATTGACTCCATGTAATTAAAGTCACCTCTAGAAAAAAGAAGCACTTCATCAGCAAACATAAGATTCACCAGCTACAAGTTCTCACACTTTGAATGATGATTGAAATTAGGATTAAGCTGCATTTGGACAAGACACCGATTCAAATACTCCATGACAATAGAATAAGGTAAGGGGAAATAAGGTCCCCTTGCCTAATGCCTCTTTTGCCTTGCAAAATCTGAGTCAAAGAACCATTCACATTGAACATGTAAGAAATAGATGAGAGGCCAGACATAATCTAGCTAATAAATTTGGAGGGAAACATACAGTCAATTGACCATATCATGTACTTTTTGCATATCAATTTGAAACATACATCTAAGAATGCCATCAGATCTACTATAACCCTTGATTAATTTATAATCCAAAAGAATATGGCTTTGAATTTTCTTCCCTGGAATGAATGTAGTCTGAGTAGGGTTGATGATAGAACCTGGTTGTCAAAATTATAGAGATTACTTTATATACTATTGTACAAATAGATATGGGTCTAAAATCCTTGATGTGTTTTGTTGAGTCATGCTTGTGAATAAGAGACACCAGGGTACAGTTAAGATCTTTGTAGATATTCCCTTTATCAAAGAATTCTTGAAAAGTAGCAGTCAAGTCAGATTTTATAGTGTCCCAACTGTGTTTGAAAAATTTGGCCTTAAACCCATTTAGGCCAGGAGCAGATAAGTCATCAATCCCTTTCAAAGCAGCAAAAATATCCTCATCACTGTTGTACCCCAAAATTTGCCCTCCCATTTCTCATTGATTTTTCATCACAAAGCCCTTTAAGCTCAAGATCCAGTTAGGGTCCCATCTGCTCAAGACTTCTTCTTGCACTATGGACCCAAATTAGGGTTTGTGTTTGCACAAAGATGTTTTGACCTAAAATGCCTAAGATGACTTTCATGCTTCATATTGGACTCCCAAGTTTATCCATATCAAGTTTCAAGTCTTGATTCCAAGTTTTGCCCAGTCAATTGGACAGTTGACCTAGAAATCAACTGTATTGGGGAAAAAGTCAACTATGGCCAATTGGCAGTCAAACCTCATGAAAATTGATCCACATCAACATTATAAAATTCCATGAACCATTTGGTCAAGTTTGGATCACAATTCCACAAGAAATTTGATCAGATCACCAAAAGGGCAAAATGGTCATTTTTAGGGTTTTGACTGCACAAAGGAAATTTTTGACTGTTTGACCCAACCAATGGCAAACCAAGCTCATATATGGACTCAAGGACCCCATGGAATTGTCTTGACATTCTCAACAAGTTCAAAAGATCCCAAGTACACAAGATTGACAGTTGAATTTCCCAGTCAATTGATCAATTTTGACTGTATACTGAAAAGTCAAACTTTGACTTTTTGGTCAAAATCAAGAGTCAAGATTCATTTTTCATCAAAACATGCCAAATCATGAAACTTGTTCACCAAGAAACCAAGAAATGCAAATTTGGGTTTGAAATGGGAATTTTTCATAACTTAGAATTTTTCTAAGTTATGGAAAATCCTAATTTTTTCCAAACTTTGCCCCACTTTCTCACCAAGATTCATTTGGATTCAAACAAAAGTCAAAACATGAAAGTTGTAGCTTGGTGCATAATCTACAACTTTGATTCACAAAGTTTTCCCAAATGAGGCTTTTATCTCAAGTTACAAATTTTTGAATAAGGGCACTAAACCATTCATAACTTAGTGAAAATTTGACCTTTTTGACAAGGTTTTCTACCTAACTTCAAGGCCATTTTCCATACACTTCCACTTGGAATTTCAACTTGCACTTCAAATATGGATTGTAGTACACATTCCAAGCTTTCCAAAATGTCCAAGAACTTCTCAAACAACCTCATGGTTAGGGAGAATCGAATTTTGCAAAATGGGAAAAAGTCACTTTTGTTCTTGGCCATGTACATGTTCATAACACTATGCATTTCAATCTCAGCTTGCATATCTTGATTACATGTCCTTAAACCATCCAACACTCATAAATTTAATGCATATTCTTTGTGCCAAGACCATGTTCTTTGTGTTCTAACATTGCATAAAGGATTAATCCCAAAATAGATAAAGCATTCCTTCCATTTTTGCAAAAGGTAGCTTTATGTCCAATTACAAATCCAAGAAGTACAGTCCATATCTAATTGGCACAAGTTTATGAGTTAATCACACTGATCAAGGAGGGATTATGCAGCATAGTATGAGGGTCTGTACAGGCTAGAAGCAAAAAGTAACCATTGCTTGCTTAAAGTGTAAGAAACACATCATAACATATACCAACTTCCATATCAGCTTACAAACACAAAAACAAACTTATCAAACACATTCCACACATTGATCAAAAGCTGAAGCACGAGCCTTTCACCTCCAATCCCTCCCAAAACTCAGAATCACCTTGAAACTGCTCAAACAGAGCAACCTCTGCAGATTGAGTTCCAACTCTCAATCCTTTCAAGCATTCTTGCCCAAACCAGTTCATACACCTTCCCTACCATCTATGCAAGCTAACCAAAAGCAAAAACACGACCTGTAATCCCTCTAACTGGTTCCACCATTTTCACATTTCTGATTTGCAGGTGAAGTGCTCTAGCTCGATTCAAAAGCTTTCAAGGCAAAGTAAATATTGGAACAGCATCACCACACCTCAAGGAAGCTACACCAACCATTATTTTGCCCTGAAAGCTTCTCCTTTTCCAGATAGAACTTCAACTGAACAGGTAAGTTTTTGAATTCGTATCTCTCTTATTAGGCATCATTAGCTCTAAGTTTGTGAATAAATAATGTTCTACTCATGCCACTGAACATGTACATGTTTTTACTTTTCATTTCTTTTGCTTGAGCTGTGAGAATTTAAGGTTTGAAAATGGCAGAAAACTTAGGTTAGGATTTGGGATTGTTAAAATTCTCTCTCATTTCTGAGAGTTAGGATGAGTTTTTTATATATTTGGAATCGTGATTCAATGCTTGACATGTTTTGTGTTGAAAGTTTGTGCAAAAGCTCAAAGAATCAGGATGTTTGAATCCCTGTTACAAGCGCGCGTTTTTGGCTGGAGGTTGAAGAAGGTGTCTCATGGGCTGGGCCAGCTTTTGTTCTACTTTTCACACCATACAATTGCTTCTGCACCCCCTGAGCCCATTTGGTTTATTTTTAATGATTTCTGACTTTTTCTTTTTTTTGATTGATTCGTTTATTTTTTCTCATGTTATTAAAAATATAAAAATCTTTTTTCTCACCATTTTTTAATTTATTAGGTATTTATGTGATTTTCTTTTGATTAATACACAAATAAATGAATATATACATTTCATTAAAAATATTGAGAAATATGTAAAAATACTTTTATTTTCATTTTTTATTTTATTTTACCTTCTGAAAATACTTTATATAAAAAACTACTTTTTTTACAAATATTAAATATTATTATTATTTATATATATACAATACACATCTAAAACAATACATATATACATATATTTATTAATATATTTAGAGTAAATACAAAATATATACACACTTTTGTTTTTTTTGTTATTATTAATATTTAATATAAAAATACATTTTTGACAAATACCTCATTTTATTTTATTTTTATAAATAAATATTTGTACATAATAAATGAATAATGTATTTTATTTAATAGAATTAGGGTTTTACCCTAAATATGAAAATACTTCAAAAATAATACCTTTTTCTTTTTCTTTTTATCTCATATAAATAATATTCTTTTTTCATATATATAAAAATTCCCTTTTTTACATTTTGCATATTTATTTCAATTTCCATTTAATTATACAATTATTTGTCTTGTAAATATTCAAAGAAAATGATGTAATAGTTAGGTTTAAATTGTTGTCTAAATATACCCCATTTGAAACATTGTAACCCCTCCCCATATTATTGTGTTGTAATAGTGTAGGAATTTAAATTTCGCACTTTATCGCTTTCTAAATATACTATGCTAGAGTTAGGGTTTGCATGCGAATAAAACGAACAAAAAGTAGTTTGACCTAATACAAGATAAACAAGCATGAAAATGGACAACACATCTCACACTTGCACCCCTAGGGGTATTCCACTTTGTTGCCTTCAAATAATTGGGCCATATTGCATGTTGAATTTCTTTGGGTAAAACAAACAATCAAATGATCATAGTCCCTCAAAATGTTGCCTAAATGAATGATCAAGTCCCTTTTAAAGAAAATTGCCCAAAGACATTTAACACTATTGCAATTATGGTCTAAACGGTGACCCGCGCCCGTCCCTTTCACCTCCTAATACAAGATTGTCCACCAAATGCAATGGTGGAACAAAATTGTCAAAAGGTTTAAAACATAACAAAAAATTTTGAGAAAAACTTTAGGGTAGATAACTCATAAGTACTTGCCAATTTGCAAAGAAAACACTTGCCTATTTTCAAAACCCACTTCACAAACACTTTCAAAACCAACTTTCAAAAACCTTGAAACATCTTTTCAAAAGACAAAAACACCTTTTTGTAAAACATTCGAGTAAAGAATTGTTACAAGGGTAGCCTATACAAGGCATCTTTTCAAAACATTTTCAAAACCACACACCAAGCACCATTTCAAACAATTGAAAACCAAGGCAAGTTGATCTAAGCAAGTACCTAAGAGCCCATGGATAACCATGGATAGAAAGGGTGCTAATACCTTCCCTTTCTATAATCTACTCCCCGAACCCAAGAAAAATCTCAAAGGTTTTTGCTGTGCTTTTTAAACCTTTCCTTAGGATAAAATAAAAAGTCGGTGGCGACTCTTGCTCAACCGAAACATTTGCGAAAACAAATGCAAAACCCTAGTCAGTTCCCCCACCGTATCACAGAACTGGCGACTCTGCTGGGGATAAAATACTTAAAAGTGGAGTAACCTTAGGGCTTAGATCACCCTCTTGCATGACTAAGTGTTTGATTTGTTTGCTTTATACTTTGACTCTATTGTTTGGGTTTGCAATCCTACACCCGGATTTTGGGAAACATTTCATAGATAGCAATACGTTGTGGAAACTGTGCGGGGTATACCGACACGGTCAAAGCAATAGCTATGTTAGTGCGACATATTTGTGAGTACCGGTAACCCTTGAGTTCAATCAAGGAGAGTACGGGGCCGCTGAGTGATGTCACTAAGCACTAATGACCTAGAACCTTACTTGACCATCTTGGCCTTTTATTAGGGGTAGTGAGATGACCGGCTTTGGTGCAGTCCGAAGTTGGTAGATGCTCGATACTACACTCATTGAGGGTTGTTTTCTTGGAATATTTTGGTCGCTAGTTAAGTGGCTAAACCAAAACAATGAACAATGAAAACAATCCCGTGATATTGAGCTCCTTAGAACCCGGTTACTATTTATAGGACAGGTTTTTAAGCCAACTACACTCAAGAGGGTACTTACCTATGAAACCCCATGCAAGCCTGAAACTAGGGTTTGGTGTGATTTGCTTGTACATATGTTTTGTGCATACATCATAAACATCATGAAGCATCATATGCATTCACTAACCATTTCAAGGGTTTGGATCTTCATCTTTGTTCTTGTTTTGTAGGTCATGGAAGTTCCTCGCAGAAATACCATTCAAGTCAACCTTGTGAGAATCTCTCCTCAACTCAAGGAGATCACTTCAAGAATTCCGGAAAATTCATCCTTCAGTGAAAGACATGGTAGACTGCTCAGCTTAGTCAACACCAACATTGAAGAAGACATGATGAAAGTGCTATTCCAGTTCTTTGACCCTCTTCACCACTGTTTCACTTTCCCTGATTATCAGTTGGTACCCACTTTGGAGGAGTTTTCTCAGCTCCTAAGAACCCCTATCTTTAATCAACTACCCTTCAACGGTACGGAAAAGGAACCAAAGCCGGAAGATGTTGCTCGAGCATTACATCTACAACCATCCGACATCAAGGGGCATTGGGAAACCAGAAGCGGCGTCAAGGGATTCTTAGCAAAATTCTTGTTTGAGAAGGCACAAGAATGTTGGAACTCATTGGACCTACAAGCCTTTGAAGAGATTGTGGCACTCCTTATCTATGGGTTGGTCTTGTTCCCAAATCCTGACCAATTGGTAGATGTCAACGCCGTCAAAATCTTCTTGTCCAGAAATCCAATACCAACATTGCTTGGGGACATCCTTCACTCATTTTACACACGAACAATGAGAAAGAGAGGTGTTCTCATGTGCTGTACTCCTATCCTTGCAAGGTGGTTTATTTCGCATCTTCCGCAATCTGTCTTGAAGAATGACCAAGGTACAAGGTGGTCCCAACGGTTGATGACTCTTACTCATTCTGATGTGCATTGGTGTTCTCGGTCCAGAGAAAATGTTATCATTGTCGATCGTTGCGGAGAATTTCCTAATGTTCCTTTACTTGGAATCAGGGGAGGTATCACCTATAACCCTTGCCTAGCTTTGAGGCAATTTGGATATGCACGGAGGGATGGCCCTCATGACATGTTGATTCCTAACCTAGTTTTTGACTTCGACAACGATGCGCAAGGACTTCGCCAAAGATTCATCAGAGCTTGGGGAAAACTCAACAAGGTTGATAGCAAGACTCTGGGACACAAGAACTCCATCCCTCTTGAGCCCTATCTCAAGTGGGTACGAGCCCGATCCCAAAGTCTAATGATGCCTTATCCTCATGTACTCCCAGTGATTAAAGAGCCCGTCAATGAAGGAGAGGTCCCCTACACCATCCTACATCCAGACATGCCTACATCGTGGGAGGAAATGCAGAAAAGTTGGATTCAGCTCAAGGAAGAACGGAATACTTTTGAAGCTAGCTTCTACGCCAGTGAGAAGAAGGTTCTAGAGCTTACCCGCCGACTCCACGAGCAAGAGGCCCTCAACACCTATATTGCACCAAAGAGGATGCACAATGTCTTTCTGCCTTAAGAAGTTTATTTTGTAATATTTGGCCCCTGGGGCATTTATGTACTAACAAATTTCTTCTTATTAATATGATGTGCGTTCTTCTTTGTCTGAAACAATTTTGAATGTTCTAAATCCTTGAATGCATTGCATACATAAGCATACCATTCATCATGTGCATAAACAGGTCTCACTCCAGGTTTCCTTATCTGTCTGCTGTTTATTTCAGTAGGATGGATCTCGAGCAAACAGTCAAAGACCTACAAGCTCAAAATGCACAGTTCCAGCAACTCCTGATGACCTTGGCTAAAGGTCAGGAGGATATCAAGACTCAATTGGGGAATAAGGACCCAGTAAAAAAGAAGAAAAAGAGGATTGGGGTGGCTACTTTTGGGAGAAGATTTGACGGAGAAGCCCGGAGAGTGCTTGAATTTCCTCCTACTTCTGATGAAGGGACTAGTAAAAGAGACGGAGCTGCGGTGCCTTCCGAGTCTGATGCGGAAGAAGAAGAGGTTGAAGAGGATGAAGATTATTCTGACCAGCAATACCCTCCAGCTGATGATAAGTACAAAGGGTTAGAAGACAGATTGGCCGCCATGGAGTTACAAAGAGTACCGGGCTTGGACTTTGAAGACTTGGGTTTGGTTGTCGGGATTGTGATTCCCCCAAAATTCAAAGTGCCAGTGTTTGTGAGGTATGATGGGCTGTCCTGTCCCAAAATGCATCTCAGGTCCTACGTGAGAAAGATTCAACCCTATACGGCAGATAAGAATCTTTGGATTCATTTCTTTCAAGACAGCCTTTCGGGAGCTCAGTTGGAGTGGTTTTATCAGCTAGAAGGAACCAGTGTCAGAAATTGGGAAGATTTGGCCACCGCTTTTTACAAACAATACCAATATAATTCTGATCTTGCTCCTACTCGTACCCAACTTCAGGGTATGTCACTAGGAACAAGTGAGGGATTCAAAGAATATGCACAAAAATGGAGGGATTTGGCTGGCAGGGTGCAGCCTCCTTTAACCGACCGTGAACTCGTTGATATGTTTCTTGGGACCCTATCTGGGCCATTTTTCAATCATTTAATTGGTAACTCTTCCGCGGGGTTTACCGATTTGATCTTAACAGGCGAAAGAATAGAAGTTCGCATCAAGTCAGAAAAGATTCAGAAGGGTGTTGTTGCAAGTGTTGAGAAGAAGCCTTTTAAGAAGGAGACAGCTATGGTATATTCTCAGAGAAGAGCAGGGAAGATGGAGCGTCGGCCAACTGTGGGGGCCGTAATGATTCAAAACACTCTAAGTGAGCAGCCTCGCTATAACCAGTCCAGACCAAATCAACAACGAGTGGAACGGCCACAACGGCAGTTCACCCGTATTAACATGACTCCAGCGCAAGTGCTTCCCCATCTATTAAAGTTGAATCTCGCCACCATCAAGGAGGCACAAAAGAATGTGAATACGTCCTCTCCGCATTATCATGCCAATGCTAAATGCGCCTACCATTCAGACAGTGTTGGACACGACACCAATGATTGTTGGGCACTCAAGCATAAAATCCAAGACCTGATAGAGGCTAAGGAGGTAGAGTTTGACGCTCCAGAGAAGCCTAATGTGATATTTGCACCCATGCCGAAGCACGGCCGAAATGTCAACGCCATTGAAGAAGATTTGTATGTTGCTGATGTCAGTGATCTGACTACTCCGCTGCTAACCATTAAGTTGAATCTGTTAAGGGCCGGGATCTTCCCGGGATGTAAAGAAGACTGCTATTGTTGTTACTCTCTGCCATTTGATTGTCCGTTATTGAAGAAAGGCATCCAAGGCCTTATGGATAGTCGAAAAATTTTGTTTGAAAAAGTTTCTGCTGTTCCAGTTCATACTGAAGATGTCTCAATCATAACCATTCACGCCAATCTTTCCAAGGCCGTCAAAAAGCCTGTTAAGATTACACCAGCTACGAAATCTGTTCCTTTGAAGATAACAATGCCAGGGCCTGTTCCCTATGTTTCTGAGAAGTCGATACCTTGGAACTATGGCGGTGACATCTACTACCATGGTATCAAGCAAATCGAGGTAATTGAAGAAAGTTCGGATGATGAAGAAGCCAGCATTAGTAACATTGCGGGCACCAGCAAAATCACCAGGAGCGGGAGAATATTTTCTCCAGAGATTGCCCCTCCAAGAGCAGTCTTTGGACCCTCATCAGCTAACGAGGTCATCCCTGCACCAACAAAACTCTCTGCTAGAACTCCTCTGGTTGAAGACATTGTTGTTCCTAGTATTGTCTCTCCTACCGCTGCTGACAAAGGTAAGGGAATCCAAGATGAGCCCGTCAGGACGAGGGCTCAACCCTTGGTAATCCCGGAAACCTCCAAGAAGGAAATGGACGAGATTTTGAGGATAATCAAAAGAAGTGATTACGATGTGGTAGAACAGTTGGGGCAAACCCCCTCCAAGATCTCCATGCTGGCACTACTACTTTGCTCAGAAGCGCACGCTAAAGCTTTGATAAAATTCCTGAAGGCAGCTCATGTGCCCCAGGAAACCTCTGCGGATCAATTTCAGAATTGCGTGGCTAGCCTGACTGCAGACAATGGATTAGGTTTTTCTGATGCCGACCTAACCCCTAAAGGTAGAAACCACAATGATGCTTTGCACATTTCAGTCGAGTGTCGAGGAACTACTCTCGCACATGTCTTGGTTGATACTGGTTCGTCGTTGAATGTTTTGCCTAAGAAGGCCTTGGACCGACTAGATTGTGAAGGATTGGAATTGAAGCCAAGTGATATTGTTGTCAGAGCTTTCGATGGTTCGAAGAGAATGGTCCATGGAGAGGTTGCGATTCCCATCAAGATAGGCACCGAGGTGTTTAAATCCACTTTCTATGTGATGGACATCCGTCCATCATATTCTTGCCTGCTGGGTAGACCTTGGATACACCATGTTGGGGCAGTCACCTCCTCCTTACATCAGATGTTGAAATATCCTGTTAAGGGAAAGATCATTACCGTCCATGGCGAAGAAGAGTACATGATTAGCCACTTAAATTCTTTCCGGTATGTGGAGGTTGAAGGAGAATTCATCGAGACACCGTTTCAACATTTCGAAGAAGTCCTTCCTGAAATAGCGGTAGCAAAGTTGACAGCTGAGACACCGAGGCAGATGGCCAGGATGGCATCTCTGGAGGATGCAAGGGCCGCAATAAAAGAAGGGAAGAATTCAGCATGGGGGCAGTTACCCGACTTTCCGCATAAGACTGACAAGTTTGGGTTAGGGTTCACGGCCGCCGGCCAGAAAGCCATGCGCCGTGCGAAGATTGAAAGGGCGCCAGTCAAAATTTCTCCCTATGGAATCAACGCCCTGGAAGATGAAGACAAGGAGAGCAACATTGAAGAGTGGATTTATCCAACTGTCAAAGGAGGATTGAGCAACTGGGAGGCAAAAGACTTTGTCCCCATCACTTTTATTCATCAGTAATTTATCTGTTAAACATTTCTTATTTGGTCTGTAATATTTACTTTCAAACAATCCGTACACTATCTTTTCACCTCCTGCCTTTCCCGGGGCATGTAGGTCTACTTGTAAGGGTTTTGATTATTTTTCATATTCATATGCCATGTTTAATGATTCATTGGACGTTTTTCATTTGATAAACTGCTTATGTTCATTTTCTTTCCTTTTGCATTTTTTGTTTAAGGATGGCTATCCCTTACACACACCCACACTCACCAATGCAGGTACCCATCCGCTCCGGATTCCATGGGTGACTATTCCGTTATATCTTTCAATAACTCTGAAGATCTGGTCAATCTAGCCGAGTATGAAGATGACGAAGGTTGTGAAGTACCCGGGGAACTAGCCAGACTTCTGCAACAAGAGGAAAGGGCCATCTTACGGCATGAAGAGCCATTAGAAACTGTCAACTTAGGGACCGAGGAAGACCGGAAGGAGGTGCAAGTGGGTGCCAATCTGGAACCAAGAGTCAAGGAGCGCTTGGTACAGTTGTTGAATGAGTATGTTGAAATCTTCGCTTGGTCTTATGAAGACATGCCGGGTTTAGACACAGACATCGTGGTTCACCGTCTCCCCACAAGAGAAGATTGTCCACCGATCAAGCAGAAAGTTCGCCGAATGAGGCCTGACATGTCCGAAAAGATCAAAGCAGAAGTAATGAAACAATTCGATGCTGGTTTTCTGGTTGTTACGTCCTATCCTCAATGGGTCGCTAACATTGTGCCAGTACCTAAGAAAGATGGCAAAGTCAGGATGTGTGTGGACTACCGGAATTTGAATAGGGCCAGCCCTAAAGATGATTTCCCGCTACCTCATATTGACATCTTGATCGACAATACAGCTCAGCATAAAGTGTTTTCCTTCATGGACGGATTCTCGGGCTACAATCAAATCAAAATGGCTCCCGAGGATATGGAGAAAACGACTTTTGTCACACAGTGGGGCACTTTCTGTTATAAGGTGATGACGTTCGGGCTGAAGAACGCAGGGGCAACTTATCAACGCGCCATGGTAGCTTTATTTCACGATATGATACATCATGAGATTGAAGTTTACGTAGACGATATGATAGCTCGGTCACAAACAGAGGAAGAGCACCTTGAACATCTGGAGAAGCTGTTTGCCAGATTAAAAGAGTACAAGCTCAGGCTGAATCCAAGTAAATGTACTTTTGGAGTTAGGTCTGGTAAACTCCTGGGATTCATTGTAAGCAACAAAGGCATTGAAGTCGATCCGGCAAAAGTAAAGGCAATACAAGAGATGCCTGCTCCCCGTACTGAAAAGGAGGTTAGAGGATTCTTGGGGCGCTTAAACTATATTGCCAGATTCATCTCACATCTGACTTCTACCTGTGAGCCAATTTTCAAACTCTTGAAAAAAGATCAGGTAGTGGAATGGAACGATGATTGTCAAGCTGCTTTTGATAGAATCAAGGAGTATTTGCTAGAACCTCCTATTCTGATGCCACCCGTCGAAGGAAGACCATTGATCATGTATTTGACCGTCTTGGATAACTCAATGGGGTGTGTTTTGGGCCAGCATGACGAGTCTGGTCAAAAAGAGCATGCTATTTATTACCTTAGCAAAACGTTTACCGACTGTGAGACTCGCTACTCACTGCTCGAGAAAACTTGCTGCGCTTTGGTATGGGCTGCTTGCCGACTAAGACAGTATATGTTGACTCATACTACCTTGTTGATTTCCAAAATGGATCCTACCAAGTATATCTTCGAAAAGCCCGCTTTATCTGGAAGGATAGCTAGATGGCAAATGATCTTAACTGAGTATGACATCCAGTACACCACCCAAAAAGCTATAAAAGGGAGTGTATTAGCTGAGCATCTGGCTCATCAGGCTATTGAAGACTATCAACCCATGAGATTTGACTTCCCAGACGAGGACATCATGAATTTGGACAACGTTGAAGGTGACGGACCGTATGACGGACCTGAAAAGGGATCCCGATGGACCCTGTACTTCGATGGTGCTTCAAATGCGCTTGGAAACGGTATTGGCGCAGTACTCATTTCTCCGGAAGGTTGTCACACACCTTTCACGGCCCGACTTTGCTTCAGCTGCACAAACAACATGGCTGAGTATGAAGCCTGCATCTTTGGTCTCAAGGCTGCTATAGACTTGGGGATCAAATCTTTGATCGTATTTGGGGACTCGGCTTTGGTTATCAGTCAAATCAAAGGAGAATGGGATACCAAACATCCTAATCTCATCCCATACAAAGAACATGTCCTGACATTGTTGCCTCATTTCGAGCAAATTACCTTCGAGCATTTCCCGCGAGAAGAGAATCAGCTAGCAGATGCTCTGGCCACAATGTCCTCCATGTTTAAACTCAACTGGGATAACGAGGCTCCCCAAATCACCATCGAGCGAATGGATGAACCGGCACATTGCCACGAGATTAATACCGAAGAAGTAGTGGAACAACCTTGGTTCCATGAAATCAAAAGGTATCTCGAGACCCGAGATTATCCTGAAGGAACTTCCGTGAATGATAAGAAGTTCTTAAGGAAATTTGCTGCTAAGTTCTTCCTGAGCAACGACATCCTTTACAAACGAAGCCATGATTGTGTATTACTCCGATGCGTGGATAAAGCTGAAGCATAGTTGATCATGACTGATATACACAGCGGCACATTTGGCACTCACTTGAGCGGGCATACAATGGCTAAAAAGATCCTGAGGGCAGGCTATTACTGGTCTACTATGGAGGCTGACTGCCATCAACATTCCCGTACTTGCCACAAGTGTCAAGTCTATGCTGACAAAGTTCATATTCCTCCGGTTCCTCTCAACGTCCTGACTGCTCCGTGGCCCTTTGCAATGTGGGGCATTGATATGATTGGAGAGATCAAGCCCACGGCTTCCAACGGACATCGCTTCATCCTGGTTGCCATTGACTATTTCACCAAATGGGTCGAAGCAGCTTCCTTCGCCTCTGTGACTAAAAATGTGGTTGCCCGCTTTATCAAGCAAAATCTCATATGTCGGTATGGTGTTCCAGACAGGATCATCACAGACAACGGTACAAATCTGAATAACACGATGATCACTGCATTGTGCGAACAGTTCAAGATTTATCATCACAATTCATCTCCCTATCGGCCGAAGATGAACGGTGCTGTTGAAGCTGCGAACAAAAACATTAAGAAGATCATTCAGAAAATGACAGTCACTTACAAAGACTGGCATGAGATGTTACCGTTTGCTCTGCATGGATACCGTACGACGGTACGTACTTCAACCGGGGCAACCCCATTTTCTTTGGTTTATGGCATGGAAGCTGTTTTGCCTGTGGAAGTCCAGATCCCTTCTCTAAGGATTATGAAGGATGCAGGTTTGAATGAAGATGATTGGATGCAAACCCGACTTGATCAACTCAATCTGATCGACGAAAAGCGACTTGCTGCTATATGCCATGGTCAGACGTATCAAAAGCGAATGATCAAGGCCTTCAATAAGAAAGTCAGACGTCAAGTGTATCAAGTCGGAGACCTCCTAATCAAGCGGATTATCTTGCCGCAAAGTGATCCCAGGGGCAAATGGACTCCTACATATGAAGGACCATTTGTGATCAAGAGCATATTTTCTGGTGGTGCAATGATTCTGACCACCATGGACGGCGACAATTTGCCGCACCCTGCGAACGCAGACATAGTCAAAAGATACTACGCATAAAATAACCCGACAAGTCGAAAACCCGAAAGGGCGGCTTGGGAAAAAATGGGTATCCCGGTGGATCGAAAACCCGAAAGGGCGATTCAGTCAAAAATTAGGGATAAAAAACAAAAAAAATCTGTACACCCGACAAGTTGAAAACCCGAAAGGGCGGCTTGGGCAAAAATGGGTATCCCGGTGGATCGAAAACCCGAAAGGGCGATTCAGGCAAAAGTTAAGGAGTTAAAGCGTATGACTATGTCTCGTCGGATCACTTCAAAGACAATCTCTTCATCAACCGGTTCCAGGCTTCTGATCAATCCAATCATCGTCAAACGAATCATTGAATGGACAGATATTCAGGGTTGTGAAAGCTATAGCGGAGTGGAATCCCATGGAATTATTGCACATAGCCATCCTTATTTTGTATAAACCTTTCAAATACTTACGACAAAATCCTCTTACTAGGATGATTGTCTCCTTTGTACAAATATACTCATAAAAAAATCAATATAAATACTTTTCCCAGAAATTTTGTGTCATTTCCTTTTTCTTTTCTCTTGCACTATTTATTTTATTTTGAGAAACGTCCAATGTTTTGTTAAATAGGCATATGCATTTGAAACATAATCATTTTCTTATGAGTCGGGAAAGAGGATTACTGATAAATCGAAGATACCGTTGGATAACCTGATACCCTTTTAAAGGAAACCCCCGGGAGATTTGGAATCCATATCCCTAGCAAGTCTTGAAGCTCATCCCCAGTAGATTCTGGAAGCTTATTCCCCGCAGAGAACGGACGTCTCTCCCGAGTTTTATTCAAAGTTATTCCTCACAAGGCCTTATAACTGGGTTATCCTCAGCTAACAACCACGGAAGATCGCACTCGCCAAAATTCTTCCTATCCCCAGCGGAGTTCATCAAAGTTCCCCAGCAGTAACTTATCTTTACAATCCCCCAGCCAGAGGACCCTCAGGAATCCAATTTCCCTCAGAACTTAAGTTTCAATATCCCCAGCGAAGCCAGACTAATGAACCTTCTCCCCACAGAGTTTTAGGAGAGTAAATCTTGAGTTCCCCGGTAAGGTCGCCATAGATGCTTCCCTCCAAACTGAAGATTCTCAGTCTTGCATCCCCAGCAGGAGTCTACTAGATTGGTACTCCCCAGTAGAAGTCATCAGGAATTCCCCAGAGGTTTGGTATACAACCCAAGCTCCTTATTCCCCAGTCATGGCCAAGGAATTATTCTTCCCGGCAGCAGTCAGGATGTTTTTATCTTCAGCCATCCAGGATTCATCTATCCCCAGCAAGACAGCTCATCAGCTTACATGCGCATTCATTACATTCATATCATAAACATTGATATAACATATATTGCATCATACATTTCATGCAACATAATTTTGTGTCTAGCTAACATTTTGTCCTTTTCAGGATAAGAATAAAAAGCTATCCTTAACAGTTTCAGATGCAGTTTTACACGGACTCATCATCAAGCAACCCTATACCGATTCCTATTCAACTTCAAGATTTCTGAAAACAGTTCGCGGGTTCTCCAAGTAAACGGATGTTAACCTATCACTTGTTCAGATTCTTCTTCAAGACTTCTGAAAATAGTCTATGGATTCTTCCCAACAACGGATGTCAATCTATCACTTGTTCAGATGCAACCTTTTGAAAACAGTTTACGGACGCTTCCCAACAACGGATGCTGCTCTATTGCTTATTCAACTTCAAGATTTCTGAAAACAGTTTACGGGTTCTCCAAGTAACGGGTGTTAACCTATCGCTTGTTCAGTTTCTTCTCCAGACTTATGAAAACAGTCTATGGATTCTTCCCAACAACGGATGTCAATCTATCACTTGTTCAGATGCAACCTTTTGAAAACAGTTTACGGACGCTTCCCAACAACGGATGATGCTCCATTGCTTATTCAACCTCAAGATTTCTAAAAACAGTTCACGGGTCCTCCAAGTAACGGATGTTAGCCTATCGCTTGTTCAGACTCTTCTCAAACTTTTGAAAACAGTTTACGGATTCCTCCCAACAACGGATGCCAATCTATTGCTTATTCATATCCCCAGTTCAGAGATGATCCAAAGCATGGACACCTTCCTGATACTCATTCCAGATGGAATCTCTAAGCCAATCCCCAACAAGTATCTGTCACTCTTCCAGATGGCATCATTAAGCCCATCTCCAAATGGCATCTCTAAGCCCATTCCCGCATCCCTTGCTTTGACGAGTGCAAATTTAAGGGCACTCTAGTGTCCAATCTCCTTTTACCCTCAAGTCACGAAAAGCAAGCTTGCCATTCTAACTCTTCGGATTCAAGAAGATTGAACAGGGGCAACTGTTGTACCCCAAAATTTTCCCTCCCATTTCTCATTGATTTTTCATCACAAAGCCCTTTAAGCTCAAGATCCAGTTAGGGTCCCATCTGCTCAAGACTTCTCCTTGCACTATGGACCCAAATTAGGGTTTGTGTTTGCACAAAGATGTTTTGACCTAAAATGCCTAAGATGACTTTCATGATTCATATTGGACTCCCAAGTTTATCCATATCAAGTTTCAAGTCTTGATTCCAAGTTTTGCCCAGTCAATTGGACAGTTGACCTAGAAATCAACTGTATTGGGGAAAAAGTCAACTATGGCCAATTGGAAGTCAAACCTCATGAAAATTGATCCACTTCAACATTATAAACTTCCATGAACCATTTGGTCAAGTTTGGATCACAATTCCACAAGAAATTTGATCAGGTCACCAAAAGGGCAAAATGGTCATTTTTAGGGTTTTGACTGCACAAAGACAATTTTTGACTGTTTGACCCAACCAATGGCAAACCAAGCTCATATATGGACTCAAGGACCCCATGGAATTGTCTTGACATTCTCAACAAGTTCAAAAGATCCCAAGTACACAAGATTGACAGTTGAATTTCCCAGTCAATTGATCAATTTTGACTGTATACTGAAAAGTCAAACTTTGACTTTTTGGTCAAAATCAAGAGTCAAGATTCATTTTTCATCAAAACATGCCAAATCATGAAACTTGTTCACCAAGAAACCAAGAAATGCAAATTAGGGTTTGAAATGGGAATTTTTCATAACTTAGAATTTTTCTAAGTTATGGAAAACCCTAATTTTTTCCAAACTTTGCCCCACTTTCTCACCAAGATTCATTTGGATTCAAACAAAAGTCAAAACATGAAAGTTGTATCTTGGTGCATAATCTACAACTTTGATTCACAAAGTTTTCCCAAATGAGGCTTGTATCTCAAGTTACAAATTTTTGAATAAGGGCACTAAACCATTCATAACTTAGTGAAAATTTGACCTTTTTGACAAGGTTTTCTACCTAACTTCAAGGCCATTTTCCATACACTTCCACTTGGAATTTCAACTTGCACTTCAAAGATGGATTGTAGTACACATTCCAATCTTTCCAAAATGTCCAAGAACTTCTCAAACAACCTCATGGTTAGGGAGAATCGAATTTTTCAAAATGGGAAAAAGTCACTTTTGTTCTTGGCCATGTACATGTTCATAACACTATGCATTTCAATCTCAGCTTGCATATCTTGATTACAGGTCCTTAAACCATCCAACACTCATAAATTTAATGCATATTCTTTGTGCCAAGACCATGTTCTTTGTGTTCTAACATTGCATAAAGGATTAATCCCAAAATAGATAAAGCATTCCTTCCATTTTTGCAAAAGGTAGCTTTATGTCCAATTACAAATCCAAGAAGTACAGTCCATATCTAATTGGCACAAGTTTATGAGTTAATCACACTGATCAACGAGGGATTATGCAGCATAGTATGAGGGCCTGTACAGGCTAGAAGCAAAAAGTAACCATTGCTTGCTTAAAGTGTAAGAAACACATCATAACATATACCAACTTCCATATCAGCTTACAAACACAAAAACAAACTTATCAAACACATTCCACACATTGATCCAAAGCTGAAGCACGAGCCTTTCACCTCCAATCCCTCCCAAAACTCAGAATCACCTTGAAACTGCTCAAACAGAGCAACCTCTGCAGATTGAGTTCCAACTCTCAATCCTTTCAAGCATTCTTGCCCAAACCAGTTCATACACCTTCCCTACCATCTATGCAAGCTAACCAAAAGCAAAAACACGACCTGTAATCCCTCTAACTGGTTCCACCATTTTCACATTTCTGATTTGCAGGTGAAGTGCTCTAGCTCGATTCAAAAGCTTTCAAGGCAAAGTAAATATTGGAACAACATCACCACACCTCAAGGAAGCTACACCAACCATTATTTTGCCCTGAAAGCTTCTCCTTTTCTAGATAGAACTTCAACTGAACAGGTAAGTTTTTGAATTCGTATCTCTCTTATTAGGCATCATTAGCTCTAAGTTTGTGAATAAACAATGTTCTACTCATGCCACTGAACATGTACATGTTTTTACTTTTCATTTCTTTTGCTTGAGCTGTGAGAATTTAAGGTTTGAAAATGGCAGAAAACTTAGGTTAGGATTTGGGATTGTTAAAATTCTCTCTCATTTCTGAGAGTTAGGATGAGTTTTTTATATATTTGGAATCGTGATTCAATGCTTGACATGTTTTGTGTTGAAAGTTTGTGCAAAAGCTCAAAGAATCAGGATGTTTGAATCCCTGTTACAAGCGTGCGTTTTTGGCTGGAGGTTGAAGAAGGTGTCTCATGGGCTGGGCCAGCTTTTGTTCTACTTTTCACACCATACAATTGCTTCTGCACCCCCTGAGCCCATTTGGTTTATTTTTAATGATTTCTGACTTTTTATTTTTTTTTATTGATTCATTTATTTTTTCTCATGTTATTAAAAATATAAAAATCTTTTTTCTCACCGTTTTTTAATTTATTAGGTATTTATGTGATTTTCTTTTGATTAATACACAAATAAATGAATATATACATTTCATTAAAAATATTGAGAAATATGTAAAAATACTTTTATTTTCATTTTTTATTTTATTTTACCTTCTGAAAATACTTTATATAAAAAAGTACTTTTTTTACAAATATTAAATATTATTATTATTTATATATATACAATACACATCTAAAACAATACATATATACATATATTTATTAATATATTTAGAGTAAATACAAAATATATACACACTTTTGTTTTTTTTTTGTTATTATTAATATTTAATATAAAAATACATTTTTGACAAATACCTCATTTTATTTTATTTTTATAAATAAATATTTGTACATAATAAATGAATAATGTATTTTATTTAATAGAATTAGGGTTTTACCCTAAATATGAAAATACTTCAAAAATAATACCTTTTTATTTTTCTTTTTATCTCACATAAATAATATTCTTTTTTCATATATATAAAAAATCCCTTTTTTACATTTTGCATATTTATTTCAATTTCCATTTAATTATACAATTATTTGTCTTGTAAATATTCAAAGAAAATGATGTAATAGTTAGGTTTAAATTGTTGTCTAAATATACCCCATTTGAAACATTGTACCCCCTCCCCATATTATTGTGTTGTAATAGTGTAGGAATTTAAATTTCGCACTTTATCGCTTTCTAAATATACTATGCTAGAGTTAGGGTTTGCATGCGAATAAAACGAACAAAAAGTAGTTTGACCTAATACAAGATAAACAAGCATGAAAATGGACAACACATCTCACACTTGCACCCCTAGGGGTATTCCACTTTGTTGCCTTCAAATAATTGGGCCATATTGCATGTTGAATTTCTTTGGGTAAAACAAACAATCAAATGATCATAGTCCCTCAAAATGTTGCCTAAATGAATGATCAAGTCCCTTTTAAAGAAAATTGCCCAAAGACATTTAACACTATTGCAATTATGGTCTAAACGATGACCCGCGCCCGTCCCTTTCACCTCCTAATACAAGATTGTCCACCAAATGCAATGGTGGAACAAAATTGTCAAAAGGTTTAAAACATAACAAAATTTTTTGAGAAAAACTTTAGGGTAGATAACTCATAAGTACTTGCCAATTTGCAAAGAAAACACTTGCCTATTTTCAAAACCCACTTCACAAACACTTTCAAAACCAACTTTCAAAAACCTTGAAACATCTTTTCAAAAGACAAAAACACCTTTTTGTAAAACATTCGAGTAAAGAATTGTTACAAGGGTAGCCTATACAAGGCATCTTTTCAAAACATTTTCAAAACCACACACCAAGCACCATTTCAAACAATTGAAAACCAAGACAAGTTGATCTAAGCAAGTACCTAAGAGCCCATGGATAACCATGGATAGAAAGGGTGCTAATACCTTCCCTTTCTATAATCTACTCCCCGAACCCAAGAAAAATCTCAAAGGTTTTTGCTGTGCTTTTTAAACCTTTCCTTAGGATAAAATAAAAAGTCGGTGGCGACTCTTGCTCAACCGAAACATTTGCGAAAACAAACGCAAAACCCTAGTCAGTTCCCCCACCGTATCACAATCACTAATGGGAAGAATCAGATTTTCCCTCTGCAACCTCTGTAATTGGGCCTCTCCTCATAGCCTCAATATCAATGCAGTACAGGTCATTCACCCTTTTACCCATCAGATTTCTATAACAATCAAGGATCTCTTTTTAATCTTATCATGTGAAGTCAATATAATACCATTATCTTTTTCCAGCATAATTAAAGAATTCTTATGAAGCTTTTCTTTAACCGAGGCATGGAAATACAAATTATTACCATCAACAACCTTTAACCAGGTTATTTTAGACCTTTGTCTCAGATTAGCCTCTTCCACCTCATTCCACTTAATGAGATCATTAGTGCAATCCTTGACTTTTGGGTACGAGCTCGTGCTTAAAGTCTCATAATTCCATATCCAACCATCCTGCCAATAGTTTTGGAGCCTGTTGTTGAGGGAGATGTTCCTTATACCATTCTCCACCCTGATATGCCTACTGACATTGACGAGTTGCAAAAGTCTTGGATTCAACTGAAGGAAGAACGAGACATCTTTGAGACCCAATTCTATGCAAGTGGGAAGAAAGTGTTGGAACTTACAAGACAACTTCAAGAGGAGCAGATTCTTAATGCATACATCAGTACAAAGAGAAAGCGCCATTGGGAGATTTAATTCTTAGATTTTAGGAGTTTATTTTATCTTTGAAAGCTTTTGTAAGCCTAAAAGTCAGTTTTAATTTGAACTTTGCTAATAAATTTTTTTTCTTGTTTCCTCCTGATTAGCAAATTTAAATTTCCTAAGGTCCTTGAAATCACTGCATTTACATATCATGCATCATTTCATAACAGGTTTCTCATTTTCTCGCTGTTTATTTCAGCAAAAAAATGGCCCTCGAACAAACCGTAAAGGATCTTCAGGCTTAACACGCCCAGTTCCAGGAAACTCTCATGAATCCGGCCCAAGGGCAAAAAGAGTTGTTGGCGCTCGTCGCCAAGAAAAAGTAGACCAAAAAGCATGTTATTGTCTTCAACATGGGGAGGAGGTTCAAGGGTCCTGCTCAGCTAGTCTATGTAGAAGATGAATCCTCTGAAGAAGATGACCACTGTGATGGGGATGGCAAGGACAATCAGGATTATGAAAATGCTCCTGAAGACGAAGACTTTTCTGATGAACAATATCCTCCTGCGGATGACAGATATAAGCAGTTGGAGGACAGACTCAAGGCAATGGAAGTCCAGAAGGTGCTTGGACTAGATTTTGGTGAATTGGGTCTGGTTCCAGGGGTGGTCATCCCACCTAAGTTCAAGGTCCATGTGTTTTTTAAATATGATGGGGTCTCTTGTCCTAAGCTCCACTTGAGGTCGTACGTTCGGAATATACAGCCTCACACTGCTGACCGGATGTTATGGGTTTATTTCTTCCAAGAAAGTTTGGCTGGAACCCAACTGGAATGGTTCTATCAGCTGGAAGGAATCAATATCCATACATGGGAGGACCTGGTTGCTTCTCTCTACAAGCAGTACAAATACAATGTTGACCTGACACCAACTCGAGTGCAACTGCAGAATATGTCCATGGGCTCTAATGAGGGGTTCAAAGAATATGCTCAAAAATGGAGGGACTTAGCTAGAAGGGTACAACCTCCTTTGAATGATCGGGAAATGGTGGATATGTTTATGGGCACTCTGACATGCCCATTCTTTAATCTGTTGATCGGGAGTTCCTCATCTGGTTTTACAGAGATGATTCTGACTAGAGAAAGAATAGAAAATGGTATTAAGAGAGGGAAGATCCCGATGACTGCATCTTCGAATATTGTGAAGAAGTCATTTGGAGGGAAAAGGGAGGTCAATGTTGTCTATGGCCAGAAAAGCCGTGGTAAAAGTAGTCGTCACCAATCTGTGAGAGCAGTGTTAATTTTCAATCCGGCGCCTGCTCAACAACAACAACAGTAGGGTAACTACCGAAGGCCAGACGCTCCGAGAAAGAAATTCACCAAGATTAATATGCCTTTGTCTCATGAATTTATTAAAAGCCGAACTCATTTCGACGTGGGTAACTTGTGATTACAAATGTTTATATTATGTTTTGTTTAATTTTTCGTTGCAACCAACTTCAACTTACAGCTTTCAAAAATACACATTTTTATCTAAGAGGACATGGAAAATAGATAATTGATGAGATGACAATGTAAAAAATGTCTCTGCTTTGTTATATTGATAATATATTTTAGATTTTATTGTTTCATCTTCAACAAGACCTTATTTTTTCTTTCCCTCTTTTAATTTATTAGTGATATGTTTAAGTTTCACATATATCCACCATGTGTATGATTAAATATTATAATGGACTCTCATCAATTTCTTTTCTATTATTCCATTTATTTCACATTCATGAATCATGTAAATAGTAAGGAACAAAGACAATGAACTTGAAGACAGAAAGAACGGATACATAAATTTATTTTCATTCATTGTGTATTTGCTAAGTATTTTGATATATTTCTAATATATAAATTAGTCTTAGAAATAACATATACAAAATGTAAAATATAGTTTATATTATGAAATTATGTATGAAAGGTCTTTAATTTGAAATTGTAATAAGCTTATATATGGAGTGGCTCTAATTTTAAATTGTAATAAAATAAAGAAAAAAATTAAATGACTTATTTTATTTGGCCTATTCAATGTCTGTTAATACTACTTCTTTTTTATAGTCATTAGTTACCTATATAAACTCTGTGTCTTTTTTTATGGTACTTTTCTAAAGAATGATTAAAAATGTTAATGATTTATATCGTTGTAGCTTGTGCGGAGCAACAATAAGTAATTTACACAATCACGGGTTGATGAAGAAGTCTTATCTGCAAAATCATTTTGCTAACATCGTATCTCTGAAAAAATTAAAGTGATTAAATGCAATTGAGAGCTTGCTGCAGCCATAATGATTCCATCATGAAACCAAAAATGGTAGTGTCAATTGTATGGATCAATATATTTTCAGTGTTTTGTTGGTTTGATGCTCTGAAAATATTGATGTTGGTTTTGAATGGTTTGCCATTGTAACTGGTTTGGAGCAACAGTAAGCGATTTACGTCGGTCATAGGTTGATTAAGAAGCATATCATTTGTCTTATCTGCAAAAACATTTTTCTAACTGAATAAGGCTCTGGTTTGATTTTGTAATGGATCTGAATTCCTAATTTCAATAATTAATTAGTTTTTCATATTCAATTTAATTGTATAAAGTTTTATGTTTTCTTTGTCTGACAAACAAGAATTGATTTACAGTTAATAATTAACTGAATCGCGGTTGTTAAGGTTTTTGTACGATTAGACTATAATAGATATCACTTAGGACTAGAGATATTCTATATGTATTGGTTAACTGATAAAACAAAGGCTTGATTTCATCATAATTCTCTAAGGACTTAGAATTTAGAAAGAATGTTTAAAAGTTTTTCCATTAAAGACTTATAAAAAATAACCTAAAGGATTGATAATTGAATGTTATGAACTTGTTGAAGAAACGAAGATTCAAGGTTATTACATGGAAAATCTGACCCTAGCATGCTCCTCATATATGTGAAAAAGCCAGTTTATATTTCTGCTTATTTTTTTACTTATTGCTAAGTGAGAATTTCCAAACAAAACCCCAATTTAAGTTTTTATTTAATTGGACTATAAATTAAATTCGATAATGATATACAGGCTTTGAAATCAATACTTTGAGATTTTCCATTATTACTACATTGACAAATTAGTACACTTGCTAATTTATCAATCACTTCCTACTTAAACCAAAGTCCAAAACTACAAAAGTGTAAAATATTTAATTCAGCCAATACTACTAAAATAGGTCTAAGTCGAAATTCTTTCGACATTTCAACACACACTAGACTAATTTTGATATACCCTTATATCGATCGAACAAACTATTTCAACTTAAGGAATTACAATCTCAACAAAATATACTACTTTTTCAAAGAGAAGAAATTGTCTTTCATGTATATTTAGTTGAGGTCTTTTTCCATTCAGTCATTTGCACTTGTCTCTAATATTGAAAATGTTGTTTGAATACTTCATGAAATGCCAAAGGACAAACAAATTAGTAGTATTGAACGGATTAGATTTAGGCAAGAAAACAACTATATAAATATTACTCTTGATGTGCGTTTGAGTACATACAGTATAGTTTTAATATGTAATATTACTTTCTCGATGTGCCTTTGAGTATGTACAATATAATTTTAATATGTGCAGATGTCCAAATATTTAACATGTTATTAATTTTAAAAACATGAATAAACCTTTGTGGATGTCAACCATCGATCTTCATTTCTCCCACTTATATATCTCCATATTTCTATTTAATATTAAACTATTTCTCGACTTACTTACTCACACTTATTTACCTAAAATCTTAAGATGATAAGTGAGTAGTTTTTCCACTTATATATATTTAAGTCTCCACATTCATATTCAATGCGCTCAAATTCTAAAGACGTGGAATGAACCGATTATGTGTTTATAGTTTGTTTAAATTTCTATTTATTCATCTATGAACAAAGGAATATCTGTAACGGCAATGCAATCACAATTCACAGCTAGTAGCAAAAAAATGTCTAAAAAAGAAAAGGTAAGAAGAGATTGAACAATCCATGCTTCAAAGTTCACCAAACACCTTAGCTATCCTCTCTGCATGCACAAAAGGCGTGTACGTTGATACCTTCTCCGTTGCGTTGATAACGTCACTGTTATACTTTTCCATGCAAATCGTGGCCTTCGAAGAAACCACGTTCGCCACCCGATCAAAAACCGGAAACAGTTTCACCTTCCTCCACGCAGAAGCCACATTCTGCTCTGCCACAGGCTCGCACTTTGCGTAAAGCCTCACTGCCATTTCCGACACGGAGGCTATGTTGGCAACAGGAGTCCGGTGTCCGGCAAGGTGGTGGTCTTCATCGCTGTGACGGAGGATCTCATCGGGAACAAGGTGGAACTTTTCATGGACGGGCCCTACCACGCTCTTGACGGTTTCTTCAACGGTTTTGATGCTCGGCCTGAGCTCGGTGGAGCACTCCTTGGCAACACTGTACATGGTGTTGAACCGCATGATGAGTTCTTCCTTGTTCTTTTCACCCTACATAAAAGGGAATGTGATTGAAAAATTATGAAGGAGAACAAAGAAAGTGCATGGTTGTGAGAATCAAGTTAGGGTTGTTTGAATGAGAATTTGATTCGTCATATTTTTAGAAGAAAGAATAATAAGGGAAATCTGGTTTAGGAAGGGCCAAGCGAATGTGTAGGCAAGAACTATGGCCATGTGAAATGCCAACTACATATTTAGAGTAAAATTCAATAAATTAAAATTGCTAAATTTCAACTTCTCTTTTTATTATATCTATTTACTTTTTTAAGGCAGAAAAGCTTATAAGATTTGTTGTAAATTTTAGACAGAAAATAATACTATAAGGGTGTCGTGGAATGAAAAAAAAACATCACCTACTTCAAGTCGCAAAAGTATTTATTTTTCAAAGGTTTCTCCAAAAAAAATTATATAAGGATGAAACGGTTTTAGTGTTAAATTGTAATTCAGTGTGTCGAAACTATGTGTCGAAAATATTAAATTTGTTTTAGATTTAAATACATTTGATATAAGTCTAGAATAGATTAGATTAGATTTAGTAATAAAATAGATATTTTGGGCTTTGAGCTTAGGGTGTAAACTCAATTATAAATAGAGGGAGTAACAACTTTTTTTGAAAGCAAGTCAAGCAAGTCAATTAAGTTGTATTCACAGAATTTGCAGTTGCAAGTGAATAACAAAGTTTTCACAGTTTGTGAGCAGAGAGAAACTCTGCAGAAATTATTTGTCTTGTCTTCTTTTTTTTGTTTGTCTCATAATTAAACTGTCATTGTGATAGAAATTCATCATAAACTTTGATGAGTTTCCAACATCTGATATCAAGAGCTTTGTTTCGATTCGAGGGAAGTGTCAATCAAGAACGATTGAAGAATTCACGATTACAAGTTATGGGAATGCAAACTATCCAGCAACGCTACCAATTCTGAAAGTTGACAACTATGAGAATTGGTGCAAACAAATGAAAGTCTTATTCAGGTGTCAAGGTCTTTGGGACCTTGTAAAAGATGAAGTCGAAGCGCTTGAAGAAAACGCTTCAGAAGAAGAAAAGAAGAAATACACAGAATCTGAGAAGCTGAGTTATAAAGCATTATTTATAATTCATCAATGTGTCAGCCTAGACAATTTCAAAAAGGTTGGTGATTCAGAATCTGCAAAAGAAGTTTGGGAGATCCTTGAAAAGTCTTTTGGAGGTGCTGGGAAGGTGAAAGAAGTGAGGTTACAAACTCACAAAAGGACGTATGAACTGCTTCAGATGGAAGACAGTGAAAGCATATCTGATTTCTTCACTAGAGTTACTGTTTACCGTTGTTTTTGGTAAACAATCGCTGATCTCCAAAAAGGTAAGTTTTTTGGCTTACTTACGGGATCAATCAAACTAATCCCAGGACATATGCTAATTTTTATGTAAAATGGGTAAGAAGGAAGAACGCACGTTCGACCCAGAGAAAGGATGTTTGAGATTGTTGAAAAGTAAGCAGAAGTATAGAAATGCAAGTAAAAGAAGTAAAAAAAGATAACTTTGCAGGATAATAGTAAAGTAATGTAAAAGACTTTTATTAAGGAAAAAGGGTGTTTCCAACGTGCATTTCTCAGCTTTATCCTTTCTCACGCAATAGTTACTTGGATAACATTTGAGTAATTTAGTACAAAAGGTTGAACACACTTGAAAATTACACAAGCTTCTTAATTTATACTAAAAATAGGTAACCGTCGAGGGAACATTCTGCGCTAGGATGAAGACAAGTGTCTTCTGCATGTCCCTCGACCTATGGCTTTCAGCCACGTTGCTTCTTCTTAAACGCTGGCGAAACTGCATTTCCCTCCAATAATTCAAAATTCAAATAATCCTCGTATCATGTGCCAAAGCAAGAATACTTTCTCTCAGTCGAGTAACATAAGTCTTCTTCAGTCGAATGAGCCCTTGGTCGAAGATTCCAATATAACTTAGATTTTTTCCTTAAGTTATTTCATGTGTCGAATCATACTTCCTGGCTTGGTTCATTCCAGTTATTTGGTCTAAAAGACCAAATATAGTAAATGTCGAATTTGGGAGCCAACAAATTGCCCCCCAAGAATGTCTATTTCGCCGCTCAAAGAAATAGCCATTCTTTGAACTTCCCATTCGACACCTGTCTTCCCAGTTGTCCACCAAGTCTTGACGTGTGCTTTTCGCCTTCCAACAGCTGCTGCACTTGGGAAAACCATCATTACTTTTTCTCCAAGATGTCTCTTCAAACTGTCGTTACCACGCTTGCCATGATGACCATATTCTTATAACCTAGGAAAGCATGTCTAAACGTTTCCCAATGCCTGCACGATAACCATTTCGCACTTCGCCACGTGTCCCACTACCTGTGAAACATTAAATGGCCTTGACGAGACATATCCCTCTTCTGAAGGCTATAAATACTTCTAAGTCTTTCTATTTGGAACTTTTACCATTTCCAGCATTTCCAAATCCCTTGCTTTCTCACAACGTTGTACTGTCAACTTCGTTTTTTCTCTCAAATCCTCAACAATGGCTTTTCTCTCTAATGCACCAAACAATCCTCAACTCAAAAACGCTGATGATGTCCAGAAACCACCAAAGATCTTTTCCACCAACCCTCCTTCTTCTTCGATTGATAGGTATATCGCTGAACCCATGGCGAAAGAATGGCGAGAAGCATATGATTCTCAACTCCTCATTCCCATTAGATACGGTGGAAACATGTATGCTATGTCTGGTCCGTTATCTTCATGCGTCGAAAATCCCTTGAAAAACCACGCCTTCTTTCCTACTCACCCAAGGCTTAGACCCATAGGTTGCGCGAAGAAACCTAGGGAGGACCCTGAAGACGCCACTCTGGCGAACCAGCAACATCCTCAGACTACAGAGGATATCAACCTCCAGTTCATGAATAAAGGGAATCAAATCTTTCGCTCAAGCCCTAACCTCTCTTCTGAATATTCAGACTGGTTGAATAAGATGGAGAGGGTGCAAGCTTCTATTTGGAAGGAGATGGGCATTTATGACCTGGTGATGCTGTCGAAGACATGATTGCCTTACTGCCCCCTTATACTAGTATCTTCTTTGTACTTTTGGGATAGCGCACATTTCAATTTTCATCTTCCTTGTGGGATGATGACCCCTACTTTATTCGACATAGCTGCTATCACTGGGCTTCGACCAACTGGTGACTATTTCGACCCTGAAGACTTGTCTGAGGACGCTATTGGGTTTGCTGCTACAAAATCCACTTACACCACCTTTATAAACCACTTCCACGACAAAGCCTCTAGTACTGTGTCGGAGGTGGAGCATATAGCCTTCTTGGCTATGTGGTTGTCTTAATTTGTTTTTTGTACTAAGTCGCTTCAGGTGACGAAAAAGATGCTGACGCTCGCGATGAAACTTCACCATAAATACCCCCTTTGCCTGGCCTAATTGATTTTGGCAAACTTATATGAGTCCATCAGTAATGGTGTGACTCAACTTAAGGTTATAGGGGACAGGGGGAGCATGCTGCTAGCTGGTCCCTTTTGTCTTCTCCAGCTGTGGCTCAATGCCACCTTTGAATCTTTCCTTCCCCAGAAGAACAAGATTAAGGAAGAGGCTCCTGAAATCCTGAACAAGAGAGTCGAAGGCACCAGGCTTGCATTGCTAAGTCCCACTGATGAAGGCCAACAATTTCAGAAGGCTTTCACAAGCTTTGTAATGATGTTTGCGGAGTGAAAGCGCTTTTTTCCGACCATGGCTCCCTTTGCCAATCAAAAATTTGGTCCGAAATGGTTCACCAGACCATATCCTTAGAATGAGGAGGATGACGTGACTGATGAGTTCGTGAGCATGTGGGAATCGTTCCTTCGCCCCAGGATCATGCCTTTGTGATTTAAGAGCTCAAAAAATCAATTGAGTTTAATTGCTTATCAACCAAATCTTGTCTCTCGACAATTTGGTATTGCTCAATCACTTCCTTCACCTATTTATCCTCGAGAGAAGCTGCTACTTTTTTACAATGCAGACTACTCAGAAGATGCCGCTACCAAGCATATTGGTAGGTACTCTGGTCGAACTATACTGACCCTATTCGACTTCAACCTCAATTTTCCGAGTTCCGTTCCCTTTGAGGAGTGGTGGAAACAATATTATAACGAAGAGTTCTTCGATGAGAAGGACTTCGCCCACCACCTACGTGAGGCGTTCAAGCTTGTTCTCGACAGATTCAAGAAAGGTATTACTCTTTTCCATCTCTTCGTCTTAGATTTGTCTTTAGACACTCAATTAACTATAGCTATTTTGTCTTTTGTTTAGCTGTCAAGAGAACCAGCTCGAAGAAGACTGCTGAGAGTACCAAAGGGGGAGTTTCCGCCGCCAACCCCTCTCCTAAGGTATTTACTTTCTTTCATACCCTTATCTATTTTTTATCTGACATAGGTACTGATCCCTTAGACTTGGTTTTCTGGATGTTCAGAAACCAACCCCCAAAAAAGGGAAGGTTCAGGAGATCCAAATCTCTAGCGATGAAGAAGAGGAGTCTCCTCCTGTTCCTTTGCAGAGGCGAAGATTGAATAAACCAATCCCTGCCGTTGAACCTCGTCCAAAAATCAGGGTTAAGACTACAGCTGTGAGGCCTCCTCCTGTAGTCATCAACGAGCCCACTGAACAGGAGGTAATCGCTAGGTTAAACAATCCCAGCAAAAGTGACAACTCTAGTCCTGGTGCTGAAATCCCAGTCCAGGTATTTACTTCAACTGTTTATTATTTATTTCTCCACCCCCTTTTGCTTTATGAGGATTCTGAAGGAAACAAATTCTTTCTATTTTTCAGGACACTGATGACACTTCCACACGAATTCCTACTCACGTCGAGGATTCTGTCACTCTCTTTAATAGTGAAGGGGATCCTACCTATAGACCTTCTTCAGCGAAAGGCTCTTTCATGAGTTCAGCTGACGAAGTAAATCAGGCTTCTGAACCTCAACACGAAACCATAGAAGAAGCCGATGAAGAAGAAGCTGCAGGAAACCAAGAGGAGACTAGGGTTCCGCTGGTTGAAGTGCGGGAGACTGAGGAGGAAGGTATCCATGGCGTTGAAATTGAAACAGAGAGGGAGAATGTAGAGGTCCCAGAAGCTGATGGTGAAGAAGGTTTTGCTGAAGGAAACCAAAATCCTCCAGGTACTGAAACAATTCCAAGTCAAGTGGACAACGTGGTTGTTACAGCCAACGA
Source organism: Vicia faba (assembly GCA_948472305.1). Lineage (NCBI taxonomy): Eukaryota > Viridiplantae > Streptophyta > Magnoliopsida > Fabales > Fabaceae > Vicia > Vicia faba. The sequence continues at coordinate 925,654,822 of OX451741.1, read as the reverse complement.
AAATATTCCTTCGACGGGATCTAGAACCAAAGAGGATTTGGCCTTAAACAACATAATTCGTTAGGTTATCTGATTGCAATTCTAGAAGGTCGAGAGAGTTCCTCTGATCACAGCGCCTCGACTGCATCAGGAAGATCTACTTCGACTTCTCCTCTCGACGAGGCTCTTCAGAAAGTTAAAGTGCAAATATTTAAAATAGATTTGATGTTAACTTTAGAGGGGGAACCAGCAGCTCCTTCCTTTCTGAAGACTATCCTGAAGGCTGTCGATCTCCTTGTTGCTCCTCCAGATGTGGTCAATGTAATCTTGGATTTTCTCTCCATTGTCGACCAGGTATCAGCGGATTAAAACCGCTAGAGAACTCTCAATCGTGAGATTGAAGAAGCCAATGGTCAAGTGGCTGCTGCTTGGCATGCTGCTACTGAATCCGCTTCTAGAGTAAAGGATTTGTCGAAGGCTAGGAGGCTTGACAAAAAGGAGTCGAGGAGATAGATCGAGATAATGCTCAACTGAGGGTGCAGATTGCAGAGTTGGAAGCTAAAATTGCTGCCAACGACAAGGAACTTCTTGATGTGAACAATGAATCAGAAAGCCAAGAAGAATTGGCTGAAGGGTTAAGACACGCCGATCGAGCTCAATCTCTGGATGCTAAGCTCGAAACCCTTCACCAATCGAAAGCTCTATGTGATCGACAACTAGAATTGCAAAGAATCAAATATCTCCAAATTAAAGCTAATTTTCCCTTTTGAATCTTGTTTCTCTCTGTTGTACCCCAAAATTTGCCCTCTCATTTTATCAACATTTCTCATCACAAGACTCTTGGAACTCAGGATCAAGCTAGGGTTTACTCTGCTCAAGACACCTCCTTGCACTGTTGACCTAAATTAGGGTTTGAGTTTGCACAGGGATTTTTGGGCCTTCAATGCCCAAATTGACTTTCATACTTCATGTTGGACTCATAAGTTTTCCCATACCAAGTTTCAAGCCTTGAATAAAATTTTTGCCCAGTCAATTGGACAGTTGACCTAGAAATCAATTGTATTGGGTAAAAAGTCAATTGTGGCCAATTTACAGTCAAACCTCATGAATTTTGACCCACATCAACATTATGAACTCATATGAACCATTTGATCAAGTTTGGACCACAAGTCCACAAGAAATTTGATCAGATCACCAAAAGGGCAAAATGGTCATTTGTAGGGTTTTTATTGTACAAAGGCAATTTTGACTGTTTGACCTAGCCAATGGCAAATCAAGTTCAACCATGGACTCAAGGACTCAATGAAATTATCTTGACCTATTCAACAAGTTCAAAAGATCTCAAATGCCTAGGATTGACAAATGAATTTTTCAGTCAAATGATCAAAATTTGACTGTACACTGAAAAGTCAAACTTTGACTTTTTGGTCAAAATCAAGTGACAAGGGTCATTTTTCCTTAAGATGTGTCAAATTATGAAACTTGTTCATCAAGAAACCCAAAATTGCAAATTAGGGTTTGAAATTGAAAATTTTCATAACTTAGAATTTTTTCTAAGTTATGAAATTTTCTTAATTTTTCCTAACTTTGTCCCACATTTTCACCAAGATGCAAATGGATTCAAACAAAACTTACAACATGAAAGTTGTAGTACATAACAAATTATACAACTTTTATTCACAAAGTTTTCTCAAAAGAAGCTTGGGTCTCAAGTTATGATTTTTGGAACAAGGGTCCCTAAAACTTTTAACTTAGAGAAATTTTGCCCTAGTTTAGGCAGGATTTTGACCCATCTTCTTGGCCATTTTTCACATAGTTCCACTTAGAGTATCAAGTTGCATTTCAAAGATGGATTATAGTACATGTTGCAAGATTTCCAAATTGTCCAAGAACTCCTCAAACACATTTGTGGTGAGGGAGAATCGAATGCTTGAAGTTGGCAAAAACTCACTTTGTAACCATGGCCAATACATGTTCATACAAGTTGCAAATCTGACCAAAATAGCTTTGTACTTAATTACAGGCCTCTAAACCAATTTACACTCAAAAATTAAATGCAAATACATTGGTTAGAGGCATTGTTCTGATCAAGGGAGCATTATACAATGAATAATTCCATTTGGGGCATAAAGATAACACTTCCATTTACATAAAGCATGCTTTATGTCAAGTTTCATTTCTTGAGCCATACACCAAGCCTTTTGCTGCAAACAAGGCTCCCTAATGTCAGGTAAAGCTCAACCACTTTGTGCAGCTAGGTTACAAGCCAGTACAACCTTGCATTGTCAACTCTCACATTTTTGCTTCAAAACCAAGTTATTGTACCAAAAGTCCATAACACACACATTTGATAAAATCAACTTAAGCCAACATTTGAAACAAGTTTTTTACATCCTTGTAAGCCAGAAACACGAGCCAATCATCCCTCAAACACCCTTGAACACCAAAACACCAAAAACTTGCAAAAAAGGGCAGTTGCTGCAACTTGAGTGCCATAGCTCATTTTGCTCGTGCGTTTTGCTCCTTTCCACTTCAAACACCTTACATTCAACTCACTCAAGCTGTCCCAAACCTCCATTGCCAAATGTAACTCCATTTACAGTGTTCACCGTTTCTATTTCAAGGTTATGCAGGTTGACTTCTAGAGGTTGATTCAGGCCATTTCAAAACAAACTAAGCATTGGGAAATGTTCAGGGAACATCAAGCAAGCTCAAAAGAACTTCAGGCCTCACTGAAAGTTGCTGCATTGTCCAACTCGAATCCAACTGAAACAGGTTTTTCATGAACTTCTATCTCTCTATTTAGGAACATTTAGCCTTAGGTTTATGAATGAAAGATGTAGTACTCATTACCCTGAAACCATACATATGCTTAGTTTTCATTTATGTTAAACGTGCTAAGAGAATTTCATCCATGAACATGCTGAAAAAGTTAGGTTAGATTTTAGGGCCAGAGAAATTCTCTCTGGTCTTTGAGAGTTAGATTTAATGTTTTATATGGTTGAAATCGTCGTTTGATGCTCTACAAGTTTCATGTTTTGAGTTTTGTCAAAAGATCACAAATACAGGAGATACGAGTTTGTGTAACAGACGCGCGTTTTCAAATGTCTGGAGGAAGAAGATGAAGCTGATGGGCTGGGCTGTCTTGTTTTGGCTTCTAACACCTTCTTTTTCAGTTTCACACCCCCTGGCCAACTTTTTGTATTTTTATTATTTTTGTATTTTTATTTCATTTATGACTTTATTATTTTATTTCCAAACATAAAAAAATACTTGAAAAATATTTTCATAATTTTTTACATTTATTTGGTATTTATTTTAATTATTTCTAATATAAAAAAACATTTTAATACCTTTTTTCTTATTTGTTTAAATATAAAAATAATGTAAATGATACTTTTATTTTTTATTTCTTAATTTTATTCACATTGGAAATATTTTCTTGAATATATTTTATTTTTTGTAAATATTTTATTTTATTTTGTACAAATATATATATATATATATATATATATATATATATATATATATATATATATATATATATATATATATATATATATATATATATATATATATATATATATATATATATATATATATATATATATATATATACTTTATTTTACTAAATGATTAGAACAAAAACACAAAAACATTACATTTTTATTTTTATTATTATTTTATACTAAAAAACACTTTTTTTTAATATATTTTTATTTTGTACATATTAGTATATTTTTGTATATAAATAATATATAATTATATTTCTTAAGGAAAATTAGGGTTTTACCCTTTAATTAAATAAAATCAATTTTTTCTTTTATTTCTTTACATCTTTTTTTCTCACATTAAAAATACTTCACATACATAAATAAATAAAAAAACTCTTTTTGCATAAATACATTCTATTTAATATTTATTTATTGTGTTTATTTAAATATTGTACCTTTAAATATTATGCATTGTAAATTCAATTTGGTTGTAATAATTTAGGATTTAAATTTCTTGCAAAATAATCCCCATTCAAAATTGTACCCCCTCCCTATATCATGTTGTAATAGCTTAGAATTTAAATTCTCGCATTTTTACGCTTTCAATTATGCCATGATTAGAGAATTGGGGTTTGTATGCAAAAATCCAAATCAACAAATAGTTTGACCTAATCAAAGACAAAAATGCATGAAAAACAAACACAATGCACACTTGCACCCCTAGAGTTACAATCCACTTGCTGCCTTCAAAAATGGGCCATGATATGCATGTTAAGTACTTTGGAAAAACAAAAACAAAACAAAAGATCATAGTCCCTCGATGACGCTATCTGAGTTGCCTAAACAAAATAATCAAGTCCCTCAAGAAAATTGCCAAAAATACTTGACACAATTGCTATCATGGTCTATACAATGACCCGCGCCTGTCCCGTTTAACATCCTAACACAAGGTTGTTCACCAAATACAATGGTGAAACAATACTGTTAAAAGGGTTAAAAACATAAGAAAGATCTTTGAGTAAAATAGGGTAAATAGCTCTTAGTTACTTGATAAAAGCTTGCAAAATATCCTTGCTATTTTCAAAACACACTTCACAAACACAATTTCAAAACCCTACTTTCAAACATTGAAAACTCTTCAAAAGACAAAAACACCTTTGTATACATTCAAACAAGAATCATTACAAAGGTTGCCACAACGATGGCCTCTTTTCAAAACATCTTTCAAAATGACACACAAAGCACCATTTCAAACAATTGAAGAGCACCATTTCAAACAATTGAAAAGCAAAGCAAGTGATCTAAACAAGTAACTAAGAGCCCATGGATAACCATGGATAAAAAGGATGCTAATACCTTCCCTTTCTATAATCTACTCCCCGAACCCAAGAAAACATCTCAAAGGTCTTTCCTGTGCTTTTTGGCCTTTCCTTAGGATAAAATAAAAAGTCGATGGCGACTCTTGCTAAACTGAAACATTTGCGAACACAAAAGCAAAACCTCAAGTCAGTTCTCCCACCGTATCACAGAACTGGCGACTCTGCTGGGGATATGTTTAAAAGTGGAGTAACCTTAGGGCTTAGATCACCTTTGCATGCTTATCTTGATTGCTTTGTTTGCTTTACATTTGGTTCTCTTGTTTGGACTTGAAATCCTCTACCCAGATTTGGGAAACATTCATAGGTAAATAGCAATACGTTGTGGAAACTATGCGGGGTATACCGACATGGTTGAAGCAATAGCTATATTAGTGCGACATATTTGTGAGTACCGGTAGCCTTTGAGTCAATCAAAGAGAATACGGGGCCGCTGAGTGATGTCATGAAGCACTAATGAACTCTTAGAACCTTACTTGATCATCTTTGCCTTTTTATTAAGGGTAGTGAGATGACCGGCTTTGGTGCAGTCCGAAATTGGTAGATACTCGATACTACACTCATTGAGGGTTATTTTCTTGGAATATTTTGGTCGCCAGTTAAGTGGCTAAACCAAAACAATGAACATAGAAAACAATCCAGTGATATTGATCCCCTTAGAACCCGATTACTATTTATAGGATAGGTTGAGCCAACTAACTTCAAGAGGGTACTTACCTATGAAACCTCATGCAATCCTAAAACTAGAAACTTGTGTGACTTGTTTGTACATGTGCTTGTGCATACATCATGAACATCATAAAACATCATCTGCATCCACTAACCATTTCAAGGGTTTGGATCTTCATCTTTGTTCTTGTTTTGTAGGTCATGGAATCTCTTCGCAGGAAAACAATTCAAGTCAACCTTATGAGAATCCCTCATCAACTCAAGGAGCTTACTTCCAAGATTCCAGAGAATTCTCTCTTCAGTGAAAGACATGGTAGACTTCTCAGCTTGGTCAACTCTAACATTGAAGAAGACATGGTGAAAGTTCTCTTCCAGTTCTTTGACCCCCTATACCACTGTTTTACATTTCCTGATTACCAACTGGTACCTACTTTGGAGGAATTTTCTCAACTCCTGAGGATTCCTATTCTTCATCAACTACCCTACAACGGTACGGAAAAAGAACCAAAGCCTGAAGATGTTGCTCAAGCATTACACTTGTAACCATCTGATATCAAGGGTCATTGGGAAACCAGAAGTGGTGTCAAGGGTTTCTTGGCAAAGTTCCTGTTGAAGAAGGCACAAGAATGTTGGAACTCTCTAGATCTACAAGATTTTGAGGAGATTGTAGCACTTCTCATTTATGGGTTGGTCTTGTTCCCAAACCCTGATAAACTTATAGATGTGAATGCTGTCAAGATTTTCATATCTCGGAATCCTGTGCATACATTACTTGGGGACATCCTACACTCATTTTACATACGAACAATGAGGAAAAGAGGTGTTCTCATGTGCTGTACTCCTCTCCTAGCAAGGTGGTTTATTTCTCACCTTCCACAATCAGTTTTGAAGAATGAGCAGGGTTTAAGGTGGTCACAACAGTTGATGACCCTCACACATTCTGATGTTCATTGGTGTTCTCGGTCCAGAGATAATGTCATCATCATTGATCGTTGTGGGGAATTCCCTAATGTCCCACTACTTGGCATTAGGGGAGGCATTACCTACAACCCCTGTTTAGCTCTAAGACAGTTTGGATATGCTAGAAGGGATGGTCCTCATGATATGCTGATCCCTGACTTGGTTTTTGACTTCGACAATGATGCACAAGGACTTCAATAAAGGTTCATCAGAGCTTAGAGGATGCCCAACAAAGTGGATAATAAGACACTGGGGCATAATAATTCCATCCCTCTTGAGCCTTACCTCAAGTGGGTACGAACCCGCGCCCAGAATCTTATGATGCCATATCCTCACATTCTCCCCGTGATCAAAGAGCCTGTTATGGAAGGAGAGGTTCCATACACCCTCCTACATCCAGACATGCCAACATCATTGGAAGAATTACAAAAGAGTTGGATCCAACTCAAAGAAGAACAGAATACTTTTGAAGCAAGCTTCTATGCCAGTGAGAAGAAGGTTTTGGAGCTTACCCGCCGACTTCATGAGGAGGAAACTCTCAACACTTACATCGCACCAAAGAGGATGCGCAATGTCTTTTTACATTAAGAATTTTGTAATATTTTGCCCATGGGGCACTTATGTACTAACAAATTTCTTCTTAATATGACGTGTGTTCTTTTTGTTTGCAACAAATTTGAATTTCTGAATCCTTGAATGCATTACATGAATAACATACCATTCATCATATGCATAAATAGGTCTTCACACCAGGTTTCCTTATCTTTCTGCTGTTTATTTTAGCAAGATGGATTTGGAGCAGACGGTTAAGGATCTGCAAGCACAGAATTCTCAATTCCAGCAACTCCTCATGACCTTAGCAAAGGGTCAAGAGGACCTCAAAGCATTGTTGGAGAAAGATAAAGAGAAAAAGAAGAAAAGACCTGGTGTAGTCATCATGGGAAGAAGGTTTTAAAGCAATGCTAGAAAAGTTCTCGAGTTCCCCTCGACGTCTGATGAAGGGGATGGTAAAGGAAAAGGAACTGCAATGCCTTCTGAATCTGAAGTTGAAGGAGAAGAAGAGGAAGAGGAAAAAGACGAAGATTACTCCGAACAGCAATATCCCCCGGCGGATGTTAAGTTTAAAAATCTTGAAGACAGATTGGCCGCCATGGAGTTGTAAAGGGTACCTGGTTTAGATTTCGAAGAACTAGGGTTGGTCGCTGGGATCGTTATTCCTCCTAAGTTCAAAGTTCCTACATTTGCTAAGTATGACGGTCTGTCGTGTCAAAAGATGCATCTAAGATCCTACGTCCAAAAGATCCAACCCCACTCATCTGATAAGGCTCTTTGGGTCCATTTTTTCTAAGACAGTTTGTCAGGCACACAATTGGACTAGTTCTATCAACTTGATAGGTCTGAGGTTCACAACTGGGAAGTTTTGGCTGCTGCTTTCTATCGATAATACCAATACAACGCTGATTTAGCGCCCACTCGTACTCAACTACAGAGTATGAGTATTGTGATACGGTGGGAGAACTAACTTGAGGTTTTGCATTTGTATTCGCATTTGTTCGGTTTAGCAAGAGTCGCCACCGACTTTTTATTTTATCCTAAAGGAAAGGTTAAAAAGCACAGGAAAAACCTTTTGAGATGTTTCGTGGGTTCGGGGGGTAGATTATGAAAAGGGAAGGTATTAGCACCCTTTTCATCCATGGTTATCCATGGGCTCTTAGTTACTTCTTTTAGATCACTTGCCTTTGATTTTCAATTGCTTGAAATAGTGGTGTGTGTGTGTTTTTGAAAATGCTTTGAAAAAGATGCCTTGTCTAGGCAACCGTTGTAACAATTCTTTACTCGAATATTTTACAAAGGTGTGTGTCTTTTCGAAAAGATGTTTCAATGTTTTGAAAGTTGTGTTGTGGAGTGTGTTTTAAAAAGTAGGCAAGCGTGTTTTGCAAGTTTGATCAAGTAACTAAGAGTCGTCTACCCCTAAATTTACTCAAAGATCTTTCTCATGTTTTAACCCTTTTAACAGTATTGTTTCACCATTGTATTTGGTGAACAACCTTGTGTTAGGATGTTAATGGGACGGGCGTGGGTCATCGTTTAGACCATGAATGCAATGGTGCCAAGTGTCTTTGGCAATTTTGCTTGAAGGGACTTGATCATTTTTTAGGCAACTTCGAAAGCGTCATCGAGGGACTATGATCATTAGATTTGTTTTGTTTTGCCAAAGATACTCAACGTGCAAGCATGGCCCATTTTGGAAGGCAACAAGCGGGATTACCCTAGGGGTGCAAGTGTGAATTGTGTATTGATTGTCATGCATTTGTCTTGTATTAGGTTATCTAGCGGTTGATTTTGAATCTTCGCATACAAACCCTAATTACTATACAGTATATAGAAAGCGATAAATTGCGGGAATTTAAAGTCTAAGCTATTACAAATAAGTATCCGGGAATGGGGGTACAAATATTTACAAATGGGGATGAGACTTAATAGGAGAGTAGTGTCCAAATATATTTACAACCAAATCGAAACACATTCTCAATGTCAATGTAGCAATGTATAAGAATAAAAGTAATGTACCAAAAGTATTTGTGAGAGTGTATGTGATTATTTACAAATGAGAAAAGATGTTAACTTAATGCAAAATTAAGTAAGTATTTATTTTTTTTTTGTGTTTTTTGTTGATTATGTACAAAACAAAAGATTTAATAAAAGAAAAGAAAATGCTTAAGAAAATCTATTTTTATGTATTAATGTTTTTATGTATTTTAGTTAGTATTTTTATGTACAAGAGTTTTAATTAAAGAAAAGAAAAATATTTTAAGTTTAAGAAAATTATTTAACTCAAAGTTCTATTCTTATATATTTTAATTATACTAGCTAAAATAAAAAAGTAATCAAGAACATTTTATATAAAAGAGTTAATATATTGTTTTATCTACAAACAAAAATAAAATATATTAGTTTAAATTATACAAAGAAAAATAAAATGATAAGTAAAAAGATATTAGTTTATGTACAAAACAAAAAAGAATGGGCTTCAGTGTTAGTAAGAGAGGCAGGCCCAAGCGAACAGTTTTAAGCAAAAGGGGGGGGGGTATGCACGTTGGAATTCTGATGAGCTTAGGCATTAGGATGGGGCAAGGCCCAAATGGGTTTTAACAATTGTTTTAGGGTTTCGTTTGTCTCATCTCAGAACTTAGGGTTACGGATTTATAGGCTTAGAGCGACGCTCATCTTCTTCTCCGTCCTCTTCACTTTCTCAAGCCATGGCCACTGAACGCTCGCCTCCTTGCCGGGCTACTAGGATGCTACTTCCATCTTCCTCTCCTCACAGTTGTTCAGTTAATGACGGAAAGAAGGTAATAAATTTTAGACGCTTTAGGGTTTTCAGATTTCCATCCTTGCATGTTTTTATTTGTTCTGATTCTTTGTGTGCTATTATTTGCTTCTTGTGAGGTGTGAAAAGAAAAAAGGGAGAGATACTACCTTGGGAGAGGAGACGAGGAGTTCTGGAAGTGGACAGAAGGCGTCCTAGGGCGGCCAAGGCGAGGGAGCGCGATGCTGAGCTTGCTCTATGGAGAACTGGTACTTTGTATTTCGTTTTTTGATGGTTTTGTGATGAACACTGAAAACCCTTAGCCTTAATCGCTTCTTTTCCTCTTTTAAGTGATTGCTTGCTTGCTCAATGATGAACTCAGTTCTGAGAGCTTGGGACTTGTTTGACTCTGAGATGCCTGATATGCTTGATATGCTTGCCTCTGTATATTAATGATGTTGATTGCTGAGTTGCCTTAGGTACTAACCCTGTGATGAAATCATTCTGAGGGTCTAGTTGGTTTGAATGCTTTGATTTGATGAAGATGCTTGTATGATTTGCTTCTGAATGGCCTATTTGTTATACTTCTGTTGCTTTTCCTCTCTCTTTTAGCTTGAGCTAGCTTCGCCTATGATGAACCTAGTTCTGAGGCATTGGGATTTGTTATTTGGATAAAGGCTTATGCAGGTTGAAGCTTCAGTTTGCAAGCTTGTTTCTACCAGCTTTGCTTTGGCTTCAAGGTAGTTTGACAGGTTATGCTTGCTTTTGAAACTGAGTTTAGGTTTTGGAAGACTTTGTATTTGAAGCAGGTTACAGGCTTAGCTTGAGCTTCAAACCATCTTGAGGCAACTCTGGTTTGCTACAGGCTTCAGGCTTGTGTTTGAGATTTATGCAGGCTGGTGATTTTGTTTGGAGTTTACATGCCTGAGTTTTGTAACTTACAGGTTTATGCAGGTGAAGGCTTCATGTTTGATGCATGTTTAGGCTTGAAGTTTTGTGGCTTGCTGTTTAGAGACTATTGTTATGTAACAGGTTTTGAGGTGTTTGAATGTTTTAGGCAGGTTTGAGAGTTTTCAAGCTTTGAACACCAGTTTGAGGCTTATGAGTTTTGTGTTATTTTATGTGTTGGTTCTGCCTCTCTTTTTCTGCTATGTTCTGATAACTTGTTATATCTTTAAGCCTTCAGCCTGCTGTACTGTAAGCCTCCTCCTCTTTTTTCTCTTTCTCTCTCCATAGATAAAAAGCATATAATATTGCTTAAATCTGTACTTTCTCTCTGAAAAAGTGCTGGCCTTGAAATGATGTAAAATTTGAATATTGCTTGCATTGTTTCTTTCCTCTGCACATTCCAGATTTCCTGCATATTGTGTACTTCTTGATATCTTTTTGACAGCCTTTCTTCGGACAACTTTTTTAGTTGACATTGGACTTGGTTTAGTTTGAAACTTGTGACTTGTTTTGTGCAGTTCAGTTTGCTATTCAGTTTGAAAACTTTGGTTGACAATTTGGAATTATGAACTATGCAGCTTTGTATTTGGCATATTGAATAGCTTTGTGCATTTCATATTTTTTTTTTGCAAGCATATTTCTATCCCTCTTTGTGAACCAAGAATTTCTTGTGATTTGTAGAGAGTGAATAAACTGATTCCGGCCAGTCACTTTTAATGATGAGCTTTTTAAATTAACTGTCTGCTTTTTTATTTCATCTACATTTGACTTCTTTTCCTTCATTTTTGTCTTTGCAGATAAAATCAATTGAGCAAAGGAGCATCAGTAGAAGATGAAGACTTAGGAAATTTTAGGATTAGCTTTATTTTATTTTAATTATTTGTAATAACATTATTTGTAAATACTGTAAATGTATTCAAATAACATTTGTACTTAATAATTAAAAGTAAATAAAAGCTCTTTTGTCAATTAATCCTTTTTAATTCTTCTTTAATTGTTTATTTAATTATTTATAATTCTTAAATTATAATAAATGGAAATAAATCCCAACTATTCTAACTTAGAATAAATAATTAATTAATAAACACTGTAGTCTCACCACTTAGCATTAATCAATAATAAACCCGGCGCTCCAATTAACCATAGCAATGCACAGTTAATCAAACAAACGTCCACATGTCTTTTCTTTTACTGATCATACCAAAAACTGCAAACTCTCAATCAGAAGCCTCAATCCATATCTCAGAGTAATTTGAAAAGAACTGCAGAATTAATTCTTTTTTAGAATGCGCGCACAAACCCTAGTTCTTGATTTAATGCCAAAGAAGCGCCCGCCTGATCAAACCATGAGCCCAAACTCAAACAAACCCTAGCAATCTGCTTGAACTGTTTCAGAGTCCATGAATACCCTAATTTGGATAGACTGATAAGAAAAAGTCTGTTTGACTGATTCTTACGCCAGTCTGAAAAGTCAAGGAAAACCCGAAGCTGTGATTTCTTGTGGAAAAATAGGAGGGAAAATTTTGGGGTACAACAGTTGCCTCTGTTCAATCTTCTTGAACCTGAAGAGTTAGATTGGCAAGTTTGCCTTTTGCGACTCGAGGGTAAAAGGAGATTGGACACTAGAGTGCCCAAAAAATTTGCACTTGTCAAAGCGTAGTTGATGGAATGGGCTTAAAGATGCCATTTGGTGATGGGCTTAGAGATGCCATCTAGGGATGTGACAGGATCTTGTCGGGGGATGGGCTTAGAGATGCCATCTGGAAGTTGCTGGTAGAAGGATGGGCTTAAAGATGCCATCTAGAATGTTTGTTGAACTGTACGTCATTGGTGAGTGGACGAGTATCAGAAAGGTATCCATGTTTTGGAACATCTCTGAATTGGGGGTCTGAATAAGCAATAGATTGCCATCCGTATCTGGAAGCATCCGTAAACTGTTTTCAAAAGTTCCATCTGAACAAGCGATAGATTAACATCCGTGTTTGGAGAATCCGTAAACTGTTTTCAGAAGTCTTGAAATTGAATAAGCAATAGAGCAACATCCGTTGTTGGGAAGCGTCCGTAAACTCTTTTCAAAAGTTGAGAAGAATCTGAACAAGCGATAGGTTAACATCCGTTACTGGAGAACCCGTGAACTGTTTTCAGAAGTCTTGAAGTTGAATAAGCAATAGAGCAGCATCCATTGTTGGGAAGCGTCTGTAAACTGTTTTCAAAAGTTGAGAAGAATCTGAACAAGCGATAGGTTAACATCCGTTACTGGAGAACCCGTGAACTGTTTTCAGAAGTCTTGAAGTTGAATAAGCAATAGAGAAGCATCCGTTGTTGGGAAGCGTCCGTAAACTGTTTTCAAAAGTTGAGAAGAATCTGAACAAGCGATAGGTTAACATCCGTTACTGGAGAACCCGTGAACTGTTTTCAGAAGTCTTGAGGTTGAATAAGCAATAGAGCAGCATCCATTATTGGGAAGCGTCTGTAAACTGTTTTTAAAAGTTGAGAAGAATCTGAACAAGCGATAGGTTAACATCCGTTACTGGAGAACCCGTGAACTGTTTTCAGAAGTCTTGAAGTTGAATAAGCAATAGAGAAGCATCCGTTGTTGGGAAGCGTCCGTAAATTGTTTTCAAAAGTTGAGAAGAATCTGAACAAGCGATAGGTTAACATCCGTTACTGGAGAACCCGTGAACTGTTTTCAGAAGTCTTGAAGTTGAATAAGCAATAGAGCAGCATCCGTTGTTGGGAAGCGTCCGTAAACTGTTTTCAAAAGTTGAGAAGAATCTGAACAAGCGATAGGTTAACATCCGTTACTGGAGAACCCGTGAACTGTTTTCAGAAGTCTTGAAGTTGAATAAGCAATAGAGCAGCATCCGTTGTTGGGAAGCGTCCGTAAACTATTTTCAAAAGTTGAGAAGAATCTGAACAAGCGATAGGTTAACATCCGTTATTGGAAAACCCGTGAACTGTTTTCAGAAGTCTTGAAGTTGAATAAGCAATAGAGCAACATCCGTTGTTGGGAAGCGTCCGTAAACTGTTTTCAAAAGTTGAGAAGAATCTGAACAAGCGATAGGTTAACATCCGTTACTGGAGAACCCGTGAACTGTTTTCAGAAGTCTTGAGGTTGAATAAGCAATAGAGCAACATCCATTGTTGGGAAGCGTCCGTAAACTGTTTTCAAAAGTTGAGAAGAATCTGAACAAGCGATAGGTTAACATCCGTTACTGGAGAACCCGTGAACTGTTTTCAGAAGTCTTGAAGTGAGAAGGAATTGGCGTAGGGTTTCCTGATGATGAGTCCGTGTAAAATTGTATCTGAATGAATCTGGAATAAAATATCAGAATGTCGCCATATCTGGGTCACATCTGAACTATCTCTGGGAAGAATCTCGGAAGATGATGATCTTTGTCTGTTGACTGATCTTTCCTGAAAAGGTAAAGAGTTAGTTGTATGCAATGTCATGATGCATGATGCAATGTATGTTATATCAATGTTTATGATATGAATGTGATGAATGCGCATGTAAGCTGATGAGCTATCTTACTGAGGATAGATGAATCCTGGATGGCTGGAGATAAAAGAATCTTGACTGCTGCCGGGGAAAGTAATTCCTTGACTGCTGCAGGGGACTGAAAATCCTTTGATCGTTAAAAATGAGAAGTCCTGGGACCGCTGTTGGGGAATCAGGAGCTTGGGTTGTATGTCAATCTACTGGGGATTCCTGCCTTGAGGAGATCTTCACTGGGGAATATCTGAATATCCTGTGAGGAACTGAGAATAAGAGTCTTCATTCTGCTTGGGGATTGATAGTTGGAAGTTTTAGCTCCGCTGGGGATTGACAGTTTTGGCTCCACTGGGGATTTTGAAACTTGACTCTGAGGGGAATTAGGTTCTGGGAGGCTCTCTGGCTGGGAAAATCAGTTTTGAGAAAGCTCTTGTTCTGCTGAGGATCCTGAAGTTAAACTCTGTTTGGGGAATTGAGAACTCAGGTTATATGCCACTTTGAGAATGAGAATCTTCATTCTGTTGGGGGTCAGAAATTGGGAGTGTACCAATCTTCTGAGGTGATGAGAATCTTCATGCTGTTAACGGTCAGAAACTGGGAGTATACCAATCTTCTGAGGTTTTAAGGATGAGAGTCTTCATTCTTGAGAGAAACAGATTTTTCAGTTGTCTGTTATCTTGTTGGTGGTTGTAATTTCCAGCAGGTGACGAAGGAAATTTTGACGATTACTACTCCAAAAGATGAAGGAACCTTTGATTACTACTCCAACAGATGAAGGAACCTTGATGATTACTACTTCAAAATATGAAGGAACCTTGATGATTACTACTTCAAAAGATGAAGGAACCTTGATGATTAATACTTCAAAAGATGAAGGAACCTTGATGATTACTACTTCAAAAGATGAAGGAACCTTGATGATTACTACTTCAAAAGATGAAGGAACCTTGATGATTACTACTCCAAAAGATGAAGGAACCTTGACGATTACTACTCCAAAAGATGAAGGAACCTTGATGATTACTACTTCAAAAGATGAAGGAACCTTGATGATTACTACTTCAAAAGATGAAGGAACCTTGATGATTACTACTTCAAAAGATGAAGGAACCTTATCTGTCGATCAATCTGCATATGTTAAGAATGTTGTTGAAATGTAATTTATTCTGGAGAATAAATCCTTGACAAATGTTGGGGAAATAAACCCATGACTACAGATCTGCTAGAGAGGTTTCATCACTGCCCCCAGTATCAGATGCATGTGATATTGCCAGGAAACTTGGACTGTTCGTAACCCTTGAGATTGACATTCGAATGCCCCAAGTGATGATGACGGAGACTTGCCCCAGGTTACTCTGTAATTGAGAGATTTGTTGAAATCTTGACTGGACTGCCCCAGGTTAACTGAACTTTTGAAAGATCTGTTGAAACTTTGACTGGACTGCCCCAGGTTAACTGAACTTTTGAAAGATCTATTGAAACCTTGACTGGACTGCCCCAGGTTAACTGGACTTTTGAAAGATCTGTTGAAACCTTGACTGGACTGCCCCAGGTTAACTGAACTTTTGAAAGATCTGTTGAAACCTTGACTGGACTGCCCCAGGTTAACTGGACTTTTGAAAGATCTGTTGAAACCTTGACTGGACTGCCCCAGGTTAACTGAACTTTTGAAAGATCTGTTGAAACCTTGACTGGACTGCCCCAGGTTAATTGGATGGTGACATGTCATGCCCCCTTATCAATAGGAGATTTGTCGTTGGAAGTGTCATCCTTTTTGAAGTGATTTTACTCACTGAGAGAGTTTTTGTTCCTCCGAACATTCGCTGTTATGAATTTCTTTGCTGTCAAACAAATAACCATGTGCAAACAACGATATTCAAATAATGCAAAGTTTATGCTTGTCTCGAAGTTTTGAAAAATGCATTTTTTAGCAGAAAACTTTTTATAAGACAAAATCAACACAAGATTTAGAGCAAAGCCTTACAGGAGTCAGGATACCTTTTGTAACGGTATGCTTTCGAACTAACCCGTGCTTCAATTAAGACTTTTACAGGGTTGTAACGTGGCTTGGTTCACGGTTTAAGAAACAAAGGATAAAGGCTCAAAGTATATTTGTACCCACCCGCTCTTCGTGATGTTCTTCAATCCTAAACTCAGTTAATTGTGCGTCAAACTCTGTTCGAATTTGGAACGACTTTTTTGGTGATGGTTCACACAAGTTGAATTTTAGAAGACAGTCATCATCTCCTTTTTTCTTTTGCAACATTTTTCATGTTGTTTGAGGATTTGTAGTGACCTCTTTCTTTTGATTCGTTATCCCTAACTTTTGCCTGACTGTTCCTGTTTTCGAGATTACAGTCAGCGGGATGCCCCAGCTTTCTTAAGCCTCCTTTGTAGGTTTTGGCTTAGTGGGATTTTCTTTTTTGAGAGATAATGACTGCCTATGAGATAAGGAACCATCACTGTCTTTTGATTCCAAAGGAATGCTTTTGATGTCATTCGTTGTATTACGAACTGAGAGTTTGCAACTTCAATGCACATCTTTTTTTGAATTAACTGAGATACTACCCTGCCCTAGGTTTATATCAAAGGTTTTAATTTGTTTTAGAACAGAAAAACTCCTACTTCTTTGGCTCGAAGGGGTTGACTAGGGATTATCGTCCTTATAACTCCAGTGTTTGGGAATTGAAAGAAATGCCTGTACATAATCAGCAAGGTCTGTTCAAAAGCATACTGTATGAGATTACGGTATTGTTTCGTCATCCTCCCTCTAAAGGCTTGCAACTGTTGTACCCCAAAATTTGCCCTTGCATTTTTCACAAGAAATCACAGCTTCATGCGTTTCCTGATTTTTCAAACTGACTCAAGAATCGGTCAAGCAGACTTTTCTCGTCAGTCAGACAAAATTAGGGTTTTCATTAATTTTCATGGCTCTAGAACAGTTCACACAGTTTGCTTAGGGATTTGGTTGATTTTGGTTCAGCTTCGATCAGGCGAATGTTTCTTTGGCATTTGATCAGAATCAGGGTTTTTATGCGCGCATTCTCAGAAAGAATTAAATCCCCACAGTGCTTTTCAAGTTATTCTGAGATATGGGCTGAGACATTTGGATTGAATTCGCATTGTTTGACTTAATCAGTGAAAAGATGCATTTGGATTGAATTTGCAGTGTTTGGTTAAAATCAGTAAAAGGAAAATACGTTTGGGCAGTTGTTGTGTTTGACTGTGCTTTACTTTGGATTTTTGGAAGCGCCAAGTTTAATTGATCAATACCGAAACAATGTTTATTTAATTATTTATTATTCTGAATTTAAATGATTGGAATTTATTTTCCATTATTATAATTTAAAGAATTTTAAATAATAAATAAACAATTGGAGAAGAAAAGAATTAATCAAATAAAAGGACTTTTTATTTATCTTTAAATTATTTGTATAATTATTTTTGTTTACAAAATGTTTACAATAATAATATTACATTTATTTAAATTTAAATAAAACTATCCTAATATTTTTCTAAATCTTCAATTCTTCATCTTCTATCCCTTGCTCCCTCTGCCTCATTGGATTCTATCTGCAAAGAATAAGAAAGAAGAAAAGTCAGAAGCAGAAAGATATTTAAAGAGACAGACAGATAAAAAGTTCATCATTAAAAGCAAACGTCCGGAATCAGTTTTACCCTCTCTGCAAATCACAGGATTTCTCCCGGTTCACAAAGAGGGATGAAAATGTTTGTAAATTAAAAATGAATGCACAAGTATTGAAATGCACAAATTCAAATTTTGTCAAAACCAACTGCATAGTTCAAAGCAAGACAGCATGTGCAAATACAAAGTCACAATTTCAAAACTAAGTCCAAAGTCAACAAGCTGCCAAAAGATATCTCAAGATATCGAAATACCCAAGATGCCAAAACTGTAACAAAGATGCAGGAGAGCTGAAGAAGGAAAGTATGCAGAGGAAAAGTGTTTTGCAAGCAAAATTTCAGTTTCATCATTTCCCATGCCAGTTTGCTTTTTCAGAATAAGTACATACAACATTATTTAAATGTTTTAACTGTACTAGAGAGAGAAAGAAAGAGAGAGAAGAAGTTGGGCTTACAGGTTTAGGCTTGAGGCATAGAAAAGATATAAAACAATCTGCCAATGAAACAATAAAGGGGGGAATATCACAAAAGAAAAATATAGAACTACCAAGTCCCAAAAACCTGCATTGACCTCCAAAAAATATCAAAGCCATTAACCTGCAACAAAAATCTGTCAAAGCCTAGCCTTAACAAAAACACAAGGCTGTCAAACCATCCTGCATTGAAAAAATCTCAAACACATGGCCATGAACCTGAACCCAAAACCAATGTCCATAACCTGAAGCAAAACCTCCATCCTAAAACTTGTTAAAACCTCCAGCATCAAACTGTCAACCAACAAAGTCAAAAAGGCTTCTAAAACCCTCAGAACACTGTCATCATCGGGTTAATCAAGCAAAGCAAGCTAGGCAACACAGGCCCTCAGAACCTAGGGTTCATCATTGGGCTAACAGATTCAAATCATACAGCAACCATCAAAGATAAGCATAGCAACAGAAGGCAACGAAAGGAAGAGGATAAAGAAGCTAACACATACAAGGCATCAAGGCAACAAAGAGGCAAAGAGATCAAACAAAGGTTCTCAGGTCATAATCATCATCAAACCTAAAGACAAAGAACGAAATACCAGGAATCCAAGCGAGCTCAACGTCATCACCGTTTCTCCGCCCGTCAAGCCTCCAAACGCCTCCTAATCTCCTCCTCCACCGAAGGTAACATATTTTATCCTTCTCTTCACACCTCAAACAAAAAACGCGTGATCAGAATCAATGACGAGGCTCAATAAAAATCAGAACATAAAACTAAACATGCAAGACTTAAAGTTCAAAACCTAATTGAGTTGAAACAGAATCATCACCTTACAAGTCTTGTTTCGTTGGAACGAAGAAGGAGAGGAGGTGATGATGGCGTTGGTGGCTTGGGCGAAGGAGAAGCTCAGAAGCTGGCAAAAGAAAGACGAAGATGAACGGAAGTGAAAACGAAGAACGGCGCTGTAAACCCTAAGCCCTTCACCCAAATGAAACAATAATCATGAACCCTAAAAAACCTTTGTCTCAAACAATTAGGCCTAACCCGTTTCACAAATCTAAAGCCCAAAAACGCGTTTCCCTTCACACCCCCCTTTTCTGCTTGGGCCTAAGACTCTTTGATCCCATCTTTTTTTAACATAAAAAACTATTGTTTTTTTTATTTAATTTCATATTAATTTTTGCTTTGTTAAATAAATACATTAACTTTATCTCACACTAATTAAACCATACTTTTTAATACTAATTCTAAATTTTTTATATTAACAATACTTATTTGTATATAATATAATTATGATTTTTGTATATAATATAATTATAATTTTTGTACATAATACCCTATTTAAAATATACCATAAACATTTCTTTTTTCTCTAATTAAAATAATTTTATTTGTAAATAAACACTAATACATAAAAATAATTCTCAAAATAATACTTTACATTAATACTAAAAAATACACAAGATTTAGAATTACATAAAACACTTTTTTCTTTAAAACTTATTTTAAATACATAATTTTTCTTTAAGTTAATACATTTTCTTTTCTTAAAAATAATTTGTACATAATCAATTAAAATACATTTGTTTTAATATACATAATATAATTAAAATTTAAAACATTTTTCTTTCTTTTAATTAAAATACCCTTTTGTACATATTAAACAAAAAATATAAAGATACAAATCAAATCAAATACACTTAATTATACATTTAAATTCACATCTCGCACTTGTAAATAAAATACATGTGCACATACACAATACATTTTACATTTGTTTATTTTTGTATATTCGATACGTTTACATTTTTGCGATCGCAATTCGATTTGGTTGTAATTATTTAAGTCTCATCCCCATTTGTAAAATTTGTACCCCCACTCCCGGATACTATTTGTAATAGCGTAGACTTTAAAATTCCCGCAATTTATCGCTTTCCAATTATACCATGGTTAGACCTAGGATTTGCATGTACATAAAATCGAACGCTAGATAACCTAATACAAAGACAAATGCATGAAATCAATACACAATCACACTTGCACCCCCTAGGGTAATCCCACATGTTGCCTTCAAAAATGGGCCATGCTTGCACGTCGAGTTTCTTTGGCAAAACAAATTCAAATGATCATAAGTCCCTCGATGACGCTTTCGAAAGTTGCCTAAACGGAATGATCATAGTCCCTTCAAGCAAATTGCCAAAGACACTTGGCACCATTGCATTCATGGTCCGTACGATGACCCGCGCCCGTCCCGTTAAACTTCCTAAACGCAAGATTGTCCACCAAATTCAATGGTGGAACAAAATTGTTAAAAGGGGTTGAAAACATAGAGAAAACCTTTGAGTACAATAGGGGTAGACAAAACTCTTAGTTACTTGAGATCAACTTGCAAAAACACTTGCCTCCTTTTCAAAAACCACATCTCACAAACACTTTCAAAACAAACTCCAAAAAAATTTTGAAACATCTTTTCGAAAAGATACACACCGTTGTATATACTCAAACATGAGTCATTACAATGGTTGCCGAAACAAAGGCGTCTATTTCAAAGACATTTTCAAAACACACACATACACCACAATTTCAAGCAATCGAAAATCAAGGCAAGTGATCTAAAACCAAGTAACTAAGAGCCCATGGATAACCATGGATGAAAAGGGTGCTAACACCTTCCCTTTTCATAATCTACCCCCCGAACCCACGAAACATCTCAAAAAGGTTTTTCCTATGCTTTTTAACCTTTCCTTTAGGATAAAATAAAAAGTCGGTGGCGACTCTTGCTCAACTGAACAAGTGCGAATACAAACGCAAAACTCAAGTCAGTTCTCCCACCGTATCACAGAACTGGCGACTCTGCTGGGGACAGGATTACTTAAAAGTGGGGTTACCTTAGGGTTTAGATCACATTTTGTTTTCAATTGCTTGCTTTGTTTGCTTTTATATTTGTGGGCTTTGCATCGGAGTTTCATAGATCCTAACCCGGATCTGGGAAATACCCTTTTAGGTAGCATAATCTGTGAGGGACCTGTCCGGGGTATATCGACATGGGTGAAGCAGTGGCTACGTTGGTGTGGCACCTTGGTCTGTACCGATATCCCTTGTGTTGAAACGGGGAGAATATGGGTCTTCCAAGGAGTCATTAAGCACCAACCGACCTTAGAACCCTAAATTGACCCAACTTGGCCATAGAACAGTAGCAGTATGCTACACTCATTGAGGCTAAACTCTCGCGATGGTTTCGGCCGCAAGAAAAGATAGCGATGCTGGAGTTATGACCGATTGAGGGTAGTCAGTGATATTGAGATCCTCTAGAACCCGGTTACTTTTGATAGGAAAGGTTTTAACCAACGAAACTGAAAGAGGGTAGTACATGAACCTCATGCAAGCCTAAACCTAAGGACTTGTTTGCTTTGTGTGAATATGTTTGTCTGTATATACACTCACTTGCTTTTTGCATACATATACATCATAACATCATACCATAGCATTTTCAAATAACCATTTCAAGGATCTCGAGGGTTCTGTTGATGCAGGGATACGTTGAACCAGACGTCTACCAAGGGGCAAGAGGTTTCTCCTTTAACCAATGCCAATCAAAGATCAAGTACAACAACTTGAATCAGTGGCTATGACCCACTTGACATGGTGAGCTTGATTCTCGTGGAAAGACATCCACCAGTGCACAGTTCTCCAATCAAGTTCAAGTGCAACAACTTGAATCAGTGGCTATGACCCACTTGACATGGTGAGCTTGATTCTCGTGGAAAGACATCCACCAGTGCACAGTTCTCCAATCAAGTTCAAGTGCAACAACTTAAATCAGGGGCTATGACCCACTCGACATGGTGAGCTTGATTCTCGTGGGAAGACATCCACCGACACCAAGTTCTCCAATCCAAGATCGAAGTTCAACCTATAACATTCTCTTGTGTTTACCCCAAGAGATCCTTGAAAACATTGCATATATATCACACATATCATTGCATAACAGGTTTCTCCCATACAGGTCTCCTTATTCTTCCTACTGTTTATTTCAGTAAGATGGATATAGAACAAACAGTGAAAGATCTCCAAGCTCAAAATGCTCAATTCCAACAAATGCTGCAGGCTATGGGTAAAGGGCAAGAAGATCTGGCCGCTCTTCTTCTCAAAGACAAGAAGAAGAAGTCCAAGAAGGAAGTCCGCATCCTAAACTTGAGGAGAAGACCTAAGACCCAAGACCTTGCAACTCCATCCAACACAGGAGGTAGTCTTAAAGAAGACCACAATGTGGAGATTGTTGAAGAAGAAGCTGACTACTCCGAAGGGAAATATCCTCTCGTCGATGACAAGTACAAAGAGTTGGAGGATCGCCTCAGTGCTATTGAGATCCAACAAATACCTGGCTTGGATCTAGGAGACATGGGCTTAGTTCCTGGATTGGTCATCCCTTCAAAGTTCAAAGTTCCTACCTTTTCTCTGTACGATAGAGTCTCTTGCCCTAAGATGCATCTAAAGTCTTATGTCCGCAAGATTCAACCATACACAGCTGATAAGAGGCTTTGGATCCATTTCTTCCAAGAAAGTCTAGTAGGGGCTCAACTCGAGTGGTTCTATCAATTGGAGAGTTCTCGCATCCACACCTGGGAAGATCTAGCCAGGGCTTTTTACGAACATTATCAGTACAATGCTGATCTCACACCAACTCGAGTGCAATTGCAGAGCATGACCATGGGTTCTGACGAGAGCTTCAAGGGATACGCCCAAAAGTGGAGAGATCTGGCTGGTAGGGTGCAACCCCCTTTAACTGACAGAGAGCTGATTGACATCTTCATGGGAACTTTGAAAGGGCCTTTCTTCAAGCACTTAATTGGAAGCTCCTCAGCTGGGTTCACCGAGCTAATACTGATCGGCGAAAGGGTCGAAGCTGGCATCAAAAGTGGAAAGATCCAGGGAACTACAACCTCCGATACTCAGATAACTCCCTACAACGGAAAGAAAGAGTCTAATGCTGGGAACAGTCAAAGGAGTCGTCATGATCAACATGCAGGGGCAGTCCTGATCTCTGGTTCTACGTCACGCCGACAACAGCCAAGGGGAAGTCAACAACGACCAGACGAGCCTAAGAGACAGTTCACCAACATCAACATGCCGTTGTCTCAAGCACTGCAACACTTGTTGAAGATGAATCTGATTGCATTGATAGGGCCTCATCCCAACCCCAAGACTTCATCTCCTAACTACAATCCTAATGCAACTTGTGCTTATCATTCTGACAGTCCTGGGCATGACACTGACGACTGTTGGGCTTTGAAGTACAAGATTCAGAATTTGATTGATGCCAAGGAAATTGAGTTTGGTCCTCCAGAGGCCCCAGCATGATCACTGCTTCTATGCCAGCTCATTGAGATTGTGTTTGTTTCATTTTGAACTTTCGAAGTTGTAATCTTTTGTTATTCAAACAATTATCTTTTAATGTTAAACTCTGTTTCATTAATGCATTGTATATGTTTGTCTTGAATTCATCCATTCGTTTTCACTACTCTTATGCTTTTCTTTATGATATTTGACTCTTGATAAAAAGCTGCAAGCCTTTAGAGGGAGGATGACGAAACAATACCATAATCTCATACAATATGCTTTTGGACAGACCTCGCTGATGATGTACAGGCATTTCTTTCAATTCCCAAACATTGGAGTTATAAGGAAGTTAATCCCTAGTCAACCCCTTCGAGCCAAAGAAGTAGGAGTTTTCTGTTCTAAACGATCAAAACCTTTGATATAAACCTGGGGCAGGGTAGTATCTCAGTTAATTCAAAAGAAAATGCGCATTGAAGTCGCAAACTCTCAGTTCGTAATACAACGGACGACGTCAAAGAAAAAGAAAAGAATTCCTTTGGAATCAAAAGACAAGGGTGGTTCCCTATCACATAGGCAGTCAATCTCTCAAAAGAGAAAAGCCCACCAAGCCAAAACCTATAAAGGAGGCTTAAGAAAGCTGGGGCATCCCGCTGACTGTAATCTCGAAAATGGGAACAGTCAGGCAAAAGTTAGGGATAACAAATCAAAATCAAAATAGTGAGGTCATTACAAATCCTCAACAACATGAAAAATGTTGAAAAAGAAAAAGGAGATGATGACTGTCTCCCCAAATTCAACTAGTGAACCATCGCCCAAAAGTCGTTCCAAACTCAAAACAGAGTACGACGCACAATTAACTGAGCTTAGGTTTGAAGAACATCACGAAGAGCGGGTGGGTACAAACACACTTTGAGCCTTTATCCTTTGTTTCTTAAACCGTGAACCAAGCCACGTTACAACCCTTCAAAAGTCCTAATTGAAGCATGGGTTAGTTCGAAAGCATACTGTTACCAAAGGTATCCTGACTCCTGTAAGGCTTTGCTCTAAAGTCTGGTGTTGATTTGTCTTATGAAAAAGTTTTCTGCTAAAAAACACATTCTTCAAAACTTCGAGACAAACATAAACTTTGCATTGCTTGAATATCACTGTTTGCATTTGGCTATTTGTTTGACAGCGAAGAAATTCATACAGCGAATGTTCGAAGGAACGGAAACTCTCTCAGCGAGTTAAAATCACTTCAAAAGAACGACACTTCCAACGATAAATCTCCTATCAACAAGGGGCATGACATGTCACCATCCAATTAACCTGGGGGAGTCCAGTCAAGATTTTAACCGATCTTTCAAAGTTCAGTTAACCTGGGGCAGTCCAGTCAAGATTTTAATAAAATCTCAATTGTAGATTAACTTGGGGAAAGCCTCCCTCACCACCACTTGGGGCATTCGAATGTCAAAAGTGTTCAACAATTCTTTCTCAAATCCAAGATGCAGTTTTACACGAACTCGTCATCAAGCAACCCTACACCGGTTCCTTCTCAATTTCCAGATGAAGTCTTACACAGACTCACCCTCCACAAGTAACCCTACACCGGTTCCTTTTCTTTCAGAAAAAAAGTCCTACACGAACCTATCTCAAGGTAACCCTACACCGGTTCCTCCCAAAGTCTTACACGAACTTACCTCAAGGTAACCCTACACCGGTTCCTCCCAAAGTCTTACACGGATTTATCCCAAGGTAACCTTACCCCGATTCATCCAGAAGTTTTACACGAATTTACCCCGAAGAAACCCTACACAGGTTCCTTCTCAAACACCCGATGCAGTTTTACACGGACTCATCATGAAGCAACCCTACACAGGTTCCTTCTCAAACACCCGATGCAGTTTTACACGGACTCATCATGAATCAACCCTACACAGGTTCCTTCTCAAAACCCGATGCAGTTTTACACAGACTCATCATAAAGCAACCCTACACAGGTTCCTTCTCAAACTTCAGATGCAGTTTTACACGGACTCATCATCAGAAAACCCCACACCGGTTCCCTCTCAACATCAGATGCAGTTTAACACGGACTCGTCATCAGGAAACCCTACACAGGTTCCTTCTTTCAACTTACAATTCGACACATCTCCAGTCAATTATCCATCCTACCTCCAAATGGCATCTGTAAGCCCATTCCCGAGATCAAGTGCCTACGACAATCAGAAGATTCTTGCAATCCCCAACCTGAGAACCTTCCGGAATCTAATTCCCCTCAGAGTCAAGTTTCAATATCTCCAGCGGAGCTAAAAACTTCCAACTATCAATTCCCAAGCGGAGTGAAGACTCTCATTCTCAGTTCCTCACAGAATATTCGAATATTCTCCAGTGAAGATCTCCTCAAAACAGGAAGTCCCCAGTAGTTTGGCATACAACCCAAGCTTCTGATTCCCCAACAGTGGTCCCAGGACTTCTCATTTTCAACGATAAAAAGATTCTGGCCCTCCACAGCAGCAGCCAAGGATTTGCCCTCCACAGCAGCAGCCAAGGGTTTGCTCTCCCCGGCAGCAGTCAAGATTCTTTTATCTTCAGCCATCCAGGATTCGTCTATCCTCAGCAAGACAGCTCATCAGCTTACATGCGCATTCATCACATTCATATCATAAACATTGGTGTAACATACATTGCATCATGCATCATAACATTGCATACAACTAACTCTGTACCTTTTCAGGTAAGATCAGTCGACAGACAAAGATCATCATCTTCCGAGATTCTTTCTAGAAACAGTTCAGATGTGACCCAGACACGGCGACATTCTGATACTTATTCCAGATTCATCCAGATGCAGTTTTACACGGACTCATCATCAGGAAACCCTACACCGGTTCCTTCTTCAGACTTATGAAATAGTTTATGGATTTTTCCCAACACCGGATGTTAATCTATCACTTGTTCAGATGCAACTTTTGAAAGCAGTTTACAGACGCTTCCCAACAACAGATGCTACTCTATTGCTTATTCAATTTCAACTCCTGAAAACAGTTTACGGATTCTCCAAACACGGATGTCAATCTATTGCTTGTTCGGACCCCCAATTCAGAGACGTTCCAAAACATGGATACCTTTCTGATACTCGTCCACTCACCAGTGACATACAGTTCAACAATCATTTCCAGATGGCATCTATAAGCCCATCCTCCTCAACAAACATTTCTAAATGGCATCTCTAAGCCCATTTCCAGATGGCATCTATAAGCCCATCCTCCTACCGGCAGTCACTAGATGGCATCTTTAAGCCCAGCACCAAATGGCATCTTTAAGCCCATTCCCTCTACCATCACATTACCGATTGCAAATTTTCTGGGCACTCTAGTGTCCAATCTCCTTTTACCCTCGAGTCGCGAAAGGCAAACTTGCCAATCTAACTCTTCAGGTCCAAGAAGATTGAACATGGGCAACTGTTGTACCCCAAAATTTGCCCTCGCATTTTTCACAAGAAATCACAGCTTCAGGCGTTTCCTGATTTTTCAAACTGGCTCAAGAATCGGTCAAGCAGACTTTTCTCGTCAGTCAGACAAAATTAGGGTTTTCATTGGTTTTCATGGCTCTAGAACAGTTCACACAGTTTGCTTAGGTATTTGGTTGATTTTGGTTCAGCTTCGATCAGGCGAATGTTTCTTTGGCATTTGATCAGAATCAGGGTTTTTATGCGCGCATTCTCAGAAAGAATTAAATCCCCACAGTGCTTTTCAAGTTATTCCGAGATATGGGCTGAGACATTTGGATTGAATTTGCATTGTTTGACTTAATCAGTGAAAAGATGCATTTGGATTGAATTTGCAGTGTTTGGTTAAAATCAGTAAAAGGAAAATACGTTTGGGCAGTTGTTGTGTTTGACTGTGCTTTGCTTTGGATTTTTGGAAGCGCCAAGTTTAATTGATCAATGCCGAAACAATGTTTATTTAATTATTTATTATTCTGAATTTAAATGATTGGAATTTATTTTCCATTATTATAATTTAAAGAATTTTAAATAATAAATAAACAATTGGAGAAGAAAAGAATTAATCAAATAAAAGGACTTTTTATTTATCTTTAAATTATTTGTATAATTGTTTTTGTTTACAAAATGTTTACAATAATAATATTACATTTATTTAAATTTAAATAAAACTATCCTAATATTTTTCTAAATCTTCAATTCTTCATCTTCTATCCCTTGCTCCCTCTGCCTCATTGGATTATATCTGCAAAGAATAAGAAAGAAGAAAAGTCAGAAGCAGAAAGATATTTAAAGAGACAGACAGATAAAAAGTTCATCATTAAAAGCAAACGGCCGAAATCAGTTTTACCCTCTCTGCAAATCACGGGATTTCTCCCGGTTCACAAAGAGGGATGAAAATGTTTGCAAATTAAAAATGAATGCACAAGTATTGAAATGCACAAATTCAAATTTTGTCAAAACCAACTGCATAGTTCAAAGCAAGACAGCATGTGCAAATGCAAAGTCACAATTTCAAAACTAAGTCCAAAGTCAACAAGCTGCCAAAAGATATCTCAAGATATCAAAATACCCAAGATGTCAAAACTGTAACAAAGATGCAAGAGAGCTGAAGAAGGAAAGTATGCACAGGAAAAGTGTTTTGCAAGCAAAATTTCAGTTTCATCATTTCCCATGCCAGTTTGCTTTTTCAGAATAAGTACATACAACATTATTTAAATGTTTTAACTGTACTAGAGAGAGAAAGAAAGAGAGAGAAGAAGTTGGGCTTACAGGTTTAGGCTTGAGGCATAGAAAAGATATAAAACAATCTGCCAATGAAACAATAAAGGGGGGAATATCACAAAAGAAAAATATAGAACTACCAAGTCCCAAAAACCTGCATTGACCTCCAAAAAATATCAAAGCCATTAACCTGCAGCAAAAATCTGTCAAAGCCTAGCCTTAACAAAAACACAAGGCTGTCAAACCATCCTGCATTGAAAAAATCTCAAACACATGGCCATGAACCTGAACCCAAAACCAATGTCCATAACCTGAAGCAAAACCTCCATCCTAAAACTTGTTAAAATCTCCAGCATCAAACTGTCAACCAACAAAGTCAAAAAGGCTTCTAAAACCCTCAGAACACTGTCATCATCGGGTTAATCAAGCAAAGCAAGCTAGGCAACACAGGCCCTCAGAACCTAGGGTTCATCATTGGGCTAACAGATTCAAATCATACAGCAACCATCAAAGACAAGCATAACAACAGAAGGCAACAAAAGGAAGAGGATAAAGAAGCTAACACATACAAGGCATCAAGGCAACAAAGAGGCAAAGAGATCAAACAAAGGTTCTCAGGTCATAATCATCATCAAACCTAAAGACAAAGAACGAAATACCAGGAATCCAAGCGAGCTCAATGTCATCACCGTTTCTCCGCCCGTCAAGCCTCCAAACGCCTCCTAATCTCCTCCTCCACCGAAGGTAACATATTTTATCCTTCTCTTCACACCTCAAACAAAAAACGCGTGATCAGAATCAATGACGAGGCTCAATAAAAATCAGAACATAAAACTAAACATGCAAGACTTAAAGTTCAAAACCCTAATTGAGTTGAAACAGAATCATCACCTTACAAGTCTCGTTTCGTTGGAACGAAGAAGGAGAGGAGGTGATGATGGCGTTGGTGGCTTGGGCGAAGGAGAAGCTCAGAAGCTGGCAAAAGAAAGACGAAGATGAGCGGAAGTGAAAACGAAGAACGGCGCTGTAAACCCTAAGCCCTTCACCCAAATGAAACAATAATCATGAACCCTAAAAAACCTTTGTCTCAAACAATTAGGCCTAACCCGTTTCACAAATCTAAAGCCCAAAAACGCGTTTCCCTTCACACCCCCCTTTTCTGCTTGGGCCTAAGACTCTTTGATCCCATCTTTTTTTAACATAAAAAACTATTGTTTTTTTTATTTAATTTCATATTAATTTTTGCTTTGTTAAATAAATACATTAACTTTATCTCACACTAATTAAACCATACTTTTTAATACTAATTCTAAATTTTTTATATTAACAATACTTATTTGTATATAATATAATTATGATTTTTGTATATAATATAATTATAATTTTTGTACATAATACCCTATTTAAAATATACCATAAACATTTCTTTTTTTTCTAATTAAAATAATTTTATTTGTAAATAAACACTAATACATAAAAATAATTCTCAAAATAATACTTTACATTAATACTAAAAAATACATAAGATTTAGAATTACATAAAACACTTTTTTCTTTAAAACTTATTTTAAATACATAATTTTTCTTTAAGTTAATACATTTTCTTTTCTTAAAAATAATTTGTACATAATCAATTAAAATACATTTGTTTTAATATACATAATATAATTAAAATTTAAAACATTTTTCTTTCTTTTAATTAAAATACCCTTTTGTACATATTAAACAAAAAATATAAAGATACAAATCAAATCAAATACACTTAATTATACATTTAAATTCACATCTCGCACTTGTAAATAAAATACATGTACACATACACAATACATTTTACATTGATACATTATACATTTGTTTATTTTTGTATATTCGATACGTTTACATTTTTGCGATCGCAATTCGATTTGGTTGTAATTATTTAAGTCTCATCCCCATTTGTAAAATTTGTACCCCCACTCCCGGATACTATTTGTAATAGCGTAGACTTTAAAATTCCCGCAATTTATCGCTTTCCAATTATACCATGGTTAGACCTAGGGTTTGCATGTACATAAAATCGAACGCTAGATAACCTAATATAAAGACAAATGCATGAAATCAATACACAATCACACTTGCACCCCCTAGGGTAATCCCACATGTTGCCTTCCAAAATGGGCCATGCTTGCACGTCGAGTTTCTTTGGCAAAACAAATTCAAATGATCATAAGTCCCTCGATGACGCTTTCGAAAGTTGCCTAAACGGAATGATCATAGTCCCTTCAAGCAAATTGCCAAAGACACTTGGCACCATTGCATTCATGGTCCGTACGACGACCCGCGCCCATCCCGTTAAACTTCCTAAACGCAAGATTGTCCACCAAATTCAATGGTGGAACAAAATTGTTAAAAGGGGTTGAAAACATAGAGAAAACCTTTGAGTACAATAGGGGTAGACAAAACTCTTAGTTACTTGAGATCAACTTGCAAAAACACTTGCCTCCTTTTCAAAAACCACATCTCACAAACACTTTCAAAACAAACTCCAAAAACATTTTGAAACATCTTTTCGAAAAGATACACACCGTTGTATATACTCAAACACGAGTCATTACAATGGTTGCCGAAACAAAGGCGTCTATTTCAAAGACATTTTCAAAACACACACATACACCACAATTTCAAGCAATCGAAAATCAAGGCAAGTGATCTAAAACCAAGTAACTAAGAGCCCATGGATAACCATGGATGAAAAGGGTGCTAACACCTTCCCTTTTCATAATCTACCCCCCGAACCCACGAAACATCTCAAAAAGGTTTTCCTGTGCTTTTTAACCTTTCCTTTAGGATAAAATAAAAAGTCGGTGGCGACTCTTGCTCAACCGAACAAGTGCGAATACAAACGCAAAACTCAAGTCAGTTCTCCCACCGTATCACAACAGCTTTTTATCACGAGTTAAATATCATAAAGAAAGCATAAGAGTAGTGAAAACGAATGGATGAATTCAAGACAAACATATGCAATGCATTAATGAAACAAAGTTTGACATCAACAGATAATTGTTTGAATAACAAAGAGATTACAACTTGGAAATTCAAATGAAACAAAAGCCTCTCAGTTTGAGCTTTGTCAATTCAGGTGGAGAAACCCTTAACGGAAGATTTTCATCTCGCCACTGGGCATGAATCTCAGCACTCCAATGTCAATCAGATCTTGAATCTTGTTCTTCAAGGCCCAACAGTCGTCGGTGTCATGTCCCGGGCTATAGGAGTGGTATACACAAAATGCGTCAGGATGATAGTTAGGAGCGGAGGTATTGGGCTTTCGAATAGGATCCCTCAAAGTAGTCAGATTGACCTCCAACAAGCGCTCCAGTATTAGAGACGACGGTATGTCAGTCTCAGTGAACTGTCTTCCTGACGTATTTTGCTTAAGCCAATTACCCCGTTGATGCTGATGAGGTTGTTGATGGGCTTGTGACCCTGAAGCAAGTAGAGGAGCCTTCCCCTTGTCTTCTTGTCTGGAAGGGGGTTGAATGGTGACTTGCTCTTCAACCTCAGATGTTTGTCCCACTTGGTTGTCCCAAAGCAGTTGGTTGACGAGAACTCTGAGTTCCTCTTGTCTTTGAGCCAAGTCCTGGATGAGAGCCATCTGGTCCACCAGTTGCCCCATCATTTGGATCCTCATTGTTGTCAGCTCAGACTGAAGCTCTTCCAACTGATCACTCCTGGCATTTCTTGAATTCCCCTGGACCATGCCCCTTGTGAGGAAAGCTTTCACTTCTTCTTGCCCCAGAGACAGGTTCAAGAACATTTCCTGAAGTTGAGCATTTTGGTCCTGGATATCCTTGACAATCCTCTCTAGAGCCATCTCTACTGAAATAGACAGTAGGAGAGTAAGGAAACCTGAAAAGGAAAAACTGTCATGATGCAATGCATGATATGTGGATGCATGTTTTTCAAGGATCTCTTGGGGTAAACACAAGAGAATGTTAGAGGTTGAACTTCGATCTTTGATTGGAGAACTTTGCACCTGTGGATGTCTTTCCACGAGAATCAAGCTCACCATGTCAAGTGGGTCATAGCCCCTGATTCAAGTTGTTGTACTTGATCTTTGATGGCATTTGTTTAGAGGAGAAACCTCTTGCCCTTTGGTAGATGTCTGTTTCAACGTGATCCTGCATCAACAGACCCTCGAGATCCTTGAAATGGTTATTGAAAATGCTATGGTATGATGTCATGATGTTATGTACATGTATGCAGAAGTAAGTAAGTGTATATACAGGCAATCATATTCACACAAAGCAAACAAGTCCTTAGGTTTAGGCTTGCATGGGGTTGTAGGTAAGTACCCTCTTGAAGTTAGTTGGCTCATCCTGTCCTAAAATAAAAACCGGGTTCTAAGGAGCTCAATATCATTAGATTATTTTTTGTGTTCATTGTTTTGGTTTAGCCACTTAACTGGCGACCAAAATATTCCAAGAAAACAACCCTCAATGAGTGTAGTAGCGAGTATCTACCAACTTCGGACTGCACCAAAGTCGGTCATCTCACTACTCCTAAAAAGGCTAAGATGGTCAATTAAGGTTCTAAGAGTTTGTTAGTGCTTTATGACATCACTCAGCGGCCCCGTACTCTCCTTGATTGAACTCAAGGGTTACCGGTACTCACAAATATGTCACACTAACATAGCTTACTGCTTCAACCATGTCGGTATACCCCACACAGTTCCCTCACAGTTTTATTTCTATTTACCTAAAAAGGTGCCCCAAATCCGGGTGTAGGATTTACAACAAACCCAAACAAGGACTCAAAAAGTAAAGCAATCAAAGCAATCAAAGCAAGTATGCAAAGGTGATCTAAACCCTAAGGTAACCCCACTTTTAAAAGATGTCCCCAGCAGAGTCGCCAGTTCTGTGATATGGTGGGAGAACTGACTTGAGGTTTTGCGTTTGTATTCGCACTTGTTCGGTTTAGCAAGAGTCGCCACCGAATTTTTATTTTATCCTAAAGGAAAGGTTAAAAAGCACAGGAAAAACCTTTTGAGATGTTTCGTGGGTTCGGGGGGTAGATTATGAAAAGGGAAGGTATTAGCACCCTTTTTATCCATGGTTATCCATGGGCTCTTAGTTACTTGTTTTAGATCACTTGCCTTTGATTTTCAATTGCTTGAAATAGTGGTGTGTGTGTGTTTTTGAAAATGCTTTGAAAAAGATGCCTTGTCTAGGAAACCGTTGTAACAATTCTTTGCTCGAATGTTTTACAAAGGTGTGTGTCTTTTCGAAAAGATGTTTCAATGTTTTGAAAGTTGTTTTGAAAGTTGTGTTGTGGAGTGTGTTTTAAAAAGTAGGCAAGCGTGTTTTGCAAGTTTGATCAAGTAATTAAGAGTCGTCTACCCCTAAATTTACTCAAAGATCTTTCTCATGTTTTAACCCTTTTAACAGTGTTGTTTCACCATTGTATTTGGTGAACAACCTTGTGTTAGGATGTTAACGGGACGGGCGTGGGTCATCGTTTAGACCATGAATGCAATGGTGCCAAGTGTCTTTGGCAATTTTGCTTGAAGGGACTTGATCATTTTTTAGGCAACTTCGAAAGTGTCATCGAGGGACTATGATCATTAGATTTGTTTTGTTTTGCCAAAGATACTCAACGTGCAAGCATGGCCCATTTTGGAAGGCAACAAGCGGGATTACCCTAGGGGTGCAAGTGTGAATTGTGTATTGATTGTCATGCATTTGTCTTGTATTAGGTTATCTAGCGGTTGATTTTGAATCTTCGCATACAAACCCTAATTACTATATAGTATATAGAAAGCGATAAATTGCGGGAATTTAAAGTCTAAGCTATTACAAATAAGTATCCGGGAATGGGGGTACAAATATTTACAAATGGGGATGAGACTTAATAGGAGAGTAGTGTCCAAATATATTTACAACCAAATCGAATCGTATTCTCAATGTCAATGTAGCAATGTATAAGAATAAAAGCAATGTACCAAAAGTATTTGTGAGAGTGTATGTGATTATTTACAAATGAGAAAAGATGTTAACTTAATGCAAAATTAAGTAAGTATTTATTCTTTTTTTGTGTTTTTTGTTGATTATGTACAAAACAAAAGATTTAATAAAAGAAAAGAAAATGCTTAAGAAAATCTATTTTTATGTATTAATGTTTTTATGTATTTTAGTTAGTATTTTTATGTACAAGAGTTTTAATTAAAGAAAAGAAAAATATTTTAAGTTTAAGAAAATTATTTAACTCAAAGTTCTATTCTTATATATTTTAATTATACTAGCTAAAATAAAAAAGTAATCAAGAACATTTTATATAAAAGAGTTAATATATTGTTTTATCTACAAACAAAAATAAAATATATTAGTTTAAATTATACAAAGAAAAATAAAATGATAAGTAAAAAGATATTAGTTTATGTACAAAACAAAAAAGAATGGGCTTTAGTGTTAGTAAGAGAGGCAGGCCCAAGCGAACAGTTTTAAGCAAAAGGGGGGGGGGGGTATGCACGCTGGAATTCTGATGGGCTTAGGCATTAGGATGGGGCAAGGCCCAGATGGGTTTTAACAATTGTTTTAGGGTTTCGTTTGTCTCATCTCAGAACTTAGGGTTACAGATTTACAGGCTTAGAGCGGCACTCATCTTCTTCTCTGTCCTCTTCACTTTCTCAAGCCATGGCCACTGAACGCTCGCCTCCTTGCCGGGCTACTAGGATGCTACTTCCATCTTCCTCTCCTCACAGTCGTTCAGTTAATGACGGAAAGAAGGTAACAAATTTTAGACGCTTTAGGGTTTTCAGATTTCCATCCTTGCATGTTTTTATTTGTTCTGATTCTTTGTATGCTATTATTTGCTTCTTGTGAGGTGTGAAAAGAAAAAAGGGAGAGATACTACCTTTGGAGAGGAGACGAGGAGTTCTGGAAGTGGACAGAAGGCGTCCTAGGGCGGCCAAGGCGAGGGAGCGTGATGCTGAGCTTGCTCTGTGGAGAACTGGTACTTTGTATTTCGTTTTTTGATGGTTTTGTGATGAACACTGAAAACCCTTAGCCTTAATCGCTTCTTTTCCTCTTTTGAGTGCTTGCTTGCTTGCTCAATGATGAACTCAGTCCTGAGAGCTTGGGACTTGTTTGACTCTGAGATGCCTGATATGCTTGATATGCTTGCCTATGTATATTAATGATGTTGATTGCTGAGTTGCCTTAGGTACTAACCCTGTGATGAAATCATTCTGAGGGTCTAGTTGGTTTGAATGCTTTGATTTGATGAAGATGCTTGTATGATTTGCTTCTGAATGGCCTATTTGTTATACTTCTGTTGCTTTTCCTCTCTCTTTTAGCTTGAGCTAGCTTCGCCTATGATGAACCTAGTTCTGAGGCATTGGGATTTGTTATTTGGATAAAGGCTTATGCAGGTTGAAGCTTCAGTTTGCAAGCTTGTTTCTACCAGCTTTGCTTTGGCTTCAAGGTAGTTTGACAGGTTATGCTTGCTTTTGAAATTGAGTTTAGGTTTTGGAAGACTTTGTATTTGAAGCAGGTTACAGGCTTGGCTTGAGATTCAAACCAGCTTGAGGCAACTCTGGTTTGCTACAGGCTTCAGGCTTGTGTTTGAGATTTATGCAGGCTGGTGATTTTGTTTGGAGTTTACAGGCCTGAGTTTTGTAACTTACAGGTTTATGCAGGTGAAGGCTTCATGTTTGATGCAGGTTTAGGCTTGAAGTTTTGTGGCTTGCTATTTAGAGACTATTGTTATGTAACAGGTTTTGAGGTGTTTGAATATTTTAGGCAGGTTTGAGAGTTTTCAAGCTTTGAACACCAATTTGAGGCTTATGAGTTTTGTGTTATTTTTGTTATGTGTTGGTTCTGCCTCTCTTTTTCTGCTATGTTCTGATAACTTGTTATATCTTTAAGCCTCCAGCCTGCTGTACTGTAAGCCTCCTCCTCTTTTTTCTCTTTCTCTCTCCATAGATAAAAAGCATATAATATTGCTTAAATTTGTACTTTCTCTTTGAAAAAGTGATGGCCTTGAAATGATGTAAAATTTGAATATTGCTTGCATTGTTTCTTTCCTCTGCACATTCCAGATTTCCTGCATATTGTGTACTTCTTGATATCTTTTTGACAGCCTTTCTTTGGACAGCTTTTTTAGTTGACATTGGACTTGGTTTAGTTTGAAACTTGTGACTTGTTTTGTGCAGTTCAGTTTGCTATTCAGTTTGAAAACTTTGGTTGACAATTTGGAATTATGAACTATGCAGCTTTGTATTTGGCATATTGAATAGCTTTGTGCATTTCATATTTTTTTTTGCAAGCATATTTCTATCCCTCTTTGTGAACCAAGAATTTCTTGTGATTTACAGAGAGTGAATAAACTGATTCCGGCCAGTCACTTTTAATGATGAGCTTTTTAAATTAACTGTCTGCTTTTTTATTTCATCTGCATTTGACTTCTTTTCCTTCTTTTTTGTCTTTGCAGATAAAATCAATTGAGCAAAGGAGCATCAGTAGAAGATGAAGACTTAGGAAATTTTAGGATGTAGCTTTATTTTATTTTAATTATTTGTAATAACATTATTTGTAAATACTGTAAATGTATTCAAATAACATTTGTACTTAATAATTAAAAGTAAATAAAAGCTCTTTTGTCAATTAATCCTTTTTAATTCTTCTTCAATTGTTTATTTAATTATTTATAATTCTTAAATTATAATAAATGGAAATAAATCCCAACTATTCTAACTTAGAATAAATAATTAATTAATAAACACTGTAGTCTCGCCACTTAGCATTAATCAATAATAAACCCGGCGCTCCAATTAACCATAGCAATGCACAGTTAATCAAACAAACGTCCACATGTCTTTTCTTTTACTGATCATACAAAACACTGCAAACTCTCAATCAGAAGCCTCAATCCATATCTCAGAGTAATTTGAAAAGAACTGTAGAATTAATTCTTTCTGAGAATGCGCGCACAAACCCTAGTTCTTGATTTAATGCCAAAGAAGCGTCCGCCTGATCAAACCATGAGCCCAAACTCAAACAAACCCTAGCAATCTGCTTGAACTGTTTCAGAGTCCATGAAAACCCTAATTTGGATAGACTGATAAGAAAAAGTCAGTTTGACTGATTCTTACGCCAGTCTGAAAAGTCAGGGAAAACCCGAAGCTGTGATTTCTTGTGGAAAAATAGGAGGGCAAATTTTGGGGTACAACAGGTATGGCTTCCAACAAGGATTTAAAGAGTATGCCCAGAAGTGGCGTGATCTGGTTGGAAGGGTGCAGCCGCCATTGTCGGATAGAGAGCTGGTGGACATGTTTTTAGGGACCATGTCTGGCCCTTTCTTTAATCATTTAATCGGGAGTTCCTCCACAGGATTCATCGAACTAATTTTGACCGGTGAAAGGGTTGAGGCCGACATTAAAAGTGGTAAGATTCAGAAAGATGCCTCCGTATCCACCACTGTTAAGAAGACCTTCCCAGCTAAGAAGGAAGCTTCTGCTGTTTATTCTCAAAAAAGCCAAGGAAGAACCGAGCGCTGGCCAACTGTAGGGGCTGTGATGATCCATAACTCTTCAAATGACCAACCTCGCAGCAACCAACCAAGATCTAATCAGCAATGGGTAGAAAGGCCACAATGGCAGTTCACCCGAATCAACATGACACCGGCTCAAGTACTCCCTCATTTGCTAAAGCTGAATCTTACCAATTTGAAGGAAGCGCCAAAGAACCCTAATACCTCCTCTCCATATTACCACTCCAATGCTAAGTGTGCTTACCACTCTGACAATGTAGGGCATGATACCAACAAGTGTTGGGCTCTTAAGAACAAAATCCAAGACCTGATCGACGCCAAGGAAGTAGAATTCGATACGACCGAAAAGCCAAATGTGATTTCTGCCCCGATGCCCAAGCACAATCATAATGTTCATGCCGTTATGGAAGACCTTCATGTTACCAATGTTGTTGACCTTTTGACTCCTTTACCGGTGATTAAAATGAATTTGATGAGAGTCGGGATATTCCCAGGCTGTGGAAAAGACTGTTACTTCTGTTTGAACATACGAGCTGACTGCCCACTGTTAAAATCAGGCATCCAACGCCTGATGGATACCCAAGAGACACTCTTCAAAAAGACTCATGTTAATACCTTCACTCCTATTACTCCTGCTACCTGTGTTACTTCAACCAACGACATTGCAATAATAACCATCTCCGACAATCTTCCCAAGGCTTGCAAAAGGCCTGTCAAGATTATGCCTGATCCTAAGTTTGTGCCGTTAAAAATCACCATGCCGGGGCCTGTCCCGTATCAATCTAACAAGACGATACCATGGAACTACGGAGGAGAAATCTTCTATCATGGTATCAAACAGATTGAATCAGTCCAAGAGAATTCTGAAGAAGAAACCCCTGATATAGGGAACATTGCAGGAACAAGCAAGATAACTCGCAGCGAACGAATTTTCTCTCCGGAGATTGCTCCCCCACGAGCAGTCTTCGGACCCTCGAAAGCTTCTATGCCTGTTAATCCATCTGTGCAAGGTCCGATAATTGAAGAATTGGATACTGCTGAAGTTAGACCATCTGTTGATACTACCGATAAGGGTAAGGGGATACTAGAAGCGCCTGTCAAGATGAAGGCTCAGACTGTGGTAATCCCCGAAACCACCTAGAAAGAAATGGATGAAATCTTAAAGGTAATCAAAAAGAGCGACTAAGACGTCGTGGAACAGCTAGGGCAGACCCCTTCCAAAATCTCCATGTTGGCTCTTCTACTATGCTCTGAGGCTCATGCTAAGGCCTTAATCAAATTTTTAAAGACGGTACACGTGTCTCAAGAAACTTCGGCTGACCAGTTTCAAGAGTGCGTGGCCAGCCTTACTGCTGATAATGGTCTTGGGTTTTCCGATGCTTATTTGACCCCTAAGGGAAGGAAACACAATGACGCGCTGCACATCTCAGTAGAATGCAGAGGAACCACCCTTGCCCATGTCCTAGTGGATACCAGTTCCTCCTTGAATGTGCTATCAAAGAAGGCGTTGGATAGACTGGACTGCGAAGGTTTGACCCTGAAGCCTAGTAACATCGTTGTTAGAGCCTTCGACGATTCTAAGAGGATGGTTCATGGTGAAGTGGACATTCCTATCAAAGTGGGCACATAAATTTTCCAATCCACCTTTTATGTGATGGACATCCGTCCTTCATATTCTTGCTTGTTGGGAAGGACGTGGATCCACTATGCTGGGGAAGTTACCTCCTCTTTACACCAAATGCTAAAGTATCCTGTTCAGGGCAAGATTATAACGGTTCACGGTGAGGAAGAGTACATGATAAGTCACCTTAACTCCTTCCGCTATGTGGAGTTGGATGGCGAATTCATAGAAACGCCTTTCCAACATTTTGAAGATGTTTCTCCTGAGGTCGCAATTGCGAAGACAATGGTTGATGTGCCTATCATTCCCAAGCCTGTGTCTAGGATGGCATCTCTCAAAGATGCAGAGGCTGTAATCAAAGAAGGAAGGAGTACAGTGTGGGGGAAACTGCCTGATTTTCCCCATAAGACGGACAAGTTTGGATTAGGTTTTACTGCTGCTGTCCAGAAAGCTATGCGTCGCTCCAAGGCTGGAGGACCACCCGTAAAAATCACTCACCATGGAATTAATGCCTTAGAAGATGATGATGAAGAAGACAACTTTGAAGATTGGATCTTTCCAACCGTCGAAGGAGGATTAAGCAACTGGGAAGCAAAGGACTTTATTCCCATCACTTTCATCAACCAGTAATTTATATTTGAACAATTTCCTATTTTGGTCTGTAATAACTAAACAATTCGTACACTATTTTCACCTTATGCCTTTCCCGGGGCATATAGGTCCATTTGTAA
This sequence comes from Vicia faba, assembly GCA_948472305.1. Taxonomy (NCBI): domain Eukaryota; kingdom Viridiplantae; phylum Streptophyta; class Magnoliopsida; order Fabales; family Fabaceae; genus Vicia; species Vicia faba. Next base: position 925,614,549 of record OX451741.1, on the reverse strand, counting down.
GGGCTTGATTTTCTTCATTATCATATGCCATGTTTTAATGAATCATTGGACGTTTTCATCTATAAACTGTTGTGCTCATTTTCTTTCCTTTTGCATCTTGTTTTGTTTAAGGATGGCTATCCCTTACACACACCCACACTCACAAAATGCAGGTACCCATCCACTCCGGATTCCATGGGTGACTATTCTGCTTTAGCCTTCGGTGACTCTGAAGATTTGGTCAATCATGCTGAGTACGAAGTTGACGAAGACTGTGAAGTGCCAGGAGAGTTAGCCAGACTTTTGCAACAAGAAGAGAGGGCTATTCTGCCTCATGAAGAGTTGCTAGAAACCATCAACTTGGGAACAGAGGAAGACAAGAAAGAGGTTAAGGTGGGTGCCAACCTGGAACCAGGTGTCAAAGAGCGCTTAGTGCAGTTGTTGAACGAATATGTATAAATCTTCGCCTGGTCCTATGAAGACATGCTGGGATTAGACACAAATATCATGGTTCACCGTCTCCCTACAAGAGAAGACTGTCCACCGATCAAGCAAAAGGTCCGCCGAATGAGGCCCGACATGTCTTAGAAGATCAAAGCTGAGGTAATGAAGCAATTCAACACTGACTTTCTGGCTGTTACTTCCTATCCACAATGGGTTGCTAACATTGTGCCCGTACCTAAGAAGGACGACAAAGTCAGAATGTGTGTGGACTATAGGGATTTAAACAGGGCTAGCCCTAAAGACGATTTTCCACTACCACACATCGACATCTTGGTTGACAACACAGCTCAACACAAGGTACCTTCTCGGGATACAACCAGATCAAAATGGCCCCCGAGGACATGGAGAAAACTACTTTTGTCACGCAATGGGGTACCTTCTGCTACAAAGTGATGCCATTCAGACTGAAGAATGTCGGGGCAACCTATCAACGCGCCATGGTAGCTTTGTTTCATGATATGATACATCATGAGATTGAAGTTTACGTAGACGACATGATAGCTCGATCACAGACAAAAGAAGAACATCTTGATCATCTGCAAAAGCTGTTTGTCAGGTTGAAGGAGTATAAGCTCAAACTAAACCCGAGCAAGTGTACTTTTGGAGTCAGGTCTGGTAAACTTTTGGGATTTATCGTCAGCAACAAAGGCATTGAAGTTGATCCTGCTAAAGTCAAAGCTATACAAGAAATGCCTGCCCCCCGCACTGAAAAGGAGGTTAGAGGGTTCTTTGGACGCTTAAACTATATTGCGAGGTTCATATCTCACCTAACATCTACCTGTGAGCCAATCTTCAAGCTATTGAAGAAAGATCAGGTAGTTGAATGGAACAATGATTGTCAAGTTGCTTTTGATAAGATCAAGGAGTATTTGCTAGAACCTCCTATCTTGATGCCACCCGTCGAAGGAAGCCCGTTAATCATGTATCTGACTGTTTTGGATAACTCAATGGGGTGCGTACTGGGCCAACATGACGAGTCTGGCCGAAAAGAGCATGCCATTTATTATCTTAGCAAAAAGTTTACCGACTGTGAGACTCGCTACTCACTGCTTGAGAAAACTTTCTGCGCTTTGGTATGGGCTGCTCGCCGGCTAAGGTAGTATATGTTGACTCATACCACTTTGTTGATTTCTAAAATGGATCCGATCAAGTATATCTTCGAGAAGCCTGCTTTATCTGGAAGAATCGCTAGATGGCAAATGATCCTGACTGAGTATGATATCCAGTATACTACCCAAAAAGCTATAAAGGGGAGTGTACTAGCTGACCATCTAGCTCACCAAGCCGTCGAAGATTACCAATCTATGAGATTCGACTTCCCTGACGAGGACATCATGACATTAGACAACATTGAAGGTAACATATCGTATGACGGACCTGAACAAGGATCCTGATGGACCCTGTACTTTGATGGTGCTTCAAATGCACTTGGCAACAGTATCGGTGCGGTACTTATTTCTCCGGAAGGTTGCCATACACCCTTCACTGCCCGAGTTTGCTTTAGCTGTACCAACAACATGGCTAAATATGAAGCTTGCATCTTTGGTCTCAAGGCTGCTATAGACTTGGGAATCAAATCTTTGGTCGTATTTGGGGACTCGACTTTGGTTATCAGTCAAGTCAAAGGAGAGTGGGACACTAGACATCCTAATATTATCCCATACAAAGAACATATCTTGACATTGTTGCCTCATTTTGAGCAGATTACTTTCGAGCACTTCATGCGAGAAGAAAATCAGCTAGCGGATACTCTGGCTACAATGTCTTCCATGTTTAAACTCAACTGGGATAACGAGGCTCCCCAAATCACCATTGTGCGAATGGACGAACCTGCACACTGTCATGAGATTAATACCGAAGAAGTAGTGGAACAACCCTGGTTTCATGAAATCAAAAGGTATCTCCAGACTCGAGAATACCCTGAAGGAGCTTCCGTCAATGACAAAAAGTTCTTAAGGAGATTTGCTGCCAAGTTCTTCCTAAGCAACGACATCCTTTATAAATGCAGCCATGATTGTGTTCTACTTCATTGTGTGGACAAGGTTGAAGCAGATTTGATCATGACCGAGATACATAGTGGTACATTTGGAACCCACCTGAGCGGACATACGATGGCTAAGAATATTCTAAGGGAAGGCTACTACTGGTCTACCATGGAAGCTGATTGTCATCAACATTCCCGTACTTGCCACAAATGTCAAGTCTACACCGACAAAGTGCACATTCCTCATGTTCCTCTCAGCGTTCTAACAGCTCCTTGGCCATTTGCAATATGGGGCATCGACATGATTGGAGAGATAAAGCCTACGACATCCAATGGACATCGCTTCATCCTGGTGGCTATTGATTACTTCACAGAGTGGGTCGAAGCAGCTTCCTACGCCTCAATTACAAAGAATGTGGTTGCCCGCTTCATCAAACCAAATCTCATATGCCGGTACGGTATCCCCGACAGGATTATCACGGACAACGTTACAAATTTGAACAACACTATGATCACCGCTCTGTGCGAGCAGTTTAAGATTTATCATCACAATTCATCTCCCTATCGGCCGAAGATGAACGGTGTTGTTGAAGCCGCGAACAAAAATATCAAGAAGATCATTCAAAAAATGACAGTCACCTACAAGGACTGGCATGGTATGTTACCGTTTTCTCTGCATGGATATCGTACCAAGGCGCGTACTTCAACAGGGGCAACCCCCTTTTCTTTGGTATATGACATGGAAGCTGTTTTACCTATGGAAGTTCAGATTCCTTCCTTAAGGATTATGAAGGATGCTGGTTTAAGTGAAGACGATTGGATTCAGACCCGGCTTGATCAACTTAATTTGATCGTCGAGAAACGACTTACTGCTGTTTGTCATGGTCAGACGTATCAGAAACAAATGATCAAGGCTTTCAACAAGAAAGTCAGACATCAGGTATATCGAGTCGGAGATCTTGTAATCAAGCGGATCATCTTGCCGCAAAATGATCCCAGGGGCAAGTGGACTCCTACTTACGAAGGACTATTTGTGATCAAGAGCATCTTTTCTGGTGGGGCAATGATTCTGACCACCATGGACGGCGACGACTTGGCGCACCCTACAAACACAGACATAGTCAAAAGATACTACGCGTAAATGACCCGACAAGTTGAAAACCCGAAAGGGCGACTTGGGCAAAAATGGGCATCCCGGTGAATCGAAAACCCGAAAGGGAGGTTCAGGCAAAAATTAGGGATAAATAAAAATTTGTACACCCGGCAAGTTGAAAACTCGAAAGGGCGATTTGGGAAAAAAAGGGTTTCCCGGTGGATCGAAAACCCGAAAGGGCGGTCCAGGAAAAAGTTAGGGAATTAAAGCGTATAACTATGTATCGTCAGATCAATTTAAGAACTATCTCTTCACCAACAAGCTCCAAGCTTCTGATCAATCCAATCATCGGCGGATAAAGCAGCGAATGGACAAGATACTCAGAGTTGTGAAGGCTATAGCAGAATGGGAACCCCATGGAATTGTTACACATAGCCATCTTTCTTTTGTATAAATTTTTCTCAATTTTTATGACAACATTCTCTTACTAGGATGTCTGTTTCCTTTGTACAAAGATACTTACGAAAGTTAATACAAAAATACTTCAAAGTGGAGAAATTTGCTTGCCTTTCCTTTTCTTTTTACACTTGTGTTTTATTTGAAAACGTCCAAAGTTTTGTTAAATAGGCATATGCATTTGAATATAATCACTGCTTACAAATAAAACGAAATTGAGAAAGGATAATTACTGATAAGTTGAAGGTATAGGAAGATATCCTTGTGCTATTCCAGAAGAAATCCCCTACAATATGTCATTCAGATCCTCAACAAGCTAAAACCTTGGAGTACATATCCCCAGCGAAGTTAAGCTTCAAGACCCCCAGCGAAGCTAGAATATTCTAAACCTTCTTCCCCAGCAAATTCAATTTCCAACTATCAATCCCCAATGAGAACCACTCAGTTTTCCCCAACTTCCCCAATAGATTGGCGTACAACCCAAGCTCCTGATTTCATCGGCCGAGTAAACATTCTCCCCACAAAGTTATTTCCCAGCAGATCGAAGATTCTAGGTCTCATTTCTCCAGCAGAAGCCTCCCAGGTTTTAATTCCCCAGTAGAGATTTTCAGAGTTTTCCTTTATTTCCCAGGAAAGTCATGGAGGATTCTCATTCCCGTAGAAGTTGTCAAAGCTTTTGATTAATCCCCATAATTCACCAAGGATTTTCAATCCCCAGCAGTGGTCCCAGGATTTCTCTTTCTCAACAATCAAAGATCTTTAATCCCCAAGCATTCAGCAAGGGTTTCTCATCTTCAACAGAGATTTTTGAGTCCTCAGCACCGGTCAGGATTCACTTTCTCCGGCAGCAGTCAAAGATTTCGTTATCTCCAGTTATCAAGGATTTATTTTCCTCAGCAAGACAGCTACTCAGCTTACATGCACTTCCATTACATTCATATATCATAAACATTGATGAAAATACAGTTCATTGCATCATACATATCATGCAACATGACTTTGTGTTTTAGCTAACATTTTACCCTTTTCAGGATAAGATTAAAAGGCTATCGTTAACAACTATTCAGATACAGTGTGGATACACCCCAGACACGACGGTCATTCTATTACTCATTCAGAATTTCAAGTCAAAATACATTACAGATACACCCCAAACACGGCGGTCATTCTACTACTCATTCAGACTTCAGCAATCCGATACAGACTAGATATGCTCCAGACACGGCGGCCATTCTATCTCTCATTCAGATTCAACTATCAACTTCAAGGTTCAGATACACTCCAAACACGGATGCCTTTCTGGCCCTTACACCATAAGTTTGATTCTCCCCAGTGCAGTCACCACAAAAGTCATTCTGTCACTTATTCAAATCCCAGTTACAGTACGGATATACTCCAGACACGGAAGTCATTCTGCTACTCATACAGATCTCAACTTCAGATACAGTCCAGATACGCTCCAAACACGGTTGCCATTCTGTCACTCATTCAGAACTTATCCCCAGCACACAATTTCTCCATATACAGATGTTTCTCTGTTACCCATTCATCATACAGATACACTCCAGACACGGCAGTCATTCTGATATTCATTCAAAGATCAAATACAGTTATAGCTCGGATACGCTCCAGTTCAACAAACAGTCTTAGATGGCATCTTTAAGCCCATCTCCAGCAAGATTCTACCATATCCAAATGGCATCTTTAAGCCCATTCCCTCAACAATATTTTGACGAGTGCAAATTTACGGGCACTCTAGTGTCCAATCCTCTTTTACCTTCGAGTCACGAAAGGCAGACTTGCCAATCTAACTCTTCAGGTTCAAGAAGATTGAACAGGGGCAACTGTTGTACCCCAAAATTTGCCCTCTCATTTTATCAACATTTCTCATCACAAGACTCTTGGAACTCAGGATCAAGCCAGGGTTTACTATGCTCAAGACACCTCCTTGCACTGTTGACCTAAATTAGGGTTTGAGTTTGCACAGGGATTTTTGGGCCTTCAATGCCAAAATTGACTTTCATACTTCATGTTGGACTCATAAGTTTTCCCATACCAAGTTTCAAGCCTTGAATCAAATTTTTGCCCAGTCAATTGGACAGTTGACCTAGAAATCAGTTGTATTGGGTAAAAAGTCAATTGTGGCCAATTTACAGTCAAACCTCATGAATTTTGACCCACATCAACATTATGAACTCATATGAACCATTTGATCAAGTTTGGACCACAATTCCACAAGAAATTTGATCAGATCACCAAAAGGGCAAAATGGTCATTTGTAGGGTTTTGACTGTACAAAGGCAATTTTGACTGTTTGACCTAGCCAATGGCAAATAAAGTTCAACCATGGAATCAAGGACTCAATGAAATTATCTTGACCTATTCAACAAGTTCAAAATATCTCAAATGCCTAGGATTGACAAATGAATTTTTCAGTCAACTGATCAAAATTTGACTGTACACTGAAAAGTCAAACTTTGACTTTTTAGTCAAAATCAAGTGCCAAGGGTCATTTTTCCTCAAGATGTGTCAAATTATGAAACTTGTTCATCAAGAAACCTAAAATTGCAAATTAGGGTTTGAAATTGAAAATTTTCATAACTTAGAATTTTTTCTAAGTTATGAAATTTTCTTAATTTTTCCTAACTTTGTCCCACATTTTCACCAAGATGCAAATGGATTAAAACAAAACTTAAAACATAAAAGTTGTAGTCCATAACAAAGTATACAACTTTTATTCACAAAGTTTTCTCAAAAGAAGCATGGATCTCAAGTTATGATTTTTGGAACAAGGGTCCCTAAAACTTTTAACTTAGAGAAATTTTGCCCTAGTTTAGGCAGGATTTTGACCCATCTTCTTGGCCATTTTTCACATAGTTCCACTTATAGTATCAAGTTTCATTTCAAAGATGGATTATAGTACATGTTGCAAGATTTCAAAATTGTCCAAGAACTCCTCAAACACATTTGTGGTGAGGGAGAATCGAATGCTTGAAGTTGGCAAAAACTCACTTTGTAACCATGGCCAATACATGTTCATACAAGTTGCAAATCTGACCAAACTAGCTTTGTACTTAATTACAGGCCTATAAAACCAATTTACACTAAAAAATTGAATGCAAATACATTGGTTAGAGGCATTGTTCTGATCAAGGGAGCATTATACAATGAATAATTCCATTTTGGGCATAAAGATAACACTTCCATTTACATAAAGCATGCTTTATGTCAAGTTTCATTTCTTGAGCCATACACCAAGCCTTTTGCTGCAAACAAGGCTCCCTAATGTCAGGAAAAGCTCAACCACTTTGTGCAGCTAGGTTACAAGCCAGTACAACCTTGCATTGTCAACTCTCACATTTTTGCTTCAAAACCAAGTTATTGTACCAAAAGTCCATAACACACACATTTGATAAAATCAACTTAAGCCAACATTTGAAACAAGTGAAATTCTGGCTGCAGATACTCAATGTCACGTTCAATGTTATGACACCGTATCTGACTTACTATATGACAGTAAATACAAAAGCAATAAAGAACACAGTCAATTGTTTACCCAGTTCAGTGTGCAACAACACCTACTCTGGGGGCTACCAAGCCAGGGAGGAAATCCACTATAAGAGATGTTAATTCAGGAATAAACCAACCAGTTTATCTCCTTCACTTAAGACCTACCCAATGCAATTCCAATCTAAGTACAACTTAAACCTGAGTTCCTACTCACTCCCCCTCAATCACAGCAGTGATACATAAACCAATTTGACTTAAGAGTTGATGAAGACACTCTTCAAAAACAAACACTTGATTAAGCTTCACAGCTTTTTAATCAAGCAACACAATCACTCGTGCTTCACAGCTTTGAGTGATGCACACAACTAACTTGAATCTGCTTCACAACTTTAGTCAAGGAACATTCAAACACTCTTGCTTCAAAGCTTTGAGTGCTACACAACCCTTACAATTAGAAACCTATTCCAAGTCACTTATCACAATGATAATTGCTTGGAGTACAATAATCAAATCTATACAGATTACAAATGATCTTCTGATCAATAAAAGGGATGCCTTGAAAAACAACAACTCTGTTGAATATATAGCAGCTGCAACTTCAGTTAGGGTTTCCACAAAAACCTAGGTTTAATTCCGTTTGACCTAAAGACCAGGTCACAGGGCTTTATTAACCAGGTTAGGGTTGAGCTAGGTTACCCCTCAGAAAACGCAGGATTCTGTTCAGGAAAGACTGAGTTATTTTCCTGAAAAAACTCAGACTTATCCAACCTGCAAATCTGTTAGTTCAGAACAGGATGTCATAACATCTGTTATGACATCTGAGAAAACCTGTCTACTGATTTAGCAAAATGTGATCATTTTGCAAAATGCTCAGATACACACTTATAAACATCAGTACTTGAATTACAATATTTTTCTGCAAAGGTACCTAATGAGTCAGTACAAACTGAACTAGAATGTTATGACATCAGTCATGACATTCACACATACACTTGGGATTTACCAAAAATGCAAGCCAATACCTAAACACCTACAAACTCCCCCTTTGGCAGATTTTTGGCTAAAGACCCTAAGCAATCAGAGATAGATAGCAGCAGAAATAAGTGACAGCAGAAAAATAGAATGTCAAGTACTAATTAAGTAAGTACCAAAATATTCTCCCCCTCTTTAGCCACAAATGGGCCAAAGATACATGTTCATAATGATTATACAGTTATCCAAGAACAATTAATAAGAGCAGCAGCAGAAAAAAAAAACTGAACACACTTCCAAACTCCACCAGATATCAACACCAACCAGCAACACCACCAAACAGCAACCAACCTTCAAGCACTGTCATCAGATCCAGAGGATTCGGGCTTCTTTCTTTTCTTGTGAGCAATGTCAGCATTCTTCTCTTTGTTTGATGTCTCAACATTCTTAGAGACATCTGGATTTGTTTCAGCATTTGAGCTTTCTTGGTTCAGAGGAACAGAAATGCCAGGAACTGAGTGGTTCTCGTTCAGAATTCTTGAAACAATTTTTGCTATTGCTTGATTAACATAGGCTGTCCCTTCCCTATTTGCAATTTCAGAGGGAACTGAAGAAGAAGGATGAGATGGATTACCAGAGGCAGAAGCTTGGGGCTTTCCTGCATGTCTTGTTCTCAACTCTTTGACCTTGGTGGGGTTAGTTCCCACTTTTCTACGAGAAGAGATCTCCAGAACGTCAGAGTCCAGACAAGAAGAGATTGTCCTAGAATCTTGATCAGAGGAAGAGGTTGAAATAGTCGTATTAGATGATGATGGTGTTTGAGACATTTTGACAGTCTTAGAGGACCAACAACAACTGAGGAGAAATTTCTGATTGAGAGACTGGGTTTTGATGAGGAGACGAGAGGGGAAGGAAGCAAGGGAGTGTCTATTCAACTTCTTAAAAGAATTGTAGGAAATGAGAAAATACAATTTTAAACCAATCAGAACAGGCATAACTCTTTTGATCCTTGTTTTAAGTAAAATTAATTGCTACAATTCCTCATGTTGGCAAATACCCAGCTTACCCCTTAAGTTTTCAAATTGATTTGCATCCAGAGCCTTGGTAAAAATGTCAGCCAGCTGTAGCTCAGTGGCAACATGTTCCAATTTGATTGTCTTCTCTTCTACAAGGTATCTGATAAAGTGATGTCGTATGTCAATATGTTTGGTCCTGCTATGCTGAATGGGATTCTTGGATATGTTGATTGTACTCAGATTGTCACAGTACAATGTCATAACATCTTGTGTGACATTATACTCAGTGAGCATCTGTTTCATCCATATCATTTGAGAGTAGCTACTACCAGCTGCAATGTATTCAGCTTCAGCAGTGGAAAGAGACACACAATTCTGTTTCTTGCTGAACCAGGAAACCAGATTACTTCCCAAGAAGAAATATCCTCCAAAGGTGCTTTTTCTATCATCAGCACTACCAGCCCAATCAGCATCACAGTAGCCAGTCAGAGCTGGTTCACAGCCATGAGTATACATCAATCCATAGTTGTAAGTACCACTTACATACTTCAAAATTCTCTTCACTTGATTGATATGACTGACTTTGGGATCAGCTTGGTATCTAGCACAAACTCCAACTGCAAAGGCAATATCAGGTCTGCTGGCAGTTAAGTACAACAAGCTTCCTATCATGCTTCTGTACAGACTTTGATCCACCTTAACCCCACTTGAATATTTGGAAAGCTTTAGATGAGTAGGAGCAGGAGTCCTTTTGTGACTTGCATTCTCCATACCAAACTTCTTTACAATATTCTTAGCATACTTGCTTTGAGATAAGAAGATTGAGTCCTCCATCTGTGAGACTTGCAGTCCAAGAAAATAAGTTAGTTCTCCCATGAGACTCATTTCAAATTCAGCCTGCATCTGGTCAGCAAAGTGTTTAACCATATGTTCTGACATTCCTCCAAACACTATGTCATCAACATATATTTGGGCAACCATCAACTTCCCTCCTTCAGTTTTGACAAAGAGAGTTTTGTCCAAACCTCCTTTTCTGTAGCCTTTGTCTGAGAGAAACTTTGTTAACCTGTCATACCATGCTCTAGGAGCTTGTTTCAGGCCATATAGAGCTTTTCTCAATTTGTAGACATGATCAGGGTGGGTTGGATCCACAAAACCTTTAGGTTGTTCCACATAAGCTTCCTCATTTAAGTACCCATTTAGAAAGGCACTTTTCACATCCATCTGAAATAACTTGAACTTCAGAAGACAAGCAATTGACAACAAGAGTCTGATTGATTCCAGCCTGGCTACAGGTGCAAAGGTTTCATCAAAATCAACCCCTTCAACCTGGGTGTATCCTTGAGCAACAAGTCTTGCCTTATTTCTGGTGACAACTCCTTCAGCATATGACTTGTTCTTGAATATCCATTTTGTCCCAATGATGTTAGTTCCTTCAGGTCTAGGAACCAGTTCCCAAACTTCATGTTGCTTGAATTGGTTCAGTTCATCTTGCATTGCACCAATCCAATATTCATCAGTTAAGGCTTCCTTGACATTTCTTGGTTCCATTTTGGACACAAAACAAGAGTTTGAGATGATTTCTCTAGATCTTGTGATGACTCCACTATTGGGATCTCCTATGATGAGCTCTTTTGGATGATCCTTCTGAATTCTGATGGAAGGGATCTTGCTAGCTTCCTTTGATTCAGATTCTGTTGTGGTGGAGTTGGGTAGGTCATTCTGTTGGGTTGAAGTCTCAAAGAATGTCTCAACAGTACAAGGAACATCTATTTCTTCATGATAGTCATCAATTATAACATTTATTGATTCCATCATGGTTTTGGTTCTGGAGTTGAATACTCTATAAGCTCTGCTGTTTGAGGAGTATCCTAGAAATATGCCTTCATCACTTTTGGGGTCCAGTTTTCTTCTTTGTTCACGATCAGACAGAATATAGCATTTGCTGCCAAACACATGGAAGTACTTCACTGTTGGTTTTCTTCCTTTCCAGAGTTCATATATGGTGGATGAGGTTCCCTTTCTCAAGGTGACCCTGTTATGAACATAGCAAGCTGTATTCATAGCTTCAGCCCAAAAATACATAGGAAGTCTTTTGGCATGTAACATTGCTCTGGCAGATTCTTGTATGGTCCTGTTTTTTCTTTCCACAACTCCATTTTGCTGAGGTGTTATAGGAGAAGAAAACTCATGACTGATTCCTTCTAAAGAACAGAAGTCATCAAACTTGCTGTTTTCAAATTCCTTGCCATGATCACTTCTGATTCTGACAATACATCCTTCCTTCTCTCTTTGAATTCTCTTGCACAGTTCTCTAAAAACTTCAAATGCATCTGATTTTTCCCTAATGAAATTAATCCAGGTGAATCTGGAAAAATCATCCACAACCACATAGGCATATCTTTTACCACCAAGACTCTCTACTTGCATTGGTCCCATCAGATCCATATGGAAGAGTTCTAGAACCTTAGAGGTGGTCAGATGTCTTGACTTTGGATGTGACATCCTAGTCTGCTTACCAACCTGACATTCACCACAAACTCTTCCTTCATCAATTTGTAGTTTTGGAATCCCTCTGACTGCCTCCAAGGAGATAATCCTCTTCATACCCCTTAGATGAAGATGGCCAAGTTTTTGGTGCCACAGTTTCACCTCTTTTTCTTCTTGTGCAATGGAACACACAAATGAGAAATTAGTGTTCTCAGGCTCCCACAAGTAACAGTTGTCTTTGGATCTGACTCCTTTCATTACTATCTCTTGTTTGTCATTGATTACAAGGCATTCAGATTTTGAGAAATTGACCTTGAATCCTAGATCACACAGTTGACTGATACTAATGAGATTAGCGGTCAGCCCTTTCACCAGCAGTACTTCATTCAGACTTGGAACTCCAGGGCAGTCCAAATCACCAACTCCTTTGATTTCACCTTTAGCCCCATCTCCAAAGGTCACAAAACTGGTGGTGTGAGGCTTAACATTATTGAGGAGGTTCTTGATTCCAGTCATGTGTCTGGAACATCCACTGTCAAAGTACCAGTCTTCCTTTGCAGAGACCCTCAGGGAAGTGTGAGCTATCAGTGCAGTAGCCTTTTTCTTCCATTGAGGAGCATGTGGTACTTTTTTAGACTTAGGTTTGACACCTGAGTTCTGATTAGGGTATCCATGTAATCTGAAGCAGAAGGGCTTTATGTGGCCATATCTCCCACAATGATGACATTTCCATCTTTGGTACCTTTTCCTCATATGTCTCTATTCCTGATGTCGAGAGTTATGTTGAGACATCTGTTTTGACATTTGCTTACCAGAACCAGATTTCGTTGCTTCCATAAATCCTAGTCCAGATTTATTTCCCACATTTTGTCCAACCTGAAGGATCTCTTCCAATTTGTCTGTTCCATTTGTCAACATTTTGACAGATTTGGTCATTTGATTCAGTTGTGAGTTCAGCAATTGAACTTCTCCTTCTAGATGACTTATAGTTTCAAGGTTTGCCCTTTTTTCAGCTTCCAGCTTTATGATGAGTTTTGATTGTTTCTCATTCTGCACACAGACTTCAGTACTTCTGATACACAATTCCTTGTAAGTATCAACCAGTTCTTCAAAAGTTACCTCTTCATCACTGATGTCACTTTCAGAGGTACAAACACCAGTTAAAGCAGTAACTCGTTTGGCAGTCTCTTCTTCAGAATTACTTTCTGAATCACAGTCAGACCAAGTAACTGTCATTCCTTTTTGTTTCTTAAGAAAGGTAGGACATTCAGCTCGAATATGCCCATATCCTTCACAACCATGGCATTGAATTCTTCTGCCTTGAATTCCCTTCTCTTCTGATCTTGGTCTTCTGCTGGAACTGTCAATGTTAGAGGGAATGTTATGAACATTAGACCTTGACTTTGGATCTATTCTTTTGATGAGTTTGTTGAACTGTCTTCCAAGCATGGCTACAGCTTCTGAAATGTTTTCTTCAACATCAGTGTTGGACATAAGTGCTATGCTCTTGTTCTTCTTGACACCATTATCAGTGATTCCCATCTCAAAAGTCTGAAGAGACCCAATAAGTTCATCCACTTTCAACTTGCTAATGTCCTGGGCTTCCTCTATGGCAGTTACCTTCATTGCAAATCTTTTAGGCAAGGATCTGAGAATCTTCCTCACCAGTTTTTCTTCTGACATCTTTTCTCCCAGTGCTCCTGAGGTGTTGGCAATCTCCAAGATGTTCATGTGAAACTCATGAATGGTTTCATCTTCCATCATTTTTAGATTCTCAAACTTGGTGGTCAACATCTGAAGCCTTGACATTTTTACTTTGGAAGTGCCCTCATGAGTAGTTTTGAGAGTGTCCCAAACTTCCTTGGCCAGTTCATATTGATGTACTAGTCTGAAAATGTTTCTATCAATTCCATTGAACAAGGCATTTAAAGCTTTTGAATTTCCCAGAGCTAACTCATCTTCTTCTTTTCTCCAATCTTCCTCAGGCTTCAGACTGATTGTCCCATCTTTCTCAGTTATGGTGGGATGAATCCATCCTTTGTCAGCAGCTCTCCAAGCCTTTTTGTCCAGAGATTTTAGGAAGGCAATCATACGAGGTTTCCAGTAGTCATAATTAGTTCCATCCAGAATGGGTGGTCTATTTCCAAAAACTCCTTCTTTGTCCATAGTGCCAGAAAGTGATATCCCTAGATCTCACCCAGTAATACAGGCAGGGTGCCTGCTCTGATGCCAATTGAAATTCTGGCTGCAGATACTCAATGTCACGTTCAATGTTATGACACCGTATCTGACTTACTATATGACAGTAAATACAAAAGCAATAAAGAACACAGTCAATTGTTTACCCAGTTCAGTATGCAACAACACATACTCTGGGGGCTACCAAGCCAGGGAGGAAATCCACTATAAGAGATGTTAATTCAGGAATAAACCAACCAGTTTATCTCCTTCACTTAAGACCTACCCAATGCAATTCCAATCTAAGTACAACTTAAACCTGAGTTCCTACTCACTCCCCCTCAATCACAGCAGTGATACATAAACCAATTTGACTTAAGAATTGATGAAGACACTCTTCAAAAACAAACACTTGATTAAGCTTCACAGCTTTTTAATCAAGCAACACAATCACTCGTGCTTCACAGCTTTGAGTGATGCACACAACTAACTTGACTCTGCTTCACAGCTTTAGTCAAGGAACATTCAAACACTCTTGCTTCAAAGCTTTGAGTGCTACACAACCCTTACAATTAGAAACCTATTCCAAGTCACTTATCACAATGATAATTTCTTGGAGTACAATAATCAAATCTATACAGATTACAAATGATCTTCTGATCAATAAAAGGGATGCCTTGAAAAACAGCAGCTCTGTTGAATATATAGCAGCTGCAACTTCAGTTAGGGTTTCCACAAAAACCTAGGGTTAATTCCGTTTGACCTAAAGACCAGGTCACAGGGCTTTATTAACCAGGTTAGGGTTGAGCTAGGTTACCCCTCAGAAAACGCAGGATTCTGTTAAGGAAAGACTGAGTTATTTTCCTGAAAAAACTCAGACTTATCCAACCTGCAAATCTGTTAGTTCAGAACAGGATGTCATAACATTTGTTATGACATTTGAGAAAACCTGTCTACTGATTTAGCAAAATGTGATCATTTTGCAAAATGCTCAGATACACACTTATAAACATCAGTACTTGAATTACAATATTTTTCTGCAAAGGTACCTAATGAGTCAGTACAAACTGAACTAGAATGTTATGACATCAGTCATGACATTCACACATACACTTGGGATTTACCAAAAATGCAAGCCAATACCTAAACACCTACAACAAGTTTTTTACATCCTTGTAAGCCAGAAACACGAGCCAATCATCCCTCAAACACCCTTGAACACCAAAACACCAAAAATTTGCAAAACAGGGCAGTTGCTGCAACTTAACTACCATAGCTCATTTTGCTCGTGCGTTTTGCTCCTTTCCACTTCAAACACCTTCCATTCAACTCACTCAAGCTGTCCCAAACCTCCATTGCCAACTGTAACTCCATTTACAGTGTTCACCGTTTCTATTTCAAGGTTATGCAGGTTGACTTCTAGAGGTTGATTCAGGCCATTTCAAAACAAACTAAGCATTGGGAAAGGTTCAGGGAACATCAAGCAAGCTCAAAAGAACTTCAGGCCTCACTGAAAGTTGCTGCATTGTCCAACTCGAATCCAACTGAAACAGGTTTTTCATGAACTTCTATCTCTCTATTTAGGAACATTTAGCCTTAGGTTTATGAATGAAAGATGTAGTACTCATTACCCTGAAACCATACATATGCTTAGTTTTCATTTATGTTAAACGTGCTAAGAGAATTTCATCCATGAACATGCTGAAAAAGTTAGGTTAGATTTTAGGGCCAGAGAAATTCTCTCTGGTCTTTGAGAGTAAGATTTAATGTTTTATATGGTTGAAATCGTTGTTTGATGCTCTACAAGTTTCATGTTTTGAGTTTTGTCAAAAGATCACAAATACAGGAGATACGAGTTTGTGTAACAGGCGCGCGTTTTTAAATGTCTGGAGGAAGAAGATGAAGCTGATGGGCTGGGCTGGCTTGTTTTGGCTTCTAACACCTTCTTTTTCAGTTTCACATCCCCTGACCCAACTTTTTGTATTTTTATTATTTTTGCATTTTTATTTCATTTATGACTTTATTATTTTATTTCCAAACATAAAAAATACTTGGAAAATATTTTCATAATTTTTTACATTTATTTGGTATTTATTTTAATTATTTCTAATATAAAAAACATTTTAATACCTTTTTTCTTATTTGTTTAAATATAAAAATAATGTAAATCATACTTTTATTTTTTATTTCTTAATTTTATTCACATTGGAAATATTTTCTTGAATATATTTTATTTTTTGTAAATATTTTATTTTATTTTGTACATATTTAATATATATATATATATATATATATATATATATATATATATATATATATATATATATATATATATATATATATATATATATATATATATATATATATATATATATATATATATATATATATATATATATATATATATATATATATATATATATATATATATATATATATATATATATATATATATATATATATATATATATATATATATATATATATATATATATATATATATATATATATATATATATATATATATATATATATATATATATATATATATATATATATATATATATATATATATATATATATATATATATATATATATATATATATATATATATATATATATATATATATATATATATATATATATATATATATATATATATACAATACTTTATTTTACTAAATGATTAGAACAAAAACACAAAAATATTACATTTTTATTTTTATTATTATTTTATACTAAAAAACACTTTTTTTTAATATATTTTTATTTTGTACATATTAGTATATTTTTGTATATAAATAATATATAATTTTATTTCTTAAGGAAAATTAGGGTTTTACCCTTTAATTAAATAAAATCAATTTTTTCTTTTATTTCTTTACATCTTTTTTTCTCACATTAAAAATACTTCACATACATAAATAAATAAAAAAACTCTTTTTGCATAAATACATTCTATTTAATATTTATTTATTGTGTTTATTTAAATATTGTACCTTTAAATATTATGCATTGTAAATTCAATTTGGTTGTAATAACTTAGGATTTAAATTTCTTGCAAAATAATCCCCATTCAAAATTGTACCCCCTCCCTATATCATGTTGTAATAGCTTAGAATTTAAATTCTCGCATTTTTACGCTTTCAATTATGCCATGATTAGAGAATTAGGGTTTGTATGCAAAAATCCAAATCAACAAATAGTTTGACCTAATCAAAGACAAAAATGCATGAAAAACAAACACAATGCACACTTGCACCCCTAGGGTTACAATCCACTTGTTGCCTTCAAAAATGGGCCATGATATGCATGTTAAGTACTTTGGCAAAACAAAAACAAAACAAAAGATCATAATCCCTCGATGACGCTATCTGAGTTTCCTAAACAAAATAATCAAGTCCCTCAAGAAAATTGCCAAAAATACTTGACACAATTGCTATCATGGTCTATACGATGACCCGCGCCTGTCCCGTTTAACATCCTAACACAAGGTTGTTCACCAAATACAATGGTGAAACAATACTGTTAAAAGGGTTAAAAACATAAGAAAGATCTTTGAGTAAAATAGGGTAGATAGCTCTTAGTTACTTGATCAAAGCTTGCAAAATATCCTTGCTATTTTCAAAACACACTTCACAAACACAATTTCAAAACCCTACTTTCAAACATTGAAAACTCTTCAAAAGACAAAAACACCTTTGTATACATTCAAACAAGAATCATTACAAAGGTTGCCACAACGATGGCCTCTTTTCAAAACATCTTTCAAAACCACACACAAAGCACCATTTCAAACAATTGAAGAGCAGCATTTCAAACAGTTGAAAAGCAAAGCAAGTGATCTAAACAAGTAACTAAGAGCCCATGGATAACCATGGATAGAAAGGGTGCTAATACCTTCCCTTTCTATAATCTACTCCCCGAACCCAAGAAAACATCTCAAAGGTCTTTCATGTGCTTTTTGGCCTTTCCTTAGGATAAAATAAAAAGTCGGTGGTGACTCTTGCTAAACCGAAACATTTGCAAACACAAAAGCAAAACCTCAAGTCAGTTCTCCCACCGTATCACACTCTCATTTATGTAATCACTTTCTGTAACGATTTCAGAGCCACTTTGGCACTTTTAATGAAATTTTTAAGTTTCCATTTTGGCATTCTCTATTAACAGTGACTATATATTATTTATTTTTATCTCTTGAAGCATAGGTCTATACGTTTTCAGGTATTTACCATTTACCTTCAAGAGTCTTTGATCTTTGCTTAATTCTTCGATCTCATAGGCTCCGCCCGAGAATGCTTGCACAATCCTAAAAGGTCCTTCTCACTTAGGGGACCATTTTCCCAAGCTTCTGTCTCTTCGATCCATTGGGAGTATTACTTTCCAAACTAGATCTTCAGGCTGAAACGTCTTGGACTTCACCTTGCGATTGTAGGATTTCTCAACTCGCTTCTTCTGCAGTCTCAAAAGATCCAGAGCTTTCAACCTTTCTACGTCTAAGTCCACTAGTTCATCCGACATCATACTCCAATATACTTCAGAAGGGATTTCATGATGTATCTGAATCCGTGTCTCCTGCAAGTGGATTTCCACTGGTAACACTGCATCATGAGCATAGGTTAGGCAAAATGGTGTTGTCCCCGTGGCTTCTTTCGGACAAGTTCGACACGCCCACAGGACTTGATCTAGTGTCTTGTGCCAGTTTCTGGGTTTCTTTCCCACGTGTTTCTTTATTAAACTGATCACTACTTTATTTGCTGCTTCGACATGGCCATTAGCTTGCGCATAATAGGGCGTAGACGTTAACAGTTTAAACCCCATTTCTGCAGCGAAGTCTTGCATCTTTCGACCAGTGAAGACTGATCCTTGGTGTGTAGTTATTGTTTCAGGGATTCCAAATCTATATATGATGTTCCTTTGAATGAATTCAATGACATTCTCCTGGTCTACATTGACCAAAGGAATCGCTTCAATCCACTTAGTAAAATAATCAATGCCCACCAATATATACTTCTGACCTTTAGAAGATGCTGGTCGAATTTCTCCAATGAGATCCAAGGCCCATCCTCTAAAAGGCCAAGGTTTCACGATCGAGTGAAGTTAATTTGCTGGCACATGTTGGATGCCTGTATGTTTTTGGCATTCTTGGCATCCTTTTGCAAACTCAACACAATCCTTTAACATAGTGGGCCAATATAAGCCTTGTTGAAACAATAACCATTTCATCTTTTGGCCTACTTGGTGTGCTCCACATGCCCCAGGGTGTGTAGTGGAAAGAGCTATATATGCTTCTGTTTCACTTAAACATTTCAGAAGCACACCTTCCGGTGTTTTCTTAAATAGTTCATTTCTCATCAGCACATAACTCAGCGCTCTGTACTTTATCTTTCGTTCTGTCGAAGCCGCTGGATTTTGTAAATAGTCCACTACATGCTTTCTCCAATCTTGCTCTGCTAGATTGTCTATGAACGGAATTTCAAAATTTTCATGATCAGTGTATCCTAACGCAGTGGTCCTTAAATCCGATGGAGATAACTTAGTGGCAGTTACTCTTCCTCTAACTTCAATTGCTTGTTGTAGCCTCTCTTTCGAAACTTTATACCCAGAAGCAATTTGTGCCAAGTCGTTGGCTGCTTGATTTTCCAATCTGGATATGTGTCGAATGTTAACTGCCTCAAAGTTCTTCAACAACCGTCTGGCTATTACGAAATACATGATAAGGTTTTCTTTTATGCATTTGTATTCTTTCGTAATTTGTTTTAGGACTAACTCTGAGTCTCCCATTATTTCGACTTGAGTTGCCCCCAATTCCAACAGGATTTCAAGGCCTATGATTAACGCTTCGTATTCAGCCTCATTATTGGAGAAATCCCCATCTATTTTGTACTTAAATGTTATTGGAATTTTATTTGGAGAAATAATAAGGACTCCGACTCCAACTCCATCTTTATAACTAGAACCATCAAAGTAAAGTTTCCACGGTTTGATCTCCAAATAATTTAGGGATATTTCTTGTATAGAGTGGTCGACTATAAAGTCTGCGACCACTTGGCCTTTTATAGCCTTGAGAGGCATAAAAGTTAATGAATACTTAGTTAATGCCAGTGCCCATTTGCTAATTCTACTATGCAAAATGGGTTTCGACAACATATATTTGAAAACGTCAAAATGAGACGAAACATAAACATTAACTGGCTTTATATATTGCTTAAGTTTTGTACATGAAAAATATAGACATAAACACAGTTTTTCAACTTCGTTATATCTAGTTTCTGCATCGTTTAAAACTCTACTGAGGTAGTATATGGGCCTTTCGACACCATGTTCATCCTCCTGAGCCAGCATGCTCCCTAAAGTATTATCAGACGCAGCTATGTACAGTCTCATACTTCTACTTCGACAAGAAAGCACCAAAATAGGTGGTTTAATGAGGCACTCTTTGATTTTGTCGAAGGCTTCTTGATGTTCCTCCCTCCATTCAAATCCTCCTTTGTTGAGTCGAAGTAATGGTGAAAAGGCTTGCGTTTTCCCACTAAGGTTGGATATAAATCTCCTTAGGAAATTTATCTTCCCAAGTAAGGATTGAAATTCCTTTTTGTTAGTTGGTGCTTTGGCTTGCAAGATAGCCTTGGTCTTGTTTTGGTTTATCTCAATGCCCTTTTTGTGGACCACAAAACCTAAGAAATCTCCTGCTTTTACACCAAAAGCACACTTCAGAGGATTCATCTTCAGGCCGTAGTGTCTCATCCTCTCAAAGGATTGTCGAAGATGATCCATGTGAGCCTTCCCTAATCGTTCTTATGAACTTGCATCTCAGCAGCCTTTCGACCTGTTTACCTTGGGATTTGGTAAACAACCGCTGATCCTCCAAATGGTTACTTATTTGGTTACTCGCAGGATCGATCAGATTGATCCTAGGACATAGGTTGATTTTGAAGCTTGGATTAAATTGGATAAGGCTTTAAATAAAGAGGCTTTAAATAAAATAAAGAGGCTTCAAGTAAATTGAATGAAGGAAAGACTTGGTAAAATAAACAAGGCTTAAAGTAAAAGGCTTCGACAGGAATGTAAAGGAGAAAGCAAGTAAATTTCTGGAAAAATAAATAACTTTGATTAATAAAGTTGGTGTTTCACACATACATTTCTCAACAATTCTTTCTCACACGCTGGGTACTCGAATCTATATGAGTGACTTTGTATAGAATTGTGAACACACGCGAGAACTTACATGACTACTACTATTTATACTAAAACATCCCAAGTAACCGTCGGGCAGTTACACTGCTTCGAGATCAATCCACTTGGCACGTTCTCAACGTTCGACGCTCCAGATCTTTGCACGTTGCACTTGGTAACTGCTGGAAACTGTTTTCCCTCCAAAAGCTTGAATTTCAAACTGCTCCATTCTGAACCATCGAACACCTTCGTCGAGAGACATCTTCGACGAGAAACTCCTTCGACGTCGAAGGCAACCAACTTCTCCCTTGGAAGAAATCTTCTAAGTACTTTGCCATCTTTCGACGGGCATTTCGACAGACATAGCCAGTCGAAAACATCCTTAAGATTTAATGGCTGACATTAATAAAACAAGGGTGTCGAATTTAGGAGCCAACAAATTGCCCCCCAAGAATGCCTTATTTCGACTCTGAAAGAAAAAGGCATTCTTTGAAACGTCATTCGACACCTGTCTTTTCACGCTTAGTCACAAATTAACTTGTGCACTTTTTGTTGTTTTCTACCAACCATTGGCAATCCTAAGAAAACCATCATTTATCCGTACCTAAGACGTCATGTCAGTACGGCGTGCAGTACCAAACGTCATTTCAGAATTTGTCATTATGACAATTCCCAAAAACGAGGACGCACGCTGCGTCCCTCTATTTCTGCAGAACGGCTAAAACAACAGGGGGCTGCCACGCGTCCCACTAGCTCCTGCAGCATTAAATGACATTTAATGTCCTCGTTTTGGGGATTTTCCTCTACTACTATAAATAGCAGCAAGTACCCCATTGTGGGACTTTTACGCCATCTAGCCTTCAAACTTCTCTATTTCATACAAACTTGTTATCTTTGCAGAAACTTTTCCTCCTTCATTCCGTCTTCAAACTCATTTCAAACTCAACACTAACAATGGCATCTGGTTCCACTGCTCCTAGTGCTACCGCACCAACTAGAAACGCCAAACCTAAGATCTTCGTCACCGCTCCAGTGGTAACTGCTACGGGCCAACGAAGGGTCCCTGAACCCTTGGACATCACCGTTCGTGACGCTTACTCGCATCACCTTATGATCCCGATTGGATATTCCAACCAGATCTTTGCTATGTCTGGCCCCTTGTATCCAAGTATCGCTGAGGCCATGAAGATTAAGAGCTATTTTCCGGTAGTTGAGAAACTCAAACCGGTTGCATGCGCCAAGAAAGACGCAGAAGATAATGAAGACCATGCGCATGAAAAAATAGACCTCCGCTTCTTCAACAGAGGTGTTAGGGCCTTCAGGTCTGGCCCTAGCCTGACTCCTGATTACGTTGCTTGGCTGGAAAAGATGGAGAAGTGCCAAGCTTCGATCTGGAAAAAGATGGGGATCTTCGACCTGGTGATGCTGTCGAAGACAGGTTTGAACTATTCTCCGGAGATGTTGATAGCTTCTCTGCTTTTCTGGGACTACTCCCACTTTACTTTCCATCTTCCCTGTGGGATGTTGACTCCTACACTCTTTGATGTGGCCGCTATTACTGGCCTTCGACCCACCGGGGACTACTTCGATCCGGAGGAGATGTCGGAGTATCAAATTGGCTTCTCTGACACCAAACCAACATACACCACTTTCATCAACCACTATCACGACAGGTCGACAGATACTGTGTCGGATGTCGAACACATAGCGTTTCTAGCCTTATGGCTGACTCGCTTTGTATTTTGCTCGAAGTCCCTACAAGTGACCAAGAAGATGGTCACTCTCGCCACTCAACTCCATCATGGGCAGAATGTCTGTTTGGCAGAGTTGATTCTGGCTAGCCTCTATGGTTCGATCAGTAATGGGGCCACTCTTCTAAAAATTATCGAGAACAGGGCCAGTTTGCTACTTGCTGGGCCTTTTTGGCTGCTCCAACTGTGGCTCAATGCCACATTCGAATCTTTCTTGCCTAAGAAGATTCAAATAAATGAGCAGGCTCCAGAGATAGCGAACAGACGCGTCGAAGGAACCAGACTGGCTCTGCTGACGCCTATGGAAGATGGATTGGAGTTTCAGCAAACCTTCACCAACTTCGTTCTGATGTTTGCTCGAAGGAAGGAGTTTGCTTCGACTATGGCTCCATTTGCTCGACGGAAGGTAGGCCCAGCATGGTTCACAAGGCCACATCCAAGGACGTCGAGTGGTCCTAATGTTGACGAACATACAATAATATGGGAGGCGTTCCTTACACCAAGGATCATGCCTCTTCGATTCAGGAGCTCTAAGACTCATCTGAGTCTGATTGCATACCAACCAAACCTGGTATCTCGCCAGTTTGGTATTATTCAAACCCTACCTTCTCCCATTTTTCCAAGAGAGAAGTCCATGTTGTACTTCTGCAATGATTACACCGAAGAAGCCGCCATTAAGCATATCGGAAGATATGCGGGTCGAACAGTTCTCTCGTTGTTTGACTACCAGCTCAACTTTCTTTGTTCACCATCCTTCGAAGAGTGGTGGAAAAGTTATTACGCTGAGGAGTTTTTCGACGAGAAGGACTTCGTGGATGAGCTTCAGAAATCTTTTGTCCTTGTGTTGGACAAAATAAAGAAATGTAAGTTCATCCTTTTACATTACTTTGTCTTTCTTTTCGAATGCTAGCCTGTTAACTTTTTATTTGCTTTCAGTTGTTCGAAAGCCTGTAGCCAAGAAGGCTACAGAAGGCCAACAGGGAGGAGTCCCTTCAACAAAACCTCCACCGCCGGCGAAGACTACAGCGCCGACGAAGACTACCACCAACCAACAGGGGGAAGGCCCTTCGAAGAAGCCTTCTGTATCGGTAACCAGACTTTCATTTTTTTTCTGCTGGCTTTCGATTTTTGACTTTCGATACAATTGCTAAGTCGAATTCCCATTGGTCTTTTAGGCACCTTCGCCCAAGAAACGGCCAGCACTGGTGGTCGAATCTGGGAGCGATGAAGAAAGTGATTCTCCTCCTGCTCCTCTAAAAAGGCGAAAGCTGACGAAGGACGCTCCTGTTCCTGCTCCTGCTCCTGAAGGTCGAACATTTAGAATAAAGGTTGCTGGGAGAAAGCCCAGGCCACCTCCAGTGATCATTGAGGAGCCAACGGAGGAGGAACTAAACGTTCTTCTCAACAAGCCTGTCGAAAGCGACAATTCCAGCCCTGGGGCTGAAGCTAACTTACAGGTAATCTTTTAAACCTTTTTATAACTTAGGTGTAGGTACCTACATTCAATTATGTCTTTTTCGATCTCTGAAGATTCTTCTTCTTTCCTTTTTCAGGACACCACTGAAAGCTCTCCGCCAAGGACCTCTGAAACACTGGAGTCTGCTGAACTCAGCAGGCCACAAGAAAAAGGCTTGGAAACTGACGAAGCCCATACCGAAATAAATGAGGCCAATGCTGAGACGGTAGAAAAACCAGTAGAAGATCCTCAAACGGAAGAACAACAGCCAACAGAGGTTCAGGTGGTGGACCTGTCGGAAGAGAATCATGAAGAAGGGGACCAAGGCAATGCTGGCGAAGAAAATCAAGGTGCTGCTGACGAAGAGAACCAAGGTGACACTGGCGAAGGGCACCAAGGTGAAGCTAGCGAAGAGCACCAAGAAGACGCTGGTACTGCCCCAGTCCGAGTCGAAGGGGAACAAGTCGAGATACCTAACACTCAACAGCCTCAAACCCAAGACAATGCTGTTGCAAGGGTTACCTCAACGAAGCACAGGTCGAAAGAGGACTTAGAACTCTTGAAACAAACTGACCCTGTTAGCTATCTCAACGCAATCATCGAGAGCAAGAGTTCGTCTGATGCTAGTCAGGAGATTCCTACCCTGTTGGGGAAGTCTACTGAAACCTCTCCTCTCGATGAAGCTTTGGCGAAGGTTAAGGCCCAGTTCTTCAAGAAGGACTTGATGAAGGCTTTAGAGGGGGACCCCACTGCTCCATCATACTTGAGGGATGTTTTGAATGCTGTCGACTTGTTAGCTGTAGCTCCAGAAGTTTCAGGCTTGATCATGGAGTTACACTCTATGATTGATCAAGTCTCAGCAGATTATAGGCGCCAAAGGGGATTTAATAGTCAACTCGAGGTGTTGTATGGCAAAAGCTCCTCTGCGTGGACTGCTGTTTCGGATACGACTTCTCGAATTGCGGAGTTGTCGAAGCAAAAAGCATCTACGCAGGAAGAAGTCGATGCCATTGATCGAGAGAATGCTTCCTTCAGGGCACAAATCGAAGAAATAGAGGCTAAGATAAATGCCAACACTAAACGCAAGGAGGAACTTCTTTCGACCATCCCAGACACCGAGAGTCAAACTGAAATCAAACAGGGCCTGGAATTTGCTGAGAAGGCCCAAGGCTTCGACGCTCAGATTGCCAAGATTGTGCAGGAGAACGCCTGGTGCAAGAAAAGGTTGGAGCTGCAGCAAGCCAAGTACCTTCGACTCAAGGACTCTATTCCCTTTTGATTGATTCAGCTTTTGTAACCATATTTTGTAATCTATACTCGACAACATTGCCATCTTGGCTGAAATTTATAAAATTTCCATTTTGGCATTTTTATGGTTAATTTAGTCTTGTTCTTTTATTATTTTATTTTTATCTCTTGAAGTGTAGGTTTGTATTTTTTCAAATATTTACCATTTACTCTCAAGAGCCTTTTATCTTCACCTAACTCTTCGACTTCATAGGCTCCACCAGAAAAAGTTTGGATAACTCTAAATGGTCCTTCCCATTTGGGTGACCATTTTCCCATGCTTCGATCCCTTCGATCCATGGGAAGAATTACCTTCCAAACTAGTTCTTCAGGCAAAAATACCTTAGGTTTTACCTTTTTATTATAAGAGTCTTCTACTCTTTTCTTCTGAAGCCTGAGTAGGTCAAGAGCGCGCAATCTCTCTTCGTCTAAATCCACCAGTTCGTCTAACATCATGTTCCAATAAATTTCAGAAGGAATATCATAATGCCTCTGAACCCTTGCAGATTGAAGACAAATTTCTGCTGGCAACACTGCATCATGGCCAAAAGTTAGCCTATATGGTGTTGTACCAGTGGCTTCTTTTGGGGACGTTCGACAAGCCCATAAAATCTGGTCTAACGTCTTATGCCAATTCTTTGGTTTCTTCCCAACATGCTTCTTTATCAAACCAATCACCACTTTGTTGGCTGCTTCGACTTGACCATTCGCCTGTGCATAATAAGGCGTTGATGTTAGGAGTTTGAAACCTGTTTCCTGAGCAAATTCTTGCATCTTTCGACCAGTGAAAACTGATCCTTGATCAGTTGTTATCGTCTCAGGGATTCCATACCTAAAGATAATGTTCTTTTGAATAAATTCAATGACATTTTCCTGGTCTACATTGACTAAAGGGATAGCTTCGATCCACTTAGTAAAGTAATCAATGCCTACCAGTATGTATTTCTGACTCTTTGATGATGCTGGTCGAATCTCTCCAATGAGGTCCAACGCCCATCCTCTAAAGGGCCAAGGCTTCACTATCGAGTGAAGTTCGCTTGCTGGTACATGTTGGATGCCTGTATGGACTTGACACTCTTGACAACCCTTGGCGAACTCAACACAATCTTTCAGCATAGTGGGCCAATATAGTCCTTGTCGAAACAACAACCATTTCATCTTATGGCCTGCTTGGTGAGCCCCACATGCTCCAGCGTGCATAGTCGAAAGGGCTATGTATGCCTCAGTTTCACTTAAGCATTTTAGCAAAACCCCTTCAGGCATTTTCTTGAATAACTCATTACCCATGAGTACATAACTCAATGCCCTGTACTTTGTTTTTCGTTTTGTCGAAGCTCCTGGATTTTGAAGATAGTCCACAATGGGTTTCCTCCAATCTTGCTCTGACAAATTATCTATGAACGAAATTTCGAAGTTACTTTGATCAGCATATCCTAGTCTCGTCGATTCCAAGTCTGTTGGTGATAGACAAGTTGCTTTTATCTTTTCTCGAACTTCGATTGCTCTTTGCAATCTCGTTTTTGAAATCTTATACCCAGATGCAATCTGTGCCAAGTCATTGGCTATTTGATTTTCGACTCTGGGTATGTGTCGAATATTAACCGTTTCAAATTTTTTCAATAAACGATTTGCTATCACAAAGTACATAATGAGATTCTCTCTTATGCATTTATATTCCTTTGTGACTTGCTTAATGACTAACTCTGAGTCTCCCATTATTTCGACTCGAGTTGCCCCCAATTCCAACAATATCTCAAGGCCAGTAATTAGAGCCTCATACTCAGCCTCATTGTTCGAACAAGAACCTGATATTTTGTACTTGAATGTTGTTGGAATTTTATCTGGAGAAATAATCAAGACTCCTACCCCTGTTCCATCTTTATGGCTGGAACCATCGAAGTAGAATTTCCAAGGCTCTATCTCCACATAATTAATATCCTCAATTTGAATTGAGTGGTCGACTATGAAGTCTGCAACCACTTGTCCTTTTACTGCCTTAAGAGGCATAAAGGTCAAGGAGTATTCAGTTAATGTTAATTCCCACTTGCCAATTCGACTGTGCAAGATAGGTTTCGACAACATATATTTGAAAACATCAAAATGAGACGAAACATACACATCAACTGGTTTTATATATTGCTTGAGTTTTGTACAAGAGAAATACAGACATAGACACAATTTTTCAACTTCACTATATCTAGTTTCTGCATCGTTCAAAACTCTACTGAGATAATAAATGGGTCTTTCGACTCCATTCTCATCCTCTTGGGCTAACATGCTTCCCAGAGTTTTGTCGGACGCAGCTATGTACAATCTCATACTCCTATTGCTACAAGGAGGCACCAAAATAGGTGGCTTAGTGAGGTACCCTTTGATTTTGTCGAAGGCTTCTTGTTGCTCTTGCCCCCATTCGAACCCCTCTTTATTCAGTCGAAGTAAGGGTGAAAAGGCCTGAGCTTTCCCACTTAGATTAGATATAAACCTCCTTAAGAAATTTATCTTGCCTAAGAGGGATTGCAGTTCCTTCTTATTCGCCGGTGCTTTCGCTTCCAAAATTGCCTTCGTCTTGTTCTGGTTGATTTCGATTCCTTTCTTGTGGACAACGAAGCCCAAGAAATCTCCAGCTTTCACATAGAACGCACACTTCAAAGGGTTCATCTTCAGACCATGTTCTCTCATTCTTTCGAATGATTATCGAAGGTGGTCAATATGATTCTTCCTGGAAACAGATTTTATAACAATGTCATCAATATATACTTGCATAAAAGTGTTAATAAAATCATGGAAGATAGTATTCATTGCTCGCTGGTACGTTGCCCCAGCGTTCTTTAGGCCAAAAGGCATCACTACCCATTCGTAAGTGCCTAAGGCCCCAGGGCATCGAAAAGCTGTTTTCGACACATCCTCTTCAGCAATGAATATTTGATTATATCCTGAATAACCATCGAGCATACTTAGGTATTCATAGCCAGCGGCAGAATCGACTAGCATTTCCGCCACAGGCATAGGATATTCATCTTTGGGTGTAGCAACATTCAAATCTCTGAAATCTATGCACACCCTTAACGTACCATTTTTCTTAATTACTGGCACAATGTTTGCAATCCATTCGACATACCTTGTAACACGGATGAATTTGCATTTCAGAAGTCTTTCGACCTCCGTTTTGATCTTCGACAGTATTTCTGGAGCGAAGCGCCTCGGATTTTGCTTGATTGGCTTCTTCCCAGGCTTGATTGGCAACTGAAGTTCTACCAATCCTCTGTCGAGACCAGGCATTTCGTCATAATCCCATGCAAAACAGTCTTTAAACTCTTTCAGCAATTGGATTACTTCCAACCTAAGTTCTGGATCGATTTTGGCGCTGATGTAAGTTGGCCTTTTCTCTGATCCTTCGCCTAAGTTGATTTCTTCTAAAGGATCTTGCGCTAACATTTTAATGTTGTTCGCCAAGGGGTCCTTTTCGAAGCCCAAAGGCTCATCATCATAGATGGCGTTGAGCCTCTGTTCCTGCATTTCTTCTGGCATGATATCAGGAGGTTTTGGATCGAAATCCTTTCCTGGACCTGCAGCAGATAATTGTTGATCATTGGCCTGTGTGGCCATGTACTTTACTTCGGCTTCGAGAGCCGTTATCATCTTGGTTTCGGCTACATAATCTGAAATTCGCTTCAAAGATTGTGACTCAGTCATTATCACTGAATTCACTTCCCCAACCAGTTGGTTGGATATCAGTTAACCCACTGAAGTCTATGTGGGACAAGTCTTCTCTGTCCCATTGGAAACCATGCTCAGGGTGCAGGTATAGGGAACAAAAAGTGTTTGGCGCTGGCGCCATGTCGAAGTCAGGTGTTGGACATGGCCCTATGTGAGCCAAGTTCTTGTCGAAATCTGCCAAACCCAGGTGATTCACTTTGCCAAGGTAATAACTTTGATCTGCCTCTATGTTTTCGACCATCCCATCTGGACGCCATAGGAGCAGCTTCTGGTGCATTGATGATGGCACAACTCCAACACCATGAATCCATTCACGGCCCAACAAAAGATTGTAGTTAGGTTTGGCCGATATGACCATGAACATCGTTGGTCGAAGGATAGATCCTACTTTGATATCTAGCTGGATCACTCCCATAGTGGTCCATATGCCGCCCTCATAGTTCGACAAGACCATATTGTGAGGCTTAATGTCCTCATCCCTTTTGCCAATTTTCCTTAGCATAGAGTGAGGAATAATGTTGATGGTTGCCCCACAATCCACCAATATTTTATTCACAGTAGTTTCTTCGAGTTTAGCCCTTATGAATAAAGGCTTGAGGTGATTTTTCATCGCCTCTGTGGGTGGCTCGAAGAACCCATTTTGTTCCTCAGTGGTGCCATTGTCCATGACGAAATAGCACACTGGCCTATGTTTGGCCATTTCCTGTTTCACTTCCCAGTCACTTGCTTCGACCTCTACCTGTCGATTGAATTCTCTGGGCAGCACTGAAACTATATTCACCATTATGTCCAAAGTATCATCAGACTCAGCATCATCTTCGTCTTCGACTTCACTTTGGTTAGGCCAAACTAGCCTGTTGGTCACTGGCTCTCTTTCTAGAGGTTTCCTTTGCTTCCTTTGAGGAACATTTGAACTGGTTTCTGCCTTTGGTTCGTTGGCAGCCTCCCTTTCAGCTTTTCGTCTCCTTTGATATCTCCTCCATTGAGATCGAGACATGGGATTTTTACCTTTGTAGTTGCTTGACACTTGTGCAACTTTAGGTGCAGCAACTTGAGGCTCTTTCTTTTGAATCAAAGAGGAACCTCTTGGCACTTCGAAAGAGTGCCATTTCTCCTCACTTGGCCTTTTTCGACCCGAGGTTTTGTACCAAGTGTCTACTGGCACATTTGTGGGAGGCCTAAAAGTCAATGGCCTCTTTTCTTGGTTTGAACCTCTTTGGGAGGCTCTTCTGGGATCATGTCGAAGATCAACATTTTCCCTTCTTTTATTCGCTGCTCTCACGCCTTGAATGTGCTCAGCAGCCTTTTTGTCAAAGATCGAACTGCATCTTGGACACAGCATCACCTCTGATTTCTTTTTCTGGCATCTTTGTAAAAAATCTGTCAAATTTTCATTTTCCCGAGGGAAAGCAGTCTTATTAGCTTGTTCTTGCCTCATGGCCTCTTCTGATGCTTTTGGGTCAGAAAGTTCAACCATGTTGATATTCATTGTATCTTTGTTAGCAAGAGTTAACTGCTTCATTTGTATCTCCAGATTCTCCGTCTGGCCTTGAACTGTGGCCAAGTGGGAACTGGGTTTTGGTCCAGTTTTTTGTGCTTCAGCGGTCTCCGACTTCGGGCTTTCGACCGCTTTCTGAACTGCTTCAATTGTCTTCCTGGATAAATTTCCAGAAAAACTGCCAAAGATTGGCATGTTGATGTGGTCTTTTGAGACTTCGACCATGGTAATTCCTGGCTTCTTCGACTGGCTCCTGGTTGCCTCTATCACGTTCACCTCAGAGGGCTCAGCATAGTGGGCTTCAGCCTGCAATGGATTTGAGTCGACAGCCATGGGGGATTTGTCCGCAAACTTCAATCTCCCTTCTTCGATAGCATCTTGCACAAGATTCCTGAAAAGAAAACATTGAGAAGTTTTATGGCCCAAAAAATTATGATATTTGCAAAAACCTCTCTTCTTTCTTTGATCAAGAGGAGGCACTTTTACCCCTGGGGGTACTATCATTTGGCCATCTTTAACCAGCAAATCGAATATTTCATCACATTTTGTGATGTCGAAACTATAAGTCTTTTTTGGGAACCTATCGTTGGTCCTTTCTGGACCAATGGGATTTTTCCCATTTGAGGGGACTAACAGTTTACAAGAGTATGGTGGCCCTTGTTTCAGTTCTGCTAAATCGACTTCTCCTTCTTCGACAGCTAAAGTATCGTCGAAGGATTCCGGATCTTCGTCATCCATCTCAACGTACGCTATCCTCTCTCTCTTGTGAGTTTTCATTGCCTTTGCTTTTTCAGCTTTGAGGCGTTCTACCTGTCGAACTCTATCGGCCAGTTGGGCCATGTCTCTCAGGTATTGGGTGTCTAACTTCTTCCTAATGGAATAATCTAAACCGCCTGCGGCTATTTCGACTAACTCATGTTCTGGCACTTGTGTAAAACATCTCGCCTTGAACAGTCTAAACCTATTCAGATATTCGTCTATAGGTTCAGTGAAACGTCTCTTTACACTGGCCAATTCTTTCAGGCTTATCTTGGTTTGCCCCATGTAGAATTGTTCATGGAACAATCTTTCCAACTGGGTCCAATGATGGATCGAATTGGGGGGAAGAGTTGTAAACCAAGTAAAAGCGTTCTTTGTTAAAGAACTTGGGAAGTACTTGATCCTTAGGTTTTCGTTATTCGAAATGTCACCTGCTTCGATCAAGTATCTCGCCACATGCTCGACAGTAGATTCTGTCGTGTCCCCAGAGAACTTAGTAAATTTGGGGACTTTGCATCTAGGAGGTAAGTCCGTTTGTAACACGTATTCTGACAATGGGGATGTAAAGTTAGGCCTTCGAAAGCCCATGTTCATCCCATTCTGAGTCATGATCCTTTCGATCATGGTTGCCAGATTGTTTTCCAAACCCATGTTTTGGTATTGGATATGCTGAACTACTTCGTCAGGATTTTGGTTTCTGTTAATTAACCTTACCTCTGGGGTTATTACCCTAGGTTCCTCGACGGGTTGCTCCAATCGTGCCCTAAGGTTTTGTTCGACAGGCTGTTGAGCCTGGTTGATGGTGGTTTCTTCCTCTAAAAATATCCCCTGGTTTCCCCTTATTTGCACCCTTTGGGGCTGTCGAACAGGTTGGGGTACTCCAAAGAAATCAGCCAAACGCGTCATTTGCGCTGACACTTGCTGATTCGATTGAGTAGTGTTTTGTATTAGAGGGTTTAGCACTGTACTCAAAGTTTGTGCCAACATTTGCACCATATCATGGTTGCTTTCGTCCATTTGTTGCCTCAAGACTGCTGTCGAGGCATTTGTAAGGCCATGGGCTACTTGGGACGTTCCTCCTAAGAGTTGGGTCCTATTTCTATTCGCCATGCCTATTCCAGAACCTTGGAGTGGCGAAGAGGCACTCACTAAAGGGTCTGAAAAAGTGGACGCAGCATTCGTCAGGCTAGCCACTTCAGAAGTTGGCATACCATAAAGTGGCATAAATCCTGGTGGCGCTAAAGACCTTGTGCCTATATTTCCCCTTGGTGGGGGAGTTCCCAAAGGCATCCTGGGGCCCGTGAACGAAGGTATTGGCCCCGTTGCTGTGACCGTTACTGCTGGTGTCGAACCAACAGTTGTCGCTTCACTTACGGTCGTACTAACCGTTGCTCCCACATTCGTTTGTGGGATTTCGTTATTGTTTGGCGGATTCGCCATCTCTTCCCTTCCTCTGGCAGTATTGTTATTGTTAGTGTATATTCTACCACTTCTCAATAACATACAACACTCCTCGAAAAGATGAGATTATTTTCAACAATCAACACACTGTCCCACTAGGTGTGCCAATTTGTTTACCTTGGGATTTGGTAAACAACCGCTGATCCTCCAAATGGTTACTTATTTGGTTACTCGCAGGATCGATCAGATTGATCCTAGGACATAGGTTGATTTTGAAGCTTGGATTAAATTGGATAAGGCTTTAAATAAAGAGGCTTTAAATAAAATAAAGAGGCTTCAAGTAAATTGCATGAAGGAAAGACTTGGTAAAATAAACAAGGCTTAAAGTAAAAGGCTTCGACAGGAATGTAAAGGAGAAAGCAAGTAAATTTCTGGAAAAATAAATAACTTTGATTAATAAAGTTGGTGTTTCACACATACATTTCTCAATAATTCTTTCTCACACGCTGGGTACTCGAATCTATATGAGTGACTTTGTATAGAATTGTGAACACACGCGAGAACTTACATGACTACTACTATTTATACTAAAACATCCCAAGTAACCGTCGGGCAGTTACACTGCTTCGAGATCAATCCACTTGGCACGTTCTCAACGTTCGACGCTCCAGATCTTTGTACGTTGCACTTGGTAACTGCTGGAAACTGTTTTCCCTCCAAAAGCTTGAATTTCAAACTGCTCCATTCTGAACCATCGAACACCTTCGTCGAGAGACATCTTCGACGAGAAACTCCTTCGACGTCGAAGGCAACCAACTTCTCCCTTGGAAGAAATCTTCTAAGTACTTTGCCATCTTTCGACGGGCATTTCGACAGACATAGCCAGTCGAAAACATCCTTCAGCTTTAATGGCTGACATTAATAAAACAAGGGTGTCGAATTTAGGAGC
The DNA here is from genome assembly GCA_948472305.1 of Vicia faba. NCBI lineage: Eukaryota > Viridiplantae > Streptophyta > Magnoliopsida > Fabales > Fabaceae > Vicia > Vicia faba. The sequence goes on along the minus strand of OX451741.1, from coordinate 925,580,372 downwards.
CAACACGACCTCCATTTTGATTTTTGATAAAATCTCTGGTGAAAACTGTCTTGGAGTCTGCTTAACGGGTTTCTTCCCAGGCTTTATTGGTAATTGTAGTTCTACCAATCTTCTGTCAAGACCAGGTGTTGTACCCCAAAATTTCCCCTCTCATTTCTCCAATATTTTCTCATCATAAGACTCTTGGAGCTCAAGATCAAGTTAGGGTTTGTTCTGCTCAAGACTCCCCCTTGCACTGTTGACCCAAATTAGGGTTTGAGTTTGCACAAAGATGTTTTGACCTAAAATGCCCAAAGTGATTTCCATGCTTCATATTGGACTCACAAGTTTATCCATACCAAGTTTCAAGCCTTGATTCCAATCTTTTCCCAGTCAATTGGACAGTTGACCTAGAAATCAGCTGTATTGGGGAAAAAGTCAACTGTGGCCAATTGACAGTCAAACTTCATAATTTTTGACCCACATCAACATAATGAACTCATATGAATAACTTGGTCAAGTTTGTATCACAATTCCACAAGAAATTTGATCAGATCACCAAAAGGGCAAAATGGTCATTTTTAGGGTTTTGACTGCACAAAGGTAATTTTTTTGACTGTTTGACCTAACCAATGGCAAATCAAGCTCACATATGGACTCAAGGACTCAATGGCATGGTCTTGACACATTCAACAAGTTCAAAAGGTCCCAAATGCACAGGATTGACAGATGAATTTTCCAGTCAACTGATCAAAATTTGACTGTATACTGAAAAGTCAAACTTTGACTTTTTGGTCAAAATCAAGTGCCAAGATTCATTTTTCATCAAGGCATGTCAAATTATGAAACTTTTTCATCAAGAAACCCAAAATTGCAAATTAGGGTTTAAAATGAAGAAATTTCATAACTTAGAAATTTTCTAAGTTATAAAATTTCCTTATTTTTTCCTAACTTTGTCCCATTTTTTCATCAAGATACATTTGGATTCAAACAAAACTCAAAACATGAAAGTTGTAGTAAATTGAAAAATCTACAAATTTGATTCACAAAGTTTCCTAAAAAGAAGCTTGTAGCTCAAGTTATGATATTTGGAACAAGGGTGCAAAACATTCTTAACTTAGAAATTTTTTGACCTATTCTAGGCAGGATTTTTGCCCAACTTCATGGCCACTTTTCACATGGTTCCACTTGGAATTTCAATTTTCATTACAAATATGAATTGTAGTATACATTTTAAGCTTTCCAAATTGTCCCAGAACTTCTCAAACACCCTTGTGGTTAGGGAGAATCGAATTTGCAAAGATGGGCAAAAGTCACTTTGTTCATAGCCAAATACATGTTCATAACATTGCCATTTTCAAGTCATCATGGTTCAAGCTAGATTACAGGCCTCTAATCCTTCTCACACTCAATAATTAAATGCCAAACCATTGTGCCAAGATGTTATTTTGTTCATTTGGTCATTACATGCAAGATTAATCCATATTTAGAAAAAGCAATTTTGCCATTCTTGTAAAAATGCACTTTATGTCAAATAACAAATCAAAGAGGTACAAGCCAGATCTTTTAGGCACAAGTTTGTGGACAAATCCCACTGATGAAGAACAAAGTATGCAGCATGCTTGAGGGACCTGCATTGGCCTATAAACCAACTTGCATTTTCTTTGCTTAGATAAGAAGAAAACATTGAAAAAGATATCCAACTTGGATCTCCTGTCAACACAAGCCTAAACAAACTTCCTAAACACTTTCCATACATCAAACCTGACCTAAAACACGAATCCACCACAACTCAAACCTTCTCATTCATCAAAACACCACTTTTCTGCAAGAAATAGGGCATTCTGCATTTTGACTTGGCCATCATCATTCACTCGCGCGTTTTTGCCCAAACAAGTTCCAATACACTCCCTACTTTCCATTGAAGCTATCCCAAGCCTTAGATACAAGCTGTAACATCCATATCCAAGTTTGCCATTTCCACTTTTCAGTTTTGCAGGTTGACTTCCATAGCTCGATACAGTTAGATTCAAAGCAAGTTAAGTGTTGGAGAAGGTTCCTGGGACCTCAAGCAAGCTGTACAAGTCCTCAAACACCATTGAAGTTGGCCATATTAATCTATTCAGTCAAGCTGAAACAGGTAAAATGTGAACTTCTATCTCTCTATCCAAGCATATTTAGGCTTTAGTTTGTGAAGAAAGTGTGTTCTACTCAAAGCCCTGAAGCTATCCATGTAGTTACTTTTTATTTATATTGCGTGTGCTATGAGAATTTTGGACTTGAACATGGAAGAAAACTTAGGTCAAGAATTGGGGATGGAGAAATTCTCCCTCGTTTCTGAGAGTTAGAACAACTTTTTTATATGTTTGAAATCGTGACTTGATGCTCTACATTATTGATGTTGTAAGTTTTTGCTAAAAGTCAGAGAATCAGAAGTTAGCAGGATGAGCAAGGGACGCGCGTTTTTTGTTTCAAACAGAAAGCTGGAGGAAGAAGATGATGTTTTGGGCTGGGCCTGGGCAATCTCTGCTTTTTGCACCTCATTTTCCCACTTACACCCCCTTGGCCCATTGTGTGATTTTTTAATCATTTTTTATTTTTTATTTTTTCTTCTGACTTATTATTTTTTCTCAAAACATAAAAAACATTTAAAATATTTTTTCACCCATCTTTATATTTATTTGGCATTTGGTTGTTTTATTTAAGCATATATATATATATATATATGTGTGTGTGTGTGTGTGTGTTTTTATTTAAAACACAAAAAATAATACAAAAAATATATATTTTTAGTTATTATTTTTTATTTACATTTTGGAAACATTTTCTAAAAATATATTTTTTTTTGTAAATAATTAATATTTCATTTATATATATATCTAGTATATTTAATATATAATATAAATACTTATACATATGTTAGTAAATATTTAGGACAAAAACATGAAAATAATGCTCTTTTATTTTTATTAATATTTGACATCAAAAAATACTTTTTTATAATATACTTTTTATTTTTTGTATATAATTAATACATATTATACATAATTAATAAGTAAATACCATTTATTCAAAAATTAGGGTTTTATCCTAAAACCATAAAAATATCAAAAATTAACCTTTTCATTTTTGTTTATATTTTACATTAAAAAACACTTTTACATACATAAAAAACCATTTTTGTGCATAATACATTTTTTCATTTTTATATTTGTTTAAATATTGTACAATTTATTATTTGTCTATTCAATATGGATGTAATAGTTTAGATTTAAATTTCTTGCTAAATATTCCCCATTCGAACATTTGTACCCCCATCCCCATAATTATGTTGTAATAATTTAGGACTTTAAACTTCCGCATTTAAAAGCTTTCTAATTATGCCATGATAGACCTAGGGTTTGTATGCAAAACCAACCAACAAATAGCTTGACTAATGCAAAGACAAAAAAGCATGAAAATGGACAACACCAATCACACTTGCACCCTTAAGGTTATTCCACTTGTTGCCTTCAATAATGGGCCATGCTTGCATGTTGAGTGTCTTTGGCCAAACAAAAACAAATCTAATGATCATAGTCCCTCGATGACGCTTTCTCAAGTTGCCTAAAAATGATCAAGTCCCTTAAAGGAAAAGTTGCCAAAGACACTTGGCACCATTGCATTCATGGTCTAAACGATGACCCGCGCCCGTCCCGTTGACATCCTAACAGAAGATTGTCCACCAAATACAATGGTGGAACAATACTGTTAAAAGGGTTAAAACATAGGGAAAATCTTTGAGTAAATTTAGGGGTAGAAAACTCTTAGTTACTTGATCAAACTTGCAAAACAAATCCTTGCCATTTTTCAAAATACACATCACAACACAACTTTCAAAATATTGAAAACTTTTCAAAAGACAAATACACCTTTGTATACATTCAAACATGGATCATTACAAAGGTTGCCACAACAAAGGCATCTTTTTCAAAATATCTTTCAAAACACACACAAAGCACCATTTCAAACAATTGAAAGCACCATTTCAAACAATTGAAAATGCAAGGCAAGTGATCTAAGCAAGTAACTAAGAGCCCATGGATAACCATGGATAGAAAGGGTGCTAATACCTTCCCTTTCTATAATCTACTCCCCGAATCCATAAAAACATCTCGAAGGTTTTTGCTGTGCTTTTTAACCTTTCCTTAGGATAAAATAAAAAGTCGGTGGCGACTCTTGCTAAACCGAAACATTTGCGAAAACAAACACAAAACCTCAAGTCAGTTCTCCCACCGTAAAACAGAACTGGCGACTCTGCTGGGGATTAATTTAAAAGTGGAGTAACCTTAGGGCTTAGATCACCCTCTTGCATGACTAATTGTTTGCTTTGATTTCTTTACCTTTTGGTTCTCTTTGTTTGGGCTTGAAATCCTAACTCGGATTTGGGAAACATTTCATAGATAGCAATACGTTGTGGAAACTGTGCGGGGTATACCGACACGGTTGAAGCAATAACTATATTAGTGCGACATATTTGTGAGTACCGGTAACCCTTGAGTTTAACCAAGGAGAGTACGGGGCCGCTGAGTGATGTCACTAAGCACTAATGACCTAGAACCTTACTTGACCATCTTGGCCTTTTATTAGGGGTAGTGAGATGACCGACTTTGGTGCAGTCCGAAGTTGGTAGATACTAGATACTACACTCATTGAGGTTTGTTTTCTTGGAATATTTTGGTCGCTAGTTAAGTGGCTAAACCAAAACAATGAACATGGAAAACAATCCAATGATATTTAGCTCCTTAGAACCCGATTACTATTTATAGGACAGGTTTTTAAGCCAACTTCACTCAAGAGGGTACTTACCTATGAAACCTCGTGCAAGCTTGAAACTAGGGTTTTGTGTGACTTGCTTGTACATATGTTTGTGCATACATCATGAACATCATAAAGCATCATATGCATCCGCTAACCATTTCAAGGGTTTGGATCTTCATCTTTGTTCTTTTTTTGTAGGTCATGGAAATTCTTCGCAGGAAAACTATCCAAGTCAAGCTTGTGAGAATCCCTCCTCAACTCAAGGAGCTTACATCCAGAATTCCAGAAAGCTCTCTCTTCAGTGAAAGACATGGTAGACTGCTCAGCCTAGTCAACACCAGCATTGAAGAAGACATGGTGAAAGTGTTGTTCCAATTCTTTGACCCCCTTCACCACTGTTTCACATTCCCCGACTACCAATTGGTGCCTACTTTGAAGGAATTTTCTCAACTCCTGAGAATTCCTATTCTTAATCAACTACCCTACAACGGTACGGAAAAAGAACCAAAACCTGAAGATGTTGCTCAAGCACTACACTTGCAACCATCTGACATCAAGGGACATTGGGAGACTAGAAGTGGTGTCAAATGATTCTTGGCAAAATTCTTGTTTGAGAAGGCACAAGAGTGTTGGAATTCCTTGGATCTACAAGCCTTTGAAGAAATTGTGGCACTCCTCATTTATGGGTTGGTCTTGTTCTCAAATCCTGACCAACTTATAGATGTCAATGCTGTCAAGATTTTCCTATCCAGGAATCCCATACCTACATTGCTTGGGGACATCCTCCACTCATTTTACACACGAACAATGAGGAAGAGAGGTGTTCTCATGTGTTGTACTCCTCTCCTTGCAAGGTGGTTTATTTCACACCTTCCACAATCTGTTTTGAAGAATGACCAAGGCTTAAGGTGGTCACAACGGTTGATGACCCTCACACACTCTGATGTACATTGGTATTCTCGGTCCAGAGAAAATGTCATCATCATCGATCATTGTGGAGAGTTCCCTAATGTCCCATTACTTGGCATTAGAGGAGGAATTACCTATAACCCTTGTCTAGCTTTGAGACAATTTGGATATGCACGGAGGGATGGCCCTCATGACATGCTGATTCCCGACCTAGTTTTTGACTTCGACAACGATGCGCAAGGACTTCACCAAAGATTCATCAGAGCTTGGAGGATGCCTAACAAGGTAGATAGCAAGACACTTGGGCACAAGAACTCCATCCCTCTTGAGCCTTATCTCAAGTGGGTAAGGACCCGAGCCCAGAGTCTTATGATGCCTTACCCTCATATTATCCCTTTGATTAAAGAGCCCGTTAAGGAAGGAGAGGTTCCCTACACCATCCTATATCCTGACATGCCAACATCATGGGAGGAGATGCAGAAGAGTTGGATCCAACTCAAGGAGGAACTGAATACTTTTGAAGCCAGCTTCTACGCCAGTGAGAAGAAGGTTTTAGAGCTTACCCGCCGACTTCATGAGGAGGAAACCCTCAACACCTACATCGCACCAAAAAGGATGCGCAACGTCTTTTTACCTTAAGAAGTTTTTGTAATATTTGGCCCATGGGGCATTTATGTACTGACAAAATTTCTTCTTATTAATATGACGTGTGTTCTTTTTGTTTGCAACAATTTTGAATTTCTAAATCCTTGAATGCATTGCATGAATAAACATATCATTCATCATATGCATAAGCAGGTCCCCACACCATGTTTCCTTATCTTTCTGCTGTTTATTTCAGTAAGATGGATCTCGAACAGACGGTCAAAGATCTGCAGGCACAAAACTCGCAGTTTCAATAACTCCTAATGACCTTGGCAAAGGGTCAGGAGGATCTAAAAACACTGCTTGGGAACAAAGAGCAAGAAAAAGTGAAAAAGAAGAAGAAAAGAGTCGAGGTAGCTACACTGGGGAGAAGGTTTGAAAATGAAGCTAGAAGAGTTCTTGAATTTCCTTCCGCATCTGAGGAGGAAACCAGTAAGGGAAAAGGAGCTGCACTACCTTCTGAGTCCGAGGCTGAAGAGGAAGAGGTTGAGGAAGATGAAGACTACTCAGAGCAGCAATACCCGCCAGCGGACGACAAGTACAAAAACCTGGAGGATAGACTGGTAGCTATGAAGCTGCAAAGGGTTCCTGGGTTAGATTTTGAAGAATTGGGATTGATTGCTGGAATTGTGATCCCTCCAAAGTTTAAGGTGCCAATTTTTGCAAAGTATGACGGGCTGTCCTGCCCAAAGATGCACCTGAGATCATATGTCAGAAGAATTCAACCTCATACATCCGACAGAAATCTTTGGGTACACTTCTTCCAGGATAGCCTGTCTGGTACACAGCTAGATTGGTTTTACAAGCTTGAGAGGTCAGAGGTACATAGTTGGGAAGACTTGGCAGCTGCCTTTTATTGCCAGTTTCAATATAACTCTGACTTGGCGCCAATCCGTACTCAACTACAAAGTATGGGGATGGCCTCAAATGAGGGATTCAAGGAATATGCCCAGAAATGGCGCGACTTGGCCGGAAGAGTGCAATCACCTCTTTCTGATAGGGAACTAGTTGATATGTTCTTGGGGACCCTATCTGGCCCGTTCTTCAACCATTTGATCGGGAGCTCTTCTGCAGGGTTTACTGAATTAATTCTGACTGGCGAACGGGTGGAAGGTGGTATTAAGAATGGGAAGATTCAAAGGGATGCCTCTGCATCTACAACTGTTAAAAAGTCATTTCCAGCCAAGAAGGAGGCAGCTGTTGTGTACTCTCAGAAGGGGACAGGAAGAACTGAGCACCGGCCGACTGTAGGGGCCGTGATGATCCAAAATTCATCAAATGATCAGCCTCGTAACAATCAGTCCAGACCAAATCAGCAACGGGTAGAACGACCACAACGGCAGTTCACCCGCATCAATATGACACCTGCACAGGTTCTTCCCCATTTGTTGAAGTTGAATCTAACTGGTTTAAAGGAGGCACCGAAAAACCCTAACACCACATCTCCATACTATCATGCCAATGCCAAATGTGCCTACCATTCTGATAGCGCCGGACATGACACCAACAATTGTTGGGCGCTAAAGAATAAAATTCAAGACTTGATAGATGCAAAAGAGGTCGAGTTCGATGCTCCGGAAAAGCCGAATGTAATATCACTCCGATGCCAAAGCATGGCAATCATGTTCATGCTGTTGAAGAAGATCTGTATGTTTCTGTTGTTGATGATCTGGTAACCCCACTGTTGACAATCAAGTTAAATCTGTTGAAGGCTGGGATTTTCCTAGGATGTAAAGAAGACTGCTACTGTTGTTCCTCCTTACCAATCGACTGTCCATTGCTGAAGATAGGCATCCAAGGCCTAATGGACAGCCAACAAATTCTTTTCGAAAAGATTCCTGCTATTCCAACTCCTATCAAAGATGTTTCAATAATCACCATTTCCACCAATCTTTCCAAGGTCCCTAAAAATCCTGTTAAGATTACATCCACTATGAAGTTTGTTCCTCTAAAAATAACCATGCCTGGGCCTGTCCCCTACAAATCTGAAAAATCAATACCATGGAATTATGGTGGAGAAATCTACTACCATGGTGTTAAACAAGTCGAGATAACTGAAGAGAGATCTGACGAAGAAGATGCTGACATTGGAAACATTTCCGGTACGAGCAAGATTACCCGAAGTGGGAGAATATTTTCTCCAGAGATTGCCCCTCCAAAAGCAATCTTTTGACCCTCAGTCGCTGCCAAAGTTACTCCTGCACCGATAAAACTGACTGCAAGAACTCCGCTGATTGAAGAAGCTGTTACTCCTGTGGTTGTCCTTCCTACTTCTGCTGATAAGGGGAAAGGGATCCAAGATGAGCTCGTCAGGACGAGGGCTCAACCATTGGTTATCCCCGATGTAGTTGTTTAGTTATTGGCTTGCATTTTTGGTAAAACCCAAGTGTATGTGTGAATGTCATGACTGATGTCATAGCATTCTAGTTTAGTTTGTACTGATTCATTAGGTACCTTTGCAGAAAAATATTGTCATACAGGTACTGATGTTTATAAGTGTGTATCTGAGCATTTTGCAAAATGATCACATTTTCCTAAATCAGTAGACAGGTTTTCAGATGTCATAACAGATGTTAAGACATCCTGTTCTGAACTAACAGGTATGCAGTTTGGTTAATTCTGAGTTTTTTCAGGAAAATGACTCAGTCTTTCCAGAACAGAATCCTGCGTTTTCTTTGGGTTAACCTAGCTCAACCCCAACCTGGTTGATAAAGTCCTGTGACCTAGTCTTAATGTCAAACGGAATTAACCCTAGCTTTTTGTGGAAACCCTAACTGAAGTTGCAACTGCTATATATTCAACATGGCTGCTGTTTTGAAAGCAATCCCTTTTTGATAGAAGATCATTTAGAAGCTGTATAGTTTTAACTATTGTAATCCAAGCAATTATCATTGTGATAAGTGACTTGGAATAGGTTTTTAATTGTAAGGGTTGTGTAGCACTCAAAGCTTTGAAGCAAGAGTGTTTGTATGTCTCTTGACTAAAGCTGTGAAGCAGAGTCAAGTTAGGTGTGTGTATCACTCAAAGCTGTGAAGCAAGAGTGGTTGTGTTGCTTGATTAAAAAGCTGTGAAGCTTAATCAAGTGTATGTCTTTGAAGAGTGTCTTCATCAATTCATTAGTCAAATTGTTTTATGTATCACTGCTGTGATTGAGGGGGAGTGAGTAGGAACTCAGGTTTAAGTTGTACTTAGATTGAAATTGCATTGGGTAGGTCTTAAGTGAAGGAGATAAACTGGTTGGTTTATTCCTGAATTAACATCTCTTATAGTGGATTTCCTCCCTGGCTTGGTAGCCCCCAGAGTAGGTGTTGTTGCACACTGAACTGGGTAAACAATTGACTGTGTTCTTTACTGTTTTTATATTTACTGTCTTATAGAAAGTCAGATACGGTGTCACAACATTGAACGTGACATTGAGTATCTGCAGCCAGAATTTCAATTGGCATCAGAGCAGGCACCCTGCCTGTATTACTGGGTGAGATCTAGGGATATCACTTTCTGGCACTATGGACAAAGAAGGAGTTTTTGGAAATAGACCACCCATTATGGATGGAACTAATTATGACTACTGGAAACCTCGTATGATTGCCTTCTTAAAATCTCTGGACAAAAAGGCTTGGAGAGTTGCTGACAAAGGATGGAACCATCCCACCATAACTGAGAAAGATGGGACAATCAGTCTGAAGCCTGAGGAAGATTAGAGTAAAGAAGAAGATGAGTTAGCCTTGGGAAATTCCAAAGCTTTAAATGCCTTGTTCAATGGAATTGATAGAAACATTTTCAGACTAGTACATCAATATGAACTGGCCAAGGAAGTTTGGGACACTCTCAAAACTACTCATGAGGGCACTTCCAAAGTAAAAATGTCAAGGCTTCAGATGTTGACTACCAAGTTTGAGAATCTAAAAATGATGGAAGATGAAACCATTCATGAGTTTCACATGAACATCTTGGAGATTGCCAACACCTCAGGAGCACTGTGAGAAAAGATGTCAGAAGAAAAACTGGTGAGAAAGATTCTCAGATCCTTGCCTAAAAGATTTGCAATGAAGGTAACTGCCACAGAGGAAGCCCAGGACATCAACAAGTTGAAAGTGGATGAACTTATTGGGTCTCTTCAGACTTTTGAGATGGGGATCACTGATAATGGTGACAAGAAGAACAAGAGCATAGCACTTGTATCCAACACTGATGTTGAAAACAAGGAGGATGAAGAAGAAAATATTTCATAAGCTATAGCCATGCTTGGAAGACAGTTCAACAAACTCATCAAAAGAATAGATCCAAAGTCAAGGTCTAATGTTCATAACATTCCCTCTGACATTGACAATTCCAGCAGAAGACCAAGGTCAGAAGAGAAGGGAAACCAAGGGAGAGGAATTCAATGCCATGGCTGTGAAGGATATGGGCATATTCGAGCTGAATGTCCAACCTTTCTTAAGAAACAAAAGAAAGGAATGACTGCTACTTGGTCTGACTGTGATTCAGAAAGTAATTCTAAAGAAGAATCTGCCAAACTAGTTACTGCTCTAACTGGTGTTTGTTCATCTGAAAGTGACACCAGTGATGAAGAAGTGACATTTGAAGAACTGGCTGATACCTACAAGAAATTGTGTATCAGAAGTGCTGAAGTCTGTGTGCAGAATGAGAAACAATCAAAACTCATTATAAAGCCGGAGGCTGAAAAAAGGGAAGATCTTGAAACTATAAGTCATCTAGAAGGGGAAGTTCAATTGCTGAACTCACAACTGAACCAAATGACCAAATCTGTCAAGATGCTGACCAATGGAACAGATAAATTGGAAGAGATTCTTCAAGTTGGACAAAATGTGGGAAACAAATCTGGACTAGGATTTGTGGAAGCTAAGAAACCTGGTGCAGACAAGAAGATCAAGCCTGTTAAACAATTGTCAAAGCAGATGTCTCAACACAACTCTCAACATCAGAAACAGAAATATATGAAGAAAAAATACCAAAGATGGAGATGTCATCATTGTGGGAGGTATGGACACATAAAGCCCTTCTGCTTCAAATTGCATGGATACCCTAATCAAAACTCAGGTGTTAAACCTAAGTCAAAAAGGGTACCACATACTCCTCAATGGAAGAAAAAGGCTACTGCCCTGATAACCCACACTTCCCTGAGAGTGTCTGCAAAGGAAGGCTGGTACTTTGACAGTGGGTGTTCTAAACACATGACTGGATCAAAGAACATTCTCAATCATGTTAAACCTCACAACACCAGTTATGTGACCTTTGGAGATGGTGCTAAAGGTGAAATCAAAGGAGTTGGTAATTTGGACTGCCCTGAAGTTCCAAGTCTGAGTGAAGTACTGCTGGTAAAAGGGCTGACTGCTAATCTCATTAGTATCAGTCAATTGTGTGATCTAGGATTCAAGGTCAACTTCTCAAAATCTGAATGTCTAGTAATTAATGAAAAACTAGAAGTTGTAATGAAAGGAATCAGATCCAAAGATAACTGTTACTTGTGGCAGCCTGAGAACACTAATGACTCCACTATGTGTCCAATTACCAAAGAAGAAAAAGAGATGAAACTGTGGCACCATAAGCTTGGTCATCTTCATCTAAGAAGAATGAAAAGAGCTATCTCTATGGAAGCAGTCAGAAGGACTCCAAAACTACAGATTGATAAAAGAAGGGTTTATGGTGAACTTAAAATTGAAAGGCTTGGTAAAAAGAAACATGTCTATGATGTGGTGAATAAACTTGAAGAAGGATGTGTTGTCAGAACCAGAAGTAATCATGACAAGGATGTTGGAAACAACAAGTCTAATAAATTCTGTTTCCCTGAAGAAATGAGTCGTGAAGTCTCTTCTCCTATAACTCACCATCAAAATGGAGTGGACAAAAAGAAAAATAAGATCATTCAAGAATCAACCAGAACTATGATTCATGTCAAAAGAATGCCTTCCCAACTCTGTGCTGAAGTGGTTGCAGCTAGGAGTAACTGTTCTCAAAATATCTGGACAAAACAGTTGCTCACTGAGTATAATGTCTCACAAGATGTTGTGACATTATATTGTGACAATCTGAATACAATCAATATCTCCATGAACCCTATTCAGCATAGCAGGACCAAGCACATTGACTTTGTAGAGAAGAAGTCAATTAAACTGGAACATGGTATCATTAAGCTTCAGCTGGCTGATTCTTCTACCAAGGCTCTTGTTGGAAATAAACTTGAAAACTTGAGGGGCAGGTTGGGTATTTGCCAACATGAGAAATTATAGCAATTAATTTTGCTTAAAACAAGGGTTGAAGGAGTTAATTTTGTTAAGTCTATTTTTAGTGGGTTAATCATATGTTTTCCCAATTCTTTCAAAATCTTTAAGAAGTTGAAAAGACTCTCTTTTGCCTCCTACCTCTCTCGACTTTGCAACCTGTTCCCTTCTCTCAATCAAAATTTTCTCTCAAATTGCTACTGGTACTCTAAGTCAATCAAAATGTCTCAAACATCATCTTCAACCAAGGCGACTTCATCATCCTCATCATCTTCATCATCTGACCAAGACTCTAGAGCAATCACCACATGCATAGAATCTGAAGTTCTTGAGGTCACTCCTCTCAGAGAGATGGCTACTGACCCCGCCAAAGTCAAAAAGCTGAGAACTAGACATGCAGGAAGAGCTCAAGCTGCTGCCTCTGGTAATCCTTCTCATCCTTCTTCTTCTGTATCAAATAGAGAAGGATCAGTTCAAGTTCATCAAGCAATTGCTAGGCTAGTGACAAGTATACTAAGCAGAAACCAATCTGTGCCGGGGATTTCTGTCCCTTTAAATCAATCAGGAAGCCCAAATGTGGATGTCTCTGAGAATGTTGTGACACAAAATGTCAACATTCAGAACCCTTCAGAAAAGACTGCTGATCCACCTATCATTGATGTGGATGAGGATTACTCAGATAATGATCTGATTGCCAATGTAAACCCTAGCATAGCTAGGAGATTAATGAAAAGAAAGGGTAATCAGAATGATGCAAAATGTGTGTCCAAAGATAAACCTGCTGTTAAGAAATCTAAGGATGAAGGCAAGGCTGGGGTAGAATCTGTGAAAACTGGTCAGTCCAAAGGGAAGGTGAAAGCCCAGATGAATGCTGGTAGACAACCAATTACAAAGAAGAGAAACGATCCTGAATATTCTGATTCTGATGAGGAATCAGAGTTTGAGATTGATGCTGAAGAAATTCCCATCAGAAGGAAACTGCCCTCCAGCAAAATTGCTAGAGTTCCTGAAGTCCCAACAGACAACATCTCTTTCCACCATCCTGACAATGCAAACAGATGGAAGTATGTTTGCTTGAAGAGAATAGCTTTAGAAAGAGAACTCAACAATGATGCCATGGAGTGCAAAGACATCATGGACCTGATCAAGAATGCTGGACTGATGAAGACAGTGATAAAATTTAACAAGTGTTATGAAAATCTGGTCAAGGAGTTCATAGTTAACTTGTCTAATGATTGTGCTGATGGAAGGTCAGCTGACTTTGAAAGTGTTTTTGTTAGAGGAAGAAGGGTTAATTTCTCTCCATCAGAAATTAACAAATTTCTTGGAAGAACAAATGAGGATTATCCTGATCTGAAAGTCACTGACAATGAAGTTTGTCAAACAATCACAGCAAGGCAAGTGAAGTGCTGGCCCTTGAAAGGCAAGCTGAATGCCAGCAAACTTAGCATGAAATTTGCCATCCTGCACAAGATTGGTGCAGCCAACTGGGTTCCTACAAACCATAAATCAACTATCTCCACAGGATTGGGGAGATTTATTTATGCTGTGGGAACCAAGACTGCTTTTGACTATGGCAGGTATATTTTTGAACAAACTTTAAAACATGCTGGTAGTTATGCTGTCAAAGGACCAATTGCCTTTCCCTCACTCCTTTGTGGAATTATCCTTGCACAATACCCTGATATCCTGGTGGCAAGAGATACTGCTTGCAAAAGAGCTCCTGCCCTTGGGTTGCACTACAAACTGTTTCAGGGATCTCATGCTCCTGATATTGTCATAACATCAGCTGAGACATCGTCTGTGAAGACCCAGTCCAAGACATCTGATGTCATAGCTGTATTAAAAGAGACCTGCAAAGAACTGGAAGCTAGGAAAAAGACCCTAGAAATCCTAATTGCCAGGTTAGAAAAGGAGGAAGCTGAAGGAAACAGAAGGGAAGAGGGTGTAGAAGCTGAAGGTCATCTCAATACTGAAGAAACTAGCTCCTCTGAGTCTGATGACAGTGCTTAAAGGTTGGTTGTTGTTTGGTGGAGTTGATGCTGGTCCCTGGTGGAGTTTGGAAGTGTGTTCAGTTTTTTTTTGTTGCTGCTCTTATTACTTTTTCTGGATGACTGTATAAATTTTATGAACATGTATCTTTGGCCCATTTGTGGCTAAAGAGGGGGAGATATATTTTGGTACTTACTTAATTAGACATTCTATTTTTCTGCAGTCATTTCTTTCTGCTGCTATCTATCTCTGATTGCTTAGGGTCTTTAGCCAAAAATCTGCCAAAGGGGGAGTTTGTAGTTGTTTAGTTATTGGCTTGCATTTTTGGTAAAACCCAAGTGTATGTGTGAATGTCATGACTGATGTCATAACATTCTAGTTTAGTTTGTATTGATTCATTAGGTACCTTTGCAGAAAAATATTGTCATACAGGTACTGATGTTTATAAGTGTGTATCTGAGCATTTTGCAAAATGATCACATTTTCCTAAATCAGTAGACAGGTTTTCAGATGTCATAACAGATGTTAAGACATCCTGTTCTGAACTAACAGGTATGCAGTTTGGTTAATTCTGAGTTTTTTCAGGAAAATGACTCAGTCTTTCCAGAACAGAATCCTGCGTTTTCTTTGGGTTAACCTAGCTCAACCCCAACCTGGTTGATAAAGTCCTGTGACCTAGTCTTAAGGTCAACCGGAATTAACCCTAGCTTTTTGTGGAAACCCTAACTGAAGTTGCAGCTGCTATATATTCAACATGGCTGCTGTTTTGAAAGCAATCCCTTTTTGATAGAAGATCATTTAGAAGCTGTATAGTTTTAACTATTGTAATCCAAGCAATTATCATTGTGATAAGTGACTTGGAATAGGTTTTTAATTGTAAGGGTTGTGTAGCACTCAAAGCTTTGAAGCAAGAGTGTTTGTATGTCTCTTGACTAAAGCTGTGAAGCAGAGTCAAGTTAGGTGTGTGTATCACTCAAAGCTGTGAAGCAAGAGTGGTTGTGTTGCTTGATTAAAAAGCTGTGAAGCTTAATCAAGTGTATGTCTTTGAAGAGTGTCTTCATCAATTCATTAGTCAAATTGTTTTATGTATCACTGCTGTGATTGAGGGGGAGTGAGTAGGAACTCAGGTTTAAGTTGTACTTAGATTGAAATTGCATTGGGTAGGTCTTAAGTGAATGAGATAAACTGGTTGGTTTATTCCTGAATTAACATCTCTTATAGTGGATTTCCTCCCTGGCTTGGTAGCCCCCAGAGTAGGTGTTGTTGCACACTGAACTGGGTAAATAATTGACTGTATTCTTTACTGTTTTTATATTTACTGTCTTATAGAAAGTCAGATACGGTGTCACAACATTGAACGTGACATTAAGTATATGCAGCCAGAATTTCACCCGAAACCTCTAAGAAATAAATGGAGGAGATTCTGAAGATAATTAAGAAGAGTGATTATGATGTGGTAGAGCAATTGGGGCAAACCCCCTCGAAGATATCCATGCTAGCTTTGCTTCTTTGTTCTGAGGCTCATGCCAAAGCATTGATAAGGTTTCTGAAGACAGCCCATGTTCCCCAGGAAACCTCAACCGATCAATTCCAGGATTGTGTAGCCAGCCTTACTGCAGACAACGGCCTGGGTTTCTCTGATGCTGACCTGACTCCGAAAAGGAAGAAAGCACAATGACGCATTGCATGTGTCAGTTGAATGCCGAGGAACTACTCTTGCCCATGTTTTGGTCGACACCGGTTCTTCTCTGAACGTGCTGCCTAAGAAAGCTCTGGATCGATTGGATTGTGAAGGCTTGGAGCTGAAACCAAGTAATATCATTGTCAGGGCCTTTGACGGGTCTAAAAGAATGGTGCACGGGGAGGTCGACATCCCTATCAAGGTAGGAACTGAAGTATTCCATTCAACTTTCTATGTGATGGACATCCGTCCGTCATACTCTTGCTTGCTAGGGAGACCATGGATACATAATGCTGGGGCAGTCACTTCCTCCCTACATCAGATGCTGAAATACCCTGTCTAAGGAAAGATTATAACTGCACACAGTGAAGAAGAATATATGATCAGTCACCTGAACTCCTTTCGGTATGTAGAAGTGGAGGGTGAATTTATTGAAACACCATTCCAACACTTCGAGGAAATTGCTCCCGAGGTTGCTGTAGCAAAGGCAGTAGCTGAGGAACCTAAGCAGGTGGCCAGGATGGCATCTCTGAAAGACGCAAAGGCTGCAATGAAGGAGGGAAAGAGCTCAACATGGGGACAGTTGCCTGACATTCCCCACAAAATAGACAAGTTTGGGTTGGGATTCACCGCTGCGGGGAAAAAAGCTATGCGTCGTTCTAAAATTGAAAGAACACCCATCAAGATTTCTCCTCAGGGAATCAATGCTTTGGAAGACAAAGACGAAGAGGGTAACATTGAAGACTGGATCTTCCCAACCATCAAAGGGGGACTGCACAACTGGGAGGCGAAAGACTTCGTCCCCATTACTTTCATTAATCAGTAACTTATCTTTCGAACATTTCCTGTTGGTCTATAATAATTACTTTTAAACAATCTGCACACTACTTTTTCACCTCATACCTTGCCCGGGGTATGTAGGTCCATTTGTAAGGGTTTTGATTATCTTCATATCCATATGCCATGTTTAATGATTCATTGGACGTTTTTCATGGATAAACTGCTGTGTTCATTTTCTTTCCTTTTGCATTTTTGTTTGTTTAAGGATGGCTATCCCTTACACACACCCACACTCACAAATGCAGGTACCCATCCACTCTGGATTCTAAGGGTGACCATTCTGCTATGTTCTTCAATAACTCTGAAGACTTGGTCAATCAGGCTGAGTATGAAGATGATGAAGATTGTGAAGTACCAGGAGAGCTAGCCAGACTTCTACAACAAGAAGAGAGGGCCATCTTACCTCATGAAGAGTTGTTGGAAACTGTCAACTTAGGAACAGAGGAAGACCGGAAGGAAGTACAAGTGGGTGCCAATCTGGAACCAAGTGTCAAGGAGCGTTTGGTACAACTGTTAAATGAATACGTTGAAATCTTCGCCTGGTCTTATGAAGACATGCCGGGTTTAGACACTGATATCGTGGTTCACCATCTCCCTACAAGAAAGGATTGTCCACCGATCAAGCAAAAAGTCCGCCGAATGAGGCCCGACATGTCTGAGAAGATTAAAGCAGAAGTAATGAAGCAATTCAATGCTGGCTTTCTGGCTGTTACATCCTATCCACAATGGGTTGCTAACATTGTGCCAGTCCCTAAAAAAGATGGCAAGGTCAGAATGTGTGTGGACTACCGGGATTTGAACAGGGCTAGCCCTAAAGATGATTTTCCGCTACCGCATATCGACATTTTGATTGACAACACAGCTCAGCACAAAGTGTTTTCCTTAATGGATGGATTCTCGGGCTACAACCAGATCAAAATGGCCCCCGAGGACATGGAGAAAACAACTTTTGTTACACAATGGGGTACCTTCTGCTACAAGGTGATGCCGTTCGGACTGAAGAACGCAGGGGCAACTTATCAGCGCGCCATGGTAGCTTTGTTTCATGATATGATACATCATGAGATCGAAGTTTACGTAGACGACATGATAGCTCGATCACAAACAGAGGAGGAACACCTTGAGCATCTGCAAAAGCTGTTTGCCAGGTTGAAAGAGTACAAACTCAGGCTGAATCCAAGTAAGTGTACTTTTGGAGTTAGGTCTGGTAAACTTCTAGGATTTATTGTCAGCAACAAGGGCATTGAGGTCGATCCAGCAAAAGTGAAAGCAATACAAGAAATTCCTGCTCCCCGTACTGAAAAAGAGGTTAGAGGGTTCTTGGGGCGCTTGAACTATATTGCCAGATTCATCTCTCATCTGACGTCTACCTGTGAGCCAATTTTCAAACTATTGAAGAAAGATCAGGTAGTCGAATGGAACGACGATTGCCAAGCTGATTTTGATAAGATCAAGGAGTATTTGCTAGAACCTCCTATTCTAATGCCACCCGTCGAAGGAAGACCGTTGATCATGTATCTGACCGTCTTGGATAACTCAATGGGGTGTGTTTTGGGCCAGCATGACGAGTCTGGTCGAAAAGAGCATGCCATTTATTACCTTAGCAAAAAGTTTACCGACTGTGAGACTCGCTACTCACTGCTCGAGAAAAATTGTTGCGCTTTGGTATGGGCTGCTCGCCGACTAAGGCAGTATATGCTGACTCATACCACTTTGTTGATTTCCAAAATGGATCCTATCAAGTATATCTTCGAGAAGCCAGCTTTATCTGGAAGAATAGCTAGATGGAAAATGATCCTAATTGAGTATGACATCCAGTACACTACCCAAAAAGCTATAAAGGGGAGTGTACTAGCTGACCATCTAGCTCATCAAGCCATCGAAGATTATCAGTCCATGAGATTCGACTTCCCGGACGAGGACATCATGAATTTGGACAACATTAAAGGTAACGGACCGTATGACGGACCTGAAAAAGGATCCTGATGGACCCTGTACTTTGATGGTGCTTCAAATGCACTTGGAAACAGTATCGGTGCGGTACTCATTTCCCCGGAAGGTTGTCACACGCCTTTCACGGCCCGACTTTGCTTCAGCTGTACCAACAACATGGCTGAATATGAAGCTTGCATTTTTGGTCTCAAGGCTGCTATAGACTTGGGGATCAAATCTTTGATCGTATTTGGGGACTCGGCTTTGGTTATCAGTCAAATCAAAGGAGAGTGGGATACCAAACATCCTAATCTTATCCCATACAAAGAACATGTCCTGACATTGTTGCCTCATTTCGAGCAAATCACCTTCGAGCATTTCCCGCGAGAAGAGAATCAACTTGCAGATGCTCTGGCTACAATGTCTTCCATGTTTAAACTCAACTGGGATAACGAGGCTCCCAAAATCACCATCGAGCGAATGGATGAACCTGCGCATTGTCATGAGATTAATACCGAAGAAGTAGTGGAACAACCTTGGTTTCACGAAATCAAAAGGTATCTCCAGACTAGAGAATATCCCGAAGGAGCTTCCGTAAATGACAAGAAGTTCCTAAGGAAATTTGCTGCCAAGTTCTTCCTGAGCAACGACATCCTCTATAAACGCAGCCATGATTATGTTTTACTCCGATGTGTAGACAAAGATGAAGCAGAGCTAATCATGACCGAGGTACACAGCGATACATTTGGCACCCACTTGAGCGGGCATACGATGGCTAAGAAAATTCTAAGGGCGGGCTATTACTGGTCTACCATGGAAGCAGATTGCCATCAGCATTCCCGTACTTGCCATAAATGTCAGGTCTACGCTGACAAGATTCATATTCCTCCTGTTCCTCTCAACGTTCTGACAGCTCCTTGGCCATTCGCAATGTGGGGCATTGACATGATTGGAGAGATCAAACCCACGACATCCAACGGACATCGCTTCATCCTGGTCGCCATTGACTATTTCACCAAATGGGTCGAAGCAGCTTCCTTCGCCTCTGTTACAAAAAATGTGGTTGCTCGCTTCATCAAGCAAAACCTCATATGCCGGTATGGTGTCCCCGACAGGATCATCACAGACAACGGTACAAATCTGAATAATACTATGATCACCCTCTATGCGAACAGTTCAAGATTTATCATCACAATTCATCTCCCTATCGGCCGAAGATGAACGGTGCTATTGAAGTTGCGAACAAAAACATTAAGAAGATCATTCAGAAAATGACAGTCACCTACAAGGACTGGCATGAGATGTTACTGTTTGCTCTGCATGGATACCGTACCACGGAACGTACTTCAACCAGGGAAACCCCATTTTCTTTGGTATATGGCATGGAAGCTGTCCTGCCCATGGAAGTTCAGATTCCTTCTTTAAGGATTATGAAGGACGCTGGTTTGAATGAAGACGATTGGATTCAGACCCGACTTGATCAACTCAATTTGATCGACGAGAAGCGGCTCGCTGCTGTGTGCCATGGTCAAACGTATCAAAAACGGATGATCAAGGCTTTCAACAAGAAAGTCAGACGTCAAGTATATCAAGTCGGAGATCTCGTAATCAAGCGGATTATCTTACCGCAAAGTGATCCCAGGGGCAAATGGACTCCTACTTACGAAGGACCATTTGTGATCAAGAACATATTTTCTGGTGGTGCAATGATTCTGACCACCATGGACGGCGACGATTTGCCGCACCCTGCGAATGCAGACATAGTCAAAAGATACTACGCATAAAGTCACCCGACAAGTCGAAAACCCGAAAGGGTGGCTTGGGCAAAAATGGGCATCCCGGTGAACCGAAAACCCGAAAGGGCGGTTCAGGAAAAAATTAGGGATAAAAACAAAAAAATCTGTACACCCGGCAAGTCGAAAACCCGCAAGGGCGGATTGGGTAAAAAGGGGTTTCCCGGTGGATTGAAAACCCGAAAGGGCGATCCAGGCAAAAGTTAGGGATTAAAGCGTATGACTATGTCTCGTCGGATCACTTTAAAGAACAATCTCTTCATCAATCAGTTCCAAGCTTCTGATCAATCCAGTCATCGGCAAACGAAGCATTTGAATGGACAAGATATTCAGAGTTGTGAAGGCCATAACAGAATGGGATCCCATAGAATTGTTGCACATAGCCATCTTTCTTTTGTATAAAATTTTCAATTCTTTACGACATCATCCTCTTACTAGGGTGTCTGTCTCCTTTGTACAAAGATACTCATAAAAAGTTAATACAAATACTTTTCCAAATACAGAAATTTGCTTTGTCTTCCTTTTTCTCTTTTGCACTTATGTTTTATTTGAGAAACGTCCAATGTTTTGTTAAATAGGCATATGCATTTGAACATAATCATTTTCCTTACAAAACAAGAAAAGATGATTACTGATAGGTTGAAGGTACGGGTAGATATCTCGATGCCCTTTCGGAAGAAATCCCCAAACAGAGTTAAACTTCAGAATCCTTAGCAGAGCAAAAGCTTTCTCAAAACTGATTTCCCCAGCCAGAGAGCCTTCCAGAACTCAATTCCCCTCAGAGTTTCAGTATCCCCAGTGGAACCTTAAAAAAAATATGAAAATCTAATCCCTAGCAGAGCTAAAAAATTCCAACCATCAATCCCTAGCGGAACCAGACTAGTGAACCTTCTCCCCACAGAGATACTTCCCACTAGACTGAGGATTCTCAGTCTTACTTCTCCAGCATAAGTCTATCAGGTTCTGAACTCCCTAGTAGAGATCATCAGAAATTCTCGTTCCCTACAAATCACCAAGGAGTTCCACTCCCCAGCAGTGGTCCTAAGATCCCTCAACAATTGAAGATTTTGCATTCCCCAAGTAGAATGAAGACTCTCATTTTCAGTTCCTCACAGGATATTCAGATATTCCCCAGTGAAGATCTCCTCAGGACAGGAATTCCCCAGTAGATTGGCATACAAACCCAAGTTCCTGATTCTCCAGCAGTAGTCAACAAGGATATCTCATCTTCAGCAATCAAAGATTCTTGCAATCCCCTACAGCAGTCAAGAATTCACTTCCCCTGGCAGTAGTCAAGATTCTTTTATCTCCAGACATCCAGGACTCATCTATCCTCAGCAAGACAACTCTTCAGCTTACATGCACATTCATTTACATTCATATCATAAACATTGATATAACATATATACTGCATCATACATATCATGCAACATAACTTTGTGTTTTAGATAACATTTCATCCTTTTCAAGATAAGATTAAAAGGCCATCATTAACAATTATTCAGATACAGTATGGATACACCCCAGACACGGCGGTCATTCTATTACTCATTTAGAATTTATTCAGATACAGTATGGATACACCCCAGACACGTCGGTCATTCTATTACTCATTTAGAATCTCAAGTCAGATACAGTACAGATACACCCTAGACACGGTCATTCTACTACTCATTCAGACTACAGTAATCAGATACAGACTAGATATGCTCCAGACACGGTATCCATTCTATCTCTCATTCAGATTCACTTATCCACCTCAAGGTTCAATGCATTCCAAGCACGGATACCATTCTGACATTTACAACAACAGTTTGATTCTTCCCAGTGCGTTCGCCACGAAAGTCATTCTGTCATTTATTTAGATCCCAGTTACAGTTTCAGATACACTTCAAACACGAAAGTCATTATATTACTCATACAGATCTCAAATCCCAATTACAGTTCCAGATACACTCCAGACACGGAAGTCATTCTGCTACTCATACAAATCTCAACTTCAGATACAGTCCAGATACGCTCCAAACACGGTTGCCATTCTGTCACTCATTCAGAATTTGTCCCCAGCGCGCAGTTGCTCCATACAGATATTTCTCTGTTATCCGGATACAATACAGATACACTCCAGACACGGCAGTCATTCTGATATTCATTCTACCTTCAAACACAGTTACAACTCGGATACTCCCCAGACACAGAGGCCATTCTTTTGCTCATACAAACTCAGTCTCCAGATACAGCTCAAAGGCATTCCAGATACGGATACCATTTTGATCCTCATTCTTCTGACCAATCACATTGCAGTTCAACAAACATTTCAGATGGCATCTTTAAGCCCATCCCCGACAAGATTCTGTCACCCCTCCAGATGGCATCTTTAAGTCCATCTCCAAATGGCATCTCTAAGCCCATTCCCGCATCCTTTGTTCTGACGGGTGCAAATTTAAGGGCACTCTAGTGTCCAATCTCCTTTTACCTTCGAGACGCGAAAGGCAAACTTGCCAATCTAACTCTTCAGGTGAAAGAAGATTGAACAGGGGAAACTGTTGTACCCCAAAATTTTCCCTCTCATTTCTCCAATATTTTCTCATCACAAGACTCTTGGAGCTCAAGATCAAGTTAGGGTTTGTTCTGCTCAAGACTCCTCCTTGCACTGTTGACCCAAATTAGGGTTTGAGTTTGCACAAAGATGTTTTGACCTAAAATGCCCAAAGTGATTTCCATGCTTCATATTGGACTCATAAGTTTATCCATACCAAGTTTCAAGCCTTGATTCCAATCTTTGCCCAGTCAATTGGACAGTTGACCTAGAAATCAGTTGTATTGGGAAAAAAGTCAACTGTGGCCAATTGACAGTCAAACTTCATAATTTTTGACCCACATCAACATAATTAACTCATATGAATCACTTGGTCAAGTTTGGATCACAACTCCACAAGAAATTTGATCAGATCACCAAAAGGGCAAAATGGTCATTTTTAGGGTTTTGACTGCACAAAGATAATTTTTTTGACTGTTTGACCTAACCAATGGCAAATCAAGCTCACATATGGACTCAAGGACTCAATGGCATGGTCTTGACACATTCAACAAGTTCAAAAGGTCCCAAATGCACAGGATTGACAGATGAATTTTCCAGTCAACTGATCAAAATTTGACTGTATACTGAAAAGTCAAACTTTGACTTTTTGGTCAAAATCAAGTGCCAAGATTCATTTTTCATCAAGACATGTCAAATTATGAAACTTGTTCATCAAGAAACCCAAAATTGCAAATTAGGGTTTAAAATGAAGAAATTTCATAACTTAGAAAATTTCTAAGTTATAAAATTTCCTTATTTTTTCCTAACTTTGTCCCATTTTTTCATCAAGATACATTTGGATTCAAACAAAATTCAAAACATGAAAGTTGTAGTACATTGCAAAATCTACAACTTTGATTCACAAAGTTTCCTAAAAAGAAGCTTGTAGCTCAAGTTATGATTTTTGGAACAAGGGTGCAAAACATTCTTAACTTAGAAAATTTTTGACCTATTCTAGGCAGGATTTTTGCCCAACTTCATGGCCACTTTTCACATGGTTCCACTTGGAATTTCAATTTTCATTACAAATATGTATTGTAGTATACATTCCAAGCTTTCCAAATTGTCCCAGAACTTCTCAAACACCCTTGTGGTTAGGGAGAATCGAATTTGCAAAGATGGGCAAAAGTCACATTGTTCATAGCCAAATACATGTTCATAACATTGCCATTTTCAAGTCAGCATGGTTCAAGCTAGATTACAGGCCTCTAATCCTTCTCACACTTAATAATTAAATGCCAAACCATTGTGCCAAGATGTTATTTTGTTCATTTGGTCATTACATGCAAGATTAATCCATATTTAGAAAAAGCAATTTTGCCATTCTTGTAAAAATGCACTTTATGTCAAATAACAAATCAAAGAGGTACAAGCCAGATCTTTTAGGCACAAGTTTGTGGACAAATCCCACTGATCAAGAACAAAGTATGCAGCATGCTTGAGGGACCTGCATTGGCCTATAACCCAACTTGCATTTTCTTTGCTTAGATAAGAAGAAAATATTGAAAAAGATATCCAACTTGGATCTCCTGTCAACATAAGCCTAAACAAACTTCCTAAACACTTTCCATACATCAAACCTGACCTAAAACACTAATCCACCACAGCTCAAACCTTCTCATTCATCAAAACACCACTTTTCTGCATTTTGACTTGGCCAGCATCATTCACTCGCGCGTTTTTTCCCAAACAAGTTCCAATACACTCCATACTTTCCATTGAAGCTATCCCAAGCCTTAGATACAAGCTGTAACATCCATATCCAAGTTTTCCATTTCCATTTTTCAGTTTTGCAGGTTGACTTCCATAGCTCGATACAGTTAGATTCAAAGTAAGCTAAGTGTTGGAGAAGGTTCCTGGGACCTCAAGCAAGCTGTACAAGTCCTCAAACACCATTGAAGTTGGCCATATTACTTTGTTCAAGTCAAGCTGAAACAGGTAAAATGTGAACTTCTATCTCTCTATCCAAGCATATTTAGGCTTAAGTTTGTGAAGAAAGTGTGTTCTACTCATAGCCCTGAAGTTATCCATGTAGTTACTTTTTATTTATATTGCGTGTGCTATGAGAATTTTGGACTTGAACATGGAAGAAAACTTAGGTCAAGAATTGGGGATGGAGAAATTCTCCCTCGTTTCTGAGAGTTAGAACAACTTTTTTATATGTTTGAAATCGTGACTTGATGCTCTACATTATTGATGTTGTAAGTTTTTGCTAAGAGTCGGAGAATCAGAAGTTAGCAGGATGAGCAAGGGACGCGCGTTTTTTGTTTCAAACAGAAAGCTGGAGGAAGAAGATGATGTTTTGGGCTGGGCCTGGGCAATCCCTGCTTTTTGCACCTCATTTTTCCACTTACACCCCCTTGGCCCATTGTGTGATTTTTTAATCATTTTTGATTTTTTTTTCTTCTGACTTATTATTTTTTGTCAAAACATAAAAAACATTAAAAAAAAATTTTCACCCATCTTTATATTTATTTGGCATTTGTGACCCTTTGGTGCATCGAAGATGGCACTGCTCCAATGCCATGTATCCACTCCCGACCAAGGAGTAGATTGTAGTTAGGTTTTGCTGAAATAACCATGAACATGGTGGGTCGAAGGATTGAGCCCACTTTGAGGTCTAGTTGAATGACACCCATTGTGGTGCCAATGCCCCCTTCATAGTTGGATAAGACCATGTTATGTGGCTTTATGTCAGCATCTTCTTTGCCTAACTTTTCCAGTATGAATTGTGGTATGATATTGATAGTTGCCCCACAATCAACCAGAATTTTGTTTATGGTTACCTCCCCAACCCTTGCTCTAATGAACAGGGGTTTCAGATGGCTCTTCATTGCCTCTGTTGGTGGTTCAAAGAATGCGTTTTGTTCTTCCACGCATCCATTGTTCATTATATAGTAACATACTGGCTTGTGTCTAGCCAGTTCTTATTCAACCATTAGGTCAGTTTCTTCGGCTTCGACCTCACAGTTATATTCTTTGGGTAACACAAGTATGACATTCACCATGATGTCTAAACTATCACTAGAGTCGGAGTCGTCTTCATCATTCGACCCACACTCTTCCGCACAGGGCACAAGATTTCTCTCCAGAGGCTTCCTTTGTTTTTTCTTCACATTAGTGCTAACTTCTGGATGAGGTCCAGCTGCCTCTTTCTCGGCCTTTCGTCGTCTTTGGAACCTTCTCCATTGCGAACGAGACATATGATTCTTTCCTTTGTAATTGCTCCACACATGGGTCATTTTGTTCGACGCAGAAGCATGGTACTCCTTTCTATAATCTAGAGAAGAACCTCTTGGTACGTCGAATGCCTGCCATCTTTCTTCATTTGGCCGCTTCCTTCCCATGGCATTGAGCCAAGTATCTGTAGGCACATTAGTTGGAGGCCTAAAAGTTGATGGCCTCCTTTCCTGATTAATGGGTCTTTGTTGATGCCCCCTTCTAGGGTCAAATCAGATTTCTGAACCCAAGTTTCTTTGTTGGGAATTGGTGCCCTATTTTGCTTTTACAACCTGCATAAATTGTATATGTTCAGCAGCTTTCTTATCGAAAATAGAGCTACATCTAGGGCATAACATTACTTCCGATTTCTTCTTTTGGCACCTATGCAGAAAATCTGCCAAATCTTCATCCTCCTTTGGGAATGCAGTTTTGTTTACTTCTTCTTGTCGAATGGCTTCCTCTGAAGCTTTGGCGCCAGAGACTTCAACCACGTTAACCTGCATGTTGCTTTTGGCAACCGGGTTCATCTTCTGCATTTTGGCTTCCAAGTCCTCTGTCGAACCCTTTGCAGCAGCCAAATAAGAACCTGTGGTGGTTCTTTTGCTGGAGCTTTCAGCAACTCCTTTGATTTTGTTTGGGTCTTCAGTAACCCGTTTGATCAGTTTCAGGCCACCAACAACCTTCTTGTTCGACCCTTGGCCAACTTCCTTTTTCGAATCCAGGCCTTTAGTGGCCTTTCTCACCCCTTCAATAGTTTTTCTGTAGATGTTTCCAGTGAAACTTCCAAAGATGGGTTTTGTGATGAAATCTTCAGACACTTCCACCATATGAATGCCAACTGGTTCGGCATAATGAGCCTCTGTCTGCAGTGGGTTTGTGTCGATTTTCATTGCTGGTTTATCAGCAAATTTCAGCCTTCCTTCCTTCAGCGCTTGTTGAACGAGATCCCTAAAAAGGAAACATTGTGAGGTTTTATGTCCCAAAAAATTATGGTATTTACAAAAACCTCTTTTCTTTCTCTGTTTTAAAGGAGGCAATTTAGCCCCTGGGGGCACTATCATCTGTCCATCTTTAACTAATAGATCGAATATTTCGTCACACTTGGATATGTCGTAGCTATAAGTTTTCTTAGGAAATTTATCGCTGTTTTTCTCAGGTTCTACAGGATTTTTCCCATTTGATGACACTAGCAATTTACAAGAATATGGTGGTCCTTGTTTTAATTCAGCTAAATCAATTTCGCCTTCTTCGAAATCTATAGGATCGCTGTATGTCTTCAGATCGTCATCATCCATTTCGACATAAGCTACCCTTTCTCGTCGATGAGTTTTGGCAGTCTTAGCCTTTTCAGCTTTGAGGCATTCTACTTGTCGAACTCTATCAGCAAGTTGGGCCATATCTCTTAGGTATTGTGTATCTAACTTTTTCCTAATCGAATAATCCAGGCCCCCCGCTGCTATTTCAACTAATTCATGCTCAGGCACTTGGGTAAAGCATCTGGCTTTGAGTAATCGAAATCTATTTAAATATTCATCAATTGGCTCTGTAAACCTCCTCTTCACACTAGCCAATTCTTTTAGACTTATCTTGGTTTGACCCATGTAAAATTATTCATGGAACAATCTTTCCAATTGGTTCCAGTTGTGGATCGAATTGACTGGGAGGGTGGTGAACCAAGTGAAAGCATTCTTTGTTAGGGAACTTGGGAAATATTTGATTCTAAGGTTTTCGTTGTTTGCTATATCTTCGGCCTCTATCAAATATCTGGCCACATGTTCGATAGTCGACTCTGTCGTATCTCCTGAAAATTTAGTGAATTTTGGGACTTTTCCCCTAGGTGGTAAGTCTGTTTGCAGAATATATTCTGACAATGGGGATGCAAAGTTTGGTCTGTGAAAACCAACATTCATCCCGTTTTGAAGCATGATCCTCTCGATCATGGCGGTTAAATTATTGTCTGTCCCATAGTTCTGGTGTCGAACTTATTGTATTAATTCGTTAGCGTTTTTGTTTCTATTAGCCATAATAACGCCTTGATCGATTTCTCGAGGGTTTCGAGGTATCTCTATTCTTGGTTGTTCTACTTCTACCCTAGGAATCTGGGGGTTTGGATTAACGGTCAAATCCTCTTCCATAATTACCCCTTGGTTTATTCTTATTGGTATCCTCTGGGGTTTTCGAACAACTTGGGGTACCCCAAAGAATTCAGCCATGCGCGTCATTTGCGCTGTCATCTGTTGATTCGACTGTGTAGTAGTCTGAATGAGGGGATTTAGCATTGTACTTAGAGTTTGTGCTAACATCTGTACCATTTCATGATTACTTTCGTCCATCTGTTGCCTCAAAATTATTGTCGAAACATTTGTGAGGCTTGGTATCATGTGAGATGGCCCTCCCAAAAATTGGTTTCTACTGGCTCCAGACCCTTGTAATGGCGATGTTGCATTCACCAAAGGTTCTGAAAAGGTGGACGCAGCATTCATAAGGCTAGCCATTTCAGTAGTTGGCATGCCATATGGCTGTTCTCGACCCATCCAGGTTGTCGAAAATCCTAGGGGTACAGTTGATCGAGATCCTAGATTTATCCTTGGTGGAGGCGTTCCCAAAGGACCTCTTGGACCCACATATGAAAGTAAGGGTCCAGTTTGATTCATGGTTAACGCTGGCATTGATCCAACAAAAGTTGGGATATTCCCTTCGACAACAGTAGTAACCGCTGTTCCTGTGATTGGTGGAGGTATTTCTCCATGGTTTGGCTCGTTAGCCATACTACTCTCTCTATTTTCCTTCCTAACAGTAAATTTGTTGGTTACTCTACCACTTCTTAATAACATGCAATGTTATAACTGTACAGGAAAAACACAGTAACATAGAAAATTAGCAACGTCCCACCGGGTGTGCCAATTTGTTTACCGTTGTTTTTGGTAAACAATTGCTGATCTCCAAAAAGGTAAGTTTTTTGGCTTACTTACGAGATTGATCAAACTAATCCCAGGACATATGCTAATTTTTATGTAAAATGGGTAAGAAGGAAGAACGCACGTTCGACCCAGAGAAAGGATGTTTGAGATTGTTGAAAAGTAAGCAGAAGTATAGAAATGCAAGTAAAAGAAGTAAAAAAAGATAACTTTGCAGGATACTAGTAAAGTAATGTAAAAGACTTTTATTAAGGAAAAAGGGTGTTTCCAACATACATTTCTCAGCTTTATCCTTTCTCACACAGTAGTTACTTGGATAACATTTGAGTAATTTAGTACAAAAGGTTGAACACACTTGAAAATTACACAAGCTTCTTAATTTATACTAAAAATAGGTAACCGTCGAGGGAACATTCTGCACTAGGATGAAGACAAGTGTCTTCTGCATGTCCCTCGACCTATGGCTTTCAACCACGTTGCTTCTTCTTAAACACTGGTGAAACTGCCTTTCCCTCCAATAATTCAAAATTCAAATAATCCTCGTATCATGTGCCAAAGCGAGAATACTTTCTCTCAGTCGAGTAACATAAGTCTTCTTCAGTCGAATGAGCCCTTGGTCAAAGATTCCAATATAACTTAGATTTTTTCCTTAAGTTATTTCATGTGTCGAATCATGCTTCCTGGCTTGGTTCATTCCAGTTATTTGGTCTAAAAGACCAAATATAGTAAGTGTCAAATTTGGGAGCCAACATTTACAAAACTAGTAAATCAAATCAAGATGTGTGGAGAAGCATTAACAACAAGAGCTATTGTTTCGAAGATCTTGAGATCTTTAGCTCCTAAGTTCGACCACATAGTGGTGGCGATAGAAGAGGAGAAAGACTTGTCGAAATTGACAAAGGAAGAGCTTCAAGGGACGCTTGAATCTCATGAAAAAAGAATGAATGAAAGAGTTGCAGGCAAATTGAAGAGTGATGTGGCCTTGCAGACACATTCAGCAAAAGAAACCAAAGGCAAAGGAAAGTGTTTTGACAGAGGTAGAGGTGGCTACAACAAATCGAATGGTAGAGGAAACCATATCGAAGGAAACATGTCGAACCAAAGAAGGTCATACCAAGACAACCAAAGAGGTGGTGTTGCAAATAGAGGAAGAGGTGGTGGTCGAAAAATTGATAAAAGTTACATTCAATGTTACAATTGTCAGAAGTATGGACACTATTCGAGTGATTGTCCAGAAAAACGAAAGAATCAAGAAAGTGATGCAAAGCTTGCAAAACATGAAGAAGAAGAGATGATGCTGATGGTCACAACAGGAGATGAAGATAGATTCAAGGACCAATGGTACTTGGACTCAGGATGCTCATCACATATATCTGGAAGAAAAGAATGGTTTGTCAACATAAAGCCCTCAACAAAAAATATGATAAAATTTGCAAATGACAATATCCTAGCAGCTGAAGGTATTGATGATGTTATGATTATGAGGAAAGATGGAAAGAGGTCAGTAATTTCAAATGTATTGTGCATACCAGGCATGAAGAGCAATTTGCTCAGTATAGGGCAGTTGGTCGAAAAGAATTATAAAGTTTCAATCGAAGATAAGATGATGAGAGTCGTTGATGCAAATGGAAGATTTAATATGAAGGCCCCTATGTCTCAGAATCGAACCTTCAAGATTGAACTAAATGTGATGGAGTACAAGTGCCTTTCGACTGCAGCTAGTAGAGATAAATGGATATGGAATTATAGACTAGGCCATCTCAACTTCAGAGACATCAGAGATTTAAAGAGAAAAAATATGGTTTCAGGATTGCCTGAAATTGACATTCCAAATGAGGTATGTGAGGAATGTGTGCAGGCGAAGCAACACAAGAATAGCTTCAGCAAGGATGCAGGAAGCAGGTCAAAGGCTATTCTTGAAGTCATATACTCTGATGTATGTGTACCAATCCATGTGGATTCGATGGGAGGTAACAAATGCTTTGTTACATTCATAGATGACTTCAGTCGAAAGTTGTGGACTTATCTGATCAAGAAGAAAAGTGAAGTGATCGAAGTATTTGCCAAGTTTAAGTCTATGGTCGAAAGACAAAGTGGTCGAAAGCTCAAAGTTTTGAGAACTGATGGTGGTGGAGAATGTGTTGAAAGATTTCGACAGGATATGTGAAAAGGAATGGATTGTGCATGAGGTGGTGCCACCCTATACTCCATAACACAATGGAATTGCAGAAAGGAAGAATCGAACCATCATGAATATGGTACAAAGTATGTTGAAAGACAAGAATTTACCTAAAGAGTTTTGGGGTGAAGCTGTTTCGACTGCAACATACATTTTAAACAGATGTCCTACAAAGAAGCTAGAAGGAATCACTCCAGAAGAATGTTGGTTTGGTGAGAAGCCTAGCTTGAGTCATCTGAAGGTATTTGGATCTATTGCATATAGACATGTGCCAAATCAGTTGAGAAGAAAACTTGATGACAAGTCATGTCAAATGATTCTAGTTGGATATCATTCGATAGGAGGCTACAAGTTGTTCGATCCTGAGAACAAGACGATTGTGATCAGCATGGACGTGATCATAGATGAGTTTAAAGAATGGGATTGGACTAAAAATGTCAACAAAGATTCAGTGGGAATCCTATTCGAAGAACCAAAAAATAAAGTCGAAAGAGAAGTTCGACAAGAGGAACCAATAGATATACCAAGTACAAGCAGACCTCAAAGAATAAGATGCATGCCTGTAAGATTGCAAGATTGTGTGATTACATCAGATGATGTGATAGATGATAAAGGTGAGCTGGTACATTATGCTTTCTATGCAGATGTCGAACCTGTTAATGCAACTGAAGCATTGAAGGATTAGAAATGGGTGAAAGTAATGAATGAAGAAGTGAAGTCTATCGAAGACAACAACACTTGGTCACTTATCGAATTTCCTCAAGGAAAGAAGGCAATTGATGTCAAGTTGGTATACAAAGTGAAAACGAATTCGAAAGGTGAAGCAACTCGACACAAAGCAAGGCTTGTGGCGAAAGGATTTCTACAGAAAGAAGGAATAGACTTTGATGAAGTTTTTGCACCTGTTGTTAGGATCAAAACAATCAGGTTGGTTGTTGGTCTAGCAGAAATAAACAGTTGGCACATATGCCAGATGGACGTGAAGTGTGCATTCCTAAATGGACCCTTAGATGAAGAAGTCTATGTTAAACAACTAGTTGGGTTTGTGAAACATGACGAAGAAAGAAAGGTGTACAGGCTGCATAAAGCCCTGTATAGATTGAAACAAGCTCCAAGAGCTTGGAATAAGAAAATTGATAGTTTCCTAAAAGAGAAGGAATTTGTAAAGTGCACAACTGAACATGGAGTATATGTAAGAAGAAGCAAGAGTGAATTGCTTATACTATGTCTCTATGTAGATGATTTGTTGATAACAGGTAGCTGCAAAAGTAAGATCGAAGACTTCAAAGGTGATCTCAAAGGAATTCGAAATGTCTGTATTGGGTGAGATTTCATATTTCCTTGGTATTGAATTCTACAAGAGCAGTAGAGGTTTGATGATACATCAAAGAAGATATGCAGGAGAAATTCTCAAGAGGTTTGAGATACAAGAATGCAACTCAACTTCGACACCTGCAGAACCAAGACTACACCTATCGAAAGATGCAGATGAAGATGATGTTGATCCAACCCAATACCGAAGACTTATTGGATTATTAAGATATCTTTGTCATACAAGGCCTGACTTAGCATACAATGTAGGTATGGTAAGTAGATTCATGCAGAAGCCAAAGGTATCACATCTAGCAGCAGTGAAGAGGATACTAAGGTATCTCAAAGGAACTTTCGATTATGTCATTTTGTTTCCTGCAGCTGATAAAGGAAAATAATGCAAGTTAGTAGGATACACTGATTCTAGTTGGTGTAGTGATGCTGAAGATCGAAAGTCAACAACAGGATATGTGTTTATGCTAGGTGGTCACCAGTTGCTTGGAATTCAAGAAAGGAACCAGTAGTGGCATTATCATCATGCGAAGCAGAATACATAGCTGCTTCTCTTTGTGCATGTCAAGCAACTTAGATGGTGAACTTAGTCGAAGGGATAACAGGGAAAGATCATGGAGCAATTACCATGAAAATAGATAACATGTCAGCTATTAATCTGGAAAAGAACCCAATAGCACATGGTCGAAGCAAGCACATCGAAATAAGGTCCCATTATCTTCGAGAGCAGGTAGCAGGTGGGAAGATGAATTTGGAACACTGCAAAGCTGAGAATCATATTGCAGACATCATGATGAAGGGAGTACAAGTCGAAGTATTCAGAAGACTAAGAGCCATGATGAACATAGATAGTTTAGACACAATGAATTAGGTGGTGTGTTAAATTGTAATTCAGTGTGTCAAAACTATGTGTCGAAAAGATTAGATTTGTTTTAGATTTAAATAGATTTGATTTAAGTCTAGAATAGATTAGATTTGATTTAGTAACAAAATATATATTTTGGGCTTTGGGCTTAGGGTGTAAGCTCAGTTATAAATAGAGGGAGTAACCCCTATTTTTGAAAGCAAGTCAATTAAGTTGTATTCACAGAATTTGTAGTTACAAGTGAATAACAAAGTTTTCACAGTTTGTGAGCAGAGAGAAACTCTGCAGAAATTATTTGTCTTGTCTTCTTTTCTTTGTTTTTCTCATAATTAAATTGTCATTGTGATAGAAATTCATCATAGACTTTGGTGAGTTTCCAACATTTGGAAGTTGCTTATCTAATTAATCTAATGTCATCTCATATTACATGTAATGTTAGTCTTGTTTATGACCTCACTTTTCCATATGCTTCTATGTTGCATGGTCTTGAATTTCAAGTGTTCAGTTGTGTAGCATTTGTCTATGTTTGTAAGCAATATTGAACTAAGTTGGATTCTCGTACACTTAAATGTATGTTTGTGGGTTATTCTCTTCATATAATAGGATACAATAAGCCTAAAAGTGGTGTGCAATGAGATATCTCATAATGCGTTGATCGTAGAGAGATGTGATTTTTGGTTTGCTTGAAAATGTGCTCAAAATCACACAACAAACATAATATTAGGACATGATTCAATGAGATAAAGAAGATAATTGATCATACCTCGATATTTGCTTCAAATTTTTTTTTCTCATTTGTCCTTATCCAAACTACATGAAGTAATCGTTGGAGTTGTGATTGATTTGGTTTTTACATATTGAATCTTTTTAATATCTTTTTATAATATTTAACTTGTTTGATGAAGATGTCTTCCTTTGATTGTTTCATAAAAGTTCCAAAAAGCCTTGGCAGGAAAAGAACAAAAACCCGTGGGATATGAAGGATAAGGATTTGGAATAATTATATCTAGAAGTACGAGCAACGATAATCTTATGCCTTGAGGAGATGTTGCATTCTTGGTTAACGAAGAAACAATCTTTGTTGGTGTATGGTCAAAGTTAAAGAATAATTTCATGAACAAAACTTTAACAAATTGGATATACTTGAAATCCAAATTGCGCACATGCAAAATGGAAGAAGACACCTCAAAAGTCGGGATTATATCAACAAGTTTGATAGGACATATCATACTAAAAAGATATAGAAGTTAATATTGATAGAGAAGACCAATCACTCATGTTATCGCTTTTATCATATGATCTTTGGAAGGTTTCTACAAATGAGATGTCTAGTAGTGTAATAAAATACAGAGAACAAGCTCAAGGATTATTTGTTACTAGAGGGAGGACTAATGAAACAGGACAAGGCAAAATAAGGAAATCTAAATCAAAATCTAGAGCTCATGAGGAAATAACATGTTTTAATTATGGTGAGCTTGGAAACTTTAAAGCAAATTGTCCAAATAAGAGCTGGGGCACTTTAAGAAGCAGACCAGCAATTGCAACAACTCCAAAGGAAAACAACAATATTTATTGGAGGAGAGTTATTTTTCAAATGAAGAGGATGATTGTTTCTCTGTCATGGCGAAAGAACTTGATAGTTATAGTAAATGAATGCTTAACTCATGAGCTTCACGCCATATGTGTCTAAATATGAAGTTTTTTACTACCTACCAAAGTATATATGGTTGAAAAATATTAATGGGAAACAATCACGCCTATAAAATTATGGGGTATGGTGCAATAAGAATTAAGATGCGTGATGGGACAATAAGCACTTTGATGAATGTGAGAAATGTTCTAAACTTGCATAAAAAACCTTATTTCTCTTAGTGTACTAGAGGAAAATGGTTGTAAAATAGTTATGGAAGATGGAACTTTAAAAGTTGTACATGGTTCGTTGGTGTGATGAAGAGAGTCCATCACATAAACATTTATCCTCTCAAGGTGAAACTCTCATAGAATATTCGGCAGTTGGAATTGGTTGAAGCAAAGATAAAATAGAATGCACGAGGATATGTCATATGTTAGAAAAGATTCTATCATTGCTTAGTGGGAAGGGTTTGTTGAAGAACATGAAGAATCTATGCATTGTATTTTGTGAATATTGTGAGTATGGAAAAGCATATGGTTGTTAGACTATAAGCATATAAATGTTTGTGGTCCGGTTAAAGCTACTTCTAAGGTTGGCTCTAGGAAATTTTTTACATTTGTTGACGATCATTCTAGGTATACTTGGATTTAATTTTTTAACCATAAGATTGAGGTATTTGATATTTTTAAATGTTGGAAAGAAATGGTGGAAAACATAATGTGTGTAAAGCTGAAAAATATAAGGCATGTAAATGGTACACAATATATGAAGGGAGATTTCAAGAGGTTCCGTTACTAAGAAGGCATTGTGAGACACTAGACAAACATAGACACCCCACAACAACATAGAGTCGTGGAAAGACTGAATTATACACTTATTGAGAAAGCAGGTTGTATGCGCTCTATATCTTATTTTGTGATTAGCAGGGATATATGAATCTATGGGCTTACAGGTACAACTATCTATAATCGCCAGATGTTCACAATGGTTTTGATAACAACAACACTATATGTCAAACAAAATGATGTGAAGTCTTCATCTATTAAGAAGAATCAATAATCAACATGTTCCATATAGATGCTTTCGTGAGATCAAGATGTCAAGCAAAATTAAATTATGACAACGCCTAAGGTCAAATGAAATTCGGGCAATTCCTTAATAATCTCATGTTCAGTAAACCTTGATGATGGCATCTATCAAAGAAGCTTATCAACCTCATCAATTAGAATAATTAAGTCCCAAATGAAGGGTTGCATCAATGGTGAAACAAGCAAGGGATCTCGAGGCTTCAAGTTTGAGAAAGAGAGGAAGTATGAAAGCTCTCTTAGTCTTGTGTCTATGTGATCAATGTATTGTAAATGTATAAGAGTAATTCTCGAATTACTAAGAAAACTCACACACTCACTTGTAATTGTTTTAAACCCTTCTAAATTTGTTAAAATGCCTTAAAACCTATGGAAGAACTATCAAGGGGCACGTGAAATTGACCAAGACTATTCATAATCATTTGAGAATCATTTGTACCCTGCTTAATTGATTAGGGACTTAGTCCAATCGATTAGAGCAACGCAAAAAGATCCTTAATTGAATATAAATACTATTAATCTACTAAAACACATAATAGTTGTAGGGTTTCCATTTTAGTATTAGGGTTGTGTTTATCCTGGAATTTGGTAAACAAACGCTAGTCTTCTGAATCCTAAAGATTCTGGTTACTTATAGGATCGACTAGATTGATCCTAGGACAACAGTGTATGTTTTTTTTATGTTGTAGGTTTTCTGGATATCAATCTCTTCAATAGAAATGATGACTTCGAGAGTAGTAACAAAATGACTTATAATAAAGACTGGAATCTAAGACAAATTTGACAAAAACTTAAAAAGAATATAAATAACTTTGATTGAAATTGAATACCATTGAATATAAAATTGGTGCTTCATACGTACATTCTCAGCAAACTCATTTCTCTAACACTTAGTACTTTGAGTTATTTCGAGTAATTTGTATAAAGAAGTGAACACACTAAAATCCTAACACTAAGATTCTAATTTATACTAGTTCGACCATAACGGTCTTCTCCTAAAAGAATGCCATGTTCGATGTTTGCATGTCCTTCAAATCTTCAGACTTCCACGCGTCCTTTTGGATAAGATCAAATCTTTTGAATTCAAAATATTTTTCCTTTAGAGGCGCCAAATTAATCGACGTGACTGTTGAAGTATTCTTCTTCGAAACTTCAAATATCCTAAGTCCCATTTATTCACAAAAATAGGATTTTTGCCAATACTTAGCAAGATTAGACTATCCATGAGTCTGCCAGTCGAAATCTTTATGAAATATCCTTATATTTCTTTTAGAACTAACTCTTATTCAGAATTCTTCATTTTACTTTAATATTTCTATGTCGTCGAAATTTATAGTTAATAAATTTCCCCCCCAAAACTGTTTATTTCGAAACACTTGAAGAAATGGGCAATTTTTGCAAATCTTCAATTTCGACGCATAAGCCACCTCATCACGTCTTTACTGTTGTGACGTCATGGTCATGATAACCATCTTTCCGAACTTCTTATCGAGACGTACGTAGTTCAGTTTCTCATCATTACTACACTAAGTAGGATTAACTCGTGGCCTTTTTCAAAAAGAAACCATCTTGCCAGCTTATCAAATAGCAACATGTTCCCCACTATCTTTTTTTATGAACAAAAAGAAAGTGAACCGTTTGTTATTTTTTCACTATAAATATCCTTTTCTTCTTCAAACCACACTTTTCCTGCTCTCATTCTCCAAAAAATCTTTACAATTTTGTTCAATCTTTCTTCTTCCAAAATCATTCATCCTCAAAAACTCTTCATCAATGACGCCCTCTAAGAGGAACAACAAACATGCCAAGGATGTGAAGAACACAAAGGATGTTACTTCCATTCCTATTGCCTGTGTATCAAAGACAATTTTATCTAAGAATCAAGAGTTTGTGCAAACACCCATTCTTCTTGCAGAACAACACACAATTTATGAATCCTGGGTAATTATTCCTTTTACACTTGCTAATGAAACTTTAGGATATATGGATCATATGGTCAATGTTGGTGATTTGGAGAAACTTAAGGTGTTTTTTCCAACTTATCGTGTAACAAAACCTATAGCCAGCAAGATTGATTCTACTCAAAATGTAGATAAGACACTGAAATTCTGGTATCAGATATGTGATGTCGAAAGAGATGTCACGACACAAATATTTGTTTGCAAGTAAGGTGCAGTAAAATCAAAAGCAGTAAAAACACAAGAGATTGTTCACCCAATTCAGTGTACAACAACACCTGCTCTGGGGGCTACTAAACCAGGGAAAAGTTCACTAAATAGTATTAATTCTTAGACCCTTAGTAAAAAACCAATTTACGATCTAATCACTCAATCACTACCCAAGCTAAACTTCTACCTAAGACTCACCTGGGTATGAGGCCATCCTTAATTCCCTTCAATCACTTACAGTGAAGAACTTAACAGAATTAATAAGTTTGAAACACTTCAATCATTCAATGCTTAAAAGCTTATGAATGATACATGTGATACGGTGGCAGAACCAACTGTTATACTGGTTTGCGTTTTTTGTTCACAAGTGTTGCGGTAAGAAAGAGTCGCCACTGACTTTTATTTCATCTGTTGTACCCCAAAATTTGCCCTCCCATATTCTTCAAGATTGCTCAAGGGATTGCACAGTCAAACATCCTCCTAAGCCAGTCAAAATTAGGGTTTTGGTTCCTGCAAGGAAATTGAGGTTTTCAATGGCTCAATCAACTCTCATAGGCCCATATATATTGTCAAGAATCCACATGCCAAGCTTCAAGATTCACAGCATCAGATTGCACAGTCAAAACGCCCATTTGCTTCACAATCATCTGTAGGGGTAAAATGGTCATTTTACAGTCAAAAGTCAAATTTTTTGGTCAACATCTTATTTTGAGCACACAATCATCATTTGATCAAGTCTTGATCATGATTCCACAAGCATGGCTCAAAAATCATCAAAGATGCAAAAGTTGCTATTTTTGGACAACAGAAAAGTCAACTGTAACTTGACCAAGGCATAACTTTTTCATGGTTCATCAGAAAAATCCCATCCAATGCTCATTTTGAAGGGGATGACATTTCCTACAACTCATCTTCACATTCCAAGTCCAATAAATGCTCTCACAAAAAGTTATCAATTTCTACATTATAGGTCAATTTCAAAAGTCAACAGAAAGGCATTTTAAGTCAAAGACCATAACTTGAGATTGGTAAATCAAAATGACATGGGACCAAAGTCATTTGTTAGAGGACTTCAAGACCTTTCCAAAATGTCCAAGAACATGTTCATAGGATCAAAATTGAGCAAGATATGCATTGGAGAAGTTGGGAAATTTTTGGGAATTTGCAAAAGTCAACTTTGCCCAAAACACCTCATTTTTGCTAATGGGCCTCAAATTACTTCTTGAAACCTTGTCCAAGGCTTATGCACGAACCATTGAGATTAAATTGAATTATTTTCTTATTTTTATCAATTATTTGGATTTTTAATTGATTATTAATTCATTTAATTCATTTAATTGTAGGAAAATATCAAGGTAGGGTTTGACAATCTTTTTATGAAGCAAATATGACCAATATGAGCTGGAAAATTCGTGTGCACATCAAGGGGACAAAATCTCCCAATTTGGCAAGGTTTTTCAATCAAAAATATGCAAAAAGATTTGATTGAAAATCAAATATTGAAAATATGAATGCCATGGATTTTTGGTGCAAGATTTGACCTAAAACCATTCTACTATAAGTGCATAAGCTAAACCTAATTCCATACACGTGAAAGCTGCTGTAGAAAACCATATGCAATATTGAAAAAAGCCAAGAAAAAATCAAAACTGAATTCCACCTTCCAGGCCCTTTCAAAGCAATTTAAGGATTCTAATACCTTGCTAGCATTCCCAGAAGCGTGTAGCAATAAAAAACAAGCCTTAACACTCAAAGAACACGCAAGAACAGTGATACGGTTTGCTTGACTTTTCCATAATTGAAACTCACATTTTATGCACCATTATCATGTTATAATCATTGCTTTGCATTGCTAACACCTTTCTGAAGCTAACGGTATAGGTGAATTGCATTATGGTGGCCTGAAATAGAAATCACCATTAATGGATTTTAGGGTTTCCAAGTTTCAAAATTAGGGCTTTGCTGCACAAGTAAAATCAGAACCTCTCATGCCTATGGTTAAATTCGTGAGAATCAGACGAATACAATGTACATATCGAGCCATATTTATATAGCCTAGATTTCTATTCGCTATTATTGGTCGTTCTGTTTTGTGGGGGTTAAAAACCCCCGCTAATTGTTTTTGTTTTACAGGGAAACGAGGAAGAAGACAATACGTGTGGAGACGTGATTGGCTGGATTCAAAATAACGCGCATTTTTCTCTTTCCAGCATATGCGTTTGTTTTCATATATTATTTTTATTGCTCATTATACTAACAGATGTAACGCAATGGCCTAGTGGAAGATGAGGTGTCTGGTAACTATTGGGACCTGGGTTCGATTCCCAGGTCCCCCAAAAGCTCCATATTATTTTTTCTAACATGATTTCCTGCAGGCTTCAAAGAATAGGCTCATCATACGCCTTACTCATCCAAACGCCATGTGTCCATGATCATAAATCCAAAGGCCAAAAGGTGATGAACACCATGTTCTCAGGTCAAAGCCAGCGTGGATAATTTAAAAAGTCAAAACAGGCTTGTGTGCTTCCTGGGCCTCAGATTATTTTCTCACCTCCACCTGGGCCAGCATACCCCCCTGGTTCTAGTATTCTTTTTTTTTATATATTTTAATTGCTATTTAATTATTATAACTATTATTATTATTCATAAATTATTATTTTCATAATAAATTCAGACCTATTAAAAAATGTAAATATTTTATTTATTACTATTACTTATTATTATTAATCATTATTTTATGAATAAATATGGTTAATTAATTTAGTCTTTTTAAAAATTAGGTCAACTTTAATTTTTTCTCAATAACTTAAAATAGATTAGAATTAGGGTTTTTCTTTTGACTTTTAATTTCTTATTGTTATTTCATTAAAAACATAAAAACATTAAAAAAAAACATTTTTCTTGTAAATAATTAATTAATTAGTAAATTAGGTTTAATAGTTAATTGCAAAAAAGGGACAAATTCAATTCTTTTCTCAAAAGGGTCAAAACCCTAGGACGTCCCGATTCAATTCTTTCGCGCGCTATTATTTATTTTGATCATTATTTTTGTATCTGTTTCCGAGGATGTAATAGTTAATTAGGGTTTATCGCTTTATTTACCTTTCTCGCATTTATTTCCAAACGGGTTATGTTTTTGGCGATGTATAGACCCGCGCCTTGTAATAGCATAGATTTACCTTTCCGCAATTTATTTTCCGCACTCTTAACTGTTAAAAATGCATGAAAGACTTGTATGACAAATAAAATCAATCCGTAGCTCACAAATAACATGTACAAGATAATCTTATCTGAATTTAACACACACGCACACGCCACTCCTAGGGTACGCCTCATTTGGTTGCCTCGACGTGGTCGTCAAGTATAGGGTGTTTTAGAGGTCGCCCTCCTGTCTAAAGATCCAGTTGCCTCGAAATGGTTGCCTCGGATAAAAAGGATCTAGGACATTAGGGTTACCGCTAAGGCGTCCTACTATTGCTTCGGTGACCACATATGTCCCTTAATCGAATTGACCCGAATAACTCCAACGACGGTGCTACCTGCTTCTCAATAGTGGGATAGTACTGTCTAAAGGACTCTTACACAACTTAATTCCTTAGAGTAGGTAGATTTCTCCTGGGTACTTTCTCTTTCAAAAACAAAAACAACTTTTCGCACCTACACTTTCAAAAAGTTTTCAAACAAACACTTCATACACTCTTGAGGATTGATACAAGAGTTACCTAGAAGTTTTCAAACAAACTTTTTCAAAACCCACACACACTTGAAAAGCAAACAAATTTTTGAAAACATAGAGTGAGCAAGTACCTAAGAGCCCGTGGATAACCACGGATAGAAAGGGTGCTAACACCTTCCCTTTCTATAAATCTACCTCCCGAACCGAGAGACATCTCGAAAAAGGAATTTTGTTGTGCTTTTGACCTTTCCATGTTGGAGAACATAAAAGACGGTGGCGACTCTTGCTTACCGCGACATTTCGCGAACCAGCTTAAAAAACAGTCAGTTCTATTTCCACCGATCACAGAACTGACGACTCTGCTGGGGAAATTTTAT
Source organism: Vicia faba (assembly GCA_948472305.1). Classification (NCBI taxonomy): domain Eukaryota; kingdom Viridiplantae; phylum Streptophyta; class Magnoliopsida; order Fabales; family Fabaceae; genus Vicia; species Vicia faba. Next base: position 925,537,532 of record OX451741.1, on the reverse strand, counting down.
AAGTGAGGTGTACCTTAGGATTAGACCACTCTTATGTTTTCAATTGCATGTCTTGTTTGCTTTTATATTTGTGGGCCTTGCATCGGAGTTTCATAGATCCTAACCCAGATCTGGGGAATACCCTTTTAGGTAGCATAAGCTGTGAGGGACCTGTCCGGCGTAGACCGACACGGGTGAAGCAGTGGCTACGTTGGTGTGGCACCTTGGTCTGTACCGATATCCCTTGTGTTGCAACGAGGAGAATATGGGTCTTCTGAGGAGTCATTAAGCACCAACCGACCTTAGAACCCTAATTTGACCCAACTTGGCCATAGAACAGTAGCAGTATGCTACACTCATTGAGGCTAAACTCTCGTGATGGTTCTGGCTGCAAGAAAAGATTGCGATGCTGGAGTTATGACCGATTGAGGGTAGTCGATGATATTGAGATCCTCTAGAACCCGGTTACTTTTGATAGGACAGGTCTTAACCAACAAAACTGAAAGAGGGTAGTACCTAAACTTCATGCGGGCCTAAACTCTAAGGGCTGTCTTGTGTGACTTGTGTGCCTTATCATGTTTGCCTTTGTGAATATTTGTGGTGTGCTTTATCATAACATCATACCATCATAACATTGCATGCATCCTGCATAAGGACTGACCCATTTCAAAGACAAGAGGGTTTCATCTTTGCTCTATTTTGTAGGACATCATGATGCCTATGCGAAGGAATACTATCCGGCTCAACTTTGTTCACCCACCTGATTTGCTTAAAGAGTTGGTTGACAGAATTCCAAACACTACTTCCTTCATCCAGAGGCATGGTTCTCTTCTCGGTTTTGTCACTTCAAAGTGGGACCAACAAATGATGAGTGTCCTGACCCAGTTTTATGATCCCCTGTACCATTGCTTCACCTTTCAAGACTTCCAGCTGGTCCCTACCCTGGAAGAATTCTCTGATTTGCCTGGTATCCCTGTTTTAGAACAGACTCCTTTCACTGGTTGGGAAAAGACTCTTAGGCTTGAGGAGATTGCTGCAGCCCTTCCTTTGACCACCAAAGAGGTAATGGATAACTGGGTGACTAGAAGCGGAGTTAAGGGCTTTTTGGCTAAGTTTCTGATTGGTAAAGCTAATAGTTTCTGGAATGACTTAGACTTCAAGGCGTACGAAGACATTCTGTCTCTCTTAATCTATGGTCTAGTATTGTTTCCAAATCCTGATAACTTTGTCAATGTCAATGCCATAAGGATCTTCATGTCTCGAACCCTGTGCCCACTCTCTTGGGTGATATCCTGCAACAACTCTATGCTCGTACTGCTCGAAGACGGGGAACTCTGTGGTGTTGTGCTCCTTTGTTAGTGAGGTGATTTATTTTGCACCTCCCTAAGTTCGTGCTGAAGAACAAAGAAGGAAGGGGCTGGGCTCATAGGTTAATGTCTCTCACTGATAATGACATCATTTGGACTCTCAGAGGTTTAGATGAAGTGGCTGTTATTGATCGTTGCGGAGAATATCCTAATGTTCCATTGATCGGTACCCAGGGAGGAATCTCTTATAATCCATGTTTAGCTCTCCGTCAATTTGGAAGAGCCAGAAGAGCAGGGCCTCATGAGATGTTAGTACCTCACATCAGTTTTGATTTTCAGGTAGATAGTGACGAGCTGCGCCGTAGATTCATCAAGGCTTGGGACAGAATTCACAAAGCTGACCCACATGAGTTGGGACCAAAGACTTCTCTGCCCATGGAGCCCTACTACAAATGGGTCCGCATCCGTGCTCAGAAGTTAGGTATGCCATACGAAGCGGTCAGGCCTATCATTCTTGAATTTCCTGATAGAGACGGGGTTCCTCCAACTGTTCTCCCCCCTCAGATACCCATTGATGTTGATACACTAAAGAGGTCTTGGGTGCAACTACAGGAAGAACGGGATTCGTATCGGGAAAGGTTCAATGAACAGGAACAGAAGATCCAGAAGCTGACAAAGCAATTGGAGAATGAGCGGATCTTGAATGACTATATCCGTACTGAGAAGAGGAGGCCATGGGAGCACTGATGGACTTTGGATGTTTCCTTTACAGTTTTTATTTCCTTTTCAGTATTTTCATTCTTGTAACGCCTAAGGGCAATTTGTTGAACAATTTAAAGTTTGAATCTAATAAGGTGTGTTTCCTTTTTGTCTACAAAGTTGAATCCCGATTGTCTTTGAAAACATAAATCATATGCATTCCATTCATCATATGCATCACAAGTACTCTTTTCCTACAGGTTGCTTAATCTTCTTCGCTGTTTATTTCAGCAATCATCATGAATCCTGAACCTACTACTGAACAAGCAATCAAGGCCCTCCAGTCCCAGAACGCCTAGTTTCAAGAGCTGGTCATGAGCTTAGCCCAGGGTCAACAGGAATTGAAGACTCTGCTTTTGAAGAAGAAGAAGAAGAAGAGGACTGTGATATTCAACACTGGAAGGAGGTATGGGAATACACTGCAAAATGAGGCTGATCTGGATACTTCCTCTGTAGGGAAGGACAGTCCCCAAGGGGGAAGGGTTCCTAGTCCTGTGGTCTCTGACAACGAGACGGATTTCAATGATGAGCAGTACCCTCCTGCTGAGGACAGGTACAAGCAACTAGAGGACCGTCTAAGTGCTATGGAAATTCAACACGTGCCTGGGTTGGATTTCGGAGATCTGGGTTTATCTTCTGGGGTGGTGATCCCACACAAGTTCAAGGCGCCTACTTTTGCAAAGTACGACGGAGCTTCCTGTCCCAAGCTACATCTCATATCTTATGTAAGGAAGATCCAACCGTACACTGCAGACAAGAATCTATGGATCCATTTCTTCCAGGATAGCCTTTCAGGGGCTCAACTCGAATGGTTCTATCAGCTGGATGGAGCCAGTATTCGAAACTGGGAGGACTTCGCTACTGCATTTTATAAGCAGTATTAGTACAATTCCGACCTCGCTCCCACGCGTACCCAACTCCAGGGTATGTCACTTGGGACGGGTGAAGGTTTTAAGGAGTACGCGCAAAAGTGGAGAGACCTGGCTGGCAGGGTGCAGCCACCTTTGACTGACAGGGAGCTTGTTGACATGTTCTTGGGGACCCTGTCTGGTCCGTTCTTCAACCATCTGATTGGTAATTCTTCTGCAGGGTTTACAGACCTCATTATGACTGGTGAAAGGATAGAAGCTGGTATCAAGTCTGGGAAGATACAGAAAGGGGCCTCCTCGAGTACTGAAAAGAAACCATTCAAGAAGGAATCTAGTGCTGTGTATGGTTCCAGGAAACAGAATAAACCGGAACGCCGCCAAGCTGTCAACGTGGTGGTAATTTCAAAGCCTTCTGCTGCTCCTCAGCAGTATAACCAACCAAGGGGTGAGAGACCTAAAAGGCAGTACACTCGGCTCAGCATGACCCTGTCTCAGATATTGCCGCAACTGTTGTCAACCAATCTGGTAACTGTCAAGGAAGCTCCGAAGGTTGTAAACACAACCTCTCCAAAGTACAACCCTAACGCCCGCTGCGTTTATCACTCTGATAGCCCGGGGCATTCTACGGATGATTGTTGGGCTCTGAGGAATAAGGTTCAGGATCTTATTGATGCTAAAGAAATACAGTTCGAGACGCCCGAAAGGCCCAATGTTGTGACTGCTCCCATGCCCCAACATGGAGTGAATGTTGTTGAGGAAGACCTATATGTAGCCTCTGTGGATGATATCGTTACTCCGTTGTTGACTGTCAAAAGGAACCTGTTGCTATCCGGTTTATTTCCGAGATGTAGTAAAGGTTGCCTTCTATGTTCTGTTTCACCTGCTGGTTGTCCTTTGTTGAAGTCAGGTATCCAAAGCCTGATGGATAATAAAGAGATCTTGTTCGAAAAGATTGTTGTTCCTGCTACCCGTACCGAAGAAGTTTCTATTGTTACTATTTTCAACAACCCTCCTAAGGCTCCCTCAAAGAAGCCTGTCAAAATCATGTCTACTCTGAAGATTGCTCCTATCATCATCACTGTTCCGGGGCCCATCCCCTATAAGTCTGACAAAGCTGTCCTGTGGCACTATGGGGCAGATGTTTATGTTCTAGGAGTAAAACAAGAGTTTGATACTAGTACCGGTGTCAGCAATATTATCGGGCCTGCTAAAGTTACTCGTAGTGGTAGGCTCTTCTCGCCTGATATTGCGCCACCAGCTGTTCAGAGACCTCTTGTCATCACACCTGCAAGTGTGCCTGTTTCCCTTCCTGACCAAGTTCCTGTTTCTACCCCTGCTGCTGAGTCACCTGACGCTCGGGGCAAAGGGATTGCTACTGATGTGCCTGCCCAGACAGAGGCACCAAAGACAACCAATGTTGAGGCTTCCAGGCAGGAGATGGAAGAGATCCTTAAGATTATCAAGAAGAGTGATTTCAATGTAGTTGAACAGCTGGGGAACACCCCCTCAAAGATTTCTATGCTATCACTGTTGTTGTGTTTAGAGGCCCATGCCAAGGCCTTGATTACCTTCCTGAAGACGGCCCACGTGCCACAAGAGACGTCTGCTGATCAATTTACCGATTGTGTGGCCAACTTGACTGCTGATAATGGGTTGGGTTTCTCCGACGCCGATCTGACTACCAAGGGAAAGAACCATAACGATGCCCTGCATGTCTCCATTGAATGCAGGGGCACTACTCTTTCCCATGTGCTGGTTGACACTGGTTCCTCGTTGAACGTATTACCCAAGAAGGCTCTAGACAGGCTGGATTGTGAGGGTTTAGAGCTCAAGCCAAGTAACATTGTTGTCCGGGCCTTTGACGGGTCCAAAAGGATGGTACATGGTGAAGTTGACATTCCAATCAGGGTTGGTTCTCAAGTTTTTGATTCTACTTTCTATGTGATGGACATCCGACCATCCTATTCTTGTTTGCTGGGTCGCCCATGGATCCACAAGGCTGGAGCTGTGACCTCCACATTACATCAGAAGATTAAATACCCGGTCAGAGGGAAAATTGTGACAGTTCAGGGGGGGGGGGGAAGAATATATGGTCAGCCACCTCAACTCGTTCCGGTACATAGAGATGGATGGGGAATTCATTGAGACCCCCTTTCAGCACTTTGAAGAGGTTCCTCCGACACTGGCGTCAGCAGAAACTGTAACTGAAGAAGACTCTCCTTTGAAGATGGCTTCCTTAAAGGATGCCCGGGTTGTTATTGAGAAGGGTGAGTGTGCAAACTGGGGCCGACTTCCTGATTTTATTCCGAAGACTGACAAGTTTGGTTTGGGTTTCACTGCAGAAGCTCAGAGGGTTGTTCGTAAAGCAAGGATTGGAAGACCTCCTGTATTCATCACCAACCCGGGAGTAAATGCTATTGAAGACGATGTGGAGGAATCTGAATTCGACAGCTGGATCTACCCAACAACAAACGGTGGACCAAGCAACTGGACTGCTAAAGACTTCATACCTATTACTTTTGTCACTCAGTAATGAACTCCTTTGTTTTGAATTTGTAACAGACAATAATTTAAAACTTTATGGTCCGGTGTCTTACCCGGGGCACCGTGGCTTCATTTGTGAGGGCTTTTGTGTGTCATTTTCATATATCATTAATAAAAGCATTGGGCGTTTTCTTACAATTCAAATCTTGCACTCCTTTTCTTTCTTTATTATACATACTGCAAAACATCTATATTTACACACACTCACCTATACAGGTTCCAATCCACTCTGGATCTCACTGGTAACGACTCTGCTACTGCCAGTTATGACTTTGAAAATCCGATCAACTTAGCCAAAGACGAAGGTGAAGATGATTGTGAAGTGCCTGGTGAACTTGCAAGACTGTTACTCCAGGAAGAGAGGGCCATTCAGCCACATGAAGAGCCAATGGAAACGGTAAATCTGGGTACTGAGACAGACATAAAGGAAGTCAAGATTGGTGCCAATCTGGAGCTTAGCGTGAAACAACGGTTGATTCAAATGCTGCATGACTCTGTGGAAATCTTTGCCTGGTCTTACAAAGACATGCCTGGGTTGGATACTGACATTGTGGTTCATCACCTGCCTACCAAGGAAGAATGCCCTCCAGTAAAACAGAAGGTCCGCCGTATGCGTCCAGAGATGTCCGAGAAAATCAAGGCTGAGGTTATGAAACAATTTGATGTCGGGTTTCTAGCAGTGACTTCTTACCCTCAGTGGGTTGCCAACGTGGTTCCAGTGCCGAAGAAGGATGGTAAGGTCCGAATGTGTGTTGATTACAGGGATTTGAATAGGGCGAGCCCTAAGGATGATTTCCCTCTGCCTCACATTGACGTTCTAGTTGACAACACTGCTCAGCATAAAGTATTCTCCTTCATGGATGGTTTCTCCGGATATAATCAGATCAAGATGGCTCCTGAAGACATGGAGAAGACCACTTTTGTTACGCAGTGGGGCACCTTTTGCTACAAGGTCATGCCTTTTGGGTTGAAAAATGCTGGGGCAACCTACCAACGTGCCATGGTTGCTTTATTTCATGACATGATCCATCATGAGATAGAAGTATATGTCGACGATATGATTGCAAGGTCCCAAACTGAGGAGGAACACCTTGACCATCTGCAGAAGCTGTTTGACCGTCTGAAGTTGTACAAGCTGAGGTTGAACCCAAATTAGTGCACCTTTGGGGTAAGATCTGGAAAACTACTGGGTTTCGTCGTGAGCGATAAAGGTATTCAAGTGGACCCTGCCAAAGTGAAAGCCATACAAGAGATGCCAGTTCCCAAGACAGAGAAAGAAGTCCGAGGCTTTCTAGGACGGCTGAACTACATCGCCCGATTCATCTCGCATCTGACTGCTACCTGTGAACCAATCTTCAAGCTGCTGAAGAAAAATCAAGTAGTACGTTGGAACGATGAATGTCAGGCCGCTTTCAAAAGAATCAAAGAGTATCTCCAAGAACCACCCATTCTTATGCCACCGGTTGAAGGGAGACCTCTAATCCTATACTTGACAGTACTTGACAGCTCAATGGGGTGTGTGCTGGGGCAGCATGACGAGTCTGGCCGAAAAGAGCACGCTATTTATTACCTTAGCAAAAAGTTTACCGACAGTGAGACCCGATACTCACTGCTCGAGAAAACTTGCTGCGCTTTGGTATGGGCTGCTCGCCGGCTAAGACAATATATGTTGACTCACACCACTCTATTGATTTCAAAGATGGATCCAATCAAATATATATTCGAAAAGCCCGCCTTGTCCGGAATAATAGCAAGATGGCAAATGATCTTGACATAATACGACATCCAGTACACGACTCGGAAAGCAATCAAAGGAAGTGTATTGGCATACCATTTGGCACACCAGGCAGTGGAAGACTACCAATCTATGAACTTTGAATTTCCAGACGAGGATATCATGGTAGTGACTGATTGTGAAGTACCTGGACCGGATGAAGGACCTGAGGAAGGATCCCGATGGTCTATGCACTTTGACGGAGCCTCAAACGCTTTGGGTAACAGTATTGGTGCTGTGACCATATCCCCTAAAGGAACTCATACTCCACTTACCGCCCGGCTATGTTTCAACTGCACCAACAACATGGAGGAGTATGAAGCATGCATCATGGGTCTTCAAGCTGCAATTGACTTAAGGATCAAGTTTCTGAGTGTCTTCGGAGATTCCGCTCTTGTGATCAATCAGATCAAAGGCGAGTGGGATACGAAACACCCAAATCTTATTCCTTACAAAGAGTGCGTGTTGACGTTGATTCCCCACTTCAAGGAGATAACTTTTGAACACTTCCCAAGAGATGAGAATCAGTTGGCGGACGCGTTAGCTACGATGTCTTCTATGTTCAAAGTCAAATGGGACAACGAGGCTCCCCGAATCATTATCTGGAAGTTGGACGAACCTGCACATTGCTGCGATCTTGAGGCTGAAGAGGTAACTGAAAAACCTTGGTATCATGAAGTGAAGAGGTACTTGGAAGCTCAAGAATACCCCGAAGGCGCATCTGTTAACGACAAGAAGTTTCTGAGAAGGTTCGCAGCAAAGTTCTTCCTCAGTAACGACATTCTTTACAAGCGAAACCATGATTCAACTTTACTGCGTTGTGTGGATAAGACTGAAGCAAAAAGGATCATGGCAGAGCTGCATGAGGGTACCTTCGGAACACATTCCAGTGGACATACCATGGAAAAGAAAATCCTTCGGGCAGGATATTTCTGGTCCACAATGGAAGCTGACTGTTACCAACATTCTCTGACGTGTCATAAATTCCAGATCTACGCAGATAAGGTGCACGTTCCTCCGGTTCCTCTGAATGTCCTGACAACACCTTGGCCTTTTGCAATCTGGGGCATTGATATGATCGGCGAGATCAGACCTACGGCATCCAACAGGCATCGTTTCATCCTGGTAGCGATTGATTACTTCACAAAATGGGTAGAAGCAGCTTCCTATGCTACCGTAACCAAGAACGTCGTGGCACAGTTCATTCGGCATAACCTGATCTATCGATACGGTGTACCTGAGAGGATCATTACGGATAATGGTACCAATCTTAACAACAAGATGATCACTGAGCTCTGCGAGCAATTCAAGATACAACACCACAACTCTTCTCCTTACCGACCGAAGATGAATGGGGCTGTAGAAGCAGCGAATAAGAATATCAAGAAGATCGTGCAGAAGATGACAGTGACCTATAAAGATTGGCACGAGATGTTACCTTTTGCTCTTCATGGGTACCGTACCTCAGCACGAACATCAACAGAGGCAACTCCCTTTTCCTTGGTCTATGGCATGGAGGCGGTCTTGCCTATTGAAGTCCATATACCCTCTCTCCGGATAATGAAGGATGCAGGTTTGAGTGAAGATGACTGGATCCAGACTCGGCTTGATCAATTAAACCTGATTGACGAAAAGAGACTCACTGCTATTTGTCATGGCCAGACGTACCAAAAACGGATGATCAGGGCATTTAACAAGAAAGTCAGACGACAAGAGTATCAAGTCGGAGACCTGGTAATCAAGCGCATCATTCTTCCTCAAGGTGATCCCAGGGGCAAATGGACCCCCACGTACGAAGGGCCATTTGTGGTTAAGAACATCTTCTCAGGAGGAGCCATGATTCTAACCACCATGGATGGTGACGACCTTCCTCACCCCGCCAATGCAGACATAGTAAAAAAATACTACGCATGAATTAAAGACCCGCTAGGTTGACACACCTAGGCAAAAATAAGGGCTTCCCGGCGAACCAAAAGGGTTCGGGCAAAAATAAGGGATGAAATGAAAAAAAATCTGTACACCCGGCAAGTCGAAAACCTGAAAAGGCGGCTTGGGAAAAAATGGGTATCCCGGTGGACTGAAAACCCGAAAGGGCGGTCCAGGCAAAAGTTAGGGATAAGCGTAATACTATGTCTCATTGGATCACCTTGCATCCAGAATTCGGCATCAACTATTAGGTCCACACGGCATCAATCAACCAGTTTCATCTTCAACTAAGCAGCCAAGTGATGAGACGCTTGAAGACATAAAGGCGATAGCAGAGTTGGAACCCAGTGGGATTTTTCACATAGCTGTTTTGTTTTCTTTTCACAAAACTGTATAAACTCTATGTTGTTCGGCGGCGTTCTCTTACTAGGACGTCATCCTCTTGTACATAAACGCCTATTTACAGGCAAATTTCAAAATCAATACAAACTCACTTTTCCAGACAAATTGCCAATTGTTTTTCCTTTTTCTGTTTTGTTTTGCAAAGAACGTCCAATGTTCATTTTTGATATATGCATTTGACATTAATTGCTAACTCATAAATATTTGCATGCGAAATAAAGGACTAATTACAGGTGACATCAGAAACAGGGGAAATAATAATTGTCTAAGTGGTCTAGTTGCTCTGTCCACCAAGGTACTAAGGTAGGTTCAGATGTAGAATGTAACCAAAAGATCTCCACTCCCCGCAGAGTAAGACAAGGTTCAGCAATACTCTCCCCCGAACAAGAGTTGATCTCCCGTCAGCCCTAACAGGGTACAGTATCTCCAGCAAGTCAGCAACACTCTCCCCAAGCAGAGTTAGTCTACTGTCAGCTTTAAGGAAGTTGGGTATCCCCAGAAGATCTCAATATTCCTAGCGGAGTATACAGATGTTCCTAAGCAAGCATCCCCGGCAGTCTTAATATAAGATTGTTCCCCGGTGGAATACAGACACCCCAGTGGAATCAATATCCCCAGTACAGTCCAAAAGCTTCCCCAAGAGAGTTGAATCATCCTCCCCAGTAGATTCTGGAAGCTTGCCACCTGCAGAGTATATACGTCTCTCCCCGACTATATTCAAAGGTTATTCCCCACCAGAGCTTATAACTGGGTTATCCTCAGCTGATTACCACGGAAAGATCGTCCTCGGCGAAGTTTGTCCTATCCCCCAGCGGAGTTCATCAAAATCCTCAACATAACTTATCAACAGGAATCCCCAGCGGAGTTATCACCAAAACCTCAGCGAAGCATCTCCCTTCCCACAGAGTAATTCCCCCGCAAAGTAATCTCTTCACCAAGTTTATTCCCCAACGGAGTCATCTTCTCCTACCGGTTTATTCTTGCAATCATCATCCCCAGCGGAAACGAAGAACTCTACTCTTCAATGTCAGCCCAGGATTCAAGTTCCCGGCATTCGTCAAGGATTTATTTTCCTAGACGAAAATACATTCATAAACATGTCACATTTTATACATCCTGCTTACATGATAAAGTGCATACTACACTATCTCTGAACATCATGACATCATGCATTTCATACATCATGACATTGCATACAACTGATGTTTTGCCTTTTCAGGAAAAGGGTCAATCCAAAGATGATTACTATCAACTGTCGCAATTCCAGATTCGATACCTGTATCTAGCCAGGGCACATCTGTGAGTGATTGATTGTAGATTCGATACCTGTATCCAGCCAGGGCATGTCTGCATGAAGAGTTTAGAGATTCGATACCTGTATCCAGCCAGGGCATATCTATAGACGACTAATTCCAAATTCGATACCTGTATCTAGCCAGGGCATATCTGTGAGTGACTGATTGTAGATTCGATACCTGTATCCAGCCAGGGCATGTCTGCATGAAGAGTTTAGAGATTTAATACCTGTATCCAGCCAGGGCATATCTGTAGACGACTAATTCCAGATTCGATACCTGTATCTAGCCAGGGCATATCTGCATGAAGAGTTTAGAGATTCGATACCTGTATCCAGCCAGGGCATATCTATAGACGACTAATTCCGGATTCGATTCCTGTATCTAGCCAGGGCATATCTGTGAGTGATTGATTGTGGATTCAACACCTGTATCTAGCCAGGGCATATCTACATGAAGAGTTTAGAGATTCGATACCTGTATCCGGCCAGGGAATATCTGTAGACGACTAATTCCATATTCGATACCTGTATCTAGCCAGGGCATATTTGTGAGTAACTGATTGTAGATTCGATACCTGTATCCAGCCAGGGCATGTCTGCATGAAGAGTTTAGAGATTCGATACCTGTATCCAGCCAGGGCATATCTGTAGACGACTAATTCCAGATCCGATTCCTGTAACTAGCCAGGGCACATCTGTGAGTGATTGTTTGTAGATTTGATACCTGTATCCAGCCAGGGCATGTCTGTAAGCAAAATTTTGAAGTTCCAGATTCGATTCCTGTATCTAGCCAGGGCACATCTTTGAGCAATTGATTGTGGATTCGATACCTGTTCTAGCCAGGGCATATCTACATGAAGAGATTGAAGATCATCACCTGTAACAGGCCAGGAAATTATCTTTCTTTCTCAGGTACGCAAGTTCTCGCTAAGGAATCTCTTACGCGATCGACACCTTCAGATGGCATATATAAGCCCATCTCCACAACTATCCATTACATATCCAGATGGCATCTATAAGCCCATCCTCCTATCCATCCTATCTCCAAATGGCATCTATAAGCCCATTCCCGCCATCACACTGCTGATACTCCACTATGCGAGTGCAAATTTCTGGGCACTCTAGTGTTCAATCATCTTCCACCTTCGGATCACGAAAGGCATGCAAGCCAATCTACATCCTCAGGTCTAAGAAGATTGAACAGGGGCAACTGCTGTACCCCAAAATTTGCCCTCCCATATTCTTCAAGATTGCTCAAGGGATTGCACAGTCAAACATCCTCCTAAGCCAGTCAAAATTAGGGTTTTGGTTCCTGCAAGGAAATTGAGGTTTTCAATGGCTCAATCAAGTCTCATAGGCCCATATATATTGTCAAGCATCCACGTTCCAAGCTTCAAGATTCACAGCATCAGATTGCACAGTCAAAACGCCCATTTGCTTCACAATCAACTGTAGGGGTAAAATGGTCATTTTACAGTTAAAAGTCAAAAAATTTGGTCAACATCTTATTTTGAGAACACAATCATCATTTGATCAAGTCTTGATCATGATTCCACAAGCATGGCTCAAAAATCATCAAAGATGCAAAAGTTGCTATTTTTGGACAACAGAAAAGTCAACTGTAACTTGACCAAGGCATAACTTTTTCATGGTTCATCAGAAAAATCCCATCCAATGCTCATTTTGAAGGGGATGACATTTCCTACAACTCATCTTCACATTCCAAGTCCAAGAAATGCTCTCACAAAAAGTTATCAATTTCTACATTATAGGTCAATTTCAAAAGTCAACAAAAAGGCATTTTAAGTCAAAGACCATAACTTGAGATTGGTAAATCAAAATGACATGGGACCAAAGGAATTGGTTAGAGGACTTCAAGACCTTTCCAAAATGTCCAATAACATGTTCATAGGATCAAAATTGAGCAAGATATGCATTGGAGAAGTTGGGAAATGTTTGGGAATTTGCAAAAGTCAACTTTGCCCAAAACACCTCATTTTTGCTAATGGGCCTCAAATTTCTTCTTGAAACCTTGTCCAAGGCTTATGCACGACCCATTGAGATTAAATTGAATTATTTTCTTATTTTTATTAATTATTTGGATTTTTAATTGATTATTAATTCATTTAATTCATTTAATTGTAGGAAAATATCAAGGTAGGGTTTGGCAATCTTTTTATGAAGCAAATATGACCAATATGAGCTGGCAAATTCGTGTGCACATCAAGGGGACAAAATCTCCCAATTTGGCAAGGTTTTTCAATCAAAAATATGCAAAAAGATTTGATTGAAAATCAAATATTGAAAACATGAATGCCATGGATTTTTGGTGCAAGATTTGACCTAAAACCATTCTACTATAAGTGCATAAGCTAAACCTAATTCCATACATGTGAAAGCTGCTGTAGAAAACCATATGCAATATTGAAAAAAGCCAAGAAAAACTTAAAACTGAATTCCACCTTCCAGGCCCTTTCAAAGCAATTTAAGGATTCTAATACCTTGCTAGCATTCCCAGAAGCGTGTAGCAATAAAAAGCAAGCCTTAACACTCAAAGAACACGCAAGAATAGTGATACAGTTTGCTTGACTTTTCAATAATCGAAACTCACATTTTATGCATCATTATCATGTTATAATCATTGCTTTACATTGCTAACACCTTTCTGAAGCTAACGGTATAGGTGAATTGCATTATGGTGGCCTGAAACAGAAATCACCATTAATGGATTTTAGGGTTTCCAAGTTTCAAAATTAGGGCTTTGCTGCACAAGTAAAATCAGAACCTCTCATGCCTATGGTTAAATTCGTGAGAATCAGACGAATACAATGGACATATCGCGCCATATTTATATAGCCTAGATTTCTATTCGCTATTATTGGCCGTTCTGTTTTGTGGGGGTTAAAAACCCCCGCTAATTGTTTTTGTTTTACAGGGAAACAAGGAAGAAGACAATACGTGTGGAGACGTGATTGGCTGGATTCAAAATAACGCGCTTTTTTCTCTTTCCAGCATATGCATTTGTTTTCATATATTATTTTTATTGCTCATTATACTAACAGATGCAACGCAATGGCCTAGTGGAAGATGAGGTGTCTGGTAACTATTGGGACCTGGGTTCGATTCCCAGGTCCCCCAAAAGCTCCATATTATTTTTTCTAACATGATTTCGTGCAGGCTTCAAAGAATAGGCTCATCATACGCCTTACTCATCCAAACGCCATGTGTCCATGATCATAAATCCAAAGTCCAAAAGGTGATGAACACCATGTTCTTAGGTCAAAGCCAGCATGGATAATTCAAAAAGTCAAAACAGGCTTGTGTGCTTCTTGGGCCTCAGATTATTTTCTCACCTCCACCTGGGCCAGCATACCCCCCTGGTTCTAGTATTTTTTTTTTATATTTTAATTGCTATTTAATTATTATAACTATTATTATTATTATTCATAAATTATTATTTTCATAATAAATTCAGACCTATTAAAAAATGTAAATATTTTATTTATTACTATTATTTATTATTATTAATCATTATTTTATAAATAAATATGGTTAATTAATTTAGTCTTTTTAAAAATTAGGTCAACTTTAATTATTTCTCAATAACTTAAAATAGATTAGAATTAGGGTTTTTCTTTTGACTTTTAATTTCTTATTGTTATTTCATTAAAAACATAAAAACATAAAAAAAACATTTTTCTTGTAAATAATTAATTAATTAGTAAATTAGGTTTAATAGTTAATTACAAAAAAGGGACAAATTCAATTCTTTTCTCAAAAGGGTCAAAACCCTAGGACGTCCCAATTCAATTCTTTCGCGCGCTATTATTTATTTTGATCATTATTTTTGTATCTGTTTCCGAGGATGTAATAGTTAATTAGGGTTTATCGCTTTATTTACCTTTATCGCATTTATTTCCAAACGGGTTATGTTTTTGGCGATGTATAGACCCGCGCCTTGTAATAGCATAGATTTACCTTTCCGCAATTTATTTTCCGCACTCTTAACTGTTAAAAATGCATGAAAGACTTGTATGACAAATAAAATCAATCCGTGGCTCACAAATAACATGTACAAGATAATCTTAACTGAATTTAACACACATGCACACGCCACTCTTAGGGTACTCCTCATTTGGTTGCCTCGACGTGGTCGTCAAGTATAGGGTGTTTTAGAGGTCGCCCTCCTGTCTAAAGATCCAGTTGCCTCAAAACGGTTGCCTCGGATAAAAAGGATCTAGGACATTAGGGTTACCGCTAAGGCGTCCTACTATTGCTTCGGTGACCACATATGTCCCTTAATCGAATTGACCCGAATAACTCCAACGACGGTGCTACCTGCTTCTCAATAGTGGGATAGTACTGTCTAAAGGACTCTTACACAACTTAATTCCTTAGAGTAGGTAGATTTCTCCTGGGTACTTGCTCTTTCAAAAACAAAAACAACTTTTCGCACCTACACTTTCAAAAAGTTTTCAAACAAACACTTCATACACTCTTGAGGATTGATACAAGAGTTACCTAGAAGTTTTCAAACAAACTTTTTCAAAACCCACACACACTTGAAAAGCAAACAAATTTTTGAAAACATAGAGTGAGCAAGTACCTAAGAGCCCGTGGATAACCACGGATAGAAAGGGTGCTAACACCTTCCCTTTCTATAAATCTACCTCCCGAACCGAGAGACATCTCGAAAAAGGAATTTTGCTGTGCTTTTGTCCTTTCCATGTTGGAGAACATAAAAGACGGTGGCGACTCTTGCTTACCGCTACATTTTGCGAACCAGCTTAAAAAACAGTCAGTTCTATTTCCACCGATCACATCATCCAACAAAGGAAAAGGAAAAAGAACAAAAAAATCCTTTTTCGAGATGTTTCTGAGTACGGGGGGTAGATTATAGAAAGGGAAGGTATTAGCATCCTTTCTATCCTTGGTTTTCCATGAGCTCTTAGGTACTTGCTCATTTTGAAATTTCTTGTGTGTGTTTTAAAACTTTTTTGTTTAACTTCGTGATGACCCTTGTATCTGTCCTCAAGAGTGTGACGAAGTTGTTTTTGAAAACTGTTTTGAAAGTGTTTGTGAAAAAGAGTTTTTATTGTTTTGAGCAAGTACCTAAGAGTTTCTACCTACTCGAAAAAGATTGTTCATTTTCTTGTTTCCTTTAGACAATGATATCCTACTATTAGTGAGTAGGTAGCACTATCGTTGGATATTGAGAGACTACCAAAAAAGACGCTATGGTCATCGAAGGCAACATGTAAAGATATCTTAGCATTCGAAGGGACTGTCATCATTTAGGCAACATCGAGGGACAAGATCATTTCTCATAGGAAACTCGAGGGATGTTAGGGACCATGATCTTTATGATGACTTTAGAATTAAGAGTCTTTGCTAAGACATCCCTACGTTCGAGGGACATGACCATTATTTTCCGAGGCAACCAAGTGAGGTATACCCTAAGGGTGCATATGTGCAAGGTGTGTTATGTTCAGTTATTTTAGTCTTGTGTTAAGTTTTCTAATATTTGATTATTCTTGCCATACAATCCTATTAGTCATGCATCTAGCAGTTAATAATTGCAGTAATTTAAAAGTGCAGAAATATAAAACCTAGCTATTACAAGGCTTCGGGGAGGGGGATTATGTACATATCTAAAACCGGGGAAAAAATAAATAAAAGCGGTAAAGATCCTACTAATCATCTATTACATCCCAATATACAGTTACAATAATAAAAGGAAGTGCGGAAGAATAATAACGCGCAAATTTTGAAAAGACGTCTAAAAATCCTAAGATATAAAAAATCTTTGTGTTGTTTTTTGTTTTAATTTATGAAAATGGTTTAAGTTAAAAAAATTGATCTAGATCTATATTTAAAAAAAAGTTAATTATTAAAGAAACATGAAATTTAAATAAAAGAAATTAATTCTATGTTTTTTTTGGTATTTTTGTTACGAAAAGGAAAATGAATTAAAATAAAATTAAACCTAAGTTCTATTAATTTTAATTTTAAAAAAAAAGTTAAAGTGATTAGTTAATTAATTTACCAAAATTAAAATTTAATTAAGAAAAAAATACTAAATCTATTTTTATGTGATTTTTATATTTGTTTATTGATTAAAATAAAAAAAGGATTAAAAGAAATAAATGAAATGAATAAAACAAGAAAATAAAGATGGGCCTAGTAGCAAAAGTAAACAGGGGGTGAAATCATCAGAAATCCTTAGGCCTGAATCTTTGAAAGCTTCATGCTCTAATCATGGTGTTTTCAGATTCTTGTGTGGAACCTCTGATTCAACCATCCATAACTGTTCTATATAAACTCAAACAAACGTTAGCATGCCATGAAATGTGATTAAAATTAGAGATTCAAAGTTTAAAATTTTACCAAACCGGTGTTGTCAAATGGGGCGTGCTAGGCGTGTGATGGATTGCTCTTAGGCCTTGTAAGACTCCTGAGGACTTCAAGAGGATGGTTTGAGGCTTAATGTCAATCGAGAGAGACCGGAACCTCGAGATATGACTTGCACCAATTCTTTGATTTATGGAGAGCTTTTTGAAGAGCTTTTGGAGAGCTTTTTGAAGAGCTCTTTGAGAGCTTTTTAGAGAGGAATTTTTGTTTATTTCAAGCTTGTATGACTCTATATTTATAGAGGAGAATTAGGATATAAGAAAGCATGGAAAGAATCTCCCTCATAATGTTGTGTTTTAAGATCGTGATCAAAATTTGAAAAAATGCCATATTTGATGATTTTATGCCATTTTCACATGTGGATGAACCTGGACATATTTGAAGGGTTATTGCACGAAATCAATTGACATAAACCAACATAAAACTTGCCAAAAATGGATTCACATCAAAATTTACATTATTTCTATTATTTATTTATTTAATTCTGAATTTTAATGAATAAAATATCAAAATAAATAGCATAAATAGTAAAAAAAAATGTATGGGTGGGCTTAGAGGTCGTGGACCATGTTAGGAATGAGTTTCAAACTTGAAAAGATAGGCCCATTTGGAAAAATACAAGTTTGGTCAATATTTGCTTTATGCATTTTTTCAAAAATTGGCCAAATTTGACAATGCATATCTCTCTCAATTTTAACCCTATGAGGGTGTTCTTGGAATTTTTAGAAAGCTTAGGATGTACCCTAAGCAACCTCTTTGGTTTCATCTCAATTGGATCTTCCATGGTCATGTAAGAAGCTTTGACCCAAAACGTGTTTTTGTTGACTTTTGAAAAGAACCTATAATGTCTGAATTTATATCTTTTCATGAGTGAATTTCTTGAACTTGAGGGCTGAAGATGAGTTGAAAGTAATTGAATTATCTTAAAAGTGAGCCTTGGATGAGAAATTTATGATAAAGTATGAGAAATTTATGCCTGGTCAAAGTTTGGTTGACTTTTCCTATAGGAACCCTAATTTAGCAACTTTTGAATTTTGATGAATTAGGAGCATTCCTTGAGGAATCATGATCAAACCTTGATAAAATGATGGATATAACTTCAAAATGTTGATGTTGACAAAAAATCTTTAATGTTTTGTTGTATGTGGGTCACAGTTGACTTTTGACCTAGTATAGTTGATTTTCAGGCATTTAAGTAGTTGACTGAGAAAACTTCTTGTGCAAGGCATGAAACTTGGCATGGATGATATTGAGGACATATTAGGGAAATGGAAACCACTTAGGACCCTTGGAAACTCAAACATATTAATGAGGAGTGAAACCCTAGTTTGAGGCTTATTGTCTTAGGAGGAAGATTTGTCTGGTCAATCCTTAGGCATCCTTGGGCAAGTTGAGGACCTCTAGGAGTATGTTTTGAGTAAAATGAGAGGGAAAATTTTGGGGTACAACAATACACAATTAACAACCCAAATAACAACTCAAGTATTTAGACTAATACTTAGAGTGTATTACAAATAAAAAGCATAAACTTCTAATCAGAAAGAAAGTATTCTTCTTCAAAAATTGCTTTTCTTTGAATAAGGAAGCAAGTCCTTATATATGCGCAGCTTTAGGCTTGGGCTTGAGAACAAATATTTAAATATTTTGAATATTTCCATAAAAATAGGCTAAGATATAATTAGGCGATTTGAAAAATATTCCTCCATATTTTTCGTAACCTGTAGTTCACAAATCCTGAATTATTGAGTGCTGGAAATCAGGAAATAAAAGACCTAACTGATTTTGGGTTGGGATCAGTTCAATAGGCAGATGTCAAGACATCTGCTTTAACATCATTCAAAATAGTTTTTCTCCAAATATTAAGACATTTAGAAAAACATTAACAAGTCATTGTTTTACCAAATATGCTGCCAATAAACACTTAAAAACTCCCCCTTTGGCAAATTTTGGCTAAAACATTGTTAGAGTATATTATCAGAGCAGCAGCATAATTATCAGAGCATTATCAGGGCAGCAACAAGCAAGGAAATCAAAACATACATTCAGTTAGCAGTTAGCTATTAGCACATGAAGATGTCAAAACATCTTCTGGGACATGAGACTCCCCCTCAAGTATTGAGTTCCCCTTTAATCAATGGTCAGTGGTCAGTCAGTGGTTAGTGGTTAGTCAGTCACTCACTCACTTCCTCTCCCCCTTTTTAGTCATAATATGCCAAAGAAAAGGATGTATTTAAAGGAATATCAGTATTAGGGTACATACCATAAAATTCAAATGTCAAGTACATGTAAGTGCCAAAAAAGAAACAAAGTGTTCAGAGAAACATCAAGTAGTCTAACTGTCATCCTGACCAGTTGACTTGGTTGAACCAGAACTTCTTTCCTCACTGGAATCTTCACCTTCAGAGTTCACTGCATCATCAAGGCTGCTATCCTTTTGCAGGTCCTTGATCATATTTTCAAAGACTAGCTTCCTAGCTGAGCTCACTCTGATCACATAATCTAATTCCTTGTAGGCTTCCTTTAGTTCATTGATCATTTCATCCTTAGTGGAGGTCTTTTCAGCAAGAGCAGATGTTAAAACAATGTCTGGGACATGTTTTCCTGAAAATAGCTTAAAATGGAGGGTCAATGCAGACTCCCTCTTGCACACAACATCATTTCCACTTAGGATTCCAGGATGCTGATTTAGGATAATTCCATAGAGGAGGGAAGGAAAAGCAATTGGCATCTTAATGGCACAAGTTCCTGCATGTTTGATGGTCTGATCAAAGATATAAGTCCCATAATCAAAAAGTTTTTTGTTTCCAATAGCATAAATGAACTTTCCTAAACGAATGGAGATGGTTGAAGTGTGATTAATGGGAACCCAATTTGCAGCTCCAATCCTATGTAAAATTGCATATTTCACACTCAGTTTGCTGATAGGAAGTTTGTTTTTCATTGGTCACTCAGTTACTTGATTAGCAGTAATGGCTCTACACACTTGATTGTCTGTTACTTCCATCTCACAACATACATCTTCAGACCTATCTAGAAATTTGTTTATAATGGCAGGAGAAAATTCAACACACTTTCCTCTAACAAAAACCTTTCTATATTCCTTACTCTTATGGTCAGCACAGTCAACATGAATATTAACAATAAACTCCTTAACAAGAGTTTCATAGAAATTTGCAAACCTGGTAACTGTTTTCATCAGTCCAGGATAGGAGATCAGCTCCATGATTTCCTTACATTCCAAGGCACCAACTCCTAGTTCTCTCTCCAAGGCAATCCTTCTTTGATACACATACTTCCACTTTTCAGCATTCCCAATATAGTAAAAGGAGATGTTGTCAAGTGGGGCATCAGGAACCCTAACGGACAATTTATTATTTGCAGACTTTTTGAAAGGAGAGATGTCTTGGACATCTTTCTCAACATCATACTCAGAGTCACTCTCTTTAATTAGAACAACTTTCTTCTTACTCTTGGATCTTTTTACAGCATCCTAATCATCATCACTAGAGCTAAAAGGTCTAGCCTTTCTTTTGCTAGATGGAGGGACCACTTTACTTCCTGCTTTTGGGGGTCCATACATGGTTTTCTTCTTGATTGTCTTGGGAGGGGGTGTGATGCTTGCATCTTTTACTCTCCTGGACTTTAGCCTTCTAGCAATACCAGGTACAATATTTGTGATGAGCTCATTGTCAGAGAGCTCTTCAACATTGACAATATCCACAACATTATGACATTCTCCATCCTTGGAGGCAGCAACATTTTCTTCAACATCTTGATCAACATTTTCTTCTTCCACATCTTTTAGGGTAGAGGTAGCAAGCTTCTCAAGTTTGCTATCAACATCATCATTCTTGGATGATTCAGCAACATCATTTTTGGATGATTCAACAACATCATTCTTAGGATTACTTCCTTTGTTAGCTGGAGGGGGAATGCGAGCAAGGGGAGTAGAAATCCCAGGCACATCAAATCCTTCATTTAAAACTCTGTCCATAAGCCTTCTGATGCTTCTATCAACATTGGCAATTTCTTCTTCAGTTCTATTGTAAGTAGCAGAAGAGGAGTTACCTTTATCATCTTTAGATTTCTTAGCTGGTGATGATCTAGGTTTCTTGACCTTTTTTTATCAAGCGGAGGGATCATTGATAGAGGAGTAACATCTAGTACTTTGTCAAGAGAAAGATTTTCATTTACAGATTTTGAGGAATATGATGTGTGATGTTGAGACATGTTTGAAAAATTTCTGGCAAGGAGACGAGGAATGGCAAGGGTTCTTCTTCTGTTGAGGATAATGAATAGTTTGTGAAATTAGAGAGAATAAATGCAGTAGCATGTGGGAAACAATTTTAGGCAGTCTTGTAATGATTGTTTTCTAAAATTTATTTGTTGGAAACACAAACAATATAATATCACTTTAATGATATTCCCACACACTTTTAATTGCTACAAACCCTCTTATAAACATATCCCTAATTTTTCTCTTAAATTCTCAAATTGATTAGCATCCAAAGCCTTTGCGAAGATGTCATCCAATTGCAATTTAGTGGCTACATGTTCTAAGGCCATAATCTTTTCTTCAACAAGCTCTCTTATGAAGTGATGATGGATGTCAATATGCTTGGTCCTGCTATGTTGAATAGGATTCTTTTAAATGTTTATGGCGCTTAATCACAAAATAATGTCATGACATCTTTTTTGACATTGTATTCTATTAACATTTATTTCATCCAAACCAATTGAGAACAACTGCTTCATGCAACAATGTACTCAGCCTCAGCAGTGGATAGAGACACACAATTTTGCTTCTTGCTGAACCAAGATATGAGGTTATTTCCCAAAAAGAAGCATCCTCCAGATGTACTCTTTCTATCATCAACACTCCCTACCCAATGAGCATCACAAAAGCCAGTTAAGGCAGAATTTGATCCATGAGAGTACATCGTACCATAGTCACTTGTCCCATTCACATATTTGAGAATCCTATTTACATGGTTGGCATGGCTAACTTTGGGATCAACCTGATATCTTGCACACACTCCTACAACAAAGGCAATGTCTGGTCTGCTAGTTGTGAGGTATAGAAGACTGCCTATCATGCTTCTGTAGAGACTTTGATCTACACTTACTCCTTTTTCATCTTTAGTCAACTTCAGATGTATGGGAGCAGGGGTTCTTTTGTGACTTGAATTCTCCATCCCAAACTTCTTAACTATATTCTTGGCATACTTTCTCTGAGATAAAAATATGGAGTCTTCCATTTGTTTAACTTCATACCAAGAAATTAGGTTAATTCACCAACAAGACTCATCTCAAATTCAGACTGCATCTGCTTGACAAAATGTTGAACCATCTCATTTGACATCCCACCAAATACAATATCATTAACATAGATTTGAGAAATCATAATTGTTGTACCTCAAAATTTTCCCTCCCATATTTCTCAATACATGTCAAGTGAGGTCCTCAAATTGCTCAAGGAATCCCAAGAGTTAGCCAGACAAACCCTCTCCTAAGACAGCCTACCCCAAATTAGGGTTTCATTTTGCATCAAGATGCTTGAGTCCAAAGGATCCCAAATGCTCACCATTGTCCTATTATGTTCTCAAGATCATCCGTGTCAAGTTTCAAGCCTTGCATAGGAAGTTTGCTCAGTTAACTACTCAAATGCCTGAAAATCGATTATGTTAGGGCAAAAGTCAACTGTGGCCCACATACAGTCAAACTTCAAGAGTTTTGGCCAACATTCTCATTTTTAAGTATTATTCATCATTTGATCAAGGGTTGATCATGATTCCTCAAGGATTGCTCACAATTCATCAAATTCCAAAAGTTGCTAAATTAGGGTTTTGCAAGAAAAGTCAACCCAACTTTGACCAAGCATAACTTTCTCATACTTTATAAAAAATGACCCATCCAAAGCTCATTTTTAAGAGGATGTAATTCCCTACAATTAATCTTCAGATCCCAAGTTCAAAATATGCACTCACAAGAAGATATGAATTTGGACATTATAGGTCATTTTGGAAAGTCAACAAAAACACCTTTTGGGTCAAAGCTTCATACATGAACATGGAAGACTCAATTGAGATGAGACCAAAAGGGTTGCTTAGAGGACATCCTAAGATTTCTAAAAAGCCAAAGAACACATCTCTAGGGTCAAAATTGAAGGAGTTATGCATTGGCCAAGTTGACCTTTTTTGCAAAAATTGCCAAAAGTTAAATGTGTCCAAAATTGCATTTTTTGCTAAATGGGCCCAACTTTTTATGCTTGCACTGAGTTTGTAATGTGACCCACGACCCATGAGCCTTTCCACTTGTCATTATTTTATTTTTTGTTATTTATTTTGATTTTATTTTATTTAAATCAAATTAAATCAATACAAAATAATGAAAATATCAAAAATCATTAAAACCTTGAGATTTTGTGCATGATTAGGTTCATTATACAACTGGAGAAAAGATCAAACCGTGCAAAGCTTCATATGGACAGAAAAAGATTGAATTTGCTTGTTTTGGAAAGATTTGGTGCAAAGATTAAATCATGGATCAATCTTCATAATTGGAAAAGATTTGATACAAACTTTAACCCTAATGCACTCTAATATACATAGGAAATAAAGGCAGACCAAAAAAGAGAGGTTGGAGGCGTGCAAAGGTAGAGAACGAATTGCAAAAATTCAATGAAAAATGCAAACCAAATTCCAAGTTGCAGGCCATCTCAAGCCGTTCTAACCATACCAATCACTTGCTGGACGTCCCAGGATCGTGTTTCAATCGTTAGCAAGCCTCCCCACGCCCTGAAATGCATCGTAGCAGTCACACGGTTTGCCTATTTTCTTGAATTTGAATATATTGATTTTGGCATATTTAGCATGATTGATTGGCATATTTATAATCCTTGAGATGTTTGCAAGCTAATGACTATATTCAATTGCATTTTTATTGACTGAACATGAAACTGCCATGGCTAGGGTTTGATCTTCGTTTTTAGGGATTTCTCATACAGGGAAAATTGGGCATTGATAATGGTACCATGATGCTCGTGAGGTTGAAATGAGTTGATTGGTACCATTGGTTTTCATTTATCACGCACATACATGATTTTGGATTGAACAGGGGCTATACCTACGCTTGATGTCCGTAGGTAAAAGTCCTCTTACCTAAAACGACAGAATCAGTAGAGAAGACGATGGCGTGGCAGTGTGGGAATGGTTCGTTTGAATTTCCGCGTGTTTTGGGAGGCGTGGCATGTTGTTTGCATTATATTTCATTTGTTTCATTATTATCACAACTAACACGTTAGCGCGGATGGTGAGGAGGTTGGCCTTTGATGCACACGTCCTGGGTTCGATCCCAGGCGTGTGCATTTTATTATTTTCTCAACAAATGCAGGTCAATCCAGTGCTTCATACTCTCAAGCGTATTCCATACACTCTCAAACATCAGCCATTTGATGTGATCCTGGCCAGATCCAATGTGTCCACAATGAAGGACCACCATGCACCCGAGTCAAACGTGTACATAGGATTGGGCAAAGTGAAAAGGGCCAGGAGTTGTTGGGCCAAGAAATTCCAAGCTACACCCCCCTTTGCTAAGAAATCAGGCCCATTTTTCTTTCTTTTCTATTTTATTTCTTTTATTTAAATAATTTTGCTTATTTGTTTTTAATAAAATTAATCCCTTTTTTACAAATCATAAAATCAAGAGCTCACAAAAGATAAGATTTAGGATTTTTTATCAAATTTAATTTATTATTAGTTTAATTTAATTTAGGGAAATTCTAACTTTTTATACAATTAAAATCAATTAGGAAAATTAGGGTTAGACTCTTGATTCAATATTTATTTCTTTCTCAAAATAAAAATACAAAAAAAAAATAGGTTAATTTAATTATTTTTCTTAATTAAAATTAATTAGTAATTAGGTTTTTTTTTTAATTATTCAATTGAGCTTTGTTTTCTCAAATAACACAAAAACGACAAAAAAATGATTTTGCCTTTTAAATTACAATTAGGCATAGTTGAGGTCAAAACCCTAATTCTCTTATTTTTGATTTATCGCGCGCGTTTATTATTTTTGCAATATTGATGTAACTGTCCATGATATGTAATAGTTTAATCTAGGACTTTCTTTTATTTATCATCTTTTGCGGGTATTTTGGCTATGTATTTAATCCATATCCCGAAGCCTTGTAATGGCGTAGGTTTATTTTCTCGTATTTTAATTCTCGCAAATATTAACTGTTTAGATCTATGTTAATAGGATTGTATGACAAGATTGCATGATAATTTAAAATGGCTAGAAAACCCTAATGTGAAAAGATAATAACTGAAATCAAATCACTCGCACATGTACCCTCATAGGGTATACTCTCACTTCGGTTGCCTTCGGTAAATGATCATTAAGTATAGGGTGTGTTGTACCCCAAAATTTGCCCTCCCATATTCTCCAAGATTTGTCAAGAATCATCTTCAAATGGTTCAAGATTTCTCAAGGGTTGCACAGTCCAAATGCCTCCTAAGCCAGTTGAAATTAGGGTTTTGATTCTCTCAAGGAATTTGAGGTTTTCAATAGGTCAATCAAGTCTCATATGCCTATACATATTCTCAAGCACCTACATGTCAAGTCTCAAGACTCACAGTGTCAAATTCCACAGTCAAAAGCCCTATTTGATCCACAGTCAACTGTAGGGGCAAAATGGTTATTTTGCAATCAAAAGTCAGAATTTTTGGTCAACATCTTATTTTGAGTACACAATCATCATTTTATCAAGTCTTGATCATGATTCCACAAGGATGGCTCAAAAATCATCAAGATGCAAAAGTTACTATTTTTGGACAGCAGAAAAGTCAACTGTATCTTGACCAAGGCATAACTTTTTCATGGTTCATCATAAAAATCCCATCCAATGCTCATTTTGAAGGGGATGACATTTCCTACAAATCATCTTCACATTCCAAGTCCAAGAAATGCTCTCACAAAAAGTTATCAATTTCTACATTATAGGTCAATTTCAAAAGTCAACAAAAAGGCACTTTAAGTCAAAGACCATAACATGAGATTGGTAAATCCAAATGTCATGGGACCAAAGGCATTGGTTAGAGGACTTCAAGACCTTTCCAAAATGTCCAAGAACATGTTCATATGATCAAAATTGAGCAAGATATGCATTGGAGAAGTTGGGAAATTTTTGTGAATTTGCAAAAGTCAACTTTGCTCAAAACACCTCATTTTTGCTAATGGGCCTCAAATTTCTTCTTGAAACATTATCCATGATCTATGCACGACCCATCAAGCTTATTTGAACTTATTTTTCTTATTTTTATTAATTATTTGGATTTTTAATCAATTTTAATTCATTTAATTAATTTAAATTGTAAGAAATACAAAGATTTGATTTTTCAATCTTTTTGTGAAGCAAAAGTGGTCAATATATGCTGGAAATTTTGTGTGCAAATAAAAGGGACAAGAATCCCCAAATTTAGCAAGTTTTTCCAATCAAAAAGATTCAAAAATATTTGATTTTCAATCAAATATTCAAACATCAATTCCATGGATTTCTTTGCAAGATTTTGACCTAATTCTATTCTATTATAAATATGCAAGCCAACCCTACTCATGCATACGTGAAATCTCTGCAGAAAAAGCCATAATCAATTCAAAAAAATTCAAAGAAAACTCAAAACTATTTTCTGCATTCTAGCACGATTCAAAGGTTTTTATGGATTCTAATACCTTGCAGGAGTTCTCAGGGACGTTTTGCAATCAAAACCAGGCCTTAAAGCTACAAGAATCGCTCTAAACAGTTTGACGGTTTGTCACTTTTTTTCATAATCGTAACTCATGATTCATAAGCATTTGACATGATTTCTTGTTTGTTTTGTGTTGCTAGAGACCACATGAAGCTATTGGCATAGTTTAATTGAATTAAAACGCACAGAATCAAAAGTTGCCATGGTTGAATTTTAGGGTTCATAAGCTTTTAAATTAGGGATTTACAGTACAGGAAAAATTAAGCCTTATGAGACCCATTGAATTCAGGAGACTCAGGCGAACGTAACTGGACCCTCGCGAAATATTTATGTAAAGCATAGGGCTAATCGCTATTTTTCGTCATTGCAGTTTGTGGGGGTTAAAAACCCCCGCTATCTAACATTGTTTTTTGCAGGCACATCGAGGACGATGATAAGGTGTTGATTCATGGTTGGATAGTTTAAAAAGCGCGCGTGTTTTTTTTCTTTTTTACAGCATATTGATTGATTGTCTAATATATTAATTGTTAGTCATTATAATAACGAATGAATCATGCAGTTGGATTGGTAGACGCGCTAGCATATGAGCTTTGGGACCTGGGTTCGAATCCCAGGTCCCCCAAAATTATTATTTCTATTTTCTTGCAGCTTATCTAGTATGCCTTATGCCTTGTGGTCTACCATGAATCTCAATTGTCCACGCGCCATGTGGCCACAGGCACAAATCCAATGGTCCAAAGCTGGATGACCATCATGCTCCTGGTCAACACACGCGTAGACAATCATTAAAGTCAAACAGGCTTGAGAGATTAATGGGCCAGGAATTTCTAATCAACCTCCTAAATGGGCCAACACCCCCCTGGGTTCTTTTTATTTCTTTCTTTATATTTTTTATTTCTTTCATTAATTATTTATTATAATTATTATTATTACTATTTAATTAACATAATTAATTATTTTCATAATAAAAATCAGAAAACCTAAAATGTTATTATTATTATTTATTAATTTCACCTTTAATTCATTATTTTTGTAAATAAATGCTAACAAATTAATTTAGTTTAATTAGGATTAATTTTAACTTTTTTGCAATGAATAAAATAAATTAGAATTAGATTTTTTTTACTAACTTTTGACTTTTTTTATTTATTTCCTTAAGACATTAAAAAACTTAAAAAATATTTCTTTTAATTAATTAATTAGTTTTAGGTTTAATTTAATTTAATCCATAAATCACAAAAAACTTCTCTCTTTCTCAAAAAGGGTCAAAACCCTAAGGACTTCTCCGATTCGATTTCTTTTCGCGCATATTATTTTTGATCATATTTATGTAATTGCTCTGAGAATGTAATAGCATAATTAAGACTCTTTTTATCGCTTTCTTTTATTTTTCCCGCAATTTACTTTTCAAGGGTTGCTTTTGGCGATGTAAATACCCGACGCCTTGTAATAGCGTAGATTTACTTTCCGCAAGCTATTAACTGTTAGATGTATGTTAATTATGCATGACAAGACTTCTCTGAAATTAAAATCAACCCGTAGCTCACCATAACATGTACAAAGATAACTTAATTGAAACCTGATACACTCGCACATGCCACTCCTAGGGTACGCCTCACTTGGTTGCCTCGACGTGGTCATTAAGTATAGGATGTTTTAGAGGTCGCCCTCCTGTCTAAAGATCCAAGTTGCCTCGAAACGGTTGCCTCGGATAAAAAGGATCTAGGACATTAGGGTTACCGCTAAGGCGTCCTACTATTGCTTTGGTGACCACACATGTCCCTATAATCGAATTGACCCGAATAACTCCAACGACGGTGCTACCTACTTCTCAATAGTGGGATAGTACTGTCTAAAGGACATTTACACAACTTAATTTCTTTTGAGTAGGTAGAGGTTCTAAGGTACTTGCTCTTTCAAAACAAAAATTTTCGCACTTACACTTTTCTGAGAAAAGTTTTCAAACAAATACTTCATACACTCTTGAGGACAGATACAAGAGTTAAATCGAAGTTTTCAAACAAACTTTTTCAAAACCCACAAACACAAGAAAAGCAAACATTTTTGAAAACATAGTGAGCAAGTACCTAAGAGCCCGTGGATAACCACGGATAGAAAGGGTGCTAACACCTTCCCTT
The DNA here is from genome assembly GCA_948472305.1 of Vicia faba. NCBI lineage: Eukaryota > Viridiplantae > Streptophyta > Magnoliopsida > Fabales > Fabaceae > Vicia > Vicia faba. The sequence goes on along the minus strand of OX451741.1, from coordinate 925,508,374 downwards.
TCTATAATCTACCTCCCGAACCGAGAAACATCTCAAAAAGGAATTTTGCTGTGCTTTTGTCCTTTCCTTGTTGGAGAACATAAAAGACGGTGGCGACTCTTGCTTACCGCGACATTTCGCGAACCAGCATTTCAAAACAGTCAGTTCTATTTCCACCGATCACAGAACTGGCGACTCTGCTGGGGATAAATTAATAAGTGAGGTGTACCTTAGGATTAGATCATTCTATGTTTTCAATTGTATGCCTTGTTTGCTTTAATATTGTAGGCTTGTATTGGAGTTTCATAGATCCTAACCCGGATCTGGGGAATACCCTTTAGGTAGCAATAAACTATGAGGGACCTGTCCGGCGTAGACCGACACGGGTGAAGCAGTAGCTACATTGGTGTGACACCTTTGTCTGTACCGATATCCCTTGTGTTGGAACGAGGAGAATATGGGTCTTCTGAGGAGTCATTAAGCACCAACTGACCTTAGCACCTTAAATTGACCAACTTGGCCATAGAACAGTAGCAGTATGCTACGCTCATTGAGGCTAAACTCTCGCGATGGTTCCGACCGCAAGAAAAGGTTGCTAAGCTGGAGTTATGACCGATTGAGGGTAGTCAGTGATATTGAGATCCTCTAGAACCCGATTACTATTTTCTAGGACAGGTCTTAACCAACTGAAACCGAAAGAGGGTAATACCTAAACTTCATGCTGGCCTGAAATCTAAGGGCTCTTGTGTGACTTGTGTGCCTTACCATGTTTGTCTTTTGTGAATACTTGTGGTGTGCCTTTATCATAACATCATAACATCATAACATTGCATACATCCTGCATAAGGACTAACCCATTTCAAGGATCTCAAGGGTTTGTGATGCAGGTCATAATGAACCATATGTCTAGCAAGGGGCAATGGGGATTTATTTTCCTCTAGCCAAGGTTGTCTAGAAATCCAAGCACGATAACTTGAGTCAGGGGCTATGACCCACTCGATATGGTGAGCCTGACTCTTGAAGAAGGACTCTCAGCAACATGAAGTTCCTTCAATCAAGCTACAAAGTTCAAACTCTAACAAATTTCTTTGTTTACCCCGCGAGATCCTTGAAAACATTGCATACATATATCATACATATCATTGCATTACAGGTACCCCTTTTACAGGTCACTTATCTTCTTCGCTGTTTATTTCAGCAATCATCATGTCTACTGAACCTTCCGCTGAATAAGCTATCAAGGCCCTCCAGGCCCAGAATGCCCAGTTCCAAGAGTTGGTTATGAGCCTAGCCCAGGGTCAACATGATTTGAAGACTCTGATTCTGAAGGAAAGGAAGAAGAAGAACAAGAGGACCGTCTTGTTCAACACCGGACGCAGATTTTGGAATGGACTACAAAAAGAGGTTGATCTGACTACTTCGTTTGTAGGCAAAGACAGCCCCCAAGAGAGAAGGGTTCCTAGTCCCGTGGTCTCCGACAATGAGACAGATTATAATGATGAGCAGTATCCTCCTGCCGAGGACAACTACAAACAGCTGGAGGACCGTTTAAGTGCTATGGAGATTCAACATGTGCCCGGGTTGGACTTTGGAGACCTAGGCTTATCCTCTGGGGTGGTGATCCCACACAAGTTCAAGGCACCTGCTTTTGCCAAGTACCATGAAGCTTCCTGTCCTAAGCTGCACCTCTGATCGTATGTAAGGAAGATCCAACCTTTACAGCTGACAAGAATTTATGGATTCATTTCTTCCAGGATAGTCTTTCAGGGACTCAACTCGAATGGTTCTATCAGCTGGATGGAGCCAGTATTCGTAACTGGGAGGACTTGGCTACTGTGTTCTATAAGCAGTATCAGTATAATTCCGACCTCGCTCCTACGCGTACCCAACTCCAGGGTATGTCACTAGGGACGGGTGAAGGATTTAAGGAATATGCCCAAAAGTGGAGGGACCTTGCTGGAAGGGTGCAGCCACATTTGGCTGACCGTGAGCTTGTTGATATGTTCTTGGGGACCCTGTCTGGTCCGTTCTTCAACCATTTGATTGGAAATTCTTCAGCCGGGTTTACAGACCTTATCTTGACTGGGGAGAGAATTGAAGCTGGCATCAAAAGCAGGAAGATTCAAGAAGCCACACCTTCCGATGCTCAGAAAAAGCCTTACAGTGGGAAGAAAGAGTTCAATGTTGTGTATGGTAAAAAGAGTCGTCATGATCAACATGTAGGGGCCACCCAAATCCCTAATCCTACGCCTGCTCAATAAAGACAGGGACATCAACGTAAGGAGGTCACACCTAAAAGAAAATTCACTAAGATCAACATGTCATTGACTCAAGCGCTACAACAAATGTTGAAGGCCAGGCTGATTACATTAAGGGCTCCTCTCCGGAATCCAAACACTTCCGCTCCTACCTATCATCCCAATGAAAGGTGTGCATACCACTCTGACAGTCTGGGACATGACACAAACAACTGTTGGGCCCTGAAGAATAAGGTTCAAGACATGATTGATGCCAAAGAAATCCAGTTTGACCCTCCAGAGACTCCCAACATAATCACTGCTCCTATGCCAAATCATTGAAGGCTTTTGTTTATTTGAATTCTGAAGTTATATTTTTCTTTGCTTATTCAAACAATTATCATGTCAAACTCTCTTATTTCATTAATGCATTACACATGTCTGTTTTGAAGTAATCGTATTCACCATGCTTAAAATTGCTTTCATTTTTTGATGTTCAACTCTCGATCTAAAATTCTAAGCCTTTTGAGGGAGGATGACGAAAACGATACCACGATCTTTACAATATGCTTTTGAACAGACTCCGCTGATGAGGTACATGCATTGTTTCAAATCCTAAACAGTGGAGTTATAAGGAAGATAATCCCTAGTCAACCCCTTTAAGCCAAAGAAGTTGGAGTTTTTCTTTTCACAAAAGTTAAAACCCTTAATCATAACCTGGGGCAGGGTAGTTTTCTCAGCTGATCCATGCGCATAATGAATGGAATCAAAGGAGTCCTTCCGAAACAAAAGACAGTGATGGTTCCCTATAATCGTAAAGACAGGCAGTCGTCATCTTTAAAAAACAAAAGCCCAATAAGTCAAAACCTATGAAGGAGACTTACAAAAACTGGGGCATCCCGCTGACTGTAATCACAAAAGAAACAGTCAGGCAAAAGACAGGGATAACAAAATCAAAAGAAAGAGGTCCAATAAACCCTCGACAAAAAAGAAATAACTGCCTATTCAAAATAAAACTTTCAGTATCCGAACCACCACCGGAATAACAGAGCAAGGACTCAAACACGATCTAATGCACGATTAGCTGAGTTTAGGATTGAAGAACATCACGAAGAGCGGGTGGGTACAAATAAAATTTGAGCCTCTATCCTTTGTTTCTTAAACCGTGAACCAGGCCACGTTATAACCCTGAAAAGTCCTAGCAGAAGCATGGGTTAGTTCGAAAGCATACTGTTACAAAAGGTATCCTGACTCTTGTAGGGCTCGCTGTAAAATCTTGAGTTGACATCACAGTTTACAAAAATTCACTTGTTTTATTGAAAACTGCATTTTCAAAAACTTCAAAACAGACATAAGCTTTGCATTCTTAAAATAACATTGTTTGCATATGGCTATTTGTTTGAACAACAGAGAAATTCGCATGATGAATATCTTGTGAACAAAAACCTTCTCAACAAAAAAAGAATCACATCAAGTGGAAAAACACTTCCAATCAAGGGGCAGACATGATCATTGTCCATCATCTGGGGCAGTCAAGTCAAGATTCAAGGAATCTCTCAAAATGCCAAATAGCCAGGGGCAGACCTCCGCCTGAGTCACTTGGGGAATTGGACATGAATTCCGGCAACGAATCTTGCATGATCAAACACCTTCTGGTAGTATGGCGACACAACACTACTGACAGTGACAACTCCCTACACTCTGAGAGCATGGACATAGTAAAAAAAAAATACTACGCATAATCAAAGACCCGCTAGGTCGACTGGCCTAGGCAAAAATAAGGGCTTCCCGGCGAACCAAAAGGGTTCGAGCAAAAATAAGGGATGAAAATGAAAAAATTTGTACACCCGGCAAGTCGAAAACCTGAAAAGGCGGCTTGGGCAAAAATGGGTATCCCGATGGACTGAAAACCCGAAAGGGCGGTCCAGGCAAAAATTAGGGATCAAAGCGTACGACTATGTCCCTTCATCTCATCACTTGCCTACCAGAAGAAGATTTGTCAATCGGCAGTCATCAAGCCCCTCATAGGCCTTCTTCTCCCGCAGAAGCTGGGGCAATAAGATTTGTCTAAGCGATCTAGTTACTCTGCCCACCAAGGTACCAAGGTAAGTTCAGCTGAAGAATTTGACCAAGATACCTTCACTCCCCGCAGAGTAAGACAAGATTCAGCAATGCTCTCCCCAAGCAGAGTTGGCCTCCCATTAGCCCTAAAAAAGGCACAGTATCTCCAGCAAGTCAGCAATACTCTCCCCCGAGCAAAGTTGGCCTACCATCAGTCCTGGAAAGTTGGGTATCCCCAGAAGATCTTAATATTCCCTAGCAGAGTATACAGATATTCCTCAGCAAGCATCCCCAGCAGTCTTAATATTCCTCGACAGAAATATAAGATTGTTCCCCGGCGGAATACAAGATACCCCCAGTGGAGCCATTTCCTCAAAAATTTCCCCAGGAGAGTTGAATCATCTCCCCAGTAGATTCTGGAGGCTTGTCCCCTGTAGAATACAAATGCATCTCCCCAGCCATATTCAAAGGTTATCCCCACAAGAGTCTAACTGGGTTATCCTCAGCAAGTTGCAACAGAAAGATCATCCCAGCGAAGTTCTTTCTATCCCCCAGCAGAGTTCATCATCAAAATCCCCAACAGAGCTTATCAACGGGGTCCCCAGCGGAGTTATCGTTAAAATCTCAGCAAAGCATCTCTTCCCATAGAGTAATTCCCCGCGGAGCAATCTCTTCACCAGGTTTATTCCCCAACGGAGATCTTTTCCTCCTGCAGGTTTATTCTCACAACCATCTTCGTTCATCATCCCCAGCGGAAACGAAGAACTCAACACTATTCTCCAGCAGCTCCGGGATTTATTTTCCCCAGCTAAAAGCATCACAGTTTCATACATCATGACACATGCACATACGCATCATATCATACAATCTCATTTATGTTGAGAACATCATTGCTTGATCCATCTCATGCATTGCATATGACTGACCTCTACCTTTCAGGAAAGATGCAGTTAAATTCTCAGCCATATCAAAAGGCCTTCTCTGGTCCAGTTAAGTCGATTCCTAAAGATTTTTCTGGTGCCGATCCAGTTGAAGATATTCCAAGACCTTTTCTGGTCCAGTTAAATCGATTCCTAAAGATTTTTCTGATGTCGATCCAGTCAAAGGCCTTCTCTGGTCCAGTTAAGTCGATTCCTAAAGATTTTTCTGATGCTGATCCAGTTGAAGATATTCCAAGATTCCTTCTAGAGATAGTTCAGATGTGACCCAGATTTGGCGACATTCCGATACTTATTCCAGATTTCCTTCTAGAGATAGTTCAGATGTGACCCAGGCATGGCGACATTCTGATACTTATTCCAGATTTCCTTCAGAGACAGCTTAGAGATGCTCCAACCATGGATGCTATTCTATTGCTTATTCCAGATTTCCTTCTAGAGATAGTTCAGATGTGACCCAGATTTGGAGACATTCCGATACTTATTCCAGATTTCTTGCTAGAGATAGTTCAGATGTGACCCAGATTTGGCGACATTCCGATACTTATTCCAGATTTCCTTTCAGAGACAGCTTAGAGATGCTCCAGACCCGGATGCTATTCTATTGCTTATTCAGATTTCCTTTCAGAGACAGCGTAGAGATGCTCCAGATCCGGATGCTATTCTATTGCTTATTCAGATTCAAACTTCTAAAGACAGCTTAAAGATGCTCCAGACCCAGATGCTATTCTATTGCTTATTCCAAATTCCTTCCAGAGACAGTTCAGATGTGACCCAGACATGGCGACATTCTGATACTTATTCCAGATTTATTCAGGAGACAGTCCAGATACGATCCGGATTCAGATGTCATTTTGTCACTCATTCAGATACAGTATGGATACACCCCAGACACGGCGGTCATTCTACTACTCGTTCAGACGTCAGCAGTCAGATATAGACTAGATATGCTCCAGACACGGAAGCCATTCTATTCCTCATTCAGATTCAACTATCAACTTCAAGTGCAGATACACTCCAAACACGGAGGTCATTCTGTCACTTATCCCGATCCCAGTTACAGTTCAGATACGGTCCAGACACGGAAATCATTCTGCTACTCATACAGATCTCAATTTCAAATACAGTTCAGATACGATCCAGACACGGAAATCATTCTGCTACTCATACAGATCTCAATTTCAAATACAGCACAGATACGTTCCTGACATGGAAGTCATTCTGCTACTCATACAGATCACTCTCTCAAATAAATTCCAAATACGATCCAGATTCGGATGTCATTCTGCCACTCATTCAAGCACAGTTCAGATACGATCCAGATTCGGATGTCATTCTGTCACTCTCTCAAACCCGTCAATGAAGACAACCCATCATGAAGCAACCCTACACCGGTTCCTTCTCTTTCGGACGCAGTTTTACACTGACTCATCATCATGCAACCCTACACATGTTCCCTCTTTCAACCTATCAAGTTACAAACATTTCCAGATGGCATCTATAAGACCATCCCCGACAAGATTCTGTCACATTTCCAGGTGGCATTTATAAGCCCATCCTTCTACCAACAATCTCCAGGTGGCATCTATAAGCCCATCCTCCTATCCATCATCTCTCCAAATGGCATCTGTAAGCCCATTCCCGACATCACATTGCTGATACTACATTATGCGAGTGCAAATTTCTGGGCACTCTAGTGTTCAATCATCTTCCACCTTCGGATCACGAAAGGCACGCAAGCCAATCTATATCCTCAGGTTTAAGAAGATTGAACAGGGGCAACTGTTGTACCCCAAAATTTTCCCTCCCATATTCTCCAAGATTTATCAAGAATCATCTTCAAATGGTTCAAGATTTCTCAAGGGTTGCACAGTCCAAATGCCTCATAAGCCAGCTGAAATTAGGGTTTTGATTCTCTCAAGGAATTTTAGGTTTTCAATAGGTCAATAAAGTCTCATATTCCTATACATATTCTCAAGCACCTACATGTCAAGTCTCAAGACTCACAGTGTCAAATTCCACAGTCAAAAGCCCTATTTGATCCACAGTCAACTGCAGGGGCAAAATGGTCATTTTGCAATCAAAAGTCAGAATTTTTGGTCAACATCTTATTTTGAGTACACAATCATCATTTGATCAAGTCTTGATCATGATTCCACAAGGATGGCTCAAAAATCATCAAGATGCAAAAGTTACTATTTTTGGACAGTAGAAAAGTCAACTGTATCTTGACCAAGGCATAACTTTTTCATGGTTCATCAGAAAAATCCCATCCAATGCTCATTTTTAAGGGGATGACATTTCCTACAACTCATCTTCACATTCCAAGTCCAAGAAATTCTCTCACAAAAAGTTATCAATTTCTACATTATAGGTCAATTTCAAAAGTCAACAAAAAGGCACTTTAAGTCAAAGACCATAACTTGAGATTGGTAAATCCAAATGACATGGGACCAAAGGCATTGGTTAGAGAACTTCAAGACCTTTCTAAAATGTCCAAGAACATGTTCATATGATCAAAATTGAGCAAGATATGCATTGGAGAAGTTGGGAAATGTTTGTGAATTTGCAAAAGTCAACTTTGCTCAAAACACCTCATTTTTGCTAATGGGCCTCAAATTTCTTCTTGAAACTTTATCCATGATATATGCACGTCCCATAAAGCTTATTTGAACTTATTTTTCTTATTTTTATTAATTATTTGGATTTTTAATCAATTTTAATTCATTTAATTAATTTAAATTGTAGGAAATACAAAGATTTGATTTTTCAATCTTTTTGTGAAGCAAAAGTGGTCAATATATGCTGGAAATTTCGTGTGCAAATCAAAGGGACAAGAATCCCCAAATTTAGCAAGTTTTTCCAATCAAAAAGATTCAAAAATATTTGATTTTCAATCAAATATTCAAACATCAATTCCATGGATTTCTTTGCAAGATTTTGACCTAATTCTATTCTATTATAAATATGCAAGACAACCCTACTCATGCATACGTGAAATCTCTGCAGAAAAAGCCATAATCAATTCAAGAAAATTCAAAGAAAACTCAAAACTGTTTTAGGCATTCTAGCACGATTCAAAGGTTTTTATGGATTCTAATACCTTGCAGGAGTTCTCAGGGACGTTTTGCAATCAAAACCAGGCCTTAAAGCTACAAGAATCGCTCTAAACAGTTTGACGGTTTGTCACTTTTTTTCATAATCGTAACTCATGATTCATAAGCATTTGACATGATTTCTTGTTTGTTTTGTGTTGCTAGAGACCACATGAAGCTATTGGCATAGTTTAATTGAATTAAAACGCACAGAATCAAAAGTTGCCATGGTTGAATTTTTGGGTTCATAAGCTTTTAAATTAGGGCTTTACAGTACAGGAAAAATTAAGCCTTATGAGACCCATGATTGAATTCAGGAGACTCAGGCGAACGTAACTGAACCCTCGCGAAATATTTATGTAAAGCATAAGGCTAATCGCTATTTTTCGTCATTGCAGTTTGTGGGGGTTAAAAACCCTCGCTATCTAACATTGTTTTTTGCAGGCACAGCGAGGACGATGATAAGGTGTTGATTCATGGTTGGATAGTTTAAAAAGCGTGCGTGTTTTTTTTCTTTTTTACAGCATATTGATTGATTGTCTAGTATATTAATTGTTAGTCATTATAATAACAAATGAATCATGCAGTTGGATTGGTAGACGCGCTAGCATATGAGCTTTGGGACCTGGGTTCGAATCCCAGGTCCCCCAAAATTATTATTGCTATTTTCTTGCAGCTTATCCAGTATACCTTATGCCTTGTGGTCTACCATGCATCTCAATTGTCCACGCGCCATGTGACCACAGGAACAGATCCAATGGTCCAAAGCTGGATGACCATCATGCTCCTGGTCAACTCACGCGTAGACAATCATTAAAGTCAAACAGGCTTGAGAGATTAATGGGCCAGGAATTTCTAATCAACCTCCTAAATGGGCCAACACCCCCTTGGGTTCTTTTTCTTTCTTTCTTTATATTTTTTATTTCTTTCATTAATTATTTATTATAATTATTATTATTACTATTTAATTAACATAATTAATTATTTTCATAATAAAAATCAGAAAACCTAAAATATTATTATTATTATTATTTATTAATTTCACCTTTAATTCATTATTTTTGTAAATAAATGCTAACAAATTAATTTAGTTTAATTAGGATTAATTTTAACTTTTTTGCAATAAATAAAATAAATTAGAATTAGGTTTTTTTTACTAACTTTTGACTTTTTTTATTTATTTCCTTAAGACATTAAAAAACTTCAAAAATATTTCTTTTAATTAATTAATTAGTTTTAGGTTTAATTTAATTTAATCCATAAATCACAAAAAACTTCTCTCTTTCTCAAAAAGGGTCAAAACCCTAAGGACTTCTCCGATTCGATTTCTTTTCGCGCATATTATTTTTGATCATATTTATGTAATTGCTCTGAGAATGTAATAGCATAATTAGGACTCTTTTTATCGCTTTCTTTTATTTTTCCCGCAATTTACTTTTCAAGGGTTGCTTTTGGCGATGTAAATACCCGACGCCTTGTAATAGCATAGATTTACTTTCCGCAATTTACTTTCCGCAAGCTATTAACTGTTAGATGTATGTTAATTATGCATGACAAGACTTCTCTGAAATTAAAATCAACCCGTAGCTCACCATAACATGTACAAAGATAACTTAATTGAAACCTGACACACTCGCACATGACACTCCTAGGGTACGCCTCACTTGGTTGCCTCGACGTGGTCATTAAGTATAGGGTGTTTTAGAGGTCGCCCTCCTGTCTAAAGATCCAAGTTGCCTCGAAACGGTTGCCTCGGATAAAAAGGATCTAGGACATTAGGGTTACCGCTAAGGCGTCCTACTATTGCTTTGGTGACCACACATGTCCCTATAATCGAATTGACCCGAATAACTCCAACGACGGTGCTACCTACTTCTCAATAGTGGGATAGTACTGTCTAAAGGACATTTACACAGCTTAATTTCTTTTGAGTAGGTAGAGGTTCTAAGGTACTTGCTCTTTCAAAACAAAACTTTTCACACTTACACTTTTCAGACAAAAGTTTTCAAACAAACACTTCATACACTCTTGAGGACAGATACAAGAGTTAAATCGAAGTTTTCAAACAAACTTTTTCAAAACCCACAAACACAAGAAAAGCAAACATTTTTGAAAACATAGTGAGCAAGTACCTAAGAGCCCGTGGATAACCACGGATAGAAAGGGTGCTAACACCTTCCCTTTCTATAATCTACCTCCCGAACCGAGAAACATCTCGAAAAAGAATTTTGCTGTGCTTTTGTCCTTTCCTTGTTGGAGAACATAAAAGACGGTGGCGACTCTTGCTTACCGCGACATTTCACGAACCAGCATTTCAAAACAGTCAGTTCTATTTCCACCAATCACAGGGTGTCTTAGTGGTTACCCTCCTGTCTAACAAAGATCAAAAGTCCCGTTTGGAAATGTTTCCTCAGAAATGTCGCCTCAGAAATGTTGCCTCGAATATGATCTTAAGACTTTAGGGTTATTACTAAGACGTCCTAACATTGCTTTAGTGATCGTACGCCCCTTATAAATTGACCCTTACAACTCCAACAACGGTACTACCTACTCCTTAATAGTGGGATAGCGCTGTCTAAAGGAAACAAGAATAGAAACAATATTTTTTCGAGTAGGTAGATGCTAGTAGGTACTTGCTCAAATCAAAAACTTTTCACACTTACACTTTTCAAACAAATTTTCAAAACAACTTCTCACACCCTTGAGGACTGATACAAGGGTTATCATGAAGTAAAACTTTTCAAAGCAAGCACACACATAAGCAATTTAAAAAAAAAGATGAGGAAGTACCTAAGAGCCCATGGAAAACCATGGATAGAAAGGGTGATAATACCTTCCCTTTCTATAATCTACCCCCGATACTCAAAATCTCGAAAAAGGATTTTTCTGTACTTTTTTCCTTTCCGATTGGATAAAATAAAAGTCGGTGGAGTCTCTTGCTTACCGGGACATTTTGCAAACACAAAATGCAAAACACAAACCAGCATTTCAAAACAGTCGGTTCTGCCACCGTATCACAGAATTGGCGACTCTGCCGGGGAATTAATAAGTGGGGTATACCTTAGGATCTAGTTCATCATGATTGCTTCTCTTGATTGTTTTTTTTTGCTTTACTTTTAAGGGTTTTCTTTGGGAGTTACTATAGATCCTAACCCGGATCTGGGGACACCTTTTAGGTAAGTAGAAATAGACTGTGAGGGAACTGTACGGCATAGACTGATACGATTGAAGCAGTAGCTACGTTGATGTGGCACATTGGTTGGTACCGATATCCCTTGTGGAGAAACGAGGAGAATACGGGGCCGCTGCATGGTGTCGTTAAGCATCAACTAACGTTAGAACCTTTAATCGACCAACTTGGCCATTAGAAAGTAGTGAGATAGTCGACCTCGGTGTAAAGCTGAGAACTGGTTGATACTCGATGCTACACTCATTGAGACCATACTTTCGAGATAGTTCTGACCACAATAAAAGATTGCGTGAGCTGAAACCATGACTGATGGAGGATGTTCAGTGATATTGAGAACCTTTAGAACCCGATTGCTTTTGCTAGGACAGGTTGAAACCAACTGAACTTCAAGAGGGTACTACCTTTGACCTCATGCAAGCCTTAAACTTAAGGGTTTTGTGTGACTTGTTTGCCTTTGCCATGCCTGTTATCTGCTATACCTATTGTTTTTTTATCATGACATCATGCATCATAACATGGCATTCATACTTCATTATATTAACCATTTCAAAGACCAAGGGAATTTATCTTTGTTCTATTTTGCAGATTATGGCTTCCGTGCGCAGAAATACCATCCGAGTTAACTTTGTGCAAATACCTGCTCAACTTAAAGAGCTAGTCTCAAGAGTTTCCGAGACTTCTATGTTCATTAAGAGACATGGTCAGCTTCTTAGCCTGGTCACCTCAAAGCTTGATGAGCAGATGATGAGTGTACTTTTCCAGTTCTTCGATCTTGTGCATCATTGCTTCACCTTTCCAGATTACCAGCTGGTTCCACTTTGGAAGAGTTCTCTCACTTATTGGGCATATCCATCCTTGAGCAGGTACCCTTCACAGGTATGGAAGAGGCTCCTAGACCATAAGACATTGCCTCAGCTCTGCATCTGAAGCGGGCTGATGTAGTATCCAATTGGGAAACACGAAGTGGGGTCGAAGGTTTTCTAGCCAAATTTCTGATAGACCAGGCTCAGCTATTCTGGGATAATTTGGATTTTCAGGCTTTTGAAGATGTCTTGGCTCTCCTTATCTATGGTTTGGTTCTCTTCCCAAATCTAAATTCCTTTGTAGATGTAAATGCTGTCAAGATTTTCCTTTCTCGCAATCCTGTGCCTACTCTGTTGGGTGATATCTTGCATGCCCTCTACACTCGTACTGTGCAAAGAAGAGGGACTCTTATGTATTGCATGCTGTTGCTGTCTAGGTGGTTTATTTCGCACCTCCCTAAGTCTGTGCTGAAGAACAAAGAAGGTTTGGGATGGTCCTACAGAATAATGTCACTTGCCCACACAGATATTCTTTGGTGTTCCCAGGCTATGGAGGACACTACTGTTATTGACCGTTGTGGGGGATATCCTAATGTCCCATTGCTTGGAATCAGAGGGGGTATAACTTACAATCCTTGTCTAGCTTTACAACAATTTGGTCGTGCTCGGAGAGATAGTCCCCATGAGCTACTTCTGGAGGATATTGCATTTAACTACAAGGAGGACGTTGAGGAGCACCGCCGGAGGTTTATACGAGCTTGGGGCATGGTGAACAGATCTGACCCCCAAGAGTTGGGACCAAGGACTTTCCTTCCTATGCAGCCTTACCTCCAATGGGTCCGAGCTCGTACCCAGAAGCTTGGGATGCCCTATGAAGCCGTATTGCTAGTGATTGTGGAGCCCACTAATGAAGAAGGCGTTCCTTATACAGTTCTTTATCCTTACATGCCCACTGATCCTGGGGAGTTGCAGAGGTCATGGATTTAGCTTAAAGAGGAAAGGGATACTTACCGGGAGAAGTACCATGAGCAAGAAAGGAAGATTTTGAAGCTCACCAGGCAGCTCGAGGAAGAAAGAGTGATCAATGACTACGTCAGCACAAAGAGGAAGCGTCCATGGGACTTTTGATTTTGATTTTTATAGTTTAGATTTTTCTCCATTTACTTCTTTGTAACGCCTCAAAGGCATTGCTGAACCTTTTACAGGTTAATCTAAAAAAGTTTATTTATTTTTGGTTTGCATATTTAAATCTCCCAAAGTCTTTGAAATCATTACATGCGCATCCCATTATCATGCACACCATTACAGGTACCATTATAGGTTTCTCATCTTCTTCGCTGTTTATTTAAGCAGAAATGTATTCTGATCAAGCCATCAAAGATCTTCAGGCACAAAACTCCCAATTCCAACAGATGTTCTTAAGCTTGGCTAAAGGGCAAGAGGATTTGAAGACTCTGATTCTGAAAGAGAAGAAGAAGAAGAAGGTTGGTATTCTGAACATGGGTAGAAGATTCGGAGAAAGGATAAGACAATCAGCTGATCTGACCTCCTCATCCAAAGACGGGGAGAACCAAGAAAGGACAAAGGACCCTAGTCCAGCAGTTTCTGATAACGATACAGATTACGATAATGAACAATATCCTCCTGCTGAGGATAGATACAAGAATCTAGAAGACCGTCTGAGTGCTATGGAGATTAAAAAGATCCATGATTTGGATTTCGGAGAGTTGGGACTGGTATCGGGAGTGGTGATCCCTCATAAGTTCAAAGCTCCAGTTTTTGTCAAGTACGATGGAGTATCCTGTCCAAAACTCCATCTCCGCTCGTATGTCAGGAAAATCCAACTCCACACTGCTGATAGAAATTTGTGGGTACACTTCTTTCAGGATAGTCTATCAAGGACTCAGCTTGAATGGTTTTATCAGTTGGAAGGAGCCAGTGTCCAAAACTGGGAAGACCTTGCTGCTTCTTTTTACAGGCAGTATCAGTATAACGCCGACCTTGCTCCCACTCGTACTCAGCTTCATGGTATGTCTATGGGTGCAAGTGAAGGTTTTAAGGACTATGCTCAAAAGTGGAGAGACTTGGCTGGAAGAGTCCAACCCCCTTTGTCTGATAGGGAGTTGGTTGACATGTTTCTAGGGATGCTATCTGGTCCATTTCTCAATCATCTGATTGGCAATTCGTCGTCTGGGTTTACTGAGTCTATTTTGACTGGAGAGAGAGTAGAAGCTGGCATTCGAAGTGGTAAGATACAGAAGGATGCTTCATCAAGTGCAGTAAAGAATCCTTTCACCGGTAAGAAGGAAGTTAGTGTAGTCTATGGCCCGAGGAGCCAAAGCAAAGCTGAACACCGTCAAGCGGTAAATGCTGTCGTGATATCAAGACCAACAGTTGCTCCACAATGCAACAATCAGTAAAGGGTAGAAAGACCACAACGGCAGTTTACCCGCATCAACATGACTTTGGCTGAAGTTCTGCCTCATCTGTTAAAATCCAACTTGGAAACCTTGAAAGAGGCTCCCAAGAATCCCAACACTGCTTCTCCCAGATACAATCCCAATGCCCGTTGTGCCTATCACTGCGAAAGTCCAGGTCATGATACAAACGATTGATGGGCTCTTAGGAATAAAGTGCAAGATTTGCTGGAAGCTAAAGAGATTGAGTTTGATTCTCCCGAAAAGCCCAACGTTATAACTGCTCTTATGCCCAAGCATTGTCGCGGATTCAATGCGGTGGACACCAATTTGTTTGTAACCTCTGTGGAAGAGATCTCTACTCCTTTGATGACGGTTAAGAAGAATTTGTTGTTGGCCAATTTATTTCCGGGTTGTGGCGAAGGTTGCCCCATGTGTTCAATTCTGCCTTCCGGTTGCTGTTTATTGAAGTCAGGTGTTCAGCGCCTGATGGATAATAAGGAAATTTTGTTTGATAAGACTACGATTCCATTTGAAGATGTTGCCATTATCACCATTTCCGCCAACCCTTCCAAGGTTTCCTCGAGAAAACCTGTTAGGGTTACACCCATTCCAAGAATTTCTCCGTTAATAATCACCGCTCCGGGTCCCATCCCATATACCTCAGATAAAGCTATCCCATGGAATTATGGTGTTGATGTATATTACCATGGTGTTAAACAAGATTTGAGGGCTGAAGAAGCCGATATGGATATCAGTAATATTGTTGGGACAAGCAAGGTCACCAGAAGTGGAAGACTCTTTTCTCCCGAGATCTCCCCTCTGACTGTTCACAAACCTGTTGTCATTCCGTCTGCTAGTACACCAACTACTGTCCTGGTTCCTACTCCAATTATCACCCCTGTTGCCGAGCCATCTAGGACTCGGGGCAAAGAAATCATAGGTGAGCCTGCCCGGACAGAGGAACCTAAGAAGATCATTGTAGAAACCTCGAAACAAGAGATAGAGGAAATTTTGAAAATAATCAAGAAAAGCGACTACAACGTAGTCGTGCAACTGGGGAAGACCCCGTCAAAAATCTCCATGTTGTCCTTGTTGTTGTGTTCTGAAGCCCATGCAAAGGCTTTGATTGCATTCCTCAAAACTGCGCATGTGCCGAAGGAAACTTCAGCCGATCAATTCAAAGATTGCGTAGCTAGCCTGACTGCCGACAATGGGTTGGGTTTCTCAGATGCAGATCTGACCGCTAAGGGAAGAAATCATAATAACGCTCTGCACGTCTCGATCGAGTGCAGGGGCACTACTATGGCCCATGTACTGGTGGATACCGGATCCTCGTTGAATGTTCTGCCAAAGAAAGCATTAGACTGTCTGGACTGTGAAGGTTTGATTCTGAAGCCGAGCAATATTGTGGTCAGGGCTTTCGACGGGTCAAAGAGAATGGTGCACGGGGAGGTGGACATCCCTGTTAAAGTTGGCTCTCAGACTTTTGCATCCACCTTCTATGTGATGGATATTAGACCATCGTATTCTTGCTTGCTGGGTCGTCCTTGGATTCATAAGGCTGGGGCAATTAATTCCACACTCCATCAAATGCTGAAATACCCGGTGAATGGAAAGATTGTCACGGTACAAGGTGAAGAGGAGTATATGGTGAGTCATCTCAATTCCTTTCGCTACATGGACATGGATAGGGAATTCATCGAAACGCCTTGTCAAAATTTCGAAGAGGTCCATCAGACTTTGGCATCAACTGAAGTTGTCGCCAGCAAACCTCCATTGAAGATGGCTTCTCTCAAGGATGCCAGGGCTGTTATTGAAGAAGGTGGGTGTACCAATTGGGGTCAGCTCCCTGATTTCACTCACAAAACTGACAAATTTGGTTTGGGCTTTACTACAGGGGCTCAAAGGACTATCAGGCGCGCACGGATTGGAAGACCTCCTCTGCACATCAGCGATCAGGGAGTTGATGCGATTGAGGATAGTGAAGAGGATTCAGACTTCGACAGTTGGATCTACCCTACAACCAATGATGGACTAAACAACTGGACGACAAAGGACTTCATACCTGTTTCTTTTATTCCGCAGTAATTGACTTTTTGTTTTAAGATTTGTAATAAACAAGTTTGAAACTTTACGACCTAGTGCCTTGCCCGAGACACCTTGGTTGTGCTTGTGAGGGCTTATTATTTGTCATTTCATATATCATTAATAAAACATTGGATGTTTCTTGCATTACAAATTTTGCGCTCCTTGTTTTTCTTTTTTCTGTCTCTCGCCTTATCAAAAACAACTATTCTCTTACACACACTCACGTATCATAATGCAGATCCATATCCACTCTGGATCCCATTGATAACAACTCTGCTACTGCCAGTTATGACTTCGAAAATCCGATCAACCAAGCTAAGGACGAAGGTGAGGATGATTGTGAGGTGCCTGGAGAACTTGCTAGACTGTTGCTGCAGGAAGAAAGGGCCATACAGCCTCATGAAGAGCCAGTTGAATAAGTGAATTTGGGTACAGAGGAAGACAGGAAAGAGGTTAAGATAGGTGCGAATCTGGAGCTTAGTATCAAGCAATGGTTGATACAAATGCTACGTGACTACGTTGAGATCTTCGCCTGGTCCTATGAAGACATGCCTGGTTTGGACACTGATATTGTGGTACACCACCTGCCGACTAAAGAAGACTGTCCTCCAGTAAAGCAGAAGGTCCGCCGTATGCGCCCTGAGATGTCTGAGAAAATCAAAGTTGAGGTCATGAAACAGTTCGACGCGGGATTTTTAGCTGTCACTTCTTATCCGCAGTGGGTTTCCAACGTTGTTCCGGTGCCTAAGAAGGATGGTAAGGTACAGATGTGTGTGGACTATAGAGATCTGAACAGGGCAAGCCCCAAGGATGATTTCCCACTTCCTCACATCGATGTTCTGGTCGACAACACCGTGCATCACAAGATCTTCTCCTTCATGGATGGTTTTTCTGGCTACAACCAGATCAAGATGGCTCCTGAAGATATGGAGAACACAACCTTCGTTATACAGCGGGGCACCTTCTGTTACAAGGTAATGGCTTTCAGGTTGAATAATGTTGGGGCAACTTATCAGCGCGCCATGGTTACTTTGTTCCACGACATGATTCACCATGAGATCGAGGTTTATGTTGATGATATGATAGCCAGGTCCCAAACTGAGGAAGAGCACCTAGATCATCTCTAGAAATTATTTGACAGGTTGAAAATGTATAAGTTGAGGTTAAACCCGAACAAGTGCACCTTCGGGGTAAGGTCCGGTAAGTTGCTGGGTTTCGTCGTCAGTGATAAGGGTATCCAGGTGGACCCTGCCAAGGTAAAATCCATACAAGAGATGTCGGCTCCCCGCACAGAAAAAGAAGTCAAAGGTTTCTTGGGACGTCTAAATTACATCGCCAGGTTCATTTCACATCTGACTGCTACTTGTGAGCCAATCTTCAAGCTGCTGAAGAAAGATCAAGTGGTAAAATGGAATGATGAATGTCAGACCGCTTTCGAAAGAATCAAGGAATACCTCCAAGAGCCACCAATTCTGATGCCTTCGGTTGAAGGAAGACCTTTGATCTTATACTTAATAGTGCTGGATAGTTCAATGGGGTGTGTGCTGGGGCAGCATGACGAGTCTGGCCGAAAAGAGCACATTATTTACTACCTTAGCAAAAAGTTTACCGACTGTGAGACCCGATACTCATTGCTCGAGAAAACTTGTTGTGCTTTGGCATGGGTTGCTCGCCGGCTGAGACAGTATATGTTGACTTACACCACCTTATTAATATCAAAGATGGATCCAATCAAGTATATTTTCGAGAAGCCCTCTCTCTCCGGAAGGATAGCAAGATGGCAGATGATCCTAACTGAGTATGACATCCAATACACAACCTAAAAAGCAATCAAGGGGAGTGTATTGGCGGATCATTTGGCGCATCAGGCCGTGGATGACTACCAATCCATGAATTTCGAGTTCACGGATGAGAACATCATGTTGGTGGCCGATTGTGAAGAACCTGGACCGGATGAAGGACCTGAGGAAGGATCCCGATGGTCTATGTATTTTGATGGAGCCTCGAACGCGTTGGGTAATGGCATTGGAGTTGTAATTATATCTCCTGAGGGTTGTCATACTCTGTTCACCGCCCGATTATGCTTTAACTGCACCAATAATATGGCGGAGTATGAAGCATGTATCATGGGTCTTCGAGCTGCTATTGACCTGAGGATTAAGTTCTTGAGTGTATTCGGAAATTCTGCTCTAGTGACCAGTCAGATCAAAGGCAAGTGGGATACGAAGCACCCGAATCTTATTCCTTACAAAGAGTATGTACTGACATTGCTCCCACACTTTGAGGAGATAACCTTTGAACATTTCCCACGACAAGAGAACCAGCTGGCGGACGCGCTAGCTACCATGTCTTTTATGTTCAAAGTTAGGTGGGACAATGAAGCTCCCCAGATTACCATTGAGAGGTTGGACGAACCCACACATTGCTGTGACATCGAGACTGAAGAGGTAGCAGATAAGCCATGGTTTCACGAAGTAAAAAGGTATCTTGAGACTCAAGAGTACCTCGAGGGTGCATCTGTTAATGATAAGAAGTTCTTAAGAAGGTTCGCTGCAAAGTTCTTCATCAGTAATGGTGTCCTTTATAAGCATAACCTTGATTCGACCTTACTGCGGTGCATGGACAAGAGCGAGGCAGAAAGGATCATGGTAGAGCTACATGAAGGTACCTTCGGAACTCATTCCAGTGGACATACCATGGCAAAGAAGATCCTACGTTCAGGATATTACTGGTCCACTTTGGAAGCCGATTGTTATCAGCACTCTCGGACCTGTCATAAGTGCCAAGTCTATGCTGATAAGGTGCATATACCTCTAGTTCCTCTGAATGTTTTGATAGCTCCTTGGCCTTTCGCAATGTGGGGCATCGATTTGATAGGTGAGATTAGACCTACTGCGTCTAACGGGCATCATTTAATTCTGGTGGCTATTGATTACTTTACGAAGTGGGTCGAGGCAACTTCCTTTGCTACAGTAACCAAGAACTTCGTGGCGCAGTTTATCCGACACAATTTGATCTGTCATTATGGTGTACCAGAGAGAATTATTACTGACTGTGATCGGTGGATCTGGAACTGACTGTTTAACGCTGGTTTGCGAAATGTCGCGAAAGCAAGAGTCGCCACCGTCTTTTATTTTCTCCAACAAGGAAAGGATAAAAGCATAGAAAAATTCCTTATGAGATTGCTCTCGGTTCGGGAGGTAGATTTATAGAAAGGGAAGGGGTCAGCACCCTTTCTATCCATGGTTATCCATGGGCTCTTAGATACTTGCTCATTTGTGTTTTCAAAAATGTTTGTTTGCTTTTCAAAGTGTGAGTGAGTTTGAAAAAAGTTTCGTTTAAAGTTTCAGATCGACTCTTGTATCAGTCCTCAAGAGTGTTTGAAAAATTGTTTTTGAAAGCTTTTTTTGTTTTTGAAAAGTGTCGGTGTGAAAAGAAGTTTTTGATTTGTTTTTAATTAGAGCAAGTATCTACGAGTCATCTACCTACCCTAAGGAATTAGGTTGTGTAAATGTCCTTAAGGTAGTGCCATCCCACCATTGAGAGATAGGTAGCACCACCGTTGGAGGTGTTCGGGTCAATTCGTTTGTTAGGGACATTGTGGTCACCAGAGCAATAGTAGGACACCTTAGAAGCTACCCCCATGCCATGTTCATGGACATGAGGACTTACTAAAACTTCCTATACTCGACGACCACGTTTCGAGGGGCAAGGCAACAGTGAGGCGTACCCTAGGAGTGGTGTGTGAATTGTGTGTCATTTTCAGTTATGTTTTGTCTTGTCATGCATTGGGTGAGCTACGCTTTGATTTTATTTGGGCATACATTCTTTCATGTGATTAATAGTTTAAAGGTGCGGGAATTAAAATGCGGAAAATAAAAGTCCTACGCTATTACAAGGCGCGGGTCCATACATCGCCAAATTAACAAAGACCCGATTTTGAATAAAAGTGCGGAAAATAAATGTCCTAATTATTATTACAAAGCTTTGGGGCAATTACATAAATTTAAAACGAAAAAATAAAGACAAACGCGCGAAAAGAAATTGGAATCGAAAGTGCGAGGGCGTTGGACCCTTTAAGGAATTGAATTGAAATTACAAACTAATTCATTATTAAATAAAGAAAAGAAATGATTTTTTTATGTTTTTTTTTGTATTTAATGAAAATAAAGGAAGAAAATTAGTTATTATTGGAAACCCTAATTCTACACTATTTTTAATTTGTTAAAGAAAAATATTTAAGTTTAAACCTAATTTACTAATTGTTTAATTATAAGGGTATTTACAAAATTAATTAATAGTTAATAATAATTATAATAAGAAAAAATTTATTTATTGAGAAAAAGAATGAGAATGGTAAACCTAATTTTTATGTATTTTATTTATTTAAGAAAAAAACATTAAAGTTGAAGGCCTAAAATTAAACTAATTTGGTTATTGGAATTTATTTACAAAAGAAAACTATTAATGAATTAGAAATTAAATAAACATATTTTTATTTTTATGATTTCTGATATTTTTGTATTTTTGTATTATAAAAATTAATTTGGGGAATTAAAGGAAAATAATTAAATTAAAACAAATAAAAAAGAGAAAAAAATGAGGGAAAGAAAATACAAACAAAGGGGGGTTTTCTGCCCAATTTGGAGGTTTTGTTGAAGCAGTTTGGCCCATTAGAAAGCTGGCCCTTTTGTACTTTTTGCGCTTGAGTATGGCATGGTTGACTAGTGTACATGATGGAACTCACATCCTGACCCTTAGATTGATCTCATGGGACATTTGGCAAGCACAAGCGTTGGGTGTATGATGGACCACTGAAGGGCACGCTGCATAGGAACAGGTTAGAGAAAAAATTATGAAATATGCAAGGGGACCTGGGAATCGAACCCAGGTCCCAATACCTGCCTGCCAACACATCCACCAACTGAACTGGCGCGTTACTTTGTACATCTAAGGGACAATGATCCTTATGAGAGAGAAAACAAGCATTAGTGGAATTTTAACAAAACGCGCGCCAGGATTTGAACTACCCATTAATGTTATGACACATATGCATCGTCTTCGTCTCTTTGCCTGTAAACAAAATCAAATAGCGGGGGTTTTAAACCCCCACTAACTGTAATATTCAAAAATAGCGATTAGCACATGAGGGAATATAAAAAGGGCGCGAGGTGGCTGTTCAATTCGTTTGGAGCTTCTGAATTCAGTGGTGTAGGTTTCATGGCCTAATTTTTCCATATATGCAAAGACCCAAATGGAAGCTTCTGAAACCCTAACCTGCGTCCATGGCAACTTCTCATACATGCAATATTAACTCAATTAAAATACATCAATAGCTTCAGAGAGTTTATATTAGTGTAAATCAAACATTAGAACGTATGGAAAATGCATGTAAATTCAAATACGATTAAGAAAATTTTCATGAACAGGGCGACTGCGTTCTACCACTTCTTGGAGTATGTAGACTTGGCTTTGATTGGAAAATATTCCTGGTAGTCTTGGCAAGCTTGTGGAATAGTTTTGAGGCTTTGAATTATGCTCTAACTATCAAAACAGTTTCAAGGTTTTTTTGAAAAAAATGCAAAGTTGTTCTTGTGGTTTATGCGCAGCTTTCTTCTTCTTTGCATTAGGGTTACAATGTGTATATATGTGTGAATGCATTAGGTCAGAAAAATCAAGCCCAAAGCCTTGTATTCAATGATTTTGAATATTTGATTTTCATGATCTTTTTCAAATCTCTTTGCCATGAAAACTTGCCTATTTGCATAGAATCTTTCCTTTTTGATTGTGCACGAAATCTTCAGGTCATGATGGATGAAATGTTGCATAAAAAGATTTGAAAGGTGGCATTTGATATTTTTGTCATATTTAATTTTAATTAAGTGAATTAATAGTAATAAAAATTCAAATAATTAATAAAAAATGATGAAATAACTCCCTTGGATGTCAATGGGTCGTGCATAGCTCTTGGGTAATGTTTCATGGAAGAAATTGTGGCCCATTAGCAATTTTGAGGCATTTGAAGCAAAGTTGACTTTTCAAAATTCCCAAATATTTCCCAACTTCCACAAGGCATATCTTGCTCAATGTTTAAGCTTTGATCATGTTCTTGGACATTTTGGAAAGGTCTTGAAGTCCTCTAACCAATGACTTTGGTCCCATGTCATTTTGATTTACCAATCTCAAGTTATGGTCTTTGACTTAAAGTTCCTTTTTGTTGACTTTTGAAAATGACCTATAATGTTGAAATGGATAACTTTTTGTGAGAGCATTTATTGGACTTGAAGTGTGAAGATGAGTTGTAGGAAATGTCATTCTCTTCAAAATGAGCTTTGGATGGAATTTTTATGATAAACCATGTGGAAGTTATGCCTTGGTCAATTTGCAGTTGACTTTTCCAACTGTCCAAAAATAGAAACTTTTGCATCTTGAGACTTTTTGAGCCATGCCTTGAGAATCATGATCAAAAATTGATCAAATGATGTTTGTGGCTTCAAAATAAGATGTTGACCAAAATTTTTGACTTTTGACTGTCAAATGACCATTTTGCCCCTGCAGTTGACTGTGAGGCAATTAGGGTTTTTGACTGTGCAATTTTGTGCTGTAAGTCTTGAAACTTGGCATGTGGATGCTTGACAATGTTTATAGCCATGTGGGACTTTTTGGACCCTTGGAAACTTCAACTTCCTTCCCAGAACCAAAACCCTAATTTTTGACTGTTAGGAGGCAATTGGACTGTGCAACTCTTGAGAGATTTTGAAGCATGCTCTTAACAAATCTTGGAGAATATGGGAGGGCAAATTTTGGGGTACAACACTGACAATGGTACAAATCTCAACAATACAATGATCACCGAGCTCTGCAAACAGTTCAAGATACAACATCATAACTCTTCACCCTACCGGCCGAAGATGAATGGAGTTGTTGAAGTAGCTAACAAGAACATCAAGAAGATTGTGCAGAAGATGACGGTGACATACAAAGATTGGCACGAGATGTTACCATTCTCTCTTCATGGGTACCGTACCTCAGCACAGACGTCGACGGGGGAAACACCTTACTCTCTGGTGTATGGCATGGAGGAAGTCCTACCCATCCAAGTCCAGATACCCTCTCTCAGGATTATGAAGGATGCGGGTTTAAGCGAAGACGACTGGATCCAGACCTGACTTGATCAGCTGAATCTAATTGATGAAAATAGGCTTACTGCTATTTGTCATGGTCATACGTATCAAAAGCGAATGATTAAGGCATTTAACAAGAAAGTCAGACGCCAAGAATATCAAGTCGGGGATCTGGTAATCAAACGCATCATACTGCCACAAGGTGATCGCAGGGGCAAATGGACCCCCACATACGAAGGGCCATTTGTGTTTAAGAACATCTTCTCGGGAGGAGCTATGATTCTAACCACCATGGATGGTGACGACCTTCCTCACCCCATCAATGCAGACATAGTGAAAAAATACTACACATAATCAAAGACCCGCTAGGTCGACTGGCCTAGGAAAAAATAAGGGCTTCCCGGCGAACCAAAAGGGTTCGGGCAAAAGTAAGGGATGAAAATGAAAAAAACTGTACACCCGGCAAGTCGAAAACCTGAAAAGGCGGCTTGGGCAAAAAAGGGTATCCCGATGGATTCAAAACCCGAAAGGGCGGTCCAAGAAAAAATTAGGGATTGAAGCGTAACACTCTGTCTCATTGGATCATCTTGCAACCAGACTTTGGTATCGACTATCAAGCTCGGACGGCGCCAATCAATCTGATCTACCTTCGACCAAGCGACAAAGTGATGAGACGCTCGAAGATATAAGGGCAATAGTAGAGTTGGAACCCAGTGGGATTGTTTCATATAGTTGTTTTTCTTTCTTTTTCACAAATTGTATAATTTCTATCCTTCAGCGGCGTTCTCTTACTAGGACGTCAGCCTCTTGTACAAAACGCCTATTACAGGCCAACTTCAAAATCAATACAATTCATTTTACAAGAAATTTCGAATTGTTTTTCTTTTTTCTGTTTTGTTTTGCAAAGAACGTCCGATGATTCATTTTTGATATATGCATTTGAGAATAATTGCTTCTCATAAATGTTTACATGAAAGAACAAAAGACAATTACTCGTAATTCCAGGAACAGGGAAAACAAGAAGTGCCCAAACCTTACAGTTACTCGGCCCATCAGGTATAGGGGTAGAGCCAGCTGGAGAACATGAGAAGTGGTACAAACACTCCCCGCAGGGTAAGAAGTATCCAAAGATAGTGGTGTTAACTTTATCAACAAGGCACAACTCTCCCCAGCTAAGGTTCACATTTGCGAGTGAGTCAGTAAATTTCTTCCCCAAGCAGAGTTTATTCCTCTCACAAGCAGAATTTCAATCTCCAACAGAATTCATTATCACCAGCAATGGAAATTCATCCCCAGCTGAGTTTATTTCTCCAAATCAGCATAATCCATCGACAGAGTATCCCATCTCCGACAGAGTTATTCCCTGCAGAGTCATGCTCAGACCGAGTCTCGTCCTGCAGAATATTTACCAGCCAAGGGGAAAATCCCCAGCACGGTCATCTTTGTTCACCATCCCTAATAGAGGTGGAGGAACTATGGTTTTCATAGAAATCAGGGATTTATTTTCCATGATTCCGATTATCACGTTAGCATTTCATGTTCATACATCATGACATATGCATACACCACACATAACATGGTCTCATTTATTTTGAGAACGTCAACACACAATGCATCTCATGCATCACACATAACTAACCCTGTATTTATTTCAGGAAAGACATTATTATCAACAATTTCCAGCAAGCCCATGATTGACACTCGAAGCTAAACAGAGTAATCATTGGTGCAACAAGAGAAGCCCTACTACCCAGGCTCTCATATCGAAGAAACCCTACTATCCAAGTTCCTTCCCATAGCCCTACTATCCAGGCTTTCATATCTAAGAACCCCTGCTATCCAGGTTTCTGCTCACGGCCTTACTACCCAGGCTTTCATCTCGAAGTAACCCTACTATCCAGGTTCCTTCTCGCAGCCTTACTACCCAGGCTTTCATCTCGAAGTAACCCTACTATCCAGGTTCCTTCTCGCAACCTTACTACCCAGGCTCTCATATCGAAGAAACCCTACTATCCAGGTTCCTTCCCACAACCCTACTATCCAGGATTTCATATCAAAGAAACCCTGCTATCCAGGTTCCTGCTCATAGCCCTACTACCCAGGCTTTCATATCGAAGTAACCCTACTATCCAGGTTCCTTCTTGCAGCCTTACTACCCAGGCTTTCATCTCGAAGTAACCCTACTATCCAGGTTCCTTCTCGCATCCTTACTACACAGGCTTTCATCTCGAAGTAACCCTACTATCCAGGTTCCTTCTTGCAGCCTTACTACCCAGGCTCTCATATCGAAGAAACCCTACTATCCAGGTTCCTTCTTACAACCCTACTACCCAGGCTTTCATATCGAAGAAACCCTACTATCCACGTTCCTTCTCACAACCCTACTACCCAGGCTCTCATATCAAAGAAACCCTACTATCCAGGTTCCTTCTCACAGCCCTACTACCCAGGCTTTCATATCGATGTAACCTTACTATCTAGGTTCCTTCTCCTAACCTTGCTATCCGGGTTCGGCCTCCCTTATCCCCAGACAGTAGTTCACAACTCTGTAAGACTTGGACCCAATCAAACACAATTAATTTCTCATTTCCCCAGCGAAGTCCCCCTCAACAATATGTACACGGGTTCTCGCAAAGGAATCTCTTATGCGATCGACGCTTCTTCGGATGGCATCTTTAAGCCCATCTTCCGTCATTCACTTCCAAATGGAATCTATAAGCCCATTCCTGATATCGCAAGACAAGTGTCACTTCACGCGAGTGCAAATTTCTGGGCACTCTAGTGTTCAATCATCTTCCACCTTCAGATCACGAAAGGCAGACAAGCCAATCTACATCCTCAGGTTTAAGAAGATTGAACAGGGGCAGCAGTTGTACCTCAAAATTTTCCCTCCCATATTTCTCAATACATGTCAAGTGAGGTCCTCAAATTGCTCAAGTAAGCCCAAGAGTTGGCCAAATAAACCCTCTCCTAAGACAGCCTACCCCAAATTAGGGTTTCATTTTGCATCAAGATGCTTGAGTCCAAAGGATCCCAAATGCTCACCATTGTCCTAATATGTCACGTTTTATTTTAGGCAACCAAGTGGGGGAAACCCCAAGAGTTGTCCAAATAAACCCTCTCCTAAGATCATCCATGTCACGTTTCAAGCCTTGCAGAGGAAGTTTGCTCAGTCAACTACTCAAATGCCTGAAAATTGACTATGCTAGGGCAAAAGTCAACTGTGGCCCACATACAGTCAAACTTCAAGATTTTTGGCCAACATTCTCATTTTGAAGTATTATTAATCATTTGATCAAGGGTTGGTCATGATTCCTCAAGGATTGCTCACAATTCATCAAAACCCAAAAGTTGCTAAATTAGGGTTTTGTAGGAAAAGTCAACCCAACTTTGACCAAGCATAACGTTCTCATACTTTATCAAAAATGATCCATCCAAAGCTCATTTTGAAGAGGATGTAATTACCTACAATTCATCTTCATCTCCCAAGTTCAAAATATGTACTCACAAGAAGATATGAATTTGGACATTATAGGTCATTTTGGAAAGTCAACAAAAACACCTTTTTGGTCAAAGCTTCATACATGAACATGGAAGACTCAATTGAGATGAGACCAAAAGGGTTGCTTAGAGGACATCCTAAGTTTTCAAAAAAGTCCAAGAACACATCTTTAGGGTCAAAATTGAAGGAGTTATGCATTGGCCAAGTTGACTTTTTTTGCAAAATTACCAAAAGTCAAATGTGTCCAAAATTGCATTTTTTTTTTTGCTAAATGGGTGTGATACGGTGGGAGAACTGACTTGAGGGTTTTGCGTTGTATCACAAATATTGCGGTTAGCAAGAGTCTCCACCGACTTTTCTTTTATCCAAAAGGAAAGGTAAAAAAGCACATGAAAGACCTTTGAGATGTTTTCTTGAGTTCGGGGGGTAGATTATGAAAAGGGAAGGTGCTAGCACCCTTTTCATCCATGGTTTTCCATGGGCTCTTAGTTACTTGCTTAGATCACTTGCTTTTCTTTGTTTGAAATGGTGTTTGGTGTGATTTTGAAAGTATTTTGTAAAGAGGCCATTCGTTTAGGCAATCTTTGTAATGATTCTTGTTCGTAAGAATGTATACAAAGATGTTTGTATTTTGAAAATGTTTTCAATGTTTTGTAAGATGTTTTGAAATATGTGTGTGTTTGTTTTTGAAAATAGCGAGGATTGTTTTGAAATAGAGCAAGTAACTTAGAAGCTATCTACCTACTCAAATGTCTTTCTTGTGCATTTTTATTCCTTTGACATTGTTGACTTACCATTGATTTGATAAACAACCCTATCTTTGGATGTAAACGGGACGGTCGTGGGTCATCGTATAACCATGATAGCAATGTTTCCAAGTATCTTAGCATTTTTGAGGGTCCAAGATCATTTTGTTTAGGCAACCTTTTGAATAGCGTCATCGAGGGACTATGATCTTATATTTGTTTTGTTTTGCCAAGATACTTCGCATGCGTAACATGGCCATTTTATTTTAGGCAACCAAGTGGGGGAAACCCTAAGGGTGCTTGTGTGCAAAGTGTGTCATTTTAATGCTTTTGTCTTGTATTTAGGGTTTTCTATTTTGCTTTGTTTTTGTTCTTGTCATGCAAACCCTAATTTACTAATCATGGTATAAAAGCGATAAATTGCGTAAAATAAACTAAGCTATTACAACAATTTATATGGGAGGGAGGAATACAAATTTGAATGGGGATTTGCACAAATATAAAGCTAAATATATTATTACAACCAAATCGAATATGCGCGAATTTAAATAAGACAAATATTTAAAATGCAATGCAATATGTTCATGTTAGAAAAATGTTTTATGTCTTGTTTTTGTATGAACAATATGTAATTTAAACCTAAAAATTATAAGGAAAAAATATATTAATTCTTTTTGAAAGGGATGAAACCCTAATTTTCAAATAAAAGAAAATAAATGTTTCATATTATTATTTTGTACATTTTTTGTATGAGAAAATAATAAATAATATTATATGTAAATATTAAAAATTAAATATGTATAAAAATAAGTATTTATGAGTATAAGTAGTATAATAAAAATATCAAGGGTTTTTTATTGCATTTATAAACTATTTAAGAAAATAAATTCTATTTATCAAAACAAACTATTTTTCATGTGAGAAAATAATTAAAAAAATAATAAAAAGAAATAAAATTAAAGTTTGAAAATAAATAAATAATTTTTTGGTATTTTTTATCATTAGGAAAAAATAAATGAAAGTATTAAATATGAAAATATAAAAATACAAAAATATAAAAATAGTTAAGTCAGGGGGGTGCAGTAGCAAATCAGGGGGGTACAAATAGCAAAAGCAAAAAGCCCAAGGCGCCAAAAAGCCCAGAACATCATCGTCCCTGTCCTTCATCCGTCCATGCGCGCGCTTCCATGTTCAAATCTGTAACTTGCTTATGCTTGCATAAAAACAAAAACTCATAACATGAAACATGTGGCATTTGAGCTCACGATTCCAACCATATAAATTATGTAACCTAACTCTTAAAGATCAAAGAGAATTTTTGAACCCCTAATTCGTGACCTAATTTTTTCAAAGTTTTCTATCTTCAAATTCTCTTAGCACAAATAATATAAATGAAAAGTAATGATATGTACAACTTCGTTATGATAAGGACTACATTTTTCTTTCACAAATCGTGGCTTGAGGTTGCCTATTCAGAGAGATAGAGTTTAAGGAAATACCTCCTTCAGTTGGAATCGAGTAGGGCAATATAAGGACTTTAATGGAGGCCTGGTGATTGTTTAAGTTTCCTTGAACTTTACTGAAGCTATTCCAATGCTTATCTTGCTTTGAGGATGGATGGAGCTCCCAGACCAAGTCCAACTACAAGCTTCCAAATTGAAAATGGAAAATGCTGAAACAGGGGTTACAGAACCAGGGTGATGGCTTGGGTTGGCTAGGTAGCAAGTGTTTAAGATGTTTGAAGTGATTAAACACAAAACGCACGAGCCAAATGAGAGTTGGCTGTGCTTTTGCAGAAAACTGTGAGTTTGGGTAGTTTTGAGGAGTTTTTCAGTTTGAGAGTGTTTCAGGTTAAATCTAAGCATGCTATGCCTTGTAATAAGTTTATATATTTGTATAGAAGTGATCCAAAGTCAGCCCTTAGTAGCTGTGCAAGCTTTGGACCTTTTTGCCAACTTTCTTGTACTTGAAGCAAAGTGACAAGACCAATGCTTCACATGCTTGTACCAGTTGCTTAGGGTTGGTATGAGCTTGTACAACTTGCTTGAGTGTTGTAGAGTTTGTATGCATCAAGGGGACAGGTTCAATGCTCAAGATTAACAAAATTGCAAAAGTTCTCCTTCATGAAAATGGCATTGTAACCTTTTGGCCAAAAATGGAAATATATCTTGTGTAAAGCTTCAAAAGCAAAAATAAAGGCTTTAGCTTCTGAGTATGTATTTAATTATGGAGTTTATAACAAGTTTAGGACCTGTAAAGCAATATATAACCATCATAGGTTGGATTTGCAACTTGATCTTATGTGAAAATGGCTTGAACAAAAGTGAGAAAATGCCAACTTCCCTTCTTCGATTCTCCCTACTCAAAAATGATCTTGGAGTTCTTGGACATTTTGGAAAGCTTGCAATGTTCTATATAATCCATCTTTGAAATTAATTTTGAGATACCTCTTGGAACTAGGTGAAAAATGTCCATGAAGTTGGGTCCAAAACCTGCCAAAATTAGGGCAAAATTTCACTAAGTTATTTAGTTCATGGCCCTATATTCACAAATTCATAACTTGAGATCCAAGCATCTTTAAGGAAAAGTTTGTGAAGGAAAGTTGTAGATTTCATGGAGGAATACAACTTTCATGTTGGGAACTTTTCTTGAATCAAAATGTATCATGGTGAAAAAGTGGTGAAAAGTTGGGAAAAAATAAGAAAATTTTTATACTTAGAAAAATTCTAAGTTATGAAAAATTTCAAATTAAAACCCTAATTTTCAAAATTAGTTTTCTTGGTCAACAAGTTTCACATTTTGACACATCTTGATGAATTATGACCCTTGGCACTTGATTTTGACCAAAAAGTCAAAGTTTGACTTTTTAGTGCACAATTGACTTTTGATCAGTTGACTGCAAACTTCATCTGTCAATCCAATGAACTTGAGATATTTTGAACCATGTAATTAGGTCAAGATGATGCCATTGAACCCTTGAAATCATGTTTGAACTCAATTGGTCATTGGCTAGGTTAAAAAATCATAAATTGCCCTTTCTCAGTCAAAACCCTAATTTTGACCATTTTGTCCTTTTGATGATTTGATCAAATTTCTTGAGGAGTTGTGATCCAAACTTGATCAAATGGTACATATGAGTCTAAAATGTTGATGTGGATAAAAAATCATGAAGTTTGACTGTAAATTGGCCATGGTTGACTTTTTCCTCAATACAGCTGATTTCTAGGTCAACTGTCCAATTGACTGATAAAAAATATGGTTCAAGGCTTGAAACTTAACATGAACAATCTTAGGGGTCCAAAATGATGTATGAAAGTCACATGAAGCATCGGTGATCCAAAAATCCTTGTGCAAACTCAAACCCTAATTTTGGGTTAACAGTGCAAGATGAGATGTCTTGAGCTGACCAAACCCTAATCTTGTCTTGAGCCCAAGAAGTCTTGTGAGAAAAGTCTTGATAAATGAGAGGGCAAATTTTGGGGTACAACAGCTGCCCCTGTTCAATCTTCTTGAACCTGAAGAGTTAGATTGGCGAGCTTTGTCGTTCGTGACTCGAAGGTAAAAAATGATTGGACACTAGAGTGCCCATAAATTTGCACTCGACAAAGGTGTAGTTGAGGGAATGGGCTTAAGGATGCAATTTGGATAGGTGATAGAATCTTTGTAGAGATGGGCTTGTAGATGCCATCAAATAATGTTTGCTGAATTGTAAGTTGTAAGTCAGAAGAATAAGTATCAGAATGGTATCCGTATCTGAACTGTATCTGGAGACTGAAATCTGAATGAGAAACAGAATAGCATCCGTGTCCGGAGCATATCCGAGCTGTATCTGAACTTGAAATATGAATGATTATCAGGATGGCATCCATATCTGTAGCGTATCTGAATTGTATCTGATAGTAGAAATCTGAATGAGGGCTAGAATGGCATCTGTGTCTGGAGCGTATCTGAACTTTAAATCTGAATGCGTATCAGGATGGCATCCATATCTGGAGCGTATCTGAACTGTATCTGATAGTTGAAATTTGAATGAGTGTCAGGATGTCATCCGTGGAGGAGCATATCTGAACTGTATCAGGTAGTTGGATCTGAACGAGTCTCAGAATGGCTTCCGTGTCTGGAGGGTATCTGGACTGCATCTTGAAGTTGAGGTCTAAATGAGTAATAGAATAACATCCGTGTCTGGAGCGTATCTGTACTGTATCATGATTGCATATTGTTAAACGGTAGCTGTTAATCTTATCCTGAAAAGGGTAAAATGTTAGCTGAAACACAAAGTTATGTTGTATGAAATGTATGATGCAATATATGTGTTTTATCAATGTTTATGATATGTGGATGTAATGTATGCGCATGTAAGCTGATTTTGCTGTATTGCTGAGGAAAGTAAATCCTTGATTACTGAGGATATATGGATTCTTCATGTCTTGAAGTTGGAGTATTGACAAAAATTCTGTTGCGAACAATGCCATATACTTCTTTGAGTAAATCTGCTTGGGGAATCCAGAGAATTTTGATGACTTCCACTGGGGATTAATGACGGGAGTCTTTGTTCTGTCGAGGAGCAATAAAAACTCTGTGGGGAAAATCTTATTCATGTTTGGAAAAAGTTCAGGAGTTTCGGTCGTCTTCCACTCTACCAGGGAGTTATCCTAGGTTGGAGAGAAACAAAAGTTAACTTTTATCCGGTTGATTTTCAGGCTTCAAGATGACTTGCTAGGGAATTTGGAGAAACTGAATGGTTTCCACTAGGGATTGAAAGTTTCAGCTCCACTGGGGATCTTAATGACGTACTGTAGGGATTTCTCATGGAATAGCCTAAAGATGTTTTCCTATTCTTTCAACCTGTCAGTAATTGTTCTTTTTCATTTCATTTATTTGGAAACAGTAATTATGTTCAAATGCATATGTTCATTAATGAATCATTGGACGTTTTTTGCAAATAAAAACACAAGTGTAAAGAAAAAGGCAAATAGTTTTCTGTACTTTGAAAGAGATATCTTTGTATTTACTTTGAATAAGTATTTTGTACAAAAGAGACAGACATCCTAGTAAGAGGATGGTATCATAAAAAGAAAAATTTATACAAAGATAGCTATATGTGATAATCCCATGGGGTTCCCATTCTGCTATAGCCTCCGTATCTCCGAATATCTTGTCCATTTGTTGCTTCATCCAAAGATGATTGAATTGATCAGAAGCTCCGGGTTTGTCAGTGAAGAGATTGTCCTTAAAGTGATCCGATGAGACATAGTCATACACTTTAATTCCCTAACTTTTGCCTGGACCGCCCTTTCGGGTTTTCGATCCACCGGGAAACCCTTTTTTTCCTAAGTCGCCCTTTCGGGTTTTCAACTTGCCGGGTGTACAAATTTTTTAAATATTTTATCCCTAATTTTTGCCCGAACCTTTTTGGTTCGCCGGGATGCCCTTGTTTTGCCTAGGTGTGTCAACCTAGCAGGTCTCTCATGCGTAGTATCTTTTGACTATGTCTGCGTTCGCAGGGTGTGGCAAGTCATCACCGTCCATGGTGGTTAAGATCAATGCCCCACCAGAAAAGATGTTCTTGATTACAAATGGTCCTTCGTAGGTAGGAGTCCATTTGCCCCTGGGATCACTTTGTGGCAAGATGATACGCTTGATCACTAGATCTCCAACTTGATATACCTGGCGTCTGACTTTCTTGTTGAAAGCCCTGATCATCCGTTTTTTATACATCTGACCATGGAAAATAGCAGTAAGTCTCTTTTCATCAATTAAATTCAACTGATCAAGTCGGGTCTGGATCCAATCATCTTCACTCAAACCTGCATCTTTCATAATTCTCATAGAGGGGATTTGAACCTCGATAGGCAAGACAACCTCCATGCCATAAACTAAAGAATAGGGTGTTGCCCCAGTTGATGTGCGAGCCGTGGTACGGTACCCGTGGAGAGCAAATGGTAGCATTTCATGCCAGTCTTTGTAGGTGACTGTCATTTTTTGTATGATCTTTTTAATGTTTTTATTAGCAGCTTCGACTGCACCATTCATCTTTGGCCGATAGGGAGATGAATTGTGATGTTGAATCTTGAACTGCTCGCACAAGGCAGTGATCATAGTATTGTTAAGGTTTGTACCGTTATCAGTGATGATACTTTCTGGGATACCGTATCGGCAAATAAGATTCTGTTTGTTGAAGCGGGAAACAACATTCTTAGTAATGGATGTAAAGGAAGCTGCTTCAACCCACTTTGTGAAATAATCAATATCCACTAGAATGAAGCGGTGTCCATTGGATGTCGTAGGCTTGATCTCCCCAATCATATCGATTCCCCACATAGCGAAGGGCCAAGGAGCTGTTAAGACATTTAGAGGAACCGAAGGCACGTGCACCTTGTCTGCATAGATTTGACACTTATGATAGGTCCGGGAGTGTTGATAGCAATCTGCTTCCGTGGTAGACCAATAATAACCTGCCCGTAGGATTTTCTTCGCCATCGTATGCCTGCTAGAGTTAGTGCCAAAGGTACCTTCATGCAATTCGGCCATAATCCTTTCAGCCGCAGCCTTATCCACACAACGGAGAAAAATAGAATCATGATTGCGTTTGTATAGGATGCCATTACTTAGGAAGAACTTAGCGGAGAATCTCCTTAGGAACTTTTTTTCATTGACTGAAGCTCCTTCTGGATATTCTTGAGCCTCGAGATACCTTTTAACTTCATGAAACCACGGCTGGTCCACTACTTCTTCGGTATTAATCTCGTGACAGTGTGCTGGTTCGTCCAT
Organism: Vicia faba; assembly: GCA_948472305.1. Taxonomy (NCBI): domain Eukaryota; kingdom Viridiplantae; phylum Streptophyta; class Magnoliopsida; order Fabales; family Fabaceae; genus Vicia; species Vicia faba. The sequence goes on along the minus strand of OX451741.1, from coordinate 925,473,420 downwards.
TCGTTCAATGGTGATCTGGGGAGCCTCGTTATCCCAATTAAGTTTAAACATAGATGACATTGTAGCTAGAGCATCTGCTAGCTGATTTTCTTCTCGCGGGAAATGCTCGAAGGTAATCTGCTCGAAATGTGGTAGCAATGTCAAAACATGTTCTTTGTAAGGGATAAGGTTTTGATGCTTAGTGTCTTATTCTCCTTTGATCTGACTGATGACCAAAGCTAAATCCCCAAACACATCTAAATATTTGATTCCCAAGTCTATGGCAGCCTTGAGACCAAAGATGCATGCTTCGTACTCTGCCATGTTGTTCGTACAGTTGAAGCAAAGTCTGGCCGTAAAAGGAGTATGGCATCCTTCCAGAGATATGAGTACAACACGGATACCGTTATCAAGTGCATTGGATGCCCCATCAAAGTACAGGGTCCATCGGGATCCTTGTTCAGGTCCGTCATATGGCCTGATTTCTTCACCGTTCTCCAATGTCAGGATGTCTTCGTCAGGGAAGTCAAACTTCATGGATTAATAATCTTCTACAGCTTGATGGGCCAGATAATCAGCTAGGACACTGCCCTTTATAGATTTTTGGGTAGTGTATTATATATCATATTCTGTTAGGATCATCTGCCATCTAGCTATCCTCCCAGATAGAGCAGGCTTTTCGAAGATGTACTTTATCGGATCCATCTTAGATATCAGCAAAGTGGTATGAGTCAACATATACTGTCTTAGCCGGCGAGCAGCCCATACTAAAGCGCAACAAGTTTTCTCGAGCAGTGAATATTTGGTTTCACAGTTGGTAAACTTTTTGCTTAGGTAATAAATAGCGTGCTCTTTTCGGCCAGACTCGTCATGCTGCCCCAATACGCACCCCATTGAGTTCTCTAAAACGGTCAGATACATGATGAGTGGTCTTCCCTCGACTGGAGGAATCAAGACAGGAGGCTCTTGTAAATACTCTTTGATTTTGTCGAAATCAATATGACAGTCATCATTCCATCTAACTACCTGACCTTTCTTCAACAGTTTGAATATTGGTTCACAAGTAGATGTTAGGTGAGAAATGAACCTAGCAATATAGTTTAGGCGTACCAAGAAACCTCTAACTTCCTTCTCAGTGCGAGGAGCAGGCATTTCTTGTATCGCTTTAACCTTGGCAGGATCAACCTCGATGCCTTTGTTGCTGACAATGAAACCTAAGAGTTTACCGGACCGGACTCCGAATGTGCACTTGTTTGGATTCAACCTTAACTTGTACTCCTTCAACCTTACAAACAACTTTTTCAAGTGATCAAAGTGTTCTTCTTCAGTTTGTGATTGGGCTATCATATCATCTACGTAGACCTCTATCTCATGATGTATCATATCATGAAACAAAGCTACCATGGCGCGTTGATAGGTCGCCCCGACATTCTTCAGTCCGAATGGCATCACTTTATAGCAAAACATGCCCCACTGTGTGACAAATGTAGTTTTCTCCATGTCCTCAGGTGCCATTTTGATCTGGTTATAGCCTGAGAATCCGTCCATGAAAGAAAATAATTTGTGCTGGCCTGTATTATCGACCAGGATGTCGATGCGCGGAAGTGGAAAATCGTCTTTAGGGCTGGCCCTGTTTAAATCTCTATAATCCACGCACATTCTCACTTTGCCGTCCTTTTTAGGCATGGGAACAATGTTAGCAACCCATTGAGGATAGGAAGTAACAACCAGAAATCCAGCATTGAACTGTTTCATAACCTCCGCTTTGATCTTCTCTGACATGTCAGGTCTCATGCGGCGGAATTTTTGTTTCACTGGTGGACAATCTTCTCTTGTGGGTATACGATGTACCACAATGTATGTATCGAGTCCTGGCATGTCTTTGTATGACCTGGCAAAGATCTCAACATAATCATGCAATAGCTGAATTATGCGCTCCTTAACACTCGGCTCTAGATTGGCACCCACTCTGATTTCCTTTTTATCGTCCTCGGTACCCAAGTTGATTGTATCCAACAGCTCCTCATGAGGATGAATAGCTCTTTCCTCTTGTTGTAGTAGTATGGCCAATTCCCCTGGCACCTCACAATCTTCCTCACCTTCATATTCGGCTTGGTAGACCAGATCTTCAGAGTCACTGAAGGCTATAGCAGTATCGTTACCCATGGGATCTGGAATGGAAGGGTACCTGCATTTGTGAGTGTGGGTGTGTGTAAGGGTATAACCATCTTAAAACAATAAAATGTAAAAGAAAGACAATGAGCATAAAAAGGTTTATATATGAAAAAGCGTCCATGATTCATTGAATGTCATATGAAGATGAAATAAAAACCCTTACAAATGGACCAATGTGCCTCGGGTAAGACACAAGGTTTTTAAAGTGTGAATTGTTCGTGAATATTACAAGTCCAACAGAAATGTAAAAGATAAATTACTGTGAGATGAAAGTTATTGGGATGAAGTCTCTGGCTTCCCAGTTGCGAAGTCCTCCGCTGACAGTAGGAAATATCCAATCTTCCAAGCTTCCATCTTCTTCACTGTCCTCTACTGCATTGACCCCTTGGTTGCTGATCTTCACAGGTGGCCCTCCGGCACGGGCGCGACGCACAGCCTCCTGAGCAGTTGAAGTAAACCCCAAGCCAAACTTGTCTGATTTGTACGGAATATCTGGAAGCTTCCCCCATATGGTGCATCCCCCCTCTTCCACTACTGCCTTAGCATCCTTTAGAGATGACATCTGAAGTGGAGGTCTTGTGATCTTAGGAATCGAGGGTACCGCCTTGGTCGCCGCTACTTCTGGAGAGACTTCTTTAAAATGTTGGAAAGGGGTCTCAATGAATTCGACATCCAACTCCACATATCGGAAAGAATTCAGATGACTAATCATGTACTCCTCCTCCCCATGGACATTTATGATCTTTCCTTGGACCGGGTATTTTAGCATCTGATGCAAGGTGGAGGTGACAGCACCGGCATTGTGGATCCAGGGGGCGTCCTAACAGACAGGAATAAGAAGGACAGATGTCCATCACATAGAAGGTTGAGTTGAAAACCTGGGTTCCCACCTTTATTGGGATGTCCACCTCCCCGTGGACCATCATTTTTGAACCATCAAAAGCTCTCACCACTATGTTGCTGGGTTTTAAAGTCAGCCCATCGCAATCCAACCTATCAAGGACTTTCTTCGGTAAGATGTTTAAAGATGATCCAGTATCAACCAAAACATTGGCTAGGGTTGTTCCTCTACACTCCACTGAGACATGTAATGCCTCGTTGTGTTTTCTCCCTCTGGGTGTCAAGTCGGCATCAGAGAAACCCAAGCCATTATCAGCTGTCAAACTGGCCACACAGTACTAGAATTGGTCCGCAGACGTCTCTTGTGGCACACGAGCTGTCTTCAGAAATTTTACCAGAGCTTTGGCATGTGCTTCAGAGCACAACAGCAGAGCTAGCATAGAGATCTTGGAAAGGGTTTGCCCCAACTGTTCAACCACATCATAATCACTCTTTTTTATTATCCTCATGATTTCTTCCATCTCCTTCTTGGACATTTCAGGAATAGCTAGTGATTGAGCCTTCGTCCGGATAGGCTCTTCTTGAACGTTCTTTCCTTTATTCTCAGTAGCAGAAGCAGGGATGGGGATCGCATTGTCTTTGTCGGTAAGTACAATTGTAGGTATAATCACTGGTGCAGAGGTAATCTTCGGAACAGCCACGGGTCCAAAGACTGCCGTTGGAGGGGCAATCTCTGGAGATAAGATTCTACCACTGCGGGTAATCTTACTAGTTCCGACAATATTGCTAATGTCAGAATTGTCCTCTTCGGAGCTCTCTTCTTCGGAAGTCAGTTCATCCAGTTTAATACCATGGTAGTAGATTTCTCCACCATAATTCCATGGTACTATTTTATCTGATTTGTATGGGGCCGGCCCGGGCATTGTAATCTTAAGTGGAGTAGTCTTTGGAGCAGGTGTAATCCTAACGGGTCTTTTAGGGACCCTGGAAGGATTGGCGTAGATGGTTATGATAGAAACTTCTTTAATTGGAACGGGTGAAATAGGAGCATTCTCAAACAAAATTTCTTGGTTATCCATCAGTCGTTGGATACCTTTTTTCAACAGAGGGCAATCAAATGATGAGGATAGGCAAATATGGCAGTCTTTGTCACAACCTGGAAATATACCAACTTTCAACAAATTCAACTTGATGATCAGGAGCGAAGTTAACAGTTTATCCACGGTGGCAACAAATAGATCTTCCTCAACAACATTGGCATTGTGGCCATGCCTAGGCATCAGAGAGGAAATAACATTTGGTTTCTCAGGCGCTTCAAACTCAACTTCCTTCGCATCTATTAGGTCTTGAATCTTGTTCTTCAGAGCCCAACATTTGTTGGTGTCGTGCCCTGGACTTTCAAAATGGTATGCACACCTGGCATTCAGATGGTAATGTGGAGACGCAGTATTGGGATTCTTTGGGGCCTCTTTTAAATTGGCCAGATTCAACTTCAGAAGATGTGGTAGAACTTGAGCTGGAGTCATATTAATCTTGGTGAATTGTCGAACTGGCCTTTCCACCCTTGGCTGGTTATTTCTTGGCTGGTCTGATGTAGGCTTCGGAATCATAACGTCCCCCACTGTTGGTCGGCGTTCAATTCTTCCTTGATTCCTCTGTGAATAAACAACAGACACTTCCTTCTTCCTAGTGAAGGGCTTTTTCACAGCTGTAGAGGCAGACACGTCCTTCTGAATTTTCCCACTTCTTATACCAACCTCCACCCTTTCGCCGGTCAAGATCAATTCAGTAAACCCTGCAGAAGAACTCCCAATCAGATGATTGAAGAAAGGGCCTAATAGAGTTCCCAGGAACATGTCTACCAACTCCCTTTCAAACAAAGGGGGTTGCACCCTTCCGGCTAGATCTCTCCACTTTTGCGCGTAATCTTTAAAGCCCTCATTGGAAACCATGGCCATACTCTAAAGTTGAGTACGGGTAGGTGCCAAGTCGGCGTTGTATTGATATTGTTTATAGAAAGCTGCTGCCATGTCTTCCCAATTGTGGACGTCAGCCCTTTCTAATTGGTAGAACCAATCAAGTTGCATTCCTGATAAACTGTCTTGGAAAAAGTGGGCCCACAAGTCTTTGTCGGCAGAGTGTGGTTGAATCTTCCTGACATATGATCTGAGGTGCATTTTAGGGCAAGACACCCCATCATACTTGGCAAATAGTGTCACTTTAAACTTTGGCGGGATCACAATTCCTGACACCAGCCCTAACTCCTCAAAATCTAGCCCTAGTACTCTCTGGATTTCCATAGCGCTTAGTCGCTCTTCAAGGTGTTTGTATTTGTCATCAGCCGGAGGGTATTGTTGTTCAGAGTAGTCCTCCTCTTCCTCTTCTTCTTCAGAATCTGATGGTACTGCCGTTTCTTTTCCTTTTCTTTCCCCTTCATCAGATGTTGTTGGAAAATCTAAGGTCCTTTTGGCTTGTCCCTAAAACCTTCTGCCCATAATTACCACACCAGTTGGCTTCTTCTTTTTCTTCTTTTTCTGTTTCTCTAGCAGAGTCTTTAGCTCCTCCTGCCCCTTGGCTAAGGTCATGAGTAACTATTGAAATTGTGTATTCTGAGCTTGTAAGTCTTTGACTGTTTGTTCGAGATCCATCATACTAAAATAAACAGTAGAGAGATGAGGAAACTTGTTGCAAAGACATGTTTATGTTTATGATGAATGATATGTATTCATGCAATGCTTTCATGGATTTAAAAATTCAAATTTGTTTTAAACAAAAAAGAAACATACGTCATATTAATAACATAGAATTTGAGCACATCAATGCCCCTTGGGCAAAATAATACAAAATTCTAAGGTAAAAAGACATTGCGCATCCTCTTTGGTGCAATGTAGGTATTGAGAGTCTTCTCTTCATGAAGTAACCAAGTGAGTTCCAAAACCTTCTTCTCGCTTGTGTACAATTGGGCTCCAAAAGTATCACGTTCTCCTTTGAGCTGTATCCAATCCCTTTGTAGGTCTTCGAGTGATGTAGGCATGTCAGGATGTAGGATAGTGTATGGAACTTCTCCTTCCTTAACAGGCTCAATAATCACTGGGAGAATGGAGGGATAAGGCATCATAATACTTTGAGCGCGGGTTCGTACCCACTTGAGGTAAGGCTCAAGAGGAATGGAATTCCTGTGTCCCAAAGTCTTGCTATCCACCTTGTTTAGCATCCTCCAAGCTCGGATGAATCTCTGGCGAAGTCCTTGATCGTCGTTGTCGTAGTCGAAAACCAAGCCTTGAATCAGCATATCATGTGGGCCATCCCTTCGGGCATAACCAAACTGTCTTAGATCCAAGCACGGGTTGTAGGTGATTCCTCCCATAATGCCAAGTAGAGGGACATTAGGGAATTCCCCACAACGGTCAACAATGGTAACATTCTCCTTGGATCGAGAACACCAATGAATATCTGAATGTTTAAGTGTCATTAACCTTTGTGACCACCTCAAACCTTGCTCATTCTTCAAGACTGATTGGGGAAGATGAGAAATAAACCATCTTTCCAGGAGAGGAGTACAACACATAAGAACACCTCTTTTCCTCATTGTACGAGTGTGAAAAGAGTGTAAGATATCCCCAAGTAATGTAGGCACTGGGTTGCGAGACATGAAGATTTTGACAGCACTCACATCTATGAGTTGGTCAGGGTTGGGAAACAAGACCATCCCATAGATAAGAAGAGCTACAATTTCCTCAAAAGCTTGCAAGTCGAAGGAGTTCCAACAGCTTTGGGCCTTCTCAAACAGAAACTTTGCCAAGAAGCCTTTGACACCACTTCTAGTTTCCCAATGAGCCGTGACATCAAATGAGTGCAAGTGCAGGGCTTGAGCAATCTCTTCTGGCTTTGAATCTCTTTCCGTACCGTTGAAGGGTAGTTGATTGAGAATGAGAATCCTCAAGAGTTGAGAGAATTCTTCCAAAGTGGGCACAAGCTGGTAGTCAGGAAATGTGAAACAGTGATGCAAAGGGTCAAAGAACTGGAAGAGAACCTTCATTATATCCTCCTCTGTGTTGGAGGTGACCAAGTTGAGTAGACGACCATGTCTCTCGGTGAATGGAGAGTTTTCAGGAATCCTTGAAGCTAGCTCCTTGAGTTGTGGAGGAGTTCTTACAAGGTTGATTTGGATAGTTTTCCTACAAAGTGAATCCATAACCTACAAAACAAGAACAAATATGAATCTCCAAAATCCTTGAAATGGTTAGTGAATGCATATGATGTTCATGATGTCCATGATGTTATGCACAAGTATATATGTACAAGCAAATCAAGCAAGTTCTTAGTTTAGGCTTGCATGGGGTTTTATAGGTAAGTACCCTCTTGAAGTTTAGTTAGCTCAACATGTCCTAGTAATAGTAACCGGGTTCTAAGGAGCTCAATATCACTGGATTGTTTACTTTTTCATTGTTTCAGTTCAAGCCTCTTTACTGGTGACCGAAATATTCCAAGAAACCAAACCTCAATGAGTGTAGTATCGAGTATCTACCAACTTCAGACTGCACCAAAGCCGATCATCTCACTACATCCTAAAAGGCCAAGTTGGTCAAGTAAAAGGTTCTAGAAGTTCATTAGTGCTTCATGACATCACTCAGTAGCCCCGTATTCTCTTTGATTGACTCAAAGGCTACTGGTACCCATAAATATGTCACACTAATATAGCTATTGCTTAGACCATGTCGGTATACCCCGCACAGTTTCCATAACGTATTGCTATTTACCTATAATGTTTCCCAAATCCGGGTAGAGGATTCAAACCCAAACAATAGATCCAAAATGTAAAGCAAACAAGTCAAACAAGGTAAGCAAATAAATGTGGTCTAAACCCTAAGGTAACCCCACTTTTATAATTCAATCCCCAGCAGAGTCGCCAGTTCTGTGATACGGTAGGAGAACTAACTTGAGGGTTTTGCGTTGTATTGCAAATGTCGCGGTTAGCAAGAGTCTCCACCGACTTTTCTTTTATCCAAAAGGAAAGGTAAAAAAGCACAGGAAATACCTTTGAGATGTTTTCTTGAGTTCGGGGGGTAGATTATGAAAAGGGAAGGTGCTAGCACCCTTTTCATCTATGGTTTTCCATGGGCTCTTAGTTACTTGCTTAGATCACTTACTTTTCTTTGTTTGAAATGGTGTTTGGTGTGATTTTGAAAGTATTTTGTAAAGAGGCCATTCGTTTAGGCAATCTTTGTAATGATTCTCGTTCGTAAGAATGTATACAAAGATGTTTTTCTTTTGAAAATGTTTTCAATGTTTTGTAAGATGTTTTGAAATGTGTGTGTGTTTGTTTTTGAAAATAGAAAGGATTGTTTTGAAATAGAGAAAGTAACTTAGAAGCTATCTACCTACTCAAATGTCTTTATTGTGCATTTTTATTCCTTTGACATTGTTGACTTACCATTGATTTGGTAAACAACCCTATCTTTGGATGTAAACGGGACGGGCGTGGGTCATCGTATAACCATGATAGCAATGTTGCCGAGTATCTTAGCATTTTTTAGGGTCCAAGATCATTTTGTTTAGGCAATGTGATCGGTGGGAATAGAACTGACTGTTTTGGAATGCTGGTTCGCGTTTTGCGTTTGTTTTTGCAAAATGTCGCGGTAAGCAAGAGTCGCCACCGTCTTTTATTTTATCCAACAAGGAAAGGAAAAAAGCACATAAAAATTCCTTTTTCGAGATGTTTCTCGGGTCTGGGAGGTAGATTATAGAAAGGGAAAGTGTTAGCACCCTTTCTATCTGTGGTTATCCACGGGCTCTTAGGTACTTGCTCAAATTGTTTTCAAAAATTGCTTTTCTTTGTGTTTGTGGGTTTGAAAGAAGTTTTTGTTTGAAAGGTGTAAGTGCGAAAAGTTTTGTTTTGTTTTAAAAGGAGCAAGTACTTAAGAACCATCTACCTACTCGAAAAGGGAATTAAACTGTGCTAATGTCCTTTAGACAACGCTATCCCACTATTGGTTAGTAGGTAGCATCGTCGTTGGAATTTTAGGGTCAATTCGATTAAGGGACGTGTGGTCACTAAAGCAATGTTAGGACGCCTTAGCGGTAACCCTAATGTCTTAGATCATTTTTTTACGAGGCAACCGTTTCGAGGCAACTTATGATCTTTGGACAAGAGGGCGACCTCTAAAACTTCCTATACTCAATGACCACGTTCGAAGGCAACCAAGTCAGGTGTACCCTAAGAGCGCGCATGTGCGAGTGTGTTAGTTCAGTTAATTTTATCTGTACATGTCATGGGCGAGCTATGTTGATTTTAAGTTCATACATTTGATCTTGTCATGCATTCCCTATTATTCAAACATCTAACAGTATATAGTTGCGGAATTTAAATTTGCGGAAATTAAATCTAAACTATTACAAGGCGTCGGGTATTTACATCGCCAAAAACAAACCCTTTAATTTAAATTGCGGAAAATAAAATAAAGCGATAAAAATGTCCTAATTAAAAGCTATTACAAACCGGAAGCAATTACAATATTGGAAATATGGATCGCGTGCGAGAAAATTAAATCGGCGCATTTTTTAGGGTTTTGACCCTTTTTATAAGAAAGCATGTTTTTTTGTTTATTTTTGAATTAGAAAATTAAATCTAAGTTAATAATTAAATTAATTAATTAATGAAAATATTTTTGGATTTCTGAGTTTTTTAAAGAAATAAAATAAATTGAATTAATGCTAATAAAAACCTAATATTCTAAATTGATTTTAAATATTGCAAAAAATATTAAAAGTTAAATCTAATTAAAGCTAAATTGATTAAATTAATTTATTTACAAAAATAAAAATGATGAAGTTAATTTTAATAAATAAAATATTTTTTTGATTTTTTTTTATGTGTAAGGAAATAAAATAAAAATGGTTAAAAGTTATTAAAAAAACCTAATTCTACATTGATTTTAATTTATTGCAAAAAAAAAATATATTAAAATTGTACCTAATTAAAACTAAATTAATTAAATTAGTATTTATTTACAAAAATAAAATAATGAAATTAATAAAAATAATATTTTTATGTTTTCTGATTTTATGAGGAAAATTATTAATTAGTGATAATAAGATAATTAATTAAAATAATAAGACAAATAAATAAATATAATGGAAAGTAAAAGAAATAAAACCAAGGGGGTGTTGGGCCCAGAAAGGAGGTGGAATCAGCAATTGTTTGGCCCACTTTCATTCCAGCCTGCTTTGAGTTTCACACTTCCACGCGTATGCATTGACTGGGGAGTATGATGAGCCTTCAATCCTGGCCCTTGGATTTGGCCTGAAGGCCATCTGGCGCCTGGATCTTTGAGGAGTATGGTAGTCCACGCACTAAGCTTTGCACTGGATCTCCTGGAACAAAATAATAATAAGCGTTTGGGGGGACCTGGGATTCGAACCCAGGTCCCATGAGACAATTCACTAGCGCGCTTACCAATCCAACTAACCTGCTTATTTGTTATTAGAATAGACGAATAATATTATAAGGGAAAAACGCATAATATACTGGAAAATAAAAAAAAAGCGCTAAATTTATTTGAACGGGCCAATGAAGACAAGCTACGTCTTCGTCTTCTTCAACAAACCCTGTTCTTTATCCTGCGGATTTTTTATCCGCAGCAAAATCCCTAGGTTCGTTCTAAAATGCACTACAGGCCATAAAAATGCAAACGGGGACCATCATCATGTTCATCCCTCTTCCCTGAATACAACCATGTCCATGGTTTGTCTTGATTTTACCTGTAATCGAAACGCCTAAAAACAAAGAAATAAAACCCTAGCTTCGGGCATGGCTATACAGGCTACAAGAACGAAATTAAATATTGCAGAAAGGTTGGAAATTATGCAAGGATCAAGAATATATCAATATTTTGACAAAAAGATGAAAGAATCCAAGGTTGTGAATTCGTGCACAGGGTCGTGTTCAGGACGACTTACAGTGAGTTTGGGGCTGCTTCAATGCTTGATTTTGATCCTAATAGCTTCGTTGGATCTCAGGCAAGGACACCACGTTGAGTTTTGGTCTCCAATTTGTCTCTAGTGTGGATTTCAGTTTTCAATTTCTCCAATTTGGTTTGGCCGTTTCTGTCACTTTCAGGTCGTGTCCTTTGTATGTCTAGCTTGTGTGTGTATATTAGAATGAATTAGGTTAAATCTTTGAGCTTGAATCCATGTGCATTGAAGATTGAAGATATGAATTGATCACCATTAACAAAGCTTCCATATTTGTCTCAAATCAAATATTTTGTACATAACATGGCATGATTCGAATTTGATCTTGTCCATGATGTCAATTGAAGACTGTATCAATCAAAAAGATCTTATTCCATAAATTTTTGGATTTTATTTGAATTAATATTGATTAAAAATGAATTAATTCAATAAAAATAAAATAAAATAGAAAAATTAATGAATGGACATGAAACTGAATATAGGACACGTGTGTGGTGTGACAAGATCAAATCAAGTGGAAAAAAGTGATCCCTTTTGTCAAAAATTGGAGTTTTGGGGATAGTTGAATTTTGGCAATTTTGGAAAAATGTCCAACTTCAACAATGCATAACTTCTTCAATTTTGAACTTTTGGAGGTGTTCTTGGACTTTTTAGAAACCTTGAGATGTCCTCTAACCAACCCTTTTGGTATAATATCATTTTTATGTTCCATGCGCAAGTTATAAGCTTTGGAAAAAAAAGGTGTTTTTGTTGACTTTCAAAAATGACCTATAATGTCCAAATTTGTAACTTTTTGTGAGAGCATTTCTTGATCTTGGGGTGTGAAGATGGATTGTAGGAAATTTAATCCTATTCAAAATTAGCTTTGGATGGGTCATTTCTCATAAAGTATGAGAAAATTATGCTTGGTCAAAGTTGAGTTGACTTTTCCTACAAAACCCTAATTTAACAACTTTTGAATCTTGATGAATCTTGAGCAATCCTTGATGAATCATGATAAACCCTTGATAAAATGATGAATTATCCTTTAAAATGAGAATGTTGACAAAAAATCTTGAGGTTTGACTGTTTGTAGGTCACAGTTGACTTTTGCCCTAGCACAATCGATTTTTTGGACCTCTTGAGCAATTGACTGACCAAACTTTCTCTGCAAGGCTTGAAATTTGACATGGATGAACTTGAGAACATATTAGGACATTGGGGAGAATTTGATTCCATTTGGATGTAAGGACCTTGATGCAACACAAAACCCTAATTTTGAATTGACTGTCTTAGGAGGTGATTTGACTGTCCAACCCTTGAGCTATCTTGAGCAACTTGGAAGTTATTCTTGATATGTCTTGAGAAATATGGGAGGGAAAATTTTGGGGTACAACAGTTGCCCCTGTTCAATTTTCTTAAACCTGAGGATATATATTGGCTTTCGAGCCTTTCGTGATCCGAAGGTGGAAGATAATTGAACACTAGAGTGCCCCGAAATTTGCACTCGCATGGTGTAGTATCAGCATTGTGATGTCGGGAATGGGCTTACAGATGCCATTTGGAGATTGTTGGTAGGAGGATGGGCTTACAGATGCCATCTTCAGGAGTGTCGATCGCATAAGAGATTCCTTAGCGAGAACTTGCATACCTGTTGTTGTAGAAGATTCTGCTAGGGAAGCCTAACTTTTGTTGAGATTTAGGAACTTGCCTGTACTTCAACTGAGAGAAGGCCTCGGCTGAGTCTTAAGAACCTGTCCATAATTCAATTGGGGGGGAACATCTTCATCAAGATCTAGGAACTTTCTGGTCTTCAACGTAGTATACCGTTGAAATTAGAGAACTCATCCACACTATGACGGAGGAAAACATCAAGATCTAGGAACTGACTAGTGCTCAACGTAGTATACCGTTGAGGTTATAGAATTCGTCCACACTATGACGTAGGGAAACATCTTCATCAAGATCTAGGAACTGTCTGGTGCTCAACATAGTATACTGTTGAGGTTAGAGAACTTGTCCACACTATGACGGAGGAAAACATCAAGATCTAGGAACTGACTAGTGCTCAACGTAGTATACCGTTGAGGTTATAGCATTCGTCCATACTATGACGTGGGGTAACATCTTCATCAAGATCTAGGAACTGTTTGGTCTTCAACGTAGTATACCGTTGAAATTAGAGAACTCGTCCACACTATGACGGAGGAAAACATCACGATCTAGGAACTGACTAGTGCTCAACGTAGTATACCGTTGAGGTTATAGCACTCGTCCACACTATGACGTAGGGAAACAATCTTCATTAAGATCTAGGAACTGACTGGTGCTCAACGTAGTATACCGTTGAGGTTAGAGAACTCGTCCATACTATAACGGAGGAAAACATCAATATCTAGGAACTGACTAGTGCTCAACGTAGTATACCGTTGAGGTTATAGCACTCGTCCATACTATGACGTAGGGAAGCATCTTCATCAAGATCTAGGAACTGTCTGGTGCTCAACGTAGTATACCGTTGAGGTTAGAGAACTCGTCCACACTATGACGGAGGAAAACATCAAGATCTAGGAACCTACTAGTGCTCAACGTAGTATACCGTTGAGGTTATAGCATTCGTCCATACTATGACATGGGGAAACATCTTCATCAAGATCTAGGAACTGTCTGGTGATCAACGTAGTATACCGTTGAGGTTAGAGAACTCGTCCACACTATGACGGAGGAAAACATCAAGATCTAGGAACTGACTAGTGCTCAACGTAGTATACCGTTGAGGTTATAGCACTCGTTCACACTTTGACATAGGGAAACTGTCGAGATTGAAAACCTTATCTGAAATTCAACCGAGGATAATTCAATTGAGATTTAAGAACCGGTCAGGTCTTTGACTAAGCTGAGAACTTAACTGCATCTTTCCTGAAAGGTAAAGGTCAGTCATATGCAATGCATGAGATGGATCAAGCAATGATGTTCTCAACATAAATGAGATTGTATGGTATGATGCGTATATGCATGTATCATGATGTATGAAAATGTGATGTTTTAGCTGGGGAAAATAAATCTCGGAGCTGCTGGAGAATAGAGTTGAGTTCTTCGTTTCCGCTGGGGATGATGAACGAAGATGATTGTGAGAATATGCCTGCAGGAGAAAAGAACTCCGTTGGGGAATAAACTGATGAAGAGATTACTCTGAGGGGAGAGATGTTCTGCTGAAGATTTTAACGATAAACCCCGCCGGGGATTCCGCTGATAAGCTCTGTTGGGGATTTTAATGATGAACTCTGCTGGGGATGGATTACCTTTCCTGGTGATATTGAATCTATCGAGGATTGAACTCCTGTTCGGGGAAGGAAAGAACTTCGCTGGGGATGATCTTTCATTTGCGACTTGCTAGGGATAACCCTGTTAGACTCTTGTAGGGATAACCCTCTGAATTTGGCTGGGGAGATTTATTGTACTCCGCTGGGGGTAAGCTTCCAAAGTCTACTGGGGGTGATGCCTCAACTCCGTTGGGGAAGCTTTTTTAGACCGTGCTGGGGAAATATTGACTCCACTAGGGGTATCTTGTGTGCTGCCGGGGAACATTCTTATACTCCGTGGAGGAATATTAAGACTTCCAGGGATACTCTGATACTTGCTGGAGAATATTCTTATACTCCGCTGGGGAATATTAAGACCTTCTGGGGATACCAAGCCTTTTTATGGCTAATGGTAGACTAACTCTGCTTGGGGAGAGTGTTGCTGATTCGTCCGTAGTTGCAAGTTTCAGCTGAGAGAGCTATCATTACTGTCTTATCCTACAGGGAGTAGAGGTATCTTAGCCATATCCTTCAGCTGAATCTATCTTGGTACCTGGTGGGCAGAGCAACTATACAGTTCGGACAATTCTTATTGCCCCTGTTTCTGATATTACCAGTAAATTCGTCCTTTGTTTCGCATGTAAATATTTATGATCAGCAATTAATGTCAAATGCATATATCAAAAAGGAACTTTGGACGTTCTTTGCAAAACAAAACAGATAAAGAAAAAAGAAATTTGTCTGAAAATGAATTTGTATTGATTTTGAAGTTTGGCCTGTAAATAGGCGTTTTTTGTACAAGAGGTTGACGTCCTAGTAAGAGAACGCCGCCGGATAAATAGAATTTACACAATTTGTAAAAAGAAACAAAACAGCTATGTGAATGATTCCACTGGGTTCCAACTCTGCTATTGCCTTTATGTCTTCGAGCATCTCATCACTTTGCTACTGGTTGAAGGTAGATCAGATTGATTAGTGTCGTCTGAGCTTGATAGTCGATACCGAAGTCTGGATACAAGGTGATCCAATGAGACATAGTGTTACGCTTATCCCTAATTTTTGCCTGGACCACCCTTTCGGGTTTTCAGTCCATCGGGATACCCTTTTTTGCCCAAGTCGCCCTTTCAGATTTTCGACTTGCCGGGTGTACAGGTTTTTTTTCATTTTCATCCCTTATTTTTGCCCGAACCCTTTTGGTTCACCGTGAAGCCCTTATTTTTTCCTAGGCCAGTCGACCTAGCGGGTCTTTGATTATACGTAGTATCTTTTCACTATGTCTGCATTGACGGGGTGAGGAAGGTCGTCACCATCCATGGTGGTTAGAATCATTGCTCCTCATGAGAAAATGTTCTTAACCACAAATGGCCCTTCGTAAGTAGGGGTCCATTTGCCCTTGGGATCACCTTGAGGTAGAATAATGCGCTTGATTACCAGATCCCCAACTTGATACTCTTGTCGTCTAACTTTCTTGTTAAATGCCTTGATCATCCGTTTTTGATACGTTTGACCATGACAAATAGCAGTAAGTCTCTTTTTGTCGATTAGGTTCAGCTGATCAAGCCGGGTCTGAATCCAGTTATCTTCACTCAAACATGCATCCTTCATGATTCGAAGAGAGGGTATCTGAACCTCAATAGGCAAGACTGCCTCCATGCCATAAACCAAGGAATAGGGCGTTGCCCCTGTTGACGTCCGTGCTGAGGTACGGTACCCATGAAGAGAAAACGATAACATCTCGTGCCAGTCTTTGTATGTCACTGTCATCTTCTGCACGATCTTCTTAATGTTCTTATTAGCTGCTTCTACAGCCCCATTCATCTTCGGCCGGTAAGGAGAAGAGTTGTGATGCCGTATCTTGAATTGCTCGCAGAGCTCAGTGATCATCTTGTTGTTGAGATTGGTACCATTGTCCATAATGATCCTCTCTGGTACACCATATCGACAGATCAGATTGTGCCGAATGAACTGTGCCACAACGTTCTTAGTTACAGTAGCAAAGGAAGCTGCTTCAACCCACTTCGTAAAGTAATAAATTGCTACCAGGATGAAACGATGCCCGTTAGATGCTGTAGGTTTGATCTCGCCGATCATATTAATGCCCACATTGCAAAAGGCCAAGGAGCTGTCAAGATGTTTAGAGGAAATGGGGATATGTGCACCTTATCAGCATAGACCTGGAACTTGTGACATGTCCGAGAATATTGATAACAGTCAGCTTCCATTGTGGACCAATAATATCATGCCCGAAGGATTTTCTTTGCCATGGTATGTCCACTGGAATGAGTTGCGGAAGTACCTTCATGTAACCCCATCATGATCCTTTCTGCTTCATTCTTATCCATACAACGTAGTAAAGTTGAATCATGGTTACGCTTGTAAAGGATGTCATTGCTGATGAAGAACTTCCCCGCGAACCTCCTGAGAAACTTCTTATCATTAACAGATGCACCCTCGGGGTACTCCTGAGCTTCAAGATACCTCTTCACCTCATGATACCAGGGCTTTTCTGTTACCTCTTCAGTCTCAAGATCACAACAATGTGCAGGTTCGCCTAATCTTTCAATAATGATCCGGGGAGCCTCGTTGTCCCAATTGAATTTGAACATAGAAGACATCGTAGCCAACGCGTCCGCCAACTGATTCTCCTCTCTAGGGAAATGTTCAAAGGTTATCTCCTCAAAATGGGGAAGCAACGTCAATACATACTCCTTGTAAGGAATAAGATTTGGGTGTTTCGTATCCCACTCGCCTTTGATCTGATTGATCACGAGAGCAGAATCTCCGAAGACACTCAGAAACTTAATCCTTAGGTCAATTGCAGCTCGAAGACCCATGATGCACGCTTCATACTCCGCCATATTGTTGGTGCAGTTGAAACATAATCGGGCGGTAAACAGAGTATGAGAGCCTTTAGGAGATATGATCACGGCACCAATGCCATTACCCAAAGCATTTGAAGCTCCATCAAAGTACATAGACCATCAGGATCCTTCCTCAGGTCCTTCATCTAGTCCAGGTGTCTCATAATCAGTTACCAACATGATATTCTCGTCCGAAAATTCAAGTTCATAGACTGGTAATCATCCACTGCCTGTTGTGCCAAATGGTCTGCCAATACACTTCCCTTGATTGCTTTTTGAGTCGTGTACTAGATGTCATACTCAGTCAAGATCATCTGCCATCTCACTATTCTTCCGGACAAGGCAGGCTTTTCGAATATATACTTGATTGGATCCATCTTTGAAATCAATATAGTAGTGTAAGTCAGCATATACTGTCTCAGTCGGAGAGCAGCCCATGCCAAAGCGCAGGAAGTTTTCTCGAGCAACGAGTATCAGGTCTCGCAGTCGGTAAACCTTTTGCTAAGGTAATAAATAGCATGCTCTTTTCGGCCAGACTCGTCATGCTGCCCCAGCACACACCCCATTGAGTTATCGAGTACTGTCAAGTATAAGATCAGAGGTCTCCCTTCAACTGGTGGCATCAGAATAGGTGGCTCTTGGAGATACTCTTTGATCCTTTCGAAAGCCGCCTGGCATTCATCGTTCCAATGTACTACTTGATCTTTCTTCAGCAGCTTGAAGATTGGCTCACAAGTAGCAGTTAGGTGCAAGATGAATCGGGCAATGTAGTTCAGTCGTCCCAGAAAGCCTCTGACTTCTTTTTCTATCCTGGGAGCTGGCATCTCCTGTATTGCTTTCACTTTGGCAGGATCCACTTGAATACCTTTGTCGCTCACGACAAAACATAGCAGTTTACCAGACCTTACCCCGAAGGTGCACTTGTTCAGGTTCAACCTCAGCTTGTACAACTTTAACCTGTCAAACAACTTCTGCAGATGGTCAAGGTGTTCTTCCTCAGTTTGAGACCTTGCAATCATATCATCGATGTATACTTCAATCTCATGATGGATCATGTCATGAAATAAAGCAACCATGGCACGCTGATATGTTGCCCCAACATTCTTTAGTCCAAAAGGCATGACCTTGTAGCAAAAGGTACCCCACTGAGTAACAAAGGTCGTCTTCTCCATGTCTTCGGGAGCCATTTTGATCTGATTATAACTAGAGAAACCATCCATAAAGGAGAATACCTTGTGCTGAACAGTATTGTCAACCAGGACGTCAATGTGAGGTAAAGGGAAATCATCCTTGGGGCTTGCCCTGTTCAAATCCCTGTAATCAACACACATTCAGACCTTACCATCCTTCTTCGGCACAGGAACCACATTGGCCACCCACTGAGGGTAAGAAGTAACTGCTAGAAAATTGGCGTCAAACTGTTTCATAACTTCAGCCTTGATTTTCTCAGACGTCTCTGGGCGCATTCGGCGGACCTTCTGTTTTACCGGAGGACAGTCTTCCTTGGTAGGCAGGCGGTGAACCACAATATCAGTATCCAACCCAGGCATATCTTCATAAGACCAGGAAAAGATCTCAACGGAGTTGCACAACATCTAAATCAACCGTTGCTTCACACTAGCTTCCAGATTGGCCCCGATCTTGACTTCCTTCTTATCTGTCTATGTACCCAGATTCACTGATTCTACCGGCTCTTCATATGGATGAATAGCCCTCTCTTCCTGAAGTAGCAGTCTTGCAAGTTCACCAGGAACTTCACAATCATCTTCACCTTCGTCTTCGGCTTAGTTGATCGGATTTTCGAAGTCATAACTGGCAGTAGCAGAGTCGTTACCAGTGAGATCCATAGTGGATGTGGACCTGTATATGTGAGTGTGTGTAAAATAGCTGTTTTGCAATATATAATAAAGAAAAACAAGGAGCGCAAAATTTGAAATGCAAGAACATCCAATGCTTTTATTAATTATATATGAAAATGACACACATAAAGCCCTCACAAATGAAGCCACAGTGCCCCGGGTAAGACATCGGGCCATAAAGTTTAAAACATTGTCTGTTACATATTTAAAACAAAAAGTTTCATTACTGGGTAACAAAAGTCATAGGGATGAAGTCCTTTACTTTCCAGTTGCTTAGTCCATGGTCGGTCGTAGGATAGATCCAGCTGTCGAATTCAGACTCTTCTATATCATCTTCAATGGCATTCACTCTCGAGTTGCTGATGAACACAGGAGGTCTTCCGATCCTTGCACTTTGAACAGCCCTTTGAGCTTCTGCAGTGAAACCCAAACCAAACTTGTTAGTCTTCTATGTAAAATCATGGAGTCGGCCCCAATTTGCACACTCACCCTTATCGATAACAGCCCGGGCATCTTTTAAGGAAGCCATTTTCATAGGAGCATCTTCAACCACAGTCTCAGCTGATGCCAGTGTCTGGGGAACCTCTTCAAAATGCTGGAACGGGGTCTCGATGAACTCCCCGTCAATTTCTACATATCGGAACGAGTTGAGGTGGCTGGCCATATACTCTTCCTCCCCTTGTACTGTCACAATCTTCCCTTTGACTGGGTACTTCAACTTCTGGTAGAGTGTTGAGGTTACGGCCCCAGCTTTGTGGATCCATGGATGACCCAGCAAACAAGAATAAGATGGTCGGATGTCCATCACATAGAAGGTAGAATTGAAGACCTGAGAACCAACTTTAATTGGAATATCAACTTCACCGTGCACCATCCTCTTAGATCCATCAAAGGCTCTGACAACAATGTTACTTGGTTTCAGCTCTAACCCTTCACAATCCAACCGGTCTAGAGCTTTCTTGGGCAAGACGTTCAATGAGGAACCAGTATCAACCAATACATGTGCAAGAGTAGTGCCCCTGCATTCAATGGAGACATGCAGGGCATCGTTGTGATTCTTCCCTTTAGCCGTTAAGTCGGCATCCGAGAAACCCAACCCATTATCAGCAGTCAAATTAGCCACACAATCTGTAAACTGATCAGCTGATGTCTCTTGTGGCACGTGGGCAGTTTCCAAAAAGGTAATCAGAGCCTTGGCATGGGCCTCTGAGCACAACATCAATGACAACATAGAAATCTTGGATGGGGTTTGCCCCAACTTCTCAACTACATTGTAGTCACTCTTTTTAATGATCTTCAGGATCTCTTCCATATCTTGCTTAGAAGCTTCAACAGTAATTGTCTTCGGTGCCTCCGTCTGGGCAGGCGCATCAATGATGATCCCTTTGCCCCGAGCGTCAGATGAATCGGCGACAGGGGTAAGAATAGGAACTTGAACATGAATGGTAGGTACACTGGCAGGTGTAATAAAGACAGGTCTTCGGGCAGTTGGTGGAGCAATATCAGGTGAGAAAAATCTTCCACTGCAGGTGACTTTAGCAGGTCCAGTAATGTTGTCGATGTCAGTATCAGCATCCAGCTCTTGCTTAACTCCGTGAAAATAAACATCAGCCTCATAGTGACAAGGGACAGCTTTATCAGAGGTGTAGGGGATGGGCCCCGGAATAGTGATGATCACATGTGCGATTCTCGGAACAAATGTAATTCTAACAGGCTTCCTCGAGGGAGCCTTGGAAGAATTGTCGAAAATGGTAATGATGGAAACTTCTTTAGAATGAACTGAGGGAACAACAGTCTTCTCAAACAGGATCTCTTTACTATCCATCAGGTTTTGGATACCTGACTTCAAGAATGGGCAACCAGTAGGTAAAATAGAACACATATGGCAACCTTCATCACAACCTAGAAATAAACCGGCTAGGAAAAGGTTCTTCTTCATAGTCAACAGAGGGGTAACAATTTCATCCACAGAAACTACAAACAAGTCTTCTTCTAGAGCATTCACTCCATGCTTGGGAATGGGAGCAATCACAACATTAGGCCTCTCGGGCGCCTCAAACTCAATCTCCTTTGCATCAATTAAGTCTTGTACCCTGTTCTTCAAAACCCAACAATCATCCGTATTATGCCCCGGGCTGTCAGAGTGAAAAGCACAGCGGGCATTAGGGTTATACCTCAGTGAAGTGGTATTTGGACTCTTCGGGGATTCCTTTAGAACCACCAGATTAGTCTTCAGCGATTGTGGCAGAATTTGTGACAAAGTCATGTTGAGACGAGTGAATTTCCTTCGATGTCTCTCGTCCTTCTGTTGATTGTTGTGCTAAGGAGCACCAGCAGGTTTTGAAATAACAACCGCATTGACCGCTTGGCGGTGTTCAGGTCTATTCTTTCTTCTCGAACTGTAGACAACACTGGACTCTTTCTTAAACGGCTTCTTCTCGGTGCTTGATGAGGAACCCTTCTGTATCTTCCCAGCCTTAATACCAGCCTCAATCCTCTCACCAGCCAAAATAAGATCTGTAAACCCAGATGAAGAGCTTCCAATTAGATGGTTGAAGAATGGACCAGACAGGGTCCCCAAAAACATGTCAACAAGCTCCCGATCAGCCAAAGGTGGTTGCACCCTTCCGGTGAGGTCTCTCCACTTTTGAGCATAATCTTTGAATCCTTCACCCGTTCCCATTGACATACCCTGGAGTTGGGTATGCGTAGGAGCGAGGTCGGAGTTGTACTGATACTGCCTGTAGAATGCAGTAACCAAATCTTCCCAGCTGCGGATACTGGCTCCGTCTAACTGATAGAACCACTCAAGCTGAGTCCCTGAGAGACTGTCTTGAAAGAAATGGATCCATAGGTTCTTATCAGCAGTGTAAGGCTGGATCTTCCTCATATATAACCGGAGGTGCAGCTTCGGACAAGAAACTCCGTCATACTTAGCAAAGGATGGTGCCTTGAATTTGTGGGGAATCACCACTCCAGATGATAGGCCTAGATCTCCGAAGTCCAGACCAGGCACCTTCTGAATTTCCATGGTGCTCAACCGGTCCTCCAGTTTCTTGTATCTATCCTCGGCCGGAGGATACTGTTCTTCATCATAGTCTATCTCGTTTTCGGAGACCACAGGACTAGGAGCCCTCCTTTCTTGTGGACTATCTTTCCCTCCAGATGAGTTGGTCAGATCAACTTTATTCTGCAGCCTGTTTCCAAACTTGTGCCTTGTGCTAAACAGGATGGTCCTCCTCTTCTTCTTCTTCTTCTCTTTCAAAATCAAGGTCTTCAGGTCCTGCCGACCCTTAGCTAGATTCATGAACAACTCTTGAAATTGGGCATTCTGGGCCTGGAGGGCCTTGATAGCTTGCTCAGTTGAAGGTTCAGTAAACATGATGATGGCTGAAATAAACAGCAAAGAAGATAAGAGACCTGTAAAGGGTACCTGTTTATGAAGTGCATGAGATGAAATGCGTATGATTTATGATTTCAAAGACAATCGGGAGATTCAAATTTGTAAACAAGAAAGGAAACACACTTTATTAGATAAACTTTAGAATTCAAATTGTTCAACTGATGCCATTAAGGCGTTACATGAAAAGAAATACTGAAAAGTAAAAATAAAACTGGAGATGAAATCATCAAAGGCCCATCAATGCTCCCATGGTCTCTTCTTATCAGTGCGGACATAGTCGTTGAGAATCCGCTCATTCTCTAACTGTCTAGTCAACCTCTGGATCTTTTGCTCCTGCTCGTTGAACTTCTCTCGGTAAGAATCCCGTTCCTCCCTCAATTGCATCCAAGATCTCTTTAGTGCCCCAATGTCAGTGGGCATATAAGTATGGAGAATGGTTGGAAGAACCCCTTCTTCATTAGCAACTTCAAGAGTGACAGGCCGTACAACTTCATATGGCATACCTAGCTTCTAGGCGCGGATACGGACCCATCTGAGATATGGCTCCATTGGCAGAGAAGTCTTTGGGCCCAACTCATGTGGATTAGATTGGTGAACTCTATCCCAAGCCCTTATGAATCTGCGACGCTGCTCGTCGCTATCCCCTTGAAAGTCAAAGATGATAGAGGCATTAGCAGCTCGTGAGGTCCTTCTCTTCTGGCTCTTCCAAACTGATGGAGAGCTAAGCATGGGTTGTAAGAAATTCCTCCATGGGTTCCTAGCAGGGGAACATTGGGGTACTCCCCACAGTGATCAATGATAGTCACCTCATCCATACCCTTGAGAGTCCAAATAATGTCATTATGAGAAAGAGACATCACTCTATAAGCCCAGCCCATTCCTTCTTTGTTTTTCAGTACTGACTTGGGGAGGTGCGAAATAAACCACCTCGACAATAAAGGAGCACAGCACATCAAGGTTCCCCACTATTGTACCCCAAAATTTCCCCTCTCCTTTTTATCAACATTTCTCATCACAAGGCCCTTGGAACTCAAGATCAAGCTAGGGTTTGCTCAGCTCAAGACACCTCCTTGCACTGTTGACCTAAATTAGGGTTTGAATTTGCACAGGGATTTTTTGACCTACAATGCCCAAAGTGACTTTCATACTTCATTTTAGACTCACAAGTTTGTCCATACCAAGTTTCAAGCCTTGAATCAAATTTTTGCCCAGTTAATTGGACAGTTGACCTAGAAATCAGCTATATTGGGGAAAAAGTCAATTGTGGCCAATTGACAGTCAAACCTCATGAATTTTGACCCACATCAACATTATGAACTCATGTGAACCATTTGATCAAGTTTGGATCACAATTCCACAAGAAATTTGATCAGATCACCAAAAGGGCAAAATGGTCATTTTTAGGGTTTTGACTGTGCAAAGGCAATTTTTGACTGTTTGACCCAGCCAATGGCAAATCAAGCTCAACCATGGACTCAAGGACTCAATGACATCTTCTTGACCCATTCAACAAGTTCAAAAGATCTCAAATGCATAGGATTGACAGATGAATTTTTCAGTCAACTGATCAAAATTTAATTATATACTGAAAAGTCAAACTTTGACTTTTTGGTCAAAATCAAGTTCCAAGGGTCATTTTTAATCAAGGCATGCCAAATTATGAAACTTGTTCATCAAGAAACCCAAAAATTCAAATTAGGGTTTAAAATGGAAAATTTTTCATAACTTAGAAATTTTCTAAGTTATGAAATTTTCTTATTTTTTTTCCTAACTTTGTCCCACTTTTTCACCAAGATGCAAATGGATTCAAACAAAACTTGAAACATGAAAGTTATATTCCATCACAAAGTCTACAACTTTTATTCACAAAGTTTTCTCAAAAGAAGCTTGTATCTCAAGTTATAATTTTTGGAACAAGGGTACCTAAAACTTTTAACTTTGAGAAAATTTGCCCTAATCTAGGCAGAATTTGGACCCATCTTCTTGGCCACTTTTCACATAGTTCCACTTCGAATTTCAAGTTGCATTACAAAGATTTATTATAGTACATGTTCCAAGCTTTCCAAATTGTCCAAGAACTCCTCAAACACCCTTGTGGTTAGAGAGAATTGAATGCTTGAAGTTGGCAAAAACTCACTTTTGTCCATTGCCAGTACATGTTAATAACAACTTGCAATTCTGATCTAGCTAGCTTGGTTTGATATTACAGGACTAAAAACCAATTTTTACTCCTTAATTTAATTCATATCCATTGTATTAAGGTATTGTCTTGGTCATTAGGGCATTATACACTAGTTTAAGCTTTAAAAGGAAAAAGCAACAATGCCATTTTTGCCTAAACTTCACTTTATGTAAAAACCAAATCCTTGAGGCATGGGGCCAGATCTTTGAGGCAAGATCAAGTCCACTAATTCCAGTAACCAAGAACAAAAGATGCAGCATGATTCAGGGCTTGTGCAGGCCTGCATTGGGAGGACACATACTCTTGCTTAAAAAAGAAGAAAAGTTGCAAAACATATACGATCTCTCATATCTGTTAACACAAGCTTATACAAACATTGTAGACAAGTTCCATACCTCCCAACAAGCCTAAAACACGACCCTTTCATCACTCAAACCTCCTCATACTCATAATCACTATTTTTTTGCAAAACAGGACAGGTTCTGCATTTTGCAAGCCACAACAAAATTCCATCGTGCGTTTTGTCCAAAGATAGTTCAAACACCTTCCAATCAACTCACCTGAACTATCCCATGCCCCCATTGCAAGCTGTAACACCTCTAACACACTTTGCCATTTTTATTTCAAAGCTCTGCAGGTTGAGTTCTACAGCACGATTCAAGTTGTTTCAAAGCAAGCCAAGCATTGGAGAAGCTTCCTTGGACCTCAGGCAAGCTCAAGAGAAGCTCAAACACCATTGAAGGTTGCTGCATTGTCCAGCTCGAAGTCAACTAAAACAGGTATTTCATGGACTTTTATCTCCCTATTTAGGAATGGTTAGGCTTAGGTTTGTGAATGAAATATGTTGTACTCATAGCCCTGAAGCCATACATATGCTTAATTTTCATTTACATTAATCGTGCTGAGAGAATTTCACTCATGAACTTTTTGAAAAAAGTAGGTTAGAAATTAGGGCTAGAGAAATTCTCTATGCTCTTTGAGAGTTAATCCAAGTTTTTTATATGGTTGAATTCGTTGTTTAATTCTCTACAATGTTCATGTTATGAGTTTTGTCAAAAAATCAAAGAATCAGGAGTTAGCCATTGATGCACAGAAGCGCGTGTTTTGTGAACAAGGGGAAGAAGAAGAAGTCTGGATGGGCTGGGCCTGTTTATTTTCACTTCAAACACCCTTATTTTCTGTTTACACCCCCCTGGCCCATTTATTTAAATATTTATCATTTTGACATTTTTATTTTTTATTCTGACTTTATTATTGTTTGTCTAAATATAAAAAATGCCAAAAATAATTTTCTATATTTTTTTCATATTTATTTGATATTTATTTTATTTTATTAAGTATACATATGTAAATAAACTATTTTCTTTTTTTTAAAAACAAATCTCAAAAATAATACAAAAAATTTACTTATTTTCATTTATTATCTTTATCTATATTTGAAAACATTTTCTTGAAAATATTCATTTTTTTGTAAATAATTAATTTTTATTTTTTATGTTTAATATGTTTAATATATATATATATATATATATATATATATATATATATATATATATATATATATATATATATATATATATATATATATATATATATATATATATATATATATATATATATATATATATATATATATATATATATATATATATATATATATATATATATATATATATATATATATATATATATATATATATATATATATATATATATATATATATATATATATATATATACTTATACATTTTATTTTATTAGATAATTAGGTAAAAAAATACAAAAATACCACATTTTATTTTTTATTAATATTATGTATTGAAAATATCATTTTTTATAATATACTTTTATTTTCTGTATAAATTGGTTTATTTATTGTATATAACTAATAAATAATATTATTTATTAAGAATTAGGGTTTCTTGTCCTAAAATAGAAAAATAATTAAAATTGATCCTTTTTTTATTTTATTTACATTTCACATTGAAAAAATATTTTTTTGTATACATAAAAATCATTTTGTGCATAATACCTTTTATTTGACATTTATTTATTGTATTGTATTCAATTGTTGTACATTTAAATATTGCCTATACATTCGATATGGTTGTAATAACTTAGAATTTATTTTCTTGTCAAAAACTCCCAATTCAAATTTGTACCCCCCCTCCCTATATCATGTTGTAATAGTGTAGCATTTAAATTCTCGCACATTTAAAAGCTTTCAATTATGCCATGTTTAGACCTAGGGTTTGTATGCAATTAAAATCAACAATTAGTTTGACCTAATCCAAGATAAATATGCATGAAAAACAAACACAATGCACACTTGCACCCCTAGGGTTATAATCCACTTGTTGCCTTCAAAAATGGGCCATGGTTGCATGTTGAGTACTTTGGCAAAATAAAAACAATCAAAAAGATCATAGTCCCTCGATGACGCTATCTGAGTTGCCTAAACAAAATGATCAAGTGCCTCAAGAAAATTGCCAAAGATACTTGACACTATTGCTATCATGGTCTATACGATGACCCGCGCCTGTCCCGTTAACATCCTAACACAAGGTTGTCCACCAAATACAATGGTGAAAACAACATTGTTAAAAGGGTTAAAAACATAAGAAAGGTATTTGAGTAAAATAGGGTAGATAGCTCCTAGTTACTTGATCACAAGCTTGCAAAAACATCCTTGCTACTTTTAAAACACACTTCACAACATAATTTCAAAACCCTACTTTCAAACATTGAAAACTTTTCAAAAGACAAAAACACCTTTGTATACATTCAAACAAGAATCATTACAAAGGTTGCCACAATGATGGCCTCTTTTCAAAATATCTTTCAAAATCACACACGAAGCACCATTTTAAACAATTGAAAATGTAAAGCAAGTGATCTAAGCAAGTAACTAAGAGCCCATGGATAACCATGGATAGAAAGGGTGCTAATACCTTCCCTTTCTATAATATACTCCCCGAACCCAAGAAAACATCTTAAAGGTCTTTCCTGTGCTTTTTGGCCTTTCCTTAGGATAAAATAAAAAGTCGGTGGCGACTCTTGCTAAACCGAAACATTTGCAAACAGAAACGCAAAATCCCAAGTCAGTTCTCCCACCGTATCACACCCGCTTTCGGGAAGTACGAGCATAGAGCTGATGAAGAATGTCACCCAAGAGAGTGGGTATAGGGTTCTGAGAGATGAAGATCTTTATCGCATTCACATCAACAAAGGTGTCAGGATTCGAAAACAATACCAAGCCATAAATCAGAAGAGCCAGAATATCCTCGAATGCCTTAAAGTCTAGGCTATCCCAGAAGTAGTTAGCCTTGCCAACCAAGAACTTAGTCAGAAATCCTTTTGCTCCACTCCTAGTCTCCCAATTAGCCATTACCTCCTCTTTAGTCAAATGAAGGGCTGCAGCAATTTCTTCGGGCCTAAGGGTCTTCTCCCAACCAGTAAACGGGGTCTGCTCCAGAACAGAGATACCGAGCAGCTCAGGGAACTCTTCTAGGGTAGGAACCAGCTGGAAGTCCTGGAAAGTAAAACAATGGTACAGCGGATCATAAAATTGGACCAGGACACTCATCATCTACTCGTCCAATTTGGAGGTGACCAAACTGAGAAAAGAACCATGCCTCCTGATGAAGGAAGTAGTGTCAGGCATCTTGGCAACCAACTCTTTAAGCAAGGTAGGGACTTGGACAAAGTTGACCCGGATGGTATTCTTACGCATATGCATCATGATGACCTACAAAACAGAGCAAAGATGAAACCCTGTTGTCTTTGAAATAGGTTAGTCCAATGTAATATGTATGCAATGTTATGATGTCATGATGTCATGATAAAGCACACCACAAGTATCCACAAAAAGCAAACATGGTAAAGGCACACAAGTCACGCTGAAGAGCCCTTAGATTTCAGGCTGGCAAGGAGCTTAGGTACTACCCTCTTTCAGTTCAGTTGGTTTAAACTTGTCCTAAAAATAGTAACCGGGTTCTAGAGGATCTCAATATCACTGACTACCCTCAATCGGTCATAATTCCAGTTTAGCAACCTTTTCTTGCGGCCGGAATCATCGCGAGAGTTTAGTCTCAATGAGTGTAGCATACTGCTACTGTTCTATAGCCAAGTTGGTCAATTTAAGGTTCTAAGGTCAGTTGGTGCTTAATGACCCCTTAGAAGACCCATATTCTCCTCGTTCCAACACAAGGGATATCGGTACAGACTAAAGTGCCACACCAACGTAGCTACTGCTTCAACCGTGTCGGTCTACACCGGACAGTTCCCTCACAGTTTATTGCTACTTACCTAAAGGGTATCCCCAGATCCGGGTTAGGATCTATAAAACTCCGATACAAGCCCATAAATATAAATCATACAAAGCATACAATTGAAAACACAATGATCTAATCCTAAGGTACACCTCACTTATTATTATCCCCAGCAGAGTCGCCAGTTCTGTGATCGGTGGGAATAGAACTGACTGCTTTGGAATGTTGGTTCGCGTTTTGCATTTGTTTTCCAAAATGTCGCGGTAAGCAAGAGTCTCCACCGTCTTTTATTTTATCCAACAAGGAAAGGAAAAAAGCATAGAAAAATTCCTTTTTCGAGATGTTTCTCGGGTCCGGGGGGTAGATTATAGAAAGGGAAGGTGTTAGCACCCTTTCTATCCGTGGTTATCCACAGGCTCTTAGGTACTTGCTCAAAGTGTTTTCAAAAATTGCTTTTCTTTGTGTTTGTGGGTTTGAAAGAAGTTTTTGTTTGAAAGGTGTAAGTGCGAAAAGTTTTGTTTTGTTTTAAAAGGAGCAAGTACTTAAGAACCATCTACCTACTCGAAAAGGGAATTAAATTGTGCTAATGTCCTTTAGACAATGCTATCCCACTAGTAGTTAGTAGGTAGCATCGTCATTGGAGTTTTAGGGTTAATTCGATTAAGGGACGTGTGGTCACTAAAGCAATGTTAGGACGCCTTAGTGTTAACCCTAATGTCTTAGATCATTTTTTTCCGAGGCAACCGTTTCGAGGCAACTTATGATCTTTGGACAAGAGGGCGACCTCTAAAACTTCCTATACTCAATGACCACGTTCGAAGGCAACCAAGTCAGGTGTACCCTAAGAGTGCGCATGTGCGAGTGTGTTAGTTCAGTTAATTTTATCTGTACATGTCATGGGAGAGCTATGTTGATTTTAAGTTCATACATTTGATCTTGTCAAGCATTCCCTATTATTCAAACATCTAACAGTATATAGTTGCGGAATTTAAATTTGCGGAAATTAAATATAAACTATTACAAGGCGTCGGGTATTTACATCGCCAAAAACAAACCCTTTAATTTAAATTGCGGAAAATAAAATAAAGCGATAAAAATGTCCTAATTAAAAGCTATTACAAACCGGAAGCAATTACAATATTGGAAATATGGATCGCGTGCGAGAAAATTAAATCGGCACATTTTTTAGGGTTTTGACCCTTTTTATAAGAAAGCATGTTTTTTTGTTTATTTTTGAATTAGAAAATTAAATCTAAGTTAATAATTAAATTAATTAATTAATGAAAATATTTTTGGATTTCTGAGTTTTTTAAAGAAATAAAATAAATTGAATTAATGCTAATAAAAACCTAATATTCTAAATTGATTTTAAATATTGCAAAAAATATTAAAAGTTAAATCTAATTAAAGCTAAATTGATTAAATTAATTTATTTACAAAAATAAAAATGATGAAGTTAATTTTAATAAATAAAATATTTTTTTTATTTTTTTTTATGTGTAAGGAAATAAAATAAAAATGGTTAAAAGTTATTAAAAAAACCTAATTCTACATTGATTTTAATTTATTGCAAAAAAATATTAAAATTGTACCTAATTAAAACTAAATTAATTAAATTAGTATTTATTTACAAAAATAAAATAATGAAATTAATAAAAATAATATTTTTGTGTTTTATGATTTTATGAAGAAAATTATTAATTAGTGATAATAAGATAATTAATTAAAATAATAAGACAAATAAATAAATATAATGGAAAGTAAAAGAAATAAAACCAAGGGGGTGTTGGGCCCAGAAAGGAGGTGGAATCAGCAATTGTTTGACCCACTTTCATTCCAGCCTGCTTTGACTTTCACACTTCCACGCGTATGCATTGACTGGGGAGTATGATGAGCCTTCAATCCTGGCCCTTGGATTTGGCCTGAAGGCCATCTGGCGCCTGGATCTTTGAGGAGTATGGTAGTCCACGCACTAAGCTTTGCACTGGATCTCCTGGAACAAAATAATAATAAGCATTTGGGGGGACCTGGGATTCGAACCCAGGTCCCATGAGACAATTCACTAGCGCGCTTACCAATCCAACTAACCTGCTTATTTGCTATTAGAATAGACGAATAATATTATAAGGGAAAAACACATAATATACTGGAAAATAAAAAAAAACGCTAAATTTATTTGAACGGGCCAATGAAGACAAGCCACATCTTCGTCTTCTTCAACAAACCCTGTTCTTTTTCCTGCGGATTTTTATCCGCAGCAAAATCCCTAGGTTCGTTCTAAAATGCACTACATGCCATAAAAATGCAAACAGGGACCATCATCATGTTCGTCCCTCTTCCCTGAATATAACCATGTCCATGGTTTGTCTTGATTTTACCTGTAATTGAAATGCCTAAAAACAAAGAAACAAAACCCTAGCTTCGGGCATGGCTATACAGGCTACAAGAACAAAATTAAATATTGCAGAAAGGTTAGAAATTATGCAAGGATCAAGAATATATCAATATTTTGACAAAAAGATGCAAGAATCCAAGGTTGTGAATTCGTGCACAGGGTCGTGTTCAAGACGACTTACAGTGAGTTTGGGGCTGCTTCAAGGCTTGATTTTGATCCCAATAGCTTCGTTGGATCTCAGGCAAGGACACCACGTTGAGTTTTGGTCTCCAATTTGTCTCTAGTGTGGATTTCAGTTTTAAATTTTTCAAGCCTTTTCTCCAATTTGGTTTGGCCGTTTCTATCACTTTCAGGTCGTGTCCTTTGTATGTCTAGCTTGTGTGTGTATATTAGAATGAATTAGGTTAAATCTTTGGGCTTGAATCCATGTGCATTGAAGATTGAAGATATGAATTGATCACCATTAACAAAGCTTCCATATTTGTATCAAATCAAATATTTTGTACATAACATGCCATGATTTGAATTTGATCTTGTCCATGATGTCAATTGAATACTGTATCAATCAAAAAGATCTTATTCCATCAATTTTTGGATTTTATTTGAATTAATATTGATTAAAAATGAATTAATTCAATAAAAATCAAATAAAATAGAAAAATTAATGAATGGACATGAAGCTGAAGATAGGACACGTGTGTGGTGTGACAAGATCAAATCAATTGGAAAAAAGTGGGCCCTTTTGTCAAAAATTGGAGTTTTGGGGATAGTTGACTTTTGGCAATTTTGGAAAAATGCCCAACTTCAACAATGCATAACTTCTTCAATTTTGAACTTTTGGAGGTGTTCTTGGACTTTTTAGAAATATTGAGATGTCCTATAACCAACCCTTTTGGTATAATCTCATTTTGATGTTCCATACTCAAGTTATAAGCTTTGGAAAAAAAGGTGTTTTTGTTGACTTTCAAAAATGACCTATAATGTCCAAATTTGCAACTTTTTGTGAGAGATTTTCTTGATCTTGGGGTGTGAAGATGGATTGTAGGAAATTGCATCCTCTTAAAAATGAGCTTTGGATGGGTCATTTATCATAAAGTATGAGAAAATTATGCTTGGTCAAAGTTGAGTTGACTTTTCCTACAAAACCCTAATTTAGCAACTTTTGAATCTTGATGAATCTTGAGCAATCCTTGATGAATCATGATCAACCCTTGATAAAATGATGAATTATCCTTAAAATTGAGAATGTTGACAAAAAATCTTGAGGTTTGACTGTTTGTAGGTCACAGTTGACTTTTGCCCTAGCATGGTCGATTTTTTGGACCTCTTGAGCAATTGACTGACCAAACTTTCTCTGCAAGGCTTGAAATTTGACATGGATGAACTTGAGAACATATTAGGAAATTTGGGATAATTTGAGGCCATTTGTATGTAAGGACCTTGATGCAACACAAAACCCTAATTTTGAATTGACTGCCTTAGGAGGTGATTTGACTGTCCAACCCTTGAGCTATCTTGAGCAACTTGGAAGTTATTCTTGATATGTCTTGAGAAATATGGGAGGGAAAATTTTGGGGTAAAATAGGCAACCTTTTGAATAGCGTCATCGAGGGACTATGATCTTATATTTGTTTTGTTTTGCCAAGATAATTCGCATGCGTAACATGGCCATTTTATTTTAGGCAACCAAGTGGGGGAAACCCTAAGGGTGCTTGTGTGCAAAGTGTGTCATTTTCATGCTTTTGTCTTGTATTTAGGGTTTTCTATTTTGCTTTGTTTTTGTTCTTGTCATGCAAACCCTAATTTACTAATCATGGTATAAAAGCGATAAATTGCGTAAAATAAACTAAGCTATTACAACAATTTATATGGGAGGGGGGAATACAAATTTGAATGGGGATTTGCACAAATATAAAGCTAAATATATTATTACAACCAAATCGAATATGCGTGAATTTAAATAAGACAAATTTTTAAAATGCAATGCAATATGTTCATGTTAGAAAAATGTTTTATGTCTTGTTTTTGTATGATCAATATGTAATTTAAACCTAAAAATTATAAGGAAAAAATATATTAATTATTTTTGAAAGGGATGAAACCCTAATTTTCAAATAAAAGAAAATAAATGTTTCATATTATTATTTTGTACATTTTTTGTATGAGAAAATAATAAATAATATTATATGTAAATATTAAAAATTAAATATGTATAAAAATAAGTATTTATGAGTATAAATAGTATAATAAAAATATCAAGGGTTTTTTATTGCATTTATAAACTATTTAAGAAAATAAATTCTATTTATCAAAACAAACTATTTCTCATGTGAAAAAATAATTTAAAAAAAATAAAAATAAAATAAAAAAAAGTGTGAAAATAAATAAATCATTTTTTGGTATTTTTTATCATTAGGAAAAAATAAATGAAAGTATTAAATATGAAAATATAAAAATACAAAAATATAAAAATAGTTAAGTCAAGGGGGTGCAGTAGCAAATCAGGGGGGTACAAATAGCAAAAGCAAAAAGCCCAAGGTGCCAAAAATCCCAGAACATCATCGTCCCTGTCCTTCGTCCGTCCCTGTGCGCGCTTCCATGTTCAAATATGTAACTTGCTTATGCTTGCATAAAAACAAAAACTCATAACATGAAACATGTGGCATTTGAGCTCACGATTCCAACCATATAAATTATGTAACCTAACTCTTAAAGATCAAAGATAATTTTTGAACCCCTAATTCATGACCTAATTTTTTCAAAGTTTTCTATCTTCAAATTCTCTTAGCACAAATAATATAAATGAAAAGTAATGATATGTACAACTTCGTTATGATAAGGACTGCATTTTCCCTTCACAAATCATGGCTTGAGGTTGCCTATTCAGAGAGATAGAGTTTAAGGAAATACCTCCTTCAGTTGGAATCGAGTAGGGCAATGTAAGGACTTTAATGAAGGCCTGGTGATTGTTTAAGCTTCCTTGAACTTTACTGAAGCTATTCCAATGCTTATCTTCCTTTGAGGATGGCTGGAGCTCCCTGACCAAGTCCAACTGCAAGCTTCCAAATTGAAAATGGAAAATGCTAAAACAGGGGTTACAGAACCAGGGTGATGGCTTGGATTGGCTAGGTAGCAAGTGTTTAAGATGTTTGAAGTGATTAAACACAAAACGCACAAGCCAAATGAGAGTTGGCTGTGCTTTTGCAGAAAACTGTGAGTTTGGGCAGTTTTGAGGAGTTTTTCAGTTTGAGAGTGTTTCAGGTTCAATCTAAGCGTGCTATGCCTTGTAATAAGTTTGTATATTTGTATAGAAGTGATCCAAATTCAGCCCTTACTAGCTGTGCAAGCTTTGGACCTTTTTGCCAACTTTCTTGTACTTGAAGCAAAGTGACAAGACCAATGCTTCACATGCTTGTACCAGTTTCTTAGGGTTGGTATGAGCTTGTAAAACTTGCTTGAGTGCTGTAGAGTTTGTATGCATTGAGGGGACAGGTTCAATGCTCAAGATTGACAAAATTGCAAAAGTTCTCCTTTATGAAAATGGCATTGTAACCTTTTGGCCAAAAATGGAAATATATCTTGTGTAAAGCTTCAAAAGCAAAAATAAAGGCTTTAGATTCTGAGTATGCATTTAATTATGGAGTTTATAACAAGCTTAGGACCTGTAAAGCAAGATATAGCCAGCATAGGTTGGATTTGCAACTTGATCTTATGTGAAAATGGCTTGAACAAAAGTGAGAAAATGCCAACTTCCCTTCTTCGATTATCCCTACTCAAAAATGATCTTGGAGAGTTCTTGGACATTTTGGAAAGCTTGAAATGTGATCTATAATCCATCTTTGAAATGAATTTTGATATAACTCTTGGAACTAGGTTAAAAATGTCCATGAAGTTGGGTCCAAAACCTGCCTAAATTAGGGCAAAATTTCACTAAGTTATTTAGTTCATGGCCCTATATTCACAAATTCATAACTTGAGATCCAAGCATCTTTAGGGAAAAGTTTGTGAAGAAAAGTTGTAGATTTCATGGAGGAATACAACTTTCATGTTGGGAACTTTTCTTGAATCAAAATTCATCATGGTGAAAAAGTGGTGAAAAGTTGGGGGAAAATAAGAAAAAATTTATACTTAGAAAAATTCTAAGTTATGAAAATTTTCAAATTAAAACCCTAATTTTCAAAATTAGTTTTCTTGGTCAACAAGTTTCACATTTTGACATATCTTGATGAATTATGACCCTTGGCACTTGATTTTTACCAAAAAGTCAAAGTTTGACTTTTCAGTGCACAGTTGACTGTAAACTTCATCTGTCAATTCAATGAACTTGAGATCTTTTGAACCATGTAATTAGATCAATATGATGCCATTGAACCATTTAAACCATGTTTGAACTCAATTGGTCATTGGCTAGGTTAAAAATCAGAAATTGCCCTTTCTCAATCAAAACCCTAATTTTGACCATTTTGCCCTTTTGATGATTTGATCAAATTTCTTGAGGAGTTGTGATCCAAACTTGATCAAATGGTACATATGAGTCTAAAATGTTGATGTGGATCAAAAATCATGAAGGTTGATTGTAAATTGGCCATGGTTGACTTTTTCCTCAATACAGCTGATTTATAGGTCAACTGTCCAATTGACTGATAAAAAATGTAGTTCAAGGCTTGAAACTTAACATGAACAATCTTAGGGGTCCAAAATGATGTATGAAAGTCACATGAAGCATTGGTGATCCAAAAATCCTTGTGCAAACTCAAACCCTAATTTTGGGTTAACAGTGCAAGATGAGATGTCTTGAGCTGACCAAACCCTAATCTTGTCTTGAGCCCAAGAAGTCTTGTGAGAAAAGTCTTGATAAATGAGAGGGCAAATTTTGGGGTACAACAATGGCCCCAACTTTTTATGCTTGCACTGAGTTTGTAATGTGACCCACGACCCATGAGCCTTTCCACTTGTCATTCTTTTATTTTTTTATTTTGATTTTATTTCATTTAAATCAAATAAAATCAATATAAAATAATGAAAATATCAAAAATCATTAAAACCTTGAGATTTTGTGAATGATTAGGTTCATTATACAGCTGGAGACAAGATCAAATCGTGCAAAGCTTCATATGGACAGAAAAAGATTGAATTTGCTTGTTTTGGAAAGATTTGGTGCAAAGATTAAATCATGGATCAATCTTCGTAATTGGAAAAGATTTGATACAAACTTTAACCCTAATGCACTCTAGTATACATAGGGAATAAAGGCAGACCAAAAAAAGAGGTTGGAGGCGTGCAAAGGTAGAGAACGAATTGCAAAAATTCAAGGAAAAAGTGCAAACCAAATTCCAAGTTGCAGGCCATCTCAAGTCGTTCTAACCATACCAATAACTTGCTGGACGTCCCAGGATCGTGTTTCATTCGTTAGCAAGCCTCCCCACACCCTGAAACGCATCGTAGCAGTCACACGGTTTGCCTATTTTCTTGAATTCGAATATATTGATTCTGGCATATTTAGCATGATTGATTGGCATATTTATAATCCTTGAGATGTTTGCAAGCTAATGACTATATTCAATTTAATTTTTATTGACTGAACATGAAACTGCCATGGCTAGGGTTTGATCTTCGTTTTTAGGGATTTCTCATACAGGGAAAATTGGGCATTGATAATGGTACCATGATGCTCGTGAGGTTGAAACGAGTTGATTGGTACCATTGATTTTCATTTATCACACACGTACATGATTTTGGATTGAACAGGGGCTATACCTACGCTTGATGTCCGTAGGTAAAAGTC
Source organism: Vicia faba (assembly GCA_948472305.1). NCBI lineage: Eukaryota > Viridiplantae > Streptophyta > Magnoliopsida > Fabales > Fabaceae > Vicia > Vicia faba. The sequence goes on along the minus strand of OX451741.1, from coordinate 925,436,415 downwards.
CTCTTACCTAAAACGACGAAATCAGTAGAGAAGACGATGGCGTGGCAGTGTGGGAATGGTTCGTTTGAATTTCCGCGCGTTTTGGGAGGCGTGGCACGTTGTTTGCATTATATTTTATTTGTTTCATTATTATCACAACTAACACGTTAGCGCAGTGGGTTAGGAGGCTGGCCTTTGATGCACACGTACTGGGTTCGATCCCAGACGTATGCATTTTATTATTTTCTCAACAGATGCAGGTCAATCCAGTGCTTCATACTCTCAAGCGTATTCCATACACTCTCAAACATCAGCCATTTGATGTGCTCCTGGCCAGATCCAATGTGTCCACAATGAAGGACCACCATGCGCCCCAGTCAAGCGTGTATATAGGATTGGGCAAAGTCAAAAGGGCCAGGAGTTGTTGGGCCATGAAATTCCAAGCTACACCCCCTTTGATAAGCAATCAGGCCCATTTTTCTTTCTTTTCTATTTTATTTCGTTTATTTAAATAATTTTGCTTATTTGTTTTTAATAAAATTAATCCCTTTTTTACAAATCATAAAATCAAGAGCTCACAAAAACTAAGATTTAGGATTTTTTATCAAATTTAATTTAATATTAGTTTAATTTAATTTAGGGAAATTCTAACTTTTTTATACAATTAAAATCAATTAGGAAAATTAGGGTTAGACTCTTGATTCAATATTTATTTCTTTCTCAAAATAAAAATACAAAAAAAAATAGGTTAATTTAATTATTTTTCTTAATTAAAATTAATTAGTAATTAGGTTTTTTTTTGTTATTCAATTGACCTTTATTTTCTCAAATAACACAAAAGCGACAAAAAAATGATTTTCCCTTTTAAATTACAATTAGGCATAGTTGGGGTCAAAACCCTAATTCTCTTGTTTTCGATTTATCGCGCGCGTTTATTATTTTTGCAATATTGATGTAACTGTCCACGGTATGTAATAGTTTAATCTAGGACTTTCTTTTATTTATCATCTTTTGCGGGGTTTTTGGCTATGTAATTAATCCCTATCCTGAAGCCTTGTAATAGCGTAGGTTTATTTTCTCGCATTTTAATTCTCGCAAATATTAACTGTTTAGATGTATGTTAATAGGATTGTATGACAAGATTGCATGATAATTTAAAACGGCTAGAAAACCCTAATGTGCAAAGATAATAACTAAAATCAAATCACACGCACATGTGCACTCCTAGGGTATACTCTCACTTCGGTTGCCTTCGGTAAACGATCATTAAGTATAGGGTGTCTTAGTGGTTGCCCTCCTGCCTAACAAAGATCAAAAGTCCCGTTCGGAAATGTTGCCTCGGAAATGTCGCCTCGGAAATGTTGCCTCGAATATGATCTTAAGACTTTAGGGTTATTACTAAGACGTCCTAACATTGCTTTAGTGATCGTACGTCCCTTACAAATTGACCCTTACAACTCCAACGACGGTACTACCTACTCCTTAATAGTGGGATAGCGCTATCTAAAGGAAACAAGAATAGAAACGATCTTTTTTCGAGTAGGTAGATGCTAGTAGGTACTTGCTCAAATCAAAAAATTTTCACACTTACACTTTTCAAACAAATTTTCAAAACAACTTCTCACACCCTTGAGGACTGATACAAGGGTTATCATGAAGTAAAACTTTTCAAAGCAAGCACACACACAAGCAATTTAAAAAAAAGATGAGCAAGTACCTAAGAGCCCATGGAAAACCATGGATAGAAAGGGTGCTAATACCTTCCCTTTCTATAATCTACCCCTCGTACTCAAAATCTCGAAAAAGGATTTTTTCTGTACTTTTTCCTTTCTGATTGGATAAAATAAAAGTCGGTGGCGACTCTTGCTTACCGCGACATTTTACGAACATAAAACACAAAACGCAAACCAACATTTCAAAACAGTCGGTTCTATCACCGTATCACAATAATCTCCCCTTCTTCTTCTTTGACAAAGAGAGTCTTGTCTATACCACCTTTCCTATATCCATTCTCCCCAAGGAATACTGTCAGTCTCTCATACCAAGCTCTTGGAGCTTGCTTCAATCCATACAAATCTTTCTTCAGTTTATAGACATGTCTTGGAAAACTTGGATCAACAAACTCTTTTGGTTGTTCAACAAAAACTTCTTCATTCAGGTATCCATTCAAGAAGGCACTTTTTACATCCATTTGAAGCAATTTAAATTTCAAAAAGCATGCAACTCCTAACAAAAGTCTGATTGATTCAATTCTAGCCACAGGAGCAAAGGTTTCATCAAAGTCCACTCCTTCAATTTGAGTGTATCCTTGAGCAACTAACCTTGCCTTATTTCTAGTGACCACCCCTTTTTCATCAGATTTATTCTTGTATGCCCATTTAGTTCCAATCACATTTGTCCCTTCAGGTCTTGGGACCAAATCCCAAACTTCATTCCTACTGAATTATTCCAACTCCTCTTGCATAACATTAATACACAACTCATCAGTTAGGGCCTTTTTGACATTCTTAGGCTCAATTTTTTTGATACAAAGCAAGAGTTAGAAATCCCTTCTCTTGATCTGGTAGTAACTCCCTTCTTTGGATCTCCTATGATGAGCTCCTTAGGATGATCTTTCTGAGTTCTGATTGAAGGTCCTTTATTGAGATGACTAGGCTGGGGATCTTCTTGAGGAGGACTAGAATTAATACTTGTGTCATTTGATTCAGTTGGACTATCAATCAAAGATGTTCCAACATCTTCTGAGACATCTTCTTCAACATTCCATCATCTATCATCAATAGTAACATTTATTGACTCCATCATAACTTTAGTTCTGGAGTTAAACACTTTGTATGCTCTGCTGTTTGTAGAGTAACCTAGGAATATTCCTTCATCACTCTTAGGATCGATCTTTCTCATTTGTTCACGATCAGCTAAGATGTAACATTTACTTCCAAAAACATGAAATTATTTTATAGTTGGTTTTCTTCCCTTCCATATTTCATATAAAGTGGCTGAAGTGCCTTTCCTTAGAGTGACTCTGTTATGAATATAGCATGCAATATTCATAGCTTCAGCCCAAAAGTAGTAAGGTAGCTTCTTAGCATGAATCAAGGCTCTGGAAGATTCTTGGAGAGTTCTATTCTTGTGTTCCACAATCCCATTCTGTTGAGGAGTAATGGGAGAAGAGAATTCATGGCTGATTCCTTCAGAGGAGCAAAACTCAGCAAATTTGTTGTTCTCAAATTCTTTTCCATGATAACTCCTTATTCTTATGACATGACTTTCCTTTTCCCTTTGAAGTCTTTGACAAAGATCTTTGAACACTTCAAAAGTTTCTGACTTTTCTCTAATAAAGCTTATCCATGTGTATCTAGAAAAGTCATCTACAACAACATAGGCATACTTCTTACCACAAAGACTTTTAACCTGCATAGGTCCCATCAAGTCCATGTGAAGAAGTTCCAATACTTTTGATGTAGTAAGATATTGAATCTTTTGATGTGACATCTTAGTCTGCTTCCCAATTTGACAGTCACCACATACCCTTCCTTCTTCTATCTTGAGCTTAGGAATCCCTCTCACTGCTTCTTCAGATATAATTCTCTTCATACCTTTCAGATGCAAGTGCCCCAATTTTTGATTCCATAGTTTAACCACATTCTCTTTGGCTGAAACACGTGTTGAGGAGAGGCTTAACTCTTGAGGAACCCATAGATAACAGTTGTCTTTAGATCTTATTCCTTTCATGACAACTTCATTCTTTTCATTGCACACAAGACATTCTTCTTTGGAGAAGTTAACGTTGAATCCTTAATCACATAGTTGACTTATACTTATCAGGTTAGCTTTTAACCCTTTTACAAGTAAAACATTATCAAGTTTAGGAACTCCTGAACAGTCAAGCTTGCCAAAACCCGTGATTTCTTCTTTTGCTCCATCACCAAAAGTCACATAACTGGTGGAATGAGATTTGACATCCACCAACAGATTCTTGACACCTGTCATGTGTCTAGAACAACCATTATCAAAGTACCAGTCATCTTTGGTTGATACTCTGAGAGAGGTGTGAGCAATGAGACTTCTAACGGTGGACTTGGGAACCAACTTTTTCTTCTTTTTGCTATTTTGGGGAATCTTATCAGTTTTGGGAAGAGGAGTATTTTTAGGATACCCATACAGCTTGAAACAGAAAGGCCTTATATGTCCAAGCCTTCCACAGTGATGACATTTCCAGGGCTGGGGATTTTCTCTGGTGTGATTAAGCTTTTTCTTCCCATGAGGTTTCCCACGATGTCCTTTCTTATCATGATGTTTTTTTGACATGTTAAGACATCTGATTCGACATCTTTGGTTTAGCCTTGGCATGTATGGAAACAGATGCAGGCTGTTTGCCATGATGTTATTTCTTCACATGATGTATGCTAAGATGTCCTTTCTTACCATGATGTTGAAACATTTGATTCGACATCTTTGGTTTAGGATTGGCATGAGTTGAAACAAATGAAGGCTCTTCTAAGTTAGGTTCTTTTTTCTCATTGAAACCTAAACCACTCTTAGCTCCTGTCACTCTTCCTGCTTGGAGAATTTCATCTAATGTGTCAGACCCATTATTCAGCATCTTGAGAGATTTGACCATTCTATCAAGATTTGAATTTAGAGAGGACACTTCACTTTCCATATCAAAAATAGTTTTAAGATGCTCTTCCCTTTCCTCCTTCAGCTGAGTTATAAGGGCTTTCTGTTTCTCCCCTTCAAGACATACTTCTGCACTTCTGAGACATAATTCTTTGTATGAAGTAGCTAACTCATCAAAGGTTAGTTCCCCATCACTAGACTCTTCATTAGATACATATTTTCCTGTCAATGCTTTCACATATTTGGCAGATTCTTCAAGATCACTCTTTAAGTCCTCTTTAGACCAAGTAACAAATAGATTCTTCTTCTGTTTCTTTAGATATGTAGGACATTCAGCTCTAATGTGACCAAAACCTTCACATTCATGACATCGTATTCCCTTACCTTGAGAAGTTTTTTCTTCAGCCCTTTTTCTTCCCATGTCAGATGGGATGTTCTTGACATTTGACCTTTGGTCTTGTCCATTACTTTTATCACTTTATTAAATTGTCTTCCAAGCATAGCTAGGGCATTTGATATCCCTCCATCTGTATCCAGATCACAGTCCTCTTCTTCATCTTCAGTATTAGATACAAAGGCTATGATTTTGTTTTTCTTCTCATATCTTTCATTTATTCTCAACTCAAATGTTAGAAGGGATCCAACAAGTTCATCCACTTTCATTTTGTCAATGTCTTGGGCTTCTTCTATAGCAGTTACCTTCATATCAAATCTCTTGGGAAGAGACCTGAGCATCTTTCTCACCAATTTGTCTTCAGGTATTTTCTCTCCTAAAGCACTGGAGGCATTAGCAATTTCAAGGATGTTCATATGGAATTCATTTATACTTTCATCCTTAAATTCTTAAATTTCGTGGTGAGTAGCTGAAGTCTTGACATCTTAACTTTGGATGTGCCTTCATGAGTAGATTGAAGAATTCCTCATGCATCCTTAGCAACTTCACATGTATTCACCAATCTGAAAATATTCTTGTCAATTCCATTGAATATAGAATTCAAGGCTTTAGAATTTCCAAGAGAAATTTCATCTTCTTTCTTAGACCAATCTTCTTCAGGTTTTAATTCAGAAGTAGGTTCTCCATTCTCTCCCAATTTGACAGGGTGTTTCCCTCCTCTTAAAACAACTTTCTAGGCCCTGCTGTCTAAGGACTTTAAAAAAGGAAACCATACGTGGTTTCCAGTAGTCATAATTTCTTCCATCCAAAATGGGTGGTATCTTCACAAATCCTCCTTCTTTGTCCATAGTACCAGAAGGAATATTCCCTCGATCTCACCCAGATAAAGAGCAGGATGCCTGCTCTGATACCAATTGAAATTCAGGTATCAGATATGTGATGTCGAAAGAGATGTCACGACACAAATATATGTTTGCAAGTAAGGTGCACTAAAATCAAAAGCAGTAAAAACACAAGAGATTGTTCACCCAGTTCAGTGTACAACAACACCTACTCTGGGGGCTACCAATCCAGGGACAAGTTCACTAAATAGTATCAATTCTTAGACCCTCAGTAAACAACCAGTTTACGATCTAATCACTTAATCACTACCCAAGCTAAACTCCTACCTAAGACTCACCTAGGTATGAGGCCATCCTCAATTCCCTTCAATAACTTACAGTAAAGAACTTAACAGAATTAATAAGTTTGAAACACTTCAATCATTCAATGCTTAAAAGCTTATGAATGATACACAATTAACAACCCAAATAACAACTCAAGTATTTAAACTAATACTTAGAGTGTATTACAAATAAAAATCCTAAACTTCTAATCAGAAAGAAAGTATTCTTCTTCAAAAATTGATTTTCTTTGAATAAGGAAGCAAGTCCTTATATATGCGCAGCTTTGGGCTTGGGCTTGAGAAAAAATATTCAAATATTTTGAATATTTCCATAAAAACAGGTTAAGATATAATTATGCGATTTGAAAAATATTCCATATTTTTTGCAACCTGTAGTTCACAAATCCTGAATTATAGAGTGCTGGAAATCAGGAAACAAAAGACTTAACTGATTTTGGGTTGAGATCAGTTCAGTAGGAATATGTCAAGACATCTGCTTTGACATCATTCAAAATAGTTTTGCTCCAAATGTTAAGACATTTAGCAAAACATTAACTAAGTAGGATTAACTCGTGGCCTTTTTCAAAAAGAAACCATCTTGTCAGCTTATCAAATAGCAACATGTTCCCCACTATCTTTTTTTATGAACAAAAATAAAGTTAACCATTTGTTATTTTTTCACTATAAATAACCTTTTCTTCTTCAAACCACACTTTTCCTTCTCTCATTCTCCAAAAAATCTTTGCAATTTTCTTCAATCTTTCTTCTTCCAAAATCGTTCATCCTCAAAAACTCTTCATCAATGACGCCCTCTAAGAAGAACAACAAATATGCCAAGGATGTGAAGAACACAAAGAATGTTGCTTCCATTCCTATTTCTCGTGTATCAAAGACAATTTTATCTAAGAATCAAGAGTTTGTGCAAACACCCACTCTTCTTGTAGAATAACACACAATTTATGAATCCTAGGTGATTATTCCTTTTACACTTGCTAATGAAACTTTAGGATATATGGATCATATGGTCAATGTTGGTGATTTGGAGAAACTTAAGGAGTTTTTTTCCAACTTATCGTGTAACAAAACCTATAGCCATCAAGATTGATTCTACTCAAAATGTAGATAAGAACACTGATAAAAACCTTAAGGTAGGAACTTTACAAAATAATCAGGAAGAAACCTCCTCAGGATCCGTAAATGTAGAAAAACCTTTTCACTTAGACTACATGCCTAATGCCCTAATGCCTTTTAGGTCATGTCTAACAAAGGATAGAAAGAAATATCTTAATTGGTTAGCTAAGGTCGAATAGAAAAATCCCAAGTATGGAAAGACATGGGTATTTTCAACTTGATTCAACTATCCAAAGTTGGTCCAAGTTATTGCTAACATATGCTGTTAGCCTCCCTATACTTCTGGGATTGCAACACCTTTCACCTTCCTTGTAGAATGGTCACTCCCACACTATTCAATGTTACTGCCATCACTGGACTTCGGCCCACTGGAGATACTTTCGGTCCCTATGTTCAAACTGAGAACATCATTAGTTTCAAAGTTGGGTACACCAACTTCCCAACTATATTGATCTCTACCATGTCAAAGGAGACGAAGTGTTGGATGTGGAGCACATAACTTTCCTTGATTTGTGGTTGTCTCGATGCATATTCTGCTGCAAATCCCTATAAGTAACCAAGAGGTTCTTAACTCTGGAGAATCAACTTCATTCTAGACAAAACATCTGCCTTAGCGAAATGATCTTGGCTGGACTATATGAGTGCCTTGGAGAGGCTACTGCAAATTTGAAGAAGTATGAAACAGGTACAAAATTATTTCTAGCTGGCCCATATTGGCTTCTCCAGTTATGGCCTAATGCCAAATTCGAACCCTCACTCTCTACTTCTGGGACAGTAGATGAAACGGATCCTGAAATCCAGAATAGAACTATCGAAGGGACTAGACTGGTTCAATTAACACCAAATGAAGATGGAAAAGTCTAAAGGAGTGCTTCACGAACTATGTTATGATGTTTTCCAAACTTCATAAATTCACTTCTTCGATGGTTCCTTTTTCCCAAAGAACTCATGTCCCCGAATGGTTCATAAAACCCCTTTCTGCTACTTTGCCTACCCAAGAAGCAGAAACTATGGCTATCTGGAAAGCCTTTTTACTCCCCAAGCTGATTATAACAAGACTTATGCTCATGAAAATCCATATTGTCTTACTTTGTTACCAACCCAACTTTGTCTCTCGAAAATTTGAACTTTGTCAACTTATTCCTAAACCAATCTCTGAAAGGAAAAGTGATATTTGCTTTCATGGAATGCATTTCTCCATCCCTGATCAATACGGACGCATGAACAGCTACTCCAACTTTGTTGAATTCACACCCATTCCTTTTCATCCATATTTTTACTACACTAAAGCCTTTGATGCTTGGTGGAGGAAATAATATCCTTCAAACACGCAAACCTCTTCTCTCAACACCTAACCAAAGATTTTATCTTTGTGTAGGACCAGTCTAAGAAAGGTATGGAGACTCATATCAAGGAGATCCAGGCGTTTCAATAATACTTTAAAACTGTTTATAATCCAAATGATCATATTTGAACCATACATGATGTAGAAAAAACTTTAAAAGAGAAATTCACAAAGATGTTTCCTCATTTGAAAATTCCCTCATGTGTTAAACCTGAGGACATGTATGGCCTAACTTTCAAGCTTGAACCACCGAAATTCCCAAAATTACCCAGTGCTGATTTTGGCCTGATGTTTTGTCTTCCTTATCCAGACTAGTTCGTCTGTGGAAATTATCATAACTTTTAAAACAACAGTCTAAAAAACCCGTTGAACGAGTGGTTCAACTAAGCATACATTGGACAGTTTCAAAGACTTCCTTCACTATGATCTAAAACATGTCCCCAATGCTTTCCCCAAAACGTGAGGTATGGAACCAAAGGATCTCTTGATCACTTCATTCATCTTTAACAATTTACTTTCATAATTGATACTAAAACATACCATCTCGTGATGTTCTTTTAACCGTAAAAAAGAAACAACTGAAGAAAGAAAAACATACTTCGATGACAGGATCAACGGTGGTGACTAAACAAGCCACTACTTCATCAAAGAGTGCCATTCTAGAGATTGAGAAGCCAAAGACAACATCCAAGGTATAACCTGATATTTTTTTCCTTATCTATTGTAATATTTTTCTAATCTCTTTACTTTTTACAGGCCAGTTGAAAACCTCCCCTAATCCCAAGAAACAGAAGCAGGCTATAGAGATTCTAGAGTTTGTCGAAGATGATGATGACGTGTCTCCCATTACTTCAAAGCCAACAAAGACAAAGAATAATAAAACATAGCTATATGATGTAGCTTCTCAACCACAAAATACTATTTCAATCAAAATATTTCCCCAGCACCCAAAAAGACAAGCATTTCCCAACCATCTAACAATTTTGTCCTGGAACGAATTGAGAGTGACAATTTGAGTCCTGGATTTGAAGGATCAAAGACATGGACTATTCCATATTGTTTTCCTTAATAACCATTTTCACTTATTCAACTTAACCAATAATCTTCTTCTTACAAGACATTCAACCCACTCCTACTAAATCTCTTATTCAATATGAAGTTTCTCCCAGCAACAATACTCCTTTTATCCATCTCTTGTCTGGCAGAGACTCTAACAAAGGATCTTCTACTGATGTAAATTAGTTAGGCAATGTCCAGTCTGACGAAAAACCTCCTCCTCATTCGCCATATTAATAAAAAATAAATGATTCTGAGAGTGATCATGAGGAAACCTATTATGCAGACATGAGAGTTCATGCCAACAAAGGACAAGATGATGACAGTCCAACTGATTCTTCCCCAAAAATGGAAAAATATGATGAAGAGTTACTCTATGAGGATGAACACATGTCTGATAATGTCGAAAAATACTTCCACGAAGAAAAGGAAGAAGAAGAAAATGTCAATGTTGGCTCAAAAGATGTTGTCACTCTTGTTGGTCAACAAGATGACAATAATGCTCAACAGAAATTAGTTAGACCTGGTGCAGATCCTCGAACTTCTCCCAAAAGCATGCTTCCTCTTCCTTATCAAGAGGAAGTGGAAGCTTTGAAGAAAAGCAAACCTCTTGAATATGTGAAATTGATGATGACTAGAAGAGGAACTCCCTCAAATAAAGGTTGCTCCAGCCTTTCGACTACCTCAAGTGAAGGCTCAAATGTCGAAACTTTTGAACAATTTCTTTAGAAAGTTAAATAAAAAATCTTTGAAACCGATTTGTTCAATACTCTGAAGAATTATGCCACTGCATGTTATGGGTTAAAGAAATTAATAAACCAAATCAACATAGTCATTTGTCCACCTGAAGTTTATGAAATATTGATAAACATAAGCACTTTGATTGGCCAGATTAGTGTAGACTTCAATCAGGAGCGAGATGCAATGTCGAAGCTTCAAGATAAGAAGGCTACTCAAGAGGATAAATGGGAGAAATCTCTCAAAACTTCCAACAAAGCCGAGAAGATGGAGAAGTCTTTCAAGAAACCACAAGAGGACTTTGACGTTTGTACTCGTTCCATCTCTTTTTGGAAGGAACAACTCCAATAAGAAATCAAGAAGATGGATCACACGTAAATTGAAAAGGAGATTTCACAAAGTGTTCAACATGTTGACAAGGATGAAAAATTGGGGGGGTGGAAGTTGCTACTCTTCTAGTTGACAAATCCTCAATTGAATATAGGTTGAATTTGGCGAAAGCTAAATATGACAGAATGAAAACCAAGCTGCCATTTTAAATTCTCGGCATTTGTAATATTGTTACTTTACTTTTCATTCACTTTGATATGTAACTTCGAAACAGAGCCATTTTGGCATTTTGTGATAACACCGTCTTGTCTTTCTATTTTCGTTTATATTATTTTGTTACAATCTTTAATTCCTGAAGCATATGTTTATACTTCTTTAAGTACTTTCCATTTATCTTCAATATTCTTCTATCTTTTGCTAATTCTTCTATTTTGTAAGCGTTGTACGAAAATGTTTGAATGATTCAAAAAGGTCTTTCCCAATGTGGGGACCATTTTCCCAATAGTTTGTTCTTTCAATCCATTGGTAGTATTACTTTCCAAACCAAATCCTCATTTGAAAATACTTTTCCCCTGACTCATTTATTGTAAGCCTTAGCTATTCTTTCTTTTTGTATCCTTAGGATTTCCAAAGCATGCGATATTTCTTCGTCCAAGTCAACCGGCTCATTCATCATCATTTCCCAATAATACTCAGAGGGGATTTCATTTTTCCTCTAGATCCTTATTGATTGAAAATGTATTTCTACTGGTATAACTACATCATGCCAAAAGGTCAATCAAAATGGCGTAGTATTGGTTGCTTCTTTGGGAGACGTTCGACAAGCCCACAAAACTTGATCCAAGGTCTTATGCGAATTCTTTGGCTTCCTTCTCACATGAATTTTTTATTAAGCCAATAATTACTTTGTTCGTAGCTTTGACTTGCCCATTTGCGTGGCCATAATAAGGTGTATAAGTCAATAATTTAAATCCTACATCTTTAGAAAATTCCTGCATCTTTCGACCAGTGAAGACTGATCCCTGATCAATTGTAGTGGTCTTTGGGATTCCAAACCTATAATTTATGTGTCTTTAGATTAATTCAATAATAGTTTATTGATCAACATTCACCAAAGTTATTGCCTCAATCTATTTTGTAAAATAATCGATTCCCACTAGAACGTACCTTTGACCTTTGGATGAGGCTGGTCGAATTTCCCTAACAAAGTCCAGTGCCCAACCTCTGAAGATCCATGGCTTGATTATAGAATGAAGTTCATTTGAAGGAGCATGTTGAATGCCTACATGAATTGGGCACTCTTGGCATCCCTTGGAAAATTCTATACAATCATTCAATATGGTGGGTCAATACATGCCATATCGAAGAAAAATCCACTTTATCTTATGGCCTACTTGATGTGTTCCATATGCCCCACCATGTACGTTCGAGAATGCCAAGTAAGCTTCACTTTCTCCTAAACATTTAAGTAGGATTCCTTCTGGTGTTTTCTTGAATAGCTCGTTGCCTATTAACACGTAGCTTAGTGCATGATACCTGACTTTCCTGTCTCCATTCACTATTGGATTTTTTAAGTAATCTATTATTAGATTCCTCCAATTTGTATCTGCCAAACTATTGATGGCTAATACTTCAAAACACTCTTCATTTTCATATAATAAACTTGAGTTTTCTAAATCCGATGGAGACAATTTGGTAGCCAATACCTTTCCTCGTACTTCAATCAAATCCTCCAACTTCTCTTTTGATACTTTGTATCTTGAGGAAATTTGGACCAGGTCATTGGCTTCTTGGTTCTTCATTCTAGGGATGTGCCTGATGTTCACATATTAAAATTTTTGAAGAAACCTATTTGCTATGACAAAGTACATTACCAAATTTTCTTTTATGCACTTGTACTCTTTTGTTATTGAATTAATCACATGTTCATAATCACCTCTTATTTCGGTCCTAGTTGCCCCCAATTCCAACAAGGCTTTAAGTCCTGCTATAAAAGCCTCGTATTCAACTTCATTATTCGAATAAGGGGGGCCTTCGATTTTATACTTGAATTTTGTTGGAATTTTGTCAGGAGAAATAATCAAAACATCAACTCCAGTTCCATATTTATGAGTAGAACCATCGAAGAATAACTTCCAAGGTTCTAGTTCCACATAATTCTGAGAAACTTTGACCATTTCATGGTCAACAATGAAATCAGAGACTACTTGTCCTTTCATAGCTTTTAAGGGCATGAAAGTCAAGGAATATTCAGTCAGGACAAGTGCCTATTTTCCAATTCGACTGTGTAGGATTAGCTTTGAAAGTGAAATTCTGGTATACAGATAACATATGTCCTAACACATGTCTAAGACATTGATCTCTGCGTAACAACACTTGAACAGGATAAAGCATACTGGTATAAACATATCAGAACATAGTTGTAACAGATGTTCCAACATCGTATACAACATGTCAATCAATCAAGAACAAAACTGAACAAAAAATAAAGATAATAACACACATATATGATGACCCAATTCAGTGGACACACACCTACTATGGGGGCTACCAAGCCAGGAAGGAAGTTCACTATCAGTAGTATTTGTTCAAAGCTAAACTCTCCCGTTTACAACTTCTCGCCTAATCCCTACCCAATGCAACTTCTACCTAGGAACATCCTAAATATGAGAAATAGACATCCCACTTCCTAAATCACCTCAGTGATATCTATATCAATTACAACATTTTCAGTCAAGACTCTTAACTAACAAACATACTTGGACTTGCTTCAAAGCTTCATCCAAGAACAATATACATTATATGCTTAAAAGCTTAATAATGAACCACCTAGAATTACAACTCTATAACATCAATCCTACTCTTATACCAACATGATATTCGAAAGGCTCACACATACCAACTCTCCTAGAGAGTGGCTTACAGACTCAGCCCTAATAATCTAAACTTTGTATTTTCGGTTGGTACTTTTTTTTAGGTTAATAACCTTCTATTTATAACCCTTTTCCCAACTGGGTTTTGGGCTTCAAATCACAGCATAACAGTTGCTACAAATCTGTAGAATCTTCTGCATAAATATAGGTATTCAATCATGATTTTCCTAATTTATCTCCATAATTAGAAAGTCAATATTCTTCTTGATTTCAGCTTGAATCTTCCAGACCTTAAAATTAGTGCCACATGAGATAACATAATATTACATAATATTTCGCGTTAGATAAATCTTAGACCTATCCAACAGCCCAGCCCAACATGGTCACAATGTCGAATGACTCTGCATAGGACATCTTATCTGACATGTTGCTTCAGTTGATGAAACATCTTGTAATACCCCAAATTTGTCCTACCCATTTGCTTTTATCTGGCTTACGCATACCACATTTTTCTTTCGTACATAACCTCCATAAGGTCATTTAACACATCATGCATCATCGATCAGTAATTTGGCATGGGATCAGGGATTTCGAGGAATTAGGGTTGTTGTATGCTTCGAGGCTCTCATCTTCGCACAAGCTTGTTTCAGGTATCTCAACTAAAAATGCAAGTATTAAGGTTGATGGCTCTATACTCAAGGTCATCTGATGAATAAAGGGTTGGATTATATCAAAAGTTACTCTTCTCAACATTTTGGCTTCATTCAACCCATGAAATAGGTTCAAGGTTGTATACAATGCAAGTCACTCACAAGTCACCTAAGGGTCGTAAACTCCAGTATTAAAGGTCATATCCTTGAATTTATCATCTTCACATGAATACAGGTTTATTTTCTCAATCATGTTAACTTCATGAGGAGTTCCATAAGAGGTTTGTTTATCAGTGCATCTAATCATGATCTCGAGACATTCATCCAAAAGGCCTTGAACTTAGGTATGGAAGTTCTTGTGCATCATCATTCAATTGGATAGCTCTTTTATAGCCATGGGCTTAGACATGGAGGTTCTTCAAGATCATTTTCTTATGCTTGCAATCATTATCTGAGTTAGGGTTTATTTCCATATTCATGTGGTGGCCAAAAGGCTTTCTTATGAGGTTATATTCATTAGGGAAGAACATGATTCTTTAGTGCATTGCTTGGATTACAAGTTATGGTACAAGATTTGATGTATGCATGTTAAATTAGCAAAATCAAGAAGGAAGACATCATAGTTCATTTAAGTTACATGGGGAATTTCAAGGTAATAATGGAGGATGAAAGTTTCTTTATTTCTTGGAAGAAAACCAAGTCATGACAAGGTCTCCACCTTGTAAAGGAAGTCAATTTGAATTTCTGAAGTTCATAGTGACTTTTCAATAGTGTTTGGTCGTGGCTATAAATGCACTTTTAGAGAAGATTCAAATCATGGAAGCTATTTGGAAAGAGCATCATTTTCCAAAAGAATTCAAAATTGAACATGCATAGTTAAGATGATTCTTCAATAGATTTATGGACTTGTAACAAGATATGGAATTTCATTTGAAATTTACAGAATTTACAAAATGTATTCGAGTGCTATCCCATTTTGACTACATTAAAGATTTACAAATTGTCATTCCATTTACACCTTGGAAAAATTACACAGAAAGTGAAGATTAAATCAAAATGTTTTTGAACCTATCAATGCTTTAAGCTCCACAATTACATCTAAGGTACCATGTGGTATTCGAATTCAATCGTGAAGAAAGTATCATCGTGACCTGTATAATCAAAGAAACATCAAATACCATGAAGCTATTCCCACAAACAGTCACACTCCAAGATAGGTGCATGAATCAAAGTCTTGGCTAAATTCATGGGCATAGTTTCAAAATGAATTCAGAATAGCTCAAGCCAAAAGTCAATACACAACCTCAAACCAGTTCAGCCTTCATAATCGGTTCATGATAAGAAAAACCTACAAAATCACTTAACATTCAAAATGGAAAAGATATAGCAGCCCTGCATCAAAACGACATCACGATAGATCCAAATCATCACAAAAATTTCAGTACTAGCTGTTAAGGAAATCCAAACCGTGCCCTGCTGTAAAAACCAAACAAAAACCATCCAAAACATCTAACCAAAGAAAATTAACAGTTACAAAATAGAAAACAGAATCCAACTAACTTCTTTATCCCTTTAACCTATTTGTAACAATTCACAACTTCCATAACTGAATTAATATCAACCCTTATATTTCTAACAACCTTTGTTCAATCTAGTGGCTACAATCCTTCCTTCTCTAACTAACTTTTCCTAACAGCAATAACATCATAAAGGAGAAAACTCACCAGAATTTCATTGCATTCTTCATTCTGCAGAAAGATCACACCTTCTTCTTCCATTGATCCTTCTTCATTCTCCATCTTCATCTTGATCCACCAAAAAAAAGCAGAACAAAACTCTATCATCTTCTCTCTACATTCTTCTTCAACCTTCCACAAATCTTCCCTCATCTCAGAAACTCTCTCTTCTCTCGGCTCCTTCTCCATAACCATCATTCTTCTACAACCTTGCACCTTCAAGTTTCTGTAATAAAATCTACCGCTGCATCTTCAATCAGCACCTCTTCAATCATCATCATCCTTAAATCTACATCGCCATAAGAAGATCTCCCATTGCTCTATTCTTCATCCTCCTCACTCATCTTCATTGCAGCCTTCAACAACAACAACACCAATAAATGCTTCTACTTCATAAACCTCGACGAATCTATAACATCTTCAATGCGCTGAATCCAAAGCAGCTTCAATGCACATTGTTTCCTTGCACCATCACAACAGCAACTCAGTGAGACAAAAATCAAACAAAGAAAGAGGTGGAAGAAGAGAAGTAGAAGAACAACGTAGAAGAAGTGTGAATCAGAGAATCGAAAATGAAGCACATACCTGAGTTTATCTCTTGAATTTCTTGTTGATTATCGCTATCAAGGAAGCACCGGACTGTCTCCGGTAGGTAATAAAATTCAACATTTTCTGTTAGCCATTAATTTGTGTTGTTTTTTTCGTTTGGCTTGTTTGAACCGCGTCTGAGTCGAATTCGTTGAGAGGCGAGTCAGAGATCACCAGAGAAAGAAGTGAACCACCGCGTCTGAGTCGAATTCGTTGAGAGACAAGTTAGAGACCATGAGATGGTGAGCGATTAGTGTAGAGCTTGAGGAATCAGAGAAGAGGGAGCTGTATTTTTGAGAGATTGAGATGAAGATTCACGACGAAGCTGTTGAACTAAAAAGAGAAAATCAAAGGTCTAAGCTAGGCAAAGGTAGATGTGTGTATCACATCGGTGGTGGTTCGAAACTGATGGAGACACAAAAAATAAGCCGAGAGGCGCCACTCGCGGTTTGGGAAGAAGAAGGTATCAGGTTTGAACGAAGAAGCTGAACCATCAAAGTTATAAACCCTATCCAAGCAAAACACAATGTTTCTTGTCCGTTGGATAATTTTATTCATTTATTTTTATTCTATTGAAATTCTAAACAAAATATGGTGATAATTATGCTATGGGATTGGGCCGCTCCATGCTCTCCTCAGGCCCATTCGCTGTTTTTTTTTATCTAAAGCCTAGCTAAACTAAAAAAGATCCTTTTGGGATCAAGCTGGACGGGCCTTACGCCCAAGTCTCATTGTTAATCACATACCTGGTTTCAAGTTCACACCCCCTGTTTCTTACTATCTCTTTGTAGAATTTAGGACTTTCCTTAATTTTTTTCCTATACTTTTGTTAGGATAAAATTGTAAAAAACAATAAAAATGGTAGAATATAATAGAATTTCTCCTAAGAATTAATCCTTTAGTTTTCGATAGAATGTTCTCCTCACATTAAAAACTAATAAAAAAATACCCTTTTCTTTTAGTTTTATTCATATTTTCATACTGTCGTGCCTCGTTATTTTTAACGCGTTTGTTCATTGTGCAAGGTACATTTTTGGTGATTTCGATCATGTAACATAACAAGTAGTTAGGTGGTCGAAGCATGTGGCTTATGCTCGTGTCCAATGCGACGTGCCTTATTTATCATCGTCCTGAGAAATTTATATCATATTATATGTTATCAAAATGCATGTGATATTTTATGACGCTTTGTGCAGGAACTTCTGATTATGCGCCGCATTCGTGACACGCGTTTGCCTTTATCTTAGTTGGATATTATTTTTGACTCTGTTTGTTTCTTGGTGAAGCTTGCTCGGTGTGTATTCCCTGTTTTTTCAGTGCTTTCATCTGCTCTTGACGACTTGATCGCTTTGGTAGCCTCCGCTACTACCCTTGTACTTCTTCTCACTTTATTGCATTTCGTTATCCTTCCTAGATATCATGAGAAGTAGGAAATAAAGAGCGTGCGCTCGAAGTCGCTGTTTAAAGACCTGTAGCGGGCATTCCGCACTTCATTTTCTATATGTGTTGTGATTGTGTTTGTTTACTTTCTTGTTGATCGATGAGTCACTCAATTTAGAAATTGAGATCACGACTTCGCTCTCAGTGCATGCTCCCTATAGGATTTTATCGCTTTCCTTTATTTCTTGTCGATCAATGAGTCACTCAATTTAGAAATTGAGATCACGACTTCGCTCTCATTGCATGTTCCCTATAGGATAGTTTTGTTGGACTTTATTTGACATGCTAACTTAGATAAGATCTCTCTAGGTGTGCTCTCTTGAGCTTATTAACTTGTTTGTTTTATCCTTGTACATACCATGTTCCCTTAGGATGCGCTCGCTCCGTTCGGACGCAAGTTAGACCTTAGGTTGTAAACCATGCATGCTAATAGTAGGTAGAAACTTCCCCTTCATCCTTGACATAGGGCTACCATTGTATGATAACACTAGGTTAGAAATAGGCTAATCTCCCGTAGACTCTTTTCTTCCCCTTTTTGCATCCTCGCATCTAAAACAAAAACTTATTTTCTTAGCAAATCAAAAACATGCTAATCTCACTTAAACCCTTTTTCAAGGTAATAAAACACAAACCAAATTCAAATCTTTTTGTGCGTTCGAGCACCATTTCTCTAAAACCCTTTTTAGGCAAGGACATGTTTAGTTTACTTCTGTTCCAACGCATAAGTCTTCAAAGGTCGAGCTGCGACAGAAGGCGGAATTTACTTCGTCCATAAAAAACACAAACAAACAAAAACATGTGAGCCGAACTATGGTAGCTCTGATTCCTCAAAACGGATACGTAGGCATTGGGGTAGGGCCCAAGTGAGCACAATTTTATTTTCCCTACATTCTTTCCCCTTTTCTTTTGCATGCATTCTCCCTTCAGTAGTATAGTAAACAGTAAGCATAGATTAAAACACACCCATAAGATAGATAACAAGAGTAGATACCATAGAGTACTACAGGCGTGTGGGGTGCTAATACCTTCCCCTTGCGTAACAAACTCCCTTACCCGATCTCTCGGTCGCAAGGCCGTGACTTCTCCCTTCTCAGGTTTTCTCGATGTTTACCTTTCCCTCCATGTGGGATAAAAGACGTTTGATGGCGACTTCATTGTTTGATGATTTTCAGCCGATTGTTTCAGCTGGCAACTTCACTGGGGACAGATCGACCAAATGTTAGTCCATCCCGGAGTCTCTCCTAGCTCTTGCTTTCTTTTCTTTAGGTGTTTATCTTTATGCTTTCAGTTTATTCACTCATTTTGTATATACTTGAGCATATGTATGCATTTCACTTTACTATCTTCCATATACTATTGTTGTACTGGATCTGCTTCTTATTGGGTGGGTGCTACTATGAGGTAAAAGGTCCAATACCCAGGCCAGAGTTGTATACCATAGGAACCTAGGAATAGAGTGGAACATGAACGGATAGTTGACTTAGGTCTCAATATCGCCTCCATGTCGTCCATGCTCAGATGAGGTACAAATGAGGGGCTATCATTTTCACGTAAGTGATACGGCGATAGTTTTCAGGAGTACCCTCGATTCTGAGTTACCATTGCCTTACCCTGGCCTAGTTTTTACCCGTGAGTAGGGAGGGAATTATTATCACATGTACAGTTGGTGACTATGTTCAGATGATTGCTCACATTTAGATGGTGACCATGCTCAGACAGTGACTATTGGTTCTAATGGTTATGTCCTGGATTTCTATCAGTAACTGGGGGAATCTCAGATTTATTTTCTGGGCTCCGAATCTGTTCATGAGGTTCTTTGGTTTACGTCCTGGACCTATGATCTTGGTACTCACAGACTGCGGAAACAGTACAACAGAAACCTGTATCATGGAAGTAGTAACCCCATGATCATTTGCACTTACATCATACCATATTTATTTTTCAAAAGACATGTCAGAAAAATAAAACTATATACTAACCCTGCATGTGCACGTCCATTCCGGGTTACTTCACAATGTTATAGTTTCCGTCAGTGACGTCTAGCAACAGTGATGTTCTCAAGAGGATCAGGAGGGACGATTGTACTTATTTGTGCTACCCAAGCTTTCCGCTCAAGTTCTTGGCTTTTTTTAAAGAGTTCAAAAGACCGTTTAGTTCGTCCTAATGCAAAAAAATCTTATTAGAAGACATGGTTTGACTCTACCTCATTTTTACGACCATGAGTTACACTATTTCACCTTCCAGGACTATCAGTTTGTTCCAACTCCGAAAAATACTCTCGTTTGTTCAAGATTATCGAGCACACACTTGTTGCTAGTCCGAACGGGCATGATTTTGAAACTATCACTGAGGCACTTTATTTGGGCCTTGATGATGTGAGATAGAAATGGAAGAAGAATGGTAGCCTACATCTAGACTGATTATCATATTGTCACTTCAATCACCGACAAGCTTGTTAGACGGAGTTGCTCATCTTATACTCCCATAACTTTCGTGTATTCAATTCTGCGGGAATTTCTCTTGTTTCTGGATATTTTCTTCATACGGTCATTCTTATCATCATGTTGCTCGATCACTGTTGACGGTAATTGAACAGTGAAAAAACAGAACGAATAATCATTTCATACATCATATATATCATGCATTTCATGAATTGCAGGTTTTCTTGCGGGATTTTTATCTGATGGTTTTGCCTCTCATTATCAGAATCTACAAGACAACTTCCTTACATCCTTACCACACTCGAGCCAACAAGTTGAGGATTATGGAACAGATCGATCAGAACCAGGCCGCTCTCCGCAAAGACATGGACACCATGGGTGATCGAATGAATCAGCTCATGGAAACTCGTCATGCCGTCATCCAAGGGCAGGAAGAGCTTAGAATAAGCGTTACTAAACTGGTAGATAGTGCCTCCCCGTCCGAGAATGGCAGACCCAGGAACGACCATGGGGGGATTCCTAAGGAGAACCCACGACTGATTATGGATGACCACCATGATGTCATCAATCTCGATGACCCTCCAAAGGATTCTATGGCTGATTTGTCTGAAACCGCTAAGATGTACAAGGCTCTGGAAGAACGCTTGAAGGCCATGGAGACTTCTAAGAGACCAGGATTCAGTGCCGCCGCTATGTGTTTGGTTCCAGGGGTTGTGATTCCACCAAAGTTTAAGGTACCTGATTTCGACAAGTATAAGGGGGTTACATGACCAGAGACTCATCTATAATCTTACTGCAGAAAGATGGCTACTTATGCTAGCAATGAGCCGTTGCTTATGCATTTCTTTCAAGACAGTCTCGCTAAAGCTCCATTAGAGTGGTACATGCAGTTGGAGTAAACTCATGTTAGTAACTGGAGTGAGCTTGTTGATTATTTCTTAAAACATTATCACTACAACACCTCCATGGCACCTAGCCGTGCATAACTGCAGAGTATGTCTCAAAAGACTGACGAGTCTTTCAAAGAGTATGCCCAGAGATGGCGCAGTTTGGCCGCAAGAGTACTTCTGATTTACAACATATGCTCAGTAGTACTTCTGATTCGTTTTCGGATATGGTCATCATCGGGGAGCGGTTTGAAATGTGTATTAAAATAGGGACTATTTCAGGTGCATTTGGCACGAATGGTAACAACAACTCAGGTGGTGAGAAGAAACCGTACTCTAGAAGTTTCATCAAGAAAAAGGAAGGAGAGGTGAGCAATGCCTCTGATGATAAGGGGAAAGCTATTGTACAGGTTCCATATTACCAAACCCCCGCTGCTTCCCCGCAACAACAGTATGCACCGCCGCAAAACTATCAACAGAACCAAAGGCCCCAAGGATAGAGGGGTCAACAAAAGGCCGCAAAGGTATCCCAAAAGGAGGGTCGATCCAATCCCGACGTGGTATGCTCAATTACTTCCACAATTATTAGCCGATCAGTTGGTACAACTTCGAGAGTTAGCTCCTCTACCAGTAGAACTCCCAAGGGGTTATGATGTTAATGCACGTTGCGAATTTCATTCAGGCACTCCAGGCCACTCGATCAAAAACTGCAAAGCTTTAAAGTACAAGGTGCAATCTATTTTGGATCCCAAGGAGTTAAGCTTCACTCCCATAGGCCCTAATTTATCCTAATTTATCTCCATAATTAGAAAGTCAATATTCTTCTTGATTTCAGCTTGAATCTTCCAGACCTTAAAATTAGCGCCACATAGGATAACATAATATTACATAATATTCTGCTTTAGATAAATCTTAGACCGATCCAATGACCCAACTCAACATGGTCACAATGTCGAATGACTCTGCATAGGACATCTTATTTGACATGTTGCTTCAGTTGATGAAACATCTCAACTCAACATATTTCTTCATAGGACATTTTGTTTACCCTATTTTCTTAGCAAGCTAACTCGTCCTATTAACATATTATTGTCTAATTTGTTTTACTAAAATTAATGCCAACCATATAATAGAGAATTAACAAAAATCGTGTGCTTAATAAGATCAAAGTAAGAGGAAACATACACGTCAACTAGTTTTATATAGTATTTCAATTTTGTACAAGAAAAGTACAAACATATACACAATTTTTCTATAATACTATACCTAGTTTTTGCATCATTAAGTACTCAACTAAGGTATTAAATAGCTCTTTCGATGCCATTCACATCCTCTTGAGCGAGCTACTTCCTATATGTGATCGGTGGAAATAGAACTAACTGTTTTTTAAGTTGGTTCGCGAAATGTCGCGGTAAGCAAGAGTCGCCACTGTCTTTTATGTTCTCTAATAAGGAAAGGACAAAAGCACAGCAAAATTCCTTTTTCGAGATGTCTCTCGGTTCGGGAGGTAGATTTATAGAAAGGGAAGGTATTAGCACCCTTTCTATCCGTGGTTATCCACGGGCTCTTAGGTACTTGCTCTTATGTTTTCAAAATATTGTTTGCTTTTCAAGTGTATGTGGGTTTTGAAAAAGTTTATTTTGAAAAAACTTCTAAGTAACTCTTGTATCAGTCCTCAAGAGTGTATGAAGTATTTGTTTGAAAACTTTTTGAAAGTGTAGGTGCAAAAAGATGTTTTTGTTTTTTGAAAGAGAAAGTACCCAGGAGAAATCTACCTACTCTAAGGAATTAGGCTGTGTAAGAGTCCTTTAGACAGTACTATCCCACTATTGAGAAGTAGGTAGCACCGTCGTTGGAGTTTTCGGGTCAATTCGATTATTAGGGACATGTGTGGTCATCAAAGCAATAGTAGGACGCCTTAGCGGTAACCCTAGTGTCCTAGATCCTTTTTATCCGAGGCAACCGTTTCGAGGCAACTGGATCTTTAGACAGGAGGGAGACCTCTAAAACACCCTATACTTGACGACCACGTCGAGGCAACCAGTGAGGCGTACCCTAGGAGTGGCATGTGCATGTGTGTTGAATTCAGTTTATGTTTATTTTTGAACATGCATTTGTGAGCTACGGATTGATTTTATTTGTCATACAAGTCTTTCATGCAAATTAACAATTAAGAGTGCGGAAAATAAATTGTGGAAAGTTGAATCTACGCTATTACAAGGCGCGGGTATATACATCGCCAAAAACAAAACCCGTTTGGAAAATAAATATGAGAAAGTAAATAAAGCGATAAAAGCCTAATTAACTATTACATTTCCGGCGCAGATACATAAATATAATGAATTAAAATAAAAATGCGCGCGAAAGATTGAATCGGGACGTCCTTAGGGTTTTGACCCTTTTTTGAGAAAAGAATTGAATTGGTCCTTTTTTGCAATTAATTAAATATTAAACCTAAACCTAATTAAATAATTAAAAGAAAAAGTATTGTTTATGTTTTTTAGGTCTTTATGAAAATATAAATTAAAAGTCAAAAGAAAAACCCTAATTCTAAGTTAATTTTATTTATTATAAAAAATATCAAAGTTAACCTAATTAACTAAGTTAATTAATTTACATTTATTTACAAAAATAATAATAATTAATAAATAATAATAATAATAATAATAAGAAAATATGATTGAAAATTGTCAACCCTAATTCTAATTGATTTTTATTTATTTATGAAAAAAAAGACTAAAATTGCCCTAATTAAACAAATAAACTAATTAATTACAATTTATTTACAAAATAATAATTATTAAAAGAAAATAATAAATAATAATAAAAATAATATTTAGGTTTCTGATTTTATTATGAAAAAAATAATTTATGAATTAATTAGATAATAGTAATAATAATTATTAAAAGAAAATCAAAAAAAGAAAGAAAATAAAAAAGAAATAGAAACCAGGGGGGGTGTTGACCCAAGAATGGAGGTTAAGCCTGGAATTTCTGGCCCATTAAGCCAAGCCCTTCTGACTTTTGGAATTGCCTAGAGCATGGATTGACCAAGAGCATGGTGTTCTCCACTTTTTGACCATTGGATTGATGATAGTGGCTACATGGCGCCTGGATATCTGATATGCATGGTAGACTCCTTGGCAAGCGCTGCATATGAACACATTAGAAAAAATAGAAACACGCTTTTGGGGTACCTGGGAATCGAACCCAGGTCCCAATGGTTACCAGACACATCATCTTCCACTAGGCCATTGCGTTGCATCTGTTAGTATAGTGGGTAATAAAAATGATATATGAAAACAAACGCATATGCTGGAAAGAGAAAAACGCGCGTTATATTTGAATGAGCCAGTGGTGTCTGAACACGTCTTCATCGTCTTCATGAAACCTGCAGAAAAACATATCAAATAGCGGGGGGTTTTAACCCCCACAACCTGTATCCACAGAAAATAGCGATTAGGCGTACATTAAACATAAATTGTTCGTGAGGGTTGGGTTTGATTCGTCTGGCTTTGACGAATTCAACCATATGCGTCTCAAGGTCTGATTTTTCCTCAATAAGAAAGCCCCAATTTTAGAGCTTGGAAAACCTAGAAATCATTCATGGTGATTTCTGTTTCAGGGCATCTTAATCCAATTATTTTGTACCAAAAGCTTCGTACAGTCCTTATGAACACAAAACAATCAACAAAAGAGGTTAAATATGCATGAATCAAAGTATATGATTTTGGAAAAATTGTTCAAACCGTGGGTCTGTGTAGAGCGTTTTCTTGAGCTTTGGCACGCGAATTTGATTGCAATAGGTTCCTTACACCTCCAGCAATGTATTGGAAACAATGAAAGGCTTTGAATCGTGCTGGAATGTTGAGAACAGTTTTGAGTTTTTTTGATATTTTTTCAATATGCTTATGGTGTTTTTTGCAGCAATTTGCACGTGTCTGGAATTAGGTTTAGCTTATGCACTTATAGTAGAACTGAATTAGGGTAAATCTTGGTCCAAAAATCCATGGCATTATGGTTTGTATATTTGATTTTCAATCAAATATTTTTGCATCTTTTTGATTGCTAAAACTTGCTAATTTTGGAGATTTTGGTCCCCTTGATTGATACACGAAATCTCCATCATATGCTGACCACTTTTGCTTCACAAAAAGATTTAGAAATCATATCTTGGTATTTTCCTACAATTAAATTAATTAAATGAATTAAAAATCAATTAAAAATCCAATTAATTAATAAAAAATAAGAAAATAAACTCAAATAGGCTTGATGGGTCGTGCATATGCTTTGGGTAAAGATTCAAGAAGAAATTTGAGGCCCATTAGCAAAAACAAGGTGTTTTAAGCAAAGTTGACTTTTGCAAATTCATGAAAATTTCTCAACTTCTCCAATGCATATCTTGCTCAATTTTGATCATATGAACATGTTCTTGGACATTTTGGAAAGGTCTTGAAGTCCTCTATGTCATTTGGATTTACCAATCTCAAGTTATGGTCTTTGACTTAAAATGCCTTTTTGTTGACTTTTGAAATTGACCTATAATGTAGAAATTGATAACTTTTTGTGAGAGCATTTCTTGGACTTGGAATGTGGAGATGAGTTGTAGGAAATGTCATCCCCTTCAAAATGAGCATTGGATGGAATTTTTATGATGAACCATGAAAAAGTTATGCCTTGGTCAAGTTACAGTTGACTTTTCAGCTGTCCAAAATAGCAACTTTTGCATCCTTGATGATTTTTGAGTCATGCTTGTAGAATCATGATCAAGACTTGATCAAATGATGATTGTGAGCTCAAAACAAGATGTTGACCAAAAATTCTGACTTTTGACTGCAAAATGACCATTTTACCCCTGCAGTTGACTATGAAGCAAATGGAGCTTTTGATTGTGCAACTTGGGACTGTGAGTCTTGAGACTTGACATATGGATGCTTGACAATGTATATAGGCCTAGGAGACTTGGTTGGACCCTTGAAAACCTAAAATTCCTTGCAAGAACCAAAACCCTAATTTTGACTGGCTTAGGAGGATGTTTGACTGTGCAACCCTCTGAGAGATCTTGAACCATTTGAAGATTGATCTTGACAAATCTTGAAGAATATGGGAGGGAAAATTTTGGGGTACAACAGTTGCCCCTGTTCAATCTTCTTAGACCTGAGGATGTAGATTGGCTTGCGTGCCTTTCGTGATCCGAAGGTGGAAGATGATTGAACACTAAAGTGCCCAGAAATTTGCACTCACATAGTAGAATATCAACAGTGTGATGTCGGGAATGGGCTTACAGATGCCATTTGGAGATAGGATGGATGGATAGGAGGATGGGCTTATAGATGCCATCTGAACATGTGACAGAACCTGGTCGGGAATGGGCTTATAGATTCCATTTGGAAATGTAATGGATAGTTGAATCTGAATAAGAAATAGAATGGCTTCCGTGTCTGGAGCATATCTAGTCTATATCTAATTGCTGATGTCTGAACGAGTAGTAGAATGACCGCCGCATCTGGGGTATATCCATACTGCATCTGAATGAGTGACAGAATGTCATCCGAATCTGGATCGTATTTGGAATGTCTTTTGAATGAATCTGGACTAAACAATAGAATAGCATCCGGGTCTGGAGCATCTCTAAGTTGTCTTTAGAAGTTTGAATCTGAATAAGCAGTAGAATAGCATCCGGGTCTGGAGCATCTCTTATCCGTTTCTGAAAGGAAATCTGAATAAGCAATAGAATATCATCCACGTCGGGAGCATCTCTAAGCTATCTCTGAAAGGGAATCTGAATAAGCAATAGAATATCATCCGCGTCAGGAGCATCTCTACGCTATCTCTGAAAGGGAATTTGGAATAAGTATCAGAATGTAGCCATATCTGGGTCGCATCTGAACTATATCTAGAAGGAATCTCTGAATAAACAATAGAATAACATCCGTGGTTGGAGCATCTCTAAGTTATCTTCGAAAGGAAACTCTGAATAAGCAAAAGAACAACATCCATATCTGGAGCATTTCTAAGCTATCTCCGAAAGGAAACTCTGAATAAGCAAAAGAACAACATCCATATCTGGAGCATTTCTAAGCTATCTCTGAGAAGAAACTCTGAATAAGCAAAAGAACAGCATCCATATCTGGAGCATTTCTAAGCTATCTCTGAGAAGAAACTCTGAATAAGCAAAAGAACAACATCCATATCTGGAGCATCTCTAAGCTATCTCTAAGAAGAAACTCTGAATAAGCAAAAGAACAACATCCATATCTGGAGCATTTCTAAGCTATCTCTGAGAAGAAACTCTGAATAAGCAAAAGAACAGCATCCATATCTGGAGCATTTCTAAGCTATCTCTAAGAAGAAACTCTGAATAAGCAAAAGAACATCATCCATATTTGGAGCATCTCTAAGCTATCTCTGAGAAGAAACTTTGAATAAGCAAAAGAATAGCATCCATATCTGGAGCATTTCCAAGCTATCTCTGAAATCTCTTTAATGTAGATATGCCCTGGCTAGATACAGGTATCGAATCCACAATCAATCACTCACAGATATGTTCTGGCTAGATACAGGTATCGAATCTGGAACTGCGACAGTTGATAGTAATCATCTTTGGATTGACCTTTTTTCCTGAAAAGGCAAAACATCAGTTGTATGCAATGTCATGATGTATGAAATGCATGATGTCATGATGTTCAAAAATAAATGAGATTGTGTCGTATGCACTTTATCATGTATGTAAGCAGGATGTATAAAATGTGACATGTTTATGAATGTATTTTCGTCTAAGAAAATAAATCCTTGACGAATGCCGGGAAGTTAAATCTTGGGCTGATGTTGAAGAATAGAGTTCTTCGTTTCCGATGGGGATGATGATTGCAAGAATAAACCGGTAGGAGCAGATGACTCCGTTGGGGAATAAACTTGTTGAAGAGATTACTCTGCGGGGAATTACTATGTGGGAAGAGATACTTCGCTGAGGTTTTGATGATAACTTCGCTGGGGATTCCTGTTGATAAGTTATATTGGGGAATTTGATGAACTCCGCTTGGGGTAGGAAGAACTTCGTCGAGAACGATCTTTCTGTTGTAATTAGCTGAGGATAACCCAGTTAGACCCTGGTGGGGAATAACCTCTGAACATGGTTGGGGAGAGATACGTTGGTACTCTGCAGGGGACAAGCTCCCAAAATCTACTGGGGATAAGCTTCCAGAATCTACTGGGGATAAGCTTCCAGAATCTACTGGGGAGGATGATTCAACTCTCCTGGGGAAACTTTTTGGACTGTACTGGGGAAGTGGCTCCACTGGGGTGTCTGGATTCTGCCGGGGAACAATCTTATATTTCTATCGAGGAATATTAAGACCGT
This sequence comes from Vicia faba, assembly GCA_948472305.1. Classification (NCBI taxonomy): domain Eukaryota; kingdom Viridiplantae; phylum Streptophyta; class Magnoliopsida; order Fabales; family Fabaceae; genus Vicia; species Vicia faba. The sequence goes on along the minus strand of OX451741.1, from coordinate 925,407,682 downwards.
CGGGGACGCATGCTGAGGAATATATGTATACTCTGCTGGAGAATATTGAGATTTTCTGGGGATACCCCACTTCCTTAGGGTTGACAGTAGCCTAACTCTTCTTGGGGAGAGTATTGCTGACTTGCTGGAGATATTGTGCCTTTTTAGGGCTGATGGGAGGCCAACTCTGCTCGGGGGAGTATTGCTGGATCTTGTCCTACTCTGCAGGGAGTGAATGTATCTTGGTCACGTTCTTTAGCTGAACTACCTTGTACCTGGAGGACAGAACAGCTTGACTGCTTAGACAATTCCTATTGCCCCAGTTTCTGTGGGAGAAGGTACCCGTGGAGGTGCTTGATGACTGCCGATTTGACAAACCTTCTTCTGGTAGGCAAGTGACGAGATGACGGGACATAGTTGTTGTACCCCAAAATTTGCCCTCCCATTTCCTCAACATTTTCTCATCACAAAAACCTTGGAGCTCAAGATCCAGTTAGGGTTTCCTCTGCTCAAGACTTCTCCTTGCACTGTGGACCCAAACTAGGGTTTGTGTTTGAACAAAGATGTTTTTCCCTAAATGCATAAAAACTCCAAAAAATTAATACTTTTTATTTTGTTTATTTGACATATAAAAATACTTTTTTTTCATACATATAAAAAACATTTTTTGCATCTTGCATATTTATTCTTATTTTATTTAATTATTGTACATTAATTAATTTGTATAATTCCCAAATTGATGTAATAGTCTAGGTTTAAATTCCTTGTCAAAATACCCCCATTTGAACATTTGTACCCCCCTTCCCATATATTGTGTTGTAATAACTTATGAACTTTATTTTTCGCACTTTAATGCTTTCTAATTATACCATGCTAGAATTAGGGTTTGTATGCAAATCAATTAACCAAAATAGTTTGACCTAATTTCAAGATAAACAAGCATGAAAATGGACAACACTAATCACACTTGCACCCCTAGGGTATTCCACTTGTTGCCTTCAATAATGGGCCATATTGCATGTTAGGTCTCTTTGGGCAAAACAAACAATCAAATGATCATAGTCCCTCGATGACGCTTTCGAAAGTTGCCTAAAAAATGATCAAGTCCCTTAAAGAAAACATTGCCCAAAGATACTTGGCACCATTGCAATCATGGTCCAAACGATGTCTCGCGCCCGTCCCTTTCACATCCTAACACAAGATTGTCCACCAAATACAATGGTGGAACAAAATTGTTAAAAGGGTTAAAAACATGGGAGAAATCTTTGAGAAATTTAGGAGTAGACAAACTTAGTTACTTGAATCAAACTTGCGAAACAAAACACTTGCCTATTTTCTAAAACCACACATCACTACACTTTCAAAACAACTTTCAAAAACAAATGAAAACCTTTTCGAAAGACATACACCTTTGTATACATCCCAACATGAATCATTACAAAGGTTGCCACCACATTGGCTTCTTTTCAAAACATTTTCAAACCCACACACACAAAGAACCATTTCAAACAATTGAAAATCAAGGCAAGTTGATCTAAGCAAGTAACTAAGAGCCCATGGATAACCATGGATAGAAAGGGTGCTAATACCTTCCCTTTCTATAATCTACTCCCCGAACCCAAGAAAACATCTCAAAGGTTTTTGCTGTGCTTTTTAACCTTTCCTTAGGATAAAATAAAAAGTTGATGGCGACTCTTGCTCAACCGAAACATTTGCGAAAACAAACGCAAAACCATAGTCAATTCTCCCACCGTATCACAGAACTGGCGACTCTGCTGGGGAGAATTTAAAAGTGGAGTAACCTTAGGGCTTAGATCACCCTCTTGCATGACTAATTGTTTGATTTGATTGCTTTATATCTTGGCTCTCTTGTTTGGGTTTGCAATCCTACACCCATATTTTGGGAAACATTCATAGATAGCAATACGTTGTGGAAACTGTGCGGGGTATACCGACACGGTCGAAGCAATAGCTATATTAGTGCGACATATTTGTGAGTACCGGTAACCCTTGAGTTCAATCAAGGAGAGTACGGGGCCGCTGAGTGATGTCACTAAGCACTAATGACCTAGAACCTTACTTGACCATCTTGGCCTTTTATTAGGGGTAGTGAGATGACCGGCTTTGGTGCAGTCCGAAGTTGGTAGATACTCGATACTACACTCATTGAGGGTTGTTTTCTTGGAATATTTTGGTCGCTAGTTAAGTGGCTAAACCAAAACAATGAACAATGAAAACAATCCAGTGATATTGAGCTCCTTAGAACCCGGTTACTATTTATAGGACAGGTTTTTAAGCCAACTACACTCAAGAGGGTACTTACCTATGAAACCCCATGCAAGCCTGAAACTAGGGTTTGGTGTGATTTGCTTGTACATATGTTTGTGCATACATCATGAACATCATAAAGCATCATATGCATTCACTAACCACTTCAAGGGTTTAGATCTTCATCTTTGTTCTTGTTTTGTAGGTCATGGAAATTCCTCGCAGAAAGACCATCCAAGTCAACCTTGTGAGAATCTCTCCTCAACTCAAGGAGCTCACCTCAAGAATTCCGGAAAGCTCATCCTTCAGTGAAAGACATGGTAGACTGCTCAGCTTAGTCAACACCAACATTGAAGAGGACATGATGAAAGTGCTATTCCAGTTCTTTGACCCTCTTCACCACTGTTTCACTTTCCCTGACTACCAGTTGGTACCCACTTTGGAGGAATTTTCTCAACTCCTGAGAATTCTTATCCTTAATCAACTACCTTTCAACGGTACGGAAAAGGAACCAAAGCCTGAAGATGTTGCTCGAGCATTACATCTACAGCCTTCTGACATCAAGGGGCATTGGGAAACTAGAAGTGGCGTCAAAGGTTTCTTAGCAAAATTCTTGTTTGAGAAGGCACAAGAGTGTTGGAATTCATTGGACCTACAAGCCTTTGAAGAGATTGTGGCACTCCTTATCTATGGGTTGGTCCTATTCCCAAATTCTGACCAATTGGTAGATGTCAACACCGTCAAAATCTTCTTGTCCAGAAATCCCATACCAACATTGCTTGGGGACATTCTTCACTCATTTTACACACGAACAATGAGAAAGAGGGGTGTTCTCATGTGCTGTACTCCTCTCCTTGCAAGGTGGTTTATTTCGCACCTTCCGCAATCTGTCTTGAAGAATGACCAAGGCTCAAGGTGGTCCCAACGGTTGATGACTCTTACTCACTCTGATGTACATTGGTGTTCTCGGTCCAGAGAAAATGTCATCATCGTCGATCGTTGTGGAGAGTTTCCTAATGTTCCTTTACTTGGAATCAGAGGAGGTATCACCTACAACCCTTGCCTGGCTTTAAGGCAATTTGGATATGCACGAAGAGATGGTCCTCACGACATGTTGATTCCTGACCTAGTTTTTGACTTCGACAACGATGCGCAAGGACTTCGCCAAAGATTCATCAGAGCTTGGGGGAAGCCCAACAAGGTTGATAGTAAGACACTGGGGCACAAGAACTCCATCCATCTTGAACCTTATCTCAAGTGGGTACGAGCCCGAGCCCAGAGTCTAAAGATGCCTTATCCTCATGTTCTCCCTGTTAAAGAGCCCGTCAAGGAAGGAGAGGTTCCCTACACCATCCTACATCCTGACATGCCTACATCGTGGGAGGAGATGCAGAAGAGTTGGATCCAACTCAAGGAGGAACGGAACACTTTTGAAGCCAGCTTCTACGCCAGCGAGAAGAAGGTTTTAGAGCTCACCCGCCGACTCCATGAGCAAGAAGCCCTCAACACCTACATTGCACCAAAGAGGATGCGCAACGTATTTTTACCTTGAGAAGTTGTTTTTGTAATATTTGGCCCATGGGGCATTTATGTACTAACAAATCTTTTCTTATTAATATGACGTGCGTTCTTTTTGTCTGCAACAATTGTGAATTTCTAAAATCCTTGAATGCATTGCATAGATAGCATCTCATGCATCATGTGCATAACAGGTACCCTTTTTTCTACAGATTGCTTAATCCTCTTCGCTGTTTATTTTGAACAGTCATCATGAATCCAGAATCCTCCAGTGAGCAAGCAATCAAGGCCCTCCAGGCCCAGAATGCTCAGTTTCAAGAAATGGTCATGAGCCTGGCCCAAGGTCAGCAAGAGTTGAAGGCTCTGCTCCTAAAGAAGAATAAAAAGAGGACTGCGTTATTCAACACTGGACGCAGGTTTGGGAACACACTACATAACGAGGCTGATCCAACTACTTCCTCTGCAGAGAAAGACAGTCCCCAAGGGGGAGGAGCTCCTAGTCCTGCAGTCTCTGACAACGAGATAGATTACAATGACGAACAATACCCTCCCGCTGCTGACAGATATAAGCAATTAGAAGACCGCTTGAGTGCCATGGAGATTCAAAATGTGTCGGGGCTGGATTTCGGAGATTTGGGCTTATCTTCTGGGGTAGTAATCCCACACAAGTTTAAGGCGCCTGCCTTTGCCAAATATGACGGGGCCTCATGTCCAAAGCTGCATCTCAGGTCGTACGTAAGGAAGATCCAACCTTACACGGAAGATAAAAATCTTTTGATCCACTTCTTCCAAGATAGCCTTTCGGGGTCACAGCTTGAGTGGTTCTATCAACTAGATGGAACTAGTATCCGACATTGGGAAGATTTGGCGACCGCATTTTATAGACAATATCAATACGATTCTGACCTCGCTCCTACGCGTACCCAACTTCAGGGTATGTCTCTAGGAACGGGTGAAGGGTTCAAAGAGTATGCACAAAAATGGAGAGATTTGGCTGGCAGGGTGCAGCCTCCATTGACTGATTGTGAGCTGGTTGATATGTTTCTAGGGACCTTTTCTGGTCCATTTTTCAATCATCTGGTTGGCAATTCCTCAGCTGGGTTTACGGATTTGATTCTGACGGGTGAAAGGATAGAAGTCGGCATCAGGTCAGGAAAAATACAGAAAGCTGCCTCCGCAAGTACTGAGAAGAGGCCTTTCAAGAAGGAAGCAAGTGTCGTCTATGGTCCTAGAAGACAAGTCAAGCCAGAAAGCCGCCAAGCCGTCAATGCCTTGGTCATTTCAAAGCCTGTTGCTGCTCCTCAGCAGTACAATCAACAAAGAGGTGAAAGGCCCAAGAGGCAGTATACTCGGCTGAGTATGACCTTGTCACAAATCTTACCACAACTGTTATCAACCAACTTGGTGACCATCAAAGAGGCTCCGAAGGTCGTGAATACTGCATCTCCTAAGTATAACCCAAATGCCCGTTGTGCTTACCATTCTGATAGCCCCGGGCATACTACTGATGATTGCTGGGCCCTGAGAAACAAAGTTCAAGACCTTATCGATGCGAAGGAAATTCAGTTTGAGGCGCCTGAGAGGCCAAATGTTGTAACTGCTCCTATGCCCCAGCATAGAGTAAATGCCGTCGAGGAAGATTTGTATGCTGTTTCGGTGAATGATGTTGCTACCCCTCTTTTGACTGTTAAGAGGAACTTACTACTAGCTGGTTTATTTCCGGGTTGTAGCAAGGGTTGCCTCCTGTCTGCTGTTATCCCTACCGGTTGTCCGCTGCTGAAATCAGGCATCCAAAGCCTGATGGATAGCAAAGAAATTCTGTTCAAGAAAACTGCTGTTCCGTTTGTTTCCGCTGAAGAAGTATCTATCGTCACAATTTTCAACAATCCTACCAAGACTCTCCCAAGGAAGCCAGTCCAAATTATGTCTGTTGCACCCATTACTATTACTGTTCCGGGGCCTCTCCCCTATGAATCTTACAAGGCTGTCCCATGGCACTATGGGGCAGACGTGTATGTGCTTGGAGTGAAGCAGGAGTTCAACACCGGTACCAGTATCAGTAACATCACTGGTCCCGCCAAGATTACTCGTAGTGGCAGGCTCTTCTCGCCTGACATTTCACCACCAGTTATCCGAAAACCTCTTATCATCACACCCGCAAGTGTGCATGTTCCAAATCAAGTTCCTGTGTCTACTACTGCCGCTGAGTCCTCTGATGCTCGGGGCAAAGAAGTTGCTACCGATTTGCCTGCCCGGACGGAGGCACCAAAAAAGACTGCTGTTGAAGCCTCCCAACAAGAGATGGAGGAAATCCTTAAAATCATTAAAAAGAGTGACTTCAATGTCGTTGAACAGCTGGGGCATACCCCCTCCAAAATCTCTATGCTATCATTACTGCTGTGCTCAGAGGCCCACGACAAGGCCCTGATTTCATTTATGAAAACAGCCCATGTGCCGCAAGAGACCTCTGCAGATCAATTCACTGACTGTGTGGCTAATTTGACAGCTGACAATGGCTTGGGTTTCTTAGATGCAGACCTTACCGCCAAAGGGAAAAATCACAATGATGCCCTGCACGTCTCTATAGAATGCAGGGGCACTACTCTCACGCACGTGTTGGTGGACACCGGTTCTTCCCTGAATGTTTTTCCCAAGAAGGCCTTAGATCGCTTGGATTGTGAGGGCCTGGAATTGAAACCTAGTAACATCATTGTTAGAGCCTTCGAGGGTTCTAAGAGGATGGTGCACGGTGAGGTAGACTTTCCTATTCGTGTGGGTTCCCAAGTCTTCGACTCAACGTTCTATGTAATGGATATTCGTCCATCTTATTCCTGCTTGTTGGGTCGACCCTGAATTCACAAGGCTGGGGCAGTAACATCCACTCTACACCAAAAGCTCAAATACCCTGTCAAAGGGAAGATTGTTACTGTGCAGGGTGAGGAGGAATACATGGTTAGTCACTTGAATTCATTCCGGTATATCGATATGGATGGGGAGTTTATTGAAACCCCCTTTCAGCATTTTGAGGAGGTACCTCCAACGTTGGCGTCGGCTGAGACAGTGGTTGAAGAAGACTTTCCTCTGAAGATGGCTTCCTTGAAGGATGCCCGGGCTGTAATCGAGAAAGGCAAATGTGAAAACTGGGGTCAGCTTCCTGACTTCACTCAAAAGACCGACAAGTTTGGGCTGGGCTTCACTGCAGAGGCTCAGAGGGTTGTGCGCAAAGAGAGGATCAGAAAGGCTCCGGTGTTTATCACCAACCCAAGGGTGAATGCTATCGAGGAGGACGTAGAGGAAGCAGAATTTGACAGTTGGATCTATCCAACCACAAACAACGGACCAAGTGTGATCGGTGGATCTGGAACTGACTGTTTAACGCTGGTTCGCGAAATGTCGCGGAAGCAAGAGTCGCCACCGTCTTTTATTTTCTCCAAATGGAAAGGACAAAAGCACAGAAAAATTCCTTAAAGAGATTGCTCTCGGTTCGGGAGGTAGGTTATAGAAAGGGAAGGTGTTAGCACCCTTTCTATCCATGGTTATCCATGGGCTCTTAGATACTTGCTCATTGTGTTTTCAAAAGGTTTGTTTGCTTTTCAACTGTGGGTTTTAAAAAGTTTCTTTGAAAATTCCAGTTCGACTCTTGTATCGGTCCTCAAGAGTGTTTGAAAAATTGCTTTCGAAAGCTTTTTGAAAATGTGTTGGTGTGAAAAGTATTTTTGATTTTGTTTTGAAATTAGAGCAAGTATCTACGAGAACCTACCTACCCTAAGGAATTCGTCTGTGTAGATGTCCTTTAAAGTAGTGCCATCCCACCATTGAGAGGTAGGTAGCACCACCGTTGGAGGTGTTCGGGTCAATTCGAGGTTCGGGACATGGTGATCACCAGAGCAATGGGAAGACACCTTAGAAGCTACCCTCATGCCAGGTTCCCGGATCATGAGGACTTACTAAGACATCCTCTACTCGACGATCACCTTTCGAGGCAAGGCAACAGTGAGGCGTACCCTAGGGGTGGTGTGTGCGAATTGTGTGTCGTTTTCGTTTGCATTTGTCTTGTCATGTTATTGGTGTTCTACGCTTGTTTTTATTTATGTCCATTCATTCTTGCATGCTTTGTTTAACAGTTAAAAGTTGCGAGGAAAAGTAAATCTAAAGCTATTACAAACGGCGCGGGTCCACATCGCCAAAATTAACCAGGACCCGATTTGACAGAAAATAAATAAAGTAAAAGTGCAAGATGTAATTACAAGGCTTCGGGAGAGGTACATAATTATTTAAACGAAATAAAATAAATATGCGAACGAGTAAGAAATTAAGAACACGGGCGTTGGACCCTTTTGCAAATTTAAATTAATAAGGAATTAAAATTAAAATTAGAAGAAAAGGAACTTATTTTTTGGTGTTTTTTAGTATTTTAAGATTTAATAGAAAAATAATTAATTAAAACTAAAGTAAAATGTTAAACCTAGTTCTAATTATTTTTTAAGTTATTAAGAAAAATGTTGGAGTTTTTTAACCCAAATGAAACCCTAATTAATTTACAAGTTTAATTATAAAAATAAATAAAAGAAATAATATTATTGGGAAAAAAGAAAAAAATTAAAAAGGAATAAAAATTAATTAAATCTAATTCTATATTATTTAGATTTTTATTATGAAAAGAATTAACATTAAAACCCTAATTTAAATTAATTTATTTACATGCAATTTGTTTATGAAAATAATTAAAATAAAGTGTTTATTATATTTTTTGTCTTTTTTGATTTTTAGGCATTTTTTATATTTGGTAAAAATAATTAATTAAATCAAACAAATAAAGAAAATAAAATACAATTGAGAATAAAATATGAGAAAAATAGAAAATGGCAAACCAGGGGGGGTGGAAGTCCCAATATGGAGGTTTTGGCCTTAACAATCTGGCCCATTAAGGATCTGGCCTTTATTGACTTTCCAGATGGCATGCTGCAGCGTTGACCTATGCTCATGGTATGCTTTCAATCTATGCCCTTGACTGGATCTCAGTGTGCACGTGGATGACTGGATGATGAAGGAACATGATGCGCCTGCAGCCTTGAAGCACATGGGAATTGCTATGGAAAAATAATATGGAAATATGTAGGACCTGGGGCTCGAACCCAGGTCATGGACATTGCTAATATTCCTGCTTGCCAACTGTGCCAACTAACTCTTTTGTTAAATAAATAAGCAACAAATATAATAAAAGAAAACAACGCGTTAGTGGGCTAAAACGCGCGAAATTCAAAAACAACCTATCACGTCTTGCTAACGCATCGTCTTCTCCATTATCCCTGAAACATAAAAACAAAAGCAACGGTTTTTCATGCGTTGTGTTAGGCCGGCTATGGGAAAATAGCGATTAGGCCTATGGTGTCCATAAATTTGGCGCGATGGGTGCTTCTTCTTCGTCCACATGCGTTGAACTCAATGGTCTTGGTCTCAACCTCTAATTTTGCCTTATTGCAAAAGCCCTAATTTAACATCCTGCAAACCCTAAATATCGAACATGGTGAAATCGCGTGTAGCACATGAAAAAGCAATTAACTATATTGGTTAGCTTCAGAACTTCATCAGGAATATGAATCAATGAATAATATGTCATGAAGATGCATAAATTTTAAAACACGATCACCAATTTTTCACAAGGTATTCCAGGTTCTGTATACCAATTCCTTGCGTTTGGATGGCTGTTCTTGATTGGAATGTGTTCAGGGGACCTTGAGGAAGCTATTGAAACAAGTCTTGTGCTTTGAATCGACCTAAAAAGTGCTTTTCAGTTTTTGAGTTTTTAGAGAATTTTTCAAGTTTGCAATGGTGTATTCTGAGCAGCTGCGCCTCCCTTTGCATTAGGGTTGTGTTCTAGCATTTGTACTGAGTCTATTAGGTCACAAAAACTCAATCAAATCTCTTGTAATCATTGTTTTGGAAATTTGATTTTCTTATGGATCTTTTCATATCTTTTCCATGTGTTCTTGTGTCAATTATGATCAATCAAGCCAAATCTTTCCACACTTGCATATGCACGAAATATTGAGTCTAAAACATGTATAAAAAGATTGGTTTGGTTAGGTTAAATATTTTTTCACATATTTAAATGATTTAAATGAATTAATATAAATAAAAATTCAAATAAATAAATAAAAAATGGGAAAATACTTCCCTTTGGGCCAAGTAGTCGTGCATATGTCATGGATGATGAATCATGGAAGAAAAATGGGCCCATTAGCAATTTTAGGTCATTTGAACCAATGTTGACTTTTCAAAATATCCAAAAATTTCCCAACTTCCACAAGGCATAACTTGCTCCATTTTTAAGCTTTTCTCATGTTCTTGGACATTTTGGAAAGGTCTTTGAGTCCTCTAACCAATGCCTTTGGTCCCATGTCATTTTGATTTACCAATCTCAAGTTATGGCCCTTGACTTAAAGTCCCTTTTTGTTGACTTTTGAAAATGACCTATAATGTTGAAATTGATAACTTTTTGTGAGAGCATTTCTTGGACTTGAAGTATGAATATGAGTTGTAGGAAATGTCTTTCTCTTCAAAATGAGCTTTGGATGGGATTTTTCTGATAATCCATGTGAAAGTTATGCCCTGGTCAATTTCAGTTGACTTTTTCAGCTGTCCAAATAAGGAAACTTTTGCATCTTGATGATTTCTGAGCCAGATTTTGAGAATCATGATCAAGCATTGATCAAATGATGTTTGTGGCTTCAAAATGATATGTTGACCAAAAATTTGAACTTTTGACTGCCAAATGACCATTTTGCCCCTACAGTTGACTGTAGTGCAATTTAGGGTTTTGATTGTGCAATTTTGTGCTGAATGCCTTGAAACTTGATATGAGGATATTTGACCATATTTGCAGGCATATGAGACTTGATTGGACCTTTGAAAACTTCATTTTCTTGATCAGAACTCAAACCCTAGTTTTGACTGTATGGGAGACCTTTGCACTGTGCAACCCTTGGGGAATTTTGTAGCTTGTCTTGACAATTTCTTGGAGAATATGGGAGGGAAAATTTTGGGGTACAACAGTTGCCCCTGTTCAATCTTCTTAGACCTGAGGATGCAGATTGGCTGACGTGCCTTTCGTAATCCGAGGGTAGAAGATGATTGAACACTAGAGTGCCCAGGAATTTGCGCTCACATAGTAGCAGTGTGGTGGGAATGGGCTTATAGATGCCATTTAGAGGTTGCCGGATAGGATGATGGGCTTATAGATGCCATCTGGATGTTGATCGTGTAAGAGCTTCCTTAGCGAGAACCTGCATACCTGCAAAAGAACAAATGAGTACCTGACACGTTGCAGGAGCTGGTTTTCAGATGCTTGGTATAGATGTGTCCTGACTGGTTACAGGAGCTGAGTCTGGAGCTTCAAACGGCGATGAATGAACCAGGGATGGTTACTTCCTTAGCATGAATGGTAAGAGAATCTTGGACGATTACTACCCCAACAGGAACGCTGAGAGAATCTTGGGTGTCTTCTACTGGGATAAGAATCAGGGAGATCTTAAGGTCGATCTGACTGAACCTAGAGAAGGCCTTTGACTGGATAAGCATCAGCCAAATCTTGGGGTCGATTTAACTGAACCGGACAAGGTCTTGGAATATCTTCAACTGGATAAGCATCAGGGAGATCTTAGGGTCGATCTGACTGAACCAGAGAAGGCCTTTGACTGGATAAGCATCAGGAAAATCTTAGGGTCGATTTAACTGACCCGGACAAGGTCTTGAAATATCTTCAACTGGATAAGCATCAGGGATATCTTAGGGTCGATCTGACTGAACCAGAGAAGGCCTTTGACTGGATAAGAATCAGGAAAATCTTAGGGTCGATTTAACTGAACCGGACAAGGTTTTGGAATATCTTCAACTGGATAAGCATCAGGGAGATCTTAGGGTCGATCTGACTGAACCAGAGAAGGCCTTTGACTGGATAAGAATCAGGAAAATCTTAGGGTCGATTTAACTGAACCGGACAAGGTCTTGAAATCTTCAACTGGAATAAGTGTCAGAACGTCGCCATATCTGGTTTATATCTGGACTATATCTGGAAGGAAATCTGGAAGCAACATCAGAACGTCACCATATCTGGTTTACATCTGAAACTATATCTGGAAGGAAATCTGGAAGCAGCATCAGAACGTCACCATATCTGGTTTACATCTGAAACTATATCTGGAAGGAAATCTGGAAGCAGCATCAGAACGTCACCATATCTGGTTTACATCTGAAACTATATCTGGAAGGAAATCTGGAAGCAGCATCAGAACGTCACCATATCTGGTTTACATCTGAAACTATATCTGGAAGGAAATCTGGAAGCAGCATCAGAACGTCACCATATCTAGTTTACATCTGAAACTATATCTGGAAGGAAATCTGGAAGCAGCATCAGAACGTCGCCATATCTGGGTCATATCTGAAACTATATCTAGAAGGAAATCTGGAAGGAGTATCAGAACGTCGCCATATCTGGGTCATATCTGAAACTATATCTAGAAGGAAATCTGGAAGCAGTATCAGAACGTCACCATCTCTGGGTCATATCTGAAACTATATCTAGAAGGATATCTGGAAGCAGTATCAGAACGTCACCATATCTGGGTCATATCTGAAACTATATCTGGAAGGAAATCTAGAAGCAGCATCAGAACGTCACCATATCTGGGTCATATCTGAAACTATATCTGGAAGGAAATCTGGAAGCAGCATCAGAACGTCACCATATCTGGTTTACATCTGAAACTATATCTGGAAGGAAATCTGGAAGCAGCATCAGAACGTCACCATATCTGGTTTACATCTGAAACTATATCTGGAAGGAAATCTGGAAGCAGCATCAGAACGTCACCATATCTGGTTTACATCTGAAACTATATCTGGAAGGAAATCTGGAAGCAGCATCAGAACGTCACCATATCTGGTTTACATCTGAAACTATATCTGGAAGGAAATCTGGAAGCAGCATCAGAACGTCACCATATCTGGTTTACATCTGAAACTATATCTGGAAGGAAATCTGGAAGCAGCATCAGAACGTCACCATATCTGGTTTACATCTGAAACTATATCTAGAAGGAAATCTGGAAGCAGTATCAGAACGTCACCATCTCTGGGTCATATCTGAAACTATATCTAGAAGGAAATCTGGAAGCAGTATCAGAACGTCACCATCTCTGGGTCATATCTGAAACTATATCTAGAAGGAAATCTGGAAGCAGCATCAGAACGTCACCATATCTGGGTCATATCTGAAACTATATCTAGAAAAAATTGCGATAGTTGATAGTAATCATTTTGGTATTGATCTTTTTCCTGAAAAGGCAAAACATAATCGTATGCAAAATCATGATGCATGAACTGTATGTCTTCAAAATTAATGAGATTCGTGTAGTATGATGCATATGCATGCTATAATGTATGAAGATGTGATGTTTATGAATGTATTTTTGTCTAAGAAAATAAATCCTTGACGGGTGCCGGGAAGTCACTCCTGGGCTGATGTTGAAGAATAGGTTTTGCTTCCGCCGGGGATGATAGTTGCAAGAATTCCGATAGGAGAAGATAACTCTGTTGGGGAATAAACTTGGCGAATGAATAATTCTGTGGGGAGAAAAGATACTCTAGCTACCATGCTGGGAAGCAATACTCTGTGGGAAGAGGGATGCTATGTTGATTGTTGATAATAACTTGCTGGGGATATCCTTGTTGTTGGAAGTGTTGATGGACTTCGCTGGGGTAAGAAGACTGTGTCGACGACGATCTTTTCGTGGCTTTTGGCTGAGGATAACCCAGTTATATCCTGTTGAGGAAATAACTCTTTAAATAAAGTCGGGAGACGCATTCGTGCTCTGCGAGGATAAGCTTCCAAAATCAACTGGGGATAAGCTTACTGCTTGGGGAGATGGGTTCCAACTTTCCTGGGGAAGCTGGATTGGACTCTCCTGGGGAAGTATTGAACTGTATTGGTTATGTTCTTCAACGGAACCTACCCTGATACCTTGGAGGATAGAACAATCAGATTTCTTAGACTACTCTTTATTGCCCCTGTTTCTATGGGGGAGGCACTTGTGGGGTGCTGATAGTTGTTGATGGACAAACCTTCTTCTGGTAGACAGATGGCAGGACATAGTCGTACGCTTTAATCCCTAACTTTTGCCTGGACCGCCCTTTCGGGTTTTCAGTCCACCGGGATACCCATTTTTGCTCAAGCCGCCTTTTCAGGTTTTCGACTTACCGGGTGTACAGATTTTTTCATTTCATCCCTTCATTTTGCCCGAACCCTTTTGGTTCGCCGGGAAGCCCTTGTTTTTGCCTAGGTGTGTCAACCTAGCGGGTCTTTGATTTTGCGTAGTATTTTTCGACTATGTCCACGCTCTTAGAATGCAGGTAGGTTCCCCTGGCTGCTTGTGTTTCCATATTACCAGAAGGTGCCTGATCGTGCAAGATTCGTTGCTGGAGTGCCCCAAGTGACTTAGGCAGAGATTTGCCCCAGGCTTTTTGGCCTTTTGAGAGATTCTCTGGATCTTGACTTAACTGCCCCAGATGGTAGACCATGATCATGCCGTGCCCCTTGATTGGAGATACTCTTGTTCATTAGACTTTCGTCATGCGAATTTCTATGCTGTTCAAACAAAAAGTCATATGCAAACAAAGTTATGTTAAAAATGCAAAGCTTATGTTTGTCTCGAAGATTTTGAAAATGCATTCTTTTTTCATAAAACAAGTGAATGTTTGTAAAACGTGATGTCAACTCTGTATTTACCGTAGGCCTTAAGGAGTCAGGATACCTTTCGTGACAGTATGCTTTCGAGCTAACCCATGCTTCAGCTAGGACTTTTGAGGGTTATAACGTGGCCTGGTTCACGGTTTAAGAAACAAAGGATAAAGGCTCAAATTATTTGTACCCACCCGCTCTTCGTGATGTTCTCTAAACCTAAACTCAGTTGATCGTGCGTTAGACCTTGCTTGAGTCTTTGCTTTGACGTTCCAATAATGGTTCAGATGTTGATAATTTATTTTGAATAGGCAGTCATTTTTTGCTTTGGTTGAGGGTTTGTGAGACCTCTTTCTTGATTTTTGTTATCCCTTTCTTTTTTTCCTGAACTGTTTCCTTTTTGGAATTACAGCCAGCGGGATGCCCCAGTTTTGTAAGTCTCCTCCATGGGTTTTGACTTAATGGGTTTTTCATTTTTTTTGAGATAATGACTGCATGTCCTTGTGATTTATTCAGAACCATCACTGTCTTTTGTTTTGTAAGGACTCCTTTGGTGCCATTTGTTATGCACTTGGATCAACTGAGAGAACTACCCTGCCCCAGGTTATGATAAAGGGTTTTAAATTTCGAAAAGAAAAACTCCTACTTCTTTGGCTCAGAGGGGTTGACGAGGGATTATCATCCTTATAACTCCAGTGTTTAGGGATTGAAACAATGCCTGTACCTCATCAGCGGGGTCTGTTCAAAAGCATACTGTAGATTATGGTATCATTTTCGTCATCCTCCCTCAAGAGGCTTAGAATTTTAGATCCAGAGTTGACATCAGAAAAAATATGAAAAGAAATTTGAACATAATGAAAACAATTGTATTAATTCCCAAAACAGACGTATGCGATGCATTGATAGAATAAAAGAGTTTGCTATGACATTAATTGTTTGTATAAGCAAAGAAAGATACAACTCAAAAATTCAAATAAACAAAAGGCTTCAATGATTGGGCAACGGAGCAGTGATTATGTTCGGAGTCTCAGGCACTTCAAACTGAATCTCCCCGGCGTCGATCATGTCTTGAATCTTGTTCTTGAGAGGCCAGCAGTTGTCCGTAGTATGTCCCGGGCTATCAGAATGATATGCGCACCTATCATTGGGATGATAGTTGGGAGCAGAAGTGTTCGGATTCCGGAGAGGAGCCCTTAAGGTGATCAGCCCTGCCTTCAACATTTGTTGTTGTGCTTGATCCAGCGACATGTTGATTTTTGGTGTACTGTCGTTTCTCCTTTCGCTGCTGCCCCTGTCCTTGTTGAGCAGGTCCGGGATTGGAGATCTGGATTGCCCCTACCTCATGACGGCTCTTTTTACCGTGCACAACATTGGATTCTTTCTTTCCATGATGAGGCTTTTTATCAGAAGGTGCAGCCTCTTGAATTTTCCCAGACCGGATGCCAGCTTCTATTCGCTCTCCAGTCAAGATAAGATCTGTGAATCCAGCAGACGAATTCCCAATTAGGTGGTTGTAGAACGGACCAGACAGGGTCCCCAAGAACATATCGGCAAGTTCCCGATCAGTCAGAGGTGGTTGTACCCTTCCAGCAAGATCCCTCCATTTCTGCGCATATTCTTTAAAACCTTCACTTGATCCTAACGACATACCCTGGAGTTGGGTACGCGTAGGAGCAAGGTCGGCATTATATTGATACTGCTTGTAGAAAGCAGTAGCCAACTCCTCCCAGTTACGAACCTTGGTCCCATCTAGCTGATAGAACCATTCGAGATGAGTCCCTGAAAGACTCTCCTGGAAGAAGTGGATCCACAAATTCTTGTCCACCGTATATGGTTGAATCTTCCGAACATAGGACCTGAGATGTAACTTGGGACAAGACGCCCCGTCATACTTGGTAAAGGATGGTGCTTTGAACTTCCGAGGAATAATCACACCAGTTGACAAACCCAGATCTCCAAAATCCAGCCCAGGTACCTGTTGGATCTCCATAGCATTCAGCCTATCCTCCAACTGTTTGTACTTGTCTTCGGCAGGAGGGTATTGTTCGTCGTTGAAATCTGTCTCATTGTCAGAGACCACTGGGCTGGGAATCCTTTCCTCTTGATGACTGCTTTTTCCCACAGATGGAGTTGTCCTCTCAGTTTGATCCTGCAGGGTATTCCTAGATCTGCGTCTAGGGCTGAACAAAACAGTCCTCCTCTTCTTCTTTTCTTTCTTCAAGAGCAAAGCCTTCAGATCTTGTTGCCCCTGGGTCAAATTCATGATCAGCCCTTGGAACTGGGCATTCTGAGCTTGGAGGGCCTTGATGGACTGCTCAGCTGATGATTCAGGATTCATGACGATCGGATGAAATAAACAGCGAAGAAGGGTAAGCAACCTGTCAAAGGGACACCTGCAATGCAATGAGATGTATGACATGCATGTAATGTTTTCAAGGACCTCGCGGGGTAAACAGAGAAACTTGTTAGAGTTGAGAACCGGTAACTTGGTTGAAGGTACTTCATGTTGTTGAGAGTCCTTCGTTAAGGGTCAAAGGCTCACCATGTCCAGTGGGTCATAGCCCCTGACAACCTTGACTAGAGGAAAATAAATCCCCTTTGCCCCTTGCCAGACAATTGGTTCATCATGACCTGCATCACAGGCCCTTGAGATCCTTGAAATGGGTTAGGATGTATGCAATGGTATGATGTCATGCTATGCATGGGGTAATGTAAGTAACCCTGTTATGAGTCCCAATTAAGGACTGCAAACCAAAACCTGCAAGAAACTCGGTAAACCTGTCATGAGTCCCAATTAAGGACTAAAACAAACCCTGCAAGAAACTCGGTAAACCTTGTTATGAGTCCTAGTTAAGGACTAAATAAAACCTGCAAAACACTCAGTAACCCTGTTATGAGTCCTAGTTAAGGACTATAAACAAAACCTGCAAGGAACTCAAGTGTCAGATAACAAGCATGCAAGTAGTTCAAGTATGAAGGCACAAAAGTCACACAAAAGTGCCCTTAGAGTTTAGGCCAGCATGAGGTCTAGGTATTACCCTCTTTCAGTTTGTTGGTTCATACCTGTCCTATCAAAGTAACCGGGTTCTTAGAGGATCCCAATATCATTGACTAACCTCAATCGGTCATAACTCCAGCATCGTAATCTTTTCTTGCGGCCAGAACCATCACGAGAGTTTAGCCTCAATGGGCGTAGCATACTACTACTGTTCTAATGGCCAAGTTGTGTCATTTAAGGTTCTAAGGTTGTTGGTGCTTAATGACTCCTTGGAAGACCCATATTCTCCTCGTTGCGACACAAGGGATATCGGTACAGACCAAGGTGCCACACCAACGTAGCCACTGCTTCACCCGTGTCGGTCTACGCCGGACAGGTCCCTCACAGCTTATGCTACCTAAACAGGGTATCCCCAGATCCGGGTTAGGATCTATGTAACTCCCATGCAACCCACAAATTTAAAGCAGACAAGTCAATACAATTGAAAACATAGTGATCTTAGTCCTAAGGTACACCTCACTTTAAAAGAGTCCCCAGCAGAGTCGCCAGTTCTGTGATCGGTGGATCTGGAACTGACTGTTTAACGCTGGTTCGCGAAATGTCGCGGAAGCAAGAGTCGCCACCGTCTTTTATTTTCTCCAAATGGAAAGGACAAAAGCACAGAAAAATTCCTTAAAGAGATTGCTCTCGGTTCGGGAGGTAGGTTATAGAAAGGGAAGGTGTTAGCACCCTTTCTATCCATGGTTATCCATGGGCTCTTAGATACTTGCTCATTGTGTTTTCAAAAGGTTTGTTTGCTTTTCAACTGTGGGTTTTAAAAAGTTTCTTTGAAAATTCCAGTTCGACTCTTGTATCGGTCCTCAAGAGTGTTTGAAAAATTGCTTTCGAAAGCTTTTTGAAAATGTGTTGGTGTGAAAAGTATTTTTGATTTTGTTTTGAAATTAGAGCAAGTATCTACGAGAACCTACCTACCCTAAGGAATTCGTCTGTGTAGATGTCCTTTAAAGTAGTGCCATCCCACCATTGAGAGGTAGGTAGCACCACCGTTGGAGGTGTTCGGGTCAATTCGAGGTTCGGGACATGGTGATCACCAGAGCAATGGGAAGACACCTTAGAAGCTACCCTCATGCCAGGTTCCCGGATCATGAGGACTTACTAAGACATCCTCTACTCGACGATCACCTTTCGAGGCAAGGCAACAATGAGGCGTACCCTAGGGGTGGTGTGTGCGAATTGTGTGTCGTTTTCGTTTGCATTTGTCTTGTCATGTTATTGGTGTTCTACGCTTGTTTTTATTTATGTTCATTCATTCTTGCATGCTTTGTTTAACAGTTAAAAGTTGCGAGGAAAAGAAAATCTAAAGCTATTACAAACGGCGCGGGTCCACATCGCCAAAATTAACCAGGACCCGATTTGACAGAAAATAAATAAAGTAAAAGTGCAAGATGTAATTACAAGGCTTCGGGAGAGGTACATAATTATTTAAACGAAATAAAATAAATATGCGAACGAGTAAGAAATTAAGAACACGGGCGTTGGACCCTTTTGCAAATTTAAATTAATAAGGAATTAAAATTAAAATTAGAAGAAAAGGAACTTATTTTTTGGTGTTTTTTAGTATTTTAAGATTTAATAGAAAAAGAATTAATTAAAACTAAAGTAAAATGTTAAACCTAGTTCTAATTATTTTTTAAGTTATTAAGAAAAATGTTGGAGTTTTTTAACCCAAATGAAACCCTAATTAATTTACAAGTTTAATTATAAAAATAAATAAAAGAAATAATATTATTGGGAAAAAAGAAAAAAATTAAAAAGGAATAAAAATTAATTAAATCTAATTCTATATTATTTAGATTTTTATTATGAAAAGAATTAACATTAAAACCCTAATTTAAATTAATTTATTTACATGCAATTTGTTTATGAAAATAATTAAAATAAAGTGTTTATTATATTTTTTGTCTTTTTTGATTTTTAGGCATTTTTTATATTTGGTAAAAATAATTAATTAAATCAAACAAATAAAGAAAATAAAATACAATTGAGAATAAAATATGAGAAAAATAGAAAATGGCAAACCAGGGGGGGTGGAAGTCCCAATATGGAGGTTTTGGCCTTAACAATCTGGCCCATTAAGGATCTGGCCTTTATTGACTTTCCAGATGGCATGCTGCAGCGTTGACCTATGCTCATGGTATGCTTTCAATCTATGCCCTTGACTGGATCTCAGTGTGCACGTGGATGACTGGATGATGAAGGAACATGATGCGCCTGCAGCCTTGAAGCACATGGGAATTGCTATGGAAAAATAATATGGAAATATGTAGGACCTGGGGCTCGAACCCAGGTCATGGACATTGCTAATATTCCTGCTTGCCAACTGTGCCAACTAACTCTTTTGTTAAATAAATAAGCAACAAATATAATAAAAGAAAACAACGCGTTAGTGGGCTAAAACACGCGAAATTCAAAAACAACCTATCACGTCTTGCTAACGCATCGTCTTCTCCATTATCCCTGAAACATAAAAACAAAAGCAACGGTTTTTCATGCGTTGTGTTAGGCCGGCTATGGGAAAATAGCGATTAGGCCTATGGTGTCCATAAATTTGGCGCGATGGGTGCTTCTTCTTCGTCCACATGCGTTGAACTCAATGGTCTTGGTCTCAGCCTCTAATTTTGCCTTATTGCAAAAGCCCTAATTTAACATCCTGCAAACCCTAAATATCGAACATGGTGAAATCGCGTGTAGCACATGAAAAAGCAATTAACTATATTGGTTAGCTTCAGAACTTCATCAGGAATATGAATCAATGAATAATATGTCATGAAGATGCATAAATTTTAAAACACGATCACCAATTTTTCACAAGGTATTCCAGGTTCTGTATACCAATTCCTTGCGTTTGGATGGCTGTTCTTGATTGGAATGTGTTCAGGGGACCTTGAGGAAGCTATTGAAACAAGTCTTGTGCTTTGAATCGACCTAAAAATTGCTTTTCAGTTTTTGAGTTTTTAGAGAATTTTTCAAGTTTGCAATGGTGTATTCTGAGCAGTTGCGCCTCCCTTTGCATTAGGGTTGTGTTCTAGCATTTGTACTGAGTCTATTAGGTCACAAAAACTCAATCAAATCTCTTGTAATCATTGTTTTGGAAATTTGATTTTCTTATGGATCTTTTCATATCTTTTCCATGTGTTCTTGTGTCAATTATGATCAATCAAGCCAAATCTTTCCACATTTGCATATGCACGAAATATTGAGTCTAAAACATGTATAAAAAGATTGGTTTGGTTAGGTTAAATATTTTTTCACATATTTAAATGATTTAAATGAATTAATATAAATAAAAATTCAAATAAATAAATAAAAAATGGGAAAATACTTCCCTTTGGGCCAAGTAGTCGTGCATATGTCATGGATGATGAATCATGGAAGAAAAATGGGCCCATTAGCAATTTTAGGTCATTTGAACCAATGTTGACTTTTCAAAATATCCAAAAATTACCCAACTTCCACAAGGCATAACTTGCTCCATTTTTAAGCTTTTCTCATGTTCTTGGACATTTTGGAAAGGTCTTTGAGTCCTCTAACCAATGCCTTTGGTCCCATGTCATTTTGATTTACCAATCTCAAGTTATGGCCCTTGACTTAAAGTCCCTTTTTGTTGACTTTTGAAAATGACCTATAATGTTGAAATTGATAACTTTTTGTGAGAGCATTTCTTGGACTTGAAGTATGAATATGAGTTGTAGGAAATGTCTTTCTCTTCAAAATGAGCTTTGGATGGGATTTTTATGATAATCCATGTGAAAGTTATGCCCTGGTCAATTTCAGTTGACTTTTTCAGCTGTCCAAATAAGGAAACTTTTGCATCTTGATGATTTCTGAGCCAGATTTTGAGAATCATGATCAAGCATTGATCAAATGATGTTTGTGGCTTCAAAATTATATGTTGACCAAAAATTTGAACTTTTGACTGCCAAATGACCATTTTGCCCCTACAGTTGACTGTAGTGCAATTTAGGGTTTTGACTGTGCAATTTTGTGCTGAATGCCTTGAAACTTGATATGAGGATATTTGACCATATTTTCAGGCATATGAGACTTGATTGGACCTTTGAAAACTTCATTTTCTTGATCAGAACTCAAACCCTAGTTTTGACTGTATGGGAGACCTTTGCACTGTGCAACCTTTGGGGAATTTTGTAGCTTGTCTTGGCAATTTCTTGGAGAATATGGGAGGGCAAATTTTGGGGTACAACACCAAGCAACTGGACGACAAAGGATTTTACACCTATTACATTTGTCACGCAGTAATTAACTCTTTTGATTTTCAATTTGTAACAAACAATATGTTGAAACTTTTATTGGCTCGATGTCCTACCCGGGGCACCGTAGCTCCATTTGTGAGGGCTTTTTGTATGACATTTCCATATATCATTAATCAAAACATTGGACGTTTGTTGCATTTCAAATCTTGTGCTCTTTTTCTTTCTGTGTTATATATTGCAAAACAGCTATATTTACACACACTCACTTATACAGGTTTCAATCCACTCTGGATCTCACTGGTAACGACTCTGCTACCACCAGTTTTGACTTCGAGAATCCGATCAACTTGGCCGAAGACGAAGGTGAAGATGATTTCGAAGTGCCTGGTGAACTCGCAAGACTGCTACTCCAGGAAGAGAGGGCCATTCAGCCGCATGAAGAGCCGGTGGAAACAGTAAACCTGGGTACTGAGACAGATAGAAAAG
Source organism: Vicia faba (assembly GCA_948472305.1). Taxonomy (NCBI): domain Eukaryota; kingdom Viridiplantae; phylum Streptophyta; class Magnoliopsida; order Fabales; family Fabaceae; genus Vicia; species Vicia faba. The sequence goes on along the minus strand of OX451741.1, from coordinate 925,385,421 downwards.
AAGTCAAGATTGGTGCCAATCTAGAGCTCAGCATGAAGCAACGATTGATCCAGATGCTACATGATTACATGGAAATCTTTGCTTGGTCTTACAAAGACATGCCTGGTTTGGATGCCGACATTGTAGTTCATCACCTGCCTACCAAGGAGGACTGTCCTCCGGTAAAGCAAAAGGTCTGCCGTATGCGTCCAGAGATGTCCGAGAAGATCAAAGCTGAGGTTATGAAGCAATTAGATGCCGGGTTTCTAGCAGTGACTTCTTACCCTCAGTGGGTTGCCAACGTGGTGCCAGTACCGAAGAAGGACGGTAAGGTCAGAATGTGTGTTGACTACAGGGATTTGAACAGGGCCAGCCCCAAAGATGATTTCCCTCTGCCTCACATCGACGTTCTTGTTGACAATACTGCTCAACACAAGGTGTTCTCCTTCATGGATGGCTTTTCAGGGTATAATCAGATCAAGATGGCTCCGGAAGATATGGAAAAGACTACCTTTGTTACTCAGTGGGGCACCTTCTGCTACAAGGTCATGTCGTTCGGGTTGAAAAATGCTGGGGTAACCTACCAACGTGCCATGGTTGCTTTATTTCATGATATGATCCATCATGAGATCGAAGTGTACGTCGATGATATGATTGCAAGGTCTCAAACTGAGGAGGAACACCTTGACCATCTGCGGAAGCTGTTTGACCGATTGAAGTTATACAAGCTGAGGTTGAATCCTAACAAATGCACCTTTGGGGTGAGGTCTGGAAAGTTGCTAGGTTTCATTGTAAGCGATAAAGGTATTCAAGTGGACCCTGCCAAGGTGAAAGCCATACAAGAGATGCCGACTCCCAAGACAGAGAAAGAAGTCAGAGGCTTTCTGGGACGACTAAATTACATTGCCTGATTCATCTCGCATCTAACTGCTACTTGTGAGCCAATCTTCAAACTGCTGAAGAAAGATCAAGTAATGCGTTGGAACGATGAATGTCAGGCTGCTTTCGAAAAGATAAAGGAGTATCTCCAAGAGCCACCCATTCTTATGCCACCAGTGGAAGGGAGACCTCTAATACTATACTTGACAGTGCTTGATAATTCAATGGGGTGTGTGCTGGGGCAGCATGACGAGTCTGGCCGAAAAGAGCACGCTATTTATTACCTGAGCAAAAAGTTTACCGACTGTGAGTCTCGGTACTCACTGCTCGAGAAAACTTGTTGCGCTCTGGTATGGGATGCTCGTCGGCTGAGACAGTATATGCTGACTCACACTACTCTGTTGATTTCAAAAATGGATCCAATCAAGTACATATTCGAAAAGCCTGCTCTGTCTGGAAGAATAGCAAGATGGCAAATGATCTTGACGGAATATGATATCCAGTACACAACTCAAAAAGCAATCAAGGGAAGTGTATTGGCAGACCATTTGGCACACCAACCTGTGGATGATTACCAATCATTGAACTTTGAATTTCCGGACGAAGATATCATGGTAGTAACTGATTGTGAAGTACCTGGACCGGATGAAGGACCTACGGAAGGATCCCGATGGTCTATGCACTTTGACGGAGCCTCCAATGCTTTGGGTAATGGTATCGGCGCTGTGATCATATCCCCCAAAGGTACTCATACTCCACTCACCGCCCGGCTGTGTTTTAACTGCACCAACAACATGGCAGAATATGAGGCGTGTATCATGGGACTTCAAGCTGCAATCGACTTAAGGATCAAGTTTCTGAGTGTCTTCGGAGATTTCGCTCTCGTGATCAATCAGATCAAAGGCGAGTGGGATACGAAACACCCAAATCTTATTCCTTACAAGGAGTATGTGCTGACTTTGCTTCCCCACTTTGAAGAGATAACTTTTGAACACTTCCCAAGAGAGGAGAATCAGTTAGCGGACGCACTAGCTACGATGTCTTCAATGTTCAAAGTCAAATGGGACAATGAGGCTCCCTGGATCATTATCTGGAAGTTGGACGAACCTGCATACTGCTGCGATCTTGAGGCTGAAAAGGTGACTGAAAAACCCTGGTATCATGAGGTGAAGAGATACTTGGAAGCTCAGGAATACCCTGAAGGTGCATCTGTCAACGACAAGAAGTTCATGAGAAGGTTTACGGCAAAATTCTTCCTCAGCAACGGCATTCTCTACAAACGGAATCATGATTCAACTCTACTGCGTTGTGTGGATAAGGCTGAAGCAGAGAAGATCATGATAGAACTGCATGAAGGTACATTCGGAACATATTCCAGTGGACATACCATGGCAAAGAAAATCCTTCGGGCAGGATATTTCTGGTCCACAATGGAAGCCGACTGTTACCAACATTCTCGAACTTGTCATAAATGCCAGATCTATGCTGATAAGATGCACATCCCTCCGGTTCCTCTGAACGTCCTGACGGAACCTTGGCCTTTTGCAATGTGGGGCATAGATATGATCGGTGAGATCCGACCAACGGCATCCAACGAGCATCGTTTCATCCTAGTAGCAATTGATCACTTCACGAAGTGGGTAGAAGCAGCTTCCTACGCCACCGTAACCAAGAGCGTCGTGGCACATTTCATCCGGCATAACCTGATCTGTCGGTATGGCGTCCCAGAAAGGATCATTACGGACAATAGTACCAATCTTAACAACAAGATGATCACTGAGCTCTGCGAGCAATTTAAGATACAGCACCACAACTCTTCTCCTTACCGGCCGAAGATGAATGGGGCTGTAGAAGCAGCCAATAAGAATATCAAGAAAATTGTGCAGAAGATGACAGTGACCTATAAAGATTGGCACGAAATGTTACCGTTTGCTCTTCATGGGTATCGTACCTCAGCAAGGACGTCAACCGGGGCAACACCCTTTTCCTTGGTCTATGGCATGGAGGCAGTCTTGCTAATTGAAGTCCAGATACCCTCTCTTTGGATAATGAAGGATGCAGACTTGAACGAAGATGACTGGATCCAGACTCGACTTGATCAATTAAACCTGATTGACGAAAAGAGACTCACCGCTATCTGACATGGTCAGACGTACCAAAAACGGATGATCATGGCATTTAACAAGAAAGTCAAACCACAAGAGTATCAAGTTGGGGACCTGGTAATCAAGCGCATCATCCTTCCTCAAAGTGATCCCCGGGGCAAATGGACCCCTACATACGAAGGGCCATTTGTGGTTAAACATGTGTTCTCAGGAGGAGCCATGATTCTAACCACCATGGATGGTGACGACCTTCCTCACCCCGCCAATGCAGACATAGTAAAAAGATACTACGCATGAATAAAAGACCCGCTAGGTTGACATACCTAGGCAAAAATAAGGGCTTCCCGGCGAACCAAAAGGGTTCGGGCAAAAGTAAGGGATGAAATAAAAAAAAATCTGTACACCCGGCAAGTCGAAAACCTGAAAAGGCGGCTTGGGCAAAAATGGGTATCCCGGTGGACTGAAAAACCGAAAGGGCGGTCCAGGCAAAAGTTAGGGATAAAGCGTAACACTATGTCTCATTGGATCACCTTGCATCCAGAATTCGACATTAACTATCTGGCTCAGACTTCGGCATCGATCAATCAGCTTCATCTTCAACTAAGCAGCAAAGTGATGAGACGCTTGAAGACATAAAGGCGATAGCAGAGTTGGAACCCAATGGGAATATTGTGCACATAAGCTGTTTTGTTTCCTTTTCAAAATTGTATAAACTTTATGTTATTCGGCGGCGTTCCCTTACTAGGACGTGGGCCTCTTGTACAAAAAACGCCTATTTTCAGGCAAACTTCAAAATCAATACAAATTCACTTTTTCAAACAAATTGCCAATTGTTTTTCCCTTTTCTGTTTTGTCTTGCGAAGAACGTCCAATGTTCATTTTTGATATATGCATTTGACATTAAATTGCTAATTCACAAGTACTTGCATACGAAACAAAAGACTAATTACAGGTGACATCAGAAATAGGGGCAATGTAGAGTTGTCCAGGCAGTCTAGTTGCTCTGTCCGCCAAGGTACCAAGGTAGATTTAACTGAAGAATGTGACCAAATTATCTCAACTCCCCGCAGAGTAAGACAAGATTCAGCAATACTTTCCCCAAGTAAAGTTGGTTCCCTATCAATCTTGAAAAGGCACAATATTCCCCTAGCAAGTCAGCAATACTCTCCTCCAACAGAGTTAGTCTACGGTCAGCATGAAGGAAGTTGTGTATCCCCAGAAGATATCAACATTCCCCAGCGGAGTATAGGCATTCATCAGCAAGCATCCCCGGCAGTCTTGACCTAAGATTGTTCCCCGACGGAATATCAACACCCCAGTACAGTCTGAAAAGTTTCCCCAGGAAAGTGGAATTCTTATCCCTGGTAGGTCTTAAAGCTTATCCCCTGCAGAGTACGGACGTATCTCTCGAGCTTTATTCAAAGTTATTCCTCATAAGGGCTTATAACTGGGTTATCCTCAGCTAATTACCACGGAAGATCGTCCTCGGCGAAATTCTTTCAATCCCCAGCGGAGTTCATCAAAGTTCCCCAACATAACTTATCAACGCAATCCCCAGCGGAGTTTATTTATTGTCATCCCCAGAGGATTTTATCTTTGGTATCCCCAGCGGAGTTTATCATTGTTATCCCCAGCGGAGTCCATCATTGAAATCCTCAGTGAAGCTCTCGTCAAACTTCAGCAAAGTATCTCTTCCACAAAGCAATTCCCCGCAGAGTAATCTCTCCAACAAGTTTATTCCTCAACGGAGTCATCTTCTCCTACCAGTGTATTCTTGCAACCGTCATCCCCAGCGGAAACGAAGAGCACTACTCTTCAACGTCAGCCCAGGATTTAATTCCACGGCCGATCGTCAAGGATTTATTTTCCTAGACGAAAATACATTCATAAAAATTTCGCATTTCATACATCTTGCTTACATACATGATAAAGTGCATACGACACTATCTCATTTTGAACGTCATAACATCATGCATGTCATACATCATGACATTGCATACAACTGATGTTTTTCCTTTTCAGGAAAAAGACAACTACCTCCAACTGTCACAGTTTCCAGATTCGATTCCTGTATCTAGCTAGGGCACATCTGTGAGTGATCAGTTTCCGGATTCGATTCCTGTATCTAGCCAGGGCACATCTGAAGAGTTTGAAGATTCGATTCCTGTATCCAGCCAGGGCATATCTATCAACTACCACAATTCCAGATTCGATTCCTGTATCCAGCCAGGGCATGTCTGTTGACAACAATTCCAGATTCGATTCCTGTATCTAGCCAGGGCACATCTGAAGAGTTTAAAGATTCGATTCCTGTATCCAGCCAGGGCATATCTATCAACTACCACAATTCCAGATTCGATTCCTGTATCCAGCCAGGGCATGTCTGTTGACAACAATTCCAGATTCGATTCCTGTATCCAACCAGGGCATGTCTGTTGACAACAATTCCAGATTCGATTCCTGTATCTAGCCAGGGCACATCTGAAGAGTTTGAAGATTCGATTCCTGTATCCAGCCAGGGCATATCTATCAACTACAACAATTCCAGATTCAATTCTTGTATCCAGCCAGGGCATATCTGTTGACAACAATTCCATATTCGATTCCTGTATCCAGCCAGGGCATATCTGTTGACAACAATTCCAGATTCGATTCCTGTATCCAGCCAGGGCATATCTGTTGACGACTATTTCCAGATTCGATTCCTGTATCCAGCCAGGGCATATCTATGAGCAACCGATTGTAGATTCGACACTTGTATCTAGCCAGGGCATATCTGCATAAAAAGATTGAAGATCAACACCTATAACAAGCTAGGAAAACATCTGTCTTTCTCAAAATACACAAGTTCTCGCTAAGGAATCTCTTATGCGATCAACACTTCCAAATGGCATCTATAAGCCCATTCCCGACAAGGTTCTGTCACGTCTCCAGATGGCATCTATAAGCCCATCTCCCTATCCACCATCTCTCCAAATGGCATCTATAAGCCCATTCCCGACATCACATTGCTGATACTCCAACATGCAAGTGCAAATTTCCGGGCACTCTAGTGTCCAATCTCCTTTTACCCTCGAGTCACGAAAGGCAAACTTGCCAATCTAACTCTTCAGGTTCAAGGAGATTGAACAGGGGCAACTGTTGTACCCCAAAATTTTCCCTCCCATTTCCTCAACATTTTCTCATCACAAAAACCTTGGAGCTCAAGATCCAGTTAGGGTTTCCTCTGCTCAAGACTTCTCCTTGCACTGTGGACCCAAACTAGGGTTTGTGTTTGAACAAAGATGTTTTTCCCTAAATGCATAAAAACTCCAAAAAATTAATACTTTTTATTTTGTTTATTTGACATATAAAAATACTTTTTTTTTCATACATATAAAAAACATTTTTTGCATCTTGCATATTTATTCTTATTTTATTTAATTATTGTACATTAATTAATTTGTATAATTCCCAAATTGATGTAATAGTCTAGGTTTAAATTCCTTGTCAAAATACCCCCATTTGAACATTTGTACCCCCCTTCCCATATATTGTGTTGTAATAACTTAGGAACTTTATTTTTCGCACTTTAATGCTTTCTAATTATACCATGCTAGAATTAGGGTTTGTATGCAAATCAATTAACCAAAATAGTTTGACCTAATTTCAAGATAAACAAGCATGAAAATGGACAACACTAATCACACTTGCACCCCTAGGGTATTCCACTTGTTGCCTTCAATAATGGGCCATATTGCATGTTAGGTCTCTTTGGGCAAAACAAACAATCAAATGATCATAGTCCCTCGATGACGCTTTCGAAAGTTGCCTAAAAAATGATTAAGTCCCTTAAAGAAAACATTGCCCAAAGATACTTGGCACCATTGCAATCATGGTCCAAACGATGACCCGCGCCCGTCCCTTTCACATCCTAACACAAGATTGTCCACCAAATACAATGGTGGAACAAAATTGTTAAAAGGGTTAAAACATGGGAGAAATCTTTGAGAAATTTAGGAGTAGACAAACTCTTAGTTACTTGAATCAAACTTGCGAAACAAAACACTTGCCTATTTTCTAAAACCACACATCACTACACTTTCAAAACAACTTTCAAAAACAAATGAAAACCTTTTCAAAAGACATACACCTTTGAATACATCCCAACATGAATCATTACAAAGGTTGCCACCACATTGGCTTCTTTTCAAAACATTTTCAAACCCACACACACAAAGCACCATTTCAAACAATTGAAAATCAAGGCAAGTTGATCTAAGCAAGTAACTAAGAGCCCATGGATAACCATGGATAGAAATGGTGCTAATACCTTCCCTTTCTATAATCTACTCCCCGAACCCAAGAAAACATCTCAAAGGTTTTTTCTGTGCTTTTTAACCTTTCCTTAGGATAAAATAAAAAGTCGGTGGCGACTCTTGCTCAACCGAAACATTTGCGAAAACAAACGCAAAACCATAGTCAGTTCTCCCACCGTATCATAATAGTCATATGCTTTGATCCCTAATTTTTGCCTGGACCACCCTTTCGGGTTTTCAGTCCACCAGGATACCCATTTTTGCCCAAGCCGCCTTTTCAGGTTTTCGACTTGCCGGGTGTACATATTTTTTTTCATTTCATCCCTTATTTTGCCCGAACCCTTTTGGTTCGCCGGGAAGCCCTTATTTTTTCCTAAGTGTGTCAACCTAGCGGGTCTTCGATTATGCGTAGTGTTTTTCCGACTATGTCCAAGCCCTCAGAGTGTAGGGAGTTGTCACTGTCGGTAGCATTGTGTTGTCATGCTACCAGAAGATCTTCGATCGTGAAAGATTCGTTGCTAGAATTCCTGTCCAATGCCGCAAGTGATCCAGATAGAGATTTGCCCCAAGCTGGTTGGCCTTTTGAGAGATTCTCCGAATCCTGACTTAACTGCCCCAGATGATGGACAATGATCATGCCATGCCCCTTGATTGGAGGTGCTTTTGTTCGTTAGACATTTGTCGTGCGAACTTCTATGTTGTTCAAACAAATAGTCATATGCAAACAATGTTATTTTAAGAATGCAAAGCTTATGTCTGTCTTGAAGTTTTTGAAAATGCATAAAAACAAGTGAATTTTTTGTAAACTGTGATGTCAACTCGTTATTTTACCGCAAGCCTTAAGGAGTCAGGATACCTTTCGTAACAGTATGCTTTCGAACTAACCCATGCTTCAGCTAGGACTTTTAAGGGTTGTAGCGTGGCCCGGTTCACGGTTTAAGAAACAAAGGATAAAGGCTCAAATTTTATTTGTACCCACCCGTTCTTCGTGATGTTCTTCAAACCTAAACTCAGTTAATCGTGCGTTAGACCTTGTTTGAGTCTTTGTCCTGATATTCTGGTGATGGTTCGGATATTGACAATTTATTTTGAATAGGCAGTCATTTTTTTTGTTGAGGGTTTGTATGACCTCTTTCTTTTTTGATTTCGTTATCCCTGTTTTTTGCCTGAACTGTTTCTTTGTGATTACAATCAGCGGGATGCCCCAGTTTTGTAAGTCTCCTTCATAAGTTTTGACTTATTGGGCTTTTATTTCTGCGAAATGATGACTGCCTGTCTTTATGATTATTCGGAACCATCACTGTCTTTTGTTTCAAAAGGACTTCTTTTGATGTCATTCGTTATGCACTTGGATCAACTGAGAGAACTACCTTGCCCCAGGTTATGATTAAGGGTTTTTAATTTTTGAAAAGAAAAAACTCCTACTTCTTTGGCTCGAAGGGGGTTGACGAGGGATTATCTTCCTTATGACTCCAGTGTTTAGGAATTGAAACAATGCATGTACCTCATCAGCGGGGTCAGCTCAAAAGCATACTGTAGATTGTGGTATCGTTTTCGCCATCCTCCCTCAAAAGGTTTAGAATTGTTTTATCGAGAGTTGAACATCGCAAAAAATGAAAGCTGTTTGAATATAGTGAATATGAATATATTGATTCAGAACAGACATATGCAATGCATTAATGGAATAAAAGGGTTTGCTATGACATTAATTGTTTGTATAAGCAAAGAAAAACACAACTTGGAATTTCAAATAAAACAAAAGCCTTCAATGATTTGGCAAAGGAGCAGTGATTATGTTTGGAGTCTCTGGTGCTTCAAACTGGATTTCCTTGGCATCAATCATGTCTTGGACCTTATTCTTCAGAGCCCAACAGTTATCCGTAGTATGCCCCGAGCTATCAGAGTGGTATGCAAACCTTTCATTGGGATGATAGTTAGGGGCGGAAGTGTTTGGATTCCGAAGAGGAGCCCTTAAGGTAATCAGCCCTGCCTTCAACATTTGCTGTAGCGCTTGATCCAGTGACATGTTGATCTTAGTGAACTGTCTCTTGGGTGCGACCTCCTTACGTTGATGCCCCTGTCTTTGCTGAGCAGGCATAGGATTGGAGATCTGGGTTTCCCCTACCTGTTGATCATGACGACTCTTTTTACCATGCACAGCATTGGACTCCTTTTTTCCATGGTAAGGCTTTTTCTGAGTGTCAGAAGGTGTAGCTTCTTGAATCTTCCCAGCCTTGATACCAGCTTCAATCCTCTCCCCGGTCAATATCAAATCTGTAAACCCAGCAGAAGAATTCCCAATCAGATGGTGGAAGAAAGGATCAGACAGGGTTCCCAAGAACGTATCAACGAGCTCACGGTTAGTTAGAGGTGGCTGTACCCTTCCAGCAAGGTCTCTCCACTTTTGAGCATACTCCTTAAATCCTTCACCCGTCCCTAGTGACATACCCTGGAGTTGGGTGCGCATAGGAGCGAGGTCGGAATTATATTGATACTGCTTATAGAACGCAGCAGCCAAATCTTCCCAGTTACGAATACTGGCTCCATCCAGCTGATAGAACCATTCGAGTTGAGTCCCTGAAAGACTATCCTGGAAGAAATGGATCCACAAATTCTTGTCAGTTGTGTAAGGTTGGATCTTCCTTACGTATGAACGGAGGTGCAACTTAGGACATAAAGCTCCGTCATATTTGGCAAAAGCAGGTGCCTTGAATTTATGGGGAATCACCACCCCAGAGGACAGACCTAGATCTTTAAAGTCCAGACCGGGCACCTTATGTATCTCTATAGCGCTTAACCGGTCCTCCAGCTGTTTGTACTTATCCTCAGCAGGAGGATATTGTTCTTCATCATAATCCGTCTCGTTGTCGGAGACTACGGGACTAGGAACCCTTCTCTCTTGGGGGCTGTCTTTGCCCGCAGATGAGGTAGTCAGCTCAACCTCATTCTGTAATCCATTCCCAGATCTGCGTCTAGTGTTGAACAAAACAGTCCTCTTCTTCTTCTTCTTCCTCTCTTTCAGAATTAGAGTCTTCAAATCCTATTGACCCTGGGCTAGGCTCATAACCAACTCCTGGAACTGGGCATTCTGGGCCTGGAGGGCCTTGATAGCTTATTCAGTGGTAGGTTCGGTAGACATGATGATTGCTGAAATAAACAGCGAGGAAGATAAGTGACCTGTAAAAAGGGTAACCTGTTATGCAATGATATGTATGTATGCAATGTTTTCAAGGATCTCGCGGGGTAAACAAGAAAATTGTTAGAATTTGAATTTGGTAGCTTGATTGAAGGAACTTCATGTTGCTGAGAGTCCTTCTTCAAGAGTCAAGGCTCACCATATCGAGTGGGTCATAGCCCCTGACTCAAGTCATCATGTTTTGATCTCCACACAACCTTGGCTAGAGGAAAATAAATCCCCTTTGCCCCTTGCTAGACATTTGGTCCATCATGACCTGCATCACAGACCCTTGAGATCCTTGAAAAGGGCTAGTCCTTATGCAGGATGTATGCAATGGTATGATGTTATGCTATGCGTGGAGTGATGTAAGTAAACCCTGTTATAAGTCCCGATCAAGGACTGTACACAAAACCTGCAAGAAATTCATGTGTCAGATAAGAATACGCAAGTAGTTCAAGTTTTAAGGCACCCAAGTCACACCAGAAAGCCCTTAGAGTTTAGGCCAGCATGAAGTTTAGGTACTACCCTCTTTCAGTTTCGTTGGTTAAGACCTATCCTAGAAAATAGTAACCGGGTTCTAGAGGATCTCAATATCATTAACTACCCTCAATCGGTCATAACTCCAGCATCGCAATCTTTTCTTGCGGCCAGAACCATCGCGAGAGTTTAGCCTCAATGAGTGTAGCATACTACTACTGTTCTATGGTCAAGTAGGGTCTATTTAGGGTTCTAAGGTTGGTTGGTGCTTGTTGTACCCCAAAATATTCCCTCCCATATTCTCCAAGATTTGCTAAGAGCATGCTTCAAAATCTCCCAAGGGTTGCACAGTCCAATGGCCTCCTAACAGTCAAGAATTAGGGTTTTGGTTCTGGCAAAGAAATTGAAGTTTCCAAGGGTCCAAACAAGTCCCACATACCTACAAACATTGTCAAGCATCCTCATGCCAAGTTTCAAGACTCACAGCACAAAAATTGCACAGTCAAAAACCCTAATTGCTCAACAGTCAACTACAGGGGCAAAATGGTCATTTGACAGTCAAAAGTCAAAATTTTTGGTCAACATCTTATTTTGAAGCCACAAACATCATTTGATCAATTCTTGATCATGATTCTCAAGGCATGGCTCAAAAAGTCTCAAGATGCAAAAGTTTCTATTTTTGGACCGTTGAAAAAGTCAACTGCAAATTGACCAGGGCATAACTTCCACATGGTTTATCAGAAAAATTCCATCCAAAGATCATTTTGAAGAGAATGACATTTCCTACAACTAATCTTCACACTTCAAGTCCAAGAAATGCTCTCACAAAAAGTTATCAATCTCAACATTATAGGTCATTTTCAAAAGTCAACAAAAAGGCACTTTAAGTCAAAGACCATAACTTGAGATTGGTAAATCAAAATGACATGGGACCAAAGGCATTCGTTAGAGGACTTCAAGACCGTTCCATAATGTCCAAGAACATGATCAAAGCTTAAAAATTGAGCAAGATATGCCTTGTGGAAGTTGGGAAATTTTTGGGAATTTTGAAAAGTCAACTTTGCTTCAAATGCCTCAAAATTGCTAATGGGCCTCAATTTCTTCCATGAAACATTATCCAAAAGCTATGCACGACCCATTAAGCCAAAAGGGAGTTATTTTCTTATTTTTAATTAATTAATTGAATTTTTAATCCTATTAATTCATTTAATTAAAATTAAATGTGAGAAAAATACTAAATAATGATTTCAGATCTTTTTGGTGCAGCAAATCCTTCCATCATGACCTAAATATTTCGTGCACATCCTAAAAGGAAAGAATCTTCCATGATTTGGCATAGTTGGCATGTAAAAGGTTGAAGAAAAGATATGGAAAATCAAAAATTCAAAGTCATAAATGGATGGATTTTGGGCTTTCTTTTTAACCTAATTTCATTTACACATATATGCATAATCAAGACCTAATCCTAACACACGAAAAAGCTGCTCAAGGAGGCCAAACAAAATTGCAAATTTTGATTAAAAAGCTTGAAACTGATTTCATGGTTAGAGGACGATTCAAGGTCTAAAAAGGATTATAATACATTGGTAGACCTTCCAGGAACCTGCTAGCATCAAGAATCATTCCAAACGCGCAAGGAATTGAAGAATATAGGCCATACGGTTTGTCATCTTTTCCAAAAATGCATAACATAATTCATGCACTATTAATCACTTTTTTTGTTTGGTTTGCACTAATGAGGACTCCCTGAAGCTATTGGTACCATCCAATTGAATTATAGGCGCCTGAACAAGAATCCACCATGGACGACAACTAGGTTTTCTGAAACCTCAAATTGGGGCTTTAGGCATATGGCAAAATTGGACCTTGAAACCAATATGAACAGAATCGTTGTGACATGACGAACAAAACCATACCATCGCGCTCAATTTATGATAAGGCATGCGTTAATCGCTATTATTCACTCTGCTGTTTAGTGGGGGTTTAAAACCCCCGCTACTTGTTTGATATTTTTGCAGAAAGAAGAAGACGAAGTTGGTGTGTCAACATGGGACTGGAGCATTTGAATCTGGCGCGTTTTTTATTGTTTTATATCATTAGCTTTTATTTGCTCATTATAATATTTATGTCCCATTATATTATCAAAGCGCACAAACAGCACAACTGGCAAAGCATTAACATGGTAAACACTGGGACCTGGGTTCGATTCCCAGGTCCCCCACTTTATTCATAATTTTTTCCATAACGTACTTCCATGCAGTACATGCCCCAGGGTCTACCATGCAGCTTCACATTTGTGCTTGCCACGCGCCCAACAACTCCAATCCAAAGGCCAGGATGGGCAGTCCACCATGGACACCAGTCAACTGCTTCCCACTCAATCAGAGAAGTCAACCAGGCCTTGCATTTCAATGGGCCTAATTGCTGCAAATTAACCTCCAAAATTGGGTCAACCACCCCCCATGTTTGCATTTTCTTTCTCTTTTTTTTATTCTTTTCTTTTATTTATTTTAATCATGTTAATTGTTTTATTCAATTCCATAAAATTAATTTTCATAAAACACAAAAAAATCAGAAATCATAAAATAAAAATATGTTTATTTAATTTAATTTATTAATAGTTTTCTTTTTGTAAATAAATTCCAATAATTAATTTAGTTTAATTTTAGGTTTAACTTTAATGTTTTCTTAAATAACTAAAACACATAAAAATTAGGTTTTTTTTAGCATTTTATTCTTTTTCTCAATAATTAAATTTTTCTTCTTTTTTATTATTAATTATTAATTATTTTGTAAATAAATACGTCATTTAATTAATTAGGGTAAATTAGGTTATAACTTAAACATTTTTTAATAATTTAAAACGATTTAGAATTAGGGTTTCTTTCAATATTAATTTCCTTCATTCTCATTAAATTCCATAAATACCAAAAAAAAAACATAAAAAAAAACAAGTTCTTTTCTTTATTTCATCATTAATTAATTTGTAACTTCAATTCAATTTCCTTAAAGGGTCCAACGCCCTCGCACTCTCGAGTCTTATTTCTTTTCGCACATTTACTTTTATTTTTCCTTTTTAAATATAATGTATTTGTCCCAAAGCTTTGTAATAGATAATTAGGACATTTACTTTCCTTACTTTTATTCAAATCGGGTCTTTGTTTAATTTGGCGATGTATAGACCCGCGCCTTGTAATAGCGTAGGACTTTTACTTTCCGCACTTTAAATTCCGCACCTCTAAACTGTTAATCACATGAAAGAATGTATACCCAAATAAAATCAAAGTGTAGCTCACCCAATGCATGACAAGACAAATAATAACTGAAAATGACACACAATTCACACACCACTCTTAGGGTACGCCTCATTGTTGCCTTGCCCCTCGAAACGTGGTCGTCAAGTATAGGACGTTTTAGTAAGTCCTCATGTCCATGAACATGGCATGGGGGTAGCTTCTAAGGTGTCCTACTATTGCTCTGGTGACCACATTGTCCCTAATCCTCGAATTGACCCGAACACCTCCAACGGTGGTGCTACTTACCTCTCAATGGTGGGATGGCACTACCTTAAGGACATTTACACAGACTAATTCCTTAGGGTAGGTAGATGACTCGTAGATACTTGCTCTAATTCAAAACAAATCAAAAATTTCTTTTCACACCGGCACTTTGCAAAAAGCTTTCAAAAACAACTTTTCAAACACTCTTGAGGACTGATACAAGAGTCGAACTGAAATTTTAAAACGGAACTTTTTCAAATCCACTTACAAAGCAAACAAACCTTTTGAAAACACAAATGAGCAAGTATCTAAGAGCCCGTGGATAACCACGGATAGAAAGGGTGCTAACACCTTCCCTTTCTATAAATCTACCTCCCGAACCGAGAAACTATCTCATAAGGAATTTTTCTGTGCTTTTGTCCTTTCCATGTTGGAGAAAATAAAAGACGGTGGCGACTCTTGCTTCCGCGACATTTCGCGAACCAGCGTTAAACAGTCAGTTCCAGATCCACCGATCACAGAACTGGCGACTCTGCTAGGGACTCTTATAAAGTGAGGTGTACCTTAGGATAGTTCATAACTGTGTTTTCAATTGTTTTGACTTGTTTGCTTTAAATTGTCGGTTGCATCGGAGTTATGTAGATCCTAACCCGGATCTGGGGATACCTTGTTTAGGTAGCATAAGCTGTGAGGGACCTGTCCGGCGTAGACCGACATGGGTGAAGTAGTGGCTATGTTGGTGTGGCACCTTGGTCTGTACCGATATCCCTTGTGTTGCAACGAGGAGAATATGGGTCTTCTGAGGAGTCATTAAGCACCAACCGACCTTAGAACCTTAAATGACCCAACTTGGCCAATAGAACAGTAGCAGTATGCTACGCCCATTGAGGCTAAACTCTCGTGATGGTTCTGGCCGTAAGAAAAGGTTGCGATGCTGGAGTTATGACCGATTGAGGGTAGTCAGTGATATTGGGATCCTCTAGAACCCGGTTACTTTTGATAGGAGAGGTCCTAACCAACAAACTGAAAGAGGGTAATACCCAGACCCCATGCAGGCCTAAACTCTAAGGGCTATTTTGTGTGACTTGTGTGCTTTCATACTTGATTACCTGCATGCTTGTTATCTGACACTTGAGTCTCTTACAGGTTTTGTTTATAGTCCTTAATTGGGACTCATAACAGGGTTTACATATATCACTCCATGCGTAGCATAACATCATACCATTGCATACATCCCGCATAAGGACTAATCCGTTTCAAGGATCTCGAGGGCTTGTGATGCAGGTCATGATGAATCAGAATGTCTAGCAAGGGGCAAAGGGGATTTATTTTCCTCTAGCCGGGTTGATGATCTGAGTCAGAGGCTATGACCCACTTGATATGGTGAGCCTTGACTCTTGAAGAAGGCCTCTCAACAATATGCAGTGCCTTTCATCAAGCTACAAAATGCAGATTCTAACAAAGTTTCTTGTTTATCCCGCGAGGTCCTTGAAAACATTGCATGCATATCATACATATCACTGCATAACAGGTACCCTTTTGACAGGTCACTTACCATCTCCGCTGTTTATTTCAGCAATGGCTTCCCAACAATACAACCAGGACTTCCATGCTCAAGAGACTCGGTTCGGGGAAATTCTCCTGAATCTATCCAAGGGGCAGGAAGAGCTGAGAGCACTTCTCATGGGGACTTTGGTCAGGAACAGTGCTGAGGATGAACGGCTGAAACATCTGCAAGCTGAAGTGGATGCAATGAAAGCCTAGGTGCTGGGGCAGGTGACTGCCATTCAAGGTTTAGCTCAAAGACAAGAAGAGCTCGGGTTTCTCGTCAACCAACTGCTTCGGGGTAACCAACTGGGGCAAACATCTAAGGGTGGAGAGCCAGTCATCATTCAACCACCCTTAAGACAAGTAGACAAGGGAAAAGCTCCTCAGATGGCTTCAGTATCACCAATTCAGTATCAACTTCACCAGCTTCAGGTAGACAAGCCCAAAAGGCAATTCACCAGGCTCAACGTGTCGCTGCCTCTGGCCTTACAACAACTGCTGAGGTTGAATTTGGTAACTCTAAAGGATCCTCCTAAGAATCCCAACAGGACACCTTCAAGGTATAACCCCAATGCTCGCTGCGCTTATCATTCTGACAGCCCGGGGCATGCTACAGAGGATTGTTGGACCTTGAAGAACAAGATCCAGGACCTGATTGAGGAAGGAGCTGTGGAATTCACCCAAGATGGCCAGGCTGAATGCTCCTACCATTCCTACAGGATTCACCAATTGAAGTAACAAGCCCTGAGATGAAAAGACTTTTGTTCTTTAGGATTTTCAAGTTGTAATTTTCTTTTGTTCAAACATTTACTCATGTTAAACGTTGTTATTTCATTAATGCATCGCATATGTCTGTTTTGAAGCAATATATTCGTATGCAAATTATTTTCATATTTTTCTGATAATCAACGCTCGATTAATAATTCTAAGCCTCTTGAGGGAGGATGACAAAAACGATACCACGATCTTTACAGTATGCTTTTGAACAGACCCCACTGATGAGGTACAGGCATTGTTTCAATTCCTAAACACTGGAGTTATAAGGAAGATAATCCCTCGTCAACCCCTCTGAGCCAAAGAAGTAGGAGTTTTTCTTTTCGAAAATTAAAACCCTTTATCATAACCTGGGGCAGGGTAGTTCTCTCAGTTGATCCAAGTGCATAACAAATGGCACCAAAGAGGTCCTTACAAAAAAAAAAGAAAGACAATGATGGTTCCGAATAATCATAAAGATAGGCAATCGTCATTTCTCAAAATAAACACCCAATAAGTCAAAACCTATGAAGGAGACTTACAAAACTAGGGCATCCTGCTGACTGTAATCACAAAAGAAACAGTTCAGGCAAAAAACAGGGATAGCGAAATCAAAAAGAAAGAGGTCATACAAACCCTCAACAAAAAGAAAATGACTGCCTATTCAGAATAAACTATCAATATCTGAACCATCATTGGAACATCAGGACAAAGACTCAAACAAGGTCTAACGCACGATCAACTGAGCTTAGGTTTGAAGAACATCACGAAGAGCGGGTGGGTACAAATACAATTTGAGCCTTTTTCCTTTGTTTCTTAAACCGTGAACCAGGCCACGTTACAACCCTCAAAAGTCCTAGCTGAAGCATGGGTTAGTTCGAAAGCATACTGTTACCAAAGGTATCCTGACTCCTTAAGGCTTGCGGTAAAATAACGAGTTGACATCACTATTTACAAAAATTCACTTGTTTTTATAAAAAAAAAAAGAATGCATTTTCAAAATCTTCAAAACAGACATAAGCTTTGCATTTCTGATATAACATTGTTCGCATATGATTATTTGTTGGAACAGCATAGAAGTTCGCACGACGAATGTCTAATGAACAAAAGCACTCCCAAACAAGGGGCATGACATGATCATTGTCCGTCATCTGGGGCAGTTAAGTCAAGATTCGGAGAATCTCTCAAAGGTCAAATTGCCTGGGGCAAATCTCCGCCTGAGTCGCTTGGGGCATTTCAACAATGAATCTTGCCTGATCAAACATCTTCTGGTGGTACAGCAACGCAATACTTCTAACAGGGGCAACTCCCTACATTCTGAGAGCGTGGACATAGTCAAAAAAAAATACTACACAAAATCAAAGACCCGCTAGGTTGACACACCTAGGCAAAAATAAGGGCTTCTCGGCGAACCAAAAGGGTTCGAGCAAAAATAAGGGATGAAAATAAAAAAATTCGTACACCCGGCAAGTCGAAAACCTGAAAAGGCGGCTTGGGCAAAAATGGGTATCCCGGTGGACTGAAAACCTGAAAGGGCGGTCCAGGCAAAAGTTAGGGATCAAAGCATACGACTATGTCCTATCATCTTGTCACCTGCCTACCAGAAGAAGGTTTGTCCATCAACAACTATCAGCACCTCACAGGTCTTCCTCTCCCACATCAGAAACATGGACAATAATGAGTTGTCTAAGCAATCTAATTGCTCTGTCCACCAAGGTACCAAGGTAAGTTCAGCTGAAGAATGTAACCAAGATATCTTAAGTCCCCAGAGAGTGAACCAGCAAGTCAATGCACTCTCCCCAAGCAGAGTTAGCCTGCAGTCAGCCATATGGAAGTTAGATTATCCCCAGCAGATCTCAACATTCCTCAGCAGAGTACACAAACATTCTTAACAAGCATCCCCGGCAGTTTTGATCTAAGGTTGTTCCCCGGCGGTATACAGACATTCAGTGGAGCCACTTCCCCAGTATATCTCAAAAATTTCCCCAGAAGAGTCCAGTATAGTTCAAGATTTCCCCAGGAAAGTTTGAATCCATATCCCCAGCAGGAAGCTTATCCCCAGTAGATTCTGGAAGCTTCCCCCCTACAGAGCACGAACGCGTCTCCCGACTTTATTCAAAGGTTATTTCCCTACCAGGATATAACTGGGTTATCCTCAGCCAAAAGCCACGGAAAGATCATCCTCGGTGAAGTCTTCCTATCCCCAGCGGAGTCTATTAACACTTCCAACATAACAACGGTATCCCCAGCGAAGTTACCATCAACATCCCAGCAAAGTACCTCTCTCCCCACAGAGTATTGTTCCCCAGCAAGGTAGCTAGAGTAATTTTCTCCCCGCAGAGTAATCTCTTCGTCAAGTTTATCCCCCAACGGAGTTATTTTCTCCTACCGGCATTCTTGCAACCATCATCCCCAGTGGAAACAGTAACTCTCCATCAGCCCAGGATTTAACTTCCCGGCACCCGTCAAGGATTTATTTTTCTTAAGACGAAAACATACATTCATAAACATCACATATATCATGATACATGCATGAACGCATCGCACAATCTCATTTATGTTGAGAACATCATTGCTTGATCCATATCATGCATTGCATATGACTGACCTTTACTTTTCAGGAAAGATCTAGTTAAGTTCTCAGCTATATTCCAAGACCTCCTCTGGTTCAGTTAAATCGATTCCTAAATATTTTTCTGATTCTTATCCAGTTGAAGTTATTTCAAGACTTTAGTCTGGTTCAGTTAAATCGATCCTAAGATTTTTCTGATTCTTATCCAGTCAAAGTCAGTCAAAGGCCTTCTCTGGTTCAGTCAGATCGATGCTAAGATCTCCCTGATTCTTATTCCAGTTGAAGATTCCAAGACCTTCCCTGGTTCAGTTAAATCGACTCCTAAAGATTTTTCTGATGCCGATCCAGTCAAAGGCCTTCTCTGGTCCAGTTAAATCGATTCCTAAAGATTTTCCTAATGAAGACTCAGTAGAAGACACCCCAGATTCTCTCATCGTTACTGTTGAGGTAGTAATCGCCCCAGATTCTCTCATCGTTACTGTTGAGGTAGTAATCGCCCCAGATTCTCTCATCGTTACTGTTGAGGTAGTAATCGCCCCAGATTCTCTCATCATTACTGTTGAGGTAGTAATCGCCCCAGATTCTCTCATCGTTACTGTTGAGGTAGTAATCGCCCCAAATTCTCTCGTCGTTATTGTTGAGGTAGTAATCGCCCCAGATTCTCTCATCGTTACTATTGAGGTAGTAATCGCCCCAGATTCTCTCATCGTTACTGTTGAGGTAGTAATCGCCCCAGATTCTCTCATCGTTACTGTTGAAGTAGTAATCGCCCCAGATTCTCTCATCGTTACTGTTGAGGTATTAATCGCCCCAGATTCTCTCATCGTTACTGTTGATGTAGTAATCGCCCCAGATTCTCTCATCGTTACTGTTGAGGTAGTAATCGCCCCAGATTCTCTCATCGTTACTGTTGAGGTAGTAATCGCCCCAGATTCTCTCATCGTTACTGTTGAGGTAGTAATCGCCCCAGATTCTCTCATCATTACTGTTGAGGTAGTAATCGCCCAAAGTTCTCTCATCGTTACTGTTGAGGTAGTAATCGTCCAGGGTTCTCTCATCGTCCCGTTGAGGTGGTAACCATACCTGATTCATTCATAACCTTTTGAAGCTCCAGACTCGATTCCTGTATCTCGCCAGGGCACGTCTGAAGAGGTTTAAGGATTCAATTCCTGTAACCAGTCAGGGCACATCTATACAAAGAGTTTGAAGACCGACTCCTGTAACAGGCCAAGTACTCATTTTCTTTTTCAGGTACGCAAGTTCTCGCTAAGGAAACTCTTACGCGATCGACACCCAGATGGCATCTACAAGCCCATCCACCTGTTCATCACCTCTCAACATGGCATCTGTAATCCCATCTTCCTATCCGTCAATCTCCAAATGGCATCTGTAAGCCCATTCACATTGCTAACATATGAGCACAAATTTCTGAGCACTCTAGTGTTCAATCATCTTCCACCTTCGGATTATGAAAGGCACGCCAGCCAATCTACCTCCTCAGGTTTAAGAAGATTGAACAGGGGCAACTGTTGTACCCCAAAATTTTCCCTCCCATATTCTCCAAGATTTGCTAAGAGCATGCTTCAAAATCTCCCAAGGGTTGCACAGTCCAATGGCCTCCTAGCAGTCAAGAATTAGGGTTTTGGTTCTGGCAAAGAAATTGAAGTTTCCAAGGGTCCAAACAAGTCCCACATACCTACAAACATTGTCAAGCATCCTCATGCCAAGTTTCAAGACTCACAGCACAAAAATTGCACAGTCAAAAACCCTAATTGCTCAACAGTCAACTATAGGGGCAAAATGGTCATTTGACAGTCAAAAGTCAAAATTTTTGGTCAACATCTTATTTTGAAGCCACAAACATCATTTGATCAATTCTTGATCATGATTCTCAAGGCATGGCTCAAAAAGTATCAAGATGCAAAAGTTTCTATTTTTGGACAGTTGAAAAAGTCAACAGCAAATTGACCAGGGCATAACTTCCACATGCTTTATCAGAAAAATTCCATCCAAAGCTCATTTTGAAGAGAATGACATTTCCTACAACTCATCTTCACACTTCAAGTCCAAGAAATGCTCTCACAAAAAGTTATCAATCTCAACATTATAGGTCATTTTCAAAAGTCAACAAAAAGGCACTTTAAGTCAAAGACCATAACTTGAGTTGGTAAATCAAAATGACATGGGACCAAAGGCATTGGTTAGAGGACTTCAAGACCTTTCCAAAATGTCCAAGAACATGATCAAAGCTTAAAAATTGAGCAGGATATGCCTTGTGGAAGTTGGGAAATTTTTGGGAATTTTGAAAAGTCAACTTTGCTTCAAATGCCTCAAAATTGCTAATGGGCCTCAATTTCTTCCATGAAACATTATCCAAAAGCTATGCACGACCCATTAAGCCAAAAGGGAGTTATTTTCTTATTTTTAATTAACTAATTGAATTTTTAATCCTATTAATTCATTTAATTAAAATTAAATGTGAGAAAAATACTAAATAATGATTTCAAATCTTTTTGGTGCAGCAAATCCTTCCATCATGACCTAAATATTTCGTGCACATCCTAAAAGGAAAGAATCTTCCATGATTTGGCATAGTTGGCATGTAAAAGGTTGAAGAAAAGATATGGAAAATCAAAAATTCAAAGTCATAAATGGATGGATTTTGGGCTTTCTTTTTAACCTAATTTCATTTACACATATATGCATAATCAAGACCTAATCCTAACACACGAAAAAGCTGCTCAAGGAGGCCAAACAAAATTGCAAATTTTGATTAAAAAGCTTGAAACTGATTTCATGGTTAGAGGACGATTCAAGGTCTAAAAAGGATTCTAATAAATTGGTAGACCTTCCAGGAACCTGCTAGCATCAAGAATCATTCCAAACGCGCAAGGAATTGAAGAATATAGGCCATACGGTTTGTCATCTTTTCCAAAAATGCATAACATAATTCATGCACTATTAATCACTTTTCTTGTTTGGTTTGCACTAATGAGGACTCCCTGAAGCTATTGGTACCATCCAATTGAATTATAGGCGCCTGAACAAGAATCCACCATGGACGACAACTAGGTTTTCTGAAACCTCAAATTGGGGCTTTAGGCATATGGAAAAATTGGACCTTGAAACCAATATGAACAGAATCGTTGTGACATGACGAACAAAACCATACCATCGCGCTCAATTTATGATAAGGCATGCGCTAATCGCTATTATTCGCTGTGCTGTTTAGTGGGGGTTTAAAACCCCCGCTACTTGTTTGATATTTTTGCAGAAAGAAGAAGACGAAGCTGGCGTGTCAACATGGGACTGGAGCATTTGAATCTGGCGCGTTTTTTATTGTTTTATATCATTAGCTTTTATTTGCTCATTATAATATTTATGTCCCATTATATTATCAAAGCGCACAAACAGCACAACTAGCAAAGCATTAACATGGTAAACATTAGGACCTGGGTTCGATTCCCAGGTCCCCCACTTTATTCATAATTTTTTCCATAACGTACTTCCATGCAGTACATGCCCCAGGGTCTACCATGCAGCTTCACATCTGTGCTTTCCACGCGCCCAACAACTCCAATCCAAAGGCCAGGATGGGCAGTCCACCATGGACACCAGTCAACTGCTTCCCACTCAATCAGAGAAGTCAACCAGGCCTTGCATTTCAATGGGCCTAATTGCTGCAAATTAACCTCCAAAATTGGGTCAACCACCCCCCATGTTTGCATTTTCTTTCTCTTTTTTTTATTCTTTTCTTTTATTTATTTTAATCATGTTAATTGTTTTATTCAATTCCATAAAATTAATTTTCATAAAACACAAAAAAATCAGAAATCATAAAATAAAAATATGTTTATTTAATTTAATTTATTAATAGTTTTCTTTTTGTAAATAAATTCCAATAATTAATTTAGTTTAATTTTAGGTTTAACTTTAATGTTTTCTTAAATAACTAAAACACATAAAAATTAGGTTTTTTTTAGCATTTTATTCTTTTTCTCAATAATTAAATTTTTCTTCTTTTTTATAATTAATTATTAATTATTTTGTAAATAAATACGTCATTTAATTAATTAGGGTAAATTAGGTTATAACTTAAACATTTTTTAATAATTAAAAATGATTTAGAATTAGGGTTTGTTTCAATATTAATTTCCTTCATTCTCATTAAATTCCATAAATACCAAAAAAAAACATAAAAAAAAAACAAGTTCTTTTCTTTATTTCATCATTAATTAATTTGTAACTTCAATTCAATTTCCTTAAAGGGTCCAACGCCCTCGCACTCTCGAGTCTTATTTCTTTTCGCACGTTTACTTTTATTTTTCCTTTTTAAATATAATGTATTTGTCCCCAAGCTTTGTAATAGATAATTAGGACATTTACTTTCCGTACTTTTATTCAAATCGGGTCTTTGTTTAATTTGGCGATGTATAGACCCGCGCCTTGTAATAGCGTAGGACTTTTACTTTCCGCACTTTAAATTCCGCACCTCTAAACTGTTAATCACATGAAAGAATGTATACCCAAATAAAATCAAAGCGTAGCTCACCCAATGCATGACAAGACAAATAATAACTGAAAATGACACACAATTCACACACCACTCTTAGGGTACGCTTCATTGTTGCCTTGCCCCTCGAAACGTGGTCGTCAAGTATAAGACGTTTTAGTAAGTCCTCATGTCCATGAACATGGCATGGGGGTAGCTTCTAAGGTGTTCTATTATTGCTCTGGTGACCACACTGTCCCTAATCCTCGAATTGACCCGAACACCTCCAACGGTGGTGCTACTTACCTCTCAATGGTGGGATGGCACTACCTTAAGGACATTTACACAGACTAATTCCTTAGGGTAGGTAGATGACTCGTAGATACTTGCTCTAATTCAAAACAAATCAAAAATTTCTTTTCACACCGACACTTTGCAAAAAGCTTTCAAAAATAACTTTTCAAACACTCTTGAGGACTGATACAAGAGTCGAACTGAAATTTTAAAACAGAACTTTTTCAAATCCACTTACAAAGCAAACAAACCTTTTGAAAACACAAATGAGGAAGTATCTAAGAGCCCGTGGATAACCACAGATAGAAAGGGTGCTAACACCTTCCCTTTCTATAAATCTACCTCCCGAACCGAGAAACTATCTCATAAGGAATTTTTCTGTGCTTTTGTCCTTTCCATGTTGGAGAAAATAAAAGACGGTGGCGACTCTTGCTTCCGCGACATTTCGCGAACCAGCGTTAAACAGTCAGTTCCAGATCCACCGATCACAGTGCTTAATGACTCCTCAGAAGACCCATATTCTCCTCGTTGCAACACAAGGGATATCGGTACAGACCAAGGTGTCACACCAATGTAGCCACTGCTTCACCCGTGTCGGTCTACGCCGGACAGGTCCCTCACAGCTTATGCTACCTAAAGGGTATTGTCCAGATCCGGGTTAGGATCTATGAAACTCCGATGCAAAGCCCACAAATATAAAAGCAAACAAAGCAAGCAATTGAAAACAAGAGTGGTCTAATCCTAAGGTACACCTCACTTATATATATCCCCAGCAGAGTTGCCAGTTCTGTGATCGGTGGAAATAGAACTGACTGTTTTTTAAGCTGGTTCGCGAAATGTCGCGGTAAGCAAGAGTCGCCACCGTCTTTTATGTTCTCCAATAAGGAAAGGACAAAAGCACAGCAAAATTCCTTTTTCGAGATGTCTCTCGGTTCGGGAGGTAGATTTATAGAAAGGGAAGGTATTAGCACCCTTTCTATCTGTGGTTATCCACGAGCTCTTAGGTACTTGCTCTTATGTTTTCAAAAGATTGTTTGCTTTTCAAGTGTATGTGGGTTTTGAAAAAGTTTAGTTTGAAAAAACTTCTAAGTAACTCTTGTATCAGTCCTCAAGAGTGTATGAAGTATTTGTTTGAAAACTTTTTGAAAGTGTAGGTGAAAAAATATGTTTTTGTTTTTTGAAAGAGCAAATACCCAGGAGAAATCTACCTACTCTAAGGAATTAGGTTGTGTAAGAGTCCTTTAGACAGTACTATCCCACTATTGAGAAGTAGGTAGCACCGTCGTTGGAGTTTTCGGGTCAATTCGATTATTAGGGACATGTGTGGTCACCAAAGTAATAGTAGGACGCCTTAGCGGTAACCCTAGTGTCCTAGATCCTTTTTATCCGAGGCAATTGTTTCGAGGCAACTGGATCTTTAGACAGGAGGGCGACCTCTAAAACACCCTATACTTGACGACCACGTCGAGGCAACCAGTGAGGCGTACCCTAGGAGTGGCATGTGCATGTGTGTTGAATTCAGTTTATGTTTATTTTTGAACATGCATTTGTGAGCTACGAATTGATTTTATTTGTCATACAAGTCTTTCATGCAAATTAACAGTTAAGAGTGCGGAAAATAAATTGCGGAAAGTTGAATCTACGCTATTACAAGGCGCGGGTATATACATCGCCAAAAACAAAACCCGTTTGGAAAATAAATACAAGAAAGTAAATAAAGCGATAAAAGCCTAATTAACTATTACATTTCCGGAGCAGATACATAAATATAATGAATTAAAATAAAAATGCGCGCGAAAGATTGAATCGGGACGTCCTTAGGGTTTTGACCCTTTTTTGAGAAAAGAATTGAATTGGTCCTTTTTTGCAATTAATTAAATATTAAACCTAAACCTAATTAAATAATTAAAAGAAAAAGTATTTTTTATGTTTTTTAGGTCTTGATGAAAATAGAAATTAAAAGTCAAAAGAAAAACCCTAATTCTAAGTTAATTTTATTTATTATAAAAAATATCAAAGTTAACCTAATTAACTAAGTTAATTAATTTACATTTATTTACAAAAATAATAATAATTAATAAATAATAATAATAATAATAAGAAAATATGATTGAAAATTGTCAACCCTAATTCTACATGATTTTTATTTATTTATGAAAAAAAAGACTAAAATTGCCCTAATTAAACAAATAAACTAATTAATTACAATTTATTTACAAAATAATAATTATTAAAAGAAAATAATAAATAATAATAAAAATAATATTTAGGTTTCTGATTTTATTATGAAAAAAATAATTTATGAATTAATTAGATAATAGTAATAATAATTATTAAAAGAAAATCAAAAAAGAAAGAAAATAAAAAAGAAATAGAAACCAGGGGGGGTGTTGACCCAAGAATGGAGGTTAAGCCTGGAATTTCTGGCCCATTAAGCCAAGCCCTTCTGACTTTTGGAATTGCCTAGAGCGTGGATTGACCAAGAGCATGGTGTTCTCCACTTTTTGACCATTGGATTGATGATAGTGGCCACATGACGCCTGGATATCTGATATGCATGGTAGACTCCTTGGCAAGCGTTGCATATGAACACATTAGAAAAAATAGAAACACGCTTTTGGGGGACCTGGGAATCGAACCCAGGTCCCAATGGTTACCAGACACATCATCTTCCACTAGGCCATTGTGTTGCATCTGTTAGTATAGTGGGTAATAAAAATGATATATGAAAACAAACGCATATGCTGGAAAGAGAAAAATGCGCGTTATATTTGAATGAGCCAGTGGTGTCTGAACACGTCTTCATCGTCTTCATGAAACCTGCAGAAAAACATATCAAATAGCGAGGGTTTTTAACCCCCACAACCTGTATCCACAGAAAATAGCGATTAGGCGTACATTAAACATAAATTGTTCGCGAGGGTTGGGTTTGATTCGTCTGGCTTTGACGAATTCAACCATATGCGTCTCAAGGTCTGATTTTTCCTCAATAAGAAAGCCCCAATTTTAGAGCTTGGAAAACCTAGAAATCGTTCATGGTGATTTCTGTTTCAGGGCATCTTAATCTAATTATTTTGTACCAAAAGCTTCGTACAGTCCTTATGAACACAAAACAATCAACAAAAGAGGTTAAATATGCATGAATCAAAGTATATGATTTTGGAAAAATTGTTCAAACCGTGGGTATGTGTAGAGCGTTTTCTTGAGCTTTGGCACGCGAATTTGATTGCAATAGGTTCCTTACACCTCCAGCAATGTATTAGAAACAATGAAAGGCTTTGAATCGTGCTGGAATGTTGAGAACAATTTTGAGTTTTTTTTATATTTTTTCAATATGCTTATGGTGTTTTTTGCAGCAATTTGCACGTGTCTGGAATTAGGTTTAGCTTATGCACTTATAGTAGAACTGAATTAGGGTAAATCTTGGTCCAAAAATCCATGGCATTATGGTTTGTATATTTGATTTTCAATCAAATATTTTTGCATCTTTTTGATTGCCAAAACTTGCTAATTTTGGAGATTTTGGTCTCCTTGATTGATACACAAAATCTCCATCATATGCTGACCACTTTTGCTTCACAAAAAGATTTAGAAATCATATCTTGGTATTTTCCTACAATTAAATTAATTAAATGAATTAAAAATCAATTAAAAATCCAATTAATTAATAAAAAATAAGAAAATAAACTCAAATAGGCTTGATGGGTCGTGCATATGCTTTGGGTAAATATTCAAGAAGAAATTTGAGGCCCATTAGCAAAAACAAGGTGTTTTAAGCAAAGTTGACTTTTGCAAATTCATGAAAATTTCCCAACTTCTCCAATGCATATCTTGCTCAATTTTGATCATATGAACATGTTCTTAGACATATTGGAAAGGTCTTGAAGTCCTCTAACCAATTCCTTTGGTCCCATGTCATTTGGATTTACCAATCTCAAGTTATGGTCTTTGACTTAAAATGCCTTTTTGTTGACTTTTGAAATTGACCTATAATGTAGAAATTGATAACTTTTTGTGAGAGCATTTCTTGGACTTGGAATGTGAAGATGAGTTGTAGGAAATGTCATCCCCTTCAAAATTAGCATTGGATGGGATTTTTCTGATGAACCATGAAAAAGTTATGCCTTGTTCAAGTTACAGTTGACTTTTCAACTGTCCAAAATAGCAACTTTTGCATCCTTGATGATTTTTGAGTCATGCTTGTGGAATCATGATAAAGACTTGATCAAATGATGATTGTGAGCTCAAAACAAGATGTTGACCAAAAATTATGACTTTTGACTGCAAAATGACCATTTTACCCCTGCAGTTGACTGTGAAGCAAATGGAGCTTTTGACTGTGCAACTTGGGACTGTGAGTCTTGAGACTTGACATATGGATGCTTGACAATGTATATAGGCCTAGGAGACTTGGTTGGACCCTTGAAAACCTAAAATTCCTTGCAATAACCAAAACCCTAATTTTGACTGGCTTAGGAGGATGTTTGACTGTGCAACCCTCTGAGAGATCTTGAACCATTTGAAGATTGATCTTGACAAATCTTGAAGAATATGGGAGGGCAAATTTTGGGGTACAACACTATAGTTACATCAGATGCAGATATGTACAGTCTCATACTTTTGTTCCTACAAGGGGGTGATAATATTGGAGGTCGAATAAGGTATTGTTTGATCTTGTCAAATGCCTCTTGATGTTCCTTCCTCCATTCGAAGTCTCCTTGTTTCAAACACAGAAGGGGAGAGAAGGCCTGAGTGAATCCACTTAAGTTTGAAATAAATCTTCTTAAGAAATTTATTTTCCCAAGTAGAGATTGCAACTCTTTCTTCATTGATGGCGCTTTCGCTTCCATGATGGCCTTCATCTTATTCTAGTTAATCTTTATTCCCTGCTTATGGACCACAAAGCCCAAAAAATCACCTACCTGCATAAAAAAGGAACACCTAAGGGGATTCATCTTCAAACCATGTTTCCTCATTCTTTATAATGATTGGCGAAGGTGATCCAAATGACTTTCATCTGTCACAAATTTTACAACTATGTTATCAATGTAAACCTGCATGAAAGTTTCAATGAAATCATGAAATATAGAGTTCATTGCTCTTTGGTAAGTTGCCCCAACATTTTTTAATCCTAAAGACATAACCACCCATTCATTGGCGCCTAATGCCCTTGGGCATCGAAAAGCCATTTTGGGCACATCTTCTTCAACAGTGAATATCTTATTATACTTAGAGTATCCATCGAGCATGCTAAGATACTCGAAGCCTACAACTGAATCAATCAACATTTATGCCACAAGCATTGGGTATTCATACTTTGGGGTTGCAGCATTCAAATCTCAAAAATCAATGCAAACCCTTAAGGATCCATTCATTTTAATAACAGATACTATATTTGCAATCTATTTGACATACATTGTATTCCCAGATGAACTTACATATGAGGAATCTTTCGATTTCTTCCTTTATTTTTTAGAGAATCTCTTGTGCGAATCTCCTTGGATTTTGCTTGACAGGAATCTTTCCATCTGATC
The DNA here is from genome assembly GCA_948472305.1 of Vicia faba. Taxonomy (NCBI): domain Eukaryota; kingdom Viridiplantae; phylum Streptophyta; class Magnoliopsida; order Fabales; family Fabaceae; genus Vicia; species Vicia faba. The sequence goes on along the minus strand of OX451741.1, from coordinate 925,355,812 downwards.
TTACCGGTTGATCAGAACCTGCTAGATGGCCGAATAATGATCTTATGTCGAGATGGAACAACGAGGAGGAAAAAAGGGGGTTATACCTGCAAGGCACTCCAACGATCAAGTAAGTGTGGGAGCAAAGAGATACAAGTAAGGTGTTAGGGTTTTAGCGGTGAATAGTGAATAATTGATACCTAGCTCTCACATATGTGAGGGTTTATATAATGCCCCTGGCGCATGGCCATTAGTTCCTATTTTTGGGCATAGATATGCAGGGTCCATGAAAATAGGTAACTGCCAGGATTTGGTCATACCAGGCAGGTGTGCCTGAAACTAGCCGTTACTTTCGAGGATGAGGTAAGTTACGGGAAGCAGTCTGGTTGGTTCCTGGTTGTCTGGGCGACTTGAGGTTGGGCAGACTGAGAGGTGCTTCTTAATCATCATGGGTCAGTGTCGGTCCAAGAAGATAAACAATCGATGGTGCCCGACAGAGGGCGGGGGAGATTCGGGCCGTGGTCGTATTAGCCATACCGAAGGAGGAATTTAGACTAGGCCCACTCTGATTGTCGGGACAGTCCAGAACAGTAACCCCCCCCCCCCAAGTTGTTACTTCTGGGCATATGAGTGATGACTTTAACACTTGCTCGTGGGATAGGGAGCTACTCGAGGGGAGCATGAGCATCACCCATTGTTCCTTTCTTGTAGGGAGATGATGAGTTGGTCGTTCTGAGCTTCAAATTTGAAGAGGTAGCGTGTTTCGGGTAGTATGCTGATGAAGCGACGCAATGATGGCCTAGGGGCTAGGGTGAAATGATGGCGACCTTAGGGTTCCCTAGGCGCATGTTTCTCACGCGCGGGCGGGTCTCGACTATAAATATGAGAGGAGTAGGGCATTATGTAATTTTCATTCTTCTCTTATACTGCTCGTTACTGCTCGCCTGTTCGACTGTCGTTGTTTCTTGAAGATTTGCTGCTCGCCGCCACCCCTTTCAGCCTTCTTTCTTCTTCAACTGGTAAGATTTCAATTTTTCGTTGTCCTTTGGCTTTTGTAGTTCAGATTTTTGCGATTTTTGCCCTAGAAATGCATGCGGTTAGGGTTAGGATCTTGTTAGTTGGGACATTTTTAGATGAGTGTTGGTAGCGGATGGTAGTTCTGTATTTTTAGAAACGCCAGAGCCTCTGTGGGTTTTCTCTTGATATTCGCGATGCACCGTGGGTAGCCCTTGAGGATTTAGGTTATTTCTGCTGACTGGAGTTTGTCTTGCTGAAAGGCGTTCGTTCGTTTAGGTGCCTTAGTGAGGGTTCTGGTCGAGGATATGGTCCTCGTTTATCAGCTTCCTTTCACTTTATTGGTGGTGGAAGGGTGGTTTTGGCATTGATGTCGAACTCACCTTTATCCTCTGCTTTTCAGGTACTATGGCTGACAATATCGGAGACAATTTTTCAGATGGGCAGACTGGATCCTCTCAGAGTTCTATGGAAGATACTTGCAGTTCGTCGAGCATCCAGGAGATCTCTAGGAATGAACTGAATAGGTCTGACCAACACTTAAGGGGAGAGGACATGGAGATGGCGCTCGACGATGATGAAGACCTGCGGTCCTGGGTCACACAAGACCCTTGGGATTGGATTTCTTATTTCTTTGAACACCATGATGAGGTTTTCATCGAAGTATACACGCATGACAATGGAGGTCAAGGGGACTGGTCACTTTGGATCCTATGGATGGATAGTCGGATCTGCTCTAAATATGATAAGAGGCGGATCCCTATGTATGACATCATGTCCCGGGAGATGGGTCTTTAACTCCCCTTATCATATTTCCAAGTGTCTATTTTCCGTCATCTTCGACGGGCTCCTTCCCAGTTGCATATGAACGGGGTCGTTTTCATGCAGGAATTTGAGATTGTTTGCGACTACTTGAAGATTGAGGCCACTATCCCTTTATTCTTATATTGTTTCCATCTCAAGAGGAGAAATGTTAATGGAAAGTGGGGATGTGTTTCCCTGAAGCAAAGAAACAAGAAGCTGTTCAAAGCTTACCTGGAGTCTGTCCGGCACTTTAAGGACAAATATATTCTTGTGCAGCCTCTTTTGAGTAGGGCGATGCTGAAGGTTTTTAGGACAGCTCTGGTACATGATGAGAATGGGGCCTCCATTTTGAATGAGTTGGGAGAGCCTGTGAACAAGTTGGTTTACAAGTTCCCCTTTCAGTGGACAAGGAAGCATTTCAATAATAAATTGGGTTCCTACGACTGGAAGGAGGGGGAGCTTGGTGTCGAGGACCAATAGAGTTTCGCCGTCTTGGCCGCTTTCGAATGCGCAAATCCCTCGCGTCCAACATGCGGGCCGGGGAGATAAACCGGTGACAGACAAGAACTGAGAGATCGTATACGAGCCCAGTTTGATAGTTGTTAAGTAGCTTCTCGAGAGCGAGGATCTTGTCAAATACTTGGGTATTTAGTTTTATGTTTTGAATAATTGCACATGGTTGACATCTTTGAGACCTTGTTTGCTAACTCTGACTTCCTGTGTATTTTGCAGATAACATGAATCCTGCTCAAGAGTGTATAGCCAGGAATTTTGCTGCTAAAGCAAAGAAAGCTTTGAAGGATGCTCAAATTGGTTCGGGGACCGCTCCCACGTCAGGATTGGGCAATTTGTCCTCGGGCCAAGCTACCATTTCTCTCTCTCTCCCGCTCCAGTTTCCTCTAAGATGAAGAGGCCGCGTGTCGAGGGAAGTGTTGATCTAACTAGGGGAAAGGGGAAAGGGAAGTACGACTTTCCCCTTCTGGCTGGAAAAGGGCTTTTGAAACAACTGGCCAAACCGTCACCTGATATAAAATCAACGAAGTCACCATCAACATTTTTTATCCCGCCGAAAGGGAAAGGTAAACATCGAGAAAACCTGAAGAGGGAGAAATTACGGTCTTGCGACCGTAGAGATCGGGTAAGGGAGTCTGTTATGCGAGGTGAAGGCATTAGCACCCCACACGCCCATAGTACTCTACGGTATCCACTCTTGTTGTTCTAATCAAATGGTGCATTCAAATCTAAAGCTTAAGAGCTAAAAGAAAAAGAGGGAATGTATGCAAAAGACAAGAGAAAATAATGTAGGGAAAATAAAAAGTTGTGCGTGTTCGGGTCCTACCCCAATGCCTACGTATCCCTTTTAAGGAATCAGAGCAGCCGTAGTCCGGCTGACATATTTTGGTTGGTTTGTGTTTTTAGTTAAAAAAGACAAAAGCAATAATTAAAATGAAAAAACATCAGATAAAATGATAAAACACTAGCAACGATGATAAAACATCAAAACAAGGACGACAAGACATCACATGGCAACAAAAACTCAGACGAGATGATAACACATTAACATGATAGCAAAATATTGAATAAGTTGATAAAACATCACACGTAACGATGATATTGAAAATTAAAGTAGGATAATAAACACGTGCGATGTCGAAGCATCGGCAAAAAGATAACAAAATATCAGGGCAAAAATGGCACAACTTTTCAATTAGATGAATAAAACATCACACCTATCAATGATATTGAAGATCAAAGTAGGATAACAAACATGTGTGATGGCAAAACATTAGCGAAAAGATAACAAAATATCATGGCAAAAATAGTAAAACATTACGATTTAGATGATAAAACATCACACCTAACAATGATATTGAGAATCAAAGTAGGATAACAAACATGTGCGATGACGAAACATCGGTGAAAATATAACAAAATATCATGGTAAGATGACAAAACATTACAATTAAGATGGTAAAACATCACACCTAACAATGATATAGAAAATCAAAGTAGGATAACAAACATGTGCGATGACGAAACATCGCCAAAAAGATATTAAAAATATCATGGTAAGGACGACAAGATGTCAACTTTACAAGGTTTAAAACAAAGCAAAAAGACGCACAAACAATTAAGATTGGTTAGTATTTTTTACCTTGAAGAAGGATTTAAGTTTATTAGAGATGTTTTATGATTTGCCAAGAAAAAGTTTTAGTTTTAAGATGCAATATGCAAAGAAAAGAAAATAACTAAGGGAGACTATCCTAATCTCTAGTCTTAGTGGTGATCATACAATGATTGACCCTAAGGTTGAGTTTTGAAAGGGAAATATCTACCCTATATTAGCATGCATGGATACCTATCCTAATGTCTAACTAGAAATCTACTCTAATTGAGCGATCCTAAGGGAAGTATGGTATGGCAAACAAGTAAGTAAACAAGGTACATATGCGGAATTGCCTTAAACAGGTATTTAAATAAACCAGAGGGATTCCTGACAGATATCAGCAACGGAGGTCCCTTTCATGCATCTTTATTCCTTCCTGACATGTCAAGATAAACAATAAAATCCTACTTCACACGATCTCTAGAAAGCATTGAAATATGGAAATGAAGAATGAAGCCACGACGATACCTAACGGAGTAGGTCCGTTTCCTCTTCAAAGCACGTGAGATAAGAAAACTCTACAGGATGCCTCCTTGAACCTCCTTAATCACCCGTCAATTAGGTATATGGGAGTTGTATCAACAATCGATCGCAAAAATCAAAGCGCGAGTATCCACAAGATAAATGGAATGCTTGGTGTATGAGAGTTGAATCGGGTTATGATTAACCAAGGGGCGTACTTGATTAATCTCGTGAGAGTAGGTGCTCCTACCCTCAACCATGAGACCCATTGTGTATGGAAACACTTGGTATGTGTCCCAAAGTGGTTGATTCGGGTTATGATTAATCAAGGGAAAAACTTGATCAATCTCATGAGAATGACCATGCCCAAACTCAACTATAATACCCTTTATGAAAATTCTTGGTATGTGGACCAAGAGGAGAGAAAAGAGTTGCTTAAATGCATAAGATAAAAATCAAGAGCCCATACAAGGTGGCTATATGCATGCTCCTGGAAAGTGGGACTAGCGTGGCACTAGTATTCTAAATGACCAATTGAAACAATTGATCGAGTAGTTGTCGCTGTAGAAAAGCCCAGGACCAAACTATGAATGTGTGCAAGTGTGCATGTGTAGGTGGATACCTTTTCATTGATGATGAGCCCAAGAGGAGGCCATGTGTTCTAATTGAGCGATTATGCATAATAGCAATATTTAAACATATAAAGAAATAATAAAGAAATAAAATTCTAAGCTATTACAAACCATATAGGAATGGGGGTACAAGTTTATGAATGGAGATGTATCGAATCGATAATACGATTAAAAGTATAAATAAACAAATAATATAACCCAATCGAATTTAATAAACAATTAATTAAACTAAAACAATCTATTTAATAAAATTAATTATAAAAATAATTAATAATATAAAAATAATATTTTTAGTTTAATTATTTATTTAGGATAAGAAAATATATTATGTATTTTAATATGTTTTTTATTTGATAAAGAATCAAATTAAATAACAAAACACTATAAAAATATAAAGAAAGGAAACAAAATGGGCCTGGATTGAGTAACAATTGGGGTGCTAAATAGCAAAATTTGCCCAAGCCCAATTAAAGGAAGCCCAATGCCTCTAGTTGATTCAGCGTGGAGGTTGTCCGAGGGAGTATGGTGAGGCGCACATCCTGGCCACTGGATGATAATGATGATGAAAATCTGAAGGCTGAGAGCGAAGGTGCACCATAACATTGCTAAGCAAGCGCATATGATCTGATGTGATACTACCAGGAGACAACACCGTGGGCGCTCAAATCTGGAGCATTGTTAGTAGTTGATGATGATATAATATGATCAGATGGTGGTGACAGCAAGGGAGCATGGCTGCTTATGGTGAAGTACCTGCGTAAAATCAAGAGGCAGCCACAATGGCGGTGACACTTGTCACCACCAGATTAGTAATTTTTAATTAACATCATATTAAAAAAACAACAGTCTAATTAACATAAACACTCCAGAATCATGAAACTCTCTTTGTCTCTAAGTTCGTTCTCTCTTTATGAAGCTCCACCGGAGACGAAAAACTCCGTCGTGCCGGAAATTGCCTCCTGGAAGAGGCGACAACACATCTTGCTCCGATCTCACTTTTTCTTACACTGATCTCTTCATCTTTCTTTTCTGATTACTAATATCTGACTGGATTTCACATATGCTTTACTGTTCCGCATAGATCTTAAAAGAGAAGGTTGAAACCATAGGTGCTCAAAAGCAAAGATCTAACGGTGATGATGATGCGCGGTTGATGTTGATAATCGGTGATGATGATGCGCGATTGATGATGAAGACGATGCTTCTGAATGCCTTTTAGGTGATATCTCTCTGATTCCTCTTCTCTGTTTCGCGATTTGCTTGCGATTGTTTTTCCTCTTCTTCTTTCTCTATAACTTGTGAAATCAGTGTTATCACTTTTTACAAATTTCTAAAGGGTTTATGATAGGAAAATGATGAATTATATAGGGTTTATTCACTTGAAATCTTCTTGTGGTTTTCTGTTGGCTTGATTTCTGAAAACGTTTTTTCTGGCCTCTTTTGTGATGAATTTTGTGGAGACTTTTTTTTATTTGCAGAAGTTGGAGAATGACCCATTCTATCGTGTGACATTCTGTTATATAGAGTTGTAATAGTTTGTTAAAGATTGATGAGCTAGATCAATCAAGGCCCTTGGATTATAATAGTTAGTTAGAAGAATATATGGTGAGGATTGAGTTTATGAAACTTGCTTGAGAAACTTTGGTTAAACTGCTGAGCTGGAATTCTGATATCTTTTATTTTTCTGTTCTGATATTTTCTGTTATGACTTCACTCAGGGTTCCCTGATTTTTTGAGCTGGCTTTTGACGTATTTTCCTGATTATTATTTGCTGGTGAATCTGTTTGCTGTAGTAATTTGCTTGTTTGGGTTGGAGTTTGCAATCCTGTACTTGCCAGACTATGAAGTTCTTTTTTTGAATTGTACTTGGGCTGTGATGATTATGTTTTTTTTAATCTTTGTCTCATCTCAATTCGTCTTCACTGTGAACCAAATTGATTTTTGTGATTTGTAGTGAAGAACTAGGCCCATGATTGAACTCTTGAATTTTGATTTTGCATGAGGCTTTCGTCATTTTTGCAAACATGAGCGAATTCTAATTTTTTTCAGACTATGATGAACTGTTGTTTTGGGCTGGACTATTGTGATTCCGACTTTGCCTTTTGTGAACCAAAAATAACCTTTTTTTGTGATTTGTAAATAGGAATACTTTTAGGCCAATGATTGGTACTTTTCTTTTCTGATTTGTATGAGGCCTTAAATGCTCGTGAACATGAATTGTGAAACAACCTAAAATTTGATTCCTTAAGCAAATCCCTAATGATGAACTTGAAAAGAAACTTCTTTGAAAATTCTTTATTCTTGTTCAATGTTTCTTTGCTAACCAATTTGTTTTCTTATTTCATGAGTTGATTATTAATGAGATTGGAAAGGTGATAGAGGAAGACTTGAAGAAAGCAAGACAAAGTTGAAGAAGACTATGGAAAATCTTGAAGATCAATGGTGAAGTTTGGCATAAAGAAACATGATGGTTTGAAGAAGCCACCATTTTTTTTTTTATATTTTTAGGACCTAGAACCTTTGTAGAAATTGTAAGACTAAAGACAACTTTGTAATAAACTTGTAAATTCAAAGTATAAGACTTGAATGAATGATGTTTGAAAAGTTAGAAAAATATTTAACTTGGAGCTTATGCCATGGAAATTGAATTATGAATGCCATTTGAAGTTTTAGTTTAGGATTTATACTCTTGCATCTTGATTCTTATAATTGAAAAGTTTAGACGTTTGGGATGATGAAACATCTTGAAAACAAATGAAATTCCATGAATTTAGAATTTGGCCCCTTATAAACTTAATTCCCAAAAGTAAAACTATGTTTTCAAGCGAAAACCAACGAAAGGCTCAAAGAAATTTCCTTGTATTCAAGTGTAAAATTGAATTTCCACTTCCTTTCTATTTTGCTACTTTCCATACCCTTTACAATCTTGAATCAAAAGTACCAATGAGATGAAAAACCAAAAGAAACTTCATAAAATTTTTGGAATAAAGAATCAAAGTTCTATTGACTTTAACCAAAATCAAAACCCTTATCCATGCTTTAAACTCCCCAGACGACCCTTCAAATTACGCACACATAAAACATCTGTATGAGATAGCTTAAAGCTTAAACCATGCACCAAAGATTTATGTACTTCACTAATAAACTCATTCTACAAGAAAACCTTTTATCATCTCCTAAATAGGGAAATGAACCTTAACTTTTGACCAAAGAGAACTTCAACTCAAACAAGTTTGGTGTAGAAACTCCAAACCAAAAGAAAACCCTAACTCTGTGAGATTGTTGGATATCATACCTCATGTTCTTATTCAAATGAAAGGAAAGTCAAATGAGAAGGATACAAGATACAAGCCATAATCTCCTGATGATCCTCAGTTGATGAGTGAAAATTTATTGAGACAATACCCACGATGATGACGCTTCAAGAATTTTGTCAAGAAAGACGTCACAGATTCAATTCAAAAATCATGGTGCAAAAGCCAAAAGATGGAATATCCTGAGACCCGAGAAACCTTAGTAGCTTGAATCAATAGAAGAATGAGGATATGAGAGCCATCTTGGACTGATTTCCAATACAGCCAAATTCCAAAGCTTAAAGAAAACTATGAGAGCCAGAAATACTTTGATCCCATTAAAAAAATGCATGAGTAGGTATGATGAAACATAAGCCATAATCAAGAGGGTAAATTTTGGGGTACAACAACTACCCCTATTCAATTATATTAAACATGATAAGTGAGAAAAGCAATAATCTTTCGAGCGTTCAGAGTTGGAGATGATTGAATACGAAAGAACCCGAAAATGTACACTCTTGAAAAAGAAGCAAAACCCCCAAAGACAAAGAATTCCAGCAGACGTGGGACTTAGAAGGTACCAAACGAAATTGGATTTAGCAAGTAGAGGGTCTAAAGAAAATTGGACCTTCAAAGATATGTGTCAGGATGAAGCTGTAACACAGACTTTAACAAAGTTGAGACAAAACTCAAATTTAGAAGAGTAGATGAAACTAAACCTCAAAATATTGTGTCAGGATAAAACCAGACCGCAAAAGGGGTGAGACAAGACTTAAACCACAGAGAATAGGAAAAGCTAAATTCTGGAAAAGTACACGGGGCAAAGTGGCTAGAGAACGTGATTCTAGGAGCACCTGCTTGTCTCAAAAGAGAACGGTCAACCAAGGATACAACAAATGAAAGCTGAAGTACAGTAATCAAACACTGTTAAAGGCTCAGTAAACAAAAACTGATAAATATCTAAGGAATGACACCAAACGAGACAAAACTCGACTTGACAATACTAGAAGATCAAAACTTTCTAGAAACAAGTACCGGGACAAAATAAACTGAATTTCACACACGGGTAACGAGGCAAAACTCGACCCATAGCAAAGTGATGAGAGTGCATGTTTCTTAGAGCACATGTTGGTCTCTAACCATGGGTAAACAGTAAACGAAAACTGACTAGAACCCGAATAGGCATAAAAGAGACATCTCAAGTCGATGGACACAATAAATGAAAGTCATAATACAGTAAACAAACACTGTCAAAGGTTCAGTAATAAAAAACTGATAGACGTCCAAAGAGTGAGGTAGGGGTTTCGACCAAGGACACGATAAACAAACACCAATAGAAGAGTCCAGGAAAAGAAACAAAACAAGATGACACTCGACTCATAATAACTAGTTAGGCAAGACAAACTAGATGAGTACCAGGGAAAACAAACTGGATTTCATGCACAGGCGAAGAGATCAAGACTCGATCCAAGGCAAAGTGATGAGAACGCACGTTTCTCAGAGCACTTGCTAGTCTCGGACCAATGGATAAACAATAAACAAAAACTGATAGAAGAATCCAAGGAACAAAGGAGACTAATTTTAACCAAGGACACAATTAAACGAACATTGCAAAAAGACTCGGTAAATGAAAATCGATAAAGGATTCAGTAATCAAATAATGATGGAAGTCCAAGGTATGAAAACAAAATGATATGAAACTCGACTCATTATAACTAGTTAGACAAAACTAAACTAGATGGGTACCAGAACAAAAACTGAATTTCATGCGCGGGTGAGGAGACAAAACTTAAAACTCGACTCAAAGCAAGGTGATTAGGGCGTACTACTAAAAACCTGTTGAAAATGAATATCATGATGAAACTGGTATTCAAAATGTACATCAATAGACATTGGAATAAGCAAACGAGGGTAGTAAATACTAAACCCGAGAATACTGCGCCAGGGTAAAACTGAACTACAATCAATAGTAAACACTCAATCATTCAAATTATTAACGTCAATTGTATACATGTATGGGGTGAAACTGAAATACTGAGGATTAAGACCTTGCTGGGGATATAATCCGGAGTTTTTAGCAAATTCACTAGGGAGAACAGAAATAGTAATGGCTTATAGTCCGATGCATGTTTGAATTATTTTTCTATGGAATAGTATTTCAAAAAAGAATGGAAACACTATACTTTGAGGATGCAATGTAATGATGCATGTTTAGATCTTTCACTGGGGAATGGGCAATCGGGAAGCCAACAACCAATAGATCAAAACTTGACAAGACTCACAAAAATAAATTGCAAAATCAGCTGGAGAAGAGAAAATATGAGGAACCGCTGGAAAGAAAGCCTTGAAGAGTTGAAACTCTGTATGGAGTAACAATTGAGAAACTGATAGAAACATGCTACAAACACTGAGAAGAGTTGCAAAAACAAGTTACGAACTCTGCTGGAGAAGATCAGATTGAAGCTTATCAACTTTAATAAGGAATGTCGAATGAAGATTGGGTGTTGTTAGAGAAGATCAGGGCAAGACTGTAATTTCTGAAGAAGAATGCCAAATAGAAATCAGTTGTTGCTGGAGAAGATCAGGGCAAGACTGCAATCTTTGGAAAAGACAGTGTGCAACCGTGTTGAGGATGATACCAAGATAACAAACCATACGTGAGAAGTGAAAAACTCACTGGGGAACCAGATAAACCCTGTCAAGGACAACCTTGTCATAGATGAGATGTTCTTCAATAAGAAAACTCAATAAAAAATATTATTGTTGGGGGTACACAAATCCTCAAACAGAAACTATAGTCAGAACCACACTGATGGAGATTGATTATACTCTTCAAAAATGGCCAAACCTACTGGGGAAACTTCGGTCGAAAAGTCCTTTACTGATTCCCGAAGATTAACAAAATCTCAATTAATTGACCAACGTTAACTCGATTGGGGATTAGGAAAGATCCTTAAATAAGGATGCCCCAAGCAACAAATTAGCTGGGTCATGAGATATCAGGACGAGGAATCTCCAATTGGCAACTCCGCTAGGGAATTGAGACTTCTTCAGACTGTGAATTCTCATCTAAGCAACTCCACTGGGGACATGAGACATCTTCAAAATTGAAGTCTCAGATCGAAGCCTTTCTCTTGAAAAATATTTCTGGGCAACAAAACTCTACTGAGGAAACAAAAATCCACTGAGGATACAAAACTCTGTTGGGGAGTATTTTGCTGGGGAATCCAGAACCTTCGGTATGCAACCATAAAATAGACCATGAAGATAGTCAAATAGTATCAACTCTAATGAAGATACGGCAATCTCAGCTAACATCAACCCTACTGAGGATGATAATAGATTTTTTTATATTAAATGCCCCTAGTCACAACTAAGATGGAAAAATGAGAACTTCTGAATGAAAACTTCAATGATAATTCAAATCGAAAGGTAAACTCCGCTGGGAATAGTCTTTATTAAGAAACGAGATAATGCTCATCCATACTTGGTCGGGGAATGAAGGTATCCAAAAACCTTATCCGCCTTGAGAATCCCTCACATGACAATGCTGAGGAGAACTAACTCTGCGGGGAATTCCCTGTTCCAGAGTTTAAAAGTTAGAGGTAAGACTCTTGCATGGGTGCTGACAAGCTGAAATTTACAGAGTGAATGGCAATTCCTCGAGAGGACTTCATTGGATCCGTACCATCATCGATATGCTGCCCCAGAGTAGCGGAACTTTGAGAGATTGATCCTTAACTCGACTGCCCCAGATTGGCGAAACGAAAAAAACCAATAACCACTGACCGAATCCTAATAAAACTTGCAAAAATAAATTGCAAATTCCGCTAGAGAAGATCAGATAAAAACTATAACATCTGCAAGGAAATACCAAATGGATACTTCATGTTGCTAGAGAGAGCATTAATAAAATAGGGTTTATGGGAAATCAAAATCCACATGACTTTTGTTTGATAACTTGTCAATTTCTCACTAGGGAGAACGAAACCTTATACTGCTAAGGATATGGAGGTCCATGTTGGGGATAAGAGACCTTACAAACATAGCCCTTACCAAGAATGATATATTCATTGTATGAGAAACTCAACAAAATATGCTATTGTTGGAAATATGAGAATCCTCAACTCCACTGGAGAATAAGGATGTGCTTTAACCAGAACAAAATCCTGCTATGATGCTCTATCCTGGGGCTAGCAACCGTAATAGCATACTCTTTTGGGGAAGTAACATTTATCAACATCCAGGATTGAGATCTTCTGGGAAAAGAGAAAATCTGTGAATAAGTACTTTCGATGAAATGACTCAATTGGAGAAATGAGAATTCTTGAACATGTGATTTCTTGATAACACAACTTCACAGGGGAGTTGAGGATTTCTAAATAAGAGTTTCTGAAGGAAGCTCCATTGGGAAAAGGAGAAATTCTGCATAAGAGATTTCAGAAAATGGTCTTTACTGGAGAGATGAAATAAACCCCAACACAAATCAGCTGGGGGAATGAAGGTTCCTGAGAGTGAGATCTCAAGTAAGGCAACTCCATTGAGGAATGGGAAATATTGGACAAGAGATCCTCATAAACAGCCTCCTCTGAGGAAGGGAGATGATGCTAACATGAATTCAGAACAAACTTGAATAATCTTTACTGGGGATAATAAAAGATTCTCAGCAAAAAGAAAACCATGCTTCTGCTATGGAGATTAGAGAATTATTGAACAAGAAATCTTTATGAAGTGACTTCACCGGGGAATAGGAGAAATTTCTGAAGGAACTCTTGACTTTAGCTAGGGATGAGAACACTCCGCTTTTGCTAGGTGATACTGGGAGGCAAAGCTTTATGCATCCAGGGAACGAGATTAATTTAATCCAGAATTCCAGTTGGTCAATCTTAAAATTTCTCATTTCGGAAGACTTACTTGGGATAAGTAGAAAATTCAGTGTTGCTTAGGAGGAAATGATCCAGGTTAGGGATACTTTAATCATCTTGAAATATGTTACTCTGGTAATGGTGAATTACACATATAAGTAAAGAAAATGATAACTTATGCAAAGCTAACCATTGAACATGCATCATATAGTGTGACTACTTTGCTGGAAAGGGTCCTTGTAGAAACATGACACCATTTTGAATTGAGATGATTTGCCCCAGATTATTCGAGCTCTGAATAATTCTCTGACACAACAGGTCTATAGAGAGATTAGTTGAATTTCGACATGACTACTTTAGGTTGACTAACCTTTGAAGAGATTCTCCTTGAGAGGACTTCCTAAGATATGTGCTGAGAATAACACTCCTGACTTCAGTTGGAGATAAAGATCTCAACTACTGATGAAGGAACAACAATACCAAGACTTAAAATTCTAATGAGCTGAGGATAACAATACCGACTTTTTTTCATTCTCTTCACATTCATAAGTTGTTTAGCCTGTGACCAGACTTAGACTGAACAACTATGAAATGGGAGAAATTCCCCTGCATAATGCCTTTCCCCAATCTGTAGGGCTATTAAAGAACTTGTCTTTGAAAGGACTTCTTGAGATCTGTACCATCCAAATAAATTTCCCCAGTGTTCCAAACTTTGAAACACGACTTCCGACTAATCAATATTAGAAGTGGCTTCAATAAATCTTGGGTAACGAACCTGATCACCCGACACTTTGAGAGATTTGTCGAATCTCGACATAACTGCCTCAAATTGATGAAACTTCGAGAGTTAATGGATATTGACTTGATTACCCCAGATTAGCAGAATCTTGGCAAACCATTTCCTTACCTCATGCTCACAGAGGAACGAGAAGTTCAGAGTTTGGAAGATAACACCTCCTCAAGATGATTGACTTACGTCTTCAAAATAAGCTAGTACACAATCATACTTCTTAACTCGAACTGCTTCACACGCAAGCAGATGCTTGAAGAAAATTGTCCTTCGGGGCCAACTGGAAACGATATGCCATTGCTCAACAAAGACTTGTGGGCAGACAAAATCTCTACACATCATCAGACAAATAGTTCTTGATCAATCTCTCAAACTGGTCTTCTTCAATTCAAAGGAGTAGCTAGAAAGCACGCCCCAGATTAAGATCATTATTTTCAACAGATTCTTGAAGCAATTCATCCCTCGGGATAACCAAACTCTTCATCTGATGCTCCTTATGGAAGCTCACTTGATGTTTAAGCACTTTTTTATATCCAAAGAATGTTTTATCCTATGAATGATAAATCTAATGCAAATCATATGTTTGTCTTGAAGTTAGAAAACTTTTATTGAAAAGATGTTGAAACATCGAAATTTTTCTGTACAAAGAAAATAAAAGAGGGAGTGATACCAACTCAAAAAGTTTTTTAGCAAGCCTCCTAGGAGTCAGGTTACTGTATTCTCGTAATAATTTTACTTTTGAATTAACCCATGCTTCAATTAGGACTTTCAAGGGTTGTAACGTGGCCTGGCTCACATTTTTTTAGAAAAAAAAGGTTTTTAAGGATCAAAATTATTTGGTGCCCACCCATTGTCCATGATGTCCTACAGTCTTACATTCAGTTAACTCGATACGAGCACTCATCTCTCAAAAGAGTTTATGATGGTTGAGGAACCACAACGATTTCTTGGACACGAAAGTCACTTAACCTTTGGTTTTTTGGGTGTTCGATTACATGAATTTTCTTTTGATGAGGAGTTTTATTGGATAATCCTTTTTTGCCTTTCGGGCTTTTCAAATTCTTTTCACTTTCCCTAACTTTTGCCTGGACAAATTCTTTTGAATTTCAATTTGGAAGTCCAGCGGGATGCCCCAACCTTTTCCTAAGCGACTTGTTTTCAAGTTTTGACTTAGTGGGGATTTTTTGTTTCTTTCTTATTCATACTTTCCCTTTCGAACAAGTCATGTGACCCTAAATATTTGAATTTTTTAGAGGAAAGTGTCTGTCTCATTCCTTGGTCGGTGAGGGATAACCATTATTGTATCGATTCGATCTCGACCTCAGAATTTTTGTGAGGAAATAACCATTATGGATTTGATTTTTCCCAATCTCATAATGCAAGGGATAAAATGTGGTGATCCTCAGATAGGGAAGTCCTTCTAAAATTTGAATGCTCAATCAGATTAACTAAACATCTACCCTGCCCTGGGTTAGAAATAAGGGTTTTTTCAAACAAAAAAGAAACTCCTACTTCGAAGGCTCAGAGGGGTTAACGAGGGTCTATCTCCCTTATGTCTCCGGTGTTTGGGAATTGAAACACGGCATGTACATCGTCAGTGATAACACAAAAAGTTATAACATATTCCGCCCGATTTACATAGATAAAGCTTCTAATTCTTCGTTTATTATGTCGCATTATGTCTCTATTTGTAGTATTTGTAACATATTTCAGGTATTTAGTTTCTGCAAAGCATAAATGAGAAAAGGAAGAAAAATATTGGAGAAATGAAGAAGAAATGGAACTTAAGCAAAAAAAATACAAACAATTTTTTACCATAAGCTATGCCGCCCGTCACAAAATCCAAAAGGTTCCCCTCGGCATACTTCTTGTCCCAACCGGCACGAAATGGAAATACGTGCCCTACGCCACAACGCATAACACTCGTTATAAGTCATATATCAGTTACGAAAATGTCTCTATGAAACACACAACTTGCTGAAAATTCTCCACGAATGAAGAACGAGGATCAAGGAAGTTTTCCTATTTTTGCTCAACATATGGAATCTATAAAAGCAAGACAATTACCAAATCTCCAGACGTACACACACCTGCTCCAATTTCTTATTTTCTTACATACTGCAACATTGTTATTTGTTTCCAGTTTTCCAGTTTTTGATTTTTTTTCAAGTTTCGTTTAGAATTCTGTAAGCAAAGAAAACCACCACCATTAAAGCAACATTTCTTCACATCGGAGGAATATTACAACTTTAGTTTTCTTCTAGCTTCCAGAATTTCGTTTAAGTTTATTTATATTTCTTCAAAGATATTTTGTTCCGAAGCTAATCCTGCCAGCTTGTGGAGGATAGCATACTACACTATTATTCTTCAGTGTTTTATTCCAGGTTCCAATTTTAAATATAGTTTATTTATTTTTACCATGCATATGTTATTGAATGTATGTTTTAATTTTATGTTATCACGCAATAAAATTATGTTTGGCTAATTTTCCTGATACCGATATGTGAAGTCCTAAACCGAAGGGGTTCGATAATTAATCGGCATCAATATTTTACAAAAACACTTTTCTAGTTTTGATTTCCAATTTGGACATTAAATTGTTTTGTTACGAGAGTAAAAGACAAACTAAGGATAAAATCAACAGAGCGAGAGTTTGAGGTTTTAACCAGATAGTGGTGATTGAACATTAATTTTAAAAACAGCGAGAGTGCTTTAAAATTAATTGGACTCTATTTGTTTTCAAAAAATACTTTTAAAATTTAAATTATACAGCGAGAGCGCTCATTTTATTTTAATAATATGGTCTAAATCGATAGAACGAAAGTGTGAGACAAGGGTTTTTTAATTAGTAGTTTCCACTGAAACAATGTTTTAATACTCAAAACTATGCCAATGACTTATTGAATCCCTAATGTCGACAAATTACATACCGGTATCCCGTTATCAATTGTTAGATCTTAGTCAATTCCTGTTTAAACCCCAACGTCCTAATTTTATAATTAGCCTTAGTTTACACAGTGACCCTAGATAACAGTAGTTTGACCATCAATCCTTGTGGGTTCGATATCTTTTAAAACTACCTGATTAGACTGTGCACTTGCATGAACTACACCTGATAGACTCTCAAAGTCGCGATCAAGTTTTTGGCACCGTTGTTAGAGACTGATTTAGTCAATACTGTGAATCCCTTGTTATGGAGTATAGACTAAGGCAACCAATTTTATTTTATTTTATTCGTTGATTGAATGCCAAGCACTCGCTCTAAAGGCGAAGAATTAAAGCAACCAATCGTCGAGGTCGAGCATTTTGTTAGTATAAGACGCTGAATTAGAGAATTACAAATCAAGTACAACCTTCCCAAATTTAATCTTCCTAAATGTTCTCTTACTGACCCAAGAAGGGCTGAAGGACCCCAAAATCTCCCTCTGAAGGATTATGCTTCCCCATCGCAAGAGGAACCCAACAACAGTATTGCTGCTCCCACCATCGCACGAAACGATTTCAAGTTAAAACCTTCGTTATTACAAGTTCTCCAACAAAACTAATTTTCAGGATATCCTACGGAAGATCCAAACCTTCATTTGTCCGTGTTTGTGTAGTACGCAGACACAGTGAAAGCAAATGGTGTCATCCCTGAAGCAATAAGACTTCGCCTTTTTCCTTTCACACTACGAGATAGAGCTAGAGCATGGCTCCAGTCTCTACCATCCAACTCTATTACCACATGGAACGAGTTGAAGAAAGTTTTCCTAGTGCGATATTTTCCACCGAGTAAGACGGCTATGCTAAGAGCCAATATCAGCGGTTTTAAATAAAAGGAAATAGAATCTCTCTTCGAAGCATGGGAAAGATACAAAGATAAGTTGCGACTCTGTCTGCACCATAGTCTAGAAGAATGGTTGATCATACACACCTTTTACAATGGTCTCTTGTATGACACAAGACTAACGATTGACGCAGTTGCTGGCGGTGCACTGATGGATAAACCATACCACGATGCCTATCAACTTATCAAAAGTATGGCTCAAAATAATTATCAGTGGGGAAACGATTGAACCATGGTGGAGAAACCTCAAACGAAAGGAAGTATGCACGAAGTTAGTAACTTAGACCAAGTTAACGCTAAGGTAGAAGCCCTTACCCAAAAAATAGAAAGCTTGACCATAACTCTCGTAACCACTGTGGCTGCAGTAGCTCTAACTTGTGGTTTATGCAGACTTCACGTACATACTGCACCCGAATGTCCACTCTTAACTAGAGTACCAGTTGATCAAGTGAATTATGCTCAAGGGAACCCCTATAGCAATAACTATAACCCTGCTTGGAAGAACCATCCAGACTTCTCATACAAAAGCAACAATGCTTTGTACGCATTGGGCAAGCTCATACTACACCTCTGGGATATCAGAAAGCCACCCAAAATGTCTAAAATATTCTGAATATCCCTAGGAAGTCCAACATTGAAATAATGATAGAAAACTTCGTAGCCACCCAAGCTCAAACTAATACAGATTTCATGAATCAAAATATTCACACCAGTGAACAAATTAAGCAACTGACAAATAAGGTTGATGCTCTTGCCACACATAACAAAATGTTAGAAACACAAATCTCCTAAGTGGGTCAATAGCAAGCAGCTACACCTGCTCCAGCTAGAAATTTTCCTGGACAACCCCAACCAAATCCAAAGGGATATGCTAATGCCATAACACTTCGGAGTGGGACAGAACTAGGCAGACCAACTGAACCTAGAGCCGAGAACCCAACCATGTACCAGAAACATGGAAAAGGAAATGAGAAGGAAGTTGAGCTGAAGGAAGTAGAAAAAGAAGGTGATGGTGAAGAGGTCATGGAAAAAGAAGAACCTTATGTACCTCTGCCACCCTATAAACCACCTATCCCATATCCTCAAAGATTTGCTAAGTCTAAAAATATAGGGCAATCCAAGAAATTTGTTGAACTTTTGAAACAACTTAACATTACCATACCTTTTACAGAAGCTATTACACAAATTCCCTCCTATGCTAAATTTCTTAAAGAAATCTTATCCAATAAGAAAAAGCTTGAGGATAATGAAATTGTATTGCTCACTGCTGAATGCAGTGCTATAATCTAAAACAACATGCCTCCTAAACTGAAAGACCCAGGTAGTTTTTCCATACCCTGCGTAATCGTAAAGTTTGTCATAGACAAAGCACTATGATATTTAGGAGCCATTATTAGTCTGATGCCCTTATTGATTTGCAAGAAACTCAACATGGGAGAACCAATACCAACAAGGATGTCCGTACAATTGGCAGATTGATCGGTGAAATTTCCTTTAGGCATGTTAGAAAATGTTCCTGTACGTATAGGACAATTCTATATCCCCACTGATTTCATAATCATGGACATTAAAGAAGACTTAAATATTCCTATTATACTAGGTAGACCATTCCTAGCCACTGTAGGAGCCATCATAGATGTTAAAAATGGAAAACTAACTTTCAAAGTCGGAGAAGAAAAAGTTGAATTCATCTTGTCTAAATTCTTTAAGGCACCAGCCATCGATGATTCATGTTATTTCTTAGATGTAATCGATAAATGCATAAAAGAAATGGAGAAATAACAAACCACCTATTCAGAAGTATTGAAGATCCCTATACCTCAAATTCTCGAAGACGATAACTGACGCCATGAATATCAAGATGAAAATCTTAGTGAATGCCTAGCTCTAACTCCTGATCTTATACCTTGTATAAAGAAGCCAGCCATAGAACTAAAAACATTACCCAAAGACCTAAGGTATGAATTCCTAGACACAAAACTTGAATGACCAGTTATAGTCAATGCAGACCTAGGACATATAGAAACTGAAAAATTATTACATGTCATAAGGAAATACCCAACCGCTTTAGGTTATAACATCTCAAATCTAAAGGGAATAAGCCCTTCTATCTGCATGCATTGTATTATACTTGAGGAAGACTGTAAGACCTCTAGGGATCATCAAAGAAGAATCAATACTATTTTGAGAGATGTAGTAAAAAAGGAAGTAGAAAAGCTATTAAAAGCAGGAATCATATACCTAATATTTGACAGTAAATGGGTTAGCCCAGTACATGTCGTACCTAAGAAGGGAGGCGTTACAATTGTTAGAAATGTTAAGGGAGAATTCGTAGCGCAACGAACTCACGTCGGGTGGAGAATATGCATCGACTATAGAAAGTTAAACAAACCCACTCGTAAAGATCATTTTCATTTACCTTTCATTGATCAAATTCTTGAACGACTAGCTAAACACTCTCACTTATGCTATTTAGACGGTTATTCGGGATTTTCCAAATTCCTATTCATCCCGACGACCAATAAAATACGACTTTCACTTGTCCTTATGGTAGGCTCGCTTATCGATGAATGCCATTCATATTATGTAACGCCCCTACAACATTCTAGAGATGTATGATGTCCATTTTCTCTGATTTTCTAGATGATATGGTGGAAGTTTTTATGGATGACTTCTCCACATGTGGATAAAGTTTTGAAGGATGTTTATCTAACCTTGAAATGGTACTAAAAAGATGTGTAAGTGTCAACCTCGTGCTAATCTGGGAAAAGTGCCACTTCATGGTCTGACAAGGAATTGTCTTAGGGCACATCGTATCCGATAAGGGAATTGAAGTAGATAAATCAAAGATTGAAGTAATAGAAAATCTTCAACCGCCCGAAACTATTAGAGAAATAAGAAGTTTTCTAGGACACGCTGGTTTTTATCGATCTTTTATTAAAGAATTCTCTAAAATAACCAAACCTCTGACCGAACTGCTAATGAAATATGTTGAGTTCATCTTCACCGACAAGTTCTTGGACGCATTTAAAACACTAAAAAAGGAATTAATTTCAATGCCTATTATGCAACCTCCTGATTGGAATAGGCCATTTGAGATAATGTGTGATGCAAGTGAGTATGCCGTAGGTTCAATTCTAGGACAAAGAAAGGATAAAAAGCTTCATTCAATCTACTACGCAAGTAGAACCCTAGATCCTGCACAGACGAACTACACCACCACAGAAAAAGAACAGTTAGCTGTTGTGTTTTCTTTAGATAAATTTTGTTCTTACTTAATAGGAGCACGAATAATTATCTATATCGATCACGCTGCAATCTGGTACCTCTTAAGTAAGAAAGATGCCAAACCAAGATTACTAAGATGGATCTTACTTCTACAAGAATTCGATTTAGAAATCAAAGACAAGAGAGGCACTGAGAATGTAGTAGCTGGCCACCTATCCAGAATAGAAGGCATCAAATTAGATCGTGTACCTATCAATGATGATTTCCCTTATGAACGCCTTGTATCCCAATTAGAATTGGAAAGTATTACAACCAAATACCCTGTGACTCATGAAGACACAGACAAAAATGAAATCGTGGAAGTAGTCTACACTAAAACCATACTGCCATGGTATGCCAATTTTGTCAACTACTTAGCTGCTGGAGATCTTCCACCTGATATATCTTATCAACAAAAAGAAGAAATTATTACATGATCTTAAACAATCTTATTGGGATGAGCCTTTGCTTTTCAGGAGAGGCGCCGATGGTATTTTCCATCGATGTGTTCCCGAAAATGAAATTGAAAACATAATTTTCCACTGTCATGCTGCTCCCTATGGAGGACATGCAAGCACTTCAAATACATGCGCTAAAATATTACAAGTTGGCCTCTATTGGCTTAATCTGTGGAAATATGTCCATATCACGGTTAAAAATTGCGACCAATGGCAACACACTGGAAACATCTCTAGATGCGACGAGATGCCTCAAAAGGGAATTATAGAAGTTAAAGTCTTTGATGTATGGGGAATTGATTTCATGGGATCCTTCCCGTTTTCCTTTGGAAATCACTACATACTTGTTGTTGTAGACTATATTTCAAAATGGATCGAGGCTGTAGCCTTCCCAACAAATGATGCACGAGTAGTAGTCAAGATTTTCAAGAACATAATCTTCCCAAGATTCGGTGTACCGAGACTCGTCATCAGTGATGGTGGCTCCCATTTCATTTCCAAAATCTTAGAAAAATTATTAGTGAAGTATGGAGTCCGACATCGTGTTGCAACACCTTATCATCCACAAACAAGTGGGCAAGTAGAGGTCTCTAACAGAGAGATTAAACAAATCTTAGAAAAAACGGAAGCAACCTCTAGGAAAGATTGGTCATCTAAGTTAAACAAAGCTCTATGGGCATATAGGACGGCCTATAAAACTCCAATCGGAACCATGCCATTTAAATTAGTCTATGGAAAATCATGTCATCTACAGGTAGAAATTGAACATAAATCTTATTAGGCCATTAAGACCCTTAATTTTAATTACACCACTGCGGGTGAGAAAAGATCTTAGATATCCACGAACTTGAAGAACTTAGATTAGACGCTTACGAGAATGCTCGGATTTATAAGGAGAGAACTAAAAAATAGCATGATAAACGCATATCTAGGAAAGAATTCAATGAAGGTGATATAGTATGTAACGCCCTGATATTTAATTATTTATTTAATTAAATATTTTTGTATATTTTATATTAATTCAAATTTTTCTCGTCGAATTCAGAATTATATTTATTAAGTTGGTATGATAAATAATCAGATTTAATTTGGTGTAATTAAGTTGAAGTATTATTTTATTATTAAGCTTAAATATGATATTGGGCTTAATTTGTGGTGTTGTGAAGTAATAAGGATGTATGCCACTTAGACCCATTTAAGTTTATTAAGTGACTAAATAAAATAATACTATTTATTGGAAATAGAATTGGAAGAAGAAAAGTAGTGAAATCGGGAAAAGAACAAAGAGGAATAGGGTTTGTGAAAGGAGAAGAAGAACAAGATAAAGTTGCTACTTGTGCCAAATTCCCCAGAAATTTAGTCAAAGTTTTTAGAGCTGCACTCAATCTAAGGTAAGGATGGGGTTCTTGCTAAATAAGTAGGAGTATGATAAATTTTATGTGGGATTTAAGATATTAGTTTCACTACTATGTGGTGCTGAAAAATTAGTTGTGTTGCTGTTTAAAATTTAATATTCAATTGATTCATATGCTATAGGGTGTTAAATACATGTATCATGTACTACTCCTTCATTTCACTCTTTTCCTTTTCACGTGTAGGTGAAGGTAGTAGCATTAGTTTAGTTGATTTCTTTTGAAATAGTAAACAATTTCTAATATATTATATAGTACATGAATCATATCTTTCATACTTACTTGGATCGGTTTGTGGTGGTATTCATTGATGACATTCTGATTTACTCTAAATCGGAAGAAGAACATGAAGAGCACCTAAGAGTTGTATTGCAAGTTTTGAAAGAGAAGAAGTTGTATGCGAAGTTGTCCAAGTGTGAATTCTGGTTGCAAGAGGTTAGTTTCCTTGGTCATATCATTTCTGGTGGTGGCATTGTCGTGGATCCTTCTAAAGTTGATGTTGTGTTGCAATAGGAAGCTCCGAAGTCAGTTACTGATATTAGAATCTTCTTGGGATTATCTGGTTACTATAGATGGTTTATCAAAGGTTTTTATAAGTTGGCACTTCCGTTGACTAACTTGACTTGTAAGGGTAAAGCTTTTGTGTGGGATATTCGATGTGAAGAAAGTTTTACCGAGTTGAAGAAGAGGTTGACGTTGGCTCTATTTTTGATATTGCCTAGTCCGGGAGAACCTTTTGTTGTGTATTATGATGCTTGTCTGATGGGGTTAGATGGTGTGCTCATGCAAAATAGTAAGGTGGTTGCTTATGCGTCGAGGCAATTGAGGACTCATGAAAAGAATTATCCTACGCATGATTTAGAATTGGCTGCAGTTGTCTTTGTGTTGAAAATCTGGAGGCATTATCTTTATGGTTCTAGATTCGAAGTGTTTAGTGACCATAAGAGTTTGAAGTATCTTTTTTATCAGAAAGAGTTGAATACGAGGCAGCGAAGGTGGTTAGAATTGTTGAAGGATTATGATTTTAGTTTGAATTATCATCCAGGAAAAGCTAATGTTGTGGCCGATGCTTTAAGCCGAAAGACTTTGCACATGTCAACAATGATGGTTAAAGATGTTAGAACAAAGTTTGAATCTACTACCCTAAGTTTAAGTTTTGATGATAACAAAATGAAAAGATATATTAATTATGTGATTCATGTAAGAACTATTTGCTACCTAAAAATTACTTTCTGTTTTATAGAAACTCTGATGGGTATCAGCATGAGAACATCATAATCAGCATCAAAAAATTAGATATCAACATCAGCATCAGAAGATGCTATATTAGATACCAGAATCAGAAGAACAACTCACGCTTATGCTGAAGCTTGATGAACAGAACTGCGCTCAACACTCTGAACTCTGATAAAGACAACAACAGTTCATCAGCACTTAAGCAGCGTCAGAATGAGCCTAAGCCGGAACACGCGTAAGTGGCAACGGTATTGTGCATTCAAGATGAGTTATTACCAACGGCATCATTCCAGATAAGATCTGCTTAATAAGGAAAGATTGTTATTGGCATTGAATCAGAATTATTGCTCCAACGTTCACTAATTCCAATGCTATATAAACAAGTCAATGAAGATTGAATTGGCTAATGCTCTACATCAATCTACACGCCTAAAAGCTATTCATCATCTTCCTCACTCTCAGTTTGCTAAAAGCTCCAAAATTCCTTACTCAGTTATTTTAGCAATCTAGTTCCAATAAGCTTAAGTTGTGTAGTATCACAGTTGTGATAAACAGTTTTGTAGAAAACATTCACACACCTAGATTTCAATTCTTTGTAAGAAAGTGATTCCTTGAGAAACCGGTTTGTGGTTTGCATCAAGAAGGCTTTAGCAGTTGTTAAAGCAGATTGTAATATTCAGTTGGATATAGTGGATTAAGACCTTGTTGGAGAGAGGCGAAATCACCTTGACGGGTGGACTGGAGTAGTTTGAGATCAAACGAACCAGGATAAAAATATCGTGTTCATTGCAATTGATTTCCAGTTTTTACAATTCAACCCCCCTTCTTGTGTTTTTCACTTCTTCAATTGGCATCAGAGCGCCTGGTTCTGAGCTAAAACACTTAACCGTGTCAGTACAAGATCCAGCGTCAGAAAAACACAATGGCAGGAATTTATCAACACACCAGCAATGACAACCATGAGGACAGAGACAGATTCAGCGGCAAACCTCCAGTCTTTGATGGAGAAAATTTTGATTACTGGAAAGACAGAATTGAAAGTTTCTTTCTGGCACATGATGCTGATCTGTGGGACATGGTGACAGATGGATACACGCACCCTGTGAATGCAAGCGGTCAGAAGATTGACAGGAAAGCAATGTTTGACCAACAAAAGTGTGACTTCAAAAATCACCACAAGGCCAGAACCATCCTTCTCAGCACCATCTCGTATGCTGAATATGAAAAGATCTCTAACAGAGACACAACTAAGAACATGTTTGACTCACTCAGAATGACGCATGAGGGCAACGTTCAGGTCAAAGAAACTAAAGCTCTTGCGCTCATTCAGAAGTATGAGGCATTCAAAATGGAAGAAAGTGAATCCATTGAAACAATGTTCTCAAGATTCCAAATTCTGGTAGCTGGTCTCAAGGTTCTGGACAAAGGATACTCTACTGCTGATCACGTCAAGAAGATCATCAGAAGCTTACCTAAGCAGTGGAGGCCAATGGTTACAGCTCTGAAGCTAGCAAAAGATCTCAACAAAATTTCTCTGGAGGAACTTATCAGCTCCCTCAGAAGTCATGAGATAGAGCTAGAAGCTGATGAACCCCATAAGCAAGGTAAGCCTTTAGCTTTAAAATCTAACAAAAAATCTGAGTCTAAAGTTTTGCAGGCAGTTGAAGAAACATTTGATGGATCCTCATTAGAAGAAGACGAACTTTCTCTCCTCTCCAGAAGAGTGAATCAACTGTGGAAGCAGAGGCAAAGGAAGTTCAGGAATCCCAGAAGATCTGATCAGAACGAGTCTTCTTCCAGATACAGAAGGACAGATTCTTCCTCTGGATACAGAAGATCTGAAGGCTCCTCAGGAAGAAGAAAGCCAAACACCAAGGACATCATCTGCTATGAGTGCAATGAGCAAGGACACTACAAGAGTGACTGCCCAAAGCTTCAGAGGGAAAAGCCCAAAAAGAAGTTTGGAAGAGAAAAGAAGAAAAGTCTCATGGCTACATGGGATGACTCTGACTCGTCTGAAGATGACTCAGAATTAGATGATGAGAGAGCAAACATAGCTCTCATGGCCAACATTTCAGAAGATAGTGAAGCTTCTGAATCAGACTCAGAATCAGATACTGAAGAGGTATTTCCTGACTTTGCAGTTAATTTTACCAAGGCTGAACTTGCTGAAAGCCTTAACGAAATTCTGGAAAGGTACCAGCAGATTAGAGTTAAATTCAGAAACCTGAAAAGGAATCTTGAATCTGACTCTGATAAGACTGAGAGTCTTAAATTGGAAAATTCTGAGCTGAGAAATAAAATTTCAAAATTAGAAAATGTTTTACAAAAATCTCAGAAGGAACCAATTTCTGAAACTCCCAGCAGCGCTGATGAGATCATCAAGGAGTATGATCACAGTTCCCAGAAGTTCCTTGCTAAAAGCATAGATAGAAGCAAAATGGCTTCAATGATCTATGGAGTTAGCAGAAACGACAGGAAGGGAATAGGATACCAAGGTAAGGTTCCTACACCAAAGAATGTCATGGATTTAACCATTAAACACACTCCTCTTAACTCACATTTTGTGTATGGTCACACACATGATATTAAATACACTAGCAGTAAGTATTCTGTGAAACCAAAATTCAACCAGAGTTTTGGTAAATCTAACAAATCAGGACCCAAGAAAATCTGGGTACCTAAGGATAAAATAATACATGTTGCAGATATCTTTAGCAGCAAATCAGAAACACCAGTCATGGTACCTGGACTCTGGCTGCTCGTGACACATGACGAGAAGAAGGCATATGTTCCAAAGCCTGGAACTTAAGCCTGAAGGCCACGTTGGCTTTGGAGGCAATCAAAGGGGAAAGATCATTGGCTCTGGAACTGTAGGTAATGGAAATCTTCCCTCTATAAATAATGTTCTGCTAGTAGATGGATTAATGCATAATCTGTTATCCATAAGTCAATTAAGTGATAACGGTTATGATATAATCTTTAATCAAAAATCATGTAAAGCTATTAGTCAGAAAGATGGGACTATCCTATTTAATGGAAAGAGGAAAAACAACATTTATAAAATCAAACTTTCTGAACTGAAAAGTCAGAATGTAAAGTGTCTTCTGTCTGTTAACAACGAGCAGTGGATCTGGCACAGAAGATTGGGGCATGTTAGTATGAGAAGAACATCTCAGATTAACAAACTCAATCTGGTCAGAGGACTTCCTAATTTGAAGTTCAATTCAGATGCTCTGTGTGAAGCATGTCAGAAAGGCAAGTTTGCAAAACCTTCTTTCAAATCTAAAAATGTTGTTTCTACCTCTAAGCCATTAGAACTTCTGCACATTGACTTATTTGGACCAGTTAAAACTGCTTCAGTCAGTGGCAAGAAGTATGGGTTAGTAATCGTAGATGACTATAGCAGATGGACATGGGTAAAGTTCTTAAGACACAAGGACGAGTCACACTCTGTTTGTTACCTTCTGTAACCAAGTTCATAATGAAAAGGATCTTAGAATCGTTAAAGTTAGAAGTGATCATGGTGGAGAATTTGAAAACAAAGATTTTGAGTCATTCTTTAATGACAGAGGCATTCTGCATGACTTCTCTTGTCCTAGAACTCCCCAACAAAATGGAGTTGTAGAACGAAAGAACAGAACATTGCAAGAAATGGCCAGAACCATGATCAATGAGACAAACGTTGCTAAGATCTTCTGGGCAGAGGCAATAAACACAGCGTGCTACATTCAGAATAGAATCTCAATAAGACCTATTCTGGAAAAGACTCCATATGAATTATGGAAGAATAGAAAGCCCAACATTTCATATTTTCATCCATTTGGATGTACTTGCTTTATGTTAAATACAAAAAATTATTTGAACAAGTTTGACTCTAAAGCACATAAGTGTATTATGTTAGGATACTCTGAACGCTCAAGAGGGTACAGAGTATACAATACAAAAACACAGATTGTGGAAGAATCAATCAGTGTTCATTTTGATGATAAGCTTGACTCTGAAAAGTCAAAGCAGAATGAAGTTTTTGCAGGTATGGAAATTGAATTTACAGGTTCTGAAGACAAGTCATCAGAAGCTCTCAACACAATCACTCCTTCAACATCTGAAAGGAGCACTGCTAGCAATCCTACAACAGCTTCTGATCAACCTCAGAAGAGATTACCTAGAAGCAGCTTGGATCATCCAGAAGAAACTATCTTAGGAAGAAAGGAAGATCCAATTAGAACAAGAGCAAGCTTTAGAAACTCTGAAGAAACCCTCATGGGACTTGTGTCTCTTATTGAACCTTCTTCTATTGATGAAGCACTTCTGGACAACGACTAGATTCTAGCAATGCAAGAAGAGCTGAATCAATTCACCAGAAATGACGTATGGGATCTTGTTCCCAGACCAAAAGGATTCAACGCCATTGGAACAAGATGGGTGTTCAGAAACAAGCTAAATGAACAAGGTGAAGTCATCAGAAACAAAGCACGACTGGTAGCACAAGGTTATAGTCAGCAAGAGGGGATAGACTATACAGAAACCTTTGCTCCAGTCGCCAGGTTAGAATCTATCAGACTTTTAATTTCATTTGCTGTTAATAGAGGCATCACTCTGTATCAGATGGATGTCAAGAGTGCATTCTTAAATGGTTATATATAAGAAGAGGTTTATGTGCACCAACCCCCTGGTTTTGAAAATACAAAACAACCAGAACATGTTTTCAAACTAAAGAAGTCACTATATGGTCTGAAACAAGCTCCCAGAGCTTGGTATGAAAGACTAAGTAACTTTCTGTTAGAAAATGAATTCACCAGAGGGAAGGTGGACACTACCTTATTCTGTAAGTCAGTTAAGAATGAAATCTTAGTCTGTCAAATTTATGTTGATGATATTATTTTTGGATCTACTAATCCTTCTCTTGGAAGAAAATTTGCTAAGTGTATGCAGGCAGAATTTGAGATGAGCCTCATGGGGGAACTGAAATTCTTTCTAGGAATTCAGATCAATCAAACTCCAGAGGGAACTTACATTCATCAGAGCAAATATGTCAGAGATCCTCTGAAGAAATTTGACCTCTCAGAATGTAAGCCATCAAAGATTCCAATGCATCCCACGTGCATTCTAGAAAGAGAAGAGGTAAGCAAAAAGGTAGAACAGAAGGTCTACAGAGGTATGATTGGTTCTCTCCTTTATCTGACAGCTTCAAGACCTGATATCTTATTCAGCGTATGTATTTGTGCTAGATTCCAATCAGATCCTAGAGAATCTCACTTAACAGTTGTTAAGCGAATTTTCAAGTATCTGAAAGGTACTACTAATCTGGGTTTATTTTATAGAAAATCTAGTGATTACAGCTTAGTAGGCTACTGCGATGCTGACTTTGCTGGAGACAGAGTAGAGTGTAAAAGTACTTCTGGAAGCTGCCAGTTTCTGGGAGAAAATATGATCTCGTGGTCCAGCAAAAGGCAATCCACAATTGTGCTATCAATAGTAGAAGCTGAGTACATAGCAGCAGCAGGATGTAGCACACAAATGCTCTGGATGAAAAGTCAGCTTGAAGACTTCCATATTTTTGAGAGTAACATCCCTATACTCTGACAATACTTCTGCTATTTGCTTAAGTAAGAATCCCATTTTACATTCTAGGGCTAAGCATATAGAAATAAAACATCACTTCATTAGGGACTATATTCAGAAAGGAATTTTGAACTTAAAATTTATTGATACAGACCATCAATGAGCTGATATCTTCACTAAACCCCTTTCTGAAGATAGGTTCAATTTCATTCTGAAACATCTCAGCATGAAAATCTGCCCAGAGTGAAAATGTTTTAATTTCATATATTAATCTTCAGAATGTATTTGTTTTACTGTGAACTTATGATCAATCTCTTTTCAGAAAGATAGAACATGCAGATTGTATCAGATGCTATTCTTAAAGATCTGAGCGTTTCAGCTAAAGGATAGACGTGCTGCTCACTAAATCAAACAAGTGTCATCCAATCATCAGCAAATCTCTGAAGCAGAACGCGTGCACGCTTCTGAGAAGGAAAAATGCTGATTGGGTGCATTGAGACACATGTTTGGTAACCGTTTCAAGTATCTTTCTCAAATCCCCCAAAATCAGCAAGCATTAAATGAAAGT
Organism: Vicia faba; assembly: GCA_948472305.1. Lineage (NCBI taxonomy): Eukaryota > Viridiplantae > Streptophyta > Magnoliopsida > Fabales > Fabaceae > Vicia > Vicia faba. The sequence continues at coordinate 925,325,474 of OX451741.1, read as the reverse complement.
AATCATGTTTTAAAACGTAATCATGATTTTATTTCTCTTTCTTGAAACCGTTTACAATTTCAAAAAGTATTTTGAAATCTATTTAAGCACTTTAACTTCTCACATTAATCCTTTACCGTTTCTTACAATCTCACAAATATTTTTCTGCATTTTCTCTGTGTGTTCATCTCTCTCAAAGAAACCCATTTTTCAGTTTTCAACCTTAGTTTTTCATTCATGATATTTTCAATGTTTTCTTTGCATATCATCTGTACTGTTTTGTCTGGCTCTTAATTTTTAATATAACAAGTTTTTCTGCTCTGATCGTTTTAGCACATTACTTACACTTTTTGATTGCTGACAAAAAGGGGGAGAACAAGAATGATATTTTTCAATAACGGATTACTGAGACAAAAAGTCTCAAACATTCTAACTCTGACATACTTGAATATGTTTTCTGTTTTTGCATAAGTCTACAGGTACAAGAAGGTAATCACCTCTGATACACTGAAGCTCTGATATTCTGATCTGAAGTTCTGATAGTCAAAGCTCTGATATTCTGATCTGAAGCTCTAATATTCTGATGTTCAAAAGATCAATAAAGATCTGATCCTGAAGACTCTCGGAATTAAAAAGGGAAGTAATAAATTCAGGGGGAGTATCTCCGATCCCAACTCTGATATCTCTTTATCCCTTATCTTTGATAACTCCTTATTTAATTCTGATGCAACTTAGCATTTAGTTATCTCTGATACTTTTCACGCTAATTTTCAATTAAAAATATCTAGTTTTTGTCATTATCAAAAAGGGGGAGATTGTTAGAACAAAGTTTGAATCTACTACCCTAAGTTTAAGTTTTGATGATAACAAAATGAAAAGATATATTAATTATGTGATTCATGTAAGAACTATTTGCTACCTAAAAATTACTTTCTGTTTTACAGAAACTCTGATGGGTATCAGCATGAGAACATCATAATCAGCATCAGAAAATTAGATATCAACATCAGCATCAGAAGATGCTATATCAGATACCAGAATCAGAAGAACAACTCACGCTTATGCTGAAGCTTGATGAACATAACTGCGCTCAACACTCTGAACTCTGATAAAGACAACAACAGTTCATCAGCACTTAAGCAGCATCAGAATGAGCCTAAGCCAGAACACGCGTAAGTGGCAACGGTACTGTGCATTCAAGATGAGTTATTACCAACGGCATCATTCCAGACAAGATCTGCTTAATAAGGAAAGATTATTATTGGCATTGAATCAGAATTATTACTCCAACGTTCACTAATTCCAATGTTATATAAACAAGTCAATGAAGATTGAATTGGCTAATGCTCTACATCAATCTACACGCCTAAAAGCTATTCATCATCTTGCTCACTCTCAGTTTGCTAAAAGCTCCAAAATTCCTTACTCAGTTATTTTAGCAATCTAGTTCCAATAAGCTTAAGTTGTATAGTATCACAGTTGTGATAAACAGTTTTGTAGAAAACATTTACACACCTAGATTTCAATTCTTTGTAAGAAAGTGATTCCTTGAGAAACCGGTTTGTGGTTTGCATCAAGAAGGCTTTAGCAGTTGTTAAAGCAGATTGTAATATTCAGTTGAATATAGTGGATTAAGACCTCGTTGGAGAGAGGCGAAATCACCTTGACGGGTGGACTGGAGTAGTTTGAGATCAAATGAACCAGGATAAAAATATCGTGTTCATTGCAATTGATTTCCAGTTTTTACAATTCAATCCCCCTTCTTGTGTTTTTCACTTCTTCAAAAGAGCTGGAGTTGATTGAGAAATTTTGAGATTTGAGTTTGGTTTGTGAAGTGACACTGCAGAGTGTTATGTTAGGAATGTTAAAGATTAAGAATGACTTTCTCAACAGTATCAGTGAGGCTCAAAAGATAGATGTGAAGTTTGTGGATATGATGATGGGAATCGATCGATCTGAAAATGATGATTTAAAGATAGATGCGTAAGGTGTGTTGAGATTCTGAGATCGTATTTGCATTCCTAATGATGAAGAGATTAAGAAAGCGATTCTTGAGGAAAGTCATAGAAGCAGTTTGAGTATTCATCCAGGAGCTACTAAAATGTATCAAAATTTGAAGGGTTAGTTTTGGTGGCCTGGTATGAAGTGTGATGTGGCACAGTTTGTGTATGCTTGTTTGACTTGTCAGAAGTCGAAGATTGAGCATCAGAAGCCTGCAGGATTGATGCAACCGTTAGAGATTCTAGAATGGAAATGGGATAGCATTTCAATGGACTTTGTAATGGGATTACCTAGTACCTTAAGAGGACATGATTCGATATGGGTGATTTTTGATAGGATTACAAAGTCGGCACATTTTATACTTATTAACATCACATATCCGATATCAAAGTTGAAGGAGATTTATACCATAGTAATTGTGAAGTTGCATGGTGTTCCTTTGTGTATTGTGTCGGATAGAGATATGAGGTTTACTTATGATTTTTGGAAAAGTTTGCAAGAGGCGTTGGGATCTAGGTTGAGGTTGAGTTTGGCGTATCATCCTCAGAAGGATAGTCAGACCGAGAGGACTATTTAGTCATTAGAGGATCTGTTGAGAGCATGTGTTCTTAAGCATGGCGTGGGATACTTATCTTCCGTTGATTGAGTTCAGTTACAATAACAATTACCATTCTAGTATTGGAATGGCACCTTTTGAGGCGTTGTATGGTCAGAGGTGTAGGACTATGTTGTGTTAGCATGAATCTGGTGAAAGTGTGGTACTTGGACCTGAGATTGTTCGAGAGACTACTGAGAAAGTGAAGCTTATCCGATAGAAGATGAAAGCTTCTCAAAGTAGACATAAAAATTACCATGACAAGAGAAGGAAAGATTTGGAATTCCAAGATGGTGATCATGTGTTTTTGAGAGTCACACATGTGACTGGTGTTGGGCGAGCTCTGAAGTCTAAGAAGATCACTCCTCGTTTTATTGGCCCGTATCAGATATCGGATCGAGTTGGGAAAGTTGCTTACCGAGTGGCATTACCGCCAAACCTTGCTAATTTGCATGATGTGTTTCATGTATCGCAACTCCGGAAGTATATTCCCGATCCATCTCATGTGATTCAGATGGACGATGTGCAAGTACGAGATAATCTCATGGTGGAGATGATGCCTGTATAAGTCGCGGATCGCGAGATAAAGATTCTAAGAGGAAAGGAGATTGCATCGGTGAAAGTTGTCTGGTTAGGAGCTGTTGGAGAAAGCATGACCTGGGAGTTGGAGAGCAAGATGCGAGACTCCTATCCCGACTTATTTGAACCAGGTAAATTTTTATTTTCGAGGACAAAAATATTCTAAGTGGGGGAGAGTTGTAACGCTCTGATATTTAATTATTTATTTAATTAAATATTTTTGAATACTTTATATTAATTCTAATTTTTATCGTCAAAGTCGGAATTATTTTTATTAAGTTGGTATGATAAATAATCAGATTTAATTTGATGGAATTAAGTTGAAGTATTATTTTATTATTAAGCTTAAATATGATATTGAGCTTAATTTATGGTGTTGTGAAGTAATAAGGAGGTTTGTCACTTAGGCCCATTTAAGTTTATTAAGTGACTAAATGAAATACTACTATTTATGGAAATAAAATTGGAAGAGGAAAAGTAGTGCTATCAGGAAAAGAACAAAGAGGAATAGGGTTTGTGAGAGGAGAAGAAGAACAAGAGAAAGTTGCTACTTGTGTCAAATTCCCCAGAAATTTGGTCAAAGATTTTAGAGTTGCACTCAATCAAAGGTAAGAGTGGGATTCTTGCTAAATAAATGGGAGTATGATGAATTTTATGTGGGATTTAAGGTATTAGTTTCACTACTATGTGATGCTGAAAAATTAGTTGTGTTACTGTTGAAATTTAATATTCAATTGATTCATATGCTATTGGGTGTTAAATACATGTATCATGTACTACTCCTTCATTTCACTCTTTTCCTTTTCAAGTGTAGGTGAAGGTAGTAGCATTAGTTTAGTTGATTGCTTTTAAAATAGTAAATAATTTCTAATATATTATATAGTAATTGGCATATGTTATATAGTAGTATGTATGATACAGTATAAGAACAATAACAGAATAATGCAGTCCCATGTTACAGTAGCAGTAGTATGAATAATTGAGAAAGTTTCAATTTTGTACAGGGGCAATAATAATTGATAAAATTAATAGGTTGTAATAAATTTGCAGTAGTCCAATTAAGTAAATATATATTGAAATCGAGTTGGTTAATTCGGTAAGTTCAAAACAGTCCCGTTTAGTCGAATTAGCCAAATTTGTCGGTATAATTAGTTGTCTGGAATTTAACGAAATTTGACCGAGTAACTAAGTTTAATTAGTAGGTAAATGTGGATATGTTGTTTTGTTGAAATCATGTCGATTACGCCGACTTGCCGGTACGGCTGGTTAAGTTGTTCCATCCGGTTTATGGACATTGTTGATTGATAAAATTGATAGAGATAATTAATTAACAGAAAAATATTATTGTGGCAAGATGCCGAAAGTTAAAAACAGTCTCGTTTTGGTCGAATTTGCCGAGTTAGGCGGTATAATTAGTTATCCGGAATTTAACGAAATTTGACCGGGTAACTAAGTTTAATTAGTAGGTAAATGTGGATATGTTATTTTGTTGAAAGCATGTCGATTACACTGACTTGCCAGTACAGTTGGTTAAGTTGTTCCGTCTGGTTTATGGACATTGTTGATTATAGGTCGTATGACCAATATTGTGTTATTTTGTGATGATCGATGAATGTGTTGTTGTTACGAGATATCATTAAGTATATGTGGAATTCACTATTGATAATGTGATTATGAATTATTTCTGTGGGTAGCCTTATGGCATGAATCCTAGCAAATATGTGGTGAATATGTTGTTGCCATGAAAAGTTGTTGATTCTGTTGATATGTTGTGTTGTAGGCCTTTGGCCAATGTTGAACAATGTGATTTGTTGTTATGTCGTTGTTGTTGCTGCGTTGTCGAGTTGTGGTTGTTTATATCGTTGCATAGCATAACATTAAAGTTGTCCTAGATTGGCATGTCCTAAGTTGGAGCGAATGTTCACCTATGTTAGCCTGGATTGACATGTTCTAAGTTGAAGGCTTTGCCTTATGCCTCGGTAAATTGGCATTTTCTAAGTTGGGAGTTCTGCTCCATTGGTACCACATGCATTTGCACAGTTGAGTCGCATTTGGAGTCGTTGTTTTGTTACTTATTTAAAGTGTTGTTTATGCCTAGTGATGTTATAAGTTGAATTGATGTGTTGGGAATTGTGTTGCTTTATGTTGTTATTGTATGAAGTGGTGAATCGTATATTCTTTACCTAATATATTGCTTATCATAACCCTATTTATATATTTTGATATCTCACCCTTTCTGTTTGAATGTTGCCCTTTGTTGGCAACGTGCAGGTAACCAAGATGAGTAGCTGATAGCATCGTTAGTTAGAGTTTGGTGTCATTTTCTCTGATATGTAGCACTCGGGGGGAAATGAATGCTTGTCTTATTTTGTTGTTTATTTATTGAATCTTATGTTGTTATTTGAGGAGTTTATTATATTGATGTTGTTTTATGATTCAAAAGATATTATGTCTTATTTAGAGAACTATTATGAATCCGCTGCATGATTAATCGATGTTTGATTTATGTTATGAAGACTATTTTCACGTATTGTGTTTATTCCGCTTCTTTAAGTGTTATGTATTTGTACTAGAAGCATGATAGGTTAATGTGTCTTTGTTGAATATGTGACATCCTAATTATGTTAGAAATTTTTATACTCTGATTTTTCCGCTAATTGCTTGGGGTAGATTTGGGGTGTTACATAGTACTCCTAATTGATTCTAGACTTAAACTATTTTTGGGAAAACTTCGCTCTAGATGGTCTGGTCCCTTCGAAGTCACTAAGGGTTTTCAAAATGGCGCAATAGAAATTAAAGGAATGTCTAGTGAACCTTTTATCGTAAACGGAAAACGTTTAAAGAATTATCATTGCGTCGATAATAGGGAATATTCCATAACATTTAGGCTAGATGAGCTACCACCCCACTAATTAGATTAATCACCTGTTATGTCGAGCTTACGACTTTAAACAAAGCGCTTATTGAGAGACAACCCATTTTTATTCTTTTCTTTTTGCTTTACTTATTTTTAGTTTTTCTTTTCTTTTCTTACTTTTGTTATTTCTTATTTCTATAAAATTATGCAATATTGTTTCTCTACTATTACCCACTACTGACTTAATTCTAATTGTCAACCTACTTTAGGCTAACTTAACTTTAGCTAACTGCACTAACCATGATGAATCTAGTTGACACGATGGGAATTATTTTTAAAGAAATCAACAGAGGCATTTTGAGTCATTAGCTGATAGGGAGATGGCATTGAGTATCTACCCTGATGGACTTTCTATGACCACACCAGGGATTAGAGACAATGTCTTATTTCTGTTAAGCCAAATAAGCTGGGACACATCTACCTTAAGAAGAAGATTTAGTTCCTACCGTAGACTAACCCTAGAGTTTCTGAGATCTCTTGTCTATAAGCCTAACCATGGTCTAGGGTTTAACAGGGGACTAATTAGGTTTAGGATGTTTGTGATACGATGGGAGAACTGACTTGAGGTTTTTGCATTTTATCGCAAATGTTGCAGTTAGCAAGAGTCGCCACCAACTTTTATTTTATCCAAAAGGAAAGGTGAAAAAGCACAGGAAAGACCTTTGAGATGTTTTCTTGAGTTCGGGGGGTAGATTATGAAAAGGGAAGGTATTAGAACCCTTTTCATACATGGTTTTCCATGGGCTCTTAGTTACTTGCTAGATCACTTGCTTTTGTTTGAATGTGCTTGTGGTGTGTGTTTTGAAAGTATTTTTGAAAATGGAACTTCGTAATGATTCTCGTTTCTATAAGAACGCATACAAAGTGTTTGTTTCAAAAATAGTTCAAAGATGAGAGTGTGGGTGTATAAAAATGCTTTTGTTGTGAGCAAGCGAGTAACTAGGAGTGAATCTACCTAATCGAAAGGTCTTAAATATGCTTTTCCTCCTCCTTTAGATGTGGCTATCTTACCATTGATTTGGTAAGAAGCCCCATCGTTAGATGTGAAGGGACGGGCGTTAGGACGTTTGTATAGTCATAGAAGGCAACATATGGGACGTTTTAGCAATGTCATTTTAGGGACTAGATCGTTTACCGAAGGAAACATCGAGGGTCATCGAGGGACTACGATCTTTTATCGAGGGTCTTTTCTAAAACGCCCATGCTCGAGGGACATGACTATTTTCTAAAAGGGGCAACGAGATGGGATTACCCTAAGGGTGCATGTGTGAATAGTGTGTTAGTTTGCATACATTTTGTCTTGTTTTTGAAAGTCATCTATTTGTTGATTTCATCTTGCCATACATCTTATTTACTAGCAATATATGAAAAGCAAGTAAAAAACAGAAAGTAAAATCTAAGCTATTACATCACTTTAGGGGGATGGGGGGTACAATTTAACAATGGGGGTGAAGTAGGATCTAAAATATTACAACCACATCGAATGATAATGAAAAGAATGTGAAAACAGTGTAGAATAAAGGAAAAATGCATTTTTGAACTGCTATGTGTCGACCCGTGCTGCTATGCATCGACACATAGCTTCTCCTTGCTCTTGTAAAGTGAAATCTGTTCAGTATGAGTCGACCCATAGTGGGATGTATCGACTCATACGTCTTTTGCATCAATGTGAAACGCGTATGTATCGACTCATGGGCCTTTCCAGCTTCTGTTTAGTGACCTGAACTCAGTATGGGTCGATGCATGAGGGTTATGTGTCGACTCATACCCTATATTTTCACTAAGATGGGTTGACACATGTGGATATGTGTCGATACATACTGCCTTTTTCTGCCTTAAACACCACTCTTTGCATACGTCAGTTAGTTTTTAACATATAAATGAATAACATGAACAACAAAGAAATGATTAACTTCAAAAATAGTGATTGCTACATCCTATAAACAGAAAAGTTGATGTATAGAAAAGGCAAGGTAAAGATGACTTACCTTAAAACTGCACTTCAGGTTTTGAATCCAAATACCCTTCAAGATGTTGTATGAACCTTAAGGAAGCTCTAATAGGCTGCTAGACTTTCTTTTTTTGTTGAAGGTTACTAAACAACCTCTGTATGGTATGAAATGTTTGGATGGTTTTTAGATGGAATATGCAAAGTGTGAGAGGTTTAAAGGTTGAGACTTCAAAACTCAAGAGTGGATATTTTATGGACTGTTATGGCTTTTTGTGAATATGAGATTTTAAGGGTTTATCAATAAAACTCAATAAAACTTCTGGTTGTTATCCTTGTTCTCTCTCTCTATTTTTTTCTAACTCTTTTCCAACCTGTTTTTCCAACCTGTTTTTTCCAACTGGCCTCTCTATTTATAGAGAAGGTTTGAGATTTGAAAACTCAGATTTTTAATCACATATTATGGCTAGGTTAGATTGTACATGAAGCAAGCTTGAAGATTGTAGTTCCAATGCTTTGTACTTTGTTGCATAGAGATGTTGGACACTTTAAGCATGCCCTTCTGATTTTTTTGCCTGTTGAGTGTGATTATAACAACAAGTTAGAGGTTCAAGAAATTGACTTTATGATTAAAGTGAACTTTGCAAGAATGGCAATGGTGCCTTTGTGCCAAAAATAGAAAGATCACTTGAATAATGCTTAAACCCAATGGACCATAGCTTAAAAGTTTGTGTAAGCATTAAATTATGGTAAGAGTTGCAAGTCACAAAGCCTGCAAATTGGAGATTATGCAGCATGGGTTAAGATTTTTGTTCCTTGTTCATCACAAATCTGCCTTGTAAATCAAGAATGAATGTCCAACTTCAGATCCTTGTATCTCCTAACTCAAATAAGATAAATTCATGTTCTGGGATGTTTTGGAAAGCTTGGAACACCCTCTATAACTTTCATGTTGGCCACTTTTGTTAAATCAAACTGGATCTCGATGAAAAATGGGCAAGAAGTTGGGATAAAAACCTGACCAAAACTGCTGAAAATTTCTCTAAGTGTTTAAATGAAAATGTCATGACTTCATGAATTTATAACCTGAAATACAAGCATATTTAGGAGAAGTTGTGTAAAGAAATGTTGTAGATATCATGGAGATCTACAACTTCCATGTTGGAAGCTTCTCTTGAATCATCTTGCATCATGGTGAAAAGTTGGCATGAAGAAATGAAATTATCATGTATAAAGACACTTAGAAAATTTCTAAGCCTTGGAAATCTTGACTTTTCAAGTTGACTTTTGACTTTCTTGACTTCTTGATTATCAAGCTTGATATTCTTGAATGTCTTGATTAAATTTGATCTTTGGAATGTAATGTTGACTAAAAAAATCAAAGTTTGACTTTCCAGTATGCAATTGACCATTTTGCCCTTTTGCCAATTCCAAGCCTAAATTGATGTATAAGTGCTGCAAACTTGATGTCATAAAAGATCTTGTGAGGAAATCCTTGAGAAATGAGAGGGAAAATTTTGGGGTACAACAATGTTTTATATTGAATACACCTATACCCATAGATAAATGGCCAAACTTCTAGGATTTCCACATGGCCTCGATACATTCACAATAATCTAAGAGGAACTTTTTGATGTGGGTGGACTCGACTATTTCTGGGGTAGTATTACAGGTATAAGTAACCCTGAGCCTAATGACATGCACTCCGAAAACATTCATAACCCCGCCTTAAGGGACTTTCATAAGATACTAGCACATACCCTCTTTGGAAAGCCAGAAAACATAACCACAGTATCTAGAGCCAGACTTTTTATAATGTCATGTGCATTGCAAAACTGTCCCGTAAATGTTGCTACCTTTATGATAGCCAACTTTCACCATCTTGCAAGAACTGTCCATGAACCAATCCTGATAGGAGACCTAGTAACCATGATAGCAAATGCTATCAGCCTGAGACAACCACTGCTAAACATTGTCCCTCTAGGTATATCACAACCAATGAACATCCATTTTTTATTCAATAGGGGAATTATTGGGAACTTAGGTTCGGGTACCTTTGAACTGCTCATTAATCTAATGCCTCTTTTCACCCTTCCTAACCCTAGGACTAGCGTTCATGATAGGAACAATTGGTTATATGATTGGGCCGAACCACAAATTTCACCACCACCTACTTCTGAGACATCCGGAATTTATGACCACCTTGATTCAATCCTATCTGATGAGGAAACCGACCCCAAAACCCCTCCATTTTACCATCATTTTCCATCTCCGGATCAAGCTGACTCAAACACCTCCGCTGCTCCGATTGCTACTCCACCTCCCATATTTTACCAAGCTCCTGCTATAAATGTTCTTCAATCCGAGCTTGATTTGTTGAGAGATGAACTAATTATTTTGAGGATCGACTTCCATTCTTTCATGGATTTGGTGGAAGAATAGTTGGACCATATTTATCATCATGTTTACTCCGCTTCTCTTCCTAATAATCATCGTGGCTAATTTTATTTTAGACTTACTGCATGTCTTCTTTTCGCATTTAAACATTACGGACAATGTTTTGTAAGTGTGGGGAGAAGACCGATTAGATTAGAATTTCCATTATTTGCTGTTTCAAATTCTTAAGTACATTTTTATCATTTATTTTCAGTTATATTTTGTTTTGTTTTTCCTTCGTTTACTTTTCATTAAATTCTCTATTATCATGTTTACATATATTTTCTATGCTTTAATATTTACAATATATATATATATATATATATATATATATATATATATATATATATATATATATATATATATATATATATATATATATATATATATATATATATATATATATATATATATATATATATATATATATATATATATATATATATATATATATATATATATGCGTACTGCATATAAGTATTAAAATATATACATTTAATTATTGGGAAGTCTGGGAGACAAAATTAAATTTTTTATTCTGTTCTACACTTTGTGCCACTTGCCATACAAGCGTGACGACCGTGACACTTCACAAATTGGTCCCGCCCCGCACAAAAGCGTACCCCTCGGCACAAAGTGAAAAAACATAACGCTTCTGTTTTAACACATAAACCCTTATCATTTTCTCTTCTTCTCATTTTCTTTAACCCCCACTTAAACTCCATTAAACCACTACCTATTTCACTCCCTCCATTATTGTTATCATCAAATCTCATTAATCCCCACATATTACCCTCTCTATTTATTTTTCTCTACATATACACTCTAAAAAACCCTCTTCCATTCCAAAACCCCAAATTCTCACGCAAAACACCTAACCACCTTCCATCTTTGATTAGACTATGGCACACATAAATTCAAGGCTAGAACCCGACCTTTCAGGGATTACATTTTGAAATGGGGAAGTCGGAGAACACCAGAGGGCTCAGTATCTCAAATTTTATCAACGCTCCGTAATCCCTACACGGTATGTTGATACTGAGTGTTTTCATAAATTAGGACTGCTTGATAGTGTCCGGTGGTTACTTAGGAACTTTGATTTAGCATTCGTCTACACACAAAATCTTCCTACGTATGAGTTGCTAACTTTTGGAATTCTTAAGTTTGTTCTCCTACAACCCACCATGCGATGAAAGCCTGCACCTATCCGAAACAACAACTTTCAGAATGTTCAATGATGAATATTCTATAACTCAAGCAACTCTGAGTGATTTCTTCCGCTTCCCTCGTGAGGGGGAGGTATGCTAACGAATCCCTACAGAAGCAGACTGGGCATCTACAACTTTCAGGATTTAGAAAGCTATTTCTGATGAGGAACCGACCAGTTGGGAGGGACTTTATGCATAATTCCGCAATCCGGTATTTTCACCGCGTCATCTCCAACACTATTTTTGGAAGGATCAACAACAACAAAGTAAATTCTAAAGAATTGTTCCTCTTGCATTGTACCTTCACTCTTAACCAGAAGATCAATGCTAGTAAATTGCTCCTGTTGCATATCCAGTCTTTGTGTGCAAGAGGGTCTACACCTTTCTGCATTGGAGGGTTAGTTACCTCCATAGCACTTGGCCTGCTCCTCGAAGACAAGCTAGAAAATTTGCCTCCTTTGCCACCCACATTCATTAACATCGACAACTGTCGGGTTGGACACTTGATTAAGGTCAGAGGAGATGAGAGGTATAATCTTATGGTGCATAAAAAAGTAGTTCCTAGTGTCATTTTTCCAAACGTTGCACTTACATATGTAACAAACATGGAAAAGTGGCTTTATGATCTCACTGCTCCTGCACCTGGAGATAATATGCAAAACAACCAAGGCAATGCCCAGGCTGATGAGATGGAGCAAGAAATGGAGCAAGGGGATGATGAACAACAAGCTCCTTCTGAAAATGTGGCGAGCACGTACACGAGAACCAAAAAAAGATGCAAAAGAGTACCGACCTCAAATGATAACATTATGGTTGCCATAATGCAACAAGATGAGAGGATGCAAGCTATGCAAAATAATAAAAATGCAATTATGCAACTAATGCTAGCTATGGAAACTCAGTAGTAAGAATATGACAAAAGAAATGAGTGTCGGGCTGCAAGAATGACCAAGGAAATGGCAGCTTTAATTGTACGCATGGATGATTTTCAAGAATATTTGTACCATGTGGGTATGCCTCATCCTCCAGTTGGACGTGATGGACGTGGACGAGTAGGAGGGTGAGGAAGAGGACGTGACAATGAGCAAGAGCAGATTGAATCTGCTTCTCTTCTCGTTTCCTCTTTGCTTATAAGCATTGGGACACTGCTTGGTTCAAGCTTAGGGGAGTTAGTTAGGAAACACTTTACTGCTTTCTAAGTAGATTTTTCAATTCCCGCTTCTATTTCCTGTAATTCAAACATCTATATACTTTTGAGTTCTTATATGCAAAACCTTTCCCCTATTATCTAATTTCCCCCACTTTCTTGAGCCATAACAAAAATTTTGTTTGTTACTTGCATAACTCGACGCATTCGAAGAGTATACAGGTTGCTCACTTTTAAGATATATGAGAAACCTTGAGTAAAACACAAGCACGATGGATACCGTCGTAACACTCTAAATCCCCAAATTCCGCTAGATCGATTTCAGTACCCTTTATACCAAAACCTTAAGCTTTAGTTTTAAAGTAACCCTGAATAGTTTATTTAGCAGTCAGCATTGTCTTAAACATAAACTACGTAGGGAGTCGATGAATATAAGTGAATGATCCCAAGTAATTAAAAATTTACATGCTATACTATTAGAAAATAAGGAATGCACTAATTAAGTTAGGCGACTGTGATACGGTGGGAGAACTGACTTGAAGGTTTTGCATTTTATCGCAAATGTTGCGGTTAGCAAGAGTCGCCACCGGCTTTTCTTTTATCCAAAAGGAAAGGTAAAAAAGCACAGGAAAGACCTTTGAGATTATTTCTTGAGTTTGGGGGGTATATTATGAAAAGGGAAGGTATTAGCACCATTTTCATCCATGGTTTTCCATGGGCTCTTAGTTACTTGCTAGATCACTTGCTTTTGTTTGGAATTGTGCTTTGTGTGATTTTTGAGAGTATTTTGTAAAGAGGTCATTGTTTAGGAAATCTTTGTAATGATTCTTGTTCGTAATAATGTATACAAAGATGTTGATCTTTTGAAAATGTTTTCAAGTTTGTAAGAGGTTTTGAAAGTGTAGGTGTTTGTTTTTAAAATAGCAAGGATGTTTTGAAATTGAGCAAGTAATTAGGAGCATTCTACCTACTCAAAAGTCTTTCATGTTCATTTCCTTTTTCCTTTGACATTGTTATCTTACCATTGATTTGGTAAGTAACCCTATATTTGGATGTAAATGGGACGGGCGTGGGTCATCGTATAACCATGATTAGAAATGTTGCAAGGTATCTTAGCATTCTCTTTTAGGGACTAAGATCATTTGATAGGAAACATAGGTAGCGTCATCGAGGGACTATGATCTTGTATTTTGCTTGTTTTTGCTAACATACCTCACATGCGTAATATGGCCATTTTGTAAAGGCAACCAAGTGGATTTACCCTAGGATGCTTGTGTGCAAAGTGTATTATTTTTCATGCTTGATTTTGGCTTTGATTAGGGTTTTCTATTTGATTGGTTTTAGTCTTTCCATACAAACCCTAACTACTAGCAATTATATATAAAAGCGATAAATTGCGGAATTTAAAGTTACTATGCTATTACAATACTTGTGGAAGGGGGGAGTACAAATTATAAATGGGGATTGCAAGAAAATAAACCTAATTAGTCTATTACAACCATATTGAATTTGTATAAATGTACAAGAAATTAAATGAATATAATGTACAAAATGAATAAATATACAAGAATGTAAGTGTGAAGAAAATAGATATTTTTTTTTGGATTTTTATGAGAAAAGGGGTTTTGATTTTAACCTAATTAACTAGAAGAAAATAATTAATTAAACCTAAATTTACTAAGAAAAGATTTTAAATAAAACCCTAAGTCTATTAATTGATTAAAAAGAAATTAAGTTTAAGAAAAGTATTTTTGGTATTTTTATCTTGAAAATAATTATAGTGTTATAAAATATTTTTGGCTTTTTTTATATTAAAATAATATATTTTAATTGGTGTAAAAGAAAATAACTAAAACCTATTTTTAATTAAATTTACAAAGATAATTAGTAAAATAAATAAAGTATTGATTAAATAAAATAATTTTTGTGAGAAAAAATAAATAAACTATGTCAAAATATAAATCTACTATTTTTATATTTTTTTATGATTTTTTTAATATTAGAAAAATATTCAAGAAAACAAATAAAGAAAAAATAAGAAAAAGAAAATAAAAATGGGTCAGGGGTGTGTAAATGAAACAGGGGGGGGGGTTAGTATCAAGAAAAAAAAGTAAATAGCCCAAGGGAGGCCCAAGCGCTGCCAAAAAGATAGTCAGAATACAAAAAATGTGAAAAAAACCAAAAGGGTACCATTGGGGCTCGAACCCAGGTCCCTCTGGTTACAGGCACGCGCTTCTACCACTAGGGTGGCTATACATCCGTTTATATAAATCAAACAATAAGTACATATGGTAAACACGTTCCTGAGGCCAGCTCCATCTTTAACCTCACGCCCAACCAGAAGCTCTGTAACTCAATCAATCCTCAACAAAAATAAAAAGTGTAAACTGGAAACTTGTAGCAAATTTCCTCATGATTTCAGAAATGCAAAGCAATAGAATTATAGATCAAAGATAAGCATGAATTTTAATGGCCCTAATCTGAACCCTAAAAATCTCAGAAATTTCAATCTTAAAATTCTGTAAGCTCAAGCAAAATTAATGGAAACTATGAACATGGTTAGCTTTAGGGCAATGATATCTGCATGTTTTACTCACAAATAAATCATTGATGATGCCTGTATGAAAAGTTTCAAAGTTAGAAAACTTACCTTGTAAGAGGGTATCAGGTTTGGAGTTTGAGAAGCTTTCAGTGTGTTCCAATGATTGGGTTAGCTTCCTCAAGTTCCCAGGAAGCTAATGGGAAGCTTAGCTTGAGCTAAAAGTACCTGAGGAGTTCTGGAGAAGTCCAAGTGCAAAGCTCTATTTTTGAAAATGGAGGATGGTGTTAATGGTGTAACAGTCTTGTAACAGGGTGTGGGATGAGTTCTAAATGATGTTTAGAAGCTTTAGGAACCAAAAGGCTTGAAAACGCACGAGGGAGATGTGAGTTTCAAACTTTTGGTCAGGTTGGGAAACAATGGAGGTGTGTGATACATTTCTGAGCTCTTGGTGTTTTTTAGGGGTGAAGCATGCGTGTGTTTTGTGGCAAATGGTTTGTGTATCTATAAGCAAAGAGTCTTGAGTGTTTTTGCAAGTCAGAAGTACAAGTTACAAGCTATTTTCTATGTTACTTGATTTTCAAGAAAAGTGGGAAACCAAGTTTCAATGTGAAGTACAAGCATGGGCTGGGTGATTGTAAGTGTCTAAACCATTTCTCTTGTGTTATGATACATGTATGATCAGAAGAGAACAAGTGCAAGGCTCAAGAACAAGTTTTGTGCAAAAAGTCACTTTATCAAAATGGCAATGTGCACTTTCTTCCCAAAATGAATATAAAGCATGGCCTTGCATTGAATGCTTGGAATGAGACCTATAACTGCTGTGTAGTCAATTACTTATGGAGTGCCTAAAAAGTTTGAGTCCTGCAAAGTAGATTTTATGCAGCATAACTTTGAATTTGAATTTTGTTCATCACAAAATGCCTTGTAATTCAAGTGATAAAACTCTAACTTCATCTCTTCGATTCTCCCTACTCAAGAATGATCTCAAGGAGTTCTCGGACATTTTGGAAAGCTTGTAATGTTCTATACAACCCATATTTGAATTTATTTTGAATATTACCCTTGGAACTATATGAAAAAGTTCCATGAAGTTGGGTCAAAATCCTGACCAAATTAGGGCAAAAATTTCACTAAGTGTTTTGTTTCATGACCATGTATTCTTAAAATTATAACTTGAGATCCAAGCACTTTTGGAAAGAGTTGTGTAAAGAAAATTTATAGATTTCATGGAGATCTACAACTTTCATGTTTGAAGTTTCTCTTGAATCATCTTGCATCATGGTGAAAACTTTGCTCAAAGTTGTGCAAAAATAAGAAATTTCCAACACTTAGAAAAATTTCTAAGTTTATAAATTTTCACTTTTCAAAATGAAATTTTGAATTTTGGATTTCTTGATGAATAAGTTTCATATTTTAACATACTTTGATGAATTGTGATCTTTGGCATTTTATTTTGACCAAAAAGTCAAAGTTTGACTTTTCAGTATACAATTGACTTTTGATCAGTTGACTGAAAAATTCATCTATCAATCCATTGGACTTGCAATGTTTTGAGCCATTTCATTAGGTCAAAATGATGCAATTGGAATCTTTAGATCATGCCTTAAACCAATTGATTATTTTCTAGGCCAAAAATCAGAAATTACCCTTTCCCAGTCAAAACCCTAATTTTGACCATTTTGCCCTTTTGAAGATTTGATCAAATTTCTTGAGGAATTATGGTCCAAACTTTATCAAATGATACATATGAGTTTAAAATGTTGATGTGGATCAAAAATTATGAAGTTTTACTGTTAATTGGCCATAGTTGACTTTTTTCCAAATACAGTTGATTTTTAGGTCAACTACTCAATTGACTGAGCAAAAGTGTGATCCAAAGCTTGAAACTTGGTATGAGTAAACTTGAGGGTACATAATGATCCATGAAAGTAACTTGGGGAATTGAAAGTTCAAATATCCTTGTGCAATCTCAAACCCTAATTTTGGTCATCAGTGCTTAAGGAGGTGTCTTGAGCTGGTCAACCCTAGTGCAGTCTTGAGTCAGAGGAGATCTTGTGAGAAAATTCTTGATAAATGGGAGGGAAAATTTTGGGGTACAACATTTGCCCCTGTTAAATCTTCTTAAACCTGAAGATTTATATTGGCGAGTTTTTCCATTCGTGACTCGAAGGTGGAAGATGATTGGACACTAGAGTGCCCAGAAATTTGCACTCGGTGATGTGATGGTCGATGGTAGGGGGAATGGGCTTAAAGATGCCATTTGGAGAGATGATGGAAAGTTGTTGGAGATGGGCTTGTAGATGCCATCCAGAAATGATTGTCGGACTGTATTTGAAAGAGAATCTGAATGAGTGTCAGAATGGAGTCCATGTCTGAAGCATATCTGAATTGTATCTGTAAGATGAGTCTGAATGAGTATATGAATGGAATCCATGTTTGGAGCGTATCTGAACTGTATCTGAGAAGCTGAATTTGAATGAGTATCAAAACGGCATCCGTGTCTGGAGCGTATCTGAACTGTATCTGAGAGTTGAATCTGAATGAGTATCAGAATGGCATCCGTGTCTGGAGCATATCTGAACTGTATTTGAGAGTTGAATCTGAATGAGTATCAGAATGGCATCCGTGTCTGGAGCGTATCTCAACTGTATCTGAGAGTTGAATCTAAATGAGTATCAGGATGGTATCTGTGTCTAGAGCGTATCTGAACTGTATCTGAAAGTTGAATCTGAATGAGTATCAGGATGGCATCCATGTCTGGAGCGTATTTGAACTGTATCTGAGTTAAATCTGAAGAACCTGTGCTGGATTGCTTCAGTTAGTCGTGTAGATAATTGTCCTGGCTTATTTTAGGTATCAATTTCTGACCTTTGTAATTTGTTGATGATAGCCATTGATTAATATTATCCTGAAAAGGGTAAAAAAAATTAGTTGTATGTAGTGTCATGATGTATGAAATGCATGTTACAATGAGATTGTGACATATGCATTCGTGTTATCAATGTTTATGATATATGGATGTGATGTATGCGTATGTGAGCTAATTTGCTGCACTGTTGTTGGATTGGGGAAAATAAATCCCTAACTGCTGTTGAGGATATGGAGTGTAAGTCTCCATGTTGTGAAGTTGAAGTGTTGATGAATTTCCTCTTAGAGAAATAAACTTCGTTGTAAGGGAAACACTGTGTACGACTTTGTGAGATCCTATTGGGGAATCCTGAGACATTGGATGACTTCTACTGGGGATTGATAACTGGAAGCTTTGTTCCGCTGGGGATTAAACTGCACACTGTAGGGGATTTCTACGGAAATAGCTTAGAGAGATTTCCCTATCTCTTAAAGCCATCAGTGATTGTCTTTTTATTTTGTTCATTTGTAAACAATAGTTATGTTCAAATGCATATGTTCAAAAATAAATCATTGAACGTTTTTGCAAACAAAACACAAGAGTTAAAGAAAAAACAGATAGTTTTGCACTTTCAAAGAGATATCTTTGTATTGACTTTGAGTAAGTATTTTGTACAATGAGACAAACATTCTAGTAAGAGAATGCCATCGTAAAAATGGAAATTTGATACAAAGAAAAGATAGCTATGTGCAATAATCCCATGGGGTTCCCATTCTGCTATAGCCTTCGTGTCTTTGAGCATCTTGTCTATTTGTCGCCTTGTCCAAAGCTGATTGAATTGATCAGAACCGTCGAGTTTGCAGTTTGTCCATAAGGTGACCCAACAGGACATAGTCATACGCTTTAATTCCCTAACTTTTGCCTGGACCGCTCTTTCGGGTTTTCAGTCCACCGGGATACCCCCTTTTGCCCAAGTCGCCCTTTCGGGCTTTCAACTTGTCGGGTGTACATATTTTTTTGTTTTATCCCTAATTTTTGCCCGATCCTTTTTGGTTCGCCGGGATGCCTTTGTTTTGCCTAGGTGTGTCAACCTAGCAGGTCTCTTATGCATAGTATCTTTTGACTATGTATGCGTTCACAGGGTGTGGTAGGTCGTCACCACCCATGGTGGTTAAGATTATTGCTCCACCAGAGAATATGCTTTTGATTACAAATGGTCCTTCTTATGTAGGAGTCTATTTGCCCCTGGGATCACCTTGCGGTAGTATGATGCGCTTGATCACCAGATCCCCGACTTGATACACTTTGCGTCTGACCTTTTTGTTGAAAGCCTTGATCATCCGTTTTTGATATATTAGACCATGACAGATAGTAGTAAGCCTTTTCTCATCAATTAAGTTCAGTTGATCAAGTCGAGTTTGGATCAAATCTTCTTCATTCAGCCATGCATCCTTCATGATTCTCAGAGAGGGGATCTGGACCTCAATAGGCAAGACAGCTTCCATGCCATATACCAAAGAATAGGGTGTTGCCCCTGTTAATGTGTGTGTTATGGTACGATACCCATGGAGAGTGAATGGTAGCATCTTATGCCAGTCTTTGTACGTGACTGTCGTTTTTTGTATGATCTTTTTTATATTCTTATTTGCGGCTTCGACATCACCATTCATCTTTGGCCGGTAAGGGGAAGAATTGTGATGCTGGATCTTTAATTGCTTGCATAGGGCGATGATCATAATATTGTTTAGATTCATACCATTGTCTGTGATGATCCTCTCCGGGATACCATACCGACAGATGAGATTCTGTTTAATGAACCGGGCTACACCATTCTTGGTCACAGAGGCGAAAGAGGCTGCCTTAACCCACTTTGTAAAATAGTCAATGGCCACTAAGATGAAGCGGTGTCCATTGGAGGCTGTTGGTTTGATTTCCCCAATCATATTGATTCCCTACGTAGCAAAGGGCCAAGGAGCCGTCAAGACATTCAGAGGATCCATAGGTACGTTCACCTTGTCAACATAAATCTAACACTTGTGGCAGTTCGAGAGTGTTGATAGCAATCTGCTTCCATGGTAGACCAGTAATAGCCTGCCCGTAGGATCTTCTTTACCATCGTATGCCCACTGGAATGGGTGCTAAAAGTGCCTTCATGTAGATCAAACATGATCTTTTCCACCTCAACCTTGTCTACGCAGCGGAGCAAAACAGAGTCATGGTTGCGTTTGCAGAGAATGTCATTACTAAGGAAGTATTTAGCAGAGAATCTCCTTAGGAACTTCTTATCATTGACTGAAACTCCTTCCAGATATTCTTGAGCCTCGAGATACCTCTTGACTTCGTGAAACCAAGGTTGGTCCACTACTTCTTCAATATTAATCTCGTGACAATGAGCTGGTTCATCCATTCGTTCAATGGTGATTTGGGGAGCCTCGTGGCAATTAAGTTTAAACATGATTGACATTTTGGCTAGTGTGTCTGCTAGTTAATTTTCTTCTCGCGGGAAATGCTCAAAGGTAATCTTCTCAAAGTGTGGGATCAATGTCAGCACATGTTCTTTGTAAGGGATAAGGTTAGGGTGTTTGGTGTCCCATTCTCCTTTAATCTGGCTGATGACCAAAGTTGAATCTCTGAATACATTTAAATATTTGATCCCCAAATTTGTGGCAACTTTGAGACAAAAAATGCACGCTTCGTATTCTGCCATGTTATTTGTACAATTGAAGCAGAGTCTTTCCATAAAGGGAGTATGACATCCTTCAGGAGATATGAGTACAACACCAATACCATTGCCGAGTGTGTTGGATGCCTCATCAAAAACCAGGGTCCATCGGGATCCTTGTTCAGGTCCGTCATATGGTCTGAATTCTTCACAGTTATTTACCATCATGATGTCTTCATCTGGGAATTTGAACCTCATAGAGTGGTAGTCATCCACAACTTGATGAGCAAGGTGATCAGCTAGTGCACTGCCCTTTATTTCTTTTTGGGTAGTATACTGTATGTCATATTCTGTCAGGATCATCTGCCATCTCGCTATTCTCCCAGAGAGAGCAAGTTTCTCAAAGATGTATTTTATTGGATCCATTTTAGATATCAATAAGGTAGTATGGGTCAACATATACTGTCTTAGACGGCGAGCAACCCATGCCAGAGCACAACAAGTTTTCTCGAGCAGTGAATATCTTGTTTCACAGTCAGTAAACTTTTTTCTCAGGTAATAAACAGCATGCTCTTTTCGTCCAGACTCATCATGCTGCCCCAGCACACACCCCATTGAATTTTCCAAAATAGTTAGATACATGATCAATGGTCTTCCCTCGACTGGTGGCATCAAAATAGGAGGCTCTTGCAGGTACTCTTTGATCTTGTCAAAAGCAGCTTGGCACTCATCATTCCATTTGACTACTTGATCTTTCTTCAGTAATTTGAAGATTGGTTCACAAGTAGGTGTCAGGTGAGAAATGAACCTGGCAATGTAGTTTAAACGTCCCAAGAATCCTCTGACTTCCTTCTCAGTACGAGGAACAGGCATCTCTTGTATTGCTTTCACCTTGGCGGGATCCACTTCGATACCTTTATTGCTAACGAAAAGCCCAGGAGTTTACCAGACCTCACCCCAAATATGCATTTATTCGGGTTCAACCTCAGCTTATATTTCTTTAACCTCTCAAACAGTTTCTGTAAATGATCGAGATGCTCTTCTTTTGTTTGAGATCTAGCTATCATATCGTCCACATAGACCTCTATTTGTGATGTATCATGTCGTGAAATAGAGCTACCATGGCACGCTGATAGGTTTCCCCAGCATTCTTCAGCCCGAATGGCATAACCTTATAGCAGAATATGCCCCACTGTGTGACAAAGTTTTTTTCTCCATGTCCTCAAGTGCCATTTTGATTTGGTTGTAGCTTGAGAAACCGTCCATGAAGGAAAACACTTTATGTTGTGCCGTATTGTCAACTAGAACATCAATGTGGGGTAGTGGGAAATCATCCTTAGGGCTTGCCCTATTCAAATCTATGTAGTCCATGCACATTCTCACTTTGTCGTCCTTTTTGGGCACGGGAACAACATTGGCAACCCATTATGGATACGAGGTGACGGCCAAGAATTCGGTGTTAAATTGTTTCATGACTTCTGCTTTTATCTTCTCTGACATGTCTGGTCGCATGCGACAGACCTTTTGCTTTATCGTTGGATAGTCTTCTTTTGTTGGTAGATGATGTACCACGATATCTGCATCAAGTCCTGGCATGTCTTCATATGACAAGGCAAAGACCTCAACATACTCATGTAGCAACTAAGTCAGACGCTCTTTGACACTGGGTTCCAGATTGGCACCCACCTTGACTTCTCTTTTGTCTTCTTCGGTACCTAGGTTTATTGTGTCCACTGGTTCCTCGTGGGGCTGAATGGTCCTCTCTTCTTATTGTAGTAACCTGGCGAGTTCTCCTGGTACTTCGCAATATTACTCACCTTTGTCTTTGGCTTGGTAGATTAGATTTTTAGAATCACAGAAAGCCGTAGCAGAATCGTTACCCATGGGATCCCGAATGGATGTAGACTTGCATTGTGAGTGTGAGTGTGTGTAAGAGTATAGCTATCTTTGAAAGAAATGAAAATGTAAAAAGAAAAACAATGAGCACAAAGTTTGTATGCAAAAACGTCCATGATTCATTGATGTCATATGGGAATGAGATAATAACCCTTACAAATGGACCATTGTGCCTCGGGTAAGGCACAAGGTTTTAAGAGTCTGAATTTTTTTAATATTACAGATCCGACAAAATTTAAAGACAAATTACTGGGGGGATAAAAGTGATCGGGACGAAATCTCTAGCTTCCCAATTGCTGAGTCCTCCACCGACAGTTGGGAAAATCCAATCCTCCAGGTCATAGATGTCTTCACCATCCTCCACGGCGCTGACTTGGTGGTTGCTGATCTTCAAGGGTGGCCCTTCGGCACGAGCGCGGCGTACAACCTTCTGGGCTCCTGAAGTGAAACCCAAGCTAAATTTTCCAGGTTTGTATGGGATATCTGGGAGTTGGCCCCAAATAGTGCACCCATCTTTTTCTATTACTGCTTTGGCATCCTTCAAAGACGACATCTTGAGCGGAAGCCTTGTAATATTGGGGACTTGAGACACAACCTTGGTTACTGCCACATCTTGCAGAACTTCTTCAAAGTGCTGGAATGGAGTTTCAATAAATTCACCATCTAGTTCCACATATCTGAAGGAATTTAGATGGCTGGCCATATACTCTTCTTCTCCATGAACTGTGATGATTTTCCCTTGAATTTGATATTTCAGCATTTGATGCAACGTGGAGGTAACGACACCAGCACTGTGGATCCAAGGTCGGCCTAACAAGCAGGAATATGAATGGCGAATATCCATTACATATAAAGTTGAATCAAATATTTGGGTTCTAACCTTTATGGGGATGTCCACTTCCCCATGCACCATCCTTTTTGAGTCGTCGAAGGCCCTCACTACTATATTTCTCGGTTTCAATGTCAATCCTTCAAAGTCAAGCCTATCAAGAGACTTTTTAGGAAATACATTCTAATATGAACGGATGTCAACCAAAACATGAGCCAAAGTCGTGCCCCTGCATTCGACTAAGACATGCATTGCCTCGTTACGCTTCCTCCCCCTTAGCGTAAAATCAACATCCAAAAAACCTAAACCATTATCTGCAGCCAAGCTGGCTACGCAGTCTTGGAACTGATTAGCAGATGTTTCTTGGGGTACATGGGAAGTCTTAAGGAATTTTACCAAGGCCTTTGCATGAGCCTCAGAACATAACAATAAAGCCAGCATGGAAATTTTTGATGGAGTTTGCCCTAGTTTCTCGACTAAATTGTAGTCGCTTATTATTATGATCTTTAGAATTTCCACCATATCTTTTCGGGAGGTCTCGGGGATAGCTACTGGTTGGGCCTTCGTCCAAACAGGCTCAACCAGAATACCTTTACCTCGAGTCTCAATTGACTCGGCAGTAGGAATGTCAGCAGGGGTGATAACAGGGATTGTAACAGTTTTGTTAATAGGAGTATTAGTAGAGATGATTGTAGGACTGGTAATAGCCTTTGGAGGAGCAACAACAAAAAAAATGATTACAGGTCCAGAAATAGATTTTGGAGGAGTAATTTCTGGAGAGAAAACCCTTCCACTTCGAGTGATCTTACTAGTCCCTGCGATATTACTGATATCGGAGTCAACTTTCTTAGAACTTGAATCTTCAGCAGCTGGCCAATCTTGCTTGATACCGTGATAGTAGACATCACCTCCATAATTCCATGGGACGGTTTTGTCTGAAGAATACGGGATTGGTCCAGGCATTGTGATTATCAATGGAGCTACTTTAGAAACTGATGTAATTTTAATGGGTCTTTTGGTGGAGACCCTAGAAGAATTGTCGGAAATGGTTACGATGGAAACATCATTATAAAAAACAGTTGGAATAGAAGTCTTCTCGAACAAAATCTCCTTGTCATCTATTAGGCATTGAACGCCTACTTTTAACAAAGGACAATTGGTTGGTGAGGATAAACAGAAATGACAACTTTCATCATAGCCTGGGAAAACACCGGCATTCAACAAATTCTTTTTGATAGTTAGGAGTGGGGTCACAAGTTCATCAACCAAAGTAACAAACATATCCTCCTCAAAGGCGTTGACATCACGGCCATGCTTGGCCATAGGGGCAGTGATAACATTGGGCATTTCTGGCGCGTTGAATTCAATCTCTTTGGCTTCAAGAAGATCTTGTACTTTGTTCTTTAGAGCCCAACAGTTGTTAGTGTCATGGCCGGGGCTCTCAGAATGGTATGCACAATGGGAATTAGGATGATAGTGAGGAGAGGTTGTGTTAGGATTCTTTGGAGCTTCTTTCAAAGTCACTAGATTGGATCTTAACAAATGTGGCAATACTTGAGATAGTGTCATATTAATTTGGGTGAACTGTTGAACTGGTCTTTCCGTTCTTGGTTGGTTGTTTCTTTGCTGAGCAGGTGCGGGTTTAGGAATCATGACAGCCCCCACCATTGGACGGCGTTCATCCCTATCTTGATTTCTCTGAGGATATATAGCAACAACTTCTTTCTTTCCAATGAATGGTTTCCTTACAGCAGCAGAGGATGCATATTTTTGAATCTTCCCATTCTTTATCCTGGCTTCCACCCTTTCTCCGATCAATATCAATTCAGTAAAACCCGCCGAAGAGCTCCCAATTAAGTGATTGAAGAAAGGTCCGGACAAGGTGCCCAAAAACATGTCTACTAATTCTCTTTCAGATAGGGGAGGCTGGACTCTTCCTGCTAAGTCCCTCCATTTTTGCTCATAGTCTTTGAAGCCCTCACTTGAAACCATGTCCATACTCTGGAGTTGAGTACGGGTGGGAGTAAGACCAGCGTTGTATTGGTATTGTTTGTAAAAGGCGGTGGCAAGATCTTCCCAGTTATGAACATTGACTCTTTCTAACTGATAAAACCAATCAAGTTGAGTTCCAGACAGATTGTCTTGGAAGAAGTGTACCCATAAATCCTTGTCGGTGGTATGAGGCTGGATTTTCCTCACGTAGGACCGGAGATGCATTTTGGGACATGAAACTCCGTCATATTTGGCGAAATACCGGTGCTTTGAATTTTGGAGGAATGACTATGCCAGATACTAACCCCAACTCCTCAAAGTCTACTCCAGACAATTTTTAGATTTCCATTTAGCTTAACCGTTCTTCCAGATGCTTATACTTGTCATCGGCTGGAGGGTATTGTTCTTCAGAATAATCTTCTTCTTCCTCTTCCTCTTCTGAATCTGGATGGACAACTATTTCCTTGCCTTTCCCATCTTGATTGTCTTTCTCACCAGATGACATTGCAAAGTCTAGGGTCCTTCTTGCTTTCCCTTGGAATCTTCTTCCAATGTTCAGAACTCCGGTTATTTTCTTTTTCTTCTTTTTCTCTTCAACCAGCAAGGTCTTCAACTCTTCTTGTCCTTTGGCTAGAGTTAAGAACATCTGTTGAAACTGGGCATTTTGTGCTTGGAGGTCCTTCATCGTTTGCTCGAGATCCATCTTACTGAAATAAGCAGTAGAAAGATGAGGAGACTTGTTGCAAGAAACCTGCTTATGTTATGATGAATGGTAAATGCGTGTGCAATGATTTCAAGGATTTTAAAGATTCAAATTTGTTTTAGACAAAAAAGAAACACACATTATATTAATAAATTAAATCTTGAGTACCTCAATGCCTCTTTGGGAAAAATAAATACAAAAACTCTAAGATAAAAAGGTTGTACGCATCCTCTTTGGTGCGATGTAGGCGTTCAGAGTCCGCTCCTCATGAATTTTCTTAGTGAGTTCCAAAACCTTCTTCTTGCTAGCATAGAATTGGGCTTCGAAAGTGTCTCGCTCCCCCTTGAGTTGTATCCAATCTCTTTGTAAGTCTTCAAGAGAGAAGGGCATGTCAGGATGTAGGTTAGTGTATGGAACATCTCCTTCCATAACAGACTCAATGATTACCGGGAGAATGGAGGGATAAGGTATCATAAGATTCTGAGCACGATTTCATACCCATTTGAGGGAAGGCTCAAGAGGGATGGAATTCTTGTGTCCCAATGTCTTGCTATCTACCTTGTTCAGCATGCTCCAAGCTCGGATAAATCTCTGGCGAAGACCTTGATCGTCGTTCTCGTAGTCAAATACTAAACCTTGAATGAGCATCTAATGTGGGCCATCCCTTCGGGCGTAACCAAACTATCTTAAAGCTAAGTAGGGGTTGTAGGTGATACCTCCCCTAATGCCAAGTAAGGGGACATTAGGGAAATCTCCACAACGGTCGACAATAGTAACATTCTCTATAGATCGGGAACACCAATGGATGTCTGAATGTTTGAGCGTCATCAACCTTTATGACCACCTTGAACCTTGCTCATTCTTCAATACAGATCGGGGAAGATATGAAATAAACCATCTTTCCAAGAGAGAAGTGCAACACATAAGGATACCTCTTTTCCTCATAGTGCGAGTGTGAAAAGAATGTAGGATGTCCCCTAGCAAAGTAGGTACCGAGTTACGGGATATGAAGATTTTGACGGTGTTCACATCTATGAGTTGGTCAGGATTTGGGAACAAAACCATCCCATAGATGAGGAGAGCCACAATTTCCTCAAAATCTTGCAAATCCAAAGAGTTCTAATATTTTTGGGCTTTCTCAAACAAGAACTTTGCTAGGAAACCTTTGACACCACTCCTTGTTTCCCAATTGGTTGTGACATCAGATGATTGCAAGTGTAGAGCTTGAGCAATCTCTTCTGGCTTTGGGTCTCTTTCCGTACCGTTGAAAGGTAGTTGATTGAGAATGGGAATCCTCAAAAGTTGGGATAATTCTTCCAAAGTTGGCACAAGTTGATAATCAGGAAATGTGAAGCAATGGTGTAAAGGATCAAAGAACTGAAAGAGAACCTTCATCATGTCTTCATTAGTTTTGGAGGTGACCAAGTTTAGTAGGCGACCATGTATTTCGGTGAATGGAGAGTTTTCAGGAATCCTTGAAGCTAGCTCTTTGAGTTGAGAAGGAATCCTTACGAATAGAATCCATATCCTATAAAACAGAACAAAGATAAATCCCAAGATCCTTGAAATGGTAAGTGAATATGAGTATGATGTTATGATGTTCATGATGTTATGTACAAGTAAATATACACAAACAAAACAAACAAGTCCTTAGGTTTAGGCTTGCATGGAGTCTTATAGGTAAGTACCCTCTTGAAGTTTAGTTGGCTCAAACCTGTCCTAGCAATAGTAATCGGGTTCTAAGGAGCTCAATATCACTGGTTTGTTTCCTTGGTCATTGTTTCAGCACAAGCCTCTTAAATGGCGACCGAAATATCCCAAAAAACTAAACCTCAACGAGTGTAGTATCGAGTATCTACCAAATTCGGACTGCACCAAAGTCGATCATCTCACTACGTCCTAATGACCAAGTTGGTCAAGTAAAGGTTCTAAAAGTTCATTAGTGCTTCATGACATCACTCAGCGGCCCCGTATTCTCCTTGATTAACTCAAGGGCTACCGGTACCCACAAATATGTCGCACTAACGTAGCTATTTCTTAGACCATGTCGGTATACCCCGCACAATTTCCACAACGTATTGCTACTTACCTATAAGGTATCCCAAATCCGGGTAGAGGATTCAAACCCAAACAAAGAACCAAAATGTAAAACATACAAGTCAAACAATGCCTATTTTTACCATGCCTATGTTATTGAATCTATGTTTTAATTTTATGTTATCACACAATAAAATTATGTTAGGCTAATTTTCCATATACCGGTATGTGAAGTCCTAAATCGAAGGGGTTCGATAATTAATCGGCATAAATATTTTACAAAAACACTTTTCTAGTTTTGATTTACAATTTGGACATTAAATTTTTTTGTTACGTGAATAAAAGATAGACTAAGTATGAAATCAATAGAGCGAGAGTTTGAGGTTTTAACCAGATAGTGGTGATTGAACATTAATTTTAAAAACAGCGAGAGCGCTTTAAAATTAATTGGACTATATTTGTTTAAAAAATATACTTTTAAATTTTAAATGACAAAGCGAGAGCGCTCATTTGAGTTTAATAATATGGTCTGAATCGATAGAACGAAAGTATGAGACAAGGGTTTTTAAATTAATAGTTTCCACTGAAACAATGTTTTAATACTCAAAACTATGCCAATGACTTATTGAATCCCTGAAGGCAACAAATTACATACTGATGTCCCGTTATCAATTATTAGATCTTAGTAAATTCTCGTTTAAACCCCAACATCCTAATTTTATGATTAGCCTTAGCTTTACACAATGACCCTAGATAACATTAGTTTGACCATCAGCCCTTGTGGGTTCCATATCTTTTAAAACTACGCGATTAGACAATGCACTTTCAGTCACTACACCCGACAGACTCTCAAAGTTGCGATCAGTCAACAAGGTTTTTGCTCGAAAGCATACCATTTGGGATTCCAGGTAAATTTTCGTCATCCTCCCTCCAGGGTTATTGCTTTATTAACAAGAGTTGAATATCAAAAACATAGTAAAACAAATAAGAGTGATAACGAATGGATTAATTCAAGACAAACATATTCAATGCATTATGATTTAATATTAAAAATGACGAGCAAGCTTGCATACAAGAAAGTACTAGAAAAAAACAATTAAGATTGCAAATGAAAATTCAAATGAAATTTGAAATTTTCATGTTGAGGAGACTAGTCTTCGTATGGAATGATTGCTTAAAATGATCTTCCGCAACCTTGAGGATCATTTGGACAAGAGATTCCCCGCTGATCTGGACACAACAGTCTCTGAATTAATCCAAACTTGGACTTTATCTCCGGATGACAAATCGTCTTCAACTGAATAGCCGAGTGCCCTAGAATATACTCACAAGATTTTCTTAAAAGAGAACGTGAATGTTGTACCAAGAAGAATGCATATACTGAATCACCAGGTATCTTCTACCATACGGGAGAGATGATGTCCATCAAATAGAAATTGGACTTTGGAAAAGACACCAGACAGAATATGTACTTTACTTAAACCATCTTGAAATTTTCAACATCACGACCAAATTCCCTAGAATTGGAAACACACCTCTCAGTCTTCTTTTATCTTTGCTTAGAAGCTTTGTCCCATGCATTCACTTGGGGAACAAACACTGACTGCTGAAGAGAAGATCAAGTGGCCCAAAGTTGTAGAGAGTGAGCCTGATTGAAATAATTGGGTTCCCTAGCGTGGTAAACATATATGATGTTGATAACATGATCATGAAAGGAATTTATAGACGGTACTAAAGTATGGAGCCTAACCCACTAAAGCTCAAACAAGTGTGGAAACAAATGTGAATAAAGCACTGAGATGGGATCAAAAACCATTCTCCAGACCTATTCTTCCCTCGCTAGTAAAACATATCCCTTGAATTCAACTGGGAAATGGGAACCATCTGCTGATAAGATGTTCCAAGCACTCAAGATAGTGGATGAAATCCACAAAGCACTCCATGGTTTGAAACAAATCCCAAAAGATGAGGAGAAGAGAATAACTCATGTTATAACAGTCTGTGTAGGATTGTTGACACTATCATCAAGACTTCCATGACCTGACTCAACTGGGTCTTCAACCGATTATCTTCCTTCTCGAAGAGTTCCCAGTGACGGGCCAAGGCTTGCATGTATACCACAAACAACCACATCTTAATTTTCATCCCGACCAATACCCCACGAAGTCGTTCCATAACTAATCTCTGAACACGTGACAACAAGAGTTCAAGTTTATAACTCTGGGGAGAATACCAGTTCTGAATATAAATCTCCAACTCTGAGTACCTGTTATAAATGCATGAATATGCATGACGTGCGTGAGTGGATGCAATTCCATGTTTGATCATTTCCAAGGAACTCACATGATTTTAGTTTTGATTTTAAACCAGTAAAAGATGGATAAGTGCAACATAAAGCTCACAAGCATGGTTCCTTGGAAATGGAAAGAACATATGCGACGAAATGATGTTAACAGATTATATGTGCAAGAACATAGGATCAAGGTTCCATAAACATGGAAAATGGTTGCACTGTCTCTAAACTGAATGATGAATATCACTGGATCAAAGTTCTGGCACCATCTCGGAACACAAAAGAACCAAGTACCAAGTGGATCAGTAACTGCATGAGACCAAAATCTCTTTATCATAAAAGACAACTACTAAACTGCAGAAATAAACAAACATCACAAGGTGAGAAGTCCAGAACAAAACCAGGAGATCAAGTAGTCACCAACAGGAACAAAGTCACCAACAGAACCCAAAAGTCACCATCAGTACCTGTAAGAAACAAGTCTCTCCCCACTCACGGGTGAAAACTAGGTCAAGGTAAGGCAAGGGTAACTCAGAATCATGGGTACGCCTGAAGCCACTATCGTTGAAACACCTACGTGAAACGATAACACATCATTTGTAATCTCATCTGAGCATGAACGACATGACCGTACTAGAAAACCAAAGTCGACTAACCATTCATGTTCCACTCTAATCCTAGGATTCCTATGGTTGTCACTTGGTCGGGGTATTGGGCCTTCTACCTCTTGTAACACCCACCCGAAGAGAGACAAAGAAACAACAGTACCACCAGCATATGGAAAGCGATAAAATACATGCACAAACATATGCAAGCAGTGTATATAAAGCTGTAAATAACTAGAAGTAAATAAACACCCAAAGAAAAGAAAATAAGAGCTAGGATCGACTCCAGGATGGACCAGAATTTGGTCGATCATTCCCCAGTGAAGTCACCAGGTGAAACAATCGGCCGAACCGTCATCTGGTATAAAATCAATGAAGTCTCCATCAACATTTTTTATCCCTCCGAAAGGGAAAGGTAAACATCGAAAAACATGAAGAGAGAGAAACCACGGTCTTGCAACCGTAGAGATCGGGTAAGGGAGTCTGTTACGCGAGGGGAAGGTATTAGCACCCCACACGCCCGTAATACTCTATGGTATCTACTCTTGTTGTTCTAATCAAAGGGTGAGTTCAAATCTAAAGCTTAAGAGCTAAAAGAAAAAGATGGAATGTATGCAAAAGACAAGAGAAAATAACGTAGGGAAAATAAAAAGATGTACTCGTTTGGGCCTTACCCCAATGTCTATGTATCCTTTTTAAGGAATCAGAGCAGCCGTAGTCCGGCTCACATATTTTGGTTGGTTTTTGTTTTTAGTTAAAAAATAAAAAAGCAATAATCAAAATTGCAAAACATCAGATAAAATGACAAAACATCAACAACAATGATAAAAACATCAAAACAAGGACGACACGACATCACATGGCAACACAAACTCAGATGAGATGATAACACATCAGCATGATAGCAAAATATTAGATAAGATGATAAAACATCACATCTAACAATGATATCGAAAATAAAAGTAGGATAACAAACACGTGCGATATCGAAGCATCAACAAAAAGATAACAAAGAATCAGGGCAAAGATGGCACAACTTTTCAATTAGATGAATAAAACATCACACCTATCAATGATATTAAAGATCAAAGTAGGATAACAATCATGTGCGATGGAGAAACATTGGTAAAAGATAACAAAATATCATGGCAAGAATGGCAAAACATTAAGATTTAGATGTAAAACATCACACCTAACAATGATATTAAGAATCAAAGTAGGATAACAAACATGTGCGATGGCGAAACATCGGCGAAAAGATGACAAAATATCATGGTAAGATGACAAAACATTACAATTAAGATGGTAAAACATCACACCTAACAATGATATAGAAAATCAAAGTAGGATAACAAACATGTGCAATGATGAAACATCGGTAAAAAGATAGTAAAACATCATGGTAAGGACGGCAAGATGTCAACTTAACAAGGTTTAAAACAAAGCCAAAAGACGCACAAACAATTAAGATTGGTTTATATTTTATACCTTGAAGAAGGATTTAAGTTTATTAGAGATGTTTTATGATTTGCCAAGAAAAAGTTTTAGTTTTAAGATGCAATATGCAAAGAAAAGAAAACAACTAAGGGAGACTATCCTAATCTCTAGCCCTAGTGTGATCATACAATGATTGACCCTAAGTTTGAGTTTTGAAAGGGAAATATCTACCATATATTAGCATGCATGGATACATATCCTAGTGTCTAACTCGAAAGCTACTCTAATTGAGCGATCCTAAGGGAAGTATGGTATAGCAAAGAAGTAAGCAAACAAGGCACATATGCGAAATTGCTTTAAACAGATCTTTAAATAACTAGAGGGATTCCTGACAGATATCAGCAATGGAGGTCCCTTTCATGCATCTCTATTCCTGCTTGACATGGCAAGAAAAGCAGTAAAATACTACTTGACACGATCTCTAGAAAGCATTGAAATGCGAAAATGAAGAATGAAGCCACAAGGATACCTAATGGAGTATGTCCGTTGACTCTTTAAAGCGCATGAGATAAGAAAACTCTATAGGAAACCTCCTTGAACCTCCTCAATCAACCGTCAATTAGGCATATGGGAGTTGTATCAATAATCTATCGCAAAAATCAAAGCGCGAGTATCCACAAGATAAATGGAATTCTTGGTGTATGGGAGTTCAATCGGGTTATGATTAACCAAGGGGTGTACTTGATTAATATCGTGAGAGTAGGTGCTCCTACCCTCAACCATGAGCCCTTTGTGCATGGAAACACTTGGTATATGGATCAAAGTGGATGATTCAGGTTATGATTAATCAAGGGCAAAACTTGATCAATCTCGTGAGAATGGCCATGCCCAAACTCAACTAATGGACCCTTTGTGAAAATGCTTGGTATGTGGACCAAGAGGAGAGAAGAGAGTTAATTCAATGCATAAGATAAAACTCAAGATCCCATACAAGGAGGCTATATGCATGCTCCTAGAAAGTGGGACTAGCATGGCACTAGTATTCTAAACGACCAATTGGAACAATTGATCGAGTAGTTGTTGCTATAGAAAAGCCTAGGACCAAACTATGAATGTGTGCAAGTGTGCATGTGTAGGTGGATACATTTTTATTGATGATGAGCCCAAGAGGAGGCCATGTGTTCTAATTGAGTGATTATGCATAATAGAAATATTTAAACATATAAATAAATAACAAAGAATAAAATTCTAAGCTATTACAAATCATATAGGAATGGGGGTACAAGTTTATGAATGAGGATGTGTCGAATCGATAATACGATTAAAAGTCTAAATAAACAAACAATACAACTCAACCGAATTTAATAAACAATTAATTAAACTAAAACAATCTATTTAATAAAATTAATTAGCAAAATAATTAATAATATAAAAATAATATTTTTAGTTTAATTATTTATTTAGGATAAGAAAATATATTTTGTATTTTAATATTTTTTTATTTGATAAAGAATCAAAGTAAATAATAAAACAATATAAAAATATAAAGAAAGGAAACAAAATGGGCCTGGATTGAGTAACACTGGGGGTGCTGAATAGCAAAATTTGCCCAAGCCCAATGCCTCTGGTTGATTTAGCGTGGAGGTTGTCCGAGGGAGTACAGTGAGACGCACATCTTGGCCGTTGGATGATAATGATGATGAAAATCTGAAGGTTGAGAGCGAAGGTGCACCATAACATTGCTAAGCAAGCGCACATGATCTGATGGGATACTTTCAGGAGAGAACACCATGGGCGCTTATATCTGGAGCGTTGTTAGTAGTTGATGATGATATGATGATGATCAGACGGTGGTGACAGCGAGGGAGCATGGCTGCTTATGGTGAAGTACCTGCGTAAAATTAAGAGGCAACTACAATACTTGTCACCGCCAGATCAGTCATTTTTAATTAACATTGTAACACGGTGGGAAAACTGACTTGGGTGTTTTGCGTTTGATTGCAAATGTTGCGGTTAGCAAGAGTCGCCACCGACTTTTCTTTTATCCAAAAGGAAAGGCTGAAAAAAACAGGAAAGACCTTTGAGATTATTTCTTGAGTTCGGGGGGTAGATTATAAAAAGGGAAGGTATTAGCACCCTTTTATCCATAGTTGTCTATGGGCTCTTAGTTGCTTGTAGATCACTTGCTTTTGTTTGAAAAATGTGCTTTGTGTGGTTTTTGAAAGTATTTTGAAAAGGCGCCATCGTTTAGGCAAACTTTGTAATAATTCTCGTACGTAAGAATGTATACAAAGTGTTGATCTTTTGAAAATGTTTCAAGTTTGAAAGATGTTTTGAAAGTGTTGGTGTTTGTTTTGAAAATAGCAAGGATGTTTTGGTTTGAAAATGAGCAAGCAACTAGGAACATTCTATCTACTCAAAAGTCTTAGTTCATTTCTTCCTTTCCTTTGATATTGCTATCTTATCATTGATTTGGTAAGAAGTCATATCTTTGGATGTAAAGGGACGGGCATGGGTTATCGTATAGCCATGATAGAAATGTTGTGAAAATACCTTAGCATTTTCTTTGAGGGACTAAGATCATTTGTAAGGCAACTTTGGATAGCGTCATCGAGGGACTATGATATTGTATTTTTGATTGTTTTTTCTAAGATATTCCACATGCGCATTATGACCATTTTCATAAGGCAACAAAGTGGATTTACCCTAAGGGTGTAAGTGTGCAACTGTATTGATTTACATGCATTGTTTTGTCTTTGAATTAAGGTTTTCTAAGCATTGATTTTATGTTTCCATACAAACCCTAATTTACTAGCATTTATATATAAAGCATTAAATTGCGGAAAATAAAAATACTAAGCTATTACATCAATAGGGGATGGGGTATACAAATTTACAGAAGGGGATTTTGCAAGAAAATTAAATCTAATTAACTATTACAACCAAATTGAATATTGTACAAAATTAAAAATAAAAATACAAGAATGTAAATGGAAAAAGAAATATTTTTTTTTTATGAAAGGGTTTAGTCTTGACCTAATTAAAGAAAAGTGATTAAGGAAAATTAAATAAAATTAATTTAAACTAATTAAGAAAAGAAATTAACTTAAAAAGGATTTTTAGGGTTTTTAAGAAAAATGTTTTAAATTTATAAAAATAAAATGAGAAAATTAATTAATTAAGAGAAACCTAAATTCTAAGTTAATTTTAATTAGGAAAATAAAATAATAATTAAACCAAAGTCTAAATATTAATTAATTAAGAAAAATAAATTTATTTATTAAAAGAAAAATGTTTTTGTTCTTTTTGTCTTTATAAAGAAAATAAAATAAATAAGTGTAAACAATAAATAAAAATATTTTTATATTTTTTTCATTTAATAATAATAATAATAGTAATAAAAATAATAAAATAAAACTGGAAATAAAATAAAATAAGAAAGAAAATAAATAAAAATGAAATAAATAAAATAAAATTGGGTTAGGTGTGCAAAAGTAAGGCAGGGGGTTAGAAGCAGCAAAAAAGAAGAAAAGCCCAAAGGAGAGGCCCAAGCGCTGCTGTGTGACAAAAAAAAAAAGAGAAAATATGAGAAATAAGGAAAAAGGTAGCGCGCTGGGTGTTGAACCTACGCCCTCTTGGTTACCAGCGCGCTGCCTTACCACTGGGGTGGATATACATCCGTTTACTTATATGAAATGATAAATACATAACATATAATGCTTCCAAGGCCTGTACTTCGTCTTCAACCTTCAGCCAACCAGAGTACATGTAACTTCTTCACCTCTCAACAAAAATGGAAAGTACAAACATGAAAGTTGTGGCATTTGTTCCCACGAATCCAACCATATAAATAACTAAAGCTATAAATCCAAGATGAGTGAGAATTTTTCTGGACCCCATTTAAAACCTAAAAATTTCAGAAACTTCAACTCCAAAATTCTCTAAGCTCAGGCCATATAAATGCAAACTATGGATATGTACAGTTCAAAAGTCACCTTGCAAGAAAAGTCAGAAAACTCACCTTGCAAGAAGGTATCGTGTTTTGAGTTTAAGCAACTTTCAATGAGTTCTAGTGATTGGGTTAGCTTTCTCACATTCCCATGAAGCTAATGTGATGATTGGCTTGAGCTGAAAGTGGCTGAGGAGTTCTGGAGAAGTCCACATGTAGTGCTCTGTTTTTGAGTTTGGACAATGATGGAAAAGGAGTTACAGAACTATAACAGGTATTGGGATGAGTTGTGGATGATGTTTAGGAACTTTTGGAATGGTTTGGAGAGGAAACGCACGGGTAATTTGAGAGATGGGAGTGTAAGGTCAATTTCTGCACAAAAATGGAGTTTTGTGTGCAATCTGAGTTTGTGAGGGTTTAAGTGAGTTTAAGGGCTTGTCCATGCGTGTCTTATCTTGCAAATAGTGTATGTATATATAGGCAAGAGGTTTTATGTTCTACAACAAGTCAGAATTTGAAATCTCAAGTTGTAACATCTTTCTTGTTTTTGAAGCAAAGTTGAAACATCTTGTTCCAAGGCAAGATACAGGGCTGCATAGAATGGTTAGTACTTTAGACATGCTTTCTTTTGGTTTATAGGGTTTATTTATGCAGAAATAACAAGTTAAATTCTCAAGGAGAGTGGACTTTGTGATTAAAGCCACATTTCAAGAATAGCAATGGTGCCTTTCTTCCAAAAATGGAAATGCAACTTGGATAATGCTTCAAATGCTTGGACAATGGCTCCATATGTTGTGTAAACATTTAATTAAGGAGTGAATTGCAAGTTAGAAGTCTTCAAAGTGAGATTATGCAGCATGGCTATGTGATTTGGTCCATTGTGCATCACAAATTCTGCCTTGTAAAACAACTTGAAACCCTAACTTCTGACCTTCGATTCTCCTTGATAAAAAATGATCTCAAGGGGTTATTGGACATTTTGGAAATCTTGTAATGTGCTCTAGAACCCATATTTGAATCACTTTTGCAAAATCCAAATGGAACTATGTGAAACTTGTCCCAGAAGTTAGGTCAAAATCCTGACCAAAATGCTCAAAATTTCACCAAGTGTTTTAGTTTCATGACCATGATTTCATGGATTAATAAATTAAAATCCAAGCATTTATAGGAGGATTTGTGTTCAGAAATTTTTTAGATCTCATTGAGATCTACAACTTTCATGTTGAAAGTTTCCTTTGAATCATCTTGCATCATGGTGAAAAATTGGCTCAAAGTTGTGAAAAAATATGAAGTTTTCAACACTTAGAAAAAATTCTAAGTTTGGAACCTTTTACTTTTCAAAATGAAATCTTGACTTTTTTATTTCTTGATGAACAAGTTTCACATTTTGACATGTTTTGATGAATTATGATCTTTGACACTTAATTTTGACCAAAAAGTCAAAGTTTGACTTTTCATTATACAATTGACTTTTGATTAGTTAATTGAAAATCAACTATCAATCAATTGATCTTGAGGGAATTTTTGAGTCATACCATTAGGTAAAAATGATGCATTTTAAACCTTGAGATCATGTCTCAAACCAATTAACCATTTTCTAGGTCAAAAATCAGAAATTGCCCTTTCTCAATAAAAACCCTAATTTTGACCATTTTTCCCTTTTGATGTTCTGATCAAATTTCTTGAGGATTTATGGTCCAAACTTTATCAAATTACATATATGATTTTACAATGTTGATATGGATAAAAAATTATGAAGTTTGACTGTAAATTGGCCATAGTTGACTTTTTCCCCAATACAGTTGATTTTTAGGTCAACTGATCAATTGACTGAGCAAAAATGTGATCCAAGACTTGAAACTTCACATGAGAAATCTTGAGGGTCCATAATGATCCATGAAAGTCATATGAGGCATTAAAAGTTCAATTATCTTTATGCAATCTCAAAACCTAATTTCCAGTCATCAGAGCTTGAGGAGGTGTCTTGAGCTGATCAACCCTAGTGCAGTCTTGAACCAAAGGAGATCTTGTGAGAAATTTCTTGATAAATGAGAGGGCAAATTTTTGGGTACAACAAACATCATACTAACAAAACAACAATCTAATTAACATAAACACTCCAGAATCATGAAACTCCCTTTATCTCTAAGTTCGCTCTCTCTTCATGAAGCTCCACCAGAGACAAAAAACGTTGCCGCGTCGGAAATTGCCTCACAGTGGCGGCGACATCACATCTTGCTCCGATCTCAAATTTTCTTACACTGATCTCTTCATCTTTCTTCTCTAATTACTAATCTCTGGCTGGATTTCGCAGATGCTTTACTGTTCTACGTAGATCTTGAAAGAGAACATTGAAACCCTAGGTGCTCAAAAAGCAAAGATCTGACGGTGATGATGATGCATGATTAATGTTGATAATTGGTGATGATTATGCTTGATTGATAATGAAGATGATGCTTCCGAATGCCTTTTCAGTGAGATCTCTCTGATTCCTCTTCTCTGTTTCGCGATTTGCTTGCGATTATTTTTCCTCTTCTTCTTTCTCTGTAACTTGTGAAATCAGTGTTATCACTTTTTGAAAATTTCTGAAGGGTTTGTGGTAGGAAAATGATGAATTAGCTAGGGTTTGTTCACTTGAAATCTTCTTGTGGTTTTCTGTTTGCTTGATTTCTGAAAATGTTTTGCTGGACTCTTTTATGATGAATTTTGTGGAGAATTTTTGTTATTTGCAGAAGTTGGAGAATGACCCATTCTATCGTGTGACATTCTGTTATAAAGAGTTGTAATAGTTTGTTAAAGATTTATGAGCTAGATCAATCAAGGCCCTTGGATTACATTAGTTAGTTAAAAGAATATATGGTGAGGATTGAGTTTACTAAACTTGCTTGAGAAGCTTTGGTTAAACTGTTGAGCTGGAATTCTGATATATTTTATTTTTCTGTTCTGATATTTTCTATGATGGCTTCACTCACGGTTCCTTGTTTATCTGAGCTGGCTTTTGAAGTATTTTCCTGATTATTATTATTTGTTGGTGAATCTGTTTGTTGTAGTAATTTGCTTGTTTTGGATGGAGTTTACGATCCTGTACTTGCCAGACTATGATGTTCTTTTTATGAATTGTTCTTGGGCTATAATAATTCTGTTTTTTTAATCTTTGTCTCATCTCAATTCGTCTTCATTGTAAACCAAATTTATTTTTGTGATTTGTAGTGAAGAACTCGGCCCATGATTGAACTCTTGAATTTTGATTTTGTATGAGGCTTTCGTTATTTTTGCAAACATGAGCGAATTCTGATTTTGTTAGATTGTGATGAATTGTTTTTTTGGGCTGGACAGTTGCGATTCTGACTTTTCCTTTTGTGAACCAAAAATAACCTTTTCTGTGATTTGCAAATAGGAATACTTTTAGACCAATGATTGGTACTTTGCTTTTCTGATTTGTATGAGGCCTTAAATTCTTGTTAACATGATTTGTGAAACACCCTAAAATCTGATTCCTTAAGCAAAGCCCTAATGATGAACTTGAAAAGAAACTTCTTTGAAAATTATTAATTCTTGTTCAATGTTTCTTTGCTAGCCAATATGTTTTATTGTTTCATGAGTTGATTATTGATGAGCTTGGAAAGGTGATAGAGGAAGACTTGAAGAAATCAAGACAAAGTTGAAGAAGATTATGGACAAGCTTGAAGATCAATGGTGAAGTTTGACATAAAGAAACATTATGGTTTGAAGAAGCCACACAAGTTTTTATATTTTTAGGAATTAGAACCTTTGTAGAAATTGTAAGACTAAAGACAACTTTGTAATAAACTTGTAACTTCAAAGTATAAAATTTGAATGAATGATGTTTGAAAAGTTAGAAAAATATTTAACTTGGAGCTTATGCCATGGAAATTGAATTATGAATGTCGTTTGAAGTTTTAGTTTAGGATTTATACTCTTGCATATTGATTCTTCTACTTGAAAAGTTTAGAAATTTGGGATGATGAACCATCTTGAAAACAAATTAAATTCCATGAATTTAGAATTTGGTCCCTTTTAAACTTAATTCCAAAAAGTCAAACTATGTTTTCAAGCGAAAACCAACGAAAGACTCAAAGAAATTTCCTTGTATTCAAGTGTAAAATTGAATTTCTACTTCCTCTCTATTTTGAAACTTTCCATACCCTTTGCAATCTTGAATCAAAAGTACCAATGAGATGAAAAACTAAAAGAAACTTCATAAGAATTTTAGAATAAAGAATCAAACTTCTATTGACTTTGACCAAAATCAAAACCCTTATCCATGCTTTAAACTCCCCAGAAGATCCTTCAAACTACGCACACATCAAACATATGTATGAGATAGCTTAAAGCTTAAACCATGAACCAAATATTTATGTACTTCACTAATAAACCCATTCTACAAGAAAACCTTTTATTATCTTCTGAATAGAGAAATGAACCTTAAATTTTAACCAAAGAGAACTTCAACTGAAACAAGTTTGGTGTAGAAACTCTAAACTAAATGAAAACCCTAACTCTGCGAGATTCTTGGATATCATACCTCAAATTCCTATTCAAATGAAAGGAAAGTCAAACGAGAAGGATACAAGATACAAGCCATAATCTCCCGATGATCCTCAGTTGATGAGTGAAAATGTACTGAGGTAATACCTGCAATGATGACGCTTCAACAATTTTGTCAAGAAAGACGTCACAGATTCAATTCAAAATCATGGTGCAAAAGCCAAAAGATGGCATATCCTGAGACCTGAGAAACCTTTGTAGCTTGAACCAATAGAAGAATGAGGATATGAGATCTGTAACGCCCGTAATTTAATTAAATTATTTTTTTGGAATTGTTTGTGAAGTTGTGTTATGATGATAGAGGTTGTGTTGTGATTAATTGAATTAATCTATTCTATTAAGTTGTGGAATAATATTAGAATAATACTATTATTTGATGTGGGCTTATTTTTAAGGATTAGAAGTAGTAGAAAGGGGGTGTAGGAGTTTTAAGCCCATTAAGGAATAATGAGAATTATAGAGGGTTATTGTATTAGTTATTTAGAATTATAAGAAAAAGAAGTAGCAGTAAGAGAAAAGAAAATAAGGGTTGGTAGAGAGAAAGAGAACGTGAAAGTTGCAGAAAGGAAGGAAAAGAGGCAGAACGAAATTCAATCGGAAAAGTTGTAGAACAACCTTCAATCCAAGGTAAGGGTGGGGTTCTGACTCTATAATAGGGTTTATGATGAGTAGTATGTGGGATTGGATTTGAAAAGTTGTTTTCTTTATGATTGATTTATATATTGTTGTTTGATGAGTATCAATGATTTAGAGATGAATAATGATGCTCTAATGATGTATAATTGATGTAGAAACATATGATTATTATAATTGATGACTACCTATGATTAGAGGATGTTTTTAGGACCTAAGGCAGGGAAATCGCAGTGAAAACGCAGTGAAATCGCATAATATATTCAGCACAGATCAGTATGAGTCAACCTCAAAGGCCATGCGTCGGCACATGCATGATTTAAGACTCAGGATGAGTCGATACATAGGATTATGCATCGATACATACGGTGTTTCATACTTAGTATGAGTCGGTACAAGGGGATTACAAGTTGACTCATGCAAGATTTCATACCAGTACGCATCGACTCAAAGCAGTAAGCGTCGACTTATGCAGTCCAATTTTTGACAGATTTGTTTTCCTAAGGCTGTAACTTGAGTTTCCAGACTCCGTTTGAGGTGCCGTTCGAAGCGTTGGATAGCTAACGCTATGAACTTCATTATTAAGTATTAAAATTAAGGATAAGAAGAATTATCCTAGTACCCAACTTAGGATAGAGTTAGCTTCCCGTGTTAATCGCTATGAGGAGGATAAGATGATCTTAGATTTTTGCTTGGTTCATAACAGTAAGATTAATGATAATAATGATGTAGTATTGCAGTAGGATACTATGTAGAGGTTTGGTAATTAGAGATAAGCATTAGATGATTAATAAACTATGGGCATTATCATATTGTAGGCCTATGGCCAATGTTGAGGGATTTTCGATTTGTTGTTGTATTGTTGTTGTGGAATTATGTTGATGAATTATGTGATGAATTATGTTGATGAATTATATGATGAATTATGTTAATGAATTACGCGATGAATTATGTTGATGAATTATGTTGATGAAGTATGTTGATGAATTGTGTTGATGAATGATGTTGAAATGCCTCTAATGATTGGCAGCTATTGAGAGGTAGGCTTCTGGGCAACGATGATGTTGTGTTGAGATGTTGTTAGTTGTGGTTTTTGTTACTACATTCATGATTGTATCGCATACATTGCATATCAAGATGGAGCTGGTGCTCATTAAGATGGCCTGTATTGGCGAATATTAAGATGAAGGCTTATGTCTTGTTGATGCCTCTATTTATTGGCAATTATTTTGAGATGGGAGTTCTGCTCCAATGGTACCACATGCATTTGCATAGTATTGATCCGCATTATACGATTGCATAAAGAAGTTGTGTATTGATGCGGTAAATGTTGTATATTGTTGGTGTTCAGTTGCGATTATTGTTGTGTATAAGATGTGAAGTGGTGATATCATGTGATCTGATTTAATATATTATTTATCATAAGTTTTATTATATTGTTAGAAAACCCCAGCACCCCTCAATACAGCAACACACAAAAAAAAGAAAATGCTAAGTTCTTTACCCTTCACGCGATATCGTCCTTTGATCCTTCTATTTGATTCGTGCTAATCTTCGCTTGATTTCACAGATTTCAGTGGCGCGGTGGAGAGGATAGTGATGGCGGCTAGCGGTGGTCCACGGTGGTTGTGGAAGAGGTGGCGGCTTATGGTTTGCAACGACGATTATGGTTTCCGATAGTGAAACCCCAATCGCCCCTTTTCTCTGTATATCCATCCTCTGTTCTTGTTCTTCCCTTACTGTAAAAATTTCCTCCCCCCTCATTTCTGTCTTTTTTTCTCTATTTATAGTTTTCATTATTAGGGTTGTAGATTTAGAAATTAGGGATAGATTGTTGATTGAATACACATTTATTTTATTTTGGTTAATTATAATTTTCGGATTTCATTTGATTTGGTGCAACTTGTACTGATTTTGTAATTGATTCTGTTGCTAGATGGAGATAAAGATTTGTACTGACAAAGAAGTTCATTTTTTTTTATTTGCTTAAAATAATAACAATAAAATAGTTTTCTTTTAATAATAATAAGACTTATTATTTTTTCTCAAAAACGCCAGATGGACCAACTTAATGGGCCTCAGCTATTAATAAGTACACCCCCTTTTTACTAAACTAACCTAAATAAGCTTGTGCAATTTAAACTAAATAATTATCACTCTTTTAAAATGATCTCTCATTTTCGAATTGCATGGGTCATTGGCCAACATGCCTCACAAATGGATTTATGAGTCTTTCTGATTCAGAAAGCCCCGTTTTCCTGAATTAAGATACACCCCTAGTCTTAGATAAAGATATACCATCAGATACTGTTGTACCATCTTTTATTAAATATTTCTTTGATTTAAATCTTGAAAAATGAAATCATCGAGGTAGGACAAATTTAGGGTACGACAGCTGCCCCTATGCAATTATCTTCTAGTCGAATAGCGTGAGAAAACTCGAGTCTTGCGCATTCTGATTGGAAGTTTATTGAATACTTGAAGTATCCTGAAATTTGTCCGACAAACATAAGGTTATACTGATATAGCATACCCTTGCGAGTCTCAAGGAAGTAGGCAAAGCTGATGATGCATCACTTACCAGGGTTTGATAACGAGGCAAATGGTTTTAAGAGCGCAATTTTGTATGTCTTAGTTTGTTTTTTGGACTATTCATACATTTGGAGGATAAATACAACACTAATAGATGATGTCTGGTTGCTTGAAGACTGAGGCCATGGGTTATGTTTGCGAATCGCTGCATGACGTATGAGGCGATAGGCTAGAGTTTTGTTTTCTTTTGAGCATCGCAGCATGAAGTTTGAGGCGATAATATGTGTTTATGGAATAAAGAAATGTATTGCTGCATGAAGTCTGATGCAATGAGTTTGGTTTGCAAATCGATG
This sequence comes from Vicia faba, assembly GCA_948472305.1. NCBI lineage: Eukaryota > Viridiplantae > Streptophyta > Magnoliopsida > Fabales > Fabaceae > Vicia > Vicia faba. Next base: position 925,280,784 of record OX451741.1, on the reverse strand, counting down.
CGTGAAGTCTGAGACGATAAGCTAGATTTGGTTTTCGGACATCGCTGCATGAAGTCTGAGGCGATGGTTTGTGTTATGGCGTAAAGAAATGTACATTGATGCATGAAGTCTGAGGCAATGAGTTTGGTTTGAACATCGCTGCGTGAAGTTTGATGCAATAGGCTGGATTTTATGGAATAAAGAAACAAATTGCCGCATGAAGTCTAAAGCAATGGGTTAAGTTCGCAAATCACTGTGTGAAGTCTGATGTGATAAGCTAAATTTGGTTTCGAACATCACTACATGAATCTGAGGCGATGGTCTAGAGTTTGGAACACATTGCTGCATGAAGTTTGAGGCAATGGGTTAGGTTCGCAAATCACTGCGTAAGGTCTGATGTGATAAGCTAAATTTAGTTTCGAACATCGCTGCATGAAGTCTGAGGCAATGATCTGTGTCGTAAAATAAGAAACACATTGCTACATGAAGTCTGAGGCAATGGGTTAGGTTTTCAAATCACTGCGTGAAGTTTGATGTGATAAGCTAAATTTGCTTTCGAACATTGCTGCATAAAGTTTGAGGCAATGATCTGCGTCGCAGAATAAGAAACACATTTTTGCATGAAGTCTGAGGGAATGGGTTAGGTTTGAAAATTGCGTGAAGCCTGAGGCGATAAGCTGGGTTTTGAGAATACATTGCGGCTTAGAGGCAACATAGTGAGTTTTGCGAATGCATTGCGGCTTAGAGGAAATGTGTTAAATTTTGCAAATAAATTGCGGCTTAGAGGCAATGTAATGGGTTCGGAGAATACATTGCGGCTTAGAGGCAATGTAATGGGTCTTGAGAATATAATGCGGCTTAGAGGCAATGTAATGGGTTTTGAGAATACATTATGGCTTAGAGGCAACATACTGGGCTTGTAAGGAACTCATCACTGCGGGAAGACTTAGGTGATGGGCTGAATGTGTCACGGCATGAAGACTGAGGTGACGGGTTGAATCGTAGGAGAAGTATTGTGTTGGTCGACCCTTAGATAGTTGAATCGAGGGTGAAATTATTTGTCTATTTGCTATGTGATACATGTGTATGCATGCGTATTGAATGTTGTATGTATGCGAAATGTATGATGTTTGACATTGATATGGAACCCTGAGTGTATTGAATATTGAAATGTATATGGTATGTATGCTTTAGATATGCAAAATGTATGTGTGAAATATGTGTAAGATGTGTGTATGCCTTGAAATGTTATGAAGACTATTTTTGACATTCTCTCCTTTAAACCATTGATTTAGAGTTACCAATCCCCTGGCGTTGTATGTTCTGTCGTCGTAGCTTTGTTAAATTCGATTTGAATGCGGTGAAAAAGTGTTAGCAAACTTTGAACTTTGAACTTTTATTGTGAGTGCAGGTGTAGACGTAGACATAGACGTAGGTAATGGCATATACATAGATTTGTATTTTGTAAGCGCAGGCGTAGACGTATGTATTGGCATATGTGTAGCCTTTTATGTTGTAAGCGCAGGCGTAAGCATAGACGTATGTATTGGCATATGCGTAGATTTGTATGTTGTAAGCGCAGGCGTAAGCCTAGACGTATGTATTGGCATATGTGTATAATTTTATGTTGTAAGCGCTGGCTAGACATGGACATGTGTATATAATTTCCAGGAGTACACATGTGCATGGACGCATGTGCAAACGTAGACTTTGTGTTGCAAGTGTAGGCATAGGCGCTGACATGTATATGGACGTAGACTTTGTGTACAGACGCATAGACGTAGGAGTAGATATGCATAGATTTTTGTGTTGTAAGCATAGGCGTAGACATGGACATGTGTATAGAATTTGTATTCTAGACGCAGGAGTAGACATGTGCGTGGATGTAGATGTGGATTTTCTTTTGATGTTTTTCTAACCCAAAATGCTTTTTTGATGTTTTTTCAAATGCTTTTATTTTGTTAATCCCCCGAAATGATTTCAAGACAATATTCACAAGTAATTATCGTAGTATTTTGTAAACAAGTCTGAGAACAGAAAAAACACAATTTGAAAGATGCAAAGAAAGCAAATGTTTTATTGATATGCCTCTGAATAGGCGAGAATACAAGATACAATTCCTAGAAAGAGGTAATTAGAGAAGGTTTTAAAACTATAAATGGCAATAAAAATTATAATTGTTACTACTGTTCCCCAATATCCTTTTAATGATCTTACCTCCTTTTCTTCTGAGTTGTATGATTCAGATCTATCTCTCCCTTCTTGGTTCATAGTCACAATTCTTAGATCGCTGTCTTTTTGTTCTTTATTTCTTTGTATGAAATCCCTAACTTTTGTCTGGATTGCCCTTTCGGTTTTCAATCCACCAGGATAATTTTTTTGTTTATATGCCCCTAATTTTTGCCTGTATTTCCCTTTAGGGTTTTCGATCCACTGGGACGCTCCTTTTTTCCTAAGTCGCCCGTTTGAGGTTCGAGCTTAGTGAGCTTCTTATACATAGTATTTTTTACTGTGTCTGAATTTTCCGGATGCGATAGTTCTTCCCCGTTCATTGTTGTGGGGATAAGACCACCACTGGAGAATGTTGTTTTGACTATGTATGGACCTTCGTAGTTAGGTGTCCATTTACCATGTGAATCGAGGCGAGGTAGCAGAATCTTCTTGAGTACTAGACCATGGTGTGGTTCATCTTGTGTAGTACACCGTTACTCTAAAAGAATTCTGAGTCTAATTTTCGTAGAGCTTGTTTGTCGATGTTGGAGGCATTTTCTGGAAGTCCTAAAACCAAGGCTTGTCATTTGGTCCTTCTTTGATAGCAAGACTAAGTGTGGGCTCTTGATTATGTTTGTTTGTGATGTGCGGTTCGTGGTTTGACCAAGTTACTTTGAACAAAGACGATATAGTTTCCAGGGCGTCTGTCATTTGATTTTCTTTTCGTGGGATGTGACTGAAAGTGATCTTTGCGAATTCCGCAGTCAGTTTTCAAAACATGATCCCGATATCGAATCAGTTTTGGATGTTTAGTATCCCATTCACTGTTGACTTGGTATATGGCTCGTGAGCCCTCTTTGGAGAAGCCAAAACTGCCCCTATATCGTGCCCCAGTGTATTTGAAGCCCCGTCGAACGTGAATGTCCAACGTTCCCCTTGATTGGATTTTTTGTCAGGTCCTGGTATTTCGTAGTCGCTTATTTTTGCCCAACTGGCGAACAACCTTCTTTGAAGAGGCGATATGTCCACCATCATGTATGTATCTAACCTTGGCCTATTTATGTAGGAACAAGAAAATATGTGCAATAATTTGATCATCTTCTTTGTGGCTCCGCTCTAACATTGTCCCTTAGCTTGATTTCTTCCTTTTTACCTAGATTAACGGCCTTAATAGCCTCTTGATACGGTTGTACATTATCGTCCTTTTGCTCTATTTCCCTCTCCATTTTCTCAGAGAGTTCAAGATCTTCATCACTTTCCTCTTCGGCTTGGTTGATGGGAGCATCAAAATTATATTGTGTCGCAGCAGTAACATTATCGGTGGTTCTGGGCATGAATTTGCACACTTATCATGGTTTGGTGCAGATTTAGTATATGAAATTTGAAAATGCATATGCAGAGAGAATATTGCCATTTTTAAATTTACAGAATAAATGCAAGAGAAAAACAAGGATCTTAATTGGAAAAAAAATATAACTTTTATTAATTGCAAATATTATCTGAAACAAAACGGGGGAACCCTTACAAGAAACCCCTATGCCCCGGGCTTGACATAGGTTCTTTCAAAAAACAAGAAAAATTACTTAGGAAAGATAAAAGATCTAAGGAATCTCCACGGTCGTCCATCTTTTGAGTTCTTCTCTTGGGGTGCATTCTCGAATGAAGTGATTGGCCCCTTTTGGTATTGACTTTGTTGGATATCTTTACCACATGTCTGCTCTGCTCTATTCCCTTGTTAACATAGGTTTCATGAATTGGAGAGACTCATGCTTTATCCCTTAGAGTAGCTACGTATTTCTCTTCAGGGTATTGTCCGAACTGGACTATCCCTTGGTCCACTAGCTTTAGCGGAGTTTTCTCGAAGGCTTCATTATGCTCCAATAGGAATCCACACTCCCATAGATATTCCTTCAACAAGCTTATCGGGACTTTTGCTTGTTTGGTTGCTCCGCAGTCGGTGACTACTTTAATTGCCTTTATTGTTGGTCCACCGTGTGGAGGCGTAGGGTTTGATTTGATGTTAGGTCCCTAAAAAGTGATGTCTTGAGATTCTAACAAGTCTTGTACCTTATGTTTAAATGCCCAACATTGTTCTATGGTGTGCCCCGGAGAGTTAGCGTAGTATTCACATCTGGCATCAGCATTGTATTTTCGTGGGAGTGGCCCGACTGGAGGAGCTAGAGGCTTGATTTCCACCAAGGATGTCTTAACCAGCTGTTGCAATAACTGGCTAGGTGGCATAGGGAGTGGATCAAATTTTCTGGGTGGCCTTCTGCCTTACTATTGTCCTTGTGGGATCACTAATGGTCATGGCATCCTTGCTTGTGAGGCTATAAAATTAATTTCGCCCTCTTGTCTCTTTGGGGGGTCTGAAACAGGCCTTTTTGGTTTGAGGGGTCCTGCTTCTGGCTCTTTTCTTAGTTGGTGACCGCTTGATGCACCAATCATTTGAGATACTTATTTGAAAGCTACCCTAGGGATCTGGTCTTGTTTGTCAATGAAGTTCTTTAAGTCTAGGAGAACTTGAGTCAGGTCTCCTTTCATCGAACTTACATCACCTTTGACTTGGTCTAGTTGAATGCAACCTGGTTTTCCTTGATTTGTTCCAGGTTTCTTTGTTGATAGACCCTTACTTGATATGGAGGCCAAGGAGGTGGTGATCTTCTTCTATCCATGGCTTAACTGAAGAGATTTTTTTTCAAAAAATGAGTTTTGATATGATATGCATGTTTATGAATGCATGCATACGAATGAATATGTATGAATATGAAATGGTTACTTTTTTCGAATGTCTTATTCACTTGGGTATGCATTTGTATTTCGCTTATTTTTTATTCGGTAAACAGCTTAAAAATAGATATGCCAATGAGATAGGGAACAAAATGCCATTATTGAAGGTAACATAATTCAGATATTGAAAAATATTACAATCTTAAACAAAAACTTTATTTGCGTGAAATCAAGCAAAGGGAAATAATTCTTTTAGGTGCGCCTACAGATATATGCTCTTGAAACCATCCACCTTTGCTTGACAAAGCTTGAGAAAGTCTTCAGCACATTATTTCCCTTTTGTGGCTTTGATTTCAGACATGTTTGGCGCACTAACGTGAACAAGTTATTTCCTTCGGTATCTATTTTTAAAGACAGTCACCAAGATCTTGAGTTTATTATTATCTTTTATACCCCCTGTGAATAAGACAAATAGAAAGAAGCGGGTGACGAATATATGAAATGTATGACGAATATATGAAATGTATGAATTCATATGTGTAGGGTTGAGTGACATGATTTTTGTAATAAGTACCTCTATAAGGTAAGGATGTATGGTTCAGTGACGGGGTTTTTTATGATAAGTACCCTTAGAAGGTAGGCTCCTTAATTTTGACCTAAGGTTAGTATACCCTCCCAAAAGGTGGTTTCCTTAAAGGTATCATGAATAACACCATAGGGAAAAGGCACAAGGGCCTCCCTTAAGTGGAGCCTCTTTACGGACCGAAACTTTCGTCTCAAAATCGTGAAAGGTCTCGTCATGAGATTTTAGGTTAAGGACATTACAAAGAGTCATGGGTGACCTTCCAAAGTCCTACTCGTCAAGAGGATATCTCTCGATAAGTATTCCTTTTTCGGAAGTTCACCGACTCTAGGCGAAGTCGTCACATAAACTCGCAGGGATGATGTACCCCCTAAGCTAATAGACGAAACTTCTTTCTAAGGGTTATCGAAAATATTTTTTTAAAATAAAAATCCGCCACATAGTAAATATATAATGATAAAGAAAAATAGACAAGAAAATAAAAAAATGCAATAAATAAATTAATGCAAATAAATAAATAAAAATAAAAACCCAAAAGAGACCTAAAACCTAGGGTTAAGGAGAGTCCCCAGCAGAGTCTCCAGCTGTAGCAACTGGTTTTTAAATCAAGAGTCGCCACTATTAGTTTTTATCCTAGGGAAGGGAATCTAACAAAAAACCCTAATTCGCAGACAAAGATTCTAGGTTTCTGACTCAATTATACGAAAGGAAGGTGTTAGGCACCTTTCATCTACCTTGTTCACAAGGATACTAAGCTCTAGGTTTAGGTTTGGGGTAAACTGGATTTAAGTTTTAATTAGAAAGACTCGCCACGATTTTTGATTGTATGCCTACGTATCCTTTTATGAGGAATTAGAGTCTCAATTCATAGTTCATATGGGGTTGGTGTTTTTTAGGGGTTTACAAACATATTTTGAATCACCTCGCACTCGGTCGGGAGTAGTGATTACAGAGATTTTGACTGAATGCGCAGTAAGTCAAAACTAGTTTGAAACTCTTTTGCAAAAAAAAAACAGTTGATTAGTTTAGTTTATTGCGAAAAAATAGTTTGATGATTTGTTTGTGTTTTTTAATCGTATTATTTGTGAAGATCTTGATTAATACATGATTAGAAAAGATTTAATGCAAATAATATATAAAATAATATATGCAATTTTAATATGAAAATAATTTATTTGATTATATAATAATATTTAAACAATAAATAAAATATATTAATAATAATATTTATATAAAAAGGGATTATAAATAATAAATGATAATTATAAATAATTATAAAAAATTAAGTAATTATAAAAATATATAATAATAGTACTATCAAAATATAATAATAATAATAAACACTATTTGATAGTAATAATAATTATTGCAAATAAATATTATGTGTGTGTGTGTGTGTGTGTGTGTGTGTGTGTGTGTGTGTGTGTGTGTGTGTATAAAAAAATAGAAATAATAATTGAATTATAAATAAATAAATTAACTCAGGGGGGATGCAGTCTCTAACTAACGAGTAAAATAGGGGGATTTGACTAGAAATATGGGCTAAGCCCAACACAGTTTTGACAGGGGGGTGTGATTTGTTTTGATATTTTTATTAAAAAGCAATTAGTGGGGGTGCTAAGAGCATTGGGCTCAAGCCCAATGAGTTGAGAAAGAAGTTGCGTGATTGAGTGCAGCGAGGGTGTATGGCTTTACTATGGGACTTGGCCTTTAGCCATCCGATCATGATCAAACGGATGAGATCTAAAGGCGCATGATAATTGTGGTAGGCGCATAGGTATTGAATCGTTTAGAATATAACTTTGTTTATTTCATTTTTTGTTTTTTCATTTCATTCTGTTTTACAGAAAAAAAACTTCATCTTCATCTCTTTTCTCTTTCTCTCCGACCCGGTACAAACCCTTTTCCCCCTTCTCCAAACCCTAAAGCTTATCCCCGGCGGCGCTGAAAAATCCTTATCGCGAATAAAAACCCCAGCACCCCTTAATACAGCAACATACAAAAAAAGAAAATGCTAAGTTCTTTACCCTTCACGCGATATCGTCCTTTGATCCTTCTGTTTGATTCGTGCTAATCTTCGCTTGATTTCACAGATTTCAATGGCGCGATGGAGACGATGGTGATGGAGCCTAGTGGTGGTCCACAGTGGTTTCGGAAGCGGTGGCAGCTTATGGTTTGCAACAGCGATTGTGGTATTCGATAGTGAAACCCCAATCGCCCCTTTTCTCTGTATATCCTTCCTCTGTTCTTGTTCTTCCCCTACTGTAAAAATTTCCTCCCCCCTCGTTTATGTCTTTTTTTCCCTCTATTTATAGTTTTCATTATTAGGGTTGTAGATTTAGAAATTAGGGATTGATTGTTGATTGAATACAAATTTATTTGATTTTGGTTAATTGTAATTTCTGGATTTCATTTGATTTGGTGCAATTTGTACTGATTTTGCAATTGATTCTGTTGCTAGATAGAGATTGAGATTTGTATTGATAAAGATTTGTATTATTCCGGATAATATGAGATTTAATCCTATTTCCATATTTGGTTGTAGTTTAATTTACTGATATTTGATTTAGTTTGTTAAAAGATTCAATTGACTATGTTTAATTTCTACAGTATTAGTTAGTATAAAACGTGTATTGATTTAGGTTAGATTATTTGTTTTTTTATTCCATTGGGCCTTGCGTTGTTATTATTCAGCCCACCGGTAATCTTAACTTTTTATTGCAGCAAAAAAAAGTTTTCTAATACAACTGTCCCAATTCAAATGGATTTTGCATTAATCATTCTTATTTGACCCCAACACATCTTTTTTACTCAGCAAACATTATTGTAATGTTTAACAAAACAGTATTGTAACAAAGAATTTATCCGTACATTGCATTTTTTTAAACAAAGAAGTTCATTTTTTTTATTTATTTGCTTAAAATAATAACAATAAAATAGTTTCCGTTTAATAATAATAAGACTTATTATTTTTTCTCAAAAACGCCAGATGGGCCAACTTAATGGGCCTCAGCTATTAATAAGTACACCCCCTTTTTACTAAACTTAACCTAAATAAGCTTGTGCGATTTAAACTTAATAATTATCACTCTTTTGGAATGATTTCTCATTTTTGAATTGCATGGGCCATTGGCCAACATGCCTCACAAACGGATTTATGAGTCTTTCTGATTCAGAAATCCCCGCTTTCCTGAATTAAGATACACCCCCTAGTCTTGGATAAAGATAGGCCATCAGATATTGCTGTGTCATCTTTTATTAAATATTTCTTTTATTTAAATATTGAAAAAATGAAATCATCGAGGTAGGACAAATTTGGGGTACGACAACAGTGTCTTCAGTACCTGTAAATTAAACTTCTATTACTGCAAAAAAATTACCCTACTTTGACTTTTGGGAGCCAAGCTTACCATCAAATATGACATTGATAGACTCTTCCATAATCCGTGTTTCTGTGTTATATACTCTATAACCTTTTGAGCATTCAGAATATCCTAACATGAGACACTTTTGTGCTTTAGAGTCAAACTTGTTCAAATGTTCTTTACTGTTTAGAATAAAACAAGTACATCTGAATGGATGGAAATAAGAAATGTTAGGCTTTCTGTTCTTCCATAGTTTATATGGAGTCTTATCCATAATAGGTCTTATGGAGATTCTATTTTGAATATAACACGTTGTGTTAATTGCTTCTTCCTATAAGTTCTTAGCAATGTTAGTCTCGTTGATCATGGTTTTGGCCATTTCTTGTAAAGTTCTATTCTTTCGTTCTACAACTCTGTTTTGTTGAGGAGTTCTAGGACAAGAGAAATCATGAGAGATTCCATTCTCATTAAAAAAAATCAAATTTTTTGTTTTCAAATTCCCCACCATGATCACTTCTGACTTTAAAAATTCTAAGATCTTTTTCGTTTTGGACTTGGTTACAGAAAGTAAAGCACACAGAGTGTGACTCGTCCTTGTGTCTTAGTAACTTTAACCATGTCCATCTACTATAGTCATCTATGATCACTACTCCATACTTCTTGCCATCGATGGATGCAGTTTTCACTGGTCCAAATAGATCTATATGCATAAGTTCTAATGGTCTAGACGTAGAAACAACATTTTTTGCTTTGAAAGAGGGTTTTGCAAATTTTCCTTTTTGACATGCTTCACACAGAGCATCTGAGTTGAACTTCAGGTTCGGAAGTCCTCTGACCAGATTGAGTTTGTTATTTTGAGATATTCTTCTCATACTAACATGCCCTAATCTTCTGCGCCAGACCCATTGCTCATCATTAACAGACAATAGGCATTTTACATTCGGACTTTTTAGTTCAGAAAGTTTTATTTTGTAAATGTTGTTCTTTCTCTTTCTATTAAAGAGGATAAGTCCATCTTTCTGACTTACCACTTTACATGACTTTTGATTGAAGATTATATCATAACCGTTATCACTTAATTGACTTATGGACAACAGGTTATGCATTAATCCATCTACTAACAGAACATTAGTTATAGAAGGAAGTGTACCATTACCAATAGCTTCGGAGCCAATAATCTTTCCTTTATAATTGCCTCTGAAACCTATGGAGCCTCCAGATTTAAACTTCAGGCTTTGGAACATATGCTTTCTTCCTGTCATGTGTCGAGAGAATCCAGAGTCTAGGTACCAAGATTGGTGTTTCAATTTTGCTGTTAAAGACATCTGCAACATAGACAATTTTGTCCTTAGGTATCCATATCTTTTTGGGTCCTTGTTTGTTAGAGTTACCAAAATTCTGTTTGAATTTTGGTTTGGCAGAAAAAGCGTTACTTGTATACTTTATGTCATGTGTATGACAATAGGTGAAGTGAGAATAAAGGGGTGTGTGTTTTATGACCATGTCCTTGACTTTCTTAGGTTGAGATGCTTTACCCTTATATCCTATCCCTTTTCTGCCATTTCTGCTAACTCCATAGATCATTGAAGCCATCTTGCTCCTATCTATGTTTTTAGCAATAAATTTTTGAAAGCCATGATCATATTCTTTTATGATCTTATCAAAGTTACTAGAAACTTCTGAGACAGTTTCATTCTGAGCCTTTTGTAATTTATTTTCGAGTTTAGAAATTGTTTCTTTAAGCTCAGAGTTTTTTATTCTCAATTTCTTAGTTTCTTCAGAGTCAGAAACTAGATCCTTTTTCAGGTTCTTGTTTTTTACTCGAAGTTGCTGATATCTCTCAAGAATTTCTAGCAGACTTTCTTCTAATTGATATTTAGAAAAGTTAGAGAATACCTCTTCTACCTCTGAGTCTGATTCTGATTCTGATGATCCAGAGTCATCTGATACATTGGCCATTAGGGCTATGTTCGCTCTTTCATCTTCAGATTCTGTTTTAGCTTCAGAAGATTCTGAGTCACCCCATGTTTCCATGAGGCTGTTCTTCTTTTCTTTAAAGAACTTCTTTTTAGGTTTCTCTTTTTGAATATTTGGACAATCGCTTTTGTAATGACCTTTTTCATTGCATTCATAGCAAACAATGTCTCTGCTACTTGATTTTATGTATCCAGAAGATGGTTCAGAATGATTCCCTGTTCTTCTGGAAGTTCTGAACTTCCTCTGCACATGCTTCCACAGCTGATTTACTATTTTGGAGAGAAGAGATAGTTCGTCTTCTTCTGTCGAGGATCCACCAGCGTTTTCTTCTTTTTCCTGTAAAACTTTAGGTTCATATTTTTATTAGATTTAAGATCTAGAGACTTACCTTGCTTCTGGGGCTCATCTTCTTCTAGTTCTATCTCATGACTTCTCAGGGAACTAAAAAGTTCTTCAAGAGAGATTTTGTTCAGATCTTTGGCCAGTTTTAGAGATGTGGCCATGGGTCTCAATTTCTTGGGTAAACTTCTTATGATTTTCTTTACATGATCTGCAGTTGAGTACCCTTTATCCATAAATTTTAGTCCAACAACCAGAATTTGAAATCTTGAGAACATTGTTTGAACGGTTTCATCTTCTTCCATTTTGAAAGCTTCATACTTCTGAATGAGAGCAAGAGCTTTGGTTTCTTTGACTTGCATGTTGCCTTCAGGCGTCATTCTCAAGGAGTCAAACATGTGTTTTGTTGATTTTCTGTTTGTGATCTTCTCATACTCTGTGTACGAGATAACACTCAAGAGAATTGTTCAAGCCTTATGATAATTTTTGAATTCTCTCTTTTGAAGATCCGTCATTCTTTTTCTATCAATCTTCTGACCGCTTTTGTCAACTGGATGTATGTACCCATCAGTCACCATATCCCAGAGATCAGCGTCATAAGCTAGAAAAAACTTTGGATTCTGTCTTTATCATCATGAAAATCATTGCTGACGTTCTGACTTGGTCCCTATTGTACCACAAAAGTTTCCCTCTCGTTTCTCAGATTTTTCTCACAAAATTTCTACTGAGTCAAGACTGAACAAATTTGCTTTGATTCTTAAGCTTTAATTAGGCATCTATCTTCCTTCGAGCAGGCTTGATTCAGGGGTTTCGATTGAGCATCTGGTCCCCTTCGAGCAAGCTTTAGTCAACAAGCCTCATTTGGGCATATGGCTTCCTCAATGCATCTTTTGATTCACCAGCATCAGCCTCCTAAATGCATCTTTCAATTCACCAGCATCAGCCTCCTCAATGCATCTTTTCATTCACCAGCATCAGCCTTCTAAATGCATCATTCGATTCATCGGCATCAACCTCCTGCATGTAAGCTTCGATTGAGCAAGGGCCTCCTGCAGGTTTGTCTTGATTCACAAAGCAAGTGGCCTCCTGCATGCAAGCTTCGATTGAGCAAGGGCCTTCTGCAGGTTTGCCTTGATTCACAAAGCAATGGCTACCTGCATGCAAGCTTCGATTGGGAATTTGGCCTCCTACATGCTTGCCTTGATTCACATAGCAGTGGTCTCTTGCACGCTGGCTAGCACCCACAAAGTAGTGGCCTCCTGCATGTAAGTTTCGTTTGGACATTGGCTATCTTCGTACAAGCTTCAATTGGGCAATGTTTTCCTTCAAAGCAACCTATTTTGATTCACAAAGAAAGGGTTTCCCTCATGCAAGCATGCACAAAGAAATGGTTTCCCTCATGCTAGCATGCACCAGGCAAAGACTCCCTCATGCTTGCTTCGATTCCACCTTTGAATCCTTCAACGCACAAAATTTCTACACTATGACACACAACTGGCACTTTGGAAGAACAGGCATATGGTCCATTCGTAGGGCATACATTTGGCCCCTTCGAAGAACATATATTTGGCCCCTTCAAAGGATACACAAAGGGCTCATTCGAAGGACACATATTGGTTGGGAACAAATATTGTTGTCTGAAGAGGAGTCTGGTTGAAGGATGGATTTATTTGGTCAAAATGAAAGAGTTTTATTCAAGATGCTTGCTGGCCAGAGTCCTATGTGCTGCCAAGTCCAAGCCTGTTGCACTGGCCACATTGCTCCAAAATTTCTTCAAAGCAGTCCTGCTACGTTGTTCCCATATTTGCACCAAATTAGCATGCAAAAACTTCACCTCGAAGACTACAAGAACAGCTTACCCAATTTGTTAAAATTTCTTTTGTTTTCCCCCTTAAACCTCAGCCAACTTCATCTATAAATAAGAGGTTCCATCACACATCTAAGGGGGGCTTTTGGTGGCTAGAGAGAGATTTGCTAACAAGGAAAAGAAATGAGAAAACACTTCACACACTCTCAAACCCAGAATCAAAACACCACACCCTTTGTTCTTTCTTTCGAATCCAACACTAGAAACACCACACTTGTTTCTTTCCTTTGAATCCAGAACCCAGGGAAACACCAACCCAGCACTTGGTTCCTTCTTTCGAATCCATCACTAGAAACATAACATTTGTTTCTTACCTTCAAATCTAAGAACATCCATGGCAATCAACTCAAGGTCCAACACAGACATTCCAACTTCAAGCAAGGTAAGTCCTCTTAACCTTAAACCTTTCGTTTCAGGCGTGTAAATAACATTTTGCTTATTTTTCATTTTTTACCTTTTCATTTTTTTTGCTTCTTTGTCCAAGTATATGTTAGAACTAACTTGTACAGACCCAAACGAAAGAAAAAGTTTGTGTGAATCAAAGCCTTAGGCTTCGCCCCTTACTGCTTCACAGTGGAAAACAAAACAAAGAAAGGAGTGTCAATTGAAGGATGCAACACTGGTTGCAGGCCCAATCAAAAGAAGGCAAAATGTGGCAATCAAAGGGCACATCCTTCGATCCAGAATGCTTTTCTTTCTCTTTTTTACACTAATTTTATCTTATATTTTCTATATATTTACATTTTCTTGGTATTCAATATGGTTGTAATAATTAGGACTTTTATTTTTTGCAACCCCCACTTGTACATTTGTATACCCCATCCCCCAAAAACATGTAATAGCGTAGGACATTTATTTTCCACATTTTTATTGCTTTCATAAATTCTAGTAATTAGGTTGTGTATGGCAAGATAAAACCAACAAGTAGATAACCTAAAATTCAAAGACAAAATGCATGCAATCAAACACACTATTCACACACGCACCTCTAGGGTAATCTCACTTGTAGCCTCGGAAAATAGTCATGTCCCTCGAATATGGACGTTTTAGCAAAGACCCTCGATAGAAGATCGTAGTCCCTCAATGTTACCTTCGGTAAACGATCTAGTCCCTACATGAAAATTGCTAAAACGTCTCATAGGTTTCTTTCTATGACTATACAAACAACCCACGCCTGTCCCTTCACATCTAAAGATGGGGCTTCTTATCAATCAATGGTAAGATAGCAACATCTAAAGGAGGAGGAAAAGAACAAAGACCTTTTGAGTAGGTAGGACGCTCATATTTTCTTGCTTGCTCACAACAAAAAACCCATTTTCACACCAACACTTTCAATTGAAACATTTTCAAAAGTCAAAGCACTTTGTACGCAATTTTATAGAGACGAGAATCATTACAAAGGCACTTTTCAAAATCACTTTCAAAAACATCTTCTAGAACAAACATTTATTTGAACTATTTTTAAAACCAACACTTTGTACGCATTCTTATAGAGACGAGAATCATTACAAAAACGTTTTAAAAATATTTTCAAACCCACACGACAAGCACATTTTCAAACAAAGCAAGTGATCTAGCAAGAAACTAAGAGCCCGTAGATAACTACGGATGGAAAGGGTGCTAACACCTTCCCTTTTCATAACCTACCCCCTGAACTCAAGAAAACATCTCTAAAGGTCTTTCCTGTTCTTTTCACCCTTTCCTTATTGGATAAAATAAAAGTTGGTGGCGACTCTTGCTATCCGCAACAATTGCAATCGAATGCAAAACACCTAAGTCAGTTCTCCCACCATATTACAGAACTGGCGACTCTGCTGGGGAAATTTACTTAAAAGTGGGGTTACCTTAGGGCTAGATCACCTTTACTTGCTTTCCTTGTTTGACTTGCTTGCTTTACATTATGGTTCCTTGTTTGGGCTTTGTTTTGATCCTACACCCGGATCTGGGGCACCTTTTAGGTAAGTAGCAATAGATTGTGGAAATTGTACAGAATATACCGATATGGTTGAAACAATGGCTATGTTAGTGTGACGCATTTGTTGGTACCAGTATCTCTTGTGTTGAATCGAGGAGAATACGGGGCCGCTGAACGGTGTCATGAAGCACTAACTGACCTTAGACACTTAATTGAACAACTTGGCCATTAGGAAGTAGTGAGATACCCGGCTTTGGTTCCGACCGAAGATTGGTTGATACTCGATACTACGCTCATTGAGATCGGACCTTTGAGATATTTCAATCGCCAATAAAGAGGCTTGCGCTGAAAAAATGCCCGATGAAGAAAGATCAGTGATATTGAGATCCCGTAGAACCCAATTACTTTCTAGGACAGGTTGAGCCAACATAAATTCAAGAGGGTACTTACCTACAAACTCCATGCAAGCCTAAACCTAAGGATTTGTTTGCTTTGTGTGTATATGATTATTTGTACATAACAACTTGTTTGCTTTGCATACTTGTACATAAACATCATGACATCATACCATAGCATTTTCAATAACTATTTCAAGGATATCAAGGGTATGTGATGCAGGGTTATGTTGGACCAGACGTCCATCAAGGGGCAAGAGGATTTATTCTCCTCTAACCAAACGCTGTCAAAAGACCAAAGTACAACAACTTGGGTCAGGGGCTATGACCCACTTGACATGGTGAGCTTGATTCTAGTGGAAGGACATCCACCGATACGAAGTTCTCCAATCAAAGTTGTGATCAAAGTTCAATTTCTAACATCTTCTTGTGTTTACCCCGCGAGATCCTTGAAAAAATGCATCCACATACCATGTATCATATCATGACAGGTTTTTCTGCGCAGATTTCCTTATCTCTCTACTATTTATTTCTGTAAGATGGATATGGAACAAATAGTGAAGGATCTTCAAGCACAAAATGCTCAATTCCAACAGATGTTCCTGATTTTAGCTAAAGGGCAAGAGGACCTGAAGACTCTCCTTCTCAAAGACAAGAAGAAAAAGACAAACAAATCAGTGGGTGTCCTGAACTTGGGAAAGAGGTTTAGAGGTCCAGCAAAGCGAGCTCTAGAATTCGCAACTCCGTCAACTGAGGGGAACAATCAGACAAAAGAAGGGAACCACAGTATGAGGTCTAACGAGGAAGAGGATGACTACGCTGAAGAACAGTACCCTTCTGCCGACGACAAATACAAACAGCTTGAGGACCGTCTCAATGCCATGGAAATTTAGAGAGTATCTGGTATGGACTTTGAAGAAATGGGTTTGGTTTCTGGAATGGTCATCCCACCGAAATTCAAGATCCTTACTTTTGCCAAGTATGATGGGGGCTCTTGTCCTAAGATGCACCTGAGATCTTATGTCCGCAAGATTCAACCATACACTACCGATCAGAAGCTTTGGGTCCATTTCTTCTAAGAGAGTCTAGATGAGACTCAACTTGAATGGTTCTATAAATTAGAGGGTTCTCGCATCCACACCTGGGAGGATCTAGCTGCTACTTTCTACAAGAAGTACCAATACAACGCTGATCTTGCACCAACTCATGTGCAGTTGTAGAATATGACCATGGGTTCCAACAAGGGCTTCAAGGAATACGCCCAAAAATGGAGAGACCTGGCTGGCAGGGTGCAGCCACCCTTAACTAATAGGGAGCTGATTGATATCTTTATGGGAACTTTGACAGGACCTTTCTTCAATCACCTAATCGGAAGCTCCTCAGCTGGGTTCACTGAGCTGATTCTAACTGGGGAACGAGTTGAAAATGGAATCAGAAGCGGAAAGATCCAAGGGGCTACATCCTCTGATATTCAGAAGAAGCGATACAATGGGAAGAAAGAGTCCAATGTTGTGTACGGCCAAAAATGACGTAACAAGAGTAACCACGACCAGTCTGTAGGGGCAGTCCTGATCTCTAGTCCTGCACCGGTGCGACAACAATGGGGAAATCAGCAAAGGCAAGACGAGCCCAAGAGACAGTTTACCAACATCAACATGCCACTGTCACAAGCATTTCAACACATGTTGAGGATGAATCTGATCACATTGATAGGACCTCATCCAAATCCCAAAACTTCTTCTCCTAACTACAATCCTGATGCAATATGTGCATATCATTCCGGCAGTTCTAGGCATGATACTAACGATTGTTGGGCGCTGAAGTACAAGATTCAAAATATGATCGACACCAAGGATATTGAGTTCGATACTCCAGAGACTCCCAACGTGATCACTGCTCTCATGCCAAATCATTGAAAATGTCCAGTTCATTTTGAATTTTCAATTGAAATCTCTTTTGCTTGTTCGAACACTTATCTATTAATGTTAAACTTTGTTTCATTAATGCATTGCATATGTGTGTCTTAAATTAATCCTTTCATTTTCACTCTATTTAAACTATGCTTTTTACTCCCTTTTGTGATATTCAACTCTCGTTAAAAGTTGTAAGCCTTTAGAGGGAAGATGACGAAAACAATGCCATAATCTCATACAATATGCTTTTGGATAGACATGGCTGATAATGTACAGGCGTTTGTTTCAATTCCTAAACACTGGAGTTATAAGGAGGATAATCCCTACTCAACCCCTTTGAGCCAAAGAAGTAGGAGTTTTCTTTTTCACACAAATTGAAACCTTTAATAAAACCTGGGGTAGGGTAATCTCTCAGTTAATTCAAATGCGCGTCCAGTCACGAGCTTTCACCTTGTACACAACGAGTGATATCAAAAACATCCTTCTAAACCAAAAGATGGTGATGGTTCCCTACCAAATAGGCAGTCATCATCTCTCAAAAGAAAATCCCACTGAGTCAAAACCTACGAAGAAGACTTAAGAAAAATGGGGGCATCCCGCTGGCTGTAATCTCAAAACAAGAACAGTCAAGCAAAAATTAGGGACATTAAATCAAAAAAGATGTCACTACAGATCCTCGACAAACATGAAAAATGTTTCAAAAATGACTGCCTTCACAAATAAACATTCAATATCCGAACCATCACCAAAACTTGAATCCAGATTCAATAGGAGTTCAAACGCACATTTAGCTGAGTTTAGGACTGGAGAATCTCATGAAGAACGGGCGAGTACAAATAAACTTTGAGCCTTATCTTTTGTTTCTTAAAACCATGAACCAGGCCACATTACAACCCTTCAAAAGTCCTAATTGAAGCTTGGGTTAGTTCGAAAGTATACTATTACAATAAGGTATCCTGACTCCTGTAAGGCTTACTTTAAATCCTGAGTTGAATTCACATTCTTACAAAATTCTTTTATCTGCTAAAATGAATTTTCAAAACATCAAGACAAGCATAAACTTTGCATTGCTTGAATACTATTGTTCATATATAGCTACTTGTTTGACAGTAGAGAAATCCACACGACGATTATCCGTTGAAAAAAAACTCTTTCAATGAGAAGAATCACTTTAAATTGGAAGACACTTACAATGACAAATCTCCTATAAGCAAGGGGACATGACATGTCACTATCCATCTCGTCTGGGGAAGTCAAGTCAAGATTCCAAGAAATCTCTCAAGAAGTGTTGAATAACCAGGGGCAGGTCTGCATCTGAATCACTTGGGGCATTGAGCATGAATTTCAGCAAAGGGTCACATACGACCAAGCAAAGATTTTTTGGCAGTACTACAACACTTACTACTAGGGGAAATGACAAATTCCCACAAAGTCCTTTTCATATGATGATCCTCAGTCAAGTCCCCACGGGATAATATTCACAGATAAGGGTACAAACCCACAAGGGAAAATTCATGGATATCCCCACAGAATTATCCCTACAAAGTTGGATCCATGCAATCCCCAGTCAGAGTTTCAAATCTCCAGAAAACCTCTCCCTAACTGAGTTGATCTCAAGAATCTTCGAGGAGTTCTACCAAAAGAAAACACCTCTCCAGCTGATTGGAAATAGGGTTTATTTCCCCAACAAACGACAAGATTCCCCAGCTTGAGTTTGCCTCTCCAACTACTAAAAATCAAGGGACCACAACCCCTCTTCCCCAATAGACTTTTCTACAATCCCCGGTGAGTTGTTGCATAGCCTGGAAGCTAACTAGATAACATTCAACTTCTTTACCCCCAACAAGTTATTAACTTCCTTTCTCTCCAATCAAGAGATAACTCCCCAGTAGAGCAACGGATAACTAAAACTCCTGAACTCTTTTCCCCAAGCAGGAATCAACACTCTCCATAAGAGTTTCCCTCAAGACAAAGCCAATATTCCCCAACAGAGTTCTCCTCAAACAACAGGAATCCTCGGTGGAAACATTCTAAAACAAGATCTTAAGATGTGCATACTCTTCATTCTCGAACAATAGTCCGAGATTTAATTTTCCAAGGCTCCCCAACATTTGTCAAGGATTTATTTTCTAATACAAAGTTACATTTCAACAACATTCATAGCATATGCATACGAGATGCGTATAGCATAACCTCATTTATTTTGAGAACACCATTACACTGTGCATTTCATACATCATGGCATTGCATATAACTAACTCTTTACCTTTTCAAGAAAGATCAATCAAATAGATAATTATCATCAACAATTTTCAATAGTTCCAGATTAATACCTGAAACAAGACAGGAAAACCATCTGTGAACGACTGATTGTAGATTAATACCTGAAACCAGACATGACTATCTATGTGAGCAGATCTTTATTTCGCTTAGGTCAGAGATTAATACCTGAAACCAGACAGGACAACTATCTCAACGACCAACAAAAACAGTTCCAGATTAATACTTGAAACAAGACAGGAAAACTATTTGTGAATGACTGATTGTAGATTAATACCTGAAACCAGACAAGACAACTATTTACATGAGCATATTAAAGATTAATACCCGAAACCAGACGGGAAAACTATCTTTCTTTTGCTTAGGTCAGAGATTAATACCTGAAACCAGACAAGACAATTATCTCAACGACCATAAAAAATAAGTTCCAAATTAATACCTGAAACAAGATAGAAAAACTAACTGTGAACGATTGATTATAGATTAATACTTGGAACAAGACAGGACAACTATCTACATGAACTGATTGAAGATTAACTCCCGAAACAAGCCGGAGAAACTATCTTTCTTTCAAATAAGTCAGATATTAATACCTGAAACCAAACAGGACAGTTATCTCAACGACTAGCAAAAACAAGTCCCAGATTAATTCCTAAAACAAGACAGGAAAACTATCTGAACGAATGATCATCCTGAAGCAGCCCTACCCAGGCTCTTTTTCTCACATATTCCCAAATGCAGTTTAACACAGACTCATCCTAAAGCATCCCTACCCAGGTTCCTTCTCATTTCTATATATACTCCCACACAGATTCGTCCTAAAGCAGTCTTACACAGATTCCTTCTCATATACTTCCAAGCACGAATTTACACGGGTCCATTCCAGCATGCCATCCAGAATTAAATCAATCAAAGATTTATTTTGACACTTCTCCCAGTTACAGTCAAGCGTCATACTTACTAACAATCACCTTTGGTTGGCATCTATAAGCCCATCTCCGACAACTCTTCAGCACCTCTCCAAATGGCATCTTTAAGCCCATTCCCTACACAATCAACTACCACATCATCGAGTGCAAATTTATGGGCACTCTAGTGTTCAATCATCTTCCACCTTCAAGTCACGAATGGCATCCTCGCCAATCTAACTCTTCAGGTTTAAGAAGATTGAACAGGGCCAGTTGTTGTACCCCAAAATTTTCCCTCTAGTTTCTCAGATTTTTCTCATAAAATTTCTACTGAGTCAAGACTGCACAAATTTGCTTTGATTCTTAAGCTTTGATTAGGAATCTAGCTTCCTTCGAGCAAGCTTGGTTCATGGGTTTCGATTGAGCATTTGGTCCCCTTCGAGCAAGCTTTGGTCAACAAGCCTCATTTAGGCATATGGCTTCCTTAATGTATCTTTCGATTCACCAACATAAGCCTCCTAAATGCATCTTTCAATTCACCAGCATCAGCCTCCTCAATGCATCTTTTGATTCACCAGCATCAGCCTCCTAAATGTATCCTTCGATTCATCAACATCAACCTCCTACATGCAAGTTTCGATTAAGTAAGGGCCTCCTGCAGATTTGTCTTGATTCACAAAGAAAGTGGCCTCCTACATGCAAGCTTAGATTGAGCAAGGGCCTCCTGCAGGTTTTCCTTGATTCACAAAGCAATGGCTACCTGCATGCAAGCTTAAATTGTGCATTTGGCCTCCTACATGCTTTCCTTGATTCATAGAGCAGTGGCCTCTTGCATGCTGGCTAGCACCCACAAAGCAGTGGCCTCATGCATGCAAGTTTCGTTTGGACATTGGTTGTCTTCGTACAAGCTTCGATTGGGAAATGTTTTCCTTCAAAGAAACTTGTTTCTATTCACAAGGCAAGGGTTTCCCTCATGCAAGCATGCACAAAGAAATGGTTTCCCTCATGCTAGCATGCACAAGGCAAAGACTCCCCTCATGCTTGCTTCGATTCCACCTTTGACTCCTTCAACGCACAGAATTTCTACACTATGACACACAACTAGCACTTTTGAAGAACAAGGATATGGTCCATTTGAAGGGCATACATTTGGCCCATTCGAAGAACATATATTTGGCCCCTTCAAAGGATATACAAAGGGCCCATTTGAAGGACACATATTGGTTGGGAACAAATATTTTTGTCTAAAGAGGAGTCTGGTTGAAGGATGGATTTAGTTGGTCAAAACGAAAGAATTTTATTCAAGATGCTTGTTGGCCAGAGTCCTATGTGCTGCCAAGTCCAAGCATGTTGCACTGGCCACAACACTCCAAAACTACTGTAAAGCAGTCCTGCTACGCTATTCCCATATTTGCACCAAATTGGTATACAAAAATTGCACCTCGAAGACTACAAGAATAACTTAACCAATTTGTTCAAATTTCTTTTGTTTCCTCCCCCCCCCCCCCCAAACCTCAGCCAACTTCATCTATTAATAAGAGGTTCCATCACACATCTAAGGGGGGCTTTTGTTGGCTAGAGATAGATTTGCTAACAAGGAAAAGAAAGGAGAAAACACTTCACACACTCTCAAACCCAGAACCAAAAGACCATACCCTTTGTTCTTTCTTTCGAATCCAACATTAGAAATACCACACTTGTTTCTTTCCTTCGAATTCAGAACCCAGGGAAACACCAACCCAACACTTGGTTCCTTCTTTCGAATCCAGCACTAGAAACATAACATTTGTTTCTTCCCTTCGAATCTAAGAACATCCAGGGCAATCAACTCAAGGTCCAACACACACATTCCAGCTTCAATCAGGTAAGTCCTCTTAACCTTAAACCTTTCGTTTCAGGCGTGTAAATAACATTTTGCTTATTTTTCATTTTTTTACCTTTTCATTTGTTTTGCTTCTTTGTCCAAGGATATGTTAGAACTAACTTGTACATACCCAGACGAAAGAAAAATTGTGTGTGAATCGAAGCCTTAGGCTTCTCCCCTTACTGCTTCATAGTGGCAAACAGAATAAAGAAAGGAGTGTGAATAGAAGGATGCAACACTGGTTGCAGGCCCAATCGAAAGAAGGCAAAATGTGGCAATAGAAGGGCACATCCTTCGATCCAGGATGCTTTTCTTTCTCTTTTTTACTCTATTTTTGTCTTATATTTTCTATATATTTACATTTTATTGCTATTCAATATGGTTGTAATAATTAGGACTTTTATTTTTTGCAACCCCCACTTGTACATTTGTATACCCCATCCCCCAAAAACATGTAATAGCGTATGATATTTATTTTCTGCATTTTTATTGCTTTTATAAATGCTAGTAATTAGGTTGTGTATGATAAGATAAAACCAACAAGTAGACGACCTAAAATTCAAAGACAAAATGCATGCAATCTGTAAAACGGTGGGAGAACTGACTTGAGTGTTTTGCGTTTGATCGCAATTGTTGCGGATAGCAAGAGCCGCCACCGACTTTTCTTTTATCCAAAAGGAAAGGTTGAAAAGAACAGGAAAGATCTTTCGAGATTATTTTCTTGAATTCGGGGGGTAGGTTATGAAAAGGGAATGTATTAGCACCCTTTTCATCCGTAGTTATCTATAGGCTCTTAGTTGCTTACTAGATCACTTGCTTTTTGTTTGAAGATGTGTTCGTGATGTGAGTTTTTGAAAGTATTTTGAAAAAAGAGTGTCTTTGTAATGATTCTCGTCTCTATAAGAATGCGTACAAAGTGTTTTGTCTTTTGAAAATGTTTCAAATGAAAGTGTTGGTGTATAAAATGTTTTTGTTATGAACAAGCGAGCAACTAGGAGTAACCTACCTACTCAAAAGGTCTTAAATGTTCTTTTCCTCCTCCTTTTGATGTTGCTATCTTACCACTGATTTGGTAAGAAGCCCCATCGTTGGATGTGAAGGGACAGGCATGGGACGTTTGTATAGTCATAGAAAGCAACCTATGAGATGTTTTAGCAATGTCGTTTAAGGACTAGATCGTTTACCGAAGGCAACATTGAGGGTCATCGAGGGACTACGATCTTTTATCGATGGTCTTTGCTAAAATGCCCATATTCGAGGGACATGACTATTTTCCGAAAGGCAACAAAGTGAGATTACCCTAGAGGTGCTAGTGTGCAAGTGTGTTTAATTGCATGCATTTTGTCTTGCATTTAAAGGTTATCTACTTGTTGATTTTATCTTGCCATACACCCTAATTACTAACAATATGAAAGCAAATAAAATGCGGAAAATAAATCCTAAACTATTGCATCATTTCAGGGATGGGGGGTACATATTTACAAATGGGGATTTACAAGAATTTAAATCCTCATTATCTATTACAGCCATATTGAATTGTACAATACAAGAAAAGGAAAGGTTTTGTTTTGAAAAATGATTTTTTGTCTTAATAAATTAAAGGAAAATAATTAGTTAATAAGAGAAAATATTTTTATGCCCCTTTTTTATATTAATAAAAATAATATTAATGCTGAAAATAATAAGATTAAGAAAGAAACGAAAAAATAACGAAAAATAGGATCAGCGCGTTGCTGAAAACAAAATGAAAGGGACCAGAAGTTCTGATGTTAAGCGTGTTGTAGTTCAGAAAGAAACATTGGAGGGGACCAGAAGTTATGGGTTGCTGCGTGCAGAAGTTCTAAAAGAAACGTTAGAGGAAACCAGAAGTTCTGTGTGTTGTGTTTAAACGGTGGGAAAAATCAGAAGTTCTGTGTTGTGTTAAACAGTGAGAAAAAATCAGAAGTTATGTGTTGTGTTAAACAGTGAGAAAAAATCAGAAGTTTTGTGTTGTGTTAAACAGTGAGAAAAACTAGAAGTTCTGTGCATGGTAAAACAGTGAGAAAAACTAGAAGTTCTGTGCGTGTTAAAACAGTAAGAAATCCTAGAAGTTATGTGTGTTAAAACAGTAAGAAAGCCTAGAAGTTTTGTGTGTTGTGTTTAAACAGTGAGAGAAAATTGGAAGTTCTGTGTTGTGTTAAACAGTGAGAAAAACTCCTAGAAGTTCTGTGTTACACTTCACCTCCTTCCTTATATTAGCCAGAGCATCTGCAACTTATTCAGTTCTTAACAATAGAAAAACAGAAAAATAAAAGCATGACAGCTTATAAAAGTTCTAATCCTAATTCTGAGCCTAGTTTTCTTCAAGAAGTTCTGATTCACAGTTTTTCTACTTAGGCAATGATATGGACAGTACCGACACTATGATATTTACATATTTGATGATGTCCTGAATGAAAAATTCAAAGTCAGAATGACTTACCTTAAATCTGAAGCATGTGTTTGGAACCTGGGTTGCTGCCTTTGAATGTTCTGGGGTCAGCAAGAAAGGAAACAGAAAAAGTTATGTTCTTTTATTCAAAGGGAAGAACAAAGATATTATTTTGAGAATTCTGGGTTTTGAGAATGTTTGAATATTTTCTTTTCTCTCTCTTTTTTTTGTATTTGATCACTCTCTCTTTTCAAAAGCCATCCCCATAAGCGTGTGGTGGAGTAACTTATTTATAGATGAATTTGTTGTGGTTTTGGAGGGAAAAACAAATGAGATTTGAACCTTTTTGGCATACTGTTCAATTGCTTTTTAAATACAGCTTTTATGTGCTAATTTGGTGCAAATATGGGGTTTGAGAAAAAATGCAGGCGTGGACTGGATCAACAGAAATTTGGAGTGTTGTGGCAGTTGGATGCAGGACTGTGCCATAGCAGTGCAGTACACTGTTCAAACGAGGTTTTGGGGATTTGTGATATTCTAATTGGAAAAGACCAGAATGAGACTCGAGGGTGATGTTCGGATTGAAGCGTAGGACATAGTCTTCATATACTGAAGAGTCATGTTATGATCGAAGGACACAGTTTCCTTATGTTCTAATTGAAGAGTCATGTTCTGAATCATTCCTTGCAAATTCTGATTGTACTTGCATGAAATCTGGCCCAGAAGTTCTGAATTTATCACATTTTCTTAACACTTAGAAATTTTCCAAGTGTTTAAAAATTTGATTTTTTCAAAGTAATTTCTGACTTTTGATTTCTTGAGGAACCAATTTCATGTCTTGATGAAATATGATTATTGAAACTTGATTTTGCTCAAAAAATCAAAGTTTGACTTTTCAGTGTGCTTTTGACCATTTTGCCCTTGTGAATGAATTTCTTGGAAAACTGTAATCTGAGACTTGAAACTTGACAGAAGCAAACCTGAGGGTCCAAGATGATCATTTGATAAATGAGAGGGCAAATTTTGGGGTACAACAGCTTCCCCTGTTCAATCTTCTTAAACCTGAAGAGTTAGGTTCGCGAATCTGCCATTCGTGACTTGAAGGTGGAAGATGATTGAACACTAGAGTGCCCAGAAATTTGCACTTGACGATATTGTGGTTGAGGTGTAAGGAGTGGGCTTAAAGATGCCATTTGGAGAAATGATAGAGAGTTGGCGAAGATGGGCTTATAAATGCCATCCAAAGGTGATTGTCGATAGAAATTAGAGTAAGTCTAAGCTTGAATTCATCTGGGGAAAGAATCAGAATAAACCTTTGGTCGATTTAAAATTGCATCTAGCAGAAGCCTTGAATAATCTTTAATTGGAAAGAATCCGGATAAATATTTGGAGCGATCTATCTGAATCAGAGAAGGTGTCTACTGGGGAAAGAATCAAGATAAACCATTGAGAGATTTAAACTGAACCAACAGAGATCTGGAAAAGAATCTGAATAAATCTTAGAGCGACGTATCTGAACCAGAGAAAGTATCTACTGGGGAAGCATCAGGATAAACCATTAAGAGATTTAAACTGAACCAGCTGAGGTCTGGAAAGAACTAGAACAAATCTTGGGGCGATTTATCTGAACCAGAGGAAATGTCTATGGGAAAGAATCAAGATAAACCATTGAGAGATTTAAACTGAACCAATAGAGGTCTGGAAAGAATCAGAACAAATCTTGGGGCGATTTATCTGAACCAGAGAAAGTGTCTACTGGGAGAGCACCAGGATAAACCGTTGAGAGATTTAAACTAAACCAACAGAAGTCTGAAGGAAATATTTGTCATGTAGATAGTCAAACTGTCCTTTCTCGATAATTGATATGTAATTGCTTTGTCCACAAATAGTTGTCATGTCTTGTCAGAAATTTGTTGATGATAATTTTCTGTTGATTGACCTCTCCTGAAAAGGTAAAGAGTAACATCATGATGTATGAAATGCATGGTGTAATGATGTTTCTCAAAATAAATGAGATTACGATATATGCATTTGTGTTGTCGATGTTTATGATATATGGATGTGATGTATGCACATATTAATTGTTCTACTGTAGTGGTTTTGGATTGGGGAAAATAAATCCCTGACTACTGCTGGGGATGAGGAGTGTAAGCCTTCATATTTTGTTGAAGTCGAAGCATTGATAGATGGGTTTCTATCATTAAAGAAGTAAACTCTGTTGGGGAAAGGAAACACCGTGCATTGCTTGTAGACTTGGTGAAATCCTGTCGGGGAATCCTGAGAAGCTGGGTGACTTTCACTGGGGAATCTTTGGAGCAGTAGCTATAAGTTTTGCTCCGTCGGGGATATGAGAGCACCTGATACCATTAGGCTGCATATTGGAGATACGCCAGTGATCTTGTAGCAGGATGTCCTTGCTTCTGCTGGAGAAAGTACCTGTGGGGATTTCATGGAATGGCCTATAGATATTATCCTATTTCTTAAAGCCATTAGTAATTGTCTTTCTGTTTTCTGTTCCCCCATTACGTTCAAATGCATATGTTTGAAAATAATCACTGGACGTTTTTACAAACAAAACAGGAAAATAAAAGAAAAACAGATAGTTTTGCACTTTTAAAGGAATATCTTTGTATTAACTTGAATAAGTATTTTTGTATAAAGAGACGAACATCCTAGTAAGAGAATGTCATTGTAAAAATGAAAACTGATACAAAGAAAAGACAGCTATGTGAAATAATCCAATGGAGTTCCCACTCTACTATAACCTTCATGTCTCTGAGCGTCTCATCCACTTGTTGCTTTGTCCGAAGCTGATTGGATTGATTAGAACCATTTGAGTTTGACGATCGATGCTGAAGATTGGTTGTAAGGTGATCCAACGGGACATAGTCATACGCTTTAAATCCCTAACTTTTTCCTAGATCGCCTTTTCGGGTTTTCAGTCCACCGGGATACCCTTTTTTGCCCAAGCCACCCTTTCAGGTTTTCAGCTTGTCGGGTGTACAAATTTTTTTTGTATTTATCCCTAATCCTTGCCTAGGCCAGTCGACCTAGCGGATCTTTTTCATGCGTAGTATCTTTTAACTATGTTCGCATTTACAGGGTGCAGAAGGTCGTCGTCGTCCATAGTGGTTAATATCATTGCTCCACCAGAAAATACGTTTTTAATCACAAACGGTCCTTCATATGTAGGAGTCCATTTGCCCCTGGGATCACCTTGTGGCAGTATGATACGCTTGATTACCAATTCACCAACCTGATATACCTGGCGTCTGACCTTCTTGTTAAAAGCTTTAATCATACGCTTTTGTTACATTTGGCCATGGCAGACAGTCGTAAGCCTCTTCTCATCAATCAAGTTCAACTGGTCAAGTCGAGTTTGAATCCATTCATCTTCATTCAACCCTGCATCCTTTACGATTCTCAAAGAAGGTATTTGGACTTCAATTGGTAGGACAACTTCCATGCCATATACCAAAGAGAAAGGAGTTGCCCCTATTGATGTGCGCGTCGTGGTACGGTATTTGTGAAGATCAAATGGTAACATCTTATGCCAGTCCTTGTAGGACACAGTCATCTTTTGTATGATTTTTTTGATGTTTTTATTAGCGGCTTCCACAGTGCCATTCATCTTTGGCCGGTAAGGAGAAGAGTTATGATGTTGGATCTTGAATTGTGCGCATAGTGTCGTGATCATAGTATTGTTGATATTGGTACCATTATTTGTAATGATTCTCTCCAAGATACCATACCGACAAATAAGTTTCTATTTGATGAATCAGGCCACAACGTTCTTGGTGACAGAAGTGAATGAAGCTGCCTCGACCCACTTTATGAAGTAATCAATGGCAACCAAGATGAAGCGGTGTCCATTAGAAGCTGTAGGTTTGATTTCTCCAATCATGTCAATGCCCCCACATTGCGAATGGCCAAGGAGCAGTCATGACGTTTAGAGGAACTGAAGGCACATGTACCTTGTCAGCATAGATCTGACACTTGTGGTAGGTTCGTGAATGTTGATGACAATCTGCTTCCATGGTAGACCAGTAGTATCCTGCTCGGAGGATCTTTTTGGCCATCGTATGTCCACTAGAATGGGTTCCATAAGTGCCTTCATGTAGATCAACCATGATATTTTTTGCCTCACTCTTGTCTATGCACCGAAGCAAAGTAGAGTCGTGGTTGTGCTTATAGAGAACTTCGTTAATGAGGAAGAACTTAGCAGAGAATATTATCAAGAATTTCTTGTCGTTGACTGAAGCTCCATCCAGATATTCTTGGGCCTCGAGATATCTCTTAATTTCATGGAACCAAGGCTTGGCCACTACTTCATCAGTATTAATCTCGTGATAGTAAGATGGTTCGTCCATCCGCTCAATGGTGATCTAAGGAGCTTCATTACCCCACCTGACTTTGAACGTGGATGACATAGTGGCTAGCGCATCCGCTAGTTGATTTTCCTCTCGTAGAAAATGCTCAAAGGTAATTTCCTCAAAATGTGGGATTAACGTCAACACATGTTCTTTGTAAGGGATGAGATTAGGGTGC
Source organism: Vicia faba (assembly GCA_948472305.1). NCBI lineage: Eukaryota > Viridiplantae > Streptophyta > Magnoliopsida > Fabales > Fabaceae > Vicia > Vicia faba. The sequence continues at coordinate 925,251,500 of OX451741.1, read as the reverse complement.
TTCGTGTCCCGTTCTCCTTTGATCTGACTGATGACTAGGGATGAATCTCCAAATACACTTAAGGACTTGATTCCCAAATCTATGGCAGCTTTGAGACCCATAATACACGCTTCATATTCTGCCATATTATTGGTATAGTTGAAACACAATCTAGCATTGAAGGGGGTATGACAGCCTTCATGGGATATGATTACAGTGTCGATGCTGTTGCCGAGTGCGTTGGAAGCTCCGTCAAAAACCATAATCCATTGGGATCCTTGTTCAGGTCCGTCATATGGTCTGAGTTCTTCACAATTATTTACCAACATGATGTCTTTGTCCGGGAATTCGAAATTCATGGATTGATAGTCATCCACAACCTGATGAGCCAGGTGATCAGCTAGTACACTTCCCTTTATTGCTTTTTGGGTAGTGTACTGAATGTCGTATTCAGTTAGGACCATCTGCCATCTTACTATTCTTCCAGAGAGGGAGGGCTTCTCGAAAATGTATTTAATTGGATCCATCTTGGATATCAATAAGGTAGTGTGAGTCAGCATATACTGTCTTAGCCGGCGAGCAGCCCATGCCAGAGCGCAACAAGTTTTCTCAAGCAGTGAATATCTGGTTTCACAGTCGGTAAACATTTTGCTCAGGTAGTGTATTGCATGCTCTTTTCGGCCAGACTCGTCATGCTGCCCCAGCACACACCCCATTGAATTTTCCAAGACTATTAGATACATGATAAGGGGTCTTCCCTCAACTGATGGCATCAAAATGGGAGGCTCTTGAAGGTACTCTTTGATTCTATTGAAATCATCTTGGCAGTCGTCGTTCCATTCCACCACTTGATCTTTCTTCAGCAATTTGAAGATTGGTTCACAAGTAGCGGTTAAGCGGGAAATGAACCTGGAAATGTAGTTTAGTCGTCCTAAGAATCCCCTAACTTCCTTCTCAGTGCGAGGAGCATGCATTTCTTATATTACTTTTACATTTGCAGGGTCCACTTTGATACCTTTTCCACTGACAACGAAGCCTAAGAGCTTGACGGACCTCACTCCAAAAGTGCATTTATTCGGATTCAACCTTAGTTTGTATTTCTTTAGTCTTTCAAACAGTTTCTGCATATGGTCAAGGTGTTCCTCTTCAGTTTGAGATTTGGATATCATGTCATCAACATAGACCTCTATCTCGTGATGGATCATGTCGTGAATCAGAGCTACCATGGCACGCTGATAGGTTGCCCCAGCGTTCTTTAACCCGAATGGCATAACTTTGTAACAGAACATGCCCCATTGTATGATGAAGGTCGTTTTTTCCATGTCCTCGGGTTCCATTTTGATCTAGTTGTATCCGAAGAAACCTTCCATGAAGGAAAATACTTTATGTTGTGCGGTGTTGTCAACCAGAATATCGATGTGGGGAAGCGGGAAGTCATCCTTGGGGCTTGCCCTATTCAAGTCTCTATAGTCCACACACATACGTACCTTGCCATCCTTTTTAGGTACTGGAACAACGTTGGTGACCCATTGTGGATAGGAGGTGACAGATAAGAATCCAGCATTGAATTGCTTCATGACTTCAATCTTAATTTTCTCTGACATTTCTGGCTGCATGCGACGGACCTTTTGTTTTACTAGAGGACAGTCTTCTTTTGTCGGCAGACGATAGACCACGATATTAGTGTCGAGTCCTGGTATGTCTTTGTATGACCAGGCAAAGACCTTAACATAGTCATGTAGTAACTGAGTTAAGCGCTTTTTGACACTAGGCTCCAGGTTGGCACCTACCTTGACTTCTTTCTTGTCCTCTTCGGTACCAAAGTTAATTGTTTCAACTGGCTCTTTGTGGGGCTGTATGGTCCTTTCTTCCTGTTGCACTAACCTGGCTAGTTCCCCTGGTACCTCACAATCTTCCTCACCTTCGTCTTTGGCTTGGTAGATCAGATTTTCAAAGTCATAATAGACCATAACAGAATCCTTACCCATGGGGTCCTGGGTGGATGTGGATATGCATTTTGATATGTGAGTGTGTGTAAGAGCATAACTATCTTTGAAAAAATAAAAAGGTAGAAAAAGACAAACAAAGAGCGTAAAATTTGCATGCAAAAACGTCCATGATTTATTGATGACATATGGAGATGAAATAACAACCCTCACAAATGGACCATTGTGCCTCGGGTAAGACACAAGGTTTTAAAGTCTAAATTGTTTAATTATTACAAGTCAGACAAGAAAATTAAAAGACAATTACTCTTGAACAAAAGTAATAGGGACAAATTCTTTGGCTTCCCAATTGTTAATTCCTCCATTGATGGTTGGAAAAATCCACTCGTCCATGTCACAGCTACCATCATTGTCTTCCACTGTGTTGACTCCCTGGTTGCTAATATGTAGAAGTGGTCCTCCAGCGCGAGCTCGTTGAATAGTTCTCTGGGCCTCTGAAGTAAAACCAAAACCAAATTTGTTGGATTTTTAGGGAATATCCAGAAGTTGACCCCAGATGGTACATCCTCCCTCCTCAACTACCGCTCTAGCATCCTTCAGAGAGGCCATTTTCAGTGGCGGTCTGGTAACTTTCGAAGTCTTGGTAGTAGTCTTAGCTTCCGCAATCGTTTGTGGGACTTCCTCAAAATGCTGACATGGAGTCTCAATGAACTCACCATCCATTTCCATGTATCTGAAAGAATTCAGGTGGCTAACCATGTATTCCTCCTCCCCATGGACAGTGATGATTTTTCCCTTGATTGGGTACTTCAACATCTGATGTAAGGTAGAAGTGACGGCACCAGCGTCATGAATCCAAGGTCGGCCCAATAGGCAGGAATAGGAAGGGCGGATATCCATCATGTAGAAAGTTGAATTAAAAGTCTGAGTTCCAATTTTTATAGGGATGTCAACTTCTTTGTGCATTGTCCTCTTAGAACCATCAAAGGCCCTCACCACAATGTTGCTAGGCTTTAAAGTGAGTCCCTCGCAATCTAGCCGGTCAAGAGCATTTTTGGGTAAGACATTCAGTGATGAGCCTGTATCCACCAGTACATGAGCTAATGTAGTTCCCCTTCACTCAATGGAAACATGCAAGACATCGTTGTATTTCCTTCCTTTGGGAGTTAAGTCGGCGTCAGAAAAACCCAATTCGTTATCAGCAGTTAGGCTGGCCACACAATTCTCAAATTGATCAATGGAGGTCTCTTGGAGCACGTGGGAGGTCTTTAAAAACTTTACCAAGGCCTTGGCATGAGCTTCAGAACACAAAAGTAAGGCCAACATTGATATTTTCGAGGGGATCTGCCCCAACTATTCCATGATGTTGTAGTCAATTCTCTTGATTATCTTTAGTATCTCTTCCATCTCTTTGCTAGAAGCTTCAATAATGACCTCTGGATGTGCCTTCTTCTGGACAGGCTCAAATAATACCTCCTTGCCCTTGTCTTAATAACAGTGGGATTGTCAACAGGGGTATCACTAGGAATGCTGGTAGAAGCGGTGGCGAGAATAATTACAGGAGTAACAATGGTCTTTGGAGAGATCTCGGGTGAGAAGACTCTTCTACTTCTTATCATCTTACTGGTCCCAACGATATTGACGACGTCAAGATCAGTGTCTTTCGCGACTTTGTCTTTGATAGCCAACAGATCTTGCTTGACGCCATAGTAATAGACGTCAGCCCCATAGTTCCATGGAATAGCTTTATCCGAAGAATATTGTATTGGCCCTGGCATGGTGATGATTAGGGGAGCAGACTTTGGAAGAAATGTAATGCTGACGGGTCTTTTGGTGGAGACCCTGGGAGGATTGTCGGAAATGGTGATTATTGAGACATCTTCACATGAATTTCTGGTAACAGGAACTTTTTAAAACAGGATTTCTTTGTTAGCCATCAGGCGTTGGATGCCCATCTTCAATAACAGACAGCCATTTGGTAGAGACATACATAATCGACAACTTTCATCACAGCCTGGAAACAGACTGGCTTGCAATAGATTCCTTTTAATAGTCAAAAGGGGAGTAGTTAAATCATCCACGGAGAAAACAAAACAGTCATCATCAACAGCGATGACACCTTGACTGTGTTTGGGCATTGGCGCTGTTATCACATTAGGTGTTTCTGAGGGATCAAACTCAATCTCTTTCGCCTTGATAAGGTATTGTACCTTATTCTTCAAGGCCCAACAATCGTTTGTATCATGCCCTGGGCTTTCAGAATGATAGGCACATCGAGCATTCGGGTTGTAGCAAGGAGAAGCAGTATTGGGGTTCTTGGGAGCTTCCTTTAGAGTCACTAGATTGGACTTCAAAAGATGTGGCAAAACTTGGGACAAGGTCATGTTGATCCGGGTGAATCGTCTCATGGGCGCCTCTGGCCTGCTTGATAGTTTCGCTGCTGATTTGGTACAGGATTGGAAATCATAACAGCCCCTACCGTCGGGCAATGTTCAGTTTTGTTTTGATTCCTATGTCATATGCAACACTGACCTCCTTCTTTCTGGTAAAGGGTTTCTTCATCGTGCTTGAGGATAAATCTCTTTGAATTTTGCCACTCTTTATACCGGCTTCTACCCGTTCACCAATCATGATTAGTTCAGTAAATCCACTAGAGGAGCTTCCGATCAGATGGTTGAAGAATGGACCAGATAGCGTGCCTAAGAACATATCCACCAATTCTCTGTCAGATAGAGGGGGTTGGACTCTTCCCGCGAGATCCCTCCATTTTTTAGCATAGGTTTTGAAACCTTCACCAGCACCTATAGACATTCCTTGTTATTGTGTTCGAGTTGGAGCTAAGTCAGCATTATATTGATATTGCTTGTAAAAAGCGGCATCCAAATCTTCCCAATTGCGAATATTGGTCCCTTCCAACTGATAGAACCAATCTAACTGCGTCCCTGACAGACTTTCTTGGAAGAAATGCACCCATAGGTTCCTATCAGCAGTATGGGGTTGAATCTTCCTGACGTATGACCTTAAATGAAGCTTTGGACAAGAGACACTGTCATATTTAGTGGAAGTGGGGACCTTGAATTTCTGTGGGATGACAACCCCTGAGACAAGTCCTAGCTCTTCAAAATCCAACCCGGGTACCCTCTGGATCTCCATAGCATTGAGGAGATCCTCCAACTGCTTGTATTTATCGTCAGTTGGAGGATACTATTCTTTAGAGTAATAAACCACTTCCTCTTCTTCAGACTCTGAATGGTCATTTACTTCCTTGTTTTTCCCTTCTTGATTATCTCCTTCACCCGACGAGGTTGCGAAATCTAGATTTCGTCTGGCTGGTCCTTTGAACCTTCTTCCCAGATTTAAAACACCGGCTGGTTTCTTCGCTTTCTTTTTATTCTCTTTGACCAGCAAAGCTTTCAAATCCTCTTGTCCTTTTGCCAGAGCCAAGAACATTTGTTGGAATTGAGCGTTATGCGCTTGTAGATCCTTTACTGTCTATTCAATATCCATCTCACTGAAATAAAAAGTAGAAATATAAGGAGAGCTGTTGTAAGAAACTTGTTTGTGTTATGATGAATTAAAATGCATATGCAAATGATTTCTAGGAGATTAGAGATTTAAAATTGCTTTAGACAAAAAGGAACATGCGTTGCATTAATAAATCCAAGTTTGAGTACATCATGCCTCTTTGGGCTTACAATGAAAAAAATAAAATACAAAAACTCCTAAGACAAAAAAGTTAAACGCATCCTCTTTGGCGCGATGTAGGCGTTCAAACTTTGTTCTTCATGAAGCTCCTTGGTGAGTTCCAGAACTTTCTTCTCACTAGTGTAGAATCGGGCTTCGAAAGTGTCTCGTTCTTCCTTTAGCTGAATCCAATCCTTTTAAAGTCTTCAAGGGAGTTAGGCATGTTGGGATGAAGGATAGTATATTGGACATCTTCTTCAACCACAGGCTCTGTGATGACAGGGAGGATAGAGGGGTAAGGCATTACGAGACTCTGAGCATGAGCTCGTACCCACCTAAGGTAAGGCTCAAGGGGAATGGAATTTTTACGTCCTAGTGTCCTACTATCCATCTTGTTTACCATCCTCCAAGCTCGTATAAACCTTTGACGGTAGCCTTGATCGTTGCTTTCATAGTCGAACACCACACCTTGGATGAGCACATCATGTGGACCATCTCTTCGCGCGTACCCAAAATGTCGCAGAGCTAAGCAAGGGTTATAAATGATACCTACCCTAACGCCAAGCAGAGGGACATTAAGGAATTCCCCACAACGGTCGATGATAGTAATGTCCTTCAAGGATCGAGAACACTAGTGGATATCCGAATGTCTGAGTGACATCATTCTATTGGACCATCTCAAGCCTTGCTCGTTCTTCACAACGGACCGGGGGAGATGCGAAGCAAACCATCTAGCCAACAGAGGAGTACAACACATGATGGTTCCTCTTCTCTTCATAGTGCGAGAGTGGAGAGAATGCAAGATATCTCCGAACAAAGTAGGCACTGGATTGTGAGATAAAAATATTTTGACAGCATTCACGTCTATAAGTTGATCAGGATTTGGAAATAGTACCAACCCATAGATGATAAGTGCCAAAATTTCTTTGTAAGCTTGTAAATCCAGAGTGTTCCAACAATCTTGAGCTTTTTCCAACAGGAACTTGGCTAGGAACCCTTTGACACCACTTCTCGTTTCCCAATTATCCGTGACATTGGATTGTTGCAAGTTTAAAGCTCGGGAAACCTCTTCAGGGCTTGGATCCCTTTCAGTACCATTGAAAGGAAGTTGATCGAGAATAGGAATTCCCAAGAGTTGAGAGAATTCTTCCATAGTTGGTACAAGCTGGTAATCGGGGAAGGTAAAGCAATGGTGCAAAGGGTCAAAGAACTGGAAAAGAACCTTCATCATATCTTCATCAAAACTTGAGGTAACCAAGTTGAGAAGTTGTCCATGTCTTTTGGTGAATAGAGAATTCTCAGGGACCCTTGATGTTAACTCTTTGAGCTGAAAAGGTACTCGTACAAGGTTGACTTGGATTGTATTCCTGCGAGTGGGAGTCATATCCTACAAAACAGAACAAAGATGAATCTCAAAATCCTTGAAATGGTTAGTCTAAAATGCTATGATATGATGTCATGATGTTATGTACAAGCATATGCACAAGTTAAATCAAACAAGTCCTTAGGTTTAGGCTTGCATGAGGTTTATAGGTAAGTACCCTCTTGAAGTTTAGTTGGTTCAACCTGTCCTAAAAAGTAATGGGTTCTAGGGAATCTCAACATCACTGATCTTTCTTCATCGGGAATTGTTTCAGTGCAAGCCTCTTTATTAGCGACCGAAATATCCTGAAAGTCTGATCTCAATGAGCGTAGTATCGAGTATCAACTAACTTCGGACTGCACCAAAGTTAGCTACCTCACTACTTCCTAATGGCCAAGTTGTTCAAGTAAAGGTTCTAAATTCATTTAGTGCTTCATGACACCACACAGCGGCCCCATATTCTCCTTGACTACTCAAGGGCTACCGATACCAACAAATGTTTCACACTAACGTAGCTATTTCTTAGACCATGTCGGTATACTCCGCACAGTTTCCATAACTTATTGCTACTTACCTAAAAAGGTGCCCCTGATTCGGGTAGAGGATCAAAACAAACCCAAATAAGGAACCATAATGTAAAGCAAACAAAACAAAAGAAGCAAGTAAAGGTGATCTAGCCCTAAGGTAACCCCACTTTTAAAAAGTCCCCAGCAGAGTCGCCAGTTCTGTAACACGGTGGGAGAATTGACTTGGGTGTTTTGTGTTTGATTGCAATTGTTGCGGATAGCAAGAGTCGCCACCGACTTTTCTTTTATCCAAAAGGAAAGGTTGAAAAGAATAGGAAAGACCTTTCGAGATTATTTTTTTGAGCTCGGGGGGTACGTTATGAAAAGGGAAGGTATTAGCACCCTTTTCATCTGTAGTTATCTGCGGGCTCTTAGTTTCTTGCTATATCACTTGCTTTTTGTTTGAAGATGTGTTCGTGATGTGAGTTTTTTAAAGTATTTAAAAAAAGAGTGTCTTTGTAATGATTCTCGTCTCTATAAGAATGCGTACAAAGTGTTTTTTCTTTTGAAAATGTTTCAAATGAAAGTGTTGGTGTATAAAATGTTTTTGTTGTGAGCAAGCGAGCAACTAGGAATAACCTACCTACTCAAAAGGTCTTAAATGTTCTTTTCCTCCTCCTATAGATGTTTCTATCTTACCATTGATTTGGTAAGAAGCCCCATTGTTGGATGTGAAGGGACATACATGGTACGTTTGTATAGTCATAGACAGCAACCTATGGGACGTTTTAGCAATGTCGTTTAGGGACTAGATCGTTTACCGAAGGCAACATTGAGGGTTATCGAGGGACTACGATCTTTTATCGAGGGTCTTTGCTAAAATGCCCATATTTGAGGGACATCTGAAAGGCAACAAATTGAGATTACCCTAGAGGTGCTAGAGGGACATGACTAGTAATTAGGGTGTATGGCAAGATAAAATCAACAAGTAGATAACCTTTAAATGCAAGACAAAATGCATGCAATCAAATACACTATTCACACATGCACCTCTAGGGTAATCTCACTTGTTGCCTCGGAAAATAGTCATGTCCCTCGAATATGGGCGTTTTAGCAAAGACCCTCGATAGAAGATCGTAGTCCCTCGATGTCCCTCGATGTTGCCTTCGGTAAGCGATCTAGTCCCTACACGAAAATTGCTAAAACGTCTCATAGGTTGCTTTCTATGACTATACAAACGACCCACGTCTGTCTCTTCACATCCAATGATGGGGCTTCTTATCAATCAATGGTAAGATAGAAACATATAAAGGAGGAGGAAAAGAACAAAGACCTTTTGAGTAGGTATGACGCTCATAGTTGCTTGCTTGCTCATAACAAAAAAACCATTTTCACACCAACATTTTCAAAAGTAAAAGCACTTTGTACGCATTCTTATAGAGACGAGAATCATTACAAAGGCACTTTTCAAAATCACCTTAAAAAAATTCTTCCACAACAAACATCTCTTTGAACTATTTTTAAAACCAACACTTTGTACGCATCTTATAGAGACGAGAATCAATACAAATACGTTTTCGAAATATTTTCAAACCCACACCATAAGCATATTTTCAAACAAAGCAAGTGATCTAGCAAGCAACTAAGAGCCCATAGATAACTACGGATGGAAAGGGTGCTAACACCTTCCCTTTTCATAACCTACCCCCCGAACTCAAGAAAACATCTCTAAAGGTCTTTCCTATTCTTTTCACCCTTTCCTTATTGGATAAAAGAAAAATCGATGGCGACTCTTGCTATCCTCAACAATTGCGATCAAACGCAAAACACCCAAGTCAGTTCTCCCACTGTATTATAGTCCCACCATAGTGTTTTTCTTGCTTGGATCTTTTTCTGACACGGTTAAGTGTTTGCACTTAGAATCAGGCACTCTGATGCCAATTAAAGAATGGAAAACACAAGAAGGGGAAGGGGGTTTGAATTGGGGTTTTTAAAAAAAAACAAAAGACACGTAGGTTATCCTGGTTTGTTTGAACTCAAACTACTCCAGTCCAACCTCCAAGGTGATTTCGCCTCTCTCAATGAGGTCTTAATCCACTAATCAAACTTGATTAAAAAGCTACAAGGAAAAATGCCAAAGTCTTCTTGAATTTAAACCACAACCCGGTTTTCTCAAGGTATTACACAGTACTATATTTGAAAGCGTGTACAAATATTTTTTCTAACAAAAAATAGTATCACAAAGGTGATGTATTACACAAATGAAAATCAATGTGTGATACGGTGGCAGAACTGACTGTTTAAATACTGGTTTTGTGTTTTTTATTCGTAAATATGGGGTAAGCAAGAGTCGCCACCGTCTTTTCTTTTATCCAAATTAAGGAAAGGGTGAAAAGAATAGAAAAAGACCTTTTCGAGATATTTTTTGAGTAAGGGGCTAGATAATAGAAAGGGAAGGTGTTAGCACCCTTTCCATCTGTAGTTTTCTACGGGCTCTTAGAGGTTTGCTCATTTTGAAATACCTTTGTGCTTTGTGTGTTTGAAAATATTTTGAAAATGCCTTAGTACGGCGAACTTTGTAATGTTTCTCGGGATAGTGGAGAAAGTACACAAAGTGTTTTGAAATTGTTTTTGAAAAGTAGTTTTTTGTGTAAGTGCAAAATGTTTGAGCAAACTTCTAACAGCTATCTACTTTTATAATTGAAAAGGGTCGTTCTTTTCCTCTTTTACTGTAGACAGTGTTATCCTACTATCAGTGAGTAGGTAGCTTTATTGTTTGATGTTTGAGGGACAATCGAAGGGGCATTTTACAGTCACGAAGGCAACTTGTGGAGACAATTTAGCAATTTTCTTTTAGGGACTAGATCATTTACCGAAAGGCAACTGTAAGGGTCATCGAGGGACTATGATCTTTTTTGATTTTATGGGTCTTTACTAAAGTGTTCCTGCCTCATGACTGTTTTATTTCTTGAAGGAAACCAAAGTGGGATACCCTAGAGGTGCTTGTGTGCAATTTTGTTCAATTCAGTTATTTATCTTTTTGTTAAGTTTGCTAGCGTTTGATTATTAGTCTTATCATACATGCCTAATTACTAGCAGTTAATATATATTGCAAAATATTAAAGTGCAGGAATTTAACTCTACACTATTACAATGCTTTGGGGATGGGATTTACACTGTTCAAGAATGAGGGGGATAAAGCAATAAATGTCCTAGTTTTAATCTATTACATCAAGTGGGCAGATACAATAATATGGAAAAATATGAAAATATGTGAATGCGCGAAGTAGAAAAGATGTCTGAAAAATCCTAAAAAAAATATTTTTTGTTGTTTTTAGTATAAAAAAAATAAAGCCTAAGTCTATTTAATTTTAATTTTTAAAAAAAATGTTGACATAATTAATTAGTTTATTTGTAAATTAATTTGATTAATAAAAACTATCCTAATATTTTTGTGATTTTGATTTAAGATTAATTTAAATAAAAAGGAACAATAAAGAAATAACAAAAAGAACAAAAATAAAATATGAGAGAGCGAAGGGATCCTTCGATCCAGGGAGAGATTGCTTTTAGATTCTATGAAGGGCGTCACCCTTCGATCCAATGGCAAGATGTAGCTAGAGGGCATTGCTGGAAACTGCTTGATGAATCACTTACGAGGATGCTACATCTGCAAACATGTTAACAAAAATGAAAGACATGACCTGGGTGCCAAACCCAGATCCTTCGATTTTGTGCGTGTTGGCCTTATTTATGCAATAGTTGGAACCTTCGATTTGGCACTTTCTGGATGTGGGTACCTTCGATTTGGCACTTCTGGGCGTGGTACCTTTGTTTAAGGGTTGCTTTGACTTGGATCATTTATGAAAATTTTGATAACTTTTGGTGGGTTTGTGGGCAGCGTATCTCCAATGTATATCTTTGTCTTTTTAGCTTGCAAGCATGCTGCTTATATAGAGTAGGAGGGAGGGGACAAGAAGACAAAAGTTTAACTGCCATTGTGATGTGTTTGAAAGCCATGAATGAGAATTTGTAACGTTGTCCAAAAACATGGGATCTTGTCCTTTTTTGAAATTGAATAAACCTAGACATTTGACTTTCGAATGCTCTCCTTCGAATGGCTCAAATGGCCTCCTTTGAATGGCTCTGATGGCCTCCTTCGAATGGCTTTGATTGCCTCCTTCGAATGGCTCTAATTTAGCCCCTTCGAATGGCTTTGATGGCCTCCTTCGAATGGACTTTTTTGAGTGGCTTTCGAATAGTCTTTTGTTGCCTCCTTCGAATTGGCCACCAATGTGTGTCCTTCGAATGGGCCTTTGGAGTACTCTTTTGAAGGGGTCATATTGGGTGTCATAGTGCAAAAACTGTGTTGAGGGGTCTTGGCCCTGTGTATTGAAGGAAATTATAGAAGAAACCCTTGCCCTTATGAATCCAAGATAAGTCTGAGGAAGCCTATGCCTTGTGGATCGAAGGCAAGCCTGAAGTAGCTAATGCCAAGTCGAAGCCTTGTGAACCAAGCTTGGTCAAAGGGGGTCTAGTGCCTGATCGAAGGGTTTTAGATGCCCAATCGAATCTCCTTGTTCAGATGTTAATCGAAAGACATCCTGTTCAGATGCCAATTGAAGGACCTTGTTAAAATACCAATCGAAAGACCTTGTCCCAAGGCCAATCGAAGACTCCTGTCCATATGCCCATCGAAGGCACCTTGCCCCAATGCCAATAGAAGACTCCTTCTTTATCTTCAAAATCTTTATTTTTCTTTAATCAAGTGTTTGTGACCAACCATGTAAGAGAAAACCTTGGAAAACATGAGAGGGCAAATTTTGGGGTACAACAGCTGCCCCTGTTCAATCTTCTTAAACCTGAAGATGTAGATTGACTTGTTTTCCTTTCGTGATCTGAAGGCAGAAGATGATTGAACACTAGAGTGCCCATGAATTTGCACTCGCATGAAGTAGAACTGATTGTTGATGACAGTGAGAATGGGCTTACAGATGCAATTTGGATAATATGACAGAGAGTCGTCGGAGATGGGCTTAAAGATGCCATCTAAAGTAGATGTTGATTTCACGCATGGTCCCTTTGGTGGTTCATGTTCCTGCTGTTTGAGGAGGAATTCGCTGGGGAATATGGGTTTATGTTGTTTTCCTGCTTGAGGAAAAACATTGTGGGGAATAGAGTCTAGGAACTTCGGTTGTCCATTACTCTATTGGGGAGTTATCTCTTGAAAGCAAGTTGTTATCTGGTCGGGATCCAGGATTCACGGAGACTTGTTGAGGACAATAAGACTGACTGCTATTTGGTCGTTTTCCAAGATTCACAACGACTTATTGGCAAATATGAAATTAACTGTGATCTGGTCGGTTCCAGGCTTTGTAGTAATTGTAGACATTGAACTGTTATCTGGTCGTATCCAGGCTTCAGTGTTTTGAAGAAATTAAGTTGTTATCTGGTCGGGTCCAGGCTTCAACTTGAATATGAGGTATACTGTTATCTGGTCGTATCCAGGCTTCAGTGATTTGAAGAAATTAAGTTGTTATCTGGTCGGGTCCAGGCTTCAACTTGAATCTAAGATATACCGTTATCTGGTCGTATCCTTCTGTGATACGGTGGCAGAACCGACTGTTTTGAAATGCTGGTTTGCATTTTGCGTTTTTTATTCTCAAAATGTCGTGGTAAGCAAGAGTCACCACCGACTTTTATTTTATCCAACCGGAAAGGAAAAAAAGTACAGAAAAAAACCTTTTTTGAGATTTTGAGTACGGGGGGTAGATTATTCAAAGGGAAGGTGTTAGCACCCTTTCTATCCATGGTTTTCCATGGGCTCTTAGGTACTTTCTCATCTTTTTAAAATTTGCTTGTGTATGTGCTTTGTTTTTGAAAAGTTTGACTTCGTGATAACCCTTGTATCAGTCCTCAAAGATGTGACGAAGTTGTTTTTGAAAATTGTTTTGAAATGTGTAAGTGTGAAATTTTTTTATTTGAACAAGTATCTACTAGCATCTACCTACTCGAAAAAAGATCGTTTCTATTCTCGTTTCCTTTAGACAGTGTTATCCTACTATTGAGAAATAGGTAGCACCGTCGTTGGAGTTGTAAAGGTCAATTCGAAAGGGACGTGCGATCACCAAAGCAATGTTAGGACACCTTAGTAATAACCCTAGAGTCTTAAGATCTTTTCGAGGCAACACTTCTGAGGAAACATTTCCGAGGCAATATTTCCGAGGCAACATTTGATCTTTTTATACAGGAGGGCAACCACTAAGACACCCTATACTTAATGATCGTTTACCGAAGGCAACCGAAGTGAGAGTATACCCTAAGAGTGATATGTGCGAGTGATTTGTTTCAGTTATTTAATCTTTGCACATTAGGGTTTTCTAACTGTATTAATTTGTCATGCATTCTTGTCATACAATCCTATTAGCATACATCTAAGCGGTTAAACATTTGTAGAAATTAAGATGCGAGAAAGTAAATCTACGCTATTACAAGGCTTCGGGGTGGGGGATTGATTACATAGCCAAAAACCCGGGAAAAAGCGATAAGTAAAAGAAAGTCCTAGATTAAGCTATTACATACCGTGGACAGTTACATCAATATTGCAAAAATAATAAACACGCGCGATGAATCGAAAACAAGATAATTAGGGTTTTGACCCTAACTTAAGCCTAATTGCGATTAGTTCAAAAAAAGGGTTTTGTTTTGTTTATTTAAGAAAATAGAGAAATTGTTGCATTTTTTTTTGAATCAAAAATATATTAACTCAAAAAACAATGAATACACGGCGATCGCTAGGATCCAGCCCTCAAAACTACACAAAATAACAAACTATGCCTAAGGCATCATTAAAGAAGCTAAGTGTGCTCTAAGCTTGGGATAACTCCATCCTCTGTAAACAATCACATTCAGAATCCTCTCAACAATATTCCTGTCCTCACTGACATTACAAAAAATGAAATCATTCCTCAAATGCCAACATTCATGAATGGTTTCAGCAAGAGCCATTCTCACCAAATCAGATTTCCAGCCCTTACCACGAAACTGCCTAAGCAACCAACTCATTTCCTCAGACCAAATACCAGGAACATGTATAATCCGAAGCCAATGCAACACCGCTTGCCAAATTCTATTCAACTTAATACACTCGAAAAAAAGGTGATTGATAGATTCCTCCTGATCACAAAACGCACATATGCTGTTTGAAATTATACCAAACCTGAACAATCTAGCCTTAGTTGCTAAACCCCCATGGTAAGTCATCCATAGGGTAAAAATGGACCTGGGTCGTGCCTTGTTTCGGAGGATGAGGTTACACCATATGACTTTATCCCTATCTGATATCAACTCATTGTATACTTTGTTAGTGTAGAACTTACCCTCATTCAGCATGCTCCCCCACAGGCCAGTAAGGTCTGGCACAAGTGCACGTTGTTGAAAAATGGCTTTGAAAATACCTGAATCGTTCAATTTGGGATTTCTGCACATGATCTCATCATTCTTCAGATAATACGCATGAATCCATTGAACCCATAAGTTGTCAGCCTTTGCACAAATATTCCAAAGCAGCTTCAGAATGAGCACTCTATTCCAGGAGGTCATATCTTTAACATTAAGCCCACCTTTTGTGGATGGTTTACAGATCTTATCCCAAGCAATAGGACTCTTTTTACTCACAATACTACACCCTGTCCAAAGAAAGGTTCGGCAAATAGCATTGATTTTGTGCAAAACAGCTTTTGGGAATAAAAAGCATTGCATCCAGTATGAAGAAATAGCATGTAAAACACTCTTGATGAGTTGTAAGCGGCCTTCATAGCTCAATAAATTAGCGCTCCAATGTGTAATCCTGCAAACCATTTTATCCACAAGAGGCATATAATGGGTCACCGAGAGATTCTTACTGGTCACAGGCACTCCCAAATAATGAAACAGGAGAGTCCCCTCACGGTAGGAAGTCATACGCAGGATTCGCTCTTTGGCATCAGCTGTCATCCCACCAAAGTAAATGTTACTTTTGGCAGAATTCATCTTCAAACCTGTGGAAGCTAGGAAAATATGTAAGGTTTTTTGCACAAGCTCGATCGATTTAGCGTCACCCCTGGAAAATACCAACAAGTCATCTACAAAAATCAAGTTAGTAAGTGACAACCTCTCACACTTGGGATGATGATTGAATTCTGGATTCTTTTGCATTTGGAGAAACAATCTATTCAAGTATTCCATTGTGATGACAAACAAAAGAGGAGATAAAGGATCCCCTTGACGAATACCCCGTCTCGCCTCCAATTTGTCCGTAAGCATACCATTAAGATTAAACCGATACGAAACAGTAGTCACGGTTGTCATAACCCAGTCCACAAACTTCCTTGGAATTCGAAGTTAACATATGATTTGCTCCAGTGCACACCAATCCACCATATCATACGCTTTCTGAAGATCAAGCTGTATCATGCATCTAGGGGAGATCATCTGCCTGTTATACCCTTTAATCAGTTTTGTTGCCAATAAAATGTGGTTTTGAATATGTTGCCCTGTCACAAATGCAGCCTGCGCTTTATTGATAACACTTCCCAACACCTTGCCCAATCTAGCCGTTAAAATCTTGGAGATTATTTTATAGAAAGTGGAGCACCCTGCTATCGGACGATAGTCACGAATGGTCTTGGCAGCTGGATGTTTGGGGATATGGGTAACTATGGTTTCATTCATAGCTTTGTAGATCACAGTATGCTCGAAAAATTCCTTTACAGCATCTATCACGCCCTGTTAAATAATCTCCCAGCTGGATTTGAAAAAATTTTCCCCATACCCATCAATGCCTGGACTTTTTAAATCGCCAATTCCTTTTAAAGCACATTTGATTTCAGTCACAGTTACAGGTGCAATGAGGCAGTTCCTCTCCCTACCCGACGTGTGGTTGGAGATTCTGAGCCCAACTAAACCAGACCCATTTGACTTTTTTGGATTCGCTACACACATTGACTTAGGACGCAGGATGGTCCTTCAGTGAAAGGCGTTAGATCTTGGCTAGCTGATGAATCTGACGGTTGGATCTTGATGCTTCATGATGAACTCCACAGAGCGTGGCGTATTGGAACCTATAGAGAAATTCAGGAAAATGCAAAAGTACCACGCCTGGGGTCGAACCCAGGACATGTACCTTATAGCCTCTCCCTCTTGCCAACTGCGCTGGAATCTTTATTCATAATATTAGTGAAATAAATAAAACAAAAGGCAAACAAGGTGCTAGATCCAAGTCAATAAATAAATTGCATGCATCAGCAAGCACGGGCCACTCAGATGGGATGAGAGAAAGTCCGAGTTTGGTCCAACCAATGGAATTATAAGAAACAGCCACGCAGGCTGGTTAACCAGAGACTGGTCAGTCCAACCACCAGAGCTGGTGGTTTCCACCGTATTCTCCGGTGGGTCACCTACAAATATCAGCCAAACCAAAAAACAAACAATGCCAAATGTCTTAAAAAGATCCCCTGATCACGATTTTGGCCTCTTCATTGACTAACTCCCTATGCATCATCATATTCGAACTTGGAACCCTAATCACGGTCAATAATGGCATAACGTGATTTTGGATGTTAGCTTCGCATGTGATATGTCCAAACACACATAAACATCAGAAGAAACATATGTATATGATCAATATGAATTTACATCAAGTATTGCGCGAGTTTGAAGTCAAAGAAATTTTACCAATGGTAAGTCACGGACTTGATGATTTGAGGATGCTACAAATGATATGAGGGAGCGATTGGAATCGAGGGAAAGAGGCTAATCCAGGTGTTTGAAGATTGCACACTTCTTTGAATTTTTTTGGAAATTTTCTTTTCTCTCCTAGGCCGGCTGCATGTGTTCTCCTCTTCCTTCAGGGTTTGAAACCTCTTTTTATATGTGAGGCCAACCATAGGTTAACATTCTTGGAGCAAATCCAAAGAGATATGGAATTTTCAAATTTTCTTCAAAGGTCTTTAATTTCAAATATTTCTTTCCCTTTCATAGCATGGCACGATTTCCTTGTTTATTTCAGCATATTTGATCCATCATTTAATGCAAAAAACCAAATCAAATCAAACCCAAATTATTTATCTAATTTAATTTGATTTTTCTCATGACTAAAACCAAAATAAATCAAATAAATAAGATAATAATGCATGGATAGTTTATGGGTCGTGGACCATGTTAAGAATGAGATACAAGCATAAAAAGTTGGACCCATTTAGCAAAAAATGCAATTTTTGACACATTTGACTTTTGGCAATTTTGCAAAAAGGGTCAACTTGGCCAATGCATAACTCTCTCAATTTTGACCCTAGAGAGGTGTTATTGGACTTTTTATAAATCTTAGGATATCCTCTAAGCAACCCTTTTGGTCTAATCTCAATTGAGTCTTCTATATTCATGTATGAAGTTTTGACCCAAAAGGTCTTTTTGTTTACTTTTCAAAATGACCTGTAATGTCCAAATTCATATCTTCTTGTGAGTGCATATTTTGAACTTGGGATATGAAGATTAATTGTAGAGAATTTCATCCTATTAAAAATGAGCTTTGGATGGGTCATTTTTTATAAAGTATGAGAAAGTTATGCTTGGTCAAAGTTGAGTTGATTTTTCCTGCAAAACCCTAATTTAGCAACTTTTGGGCTTTGATGAATTGTGAGCAATCCTTGATGAATCATGATCAATAATTGATAAATTGATGAATGATACTTCAAAATGAGTATGTTGACCAAAAATCTTGAAGTTTGACTGTATGTGGGCCACAGTTGACTTTTGACCTAGCACAGTCGACTTCTAGGTATTTGAGCAATTGACTGAGAAAACTTCCTTTGCAAGGCATGAAATTTGACATGGATGATCTTGAGAACATATTAGGACAATGGTGAGAATTTAGGATCCTTTGGACTCAAGCATATTGATGCAAAATGAAACCCTAATTTGAGGTAGACTGCCTTAGGAGAGAGTTTGCCTGGTCAACTCTTGAACTTCCTTGAGCAATTTGGGGACCTCACTTGCCATGTGTGGAGAGATATGGGAGGGAAAATTTTGGGGTACAACACCAGGCTTCGGTGATTTGAAGAAATTAAGCTATTATCTGGTCGGGTCCAGGCTTCAACTTGAATCTGAGATATACCGTTATCTGATCGTATCCAGGCTTTGGTGATTTGAAGAAATTAAGATGTTATCTGGTCGGGTCCAGGTTTCAACTTGAACCTGAGATATACCGTTATCTGGTCGTATCCAGGCTTTTGTGATTTGAAGAAACTAAGCTGTTATCTGGTCGTATCCAGGCTTCGGTGATTTGAAGAAATTAAGCTATTATTTGGTCGGGTCCAGGCTTCAACTTGAATCTGAGGTATAACGTTATCTGGTCGTATCCAGGTTTCAGTGATTAAGTTGTTATCTAGTCGGGTCCAGGCTTCAACTTGAATCTGAGATATACCATTATCTGGTCATATCCAGGCTTCGGTGATTTGAAGAAATTAAGTTGTTATCTGGTTAGATCCAGGATTCAACTTGAATCTGAGGTGTACTACTATCTTGTCGAGTCCATGATTCATAGTAATTGATATAGTAAACTGCTATCTGGTTAGATTCTAGGCTTTGCAACACCTTATACTATTATCTGGTCAGATTCCAAGCTTCACAGTATCTTGAATTGTTGATTGACTATTATCCAGTCAGATTTCAGGCTTCAGCAATGATGTTAACTATTATCTGGTTGGGTCCAGGCTTCACAGTATGGTGAACTGCTATCTGGTCAGATTCCAGGCTTCACAGTAACTTAAACTGTTATCTGGCCGAAATCCAGGCATCACAGTAATTGAAGAAGTGAACTACTCTCTGGTCGGATTCCAGGCTTTGTAGCAACTTAAACTGTTATCTGGTCGAAATCCAGGCTTTGTAGTTTCTTTAACAGGTCATGCAAGTAGTCAACGATGTTTGTTGATTTGATCTTTCCTGAAAAAGGTAAAGAGTTAGTCATATGCCATGCCATGATGTATGAAGTGCATTGTAATGATGTTCTCAAAATAAATGAGATTATGCTGTATGCGATGTGTATGCGCATGCCATGACATATGAATATGGGGTGTTGTTGCGATATTTCCTAGTCTGGGAAAATAAATCCCTGACTACTGCTAGAGAGTATTGGGAAGTTGAATCCTTCATTTCCGTTGGGGATGATAAATGGAGCTGATTTTCCAAGGATTTTCCCTTTTCGCTCGAGGATATTCTGTCGGGGATCTTTAACTCCTGCTTGAGAATGACTCTGTAGGGGAAGGAAAGCTTTGTGAACTGAACTGTTGCTAGAAAATAGTCTGGAATAAGTGTCAGAATGACATCCGTCTCTGGATCGTATTTGCACTGTACTTGAAACATGTGTTGAATGAGTGTCAGAATGACATTCGTCTCTGGATCGTATCTGCACTGTACTTAAAACACGTGTTGAATGAGTTTTAGAATGACATCCGTCTCTGGATCGTATATGCATTGTGCTTGAAACATGTATTAAATGAGTGTCAAAATGACCTCAGTCTCTAGATTGTATCTGCATTGTACTTGAAACATGTGTTGAATGAGTGTCAGAATGACATCCGTCTCTGGATCGTATCTGCACTGTACTTGAAACATGTGTTGAATGAGTGTCAGAATGACATCCGTCTCTGGATCGTATCTACACTTTTCTAGAAACATGTGTTGAATGAGTGTCAGAATGACATCCGTCTCTGGATCGTATTTGCACTGTATTGAACTGTTTCTAGCAGAAAATCTGCTTTATTTAGAATGTTTCCGCCGGGAACTCTTGTTTTTTTATTTTGAGAAGAAATCCATTGAGGAACATTGATTTTTCTTGATTCTACATGATTCGTTGTTGGAATTCATGCCTAATGCCCCCAAGTGATTCAGATGGAGATCTGCCCCTGGCTGTTTGGCATTTTTGAGAGATTCCTTGAATCTTGACTTGACTGCCCCAGATGATGGACAATGATCATGTTGTGCCCCTTGGTTGGAAGTGTTTTTCCACTTGAGGTGAAACTTTTTATTGAGAAAGTTCTTATTCACTAGATATTCGTCATGTGAATTTCTATGTTGTCGAACATATGCAAACAATGATATTCAAATAATGCAAAGTTTATGCTTGTCTCGAAGTTTAAAAGTTCATTTTTTAGTAACAAAATTTTGCAAGAGAGTGATATCAACTCAGGATTTATAGCAAGTCCTACAGGAGTCAGGATACCTTTTGTAACAGTATGCTTTCGAACTAACCCATGCTTCGGTTAGGACTTTTAAGGGTTGTAGCATGGCCTGGTTCACGGTTTAAGAAACAAAGGATAAAGGCTCAAAGTTTATTTGTGCCCACCCGTTCTTCGTGATGTTCTTCAGTCCTATGCTCAGTCAATTTTGCATTTTGAATTCGGATCGGGTTCTGGAATCGTTGCTCTGATACTTAGTGATGGTTCAGAAATTGAATGTTTGTTTGGGAAGGAAGTCATTTTTGTAACCTTCTCTCTTTGTTGAGGATTTGTAGCAACCTCTTTTTTTTCATTTTATCATCCCCGCTTTTGCCTGAACTGTTTCTTTTGTGATTACAGTCAGCGGGATGCCCCGGTTTTTTCTTAAGTCTCCTTCATAGGTTTTGACTTAGCGGGATTTTTATTTTGAGAGATAATGATTGCCTGTTCTTAATGATTATGTGGAACCATCACCATCTTTTGGAGAGCATCTTCTACACTATTTGTCGTGTATGAAGGGAAAGCTTGCGACTGAATGCACATCTAAATTAACTGAGAAAACTACCCTGCCCCAGGTTATGATTAAGGGTTTTAATTTGTGTGAAAAGAAAAATCCTACTTCTTAGGCTCAAAGGGGTTGACTAGGGATTATCTTCCTTATAACTCCACTATTTAGGATTTGAATCAACAATTGTACATCGTTAGCGGGGTCTGTTCAAAAGCATACTATAGAGATTGTGGTATCGTTCTCGTCATCCTCCCTCTAAAGGCTTAGAGCTTTTAAAAAGAGTTTAATATCACAAAAGGGAAGTAAGAAAGCAGTTTAAGCATAATGAAAACAAATTAATTCAAGACAAACATGTGCAATGCATTAATGAAATAAAAAAGTTTGACATGACAATAATTGTTTGAACAAACAAAGAAAATACAACTTTAGAATTCAAATGAACAAAAATGCTCTCAATCCTGGCCATGATTTGGAATGGGAGCAGTGATCACATTGGGAGTCTCAGGAGGGTCGAACTCGATCTCCTTGGCATCAATCATATTTTGAATCTTGTATTTTAGTGCCCAAAAATTGTTGGTATCGTGCCCAGGACTTCCAGAATGATAGGCACACCTTGTATCAGGATTGTAGTTAGAAGAAGAAGTCTTAGGGTTTAGATGAGGTCCTATCAACGTAATCAAATTCATCCTCAACATATGTTGTAATGCTTGAGACAGCGGCATGTTGATCTTGGTAAACTGTCTCTTAGGCCCGTCTTGCCTTCATTGATTACCCTGTTGTTATATTCGTTGCACGCGTGCCGAATTAGAGACCAGCACTGCCCCTACAGATTGGTGGTAGTCTTCCTTATTACGGCCCTTTTGGCTATACACAACATTGGCTTCCCTCTTACCAGCAAATGGCTTCTTCTCAGCATTAGAAGATGCAGCCATCGGGATCTTCCCACTCTTGATACCACTTTCGATCCTTTCTCCAGTCAGAACCATCTCTATGAACCCGAATGAGGAACTCCCAATCAACAGATTAAAGAACGAGCCTGTCAGAGTGCCCATGAACATGTCTACCATTTCCCGATTATTAAGAGGAGGTTGTACCCTGCCAGCTAGATCCCTCCATTTCTGGGCATATTCCTTGAAGCCTTTGCTAGAACCCATAGACATGCTTTGAAGTTGTGTACAAGTTGGAGCGAGGTTATCATTGTATTGGTATTCCTTGTAGAAAGTAGCAGCCAAGACTTCCTAGGTATGAATGTTTGTTCTTTCTAGCTGATAGAACCACTCCAGTTGTGTGCCAGCTAAACTTTCTTGGAAGAAATAGACCCATAACTTCCGGTCAGCAGTGTGAGGCTGGATCTTCCTGACATATGACCTTAAGTGCAACTTAGGGAAGGAGACACCGTCATACTTAGCAAATGTGGGAACCTTTAACTTTAGTGGGATGACCACTCCAGGAACCAGTCTTAACTCTTCAAAGTCCAAGCCAGGTACCTGCTGAATCTCCATAGCATTGAGACGATCCTCCAGTTATTTGTATTTATCATCAGCAGGAGGATATTGTTCCTCAGAGTAATTAGCTTCTTCTTCATCAGCCTCGGGGTTGTTGACTTCTTCATGATTATCCCCTTCGTTTGATGGAGTTGTGAGATCTAAAGCTCGTTTAACCAGTCCTCTGAGTCTTCTTCCCATATTCAAGATGCCATTCGGTTTCTTTGCCTTCTTCTTCTTCTCTTTGATGACGAGAGCTTTCAGTTCTTCCTGCCCCTGGGCCAAAGCCATGAACATTTGTTGGAAATGAGCGTTTTGAGCTTGAAGGTCTTTTACTGTTTGTTCAAGGGCCATTTCTTTTGCTGAAATAAATAGCAAAAAGATGAGAAACTTGTACTGGAAGACCTGTTATACAGTGTTTTCAAGGATCTCGCAGGGTAAGAAAATGTCAGAGGTTTAAATTTGCAGCTTTGATTGAAGAACTTCGTATCGTTGAGTGTCCTTCTACGAGAGTCAAGCTCACCATATCAAGTGGCTCATAGCCCCTAACTCATGTTGTTAAGTTTTGATCTTTTGAAGGCATTGGCTAGAGGAAAATAAATCCCCTTGACCCTTGCTAGACGTCTGATTTATCATAACCTGCATCACAAACCCTTGAGATCCTTGAAATGGTTAAGGAAATTGTGTGGCATGATGTTATGGTGTGTATGCTATGCGTTAAAAAAGTGTAAGGTGATGAAGACAAGTGAGTCTAAGAAGTCTAGGTTACTGGATAATGGCTGTAAACAAATCCTGCAAGGAGATCATGTTGTTAGATAAAAAATCTGTCAGTAGCTCAAGTTGAAAGCAAAAAAATCACACAAGCAGCCTTAGGTTTAGGCTTGCATGAGGTTTGTAGGTAAGTACCCTCTTGAATATTCAGTTGGCTCAACATGTCCTATTCATAGTAACCGGGTTCTAAGGAGTCTCAATATCATTGACCTTTCCATCAGGAATTGTTTCAACTCACGTACCAAAGTATTGCAGCCAAAAATCCCGAAAGTCCAGTCTCAATGAGTGTAGCATCGAGTATCAACCAATCTTAGGTCGGAACCAAAGCGGGTTATCTCACTACTTCCTAATGGCTAGGATGAGTCGATTAAAGGTTCTAAAGGTCAGTTAGCGCTTATTGACACTAAGAGGAAGCCTAATGTTTTCCTTGACTTACTCAAGGAACATTAGTAAAATCCAGAGTATCGCGCTAACGTAGCCACCACTTCGTCCGTATTAGTCTACGTTGTACAACCTCCATGATTTATTGCTACTTACCTAAAAGGTTCCTCATATCCGGGTGTAGGATCTTTACAAGAATAACCCAACAAACCCTCAAAGATAAAGCAAGCAAACACACAATAAAGCATTTAAAATGAAGGACTAAAACTCTAAAGTAACCCCACTTTTTATATCCCCAGCAGAGTTGTCAGTTCTGTAGTACGGTGGCAGAACTGGATGTTTAAATACTGGTTTTGCATTTTGTATTCGCAAATGTGCGGTAAGCAAGAGTCGCCACCGTCTTTTCTTTTATCCAAATTAAGTAAAGGGTGAAAAGAACAGAAAAAGACCTTTTCGAGATATTTTTTGAGTAAGGGGCTATATTATGGAAAGGGAAGGTGTTAGCACCCTTTCCATCTGTAGTTTTCTACGGGCTCTTAGAGGTTTGCTCATTTTGAAATGCAATTGTACTTTGTGTGTTTGAAAATGTTTTGAGAATGCCTTAGTACGGCGAACTTTGTAATGTTTCTCGGGATAGTGGAGAAAGTATACAAAGTGTTTTGAAATTGTTTTTGAAAAGTAGTTTTTTGTGTAAGTGCAAAATGTTTGAGCAAACTTCTAACAGTTATCTACTTTTATACTTGAAAAGGGTCGTTATTTTCCTCTTTTCCTCTAGACAGGGCTATCCTACTATCAGTGAGTAGGTAGCCTTATCGTTGGATGTTTGAGGGACAATCGAAGGGATGTTTTACAGTCACGAAGGCAACTTGTGGAGACGCTTTAACTATTTTATTTTAGGAACTAGATCATTTACCGAAAGGCAACTGTAAGGGTCATCGAGGGACTATGATCTTTTTTGATTTTATGGGTCTTTGCTAAAGCGTTCCTGCCTCATGACTGTTTTATTTCTTAAAGGCAACCAAAGTGGGATACCCTAGAGGTGCTTGTGTGCAATTGTGTTCAATTCAGTTATTTATCTTTTTGTTAAGTTTGCTAGTGTTTGATTATTAGTCTTATCATACACGCCTAATTACTAGCAGTTAATATATATTGTAGAATATTAAAGTGCAGGAATTTAAATCTATGTTATTACAATGCTTTGGGGAGGGGATTTACATTATTCAAGAATGAGGGGGATAAAGCAGTAAATGTCCTAGTTTTAATCTATTACATCAAGTGGGCAGATACAATAATATGGAAAAAATATGAAAATAGGTAAATGCGTGAAGTAGAAAAGATGTCTGAAACATCCTAAAAAAAATCTTTTTTGTTGTTTTTAGTATAAAAGAAAATAAAGCCTAAGTCTATTTAATTTTTTTTTTAAATGTTAACAAAATTAATTAGTTTATTTGTAAATTAATTTGATTAATAAAAACTATCCTAATATTTTTGTGATTTTGATTTAAGATTAATTTAAATAAGATGGAACAATAAAGAAATTACAAAAAGAACAAAAATAAAATATGAGAGAGCGAGGGGATCCTTCGGTCCAGGGAGAGGTTGCTTTTCGATTCTATGAAGGGCGTCACCCTTCGATCCAATGGCAAGATGTAGCTAGAGGGCATTACTGGAAACTACTTGATGAATCACTTGTGAGGATTCTACCTCTGCATTGCTGGAAACTACTTGATGAATCACTTGTGAGGATGCTACCTCTGCAAACATGTTAACAAAAACGAAAGACATGACCTGGGTTCCAAACCCAGGTCCTTTGATTCTGTGCGCATTGGCCTTATTTATGCAATAGTTGGAACCTTTGATTTGGCACTTCCTGGATGTGGGTACCTTCGATTTGGCACTTCTGGGCGTGGGTACCTTTGTTTAAGGGTTGTGTGATACGATGGAAGAACTAACTTGAAGGTTTTGCATTTGATTGCAAATGTTGCGGTTAGCAAGAGTCGCCGCCGACTTTTCTTTTATCCAAAAGGAAATGTGAAAAAGCACAGGAAAGACCTTTGAGATTGTTTCTTGAGTTCGGGGGGTAGATTATGAAAAGGGAAGGTATTAGTACCATTTTCATCCATGGTTTTCCATGGGCTCTTAGTTACTTGCTAGATCACTTTCTTTTGTTTGAAATCGTGCTTTGTGTGGTTTTTGAAAGTATTTTGTAAAAGAGGTCATCGTTTAGGCAATCTTTGTAATGATTCTCGTTCGTAAGAATGTATACAAAGATGTTGATCCTTTTGAAAATGTTTTGAATTTTGTAAGATGTTTGGAAATGTGTGTGTTTGTTTTGAAAATAGCAAGGATATTTGTTTTGAAATGGAGCAGGTAACTAAAAGTAATCTACCTACTCAAATGTCTTTCTTGTTCATTTTCTTTTCCTTTGACATTGTTGTGTTACCATTGATTTGGTAAGCAATCCTATCTTTGGATGTAAACGGGACGGGCGCAGGTCATCGTATAACCATGATTAGCAATGTTGCAGGGTATCTTAGCATTTTTGAGGGACTAAGATCATTTTTGTAAGGCAACTTTGAATAGCACCATCAAGGGACTATGATCTTGTATTTGTTTGTTTTTGCTAAGACACCTTACATGCGTAATATGGCCATTTTTGTATAAGGCAACCAAATGGAATAACCCTAGGGGTGTTTTGTGTGCAAGTGTGTCATTTTCATGCTTGATTTTGTCTTGGATTAGGGTTTTCTATTTGATTGGTTTTATCTTGCCATACAAATCCTAGTTACTAGCATGTTATGTAAAAGCGATAAATTGCGAAATTTAAAGTTACTACGCTATTACAACATTTGTGGGAGGGGGTATACAATTTATGAATTGGGATTGCAATAATATAAACCTAATTAATCTATTACAACCAAATTGAATATGTACAAATATTGGAATAAATAATATACAAGATGAATTAAATATGTAAAGGTATGTAAATGCAAAGAATATTTTTGTTTGGTTTTTTATGTGAAAAAGTTTTAACCTAAACCTAATAAATAAATCAAGATTAACTTAAATCAATTAAGAAAAGAAATTATTTTAGAAAATATTTTTTGAATAACCCTAATTCTATTTGATTAAAAGGAAATAAATTTCTTTAAGAAAAAGTAAAAAAAATTGTATTTTTTTATCTTAAAAATAATATATGGCATTATGAGATATTTTGGTCTTTTTTATACTAAATTAATATATTTAATGCGTGTGAAGAAAAAAAAATTAAAACTAGTTCTAATTTTAATTTACAAATTTATTTAATAAAAATGGATAATATATAACTAAATAAAAATATTTTTTGTGAGAAAAAAAATGAAATAAGCTAAAATATAAATCTATCATTTTTATATTTTTTATGATTTTTAATATTAAGAAAAATATATTTAATAAAATAAAGTGAAAGTAAAATAAATAAATAAAATTATGTTGCGCCAGGGGTGTCATAAGCAAACAGGATGCAGGATGTTAGCAAAAAAGCATAGGCCCATGAAGCAAAAAATCCAGCGCTGCAAGGGGACAAAAAAATGGAAAAAATGTGAGAAAATTGCAAAAGGCAGCACGCTAAGGCTTGTACCCGTGACCTATAGCATTTTTGCGCGTTGCCTTACCACTGGGGTGGCTGTACATCCGTTCATATAAACAAAAGCATAAATATATATTAAAAACGCCTCCTGAAGGCAACTTCATCTTCAACCTTGAGCCATGGCCGGACCACCTGTATCTCTCTCATTTCTCCATAAAAATGGAAAGTTCAAACATGAAAGTTATAGTGTTTCTTCTCACGAGTTCAACCATATAATTTATATAAACTAAAAGTTAAAGATCAAAGATAATTTTACTTTCCCTAATTTGAAACCTAATTTTTACAGAAATTTCAAATCCAAAATTCTCTATGCACAATTAATATAAATGAAATCTATGAACATGGTTAGCTTTAGAGCAAGGATATCTACATTTTTCTTTCACAAATTAGGACCAAATGATGCTTGTATGAAGAGATAGAAGTTTGAGTTTTTACCTCTTACAGCTGGGATCGTGAATGGAGTTTGAGAAAGTTTTGAGAAGGCTTGAGGATTTGTTTAGCTTGCCTGGACCTCCCTGGATGTATTCCAATCCTTACTTTGTCTTGAAAGTCCTTGAATCTCCCTATTCAAGTCAACCTGCAAGTTTGATATTTGAAAACGGTGGATGGAGGAGGAGGAGTTACAGTGAGGTAACAGGGGTCTGGATCACTTAGATATGAATAATATTAAGTGTTTGGGTGGTTAAAACTCAAAACGCACGAGTGGTTTTGGAGATGGCTATGTAAGGTTCATAAATGTCAAGCTATGGTAGATTCTGAGTTGCAGAGTTTTTGGGAGTGTTTTGGAGTCTTAGAATTCGTGTGTTATGTTGCAATACACTTGTGTATATGTATGGAAAAGGTTAGAGATCACTTCCACTCCAGGTTTCTGAGTTATAGCCTTTTGGCTCTATAACTTGCTTTTGAAGAAAAGTGAGGAGACAAGTCTCTAAGTGTGGTACAAGCCTGATCTGAGTTGGTAGAGACCTTAGACAAGTTGCTTTTGTTTTTTACTTTTCTTGTGTGCAGAGAAAACAATTGAGAGGCTCAAGAAGTTGACAAAGGAAAAAGTAGTGCTTTATCAAAATGAAAATGGCAACTTTGTGCCAAAAATGGAATTGTTCTTGTACAATGCATTCAATGCTTGGCTTAAAGCTTCCAACATCTGTGAAAACATTTAACTATGGAGTGAGAAACAAGTTTGAGGCCTGCAAAGCAAAGATTATTCAGCCTAGGCTTGGATTTGAATTCTGTTCATCATGAAATGGCTTGAAATCAAAGTGATAAATCACCAACTTCATCTCTTCGATTATCCATACTCAAGAATTATCTCAATGAGTTATTGGACATTTTGGAAAGCTTTTAATGTGCTCTACAACTCATATTTGAATTGCTTTTGAAAATTCCCTTTGGAACTATGTGAAAAAATGACATGAAGTTAGGTCAAAAATCTGCCTAACTAGGGCAAAATTTCACTAAGTTATTTTAGTTCATGAGCATGTATTCACAAAATTATATCTTGAGATCCAAGAATTTTTAGGAGAAATTGTGTTAAGAAAAGTTATATATTTCATGTAGATCTACAACTTTCATGTTGGAAGTTTCCTTTGAATCATCTTGCATCATGGTGAAAATTTGGCTCAAAGTTGAGAAAATATAAGAAATTTTCTATACTTAGAAAAATTTCTAAGTTAAGAAATTTCAACTTTTCAAAACAAAAATCTTAAATCCTTGATTTCTTGATGAACAAGTTTCACATCTTGAAATTTTTTGATGAATTATGATCTTTGGCACTTGATTTTGACCAAAAAGTCAGAGTTTGACTTTTCAGTATACAGTTGACTTTTGATCCGTTGACTACAAAATTCATCTGTCAATCCAATGGACTTGCAATGTTTTGAACCATGTTATTAGGTTAAAATTATGTAATCGAACTCTTGAAATCATGCTTCAAACCAATTGATCATTTTCTAGGTCAAAAATCATAAATTGCCCCTTCCCAGTCAAAACCCTAATTTTGACCAATTTGCCCTTTTGAAGTTTTGATCAAATTTCTTGAGGAATTATGGTCCAAACTTGATCAAATGATACATATGAGCCTAAGATGTTGATGTGGATCAAAAATTATGAAGTTTTACTGTAAATTGGCCATGGTTGACTTTTTCCCCAATACAGCTGATTTTTAGGTCATCTGCTCAATTGACTGATCAAAAATGTAATCCAAGGCTTGAAACTTGACATGAGTAATCTTGGGGGTCCATATTGATCTATGAAAGTCATACGGGGCATTGATAGTCCAAAAATACTTGTGTAAACTCAAACCCTAATTTTGGTTATCAGTGCATGAGGAGGTGCCTTGAGCTGGTCAAACCCTAGTGCAGTCATGATCCAAAGGAGATCTTGTGAAAATTCTTGATAAGTGAGAGGGAAAATTTTGGGGTACAACAGCTTCCCCTGTTTAATCTTCTTATTCCTGGAGAGTTAGATTGGCGAGTCTTGCCATTCGTGACTCGAAGGTGGAAGATGATTGGACACTAGAGTGCCTAGAAATTTGCACTCGGTGATGTGATGGTTGAGGGAATAAGCTTAAAGATGCCATTTGGAGAGGTGATAGAAAGCTTTAGGAGATGGGATTAAATATGCCATCCAAAAGTGATTGTTTGTATTTTAATTTGTAAGCTGAAAGAATGAGTATCAGAATGGCGTCCGTGTCTGAAGCGTATCTGAACTGTATCCGGGAGCTGATTTTGAATGATTATCAGAATGGCATCCGTGTCTGGAGCGTACCTGAACTGTATCTGAAAGCTAGTTTTGAATGAGTGTCAGAATGGAATCTGTGTCTGGAGCGTATCCGAACTGTATATGAAAGCTAGTTTTGAATGAGTGTCAGAATGGCATCCGTGTCTGGAGCGTATCCAAAATGTGTCTGAAAGCTTGAATCTGAATGAGTATCCGAATGGCATCCGTATCTGGAGCGTATCTGGACTGTATCTGAAAGCTTGAATCTGAATGAGTATCAGAATGGAATTTGTATCTGGAGCGTATCTGAACTATATCTGAAGACTTTGAACATCGTTAATGGTAGCTGTTTAATTAATCTTATCCTGAAAAAGATAAAATGTTAGCTAATATGCAATGTTATGTTGTATGAAATGCATAGTATAATGCATTCGCGTTATCAATGTTTATGATATGCGGATGCAATGTATGCATATGTGAGCTAGTCTATTGCACTGTTTGTGGGATTAAGGAAAATAAATCCCTGAATGCTGCTAAGGATATGGAGTGTAAGTCTTCATGTTGTGAAGTTGAGGTGTTGATGAATTTCCGCTTAGAGAAACAAACTCTGTTGTAAGGGAAATGCCGTGTACTGCTTGTAAAATCCTGTTGGGAAATCCTGAGAAATTGAATGATTTCTACTGGGGATTGATAATTGGAAGCTCTGTTCTGCTGGGGACTAAACTGCACACTGCGGGGAATTATGGAAATAGCATAGAGAGATTTCCCAACCTCTTAGAGCCATTAGTAATTGTCTTTTATTTTGTTTATTTGTAAACAATAATTATGTTCAAATGCATATGTTCAACAATGAATCATTGGACGTTTTTGTAAACAAAACACAAGAGTAAAGAAAAATAGATAGTTTTTCACTTTCAAAGGAATATTTTGTATTGACTTTGAATAAGTATTTTTTGTACAAGGAGACACATTCTAGTAAGAGAATGTTGTCGTAAAAGAGAAAATTTTGATACAAAGGAAAGATAGCTATGTGTAATAATCCCATGGGGTTTCCATTCTGCTATAGCCTTCGTATCTCTGAGCATCTTGTCTATTTGTTGCCTCGTCCGAAGATGATTGAACTGATCAGAACCTCTGAGTTTGTCAGTGGAAGCCAAAGTTTGTCCATGAAGTGAACCAACGGGACATAGTCGTACACCTTAATTCCCTAACTTTTTCCTGGACCGCCCTTTCGGGTTTTCTGTCCACCGAGAAACCCTTTTTTACCCAAGTCGCCCTTTCGGGTTTTCAACTTGCCGGATGTACAATTTTTTTGTTTTATCCCTAATTTTTGCCCGAACCTTTTTGGTTCGCCGGGATGCCCTTATTTTGCCTAGGTCTTTCAACCTAGATGGTCTCTTATATGTAGTATCTTTTGACTATATCTGTGTTTGTAGGGTGCGGCAGGTCGTCGAAATCTATGGTGGTCAAGATCATTGCCCCACCAGAGAAAATGTTTTTGATTATAAACGGTCCTTCATAGGTAGGAGTCCACTTGCCCCTAGGATTAACTTGTGGCAGTATGATGCGTTTGATCACTAGATCCCCAACTTGATACACTTGGCGTCTGACTTTCTTGTTGAAAGCCTTGATCATTCGTTTTTGATACAAATGACCATGGAAAATAGCAGTAAGTCTCTTCTCATTAATCAAATTCAGTTGATCAAGTCGAGTATGGATCCAATCGTCTTCGTTCAACCCTGCATCCTTCATAATCCTCAGAGAGGGGATCTGAACCTCGATAGGCAAGACAACTTCCATTCCATACACCAGAGAATAGGGAGTTTCCCCGGTTGATGTGCGAGTTGTGGTACGATACCCGTGGAGAGCGAATGGTAACATCTCATTCCAGTCTTTGTATGTGACTGTCATTTTTTGTATGATCTTTTTAATGTTTTTATTTGCAGCTTCGACAGCACCATTCATCTTTGGCCGATAGGGGGAAGAATTGTGATGTTGAATCTTGAATTGCTCGCACAAGGCGGTGATCATAATGTTGTTCAGATTTGTACCATTATCAGTGATGATCCTTTCCGAGATATCGTACGGGAAAATAAGGTTTTGCTTGATGAAACGGGCAAAAACATTCTTGGTAACAGAGGCGAAGGAGGTTGCTTCGACCCACTTTGTAAAATAGTCAATGGCCACTAGGATGAAGCAGTGTCCATTAGAGGTTGTCTGCTTGATTTCCCCAATCATATCAATCCCCCACATAGCAAAGGGCCACAGAGCTGTCAAGACATTTAGAGGAACCGGAGGTACATGTACTTTGTCAGCATAAATCTGGCATTTATGGCAGGTTCGAGAGTGTTGATAGCAATCTGCTTCCATGATAGACCAGTAATAGCCTGCCCGTAGGATTTTCTTTGCCATCATATGCCCACTGGAATTGGTGCCAAAAGTTCCTTCGTTCAATTCAGCCATGATCCTTTCAGCTTCAACCTTATCTATGCACCGTAGCAACACAGAGTCATGATTGCGTTTGTACATGATGCCTTTACTAAGGAAGAACTTAGCAGAGAATATCCTTAAGAACTTTTTGTCATTGACTGAAGCTCCTTTTGGATATTCTTGAGCCTCGAGATACTTCTTGACTTCGTGAAACCAAGGCTGGTCCACTACTTCTTCAGTATTAATCTTGTGACAGTGTGCTGGTTCATCTATTCGTTCAATGGTGATCTGGGGAGCCTCGTTATCCCAATTAAGTTTAAACATAGATGACATTGTGGCTAGAGCGTCTGCTAGCTAATTTTCTTCTCGCGGGAAATGCTCGAAGGTAATATTCTCAAAATGTGGTAGCAATGTCAAAACATGTTCTTTGTAAGGGATAAGGTTTGGGTGTTTGGTGTCTCATTCCCCTTTGATCTGACTGATGACCAAAGTTGAATCTCCAAACACATCTAAGGATTTGATTCCCAAGTCTATGGCAACTTTGAGACTGAAGATGCACACTTCGCATTCCACCATGTTGTTTGTATAGTTGAAATAAAGTTTGGCAGTAAAGGGAGTATGACACCCTTTTGGAGATATGAGTACAGCACCAATACCATTGTCGAGTGCATTGGAGGCTCCATCAAAGAATAGGGTCCATCGGGATCCTTGTTCAGGTCCGTCATATGGCCTGAATTCTTCACAGTTGTCTAATGTCATGATGTCGTCATCCGGAAAATCGAACTTCATGGACTGGTAGTCTTCTACAGCTTGGTGAGCAAAGTGATCAGCTAGTACACTCCCCTTTATAGCTTTCTGGGTAGTATATTGTATGTCATATTCAGTCAGAATCATCTGCCATCTCGCTATTCTCCCAGAAAGAGCAGGCTTTTCGAAGATGTATTTTATTGGATCCATCTTAGATATCAACAAGGTAGTATGAGTCAGCATATAATGTTTTAGCCGGCGAGCAGCCCATGCCAGAGCGCAGAAAGTTTTCTCGAGCAGTGAATATCTGGTTTCACAGTCGGTAAACTTTTTGCTCAGGTAGTAAATAGCATGCTCTTTTCGGCCAGACTCGTCATGCTGCCCCAATACACACCCCATTGAGTTTTCTAAAACAGTCAGATACATAATCAACGGTCTTCCCTCGACTGGTGGCATCAACATAGGAGGCTCTTGTAAGTATTCTTTGATTTTGTCAAAAGCAACTTGGCATTCATCATTCCATTTGACTACTTGATCTTTCTTCAACAGTTTGAAGATTGGTTCACAAGTAGCTGTTAGGTGAGAAATGAATCTAGCGATATAGTTCAAACGTCCCAAGAATCCTCTGACTTCCTTCTCAGTACGAGGAGCAGGCATCTCTTGTATTTCTTTAACTTTGGCAGGATCGACCTCGATACCTTTGTTGCTGACTATAAAGCCTAGGAGCTTACCAGACCGTACCCCAAATGTGCATTTGTTAGGATTCAACCTTAGCTTGTATTTCTTCAATCTCTCAAACAATTTTTGTAAGTGATCCAGGTGCTCTTCCTCTGTTTTTGATCTGGCTATCATATCGTCCATGTAGACCTCTATTTCTTGATGTATCATGTCGTGAAATAGAGCTACCATGGCACGCTGATAGGTTACCCCAGCATTCTTTAGTCCGAATGTCATCACCTTATAGCAGAAAGTGCCCCACTGTGTGACAAATGTTGTTTTCTCCATGTCCTCAGGCGCCATTTTGATTTGGTTATAACCTGAGAATCCATCCATGAAGGAAAACACTTTGTGTTGTGTCGTATTGTCAACTAGGATATTAATGTAGGGGAGTGGAAAGTCATTGTTAGGGCTTGCCCTATTCAAATCTCGGTAGTCCACACACATTCACACTTTGCCGTCCTTTTTGGGCACGGGAACAACATTGGCAACCCATTGGGGGTAAGAGGTGACAACCAAGAATCTAGCGTTGAATTGCTTCATGACCTTTGCTTTAATCTTTTCTGACATATCAGGCCTCATGCGGTGAACCTTTTGCTTTAATGGAGGACAATCCTCTCTTGTAGGCAGACGATGTACCACAATATCTTCATCAAGTCCTGGCATGTCTTCATACGACCAAGCAAAGACTTCGACATAATCATGCAACAACTGAATCAGACGCTTCCTGACATTGGGTTCCAGATTGGCACCCACTTTGACCTCTTTTTTATCTTCTTCGGTACCTAGGTTGATCGTATCTACAGGTTCTTCGTGAAGCTGAATGGTTATATCTTCTTGTTGTAGCAGTCTGGCAAATTCCCCTGGTACTTCACAATCTTCCTCGCCTTCATCTTCGGCTTGGTAGATTAGATTCTCAGAGTCACAAAAGGCCATAGCAGTATCGTTATCCATGGGATCCAAAATGGATGTATGCCTGCATTGTGAGTGTGGGTGTGTGTAAGGGTATAGCTATCGTTGAAAGAAAGTAAAATGTAAAAGAAAAATAATGAGCATAAAAGTTTGTATGCGAAAAACGTCCATGATTCATTGTTGTCATATGAAGATGAAATAATAACCCTTACAAATGGACCATTGTGCCTCGGGTAAGACACAAGGTTTTAAGAGTGCGAATTGTTTTGAATAATACAGATCCAACAAAATGTAAAGACAAATTACTGAGGGATGAAAGTGATCGGGACGAAGTCTCTAGCCTCCCAATTGTTGAGCCCTTCATTGACAGTCGGGAAGATCCAATCCTTTAGGTTGCAACCATCTCCACCATCTTCTACTGCGTTGACTTCACGATTGCTGATCTTCAAGGGTGGCCCTCCAGCATGGGCATGACGTACAGCCTTTTGAGCACTTGAAGTGAAACCTAGGCCAAACTTGTCAGACTTATATGGGATATCTGGGAGTTGTCCCCAGATAGTGCATCCACCTTCTTCCACCACTGCTTTAGCATCCTTCAGCGATGAAATCCGGAGTGGAGGCCTTGTAATCTTGGGAACAGCCTTGGTCACTGCCACATCTTGAGGGACCTCTTTAAAGTGTTGAAACGGAGTTTCAATGAATTCACCGTCTAATTCAACATATCTGAAGGAATTGAGATGGATGATCATGTATTCTTTCTCTCCATGAACGGTGATAATCTTCCCTTGAACTAGATACTTCAACATTTGGTGCAACGTAGAGGTAACAGCGCCAGCATTACGAATCCATGGTCGGCCTAGCAGGCAGGAGTATGAAGGGCGGATGTCCATCACATAAAAAGTTGAATTGAAGGTTTGGGTTCCAACCTTTATGGGAATGTCCACCTCCCCATGTACCATCCTCTTCGAACCATCAAAATCCCTTACCACTATGTTGCTTGGCTTCAAAGTCAACCCCTCACAGTCAAGTCTATCAAGAGCTTTATTGGTAATACATTCAGAGATGAGCTAGTATCCACCAAAACATGCGCCAGAGTGGTGCCCCTACATTCCACTGAGACATGCAATGCCTCATTATGCTTTCTTCCCCTCGGCGTCAGGTCAGCATCTGAAAAACCTAAACCATTGTCCGCAGTTATCCTGGCTACGCAGTCTTGAAGTTGATCAGCAGATGTCTCTTGAGGTACATGGGCGGTTTTTAAGAATTTCACCAAGGCTTTTGCATGTGCCTCGGTACAGAGTAGTAATGCCAGCATGGAGATCTTAGAGGGAGTTTTCCCCAGTTGTTCAACTACATCGTAGTCACTTCTCTTTATAATTTTTAATATCTCCTCCATTTCCTTCTTGGAGGTCTCAGGGATAGTCAACGACTGAGCCTTCGTTTGGACAGGCTCAACCATAACACCTTTTCCTCGAGCCTCGGTTGACTCGGCAGCAGTAGTTTTAGTAAGAATGATTATAGGGGTTGTAACGGCTTTTCCAATTGGAGTACTGTTAGAGATAAATGTAGGACCGAGAACAGCTTTTGGGGGAACAACATCAAGAATGATTACGGGTCCAGAAATTGCTTTTGGGGGAGAAATTTCTGGAGAAAATATCCTATCGCTTCGGGTAATTTTGCTAGTTTCTGCAATGTTACTAAAGTCGGAGTCTTCTTTTTCGAAATTTATCTCTTCGGTGGTCGGCCAGTCTTGCTTAATACCATGGTAATAGATATCCCCTCCATAATTCTATGGTATGGTTTTGTCTGATGTATATGGGACTGGCTCAGGCATTGTCATTATTAAAGGAGCTTCTTTCGGAACTGATGTGATTCTAACGGGTCTTTTGGTGGAGACCCCGGAAGAATTGGCAGAAATGGTAATGATAGAAACATCCTCAACAGGAATAGGTGGAACAGAAGTCTTCTCAAACAAAATCTCTTTGTTATCTATCAGGCACTGAATGCCTGCCTTTAACAAAGGACAGCCAGTTGGTGAGGATAAGCAGAGATGACAAACTTTATTACAGCCCGGGAACACACTGACTTTCAACAAGTTTATCTTAATAGTCGAAAGTGGGGTCATGAGTTCGTCAACTAAGGTAACAAACAAATCTTCTTCAATGGCATTGGTATTTTGACCAGGTCTGGGCATAGGAGCAGAAATGACATTTGGCTTTTCAGGCGCATCGAACTCAATTTCTTTTGCTTCAATGAGGTCTTGTATTTTGTTCTTCAAGGCCCAACAATTATTAGTATCGTGACCAGGACTTTCAGAGTGATATGTGCAACGGGCATTGGGATGATAATGAGGAGATGTTGTATTGGGGTTTTTCGGAGCTTCTCTCAAGGTCACCAAGTTGGATCTTAGTAGATGAGGTAATACTTGAGACGGGGTCATGTTGATTCTGGTAAACTTCCTGACTGGCCTTTCTACCCTTGGTTGATTATTTCTTTGCTGATCAGATGCAGGTTTTGGGATCATAACAGCCCCCACCATTGGTCAGCGTTTGACCCTATCTTGGTTTCTTTGCGGATATACGACAGCCACCTCTTTCTTTCTGATAAAGGGCTTTCTTACAACTGCTGAAGAAGATGTGTCTTTCTGGATCTTTCCATTCTTAATACCGGCTTTTATCCTCTCTTCGGTCAATATTAGTTCAGTAAAGATTGCAGATGAACTTCCGATTAAATGATTGAAGAAGGGACCTGACAAGGTGCCCAAGAACATGTCTACCAATTCTCTCTCAGACAGGGGGGTTGAACTCTTCCAGCCAAATCTCTCCATTTTTGTGCATAGTCCTTGAAACCTTCATTGGACACCATGGCCATACTCTGGAGTTGAGTACGGGTAGGCGCCAAATTAGCATTGTACTGGTATTGCTTGTAGAAAGCTGCAACAAGATCTTCCCAATTGTGAACATTAGCCCTTTCTAGTTGGTAGAACCAGTCAAGTTGAGTCCCAGATAGACTGTCTTGGAAGTGCACCCATAAGTCTTTATCAGCGGTATGGGGTTGAATTTTCCTCACATATGACCTAAGATGCATCTTAGGGCATGAAACTCCATCATATTTAGAGAATACAGGTGCTTTGAATTTTGGAGGAATCACAATCCCCGACACCAAACCCAATTCCTCAAAGTCCAAGCCTGGTACCTTTTGGATTTCCATCGCACTCAATCGCTCTTTGAGATGTTTATACTTATCATCAGCTGGAGGGTATTGTTCCTCAGAGTAGTCCTCTTCTTCTTCCTCCTCTTCCGGTTCTGATGGGACAACTGTGTCCTTGCCTTTCCCCTCTCCTTCACCGAATGTTGTTGCAAAGTCCAAAGTCCTTCTTGTCTGCCCATGAAATCTTCTTCCCATGTTTAAGAATCCGGTTACCTTCTTTGTTTTCTTTTTCCTCTCTTCAGCCAGCAGGGTCTTCAACTCTTCTTTCCCCTTGGCTAGGGTCATGAGCAACTGTTGAAACTGCGTATTCTGAGCTTGGAGATCTTTCACTATTTGCTCGAGATCTATCTTACTGAAGTAAACAGTAGAGAGATGAGGAGACTTGTTGCAAAAGACCTGTTTATGTTATGATGAATGATATATGCATATGCAATGTTTTCAAGGATTTCAAAGATTCAAATTTGTTTTAGACAAAAAGGAAACACACGTTATATTAATAAGATAAAGCTTGAGTACATCAATGCCCCTTGGGCCAAATAATATAAAAACTTTAAGATAAAAAATTAGTGCGCACCCTCTTCGGTGCAATGTAGGCATTCAGAGTCTGCTCCTCATGAAGTAGCCTGGTGAGCTCCAAAACCTTCTTCTCACTTGCGTAGAATTGGGCTTCGAAAGTATCTCGCTCCCCTTTGAGTTGTATCCAATCCCTTTGTAGGTCTTTAAGAGATGTGGGCATGTCAGGATGTAGGATAGTGTATGGAACGTCTCCCTCCATGACAGGCTCAATGATTACCGGGAGAATAGAGGGGTAAGGCATCATAAGACTCTGAGCGCGAGTTCGTACCCATTTGAGGTAAGGCTCAAGAGGGATGGAATTCTTATGCCCCAAAGTCTTGTTATCCACCTTGTTTAGCATCCTCCAAGCTCAGATAAATCTTTGGCGAAGACCTTGATCGTCCTTGTCATAGTCGAATACCAAACCTTGAATCAGCATCTCGTGCGGGCCATCCCTTCGGGCATAACCAAACTGTCTTAAGGCCAAACAAGGGTTGTAGGTGATACCTCCCATAATGCCAAGTAAAGGGACATTATGGAATTCTCCACAAAGGTCGATAATGATAACATTCTCTTTGGATCGGGAGCACCAATGAATGTCCGAATGTTTGAGCATCATCAACCTTTGTGACCACCTTGAACCTTGCTCATTCTTTAATACAGATTAGGGAAGAGGAGAAATAAACCACTTTTCCAAGAGAGGAGTGAAACACATAAGGATACCTCTTTTCCTCATTGTGCGAGTGTGAAAAGAGTGTAGGATATCTCCTAGCAATGTAGGCACCGGATTGCGGGATACAAAGATTTTGACGGTGTTGACATCTATGAGTTGGTCAGGGTTTGGAAACAAAACCACCCTATAGATGAGGAGAGCCACAATTTCCTCAAAGGCTTTCAAGTCCAAGGAATTCCAATAGCTTTGGGCTTTCTCAAACAGGAACTTTGCTAAGAAACTTTTGACACCACTCTTTGTTTCCCAATGAGTTGTAATATCAGATGAGTGCAAGTGTAGAGCTTGAGAAATCTCTTCTGGCTTTGGATCTATTTCCGTACCGTTGAAAGGTAGTTGATTGAGAATGGGAATCCTCAAGAGTTGGTAGAACTCTTCCAAAGTAGGCACAAGTTGATAGTCGAGAAATGTGAAGTAATGGTGCAAAGGATCAAAGAACTGAAAGAGCACCTTCATCATGTTCTCATCTGTGTTGGAGGTGACCAAGTTGAGTAGGCGGCCATGTATCTCGGTGAATGGAGAGTTTTCTGGAATCCTTGAAGCTAGCTCCCTAAGTTGTGGAGGTATCCTCACAAGGTTGATTTGAATAGTTTTCCTACGAAGTGAGTCCATATCCTACAAAACAAGAACAAAGATGAATCCCAAAATCCTTGAAATGGTTAGTGGATGCATATGATGTTCATGATGTTATGTACAAGTATGCATATTCAAGCAAAGAAAACAAGTCCTTAGTTTAGGCTTGCATGGAGTTTTATAGTTAAGTACCCTCTTAAAGTTTAGTTGGCTCAAACCTGTCCTAGTAATAGTAATCGGGTTCTAAGGAGCTCAATATCACTGGTTCATTTCCTTGGTCATTGTTTCAGCTCAAGCCTCTTTAATGGCGACCGAAATATCCCAAGAAACCAAACCTCGATGAGTGTAGTATCGATTATCTACCAACTTCGGACTGCACCAAAGTCGGTCATCTCACTACATCCTAAAGGCCAAGTTGGTCAAGTAAAGGTTCTAAAAGTTCATTAGTGCTTCATGACATCACTCAACGGCCCCGTATTCTCTTTGATTAACTCAACGGCTACCGGTACCCACAAATATGTCACACTAACGTAGCTATTGCTTAGACCATGTCGGTATACCCCGCACAGTTTCCACAATGTATTGCTACTTACCTATGATGTATCCCAAATTCGGGTAGAGGATTCGAACCCAAATAAAGAACCATAATGTAAAGCATACAAGTCAAATAATGTAAGCAAATAAATGTGATATATTCCTAAGGTAACCCCAGTTTTAGAATTTTCCCCAGCCGAGTCGCCAGTTTTGTGATACGATGGGAGAACTGACTTGAAGGTTTTGCATTTGATCGCAAATGTTGCGGTTAGCAAGAGTCACCATCGACTTTTCTTTTATCCAAAAGGAAAGGTGAAAAAGCACAGGAAAGACATTTGAGATTGTTTCTTGAGTTCGGGGGGTAGATTATGAAAAGGGAAGGTATTAGAACCCTTTTCATCCATGGTTTTTCATGGGCTCTTAGTTACTTGCTAGATCACTTGCTTTTGTTTGAAATCATGCTTTGTGTGGTTTTTGAAAGTATTTTGTAAAAGAGGCCATCGTTTAGGACATCTTTGTAATGATTCTCATTCATAAGAATGTATACAAAGATGTTGATCCTTTTGAAAATGTTTTCAATTTTGTAAGATGTTTGAAAATGTGTGT
Source organism: Vicia faba (assembly GCA_948472305.1). NCBI lineage: Eukaryota > Viridiplantae > Streptophyta > Magnoliopsida > Fabales > Fabaceae > Vicia > Vicia faba. The sequence goes on along the minus strand of OX451741.1, from coordinate 925,210,265 downwards.
GTTTTTTTTTAAAATAGCAAGGATATTTGTTTTGAAATGGAGCAAGTAACTAAAAGTAATCTACCTACTCAAATGTCTTTTTTGTTCATTTTCTTTTCCTTTGACATTGTTGTGTTACCATTGATTTGGTAAGCAACCCTATCTTTGGATGTAAACGGGACGGGCGTGGGTCATCGTATAACCATAATTAGCAATGTTGCAGGGTATATTAGCATTTTTGAGGGACTAAGATCATTTTTGTAAGACAACTTTGAATAGCACCATCGAGGGACTATGATCTTGTATTTGTTTGTTTTTGCTAAGACACCTTACATGCGTAATATGGCCATTTTTGTATAAGGCAACCAAATGGGATAACCCTAGGGGTGTTTTGTGTTCAAGTGTGTTATTTTCATGCTTGATTTTGTCTTGGATTAGGGTTTTCTATTTGATTGGTTTTATCTTGCCATACAAACCCTAGTTACTAGCATGTTATGTAAAAGCGATAAATTGCGAAATTTAAAGTTACTACGCTATTACAACATTTGTGGGAGGGGGTATACAATTTATGAATAGGGATTGCAATAATATAAACCTAATTAATCTATTACAACCAAATTGAATATGTACAAATATTGGAATAAATAATATACAAGATGAATTAAATATGCAAAGGTATGTAAATGCAAAGAAGATTTTTGTTTGGTTTTTTATGTGAAAAAGTTTTAACCTAAACCTAATAAATAAATCAAGATTAACTTAAATCAATTAAGAAAAGAAATTATTTTAGAAAATATTTTTTGAATAACCCTAATTCTATTTGATTAAAAGGAAACAAATTTCTTTAAGAAAAAGTAAATATTTTTTGTATTTTTTTTTCTTAAAAATAATATATGGCATTATGAGATATTTTGGTCTTTTTCATACTAAAATAATATATTTAATGGGTGTGAAGAAAAAATAAATATTAAAACTAGTTCTAATTTTAATTTACAAATTTAATTAATAAAAATGGATAATATATAACTAAATAAAAATATTTTTTGTGAGAAAAATAAAAATGAAATAAGCTAAAATATAAATCTATCATTTTTATATTTTTTTATGATTTTTAATATTAAGATAAATATATTTAATAAAATAAAATGAAAGTAAAATAAATAAATAAAATTATGTTGGGCCAGGGGTGTCATAAGCAAACAGGATGCAGGATGTTAGCAAAAAAGCATAGGCCCATGAAGCAAAAAGCCCAGCGCTGCAAGGGGACAAAAAAATGGCAAAAATGTGAGAAAATTGCAAAAGGCGGCGCGCTAAGGCTCGAACACGTGACCTATAGCATTTTTGCGCGCTGCCTTACCACTGGGGTGGCTGTACATCCGTTCATATAAACAAAAGCATACATATATGTTAGAAAACGCCTCTTGAAGGCAACTTCATCTTCAACCTTGAGCCATGGCCGGACCACCTGTATCTCTCTCATTTCTCCATAAAAATGGAAAGTTTAAACATGAAAGTTACAGTGTTTCTTCTCACGAGTTCAACCATATAATTTATGTAAATTAAAAGTCAAAGATCCAAGCTAATTTTACTTGCCCTAATTTGAAACCTAATTTTTACAGAAATTTCAAATCCAAAATTCTCTATGCACAGTTAATATAAATTAAATCTATGAACATGGTTAGCTTTAGAGCAAGGATATCTACATTTTTCTTTCACAAATCAGGACCAAATGATGCTTGTATGAAGAGATAGAAGTTTGAGTTTTTACCTCTTGCATCTGGGATCGTGAATGGAGTTTGAGCAAGTTTTGAGAAGGCCTGAGGATCTATTTATCTTGCCTAGACCTCCATGAGTGTTTTTCAATCCTTACTTTGTCTTGAAAGTCCATGAATATCCCTATTCAAGTAAACCATCAAGCTTGATATTTGAAAATGGTGGATGGAGGAGGAGGAGTTACAGTGATGGAACAGGGTCTGGATCACTTAGATATGAAGTATATTAAGTGTTTGGGTGGTTAAAACTCAAAACGCACGAGTGGTTTTGGAGATGGCTGTGTAAGGTTCAAAATGTCAAGTTATGGCAGATTCTAAGTTGCAGAGTGTTTGGGAGTGTTTTGGAGTCTTAGCATTCGTGTTTTATGTTGCAATACACTTGTATATATGTATGCAAAATGTTAGAGATCACTTCCGCTCCAGGTTTCTGAGTTATAGCCTTTTGGCTCTATAACTTGCTTTTGAAGAAAATTGAGGAGACAAGTCTCTAAGTGTGGTACAAGTCTGATCTGATTTGGTAGAGACCTTATACAAGTTGCTTTTGTTTTTTACTTTGCTTGTGTGCATAAAAAACAATTGAGAGGCTCAAGAATTTGACAAAGGCAAAAGTAGTGCTTTATCAAAATGGAAATGGCAACTTTGTGCCAAAAATGGAATTGTTCTTGTACAATGCATTCAATGCTTGGCTTAAAGCATCAACATCTGTGAAAACATTTAATTATGGAGTGATAAACAAGTTTGAGGCCTGAAAAGCAAAGATTATGCAGCCTAGGCTTGGATTTGAATTTTGTTCATCATGAAATGGCTTGAAATCAAAGTGATAAATCACCAACTTTATCTCTTCGATTCTCCCTACTAAAGAATGATCTCAAGGAGTTCTTGGACATTTTTGAAAGCTTTAAATGTGCTCTACAACTCATATTTGAATTGCTTTTGTAAATTCCCTTTGTAACTATGTGAAAAAATTGCATGAAGTTAGGTCAAAAATCTGCCTAACTAGGGCAAAATTTCACTAAGTTATTTTAGTTCATGAGCATGTATTCACAAAATTATATCTTGAGATCCAAGAATTTTTAGGAGAAATTGTGTGAGGAAAAGTTGTAGATTTCATCGAGATATACAACTTTCATGTTGGAAGTTTCCTTTTAATCATCTTGCATCATGGTGAAAATTTGGCTCAAAGTTCCGAAAAAATAAGAAATTTTCTATACTTAGAAAAATTTCTAAGTTAAGAAATTTCAACTTTTCAAAACAAAAATCTTAAATCCTTGATTTCTTGATGAACATGTTTCACATTTTGACATGTTTTGATGAATTATGATCTTTGGCACTTGATTTTGACCAAAAAGTCAGAGTTTGACTTTTCAGTATACAGTTGACTTTTGATCAGTTGACTGCAAAATTCATTTGTCAATCCAATGGACTTGCAATGTTTTGAACGATGTTATTAGGTCAAAATGATGTAATTGAACTCTTTAAATCATGATTCAAACCAATTGATCATTTTCTAGGTCAAAAATCATAAATTGCCCCTTCCCAGTCAAAACCCTAATTTTGACCAATTTGCCCTTTTGATGTTTTGATCAAATTTCTTGAGGAATTGTGGTCCAAACTTGATAAAATGATACATATGAGTCTAATATGTTGATGTGGATCAAAAATTATGAAGTTTGACTGTAAATTGGCCATGGTTGACTTTTTCCCCAATACAGCTGATTTTTAGGTCATCTGCTCAATTGACTGATCAAAAATGTAATCCAAGGCTTGAAACTTGACATGGGTAATCTTGGGGGTCCATAATGATCCATGAAATCCATATGGGGCATTGATAGCCCAAAAATCCTTGTGTAAACTCAAACCCTAATTTTGGTTATCAGTGCATGAGGAGGTGCCTTGAGCTGGTCAAACCATAGTGCAGTCATGATCCAAAGGAGATCTTGTGAAAATTCTTGATAAGTGAGAGGGAAAATTTTGGGGTACAACAAGTTGCTTTGACTTGGATCACTTATGAAAATTTTGATAACTTTTGGTGGGTTTGTGGGCAGCGTATCTCCAATGTATATCTGTGTCTTTTTGGCTTGCAAGCATGCTGCTTATATAGAGTAGGAGGGAGGGGACAAGAACACAAAAGTTTAACTGACATACTGATGTGTTTGAAAGCCATGAATGAGAATTTGTAACGTTGGCCAAAAACATGGGATCTTGTCCTTTTTTTGAATTTGAATGAATCTGGACATTTGACTTTCGAATGCTTTCCTTCAAATGGCTCTGATGGCCTCCTTCGAATGGCTCTGATGGCCACCTTCGAATGGCTCTGATTGCCTCCTTCGAATAGCTCTAATTCAGCCCCTTCGAATGGCTCTGATGGCCTCCTTGGAATGGACTTTTTTTAGTGTCTTTCGAATAGTCTTTTGTTGCCTCCTTCGAATGGGCCACCAATGTGTGTCCTTCGAATGGGCCTTTGGAGTACTCTTTTGAAGAGGTCATATTGGGTGTCATAGTGCAAAAACTGTGTTGAGGGGTCTTGGCCCTGTGTATTGAAGGCAATTATAGAAGAAACCTTTTCCCTTGTGAATCCAAGACAAGTCTGAGGAAGCCTCTGCCTTATGTATCGAAGGAAAGCCTAAAGTAGCTAATGCCCAGTCGAAGCCTTGTGAACCAAGCCTGGTCAAAGGGGGTCCAATGCCTGATCAAAGGGTTTTAGATGCCCAATCGAATCTCCTTGTTCAGATCTTAATTGAAAGACATCATGTTCAGATGCCAATCAAAGGACCTTATTAAAATACCAATCAAAAGACCTTGTCCCAAGGCCAATCAAAGATTCCTATCCATATGCCAGTCGAAGGCACCTTGCCCCAATGCCAATCGAAGACTCCTTCTTTATCTTCAAAATCTTTATTTTTCTTTAATCAAGTGTTTGTGACCAACCATGTAAGAGAAAACCTTGGAAAACATGAGAGGGAAAATTTTGGGGTATAACACAACGGATTGAAGGTAGTGATATTTCTCGTTTTTAGTGTGCAGCAAAATCGTAAACGATTTTTTCTTCAAGTCTTGTTTATATAGGCAACGCATGAGAGGTCCTTTTGGAATGTTGATAAATAGTAGTTAATGAACTTTCCAAACATAGAGATTCTTGTCCTCTTTCAGCCGTTACTTTTGAATAGACATGAATGAAATGTAACACTTCAGAACATGCTTGCTAAAGATCCCATCAGAAGTTGAATGTTACCGTTGAGACTCCTTTACTTATTTCCAGAACTTTGCTTATCAGAATAACATAATTCTTGTACGCAACATTTAGTTCACTTTAGAAGTTATAACTTCAGAACTTCTTTATATAAGCGTGTTGCATTGATTTGATTTCTACTTAAGATATGTCAAATAAGAGATTTAACAATGATCTATCTCATCTTCTGTGCTTCTTACATCAGAATATCCCTGCAAAATAAAATACTTATTTAGGGAGCATAATTGTTCTTTGAGTGTTTGTTATCATCAAAACTCTTACAAGGATGTAGAACCAAACTATGTTCTAACAAATAGTGTTGACATCTTCTCTTTTCATAAACTACCCCCCGAACTCAAGAAAATTCTCAAAAGGTTTTTCATGTTCTTTTCACCCTTTCCTTTATTGGATAAAAGAAAAGTCGGTGGCAGCTCTTGCTATCCGCAACATTTGCAATCAAACGCAAAACACCCAAGTTAGTTCTCCTACCGTATCACAAAACTGGCAACTCTGCTGTGGAGATAAAACTAAAAGTGGGGTTACCTTAAGAGCTAGATCACCTTTATTTTATTTATTTTCCTTGTTTTCTTTACATTTGTGGGTTATGCTTGGTTTATATTTTGTATAGATCCTTTACCTGAATTTGGGGCATATTAGGTAAGTAGCAATAGATCGTGGGGACTATGCAGCATAATATTGACATGGTTGAAGTGATGGTTATGTTAGTGTGACATATTTGTTGGTACCGGTGTCCCTTGAGTCCAGTCAAGGAGAACACGGGGCCGATGTGTGGTGTCATGAAGCACTAACTGACCGTAGAACCTTAGTTGAACAACTTGGCCATTAGAAAGTAGTGAGATAGCTGGCTTTGGTGCAAGACTAAAGTTGGTTGATACTCGATACTACACTCATTGAGATCAGACTTTTGGGATATTTTGGTCGCATTTTGGATGCTTGAGCTAAAACAATTCCCAATGAAGAAAGATAAGTGATATTGAGGCTCCTAGAACCCGGTTACTTATTTTAGGACAGGTTGAACTAACTAAACTTCAAGAGGGTACTTACCTATAAACCCCATGCAAGCTTAAACCTAAGGCCTTGTGTGCTTTGTTTGTGTGTGATTATTTGTTCATAAACATCATGACATCATGCCATAGCATTTTCACTAACCATTTCAAGGACCTAGGGATTTATCTTTGTTCTGTTTTGTAGGATATGGCTTCCACTTGCAGAAATACCATCCGAATCAACTTCATAAAGGTGCCTGCTCAACTCCAAGAGTTAGAATCAAGGGTTCCTAAAAATTCTCCGTTCACCAAAAGATATGGTCGACTTCTCAATCTGGTTACATCAAGCTTTGAATAAGACATGATGAGGGTGCTCTTTCAGTGCTTTAACCTTGTACATCATTGTTTCACCTTTCCCCGCTATCAACTAGTACCCACAATGGAAGAATTCTCTCAATTATTGGGAGTACCAGTCCTTGATCAAATACCATTCACCAGTTTAGAGGAAACTCCATAGCCTAGAGTTATTGCTAAGGCCTTACATTTGAAGAGATCTGACATTGTAGCTAATTGGGAGACAAGAAGTGGGGTCAAAGGCTTTTTGGCTAAATTCCTGATGGATAAGTCCCGACTATTTTTGGATGTTATGGATTTACAAGATTTTGAGGAGATCTTGGCTCTTCTAATCTATGGGTTGGTGCTTTTTCCTAACCCTGACCAACTCATAGATATGAATGTTGTCAAAATTTTCCTTACTCATAACCATGTGTCTACATTGCTTGGAGACATTTTGCATACTCTTCACACTCGTACCATGAGGAAGAGAGGGGCTCTTATGTGTTGCATACCGTTGCTATTTAGGTGGTTTATTTCACAGCTTCCCCGATCAGTATTGAAGAATGAGCAAGGCTTGAGGTGGTCGCAAAGAATAATGCCTCTTTCTCATACATATATTCATTGGTGTTCCCGATATCTAGAGGATATTACTATCATTGATTGTTGTGGGGAGTTCCCTAATATTCCACTCTTGGGAATTAGGGGAGATATTACTTATAACCTTTCTCTGGCACTACGATAATTTGGATATGCTCGAAGAGATGGTCCCCATGACGCGCTCTATGATACGATGGCAGAACCGACTGTTTAATACTGGTTTTGCATTTTTTGTTCGCAAATGTTGCAGTAAGCAAGATTCTCCACCGACTTTTCTTTTATCCAATAAAGGAAAGGGTGAAAAGAAAAGAAAAATACCTTTTTCGAGATTTTCTGAGTAAGGGGGGTAGATTGTGGAAAGGGAAGGTATTAGCACCCTTTCTATCCGTGGTTTTCCACGGGCTCTTAGGTACTTGCTCATTTTTTGAAAATTGTTTGTGTTTGTGTGTTTTAAAAGATTTCTGTTTGCTTTATGGTAACTCTTGTATCAGTCCTCAAGAGTCTGATGAAGCGTTTTTCAAAATAGTTTTTGAAAAGTGTGTAAGTGTGAAAAATCCAGATTTGAGCAAGTACTTAAGAACATTCTACCTACTCAAAAAAGGATGTTCTTTTCCTCCTTTCCTTTAGAGAGTGTTATCCTACTATTAGTGAGTAGGTAGCCCTATCGTTGAATGTTGAGGAATAATCGAAGGGACGTTTCACAATAACGAAGGCAACTTGTGGAGACGCTTTAGAAATTTTCTTTTAGGGACTAGATCATTTACCGAAAGGCAACTGTAGGGTCATCGAGGGACTATGATCTTTTTTTATATATGGGTCTTTACTAAAGCGTTCTTGCCTCATGACTGTTTTATTTAAAGGCAACTAAAGTGGGAGATACCTTAGAGGTGTGCATGTGCAAGTGTGTTGAGATTCAGTTATTTTTTGTATTTTTGTTAGGTTAGCTAACGTTTGATTATTAGTCTTTCCATACACGCCTAGTTACTAACAGTAATATATAAAGAAAAATAAAATGCGGAAAGTATAAATCTAGACTATTACATGGCTTCGGGGAGGGGGATTTACATTCCAAAGCAATTGGGGAAAAGAAAATAAAGCAATGAAAAGAGTCTACTTATCATCTATTACATCCCATACAGCAATTACAATAATATAAACAATGTGAAAGGAAATAAATGCGCGAAAAGTTGAAAGTACGTCTATAAACATAAAAGAAAATCTTTTTTTGGTTTTTGTTAAGAGAATGATTAATTCCAAATTTATTTTTAATTAAGAAAATAAAGGTTGAATGAAATGAATCCTAATTCTAATATTTTTGGTATTTTTTGTTAAGAAAACAATTTAAATTAATAAAGAACCTAAGTCTAATTTGATTTTAAATTGATAAAATTGCATTAAAATAATTAATTAATTAATTAATAATTTTAGAAAGAAACTAAACCTATTTATTTTATTTTTTATTTTTTTATGATTTGTTAAAAAAAGATTTGGAAAATAATAAACAAAATAAAAAAAGTGAGAAAATAAACAAAAAAACATGGGCCTGGTCAAAGACAGAAATGGGGGTGTGCCAAAATCAAGAGCGCTAGGCCCAATCCAGGGAGAGCCCAGAAGCTATAAGGGGATTCAGTGAGGAGCGTCTTTGATGGCTCATGGTGCACCTACATGTGATACATTTAGATCTAGATCAATCAAGATCCAGTGGAGATGATCTGGAGGCGCATGCTGGACTAGCGTATCTAACATGTATTGAATCTGCAGTTGACAATGTTAGAAAAATAAAATGCTGGACCTAGGACTCGAACCCAGGTCCTCCCATTCACATACACGCTTCCCTGCCAACTGAACTAACATGCCATTCGTTTATACATGTCAAACAATAATAATATATTTGAAATTTCCAGAAATTATTTAAAATAAAAAGGAAAACGCGTGCAGATTCAAACTACCCAATGAGGGGCTACCACGCATTGTCTTCTTCCTCCCTCTGTTGTCTTAGATTATAATACCTATAGTGATAGTTTTGGTTTGTCTTTATAGCACATGTAACCTGTAAAACTCATAATACGCAACGAAAATGAATTTTGAGGCCACGGATTGATTGGTCTCATCCTCCTGGGCAAGATGGTGTCCTTAGTTTGGGCTAATTTTGGCCATTGTAAAAATCCCAATTTAGAGGTTCGAACCCTAACAATGGTGGAATGCCATTCTTACACCTAAGCTTCAATTGGACAATTCAGAAACCTTCTATGCATCCATACAAACACAAATATGCAATTAAAATTTATTAATAACGCAAGAATATAAGAACATGAAGTTAAAAAAAATATGGAAAATCGTGACTTGTAGGAAGCATTTTGTTGTGTTTCAAGGCCTGGTAACGGTTGGAAAAGCTTCAAGGGATATCCAGGAATGGATTAGGAACCTTGTTTGGGATTAAAACAGGCTGGAGACTGAAATTCGAATTTGACAAATTTGGTGTTTTTTTGCAAAATTTTCAGAGATTCCCCAGGATATGTGTGTGCGTCTGGAGCTGGCCAATGGCTTGTTTATGTAGAGAGTTGTGCGAAGACAAAGAAACAAAGGCAATAACCATCATGATTATGTGGTTTCAAAACCATGAATGCAAAGTTGTAACCTTGGCCAAAAGCATGGGATTTTGTCCATTTTTTAATTTTGAATGAATGTAAACATGTTGGCCTTGCTGAACACGAAAATTGGGACCCCTCCATGCATTAAAACAAGCCTTAACCATATTGATCCATATAATTTGCAATAATTTTGATTTATTTGATTTTTAATTAAATAAAATTAATATAAAATGCAAATAAAATCAAGACTATGCAAAAATGGTTTTAAGAGTCCTCTATACTCTTAGGAAGATGTTTGAAGTCCAAAAAAATGAGCCATTGCCTTAAAAGCTCAAATTTTCTCAATGCATATATCTTGAAATTTCCCAAATTTTCCCAAATTGAGTAAGCCATAACTTACTCAATTTTCATCTCATTATGATGATCTTGTACTTTTTGGAAATCCCAAGATGTCTACTTCAATCCCTTTTTTTATAAATTTTTCATTTGAAGATGTTATCTTGATGTTAAAGGTCTTGGCAAAAAGTGGCTTTTATTGACTTTCTAAAAATGACGTATAATGTATGAACTTGTATCTTTTAAATGGTGCATTTCTTGAACTTGAGGGCTGAAGATAAGTTGTAGGGAATTGGATTCTCTTCAAAATGAGCTTTGGTTGAAAAATTTCTGATAAAGTATGAGAAAGTTATGCTTTGTCAAATTTTGGTTGACTTTTCCTATAGAAACCCTAATTTGCCACTTTTGACTTTTGATGGGTTAGGAGCATTTCTTGAGGAATCGTGATCAACCCTTGATCAAATGATGGATATCACTTCAAAATGTTGATGTTGACCAAAAATATTGAAGTTTGACTATACATGGGCCACAGTTAACTTTTGACCTAGCATAGTTGATTTTCCAATACTTGAGCAATTGATTGAGCAAACTTGTTGTTCAAGGCATGATGTGATATGGTGGGAGAACGGACTTGGGTGTTTTGCATTTTATCGCAAATGTTGCAGTTAGCAAGAGTCACCACTGACTTTTCTTTTATCCAAAAGGAAAGGTGAAAAAGCACAGGAAATACCTTTGAGATTTATTTCTTGAGTTCGGGGGGTAGATGATGAAAAGGGAAGGTATTAGCACCCTTTTCATCCATGGTTTTCCATGGGCTCTTAGTTACTTGCTAGATCACTTGCTTTTTGTTTGAAATTGTACTTTGTGTTGTTTTTGAAAGTATTTTGTAAAGAGGTCATTGCTTAGGAAATCTTTGTAATGATTATCGTTCATAAGAATGTATACAAAGATATTGATCTTTTGAAAATGTTTTCAAATTTGTAAGATGTTTGGATGTGTGTGTGATTGTTTTGAAAATAGCAAGGATGTTTGTTTTAAAATGGAGCAAGTAATTAGGAGCAATCTACCTACTCAAATGTCTTTCTTGTTCATTTTCTTTTCCTTTGACATTGTTATCTTACCATTGATTTGGTAAGCAACCCTATCTTTGGATGTAAATGGGAAGGGCGTGGGTTATCATATAACCATGATTAGCAATGTTGCAAGGTATCTTAGCATTCTTTTTTAGGGACTAAGATCATTTGAAAGGCAACTTAGATAGCGTCATCGAGGGACTATGATCGTGTACTTGCTTGTTTTTGCTAAGATACCTTACATGCGTAATATGGCCATTTTGTATAAGGCAACCAAGTGGAGTAACCCTAGGGGTGCTTGTGTGCAAGTGTATCATCTTCATGCTTGTTTTTGTCTTGAGTTAGGATTTTCTAAGCATTGGTTTTAGTCTTTCCATGCAAACCCTAATTACTAGCATGTTATATAAAAGCGATAAATTGCGAAATTTAAAGTTACTACGTTATTACAACATTTGTGGGGGGGTGTACAAATTGAATGGGGATTGCAAGAATTTAAACCTAATTAATCTATTACAACCATATTGAATTGGTATGAATATACAAGGAATTAAATAAATACAAAGTATAAAAATGAGTAAATGTACAAGGATGCAAAATGTAAAGAAAATGAATTTTGTTTGGTTTTCATGAAAAAAGATTTTGTCTTAACCTAATTAAATAAAGAAAATAGTTAATTAAGTTTGAATTTATTAAGAAAATATTTTAAATTAAAAAACTTAGTTCTATTAATTAATCAAAAGAAAATAAGTTTAAGAAAAGTATTATTGGTATTTTTTTTATCTTAAAAATATTTATAGCATTATAAAATAATTTTAGTCTTTTTTATATTAAAATAATATATTTTAAATGGTGTGAAAAATAAATAAATAAATAACACAATATTAATTAAGTTTGTAAGATTTAATTAATAAAATAAATAAAGTATAATAAATAAAAATATTTTTGTGAGAAAAATAAAATAAAATAAGTCAAAATATAAATATATCTTTTTTTTGTATTTTATGATTTTTAGTATTTAGAAAAATATATTTAAGAAAAGAGAAATGAAATAAATAAATAAATAAATAAACTTGGTCCAGGGGGTGCCAAGAGTCAATATGGAGGTGAGCTAGCAAAAACAAAAACAAGCCAGGCCCAAAGGGCCCAGCGTCTGCCAAAAACAACAAAAATTAGGAAAGGGAAAATGTGAAAAATGAAAAGGGTACCACTGGGGCTCGAACCCAGGTCCCATAGGTTACAGGAGCGCGCTTCTACCACTGGGATGGCTATACATCCATTAATACAAATGAAATAATAAATATGTAAGGCAAAACGCGCCCTGAAGACTTCATCTTCAACCTCCGGTGAGACCTACTGTAACTTTCTCATTTCTCATCAAAAATGAAAATTGTAAACATGAAACTTGTAGAAAATTTTCTCACGATTCTAGAAATGTAAAGTATTAGAACTACAGATCAAAGATAAGCAAGAATTTTAATGGCCCCAATCTGAACCCTAAAAATTTCAGAAATTTCAGTTTCGAAATTCTCTAAGCTCAAGCAAAATTAATGGAAACTAAGGACATGGTTAGCTTCAGGGCAATGATATCTACATGTTTTATTCATAAATAAACTTTTTATGATGCCTGTATGAAGAGTTCCAAGTTGAGAAAACTTACCTCAAAACTGGAAATCGTGTTTTTAGTTTGAGCTTGTTTCAAGGTGCTGCAATGATCAGGTTAGCTTCCTTGAGGTCCTAGGAAGCTAATGCAATGATTAGCTTGAACAATGGATGGCTGAAATGGCCTGGAGAAGTCAAGTTACAGACTATGTTTTTTGGTTATAGAAGTTATGGTAAATGGTGTTACAGTTCTGCAATAAGGATAGGGATGAGTTGTATTTGATGTAAGGAAGCTTTAGAAACTAAAAGGCCAAGAAACGCACGAGGGAAATGGGAGTTTGATGTTCAAGGTCAGAAACTGTGCAACAATGGAGTTTTTGTGCAATTTCTGATTTGAGAGAGTTTTGGTGTATTTCAGGGTGCTCAAGCTCGTGCTCTAGCTCACAAATAGTGACTCTATTTATAAGCAAGAAGTTTGGAGTGCTCTAGTTGATCAGAATTCAAATTTACATGTTTAAGTTAAACATGTGATTTTTTGACAAAACAAGTTTACATGCCTTGTGTACTTGCTAAGATAGAGTGGTTATGCTTTAAACAAGCTTTCTTCTGACTTTGTGGATGGAGTGTGATCAGAGGGAACAAGTTAGAGGCTCAATAATAGACTTTATGCAAAAAGCTTGCTTTACAAGAATGGCAATGTTACTTTGTGCCATTAATGGAAATGCAACTTGGATAATAGCTCAAATGCTTAGATCAAAGCTCTAACAGTTGTGTAAACATTTAATTATGGAGTGACAAACAATTTTGAGGCCTGCAAAGCAATTATTATGCATCCTAGCATGGATTTCGTGCATGTGTTCATCAAAAATGACTTGTAATTCAAGTGACAAAATCCTAACTTCATCTCTTTGATTCTCCCTACTCAAGAATGATCTCAAGGAGTTATTGGACATTTTGAAAAGCTTGCAATATTATCTAAAACCCTTATTTGAATTGCTTTTTAATATTCCCCTTTGAACTATATGAAAAAGGGCCATGAAGTTGGGTCAAAATCCTGACCAAATTAGGGCAAAATTTCACCAAGTGTTTAGTTTCATGACCCTATGTTCATAAAATTATAACTTGAGATCCAAGCACTTTTGGAAGGAGTTATGTGCAGAAAATTTGTATATTTCATGGAGATATACAACTTTCATGTTGGAAGTTTCTCTTGAATCATCTTGCGTCATGGTGAAAATTTGGCAAAAAGTTATGAAAAAAACATGAAATTTCCAACACTTAGAAAATTTTCTAAGTTTAGAAATTTTGACTTTTCAAAATGAAATCTTGACTTTTTGAATTCTTGATTAATAAGTTTCATATTTTGACATTTTTTTATGAATCATGATCTTTGGCACTTGAATTTTGACCAAATAGTCAAAGTTTGACTTTTTAGTGTATAGTTGACTTTTGATCAATTGACTACAAAATTCATCTGTCAATCCAATGGACTTGCAATGTTTTGAACCATGTAATTAGGTTAAAATTATGCAATTTGACTCTTTAGATCATGCCTTAAACCAATTGATCATTTGCTAGGTCAAAAACCAGAAATTGCCTTTTCCCAGTCAAAACCCTAATTTTGACAATTTTGCCCTTTTGGAGATTTGATCAAATTTCTTGAGGAGTTGTGGTCCAAACTTGATAAAATGATACATATGAGTTTATAATGTTGATATGGATCAAAAATTATGAAGTTTGACTGTAAATTGGCCATAGTTGACTTTTTCCCCAATACAGCTGATTTTTAGGTCAACTGCTCAAATGACTGATCAAAAGTGTGATCCAAGGCTTGAAACTTGGCATGAGTAACCTTGGGGGGTCCATAATTATCCATGAAAGTAATATGAAGCATTTAAAGTTCAAAAATCTTTGTGCAAACTCAAACCCTAAATTTGGTCATCAGTGCCTAAGGAGGTGTCTTGAGCTGATCAAACCCTAGTGCAGTCTTGAGCCCAAGGAGATCTTGTGAGAAATTCTTGATAAGTGAGAGGGAAAATTTTGGGGTACAACACATGAAATTTTGCATGGATGATCTTGAGGACATATTAGGAGAATGGAGAACATTTGGGATCCTTGGAGCTCAACCATCTTGATGAAAATTGAAACCCTGGTTGGGGGTTCATTGCCTTAGGAGGAGAATTTGTCTGGTCAATTCTTAGTCATCCTAGGGCAAGTTGGGGACCTTAAGGGGCATGTGTTGAATAAAATGAGAAGGAAATTTTGGGGTACAACACGCTCATTCAAGGTATTATATTCAACTATGAGAACGATGTCCAAGGTTATCATCGAAGGTTTGTACATGCTTGGAGCATGGTAAGTGTGATACGGTGGGAGAACTGACTTGAGGTTTTGCGTTTGTGTTTGCAAATAGCAAGAGTCGCCACCAACTTTTTATTTTTTATCCAAAGGAAAGGTCAAAAAGCACAGGAAAGACCTTTGAGATGTTTTCTTGGGTTCGGGGGGTAGATTATGAAAAGGGAAGGTGCAAGCACCCTTTTCATCCATGGTTTTCCATGGGCTCTTAGTTACTTGTTTAGATCACTTGCTTTGCTTTTCCAATTGTTTTAAATGGTGCTTTGTGTGTGGTTTTGAAAATGTTTTGAAAAGAGGCCATCATTGTGGCAACCTTTGTAATGATTCTTGTTTGAATGTATACAAAGGTGTATTGTCTTTTGAAAAGATTTTTCAATGTTTGAGTGTTTGAAAGTTTTTTTTGGGAAATGTTTTGAAATTGTGTTGTGAGGTGTGTTTGAAAATAGCAAGGATGTTTTTGCAAGCTTTAATCAAGTAACTAATAGCTATCTACCCTATTTTACTCAAAGGTATTTCCTACACATTTTTAACCCTTTTGACAGTGTTGTTTTACCATTGCATTTGGTAAACAACCTTGCATTAGGATGTTAAACGGGACAGGCGCGGGTCATCGTATGGACCATGATAGCAATTGTGCCAAGTATCTTTAGCAATTTTTTGAGGGACTGGATCATTTTTGTATAGGCAACCAAGATAGCGTCATCGAGGGACTATGATCTTTTGTTTTGTTTTTTTTTTTGCCAAAGTACTCAACATGCTTAACATGGCAAATTTTAAAGGCAACAAGTGGATGAAACCCTAGGGGTGCAAGTGTGCATTGTGTTATCATTTTCATGCATTTTGTCTTTGTATTAGTCAAGCTATTGGTTTGATTTTTGGATTTTTTGCATACAAACCCTAATCTCTAACATGGCATAATTGAAAGCATAAATGCGTAAAACTAAAGCTACCACTATTACAACATTTGATATGGGGAGGGGGATACAATTTTTGAATGGGGATTATTTTGCAAGAAATTAAAACCCTAATATTTACTATTACATCCAAATTGAATAAATGGTACAAATAAATAAATGGACAAGTATTTAAATGGTCAATTAAATAAATATACAAAATATTATGAATATGCAAAAAATATTTTTGTTTATTTTTTATGTATGTAAAAAAAATATTTAATGTATATATATAAAGGAAATAAAAGATTATATTTTTTGTTAAGGGTAAAAACCCTAATTTTCTTTTAAGAAAGTATATATATATATATATATATATATATATATATATATATATATATATATATATATATATATATATATATATATATATATATATATATATATATATATATATATATATATATATATATATATACAATAAAATAAAAATAAATGAAATATGTGCACATGTCAAAAAATGAAAATATATTAGAAAAAATATTATTTAAAGAGGGTGAAAACCCTAGTTTCTTTTAAGAAAGTAAATATATATTAATTGTTTTATTTATGTATGATAAAATAAAATAAAATATATACAAAATAAAAATATATTTAGAAAAAATATTATTTAAGTATAAATGATAAAAAATAAAGGTATAATATTTTTATGTTTTATTTTCAAGTTTTCATTAAATAAAATAAAAGTATATACTATTTAAATTATTTTTATGTTAGAAAAAATAAAAATAAAATACAAAATAAATGTGAAATTTTATAAAAATATTTTTTGATATTTTTTATGTTTGGAAAATAGGAAAATAAAATCAGAAATGAAAATAAATACAAAAAATATAAAAATATGAAGAAATGGGCCAGGGGGTGCAGTCAGTAATGAGGGGGGTGTCAAAAACAAAGCCAGAACCAAGCCCATCCCACTGACTTCATCTTTAACCTCTTGTTCAAAAACGTGCGCGCCCTGTACACAATGCAAGATCCTGCATACGTGCTCTAATGCAAAAACACATAACATCAAAGTTGTAGCATTTTTCAAGACGAATTCAACCATATAAGAAACTTAATCTAACTCTCAAAGACCAGAGAGAATTTCTATGGCCCTAAATTCTAACCTAATTTTTTCAAGAAGTTCATGGATCAAATTCTCTTAACACGTTTAACTTAAATGAAAACTGAGCATATGTACAGCTTCATGGCTATGAATACTACATTTTTCATTCACAAACCTAAGCCTAATGATTCCTAAATAGAGAGATAGGAAGTTGACAAAAACCTGTTTTAGTTGACTTCGTGTATGGCAATGTGGAGCTTTTCAGTGAGGCCTGAGATCTTTGGGAGCTTGCTTGAACTTCCTTTGACCTTCCCCAATGTCTAGTTTGCCTTGAATGTGCTTGAACAAGCCTGTAGAACTCAACCTGCACAAGCTGAAATCAAAAATGGTAAACCTTGCAAATGGAGTTACAGTCAGTGTTTAAGGGTTGGGATAGCTTGGATAGGTTATATGGAAGGTGTTTGAACCAGTTTGAGGCAAAACGCACGAGGGGTTTTTGCTATGGAAGTCAAACTGCAGGGAGTGCCCTGTTTTGCCAATGGAAGGTGATTTTGTGCTATGGAAGGTTTGAGGGCTCAAAGGCTCGTGTTTCTGGCTCAAAGGGATGTGTGAAACTTGTCTCAAATGTTTTCAAAAGTTGGTTTCAACAGATGTGCAAGATCTGTTGTGTTTGACAAGTTTCTTGTATTTTAAGCAAAAGTGAACCACGATGCAAGACAGGCATGTACATGCTATCTATCCTCTTGCACTATATGCTCTTGGCCCCTCAAGTTGGTGGATATTGTGTGCAGTACAAGATCTTGTTCAAGGCTCAAGGATTCTATTTGACTTAAAGCAAGATTTTGACAAAAATGGCAATGTTACCTTTTACCATTTTTGGATTAATCTATTGTATAATCCTCTAATGACCAAAACAAAGCCTTAGACCAATGGATTTGCATTTAATTATTGAGTATGGAAGGGTTTTGAGACCTGTAATCAAGTACAAACAAGGCTGATTAGAGTGTGCAACTTGTATCAATATGAACATGCCATGGATCAAAAGTGAGTTTTTGCCAACTTCAAGCCTTCGATTCTCCCTAACCACAAATTATTTTGGAGAGTTCTTGGACCTTTTAGAAAGCTTGTAACATGCTCTACATTACATATTTTAAATGCAATTTGATATTCCAAGTGGAACTATGTGAAAAATGGTCATGAAGATAGGTCAAAATACTGCCTAAACTAGGTTAAAATTTCACTAAGTTAAAAGTTTCATGGACCCTTGTTCCAAAAATCATAACTTGAGATCCAAGCTTCTTTTGGGAAAACTTTGTGAATCAAAGTTGTAGAATTTGTGGAGTACTACAACTTTCATGTTGGAAGTTCTGTTTGAGTCCAATTGCATCATGGTGAAAATATTGGGCAAAGTTGGGAAAAAATAAGAAAATTTCATAACTTAGAAAAATTCTAAGTTATGAAATTTTTCAATCTTAAACCCTAATTTGCAAAATTGGGTTTCTTGATGAAAAATTTTCATGTTTTGACACATCTTGATGGAAAATGACCCTTGGCACTTGATTTTTACCAAAAAGTCAAAGTTTGACTTTTCAGTGTACAGTCAAATTTTGATCAGTTGACTGAAAAATTCATCTGTCAATCCAATGCATTTGAGATCTTTTGAACCTTGTGAATAGGTAAAGATGATTCCATTGAGTCCTTGAGTCCATGCTTGAACCCAATTTGCCATTGGCTAGGTGAAAAAAATCAGAAATTGCCCTTATACAGTCAAAACCCTAAAAATGACCATTTTGCCCTTTTGATGATCTGATCAAATTTCTTGAGGAGTTGTGGTCCAAACTTGATCAAATGGTTCATATGATCTTATAATGTTGATGTGGATAAAAATTTATGAGGTTTGACTGTAAATTGGCCATTGTTTACTTTTTCCCCAATACAGCTGATTTCTAGGTCAACTGTCCAATTGACTGGTCAAAAATTTGATTCAAGGCTTGAAACTTGGTAGAGGTAATCTTGTAGATCCAATATGAAATATGAAATTCACTTTGAGCATTGGAAGTCCAAAAATCCCTGTGCAAACTCAAACCCTAATTTAGGTCATCAGTGCAAGGAGGTGTCTTGAGCAGAGCAAAACCCTAATTTGGTCTTGAGTCCAAAGAGTCTTGTGAGGGGAAATCTTGATAAAAGTGAGAGAGAAAATTTTTGGGGTACAACAGTAAGCAAGGTTGATAGCAAGACTTTGGGGCATAATAATTCCATTCCTCTTGAGCCTTATCTCAAATAGGTACGAGCTCATGCTCAAAGTCTCATGATGCCATATCCAACTATCTTACCAATAGTTGTGGAGCATGTTGCCGAAGGGGATATTCCTTATACCATTCTCCATCCTTACATGCCTATCGACTTCGAGGAATTGCAGAGATTGTGGATTCAACTCAAGGGGGAACAAGACACCTTTGAAGCTCGATTCTTTGTAAGCGAGAAGAAGGTGTTGGAGCTTACAAGGCAGCTTCATGAGGAGTGAAGCTTGAATGCATACATTTCACCAAAGAGGAAGCACCCATGGGAGACTTGAGCTTTTTGTTTTAGGAGTTCATTTTCTTATCTCTTTGAGACCTTTTTGCTTTACTCATTGTAATCCCAAGGGGAAATTCTAACTCTTGTGTTTATTAATGCAATTGTTGTTTTTGTTTCCTTTTTGGCTAGCAAATTTAAATTCTTGAGGCCCCTGAAAACATTGCATCCACATAGCATGCATCATATCATAAGCAGGTTTCCTGATATAGGTTTCCTTATCACTTTACTGTTTATTTTAGTACAAGATGGCTTTAGAGCAAACCGTCAAAGATCTGCAAACTCAACACGCACAGTTCCAAGAGACTCTCCTCAACTTAGCTAGAGGACAACAAGAAATGATGGCACTCATTGCCACCAAAAAGAAGACCAAGAAACGGGCTGTTATTCTCAACATGGGAAGAAGGTTCAAGGGGCCCGCCCGACTGGCTCAAATAGAAGAGGCTTCTTCTGAGGATGAAGACAATTAAGAAGAGGGAGTTAGAAGCACCAGAACTGGGGGTGGAAATAACCAGATTACTGAGGACGAAGACTATTCCGAAGAGCAATATCCATCGACAGACGAGAAATACAAACAGCTAGAAGATCGACTTAAGGCTGTTGAGATTTAAACAGTGCCTAGTTTGGACTTTGGAGATTTAGGTCTGGTCCCTGGGGTGGTCATTCCCCATAAATTTAAAGTTCCTATCTTTTCCAAATATGATGGGGTTTCCTATTCGAAGATGCATCTGATGTCTTATGTCCGCAAGATTTAACCACACACCGCTGATAGGAAGTTATGGGTGCGCTTCTTCCAAGAAAGCTTATCTGGAACACAGTTGGATTGGTTCTATCAACTTGAGGAGACTAATATACACATATGGGAAGATCTAGCTGCTTCCTTCTACAAACAATACCAATATAATGCTGACCTTGCACTAACTCGCGTGCAATTACAAAATATGACTATGGATTCAAATGAAGGCTTTAAGGAGTATGCTCAAAAATGGAGGGACCTGGGTGGAAGGGTGCAACCCCCATTGACTGGAAGAGAATTAGTGGACATGTTTATGGGCACCTTGACTGGTCCATTCTTTAATTTGCTGATCGGAAGTTCTTCTTCAGGGTTTACTAAATTAATTTTAACTGGCGAGCAAGTTGAAAGTGGAATCAAAAGTGGAAATATCCCCATGGCCTCAGTCTCTAATGCTGTAAAGAAACCATTTGTTGGTAAGAAGGAAACTAATGTTGTTTATGGACAAAGGAGATGTATCAAGAATGATCGTCATTAGTCAATAGGATATGTATTGATTTCAAACCCGACCCCAGTTCAACGACCACAACAATCAA
The DNA here is from genome assembly GCA_948472305.1 of Vicia faba. Lineage (NCBI taxonomy): Eukaryota > Viridiplantae > Streptophyta > Magnoliopsida > Fabales > Fabaceae > Vicia > Vicia faba. Next base: position 925,189,487 of record OX451741.1, on the reverse strand, counting down.
ACAATCAACAAAGGCCATATGCCCCGAGGAGGCAATTCACTAGAATCAACATGCCACTGTCTCAAGCTTTATAGCATCTGTTGAAGGCAGATTTGGTAACACTAAGGAGTCCTCCTCAAAACCCCAAGACTTTAACTCCAAAATATAAGTTGAATGAAAAATGTGCCTATCATTCCAATAGCTTTGGGCACGATACCAATTATTTTTGGGCCTTAAAGGGCAAGATCCAAGATTTGATTGATAATAAAGTGATTGAGTTTGACCCTCCATAAACCCCTAATGTCATTACTGCTCCCATGCCCAGTCATGGTAAAGGTGTCAATGCTATTGGCGATGCCTCCTTTGTCTCCATAGTTGATGATTTTAATACTCCATTATTGACCATTAAGTAGAATCTGCTGAGAGTCGGTTTATTTCCTGGATGCCCTGAAATTTGTTACCATTGTGCATCCCAACTAATGGTGGTATGTGGCTGAAGAAAGGTATCCAACGTCTGATTGACAGCCATGAAATTTTGTTCGAAAAAACTATGTCCATGAAGAGTTTACCTGAAAGTATACCTCAAGATGTTTCCATAATCACAATTTCCAATACTCCTATTAGGATCACCTCTAAAGGCCCTATAAGAATTCCGGCTGAGCCAAGATTGGCTCCCCTAATTATCACTACACTGGGGCCAGTCCCTTATTCCTCTGACAAAGTTGTTCCTTGGAACTATGGGGTAGAAGTTTATTATCATGGTGTCAAGCAAGCGCCAGGGATTACTGAAAATGAAGATGTTGAAATTACAAACATTGTCGGAACTAGTAAGGTCACTAGGATGGGAAGGATCTTATCTCTGGAGATCTCTCCTTCGACAACTACTACAACACTTGTTCGTATTCCTGCTGCTAAGCCAACTACCAATGCCCGAGGTAAAGAGAAAGTTATTGAGCCTGGCCTGACGGAGGCACCCTCCAAAGAAGTGACAATTGAAGACCCATCTAGACAAGAGATGGAAGAAATCCTGAAGATCATTCGAAAAATTGATTACAAAATAGTTGAGAAACTGGGGCAGACACCCTCAAAGATATCCATGTTGTCCTTGTTATTATGCTCTGAAGCTCATGCCTAAGCCTTGTTTAAGTTCTTGAAAAATGCCCATGTACCTCAAGAAACCACTGCTTATCAATTTGAGAACTGCGTTGCAAGCCTAACTGCTGATAATGGCTTGGGATTTTCTGATACAAATTTAACTTCGGCGGGGAAGAATCACAACAAAGCCCTTCATATCTCTATTGAATGAAAAGGCACCACTCTGGTGCATGTGTTAGTAGATATTGGGTCCTCCCTCAATGTTTTGTCCAAAGGTGCTTTGGACAGATTGGACTGTGAAAGGATGGTGTTGAAACCCAACGATATTATGGTAAGAGCCTTCAATGGTTCAAAAAGGATGGTCTATGGAGAGGTTTATCTCTCGATCAAGGTGGGGTCTCAAGTCTTCAATTCAACTTTTTATGTGATGGATATTCGCCTGACATATTCCTGCTTGCTCGGACGCCCATGGATTCATGGGGCAGGTGCAGTTACCTCTACATTACATCAAATGCTGAAGTACCTAGTGAGAGGGAAGGATGTCACAGTCTGTGGAGAGGAAAAATATATGGTCACTCATTTTAATTCTTTCAAATATGTTTAAATGGATGGAGAATTCATTAAAACCCCCTGTCAAGCATTTGAGGTAATCCCTCCAATGGTTGCTGCTGTTACTCCTACTACTTTTGAAATCTCTAAGGGAACACCAAGAATGGCCTCTCTGAAGGATGCTAGGGTTATTGTAGAAGATGGAGGTTGCACTATCTGGGGACAACTTCCTGACATCCCCTACAAATCTAACAAATTTGGGTTGGGTTTTACTTCAAAAGCTCAAAAAGAGGTTCGACGTGCCCGTGCTGGTGGACCACCTCTCTGTATTAGCAATAATGAAGTCAATGCACTGGAAGACACTGATAATGATGGTGACTTAGATGACTGGATATTCCCAACTGCCGATGGTGGGCTCAACAAATGGAAGGCCAAAGACTTCATCTCGATCTCCTTCATCCAGGAGTAATTGTTATTTCCTATTTTTATTGCTTTAAGAAGTTTGTCTGTAATTTCCTTTAAAAACAATGACTTTAAAAAATGTGCCTTGCCCGGGGCACAATGGTCCATTTGTTAAGGGTTTTCATTTCATATATCATTTACTCATTTAATGAAAACATTGGAAGATTTTGCATTTAAATTTTGTGCTCCCTGTCTTTCTTTTACTTTACTGCATTTTTAAATAGCCATGTGACCTTACATGCACACACACACATTTGCAGATCCACATCCACTACGGATCTCATTGACAACAACTCTGCTATTGTCGTTTATGACTTTGAAAATCCAATTTATCAAGCCGGAGACGAAGGTGAAGAAGATTATGAGATACCTGGAGAACTCGCCAGACTCCTGATACAAGAGGAAAAGGCTATCCAATCGCACGAAGAACCGGTCGAAGTGATAAATTTAGGTACGGAGGCAGATAAGAAAGAAGTCAAGATCGGCACCAACTTAGAATACAGTGTCAAGAGAAGATTGGTTCAGATGTTGCATGACTATGTTGAGGTATTCGCTTGGTCATATGAAGACATGCCAGGGCTCGATATTGATATCGTGGTTCATCTACTGCCAATGAAAGAAGGTTGTTCTTCGATCAAGCAAAAGGTTCGTCGCATGCGTCCTGATATGTTCGAGAAGATCAAGGATGAGGTAATAAAACAGTTCAATGCAGGTTTCTTAGCAGCAATGTCGTATCCCTAATGGGTTGCAAATTTTGTTCCAGTGCCGAAGAAAGACGGTAAGGTCCGTATGTGTGTAGACTACAGAGATTTAAATAGGGCAAGCCCCAAAAACGACTTCCCACTACCGTATATTGATGTCTTAGTTGACAACACTGCTCAACATAAGGTATTTTATTTCATGGATGGTTTCTCCGGGTACAACCAAATCAAAATGGAACCTGAGGACATGGACAAAACTACCTTTGTCACACAATGGGCACCTTCTGTTATAAGATCATGCCTTTTGGGCTGAAGAATATAGGCGCAAATTATCAATGGGCTATGGTGGCTTTATTTCATGATATGATTCATCATGAGATAGAAGTCTATGTTGATGACATGATAGCAAGATCCCAAACTGAAGAAGACCACCTTGAGCATTTGCACAAGCTGTTTGAAAGGCTGAAGAAATACAAGTTGAGGTTGAATACCAACAAATGCATCTTCGGGTGAGGTCCGGGAAGCTCTTAGGCTTCGTCGTCAGTGGAAAAGGTATTGAGGTCGACCCTGCCAAAGTTAAAGCTATCCAAGAAATGTCAGCTCCTCGTACTGAGAAGGAGTTCAAAGGTTTTCTAGGACGACTAAACTACATTTCCCGATTCATCTCTCACCTGACTGCTACTTGTGAGCCACTCTTCAAGTTGTCGAAGAAAGATCAAGTGGTAAGATGGATTGACGATTGTCAAATAGCTTTTGACAAAATCAAAGAGTACTTGCAAGAACCTCCAATTTTTATGCCACCATTCAAAGGAATACCTCTGACCATGTACTTAACCATGTTAGAGAATTCAATGGGGTGTGTGATGGGGCAACATGACGAGTCTGGTCGAAAAGAGCATGCAATATACTAACTTAGCAAAAATTTTACCGACTATGAAACAAGATATTTATTGCTCGAGAAAACTTGTTGCGCTTTGGCATGGGCTGCTCGCCCACTAAGACAGTATATGTTGACTCATACTACTATATTAATCTCTAAGATGGATCCCATCAAGTACATCTTTGATAAGCCAGCTCTCTCCGGAAGGTTAGCCCGATGGCAAATGATCTTAACTGAGTATGATATCCAGTACACTACACAAAAGGAAATCAAAGGAAGTGTGTTGGCAGATCATTTGGCGCATCAAGTTATAGATGACTAACAATCTATGAACTTTGAATTCCCGAACGAGAATATCATGCTAATAACATATGGTGAAAAGCCTGGACTATATGAAGGACCTGAGCAAGGATCCCGATGGAATATGGTTTTTGATGGAGCTTCCAACATACTGGGTAATGGAATTGGTGTTGTGATCATTTCCCCTGAAGGTTGCCATACGCCTTTCACTGCCAGACTTTGCTTCAATTGTACCAACAATATGGCCGAGTATGAAGTGTGCATCCTAGGTATTAAAGTTGTTATTGACTTAAGAATCAAATTCTTAAGTGTATATGGATACTCTTCTTTGGTAATTAGTCAAGTTAAGGGAGAATGGGATACAAAACATCCAAACCTTATCCCTTGTAAAGAGCTTATGCTAACCTTGATCCGTACTTTGAAGAAATCACCTTTGAACACATTCTGAGGGAAGAAAATCAGTTGGAAGATGCCTTAGCTACCATGTCTTCTATTATCAAGGTTAAATGGGACAGTGAAGCTCCCAGAATTATTGTCGAAAGATTTGACGAACCGGCGCACTGCTATAAAATTGACACTGATGGTGTAGAGGATAAGCCTTGGTTTCATGAGGTGAAAATATATCTCGAAGCTCGTGAGTATCTTGAAGGGGCGTCAATCAATGACAAGAAATTCCTACGGAGGTTCTCTTCCAAGTTCTTCCTGAGTAATGGGATTCTATACAGGTGCAACCATGATTCGACCATGATTCGTTGTATGGACAAGAAGGAAGCAAAGAAGATTATGGAGTACAAGCATCAAGGTATCTTTGGTACTCATTCCAGTGGACACACCATGGCCAAGAAGATTCTGAGAGCTGGTTACTATGGGTCGACCATAGAGACTGATTGCCATCACCACTCGAGGACTTTCCATAAGTGCCAAATTTATGCAGATAAGGTTCACATGCCTCCAGTTCCCTTGGATGTCATGACTTCTCCTTGGCCATTTTCAATGTGGGGCATTGACATGATCGGAGAAATCAAGCCTACTGCCTCTAATGGACACTGTTTCATTCTTGTCGCCATTGACTACTTTTTCAAGTGGGTTAAAGCAACTTCATTTGCCTCAGTTACCAAGAACGTCGTGGCCCGTTCATCAAGCATACCTCATCTGCTGATGGGGAATCCCTGAGAGGATCATCACTGACAATGGCACCAACCTTAACAATGCCATGATCATTGAGCTCTGCACGCAATTCAAGATCAAGTATATAGGCCTAAGATGAATGGCACAGTGGAAGCTTCCAACAAGAATATAAAGAAGATTGTGCAAAAGATGGTGGTGACCTACAAAGACTGGCATGAGATGCTAACATTTACTCTTCATGGCTATCATACTTCAGCCCGAACATCAACTGGGGGAACCCCTTTCTCTTTGGTCTATGGCATGGAAGTTGTCCTGCCCGCCGAAGTCCAGATTTCTTCTCTAAGGATTATGAAATAAGCAGACTTAGACAAAGACGAATGGATACAGACAAGGTTAGATCAGTTGAATTTGGTTGACGAGAAGAGGTTGGCTACTATCTGTCATGGTCAGATGTACCAGAAGCGTATGATCAAAGCTTTCAACAAAAGATCAAACACCGGGTATACCAGGCTGGTGACTTGGTAATAAAGGGCATTATTCTACCACAAGGAGATCCCAGGGGAAAATGGACTCTCACTTATGAAGGGCCATTTTTTATCAAGAAAGTATTCTCAGGAGGAGCAATGATGCTAACTACTATGGACGGCAAAGATTTCCCGCATCCTGCGCATAAGAATGACCCGCTAGGTTGACATATCTGGGAAAAAATAAGGGCATCCCGGCGAACCAAAAGGGTTTGGGCAAAAATAATGGATATATGCAAAATATTATACACCCAGAAAGTCGAAAACCTAAAAGGGTGGCTTAGGCAAAAAAAGGGTATCCTGGTGGACTGAAAACCCGAAAGAGCGGTCCAGGAAAAAATTAGGGATTAAAGCGTATGACTATGTCTCGTTGGATCAGTACTATCAAATTTATTACCAAGGTCAAAAGTTCAAATGGTACAAGACCAGCTCAATCAATTCTTCCAATGGCAAAAGACGAGATGTTTGAAGACATAGGGGAAATAGCAGAGTTTGGAACCCAATGAGATCATTTCCACGTGGCTATATATAGTTGTTTTCAATTTGTACTCTTTTCATTTCATGACGACTTCCTCCTACTAGGATTTCTGTCTCTTTGTACAAAATCACCTGTTTATAGGCAAATTATCAATACAAATACATCTTAAAGTTCAAACTTTTGGTTTTTTCTATTTTGTTCGCAAAAACGTCCAATGACTAAATTGAATGAACATATGCATATGAACATGATTAACTGTTAACAAATATGCATAAGAACAGAAATAAGCATTTACTCAAAAATCTAGGAGGTGAGATGACACTCAAGTTGTCCATAAAACCCCACAGAGCTAATTCTATAAGGTTATCCCCACAAAATAATCTTCACCAAATTCTTCACAAATAAGGGTACATTACCCACAATCTTCCCGGCAGATCGCTCCAGCAAATAAAGGAGTATAATATACATCCCGTAATTTCCCTACGGAGTTCCAATCATTACACTTCTTGGAAATTCTCTTTCCCAACTGAGTTTGGTCCCCAAAAACTGAAAAGGAAACCTTGTGGAGTTTCTTCTATCTAGCAAAATTCAATTCCCCCAAGAAAGTTTGCTTCCTCAGCAAGAGCACTATCCCGACAATAGGGTTTATTTCCCCAACAGTCTACAAATTCCCCAGCTCGAGTCTATTCCTCAGACTACTACAAATCACTAACAAAATTCTTCTCCCCAGTGAAGTCATCACTATCCTCAGAAATTTTCTACAAAACTTGGAATTCGACCAGATATCAGTTAAATTGTATCCTCCCTAAACGAGTCAGAAGATTATTCGTCTCTTTTATTCCCAGTCAGGATATATAAGAATTAAACTCCCCAGTAGAGCAACGGACGACCAAGGTTCCTAAACTCTACTCCCCAAACATAAATCAATACATCCCCAGCAAGGTTTCCTCGAACAAGTAAGCAGGAATCCCCAGTGGAAGTATTCTAGACAAGATGGAAGATACACATACTATTCATCCCCAACAATAGTCAGGGATTTATTTTCCCAAACAAAGATACACTTCAACAACATTTCACATTCATACATCAGAGCATATGCATACGAAACACATATCGCACAATCTCATTTATTTTGAGAACATCATTACGCAATGCATTTCATATATAATGACATTGCATAAAACTAACTCTTTACCTTTTCAGGAAAGATCAATCAACAGACCAGTATCATCAACAAAATCCTTAAAACAGATTGTAGGTCACTCCCTAAAACAAAACAAGGGCAAATATCTACATGATGGACATTCCCTTCAAACATCTATTGGCTCAGATTAAATCGACCAAAGATTTGTTCTGATACTTCTCTCAGTATACATTTTTCTGGATCAGATTAAATCAACCAAATATTTTTTCTGATACTTCTCTCAGTTAAAGATTCAAAGACATCTTCTGGATCAGATTAAATTGACTAAAGATTTATTCTGATACTTATCTCAGTAGACCTTTTTCTGGATCAGATTAAATCGACCAAAGATTTATTCTGATATTTCTCTCAATTAAAGATTCAAAGACATCTGTTGGCTCAGATTAAATCGACCAAAGATTTATTCTGATACTTCTCTCAATAGACCTTTTTCTGGCTCAGATTAAATTGACTAAAGATTTATTCTGATACTTCTCTCAGTAAAGATTCAAAGACATCTGCTGGCTCAGATTAAATAGACCAAAGATTTGTTCTGATACTTCTCTCAGTAGACCTTTTTCTGGCTCAGATTAAATCAACCAAAGATTTATTCTGATACTTCTCTCAATTAAAGATTCAAAGACATCTACTGGCTCAGATTAAATCGACTAAAGATTTATTTTGATACTTCTCTCAGTAGACCTTTTTATGGCTCAGATTAAATCGACCAAATATTTTCTCTGATACTTCTCTCAGTAGACCTTTTTCTGGATCAGATTAAATCGACCAAAGATTTTCTCTGATACTTCTCTCAGTAAACTTTTTTCTGGCTCAGATTAAATTGACCAAACATTTATTCTGATACTTCTCTCAGTAGACCATTTTCTGTCTCAGATTAAATCGACCAAAGATTTATTCTGATTCTTTCCCAGTTAAAGACAACACAAGACATATGTTGGTTCAGTTTAAATCAACCAAAGCTTTATTCTAATAATTTTCCAGTAGGCATTTCTTATGGTTCACTTTAAATCAACTAAAGATTTATTTTGATTCCTTTCCAGTTAAAGATAGACGCACACATTTTCTGGCTCAGTTTAAATCAAGCATATATTTATTCGGATACTCCTCAGATACAGTTGAGCGTAGAATCATTCTGATATTTCTATCAACGGTTACTTTGGATGGCATCTCTAAGCCCATTTCTGATAACTCTCCATCATCTTTCCAAATGGCATCGTTAAGCCCATTCCTAATATAATCAACAAACAGTTTTACTTCGTGCACAAAACGAGTGCAAATTTCTGGGCACTTAAGTGTTCAATCATCTTCCACCTTCAAGTCATGAATGGTGGACAAGCCAATCTAACTCTTCAGGTTTAAGAAGATTGAACCGGGGCAGTTGTTGTACTCCAAAACTTTCCCTCTCTATTCTTAATACGTTTCTCACAAAATATCTCAAATGCTCAAGAAGTTTCAAAGAGTTTGATCAGATAAGCTCACCTCCTAAGCATTGAGCCTCCAAATTAGGGTTTTGATTTTCTCAAGGAAAATTGGACTTTTAATACCTCAAATTACTTTCATGGTTCATTATAGGTCTCCAAGATTACTCATACTAATTTTCAAGCCTTGCATCACAATTTGCTCAGTTAATTGCTCAGATGACTGAAAATCAGTTGTATTGGGTAAAAAGTCAATTGTGGTCAATATACAGTCAAACTTCATGATTGTTGGCCAACATCAACATTTTGAAGTCATATTAATCAATTGATCAAGTGTTGATCACAATTTCTCAAGGAAATCATTCAAATCATCAAAGGGGGAAAATTGTTAAAAATTAGGGTTTTGATTGAGAATGACTGATCATTGACTTTTGACCCAGTACACGACCTAAAGGCTTGAAGCACGATCTCAAGGATTCAAACACAACATCTTGACCTAATCTCATGGCTCAAATCATTTCTCAATATTAATGAATTGATAGTTGAAATTTGATCAACTGATGAAAAGTCAACTGATACACAAAAAGTCAAACTTTGACTTTTTGGTCAACATTACATTTCAAAGATCAAAATTCATCAAGACATTCAAAAATATCAAACTTGATCATCAAGAATCAAGAAAGTCAAGAAATTCCATAAAAAGTCAAAGTTTCAAGACTTAGAAAAAATTTCTAAGTGTTTTTAACCTTGATAATTTCATTACTTCATGACAATTTTTCACCAAGATGCAAGATGATTCAAGGAAAACTTTAAACATGAAAGTTGTAGATATTGATGAATTCTATAACTTTGTTCTAGGGTTGATGTCCAAAAAATTCTTAGATTTGAAGATATAAGCTCATAAAGTCATGACATTTTTCATAAAAAACTTGGTGAAATTTTTAGTAAGTTTAGGCAGATTTTTGACCTAACTTCTTGACAAATTTTCACCTAGTTCCAAGATGATTTAGCCAAAGTGGTAAACATGAAGGTTGTAGATAATGTTTCAAGATTTCCAAAATGTCAAAGAAATTGAAGAGATCATTTTTGAGCTAGGATATTCGAAGAGAAGAAGTTGGGCATTGTAATACGGTGGGAGAACTAACTTGAGTGTTTGCGTTTGATCGCAATTATTACGGATAGCAAGAGTCGCCACCGACTTTTATTTTATCCAATAAAGGAAAGGGTGAAAATAACAGGAAAGACCTTTTAAGATGTTTTCTTGAGTTCGGGGGGTAGGTTATGAAAAGGGAAGGTGTTAGCACCCTTTTCATCCGTAGTTATCTACGGGCTCTTAGTTTCTTGATCAATTTGAAATGGTTTATTTGAAATGTGTTTGTGATTGTTTTTGAAAGTATTTTTTGAAAATTTCCTTCGTTTAGACGAACTTTGTAATGATTCTTGTCTCTATAAGAATGCATACAAAGTGTTCGACTTTTGAAAATATTTCATTTGAAAGTGTTGGTGTGTTTGAAATGATGTTGTTTTGAAAATGGTTGTGAGAAAGAAACTACAAGCGTTCTACCTACTCAAAATTATTAGTTCTTTTCCTCCTCCTTTAAATATTGTTATCTTACCATTGATTGATAAGAAGCCCTATCATTGGATGTGAAGGGACGGCGTGGGTCATCGTATAGTCATAGAAAGCAACATTGTAGGATACTTTAGCAATTTGTCGTAAGGGTCTAAGATCATTTACCGAAGGCAACATCGAAGGGTCATCGAGGGACTACGATCTTGTATTAGAGGGCCTTTTCGAAAGCATCCCATGTTCGAGGGACATAACTATTTTTTATTTGAGGCAACAAGTGTGGATTATCCTAGAGGTGCAAGTGTGAAAAGTGTTTATTTTCATGCATTTGTTCTTGAATTAGGGTTTCATACTTGTTGATTTTATGTCTTGCCATACAAACCCTAATTACTAGCATTTATATTTGAAAGCGATAAATTATGGAATGTAAAGATTCTACGCTATTACAAAGCTTTGGGAATGGGGGTACAAATTTACAAATGAGAGGATGAAAGCAAATAAATCATAATTTACTATTACAACCATATTGAATTGAACGATAATATACAAAAAATGTAAGTATAATGTACAAATAATAAAATGATATGAAAAGAAACGAAAATGTTTTTGTTTATGAAGAAAGGGTTTTGACCTAATTAACTAAAAGAAGATAAATAAATTAAACTAAGAAAATTAAACTTAAGTTAATTAAGAAAATTAATTTGGTTAAAGAAGCAAGTTTAGGATTTTTGTGAAAAGGTTTTAATTAAATTAGTATATATAAAAATGTTAATTAATTAAAAGCCTTAAGTTCTAAATTAATTTTAAAAATAAAAGAAAAGATAAACCTAAGTTTGAATACTAAATTAATTTTAAGAAAAGAAATTGATTTTAAAAAATATTTTTTTGGCTTTTGGTTTAGAAATAAATAACAATAGGAATATATTAAAGTTATAAATGATAAATAAAATATTTTGGAAAATCAAAACCAAACTCAGCATGTATTGATACATAATTGCATTGGCTCATTTTTCTGTTTTGCATCGACGCATATCTGCTTTGTGTCGACACATGTCATTTTCTTACTCATGGAAGTAAAAAACAGCTCAGTATGAGTCGATACATAATGATATGTGTCGACTCATTTCTTGTTTGTGGCGACACATTCGTGTTTTATGTCGACTCATACACCTTTTGTCTCTCTGTATTGTGCCTGGATAACAGTATGCATCGATGCATAAGGCCTTGTATCGACTCATAACATGTTCTGTAACTAAAATGAGTCGACTCATGTGAGTACGCATCGACTCATGCTGCAGTTTTTTTACCTCTAACATTGTTCTATTGCGTGTACAAGTCAGTTTTTAACATATAATTGAAAAAATGAAGAGCTAGCATATAGTTAGCTTCAAGGGCAATGATTACTACATTCTATTTTCAAAAATGAATCACTAATGATATTTGAAATGAAGAGCTCAAAGTCAAGAAGACTTACCTTGAAACTGAAATTTGTGTTTTGACTTAGAGTTGGAGAAACCAAGTTGCAGGTGGCTTTTTTTTTTGGTAAATGGTGGTGATGATGCAACATAAGTTATTCTTGTGTTTGAAAAACTTCTATATGAGGTATATGAAGTATGTGGATGGTTTATTTGGACAGAACTTGTAAGATGTGAGAGGTTCAAAGATTTGGACTTCAAAGCTCAAGAGTGGAGGTTTTGTGGATAATTATGGCTTTTTGAGAGTATGAGATTTTGAGGGCTTGTCTACACAACAAAAACTTCTGCCCTTTTAGCTTACAAATGACCTCTCTATTTATAGAGGAGGTTTGAGAGGATGAGAGAGTTTGTTTTACAAGCTATCAAAATTTTGGTTTAGTTGAAATGAAACAACCAAGTTATTATGAAAATTGGTGTTCCAATGCATGGTACAAGCACGGTCTGAAGTTGCTAGAGGTTTTTAGGCATGTTGGTTCTTGCTTTGACATTGTGTGTGCAGAAAAAACAATTGAGAGGCTCAAGGAGAGTTGACTTTGTATAAAGTATGCTTTATGTGAATGACAATGGTGCCTATGTGCCATAAATGGAATGATGCAATGGACAATACTTGAATCACTTGGATAATGGTTCAATCAATTGTGTAAACATCTGATTATGGATAGATTTGCAAGTCAAAAGGCCTTCTAAGTAAGATTATGCAGCATGGCATGAGGATTTTGTTATATGTTCTTCAACAAAATGACTTGCAATTCAAGAATGGATGCCCAACTTCAGGCCCTTGAATCTCCTAGCTCAAGTATGATAAATTCATGCTCTTTGATATTTTGGAAAGCTTGAAACATCCTCTAAAACTTTCATGTTGGCCATTTTGACAAAAGCATCTTGGAACTATGTGAAAAAATACCAAGAAGTTGGAATAAAATCCTGACCAAAATCTGTTGAAAATTTCTCTAAGTGTTAGATGAAAATGCCATGACTTCATGGGCTTATATCTTCAAATCTAAGCATTTCTTGGACATCAACCCTATAATATAAAGTTGTAGAATTTGTCAAGATCTACAGCTTTCATGTTGAAAGTTTCCTTTGAATCATCATGCATCTTGGTGAAAAATTGACATGAAGTAGTGAAATTATCATGTACAAAACACTTAGAAAAATTTCCAAGTCTTTGAAAAGTTTGAGTTTTCAAATTGACTTTTGAATTTCTTGACTTCTTAATGATCAAGCTTGATATTCTTGAATGTCTTGACGAATTTTTATCTTTGAAACTTAATGTTGATTAAAAAGTCAAAAGTTTGACTTTTGGTGTATCAGTTGACTTTTTATCAGTTGACTGAATTTCAGCTATCAATCAATTGATCTTGAGAAATGAATTGATATATGAAATTATGTAAAAAGGATGCATTTGAATCCTTGAGACCATTTTTCAAACCAATAGATTATGTATTAGGTCAAAAGTCAGTGATCAATCGTTCTTAGTCAAAATCCTAATTTGTGGGCTCAGTGTTTTGAAGGTGATTTTGTTTGATCAATTCCTTGAGAATCCTTGAGCATTGGAGATCTTTTGTGAAATGTATTGAGAAAAGAGAGGGAAAATTTTGGGGTACAACAGGCATTCATTCTTGAATTATAGGTCATTTTCATGAAGAACACTTAAACAAATCTCAAGCCATGCTGCATAAATCTTGCTTTACAGGCTTAAAACTTGCTAATCACTCAATAATTAAATATTTACACAACTGTTGGAGACATTATCTAGGTGTTTGAAGCTTTGTCCAAGTTCATTTTCCATTTTTGGCACAAAGTCACCACTTCCATTTTGGAAAAGTGACTTTAATCACAATGTCAACTCTTCTTGAGCCCATACATTGTTGCTTCTGACTCCAAAATATTTCAAAGCAAGAAGCAACATATCTAGAACCCGTTAACCACCCTACAAGTCCTTGCACCATGTATTGGAACTATGTTTGTCAAGCTTGCTTCAAAAACAAGTTTCAAGACCAAAACACGTGATCTCTTGTTTCTGATCCCTTCAAGCTTCCAAACCTCTTGTCTATAAATAGAGAGGTTATATGCAACCTAACACACGAATTCACAAGCCTTGAAACACCCTAAAACTCAGAACTGCATCCAAACCTCCATAACTTGTCATTTCTGGCCAAAAACTTCAATCTCACAATCCACTCGTGCGTTTTTCATCTAAATCATTCTCAAAGCTTCCATACATCAAATATAACTCATCCTCGTCTCAGTTTCACAAATGTAACATCATCTTCCTCATCTTCCAAGCTCAAAAATAGAACTCTACACATTGACTTCTCCAGTACGATTCAAGCACTCTCAGCATAAAGTAAGGGTTGTACTAGCTTCCTAGGAGTCCAATAAAGCTATCCAGATCATCACCACACCTCCAGGAGTGCTCAAACTCCATACACAATTTCCAGTTTTGAGGTAAGTTTTATTAACTTTAAACTCTCTCTACAAGCATCATTAATGGTTACTTTGTGAATGAAAAATGTAGACATCATAGCCCTGAAGCTAACTATGCCCTTAGATTTCAATTATGTTGCCTGAGTGATGCAAATTTTGAGTTTGAATTTTCTGAAAAAATTAGGTTTTGTTTGGTACCAACAGAAATTAATGTTCATCTTTGATTTATAGTTTAAGTTGTTAACATGGTTGAATTCGTATTAAAAAATAGAGCAAGTTTCATGTTTATACTTTTGCAAATGGTTGAGAAATGAGGAAGTTCCAAAAATAAAAAATGGTGGTGTTTATTCTGCGCGCGAATGAGGGAGAAGATGAAGTTCAAAACTCAGAAATGAGTTTATTTTATATTTAGTTGAAGTTGTTTTACTACCAGATGTAACAGTCACCCCAGTGGCAGAGCGCGCGCGTATAAGGCATTTCTATGCCTAGTCATGGGTTTGAGCCAGGCGTGGGACATTTTGTTATTTTCATGTTTGTTTCATGTTAATCATGTGCAAGTAAGCTAAGGACGCACATGATTCACCCCTCATCCATACCATTCATCTGCCAGGCAAGCAGATCCAACGCACCATACGTGTAGCCCATGGTACACTCCAATAAGCCAACAACATGAGATCCATACAGGCGCTTGGACTCTTCATTTGGGCCTTTTTATTTTCTGATCTCATATCCCGCTAATTATTATACCAAGCGCATGCCCATGCACACTTTTTTTTATTTCTATTTTCTGATTTCAAACAAATACATCTTGGGCCCAACCTTTTACTACTTTTTACCATCCTTTTTACTTTTAAACACCCAACCCATTTATTTTATATTTCATTATTTTCATTTATTTATTTATTTCATTAAAACTATAAAAGAAAACACAAAAGAATATATTTTCTTAAATAATTTTATTTAAATATTTTATTTTATTTTTATTAAATTAAGTTCTATTATTTTCTTTTACATTGTAAAAATATTTTCCAAATTAATACTTGCATTCAAATTATTTTCTAAATAAATTACTTAGACTTAGGTTTTGTTTTCTTCTTGAATTCAATTGACTTAGATTTTAGGTTTTTGGTAAAAATTAATTAACTTCTTTTATAATTAAAATTAATTAGTTCAATTAGGTTAATCTCTAAACCTTTTCATCAAAAACCCTAGAAATAATTGTCTTCTTTTCTTCTTCACCTTTACATTTTGTACATTCTATCATTATTCATGTATATGGTTTATATTATAAAGCTCAAGGAAAGCTTACATGACTTCTTAAGTCTGCCCAACATCTTGGTAGATACCTAGTATGAGAAAGACATCCAGGATAAAGCTTTTACAGGTGAATGAGGATCTTAACAGATCAACTTCCAACGTCTCTCTTGGAACTGCTTCTCAACATTGTTCACATATTTAAGTCACCTTCCAACGTCTTTGTTTCTGCCTCAATAACTAATAAACTAACCACCCAACAAGAACAACGTTTAACATACTTTGAGCTAAAGTTATTTGCTGCACAAGAACTTGAGATTTCTTATCCTTGTATATCTTAGAAATCTTAAGTGTTTAAGAACTTGTGTGTTGTATTACTTTTATATTTCTGATATTTTATCAAGTATAGTTGTTATTTATTCTCCTAAACTGTTTGTTTAGAGTATAAGAAGTCTCTTGCTAGTTTGTTTGAGCAGTAGAATCCCTTACTAGTTTGTTTGAGCAGTTGAAGTCTTTTGCATGTGTTCTTGAGCATGAGTCTCTTTCTGGTTTGATTGAGCAGTTGAAGTCTCTTGCTAGTTTGCTTGAGCAAAGTGTAATCTATTTGATTATAGTAAAAATCTATTGTTGGACAAGGGTATTGGACTACTCTCAGATTGTGGGAAAAATCAGGATAATTTTGTGTTGATTTACTTATTGCTTATGCCTTTGATTCTTTCTGGTGTTAACCACTTTATTCAGATTCTCAAGTTGTTTTTCATAAATGAAAAAGAATTCACAAAACACAATTTAACCCTCTTTTTTGTGTATTTTTCTCACCTTCCGAATAAACGTACCGGGGGTGTGAATAATAATTTGCTTCATCATAATTTTAAAATAATAATGGGATGGGAAGGGTGATGCGAATGAGTAGACAAAAACAACGGCTCTATTCTCTGTTATGATCTCCCCAAACTTAAGTTTGGCATATGCGTAAATAAATGCTCCATAAAAAGCATCACCAAAACAAAATGTAAACTACAATTTTAGAGTAAAATTAATAGATTAAAACTGCTAAATTTTACAAACTTTTGTTTAATTATACCACAAAATGTGTTTATGAGTGTATGTTTAATATATACATCCAAAATTAGTCAGGAAGAAGAAAGCAGAAAAACACCCAAACCAAAAGTGGGTTTAAGCTGCCATTAGTTTATTGCAATAAGGGAAAGATGGTCCACTTCACTTGACATGTGCAATTGTACAACCATAATTCATTGGACTTTCTGGTTCATAATTAGTGACGCGTGGATGCTTTTGCAGAATAGCAAGTGCGCGATCTTTAACAGCACCGGTGCCCATCCCATGAATTACAAAGAGAACTGAATATGGCTGACTTGCGTTAATTGCCATCTCAAGATGGATAGCAGCTTCTTCCAGTCGCATACCTCGTAGATCCACAGTATTCTTGGATGTTTGCACCACAGGACTATATGAAGGTTCGTCATTGCTGCTGTTGGTCTTTAAGTTACCCTGGGATTCTCCATTCAGCGAACTCTACATTATCAAATCAACAATGTTCAAATCCATCAGTTTCCATGAACATTTTTGATAATATAATTATATGACAGCAAAGATCTAAACTTCTTCGTACGTACCTGCTTCCTCTGACGAGTGGCAGAAATAGTTGCAGGAGTCTTTGCGCTTTGTCGAATAGCTCTGATGCTATTTTTCTTCACACGTACTTTCATTTTACCATACTGTACCAAGATTGTTCCACCATTCCCAGGCGATTCTACAACTCTTGCTAATTTCCCTCCCAATCCCTTGACACTGACTTGATCTCCAAACTGTGGAGTATAGGATGCAGTGAGATCAGCATCACTGATGAGAAAACCAACAGCAGGAGTATGAGCTTTTACAATGGAGGCAATTGCAGCTTCAGATTCTTTAATAAGTGAATTGAGTTGGTCACGGTCCAAATTTTTTAGTTTCTTTTCAAATTTCTTTATCACAGTTTCCATTTGAGATCTTGCACTCTCTAACTCTTCTTGGACCTGTTGAGCTTCCTTTGCCATTAGCACTATTTCTCGCCTATCGAGGTCATCTGCCTCACTTTGGATCTTAGCAAAAGAAAAATAGAGTGAGCAAGAGAGGGTGGGAGAAAAGGCAATATAATGAGAAACTGCAAGCAAATATGATGATATTCAATTGAAGACTGCTGCCAAATGCTCAATAATTCTTTTGCTGAACAAAATTTTACAGCTATTACGTTTTACGGCATTATGAAAATTTTGGGTGGAAAACTTTATGCACTTATGTTTTAATTTTGAATACTATCAATCAGAAAGTCATATTTTAGAAATTACTCCCTAAAATATATGGAAATTAACAGCTGTTGGCCATCTAGTAAAGAGGCACTGCATGATGGGTTAGTCAACAGACCTACATAACATCCCCATTCCATTTTTTATTTTCTGGTCAACTTAACGAGTCCTTAATTATGAAGGATGCAAATTTCAGATAAACTCGAAAAGGAACAATGATTGTAATACTGTATCGACAAAGGAGAAGAAACTATAATAAAGAAACAGAGTATCTCTTTTTTTTAACTGAATAGCTATATTATACCTCAGAGTACACTTTCATAATTTCTGCATGAGCAGAAGCAGCCTTTTCAGCTTGAGCCTTTAATCGATTTTTTTCCTCCTGTAATGACTGGTAGAGCATTCCTCTCCGCTCTTGCTGCTGTTCTGGTTTTAGCTTCTCCACCCACTTTTGTGCGTGATCAATTATATTTTTATCAAAGCCAATAAACTGTGCTATGCTTAATGCATTTGAATCGCCTATACATCCCCAGAGGACCCTATAAGTTGGTTGCAAGGTTTCCAGTGAAAATTCCATTGCTGCATTTTCAAAACGGTTATCCTTTTCCTTCATAGCACTTAGATCAGCATAATGAGTGGTCACAACAGCCAAGTTAACATGATCACTCAGATATTGCAAGATACTGGCAGAAAGAGCTACACCTTCTGAAGGATCAGTTCCACCACCAATTTCATCGATGAGAACAAGTGATTGTTTTGAAGCCACTTCCAAAAACTTACGAATACGTGAGATGTGCCCACTAAAAGTTGAGAGATTTTGTTCAAGGGACTTCAATTTTGAAAGGGAGAAAAACGTCAGAGAAAAATGAATTACAAGTCTATATTATTAAAAGAAAGTTCAGATATTACCTGGTGGTCTCCAATATCTGCTAGGATAAGGTCATACCAAGGAAGTTTTGGACTTGTCTTGGCAGGCAGATGCATTCCGGCTTTTGACATAAGTGATGCCAGGCCCAACGTTTTCATGGAAGCAGTCTTCCCTCCAGTATTAGGTCCTGAGATCACCACCACTCTAGTTCCGTTTCTAATTTTGAAGTCAACTGGCACAGGGAAGTCTGTTAAGCCTTGTGATGTGTCTGTAGAAACCACTGTTCCATTTCCATTAACCGACTCAGCAGAATTTCCAGACCTAAGTGTAACATTATCCGAAATGTTTTCTAGAGACGACTCCAGTAGTAATGGATGTCGCATACCCTCAATATTTACTGTTAAATCGTCATCCTCTTGCACGACTTCAACAGAATCACAGCCTTCAAGAGTACCTAAACTGAAAATTGGACATACACCATTCATCCATTGAGCATAGGCGGCTCTTGCGAAAGCAAGATCAACCTCAAGAATTTTATCCAATAAACAATTTATCTCTGATTCTGAATTTGCTATTTCAGACGCAAGCACACTCAAAATTGCTCTTTCCTCAGCCGCCTCAGAGTTTGAAAGCCTAACTTCCATGTTGTTCAAATCTATAGCTTCTTTCGGTTCCATAAAGTAGGTTGCTCCAGAGCTGCTGGCATTCAGAACAACACCTTCTGGAAGCAAATGCCTATGGGAAGCTCTAATACCCACACACATTCTAGATCGACGCTTAGTTATAAATGGTCTGTCAATACCCCCAGCCCGAAAAATTTGAGATGATACTTCCTTCAAGAAAGAATCTAAAATGTCAATGTTCCTCCTTCTTTCTGATCTAATAATCTCCAGGTCTTCACTTGCTCTATCAAGAATAACTGAAAGACTGCAATCTACACAAAAGTCTATTTTACGCTCCAAGTCTTGTAGGAAATTACAATTTTGTAGTATTTCAAGAAGGGGTGAGTACCTAATTGAAAACAATTGCATCAACTATTACCAAGTTAGTTTTCTGATGGTTAAAGCGGTTATTATATTTATACCCAAACTGTTTGAAAAAGTTTTGCACACACCTGTGTGAATGATTAGACTCGGAAGCCAATATTTTCAGAGTGTGAAACAATTCCCTGGCAGCAGTGAGTGTGCGACGAACGGTGCAAAGCTCGGGAATAGTGAGCAACTGACCGGAAACGGCAATGGATAAGATGTCAGTTAAGTCGTGAATTTCGGAGAGGTGGAGTTGTTGTTGAGGGATGATGAGTCGGGCGGCGGAAGTCTGATCGAGAAGCTTTTGGCTGTCGTGTGGAGTGCGGCCGATGGGTAAACGGGCGTTGTTGGCGGCGGAGGAGCCCATTGAGGTGGAGGTGAAGGCGGAGAGTTGCTTGCATATTGAGTTCCATTCAAGGGTTTTGAGGCTATCGGCTTGGACGGAGTTGGAGTTGGAGTTGGAGTTGGAGTTGGAGTTGGAGTCGGAGGAGTAGCAGAAACGAGGTTTGAAGGAGAGTTTAGGGATTGTGGGTTTGTTGAGGAGAATGAAGAGGTTGCAGGTGAGTTGCATCGGTGAGGTGACTCGCTTCCGAGAGCAGTTTATTACTGCTACTACCTTTCGCTGTGGATTTAAAAACAAGTGGATGAAAATGCAATTATCCAAAATTATAAGAAAATGTTATACTTATGTAAAACAATTAAGTTTCTTTATTTCTTTAGCAAAATTTTCAATTCTATGTAAACCATTGTTTACTTTAAAAGAGCACTATATGAACATACAAAATGTTCTTTCTTCAAAAACATGTTTTTATTATATAAGAGACAATTTGCACTTCAACTCAAAAATATAGAGGGGGCGAAATGGAATATAATGAATGGAATAGAGATTTCATTATATTATTTATGTATTTTTTTTAAATAATTTGACGGAATAGATAAGAACAAATCAATTCATTATCAAAATTGAAGGATTAGATAGAATATGATGGAATGGATTATGTTTTATTTCATTTTATTTATTATTTATAAATTTAAATAATAAACATACCCTTAAAGAAACTTAAATCATATCTTTTGTCGCATATTCAATATTCTTTTATTAAATAGATATAAACTCTTATGATTATTAAAGATCTCCAACTTATCATTGTACAAGTGAAATCTCAACACCTTTAACGTAAAAACTACCGTTGTCACATCTAACTCATGGGTACAATAATTTTATTCATGTGATCTAAGTTGCCTACAATTATACTCGATAATCTTACGGTTATGTGTTAATGCACATCTTAATCCTAGCGAAGATGAATCACAATAGACCTCAAAACCATCAGTGGGATCACGTATTACCAGAATAAGTGTTTTGGTCAAACTATCCTTTAAATCTTGAAAATTTCTTTAACACTCATCAATCCACTCAAAAGGATGGTTCTTACGAGTTAGGAAAGTTAACGGAGATGTTATTTGAAAGAACTTGTCCTGGACCGGTCAAAGGTCCAATGACCAACACTCAATCCATCACAAATCCACTCTAATTGGCGCAAAGTATAAAAATAGTTCACACACAAAGAACAAGGTACAATCTCTTATTTCCAATTTCACCATATTCATCTTGAATCTTGAACGGTCTTGCGCGTTAGAGTGTTAACCATGTAGATTCGCCCCGCAACATTGTAAAGGATATCACAACCACCGTTCAAGATCGTCAGTTTTCTAACTGCATCCATTTCCGGTTCCTGGACGGAACTACAACCACTATTTTTGGTTATGAAACGGAACATAACCTTTTGATGAGTCTTCGGTTATAATTTAATGAAAGTATTGAGTTTATCGACATTTGTGGGTTATTCTTAATTCAACTGAGACTTCTACTTTTTTGTATCAACTGTAACTACCCCTTGGGAGATCACATGACCCAAAAAATTTCTTTCAGTCATCCTAAATTTTCACTTACATAACTTGGAGAACAACCTTTTATCTCTAATGAATTGCATTATTATTTTGAGGTGTCTTTCATGCTATTAGAATCATGTGAATAGATAAGGATGTCATTATTAAAAATTGATATGAGTTTATTAAAATAAAGTGTTCTGGACTGGCCCGAAAGCTTGAGTGGGCCCAGTCTAAGACATCTCATAGGTGCCAGCCACTGACGGTGACCCAGACTGCCCTCACTTGTCGGGCAATATCACCCTCTTGCCCTTCTGGTCCAGCGCTGATCCAAGATGTCCGTCGAGCGTGTTCTCATTCTGCCCGACATCAACGCCGTGCAGACCACCAGGGACCGACCAGAGAGATGCCCACAACCAGCATCCTCCCCAGAACCAACGGCTAGTTACGAGCACATATGCCCGGTTTGACCAAGTCCTGGCAGTTACCTAATTTTCTGGACTCGCATATCTAGGCGGGAAATCAGGAACCAATGGCCACGTGTCAGGGGCAATATATAAACCCTCACATTTGTAAGGGCCAGGGATCATATATTCACTACTCACTACCTAATATTTTGCTAGTGCGTTCTCACTCTCACTCTTACTTGATCGATGGAGTACCTTGCAGGTACAACCCCCTCTCCCCTCAACCCGATTGAAGATCATCCTCCGGTCATTCTCCAGGTTCTGATCAACCGCAAGATCATTAGTGTCGTCTGTGGGAAACTGCTATCTTTATCTTTCTTCCCACAGAACCTAAGATCAAACCAACTTTTCTTTCAAGATCCATCTCTCTTATCATGGCCGACCATAACGATCTTTACTTGCCCGAAAGATGCTTATCCCCTCCCCAATATTGACAAATTGGTCGACAATTAGGTCGGTTTTAAATTGTTATCTTTCATGGATGCATATTCTGGTTACAACCAGATTCCCATGGCAAAAATGAACAAAAAATATTTCGCTTTCATGACCGAGTCGGGCAATTATTACTATAACATAATGTCCTTCGGCCTGAAAAACACAGACACTACCTACCAGCGCATGATAAACAAAGTCTTTTGTAACGAAATAAGCGACATGCTCGAAGTCTATATGGAAGACATGATCGTCAATTCCACCGAAGAGCCCGACCATGCCGCCCATTTGAAAAAGGTGTTCGAGCAAGCCCGAAAGTGCCAGATGTGATTCAACCCGGAAAATGCACCTTCGGCGTACGGGCAGGAAAGTTCCTCGGGTTTTATCTGACAGAACAGGGCATCGAGGCGAACCCCGACAAATGTAGGGCCTTCTCCGAATTTCCAACGCCCACCTCGAATAAATTCATCCAGATCTTAAACGGCATGCTCACTTCTCTTTCTCGGTTCGTGGCAAAATCAGCACAGCACGCACTCCCTTTATTCAAACTCCTGCGCAATGAAGCTGCCTTCGAATAGACGCCTGAATGAGAGCGAGCCATCGCCCATTTGAAAAGAGCGCTCTCACAGCTACCTGTCCTATCCCGACTCGGGAAAGACGAAGTCTTCTACCTTTATCTAGTTGTCACCTCCGAGGCAATAAGCGCGTCACTAATAAGGGAAACTCCATAGAGACAAAGGCCAATTTATTTTGCGAGCGAGGTCCTGCAAGGCCCAGAAGCGAGATATCAAGAAATAGAGAAAGTAGCCATGACCCTTGTTAACATTGCGAGAAGGCTAAGAGACTACTTCCTGGCCCATACCATAGTGGTCCGGATGGATCAGCCAATAAAACAGCTGCTCGGAAGGCCAGACATGGCCGATAGAATGCTGAAAGTGGTCTCTAGAACTCTCTGAATTCGATATCCAGAACGAATGCGGGAAAGCCCTTAAGGCTTAAGCCTTGGCTAAATTCGTAGCAGAAATGACCTCGCCCAGAGATCCGGAAGGCTTGCGCCACTAGACGATCTTCGTCGACGGCGCCTCTAGTGTGACCGGAAGCGGCGCGGGTATCATACTAGAGAACGAGGAAAGGACCCTGGTCAAAGTTTCCCTCTCCCTGTCTTTTTCGACCTCCAACAATCAAGCCGAATATGAGGTATTTCTCGCAGGCTTACGGCTAGCCGGAGATCTGGGAGCCGAGGAAGTAAAAATCTTCACTGTTTCTCAGTTGGTCGCCTCGCAAGTCCGAGGTGAATATCAGGTCAAAAATGAACAACTCTCCGAATATTGGGCCTTAGTTCAAGAGGCAAAGAAGAAATTCAGGTATGTGGACGTTCAACACGTTTCCCGCGAGCACAATGCTTGCGCGGACGTGTTATCTAAATTGGCAAGCACAAAGAGGAAGGGAGGAAATAAATTTGTAGTACAAGAGATACGTCCTCGACCTATTAGAAGCAAAAACGCATGGAAAACTTGTGATTATAAGCCAAAACAAAGATTTCAAAATCTGACTTGTGATGAAACTTCAGTTTCAAGCTACCAATTTCAAAACAATGGCATTTTCAGCTCAATGGGTCTTAGGGAATGATTCTTGATGCTTTAAAAAGACGGGGTTACAAGATTTGCAATGGAAAAGGAATGGAATCAAATGGATTCTTGAGCTGAGAGTTGCATTGAGTCAAAGTTGGAGAAAAAGGGTTGACTTTCTATACTTAGAAATATTTCAAATTTTTCTTCAAAAGTGACCTATAATATTTTGCATCCAAACATGGCCTTCCACTTGGAATTTTCTCTTGACCAAAAAAGATGGCATGAAATAGACCTCTTGAATGACATTTTTAAACTTGAACTATTCAAAATATCCAAAAATTGAGAGAGTTGTGAATTGTTGAAGTTGGCAAAAAATCATGAAATGACCTATAATCTTTTGTATCCTTGGGGCATCTTCCATCCATTTTATCACTTTGCACATAAATAAGGAATAAAGTTAACATCCTCAAGATCATTGTGGAAAAAGAGTTGGCTCAAGGTGATAAAAATTGACCAAGTTATGATCATTTGAAGTCACACATGAGAAAATAAGGGTTCATCTGGAGGACTTGTGATCTTTCTTCATCATCTAGTTTCTTCCTCATGAAAACTACTTGAAACTTTTGAAGTGATTTATTAATAACCCTTTAAAGATAAGGATTTATTTGTAATCACTCAAAAATACCAAAAGATGAGCAACATATACTTCTTTAAAGTTCAAAACCCTAGCTCCTAGATCAAGAAAATGTTTTGAGGAACTTTGACAATTTTGAACAACCTTCTTGTACCAACACTCTTGCTTTGTAAATAGAAGTTGTTGAGGATGATAATGAGGACTCATAGCAACTAAAACCACTTCCATATCTTGATAATTGAGAGAAATATGCACTTGTGACCAATAGGAACAAGACCTTGTCAAACCATGACAACTTCTTCAATCAACCCCTTGTACTTTTGAATCAATTTGATAACTTGGAAATGTAGTGAACCAAAATAAACCTTTCCATGTCATTCCTTCCAAAACAACTCCAATGGTGAGGTTTGAATTTCTAAAGCTTTATTGACTAGGGCATGGAAATAAACTCATGAACCCATGGATCAACTTGCTAAGCCACATTGCCTTTACCTACATTATTAACAAGTAAGACAAACCAACATTGCATTTTATTAATTAGAAGGAAAATCAAGACAAAATATTCATGATCACAAAATAAAACAAGTCAAGGTGCTTGGGGATTCCTCAAAGAGCAAAGCTAAAGATAGGGAGAAGAACCATAAGCCCTGATGTGATCTTGTTGTGATTGAATCAAAATGGTATGATGAAGGGATCTTAGGAGAAAAAATTGGGGTACAACAGTTGCCCTTATTTAAGTTTCTTCTATCCGGAGATACGAAGGTTAAAAATCTTCGTGTCGATGCGATCGAAGATACTTAAATATAAAACAAACCTTGTTTTTGGCCCTAAGATGCCATGCAATGCTTATGAGTATGAATGCATATGAACAAAATCAAAGAGACACAAAACACCACTGGGGAAGTAACAAAGGAAATAAAGATCAAAAGGGGAACCCAACCAGGAAACTAAAACACTGGTGGATCAAAAGACCTCTCTCATAGAGGGTGGTAAAAAGTCATAGGATACACCAACTTTTACTGAAGGCGAAACTACTAATGTTCACTGGAAGGTAGAAAGAGGAAAGAAAAAACAACACCGATGTTTACTGATGGTGAGCTACCAACGTTCACTGGAAGTAGAGAGAAAAAATCATCGAAGTTCACTGACTGAACTACCAACTTTCACTGAAGGTAGAGAGAACAAGAAATGTCACAGCACGGCCGTTCACTGACAATGAACTACCAATGTCCACTGAAGGTAGCAAAAAATATAACAATCATTGACGTTCACTGAAGGTGACCTGCCAACTTTCACTGAAGGTAGAAAGAGAATATATCATGGCACCGCCGTTCACCGATGATGAACTACCAACGTTCACTGAGGGTAGCAAAAAGATAACAATCATCAACGTTCACTGAAGGTAGAAAGAGAATATATCATGGCACCGCCATTCACTAACGGTGAACTACCAACGTTCACTGAGGGTAGCAAAAAGATAACAATCATCGATGTTCACTGTCGATGGACTACCAAATTTCACTGAAGGTAGAAGGGAAAATATATCATCACACCACCGTTCACTGATGATGAACTACCAACGTTCACTGAAAGTAGCAAAAAGATAACAATCACCAACTTTCACTGATGGTGACCTACCAACTTTCAGTGAAAGTAGAAAGAGAATATATCATGGCACCGCCGTTCACTAATGATGAACTACCAACGTTCATTGAGGGTAGAAAAAAGATAACAATCACCGAAGTTCACTGAAGGTGACCTACCAATTATCACTGAAGGTAGAAAGAGAATATATCATGGCATCACCGTTCACTGATGATGAACTACCAACGTTCACTGAGGGTAGAAAAAAGATAATAAGTTTTTCCCAAAATTCGGGCGTTTCACCTAGAATGGGTCTCAACTTCTTCTTTAACCAAGGCACTCCGCCTGGAAAGGGTAATATATAAGCTGTCTCAAATAAAGAGACCTGCTACTTGCTGCTATGGAGAATTGTAAAATGACTTCCTGGGTAAAATGTCACGACTTCCTGGGAAATGTAGTATAGCTTCCTGGGGAAAACAAAATGGCTTCCTGGGGAAATGCCAACATATTCCTGCTGAGGAGATAAAGTCTTCTCGTGCAAAATAAATGCACATTCTCAAACCAAAACTCGAAGCTTTCAGACATCCAAAGTAATAATATTGCTGGGAAACAAAGATTCAATCCAGAAATAAACTGGAGTAAAACGGTCTACCAAAATACAATCTTTGAGAATTGAACTCAAGAGGGAAACCCAAATCATCCAGTCAAGGAGTTGTGTAGGAAGGCTAAAGAAAAAAAAAACTTCTATGAGGGATAACTCACTGGGGCGAATTGAAAGAATATACACTTTCTACTTAAAGCTGACACTCTATTGGAGAGAGGACAACACAAATCTGCAAAACAGGGTAATATCTCAACAAAATATTAATGGGTATGAATGAGCAATGATTTGCTAAGTTTAGCTATGCGTGATGTATGTGTGAATGTATGAGTGATATTGTGCATATGCTGACAAAACAAACATATAGTACTAGGGATAAGCAAACAAAACCAACTCGGGCGCACACAATACTCGGCTAAGTCACATCCAAGATGATCATCCCAAGAGAAAAAAAAAGCACCAACTGAGGAAGAAAAGTCCTACTACATGGCTTAACTTTACTGGGGAGAAACATAACATAGTGACAAAACAGTACAGATACAGGGATATAACATCCTTCTCCAGGCTTCACCAGGGAATAGCACTCAGACTTCAACGGGGAAATAAATATTTTCAAATGTAACACTTCTACTGGGGATTGCAAAACTAATTTCAAATAAAGCAGATAGACATCAAATTATCAAATCATTCACTGGGGAATTCAGGCCCATTTTGAAGGAGGAAAAACATGCAGACTTCACCAAGGCATATAACGCCTCATCATCGAGACATCTATTGAGGACTTTGTACTGACTCCATTGAGGAGATCAAACACCATATCATCAAAGGGGAAACCAATATACGTTCTTCACTGGGGAAACCAGAGATACGTGCTCTTAGAGAGTAATAATTGTACCAACTTTTCTTAGAAAAGAGGACTTCTATCCAATAAGCGAAACCTTCATTGGAGAAAACTTGAATTGGATCTTCACACAAACTCAGAAAAGAAGAAAAATGAACCAAGACTTGACTGGGGACACTGAAGTCACAAACCTAATATAGAGAAAACATCCTGAGAAAACCTTCCCGGGGGGGAACAAAACTTCTCAAAACCACTGAAGTTCATCCGTTCCTGGGATCACTACTTTTGTTTTCCTCTTGAATCACAAAACCTAAAGTAAAAGTAAATTGTAAATTCTTTTTGAAAAATAATTTTGTTATTTAATCTTTTCGCTTTGAAAATTATTATCAATAATAAATGGAGTCTTTGCAAGCTAAATAAAACAAGAAATACAAAGAATTGGGCAAAAGCTCAAATTTCATTGATAGAATGGTAGTCTGCGAATGGCGAGACTCCATGGATAATTACAAAGTTCAGAAAATGGTAATATATAATGGAAAAGATACATTGAGATACAATAACCACTATCCCCTCTAACAACTTTTGAAATCCTGAGCAGCAGCTTCCGTTGAAGTATGATGAGGATCCGAGAAGATTGTTGCTTCAATGATCAAGTCTTGTCTGGTGTAGTTACTTGCCAAGAAAGTCCCTAAATGTTACCTAAGCTGCCCTTGTGGGTTTTCAACTTAGCGGGAAATTTATTCTGTTTATGTCTCTAATTTTTGCCTAGACCGCCCTTTCGGGTTTTTGGTCTACCGAGATGCTCTTTTTTGCCCAATGTTGTACCCCAAAATTTGCCCTCTCATTTCTCAAAGGATCATCATGAACCCTCAAGTTTGTTCCCATCCAATTTCAAGCTTTGACTTACAAATTTTCCAAGAAAATCATCCACAAGGGCAAAATGGTCATTTGCACACTGAAAAGTCAAACTTTGACTTTTGGATCAAAATCAAGTTTCAAGAATCATATTTCAGCAAGACATGTTAAAATATGAAGTTTATTTCATCTAGAAATTCAAAAGTCAAAAGTTACTTTGGAAAAGTCAAATTTTTAAATACTTAGAATTTTTCTAAGTGTTTAAAAAAATATGACAAGCTCAGAACTTCTGATCAGATTATCACTATGATACAAGTTGATTTTGGAAGAACTTCTAACACAAGAGTTTTAGATCTCAAAAAGACCTAAAACATTGTAGAACGAAACTTCTCCTAGAAATGTTGGCTTTTCAAGTTATGACTCCTCAAAGACACGTCCATGAAACTGAAGCACTCAGCAAATTCTGAACAATTCCGAGACAGAGTTTGGTTATAACTTCTGGGCTAGTTTTCATAAAGATTCAGTCAGAGTTTGCAAGAGCATTTCAAAGAAGGTTTACAAAGCAAGTTGCAAGCTTTCTGGAAAGTCTGAGAGCTCCTTTAGAACATGCTGGAGCAAGGAGATACAAAGATCAGAAGTTGGATGCATATTCTAAGTCACGCTGAAGCTGAACTTCTGATCCAGAATTAAGCAATGATGTAAAATCTCACATTGCGGGATTTCTGGTTTGATAAATCTCATCATCATTTAATGCTCACAACCACTTTTGAGTCCTTATCCCAAGGATTTCCCCCACGTGTACCTCTACTATCTTGAAAAAGCAAACTTTTGTATAAAAGTCTGTTGGGCCCACGAGTTGCTTTTACTTTTCCTTAATTTTTGCTGACAAATCCAGCTTAGGCGCTGCTAAACCTGCTAACCATCCTACTTTGTGCCTTGAACCATGTTTGTTTAAACTTGCTTCAAGAATAAGTCAGCGTCAGCATATGATGTTGGTGCCACTTGACCTCTAAAAACTACTAAATCTTTACCTATAAATTGAACTTCATTGGCCACTGTAAAGGGGTCAAAAATTTGAGAAAGAAAAGCCTTGAACCCCTGCTAATAATCCAAGAGTCCAAAAACTGCAAACACAAAATACAAAACCTGTTGGCTTTTAGAGAGAGAATTGTCAAAAGAGAGAAAAGAAAGTTGTGATACCTTCATAAAAAATCCAGAATTCCCAAACAGAAAACCAAAACCTTTGTTCTTCCCTTGAAGTAAAAGAATTTGGTATTTTCTCTTCCGTTGCTCTTGATGACTCCAGAATATCTGAAGGTAGCAGCCCAAGTTCCAAACACACGCTTCAGGTTCAAGGTAAGTCTCCCTGACTCTGCATCTTTTCATTCAGAACATCATCAAACATGTAAATGTCATAGTATTGATGTTGTCCATATCACTGTGTAAGTAGAAAGATTGTGGATCAGAACTTCCTGATTAAGGCTAGACTCAGGATCAGGATCAGAACTTCTATAAATTGTTGTGCTTTTATCCTTCTGATTTACTGTTTGTTGAAAACTGAATAAGTTATCGTTGTGCTGATTGATATAAGGAAAGAGTTGAAATGTAACACATAACTTCTGTTTTTCACTCACCATTTTAACACATAGAACTTCCATGATTCACTCACTGTTCTAACACAGCACAAAACTTCTGAGTTCTCCCTACATGTCAAACACACTGAACTTCTGATATTTCCACTCGCTGTTTTTAAACACTCAGAGTTTCTGATTTTTACATGCTGACAATATACTGAATTTCTGAGGCTTACTCACTATTTTAGTGTAATACATAACTTCTGACTTTTGGCTCACTGTTTGAATACCACCCAGAACTTCTGTGTTTTCCCTCTAACGTTTCTTGCAGGATCTCAGAATGTATCAATCCAGAACTTCTGATGCCCACTGACGTTTCTTTCTGAGTCACAACACTCCTGGCATCAGAACTTCTGATCCCTTTTGTTTTGCTCGCAGTAGCACGCTGATCCTATATCTCATTTATTTTCCTTTTTATCACTTTCAATATTAATACTCTTTTTATCAATATAAAAAAGACATACAAATATTTTCCTTTTACTAGCTAATTCATTTTCTTTTTTTAATTCATTAAGACAAAAAAACTTTTTTTCTAAACAAAGTCATTTTTCTTTCTTGCATTATTATTTCAATATGGTTGTAATAAATAATTAGGATTTATTTTCTTACAACCCCCATTTGTAAATTTATACACCCCATCCCCCTAATGATTATAATAACGTAGAATCTTTTACTTTCCGCACTTTTATTGCTTTCATATATTGTTAGTAATTAGGGTATGTATGGCAAGACATGAAATCGACAAATAGATAACCCTAATCAAGACTAGATACATGCAATCAAACACACTTTGCACACATTCACCCTTAGGGTAATCTCACTTGTTGCCTATCGGAAATTAGTCATGTCCCTCGAACATGGACGTTTTAGCAAAAGATCCTCGATAAAAGATCGTAGTCCCTCGATAACCTTCGATGTTGCCTCTGGTAAACGATCTAGTCCCTAAAATGACATTGCTAAAATGTTCCACGGGTTGCCTTCTATGACTATACAAACGTCTCATGCTCGTCTCTTCACATCCAAACGACGGGGCTTCTTACCAAATCAATGGTAAGGTAGCAATATCTAAAGGAGGAGGAAAAGAACATATAAGACCTTTTGAGTAGGTAGGTTCATTCCTAGTTTCTCGCTTGCTCACAACAAAAACATTGTATACACCGACACTCTCATTTTGAAACATTTTCGAAAGACAACATTTTGTGCGCGTTCTTATAGAGACGGGAACCGTTACAAAGACACCTTTTTAAAATCATTTTCAAAAAACACACTTCACAAACACATCTTTGAACTATTTTCCAAACAAACACTTTGTACACGTTCTTATAAAGACGAGAACCATTACAAAGACATATTCAAAATACTTTCAAAACCCACACCACAAGCACATTCGAACAAAAGCAAGTGATCTAGCGAGTAACTAAGAGCCCATGGAAAACCATGGATGAAAAGGGTGCTAACACCTTCCCTTTTCATAATCTACCACCCGAACTCAAGAAAAAATCTCTAAAAGGTCTTTCATGTGCTTTTTCACCTTTCCTTTTGGATAAAAGAAAAGTCGGTGGCGACTCTTGCTAAAATCATAACCTAATTAGACCCATATTTTATTTGTATGAGTTATTTATTATTTATTGTTATACTTTTCATATTCTAAAACCTATTAAAAATTATTATTAGAGTTGTTATACATTTGTTATTTATATTAGAATTGTTACAAATTTGCTATTAATAGTTATTAAGTTACAATATTCATATCTAAAAGAAATTGAATTAAAATTAAATTAAAAATAATTTGACAATAATAACTTATTAAAATTTACAATTAATCCATCTATTATTTGAATATAGTTGCATAAATATTTTTAATATTTTCAGTAAAAATAATATTTATATTTATTTAATTAAAATTTTCAAATATATATTTGAAATTATATCAAAAAAATTCTATAAAAGTACTTACATTTATAAAATTATTGTTTAAATTAATTACACAGTAATTAAAATCATAACCTAATTAGACCCATATTTTATTTGTATGAGTTATTCATTATTTATTATTAGAATTTTCATATTCTAAAACCTATTAATAATTATTATTAGAGTTGTTATACATTTGTCATTTATATTAGAGTTGTTACAAATTTGCTATTAATAGTTATTAAGTTACAATATTCATATCTAAAAGAAATTGAATTATAATAGAATTAAAAAATAACTTGACAATAATAATTTATTAAAATTTGCAATTAATCAATATATTATTTAAATATAGTTGCATAAATATTTATAATATTTCCAGTAAATATAACATTTATATTTATTTAATTAAAAATTTCAAATATATATTTGAGATTATATCAAAAAATTTCTATAAAAATACTTACATTTATAAAAAAATATTGTTTAAATTAATTACACAGTAATTAAAATTATAACCTAATTAGACCCATATTTTATTTGTACGAGTTATTCATTATTTATTGTTAGACTTCTTAGATTCTAAAACCTATTAACAATTATTATTAGAGTTGTTATACATTTGTTATTTATATTAGAGTTGTTACAAATTTGCTATTAATAGTTATTAAGTTACAATATTTATGTCTAAAAGAAATTGAATTATAATAGAATTAAAAAATAATTTGACAATAATAATTTATTAAAATTTGCAATTAACTAATCTATTTTTTGAATATAGTTGCATAAAAGGGTTTTAAAAATTTCCAGTAAAAATAATATTTATATTTATTTAATTAAAATTTTCACATATATATTTTAGATTATATCAAAAAAAATCTATAAAAATACTTAAATTTATAAAAAAAATATTATTTAAATTACTTACATAGTAATTATAACCTAATTAAACCCATATTTTATTTGTATGTGTAAATCATTATTTATTATTAAACTTTTCATATTCTAAAACCTATTAACAATTATTATTAGAGTTATTATATATTTGTTATTTATATTAGAATTGTTATAAATTTACTATTAATAGTTATTAAGTTACAATATTAATATCTAAAAGAAATAGAATTATAATAGAAATTACATATCATATATATATATATATATATATATATATATATATATATATATATATATATATATATATATATATATATATATATATATATATATATATATATATATATATATATATATATATATATATATATATATATATATATATATATATATATATATATATATATATATATATATATATATATATATATATATATATATATATATATATATATATATATATACACACGCATTAAGATAATTAGTTATAAAAAATTTAAACTCATAATACTTGATTTTAAAAATATTTAGAAACTAAATAATTGTTATTATATGATTTATTATTTTAATCAATTATAGAATTTTCAATATTTTAAAATGAGATAAATAGATTTAACTTATATGCTTTATTATTGTGCAAATATTAAAAAATTTGAAAATCTTTGTTTAAATTGAAATTTATAAAATAATATAATTGATCTTATCGGTTGACCAGAATCTAAAGTAGGCCGAGACTTCGACTTTAATGTTGGAATAAAGGGGGAGGTGTACCTTCAAGACAATATGATATTAAAGTCAATAGGAGCACAAAGAGATACATGATATAAAGTTTAGGGTTTTAGAAGTATGTGATGAACATTGAATATCTGACCCTCACATGTGTGAGGGTTTATAGAATGCCCCTGACGCTTAGCCATTGGTCTATATTTTTATTTCTAGATATGCACATCTGTAAAAATAAGTAACTGTCAGGGCTTGGTCAAAATGGGCAGTCGTGCCCGTAACTAGCCGTTGCGTCGAGCAAGGATGAGGTGACAAACAAAAACATTTTATGAGCGTTTCCTGGTTGTCAGCTTGCCTCGTGTCGGGCAGACATGGAGGAAGCTGCCGCTGCAGGTAGATGCATCTTGGACATTCCTCGGTTATTTGTTCCACACGTGTCGAGCAGACCTGGAGGTGCCCGATGTGGGCAGGCGTAAGGATGCCAAGAATTAGTTGTAATAGGCAGAGGTGTTGGTCGTTACGACAGAAAGAGAAGTGTTCACGGAAAAGCGTGATTCTTTCCATTCATCATTGTCCTCGTGTGGTTGGCAGGATGAAGACTAGCCTATTTGAGCGGGAAGTTGTAGTCTCGTTGATCCTAGAGGAACAACCGACCACATGTCCCCGACTGATGGGCATAAGTAAATACGAAGGGCAGCGGTGGTCCCGTTGGTCCTGGGGGGACAACCGACCACATGTCCCCGACTGAAGGATAGAAGTACTACTGAGGACAGATATGGTCTCTTTGGTCTTTGGGGGGAAACCGACCACGTGTCCCCGGCTGGGGCAGAAGTGTTGTTGAGAGAAGGTGTGGTCTCTTTGGTCCTTGGGGGGCAACCGACCACGTGTCCTCGACCGAGGGGCAGAAGTATTGCTGAGAGCAGATGTGGTCTCTTTGGTCCTTGGAAGGCAACCGACCACGTGTCCCCAACTGAGAGAAAGAAGTGCTGCTGAGAGCAGATGTGGTCTCTTTAGTCCTTGAGGGGAAACCGACCACGTGTCTCCGACTGAGGGGTAAAAGGGAAAGGTGTTCTTTGTCAGCTCCAATTGATTGGGACAAAGATGTTGGGCCATATTGGATGTAGAAGTGGGTTGTGCCATACCTAGGCATTTGTCCAGATCAGAACTAGAGCCCCCAAGTCGTTGCTTCTAAGTATATGAGTGATGACTTAGAGCCAGTCCGTGCGTCGAGGAGGAAAATGCACTATTGGCGCTTATTATTCGCAACAGGGACGTTTCGTGATCTTTACGAGGACATGCTTGTACGTGATATATTGTTATTTATTAGATTTATGCATGTTTATATGCTCGTCTTCCTGAGACGTTTTATTTTGATTAAGAGTTTTAGGGGTTTGCTCGTTAGTATTTGGGTCCGCCAATGTAGGTGACGGTCGAACGACCAGGGTGATCACCGGGCATGGGCCGGAACTCAGATCTCGTTTTGAGAGCCTGAGCTCGGCGGCGTGAACTTCCCATCGCGAGCTGGGTGTTATGCCATTGTGGTATGACGATGGTGGAGCCGTTTGAGTTTTCCACGCCAGACTAAGAATCTGCTCGTTAAAAGAGTGGAGACTTTCCTCTTTGTTTAATTTGGAGTGCCATGCTTGTACTTGGGCATACACATGTGGTCGGGCAAACTGTGTTCGTTGTTTCGACGAGACCGTCTACTGTATCAATGTCTTAACTGTAATATTGCCTTAGTTTTTCGGTGTTCCAAGGTCGACCAAGTTGTTCCTCGTGCAGGTTTTCGAGATAGTGTGCCCCATTTCCGTTTTTGCTCAGACACGATAATATCTCTTGGATGACGGACTTGATATGCCTCTCTTCTTTGTACTCACGATCTTTGACAGGATATCTGCTTGGTGTTCATTCGCGGGGAACGTGTGTCTTCTCGACAGCTATGTTTGCAGGGAACATATGCTTGCTGGGCAGTTGTGTTTGTGGGGAACATGTGTCTGCTAAGCAGTTGTGTTCGTAGGGAGCATGTACCTTCTCGACAGTTGTGTTCGTGGGGAACATGTGCTTTCTTGAAAATTATGTTCGCGGGGAACATGTGTCTGCTGAGCGGTTGTGTTCACGGGGAACATGTGCCTGCTGAGCGGTTGTGTTCACGGGGAACATGTGCCTGTTCGGCAGTTGTGTTCGCGATGAACATGGTTTGTTTATGCGCTTCTCTCGTCTATGAGGCTGGTGAGATCATTTCTATTGCAATGTTGAGTATAATTTACGGTCAATTTCTTCTCGTCGCCTAAGCTTTGAGGAAGAGGGCGCCTAATGTGCCCGGTGTTTCTATGCCAACTGCTTTGGCAAAATCGCTACAGGGGCGCAACCCTCGCCCGAGTAAGTAATTTTTCATATTTTCAGTTGTGGAGACCTGAACGGCTTCTCTATTGAACCTCCCAATGTGTGCTCGAAGAGGTTCTTCTTTTTCTTGTATGATTGCTTCTAGCGAGGCCTCTGTCTTCGGATGGCGACGAGAGGCAATGAAGTGCCTTGAGAACATCTTCCCAACTGCTTCCATGAGTTGATGGATTCGTTGGGGAGGCTTTTGTACCAAGACATAGCCCATTTTCTCAGAGTTGTTGGAAACAATATGCACTTGATGGCTCCCCTGGCACCACGGTAGTCGAGCAGGGCATCAACGTTCTTGATGTGATCTTCCAGATCAGTTGTCCCGTCATATGTTCCCAAGTTTGGTGGTTTTTCTAGTCTGACGGGGAGGGGAGCATTCATGATAGCCCGAGATAATAGACATCGGGGGTTTTCCTCGTCGCTCCAGCCCGATGATGGTGGTGGAGAATAGTTCTGCTCCCCTCGTCAGGGACAATCATCTTGTCGAGGAGATGGGCTTCTTGATATGCCCTTAGATTTCTTGGCCACCAGGGAGAGTTGGTCCCTCTGAGGAGGGGTGTGATCACACTTCTTGATGGCCAAGAGATGTACTATTTATTTCTCCTGACAATGATCATTTCATCAAGGAGACGGGCTGTGTGATCTTTGTCGATGGTGCCTATGTGGGGGAGACTTTGATCGGTGAGAATTTCCCAACACCCATATCCTCTCATTTTGTTGGAGGATTAGGGATTGTCTGCGTGTTCTCTGATGCTTCTTCTTGCGCTTTCTTGATCTTGTGAGCTTCGATGTCAACGTCTTCAGCCTCGTCAAAGGATATGGAGGCGGTATGACCGTCCCTCAATGGGACGGCA
The DNA here is from genome assembly GCA_948472305.1 of Vicia faba. NCBI lineage: Eukaryota > Viridiplantae > Streptophyta > Magnoliopsida > Fabales > Fabaceae > Vicia > Vicia faba. The sequence continues at coordinate 925,152,550 of OX451741.1, read as the reverse complement.
TCTTCAAGAAAGGGTATCTTGACGCAGTCATCTGTTTTGCAGGCAGGGGGAGATGATGTATTTGTGAGCATTGTCGTCTTCATGACTGGCCATGATCGAAATCTTGAATATCTACTTTGATCTTTGGTTTCCAGGGAATGAAAGATGGAGAGAGCAGGTTTCTCATAGGCGACACCACTGATTTTACCGGTTGACCAGAACCTGAAGTGGGCCTGAGACTTTGACTTTAATGCTGGAATGGAGGAGTAAAGGGTGTACCTGCAAGGCACTCTGATGTTAAAGTCAATAGGAGCACAAAAAGATACAAGATAGAAAGTCTAGGGTTTTAGAAGTATGTGATGAACATTGAATACCTGGCCCTCATATGTGTGAGGGTTTATATAATGCATCTGACATTTGGCCATTGGTCCCTATTTTTAGGCCAAGATATGCGGGTCTGCAAAAATAGATAACTATCAGGACTTGGTCAAAACAGTCAGTCATGTCCGTAACTAACTGTTGCATCGAGCAAGGATGAGATGACAGGCAGAAGCGTTTATGAGTGTTTCCTGGTTGTCTGTTCGACTCATGTCAGGCAGACGTGGGGGAAGTTGTCGTTGTGGGCAGATGCGTCTTAGATGTTCCTTGGTTGTCTGCTTCATGCGTGTCGAGCAGACTTGGAGGTAACCGTTGTGGGCAGGCGCAAGGATGCCAGGAATTAGTCGTAACGGGCAGAGATGCTGGTCGTTGCGACGTGCAGAGAAGTGTTCACGGGCAATCGTGATTCTTCCATTCCTGGATCACAGTCCTCGTGCGACTCGCAGGATGAAGACTAGCCTGTTTGAGCGGGAAGTTGTGGTCTCGTTGATTATGGGGGGACAATCGACCACGTGTCCCCGACTGATGGCCAAAAGTAGCTGCAGAGGGTAGTGGTGGTCTCGTTGGTCCTGAGAGGACAACCAACCACATGTCCCCGATTGAGGGGCAAAAGTACTAATGAGGACATATGTAGTCTCTTTGGTCTTTGGGGGGGCAACCGACCACGTGTCTCCGGTTGAGAGGTAGAAGTGTTGGTGAGAGCATATGTCATCTCTTTGATCTTTGGAGGACAACCAACCATGTGTCCCAGAATAATAATATATATAAAATAGAATTGTTAGGTATATGTAAATTATATATAAATAAAATATAAAAGTCAAGTGATGATTTTATTATTATTAATTTATTTTATTTTTATCATTTTTACAATTCATTATTTAGAGGATTAGGGTAAAATTTAAAAAAAAATGATAATAAAAATTTAAGATTTTAATATGATACTGCATTGAATTTAGATTAAATAGATAATATCACATAGAAAATAATATTAGAATTGTGTTTAAGATTGTCATCATAATAATTTTGAATTTAAATTCAATAGATAAATAAATATATTAGTCCTTTTAATCTCTTAAATTATAAATATTATACAATGATAAAAAGAACGAAAGATGATTACATTTGTAAATTAAGGGACGAAATACATAATGTTTGTAACTATGAAGACCAATGTTTATAACTTAAGGAAACAAAAATGTATTTTTAATAATTAAAAAAACAATCTTAAACAGATATAAAAAATAAAAGTAATTTAAAAAAAAACAAAAAAAACCCTACAACAAACCCACATATTTTTTAGATATCGTGAACAGAACAGACGCACCGGTCAAAAAAACATACGAGAAACCAGTGCGTTACGTGTATACGCACTGAAGTGACGAAAGTACCCCTGTTTATTTAGTTACATTCTCTACATGAACCGCTCTTCGGTTTCTTCTTCCATTTTTTTGATTTGAGAAAGGAGAGAAGAAAGATGATACCGCAGCAATGGGCGTCTCCATGCGGAAAACAATGCACCAATAAATACGCAGCCCTCACCAAACTTCCATGTAATTTCTTTCTCTATTCTTCTTTCTTTTTTTTTCCTTTTCATTTTTCTAATTTCAATCTTCTCATGAATCCTCTACTTGTTGTTTAACTCTAGGGCGAGTTTTCTGCAAGAAAGGATGTGATTCAGATGGAGATACATGGGAAGAATGTAAGATCACTTTTCTAATTCATTCTTTTTTTTTTTCTTACAATTTTTTGTTAATCAATATAATTTTTAATTTCTTGTACTATTTATCCATTTATTGTCTTTCATTAATTTGATAAAATAAAAGTTTTGATTTGATAATCGTAGTTAAACACACTAATTGCCTGAGTAAAGAGGAAATTCTGATTAATTTATTACAATGGACACCTGATACCATATCAGTAATAATTTGAAAAAAAATGAATATGTGTAAAGTAAAAGTAAACACATGTGTTGTGAGACACTGACACGTGTTTGACACCGACACCGACACCAACACACCATTTTTCAAAGGTGTCTTCGGTGTTATAGTGCTTCCGATTGTTTAATTGATAAACCACTTTGGCTATTAGAAATATAATGTAATGTTTGTAGAATTTCTGTCATGGCATTATGGCATGGAGGATTCTATGCCCGCTTCCATAGGTCACAAGCCGCAATGGTGGATTTTTGGCTGGCTGCAACAATTTCCCTTTTGTAGCGTTATTTGCACGATAAACTCTTGCTTTTTAGTCCCCCATTGGCTAGGTTAGGTTAGTTTTTGTTATTGAATCAAAATAAAATGATGCATGGCGTAACGAGAGCCAGTTTGGAATTGGATAGACTTTGCTAAGCATTTGCAGACGAGAAAAAGTTGAAGTGATCTCTGCAATAATAACTGAGTAGTTTAACCAATAATTGCTCATGTGAATTGAAATCGACCTTTACACAAAAAATAATAATATTAGCGTCTCTCTCGTTTAACTTCTCCATAAACATTTACAAACTTATTAGGGTATTTCTGTGAGCAAGAAAAATATATTAATTTTCACTTGAAAAGCTCCTTGGTCAAGAAATTAACCAATTTGGGTTCTAGCCAGTTTGTTAACACTTAGCTCATACTTTGAGAATCAGCACACCTCTAAAGCACTAGATTTGCATTAGCTTTCTTGGCAAATTCTGTGAAAAAGAAAGGAAAATGTATGATGTTACAAAAATTGATTCTGATTTACAAATGATAAGTATTAAGTAATGTTTAACCAGGTTTGGAGGACTGTAATCAACTATGCTACAAAGATCCTGTACTAAAGGACCAAAAATGGAGTGCTTATATTGATCGTTCTCCTGGATCTGCCAGTTATTCAGAGGTATTTTATTTTCACGCCTACGTTACTGTTACTTTTGATATTTGTGATTGCAATCTACAATTTAATTTAAGGCCAGCCCGTTACATTCCCCCGTAATTGTTTTAACATTTGATTCTTCATTCCAAAAGAAAAGGTTTACATGTTGAGGTATTGTCAGAGAAAAAGTAATTTAGAGTGAAAAGCTTCAGGGTTGATTAGAGCTATGATAGGGGGTCGTCTGCAAATTAATGATGATTTCATTCCTTCCTATGCAGGAATGTTTCCATGCTTGTGTATCTGGCTGCGGTTACAAGGTAAGTTTGGTTTTGCACTGATAATTTTAGTTAACATGTCATGTATACTACCCCAAAAAACATATACACCAGCACGCCCACACACAAAAGTGCCTTGGATCAGATGAGGTTCTAAGAAAGGACTATTGGAAAGACACTAAGGAATTATGCTTTTTGAATTACTATGTGCTTGCTTCAAAAGTCTACATATTTATTTAAAAAGGGAAATAAAAGGAACTACATAATGATTGTGATTATTTACTTCTCTTTATTGAAACTTCTTTGCATCCATATGACTCCATTCTGTGATTATTTACTTCTGCTCATTGAAACTTCTCTCCAATCATTATTGAAGTGAAACATGTTGGAGATGTAGAACTTTCTTTTTTTCCTCATGTTACATCAAGACTCAAGTATTTATATTTATATTTACAGAAACCTGCTTAACATTGATATATTGAAACTTGTGTAAATAACCAATTATACATGTTTGCATATTGCAGTTTGAAGTTAAACCAGATGAGGCTGATAAAGTCAGTCCCAACCGGCCATTGAAGCCTGAGCCTGAACCTGTTCAGAAGTCGAAGCGAAAACCTGTAGATCACATCTTCCCGCCTGATGTGCCAGACACTTCTGCATAGTTCAAGACAACCTAAGCTTACAAGAAACTAAGAATGTGTCCTGAAGAAAATATTTTATCTTTTTACATTTAATTATAAATATATCACTTATTTTCTTCTGTATTCAAATTTTTGGACAGAAAATTATGAAATGTACTGAAAATAAGTGATAGTTTTACAATTAAAAGTGAAAATAGAAAGACAAACAGAATATTTTTTTCAATGAAACCCCAAATTTTTCTTTATTTGCTATACACTTGCAGGAGTTTATGTTTTCTTTTTATCTTCGTTTATGCTTTGTATCAGCATGATTAAGGTCCATTTTGTAGGCAACATTGCAATAGCATTATTTATGCTTTAGTAATTCTTTTTTATTGGAAAGTTTTGTAGTTAGATTAGATTGTAAATGGATGCCATGAATTTTATTAGAGTTGACCTAGATTTTAATTTCTATCCAATCAATGCCTTTATACATAAACCATTATCACCGATAGCAAAGTTTGTTTGAGACAAGTTTTTCCCCCATTTCACACTGGATTTTATTTTATTGTTTTTCAGCTGTACATAATATATACTTGATCTTCATGGCATACATGTTATTTGACGAGTGACATACTTGTCAATTAGCATACTTTACTTCAAATTCTAAGGAGCAAGTAAATCAATTCCCTAATCTTAATGTTAAGTATATTTAACTAAACAATTTGAAAAAAAGTTAAACTCTGTAATACTTTGACCACGTAATTATAATCTTTCAATTATGTAGTTCTATATTAAATATGAAAAGTTTCAAAGCAACAAAAAACCATTTTCTAAAGGGAACAACATATATGAAACATGGTAAAAGAAAGAGTGATTGTGGCTGCCAACTGTGAGACCACATTGCTTCATCCATTGTAGTTTCCGCTCCATATTGGCCCAACCATAAAATGCATCAGATGTGTGGCTTTCTAACTTACTTTTGGCGGCGTAAAAAATCCCGCACGTATGAATGAACCTCAGACTTAACCACCAAATGCATCTTCTTTGAATCTTCCCATAATAAACCATTCCATTCTCTGGCGCAGTCACACGCACCTTCAAATACATCCTGCCATACAAATGACATAAGGAATGAAAAAAGAGATAACAGGGGATCCCTACAACATGAACTCAAAGCACCGAAGCTGCTTACCCTTGATGGGAACTCGTCGTAATAATATGCTTCTGTCATCTCAACTCTGTTTATATCTGATTCCCACAGTCTAATCTGTCACCATCATAATGCTACCAATCAGAAAATGAAAATAAAGGAACAACACACATACACTAATAAGACTCAAAACCTGATCAGTGACATTGTCCGGCACAGCTGGTATCCTTTGTGCAACACGAGGATGGGCATTCTGCCGAAGGAAACTGACTATCTGCAACATAATGCACACAGTTGATGTGTAAAATATGGGGTCAGAACTGAGTAGCTTAAAAGCCAACTCACACAAACAGCTTTTCCTTAATATTTAACTAAAAGCAAAAAACGTTCAAGTAGAATTTCTAAGTTTCTTTGTTGGAAAAATGATAACCTAAGGTAGAAAGATAGTAAAAAGTGGGTCTCAAACTGAATTGCTCGTTATTCTCCTTCAGCAGAGTACTAATTAACACTTTCCTTTACAAAAGTCAAATGGTGAGAAACAAATGGTAAAAACAATGTTGAGATTAACCTATCTACAGTGAGTACCACCTTTAAAAAGCAGATGTTATACAATATAATTTCTAACATTTACCTGGTCTGCTGTAATACCATTGTCAAAAGCGTTATACAAAGTTTCTTTTGTAATTGCTCCAACAATAAGATTTGGAAGCTGATACTCTACCCTGGATACATTGCAAATATTCACTATTAGATATTTGTAAATGAATGAAAGAAACACTTGCTGTACTAAGACCAAACAATAGTATTTTGGTGAAATAGGTCATTTAAAGCTTTATTGCTGAACTATGAAGCACGGACACTCCGAACACGACTCCAACACTGACACAGCGAACCCAATAATAATTTGAAAAAAACGAATAAATTAACTGTAATTACAAATGTCGGTACAGTTGTCTGAAGCTGACACGGACACAAACACACAATAATATTTTGGTGAAATAGGTCATTTAAAGCTTTATTGCTGAACTATGAAGTACGGACACTCCGAACACGACTCTGACACTGACATGGCGAACCCAATAATAATTTGAAAAAATGAATAAATTAACTGTAATTACAAATGTCGGTACAGTTGTCTGAAACTGACACAGACACAATAATATTTTGGTGAAATAGGTCATTTAAAGCTTTATTGCTGAACTATGAAGCACGGACACTCCGAACACGACTCCGACACTGACACGGCGAACCCAATAATAATTTGAAAAAATGAATAAATTATCCGTAATTATAAATGTCGGTGCAGGTGTCTGAAACTGACACGGACACAATTTTTTCCAGAGGTGACGATGCTACATAGTTGCTGAAATAATGGTTTAGTATATACCATTTAAAAATAGTCTAAGATAAATTAAGGGTAATAACAAAATGCAATTCATGGGAAAAAAAACTTCCAATTTCAATGTTCACAAGTGCCAAAACCCAAAGGGAAGGGGAACATGAGGAAAGACTAAAGGCTTTATTTGAAGAAAATGGAATACAGCATTGCAGAAAGTATTCGGCAGCAAACCTTGAGAATAGCCGCAATATCTCACAATGTAACTTTGAAGTCGAATAAGCATAAACTCTAAAATTTGTTTCCACAACAACGAATCCCTGGAAAAAAAATAGAATGACATTTTATATTCACAAATGCTTTACATTTTCCTTTAGAAAAATACATATTTATTGTTGTAATGAGTGATAGATTAGAGCAAATCCACTAAAGCCAACCAATGAACAATTGACATGTTATGAGGTCATCAGTCTGAAATAGTTACAGGTGATAAGTTCAACAAAAGATTTAAAAAGAAAATTCTGAAAACACCTACAAGCATGAGTTTTCTGCAAGTTGGAATATGCAAGACAAAGAAACCAAAACCTGATAACTTGTCCAACAAAAACTTCCATGCATATGCGAGCAAAACAACTTAAACATATTGATAGAAATCAAATCAACACTAATGGTATAGAGAGTCTACCACATGCACCCCCACCCACCCCAAAAATTTCATCTAAGCAATATATAATTAAATCCATATATACACATGAACAAAATTATAAAGCAACATTTAAATGTGTTCAGAGTTTCCTTTTACTTTCTGATAGCATAATCAATTTTATTAAAAGGAAGGAAGAAATATAAGGACATCAATAAGATAGTGAACAAGGCACAGAGGGGAAAGTGCAGGTCAAGCAAAAATTCACTACAGAGCATCCACTCGGCACGTCTAAGGAATTTCCCTAAACAAACTCGGCATGTCTAAGGAGTCTCCCTAAACAAAATCACATGCATAAACAAGGCCACGTTTAAACTTGCTATTAAAATAAACCCGTTCTGAAATGAAGAGACCTCTTTTCTTGATGATGATTCGGTAAAGCTCACTGAAAGATTGGTTGCCAATTTAGTTGGTATAAACCAACTTTCTTTCCTGCCCTATAAAGTTGTGTCAAAAAAATAATAAATAGGGGGATAAAAAATGATGAATAAATACAGAGTTACATTATCATTGTTGAGATATGATACAATAATTATATACAAATTATATCATTTCTCAACAATCATGTATCTCATCACATTATCTACGAATATAAGTACACAAACAATATAACCTGTTGAAGTTTGACCAGCCCAAGGTCTGCTAGGTCCTTAATTATGTTCCTCTGGAAATCAGTCAGTGTGTTTATATTGTATGCCTAATCATTGAAAAAACTCAAGTGTGAGAGGCGCATTAAATCGCAGTTACAAAAGAGACCAGAACAAAACTAGTAGAAATAATGACAATATAGAACATAGTAGTTTCATGTACAACAGATTCATAGCAAGGCACAAGAACGTCTTACCTCCCCAATGGCATGAAAACTAAGCTCAAGCATGAATGAGATCAAGTCACCTGCATCAACACCTCTCTCCTGCACCAAAAGTAGATGATGAAGAGCGTGTAGGAATCAAATAGCAAAAATATGTACATATAGCGATAGATCAGTTAGAGCTACCTCAGAATTAGAGATATATTCTCTGATGATGTACCAAAGCTGTGCATTTGTATCCATAAGCTGTAGTTCATAACAAAAACAAATTCTATATTTATAAGAATGTATTACAATGAGTTCACGTGGCTTATATATCATTTGATGCATACCAAAAACTGGAAACCACTTTCAGTTAATTTTGGAGCTTCTCTGTCTCTGCATTGGTATATAAAAAATGACATCAAATATGAGATACATTTACAACGCCTGCAGATATGAGAAGTAACACTGCCAAGTAAACAGAACCTCTGACTCAGGAGACGCCGCTGGAAAACTTTCATCAAAGAAGAGCTTATGTTTAAGGTCTTGTCAGCATGACTTGGGCTTATAAGTTGCAACAAGAAACACTAGTTCACCACAAAACAAAGTCACTGGAGAGTTTAGACTTCATTTTAGTCAAAAATTAATCAACAACACCTTGCAGATTAATTAAGTCAAATAATTAAAGTGATTTATATAACAAACAATATTAGGAATATAATTGCTAACTAGATGTACAGATTAAAGAGAAAATGGAATCAAAAGATAAGACAATTCACCTCCCACTGTTCCAGAGCATAAGTCTCAAGATCCTCTAAGGTCGGGAGCCTCACAGTAATATTAGAAGGCATTGATTCCCTCGGCAAAGTTCCACTGCCATATTTAATCACAAGGACAAGTTACCAGCTAAAGCAAATATTGCAGTTGTACGACAGCAGTCTACATTTTAAAAACCACATTATAGTAACTGTTTTTTAGAATGAATTTTGATTTGAGGAATGACTATTAAACAACATTTTGGTCCTATAATTTCATGAAGCAACCACATATCATCTATATAGGTTTGTTAACTTATAATGCATGACATGGAAGGGTTTTCTCACCACTCATATTAACAATTGTGTACCTTCGTAGCAACCAGTGAACAAGATAGGATAACTATTTCAATGAACAGAAGGGAAAGGAAAAAAAAGACAATGATGTACTACTCACCCATGTACTAAAAGTTGCTGGAGACTTCTCTGGTATGTTGGATTAACTTTGTAAGTTTTTTCGTTCTTCCTGCTAGAAGGAGAAAAAAAAAGCTAAATTGGGATAAAACAGGGGTCCAAAGTGATATTCACGATGTTTCAGTATTCTCAAAGCTTGAAACAAAGCCAGAAATGTGGAGAATAACATACATAGCCAGAAAAATGAATAACAGACTATGCAATCGATATTAAATATGTGATGCTATAATGGTGATCGATAACTCTACAAAGGAACACAGATAAGTGTCATAAAAGAAAGAAACGAAAAAGAAAGAGAAAATAAAAAATTTTCAAGAGAATAAATAATGTCAAGTACCTATCAAGAGCTTCAACAAAAAGTCTCAATTGAAGCAATCTATCAATAGCAACTTTGTGCTTTGAAAGTCCATCAGGAAGCACCCATTCTGCAAATAATCTAGCTAACACTGGTTGATCAATATGCAGTAGCTGTAAGACATATTTCTTCGCAAGAGGCGGAAGTGACCTAACATTTTAAGATATGAATTGATTTAGGATTATTTGAATTCATCTAGTTAAATAAGTAAGAGGTTATGAAAAGAGTTACCTGAGAATAGCTTCGCAGATGAATCCATTCTCGTAGAGTTTATCAAGCTTCATGGCAGGCATTGAAGCCACCATGTCCATGAAATTCTTGGCAATGATTCTAACCTCAGGCATTCTGATTTTGATGCTAAATACCAATACCGTTTTTTTTTCTTCAATTGGAGCTTAAACGATGAAGGCAAAAGAAGAAACTTGAATAAGAGCCTCACTAGAGAAACCCCAATAATGGTTTGTCGATTATACTGAATCAGTGGCCGACACGTGACCTAATCGGCGATGGAGTAAACGGCGACGAGCATTTGGATGAATGAAGTGAAGAGGGAGGAATGATCGGGTGTGCAAGGTGCATGATATTACTGTGGGAAAACGGTAAATCACAAGGATAACAAAACTTGTGCACGATGGAAGAATATATAGATTTTTAATTTTCTTTTATTTTGATCAAATAAAAACTAGTTTAAAAAAACGTAATAAATAATTGAGTGAATAAAAATAATATTTTTATAAAATTATTCTTAATTATTGGTTATTATATAGTGTAATAATTTAAAAATAGTGCAGACAATATTTATTAGGAAAAAAATCAGTAAAAATTAATTAATATTACATTAAAAAAAGTAAATAGACTATTCTCTTTATCTAAAATAAATAAATGTCTTTCTAATAAAAAAAATTGTCTCAAAATAACAATCTTTTTATATTTTCAATGCAACTTTAATTAATGTCTATCAACTTTATCCTTTAATAATTATTTTAAGTTATTAAAACATATTACATTTATGACAATCAATAGTAATTAAGGGTTATTTTGTAAAATTGTTACATTTGATTATTCAATCATAACCTTTTTTAATCATGTGTAACAATTTTAAAAGACTTTTATTTCGAGATGAATGGAGTATTATTTCTTAATCAAAAAAACTAAATATTATACACTTTTGAAAATTCTAAAATATTCTTTGAAAATTTCCTTTCAATATGAGTCAAAAATCTGAAGAAGTTAAGGCGACTACTAAGAATTCTAGGGTTCCCGAGTCAAAGAATGTTGATTTGGAGAAGAATCAAACCAATATCGAAACAAATGTTGGACTATATGTTATAGCATATGTGGTTAGGAAAAAGTTTGTGACAAAGATGAAGTTTTGAAGAAGAAGTTAATGAGGACTGAGTTACTTTTATAAAATCATGATAACTACATTTTACACTGTATTTTCCAACTCAATTTGCTTTATATTTAGTTCATTTTGTCGTTTATTATGTAGTATTATGTCCGTTATGTTTGATTATTGCAGGTATTTTCCAAAGATAAGAATCTGAGCGAGAACCCAATAAAAGATGCAAGCGAGTGAAGAAAATAGCAAAAATGCAGGTTTCTGGTACATGACGTTCGTCAAGGCCTCATGGTGTTCGCCATATACCCCACCTACCACATCAGCAAGTCATTTAACCATGGCGTTCACCATGTCTGCGCAGTCCAGAAAAAAATAGGAACAGAATGAATAAGTTTTCACCCAACTTCCCTATTTTTTCTCCACGATTTCTACATGTTTGGAGATATTTTCAAGTGGTTGTAAACTCTATAAAAAGACAGTTTTCTCAAGTTTTCATCATCCAAGTTTATACATACAAACACTTTAGTTTTAAGCAGATATTTTCACTCTTGTAAAGTGGTAGAACTCTCACATCTCAGAGGACTACCACACCATTAATCTTAGAATTTTATCGATAGCTTGGATCAAAAATGTGCCGGTACTTTAATTCTAGTTCTTTGTACTTGAAGGATTTCCGAAGTTTAATTCCAGTTCTATTTTTAGTGTCTTCTTCAGGTTCTTTTAATTGCAATATTTATAGTCTTAGATTTTGTTACGCACGATCTTAATATATTGCTTGTGTTGTTGTTGTCCCGTACCTTTACCATACTCGCAATAACCTGTTTTAGATTTTTAATCATGTTTAGTTTTATGTTTAACAAATTTAATCGCATGCTTAATTCAAAAACCATGTCCGACTAATTTGTTTTGAATCCAGTATGTGAGGATCGTTGTTTCAGCAGAACTCGATAATGATTTGGCGCAAATATTTTTCATAAAAATCACTTTTCTTTGGTTTGGTTTTTATTTTTTGTGCCGAGGAAATCACTAAGGTTTCAAACCAATAAAAACAAAAGTGTGAGATTTGTACCAGATAGTAAAAATTAGACATCAATTAGAAACACAACGAGAGCGCTTTATAAGTGATTAGGACTTATTAGTTTCCAAAGAGTATTTCACAAACTTAAAATTGAGCGAGAGCAAAATGTTTGCGGTTTTGGAATATAACAAAAGTCAATAAAAACGAGAGTGTGACACAGATATTTTTAAACTAATATTTTTCTTCAAAAAAGGTAAATTTTAAACTATAAAACGCACCAATGATTTATTAAGTCCCAGAGGTACACAGGGAATTACATATCAGTCTTACCTTTAACAATTATTTCTATTAATTCTAAAATTCTTTAATTTTTGTTTGATTTAGCATAAAACCCATATATTCATTAGCCTTAGATGTACACTACATCAATAGGAAACGGTAGAATTGACCATTGGTCCTTGTGGGTTCAATATCTAATTAAAACTATATCAGTATTTATGTGCACTTGTGGGTTGACACCATCAAGTTTTTGGCGTCATTGCTAGGGACCAAATTAGTTAGCATCGCGATTCTATTGTTGCACCACATAGACTAAGGCAACAATTTTCTTTTACCTTCCGGTTGTATGCCAGATACTCGTTCTTCAAACAACGAGTTAGCATAACTATTATACCCCAATTTTTGTCCCTAAGATCCCTCATCATACTCTGTACATCTCACACATAGCATTGGTCCCATGGTTACAAGATCGACGAGTTTGGCATTAGGGTTTTTCTCTGTGGACTAAGGTTGTTACATTCTTCATGTTGATCCAGTTGTTACTCTCATTATTCTTGGTATGAGATTAGGGTTTTAGATCTCAAGCAACATAGGCGTCTTCGCTGGCAGGGTTCCTCGAGATATAAGGTTTGCTTCATCAAAGCTTCTTCAAGGAACAAAGGCATTAGGGTTTAACTCAGCCAAAGAATTAGGGTTTTTCCTATGTTATGCTTGAGCTTGGCATTAGATCTTCAGCAAAGTTTTGTCATGCTAGGCTTTACCCTAAAGGCTACAAGGATCATCATTGTCTCCTTATTATGATTTCACTGACGTCATTTAGGGTTCCTCTTAATTGCTTACACCACAAGTCAACCCTTCTCAAGAGGCTTAAAAGATTGAATCAGGGTCTTCCTTCTGTTGTGATACTGGTCAAGTGGTTAAAGTGTTGCTTTGGGGTTTTGTCGAGTTAAGGCGTTTCATAATGCTCAAGATTTGGTTTAAGATCTCATTAACCTTTCAAATGGGATTGGGTGGTCTCTTGAGTTTATAATTCAATTGAGGGTTGAGGTTCATTAACCAAGCATGACAAAAGGATAAAATCATGATTTCTTTGAGGACAAGGTCATGTTGCCCATTCAATTAATTGTTGTTTGCAAATTGATTTTGTTTCATTATGATGAAGTATTCATTCAAGTGTTCCATTTCCAAGTGATTTAAAAAGCATGGTGCAAAGTATTGACCTTTGATTTCATCAAGGCGTCGAAACTCGTAAGTACATATAATTGTTCACGATGTTAAGAATGAGAGTGCAAGCATACAAGTGATTACTTGAAATTCAGGGTACAAGTTTAAGTTGTTAGAAGATGTGACGGATCTAGAAGGGGGGGGGGGGGGGGGTTGAATAGATCCCTTTGAAAATTTTGCGCTTTTTATAAAATTGTTTTTATCAGAGAGCGACAACCCTGAATCTGATCGTCTAAACTTTATGTATTGGAAAGATCGGATATGCGAACCAATTTGATGAAAATGATGAGAATAGAATCACAACTAAAATTGAATATGATGAATCGCTTTAGCAAGTTTAACAAGGTGTGAGTTATTACCAATTAGTTGTGGAGAAGATAAAGCAAATTTGTGAGTTGTAGATTCACCAAACACTTGGTGTACGTACTACACAAGATTTGGTTATACTCAAATTGTAGAAATGACAAGTTCCACTTGTGCTTTTCCTATCCAATTTGCAACCCACAAAGTCAGAATCGGAATAGCTAACCAAAGAACAATCATTACCCTTGGAGAACCAAAGTCCATACTTAGGAGTACCACAAAGATACCTAAGTATACGTTTTACAGCTTTTAGATGACTCTACTTAGGACAAGATTGATATCTAGCACACATGCAAACACTAAACATAATGTAGGGACGAGAAGTGGTAAGATAAAGAAGAGATGCGATCATACCTATATACCTTTTTACATCAACCGGCTTACCATGTTCATCCCGATCTAGGCTAACCGTGGTAGGCATTGGAGTGTCAATAACTTTTGAGTTTGCCATATCGAATCGCTTGAGCAACTCATAGCAATACTTTGTTTGGCTAACAAAAGTTCCTTCCTCTAGTTGTTTGATTTAAAGACCTAGGAAGTAGTTTAACTCCCGCATCATGCTCATCTCAAATTCACCCTGCATCACTTTAGAAAATTCCTTGACCAAGGTGATATTAGTAGACCCCAAAATGATATCATCTACATAAATTTGCACCAAGATGGAGTGATTTCCTTGGCGCTTAATGAAGATGGTTGTATCAACCTTCCCTCTAGAGAATCCCTTTTCTAGTAAGAACTTGCTAAGCCGATCATACCAAGCCCTAGGGGCTTGCTTAAGACCGTATAAAGCACATTTAAATTTATAAACATGTTTAGGAAACTCGTGATTTTCAAATCCGGGAGGTTGAGATACATAGACTTCTTCATTAATATAACCATTTAAGAATGCACTCTTAACATCCATTTGAAATAGCTTAAAGTTTTGTGAGCATGCATAAGCTAATAACAAGCGTATAGCCTCGAGTCGGGAAATCGGAGCATAAGTTTCCTCATAGTCGATGCCTTCCTCTTGGTTATACCCTTGAGCAACAAGACGCGCCTTGTTGCGAGTTATGATTCCGTTTTTGTCAAGTTTGTTCCTAAATACCCACTTAGTACCAATAATTTGATTGTCTCACGGAGATGGGACAATGTCCCAAACCTCATTTCTCTTGAATTGGTTTAATTCTTCTTGCATTGCCAAAAACCAATGTTCATCGAATAAAGCTTCTTTAGGGTTTTTTGGCTCAATTTGAGAGACGAATGCAAAATGATAACAAAAGTTACTTATCTTAGACCGTGTAGTTACTCCATTTGATATGTCTCCAAGAATGTTGTCAATGGGATGATCCTTGGTTTCTTTCCACTCCAAAGGAGAACTTATTTCATTTGTTGGTTGAGTGTCTTCTTCTTCTTTGCTAGACACATGATCCATCTCCCCTTTTTCTTTCTCAAGTATGGGCTCATTACTCTTTTCATCTTGATCATTGAGTATCCCTTCCGAAGAAGCACCTGCACCATTAAAAGAAATATCCTTTCCGACCATTTTTGGACAGGATTCATCAAATGAAACATGCACGGATTCTTACATAATTTGTAACCTTTTATTAAATACCCTATATGCTTTACTAGATTGAGAGTATCCGAGAAATATACCTTCATCGACTTTTGAGTCAAATTTTCCAAGATTTTCTTTGCCATTATTTAATACAAAACATTTACAACCAAAGACATGGAGATGAGAAATATTTGGTTTTCTACCTTTCAAAAGTTCATACGGTGTTTTATTGAGCATAGGATGTATCAAGATCCTATTTAGCACATAACAAGTTGTATTAATGGCACCGGCCCAAAAGTATTTTGGAAGACCATGTTCATTGATCATAGTTCTCCCAAGTTCTTTTAGAACACGATTTTTACGCTCAACAACTCCATTTTGTTGAGGTGTTCTAGGAGCAGAAAAATTATGATCAATGCCATTTCTTTCACAAAATTCATCAAAAAGGTGATTTTCGAATTCACCTCCATGGTCACTTTGGATGGTAACAATTTTTGTATTTAACTTGTTTTGAGATAATTTGGCAAAATTTTCAAAAGCATAGAAAGTCTCGCTTTTGTTTGCTAAGAATATCGTCCAACAAAATCTAGAGTAGTCATAAACTATAACAAAGCCATAATAATTTCCACCTAGACTTTTAATTCTAGATGGTCCAAATAAGTCCATATGGAGGAGTTCAAGTGGTTTCGTTGTAGAGATGACATTTTTAGATTTAAAAGAGACTCGTGTTTGTTTACCCATTTGAAAAGCATCACATAGATGATCTTTTGAAAATTTGATTTTGGGTAAGCCAATCACAAGGTATTTAGATATGATTTTATTTAGCAAATCAAAGTTAACATGTGTTAATCGCCTATGCCAAAGCCATGAGTCTTCACTCATGGAGACTAAGCATTTAGCATCTGTTAGGGACACATCATTCAAGTTAAGCATATACACATTGTTTACCCCCAAGCACTTAAACACATCCTCTTTCTTATCATTATGTTCGATTATATAATCATCCTTTAGAAAATTAATTTTATAACCTTTGTCGCATAATTGACTAATGCTAATAAGATTGTGTTTAAGGCCTTCAACTAATAGGACATATGAGATAATGGTGGATGGGGGATTACCTACACTATCTTTACCTAGTATTGCTCCCTTGTTGTTATCACCATAAGTAACAAATCCTTTCTTCTTTGCCACAAAGTCAAAGAATAGTGAAATGTCACTTGTCATGTGTCTTAAGCAACCACTATCGAGAAACCATCTTCTCTCGAGAGGCTCAAGACATTCCACCTAAAATATCAAACATGGGAGATAGGTACCTAACATTCATTGGGCCCTTGAGTGTGAGTTAAACATTTGTTGCCTTTGGGGAACCATTGGTATATGCCTTTAGGAACTAAGAATCTCCTAAATCGACATTTACTAATGGTATGTCCCTTCTTGCAACAATATAGGCAAGACATATCTAAGTGAGATCTACTCTTGATATCTTGATCCCTTACTTCATAGGTATATTTTTGATAGGGATTAATCATACTTTTCTGAAGTTTGAGTGATCGATAGCAAATGTAATCTTAGGTTGTAAAGCTTTGTCCATTTTGGCTTTGAGAGTTCTAATTTCTTTTTGCCAAATATGACAAGTTTCACATCCATGCCATTTAAACTAAGGTCTCTCTTCTTTTTCACATTTTCCTTAAATATTTTTTATCATAGATTCTTTAAGAGCTTCTAATTCCTTTTCGGAATCAGAAACCTTTTGTTCTAGATATGAAAAGATTTTCTTGTTTGAGGCTAAGCGTTTGAAAGCTTCCTTAGCCTCTTGATGTAAAATATTGAAGGAATTTAACAATTCTAAATAAGACATTTCATCAACATGATCATACTTAGCATGACTTACATTCTTTTTCTTATGATGATGAGCCATGAGACAAATGTTGACTGTTTCTTCTTCATCCCTGGAGAAAACTTTACTTGAGGAATCACTATCTCTCTCCCAAGCAATGTATTCTCTTCTAGCTTTGGTTAGTTTCTTTTGATTTTTGGCCTTGGCTTTGTCTTTCTTCAAATAGGGGAAATTCGGCTTGTAATGACCGGGTTTGCCACAATGGTAGCATGATCCTCGTGACTTAGGCTTCTTACTTTCATCTTGCTTGCTTGGTTGAGAGTGGCGTCTATAATTGATGAGATTATTATCCGAATGTTGAATTTAGTTTTTCCGGAGAAATCTATTATATTTTCTTACGAACAGACCGATATCCTCATCCGGACTCTCATTGTCATCACTTGATTCACTTGCACACGAAATTGAGGTGGATGACTTGGATCTTGAAGCCTTTAGTTCTATAGACTTCTTTTCCAAGTCCCTTTACTTTTCCTTATTTTCTTTCTTTTCATGCTTTCCAAGGCTTATGAGCTCTTGCTCGTGTTCTTGAAGCTTACCCCATAGTGTTGTGAGATCCAAAGTATTTAGATCATTGGCTTCCTTAATTTTCGTAACTTTAGGTTGTCATTCCCTGCTAAGACATCTCAAAATTTTGTTAGTAGCAACAGAATTTTCAATTACATGACCAAGTGTATGCAAGCAATTCATTATATGAGAAAATCTATTTTGCATGTCGCTGATGGTTTCACCTTGCTCCATGCAAAAGAGATCAAACTCTTACGTCAAAGTATTGATTCTAGCCAATTTTACATCGTTTATGCCCTCATGGGTGACTTGCAAAGCATCCCACATTTCCTTAGCCGTAACACAATGTGAGACCCGAAAATACTCATCTACTCCTAGAGCTGCTATGAGCATGTTTCTTGCTTTCCAGTCATAGGCATAATTTTTCTCATCTTTTTCATCCCATTGTGCTTCCGATTTAGGAACGGTTATCCCGACAGCATTTTGCATAGTTATTGCAACTGACCCATCTTGGATAACCTTCCATATTTTCCTATCAACAGACGTGATATGGACACGCATACAATATTTCCAATAGCTATAATTTTCACCTGTGAAAATGGGTGCTCTAGTGTACGCCCCTTTTAGATCACAATCCATTTCTAGAAGTTGTATGTGAAGCACTGGACAAACTGACGCTCTTGATACCACTTGTTAGACGATGTGACGGATCTAGAAGGGGGGGGGGGGTGAATAGATCCCTTTGAAAATTTTGCACTTTTTTGTAAAATTGTTTTTATCAGAGAGCGACAACCCTGAATCTGATCGTCTAAACTTTACGTATTGGAAAGATCGGATATGAGAACCAATTTGATGAAAATGATGATAATAGAATCACAACTAAAATTGAATATGATGAATCGCTTTAGCAAGTTTAACAAGGTGTAAGTTATTACCAATTAGTTGCGGAGAAGATAAAGCAAATTTGTGAGTTGTAAATTCACCAAACACTTGGTGTACATACTACACAAGGTTTGGTTATACTCAATTTGTAGTGATTATAGCGATTCAAATGAATGCTATATGAGTTATAAATTTTAGTTTGTCACTACAATTATTTTGTATGAATGAGAAAAATTGATAACTCACAAATTCAAGCAAATAAAAATAAAATTCAGAAAACTAAAATGGACACAATATTTGTTAAGGCAGTTCACCCTGTCGTCCTCGCGTGGGCTACTCTGCCCCCAATTCTAGAATCTAGAATTAGGATTATGAAATTAATTTTGCAAAGTTTGTAAGAGAAGATACAATCACCACAATTCAAAGTCACTTGATGAATCTTATATGTTGCA
This sequence comes from Vicia faba, assembly GCA_948472305.1. Lineage (NCBI taxonomy): Eukaryota > Viridiplantae > Streptophyta > Magnoliopsida > Fabales > Fabaceae > Vicia > Vicia faba. The sequence goes on along the minus strand of OX451741.1, from coordinate 925,133,393 downwards.
CTCCTCTTCCCTTGATTCTAGATGAATCAAGTATGCCAAATCTTGAACAAAATCTCCTTCTACCTTGAATGATTTTGAACCCTAGAAATTGGCCCCAAATCCTTCTTCACAATCCTCCGGTTATCGCTACCCGATTAAACACCCCACGGTCTTCCAATCCCTTAGCTCGGCTGAATTCAATGAAGCAAAGACTTGTGATAAAACCCCCAATTTTGGAGGACAAACCCCCAATGGTTTTATTCAAGAAAAAACCCACAAAGATCTCTACCCAAATCTGAAATTTCACTTTCAATTCGGACGTTATCAACACAATCCCAAAAACTTGATCAACAAAAATGATTGTGTGTAGTTGTTGATGGTTGATGAGAGGTTGAAGATGAAGAGAGATCTTGTGTCTATCTTTCACTTTTTCTTGTTATTTCAGAAAATAGAGGCCAAACAATATATAAAAGTGATTCCCATGATGTAACAACATAGCAGAAAAAAATGAGACAATTTAGCGATGCGTCAGCTCATACAGGGTGTATAGAAGGCGTGCGCCTTCCCGAGCGAGAGAGGTTGAAATTCCTTCAGTCATGCGCCGACTCATTGCCTGACGTGCCGACTCATGTTTTCCCAGAACTATGCATCGATGCATAGAGAAGGCATGCGCCTTCACGGATGTTGCCAAGCCAAAATCTTCTTCTCATGAGCCGACCTAAGGTTCCATGAGCCGGCTCATGTAGTTTGTTTTGAGAAAAATGCTTGTTTTTTATGTTTCTCACTTGCACCTGTTTGAAGCATGACATATTTGCACATATAGGTTTTTGACAAGCATTAAAACTTAGTTCTTTCACCTTTGCCCTCACACAAGTTTATTCACAGAGATTGTTTTGAGTTCAAGCTACAAAAAAATCAAGAGGATTCCTCATTCTAAAAGAAGGCATTCCTCATGATTTTGCAAGCAAAGTCCTTTTATTCAAGAGGCAATTTCAACTTCATTCAATTTTCAAGACATTATTCAAAGTTTGATTCAAGTCTCATTCAATTATGTTCAAATTGTGCAAGATTCCTTCAAGGTTCTTTTCAAAAGTGGTGCATTATATTGATTCAAGATTCAAAATTTTAAATTCACTTTGCAAGTCAACATTCAATCAAGAGTTTTCAATACCCATGTCAAGTTCAAAACTTCAAGTGTCATTCAAGTTTGTAAGACAAAATGAAAAGGTTCATCGTTCCATTATATTCTTGAAAGATTACATAAAACGGAAATTATAGTATAAGTTCATTCAAGATCGATTACAAGTTAATATCACCATCATTCAAATGATTGAGACACATAGAAAATGCCATTACAAAACCCATGCTAAATTGTTTCTAAACTTTGAAAAAACAGTTTCATATGTGCTTCCAAATATAACTCCATTTTGCTTGCTATATCCATAAACTTCCTCCATGTGCCAAAGATAGCCAAACCGGTCTAGAAAATTCAATAATTTCAGCCTTTCACCTCATTAAACAGCCTGTATCAAATAACCAAACAAAATCCAAATTGGACCCTGCATAATCAGAAATAAATTGTCTATCCAAATCGAGCCTCTTAATTGTTTTCTAACCGACTGACTGTAATAGAAGATAAATAAAAAAATAACTAACAAGTCATAATAGCTTTTCTTCAACAAACTTGCCTAATGGTGTAAATAACTTTTAGAACAGAATATTATCAAATTTTCCAACCAATTTTCCAGCTCAGTTAATCTACTTCCACGAGAATCCAGTTTACAAATCAACTAACAAAATCCAATAACCAACTTTTAAACTCCCTATTTCCAAACTAACTACTATCAATTTCAATCTCCTTCATCAATTTATAACCGGAATTTAGAAAGCCAAGGATTGAGATCTCATTACCTCTAACAAGCTTCACTAACAGAAAACAACTTGGTAACCGACTTCTACAACAACCAAAACAGAAAATAACTTCTAACTGCATTCATAACTAACTGCCTAACAACCTAGTACAATACCTAACCGCCTTCCAACTAACTCCTATAACAGAGTCTCATGTAACAAAAAAAACCAGAATCTGAAGATCCTAACCAACTGCAACTACCCTTAACCAATTCCATAACTGTCCAGCAGAAAAACAAATCTCAACAAACTATAATAGATTCGTAACAAAATTACGGGGAGATGGAGGTATTGATACATAACAGATAACAGAAAACAAGGGGGAGAGCATGGATAATCAAAAAAGAAAAGACTCACCTCAAGGATGATTATGTGAAAGGAGGCTGTAACTCTTAAGAAGATTGACCATCTTCAGTCTTTTGATGGGGAATTAATCATCGACCTCCACTCTCTCTTCCACACTTCAACCTTCAATAGCATAACCATAAAATTTCTCCTCTATTTTTTCAACATCAACCTTGATTCAATCATCCTCATTCAACAATCATCTTCGTCCACATTCAGCAAATATCTTCATCACCATTCAGAAAACAACACTCCTCTTGACTATCTCTGAAATCTTCCACCTCTGGAACATTCGTTCTCTCTTTCATCTTGAATATTCATCCTCCCTCTGAGACTGCTTCGATAATTTATTTCATATCATCCTCAACAACACCTTCAACATCCGCATTAACCTACGTTCCCCTTCAACCTCCTTCACGGCACCTACAAACGCAATCTCAACATCGTCAGAAGCGCACAATTACATCAATATAGCAGTATAGCAAAAATGCAAAAGAAGATTGAGAACCAGAAGAAGATCTATGAGTAATAATTTGAAACAGAAAGGATAAGAAGAATAAAGAGCATAACACATACTCGAAAATCTGTATTTATCGTCGTTGCAATGGCGATTGGAGAAGTGTCAGACTTGTCTCCGGTAGGTAAGCCTTATCTTCGAATCTCTCATATCTCCAATACCTAGTTGCACTTTGTTTAAGTCTATCCATACGATATGGTTGCGATTCACTAATATGAAGATTAAACGAGTGAAAATCTGAGCGGAAAGATGTTGAATCATGATCAAGAAATGGCGAGCAGAGCAAGAATTGAAGGAGATGGTAGTGAACATCGAGAGACGGTGAAGTGTTGAGGCATAAATTACTGGTGAAGAGGATTGAGACGGATGCGATGACAAGAAGGATGAGGTGGGAGAGTTGCGGCGGATCCGAAGTGAGAAGAAGAAAGAATCTGAATAGTCACAATGAAATTAAACCCTAACCCATTCTTAATTTTTTTTATTTATCTTTTTTTTTCCTTTTAGTAAAAAAGGTTGAAATATACAACCTAAATAATGGGTTGGGCCAAAACTATCTTCCATAATCCCAGACTCTGCGTTTTTGTTTGAGGTGCAGTAAAAAAAAGAGATGCCATTGGACCTTGATGCAATGGACCCTGCGCCCAGTTTACTATAATACCCCATCAGAATCTAGTTTAACACCCCCTAACTCTTTCTACGTTCTTTAGTTTTATTTTTTGTGTGTTTTTTCTTTAGTTAAATTTTCTTTTAATAATAAAAATAGAACAAAAATAAATAAATAAAATGTAGATTTTTTTTTATGATAAAATTTACAAAAAAATCAATAAAAAATTTAGGCTTTTTGTTTGCTTTTTTTTAGAAATTACTTTCTAATTTTTCGATTACTCGATATTTGTGATTCACCATTGCCTGTTGAGTTGAGTCTTATGCAGGTTCATTATTTGATATACGGATGTGTTTTGGATTTCGATTGTGATTTATTTTCACATTGATGAAGCTTCGACGCCTATTCCGAATATTCGAGCTCTGACTGCTTGTTTGTTGATGTCAGCTCGCACGAAGTATTTTGGGTTTCTTTTCTTTGGTTGCACTTTTTGCGGACATCATTGTTTATTTTGTATTATATTGCTTCCAAGTTATATTTTCACATTTATCGCTTTTCTATATATCATGAGAAGTAGGAAATAAAGAGCGTGCACTCGAAGTTGTTGTTTAAAGACCCGCAACAGGCATTCCGCACTTCATTTATTATATGTGTTGTGCTTGTGTTTGTTTCATTTCTTGTTGATCGATGAGTCACTCAATTTAGAAATTGAGATCACGACTTCGCTCTCAGTGCATGCTCCCTATAGGATTTTATCGCTTTTATTTATTTCTTGTTGATCGATGAGTCACTCAATTTAGAAATTAAGATCACAACTTCGCTCTCATGGTATGTTCCCTATAGGATAGTTTGTTAGACTTTCTTTGGCATGCTAACTTAGATAGGACCCCTCATTGTGTGATAACATTAGGTTAGATATAGGTTAGTCTCTCTTAGATGTTTTCTTCCTATTTTTGCATAATTGCATTTAAAACTAAAACTTATTTTTCTTGGAAAAATGTATAAAAAATGCTAAGCATACAAAAGTTCTTTTCATGGTAAAAAAATACCAATCAATCCACTTATTTTCGCCATTTGGATTTTCTCTTCTAAGAGTATTGTTAGTTCCTTTCCACTACAGGTCGTAAGTCTCCAAAGGTCGAGCAGCGGTGGAATGATCGAATGCAACATTGTTCATTTAAAAAATACAAACAAACAAAATATGTGAGCCGAACTACAGTGCTCTGATTCCTTAAAAGGGATACGTAGGCATCTGGTCACGGGGCTCAGCCGAGCGAAAATTTGTAAATATTTATTTCTTTTCCCTGTGTTTTCTTTGCATGCATTCCATCTTCGTTTATAACTTTTAAGGATTAGATTGAGCACACCCTTTGATTATAATAAGAAGAGTGGATCCCGTAGAGTACTACGGACATGTGGGGGCTAATACCTTCCCCTCGTGTAATCGACTCCCTTACCCAATCTCTCGGTCGCAAGACCTTGATTTACCCTTTAGGTTTTTCTGCGATGATTTTCCTTTCCCTTTTATGGGATAAATAAATACTCGGCGGCGACTTCATTTATTTTACTGCTACAGAAAAATGGCGACTTCACTGGGGATTGTTAATGTCGACCAATTGCTGGTTCATCCCGTGAGTCACTCCTAGCTCCCATTTTTCTTTTCTTAGGGTGTTTATAATTATGCTTTTATGGTTTATTCATTTGTATATGTTTGATCATATGTTTGCATTGCATATTTATTGTTATTTGTTATATTATTATTGTGTTGGTATCTCTGTTTCTTTGTTGGGTGGGTGTTATTATGAGGTAAAAGGCCCAATACCTAGGCCAAGTGGTAACCACAAGAACACTAGGAATAGAGTGGAACATGGACGGCTAGTTGACTTAGGTTTCACTATGCCACCATGTAGGTTTCACTATGCCACCATGTCGTCCATGCTCAGATGAGGTACAAATGAGGGGCTATCATTTTCATGTAGGTGATACGGTGATAGTTTTTCAGGAGTACCCTCAATTATGAGTTACCATTGACTTTACCGTGACCTAATCTTTACCCGTGAGTGGGGAGGGAATAATATTTACAGGTACAGATACTGACTACACATGTTCTGTTGGTGACTATGTTCTGCTGGTGACTTTGGTTCTTGGTATTCTGAATTGGTCCAGAATTTTGATCTTGTTACATGTGACTATGGTTCTATTATCAGTTCAGCAGCTATTCAGTACCGCGAAAAATTTGATCCCATATATTTGCATACATATCATGTTAATGTAATTATCAATATACATGTTTTTTGTTTCCAAACATTACTTCCTTGATTCCAATTGTCAAGACAAAAAAATAAACATAAAAAAATAAATAATAAAAACATAAAAAAATATAATAATATTGTGGCTTAATAACTGGAATCAAAGCGTATAGACTTTTGGAAATAAGAATATGGAATTTGTATTGCATGTCGTGCATCATGTTACATTTAACTATGCATTTCATGAGTCTCCCTGAAGTCTTACCCTAGGTCCTCTAGTCTCCAGAATCAAGTTGTCTCATCAGTACAACACTCGTGCTAAGGGAAGATGGAAAGCATTAAGCAAGAGATCTTTAAACTCCACAAAGAGATAACTACTTTGAAAGCTGATATGGAATATCTAACTGCTTTGGTTAAAACTTTGGTTGCTGCCTAAGTCAATCCTTCCAGGAAGGAAGAAAAGATTACAAAAGTCTTCATAGAAACTCTGAAATCATTCTTTCATAAGAAGGTGATATTCAATGCACCCGGTGAGTTCCCAGAAAAGGCGAATATGGGAGTGCTTCTAGAAGAGGATGTCCGAAAGGAATGTTTATCTGAAGACAGTGGCACAACTAGTAGTGTGAAAAAATTTGATAATAAATTTGCCAAGAAAAGAAACAGAGGAAGAAACAATCATCGTCAGAATCAACATGTTTCTTCTGTCATCCCTGTTTTCAATTTACCTCTTATCGCTCCAGTTTGTTAATAAAATCAGCAAGTTCCTATTCAGAAGAAAGCTCAGTTTGATCCAATTCCAATGACTTATATAGAGTTGTTTCCCATTCTAATGCAAAGGAATTTGGTTCAGACCTGACCTCCACTGAAGATTCTTGAGAAGATACCTTGGTACTACAAAGATGATTTGACTTGTGCCTTTCATCAGGGAGCCCCTGGGCACAGTATCGAACAATGTTATCCATTGAAAGCTGAAGTCCAAAAATTGGTCAGAAGTGGTATCTTATCACTTAAGGATACCTGTCTTGAGGTTCAACCGAAGTCTTTGCCGAAGAATAAACATGATTGAAGGACACCCTGGATTTTAAGGATGATTAGCTTTCTCATGTTTACTAGTAATTTTACTGATTTCTCATTTGTAATTTTTTTTGTTAATCATTATATTGTTTGCATGTAAGAACTTGTTTACATCTGAATGATTATCTTAATACAATGAATATGTTTGTCTTGAAGAAATCCATTCGTTTCACTCATATTTGTTTTTAATTTTAAAATTGATTTTTGTGTTATGATACCAACTTGTTATCTATTCTCTTGCATAAGCATAGATTGGAGGGAGGATGATGAATTTAAAATGAAAATTTTCCGGTTGAATGCTTTTGAATAAAACTCTGTTGACGATGTACATGCATTGTTTCAAATTTCCAAACACCGGAGATATAAGGGAGTGAAACCCTCGTTAACCCCTTTGAGCCTTGAATTAGGAGATTATTTTCTCTAAAAAAAAACTCATTTTAACCCGGGGAAGGGTAGTGTTCAGTTAATTTGATTGAGCATTCGGAACTCTTCAGAAATGCGTATCTAAGGATACAATAAAGGTTATCCTTCAAAAGATTAAGGAGACTCAAGATTTTAATGGCTAACCTTCACTTATCAAGAGTGTGCATCAATTGATGATACCCCAATGGGTATCTTCCGCACGTCAAGAAGTCAGTAGACGATTGTTGTACCCCAAAATTTGCCCTCCCATATTCTTCAAAGTTTTGCCAAGCATCACCTCAAATGGTTCAAAGTTTACTCAAGGGCTACACAGTCAAGCACCCTCCTAAGCCAGTCAAATTAGGGTTTTGGTTCTTGCAAGGAAGTTTAGGTTTTCAAGGGCTAAATCAAGTTCCATATGCTCATATACATTGTCAAGCACCTACATGTCAAGTTTCAAGTCTCACAAGGTCAAGTTGCACAGTCAAAAACCCTAATTGCTTCACAATCAACTATAGGGGCAAAATGGTCATTTGGCAGTCAAAAGTCAAAATTTTTGGTCAACATCTTATTTTGAAGCCACAATCATCATTTGATCAAGTCTTGATCATGATTTCACAAGAATGGCTCAAAAATCATCAAGGTGTCAAAAGTTTCTATTTTTGGACAGTTGAAAAGTCAACTGTAACTTGACCAAGGCATAACTTTTTCATGGTTCATCAGAAAAATCCCATCCAATGCTCATCTTGAAGGGGGGGGGGGACATTTAATACAACTCATCTTCACATTCCAAGTCCAAGAAATGCTCTCACAAAAAGTTATCAATTTCAACATTATAGGTCATTTTCAAAAGTCAACTAAAAGGCACTTTAAGTCAAAGACCATAACTTGATATTGGTAAATCAAAATAACATGGGACCAAAGGCATTGGTTAGAGGACTTCAAGACCTTTCCAAAATGTCCAAGAACATGTTCATATGATCAAAATTGAGCAAGATATGCATTGGAGAAGTTGGGAAATTTTTGTGAAATGGCCAAAGTCAACTATCCATGAAACTTCATTTTTTGACAAAGGGGCCCACTTTTTCCACTTGATTCATCCTTGTCATGCCACCCACGTGTCCCATGATTTATTTCAAGATTAAAAATTAATTTTTCTATTTTTATTTAATTTTATTTGGTTTAATTCATTTTAAATCTTTAAAATTCAAATAAAAATCAAGAAAATTAATTAAGGGATATCTTTTGGTTTGAATAACCTTGATACACCATAATCCACATACCAAATTCGTGTAAAGGTCTATTATGAGCATGGAATTCAAATTTTGGACAAAAAAGGCAAATGCTTTAATGGTGATAAAGAGGAAATCTCAAGACTTCATGGCAAAGGTTAAAGGCTCATATATTGTTTGATTCTCATTCACTAACATATATGCAAGCCTCTCACACAGTATTCAGAACCTAGAGACACCTAGAACGGCAACCCTAATTCTCTCAAATTTTCCACAAAATTGACAAATTCGGATTCGTTTTTTAGCAAGTTTCAAGGAGTTTTAAGGATTCAATCGTGTTCCTGGGCATAGCAGCAATCATTCCCAACCCTTACACGAAGCCAAATCATCCCAGATCGTGCTCCCTAGCTCTCATTGGTTTGTTAAAATTCTTGAATTCGTTTTTCATATTTCATGCATCATTAATTGTTTTTGATGGTTTGTGTGAACTCAGGGCACTTATTAGAATGCATTTGATGCATAACATGCAAGCTTTAACGCAAGAGTAAGGACATGCCATTGCTAGGGCCATTTTTGTTATCTTCTTCGAAACTCACTGTACAGTCGTTTTCAGGCCAAAACAATGGCACCATTGAATCCGCAGGGGTCGAATTAGGGTGACTAGGCCTTTCTTTTGCCTTGATTTTTCCTATTTTGCAGGATCGGCCATGGTGCTTGCCGGAGAAGACGACCGGAGCTAGGGCTCCGGCGTCGTTGACTGGTGTGGACTCAGGCGTGGCTGGCGTGGCACGATAGCGCGTTCTGATTTGTTCCCATGTTACACCTGGGTCCCACGCGTGTTGACTGTGTTTAAAAATTCAAATATGTCACGTTTTCATTTTTAACCAATTGATTGCAGAGTATAGACACCAAAGACAGCTGGCTCAGTTGGCAACGTGTTAGTGGATTTCTCCAGAGGGCATGAGTTCGATTCTTGGTCCTGGCATTTCTCTTTACCTTTTTCATAATTAACATGCTTTCTATGTTTTCTATTTTTTTTTAATATTTTCATCCTAATTTAGTTTATCTTTAAATAAATTTCTCATGCATTTAAAAAAATCACAAAATATTTTCCTTTTGCATTTTAATCAGAAAAATGTTTATTTAATTTTTGACATTAAAATTAATATTTTTTTGCATGCATATTTTAATTAATTGTTAAATAATCATTAAATTGACTTTTAATTGCTTTTAATTATCAAAATTGATCCAGAAAATTACCAAAAATTATTCTATCATTAAATTAACATAACTAACCTTTTTTTCATAAAAAAAATCCAAAAAGAACTAACATTATTATTATTATTATTATTAATTTCATTTTATTTTTGTAATTAAATACTAACAAATTGAATTAATTATTAATTAGGCAACTTTAACCTTTTTTCTTAATAATTAAAATAAGTTTAGAATTAGGTTTTTTAATTAACTTTTAATTTTATTTCCTTTTTTTATTTCATTAAAAAACATTAAAAAAAACATTTCTCTTGTAAATAATTAAATAGTTGGATTTAGGTTTAATTTTAATTTAGTACAAAAGGACAAAAAACCTTAGAACGTTCCCGATTAATTTTTTTATTCGCGCGCATTTACTTTATTTTGATTATTATGTAATTGCTTCCGAGAATGTAATAGTAATTAGGTTTATCTCTTTATTTAATTTCTCGTGCTTATTTACCAAAACGGGTCTTTGTATTTTTGGCGATGTATAGACCCGCGCCTTGTAATAGCGTAGAATTTATATTTCCGCAGTTTACTTTTCGCACTCCTAACTGTTAAATGCATGAAAGAATGTATGTAAATAAAAACAACTCGTAGCTCACAATTGCATGACCAAAGATAAAGATGAACTGAATTGAACATACAAAGCATATGCCACTTCTAGGGTACGCCTCACTCGTTGCCTCGAAACGTGGTCGTCAAGTATAGGGTGTTTTAGAGGTCGCCCTCCTGTCTAAGATCCAGTTGCCTCGAAACGGTTGCCTCGGATAAAAAGGATCTAGGACATTAGGGTTACTTCTAAGGTGTCCTACTATTGCTTCGGTGACCACACTGTCCCGATAATCGAATTGACCCGAACAACTCCAACGATGGTGCTACCTACCTCTCAATGGTGGGATAGCACTACCTAAAGGACTCTTACACAAGTTAATTCCTTAGGGTAGGTAGATGACTCATGGGTACTTGCTCTTTTCAAACAAACAAAACAACTTTTCACACCTCACACTTTCAAAAGTTTTCAAACAAATTTTTCATACACTCTTGAGGACTGATACAAGAGTTATTTAGAAATCTTTCAAAAGAACTTTTTCCAAAACCCACACACTTTGAAAAGCAAACAATTTTTTGAAAACATAAGAGCAAGTACCTAAGAGCCCATGGATAACCACGGATAGAAAGGGTGCTAACACCTTCCCTTTCTATAAATCTACCTCCCGAACCGAGAAACATTCTCGAATAAGGAATTTTGCTGTGCTTTTGTCCTTTCCATGTTGGAGAACATAAAAGACGGTGGAGACTCTTGCTTACCGCGACATTTCGCGAGACCAGCTTAAAAAACAGTCAGTTCTATTTCCACCGATCACAACGATGATACAACAATGGTTATCCCTCATCTTCCAAGAAATCGGGCAGTCATAATTCTTCCAACAAGTCAAAAATGACTCGAAGTCACGCGACGTATTCAAAAGGAAAGAAAAGGTAATATAAAAATGAATGAAAAAAATGAAACTAATAAGAATTAATTAAAAAAATAGACAAAAAGCCTCGCTAAGTCGAAACTTGAAAAAGCAAGTCGCTTAGGCAAAAGTCAGGGCATCCCGCTAGGCTTCATAGTCAAATTCAAAATGAATTTTTCCAGGAAAAAGTTAGGGAAATGATGGAAAGCCTGAAAGGCGAAAAAGGATTACAAAATGGATATCCTTAGCAAAGAAATATGTTGTGTGATTAGACACTGTGATACGGTGGATCTGGAACTGACTGTTTAACGCTGGTTCGCGAAATGTCGCGGAAGCAAGAGTCGCCACCGTCTTTTATTTTCTCCAAATGGAAAGGACAAAAGCACAGAAAAATTCCTTTAAAGAGATTGCTCTCGGTTCGGGAGGTAGGTTATAGAAAGGGAAGGTGTTAGCACCCTTTCTATCCATGGTTATCCATGGGCTCTTAGATACTTGCTCAATGTGTTTTCAAAATGTTTGTTTGCTTTTCAATGTGGGTTTAAAAAAGTTTCTTTGAAAAATTTCAGATCGACTCGTACGTCAGAGTGTTTGAAAAGTTTGCTTTGAAAGTTTTTGAAAAGTGTTAGTGAAAAGTCTTTTTGAGTTTGTTTTGAGATTAGAGCAAGTATCCTTGAGAACCTACCTACCCTAAGGAATTCGTCTGTGTAGATGTCCTTAAAAGTAGTGCCATCCCACCATTGAGAGGTAGGCAGCACCACCGTTGGAGGTGTTCGGGTCAATTCGAGTTTTAGGGACGTGGTGATCACCGGAGCAATGGGAAGACACCTTAGAAGCTACCCTCATGCCAGGTTCCCGGATCATGAGGACTTACTAAGACGTCCTCTACTCGACGACCACCTTTCGAAAGGCAACAGTGAGGCGTACCCTAGGGGTGGTGTGTGCGAATTGTGTGTCGTGTTTCAGTTATTTGTCTTGTCATGTTCATTGTGATCTACGCTTGATTTTAATTAGGACATTCATTCTTGCATGCTTTTTAACAGTTATAAAGTTTGCGAAAAATAAATCTAAGGCTATTACAAATGGCGCGGGTCCACATCGCCAAAATTAAACCGGACCCGATTTAGCGGAAAATAAATAAAGCAATAAATAAAAGTGCGAGAAACTTAAATTACAATGCTTTGGGAGAGATACAAAATTAAATGACATAAGATAAATGCGCAAATTAAATAATTAAACAATGGGCGTTGGACCCTTTTTTGCAAAAGATTACAGTTAATGAAGAAGTAAAAATTAAAAAATTAAATGTTTCTGGTATTTTGTGTTTTTTAGCTTTAAAAGAAAAAAAGAAGGAATTAATTATAATTGACTAACCCTAATTCTATTGTTTTTTTTTTAAGTTTATTGTAAAAATGTTATATTAATCTAAATTAAACCCTAATTTTTTACTTATGTACATTTAATTATAAAAATAAAATAAATAAATAAACAATATTGTGAGAAAAAGGAAAAATTAAAAGGTATAAAAATTATTAATTAACCTAATTCTATATTTTTGGATTTTTATTATGAAAAAGAATTAAAGTTAAAAACCTAATTAAACTAAATAATTACAAGCATTTATTTATGAAAATAACTATAATATAAATATTTATTATTTTTCATCTTTTCTGATTTTTTTGTGATGTTTTTTTGTATTTTTGTGGAAATAAATTAATTATGTTAAAACAAATAAAATAAATAAAATAGCAAAAATAAAATAAGAAGAAAAATAGAAGAAATGCAAACCAGGATGGGGGTGTAGTCCCAAATGTGAGGTTCAGGCCTAGCAATTCAGGCCCAGTAAGCTGGAAATTTGTTGACCTTTCTGGATCCTATGTGATGCGCTTGACCAGGTGCAGCGTGTCCCTTGAATCTATGCCTTTGGTTTGATCGTTTAGGACGCGTGTAGGTTTGATCATTGAGGATGCGTGGTATGCCTACGTTACTGAAGCGCATAGGAATTGCTTTTGAAAAATGATATGGAAATTTGTAAGACCTGGGGCTCGAACCCAGGTCATGTATCATTCCAAACAACGCCTCTTGCCACTGAACCATCGCTTAATCATTTAACATATAATAACATATAAATAACAAAAAGAAAATTTGGTTAGTGGCCACTAAAAACAAAAAAAACGCGCGCTGATTCGAATGAACCAACCAGCGTTTGACACGGTATCGTCTTCTCCACTATCCTGAAACTTCAAACGCATAGGCAACGGTTTCTGAGCGTGGCTCAAAACTGGTTTCAGGAAAATAGCGATTAGGTCCCTAACGCTCATAAATTGAGCGCGAGGGTTCCATTGCTTTCGTCCTCAAGCATTGAGTCCATTGATGGTCATCTGGAGCTCTAATTTTTCCTTATTATGAAAGCCCTAAATTGAAAGACCTGCAAACCCTAGAAACTGGCCATGGCAGAATCTTATACATAGCACGATAATCAAATTAAATGTGATGGTCAGCTTTAAAACATTACAAAGAACAAGAATCCATGATTAGAATGTCATGATAATGCCTGGAATTGAAAATACGATTATGCTTTTTTATGGAAAAAGATGGACTTCTGTATACCGATTCCACACGTATTGATGGTTGTTCTTGATTGGTACATATTCAGAATTAGTCAAGGAAGCTATTGGAATAAGACTTAGGGCTTCAATCCTCCTCCAAGGTTGATTTCAGATTTGAGTTTTTTTGGAAAAATTTCAATGTTCCAATGGCTCTTGAGGCGCAGCTTGGAGTGTAAAGGCATTAGGTTTGCATTCCTGATCATATAGTGAGCATGCTAGGTCAACAAAATTGCACAAAATCTCATGAATTCAATGTTTTGCATATTTGATTTTGTAAAATCTTTTTTGAATCTTTTTCACATGTAATTTGGTTCAATCATGCTCCAATCACACCAAAACTTGCCATATTTAATTGTACACGAAATCTTGAGAGTAGAATGTGCACAAAAAGATTTTTTTAGGTCAAGTTTATATTTTTCACATATTTAAATAATTTAAATGAATTAATATTAATATAAATTCAAATAAATAATTAAAAATTGTGAAAATACTTCCCCTTGGGCTTAATGGTCGTGCATAGGCTTGGCATGAAGAAACTTGGAAGAAAAATGGGCCCATTTGCATTTTTGGATCATTTGAAGTAAAGTTGACTTTTCAAAATTCCCAAAAATTTCCCAACTTCCACAAGGCATAACTTGCTCAATTTTTAAGCTTTTCACATGTTCTTGGACATTTTGGAAAGGTCTTTGAGTCCTTTAACCAATGCCTTTGGTCCCATGTCATTTTGATTTACCAATCTCAAGTTATGGCCTTTGACTTAAAGTCCCTTTTTGTTGACTTTTGAAAATGACCTATAATGTTGAAATTGATAACTTTTTGTGAGAGCATTTCTTGGACTTGGAATATGAATATGAATTGTAGGAAATGTCTTTCTCTTCAAAATGAGCTTTGGATGGAATTTTTCTGATAATCCATGTGAAAGTTATGCCCTGGTCAATTTCAGTTGACTTTTTCAACTGTCCAAATATAGCAACTTTTGCATCTTTGATGATTTCTGAGCCAAATTTTGAGAATCATGATCAAGCATTGATCAAATGATGTTTGTGGCTTCAAAATGATATGTTGACCAAAAATTTGAACTTTTGACTGCCAAATGACCATTTTGCCCCTACAGTTAACTGTAGTGCAATCTAGGGTTTTGACTATGCAATTTTGAGCTGAATGCCTTGAAACTTGATATGAGAATACTTGACCATCTTTGTAAGCATATGAGACTTGATTGGGCCCTTGAAAACTTCATTTTCTTGATCAGAACCCAAACCCTAGTTTTGACTGTATAGGAGACAGTTGCACTGCATAACCCTTGGGGAATTTTGTGACTTGGCTTGGCCATTTCTTGAAGAATATGGGAGGGCAAATTTTGGGGTGCAACAGTTGCCCCTGTTCAATCTTCTTAGACCTGAGGATGCAGATCGGCTGACGTGCCTTTCGTAATCCGAGGGTAGAAGATGATTGGACACTAGAGTGCCTAGAAATTTGCGCTCACATAGTAGCGGTGATGGGGGAATGGGCTTATAGATGCCATTTGGAGATTGCTGGATAGGGTGATGGGCTTATAGATGCCATCTGGATGTTGATCGCATAGGAGATTCCTTAGCGAGAACCTGCATACCTGCAAAAAAGAAACATGAGTACCTGACACGTTGCAGGAGTTGATTTCAGATGCTTGGTATAGATGTGTCCTGACTAGCTACAGGAGCTGAGTCTGGAGCTTCAAACGCTGATGAATGAACCAGGGATGGTTACTGCCTTAGCATGAATGGTAAGAGAACCTTGGTTGACCTTAACTTCAACAACGCTCGTTGAGAAAAATCTTGGCGGGAATTACCATCTTTGCAATATCGGGAAGAGAACCATAAGAGAATATTACCTCACACTCATCGTCGGAGAGGGAAACATCTTAAAAAGGGATCACTACCTCACACACCGTCGGCGAGGGCACCATAGGAGAATATCACCTCACACTCATCGTCGGAGAGGGAAACATCTAAAAAAGGGATTACTACCTCACACACCGTTGGAGAGGGAACCATAGGGAGAATATCACCTCACACTCATCGTCGGAGAGGGGAATATCAAAAAGGGATTACTACCTCACACACCGTTGGAGAGGGAACCATAGGGGATTATCACCTCACACTCATCGTCGGAGAGGGAAACATCTAAAAAGGACTTCTGGAAGCAGTATCAGAACGTCACCATATCTGGTTTACATCTGAAACTATATCTGGAAGGAAATCTGGAAGCAGCATCAGAACGTCACCATCGCTGGGTTTACATCTGAAACTATATCTAGAAGGAAATCTGGAAGCAGCATCAGAACGTCACCATCGCTGGGTTTACATCTGAAACTATATCTAGAAGGAAATCTGGAAGCAGTATCAGAACGTCACCATCGCTGGGTTTACATCTGAAACTATATCTAGAAGGAATTCTGGAAGCAGTATCAGAACGTCACCATCGCTGGGTTTACATCTGAAACTATATCTAGAAGGAAATCTGGAAGCAGTATCAGAACGTCACCATCGCTGGGTTTACATCTGAAACTATATCTAGAAGGAATTCTGGAAGCAGCATCAGAACGTCACCATCGCTGGGTTTACATCTGAAACTATATCTAGAAGGAAATCTGGAAGCAGTATCAGAACGTCACCATATCTGGATCATATCCGAAACTATATCGAGAAGGAATTCTGGAAGCAGTATCAGAACGTCACCATCGCTGGGTCATATCTGAAACTATATCAAGAATGAATTGCGATAATTGATAGTAATCATTTTTGTATTGATCTTTTTCCTGAAAAGGCAAAACATAATTGTATGCAAAATCATGATGCATGAACTGTATGTCTTCAAAATTAATGAGATTCGTGCCATATGATGCATATGCATGCTATAATGTACAAAGATGTGATGTTTATGAATATATTTTTGTCTAAGAAAATAAATCCTTGACGGGTGCCGGGTAGTCACTCCTGGGCTGATGTTGAAGAATAGGTTTTGCTTCCACTGGGGGTGATAGTTGCAAGTATACCGGTAGGAGAAGGTGACTCCGTTGCGGAATAAACTTGGCAAATGGAAGATTCTGCGGGGAGAAAAGATACCCTAGCGACCATGCTGGGAAGAAATACTCTGTGGGGAGATGCTTTTGCTGAATTGCTGAGAATGACTTGCTGTATTGGAAGTATGAATGGACTTCGCTGGGGGTAAGAAGATTCTGTCGACGACGCTCTTTCCGTGGCTTTTGGCTGAGGATAACCCAGTTATATCCTGTTAAGGAAATAACTCTTTAAATCAAGCCGGACGACGCGTTCGTGCCCTGCTAGGGGATAAGCTTCCAGAATCTACTAGGGGTACGCTTATTGCTTGGGGAGATAGATTCCAATCTTCCTGGGGAACTGGATTGGACTCTCCTGGGGAAGTTTTGAACTGCGTTGGCTATGTTCTTCAACGGAGCTTACCCTGATACCTTGGAGGGCAGAACAATCAGATTGCTTAGACCATTCTTTATTGCCCCTGTTTTTATGGGGGAGGCACTTGTGGGATGCTGATAGTCGTTGATGGACAAACCTTCTTCTGGTAGGCAGATGGCAAGATGACAGGACCTAGTCGTACGCTTTGATCCCTAACTTTTGCCTGGACCGCCCTTTCGGGTTTTCAGTCCACCGGGATACCCATTTTTGCCCAAGCCGCCTTTTCAGGTTTTCGACTTGCCGGGTGTACATGTTTTTTTCATTTCATCCCTTCATTTTGCCCGAACCCTTTTGGTTCGCCGGGAAGCCCTTATTTTTGCCTAGGTGTGTCAACCTAGCGGGTCTTTGATTTTGCGTAGTATCTTTTCGACTATGTCCACGCTCTCAGAATGTAGGGAGTTGCCCCTGTTAGAAGTGTGTTGTCATGCCACCAGAAGATGTTTGATCAGGCAAGGTTCGTTGTTTGAGATGCCCCAAGTGACTCAGGCGGAGATCTGCCCCAGGCTAATAGGCTTTTTTGAGAGATTCTCCGAATCTTGATTTAATTGCCCCAGATGATGGACCATGATCATGTCCTGCCCCTTGGTTGGAAGTGCTTTTGTTCACTAGGTATTTCTGTGCGAATTTCCCTGCTGTTCAAACAAAAAGTCATATGCAAACAAAGTTATGTTAAAAATGCAAAGCCTATGTCTGTCTTGAAGATTTTGAAAATGCATTTTTCTTTCATAAAACAAGTGATTGTTTGTAAAACGTGATGTCAACTTCGTACTTACCATAGGCCTTCAGGAGTCAGGATACCTTTCGTACAGTATGCTTTCGAACTAACCCATGCTTCAGCTAGGACTTTTGAGGGTTATAACGTGGCTTGGTTCACGGTTTAAGAAACAAAGGATAAAGGCTCAAATTTTATTTGTACCCACCCGCTCTTCGTGATGTTCTCCAAACCTAAACTCAGTTGATCATGCGTTAGACCTTGCTTGAGTCTTTGCTTTGATGTTCCAGTAATGGTTCAGACAGTTTATTTTGAATAGGCGGTCATTTCCCTGTTTTTTTTTTTTGTTGAGGGTTTGTAAGACCTCTTTTTTTTGATTGTGTTATCCCTATTTTTGCCTGAACTGTTTCCTTTTTGGAATTACAGTCAGCGGGATGCCCCAGTTTCATAAGTCCCCTTTGTAGGTTTAGACTTTTTGGGCTTTTCATTTATGAATTTTGATGATGACTGCCTGTCCTTTTGATTGTTCTGAACCATCACTGTCTTTGTTCGTTTTGTAAAGATCTCTTCGGTGCCATTCGTCATGCACTTGGATCAACTGAGAGAACTACCCTGCCCCAGGTTATGATTAAGGGTTTTGATTTTCGAAAATAAAAACTCCTACTTCTTTGGCTCTGATGGGTTGACGAGGGATTATCATCCTTATAACTCCAGTGTTTAGGAATTGAAACAATGCCTGTACCTCATCAGCAGGGTCTGTTCAAAAGCATACTGTAAAGATCGTGGTATCGTTTTCGTCATCCTCCCTCAAGAGGCTTAGAATTTTAGATCCAGAGTTGACATCAGAAAAAATATGAAAAGATATTTGAACATAATGAAAATAATTGTATTAATTTCCAAAACAGACATATGCAATGCATTAATAGAATAAAAGAGTTTGCTATGACATTAATTGTTTGTATAAGCAAAGAAAAGTACAGCTCAAAAATTCAAATAAACAAAAGGCTTCAATGATTGGGCAACGGAGCAGTGATTATGTTCGGAGTCTCTGGCACTTCAAACTGAATCTCTCCAGCGTCGATCATATCTTGAATCTTATTCTTGAGAGGCCAGCAATTGTCTGTAGTATGCCCCGGGCTATCTGAATGATATGCGCACCTATCGTTGGGATGATAGTTGGGTGCAGAAGTGTTCGGATTCCGGAGAGGAGCCCTTAAGGTGATCAGCCCTGTCTTCAACAGTTGTTGCAGTGCTTGATCCAGCGACATGTTGAGTTTGGTATACTGTCGTTTCTCCTTGCGCTGCTGCCCCTGTCCTTGTTGAGCAGGTCCAGGATTGGAGATTTGGATTGCCCCTGCCTCATGACGGCTCTTTTTACCGTGCACAGCATTGGATTCTTTCTTTCCATGATGAGGCTTTTTATCAGAAGGTGCAACCTCTTGAATTTTCCCAGACCGGATGCCAGCTTCTATTCGCTCTCCAGTCAAGATAAGATCTGTGAATCCAGCAGACGAATTCCCAATCAGGTGGTTATAAAATGGACCAGACAAGGTCCCCAAGAACATGTCCACAAGTTCCCGATCAGTCAGAGGTGGTTGTACCCTTCCAGCAAGATCCCTCCATTTCTGCGCATATTCTTTAAAACCTTCACTTGACCCTAACGACATACCCTGGAGTTGGGTACGCGTAGGAGCAAGGTCGGCATTATACTGGTACTGCTTATAGAAAGCAGTTGCCAACTCCTCCCAGTTACGAACTTTGGTCCCATCCAGCTGATAGAACCATTCGAGATGAGTCCCTGAAAGACTCTCCTGGAAGAAGTGGATCCATAAATTCTTGTCCACCGTATATGGCTGAATCTTCCGAACATAGGACCTTAGATGCAGCTTGGGGCAAGACGCCCCGTCATACTTAGTGAAGGATGGTGCTTTGAACTTCCGAGGGATAACCACACCAGTTGACAAACCCAGATCTCCGAAATCCAGCCCAGGTACCTGTTGAACCTCCATAGCCTTCAACCTATCCTCCAAATGTTTGTACTTGTCCTCAGCCGGAGGGTACTGTTCGTCGTCGAAATCTGTTTCATTGTCAGAGACCACTGGACTGGGCACCTCCCTCTCATGGTGACTGCTTTCCCTCACAGATGGGGTAGTCCTCTCAGTTTCAGTCTGCGGTGTATTCCCAGATCTGCGTCTAGGGCTGAACAAAACAGTCCTCTTCTTTTTCTTGTCTTTCTTCAAAAGGAGAGCCTTCAGGTCTTGTTGCCCCTGGGTCAAATTCATGATCAGCTCTTGGAACTGGGCGTTCTGAGCCTGGAGGTCCTTGATAGTCTGCTCGGCTGATGATTCAGGATTCATGACGATCGGCTGAAATAAACAGCGGAGAAGGGTAAGCAACCTGTCAAAGGGATACCTGCAATGCAATGAGATGTATGATATGCATGCAATGTTTTCAAGGACCTCGCGGGGTAAACAGAGAGACTTGTTAGAGTTGGAAACCGGCAACTTGATTGAAGGAACCTCCTGTTGTAGAGAGCCCTTCTTCAAGGGTCAAAGGCTCACCATATCCAGTGGGTCATAACCCCTGACGCCCTTGGCTAGAGGAAAATAAATCCTCTTTGCCCCTGGCTAGATGTTTGATTTATCATGACCTGCATCACAAGCCCTTGAGATCCTTGAAATGGGTTAGGATGTATGCAATGGTATGATGTCATGCTATGCATGGGGTGATGTAGGTAAACCCTGTTATGAGCCCCAACTAAGGACTATAAACAGACCCTGCAAGAAATTCATTATACTTTGTTATGAGTCCCAATTAAAGACTATAAACAAAACCTGCAAGAGATCTAGTAAACCCTATTATGAGTCCCAGTTAAGGACTATAAACAACACCTGCAAGAAATTTGGTAAACCCTGTCATGAGTCCTAGTTAAGGACTATAAACAAGACCTGCAAGTAATTTGGTAAACCCTGTCATGAGTCCTAGTTAAGGACTATAAACAAGACCTGCAAGAAACTTAGTACCCTGTTATGAGTCCCAATTAAGGACTATAAACAAGACCTGCAAGAAACAAGTGTCAGGTAACAAGCACGCAGGTAGTCAAGTACGAAGGCACGCAAGTCACACAAAAGAGCCCTTAAGGTTTAGGCCAGCATGAGGTTTAGGTAGTACCCTCTTTCAGTTTGTTGGTTAAGACCTGTCCTATCAGAAGTAACCGGGTTCTAGAGGATCCCAATATCACTGACTATCCTCAATCGGTCATAACTCCAGCATCGCAATCTTTTCTTGCGGCCAGAACCATCACGAGAGTTTAGCCTCAATGGGCGTAGCATACTGCTACTGTTTCTATTGGCCAAGTTGGGTCATTTAAGGTTCTAAGGCCTGTTGGTGCTTAATGACTCCTTGGAAGACCCATATTCTCCCCGTTTCAACACGAGGGATATCGGTACAGACCAAGGCGCCACACCAACGTAGCCACTGCTTCACCCATGTCGGTATACGCCGGACAGGTCCCTCACAGCTTATGCTACCTAAATAGGGTATCCCCAGATCCGGGTTAGGATCTATGTATCTCCGATGCAACCCACAATAGTAAAGCAAGCAAAACAGTACAAGTGAAAACACAGTTATGACCTAGCCCTAAGGTATACCTCACTTTAAATTATTCCCCAGCAGAGTCGCCAGTTCTGTGATACGGTGGATCTGGAACTGACTGTTTAACGCTGGTTCGCGAAATGTCGCGGAAGCAAGAGTCGCCACCGTCTTTTATTTTCTCCAAATGGAAAGGACAAAAGCACAGAAAAATTCCTTTAAAGAGATTGCTCTCGGTTCGGGAGGTAGGTTATAGAAAGGGAAGGTGTTAGCACCCTTTCTATCCATGGTTATCCATGGGCTCTTAGATACTTGCTCAATGTGTTTTCAAAATGTTTGTTTGCTTTTCAATGTGGGTTTAAAAAAGTTTCTTTGAAAAATTTCAGATCGACTCGTACGTCAGAGTGTTTGAAAAGTTTGCTTTGAAAGTTTTTGAAAAGTGTTAGTGAAAAGTCTTTTTGAGTTTGTTTTGAGATTAGAGCAAGTATCCTTGAGAACCTACCTACCCTAAGGAATTCGTCTATGTAGATGTCCTTAAAAGTAGTGCCATCCCACCATTGAGAGGTAGGCAGCACCACCGTTGGAGGTGTTCGGGTCAATTCGAGTTTTAGGGACGTGGTGATCACCGGAGCAATGGGAAGACACCTTAGAAGCTACCCTCATGCCAGGTTCCCGGATCATGAGGACTTACTAAGACGTCCTCTACTCGACGACCACCTTTCGAAAGGCAACAGTGAGGCGTACCCTAGGGGTGGTGTGTGCGAATTGTGTGTCGTGTTTCAGTTATTTGTCTTGTCATGTTCATTGTGATCTACGCTTGATTTTAATTAGGACATTCATTCTTGCATGCTTTTTAACAGTTATAAAGTTTGCGAAAAATAAATCTAAGGCTATTACAAATGGCGCGGGTCCACATCGCCAAAATTAAACCGGACCCGATTTAGCGGAAAATAAATAAAGCAATAAATAAAAGTGCGAGAAACTTAAATTACAATGCTTTGGGAGAGATACAAAATTAAATGACATAAGATAAATGCGCAAATTAAATAATTAAACAATGGGCGTTGGACCCTTTTTTGCAAAAGATTACAGTTAATGAAGAAGTAAAAATTAAAAAATTAAATGTTTCTGGTATTTTGTGTTTTTTAGCTTTAAAAGAAAAAAAGAAGGAATTAATTATAATTGACTAACCCTAATTCTATTGTTTTTTTTTTTAAGTTTATTGTAAAAATGTTATATTAATCTAAATTAAACCCTAATTATTTACTTATGTACATTTAATTATAAAAATAAAATAAATAAATAAACAATATTGTGAGAAAAAGGAAAAATTAAAAGGTATAAAAATTATTAATTAACCTAATTCTATATTTTTGGATTTTTATTATGAAAAAGAATTAAAGTTAAAAACCTAATTAAACTAAATAATTACAAGCATTTATTTATGAAAATAACTATAATATAAATATTTATTATTTTTCATCTTTTCTGATTTTTTTGTGATGTTTTTTGTATTTTTGTGGAAATAAATTAATTATGTTAAAACAAATAAAATAAATAAAATAGCAAAAATAAAATAAGAAGAAAAATAGAAGAAATGCAAACCAGGATGGGGGTGTAGTCCCAAATGTGAGGTTCAGGCCTAGCAATTCAGGCCCAGTAAGCTGGAAATTTGTTGACCTTTCTGGATCCTATGTGATGCGCTTGACCAGGTGCAGCGTGTCCCTTGAATCTATGCCTTTGGTTTGATCGTTTAGGACGCGTGTAGGTTTGATCATTGAGGATGCGTGGTATGCCTACGTTACTGAAGCGCATAGGAATTGCTTTTGAAAAATGATATGGAAATTTGTAAGACTTGGGGCTCGAACCCAGGTCATGTATCATTCCAAACAACGCCTCTTGCCACTGAACCATCGCTTAATCATTTAACATATAATAACATATAAATAACAAAAAGAAAATTTGGTTAGTGGCCACTAAAAACAAAAAAAACACGCGCTGATTCGAATGAACCAACCAGCGTTTGACACGGTATCGTCTTCTCCACTATCCTGAAACTTCAAACGCATAGGCAACGGTTTCTGAGCGTGGCTCAAAACTGGTTTCAGAAAAATAGCGATTAGGTCCCTAACGCTCATAAATTGAGCGCGAGGGTTCCATTGCTTTCGTCCTCAAGCATTGAGTCCATTGATGGTCATCTGGAGCTCTAATTTTTCCTTATTATGAAAGCCCTAAATTGAAAGACCTGCAAACCCTAGAAACTGGCCATGGCAGAATCTTATACATAGCACGATAATCAAATTAAATGTGATGGTCAGCTTTAAAACATTACAAAGAACAAGAATCCATGATTAGAATGTCATGATAATGCCTGGAATTGAAAATACGATTATGCTTTTTTATGGAAAAAGATGGACTTCTGTATACCGATTCCACACGTATTGATGGTTGTTCTTGATTGGTACACGTTCAGAATTAGTCAAGGAAGCTATTGGAATAAGACTTAGGGCTTCAATCCTCCTCCAAGGTTGATTTCAGATTTGAGTTTTTTTGGAAAAATTTCAATGTTCCAATGGCTCTTGAGGCGCAGCTTGGAGTGTAAAGGCATTAGGTTTGCATTCCTGATCATATAGTGAGCATGCTAGGTCAACAAAATTGCACAAAATCTCATGAATTCAATGTTTTGCATATTTGATTTTGTAAAATCTTTTTTGAATCTTTTTCACATGTAATTTGGTTCAATCATGCTCCAATCACACCAAAACTTGCCATATTTAATTGTACACGAAATCTTGAGAGTAGAATGTGCACAAAAAGATTTTTTTAGGTCAAGTTTATATTTTTCACATATTTAAATAATTTAAATGAATTAATATTAATATAAATTCAAATAAATAATTAAAAATTGTGAAAATACTTCCCCTTGGGCTTAATGGTCGTGCATAGGCTTGGCATGAAGAAACTTGGAAGAAAAATGGGCCCATTTGCATTTTTGGATCATTTGAAGTAAAGTTGACTTTTCAAAATTCCCAAAAATTTCCCAACTTCCACAAGGCATAACTTGCTCAATTTTTAAGCTTTTCACATTTTCTTGGACATTTTGGAAAGGTCTTTGAGTCCTTTAACCAATGCCTTTGGTCCCATGTCATTTTGATTTACCAATCTCAAGTTATGGCCTTTGACTTAAAGTCCCTTTTTGTTGACTTTTGAAAATGACCTATAATGTTGAAATTGATAACTTTTTGTGAGAGCATTTCTTGGACTTGGAATATGAATATGAATTGTAGGAAATGTCTTTCTCTTCAAAATGAGCTTTGGATGGAATTTTTCTGATAATCCATGTGAAAGTTATGCCCTGGTCAATTTCAGTTGACTTTTTCAACTGTCCAAATATAGCAACTTTTGCATCTTTGATGATTTCTGAGCCAAATTTTGAGAATCATGATCAAGCATTGATCAAATGATGTTTGTGGCTTCAAAATGATATGTTGACCAAAAATTTGAACTTTTGACTGCCAAATGACCATTTTGCCCCTACAGTTAACTGTAGTGCAATCTAGGGTTTTGACTATGCAATTTTGAGCTGAATGCCTTGAAACTTGATATGAGAATACTTGACCATCTTTGTAAGCATATGAGACTTGATTGGGCCCTTGAAAACTTCATTTTCTTGATCAGAACCCAAACCCTAGTTTTGACTGTATAGGAGACAGTTGCACTGCATAACCCTTGGGGAATTTTGTGACTTGGCTTGGCCATTTCTTGAAGAATATGGGAGGGCAAATTTTGGGGTGCAACAGACACTAAAGGTAAAAGTAAGTGACTGGCATGCCTAAAGAAAACCTTGGTTGTTCCTCAACCGTCTCGAAATTTCTTTTGAGAGATGAATGTTCGTGTCAAATTAACTGAACTTAGGACTGGATAACATCATGAGGGGGGTGGGCACCAAATAAATTTGAGCCTTAAAATCCATTTTTCTAAAACCGTGAACCAGGCCACGTTACAACCCTCAAAAGTCCTAATTGAAACATGGTTTATTTCGAAAGCGTATTTCAATGAGATAGCGTTTTCTGTCTCCTATGAATTTTGATAAAAAATTTGTGTTGGTATCATATGATTTTGTTATCTTTGATAAAAATTAAAAAATAATAATTTTGCGTTCTGGCTACTGATTCATTCACAAGGTTTTGTGAAATATTTTTAATAAAATCTTCAAGACTTACATAACCGTTGCATTAGAATTATCATTCTTAGAATAAATTTTGTTCTGCTTGTTAAACCATTGCTTGATATCAAAGAAGCTTACATTTGAGTATCAGCAAAGGGCATGTAGCTAAGAAGAAGTTTTCGAGTAAAGTAGATGCAACATTCAGCTAATCTAGGACAGTTACGTCGAGATTCGACAAATCTCTAAGAACATTTTGGTCAGAAAGATTACCTTAAAAGCATACAACCAAGGGCAAGTTGTGAAAAATATCTCAACCAGTACGGTAAACTTGTGACACCAAATTTGCTTCCAAGGGCATTTCCAGATCTTTGTCAAGACAATTGCTATGTTCTTCCCCAAGCCGAAGATCTTCCTCAAGCATGATTGTTTCTCATGATCTGCCTTGTAGAGGTGTGCATGGTTCCCTCTACAGTAGTTGACCGGTTAGTGGGTTTCCTCCAGGATTTGGTGTGGTATTGGGTTTTCAATCCCATTTTCTTCCCCAGTTAAGTCTTGTTTCAGACTTTCTTCAAGCTGTTATTTGATGTTGGGTTTGTAATCCCATTCTCCCCAATCAATTCTTAATTCAGATTTCTCCGATTAAGTGTAATTTCTTACCATGGCCGAATGGTGATCAAGCAGAGATTGCAAAGTTACAAATCATGTGCTTAGTTGTTGAGTTCTTTCTCCCTTTATGTTGAGAAGTAATGCAGAATCTCTTGCAGAGTATTGCGCCTCTCCAATTATGGCATTGTTGTTGTGTGCCTTCAAACAACCAGACAAGGGAAATATACATTCTAAGAAGTTTTGAGATAAGTGTTAACTCCTTGGGTTTTCTCTCGCAATGTGTTGAGCTTGATCTAAAATCCCCATGAGATGACCTATTACTGTGATGTTAACTTCTTAATTCTCCAGATGAGTCGAGGATGATGCTTCCCTCTAAAAGTTATTATCCTATGAAATTTCATGATTTCTCTCTAGAGAAGTTTGCACAACTATTATGCTTGATATGGAAGATTGTATTTGGATTCTCTTTGGTGTGTGTGGTTTCTTTCCCCCCAATAAAGTTAGCATGACAATCTCCAGTTTAAGTCTCGAAGATGTTGGTTTTCATCTTTTCCAGTGAGGTCTATATTGACATCCCTAGTTGAAGTCTCGATGATATGGTTTTCACCTCCCCAAGTGAAGTTAGCTTTGGGATCTCCAAGTGAAGTCTAAACGACAAGGCGTTGTCTTCCCAATCAAAGTCTGTATGATATTCCCCGGTGAAACCTAGAGGAGTTTATGGTATCCTCGTAACTTTATTTGTTGCTAGTTAGGTAGTGCTTTGTTTGTTTTCAAGCCATGTTTTTCCCAGTGAAGTTAAGCCGCGAAATAGGAATTTGTCTCCTCAGTTGATGCTTATTCTCTTATGGAACCTTCATCCTAGATGTGACTTGGCCGAGTGTTGTCTTCACCTAAGTCGGCTTTGTCTAGTTATCCCCGGTATATTATGGTTACTTTTCCAGCATATATATGATAACATTCATACATTCATACATTCATACATACATCATGCATAGTTGAATAAAAATTTGTTACTCATTTGCATTCATTGATGTTTTGTCAGCACATCTTCTTTTCAAAGTTATGTTACTCTCTCTCCAATAGAGTTGTCAACGTTAAACAAAAAGTGTATATCCTTTCAATTTCCCCACTGAGTTATCCCTCGTGGAATAATTTTGCTTTAGCTATCCTATTAATCTCATTATCTGGTTGGAATGTGATCCCCTTTTGAGTTTATTTCTCATTGGGTGTTGTCTTGGTTGATTATTTAATTCCGGTTTATTTCTGGTTTGAATCTGTGGTCACCAACAATATTATTATTCTAACTTCTGCAGGCTTCGAGCCTTGGTTTGAGAATGTGCATTTATTTTGCACGCGAAGAATTTTTTTCTCCTCAACATGAATGTATTAGTATTTCCCCATGAAATCAAACTTCATTTCCCGCTAGTGCTATTACAATTCCTTCTTAAACAACAAGCGGCAGGTCTCTTTATTTGATCAACCTGTTCTTCCCAGTAAGTATGCTAATGCCAGAGAAGATGTTTTACTCCAATGAATGGTACTTTCTTCATTACGGGGGATAGTTCATTGTTGATATGTTACTCCAATGAATGGTAGTCTCGTCGTTATGGGAGATAGTTTGTTGATGAAGTTTTTTTCCCGATGAATGGTAGTCTCGTCATTATGGGAGATAGTTTGTCGTTGAAATTTGTTACTCCAATGAATGATAGTCTCGTCATTATGGGAGATATTTCATTGATGAAAATTTGTTATTCCGATGAATGGTAGCCTCGTCATTATGGGAGGTAGTTCGTTGTTGAGATTTGTTATTCCAATGAATGGTAGTCTCGTCATTATGGGAGATAGTTTATTGTTGATATTGGTTACGCTTCAATGATAAAAACAATTCATTGAAATATTCTTACAGCAATTTTAACCCTTTCCAGGTGAACTATCTTGGTTAAAGAAGAAATTGAGACCAGTTTGTGGCTTATAGTCAGGATCGAGGGGAAGTTTATTTGATTCTCCATCAAATGGTATCTCTTCGAGAAAGTTTCGCAAGAGAAGTTTTTTGAGAAATCTTTACAAGTGGTAGTCTCTTTATTTGAGATAGCTTGTATTTTTACCCTTTCCAGGTGAAACATCTTGGTTAATGAAGAAACTGAGACCAATTCGTGGCTTATAGTCAGGATTGAGGGGAAGTTTATCTAATTCTCCATCAAATGGTATCTCTTCGAGGAAGTTTTTCAAGAGAAGTTTATTAAGAAATATTTACAAGTGATAGTCTATTTATTTGAGATAGCTTGCATTTTTACCCTTTCCAGGTGAAATATCTTGGTTAAAGAAGAAACTGAGACCAGTTCGTGGCTTATAGTCAGGATCGAGGGGAAGTTTATCTGATTCTCCATCAAATGGTATCTCTTCGAGGAAGTTTCGCAAGAGAAGTTTGTTGTGAAATATTTACAAGTGGTAGTCTCTTTATTTGAGATAGCTTGTATTTTTACCCTTTCCAGGTGAAACATCTTGGTTAAAGTAGAAACTGAGACCAATTCGTGGCTTATAGTCAGGATCGAGGGGAAGTTTATCTGATTCTCCATCAAATGGTATCTCTTCGAGGAAGTTTCGCAAGAGAATTTTGTTGTGAAATATTTACGTGGTAGTCTCTTTATTTGAGATAGCTTGTATTTTTACCCTTTCCAGGTGAAACATCTTGGTTAAAGAAGAAACTGAGACCAGTTCATGGCTTATAGTCAGGATGGAGGGGAAGTTTATCTGATTCTCCATCAAATGGTATCTCTTCGAAGAAGTTTCGCAAGAGAAGTCTGGTGTGAAATATTCACAAGTGGTAGTCTCTTTATTTGAGATAGTTTGTATTTTTTACTCGTTGTAAGTAGAATGTCATAATTTTGGGAAACTCGTTATCGTTAATGCAGATTTCACCTTCAGTAAAAGCTGGTGTATTCTTGAGTATTCTACCTTTAGTGAAAGTCGATAGTTTACCTTCAGAGGAAGTCAGTGGCTCGCCTTCAGTAAAATCTAGTGTTATTCTTTTCTCCCTACCTTCAGTAAAAGTCGATAGTTCACCTTCAGTAAACGTTGGTGTATCATCCATTTCTTTACCTTCAATAAAATTCAGTATTGTCCTATGTTTTTTCTACCTTCATTCT
The DNA here is from genome assembly GCA_948472305.1 of Vicia faba. Lineage (NCBI taxonomy): Eukaryota > Viridiplantae > Streptophyta > Magnoliopsida > Fabales > Fabaceae > Vicia > Vicia faba. The sequence continues at coordinate 925,104,061 of OX451741.1, read as the reverse complement.
TGAGTGGGTAGTTCATTACCATTATTAGGCAAGATTAATCTCTTCCTCCTCGTTGAACCTTTACTCTGATTGAGTTGAGTTGTTTCCAGCCACAAGTGCTAATGCCAAATATTTGATTACCAGGAATAAGCACTGATACCAAGCATTCACTTACTAATCTAGGCATTGATGTTTATCGTCATCTCTAGGCAGGTATTATCTTCATTATTTCTGTTCGCGCTCTTTTGTTTAGCAGGTGTTAATCCTCTGTGTTGATGTTACTATTTTTTTGTTATCTCCTCTATGAGTGGATAGTTCACAGTTCTCGATTAGCCGATGTTATACTCACTTTGTTGAGTTGATGTTATTTGGTCTCTTCTATGGACCTTACCCCAGTAAACTTGAGTCTTCTTTTCCCCAACAGAGCCAATTTGTCTCCAATAGATTCAAATTTCTGTTCCTAGAGTCATGTTGTTCCCTAGAGATTTATTTTCCTAGGTCGACTTCTTTTTGTTAAGTCTGTTGATTTTATTTTCACTTCTCCAGTGGCGTCTTGTTCACCTATGTGAAGTTTATATTCATAGTCATAAGCATTGCATGGCATCTTATGGCTAAAAATAGGTCTTGTTTTGTATTTAAGTATCTTCAACCGCGTCGAAATGAAGATTTTAACCTTCGTATATCCGTATAGAAGACACTTAAATAAGGGCAGCTTTTATACCCCAATTTTTTCCCCTAAGATCCCTCATCATACTTTGTACATCTCACACATAGCATTGGTCCCATGGTTACAGGATCAAAGAGTTTGGCATTAGGGTTTTTCTCAATGGACTAAGGTTGTTACATTTTTCATGTTGATCCAGCTGTTACTCTCATTATTCTTGGTATGAGATTAGGGTTTTAGATCTCAAGCAACATAAGCGTCTTCGCTAGCAGGGTTCCTCGAGATATAAGGTTTGCTTCATCAGAGTTTCTTCAAGGAACAAAGGCATTAGGGTTTAGCTCAACCAAAGAATTAAGGTTTTTGCTATGTTATGTTTGAGCTTGGTATTAGATCTTCAGCAAAGGTTTGTCATGCTAGGCTTTATCCTCAAGGCTACAAGGATCATCATTGTCTCCTTATTATGATTTCACCGACGTCATTTAGGGTTCCTCTTAATTGCTTACACCACAAGTCAACCCTTCTCAAGAGGCTTAAAATATTGAATCAGGGTCTTCCTTCTATTGTGATACTGGTCAAGTGGTTAAAGTGTTGCTTTGGGGTTTTGTCGAGTTAAGGCGTTTCATAATGCTCAAGATTTGGGTTAAGATCTCATTAAACTTTCAAATGGGGTTGGATGGTCTCTTGAGTTTATAATTCAATTGAGGGTTGAGGTTCGTTAACCAAGCATGACAAAATGATAAAATCATGATTTCTTTGAGGACAAGGTCATGTTGCCCATTCAATTAATTATTGTTTGCAAATTGATTTGGTTTCATTATGATGAAGTATTCATTCAAGTGTTCCATTTCCAAGTGATTTAAAAAGCATGGTGCAAAGTATTGACCTTTAATTTCATCAAGGCATCGGAACTCTTAAGTACATATAATTGTTCATGATGTCAAGAATGAGAGTGCAAGCATGCAAGTGATTACTTGAAATTCAGGGTACAAGTTCAATTTTATTCACAAAGATTGTTTTGAGTTCAAGCTACAAAAAAATCTAGAGGATTCCCCATTCTAAAAGAATGCATTCCTCACGATTTTGCAAGCAAAGTCCTTTTATTCAAGAGGCAATTTCGACTTCATTCAATTTTCAAGACATTATTCAAAGTTTGATTCAAGTCTTATTCAATTATGTTCAAATTGTGCAAGATTCCTTCAAGGTTATTTTTAAAAGTGGTGCATTGTATTGATTCAAGATTCAAAATTTCAAATTCACTTTGCAAGTCAACATTCAATCAAGAGTTTTCAATACCCATGTCAAGTTCAAAACATCAAGTGTCATTCAAGTTTGTAAGACAAAATGAAAAGGTTCATCATTCCATTACATTCTTGAAAGATTACATAAAACGGAAATTACAATATAAGTTCATTCAAGATTGATTACAAGTTAATATCACCATCATTCAAATGATCGAGACACATAGAAAATGCCATTACAAAACCCATGCTAAATTCTTTCTAAACTTTCAAAAAACAGTTCCATATGTGCTTCAAAACATAACTCCACTTTTCTTGCTATATCCATAAACTCCCGCCATGTGCAAAAGATAGCCTAAACGGTCTAGAAAATTCAATAATTTCAGCCCTGCACTTCATTAAACAGCTTGTATCAAATAACCAAACAAAATCCAAATTGGACCTTGCATAATCAGAAATAAACTGTCTATCCAAATCGAGCCTCTTAATTGTTTTCTAACTGACTGACTGTAATATAAGATAAATAAAAAAAGAACTAACAGGTCATAATAGCTTTTCTTCAACTAACTTGCCTGATGGTGTAAATAACTTTTAGAACAGAATATTATCAAATTTTCCAACCAATTTTCCAGCTCAGTTAATCTACTTCCAAGAGAATCCAGTTCACAAATCCACTATAGAATCCAATAACCAACTTTTAAACTCCCTATTTTCCAAACTAACTACTATCAATTTCAATATCCTCCATCAATCTATAACCAGAATTTAGAAAGCCAAGGATTGAGATCTCATTACCTCTAACAAGCTTCACTAACAGAAAATAACTTGGTAACTGACTTCTACAACAACCAAAACAGAAAATAACTTCTAGCTGCATTTATAACTAACTGCCTAAAAACCTAGTACAATACCTAACATGTCTTCTAACTATCTCCCATAACAGAGTCTCATCTAACAAAAAAAATAGAATCTGAAGATCCTAACCAACTACAACTACCCTTAACCAATTCCATAAATGTCCAGCAGAAGAACAACTCTCAACAAACTATAACAGATTCGTAATAGAATTATGGGAAGAGGGTGGTATTGATACATAACAGATAACAGAAATCAAGGGGGAGAGCATGGATAATCGAAAGAGAAAAAACTCACCTCAAGGATGATTATCTGAAAGGAGGCTGCAACTCTTAAGAAGATTGATCATCTCCAGTCTTTTGATGGGGAATTCATCATCGACCTCCACTCTCTCTTCCACACTTCAACATTCAACGGCATAACCATAAAATTTCTCCTCTCTTTTTTCTACATCAACCTTGCTTAAATCATCCTCATTCAACAATCATCTTCATCCTCATTCAATAATTATCTTCATCACCATTCAGAAAACCACACTCCTCTTGACTATCTCTAAAATCTTCCACCTCTGGAATGTTCATTCTCTCTTTCATCTTGAATATTCATTCTCCCTCTAATACTGCTTCGATACTTTCTTTCATATTATCCTCAACAACACCTTTAACATCAACATCAACATGCGTTCCCCCTTCAACCTCCTTCACCACACCTGCAAACGCAATCTTAACATCGTCAGAAGCGCACAGTTACATCAATATAGCAGTATAGCAAAAATGCAGAAGAAGATTGAGAATCGGAAGAAGATCTATGAGTAATAATTTGAAACTGAAAGAAGAAGAATAAAGATTAGAACACATACTTAAAACTCTGTATTTCTCGTCGTTGCGGTGGCGATTGGAGAAGCGCTAGACTTGTCTTTGGTAGGTAAGCCTTATCTTCGAATATCTCATCTCTCCGATGCCTAGTTTCACTTTGTTTAAGTTTGTCCATATGATAAGGTTGCAATTCACTGATATGAAGATTAAACGAGTGAAAATCTGAGCGGAGAGATGTTGAATCACGGGCAAGAAATGGCGAGCGGAGCAAGAATTGAAGGAGATGGTAGTGAACATCGAGAGACGGTGAAGTGTTAAAGCAGAAATTACCGGCAAAGAGGATTGAGACGGATGCAATGAGAAGAAGGATGAGGTGGGAGAGTCGCGGCGGATCCTAAGTGAGAAGAAGAAAGAATATGAATATTCACAACGAATTTAAACCCTAATCCCTTCTTAATTTTTTTATTTATCTTTTTTTCCTTTTAGTAAAAAAGGCTGAAATATACAACCTAAATAATGGGTCGGGCCACAACTATATTCCATAAGCCCAAAATCTACATTTTTATTTGAGGTACAATAAAAAAAAGAGATGCCATTAGACCTTGATGCAATGGGCCCTGCGCCCAGTTTACTATAATACCCCATCAGAATCCAGTTTAACACCCTCCTGACTCTTTCTACGTTCTTTAGTTTTATTTTTTATCTGTTTTTTTCTTTAGTTAAATTTTCTTTTAATAATAAAAATAGAACAAAAATAAATAGAATGTAGATTTTTTTTTGATAAAAATTACAAAAAAATCAATAAAAAATTTAGGCTTTTTGTTCGCTTTTTTTATAGAAATTACTTCCTAATTTTTTGATTACTCGATATTTGTGATTCACCTTTGCCTATTGAGTTGAGTCTTATGCAGGTTCGTTATTTGATATACGAATGTGTTTTGGATTCCGATTGTGATTTATTTTTACATCGATGAAGCTTCGACATTGTGATACGGTGGGAGAACTGACTTGAGGTTTACGTTTGTTTTCGCAAATGTTTCGATTGAGCAAGAGTCGCCACCGACTTTTTATTATATCCTAAGGAAAGGTCAAAAAGCACAGGAAAGACCTTTGAGATGTTTTCTTGGGTTCAGGGAGTAGATTATAGAAAGGAAAGGTATTAGCACCCTTTCTATCCATGGTTATCCATGGGCTCTTAGTTACTTGCTTAGATCACTTGCCTTTGCTTTTCAATTGTTTGAAATGGTGCTTTGTGTGTGGTTTTGAAAATGTTTTGAAAAAGATGCCTTGTCTAGGCAACCTTTGTAATGACTCATGTTTGAGTATATACAAAGGTGTATGTCTTTTTGAAAAGATGTTTCAATGTTTTTGAAAGTTGTTTGGAAGTTGTGTTGTGGTGTGTGTTTTGAAAAATGGCAAGTGTGTTTTGCAAGTTTGATCAAGTAACTAAGAGCTATCTACCCTAATTTACTCAAATATCTTTCCTTATGTTTTTAACCCTTTTAACAGTGTTGTTTTACCATTGTATTTGGTGAACAACCTTGTGTTAGGATGTAAACGGGACGGGTGCGGGTCATCGTATAGACCATGAAAGCAATAATGTCAAGTATTTTGGCAATTTTTCTCGAGGGACTATGATCATTTTGTTTAGGTAACAAGATAGCGTCATCGAGGGACTATGATCATTTTGTTTATTTTTGCTTTGTTTTTGTTTTGCCAAAGTACTTGACATGCAAACATGGCCCATTTTTGAAGGCAACAAGTGGAGTAACCCTAAGGGTGCAAGTGTGCATTGTGTTTGTTTTTCATGCATGTTTATCTTGAATTATGTCAAGCTATTTGTTGATTGATTTTGCATACAAACCCTAGGTCTATCATGGCATAATTTGGAAACTTTTAAATGTGCGAGAATTTAAAGTCCTAAATTATTACAACATGATTATGGGGATGGGGATACAAATTTGAATTTGGTGGATATTTGACAAGGAAATAAAATCTAAATTATTACAACCATATCGAATATACAAATATTTAACATTTATGTAAAAAAGGTTTTCATGTTTGAAGTATAAACAAAATAAAAAGGTCATGTTTTTGATTATTTTTGTGGTTTTAGGGCAAAACCCTAATTTTGAACAAATAGTATTTATTTATTAATTATGTACAAGATTTATACAATAATAATAAAAAAGAAGTATATTGTAGAAAAAAGTATTTTTGGTGTCAAATATTAAATAAAAAACAAAAGGTATTATTTTTGTATTTTTGCCCTAAATATTTAATAAAATATGTATATGTATATATTATATATATATTTAATATGTTAAATATGTACAAAAAATAAAATATTAAATATTTACAAAAATGTATGTTCAAGAAAATGTTTTCAAAATGTAAATAAAAAAATAATAACTGAAAAATATAATATTTTTGTATTATTTTTTAGTTTTTTTTTTTAAATGAAAAGGAATTATATTTATTTACATACACATGCTTAATAAAGTAAATAAATGCCAAATAATTATAAAAAAATGTGGAAAAATATTTTTAGTGTTTTTTATATTTGAGTCAAAAAATATAAAATCAGAATAAAAAAGAAAAATGCAAAAATAACAAATATTTCACATAATGGGCCAGGGGGGTGCAAATGGGAAAAAGGGGTGCAAAAAGCCAGACTGACTCAGGCCCAGCCCAAGCCAGTCATCTTCAACCTTCAGCTTTGTTTGAACAACAAAACGCGCGCGCCTCTTGTACCAATGCTAACTCCTGATTCCTTGACTTTTATGCAAAACTCATAACACAAATATTATAGAGCATCAAAAGACGAATTCATACATGTAAAAAACTTGGATTAACTCTCAAAGGCCAGAGAGAATTTCTCTGGCCCTAAATTTTAACCTAATTTTCCCCTCATGTTCATGGCTAAAATTCTCACAGCACGCTTAACATAAATGAAAAGTGATCACATGTGTGGCTTCAGGGCTATGAGTAGGACATGTTTCATTCACAAACCTAAGCTTAACTCTTCCTATATTGAGAGATAGAAGTCCATGGATTACCTGTTTCAGCTTGACTTGGATAGAGCAATGTGGCCACCTTCAATGGAGTTTGAGCTTTTGTTGAGCTTGCCTGAAGTCCAAGGATGCTTCCCAAGTACCTAACTTGCTTTGAAACCACCTGTATCGTGCTACAGAAGTCCACCTTCACAGCTTGAAAGTAAAAATGGAAAGTAGGGTTAGGGATGTTACAGCTTGAGTCTAAGGCTTGGAATAGTTTCAGTGGATGGTATGGAATGTGTTTGGACAAGCTTGAGCAAAAACGCACGAGTGAATATTGTTATAGAGGTCAAGTTGCAGAACTTGCCATGTTTTGCAGCAAAACAGGGATTCTGAGTATGAGCAGGTCTTAGGGATGAATGAGTCGTGCTTTAGGCTTGTTTTGATGTGTGGAAGATGTTCACAAAGTTTGTTTAAGCTCTAGGTTGCAGGAAATCCAAGTTGGATATGTTTTGCCAAGTTTTTGTTTTTGAAGCCAAAATAACTCAAGTTGCAATGCAGGCCTGTGTACCCTATATCTCTATGCTGCATCATTTACTCTTGATAAATGGGATTTGTGTACAAACTTTTGCTTCAAAGATCTGGCCTGTACCTCAAGGATTTGGAACTTGACATAAAGTATCACTTTTCCAAAATGGCAAGTTTGCTTTTTCCAGTTAAGGATTAATTTAGCATGTATTATCCAAATGAATGAAATAACACCTTAACACAATGGTTAGGAATCAAATTAAGGAGTTTAAACTTGGTCTTGAGGCCTGAAAGCTAGCAATACACAAACTGATTTGAAAATGCAAGTGTTATGAACAAGCCTTGGCCATGAACAAAAATGAGTTTTGGCCAACTTTGCAAATTCGATTCTCTCTAACCACAAGGGTGTTTGAGAAGTTCTTGGACAATTTGGAAATATTGGAACATGTATTAAAATCCATCTTTGTAATGCAAATTGAAACTCCAAGTGTAACCATGTGAAAAATGGCCAAGAAGTTGGACAAAAATCCTGCCTAGAATAGGTCAAATTTCTTCTAAGTTAAAAGTGTTTGGCACCCTTGTTCCAAAAATCATAACTTGAGATACAAGCTTCCTTTGAGAAAAATTTGTGAATCAAATTTGTAGATTTTGCAATGGACTACAACTTTAATGTTTCAAGTTTTGTTTGAATCCATTTTCATCTTGGTGAAAAAATGGGACAAAGTTAGGAAAAAATAAGAAAATTTCATAACTTAGAAAATTTCTAAGTTATGAAATTTTTTCATTTTAAACCCTAATTTGCAATTTTGGGTTTCTTGATGAAAAAGTTTCATAATTTGACATGTCTTGATGAAAAATGGATCTTGGCACTTGATTTTGATCAAAAAGTCAAAGTTTTACTTTTCAGTGTACAGTCAAATTTTGATCAGTTGACTGAAAAATTCATCTGTCAATCCTATGCATTTGAGATCTTTTGAACTTGTTGAATGGGTCAAGATAATGCCATTGAGTCCTTGAGTCCATAGGTGAGCTTGGTTTGCCATTGGTTAGGTCAAACAGTCAAGAATTGCCTTTGTGCAGTCAAAACCCTAAAAATGACCATTTCGCCCTTTTGATGATCTGATCAAATTTCTTGTGGAATTGTGATCCAAATTTGACCAAATGGTTCATATGAGTTCATTATGTTGATGTGGGTCAAAATTCATGAGGTTTGACTGTCAATTGGTCACAGTTGACTTTTCCCCCAATACAGCTGATTTCTAGGTCAATTGTCCAATTGACTGGGCAAAGACTGAAATCAAGGCTTGAAACTTGGTATGGATAAACTTGTGAGTCCAACATGAAGCATGAAAGTTACTTTGGGCACTTTAGATCAAAACATCCATGTGCAAACTTAAACCCTAGTTTGGGTCAACAGTGCTAGGTGGGGTCTTGAGCAGAGCAAACCCTAACTTGATCTTGGGATCCAAGAGTCTTGTGATGAGAAAATGTTGATGAAATGAGAGGGAAAATTTTGGGGTACAACAGACACCTATTCTGAATATTCGATCTCTGACTGTTTGTTTGTTGATGCCAGCTCGTGCGAAGTATTCCGGGTTTCTTTTCTTTAGTTGTGCTTTTTGCGGATATAATTATTTGTTTGGTATTATACTGCTTCCAAGTTATATTTTCGCATTTATCGCTTCTCTAGATATCATCAGAATAGGAAATAAAGAGCGTGTGCTCGAAGTCGCTGTTTAAAGATCTGTAACAGGCATTCCGCACTTCATTTATTATATGTGTTGTGCTTGTGTTTGTTTCCTTTCTTGTTGATTGATGAGTCACTCAATTTAGAAATTGAGATCACGACTTCGCTCTCAGTGCATGCTCCCTATGGAATTTTATCTCTTTCCTTTATTTCTTGTTAATCGATGAGTCACTCAATTTAGAAATTGAGATCACGACTTCGCTCTCATTGTATGTTCCCTATATGATAATTTATTAGACTTTCTTTGGCATGCTAACTTAGATAGGATACCTCATTGTATATAACATTAGGTTAGAGATAGGTTAGTCTGCCTTAGATGTTTTCTTCCTATTTTTGCATAATTGCATTTAAAACTAAAACTTCTTTTTCTTGGCAAAATGTATAAAAAATGCTAAGCATGCAAAAGTTCTTTTCATGGTAAAAAATACCAACCAATCCACTTATTTTCGCCATTCGGATTTTCTCTTCTAAGAGTATTGTTAGTTCCTTTCCACTACAGGTCGTAAGTATCCAAAGGTCGAGCAGCGGTGGAATGATCGAATGCAACATTGTTCATTTAAAAAATACAAGCAAACAAAATATGTGAGCCGAACTACGACGCCCTGATTCCTTAAAAGGGATACGTAGGCATCTGGTCACGGGGCTCAGCCGAGCGAAAATTTGTAAATATTTCTTTCTTTTCCCTGTGTTTTCTTTGCATGCATTCCCTCTTTGTTTACAACTTTTAAGCATTAGATTGAGCACACCCTTTGATTAGAATAACAAGAGTGGATCCCGTAGAGTACTACTGACGTGTGGGGTGCTAATATCTTCCCCTCGCGTAATCAACTCCCTTACCCAATCTCTCGGTTGCAAGACCTTGATTTACCCTTTAGGTTTTTCTTCGATGATTTTCCTTTCCCTTTTATGGGATAAATAAATACTCGGTGGCGACTTCATTGATTTTACCGCTACAATAACCTATCAATGAAATTGAATGTTTAATTCACCTTAAACGTCTAATTAGATAAATTTGTTTAGAGTATACCATACCTGAGCTAGAACCTAAGATGGCCGCAAATGTAGCACGTTGTTGTACCCAAAAATTTTCCCTCCCATTTTCACTAAAGACATGCCTCTAGAGGTCCTCAATTGCTCAAGGATGACCAAGAATTGACTAGACAAATTCTCCTCCTAAGGCAATAAATCTCAAACTAAGGTTTCAATTTAAAGCAAGATGTATGAGTACAAAGGATCCCAAATGTTCTCCATTGTCCTAATATGTCCCCAAAACCATCCATGCCAAATTTCATGCCTTTAACAATAAGTTTGCTCAGTCAACTGCTCAAATGCCTGTAAATCAACTATACTAGGTCAAAAGTCAACTGTGACCCAAATACAGTCAAACTTTAAGATTTTTGGTCAACATCAACATTTTGAAGTATTATCCATCATTTGATCAAGGGTTGATCATGATTCTTCAATAAATTCTCCTAACTCATCAAAAGTCAAAAATGGCAAATTAGGGTTTCTATAGGAAAAGTCAACCAAACTTTGACCAAGCATAAATTTTTGATACTTTATCAAATTTTTTTCCTTAAAGGCTCATTTTGAATAGAATCTAATTCCCTACAACTTCTCTTCAGCCCTAAAGTTTAAGAAATGCCTCAATCAAAATATACAAGCTCACACATTATAGGTCCTTTCAAAAAGTCAACAAAAACACCTTTTGGGTCAAAGCTCCTTACATGAACGTGGAAGATCCAATTGAGATGAAACCAAAATGGTTGTTTAGAGGACATACTAAGCTCTCTAAAAAGTCCAAGAACACACTCATAGGGTTAAAATTGAGAAAGATATGCATTGCTAAAGTTGACCAATTTTGGGAAAATGCACAAAAGTCAATATGAGCAAATTGGATCTTTTGGACTAATGGGGGTGGGTTTTAGATCTCAAGCATATCCATGGACTTATTTAAACCCATTATTTTATTTTTATGAGATTTGTTTTTATTTATTTGAATTTTTATTTATTTAAATCTTAATAAGTCAAATAAAATAGTGAAATAATGAAATAAAATCCAAAGATTTTTTTTATGATCATATAATGAGTCTAGGATCTGGTGAGCAAGCCAGGATTTCGTGCAAGGGTTGATTGGAAAGAAAAGAGCATGTTTTGGCCAAGTTTGGAAACTTAAAATCCCATAGGCAAACCAAATCTTTTCTCCATAAATCCCCAAGATCCAGTCCAATTTTGTTGACCTAATGCATCCTAGTATATATGCATAACATTTCCAGACTAGAAAAAGGAGGATTGGCCGCATAGAACACACAAAAGTTCCAATTTTTTCATAAAAAAGTGGCAATAGGATTGACATTTGCAGAGGGGTTCAAGAAGTTTTGACGCTTGCAATCCATTCATGGGGACATTCTGAAGCTAACAGCATCACTCCCACGCATCAAAGCATCCAGAATCATCACTTACATCATCACGGTTTGCACATATTTTTTTGAAATAGATTTTGATCATACACGCGTTAGAAATAGATTTTGAGCATGCATTCTTATTTGTATAAGCATTTAGAACGTGTTTGAATGGTTAATTTCCAATTTTGATGCATATATGATAACTTGCCATTGTTAGGGTTTAAAGGTTCGTTTTAGGGTTTTCAGATACATGTACAATTAAGCCTAATAAAGGACAACATAATGCTCAAAGGATCAAACCCAATTGATCCATGACCTTGAATTGGATTTATATTGCTTGTTTGAGATTTTTGAGATTTGTAGGTTTTTAGTGACATATATAGTCTGTAGGTAAAAGTCCATGAGCTAAAACGAAGGACAGCTAAAGAAGATGAAGGCGTGACATGACCTGGTTGGGCCATTTGAAATAGTACGTGTGTTGTACCTCAAAATTTTCCCTCCCATATTTCTCAACACATGGCAAGTGAGGTCCCCAAATTGCTCAAGGAAGTTCAAGAGTTGACCAGACAAACTCTCTCCTAAGGCAGTCTACCTCAAATTAGGGTTTCATTTTTCATCAAGATGCTTGAGTCCAAAGGATCCCAAATGCTCACCATTGTCCTAATTTGTTCTCAAGATCATCCATGACAAGTTTCAAGCCTTGCAGAAGAAGTTTGCTCAGTCAATTGCTCAGATGCTTGGAAATCAACTGTGCTAGGTCAAAAGTCAACTGTGGCCCACATACAGTCAAACTTCAATATTTTTGGTCAACATCCTCATTTTGAGTATTATCCATCATTTTATCAAGGTTTGATCATGATTCCTCAAGGATTGCTCACAATTCATCAAAACCCAAAAGTTGCTAAATTAGGGTTTTGTAGGAAAAGTCAACTCAACTTTGACCAAGCATAACTTTCTCATACTTTATCAGAAATGACCCATCCAAAGCTCATTTTGAAGAGGATGCAATTCCATACAATTCATCTTCAGCTCCCAAGTTCAAAATATGCACTCACAAAAAGATATGAATTTTGACATTATAGGTCATTTTGAAAAGTCAACAAAAGCACCTTTTGGGTCAAAGCTTCATACATGAACATGGAAGACTCAATTGAGATGAGACCAAAAGGGTTGCTTATAGGACATCCTAATATTTCTAAAAAGTCCAAGAACACATCTCTAGGGTCAAAATTGAGAGAGCTACGCATTAGCCAAGTTGACCATTTTTGCAAAATTGCCAAAAGTCAAATGTGCTCAAATTTGCATTTTTTGCTAAATGGGCCCAACTTTTTATGCTTGCACCTCACTTATAATATGATCCACGACCCAGATATCCAACCTCATGTTATTTTATTCACTTTTCAATTTATTTTGATTTTTTTTGTTAATTAAAATTTCATTTAAATCAAATAATTGATGAATAATGAAAAAGGTATGTTGTGATCTGATTTTTGGACAGGATATCAATCAAATAATGCAAGGATATCATGATCAATTCGAATCAAGGCTAATTAGGACAAGAAAGGCATAATTTGGCTTAATATAGCAAGTTTACATATGCCATGAAAATCAAATCAAATCTTGAAAAATTCCAAAGATGTGATCAGGTTTTACAAACCTAATGCACTCTATGATATATATTGAACATATCCAAGGCAAGAACAAAGGTTTAGAAGTCGTGCATAGCCAAGAACAAAACTGAAAAAATTCAAGAAAAAGTGAGAATCGGTTTTTAATCTACAAGGAGTTTCAAAGCATTTCAAGAGCACCAATCCCTTCCCAGACATCCTAGGAAGCGGTTCCAATCACTCCCAGGTCTTGAAACGCCCAAAATCATGCTCTATGCCTCCCACGGTTTGCTAAAAAAACTTGATTCTGATTACACTAATTCATGCACCTTTAGCACTTTTGATTGTTATACTCATGTTTATCATTGTGTTTGCAAGCTAATCATTCCATTTAATTGCATTTTTGATGCCTGTACGTGATATTGCCATAGTTAGGGTTTTGTGTTCTTGTTTAGGGGTTTTCAATGCAGGAAAAATTGGGCGTTGATTCTGGTACCATAATGCTCGTGAGGATGAGACAAGTTGATTGGTACCAACCATTATCATTTATCTTGAGCATAGGCAATTTTTGAGATGCTCAGGCATGTACCTACAACAACGTGTATGTAGGTAAAAGTATCCTAGGCTAAAGCGACAGAGAGAGGAAGAAGATGATGCGTGGCACTCACTGGTTGGGTAGTTTGAATTTTCGCGCATTTTTTCTGATTACACCATGTGATTTTATTATATTGTTTATTTCTATTATATGTACAAACAAGCAAAGCAACTCAGTTGGCAGTGTGGTATTGGGAGCGAGCCTAAGGGCCTGAGTTTGATCCCCAGGTCCCAACCTTTCTTTGCATTATTTTGTTTCATGTTATTAGGTACACTGCAGCCTCAAGCGTCCACCATAGGCCATCCAAATTCCACCATCAGATCCATCAGCAAGCTGGATCCAACGCTCAGGTAGCAAGAGGCTTACCATGCTCCTCAAGTCAACAGCCATACCGAATCAGGCAAAGTCAAACGGGCTGAGATTGGTTTGGGCCCATAATTTCAACAGCATACCCCCACAATTGCTAGCAACCAGGCCCACTTCTAACTTTTCTTTCTTATTTTTTTTAATTCTTTAATATTTCTTTTATTTATTTTAGTTGACAATTAATCACTTATTTTTTATAAAATCAAGAAAAAAAAATAGAATTAGACCTTTTTTATCAAAATTAATTTTGTTAATTTAATTTAGTTTAGTTTAACTTAGGGCAATTTTAGCTTGTTTTTATAAATAAGATCAAATAGAAATTAGGCTAAATTCTAGATTCGATTCTTTTATTTTTCTCAAATAAACAAAATACAAAAATAGTTTTTTTTTAGATTGAATTAATTTATTTTTCTTAACTTAAAATTAATTAGAACTTAGGATTTTCTTTTTAATTGTTTCCTTATTTTCTTAAATAACAAAACATGATAAAACATGACAAAACATCATTTTTTTAATCAATCGCAAATAGGTTTAGTCAAGGGTCAAAAACCTAGTCGTTTCGTATTTGATTCATTGCACGCTTATTATTATTTTTGCCAATATTGTTGTAACTGCTCACTGGTTTGTAATAGTTAATTTAGGGCTTTTATTATCGCTTTTTCCCCAGGTTTTTGGCCATGTAATTAACCCCCCTCCCCGAAGCCTTGTAATAACGTAGATTTATTTTCTCGCATTTTTAATTCCTGCAAATATTTAACTGTCTAGATGTATGCTAATAGGATTGTATGGCAAGAATGCATGATAAATTAATACAGTTAGAAAACCCTAATGTGCACAGATTAAATAACTAAAAACAAATCACCCGCACATATCACTCTTAGGGTATACTCTCACTTCGGTTGCCTTCGGTAAATGATCATTAAGCATATGATGTCTTAGTGGTTGCCCTCATGTCTAAAAAATATCAAACGTCCCATTCAAATGTTGCCTCGGAAATGTTGCCTCGAATATGATCTTAAGAATCTAGGGTTATTACTAAGGTGTCCTAATATTGCTTTAGTGATCGAACGTTCCTTTCGAATTGACCCTTACAAATCCAACGATGGTGCTACCTATTTCTCAATAGTAGGATGGCGCTGTCTAAAGGAATAAGAATAGAAATAATCTTTTTTCGAGTAGGTAGATGCTAGTAGGTACTTGCTCAAATCAAAACTTTTCACACTTACACTTTTCAAACAAATTTTCAAAAACAACTTCGTCACATCTTTGAGGACTGATACAAGGGTTATCACAAAGTCAAACTGTTTCAAAACAAAGCACATACACAAGCAATTTTAAAAAGATTAGAAAGTACCTAAGAGCCCATGGAAAACCATGGATAGAAAGGGTGCTAACACCTTCCCTTTCTATAATCTACCCCTCGTACTCAGAATATCTCGAAAAATGATTTTTTCTGTACTTTTTCCTTTCCAATTGGATGAAATAAAAGTCGGTGGAGACTCTTGCTTACCGCGACATTTTGTGAACACAAAACGCAAAATGCAAACCAACATCAAACAGTCGGTTCTGCCACCGTATCACAGGACTGACGACTCTGCTGGGGACTTTATAAGTGGGGTATACCTTAGGATCTAGGTCATCATAATTGCTTTTCTTGATTGCTTTGTTTGCTTTACTTTTGAGGGTTTTGTTTGGGGTTACTATAGATCCCCGGATCTGGGGAACACATTTTAGGTAAGTAGCAATAGACTGTGAGGGAACTGTACAACGTAGATCGATACGGTTGAAGTAGTAGCTACGTTGATGTGGCACTTTGGTTGGTACCTGTATCCCTTGTGGAGAAACGAGGAGAATACGGGGCCGCTGCGTGGTGTCGTTAAGCATCAACTGACCTTAGAACCTTTAATCGCCTAACTTGGCCATTAGAAAGTAGTGAGATAGCCGGCCTCGGTGTAGAGCTGAGAACTGGTTGATACTCGACGCTACACTCATTGAGACCATACTCTCGGAATAATTTCAGCCGCAAGAAAAGATTGTGTGAGCTGAAACCATGACCGATGGAGGATGGTCAATGATATTGAGATCCTCTAGAACCCGGTTACTTTTCTAGGACAGGTTTGAAACCAACTTAACTTCAAGAGGGTATTACCTTTGACCTCATGCAAGCCTTAAACCTAAGGGCTTTGTGTGATTTGACTGTGTTTGCAATACTTGTGTTTGCTATATCCGTGGTTTATCATGACATCATGCATCATAACATGGCATTCATGTTTCATTACACTAACCATTTCAAAGACCAAGGGAATTTATCTTTGTTCTGTTTTGCAGATCATGGCTTCCGTGCATAGAAATACCATCTGAATTAGCTTTGTGCAGATACCTGCCCAACTTAAAGAGCTAGCATCTAGAGTTTCTGAAACTTCTACCTTCATTAAGAGACACAGTCAACTTCTCAGCCTGGCTACTTCAAACCTTGATGAACAAATGATAAGCGTATTATTTCAGTTCTTTGATCCCAAGCATCACTGCTTCACCTTTCTAGATTACCAACTAGTACCCACCTTGGAAGAGTTCTCTCATCTATTTGGAATATCCATTCTTGAACAAGTACCCTTCACAGGTATGGAAGAGGTTCCTAGGCCAGAAGACATTGCCTCAGCCTTGCATTTAAAACGGGCCGATGTGGTATCCAATTGGGAAACTCGAAGCGGGGTCGAAGGTTTTCTAGCCAAATTTCTGATAGACCAGGCTCATCTATTCTGGGATGATTTGGATTTTCAAGCTTTTGAAGATGTCTTGGCTCTTCTTATCTATGGTTTAGTTCTCTTCCCTAATCCTGACTCCTTTGTAGATGTGAATGTTGTCAAGATTTTCCTTTCTCGCAACCCTGTGCCTACCTTGCTTGGAGATATCTTGCATGCCCTCCATACCCGTACTATGAAGAGAAGAGGTACTCTTATGTGCTGCATGCCGTTGTTGTCAAGGTGGTTTATTTCTCACCTCCCTAAGTCTGTGCTGAAGAATGAAGAAGGTTTGGGTTGGTTGCACAGAATAATTTCGCTTGCTCATACAAATATTCTTTGGTGTTCTCGGGCTATGGAAGACACTGCTGTTATTGACCGCTGTGGGGGATACACTAATGTCCCATTACTTGGTATCAAAGGGGGTATAACTTACAATCCTTGCCTCTCTTTGCGACAATTTGGTCGTGCTCGAAGGGATGGACCCCATGAGTTACTTCTCGAGGACATTGTATTCGACTATAAGGATGATGTTAAGGAGCATCGCCGGAGGTTCATACGAGCTTGGGGCATGGTAAACAGATCTGACCCTGAAGACTTCCCTTCCTATGCAGCCTTACCTCCAATGGGTCCGAGCTCGCGCCCAGAAGCTTATGATGCCTTATGCGGCTGTATTACCAGTAATTGTGGAGCCCACTAATGAAGAAGGCATTCCTTACACGGTTCTCTATCCTTACATGCCCACTGATCCTGGGGAGTTACAGAGGTCTTGGATTCAGCTGAAGAATGAGCGAGATACTTACCGGGAGCAATTCCATGAGCAAGAAAGAATGGTTTTAAAGCTCACCAGACAGCTCGAGGAAGAAAGAGTGCCCAATGACTATATCAGCACAAAGAGGAAGCGTCCATGGGACTTTTGATTTTGCTTTTTTTAGTTTTAGATTTTTTTTATTTACTTCTTTGTAACGCCTTAAAGGCATTGTTGAACCTTTCAAAGTTAATCTAGTAAAGTTTTATTTATTTTTGGTTTGCAAATTTAAATCTCCCAAAGTCTTTGAAATCATTGCATGCACATCCCATTATCATGCACATCATTACAGGTACCCCTACAGGTTTCTCATCTTCTTCGCTGTTTATTTCAGTAGAAATGTCTTTCGATCAAGCCATCAAAGATCTTCAGGCACAGAACGCCCAGTTCCAACAGATGTTCATAAGTCTGGCTAAAGGGCAAGAGGATATGAAGACCCTTATTTTGAAAGAGAAGAAGAAGAAGAAGAAGAAGGTCAGAATTCTGAATATGGGTAGAAGGTTCGGAGAAAGGTTGAAGTATCAAACTGATTTGACCTCTTCATCCAAGGACGGGGAGAACCAAGAAAGGGAAAAGGACCCTAGTCCTATAGTTTCTGACAATGATACTGATTACGATGATGGGCAATATCCTTCTGCTGAGGATAGGTACAAGCAGTTAGAAGACCGTCTGAGTGCTATGGAAGTTCAGAAGATCACTGGTTTGGATTTCGGGGAATTGGGACTGGTATCGGGAGTGGTCACCCCTCATAAGTTCAAAGCTCTAATTTTTGCCAAGTATGATGGAGTGTCCTGTCCAAAACCCCATCTCCGCTCGTATGTCAGGAAGATCCAACCCCACACTGCTGATAAAAATTTGTGGGTGCATTTCTTTCAAGATAGTATGTCAGGGACTCAGCTTTAATGGTTCTACTAGTTAGAGGGAGCCAGTGTCCGAAACTTGGAAGATCTTGCTGCTGCTTTCTACAAGCAATATCAGTATAATGCTGACCTTGCTCCCACTCGTAATCAACTCCAGGGTATGTCCATAGGTGCAGGTGAGGGTTTCAAAGATTATGCTCAAAAGTGGAGAGAGTTGGCTGGAAGAGTCTAACCCCTGTTGTCTGATAGGGAGTTGGTTGACATGTTTCTAGGGACGCTATCTGGTCCATTTTTCAATCACTTGATCAGCAGCTCGTCATCTGGTTTCACTGAGTTAATTTTAACTGGAGAAAGAGTAGAAGCTGGAATTTGGAGTGGTCAAATACAGAAGGATGCCTCCTCGAGTTCAGCAAAGAAGCCTTTTACTGGTAAGAAGGAAGCCAATGTAGTCCATAGCCCAAGGGGCCAAAGCAGATCTGAACACCGTCAAATGGTAAATGATGTAGTGATATCAAGACCCGCAGTTGTTCCACAATGCAATAATCAACAAAGGGTGGAAAGACCACAACGACAGTTTACCCGCATCAATATGACTTTGGCTGAAGTTATGCCTCATCTGTTAAAGTCCAACTTGGCGACCTTGAGAGAGGCTCCCAAGAATCCAAACACTACCTCTCCCAGATACAATCCTAACGCGTGGTGCGCCTACCATTATGAGAGTCCTGGCCATGATACAAACGATTGCTGGGCTCTGAGAAATAAAGTATAAGACTTGCTTGAAGCCAAGGAGATAGAGTTCAACGCTCCAAAAATGCCGAATGTTATAACTGCTCCCATGCCCAAACACGGTCGTGGAGTTAATGCTATTGACACCGATTTGTTTGTGACCTCTGTTGAATAAATTTCTACTCCTCTTGTGACTGTTAAGAAGAATTTGCTGTTGGCCGGTTTATTTCCGGGTTGTGGTGAAGGTTGCCACATGTGTTCGATTCTAACTTCCGGTTGCCGTTTATTAAAGTTAGGTGTTCAGTGCTTGATGGATAATAAAGAGATTTTGTTTGAGAATACTGTGATCCCTTTTGTTCCTGTTGAAGATGTCGCTATTGTAACAATTTTCGCCAATCCTTCCAAGGTTTCCTCGAGAAGACCTGTTAGGGTTACACCTATTCAAAGAATTGCTCCGTTGATAATCACTGTTCCTGGTCCCATCCTGTACACCTCAGATAAGGCTGTCCCATGGCATTATGGTGCTGATGTGTATTATCATGGTGTTAAGCAAGATCTGAAGAATGAAGAAGCTAATACTGATGTCAGTAATATTGTCGGGACTAGTAAGGTTACCCGAAGTGGAAGGGTCTTCTCTCCTGAAATTTCCCCGAAGACTATCATCAAGCTTACTGTTATTCCAACAGCTGCTCCAAACAGCACTCCTGACATTTCTCCTGTTCCTACTCCAGTTATTACCCCTGCTGCTGAGCCATCTAGGACGGGGTAAGGAAATTATAGGTGAGCCTGCCCGGACGGAGGCACTTAAGAAAATCGTTGGGGAAGCCTCTAAACAAGAAATAGAGGAAATACTGAAAATTATCAAGAAGAGCGACTACAATATGGTCGAGCAGTTGGGGAAGACCCCGTCAAAGATCTCCATGTTATCTTTGTTGTTGTGTTCTGAAGCCCATGCGAAGGCTTTGATTGCATTTCTCAAGACTGCGCATGTGCCACAGGAAACTTCAGTAGATTAGTTTAAAGATTGTATGGCCAACCTGACTGCTGACAATGGGATGGGTTTTTCAGATACGGATCTGACACAGAAAGGAAGAAATCATAATGATGCTCTGCATGTCTCGATCGAGTGCATGGGCACCACTATGGCCCATGTGTTGGTAGATACCGAATCCTCATTGAATGTTCTGCCAAAGAAAGCGCTATACCATTTGGATTGTGAAGGTTTGACTTTAAATCTGAGTAACATTGTGGTAAGGGCTTTTGACGGATCAAAGAGAATGGTGCACGGGGAGGTGGACATCCCTGTCAAAGTGGGTTCTCAGACTTTTGGGTCCACCTTTTACATAATGGATATCAAGCCGTCGTATTCTTGCTTGCTGGGTCGTCCTTGGATCCATAGGGCTTGGGCAGTTACTTCCATGCTCCATCAAATGCTGAAGTACCCAGTGAAGGGGAAGATTGTCACGGTACAAGGTGAGGAAGAGTATATGGTGAGTCATCTCAATTCCTTCCGCTACATGGAGATGGACGGGGAATTCATAGAAACTCCTTGTCAGAACTTCGAAGAGGTCCCTCATACTTTGGCGTCAACTGAAGTTACTACCAACAAACCTCCGCTGAAGATGGCTTCTCTCAAGGATGCCAGGGCTGTAGTTGAAGAAGGTGGGTGTACCAATTGGGGTAAGCTCCCTGATTTCACTCACAAAACTGAAAAATTTGGTTTGGGATTTACTACAGGGGCTCAAAGGGCTGTTAGGCACGCACGGATTGGAAGACCTCCTCTACACATCAGCAATCAGGGAGTTAATGCAATTGAGGACAGTGAAGAAGATTCAGACATCGACAACTGGATCTACCCAACAACCAACCGTGGACCAAATAACTGGACGGAGAAGGACTTCATACCTATTTCTTTTGTTCTGCAGTAATTGACTTTTGTTTTACGATTTATAATAAACAAGTTTGAAACTTTACGGCCCGATGCCTTGCCCGAGGCATCTTGGCTTTGCTTGTGAGGGCTTATTATTTGTCATTTCATATATCATTAATAAAGCATTGGACGTTTCTTGCATGTAAATTTTGCGCTCCTTGTTTTTTCTTTTCTGTCTCTCACTTTATCGAAACAACTATTCTCTTACACACAATCTCGTATCATACTGCAGATCCATATCCACTCTGGATCCCATTGATAACAGCTCTGCTACTGCCAATTATGACTTCAAAAATCCGATCAACCAAGCCTAGGACGAAGCTAAGGATGACTGTGAGGTGCCTGGGGAACTTGCTAGACTATTACAACAGGAAGAAAGGGCCATACGGCCTCATGAAGAGTCGGCCGAATCAGTGAACTTGGGTACAGAGGAAGACAGGAAAGAAGTTAAGATAGGTGCGAATCTGGAGCCTAGTGTCAAGCAACAATTAATGTAGATGCTACACGACTATGTTGAGATCTTCGCCTGGTCATATGAAGACATGCCTGGTTTGGACACTGATATTGTGGTACATTGCATGTCGACTAAGGAAGACTGCCCTCCGGTAAAACAGAAGATCCGCCGTATGCACCCTGAAATGTCAGAGAAAATCAAGGCAGAGGTCATGAAACAGTTCGACGCAGGATTCTTAGTTGTCACTTCTTATCCGCAATGGGTTGCCAACGTCGTTCCAGTACCTAAGAAGGACGGTAAGGTACGGATGTTTGTGGAATACAGAGATCTGAATAGGGAAAGCCCCAAGGATGACTTCCCATCTCCTCACATTGATGTTCTAGTCGATAACACCGTGCAACATAAGATCTTCTCCTTCATGGATGGTTTTTCTGGCTACAACCAGATCAAGATGGCTCATGAGGACATGGAGAAGACAACCTTCGTTACACAGTGGGGCACCTTCTGTTACAAGGTAATGCCTTTTGGGTTGAAGAATGCTGGGGCAACTTATCAGTGCGCCATGGTCGCTTTGTTCCACGATATGATTCACCACGAGATCAAGGTTTATGTTGATGATATGATATCTAGGTCCCAGATTTAGGAAGAGCACCTTGATCATCTCCAGAAACTATTTGACAGGTTGAAGACGTACAAGCTGAGGTTGAATCCAAACAAGTGTACTTTCGGGGTAAGGTCTGGTAAGCTTCTGGGTTTTATTGTCAGTGACAAGGGTATTCAGGCGGACCCTGCAAAGGTAAAGGACATACAAGAGATGCCAGTTCCCTGCACAGAAAAAGAAGTTAGAGGTTTCTTGGGATGTCTGAATTACATCGCCCGATTCATTTCACATCTGACCGCTACTTGTGAGTCAATCTTCAAGCTGCTGAAGAAAGATCAAGTGGTAAAGTGGAATGATGAATGCCAAACCGCTTTCGAAAGAATCAAGGAATACCTTCAAGAACCACCAATTTTGATACCTCCAGTTGAAGGAAGACCTTTGATATTATACTTGACAGTGTTAGACAATTCAATGGGGTGTGTGCTGGGGCAGCATGACGAGTCTGGTCTAAAAGAGCATGAAATTTACTACCTTAACAAAAAGTTTACCGACTGTGAGACCCGATACTCATTACTCGAGAAAACTTGCTGCACTTTGGCATGGACTGCTCGCCGACTGTGACAGTATATGCTGACTCACACTACCTTGTTGATATCAAAGATGGATCCAATCAAGTATATTTTCGAGAAGCCCGCTCTCTCCGGAAGGATAACAAGATGGCAGATGATCTTAACCGAGTACGACATCTAATACACAACCCAAAAAGCAATCAAAGGGAGTGTATTGGCGGATCATTTGGTGCATCAGGCCGTGGATGACTACCAGTCCATGAATTTCGAGTTCCCAGATGAGAATATCATGTTAGTAACCGACTGCGAAGAACCTGGACCAGATGAAGGACCTGAGGAGGGATCCCGATGGTCTATGTATTTTGATGGAGCCTCAAACGCATTGGGTAATTGCATTGGTGCTGTAATTATATCTCCTGAGGGATTTCATACTCCGTTCACCGCCCAATTATGTTTTAACTGCACCAACAACATGGCAGAGTATGAAGCGTGTATCATGGGTCTTCGAGCTGCTATTGACCTAAGGATTAAGTTCTTGAGTGTATTCGGAGATTCCGCTCTGGTGATAAGTCAGATCAAAGGCGAGTGAGATACGAAGCACCCGAATCTCATTCCTTACAAAGAGTATGTACTGATATTGCTCCCGCACTTTGAGGAGATAACCTTTGAACATTTCCCAAGAGAGGAGAACCAGTTGGCGGACGCGCTAGCTACCATGTCTTCTATGTTCAAAGTTAGGTGGGACAATGAAGCTCCCCAGATTACCATTGAGAGGTTGGATGAACCCGCATATTTCTGTGACATTGAGACTGAAAAGGTAGCAGATAAACCATGGTTTCACGAGGTAAGAGGTATCTTGAGGCTCAAGAATACTCCGAGGGGGCATCTGTTAATGATAAGAAGTTTCTGAGAAGGTCCGCTGCGAAGTTCTTCATCAGCAATGGAATCCTCTATAAGCGTAACCATGATTCAACCTTACTGCGGTGTGTAGACAAGGGCGAGGCAGAAAAGATGATGGCAGAGTTACATGAAGGTACCTTCAGAACCCATTCCAATGGACATACCATGGCGAAGAAAATCCTACGAGCAGGATATTACTGGTCCACTATGGAAGCCTATTGTCATCAACATTCTCAAACCTGTCATAAGTGCCAAGTCTATGCTAATAAGGTGCATGTACCTCCATTTCCCCTGAATGTTTTGAAAGCTCCTTGGCCCTTTACAATGTGGGGCATCGACATGATTAGCGAGATCAGACCTACCGCGTCTAACGGGCATCACTTCATTCTGGTAGCAATTGATTATTTTACAAAGTGGGTTGAGGCTGCTTCCTTTGCTACAGTAACCAAGAACGTCGTGACGCGGTTTATCCGACACAATATGATCTATCGATATGGTGTTCCCGAGAGAATTATTACTGCCAATGGTACAAATCTCAATAACACGATGATTACCGAGCTCTGTAAACAGTTCAAGATACAACATCATAATTCTTCTCCCTACCGACCGAAGAAGAATGGAGTTGTTGAAGCGGCTAACAAGAACATCAAGAAGATTGTGCAGAAGATGATGGTGACATACAAAGACTGGCACGAGATGTTACCATTCTCCCTACATGGGTACTGTACCTCAGCACGGACGTCGACATGGGCAACACCCTACTCTCTGGTATATGGCATGGAGGAAGTCCTACCCATCAAAGCCCAGATACCCTCTCTCAGGATTATGAAGGATGCGGGTTTGAACAAAGACGACTGGATCCAAACCCGACTTGATCAGCTGAATCTAATCGATGAAAAGAGACTTACTGCTATCTGTCATGGTCAAACGTATCAAAAGTGAATGATCAAGGCTTTTAATAAGAAAGTCAAACGTCAAGAATATCAAGTCGGGGATCTAGTGATCGAATGCATCATACTACCGCAAGGTGATCCTAGGGGAAAATGGACCCCCACATACGAAGGGCCATTTGTGGTTAAGAACATTTTCTCGAGAGGAGCTATGATTCTAACCACCATGGATGGTGACGACCTTCTTCACCCCGTCAATGCAGACATAGTGAAAAGATACTATGCATAATCAAAGACCAGCTAGGTTGAATGACCTAGGCAAAAATAAGGGCTTCCCGGTGAACCAAAAGGGTTCGGGAAAAAGTAAGGGATGAAAATGAAAAAAAACTATACACCCGGCAAGTCAAAAACCTGAAAAGGCGACTTGGGCAAAAAAAGGGTATCCCGATGGACTAAAAACCCGAAAGGGCGGTCCAGGCAAAAATTAGGGATCGAAGCGCTACACTATGTCTCATGGGATCATCTCGCAAAAAGACCTCGATATCGACTATCAAGTTCGGACGACGCCAATCAATCTGATCAACCTTCGGCCAAGTAGCAAAGTGATGAGACACTTGAAGATATAAAGGCAATAACAGAGTTGGGACCCAATGGGATTGTTTCACATAGCTGTTTTTCTTTCTTTTACATAATTTGTAATTTCTATCTTTCGGCGGTGTTCTCTTACTAGGACGCCAGCCTCCTTGTACAAAACACCTATTACAGGCCAACTTCAAAAATTAATACAATTCATTTTCACAAGAAATTTCAACTTGTTTTTTTCTTTTTCTGTTTTGTTTTGCAAGAACGTCCAATGATTCATTTTTGGTATATGCATTTGAAAATGATTGCTACTCATAAATATTTATATAAGAAACAAAAGATGATTACTCGTAATTCCAGGAACAAGGACAAACAAGAAGTGCCCAAACCTTACAGTTACTCTGCCCATCAGGTACTTGGATAGAGCTAGCTGGAGAGCATGAGTAGTGGTGCATCCACTCCCCACAGAGTAAAAAATACCTAAAGACAGTAATGTTAGCTTCCCCGAACAAGACACAACCCTCCACAACTGAGGTTCACAATCGCGAGTGAGTCAATAAACTTTTCCCCAAGCAAAGTTTATTTCTCTCACAGGCAGAAATTCAATCTCCAATAGAATTCATTATCACCAGCAACATAAATTCATCCCCAGCTGAGTTTTATTTCTCCAAGTCAGCAGATCTATCAACAGAATATTTCCTCTCCAACATAGTTATTCCCCCACAGAGTTATCCTCAGACAGGGCCTCTTCCGGCAGAATACTCACCAGCTGAATGGATGGCAAATCCCCAGCATAGTCATCCTTGTTCACCATCCCCAACAGAAGTAGAGGAGCTATAATTTTACAACAGTCAAGAATACCATTTCTCATACTCTCAACAGCAGTCAAGGATTTACTTTCCCGGACTCAGATTATTACGTCCGCATTTCATGTTCATACATCATGACATGTGCATAGATCACATATAACATAGTCTCATTTATTTTGAGAACATCCTCATACAATTCATCTCATGCATCACACATAACTAACCCTGTATTTCTTTCAGGAAAGACCATTATTATCAACAATTTCCAGCAGGTCCATGATCAACACTCGAAGCTAAACAGAGTAATCATCGGTGCGACAAGAGCAACCTTACCCAGGTTCCCTCTGCAGTTTTACCCAAACTCATTCCGAAGTAGCCCTACTATCCAGGTTCCTTCTCACAGCCCTACCATCCAGGCTGTCATATCGAAGTAACCCTACTCTCCAAGTTCCTTCTCACAGCCCTACTATCCAGGCTTTCTCATCGAAGTAACCCTACTATCCAGGTTCCTTCTCACAGCCCTACTATTCCAGCTTTCATATCGAAGTAACCCTACCATCCAGGTTCCTTCTCACAGCCCTACTATCCCGGCTTTCACATCGAAGTAACCCTACTATCCAGGTTCCTTCTCACGACCCTACTATCCAGGCTTTCATATCGAAGTAACCCTACTATCCAGGTTCCTTCTCACGGCCCTACTATCCAGGCTTTCATATCGAAGTAACCCTACCATCCAGGTTCCTTCTCACAGCCCTACTATCCAGGCTTTCACATCGAAGTAACCCTACCATCCGGGTTCCTTCTCACAGCCCTACTATCCCGACTTTCACATCGAAGTAACCCTACTATCCAGGTTCCTTCTCATGACCCTACTATCCAGGATTTCATATCGAAGTAACCCTACCATCCAGGTTCCTTCTCATAACCTTACTATCCGGGTTCTTCCTCTCTTATCCCAGACAGTAGTCCACAACACTGTAAGACCGGGACCCGATCAAACACAATTGATTTCACATTTCCCCAGAAAGTCGCAGTGCAACATATACCCCGACCAAACACACAGTTCACTTCCACTTCCCAAACTGGAATTATTCCCCAGTAGAGTAACGGATGACCGAAGCTCCTAAAACTCTATTTCTCCCAAGATAGAGACCATCATTCCCCAGCGAAGTCTTCCTCAACAACAGGTATATGGATTCTCTCAAAGGAATCTCTTGTGCGATCGACATCTCTTCGGATGGCATCTTTAAGCCCATCTCCGACAATTTTCTAGAAACTACCAAGTGGTATATATAAGCCTATTCCCGATATCACAAATCAAGTATCACTTCATGCGAGTGAAAATTTTTGGGCACTCTAGTGTTCAATCATCTCCCACCTTCAGATCACGAAAGGCAGACGAGCCATTCTACATCCTCAAGTTTAAGAAGATTGAACATGGGCAGCTATTGTACCCCAAAATTTTCCCTCCCATATTTCTCAACACATGGCAAGTGAGGTCCCTAAATTGCTCAAGGAAGTTCAAGAGTTGACCAGGCAAATTCTCTCCTAAGGCAGTCTACCTCAAATTAGGGTTTCATTTTTCATCAAGATGCTTGAGTCCAAAGGATCCCAAATGCTCAACATTGTCCTAATTTGTTCTCAAGATCATCCATGACAAGTTTCAAGCCTTACAGAAGAAGTTTGCTCAGTCAATTGCTCAGATGCCTGGAAATCAACTATGCTAGGTCAAAAGTCAATTGTGGCCCACATACAGTCAAACTTCAAGGTTTTTGGTTAAAATCCTCATTTTGAAGTATTATCTATCATTTGATCAAGGGTTGATCATGATTCCTCAAGGATTGCTCACAATTCATCAAAACCCAAAAGTTGCTAAATTAGGGTTTTGTAGGAAAAGTTAACTCAACTTTGACCAAGCATAACTTTCTCATACTTTATTATAAAAGAACCATCCAAAGCTCATTTTTAAGAGGATCAATTACCTACAATTCATATTCAGCTCCCAAGTTCAAAATATGCACTCACAAAAAGATATGAATTTTTACATTATAGGTCATTTTGAAAAGTCAACAAAAGCACCTTTTGGGTCAAAGCTTCATAGATGAATATGCAAGACTCAATTGAGATGAGACCAAAAGGGTTGCTTAGAGGACATCCTAAGCTTTCTAAAAAGTCTAAGAACACCTCTCTAGGGTCAAAATTGAGAGAGTTATGCATTGGCTAAGTTGACCATTTTTGCAAAATTGCCAAAAGTCAAATGTACTCAAATTTGCATTTTTTGCTAAATGGGCCCAACTTTTTATGCTTGCACCTCACTTATAATATGATCCAGGACCCAGATATCCAACCTCATGTTATTTGCTTCACTTTTCAATTTATTTTGATTTTTTTTGTTAATTAAAATTTCAATTAAATCAAATAATTGATGAATAATGAAAAAGATATGTTGTGATCTGATTTTTGGACAGGATCTCAATCAAATAATGCAAGGATATCATGATCAATTCGAACCAAGGCTGATTAGGACAAGAAAGGCATAATTTGGCTCAATATAGCAAGTTTACATATGCCATGAAAATCAAATCAAATCTTTAAAACTTCCAAAGATGTGATCAGTTTTTACAAACCTAATGCACTCTATGATATATATCGAACGTATCCAAGGCAAGAACAAAGGTTTAGAAGTCGTGCATAGCCAAGAACAAAACTGAAAAAATTCAATAAAAAGTGAGAATCAGTTTTTAATCTACAAGGAGTTTCAAAGCATTTCAAGAGCACCAATCCCTTCCCAGACATCCCAGGAAGCGATTCCAATCACTCCCAGGTCTTGAAACACCCAAAATCATGCTCTACGCCTCCCATGATTTGCCAAAAAACTTGATTCTGATTTCACTAATTCATGCACCTTTAGCACTTTTGATTGTTATACTCATGTTTATAATTGTGTTTGCAAGCTAATCATTCCATTTAATTGCATTTTTGATACCTGTACATGATATTGCCATAGTTAGGGTTTTGTGTTCTTGTTTAGGGGTTATCAATGCAGGCAAAATTGGGTGTTGATTCTGGTACCATGATGCTCGTGAGGATGAGATGAGTTGATTGGTACCAACCATTGCCATTTATCTTGAGCATAGGTAATTTTTGAGATGCACAAACCTGTACCTACATCAAAGTGTTTGTAGGTAAAAGTATCCTAGGCTAAAGCGACGGAGAGAGGAAGAAGACGATGCGTGGCACTCACTAGTTGGGTAGTTTGAATTTTTGCGCATTTTTTCTGATTACACCATGTGATTTTATTATATTGTTTATTTCTATTATATGTACAAACAAGCAAAGCAGCTCAGTTGGCAGCATGGTATTGGGAGCGAGCCTAAGGGCCTGGGTTCGATCCCCAGGTCTCAACCTTTCTTTGTATTATTTTGTTTCATGTTATTAGGTACACTGTAGCCTCAAGCGTCCACCATAGGCCATCCAAATTCCACCATCATATCCATCAGCAAGCTGGATCCAACGCTCAGGTAGCAAGAGGCTTACCATGCTCCTCAAGTCAACAACCATACCGAATCAGGCAAAGTCAAACGGGCTGAGATTGGTTTGGGCCCAGAATTTCAACAACATACCCCCACAATTGCTAGCAACTAGGCCCACTTCTAACTTTTCTTTCTTATTTTTTTTTAATTCTTTAATATTTCTTTTATTTATTTTAATTGACAATTAATCACTTATTTTTCATAAAATCAAGAAAAAATAAAAAAAATTAGAATTAGACCTTTTTTATCAAAATTAATTTTGTTAATTTAATTTAGTTTAGTTTAACTTAGGGAAATTTTAGCTTGTTTTTATAAATAAGATAAAATAGAAATTAGGCTAAATTCTAGATTCGATTCTTTTATTTTTCTCAAATAAACAAAATACAAAAATAGTTTTTTTTTTAGATTGAATTAATTTATTTTTTTTAACTTAAAATTAATTAGAACTTAGGATTTTCTTTTTAATTGTTTCCTTATTTTCTTAAATAAAAAAACATGACAAAAAATCCTTTTTTTAATCAATCGCAAATAGGTTTAGTCAAGGGTCAAAACCCTAGTCGTTTCGTATTTGATTCATCGCGCGCTTATTATTATTTTTGCCAATATTGTTATAACTGCTCACTGGTTTGTAATAGTTAATTTAGGGCTTTTAAACTTATCGATTTTTCCCCGGGTTTTTGGCAATGTAATTAATCCCCCTTCCCGAAGCCTTGTAATAGCGTAGATTTATTTTCTCACATTTTTAATTCCTGCAAATATTTAACTGTCTAGATGTATGCTAATAGGATTGTATGGCAAGAATGCATGACAAATTAATACAGTTAGAAAACCCTAATATGCAAAGATTAAATAACCGAAAACAAATCACCCGCACATATCACTCTTAGGGTATACTCTTACTTCGGTTGCCTTCGGTAAATGATCATTAAGCATAGGATGTCTTAGTGGTTGCCCTCCTGTCTAAAAAAGATCAAACGTCCCATTCGAATGTTGCCTCCGAAATGTTGCCTCTGAAATGTTGCCTCTGAAATGTTGCCTCGAATATGATCTTAATACTCTAGGGTTATTACTAAGGTGTCCTAATATTACTTTAGTGATACGTCCCTTTCGAATTGACCTTTACAAATCTAACGATGGTGATACCTATTTCTCAATAGTAGGATGGCACTGTCTAAAGGAACAAGAATAGAAACAATCTTTTTTCGAGTAGGTAGATGCTAGTAGGTACTTGCTCAAATCAAAACTTTTCACACTTACACTTTTCAAACAAATTTTCAAAAACAACTTCGTCACACCTTTGAGGACTGATACAAGGGTTATCACGAAGTCAAACTGTTTCAAAACAAAGCACATACACAAGCAATTTTAAAAAGATGAGCAAGTACCTAAGAGCCCATGGAAAACCATGGATAGAAAGGGTGATAGCACCTTCCCTTTCTATAATCTACCCCCCGTACTCATAATATCTCGAAAAAGGATTCTTTATGTACTTTTTCCCTTTCCAATTGGATGAAATAAAAGTCGGTGGCGACTCTTGCTTACCGCGACATTTTGCAAACACAAAATGCAAAACGCAAACCAGCATCAAATAGTCGGTTCTGCCACCGTATCACAGCGCGTTTTTTGCATAAAAGGATTTCTGGCCATTTATTTGAATTATATTGTTTTTTGTTAGCTTTATATAACGAATGAACACTTGGCTCAGACGGTAAAGGAAGTGCGCTGGAAGGAAGAGGACCTGGGTTCGAGTCCTAGGTCCAACATTTTATGTTTTCCAACTTGTTTCTTGTAGATCCAATAGATCTCACCCCAGGCGCGCATCATGCACCCTCAGATCCATCCATCCAATCTGCATGGTTCTGGATCTAACGCCCCTAGCGTGCAGGCACACCATGGACCTCCATACCACAATAACATGGGACCAGGCGCTAATAGTGGGCCAACCAGACTTGGGCTTGGATAAATTCAACAACACCCCCTCCAGATTGGGTTTCACACCCCCTCAGGCCCATTTTAATTTCTCAATGTTTTTTTTATTTAGCTTATTTATTTTGTTTATTCTTTTTTTTTAAATCATAAAAATCATTAAAAAAATCAGAAAATCATAAAAATTAGGATTTAGAGTTTTTTTAATAAAATTAATTTTTTGCAAATTAATTAATTTAATTAAATTTTAACCTTATTTCATTAATTAAAATTAATTAGAGAATTAGGTTAAAATTCAATTATTTTTTTCATAAAGTACAAAAAAATATTTTTAATGAGCAATTAGGTTTTTTAGGGTTTAAAACTTTTTCCCGTCTTAACTTTGTGCACTCTTATTTTTTCATACGATTTTTTTTTACCATTTATGTAACTGCGCCGGATTGTAATAGCTTAACTAGGGTTTTTATCTTTGCATTTTTACTTTTCAATCCATTACTTATGTATCTACAGCAAAGCCATGTAACAGCGTATGACTTTATTTCTCGCTTTTTCTTTACATACATGTATATAATTGTTAGTAATTTAGGTGTGCATGACAAGAATCAATTAATCAGTAGATCACTAATCGCAAGATAAACATAACTGAAAAAACACACTGTTGCACACTTGCACCCTTAGGGTATACCTCACTTGGTTGCCTCGGATAATGGTCATGTCCCTCGAACGTAGGGGTATCTTAGCAAAGACCCTCGGTATAAAAGTCATCATAAAAGATCATGGTCCCTAAACGTCCCTCGAGTTGCCTACGAGAAACGATCTTGTCCTTGATGTTGCCTATATGATGGCAATCCCTTCGAATGCTAAGATATCCTTACATGTTGCCTTTAATGACCATAGCGTCCCTTTCGATAGCCCCTCAACATCTGAAGATAGGGCTACCTACTCACTAATAGTAGGATAACACTATCTAAATGGGAGGGGGAAAAGAACACCCTTTTTCGAGTAGGTAGACAACTCTTAAGTACTTGCTCAAACCTGAAATTTTCACACTTACACATTTTCAAAAAATCTTTTCAAAAACGCTTTATCACACTCTCGAGGACTGATACAAGAGTTACCATAAAGCAAACAAAAATATTTCAAAACACACAAACACGAAAACAATTTTAAAAAATGAGCAAGTACCTAAGAGCCCATGGAAAACCACGGATGGAAAGGGTGCTAACACCTTCCCTTTCCATAATCTACCCCCCTTACTCAGAAAATCTCGAAAAATGTATTTTTCTGTTCTTTTCACCCTTTCCTTTATTGGATAAAAGAAAAGTCGGTGGCAACTCTTGCTTACCGCGACATTTGCGAACAAAAAACGCAAACTGGTATTAAACAATCGGTTCTGCCACTGTATCACAGAACTGGCGACTCTGTTAGGGAAATAATAAAAGTGGGGTTTACCTTAGGGTCTAGATCATTTTAAACATACTTCTCTATTTGTTTGCTTTACTTTTAAGGGTATTGTTTGGGTATTATAGATCCTACACCTAAATCTGGGGAAACCTTTTAGGTAAGTAGCAATAGATCATGGAAACTATGTGGGGTATATCGACACGGTTGAAGCGATGGCTATGTTGATGTGACACTTTGGTTGGTACCGGTAGCCCTTGAGTTAATCAAGGAGAATACGGCGTCGCTGCATGGTGTCATGAAGCATCAACTGGTCTTAGAACCTTTAAATGAACAACTTGGCCAGTAGGACATAGTGAGATGGTCGTCTTTGGTGTATTCCCAAAGTTGGCAGATACTCGATGCTACACTCATTGAGACTTGACTCCTGAGTTTTGTTTGGTTGTGAGTCAGTTGCCTATCGAATGAAGCTTGTGGGAAAGGTCAATGATATTGAGATCCCTTAGAACCCGATTACTATTTATAGGACAGATTGAACCAATCCAAACTTCAAGAGAGTATGACCTTAAAACCCATGCAAGCCTTAAACCTAAGGTTTTGGTGTGATTTACTTGTGCTTGCTGTATATGTGATTTCTTAGCATAATCATGATATCATAACATGGCATATCATACTAACCATTTAAGGGATCTCAAGGGTTTGTGATGCAGGTTATGGTAAATCAGACGTCTAGCAAGGGGCAAAGGGGATTTATTTTCCTCTAGCCAATGTCGTCAAAAGATCAAAACTCAACAACTTGAGTCAGGGGCTATGACCCACTTGATATGGTGAACTTGACTCTCATAGAAGTACACTCAATGATACAGAGTTCTTTAATCAAATCTGCAAATTTCAAATTCTGACATTTTCTTGTTTACCCTGCGAGATCCTTGAAAACATTGCATACATATATCATACAGATCACTGCATAAGCAGGCTTCAAAGCAGGTTTCTCATCCTCTTACCTGTTTATTTCAACAATGGCTCTAGAACAAACAGTGAAGGATCTATAGACTTAGAATGCCCAGTTTCAATAGATGATCATGGCACTGGCCAAGAGGCAAGAGGAACTGAAAGCCCTGATTGTTAAAGACAAGACTAAGAAGCCAAGGAGGACAACTGGTGTGGTAAATTTGGGAAGGAGATTCAAAGGACCACTAAGGAAAGCGGTTGAGATGACATCTTCCTTCAAAGAAGGAGATAAACAAGAAAGGGAGACAAGAGAGGAAGACCCTAGTCCAAGGGAATCTGATAATGAGACTGATTACAATGAAGAGCAGTATCCTTCGGCCGACAAAAAGTACAAACAGCTGGAAGAGCTTTTAAGTGCAATGGAAATCTAGAAGGTACCGGGGCTGGATTTTGAAGAGCTGGATTTGGTTTCTGGGGTTGTCATCCCATAAAATTTCAAGGTGCCAGTGTTTTCTAAATATGATGGGGTTTCATGTCCCAAAATGCACCTCCGATCTTATGTGAGGAAGATCCAGCCTCACACTGCTGACAAGGACTTATGGGTCCACTTCTTTCAAGATAGTCTGTCTGGAACTCAACTAGAATGGTTCTACCAGTTAGAAAGGACCAACATCCGTATTTGGGAAGACTTGACCGCTGCTTTCTACAAGCAGTATCAGTACAACACAAACCTTGCTCCCACCCGTACTCAACTCCAAAGTATGGCTATGGGTTAGAGCGAGGGCTTTAAAGACTACGCTCAGAAGTGGAGGGACTTAGTAGGAAGAGTCCAGCCTCCCCTGTCTGATAGGGAGCTAGTGGATATGTTTCTGGGTACCTTGTCTGGTCCATTTTTCAATCACCTGATTGGAAGCTCCTCATCCAGCTTTACTAAATTAATCTTTACAGGGGAAAGAGTGGAAGATGGAATTAGGAGTGGTAAGATCCAAAAGGATGCATCCT
Source organism: Vicia faba (assembly GCA_948472305.1). NCBI lineage: Eukaryota > Viridiplantae > Streptophyta > Magnoliopsida > Fabales > Fabaceae > Vicia > Vicia faba. Next base: position 925,069,583 of record OX451741.1, on the reverse strand, counting down.
ATAGTGCAGTAAGGAAGCCATTTGCTGGGAAAAAAGAGGTCAGTGTTGTTTACAATCAAAGGAATCAGGACAGAACTAAACACCGTCCAGCGGTCGGGGCTGTTATGATCTCTAAACCTGCACCTATTCAACAAAGGAATAATCAGCCTAGAACGGAAAGGCCGGTAAGGAAATTCACCCGGATAAATATGACTCTGTCTCAAGTCTTGCCACAATTGTTGAAGTCCAATCTGGTAACTTTGAAGGAGGCCCCAAAGAATCCTAATACTGCCTCTCCCTGCTACAATCCAAATGCGCGATGCGCCTATCATTCAGAGACTCCGGGGCATGATACGAGTGACTGTTGGGTTTTGAAGAACAAGGTGCAGGATCTGATTGAGGCCAAGGAGATTGAATTCGATCCCCCCCGAGACACCCAATGTTATAACTGCACCTATGCCCAAGCACAGCTCGAGAATCAATGCTATTGATGTTGTCTCCGCCATGGAAGATGCTGACAATGAGTATGACATGGATAGCTGGATCTTCCCTACTACCAACGGTGGACCCAATAACTGGACGGAAAAAGACTTTGTACCGTTTAATTTTGTTCAGAAGTAATTGTATTTCTTGTTTGTTTGGATATGTAATAAATAATATAACTTCTTGGCCATGTGTCTTACCCGGGGCATAGTGGTTTATTTGTGAGGGCAATCATGTTTCATTTTCATATGGAATTAATAAAGCATTGGGCATTTATGCATACAAATTTTGCACTCTCTGTTTTTCTTTTCTTCTTTTTACTTTGTCTATACAGCTACGCTCTTATACACACTCACGTATCAAACTGCAGATCCATATCCACTCTGGATCCCATTGATAACAGTTCTGCTATTGCCAGTTATGACTTTGAAAATCTGATCAACCAAGCCGAGGATGAAGGTGAGGAAGACTGTGAGGTACCTGGAGAACTTGCTAGGCTGTTATAGCAGGAAGAGAAGGCTATACAACCTCATGAAGAGCCAGTTGAGACAATAAACTTGGGTACAAAGGAAGACAGAAAAGAAGTCAAGATCGGTGCAAATCTGGGGCTTAATGTCAAACAGCGGTTGATACAGATGTTGCATGATTATATCGAGATCTATTCCTGATCATATGAAGACATGCCAGGACTGGATATGAATATTATGGTTCACCGTCTGCCAACTAAATAAGATTGCCCTCCGGTAAAGCAGGAGGTCCGTCGTATGCACCCTGAAATCTCAAAGAAGATCAAAGCAGAGGTTATGAAACAGTTTAATGCTGGGTTCTTAGCTGTCACCTCTTATCCCTAATGGGTCTCTAACATGGTCCCGATGCCTAAAAAACACGACAAGGTGCGGATGTGTGTGGACTACCGAGATTTGAACAGGGCAAGTCCCAAAGATGACTTTCCGCTCCCCCACATTGACGTTCTGGTTGACAACACAACACAACACAAGATCTTTTCCTTCATGGATTGTTTCTCTGGTTACAATCAGATCAAGATGGCACCCGAAGACATGGATAAGACAACCTTCGTTACGCAATGGGGAACTTTCTGCTACAAAGTGATTCCGTTTGGATTAAAGAATGTTGGGGCAACCTATCAGCGAGCCATGGTAGCCTTGTTTTATGACATGATTCACCATGAGATAGAGGTCTACATTGATGATATGATAGCCAGGTCTCAAACTGAGGAAGAACACCTTGGTCATCTACAAAATCTATTTGATAGGTTGAAGACGTACAAGCTGAGGTTAAATCCGAACAAGTACACCTTCGGAGTAAGGTCTGGTAAATTTCTAGGTTTCATTGTCAGTGACAAGGGCATTCAGGTAGACCCTGTAAAGGTAAAGGCTATACAAGAGATACCGGCTCCTCGCACTGAGAAGGAGGTCAAAGGCTTTTTGGGACGACTAAATTACATTTCCAGGTTCATTTCCCATTTAACTGCTACTTGTGAGCCAATTTTCAAACTCTTGAAGAAAGATCAAGTGGTAAAGTGGAGTGACGAATGCCAGACCGCCTTCGAGAGAATCAAGGAATACCTTCAAGAGCCTCCAATTCTGATGCCTCCGATTGAAGGAAGACCTTTGATAATGTACTTAAAAATTTTAGATAATTCAAGGGTGTGTGTGCTGGGGCAACATGACGAGTCCGGTCGAAAAGAGCATGCAATATACTACCTTAGCAAAAAGTTTACCGACTGTGAAACAAGATACTCACTGCTTGAGAAAACTTGCTGCACTTTGGCATGGGCTGCTCACTAACTGAGACAGTATATGTTGACCCACACCACTTTGTTGATATCTAAGATGGATCCGATCAAGTACGTCTTTAATAAGCCCGCTCTCTTCGGAAGAGTAGCAAGATGGAAAATGATCTTGACCGAATACGATATCTAATACACGACCCAGAAAGTAATAAAGGGAAGTGTACTAGCAGATCATTTGGATCATCAGGCCGTGGATGACTACCAGTCCATGAATTTTGAGTTCCCGGATGAGAATATTATGCTAGTGACTGACTATGAAGAACTTGGACCGGATGAAGGACCTGAAAAAGGATCCCGATAGACTATGGTTTTTAACGAAGCCTCGAATGCACTCAGCAATCGAATTGGTGCTGTAATCATATCTCCCGAAGGCTATCATACTCCTTTTACGGCCATATCATGTTTCAACTGTACCAACAATATGGCGGAGTATGAAGCATGCATCATGGGTTTCAAAGTTGCTATTGACCTGAGGATCAAGTTCTTGAGCATTTTCGGGGATTCAGCCTTGGTAATAAGTCAAATCAAAGGAGAGTGGGATACAATGCACCCAAACCTTATCCCTTACAAAGAACATGTGCTGACACTACTTCCACGCTTTGAAGAGGTCACCTTTGAACATTTTCCATGAGAAGAGAATCAGTTGGCGAACGCGCTAGCTACTATGTCATCTATGTTCAAGGTCAGATGGGACAACGAGTCTCCTCAGATCACTATTGAGAGGTTAGATAAACCAACATAGTGCTATGAGATTGAAACTGAAGAGGTAGCAGACAAACCTTGGTTCCATGAAGTGAAAAGGTATCTCGAGGCTCAAGAATATCCTGAGGGGGCATCTGTCAATGATAAAAAGTTTCTGAGAAGGTTCTCCGCAAAGTTCTTCCTCAGTAATGGAATCCTTTACAAGCATAACCACGACTCTACTTTACTTTGATGCATAGACAAGGGCGAAGCAGAGAAGATTGTGACAGATTTACACGAAGGTACCTTTGGCACCCACTCTAGTGGACACACCATGGCTAAAAAGATCCTACAGGCAGGATACTATTGGTCCACTATGGAAGTAAACTGTTATTAGCATTCCCAAACTTCTCACAAATGTCAGATCTATGCTGATAAAGTACATGTACCTCTGGTTCCCTTGAACGTCTTGACGGCTCCCTGGCTCTTTGCAATGTGAGGCATTGACATGATCGGAGAAATTAGACCTACCGCTTCCAATGGGCATCGCTTCATCCTAGTGGCCATTGATTACTTCACGAAGTGGGTTGCGGCCACCTCTTTTGCTACTGTTACCAAGAATGTTGTGGCGTGGTTTATCAAGCATAACCTGATTTGTCGGTATGGTGTTCCAGAGAGAATCATCACGGACAATGGTACAAATCTCAACAATATAATGTCACCGAACTCTGTAAACAATTCAAGATCCAGCATCATAATTCTTCCCCTTACCGACCAAAGATGAATGTCGTTGTGGATGCTGCTAACAAGAACATTAAGAAAATCATACAGAAGATGACGGTGACATATAAAGACTGGCATGAGATGTTAACATTTGTTCTTCATGGTTATTGCACCTCAGCACGAACGTTGACAGGGGCAACACCTTATTCTTTGGTATATGGTATGGAGGTTGTCGTACCTATTGAGGTCCAGATCCCTTCTTTGAGGATCATGAAGGGTGAAGGTTTGAACGGAGACGATTGGATCTAGACTCGACTTGATCAACTGAATCTGATTGATGAGAAAAGGCTTGCTGCTGTCTGTCATGGTCAAATATACCGAAAGAGAATGATCAAGGCTTTCAACAAAAAGGTCAGACGACAAGTATATCAAGTGGGTGATCTGGTAATCAAGCGCATCATATTGCCACAAGGTGATCCCAGGGGAAAATGGACTCCCATGTATAAAGGTCCATTTGTGATCAAAAGCATACTTTCCAATGGAGCTATGATTCTGACCACCATGGATGGTGACGACTTTCCCCACCCTGTTAATGCGGACATAGTGAAAAGATACTACACATAAATAAAGACCCGCTAGGTTGACTGACCTAGGAAAAAATAAGGGCATCCCGACGAGCCAAAAGGGTTCAAGCAAAAGTTAGGGATAAAAACAAAAAAATATGTACACTCGGCAAGTCGAAAACCTGCAAAGGAGGCTTGGGAAAAAAAGGGTATCCCGGTGGACTGAAAACCCGAAAGGGTGGTGTTGTACCCCAAAATTTGCCCTCCCATATTCTTCAAAAGTTTATCAAGATCAATCTCAAATGGTTCAAGATTGCTCAAGGGATTGCACAGTCCAATTGCCTCCTAAGGCAGTCAAAATTAGGGTTTTGGTTCTTGCAATGAATCTGAGGTTTTCAAGGACTCAATCAAGTCTCATATGCCTATATACATTGTCAAGCATCCACATGTCAAGTTTCAAGGTTCACAATGCCAGTTTGCACAGTCAAAAGCTTCATTTTGCTTCACAATCAACTGCAGGGGCAAAATGGTCATTTGGCAGTCAAAAGTCAAAAATTTTGGTCAACATCTTATTTTGAAGCCACAATCATAATTTGATCAAAGTCTTGATCATGATTCCACAAGAATGGCTCAAAAATCATCAAGATGCCAAAAGTTTCTATTTTTGGACAGTTGAAAAGTTAACTGTAACTTGACCAAGGCATAACTTTTTCATGGTTCATCAGAAAAATCCCATCCAATGCTCATTTTGAAGGGGATGACATTCCCTACAACTCATCTTCACATTCCAAGTCCAAGAAATACTCCCACAAAAAGTTATCAATTTCTACATTATAGGTCAATTTCAAAAGTCAACAAAAAGGCATTTTAAGTCAAAGACCATAACTTGAGATTGGTAAATCAAAATGACATGGGACCCAAGGAATTGGTTAGAGGACTTCAAGAACTTTCCAAAATGTCCAAGAACATGTTCATATGATCAAAATTGAGCAAGATATGCATTGGAGAAGTTGGGAAATTTTTGGGAATTTGCAAAAGTCAACTTTGCCTAAAACACCTTGTTTTTGCTAATGGGACTCAAATTATTTCTTGAAACATTGCCCAAAGCATATGCACGACCCATTGAACTTAAATTGATTTATTTTCTTATTTTTAATTAATTAATTGAATTTTTATTAATATTAATTCATTTAATTGATTTTAATTGTAGGAAAATTCAAAAGATATGGTTTTCAAATCTTTTTGTGATGCAAATAAACTCAACACATGCTGAAGATTTCATGTATCAATCAAGGAGACAAAATCATCCAATTTTAGCAAGTTTTCTCAATCAAAAGATACAAAAATATTTGATTGGAAATCAAAGATGCAAAACATTATTCCATGGATTCTTGGACAAAAGATTTAACCTAATTCATTCCATTACATATACTGAAGCAAAACCTAAATTCATTCACGTGCAAAACTGCTGCAAAGAACCCTTATCAAATTGAAAAAATTCCAAGAAAGCTTGAAACTGAATTCCCCTTTTCAGGCCCTCTCAAGGAGATTTAAAGATTCAAACACGTTGCTGGGACACTCAGGAACCTATTGCAATCACAAACAAGCTCTAACACTCAAAGAATCACTCACTTCAGTCACACGGTTTGCCTAATTTTTCTAGAATCGAAACTCATAATTCTTGCATATTTAACATGATATAATTGTTGCTTTGCATTGCTATGACCTTTCTGAAGCTGATGATATAGGTTAATTGCATTATGGTGCCCTGAAACGTAAACTACTGTAAGTGTTTAGTTATTGGCATGTATTTTTTATAAAACCAGGTGTGTGAATGTCATGACTGATGTCATAACATTCTGGATTATTAGGTACTTTATGCAGAAAAAGTATGGCATACAGTAGCTACTATTTATGAGTGTGTATCTGAGCATTTTGCAATGATCACATTTATTGACTTCTACCAAAATCAGTAAAGAGGAATTTTGATGTCATAACAAATGTTAAGACATCCTGTACTGATCTAACAGTTATGCAGTTTGGTTAATTCTGAGATTTTTCAGGAAGTTGGTTCATTCTTTCCATAACAGAATCTCACGAGGACTTTGGGTTAACCTAGCTCAACCCTAATCTGGTTGATAAAGTCTTGTGACCAAGTCTTGAGGTTAACCCTAATTAACCCTAGCTTTTCGTGGAAGCCCTAACTGAAGAAAAAACTGCATATATATTCAACATGAATGCTGGTTGGAAAGCAACTCTTTGACTGAAGATCAATTAGGAGCTGTATAGTTTTAACTGCTGTAATCCAAACAAGTATCATTGTGATAAGTGACTTGGAATAGGTTTTGATTGTAAGGGTTTTTGTATCACTCAAAGCTTTGAAGCAAGAGTGTTTGTGTCTCTTGACTAAAGCTGTGAAGCAAAGTCAAGTTAGGTTTATGTATCACTCAAAGCTGTGAAGCACGAGTGTTTGTGTTACTTGATTAAAAAGCTGTAAAGCATAATCAAGTGTATGTTCTGAAGAGTGTCTTCATTATTTCATTAGTCAATTGTTTAAGTATCACTGCTGTGATTGAGGGGGAGTGAGTAGGAACTCAGGTTTAAGTTGAACTTAGATTGAAGTTACATTGGGTAGGTCTTAAGTGAAGGAGATAAACTGGTTGGTTTATTCCTGAATTAGTATCTTTTATAGTGGATTTCCTCCCTGGCTTGGTAGCCCCCAGAGTAGGTGTTGTTTCACACTGAACTGGGTAAACAATTGACTGTGTTCTTTACTGTTTTTTTATTTACTGTCATATAGAAAGTCAGATACGGTGTCATAACATTCACTGTGACATTGAGTATCTGCTTCCAGAATTTCAATTGGTATCAGAGCAGGCACCCTGCCTGTATTACTGGGTGAGATCTAGGGATATCACTTTCTGGCACTATGGACAAAGAAGGAGTTTTTGGAAACAGACCACCCATTCTGGATGGATCAAATTATGACTACTGGAAACCTCGTATGATTGCCTTCTTAAAATCACTGGACAAAAAGGCTTGGAGAGCTGCTGATAAAGGATGGAACCATCCCACCATAACTGAGAAAGATGGGACGATCAGTCTGAAGCCTGAGGAAGAATGGAGCAAAGAAGAAGATGAGTTAGCCCTGGGTAATTCCAAAGCTTTAAATGCCTTGTTCAATGGAATTGATAGAAACATATTCAGACTAGTAAATCAATGTGAACTGGCCAAGGAAGTGTGGGACACTCTCAAAACTACCCATGAGGGCACATCCAAAGTAAAAATGTCAAGGCTTCAGATGCTGACTACCAAGTTTGAGAACCTAAGGATGAAGGAAGATGAAACCATTCATGAGTTTCACATGAACATCTTGGAGATTGCCAACACCTCAGGAGAATTGGGTGAAAAGATGTCTGAAGAAAAACTGGTGAGAAAGATTCTCAGATCCCTGCCTAAAAGATTTGCAATGAAGGTAACTGCTATAGAGGAAGCCCATGATATCATCAAGTTAAAGGTGGATGAACTCATTGGGTCTCTTCATACTTTTGAGATGGGGATCAGTGACAATGTTGACAAGAAAAACAAGAGCATATCACTTGTATCCAACATTGAAGATGAAACCAAGGAGGATGAAGAAGAAAATATTTCAGAAGCTATAGCCATGCTTGGAAGACAATTCAACAAACTCATAAAGAGAATGGATCCAAAGTCAAGGTCAAATGTTAAGAACATCCCCTCTGACATTAACAAATCTTATGACTCCAGTAGAAGACCAAAGTCTGAAGAGAAGGGAAATCAAGGCAGAGGAATTCAATGCCATGGTTGTGAAGGATATGGGCATATTCGAGCTGAATGTCCTACCTTTCTTAAGAAACAAATGAAAGGAATGTCTGTTACCTGGTCTGACTGTGATTCAGAAAGTAATTCTGAAGAAGAATCTGCCAAACTAGTTACTGCACTAACTGGTGTTTGTACCTCTGAAAGTGACACTAGTGATGAGGAAGTGACATTTGAAGAACTGACTGATACTTACAAAAAATTATGTATCATAAGTGCTGAAGTCTGTATGCAAAATGAGAAACAAACAAAACTCATCATAAAGTTGGAGGCTGAAAAAAGGGCAGACATTGAAACTATAAGTCATCTAGAAGGGGAAGTTCAAATGCTGAACTCAAAACTGAACCAGATGACCAAATCTGTCAAGATGCTGACAAATGGAACTGACAAATTGGAAGAAATCCTTCAGGTTGGACAAAATATGGGAAACAAGTCTGATCTAGGATTTGTGGCAGCAAAGAAATCTGGTGCATACAAGAAGATCAGGCCTGATAAACAAATGTCAAAGCAAATGTCACAACATAACACTCAACATCGGGAACAGAGAAATATGAAGAAAAAGTACCAAAGATGGAGATGTCATCATTGTGGGAGGTTTGGTCACATAAAGCCATTCTGCTTCAGATTGTATGGATACCCTAATCAGAACCCAGGTGTCAAACCTAAGTCTAACAAGGTACCACATACTCCATAATGGAAGAAAAAGGCTACTGCCCTAATAGCCCACACTTCCCTTAGAGTCTCTGCAAAGGAAGACTGGTACTTTGACAGTGGGTGTTCTAAGCACATGACTGGAATCAAGAACCTTCTCAATAATGTTAAACCTCACACCACTAGTTATGTGACCTTTGGAGATGGAGCTAGAGGAGAAATCAAAGGAGTTGGTAATTTGGACTGCCCTGGAGTTCCAAATCTAAATGAAGTACTATTGGTAAAAGGTCTGACTGCTAATCTCATTAGTATCAGTCAATTATGTGATCTAGGATTCAAGGTCAACTTCTCAAAATCTGAATGTCTTGTAACTAATGAAAAACAAGAAGTTGTAATGAAAGGAGTCAGATCTAAAGACAACTGTTACTTGTGGGAGCCTGAGAACACTAATTACTCCATTGTGTGTTCTATTGCCAAAGAAGAAAAAGAGGTGAAACTGTGGCACCAAAAACTTGGCCATCTTCATCTAAGAGGAATGAAAAGGATTATCTCCATGGAGGCAGTCAGAGGGATTCCAAGACTGAAAATTGATGAAGGGAGAGTTTGTGGTAAATGTTAGGTTGGTAAGCAGACTAGGATGTCACATCCAAAGTCAAGACATCTGACCACCTCTAAGGTTCTAGAACTTCTTCATATGGATCTGATGAGACCAATGCAGGTGGAAAGTCTTGGTGGAAAGAGATATGCCTATGTTGTGGTGGATGACTTTTCCAGATTCACCTGGATTAACTTCATTAGGGAAAAATATGATGTGTTTGAAGTTTTTAAAGAACTGTGTAAAAGAATTCAAAGAGAAAAAGAAAGGTGTATTGTCAGAATCAGAAGTGATCATGGCAAGGAATTTGAAAACAGTAAGTTTAATGAGTTCTGTTCCTCAGAAGGAATTAGTCATGAATTCTCTTCTCCTATAACTCCTCAACAAAATGGAGTTGTAGAAAGGAAAAATAGGACCATACAGGAATCTGCCAGAGCTATGATACATGCCAAAAGACTTCCTATTCATTTTTGGGCTGAAGCTATGAATACAGCCTGTTATGTCCATAACAGAGTCACTTTGAGAAAGGGAACCTCATCCACCATTTATGAACTCTGGAAAGGAAGAAAGCCAACTGTGAAGTACTTCCATGTATTTGGCAGCAAATGCTATATTCTGGAAGATCGTGAACAAAGGAGAAAGCTGGACCCTAAAAGTGATGAAGGTATATTTCTAGGATACTCCTCCAACAGCAGAGCTTATAGGGTATTCAATTCCAGGACCAAAGTCATGATGGAATCAATAAATGTCATAGTTGATGATTATCATGAAGAAACAGATGTCCCTTGTAATGTTGAGACATTCTTTGAGACTCTAACTCAACAGAATGACCTTTCTAACACCACTACAGCAGACTCTTAATCCAAGGAAGCTAGCAAAATCCCTTCCATCAGAATTCATAAAGATCATCCTAAAGAACTCATCATAGGGGATCCTAACAGTGGAGTCATTACAAGATCTAGAGAAATCATCTCAAACTCTTGCTTTGTGTCTAAAATTGAACCAAGAAATGTTAAGGAGGCTTTAACTAATGAATACTGGATTGGTGCAATGCAAGATGAATTGAACTAATTTAAGCAACATGAAGTTTGGGAGTTAGTTCCTAGACCAGAGGGAACAAACATCATTGGCACAAAATGGATATACAAGAACAAATCAGATGCTGAAGGAGTTGTCACTAGGAATAAGGCAAGACTTGTTGCCCAAGGATACACTCAAGTTGAAGGGGTTGATTTTGATGAGACCTTTGCCCCTGTAGCCAGACTGGAATCTATCAGACTCCTATTGGGAATTGCTTGTCTCCTGAAGTTCAAGCTGTTTCAGATGGATGTAAAAAGTGCCTTCCTAAATGGGTACTTAAATGAGGAAGTTTATGTGGAACAACCTAAAGGTTTTGTGGATCCAAACCACCCTGATCATGTCTACAAATTGAGGAAAGCACTATATGGCCTGAAACAAGCTCCTAGAGCATGGTATGACATGTTAACAAAATTTCTCTCAGACAAAGGATACAGAAAAGGAGGCTTGGATAAAACCCTCTTTGTCAAAAATGAAGGAGGGAAGTTAATGGTAGCTCAAATATATGTTGATGACATAGTGTTTGGGGGAATGTCAGAACAAATGGTTAAACATTTTGCTGACCAGATGCAGGCTGAATTCGAAATAAGTCTCATGGGAGAACTGACTTATTTTCTTGGACTGCAAGTCTCACAGATGGAGGACTCAATCTTTCTATCTCAAAGCAAGTATGCAAAGAACATTGTCAAGAAGTTTGGTATGGAGAATGCCAGTCACAAAAGGACTCCTGCACCTACTCATTTAAAGCTATCCAAAGATTCAAGTGGGGTTAAGGTGGACCAAAGTCTGTACAGAAGCATGATAGGAAGTCTGCTGTACTTAACAGCCAACAGACCTGACATTGCTTTTGCAGTTGGAGTTTGTGCAAGATACCAAGCTGATCCTAAAGTCAGTCATATCAACCAAGTGAAGAGAATTTTGAAGTATGTAAGTGGAACTTACAACTATGGCTTGTTGTACTCTCATGGTTGTGAACCAACTCTGATTGGTTATTGTGATGCTGATTGGGCTGGAAGTGCTGATGATAGAAAAAGCACCTCTGGAGGATGTTTCTTCTTAGGAAATAATCTGGTCTCCTGGTTCAGCAAGAAATAGAACTGTGTGTCTCTCTCTACTGCTGAAGCTGAATACCTCGCAGCTGGTAGTAGCTGTTCTCAAATGATCTGGATGAAACAGATGCTCACTGAGTATAATGTCACACAAGATGTTATGACATTGTACTGTGACAATCTGAGTACAATCAACATTTCCAAGAACCCTATTCAGCATAGCAGGACCAAGCACATTGACATTAGACATCACTTTATCAGAGACCTTGTAGAGGAGAAGACAATTAAACTGGAACATGTTGCCACTGAGCTACAACTGGCTGACATTTTTACCAAGGCACTTGATGCAAATCAATTTGAAAACTTGAGGGGCAAGTTGGGTATTTTCCAACATGAGGAATTGTAGCAATTAATTTTGCTTAAAACAAGGGTTGAAGGAGTTATTTTTGTTAAGTCTATTTTGATTGGGTTAATCATATGTTTTCCCAATTCTTTCAAAATTATTAAGAAGTTGAATAGACACTCATTTGCCTCCTTCCACTCTCGACTTTGCAACAAATCCCATTCTCTCAATCAAAGTTTTCTCTCTAGTTGCTACTGGTTTTCTAAGACTATCAAAATGTCTCAAACATCATCCTCATCCAAGACGACCGTTTCATCTTCATCATCTGATCAAGATTCTCGGGAAATCACCTCATGCATGGATTCTGAAGTCCTGGAGATTACTCCTCTTAGAGAAATGGCAACTAACCCCTCCAAGGTCAAAAAGCTGAGAACAAGGCATGCAGGAAGGTCTCAAGCTACTTCATCCAGTAATCCCTCTCAACCTTCATCTTCTGTACCAAATAGGGAAGGCTCAGCTTACGTTCATTAAGCAATAGCTAGGCTTGTTACAAGAATTTTGAGTGAGAACCACTCTGTATCTGGGATTTATGTTCCATTAAATCAAGAATCAGCAAGCCCAAATGTTGAAGTAAATCCAGATGTCTCTGAGAATGTTGAGACTCCAAATGACAACATTCAGAAATCATCTGAAAACCTTGATGATATTCAGAACCCTTAAGAGAAGAATGTTGAACCACCTGTTATTGATGTGGATAAGGAATACTCAGACAATGACCTAATTGCAAATATCAACCCTAGCATAGCTAGGAGAATGATGAACAGAAAGGGTAATCAGGATGCTGCAAAATGTCTGACCAAAGAGAAACCTACTGATAAGAAAACCAGGTCTGAAGGCAAGACTGGTGTGGAAACTGTGAAGACTGGACTGTCCAAGGGGAAGGTGAAAGCCCGAGTACATGCTGGGAGTCTCTCAAAGCCTGTGAGACAACCAATAGAAAAGAAGAGGAAAAAACCTGCAAAATGGCTAGAGTTCCTGAAGTCCCCACTAACAACATTTCATTTCACCACCCTGAAAATGCCAACAGATGGAAGTATGTTTGCTTGAAGAGAATAGCCTTGGAAAGAGAACTAAACAATGGTGCCATGGATTGTAAGGAAATCATGGACCTAATCAAAGCTGCTGGACTAATGAAGACTGTGGAAAAGTTTACCAAATGCTATGAAAATCTTGTCAAGGAATTCATAGTGAATTTGTCTGATGAATATGCTGATGGAAGGTCAGCTGACTTTGAATGTGTCTATGTGAGAGGAAGAAGGGTTAATTTCTCTCCATCTAAAATTAACAAATTCCTTGGAAGATCAAATGAGGCTTGCCCTGAACTAGAAGTTACTGACAATGAAGTATGCCAAACCATCACAGTAAGATAAGTCAAGTGCTGGCCCTCAAAAGGCAAGCTGAATGCTAGCAAGCTAAGCATAAAATTTGCCATCCTGCACAAGATTGGTGCAGCCAACTGGGTCCCTACAAACCATAAATCAACTATCTCTACAGGATTGGGGAGATTCATTTATGTTGTTGGAACCAGGACTGAATTTGACTATGGCAGGTATATTTTTGATCAAACTTTAAAACATGCTGGAAGCTATGCTGTTAAAGGCCCTATTGCATTTCCCTCCCTCCTATGTGGAATTGTCCTTGCTCATTACCCTGACATCCTGGTGGAAAGAGATACTGTTTGCAAAAGAGCTCCTGCTCTTGGGTTACACTACAAGCTATTTCAGGGATCTCATGTTCCTGACATTGTCATGACATCAGCTGAGATATCAACTGTAAAAACTCAGTCCAAGACATCTGATGTTATAGCTGTACTGAAGGAGACCTGCAAAGAGCTGGAGACAAGGAAAAAGACTCTAGAAAACCTAATTGCCAGATTAGAACAGGAGGAGACTGAAGGAAACAGAAGGGAAGAGGGTGCTGCTGAAGATCAGCTCAATGCTGAAGAAAGTAACTCCTCTGAAGATGACAGTGCTTAAAGTTTGGTGGAGTTGACAAGCCTGATGTTGGTTCCTGTTGATGCAAGTGTTTTCAGATTTTATTTGTTGTTTTTATTACTCATTTTGGATGACTGTATAACATATAAGTACATGTATCTTTGGCCTATTTATGGCTAAAGAGGGGGAGATATTTTGTGTTAATTACTTGGTAAACATCATTTTTTTCTGCAGTCATATTCATTCTGCTGCTCTCTATTCTCTGATTGCTTAGGGGTTTTAACCAAAAATCTGCCAAAGGGGGAGTTTGTAAGTGTTTAGTTATTGGCATGTATTTTTGGTAAAACCAGGTGTGTGAATGTCATGACCGATGTCATAACATTCTGGATTATTAGGTACTTTATGCAGAAAAAGTATGGCATACAGTAGCTATTGTTTATGAGTGTGTATCTGAGCATTTTGCAATGATCACATTTATTGCCTTCTACCAAAATCAGTAAACAGGAATTCTGATGTCATAATAAATGTTAAGACATCCTGTACTGATCTAACAGTTATGCAGTTTGGTTAATTCTGAGATTTTTCAGGAAGTTGGTTCATTCTTTCCAGAACAGAATCTCACGAGGACTTTGGGTTAACCTAGCTCAACCCTAATCTGGTTGATAAAGTCTTGTGACCAAGTCTTGAGGTTAACCCTAATTAACCCTAGCTTTTCGTGGAAGCCCTAACTGAAGAAACAACTGCATATATATTCAACAGGAATGCTGATTGGAAAGCAACTCTTTGACTGAAGATCAATTAGGAGCTGTATAGTTTTAACTGCTGTAATCCAAGCAAGTATCATTGTGATAAGTGACTTGGAATAGGTTTTGATTGTAAGGGTTTTTGTATCACTCAAAGCTTTGAAGCAAGAGTGTTTGTGTCTCTTGACTAAAGCTGTGAAGCAAAGTCAAGTTAGGTTTATGTATCACTCAAAGCTGTGAAGCACGAGTGTTTGTGTTACTTGATTAAAAAGCTGTGAAGCATAATCAAGTGTATGTTCTGAAGAGTGTCTTCATTATTTCATTAGTCAATTGTTTAAGTATCACTGCTGTGATTGAGGGGGAGTGAGTAGGAACTCAGGTTTAAGTTGAACTTAGATTGAAGTTGCATTGGGTAGGTCTTAAGTGAAGGAGATAAATTGATTAGTTTATTCCTGAATTAATATCTCTTATAGTGGATTTCCTCCCTGGCTTGGTAGCCCCCAGAGTAGGTGTTGTTTCACACTGAACTGGGTAAACAATTGACTGTGTTCTTTACTGTTTTTTTATTTACTGTCATATAGAAAGTCAGATACGGTGTCATAACATTCACTGTGACATTGAGTATCTGCTGCCAGAATTTTAACTACCATGGACGAATTCTAGGTTTTCAAAGCTCTCGATTTAGGGCTTTATAGCATAAGTAAAATCAGAACCAATGATACCCATGGTCGAACTCAGAATGACAAGACGAATTCAACACCATGCTCGCGCCCTATTTATATAGCTTACAGACCTAATCGCTATTTTTGGCCATGCTGTTTTGTGGGGGTTAAAAACCCCCGCTATCTTGTTTTTGTTTTACAGGCAAAAGGATGAAGATGAAGACGTGTGTGTGCATGATTGGTCCATTTAAATGAAACGCGCGCTTTTTCATAATTGTTAGCATATGCTGTTGTTTTATATAATATATTTGTTGCCTATTATATTAACAAAGACAATGCAATGGCTTGGTGGTTGATGACGTGCTTGGTAATTACTGGGACCTGGGTTCGATTCCCAGGTCCCCCAAACCTTGTTTCTATTTTTTCTAATGTTATCTCATGCAGCTTTCCAAGAGCATTCTACCATGCAACCTCACAAATCAGCCTGCCAAGTGGCCATGAAGCTCAATCCAAAGGCCAGGGATGGTTGACCACCATGTTCTCCAGTCAAAGCGTGCATAGCCAGTCTAGAAAGTCAACAGGCTTAAGCTTCTTGGGCCTAAAATCTGCAAAATAAACCTCCATTTGGGCCATCAAACCCCCCCTGGTTTGCTATGTTTTTTTATTTTATTTTCTTTTTCCTTTTTAATTCTTTTAATTATTATTATTGACTAACAAATTAATATTTTTCATAATAAATTCAGAGATCAAAAATTGTAAATATTTTTATTATTTATTATTTTTACTATTAATTATTTTTGTAAATAAATATTAACCAAATTGAATTAGTTTAATAGGTCAATTTTAATATCTTTTTCATAAATAAACAAAATTATGTAGAATTAGGGTTTGACAATTTTCAATCATGTTTTCTTATTATCATTATTCTTATTTATTAATTATTATTTTTGTAAATAAAATGTAAATTAATTAAATTAGTTATATTAGGTTAACTTTAACTTTTTTACAATAAATAAAATTAGTTTAGAATTAGGTTTCACTAATTTTTAATTCTAATTCCTTTTCTTTTTATTTTCATAAAATATAAAAAACACAAAAAAAAACATTTTTTCTTTTTAATTAAATAATTAATTAGTACTAGGTTTAATATTTTAATTAAATTGCAAAAAAGGACAAAACTTAATTTCTTTTCTCAAAAAGGGTCAAAACCCTAGGGACGTCCCGATTCTATTTCTTTTCGCACATTATTCTTATTTTGATTATTGATGTATCTGTTTCCGAGGATGTAATAGTTAATTAGGTTTATTGCTTTCTTTTACTTTTCCGCACTTTATTTCAAAACGGGTTTTTGTTTTTGGCGATGTATAGACCCGCGCCTTGTAATAGCGTAGATTCATATTTCCGCACTTTATTTTCCGCACTCTTAACTGTTAATAATGCATGCAAGACTGAATGACAAATAAAATCAATCTGTAGCTCACAAATAACATGTTCAAAGATAAACATTAACTGAAAAACAACACACATGCACATGCCACTCCTAGGGTACGCCTCACTCGGTTGCCTCGAACGTGGTCGTCAAGTATAGGGTGTCTTAGAGGTCGCCCTCCTGTCTAAAGATCCAGTTGCCTCGAAACGGTTACCTCGGATAAAAAAGGATCTAGGACATTAGGGTTACTTCTAAGGTGTCCTACTATTGCTTTGGTGACCACATGTCCCTATAATCGAATTGACCCGACAAACTCCAACGACGGTGCTACCTACTTCTCAATAGTGGGATAGTACTGTCTAAAGGACTCTTACACAGCTTAATTCCTTAGAGTAGGTAGATTTCTCCTGGATACTTGCTCTTTCAAAAAACAAAAACAACTTTTCGCACCTACACTTTCAAAAAGTTTTCAAACAAATACTTCATACACTCTTGAGGACTGATACAAGAGTTACCTCAAAGTTTTTCAAACTAAGCTTTTTCAAAACCCACAAACACTTGAAAAACAAACAATTTTTGAAAACATAGTGAGCAAGTACCTAAGAGCCCATGGATAACCATGGATAGAAAGGGTGCTAACACCTTCCCTTTCTATAAATCTACCTCCCGAACCGAGAAACATCTCGAAAAGGAATTTTTCTGTGCTTTTGTCCTTTCCTTGTTGGAGAAAATAAAAGACGGTGGTGACTCTTGCTTACCGCGACATTTCACGAACCAGCTAAAAACAGTCAGTTCTTATTCCCACCGATCACAGAACTGGCGACTCTGCTGGGGAATTTTATAAAAGTGAGGTGTACCTTAGGATTAGATCACACTTATGTTTTCAATTGCTTGCTTTGATTGCTTTAATTTTTGTGGGCATTGCATTGGAGTTTCATAGATCCTAATCCGGATCTGGGGATACCCTTTTAGGTAGCATAGGCTGTGAGGGACCTGTCCGGCGTAGACCGACACGGGTGAAGCAGTGGCTACGTTGGTGTGGCACCTTGGTCTGTACCGATATCCCTTATGTTGCAACGAGGAGAATATGGGTCTTCTGAGGAGTCATTAAGCACCAACCGACCTTAGAACCCTAATTTGACCCAACTTGGCCATAGAACAGTAGCAGTATGCTACACCCATTGAGGCTAAACTCTCGCGATGGTTCTGGCTGCAAGAAAAGATTGCGACGCTGGAGTTATGACCGATTGAGGGTAGTAAGTGATATTGGGATCCTCTAGAACCCGGTTACTTTTGATAGGACAGGTCTTAACCAACGGAACTGAAAGAGGGTAGTACCTGAACTTCATGCTGGCCTAAACTCTAAGGGCTGTCTTGTGTGACTTGTGTGCCTTATCATGTTTGCCTTTGTGAATACTTGTGGTGTGCTTTATCATAACATCATACCATCATAACATTGCATGCATCCTGCATAAGGACTGACACATTTCAAAGACAAGAGGGTTTCATCTTTGCTCTGTTTTGTAGGACATTATGATGCCTGTGCGAAGGAATACTATCCGGCTCAACTTTGTTCACCCACCTGATTTGCTTAAAGAGTTGGTTAACAGGATTCCAAACACTACTTCCTTCATCCAGAGGCATGGTTCTCTTCTTGGTTTAGTCACTTCTAAGTGGGACCAACAACTGATGAGTGTCCTGACCCAGTTTTATGATCCACTATATCACTGCTTCATCTTTCAAGACTTCCAGCTGGTCCCCACCCTGGAAGAATTCTCTGATTTGCTTGATATCCCTGTTTTGGAGCAGACTCCCTTCACTGGTTGGGAAAAGACCCTTAGGCTTGAGGAGATTGCTGCAGCCCTTCCCTTGACCAACAAAGAGGTAATGGATAACTGGGTGACTAGAAGCGGAGTTAAGGGCTTTTTGGCTAAGTTTCTGATTGGTAAAGCTAACAGTTTATGGAATGACTTAGACTTCAGGGCGTACGAAGACATTCTGGCTCTCTTAATCTATGGGCTGGTTCTGTTTCCAAATCCTGATAACTTTGTTAATGTCAATGCCATAAGGATCTTCATGTCTCGGAACCCTGTGCCCACTCTCTTGGGTGATATCCTGCAACAACTCTATGCTCGTACTGCTCGAAGACGGGGAACTCTATGGTGTTGTGCTCCTTTGTTAGTGAGGTGGTTTATTTCGCACCTCCCTAAGTTCGTGCTGAAGAACAAAGAAGGAAGAGGTTGGGCTCATAGGTTAATGTCTCTCACTGATAATGACATCATTTGGATTCTCAGAGGTTTAGATGAGGTAGCTGTTATTGATCGTTGCGGAGAATATCCTAATGTTCCTTTGATTGGTACCCAAGGAGGAATCTCTTACAATCCATGTTTAGCTCTCCGTCAGTTTGGAAGAGCCAGAAGAGCAGGGCCTCATGAGATGTTGGTGCCTCACATCAGTTTTGAGTTTCAGGTAGATAGTGACGAGCTGCGTCGTAGATTCATTAAGGCTTGGGACAGAATTCACAAAGCTGACCCCCATGAGTTGGGACCAAAGACTTCTCTGCCTATGGAATCCTACTACAAATGGGTCCGCATCCGTGCTCAGAAGTTAGGTATGCCATATGAAGCTGTCAGACCTATTATTCTTGAATTTCCTGATAGGGACGGGGTTCCTCCAACTGTTCTCCCTCCTCAGATACCCACTGATGTTGATACATTAAAGAGATCTTGGGCGCAACTACAGGAAAAACGGGATTCTTATCGGGAAAGGTTCAACGAGCAGGAACAGAAAATCCAGAAGCTGACCAAGCAATTGGAGAGCGAGCGAACCCTGAATGACTATATTCGCTCTGAGAAGAGGAGGCCATGGGAGCACTGATGAGCCTTGGATGTTTCATTTACAACTTTCATTTCCTTTCCAATATTTTCATTTATGTAACGCCTAAGGGCAATTTCTTGAACAATTCAAAGTTAAATCTAATGAAGTGTGTTCCCTTTTTGTTTACAAAGTTGAATCCCGATTGTCTTTGAAAACATAAATCATACGCATTCCATTCATCATATGCATAACAGGTACCTCTTTCTACTGGTTGCTTAATCTTCTTCACTGTTTATTTCAGCAGTCATCATGAATCCTGAATCATCCAACGAACAAGCTATCAAGGCCCTCCAGGCCCAGAACGCCCAGTTTCAAGAGCTGGTCATGAGCTTAGCCCAAGGTCAAGAGGAATTGAAGGCTCTGCTGGTGAAGAAGAAGAAGAAGAGAACTGTACTGTTCAACACTGGACGAAGGTTTGGGAATACACTGCAAAATGAGGCTGATCAAGCTACTTCCTCTGTAGGGAAAGACATACCCCAAGGGAGAAGGGTTCCTAGTCCCGTGGTCTCCGACAACGAGACAGACTTCAATGATGAGCAGTACCCTCCCGCTGAGGACAGGTATAAATAGCTGGAGGACCGTCTGAGTGCCATGGAGATTCAACAGGTGCCTGGGTTGGATTTTGGGGATCTAGGTTTATCTTCTGGGGTGGTGATCCCACACAAGTTCAAGGCACCTTCTTTTGCGAAGTACGACGGGGCATCTTGTCCTAAACTGCATCTAAAATCATATGTGAGGAAGATCCAACCTTACACTGCAGACAAGAACTTATGGATCCATTTCTTCCAGGATAGCCTTTCAGGGGCTCAACTCGAGTGGTTCTATCAGCTGGATGGAGCCAGTATTTGAAACTGGGAGGACTTGGCTACTGCATTTTATAAGCAGTATCAGTACAATGCCGACCTCGCTCCTACACGTACCCAACTCCAGGGTATGTCGCTAGGATCGGGAGAAGGTTTTAAGGAGTACGCGCAAAAGTGGAGAGACCTGGCTGGCAGGGTGTAGCCTGAAGGAAAATTGCGATCAAAACGCAGCGGAATATAAAATTTTCCTTTAGAGATCCTTACGAATGAGCATGGTCAGTGATAGAAAGTTTTACCTCTTGTGGCGATTCAGACTTTTGATGTCGTGATCACGAGCATTGATGAAGAACAACGCCTCTACTCAGTCCACACGAACAGATCGCTTCCGGTCACAGTGCTAGCTGATCACGAACGGAAACCTTGAGTGAGAGAGAGAGAGTCAAAAACGAAAATGCATCAAGTGAAAAAACTCCATCACAAGGGATCTATTTATAGAATCACTCGTGTGGGCTACAAGCTAAAAGCCCAATTAAGGCTATAAGCTAAAAGCCCAATTAAGCTTATGGACATCATACCTTATGATGTACCATATATCACTTATCCACGTGGTACCTTACCACTTTCCGTATTACACTTAAGTGCACCGTACCTTACGGTGTTCCTTATTTATTCTATCTCTCATCAACCTGTCCTTATGTGTGTGACCCTGTAGGTTTTCGTGACGTTGGCAATTATATTAAATTACACATTTAATATAATAAACAGTGAGCGGTATCTAGCAACACATCACTGTTACCCAAGTCACGAAATTGTCATGTGATCTGACCAAACCTTTTCCGTGATAATATTTGTGTTGTACAATTACCCTTTTGCCCTCATGTCTATATTGAACACAAGGCATACACTGTGTCACCCTTGTCCAGTTCAATATTGGGCCCTTAGACATTTATCCTGTTATGCAGGATGAGCAAATTCCATCTAGGTCACTCATGTCCCTTAGCATGCTTTGTGAAGTACCCATCAACCATCTTTATAGTCATCCAGTTACGGATGACGATTGATCAGCAATAAAGTACTTGACTCTACATCTAGGGTCCATAGTGGTTTCAGGTCGAAGGGTGGTATACACCATTATCATCATGAGAATAACTTATGACACTTTGCATAACATTCTATGTAGTATTCTCATAACGGGTCAATCCAGTATAAATATTACTCCTAATATTCATACCTATGTCAAGACTTGATAACTCCTTATCTATGATCCATGAGATGTGATCATCAATCTATCTTCATAATAATCTTAATGCTTTAATGTTATCCCACTTCACATTAAAGCTTGACTACGGATACTTTAAGAATAGTTTCTTATGTTTAATGGGATCTCATGATTGAGTCACACTTAACATTTCATTAAACCAATAAACCATTCTAGGGACTTTATTATTTTGGAAAACATAATAAAGAAATGCCTTTTATTATTAATAAATAATTCGATACAAGTACCAAAAGTATTGGCCTCTAGGGCTTACACCAACACAGCCACCGTTGACTGACCGTGAACTCGTTGACATGTTCTTGGGGACCCTGTCTGGTCCATTCTTTAACCACCTGATTGGTAATTCTTCTACTGGGTTCACAGATTTGATCTTAACTTGTGAGAGGATAGAAGCTGGTATTAAGTCGGGGAAGATACAGAAGGGTGCATCCTCAAGTTCTGAAAAGAAACTGTTCAAAAAGGAATCTAGTGCTGTTTATGGGTCAAGGAAACAGAATAAACCGGAACGCCGCCAAGCTGTCAACGCGGTGGTAATTTCAAAGCTTGCTACCGCTCCTCGGCAATATAACCAACCAAGGGGTGAGAGACCCAGAAGAGAGTACACTCGGATTAGTATGACCTTGTCTCAGATCTTGCCGCAACTGCTGTCAACCAATCTGGTAACTATCAAGGAAGCTCCGAAGGTAGTGAATACAACCTCTCCAAAATACAACCCCAATGCCCGCTGCGCTTATCACTCTGATAGCCCGGGGCATTCTACGGATGATTTTTGGGCTCTAAGGAATAAGATTCAGGACCTTATTAATGCTAAAGAAATACAGTTTGAGGCACCCGAGAGGCCCAATGTTGTGACTGCTCCCATGCCCCAGCATAGAGTGAGTGTTGTGGAAGAAGACCGGTATGTAGCCTCTATGGAAGATATTGTTACTCCGTTGTTGACTGTCAAAAGGAACCTGTTGCTAGCCGGTTTATTTCCGGGTTGTAGTAAAGGTTGCCATCTATGTGCCGTTTCCCCTGCTGGTTGTCCTTTGTTGAAGTCAGGCGTCCAAAACCTGATGGATAACAAAGAGATCTTGTTCGAGAAGGTTGCCGTTCCTGTTACCCCTGCTGAAGAAGTTTCTATTGTCACTATTTTCAACAACTCTCCTGAGGCTCCCTCAAAGAAGCCTGTCAAAATCATGTCTACTCAGAAGATTGCTCCCATCATCATTACTGTTCCGGGGCCCCTCCTCTATACATCTGACAAAGCTGTCCCGTGGCACTATGGGGCAGATGTTTATGTGCTCAGAGTAAAGTAAGAATTTGATACTAGTACCGGCGTCAGTAACATCACCGGGCCTGCTAAGGTTACTCGTAGTGGTAGGCTCTTCTCACCTGATATTGCGCCACCAACTATTCAGAGACCTCTTGTCATCACATCTGCCAGTGTGCCTGTTTCCCCTCCTGACCAAGTCCCTGTTTCTACCCCTGCTGCCGAGTCATCTGGCGCTCGGGGCAAAGGGATTTCTACTGATGTGCCTACCCGGACGGAGGCACCGAAGACAACCACTGTTGAGGCTTCCCAACAAGAGATGGAAGAGATTATCAAGATTATCAAGAAAAGTGATTTCAATGTAGTTGAGCAGCTGGGGCACACCCCATCAAATATTTCTATGCTATCACTGTTGTTGTGTTCAGAGGCCCATGCCAAGGCCTTGATTTCCTTCCTGAAGACGGCCCACGTGCCACAAGAGACGTCTGCCGATCAATTTACCGATTGTGTGGCCAACTTGACT
Organism: Vicia faba; assembly: GCA_948472305.1. Classification (NCBI taxonomy): domain Eukaryota; kingdom Viridiplantae; phylum Streptophyta; class Magnoliopsida; order Fabales; family Fabaceae; genus Vicia; species Vicia faba. The sequence goes on along the minus strand of OX451741.1, from coordinate 925,046,224 downwards.
GCTGATAATGGGTTGGTTTTCTCTGACGCTGATCTAACTGCAAAGGGAAAGAACCATAACGATGCCCTGCATGTCTCCATTGAATGCAAGGGCACTACTCTCGCCCATGTGTTGGTAGACACCGGTTCTTCGTTGAACATATTACCCAAGAAGGCCCTAGACAGGTTAGATTGTGAGGGTTTAGAGCTCAAGCCTAGTAACATTGTTGTCCGGGCCTTTGACGGGTCAAAGAGGATGGTACATGGTGAAGTTGACATTCCAATCAGGGTTGGTTCTCAAGTTTTTGATTCAACATTCTATGTGATGGATATCCGACCATCCTATTCTTGTTTGCTGGGTCGTCCATGGATCCACAAGGTTGGAGCTGTGACCTCCACATTACATCAGAAGCTTAAATACCCGGTCAGAGGGAAGATCGTGACAGTGCAGGGGGAGGAAGAATACATGGTCAGTCACCTCAACTCATTCCGGTACATGGAGATGGATGAGGAATTCATTGAGACCCCCTTTCAACACTTTGAAGAGGTGCCTCAGACACTGGCATCAGCAGAGACTGTGACTGAAGAAGACTCTCCTTTGAAGATGGCTTCCTTGAAGGATGCCCAGGCTGTGGTTGAGAAGGGTGAGTGTGCAAACTGGGGCCGACTTCCTGTTTTCACTCCAAAGACTGACAAGTTTGGTTTGGGTTTCACTGCAGAAGCACAGAGGGCTGTTCGCAAGGCAAGGATTGGAAGACCTCCCGTATTCATCACCAACCCGGGAGTGAATGCTATTGAAGACGATGCAGAGGAATCTGAATTCGACAGCTGAATCTACCCAACGACCAACGGTGGAATGAACAACTGGACTGCCAAAGATTTCATACCTATTACTTTTGTCACTCAGTAATGAACTCCTTTGTTTTAAACGAACAATAATTTGAAACTTTATGGCCCGTTGTCTTACCCGGGGCACCGTGGCTTCATTTGTGAGGGCTTATTATTTGTCATTTTCATATATCATGAATAAAAGCATTGGACGTTTTTCGCATTTCAAATCTTGTGCTCCCTTTATTTCTTTATTATATTGCAAAACAACTATATTTACACACACTCACCTATACAGGTTCCAATCCACTCTGGATCTCACTGGTAACGACTCTGCTACTGCCAGTTATGACTTTGAAAATCCGATCAACTTAGCCGAAGATGAAGGTGAAGATGATTGCGAAGTGCCTGGTGAGCTTGCAATACTGTTACTCCAGGAAGAGAGAGCCATTCAGCCACATGAAGAGCCAGTGGAAACGGTAAATCTGGGTACTGAGACAGATAGAAAGGAAGTCAAGATTGGTGCCAATCTAGAGCTCAGTGTGAAACAACGGTTGATTCAGATGTTGCATGATTATGTGGAAATCTTTGCCTGGTCTTACGAAGACATGCCTGGGTTGGATACCGACATTGTGGTCCATCATTTGCCTACCAAGGAAGAATGCCCTCCGGTAAAACAGAAGGTCCTCCGTATGCGTCCAGAGATGTCCGAGAAAATCAAAGCTGAGGTTATGAAACAATTTGACGCCAGTTTTCTAGCAGTGACTTCTTACCCTCAGTGGGTTGCCAACGTGGTTCCAGTGCCGAAGAAAGATGGTAAGGTCCGAATGTGTGTTGATTACAGGGATTTGAACAGGGCAAGCCCCAAGGATGATTTCCCTCTGCCTCATATCGACGTTCTGGTTGACAATACTGCTCAGCATAAGGTATTCTCCTTCATGGACGGTTTCTCCGGTTATAATCAGATCAAGATGGCTCCTGAAGATATGGAAAAGACTACCTTTGTTACTCAGTGGGGCACCTTTTGCTACAAGGTCATGCCTTTTGGGTTGAAAAATGCTGGGGCAACCTACCAACGTGCCATGGTTGCTTTATTTCATGACATGATCCACCATGAGATTGAAGTGTATGTCGACGATATGATTGCAAGGTCCCAAACTGAGGAGGAACACCTTGACCATATGTAGAAGCTGTTTGACCGTCTGAAATTGTACAAGCTGAGGTTGAACCCGAACAAGTGCACCTTCGGGGTAAGATATGGAAAATTGCTAGGCTTCGTCGTGAGCGACAAAGGTATTCAAGTGGACCCTGCCAAGGTGAAAGCCATACAAGAGATGCCAGTCCCAAAGACAGATAAAGAAGTTAGAGGTTTTCTAAGACGGCTGAACTACATTGCCCGATTCATCTCGCATCTAACTGCTACCTGTGAACCAATCTTCAAGCTGCTGAAGAAAGATTAAGTAGTGCGTTGGAACGATGAATGTCAGGCTGCTTTCGACAGAATCAAAGAGTATCTCCAAGAACCACCCATTCTTATGCCACCGGTTGAAGGGAGACCTCTAATCTTATACTTGACAGTACTGGACAACTCAATGGGGTGTGTGCTGGGGCAGCATGACGAGTCTGGCCGAAAAGAGCACGCCATTTATTACCTTAGCAAAAAGTTTATCGACTGTGAAACCCGATACTCATTGCTCGAGAAAACTTGCTGTGCTTTGGTATGGGCTGCTCGCCGGCTGAGACAGTATATGTTGACTCACACTACTTTGTTGATCTCAAAAATGGATCTGATCAAGTACATATTCGAAAAGCCCGCCTTGTCCGGAAGAATAGCAAGATGGAAGATGATCTTGACAGAATACGACATCCAGTACACGACTCAGAAAGCAATCAAGGGAAGTGTATTGGCAGACCATTTGGCACACCAGGCAGTGGATGATTACCATTCGATGAACTTTGAATTTCCAGACGAGAATATCATGGTAGTGACTGATTGTGAAGTACCTGGACCGGATGAAGGACCTGAGGAAGGATCTCGATGGTCTATGCACTTTGACGGAGCCTCAAACGCTTTGGGTAACGGTATTGGCGCTGTGATCATATCCCCTAAAGGCACTCATACTCCACTCACTGCCCGGCTATGCTTCAACTGCACCAACAACATGGCAGAGTATGAAGCATATATCATGGGTCTTCAAGCTGCGATTGACTTAAGGATCAAGTTTTTGAGTGTCTTAGGAGATTCCGCTCTCGTGATCAATCAGATCAAAGGCGAGTGGGATACGAAACACCCAAATCTTATTCCTTACAAAGAGTGTGTGTTGACATTGATCCCCCATTTCACGGAGATAACTTTTGAACACTTTCCAAGAGAAGAGAACCAGTTGGCGGACGCGGTAGCTACGATGTCTTCCATGTTCAAAGTTAAATGGGACAACGAGGCTCCCCGGATCATCATCTGGAAATTGGATGAACCTGCACATTGCTGCGATCTTGAGGCTGAAGAGGTAACTGAAAAACCCTGGTATCATGAAGTGAAAATGTACTTGGAAGCTCAAGAATACCTCGAGGGCGCTTCTGTTAATGACAAAAAGTTTCTGAGAAGGTTCGCGGCGAAGTTCTTCCTCAGCAACGACATTCTGTACAAGCGAAACCATGATTCGACCTTACTGCGCTGTATGGATAAGACCGAAGCAAAAAGGATCATGGCAGAGCTGCATGAAGGTACCTTCGGAACACATTCCAGTGGACACACCATGGAAAAGAAAATCCTTCGGGCAGGATATTTCTGGTCCACAATGGAAGCCGACTGTTACCAACATTCTCGGGCGTGCCATAAATGCCAGATTTATATGGATAAGGTGCATATTCCTCCGGTTCCTCTGAACGTCTTGACAACACCTTGGCCTTTTGCAATGTGGGGTATTGATATGATCGGCGAGATCAGACCTACGGCATCCAACGGGCATCGCTTCATCCTGGTAGCGATTGATTACTTCACAAAGTGGGTTGAAGCAGCTTCCTATGCTACCGTAACCAAGAACGTCGTGGCACAGTTCATTCGGCATAACCTGATTTGTCGATACGGGGTACATGAGAGGATCATTACGGACAATGGTACCAATCTTAACAACAAGATGATCACTGAGCTCTGCGAGCAATTTAAGATACATCACCACAACTCTTCTCCTTACCGACCGAAGATGAATGGGGCTGTAGAAGCAGCAAATAAGAATATCAAGAAGATTGTGCAGAAGATGACAGTGACCTACAAAGATTGGCACGAGATGTTACCGTTCGCTCTTCATGGGTACCGTACCTCAGCAAGGACGTCAATAGGGGCAACACCCCTTTCCTTGGTTTATGGCATGGAGGCAGTCTTGCCCATTGAAGTTCAGATACCCTCTCTCCGGATAATGAAGGACGCAGGTTTGAGCGAAGATGATTGGATCCAGACTCGACTTGATCAATTAAACCTAATCGATGAAAAGAGACTCACTGCTATTTGTCATGGTCAAACGTACCAAAAACGGATGATCAGGGCATTTAACAAGAAAGTCAGACCATAAGAGTATCAAGTCAGAGACCTGGTAATCAAGCGCATCATTCTTCCTCAAAGTAATCCCAGGGGCAAATGGACCCCTACGTATGAAGGGCCATTTATGGTTAAACATATCTTCTCAGGAGGAGCTATGATTCTAACCACCATGGATGGTGACGACCTTCCTCACCCCGCCATTGCAGACATAGTAAAAAGATACTACGCATGAATAAAAGACCCGCTAGGTTGACACACCTAGGCAAAAATAAGGGCTTCCCGGCGAACCAAAAGGGTTCGGGCAAAAATAAGGGATGAAATGAAAAAATCTGTACACCTGGCAAGTCGAAAACCTGAAAAGGCGGCTTGGGCAAAAATGGGTATCCCGGTGGACCGAAAACCCAAAAGGGTGGTCCAGGAAAAAGTTAGGGATTAAAGCGTAATACTATGTCTCATTGGATCACCTTGCATCCAGAATTCGGTATCAACTATCAGGTTCAGACGGCATCAATCAGTCAGCTTCATCTTCAACTAAGCAGCAAAGTGATGAGACGCTTGAAGACATAAAGGCGATAGCAGAGTTGAAACCTAGTGGGATTATTTTTCACATAGCTGTTTTGTTTTCCTTTTCACAAAATGTATAAACTCTGTTGTTCGGTGGCATTCTCTTACTAGGACGTCAGCCTCTTGTACACAAAAACGCCTATTTACAGGAAAATTCAAAAATTAATACAAATTCACTTTTCCAGACAAATTGCCAATTGTTTTTCCTTTTTCTGTTTTGTCTTGCGAAGAACGTCCAATGTTCATTTTTGATATATGCATTTGACACTAATTGCTAACTCATAAATATTTGCATGCGAAACAAAGGATTAATTACGGGTGACATCAGAAACAAGGGCAATAATGAGTTGTCTAAGCGATCTAGTTGCTCTGTCCACCAAGGTACCAAGGTAAGTTCGGCTGAAGAACGTAACCAGGATACCTCCACTCCCCACAGAGTAAGACAAGACTCAGCAATACTCTCCCCCCGAGCAGAGTTGGTCTCCCATCAACCCTAACAAGGCACAATATCTCCAGCAAGTCAGCAACACTCTCCCCAAGCAGAGTTAGCCTACTATCAGCCTTAAGGAAGTTGGGTATCCCCAGAATATCTCAATATTCCCCAGCGGAGTATACAGATGTTCCTAAGCAAGCATCCCCGGGAGTCTTGATCTAAGATTGTTCCCCGGCGGAATACCAGACACCCCAGTGGAGCCATTCCCCAGTACAGTTCAAAAGTTTCCCCAGGAGAGTTGGATCAATATCCCTAGTAGATTTCTGGAAGCTTATCCCCGATAGATTCTGGAAGCTTATCACCGGCAGAGTATATACGTCTCTCCTCGACTATATTCAAAGATTATTCCCCACCAGAGCTTATAACTAGGTTATCCTCAACTAATTACCACGGAAAGATCGTCCTCGGCGAAGCCCTTCCTATCCCCCAGCGGAGTTCATCAAATTCCCCAACATAACTTACCAATGGAATCCCCAGTGGAGTTCTCATTAAAATCTCAGCGAAGCATCTATTCCCACAGAGTAACTCCCCGCAGAGTAATCTCTTCGCCAAGTTTATTCACCAACTGAGTCATCTTCTCCTACCGGTTTATTCTTGCACTCATCATCCCCAGCGGAAACGAAGAATTCTACTCTTCAAATATCAGCCCAGGATTCAACAAGCTCCCGACACTCGTCAAGGATTTATTTTCCTAGACGAAAATACATACATAGACATTCCACACATCCTGCTTACATACATGATAAAGTGCATACGACACGATCTCGTTTTGAGAACATCATGACATCATGCATCATGACATTGCACACAACTAATGTTTTGCCTTTTCAGGAAAAGGTCAATCCAAAGATGATTACTATCAACTGTCGTAATTCCAGATTCGATTCCTGTATCTAGCCAGGGCATATCTGTGAGTAACTGATTGTAGATTCGATACCTGTATCCAGTCAGGGCATGTCTACATGAAGAGTTTAGAGATTCGATTCCTGTATCCAGCCAGGGCATATGTGTAGACGACTAATTCCAGATTCGATTCCTGTATCTAGCCAGGGCATATCTGTGAGTAACTGATTGTAGATTCGACACTTGTATCTAGCCAGGGCATGTCTGCATGAAGAGTTTAGAGATTCGATACCTGTATCTAGCCAGGGCATATCTGTGGGTAACTAATTGTAGATTCGATACCTGTATCTAGCCAGGGCACATCTGCATGAAGAGTTTAGAGATTCGATTCCTGTATCCAGCCAGGGCATATCTGTAGACGACCATTTCCAGATTCGATTCCTGTATCTAGCCAGGGCATATCTGTGGGTAACTAATTGTAGATTCGACACCTGTATCTAGCCAGGGCACATCTGTATGACGAGTTTAGAGATTCGATTCCTGTATCCAGCCAGGGCATATCTGTAGACGACCAATTCTAGATTCGATTCTTGTATCTAGCCAGGGCATATCTGTGAGTAATTGATTGTAGATTCGATACTTGTATCCAGCCAGGGCATGTCTGCATGAAGAGTTTGTAGATTCGACACCTGTATCTAGCCAGGGCATATCTGCAAGAAGAGTTTGAAGATCAACCCCTGTAACAGGCCAGGTAATTATCTTTCTTTCTCAGGTACGCAAGTTCTTGCTAAGAAATCTCTTACGCGATCGACACCCCTAGATGGCATCTTTAAGCCCATCTCCACAACTATCCATTACACTTCCAAATGACATCTATAAGCCCATTCCCGACAAGGTTCTGTCACATCTCCAGATGGCATCTATAAGCCCATCCTCCTATCCATCATCTCTCCAAATGGCATTTGTAAGCCCATTCCCGACATCACACTGCTGATACTCTACTATGCGAGTGCAAATTTCTGGGCACTCTAGTGTTCAATCATCTTCCACCTTCGGATCACGAAAGGCTCGCAAGCCAATCTACATCCTCAGGTCTAAGAAGATTGAACAGGGGCAACTGTTGTACCCCAAAATTTGCCCTCCCATATTCTTCAAAAGTTTATCAAGATCAATCTCAAATGGTTCAAGATTGCTCAAGGGATTGCACAGTCCAATTGCCTCCTAAGGCAGTCAAAATTAGGGTTTTGGTTCTTGCAATGAATCTGAGGTTTTCAAGGGCTCAATCAAGTCTCATATGCCTATATACATTGTCAAGCATCCACATGTCAAGTTTCAAGGTTCACAATGCCAGTTTGCACAGTCAAAAGCTTCATTTTGCTTCACAATCAACTGCAGGGGAAAAATGATCATTTGGCAGTCAAAAGTCAAAATTTTTGGTCAACATCTTATTTTGAAGCCACAATCATCATTTGATCAAAGTCTTGATCATGATTCCACAAGAATGGCTCAAAAATCATCAAGATGCCAAAAGTTTCTATTTTTGGACAGCTGAAAAGTCAACTGTAACTTGACCAAGGCATAACTTTTTCATGGTTCATCAGAAAAATCCCATCCAATGCTCATTTTGAAGGGGATGACATTTCCTACAACTCATCTTCACATTCCAAGTCCAAGAAATGCTCCCACAAAAAGTTATCAATTTCTACATTATAGGTCAATTTCAAAAGTCAACAAAAAGGCACTTTAAGTCAAAGACCATAACTTGAGATTGGTAAATCAAAAAGACATGGGACCAAAGGCATTGGTTAGAGGACTTCAAGACCTTTCCAAAATGTCCAAGAACACGTTCATATGATCAAAATTGAGCAAGATATGCATTGGAGAAGTTGGAAAGTTTTTGGGAATTTGCAAAAGTCAACTTTGCCTAAAACACCTTGTTTTTGCTAATGGGCCTCAAATTCTTTCTTGAAACATTGCCCAAAGCATATGCACGACCCATTGAACTTAAATTGATTTATTTTCTTATTTTTAATTAATTAATTGAATTTTTATTAATATTAATTCATTTAATTGATTTTAATTGTAGGAAAATTCAAAAGATATGGTTTTCAAATCTTTTTGTGATGCAAATAAACTCAACACATGCTGAAGATTTCATGTATCAATCAAGGAGACAAAATCATCCAATTTTAGCAAGTTTTCTCAATCAAAAGATACAAAAATATTTGATTGGAAATCAAAGATGCAAAACATTATTCCATGGATTCTTGGACAAAAGATTTAACCTAATTCATTCCATTACATATACTGAAGCAAAACCTAAATTAATTCACGTGCAAAACTGCTGCAAAGAACCCTTATCAAATTGAAAAAATTCCAAGAAAGCTTGAAACTGAATTCCCCTTTCCAGGCCCTCTCAAGGAGATTTAAAGATTCAAACACGTTGCTGGGACACTCAGGAACCTATTGCAATCACAAACAAGCTCTAACACTCAAAGAATCACTCACTTCAGTCACACGGTTTGCCTAATTTTTCTAGAATCGAAACTCATAATTCTTGCATATTTAACATGATATAATTGTTGCTTTGCATTGCTATGACCTTTCTGAAGCTGATGATATAGGTTAATTGCATTATGGTGCCCTGAAACGTAAACTACCATGGAAGAATTCTAGGTTTTCAAAGCTCTCAATTTAGGGCTTTATAGCATAAGTAAAATCAGAACCAATGATACCCATGGTCAAACTCAGAATGACAAGACAAATTCAACACCATGCTCGCGCCCTATTTATATAGCTTACAGACCTAATCGCTATTTTTGGCCATGCTGTTTTGTGGGGGTTAAAAACCCCCGCTATCTTGTTTTTGTTTTACAGGCAAAAGGATGAAGATGAAGACGTGTGTGTGCATGATTGGTCCATTTAAATGAAACGCGCGCTTTTTCATAATTGTTAGCATATGCTGTTGTTTTATATAATATATTTGTTGCCTATTATATTAACAAAGACAATACAGTGGCTTGGTGGTTGATGACGTGCTTGGTAATTACTGGGACCTGGGTTCGATTCCCAGGTCCCCCAAACCTTGTTTCTATTTTTTCTAATGTTATCTCATGCAGATTTCCAAGAGCATTCTACCATGCAACCTCACAAATCAGCCTGCCAAGTGGCCATGAAGCTCAATCCAAAGGCCAGGGATGGTTGACCACCATGTTCTCCAGTCAAAGCGTGCATAGCTAGTCTAGAAAGTCAACATGCTTAAGCTTCTTGGGCCTAAAATCTGCAAAACAAACCTCCATTTGGGCCATTAAACCCCCCCTGGTTTGCTATGTTTTTTTATTTTATTTTCTTTTTCCTTTTTAATTCTTTTAATTATTATTATTGACTAACAAATTAATATTTTTCATAATAAATTCAGAGATAAAAAATTGTAAATATTTTTATTATTTATTATTTTTACTATTAATTATTTTTGTAAATAAATATTAACCAAATTGAATTAGTTTAATAGGTCAATTTTAATCTCTTTTTCATAAATAAATAAAATTATGTAGAATTAGGGTTTGACAATTTTCAATCATGTTTTCTTATTATCATTATTCTTATTTATTAATTATTATTTTTGTAAATAAAATGTAAATTAATTAAATTAGTTAAATTAGGTTAACTTTAACTTTTTTACAATAAATAAAATTAGTTTAAAATTAGGTTTCACTAATTTTTAATTCTAATTCCTTTTCTTTTTATTTTCATAAAATATAAAAAACACAAAAAAAAAACATTTTTTCTTTTTAATTAAATAATTAATTAGTACTAGGTTTAATATTTTAATTAAATTGCAAAAAAGGACAAAACTTAATTTCTTTTCTCAAAAAGGGTCAAAACCCTAGGGACGTCCCGATTCTATTTCTTTTCGCACATTATTCTTATTTTGATTATTGATGTATCTGTTTCCGAGGATGTAATAGTTAATTAGGTTTATTGCTTTCTTTTACTTTTCTGCACTTTATTTCAAAACGGGTTTTTTTTTTGGCGATGTATAGACCCGCGCCTTGTAATAGCGTAGATTCATATTTCCGCACTTTATTTTCCGCACTCTTAACTGTTAATAATGCATGCAAGACTGAATGACAAATAAAATCAATCCGTAGCTCACAAATAACATGTTCAAAGATAAACATTAACTGAAAAAAAACACACATGCACATGCCACTCCTAGGGTACGCCTCACTCGGTTGCCTCGAACGTGGTCGTCAAGTATAGGGTGTCTTAGAGGTCGCCCTCCTGTCTAAAGATCCAGTTGCCTCGAAATAGTTGCCTCGGATAAAAAAGGATCTAGGACATTAGGGTTACTTCTAAGGTGTCCTACTATTGCTTTGGTGACCACATGTCCCTATAATAGAATTGACCCGACAAACTCCAACGACGGTGCTACCTACTTCTCAATAGTGGGATAGTACTGTCTAAAGGACTCTTACACAGCTTAATTCCTTAGAGTAGGTAGATTTCTCCTGGATACTTGCTCTTTCAAAAAACAAAAACAACTTTTCGCACCTATACTTTCAAAAAGTTTTCAAACAAATACTTCATACACTCTTGAGGACTGATACAAGAGTTACCTCGAAGTTTTTCAAACTAAACTTTTTCAAAACCCACAAACACTTGAAAAGCAAACAATTTTTGAAAACATAGTGAGCAAGTACCTAAGAGCCCATGGATAACCATGGATAGAAAGGGTGCTAACACCTTCCCTTTCTATAAATCTACCTCCCGAACCGAGAAACATCTCGAAAAGGAATTTTTCTGTGCTTTTGTCCTTTCCTTGTTGGAGAAAATAAAAGACGGTGGCGACTCTTGCTTACCGCGACATTTCGTGAACCAGCTAAAAACAATCAGTTCTTATTCCCACCGATCACAGGTGGTCCAGGAAAAAGTTAGGGATTTAAAGCATATCACTATGTCCCATTGGATCACCTTACAACCAGACTTCAGTATCAACTATCAAGCTCAAATGGTACCGATCAATCCAGTCATCTTCGAACAAGTAGCAAAGTGATGAGACGCTCGAAGACATAAGGGCAATAGCAGAATTGAAACCCAATGGGATTATTACACATAGCCATTTTCTTCTCTTTGTACACTATTTTGTATAGTTTTCACTCTCACGGTGGCGTTCTCCTACTAGAACATCAACCTCTTTGTACAAAATTCCTGTTATAGGAAAACTTTAAAAAAACCCAATACAAATCATTTCTTTGAAAGTACAAGACTGTTTGTTTTTCTTTTTCTGTTTTGTTTTGCAAAAACGTCCAATGACTTATTCTTGACATATGCATTTGAATATGATTAATATTCACAAATATTTGCATAAGAAACAAAAAGATAATTGCTCATGACTTTAAGGAATGGGGCAAAGTCTAAAAAACCTTTTGTCCCGACAATTAGTCCTTCCAGCAGGTACAGGGGCATAGACAATTTTGAGACGAAGTCACCATTACATATGACCCTGTGACATCTATGTTCCCCACAGAGTAGAAACAACCAAGGTTTAAATCTCTCCTTCCCCAAGCAGAAATTATCTCCTCCAGCAAAGCCCCTTCTCCAGCTGCAATCTGTGTTCCTCAGCCGAGCTTTATAATCTTAAAAAGTTTACAAAACCTCCTCCCTAGTAGAGTTTATTTCTCCAACTACGGAAGCTTATTCCCCAACAGAGTTTATTTCTTTACGTCGGCAGAATCTTCCAACAAAACATCCTCCTCACAGAGTTATCCTCAAGCAGAGTCAATCCCCGACAAAATATCCTCAGACAAAAAGAGGAAATCCCCAGAGAATCATATCCATTCATCATCCTCAGCGGAAACAAAGGATTTAGCCTCCTTATACTCTTCAGCTGCAGTCCATGATTTACTTTCCCATATTAAGAAACATCACAATAGCATTCCATATTCATACATTATGGCATGTACATACATATCTCATACATCATAACCTCATTTATTTTGAGAACATCACCACAATGCCTTTCATACATCATGACATTTCATATGACTAACTCTTTGCCTTTTTCAAGGAAAAGATCAAATCAATAAACATCATCAGCTACTTATGTGACTTGGTAGTTTTCTCAAAAGCCACGCCTGATGAAAGGTTATTTCATCATCTTCCTCAGAACGACGTTCTCAGAATACCTTCTATGGTTCAGTCAGATTGCCACTAAGATCTCTCTGATTCCTATTCTAGTTGAAGATTGACCCAAGACTTTTGTCTGGTTCAGTTGAATCGATCCTAAGATTCTTTTGATTTATGTTCCAGTCAAAGTTAATTAAAGACCTTCTCTGGTTCAGTTAGATCGCCACTAAGATCTCTCTGATTTCTATTCCAGTTGAAGATTGACCCAAGACTTTTGTCTAGTTCAGTTGAATCGATCCTAAGATTCTTCTAATTTCTGTTCCTGTCAAAGTTAATTAAAGACCTTCTCTGGTTCAGTAAGATCGCCACTAAGATCTCTCTGATTCCTATTCCAGTTGAAGATTAACCCAAGACTTTTGTCTAGTTTAGTTGAATCGACCCTAATATTCTTCTGATTTCCGTTCCAGTCAAAGTTAATTAAAGACCTTCTTTGGTTCAGACAGGTCGCCACTAAGATCTCTCTGATTCCTATTCCAGTTGAAGATTGACCCAAGACTTTTTCTGGTTCAGTTGAATCGACCCTAAGATTCTTCTGATTTCCATTCCAATCAAAGTTAATTAAAGACCTTCTCTGGTTCAGTCAGATTGCCACTAAGATATCTCTGATTCCTATTCCAGTTGAAGATTGACGCAAGAGTTTTGTCTGGTTCAGATGAATCAATCCTAAGATTCTTCTGATTTTTGTTCCAGTCAAAGTTAATTAAAGACCTTCTCTGGTTCAGTCAGATCGCCACTAAGACCTCTCTGATTCCTATTTCCATTGAAGATGACCCAAGACTTTTGTCTGGTTCAGTTGAATCGATCCTAAGATTCTTCTGATTTCCGTTCCAATAAAAATTAATTAAAGATCTTTCTCTGGTTCAGTTAAATCGACACTAAGATTTTTCCGATTTCTATTCCAATTAAAGAAACTGCAAAGCCTGGGGCACGACCAGATGACAATTTAATCTCATTCCCCCAGTAAGTCACTGCGAAGCCTAGAATACGATCGAATAGTAGTCAGCCTTATTATCCCCAACAAGTCACTGTGAAGCCTGGATCTTGACCAGATCGCAGTTCACTCCCGTCTCTTCAATCAAGAAATGACTCCCCAGTAGAGTAATGGACAACCGAAGCTCCTAAACTCTATTTCCCAAATGTATACCAACATTCAGTTATTTTTTGTCTTTTTTTTAGGTTTGCTAGCATTTTGTTTTATTCTTGCCATACAATCCTATTTAGCATGCATCTAAACAGTTAATATATACAGGAATTTAAAGTGTGGGGACTGTAAATCTACGCTATTACAAGGCTTCGGGGAGGGGATTATTACAAGTCCAAAATGGGGAGATAAAAGCAGTGAATGTCCTAGTTATTCTATTACAACCCATGAGCAGGTACATTAATAATAAAAATGCGAAATTTAAAATAAGCGCGCGAATTGAAAATATGCCTAAAAATACTAAGGGAAAAGGAAATCTTTTTTGTGTTTTATTTTATTTTTGGCAAAATGATTTAATTAAAATCCTAAGTCTATTTTATTTTTAAATTAAAGAAAAGGTTACAATAATTAATTAATTAGTTAATAAATTAATTTGATTAAGAAAATACTAACCTAAATTTTTTTATTATTTAATTGTTGACTTAAAGAGGGAAACTAATAAAGGAAGTGAGTAACACAAAAATAAAAATACAAGAAGGCAAGTCTTCGATCCAAAGAAAAAAGAGGGTTTTCGATCTAATGAAGGATGTCATCCTTCAATCCAGGGAAGGATGTGGCCTTCGATCCAACAGAGAATATTGTTGGAGGTGTACGATGTACTCCTGCAGGAAATTTATTAGAGAAAACAAGATAAAAAATCAAACTTGGGTCGAATCTAGTCTTAGATTCGACAACCATTGGATGCATAATCCTAATTCGAATCCTCTGGGTCTGAATCGAAAACTACTTCGTCCTATAAGCCCATGAATCCTGAGATTCGAAAGAAAATATAGATCGTGCCCAAGCAATGGCAAAATCTCCCCCTTGCGCTTAATCTTGCATGTAATGCATGAAAGCAATAACAAACATTAGCAATAACATGAATGTATGATTAACATGAATTTAAAAATTGCATACTTAGCTAGTTTGAGATCGAAAGAAAATTACCAACGAACAAATTGTGTGAGTGATACTCCAGTGTATGTTTGACCTGCCTAGTGCTTGGGAACGCCTCCTGCAAACTTCAGGGAGTGAGTGGAGCATTTGTTGGAGGTTACTTTATTTTGGATCACTTATGAGATTTTTGATAACCTTAGTGTGGCTTATGAGGCAGCGTGTGCGTGTGCGTGTGTGTGTGTCTTTGTGCGTATGTCTCTAATCACTTTGCTTGTAGAAGTGTTGTGTATTTATAGGAGATGGAGAGAGGGTCATATCATAGAAATAGCAAGGGACAACCATTAACTAAGCTTTGAAGGTAAAATCAGACACATTAAGGGATTGCCTTTTTTGATGTGTTCCTACCCCTTTAGCCTTTAGTGTGAACCTGAACACGTTTGACTCCTTTGAATACCATCAACCCTTGATCTTCGATTGGCCCAGAGTTGCCTCCTTCGAATGGCTCCAATCCTCATCATTGGGGCTTCTTAGATTGAGCCCCTATTTTCCTTGGTAGCTTGATCTGAAACTCTCCAACTAGCCCAAACAAAAACTCCTCTCTGGCCAGTCGAAACTTATCTTGTCACCTCCTTCAAATATAATTGTGCATGTGGCTTGGGCTTAGCAGCATGTTGGACTTTGGGCCAGCAAGAAACTTGCACCAAGACTCATCATAAGATAAACTTTTTTTCAATAATTATGTGTCTCCTTCGAATGGAACACATGTATATCCTTCGAATGGCCTTTTTGTGTGTCTTTCAAATATCCCACATGTATGCCTTGTGCCATCTTCGAATGGGCCACCAATGTGTGCTCATAATGTAGCAACCATGTGTTGAAGGGTTCAGAGAAAGAGTCGACGCAAGCAGTTTCGAAGGGAACCATTGCCCAGTCGAAACTAGCACAAAGGAAGCCAATGCCTTATGGATACTAGCGTGAGGGAGGCCATTGTCTGGCGCATTAGAGGCAAGCCCAGAGGAAGTCATTTCCTTGTGGTTCGAAAGTAAACACATAGGCAAGTTGAAGGGGCCTTGGCCTTGTGGATCAAAGGCAAGTCTGAGGAAGCCTTTTGCCTTGTGAATCAAAGGCAAGCATGAAGAGGCCTTTGCTTTATGAATCGAAGGCCAGTTGAAGAAGGAGCCTTTTCCTTGTGAATTGAAGGCAAGTCTGGAGAAGCCCTTTGCCTTGTAAATCAAAGGCAAGCATGAAGAGGCCTTTTGCCTTGTGGATCAAAGGCAAGTATGTAGGGGATACTACTAGAATGAAGCTTTTGCCCTGTGAATAAAAGGCATGTAGGAAGTCTCTTGTCTAGTGAATTGAAGTCAAGTCTAGAGAATCCCTTTGCCTTGTGAATCAAAGGCAAGCATGAAGCAGCCTTTGCCTAGTGGATCCAAGGCAAGCCTGAAGAAGCCTTTGCCTTGTGAATTCAAGGCAAGCATGAAGAGGCCTTTGCTTTGTGAATCGAATTCCAGTTGAAGAGGGAGCCTTTGCCTTGTGCGCTGAAGGTAAGCATAGAGAAGGCACTGTTGGAATGATACTTGTGGACCCAAAGCTTGATCGAAGGGTTTTAGAGGCCCAATCGAAACACCTTATTCAGATGCCCATCGAACGACCTTGCCAAGATGTTAATCAAAATACCTTTATCAAGATTCCAGTCGGAAGATGTTTGTCAAGATAACAGTCGAAAGACCTTGTTCAGATGCCCATCGAAAGACACTTGACCATCTTCAAAAACATTATTTTCTTTAAGCAAGTGTTTGTAACCACCATGCAAAGGGAATATCTTGGAAAACACGAGAGAGCAAATTTTGGGGTACAACAGGATTATACTTAGGTGATGAAATGTTTGGATTGGATGGTGGATCGTGTAATATCACTAAGTTGGCCTTCAACAGATGTTGTAAGGCTTGGGACAGTAACATGCTTATCTTCGTGAAATGTCTTCGAGGAACTTCAGATCGTTGATTGTTGGATAATTGCCTTTGAGCAGATGGAGGGTTGGAGATTAACATAACATTAACAGAGGGTCAGTGATCCTTCTTGGTATGGGACATTTCCCCATACAAAACATTTGTTTCCTTCTTTCCAGGGAAGGGCTTCTTTACAATATTGGATGCGAAAGCAGATGTCATGTGAATTTTCCCACTCTTAATGCCACTTTCTACCCTTTCACCAGTTAGTATCAACTCCGTAAAACCAGACGAAGAAATCCCAATCAATAGGTTAAAAAATGGGCCAGTTAATGTACCCATGAACATGTCAAATAGTCCTCTATCAGTTAGTGGTGGTTGGACTCTACCAGCAAGATCCCTCCATTTTTGTGCGTACTCTTTAAACCCCTCATTAGTACCCATTGTCATACCTTGAAGTTGAACTCTGGTTGGTGCCAGATCGGCATTGTATTGATAATGATGATAAAAAGCAGTGGCTAGATCTTCCCATGTGTGGATGTGGGAACCCTCCAATTGATAGAACCATTCAAGTTGAGTCCCATCCAGGCTCTCTTGGAAGAAATGGACCCAGAGCTTTTTGTTAGTAATATGCGGTTGTATCTTGCGTACATAAGACCTTAGATGAAGTTTCGGGTAGGAAGAGTTGGTTCACAGTAACCAGTCAGAGTTGGTTCACATCCATGAGAGTACAACAAGCCATAATTATAGGTTCCACTCACATACTTCAGAATTCTCTTCACTTGGTTGATATGACTTACTTTGGGTTCAGCCTGGTATCTTGCACATACTCCAACTGCAAAAGCAATGTCAGGTCTACTGGCTGTTAAGTATAGCAGACTTCCTATCATCCTTCTATACAAGCTTTGGTCCACCTTAACCTCACTTGAATCTTTGGACAACTTTAAGTGAGTAGGTGCAGGTGTCCTTTTGTGACTGACATTCTCCATCCCAAACTTCTTGACAATGTTCTTTGCATACTTGCTTTGAGACAAAAAAATTGAGTCTTCCATCTGTGTGACTTGCAGTCCAAGAAAGTAGGTCAATTCTCCCATGAGGCTCATTTCAAATTCAGCTTGCATCTGGTCAGCAAAATGTTTAACCATTTTATCTGACATTCCCCCAAACACTATATCATCAACATAGATTTGAGCTACCATTATCTTTCCTCCTTCATTTTTGACAAAAAGAGTTTTATCCAAGCCTCCTTTCCTGTATCCTTTGTCAGAGAGGAATTTTGTCAACCTGTCATACCATGCTCTAGGAGCTTGTTTCAGGCCATATAAAGCTTTCCTCAATTTGTAGACATGATCAGGGCAGTTTGGATCCACAAATCCTTTAGGCTGTATCACATAAACTTCCTCATTTAAGTACCCATTTAGGAAGGCACTCTTTACATCCATCTGAAATAACTTGAACTTAAGGAGACAAGCAATTCACAATAGGAGTCTGATTGATTCCAGTCTGGCTACAGGAGCAAAAGTCTCATCAAAATCAACCCCTTCAACTTGAGTGTATCCTTGAGCAACAAGTCGTGCCTTATTCCTGGTGACAACTCCTTCAGCATCTGATTTGTTCTTGTAAATCCATTTTGTGCCAATGATGTTTGTTCCTCCTGGTCTAGGAACTAACTCCCATACTTCATGTTGCTTGAATTGGTTCAATTCATCTTGCATTGCTCCAATCCAATATTCATCAGTTAAAGCCTCCTTAACATTTCTTGGTTCAATCTTAGATACAAAGCAAGAGTTTGAGATGATTTCTCTAGATCTTGTAATGATTCCACTGTTAGGATCTCCTATGATGAGTTCCTTAGGATGATCTTTCTGAATTCTGATGGAAGGGTCTTTGTTAGCTTCCTTTGATTCATATTCTGATGAAGTAGTTTTAGGAATATCATCCTTTTGAGTTGAAGTCTCAAAGAATGTCTCGACATCATATGGGACATTTGTTTCCTCATGGTAATCATCAACTATGACATTTATAGATTCCATCATAAGTTTGGTCCTGGAATTGAATACCCTATAAGCTCTGCTGTTGGTAGAGTATCCTAGGAATATTCCTTCATCACTTTTAGGGTCCATCTTTCTCCTTTGTTCACGATCTGTCAGAATGTAGCATTTGCTTCCAAATACATGGAAGTACTTCACTGTAGGCTTCCTTCCTTTCCAAAGTTCGTAAATGGTGGATGATGTTCCCTTTCTCAAGGTGACCCTATTATGGACATTGTGATCGGTGGAAATAGAACTGACTATTTTTAAATGCTGGTTTCGCGAAATGTCGCGGTAAGCAAGAGTCACCACCGTCTTTTATTTTCTCCAACAAGGAAAGGACAAAAGCACAGCAAAATTCCTTTTCAAGATGTTTCTCGGTTCGGGAGGTAGATTATAGAAAGGGAAGGTGTTAGCACCCTTTCTATCCGTGGTTATCCACAGGCTCTTAGGTACTTGCTCACTATGTTTTCAAAAGTTTTGCTTTTCTTGTGTTTGTGGGTTTTGAAAAAGTTTGTTTGAAAACTTCGATTTAACTCTTGTATCTGTCCTCAAGAGTGTATGAAGTGTTTGTTTGAAAACATTTTGAAAGTGTAGGTGCGAAAAGTTTGTTTTATTTTTTGAAAGAGAAAGTACCCAGGAGAAATCTACCTACTCTAAGGAATTAGGCTGTGTAAATGTCCTTTAGACAGTACTATCCCACTATTGAGAAGTAGGTAGCACCGTCGTTGGAGTTTGTCGGGTCAATTCGATTATAGGGACATGTGTGGTCACCAAAGCAATAATAGGACGCCTTAGAGGTAACCTTAATGTCTTAGATCCTTTTTTATCCGAGGCAACCGTTTCGAGGCAACTGGATCTTTAGACAGGAGGGCGACCTCTAAAACACCCTATACTTAATGACCACGTCGAGGCAACCAAATGAGGCGTACCCTAGGAGTGGCATGTGCATGTGTGTCAAGTTCAGTTTATATTATCTTTGCACAAGTATTATGGTGAGCTACGAGTTGGTTTTATTTTTCAGGCAAGTCTTGTCATGCATAGCAGTTAATAATTGCGGGAAGTAAATTGCGGAAAGTAAATCTACGCTATTACAAGGCGTCGGGTATTTACATCGCCAAAAATATAACCCTTGAAAATAAATTGCGAGAAAATAAAGAAAGCGATAAAAGCCCTAATTATCTATTACATTCTCGGAGCAGATACATAAATATGAATGAAAAATATTATGCGCGAAAAGAAATTAAATCGGGAAAGTCCTTAGGGTTTTGACCCTTTTTGAGAAAAGAATGGATTTTGGTCCTTTTTTGCAATTAATTCAAATTAAACCTAATAACTAATTAATTAATTAATTACAAGAAAAAGTATTTTTTATGTTTTTTAGGTCTTTAATGAAAATAAAATAAAAGGAATTAAAACTGTCAAAAGAAAAACCCTAATTCTAGATTGATTTTATATTTGTGAAAAAAGTCAAAGTTAACCTAATTAATAAAAAGACTAAATTAAT
The DNA here is from genome assembly GCA_948472305.1 of Vicia faba. Classification (NCBI taxonomy): domain Eukaryota; kingdom Viridiplantae; phylum Streptophyta; class Magnoliopsida; order Fabales; family Fabaceae; genus Vicia; species Vicia faba. The sequence goes on along the minus strand of OX451741.1, from coordinate 925,026,228 downwards.
TAATTTACATTTATTTACAAAAAATAATTAATAGTGAATTTAATAAATAATAAAAATAAATAATATTTTAGGTTTCTGCATTTTATTAGGAAAATAATTAATTTGTTAGTTATATATTAATAATAATAATTAATGAAAGAATTAAATAGAAATTAAAATAGAAAAAGAAAAAGGAACAAAGAAACCAGGGGGGGTGATGGGCCTATTAGGAGGTTTGTTCTAGAAATTCCAGGCCCATTAAGCCACCAGTCCATTTGACTTTGGCAATTGTCCAGGCGTGCTTTGACTAGAGAGCATGGTAGTCACTCATCTTTTGCCTTCAGATCTGCCTTGCCAGCCACCTGGCGCTTGGATGAGTGGGGTATATGGTGGACAACATTCAGCAACCTGCATGTGAATACATTGGAAAAAATAGAAACAAGGGATTTGGGGACCTGGGAATCGAACCCAGGTCCCAATGATTCTTGGACAACGCATCCACCACTGAGCCATTCGCTTGCATTTGTTATTATGACAATGAGTAATTATAATATATAAAAATCAACACTTATGCTGTACCAAAACACGCGCGCCTTTTTTATTTGAATGAACCAATAGCACATCACCAGCTCATCGTCTTCTTCGTTTACCTGTAAAAAAGACAAAGAGATAGCGGGGGTTTTTAACCCCCACAATATGGAACGACGGATAATAGCGATTAGGCGTAGGGGCTACATAAATATTTCGCGATATGTCCTTTGAATTCGTATGGTTCTCACACGTTCAGTCATGGGTCTCTCAAGGCTTGATTTTTCCCATATAACAAAGCCCCAAATTCAAAGCTTGGAGACCCTAGAATTCACCAATGGCAACTTTCGATTCTGAATGTTTTAATCCAATTAACCTATGCCAAAAGCTTCGTATGATTGCTACCAACACAAAATAAACAAAAAATCACGTTAAATGCTCATGAATTGGATAATACGATTTTGGAAAAAATCATCAAACTGTGGGTCTGTGTAGAGCGATTTCTTGAGCTTTGGTGTGTGGTTTTGATTGCAATGTGTCTCTGAGAGTTCCTGCAATGTATTAGAAACAAGAAAAAGCTTTGAATCGTGCTAAATTATGGAAAACAATTTTCACTTTTTCTTGGTTTTTTCAATGTTGCTTATGGCTTTCTTGCAGCAAAATCTCGTCCAATGCATTAGGTTTAGGTTGTGTACTTATAGTAGAATGAAACTAGGTTAAATCCTTGAGCAAAGATCCATGGAATGATGGTTTCAATATTTGATTTGCAATCAAATATTTTTCAATCTTTTTAATTGGAAAATCTTGCCAAACTTGGAGATTCTTGTCCCCTTGATGTGCACACGAGTTTGCCAGCTCTTGTAGGTCATATTTGCTTCATGAAAAGATTGAAAAACCATATCTTTGAATTTTCTACATTTTAAATTAATTAAATGAATTAAAATCAATTAAAAATCCAATTAATTAATAAAAATAAGAAAATAAATCAATTTAAGCTTGAGGGGTCGTGCATAGGCCTTGGATAAAGTTTCAAGAAGAAATTTGAGGCCCATTAGCAAAAACAAAGTGTTTTGAGCAAAGTTGACTTTTGCAAATTCACAAAAATTTCCCAACTTCTCCAATGCATATCTTGCTCAATTTTGATCATATGAACATGTTCTTGGAAATTTTAGAAAGGTCTTGAAGTCCTCTAACCAATGCCTTTGGTCCCTTGTCATTTGGATTTACCAATCTCAAGTTATGGTCTTTGACTTAGAATGCCATTTTGTTGACTTTTAAAATTGACCTATAATGTAGAAATTGATAACTTTTTATGAGAGCATTTCTTGGACTTGGAATGTGAAGATGGATTGTAGGAAATCACATCCCCTTCGAAATGAGCATTGGATGGAATTTTTCTGATGAACCATGAAAAAGTTATGCCTTGGTCAAAATACAGTTGACTTTTCTACTGTCCCAAAATAGTAAGTTTTTGCATCTTGATGATTTTTGAGCCATGCTTGTGGAATCATGATCAAGACTTGATCAAATGATGATTTTGGACTCAAAATGAGATGTTGGCCAAAAATTCTGACTTTTGACTGCAAAATGACCATTTTACCCCTGTAGTTGATTGTGAAGTAAATGAAGCTTTTGACTGTGCAAACTGATCTTGTGAGTTTTGCAACTTGACATGTAGATGCTTGAGAGTGTATATGGGCATAGGAGACTTGATTGAACCATTGAAAACCTTAAATCCATTGAAGGAACCAAAACCCTAATTTTGACTGGCTTAAGAGGCATTTGGACTGTGCAACCTTTGAGAAGTCTTGAACCATTTGAAGATGATTCTTGACAAATCTTGAAGAATATGGGAGGGCAAATTTTGGGGTACAACAGTTGCCCCTGTTCAATCTTCTTAAACCTGAGGATGTAGATTGGCTTGCGTGCCTTTCGTGATCCGAAGGTGGAAGATGATTGAACACTAGAGTGCCCAGAAATTTGCACTCGCATAGTGGAGTATCAGCAATGTGATGTCGGGAATGGGCTTACAGATGCCATTTGGAGAGATGGTGAATAGGAGGATGGGCTTAGAGATGCCATCTGGAGATGTGACCGAATCTTTTCGGGAATGGGCTTATAGATGCCATTTGGAAATGTAATGGATAGTGGTGGAGATGGGCTTAAAGATGCCATCTGGAGATGTTGATCGCGTAAGAGATTCCTTAGCGAGAACTTGCGTACTTGAGAAAGAAAGATAATTTCCTGGCCTGTTACAGGTGTTGATCTTCAAACTCTTCATGCAGATACTTTCCTGGCTAAATACAGGTGTAGATCTACAATCAATCGCTCACAGATGTGCCCTGGCTAGATACAGGTATCAAATCTGGAACTTCAAAAGGTTGATCGAGATAGCTTTCCTGGATGGATACAGGCGTAGACCTCTAATCAGTCGCTCACAGACATGCCCTGGCTAGATACAGGTATCGAATCTGGAACTTCAAAAGGTTGATCGAGATAACTTTCCTGGCTGGATACAGGCGTAGACCTCTAATCAGTCGCTCGCAGATATGCCCTGGCTAGATACAGGTATCGAATCTGGAACTTCAAAAGGTTGATCGAGATATCTTTCCTGGCTGGATACAGGTGTAGACCTCTGACCTGAGAATGAAAGATAATTTCCTGGCCTGTTACAGGGGTTGATCTTCAAACTCTTCATGCATATATGCCCTGGCTAGATACAAGTATCGAATCTACAATCAATCGCTCACAGATATGCCCTGGCTAGATACAGGTATCAAATCCGGAACTTCAAAAGGTTGGTCGAGAGAGCTTTCCTGGCTGGATACATGTGTAGACCTCTGACCTGGGAATGAAAGATAATTTCCTGGCCTGTTACAGGGGTTGATCTTCAAACTCTTCATGCAGATAACTTTCCTGGCTTGTTACAGATATAGATCTACAATCAGTCGTCCACAGATATTTCCTGGCTAGATACAGGTATCGAATCTGGAACTTCAAAAGGTTGGTCGAGATAGCTTTCCTGGATGGATACAAGTGTAGACCTCTGACCTGAGAATGAAAGATAATTTCCTGGCCTATTACAGGTGTTGATCTTCAATCTCTTCATGCAGATATACCCTGGCTAGATACAGGTATCGAATCTACAATCAATCGCTTCACAGATATGCCCTGGCTAGATACAGGTATCGAATCTGGAACTTCAAAAGGTTGGTCGAGATAGCTTTCCTGGCTGGATACAGGTGTAGACCTCTGACCTGAGAATGAAAGATAATTTCCTGGCCTGTTACACGTGTTGATCTTTAATCTCTTCAATGTAGATAACTTTCCTGGCTAGACACAGGTATAGATCTACAATCAATCGTCCATAGATATTTCCTGGCCTGATACAGGTGTTGATCTGGAACTTAAAAAAAGGTTGATGGTAATCATCTCTGGATTGGCTTTTTCCTGAAAAGGCTAAACATTAGTTGTATGCAATGTCATGATGTATGATATGCATGATGTCATGATGTTCTCAAAAATAAATGAGATCGTGTCGTATGCACTTTATCATGTATATAAGCAGGATGTATAAAATGTGAAATGTTTATGAATGTATTTTCGTCTGGGAAAATAAATCCTTGACGAATGCCAGGAATTTGTTGAATCCTGGGCTGATGTTGAAGAGTAGAGTTCTTCGTTTCCGCTGGGGATGATGATTGCAAGAATAAACCAGTAGGAGAAGATGACTCCGTTGGGGAATAAACTTGCTAAAGAGATTACTCTGCGGGGAATTACTCTGTGGGAAGAGATGCTTCGCTGAGATTTTCATGATAACTCCGCTGGGGATTCCTGTTGATAAGCTCTGTTAGAGGATTTTGATGAACTCCGCTGGGGGTAGGAAGAACTTCGCTGAGGACGATCTTTCCGTTGTAATGCTGAGGATAACCCAGTTAGATTCTGGTGGGGAATAACCTTTGAATATGGCTGGGAGAGACATTTGTATTTTGCAGGTGATAAGCTTTCAGCATCTACTGGAGAGGATGATTCAACTCTCCTGGGGAAACTTTTTTTCAGACTGTACTGGGGAAGTGGCTCCACTGGGGTGTCTGTATTCCGCCGGGGAACAATCTTATATTTCCGTCGAGGAATATTAAGACTGTCGGGGATGCTTTCTTAGGAACATCTGCATACTCCGCTGGGGAATGTTGAGATCTTTTGGGGATACCCAACTTCCTTAAGGCTGACAGTAGGCTAACTCTGCTTGGGGAGAGAATCGCTGACTTGCTGGGGAATACCGTGCCTTTTCAGGACTGATGGGAGACCAACTCTGCTTGAGGAGAGAGCATGGCTGACTCTTGTCTTACTCTGCGGTGAGTGAAGGTATCCTGGTTACATTCTTCGGCCGAACTTACCTTGGTACCTTGGTGGACAGAGCAACTAGATCACTTAGACAATTCTTATTGCCCCAGTTTCTGCGGGAGAAGGTACCTGTGGAGGCGCTTGACAACTGCCGATTGACAAATCTTCTTCTGGTAGGCAAGTGACGAGATGACGGGACATAGTCGTGCGCTTTGATCCCTAACTTTTGCCTGGACCGCCCTTTCGGGTTTTCAGTCCACCGGGATACCCATTTTTTGCCCAAGCCGCCTTTTCAGGTTTTCGACTTGCCGGGTGTACAAATTTTTTATTTTCATCCCTTATTTTTGCCCGAACCCTTTTGGTTCGTCGGGAAGCCCTTATTTTTGCCTAGGCCAGTCGACCTAGCGGGTCTTTGATTATGCGTAGTATTTTCTCAACTATGTCAACGCTCTCAGAATGTAGGGAGGTGTCCCTGTCGGTAGTGTTGTGTTGCCATGCTACCAGAAGATGTCTGATCATGCAAGATTCGTTGCTGGAATTCACGTCTAATGCCCCAAGTGACTCAGGCGGAGATTTGCCCCTGGCTATTTGGCATCTTGAGAGATTCCTTGAATCTTGACTGGACTGCCCCAGATGATGGACAATGATCATGCCATGCCCCTTGATTGGAAGTGCTTTTGTTCACTAGATATTCTTCGTGCGAATTTCTCTGCTGTTCGAACAAATAGTCATATGCAAACAATGTTATTCTAAGAATGCAAAGCTTATGTCTGTCTTGAAGTTTTTGAAAATGCAGTTTCCAATAAAACAAAGTGAATTTTTGTAAAATGTGATGTCAACTCAGGATTTACAGTAAGCCCTACAGGAGTCAGGATACCTTTTGTAACAGTATGCTTTCGAACTAAACCCATGTGTTGTACCCCAAAATTTGCCCTCCCATATTCTTCAAGAAATTGCAAAGTCAAGCTGCAAAGTTCCCCAAGGGTTGCACAGTGCAAAGGTCTCCTATACAGTCAAAACTAGGGTTTGTGTTTTGATCAAGAGAATGAAGTTTTCAAAGGCCCAATCAAGTCTCATATGCCTACAAATATGGTCAAACATCCTCATATCAAGTTTCAAGGCATTCAGCTCAAAATTGCACAGTCAAAAAAACCTAATTGCACTACAGTCAACTGTAGGGGCAAAATGGTCATTTGACAGTCAAAAGTTCAAATTTTTGGTCAACATATCATTTTGAGGCCACAAACATCATTTGATTAATGCTTGATCATGATTCTCAAAATTTGGCTCAGAAATCATCAAAATGCAGAAGTTTCCTTATTTGGACAACTGAAAAAGTCAACTGAAATTGACCAAGGCATAACTTTCACATGGATTATCAGAAAAATTCCATCCAAAGCTCATTTTGAATAGAAAGACATTTCCTACAACTCATCTTCATACTTCAAGTCCAAGAAATGCTCTCACAAAAAGTTATCAATTTCAACATTATAGGTCATTTTTCAAAGTCAACAAAAAGGGACTTTAAGTCAAAGGCCATAACTTGAGATTGGTAAATCAAAATGACATGGGACCAAAGACATTGGTTAGAGGACTCAAAGACCTTTCCAAAATGTCCAAGAACATGAGAAAAGCTTAAAAATTGAGCAAGTTATGCCTTGTGGAAGTTGGGAAATTTTTGGATATTTTGAAAAGTCAACATTGATTCAAATGACCTAAAATTGCTAATGGGCCCATTTTTCTTCCATAATTCATCATCCATAACATGTGCACGACCACTTGGCCCAAAGGGAAGTATTTTATCATTTTTTATTTATTTATTTGAATTTTTATTTATATTAATTCATTTAAATCATTTAAATATATGAAAAATATTTAACTTAACCTAACCAATCTTTTTATACATGTTTTAGACTCAATAATTCGTGCCTAGCCAAATAAGGAAAGAATTGGACTGATTAGATCATGATTTGCACAAGAACACATGGAAAAGATTGAAAAAGATCCTTAGAAAATCAATTTTCAAAATCAATGAATGCAATGGATTTGATTGAGTTTTTTTGACCTAATGCACTCACTACATATGCCTGATCACAACCCTAATCAGAATGGACACTAAGCTGCGCAAGAAAGCTCTTCACAAACTTGAAAAAATTGTCAAAAAAGTCAAATCTGAAATCATCTTTACAGGTTGATTCAAGACCTAATTCTTGTTTCAATAGCTTCCTCAAGGTTCCCTGAATGTATTCCAATCAGAAACAACCACTAAAACGCAAGGAATTGGTATACAACATTCAAGATACCTCATGAAAAATTCATTATCGTGTTTCAATATTTACGCACATTCATAGCATTTTGATTGTAGATTCATGTTCCTTGTGAAATTTTGAAACTAACCAATATGATTAATTGCATTTTTATGCTGTATACACGATTTCACCATGTTTGAGTTCTAGGGTTTGCAGGACCTCAAAATTGGGGGTTTTTATTTAAAGAACAATTGGCCTTCAAGAATACCATGGTTGCAATCAGCAAGTCTGGACGAATGGAAACTACCCATCGCGCCTAATTTATTGACCCTCTAAGACCTATTAGCTATTTTCTCAAAACTGACCTTAAAAAACGCGTATAAAACCGCTGCCTCATGTTTTTGTATTTCAGGGATGGTGAAGACGATGACGTCGTGGCACACGCTGACTGGCTTGTTCAAATTTCGCGCGCTAACCACCACTAACCATTACTTTCTTATTATATTGTTCTTGGATTATTTAATATACAGATAAGCAAATTGGCACGGTTGGCAAGTGCGTTGGCTGGTGAAGTGCATGACCTAGGTTCGAGTCCCAGGTCTACGTTAATTTCCATATTATTTTGCAATGCATATTCCTGTGCAGTTTCAAAGGTGGAGTGCACCATACATCCTCCAGATCAGATCGCCCACGTGCCTAATGGAATCAAACCAAGGGTTGAGATTGAAGGGACACTCTAAACCCTAGTCAATATGCCAGCAGGTTGTCTGAAAAAGTCAACGAATTGGAAGGTTATTGGGCCCAGATTACTAAGGCCAGACCTCCTATTTGGGGACTACCACCCCCCCTGGTTTGCAATCTTCCTTATATTTTATTTTTTCAATTATTATTTTATTCTCTTTATTGTTTTGAATTAATTAATTATTTTTATAAAATACAAAATATCATAAAAAAATCAGAAAAGATAAAAAACATAATAAATATTTTATTTTAATATTTCTTGTAAATAATTGTATATAATTGAATTTAGTATAAATTAGGGTTTTAATATTAATTCTTTTCATAAAAAAAAGTAGAATTAGGTTTAGTAAATGTTTTATTCCTTTTAATTTTTCTTTTTTACAATAATATTATTTATTTTATTTATTTTCATAATTAAATTTGTATATAAAAACTAGGTTTAATTTAGGTTAAAAACTTCAACATTTTTCTTAATAAATTAAAAAATAATTAGAATTAGGTTTAGCATTTTATTTTAATTTTAATTAATGCCTTTTTCTATTAAATCCTAAAACGTTAAAAAATACCAAAAACTTCTTCTTTTAAATTTTAATTTTAATTCCTCATTAATTTTAATTTTGCAAAAGGGTCTAACGCCCTCGTTTCGTTCTTGATTTCTTATTAATTAGCGTATTTATTTTATTTTCATTATAATACTTATGTATCTCTCCCGAAGCCTTGTAAATACCTCTCGCACTTTTAATTCTTTATTTACTTCAATTTATTTATCTTCCGTCAAATCGGGTCCTGGTTAACTTTGGCGATGTGGACCCGCGCCATTTGTAATAGCTTTAGATTTAATTTTCCTCGCAAATACTTTTAACTGTTAAACAAAGCATGCAAGAATGAATGGCCTTAAATAAAAACAAGCGTAGAACACCAATAACATGACAAGACAAAATGCAAATGAAAACGACACACAATTCGCACACACCACCCCTAGGGTACGCCTCACTGTTGCCTTGCCTCGAAAGGTGATCGTCAAGTAGAGGATGTCTTAGTAAGTCCTCATGATCCGGGAACCTGGCATGAGGGTAGCTTCTAAGGTGTCTTCCCATTGCTCTGGTGATCACCATGTCCCGAACCTCGAATTGACCCGAACACCTCCAACGGTGGTGCTACCTACCTCTCAATGGTGGGATGGCACTACTTTAAAGGAGATTTACACAGACGAATTCCTTAGGATAGGTAGACGACTCTAGATACTTGCTCTAATTTCAAAACAAAATCAAAAACTCCTTTCACACCGACACCTTTTCAAAAAGCTTTCGAAAGCAATTTTTCAAACACTCTTGAGGACCGATACAAGAGTCGAACTGGAATTTTCAAAGAAACTTTTTTAAAACCCACAATTGAAAAGCAAACAAACCATTTTTGAAAACACAAGTGAGCAAGTATCTAAGAGCCCATGGATAACCATGGATAGAAAGGGTGCTAACACCTTCCCTTTCTATAACCTACCTCACGAACCGAGAGCAATCTCTATAAGGAATTTTTCTGTGCTTTTGTCCTTTCCATTTGGAGAAAATAAAAGACGGTGGCGACTCTTGCTTCCGCGACATTTCGCGAACCAGCGTTAAACAGTCAGTTCCAGATCCACCGATCACAGAACTGGCGACTCTGCTGGGGACTATTTTAAAGTGAGGTGTACCTTAGGACTAGGATCACTGTGTTTTCAATTGCTTTCTTTGCTTGCTTTAAATTGTGGGACTGTCTTGGGAGTTCTATAGATCCTAACCCGGATCTGGGGATACCTTCTTAGAAAGTAGCAACAAGGCTGTGAGGGAACTGTGCGGGGTATACCGACATGGTTGAAACAGTCTGCTACGTTGATGTGGCACTTTGGTGTGTACCGGTAACCCTTGAGTTCAGTCAAGGAGAGTACGGGGCCTCCGCGTGGTGTCGTGAAGCATCAACAGACCTTAGGAACCTTAATTGAACTATCTTGGCCTCTTTAGGGTAGTGAGATAACTGACTTTGGTGCAGTCCGAGGTTGGTTGATACTCGATACTACACTCAATTGAGGGTTGCTTTCCTGGAATATTTCGGTCGCCAGTTCAGTGGCTAAATCGAAACGATGAACAATGAAAGCAATCCCGTGATATTGGGACCCTTAGAACCCGGTTACTTCTAATAGGACAGGTTGAGCCCACCAACTTCAAGAGGGTAATACCCAGACCCCATGCTGGCCTAAACTTTAAGAGTCTCTCTTGTGTGACTTGTGTGCCTTTGTACTTGCCTACTTGCATGCTTGTTAGCTGACACATGAACTTCTTGCAGGTTTTGTTTATAGTCCTTAATAAGGGCTCATAACAGGGTTATTCACATTACCCCATGCATAACATAACATCATACCATTGCATACATCCTAACCCATTTTAAGGATCTCAAGGGCTTGTGATGCAGGTCGTGATGAATCAAACGTCTAGCAAGGGGAAAAGAGGATTTATTTTCCTCTAGCCAAAGCTGTCAGGGGCTATGACCCACTGGATATGGTGAGCCTTTGACCCCTGGAAGAAAGACTCTCAACAAATATGAAGTTCTTTCAATCAAGCTACCAGATCCAAATGCTAACAAATTTTCTTGTTTACCCCGCGAGGTCCTTGAAATCATTGCATGCATATCATACATATCATTGCATAACAGGTACCCTTTCTCTGCAGGTTACTTACCTTCTTCGCTGTTTATTTCAGCAGTCTCGTCATGAATCCTGAATCCTCAACCGAGCACACTATCAAGGCCCTCCAGGCTCAGAACGCCCAATTCCAAGGGCTGATCATGAATTTGACCCAGGGGCAACAAGATCTGAAGGCTCTGCTCTTGAAGAAAGAAAAGAAGAAGAGGAGGACTGTTCTGTTCAGCCCTAGACGCAGATCTGGGAACACACTGCAGACTGAAACTGAGAGGACAACTCCATCTGTGGGAAAGGGCAGTCACCAAGAAGAAAGGGTTCCTAGTCCAGTGATCTCCGACAGTGAAACAGATTTCAACGACGAACAATACCCTCCGGCTGAGGATAGGTACAAACAGTTGGAAGACCGTTTGAATGCTATGGAAATACAACAGGTACCTGGGCTGGATTTTGGAGATATGGGTTTGTCTACTGGTGTGATCATCCCTCGGAAGTTCAAAGCACCATCCTTCACTAAATATGACGGGGCGTCTTGTCCCAAGCTACATCTCAGGTCTTATGTTCGGAAAATCCAACCATACTCAGCGGATAAGAACTTGTGGATCCACTTCTTCCAGGAAAGTCTTTCAGGGACTCACCTCGAATGGTTCTATCAGCTGGATGGGACCAAAGTTCGTAACTGGGAGGAGTTGGCAACTGCTTTCTATAAGCAGTATCAATATAATGCCGACCTTGCTCCTACACGTACCCAACTCCAGGGTATGTCGTTGGGATCAAGTGAAGGTTTCAAGGAGTACGCACAAAGATGGAGAGACCTTGCTGGAAGGGTGCAGCCTCCATTAACTGACCGGGAACTCGTTGATATGTTCTTGGGGACCCTATCCGGGCCGTTCTTCAATCACCTCATTGGTAATTCATCTGCTGGGTTTATCGACCTCATCCTGACTGGAGAAAGAATTGAAGCTGGTATCAAGAGTGGGAAAATCCAAGAGGCCACACCTTCTGACACTCACAAAAAGCCTTACACGGGAAGGAAAGAATCTAATGCTGCATACAGCCAAAAGAGTCGTCGTGACCAACATGCAGGGGCAGTCTGGTTCTGCACCACGCCGCCAACCACAAAAGGGAAATCAGCGAAGGCCGGACGAGCCTAAAAGACAATTCACCAACATTAACATGACATGGTCACAAGCCTTGCAGCACATGTTGAAGATGAACCTGATTGCGGTGATTAAACCTCCTGCAAATCCCAAGACCTCCTCTCCAAGCTACAACCCAGAAGCGAGGTGTGCTTATCATTCTAATAGCCCGGGGCACGATACTGAGGACTGTTGGGCACTGAAGTACAAGATTCAGAACATGATCGATGCCAAAGAGATCGAGTTCGAGCCTGCCGAGATCCCCAACGTGATCACTGCTCCTTTACCAAAACATGGCTAGAGTCGAGAGATTTTTGTTCATTTGAATGCAAGTTGTATTTTTATTTTCTTGTTCAAACAAACAATTATCATGTTAAACTCTTTTATTTCATGAATGCATTACACATGTCTGTCTTGAATTAATTATGTTTACTATACTTAAAACTGCTTTCATATTTTTACGATGGTCAACTCTTAATTGAAAATTCTAAGCCTCTTGAGGGAGGATGACGAAAACGATACCGCGATCATTACAGTATGCTTTTGAACAGACCCCGCTGATGAGGTACAGGCATTGTTTCAAATCCTAAACACTGGAGTTATAAGGAAGATAATCCCTCGTCAACCCCTCTGAGCCAAAGAAGTAGGAGTTTTTATTTTCGAAAATTAAAACCCTTTATCACAACCTGGGGCAGGGTAGTTCTCTCAGTTGATCCAAGTGCATAACGAATGGCACCAAAAAATCCTTACAAAACGAAGAAAGACAGTGATGGTTCCGAATAATCAAGAAGGACAGGCAGTCACTATATATCTCAAAATAAAAAAGCCCATTAAGTCAAAACCCATGAAGGAGACTTATGAAACTGGGGCATCCCGCTGACTGTAATTCCAAAAAGGAAACAGTTCAGGCAAAAAAGAAAGGGATAACAAAAATCAAGAAAGAGGTCTCACAAACCCTCAACAAAAGCAAAAAATGACTGCCTAGTCAGAATAAATCATCAATGTCCGAATCATCACCGGAAAATCAGAGCAAAGACTCAAACAAGGTCTAACGCATGATCAGCTGAGTTTAGGTTTGGAGAACATCACGAAGAGCGGGCGGGTACAAATAATTTGAGCCTTTTTCCTTTGTTTCTTAAACCGTGAACCAGGCCACGATATAACCCTTAAAAGTCCTAGCTGAAGCATGGGTTAGTTCGAAAGCATACTGTTACGAAGGTATCCTGACTCCTGAAGGTTTGCTGTAAAATCTTGAGTTGACATCACATTATATTACAAAAAATGCATTTTCAAAATTCAAGACAGACATAGGCTTTTGCATTCTTAAAATAACCTTGTTTGCATATGACTATTTGTTTGAACAGCAGGGAAATTCGCACGATGAACACCTTGTGAACAGAAATACCTCCAATCAAGGGGCACGGTAAGAGCATTGCCCATTATCTGGGGCATGACAAAATACTTCCAACAGGGGCAACTCCTTACATTCTGAGAGCGTGGACATAGTCGAAAAAAAATGCTACGCACAATCAAAGACCCGCTAGGTCGACACACCTAGGCAAAAATAAGGGCTTCCCGGCGAACCAAAAGAGTTCGGGCAAAAATAAGGGATGAAAATGGAAAAATATGTACACCCGGCAAGTCGAAAACCTGAAAAGGCGGCTTGGGCAAAAATGGGTATCCCGGTGGACTGAAAACCCGAAAGGGCGGTCCAGGCAAAAGTTAGGGATCAAAGCGTACGACTATGTCCCGACATCTTGTCACTTGTCTACCCGAAGATTTGTCAATCACCCATACAGGTATCCTTTTCCCTCATCTCCGAAGCAGGGGCAGTAATGAGTCGTCAAGGCGATCCAATTACTCTATCAACCAAAGCACAAAGGAAAGATCAACATAAGGAGGATTACCATCTACCTTTACAAATTCCAGATCGTGGGTCAACATCCGAAACCAAACAGGACAAACATCCACTTAATCAAAATCATGTAACCCTACACCGGTTCCTTCTCAATTTTCAGACGAAGTTTTACACGAACTTATCCCAGGTAACCTAACTCCGGTTCCTCCCAGAAATCTTACGTGGATTTATCCCAAGGTAACCTAACCCCGGTTCCTCCAGAAATCTTACATGGATCTATCCCAAGTAACCTAACCCCGGTTCCTCCAAAAGTCTTACATGGACCTATCTCAAGATGACCTAACCCCGGTTCATCAAGAAGTTTTTACACAAACTTATCCAAGTAACCTAACCCCGGTTCCTCCAGAAATCTTACATGGATCTATCCCAAGTAACCTAACCCCGGTTCCTCCAAAAGTCTTACATGGACCTATCTCAAGATGACCTAACCCCGGTTCATCAAGAAGTTTTTACACAAACTTATCCAAGTAACCTAACCCCGGTTCCTCCAGAAATCTTACATGGATCTATCCCAAGTAACCTAACCCCGGTTCCTCCAAAAGTCTTACATGGACCTATCTCAAGATGACCTAACCCCGGTTCATCAAGAAGTTTTTACACGAACTTATCCAAGTAACCTAACCCCAGTTCCTCCAGAAGTCTCACAAGGACCTATCTCAAGATGATCTAACCCCGGTTCGTCAAGAAGTTTCACACGAACTTACCTCACCAAGCAACCCTACACCGGTTCCCTCTCTTCAAAGATGCAGTTTTACATGGACTCGTCACCCAGAAACCCTACACAGGTTCTCCCTTTCCAAGAACGAAGTTTTATACGAACTCGTCATCAAGGTAACCCTACCCAGGTTCCTTCTCCATTTCAAATACGGTTTTACACGAGCTCATCAGCAGGCAACCCTACACATGTGCCCTCTTTCAACTTACAAAATTACAGTCCAAAATTTCCCCAGGAAGGTCCAATCCAGTTCCCCAGGAAGGTTGGAATCCATCTCCCCAAGCAGTAAGCTTATCCCCAGTAGATTCTGGAAGCTTATCCCCTCTCAGAGCACGAACGCGTCGTTCGACTTGATTTAAAGAGTTATTTCCTTAACAGGATATAACTGGGTTATCCTCAGCCAAAAGCCACGGAAAGAGCGTCCTCGACGAAGTCTTCTTACCCCAGCGAAGTCCATCAATACTCCAACAACAAGGGTATCCTCAGCAAATTATTATCAACACTCAGCAAGGCATCCCTCTTCCCACAGAGTATGGCTTCCCAGCATGGTCGCTAGAGTATCTTTTCTCCCCGCAGAATCTTCCATTTGCCAAGTTTATTCCGCAACGGAGTCATCTTCTCCTACCGGTATTCTTGCAGCTATCATCCCCAGCGGAAGCAAAATCTATTCTTCAACATCAGCCCAGGATACGACTTCCCGGCACCCGTCAAGGATTCACTTTCCTAGACGAAAAACACATTCATAAAACATCACATACATCATTATAGCATGCATAGACGCATTATATCATACAAAACTCATTTATGTCGAGAATATCATTGCTTGATCCATATCATACATTGCATATGACTGACCTTTACCTTTCAGGAAAGATGCAGTTAAATTCTCAATCATATTTCAAGACCTAGACCGGTTCAGTTAATCAACTCAAAAGATTTCTTATCCAGTCCAAGGCCTTCTCTAGTCCAGCTAAATCGACTCCCAACAGATTTTTCTGATAAAGACTCAGCAGAAGTTATTCCAGATTATAATTTCCTATGGTCCCCTCTCCGACGGTGAGTGAGGTGGTAATTCCTTTTCAGATGTTTCCCTCTCCGACGGTGAGTGAGGTGATAGTCTCCTATGGTTCCCTCTCCGACGGTGAGTGAGGTGGTAAGTCCTTTTCAGATGTTTCCCTCTCCGACGATGAGTGAGGTGATAGTCTCCTATGGTCACCTCTCCGACGGTGAGTGAGGTGGTAATTCCTTTTCAGATGTTTCCCTCTCCGACGGTGAGTGAGGTGATAGTCTCCTATGGTTCCCTCTCCGACGGTGAGTGTGAGGTGGTAAGTCCTTTTCAAAAATGTTTCCCTCTCCGACGGTGAGTGAGGTGATAGTCTCCTATGGTTCCCTCTCCGACAGTGAGAGTGAGGTGGTAAGTCCTTTTCAGATGTTTCCCTCTCCGACGGTGAGTGAGGTGATAGTTTCAGATGGTTCCCTCTCCGACGGTGAGTGAGGTGATAATTCCTTTTCAGATGGTTCCCTCTCCGACGGTGAGTGAGGTGATAATTCCTTTCCAGATAGTTCCCTCTCCGACGGTGAGTGAGGTGATAATTCCTTTCAGATTATAATTTCCTATGGTTTCCTCTCCGACGGTGAGTGAGGTGACAATTCCCTTTCAAGATTATAATTGCCTATGGTTCTCTCCCCGATACTGCAAAGATGGTAATTCCCGCTAAGATTTTTCTCAGCGAGCGTTGTTGAAGTTAAAATCACCCAGGGTTCTCTTACCATTCATGCTAAGGTAGTAACCATCCCTGGTTCATTCATCATCTTTTGAAGCTCCAGACTCAGCTCCTGTAACCAGTCAGGACACATTTATACAAAGCATCTGAAAACCAGTTCCCGCAACGTGTCAGGTACTCCTTTTTCTTTTGCAGGTATGCAGGTTCTCGCTAAGGAATCTCTTATGCGACCAACTTCCAGATGGCATCTATAAGCCCATCATCCTATTCATCAACCTCTAAATGGCATCTATAAGCCCATTCCACCATCACTGCTACTATGTGAGCGCAAATTTCTGGGCACTCTAGTGTCCAATCATCTTCTACCCTCGGATTACGAAAGGCATGTCAGCCAATCTGCATCCTCAGGTCTAAGAAGATTGAACAGAGGCAACTGTTGTACCCCAAAATTTGCCCTCCCATATTCTTCAAGAAATTGCAAAGTCAAGCTGCAAAGTTCCCCAAGGGTTGCACAGTGCAAAGGTCTCCTATACAATCAAAACTAGGGTTTGTGTTCTGATCAAGAGAATGAAGTTTTCAAAGGCCCAATCAAGTCTCATATGCCTACAAATATGGTCAAACATCCTCATATCAAGTTTCAAGGCATTCAGCTCAAAATTGCACAGTCAAAAAAACCTAATTGCACTACAGTCAACTGTAGGGGCAAAATGGTCATTTGACAGTCAAAAGTTCAAATTTTTGGTCAACATATCATTTTGAGGCCACAAACATCATTTGATCAATGCTTGATCATGATTCTCAAAATTTGGCTCAGAAATCATCAAAATGCAGAAGTTTCCTTATTTGGACAGTTGAAAAAGTCAACTGAAATTGACCAAGGCATAACTTTCACATGGATTATCAGAAAAATTCCATCCAAAGCTCATTTTGAATAGAAAGACATTTCCTACAACTCATCTTCATACTTCAAGTCCAAGAAATGCTCTCACAAAAAGTTATCAATTTCAACATTATAGGTCATTTTTCAAAGTCAACAAAAAGGGACTTTAAGTCAAAGGCCATAACTTGAGATTGGTAAATCAAAATGACATGGGACCAAATACATTGGTTAGAGGACTCAAAGACCTTTCCAAAATGTCCAAGAACATGAGAAAAGCTTAAAAATTGAGCAAGTTATGCCTTGTGGAAGTTGGGAAATTTTTGGATATTTTGAAAAGTCAACATTGATTCAAATGACCTAAAATTGCTAATGGGCCCATTTTTCTTCCATAATTCATCATCCATAACATGTGCACGACCACTTGGCCCAAAGGGAAGTATTTTCTCATTTTTTATTTATTTATTTGAATTTTTATTTATATTAATTCATTTAAATCATTTAAATATATGAAAAATATTTAACTTAACCTAACCAATCTTTTTATACATGTTTTAGACTCAATAATTCGTGCCTAGCCAAATAAGGAAAGAATTGGACTGATTAGATCATGATTTGCACAAGAACACATGGAAAAGATTGAAAAAGATCCTTAGAAAATCAATTTTCAAAATCAATGAATGCAATGGATTTGATTGAGTTTTTTTGACCTAATGCACTCACTACATATGCCTGATCACAACCCTAATCAGAATGGACACTAAGCTGCGCAAGAAAGCTCTTCACGAACTTGAAAAAATTGTCAAAAAAGTCAAATCTGAAATCATCTTTACAGGTTGATTCAAGACCTAATTCTTGTTTCAATAGCTTCCTCAAGGTTCCCTGAACGTATTCCAATCAGAAACAACCACTAAAACGCAATGAATTGGTATACAGCATTCAAGATACCTCATGAAAAATTCATTATCGTGTTTCAATATTTACGCACATTCATAGCATTTTGATTGTAGATTCATGTTCCTTGTGAAATTCTGAAACTAACCAATATGATTAATTGCATTTTTATGCTGTATACACGATTTCACCATGTTTGAGTTCTACGGTTTGCAGGACCTCAAAATTGGGGGTTTTTATTTAAAGAACAATTGGCCTTCAAGAATACCATGGTTGCAATCAGCAAGTCTGGACGAATGGAAACTACCCATCGCGCCTAATTTATTGACCCTCTAAGACCTATTCGCTATTTTCTCAAAACTGACCTTAAAAAACACGTATAAAACCGTTGCCTCATGTTTTTGTATTTCAGGGATGGTGAAGACGATGACGTCGTGGCACACGCTGACTGGCTTGTTCAAATTTCGCGCGCTAACCACCACTAACCATTACTTTCTTATTATATTGTTCTTGGATTATTTAATATACAGATAAGCAAATTGGCACGGTTGGCAAGCGCGTTGGCTGGTGAAGTGCATGACCTGGGTTCGAGTCCCAGGTCTACGTTAATTTCCATATTATTTTGCAATGCATATTCCTGTGCAGTTTCAAAGGTGGAGCGCACCATACATCCTCCAGATCAGATCGCCCACGTGCCTAATGGAATCAAACCAAGGGTTGAGATTGAAGGGACACTCTAAACCCTAGTCAATATGCCAGCAGGTTGTCTGAAAAAGTCAACGAATTGGAAGGTTATTGGGCCCAGATTACTAAGGCCAGACCTCCTATTTGGGGACTACCACCCCCCCTGGTTTGCAATCTTCCTTATATTTTATTTTTTCAATTATTATTTTATTCTCTTTATTGTTTTGAATTAATTAATTATTTTTATAAAATACAAAATATCATAAAAAAAATCAGAAAAGATAAAAAACATAATAAATATTTTATTTTAATATTTCTTGTAAATAATTGTATATAATTGAATTTAGTATAAATTAGGGTTTTAATATTAATTCTTTTCATAAAAAAAAGTAGAATTAGGTTTAGTAAATGTTTTATTCCTTTTAATTTTTCTTTTTTACAATAATATTATTTATTTTATTTATTTTCATAATTAAATTTGTATATAAAAACTAGGTTTAATTTAGGTTAAAAACTTCAACATTTTTCTTAATAAATTAAAAAATAATTAGAATTAGGTTTAGCATTTTATTTTAATTTTAATTAATGCCTTTTTCTATTAAATCCTAAAACGTTAAAAAATACCAAAAACTTCTTCTTTTAAATTTTAATTTTAATTCCTCATTAATTTTAATTTTGCAAAAGGGTCCAACGCCCTCGTTTCGTTCTTGATTTCTTATTAATTAGCGTATTTATTTTATTTTCATTATAATACTTATGTATCTCTCCCGAAGCCTTGTAAATACCTCTCGCACTTTTAATTCTTTATTTACTTCAATTTATTTATCTTCCGTCAAATCGGGTCCTGGTTAACTTTGGCGATGTGGACCCGCGCCATTTGTAATAGCTTTAGATTTACTTTTCCTCGCAAATACTTTTAACTGTTAAACAAAGCATGCAAGAATGAATGGCCTTAAATAAAAACAAGCGTAGAACACCAATAACATGACAAGACAAAATGCAAATGAAAACGACACACAATTCGCACACACCACCCCTAGGGTACGCCTCACTGTTGCCTTGCCTCGAAAGGTGATCGTCGAGTAGAGGATGTCTTAGTAAGTCCTCATGATCCGGGAACCTGGCATGAGGGTAGCTTCTAAGGTGTCTTCCCATTGCTCTGGTGATCACCATGTCCCGAACCTCGAATTGACCCGAACACCTCCAACGGTGGTGCTACCTACCTCTCAATGGTGGGATGGCACTACTTTAAAGGAGATTTACACAGACGAATTCCTTAGGGTAGGTAGACGACTCTAGATACTTGCTCTAATTTCAAAACAAAATCAAAAACTCCTTTCACACCGACACCTTTTCAAAAAGCTTTCGAAAGCAATTTTTCAAACACTCTTGAGGACCGATACAAGAGTCGAACTGGAATTTTCAAAGAAACTTTTTTAAAACCCACAATTGAAAAGCAAACAAACCATTTTTGAAAACACAAGTGAGCAAGTATCTAAGAGCCCATGGATAACCATGGATAGAAAGGGTGCTAACACCTTCCCTTTCTATAACCTACCTCCCGAACCGAGAGCAATCTCTATAAGGAATTTTTCTGTGCTTTTGTCCTTTCCATTCGGAGAAAATAAAAGACGGTGGCGACTCTTGCTTCCGCGACATTTCGCGAACCAGTGTTAAACAGTCAGTTCCAGATCCACCGATCACACCATGCTTCAGCTAGGACTTTTTAAGGGTTATAACGTAGCCTGGTTCACGGTTTAAGAAACAAAGGGTAAAGGCTCAAATTTTATTTGTACCCACCCGTTCTTCGTGATGTTCTTCGATCCTAAACTCAGCTAATCGTGCATTAGATCTTGTTTGAGTCCTTGCTCTGATATTCCAGTGATGGTTCAGATACTGACAAGTTTATTTTGAACAGGCAGTCAATTCTTTTTCGTTGAGGGTTTGCAGGACCTCTTTTTTTTCGATTTTATTATCCCTGTCTTTTTGCCTGAACTGTTTCTTTTGTGATTACAGTCAGCGGGATGCCCTAGTTTTATAAGTCTCCTTTATAGGTTTTGACTTATTGGGCTTTTATTTTGAGAGACAATGACTGCATGTCCTTATGATTATTCAGAACCAACACCGTCTTTTGTCTCAGAAGGACTTCTTTGATGCCATTCATCGTGCACCTGGATCAACTGAGAAAACTACCCTGCCCCAGGTTATAATTAAGGGTTTTAATTTTTTGTAAAAAGAAAAACTCCAACTTCTTTGGCTCAAAGGGGTTGACGAGGGATTATCTTCCTTATAACTCCACTGTTTAGGATTTGAAACAATGACTGTACCTCATCAGCGGGGTCTGTTCAAAAGCATACTGTAAAGATCGTGGTATCGTTTTCGTCATCCTCCCTCAAAAGGTTTAGAATTTTTTTTAATCGGGAGTTAATCATCACAAATATGAAAATAATTTGAATATAGTGAATACGAATAGATTAATTCAAAACAGACATATGCGATGCACTAATGAAATAAAAAAGTTTGACATGATAACGATTGTTTGAATCAAGCAAATAAAAATACAACTTGAACATTCAAATGAACAAAAGTTTCTTAGTTTGAACTAGTCATCTCAGATGGAGAATTCCCAGCGGAAGATTTTCATCTTGCCATCCGGCATAAACTCCAGCACCCTTCTGTCAATCAAGTCTTGGATCTTGTTCTGCAGAGTCCAACAATTGTCGGTGTCATGTCCTGGACCGTCAGAGTGGTATGCACACCTTTCATAGGGATGATAGGTAGGAGCAGAGGTGTTGGGATTCCGGGGAAGATCCTTCAATGTAATCAGCCCTGCCTTCAACAATTGCTGTAGCGCTTGAGTTGGTGACATGTTGATCTTGGTAAATTGCCTCTTGGGCTTGTGTGGCTTGCTCTGATCAACCTGTTGCTCTTGGTGAGGTTGTTGTTGGACCCTCGATGTAGTAGAAACTTGGAGAGGTCCATTCTTCACCATACCAAACTCCTGTCTTCTTGGAGGCTGATTACTGGTTTGACCCCTAGCCTTGACCGTTTGCTTCATACTATTGTATTTGTCTTGATGAAGTTGGTTGATCATGGATCTCAACTCTTCTTGTTCCCGAGCTAAGCCTTGGATAAGAGACGTCTGCCCCAGCATCTGGGTTCTCATTGCATCTACCTCAGCTTGCAGACGTTTCAGCCGTTCGTCCTTATCGTCTTCAGGACTGCTCTTGACCAAATTCCCCATGAGGAGTGTTCTCAACTCTTCCTGCCCCTTGGATAGGCTTAGGAAGATTTCCCTGAACTGAATCTCTTGAGTATGAGAATCCTAGTTGTCTGGTTGGAAAGCCATTGCTGAAAGAAACAGTGAAGAAGATAAGCAACCTGTACTGGGAGACCTGTTATGCAATGATATGTATGGTATATGTATGCAATGTTTTCAAGGATCTCGCGGGGTAAACAAGAAAGTTGTTAGAATTTGAATTTTGTAGCTTGATGGAAGGAACTTCATGTTGTTGAGAGTCCTTCTTCAAGGGTCAAGGCTCACCATATCGAGTGGGTCATAGCCCCTGACTCAAGTTATCGTGTTTTGATCTCCAAACAACCTTGGCTAGAGGAAAATAAATCCCCTTTGCCCCTTGCTAGACATTGGATTCATCATGACCTGCATCACAAACCCTTGAGATCCTTGAAATGGTTAAGGAAATGCTATGGTATGATGTTATGATGCGTATGATGTTATGCATGTGGATCCAAAGGTGTGAGGTGTAAGTAAGCCCTGTAATAAGTCCAGATTAAGAACTGTAAACAAAACCTGCAAGGAACTCACGTGTTAGATAACAAGAATGTGCAAGTAGTTCAGATTTGAAGGCACACAAGTCACACAGAAGAGCCCTTAGATTTCAGGCCAACATGAAGTTTAGGTACTACCCTCTTTCAGTTTCGTTGGTTAAGACCTGTCCTAGAAAATAGTAACCGGGTTCTAGAGGATCTCAATATCACTGACTACCCTCAATCGGTCATAACTCCAGCTTCGCAATCTTTTCTTGCGGCCAGAACCATCGCGAGAGTTTAGCCTCAATGAGTGTAGCATATTGCTACTGTTCTATGGCCAAGTTGGGTCAATTTAGGGTTCTAAGGTCAGTTGGTGCTTAATGACTCCTCAGAAGACCCATATTCTCCTCGTTCCGACACAAGGGATATCGGTACAGACCAAGGTGTCACACCAACGTAGCTACTGCTTCACCCGTGTCGGTCTACGCCGGACAGGTCCCTCACAGCTTATGCTACCTAAAGGGTATTCCCCAGATCCGGGTTAGGATCTATGAAACTCCGATGCAAGCCCACAATATTAAAGCAAACAAGGCATACAATTGAAAACATAGAATGATCTAATCCTAAGGTACACCTCACTTATATAATTATTCCCCAGCAGAGTCGCCAGTTCTGTGATCGGTGGAAATAGAACTGACTGTTTTTAAATGCTGGTTTCGCGAAATGTCGCGGTAAGCAAGAGTCGCCACCGTCTTTTATTTTCTCCAACAAGGAAAGGACAAAAGCACAGCAAAATTCCTTTTCGAGATGTTTCTCGGTTCGGGAGGTAGATTATAGAAAGGGAAGGTGTTAGCACCCTTTCTATCCGTGGTTATCCACGGGCTCTTAGGTACTTGCTCACTATGTTTTCAAAAGTTTTGCTTTTCTTGTGTTTGTGGGTTTTGAAAAAGTTTGTTTGAAAACTTCGATTTAACTCTTGTATCTGTCCTCAAGAGTGTATGAAGTGTTTGTTTGAAAACTTTTTGAAAGTATAGGTGCGAAAAGTTTGTTTTGTTTTTTGAAAGAGCAAGTACCCAGGAGAAATCTACCTACTCTAAGGAATTAGGCTGTGTAAATGTCCTTTAGACAATACTATCCCACTATTGAGAAGTAGGTAGCACCGTCGTTGGAGTTTGTCGGGTCAATTCGATTATAGGGACATGTGTGGTCACCAAAGCAATAGTAGGACGCCTTAGTGGTAACCCTAATGTCCTAGATCCTTTTTTATCCGAGGCAACCATTTCGAGGCAACTGGATCTTTAGACAGGAGGGCGACCTCTAAAACACCCTATACTTAATGACCACGTCGAGGCAACCAAATGAGGCGTACCCTAGGAGTGGCATGTGCATGTGTGTCAAGTTCAGTTTATATTATCTTTGCACAAGTATTATGGTGAGATACGAGTTGGTTTTATTTTTCAGGCAAGTCTTGTCATGCATAGCAGTTAATAATTGCGGGAAGTAAATTGCAGAAAGTAAATCTACGCTATTACAAGGCGTCAGGTATTTACATCGCCAAAAACATAACCCTTGAAAATAAATTGCGAGAAAATAAAGAAAGCGATAAAAGCCCTAATTATCTATTACATTCTCGGAGCAGATACATAAATATGAATACAAAATATTATGCGCGAAAAGAAATTAAATCGGGAAAGTCCTTAGGGTTTTGACCCTTTTTGAGAAAAGAATGGATTTTGGTCCTTTTTTGCAATTAATTCAAATTAAACCTAATAACTAATTAATTAATTAATTACAAGAAAAAGTATTTTTTATGTTTTTTAGGTCTTTAATGAAAATAAAATAAAAGGAATTAAAACTGTCAAAAGAAAAACCCTAATTCTAGATTGATTTTATATTTGTGAAAAAAGTCAAAGTTAACCTAATTAATAAAAAGACTAAATTAATTAATTTACATTTATTTACAAAAAATAATTAATAGTGAATTTAATAAATAATAAAAATAAATAATATTTTAGGTTTATGCATTTTGTTAGGAAAATAATTAATTTGTTAGTTATATATTAATAATAATAATAATTAATGAAAGAATTAAATAGAAATTAAAATAGAAAAAGAAAAAGGAACAAAGAAACCAGGGGGGGTGATGGGCCCATTAGGAGGTTTGTTCTGGAAATTCCAGGCCCATTAAGCCACCAGTCCATTTGACTTTGGCAATTGTCCAGGCGTGCTTTGACTAGAGAGCATGGTAGTCACTCATCTTTTGCCTTCAGATCTGCCTTTCCAGCCACCTGGCGCTTGGATGAGTGGGGTATATGGTGGACAACATTCAGCAACCTGCATGTGAATACATTGGAAAAAATAGAAACAAGGGATTTGGGGGACCTGGGAATCGAACCCAGGTCCCCATGATTCTTGGACAACGCATCCACCACTGAGCCATTCGCTTGCATTTGTTATTATGACAATGAGTAATTATAATATATAAAAATCAACACTTATGCTGTACCAAAACACGCGCGCCTTTTTTATTTGAATGAACCAATAGCACATCACCAGCTCATCGTCTTCTTCGTTTACCTGTAAAAAAGACAAAGAGATAGCGGGGGTTTTTAACCCCCACAATATGGAACGATGAATAATAGCGATTAGGCGTAGGGGCTACATAAATATTTCGCGATATGTCCTTTGAATTCGTATGGTTCTCACACGTTCAGTCATGGGTCTCTCAAGGCTTGATTTTTCCCATATAACAAAGCCCCAAATTCAAAGCTTGGAAACCCTAGAATTCACCAATGGCAACTTTCGATTCTGAATGTTTTAATCCAATTAACATATGCCAAAAGCTTCGTATGATTGCTACCAACACAAAATAAACAAAAAATCACGTTAAATGCTCGTGAATTGGATAATACGATTTTGGAAAAAATCATCAAACCGTGGGTATGTGTAGAGCGATTTCTTGAGCTTTGGCGTGTGGTTTTGATTGCAATGTGTCTCTGAGAGTTCCTGCAATGTATTAGAAACAAGAAAAAGCTTTGAATAGTGCTAAATTATGGAAAACAGTTTTCACTTTTTCTTGGTTTTTTCAATGTTGCTTATGGCTTTCTTGCAGCAAAATCTCGTCCAATGCATTAGGTTTAGGTTGTGTACTTATAGTAGAATGAAACTAGGTTAAATCCTTGAGCAAAGATCCGTGGAATGATGGTTTCAATATTTGATTTGCAATCAAATATTTTTCAATCTTTTTGATTGGAAAATCTTGCCAAACTTGGAGATTCATGTCCCCTTGATGTGCACACGAGTTTGCCAGCTCTTGTAGGTCATATTTGCTTCATGAAAAGATTGAAAAACCATATCTTTGAATTTCCTACATTTTAAATTAATTAAATGAATTAAAATCAATTAAAAATCCAATTAATTAATAAAAATAAGAAAATAAATCAATTTAAGCTTGAGGGGTCGTGCATAGGCCTTTGATAAAGTTTCAAGAAGAAATTTGAGGCCCATTAGCAAAAACAAAGTGTTTTGAGCAAAGTTGACTTTTGCAAATTCACAAAAATTTACCAACTTCTCCAATGCATATCTTGCTCAATTTTGATCATATGAACATGTTCTTAGACATTTTGGAAAGGTCTTGAAGTCCTCTAACCAATGCCTTTGGTCCCATGTCATTTGGATTTACCAATCCCAAGTTATGGTCTTTGACTTAGAATGCCTTTTTGTTGACTTTTGAAATAGACCTATAATGTAGAAATTGATAACTTTTTATGAGAGAATTTATTGGACTTGGAATGTGAAGATGGATTATAGGAAATCACATACCCTTCAAAATGAGCATTGGATGGAATTTTTCTGATGAACCATGAAAAAGTTATGCCTTGGTCAAAATACAGTTGACTTTTCTACTGTCCCAAAATAGTAAGTTTTTGCATCTTGATGATTTTTGATCCATGCTTGTGGAATCATGATTAAGACTTGATCAAATGATGATTTTGGACTCAAAATGAGATGTTGGCCAAAAATTCTGACTTTTGACTGCAAAATGACCATTTTACCCCTGCAGTTGATTGTGAAGCAAATGAAGCTTTTGACTGTGCAAACTGATCTTGTGAGTTTTGCAACTTGACATGTAGATGCTTGAGAGTGTATATGGGCATAGGAGACTTGATTGAACCATTGAAAACCTGAAATCCATTGAAGGAACCAAAACCCTAATTTTGACTAGCTTAGGAGGCATTTGGACTGTACAACCTTTGAGAAGTCTTGAACCATTTGAAGATGATTCTTGACAAATCTTGAAGAATATGGGAGGGAAAATTTTGGGGTATAACAGACATAACAGGCTGTATTCATAGCTTCAGCCCAAAAATGAATAGGAAGTCTTTTGGCATGTATCATTGCTCTGGCAGATTCCTGTATAGTTCTGTTTTTCCTTTCCACAACTCCATTTTGTTGAGGAGTTATGGGTGAAGAGAATTCATGATTAATTCCTTCTGAGGAGTAGAACTCATCAAACTTACTGTTTTCAAATTCCTTGCCATGATCACTTCTGATTCTGACAATGCATCCTTCTTTTTCTCTTTGAATTCTTTTGCACAGTTCCTTAAATACTTCAAATACATCAGACTTTTCCCTAATGAAGTTAATCTAGGTGAATCTGGAAAAATCATCCACAACAACATAGGCATATCTTTTTCCACCAAGACTTTCCACCTGCATTGGTCCCATCAGATCCATATGTA
Source organism: Vicia faba (assembly GCA_948472305.1). Classification (NCBI taxonomy): domain Eukaryota; kingdom Viridiplantae; phylum Streptophyta; class Magnoliopsida; order Fabales; family Fabaceae; genus Vicia; species Vicia faba. Next base: position 924,999,252 of record OX451741.1, on the reverse strand, counting down.
GAAGTTCTAACACTTTAGAGGTGGTCAGATGTCTTGACTTTGGATGTGACATTCTAGTCTGCTTTCCAACCTGACATTCACCACAGACTCTCCCTTCATCAATTTGTAGCCTTGGAATCCCTCTGACTGCTTCCATGGATATAATCCTTTTCATTCCTCTTAGATGTATATTACCAAGTTTTTGGTGCCACAGTTTCACTTCTTTTTCTTCTTTGGCAATAGAGCACACAGAAGAATAATTAGTGTCTCAAACTCCCATAAGTAGCAGTTGTCTTTAGATCTGACTCCTCTCATTACAACTTCTTGTTTCTCATTAGTTACAAGACATTCATACTTGGCGAAGTTGTCCTTGAATCCTAGATCACATAATTGACTGATACTTATGAGATTAGTAATCAAGCCTTTTACCAGCAATACTTCATTTAGGTTTGGAACTCCAGGGCAGTCCAAGTTTCCAACTCCTTTGATTTCTCCTCTAGCACCATCTCCAAAAGTCACATAACTAGTAGTGTGAGGTTTAACATTATTGAGAAGATTCTTGATTCCAGTCATGTGTTTAGAGCATCCACTGTCAAAGTACCAGTCTTCCTTTGCAAAGACTCTAAGGGAGGTGTGAGATATCATGGCAATAGCCTTTTTCTTCCACTGTTGAGTATATGGTGCCTTGTTAGACTTAGGTTTGACAACTGGGGTCTGATTAGGATATCCATATAATCTGAAGCAGAATGGCTTTATGTGACCAAACCTCCCACAATGATGACATCTCCATCTTTGATACTTTTTCTTCATATTTCTCTGTTCTCGATGTTGAGTGCTATGTTGTGACATCTGCTTTGACATTTGTTTATCAGGCCTGATCTTCTTCTTGTCTACAATAGATTTCTTTGCTACCACAAATCCTAGACCAGACTTGTTTCCCACAGTTTGTCCAACCTGAAGAATTTCTTCTAATTTGTCAGTTCCATTTGTCAGCATCTTGACAGATTTGGTCATCTGGTCAAGTTTTGAGTTTAGCATTTGAACTTCCCCTTCTAGATGACTTATAATATCAATGCCTGCCTTCTTCTCAGCCTCCAACTTTACTATGAGTTTTGTTTGTCTCTCATTTTGCTGACAGACTTCAGCACTTCTGATACATAACTTCTTGTAGGAGTCATCCAGTTCTTCAAATGTCACTTCCTCATCACTAGAGTCACTATCAGAGTCACAAATACCAGTTAGCGCAGTAACTAGTTTGGCAGATTCTTCTTCAGAATTACTTTCTGAGTCACAGTCAGACCAAGTAACATACATTCCTTTCTTTTGTTTCTTAAGAAAGGTAGGACATTCAGCTCGAATGTGCCCATATCCTTCACATCCATGGAATTGAATTCCTTTGCTTTGATTTCCCTTCTCTTCAGACTTTGGTCTTCTGCTGGAGTCATAGGATCTGTTGATGTCAGAAGGAATGTTCTTAACATTTGACCTTGACTTTGGGTCCATTCTCTTGATGAGTTTGTTGAGCTGTCTTCCAAGCATGGCTATAGCTTCTGAAATATTTTCTTCTTCATCCTCCTTGTTTTCATCTTCAGTATTAGATACAAGTGCTATGCTCTTGTTTTTCTTGTCGACATTGTCACTGATCCCCATCTCAAAGGTCTGAAGTGACCCAATGAGTTCATCCACCTTCAAGTTGCAGATATCATGAGCTTCCTCTATAGCAGTCACCTTCATTGCAAATCTTTTAGGCAAGGATCTGAGAATCTTTCTCACCAGCTTTTCTTCTGACATCTTTTCTCCCAATGCTCCTGAGGTGTTGGCAATTTCCAAGATGTTCATGTGAAACTCATGAATGGTCTCATCTTCCATCATCCTTAGGTTCTCAAATTTGGTAGTCAGCATCTGAAGCCTTGACATTTTTACTTTGGATGTGCCCTCATGGGTAGTTTTGAGAGTGTCACAAACCTCCTTGGCCAGTTCACATTGATGTACTAGTCTGAATATGTTTCTATCAATTCCATTGAACAAGGCATTTAATGCTTTGGAGTTACCCAGGGCTAACTCATCTTCTTCTTTGCTCCATTCTTCCTCAGGTTTCATACTGGTTGTCCCATCTTTCCCAGTTATGGTGGGATGGTTCCATCCTTTGTCAGCAGCTCTCCAAGCCTTTTTGTCCAGTGATTTTAAGAAGGCAATCATATCGAGGTTTCCAGTAGTCCTAATTTGATCCATCCAGAATGGGTGGTCTGTTTCCAAATCCTCCTTCTTTATCCATAGCGCCAGAAAATAATATCCCTAGATCTCACCCAGTAAGACAGGCAGGGTGCCTGCTCTGATGCCAATTGAAATTCTGGCAGCAGATACTTAATGTCACAGTGAATGTTATGACACCGTATTTGACTTTCTTCAAGACAGTAAATATAAAATCAATAAAGAACACAGTCAATTGTTTACCCAGTTCAGTGTGTAACAACACATACTCTGGGGGCTACCAAGCCAGGGAGGAAATTCACTATAAGAGATATTAATTCAGGAATAAACGAACTAGTTTATCTCCTTCACTTAAGACCTACCCAATGCAACTTAAATCTAAGTTCAACTTAAACCTGAGTTCCTACTCACTCCCCCTCAATCACAACAGTGATACTAAACAATTGACTAATGAAATTATGAAGATACTCTTCAGTACATACACTTGATTTTGCTTCACAGCTTTTAATCAAGTAACACAAACACTCGTGCTTCAAAGCTTTGAGTGATACACAACCCTAACTTGACTTTGCTTCAAAGCTTCAATCAAGTAACACAAACACTCGTGCTTCAAAGCTTTGAGTGGTACACAACCATTACAACCAAATCCTACTCCAAATCACTTATCACAATGATAATTGATTGGCTCACAGTAGTTACAACTATACAGTCCCTTATTGATCTTCTGTGAAAGTCTACTTTACCAACAATCTTCATGAGGAATATATAGGCAGCTATTCTTCAGTTAGGGCTTCCACGAAAATAACTAGGGTTAATTAGGGTTAACCTCAAGACTTGGTCATAGGACTTTAACAACCAAATTAGGGTTAAGAAAAGTTAACCTAAGTCCACGTGAGAATCTGATCTGGACTGAATAAACCAGATTCCTGAAAATTCTCAAAAATAACAAATCTGCACAAATGTTAGTTCAGTACAGGATGTCTTAACATTGGTTATGACAACAAGAATCCTGTTTACTGATTTTGGTAGAATGCAATAAATATGGTCATTACATAATGATCAGCTAAACACTCATATTGAGCAGCTCCTGTATGACATTCTTTTTCTGCAGAATGTATCTTGTATCCCAGAATGTTATGACATCAGTCATGACATTCACACAACTGGTTTTACCAAAAAATATGCCAACAACCAAACACTTACAAACTCCCCCTTTGGCAAATTTTTGGCTAAAACCCCTAAACAATCAGATATTAGAAAGCAGCAGAATTAATAATATCTACCAAGTCTAATTCTAACAAAATTATCACAAATCTTCTCCCCCTCTATAGCCATAAATAGGCCAAAGATAATTGTACTTTTAGGTTATACAGTCATCCAAAAGGAATAATAAAAACAGAGAGAAAAAATTAAAAGTCATTTGCAGCATCAGGTACCAGCATCAAACTTTTCAACTGCACTGATCTTCAAGAACTATCATCTTCAGAGGAGGCACTATCTTCAGCATTAAGCTGGTCTTCAGCAGCATCCTCTTCCCTTCTTTGTCCTTCAATCTCCTCCTGTTCTAGTCTAGCAATCAGGTCCTCAAGAGTCCTTTTCCTTGTATCAAGCTCTTTGCAGGTTTTCTTCAGCACATCTATAACATCAGTTTTCTTGGAATAAGACTTGACAGTTGATGTCTCAGCTGATGTCATGACAATGTCAGGAACATGTGTTCCCTGAAATAGCTTATAGTGCAACCCAAGAGCAGGGGCTCTTTTGCATACAATATCTTTTTCAACTAGAATGTCAGGATACTGAGCAAGGACTATACCACATAGGAGAGAGGGAAAGGCAATAGGGCCTTTAATAGCACAGCTTCCAGCATGTTTTAATGTTTGATCAAAGATATACTTGCCATAGTCAAAGTTTGTCCTGGTTCCAATAGCATAAATAAATCTTCCCAAGCCTGTGGAGATGGTTGATTTATGGTTGGTGGGAACCCAATTAGCTGCACCAATTTTGTGCAGAATGGCAAATTTCATGCTCAGCTTGCTTGCATTCAGCTTCCCTTTTAAGGGCCAGCTCTTGACTTGATTTACAGTGAAGGTTTGGCACACTTGGTTGTCACTAACCTCTAGCTCAGGGCAAGCATCATCAAGTCTTCCTAGGAATTTGTTTATTTCAGAGGGAGAGAAATTTACCTTCCTTCCTCTCACATATACACACTTAAAATCAGCTGACTTTCCATCAGCACACCCATCAGATAAATTCACTATGAATTCCTTGACAAGAACTTCATAGCAGTTGGTAAACTTTACCACAGTATTTATTAGACTAGCAGTTTTGATTAGATCCATGATCTCCTTACATTCCATGGCACTGTTGCTCAGTTCTCTTTCTAAGGCGATCCTTTTCAAACATACATACTTCCACCTGTTTGCATTCTCAGGATGGTGAAAGGAGATGTTGTCAGTGGCGACTTCAGGGACTTTAGGAATTTTGCTTGAAGAGAGTTTCCTTTTGAGAGGAATGTCTTCAACATCAAACTCAAATTTTGATTCCTCATCAGATTCAGAGGGTTCAGGCTCCTTCCTTTTCTTTGCTATTGGTTGTCTCAAAGGTTTGGAGAGACTACCAGCAAGTACTCGAATTTTCACCTTCCCTTTTTCTTTTGACAATCCAGCCTTCATAGTTTCTACTCCAGTGTTGTTCTCAGACCTGGTTTTCTTATGAACAACATCAGCAGTCTTCTCTTTGGAGAGGCTTTTGGCAGCATCCTGCTTTCCTTTTCTGTTCATCATCCTTCTAGCTATGCTAGGGTTGAGATTGGAAATTAAGTCATTGTCAGAGTATTCTTCATCAACATCAATAATCGGGGGTTCAGCATCCTTCTCAGTAGGGTTTTGGTGATCATCACGATTTTCAGGAGATTTCCTAATGTTGTCATCTGGTGTCTCAACATTCTGAGTGACATCTGGATTCATTTCAACATTTGGACAAGAAGATTCTTGATTCAAAGGTACAAAAATGCCAGGTACATAGTGATTCTCATTTAGAATCCTAGTGACAAGTCTAGCTATAGCTTGATGAACATAAACTGAACCTTCCCTATTTTCTATTTCTGGATGAACAGAAGATGATGGTTGAGAGGGTTTACCAGATGAAGAGGCTTGTGACCTTCTTGCATGTCTGGTTCGCAGCTTCTTGACCTTAGTGGGGTCAGCTGCCAGTTCACGAAGAGGAGTTATCTCCAGAACATCAGAATCCATGCAGTTTGTGATTGCCCTAGGTTCTCGATCAGAGGATGCGGAACAAGCAGTCGCCTTTGAAGTGGATGATGACATGGATAGTTGAGACATTTTGAGTGTTTTAGAAAAAAGGTAACAATGATAGAGAAGTCTTCGTTTGAGAGTGTGATCGGTGGAAATAGAACTGACTGTTTTTAGCTGGTTTCGCGAAATGTCGCGGTAAGCAAGAGTCGCCACCGTCTTTTATGTTCTCCAACATGGAAAGGACAAAAGCACAGCAAAATTCCTTTTTCGAGAATGTTTCTCTGTTCGGGAGGTAGATTTATAGAAAGGGAAGGTGTTAGCACCCTTTCTATCCGTGGTTATCCACGGGCTCTTAGGTACTTGCTCTTACGTTTTCAAAATTTGTTTGCTTTTCAAGTGTGTGTGGGTTTTGAAAAAAAGTTTCGTTTGAAAAATTTCTAAGTAACTCTTGTATCTGTCCTCAAGAGTGTATGAAAAATTTGTTTGAAAACTTTTAGAAAGTGTACGTGTGAAAAGTATTTTGTTTGTTTTTGAGAGAGCAAGTACCCATGAGATCTACCTACTCTAAGGAATTAGGCTGTGTAAGAGTCCTTTAAACAGTGCTATCCCACCATTGAGAGGTAGGTAGCACCATCGTTGGAGGTATTCGGGTCAATTCCATTATAGGGATAGTGTGGTCACCAAAGCAATAGTAGGACACCTTAGAAGTAACCCTAATGTCCTAGATCCTTTTTTATCCGAGGCAACCGTTTCGAGGCAACTGGATCTTAGACAGGAGGGCGACCTCTAAAACACCCTATACTTGACGACCACGTTCGAGGCAACCAATGAGGCGTACCCTAGGAGTGGCATGTGCTTGTGGGTTGTTTTTCAGTTAAGATTTATCTTGTACATGTATCATGGTGATCTACGAGTTGTTTTTAATTTTCATCCAAATCTTGCATGCATATTAACAGTTAAGAGTGCGGAAAATTAAAGTACGGAAAGATAAATCTACGCTATTACAAGGCGCGGGTCTATACATCGCCAAAAACATAACCCGTTTGGAAATAAATGCGGAAAGTAAAGAAAGCGGTAAAACCTAATTAACTATTACATCCTTTGAGCAGATACATAAATAGAAAATAAGAATAAAGTGCAAAAAGAAATAGAATCGGGACGTCCTTAGGGTTTTGACCCTCTTGAGAAATAAAGAAATTTTGGTCCTTTGCTTTTAATTAAATTAAAATTAAACCTAGTACTAATTAATTATTTAATAAAAAAGAAAAAATGTTTTTTGTGTTTTATGTTTTTTTAATAAAAAATAAAAGGAATTAAAAAGTTAGTAACAAAACCCTAATTCTAAGCTAATTTTATTTATTGTAAAAAAGAGATTAAAATTACCTAATTAAACTAAATCAATTTATTAGTATTTTATTTACAAAAATAATAGTTAATAAATAAGAATAATGATAATAAGAAAATATGATTGAAAATTGTCAAACCCTAATTCTACATAATTTTTATTTATTGAGAAAAAGGTCAAAATTAAATCTAAATTAAACTAAGTTGATTAATTAGAATTTATTTACAAAATAAATTAATAAATAAAAATAGTAATAATTAATAAAAATATTCACATGTTTTATTCTCTGAATTTATTAAAAATATTAATTTGTTAGTTAATTAAATAATATTAATAATTAGTTAAAAGAATTAAAAAAGGAAAGAAAATAAAAAGGAAAATAAACCAGGGGGGGTTTGATGGACCCAAGGGAGGTTAGTGAAGCAATTTGGCCCATTAAGAATCAGGCCTACTTTGACTTTTTGGATAGTCTATGCTGGCTTTGACTGGAGAACATGGTGGTCAACCATCCCTGGCCTTTGGATTGAGCTTTATGGCCACTTGGCAAGCTGATTTGTGAGGTTGCATGATGGAATTCTGGACAAGTGCTGCATGAGATTGTATAAGGAAAAATATGAAACAAATGTTTGGGGGACCTGGGAATCGAACCCAGGTCCCAGTAGTTACCAAGCACGTCATCAACCACCAAGCCACTGCATTGTCTTTGTTAATATGATATGCAATAAATATAATATTCAAAACATAACAACTACGCTGGAAAAATAAAAAAAACGCGTGTTCCATTTGAACTACCCAACCACCTGCTTCCACGTCCTTCGTCTTCATCCTGAAACCTGTAAAACAAAAGCAATTAGCGGGGGTTTTTAACCCCCACAAAGTGAAACTGTCAATAATAGCAAATAGAAATCCAAGCCATATAAATATGGTGCGAGGTGTCCATTGTATCCGTCACGTTCAGTCGGTTTCAACCATGGGCATGGGAGGTTCCAATTTTGCTTGGTCAAGAAAGCCCTAAAATCAAAGCTTTAAAACCCTAGATTTCTTTAATGGCAGTTTTCGTTTCAGGGCACCATAATATAATTAATCTGTACCATTAGCTTCAGAATGATGTTAGCAATGCAAAGCAATAATCATAACATGTTAATGATGCATAAAACTTGAGTTTCGATTATGGAAAAGAGTGGGCAAACCGTACGACTGTTCTTGGGATTCTTTGGGTGTTAACACTTGATTTTGATTGCAAAAGGTTCCTTACACCTTCAGCAATGTATTGGAATCAAGAAAATGCTTTGAATTGGCCTGGAAGGTTGAATTCAGTTTTCAAATTTTCTTGAACTTTTGGAATTTGGTTTATGGTGTTTTACAGCAGCTTGCACGTGAATGAATTTAGGTTTAGCTTCAGTATATGTAATGGAATGAATTAGGTTAAATCTTTTGTCCAAGAATCCATGGAATAATGTTTTGCATCTTTGATTTCCAATCAAATATTTTTGCATCTTTTGATTGAGAAAACTTGCTAAAAGTGGATGATTTTGTCTCCTTGATTGATACATGAAATCTTCAGCATGTGTTGAGTTTATTTGCATCACAAAAAGATTTGAAAACCATATCTTTTGAATTTTCCTACAATTAAAATCAATTAAATGAATTAATATTAATAAAAATTCAATTAATTAATTAAAAATAAGAAAATAAATCAATTTAAGCTTAATGGGTCGTGCATAGGCCTTGGACAATGTTTTAAGAAAGAATTTGAGGCCCATTAGCAAAAATGAAGTGTTTTGGGCAAAGTTGACTTTTGCAAATTCCCAAAAATTTCCCAACTTCTCCAATGCATATCTTGCTCAATTTTGATCATATGAACATGTTCTTGAACATTTTGGAAAGGTCTTGAAGTCCTCTAACCAATGCCTTTGGTCCCATGTCATTTTGATTTACCAATCTCAAGTTATGGTCTTTGACTTAAAGTGCCTTTTTGTTGACTTTTGAAATTAACCTATAATGTAGAAATTGATAACTTTTTGTGAGAGCATTTCTTGGACTTGGAATGTGAATATGGGTTGTAGGAAATGTCATCCCCTTCAAAATGAGCATTGGATGGGATTTTTCTGATGAACCATGAAAAAGTTATGCCTTGGTCAAGTTACAGTTGACTTTTCAACTGTCCAAAAATAGAAACTTTTGGCATCTTGATGATTTTTGAGCCATGCTTGTGGAATCATGATCAAGACTTGATCAAATGATGATTGTGGCTTCAAAATAAAATGTTGACCAAATTTTTGACTTTTGACTGCCAAATGACCATTTTGCCCCTGCAGTTGATTGTGAACCAAATAGGGCTTTTGACTGTGCAACTTGATGCTGTGAGTCTTGAAACTTGGCATGTAGATGCTTGACAATATATATAGGCCTATGGGACTTTATTGGACCACTGAAAACCATAATTTCCTTGCAAGAACCAAAACCCTAATTTTGACTGGCTTAGGAGGATGTTTAACTGTGCCACCCCTTGAGAAATCTTGAGCCATTTGAATATGATCTTGACAAACCTTGAAGAATATGGGAGGGAAAATTTTGGGGTACAACAGTTTCCCCTGTTCAATCTTCTTAGACCGGAGGATGTAGATTGGCTTGCGTGCCTTTCGTGATCCGAAGGTGGAAGATGATTGAACACTAGAGTGCCCAGAAATTTGCACTCGCATAGTAGAATATCAGCAATGTGATGTCGGGAATGGGCTTACAGATGCCATTTGGAAAGATGGTGGATAGGAGTGGAGATGGGCTTATAGATGCCATCGGGGTGTCGATCGCGTAAGAGATTCCTTAGCGAGAACTTGCGTACCTGAGAAAGAAAGATAATTACCTGGCCTGTTACAGGGGTTGATCTTCAAACTCTTCATGTAGATATGTCCTGGCTAGATACAGGTATCGAATCCACAATCAATTGCTCACAGATGTACCCTGGCTGGATATAGGAATCGAATCCAGAACTTCAAAAGGTTGCTTACAGACGTACCCTGGCTGGATACAGGAATCGAATCTCTAAACTCTTCATGCAGACATGCCCTGGCTGGATACAGGTATCGAATCTACAATCAGTTACTCACAGATATGCCCTGGCTAGATACAGGAATCGAATCTTGAACTTCGTCTACATATATGCCCTGGCTGGATACAGGTATCGAATTTGGAATTGGTCGTCTACAGATATGCCCTGGCTAGATACAGGAGTCGAATCTCTAAACTCTTCATGCAGACATGCCCTGGCTGGATACAAGTATCGAATCTATAATCAGTCACTCACAGATATGCCCTGGCTAGATTCAGGAATCGAATCTTGAACTTTGTCTACAGATATGCCCTGGCTGGATACAGGTATCGAATTTGGAATTGGTCGTCTACAGATATGCCCTGGCTAGATACAGGAGTTGAATCTCTAAACTCTTCATGCAGACATGCCCTGGCTGGATACAGGTATCGAATCTGCAATCAGTCGCCCACAGATATGCCCTGGCTAGATACAGGAATCAAATCTTGAACTTCGTCTACAGATATGCCCTGGCTGGATACAGGTATCGAATCTGGAATTGGTCGTCTACAGATATGCCCTGGCTAGATACAGGTATCAAATCTGGAATTGGTCGTCTACAGATATACCCTGGCTAGATACAGGAGTCGAATCTCTAAACTCTTCATGCAGACATGCCCTGGCTGGATACAGGTATCGAATCTACAATCAGTCACTCACAGATATGCCCTAGCTAGATACAGGAATCGAATCTGGAATTGGGATAGTTGATAGTAATCATCTTTGGATTGACCTTTTTCCTGAAAAGGCAAAACATCAGTTGTATGCAATGTCATGATGTATGAAATGCACGATGTCATGATGCTCAAAAATAAATTAGATAGTGTGTTATGATGCGTATATGCATGCGTCATGGTGTATGATAATGTGCTAAATGTATTTTTGTCTAGGAAAATAAATCCTTGACGAACGCTGGGAAGTTAACTCCTGGGCTGACGTTTGAAGCGTAGAGTTCTTTGTTTCCGCTGGGGATGATGGTTGCAAGAATAAACCGGTAGGAGAAGATGACTCCTTTGGGGGATAAACTTGTTGAAGAGATTACTCTGCGGGGAAATACTCTGTGGGAAGAGATGCTTCGCTGAGATTTTAATGAGAACTATGCTGGGGATTCCATTGATAATTTATGTTGGAAGATTTGATGAACTCCGCTGGGAAGAACCTCGCCGAGGACGATCTTTCCGTGGTAATTAGCTGAGGATAACCCAGTTATAAGCTCTGGTGGGGAATAACCTTTGAATAAAGTCGGGGAGAGACGTTCGTACTCTGAAGGGGATAAGCTTCCAGGATCTACTGGGGATATTGATCCAACTCTCCTGGGGAAACTTTTGAACTGTACTGGGGAATGGCTCCACTGGGGTATCTGGTATTCCGCCGGGGAACAATCTTAGATCAAGACTGCCGGGGATGCTTGCTTAGGAACATTTGTATACTCCGCTGGGGAATATTGAGATCTTCTGGGGATACCCAACTTCCTTAAGGCTGATAGTAGGCTAACTCTGCTTGGGGAGAGTGTTGCTGACTTGCTGGAGATATTGTGCCTTGTTAGGGTTGATGGGAGACCAACTCTGCTCGGGGGGAGAGTATTGCTGAGTCTTGTCTTACTCTACAGGGAGTGAAGGTATCTTGGTCACGTTCTTCAATTGAATCTACCTTGGTACCTCGGTGGACAGAGAAACTAGATCGCTTAGACAATTCTTATTGCCCCAGTTTCTGATGTCACCTGTAATTAGTCCTTTGTTTCGTATGCAAATATTTATGAGTTAGCAATTAATGTCAAGTGCATATATCAAAAATGAACATTGGACGTTCTTCGCAAGACAAAACAGAAAAAGGAAAAATAATTGGCAATTTGTATGGAAAAGTGAATTTGTATTGATTTTTGAATTTGCCTGTAAATAGGCGTTTATGTACAGGAGGCTGACGTCCTAGTAAGAGAACGCCGCCGAACAACATAGAGTTTATACAATTTTGTGAAAAGAAAAACAAAACAGCTATGTGAAAAAAATAATCCCACTGGGTTCCAACTCTGCTATCGCCTTTATGTCTTAAAGCGTCTCATCACTTGGCTGCTTAGTTGAAGATGAAGCTGATTGATCGATGCCGTCTGAGCCTGATAGTTGATGCCGAATTCTGGATGCAAGGTGATCCAATGAGACATAGTATTACGCTTATCCCTAACTTTTGCCTGGACCGCCCTTTTGGGTTTTCGGTCCACCGGGATACCCATTTTTGCCCAAGCCGCCTTTTCAGGTTTTCGACTTGCCGGGTGTACAGATTTTTTTCATTTCATCCCTTATTTTTGCCCGAACCCTTTTGGTTCGCCGGGAAGCCCTTATTTTTGCCTAGGCGTGTCAACCTAGCGGGTCTTTTATTCATGCGTAGTATCTTTTTACTATGTCTGCATTGGCGGGGTGAGGAAGGTCGTCACCATCCATGGTGGTTAGAATCATAGCTCCTCCTGAGAAGATATGTTTAACCACAAATGGCCCTTCGTACGTAGGGGTCCATTTGCCCCTGGGATCACTTTGAGGAAGAATGATGCGCTTGATTACCAGGTCTCCGACTTGATACTCTTGTGGTCTGACCTTCTTGTTAAATTCCCTGATCATCCGTTTTTGGTATGTTTGACCATGACAAATAGCAGTGAGTCTCTTTTCATCGATTAGGTTTAATTGATTAAGTCGAGTCTGGATCCAATCATCTTCGCTCAAACCTGCGTCCTTCATTATCCGGAGAGAGGGTATCTGAACTTCGATAGGCAAGACTGCCTCCATGCCATAGACCAAGGAAAAGGGTGTTGCCCCTGTTGACGTCCTCGCTGAGGTACGGTACCCATGAAGAGCAAACGGTAACATCTCGTGCCAATCTTTGTAGGTCACTGTCATCTTCTGCACAATCTTCTTGATATTCTTATTAGCTGCTTCTACAGCCCCATTCATCTTCAGCCGATAAGGAGAAGAGTTGTGGTGCTGTATCTTGAATTGCTCGTAGAGCTCAGTGATCATCTTGTTGTTAAGATTGGTACCATTATCCATAATGATCCTTTCCGGGACCCCGTATCGACAGATCAGGTTATGCCGAATGAACCGTGCCACGACGTTCTTGGTTACCGTAGCGTAGGAAGCTGCTTCAACCCACTTCGTGAAGTAATCAATCGCTACCAGGATGAAGCGATGCCCATTAAATGCCATAGGTCTGATTTCGCTGATCATATCAATGCCCCACATTGCAAAAGGCCAAGGTGCTGTCAAAATGTTCAGAGGAACTGGAGGAACGTGCACCTTATCAGCATAGATTTGGCATTTGTGACACGTCCGAGAATGTTGGTAACAGTCGGCTTCCATTGTGGACCAGAAATATCCTGCCCGAAGGATTTTCTTTGCCATGGTATGTCCACTGGAATATGTTCCGAAGGTACCTTCATGTAGCTCCGACATGATCCTTTCTGTTTCAGTCTTATCCATGCAACGCAGTAAGGTTGAATCATGGTTTCGCTTGTACAGAATGCCGTTGCTGAGGAAGAACTTCGCCGCGAACCTTCTTAGAAACTTCTTGTCATTAACAGATGCACCCTCGGGGTATTCTTGAGCTTCTAAGTACCTTTTCACTTCATGATACCAGGGTTTTTCAGTTACCTCTTCAGCCTCGAGATCACAATAATATGCAGGTTCATCCAATTTCCAGATAATGATTCGGGGAGCCTCGTTATCCCATTTGACTTTGAACATAGAAGACATCGTAGCTAGCGTGTCCGCCAACTGATTCTCCTCTCTTGGGAAGTGTTCAAAAGTTATCTCCTCGAAGTGGGGAATCAACGTCAACATACACTCTTTGTAAGGAATAAGATTTGGGTGTTTCGTATCCCACTCGCCTTTGATCTGATTAATCACGAGAGTGGAATCTCCGAAGACACTCAGAAACTTGATCCTTAAGTCAATTGCAGCCTGAAGACCCATGATGCACGCCTCATACTCTGCCATGTTGTTGGTGCAGTTGAAACATAGTCGGGCAGTGAGTGGAGTATGAGTGCCTTTTGGGGATATGATCACAGCGCCAATACCGTTACCCAAAGCGTTTGAGGCTCCATCAAAGTGCATAGACCATCAGGATCCTTCCTCAGGTCCTTCATCCGGTCCAGGTACTTCACAATCGGTCACTACCATGATGTTCTCGTCTGGAAATTCAAAGTTCATCGACTGGTAATCATCCACTGCCTGGTGTGCCAAATGGTCTGCCAATACACTTCCCTTGATTGCTTTATGAGTTGTGTATTAGATGTCATATTCCGTCAAGATCATCTGCCATCTTGCTATTCTTCCGGACAAGGCAGGCTTTTCGAAGATGTACTTTATTGGATCGATTTTTGAGATCAACAGAGTAGTGTGAGTCAACATATACTGTCTCAGTCGGCGAGAAGCCCATACCAAAGCGCAACAAGTTTTCTTGAGCAGTGAGTATCGGGTCTCACAGTCGGTAAACTTTTTGCTAAGGTAATAAATAGCATGCTCTTTTCGGCCAGACTCGTCATGCTGCCCCAATACACACCCCATTGAGTTGTCCAGTACTGTCAAGTATAAGATTAGAGGTCTCCCTTAAACCGGTGGCATAAGAATGGGTGGTTCTTGGAGATACTCTTTGATTCTGTTGAAAGCAGCCTGACATTCATCGTTCCAACGTACTACTTGATCTTTCTTCAGCAGCTTGAAGATTGGTTCACAGGTAGCAGTTAGATGCGAGATGAATCGGGCAATATAGTTCAGCCGCCCTAGAAAGCCTCTGACTTCTTTCTCTGTCTTGGGAGCTGGAATCTCTTGTATGGCTTTCACTTTGGCAGGGTCCACTTGAATACCTTTGTCGCTTACGACGAAGCCTAGCAATTTTCCAGATCTTACCCCGAAGGTGCACTTGTTCGGGTTCAACTTCAGCTTGTACAATTTCAGACGGTCAAACAGCTTCTGCAGATGGTCAAGGTGTTCCTCCTCAGTTTGGGACCTTGCAATCATATCATCGACATATACCTCAATCTCATGATGGATCATGTCATGAAATAAAGCAACCATGGCACGTTGGTAGGTTGCCCCAACATTTTTCAACCCAAAAGGCATGACCTTGTAGCAAAAGGTGCCCCACTGAGTAACAAAAGTGGTCTTCTCCATGTCTTCAGGGGCCATCTTAATCTGATTATAACCGGAGAAGCCGTCCATGAAGGAGAATACCTTATGCTGAGCAGTGTTGTCAACTAGGACGTCGATGTGAGGCAGAGGGAAATCATCCTTGGGGCTCGCCCTGTTCAAATCCCTGTAATCAACACACATTCGGACCTTACCATCCTTCTTCGGCACTGGAACCACATTAGCAACCCACTGAGGGTAAGAAGTCACTGCTAGAAACCCGGTTTCAAATTGTTTCATAACCTCAGCTTTGATTTTCTCGGACATCTCTGGACGCATACGGCGGACCTTCTGTTTTACCGGAGGGCATTCTTCCTTGGTAGGCAAATGATGGACCACAATGTCGGTATCCAACCCAGGCATGTCTTCGTAAGACCAGGCAAAGATTTCCACATAATCATGCAACATCTGAATGTTTCACGCTGAGCTCCAGATTGGCACCAATCTTGACTTCCTTTCTGTCTGTCTCAGCACCCAGATTTACCATTTCCACTGGCTCTTCATGTGGCTGAATGGCTCTCTCTTCCTGGAGTAACAGTCTTGCAAGCTCACTAGGCACTTCGCAATCATCTTTACCTTCGTCTTCGGCTAAGTTGATCGGATTTTCGAAGTCATAAATGGCAGTAGTAGAGTCGTTACCAGTGAGATCCAGAGTGGATTGGAACCTGTATGGGTGAGTGTGTGTAAATATAACTGTTTTGCAATATATAAAGAAAGAAAGAAAAGGAGCACAATATTTGAAATGCAAAAAACGTCCAATGTTTTTATTCATGATATATGAAAATGACAAATAATAAGCCCTCACAAATGAAGCCACGGTGCCCCGGGTAAGACACCGGGCCATAAAGTTTCAAATTATTGTTCGTTACAAATTTAAAACAAAGGAGTTCATTACTGAGTGACAAAAGTAATAGGTATGTAGTCTTTGGCAGTCTAGTTACTTGGTCCACCGTTGGTCGTTGGGTAGATCCAGCTGTCAAATTTAGATTCCTCCGCATCGTCTTCAATAGCATTCACTCCCGGGTTGGTGATGAATACGGGAGGTCTTCCAATCCTTGCCTTGCGAACAACCCTCTGTGCTTCTGCAGTGAAACCTAAACCAAACTTGTCAGTCTTCGGAGTAAAATCAGGAAGTCGGCCCCAGTTTACACACTCACCTTTCTCAATCACAGCCCGGGCATCCTTCAAGGAAGCCATCTTCAAAGGAGGGTCTTCTTCAGTCACAGTCTCTGCTGACGCCAGTGTCTGAGGCACCTCTTCAAAATGTTGAAAGGGGGTCTCAATGAATTCCCCATCCATATTTATGTACCGGAATGAGTTGAGGTGACTGACCATGTATTCTTCCTCCCCCTGCACTGTTACGATCTTCCCTCTGACCGGGTACTTAAGCTTCTGATGTAATGTGGAGGTCACAGCTCCAGCCTTGTGGATCCATGGACGACCCAACAAACAAGAATAGGATGGTCGGATGTTCATCACATAAAATGTAGAGTCAAAGACCTGAGAACCAACCCTGATTGGAATGTCAACTTCACCATGTACCATCCTCTTCGACCCGTCAAAGGCCCGGACAACAATGTTACTAGGCTTGAGCTCTAAACCCTCACAATCCAACCTGTCTAGGGCCTTCTTGGGCAATACGTTCAACGAAGAACCGATGTCTACCAACACATGGGCAATAGTAGTGCCCCTGCATTCAATGGAGACATGCAGGGCATCGTTATGGTTCTTTCCCTTGGCAGTCAGATCGACGTCAGAGAAACCCAACCCATTATCAGCAGTCAAGTTGGCTACACAATCAGTAAATTGATCAGCAGACGTTTCTTGTGGCACGTGGGCCGTCTTCAGGAAGGAAATCAGGGCCTTGGCATGGGCCTCTGAACACAACAACAGTGATAGCATAGAAATTTTAGATGGGGTGTGCCCCAGCTGCTCAACTACATTAAAATCACTCTTCTTGATAATCTTAAGAATCTCTTCCATCTCCTGTTTGGAAGCTTCAACATTGATGATCTTCGGTGCCTCCGTCTGGGTAGGCACATCAGTGGAGATCCCTTTGCCCCGAGCATCAGATGACTCGGCAGCAGGGGTAGAAACTTGATCAGGAGGGGAAACAGGCACACTGGCAGGTGTGATGACAAGAGGTCTCTGAATAGTTGGTGGTGCAATATCTGGTGAGAACAGCCTACCACTATGAGTAACCTTGGCAGGCCCGGTGATGTTACTGACGTCGGTACTAGTATCAAACTCTTGTTTTACTCTGATCACATAAACATCTGCCCCATAGTGCCACGGGACAGCTTTGTCAGATGCATAAGGGATGGGCCCCGGAACAGTAATGATGATGGGAGCAATCTTCTGAGTAGACAGGATTTTGACGGGCTTCTTTGAGGGAGCCTTAGGGTGTTTGTTGAAAATAGTGACAATAGAAACTTCTTCAGCAGGGGTAACAGGAACGACAACCTTCTCGAACAAGATCTCTTTGTTATCCATCAGGTTTTGGACGCTTGACTTCAACAAAGGACAACCAGCAGGGGAAACAGCACATAGATGGAAACCTTTACTACAACCCGGAAATAAACCGGCTAGCAACAGGTTCCTTTTGACAGTAAAAAACAGAGTAATAATATCTTCCACAGAGGCTACATACCGGTCTTCCTCCACAACACTCACTCCATGCTGGGGCATTGGAGCAGTCACAACATTGGGCCTCTCGGGCGCCTCAAACTGTATTTCTTTAGCATCAATAAGGTCCTGAACCTTATTCCTTAGAGCCCAACAATCATCCGTAGAATGCCCCGGGCTATCAGAGTGATAAGCTCAGCGGGTATTGGGGTTGTATTTTAGAGAGGTTGTATTCACTACCTTCGGATCTTCCTTGATAGTTACCAGATTGGTTGACAGCAGTTGCGGCAAGATCTGAGACAAGGTCATACTAAGCCGAGTGTACTCTCTTCTGGGTCTCTCACCCCTTGGTTGGTTATATTGCCGAGGAGCGGCAACAGGATTTGAAATTACCACCGCGTTGACAGCTTGGCGGCGTTGCAGTTTATTCTGTTTCCTCGACCCATAAACATCACTAGCTTCCTTCTTGAAGGGCTTCTTTTCAGAACTTGAGGAGGCACCCTTCTGTATCTTTCCGGACTTAATACCAGCTTCTATCCTCTCACCAGTTAAGATCAAATCTATGAACCCAGCAGAAGAATTACCAATCAGGTGGTTAAAGAATGGACCAGACAGGGTCCCCAAGAACATGTCGACAAGCTCACGGTCAGTCAACGGTGGCTGCACCCTGCCAGCCAGGTCTCTCCACTTTTGCGCGTACTCCTTAAAACCTTCTCCCGATCCTAGCGACATACCCTGGAGTTGGGTACGTGTAGGAGCGAGGTCGGCATTGTACTGATACTGCTTATAAAATGCAGTAGCCAAGTCCTCCCAGTTTCGAATACTGGCTCCATCCAGCTGATAGAACCACTCGAGCTGAGCCCCTGAAAGGCTATCCTGGAAGAAATGGATCCATAAGTTCTTGTCTGCAGTGTAAGGTTGGATCTTCCTTACATAAGATCTGAGATGCAGCTTTGGGCAGGAAGCCCCGTCATACTTCGCAAAAGAAGGTGCCTTGAACTTGTGTGGGATCACCACCCCAGAAGATAAACCTAGATCTCCAAAATCTAACCCAGGCACCTGTTGAATTTCCATAGCACTCAGACGGTCCTCTAACTGCTTGTACCTGTCCTCAGCGGGAGGGTACTGCTCATCATTGAAATCCGTCTCGTTGTCAGAGACCACAGGACTTGGAACCCTTCCCCTTTGGGGACTGTCTTTCCCTACAGAGGAAGTAGCCTGATCAGCCTCATTTTGCAGTGTATTACCAAACCTCCGTCCAGTGTTGAACAATACAGTTCTCTTCTTCTTCTTCTTCACCAGCAGGGCCTTCAATTCCTCTTGACCTTGGGCTAAGCTCATGACCAGCTCTTGAAACTGGGCGTTCTGGGCCTGGAGGGCCTTGATAGCTTGTTCGTTGGATGATTCAGGATTCATGATGACTGCTGAAATAAACAGCGAAGAAGATTAAGCAACCTGTAGAAAGAGGTACCTGCTATGCATATGATGAATGGAATGCATATGATTTATGTTTTCAAAGACAATCGGGATTCAACTTTGTAAACAAAAAGGAACACACTTCATTAGATTTAACTTTGAATTGTTCAAGAAATTGCCCTTAGGCATTACATAAATGAAAATACTGGAAAGGAAATGAAAGCTGTAAAAGAAACATCCAAGGCTCATCAGTGCTTCCATGGCCTCCTCTTCTCAGAGAGAATATAGTCATTCAGGGTTCGCTCGTTCTCCAATTGCTTAGTCAGCTTCTGGATTTTCTGTTCTTGTTCGTTGAACTTTTCCCGATAAGAATCCCGTTCTTCCTGTAGTTGCACCCAAGATCTCTTTAATGTATCAACATCAGTGGGTATCTGAGGAGGGAGTACAGTTGGAGGAACCCCGTCTCTATCAGGAAATTCAAGAATGATAGGCCTGACAGCTTCATATGGCATACCTAACTTCTGAGCACGGATGCAGACCCATCTGTAGTAAGATTCCATAGGTAGAGAAGTCTTCGGTCCCAACTCATGGGGGTCAGCTTTGTGAATTCTGTCCCAAGCCTTGATGAATCTACGACGCAGCTCGTCACTATCTACCTGAAACTCAAAACTGATGTGAGGTACCAACATCTCGTGAGGCCCTGCTCTTCTGGCTCTTCCAAACTGACAGAGAGCCAAACATGGATTATAAGAGATTCCTCCTTGGGTACAATCAAAAGAACATTAGGATATTCTCCGCAACGATCAATAACAGCTACCTCATCCAAACCTCTGAGAGTCCAAATGATGTCATTATCAATGAGAGATATTAACCTATGAGCCCAACCCCTTCCTTCTTTGTTCTTCAGCACGAACTTAGGGAGGTGCGAAATAAACCACCTCACTAACAAAGGAACACAACACCATAGAGTTCCCTGTCTTCGGGCGGTACGAGCATATAGTTGTTGCAGGATATCACCCAAGAGAGTGGGTATAGGATTCCGAGACATGAAGATCCTTATGGCATTGACATTAACAAAGTTATCAGGATTTGGAAATAGAACCAGACCATAGATTAAGAGAGCCAGAATGTCTTCGTATGCCCTGAAGTCTAAGTCATTCCAGAAACTGTTAGCTTTACCAATCAGAAACTTAGCCAAAAATCCCTTAACTCTGCTTCTAGTCACCCATTTATCCATTACCTCCTTGTTGGTCAAAGGAAGGGCCGCAACAATCTCCTCAAGCCTAAGAGTCTTTTCCCAACCAGTGAATGGATTCTGTTCCAAGATAGGGATACCAAGAAAATCAGAGAATTCTTCCAGGGTAGAGACCAACTGGAAGTCTTGAAAAGTGAAGCAATGATATAGTGGATTATAAAACTGGGTCAGGACACTCATCAGTTGTTGGTCCCACTTTGAAGTGACTAAACCAAGAAGAGAACCATGCCTCTGGATGAAGGAAGTAGTATTTGGAATTCTGTCAACCAATTCTTTAAGTAGATCAGGTGGGTGAACAAAGTTGAGCCGGATAATATTCCTTCGCACGGGCATCATGATGTCCTACAAAACAGAGCAAAGATGAAACCCTCTTGTCTTTGAAATGGGTCAGTCCTTATGCAGGATGCATGCAATGGTATGATGGCATGATGTTATGATAAAGCACACCACAAGTATTCACAAAAGCAAACATGATAAGGCACACAAGTCACACAAGACAACCCTTAGAGTTTAGGCCAACATGAAGTTTAGGTACTACCCTCTTTCAATTTCGTTGGTTAAGACCTGTCCTATCGAAAGTAACCGGGTTCTAGAGGATCCCAATATCCCTGTCTACCCTCAATCGGTCATAACTCCAGCGTCGCAATCTTTTCTTGCGGACAGAACCATCGCGAGAGTTTAGCCTCAATGGGTGTAGCATACTGCTACTGTTCTATGGCCAAGTTGGGTCAAATTAGGGTTCTAAGGTCGGTTGGTGCTTAATGACTCCTTAGAAGACCCATATTCTCCTCGTTGCAACAAAAGGGATATCGGTACAGACCAAGGTGTCACACCAACGTAGCCACTGCTTCACTCGTGTCGGTCTACGCCGGACAGGTCCCTCATAGCTTATGCTACCTAAAGGGTATTCCCCAGATCCGGGTTAGGATCTATGAAACTCCGATGCAAGCCCACCAATATAAAAGAAAACAAAGCAAGCAATTGAAAACAAGAGTGGTCTAATCCTAAGGTACACCTCACTTATTAAGTGTCCCCAGCAGAGTCGCCAGTTCTGTGATCGGTGGAAATAGAACTGACTGTTTTTAGCTGGTTTCACGAAATGTCGCGGTAAGCAAGAGTCGCCACCGTCTTTTATGTTCTCCAACATGGAAAGGACAAAAGCACAACAAAATTCCTTTTTCGAGAATGTTTCTCGGTTCGGGAGGTAGATTTATAGAAAGGGAAGGTGTTAGCACCCTTTCTATCCGTGGTTATCCACGGGCTCTTAGGTACTTGCTCTTACGTTTTCAAAATTTGTTTGCTTTTCAAGTGTGTGTGGGTTTTGAAAAAAAGTTTCGTTTGAAAAATTTCTAAGTAACTCTTGTATCTGTCCTCAAGAGTGTATGAAAAATTTGTTTGAAAACTTTTATAAAGTGTAGGTGTGAAAAGTATTTTGTTTGTTTTTGAGAGAGCAAGTACCCATGAGATCTACCTACTCTAAGGAATTAGGCTGTGTAAGAGTCCTTTAAACAGTGTTATCCCACCATTGAGAGGTAGGTAGCACCATCGTTGGAGGTATTCGGGTCAATTCGATTATAGGGACAGTGTGGTCACCAAAGCAATAGTAGGACACCTTAGAAGTAACCCTAATGTCCTAGATCCTTTTTTATCCGAGGCAACCGTTTCGAGGCAACTGGATCTTAGACAGGAGGGCGACCTCTAAAACACCCTATACTTGACGATCACGTTCGAGGCAACCAATGAGGCGTACCCTAGGAGTGGCATGTGCTTGTGTGTTGTTTTTCAGTTAAGATTTATCTTGTACATGTATCATGGTGATCTACGAGTTGTTTTTAATTTTCATCCAAATCTTGCATGCATATTAACATTTAAGAGTGCGGAAAATTAAAGTACGGAAAGATAAATCTACGCTATTACAAGGCGCGGGTCTATACATCGCCAAAAACATAACCCGTTTGGAAATAAATGCGGAAAGTAAAGAAAGCGGTAAAACCTAATTAACTATTACATCCTTTGAGCAGATACATAAATAGAAAATAAGAATAAAGTGCGAAAAGAAATAGAATCGGGACGTCCTTAGGGTTTTGACCCTCTTGAGAAATAAAGAAATTTTGGTCCTTTGCTTTTAATTAAATTAAAACTAAACCTAGTACTAATTAATTATTTAATAAAAAAGAAAAAATGTTTTTTGTGTTTTATGTTTTTTTAATAAAAAATAAAAGGAATTAAAAAGTTAGTAAACAAAACCCTAATTCTAAGCTAATTTTATTTATTGTAAAAAAGAGATTAAAATTACCTAATTAAACTAAATCAATTTATTAGTATTTTATTTACAAAAATAATAGTTAATAAATAAGAATAATGATAATAAGAAAATATGATTGAAAATTGTCAAACCCTAATTCTACATAATTTTTATTTATTGAGAAAAAGGTCAAAATTAAATCTAAATTAAACTAAGTTGATTAATTAGAATTTATTTACAAAATAAATTAATAAATAAAAATAGTAATAATTAATAAAAATATTCACATGTTTTATTCTCTGAATTTATTAAAAATATTAATTTGTTAGTTAATTAAATAATATTAATAATTAGTTAAAAGAATTAAAAAAGGAAAGAAAATAAAAAGGAAAATAAACCAGGGGGAGTTTGATGGACCCAAGGGAGGTTAGTGAAGCAATTTGGCCCATTAAGAATTAGGCCTACTTTGACTTTCTGGATAGTCTACGCTGGCTTTGACTGGAGAACATGGTGGTCAACCATCCCTGGCCTTTGGATTGAGCTTTATGGCCACTTGGCAAGCTAATTTGTGAGGTTGTATGATGGAATTCTGGACAAGCGCTGCATGAGATTGTATAAGGAAAAATATGAAACAAATGTTTGGTGGACCTGGGAATCGAACCCAGGTCCCAGTAGTTACCAAGCACGTCATCAACCACCAAGCCACTGCATTGTCTTTGTTAATATGATATGCAATAAATATAATATTCAAAACATAACAACTACGCTGGAAAAATAAAAAAAACGCGCGTTCCATTTGAACTACCCAACCACCTGCTTCCACGTCCTTCGTCTTCATCCTGAAACCTGTAAAACAAAAGCAATTAGCGGGGGTTTTTAACCCCCACAAAGTGAAACTGTCAATAATAGCGAATAGAAATCCAAGCCATATAAATATGGCGCGAGGTGTCCATTGTATCCGTCACGTTCAGTCGGTTTCAACCATGGGCATGGGAGGTTCGAATTTTGCTTGGTCAAGAAAGCCCTAAAATCAAAGCTTCAAAACCCTAGATTTCTTTAATGGCAGTTTTCGTTTCAGGGCACCATAATACAATTAATCTGTACCATTAGCTTCAGAATGATGTTAGCAATGCAAAGCAATAATCATAACATGTTAATGATGCATAAAACTTGAGTTTCGATTATGGAAAAGAGTGGGCAAACCGTACGACTGTTCTTGGGATTCTTTGGGTGTTAACACTTGATTTTGATTGCAAAAGGTTCCTTACACCTTTAGCAATGTATTAGAATCAAGAAAATGCTTTGAATTAGCCTGGAAGGTTGAATTCAGTTTTCAAATTTTCTTGAACTTTTGGAATTTGGTTTATGGTGTTTTACAGCAGCTTGCACGTGAATGAATTTAGGTTTAGCTTCAGTATATGTAATGGAATGAATTAGGTTAAATCTTTTGTCCAAGAATCCATGGAATAATGTTTTACATCTTTGATTTCCAATCAAATATTTTTGCATCTTTTGATTGAGAAAACTTGCTAAAAGTGGATGATTTTGTCTCCTTGATTGATACATGAAATCTTCAGCATGTGTTGAGTTTATTTGCATCACAAAAAGATTTGAAAACCATATCTTTTGAATTTTCCTACAATTAAAATCAATTAAATGAATTAATATTAATAAAAATTCAATTAATTAATTAAAAATAAGAAAATAAATCAATTTAAGCTTAATGGGTCGTGCATAGGCCTTGGACAATGTTTTAAGAAAGAATTTGAGGCCCATTAGCAAAAATGAAGTGTTTTGGGCAAAGTTGACTTTTGCAAATTCCCAAATATTTCCCAACTTCTCCAATGCATATCTTGCTCAATTTTGATCATATGAACATGTTCTTGAACATTTTGGAAAGGTCTTGAAGTCCTGTAACCAATGCCTTTGGTCCCATGTCATTTTGATTTACCAATCTCAAGTTATGGTCTTTGACTTAAAGTGCCTTTTTGTTGACTTTTGAAATTAACCTATAATGTAGAAATTGATAACTTTTTGTGAGAGCATTTCTTGGACTTGGAATGTGAATATGGGTTGTAGGAAATGTCATCCCCTTCAAAATGAGCATTGGATGGGATTTTTCTGATGAACCATGAAAAAGTTATGCCTTGGTCAAGTTACAGTTGACTTTTCAACTGTCCAAAAATAGAAACTTTTGGCATCTTGATGATTTTTGAGCCATGCTTGTGGAATCATGATCAAGACTTGATCAAATGATGATTGTGGCTTCAAAATAAAATGTTGACCAAATTTTTTGACTTTTGACTGCCAAATGGCCATTTTGCCCCTGTAGTTGATTGTGAACCAAATAGGGCTTTTGACTGTGCAACTTGATGCTGTGAGTCTTGAAACTTGGCATGTAGATGCTTGACAATATATATAGGCCTATGGGACATGATTGGACCACTTAAAACCATAAATTCCTTGCGAGAACCAAAACCCTAATTTTGACTGGCTTAGGAGGATGTTTAACTGTGCCACCCCTTGAGAAATCTTGAGCCATTTGAATATTATCTTGACAAACCTTGAAGAATATGGGAGGGCAAATTTTGGGGTACAACAGAGAGATTGAAGATTGTTGCAGAAACGCGAGAGGAGTGAGATATATGAATGTCTATTCAACTTCTTAAAATTTTGGAAAGAAATAGAGAAGCAGATGGTTAGCCCAATCAGAGTAGACTTAACTAAAATATCTCTCTCATCCCTTGTTTTAGGCAAAATTAATTGCTACATTTCTTCATGTTGGAAAATACCCAGCTTGCCCCTCAAATTTTCAAATTGATTTGCATCAAGTGCCTTGGTAAAAATGTCAGCCAGTTGTAGTTCAGTGGCAACATGTTCCAGTTTAATCGTCTTCTCCTCTACAAGATCTCTGATGAAGTGATGTCTAATGTCAATATGCTTGGTCCTGCTATGCTGAATAGGATTCTTGGAAATGTTGATAGTACTCAGATTGTCACAATACAATATCATAACATCTTGTGTGACATTATACTCAGTAAGCATCTGTTTCATCTAGATCATTTGAGAACAACTACTACCAGCTGCTATGTATTCAGCTTCAGTAGTAGATAGAGACACACAATTATGTTTCTTGCTGAACCAGGAGACAAGATTATTTCCTAAGAAGAAACATCCTCCAGAGGTGCTTTTTCTATCATCAGCACTTCCAGCCCAATCAGCATCACAGTAACCAGTCAGAGTTGGTTCACATCCATGAGAGTACAACAAGCCATAGTTGTAGGTTCCACTCACATACTTCAGAATTCTCTTCACTTGGCTGATATGACTTACTTTGGGTTCAGCCTGGTATCTTGCACATACTCCAACTGCAAAAGCAATGTCAGGTCTGCTGGCTGTTAAGTATAGAAGACTTCCTATCATGCTTCTATACAAGCTTTGGTCCACCTTAACCTCACTTGAATCTTTGGACAGCTTTAAGTGAGTAGGTGCAGGTGTCCTTTTGTGACTGGCATTCTCCATCCCAAACTTCTTGACAATGTTCTTTGCATACTTGCTCTGAGACAGAAAAATTGAGTCTTCCATCTATGTGACTTGCAGTCCAAGAAAGTAGGTCAATTCTCCCATGAGGCTCATTTCAAATTTAGCTTGCATCTGGTCAGCAAAATGTTTAACCATTTTATCTGACATTCCCCCAAACACTATGTCATCAACATAGATTTGAGCTACCATTATCTTTCCTCCTTCATTTTTGACAAAAAGAGTTTTATCCAAGCCTCCTTTCCTGTATCCTTTGTCAGAGAGGAATTTTGTCAACCTGTCATACCATGCTCTAGAAGCTTGTTTCAGGCCATATAAAGCTTTCCTCAATTTGTAGACATGATCAGGGCAGTTTGGATCCACAAATCCTTTAGGCTGTTCCACATAAACTTCCTCATTTAAGTACCCATTTAGGAAGGCACTCTTTACATCCATCTGAAATAACTTGAACTTAAGGAGACAAGCAATTCCCAATAGGAGTCTGATTGATTCCAGTCTGGCTACAGGAGCAAAAGTCTCATCAAAATCAACCCCTTCAACTTGAGTGTATCCTTGAGCAACAAGTCTTGCCTTATTCCTGGTGACAACTCCTTCAGCATCTGATTTGTTCTTGTAAATCCATTTTGTGCCAATGATGTTTGTTCCTCCTGGTCTAGGAACTAACTCCCATACTTCATGTTGCTTGAATTGGTTCAATTCATCTTGCATTGCTCCAATCCAGTATTCATCAATTAAAGCCTCCTTAACATTTCTTGGTTCAATCTTAGATACAAAGCAAGAGTTTGAGAAGATTTCTCTAGATCTTGTAATGATTCCACTGTTAGGATCTCCTATGATGAGTTCCTTAGGATGATCTTTCTGAATTCTGATGGAAGGGTCTTTGTTAGCTTCCTTTGATTCAGATTCTGATGAAGTAGTTTTAGGAATATCATCCTTTTGAGTTGAAGTCTCAAAGAATGTCTCAACATCATATGGGACATTTGTTTCCTCACGGTAATCATCAACTATGACATTTATAGATTCCATCATAACTTTGGTCCTGGAATTGAATACCCTATAAGCTCTGTTGTTGGTAGAGTATCCTAGGAATATTCCTTCATTACTTTTAGGGTCCATCTCTATCCTTTGTTCACGATCTGTCAGAATGTAGCATTTGCTTCCAAATACATGGAAGTACTTCACTGTAGGCTTCCTTCCTTTCCAAAGTTCGTAAATGGTGGATGATGTTCCCTTTCTCAAGGTGACCCGGTTATGGACATAACATGATGTATTCATAGCTTCAGCCCAAAAATGAATAGGAAGTCTTTTGGCATGTATCATTGCTCTGGAAGATTTCTGTATAGTTCTGTTTTTCCTATCCACAACTCCATTTTGTTGAGGAGTTATGGGTGAAGAGAATTCATGATTAATTCCTTCTGAGGAGCAGAACTCATCAAACTTACTGTTTTCAAATTCCTTGCCATGATCACTTCTGATTCTGACAATGCATCCTTCTTTTTCTCTTTGAATTCTTTTGCACAGTTCCTTAAATACTTCAAATACATCAGACTTTTCCCTAATGAAGTTAATCCAGGTGAATCTGGAAAAATCATCCACAACAACATAGGCATATATTTTTCCACCAAGACTTTCCACCTGCATTGGTCCCATCAGATCCATATGTAGAAGTTCTAACACTTTAGAGGTGGTCAGATGTCTTGACTTTGGATGTGACATTCTAGTCTGCTTTCCAACCTGACATTCACCACAGACTCTCGCTTCATCAATTTGTAGCCTTGTAATCCCTCTGATCGCTTCCATGGATATAATCCTTTTCATCCCTCTTAGATGTAAAGGAACAAGATTTTGGTGCCACAGTTTCACTTCTTTTTCTTCTTTGGCAATAGAG
This sequence comes from Vicia faba, assembly GCA_948472305.1. Lineage (NCBI taxonomy): Eukaryota > Viridiplantae > Streptophyta > Magnoliopsida > Fabales > Fabaceae > Vicia > Vicia faba. The sequence goes on along the minus strand of OX451741.1, from coordinate 924,971,235 downwards.
CACACAGAAGAATAATTAGTGTTCTCAGACTCCCATAAGTAGCAGTTGTCTTTAGATCTGACTCCTCTCATTACAACTTCTTGTTTCTCATTAGTTACAAGACATTCAGACTTGGTGAAGTTGACCTTGAATCCTAGATCACATAATTAACTGATACTTATGAGATTAGCAGTCAAGCCTTTTACCAGCAATACTTCATTTAGGTTTGGAACTCCAGGGCAGTTCAAGTTTCCAACTCCTTTGATTTCTCCTCTAGAACCATCTCCAAAAGTCACATAACTAGTAGTGTGAGGTTTAACATTATTGAGAAGATTCTTGATTCCAGTCATGTGTTTAGAGCATCCACTGTCAAAGTACCAGTCTTCCTTTGCAGAGACTCTAAGGGAGGTGTGAGCTATCAGGGAAGTAGCCTTTTTCTTCCATTATTGAGTATATGGTGCCTTGTTAGACTTAGGTTTGATAACTGGGGTCTGATTAGGATATCCATATAATCTGAAGCAGAATGGCTTTATGTGACCAAACCTCCCACAATGATGACATCTCCATCTTTGATACTTTTTCTTCATATTTCTCTGTTCTTGATGTTGAGTGCTATGTTGTGACATCTTCTTTGACATTTTTTTATCAGGCCTGATCTTCTTCTTGTCTACAATAGATTTCTTTGCTGCCACAAATCCTAGACCAGACTTGTTTCCCACAGTTTGTCCAACCTGAAGGATTTCTTCTAATTTGTCAGTTCCATTTGTCAGCATCTTGACAGATTTGGTCATCTGGTCAAGTTTTGAGTTTAGCATTTGAACTTCATCTTCTAGATGACTTATAGTATCAATGCCTTCCTTCTTCTCAGCCTCCAACTTTACTTTGAGTTTTGTTTGTCTCTCATTTTGCTGACAGACTTCAGCACTTCTGATACATAACTTCTTGTAGGAGTCAGCCAGTTCTTCAAATGTCGCTTCCTCATCACTAGAGTCACTATCAGAGTCACAAATACCAGTTAGCGCAGTAACTAGTTTGGCAGATTCTTCTTCAGAATTACTTTCTGAGTCACAGTCAGACCAAGTAACAGACATTCCTTTCTTTTGTTTCTTAAGAAAGGTAGGACATTCAGCTCGAATGTGCCCATATCCTTCACATCCATGGCATTGAATTCCTTTGCTTTGATTTCCCTTCTCTTCAGACTTTGGTCTTCTGCTGGAGTCATAGGATCTGTTGATGTCAGAAGGAATGTTCTTAACATTTGACCTTGACTTTGGGTCCATTCTCTTGATGAGTTGTTGAAATGTCTTCCAAGCATGGCTATAGCTTCTGAAATATTTTCTTCTTCATCCTCCTTGTTTTCATCTTCAGTATTAGATACAAGTGCTATGCTCTTGTTTTTCTTGTCGAAATTGTCACTGATCCCCATCTCAAAGGTCTGAAGTGACCCAATGAGTTCATCCACCTTCAAGTTGCAGATATCATGAGCTTCCTCTATAGCAGTCACCTTCATTGCAAATCTTTTAGGCAAGGATCTGAGAATCTTTCACACCAGCTTTTCTTCTAACATCTTTTCTCCCAATGCTCCTGAGGTGTTGGCAATTTCCAAGATGTTCATGTGAAACTCATGAATGGTCTCATCTTCCATCATCCTTAGGTTCTCAAATTTGGTAGTCAGCATCTGAAGCCTTGACATTTTTACTTTGGATGTGCCGTCATGGATAGTTTTGAGAGTGTCCCAAACCTCCTTGGCCAGTTCACATTGATGTACTAGTCTGAATATGTTTCTATCAATTCCGTTGAACAAGGCATTTAATGCTTTGGAGTTACCCAGGGCTAACTCATCTTCTTCTTTGCTCCATTCTTCCTCAGGTTTCAGACTGGTTGTCCCATCTTTCCCAGTTATCGTGGGATGGTTCCATCCTTTGTCAGCAGCTCTCCAAGCCTTTTTTTCCAGTGATTTTAAGAATGCAATCATACGAGGTTTCCAGTAGTCCTAATTTGATCCATCCAGAATGGGTGGTCTGTTTCCAAATCCTCCTTCTTTGTCCATAGCGCCAGAAAATAATATCCCTAGATCTCACCCAGTAAGACAGGAAGGGTGCCTGCTCTGATGCCAATTGAAATTCTGGCAGCAGATACTTAATGTCACAGTAAATGTTATGACACCGTATCTGACTTTCTTCAAGACAGTAAATATAAAAGCAGTAAAGAACACAGTCAATTGTTTACTCAGTTCAGTGTGTAACAACACCTACTCTGGGGGCTACCAAGCCAGGGAGGAAATTCACTATAAGAGATATTAATTCAGGAATAAACCAACCAGTTTATCTCCTTCACTTAAGACCTACCCAATGAAACTTCAATCTAAGTTCAACTTAAACCCGAGTTCCTACTCACTCCCCCTCAATCACAGCAGTGATACTAAACAATTGACTAATGAAATTATGAAGACACTCTTCAGTACATACACTTGATTTTGCTTCACAACTTTTAATCAAGTAACACAAACACTCGTGCTTCAAAGCTTTGAGTGATACACAACCCTAACTTGACTTTGCTTCAAAGCTTCAATCAAGTAACACAAACACTCGTGCTTCAAAGCTTTGAGTGATACACAACCATTACAACCAAATCCTACTCCAAATCACTTATCACAATGATAATTGATTGGCTCACAGTAGTTACAACTATACAGTCCCTTATTGATCTTCTGTGAAAGTCTACTTTACCAACAGTCTTCATGACGAATATATAGGCAGCTATTCTTCAGTTAGGGCTTCCACGAAAATAGCTAGGGTTAATAAGGGTTAACCTCAAGACTTGGTCATAGGACTTTAACAACCAGATTAGGGTTAAGCAAAGTTAACCTAAGTCCACGTGAGAATCTGATCTGGACTGAATAAACCAGATTCCTGAAAATTCTCAGAAATAACAAATCTGCACAAATGTTAGTTCAGTACAGGATGTCTTAACATTGGTTATGACAACAAGAATCCTGTTTACTGATTTTGGTAGAATGCAATAAATATGATCATTGCATAATGATCAGCTAAACACTCATATTGAGCAGCTCCTGTATGACATTCTTTTTCTATAGAATGTACCTTCTATCCCAAAATGTTATGACATCAGTCATGACATTCACACAACTGGTTTTACCAAAAAACATGCCAACAACCAAACACTTACAAACTCCCCCTTTGGCAAATTTTTGGCTAAAACCCCTAAACAATCAGATATTAGAAAGCAGCAGAATTAATAATATCTACCAAGTCTAATTCTACCAAAATTGTCACAAATCTTCTTCCCCTCTATAGCCATAAATAGGCCAAAGATAATTGTACTTTTAGGTTATACAGTCATCCAAAAGGAATAATAAAAACACAGAGAGAAAAAAATCAAAAGTCATTTGCAGCATCAGGTACCAGCAGCAAACTTTTCAACTGCACTGATCTTCAAGCACTATCATCTTCAGAGGAGGCACTATCTTCAACATTAAGCTGGTCTTCAGCAGCATCCTCTTCCCTTATTTGTCCTTCAATCTCCTCCTGTTCTAGTCTAACAATCAGGTCCTCAAGAGTCCTTTTCCTTGTATCAAGCTCTTTGCAGGTTTCCTTCAGCACAACTATAACATCAATTTTCTAGGAATAAGACTTGACAGTTGATGTCTCAGCTGATGTCATGACAATGTCAGGAACATGTGTTCCCTGAAATAACTTATAGTGCAACCCAAGAGCAGGGGCTCTTTTGCATACAGTATCTTTTTCAACTAGAATGTCAGGATACTGAGCAAGGACTATACCACATAGGAGAGAGGGAAAGGCAATAGGGCCTTTAATAGCACAGCTTCCAGCATGTTTTAATGTTTGATCAAATATATACTTGCCATAGTCAAAGTTTGTCCTGGTTCCAACAGCATAAATAAATCTTCCCAAGCCTGTGGAGATAGTTGATTTATGGTTGGTGGGAACCCAGTTAGCTGCACCAATTTTGTGCAGAATGGCAAATTTCATGCTCAGCTTGCTTGCATTCAGCTTCCCTTTTAAGGGCCAACTCTTGACTTGATTTACAGTGATGGTTTGGCACACTTGGTTGTCAGTAACCTCTAGCTCAGGGCAAGCATTATCAAGTCTTCCTAGGAATTTGTTTATTTCAGAGGGAGAGAAATTTACCTTCCTTCCTCTCACATATACACACTTAAAATCAGCTGACTTTCCATCAGTACACCCATCAGATAAATTCACTATGAATTCCTTGACAAGAACTTCATAGCAGTTGGTAAACTTTACCACAGTATTTATTAGACCAGCAGTTTTGATTAGATCCATGATCTCCTTACATTCCATGGCACTGTTGCTCAGTTCTCTTTCTAAGGCGATCCTTTTCAAACATACATACTTCCACCTGTTTGCATTCTCAGGATGGTGAAAGGAGATGTTGTCAGTGGCGACTTCAAGGACTTTAGGCATTTTGCTTGAAGAGAGTTTCCTTTTGAGAGGAATGTCTTCAACATCAAACTCAAATTCTGATTCCTCATCAGATTCAGAGGGTTCAGGCTCCTTCCTTTTCTTTGCTATTGGTTGTCTCAAAGGTTTTGAGAGACTACCAGCAGGTACTCGAATTTTCACCTTCCCTTTTTCTTTTGACAATCCAGCCTTCATAGTTTCTACTCCAGTCTTGTTCTCAGACCTGGTTTTCTTATGAACAACATCAGCAGTCTTCTCTTTGGAGAGGCTTTTGGAAGCATCCTGATTTCCTTTTATGTTCATCATCCTTCTAGCTATGCTAGGGTTGAGATTGGCAATTAAGTCATTGTCAGAGTATTCTTCATCAACATCAATAACCGGGGGTTCAACATCCTTCTCAGTAGGGTTTTGGTGATCATCACGATTTTTAGGAGATTTCCTAATGTTGTCATCCGGTGTCTCAACATTCTGAGTGACATCTGGATTCATTTCAACATTTGGACTAGCAGATTCTTGATTCAAAGGTACAGAAATGCCAGGTACATAATGATTCTCATTTAGAATCCTAGTGACAAGTCTAGCTATAGCTTGATGAACATAAACTGAACCTTCCCTATTTGCTATTTCTGGAGGAACAAAAGATGATGGTTGAGAGGGTTTACCAGATGAAGAGGCTTGTGACCTTCTTGCATGTCTGGTTCGCAGCTTCTTGACCTTAGTGGGGTCAGCTGCCAGTTCACGAAGAGGAGTTATCTCCAGAACATCAGAATCCATGCAGTTTGTGATTGCCCTAGGTTCTCGATCATAGGATGCGGAAGAAGCAGTCGCCTTTGAAGAGGATGATGACATGGATAGTTGAGACATTTTGAGTGTTTTAGAAAACATGTAACAGTGATAGAGAAGTCTTCGTTTGAGAGATTGAAGATTGTTGCAGAAACGCGAGAGGAGGGAGATATATGAATGTCTATTCAACTTCTTAAAATTTTGGAAAGAAATAGAGAAGCAGATTGTTAGCCCAATCAGAGTAGACTTAACTAAAATATCTCTCTCATCCCTTATTTTAAGAAAAATTAATTGCTACATTTCTTCATGTTGGCAAATACCCAGCTTGCCCCTCAAATTTTCAAATTGATTTGCATCAAGTGCCTTGGTAAAAATGTCAGCCAGTTGTAGTTCAGTGGCAACATGTTCCAGTTTAATCGTCTTCTCCTCTACAAGATCTCTGATGAAGTGATGTCTAATGTCAATATGCTTGGTCCTGCTATGCTGAATAGGATTCTTGGAAATGTTGATAGTACTCAGATTGTCACAATACAATGTCATAACATCTTGTGTGACATTATACTCAGTAAGCATCTGTTTCATCCAGATCATTTGAGAACAACTACTACCAGCTGCTATGTATTCAGCTTCAGCAGTAGATAGAGACACGCAATTCTGTTTCTTGCTGAACCAGGAGACAAGATTATTTCCTAAGAAGAAACATCCTCCAGAGGTGCTTTTTCTATCATCAGCACTTCCAGCCCAATCAGCATCACAGTAACCAGTCAGAGTTGGTTCACATCCATGAGAGTACAGCAAGCCATAGTTGTAGGTTCCACTCACATACTTCAGAATTCTCTTCACTTGGCTGATATGACTTACTTTGGGTTCAGCGTGGTATCTTGCACATACTCCAACTGCAAAAGCAATGTCAGGTCTGCTGGCTGTTAAGTATAGAAGACTTCCTATCATGCTTCTATACAAGCTTTGGTCCACCTTAACCTCACTTGAATCTTTGGACAGCTTTAAGTGAGTAGGTGCAGGTGTCCTTTTGTGACTGGCATTCTCCATCCCAAACTTCTTGACAATATTCTTTGCATACTTGCTTTGAGACAGAAAAATTGAGTCTTCCATCTGTGTGACTTGCAGTCCAAGAAAGTAGGTCAATTCTCCCATGAGGCTCATTTCAAATTCAGCTTGCATCTGGTCAGCAAAATGTTTAACCATTTTATCTGACATTCCCCTAAACACTATGTCATCAACATAGATTTGAGCTACCATTATCTTTCCTCCTTCATTTTTGACAAAAAGAGTTTTATCCAAGCCTCCTTTCCTGTATCCTTTGCCAGAGAGGAATTTTATCAACTTGTCATACCATGCTCTAGGAGCTTGTTTCAGGCCATATAAAGCTTTCCTCAATTTGTAGACATGATCAGGGCAGTTTGGATCCACAAATCCTTTAGGCTGTTCCACATAAACTTCCTCATTTAAGTACCCATTTAGGAAGGCACTCTTTACATCCATCTGAAATAACTTGAACTTAAGGAGACAAGCAATTCCCAATAGGAGTCGGATTGATTCCAGTCTAGCTACAGGAGCAAAAGTCTCATCAAAATCAACCCTTCAACTTGAGTGTATCCTTGAGCAACAAGTCTTGCCTTATTCCTGGTGACAACTCCTTCAGCATCTGATTTGTTCTTGTAAATCCATTTTGTGCCAATGATGTTTGTTCCTCCTGGTCTAGGAACTAACTCCCATACTTCATGTTGCTTGAATTGGTTCAATTCATCTTGCATTTCTCCAATCCAGTATTCATCAGTTAAAGCCTCCTTAACATTTCTTGGTTCAATCTTAGATACAAAGCAAGAGTTTGAGATGATTTCTCTAGATCTTGAAATGATTCCACTGTTAGGATCTCCTATGATGAGTTCCTTAGGATGATCTTTCTGAATTCTGATGGAAGGGTCTTTGTTAGCTTCCTTTGATTCAGATTCTGATGAAGTAGTTTTAGGAATATCATCCTTTTGAGTTGAAGTCTCAAAGAATGTCTCAACATCATATGGGACATTTGTTTCCTCATGGTAATCATCAACTATGACATTTATAGATTCCATCATAACTTTGGTCTTGGAATTGAATACCCTATAAGCTCTGTTGTTGGTAGAGTATCCTAGGAATATTCCTTCATCACTTTTAGGGTCCATCTCTATCCTTTGTTCACGATCTGTCAGAATGTAGCATTTGCTTCCAAATACATGGAAGTACTTCACTGTAGGCTTCCTTCCTTTCCAAAGTTCGTAAATCGTGGATGATGTTCCCTTTCTCAAGGTGACCCTGTTATGGACATAACAGGCTGTATTCATAGCTTCAGCCCAAAAATGAATAGGAAGTCTTTTGGCATGTATCATTGCTCTGGAAGATTCCTGTATAGTTCTGTTTTTCCTTTCCACAACTCCATTTTGTTGAGGAGTTATGGGTGAAGAGAATTCATGATTAATTCCTTCTGAGGAGCAGAACTCATCAAACTTACTATTTTCAAATTCCTTGCCATGATCACTTCTGATTCTGACAATGCATCCTTCTTTTTCTCTTTGAATTCTTTTGCACAGTTCCTTAAATACTTCAAATACATCATACTTTTCCCTAATGAAGTTAATCCAGGTGAATCTGGAAAAGTCGTCCACAACAACATAGGCATATCTTTTTCCACCAAGACTTTCCACCTGCATTGGTCCCATCAGATCCATATGTAGAAGTTCTAACACTTTAGAGGTGGTCATATGTCTTGACTTTGGATGTGACATTCTAGTCTGCTTTCCAACCTGACATTCACCACAGACTCTCCCTTCATCAATTTGTAGCCTTGGAATCCCTCTGTCTGCTTCCATGGATATAATCCTTTTCATTCCTCTTAGATGTAAATGACCAAGTTTTTGGTGCCACAGTTTCACTTCTTTTTCTTCTTTGGCAATAGAGCACACAAAAGAATAATTAGTGTTCTCATACTCCCATAAGTAGCAGTTGTCTTTAGATCTGACTCCTCTCATTATAACTTCTTGTTTCTCATTAGTTACAAGACATTCAGACTTGGTGAAGTTGACCTTGAATCCTAGATCACATAATTGACTGATACTTATGAGATTAGCAGTCAAGCCTTTTACCAGCAATACTTCATTTAGGTTTGGAACTCCAGGGAAGTTCAAGTTTCCAACTCCTTTGATTTCTCCTCTAGCACCATCTCCAAAAGTCACATAACTAGTAGTGTGAGGTTTAACATTATTGAGAAGATTCTTGATTCCAGTCATGTGTTTAGAGCATCCACTGTCAAAGTACTAGTCTTCCTTTGCAGAGACTCCAAGGGAGGTGTGAGCTATCAGGGCAGTAGCCTTTTTCTTCCACTGTTGAGTATATGGTGCCTTGTTAGACTTAGGTTTGACAACTGGGGTCTGATTAGGATATCCATATAATCTGAAGCAGAATGGCTTTATGTGACCAAACCTCCCACAATGATGACATCTCCATCTTTGATACTTTTTCTTCATATTTCTCTGTTCTCGATGTTGAGTGCTATGTTGTGACATCTGCTTTGACATTTTTTTATCAGGCCTGATCTTCTTCTTGTCTACAATAGATTTCTTTGCTGCCACAAATCCTAGACCAGACTTGTTTCCCACAGTTTGTCCAACCTGAAGGATTTCTTCTAATTTGTCAGTTCCATTTGTCAGCATCTTGACAGATTTGGTCATCTGGTCAAGTTTTGAGTTTAGAATTTGAACTTCCCATTCTAGATGACTTATAGTATCAATGCCTGCCTTCTTCTCAGCCTCCAACTTTACTATGAGTTTTGTTTGTCTCTCATTTTGCTGACAGACTTCAGCATTTCCGATACATAACTTCTTGTAGGAGTCAGCCAGTTCTTCAAATGTCACTTCCTCATCACTAGAGTCACTATCAGAGTCACAAATACCAGTTAGCGCAGTAACTAGTTTGGCAGATTCTTCTTCAGAATTACTTTCTGAGTCACAGTCAGACCAAGTAACAGACATTCCTTTCTTTTGTTTCTTAAGAAAGGTAGGACATTCAGCTCGAATGTGCCCATATCCTTCACATCCATGGCATTGAATTCCTTTGCTTTGATTTCCCTTCTCTTCAGACTTTGGTCTTCTGCTGGAGTCATAGGATCTGTTGATGTCAGAAGGAATGTTCTTAACATTTGACCTTGACTTTGGGTCCATTCTCTTGATGAGTTTGTTGAAATGTCTTCCAAGCATGGCTATAGCTTCTGAAATATTTTCTTCTTCATCCTCCTTGTTTTCATCTTCAGTATTAGATACAAGTGCTATGCTCTTGTTTTTCTTGTCGAAATTGTCACTGATCCCCATCTCAAAGGTCTGAAGTGACCCAATGAGTTCATCCACCTTCAAGTTGCAGATATCATGAGCTTCCTCTATAGCAGTCACCTTCATTGCAAATCTTTTAGGCAAGGATCTGAGAATCTTTCACACCAGCTTTTCTTCTAACATCTTTTCTCCCAATGCTCCTGAGGTGTTGGCAATTTCCAAGATGTTCATGTGAAACTCATGAATGGTCTCATCTTCCATCATCCTTAGGTTCTCAAATTTGGTAGTCAGCATCTGAAGCCTTGACATTTTTACTTTGGATGTGCCGTCATGGATAGTTTTGAGAGTGTCCCAAACCTCCTTGGCCAGTTCACATTGATGTACTAGTCTGAATATGTTTCTATCAATTCCGTTGAACAAGGCATTTAATGCTTTGGAGTTACCCAGGGCTAACTCATCTTCTTCTTTGCTCCATTCTTCCTCAGGTTTCAGACTGGTTGTCCCATCTTTCCCAGTTATCGTGGGATGGTTCCATCCTTTGTCAGCAGCTCTCCAAGCCTTTTTTTCCAGTGATTTTAAGAATGCAATCATACGAGGTTTCCAGTAGTCCTAATTTGATCCATCCAGAATGGGTGGTCTGTTTCCAAATCCTCCTTCTTTGTCCATAGCGCCAGAAAATAATATCCCTAGATCTCACCCAGTAAGACAAGAAGGGTGCCTGCTCTGATGCCAATTGAAATTCTGGCAGCAGATACTTAATGTCACAGTAAATGTTATGACACCGTATCTGACTTTCTTCAAGACAGTAAATATAAAAGCAGTAAAGAACACAGTCAATTGTTTACTCAGTTCAGTGTGTAACAACACCTACTCTGGGGGCTACCAAGCCAGGGAGGAAATTCACTATAAGAGATATTAATTCAGGAATAAACCAACCAGTTTATCTCCTTCACTTAAGACCTACCCAATGAAACTTCAATCTAAGTTCAACTTAAACCCGAGTTCCTACTCACTCCCCCTCAATCACAACAGTGATACTAAACAATTGACTAATGAAATTATGAAGACACTCTTCAGTACATACACTTGATTTTGCTTCACAACTTTTAATCAAGTAACACAAACACTCGTGCTTCAAAGCTTTGAGTGATACACAACCCTAACTTGACTTTGCTTCAAAGCTTCAATCAAGTAACACAAACACTCGTGCTTCAAAGCTTTGAGTGATACACAACCATTACAACCAAATCCTACTCCAAATCACTTATCACAATGATAATTGATTGGCTCACAGTAGTTACAACTATACAGTCCCTTATTGATCTTCTGTGAAAGTCTACTTTACCAACAGTCTTCATGACGAATATATAGGCAGCTATTCTTCAGTTAGGGCTTCCACGAAAATAGCTAGGGTTAATAAGGGTTAACCTCAAGACTTGGTCATAGGACTTTAACAACCAGATTAGGGTTAAGCAAAGTTAACCTAAGTCCACGTGAGAATCTGATCTGGACTGAATAAACCAGATTCCTGAAAATTCTCAGAAATAACAAATCTGCACAAATGTTAGTTCAGTACAGGATGTCTTAACATTGGTTATGACAACAAGAATCCTGTTTACTGATTTTGGTAGAATGCAATAAATATGATCATTGCATAATGATCAGCTAAACACTCATATTGAGCAGCTCCTGTATGACATTCTTTTTCTATAGAATGTACCTTGTATCCCAAAATGTTATGACATCAGTCATGACATTCACACAACTGGTTTTACCAAAAAACATGCCAACAACCAAACACTTACAAACTCCCCCTTTGGCAAATTTTTGGCTAAAACCCCTAAACAATCAGATATTAGAAAGCAACAGAATTAATAATATCTACCAAGTCTAATTCTACCAAAATTGTCACAAATCTTCTTCCCCTCTATAGCCATAAATAGGCCAAAGATAATTGTACTTTTAGGTTATACAGTCATCCAAAAGGAATAATAAAAACACAGAGAGAAAAAAATCAAAAGTCATTTGCAGCATCAGGTACCAGCAGCAAACTTTTCAACTGCACTGATCTTCAAGCACTATCATCTTCAGAGGAGGCACTATCTTCAACATTAAGCTGGTCTTCAGCAGCATCCTCTTCCCTTATTTGTCCTTCAATCTCCTCCTGTTCTAGTCTAACAATCAGGTCCTCAAGAGTCCTTTTCCTTGTATCAAGCTCTTTGCAGGTTTCCTTCAGCACAACTATAACATCAATTTTCTAGGAATAAGACTTGACAGTTGATGTCTCAGCTGATGTCATGACAATGTCAGGAACATGTGTTCCCTGAAATAACTTATAGTGCAACCCAAGAGCAGGGGCTCTTTTGCATACAGTATCTTTTTCAACTAGAATGTCAGGATACTGAGCAAGGACTATACCACATAGGAGAGAGGGAAAGGCAATAGGGCCTTTAATAGCACAGCTTCCAGCATGTTTTAATGTTTGATCAAATATATACTTGCCATAGTCAAAGTTTGTCCTGGTTCCAACAGCATAAATAAATCTTCCCAAGCCTGTGGAGATAGTTGATTTATGGTTGGTGGGAACCCAGTTAGCTGCACCAATTTTGTGCAGAATGGCAAATTTCATGCTCAGCTTGCTTGCATTCAGCTTCCCTTTTAAGGGCCAACTCTTGACTTGATTTACAGTGATGGTTTGGCACACTTGGTTGTCAGTAACCTCTAGCTCAGGGCAAGCATTATCAAGTCTTCCTAGGAATTTGTTTATTTCAGAGGGAGAGAAATTTACCTTCCTTCCTCTCACATATACACACTTAAAATCAGCTGACTTTCCATCAGCACACCCATCAGATAAATTCACTATGAATTCCTTGACAAGAACTTCATAGCAGTTGGTAAACTTTACCACAGTATTTATTAGACGAGGTTGACTTGGATAGCATTCCTGCAAGTGGAAGCCATGTCCTATAAAACAACACAAAGATAAGTCCTAAAAATCCTTGAAATGGTTAGTGCGAAATTCCATGTTATGATGTCATGATCTTATGTGCAAGTAAACATAAACACACAAAGCAAACAAGTCCTTAGGTTTAGGCTTGCATGGAGTTCATAGGTGTTGTACCCCAAAATTTGCCCTCCCATTTCTCATTGACTTCTCATCACAAAGCCCTTGAAGATCAAGATCCAATTAGGGTTTCATCTGCTCAAGACTTCTCCTTGCACTATGGACCCAAATTAGGGTTTGTGTTTGCACAAAGATGTTTTGACCTAAAATGCCTAAGATGACTTTCTTGCTTCATATTGGACTCCCAAGTTTATCCTCATCAAGTTTCAAGTCTTGATTCCAAGTTTTGCCCAGTCAATTGGACAGTTGACCTAGAAATCAACTGTATTGGGGAAAAAGTCAACTGTGGCCAATTGACAGTCAAACCTCATGAAAATTGACCCACATCAACATTATGAACTCCTATGAACCATTTGATCAAGTTTGGATCACAATTCCACAAGAAATTTGATCAGATCACCAAAAGGGCAAAATGGTCATTTTTAGGGTTTTGACTGCACAAAGGCAATTTTTGATTGTTTGACCTAGCCAATGGCAAATCAAGTTCACATATGGACTCAAGGACCCCATGGAATTATCTTGACATGCTCAACAAACTCAAAAGATCCCAAGTACACAAGATTGACAGTTGAATTTCCCAGTCAATTGATCAATTTTGACTGTATACTGAAAAGTCAAACTTTGACTTTTTGGTCAAAATCAAGAGTCAAGATTCATTTTTCATCAAAACATGCCAAATCATGAAACTTGTTCACCAAGAAATCAAAAAATGCAAATTAGGGTTAGAAATGAGAATTTTTCATAACTTAGAATTTTTCTAAGTTATGAAAAACCCTAATTTTTTCCCAACTTTGCCCCACTTTCTCACCAATATCTATTTGGATTCAAACAAAAGTCAAAACATGAAAGTTGTAGCTTGTTTCATAATATACAACTTTGATTCACAAAGTTTTCCCAAATGAGGCTTGTATCTCAAGTTACAAATTTTTGAATAAGGGCACTAAACCATTCTTAACTTAGTGAAATTTTAACCTATTTTGACAAGGTTTTCTATCCAACTTCAAGGCCATTTTCCATACACTTCCACTTGGAATTTCAATTTGCATTTCAAAGATGGATTGTAGTACACATTCCAAGCTTTCCAAAATGTCCAAGAACTTCTCAAACAACCTCATGTTTAGAGAGAATCGAATTTCACAATATAGCAAAAACTCACTTTTGATTAGGCCAAGTTACATGTTCATAACACTATGCATTTTCAAAACTCAGCATGCCACTTGATTACATGCATTTTATCTCAATTACACTCATAAATTTAATGCCAAACCTTTGTGCCAAGACCATGTTTTGTGTGTTCAAGCATTGCCTAGAAGATTAATCCATTTATAGATAAAGCATTATATCCATTTTTGCAAAAGTTTCACTTTATGTCATGATGCAAATCCACAAGTACAAATGAAATCTAATTGGCACAAGATTATGAGCAAAACACTCTGATCAAGGAGAGATTATGCAGCACATTAGGGGGCCTCTACTGACCTAGAACACAACTTGGGCATTTGTTGCTTAAAGTGTAAGTAACTTGGCATTTTGAAAAACAACTCTCATATCAGCTTACAAACACTTAAGCAAACTTGTCAAACACCTCCAGGACATCCCAACCAAGCTAGTACACGACCCTAACAACCCTCATACACTCCCAATCCCAGAATAACCTTCAAACTGCAAGAACAGGGCAATGCCTGCAGTTTGAGTGCCATCTCCCATTTCTCTCAAGCTTTCTTGCCCAAACCAGTTCACACACATTCCCTAGCATCTATGCAAGCTAACCATGACTTGAAACACGACCTGTAATTCCTCTAACAAGTTCCACCATTTTTACTTTTTTATTTTGCAGTTGAAGTTCTACAACTCAATTCAAGGTGTCTCAAGGCAAAGTAAATATTGGAACAGCATCACCACACCTCAAGGAAGCTATACCAACCATTATCTTGCACTGAAAGCTCCCCCATTGCCAGATAGAACTTCAACTGAACAGGTATTTTGGTGAACTTCTATCTCTCTTATTAGGCATCATTAGCTCTAAGTTTGTGAATAAGCAATGTTCTACTCATGCCACTGAACCTGTACATGCTTTTACTTTTCATTTCTTTTGCCTGAGCTGTGAGAATTTAAGGTTTGAAAATGGCAGAAAATCTAGGTCAGGATTTGGGGGAGAAGAAATTCTCTCTCATCTTAGAGAGTTAGATCAAGTTCTGCATATGGTTGGATTCGTCTCTTGATGCTGAACATTTTTTATGTTATGAGTTTTCATTAATAAGCCAGGAATCAGGATGTTTGGATAGAAGAACAGGGCGCGCGTTTTTTTGAATAATGTTGTTCAGAGGTTGAAGAAGGTGCCTCATGGGCTGGGCCAGCTTTTGTTTTGCTTCTTACACCATACTTTTTGATTCATACCCCCCTGAGCCCATTTGCTTGATTTAATGTTTTTTTGATTTTTCTTTTTTTATTTTGACTCATTTATTTTTTCTAATAATGTTTAAAACCTGAAAAATCATTTTTACACCATTTTTGCATTTTTAAGTATTTATTTGTTTATATATACTATTATACATAAATATATATATACTATTATTTAGAAATATTATTAAAAAAATAATGTAAAACATATTATATTTCTGATTTTTATTTCATTTTTCCTTTTTGAAACATTTTGTATAAAAAATACTTTTTTTTTATAAAATTAAATATTATTATTTTGTGCATATTTAATATATTTTGCAAATAGTATAAATATACATATATATATATATATATATATATATATATATATATATATATATATATATATATATATATATATATATATATATATATATATATATATATATATATATATATATATATATATATATATATATATATATATATATATATATATATATATATATATATATATATATATATATATATATATATATATATATATATATATATATATATATATATATATATATATATATATATATATATATATATATATATATATATATATATATTAACACACTTAGGGTAAAATACCAAAAATATACATCTTTTTATTTTTATTTTTATTTAACACTAAAAATACATTTTTATAAATATACTATATTTTTATTTTATTTTTTGTATATAAATAGTAAATATTATATATATTAAATAACTAATACCATTTTGATTAAAATTAGGGTTTTGCCCTAAATATGAAAATACTCTAAAAATAATACTCTTTTTATTTCTTTTTATTTTTACATAAATAATAATTTTTCATACATATAAAAATTCTTTTTACATCTTGCATATTTATTTCATTTCCATTTTAATTTATGCCTTTAATTATATTGTAAATATTCAAAGAAAATGATGTAATAGCTAGGTTTAATTTCTTGTCTAAATATACCCCATTTGAAACATTGTACCCCCTCCCCATATTATTGTGTTGTAATAGTGTAGGAATTTAAATTTCGCACTTTAATGCTTTCTAAACACACCATGCTAGAATTAGGGTTTGTATGCGAATAAAATGAACAAAATAGTTTGACCTAATCTCAAGATAAGCAAGCATGAAAATGGACAACACATCTCACACTTGCACCCCTAGGGTATTCCACTTTGTTGCCTTCAAATAAATTGGGCCATGTTGCATGTTGGGTTTCTTTGGGTAAAACAAACAATCAAATGATCATAAGTCCCTCGATGACGCTTTCAAAAAGTTACCTAAGATGATCAAGTCCTTTTCAAATAAAAATTGCCCAAAGATATTTAACACTATTGCAATTATGGTCTAAACGATGACCCACACCCGTCCCTTTCACCTCCTAACACAAGTTTGTCCACCAAATGCAATGGTGGAACAAAATTGTCAAAAGGTTTAAAACATAACAAAAATCTTTGAGAACTTTTAGGTAGATAACTCTTGGGTACTTGTCAATTTGCAAAAGAAAACACTTGCCTAATTTCAAACCACACTTCACAAATACTTTCAAAACAAACTTTCAAAAAACCTTGAAACATCTTTTCAAAAGACAAACACCTTTTTGTAAAACATTCGAGTAAAGAATTGTTACAAGGGTAGCCTATACAAGGCATCTTTTCAAAACATTTTCAAAACCACACACCAAGCACCATTTCAAACAATTGAAAACCAAGGCAAGATGATCTAAGCAAGTACCTAAGAGCCCATGGATAACCATGGATAGAAAGGGTGCTAATACCTTCCCTTTCTATAATCTACTCCCCGAACCCAAGAAAAATCTCAAAGGTTTTTGCTGTGCTTTTTAAACCTTTCCTTAGGATAAAATAAAAAGTCGGTGGCGACTCTTGCTCAACCGAAACTGAAATTCTGGTGTATGCCAGTCTTCAGATGTTATACTCAATGTCTAGACATCTGATATGACATAATAAATACACTGCAAGGTAGATACCCAATTTTTCGTGATTCAGTACTAAAGAATAACAGAAGCACAGTTTTATCCAAGCTGAGCCAGATATACTTTGAAGGTGCAGAGGATAGAACACACAATGTACCTAGTTCTGTTCATCTGTTGCACATGATCAGCAGAGAGCAAACAACCTTCACAGTTCTGTTTCTCCTGCACAGATATCAGCATGATGTCTTAACATGTTCTGAGACATCATCTGTTACAACATTACAGTTTTACCTTGATATATAACAGACAAAATTATAAAGTGTTGAAGGTAAAAACACAAATCAGTTGTTGACCCAGTTCGGTGAGACACACCTACTCTGGGGGCATACCAAGCCAGGCAGAATATCCACTATCAGCAATATTAATTCAGGACTAAACTTCACAAGTTCCCATCCCTCACTTAATCATTTACCCAGTGCAACCTATACCTAGGAACTCCTAGATAGAAACCTACCAGTTTCCATTCCTATTGTCGCAACAACAGAAGTCTTACTCCTACTCAAGAAGTAGTGCCCTCCCACTTGGTTTCCTACATTACAATGAATATGAAGTAATGCAAAAATACTTAGACTTGCTTCACAGCTTCGTCCAAGAACACTCAAACTCTTACCTACAGGTATCGAGTTACACACATGGTAACCTTGCCACAGACCGACCGGTTTACCCAACATAACACCCCTAATATTACATTATATGAGCCTTACAAACCCTAGGTTACAATCTGCTATTTATAACCTATTACCCAACTGGATTTGGGCCTTCAAAATCGCAGCAAGCTTTTCTCCTTGCTGTTACAAAACAGCAACAAACTTCTGCTACAATCAAGGTCTTCAATCTTCTAGTTCCTAAAATATCTCCATATTTAGAAACAACATTTTCTTCAAATATTCTGATTGATTCTTGATTGATCTTCAGATTCTCTATAAGAAACGCCACATATATTCTCAGAATATTTAAGTACCAGAACTGTAACTGAATTACCAATTCCGTTGGCGTGATGTCTAGTCAGATGTCATGACATTACATCTAACATGTTGTCCCAGATGTTGAACTTCTTCAATACAACATGTTTAGGAGAACCACGCTCATTTGCTGATACAACAAATAACCTCTTTCATAAATTAGATCACTTAAAACAATTAGGTTACAAGTCACAGCTGTTACAAACATTCAACATATAACATAGTTAACTAATATTAACTTAATTTCAGGCGTGATGTCATATGCTGATGTTGTGACATCTTACATAACATGTTGGTCCAGATGTTGAACTTCTTCAACCCAACATATTAAAACAACAGAGGGAATATGGGTAAACTTGCTTTCTTATTTGTTTTACAAATGAAGCCAACTCTCCATCCAGGGCACTTACAATCTCCCTCTTTGGTAAATTTTGGCTAAAACAAATAAGTGCAAGTTGCATATTGGGACCAGGCCACAACACAGTTGAGATGTTACAACATCTTGTCCAACATCTTCTTTGCAGAGACTGATGTCCTTTGAGCAAACAACAAACCTCTATCCCTCCATCGATGGCCCAAGAGGATTTCTTTTCTCTCAATTATTGTTGATAATCTTGATACTGATTACATAGATCATGTAACTCAGATCACAAGTCACAACTATCCTCTTAACTCAGAACACAAGACACAAACAAAGCCACTTAGTTCGAGCGTTCCATTCAGCATGTTGGACATTGCCTTCTGTTGCTTTCACCTGAGTCTCGCCTGAGTCTGGGTCCCTATCTTTCTCCCTCTTTTTGGCCAGAATTTGACAAAGACTGCCCATACAGATCCATACCCATGCACAATTTTCCCAGATGCTAACAAACTTCATATTGCTGAAACCCTCTGATGAAGAGAAGGAATAGAGAGAGTATTCATAAATAATGCAACTTTGGCATAGATAGTAACGACCTTGGTACTTTTACTCTGACAGTTTCAGTACCCTAGGACTGGTTTTAATGCAGTTACCTACCCTTGGGTTTGACCCTTTGACCATGTCAGGATGAAGTATGTCTTGCCCCTTAAAAACAGACATTTGTCTTTTAGAACAGACTACTCCCTTTATGTACTTGTCTTAGGATCCCCTTTCCAAGAAACATCGTTGGCATATTACACTCTGCCTCAGTTATATAATACCTTTATTATATGACAAGTTATCACCTAAACATTCCAGCTCACTAAACTGCTTCATAATGAGACACAACCGCCCTGTTTTCTTAGCAGATGAAAACATGCTCAAATCCTATGTCGTCATACATTCTGCTATTTTCATATTAGCAGCTTGAAACCATTCCATTTTCACAAAGAGGATGGTTACTCCCTCTGAGTCAAACAATTGTACACACATGGGTTTATTAATAATAATCCACACTTCATCCAATTTTCCTCCTGTCTGTAGTTTTAGAGGTAATTAGGAACAATGTCATTAGGCAATGTGATGACATTCGGTCAGACATAGTCCTCTTCAGTCTTGAACACATCATCCCAATAGTGCCGCACTTTATATCCTACGCGTTTGATGAAGACTTTTCGTACAAACCAATACTCCCCCTGTTAGGGACAATCACTTCTCCTCATGGAAACAAGTAGGTCACATTCAATACTCAGTTGGACCTTCAAGACAACTTCTGATTCAAAGTAAATAAGACCCCTTGATGAATGGAAAACATAAGATGCATCTTCATGTCTTCAAGAGCGCACCCTCTGTTCAACAATATTGGTTGAACGCATTCATACTCTGAATCAAACTTTCTCGATAATAATCAGCTGCCACATGTTGATTATCTTGATTCTCTGAATCCACTGCTGAGATAGAACAAATGCCACTGTTTGATTATCTCCTTCATGAATCCTCATATGAAAAATCAAATTCCACCTTTTGACTTCTCCATGTTTATCAGACTTCTCCCAAAGATATTCTGATCTTCCAATTGAAATTTGAACTTCAAGCTACAAGTTATCACAAAAGTCTTAGATACACTATGACAGGAACATGTAACCTCTTCTCCACCCAACAACTCCAAAGAGCTGCAAAGAGACGATCTTTTTGGAAGTATCCAATCTTCAACTTCGTAGATCATCCTATCTTAAGTTGATGTGCCACTTCACCAACCAAGAATCTGATGTCGAACCAAATGTCACAACATTATGTTATAACATCTAGTTGTTGAATTCAGCTCCTTCTCTAATTTACTTCCTTACCTAGATCAGAACCAGACTGATCCAAGTAACCATCATCAAGATTATGATGTCTTCTTCTTCTTGTAGCTTCAAGTCTGAACACGTTTCCAGGAAACCTTTTCAAGGATCAAATGATTTTGCTGTCACCAAAGAGATAGCTCTAAAGCATCACTCTTCCTGTGATTCTTCACAGGGTCTAGAAGAAGGAATGCTCCCACATCTTTAAGAACATCAGTTATCTTGAACTCCAAGGATACTCAATTAAATACTTGTACTTGTCACAAATAGCAATTGATCATAAATCCTTCCCATTATTCTGTAAGATACTTCCACCATTTGAATACTTTGACATACTCTTCGTGTGTTAATATCTTCTTCTTGTAAGCACTTTCTTTGAGAGACCAAAGAGTTGAGATATCTAGGTTGCCACCCTTGACTCAAGTAAATAGAATTTTCTCTGAACAAACTCTACTCACCTCAACAGATTTGAAACTCCTACTAGATCAGATTCATCCTTAGGAATGAGAGAGATGAATCCTTCCTTGCAAATATGTCACACAACACCCAGAGCCCATGTGACATAGGTCAACAGCCAGCTAAACACCAGGCTGAACTAATGTGAGGAGGTTAACCAAATCTCCCCCTCAACCTACCAATCATGGAAGCTCCACACAAAATATCCATGCAAATGTCTCGACATGACATATGACATCCCTTAATCAAATTCTGAGTCTTCAAATTCTTCCACGACTCATGATCCCAATCTACTTCTATGAAGGAGCAATAATGCTGCACCATCATTGGCTTTTATTAACCAATGAGCTTGTCTTTCTTCACACCATAGTACTCCAGGGAACAACTGCTCAGCCCTGATCAATGTCACATCTCAACCAGCTTTACTTCTAGAGTTCTGACTCCTAAAAGTAACCTTCGGGAGTACACAGACATAGTTGACTCTACCATTGTCAAATTTGCACACACAGATGTCTCCTCTTCCAGGTCAGGAGTAGGTTCCAAACAAAAGTATCCCTTTGTTTGACACCCAAAACATATGCTCTTCAACTAGTAGCTGCATACTTGTTCCACCATCACATAGAACATCAGTTCCATCACCTTGGAACAAGGCCCTCCTTGAAATTCTTCAAGGTCTTCGTATAACACTAATCCGTGATTATGTGATTCTTACCATCCTGAACGAAGAACGTCTTCATGAGTGGACTTGAGAGGACTCAAATATCTGTGACATCTTCAATAGCTTATGTTGAATTCTTGAATACAGTAGCCTTCAATCCATAAGAGGGGAAACCCATCAGAGCTTGAGTTTTGCCAAGTATTACACAGCGGAAGAACATAATACAACTCAATCTTTGCACACACACTTTAGGCGTACACAAATCCTAGGTTTGAAAATAAATCAAACCTGGAGCAGCTACCACACAACCAGCCCAAATGCCAATCACCAAAGACAGGTACACACAGTTCCTGTCATGAATAGTCCATCCTCCCACTTTAAGGGACCATTCAGGGAAATAACAAACCTTTCCAGGTTACAATCTCCAGTACTAAGATTGAACTTGCAGATACCAGAAAGTATCACCCATGGATCTCATCCAGAAACAGAACAGGATGCCCGCTCTGATACCAATTGAAATTCTGGTGTATGCCAGTCTTCAGATGTTATACTCAATGTCTAGACATCTGATATGACATAATAAATACACTGCAAGGTAGATACCCAATTTTTCGTGATTCAGTACTAAAGAATAACAGAAGCACAGTTTTATCCAAGCTGAGCCAGATATACTTTGAAGGTGCAGAGGATAGAACACACGATGTACCTAGTTCTGTTCATCTATTGCACATGATCAGCAGAGAGCAAACAACCTTCACAGTTCTGTTTCTCCTGCACAGATATCAGCATGATGTCTTAACATGTTCTGAGACATCATCTGTTACAACATTACAGTTTTACCTTGATATATAACAGACAGAATTATAAAGTGTTGAAGGTAAAAACACAAATCAGTTGTTGACCCAGTTCGGTGAAACACACCTACTCTGGGGGCATACCAAGCCAGGAAGAAGATCCACTATCAGCAATATTAATTCAGGACTAAACTTCACAAGTTCCCATCCCTCACTTAATCATTTACCCAGTGAAACCTATACCTAGGAACTCCTAGATAGAAACCTACCAGTTTCCATTCCTATTGTCGCAACAACAGAAGTCTTACTCCTACTCAAGAAGTAGTGCCCTCCCACTTGGTTTCCTACATTACAATGAATATGAAGTAATGCAAAAATACTTAGACTTGCTTCACAGCTTCGTCCAAGAACACTCAAACTCTTACCTACAGGTATCGAGTTACACACATGGTAACCTTGCCACAGACCGACCGGTTTACCCAACAGAACACCCCTAATATTACATTATATGAGCCTTACAAACCCTAGGTTACAATCTGCTATTTATAACCTATTACCCAACTGGATTTGGGCCTTCAAAATCGCAGCAAGCTTTTCTCCTTGCTGTTACAAAACAACAACAAACTTCTGCTACAATCAAGGTCTTCAATCTTCTAGTTCCTAAAATATCTCCATATTTAGAAACAACATTTTCTTCAAATATTCTGATTGATTCTTGATTGATCTTCAGATTCTCTATAAGAAACGCCACATATATTCTCAGAATATTTAAGTACCAGAACTGTAACTGAATTACCAATTCCGTTGGCGTGATGTCTAGTCAGATGTCATGACATTACATCTAACATGTTGTCCCAGATGTTGAACTTCTTCAATACAACATGTTTAGGAGAACCACGCTCATTTGCTGATACAACAAATAACCTCTTTCATAAATTAGATCACTTAAAACAATTAGGTTACAAGTCACAGCTGTTACAAACATTCAACATATAACATAGTTAACTAATATTAACTTAATTTCAGGCGCGATGTCATATGCTGATGTTGTGACATCTTACATAACATGTTGGTCCAGATGTTGAACTTCTTCAACCCAACATATTAAAACAACAGAGGGAATATGGGTAAACTTGCTTTCTTATTTGTTTTACAAATGAAGCCAACTCTCCAGCCAGGGTACTTACAAAAACATTTGCGAAAACAAACGCAAAACCCTAGTCAGTTCTCCCACCGTATCACAGAACTGACGACTCTGCTGGGGAGTATTTTAAAAATGGAGTAACCTTAGGGCTTAGATTACCCTCTTGCATGACTAATTGTTTGAATTGATTGCTTTTCATCTTGGCTCTATTGTTTGAGTTTGCAATCCTACACCCGGATTTTGGGAAACATTTCATAGATGGCAATACGTTGTGGAAACTGTGCGGGGTATACCGACACGGTCGAAGCAATAGCTATGTTAGTGCGACATATTTGTGAGTACCGGTAACCCTTGAGTTCAATCAAGGAGAGTACGGGGCCGCTGAGTGATGTCACTAAGCACTAATGACCTAGAACCTTACTTGACCATCTTGGCCTTTTATTAGGGGTAGTGAGGTGACCGGCTTTGGTGCAGTCCGAAGTTGGTAGATACTCGATACTACACTCATTGAGGGTTGTTTTCTTGGAATATTTTGGTCGCTAGTTAAGTGGCTAAACCAAAACAATGAACAATGAAAACAATCCAGTGATATTGAGCTCCTTAGAACCCGGTTACTATTTATAGGACAGGTTTTTAAGCCAACTACACTCAAGAGGGTACTTACCTATGAAACCCCATGCAAGCCTGAAACTAGGGTTTGGTGTGAATTGCTTGTACATATGTTTTGTGCATACATCATAAACATCATAAAGCATCATATGCATTCACTAACCATTTCAAGGGTTTGGATCTTCATCTTTGTTCCTGTTTTGTAGGTCATGGAAATTCCTCGCAGAAATACCATTCAAGTCAACCTTGTGAGAATCTCTCCTCAACTCAAGGAGCTCACCTCAAGAATTCCGGAAAATTCATCCTTCAGTGAAAGACATGGTAGACTGCTCAGCCTAGTCAACACCAACATTGAAGAAGACATGATGAAAGTGCTATTCCAGTTCTTTGACCCTCTTCACCACTGTTTCACTTTCCCTGATTATCAGTTGGTACCCACTTTGGAGGAGTTTTCCCAACTCCTGAGAATTCCTATCCTTAATCAACTACCATTCAACGGTACGGAAAAGGAACCAAAGCCAGAAGATGTTGCTCGAGCATTACATCTACAACCATCCGACATCAAGGGGCATTGGGAAACCAGAAGCGGCGTCAAGGGATTCTTAGCAAAATTCTTGTTTGAGAAGGCACAAGAATGTTGGAATTCATTGGACCTACAAGCCTTTGAAGAGATTGTGGCACTCCTTATCTACGGATTGGTCTTGTTCCCAAATCCTGACCAATTGGTAGATGTCAACGCCGTCAAAATCTTCTTGTCCAGAAATCCAATACCAACATTTCTTGGGGACATCCTTCACTCATTTTACACACGAACAATGAGAAAGAGGGGTGTTCTCATGTGCTGTACTCCTCTCCTTGCAAGGTGGTTTATTTCGCACCTTCCACAATCTGTCTTGAAGAATGACCAAGGTTCAAGGTGGTCCCAACGGTTGATGACTCTTACTCATTCTGATGTGCATTGGTGTTCTCGATCCAGAGAAAATGTCATCATTGTCGATCGTTGCGGAGAATTTCCTAATGTTCCTTTACTTGGAATCAGGGGAGGTATCACCTACAACCCTTGCCTAGCTTTGAGGCAATTTGGATATGCACGGAGGGATGGCCCTCATGACATGTTGATTCCTGACCTACTTTTTGACTTCGACAACTGTTGCACCCCAAAATTTGCCCTCCCATATTCTTCAAGAAATTGCCAAGCCAAGTCACAAAATTCCCCAAGGGTTGCACAGTGCAAAAGTCTCCTACACAGTCAAAACTAGGGTTTGTGTTCTGATCAAGAAAAGGAAGTTTTCAAAGACCCCAATCAAGTCTCACATGCCTACAAATATGGTCAAGTATCCTCATATCAAGTTTCAAGACATTCAGCTCAAAATTGCACAGTCAAAACCCTAAGTTGCACTACAGTCAACTATAGGGGCAAAATGGTCATTTGACAGTCAAAAGTTCAAATTTTTGGTCAACATATCATTTTGAAGCCACAAACATCATTTGATCAATGCTTGATCATGATTCTCAAAATTTGGCTCAGAAAATCATCAAGATGCAAAAGTTTCCATATTTGGACAGCTGAAAAAGTCAACTGAAATTGACCAGGGCATAACTTTCACATGGATCATCAGAAAAATTCCATCCAAATCTCATCTTGAAGAGAAAGACATTTCCTACAAGTCATCTTCATACTTCAAGTCCAAGAAATACTCTCACAAAAAGTTATCAATTTCAACATTATAGGTCATTTTCAAAAGTCAACAAAAAGGGACTTTAAGTCAAAGGCCATAACTTGAGATTGGTAAATCAAAATGACATGGGACCAAAGGCATTGGTTAGAGGACTCAAAGACCTTTCCAAAATGTCCAAGAACATGAGCAAAGCTTAAAAATTGAGCAAGTTATGCCTTGTGGAAGTTGGGAAATATTTGGATATTTTGAAAAGTCAACTTTGATCTAAATGACCTAAAATTGCTAATGGGCCCATTTTTCTTCCATGATTCATCATTCCAAGCATATGCACGACCACTTGGCCCAAAGGGAAGTATTTTCTCATTTTTTATTTATTTATTTGAATTATTATTTATATTAATTCATTTAAATCATTTAAATATGTGGAAAATATGTAACTTGACCTAAAAAATCTTTTCATGCATGTTTTGCTATCAAGATTTCGTGCATAGGCTAATTAGGGAAGATTTGGTTTGATTTGAGCTTAATTGATACAAAAACCATGTGAAAAAGATATGAAACATAATGGTGAAAAATCAAATATTGAAAACCATTAATTCATTGGATTTTATTGAGTTTTGTTAACCTAATAGCCTCCATACAAATACATGATCATAACCCTAATCATAATACACTCTAAGCTGCGCTCAAAGGCCATTGAAGAACTTGAAAAATTGTCAAAAAAACACAAAACTGAAAACCACTTTAGAGGTTGATTCGAGGCATAATTCATAGTCCATTAGCTTCCTTGAAGGCTCCTGATCATATTCCAATCATTAACATCCCTTCAAACCCCAAGAATTGGTAATATGAACCGGAACTGTATCAAACAAACTTCATGATCGCATATCCTATTCCATGCATTATTTGTGAATTTTATTTATTGATTCTTGTTCCTTGTGATGTTTTAAAGCTAACCATCATGTTTGATTGAATTTTTGCAAGCCATACGCGATTATGCCATAACTGTCTTCTAGGGTTTACAGAGCTTGAAATTGGGGTTTCTCAAACAAGGCAAAATTAAGACTCCAAACCACCACCATTCAATTTAGCATATCTGGACGAAGAGGACACAACAGTCGCGCTTAATCTATATGGCCTTATGGCCTATTCGTTATTTTTTCTAATGTGGCATTATAGAACGGTTCAAAAACCGTTGCGTTTGTTCTTTGTTTTACAGGAATGGTGAAGAAGATGATTACATGTCACACGCTGACTGGCTTATTCAAAATCTCGCGCGCGTTTCCAAGTGTTGATTCACTTTCTTTTTATAATATTTGTTAACTGTTATATATTAAATGTGATTCAAATGGCGTAGTGGCACAGGTGTTGAGTGGTGATGCTAGCGACCTGGGTTCGAGTCCCAGGTCTGCAATATTCTTCATATTATTTTTCAAACAAGGTTAACGTGCTGTTTCACTTGCTGAGGACCATGGTACGCTTCCAAATTAAGCGTGACACGTCTTTCTCAAGATCAATCCAAAGGCATAGAATTGATGAACACCCTAAAACCCCAGTCAACGTGCCACATAATGCCTGGAAAAGTCAACAGATTTCAAGCTTATTGGGCCAGTTTCTTGGATCAAAACCTCCATATTGGGGCCTGAAC
The DNA here is from genome assembly GCA_948472305.1 of Vicia faba. Taxonomy (NCBI): domain Eukaryota; kingdom Viridiplantae; phylum Streptophyta; class Magnoliopsida; order Fabales; family Fabaceae; genus Vicia; species Vicia faba. The sequence continues at coordinate 924,943,964 of OX451741.1, read as the reverse complement.
CCCCCCTGGTTTGCAATTCTTTTTATCTTTTTATTTTATTTTTAATTGCTATTTTATTTTCCTGATTGTTTTAATTTAATTAATTATATTTTTTCACAAAAATACAAAAATACATAAAAATTCAGAAAAGACAAAAAATGCAATAAATATTTTAGTTTAATATTTTCTTGTAAATAAATGCTTGGAATTTAATTAGTTTAAAATAGGTTTTAATATTAATTCTTTTCACAATAAAAATCTAAAAAATGAAGAATTAGGTTTAATAAATTTTATTCCTTTTTAATTTTCCTTTTTACCCTAATATTATTTATTTATTTATTTTCATAATTAATTGTGCATAAAAATTAGGTTTAATTTAGGTTTCAATTTAATATTTTCACAATAAATTTAAAAGCTATTAGAATTAGGGTTTGCCTTTTAGTTTAATTTTAATTAACCTTTTTTTCATCAAATTCCTAAAAACACTAAAAATACCAAAAACATTCTTCTTTTTAATTTTTAATTTTAATTCCTCATTAATTCTAATTAATTAAGTCATGTAATCTAATATTTTGCAAAAGGGTCCAACGCCCTCGTTCGTAATTTATTTAATTCGCGTATTTATTTTATTTCGTTTGAATAATTATGTACCTCTCCCAAAGCTTTGTAACATTTGCTTCTCGCACTTTTCAATTTCGTTATTTACTTTGCTTATTTACTTTCCGTCAAATCGGGTCCTGGTTAATTTTGGCGATGTGGACCCGCGCCATTTGTAATAGCTTTAGATTTTATTTTCCTCGCAATTTTTAACTGTTAAACAAAGCATGCTAGAATGTATGGCCTTAAATAAAATCAAGCGTAGATCACAATGAACATGACAAGACAAATATCAATGAAAACGACACACGAATCGCACACACCACCCCTAGGGTACGCCTCACTGTTGCCTTGCCTTGAAAGGTGATCGTCGAGTAGAGGATGTCTTAGTAAGTCCTCATGATCCGGGAACCTGGCATGAGGGTAGCTTCTAAGGTGTCTTCCTATTGCTCCGGTGATCACCATGTCCCTACAAACTCGAATTGACCCGAACACCTCCAACGGTGGTGCTACCTACCTCTCAATGGTGGGATGGCACTACTTTAAAGGACATCTACACAGACGAATTCCTTAGGGTAGGTAGGTTCTCATAGATACTTGCTCTCTTCAAAAACAAACAAAAAATCTTTTCACACCGACACTTTTCAAAAGCTTTCAAAGCAATTTTTCAAACACTCTGACACAAGAGTCGATCTGAAACTTTCAAAGAAACTTTTTTAAACCCACAATTGAAAAGCAAACAATTTTGAAAACACAATGAGCAAGTATCTAAGAGCCCATGGATAACCATGGATAGAAAGGGTGCTAACACCTTCCCTTTCTATAACCTACCTCCCGAACCGAGAGCAATCTCTTTAAGGAATTTCTCTGTGCTTTTGTCCTTTCCATTTGGAGAAAATAAAAGACGGTGGCGACTCTTGCTTACCGCGACATTTCGCGAACCAGCGTTAAACAGTCAGTTCCAGATCCACCGATCACAGAACTGGCGACTCTGCTGGGGACATCTTTATAAAGTGAGGTGTACCTTAGGGCTAGGTCATAACTATGTTTTCAATTGTCTTCTTTGCTTGCTTTATTATTGTGGGTTGCTTGGGAGTTCTATAGATCCTAACCCGGATCTGGGGAATACCTTTCTTAGAAAGTAGCAACAAGGCTGTGAGGGAACTGTGCGGGGTATACCGACATGGTTGAAACAGTCTGCTACGTTGATGTGGCACTTTGGTGTGTACCGGTAACCCTTGAGTTCAGTCAAGGAGAGTACGGGGCCTCCGCGTGGTGTCGTGAAGCATCAATAGACCTTAGGAACCTTAATTGAATTATCTTGGCCTCTTTAGGGTAGTGAGATAACTGACTTTGGTGCAGTCCGAGGTTGGTTGATACTCGATACTACACCCAATTGAGGGTTGCTTTCCTGGAATATTTCGGTCGCCAGTTCAGTGGCTAAATCGAAACGATGAACAATGAAAGCAATCCTGTGATATTGGGACCCTTAGAACCCGGTTACTTCTAATAGGACAGGTTGAGCCCACCAACTTCAAGAGGGTACTACCCAGACCCCATGCTGGCTTAAACCCTAAAGGTTTCTCTTGTGTGACTTGTGTGCCTTTGTACTTGCCTACTTGCATGCTTGTTAGCTGACACATGAACTACTTGCAGGTTTTGTTTATAGTCCTTAACTAGGACTCATGACAAGGTTTACCAAATTTCTTGCAGGTTTTGTTTATAGTCCTTAACTAGGACTCATGACAGGGTTTACCAAATTTCTTGCAGGTTTTGTTTATAGTCCTTAACTGGGACTCATAACAGGGTTTACTAGATCTCTTGCAGGTTTTGTTTATAGTCCTTAACTGGGACTCATAACAGGGTTTACTAGATCTCTTGCAGGTTTTGTTTATAGCCCTTAATTGGGACTCATAACAAAGTATACTGAATTTCTTGCAGGGTCTGTTTATAGTCCTTAATTGGGACTCATAACAGGGTTTACCTACATCATCCCATGCATAGCATGACATCATACCATTGCATACCATTGCATACATCCTAACCCATTTCAAGGATCTCAAGGGCTTGTGATGCAGGTCATGATGAATCAAACATCTAGCAAGGGGCAAAGGGGATTTATTTTCCTCTAGCCAAGGCTGTCAGGGGCTATGACCCACTGGATATGGTGAGCCTTTGACCCTTGACGAAGGACTCTCAACAACATGAAGTTCTTTCAATCAAGCTACCGGATCCAAATGCTAACCAAATTTTTGTCTACCCCGCGAGGTCCTTGAAATCATTGCATGCATATCATACATCTCATTGCATAACAGGTACCCTTTCTCTGCAGGTTGCTTACCCTTCTTCGCTTTTTATTTCAGCCGATCGTCATGAATCCTGAGTCATCAGCTGAGCAGTCCATCAAGGCCCTCCAGGCTCAGAACGCCCAGTTCCAAGGGCTGATCATGAATCTGACCCAGGGGCAGCAAGATCTGAAGGCTCTGCTCTTGAAGAAGGAAAAGAAGAAGAAGAGGACTGTTTTGTTCAGCCCTAGACGCAGATCTAGGAATACACTACAGGAGGAAACTGAGAGGACAACCCCGTCTGTGAGGGAAAGCAGTCATCATGAGAGAGAGGTGCCTAGTCCGGTGGTCTCCGACAACGAGACAGATTTCAACGACGAACAATACCCTCCTGCCGAAGACAAGTACAAACAGTTGGAGGATAGGCTGAATGCTATGGAGATCCAACAGGTACCTGGGCTGGATTTTGGAGATCTGGGTTTGTCAACTGGTGTGATTATTCCTCGGAAGTTCAAAGCACCATCCTTTACCAAGTATGACGGGGCATCTTGCCCCAAGCTGCATCTAAGGTCCTATGTTCGGAAAATTCATCCGTACTCTGCGGATAAGAATTTATGGATCCACTTCTTCCAGGAGAGTCTTTCAGGGACGCATCTCGAATGGTTCTATCAGCTGGATGGGACCAAGGTTCGTAACTGGGAGGAGTTGGCTACTGCTTTCTATAAGCAGTATCAATATAATGCCGACCTTGCCCCTACGCGTACCCAACTCCAGGGTATGTCGTTAGGATCAAGTGAAGGTTTTAAAGAGTATGCGCAGAAATGGAGGGATCTTGCTGGAAGGGTACAACCACCTCTGACTGATCGGGAACTTGTCGATATGTTCTTGGGGACCCTGTCTGGTCCGTTCTACAACCACCTAATTGGGAATTCGTCTGCTGGATTCACAGATCTTATCTTGACTGGAGAGCGAATAGAAGCTGGCATCCGGTCTGGGAAAATTCAAGAGGCTGCACCTTCTGATAAAAAACCTCATCATGGAAAGAAAGAATCCAATGCTGTGCACGGTAAAAAGAGCCGTCATGAGGTAGGGGCAATCCAGATCTCCAATCCTGGACCTGCTCAACAAGGACAGGGGCAGCAGCGCAAGGAGAAACGACAGTATACCAAACTCAACATGTCGCTGGATCAAGCACTACAACAAATGTTGAAGGCAGGGCTGATCACCTTAAGGGCTCCCCTTCGGAATCTGAACACTTCGGCTCCTAACTATCATCCCAACGATAGGTGCGCATATCATTCTGATAGCCCGGGGCATACTACGGACAACTGCTGGCCTCTCAAGAACAAAATTCAAGACATGATCGACGCCGGGGAGATTCAGTTTGAAGTGCCTGAGACTCCGAACATAATCACTGCTCCGTTACCCAATCGTTGAAGACCTTTTGTTTATTTGAATTTCTGAGTTGTGTTTTTCTTTGCTTATATAAACAATTAATGTCATAGCAAACTCTTTTATTCTATTAATGCATCGCATATGTCTATTTTGGGAATTAATACAATTGTTTTCATTATATTCAAAATTCTTTTCATATTTTTTTCTGATGATCAACTCTTGGTTAATAATTCTGAGCCTCTTGTCGGAGGATGACGAAAACGATACCGCTATCTTTACAGTATGCTTTTGAACAGACCCCGCTGATGAGGTACAGGCATTGCTTCAAATCCTAAACACTGGAGTTATAAGGAAGATAATCCCTCGTCAACCCATCTGAGCCAAAGAAGTAGAAGTTTTATTTTCGAAAATTGAAACCCTTAATCATAACCTGGGGCAGGGTAGGCTTCTCAGTTGATCCAGGTGCATAACAAATGGCACCAAAGGAGTCCTTACAAAACAAAAGACAGTGATGGTTCTGAATGAATCACAAGGACAGGCAGTCATTATCTCAAAAAATGAAAAACCCACTAAGTCAAAACCCATGAAGGAGACTTACAAAACTGGGGCATCCCGCTGACTGTAATTCCAAAAAAGGAAACAGTTCAGGCAAAAAAAGAAAGGGATAACAAAAATCAAGAAAGAGGTCTCACAAACCCTCAACCAAAGCAAAAAATGACTGCCTATTCAAAAGAAATCACCAACATCTGAACCATTGTTGGAACATCAAAGCAAAGACTCAAGCAAGGTCTAACGCACGATCAACTGAGTTTAGGTTTGGAGAACATCACGAAGAGCGGGTGGGTACAAATAATTTGAGCCTTTATCCTTTGTTTCTTAAACCGTGAACCAGGCCACGTTATAACCCTCAAAAGTCCTAGCTGAAGCATGGGTTAGCTCAAAAGCATACTGTCACGAAAGGTATCCTGACTCCTTAAGGCCTACGTTAAATACGGAGTTGACATCACGTTTTACAAACATTCACTTGTTTTATGAAAAGAATACATTTTCAAAATCTTCGAGACATAGGCTTTGCATTTTTAATATAACTTTGTTTGCATATGACTTTTTGTTTGAACAGCATAGAAATTCGCACGACGAATGCCTAATGAACAGAAGTACTTCCAATCAAGGGGCAGACATGACCATGGTCCATTATCTGGGGCAATCCAATCAAGATTCGGAGAATCTCTCAAAGGCCAAATAGTCAGGGGCAAATCTCCGCCTGAGTCACTTGGGGCATGCCAACAACGAATCTGGCCTGATCAAACACCTTCTGGTGGCACGACAAAACACTTCTAACAGGGGCAACTCCCTACATTCTGAGAACGGACATAGTCGGAAAAATACTACGCACAATCAAAGACCCGCTAGGTTGACATACCTAGGCAAAAATTAGGGCTTCCCGGCGAACCAAAAGGGTTCGGGCAAAATGAAGGGATGAAATGAAAAATCTGTACACCCGGCAAGTCGAAAACCTGAAAAGGCGGCTTGGGCAAAAATGGGTATCCCGGTGGACTGAAAACCCGAAAGGGCGGTCCACGCAAAAGTTAGGGATTAAAGCGTACGACTATGTCCCGTCTTCTTGACACCGGCCTACTAGAAGAAGGTTTGTCCATCAACAACTATCAAGCACCTCCACAGGTATCTTCCGCTCCCACATCAGAAACAAGGGCAATAATGGGTGGTCTAAGCAATCTGATTGCTCTGTCCTCTAAGGTGTCAAGGTAGGGTCCGTTGAAGAACATAACCAATACAGTTCAATACTTCCCCAGGAGAGTCTAATCTAGCTCCCCAGGAAAGTTGGAATCATCTCCCCAAGCAGTAAGCTTATCCCCAGTAAGTTACGGAAGCTTACCCCTCTCAAGGCACGAACGCGTCGCCCGGCTTTATTCAAAGAGTTATTTCCTTAACAGGATATAACTGGGTTATCCTCAGCCAAAAGCCACGGAAAGAGCGTCCTCGACGAAGTCTTCCTACCCCAGCGAAGTCCATCAGCATTTCCAACAACAAGGGTATCCCCAGTAAGTTATTATCAATAATTCAGCAAAAATATCTCTCTTCCCACAGAGTATCACTCCCCAGCATGGTCGCTAGAGTTTTTTCTCCCCGCAGAATCCTTCATTTGCCAAGTTTATTCCGCAACGGAGTCATCTTCTCCTACCGGTATTCTTGCAGTTATCATCCCCAGCGGAAGCAAAATCTATTCTTCAACATCAGCCCAGGAGTGACTTCCCGGCACCCGTCAAGGATTTATTTTCTTAGACAAAAATACATTCATAAACATCACATCTTCATACGTTATAGCATGCATATGCATCATACTACACGAATCTCATTAATTTTGAAGACATACAGTTCATGCATCATGATTTTGCATACAATTATGTTTTGTCTTTTCAGGAAAAAGATCAATACAAAAATGATTACTATCAACTAACGCAATTCTTTCTAGATATAGTTTCAGATATGACCCAGATATGGCGACGTTCTGATACTGCTTCCAGATTTCCTTCTAGATATAGTTTCAGATATGACCTAGATATGGTGACGTTCTGATACTGCTTCCAGATATCCCTCTAGATATAGTTGCAGATATGATCCAGAGATGGTGACGTTCTGATGCTGCTTCCAGATTTCCTTCTAGATATAGTTTCAGATATGACCCAGATATGGTGACGTTCTGATACTGCTTCCAGATATCCCTCTAGATATAGTTTCAGATATGATCCAGATATGGTGACGTTCTGACGCTGCTTCCAGAATTCCTTCTAGATATAGTTTCAGATATGATCCAGATATGGTGACGTTCCGATATTGCTTCCAGATTTCCTTCTAGATATAGTTCCAGATATGATCCAGATATGGTGACGTTCTGATGCTGCTTCCAGATTTCCTTCTAAATATAGTTTCAGATGTAAACCAGATATGGTGACGTTATGATGCTGCTTCCAGATTTCCTTCTAGATATAGTTTCAGATATGACCCAGATATGGTGACGTTCTGATGCTGCTTCCAGATTTCCTTCCAGATATAGTCCAGATATGAACCAGATATGGCGACGTTCTGACACTTATTCCGGTTGAAGACATTTCAAGACCTAGACCGGTTCAGTTAATCGACCCTAAGATTCTCTGTTGTTATCCCGTCCAAGGCCTTCTCTAGTCCAGCTAAATCGACTCCCAACAGATTTTTCTGATGAAGACTCAGTAGAAGTTATCCCAGAGGGTTCCCTCTCCGACGGTGAGTGAGGTGATCATTCCTTTTCAGATGGTTCTCTCTCCGACGGTGTGTGAGGTGGTAAGTCCTTTCCAGATGATTCCCTCTCCGACGGCGAGTGAGGTGATTCCTTTTCAAGATTATAATGGCATATGGTTCTCGTCCCAATCCTGCGAAGATGGTATTTCCCACTAAGATTTTCTCAACGAGCGTTGTTGAAGTTAAAATCACCCAAGGTTCTCTTACCATTCATGCTAAGGCAGTAACCATACCCGGTCCATTCATCATCTCTTGGAAGCTCCAGACCCAGCTCCTGTAACCATTCAGGACATATCTATACCAAGCATCTGAAAACCAGCTCCTGCAACATGTCAGGTACTCATTTTTCTTTTGCAGGTATGCAGGTTCCCGCTAAGGAATCTCCCACGCGATCAACATCCAGATGGCATCTATAAGCCCATCATCCTATCCAGCAATCTCCCAATGGCATCTATAAGCCCATTCCACCATCACTGCTAACATGTGAGCGCAAATTTCTGGGCACTCTAGTGTCCAATCATCTTTTACCCTCGGATTACGAAAGGCACGTCAGCCAATCTGCATCCTCAGGTCTAAGAAGATTGAACAGGGGCAACTGTTGCACCCCAAAATTTGCCCTCCCATATTCTTCAAGAAATTGCCAAGCCAAGTCACAAAATTCCCCAAGGGTTGCACAGTGCAAAAGTCTCCTACACAGTCAAAACTAGGGTTTGTGTTCTGATCAAGAAAAGGAAGTTTTCAAAGACCCCAATCAAGTCTCACATGCCTACAAATATGGTCAAGTATCCTCATATCAAGTTTCAAGACATTCAGCTCAAAATTGCACAGTCAAAACCCTAAGTTGCACTACAGTCAACTGTAGGGGCAAAATGGTCATTTGACAGTCAAAAGTTCAAATTTTTGGTCAACATATCATTTTGAAGCCACAAACATCATTTGATCAATGCTTGATCATGATTCTCAAAATTTGGCTCAGAAAATCATCAAGATGCAAAAGTTTCCATATTTGGACAGTTGAAAAAGTCAACTGAAATTGACCAGGGCATAACTTTCACATGGATCATCAGAAAAATTCCATCCAAAGCTCATCTTGAAGAGAAAGACATTTCCTACAACTCATCTTCATACTTAAAGTCCAAGAAATGCTCTCACAAAAAGTTATCAATTTCAACATTATAGGTCATTTTCAAAAGTCAACAAAAAGGGACTTTAAGTCAAAGGCCATAACTTGAGATTGGTAAATCAAAATGACATGGGACCAAAGGCATTGGTTAGAGGACTCAAAGACCTTTCCAAAATGTCCAAGAACATGAGAAAAGCTTAAAAATTGAGCAAGTTATGCCTTGTGGAAGTTGGGAAATTTTTGGATATTTTGAAAAGTCAACTTTGATCTAAATGACCTAAAATTGCTAATGGGCCCATTTTTCTTCCATGATTCATCATTCCAAGCATATGCACGACCACTTGGCCCAAAGGGAAGTATTTTCTCATTTTTTATTTATTTATTTGAATTATTATTTATATTAATTCATTTAAATCATTTAAATATGTGGAAAATATGTAACTTGACCTAAAAAATCTTTTCATGCATGTTTTGCTATCAAGATTTCGTGCATAGGCTAATTAGGGAAGATTTGGTTTGATTTGAGCTTAATTGATACAAAAACCATGTGAAAAAGATATGAAACATAATGGTGAAAAATCAAATATTGAAAACCATTAATTCATTGGATTTTATTGAGTTTTGTTAACCTAATAGCCTCCATACAAATACATGATCATAACCCTAATCATAATACACTCTAAGCTGCGCTCAAAGGCCATTGAAGAACTTGAAAAATTGTCAAAAAAACACAAAACTGAAAACCACTTTAGAGGTTGATTCGAGGCATAATTCATAGTCCATTAGCTTCCTTGAAGGCTCCTGATCATATTCCAATCATTAACATCCCTTCAAACCCCAAGAATTGGTAATATGAACCGGAACTGTATCAAACAAACTTCATGATCGCATATCCTATTCCATGCATTATTTGTGAATTTTATTTATTGATTCTTGTTCCTTGTGATGTTTTAAAGCTAACCATCATGTTTGATTGAATTTTTGCAAGCCATACGCGATTATGCCATAACTGTCTTCTAGGGTTTACAGAGCTTGAAATTGGGGTTTCTCAAACAAGGCAAAATTAAGACTCCAAACCACCACCATTCAATTTAGCATATCTGGACGAAGAGGACACAACAGTCGCGCTTAATCTATATGGCCTTATGGCCTATTCGTTATTTTTTCTAATGTGGCATTATAGAACGGTTCAAAAACCGTTGCGTTTGTTCTTTGTTTTACAGGAATGGTGAAGAAGATGATTACATGTCACACGCTGACTGGCTTATTCAAAATCTCGCGCGCGTTTCCAAGTGTTGATTCACTTTCTTTTTATAATATTTGTTAACTGTTATATATTAAATGTGATTCAAATGGCATAGTGGCACAGGTGTTGAGTGGTGATGCTAGCGACCTGGGTTCGAGTCCCAGGTCTGCTATATTCTTCATATTATTTTTCAAACAAGGTTAACGTGCTGTTTCACTTGCTGAGGACCATGGTACGCTTCCAAATTAAGCGTGACACGTCTTTCTCAAGATCAATCCAAAGGCATAGAATTGATGAACACCCTAAAACCCCAGTCAACGTGCCACATAATGCCTGGAAAAGTCAACAGATTTCAAGCTTATTGGGCCAGTTTCTTGGATCAAAACCTCCATTTGGGGCCTGAACCCCCCCTGGTTTGCAATTCTTTTTATCTTTTTATTTTATTTTTAATTGCTATTTTATTTTCCTGATTGTTTTAATTTAATTAATTATATTTTTTCACAAAAATACAAAAATACATAAAAATTCAGAAAAGACAAAAAATGAAATAAATATTTTAGTTTAATATTTTCTTGTAAATAAATGCTTGGAATTTAATTAGTTTAAAATAGGTTTTAATATTAATTCTTTTCACAATAAAAATCTAAAAAATGAAGAATTAGGTTTAATAAATTTTATTCCTTTTTAATTTTCCTTTTTACCCTAATATTATTTATTTATTTATTTTCATAATTAATTGTGCATAAAAATTAGGTTTAATTTAGGTTTCAATTTAATATTTTCACAATAAATTTAAAAGCTATTAGAATTAGGGTTTGCCTTTTAGTTTAATTTTAATTAACCTTTTTTTCATCAAATTCCTAAAAACACTAAAAATACCAAAAACATTCTTCTTTTTAATTTTTAATTTTAATTCCTCATTAATTCTAATTAATTAAGTCATGTAATCTAATATTTTGCAAAAGGGTCCAACGCCCTCGTTCGTAATTTATTTAATTCGCGTATTTATTTTATTTCGTTTGAATAATTATGTACCTCTCCCAAAGCTTTGTAACATTTGCTTCTCGCACTTTTCAATTTCGTTATTTACTTTGCTTATTTACTTTCCGTCAAATCGGGTCCTGGTTAATTTTGGCGATGTGGACCCGCGCCATTTGTAATAGCTTTAGATTTTATTTTCCTCGCAATTTTTAACTGTTAAACAAAGCATGCTAGAATGTATGGCCTTAAATAAAATCAAGCGTAGATCACAATGAACATGACAAGACAAATATCAATGAAAACGACACACGAGTCGCACACACCACCCCTAGGGTACGCCTCACTGTTGCCTTGCCTCGAAAGGTGATCGTCGAGTAGAGGATGTCTTAGTAAGTCCTCATGATCCGGGAACCTGGCATGAGGGTAGCTTCTAAGGTGTCTTCCTATTGCTCCGGTGATCACCATGTCCCTACAAACTCGAATTGACCCGAACACCTCCAACGGTGGTGCTACCTACCTCTCAATGGTGGGATGGCACTACTTTAAAGGACATCTACACAGACGAATTCCTTAGGGTAGGTAGGTTCTCATAGATACTTGCTCTCTTCAAAAACAAACAAAAAATCTTTTCACACCGACACTTTTCAAAAGCTTTCAAAGCAATTTTTCAAACACTCTGACACAAGAGTCGATCTGAAACTTTCAAAGAAACTTTTTTAAACCCACAATTGAAAAGCAAACACTTTTGAAAACACAATGAGCAAGTATCTAAGAGCCCATGGATAACCATGGATAGAAAGGGTGCTAACACCTTCCCTTTCTATAACCTACCTCCCGAACCGAGAGCAATCTCTTTAAGGAATTTTTCTGTGCTTTTGTCCTTTCCATTTGGAGAAAATAAAAGACGGTGGCGACTCTTGCTTACCGCGACATTTCGCGAACCAGCGTTAAACAGTCAGTTCCAGATCCACCGATCACAACAACGATGCGCAAGGACTTCGCCAAAGATTCATCAGAGCTTGGGGAAAACTCAACAAGGTTGATAGCAAGACTCTGGGACATAAGAACTCCATCCCTCTTGAGCCCTATCTCAAGTGGGTACGAGCCCGAGCCAAAGTCTAAAGATGCCTTATCCTCATGTGCTCCCAGTGATTAAAGAGCCTGTCAATGAAGGAGAGGTTCCCTACACCATCCTACATCCAGACATGCCTACATCGTGGGAGGAAATGCAGAAAAGTTGGATTCAGCTCAAGGAGGAACGGAATACTTTTGAAGCTAGCTTCTACGCCAGTGAGAAGAAGGTTCTAGAGATTACCCGCCGACTCCATGAGCAAGAGGCCTTCAACACCTACATCGCACCAAAGAGGATGCGCAATGTCTTTCTGCCTTAAGAAGTTATTTTGTAATATTTGGCCCATGGGGCATTTATGTACTAACAAATTTCTTCTTATTAATATGACGTGCGTTCTTCTTTGTCTGAAACAATTTTGAATGTTCTAAATCCTTGAATGCATTGCATACATAAGCATACCATTCATCATGTGCATAAGCAGGTCTCACTCCAGGTTTCCTTATCTGTCTGCTGTTTATTTCAGTAGGATGGATCTCGAGCAAATAGTCAAAGACCTACAAGCTCAGAATGCACAGTTCTAGCAACTCCTGATGACCTTGGCTAAGGGTCAGGAGGATATCAAGACTCAATTGGGGAATAAGGACCCAATGAAAAAGAAGAAAAAGAGGATTGGGGTGGCTACTTTGGGAAGAAGATTTGACGGAGAAGCTCGGAGGGTGCTTGAATTTCCTCCTACTTCTGATGAGGGGACTAGTAAAAGAGATGGAGCTGCGGTGCCTTCCGAGTCTGATGCGGAAGAAGAAGAGGTTGAAGAGGATGAAGATTATTCTGACCAGCAATACCCTCCAGCTGATGATAAATACAAAGGTTTAGAAGACAGATTGGCCGCCATGGAATTACAAAGAGTACTGGGTTTGGATTTTGAAGACTTGGGTTTGGTTGCCGGGATTGTGATTCCCCCAAAATTCAAAGTACTAGTGTTTGTGAGGTATGATGGGCTGTCCTATCCAAAAATGCATCTCAGGTCCTACGTGAGAAAGATTCAACCCTATACGGCAGACAAAAACCTCTGGATTCATTTCTTTCAAGACAGCCTTTCGGGAGCTCAGTTGGAGTGGTTTTATCAGCTAGAAGGAACCAGTGTCAGAAATTTGGAAGATTTGGCCACCGCTTTCTACAAACAATACCAGTATAATTCTGATCTTGCTCCTACTCGTACCCAACTTCAGGGTATGTCACTAGGAACAAGCGAGGGATTCAAAGAATATGCACAAAAATGGAGGGATTTGGCTGGCAGGGTGCAGCCTCCTTTAACCGACCGTGAACTCGTTGATATGTTTCTTGGGACCCTATCTGGGCCATTTTTCAACCATCTAATTGGTAACTCTTCCGCGGGGTTTACCGATTTGATCTTAACAGGCGAAAGAATAAAAGCTGGCATCAAGTCAGGAAATATTCAGAAGGGTGTTGCTGCAAGTGTTGAGAAGAAGCCTTTTAAGAAGGAAACAACTATGGTATATTCTCATAGAAGAGCAGGGAAGACGGAGCGTCGGCCAACTGTGGGGGCCGTAATGATTCAAAACACTCCAAGTGAGCAGCCTCGCTATAACCAGTCCAGACCAAATCAACAACGAGTGGAACGGCCACAACGGCAGTTCACTCGTATTAATATGACTCCAGCGCAAGTGCTTCCCCATCTGTTGAAGTTGAATCTTGCCACCATCAAGGAGGTGCCAAAGAAAGTGAATACATCCTCTCCGCATTATCATGCTAATGCTAAATGCGCCTACCATTCAGACAGTGTTGGACACGACACCAATGATTGTTGGGCACTCAAGCATAAAATCCAAGACCTGATAGAGGATAAAGAGGTGGAGTTTGACGCTCCAGAGAAGCCTAATGTGACATCTGCACCCATGCCGAAGCACGGCCGAAATATCAATGCCATTGAAGAAGATTTGTATGTTGCTGATGTCAGTGATCTGACTACTCCACTACTAACCATTAAGTTGAATTTGTTAAGGGCCGGGATCTTCCCAGGATGTAAGGAAGACTACTATTGTTGTTACTCTCTGTCGTTTGATTGTCCGTTATTGAAGAAAGGCATCCAAGGCCTTATGGATAGTCGACAAATTTTGTTTGAAAAAGTTTCTGCTGTTCCAGTTTATACTGAAGATGTCTCAATCATAACCATTCACGCCAATCTTTCCAAGGCCGTCAAAAAGCCTGTTAAGATTACACCAACTACGAAATCTGTTCCTTTGAAGATAACAATGCCAGGGCCTGTTCCCTATGTTTCTGAGAAGTCGATACCTTGGAACTATGGCGGTGACGTCTACTACCATGGTATCAAACAAATCGAAATAATTGAAGAAAGTTCGGATGATGAAGAAGCCAGCATTAGTAACATTGCGGGCACTAGCAAAATCACTAGGAGCGGGAGAATATTTTCTCCAGAGATTGCCCCTCCAAGAGCAGTCTTTGGACCCTCATCAGGTGACAAGGTCGTCCCTGCACCAATAAAACTTTCTGCTAGAACTCCTTTGATTGAAGACGTTGTTGTTCCTAGTACTGTCTCTCCTACCGCTGCTGACAAAGGTAAGGGAATCCAAGATGAGCCCGTCAGGACGAGGGCTCAACCCTTGGTAATCCCGGAAACCTCCAAGAAGGAAATGGATGAGATTTTGAGGATAATCAAGAGAAGTGATTACGATGTGGTAGAACAGCTGGGGAAAACCCCCTCCAAGATTTCCATGCTGGCACTACTACTTTGCTCATAAGCGCACGCTAAAGCTCTGATAAAATTCCTGAAGGCAGCCCATGTGCCCCAGGAAACCTCTGCAGATCAATTTCAAAATTGCGTGGCTAGCCTGACTGCAGACAATGGATTAGGTTTTTCTGATACCGACCTAACTCCTAAAGGTAGGAATCACAATGATGCTTTGCACATTTCAGTCGAGTGTCGAGGAACTACTCTCACACACGTCTTGGTCGACACTGGTTCGTCGCTGAATGTATTGCCTAAAAAGGCCTTGGACCGACTAGATTGTGAAGGGTTGGAATTGAAGCCGAGTGATATTGTTGTCAGAGCTTTCGATGGTTCGAAGAGAATGGTCCATGGAGAGGTTGAAATCCCCATCAAGATAGGCACCGAGGTGTTTAAATCCACTTTCTATGTGATGGACATCCGTCCGTCATACTCTTGCTTGCTGGGTAGGCCTTGGATACACCATGCTGGGGCAGTCACCTCCTCCTTGCATCAGATGTTGAAGTATCCTGTCAAGGGAAAGATCATCACTGTCCATGGCGAAGAAGAGTACATGATTAGCCACTTAAATTCTTTCCGGCATGTGGAGGTTGAAGGAGAGTTCATTGAGACACTGTTTCAACATTTCGAAGAAGTCCTTCCTGAAGTAGCAGTAGCAAAGTTGGCAGCTGAGACACCGAGACAGATGGCCAGGATGGCATCTCTGGAGGACGCAAGGGCCGCAATAAAAGAAGGGAAGAATTCAGCATGGGGGCAGTTACCTAAAATTCCATATAAGACTGACAAGTTTGGATTAGGGTTCACAGCCGCCGGCCAGAAAGCTATGCGCCGTGCGAAGATTGAAATGGCGCCAGTCAAAATTTCTCCTTACGGAATCAACGCTTTGGAGGATGAAGACAAGGAGAGCAACATTGAAGAGTGGATTTATCCAACTATCAAAGGAGCATTGAGCAACTGGGAGGCAAAAGACTTTGTCCCCATCACTTTTATTCATCAGTAATTTATCTATTAAACATTTCTTATTTGGTCTGTAATATTTACTTTCAAACAATTTGTACACTATCTTTTCACCTCCTGCCTTGCCCGAGGCAGGTAGGTCCACTTGTAAGGGTTTTGATTATTTTTCATATCCATATGCCATGTTTAATGATTCATTGGACGTTTTTCATTTGATAAACTGCTTGTGTTCATTTTCTTTCCTTTTGCATTTTTTGTTTAAGGATGGCTATCCCTTACACACACCCACACTCACCAATGCAGGTACCAATCCGCTCCGGATTCCATGGGTGACTATTCTTCTATATCTTTCAATAACTCTGAAGATCTGGTCAATCTAGCCGAGTACGAAGATGACGAAGGTTGTGAAGTACCCGGAGAACTAGCCAGACTTCTGCAACAAGAGGAAAGGGCCATCTTGCCGCACGAAGAGCCATTAGAAACTGTCAACTTAGGGATCGAGGAAGACCGGAAGGAGGTGCAAGTGGGTGCCAATTTGAAACCGAATGTCAAGAAAAGCCTAATACAGTTGTTGAATGAGTATGTTGAAATCTTCGCTTGGTCTTATGAAGACATGCCGGGTTTAGACACAGACATCGTGGTTCATCGTCTCCCCACAAGAGAAGACTGTCCACCGATCAAGCAAAAAGTTCGCCGAATGAGGCCTGACATGTCCGAAAAGATCAAAGCAGAAGTAATGAAGCAATTCGATGCCGGCTTTCTTGCTGTTACGTCCTATCCTCAATGGGTCGCTAACATTGTGCTAGTACCTAAGAAAGATGGCAAAGTCAAGATGTGTGTGGACTACCGGGATTTGAATAGGGCCAGCCCTAAAGATGATTTCCCGCTACCTCATATTGACATCTTGATCGACAATACAGCTCAGCATAAAGTGTTTTCCTTCATGGATGGATTCTCGGGCTACAATCAAATCAAAATGGCTCCCGAGGACATGGAGAAAACTACTTTCGTCACACAATGGGGCACTTTCTGTTACAAGGTGATGCCGTCCGGGCTGAAGAACGCAGGGGCAACTTATCAACGCGCCATGGTAGCTTTATTTCATGATATGATACATCATGAGATTGAAGTTTACGTAGACGATATGATAGCTCGGTCACAAATAGAGGAAGAGCACCTTGAACATCTGAAGAAGCTGTTTGCCAGGTTAAAAGAATACAAGCTCAGGCTGAATCCAAGTAAATGCATTTTTGGAGTTAGGTCTGGTAAACTCCTGGGATTCATTGTAAGCAACAAAGGCATTGAAGTCGATCCCGCCAAAGTGAAAGCAATACAAGAGATGCCTGCTCCCCGTACTGAGAAGGAAGTTAGAGGATTCTTGGGGCGCTTAAACTATATTGCCAGATTCATCTCACATCTGACTTCTACCTGTGAGCCAATTTTCAAACTCTTGAAAAAAGATCAGGTAGTCAAGTGGAACGACGATTGTCAAGCTGCTTTTGGTAGAATCAAGGAGTATTTGCTAGAACCTCCTATTCTGATGCCGCCCGTCGAAGAAAGACCATTGATCATGTACTTGACCGTCTTGGATAACTCAATGGGGTGTGTTTTGGGCCAGCATGACGAGTCTGGTCGAAAAGAGCATGCTATTTATTACCTTAGCAAAAAGTTTACCGACTGTGAGACTCGCTACTCACTGCTCGAGAAAACTTGCTGCGCTTTGGTATGGGCTGCTCGCCGACTAAGACAGTATATGTTGACTCATACTACCTTGTTGATTTCCAAAATGGATCCTATCAAGTATATCTTCGAAAAGCCCGCTTTATCTGGAAGGATAGCTAGATGGCAAATGATCTTAACTGAGTATGACATCCAGTACACCACCCAAAAAGCTATAAAAGGGAGTGTACTAGCTGACCATCTGGCTCATCAGGCTATCGAAGACTATCAACCCATGAGATTTGACTTCCCAGACGAGGACATCATGAATTTGGACAACATTGAAAGTGACGGACCGTATGACGGACCCGAAAAGGGATCCCGATGGACCCTGTACTTTGATGGTGCTTCAACTGCACTTGGAAACGGTATCGGCGCGGTACTCATTTCTCCGGAAGGTTGTCACACACCTTTCACGGCCCGACTTTGCTTCAGATGCACAAACAACATGGCTGAGTATGAAGCTTGCATCTTTGGTCTCAAGGCTGCTATAGACTTGGGGATCAAATTTTTGATTGTATTTGGGGACTCGGCCTTGGTTATCAGTCAAATCAAAGGAGAGTGGGATACCAAACATCCTAATCTTATCCCATACAAAGAACATGTCCTGACATTGTTGCCTCATTTCGAGCAAATTACCTTCGAGCATTTCCCGCGAGAAGAGAATCAGCTAGCAGATGCTCTAGCCACAATGTCCTCCATGTTTAAACTCAACTGGGATAACGAGGCTCCCCAAATCACCATCGAGAGAATGGATGAACCTGCGCATTGTCACGAGATTAATACCGAAGAAGTAGTGGAACAACCCTGGTTCCATGAAATCAAAAGGTATCTCGAGACTAGGGATTATCCTGAAGGAGCTTCCGTAAATGACAAGAAGTTCTTAAGGAAATTCGCTGCTAAATTCTTCCTGAGCAACGACATCCTTTACAAACAAAGCCATGATTGTGTATTACTCCGGTGCGTAGATAAAGCTGAAGCAGAGTTGATCATGACTGATATACACAGCGGCACATTTGGCACTCACTTGAGCGGGCATACAATGGCTAAGAAGATCCTAAGGGCAGGCTATTACTGGTCTACCATGGAAGCTGACTGCCATCAACATTCTCGTACTTGCCACAAGTGTCAAGTCTATGCTGACAAAGTTCATATCCCTCCGGTACCTCTCAACGTCCTGACTGCTCCGTGGCCCTTTGCAATGTGGGGCATTGATATGATTGGGGAGATCAAGCCCACGGCTTCCAACGGACATCGCTTCATCCTGGTTGCCATTGACTATTTCACCAAATGGGTCGAAGCAGCTTCCTTCGCCTCTGTTACTAAAAATGTAGTTGCCCGCTTTATCAAGCAAAATCTCATATGTCGGTATGGTGTTCCAGACAGGATCATCACAGACAACGGTACAAATCTGAATAACACGATGATCACTGCATTGTGCGAACAGTTCAAGATTTATCATCACAATTCATCTCCCTATCGGCCGAAGATGAATGGTGCTGGTTGAAGCTGCGAACAAAAACATTAAGAAGATCATTCAGAAAATGACAGTCACTTACAAAGACTGGCATGAGATGTTACCGTTTGCTCTACATGGATACCGTACGATGACACGTACTTCAACTGGGGCAACCCCATTTTCTTTAGTTTATGGAATGGAAGCTGTTTTGCCTATGGAAGTCCAGATCCCTTCTCTAAGGATTATGAAGGATGCAGGTTTGAATGAAGAAGATTGGATGCAGACCCAACTTGATCAACTCAATCTGATCGATGAAAAGCAACTTGCTGCTATATGCCATGGTCAGACGTATCAAAAACGGATGATCAAGGCCTTCAATAAGAAAGTCAGACGTCAAGTGTATCAAGTCGGAGATCTCGTAATCAAGCGGATTATCTTGCCGCAAAGTGATCCCAGGGGAAAATGGACTCCTACATACGAAGGACCATTTGTGGTCAAGAGCATATTTTCTGGTGGTGCAATGATTCTGACCACCATGGACGGCGACGATTTGCCGCACCCTGCGAACGCAGACATAGTCAAAAGATACTATGCATAAAATAACCCGACAAGTCGAAAACCCGAAAGGGCGGCTTGGGCAAAAATGGGCATCCCGGTGGATCGAAAACCCGAAAGGGCGGTTCAGGCAAAAATTAGGGATAAAAACAAAAAAAATCTGTACACCCGGCAAGTCGAAAACCCGAAAGGGAGGCTTGGGCAAAAAGGGGTTTCCCGGTGGATCGAAAACCCGAAAGGGCGATTCAGGAAAAAGTTAGGGAATTAAAGCGTATGATTATGTCTCGTCGGATCACTTCAAAGACAATCTCTTCATCAACCGGTTCCAGGCTTCTGATCAATCCAGTCATCAGCCAACGAAGCATGGAATGGACAGATACTCAGAGTTGAGAAAGCTATAGCGGAATGGAATCCCATGGAATTATTTCACATAGCCATCTTTATTTTGTATAAATCTTTCAATATTTACGACAAAATCCTCTTACTAGGATGATTGTCTCCTTTGTACAAATATACTTATATAAAATCAATACAAATACTTTTCCCAGAAATTTGTGTCATTTCCTTTTCTTATCTCTCGCACTGTTTGTTTTATTTTGAGAAACGTCCAATGTTTTGTTAAATAGGCATATGCATTTGAACATAATCATTTCCTTATGAACCAAGAAAGAGGATTACTGATAAGTCAAAGGTACAATTGGATATCTTGATACCCCTTCAAAGGAAATCCCCAGTAGAATCTGGAAGCTTATCCCCTACGGAGTATGGACGTCTCTCCCGAATTTTATTCAAAGTTATTCCTCACAAGGGCTTATAACTGGGTTATCCTCAGCTTATTGCCATAGAAGATCGTACTCGCCAAAATTCTTCCTATCCCCAGCGGAGTTCATCAAAATTCCCCAGCAGTAACTTATCTTTACAATCTCCCAGCCAGAGGGTCCTCAGGAATTCAATTCCCCCCAAAGTTTAAGTTTCAGAATCCCCAGCGAAGCCAGGCTAATGAACCTTCTCCCTACAGAGTTTTAGGAGAGCAAATCTTGAGTTCCCCAGTGAAGTCGCCAGAGATGTTTCCCGCCAAACTGAAGATTCTCAGTCTTGCGTCCCCAGCATGAATCTACTAGATTGGTACTCCCCAGTAGAAGTCATCAGGAATTCCCCAGAGGCTTGGTATACAACTCAAGCTTCTTGTTCCCCAGCAACAACCAAGGATTTATTCTTCCCGGCAGAAGTCAGGATGCTTTTATCTTCAGCCATCCAGGATTCATCTGTCCCAAGCAAGACAGCTCATCAGCTTACATGCGCATTCATTACATTCATATCATAAATATCGATATAACATATATTGCATCATACATTTCATGCAACATAATTTTGTGTTTAGCTAACATTTTGTCCTTTTCAGGATAAGAATAAAAAGCTATCCTTAACATTTTCAGATGCAGTTTTACACGGACTCATCATCAAGCAACCCTACACCGGTTCCTATTCAAACTCCAAGGTTTCTGAAAACAGTTCACGGGTTCTCCAAGTAACGGATGTTAACCTATCGCTTATTCAGTTTCTTCTCCAGACTTCTGAAAATAGTCTATGGATTCTTCCCAACAACGGATGTTAATCCATCACTTGTTCAGATGCAACCTTTGAAAACAGTTTACGGACGCTTCCCAACAACGGATGCTGCTCTATTGCTTATTCAACTCCAAGATTTCTGAAAATAGTTCACGGGTTCTCCAAGTAACGGATGTTAACCTATCGCTTGTTCAGACTCTTCTCACCTTTGAAAACAGTTTACGGACGCTTCCCAACAACGGATGCTGCTCTATTGCTTATTCAACTCCAAGATTTCTGAAAACAGTTCACAGGTTCTCCAAGTAACGGATGTTAACCTATCGCTTGTTCAGACTCTTCTCACCTTTGAAAACAGTTTACGGACGCTTCCCAACAACAAATGCTGCTCTATTGCTTATTCAACTCCAAGTTTTCTGAAAACAGTTCACGGGTTCTCCAAGTAACGGATGTTAACCTATCGCTTGTTCAGACTCTTCTCACCTTTGAAAATAGTTTACGGACGCTTCCCAACAACGGATGCTGCTTTATTGCTTATTCAACTCCAAGCTTTTTGAAAACAGTTCACGGGTTCTCCAAGTAACGGATGTTAACCTATCGCTTGTTCAGTTTCTTCTCCAGACTTCTGAAAACAGCCTATGGATTCTTCCCAACAACGGATGTTAATCCATCACTTGTTTAGATGCAACCTTTGAAAACAGTTTACGGATTCCTCCCAACAACGGATGTCGATCTATTGCTTATTCAGACCCCCAGTTCGAAGATGGTCCAAAGCATGGACGCCTTCCTGATACTCATTCCAGATGGCATCTTTAAGTCCATCCCCGACAAGTTTCTGTCACCTCTCAAGATGGCATCTCTAAGCCCATCTCCAAATGGCATCTCTAAGCCCATTCCCGCATCCATTGCTTTGACGAGTGCAAATTTCCGGGCACTCTAGTGTCCAATCTCCTTTTACCCTCGAGTCACGAAAGGCAAACTTGCCAATCTAACTCTTCGGATTCAAGAAGATTGAATAGGGGCAACTGTTGTACCCCAAAATTTTCCCTCCCATTTCTCATTGACTTCTCATCACAAAGCCCTTGAAGATCAAGATCCAATTAGGGTTTCATCTGCTCAAGACTTCTCCTTGCACTATGGACCCAAATTAGGGTTTGTGTTTGCACAAAGATGTTTTGACCTAAAATGCCTAAGATGACTTTCTTGCTTCATATTGGACTCCCAAGTTTATCCTCATCAAGTTTCAAGTCTTGATTCCAAGTTTTGCCAAGTCAATTGGACAGTTGACCTAGAAATCAACTGTATTGGGGAAAAAGTCAACTGTGGTCAATTGACAGTCAAACCTCATGAAAATTAACCCACATCAACATTATGAACTCCTATGAACCATTTGATCAAGTTTGGATCACAATTCCACAAGAAATTTGATCAGATCACCAAAAGGGCAAAATGGTCATTTTTAGGGTTTTGACTGCACAAAGGCAATTTTTGATTGTTTGACCTAGCCAATGGCAAACCAAGTTCACATATGGACTCAAGGACCCCATGGAATTATCTTGACATGCTCAACAAACTCAAAATATCCCAAGTACACAAGATTGACAGTTGAATTTCCCAGTCAATTGATCAATTTTGACTGTATACTGAAAAGTCAAACTTTGACTTTTTGGTCAAAATCAAGAGTCAAGATTCATTTTTCATCAAAACATGCCAAATCATGAAACTTGTTCACCAAGAAATCAAAAAATGCAAATTAGGGTTAGAAATGAGAATTTTTCATAACTTAGAATTTTTCTAAGTTATGAAAAACCCTAATTTTTTTCCCAACTTTGCCCCACTTTCTCACCAAGATATATTTGGATTCAAACAAAAGTCAAAACATGAAAGTTGTAGCTTGTTGCATAATCTACAACTTTGATTCACAAATTTTTCCCAAATGAGGCTTGTATCTCAAGTTACAAATTTTTGAATAAGGGCACTAAACCATTCTTAACTTAGTGAAATTTTAACCTATTTTGACAAGGTTTTCTACCCAACTTCAAGGCCATTTTCCATACACTTCCACTTGGAATTTCAATTTTCATTTCAAAGATGGATTGTAGTACACATTCCAAGCTTTCCAAAATGTCCAAGAACTTCTCAAACAACCTCATGGTTAGAGAGAATCGAATTTCACAATATAGCAAAAACTCACTTTTGATTAGGCCAAGTTACATGTTCATAACACTATGCATTTTCAAAACTCAGCATGCCACTTGATTACAGGCCTTTTATCTCAATTACACTCATAAATTTAATGCCAAAGCTTTGTGCCAAGACCATGTTTTGTGTGTTCAATCATTGCCTAGAAGATTAATCCATTTATAGATAAAGCATTATATCCATTTTTGCAAAAGTTTCACTTTATGTCATGATGCAAATCCACAAGTACAAATGAAATCTAATTGGCACAAGATTATGAGCAAAACACTCTGATCAAGGAGAGATTATGCAGCACATTAGGGGGCCTCTACTGACCTAGAACACAACTTGGGCATTTGTTGCTTAAAGTGTAAGTAACTTGGCATTTTGAAAAACAACTCTCATATCAGCTTACAAACACTTAAGCAAACTTGTCAAACACCTCCAGGACATCCCAACCAAGCTAGTACACGACCCTAACAACACTCATACACCCCCAATCCCAGAATCACCTTCAAACTGCAAGAACAGGGCAAGGCCTGCAGTTTGAGTGCCATCTCCCATTTCTCTCAAGCTTTCTTGCCCAAACCAGTTCACACACATTCCCTAGCATCTATGCAAGCTAACCATGACTTGAAACACGACCTGTAATTCCTCTAACAAGTTCCACCATTTTTACTTTTTTATTTTGCAGTTGAAGTTCTACAGCTCAATTCAAGGTGTCTCAAGGCAAAGTAAATATTGGAACAGCATCACCACACCTCAAGGAAGCTATACCAACCATTATCTTGCACTGAAAGCTCCCCCATTGCCAGATAGAACTTCAACTGAACAGGTATTTTGGTGAACTTCTATCTCTCTTATTAGGCATCATTAGCTCTAAGTTTGTGAATAAGCAATGTTCTACTCATGCCACTGAACCTGTACATGCTTTTACTTTTCATTTCTTTTGCCTGAGCTGTGAGAATTTAAGGTTTGAAAATGGCAGAAAATCTAGGTCAGGATTTGGGGGAGAAGAAATTCTCTCTCATCTTAGAGAGTTAGATCAAGTTCTGCATATGGTTGGATTCGTCTCTTGATGCTGAACATTTTTTATGTTATGAGTTTTCATTAATAAGCCAGGAATCAGGATGTTTGGATAGAAGAACAGGGCGCGCGTTTTTTTGAATAATGTTGTTCAGAGGTTGAAGAAGGTGCCTCATGGGCTGGGCCAGCTTTTGTTTTGCTTCTTACACCATACTTTTTGATTCATACCCCCCTGAGCCCATTTGCTTGATTTAATGTTTTTTTTATTTTTCTTTTTTTATTTTGACTCATTTATTTTTTCTAATAATGTTTAAAACCTGAAAAATCATTTTTACACCATTTTTGCATTTTTAAGTATTTATTTGTTTATATATACTATTATACATAAATATATATATACTATTATTTAGAAATATTATTAAAAAAATAATGTAAAACATATTATATTTCTGATTTTTATTTCATTTTTCCCTTTTGAAACATTTTGTATAAAAAATACTTTTTTTTTATAAAATTAAATATTATTATTTTGTGCATATTTAATATATTTTGCAAATAGTATAAATATACATATATATATATATATATATATATATATATATATATATATATATATATATATATATATATATATATATATATATATATATATATATATATATATATATATATATATATATATATATATATATATATATATATATATATATATATATATATATATATATATATATATATATATATATATATATATATATATATATATATATATATATATATATATATATATATATATATATATATATATATATATATATATATATATATATATATATATATATATATATATATATATATATATATTAACACACTTAGGGTAAAATACCAAAAATATACATCTTTTTATTTTTATTTTTATTTAACACTAAAAATACATTTTTATAAATATACTATATTTTTATTTTATTTTTTGTATATAAATAGTAAATATTATATATATTAAATAACTAATACCATTTTGATTAAAATTAGGGTTTTGCCCTAAATATGAAAATACTCTAAAAATAATACTCTTTTTATTTCTTTTTATTTTTACATAAATAATACTTTTTCATACATATAAAAATTCTTTTTACATCTTGCATATTTATTTCATTTCCATTTTAATTCATTTCCATTTTAATTTATGCCTTTAATTATATTGTAAATATTCAAAGAAAATGATGTAATAGCTAGGTTTAATTTCTTGTCTAAATATACCCCATTTGAAACATTGTACCCCCTCCCCATATTATTGTGTTGTAATAGTGTAGGAATTTAAATTTTGCACTTTAATGCTTTCTAAACACACCATGCTAGAATTAGGGTTTGTATGCGAATAAAATGAACAAAATAGTTTGACCTAATCTCAAGATAAGCAAGCATGAAAATGGACAACACATCTCACACTTGCACCCCTAGGGTATTCCACTTTGTTGCCTTCAAATAAATTGGGCCATGTTGCATGTTGGGTTTCTTTGGGTAAAATAAACAATCAAATGATCATAAGTCCCTCGATGACGCTTTCAAAAAGTTACCTAAGATGATCAAGTCCTTTTCAAAGAAAAATTGCCCAAAGATATTTAACACTATTGCAATTATGGTCTAAACGATGACCCACGCCCGTCCCTTTCACCTCCTAACACAAGTTTATCCACCAAATGCAATGGTGGAACAAAATTGTCAAAAGGTTTAAAACATAACAAAAATCTTTGAGAACTTTTAGGTAGATAACTCTTGGGTACTTGTCAATTTGCAAAAGAAAACACTTGCCTAATTTCAAACCACACTTCACAAATACTTTCAAAACAAACTTTCAAAAAACCTTGAAACATCTTTTCAAAAGACAAACACCTTTTTGTAAAACATTCGAGTAAAGAATTGTTACAAGGGTAGCCTATACAAGGCATCTTTTCAAAACATTTTCAAAACCACACACCAAGCACTATTTCAAACAATTGAAAACCAAGGCAAGATGATCTAAGCAAGTACCTAAGAGCCCATGGATAACCATGGATAGAAAGGGTGCTAATACCTTCCCTTTCTATAATCTACTCCCCGAACCCAAGAAAAATCTCAAAGGTTTTTGCTGTGCTTTTTAAACCTTTCCTTAGGATAAAATAAAAAGTCAGTGGCGACTCTTGCTCAACCGAAACATTTGCGAAAACAAACGCAAAACCCTAGTCAGTTCTCCCACCGTATCACAATAGGTTAGTACCCTCTTGAAGTTTAGTTGGTTCAACCTGTCTTAGAAAGTAATCAGGTTCTAGGGAATCTCAATATCACTGATCTTTCTTCATCAGGCATTGTTTCAGCGCAAGCCTCTTTATTGGCGACTGAAATATCCCAAAAGTCCGATCTCAATGAGCGTAATATCGAGTATCAACCAACTTTGTACTGCACTAAAGCCGACTATCTCACTACTTCCTAATGGCCAAGTTTTTTAATTAAAGGTTCTAAGGTCAGTTTGTGCTTCATGACACCACACAACGGCCCCGTATTCTCCTTGACTAAACTCAAGGGCTACCAGTACCAACAAATGTGTCACACTAATATAGCCATTGCTTCAACCATGTCGGTATACCCCGCACAATTTCCACAATCTATTGCTACTTACCTAATGGTGTTCTCCGATCCGGATAAAGGATCTAAACAAGCCCAAATAAAGACCCAAACTATAAAGCAAACAAATCACATAATGAAAGAAATTAAATGTGATCTAGCTCTAAGGTAACCCCATTTTTTTTAAGTTTTCCCCAGTAGAGTTGCCAGTTCTGTAATACGGTGGGAGAATTGACTTGGGTGTTTTGCGTTTTATCACAATTATTGTGGATAACAAGAGTCGTCGCCGACTTTTATTTTATCCAATAAGGAAAGGGTGAAAAGAACAGGAAAGACCTTTGAGATATTTTCTTGAGTTCGGGGGGTAGTTTATGAAAAGGGAAGGTGTTATCACCCTTTTCATCCATAGTTATCTATGGGCATTTAATTTCTTGTCACACACACACCTAATTACTATACAGTATAAAGAAAAATAGTAAAATTTGGAAATTAAAATTCTACGCTATTACAGAGATTTCAGCAATGGGGAGTACAAATTTACAAATGGGATGGATCAATGCGATTAAAAGTCCAAATAGGCAATCAATACAATCAAATCGAATCAAACAATTAATTAAAACTACAACAATCTATGAAGTAAAAATTAATTAACAAAATATGGAAATAAATTTTTTGGTATTTTTGTTTGTGAGAAATTTGGAAAGAAAATAAAGAATCTATTCTATTATTCTTATTTGAATTTTATTATGTATAAGCTAAATATTTTAAAAGAAAGTTTATTATACTATATAAAAAAATGTTGACAAAATTACTTACAAAGTCTAAACTAACTAATTATTTGAAATTACATATTTTCATTTAGTTGAATTTTAAGAATAAAAACTAAAACTAATTTTATTATCAAATATCTAAAAGAAATCAAGAAAAACAGAAAAAAGGCCCCAGCAAGGGTTGAACTCGGATCCCCTTGGTTCTTAGTAGTATGTTTTGCCAATTGTACTATATTATTATTCATTTATTAATATGAATCTATTAATATAAAAGGGAAAATCAATAATTGGATTGGGCCGAAGGGCCCAAAAGGCCGACCCGGTTAGAAGAAAGAAACAGGGAAAGTTGTAACCCTAAAGCTAAGGAAAATGCGCTGTTGAAGCTTGTGTTATGGGGAGTGCAAATAGATTAAATATTGTTATTACTTGGAAAAGCAAAGAAGTAGATCATCATTGTTAACATGGGGAAGGAAAATGCAAGTTTAACATTAACAATACTTTATTCTTATCTTACTGTAAAACAAAAACAAACAGAAATCTCTTTCTAAAACAAATTTCATCTTTCTCTGAATTTAAAATGAACTTTGAGAAATAAATGTAACACAAGCTATTCAACCATTTCGCATGGAGAAGGTCCGATGAAGGATGACCCGCGAATGGGAGGAAGGTCCGACGAAGGGCGTAGAGAAACTGTGACAAGATCGCAGTGGTGACGGTGGTTGTTTGGTTATGGAGGCGAGGAAACAAGGAAATGATTTTGGGTTTCAGATTGAATACACATAATACAGCATACCAAGTAAGCCGCTTTCTCTGTTCTTGAAGAAAAATCACAACAGAATTAAAGAAGTAAAACCTGGACGGTTTTGTCGCTGTTTATGGTGGCCGGTGAGAAACTTTGGTTCAAGCTCCGGCAAGTTGGTTCATAACAATGCGACTCCGATTTGTTTTTGATACCAGACAATAAAGGTGAAGCTATTGGAGGTGGTTATTGACGTGTTCGCAAATTTATTTTATCAGTGAAGTCAGTGTTTCTGTAACTCGTCTTCTTCTTTTTCACCTAATTTTTTGCGGATTCGTTGTTATGTTGTTGGCGAAGCATGTGTTATGATGAGTATGGTGGTGAAGTATGTGAGGGATGCAATGGCGAGAAATATATCCGTTATTACCATTTGGTGTTTCTGGTTAGGAAGAAGAAATGATGATATGAGTGAGTGAGTGTTTTCTTTTTTGGGTGGGTGGGAGGATTCTGGGATTGGTGTTTTTTGTTTGTATGTGGTCTAGTAGCTAGTTGTAGTTTAGAGGAGTGTTTGTTGTTTTGGTTTGCAGTAAACATGTTCCCGTTGAGTGATAGGATGAGGTAAAGTGGCAATGTGGTTGAACAAATATATAATTCTCTAATTCTGTAGTTTCTATTATTTTTTTAATTCTGGTTTTTCTTGTGTTTTAACATTTTCTAAATGTTAACATGATGCAGCAACTCTAAAAAAAATACAGCAAGGTAATAAGTCAAACGATCATATGGCATAGAAGTGATGCAAAGAAGATTCAAATATATGAATGAGAAAATTATGCAGAAATAAATAGAGAGAAAGAAAAAATACCTATTGGAGTCTCTCCGATGGAGCTTCAAATAGTAAGTTTTGAATTTTCTGTCTTTTCCTCTTGTTGTTAAACCTTGAACAAGCTTCTTTTTTTCTGTTTATTCTATGCTGAACCTTTTGAATTTTCTGTGTTGTCTTGCTGAATTTTCTTCCTCTCCCCTGTTTTTTTGTATATCTTTTTTTTCCATCAAGAGGGCTTTTATAGAGAAATAACAAGGCATTTAGGGGGGGGGGGGGGGGGGGGGGGGAACATTAGAGTTTTTGAACTATTTTGGAAAACTGTTTTGATTCTTTGTTCATGCAACTTTCTTTAGCCATTCTGATGCAATTTTGTGGCTGTTTTGATGCAGATTTTTGGCACCATGTGGACTGATTTTTATAACAATTTTGGAACTGTTATGGTTTGCTGTTTCTTGGACTATTTTGTAGCATGTTCACAACACTTTTGGGGTTGTTTTTCTGCATTTTTTGGCATCAAAATATAACAAAATTGGACTTTTATTGCATTGCAACAGGGCTGGAAAATGGGATGCATTTCAGCAACTTGTTGGGCAGAATTTTAGAATATTGAAAATAATATTTTGTACAAACTTGTAACTTTTTTTGTAACTTTGTAGTAATAATTCCAATAAATTTCTAACATGAATGGAACTTTTTCTTCAATATAATTCTCAATTCCTTTGTAATTGTACACATCTTGAATCCTTATATGAAACATTGAATTTTGATATGAAATTCAAAGTCCTCCGTTTAAATTTGGAAAAGAATTGAAACTTGAATGATATTTTCAAATCAACTCCAACCCAATGAAACCTTAACTCAAATCCAAGTTAATTTTCACTATGAGCAATGAATTCCTTGAACAATTTGCAAAAATAATCATCTCAAGATCTTGAAAATTGAGGAAATTACGATTCTTGGAAGTCAGACAACAATTACTTGAGATTAGGTCAAAAATCCAGAAAGTGACCTCTAAAATATTCTAATTTTTGATGATCTTTCGCACACAATCGGCTATTGACTTGTAAATAGAAATTGAAGATGACATCAAGGAGAGTCATATGCAAAAAGAACTGCTAAAGAATATTGATTAATGAAGAAGTTACAATCGTTTGAACTTGATCTTGAAAAAGTGGACTTTTGGGACAACACGGTTGATTTTTAGTCATCTGAACCATTGATTGAGCAAAATCGTGATGCAAATTTTAATAACTGACATGAACATCCTCGAGAGTGCATGAAGAACCATGAAGACCATTTGAAACCTCGAAGACTCAATTTTGCTTGAGGAATACTAAACCATAGCTGCTGACTCAATGCCTAGGAAGAGCATCTGTCTTGATCAAACCCTAAGCAATTTTATGTATTTGAGATACCCTAAGATAGCATCTTGAATGAAAAATGGGAGGGAAAATTTTGGGGTACAACACATGCCAATGGACATTCAATGGCAAAGAAGATGCTTAAGGCAGGTTACTATTGGTTGACAATGAAATCTGACTGTTACAAATTTGCAAAGAAGTGCCATAAATGCCATATTTATGCTGACAAAATTCATGTGCCTCCGACGCTTATCAATGTTATTTCTTCCATGTGGCCTTTCTCTATGTGGGGTATTGATACAAATGAAATGATTGAACCCAAGGCGTCAAATGGATATTATTTTATCTTGGTGGCAATTGACTACTTCACCAAATGGGTGGAAGCATCTTCATATGCTAATGTTACTAAGTCGGTGGTAGTACGCTTTATCAAGAATAATCTTATATGTCGGTATGGTGTGCCAAGCAGGATTATCACCGGCAACGACTCGAATCTGAATAACAAGATGATGACAGAACTTTGTGAAGAATTCAAGATTGTTCATCATAATTCTTCTCCTTACAGGCCAAAGATGAATGGGGTTGTTGAAGCTGCTAATAAAAACATCAAGAAGATCATCCAGAAAATGGTTTTTACTTATAAAGATTGGCATGAGATGCTCCCTTTTGCTTTGCATGGATATCAAACATTTGTCCACACTTAAACAGGGGAAACTCCATTCTCTCTTATGTGAGGCATGGAAGCAGTGCTCCCCATTGAGGTTGAAATTCCATCTTTACGTGTGATAATGGAAACCCAGTTGTCAGAGGATGAATGGATCTAGAATAGGTTTGACCAGTTGAATTTGATTGAAGAAAAGAGAATGACAGCTTTATGTCATGGTCATTTGTACCAGAAGAGGATAAAGAAAGCTTTTGATAAGAAGGTCAAGCCTCGTGAATTCAGAGAAGGAAACCTCGTGCTCAGAAAAGTCATGTCTTTTAATGCTGATTCCAGGGGCAATTGGACTCCCAATTTTGAAGGCCCATATGTTATTAAGAAAGCCTTCTTTGGAGGTGCATTAATTCTTGAAACTATGGATGGCGAGGAGTTCCCACATCATATCAATGCTAACACAGTCAAGAAATACTTCGCCTAAAGAAATAAAAGAACAGCTCGCTAAGTTGAAAACCCAAAAGGGCGGCTTAGGCAAAAAAGAGCGTCTCGGTAGACCGAAAACCCGAAAGGGCGGTCTAGGAAAAAATTAGAGACATAAATAGAATAGATTCTTCCTGCTAGGTTGAAAACCCACAAGGGCAACCTAGGCAAAAGTTAGGTATTTCTTTGCAACTAACTGCATCAGACAAGAGTTGATCATTGAAGCAATAATCTTCTTGGATCCTTGCCACTCTTTAACCAAAGTCGCTGCTCAGGAATTCAAAGTTGTTAGGGAGAATAGTATTTTCCAATATATATTACCATTTCCCAAACTTTGTAATCATCTATGGAGTCTCTCCATTTGCAGACTACCATTCTATTAATAAAGTTTGAGCTTTTATCCAATTCTTTGCCATTCTTATTTTATTCTGCTTAAAAAGACTCCATTTATTATTGATAATAATTTTCAAAACAAAAAGATTAAATGACAAAATCGTTTTTTGATAAAAATTTACAGATTACTTCTTACTTTAGATTTTTTGACTCAAGGAGAACAAAAATAGTGATTCCAAGGATGGACGAACTCAGAAATCTTGGAAGTATATCTTCCGCAGGATAGTTCTCCCAAGTCGCTTTTAATGGTATGCATATGATCTTCTTGTGTTTCTTAGATAGTTGAAGATGATGACAATTGATGTATGGTGCAGTGTTGGGTTTGTGATCCCACTTTCCCCAGTCAAGTCTTGGTTCTTTTTGATTTCGGGTTTGCATGGTCTGAAGTCTCTATACCAAATTCCCCAGTAAGGTCTTCACTCATATGATGAAAGTCCCTTCCTCTTTGTGTGCTGAGATGGAATCATTTGCAAAACGTCACCCTTTGCATTGTTGGCATTTTTGTTGTTGTTCATTTCCTAGACAACTAAATGAGGGCAATATCTTTTCTAAGAAGTGTTAAAACAGTTGTCAAATTTTGGGTTTTCTCCCACCAAGTGATGGGTTTGATTTAAAATCCCCATAATTTTGATTTATTGTTGTATTGTTTGATTTCTTAGATCTCCAAGTGAAGCTGAAATATTGTTTCTCTCTAAGAGTTGTCTTCCCCATGTAATTTCATAATTTTTCCATAGTGAAGTTTATGTAATTATCACTCTTGGTATTTGAGAAAGTATTTTGGGCTTCTCTCGATGATGTGGTGTTGTACTGCCCAATAAAGTCAGCACAAGATTCCCAGGTGATATCTCGACAACGTGGTATTGTTTTTCCCATTGAGGTCGGTATTGCAATACCCAGTAGAAGTAAAGACACTGAAGCATTCGTTTTCCCTAATTGAAGTCTGTGCGATGTTCCCCGATGAAGCCTGGAGGAGGATGTTAGATCCCAGTATTTGCACTAATTCTTTTGTCTTGATTTGATTATTTTCGGAGTGTCTTTCTTCCCAGTGAAATTAAGCCATGGAACAAGACCTTGTTTGTGTTTACTTTCTTAGATATTTTCCTCCTGGATGTGGTTTAGACGAGTATTAACTTTACCCAATTTGGTTTTGTCTATTTATCGCTAGTATGGTGTAATAGTTTTGTCAGCATATACATGACAACATTCATACATGCATCATGCATAGCTGAATTAAATTTGTTATTCACTTGCATTCATTGATGTTTTATTGGCATATCACCCTATTTGAAGAGTTGCGTTACCCTTTCTCCATTAGATTGTCAACTTTAAGCAGAAAGTGTATATTCTTTTAATTTCCCCACTGAGTTATCCCTCGTGGATGATTTTTTCCTATTCAGCTCTTTATCTGAGTGGAATGTGATTCCCTTTTGATTTTATTTCTCTTCAGGTGTTATCTCGGCTGACTGTTTCATTTCATTTTGTTTCTGGTTTGAATCTGTGGTCCCCAACAATATTAATATTTTGATTTCTACGAGCTTTGAGCCCTAGTTCAAGAATGTGCATTTATTTTGCACGTGAAGACTTTAGTTCCTCAGCAAGAATATATTGGCATTCCCTCCAGGAAGCCCTGTTTCTTTCCCCAAGAAGCCATATTTCTTTCAGGAGGTCATTACATTTCCTTTTCATAACAACAAGTGGTGGTCTCTTTATTTGAGCAACTTGTACTTCCCCAGTAGGTCTGTTAGTTCCCGGAGAGGATTCTTGATTTGTTACTCCAATGAACGGTAGTCTCGTCATTATGGGAGATAGTTCGTTGTTGAGATTTGTTACTCCAATGAATGGTAGTCTAGTCATTATGGGAGATAGTTCGTTGTTGAGATTTATTACTCCAATGAATGGTAGTCTCGTCATAGTTCATTAGTGAGATTTGTTACTCCAATGAATGGTAGTCTCGTCATTATGCGAGATAGTTCGTTGTTGAGATTTGTTACTCCAATGAATGGTAGTCTCGTCATTATGGGAGATAGTTCTTTGTTGAGATTTGTTACTCCAATGAATGGTAGTCTCGTAATTATGGGAGATAGTTTGTTGTTGATATTTGTTACTCCAATGTTTGGTAGTATCGTCATTATGGGAGATAGTCAATTGTTGAGATTTGTTACTCCAATGAATGGTAGTCTCGTCATTATGGGAGATAGTTTATTGTTGAGATTTGTTACTCCAATGAATGGTAGTCTCGTCATTATGGGAGATAGTTCGTTGTTGAGATCTTTTTCCGATGGATGGTAGCCTCTTCATTATGGGAGATAGTTCGTCGTTGAGATTCACATTACTCTGAAGAAGTTTATTTTTTTCCAATTGTAAGTACTGATGCCAATCAATCATTATCACCTCTAATATTGATGTTTGTTGGTATTACCTTACCACCTTTTTCCCCACAGTGATTCGACTTTATCCTTTATCTTCTCTCCTTGATGTCTGAGTTGATGTTACTTTACCTTCTCCTTGGGCTTTACCCCAACAGAATCGAGTCTTTTATTTAACAGTGATTTATTTTCCTGGTCTAATCTTATTTTGATCTTTTATTCTCTGTATCCCCAATGGTGTATTGTGTCACCCTTGGATTTGTTCATTTGCATGCACAATCATAAACAGTGCATGGCATCTTAGGGCCAAAAATAGGGTTTGTTTTATATTTAAGTATCTTTAATCGCGTTGACACAAAGATTTTAACCTTCGTATCTCAAAATAGAAGAAACTTAAATAAGGGCAGCTGTTGTACCCCAAATTTTCCCCCTAAGATCCCTCTATCATCTCATATCAACTCAATCACAACATCACACTAGGGTTTGGTTCTTCTCCTTATCTTTAGCTTGGCTCATGGGGAATCACCAAGCACCTTGACTTGTATTTTGTGATCATTTATGTTTTGTTTTGATTAACCTTTAACTAATAAATACAATGAATGTTTACGCTAATGGATGATATTATAGGTGAAAGCACAACATATTCCATCAAGTTGATCTATAGGTTCATGAGTTTATTTCCATGCCTTCTTCAACAAAGCTTCACTGAGATTCAAGTTTCATCATTGAAGATGTTTTGAAGTAATATCATGACAAAGTCTATTATGATTTATCATACCTCAAGTTGTCAAAGATAGTTCAAAGATGTAAGGGTTGGCTGAAGAAATCTTGACCTAATTGGGTGAGTTCTTGATCTCTTGATCACAAGTGCATATTTTCCTCAAATATAAATATTTGGAAGTAATTATGGTTGATATGGTTTTTCATTATCATCCTCAACAACTTCTATTTACATGACAAAAGTATTTGTGCAAGGAAATTTGTCAAAATTGAAAAGGTTTTCCAAGGCATTTTGTTGCTCTAGGAGCTGGGGTTTTGAACTTCTACGGGCTATATCTTGCTCATCTTTTGGTATTTTTTAGTGATTCGAAAGGCATGCTCTTCTTTAAAGGGTTACCAACAAATGACTTTGATCGCAACTTTGTAGGTCTATCGGGTGTATTGACTGCAAGTGCACAGTCTATTGTGCAGTTTTAAAAGATATTGAACCCACAAGGCTGATGGTCAAACTACTGTTATCTTAGGGTCACTATGTAAAGCTAAGGCTAATTATAAAATCAGGGCATTTAGGTTAAACTAGGAATTAAATAAAGTCTAATATATAATAACGGGACACTGGTGTGTATTTCGTCAACTTTAGGGATTCAGTAAGTCATTGGCATTTGTTTTTAGTATTAAAACACAGTTTCGGTTAAAACTATTCGTTTAAAAACCCTCATATCAAACTTCCGTTCTATTGAATCAAATCATATCAGTTAAGCTCGAAATGAGAACTTCAGCTGTTTCATTTAAAACTCAAAAGTATTTTTTGAAAACAAATAAGGTCCAATTAACTTTAAAGCGCTTCCGTTGTTTTTAAAATTAATGTTTTAATAACCACTATCTGGTTAAAACCTCAAACTTTCGCTCTGTTGATTTTAACCTTAGACGGTCTCTTACTTCCATACAAAAACAATTAAGTATTCAATTGGAAATTAAAATTAGAATTTTTTTTTGTAAAAATAATAATGCTAATTAATTATCGAATCCTTTCGGTTAAGTTTTACATACCGGTATCAGGGAATCTAGCCAAACATAATTTTATCGCAGAGCAACATAAAATTAAAACGTATATTCAACAACGCGTGCATGGTAGGAAATAAATAAATTATGCTTATTAAAATAGGAACCTGAAAGTGAATAATAAAGCGATTAATTCCGATTAATGCGTATCCTCCACAAGCCGGCAAGATTGACTTGTAGTAAAAATATCTCGAATTAAATTAAAGTAATCCTAATCAAATTCTGGAAGTCTGGAAACTAACTAGTGTTGCAGTATTTCTTCGATGTGGAAAAATACTGCTTTAATGGTGGGGTTTTTTATTTCCTAAGTATTTCTATGAAATCTGGAAAATTAATGCTAGAAATCTAAACTGGAAAATATCAAAACAGATTACGAAAAATAATGCTGAGTAGAAAAAGTGAGATTGAAAGTAAGATTGTGTAACAATTGTTCAAGGTGCGAGAGAGAGAGAGAGAGAGAGAGAGAGAGAGAGATTCATTTTTGGTAACTGCTTCAATATATAGGGTCCATTAGTTGAGGAAAAATAGGAATTCAACATGGAGAAGAATCCGTGAACATGCGCTGAGTTAGTCAAATGGAGAGAAAATCGTAACTTCTATATGGATCGTGGCGAGCGTGATATGTGGTGTGATGTGGGGCACATAATTCTTATATGTCCCGGTCGTAACATGAGACGTGTCGAGGGGCACAAATCTCAACTTGTCCCGTTCGTAACACCCTTGTGGCGGGCGGCATGCCTTCTGGTGCAGGAGGTGCTGAAATACTTCAAAAAGGCCATTTGAACTTCATTTTTCCATTGTTTTTCTTCCTTTTCTCATTCATGCCTTGCAAAAGCTAAGTACCTAAAATATGTTGTAAATACTACAAAAAGAGATAAAATGTGACATAATAAACGAGAAATTTGAAATTTAATCTATGTAAATCGAGCGGAAACTGCTATATCTTTTCGTGTTATCAAACTCCCCTAAGGTTGAACTTTTGCTTGTCCTTAAGAAATAAAGTCAGTATAAAAACCAATAAGGCACAAGTTAAATGCAATTTCATGATGCAATTCGAATCATAAGAGGCTGCCAATGTTTTGCGGAAATGTAAGCTCAACATAACACAAGAGATATGGTAATAACATTGAACATCCCCCATTGTGCAGACCAATTCCAGTCATGCCATTATAGCTCAACCTAATTATTTTTGCTAAATTTTACCCATTTTCATTCTAGCGCCTTTGTCTTCATACGCGCATAGTACGGTAGCCGGTTAGTGACTATGATCCTTTTAAGCACGAGGTTCTGGAACGTAAATGCGGTAACCTCCTTTAATTCCCCCAATTGCAAGTTGCGGGGGATCGGACCGTAGTCCTCCCTACCAAGTTCAGTACCAGACACCTTTGAACCAACTGACAACAAGTTTTTATGTTATATCATGTAGGTACTGCATCCGTTGGATTAAGTGACTGGGTGAGGGTCGCCTAACTTAATTGGTGCATTCCCTATTTTCTTACAGCAAAGCATATATCTCTCAAATGTATTGGATCATTCACGTATATTTATCGACTCCCTACGTAGTTTGTGTTTAAGACGGCCCTGACTGCTAGATAAACTACTCAGGGCTACTTTAAAGCTAAAGTTTAAGGTTTTGGTATAAAGGGTACTGAAATCGATCTAGCGCAATATGGGGATTTAGAGTGTTACGAAGGTATCAATCGCACTTCTGTTTCACTCAAAGTTTCTCATATATCTTTTAAAAAGTGAGCAACCTATATATTCTTCGAACGCGTCAGATTATGCAAGTAACGAACAAAAAAAATTTATGGCTCAAGAAAGTGGGAAATTAGATAACAACGAAAAAATTTGCATAAACGAACTCGAAAATACAATAATGTTTTTGATTACAAGAAATACAAATGGAAATGAAAGAAAGACCTACTTAGAAAGAAACAAAGAGTTTCTAAACTAAATAACTCCCCTAAGCTTGAAACAAGCAATGTCCTAATGCTTTAAAAACAACAAGGAAATGAGAAGAAAAACAAAAATCAATCTATTCTTGTTTGTTATCGTGTCCTCTTCCTCGTCCTCGTGCTTGTCCACGTGTACCCGGAGGATGGGGCATAGCCACATGGTATATATAATATTGAAAACCATCCATGCGTACAGTTAAGGCCATCATTTCCTCAGTTAATCTTGCAGCCCGTCGCTCATTTCTTTCATCATATTCTTGCTGCTGAGTTTACATGTCCACCATAAGTTGCATCATTGCATTTTGGTTATTCTGCATAGCCCGCATTCTCTCATCCTGTTCCATTATGGCAGCCATAATGTCATCATTTGAGGCCGGTACTCTTTCTCGTCTTCTCCTAGGCCTAGTGGATGTGCTTTCAACATTTTCAGGAGGAGCTTGTTGTTCAGTGTCTCCTTGTTCCATTTCTTGCTCCATTTCATCTGCTTGGACATTTTCCTGGTTGCTTTGAGAATTATCTCTAGGTGCAGGAGCATCAAGGTCATAAAGCCACTTAGACAAGTATGTAATATTATTAAGTGCAAAGTTTGGCAAATTGACACTAGGAACTACCTTGTTGTGCACCATGAGGTTGTACCTACCATCTCTTCTAACCTTAATCAACTGGCCAGCCTGCCAGTTGTCGATGTCAATGAAAGTGGGCGGCAGTGATGGAAAATTCGCAAGCTTGTCTTCGAGGCGAAGGCCAAGTGCTATAGAGGTGACTAGCCCGCCAATGTAGAAAGGCGTAGACCCTCTTGCACACAAGGACTGGATATGTGATAGGAGGAAGGTGCTTGCATTGATCCTTTGGTTGGGAGTGAAGGTACAATGGAGAATGAATAATTCTTTAGAATTAACCTTGTTGTTGTTAATCCTCCCAAAAATGGTGTTGGAGATAACACAGTGAAATACCTTATTGCGGGATTATGAATGGATGAAGCATAAAGTCCTTCCCAGTTGTTCGGTTCCTCATTGGTAAGAACTTTCCAAAGCTTAAAACCTGTAGATGCCCAATCTAGGTCTTCTGGAATACAGTGGTGTACCACTCCCTCGCGAGGGAAATGGAATAAAGCACTCAGTGGATTGACTTACAGAATATTCATTGTTGAACGTTCTAAAAGTAGAGGAGCTGGATAGGTGATCGTTTTCGTCACACAACAGGTTGTATGAGAACGAGCTTAGAAATTCCAAGGTCAATGACTCGTATGTTAGGAGATTTTGTGTGCAGATGAATGCTAAGTCAGAGTTATGGACTAATTATTGCACACTGTCTAGCAATCCCAATTTTCGCAAGCACTCAGTATCAACAAACTGTGTAGGTACTACAGAGTATTGATAGAACTTAAGATACTGAGCCCTTTGGTTCTATCTGGCTTCTCCGTTGCAAAACATAATTCTAAAAAGATCTGGCTCTGGTCTGTAATTTCTCCGTGCCATTGTTGAAGCAAGGAAGGAAGATCGTAGAAGTTTGTGTGAGAAATTGGGGGTTTAAAAATGAAAATGGTTTAGAAATGGTTTATGTAGAGAGATATAATGATGGTAATAAATGGGGTTTAGTGGATTTTTATGGAAATGATAATGGAGGAAGTGAAATAGGCACAGGTTCAATGTATTGTGGGCAGCGATTTAAAGAAAATGGGGAGGAGAAGGGTTCTGCGAGGGTTTCTATGAGAATACAGAAACGCTTCTATTTCTAAGTGTGTGATGAGCATCATGTTTATGTGATGAACGGGACTGGGTCATGTGAAGTGTGACAGGTGTCATGCTTATATGGAGAACGACACGGGTCTAGAAACCGAATAAATTGAATATTTTGTAGTTTTGTTATGCGGTATATCTTTTCAATACTTGTACATAAATATAAATGAATAAATAATATGGAAGTATTAAAGCATAGAATATGTATATGTATATATATATGTGAATATGATACTAATGCAGTAAATAAACGAAGTAAATAAAACTCATAATAAAACTGAACTGAAAATGAATAGAAATTGTATTGAAGAATAAAATTCCCAAAAATTGTAAGAATAAAGTGTCAAATAAATGAAAATCTAATATAATAAAACTTATCTCCACACTTAAACAAAACATTGACCTCAATGTTTAAATGTGAAAAGGAAAAATGCAGTATGTCTGGAAAATCAGCCACGTCGGTCAAGAGATGCGGAGAAAAGATGCTAATAAATATAGTCCAGCTATTCGACTACCGTATCCATAAAAGAATGGAAGTCGATCCTCAGAATAACAAGCTTGTCCTTCAACAAATCAATCCCTGATTGGATGGTAGTCAAGGCGGGAGCTGGATGAAAGACGGGAGGTGGAGAAACAATTGGAGCATCGGGGAAGTTTGAGCCAACTTGTTTAGGAGATGGGAAGTCATGGTAAAAGGGAGGTGTTTCAGGGTCAGTATCCTCATCGGACAGGAAAGCATCGAGGTGGTCATAAATCATGGGTGTCTCAGGAGTGGGTGGTGGTGACATGTGTGGTGAGCTCCAATCATATAACCAGTTATTTGTGTCATGTATGATAGTCCTAGGGTCAGGTGGGATAAAAAGTGGCATTAACTGATTGTTAATGAGCAGTTCGAAGTTACCTGGGCCTAGGTTTCCAATGATTCCCCTATTGAAACAGAAATTTATATTCATAGGTTGAAATCTACCCTGAGGGACAAGGTTAAGCAGTTGTTATCTTAATCTGGTAGCATTATCTATCATGGTCACTAAGCCACCTACGAGAATGGGTTCATGTATAACTCTCGCAAGATAGTGGAAGTTTTCTAGCATAAATGTAACTCCATTTATGGGACGCTTTTGCGAAGCGCAGAACATGATAAAAAGCTCAGCTCTAGAAATGGTGGTAATGTTTTCTGCTTTACCAAAAAGGGTGTGGGCTAGGATCTTGTGAAAATATCTTAAAGATGGGTTGTGGATGTTTTTCGAGTGCATGTCCTCAGGTTCAGGGTTACTTATGCCTGTAATGTCCCCCCAAAAATAATCTAGTTCACCTACATTAAAAATCTCTTCTTGGATTACGGTAAATGCATCTAGGCTGTATGGGAATCCTAGTAGCTCTGCCATCTCTCTATGGGTGAAGGTGTACTCTATACCAAATAGTCTAAATCTAATCAGTCCTCTATTGAATCCCAGACCATGGTCAGGTTTGTAGACAAGGGAGCTTAAAAAATCTAAGATTAATCTACGGTAAGAGCTAAACTTTTTCTCAAAGCAGATGTATCCCAACCTATTTGGTTTAATAAAAACAAAACACTATCTTGGATCCCTAAGGTGATCATAGTTGGTCCATCAGGGTAGGTACTCAATCCTATTTCCCTAACAGATAAAGACTCAAACTTCCTTCGCTGATTTCTTCCTCTAAACACAATGCCCATCGTATCAACCAAATTCATCGTGGTTAGTGTAATTAGCTAATCGGAAAGTTAGCCTGGAGTAGGTTGACAGTTAGCATGAAGTTAGTAGCGGGTAATATTAAAGAAACAACACTACATAATTTAATCATCAATAAACAATAACAAAATTAAGAAAAGAAAAGAAAAACGAAAATAAGCAAAGCAAAAAGAAAAGACTCAAAGTTGGGTTGTCTCCCAAGAAGCGCTTTGTTTAAAGTCGTAAGCTCGACATAACATGGTGATTAGTCTAATGAATGGGGTGGTAGAGCATCTAGACTAAAGGTTTCATAATATTCTTTATTATCGGTGCTATGATAGTGTTTTAGACGCTGTCTGTTTACGATGAAAGGTTCTCTACTCATTCCTTTGATTTTTATCGCTCCATTTTGAAAGACCTTAGTGATTTCGAAGGGACCAGCCCATCTTGAGCGAAGTTTTCCCGAAAATAGTTTAAGTCTAGAATTAAATAGGAGAACTATATCGCCTTCATTGAATTCATTTCTAGATATTCGTTTATCGTTCCATTTTTTAGTTCTCTCTTTATATATCTGAGCATTTTTGTAAGTGTCTAGTCTAAGTTCTTCTAGTTCATGGATATCCAAGATTCTTTTCTCACCCGCAGCGGTGTAATTTAAATTAAGGGTCTTAATGGCCCAATAAGCTTTATGTTCTATTTCTACCGGTAGATGACATGATTTCCCATAAACTAGTTTAAATGGTGTGGTTCCAATCAGAGATTTATATGTTGTCCTATATGCCCATAGAGCTTCATATAACTTAGATGACCAGTCTTTCCTAGAGGTTGCTACAGTTTTTTCTAATATTTTCTTTATTTCTCTGTTGGATACCTCTACTTGCCCACTTGTTTGTGGATGATAAGGTGGTCCGACATCGGACTCTGTACTTCGCTAATAATTTTTCTAGGATCTTGGAAATGAAATGGGAGCCACCGTCATTGATGACGAGTCTCGGTACACCGAGTCTTGGAAAGATTATGTTCTTGAAAAGCTTGACTACTACTCGCGCGTCATTTGTTGGAGAGGCTACAACCTCGACCCATTTTTAAACATAGTCGACATCAACTAGTATATAGTGATTTCCAAAGGAAGATGGTACGGGTTCCATGAAATCGATTCCCCATACGTCAAAGACTTCAACTTCTAGAATTCCCTTTTGAGGCATCTCATCGCGTCTAGAGATGTTTCCAGTGCGTTGGCATTGGTCGCAATTTTTAACCACGATATGGACGTATTTCCAAAGACTAGGCCAATAGAGGCCAACTTGTAATATCTTAGCGCATGTCTTTGATGTACTTGCATGTCCTCCATAGGGAGCGGCATGAAAGTGGAAAATTATGTTTTCGATTTCATTTTCGGTAACACATCGACGGAAAATACCATTGATTCCTCTTTTGAAAAGCAAAGGGTCGTCCCAATAATAATGTTTAAGGTCATGAAAGAATTTCTTCTTTTGTTGATAAGACATATCAGGTGGAAGCACTCTAGCAGCCAAGTAGTTGACTAAATTGGCATACCATGGTAGTATGGTTGTGGTGCGCATTGCTTCCATAATTTTGTTCTTGTTCTTGTCTTCATAAGTCACAGGGTACTCAGTTATAATACTGTCAAATTCTAATTGGGCTACAAGGCGTTCATAAGGAAAATCATCATTGATGGGAACATGATCTGGTTTGATGCCTTATATTCTGGAAAGGTGGTTAGCTACTATATTCTTGGTGCCTCTCTTGTCTTTTATTTCTAAATTTAATTCTTGTAGAAGTAAGATCCACCTTAGTAATCTTGGTTTGGCGTCTTTCTTACTTAAGAGGTACCGGATTGCAGCGTGGTCAGTATAGATAATTATTCATGCTCCTACTAAGTAGGAACGTAATTTATCTAAAGCAAACACAACAGCTAACAATTCTTTTTCAGTGGTGGCATAATTCTTCTGCGTAGGATCTAGGGTTCTACTTGTATAGTAGATCACATGAAGCTTTTTATCCTTTCTTTGTCCTAGGACTGCGCCTACGTAATAGTCACTGGCATCACACATTATCTCGAATGATTCGTTCCAATCAGGAGGTTGCATAATGGGTGATGAAATTAATGTCTTTTTTAGAGTTGTAAATGTGTCCAAGCATTTGCCGGTGAAAATGAACTCATCATCCTTCATCAGCAGTTCGGTTAGAGTTTTGGTTATTTTAGAGAAATATTTAATGAAACGTCAATAAAAACCAGTGTGTCCTAGAAAACTTCTTATTTCTCTAACAGTTTTGGGTGGTTGAAGATTTTCTATAACTTCGATCTTTTCTTTATCTACTTCAATTCCCCTATCGGATACTATGTGCCCTAAGACAATTCCTTGTCAGACCATGAAGTGGCATTTTTCCAGATTTAACACGAGATTGACACTTACGCATCTTTCTAGTGCCATTTTAAGGTTCGATAAACATTCTTTAAAACTTTCTCCATAGACAGAGAAGTCATCCATAAAAACTTCCATCATGCCATCTAGAAAATTAGAGAAGATGGACATCATACATCTCTATAATGTTGCAGGGGCATTGCATAATCCAAATGACATTCATCTATATGCGAACGTACAATAAGGACAAGTGAAAGTAATTTTTTCTTGGTCGTCAGGATGGATAGGAATTTGGAAAAATCCAGAATAACCGTCTAAATAGCAGAAGTGAGAGTGTTTAGCTAGTCATTCAAGCATTTGATCAATGAAGGGTAAAGGAAAATGATCTTTATGAGTGGCTTTGTTTAAATTTCTATAGTCGATGCACATTCTCCACTCGGTGTGAGTTCGTTGTGCTACATATTCTCCTTTAGTGTTGCTGACAACCGTAACACCAAATTTCTTAGGTACGACATGTACTGGGCTAACCCATTTACTGTCGGATATTGGGTATATGATTCCTGGTTCTAGTAGCTT
This sequence comes from Vicia faba, assembly GCA_948472305.1. Lineage (NCBI taxonomy): Eukaryota > Viridiplantae > Streptophyta > Magnoliopsida > Fabales > Fabaceae > Vicia > Vicia faba. The sequence goes on along the minus strand of OX451741.1, from coordinate 924,899,438 downwards.
TTCTACTTCCTTTTTTACTACATCACTCAGAATGGGATTTATTCTCCTTTAATGTTCCCTAGAGGTTTTACAGTCTTCCTCCAGCATAATACGATGCATGCAGATAGAAGAGCTTATTCCTTTTAGATCTGATATGTTATAACCTAAAGAGGTTGGGTATTTTCTTAGGACATTTAATAATTTTTCAGTTTCTATTTGTCTTAAGTCTGCATTGACTATAACTGGTCGTTCAAGTTTTGTGTCTAGGAATTCATATCTTAGGTCTTTTGGTAGCGTTTTGAGTTCTATGGCAGGCTTCTTTTGATAGGGTATAGGGTTTGGAGTTAGGGCTAGGCATTCACTCAGATTTTCATCTTGATATTCAGGGCGCCAATTATCATCTTCGAGAATCGGGGGTATGGGAATCTTCAATACTTCTGAATAATTGGTTTGTTGTTTCTCCAATTCTTTCACACATTTATCAATTTCATCTAGGAAACAACATGAATCATCGATGGCTGGTACCATAAGGAATTTAGATAAGATGAATTCAACTTTTTCTTCTCCGACTTTGAAAGTCAGTTTTCCATTTTTAACATCTATTATGGCTCCTACAGTGGCTAGGAATGGTCTACCTAATATGACATGAATATTGGAGTCTTCTTTAATTTCCATGATTATGAAATCAGTGGGGATATAGAATTGTCCTATACATACAGGAACATTTTCTAACATACCTAATGGAAATTTCACTGATCGATCTGCTAATTGTACAGACATTCTTGTTGGCCTTAGTTCTCCCATGTTGAGTTTCTTGCAAATTGATAAAGGCATTAGACTAATACTGGCTCCTAAATCACATAGTGCTTTGTCTATGACAAATTTTCCGATCACGCGAGGTATGGAAAAACTACCTGGGTCTTTAAGTTTAAGAGGCATGTTGTTTTAGATTATAGCACTACACTCGGCAGTGAGCAATACGGTTTCGTTATCCTCAAGCTTTTTCTTATTGGATAAGATTTCTTTAAGAAATTTAGCATAGGAGGGCATTTGTGCGATAACTTATGTAAAAGGTATGGTAATGTTAAGTTGTTTTAGAAGTTCAACAAATTTCTTGAATTGCCCTATGTTTTTAGACTTAGCAAGTCTTTGAGGATATGGAATAGGTGGTTTGTAGGGTTGCGGAGGCATATAAGGTTCTTCTTTTTCTACGGCCTCTTCGTCACCTTCTTTTTCTACTTCCTTTAGTTCAGCTTCTTTCTCAATTCCTTTTCCACGTTTTTGGTACATTGTTGGGTTCTCGATTCTAGGTTCAGTTGGTCTGCCCAGGTTTGTCCCACTCCGAAGTGTTATGGCATTGGCTTGTCCCTTTGGATTTGGTTGGGGTTGTCCAGAAAAGTTCCAGCTGGAGCAGCTGTAGCTGCTTGCTGTTGAGCCACTTGGGAAATTTGTGTTTCTAACATTTTGTTGTGTGTGGCAAGAGCATCAATCTTGTTATTCAATTTCTTAATCTGTTCACTGGTGTGAATATTTTGATTCATGAAATCTTTGTTAGATTGAGCTTCGTCAGCTACAAATTTTTCAATCATGATTTCGATGTTGGACTTCCTAGGGATATTTGGAATATTTGGGACATTTTGGATGGATTTCTGAAATCCTGGTGTTGTACCCCAATTTTTGTCCCTAAGATTCCTCTATCATATCATATCAACTCGATCATAACAAGATCACATTAGGGTTGGTTCTTCCTCTTTTTTCCTATCTTTAAGTTTGCTCTTGAGGAATCTCCAAGCACCTTGGTTGTGTATTTTGTATATGTATTGTTGACTAACTTCTAATCAAAATACAAAAAATATTTGTCTTTGTCTTTGTATATTTTTGTTTTGTAGGTACCAAGTCGAAGCATCTGACAAATAAGGATTTCTGGTATTATTTTCCTAAAATCTCTATTTGCAAAGAAAAAGAATTAAAATTTTCATTTTTTTCACTAATGCAATCGATTGCTCTTAAAGTGCAATCGATTGCACATAGTGTATTTTGTGCCATTTTTGGAAAAAAATACACTGTGCAATCGATTTGCACAGCGTGAAAATAAAAAAAAAATAAGCATTTTAAACTTGTCAAATTTTGGCTCCAATTTTCCTTCACTTTTGAAAGATGTGTCATTAATTCAAATTTTAGTGCCAATCTTTCATTTTTAAAAAGAATTATCATTAATTCAAATTTTGTCTCTAATATTTGAAAGAATTATCATTAATTCAAATTTTGGCTCTAATTTTTGAAAGAGTTATCATTAATTCAAATTTTGGCTCCAAGAATCAATTACCAAATTACCACTAATCCCAATCCTAAAACTCTATAAATAGAGCTCTCATTTCATTCAAATTTCAAGCTTTTGATAGCCAAATCCACCTTGCTAAAAAATCTCTCAATTCTCTCCATCTACCAAATTCACTCAAAGCTCCATTTTCAAAAAGTTAGTAAGCTTTGCATTGAAGCTTACTAATCTTTGAGCTAAACCTTCATCCAAACACTTTTTCTCCATCAATTCTCTACATCCAAGCTTGGTCAATTGATTCTTGTGGTTGAATTGAAGCAAATTCTTGAAGTTGTTTTGATAATTCTCTAGATCTACTTTTGGTAAGTTGGATAATTCATCTTTCACAATGTGATCTCTTGGTGATCTTTGGGATTGATTCTTTGAACATTATTTTGTGATTTCAATGGTGTTATTTTCTCATAATTTGATGGGATTTTCGTGCTCAAGTGGATCCATGATCATAAGGTGTTTGATGGAAAGTTTGAACAAGAAATTGCCCTTTTAAAATGTTGTTTTTGCTATTGTTACTGTGTGCAATCGATTTGCACTAAGTGTAAATCGATTGCACATAAGCAATTTCACGCGAATTTTTGAAAAATGTACTGTGTAAATCGATTTACATAGTAGTGTAAATCGATTTACACCAGGACAAAATGCATTTTTTTGCCATGTTTTGGGGCAGCTTTGATCCAAAATGCTTTTTCTACTCACTCCTTTTGATTGTTGGTCCGGATTGCAATTTTAAATGTCCAATTTGTCTTTAAACTCAATGGACTTTGTGATGTAGATGAAGTTGGATAAATGTTCATCAATTCAAATCTACCTAAGAGTGAATTATTTAATTCATTTTTGGTGCTTTGGATTAATGATATGTTTAGTGCTTTAATCCATCTAGAGGAGTGGTTGAATTTAAAGATGAAAGAATTTTGAAATGGTGATCCAAATTAGCTTATCATTTCCCTCCCTCTTCATCTTATCCCTTTCTTTTTTAATTGTGCTACATGTTAAGGGATGGTGATCTCTATATCATTTATCCAAACATGAAGTACATAGATTGCTATTGACCGGCCTCAAAATAGGTGTGACTTCTACATAAGTCCACTTACGATTGCTTAACATAACGCTAAATTTTGTCCCGATTCTAATAAATGATCATTCGTGGCCCAAACTTATGATTGCAAGACCAAGTATGTTAATTTGATCTATTTGATCCAATAACCTTGAGATTCATTGTATGGAGGCTTTGGTTCTACCAATCCTCTAATGGATCTACAACACCTTTGATCAACGCGGATCACTTAAACATCATTGATCATTACATGTGGCCTAGTGAGAATTCCAAAATGGATGATATACTTGACAAAAAGCAAATGCAACTTGTTGTGTGGAGGCTTTGGTTCTACCAATACTCTAACGAGTTCCAAATGCAAGTTTCAAGATGGTCATCCAACTAACCACTAATTACTAACAATTAACTTTACTTTACGTTTTTATTTCCATGCTTTATGTACCATTTACTTTTAGCAATTTACATTTCATGCTATTTTCATCTTTGCTCACTTGAGCATTTACTTTTATGTTATTTTTATTTTGCTCACTTGAGCTTTTCTTTCCTTTTAAAGACACCTAATAATCAACATGAACCATAAAAATCATTAATGATACTTGGACTACATGATTACTATCCTTTGCATTATGGAGTGATGGACTTCTTGGACTTAGGATTAGAGACCTTGGCCTATCTTGGAGACTTTGTGACCTTAATTCATTATTTTGTCTGAAGTTATTGAGGTTTACCTCAAAACATTGGGTTGTTTGTTTGTTTTGTGTGCATGTTATTGAGATTATGATCTTTGTTTGTAATATGGAATTCACCCGTATACAGCCGTTACTCTGCCCAATTTTTGCAAAGACTTAAAACACTCGAAGTTTGGTTCTTTCAAGAGGTCTAGTATCTTTGCTTGCTTGGTTTCACTCCAAAGAATGGGAATTCTACATTGACTCAGGTGATACGGTGGGAGAACTGACTAGGATTTTGCGTTTGTTTTCGCAAATGTTTCGGTTGAGCAAGAGTCGCCACCGACTTTTTATTTTATCCTAAGGGAAGGTTTAAAAAGCACAGCAAAAACCTTTGAGATTTTTCTTGGGTTCGGGGAGTAGATTATAGAAGGGGAAGGTATTAGCACCCCTTCTATCCATGGTTATCCATGGGCTCTTAGGTACTTGCTTAGATCAACTTGCCTTATTTTTCAATTGTTTGAAATGGTGCTTTGTGTATGGTTTTGAAAATGTTTTGAAAAGATGCCTTGTGCTAGGCTAACCTTGTAACAATTCTTTACTCGAATGTTTTACAAAAGGTGTTTTATCTTTTAAAAAGATGTTTCAAGGGTTTGAAAAGTTGATTTTGAAAGTGCTTGTGAAGTGGGTTTTGAAATTAGGCAAGTGTTTTCTTGGCAAATTGGCAAGTACTTAAGAGTTTATCTACCCTAAAGTTTTTCTCAAAGGTTTTGTCAGGTTTTAAACCCTTTTGACAATTTTGTTCCACCATTGTGTTTGGTGGACAATCTTATCTTAGGATGTGAAAGGGACGGGCGCGGGTCATCGTTTGGACCATAATTGCAACGACGTTTAAATGTCTTTGGGCAATTTTCTTTAAGGGACTTGATCATTTGTTTTTGTTTGTTTTGAAAAGTTTTATCGAGGGACTATGATCATTCAATTTGCTTGCTTTGCCCAAAGAATTTCAACATGCAACATGGCCCATTTATTTGAAGGCAACAAAGTGGAGTACCCTAGGGGTGCAAGTGTGATATGTGTTGTTTATTTTCATGCTCATTTATCTTGTATTAGGTTAAACTATTTTTTATCGTTTTTCGCATGCAAACCCTAATTCTAACATGGCATAATTAGAAAGCGTATAAAGTGCGAAATTTAAATTCCTACGCTATTACAACATAATAATATAGGGAGGGGGGGTACAAATTTACAAATGGGGGATATTTAGACAAGCATTTAAATCTAAATTATTATATTATTTTTGAATATTTGCAAGGTAAATAAATCGCATAATTAAATGGAAACGAAGTAAATATGCAAAATGCAAAAAGAAAGTTTTTATATGTATGAAAAAAGTATGGTTTAGGTAAAATAAAACAAGAAAATAAAAAGGTATTATTTTTGAGTATTTTCAACTTTTAGGGCAAAAACCCTAATTTCAATTAAAATGGATATTAATTACTTAATTCATATAATATTTATTATTTACATACAAAAATAAAATAAAATATAGTACATTTGTAAAAAGGCATTTTTTAGTATTAAATATTAAAAAGTAAAATATGTACATTATTGGTATTTTTACTCTAAGCATATTAATATATATATATATATGTATACTTATATTATTTTAAATATGTATTATATACAAATAATAATAATATTCAATTTTTTTAGAAAATAGTATTCTTTATATGAAATATTTTCAGAGGGTAATATAAAATAAAAATAAAAATAGAAGTGTTTTTTACATATTTTCCTATTTATCCTAAATAATAATATATATACATGTATGTATAAATCAAAAGAAAATCAAATAAATACCAAATAAAATCAAAAAATGATGAGAAAATTATTTTCAAAATTTTAATATGCTAAGAAAAAATAAACAAGTCAAACAAAAAAAGAAAAAGTCAAAAAGAATTAAAAACAAGGCAAATGGGCTTGGGGGGTGTAATAGCAAAATCAGGGTGCAAAAAAGAAATAACAACAAGCCCAGCCCAGGAAGCTATTATCTTCAACCTTCAGACAACCAAATTCAAAAAACGCGCGCCTGCTTCTCAAGTTCCTAACTCCTGATCCTTTGATTTTTTGAACAAACTTCCAACACAAAAGATGTTAAGCATGAAACCACGATTCCAAATATATATAAAACATCTCCTAACTCTCAAAAATGAGAGAGAATTTTAGTGATCCCAAATCTTAACCTAAGTTTTCTGCCATTTTCAAAGCTTAAATTCTCTCAACTCAGGCAAAAGAAATGAAATGTAAAGATATGTACATGCTCAGGGCTATGAGTAGAACCTCGTTTCTTCACAAACTTAAGACTAAAGATGAATAATAAGAGAGATACGAGTTCAAAATTTTACCTATTCAGTTGAACTTCTATCTGGAGAATGAGGAACTTTCAGTGCAAGGTGATGATTGGAAAAGCTTCCTTGAGGTCCAGGGATGCTATTCCAATGTTTACTTTGTCTTGAAAGCTTCTGAATCAAGCTATGGAACTTCAACTGCAAAAGGAAAAAATGAAAATGGTGGAAACTGTTAGAGGGATTACAGGTCAGGTTTTAGGTCATGGTTAGCTTGCATACATGCTAGGGAATGTGTATGAATTGATTTTGGTAAGAATGCTCGAGGGAAATGGGAGTTTGCACTCAAACTGCAGAGGCAACTCTGTTTTTGCAGTTTGAGGATGATTCTGAGATGGAGGGTGTTTTGGAGGAAAATGGCTCGTGTCACAGCTTGGTTATGTTGTCTTGAGTGTGTTTGATAAGTTTTTTCTTGTGTGCTTAGGCTGAGATGGAAGTTGTCACAAGTTATGGAACTTTTCTTCTTTCTTAAGCAACAAAAGCAAGTTGATGTTCTAGGCATGTAGGGGGCCTCCTAATGTGCTGCATAATCCTCTCTTGATCAGTGTGTTATGTTCATAAACTTGTGCCATTCAGATTTGCAATGTACCTTCTTGATTTTCAATTGGACATAAAGCTAATCTTTTCAAAAATGGAAAGTTTGCTTTTTCTAGTTTAGGGTTAGTTCATCATGTAATATCCAAATGCTTAGAATAACAACTTGGCACATTGGTTTTGCATTTAATTCTTGAGTGTAACTTGGTTTAAGGACCTGTAATCTAGCATAAAGCATGCTGAACTCAAATTTGCAAGATCATGAACATGGAACTTGGTCATGAACAAAGTGGTTTTTTGCTATATTGTGAAATTCGATTCTCTCTAACCATGAGGTTGTTTGAGAAGTTCTTGGATATTTTGGAAAGCTTGGAATGTGTACTACAATCCATCTTTGAAATGCAAATTGAAATTCCAAGTGGAAGTGTATGAAAAATGGCCTTGAAGTGGGGTAGAAATCCTTGTCAAAATAGGTTAAAATTCTACTAAGTTAAAAATGGTTTAGTGCCCTTATTCAAAAAATTGTAACTTGAGATACAAGCTTCAAATGAGAAAACTTTGTGAATCAAAGTTGTAGATTATGCAACAAGCTACAACTCTCATGTTTTGACTTTTGTTTGAATCCAAATGGATCTTGGTGAAAAGGTGGGGCAAAGTTGGGAAAAAATTAGGGTTTTTCATAACTTAGAAAAATTCTAAGTTATGAAAAATTCCATTTTCTAACCCTAATTTGCAATTTGTGATTTCTTGGTGAACAAGTTTCATGATTTGGCATGTTTTGATGAAAAATGAATCTTGACTCTTGATTTTGACCAAAAAGTCAAAGTTTGACTTTTCAGTATACAGTCAAAACTGATCAATTGACTAGGAAATTCAACTGTCAATCTTGTGTACTTGGGATATTTTGAACTTGTTGAGCATGTCAAGATAATTCCATGGGGTCCTTGAGTCCATATGTGAGCTTGGTTGGCCATTGGCTAGGTCAAACAGTCAAAAATTGCCTTTGTGCAGTCAAAACCCTAAAAATGACCATTTTGCCCTTTTGGTGATCTGATCAAATTTCTTGTGGAATTGTGATTCAAACTTGATCAAATGGTCCATATGAGTTCATAATGTTGATGTGGGTCAAATTTCATGAGGTTTGACTGTCAATTGGCCACAATTGACTTTTTCCCCAATACAGTTGATTCCTAGGTCAACTGTCCAATTGACTGGGCAAAACTTGGAATCAAGACTTGAAACTTGGTATGGATAAACTTGGGAGGTCAATATGAAGCAAGAAAGTCATCTTGGGCACTTTAGGTCAAAACATCTTTGTGCAAATACAAACCCTAATTTTGAGTCCACAGTGCAAGGAGAGGTCTTGAGCAGATGAAACCCTAACTGGATCTTGAGCTTCAAGAGCTTTGTGAGGAGAAATAAATGAGAAATGGGAGGGCAAATTTTGGGGTACAACAGTTGCCCCTGTTCAATCTTCTTGAATCCGAAGAGTTAGATTGGCAGGATTGCTTCTCGTGACTCGAGGGTAAAAGGAGATTGGACACTAGAGTGCCCGGAAATTTGCACTCATCAAAGCACAGGATGCGGGAATGGGCTTAGAGATGCCATTTGGAGATGGGCTTAATGATGCCATCGGGAGTAGTGACAGAAACTTGTCGGGGATGGGCTTAAAGATGCCATCTGGAAGGGAATATCAGGAAAGTGTCCAAGCTTTGGACCATTTCTGAATTGGGGGTCTGAACAAGCAATAGATTGACATCCGTTGTTGGGAGAAACCTGTAAGCTGTTTTCAGGAAGTTGCATCTGAACAAGTTGATAGATTAACATCCGTTACTTGGGAAGAATCCATGAACTGTTTTCAGAAGTCTTGAGAAGAATCTGAACAAGTAATAGGTTAACATCCGTTTACTTGGAGAACCCGTGAACTATTTTCAGAAATATTGAAGTTGAATAAGCAATAGAGCAGCATCCGTTGTTGGGAAGCTTCCGTAAACTGTCTTCAAAAAGTTGCATCTGAACAAGTTGATAGATTAACATCCGTTACTTGGGAAGAATCCATAAACTGTTTTCAGAAGTCTTGAAGAAGAATCTGAACAAGTGACAGGTTAACATCCGTTTACTTGGAGGACCCGCGAACTATTTTCAGAAATCTTGAAGTTGAATAAGCAATAGAGCAGCATCCGTTGTTGGGAAGCGTCCGTAAACTCAATTCAAAGGTGCATCTGAACAAGCTGATAGATTAACATTCGTTGTTGGGAAGAATCCATGAACTGTTTTCAGAAGTCTTGAGATCGAATCAGCAATAGAGCCGCATCCGTTGTTGGGAAGCGTCCGTAAACTGATTTCAAAAGTTGCATCTGAACAAGCTGATAGATTAACATCCGTTACTTGGGAAGAATCCATAAACTGTTTTCAGAAGTCTTGAGAAGAATCTGAACAAGTGATAGGTTAACATCCGTTTACTTGGAGAACCCGTGAACTGTTTTCAGAAATCTTGAGATTTGACTAACTTTAGTCTGTCGACTGATCTTACCTGAAAAGGCAAAGAGTTAGTTGTATGCAATGCTATGATGCATGATACAATGTATATTATGTGTTATGAATGTAAATGGATGTGTATGTAAGCTGGAGAGCTGTCCTGCACAGGATAGATGAATCCGGGATAGCGGAAGATAGAAGTATCCTGACTGCTGCCGGGGAAAATAAATCCTTGGTTGTTGCTGGGGAAAATAAATCCTTGGTTATTGCTGGGGAACCTGGAGCTTGGGTTGTATACCAATCTTCTGGGGAATTCCTGAAGTCTTCTACTGGGGAGTACCAAACTAGTAGACTTAAAGCTGGGGAGGCCAGATTGAGAATCTTCAGCTTGGAGAGAAGTATCTCTGGAGATTTCACTGGGGAACTCAAGATTTTTCTTCCTAAAAGCTCTGTAGGGAGAAGGTTTAAAAGTCTGACTCCGCTGGGGATTGTCCATTTGAAGCTTTTGATCTGCTGGGGATACTGAAGCTTAAATCTCTGAGGGAAAATGAATTCCGGAAGATTCTCTGGCTGGGGATTTGCAAAGATAAAACTCCTCCGGGGACTGTAATTTGACGAACTCCACTGGGGAATTTTGAGGAACTCCGCTGGGGATGGGAAGAACTTTGGCGAGCGCGATCTCCCCTGGTTGTTAGCTGAGGATAACCCAGTTATAAGCCTTTGTGAGGAATAACTTTGAATAAAACTCGGGAGGGACGTCCATACTCTGCGGGGAGATATCCTTTGGAACCTTACTGGGGATAAGTTTCGAGGGTCTGCTGGAGGTAGACCTCAGGGTTTGATGGATTCCAGATCTTGAGGGATTTCCTTCGAAAGGGTGTCAAGATATCCATCTGTACCTTTATCCTATCAGTAATCCTTTTCTTAGGTTCAATCAGGAAGTGATTATGTTTCAAATGCATATGCCTATTTAACAAAACATTGGACGTTTCTCAAAATAAAACAAATAGTGCAAGAGAAAGAGAAAAAAAAGGGAAATGACACAAATCTTGGGAAGAGTATTTGTATTGATTTTCTTTGGGTATATTTGTACAAAGGAGACAATCATCCTAGTAAGAGGATCTTGTCGTAAATATTTGAAAAATTTATACAAAATAAAGATGGCTATGTGAAATAATTCCATGGGATTCCATTCTGCTGTAGCTTTCACAACTCTGAACATCTGTCCATTCAATGCTTCGTTTGATGATGGCTGGATTGATCAAAAACCTGGAACCGGTTGATGAAGAGACTGTCTTTGAAGTGATCCGACGAGACATAGTCATACGCTCTAATTCCCTAACTTTTGCCTGAATCGCCCTTTCGGGTTTTCGATCCACCGGGAAACCCCTTTTTGCCCAAGCCGCCCTTTCGGGTTTTCGACTTGCCGGGTGTACAGATTTTTTTTGTTTTTATCCCTAATTTTTGCCTGAATCGCCCTTTCGGGTTTTCGGTTCACCGGGATGCCCATTTTTGCCCAAGCCGCCCTTTCGGGTTTTCGACTTGTCGGGTTATTTTATGCGTAGTATCTTTTGACTATGTCTGCGTTCGCAGGGTGCGGCAAATCGTCGCCATCCATGGTGGTCAGAATCATTGCACCACCAGAAAATATGCTTTTGATCACAAATGGTCCTTCATATGTAGGAGTCCATTTGCCCCTGGGATCACTTTGCGGCAAGATAATCCGCTTGACCACTAGATCTCCGACTTGATACACTTGACGTCTGACTTTCTTATTGAAGGCCTTGATCATCCGCTTTTGATACGTCTGACCATGGCATATAGCAGTAAGCCGCTTTTCGTCGATCATATTGAGTTGGTCAAGTCGGGTCTGCATCCAATCATCTTCATTCAAACCTGCATCCTTCATAATCCTTAGAGAAGGAATCTGGACTTCCATAGGCAAGACAGCTTCCATGCCATATACCAACGAAAATGGGGTTGCCCCAGTTGAAGTACGTGTCGTCGTACGGTATCCATGCAGAGCAAATGGTAACATCTCATGCCAGTCTTTGTAAGTGACTGTCATTTTCTGAATAATCTTTTTAATGTTTTTGTTCGCAGCTTCAACAACACCGTTCATCTTCGGCCGATAGGGAGATGAATTGTGATGATAAATCTTGAACTGTTCGCATAATGCAGTGATCATTGTGTTATTCAGATTTGTACCGTTGTCTGTGATAATCCTGTCTGGAACACCATACCGACATATGAGATTATGCTTGATAAAGCGGGCAACCACATTTTTGGTGACAGAGGCGAAGGAAGCTGCTTCGACCCATTTAGTGAAGTAGTCAATGGCAACCAGGATGAAGCGATGTCCGTTGGAGGCCGTGGGCTTGATTTCTCCAATCATGTCAATACCCCACATTGCAAAGGGCCACGGAGCTGTCAGGACGTTGAGGGGAACCGGAGGAATATGAACTTTGTCAGCATAGACTTGACAGTTGTGGCAAGTACGGGAATGTTGATGGCAATCAGCCTCCATGGTAGACCAGTAATAGCCTGCCCTTAGGATCTTCTTAGCCATTGTATGCCCGCTCAAGTGAGTGCCAAATGGTCCGCTGTGTATATCAGTCATGATCAATTCTGCTTCAGCTTTATCCACACATCGGAGTAACACACAATCATGGCTTCATTTGTAAAGGATGCTGTTGCTCAGGAAGAACTTAGCAGCGAATTTCCTTAAGAACTTCTTGTCATTCACGGAAGCTCCTTCAGGATAATCTTGGGTCTCGAGATACCTTTTGATTTCATGGAACCAAGGTTGTTCCACTACTTCTTCGGTATTAACCTCGTGACAATGCGCGGGTTCATCCATTCGCTCGATGGTGATTTGGGGAGCCTCGTTATCCCAGTTGAGTTTAAACATGGAGGACATTGTGGCTAGAGCATCTGCTAGCTGATTCTCTTCTCGCGGAAAGTGCTCGAAGGTAATTTGCTCGAAGTGAGGCAACAATGTCAGAACATGTTCTTTGTATGGGATAAGATTAGGATGCTTGGTATCCCAATCTCCTTTGATCTGGCTGATGACCAAAGCCGAGTCCCCGAATACGATCAAAGATTTGATCCCGAAGTCTATAGCAGCCTTGAGACCAAAGATGCAGGCTTCATACTCAGCCATGTTGTTTGTGCAGCTGAAGCAAAGTCGGGCCGTGAAAGGAGTGTGGCATCCTTCCGGAGAAATGAGTACTGCGCCAATGCCGTTTCCAAGTGCATTTGAAGCACCATCAAAGTACAGGATCCATCGGGATCCCTTTTCGGGTCCGTCATACAGTCCGTCACTTTTAATGTTGTCCAAATTCATGATGTCCTCGTCTGGGAAATCAAATCTCATGGGTTGATAGTCTTCGATAGCCTGATGAGCCAGATGGTCAGCTAATATACTCCCTTTTATAGCTTTTTGGGTGGTGTACTGGATGTCATATTCGGTTAAGATCATTTGCCATCTAGCTATCCTTCCAGATAAAGCGGGCTTCTCGAAGATATATTTGATAGGATCCATTTTGGAAATCAACAAGGTGGTATGAGTCAACATATACTGCCTTAGTCGGCGAGCATCCCATACCAAAGCGCAGCAAGTTTTCTCGAGCAGTGAGTAGCGAGTCTCACAGTCGGTAAAATTTTTGCTAAGGTAATAAATAGCATGCTCTTTTCGACCAGACTCGTCATGCTGGCCCAAAACACACCCCATTGAGTTATCCAAGACGGTCAAATACATGATCAATGGTCTTCCTTCGACGGGTGGCATCAGAATAGGAGGTTCTAGCAAATACTCCTTGATTCTATCAAAAGCAGCTTGACAATCGTCGTTCCATTCCACTAACTGATCTTTCTTCAAGAGTTTGAAAATTGGCTCGCAGGTAGAGGTCAGATGTGAGATGAATCTAGCAATATAGTTTATGCGCCCCAAGAATCCTCTAACCTCCTTTTCAGTATGGGGAGCAGGCATCTCTTGTATTGCTTTCACTTTTTCCGGATCGACTTCGATGCCTTTGTTGCTTACAATGAATCCCAGGAGTTTACCAGACCTAACTCCAAAAGTGCATTTACTTGGATTCAACCTGAGCTTGTATTCTTTCAATCTGGCAAACAGCTTCTCCAAATGCTCAAGGTGCTCTTTCTCTGTTTGTGACCGAGCTATCATATCGTCTACGTAAACTTCAATCTCATGATGTATCATGTCATGAAATAAAGCTACCATGGCGCGTTGATAAGTTGCCCCTGCGTTCTTCAGCCCGAAAGGCATCACTTTGTAACAGAAAGTGCCCCACTGTGTGACAAAAGTTGTTTTCTCCATGTCTTCGGGGGCCATTTTGATTTGATTATAGCCCGAAAACCCATCCATGAAGGATAACACTTTGTGCTGAGCTGTATTGTCGATCAAGATGTCCATATGAGGTAGCGGGAAATCATCTTTAGGGCTGGCCCTATTCAAATCCCGGTAGTCCACACACATTCTGACTTTGCCATCCTTCTTAGGCACTGGCACAATGTTAGCGGCCCATTGAGGATAGGACGTAACAGCCGGAAATCCAACATTGAACTGCTTCATTACTTCTGCTTTGATCTTTTCGGACATGTCAGGCCTCATACGGCGAACTTTTTGTTTGATAGGTGGACAATCCTCTCTTGTAGGGAGACGGTGAACCACGATGTCTGTGTCTAGACCCGGCATGTCTTCATAGAACCAAGCGAAGATTTCCACATACTCATTCAACAACTGTATCAGGCGCTTCTTGACATCCGGTTTCAGATTGGCACCCACTTGCACCTCCTTCCGGTCTTCCTCGGTTCCCAAGTTGACAGTTTCCAATGGCTCTTCATGCGGTAAGATAGCCCTTTCCTCTTGTTGCAGGAGTCTGGCTAGTTCCCCGGGTACTTCAAAACCTTCGTCATCCTTATACTCGGCTAGATTGACCAGATCTTCAGAGTTATTGAAAGATACAGCAGAATAGTCGCCCATGGAATCCGGAGTGGATGGGTACCTGCATTGGTGAGTGTGGGTGTGTGTAAGGGATAGCCATCCTTAAACAAAAAATGCAAAAGGAAAGAAAATGAACATAAGCAGTTTATCAAATGAAAAACGTCCAATGAATCATTAAACATGGCATATGAATATGAAAAATAATCAAAACCCTTACAAGCGGACCTACATGCCCCGGGCAAGGCAGGAGGTGAAAAGATAGTGTACGGATTATTTGAAAGCAAAATATTACAGACCAAATGGGAAATGTTCGATAGATAAATTACTGAGGAATAAAAGTGATGGGGACAAAGTCTTTTGCCTCCCAATTGTTCAACCCTCCTCTGACAGTTGGATGAATCCACTCTTCAAAGTTGCTTTCCTTGTCTTCATCTTCCAGGACGTTGATTCGGTAAGGAGAAATTTTGATCGGTGCTCTTTCAATCTTTGACTGGCGCATGGCCCTTTGGCCAGCGGCGGTGAAACCTAATCCAAACTTATCAGCTTTATGCGGAAAATCGGGTAACTGCCCCCATGCTGAATTCTTCCCTTCTTTAACTGCAGCCCTTGCATCCTCCAGAGATTCCATCCTGGTCATCTGCCTTGGTGTCTCAGTTGCCAACTTCGCCACTGCTATCTCAGGAAGCACTTCTTCGAAATGTTGAAACGGTGTCTCGATGAATTCTCCTTCAACCTCCACATACCGGAAAGAATTTAAATGGCTAATCATGTACTCTTCTTCGCCGTGAACAGTAATGATTTTTCCCTTTACAGGATACTTCAGCATCTGATGCAAAGAGGAGGTGACTGCCCCAGCATGGTGTATCCAAGGTCTACCCAGCAGGCAGGAATATGATGGACGGATGTCCGTTACATAGAAAGTGGATTTAAACACCTCAGTACCTATTTTAACAGGAATTTCAACTTCTCCATGGACCATCCTCTTCGACCCATCGAAAGCTCTGACGACAATATCACTAGGCTTCAATTCCAACCCTTCGCAATATAGCCGGTCCAAGGCCTTCTTAGGCAAAACATTCAGTGATGAATCGGTATCAACCAAAACATGTGCAAGGGTGGTTCCGCGACACTCGATTGAAATATGCAACGCATCATTGTGATTTCGGCCTTTAGGGGTCAGGTCGGCATCAGAAAAACCTAATCCATTGTCTGCAGTCAGACTAGCCACGCAATGTTGAAATTGATCTGCAGAGGTTTCCTGGGGTACATGAGCCGCCTTTAGAAACTTAATCAAAGCTTGAGCGTGCGCTTCTGAGCAAAGCAACAGTGCCAGCATGGAGATCTTGGAGGGGGTTTGCCCCAACTGTTCCACCACATCGTAATCACTTCTCTTGATTATCCTTAAAATCTCGTCCATTTCTTTCTTGGAGGCTTCTGGAATCACCAAAGGTTGAGCCCTCGTCCTGACGGGCTCATCTTGTATTCCTTTTCCTTTATCGGCGATGGTAGGAGAGACAGTACTAGGAAAGAAAATTTCTTCAATCAAAGGAGTTCTAGCGGAGAGTTTTACTGGTGCGGGGGGGACTTCTTTAGCTGATGAGGGTCCAAAGACTGCTCTTGGAGGAGCAATCTCTGGAGAAAATATTCTCCCGCTCCTGGTGATTTTGCTGGTGCCCGCAATGTTGCTAATGCTGGCTTCTTCATTATCTGAATTCTCTTCAACTATTTCAACTTGCTTGATACCATGGTAATAGATGTCACCACCATAGTTCCAAGGTATCGACTTCTCAGAAACATAGGGAACAGGCCCCGACATTGTTATCTTCAAAGGTATAGACTTTGCAGCTGGTGTAATCTTAACTGGCTTTTTGACGGCCTCGGAAAGATTGGCGTGAATGGTTATGATTGAGACATTTTCAACATGAACTGGAACAGCAGGAACTTTTTCGAACAAAATTTGTCGGCTATCCATAAGGCCTTGGATGCCTTTCTTCAATAGCGGACAATCAAACGGCAGAGAGTGGCAACAGTAGCAGTCTTCTTTACATCCAGGGAAGATCCCGGCCCTTAACAAATTCAACTTAATGGTTAGCAGTGGAGTAGTCAGATCACTAACGTCAGCAACATACAGATCCTCTTCAATGGCATTGACATTCCGACCGTGCTTCGGCATAGGTGCAGATATCACATTGGGTTTCTCTGGAGCGTCAAACTCTACCTCCTTAGCCTCTATCAGGTCCTGGATCTTATGCTTGAGTGCCCAACAATCATTGGTATCGTGTCCAACACTGTCTGAATGATAGGCGCACTTAGCATTGGCATGATAATGTGGAGAGGATGTATTTACATTCTTTGGCGCCTCCTTGATGGTGGCAAGATTCAACTTCAACAGATGGGGAAGCACCTGCGCTAGAGTCATATTAATACGGGTGAACTGCCGTTGTGGCCTTTCCACCCGTTGCTGATTTGGTCTGGATTGGTTGTAGCGAGGCTGCTCACTCGGAGTGTTTTGAATCATTACGGCCCCCACAGTTGGCCGACGTTCCATCTTCCCTGCTCTTCTCTGAGAATATACCATAGCTGTCTCCTTCTTAAAAGGCTTCTTCTCGACACTTGCAGTAACGCCCTTATGAATCTTTCCTGACTTGATGCCAGCCTCTATTCTTTCGCCTGTTAAGATTAAATCGGTAAACCCCGCAGAAGAGTTACCAATTAGATGATTGAAAAATGGCCCAGATAGGGTCCCAAGAAACATATCAACGAGCTCACGATCGGTTAAAGGAGGCTGCACCCTGCCAGCCAAATCCCTCCATTTTTGTGCATATTCCTTGAATCCCTCACTTGTTCCTAGTGACATACCCTGAAGTTGGGTACGGGTAGGAGCAAGATCAGAATTATACTGGTATTGTTTATAGAAAGCGGTGGCCAAATCTTCCCAATTTCTGACACTGGTTCCTTCTAACTGATAAAACCATTCCAACTGAGCTCCCGACAGGCTGTCTTGAAAGAAATGAATCCAGAGATTTTTATCTGCCGTATAGGGCTGAATCTTTCTCACATAGGACCTGAGATGCATTTTGGGACAGGATAGCCCGTCATACCTTACAAACACTGGCACCTTGAATTTTGGGGGAATCACAATTCCGGCAACCAAGCCCATGTCTTCAAAATCCAAACCCGGCACTCTTTGCAATTCCATGGCGGCCAATCTGTCTTCTAAACCCTTATATTTGTCATCAGCTGGAGGATATTGCTGGTCAGAATAATCTTCATCCTCTTCAACCTCTTCCTCCTCTGCGTCAGACTCGGAAGGCACCGCAACCCGATCTCTCTTACTAGTCCCTTCATCAGAAGTAGGTGGAAATTCAAGCACCCTCCGAGCTTCTCTGTCGAACCTTCTCCCCAAAGTAGCCACTCCGACCCTCTTTTTCTTCTTCACTGGGTCTCTACTCTCCAGATGAGCCTTGATATCCTCTTGACTCTTGACCAAGGTCATCAAGAGTTGCTGGAACTGTGCATTCTGGGCTTGTAGGTCTTTGACTGTTTGCTCGAGATCCATCCTACTGAAATAAACAGCAGATAGATAAGGAAACCTGGAGTGAGACCTGCTTATGCACATGATGAATGGTATGCTGATGTATGCAATGCATTCAAGGATTTAGGATATTCAAAGTTGTTTCAGACAAAGAAGAGCGCACGTCATATTAATAAGAAGAAATTTGTTAGTACATAAATGCCCCATGGGCCAAATGTTTACAAAATAAACTTCTCAAGGCAGGAAGACATTGCGCATCCTCTTTGGCGCGATGTAGGTGTTAAGGGCCTCTTGCTCGTGGAGTCGGCGGGTAAGCTCTAGAACCTTCTTTTCACTGGCGTAGTAGCTAGCTTCAAAAGTGTTTCGTTCCTCCTTGAGCTGAATCCAACTTTTCTGCATTTCCTCCCACGATGTAGGCATGTCTGGATGCAGGATGGTGTAGGGAACCTCTCCTTCATTGACGGGCTCTTTAATCACTGGGAGTACATGAGGATAAGGCATCATTAGACTTTGGGCTCGGGCTCGCACCCACTTGAGATAGGGCTCAAGAGGGATGGAGTTCTTGTGTCCCAGAGTCCTGCTATCAACCTTGTTGAGCTTTCCCCAAGCTCTGATGAATCTTTGGCGAAGTCCTTGCGCATCGTTGTTGAAGTCAAAAACTAAGCTAGGAATCAACATATCATGAGGGCCATCTCTTCGTGCGTATCCAAATTGCCTCAAAGCTAGGCAAGGGTTGTAGGTGATACCTCCTCTAATTCCAAGTAAAGGAACATTAGGAAATTCTCCGCAACGATCGACGATGATGACATTTTCTCTGGACCGAGAACACCAATGCACATCAGAATGAGTAAGAGTCATCAACCGTTGGGACCACCTTGTACCTTGATCAATCTTCAAGACAGATTGTGGAAGGTGCGAAATAAAACACCTCGCAAGGAGAGGAGTACAACACATGAGAACACCCCTCTTTCTCATTGTTCGTGTGTAAAATGAGTGAAGAATGTCCCCAAGCAATGTTGGTATCGGATTTCTGGACAAGAAGATTTTGACAGCGTTGACATCTACCAATTGGTCAGGATTTGGGAACAAGACCAACCCATAGATAAGGAGTGCCACAATTTCTTCGAAATCTTGTAGGTCCAATGAATTCCAACATTCTTGTGCCTTCTCAAACAAGAATTTTGCTAAGAATCCTTTGACGCTGCTTCAGGTTTCCCAATGCCCCTTGATTTCATATGGTTGTAGATGTAGTGCTCGAGCAACATCTTCAGGCTTTGGTTCCTTCTCCGTACCGTTGAAGGGCAGTTGATTAAGGATAGGGATTCTTAGGAGTTGAGAGAACTCCTCCAAAGTAGGCACCAACTGATAATCAGGGAAAGTGAAGCAATGGTGAAGGGGGTCAAAGAACTGGAATAACACTTTCATCATGTCTTCTTCAATGTTGGTGTTGACTAGGCTGAGCAATCTACCATGTCTTTCACTGAAGGATGAAAGTTCCGGAATTCTTGAGGTGAGCTCCTTGAGTTGAGGGGAGATCCTCACAAGGTTGACTTGAATGGTATTTCTGCGAGGAATTTCCATGTCCTACAAAACAAGAACAAAGATGAAGATCCAAAACCCTTGAAATGGTTAGTGAATGCATATGATGTTTTATGATGTTTATGATGTATGCACAAAACATATGTACAAGCAAATCACACCAAACCCTAATTTCAGGCTTGCATGGGGTTTCATAGGTAAGTACCCTCTTGAGCGTAGTTGGCTTAAAAACCTGTCCTATAAATAGTAACCGGGTTCTAACGAGCTCAATATCACTGGATTGTTTTCATTGTTCATTGTTTTGGTTTAGCCACTTAACTAGCGACCAAAATATTCCAAGAAAACAACCCTCAATGAGTGTAGTATCGAGTATCTACCAACTTCGGACTGCACCAAAGCCGGTCATCTCACTACCCCTAATAAAAGGCCAATATGGTCAAGTAAGGTTCTAGGTCATTAGTGCTTTGTGACATCACTCAGCGGCCCCGTACTCTCCTTGATTGAACTCAAGGGTTACCGGTACTCACAAATATGTCGCACTAATATAGCTATTGCTTAGACCGTGTCGGTATACCCCGCACAGTTTCCACAACGTATTGCTATCTATGAATGTTTCCCAAAAATCCGGGTGGAGGATTGTAAACCCAAACAATAGAGCCAAAGTATAAAGCAAGCAAATCAAACAATTAGTCATGTAAGAGGGTGATCTAAGCCCTAAGGTTACTCCACTTTAAAACAATTTTCCCCAGCAGAGTCGCCAGTTCTGTGATACGGTGGGAGAACTGACTAGGATTTTGCGTTTGTTTTCGCAAATGTTTCGGTTGAGCAAGAGTCGCCACCGACTTTTTATTTTATCCTAAGGGAAGGTTTAAAAAGCACAGCAAAAACCTTTGAGATTTTTCTTGGGTTCGGGGAGTAGATTATAGAAGGGGAAGGTATTAGCACCCCTTCTATCCATGGTTATCCATGGGCTCTTAGGTACTTGCTTAGATCAACTTGCCTTATTTTTCAATTGTTTGAAATGGTGCTTTGTGTATGGTTTTGAAAATGTTTTGAAAAGATGCCTTGTGCTAGGCTAACCTTGTAACAATTCTTTACTCGAATGTTTTACAAAAGGTGTTTTATCTTTTAAAAAGATGTTTCAAGGGTTTGAAAAGTTGATTTTGAAAGTGCTTGTGAAGTGGGTTTTGAAATTAGGCAAGTGTTTTCTTGGCAAATTGGCAAGTACTTAAGAGTTTATCTACCCTAAAGTTTTTCTCAAAGGTTTTGTCAGGTTTTAAACCCTTTTGACAATTTTGTTCCACCATTGTGTTTGGTGGACAATCTTATCTTAGGATGTGAAAGGGACGGGCGCGGGTCATCGTTTGGACCATAATTGCAACGGCGTTTAAATGTCTTTGGGCAATTTTCTTTAAGGGACTTGATCATTTGTTTTTGTTTGTTTTGAAAAGTTTTATCGAGGGACTATGATCATTCAATTTGCTTGCTTTGCCCAAAGAATTTCAACATGCAACATGGCCCATTTATTTGAAGGCAACAAAGTGGAGTACCCTAGGGGTGCAAGTGTGATATGTGTTGTTTATTTTCATGCTCATTTATCTTGTATTAGGTTAAACTATTTTTTATCGTTTTTCGCATGCAAACCCTAATTCTAACATGGCATAATTAGAAAGCGTATAAAGTGCGAAATTTAAATTCCTACGCTATTACAACATAATAATATAGGGAGAGGGGTACAAATTTACAAATGGGGGATATTTAGACAAGCATTTAAATCTAAATTATTACATTATTTTTGAATATTTGCAAGGTAAATAAATTGCATAATTAAATGGAAACGAAGTAAATATGCAAAATGCAAAAAGAAAGTTTTTATATGTATGAAAAAAGTATGGTTTAGGTAAAATAAAACAAGAAAATAAAAAGGTATTATTTTTGAGTATTTTCAACTTTTAGGGCAAAAACCCTAATTTCAATTAAAATGGATATTAATTACTTAATTCATATAATATTTATTATTTACATACAAAAATAAAATAAAATATAGTACATTTGTAAAAAGGCATTTTTTAGTATTAAATATTAAAAAGTAAAATATGTACATTATTGGTATTTTTACTCTAAGCATATTAATATATATATATATATATATATATATATATATATATATATATATATATATATATATATATATATATATATATATGTATACTTATATTATTTTAAATATGTATTATATACAAATAATAATAATATTCAATTTTTTTAGAAAATAGTATTCTTTATATGAAATATTTTCAGAGGGTAATATAAAATAAAAATAAAAATAGAAGTGTTTTTTACATATTTTCCTATTTATCCTAAATAATAATATATATACATATATGTATAAATCAAAAGAAAATCAAATAAATACCAAATAAAATCAAAAAATGATGAGAAAATTATTTTCAAAATTTTAATATGCTGAGAAAAAATAAACAAGTCAAACAAAAAAAGAAAAAGTCAAAAAGAATTAAAAACAAGGCAAATGGGCTTGGGGGGTGTAATAGCAAAATCAGGGTGCAAAAAAGAAATAACAACAAGCCCAGCGCAGGAAGCTATTATCTTCAACCTTCAGACAACCAAATTCAAAAAACGCGCGCCTGCTTCTCAAGTTCCTAACTCCTGATCCTTTGATTTTTTGAACAAACTTCCAACACAAAAGATGTTAAGCATGAAACCACGATTCCAAATATATAAAAAACATCTCCTAACTCTCAAAAATGAGAGAGAATTTTAGTGATCCCAAATCTTAACCTAAGTTTTCTGCCATTTTCAAAGCTTAAATTCTCTCAACTCAGGCAAAAGAAATGAAATGTAATGATATGTACATGCTCAGGGCTATGAGTAGAACCTCGTTTCTTGACAAACTTAAGACTAAAGATGCATAATAAGAGAGATACGAGTTCAAAATTTTACCTATTCAGTTGAACTTCTATCTGGAGAATGAGGAGCTTTCAGTGCAAGGTGATGATTGGAAAAGCTTCCTTGAGGTCCAGGGATGCTATTCCAATGTTTACTTTGTCTTGAAAGCTTCTGAATCAAGCTATGGAACTTCAACTGCAAAAGGAAAAAATGAAAATGGTGGAAACTGTTAGAGGGATTACAGGTCAGGTTTTAGGTCATGGTTAGCTTGCATACATGCTAGGGAATGTGTATGAATTGATTTTGGTAAGAATGCTCGAGGGAAATGGGAGTTTGCACTCAAACTGCAGAGGCAACTCTGTTTTTGCAGTTTGAGGATGATTCTGAGATGGAGGGTGTTTTGGAGGCAAATGGCTCGTGTCACAGCTTGGTTATGTTGTCTTGAGTATGTTTGATAAGTTTTTTCTTGTGTGCTTAGGCTGAGATGGAAGTTGTCACAAGTTATGGAACTTTTCTTCTTTCTTAAGCAACAAAAGCAAGTTGATGTTCTAGGCATGTAGGGGGCCTCCTAATGTGATGCATAATCCTCTCTTGATCAGTGTGTTATGTTCATAAACTTGTGCCATTCAGATTTGCAATGTACCTTCTTGATTTTCAATTGGACATAAAGCTAATCTTTTCAAAAATGGAAAGTTTGCTTTTTCTAGTTTAGGGTTAGTTCATCATGTAATATCCAAATGCTTAGAATAACAACTTGGCACATTGGTTTTGCATTTAATTCTTGAGTGTAACTTGGTTTAAGGACCTGTAATCTAGCCTAAAGCATGCTGAACTCAAATTTGCAAGATCATGAACATGGAACTTGGTCATGAACAAAGTGGTTTTTTGCTATATTGTGAAATTCGATTCTCTCTAACCATGAGGTTGTTTGAGAAGTTCTTGGACATTTTGGAAAGCTTGGAATGTGTACTACAATCCATCTTTGAAATGCAAATTGAAATTCCAAGTGGAAGTGTATGAAAAATGGCCTTGAAGTGGGGTAGAAAACCTTGTCAAAATAGGTTAAAATTCTACTAAGTTAAAAATGGTTTAGTGCCCTTATTCAAAAAAATGTAACTTGAGATACAAGCTTCAAATGAGAAAACTTTGTGAATAAAAGTTGTAGATTATGCAACAAGCTACAACTCTCATGTTTTGACTTTTGTTTGAATCCAAATGGATCTTGGTGAAAAGGTGGGGCAAAGTTGGGGAAAAATTAGGGTTTTTCATAACTTAGAAAAATTCTAAGTTATGAAAAATTCCATTTTCTAACCCTAATTTGCAATTTGTGATTTCTTGGTGAACAAGTTTCATGATTTGGCATGTTTTGATGAAAAATGAATCTTGACTCTTGATTTTGACCAAAAAGTCAAAGTTTGACTTTTCAGTATACAGTCAAAACTGATCAATTGACTGGGAAATTCAACTGTCAATCTTGTGTACTTGGGATCTTTTGAACTTGTTGAGCATGTCAAGATAATTCCATGGGGTCCTTGAGTCCATATGTGAGCTTGGTTGGCCATTGGCTAGGTCAAACAGTCAAAAATTGCCTTTGTGCATTCAAAACCCTAAAAATGACCATTTTACCCTTTTGGTGATCTGATCAAATTTCTTGTGGAATTGTGATTCAAACTTGATCAAATGGTCCATATGAGTTCATAATGTTGATGTGGGTCAAATTTCATGAGGTTTGACTGTCAATTGGCCACAATTGACTTTTTCCCCAATACAGTTGATTCCTAGGTCAACTGTCCAATTGACTGGGCAAAACTTGGAATCAAGACTTGAAACTTGGTATGGATAAACTTGGGAGGTCAATATGAAGCAAGAAAGTCATCTTGGGCACTTTAGGTCAAAACATCTTTGTGCAAATACAAACCCTAATTTTGAGTCCACAGTGCAAGGAGAGGTCTTGAGCAGATGAAACCCTAACTGGATCTTGAGCTTCAAGAGCTTTGTGAGGAGAAATCAATGAGAAATGGGAGGGCAAATTTTGGGGTACAACAACTCATAATGTCAAGTATTGACTTCTTGTTGGTTAGATGATTCTTATCCCTAGCTTTTACCTTATGCTTTAGGATAGCCTCTTCTTCTCCTCCCATCTTCTTTAACTTCAAAAAATCTTCTCCCTCCTTAAAAAAAAACTCTTCTTGTTTTGAAACTTGAAACATTTTCATAATAAACTTGGACTTAGGTCCATGCATCTTCGAAACATTTTCATAAATAAATTTCAATCAATTTAATAATACCTCGACATTTTTTGCGAGAAGACTAAAAGTCAATCAATCTCATTTCAAACCATTTTGCCACTTCGGCTTTTATCTTTAAACTTTTCTCAAAAGATTAGACTCTTGTCAATCCTTGTAGTGATGCAAACAACTATACTTCTACAATATGTAGTGAAGTGAGATATTTTCCACTTGGGTGTTGAGTGAGGCATTGTTGATTTTAAAATCCAAGCCATATCCTCCACTTTGAGATGATGCAAATTCCCCTTTCTCATGATTGTGGGTAGTAAGTATGTTTTTCACACGGACAATTGCGATGATGTATTATCTCATAAAATCAACAAACACACTTGTGTTTCAAATTTTTAAAAGAGGAACTATGTGTACCCATTTCGAAGTTATTATAATAAAAGTTTTCAGTATTTCAAATGTGTTGTTATTTTTATGTTTGCAATATGTTTGTAAACCATAAATCCCTTGAAATATTAAATAAAATAAAATCATGTGCATTGCATATCATGCATCATATTGCACATATTTCTTGCATTTGTTATGCATATCCAGGTGTTTACCCAGCTTCTTTACTTCACTCAGCAAGCTGACTCATCACTACAACACTCGGGCTAATTTCAAAAAGAAGATGGACAATTTAGAACAGGAGAATCGCGAGCTGCGCGAAGAAGTTTCTGCTTTGAAGGTTGGCTTGGCCAACTGGACTACTCTGATGGAAGCTCTGGTGGTTGCTCAGAATCAGCCACCGAGTGTTCAACCTCAACCAACAAGGGCAAGTACTGAAGTTCTAATTGTTCCTGTATCCGCTACTCCGGCTATTGTTCAAAACCGTATGCCTCAGGGTTATCTGTGGGGAATGCCAGAGAATTTTGCACCTGAAGGTTTTAATCTGGGTCCTCAAGATGCTCCAGTGGTTCCAAAAGTTGTTACTCCTGCACCTCCTGTGGTGCATACTGTTCCTGCTGCACCTCCTTCGGTGAATTTGGTTCCGTTTGTTAATAAAGATGTGTGTCGTCCTTTCCCTCCGCCGAGTGAAGACTTGGGTATTTATGACATAATGGATGATTTACAAGAGCAGTTTGATAGAATGCAAAGAGAGATGAAGGCTCTTAGGGGAAAAGAGTTGTTCAGGCAGAATGTGAATGAGCTGTGTTTGGTCCCGAATGTTAAAGTGCCTGCTAAGTTCAAGGTCCTGGAATTTGAGAAGTACAAGGGCAACACTTGCCCTCGTGCTCATTTGGTGATGTATGTGAGAAGGATGTCTACCCATACTGATGATCAGCGTCTGCTGATTCATTTTTTCCAGGATAGTCTGACCGGTGCTGCGTTGAAATGGTACATGAGTTTAGACAGCGTCAACATCCATACTTTTAATGATTTGGGAGAAGCATTCATTAAACAATACAAGTACAATGTGGACATGGCGCCTGACCGTGACCAGCTTAGGGCCATGGTTCAGAAAGACAGAGAATCATTCAAAGAGTATGCACAAAGATGGCGCAAAGTGGCTGCACAAGTGATTCCGCCCATGGAAGAGAAAGAAATGACCAAGATTTTTCTAAAGACGCTAGAAGCTTTCTACTACGAAAGAATTGTAGCAAGTGCCCCAAGTGATTTCACAGAGATGGTAGGAATGGGTGTCCTCCTAGAAGAGGCAGTAAGAGAAGGTCGTTTGACAAAGGGTGAAGGATCTGGAGGTGTGAAGAAGCCATCTTACGGGTTTACAAAGAAGAAAGAGGGGGATACAAATGCTGTTATGCAAGAGAGAAAGGTAAACGCTCCTAAAAGGAATTATCAGCGTCATCAGCAAGTCGCCTCAGTTACTCCTGTTATGAATGCCGCTCCAACTACCGTTGCTTATCAGAGACCATCCCAGCAGGGGAATCAAGGGTATAATCAGAGAAGGGAGAACTATGATCCTATTCCCATGAGCTATGCAGAGCTATTACCAGCATTGGTTCAGAAGAAGTTGGTCCAGACACAACCACCTCCCGCTGTACCATCATCATTGCCGTGGTATTATAAAGCAGACCAGACGTGTGCCTTTCATCAGGGAGCACCAGGGCATAGTGTTGAGAATTGTTATCCTTTGAGGACTGAAGTGCAAAGGTTGTTGAAGTCTGGAATTTTATCTTTCAAAGACGTGGGACCTAATGTGAAAGACAATCCTCTACCCAAGCACGGGGGAGTGAATGTTGTGAATATGGTGGCCGGTTGTCCAGGCGACTTTCGAATTTTTGACATTAATCTGGTTAGAGGGGATTTGGTAAATATGCACGCAGATCTCTGTAAATTCAGTTATTATACGCATGACCATACCGGTTGTGCTATGTGCAGTACAAACATACAGGGTTGCGAGAAGATAAATGCTGATTTACAGGAGATGATGGATGAAGATTTAATCCATATAATCAGGCCTAGGGTGGAATATGAAGAGGAAGTGAATATGGTTTCTGGATGTCCGGGTGAATTCAGAATTTTTGATGTGGATCATTTGAATGAGGATCTAGTGCAGTTACATGCTACCTTATGCCATACTACTGGGCAGGTGGAACACCAATATGGATCTTGCATAATTTGTTGTCGAAATCCCCGAGGATGTTCTGTTGTGAGGGAAGGTGTTCAGTTGCTGTTAGACAATGGAACCATCAAGATCACAGGTCAGAGAGATGATTATCATGAGATTGATATGGTTGAAGTCTGTTTGATGGAAGAGTCAGAGGAAGAGTAGGCCTCCGCAGAGGAGTATTTCTCTTCAGACGAAGATTTGTTTGCCTGAAATGAATTTTTGAT
Source organism: Vicia faba (assembly GCA_948472305.1). Classification (NCBI taxonomy): domain Eukaryota; kingdom Viridiplantae; phylum Streptophyta; class Magnoliopsida; order Fabales; family Fabaceae; genus Vicia; species Vicia faba. The sequence continues at coordinate 924,871,963 of OX451741.1, read as the reverse complement.
GGCTGATTGTGTTGAGGAAGGGGTGAATGTCACTGTACCTTGTTTTGGTGCACCCACTCATCATGAAGTGGAATACCATAGCAAACCAGCTGTTGCCCCATTGGTAATTAGTATGCCAGGTCCTGTTCCCTATGAATCAGATAAGGCTGTGCCCTACAAATACAACGCTACAATCTTAGAAGATGGGGTGGAGATTCCCATCCAGCCGATGCCAGATGTTGGAAATATAGCTGGTGATAGCAGAGTGACCCGTAGTGGACGTGTATTTGCGCCGGTCATTCGAAGAGATGTTGTTGCTGGAAAGAAGATTGCTGAGAATGATGAGCCTAAGAAGTCTGCAGGAGGGACTAGTGGAGCTACATTAGAGAAATAAGTGGATGATATCTTGAAGATAATTAAGATGAGCGATTACAGAATTGTAGATCAGCTACTGCAGAATCCTTCAAAGATATCTATTCTAGCCTTATTGATGAATTCCTCTGCTCATAGAGAATCATTGATGAGAGTACTAGACCAAGCTTTTGTAGAGAATGACATGCCATTAGATCAATTCAGCAGCGTAATTGGAAACATTACATCATGTAACAATTTGAGCTTCTGTGATGATGAGTTACCAGATGAAGGGAAGAATCACAACCTAGCCCTCCACATATCCATGAACTGTAAGAATGATTCGCTGTCCAATGTGCTAATTGATAACGGATCCGCGCTGAATGTCTTACCAAGAAGTACCCTCTTGAAGTTAAAGTATCAAGGAACATCTATGCGCCCGAGTGGCATCATTGTGAAGGATTTTGATGGGTCGAGGAAATCTGTCATCGATGAAGTGGACCTGCCCATCCATATAGGACCACATTTGTTCTTGATAACCTTCCAGGTTATGGATATTATTCCCGCATATAGTTGTTTGCTTGGACGACCATGGATACACGAAGCAGGGGCTGTCACTTCAACTCTGCATCAGAAGCTAAAATTTGTGCGTGAAGGGAAGGTAGTGATCATAAATGGGGAGCAGGAATTGTTGATATCCCATCTATCCTCTTTCATTATTGTAGAAGCGAATGAGGCTGCTATTGGAACCCAATTCCAATCCCTATCCATTGACAACATAAGGAGGAATGAGAATTCTGTAGTTTCCCTGAAGGACGCGCAGCAGGTTGTGCGCAATGGTCATAATACAGTTTGGGGACGACTGGTGGATCCACCCGTGAACAAGAACAAAACTGGTTTGGGTTTTTCTTCGAAGAATGGCAAGGGATAAATTTGGAAGTCAAAGTCTCCTGTGAACAGTTATCATGATATTTTCCGCAGCGGAGGCTACTTCCATCCAATTGGTTCTGGAATCAATGTTGTTGAAGAAGATGAAGCAGAGCAGGAAGTACCGAATTTTGTGACGCATGGAGTCCGAGTTCAGAACTGGGTCACCATTGATGTTCCTTCTTGCATACATATTTCAAAGTAATTTGTTTTGTTAATCTATTTCTTTCTTTGAAAAGCTTTCACTCTGCCCAAGGTGAAAGTATTGTATGGGCTTATCCGTTTGCTTTGATTTTTAAGATCATTAATAAAAGTTGTCTTTGCTTCCAAAAATATGTCTTTATTTTCTGCTTTTTCTTGGGAAATGGTAATCAAATAAAAAACCCTTTCAAAATAAATGATAACTGAAAATTAATCTGCATGATCACTTGTTATATGTGTTAGTTTCTAAAAGCAATCATAAATCATATGTGCAGATTAATTAAAAAACCTGTTGAATACAATGACCCTGCACCCTCTCCCAACTTTGAATGTCCTGTGTTTGGGGCTAAAGAAGAAGATTATGATGAGATTCTAGAAGAGGTCTCACGGTTGCTTGAGCACGAGGATAATACCATTCAGCCATATAAGGAGCCTTTGGAAGTGATTAATTTGGGTTCAGGAGACGATCCAAAAGAGATTAAGATTGGAGCATCATTGCATCTTGATGTGAAGAGCGGGTTGATTGAGTTGTTGAAAGAGTATGTGGATATTTTTGCTTGGTCTTATCAAGACATGCCTGGTCTAGATACAGACATTGTTGAGCATCATTTACCATTGAAGCCAGAGTGTCCGCCAGTTAAACAAAAGTTGAGAAGAACCCACCCAGATATGGCAGTAAAGATCAAAGAGGAGGTCCTAAAGCAGATTAATGCTGGTTTTCTTGTGACGTCAGTGTATCCTCAATGGATTGCCAATATTGTCCCAGTACCGAAAAAAGACGGAAAAGTCCGCATGTGCGTAGATTACAGAGATCTAAATAAAGCTAGTCCAAAAGATGATTTTCCATTGCCTCACATTGATATGTTAGTGGATAGCATAACAAAATTCAAAGTATTCTTGTTCATGGACGGATTTTCCGGGTATAATCAAATAAGAATGGCTCTAGAGGACATGGAAAAAACAACGTTTATCACACCATGGGGAACATTCTGTTATAGAGTGATGCCCTTCGGGTTGAAGAACGCTAGTGCAACGTACCAGAGGGCTATGACAACCCTATTCCATGATCTGATGCACAAGGAAATTGAAGTATATGTTCATGATATGATTGCCAAATCCCAAACTGAAGAAGGGCATATAAAAGATTTGTTGAAGTTGTTTCAGCGTTTGAGGAAGTTTCGTCTCTGCTTGAATCCAAATAAATGCACCTTCGGAGTTAGATCGGGGAAATTAATGGGTTTTATTGTTAGCCAGAAAGGAATTGAAGTTGATCCTGATAAAGTCAGAGCAATTCAAGAAATGCCAGCACCAAGAACTGAAAAGCAAGTCAGGGGTTTCCTCGGGCGTTTGAATTATATTTCCAGATTCATTTCCCACATGACTGCAAAGTATGAACCGATCTTTAAGTTGTTAAAGAAAGATCAAGGTTGTGTGTAGACGGATGACTGCCAAAGGGCATTTGAGAGTATTAAAGATTATCTGCGTGAACCTCCTATCTTGCTCCCTCCCGTAGAAGAAATACCGCTGATTATGTATCTAACGGTGTTAGATAAATCCATGGGTTGTATTCTGGGACAACATGATGAAACGGGAAAGAAAGAGTTCGCCATTTATTATCTCAGCAAAAAGTTCACTGATTGTGAGTTGCGGTATTCCACGCTAGAAAAGACATGTTGTGCTTTGGCCTGGGCGGCAAAGCGTTTGCGGCAGTATATGTTGAATCATACCACTTGGTTGATCTACAAAATGGATCCAATCAAGTATATTTTTGAGAAGCCTGCTCTTACGGGGAGAATTTCCCGCTGGCAGATGTTGTTATCTAAATATGATATTGAGTACCGCACTCAAAAAGCTATTAAAAGTAGTGTGTTGGTAGATTACCTTGCTCACTAACCGGTGGAAGATCATCAGTCTGCAGAATTTGAATTCCCTGATGAGGATGTGATGTTCTTGAAAGTGAAAGATTGTGATGAACCATTGCCTGAGGAAGGCCCTGACCCTGAATCTCATTGGAGTATGATTTTTGATGGAGCGGTAAATGCATATGGTAAAGGAATTGGTGTTGTGATTGTCACTCCTCATGGATCGCACATTCCTTTTATTGCGAGGGTAACATTTGATTGCACTAATAATATGGCAGAATATGAGGCTTGCATCATGGGTCTTGAGGAAGCTATTGATCTCAGAATCAAAATTCTAGATGTGTATGGTGATTCAGCTTTGGTAATAAATCAGATTAAAGGAGAATGGGATACTCGTCACCATGGCTTGATCCCTTACAAATATTATGCTAGAATATTGCTACCCTTCTTCAATAAAGTTAAATTCCATCACATCCCTAGAGATGAAAATCAAATGGCGGATGCTCTGGAAACTCTGGCTTCCATGTATCAAGTGAATTCTTGGAATGATATACCTCGTATTACAGTTCGACGGCTGGATAGGCCCGCTCATGTGTTTGTGATAGAGGAGGTAGCAGATGAAAAACCTTGGTATTATGATATCAAGCATTTTCTTCAGACTCAGGAATACCCGATTGGTGCATCGAGGAAAGATAGAAAGACATTGAGAAGATTGGCAGGCAGTTTCTTCCTCAGTGAAAATGTGCTATACAAGAGAAATTATGACATGGTCTTGCTCAGATGCGTGGATAGACACGAAGCAGACATGTTGATGCATGAGATTCATGAAGGTTCATTTGGCACTCATGCTAATGGACATTCGATGGCTAAAAAGTTGCTAAGGGCAGGTTACTATTGGTTGACATTGGAATCTGATTGTTGCAAATTTGCAAAGAAGTGCCATAAATGCCATATTTATGCAGATAAGATCCATGTGCCTCCGACACTTCTCAATGTAATTTCCTCCCCATGGCCTTTCTCTATGTGGGGTATTGACATGATCGGGATGATAGAACTCAAAGCTTCGAATGGACACCATTTCATTTTGGTAGCGATTGACTACTTTACCATATGGGTAGAGGCTGCTTCTTATGCCAATGTTACCAAATAAGTGGTTGTGCGTTTCATCAAAAACAATCTGATATGCCGGTATGGTGTGCCGAGTAGAATCATCACTGACAATGGCTCAAATTTGAACAACAAAATGATGACAGAACTGTGTGAAGAATTCAAGATTGTCCATCACAATTCGTCTCCACACAGGCTAAAGATGAATGGGGCTGTTGAGGCTGCTAATAAGAATATCAAGAGAATTATCCAGAAAATGGTTATTACTTATAAGGATTGGCATGAAATGCTCCCTTTTGCTCTGCATGGATATCGAACATCTATCCGCACTTCAACAGGAGCAACCCTGTTCTCCCTGGTATATGGAATGGAAGCTGTACTGCCTGTTGAGGTAGAGATTCCCTCGTTGCGTGTGATAATGGAAGCTAAGTTGACAGAGGCTGAATGGGTCCAGAACAGGTTTGACCAATTGAATTTGATTGAAGAGAAGAGGATGACAACTTTATGTCATGGGCAGTTATATCAGAAAAGAATGAAGAAAGCATTTGATAAAAATGTCAAACCTCGTGAATTCAAAGAAGGCGACCTCGTGCTCAGGAAGATCATGTCTTTTAACACTGATTCTAGGGGCAAGTGGACTCCCAATTTTGAAGGCCCGTATGTTATCAAGAAAGCCTTCTCTGGTGGTGCATTAATTCTTGAAATTATGGATGACGAGGAGTTCCCACGTTCCATGAATGCTGACGCAGTCAAGAAATACTTCGCCTAAAGAAATAAAAGAATAGCTCGCTAAGTTGAAAACCCGAAAGGGAAGCTTAGGCAAAAAGGAGCGTCTCGGTAGGCTGAAAACCCGAAAGGAAGGTCTAGGAAAAAATTAGAGACATAAACAAAATAAATTTCCCGCTAAGTTGAAAACCCGCAAGGGCAGCTTAGGCAAAAGTTAGGGATTTTTTCTTGGCAAGTAACTACGTCAGACAAGACTTGATCGTTGAAGCAACAATCTTCTCGGATCCTCACCATACTTCAACAAAAGCTGCTGCTCAGGACTTCAAAAGTTGTTAGGGGAATGGTGGTCATTGTATCTCAATGTATCTTTTACATTATATATTACCATTTCCCAAACTTTGTAATCATCCATGGAGTCTCGCCATTCGCAGACTACCATTCTATTAATAAAATTCGATCTTTTGCCCAATTCTTTGTGTTCTTATTTTTATTTAGCTTACAAAGACTTCATTTATTACTGATAATAACTTTCAAAGCAAAAAGATTAAAAAAAAACACAAAATTGACTTTTCAAAAATAAAGACATCTTTACAATTCAATTTACTTTGGGATTTGTGATGAAACAATGACAACAAAAATGGTGATCCCTGGAATGAACAAACTCCAGTTGTTTTAAGAATATTTACTTCCTTCGTGAAGGTTTTTCTCATGTCATCTTGTTGGTATATGCACAATCTTTGTGTGTTTCTCAGATAATTAAAGACGATACCAGTTGGCGTAAGGTACAGTATTAGGTTTGTGATCCCATGATTCCCGGTCAAGTCTTGGTTCGCTTTTGATTTTGGGTTTGCATGGTCAGAAGCCTCTGTCCCAGGTTCCCCAACGAAGTTTTCCCTCATAAGATGAAAGGTTTTATTCCCTTGGTATGCTAAGATATCGCTCTTTTTGCAGTATTGGCATTAGTGTTGACCTCTTAATTTCCCAGGAAGACTACACCAAGGCATCTTTTGTTGGAATAGGTTTGGTTGATATGAAGACTCAATCCAGTATTTTCCAGTGAAGGCCTTGTTTATTTGATAGAAGTTCTTTTTCCCCAGTGAAGAACGTATCTTGGTTTCCCCTCGATGATATGGTGTCGACCTCCCCAATGAAGTCAGCATGAAGTCCCCGGTAGAGGTCTCGATGATGAAGTATTGTCTCCCTTAGTGAAGTCCGTATGTTTTTCTTCCTTCAAAGTGGGCCTGATTTCCCCAGTGAATGTTTTGACAATTTGGTTCCCATTTTCCTTATTCACAATCAGTATCGAAATCCCCAGTAGGAGTACGGACTGTGAAACATTTGTTTTCCCCATGGAAGTCTGTGTGTTATTCCCTGGGAAGGTTATCCCAGGGCATCTCTTGTTGGAATGAGTATTCATGATGAAAAGTTTTCAATCCTCAGTTTTTTTCTCCAGGGAAGTGGGTTTGAATCCCCCAGTGAGGTTTGGTTGTCTCGACGTCAGTCTGCTTTATTTGAGGCTGATCTTGCAATCTCCAGTAGGCACATTGTTTTTGGAAAACTGGTTTCTCCGATGAAAACGGAAGAAAGATGTTCTATCCCGGTATCTGTTTGATTTAGCTACATCCGGATTATGTTTCTCCTCAGTGAAGTTAGGACAGGCAATAGGTTTGGTTTCCGCAGTTGCTTTTACCTTTGTTGGATTGATCTTTCTGGTTGAAGTTTAGACCAATGTTGTTAGTACCTGAGGCAGTTTTGTTCGATTATGTATCCTTTTACCAGCATATGCACGATATCACTCATACATTCATACATGCATCATGCATTATTACAAATCATTTTTTATTGACATTGTGTTCAAACCTTCCTGCAGCGCTCCTTGCTTAGTTGGATTTGGTTTTCCCTCTTGAGTTTATCTCTCAAAGGATGTATCTTCTTTGGCCGTCTTGCTCCAGTTTGTTTCTAATTGGATTCATAGTTGCATGACAATATTATTTACTCTGGATTTCCGAGAACTTCGAGTTTTGGTTTGAGCATTTATTTTGCACGAGAAGACTTTATCTCTTCAGCAGGAATAATGTGGCATTTCCCCAGGAAGTTATATCTCATTTCCCCAGGAAGTCATATCTCATTTCCCCAAAAAGTCATATCTATTTCCCCAGGAAGTCATATTTCATTTCCCCAGGAAGTCATATCTCTTTCCCCGGGAAGCCACATTTCTATCCCCAGAAGGTCGTTTCTTTTTGCAATCCTCCATGATAACAGGCAACGGGTATCTTTCTTTGAGCAACTCGTGCTTCCCTGTACAAGTCGACGTAACTTTTTTTTTGCTATTTCCTCTATGAGTGGTTAGCTTGCAGTCTGTTGTTAGTTTACGACAGTGGATGGCAAGACTTTCAAATTCACAGAAATTGCTCGTTGTGAAATCTTTGCAAGTGGAAGTCTCTTTATTTGAGACAGCTTACATATTACCCTTTCCAGGCGAAATTCCTTGGTTAAGGAAGAAGTTGAGACCCGTTCTAGGTGAAACACCAGAAGTTTGGGGAACATATGATATTTTCAAAATCTACCTTCAGTGAACGTTGGTAGTGTATCGGCAGTGAATGTCAGTGTTTCTTATCTTTTTGCTATCATCAGTGAACGGTGGTGGTTCATCATCAGTGAATGGCGATGGTATGATATTTTCAAAATCTACCTTCAGTGAACGTTGGTAGTGCATCGGCAGTGAACATCGGTGTTTCTTATCTTTTTGCTATCATCAGTGAACGATGGTGGTTCCTCGTCAGTGAACGACGATGGTATGATATTTTCAAAATCTACCTTCAGTGAACGTTGGTAGTGCATCGACAGTGAACGTCGGTGTTTCTTATCTTTTTACTATCATCAGTGAACGGTGGTGGTTCCTCGTCAGTGAACGGCAATGGTATGATATTTTCAAAATCTATCTTCAGTGAACGTTGGTAGTGCATCGGCAGTGAACGTCAATGTTTCTTATCTTTTTGCTATTATCAGTGAACGGTGGTGGTTCCTCGTCAGTGAACAGAGATGGTATGATATTTTCAAAATCTACCTTCAGTGAATGTTGGTAGTGCATCGGTAGTGAACGTCGGTGTTTCTTATCTTTTTGCTATCATCAGTGAACGGTGGTGGTTCCTCGTCAGTGAACGGCGATGGTATGATATTTTCAAAATCTACCTTCAGTGAACGCTGGTAGTGCATCGGCAATGAACGTCGGTGTTTCTTATCTTTTTTCTATCATCAGTGAATGGTGGTGGTTCCTCGTCAGTGAACAGCGATGGTATGATATTTTCAAAATCTACCTTCAGTGAACGTTGGTAGTGCATCGGCAGTGAACGTCGGTGTTTCTTATCTTTTTGCTATCATCAGTGAACGGTGGTGGTTCCTCGTCAGTGAACGGCGATGGCATGATATATTTTCTCTTCTACCTTCAACTATTGAGTTGGTAGTTTACCGTCATCTGTGAGTCGGTATATCTTCTTCTCTCTACCTTCAGTGAGCGTTGGTAGACATCAGCAGTGAACGTCGATGCTCGTTATTCTCCTCTCTGGTTCTATTCTTTTGGTTCACCAGTGATTTATTTTCCTGGTGGGGTTGCTCCTTTGTTTCTTCATTTTTGTGGCATCCCCAATGTTACTTTGCGTCTCTTTTGTTCTGTTCATATGCATCCATAATCATAAGCATTGCATGGCATCTTAGAGCCAAAAATAGGGCTTGTTTTATATTTAAGTATCTTCAATCGCGTCGACACAAAGATTTGTAACCTTCGTATCTCCGGATAGAAGACACTTAAATAAGGGCAGCTGTTGTACCCCAATTTTTACCCCTAAGATTCCTCTATCATATCATATCAACTCGATCATAACAAGATCACATTAAGGTTGGTTCTTCCTCTTTTTTCCTATCTTTAAGTTTGCTCTTGAGGAATCTCCAAGCACCTTGGTTGTGTATTTTGTATATGTATTGTTGACTAACTTCTAATCAAAATACAAAAAATATTTGTCTTTGTCTTTGTATATTTTTGTTTTGTAGGTACCAAGTCGAAGCATCTGACAAATAAGAATTTATGGTATTATTTTCCTAAAATCTCTATTTGCAAAGAAAAAGAATTAAAAATTTTCATTTTTTTCACTGATGCACTCGATTTCTCTTAAAGTGCAATCGATTGCACATAGTGTATTTTGCGCCATTTTTGAAAAAAATACACTGTGCAATCGATTTACACTGTAGTGCAATTGATTGCACAGCGTGAAAATTAAAAAAAATCAGCATTTTAAACTTGTCAAGTTTTGGCTCCAATTTTCCTTCACTTTTGAAAGATGTATCATTAATTCAAATTTTAGTGCCAATCTTTCATTTTTAAAAAGAATTATCATTAATTCAAATTTTGGCTCTAATATTTGAAAGAATTATCATTAATTCAAATTTTGGCTCTAATTTTTGAAAGAGTTATCATTAATTCAAATTTTGGCTCCAAGAATCAATTACCAAATTACCACTAATCCCAATCCTAAAACTCTATAAATAGAGCTCTCATTTCATTCAAATTTCAAGCTTTTGATAGCCAAATCCACCTTGCTAAAAAATCTCTCAATTCTCTCCATCTACCAAATTCACTCAAAGCTCCATTTTCAAAAAGTTAGTAAGCTTTGCATTGAAGCTTACTAATCTTTAAGCTAAACCTTCATCCAAACACTTTTTCTCCATCAATTCTCTACATCCAAGCTTGGTAAATTGATTCTTGTGGTTGAATTGAAGCAAATTCTTGAAGTTGTTTTGATAATTCTCTATATCTACCTTTGGTAAGTTGGATAATTCATCTTTCACAATGTGATCTCTTGGTGATCTTTGGAATTGATTCTTTGAATATTATTTTGTGATTTCATTGGTGTTATTTTCTCATAATTTGATGGAATTTTCGTGCTCAAGTGGATCCATGATCATAAGGTGTTTGATGGAAAGTTTGAACAAGAAATTGCCCTTTTAAAATGTTGTTTTTGCTATTGTTACTGTGTGCAATCGATTTGCACTAAGTGTAAATCGATTGCACATAAGCAATTTCATGCGAATTTTTGAAAAATGTACTGTGTAAATCGATTTACATAGTAGTGTAAATCGATTTACACCAGGACAAAATGCATTTTTTGCCTTGTTTTGGGGCAGCTTTGATCCAAAATGCTTTTTCTACTCACTCATTTTGAGTGTTGGTTTGAATTGCAATTTTAAATGTCCAATTTGACTTTAAACCCAATGGACTTTGTGATGTAGATGAAGTTGGATAAATGCTCATAAATTCAAATCTACCTAAGAGTGAATTATTTAATTCATTTTTGGTGCTTTGGATTAATGATATGTTTAGTGCTTTAATCCATCTAGAGGAGTGGTTGAATTTAAAGATGAAAGAATTTTGAAATGGTGATTCAAATTAGCTTATCATTTCCCTTCCTCATCATCTTATCCCTTTCTTTTTTAATTGTGCTACATGTTAAGGGATGGTGATCTCTATATCATTTATCCAAACATGAAGTACATAGATTGCTATTGACCAACCTCAAAATAGGTGTGACTTCTACATAAGTCCACTTACGATTGCTTAACATAGTGCTAAATTTTGTCCCGATTCGAATAAATGATCATTCGTGGCCCAAACTTATGATTGCAAGCTCAAGTATGTTAATTTGATCTCTTTGATCCAATAACCTTGAGATTCATTGTGTGGAGGCTTTGGTTCTACCAATCCTCTAATGGATCTACAACACCTTTGGTCAACGCGGATCACTTAAACATCGTTGATCATTACATGTGGCCTAGTGAGAATTCCAAAATGGATGATATACTTGACAAAAAGCAAATGCAACTTGTTATGTGGAGGCTTTGGTTCTACCAATCCTCTAATGAGTTCCAAATGCAAGTTTCAAGATGGTCATCCAACTAACCACTAATTACTAACAATTAACTTTACTTTACGCTTTTATTTCCATGCTTTATGTACCATTTACTTTTAGCATTTTACATTTCATGCTATTTTCATCTTTGCTCACTTGAGCATTTACTTTTATGTCATTTTTATTTTGCTCACTTGAGCTTTTCTTTCCTTTTAAAGACACCTAATAATCAACATGAACCATAAAAATCATTAATGATACTTGGACTACATGGTTACTATCCTTTGCATTATGGAGTGATGGACTTCTTGGACTTAGGATTAGAGACCTTGGCCTATCTTGGAGACTTTGTGACCTTAATTCATTATTTTGTCTGGAGTTATTGAGGTTTACCTCAAGACATTGGGTTGTTTGTTTGTTTTGTGTGCAGGTTATTGAGATTACGATCTTTGTTTGTAATCTGGAATTCACCCGTATACAGCCGTTACTCTACCCAATTTTTGCAAAGACTTAAAACACTCGAAGTTTGGTTCTTTCAAGAGGTCTAGTATCTTTGCTTGCTTGGTTTCACTCCAAAGAATGGGAATTCTACATTGACTCATAATGTCAAGTATTGGCTTCTTGTTGGTTAGATGGTTCTTATCCCTAGCTTTTACCTTATGCTTTAGGATAGCCTCTTCTTCTCCTCCCATCTTCTTTAACTTCAAAAAATCTTCCCCCTCCTTAAAAAAAAAACTCTTCTTGTTTTGAAACTTGAAACATTTTCATAATAAAATTGGACTTAGGTCCATGCATCTTCGAAACATTTTCATAAATAAATTTCAATCAATTTAATAATACCTCAACATTTTTTGCGAGAAGACTAAAAGTCAATCAATCTCATTTTAAACCATTTTGCCACTTAGGCTTTTATCTTTAAACTTTTCTCAAAAGATTAGACTCTTGTCAATCCTTGTAGTGATGCAAACAACTATACTTCTACAATATGTAGTGAAGTGAGATATTTTCCACTTGGGTGTTGAGTGAGGCATTGTTGATTTTAAAATCCAAGCCATATCCTCCACTTTGAGATGATGCAAATTCCCCTTTCTCATGATTGTGGGTAGTAAGTATGTTTTTCACACGCACAATTGCGATGATGTCTTATCTCATAAAATCAACCAACACACTTGTGTTTTAAATTTTTAAAAGAGGAACTACGTGTAACCTGATCCCCTATTGCACGAAAGGTGATACGTAGGCACTAAAGGTTCGCAACCGCGACGGGTGCAAAAATCATAAAAATATTTCTTTTCTCACCTCCACCATCCATTTTATATACAACACATTTTTATAGCCAAAATATACAGATTTTTCAAAGAGGTTCCTGCGGAGTACCGTGGATGTTTAGGGTGTTAATACCTTCCCTTTGCGTAACCAACCCCCTTACCTTGAATCTTTCCCCCTCTTTTTGGGTTATTCACTCTTTTCCCATTCCTTTGGAAACAATAAAGCGCGGTGGCGATTTTTATTTTGATTTGTATAAAGTCTAGTCAATCCAATGGCTTAGTCTTGCACATTTCTACCGCTACACCTGGAGGTGTATTAGGAGCTTGCCCTGGTGCGTACAAAGCATTATTGCTTTTGTATGAAAAGTTTGGATGGTTCTTTCAAGAAGTGTTATAGTTATTACCATAGGGGTTTCCTTGAGCATAGTTTACTTGATCAATTGGAACTCCTGTTAAAAGTGGACATTCGGGTGCATTATGTGCGTGAAGTCCGCATAGATCACAAATTGGTGTTACTGCAGCCACGGTGGCTGCGGGAGTTGTGGCCAAGCTTTCTATCTTTTGGATAAGGGCTTCTACCTTAGCATTAACTTGGTCTAAGATACTAACTTTGTGCATACCGCCTTTCATTTGAGATTTCTCCATCATGGTTATATCGCTTCCCCACTGATAATGATTTTGAGCCATACTTTCGATAAGTTGATAGGCATCATGGTATGGTTTATCCATCAGTGCACCACCAGCAGCTGTGTCAATTGTTAGTCTTGTGTTGTACAAGAGACCATTGTAAAAGGTGTGGATGATCAGCAATTCCTCCAGACCGTGATGCGGGTAGAGTCGCAACATGTCTTTGTATCTTTCCCATGCTTCGAAAAGAGATTCACTTTCCTTTTGTTTAAAACCATTAATATTGCCTCTTAGCATAGCCGTTTTACTCGGCAGAAAATATCGTGCTAGGAAAACTTTCTTCAACTTGTTCCAGGTGGTAACATGGTCGGATGGTAGAGTCTGGAGCCATGCTCTAGCTCTATCTCTTAATGAGAAGGGAAAAAGACGAAGTCTTATTGCTTCAGGGCTGACTCCATTTGCTTTCACTGTGTCTATGTACTGCACAAACACGTATAGATGAAGATTTGGATCGTCCGTAGGACATCTTGAAAATTGGTTTTGTTGGAAAGCTTGCAAAAGCGAAGGCTTTAACTTGAAATCATTCCATGCGATAGAGGGTGCAACAATACTGTTGTGGGTTTCCTCTTGCGATGGGGCAGCATAGTCTTTCAGAGGGCGATTTTGGGGTCCTTCAGCCATTTTGGGGTCAAGAATAGAAAAGTTAGGAAGATTGGTTTTGGAAAGATTGTACTTTACTTGGTACTCTCTAATTCGGCGTATTATACTAACAAAACACTCGACTTCGTAGATTGGTTTCTCTAATTCCCCGTCTTTAGAGCGAGTGCCTGGCATATAATCGACGGTTAAAATAAAATTGGTTGCCTTAGTCTATACTGCGTAACAAGGGATTTACAGTATTTGACTAATTCAGTCCCCGACAACGTCGCCAAAAAACTTTATCGCGACTTTGTAGGTCTATCGGGTGTAGTGACTACAAGTGCACAATCTATCTCGTAGTTTTAAAAGATATCGAACCCACAAGGACTGATGGTCAAACTACTGTTATCTTAGGGTCACTATGTAAAGCTAAGGATAATTATAAAATCGGGGTATTTGGGTTAAATCAGGAATTAACTAAAGTCTAACAATTAATAACGGAACACCAATATGTATTTTGTCAACTTTAGGGATTCAGTAAGTCATTGGAATTTGTTTTTAGTATTAAAACACAATGTCAGTGAAAACTATTTGTTTAAAAACCCTCGTCTCAAACTTATGTTCTATTGAATCAGATCATATTAGTTAAGCTCGAAATGAGCGCTTCCGCTGTTTCATTTAAAACTCAAAAATATTTTTTGAAAACAAATAAGGTCCAATTAACTTTAAAGCGCTTCTGCTATTTTTAAAATTAATTTTTTAATAATCACTATCTGGTTAAAACCTCAAACTTACGCTCTGTTGATTTTAACCTTAGACTGTCTCTTACTTCAGAACAAAAACAATTAAATATTCAATTGGAAATTAAAACCAGAAAAGTGTTTTTGTAAAAATAATAATGCCAATTAATTACCGAATCCTTTCGGTTAAGTTTTACATACCGGTATCAGGGAATCTAGCCAAACATAATTTTATCACAGAGCAACATAATATTAAAACGTAAATTCAACAACACATGCATGGTAGGAAATAAATAAATTATGCTTATTAAGTAGTTCTACGAAATATGGAAAATTAATGCTAGAAATCTAAACTGGAAAATATCAAAACAGACAAAAAATAATGTTGAGTAGAAAAGTGAGATTGAAAGTAAGACTGCGTAACAATTTTTCAAGGTGCAAGAGAGAGAGAGAGAGTCATTTTTGGTAACTGCTTCAATATATATAGGGTCCATTAGTTGAGTAAAAATAGGAATTCAACGTGGAGAAGAATCTGTGAACATGCACTGAGTCTGTCAAATGGAGAGAAAATCGTAACTGTTATATAGATCGTGGCGAGCGTGATATGTGGTGTGACGTGGGGCACAAAATTCTTATTTGTCCCGGTTGTAACATGAGATGTGCTGAGGGGCACAAAACTCAACCTGTCCCTATCGTAACAACCTTGTGGCGGGCGGCACGCCTTCTGGTGCAGGAAGTGCTAAAATGCTTCAGAAAGGCCATTTGAACTTCATTTTTTCATTGTTTTTCTTCCTTTTCTCATTTATTCCTTGCAAAAGCTAAGTACCTAAAATATGTTGCAAATACTATAAAAATAGATAAAATGTAAAATAATAAACGCGGAATTGGAAATTTAATCTATGTAAATCGGGCGGAAAATTCTATATCTTTTCGTGTTATCAAACTTCAAAAGTTTCAAGAAGATTTTATGTGGAAGATGCCTAATGATTGAGAAAGATTACAACTCCTCTATATAGGCCATCAAATTCCCTTATATGATTTCAAAAGATCATAACTTGGTTAATTTTTATATCCTTGAGCCCATTCTTTTTCCACAATGATCTTAAAGATTTGAACTTCAACCCTTCTTTTATGTGCAAAGCTTGAAAATGGATGGAAGATGTATTAAGGACTCAAAAGATTATAGGTCGTCTCATGAATTTTCACCCACTTCACCAAGTCATAACTTTCTCATTATTTGTAGATTTTAAATGGTTCAAGTCTCAAAATGTTATTTAAGGGATCTACTTCATGCCATGTTTTTTGGTCAAAAGCAAATTTTAAATGGAAGACCGTGTTTGGATGCAAGACATTATAAGTCACTTTTGAAGAAAAACTTAGAGTTTTTCTAAGTACAAAAAGTCAGCATCTTTTTCTCAACTTTGACTCATCATAACTTTCATCTCAAGCATCCATTTGATTCCATTCTTTGCACATTGTAAAGTTTGTGATCTTATCTTTCCAATGTATCAAGTATCAAGTCCTAAGGTTCCCTAAATTGTGCAGACCATGATTTCAAAGTTGGTACCTTGGAACTGAAGTTTCTCAAACAATCATAATGGAATTTCTATAATTTGACTTCTAATCACCAAATTTGTGTGTGCTTTCTACTTAAGCATGATTAGCATAAGCGTATGGATGATTTAGAGTGTCAAAACGCATCATTTGGATGAGTTTTGATGCACATGTGATCACACTTATTTCATGAAAACATGTGTGTATGATTTCCCTCCAAATTGCATCATTCACCCCTCCTCTTGATTCCATTCACTTCTCCTATAAATACAGGCTCTATCCCACTCATTTTCGCAAGCTTAGATAGCCAGAATCACCCTGCCAAACTTTCTCTTGAACTCACTTTTTTGCAACTTCGAATTTGGTTTTACAGCTTTCCTCAATCCATTTTCTTTGTCAATTCTTCATCCTTGAACTTCACTGAAGCTAACAGAAGAAGAACCAAGCTTTAAGACTTCCTAAATCGTTCTAGCCAAGTCAAGTTTTAGAGCTCTGAATTTGAACTTCAATAGGTAGATTCCTTCACCAATTCTCTCAAAGTTTGGTACTCTAATGAAACTCTCATCATACTGATTCTAGTCGCAACATTTTTTTCAACTAGAAGTGAGTTTTTGCCATGAATTTTCAAATCCCTTTTCAAATCTTTCCTTCCAAAACGACTGAGCTACACCTTATAGAAATTTTTTGCGAGGGTACCATTGGAATCGTCTTGAAGAGACGAATTGAATGGTACCAGTCTCGAGCTCCAATTTTTCCATTTCATGAACCTGTAAATTACTTGGACGGAGGTTGAAGATAACCTACGTGCCTGTCTTCAACCAATAATAAATTGCCACGCATTTTTTTTCAAATTCGTTTAATAATTGATCATGTGTGTTATTTCCTGAGGACCATGATATGCACAACGCTTCTGATCCATTGGATTAGCTTACTAATGCGTTTTGACTCTCATCTAATGGTCTACGTCTTTTTGGTTTTTATTTTATTTTTTGATTTTATATTTTATTCAAAAATTCATAAAAAAATCATTTTAACTTCAAAAAATCTAAAAAAATTCTTAAAGATACTTTTGATTTTTCTCTTTCTGATTATTATTTTTTCACAATTTTATTTTGTGTTTTGATATTTTTTATATTTTTTCACTTTATTTGAGTTGTTTTAAATGTTTAAAAATTCACTTCTTAATTTTTAAATTCTAAAAAAATATGGAAGGATTCAATGACCTCTTGACAAATATTGGTAACCTCGTTTTATTTGTACTTCTGACTTTACTTTTCCAAAATTTTTGGTTTATTTTGCCTATTTCTTTTAATTTTAAAAATAGTTTCTGACTTTTAAAAATTATCAAAATTTTTATAAAAATATTTGAGCTCATTTCTGATTTTTCTATGGTCTCATTGAATTTTTCTTGGAAGTTTTGAATATGGTTTCTATTTTCCCTTTTATTTTCATTTAAAACCATTTCTAAAAAAAATTATTTTTTAATATAATTTTATTTTTGTATATATTCTGGTTGATCATGAATTATGAGATTTTGATCATGAGCTTAATTAACATTATTGGATCTTGGGTGTTGAGTCCAACTCCACCAAAATGGATGGATGATTTTAATGATAGCTTGATTAAATTTTTTGATTCAAATATGGTTTAATTCTTATTCCCTCCCTCTTCATCTTATCCCTTTCTTGCTTGTACTAAATGTTGTTGGAGAATGATTTACATATCATTTCTCTAAACATATGGTACATAGATTGCTATTGACCAACCTCAAAATAGGTGTGACTTCTATATAAGTCCACTTACGTTTGCTTAACATAGCGCTAAATTTTGTCCTGATTCTAGAAATGATCATTCGTGGCCCAAACCTATGTTTGCAAGCCCAAGTATGTTAATTTGAAACCTTTGATCCAATAACCTTTGATCCAATAATTTGAAAATTGTTGTACCCCAAAATTTTCCCTCTCATTTTATCAAGATTTCTCATCACAAGACTCTTTGAACTCAAGACCAGATTAGGGTTTTGCACTGCTCAAGACATCTCCTTGCACTGTTGACCTAAATTAGGGTTTGAGTTTCCACAGGGATTTTTTGACTTCCAATGCTCAAAGTGACTTTCATACTTCATGTTGGATCTATAAGATTGCCTCTACCAAGTTTCAAGCCTTGAATCAAATTTTTGCCCAATCAATTGGATAGTTGACCTAGAAATCAACTGTATTGGGGAAAAAGTCAACTGTGGCCAATTTACAGTCAAACCTCACAATTTTGACCCATATCAACATTATAGACTCATATGAACCATTTGATCAAGTTTGGACCACAACTCCTCAAGAAATTTGGTCAGATCATCAAAAGGGCAAATGGTCATTTTTAGGGTTTTGACTGCACAAGGGCAATTTCTGATTTTTAACCTAGCCAATGGCAAATTGGGCTCAAACATGGATTCAAAGACTCAATGGAATCATCTTGACCTATTCACAAGGTTCAAAAGATCTCAATTGCATTGGATTAACAGATGAATTTTTCAGTCAACTGATCAAAATTTGACTGTACACTGAAAAGTCAAACTTTGACTTTTTGGTCAAAATCAAGTGCCAAGGGTCATTTTTCATCAAGATGTGTCAAAACATGAAACTTGTTCATCAAGAAACCCAATTTTTCAAATTAGGGTTTAAGATTGAAAAATTTCATAACTTATAATTTTTCTAAGTTATAAAATTTTCTTAATATTTCCCAACTTTGCCCAACATTTTCACCTTGATGCAATTGGATTCAAACCAAACTTCCAACATGAAAGTTGTAGTCCTCCACAAAGTCTACAACTTTGATTCGCAAAGTTTTCCCAAAAGAAGCTTGGATCTCAAGTTATGATTTTTGGAACAAGGGACCATGAAACTTTTAACTTAGTGAAATTTTGCCCTAGTTTAGGCAGGATTTTGACCTATCTTCTTGGCAATTTTTCACATAGTTACACTTGGAATCTCAAAATGCATTTCAAAGATGGAATGTAGATCATGTTACAAGATTTCTAAAATGTCCAAGAACTATCCAAAATCATTTGTGGTTAGGGAGAATCAAAGGCTTGAAGTTGGCAAAAACTCACTTTTGATCCATGGCATGTTCATATTGATACAAGTTGCAAACTCTAATCAGCCTTGTTTGTACTTGATTACAGGTCCCAAAACCCTTCCATAATCAATAATTAAATGCAAATACATTGGTCTTAGGCTTTTTTTTGGTCATTAGAGGATTATACATTAGATTAATCCAAAAATAGTAAAAGGTAACTTTGCCATTTTTGTCAAAATCTTGCTTTATGTCAAATAGAATCCTTGAGCCTTGAACAAGATCTTATGCAGTAAATCAAATCCACAAACTTAGGGCCAAGCTTACACAATGTATGCAGGGTTAGATCTAGCCTGTACATGCCTGCTCTTTGTCACTTCTCATTTTGCTTCATAACCAAGAAACTTGTCAAATACAACACATCTTGCACATCTGTTAGAACCAACTTTTGCAAGCATTTGAGACAAGTTTCACACATTGTATTCAACCTAAAACAAGAGCCTTTGAGTCCTTAATCCAGCCATAGCACAAAATCACCTTCCATTGGCAAAACAGGGCACTCCCTTCAGTTTGACTTCCATAGCAAAAACCCCTCATGTGTTTTGCCTCAAACTTGTTCAAACAACTTCCATATAACCTATCCAAGCTATCCCAACCCTTAAACACCGACTGTAACTCCATTTTCAAGGTTTACCATTTTTGATTTCAGCTTGTGCAGGTTGAGTTCTACAGGCTTGTTCAAGCACATTCAATGGAAAACTAGGCATTAGGGAAGGTCAGAGGAAGTTCAAGCAAGCTCCCAAACATCTCAGGCCTCACTGAAAAGCTCCACATTACCATACACGAAGTCAACTGAAACAGGTTTTTGTCAACTTCCTATCTCTCTATTTAGGAGTCATTAGGCTTAGGTTTGTGAATAAAAAATGTAGTATTCATAGCCATGAAGTTGTACATATGCTCAGTTTTCATTTAAGTTAAGCATGTTAAGAGAATTTGATCCATGAACTTCCTGAAAAAATTAGGTTAGGATTTAGGGCCAGAGAAATTCTATCTGGTCTTTGAGAGTTAGAATAAGTTCTTTACATGGTTGGATTCGTCTTTAAAAATGCTACAACTTTGATGTTTTGAGTTTTTGCATTAGAGCATGTATGCATGTTTTCCATGTTTTAAGTCAGGCGCGCGTTTTTGTTTTTTGACAAAGGTTGAAGATGAAGTTCATGGGCTGGGCTTGGTTCAGGCTCACTATTGACACCCACTGCTTTGCTAATTACACCCCCTGGCCCATTTCTTCTTATTTTTGTATTTTTCCATTTATTTTTCATTTCTGATTTTATTTTATATTTTCTAAACATAAAAAATACCAAAAATATTTTTATAACTTTTCACATTTATTTTTGTATTTTATTTTTATTTTTCTAACATAAAAATAATTTAGTGATTATATACTTTTATTTTATTTGATGAAAAATTAAAAATAATACATAGAAATATTATACTTTTATTTTTATTACTTATAGTTAAATAATATTTTTTCTAATATACTTTTATTTTTGTACATATTTTATTTTTATTATACATAAATAATATATTTAATATATATTTACTTTCTTAAAATAAAATTAGGGTTTTTACCCTTATTTAAATAATAATAATCTTTTATTTCCTTTTCTTTATATACATTAAATATTTTTTTACATACATAAAAAATAAACAAAAACATTTTTTGCATATTCATAATATTTTGCATATTTATTTAAATTGGCCATTTAAATACTTGTCTATTTATTATTTGTACCATTTATTCAATTTGGATGTAATAGTAAATATTAGGGTTTTATTTTCTTGCAAATATCCCCCATTTAAAAATTGTATCCCTCTCCCCATATCAAATGTTGTAATAGTGTAGATTTATTTCGCGCACTTTATGCTTATAAATATGCCATGATAGAGATTAGGGTTTGTATGCAAAAAAATCCAAAATCAAACAAATAGCTTGACTAATACAAAGACAAAAAGCATGCAAATTGACAACACAATGCACACATGCACCCCTAGGGTTTCATCCACTTGTTGCCTTTAAAATTGGCCATGTTATGCATGTTGAGTATCTTGGCAAAACAAAAACAAAACAAAAGATCATAGTCCCTCGATGACGCTATCTTAGTTGCCCATACAAAATGATCTAGTCCCTCAAAAATTTGCTAAAGATACTTGGCAATGTTGCTATCATGGTCAATACGATGACCCGTGCCTGTCCCGTTTAACATCCAAATACAAGGTTGTTTACCAAATGCAATGGTAAAACAACACTGTCAAAAGGGTTAAAAACGTGTAGGAAAGATCTTTGAGTAAAATAGGGTAGACAACTCTTAGTTACTTGATCAAACTTGCAAACATCCTTGCTATTTTCAAACAAACACATACACAATTTCAAAACATATTTCCAAACAAACTTTCAAACATTGAAATATATTTTCAATAGACAAACACCTTTGTATATATTCAAACAAGAATCGTTACAATGGTTGCCTAGACAAGACCTCTTTTTCAAAGCATTTTCAAAAACCACACACAAAGCACCATTTCAAACAATTGGAAAAGCAAAGCAAGTGATCTAAACAAGTAACTAAGAGCCCATGGAAAACCATGGATGAAAAGGGTGCTTGCACCTACCCTTTTCATAATCTACCCCCCGAACCCAAGAAAACATCTCAAAGGTCTTTCCTGTGCTTTTTGACCTTTCCTTTGGATAAAATAAAAAGTCGGTGGAGACTCTTGCTAAACCGAAACATTTGCGAACACAAACACAAAATCCCAAGTCAGTTCTCCCACCGTATCACAGAACTGGCAACTCTGCTGGGGAATTTATTTAAAAGCGGGGTTACTTTAGGGTTTAAATCACCTTTACATGCTTACCTTGTTTGCTTTGATTGCTTTACATTTGGTTCTATTGTTTGGGTTTGAATCCTTTACCCGGATTTGGGAAACATTCATAGGTAAATAGAAATATGTTATGGAAACTGTGCGGGGTATACCGACATAGTTGAAGCAATAGCTATATTAGTGCGACATATTTGTGGGTACCGATAGCCTTTGAGTCAGTCAAAGAGAATACGGGGCCGCTGAGTGATGTCATGAAGCACTAATGGACTCTTAGAACCTTTACTTGACCATCTTGGCCTTTTTAAGGGTAGTGAGATGACCGACTTTGGTGCAGTCCGAAGTTGGTAGATACTCGATACTACACTCATTGAGGGTTATTTTCTTGGAATATTTCGGTCGCCAGTTAAGTGGCTAAACTGAAACAATGAACACAGAAAATAATCCGGTGATATTGAGCTCCTTAGAACCCGGTTACTATTTATAGGACAGGTTGAGACAACTAACTTCCAGAGGGTACTTACCTATGAAACCCCATGCAAGCCTGAACTAGGATCTTGTGTGACTTGCTTGTACATATACTTGTGCATACATCATGAACATCATAAAGCATCATATGCACCCACTAACCATTTCAAGGGTTTGGATCTTCATCTTTGTTCTTGATTTGTAGGTAATGGAATCTCTTCGCAGAAAAACTATTCAGGCCAACCTTGTGAGAATCCCTCCTCTACTCAAGGAGCTTACTTCCAAGATTCTAGAGAATTCTCCCTTCAGTGAAAGACATGGTAGACTTATCAGCTTGGTCAACTCCAACATTGAAGAATACATGGTGAAAGTTCTCTTCCAGTTCTTTGACCCCCTACACCATTGCTTTACATTTCCTGATTACCAACTAGTGCCTAATTTGGAGGAATTTTCTCAACTCCTGAGGATTCCTATTCTCCATCAACTACCCTACAACGGTACGGAAAGAGAACCAAAGTCTGAAGATGTTGCTCAAGCCCTACACTTGCAACCATCTGATATCAAAGGTTATTGGGAAACCAGAAGTGGTGTCAAGGGTTTCTTGGAAAAGTTTCTGTTTGAGAAGGCACAAGACTGCTGGAATTCTCTGGATCTGCAAGCTTTTAAAGAGATTGTAGCACTTCTCATCTATGGGTTGGTCTTGTTCCCAAACCCTGATAAGCTTATAGATGTGAATGTTGTCAAGATTTTCATATCTCGGAATCCTGTGCCTACATTGCTTGGGGACATCTTACACTCATTTCACACACGAACAATGAGGAAAAGGGGTGTTCTCATGTGCTGTACTCCTCTTCTAGCAAGGTGGTTTATTTCTCACCTTCCCCAGTCAGTCTTGAAGAATGAACAAGGCTTGAGGTGGTCACAACGATTGATGACTCTCACACACTCTGATGTTCATTGGTGTTCTCGGTCCAGAGAAAATGTCATCATCATTGATCGTTGTGGGGAATTCCATAATGTCCCACTACTTGGCATTAACGGAGGCATTACCTACAACCCCTGTTTATCTCTGAGACAATTTGGGTATGCCCGAAGGGATGGCCCTCATGACATGCTAATTCCAGATTTTGTTTTTGACTTCTACAACGACGCTCAAGGACTTTGACAAAGGTTTATTCGAGCTTGAAGGATGCCCAACAAAGTGGACAGTAAGACCCTGGGACACAAGAATTCCCTCCCCCTTGAGCCTTACCTCAAGTGGGTACGAACCCGCGCCCAGAGTCTTATGATGCCCTACCCCTACATTCTGCCTATGATCAAAGAGCCTGTTATAGAAGGAGAGGTTCCATACACCCTCCTACATCCTGACATGTCAACATCATTGGAAGAATTGAAAAATAGTTGGATACATCTCAAGGAAGAACGAAATAATTTTGAAGCCAACTTCTACGCCAGTGAGAAGAAGGTTTTGGAGCTTACCAGTCGACTCCATGAAGAGCAGACACTCAACACCTACATCGCACCAAAGAGGATGTGCAACGTCTTTTTACATTAGAATTTTGTAACATTTTTGCCCAAAGGGCATTTATGTACTAACAAATTTCTTCTTATCAATATGACGTGTGTTCTTTTTGTTTGCAACAAATTTGAATTTCTGAACCCTTGAATGCATTACATGAATACATATCATTCATTATATGCATGAACAGGTCTTCACACCAGGATTCCTTATCTCTCTTCTATTTATTTCAGCAAGATGGATATAGAGTAGACGATCAAAGATCTACAAGCACATAATTCACAGTTCCAACAACTCCTCGTGACCTTGGCAAAGGGTCAAGAGGACCTTAAAGCACTGTTAGAGAAGGAAAAGGAAAAAGAAAAGGAGAAAAAGAAAAAGAAAAGAATTGGTGTGGCCACTATGGGAAGAAGATTTGAGAACCAAGCAAGAAGAGTCCTGGATTTCCCCTCGACGTCTGATGAAGGGGTTGGCAAAGGAAAAGGATTTGCAGTATCTTCCGAATCTGAGGCTGAAGAAGAAGAAGAGGAAGAGGATGAAGATTACTCTGAGCAGCAGTACCCTCCTGTGGATGATAAGTATAAGAATCTAGAAGGTCGGCTGGCAACCATGGAGGTACAAAGAGTACCTGGGTTGGATTTCGAAGAACTAGGGTTGGTTGTTGGGATCGTCATTCCCCCTAAATTCAAAGTGCCTACATTTGCTAAATACGATGGTTTGTCTTGCCCGAAGATGCATCTGTGGTCTTATGTCAGAAAGATCCAACCTCACTCTTTTGATAAGGATCTGTGGGTCCACGTTTTTCAAGATGGTTTGTCGGGTACGCAATTGGACTGGTTCTACCAGCTTGAGAGGGCTGACGTACATAACTGGGAGGATTTGGTTGCTGCCTTCTACAGACAATATCAGTATAACACAGACTTAGCACCTACTCGTACTCAACTACAGAGTATAGGTATGGTCTATAATGAAGGCTTTAAGGAGTATGCCCAGAAGTGGAGGGACTTGGCTGGAAGGGTGCAGCCACCATTGTCTGAAAGAGAGCTGGTTGATATGTTTTTGGGGACGCTGCCTGGTCAATTCTTTAATCACTTGATAGGGAGTTCATCAGCAGGGTTCACTGAATTAATTCTGACTGGTGAACAAGTTAAAGCTGGCATCAAGAGTGGTAAGATTCAAAAAGATACATCTGCTTCTGCCGCTATCAAAAAACCTTTTCCATATAAGAAGGAGGTGTCAGTTGTTTATTCTCAAAAAGGTCGAGTAGAGCGCAGGTCAACGGTTGGGGCTGTAATGATCCAAAAGACTGCAGCTGATCAACCTAGAAATGATCAACCAAGAACCAACCAACAAAGAGGAGGAAGGCCTGCTAGGAAGTTCACCAAGATAAACATGACGCCTGCCCAGGTCCTCCCCCATCTCTTGAAGTTGAACCTTACAACCTTGAGAGATCCGCCACAAAATCCGAATACAACTTCTCCTTTTTATCATGCCAATGCTAAATGTGCTTACCATTCCGACGACATAGGGCACGACACCAATAAATGTTGGGCCCTCAAAAACAAGAACCAAGATTTAATAGATGCCAAGGAGGTAGAGTTTGACGCACCAGAAAAACCTAATGTGATATCCGCTCCAATGCCAAAACATGGTCACAATGTCCATGCTATTGTAGAAGATCTTTATGTTGCTGTTGTTGAAGACTTAATGACTCCATTGCCAATGATCAAGATGAATCTGTTGAAAGCCGGGATTTTCCCAGGCTGTGAAAAAGATTGTTACCTTTGTTCGACCTTGCAATCTGACTGTCCGCTATTGAAGTCAGGCGTCCAACGCCTGATGGATACTCAAGAAATCCTCTTCAAGAAAACTCTTGTTACTCCTGTTACTCTTGTTACTTCTGTTACTCCAATCAATGATGTTGCTATAATCACCATTTCTGACAATCTTTCCAAGGTCTCCAAAAGACATGTTAAGATTACACCCGATCCAAAGTTTATACCGCTGAAGATTACTATGCCGGGGCCTATCCCATACAAGTCCAACAAGACAATACTGTGGAATTATGGGGGAGAGATCTTCTACCACGGTGTTAAGCAGATCAAATCAGTTGAAGAAAGTTCCGATGAAGAAACTCCTGACATAGGAAATATTGCGGGGACAAGTAAGATCACTCGTAGTGGAAGAATCTTCTCTCCAGAGATTGCTCCTCCAAGGGCAATCTTCGGACCCTCAAGTACTCCTGTGCCAGTCAAGATATATGTGCGAAGTCCAGTTATTGAAGAAATTGTTACTCCCGAAGCTATACCCTCTGCTGTTACTGCTGATAAAGGTAAGGGGATCCAAGAAGCGCCCGTCAGGACGAGGGCTCAGACTTTGGTTATTCCCGAGACCACCCAAAAGGAAAT
The DNA here is from genome assembly GCA_948472305.1 of Vicia faba. Classification (NCBI taxonomy): domain Eukaryota; kingdom Viridiplantae; phylum Streptophyta; class Magnoliopsida; order Fabales; family Fabaceae; genus Vicia; species Vicia faba. The sequence goes on along the minus strand of OX451741.1, from coordinate 924,845,741 downwards.
GGAGGAGATTTTAAAGATAATTAAGAAAAGCGACTATGATGTCGTAGAGCAGCTGGGGTAAACCCCTTCAAAAATCTCCATGCTGGCTCTATTGCTTTGCTCCGAGGCTCATGCCAAAGCCTTGATCAAATTCCTGAAGACGGTGCACGTGCCTCAAGAAACTTCTGCATATCAGTTTCAAGAGTGTGTAGCCAGCCTTACAGCCGACAATGGTCTTGGCTTCTCTGATGCCGATCTAACATCTAAGGGAAGAAAGCATAATGATGCGCTGTATGTCTCGGTAGAGTGCAGAGGGACCACTCTTGCTCATGTTTTGGTTGATACCAGGCCGTCTTTAAATGTCCTACCAAAGAAAGCATTGGACATACTAGATTGTGAAGGTCTAATTTTGAAGCCCAGCAACATCATCGTAAGAGCCTTTGATGGTTCTAAGTGGATGGTCCACGGGGAGGTGGACATCCCAATTAAAGTGGGTACGAAAACTTTCAACTCCACATTTTACGTCATGGACATCCGTCCCTCCTACTCATGCTTGTTAGGAAGGCCCTGGATTTATTACGCTGGGGCAGTTACTTCTTCTCTACACCAGATGCTTAAATACCCAGTCCAGGGTAAAATCATAACAGTTCATGGTGAGGAGGAGTATATGATAAGCCACCTTAACTCTTTCCGCTACGTGGAGTTAGATGGTGAATTCATAGAAACACCTTTCTAACACTTTGAAGAGGTTTCTCCAGAAGTTGCGGTAGCCAAGACAATGACTGTTGTGCCTATCATTACCAAACCTATGTCCCGGATGTCATCCCTTAAAGATGCGGAGGCTATGATCAAGGAAGGAGGAAGCACAGTATGGGGTCAACTGCCAGATTTTCCTTACAAGACAGATAAGTTCGGTTTGGGCTTCGCTACTGCTAGTCAGAAAGCTGTGCATCGCTCCCGGGCTGGAGGACCGCCATTAAAAATCACTCATCATGGAATTCATGCTTTAGAAGATGTTGAAGATGAGAGCAATTTTGAAGATTGGATCTTTCCAACCATTGAAGGAGGACTGAACAACTGGGAGGCGAAGGACTTCGTTCCCATTACTTTCATCAATCAATAATTTATCTTTTGAACATTTCCTGTTTGGTTTGTAATAATTATTAAACAATTCGTACACTCTTTTCGCCTTATGCCTTGCCCGGGGCATATAGGTCCATTTGTAAGGGTTTTGATTCTTCATTTTCATATGCCATTTTTAATGAATCACGGATGCTTTCATATATAAACTTTTGTGTTCATTTTCTTTCTTTTTACATTTTTATTTGTTTAAAGGTGGCTATCCCTTACACACACCCACACTCACAAAATGCAGGTATCCATCCACTCCGGATTCCATGGGTAACAATTCTGCTATGGTCTTCAGTGACTCTGAAGATCTGGTCAATCATGCTGAATACGAAGGCGATGAAGACTGTGAAGTTCCTGGAGAGTTGGCTAGAATTTTGCAACAGGAATAAAGGGCTATTCTGCCCCATGAAGAGTTGTTAGAGACTATCAATTTGGGTACTGCCGAAGACAGAAAAGAGGTTAAAGTGGGTGCCAACCTAGAGAAAAATGTCAAAGAGCACTTAGTTCGGCTGTTGAATGAATATGTTGAGATCTTCGCCTGGTCCTACGAAGACATGTCGGGACTGGATACAGATATTGTGGTTCACCGTCTCCCTACAAGAGAAGACTGTCCACCAATCAAACAGAAAGTCCATCGAATGAGGCCCGATATGTCTGAAAAGATCAAAGCTGAAGTAATGAAGCAGTTCAATGTTGGCTTTCTTGCTGTTACTTCCTATCCACAATGGGTTGCTAACATTGTGCCCGTGCCTAAGAAGGACAACAAAGTCAGAATGTGTGTGGACTACAGAGACTTAAATAGGGCTAGCCCTAAAGATGACTTTCCACTACCACACATTGACATCTTGGTTGACAACACAGCTCAACACAAGGTATTCTATTTCATGGACGGATTTTCAGGGTACAACCAGATCAAAATGGCCCCCGAAGACATGGAGAAGACTACTTTTGTTACGCAGTGGGGTACCTTCTGTTATAAAGTGATTCCATTTGGACTGAAAAATGTCAGGGCAACCTATCAGCGAGCCATGGTAGCTTTGTTTCATGACATGATACATCATGAGATTGAAGTCTACGTAGACGACATGATAGCCCGTTCACAGACAGAAGAAGAACACCTCGACCATCTGCAAAAGCTGTTTGTTAGGTTAAAGGAATATAAGCTCAGACTGAACCCTAGCAAGTGCACTTTCGGAGTCAGGTCTGGTAAACTCTTGGGATTCATCGTCAGCAACAAAGGCATTGAGGTTGATCCTGCAAAAGTCAAATCTATACGAGAAATGCCTTCCCCTCGCACTGAAAAGGAGGTCAGAGGTTTCTTGGGACGCCTAAACTACATTGCAAGGTTCATTTCTCACCTAACATCTACTTGTGAACCAATCTTCAAGCTGTTGAAGAAAGATCAGGTGGTTGAATGGAATAATGACTGTCAAGTTGCTTTTGATAAAATTAAGGAGTATTTGCTAGAACCTCATATCTTGATGCCACCCGTCGAAGGAAGGCCTTTAATCATGTATCTAACTGTCCTGGAGAATTCAATGGGGTGCTTATTGGGCCAACATGACGAGTCTGGCCGAAAAGAGCATGTTGTTTATTACCTTAGCAAAAAGTTTACCGACTGTGAGACTCGCTACTCACTGCTCGAGAAAACTTGCTGCGCTTTGGTATGGGCTTCTCGCCGGCTAAGGCAGTATATGTTGACACATACCACTCTGCTGATTTCTAAAATGGATCCGATCAAGTACATCTTCGAGAAGCCTGCTCTATCCGGAAGAATTGCTAGATGGCAGATGATCCTCACCGAATATGATATACAATACACGACCCAAAAAGATATAAAGGGGAGTGTGCTAGCCGATCATCTGGCTCATCAAGCTGTCGAAGATTACCAATCCATGAGGTTCGACTTTCCCGACGAGGATATCATGACTTTTAGCAACATTGAAGAAAATAGACCATATGACGGACCTGAACAAGGACCCCGATGGACTCTGTACTTTGATGGCGCCTCTAACGCACTTGGTAACGACATCAGCGCGATACTTATCTCTCCGGAAGGCTGCCATACACCTTTCACCGCTAGACTCTGCTTCAGCTGCACCAACAACATGGCCGAGTATGAAGCTTGTATCTTTGGTCTCAAGGTCGCTATTGACTTGGGAATCAAATCTTTGATTGTATTTGGGGACTCAGCTTTGGTTATCAGTCAAATCAAAGGAGAGTGGGATACTAAACATCCAAACCTCATCCCTTACAAAGAACATGTCCTGACATTGTTACCACACTTCGAGCAGATTACCTTCGAGCACTTCCCGCGAGAAGAGAATCAGCTAGCAGATGCACTAGCTACAATGTCCTCCATGTTTAAACTTAACTGGGATAATGAGGCACCTCAAATCACCATTGAACGAATGGACGAACCTGCACATTGTCACGAGATTAATACCGAAGAAGTGGTGGACCGACCTTGGTTTCATGACGTTAAAAGGTATCTCGAAGCACAAGAATATCCTAAAGGAGCTTCAGTCAACGGCAAAAAGTTCTTAAGGAGGTTCGCGGCCAAGTTCTTTCTGAGTAATGGTATCTTATACAAGCGCAATCTTGATTGTGTCCTACTCCATTGTGTGGACAAGGTTGAAGCTGAGCAGATCATGGCTGAACTACATAATGGCACCTTTGGCACCCACTCAAGCAGTCATACGATGGCTAAGAAGATTCTACGGGCAGGCTACTACTGGTCTACCATGGAAGCGGATTGTCATCAACATTCCCATACTTGTCACAAATGCCAAATCTATGCGGACAAGGTACATATTCCCCCGGTTCCTCTTAATGTCCTAACAGCTCCCTGGCTATTCGCGATGTGGGGAATCGACATGATTGAAGAGATCAAGCCTACAACATCTAATGGACACCGTTTCATCCTGGTGGACATTAATTACTTTACCAAGTGGGTCGAAGCAGCTTCCTTCGCCTCCGTTACAAAGAATATGGTTGCTCGCTTCATCAAGCAGAACCTCATATGCCGGTATGGTATCCCCGACAGGATCATCACTGAGAACGGTATAAATTTGAACAATACTATGATCACCGCTCTTTGTGAGCAGTTCAAGATTCAACATCACAATTCATCTCCCTATCGGCCTAAGATGAACGGTGTTGTCGAAGCTGCGAACAAAAATATCAAGAAGATCATTCAAAAGATGACAGTCACCTACAAGGACTGGCATGAGATGTTACCGTTTGCTTTGCACGGGTATCGTACTACGGCACGCACTTCAACCGCGGCAACCCCATTTTCTTTGGTATACGGCATGGAGGCTGTTTTACCTATCGAGGTTCAGATTCCCTCCTTGAGAATCATGAAAGATGCTGGTTTGAGTGAAGACGATTGGATTCATACCCGGCTTGATCAACTTAATTTGATTGACGAGAAGCGACTTACTGCTGTTTGTCATGGTCAGGCGTATCAAAAACGTATGATCAAGGCCTTCAACAAGAAAGTCAAAAGACAAGTATATCAAGTCGGGGACCTTGTAATCAAGCGGATCATCTTGCCGCAAAGTGATCCCATGGGAAAATGGACTCTTACTTACGAAGGACCATTCGTGATTAGAAACATCTTTTCTAGTGGGGCAATGATTCTGACCACCATGGACGGCGACGACCTGCCGCACCCTGCGAACGCATACATAATCAAAAGATACAACACATAAACGACCTGGCAAGTTGAAAACCCGAAAGGGAGACTTGGGCAAAAATGGGCATCCCGGTGAATCGAAAACCCAAAAGGGCGGTTCAGGAAAAAGTTAGGGATAAATAAAAAAATCTGTACACCCGGCAAGTTGAAAACCCGAAAGGGCGACTTGGGCAAAAAAGTTTTCCCGGTGGACTGAAAACCCGAAAGGGCGATCCAGGCAAAAGTTAGGGAATTGAAGCGTATGACTATGTCTCGTCAGATCACTTTAAGGACAATCTCTTCATGGACAAGCTCCAAGCTTCTGATCAATCCAATCATCTGCGGAAGAAGCAACGAATGGACAAGATACTCAGAGTTACGAAGGTTATAGCAGAATGGGAACCCCATGGAATTGTTACACATAACCATCTTTCTTTGTATAATTTTTTTCTCAATTTTATGACAACATTCTCTTACTAGGATGTTTGTCTCCTTTGTACAAAATACTTGCACAAAGTTAATACAAAGATACTTCAAAGTGCCGGAAATTGTTTGCCTTTTCTTTCTTTTTTTACACTTGTGTTTTATTTGAAAACGTCCAATGGTTTATTAAATGAGCATATGCATTTGAATATAATCACTGCTTATAAATAAACAGAATGAGAAAGAATAATTACTGATAGGATGAAAGTATAGGAAAATGTCTTTAGGCTATTCCAGGAGAAATCCACTGCAATACATCATCCAGATCCTCGGCGGAGCTAAAGCCTTGAAAGGCATATCCCCAGCGGAGTTAGGTTTCAAGAATCCCCAGCGTAGCAAAACTTTGAACTACAAACCCTCGGTAAGGATGAAACTCTCTTCCCCAAGCGGAGCCAAAACCTCAGCCCTTAAACCCCAATGGAGACCATCCAGTTTCCTCCATTGTCCCTGAAGAGTCACTTTAAAACCATATAATTCCCCAGAGAGTTATTCTTCCCCAGTGAAGTCGCCATGATCAAATCAGCACGTCATTAAGATCCCCAGCGGAAGCCATTCAGTTTTCCCCTGATATCCCCATTAGAATAGAGATTCTCGAGGTCCCCAGTAGATTGGCATATAACCCAAACTCCCGATCTCCCCAGCAGTATAGCTTCTCCCCACAGAGGTTGTCAAAGATTTCAAATCTCCAACAACGGTTATAGATTTATTTTCCTCGATAGTGGTCAAACATTTTATTATCTCCAGCTATCCAGGATTTATTTTCCTCAGCAAAACAGCCAACCGGATTACATGCGCACACATTACATTCATATATCATAGACATTTGATAAAACACATCTTATTACATCATACATTTCATGCAACATAACTTTGTGTTTCAGCTAACATTCTACCCTTTTCAGGATGAAATTGATAGTTACCTAAGACAGGTATTCAAAGCTCAAAAAACGGCTTAGAGATGCTCCAGACACAGATGCTCTCTTATTTGCTATTTCAAATCAAGGGGCAGATTCCTGTTCCAATTTTGAAGCCTGGGTTCGACCAGATAATACTTTGATTATACTAAAGCCTGAAGATTGACCGGAAAATAGTTAAATCCCCTGCAAATCCTTCTGAAGACTTTACATTGACCAGATAGGAAGAAAAGTATCGTGAAGCCTGGATGTTGACCAGATAGCAATACAAGACTGTGAAGCCTGGACGTTGACTAGATAGCAGTAAAGTATACTGTGAAACTTGGATGTTGACCAAATAACAGTTTACTCGGCAAATTACTTTGAAGCCCGGATTCAACCGGATATTAGTAGGCCCCAAAATCAAAAGGAAAACTTGGATGTTGACCGGATAACCATTTGATATCCTTCTGAAGACTGGACGTTGACCATATAGGAAGCAAAGTACTGTGAAGCCTGGACATTGACCAGATAGCAGTAAAGTATATTGTGAAACTTGGATATTGACCAAATAACAGCTTACTCGGCCAATTACTTTGAAGCCCGAAATCAACCGGATATTAGTAGGCCCCAAAATCAAAAGGAAAACCCGGATGTTGACCGGATAACCATTTGATATCCTTATGAAGACTGGATGTTGACCAGATAGGAAGCAAAGTATCGTGAAGCCTGGATGTTGACCAGATAGCAATATAAGACTGTAAAGCCTGGATGTTCACCAGATAGCAGTTCAATGTCACCTCTTCAACCAAAAGATGACTCCCCAATAGAATAACAGATGACTGAAGTTCTATTTCTACCACAACAGAGACCAGCATTCCCCGGCGTAGTCCTCCTCAACAACAGGTATACGGGCTCTCGCAAAGGAATCTCTTGTGCGATTAATTTTCTTGGATGGCATCTTTTAAGTCCATCTCCGACAAGATTCTGTCACATCTCTAAATGGCATCTTTAAGCCCATTCCCTCAACTACTCTGACGAGCGCAAATTTACGGGCACTCTAGTGTCCAATCCTCTTTTACCTTTGAGTCACGAAAGGTAAACTCGCCAATCTAACTCTTCAGGTTCAAGAAGATTGAACAGGGGCAGCTGTTGTACCCCAAAATTTGCCCTCTCATTTTATCAAGATTTCTCATCACAAGACTCTTTGAACTCAAGACCAGATTAGGGTTTTGCACTGCTCAAGACATCTCCTTGCACTGTTGACCTAAATTAGGGTTTGAGTTTGCACAGGGATTTTTTGACTTCCAATGCTCAAAGTGACTTTCATACTTCATTTTGGACCTATAAGATTGCCTCTACCAAGTTTCAAGCCTTGAATCAAATTTTTGCCCAGTCAATTGGACAGTTGACCTAGAAATCAGCTGTATTGGGGAAAAAGTCAACTGTGGCCAATTTACACTCAAACCTCACAATTTTTGACCCACATCAACATTATAGACTCATATGAACCATTTGATCAAGTTTGGACCACAACTCCTCAAGAAATTTGGTCAGGTCATCAAAAGAGCAAAATGGTCATTTTTAGGATTTTGACTGCACAAGGGCAATTTCTGATTTTTAACCTAGCCAATGGCAAATTAGGCTCAAACATGGATTCAAAGACTCAATGGAATCATCTTGACCTATTCACAAGGTTCAAAATATCTCAATTGCATTGGATTGACAAATGAATTTTTCAGTCAACTGATCAAAATTTGACTGTACACTGAAAAGTCAAACTTTGAATTTTTGGTCAAAATCAAGTGCCAAGGGTCATTTTTCATCAAGATGTGTAAAAACATGAAACTTGTTCATCAAGAAACCCAATTTTGCAAATTAGGGTTTAAGATTGAAAATTTTCATAACTTAGAATTTTTCTAAGTTATGAAATTTTCTTAATTTTTCCCAACATTTTCACCTTGATGCAATTGGATTCAAACAAAACTTCCAACATGAAAGTTATAGTCCTCCACAAAGTCTACAACTTTGATTCAAAAAGTTTTCCCAAAAGAAGATTGGATCTCAAGTTATGATTTTTGGAACAAGGGACCATGAAACTTTTAACTTAGTGAAATTTTGCCCTAGTTTAGGCAGGATTTTGACCTATCTTCTTGGCAATTGTTCACATAGTTCCACTTGGAATCTCAAAATGCATTTCAAATATGGAATGTATATAATGTTACAAGATTTCTAAAATGTCCAAGAACTCTCCAAAATAATTTGTGGTTAGGGAGAATCAAAGGCTTGAAGTTGGCAAAAACTCACTTTTGATCCATGGCATGTTCATATTGATACAAGTTGCAAACTCTAATCAGCCTTGTTTGTACTTGATTACAGGTACCAAAACCCTTCCATACTCAATAATTAAATGCAAATCCATTTGTCTAAGGCTTTGTTTTGGTCATTAGAGGATTATACATTAGATTAATCCAAAAATAGTAAAAGGTAACTTTGCCATTTTTGTCAAAATCTTGCTTTATGTCAAATAGAATCCTTGAGCCTTGAACAAGATCTTATGCAGCAAATCAAATCCACAAACTTGGGGCCAAGCTTACACAATGTATACAGGGTTAGAGCTAGCCTGTACAGGCCTGCTCTTTGTCACTTCTCATTTTGCTTCATAACCAAGAAACTTGTCAAATACAACACATCTTGCACATCTGTTAGAACCAACTTTTGCAAGCATTTGAGACAAGTTTCACACATTGTATTCAACCTAAAACACGAGCCTTTGAGTCCTTAAGCCTTCCATAGCACAAAATCACCTTCCATTGGCAAAATAGGGCACTCCCCGCAGTTTGACTTCCATAGCAAAAACCCCTCGTGCGTTTTGCCTCAAACTTGTTCAAACACCTTCCATATAACCTATCCAAGCTATCCCAACCCTTAAACACTGACTGTAACTCAATTTTCAAGGTTTACCAATTTTTATTTCAGCTTGTGCAGGTTGAGTTCTACAGGCTTGTTCAAGCACATTCAAGGCAAACTAGGCATTGGGGAAGGTCAGAGGAATTTCAAGCAAGCTTCCAAACATCTCAGGCCTCACTGAAAAGCTCCACATTACCATACACGAAGTCAACTGAAACATGTTTTTGTCAACTTCCTATCTCTCTATTTAGGAATCATTAGGCTTAGGTTTGTGAATAAAAAATGTAGTATCCATAGCCATGAAGTTGTACATATGCTCAGTTTTCATTTAAGTTAAGCGTGTTAAGAGAATTTGATCCATGAACTTCTTGAAAAAATTAGGTTAGGATTTATGGCCAGAGAAATTTTCTCTGGTCTTTGAGAGTTAGAATGAGTTCTTTACATGGTTAGATTCGTCTTGAAAAATGCTACAACTTTGATATTTTGAGTTTTTGCATTAGAGCACGTATGCAGGTTTTCCATGTTTGAAGTCAGGCGCGCGTTTTTGTTTTTTGACAAAGGTTGCAGATGAAGTTCATGGGTTGGGCTTGGTTCTGGCTCACTATTCACACCCCCTGCTTTGCTAATTACACCCCCTGGCCCATTTCTTCTTATTTTTGTATTTTTCCATTTATTTTTCATTTCTGATTTTATTTTATATTTTCTAAACATAAAAAATACCAAAAATATTTTTATAAATTTTCACATTTATTTTTGTATTTTATTTTTATTTTTATTTTTCTAAAATAAAAATAATTTAGTGATTATATACTTTTATTTTATTTGATGAAAACTTAAAAATAATACATAAAAATATTATACTTTTATTTTTATTACTTATACTTAAATAATATTTTTTCTAATATACTTTTATTTTTGTACATATTTTATTTTATTTTTATTATACATAAATAATATATTTAATATATATTTACTTTCTTAAAAGAAAATTAGGGTTTTTACCCTTATTTAAATAATAATAATCTTTTATTTCTTTTTCTTTATATACATTAAATATTTTTTTACATACATAAAAAATAAACAAAAACATTTTTTGCATATTCATAATATTTTGTATATTTATTTAAATTGGCCATTTAAATACTTGTCTATTTATTATTTGTACCATTTATTCAATTTGGATGTAATAGTAAATATTAGGGTTTTATTTTCTTGCAAATATCCCCCATTCAAAAATTGTATCCCTCTCCCCATATCAAATGTTGTAATAGTGTAGATTTATTTCGCGCACTTTATGCTTATAAATATGCCATGATAGAGATTAGGGTTTGTATGCAAAAAAATCCAAAATCAAACAAATAGCTTGACTAATACAAAGACAAAAAGCATGCAAATTGACAACACAATGCACACATGCACCCCTAGGGTTTCATCCACTTGTTTCCTTTAAAATTGGCCATGTTATGCATGTTGAGTATCTTGGAAAAACAAAAACAAAACAAAAGATCATAGTCCCTCGATGACGCTATCTTGGTTGCCTATACAAAATGATCTAGTCCCTCAAAAATTTGCTAAAGATACTTGGAAATGTTTCTATCATGGTCAATACGATGACCCGCGCCTGTCCCGTTTAACATCCAAATACAAGGTTGTTTACCAAATTCAATGGTAAAACAACACTGTCAAAAGGGTTAAAAACGTGTAGGAAAGATCTTTGAGTAAAATAGGGTAGAGAACTCTTAGTTACTTGATCAAACTTGCAAACATCCTTGCTATTTTCAAACAAACACATACACAATTTAAAAACATATTTCCAAACAAACTTCCAAACATTGAAATATCTTTTCAAAAGACAAACACCTTTGTATATATTCAAACAAGAATCATTACAAAGGTTGCCTAGACAAGGCCTCTTTTTCAAAGCATTTTCAAAAACCACACACAAAGCACCATTTCAAACAATTGGAAAAACAAAGCAAGTGATCTAAACAAGTAACTAAGAGCCCATGGAAAACCATGGATGAAAAGGGTGCTTGCACCTTCCCTTTTCATAATCTACCCCCCGAGCCCAAGAAAACATCTCAAAGGTCTTTCCTGTGCTTTTTGACCTTTCCTTTGGATAAAATAAAAAGTCGATGGCGACTCTTGCTAAACCGAAACATTTGCAAACACAAACGCAAAATCCCAAGTCAGTTCTCCCACCGTATCACACTACCGCTACAACTACCTTCTGTTATTATAAGTGAAAATTGTAGTTATTTTTGTATATACGTTTCATTGCACTTATCGACTCTTGGTTGTTAATATCAGTTGAATAAACTAACTTTGTGTATAAATATGTTTAGTTTATGTATAATGCATTTTCTTGTATAAAGTTTATCATTTGACAGTTTTGTATTCATTTTGTAGGTATTTAAGCATTGTTGGAGCAAGAGGAATAAAGCTCCAAGATACATTTTTGGATCAATAAAGGAATAAGGTGAAAGATTAGAGGCAGAGCAAGGTATGCAGGAAAGCAACAGAAGTTGCTAGACTGTCATGGATCGTCAGGCGATAGAAGCCGTCGTCAGGGGAAATTTGAAGGCCAAATTTCCATGAAGTTTCTACCTTGCGTCGCGTCTTAGTCGCCAGGAAAAAATAAGGAGAGTTTTTGGGAGATTAATTATGATCTTCGGGAGATGGAAGATATTTGTTTCAGTTGAGAACGTGGCTTATTTTGGGCCAAGTGTATAGAAGTCGTCGTCGGGCGACGTGAGTTATGTCATCGGGCGACGGTTGCAGATCACAATTTTGTTTATATTTCATTTCATTTCATTTTGAAGGGTGATAGTTTTAGGGGTGATTTTTGTTCTCCCAACTTCATCCACCTTATTTTTGTAGTTGATTTTCTTAGATAACAACACTAGGGCTTGCATACAGATGATCCAGGGTGAATTGCTCGTTGACTGGCTCTGACAAATGGGAAGATTTGTGGTTTATCTCTTCTCCTCTCTATGTATTTCTCTTTTGTTAGGTTTTGTATGAATATTTACTCTGAACATATGTATATTTGTCTCCCATGGCGTTATATTAAACTTGCTTTGCAAATCTTTGTGGATTATTGTCTTAGATTTTTGCTCTATGCTAGGGATTTGAGTTGTTATAGACATATAGATTCTTATCTAGGATGATTATCTGTTAGTTTATGAACTCTAGAGATAGATTTAGATCTGACATCTACTTGGGTATTAGAGCTTAATGCCTCTGTGTGGTTGTGTTGTGCTGAGAGATCGTCAGTGCGATTACATAGTTGCCTTCTGTGTTATTGAGGAGGTAGATAGATCATTTCTTTGGTGATACAATGGGTCTCTCGATTTGGGTTATAAAGGACTTAGGTTGTGAGTGATACGTAGTGATATTGATGAGTATTGTTAGGTTAAATGTAATTGGTCGATATGTTTAAGTCTCTGATGAGTGGAGTATATGCAGGCTTGATAAGTTCTTCCTTATTTTTTCTTTTATTTACATTTATTTTCGGTTGATAACATTTTCTTTACAAACCCATTTATTCCCAAACTCATTAATAAGAGAATTGTCGAACGGCGATTAAATAACCAATCTCTATGGACACGATACGATATAACCTAAATATCACCCGGTAAATTAATAACTTACTTTTTTCTTGTCGTTATACCGCAACAACAAAATGACTTTGTTGCTGGGGATTGGTTCTATTGTTTTTGCATTGCGATAACTTTTCTGTTTTTGAGTTTTGTAATTAATGTATATGTTATATAGAAATTTTACATTAACTTGTATATGATATTTGTGCATATAAGTATTTTCACATATTATTGTGAATTGTCTCGTTTTTGTAACGTTTGTTATGTGATTGTTAGGAGACTTTCTTTAGGTTTGCACGGTGTGAAAATACCATGGCGTGACGATAAGAGGTTACTAACTTGCACAATAAAGGCATCGAGCTTACAACGTAAAAAAAGGCATGTTTGTTTGTATTTATTATGTGTGTGGTGATTTGTGTTTTAACAAGTTGAAACAAGGAAATGCTCTGAATTTCAAATCTTCACTTTTCAACTTGTTAATTCATTTTCACCTGGTTTTCATATCGTTATTTGTATTTGTTTTGTTATGTCAATTTTTGTTTTCCGAAAGCTTGTCGTGTTTAGCTTAAGGATTTTTGTTCGTTGTATATATTTTAAATTTTGTACATTGAAATTTCGTAGGAGTATTATTTTTCTAATTCTTTTGTTGTTGTTTGGACTCAAGTTTTGGTCAGGTAATTTGTAGGATATTGAGGTGATTTGTCAAGTTTGATTTTTTCGACTTGCGAATGTGTGGTAATGATTTTTGTTAAAGTTTTGTACACGTCCGAGGTATGTGTTTATCGCTTTCTATACTTTAGAATATTCATGATACTTAGACTTTTTACAATTTTTATGATATTCATTATTTTGTGTACTTGTTCATTTATGAATCACTTTATTTCCCATTCTTTTTTGTGAGGTAGCTTTCCATTGTTCACATATGCCGGAGGCTACAATTCTTGTTTTAACTGGATTTTATTATGTTTAATATTTTGTTTGTGTTGATTGTATGAAAGCTTGAACATGATTAAGACATTTTTTGTTTAATTTTGAGCATAACTACCCTATCCAAATAGTTAATTTCACCTTGTGAGTGTGTGATCATTTGTAACCTCTTTGAGCCTTTTTCACTATCCATGTTGTTTGAACTTGATGCTTGTCTATGAGTATTAAATTCACTTTTTGAATGGATTTTGATTGTTGTTTTTTCTTGAGCCCTCAATTTTGTGTTGTTGTATGAATTTTTGCCTTACCTTAGAATGTAGGGAGTATTCACATAATGATACGGTTGAATTCAAGTTGGGGAGAAAAATGATTGTGTATTTATTGGTTGATTAGTATGAGGTTGAAAAATAAAAGGAAAGAAAAAGAAAAGAAAAAAATGTGAAAAAGAAGTGATAGAAAAAGAAATAGAAAAAAATAGAAAAGCTTTGAAAAAGAAAAAAAGAGTATGGAATAATGTTGTGTTAATAAGTGATGTGTGTTGGTGTGAAACTTGTGATAAAGAACAAGTTTGATTGAAATTTTATTGTTTGATATTTTGTGAAAGTAATTACTCCCTTAGGATTAGGCAAGTTTTTGTTTCGATTAGCTTTAGGACTTATCACTTGTTTGTTAACCAAGCCACATTACAACCTTGAAAAGCCCTTGAGATTCTTGCTTTTATATTTTCAATGTAAATTTTTGGACGAATGCATAATTTGGTCTACTGTTTGCAAGATTGTTGGATGACTGAAAATACCCCATTTTTGTGTATTTTTCATCTATCGATGATTGTGTTTGCTACGTGTGATTCATTTATGAACTAGTATTGTTTTAGAATGTTTAGCGTTATTTTTGTAATTAGCATTTGTTTCGTGTTTATGTTATAGTCGTAGTTTAGTGATAAGTGTTTACTTTGTGTGTGCTGATTTTCATTTGAACTATTGCATTTGTTTTCTGTTTTCAATACCTATTGATTCATGATTCTTTGATTATCATTCTTTAGCTTATTAGACTTTGTTTGAGGACAAACAATGTTTCAAGTTGGGGAGAGTTTGATAATTGAAAATTGTAGTTATTATTTGTGATACGGTGGGAAAGAGAACTGACTGTTTTTGGAATGCTGGTTCGCGTTTTGCGTTTGTTTTTGCAAAATGTCGCGGTAAGCAAGAGTCGCCACCGTCTTTTATTTTATCCAACAAGGAAAGGAAAAAAGCACAGAAAAATTCCTTTTTCGAGATGTCTCTCGGGTTCGGGGGGTAGATTATAGAAAGGGAAGGTGTTAGCACCCTTTCTATCCGTGGTTATCCATGGGCTCTTAGGTACTTGCTCAAAGTGTTTTCAAAATTGCTTTTCTTTGTGTTTGTGGGTTTGAAAAGAGTTTTTGTTTGAAAGGTGTAAGTGTGAAAAGTTTTGTTTTGTTTTAGAAAGGAGCAAGTACTTAAGAACCATCTACCTACTCGAAAAAGGAATTAATCTGTATAAATGTCCTTTAGACAATGCTATCCCACTATTGAGGAGTAGGTAGCACCGTCGTTGGAGTTTTCGGGTCAATTCGATTAAGGGACGTGTGGTCACTAAAGCAATGTTAGGACGCCTTAGCGGTAACCCTAATGTCTTAGATCATTTTTCCGAGGCAACCGTTTCGAGGCAACTATGATCTTTGGACAAGAGGGCGACCTCTAAAACTTCCTATACTCAATGACCACATTCAAAGGCAACCAAGCGAGGTGTACCCTAAGAGTGCGCATGTGCGAGTGTGTTATTTTCAGTTAATTATCTTTGTACATGTCAATGGGTGAGCTATGTTGATTTTAGGTTTAAGATTTGATCTTGTCATGCATTCCCTATTATCGAACATCTAACAGTGTATAGTTGCGGAAATTAAATCTAAACTATTACAAGGCGTCGGGTATTTACATCGCCAAAAACAACCCTTGAAATTTAAATTGCGGAAAATAAAAGAAAGAGATAAAATAATTCAAAGTCCTATTTAAAGCTATTACATTCCGGAAGCAATTACAATATTGGTAAAATGGATCGCATGCGAGAAATTAAAACGGCGCATTTTTTAGGGTTTTGACCCTTTTGAAAAGAAAGCATTTTTTTGGTTTATTTTTGAATTAAAAGGAATTAAATCTAAGTTAAATATTAAATAAATAAATAAATTACTTTAAAAAAGGAGATATTTTTGGATTTTGAGTATTTAAAGAAATAAAATAAATTGATTAAAAGTTAGTAAAACCTAATGATCTATATTGATTTTAATTATTTGCAAAAAATATTAAAGGTTAAACCTAATTAAATATAAATCAATTAAATTAATTTATTTACAAAAATAAAAGTGATGAATTTAATTTTAATAAATAAAATATATTTTTGATTTTTGATTTTATGAGAAAAAAAAGATTTAATTGGTTAGTTTAAATAATAATAATAACAAATAATTAGATAAAAGAAAGAAAAGAAATATAATACTCAAGGGGGGTTTGGGCCCAAATTGATGGTGAGAATAGCAATTTCCAAGCCCAATAGTTGCGAGCCTCGTTTGACTTTACTGATTCTCCACACATGCGCTGACTTTAGTGTATGATGGATCTCATTATGAGCCATCAGATTTAACCTGAAGGCCACCTGTCCATTGATTGGGCGATGGAGTATCATGTACCATGATTGCTGAAACGTGCCTGAATATCTGAAACAAAATAATACAAAGTTTTGGAGGACCTGGGATTCGAACCCAGGTCCTATGAGCCAATGAATAACACGCTTACCACTACACCACTGCCTTTCAATTGTTAGTGGATTAGATGACAATTATTATATGGGAAACAAACAAAATTTCCAGAATTAAAAAAATATAAACGCGTACAATTTGAAACAGCCAATGGGAAGAGGATGCATCATCGTCTTCTTCGTTGTAAACTGGACATTTACCTGTGTGTTGTACCCCAAAATTTGCCCTCCCATATTCTTCAAAGATTTGCAAAGAGCATGCTTCAAAATCTCCCAAGGGTTGCACAGTTCAATGGCCTCCTAACAGTCAAGATTAGGGTTTTGGTTCTGGCAAAGAAATTGAAGTTTCCAAGGGTCCAATCAAGTCCCACATGCCTACAAACATTGTCAAGTATCCTCATGTCAAGTTTCAAGACTTACAGCATAAAATTGCACAGTCAAAAACCCTAATTGCTCAACAGTCAACTGTAGGGGCAAAATGGTCATTTGACAGTCAAAAGTTCAAATTTTTGGTCAACATCTTATTTTGAAGCCACAAACATCATTTGATCAATTCTTGATCATGATTCTCAAGGCATGGCTCAAAAAGTCTCAAGATGCAAAAGTTTCCATATTTGGACAGTTGAAAAAGTCAACTGTAACTTGACCAAGGCATAACTTCCACATGGTTTATCATAAAAATTCCATCCAAAGCTCATTTTGAATAGAAAGACATTTCCTACAACTCCTCTTCACACTTCAAGTCCAAGAAATGCTCTCACAAAAAGTTATCAATCTCAACATTATAGGTCATTTTCAAAAGTCAACAAAAAGGCACTTTAAGTCAAAGACCATAACTTGAGATTGGTAAATAAAAATGACATGGGACCAAAGGCATTGGTTAAAGGTCTTCAAGACCTTTCCAAAATGTCCAAGAACATGATCAAAGCTTAAAAATTGTGCAAGATATGCCTTGTGGAAGTTGGGAAATTTTTGGAAATTTTGAAAAGTCAACTTTGCTTCAAATGCCTCAAAATTGCTAATGGGCCACAAATTCTTCCAAGAATCATCATCCAAAAGCTATGCACGACCCATTGACCCAAAGGGGAGTTATTTTCTTATTTTTAATTAATTAATTGAATATTTAATCTATTTAATTCATTTAATCAAAATTAATTACAAGAAAAATACTAAAATAAGGTTTTCAAATCTTTTTGTGCAGTATAATCTCTCATCAAGGCCTAAGGATTTCGTGCATGCCCAAAGAAGAAAGATTCCATGCAAATTGGCTAGGTTTCATGATAAAAAGATTAGAAAAGATTATGCAAAATCACAAAATTCAAAGGCATTGATTCCATGGATATTGGGCTTGTTTTGTTGACCTAAAGCATTCACATATACATACACATGCTAAACCTAATGAAAAAGACCTTGAAGCTGCGCCTAAAACCAAATACAAACTTTGCATTTTTTGTCAAAAATTCCAAAACTGAAAACACTCATAGGGCGTGATTCAAAGCTTATAATCCATCCAAAAAGCTTGTTGAGGTCTCCCTGAATCTAACTGAATCTTTTTCCAGTCCCCACGCATCAAGAAGTGGTAGAACAAAGTCAAAATTCCTCAAACTTTATGCATAATCGTGTTTGAATTTCTGGGCATTTTTCATACATTTTGATTGTTGTTTTATACTAACATGGACCTTCTGAGTCTATTGATACTATTTAATTGAATTTTCATCACCTATATGCAAACTTGCCATGGGAGCCCTTTAGGGTTGCAGAGACTTTAAAAGAGGGCTTTGTTCCTATGGAAAAATTGAGACACAAGACCTATACCACTGAAACTGGAAGCTCATGACGATTCAATTCCATAGGTCGCGCCTTTTTTATATTTGAGTATGGCCTAATCGCTATTTTCCTGTATTGTGGTTAGTGGGGGTTCAAAACCCCCGCTATTTGATGTATTTTTTCAGGCAAAAACAAAGGCGTGATGGAGAAGATGCTGAGGTGTTGGACATGGGTTGGTTAGTTTGAATAGCTGGCGCGCTTTTTGCTTGGTTAATACTATAAGCGTTTGTTTCATTTTTATTATTCATATTCCATTAACTAACAAACACGCGCATACAGCTCAGATGGTGGAACGTGCATTTGGTAAACCTTGGGACCTGGGTTCGATTCCCAGGTCCCCCATATTTCTCAATGTATTTTGTTTTAACATGATTCCATGCAGTACATACCCCCAGGGCCTACCATGCAGCTTCAAGTTTGTGCTTGCCACGCGCCCCATAAGATCAATCCAGTGGTCAGAAGCTGCAGACCACCATGTGCACAGGTCAACGCCTCCACACACAAGCCAGGAAAGTCCATGTGGGCTAGCGTTTCATGGGCCTAATCACTGCTGAACATACCTCCCAAACTGGGTCTACCACCCCTCTTGTTTGCATCTCTATCCCTTTTCTTTTCTTTTTTTATTTATTTGTTTCAATTTAGTTGTTTTATTTTAATTCCTTAAATTAATTTTATATGATATAAAACTACAAAAAATCAGAAAAGACACAAAAAAACAAAAATATTTTATTCAATAGTTTTTGTAAATAAATTTAACAATTGATTTAGTTTTAATTCTAGATCTAATTTTAATGTTTTTTTTTAATAAACTAAAAAATGTAGAACTAGGGTTTTAAATACTTTTTATATTTTTCTTTTCTTTTACCATTATTAAATATTAATTATTTTTATAAATAAATACGCCATGTAAATAATTAATGTAAATTAGGTCAAACTAAAAATAATTTTTTAATAAATAAAAAAAACAATTTAAAACTAGGGTTTTAATTAACTTTTTAATTCCAATTTAATTTTCTCATTAAACTCCATAAATACAAAAAATATCAAAAAATAAGTCTTTTTCCTTATTTAATTTAATTAATTTCATAGTTTCAATTTAATTTCTTTAAAAGGGTCCAACGCCCTCGTTTGCGATTATAATTTCGTTTCGCGCGCTTAGTTTATTTCTTTTCTTATAAATTTCATGTAATTACTCCAAAGCCTTGTAATAGATTAATTAGGATATTTATCTTTCCGCATTTTTATTTCAAATCGGGTCTTGGATTAATTTGGCGATGTAGACCCGCGCCTTTGTAATAGCGTAGGACTTTTAATTCCGCACCTTTTTAACTGTTAATAACTTGCATGAAAGAATGAATGCCAAAAATAAAAACAAAGCGTAGATCACCAATGCATGAACAAGACAAATATAAACTGAAAACGACACACAAATCACACACCACCCCTAGGGTACGCCTCATTGTTGCCTTGCCCCTCGAAAGGTGGTCGTCGAGTAGAGGATGTTTTAGTAAGTCCTCATGTCCATGAACATGGCATGAGGGTAGCTTCTAAGGTCTCTTCCCATTGCTCCGGTGATCACCATGTCCCGAACCCTCGAATTGACCCGAACACCTCCAACGGTGGTGCTACTTACCTCTCAATGGTGGGATAGCACTACTTTAAAGACATTTACACAGACGAATTCCTTAGGGTAGGTAGACGACTCGTAGATACTTGCTCTAATTTCAAAACAAATCAAAAAACTTCTTTTCACACCGACACCTTTCAAAAAGCTTTCAAAAAGCAATTTTTCAAACACTCTTGAGGACTGATACAAGAGTCGAACTGAAATTTTCAAAGAAACTTTTTTAAACCCACAGTTGAAAAGCAAACAAACATTTTTGAAAACACAAATGAGCAAGTATCTAAGAGCCCATGGATAACCATGGATAGAAAGGGTGCTAATACCTTCCCTTTCTATAAATCTACCTCCCGAACCGAGAGCAATCTCTATAAGGAATTTTTCTGTGCTTTTGTCCTTTCCATTTGGAGAAAATAAAAGACGGTGGCGACTCTTGCTTCCGCGACATTTCGCGAACCAGCGTTAAACAGTCAGTTCCAGATCCACCGATCACAGAACTGGCGACTCTGCTGGGGACATCTTTTTAAAGTGAGGTGTACCTTAGGATAGTTCATAACTGTGTTTTCAATTGTATTAACTTGTTTGCTTTAAATTGTGGGTTGCATGGGAGTTACATAGATTCTAACCCGGATCTGGGGATACCCTGTTTACGTAGCATAAGCTGTGAGGGACCTGTCCGGCGTAGACCGACATGGGTGAAGCAGTGGCTACGTTGGTGTGGCACCTTGGTTTGTACCGATATCCCTTGTGTTGCAACAAGGAGAATATGGATCTTCTGAGGAGTCGTTAAACACCAACAGACCTTAGAACCTTAAATGACACAACTTAGCCATTAGAACAGTAGCAGTATGCTACGCCCATTGAGGCTAAACTCTCGTGATGGTTCTGGCCGCAAGAAAAGATTGCGATGCTGGAGTTATGACCGATTGAGGGTAGTCAATGATATTGGGATCCTCTAAGAACCCGATTACTTTTGATAGGACAGGTATGAACCAACAAACGGAAAGAGGGTAATACCTAGACCTCATGCTGGCCTAAACTTTAAGGGCTTGTCTTGTGTGACTTGTGTGCCTTATCATGTTTGCCTTTGTAAATATTTGTGGTGTGTTTTATCATAACATCATAACATCATGAGCATTGCATGCATCCTGCATAAGGACTGACCATTTCAAAGACAAGAGGGTTTCACCTTTGCTCTGTTTTGTAGGACATCATGATGCCTATGCGAAGGAATACTATCCGGTTCAACTTTGTTCACCCACCTGAGTTACTTGAAGAATTGGTTAGCAGAATTCCAAACACCACTTCCTTCATCCAGAGGCATGGTTCTCTTCTCAGTTTAGTCACTGCAAAGCGGGATCAACAGTTGATGAGTGTCCTGACCCAGTTCTATGACCCTCTGCACCAGTGCTTCACCTTTCAAGACTTCCAGCTGGTCCCTACCCTGGAAGAGTTCTCTGATTTTCTTGGTATCCCTATCTTGGATCAGACTCCCTTCACTGGTTGGGAAAAGACCCTCAGGCTTGAGGAGGTTGCTGCAGCTCTTCCTTTGACCCATCAAGAAGTAATGGACAAATGGGTGACTAGAAGCGGAGTTAAGGGTTTCTTGGCCAAGTTCCTGGTTGGTAAAGCTAACAGTTTCTGGAATGACTTGGACTTTAGGGCATATGAAGACATTTTGGCTCTCTTAATCTATGGGCTAGTCTTGTTTCCTAATCCTGACAACTTCATCAATGTCACTGCCATAAGGATCTTCATGTCTCAGAATCTTGTGCCCACTCTCTTGGGTAACATCCTGCAACAACTTTATGCTCGTACTGCCCGAAGACGAGGAACCCTATGGTGTTGTATCCCTTTGTTGGTGAGGTGGTTTATTTCGCACCTCCCTAAGTTCGTGCTGAAGAACCAAGAAGGAAGAGGTTGGGCTCATAGGTTAATGTCTCTCACTGATAAGGACATCATTTGGACTTTCAGAGGTTTGGATGAGATAGCTGTTATTGATCGTTGCGGAGAATACCCTAATGTTCCTTTGATTGGTACTCAAGGAGGAATCTCTTACAATCCATGTCTAGCGCTCCGTCAGTTTGTAAGAGCCAGAAGAGCAGGGCCTCATGAGATGTTGGTGCCTCACATCAGTTTTGAGTTTCAGGTGGATAGTGACGAGCTACGTCGTAGGTTCATCAAGGCCTGGGACAGAGTTCATAAAGCTGACCCACAAGAGTTAGGACCAAATACTTCTCTACCTATGGAAGCCTACTACAAATGGGTTTGCATCCGTGCTCAGAAGTTAGGTATGCCATATGAAACTGTCAGACCCATCATTCTTGAGTATCCTGACAAAGAGGGGGCTCCTCCAACTGTCCTCCCTCCTCAGATACCTACTGATTATGAGACATTAAAGAGGTCTTGGTCGCAACTGCGAGAAGAACGGGATTCTTACCGGGAAAAGTTTAACGAGAAGTAATTGAAGATCCAGAAGCTGACAAAGCAGTTGGAGAATGAGCGAGCTCTGAATGACTACATCCGTACCGAGAAGAGGAGACCATGGGATCAATAAGGAGCTCTGGATGTTCTTTTACAGTTTTATTTCCCTTTTCAGTATTTCCATTTTATGTAACGCCTAAGGGCAACCTGTTGAACAATTTAAGTTTCAAAGTTCAATCTAATGAAGTGTGTTCCTTTTTGTTTACAAAGTTGATTCCTGATTGTCTTTGAAAACATAAATCATACGCATTCCATGCATCATGTGCATAGCAGGTTTTCTTCTTTTCAGGTTGCTTACTGTTCTTCGCTGTTTATTTCAGCATCATGAACCCTGACTCATCATCAACCGAGATGTCTATCAAGGCCCTTCAGGTGCAGAATGTGCAATTTCAGGAGCTGATCATGGGTTTGGCTCAAGGCCAAGAAGAGCTGAAGGCCTTACTCCTGAAGAAGGAGAAGAAGAAGAAGAAGAGAACTGTTCTTTTTAACTCGGGCCGAAGGTTTGGCAACACTCTGCAGAATGAAGAGGCTGGTTCTTCTGTAGGAAAAGGCAGTCCCCAAGGGGGAAAGGCTTCAAGTCCAGTAGTCTCTGACAACGAGACTGACTTTGATGAGGAACAGTATCCTCCTGCTGAAGACCGGTACAAGCAGTTGGAAGACAGGCTGAACGCCATGGAGATCCAACAAGTGCCTGGGCTGGATTTCAGAGACTTGGGCTTATCTACTGGTGTGATTATTCCTCACAAGTTTAAGGCACCCTCTTTCACCAAGTATGACGGGGCGTCTTGTCCCAAGCTACACCTCAGATCTTATGTGCGGAAGATTCAATCGTACTCAGTGGACAAGAACTTGTGGATCCACTTCTTCCAGGAGAGTCTTTCAGGGACTCATCTCGAATGGTTCTATCAGCTGGATGGGACCAAGGTTCGTAACTGGGAGGAGTTGGCTACTGCTTTTTACAAGCAGTATCAATATAATGCCGACCTTGCTCCTACACGTACCCAACTCCAGGGTATGTCGGTAGGATCAAGCAAAGGTTTTAAAGAGTATGCACAGAAGTGGAGGGATCTGGCTGGCAGGGTGCAGCCTCCATTAACAGATCGTGAGCTGGTGGATATGTTCTTGGGGACCCTATCTGGGCCATTTTTCAATCATCTGATCGGTAATTCGTCTGCAGGGTTCACTGATCTTATTCTGACCGGAGAGAGAATAGAGGCTGGAATGAAGTCCGGAAAAATCCAGAAGGGTGCGTCTGCAAGTTCTGAAAAGAAACCCTTTAAAAAGGAGGCCAGCGCTGTATATGGGTCTAGAAGACAAGAGAAACCTGAGTGCCATCAATCTTTCAACGCGGTGATGATTTCTAAGCCTGCTGCCGCTCCTCGGCAAACCAATCCACAAAGGGGTGAAAGACCCAGAAGAGAATTCACCCGGTTGAGTATGAACCTATCACAAATCTTGCCGCAGTTGCTATCCACCAACCTAGTGACTGTCAGGGAGGCCCCGAAGGTTGTGAATACTGCCTCTCCGAAGTACAATCCAAATGCCCGTTATGCTTATCACTCCGATAGCCCAGGACATTCCACTGATGACTGTTGGGCCTTAAGGAATAAGGTGCAAGACCTTATTGACGCAAAAGAGATACAATTTGAAGCGCCTGAGAGGCCAAATGTGGTGACTGCTCCTATGCCCCAGCATGGAGTGAATGCCGTTGATGAGGATGTGTATGCCGTTTCTGCGAATGATGTAGCTACTCCCTTGATGACTGTTAAGAGGAACCTACTGCTGGCCGGTTTATTTCCGGGTTGTAGCGAAGGTTGCCTTTTCTGTGCTGTTTCCCTTTCTGGTTGTCCTTTGCTGAAGTTGGGCATCCAAAGCCTAATGGACAGCAAAGAGATTCTGTTCAAGAAGACTGCTGTTCAGTTTGTTCCGGTAGAAGAAGTTTCTATTGTTACGATCTTTAATAATCCGATCAAGGCTCTCCCGAGGAAGCCGGTTAAAATCATGACTGTCGCACCCATTGTGATTACTGTTCCGGGGCCTCTCCCCTATGAATCCGACAAGGCTGTCCCCTGGCACTATGGGGCAGACGTGTATATACATGGAATCAAGAAAGAGTTCAACACTGGTACCAGCGTCAGCAATATCACTGGTCCATCCAAAGTTACCCGTAGTGGCAGGCTCTTCTCGCCTGACATTGCGCCACCAGCTATTCGAAGACCCCTCACTATAACACCTGCAAGTATACCTGTTCCCAGTTCTGATCAAGTTATTTCCCCTGCTACCGAGTCATCTAATGCTCGGGGCAAAGGGATTGAAGATGAGCCTGCCCGAATGGAGGCACCAAAATCTGTGAATGCTGAGGCCTCCCAACAAGAGATGGAGGAAATTTTGAAAATAATCAAGAAGAGTGACTTTAATGTTGTTGAGCAGCTGGGGCATACACCCTCCAAAATCTCTATGCTCTCCTTACTACTGTGCTCAGAGGCCCATGCTAAGGCCTTGATTTCATTTCTCAAGACGGCTCACGTGCCACAGGAGACATCTGCAGTCCAGTTTACGGATTGCGTAGCCAATTTGACAGCCGACAATGGTTTGGGTTTCTCGGATGCTGACCTTATTGCTAAGGGAAAGGACCACAATGACGCCCTGCATGTCTCTATTGAATGCAGGGGCACTACTCTTGCGCACGTGTTGGTGGACACTGGTTCTTCCCTAAATGTGCTACCCAAAAAGGCCTTAGACCGGTTGGATTGTGAGGGCCTGGAGCTGAAACCTAGCAACATCATTGTCAGAGCCTTTGACGGTTCCAAGAGGATAGTCCATGGAGAAGTAGACATTCCTATTCGTGTGGGTTCTCAAGTATTCGACTCTACTTTCTATGTGATGGATATTCGTCCATCTTATTCTTGCTTACTAGGTCGACCTTGGATTCACAAAGCTGGGGCAGTAACCTCTACCCTACACCAGAAGCTAAAGTACCCCGTCAGAGGGAAGATTGTCACTGTGCAGGGAGAGGAGGAGTATATGGTTAGTCATTTGAATTCCTTCAGGTATATTGAGATGGACGGGGAGTTTATTGAAACCCCCTTTCAGCATTTTGAAGAGGTACCTCCAACATTGGCAGCAGCGGAAACAGTGGTTGAAGAGGACTTTCCATTGAAGATGGCTTCCTTGAAGGATGCCCGGGCTGTAATCAAGAAAGGTGAATGTGCTAACTGGGGCAGACTCCCTGATTTTACACCGAAAACTAACAAGTTTGGACTGGGTTTTACTGTAGAGGGTCAGAAGGTTGTGCGCAAAGCTAGAACCAGAAGACCTCCTGTGCTCATCACCAATCCAGGAGTGAATGCCATTGGGGATGAAGATGAAGTAGAAGAGTCAGAGTTTGAAAGCTGGATCTACCCGACGACTGATGGTGGATTGACTAATTGGACTGCTAAGGATCATACTCCTGTTACTTTTGTTACGCAGTAATAAACTCCTTTGTTTTGTTATTTGTAATAAACAATTAAAACTCTATGGCCCGGTGTCTTACCCGGGGCACCGTGGCTTCATTTGTGAGGGTATATTAATTGTCATTTCATATATCATGAATAAAGACCTTGGACGTTTTCTCGCATTTCAAATCTTATGCTCCTTTTCTGTCCTTCCTTTTTTATATTGCAAAACAGCTGTATTTACACACACTCACTCATACAGGTTTCAATCCACTCTGGATATCACTGGTAACGACTCTGCTACTGCCAGTTATGACTTCGAAAATCTGATCAACTTAGCCAAAGACGAAGGTGAAGATGATTGCAAAGTGCCTGGCGAGCTTGCAAGACTGTTACTCCAGGAAGAGAGGGCAATTCAACCGCATGAAGAGCCGGTGGAAACAATAAATCTGGGTACTGAGACGGATAGAAAGGAAGTCAAGATTGGTGCCAACCTAGAGCTCAGCGTGAAGCAACGGTTGACTCAGATGCTACATGATTATATGGAGATCTTTGCCTGGTCTTACGAAGACATGCCTGGGTTGGATACCGATATTGTGGTCCATCACTTGCCTACCAAGGAAGACTGCCCTCCGGTCAAGCAAAAGGTCCGCCGTATGCGTCCAAAGATGTCTGAGAAGATCAAAGCCGAGGTTATGAAACAGTTTGATGCCGGTTTCCTTGCAGTGACTTCTTACCCTCAGTGGGTTGCCAATGTGGTGCCGGTACCTAAGAAAGATGGAAAGGTCAGAATGTGTGTCGACTACAGGGATCTGAATAGGGCCAGCCCCAAGGATGACTTCCCCCTACCTCGCATTGATGTCCTTGTTGACAATACGGATCAGCACAAGGTGTTCTCTTTCATGGACGGTTTTTCAGGCTATAATCAGATCAAGATGGCTTCTAAAGACATGGAAAAAACTACCTTTGTTACTCAGTGGGGCACCTTCTGCTACAAGGTCATGCCTTTTGGACTGAAAAACGCTGGGGCAACCTACCAATGCGCCATGGTTGCTTTATTTCATGACATGATCCATCATGAGATAGAAGTGTATGTTGACGACATGATTGCAAGGTCCCAAACTGAGGAAGAACACCTTGATCATCTGCAGAAATTGTTTGACCGTCTGAAGTTATACAAGCTGAGGTTGAACCCGAACAAGTGCACCTTCGGGGTTAGATCTGGAAAGTTGCTAGGCTTCGTCGTAAGTGATAAGGGTATTCAAGTGGACCCTGCCAAGGTTAAGGCTATTCAAGAGATGCCAGTTCCTAAGACAGAGAAAGAGGTCAGAGGCTTTTTAGGACGCCTGAATTACATTGCCCGATTCATCTCGCACCTAACTGCTACTTGTGAGCCAATCTTCAAGCTGCTGAAGAAAGATCAGGTAGTACGTTGGAATGATGAATGTCAGGCTGCTTTTGACAGAATCAAAGAGTATCTCCAAGAACCACCCATTCTTATGCCACCGGTTGAAGGGAGACCTCTGATATTATACCTGACAGTACTTGACAACTCAATGGGGTGTGTGCTGGGGCAGCATGACGAGTCTAGCCGAAAAGAGCATGCCATTTATTACCTTAGCAAAAAGTTTACCAACTGTGAGACCCGATACTCACTGCTTGAGAAAACTTGTTGCGCTTTGGTATGGGCTGCTCGCCGGCTGAGACAGTATATGCTGACTCACACTACCTTGTTGATCTCAAAGATGGATCTTATAAAGTACATATTTGAAAAGCCTGCCCTGTCTGGGAGAATAGCAAGATGGCAGATGATCTTGACAGAATATGATATCCAGTACACAACTCAGAAAGCCATCAAAGGAAGTGTATTGGCAGACCACTTGGCACATCAGGCAGTAGACGACTATCAGTCAATGAACTTCGAGTTTCCAGACGAGAGTATCATGATAGTGACTGATTGTGAAGTACCTGGACTGGATGAAGGACCTGAGGAAAGATCCTGATGGTCTATGCACTTTGACGGAGCCTCCAATGCTTTGGGTAACGGTATCGGTGCTGTGATCATATCCCCTCAAGGCACTCATACTCCACTCACTGCCCGGCTATGTTTCAACTGCACCAACAACATGGCGGAGTATGAGGCGTGCATCATGGGTCTCCAAGCTGCGATCGACTTAAGGATCAAGTTTCTGAGTGTCTTCGGAGATTCCGCTCTCGTGATCAATCAGATCAAAGGAGAGTGGGATACAAAACATCCGAATCTTATTCCTTACAAAGAATGTGTGTTGACATTGATCCCCCACTTCACAGAGATAACCTTTAAAAACTTTCTGAGAGAGGAGAATCAGTTAGCGGACGCGTTAGCTACGATGTCTTCCATGTTCAAGGTTAAATGGGACAATGAGGCTCCCCGGATCATCATTTGGAAACTGGACGAACCGGCATACTGTTGTGATCTCGAGACTGAATTGGTAACTGAGAAGCCTTGGTACCATGAGGTGAAGAGATACTTGGAAGCTCAGGAATACCCTGAAGGTGCATCTGTCAACGACAAGAAGTTTCTGAGAAGGTTCGCAGCGAAGTTCTTCCTTAGCAACGACATTCTGTATAAGCGAAACCATGATTTGACCTTACTGCGTTGTGTGGATAAGACTGAAGCAGAAAGGATCATGGAAGAGCTACATGAAGGGACCTTCGGAACACATTCCAGTGGACACACTATGGCAAAGAAAATCCTTCGGGCAGGATATTTCTGGTCCACAATGGAAGCCGACTGTTACCAACATTCTCGGACATGTCACAAATGCCAGATTTATGCAGACAAGGTGCATGTTCCTCTAGTTCCTCTAAATGTCCTGACTGCGCCTTGGCCTTTTGCAATGTGGGGCGTAGATATGATTGGTGAGATTAAACCTACGGCATCCAACGGACACCGCTTCATCCTGGTAGCGATTGATTACTTCACGAAGTGGGTTGAAGCAGCTTCCTACGCTACGGTAACCAAGACTGTTGTGGCACGGTTCATTCGGCACAACCTGATCTGTCGATACAGCGTCCCAGAAAGAATCATTACAGACAACGGTACCAATCTAAATAACAAGATGATCACTGAGCTCTGCGAGCAGTTTAAGATACAGCACCACAACTCTTCTCCTTATCGACCGAAGATGAACGGGGCTGTAGAAGCAGCAAATAAAAACATCAAGAAAATCGTGCAGAAGATGACAGTGACCTATAAAGATTGGCACGAGATGTTACCGTTCTCTCTACATGGGTACCGTACCTCAGCCAGGACGTCAACCGGGGCAACTCACTTCTCCTTGGTCTACGGTATGGAGGCAGTCTTACTGATCGAAGTGCAGATACCCTCTCTCCGGATAATGAAGGATGCAGATCTGGACGAAGATGATTGGATCCAGACACGACTTGATCAGCTAAATCTGATTGACGAAAAAAGACTTGCTGCTATCTGTCATGGTCAGACGTATCAGAAACGGATGATCAGGGCATTTAACAAAAACGTCAGACCACAAGAATATCAAGTTGGGGATCTGGTAATCAAGCGAATCATCCTTCCTCAGAGTGATCCAAGGGGCAAATGGACCCCTACGTACGAAGGGCCATTTGTGGTTAAACATTTGTTCTCAGGAGGAGCCATGATTCTTACCAACATGGATGGTGACGACCTTCCTCACCCCGCCAATGCAGACATAGTAAAAAGATACTACGCATAAAAAAAGACCCGCTAGGTTGACATACCTAGGAAAAAATTAGGGCTCCCGGCGAACCAAAAGGGTTCGGGCAAAATGAAGGGATGAAATGAAAAAAAATCTGTACACCCGGCGAGTCGAAAACCTGAAAAGGCGGCTTGGGCAAAAATGGGTATCCCGGTGGACTGAAAACCCGAAAGGGCGGTTCAGGCAAAAGTTAGGGATAAAGCGTAATACTATGTCTCATTGGATCACTTTGCATCCAGAATCCAGTATCTACATCAAGTTCATACGGCATTGGTCAATCAGCTTCATCTTCAACTAAGGTCATCAAGTGATGAGACGCTCGAAGATATAAAGGCGATAGCAGAGTTGAAACCCAGTGGATCATTCTTTTCACACAGCTGTTTTATTTTCCTTTGTACAAATTGTATAAAATCTTTTGTCCGGCGGCGTTCTCTTACTAGGACGTCAGCCTCTTGTACATAAAACGCCTATTTACAGGCAATTCAAAAATCAATATAAAAATCACTTTTCAGTTAAAATTGCCAATTGTTTTTCCTTTTCTGTTTTGTTTTGCGAAGAACGTCCAAGGTTCAATTTGTGATATATGCATTGACAATAATTTGCTAACTCATGAATATTTGCATACGAAACAAAGGATTAATTACAGGTAATATTAGAAACAGGGGCAATAATGAGTGGTCTAAGCGATCTAATTGTTCTGTCCACCAAGGTACCAAGGTAAGTTCAGCTGAAGAACATGACCAGTATATCTTAATTCCCCAGAGAGTGAGTCAGCAAGTCAATGCACTCTCCCCAAGCAAAGTTATACAATCAGCCTTAAGGAAGTTGGGTATCCCCCGCAGATCTTAACATTCCCCAGCACGATATACAGACATTCCTAACAAGCATCCCCGGCAGTCTTGGTCTAAAGATTGTTCCCCGGCGGCATACCAGACATTCAATGGAGTCACTTCCCCAATATAGTTCAAAACTTCCCCAGGAGAATCCAATCAAGATTTCCCCAGGAAAGGTGGAATCCATTTCCCCAAACAGTAAACTTATCCCCAGTAGATTCTGGAAGCTTCTCCCCCGCAGAGCACGAACGCGTCCCCCGGCTTTATTCAAAGGTTATTTCCCTACCAGGATATAACTGGGTTATCCTCAGCCAAAAGCCACGGAAAGATCGTCCTCGGCGAAGTCTTCTTATCCCCAGCGAAGTCTATCAACACTTCCAACATAACAATGGTATCCCCAGCGAAGTTATCATCAACCTCCCAGCAAGTACCTCTCTCCCCACAGAGTATTGCTTCCCAGCAAGATCGCCAGAGTATTATTCCCCACAGAGTAATCTCTTCATCAAGTTTATTCCCTAACGAAGTTATCTTCTCCTACCGGTATTCTTGCAACCATCACTCCCCAGCGGAAACAAATATTTTTCTCTGCAAACATCAGCCCAGGATGTGACTTCCCGGCACCCGTCAAGGATTTATTTTCCTAGACGAAAAACATACGTTCATAAACATCACATTTCCATACATTATAGCATGCATATACGCATCACGCATCATACCTTACAAATCTCATTTATGTTGAGAACATCATCGCTTGATTCATATCATGCCTTGCATATGACTGACCTTTACCTTTCAGGAAAGATCCAGTTAAGTTCTCAGCTATATTTCAAGACTTTAGTCTGGTTCAGTTAAATCGACCCTAAGATTTTCCTGATTCTTATCCAGTCAAAGGCCTTCTCTGGTTCAGTCAGATCGACTCTAAGATCTCCCTGATTCTTATCCAGTTGAAGATTCCAAGACCTTGTCCGGTTCAGTTAAATCGACCCTAATATTTTCCTGATTCTTATCCAGTCAAAGGCCTTCTCTGGTTCAGTCAGATCGACCCTAAGATCTCCCTGATTCTTATCCAGTTGAAGATATTCCAAGACCTTGTTCGGTTCAGTTAAATCGACCCTAAGATTTTCTTGATTCTTATCCAGTCCAAGGCCTTCTCTGGTTCAGTCAGATCGACCCTAAGATCTCCCTGATTCTTATCCAGTTGAAGATATTCCAAGACCTTGTCCGGTTCAGTCAGATCGACCCTAAGATCTCCCTGATTCGTATCCAGTCAAAGGCCTTCTCTGGTTCAGTCAGATCGACCCTGAGATCTCCCTGATTCTTATCCAGTTGAAGATATTCCAAGACCTTGCCCGGTTCAGTTAAATCGACCCTAAGATTTTCCTGATTCTTATCCAGTCAAAGGCCTTCTCTGGTTCAGTCAGATCGACCCTAAGATCTCCCTGATTCTTACCCAGTTGAAGATTCCAAGACCTTGTCCGGTTCAGTTAAATCGACCCTAAGATTTACCTGATTCTTATCCAGTCAAAGGCCTTCTCTGGTTCAGTCAGATCGACCCTAAGATCTCCCTGATTCTTATCCCAGTAGAAGACATCCAAGATTCTCTCAGCGTTACTGGTGAGGTTGAAGTCGCCCAAGATTCTCTCAGCGTTACTGTTGAGGTTGAAGTCGCCCAAGATTCTCTCAGCGTTACTGTTGAGGTTGAAGTCGCATATGGTTCTCTCAGCGTTACTGTTGAGGTTGAAGTCGCCCAAGATTCTCTCAGCGTTACTGTTGAGGTTGAAGTCGCCCAAGATTCTCTCAGCGTTACTGTTGAGGTTGAAGTCGTCCAAGATTCTCTCAGCGTTACTGTTGAGGTTGAAGTCGCCTATGGTTCTCTCAACGTTCCTGTTGAGGTAGTAATCGCCCAGAATTCTCTCAGCGTTCCTGTTGAGGTAGTAATCGTCCAAGGTTCTCTCACCGTCCCGTTGAGGTAGTAACCATCCCTGGTTCATTCATCACCTTTTGAAGCTCCAGACCCAATTCCTGTAACCAGTCAGGGCACATCTACATAAGAGCTTGAAGACCAACTCCTATAACAGGTCAGGTAATCATTTTCTTTTTCAGGTACGCAACTTCTCGCTAAGGAATATCTTACGCGATCGACACCCAGATGGCATCTATAAGCCCATCCACCATCCATCATCTCTTAGCATGGCATCTATAAGCCCATCATCCTATTCATCAATCTCCAAATGGCATCTGTAAGCCCATTCCCCACATCACACTACTATGTGAGCGCAAATTTCTGGGCACTCTAGTGTTCAATCATCTTCCACCTTCGGATTACGAAAGGCACGTCAGCCAATCTACATCCTCAGGTCTAAGAAGATTGAACAGGGGCAACTGTTGTACCCCAAAATTTGCCCTCCCATATTCTTCAAAGATTTGCAAAGAGCATGCTTCAAAATCTCCCAAGGGTTGCACAGTTCAATGGCCTCCTAACAGTCAAGATTAGGGTTTTGGTTCTGGCAAAGAAATTGAAGTTTCCAAGGGTCCAATCAAGTCCCACATGCCTACAAACATTGTCAAGTATCCTCATGTCAAGTTTCAAGACTTACAGCACAAAATTGCACAGTCAAAAACCCTAATTGCTCAACAGTCAACTGTAGGGGCAAAATGGTCATTTAACAGTCAAAAGTTCAAATTTTTGGTCAACATCTTATTTTGAAGCCACAAACATCATTTGATCAATTCTTGATCATGATTCTCAAGGCATGGCTCAAAAAGTCTCAAGATGCAAAAGTTTCCATATTTGGACAGTTGAAAAAGTCAACTGTAACTTGACCAAGGCATAACTTCCACATGGTTTATCATAAAAATTCCATCCAAAGCTCATTTTGAATAGAAAGACATTTCCTACAACTCCTCTTCACACTTCAAGTCCAAGAAATGCTCTCACAAAAAGTTATCAATCTCAACATTATAGGTCATTTTCAAAAGTCAACAAAAAGGCACTTTAAGTCAAAGACCATAACTTGAGATTGGTAAATCAAAATGACATGGGACCAAAGGCATTGGTTAAAGGACTTCAAGACCGTTCCAAAATGTCCAAGAACATGATTAAAGCTTAAAAATTGTGCAAGATATGCCTTGTGGAAGTTGGGAAATGTTTGGAAATTTTGAAAAGTCAACTTTGCTTCAAATGCCTCAAAATTGCTAATGGGCCACAAATTCTTCCAAGAATCATCATCCAAAAGCTATGCACGACCCATTGACCCAAAGGGGAGTTATTTTCTTATTTTTAATTAATTAATTGAATATTTAATCTATTTAATTCATTTAATCAAAATTAATTACAAGAAAAATACTAAAATAAGGTTTTCAAATCTTTTTGTGCAGTATAATCTCTCATCAAGGCCTAAGGATTTCGTGCATGCCCAAAGAAGAAAGATTCCATGCAAATTGGCTAGGTTTCATGATAAAAATATTAGAAAAGATTATGCAAAATAACAAAATTCAAAGGCATTGATTCCATGGATATTGGGCTTGTTTTGTTGACCTAAAGCATTCACATATACATACACATGCTAAACCTAATGAAAAAGACCTTGAAGCTGCGCCTAAAACCAAATACAAACTTTGCAATTTTTGTCAAAAATTCCAAAACTGAAAACACTCATAGGGCGTGATTCAAAGCTTATAATCCATCCAAAAAGCTTGTTGAGGTATCCCTGAATCTAACTGAATCTTTTTCCAGTCCCCACGCATCAAGAAGTGGTAGAACAAAGTCAAAATTCCTCAAACTTTATGCATAATCGTGTTTGAATTTCTGGGCATTTTTCATACATTTTGATTGTTGTTTTATACTAACATGGACCTTCTGAGTCTATTGATACTATTTAATTGAATTTTTATCGCCTATATGCAAACTTGCCATGGGAGCCCTTTAGGGTTGCAGAGACTTTAAAAGAGGGCTTTGTTCCTCTGGAAAAATTGAGACACAAGACCTATACCACTGAGACCGGAAGCTCATGACGATTCAATTCCATAGGTCGCGCCTTTTTTATATTTGAGTATGGCCTAATCTCTATTTTCCTGTATTGTGGTTAGTGGGGGTTCAAAACCCCCGCTATTTGATGTATTTTTTCAGGAAAAAACAAAGGCGTGATGGAGAAGATGCTGAGGTGTTGGACATGGGTTGGTTAGTTTGAATAGCTGGCGCGCTTTTTACTTGGTTAATACTATAAGCGTTTGTTTCATTTTTATTATTCATATTCCATTAACTAACAAACACGCGCATATAGCTCAGATGGTGGAACGTGCATTTGGTAAACCTTGGGACCTGGGTTCGATTCCCAGGTCCCCCATATTTCTCAATGTATTTTGTTTTAACATGATTCCATGCAGTACATACCCCCAGGGCCTACCATGCAGCTTCAAGTTTGTGCTTGCCACGCGCCCCATAAGATCAATCCAGTGGTCAGAAGCTGCAGACCACCATGTGCATAGGTCAACGCCTCCACACACAAGCCAGGAAAGTCCATGTGGGCTAGCGCTTCATGGGCCTAATCACTGCTGAACATACCTCCCAAACTGGGTCTACCACCCCTCTTGTTTGCATCTCTATCCCTTTTCTTTTCTTTTTTATTTATTTGTTTCAATTTAGTTGTTTTATTTTAATTCCTTAAATTAAT
The DNA here is from genome assembly GCA_948472305.1 of Vicia faba. NCBI lineage: Eukaryota > Viridiplantae > Streptophyta > Magnoliopsida > Fabales > Fabaceae > Vicia > Vicia faba. Next base: position 924,810,753 of record OX451741.1, on the reverse strand, counting down.
TTTAAATGATATAAAACTACAAAAAATCAGAAAAGACACAAAAAACAAAAATATTTTATTCAATAGTTTTTGTAAATAAATTTAACAATTGATTTAGTTTTAATTCTAGATCTAATTTTAATGTTTTTTTTAATAAACTAAAAAATGTAGAACTAGGGTTTTAAATACTTTTTATCTTTTTCTTTTCTTTTACCATTATTAAATATTAATTATTTTTATAAATAAATACGCCATGTAAATAATTAATGTAAATTAGGTCAAACTAAAAATATTTTTTTTAATAAATAAAAAAAACAATTTAGAACTAGGGTTTTAATTAACTTTTTAATTCCAATTTAATTTTCTCATTAAACTCCATAAATACAAAAAATATCAAAAAATAAGTCTTTTTCCTTATTTAATTTAATTAATTTCATAGTTTCAATTTAATTTCTTTAAAAGGGTCCAACGCCCTCGTTTGCGATTATAATTTCGTTTCGCGCGCTTAGTTTATTTCTTTTCTTATAAATTTCATGTAATTACTCCAAAGCCTTGTAATAGATTAATTAGGATATTTATCTTTCCGCATTTTTATTTTAAATCGGGTCTTGGATTAATTTGGCGATGTAGACCCGCGCCTTTGTAATAGCGTAGGACTTTTAATTCCGCACCTTTTTAACTGTTAATAACTTGCATGAAAGAATGAATGCCAAAAATAAAAACAAAGCGTAGATCACCAATGCATGAACAAGACAAATATAAACTGAAAACGACACACAAATCACACACCACCCCTAGGGTACGCCTCATTGTTGCCTTGCCCCTCGAAAGGTGGTCGTCGAGTAGAGGATGTTTTAGTAAGTCCTCATGTCCATGAACATGGCATGAGGGTAGCTTCTAAGGTGTCTTCCCATTTCTCCGGTGATCACCATGTCCCGAACCCTCGAATTGACCCGAACACCTCCAACGGTGGTGCTACTTACCTCTCAATGGTGGGATAGCACTACTTTAAAGACATTTACACAGACGAATTCCTTAGGGTAGGTAGACGACTCGTAGATACTTGCTCTAATTTCAAAACAAATCAAAAAACTTCTTTTCACACCGACACCTTTCAAAAAGCTTTCAAAAAGCAATTTTTTAAACACTCTTGAGGACTGATACAAGAGTCGAACTGAAATTTTCAAAGAAACTTTTTTAAACCCACAGTTGAAAAGCAAACAAACATTTTTGAAAACAAAAATGAGCAAGTATCTAAGAGACCATGGATAACCATGGATAGAAAGGGTGCTAACACCTTCCCTTTCTATAAATCTACCTCCCGAACCGAGAGCAATCTCTATAAGGAATTTTTCTGTGCTTTTGTCCTTTCCATTTGGAGAAAATAAAAGACGGTGGCGACTCTTGCTTCCGCGACATTTCGCGAACCAGCGTTAAACAGTCAGTTCCAGATCCACCGATCACACTGTGGAATTTTATCCGCAACAAAATCCATGGCTTCATCCTAAAACGAGCCCCAAGCCATAAAAATGCATATTAAGACCATATTCATGATCATCTCTTCCTCCTGATTTCATCCATGTCCAGTATTGGCCTTAATTTTTCCTGAAACTCAAACGCCTAAAAAACAAGAACCAAAACCCTACTTTCGAGTACAGGGTTACAGGCTACCAAAACAAAATCAAATATTGCAGAAAGTTTCGAAATCACACAAGGATCATAACCATGCCAATATTTTGTCAAAAAAATGCTAGAATGAGAGATTGCGTTTTCATGTACAGGGCGGTGTTCAAGGAGACTTATAGTGCGATTCAGGGAGGGAGAGCGCTTGGTTTTGATTTCAATAGACTCAATGGATGTCCAACAAGAGGTCTATGTTGAGATTTTGTGTTGAATTGGCCTCCAAGACTGATTTCGATTCCAAGCTTTTTTGGCAAATTTCCAAGTTTGGTTTTCCAGATTTTGCAGCCTCTAGGTCTTCTCTCGTGCCTTTGCATTGTACAAGTATAAGAGAATGAATTAGGTTTAGTTTTGGGCTTTGAATCTTTGTGTATTGATGATTCAATATTTGATATGATCCTCCATTATAAAGCTTCCAAAAATGTCCCAAATCCAATATTTTTTGCATGAGATAGCTTGATACGAGTTTGATCCTATCCATGATGATAATTGAAACCTGTATCAATCAAAAAGATCCTATTTCATCAATATTTGGATTTTATTTGGATTTCAATTGATTTAAAATGAATTAATTTAATAAAAATCAAATAAAATGGAAAAATCGATGAATGGACACAAGACTGAATATGGGACACGTGTGTAGTGTGACAAGATCAAATCAAGTGGAAAAAAGTGGGCCCATTTGGCAAAATTTGAAGTTTTGGGGATAGTTGACTTTTGGCAATTTTGGAAAAATACCCAACTTCAACAATGCATAACTTCTTCAGTTTTGAACTTTTGGAGTTGTTCTTGGACTTTTTAGAAACCTTGAGATGTCCTCTAACCAAAACTTTTGGTATCATATCATTTTGATATTCCATGCTCAAGTTATAAGCTTTGGCAAAAAAGATGTTTTTGTTGACTTTCAAAAATGACCTATAATGTCCAAATTTGTAACTTTTTGTGAGTCCATTTCTTGATCTTGGGGTATGAATATGGATTGTAGAAAATTGCATCCTCTTCAAAATTAGCTTTGGATGGGTCATTTCTAATAAAGTATGAGAAAGTTATGCTTGGTCAAAGTTGAATTGACTTTTCCTACAAAACCCTAATTTAGCAACTTTTGAATCTTGATGAATCTTGAGCAATCCTTGATGAATCATGATCAACCCTTGATCAAATGATGAATTATCCTTCAAAATGAGAATTTTGACAAAAAAATCTTGAGGTTTGACTATTTGTAGGTTACAATTGACTTTTGCCCTAACATAGTCGATTTTTGGACCTCTTGAGCAATTGACTGACCAAACTTCCTCTGCAAGGCTTGAAATTTGACATGGATGAACTTGAGACCATATTAAGACATTGGGGAGAACTTGAGGTCATTTGGATGTAAGGACATTGATGCAACACAAAACCCTAATTTGAGATTGACTGCCTTAGGAGATGATTTGACTGTCCAAGTCTTGAGCCATCTTGAGCAACTTGGAGATTATTCTTGCAATGTCTTGAAAAATATGGGAGGGAAAATTTTGGGGTACAACAGTTTCCCCTGTTCAATCTTCTTAAACCTGAGGATGTAGATTGGCTTTCGGGCCTTTCTTGATCCGAAGGTGGAAGATGATTGAACACTAGAGTGCCCAGAAATTTGCACTCGCATGAAGTGGTATCAACATTGTGATGTCGGGAATGGGCTTACAGATGCCATTTGGAGACTGCTGATAGGTGGTTTGAACTTCGACTGGAATGCGAATCAGGGAGATCTTATCGGCGATCTGACTGAACCAGAGGAGGTTTTGTCTTCTTTGACTAGATTGTCTTCTTTGACTGGATTGTCTTCTTTGACTGGATTTTCTTCTTTGACTGGATTGTCTTCTTTGACTGGATTGGCATCAGAAAAATCTTTAGGAATCGATTTAACTGGTTTTGTCTCTTTTGACTGGATTGTTATCAAAAAAATCTTTAGGAATCGATTTAACTGGTTTTGTCTCTTTTGACTGGATTGTCTTCTTTGACTGTATTGGCCTCAGAAAAATATTTAGGAATCGATTTAACCAGTCTTGTCTCTTTTGACTGGGTTGGCCTCAGAAAAATCTTTAGGAATCGATTTAACTGGTCTTGTCTTTTTTGACTGGGTTGGCCTCAGAAAAATCTTTAGGAATCGATTTAACTGGTTTTGTCTCCTTTGACTTGATTGGCCTCAGAAAAATCTTTAGGAATCGATTTAACTGGTCTTGTCTCTTTTGACTTGATTGGCCTCAGAAATCTTTAGGAATCGATTTAACTGGTTTTGTCTCCTTTGATTGGGTTAGCCTCCGAAAAATCTTTAGGAATCAATTTAACTGGTTTTGTCTCCTTTGACTGGGTTGGCCTCAGAAAAATATTTAGGAATCGATTTAACTGGTTTTGTCTCCTTTGAATGGCTTGGCCTCAGAAAAATCTTTAGGAATCGATTTAACTGGTTTTGTCTCTTTTGACATAGCTGAGAACTTAACTGCATCTTTCCTGAAAGGTAAAGGTCAGTCATATGCAATGAATGATATGGATCAAGCAGTGATGTTCTCAATATAAATGAGATTGTATGGTATGATGCGTTTATGCATATATTATGATGTATGGAAATGCAATGTTTCTAGCTGGGGAAAATAAATCCCGGATAGCTGCTGGAGAGAGAGTTGAATTCTTCGTTTCCGCCGGGGATGGTGAACGAAGGTGGTTGCAAAAATAATCCTGTAGGAGAAGATAACTCCGTTGGGGAATAAACTGATGAGGAGATTACTCTGAGGGGAATTACTCTGTGGGGAAGAGATGCTCTGCTGAGGATTTTAACGATAAACTCCGCTGGGGATTCCGCTGATAAACTCCGCTGGGGATGAATTACCGTTGCTGGTGATACTGAATCTGTTGAGGATTAAATTCCTGCTTGTGAAAGGAAAGAACTTCGTTGGGGATGATCTTTCAGTTACAACTTTCTGGGGATAACCCTGTTAGACTCTTGTGGGGATAAACCTCTGAGTTCTGTTGGGAATGATCCTTTGAACTTGGCTGGGGAGATTTACTTTTGTACTTCGCTGGGGATAAACTTCCAGAGTCTACTGGGGAATATGCTTCGACTCCGTTGGGGAAGCTTTTTCAGACCGTGCTGGGAAATATTGACTCCACTGGGGTATCCTGTATTCTGCCGGGGAACATTCTTACACTCTGTTGGGGAATATTAAGACTGTCGGGGATACTCTTATACTTGCTGGGGTATATTTTTATACTCCACTGGGGAATATTAAGACCTTTTTAGTGCTGATGGTAGATAAACTCTACTTGGGGGGATTATTGCTGATTCGTTCATAGTTACAAGTCCCAGCTGGGGAGAGCTACCATTACTGTCTTACTCTGCAGGGAGTGAAGGTATCTTAGCCATATTCTTCAGCTGAATATACCTTGGTACCTGGGGGACAGAGCAACTACACAGCTTGGACACTTCTTATGCCCCTGTTTCTGATGTTACCAGTAATTCATCTTTTGTTTCGCATGTAAATATTTTACGAGCAGCAATTAATGTCAAATGCATATATCAAAAACAAACATTGGACGTTCTTTGCAAAACAAAACAGATAAAGGAAAAACAGTTTGAAATTGGTCTGAAAATGAATTGTATTGATTTTGAAGTTTGGCCTGTGAATAGGCGTTTTTGTACAAGAGGCTGACGTCCTAGTAAGAGAACGCCGCCGAATAACAGAATTTACACAATTTGTGAAAAACTAAACAAAACAGCTTATGTGAATGATCCCACTGGGTTCCAACTCTGCTATTTCTTTTATATATTCGAGTATCTCATCACTTTGCTACTCGTTGAAAATGAATTAGATTGATTGGTGCCGTTCGAGCTTGATAGTTGATACCGAGGTCTAGATGCAAGGTGATCCAATGAGACATAGTGTTACGCTTTGATCCCTAATTTTTGCCTGGACCGCCCTTTCGAGTTTTCAGTCCACCGGGATACCCTTTTTTGACCAAGCCGCCTTTTCAGGTTTTCGACTTGCCGGGTGTATAGATTTTTTCATTTTCATCCCTTATTTTTGCCTGAACCCTTTTGGTTCGCCGGGAAGCCCTTATTTTTTCCTAGGCCAGTCAACCTAGCGGGTCTTTGATCATGCATAGTATCTTTTTACTATGTCTGCATTGACGGGTGAGGAAGGTCGTCACCATCTATGGTGGTTAGAATCATAGCTCCTCCTGAGAAAATGTTTTTAACCACAAATGGCCCTTCGTAAGTGGGAGTCCATTTTCCCCTGGGATCACCTTGAGGTAAGATAATGCGCTTGATTACCAGATCCCTAACTTGATACTCCTGTCATCTGACTTTCTTGTTGAATGCCTTGATCATCAGTTTTTGGTACGTTTGACCATGACAAATAACAGTAAGTCTCTTTTTGTCGATTAAGTTCAGTTGATCAAGCCGGGTCTGAATCCAGTCATCTTCGCTCAAACCTGCACCTTTCATGATCCGAAGAGAGGGTATTTTAACTTCAATAGGCAAGACTGCCTCCATACCATATACCAAAGAATAGGGTGTTGCCCTTGTTGATGTCCGAGCTGAGGTACGGTACCCATGAAGAGAAAATGGTAACATCTCGTGCTAATCTTTGTATTTCACTGTCATCTTCTGCACAATCTTCTTAATGTTCTTATTAGCCGCTTAGACAGCCCCATTCATCTTCGGCCGGTAAGGAGAAGGGTTGTGATGCTGTATCTTGAACTGTTCGCAGAGCTCAGTGATCATCTTGTTGTTGAGATTAGTACCATTGTCCGTAATGATCCTCTCTGGTACACCGTATCGACAAATCAGATTGTACCGAATGAACCGTGTCATGACGCTCTTGGTTACAGTAGCAAAGGAAGCTGCTTCAACCCACTTCATAAAGTAGTCAATAGCTACCAGGATGAAATGATGCCCGTTGGATGCCGTAGGTCTGATCTCGCCGATCATATCAGTGCCCGACATTGCAAAAGGCCAAGGAGCTGTCAAGACGTTCAGAGGAACTGGAGGTATATGCATCTTATCAGCATAGACTTAGCATTTGTGACATGTCTGAGAATGCTGATAATAGTCAGCTTCCATTGTGGACCAATAATATCCTGCCCGAAGGATTTTCTTTTCCATGGTATGTCCACTAGAATGGGTTCTGAAAGTACCTTCATGTAACTCCACCGTGATCCTCTCTGCTTCTTTCTTATCCACACAACGCAGTAAGGTTGAATCATGGTTACGCTTGTAAAGAATGCCATTGCTGATGAAGAACTTCGCCGCGAACCTCCTCAGAAACTTCTTGTCATTAACAGATGCACCCTCAGGGTATTCTTGAGCCTCAAGATACCTCTTCACCTCATGAAACCAGGGCTTTTCTGTTACCTCTTCAGTCTCAATGTCACAACAATGTTCCGGTTTGTCCAATCTTTCGATGATAATCCAGGGAGCTTCGTTGTCCCAATTGACTTTGAACATAGAAGACATCGTAGTTAGCGCATCTGCCAACTGATTCTCCTCTCTAGGGAAGTGTTCAAAGGTTATCTCTTCGAAATGGGGAAGCAACGTCAATACATACTCCTTGTAAGGAATAAGATTTGGGTGTTTCATATCCCACTCGCCTTTGATCTGACTGATCACGAGAGCAGAATCTCCGAAGACACTTAGAAACTTAATCCTTAGGTCAATTGCTGCTCGAAGACCCATGATACACGCCTCATACTCCGCCATATTGTTGGTGCAGTTGAAACATAATCGGGCGGTAAACGGAGTATGAGAGCCTTTAGGAGATATGATCACGGCGCCAATGCCGTTACCCAAAGCGTTCAAAGCTCCGTCAAAGTACATAGACCATCAGGATCCTTCCTCGGGTCCTTCATCCAGTCCAGGTGTCTCACAATCAGTTACCAACATGATATTCTCATCCGGGAATTCAAAGTTCATAGACTGGTAATCATCCACTGCCTGATGTGCCAAATGGTCTGCCAACACACTTCCCTTGATTGCCTTTTGGGTCGTATATTGGATCTCATACTCAGTCAAGATCATCTACCATCTTTCTATTCTTCCGGACAAGGCAGGCTTTTCGAAGATATACTTGATTGGATCCATCTTTGATATCAACAGAGTAGTGTGAGTCAACATATACTGTCTCAGCTGGCGAGCAGCCCATGCCAAAGTGCAACAAGTTTTCTCGAGCAGTGAGTATCGGGTCTCACAGTCGGTAAACTTTTTGCTAAGGTAATAAATAACATGCTCTTTTCAGCCAGATTCGTCATGCTGCCCCAGCACATACCCCATTGAGTTATCGAGCACTGTCAAGTATAAGATCAGAGGTCTCCCTTCAACTGGAGGCATCAGAATAGGTGGCTCTTGGAGGTACTCTTTGATCCTTTCGAAAGCGGCCTGGCATTCATCGTTCCAACGTACTACTTGATCTTTCTTCAGCAGCTTGAAGATTGGCTCACAAGTAGCAGTTAGGTGTGAGATGAATCGGGAAATGTAATTCAGACGTCCCAGAAAAATTCTGACTTCTTTCTCTGTTCTGGGAGCTGGCATCTCCTATATAGCTTTCACTTTCTCCGGATCTACTTGAATACCTTTGTCACTTACGACGAAACCCAGTAGCTTACCAGATCTCACCCTGAAGGTGCACTTGTTCGAGTTTAACCTCAGCTTGTACAACTTCAGCCTGTCAAACAGCTTCTGCAGATGGTCAAGGTGTTCTTCCTCAGTCTGGGACCTTGCAATCATATCGTCGACGTATACTTCAATCTCATGATGGATAATGTCATGAAATAAAGCAACCATGGCACGTTGATACGTTGCCCCAACATTCTTCAGTCCAAAAGGCATGACCTTGTAGCAAAAGGTACCCCACTGAGTAACAAAGGTTGTCTTCTCCATGTCTTCGGGAGCCATCTTGATCTGATTATAACCGGAGAAACCATCCATGAAGGAGAAGACTTTATGCTGAGCGGTGTTGTCAACCAGAACGTCGATATGAGGTAGATGGAAATCATCCTTGGGGCTTGCCCTGTTCAAATCCATGTAGTCAACACACATTCGAACCTTACCATCCTTTTTCGGCACTGGAACCACATTGGCCACCCACTGAGGGTAAGAAGTAACTTCTAGAAAACCGGCGTCAAACTGTTTCATCACTTCAGCCTTGATTTTCTCAGACATCTCTGGGCGCATTCGACGAACTTTTTGTTTCACTAAAGGACAGTCTTCCTTGGTAGGCAGGCGATGAACCACAATATTAGTATCCAAACCAGGCATATCTTCGTAAGACCAGGCAAAGATATCAACATATTCATGCAACATCTGAATCAACCATTGTTTCATACTAAGCTCCAGATTTGCACCGATCTTGACTTCCTTCTTGTCTGTCTCAGTACCCAGATTCACTGATTCCACCGGCTCTTTGTGCGGCTGAATAGCCCTCTCTTCTTGAAGTAGTAGTCTTGCAAGTTCACCTGGAACTTCGCAATCATCTTCACCTTCGTCTTCAGCTAAGTTGATCGGATTTTCAAAGTCATAATCGGCAATAGCAGAGTCGTTACCAGTGAGATCCAGAGTGGATGTAGACCTGTATATGTGAGTGTGTGTAAAATAGCTGTTTTGCAACATATAATAAAGAAAAACAAGGAGCATAAAATTTGAAATGCAAGAACGTCCAATGCTTTTATTAATGATATATGAAAATGACACATATAAAGCCCTCACAAACGAAGCCACAGTGCCCCGGGTAAGACACCGGGCCATAAAGTTTAAAACATTGTCTGTTACATATTCAAAACAAAAGTTTCATTACTGGGTAACAAAAGTAATAGGGATGAAGTATTTTGCTGTCTAGTTGCATTGTCCACCGTCGGTCGTAGGATAGATCCAGTTGTTGAATTCAGACTCTTCCACATCGTCATCCCTGATAGCATTCACCCCTGCATCCTGTTTAGGCTTTTCTGGTGCTCCGAACTCAATCTCCTTTGCATCGATCAAGTCTTGTACCTTGTTCTTCAAAACCCAACAATCATCCCGGGCTATCAGAGTGGTAAGCACAACGGGCATTAGGGTTATACTTTGGTAACGTTGTATTTGGATTCTTTGGGGCTTCCTTTGGAATCACCAGATTGGTCTTCAGCAATTGTGGCAGAATCTGAGATAAGGTCATGTTGAGACGGGTGAATTGCCTTCAAGGTCTCTCGTCTTTTTGTTGATTGTTGTACTGTGGAGCACCAGCAGGTTTTGAAATAACAACCACATTAACAGCTTGACGGTGTTCAGGTTTATTCTGTCTTTTCAAACTGTAGACAACACTGGACTCTTTCTTAAACGGCTTCTTCTCAGTGCTTGATGATGCACCCTTTTGTATTTTTCCAGCCTTAATACCAGCTTCAATCCTCTCACCGGTCAAAATAAGCTTTGTAAACCCAGATGAAGAGCTTCCAATCAAGTGGTTGAAAAATGGACCAGACAGGGTCCCCAGAAACATATCCACAAGCTCCCGATCAGCCAAGGGTGGTTGTACTCTACCGGCGAGGTCCCTCCACTTCTGAGCATAATATTTGAATCCTTCACCCGTTCCCATTGACATACCCTGGAGTTGGGTACGCGTAGGAGCGAGGTCGGAGTTGTATTGATACTGCCTGTAGAAAGCAGTAGCCAAATCTTCCCAACTGTGGATACTGGCTCCGTCTAACTGATAAAACCACTCAAGCTGAGTCCCTGAGAGACTGTCTTGGAAGAAGTGGATCCATAGGTTCTTATCAGCGGTGTACGGCTGAATCTTCCTCACATATGACCGGAGGTGCAACATCAGACAAGAAACTTTGTCATACTTAGCAAAAGTTGGTGCCTTGAACTTGTGGGGAATCACTACCCCAGATGATAGACCTAGATCAGCAAAGTCCAGACCAGGCACTTTCTGAACTTCCATAGCACTCAACCGGTCTTCTAGTTGCTTGTATCTATCCTCAGTTGGAGGATACTGTTCTTCATCGAAGTCTGTCTCATTGTTGGAGACCATAGGGCTAGGAGCCCTCCTTTCCTCTTGACTATCTTTCCCTCCAGATGAGGTAGTCAGATCAACTTCATTCTGAAGCCTATTCCCAAACCTGTGCCCTGTGTTAAACAAGATTGTCCTCTTCTTCTTCTTCTTCTTCTCTTTCAGAATCAGGGTCTTCAGGTCTTGCTAACCCTTAGCTAGATTCATGAACAGCTCTTGGAATTGGGCATTCTGGGCCTGGAGGGCCTTGATGGCTTGCTCAGTTGAAGGTTCAGCAGACATGATGAGTGCTAAAATAAACATCGAAGAAGATAAGAGACCTGTAATGGGTACCTGTTATGAAGTGAATGGGATGAAATGCGTATGATTATGATTTGAAAGACAATCGGGAGATTCAAATTTGTAAACGAGAAAGGAAACACACTTTATTAGATAAACTTTAGAATTCAAATTATTCAATTGATGCCATTAAGGCGTTACATGAAAGGAAATACTGAAAAGTAAAATAAAAACTGGAAAGGAAATCATCAAAGGCCCATCAATGCTCCCATGGTCTCTTCTTATCAGTGCGGACATAGTCATTAAGAATCCGCTCGTTCTCCAACTGCCTAGTCAACTTCTGGACCTTCTGCTCTTGCTCGTTGAACTTTTCTCAGTAAGAATCCCGTTCTTCCCTCAGCTGCATCCAAGACCTTTTCAGTGCCCCAATGTCAGTGGGCATATAAGGATGGAGGATGGTTGGAAGAACCCTTTCTTCATTAGCAACTTCAAGAGTGATAGGCCGGACGACTTCATACGACATACCCAACTTTTGGGCACGAATACAGACCCATCTGAGATATGGTTCCATCGGGAGTGAAGTCTTTGGGCCCAACTCATGTGGATCAGATTGGTGAACTCTATCCCAAGCCCTTATGAATCTGCGACGTTGCTCGTCGCTATCCCCTTGAAAATCAAAGATGATATGATGCATTAGCATCTCATGAGGTCCTTCTCTTCTGGCACGCCCAAACTGACGTAAGGCTAAGCATGGGTTGTAAGAAATTCCTCCATGGGTCCCTATCAGTGGAACATTGGGATACTCCCCACATCGATCAATGATAGTCACCTCATCCATACCCTTGAGAGTCCAAATGATGTCATTATGCCAGAGATACATAACCCTATAAGCCCAGCCCATGCCTTCTTTATTCTTAAGCACTGACTTGGGAAGGTGCGAAATAAACCACCTTGCCAACAATGGAACACAACACATCAAGGTTCCCCGCTTTCGGGCAGTACGAGCATAGAGCTGATGAAGGATGTCACCCAAGAGAGTGGGTACAGGATTGCGAGAGATGAAGATCTTCACCGCATTCACATCCACAAAGGAGTCAGAGTTCGGAAACAAAACCAAGCCGTATATCAAAAGATCCAGAATATCCTCGAATGCCTTGAAGTCTAGACTATCCCAGAAATAGTTAGCCTTACCAACCAAAAACTTAGTCAGAAATCCCTTTGCTCCACTCCTAGTCTCCCAATTAGCCATTACCTCATCTTTGGTCATATGAAGGGCTGCAGCAGTATCTTCGGGCCTAAGGGTCTTCTCCCAACCAGTAAACAGGGTCTGTTCCAGAACAGAGATACCGAGCAGCTCAGAGAACTCTTCTATGGTGGGAACCAGCTGGTAGTCCTGAAAAGTGAAGCAATGGTACAACGGATCATAGAATTGGACCAGGACACTCATCATCTGCTCGTCCAATTTGGAGGTGACCAAACTGAGAAGATAACCATGTCTCCTGAGGAAGGAAGTAGTATCAGGCATCTTTGCAATCAACTCTTTAAGCAAGGTGGGAACCTGGACAAAGTTGATCCATATGGTATTCCTACGCATGGGCATCATGATGACCTACAAAACAGAACAAAGATGAATCCCTCCTGTCTTTGAAATAGGTTAGTCCAATGCAAGATGTATGAAATGTTATGATGTTATGATGTCATGATAGTAAGCACACCATAAGTATCCACAAATAGCAAACATGGTAAAGGCACACAGGTCACACAGAGAGCCCTTAGATTTCAGGCTGGCAAGGAGCTTAGGTACTACCCTCTTTCAGTTCAGTTGGTTTAAACCTGTCCTAAAAATAGTAACCGGGTTCTAGAGGATCTCAATATCACTGACTACCCTCGATCGGTCATAATTCCAGTTTAGCAACCTTTTCTTGCGGCCGGAATCATCGCGAGAGTTTAGTCTCAATGAGTGTAGCATACTGCTACTGTTCTATGGCCAAGTTGGTCAATTTAAGGTTCTAAGGTCAGTTGGTGCTTAATGACCCCTTAGAAGACCCATATTCTCCTTGTTCCAACACAAGGGATATCGGTACAGACTAAAGTGCCACACCAATGTAGCTACTGCTTCAACCGTGTCGGTCTACGCCGGACAGTTCCCTCACAGTTTATTGCTACTTACCTAAAGGGTATCCCCAGATCCAGGTAAGGATCTATAGAACTCCGATACAAGCCCACAAATATAAAGCATACAAAGCATACAATTGAAAACAACAGTGATCTAATCCTAAGGTACACCTCACTTATTATATGTCCCCAGCAGAGTCGCCAGTTATGTGATACGGTGGGAAAGAGAACTGACTGTTTTTGGAATGCTGGTTCGCGTTTTGCGTTTGTTTTTGCAAAATGTCGCGGTAAGCAAGAGTCGCCACCGTCTTTTATTTTATCCAACAAGGAAAGGAAAAAAAGCACAGAAAAATTCCTTTTTCGAGATGTCTCTCGGGTCCGGGGGGTAGATTATAGAAAGGGAAGGTGTTATCACCCTTTCTATCAGTGGTTATCCACGGGCTCTTAGGTACTTGCTCAAAGTGTTTTCAAAATTGCTTTTCTTTGTGTTTGTGGGTTTGAAAAGAGTTTTTGTTTGAAAGGTGTAAGTGTGAAAAGTTTTGTTTTGTTTTAGAAAGGAGCAAGTACTTAAGAACCATCTACCTACTCGAAAAAGGAATTAATATGTATAAATGTCCTTTAGACAATGCTATCCCACTATTGAGGAGTAGGTAGCACCGTCGTTGGAGTTTTCGGGTCAATTCGATTAAGGGACGTGTGGTCACTAAAGCAATGTTAGGACGCCTTAGCGGTAACCCTAATGTCTTATATCATTTTTCCGAGGCAACCGTTTCGAGGCAACTATGATCTTTGGACAAGAGGGCGGCCTCTAAAACTTCCTATACTCAATGACCACATTCGAAGGCAACCAAGCGAGGTGTACCCTAAGAGTGCGCATGTGCGAGTGTGTTATTTTCAGTTAATTATCTTTGTACATGTCAATGGGTGAGCTATGTTGATTTTAGGTTTAAGATTTGATCTTGTCATGCATTCCCTATTATCGAACATCTAACAGTGTATAGTTGCGGAATTTTAAATTGCGGAAATTAAATCTAAACTATTACAAGGCGTCGGGTATTTACATCGCCAAAAACAACCCTTGAAATTTAAATTGCGGAACATAAAAGAAAGCGATAAAATAATTCAAAGTCCTATTTAAAGCTATTACATTCCGGAAGCAATTACAATATTGGTAAAATGGATCGCATGCGAGAAATTAAAATGGTGCATTTTTTAGGGTTTTGACCCTTTTGAAAAGAAAGCATTTTTTTGGTTTATTTTTTAATTAAAAGGAATTAAATCTAAGTTAAATATTAAATTAATTAATTACTTTAAAAAAAGGAGATATTTTTGGATTTTGAGTATTTAAAGAAATAAAATAAATTGATTAAAAGTTAGTAAAACCTAATGATCTATATTGATTTTAATTATTTGCAAGAAATATTAAAGGTTAAACCTAATTAAAGCTAAATCAATTAAATTAATTTATTTACAAAAATAAAAGTGATGAATTTAATTTTAATAAATAAAATATATTTTTGATTTTTGATTTTATGAGAAAAAAAAGATTTAATTGGTTAGTTTAAATAATAATAATAATAACAAATAATTAGATAAAAGAAAGAAAAGAAATATAATACTCAAGGGGGGTTTGGGCCCAGATTGATGGTGAGAATAACAATTTCCAACCCCAATAGTTGCCAGCCTCGTTTGACTTTACTGATTCTCCACACATGCGCTAACTTGAGTGTATGATGGATCTCATTCTGAGCCATCAGATTTGACCTGAAGGCCACATGTCCATTGATTGGGTGATGGAGTATCATGTACCATGATTGCTGAAACGCGCCTGAATATCTGAAACAAAATAATATAAAGTTTTGGAAGACCTGGGATTCGAACCCAGGTCCTATGAGCCAATGAATAACACGCTTACCACTACACCACTGCCTTTCAATTGTTAGTGGATTAGATGACAATTATTATATGGGAAACAAATAAAATTTCCAGAATTAAAAAAATAAAAACGCGCGCAATTTGAAACAGCCAATGGGAAGAGGACGCATCATCGTCTTCTTCGTTGTAAACTGGACATTTACCTGCGGAATTTTATCCGCAACAAAATCCATGGCTTCATCCTAAAACGAGCCCCAAGCCATAAAATGCATATTAAGACCATATTCATGATCGTCTCTTCCTCCTGATTTCATCCATGTCCAGTATTGGCCTTAATTTTGCCTGAAACTCAAATGCCTAAAAAACAAGAACCAAAATCCTAGTTTCGGGCACAGGGTTACAGGCTACCAAAACAAAATCAAAAATTACATAAAGTTTCGAAATCTCCCAAGGATCATAACCATGCCAATATTTTGTCAAAAAATGCTAGAATGAGAGATTGCGTTTTCATGTACAGGGCGGTGTTCAAGGAGACTTACAGTGCGATTCAGGGAGGGAGAGCACTTGGTTTTGATTGCAATATACTCAGTGGATGTCCAACAAGAGGTCTATGTTGAGATTTTGTGTTGAATTGGCCTCCAAGACTGATTTCGATTCCAAGCTTTTTTGGCAAATTTCCAAGTTTGGTTTTCCAGATTGTGCAGCCTCTAGGTCTTCTCTCGTTCCTTTGCATTGTACAAGTATAAGGGAATGAATTAGGTTTAGTTTTGGGCTTTGAATCTTTATGTATTGATGATTCAAGATTTGATATGATCCTCCATTACAAAGCTTCCAAAAATGTCCCAAATCCAATATTTTGTGCATGAGATAGCTTGATACGAGTTTGATCCTATCCATGATGATAATTGAAACCTGTATCAATCAAAAAGATCCTATTTCATCAATATTTGGATTTTATTTGGATTTAAATTGATTTAAAATGAATTAATTCAATAAAAATCAAATAAAATAGAAAAATCAATGAATGGACACAAGACTGAATATGGGACACGTGTCTAGTGTGGCAAGATCAAATCAAGTGGAAAAAGTGGGCCCATTTGGCAAAATTTGAAGTTTTGGGGATAGTTGACTTTTGGCAATTTTGGAAAAATGCCCAACTTCAACAATGCATAACTTATTCAATTTTGAACTTTTGGAGGTGTTCTTGGACTTTTTATAAACCTTGAGATGTCCTCTAACCAAAACGTTTCGTCTCATCTCATTTTGATATTCCATTATCAAGTTATAAGCTTTTGCAAAAAAGGTGTTTTTGTTGACTTCCAAAAGTGACCTATAATGTCCAAATTTGTAACTTTTTGTGAGTGCATTTCTTGATCTTGGGGTATGAATATGGATTGTATAAATTTGAATCCTCTTCAAAATGAGCTTTGGATGGGTCATTTCTCATAATGTATGAGAAATTTATGCTTGGTCAAAGTTGAGTTGACTTTTCCTGCAAAACCCTAATTTAGCAACTTTTGAATCTTGATGAATCTTGAGCAATCCTTGATGAATCATGATCAACCCTTGATCAAATGATGAATTATCCTTCAAAATGATAATGTTGACAAAAAATCTTGAGGTTTGACTATTTGTAGGTACAATTGACTTTTGCCCTAGCACAGTCGATTTTTGGACCTCTTGAGCAATTGACTGACCAAGCTTCCTCTGCAAGGCTTGAAATTTGACATGGATGAACTTGAGACCATATTAAGACATTGGGGAGAACTTGAGGTAATTTGGATGTAAGGACCTTGATGAAACACAAAACCCTAATTTGAGATTGACTGCCTTAGGAGATGATTTGACTGTCCAACTCTTGAGCCATCTTGAGCAACTTGGAGATTATTCTTGCAATGTCTTGAGAAATATGGGAGGGAAAATTTTGGGGTACAAAATTATTGTATATACTTTTTGTTGCACTTATCGACTCTTGGTTGTTAATATTAGTTGAATAACCCAACTTTGTGTGTAAATATGTTTAGTTTGTGTATAATGCATTTTCTTGTATAAAGTGTATTGTTTGATAGTTTTGTATTTATTTTGTAGGTATTTGAGAATTGTTGGAGCAAGAGGAATAAAGCTCCAAGATGCATTTTTGGATCAATAAAGGAATAAGGTAAAAGATTGGAGCCAAAGGAAGTTATGCAAGAAAGCAACAGAAGTTGTTGGACTATCATGGATCGTCGGGTGATAGAAGCTGTCGTCGGGCGAAATTTGAAGGCCAAATTTCCATGAAGTTTCTGCCTTGCGTCGCATCTAGCTCGTTAGGAGAAAATAAGGAGAGTCGTCGGGTGATGAATTATGATCGTTGGGAAATGGAAGATATTTGTTTCAGTTGAGGACGTGGCTTATTCTGGGCCAAGTGTATAGAAGTTGTCATCAGGCGACGTGAGTTGTGTCATCGGTCGACGATTGCGGATCACTATTTTGTTTATATTTCATTTCATTTCATTTTGAAGGGTGATGGTTTTAGGGGTGATTTTTGTTCTCCCAACTCCATCCACCTTATTTTTGTAGTGGATTAACTTAGATAACAACACTAGGGATTGCATACGGATGATCCGGGGTGGATTTCTCGTTGAACGGCTCTGACAAAACAGAATATTTGTGGTTTATCTCTTCTCCTCTCTATCTATTTCTCTTTTGTTGGGTTTTGTATGTATATTTAATCTAAACATATGTATATTTATCGCCCATGGCGATATATTAAACTTGCTTTACAAATCTTTGTGGATTGTTGTCTTAGATTTTTGCTTTGTGCTAGGGATTTGAGTTGTTATAGACCTATAATGCTTAGATTCTTATCTAGGATGATTATCTGTTAGTTTTTGAACTCTAGAGATAGATTTAGAGCTGACATCTACTTGGGTATTAGAGCTTAATGCCTTTGTGTGGTTGTGATGTGCCGAGAGATCGTCAGTGCAATGACATAGTTGTATTCTGTGTTGTTGAGGATGTAGAGAGATCATTTCCTTGGTGATACAGTCGGTCTCTGGATTTGGTGTTAGAACAATGTTTGAATCTAGTACCCTATAATTAAGTTTTGATGATAACAAAGTGAAAAGATATAGTAGTTAAATATTTCATGATTGAATTATATGCTACTTAAAATTACTATGCTCTGACTTGCAGATATGCTGATTAAAATAAGCAAGATCACGTTCTCAGCATCAGAATATGAGTTTGCACACCAGCATCAGAAGTTGCTGAATCAGAACGTCAAGATCAGAAGATCAACGCTTGCACATGCTGAAGCTTGATGAACAGAACTGCGCGTGAAATACTCTGATACAGAATCAAATTAGTTCATCAGCAGCGAAGCAGAATCAGAATGAGCCAAGCCAGAACGTGCATTGAAGAAGCAACGGTACTGTGCATTGAAAGCTAATCAATACCAACGGCATCATTCTAGACAAGATCTGCTCAGAAAGGAAAGCTTGTTAATAGCATTGAATCAAGAATATTTGCTTCAACGTTCATCTTCTCAAGTGCTATATAAACCAAGCTTTGAAGATTATCACGGCAAATGCTTCCAAACTCTCTACACGCAAAAAGCTGAACAGTAATCTTAACTCTACAAGTTTTGCTAAACCACCAAACTCTGATACTCTATTAGCGTTTAGCATCTTAGTATTCTAAGCTTCATTTGTGTAAACATCACAGTTGTGATATAGTTTTTGTAGAAAACATTCATACACACTTGTTCATTCCTTTGTAAGAAAGTGTTGCCTTGACAAACCGGATTGTGGTTTGAATCAAGAAGGTTTTAGCAGTTGCTAAAGCAGATTTGTATTCAGTTGAATATAGTGAATTAAGACCTCGTTGGAGAGAGGCGAAATCACCTTGAACGGGTGGACTGGAGTAGTTTGAGATCAAACGAACCAGGATAAAAATACCTTGTCATTTGCTTTAAAGTTTCCAGTTTTACAATTCAACCCCCCCCTTCTTGTGTTTTTCACCCCTTCAATTGGCATCAGAGCGCCTGGTTCTGAGCTAAAACACTTAACCGTGTCAGTAAAAGATCCAGCGTCAGAAAAACACTATGGCAGGAAACAACTCTCATTTCAGCAATGACAACAATGAGGATAGAGACAGATTCAGCGGCAAACCTCCAGTCTTTGATGGAGAAAACTTTGACTACTGGAAAGACAGAATTGAAAGCTTCTTTCTAGCACATGATGCTGATCTGTGGGATATGGTGACAGATGGATACACGCACCCTGTTAATGCAACTGGTCAGAAGATTGATAGAAAATCAATGACTGATCAACAAAAGCGTGATTTCAAGAATCACCATAAGGCCAGAACCATCCTCCTCAGTGCTATCTCCTATACTGAGTATGAGAAGATCTCCAACAGAGACACAGCTAAGAACATCTTTGATTCTCTCAGAATGACGCATGAGGGCAACGTCCAAGTCAAGGAAACAAAGGCTCTGGCGCTCATTCAGAAGTATGAGGCGTTTAAAATGGAAGAATCTGAATCCATTGAAACTATGTTCTCCAGATTCCAGATTCTGGTAGCTGGTCTCAAAGTTCTGGACAAGGGGTACTCTACTGCTGACCATGTCAAGAAGATAATCAGAAGTTTACCCAAGCAGTGGAGGCCTATGGTTACTGCTCTGAAGCTGGCGAAAGATCTCAACAAAATCACTCTGGAGGAACTTATAAGCTCCCTCAGAAGTCATGAGATAGAGCTGGAAGCTGACGAGCCTCAGAAGCAAGGTAAGCCTATAGCTTTAAAATCTAACAGAAAATCTGAATCTAAAGTTTTGCAGGCAGTTGAAGAAACATCTGATGGATCCTCATCAGAAGAAGACGAGCTTTCTCTTCTCTCCAGAAGAGTAAATCAACTGTGGAAGCAAAGACAAAAGAAATTCAGGAATCCCAGAAGATCTGATCAGAACGAGTCTTCCTCCAGATACAGAAGAACAGATTCTTCCTCTGGATACAGAAGATCTGAAGGCTCCTCAGGTAGCAAGAAGCCAAATACAAAAGACATCATCTGCTACGAGTGCAATGAGCAAGGTCACTACAAGAGCGACTGCCCAAAGCTTCAGAGGGAAAAGCCAAAAAGGAAGTTTGGAAGAGAGAAGAAGAAAAGTCTCATGGCCACATGGGATGACTCTGACTCGTCTGAAGCTGACTCAGAATCAGATGATGAAAGGGCGAACATAGCGCTTATGGCTAACATTCCAGATGACAGTGAAGCTTCTGACTCAGACTCAGAATCAGACACAGAAGAGGTATTCCCTAACTTCGCTGTTAATTTTACAAAGGCTGAACTTGCTGAAAGCCTAAATGAAATTATGGAACGTTATCAGCAGATTAGAGCTAAATTCAGAGACCTGAAAAGGACTCTTGAATCTGACTCTAATAAGTCTGAGAGTCTCAAATTGGAAAACTCTGAGCTGAGAGATAAAATTTTAAAATTAGAAAACTCTTTACAAAACTCTCAGAAGGTACCAATTTCTGAAACTCCCAGCAACGCTGATGAGATCATCAAGGAGTATGATCATAGTTTCCAGAAGTTCCTTGCTAAAAGCATAGATAGAAGCAGAATGGCTTCAATGATCTATGGAGTTAGCGGAAACGGCAGGAAAGGAATAGGATACCTAGGTAAGGTTCCTACACCCAAAAATGTCATGGATTTAACAATTAAATACACTCCTCTAAATTCACACTTTGTGTATGGTCACACACATGACATCAAATATACTAGTAGTAATCACTTTGTGAAACCAAAATTCAACCAGAGTTTTGGTAAAACTAACAAATCAGGACCCAAGAAGATCTGGGTACCTAAGGATAAAATAATACATGTTGCAGATATCTTTAGCAGCAAGTCAGAAACACCAATCATGGTACCTGGACTCTGGCTGCTCACGTCACATGACGGGAAGAAGGCATATGTTCCAAAGCCTGGAACTTAAGCCTGGAGGCCACGTTGGCTTTGGAGGCAATCAGAGGGGAAAGATAATTGGCTCTGGAACTGTAGGTAACGGAAATCTTCCCTCTATTAATAATGTTCTGCTTGTTGATGGATTGATGCATAACCTGTTATCCATAAGTCAATTAAGTGATAACGGTTATGATATAATCTTTAATCAAAAATCATGTAAAGCTGTTAGTCAGAAAGATGGGACTATCCTATTTAATGGTAAGAGGAAAAACAACATTTACAAAATCAAACTTTCTGAACTTAAGAGTCAGAACGTAAAATGTCTTCTGTCTGTTAACAACGAGCAATGGATCTGGCACAGAAGATTGGGACATGTTAGTATGAGAAGAATATCTCAGATTAACAAACTCAATCTGGTCAGAGGACTTCCAAATTTGAAGTTCAATTCAGATGCTCTGTGTGAAGCATGTCAGAAAGGCAAATTTGCAAAACCCTCTTTTAAATCCAAAAATGTTGTTTCTACCTCTAAGCCATTAGAACTTCTGCACATTGACTTATTTGGACCAGTTAAAACTGCTTCTGTCAGTGGCAAGAAGTATGGGTTAGTAATCGTAGATGACTATAGCAGATGGACATGGGTAAAGTTCTTAAGACACAAGGACGAGTCACACTCTGT
This sequence comes from Vicia faba, assembly GCA_948472305.1. Taxonomy (NCBI): domain Eukaryota; kingdom Viridiplantae; phylum Streptophyta; class Magnoliopsida; order Fabales; family Fabaceae; genus Vicia; species Vicia faba. Next base: position 924,789,195 of record OX451741.1, on the reverse strand, counting down.
GTTTGTTACCTTCTGTAACCAAGTTCAGAATGAAAAAGATCTTAGAATCGTTAAAGTCAGAAGTGATCATGGTGGAGAATTTGAAAATAAAGATTTTGAGTCATTCTTCAATGACAAAGGCATTCTGCATGATTTCTCTTGTCCTAGAACTCCTCAACAAAATGGAGTTGTAGAACGAAAGAACAGAACATTGCAAGAAATGGCCAGAACCATGATCAACGAGACAAACGTTGCTAAGACTTTCTGGGCAGAGGCAATAAACACAGCGTGCTACATTCAGAATAGAATCTCAATAAGACCTATTCTGGAAAAGACTCCATATGAATTGTGGAAGAACAGAAAGCCCAACATTTCGTACTTTCATCCATTTGGATGTACTTGCTATATGTTAAATACTAAGAATTATTTGAACAAGTTTGATTCTAAGGCACAGAAGTGTATTATGTTAGGATACTCTGAACGCTCAAGAGGGTACAGAGTATACAATACAGAAACACAGATTGTGGAAGAATCAATCAGTGTTCGTTTTGATGACAAGCTTGACTCTGAAAAGTCAAAGCAGAATGAAAATCTTGCAGGTATAGAAATTGAATTTGCAGGTTCTGAAGACAGGTCATCAGAAGCTCTCAACACAGACATTCCTTCAACGTCTGAAAGAAGCAATGCTAGAAATCCTACAACTGCTGCTGATCAACCTCAGAAGAGATTACCCAGAAGCAGTTTGGATCACCCAGAAGAGACTATCCTAGGAAGAAAGGAAGATCCAATCAGAACAAGAGCAAGCTTCAGAAACTCTGAAGAAACTCTGATGGGACTTGTGTCTCTGATTGAACCTTCTTCTATTGATGAAGCACTTCTGGACAATGACTGGATTCTGGCAATGCAAGAAGAGCTGAATCAATTCACCAGAAACGATGTTTGGGATCTCGTTCCAAGACCAAAAGGATTCAACGTCATTGGAACAAGATGGGTGTTCAGAAACAAGCTCAATGAACAAGGTGAAGTCGTCAGAAACAAGGCACGACTGGTTGCACAAGGTTATAGTCAGCAAGAGGGGATAGACTATACAGAAACCTTTGCCCCAGTCGCCAGGTTAGAATCTATCAGACTCTTAATCTCATTTGCTGTTAATAGAGGCATCACTCTGTATCAGATGGATGTCAAAAGTGCATTCTTAAATGGTTATATAGAAGAAGTAGTGTATGTTCACCAACCCCCAGGTTTTGAAAATACTAAACATCCAGAACATGTTTTCAAACTGAAAAAGTCACTGTATGGTCTGAAACAAGCTCCCAGAGCTTGGTATGAAAGGCTAAGTAACTTTCTGCTTGAAAATGAGTTCACCAGAGGGAAAGTGGACACCACTCTATTCTGTAAAACAGTTAAGAGTGACATTTTAGTCTGTCAAATTTATGTTGATGATATAATCTTTGGTTCTACTAATCCTTCTCTTGGAAGAAAATTTGCTAAGTGTATGCAGGCAGAATTTGAGATGAGCCTCATGGGGGAACTGAAGTTCTTTTTAGGAATTCAGATCAATCAAACTCCAGAGGGAACTTACATTCATCAGAGCAAATACATCAGAGATCTTCTGAAGAAATTTGACCTCTCAGAATGTAAGCCATCAAAGATTCCAATGCATCCCACGTGCATTCTGGAAAGAGAAGAGGTAAGCAAAAGCGTAGAACAGAAGGTCTACAGAGGTATGATTGGTTCTCTCCTTTATCTGACTGCTTCAAGACCTGATATTCTATTCAGTGTATGTATTTGTGCTAGATTCCAATCAGATCCTAGAGAATCTCACTTAACAGCTGTTAAGCGAATTTTCAAGTATCTGAAAGGTACTACTAATCTGGGTTTGTTTTATAGAAAATCTAGTGATTACAGTTTAGTAGGCTACTGCGACGCTGATTTTGCTGGAGACAGAGTGGAACGCAAAAGTACTTCTGGAAGCTGCCAGTTTCTGGGAGAAAATCTGATCTCGTGGTCCAGCAAAAGGCAATCAACTATTGCTCTGTCAACAGCAGAAGCTGAGTACATAGCAGCAGCTGGATGTAGCACACAGATGCTCTGGATGAAAAGTCAGCTTGAAGACTTCCAGATTTTTGAGAGTAACATTCCTATTCTTTGTGATAATACTTCTGCTATTTGCTTGAGTAAGAATCCTATTTTACATTCTAGAGCTAAGCATATAGAAATAAAACATCATTTCATTAGGGACTATATTCAGAAAGGCATTTTAAACTTGAAATTTATAGATACAGACCATCAATGGGCTGATATCTTTACAAAACCCCTTTCAGAAGATAGGTTTAATTTCATTCTGAAACATCTCAGCATGAAAGTATGCCCAGAATGAAAATGCTTTAATTCCATATTTTTATCTTTCAGAATGTAATTATATTACTGTGAACTTCTGATCAATCTTTGTCTCAGAAAGTTAGAACATGCAGATTGTATCAGAGGCAAGTCTAAAGATCTGAGAGTCTAATCTCAAATACAGACGTGCTGATCACTACATCAAACAAGTGTCATCCAATCATCAGCAAATCCCTGAAGCAGAACGCGTGCACGCTTCTGAGAAAGGAAAGCGCTGATTGGGTGCATTGAGACACATGTCTGGTAACCGTTTTTAAGTATCTTTCTCAAATCCCCCAAAATCAGCAAGCATTAAATGCAAAAGTAATCACGCTTGTTAATTGCAATCATTATTTTTTTCTCTCTCTTAAAAACGTTTTATTTTTCAAAATAATTTTTGAAAATCCTATTTAAGCACATTACTCTTCATGTTTATTCTTTACGCTTATTCATAATCTCTTAAGAATTTTTCTGCATATCTCCTTCAAAACCCTAGCTTTTCTCAAATCACTCTCAAGCTTTTTGTGTGAGAACAATGGCATCCTCCAGCATTTCTGCAGGAAATCAGAAGAAAGAAACCTCTGAGCAATATCAAGCGCCTACCAGAACTCTTCTCACACCGGTTAAGAATCTTGAGGTTCTCTCTGAATTAATCATCGATTTCGAAAGTTTGAAGGATAATGGATTTGACCTATCTGCTGAAGTCAAAGCTCAGAAGTGGGAGAGGTACTTTGATAGATTGGTTGGACCAACCTTCCCAGAGCTTGTCAAAGAATTTTGGATTCATGCCAAGATTGATAAGCATCTAGTTATCTCTTCTGTCATGGGGAAGAAGATAATAATTTCTGAAGACCTCATTGCCAGGTTAATAGGTCAGAGTGGTGGTGGAGTCCGTTGTGTGGACATGGCTGATAGGTGCCCTGATATTGGTGTGGTAGCAAACTGCATCTTCACTCTTGGTTTTCCCAGCAGCAAAATCAAGGATCTGAAGGATCACTGCAGAGTGTGGGCCAAGATTGTCCTAGGTTGTTTCAATCACAGGAAGCCAACAAGCTCTCCTGACTATATAAACGTGGATCAGCAATTTCTGATCTACTTTATTAATCAGAGGGTGAAGATCAATTTGGCACACTTCCTGTTCAATCATCTGAAGACTAGTGTGAAAGAGACTAGAGAAGAAGAAAGGACGAAAAGAGACTGGATACCTTTTGGGAGGCTCATATCAGATATTCTGACAGAGAATAAGCTGATAGATTATCTGAGCGAAGCTAAAGTACTGGGCAATTTTGAACCAACTGTTGGAAAACCGCTGAATGCCAAGAATCTGAAAAAGATGAAGCTGATAGACAATATCAGGAAGGAACCCAGAGCTTCTTCAACTGCTGACATCTCCAGAAGAAGAGTGCCTCTGAGTGATTTTCCAAGATTTTCTGAGATGGAATCTCACCCTGATATGGTTGCCAAGTATCCAGATTCTCCCAAGGCAGACGTTGCAGGTTCTAGGCTGAAGATCAAAGACCTGAGTCAAGTTCAACCTGAAGTGACTCAGAAGAAGTCAAAGAAGAGGAAAGCAGAAGGATCATCTCACCAGACTCCAAAGAAACGAGGTAATCCATCTGCTGCTCCTATTTCAATTTCAACTACTATTCCATCATCTGTTGCTCCACCCCAAACCTCTCACAGAATTTCCATTCCAATCCCCACTATTGATGAAAACATACCAGAAGACCCTTCTGAGGCCTTACAACTCAGAAGAACCAGAATTAAAATTCCTCTCAAAATTACCAAACAACAACCAACTGTTTCAACAACATCAGCACTTGATAGCGTGCTAGCTGACATTGAGCGTGAACATGCTTCTGTTCAACCTCACTCTGAACCACCAAATATCCCTCCTCCACAACCTGAACCAGAAATTCAACCAGAACTACAACCAGAACCAGAACAACAACAACCTATCACAGAAGAACCTCTGATCCCTGAACAATCAGAAGTTCCACCTCCTCAACCAGAAAATAATCCTCCCTCACCTCAAACAGAGTTTCATCGCTATGAAACCCCATCTCCTCATCATTCTGATCCCCACTCACCTCAACCTTCACCGCTGGCAATCCAGTTGCCATGTGGAACCACCATTATCACACCCCAGTTACCATCATCAGAGGAATCAACACCTCCAAAAACTCCAACCACTCCAATAGACATATCCTCTGACTCTGATAACCATCCACCAAAACAAACAGCACCTCAGCACACCTCTGAAAACCAATCATCTGAAAACCCCAGCAGAACATTCATTGACTTAACAAGTCTTGAACGTCTTGCTGATTTAAGACACAAATTGGCCATTCCCAAACCAAAGCAATTAGATGTTGGCTCTGGTATTTTGGACTTTGAAACAGGTATGCTGCAGTGGATTACTTCGCTGAAGCAAGTTTGTCCGGGGATGATCGACCCAGCTGCTTCTGATCAGCTCTGGTCACAGTTCAGAGTATGGGTTCGTGCTGAAGCACTCAAGCTGCAGGACGTCAACTATGAGCAGGCTCAACAGAACTTTAGCAAGCTGCTGAAGGAAGTTGAGAGTCAGCTGCCTCAAGAAGTTGTGCTCCCTCTGGACTCTGAATCGTGGTCTGAGAAAGAACAAGCTGCACAGGTGGAACCAGCAGAAGAAGACAAGACTCTTCAAGAAGAAAATCCAGCAGAAGATGTAGCTGAAAGTTCTGAGAAGCTTCCTCCTGCTGAAAATTCTCAAGCTGCCTTGGACAGGCAGGCTCTGGAAGAATTAAGGCTGAATGACTTGCGTCTACAGCAGCGGATGGATGAGAATAATCAGAAGATGGAAGCAAGAATGAATGTCCAGGACAGCAAGATTGATACTGTTGTCACCATGGTTCAGAAGCAGAATGCAACTTCTGAAAAGATTCAGGCAATGCTGGAAAGCCTGTTCTCACGCATGCCCCCACAACCTTAAAATTTTTTTTTCATGCATGACATTCTCTATATTTTCTTCATTTTCTGATGTACTTTTGACTATGTTTTGACTATGGTTTGTAATGCTATTTTGCTCTAATTCTGAACTATCTTTAATATTATTAGTTTTTCTGATCTAAATCATTTTAGCACATCACCAGCACTTTTTGATTGCTGACAAAAAGGGGGAGAACAAGAATGATATTTAAAATCAATAACGGCTAACTAGACAGAAATTCTCAAACATTCTAACTCTATTACTTGAAATGTTTTTCTGTTTTGTCTTTAAGTCTACAGGCACAATGAAGACTAGAAGCTCTGATCAAAAATGTAGAAGCTCATGTTGCTCTGATCAAATATGAAGTTCTGATATATGAAGATCTGATCGACCTAACACTCTGATCCGAAGCAAAGCTCTGACAGGAAAAGCTCTGAAGCTCTGCTCTCTGATAAGTCAAAGACTTATAATCTGATGCTCAAAGATAGAAAAAGATCTGACTCTGAAGAACACACATATCAAAAGGAAGTAACAAACTCAGGGGGAGTATCTCTTAACTCTGACTTCTCCGTACTTCTTATTCTGATACATAGATCTGATAACTTTTCACGTTATTTTTTATTTAAAATATCTAGTTTTTGTCATCATCAAAAAGGGGGAGATTGTTAGAACAATGTTTGAATCTAGTACCCTATAATTAAGTTTTGATGATAACAAAGTGAAAAGATATAGTAGTTAAATATTTCATGATTGAATTATATGCTACTTAAAATTACTATGCTCTGACTTGCAGATATGCTGATTAAAATAAGCAAGATCACGTTCTCAGCATCAGAATATGAGTTTGCACACCAGCATCAGAAGTTGCTGAATCAGAACGTCAAGATCAGAAGATCAACGCTTGCACATGCTGAAGCTTGATGAACAGAACTGCGCGTGAAATACTCTGATACAGAATCAAATTAGTTCATCAGCAGCGAAGCAGAATCAGAATGAGCCAAGCCAGAACGTGCATTGAAGAAGCAACGGTACTGTGCATTGAAAGCTAATCAATACCAACGGCATCATTCTAGACAAGATCTGCTCAGAAAGGAAAGCTTGTTAATAGCATTGAATCAAGAATATTTGCTTCAACGTTCATCTTCTCAAGTGCTATATAAACCAAGCTTTGAAGATTATCACGGCAAATGCTTCCAAACTCTCTACACGCAAAAAGCTGAACAGTAATCTTAACTCTACAAGTTTTGCTAAACCACCAAACTCTGATACTCTATTAGCGTTTAGCATCTTAGTATTCTAAGCTTCATTTGTGTAAACATCACAGTTGTGATATAGTTTTTGTAGAAAACATTCATACACACTTGTTCATTCCTTTGTAAGAAAGTGTTGCCTTGACAAACCGGATTGTGGTTTGAATCAAGAAGGTTTTAGCAGTTGCTAAAGCAGATTTGTATTCAGTTGAATATAGTGAATTAAGACCTCGTTGGAGAGAGGCGAAATCACCTTGAACGGGTGGACTGGAGTAGTTTGAGATCAAACGAACCAGGATAAAAATACCTTGTCATTTGCTTTAAAGTTTCCAGTTTTACAATTCAACCCCCCCCTTCTTGTGTTTTTCACCCCTTCATTTGGGTTAGAAATGACTTAGGTTGTGAGTGATACGTAGTGACATTGATGAGTATTGTTAGGTTGAATGTAATTGGTCGATAGGTTTAAGTCTGTGATGAGTAGAGTATATGCATGCTTGATAAGTTCTTCCTTAGTTTTTTCTTTTGTTTACATTTATTTTCTGTTGACAACATTTTCCTTACAAACCCATTTATCCCCAAATTCATTAACGATAGAATTGTCGAATGACGATTCAATAACCAATATATATGGACACGATACGATATAACCTAAATATCACCTGGTAAATTAATAACTTAACTTTTGCTTGACGCTGTACTGCAGCAACATGTTCTCAAGTGCAAAATGAGATAGATCTCAGAATTGTCAAAGTCATAAGTGATCATGGTGGCAAGTTTGAAAATAAAAACTTTGAAAACCTTTTTGATGAAAATGGAATTTCCCATGATTTATCCTACCCTAGAATTCCATGGCAGAATGGATTTGTATAGAGGAAGAATATGACTTTGCAAGAAATGGTCAGAACCATGATCAACGAGACTAACATGGCAAAGCACTTCTGGGCAGAGGCAGTCAACACATCATGTTACATTCAAAACAGAGTCTCCATAAGACATATTCTGAGTAAGACTCCTTATGAATTATGGAGGAACAGAAAACCCAATTTTTCATATTTTCATTCTTTTGGATGTGATTGTGCATTCTGAACACTGTGGAGAATCTTAATAAGTTTGATTCTAAAGCACAAAAGTGTATCATGTTAGGATACTCTGAACGCTCAAAAGGCTACAGATTGTATAACACTGAAACTCTTATTTTTGAAGAATTTATTCATGTTAGATTTGATGATAAGCTTGACCCTAAATATTCAAAGCTAGTTGAAAAGTTTTCATATATGGATATTACCTTTTCAGACTCAAAAGGTAATGATGTTGCTATAAAGGAACCAAAGAAGAAGAATTGTGAAGAAGTTCAACCAGAGCTATTGAAAATCAGACTCCTCTGAGGAAGCATAGAACCAAATCCTTACATTCAGAACCAAGTCCTATTTTAAACCTTCTAATGAGACGCTTATGGGTTTGGTGTCCCTTATAGAGCCTACTTCATTCGATGAAGCGCTTCTGGATACATAAAGGATTATGGTTATGCAAGAAGAGTTGAATCAATTCTCCATCAATGATGTGTGAGATCTTGTGCCAAGATCAAAAAGAACTCATGTGATTAGAACCAAATGGATCTTCAGAAACAAGCTCAACAAAAAAGGAGAAGTGATAAGAAACAAGGCTCGACTAGTTGCACAAAGTTATAGTCAGCAAGAAGGGATTAACTATACAAAAAGCATTGCACCAATTGCCAAGTTAGAGTCTATTCGTCTCTTGATTTCGTTTGTTGTTAACCACAACATCATCTTGTATTAGATGAATGTTAATAGTGCATTTATTAATGTCTACATAACTGAATAAGTGTTGTGAAGTCAATACTCTCTATGATAAATGTGTTTTAATAAAGACAGATCTCTTAGTGATGAGAAGGAAAAATCCCTTTGTTCAAAATCTTAATTTTGTTTGCACCTGTATCATGTCTAAAACCCCTTTGTAAAATTTCACATTTTTCATTGTGCAAATCGATTTACACTGGATGCAAATCTATTGTTGTCTGGGAGTTTTTAAAATTTTTTACTGTTGCCTTTGTGCAAATCAATTTGCATCCCAAAGCAATCAATTTTCACCTGTTTGAATTTGAAAAATCAGTAGCTTTTTTTACACCTTTTCATGCCCCTCTTCATGGAACCTTTTCATTATGTCTGGGAATTTGTTCATGGTATTTTTCATAACTTTAACATGATTCATAAAGGTGTTATACACATATAAATACATGAAATTTCAAATCCCAATTCACCTATTCCAATCAAACACTTAATCTTTCAAAATTCACATTTCAAGTCTTTCAACTTTTATTCAATTTTTTTTGCATACATTCACATCATCTAAACCATAAATTTTTTGAGTATTCTAACACTTTAGTGTTTGTGAATTACTGTCATTTGAAGGAAAGATCAATTACATTGATATATCACTTAAGATTATAAAAGTGATAATTACTATACATCTTTATTCATCATTTATTGTGAAAAATTTCTAAGTATCAAGGATTGTTTGACATTAGGTGTGTTTCCTTGTTGTCCAGGATTATTGGAAATAAGAGAGTAGAATAAAAATGATTTCTTTCTTTTTCTACTTGGTTGGTTTGTTACCTTGCTGTCCAGGATTGTTGGAAGCAAAAAAGTTGATTTTGAGAGGATTTTTCTCACTTCAACTTGGTTGGGTTCAAGGTGTTGTTGCCTTAGTTATTGGTTAGAGTCTTGTATAGAAAGGCTAAGTGTATCTTGTCTAGAGATATAAAAATAATAAAATCTCTTTCATGATTAAAGGAGACTAGAAGTACCTTTAGATTTTAAATGAAACTAGGATACATCCTTGTGTTCTTTACTTTTTCTCAACCTTACTGCTTTCTAACTCTTGTACCAAACCAGAAAAATAAGAACAACTTGTGTCTAAAAACTAGAATTTTAAAGTAACTAATTCATCCCTCCTCTTAGGCACACTCTAAAACTTATAATTGGCATCATAGCAGGTTATAGGTAACTTGTTCCTAAAGATCCATAATGGCTTCCGCAAATGAATATTCGGTTTTCAAAGACGATGGTAGCAATAACAAACCTCCATTGTTTTGTGGTGAATACTTTGAATTTTGGAAAATCCGTATGAAGGCACATCTAGAATCATAAGGAAAAGAAGTATGGAAAGCAGTTGTAAATGGTCCCTTCGTTCCTACAAGTGTTGTTAATGGTGTTGGCACTCCAAAGCGCAAAGGTTTATAAGATAAAGATGATGAAGAAAATTTTCTCTATGATAAGAAAGCAATAAATCTTCTTCAAGATGCTCTAAGCATAGATGAATTCTTTCGTATTTCAGCATTCACAACAACAAAGGAAATATGAGATAAATTGGTGGAAAATCATGAAGGATTCGCTGAAGTTAAAAGATCTAGACTGAACACTTTGAGTCAAGACTACAAACTCTTCAAAATATATTCCCGAGAAACGATCTTCGACTTGCAAAAAAGATTCGTGCATTTGAAAAATCACTTTAAAGAACTTGTCAAGACTCTTACTACTGATGAACTTTATCTTAAAGTGCTTAGATCTTTAACCAGGCAATGGCAACCAAAAGTGACGGTAATATCCAAGAAGAAAAACCTATCCAAAATGACTTTCATAACATTGTTCTAAAAACTTCAAGAATATGAGACAGAACTTGGAAGACTTGAAAAGCATGAAATTAAAGTAAAAGATTCAAAATATATTGCCTTAAAGATAAGAGTGAAACATCATGATAGAAATCAAGAGGATGAGTTCACTAGTGAATAAGATGATGATCATATCAAGAAGTTTGAAAAGTTTCTAAGAAAATAAAAAAAGGAGATCACTAAAAGGGAAGCATCAACAAGGAAGGTTTCATGTTTTGAATTTGGAGAAAAAAGACATGTTAAAAGTGAATGCCCTACACATGAAAAGAAGAATAAATACTTCAAAAGAAAGAAGGACAGAAGGCCAAAGAAACCATATGTAATATGGAATGACAATGAAATAAGTTCATCTTTGGATGAAGAACGTGTAAATCTTACATTTATAGTAACACATCATTCTGATGATGAAGAAGAAGAGATTAGTAATGAAATATCTTCTTACGATAATGATGCTCTAGATGATATTGATGAACTAATTAATAATGTAAGATTTTGTGTAAAACAATGTTAACCCAAAAGAAACAAATTTTATCTCTTGATGAAAAGATTGACACCATGGAAAAGAATTTTGAAGTTGAAAAACAAAGTTTTCTTAAAAAAGAAACACAAAATATTACATGCAAAGAGTGTGATTCATTTTATTTTCAAATTGTCTAATTAAAAAGAGTTCTTGAAAGATATGAAAAAGGACAAATTGGTTTGGATGGTGTCCTTAGTTAACAAAGATATTTCAATGATAAAATTAGACTTGGTTATTTTATTTTTAACAAACCAAGTAATAGTAAAACTATCTTTGTTAAGGCAGGTGACCAATCCAACAAGGAAAACATGAATAAAGCATAAAAGGTTCATCATCATCCTAAGAAGAGTTTCCTAAAAAGAAATAATATGTTCCTAGATATATAAGTAACTTTGTTCCTACATGTTTTTATTGTAGTATAAGTGACCATACACCTAATGCTTGCTATGTATGAAACTTTAGTGTGGCAAGTGGGCATCACATAGAAAGTGGAATTAAAAGTTTGAGTATCAACTTTAATAGGGATGTCCACCTCCCCATGCACCATTCTTTTAAAACCGCCGAAGGCCCTCACCACAATGTTACTGGGATTTAGTGTGAGCCCTTCGCAATCTAACCTGTCTAGAGCATTCTTGGGTAAGACATTCAGTGATGAACCTGTATCCACCAGAACATGGGCTAATGTAGTGCCCCTGTACTCAATAGAGACATGTAGGGCATCATTGTGTTTCCTTCCCTTGGGAGTCAGATCTGTATCAGAGAACCCCAAGCCCTTGTCAGCTATCAGACTAGCCACGCAATTATCGAATTGATCAGCAGAGGTCTCCTGAGGCACATGGGTAGACTTCAAGAATTTTACTAAAGCCTTGGCATGGGCTTCAGAGCACAGCAGTAGGGCCAACATTGAGATTTTTGAGGGAGTCTGTCCCAATTGCTCTACGACATTATAATCACTTTTCTTGATTATCTTTAAAATATCTTCCATCTCCTTTTTAAAAGCCTCAGGAATGACTTCTAGATGCGCCTTCGTCCGGACAGGCTCAACCAATACCTCTTTGCCCCGAGTCTCGGCCGACCTGGTAGCAGGGATAAGAGCAGGACTAGCAGTAGGAGTAGCAATGTGAATACTGACAGGAGTAGCAGCAGGAATAATCACAAGGGTGGTAATAGGAGTACTAGCAGGAGCAGCAACAGGGATGATCACAGGAGTAGCAACAATTTTTGGAGAGATCTCAGAGAGAGAAAACTCTTCTACTTCTTGTTATTTTACTGGTCCCAATGATATTATCGACGTCCAGATCAGTACCTTCAAAAGCTTTGTCTTCAACAGCAAATAGGTCTTGCTTGACGCCATGGTAATAAACGTCAACCCCATAATTCTAGAGAAGAGCTTTATCCGAGGAATATGGTATTGGCCCCGACATAGTGATGGTCAGGGGAGAAAACTTTGGAACATATGTAATCCTGACGGGTCTTTTGGTGGAGACCCTGGGAGGATTGTCGAAAATGGTGATTATCGAAACATCTTCACATGAACTTCTGGCAAGAGGAACTTTCTTGAACAAGATTTCTTTGTTAATCATCAGGCGTTGGACACCTATCTTCAACAACAAACAACCATCTGGTAGAGACATGCATAAGTGGCAACCTTCACCATAGCCCAGAAATAAAACGGCTTGCAATAGATTTTCTTTAACAATCAAAAGAGGAGTAGTTAATTCATCCATAGAAGAAACAAAACGATCATCATCAATAGCATTGACACATTGGCCATGTTTGGGCATTGGCGCAGTTATTAAGTTAGGTGTCTCGGGAAGGTCAAACTCAATCTCCTTTGCCTCAATGAGATCTTTTATCTTATTCTTTAACGCCCATTTGACATTTGTATCATGCCCCAGAGTCTCATAATGGTAGGCACATCAAGCATTCAGATTGTAGAAGGGAGAGGCAGTATTAGGATTCTTCGGGGCTTCCTTCAGATTTACCAAATTGGACTTCAGCAGGTGTGGCCAAACCTGGGATAGGGTCATGTTGATCAGAGTAAAATGTCTTCTAGGCACATCTGGTCTGTGCTGATTGTTTCGTTGTTGGTTTGAGTCAGGATTGGAAATCATAACAGCCCCTACCGTCGGACGACGCTCAGTTTTGTTATGATTTATTTGGCCATAAGCAGCGCTGACCTCCTTCTTTCCAGTGAATGGTTTCTTTGCAGTACTGGAGGATGCATCTCTCTGGATCTTACCGCTTTTGATGCCAGCCTCTACACGTTCACCAATTAAGATCAATTTAGTAAACCCAATAGAAGAACTTCCAATCAGATGGTTAAAGAACGGCCCGAATAATGTGCCCAAGAACATGTCCACTAGCTCCCTATCAGACAACAGAGGTTGGACTCTTCCCGCAAGGTATCTCCATTTTTGGGCATAATCTTTAAAACCTTCGCCGGAACCCATAGACATACTTTTCAATTGTGTATGGGTCGGAGTGAGGTCAGCATTATATTGACACTGCTTGTAGAAAGCAGCAGCCAAATCTTCCTAATTGTGAATGTTGGTTCTCTCCAGTTGATAGAACCATTCCAGCTGAGTCCCTGACAAACTCTCCTGGAAGAAATGTACCCACAAATTCTTGTCAGTAGTATGGGGTTGAATCTTCCTGACACATGACCTTAAATGCAGCTTAGGACAGGAGACGCCGTCGTACTTAGAAAATGTAGGGACCTTGAATTTGTGGGATGACCACCCCTGAAATCAGTCCTAGCTCCTCAAAATCCATCAAAGGTACCCTCTAGATCTCCATAGCATTGAGTCGATCCTCTAACTGTTTGTATTTATCATCAACAGGAGGATACTGCTCCTCAGAATAGTCAGGTTCATCTTCCTCAGACCCTGGATTGTTGTTTTCTTCCACTGGCTTCTCTTCTTAATTGTCCCCCTCATTTGACGGGGTCGCGAAGTCTATAGCTCGCTTAGTTGGTCCTCTGATCATTCTTCCCAAATTCACTACACCAGCTGCTTTCTTTAGATTCTTGGTTTTCTCTTTGAGGATTAAAGCTTTCAGATCTTCTTGCCCTTGGGCCAGAGCCAGGAACATTTGTTGAAACTGAGCGTTCTGAGCTTGGAGGTCCTTTATTGTCTGTTCAAGGTCCTTTATGCAATGTTTTCAAGGGCCTCATAGGATTTAAACTCTTTTAACCAAAACAGAAACAAAGACTTTTTATTAGTAACTTCGAAATGAAATCAAATTTTACAAAGGAATAACCAATAAGAAACTTCTAAAATTCCTAAGTCTCCCAAGGACGCTTCCTTTTGGTGCTAATGTAGGCATTGAGATTCTGCTCTTCGTGAAGCCGCTTTGTCAGTTCCAACACCTTTTTCTCACTGGAATAGAATTGGGACTCAAAGGCATCTCGTTCTTCTTTGATCTGTATTCAATATATTTTCAATTCTTCGAAGTTTGTTGGCATATCAGGATGCAGAATGATGCGAGACTCGACCCTTTGAACAATAGGCTCTGAAATCACTGGTAGGATAGCAGCATACGACATCATAAGATTTTGAGCACAAGCTCGCACCCATTTGAGGTATGGCTCCAAAGGGATGGAGTTATTATGCCCTAGAGTCCTGCTACCATTCTTCTTAACCATTCCCCAAGTGCGGATGAACCTTTGGTGATAACCTTGCAGATCATTTGAATAGTCGAACACAATACCTTGAATGATCATATCATTAGGACCATCCCTCAGAGTGTAACCGAACCTATGTAAAGCTAAAGAGGGGTTGTAGGTGATGCCTCCTTTAATGCCAAGGAGTGGCACATTGGTAAATGCTCCACAGCGATCAATAAAAGAGATGTCTTCTTGGGAGCGAGGGCACCAATAGATGTTATAGTGAGAAAGAGACATTAATCTTTGGTTCCATCTTAAACCTAACTCATTCTTCATTACTGACTGAAGAAGGTGCGAAATAAACCACCTATAGAGTAGAGGTATACAACACATAAGAGTCCTTCTCTTCTTCATGGTACGGGTATGGAGTGAATGCAGAATATCCCCGAGCAATGTAGGCACTGGATTGTGAGCAAGGAAAAGGTCTATGGTACTGACATCTACAAACTGGTCTGAATTGTGGAACAGAACCAACCCGTAGATCAAAAGAGATAAAACATCTTCAAAGGCATGGTAACTCATAGCGTTTAGGAATACCTGTGCTTTCTTCATCAGAAAACTTGTGAGGAGGCCCTTAACTCCACTGCTTCTTTCCCAATTGGACTCAATGTCAGATGGCTTCAAGTGCAAAGCTATGGCGACATCTTCAGCAGTTGGATCTTGTTCTAAACCAGTAAAGGGTATCTGGTCCAATATAGGCAAACCGAGTATTTTGGAGAATTCTTCCAGCGTAGGCACCAACTAATAGTCTGGAAATGTGAAGCAGTGGTGCTTAGGGTCAAAGAATTGGAATAAGACACTCATCAAACCCTCATCAAAACCGATAGTAAACAAACAAAGTAAGTGACCATATCTCTTGTTAAATGATGAACTCTCAGGAACTTTTGAAACCATTTCTTTGAGTTTGGGAGGGATCTCTACAAAATTTATTCTGATGGTTTTCCTGCGAGCTGAATCCATGACCTACAAAGCAGAGAAGAGATAAATCCACAAGCCCTTGAAATGGTTAGTGTACATGACATGTTATGATGTTTATGATGTTATGATTATGCTTTGAAATCACAAGTATATCAAACACAAACAAGTCACATAGAGACCTTAGGTTTAAAGGCTTGCATGAGTTTTTAAAGGTAAGTACCCTCTTGAAGTTTCAGTTGGCTCAACCTGTCCTATTAATAGTAACTGGGTTCTAAGGAGTCTCATATCACTGACCTTCCTTTTAGGCATTATTCTAGCTCAAGCACCAAAGTATTGCAGCCAGAATATCCCAAAAGTTCAATCTCAATGAGTGTAGAATCGAGTATCAACCAATCTTTGGTCGGAACCAAAGCCGGCCATCTCACTACTTTTTAATGGCTTAGGATGAGTCAATTAAAGGTTCTAAAGGCCAGTTAGCGCTTAATGACACTAAGGAAGTCTAATGTTATCCTTGACTGACTCAAGGAACATTAGTACAAACCAGAGTATCATGCTAATGTAGTTATCACTTCGTCCATATCGGTCTACACCGTACAACCTCCATGACTTATTACTACTTACCTAATAAGGTGCCCCAGATCCGGGTGTAGGATCTTTAACAATAACCTAAGCAACCCTTTAAAAATAAAGCAAGAGAAGCATACAAGTAATTTTAAACTGATAAACTAAACTCTAAGGTAACCTCACTTTATAAGTATTCCCCGACAGAGTTGCCAATTCTGTGATACGGTGGCAGAACCGACTGTATACTGGTTTTGCGTTTGTGTTTGCAAATGTTGCGGTAAGCAAGATTCTTCACCGACTTTGCTTTTATCCAAATTAAGGAAAGGGTGAAAAGAACAGAAAAATACCTTTTCGAGAATTTTCTGAGTAAGGGAGGTAGATTATGGAAAGGGAAGGTGTTATCACCCTTTCCATCCGTAGTTTTCTATGGGCTCTTAGATGCTTAGCTCATTTTAAAAGTACCCTGTGCTTTGTGTGTTTTGAAAAATGTTTTGAAATGCCTTAGTGCAGCGATTCGCTTTGTGATAACTCTTGTATCAGTCCTCAAGAGTGTTGACAAAGCAAATGTTTTTGAAAGTTTTTTTTGAAAGGTGTAAGTGTAAAAAAAAAATTTGAGCAGGGCATCTAAGAACTATCTACTTATACTCGAAAAGTTTGTTCTTTTCATCCTATCCTTTAGAAAGTGATATCCTACTATTAGTGAGTAGGTAGCCCTATCATTGGATGCGTGAGGGACATTCGAAGGGTCGTACAGTCATAAAGGCAACATGCGGAGACGCTTTAGCAATTTTGTTTAGGGACTAGATCATTTACCGAAAGGCAATTGTAGGGTCATCGAGGGACTATGATCTTTTTGATTTACGGGTCTTTTCTAAAGCATCCCTGTCTCGAGGGACATGACTGTTTTTTCCTAAGGCAACCAAAGTGGGCGTACCTTAGAGGTGCATGTGTGCAATGATTCAATTCAGTTCATTTATCTTTGTTATTAAGTTTACTAGCGTTTTGTTATTAGTCTTTCCATACAAGCCTAATTACTAATAGTTAATATTTTACAGAAATTTAAAGTGCAGGAATTAAAATCCTACGCTATTACAATGCTTCGAGGAATGGGTATTTACATGTCCAAATGGGGGAAAGAAAATAAAGAAAAGCAGTAAAGCCCTAATTTAATCTATTACATACTATGAGCAGGCACATTATTATAAATAAAAAATGCGAGAACAAAATAATGCGCGCGAAATGGAGACGAACATCTAAAATCCTAAGAAATTGCTAAGTAAACATCTTTTTTTTGGTTTTGTTTATTTTAAGAAAATAATTAAACTAAATTAACTGATAAAAACTAAATAAAATCCTAATTAATTAAATAAAAGAAAAAATGACTGTTAATTAAAAATTAATTCTAATAAAACTAATTCTACTATTTTTTGGTATTTTTGTTAAGAAAAATATTTGAGTTATAAAAAGCCTAGCTCAAATTATTTTTAAATTGATAAACTGAAGTTAAAATGATTAATTAAATTAATTTACAAAATTAAAATTAATTTAAGAAAACCTAAGTCTATTTAATATTTTTGATTTTTTATGACTTGTTAAAAAAGTGATTTTTGAAATTAATAAACAAATAAATAAAATAAATGAGAAAATAAAAAATTGGGCATGGATATGCAAAAGCAAAATCGGGGGTGTATGTTGAAATTTGCTAAGCCCAAACCAAGGGGAGGCCCGGGATGGCGTTGGCTTCATGAGGGAGGTTCATGGGGGGTCCATCATGAAGGAGCACCCTAGGAGCGTTGGATCTACCTCCGTTGGTATCTGATGGTCCAGATGAAGGCCATATCATGCGCTGACTAACCCTTATATGCATTGGATATGCAGAGAGATTGTTAGAAAATATAAAATGCAAACCTGAGATTCAAACCTAGGCCTTTCAGGATAACACACACGCTTCTTACCACTGGACCATGTTGCTCAATTGTTAGTATAACAATACAATAATAATATAATAGAAATATAGTCAATTTTCCTAAATTCAAATGCTCGCCAAAATTAATTCAAATGGACCAATGAGAGAGTAACGCCTGGACCACCAAAGTCAACCACCGGATTCAGCCTTCCGGTTGTCTTCTCTGGTGGGTTTCAAACCCTAATCTGTGAAATAGAAAAAATCCAGAGATCAAAACAACCCTACCCCCCTTAAAATGATGCCCTTAATCTGAATCTGGCCTTATTTTTTTGCCAAAGACCACTGGATTATGCGTTTCAAAGCAAGGTACCAGATTCGACTCAAAAATTGTATCTCACGATTTTGGCCCTATTTTTCCCATGTTCCACATCCAACCTGTTCTATACATGATTATGAACACATATGCAAACGTTAAATTTGAAAGCAATGCAGATTAAATGAAAACGTATCCAAAAAGATATACCGTTCGGTGAGGTTTGTGTGGCTGTTTTGGGTGTGCTTCAGGCTTGAATTAAGGGTGATATGTGCTCCTGGGAACCTTGGGATGTTGATAGAATGCTTGGAAAGAGCTGAATCCGGCTGGATCAAGGATTTCAATTTTGACAACTTTAAGAATTTTTTGCAATTTTCGTGGCTCTTTTTAGGCTATGTTCAGCGTGAGTTTGGCTTGCACATGTGATGTATATATAGAGGAGAGGGAGGAGACAAGGTAAGAAGGAAAGAAATCATCCTATTAAGCCATGGTTAAAAGCCATTATTCAAATTTGAAAAAATTCAAAAAATGGCCATTCTTGCTCATTTTCTTTGGGGGATGAACCTAAACAGCCTTGCATGAATTCGTGGGCTTTTAAGCAAGCCAAAACATCATCCCAAATACTAAAGCCCATCTCTATTTATTTTATGCAATTTATTTTATATTTATTTGAAATAAATTAAAATAAATATGAACAAAATAGATAAAAATGGCAAGGCCGTGTAAAAATGAGATTAGAGGTCCTTTTCAAGGTTAGGAAGACCTTTTAAGTCCAAGAAGTTAGGCCATTATACTAAAAGTTCAAATTTTGTCCAATGCACAATTCTTGAAATTTCCCAAAATTTTCCCAACGTGGACAAGCCATAACTTGCTCAATTTTGATCTTATGATGATGATCTTGGACTTTTTGGAAATACTAAGATGTCTACTTCAATCTCTCTTTTGATCAATTTTGCATTTGAAGAATTTATCTTGATGAAAAAGGTCTTAGAAAAAAGTGTCTTTTGTTGACTTTCTAAAGATGACTTGTAATGTATGATCTTTTATCTTTCAAATGGTGCATCTCTTGATCTTGAGTACAAAAGAGAAGTTGTAGGGAATTGGATTCTATTCAAAATGAGCTTTTGTTGGGTAAAAATTGATGAAGTATGTGAAAGTTATGCCTGATCAAAGTTCAATTGACTTTTCCTATTGAAACCCTAATTTATCGATTCTTGACTTTTGATGAATTAGGAACATTTATTGAGGAATCATGATCAACCCTGGATCAAATCATGGGTGTCACTTCAAAATGTTGATTTTGACCAAAAATCATGATATTTGATTGTATTTGGGCCATAGTTGACTTTTGACCTAGTACAGTTAATTTTCAAACATTTGAGCCATTGACTGAGCAAACTTGTAGTGCAAGGCATGAAACTTGGAATGGGCAATCTTGAAGGCATATTAGGGCAATGGAAAACATCAGAGACCTTTGGAGCTCAAAAATCTTGATGATAAGTAAAACCCTAGTTAGAGGTTCATTGCTTAGGGGGAGAATTTGTCTAATCAATTCTTGGTCATTCTTGAGCAATTGGGAATCTCTAAGAGCATGCCTTGAGTGAAAATGGGAGGTTAAATTTTGGGGTACAACAAACCCGTATCAACTAATACATACGCTAAAGTAGTTCCCCTGCATTCAATAGAGACATACAAAGCCTTGTTGTGGTTTCTTCCTTCAGGGGTCAAATTGGCATCAGAAAAGCCTAACCCATTATCAGTAGTTAGGCTAGCAACATAACTTCTAAGTTGATTGGCAGGAATTTCTTGTGGCACGTGAGAGGATTTTAATAACTTCACCAAAGCATGTGCATGGGCTTCTGAATATAGCAACAGGGATAACATGGAGATTTTAGAGGGAGTTTGTCCCGGTTATTCAACAATCTTGTAATCACTTTTTCGGATAATTTTCAATACTTCCTCTAACTCCTTCCTAGAGGTATCTTTAGCTATATCTTCTTTAGGTGCCTTCATCTGGGCAGGCTCTGTCATTTGTTCTTTGCCCCGAGTCTCAGTAATTAACTCGATAGCGGTAACACGAAATGGTTTGGCGACAATCTTCGGAGAGATTTCCAGAGAGAAAAACCTTCCGCTTCTAGTAACCTTACTAGTCCCAGCAATATTGTCAATGTTGGGATCAGCAACTTCAGTACCTTCATTCTCAACAGTCAATGGCTCTTGCTTGACTCCATGGTAGTAGACGTCGACTCCATAGTTCCAAGGGATATCTTTGTACGAGTAATATGGAATAGGTCCGGGTGCAGTGATTATCAGAGGAGTGACTCTAGGTTCAGCCTTAATCTTCATAGGGTCTTTGACAGTGATCCTTATAAGAGTGCCAGAAATTACAGATAAGTCTTGAAATAAATTCTCAATAGAAAGAATCTTCTCAACTATAATGATATGGTTGTCCATCAGACACTGAATACCTTCTTTCAGCAGTTTGCAGCCATTGGGTTGGGTTGCGTAGCAGTAACATCTTTCAATACAACCCAGAAATAAGCGACCTGCAGCAGATTCTTCTTGATGATTAGGAGTGGAGTAGTCAATTCATTTACAAAAGAAACATATGAAACATCATCAATAGCATTAATGCCTTTGTCGTGCTTAGGCATAGATACAGTAATTACATTGGGGTCTCGGGAGGATCAAACTCAATTTCTTTATTGTCGATCATGTCTTGAATTTTGTTCTTCAAGGCCCAGGAGCTATTGGTGTCGTGCCCGGGGCTATTGGAATGGTAGGCACAGTTCACATTAGGATTATAACATGGATATGAGGTGTTGGGATTCTGAGGAGGATTCCTTAACGTTATTAACTCCACCTTCAAAAGATGTTGCAATGCCTGAGACAATGGCATGTTGATCTTGGTAAAATTTCTACTCGGTGCGTCTGTCCTACGCTGATTTCCCTATTGCGGTCACCTCTAACATGACCCTTCTGGCTATACACAACATTTGTTTCCTTTTTACCATTGAACATCTTCTTTACAATACTTGAAGATGCAGACACTTGAATCTTTCCACTTCTGATAGCACTTTCGACTCGTTCTTTTGTTAATATCAACTCGGCAAAACTAGATGAAGAGATTCTGATCGAATGATTAAAGAAAGGTCTTGTTAGAGTTCCCATGAACATATCAACCAGATCCTTATCAGACAGAGGAGGTTGAACTCTTCCAGCCAGATCTCTCCACTTCTGGGCACATTCCTTAAATCCTTCTTTCAAACCCATAGTCATACTCTGTAATTGCACACAAATTGGTGCAAGATCAGCATTGTATTGGTATTGTTTGTAAAAGGCAGCAGTCAGTTCTTCCCAAGTATGTATACTGGTTCCTTCCACATGATAGAACCATTCTAGTTGTGACCCAGATAAGCTCTCTTGAAATAAGTGAATCTGTAACTTTCTGTCAGCAGTATGAGGTTGAATCTTCCGAACATAGTACCTTAGATGAAGATTAGGACAAGAAATACCATCATATTTGGAAAAAGTAGGGACCTTAAACTTGCGAGGATAACAACCCCTGATACTAATCCCAGTTCTTCAAAATCTAACCCTGGCACTTTCTAGATTTCCATGGCATTCAGACGATCTTCCAGCTATTTGTATCTGTCATCAGCGGGAGGATATTGCTCACCAGAATAGTCTTCTTTATCAAGAATTTTACCAAAACCAAGTTTCTTCCCCCTCAACTTTGATACTTCGTTCTTCTTCTTCATGATTTTCATCTTTATCTGATGGGATGTCAGAAGCTTGAACCTATTTGGCGGGACCTTTGAATCTTCTCCCCATGTTAAGGATACCAGCCGGTTTCCTAGTCATTTTCTTCTTAGCGATGAGCGCCATCAGTTCTTTCTACCCCTTGGCTAAGTTCAGGAGTGTCTCTTGGAATTAGGCGTTTTGAGCTTGAAGGTATTTCACAGTTTGTTCAAGATCCATATTTTACTGAAATAAACAGCAAGAAGATGAGAAAACTTGTCTTGGGAAATACTTGTTATGTAATGAAATGCATGATATATGGATGCAATGTTTTCAAGGATCTCGCGGGATAAACAAAAGGAAATGTTAGAAGTTGAGTTTGGCTACAGCTTTGACTGAAGAACTTTGCGTATTTGAACGTCCTTTTATGAGAATCAAGCTCACCATGTCGAGTGGGTCCTAGTCTTTTACTCAAGTGAAAGTACTTTGATCTTTGACGGCATTTGATTAGAGGAAAATAAATCCCATTGCCCCTTGCTAGACGTCTAGTTCATAATAAACCTGCATCACAGGCCTTTGAGATCCTTGAAATGATCAGTGAAAATGAGATGGTATGATGTCATAATTTCATGTTTGAACAGATAACAAACACAAACAAAGCACACAGAAGCCTTATGTTTAAGGCTTGCATGGGATTCGTAGGTAAGTACCCTCTTGAAGTTCAGTTGGCTCAACCTGTCCTAATAATAGGAACCGGATTCTGGGGATCTTATATCACCGACCTTTCTCACAGGCTTTGTTTCAGCAGAGCAACTGACTTCCCACCGAAACCTCGCAAGAGTCGAATATCAATGAGTGTAGTATCGAGTATCAACCAACTTTAGACTGCACCAAAGTCGACCATCTCACTACCTTCTAATGGCTAAGTTGGGTCAATTAAGGTTCTAAATGCCAGTTAGTGCTTATGACACCATGCGGAAGCCTAGTGTTATCCTTGACTGACTCAAGGAACACCAGTACAAACCAATGTGTCACACTAACATAGCTATCACTTCAACCATATTGTATACGCCGTTGTTTACCTGGGGATTTGGTAAACAACCGCTGATCCTCCAAATGGTTACTTATTTGGTTACTCGCAGGATCGATCAGATTGATCCTATGGACATAGGTTGATTTTGAAGTTTAATTAGTGTGGATAAGGCTTTAAGTAAATTGGTTAAAGTAAATTGCATAAAGGAAAAGGCTTGGTAAAATAAACAAGGCTGGAATGTAAAGGTTCGACAGGAATCTTAAAGGGAAAAGCATGTAAAATACTGAAAAAGTAAATGACTTGAATTGATTAAATTGGTGTTTCACACATACATTTCTCAACAATTCGTTCGCTCACACTGGGTACTTGAATCTAAATGAGTGACTATGTATCTATTGTGAACACACGCGAGAAACTACACGTCTACTCCTATTTATACAAAAACATTCCAAGTAACCGTCGGGCAGTTACACTGCTTCGAGATCAAGCCACTTGTCACGTTCTCCATGCTCGACGCTCCAGATCCTTGCACGTTCGCACGTAGTAACTGCTGGAAACCGTTTTCCCTCCAAAGCTTTGAATTTCAAACTGCTCCACTCTGGACCATCGAACACGTTCGTCAAGAGACGTCTTCGACGAAAACTCCTTCGACGTCGAAGGCAATCAGCCTCCTTCCTTGGAAGAAATCTTCTAAGTATTTGGCCATCTTTCGACGGTCACTTCGACAAGCTTAGCCAGTCGAAAGCATCTTTCAGCTTTTAATGGCTGTCATCAATTGAAACAAAGGTGTCGAATTTAGGAGCCAACAAATTGCCCCCCAAGAATGCCTTATTTCGACTCTTGAAAGAAAAAGGCATTCTTTGAAAACGCCATTCGACACCTGTTTGTCCACGCTGAGTCACAAGTTAACTTGTGCACTTTTTGTTGCTTTTTACCAACTATGGGCAATCCCAAGAAACCATCATTGATTTGATCCTAGGACGTCACTGTCAGTACGGCGTGCAGAACCAAAACATCACTTCATAATTTGTCATTATGACAAATTCAAAAAACGAGGACGCACGCTGCGTCTCTCTGTTTCTGCAGAAACGGCCAAAACAACAGGATGCTGCCACGCGTCCCACTACTCCCTGCAGCATTAAATGACATTTAATGCCCTCGTTATTGGGAATTTCTCCCACTACTATAAATAGTAGTGAATATCCCATTGTGGGACTTTTCACGCAAACAATCTCTCAAACTCCCTTGCTTCCTTGCAAACTTGTTTCTCTTTGCAGAAAAACTCTTCCCTTTCCAACTTCATCTTCATCTTCAACAATGGCTTCTGCTTCAACTGCCCCCAAGACTAACGCACCAACTGAACAACTTGCTAAGCCCAAGGTTTTTGTAACCGCTCCGGTAGTGAACGCTACAGGGAAACGAAGGGTCCCTGAACCATCTGATATCTCCGTCCGCGACGCTTACTCGCGTCACTTGATGATTCCGGTTGGATACTCCAACCAAATCTTCGCAATGGCTGGACCCATGAACCCCAGCATCTCTGAAGCTCTGAAGATCAAGAGCTACTTTCCCATTGTCGAGAAGCTCAAGCCAGTAGCTTGTGCTAAGAAGGATCCAGAAGACAACGAAGACCCCACACACGAGAAGATCGACCTTCGTTTCTTCAACAGAAGTGTTAGAGTTTTTAGGTCTTGCCCTAATCTCACCCAGGACTACGTTGCTTGGCTAACAAAGCTGGAAAAACATCAAACTCCAGTCTGGAAGGAGATGGGCATCTTTGACCTAATAATGCTGTCGAAGACAGGTTTAAACTACTCCCCAGAGATGCTTATAGCTTCGATGCTGTTCTGGGATAACTCTCACTTCACCTTTCACCTTCCATGTGGGATGTTAACTCCCACACTCTTCGACGTAGCAGCCATCACTGGCCTTCGACCAACCGGAGATTACTTCGACCCGGAAGAGATGTCGGAGGACCAAATTGGCTTTTCTGAGACGAAGCCAACATTCACCACCTTTATCAACCACTTTCATGACAAGTCGACAGACACAGTGTCCGACGTTGAACACATAGCGTTTCTAGCCTTATGGCTAACTCGCTTCGTGTTCTGTTCGAAGTCCCTGCAAGTGACCAAAAAGATGGTCACCCTGGCCACCCAACTGCATCACCGTCAGAACATCTGTCTGGCAGAACTAATTCTGGCCAGTCTTTATGACTCCATCAGCAATGGGGTTACTCTTTTGAAGCATATCGAAGATAGGAACAGTCTGCTACTCGCTGGGCCTTTCTGGTTACTTCAACTGTGGCTTAACGCCACTTTCGAGTCTTTCTTACCCAAGAAGACTCCGATAAATGAACAAGCCTCAGCGATAGCTAACAGACGGATCGAAGGAATTAGGCTGGCTCTACTGACGCCTGCGGAAGATGGGCTAGAGTTCCAACAAACCTTCACTAACTTCGTGCTGATGTTCGCTCGAAGGAAGGAATTTGTTTCGACTATGGCTCCATTCGCTCAGCGAAAGGTGGGGCCAGCTTGGTTCACAAGGCCACATCCCAAGGAGTCGAGTGGTCCCAATGTTGATGAGCACACCATACTGTGGGAGGCATTCCTTACTCCAAGGATTATGCCTCTTCGATTTAAAAGTTCTAAGACTCATCTGAGTCTGCTGGCCTATCAACCAAACCTGGTATCTCGCCAGTTTGGTATCATCCAAACCCTGCCTTCTCCCATTTTCCAAAAAGAGAAGTCAATGTTGTACTTCTGCAACGATTATACAGAAGACGCTGCTACCAAGCATATTGGAAGATATGCTGGTCGAACCATCCTCTCGCTGTTCAACTACCAGCTTAACTTCCTTTGTTCGCCATCTTTTGAAGAATGGTGGAGAAGCTATTACGCTGAGTACTTCTTCGACGAGAGGGACTTCACAGCAGAGTTGCAGAAGTCTTTTGTCCTCGTATTTGACAAAGTAAAGAAATGTAAGTTCATACTCTCACATTACTTTTTATCTTTCTCTTCGACTGTTAGCTTGTTAACTTTCCTTTTCGCTTTCAGTTGTTCGAAAACCTTTGGTCAAGAAGGCTCCAGGAGGCCCACAAGGAGGAGTCCCTTCGACCAAACCTCCACCGCCGGCGAAGACTATAGCGCCGGCGAAGACAACAGGCAACCAACAGGGGGAAGGCTCTTCGATAAGGCCTCCTGCATCGGTAACCAGATTTTCTTCATTTGCAATCTGGCTTTCGATTTTTTATTTTCGACGTAATTATTCAATCGAATTCCTATTGGTTTTATAGGCCCCTTCGCCCAAGAAAAGGGCAGCCTTGGTGATCGAATCGGGGAGTGACGACGACAGCGACGCCCCTCCTACTCCCTTAAAGAGGAGAAAGTTAACGAAGGACGCTTCTGTTCCTACTCCAGCTCCTGAAGGTCGAACCGTCAGAATAAAGGTTGGTGCAAGAAAGCCTAGGCCACCTGCAGTGGTCATCGAAGAACCAACTGAGGAGGAACTGAACGCTCTAGTTAACAATCCTGTCGAAAGTGATAATTCCAGCCCTGGGGCTGAAGCCAATCCACAGGTAATCTATTGGACCCTTCTTGTAACTTAGGCATAAATACCAGTATTTGATTATATCTCTTTCGACATCTGAAGATTTGTCTTCTTCCTCTTTTTTAGGAAACTACTGGAAGTTCCCCACCAAGGACTTCAGAAACTCTGGAATCTGCTGACCTTAGCAGGCCTCAGGTGCAAGATTTGGGCAATGACGAAGCCCACACTGAGCATGAGGCCAATGCTGAAACAGTGGAGAAGACAACTGAAGAACCTATGGCGGAGGAAACACAGCCAAAAACGGTTCCTGTGGTGGTCTTGTCGTCAGAAGAGAATCCTGAAGGAAGAGACCAAGGCAATGGCGAAGAGAATCAAGATGCTGTTGTCGAAGCACATGAAGGTGGTACTGGCGAAGAACACCAGGATGACGCCAGCGAAGAACCACAGAATGACGCTGGCGAAAGACCCCAAGGTGAAGTTAACGAAGAACCTCGAGTCGACGCTAGTACCGCCTCAGTTCGAGTCGAAGAACAACCAAACGAGGCACTCAGCATTCAACAGCCTCCAGTCCAAGATAATGCTATGGCAAGGGTCACCTCCTCAAAGCATAGGTCGAAAGAAGACCTGGAAATCTTGAAGCGAACTGACCCTATCAGCTACCTCAATGCAATCGTTGAGAGTAAGAGTTCTTCCGACACCAGTCAGGAAATTCCTACTTTGTCGGGGAAATCTACTGAGACTTCTCCTCTTGATGATGCATTGGCGAAGGTCAAGGCCCAGTTCTTCAAGAGAGATTTAATGAAGGCTTTAGAGGGGGACCCCACTGCTCCATCTTGCTTAAAGGAGGTTTTGAATGCTGTTGATTTCGATGCTGTATCTCCAGAAATCTCAGACTTGATCATGGAACTACATTCTATGATTGACCAAGTCTCAGCGGATTACCGGCGCCAACGAAATTTCAACAGTCAGCTCGAAACGTTGCATGGCAGGAGCTTATCTGCATGGACTGCCGTCACAAGTTCGACTTCTCGAATTGCCGAGTTGTCGAAACAGAAAGCGTCTGCACAGGAAAGGTTCGATGCTATTGAGCGAGAGAATGTCTCCTTCCGAGCACAAATTGCAGAAATAGAGGCGAAGATAAACGCCAACACTGTGCTCCAAGGGGAAATTCTTTCGACCATCCCAGACGCTGAGAGCCAGACTGAGGTCAAGCAAGGCCTGGAGTTCGCTGAGAGGGCGCAAAGCCTCGATGCTCAAATTGCCAAACTGGAGCAAGAAAAATCTTGGTGCAAGAAGAGGTTGGATTTGCAGCATGCTAAGTATCTTCGCCTGAAGAATTCTCTTTCTTTTTGATTCTCTTTTGTAATCATCTATTGTAATCGCTTTCGACAACAATTGCCATTTTGGCAGAAATTAATAAAAATTTCCATTTTGGCATTTCTATGGTTAATTTAGTTTATTATTTTATTTTTATCTCTTGAAGTATAGGCTTGTATTTTTTCAAATATTTACCATTTACTCTCAAGAGTCTTTTATCACCACTTATCTCTTCGACTTCATAGGCTCCACCAGAAAAAGTTTGGATAACTCTGAAGGGTCCTTCCCATTTGGGTGACCATTTCCCCATGCTTCGATCCCGTCGATCCATGGGAAGAATTACCTTCCAAACTAAATCTTCAGGCAAAAACACCTTAGGTTTTACCTTTCTATTATAAGAGTCTTCGACTCTTTTCTTCTGAAGCCTGAGCAAGTCGAGAGCGTGTAATCTCTCTTCGTCTAAATCTACCAATTCATCTAACATCATGTTCCAATAAACCTCAGAAGGAATATCATAATGCCTCTGAACTCTTGCAGATTGAAGACAAATTTCTGCTGGCAATACTGCGTCATGGCCAAAAGTTAGCCTATATGGTGTTGTACCAGTGGCTTCTTTTGGGGACGTTCGACAAGCCCATAAAATCTGGTCTAACGTCTTATGCCAATTCTTTGGTTTCTTCCCAACATGCTTCTTTATCAAGCCAATTACCACTTTGTTAGCTGCTTCGACTTGACCATTCGCCTGTGCATAGTAAGGCGTGGATGTTAGGAGTTTGAAACCTGTTTCCTGAGCAAATTCCTGCATCTTTCGACCAGTGAAAACTGAACCTTGATCAGTTGTTATTGTCTCAGGGATTCCATACCTAAAAATAATGTTCTTTTGAATGAATTCAATGACATTTTCTTGGTCTACATTGACTAAAGGGACTGCTTCGATCCACTTAGTAAAATAATCAATGCCTACCAATATGTATTTCTGGCTCTTTGATGATGCTGGTCGAATCTCTCCAATAAGATCCAACGCCCATCCTCGAAAGGGCCAAGGCTTCACTATCGAGTGAAGTTCGCTTGCTGGTACATGCTGGATGCCCGTATGAACTTGACACTCTTGGCAACCTCTGGCGAACTCAACACAATCTTTCAGCATAGTGGGCCAATATAGTCCTTGTCGAAACAACAACCATTTCATCTTATGGCCTGCTTGGTGAGCCCCACATGCCCCAGCATGCGTAGTCGAAAGGGCTATGTATGCTTCAGTTTCACTTAAACATTTCAGCAACACCCCTTCAGGCGTCTTCTTGAATAACTCATTACCCATGAGTACAAAACTCAACGCCCTGTATTTTGTTTTTCGTTCTGTCGGAGCTCCTGGATTTTGAAGATAGTCCACAATGGGTTTCCTCCAATCCTGGTCTGACAAATTATCAATGAACGAAATCTCGAAGTTTGAGTGATCAGCGTATCCTAACCTTGTTGATTCCAAGTCTGTTGGTGATAAACAAGTCGCTCTTATCTTTTCTCGAACTTCGATTGCTCTTTGTAATCTCGTTTTTGAAATTTTATACCCAGATGCAATCTGTGCCAAGTCATTGGCTATTTGATTTTCGACTCTGGGTATGTGTCGAATATTGACACTTTCAAATTGTTTCAATAAACGATTTGCAATCACAAAGTACATAATGAGATTCTCTCTTATGCATTTATACTCCTTTGTGACTTGCTTGATGACTAACTCTGAGTCTCCCATTATTTCGACTCGAGTTGCCCCCAATTCCAACAATATTTCAAGGCCAGTAATTAGAGCTTCATACTCAGCCTCATTGTTCGAACAAGAACCTTCGATTTGGTACTTGAATGTTGTTGGAATTTTATCTGGAGAAATAAGTAAGACTCCTACTCCTGTTCCATTTTTATGGCTGGAACCATCGAAGTAGAATTTCCAAGGTTCTATCTCCACATAATTAATATTCTCGACTTGAATAGAGTGGTCGACTATGAAGTCTGCAACCACTTGTCCTTTTACTGCCTTAAGAGGCATAAAGGTCAAGGAGTATTCAGTCAATGCTAATGCCCACTTGCCAATTCGACTATGCAAGATAGGTTTCGACAACATATATTTGAAAACATCAAAATGAGACGAAACATAAACATCAACTGGTTTTATATATTGTTTGAGCTTTGTACAAGAAAAATACAGACATAGACACAATTTTTCAACTTCGCTATATCTAGTTTCTGCATCATTCAAAACTCGACTGAGATAATAAATGGGTCTTTCGACTCCATTCTCATCCTCTTGGGCTAACATACTTCCCAGAGTTTTGTCAGATGCAGCTATGTACAATCTCATACTCCTATTGCTACAAGGAGGCACCAAAATAGGTGGCTTAGTGAGGTACCCTTTGATTTTGTCGAAGGCTTCTTGTTGCTCTTGCCCCCATTCGAACCCCTCCTTATTCAGTCGAAGCAAGGGTGAAAAGGCCTGAGCTTTCCCACTTAGGTTAGATATAAACCTTCTCAAGAAATTTATCTTGCCTAAGAGAGATTGCAATTCCTTCTTATTCGATGGCGCTTTCGCTTCCAAAATTGCCTTCGTCTTGTTCTGATTGATTTCGATCCCTTTCTTGTGGACAACGAAACCCAAGAAATCTCCAGCTTTTACACAGAACGCACACTTCAAAGGGTTCATCTTCAGACCATGTTCTCTCATTCTTTCGAATGATTGTCGAAGGTGGTCAATGTGACTCTTCCTGGAAACAGATTTTATAACAATATCATCAATATAAACTTGCATAAACGTGTTAATAAAATCATGGAAGATAGTATTCATTGCTCGCTGGTACGTTGCCCCAGCGTTCTTTAGGCCAAAAGGCATCACTACCCATTCGTAAGTGCCTAAGGCCCCAGGACATCGAAAAGCTGTTTTCGACACATCCTCTTCAGCAATGAAAATTTGATTATATCCCGAATAACCATCGAGCATACTCAGGTATTCGTAGCCAGCGGCAGAATCGACTAGCATTTCCGCCACAGGCATAGGATATTCATCTTTGGGGGTGGCAGCATTCAGATCTCTGAAATCTATGCACACCCTTAATGTGCCATTTTTCTTAATTACTGGCACTATATTGGCAATCCATTCGACATACCTTGTAACACGAATGAACTTGCATTTCAGAAGTCTTTCGACCTCCGTTTTGATCTTCGACAATATTTCTGGAGCGAAGCGTCTTGGATTTTGCTTGATTGGCTTCTTTCCAGGTTTGATTGGCAACTGAAGTTCTACCAATCCTCTGTCGAGACCAGGCATTTCGTCATAATCCCATGCAAAACAGTCTTTAAACTCTTTCAGCAATTGGATTACTTCCAACCTAAGTTCTGGATCAATTTTGGCGCTGATGTAAGTTGGCCTATTCTCTGATCCTTCGCCTAAGTTGATTTCTTCTAAAGGGTCTTGTGCTAACATCTTAATGTTGTTCGCCAAGGGATCCTTTTCGAAGCCCAGAGGCTCATCGTCATAGATCGCGTCGAGCCTCTGTTCCTGCATTCCTTCTGTCGAGATGTCAGGAGGTTCTGGGTCAAAATCTTTTCCAGGACCTATATCTGGTGGCTCTGGGTCGAAATCTTTTCCAGGACCAGCAGAAGATAGTGCTTGGTCGTTGGCCTTGGTGGCCATATATTTTACTTCGGCTTCGAGAGCCGTTATCATCTTGGTTTCAGCCACATAGGCCGAAATTCGCTTCAGAGATTGTGACTCAGTCATTATCACTGAATTCACTTCCCCAACCAGTTGGTTGGATACCAGTTAGCCCACTGAATTCTATGTGTGACACGTCCTCTCTGTCCCATTGGAAACCATGCTCAGGATGCAGGTATAGGGAACAAAAGGTGTTTGGCGCTGGCGCCATGTCGAAATCAGGAGCTGGACATGGCCCTATGTGAGCCAAGTTTTTGTCGAAATCTGTTACACCCAAGTGGTTTACTTCGCCAAGGTAGTAACTCTGATCAGCCTCTATGTTTTCGACCAACCCATCTGGGCGCCATAGAAGCAGTCTTTGATGCATCGATGAAGGCACAGCACCTACACCATGTATCCACTCACGACCTAACAAAAGGTTGTAGTTAGGTTTGGCTGAAATGACCATGAACATTGTTGGTCGAAGGATCGACCCAACTTTTATGTCGAGCTGGATCACTCCCATGGTGGTCCCAATGCCTCCCTCATAGTTGGACAGGACCATATTGTGAGGTTTTATTTCTTCATCCCTTTTGCCAATCTTTATTAGCACAGAATGAGGGATAATATTGATAGTGGCCCCACAGTCGACCAATATCTTGTTCACAGTGGTCTCTTCGAGCTTAGCCCTTATGAACAAAGGTTTGAGGTGATTTTTCATCGCCTCTGTGGGTGGCTCGAAGAAGCCATTTTGTTCTTCTGTAGTGCCATTGTTCATGACAAAATAGCACACTGGCCTGTGTCTGGCCATTTCTTGTTCCATCTCCCAGTCACTGGTTTCGACTTCTACTTGTCGATTGAATTCCCTAGGCAGCATTGAAACAACGTTCACCATTATGTCCAGGGTATCGTCGGACTCAGCATCATCTTCGTCTTCGACTTCGCTCTGGTTAGGCCAAACTAGCCTGTTGGTAACTGGTTCTCTCTCAAGAGGCTTTCTTTGTTTCCTTTGAGGCACATTCGAACTAGTTTCAGCCTTAGGTTCGTTGGTGGCCTCTCTTTCAGCTTTTCGCCTTCTTTGATACCTCCTCCATTGGGATCTCGACATAGGATTTTTTCCCTTGTAGTTGCTGGACACTTGAGCAACTTTGGGTGCAGCAACTTGAGGATCTTTCTTCTGGATTAAAGAGGAACCTCTTGGCACTTCGAAAGAATGCCATTTCTCTTCACTTGGCCTTTTCCGGCCAGATGTTTTGTACCAAGTGTCTACTGGTACATTTGTTGGAGGCCTAAAAGTCGAAGGCCTCTTGTCTTGATTAGAACCCCTTCTGGGATCCTGTCGAAGGTCAGAATTCTCCCTTCTCTTGTTCGCTGCTCTCACTCCTTGGATGTGCTCAGCAGCTTTTTTATCAAAGATGGAACTACATCTTGGACATAGCATGACCTCTGATTTCTTCTTCTGGCATCTTTGTAAAAAATCTGCCAAGTTTTCGTTTTCCTTAGGGAAAGCCGTTTTATTTGCCTGCTCTTGCCTTATGGCCTCTTCTGAAGCTTTAGGGTCAGAAAGTTCAACCATGTTGATGTTCATGGTATCCTTAGTAGCAAGAGTTAGTTGTTTCATTTGCGTTTCCAGTTTCTCCGTCTGGCCTTGTACAGTGGCCAATTGGGAACTGGGCTTTGGTCCAGTTTTTTGTACTTCAGCAGTCTTCGACTTTGGGTCTTCGACCGCTTTCTGGACAGCCTCAATTGTCTTCCTGGATAGGTTTCCAGAAAAACTGCCAAAAATTGGCATGTTGATGTGGTTCTTAGAGACTTCGACCATGTTAATGCCTGGCTTCTTCGACTGGATCTTGGTAGCCTCTATCATGTTCACCTCAGAGGGCTCTGCATAGTGGGCTTCAGCCTTCATTGGATTGGAGTCGACAACCATGGGGGATTTGTCAGCAAACTTTAATCTCCCTTCCTCAATAGCGTCTTGGACAAGATTCCTGAAAAGAAAACATTGAGAAGTTTTATGGCCCAGAAAATTATGATATTTGCAAAAACCCCTCTTCTTTCTTTGATCAAGAGGAGGCACTTTTACCCCAGGGGGTACTATCATTTGGCCATCTTTAACTAGCAAGTCGAATATTTCATCACATTTTGTGATGTCAAAACTATAAGTCTTCTTTGGGAACCTATCATTGGTCTTGTCTGGACCAATGGGATTTTTCCCATTTGAGGGGACTAACTGTTTACAAGAGTATGGAGGCCCTTGTTTCAGTTCTGCTAAATCGACCTCTCCTTCCTCGACAGCTAAAGTATCGTCGAAGGATTCTAGCTCTTCGTCATCCATCTCAACGTAAGCTATTCTCTCTCTCTTGTGAGTTTTTGTTGCCTTAGCTTTTTCAGCTTTAAGGCGTTCGACTTGTCGAACTCTATCGGCCAGTTGGGCCATGTCTCTTAGGTACTGGGTATCTAGCTTCTTCCTAATGGAATAGTCTAAACCGCCTGCGGCCATTTCGACCAGCTCATGTTCTGGCACTTGTGTAAAACATCTCGCCTTAAGCAACCTAAACCTATTTAGATATTCGTCTATAGGTTCAGTGAAACGTCTCTTAACACTCGCCAGTTCTTTCAGGCTTATCTTGGTTTGCCCCATATAGAATTGTTCATGGAACAATCTTTCCAATTGGGTCCAATGGTGGATCGAATTGGGGGGGAGAGTTGTAAACCAAGTAAAAGCGTTCTTGGTTAAGGAACTTGGGAAGTATTTGATTCTTAGGTTTTCATTATTTGAAATGTCTCCTGCTTCGATCAAATACCTAGCCACATGTTCGACAGTGGATTCTGTCGTGTCCCCAGAGAACTTAGTAAATTTGGGGACTTTGGTTCTAGGGGGTAAGTCAGTTTGTAACACATATTCTGACAATGGAGAAGTAAAATTGGGCCTTCGAAAGCCCATGTTCATTCCATTCTGAGTCATGATTCTTTCGATCATGGTTGCCAGATTGTTTTCCAACCCCATGTTTTGGTATTGGACATGCTGAACCACTTCGTCAGCATTTTGGTTTCTGTTAACTAACCTAACCTCTGGGGCTATTACCCTAGGTTCTTCGACAGGTTGTTCTACAGGCTGTTGGGCCTGATTAATGGTGGTTTCCTCCTCTACAAATATCCCCTGATTTCCTCTTATTTGCGCCCTTTGGGGCTGTCGAATAGGTGGGGGTACTCCAAAGAAGTCAGCCAAACGCGTCATTTGCGCTGTAACTTGCTGATTCGACTGAGTAGTATTTTGTATTAGAGGATTTAGCACTGTACTCAAAGTTTGTGCCAACATTTGCACCATATCATGGTTGC
This sequence comes from Vicia faba, assembly GCA_948472305.1. Lineage (NCBI taxonomy): Eukaryota > Viridiplantae > Streptophyta > Magnoliopsida > Fabales > Fabaceae > Vicia > Vicia faba. The sequence goes on along the minus strand of OX451741.1, from coordinate 924,754,388 downwards.
TTTCGTCCATCTGTTGCCTCAAGACTGCTGTCGAGGCATTTGTAAGGCCATGGGCTACTTGGGCCGTTCCTCCTAAGAGTTGGGTCCTATTTCTATTCGCCATGCCTACTCCAGAGCCTTGGAGTGGCGAAGTGGCACTCACGAAAGGTTCTGAATAAGTGGACGCAGCATTCGTCAGGCTTGCCAATTCAGAAGTTGGCATACCATAGAATGGAATAAATCCTGGGGGAACCACTGGCCTTGGACCAGTATTTCCCCTTGGAGGGGGAGTTCCCAAAGTCATTCTGGGGCCTGCAAACGAAGTTGTTGGCCCTGTGGTTGTGACTGACACTGCTGGCATCGAACCAACATTCGTCGCTTCACTCACGGTCATATTAACCGTTGCTCCCACACTCGTTTGTGGGATTTCATTATTGTTTGGCGGATTCGCCATCTCTTCCCTTCTTCTGGCAGTATTATTATCGTTGGTGTATATTCTACCACTCCTCAATAACATACAACTCGAAAAGATGAGATTTTTCAACAATCAACACACAGTCCCACCGGGTGTGCCAATTTGTTTACCTGGGGATTTGGTAAACAACCGCTGATCCTCCAAATGGTTACTTATTTGGTTACTCGCAGGATCGATCAGATTGATCCTATGGACATAGGTTGATTTTGAAGTTTAATTAGTGTGGATAAGGCTTTAAGTAAATTGGTTAAAGTAAATTGCATAAAGGAAAAGGCTTGGTAAAATAAACAAGGCTGGAATGTAAAGGTTCGACAGGAATCTTAAAGGGAAAAGCATGTAAAATACTGAAAAAGTAAATGACTTGAATTGATTAAATTGGTGTTTCACACATACATTTCTCAACAATTCGTTCGCTCACACTGGGTACTTGAATCTAAATGAGTGACTATGTATCTATTGTGAACACACGCGAGAAACTACACGTCTACTCCTATTTATACAAAAACATTCCAAGTAACCGTCGGGCAGTTACACTGCTTCGAGATCAAGCCACTTGTCACGTTCTCCATGCTCGACGCTCCAGATCCTTGCACGTTCGCACGTAGTAACTGCTGGAAACCGTTTTCCCTCCAAAGCTTTGAATTTCAAACTGCTCCACTCTGGACCATCGAACACGTTCGTCAAGAGACGTCTTCGACGAAAACTCCTTCGACGTCGAAGGCAATCAGCCTCCTTCCTTGGAAGAAATCTTCTAAGTATTTGGCCATCTTTCGACGGTCACTTCGACAAGCTTAGCCAGTCGAAAGCATCTTTCAGCTTTTAATGGCTGTCATCAATTGAAACAAAGGTGTCGAATTTAGGAGCCAACAGCCGTACAGTTTCCATGATTTATAGCTACTTACCTAAGGTGTCCCCAGATCCGGTTATAGGATCTTTGCAAGAAATTTAAAACCCGAGCAACCCTCAAATATAAAGCAGTCAAAACAAACAAGTAAAAATAAGTAAAGTGATCCTAACTCTAAGGTAACCCCTGTTTTTTAAGTATAAGTCCCCAGCAGAGTCTCCAGTTCTGTAGTACGGTGGGAGAACTGACTTGGTTTTGCATTTTACCGCAAATGTTGCGGATGGAAAGAGTCTCCACCGACTTTTCATTTATCCAATAAGGAAAGGGTGAAAAGAACAGGAAAGACCTTGAAGATTTTGAGTTAGGGGGGTAGATTATGAAAAGGGAAGGTGTAACACCCTTTTCATTTGTAGTTATCTATGTTCTCTTAATTGCTTAGCTCACTTTTTGAAAATTGCTTTGTGTTGTGTATTTGAACATATTTTGAAATTTTGCCAATGTAAGGCGAAACTTTGTAATGATTCTCGTATCAGTCCTCGAGAATGCGTACAAAGTATTTATTTGAAAATATTTATTGAAAGTGTTCGTGAGAAATGTTTTGTTTTGAAGAGCTTTGTGAGCAAGCAATTAGGAGTTCTACCATACTCAAGGTTGTTCTCGTTCTTTTCATTTTCCTTTAGATAGTGTTATCCATACCATTAGTTAGTAGGAATCTCTATCGTTGGATGTGAAGGGACGGGCGAGGGTCATCGTACATTCATTGAAGGCAACTTGTAAGGATGCTTTAGCAATTTTTGTAAGGGATTGTCATCGTTTTATTCGTAGGCAACTCGAGGGACTAGATCATTTCTGAAAGGCAACATCGAAAGGGTCATCGAGGGACTATGATCTTTTTGTATGATGACTTAATCGAGGGTCTTTGCTAAGGCGTCCCTATGTTCGAGGGACATGATTGTTTATTTTCCAAAGGAAACAAGGGGGATTACTCTATAGGTGCGAGTGTGCAAGTGATTTGTATTCAGTTATTTAGTCTTGAATTAGGTTTTTCTATCGATTCATTTTAGTCTTTCCATACAACCCTAATTATTAAGCAGTAAGTAGCAAATATAGAAAACTATAAAGGTGCGAAAAGTAAAAGCGAAAATGTAAACCCTAGACTATTACATCACTCTGGGGCAGTTACATAATAGAAATTGTGGAGAATGAAAACCCTAGATATTACATTCTGGGAAATAATTACACAATCAAGGAAAACTCGAGAAGAATAAGCTACGCAAAAATGTAAGAATAAGAAAAAGGATAATGAAAATGTTTTTGGTGACTTTTGATGAAAAAGGTTTTTTTTTACGATTAATTAAATAAACCTAAAAAAAGTCTAATTAATTCTAATTAAAAAAAGTTGATTAATTAAATTAATTAAAACCTAAAACCTAATTTGATTAGGGTTTATAAAAAAAGGGTTTTGAAAAAAATTAGGTTTGTTAAAAAAAAGGTTTATGGTTTTATGAATTTAGGGTTTTTAAGGGAAAATTGATTAAAATAGGAAAAAAAATCATAGAATTGCCAGGGGTGGGTGTTGAACCCACGCCCTCAGCTCTTTCATCCAGCATGTTCACCACTAGGCCATGCGTTCCTTGGTGTTAGTGGACATCATCAGCGCGCTTTGTATGTTCATCCTGCAAAACATGAAAATATGAAATAAAAACCCAAAATACCAAAAGGCAAGGATCGAACCCATGCCCTGGTATAGTTATGCCTTAACACACACGCCTTTGCCACTGGGGTGGCTATACATCCATTATTACCAGAAAAACAAAATAAATATAAGATAACCCCATTGCATGGACCAAAGAGGCATCGGAGCCCTAGCTCTGATCGTCTTCTCCACTGACTCTCTTTTTTATTCCTGTAAAACAAACACAACTAAGGATCCAAGGGTACCCTACCCCCCTAAATCAAGCCCTGCGATTTCAATGGAATCATTATTTTGGATTAAATCGCACTGGTATATGAGGTACAACTAAAACAACATGGAACAGTGCATGTGTGGTAATTCATGGTTTGATCATCATGGGACTCCAACATTGGGTTTTTCCTGAATATTGATACCTCATAGACACATTAGTATGGTTAGTTTATCTTAAAACATAAAGAAAATTCAAATTCAAATTCATGCAAGGATGTAAAATCGATGATGCATGTTCATGTGATTCTAGTCTTTTGGATCGCTGCAAACGGTTCAATCTTACCCTACAACACTTCAGAGGTTTTTTGGAAAGGTTAGTTTGCATTGAGGAGGGCTGAAACTAGGGTTGGAAGTTTGCCCTAGTTTTGAATAATTTTGTGATTTTTTGGAAGATAATCTTGTGCAAGGGTTTCGTGGCTTACTTGTCTGAATGCATGAGATTTATAGAAGAGAATTAGGTTAAAAGATAGTGGGCTTGGACTTGGTAAGAAAGAGCCTTTGTTTTATCTTATTTTATTTTGAATTTAATTAATAAAAATCAAAATAAATAGTAAAAAATCCATAGGGTGTATGAAGTGATTCATAGGTTCACTATAAGTCATGAAAAACGCAGGGAGTTTGAATCACAAGCTCAATAGCCCAAAATTCCAAGTTTGATCACTTTTGGTTTCATGCATTTGCTCAAAATTCCCCAACTTGCACCAATCATAACTCTCTCAATTTTTATCATTTGAAGGTGATCTTAGACTTTTTGGAAATCTCAAGATGTCCTCTACAATCCTTATTTTGATTATTTTTGCATTTGAAGACCTTATCTTGATGTAAGTTTCCTTGACAAAATGTGTCTTTTTGTTGACTTTTGAAATGACCTATAATGTAATGGCCCATATCTCCCAAATGAAGCATTTTTTGGACTTGCGCTTAGAAATCCAAAGTTGTGGAGAATTGAATTTCCTTCAGAATAAGCTTTGGTTAAGGAAAATATGATGAAGCATGTTAAAGTTATGCTTGGTCAAAGTTCAGTTGACTTCTCCTTAAGAAAACCCTAATTTGGCAACTTTTGACTTTTGATGGTTTGAATGTTTTCTTGATGAATCATAATCAACCCTTGATCAAATGATGAATATGACTCCAAAACCTTGATGTTTGACCAAAAATCTTGAGGTTTGGCTGTATGTTGACCACAATAGACTTTTGGTTCAATATAGGATATTTTCAGTCATTTGAGTCATTAACTGAGCAAACTTGTGATGCAAGGCTTGAAACATAGTATGAGAATTCTTGGAGACATATGAGAACCCATTAAATCCACTTGAGAAATTATAGACCCAAACTTCCTTGAGAAAAGTGAAACCCTAGTTGTGGGTCCATTGCTTAGGAGGAGAATTTATCTGATCAATCCATGAGTAAATGAAAACCCTTGAAGCATGAGAAGATGTCTTCAAGAAAAATGGGAGGGAAAATTTTGGGATACAAAACCCAGAGTGGTGTGTGGATACTTCTTAAGTTTCCTATTATGCCACAGGTTGACTGGGGGTTGCTTCATGGTTCTCTTATGCCACCATTTTAAAGAAATACTTATTCATCTGTGACAATAATGGGTTCTTGGGTTGAGGGGGAGTATCTCCTATCTTCTTCCTCATGTACACCAAATGACTTCAAGACTTTCTACTCCTTTTATAATGAGCATGTTATTCTTTGGTGTTGAGTTTTTGTGTTGCAATGGAGTTGTTATGAAAAAGATGTCGAACATGATGTCCTAACATCATTGTGCTTGTGAAGAGATGTCCCTCCATATTGTTATGCTACTGTGTTCATTAGTTATTGAAGACTACTGCTGAAGGATTGTAGTTTTTGTTTATTGTTGTAATCTGGGTTGTAATTTATGTTATTTGTTTTAGCCAAAATTTTACAAAGGGGGGAGATTGTTAGTTCTCTATTTTTAGGATTGGCATTAACTTTAGTAAAACAAATATAGCAGTAATATGTTAAATAGGATATGTTAACTTGTTGGGAAGAATAGTTGGAACAAGAAGTCCTATTTTATATTGAGACATGTTGAGATGATAAGTTCTCATCATATGGAGCAACATGTCGGATAAGATGTCCTATGCAGGGTCATATGACATCGCGCCTGAGCTGAGCTAAACAGTTAGATTTTGTTATGTTTTAACAGATGCAGAATATTTTGGGAATATTATGTAATCCTATGTGGCATTGTTTTGTAGGTCTGGAAGATTCAATCATAATTCAAGAGGAAAGATTTGATTTAATAATTTATTTGTTGTAGAATCTTCTGCAGATTTATAACAGCTGATATGCTATAATTTGAAGCCCAAATACAATTGGAAAATAGGTTATAAATAGAAGCATTATAACATAGGAAATGTATCAGTCGTGAATGTAAAGATGTATTCATTAGGGCTGAGTTTGTACCACTCTCTAGGATAGTTGGTTGTGTGTTCCACTCAGTTGTGAGTTAGACTGATGTTACAGAGTTGTAATCTCTGTTATTGTTCTCCTCGAAGCTGTGAAGCAAGAGTGAGTATTGTTCTTGGAGGAAGCTAGTAAGCAACTCTAAGTTATTGTTCTTAGTCAAGAGTCTTGGCTAGGTATTGTTTTATAAGTGAGTCTTCTAATATTGTCATGGAAGTTTGTCTTCTGGTTTTGCATCATGGAAGTGTGTCTTCTTGTTTCTGATCCAATCGTTGTATGTGATTGATGAGGGAGTTGAGGAGGGCCTCATATCTAGGTGAGTCTTAGATGGAAAGTTAGCACGAGTATTGATTAAGTGAGAAGTTGTAAACTTTGGACTAGTTTAGCTTCAAATTGATATTATTATAGTTAACTTTATCCCTGACTTGGGTATGCCCCCAGAGTAGGAGAGTTTCTCCAAACTGAATTAATAATTATGTGTGTTGTTTATGCTTTTTAGTACTATTATATATGTTTTATACGTTTCCATATTTGTTTTTAGTCAGATTCAGATGTCTCAACATGTTATAAAACATCTGAAGTCTGACATACCATAATTTTAGTATTTGTGATGTTCTGATTATGAGGAAAGATGGAAAAAGGTCAGTGATTTCCAATGTATTATATATGCCAAGCATGAAAAGTAATGTGATAAGTATAGGGAAGTTGGTCGAAAAGAACTACAAGGTGTCGATAAAAGACAAGCTGATAAGAGTTCTAGACTTAAGAGAAAGGTTAATCTTGAAGGCCCCTATGTCTCAGAATAGAACCTTCAAGATTGAACTAAATGTGATGGAACACAAGTGCCTTGTGACTGCAGCTACCAGGGATGAGTGGATATGGCACTATGGACTAGGTCATCTCAACTTCAAAGACATCAGAGATTTGAAAAGAAGAAACATGGTTTCAGGATTTCCAGAAATCGACATTCTAAATGATATGTCTAACGAATGTGTGAAGGAGAAGTAGCACAACAATAGCTTTAGCATGGGTGCAGGAAGCAAGTCGAAGGCTATTCTTGAAATCATATACTCTTATGTATGTAGACCAATTTAGGTGGATTCAATGGGAGATAATAAATACTTTGTTACATTCATAGATGATTTTAGTCAAAAACTATGGACTTACTTGATCAAGAAAAAAGTGAAGTGATCAAGGTGTTTGCCAAGTTTAATTCTATGGTGAAAAGACAAAGTGATCGAAATATCAAGATTCTGAGGACTGGTGGTGGTGGAGAATATATGTCAAAAGACTTAGAAATGTTATGTGAGAAAGAAGGAATTGTGCATGAGGTGGTACCACCATACACTCCACAACAGAATGAAACTACATAAAGGAAGAATCTAACCATCTTGAATATGGTGAAAAAAATGTTGAAAGGCAAGCATTTACTTAAAGAGTTTTGAGGTGAAACTACAACATGCATCTTGAGCAGATGTCCGACAAAAAAGATAGAAGGAATTACGTCAGAATAATGTTGGTCTGGTATAAAACATAGCTTGAGTCATCTGAAAGTATTTAGATCTATAGCATATAGACATGTGCCATATCAGTTGAGAAGAAAACTTGATGACAAGTAGAGTCAAATGATCCTAGTGGGGTATCATTTGATTGGAGGATACAAGTTGTTTGACCTAGTGAACAAGCAAGTAGTGATCAACAGGGACATGATCATAGATTAGCTTAAGGAATGGGTTGGACTGAAAATATAAACATAGATTCAGTAAGAATCTTGTGTGAAGAACTAGACACTAAAGTCAAAAAAGAAGAAGTATAACAAGAAGAAATGATAGGTAATACATGCCCAAGAAGACCTTAGAGAACTAGACTCATGCCTGGAAGGTTGCAAGATTGTGTGATTACATCAGATGATGTGATCGATGATGAAGGTGAGCTGGTACACTATGCTTTCTATGTAGATGTTGAACCAATCAATGCAGTTGAGGCATTGGAGAATTTGAAGTGGGTTGGAATTCTGGCACGCACACAATATCAAAAGTTAAGACAAATGTCTTAACAACACACAATGTTACAACAAATGTTACGACATCTGCTAAGAGAACAACAAACAAAATAACAACACAACAGAATTATAACTTGCATAAAATAGAAAGAATACACGGGAATTGTTAACCCAGTTCGGTGAAAACTCACCTACTCTTGGGGCTACTAATCCAGGAAGAAAATCTACTATCAGTACTACTAGTTCAAAGTTAAACTCTCCCATTTACAACTTATCACCTAATCTCTACCCAGTGCAACTTTTACCTAGGTGTTGCACCCCAAAATTTACCCTCTTGATTTCAGAATTTTTAGGCTTATGTCTCATCATAAACATTATATTGCATTGCATTCATACATTGTGTAAGGATCAAAGTATTTTGGTTATCAAGTTTCCCTCAAGATTTGGAATATTGATTGTATTGACAAGTTGCTCAAGGAGGGCCTTATTATCTAAACCTCTGTATCTTTAAAGCTCAAAAGTATCACATATCTCAAGATATCTTATCCACCTCATTGGATCATCAAAAGATTGAGTATTGTGTTGTTTATAAGGAAAATCACATCCTTTGGATTCATCAGCCAAAATTAGGGTTTTGCCCAAGTTGGATTTATTAGGGTCTAGATGAGCCAAGTTTTGAAGCATCATTCTTTTATCATCATTGGAATCAATTTTTTTAAGGAGTCTCTCATGATGCTTAGTGGAACTAGTGTTTTTAAGCTTGACCAGTTATCTCCTAGTGCAGAGTGCAAAACAAGGGTTTGAGTCTTAATCAGGGATTCTTTGGAATTTTGAGTGAAAACTCTTTCTATAGTCTCTATGTGTTTGGATAATCATATGTTTGAAGTTTTGATCACCGACTTTGAAGAGAAGTGGTTCAATTGAATCAAAGGGGAAAAACAATCATTTTACTCGAAGTCAACAAAGTCAAAGTTGACCAAGTGGACTTTGGTCAACATGAAGCATTTGACATGTATTTTCATGTGGGATGATTATTGATGATTTATTTTGATGAGAATTGCAAGTTTTAGAGGTTACTTGGAATTGATGTTATCTTGGTGATTGAAAATTTCGCTAAGTGTTCTTGATTTAGGCATGACTTAACAAGGGCATAACTTTCTCATTTTCAGGGGATTTTGGTGGTTCTTTTTTCCAATTGAAGAGGGGGAAAATATCTATAAGGCCCCACAGAGGAATAAAACACACTTCTTACTCAAAATCAAAAGTTATGAGCCTTTGAAGTTCAAGGCAAGTTGAGCATTTTTTGGGGCAATCTTGGGCAACTAGCCAAGCAAGGCAAGGAATTTGGCCTAGGCAATTCATCAAACTGTTGGTGACATGCCTGTAATTGTTGATTCAAGGCATAATTCAAAAATGTTCCTCGTGTACTTTAAAAAGAGCTATGAAAGCTTCTCATTAAACTTGGAATCTCTCAATTTGGTTTAAAATCGAAGAGGTTGTGATTTGAGGAAGTTAGATATTGAAACCAGGGATTCCAATGGCTCTCTTTGATTTCCTTCAGCTTGGACCATTCAAAGTAGCTTTGTAGGCTGGTCGAAGCCTCCTTTTACTCCCTTTAATTTCCTACAGTTTGGACCATTCGAAGTGGCTTGTGGGCTGGTCGAAGCCTCCTTTTGCTCTCTTTGATTTTCCTCAATTTGGACATTCAAAGTGTTACCTTGAGGGGTGGTCGAAGCCTCACTCTTCTCTCTTCGTTTGGACATTCAAAGTGTTACCTTGAGGGCTGGTCGAAGCCTCATTCTTCTCTTTTTGTTTGGACATTTAAAGTGTTACCTTGAGGGTTGGTCGAAGCCTCATTCTTCTCTCTTTGTTTGGACATTCAATTTGCCATCTTGAGGGTTGGTCGAAGCCTCATTCCTCTCTCTTCGTTTGGACAGTTTGAAGTGTCATCTTGAGGGCTGGTCGAAGCCTCATTCTTTTCTCTTTGTTTGGACAGTTTGAAGTGTCATCTTGAGGGCTGGTCGAAGCCTCATTCTTCTCTCTTCATTTGGACATTTTGAAGTGTCATCTTGAGGGTTGGTCGAAGCCTCATTCTTCTCTCTTCGTTTGGACAATTTGAAGTAACCTTATAGGCTGGTCGAAGCCTCATTCCTGCTATCTTCGTTTTCTCTCAACTTAGACCATTCAAAGTAACCTTGAGGGCTGGTCGAAACCTCATTCCTGCTCTCTTTATTCTCTCAATTTGGACCATTCAAAGTGTTGCCTTATGAGAAAGCCAGTGCGCGCGGTCTTGGGCAAGGTTGCTTGAGTTGACCAAGAATTCTATGCCTCATATCTTACGCATCTCTCCATCATTTCTTTCAAACCTCAACTTGTTTCGGAGCCTAGGGTGTGCTCTTCATTTGGCCCAAGGAAAATTTGAGAACGCACGAGCCAATTTTCTGTGGCCTCAGTTGGAAGTCAGTTGACCCTTGGTGCACGTGTGGGTTATGCAAGTTGCAGATTTTGGTGCACCCTTCGATTCTGTTTGTTTTCAGGTTGATATTGCACATGCTTGGTGCGAATCACACACTTTATTCTTACTTCTTTGGCCAAACAATCACACTTTCCTTGCATTCCCATGATTTATACATTTTTTTCCAAAATTGGTAACTTTCACCTCAAGCAAAATCGCACTGTGATACGGTGGGAGAGAACTGACTGTTTTTGGAATGCTGGTTCGCGTTTTGCGTTTATTTTCGCAAAATGTCGCGGTAAGAAAGAGTCGCCATCGTCTTTTATTTTATCCAACAAGGAAAGGAAAAAAGCATAGAAAAATTCCTTTTTTGAGATGTTTCTCAGGTCCGGGGGTAGATTATAGAAAGGGAAGGTGTTAGCACCCTTTCTATCCGTGGTTATCTACGGGCTCTTAGGTACTTGCTCAAAGTGTTTTCCAAATTTGCTTTTCTTTGTGTTTGTGGGATTTAAAGAAGTTTTTGTTTGAAAGGTGTAAGTGCGAAGAGTTTTTATTTTGTTTTGAGAGAGCAAGTACTAAAGAACCATCTACCTACTCGAAAAAGGAATCGTTCTATGCTATATTCCTTTAGACAATGCTATCCCACTAAGAAAGAGTAGGTAGCTCCGTCGTTGAAGTTTAAGGGTCAATTCGATTAAGGGACGTATGGTCACTAAAGCAATGTTAGGATGCCTTAGCGGTAACCCTAATGTCTTAGATCATTTTTCCGAGGCAACTATGATCTTTGGACAAGAGGGCGACCTCTAAAATTTCCTATACTCAATGGCCACGTTCGAAGGCAACCAAGTGGGGTGTACCCTAAGAGTGCGCATGTGCAAGTGTGTTGTTTTTTTCAGTTAATTTTATCTTTGTACATGTCATGGGTGAGCTACGTTGATTTTAGGTTAAAGATTTGATCTTGTCATGCATTCCCTATTATCAAACATCTAACAGTGTATAGTTGCGGAAATTAAATTGCGGAATTTAAATCTAAACTATTACAAGGTGTCGGGTATTTACATCGCCAAAAACAACCCTTGAAATTAAATTGCGGAAAATAAAATAAAGCGATAAAATAATTAAAGTCCTATTTTAACTATTACATTCCGGGAGACAATTACATCAATATCATAAATGGATCGCATGCGAGAAAATTAAATCGGCCGCATTTTTTAGGGTTTTGACCCTTTTTTGAAAGAAAGTGATTTTTTTTGGTTATTTTTGGATTAAAAGAAATAACATTAAGTTAATTAAATAAATTAATAAATCAATTAATACAAGTGATATTTTTGAATTTTTGGATATTTAAAGAAATAAAAATAAATTGATTTAAAGTTAGTAAAACCTAATTATCTACATTGATTTTAAATATTGCAAAAAATATTAAAAGTTAAACGTAATTAACACTAAATTAATTAAATTTATTTATTTACAAAAATAAGGTCATGAATTTAATTTTAATAAATAAAATATATTTTTTTGATTTTTGATTTTATGAGAAAAAGTTTAATTGGTTAGTGATTTAAACAATAAAATAATAATTAAACAAAATAAAGAAAGAAAATAAAAAGAGAAATACTCAGGGGGGTTCAAGCCTAATTTGGGAGTGAGATTAGCAGTTTTCCAAGCCCATTAATGTGCAAGCCTGGTTTGACTCTCTGATTCCATGTGACACGTTGACCTTGGCATATGGTAGGCATCACCTTTGGGCCATCAGATTTGGCCTGGAGGCCATCTGGCAGATGCTCAGGTGATGGTGTATGATGTGCTGCGTCTTGGACGTTGCATTGGATGACCTGAAGAAAAATATTACAAATGCATTTGGGGGACCTGGGATTCAAACCCAGGTCCCATGAGTCACTGAATAACACACTTACCACCACACCACTGCCTTCCATTTGTTATTATAATAAACAACAATTAATATAATGCAAAAGCAAATCAATGGGTCAAACAAAAAAATAAAAGCGCGCTGGATTTGAACCAACGAATGGGGAGAGGCCACGTCCTCGTCTTTTTCGTTTGGCCTGGATATTTACCTGCAGATTCTTATCCGCAGCTAAATCTGTGGCTTGCCCCTAAAATACGTTCTAGGCCATGAAAACTCAAGCCACGACCACAGTCATGCTCGTCTCTTCCTCCTGAACATGCCTATGTCCATTATTTGTTCCAATTTTTCCTGCAAAGAAAACACCCGAAAACAAACTTCCAAAATCCTAGATTCGGGTATGAGGCTATGGCTCATGAAAACACAATTGGTTAATGCAGAAAGTTTCTAAATGGACCGATAAACATGGTTGTGTAAAGATTTTGCCAAGAAAGTGCCAGAATATGAGTATTCGATTTCAAATACAGGGAAAGGTTTAGAGAGACTTACAACGCAATTCAGGAGAGGAGAGAGCTTGATTTTGATTTCCTTTCACTCAGTGGATATCCAGCAAGAGGTCTACGTTGAGTTTTTGCTTTGAATCGGCCTCTAAAACAGATTTCAGTTTCAAGCTTTTTCAAGTTTTTTTTTCAAGTTTGGTTTTGGTGATTATGCAGCCTCTAGGTTCTGATGCTCGTGCCTTTGGTTTGTATAAGCAATATGGAATGAATTAGGTCAAGTTTTGGGCTTTGAATCCTTATGCATTGATGATTTAGGATTTGATATGATCCTCCATGAAAAAGCTTCCAAATTTGACCAAAAACCAATATTTTGTGCATGATATGGCTTGATACGAGTTTGATCATGTCCATAATTATATTTAAGACTTGTATCAATCAAAAAGATTCCAAGTGATCAAGATTTGGATTTTATTTGGATTTAAATTGATTAAAAATGAATTAATTCAATAAAAATAAAATAAAATAGAAAAATTAATAATTGGACACAAGACTGAAGATAGGGCACGTGTGTAGTGTGACAAGATCAAATCAAGTGGGAAAAAGTGGGCCCATTTGACAAAATTTGATGTTTTGAGGATAGTTGACTTTTGGCAATTTTGAAAAAATGCCCAACTTCAACAATGCATAACTTCTTCAATTTTAACTTTTGGAGGTGTTCTTGGACTCTTTAGAAACCTTTAGACATCCTCTAACCAACCCTTTTGGTCTCGTCTCATTTTGATATTCCATGCTCAAGTTATAAGCTTTGGAAAAAAAATGTGTTTTTGTTGACTTTAAAAAATGACCTATAATGTCCAAATTTGTAACTTTTTGTGAGTGTATTTATTGATCTTGGGGTATGAAGATGTATTGTAGGAAATTGCATCCTCTTAAAAATTAGCTTTAGATGGGTCATTTCTCATAAAGTATGAGAAAGTTATGATTGGTCAAAGTTGAGTTGACTTTTCCTACAAAACCCTAATTTAGCAACTTTTAAATCTTGATGAATCTTGAGCAATCCTTGATGAATCATGATCAACCCTTGATCAAATGATGAATTATCCTTCAAAATGAGAATGTTGACAAAAAATGTTGAGGTTTGACTGTTTATAGGTCACAGTTGACTTTTGCCCTAGCACAGTCGATTTTTGGACCTCTTGAGCAATTGACTGACTAAACTTCCTCTGCAAGGCTTGAAATTTGACATGGATGATCTTGAGAACATATTAGGACATTGGGGAGAACTTAAGGTCATTTGGATTCAAGGACCTTGATGCAACACAAAACCCTAATTTGAGATTGACTGCCTTTAGGAGATTACTTGATTGTCCAACTCTTGAGCAATCTTGAGCCACTTGGAGATTTCTCTTGCAATGTTTGGAGAAATATGGGAGGCAAATTTTGGGTTACAACAGCTTCCCCTGTTCAATCTTCTTAAACCTGAGGATATAGATTGGCTTTCGGGCCTTTCGTGATCCGAAGATGGAAGATGATTGAACACTAGAGTGCCCAGAAATTTGCACTCGCATGAAGTGGTATCAGCATGGTGATTTCAGGAATGGACTTACAGATGCCATTTGGATATTGTTGGTAGTTGGTCTGAACTTCAACTGGAATACGAATCAGGGAGATCTTATCGACGATCTGACTCAACCAGAGGAGGTCTTGTCTTCTTTGACTGGATTGGCATCAGAAAAATCTTTAGGAATTGATTTAATTGGACCAGAGGAGGTTTTGTCTTCTTTGACTGGATTGGCATCAAAAAAATCTTTAGGAATCGATTTAACTGGACCGGAGGAGGTTTTGTCTTCTTTGACTGGATTGGCATCAGAAAAATCTTTAGGAATCGATTTAACTGGACCAGAGGAGGTTTTGTCTTCTTTGACTGATTTGGCATCAGAGAAATCCTTAGGAATCGATTTAACTGGACCAGAGGAGGTTTTGTCATCTTTGAATGGATTGGAATCAGAAAAATCTTTAGGAATCGATTTAACTGGACCAAAGGAGGTTTTGTCTTCTTTGACTGGATTGGCATCAGAAAAATCTTTAGGAATCGATTTAACTGGACCAAAGGAGGTTTTGTCTTCTTTGACTGGATTGGCGTCATAAAATCTTTAGGAATCGATTTAACTGGACCAGAAAAGGCCTTTGACTGGATTGGCATCAGAAAAATATTTAGGGAATGATTTAACTGGACCAGGCAAGGTCTTGGAATCTTCAACTGGATAGGCATCAGGAAAATCTTTAGGAATCGATTTAACTAGACCAGAGAAGGTTTTGTCTTCTTTGACTGGATTGACACCAGAAAAATCTTTAGGAATCGATTTAACTGGACCAGAGAAGGCCTTTGACTGGATCGACATCCGAAAAATCTTTAGGAATCGATTTAACTGGACCAGGCAAGGTCTTGGAATCTTCAACTGGATCGGCATCAGGAAAATCTTTAGGAATCGATTTAACTGGACCAGAGAAGGTTTTGTCTTCTTTGACTGGATTGGCACCAGAAAAATCTTTAGGAATCGATTTAAATGGACCAGGCAAGGTCTTGGAATCTTCAACTGGATCGGCATGAGGAAAATCTTTAGGAATCGATTTAACTGGACCAGAGAAGGTTTTGTCTTCTTTGACTGGATTGGCACCAGAAAAATCTTTAGGAATCGATTTAACTGGACCAGGCAAGGTCTTGGAATCTTCAACTGGATCGGCATCAGGAAAATCTTTAGGAATCGATTTAACTGGACCAGAGAAGGTGTTGTCTTCTTTGACTGGATTGGCACCAGAAAAATCTTTAGGAATTGATTTAACTGGACCAGAGAAGGCCTTTGACTGTATCGGCATCAGAAAAATCTTTAGGAATCGATTTAACTGGACCAGGCAAGGTCTTGGAATCTTCAACTGGATCGGCATCAGGAAAATCTTTAGGAATCGATTTAACTGGACCAGAGAAGGTTTTGTCTTCTTTGACTGGATTGGCACCAGAAAAATCTTTAGGAATCGATTTAACTGGACCAGAGAAGGCCTTTGACTGGATCGACATCAGAAAAATCTTTAGGAATCGATTTAACTGGACCAGGCAAGGTCTTGGAATCTTCAACTGGATCGGCATCAGGAAAATCTTTAGGAATCGATTTAACTGGACCAGAGAAGGTCTTCCACATAGTTGAGAATTTAACTGCATCTTTCCTGAAAGGTAAAGGTCAGTCATATGCAATGCATGATATGGATCAAGAAATGATGTTCTTAACATAAATGAGATTGTGTTATATGATGCGTATATGCATGTATTATGATGTATGGAAATGTATTGCTTTAGCTGGGGGAAATAAATCCCGGGTAGCTGCTGGAGAATAGAGTTGAATTCTTCATTTCCGCTGGGGATGGTGAATGAAGGTGGTTGCGAGAAGAAACCTGCGGGAGAAGAGAACTCTGTTGGGGCATAAACTTGATGAAGATTACTCTGTGGGGAAGAGATGCTCTGTTGAGGATTCCACTGATAAACTCCGCTCAGGATGGATTACTGTTGCTGGTGATATTGAATCTGTTGAGGATTAAATTCCAGTTTGTAAGAGGAAAGAACTTCGCTGGGGATGAACTTTCAGTTACAACTTGCTGGAGATAATCCTGTTAGACTTTTGTGGGGATACTCCTCTGAATTCTGCTAGGAATGATCCTTTGAACTTGGCTGGGGAGATTTATTGTTTGTACTCCGCTGGGGATAAACTTCCAGAGTCTACTGGGGAAGATGATTCAACTCTGTTCGGAAAGCTTTTTCAGACCGTGCTGGAAAATATTGACTCCACTGAGGGTATCTTGTATTCTGCTGGGGAACATTCTTATACTCTGTTGAGGAATATTAAGACTGTCGGGGATACTCTTCTACTTTGCTGGGGAATATCGTTATACTTCGCTGGGGAATATTAAGACCTTCCGGGGATACCAAGCCTTTTTAGTGTTGATGGTGGATGAACTCTGCTTGGGGAGAGTGTTGCTGATTCGTTCACAGTTGAAAATCTCAGCTGGGGAGAGCTACCATTATTGTCTTACTCTGCGGGGAGTGAAGGTATCTTAGCCATATTCTTCAGCCGAATTTACCTTGTACCTGGTGGACAGAGCAACTACACAGCTCGGACAGTTCTTATTGCCCCTGTTTCTGATATTACCCGTAATCGTCTTTTGTTTCGTATGTAAATATTTATGAGCAGCAATTAATGTCAAATGTATATATAAAAAATGAACATTGGACTTTCTTTGCAAAACAAAACAGATAAAGGAAAAACAGTTTGAAATTTTTGAGAATGAATTGTATTTATTTTGAAGTTTGGCCTGTAAATAGGCGTTTTTGTACAAGAGGTTGACGTCCTAGTAAGAGAACGCCGCCAAACAAATAGAATTTATACAATTTGTAAAAAGAAAACAAAACAGCTATGTGAATGATCCCACTGGGTTCCAACTCTGCTATTGCCTTTATGTCTTCAAGCATCTCATCGCTTTGCTACTTGGTTGAAGGTAGATCAGATTGATTAGTACCATCCGAGCTTGATAGTCGATACTGAAGTCTGGATGCAAGGTGATCCAATGAGACATAGTGTTATGCTTTAATCCCTAACTTTTGCCTGGACCGCCCTTTCGGGTTTTCAGTCCACCGGGATACCCTTTTTTGCCCAAGTCGCCCTTTCAGATTTTCGACTCGTCGGGTGTACAGATTTTTTCATTTTCATCCCTTATTTTTGCCCGAACCCTTTTGGTTCGCCGGGAAGCCCTTATTTTTGCCTAGGCCAGTCAACCTAGCGGGTCTTTGATCATGTGTAGTATCTTTTCACTATGTCTACATTGACGGGGTGAGGAAGGTCGTCACCATCCATGGTGGTTAGAATCATAGCTCCTCCTGAGAAAATGTTCTTAACCACAAATGGCCCTTCATAAGTAGGGGTCCATTTGCCCCTGGAATCACCTTGAGGTAATATGATGTGCTTGATGACCAGGTCCCCAACTTGATACTCTTGTCGTTTGACTTTCTTGTTAAATGCCTTGATCATCCGTTTTTGGTACATCTGACCATGAAAAATAGCGGTAAGTCTCTTTTCGTCAATTAAGTTCAGCTGATCAAGCCGGGTCTGAATCCAGTCGTCTTCGCTCAAACCCGCATCCTTCATTATCCGAAGAGAGGGTATCTGAACTTCAATGGGCAAGACTGCCTCCATACCATACACCAAGGAGTAGGGCGTTGCCCCTGTTGACGTCCGCACTGAGGTATGGTACCCATGAAGAGCAAATGGTAACATCTCGTGCCAATCTTTGTATGTCACTGTCATCTTCTGCACGATCTT
The DNA here is from genome assembly GCA_948472305.1 of Vicia faba. Lineage (NCBI taxonomy): Eukaryota > Viridiplantae > Streptophyta > Magnoliopsida > Fabales > Fabaceae > Vicia > Vicia faba. Next base: position 924,736,498 of record OX451741.1, on the reverse strand, counting down.
CTTAATGTTCTTATTAGCCGCTTCGACAACCCCATTCATCTTCGGTCGGTAGGGAGAAGAGTTATGATGTTGTATCTTGAATTGTTTGCAGAGCTCAGTGATCATCTTATTGTTGAGATTGGTACCATTGTCCGTAATGATCCTCTCTGGTACACCGTATCGACAAATCAGATTATGCCGAATGAACCGTGCCATGACGTTCTTGGTTATAGTAGCAAAGGAAGCTGCTTCAACCCACTTCGTAAAGTAATCAATCGCTACCAGGATGAAATGATGCCCGTTGGATGCCGTAGGTCTGATCTCTCCGATCATATCAATGCCCCACATTGCAAAAGGCCAAGGTGCCGTCAAGATGTTCAGAGGAACAGGAGGTATGTGCACCTTATCAGCATAGACTTGGCACTTGTGACATGCCCGAGAATGCTGATAACAGTCGGCTTCCATTATGGACCAATAATATCCTGCCCGAAGGATTTTATTTTCCATGGTGTGTCCACTGGAATGAGTTCCAAAAGTACCTTCATGTAAATTCGCCATGATCCTTTCTGCTTCAGTCTTATCCACACAATGCAGTAAGGTCGAATCATGGTTGCGCTTGCAAAGAATGCCATTGTTGATGAAGAACTTTGATGCGAACCTCCTCAGAAACTTCTTGTCATTAACAGATGCACCCTCGGGGTATTACTGAGCTTCAAGATACCTCTTCACCTCATGAAACCAGGGTTTATCTGCTACCTTTTCAGTCTCAATGTCACAACAATGTGCAGGTTCATCCAATTTTTCAATGATGATCCGGGGAGCCTCGTTGTCCCAATTGACTTTGAACATAGAAGACATCGTAGCCAGCGCGTCTGCCAATTGATTCTCCTCTCTAGGGAAGTTTTCAAAGGTTATCTCCTCGAAATGGGGAAGCAATGTCAACACATATTCCTTGTAAGGAATAAGATTTGGGTGTTTCGTATCCCACTCGCCTTTGATCTGACTGATCACGAGAGCGGAATCTCCGAAGACACTTAGAAACTTAATCCTTAGGTCAATTGCTGCTCGAAGACCCATAATGCATGCCTCATACTCCGCCATGTTGTTGGTGCAGTTGAAACATAGTCGGACGGTAAACGGAGTATAAGAGCCTTTAGGAGATATGATCACGGCGCCAATTCCATTACCCAAAGCGTTCGAAGCTCCGTCAAAGTACATAGACCATCGGGATCCTTCCTCAGGTCCTTCATCCGGTCCAGGTATCTCACAATCAGTTACCAACATGATATTCTCGTTCGAAAATTCAAAGTTCATAGACTGGTAGTCATCCACTGCCTGATGTGCCAAATAGTCTGCCAATACACTTCCCTTGATTGCCTTTTGGGTCATGTACTGGATGTCATACTCAGTCAAGATCATCTGCCATCTTGCTATTCTTCCGGACAATGCAGGTTTTTCGAAGATATACTTGATGGGATCCATCTTTGATATCAACAAAGTAGTGTGAGTCAGCATATATTGTCTCAGCCGGCGAGCAGCCCATGCCAAAGCGCAGTAAGTTTTCTCGAGTAGTGAGTATCGGGTCTCACAGTCGATAAACTTTTTGCTAAGGTAATAAATAGCATGCTCTTTTCGGCCAGACTCGTCATGCTGCCCCAGCACACACCCCATTGAGTTGTCGAGTACTGTCAAGTATAAGATCAAAGGTCTCCCTTCAACTGGAGGCATCATAATAGGTGGCTCTTGGAGATACTCTTTGATCCTTTCAAAAGCGGCCTGGAATTCATCGTTCCATCGTACTACTTGATCTTTCTTCAGCAGCTTGAAGATTGGCTCACAAGTAGCAGTCAGGTGCGAGATGAATCGGGAAATGTAGTTCGGACGTCCCAGAAAACCTCTGACTTCTTTCTCTGTTCTGGGAGCTGGCATCTCCTGTATGGCTTTCACCTTTGCAGGATCCACTTGAATACCTTTGTCGCTCACGACGAAACCCAGTAGCTTACCAGATCTCACCCCGAAGGTGAACTTGTTCGGGTTTAACCTCAGCTTGTACAACTTCAACCGGTCAAACAACTTCTGCAGATGGTCAAGATGTTCCTCCTCAGTTTGGGACCTTACAATCATGTCGTCGACGTATACTTCAATCTCATGATGGATCATATCATGAAATAAAGCAACCATGGCACGCTGATACGTTGCCCCAACATTTTTCAATCCAAAAGGCATGACCTTGTAGCAAAAGGTACCCCACTGAGTAACAAAGGTTGTCTTCTCCATGTCTTCGGGAGCCATTTTGATCTGATTATAACCGGAGAAACCATCCATAAAGGAGAAGACCTTATGCTGAGAAGTGTTGTCAACCAGAACGTCGATATGAGGTAGAGGGAAATCATCCTTGGGGCTCGCCCTGTTCCGATCCGTGTAGTCGACACACATTCGAACCTTACTGTGATACGGTGGGAGAACTCACTTGGGATTTTGCGTTTGTGTTTGCAAATGTTTCAGTTTAGCAAGAGTCGCCACCGACTTTTTATTTTATCCTAAGGAAATGTCAAAAGGCACAGGAAAGACCTTTGAGATGTTTTCTTGGGTTCGGGGAGTAGATTATAGAAATGGAAGGTATTAGAACCCTTTCTATCTATGGTTATCCATGGGCTTTTAGTTACTTGCTTAGATCACTTGCTTTACTTTTCAATTGTTTGAAATAGTGCTCTTCAATTGTTTGAAATGGTGCTTTGTGTGTGGTTTTGAAAGATGTTTTGAAAAGAGGCCATCGTTGTGGCAACCTTTGTAATGATTCTTGTTTGAATGTATACAAAGGTGTTTTTGTATTTTGAAAAAAAGTTTTCAATGTTTTGAAAGTAGGATTTTGAAATTTGTGTTGTGAAGTGTGTTTTGAAGATAGCAAGGATGTTTTTTGCAAGTTTTGATCAAGTAACTAAGAGTTGTATACCCTATTTTACTCAAAGATTTTTCTTATGTTTTTAACCCTTTTAACGGTATTGCTTCACCATTGTATTTGGTGAACAACCTTGTGTTAGGATATTAAACGGGACAGGCGCGGGTCATCGTATAGACCATGATAGCAATAGTGTCAAGTATTTTTTGCAATTTTTCTTGAGAGACTTGATCATTTTGTTTAGGCAACTCAGATAGCGTCATCGAGGGACTATGATCTCTTGTTTTGCTTTTGCTTTTCCAAAATACTTGACATGCATACCATGGCCCATTTTTGAAGGCAACAAGTGGATTGTAACCCTAGGGGTGCAAGTGTGCGTTGTGTTTGTTTTTCATGCATTTTTATCTTGGATTAGGTCAAACTATTTGTTAATTTGATTTTGCATACAAAACCCTAAGTCTAATCATGACATAATTGAAAGCATTTAAAGGTGCGAGAATTTAAATTCTACACTATTACAACATGATATAGGGAGGGGGGTACAAATTTGAATTGGGGATTATTTTGCAAGAAATTAAATCTTAAATTATTACAACCATATTGAATGTGCAAGGCATACTATTTAAATGTACATTATTTAAATAAAATACAATAAATAAACATTGGATAAAAATGCATTATGCAAGAAAAGGTTTTTCATGTATGTAAAATATTGTCAATGGAAAGAAAAGTAAAGAAATAAATAAAAAGGGCTATTTTTAATTATTTTTGTTTTTAGGGCAAAAACCCTAATTTCTTAGGAAAATAAATATAATGTATTATTTATGTACAAAAATGTATTAACATGTATAAAAGTGAAGTATATCCTAAAAAAATTATTTTTTAGTATAAATGATAATAAAAATAAAAAATAATATTTTTGTTCTTTTTATTCTAATTATTTAATAAAACATAGTATATATGTATACATATATATATATATATATATATATATATATATATATATATATATATATATATATATATATATATATATATATATATATATATATATATATATATATATATATATATATATATATATATATATATATATATATATATATATATATATATATATATATATATATATATATATATATATATATATATATATATATATATATATATTAATTATGTTAAATATGTGAAAAATAAAAATAAATTATTTACAAAAATGTATATATTTCAAGAAAATATTTTCAAATGTGAATAAAAATGAAAATAAAAATAAAAGTATTATTTGTATTATATTTTTTTTTAATTTAAACAAAATGACATAAAAGCATATAAACATTTTTATGTTAGTAAAAATGAAAATAAATACCAAATAAATGTAAAAAAATATAAAAATATTTTTTGATCATTTTTTATATTTAAAAATAAAATATCAAAATCAGAAATGAAATAAAAATGCCAAAATGATAAAAATACAAAGAAATGGGCCAGGGGGTGTGAACTGAAAATGCAAGTGTTAGAAGCAAAAATAACCAGGCCCAGCCCAAGAACTTCATCTTCTTCCTCTGTTCAAACACCAAAACACGCATTTTCCACACAAACTTGTATCTCCTGATTCAGTGCTTTTTTGACAAAATTCAAAACATGAAACTTGTAGAGCATCAAACAACGAATCTAACCATATAAAAAACTTAAGTTAACTCTCAAAGACCAGAGAGAATTTCTCTGGCCCTAATTTCTAACCTAATTTTTTTCAGAAAGTTCATGGATGAAATTCTCCTAGCACGATTAATATAAATGAAAACTAAGCACATGTATGGTTTCAGGGCTATGAATACAACATCTTTCATTCATAAACCTAAGTCTAATTATTCCTAAATAGAGAGATAGAAGTTCATGAAATACCTGTTTCAGTTGAGTTCGAGCTGGACAATGTAGCAACTTTCAATGGTGCTTGAGGTTCTTTTGAGCTTGCCTGATGTCCACTAAACCTTTCCCAATGCTTGGTTTGTTTTGAAGTGGCCTGAATCGTGCTACAGAACTCAACCTGTAAAGCTTCCAAACAAAAATGGCAATGTGTGTTAATGGAGTTACAACAACTTGTGAATGGTCTGGATAGCTCAGGTATGTTGATTGGAATGTGTTTGAAGTAGTTTTGGACAAAACATACGAGGGAATTTGATGGTGGCTTGCAATATGCAGAACTGGCCCTGTTTTGCAAGAAAATAGGGATTTTGTGAACAAGGAGGTTTGAGAGGTGAAGGGCTCGTGCTTCTGGATTTCTAGGGTATGAGAAACTTGTTTGACAACTTTGTTTGAGTTGGTTTTATCAGATGTGTGTGTTCTTGGCTTTTTGCATAATGCCTTGGTTATCAAGCAAAATGAGAAGTGACCAGGAGCAGGCCTGTACAGGCTAGCTCTAACTCTGCACACATTGTGTAAGCTTGGCCCCAAGTTTGTGGATTTGGTTTTTAGCATAAGATCTAGTTCAAGGCTCTAGGATGTTGTTTTGACATAAAGCAAAATTCAAGCAAAAATGGAAATGTTGCTTTTTCCATTTAAGGATTAAACTTGTGTACAATACCCTAATGACCAAGACAATGCATTGGATCAATGGATTTGCATTAAATTATGGAGTACAAACTAGTTTAGAGGCCTGTAATTGTGAACCAAGCTAGCTAGGTCAGATTTGGCAAGTGGTATGAACATGTATTGGCCATGGTTGCAAAGTGAGTTTTTTCCAACTTCAAGCATTTGATTATCCCTAACCACAAAGGTATTTGAGGAATTCTTGGACAATTTGGAAAGCTTGAAACATGTACTATAATCCATATTTGAAATGAAACTTAAGACTCCAAGTGGAACTATGTGAAAAATGGCCAAGAAGATGGGTCCAAATCCTGCCTAAACTAGGGCAAAATTTCTCTAAGTTAAAAGTTTTAGGTACCCTTGTTCCAAAAATCATAACTTGAGATCCAAGCTTCTTTTGAGAAAACTTTGTGAATCAAAGTTGTAGACTTTGTGATGGACTACAACTTTCATGTTGTAAGTTTTGTCTGAATCCATTTGCATCTTGGTGAAAAAATGGGACAAAGTTAGGAAAAAATAAGAAAAGTTTTATAACTTAGAAAATTTCTAAGTTATGAAAATTTTCCGTTTTAAACCCTAATTTGCATTCTTGGATTTCTTGATGAACAAGTTTCATAATTTGACATGTCTTGATGAAAAATGACCCTTGGAACTTGATTTTGACCAAAAAGTCAAAGTTTGACTTTTCAGTATACAGTCAAATTTTGATCAGTTGACTGAAAAATTCATTTGTCAATCCTATGCATTTGAGATCTTTTGAACTTGTTGAATGGGTCAAGACAATTTCATTGAGTCCTTGAGTCCATGGTTGAGCTTGATTTGCCACTGGCTAGTTCAAACAGTCAAAGATTGCCTTTATACAGTCAAAACCCTAAAAATGACCATTTTGCCCTTTTGGTGATCTGATCAAATTTCTTGTGGAATTGTGATCCAAACTTGATCAAATGGTTCATATGAGTTCATGATGTTGATGTGGGTCAAATTTCATGAGGTTTGACTGTCAATTGGCCACAGTTGACTTTTTCCCCAATATAACTGATTTCTAGGTCAACTGTCCAATTGACTGGGCAAAAATTTGAATCAAGGCTTGAAACTTGGTATGGACAAACTTGTGAGTCCAATATGAAGTATGAAAGTCAATTTGGGAATTGTAGGTCAAAACATCCCTGTGCAAACTCAAACCCTAATTTAGGTCAACAATGCAAGGAGGTGTCTTGAGCAGAGCAAACCCTAGCTTAATCTTGAGTTCCAAGAGTCTTGTGATGAGAAATGTTGATGAAATGAGAGGGAAACTTTTGGGGTACAACACTTACCATCCTTCTTCGGCACAGGAACCACATTGGCCACCCATTGAGGGTAAGAAGTAACTGTTAGAAAACCGGCGTCAAACTGTTTCATAACTTCAGCCTTGATTTTCTCAGACATCTCTGGACGCATTCGGCGGACCTTCTGGTTTATTGGAGGACAATTTTCCTTGGTAGGCAGGCGATGAACCACAATATCAGTATCCAAACCAGGCATATCTTCGTAAGACCAGGAAAAGATCTCAACATAGTCATGCAGCATCTGAATCAACCGTTGTTTCACACTAAGCTCCAGATTTGCACCGATCTTGACTTCCTTCTTCTCTATTTCTGTACCCAGATTTACAGATTCCACTGGCTCTTCATGCGGATGAATAGCCCTCTCTTCCTGAAGTAACAGTCTTGCAAGTTCACCAGGCACTTTGCAATCATCTTCACCTTCGTCTTCGGCTAAGTTGAGCGGATTTTCGAAGTCATAACTGGCCGTAGCAGAGTCGTTACCAGTGAGATTCAGAGTGGATGTGGACCTGTATATGTGAGTGTGTGTAAAATAGCTGTTTTTCAATATATAATAAAGAAAAACAAGGAGCATAAAATTTGAAATGCAATAACGTCCAATGCTTTTATTAATGATATATGAAAATGACACACATAAAGCCCTCACAAATAAAGCCACGGTGCCCCGGGTAAGACACCAGGCCATAAAGTTTAAAACATTGTCTGTTACAAATTCAAAACAAAGAGCTTAATTACTGGGTAACAAAAGTAATAGGGATGAAGTCTTTTGCTGTCCAGTTGCATTGTCCACCGTCGGTCGTAGGATAGATCCAGCTGTCGAATTCAGACTCTTCCACGTCGTCTTCAATGGCATTCACTCCCGAATTGCTGATGAACATGAGAGGTCTTCCAATTCGTGCATTCCGAACAGCCCTTTGAGCTTCTGCAGTGAAACCCAAACCAAACTTGTTAGTCTTCTGTGTAAAATCAGGGAGTCATCCCCAATTTACACACCCACCTTTCTCAATAACAACCCGACCATCCTTGAGGGAAGCCATCTTCATAGGAGAATCTTCAACAACAGTCTCAGTTGATGCCAGTGTCTGGGGAACCTCTTCAAAATGCTGAAATGGAGTCTCAATGAAATCCCCATTCATCTCTACATATCGGAAAGAGTTGAGGTGGCTAACCATATACTCCTCCTCTCCTTGCACTGTCACAATCTTCCCTTTGACCGGGTACTTCAGCTTCTAATGGAGTGTTGAGGTTACGGCCCCAGCTTTGTGGATCCATGGACGACCCAGCAAACAAGAATAAGATGGCCGAATGTCCATCACATAGAATGTAGAGTTGAACACCTGAGAATCAACCTTGATCGGAATATCAACTTCTCCGTGCACCATCCTCTTAGACCCATCAAAGGCCCTGACGACAATGTTACTTGGTTTCAGCTCCAACCCTTCACAGTCCAACCGGTCTAGAGCTTTCTTAGGCAAAACATTCAACGAGGAACCAGTATCCACCAATACATGAGCAAGAGTAGTGCCCCTGCATTCAATGGAGACATGCAGAGCATCGTTGTGATTCTTCCCCTTAGCAGTCAAGTCGGCGTCCGAGAAACCCAAACCATTATCAGCAGTCAAATTAGCCATGCAATCTGTAAACTAATCAACTGATGTCTCTTGTGGTACGTGGGCAATCTTCAAGAAGGTAATTAGAGCTTTGGCATGGGCCTCTGAGCATAGCAACAATGACAACATAGAAGTCTTGGACGGGGTTTGCCCCAGCTGTTCAACTACATTGTAGTCACTCTTTTTGATGATTTTCAGAATTTCTTCCATCTCTTGTTTAGAAGCTTCAACAGTAATCGTCTTCGGTGCCTCCGTCTTGGCAGGCTCACTGGTGATCCCTTTGCCCCGAGCGTCAGATGACTCGGCGACAGGGGTAAGAATAGGAACTTGAACAGGAATAGCAGCAGGTACACTGGCAGGTGTAATAATAACAGGTTTTCAGGCAGTTGGTGGAGAGATATCAGGTGAGAAAATTCTTCTGCTGCGGGTGACTTTAGCAGGTCCAACAATATTGCTGATGTCAATATCAGCATCCAACTCTTGCTTAACTCCATGAAAATAAACATCAGCCCCATAGTGCCAAGGGACAGCTTTATCAGAGGTATAGGGGATGGGCCCCGGAATAGTGATGATCACAGGTACGATTCTGGGAACAGATGTAATTCTAACAGGCTTCCTCGAGGGAGCCTTGGAAGAATTTTCGAACATGGTAATGATGGCAACTTCTTCATAAGGAACTAAGGGAACAACAATTTTCTCAAACAGAATTTCTTTACTATCCATCAGGCGTTGGACACCTGATTTCAAAAGTGGGCAACCAGTAGGTAGAACAGAACACATACGACAACCTTCGTCACAACCCGGAAATAAACCGGCTAGCAAAAGGTTCTTCTTCACAGTCATCAAAGGGGTAAAAATATCATTCACAGAAACCACAAACGAGTCTTCATCTATAGCATTCACTCCATGCTTGGGCATAGGAGCAGTTACAACATTAGGTCTTTCGGACGCCTTAAACTCAATCTCCTTTGCATCAATTAAGTCCTGTATCTTATTCTTCAAAGTCCAACAATCATCTGTATTATGCCCCGGGCTATCAGAGTGGTAAGCACAGCGGGCATTAGGTTATACCTTAGTGACGTTGTATTTGGATTCTTTGGGGCTTCCTTTGGAGTCACCAGATTAGTCTTCAGTAACTGTGGCAGAATCTGAGATAAGGTCATGTTGAGACGGGTGAATTGCCTTCGAGGTCTCTCTTCCTTTTGTTGATTGTTGTGCTGAGGAGCACCAGCAGGTTTTGAAATAACAACTGCATTAACAGCTTGGTGGAGTTCAGGTCTATTCTGTCTTTTCAAACTGTAGACAGCACTGGACTCTTTCTTAAAAGGCTTCTTCTCGGTGCTCGACGAAGCACCCTTTTGTATCTTCCCAGCCTTAATACCAGCTTCAATCCTTTCACCGGTCAAAATTAACTCTGTAAACCCAGATGAAGAGCTTCCGATCAGATGGTTGAAAAATGGACCAGACAGGGTCCCCAGAAATATATCCACAAGCTCCCGATCAGCCAAGGGTGGTTGTACTCTTCCGGCGAGGTCTCTCCACTTCTGAGCATAATCTTTGAATCCTCCGCCCGTTCCCATTGACATACCCTGGAGTTGGGTACGCGTGGGAGCGAGGTCGAAGTTGTATTGATACTGCCTGTAGACGGCAGTAGCCAAATCTTCCCAACTGCGGATACTGGCTCCGTCTAACTGATAGAACCACTCAAGCTGAGTCCCTGAGAGACTGTCTTGGAAGAAATGGATCCATAGGTTCTTATCAGCGGTGTACGACTGAATCTTCCTCACATACGACCAGAGGTGCAGCTTCGGACAAGAAACTCTGTCATACTTAGCAAAGGCTGGTGCCTTGAACTTGTGGGGAATCACCACCCCAGATGACATACCTAGATCTCCGAAGTCCAGACCAGGCACCTTCTGAACTTCCATATCACTCAACCGGTATTCCAGTTTCTTATATCTATCCTCGGCCGGAGGATACTGTTCTTCATCAAAGTCCGTCTCGTTGTCGGAGACCACAGGGCTAGGAGCCCTCCTTTCCTCTTGACTATCTTTCCCTCCAGATGAGGTGGTCAAATCAACTTCATTCTGTAGCCTGTTGCCAAACCTGTGCCCTGTGTTAAACAGGATTGTCCTCTTCTTATTTTTCTTCTTCTCTTTCAGAATCAGGGTCTTCAGGTCTTGCTGACCCTTAGCTAGATTCATGAACAACTCTTGAAATTGGGCATTCTGGGCCTGGAGGGCCTTAATGGCTTGCTCGGTGGATGGTTCAGCAGACATGATGAGGGCTGAAATAAATAGCGAAGAAGATATGAGACCTGTAATGGGTACTTGTTATGAAGTGCATGAGATGAAATGCGTATGACATGATTTCAGAGACAATCGAGAGATTCGAATTTGTAAACAAGAAATGAAACACACTTTATTAGATAAACTTTGAAATTCAAATTGTTCAACTGATGCCCTTAAGGCGTTACAAGAATGGAAATACTGAAAAGTAAATAAAAACTGGAAAGGAAATCAACAAAGGCCAATCAATGCTCCCATGGTCTCTTCTTGTCGGTGCAGACGTAGTCATTGAGAATCCGCTCGTTCTCCAACTGTCTAGTCAACTTCTGGATCTTTTGCTCTTGCTCGTTGAACTTCTCTCGGTAAGAATCCCGTTCCTCTCTCAGCTGCATCCAAGACCTTTTCAGTGTCCCAATGTCGGTGGGCATATGAGGATGAAGGATGGTTGGAAGAACCCCTTCTTCATTAGCAACTTCAACAATGATAGGCCAGACGGCTTCATACGGAATACCCAGCTTTTGGGCACGGATACGGACCCATCTGAGATATGGCTCCATCGGAAGTGAAGTCTTTGGGCCCAACTCGTGTGGATCAGATTGGTGAACTCTATCCCAAGCCCTTATGAATCTGCGACGTTGCTCGTTGCTATCCCCTTGAAAATCAAAGATGATGCTAGACATTAGCAGCTCGTGAGGTCCTTCTCTTTTGGCTCTCCCAAACTGACGTAAGGCCAAGCATGGGTTATAAGAAATCCCTCCACAGGTTCCTATCAGGGGAACATTGGGGTACTCCCCACATCGATCAATGATAGTCACCTCGTCCATACCCTTGAGAGTCCAAATGATGTCATTATGCGAGAGAGACATAACCCTATAGGCCCAGCCCATGCCTTCTTTGTTCTTCAGCACTGACTTGGGAAGGTGTGAAATAAACCACCTCGACAATAATGGAGCACAACACATCAAGGTTCCCCACTTTCGGGCAGTACGGGTATAAAGCTGATGAAGGATGTCACCCAAGAGAGTGGGTACAGGATTGCGAGAGATGAAGATTTTTATCGCATTCACATCAACGAAAGTGTCAGGATTCGGAAACAATACCAAGCCATATATTAGAAGAGCCAGAATATCCTCGAATGCCTTGAAGTCTAGACTATCCCAGAAATAGTTAGCCTTACCAACCAAGAACTTAGTCAGAAAGCCCTTTGCTCCACTTCTAGTCTCCAAATTAGCCATTACCTTCTCCTTGGTCATATGAAGGGTTGCAGCAATCTCTTCGGGCCTAAGAATCTTCTCCCAACCAGTAAACAGGGTCTGCTCCAGAACAGAGATACCGAGCAGCTCAGAGAACTCTTCTAGGGTGGGAACCAGCTGGTAGCCCTGAAAAGTAAAGCAATGGTACAGCGGATCATAGAACTAGACTAGGACACTCATCATCTGCTCGTCCAATTTGGAGGTGACCAAACTGAGGAGATAACCATGTCTTCTGATGAAGGAAGTAGTATCAGGCATCTTTGCAACCAACTCTTTAAGCAAGTTGGGAACCTGAACAAAGTTGATCCGGATGGTATTCTTACGCATGGGCATCATGATGACCTACAAAACAGAACAAAGATGAATCCCTCCTGTCTTTGAAATAGGTTAGTCCAATGAAAGATGTATGCAATGTTATGATGTCATGATGTCATGATAGTAAGCACACCGCAAGTATCCACAAACAACAAACATGGAAAAGGCACACAAGTCACACAGAGAGCCCTTAGATTTCAGGCTGGCAAGGAGCTTAGGTACTACCCTCTTTCAGTTCAGTTGGTTTAAACCTGTCCTAAAAATAGTAACCGGGTTCTAGAGGATCTCAATATCACTGACTACCCTAGATCGGTCATAATTCCAGTTTAGCAACCTTTTCTTGCAGCCGGAATCATCGCGAGAGTTTAGTCTCAATGAGTATAGCATACTGCTACTGTTCTATGGCCAAGTTGGTCAATTTAAAGGTTCTAAGGTCAGTTGGTGCTTAATGACCGCTTAGAAGACCCATATTCTCCTCGTTCCAACACAAGGGGTATCGGTACAGACTAAAGTGCCACACCAACGTAGCTACTGCTTCAACCGTATCGGTCTACGCCGTACAGTTCCCTCACAGTTTATTGCTACTTACCTAAAGGGTGTTCCCCAGATCCGGGTTAGGATCTATAGTAACTCCGATACAAGCCCACAAATATAAATCATACAAAGCATACAATTGAAAACACGATGATCTAATCCTAAGGTACACCCCGGAAGGTCTTAATATTCCCCAGCAGAGTCGCCAGTTATGTGATACGGTGGGAGAGAACTGACTATTTTTAGAATGCTAGTTCGCGTTTTGCGTTTGTTTTTGCAAAATGTCGCGGTAAGCAAGAGTCACCACCGTCTTTTATTTTATCCAACAAGGAAAGGAAAAAAGCACAGAAAAATTCCTTTTTTGAGATGTTTCTCGGGTTCGGGGGGTAGATTATAGAAAGGGAAGGTGTTAGAACCCTTTCTATCCATGGTTATCCACGGGCTCTTAGGTACTTGCTCAAAGTGTTTTCCAAATTTGCTTTTCTTTGTGTTTGTGGGTTTGAAAGAAGTTTTTGTTTGAAAGGTGTAAGTGCGAAGAGTTTTTATTTTGTTTTGAGAGAGCAAGTACTTAAGAACCATCTACCTACTCGAAAAAGGAATCATTCTATGCTATCTTCCTTTAGACAATGCTATCCCACTATGAAAGAGTAGGTAGCTCCGTCGTTAGAGTTTAAGAGTCAATTCGATTAAGGGACGTGTGGTCACTAAAGCAATGTTAGGATGCCTTAGCGGTAACCCTAATGTCTTAGATCATTTTTCCGAGGCAACTGTTTCGAGGCAACTATGATCTTTGGACAAGAGGGCTACCTCTAAAACTTCCTATACTCAATGACCACGTTCGAAGGCAACCAAGTGGGGTGTACCTTAAGAGTGCGCATGTGCGAGTGTGTTGTTTTTTTCAGTTAATTTTATCTTTGTACATGTCATGGGTGAGCTACGTTAATTTTAGGTTAAATATTTGATCTTGTCATGCATTCCCTATTATTAAACATCTAACAGTGTATAGTTGCGGAAATTAAATTGCGGAATTTAAATCTAAACTATTACAAGGCGTCGGGTATTTACATCGCCAAAAACAACCCTTGAAATTAAATTGCGTAAAATAAAATAAAGCGATAAAATAATTAAAGTCCTATTTTAACTATTACATTCCGAGAGACAATTACATCAATATCATAAATGGATCGCATGCGAGAAAATTAAATCGGGCGCATTTTTTAGGGTTTTGACCCTTTTTTAAAAGAAAGTGATTTTTTTGGTTATTTTTGGATTAAAAGAAATTACATTAAGTTAACTAACTAAATTATTAATTAATAAAAGTGATATTTTTGGATTTTTGGATATTTAAAGAAATAAAAATAAATTGATTTAAAGTTAGTAAAACCTAATTATCTACATTGATTTTAAATATTGCAAAAAATATTAAAAGTTAAACCTAATTAACACTAAATTAATTAAATTAATTTATTTACAAAAATAAGGTCATGAATTTAATTTTAATAAAGAAAATATATTTTTTTGATTTTTGATTTTATGAGAAAAAGTTTAATTGGTTAGTGATTTAAACAATAAAATAATAATTAAACAAAATAAAGAAAGAAAATAAAAAGAGAAATACTCAGGGGGGTTCAGGCCCTAATTGGGAGTGAGATTAGCAGTTTTCCAAGCCCATTAACGTGCAAGCCTGGGTTGACTCTCTGATTCCATGTGACACGTTGACCTTGGCATATGGTAGGCATCACCTTTGGGCCATCAGATTTGGCCTGGAGGCCATCTGGCAGATGCTCAGGTGATAGTGTATGATGTGCTGCGCCTTGGACGTTGCATGGGATGACTTGAAGAAAAATATTACAAATGCATTTGGGGGACTTGGGATTCGAACCCAGGTCCCATGAGTCACTGAACAACGCACTTACCACCACACCACTGCCTTCCATTTGTTATTATAATAAACAACAATTAATATAATGCAAAAGCAAATCAATGGGTCAAACAAAAAAATAAAAGCGCGCTGGATTTGAACCAACGAATGGGGAGAGGCCACGTCCTCGTCTTTTTCGTTTGGCCTGGATATTTACCTGCAGATTCTTATCCGCAGCTAAATCTGTGGCTTGCTCCTAAAATACGTTCTAGGCCATGAAAACTCAAGCCACGACCACAATCATGCTCGTCTCTTCCTCCTGAACATGCCTATGTCCATTATTTGTTCCAATTTTTCCTGCAAAGAAAACACCCGAAAACAAACTTCCAAAACCCTAGATTCGGGTATGGGGCTATGGCTCATGAAAACACAATTGGTTAATGCAGAAAGTTTCTAAATGGACCGATAAACATGGTTGTGTAAAGATTTTGCCAAGAAAGTTCCAGAATATGAGTATTCGATTTCAAATATAGGGAAAGGTTTAGAGAGACTTACAGCGCGATTCAGGAGAGGAGAGAGCTTGATTTTGATTGCCTTTCACTCAGTGGATATCCAGCAAGAGGTCTACGTTGAGTTTTTGCTTTGATTCGGCCTCAAACAGATTTCAGTTTCAAGCTTTTTCAAGTTTTTTTTCAAGTTTGGTTTTGGTGATTATGCAGCCTTTAGGTTCTGATGCTCGTGCCTTTGGTTTGTATAAGCAATATGGAATGAATTAGGTCAAGTTTTGGGCTTTGAATCCTTATGCATTGATGATTTAGGATTTGATATGATCCTCCATGAAAAAGCTTCCAAATTTGACCAAAAACCAATATTTTGTGCATGATATGGCTTGATACGAGTTTGATCATGTCCATAATGATATTTAAGACCTGTATCAATCAAAAATATTCCAAGTGATCAAGATTTGGATATTATTTGGATTTAAATTGATTAAAAATGAATTAATTCAATAAAAATCAAATAAAATAGAAAAATTAATAATTGGACACAAGACTGAAGATAGGACACGTGTGTAGTGTGACAAGATCAAATCAAGTGGAAAAAAGTGGGCCCATTTGACAAAATTTGAAGTTTTGAGGATAGTTGACTTTTGGCAATTTTGAAAAAATGCCTAACTTCAACAATGCATAACTTCCTCAATTTTGAACTCTTGGAGGTGTTATTGGTCTTTTTAGAAACCTTGAGATGTCCTCAAACCAACTCTTTTGGTATCATATCATTTTGATATTCCATGCTCAAGTTATAATCTTTGGAAAAAAAGGTGTTTTTGTTGACTTTCAAAAATGACCTATAATGTCCAAATTTGTAACTTTTTGTGAGTGCATTTATTGATCTTGGGGTATGAAGATGGATTGTAGGAAATTGCATCCTCTTCAAAATGAGCTTTGGATGGGTCATTTCTCATAAAGTATGAGAAAGTTATGCTTGGCCATAGTTGAGTTGACTTTTCCTACAAAACCCTAATTTAGCAACTTTTGAATCTTGATGAATCTTGAGCAATCCTTGATGAATCATGATAAACCCTTGATCAAATGATGAATTATCCTTCAAAATGAGAATGTTGACAAAAAATCTTGAGGTTTGACTGTTTATAGGTCACATTTGACTTTTGCCCTAGCATAGTCGATTTTTGGACCTCTTGAGCAATTGACTGACCAAACTTCCTCTACAAGGCTTGAAATTTGACATGGATGATCTTGAGAACGTATTAGGACATTGGGGAGAACTTTAGGTCATTTGGATGCAAGGACCTTGATTCAACACAAAACCCTAATTTGATATTGACAGCGTTTAGGAGATGACTTGACTGTCCAACTCTTGAGCAATCTTGAGCCACTTGGAGATTTCTCTTGCAATGTTTGGAGAAATATGGGAGGGAAAATTTTGGGGTTCAACATGAACCATATGCAATCCTTTCCACCTCACCCCCTCACGCTTCACTCACCTCATTTCATTAATCTCTGAGCTCATCAAAATGCAGGATAAAAAGCCAAGTAACAAACAAAACGCAAGCACACGCTCTCACATTTTCACTTGCCTGTTTTGGCCAAATTGCCCTCCAACATATTTATATGAGTTATGAACTAATTTCCCTTACTCTAAACACTCTATATAAACACTACATTACTCATTCAAAAAGATAAAAAAAATAAGGAGGAGAACGAAAGCTGCATTGAAGGAATTTCAGATCTAAAATTACTTTTTCTCTCAAGAATCCATTTCTTCGATTCTCCCAATTTGTTTGTGCGTTTTGATTGATTCTTCTTGCATTCTCTTCTCCAAGTGCTAAGGGTTGTAGATCGAGGCTTGGTTTGCGGCTGAAGTGAAGGAGACAGTAGATACATTTTTGCCTCAAAGGTTAGAATCCTTAACTTTGGATCTTGATTTCTAGCCGTGAATTGTATGATTTGAGTTTGGAATCGTGGTGGTTGATGTTCATTAAGTGTTTCTGCAGCTTTAGAGCTTTTGATTTGATGAGATATGCATGTATGATGATTTTGAAATTTTTTCTCAGTTTATTTTTTCAATTTTCATGAGATCCGTTCCTGGCCTATGGTTAATCATTTGATGTGATTCGAATAGCATAATGTAGATCTTATTTCTGACTTTGATTTGCATAAAATTTCATGAAAATGGTGTGGAAAATGAGTACGTATAATATATCTGGAAATGAGCCCTAGGATTGTTCTTGCGCACATTTTTGAAATTTTCTTAAGGTTGAAGATGATGTGGTGGTGCGATGCTATTGGTCTATTTGAATTTCACAATTTATTTGAATTTCGTTTTATAACTTGATCTTTTCTGATTTTATTTCTTGATCAAAACTTGATAAAATATTCTGAAAAAATTCTTGAAACCTAAAAATAATATTCCTAACCTTCTGCATTTTTTTCAGAATTTTTGAAAATGTTTTGATTGTCTTTAAAATTCGTGTGTTTAATTAATTGTTTGTTTGATATTTGATTTTATTTTGATATTTCCTTTGATCCAAAAATTCCACAAAAAATCATAGAAGTTTATTTTTAATTCTAATATTTTAATATAATTTTAGTTGAATATTTTTATGAATTTTGATTAGAATTTCATTTTAAAAATGTGAATATCTGTTTAATTGATTAATTGCTTGAATTTTAGATTTTATTTATGACTTTTCTTTAATTCAAAAATATGGAAAAAATAATTTTTCTGATCTATGGAGTTTTATTTATTTGTGTATGATTTTAGTTTGTAGTATTTACAATTGTAACTTAATTAATCAATAATTAAGTTTATTTTCTAAATAATTAGGGTTTTGATAATTCCCTTGTTGTTTTGATTCCAAAAACCAACTTGCTTTGAGTTTCAATTGAATTCAGCTCTTGTTTGAAGTTCATGGATGGATTGAGGATCTCAAAAATATTTTCCTAGAATAAATTAATGAGGTTTGGTGTTTTCCACTAATTTATTTTGAAAACTTGCCTAGATTGGTGGTTTCATCAACTAGTTTAATGTTTGAAGCTTATTTGATCCTTTCCTCAATCATAAATGAACTTGAGACTTACTTTCCGACTTCTATACATCTTAAAGATGCTGAGAAAATTTGTGTTTGAATTATGGAAGTCCACTTCTATTTTTGATGAATTTTCAAAGTGAAAGTGCCCAATTGATGTTGCATATCTTGTAGCAATTTTTTTGATGGCCAAGGAACTTGTGTGAGGCCTATAATTTGGTACTTAATGATCATGTTGCTTTTGTTTCCTCATACCAATTCAAATCAATCCACTTGATTTCCCATAAGTGGTTAATGAGCCCTTTTGATTCATGCCTCCTAACTAATGTTCTTTTCATGTTTTGCTTTGAACTTTAAACTTTTAGCTTGGGTTTGAGGTCATAAAATGACCAATGATAACATGTTAAGGAAGGATGCATCAAGGATAGTCTCATAAAGACTTGATATAACTTGACCTTTTATGCTTGAACCAAGTTCATTCATATATGAATTTGATGTTCCATTCTTCTTTCCTTTTGAAATCCTTGAGGTATATTGAATGCACTTGTGCAACATGCATCAATTTTCTAAAATTTTGATCAGATCCTCATAGTATGTTAGAAACTTGATTTCAAGTCTTTGAATGGTTTAAGCCCTCTAACTTTGCTTTTGTTTGAACTCCTTTCATTGCTAATTTGTGATCCAAGCTTTGTGATACATTTTGTGGTACCCCTCTTGTGTTATGCTTGTAAACCATAATGAAATTAATGAGTATGGATGTGAAGTGTTTGCTACTGACTTCTAAAGTCTTTTATTATATTCTTCTCTTGATCCTTTGATCCTTGATTGATATTTGCTTGTCAATTCAACATGGTGACGGGAAAGGAGCAACAGTTCTTTAGTTTTGACCTAGTTGTTGTTTGAGTTTGCTTGATGCCTCTCACATATATTACTTTTGATGTCTGCCATCATATTCATTTTTCATTCTCATGATTATATCATTTTCCATCCTTTATTGGTTCATCATTTCTCTTTGAAATCACTAATTTGTCTGTTGAATGTGCGAGGTACTCTGAGCAAAAGTTTTTCTATTTAGACTTGGTACTGTAGTGTTCCACTTTATTTGTGGAATGTGTTTGCACTATTCCTGTGCTTGGATATTTGTCATTCTTTTGCAGGATATATATACATATGATTATGACTGTTATAGTCCGGCTCTTGAGGCCTCAGTGCATATATTTGATGGCGTGATTTTCTGACTTGATTTGTTTACTGATGCTAGCTTGCTTGAAGTTCTCTGGGTTTCTTTTTCTTGCTCATTTTCTACGGATAGTTATCCGTTTGGTATTGCACTATTTCCCTTTTACTGTTTCCACTTCTTATTGCTTTCTATTGCATGATGGGATCTCCATTATTGATATATGTCAAGAGTCCCTCTGGTTTATTTAAAGACATGTTTAAGGCGATTATGCATATGAACCTAGCTTGCTACTCATGTTTAAACACTTGTTTGTTTACTTGTTTGGTATTTACCATGCTCCCTTAGGATTGCTTGTGTAGGGTTAGTCCTCGAGCTAGACCTTAGGATAAGAATCCATGTATGCTAACATAGGGTAGAAACTTCCTTCTTTCATCCTCAACCTTAGGGTTAATCATTGTATGATAACATTATGGCTAGAGATTAGTATAGTCTCCCTTAGTTGTTTTTTTTTCTTTGCATATTGCATCTTAAAGCTAAAACTTCTTCTTGGAAAATCATAAAATATCTTTAATAAACTTAAATCATTCTTAAAGGTAAAAAAAAATACAAACCAATCTTAATTGTTTGTGTGCCTTTTGGCGCTGTTTTAAATCTTGTCAATTTGATGTTTTGCCATCCTCGCCATGACATTATGTTATCTTTTTGTCAATGTTTAGCTATCGCATATGTTTGTAGCCGATGTTTCTCCATTGCATGTATTTGTTATCCTACTCTGATCCTTGATATCATTGTTAGGTGTGATGTTTTATCATCTGGTTTATTGATGTTTCGCCATCTTTGCCCTGTTATCTTGCCATTCTTTTAGACGATGTTTTACCATTACATATTCTTTTCGCTGATGTTTCGCCATCACATATTCTTTTTCCGATGTTTCGCCATCGCACATTCTTTTAGCCGATGTTTTGCCATCACACATGTTAGTTATCCTACTTTTATTCTCAATATCATTATTAGGTGTGATGTTTTGTCCTCTGGTTTATTGATGTTTCGCCATCTTTGCCATGTTATCTTCCTATCTCTTAGCCGATGTTTCTCCATCGCACATGTTTGTAGCCGATGTTTCGCCATCGCACATATTTGTTATCCTACTTTGATTTTCAATATCATTGTTAGGTGTAATGTTTCACCGTCTTGTCTGTTGTTTTGCTATCATGCTGGCGTTTTACCGTCTTATCTGAGTTTGTGTTGCCATGTGATGTCTTATCATCACTTTTTGCTATTTTATCATCATTGTTGATATTTTTGTTGTTCTATCTGATGTTTTGCCATCTTGATTGTTGCTTTTATCTTCTTAGATGAAAAACACAAACCAACCAAAATATATAAGCCGAACGACGGCTGCTCTAATTCCTTAAAAGGGATACAAAGGAATAGGGGTAGGGCCCAAGCAAGCACAACTTTTATTTTCCCTACATTCTTTTCTCCTTTCTTTTGCATGCATTCCCTATACAGCTTAGATATAGATTCTTACACACCATATAGATTAGACAACAAGAGTGGATACCGTAGGTTACTACGAACGTGTGGGGTGCTAATACCTTCCCCTCACGTAACAGACTCCCTTACCCGATCTCTCGGTCGTAAGACTGTGATTTCTCCCTCTTCAGGTTTTCTCGATGTTTACCTTTCCTTTTCAGTGGGATAAAAGATGTTCAGTGGCGACTTCATTGATATTTCATATTACCGGATGACGGTTCAGCCGGTTGTTTCACTACGCACCTCCGAGATATGGAAAATCTTTATCCCACTTTCAATCATCACAGTGATAAAAACTTCAATCACAGGGAAAAATAATTCCAGTCCCAGGAACTGATAGGAAGTAGACACTCCCCAATTACAACTACTTAGTCTTGCTTAAAAGATTCAACCAAGAATAGTACTCACTCTTGCTTCACAGCTTCGAGGAGAACAATAACTTGACTAATAGTCAAGCATAATCAGTCAACTCAAATGTATCAAATATATATGAGGACGTACAAAAACAAACCCATGGAGAACCTAAGGTCTTGGACGACTCCTTATATATGCTTCTGCAGTTGGGATTAGACTGGCTTGGATTCTTCAATCAACTCCAATCTTCAGCTGAAAAATATCTGTTGAATAATCTCCACAAAAATAGAAACAGTCTTCATAAAAAGTTTCCTAAAAAGTCTCAACCGATCCTTTTTAGTAACAATCTAATCTACACTTGTTTCTAACAAAATCATTGATTGGCATGCGCCTATAATGAGTATATATTATTCCATATACTCATATCTACAAATTAAATCTTCAAGGATATCCAAAAGTATCACTTGTTGCATCAGCCTCAAGATGTCACAACATCTTCTGTGACATCTGGCATAAAAGCACATAACAACAAAACCTGTTATGGAAGTTAATAAAGATGTTGCACCATCTTACTAAACAACAACATATTACCATGTGTATAACCATGCTTAGCCAAAATTTATCCAACCATTAAACATGGAATTAATAATCTCCCCCTTTGACAAATTTTGGCTAAAACAATCAAAAACCAAATCAAAATGGAGAGAGGAATAAAACCACAACACAAATCAAATTTTGTAAAACTAACACAACTCATAAAGCTTATACACATACATCTATAGAAATCCCCCTATTACACATAATAGGTTATTCCCCTCAAGAAGAAACCCACACCAGAGCACCTGCAGCAGAAGCAACTTCAGCACACATAAGCATGAACAAACATGCTCCCCCTCAATGATTGCATGAGAAACCATACACATAACTACTCTCATAGAAGCAGTATCGCACAGTCCTATCACAATGCTAAAATCAATATGTCAGGACATGTGATTTAACATCAGGACACAACACTTTAATCCCCCTTTTTAGCCAAAATATTGACAAAAAGAAATATATTAAATGTACACAATGGTGAAAACACATAAAAACTTCAAAGCATATTGCACTCAGGCAATACAACAGATGGAAACACATATTACACACTAGAAATACCACAGATGGAAACACATAAATGGAAGCACAACTTCTTGGTCAGCTTTAGGTGGTTTTCCACCTCTTGCACCTGTAAAAGAGTCTCATGCCCCTATTTGTCGCGGTGAAAAATCGAGGAGACCAAGCTATTAGGAAACTTGACTCAAAAGACTTAAGAAGTCACCACCTAACTTTATTGTTTCCAAGGAAAAGGGAGAAGATCGAAACCCTATGTTTTAATATGGAATGCAAGAACTATAAACTAAAAGCAAAGCACAAATAAGAGATCTAAGGTACGGGGGTGGTTATACAAAGGAAAGTTATTAGCACCCTATGTATATATAGTACTCTATAGGAACCACTTGTAATAATTGTTTTTTGTTTTAAAATTGTTTGTTTGTTAAATGAGTATGAAGATGGGAAAAGAAATATATTTTATTGATTTTTGTTTGAAAAGACATAATCTTATACCTACGTACCAATTAAGGATCAAAACCTCGTAGTTAGTGGTAAAATTAACAAAAGGGTTTGTTGTGGTTGATTTTAGGAGAAAGAAGATATTTCATCATCTTTTAGGGAGAAAGCTCAACTAATACCACCATAAGTATGAGAAGATGGATCTTGCATCATCATGAAGGAAAGACTACTAACTTGGATATAAATATCAACAAGTTGCCATTAACACCTTCATGTGGAAAGAGTCACATTTGCTTCAACAATCACTATGGGGATAAGAGAATCACATCTCAACTATAAAGAGGATTTATATCTAATCTCTTTGAGAAAAGATTTTAAATTGAAAAAGCCAAGTGGAAAAAGATTTGAGTGAGGTTGAATCAATTTTAGTCTTTTGAAATTGTTTTGATATGCTTATGTATATTGAAGAATTTGATTAAAAAGAGTTTGAAAATGCAATGATAAAAAGTCAAGGTTTTTATATGAAAGTGGTGAAAGTTGGAAAATGGATTTTTAGGTAAAAAGTTTTTTTTAGAGTACATGAGAATACATGGGGTGATCATTCACAAAGGGTGTTATACAAGAGGGTAAACATCAACAATAACAAGGGTAATACACAAAATGTAAATACATAAGGGTAAACCTAAGACAATACATATTCACGTGACTATAAAGTCAACAATACTATTCTTTTCCTTGGATTTGGAGCACAAGTATATAACAAAATATTGACTTACTAACATAAGAGAAAAAACACACATCACAAGTGTTAAACACAATTGGGGGGGGGGGGGGGTCAACATGCTTATCAAGTAAAAGTTGTGACAAAAGGTTAAAAAATAAGAAGCATCTTTAAAGAAAGTATGTTCAAGAATCAAACAAGTGTCAAAGCCACCAAGAAAGCATAATATCACTTTGGATTAAAGGGATTTTATGAAGGAAATACATCCTTAAAGACAAGTAAACTTATGAAACATAGACAAACAATCAAAAATATCAAAGCATGTGAAGCTTAAGTCATGTTATCAAAAATTAGGAGTATCGTTGATATATGATCAGGAAAAAGTCAAAATTTTAAGAAAGAGTGCTTCAAGTGTTCATTGATCAAGTAAAGAGCAAGTATTAAGCAAGTACATGTATCACAATCAAAAGGATAGGTCATGGATCATGAATTAGGGTTTTTGGACAAGATATGATTAAACATTAAAAAGTTAAGCCTAAAACTAATTAAAATCAAGTTTTTCATAGTACAAAAATACACAAGGGTCATGTTATCAAGAAAGTATCAAGATATGGCATGGCAAGGTCAAACATGTTGGAAAAAGTCAAGAATTCAACAAGAGAAATCAAAGAAAGCCTTTAAAAGAAAGTATAAAAAGCATGTTTTTGAATTAAAATAAAGTTATCAAAATAAAAATTATTTTTGGCATTTTATCATGTATTATTAAAATACATATGCTAATGAACATGTACAAAAAAAATCATCTCAAAAGGGTTAACTTTGCTATGTGAAAATCATGTTGAAAGTTGATAAAAAAACAAAATAAATAAGTGTTAAAAAATTTGGAAATGGTTTAGTAAGGGTTGAACCTGCGTGTAATATGGTGGGAGAACTGACTTGATGTTTTGTGTTTTATCGCAATTATTGCAGATAGCAAGAGTCGCCACCGACTTTTCTTTTATCCGAAAAAGGAAATGGTGAAAAGAACAGGAAACACCTTTTGAGAATTTTCTTAAGTTCGAGGGGTAGGTAATGAAAAGGGAAGGTATTAGCACCCTTTTCATCGGTAGTTATCTACGGGCTCTTAGTTGCTTGATCTCTTTGAAAATGCTTTGTTTAAAATGGTTTTGTGATTGTTTTAGAAAGTACTTTTGAAAAGTGTCTTCGTTTAGGAGAACTTTGTAATGGTTCTCGTCTCTATAAGAATGTATACAAAGTGTTGACTTTTTGAAAATATTTCATTTTTTGAAAGTGTTGGTGTGTTTGAAAGATGTTATTTTGAAAATGTTGTGAGCAAGCAAATATGAATATCCTACCTACTCAAAAGGTCTTTGTTCTTTTCCTCCTCCTTTATATATTGTTATCTTACCATTGATTGATAAGAAGCCCTAACATTGGATGTGAAGGGACAGACGTGGGTCGTCGTTCAATCATAGAAGGCAACTTGTGAGACGCTTTAGCAATTTTCATAAGGGACTAAGATTGTTTTACCGAAGGCAACATCGAGGGACATTGAGGGACTATGATCTTTTTTTATCGAGGGTCTTTGCTAAAGCGTCCCACATTCGAGGAATATGACAGTTTTTCCGAGGCAACAAGCGAGGTTACCCTAGAGGTGCGCGTGTGAAAAGTGTGTTTGATTCAAGTTAATTTGTCTTTGATTAGTTTCGTCTAGCGGTTGATTTTAATCTTTCCATACACGCCTAATTACTATACAGTATAAAGAAAATAGTAAATTGCGAAAATCAAAATTCTACGCTATTACAGAGCTTTTGGGAATGGGGAATACAAATTTACAAATGGGGATGGATCGAATCGACAATGCAATTAAAATTTTAAACAAACAATCAATACAACCCAATCGAATTAAAATGAACAAATATTTAAACTAGCACAATTTATAAAAATTAATTAGCAAAATAAATAACACTATAATACTTTTGGTATTTTTTATCATGAAGAATTTAAACAAAACAATTTAAGACTAAATAAAAAGTTAATTAATAAAATTATTCACAAAAATCCCTAACTAAACTAATTAAGAAAATTTAACTAATTTAAAAAAATACATTTAAAAATCTAAACAAAATTGATATTCTAAAAATCTAATGACATGTTTTTGTATTTTATTATTTTTGTTTAACTAAAATTAAACTAAACTAAAAAACCTAATTAAAGGGTAAAACTAAAAATGGGGGTGTGAAGTAGCAAGGGCGCTAGGCCCAACAACTTATTTCTTTTTGTCCAAACAAAACTTCAATAAAAAATAAAATGGAGTTGATGAAAAAACAGAAAATAAAAAAAAAACCCAGGGAGTCTCGAACCCAAGTCTCCACCTTCAAATGATAACACTTTGACCACTGCACCGCTTACTCATTCGTGTATTCGGATGCTTCTATTAATACAAAAGGCCAAAAACTGTGAAATGGGTTGAGCCAAAAAGATAGGCCAAAACCTAGTTTGGGGAAGAGGCAATGAAGATTTTGTAAACCCTAGAGGAGGGCGA
This sequence comes from Vicia faba, assembly GCA_948472305.1. NCBI lineage: Eukaryota > Viridiplantae > Streptophyta > Magnoliopsida > Fabales > Fabaceae > Vicia > Vicia faba. Next base: position 924,710,414 of record OX451741.1, on the reverse strand, counting down.
CGCAGTTGGGAGTATCATTGGGAAGAGACATTTAATTAAATATCGTTATTGTTAAACTCTTATTCCTATTGTTGTACCCCAAAATTTACCCTCTCACTTATCAATAATTTACTCACAAGATCTCCTTTGACTCAAGACTGCACTAGGGTTGATCAGCTCAAGACATCTCCTTAAGCACTGATGACCAAAATTAGGGTTTGAGTTTGCACAAGGATTTTTAAACTTCCAATGACCCATGTGACTTTCATGGATCATTATGGACCCCCAATATTAATCATGCCAAGTTTCAAGCCTTGAATCACATTTTTGCTCAGTCAATTGAGCAATTGACCTAAAAAATCAGCTGTATTGAGGAAAAAGTCAACCATGGCCAATTTACAGTCAAACTTCATAATTTTTTATCCATACCAACATTTTAAACTTATATGTATCATTTTATAAAGTTTTAACCACAACTCCTCAAGAAATTTGATCAAATCTCCAAAAGGGCAAAATGGTCAAAATTAGGGTTTTGACTGGGAAAGGGAAATTTCTGATTTTTGACCTAGAAAATGGTCAATTGGTTTAAGGCATGATCTCAAGATTACAATTGCATCATTTTGACCTAATGACATGGTTCAAAACATTGCAATTCCATTGGATTGACAGATGAATTTTCCAGTCAACTAATCAAAAGTCAATTGTATACTGAAAAGTCAAACTTTGACTTTTTGGTCAAATTCAAGTGCCAAAGATCATAATTCATCAAAACATGTCAAAATATGAAACTTATTCATCAAGAAATCAAAAAGTTAAGATTTCATTTTGAAAAGTCAAAATTTCTAAACTTAGAAACTTTTCTAAGTGTTGGAAATTTCATGTTTTTTATAACTTTGAACAAAATTTTCACCATGAAGCAAGATGATTCAAGAGAAACTTTCAACATGAAAGTTGTATATCTCCATGAAATATACAAATTTTCTTTACACAACACCTTCCAAAAGTTCTTGGATCTCAAGTTATAATTTTATGAACATGTGGTCATGAAACTAAACACTTAGTGAAATTTTGCCCTAATTTGGTCAGGATTTTGACCCAACTTCATGGCACTTTTTCATATAGTTCCAAGGGGAATATTCAAAAGCAATTCAAAGATGGGTTGTAGATAAAATTGAAAGCTTTACAAAATTTCCAAGAATACCTTGAGATCATTCTTGAGTAGGGAGAATCGAAGAGATGAAGTTAGGGTTTTGTCACTTGAATTACAAGTCATTTTTGATGAACACTTGAACCAAATCCATGCTAAGCTGCATAATATTTGCTTTGCAGGCCTCAAACTTGTTTTTCACTCCATAATTAATTGTTTACATGACATATGGAGCCATTGTCCAAGCATTTGAACCATTATCCAAGTTGCATTTCCATTTTTGGAAGAAAGACACCATTGCTATTCTTGAAAAGTTGTTTTAATCACAAAATCCACTCTCCTTGAGCATTGAACTTGTTCTTTATGCACACACAAACCCTATAAACCAAAAGCAAGCATGTCAAAAGTACTAACCACTCTATGCAGCCCTATACTTTTCCTTGAAACAAGATGTTTCAACTTTGCTTCAAAAACAAGAAAGATGATACAACATTTGATTTTCAAATTCTGACTTGTTATAAGACATAAGACCTCTTGCCTATAAATACATACACTATTTGCAAGATAACACACGAAGAGACAAGCCCTGAAAACTTCTAAAACTCATAACTGCATCACAAACCACCATTGTTGCATATTCTGACCAAGAACTTCAAACTTCCATTTCACTCGTGCGTTTCTTGGTATTTTGCCTCCAAAAGCTTCCAAATATCATACATAAGCCATCCTTATCCCTGTTACACGAATGTAACACTATCTTCATCTATTTCTAAGTTCACAAACAGAGCATCACAGTTGGACTTCTCCAGACCATTCCAGCCACCCTCAGCTCAAGCCATCCATTGCATTAGCTTCCTAGAGGTCCAAGGAAGCTAACCTGATCATCAGCACTACCTGAAACAAGCTCAAATCCATTTCATGATTTCCAGTTTTGAGGTATTTTTCTTGAACTTCTATCTTCATATTTAGGCATTGTTAGGCTTGCATTTGTGAAGATAAAATATAGACATCATTACCCTGAAACTATACATGTCCATAGATTTCATTTATTTTGATTGAGCTAGGAGAATTTTGAGTTTGAACTTTCTAAAATAGTTAGGTCAGAATTTGGTACTTTTAGAAATTCCCATTCATCTTTGATTTATAGCTTATGATATTTATATGGTTGAATTCGTGTGACAAAATGGAGCAATTTTCATGTTTACATTTTTGCAAATGGTTGAGAAATAAGTAAGTTACAGATCCTTTGGCTGGAGGTTGAAGATGAAGTGTAATCAGTGCGCGTTTTGTTTTATGTATTTATCCTTTCACACAAGTTAACGGATGTATCACCACCCCAGTGGTTAAAGCGCGCGCCTGTCACCCTTAGGTCCTGGGTTCAAGCCCTAGCGTGACCTTTTTGCATTTTTTTCACTTATTTTTTTGACATTTTTGTGCCTTTTTTTGCAACGCCTGGGCCCTTATGCTGGGTCTTCCATTTTTGCTGACTCCTAACCCCAGTTTCACTTTTGCACCCCCTAGCCAATAATTTTCTTTATTTCATTTTCTTTTATTTTATTTTATTTTCATTTCATATTTTCTTTTATTATTTTCACTATTATTATTATTATTATTATTATTTTTATTAATAAAAATCCAAAAATATTTTTATTTGTTATTTACACTTATATATTTTATTTTATTTTTCTTATAAAAAAACAAAAGGACTAAAAATACTTTCTTAAATAAATTAATTTCCTTTTTGTTAATAAATATTTAGACATAGGTTTAATTATCTATTTTCTTAGTTAAGATTAATTTAGAACTTAGGATTATTTTGATTAATTAAATTTCATATTACTTTTATTTAACTTAAAATCTTTTCATAAAAACCCTAAAAAACATTTTTAACTTAATCCCCCTCCTAATTAATTTAGGTTTTAGATTTTTTTTTTATTTTCATTAATCATCTTACTTAATTAGGTCAAAACCCTTTCATAAAAAAAAAATAAACAAAAATCATATTTCTTTACATTCATATTCTTGCATTTTTATCTTTATTTTTGTACATTTGTTCAATTTCAATATGGTTGTAATAGACTAATTAGGTTTAAATTCTTGCAATCCCCATTTACAAATTGTACACCCCTTCCCCACAAATGTTGTAATAGCGTAGTAACTTTAAATTCCGCAATTTATCACTTTTATATAACATGCTAGTAATTAGGGTTTGTATGGAAAGACTAAAACCAATACTTAGAAAACCCTAATTCAAGACCAAAACAAGCATGAAAATGATACACTTGCACACAAGCACCCCTAGGGTTATTCCACTTGGCTGCCTTATACAAAATGGCCATATTACGCATGTAAGGTATCTTAGCAAAAACAAGCAAATACAAGATCATAGTCCCTCGATGACGCTATCTAAGTTGTCTTACCAATGATATTAGTCCCTCAAAAAGAATGCTAAGATACCATGCAACATTGCTAATCATGGTTATACAATGACCCACGCCCGTCCCGTTTACATCCAAAGATAGGGTTGCTTACCAAATCAATGGTAAGAAAACAATGTCAAAGGAAAAGAAAATGAACAAGAAAGACATTTGAGTAGGTAGATTTCTCCTAATTACTTGCTCCATTTCAAAACAAACATCCTTTCTATTTTCAAAACAAACACTTACACTTTCAAACATCTTACAAACTTGAAAACATTTTCAAAAGATCAACATCTTTGTATACATTCTTACAAACAAGAATCATTACAAAGCTTGCCTAAACAATGGCCTCTTTACAAAATACTTTTAAAAACCACACAAAGCACAATTTTAAACAAAAGCAAGTGATATAGCAAGTAAATGAGAGCCCATGGATAATCATGGATTAAAGTGGTGCTAATACCTTCCATTTTCATAATCTACCCCCCGAACTCAAGAAATAATCTCAAAGGTCTTTCCTGTGCTTTTTCACCTTTCCTTTTGGATAAAAGAAAAGTCGGTGGTGACTCTTTCTAACCGCAACATTTGCAATCAAACGTAAAACACCCAAATCAGTTCTCCCATCGTATCACATAACTAGAGACTCTGCTGGGGAAAATTCTAAAAGTGGGGTTACCTTAGGGCTAGATCATATTTATTTTCTTTCATTGTCTGACTTGTATGCTTTACATTATGGTTCTTTGTTTGGGTTTGAATCCTCTACCCGGATTTGGGATACATTATAGGTAAGTAGCAATACGTTGTGGAAACTGTATGGGGTATACCGACATGGTCTAAGCAATAGCTACGTTAGTGCGACATATTTGTGGGTACCGGTAGCCTTTGAGTTAATCAAAGAGAATACGGGGCTGCTGAGTGATGTCATAAAGCACTAATGAACTTTTAGAACCTTTACTTGACCAACTTGGCCTTTAGGATGTAGTGAGATGACCGACTTTGGTGCAGTCTGAAGTTGTAGATACTCGATACTACACTCATTGAGGTTTGGTTTCTTGGGATATTTCGGTCACCATTAAAGAGGCTTGTGCTGAAACCATGACAAAGGAAACAATCCAGTGATATTGAGCTCCTTAGAACCCGGTTACTATTACTAGGACAGGTTGAGCCAACTAAACTTCAAGAGGGTACTTACCTATGAGACTCCATGCAAGCCTAAACCTAGGAATTTGTTTTTTTTGTTTGTATATACATACTTGTACATAACATCATGAACATCATAACATCATAACATCATACACATTCACTAACCATTTCAAGGATTTTGGGATTCATCTTTGTTCTTGTTTTGTAGGATATGGATTCTCTTCGTAAGAAAACTATTCAAGTTAACCTTGTAAGGATCCCTCCACAACTTAATGAGCTAGCTTCAAGGATTCCTGAAAACTCTCCATTCACCGAGAGACATGGTCGCCTACTCAACTTGGTCACCTCCAACACAGATGAGGACATGATGAAGGTTCTCTTTCAGTTCTTTGATCCTTTACACCATTATTTCACATTTCTCGACTATCAACTTGTGCCTACTTTGGAATAATTCTCCCGACTCTTGAGGATTCTCATTCTCAATCAACTACCTTTCAACGGTACGGAAAGAAACCCAAAGCCAAAAGAGATTTCTCAAGCTCTACACTTGCACTCGTTTGATGTCACAACTCATTGGGAAACAAGGAGTGGTGTCAAAGGTTTCCTAGCAAAGTTCTTGTTTGAGAAAGCCCAAAACTGTTAGAATTCCTTGGATTTGCAAGCCTTTGAGAAAATTATGGCTCTCCTTATCTACGGGATGGTCTTGTTTCCAAATCCTGACCAACTCATAGATGTGAACGCCGTCAAAATCTTCATATCCTGCAACCCGGTGCCTACATTGCTAGGGGATATCCTACACTCTTTTCACACTTGCACAATGAGGAAATGAGGTGTCCTCATGTGTTGCACTCCTCTCTTGGCAAGATGGTTTATTTCGCATCTTCCCCAATCTATACTAAAGAATAAGCAAGGATTAAGGTGGTCACAAAGGTTAATGACGCTCAAACATTCAGACATCCATTGGTGCTCCCGATCTATAGAGAATGTTACTATTGTCGACCATTGTGGAGACTGTCCTAATGTCCCTTTACTTTGAATTAGGGGAGGTATCACCTACAACCCCTGCTTAGCTTTAAGATAGTTTGGTTATGCCCGAAGGGATGGCCCGCATGAGATGTTAATTCAAGGTTTGGTATTTGACTAAGACAACGATGATCAAGGCCTTCGCCAGAGATTTACCCGAGCTTGGAGGATGTTCAACAAGGTAGATAGCAAGACTTTGGGGCATAAAAATTCCATCCCTCTTGAGCCTTACCTCAAATGGGTATGAACTCGTGCTCAGAGTCTTATGATGCCTTACCTCTCCATTCTCCCGGTAATCATTGAGCCTGTCATGGAAGGAGATGTTCCATACACTATCCTACATCCTGACATGCCCACCTCTCTTGAAGACCTACAAAGATATTAGATACAACTCAAGGGGGAGCGATATACTTTCGAAGCCCAATTCTGCGCAAGCGAGAAGAAGGTTTTGGAACTCCCTAGGCTACTTCATGAGGAGCAGACTCTGAATGCCTACATTGCACCAAAGAGGATGCGAACTACCTTTTTATCTTAGATTTTCTTGTATTTGTTTTGCCCAAGAAGGCATTGATGTACTCGAGCTTTAATCTATTAATATAACGTGTGTTTCCTTTTTGTCTAAAACAAATATGAATCTTAAGATCCTTGAAATCATTGCATACGCATTTATCATTCATCATAACATAAACAGGTTTCTTGCAACAAGTCTCCTCATATCTCTACTGTTTATTTCAGTAAGATGGATCTCGAGCAAATGGTGAAAGACCTCCAAGCTCAGAATGCACAATTTCAACAGTTTTTCTTAACTTTGGCCAAAGGACAAGAAGAGTTGAAGACCTTGCTGGTGGAAGAGAAGAAAAAGAAGACGAAGAAGATAACCGGAATTCTGAACATGGGAAGAAGATTCCAAGGGCAGACAAGAAGGGCCTTAGACTTTGCAACGACATCCGGTGAGAAAGACAACAAAGATGGGAAGGGTAAGGAAACAGTCGTTCATTCTGATTCAGAAGAGGAAGAGGAAGAAGAAGACTATTCTAAATAACAATACCCTCCAGGTGATGACAAGTATAAGCATCTAGAAGAACGATTGAGCGTAATGGAAATCCAAAAAGTGTCTGGCTAGGACTTTGAGGAATTGGGTTTAGTATCGAGGATTGTCATTCCTCTAAAATTCAAAGCACCTGTGTTCGCCAAATATGACGGAGTTTCATGCCCTAAAATACATCTTCGGTCCTATGTAAGGAAGATTCAACCTCATACCGCTAACAAGGACTTATGGGTACACTTCTTCCAAGATAGTCTGTCTGGAACTCAACTCGATTGATTTTATCAGTTAGAAAGAGCCAATGTCCATAACTGGGAAGATCTTGCTGCAGCCTTTTACAAACAATACCAATACAACGCTTATCTTGTGCCTACCCGTAATCAGCTCCATAGTATGGCCATGGTTTCAAGTGAAGGCTTCAAGGACTATGCGTAAAAATGGAGAGACTTGGCTGGAAGAGTTCAACCTCCCCTATCTGAAATAGAATTAGTAGACATGTTTTTGGGAACCTTGTCTGGTCCCTTCTTCAATCACTTAATTGGGAGTTCATCGGCGGGTTTTACTGAACTGATATTGACCGGAGAGAGGGTAGAAGTCGGGATAAAGAGTGGAAAGATTCAAAAAGATGCATCCTTTGCCACTGTAAGGAAGCCATTCATCGGAAAGAAAGAAGTGGTTGTTGTTTATCCTCAGAGAAATCAAGATAGGGCTGAACGCCGTCCAATGGTGGGGGCCGTTATGATTCCTAAACCTATGCCGGATCAGCAAAGAAATAATCAGCCAAGAATGGAAAGACCAGTCAGACAATTCACCAGAATTAACATGACCCTATATCAAGTATTGCCACATTTGTTGAGATCCAACCTAGTGACTTTGAAAGAAGCTCCAAAGAACCCTAACATGACATCTCCTCACTATCATCCTAATGCCCGCTGTGCATACCACTCTGAGAGTCCCGGCCATGACACTAACAATTGTTCGGCGCTGAAGAACAAAGTACAAGACCTCATTAAAGCCAAGGAGATTGAATTCAATGCACCTGAAAATCCAAATGTCATTTCTGCCCCTGTTGTACCCCAATTTTTGCCCCTAAGATCCCTTCATCATACCATATTGTTTCAATCACAACAAGATCACATTAGGGTTTTTGGTTTTTCTCCCTATCTTTAGCTTTGCTCTTTTGAGGAGTTACCAAGCACCTTGACTTGTTTTCTTTTGTGATCATGGATATTTTGCTTTGATTTTCTCTCTAATTACTAAAATGCAATATTGGGTTGTCTTACTTGTTAATAATGTAGGTAAAGGCAATGAGGCTTAGCAAGTTGCTTCACGGGTTCATGAGTTTATTTCCATGCCCTAGTCAATAGCTTGAGAAATTCAAAACCTCACCATTGAAGTTGTTTTGGGAGAAATGGCATGACAAGGCCTATTTTGATTCAACATATTTCAAAGTTATCAAAATTGATTCAAAAGTACAAAGGGTTAAGGGAAGAAGTTGTCATAATTGGACAAGGTCTTGTTCCTATTGGTCACAAGAGCATATTTCTATCTAATTTCAAGATATGGAAGTGGTTTTGGTGGCTATGGGTCCTTATCATCATCCTCAACAACTTATATTCACAAAGGAAGAATATTGGCACAAAAAGCTTGTTCAAACTTGGCAAATTTCCACAAAGCTTTCTCTTGATCTAGAGGCTAGGGTTTTGGACTTAAAAGGAGCATATCTTGCTCATATTTTGGTATTTTTGAGTGATTCCAAAAACATCCTTCTCTTCAAAGAGTTACCAAAAAATCACTTCAAAAGTTCCAAGGAGTTTTCATGTGGAAGGAACTTGGTGAAGAAGAAAGATTACAAGTCACTCAGATGAATCCCCAATTTTCCACATGTGACTTAAAATGGTCATAACTTGGTCAATTTTTATCACCTTGAGCCCATTATTTTTTCATGATGATCTTAAGGATGTGTACTTCATGCCTTCTTTTATGTGCAAAGTGGGAAAATGGATGGAAGTTGCCTTAAGAATGCAAAAGATTATAGGTCATTTCATGATTTTTGGCCAACTTCAACAAGTCATAACTTGCTCAATTTTTGGAGATTTTGAGTGGTTCAAATTGAAAAATTTCATTAAAGAAATCTACTTCATTCCATCTTTTTTGGTCAAGAGAAAATTCTAAGTGGAAGGTCATGTTTGGATGCAAAAGATTATAGGTCATTTTTAAAGAAGAATTTGAAATATTTCTAAGTATGGAAAGTCAACTCTTTTTCTTCAACTTTATCTCCATGTAAATTTCAGCTCAAGAATCCATTTGATTCCATTCTTTTTCCATTTCAAAGCTTGTAACCTCATCTTTCCAAAGCATCAAGAATTATGCCCTAAGACCCCTTGAGATGGAAATGCCATGGATTTGAATTGGGTAGTTTGAAACTGAATTTTTCACAAAGTCAGGATTTTGAAATCTTTGTTTTGGCTTCTAATCACAAGATTTCCATGCGTTTTTGGTTCTAATCATGTATAGCAACTTGCCGAAAGTGATTAGCATCATGAAACGCACGATTTGGCTGAGTTTTGATCAAGTTTGAGTCACACTTTCTTCATGATGCAAACCCACACGAATTTCATCCAAAACGCATCATTTGTTATTCCTTTTTATCCCATTTGCTTCCCTATAAATAAAGGGTCATCCCCCATTCAATTTCCTAAGCTTAGATAGCCAGAATCACCCTGCCAAACTTGCTTCACAACCCAGAATTCAGCAACTTCAAAATCTATTCTCAAGCCTTTTTCAATCCATTTTTCCCCTCAAATCACCTTCCTTGATCTTCCCTGAAGCTAACCATATAATTACATTCAAGAATCGTGCCCTATATTGCTCCATAGAAGTCCAGTTTCAGAGCTCTGCAACTCAACTTCAATAGGTAGATTCCTTCATCAATTCTTCAAAACTCTGATATCATTGTGTTGCTCTCATTGCCCTTGTTCTAGTCGCAACACTAACAGTTCACTAGAAACACGTTTTGACCATGAATTTTCAAATCCTTTTTCAAAACTTTCTTTCCAAATTGCTTGAGCTACAATTTATATAAATTTGGCGCGAGAGTGTGGTTGTTTTCATCTTGAAGAGACAAAGCGATTGGCATAGGTTTGAGCTTTTGATTTTACAGTTTGAGAGACCTGCAAATCACATTGGCTGGAGGTTGAATATGACCTACGTGGCATCTTCCAACCAATGATGGCGTGCCATTTGTGTTTTTCAAAAATCTGATTTATTATAGATTTTGTACATTATTCATTAATGACAATGATATGCACAGCGCGCCAGATCCCTTGGATTTGATTACTAACGCGTTTTGACTCTCATCCAATGGTCCACATCTTTTACTTTTATTTTCTTTTTCTGATTTTTATATTTTAATTCTTTTAAATTTCAAAAAAATCATAGAAAATTCATTTTTAGTCCAAAAAACCTGAAAAAGTTATGAAAAATCTTTTTGATTATTCTCTTTAGGATTTTTATTTTTTCACAATTTAATTTTGGGTTTTGGTATTTTTTATAAATTTTACACTTATTTGATTTGTTTAAAATGTTTAAAAATACTTTTATACATTTTTAAATTGTGAAAAAATTATGGAGTGATCCAATGATATTGTGACAAATATTGGTGACCTTGTTTTATTTTTCTTTCTGATTTTACCCATTTATTTTAATTTTTAAAAATAGTTTCTGACTTTTAAAAATTACCAAAATTTTTATAAAATTACTTGGCCTCTTTTCAGATTTTTCATTGGTCTTATTTTTGATTTCTTGATTAATTTGAACATAATTGATATTTTCCTCATTATTTTCCATTTATTTTTAAAACATTTTTGAACCTTTTAATGTATATATTAATTATATTATTATTTTGTGATTATTTTCTGGTTGTCTTGGATTGATTTTTTGATCATGGCTTTATTAACATCATTGGATCCATGGTGTTGAGTTTAACTCCATAAAAATGGATGAATGATTTTAATAATAGTTTGATTAAATATTAATTCAAATGTGGTTTCTCTTTTTACCCTAACTCCTCTTCATCTCATCCCCTTCTCATTGCACTAAATGTTGTTGGAGCATGATCTCTATATCATGTCTCAAAATAAATGGTGCATAGATTGCTATTGACCGGCCTCAAAATAGATGTGACTTCTATATAAGTCCACTTACGATTGCTTAACATAGCGCTAAATTTTGTCTCGATTCGAATAAATGATCATTCGTGGCCTAAACTTATGATTGAAAGCCCAAGTATGTTAATTTGATCTCTTTGATCCAATAACCTTGAGATTCATTGTGTGGAGGCTTTGGTTCTACCAATCCTCTAATGGATCTACAACACCTTTGGTCAACGCGGATCACTTAAACATCGTTGACCATTAAATGGTACTTATGAGAATTCCAAATGGATGATATACTTGAAAAAAAGGAAATGCAACTTGTTGTGTGGAGGCTTTGGTTCTACAAATCCTCTAATGAGTTCCAAATGCAAGTTTCAAGATGGTCATCCAACTAACCACTAATTATTGACTTGTTTTATCTTATGCTTTTATTCTTTTTTATGCTTTATGTACTATTTATTTTTTAGCATTTACATTTCATGCCATTTTCATCTTTTCTAGTTTAAGCATTTATTTTATTGCCATTTTACTTTGCTCACTTGAGCTTTTCTTTTCTTTTCTTAAGATACTTAATAATCAACATAAACCTTAAAAAACTCTTAATTGTATTTGGACTATTTGGTTACTATCCTTGGCATTATGGAGCATGGGACTTTTTCTTGGACTTAGGATTAGGGACCTTGGCCTATCTTGGAGACTTTGTGACTTTATCTGATTATTTTGTCTGGAGTTCTTGAGGTTTCACCTCAAGACATTGGGTTGTTTGTTTGTTTTGTGTGCAAGTTTTTGTGATTACATCCTTTGTTTGTAATCTGGAATTCACCCGTATACAACCGTTACTCTGCCCAATTTTTGTGAAGACTTAATACATTTGAAGAGGTCTAGTATCTTTTCTTGCTTGGTTTCAATCCAAAGAATGGGAATTCTATCTTGGCTCATAATGCCAAGCTTTGGCTTCTTATTGGTTAGATGGTCCTTATCCTTAGCTTTTACCTTATGCTTTAGGATAGCCTCTTCTACTCCTCCCATCCTCTTTAATTTCAAAAAGTGTCTCCCACTTTCTTTTTAAACTCTTCTTGTTTCTAAACTTGAAACACTTTCATAATAAACTTGGACTTAGGTCCATGCATTTTTAAAAAACATTTTCATCAACAAACTCAAATCAATTTAATAATATTTGACCTTTTTTATGAGAAGACTAAAAATCAATCCATCTCATTTCAAACCATTTTGTCACTTTGGCTTTTGTCTTTAAACTTTTCTCAAAAGGTTAGACTCTTGTCAATCCTTGTAGTGATGCAAACAACTATACTTCTATAATATATAGTGAAGTGAGATATTTTCCACTTGGGTGTTGAGTGAGGCATTGTTGATTTTAAAATCCAAGCCATTATCCTCCACTTTGAGATGATGCAAATTCTCCTTTCTCATGATTGTGGGTAGTAAGTATATTTTTCCACACGGACAATGACGATGATGTCTTATCTCTTAAAATTAACCAACACACTTGTGTTTCAAATTTTTAAAAGAGGAACTACGTGTACCCTGATCCCCTATTGCATGAAAGGTGGTACGTAGGCACTAAAGATTCGCAACCGCGGCGGGTGCAAAAATCATAAAAAATATATTTCTTTTCTCACCTCCACCATCCATTTTTTTTATATAACACATTTTTTTATATATCCAAAATATACAGATTTTACAAAGAGGTTCCTACAGAGTACCGTAGATGTTTAGGGTGCTAATACCTTCCATTTGCATAACCAACCCCCTTACCTTGAATATTTCTCCCTCTTTTGGGTTATTCGCTCTTTTCCCATTCCTTTGGAAATAATAAAGCGCGGTGGCGATTTTTATTTAGATTTGTATAAAGTCTAGTCAATCTAATGGCTTAGTCTTGAACATTTCTACCGCTACAGAAAAATGGCGACTTCACTGGGGACAGATTGACCTCTTGCTGGTCCATCCCTAAGTGGGTTAAGCCTATCTTTGTTTATATTTGTATATGTGTTATTGTGTTTATGTGTTATATGTTGTATATATGTTTATTTGGATTTTCCTGGTTTTCAGGGTGCTTGGTGATTACTCATAAGTCCTATACCCGGACTTGGGAAAACTTTAAGATAGGACGGGCGATATAGTCATGTTAACTTTGAGGGAGTAATCCCAAAAAAGGAGGCATGAGATCCCCCACTCAGTGGAGGCCCCTTTGACTGTAGTGTCGTTTACTGAGAAATCGGGAAGATGTACTGCTTTCGACCTGGGAGCCTGCTGAAACTGAAGACCGTAGAATACCAAACCTATCTTGGCCTCTTAGGTGTAGTGCGGAAGCTATGACGGAGTAATCCGGAAATAGTTGTCATGAGATACTACGCTCGTACGAGTCTTTCTTGAGAATATTACTAATTACCGAGTTAATCGGGAAGTTGGTAATATCCGAAGGAAGGATGTAGACTCTGGAAACCTCTAGAACCTTGTTCGGCAGGTGATAATTTTTAGACCAACACCTTATGGGTAGTACCTTCGACCTCATGCTTGTGACGTTGAACCTATGAACCCTATATATGTGATCTTGTGTGTGATTGTTGCATCATGCATCCATGCACTCATAAGCATCCTTTGGAGAAAGCAATATTTAAAGGGATTTAAAGGTTGACTATTTGTGAATATCTCAAGTACTTTTTAACCATGGATTCTGGAAAGAGAAAGATCGGGAAATACAGTTTCAAGGATCCCAAGATAGATGAGTTGGTCAGTCTAATTCCAGAGATCGAGTGTTCTGCAGACTTTTGGAAGAGGTATGGATCCATTATTCCTCTCATAAAGCTGAAGATGAAGGAGGGTATTCTCTCGACCTTGGTCCAATTCTATGATCCGGTGTATCACTACTTTACTTTTCCCGATTATCAGTGGATGCCTACACTGGAGGAGTATTCTTATCTGTTGGATTTACCTATTATTGATCGTGTTCCTTTTACTGGTTTGGAGGGTGAGCCAAAACCCCATGAGATAGCTGCTTTGATTCGTCTGGGGAAGTCTGAGGTAGAAGCCCGTATGACTACCAAAGGAGGGATTAGAGGATTACCAGCTCAGTTCTTATTGGAGAAATCTCGTTACTTTGCCAGGATGAAGAGTACGGTTGCTTTCAAGGCCATCTTCGCTTTACTTGCTTATGGATTATTCTTATTTCCTAATGTGGACAAGTTTGTCAACATTAACGCTATCAGGATTTTCATGATTGGAAACCCGATTCCTGCACTGTTGGGTGATGCTTATTACTCTGTTCATCTTCGGAGTTCCTATCATGGGGGAATGATTATTTGTTGCACGCCTCTGTTGTACCGGTGGTTCATCTTGTTGGTGTAATCCCTAGAGGCCAATACTTTTGTTACTTGTATCGAATTATTTATTAATAATAAAAGGCATTTATTTATTATGTTTGCTTTCCAAAATAATAAAGTCCCTAGAATGGTTTATTGGTTTAATGAAATGTTAAGTGTGACTTAATCATGAGATCCCATTAAACATAAGACACTATTCTTAAAGTATCCGTAGTCAAGCTTTAATTTGAAGTGGGATAACATTAAAGCATTAAGATTATTATGAAGATAGATTGATGATCACATCTCATGGATCATAGATAGGGAGTTATCAAGTCTTGACATAGGTATGAATATTAGGAGTAATATTTATACTGGATTGACCCGCTATGAGAATACTACATAGAATGTTATGCAAAGTGTCATAAGTTATTCTCATGATGATAATGGTGTATACCACCCTTCGACCTGAAACCACTATGGACCCTAGATGTAGAGTCAAGTACTTTATTGCTGATCAAACGTCATCCGTAATTGGATGACTATAAAGACGGTTGATGGGTACTTCACAAAGCATGCTAAGGGACATGAGTGACCTAGATGGAATTTGCTCATCCTGCATAACAGGATAAATGTCTAAGGGCCCAATATTGAACTGGACAAGGGTGACACAGTGTATGCCTTGTGTTCAATATAGACATGAGGGCAAAAGGGTAATTGTACAACATAAATATTATCACGGAAAAGGTTTGGTCAGATCACATGACATTTTTGTGACTTGGGTAACAGTGATGTGTTGCTAGATACCACTCACTGTTTATTATATTAAATGTGTGATTTAATATAATTGCCAACATCGCGAAAACCTACAGGGTCACACACATAAGGACAGGTTGATGAGAGATAGAATAAATAAGGAACACCGTAAGGTACGGTGCACTTAAGTGTAATACGGAAAGTGGTAAGGTACCACGTGGATAAGTGATATATGGTACATCATAAGGTATGATGTCCATAAGCTTAATTGGGCTTTTAGCTTATAGCCTTAATTGGGCTTTTAGCTTGTAGCCCACATGAGTGATTCTATAAATAGATCCCTTGTGATGAAGCAATTTCACTTGATGCAATTTCGTTTTTGATTCTCTCTCTCACTCAAGGTTTCCGTTCGTGATCAGCTAGCACTGTGACCTGAAGCGATCTGTTCGTGTGGACTGAGTAGAGGCGTTGTTCTTCATCAACGCTCGTGATCACGACATCAAAGGTCTGAATCGCCACAAGAGGTAAATATTTCTATCACTGACCATGCTCATTCGTAAGGATCGCTAAAGGAAAATTTGAAATTCCGCTGCGCTTTTGATCGCAATTTTCCTTCACATCTCTCATATGCCTTAGTTTGATGCTTTTTGGGATGTCAAGAAGGAACCCCGTTGGGCTCCTAAGATCATGGCTCTTACTCACTCGGATATTGATTGGTATCATCAAGCTTATCAGGATATAGAGATTATTGACAGTTATGGTAGTTTCCCCAATGTACCTCTTCTTGGTACAAAAGGAGGAATTAACGATAACCATGTTCTTGCACGGTGGCAGCTTGGTTATCCGATGAGGGATAAACCAAACAGTATTCATTTGAGTAGTTTCTTTCTGAAGGAAGGAGAAGACCACAGGGAAGCTAGGGAGCAGATTGCGAAGGCCTGGCGTCACATTTATAAGAAGAGTACGAAGGATTTGGGACCTAGGGGTGTTGTTTCTTTGGAGCCATACCTTCAGTGGGTCCGATCGAGAGCCATTCAGTTGAAGATGCCGTATACTCGGGAGACACCCATGCCTGATCTATTTGTGAAAACCACTCCTCCCTTATTAGATGATCTAGAAGAGTTGTAGCTTGCTTTGGTCAGGATGCAACAGGAAAGGGATGCTTGGAAAAACAAGTTCCAAACTTTAGAGAGTTCCTACAGAGAAGACCTGAAGGAGAAAGACGATTTGATCGAGATCCTCGAGAGTCGAGCAGTAGAGTCTATGGAGAGGCAAGGGGATTTATTTTCCCCTAAGCCTCAAACAGGTGTTGATTACTCACTTCCTGCTTCGGATGATTGGAAGAAAGTTGCCGTCAGACATATGGAAGAAAACCAGAGGTTGAGGGCTCAGATCGCTAGGCTCACAGGGAAGCGCCAGTGTACAGATTGATCTCTATCAGTTCCTTTTCTTAGGATTTTAGATTGTATTTTCATCTTGTACTTGGGATCATTGAAACCTGTAATCCATTTTGGAGTTATTATAATAAAAAAATTTCAGTATTTCAAATGCGTTATTACTTTGATGTTTGCGATATGTCTATAAATGTTAAATCCCTTGAAATATTAAATGATAAAGTAAAAAAATATCATATGCATTGCATATCATGCATCATATTACACATATTTCTTGCATTTACTATGCATATCCAGGTGCCTTACCCAGCTTTTTACTTCGTTCAGCAAGCTGACTCATCACTACAACACTCGGGCTAACTTCAAAAAGAAGATGGAAAACTTAGAACAGGAGAATCGCGAGCTGCGCGAAGAAGTTTCTGCTTTGAAGGCCGGCTTGGAAAATTTGACTACTCTGATGGAAGCTCTGGTGGTTGCTCAAAATCAGCCACCAAGTATTCAACCTCAACTAACAAGGGCAAATGTTGAAGTTCCAATTGTTCCTGTATTTGCTACTCCGGCTGTTGTTCAGAATTGCATGCCTCAAGGTTATCCATGGGGAATTCCAGAGAATTTTGCACCTGAAGGTTTCAATATTGATACTCCAGTTGTTCAAACTGTTGTTACTCCAGCACCTCCTGTGGTTCATACTATTCCTACTGCACCTCCTTCGGTGAATTTGGTTCCGTTTGTTAATGAAGATGTGTGTCGTCCTTTTCCTATGCCGAGTGAAGACTTGGGTCTTTATGACAGAATGGATGATTTCTAAGAGAAGTTTGATAGAATGCAAAGAGATATGTAGGCTCTTAGGGGAAAAGAACTATTTGGGCAGAATGTGAATGAGTTGTGTTTGGTCCTGAATGTTAAAGTGCCTACTAAGTTCAAGGTCCTGGAGTTTGAGAAGTAGAAGGGCAACACTTACCCTCGTGCTCACTTGGTGATGTACGTGAGGAGAATGTCTACCCACACTGATGATCAGCGTCTGCTGACTCACTTTTTCCAGAATAGTCTGACCGGCGCAGCATTGAAGTGGTACATGAGTTTAGACAACACCAACATCCATACTTTTAATGATTTGGGAGAAGAATTCATTAAACAATGCAAGTACAATGTGGACATGGCGCCCGACCGTGACCAGCTTAGGGCCATGGTTCAGAAAGACAGAGAACCGTTCAAGGAGTATGCGCAGAGATGGAGCGAAGTGGATGCACAAGTGATTCCTCCCATGGAGGAGAGGGAAATGACTAAAATTTTTCTGAAGATGCTAGGCGCTTTCTACTATGAAAGAATGGTAGCAAGTGCCCCAAGTGATTTTACAGAGATGGTAGGAATGGGTGTCCGCCTAGAAGAGGCAGTAAGAGAAGGCCGTTTGACAAAGGGTGAAGGATCTGAAGGTGTGAAAAAGTCAGCTTATGGGTTTACAAAGAAGAAAGAGGGGGATACAAATGCGGTCATACAAGATAGGAGAGTGAACGCTCCTAGAAGGAATTATCAGCGTCACCAGCAAGTTGCCTCAGTTATGAATGTTGCTCGGACTACCGTTGCTTATCAAAGACAGTCCCAGCAGGGGAACCAAGGGAATAATCAGAGAAGGGAGAACTATGATCCTAGTCCCATGAGCTATACAGATCTACTACCAACATTGATTAATAAGAAGTTGGTCCAGACACGACCACCTCCCGCCGTACCATCACCATTGCCTTGGTATTACAAAGCAGACCATACGTGTGCCTTTTATCAGGGAGCACCAGGGCATAGTGTTGAAAATTGTTATCCTTTGAGGACTGAAGTGAAAAGGTTGCTGAAGTCTGGAATTCTATCTTTCAAAGACATGGGACCTAATGCGAAAGACAATCCTCTACCCAAGCATGGAGGAGTGAATGTTGTGAATATGGTGGCCGGTTGTCCAAGTGACTTTCGGATTTTTGACATTAATTTGGTTAGAGGAGATTTGGTGAAGATGCATACAGACCTCTGTGAATTCAGTTATTATACGCATGACCACGCCAATGTGCTATTTGCAGTACAGACATACAGGGTTGCGAGAAGATAAAGGCTGATTTATAGGAGATGATGGATGAAGGTTTAACCCATATAATCAGGCCTAGGGCAGAATATGAAGAGGGAGTAAATTTGGTTTCTGGATGTCCAGGCAAATTCAGAATTTTTGATGTGGAGCATTTGAATGAGGACCTCGTGCAGTTGCATGCTACATTCTGCCATACTGCTGGTCAGGTGGAACACCAATATGGATCTTGCATAGTTTGCTGTCAAGACCCCCGAGGATGTTCTATTGTGAGAGAGGGTGTTCAATTATTGTTAGACAATGGAACTATCAAGATCACGGGTCAGAGAGATGATTATCACGAGATTGATATGGTTGAAGTTTGTTTGATGGAAGAAGAGGAAGAAGAGTATGCCTCTGCGGATGAGTATTTCTCTTCAGATGAGGATTTGTTTGCTGGAAATGACCTTTTTATGGGTGATTGTGTTGAGGAAGGGGTAAACGTCATTGTACCTTGTTTTGGTGCACCCACTCATCTTGAGGTGGAGTACCATAGCAAACCAGTTGTTACCCCATTGGTAATTAGTCTTCCGGGTCATGTTCCCTATAAATCAGATAAGGTTGTGCCTTACAAATAAAACGCTACAATCTTAGAAGATGGGGTGGAAGTTCCCATCCAGCCAATGCCAGATGTTGGAAATATAGCTGATAATAGCAGGGTGACCCGTAGTGGTCGTGTGTTTGCGCCGGTTGTAAGAAGAGATGTTGTTGCTGGAAAGAAAGTTGCTGAGAACGATGAGCCTAAGAAGGCTGCAGGAGAGACTAGCGGAGCCACATTAGAGAAAGAAGTGGATGATATCTTGAAGATAATCAAAATGAGTGACTACAAAATTGTAGATCAGATATTGCAGACTCCTTCAAAGATATCCATCCTAGCTTTATTGATGAATTCCTCCGCTCATAGAGAATCGCTGATGAGAGTACTAGATCAAGCTTTTATGGAGAATGACATTCCATTAGATCAATTCAGTAGCGTAATTGGAAACATTACGTCATGTAACAACTTGATTTTCTGCGATGATGAGTTACCAGATGAAGGGAGGAATCACAACCTAGCCCTCCACATATCTATGAACTGCAAAAATGACTCTCTATCCAATATGCTAATTTATAACGGATCTGCATTGAATGTTATACCGAGGAGTACCCTCATGAAGTTAAATTATCAGGGAACACCTATGCGCCCGAGTGGCATCATTGTGAAGTCTTTTGATGGGTCGAGGAAATCTGTCATTGGTGAAGTGGACTTGCCCATCCATATAGGACCACATTTGTTCTTGATAACCTTCCAGGTCATAGACATTATTCCCGCATATAGTTGTTTGCTAGGACGGCCATGGATACACGAAGCAGGGGCTGTCACTTTAACTCTGCATCAGAAGCTAAAGTTTGTGTGTGAAGGGAAGGTAGTGATCATAAATGGGGAGCAAGCGTTGTTGATATCTCATTTATCCTCTTTCAGTATTGTAGAAGCGGACGAGTCTACTGTTGGAACCCAGTTCCAAGCCCTATACATTGACAACATAAGGAGGAATGAGAATTTTGTGGTTTCCCTGAAGGACGCACAGCAGGTTGTGCGCAATGGTCATAATGCAGTTTGGGGATGACTTGTGGATCCACCCGTGAACAATGACAGAGCTGGTTTGGGTTTCTCTTCGAGGAATGGAAAAGGGGAAAATTTGAAGTCAATGTCTTCTGTGAATAATTATCGTGATGTTTTCCACAACGGAGGCTACCTCCATCCAATTGGTTCTGGAATTAATGTTGTTGAAGAGGATGAAGCAGACCGGGAAGTACCGAATTATGTGACGCATGGAGTCCGAGTTCAAAACTGGGTCACCATTGATGTTCCTTCTTGCATACATGTTTCAAAGTAATTTGTTTTGTTAATCTGTTTCTTTCTTTTGAAAAGCTTTCACTCTGCCCAAGGTGGAAGTATTAATGTTGTAGGGCTTATATGTTTGCTATAACTTTTAAGATCATTAATAAAAGGTGTCTTTGCTTCCAAAATTATGTCTTTTGTTTTCTGCTTTTTTCTTGGGAAATGTTAATAAAAAATAAAATAAAAAAACTTTCAAAACTAATAATAGCTGAAAATTAATTTGCATGATCACTTGTAATATGTGACAATTTCTAAAAGCAATCATAAATCACATGTGCAGATTAATTAAAAAACCCGTTGAATACAATGACCCTGCACCCTCTCCCAACTTTGAATGTCCTGTTTTTGGGGCTAAAGAAGAAGATTATGATGGGATTCCAGAAGAGGTCTCACGGTTGCTTGAGCACGAGGAAAATACCATTCAGCCATATAAGGAGCCTCTGGAAGTGATTAATTTGGGTTCAGAAGAAGATCTGAAGGAAGCTAAGATTGGAGCATCGTTGCATCCTGATGTAAAGAGCGGGTTGATTGAGCTGTTGAAAGAGTATGTGGATATTTTTGCTTGGTCTTATCAATATATGCTTGGTCTGGATACAGACATTGTCGAGCATCATTTGCCGTTGAAGCCAGAGTGTCTGCCAGTTAAACAAAAGTTGAGAAGAACACACCCAGATATGGCAGTAAAGATCAAAGAGGAGGTTCTAAAGCAGATTAATGCTGGTTTTCTTGTGACGTCAGTGTATCCTCAATGGATTTCCAATATTGTCCCAGTACCGAAAAAAGACGGAAAAGTCCGCATGTGCGTAGATTACAGAGATCTAAATAAAGCTAGTCCAAAAGATGATTTTTCATTGCCTCACATTGACATGTTAGTGGACAGCACAACAAAATTCAAAGTATTCTCATTCATGGACGGATTTTCTAGGTATAACCAAATAAGAATGGCTCCAGAGGACATGGAAAAAACAACGTTTATCACACCCTGGGGAACATTATGTTACAGAGTGATGCCCTTCGGGTTGAAGAACGCTGGTGCGACGTATTAGAGGGCTATAACAACCCTATTCCATGATCTGATGCACAAAGAAATCGAAGTATATGTTGATGATATGATTGCCAAATCCCAAACTGAAGAAGGGCATATAGAAGATTTGTTGAAGTTGTTTCAATGTTTGAGGAAGTATCGTCTCTCTTTGAATCCAAATAAATGCACCTTCGGAGTTAGATCGGGGAAGTTGTTGGGTTTTATTGTTATCCAGAAAGGAATTGAAGTTGAGCCTGATAAAGTCAAAGCAATTCAAGAAATGCCAGCACCAAGAACTGAAAAGCAAGTCAGGGGTTTCCTCGGGCGTTTGAATTATATCTCCAAATTTATTTCCCACATGAATGCAACGTGTGAACCGATCTTTATGTTGTTAAAGAAATATCAAGGTTGTGTGTGGACGGATGACTGCCAAAGGGAATTTGAGATTATTAAAGAGTATCTGCTTGAACCTCCTTTCTTGCTCCCTCCCGTAGAAGGAAGACCGTTGATTATGTATCTAACAGTGTTAGATAAGTCCATGGGTTGTATTCTGGGACAACAGGATGAAACAGGAAAGAAAGAGTTCGCCATTTATTATCTCAGCAAAAAGTTTACTGATTGTGAGTCACGGTATTCCACGCTAGAAAAAACGTGTTGTGCTTTGGCCTGGGCGGCAAAGCGTTTGCGGCAGTATATGTTGAATCATACCACTTGGTTGATCTCCAAAATGGATCCAATCAAGTATATTTTTGAGAAGCCTGCTCTTACTGGAAGAATTGCCCGCTGGAAGATGTTGTTATCTGAATATGATATCGAATACCACACTCGAAAGGCTATTAAAAGTAGTGTGTTGGCAGATTACCTTGCTCACCAGCCAGTGGAGGATCATCAGTCTATAGAATATGAATTCCCCGATGAGGATGTGATGTTCCTGAAAGTGAAAGATTGTGATGAACCATTGCTTGAAGAGGGCCCTAACCTTGAATCTCGTTGGAGTATGATATTTGATGGAGCTGTGAATGCTTATGGTAAAGGAATTGGTGTTGTGATTGTTACTCCTCATGGATCACATATTCCTTTTACCGCAAGGTTAACATTTGATTGCACTAATAATATGGCAGAATATGAGGCTTGCATCATGGGTCTTGAGGAAGCTATTGATCTCAGAATCAAAATTCTAGATGTGTATGGCGATTCAGCTTTGCTAATAAATCAGATTAAAGGAGAATGGGACACTCGTCACCCTGGCTTGATCCCTTACAAAGATTATGCTAGAAGATTAATACCCTTCTTCAATAAAGTTGAATTCCATCACATTCCTAGAGATGAAAAATCAAATGGCGGATGCTCTGGTAACTCTAGCTTCCATGTATCAAGTGAATACTTGGAATGATATACCCCGAATTATAGTTCGACGACTGGATAGGCCCACTCATGTGTTTATGACGGAGGAGGTAGCAGATGAAAAACCTTGGTATTATGACATCAAGCATTATCTTCAGACTCAGGAATACCCGATTGGTGCATCGAGGAAAGATAGAAAGACACTGAGAAGATTGGCAGGCAGTTTCTTCCTCAATGAGGGTGTGTTATACAAGAGAAATTATGACATGGTCTTGCTCAGATGCGTGGATAGACACAAAGAAGACATGTTGATGCATGAGATTCATGAAGGTTCATTTGGCACTCATGCTAATGGACATTTGATGGCTAAAAAGATGCTAAGGGCAGGTTATTATTGGTTGACAATGGAATATGACTGTTACAAATTTGCAAAGAAGTGCCATAAATGCTAGATTTATGCGGACAAGATCCATGTGCCTCCGACACTTCTCAATGTGATTTTTCCCCCACGGCCTTTCTCTATGTGTGGTATTGACATGATCGGGATGATAGAACCCAAAGCTTTGAATGGACACCGTTTCATCTTGGTAGCAATTGATTACTTTACCAAATGGATAGAGGCTGCTTCATATGCCAATGTTACCAAACAGGTGGTTGTGCGTTTCATCAAAAATAATCTTATATGTCAGTATGGTGTGCCGAGCATAATCATCACCGATAATGGCTCGAATTTGAACAACGAGATGATGACAGAACTGTGTGAAGAATTCAAGATTGTCCATCATAATTCATCTCCATACAGGCCAAAGATGAATGGGGCTGTTGAAGCTGCTAATAAGAATATCAAGAGAATTATTCAGAAAATGGTTGTCACTTATAAGGATTGGCATGAAATGCTCCCTTTTGCTCTGCATGGATATCGAATATATGTTCGCACTTCAACAGGAGCAACCCCGTTCTCCCTAGTGTATGGAATGGAAGTTGTACTCCCTGTCGAGGTAGAGATCCCTTCGTTGCGTGTGATAATGGAAGCCAAGTTGACAGGGGATGAATGGGTCCAGAACAGTTTTGACCAATTGAATTTGATTGAAGAGAAAAGGATGACAACTTTATGTCATGGGCAGTTATATCAGAAAAGAATGAAGAAAGCATTTGGTAAAAAGGTCAAACCTCGTGCTCAGGAAGATCATGTCTTTCAACACTGATTCTAGGGGCAAGTGGACTCCCAATTTTGAAGGCCCGTATGTTGTCAAGAAAGCCTTCTCTGGTGGTGCATTAATTTTTGAAACTATGGATGGCGAGGAGTTCCCATGTCCCATGAATGCTGACGTAGTAAATAAATACTTCGCCTAAAGAAATAAAAGAACTGCTCGCTAAGTTGAAAAGCCGAAAGGGTGGCTTAGGCAAAAAGGAGCGTTTCCGTAGGCCGAAAACCCGAAAGGGCGGTCTATGCAAAAAGTAGAGACATAAACAGAATAAATTTCTCGCTAAGTTGAAAACCCGCAAGGGAAGCTTAGGCAAAAGTTAGGGATTTTCTTGGCAAGTAACTACGTCAGACAAGACTTGATCGTTGAAGCAACAATCTTCTCAGATCATCACCATACTTCAACAAAAGTTACAGCTCAGGATTTCAAAAGTTGTTAGGGAGAATAGTGGTCATTGTATCTCAATGTATCTTTTCCATTATGTATTACCATTTCCCAAACTTTGTAATCATCTGTGGAGTCTCGCCATTTGCAGACTACCATCCTATTAATGAAATTCGAGCTTTTGCCCAATTCTTTGTGTTCTTATTTTTATTTAGCTTGCAAAGACTCCATTTATTACTGATAATAATTGTTAAAGCAAAAAGATTAAAAAAGCAAAATTGACTTTTAAAAAAAAGAGATCTTTACAATTCAATTTACTTTGGGATTTGTGATGAAACAATGACAACAAGAATGGTGATCCCAAGAATGAACAAACTCCAGTTGTTTTAAGAAGATTTACTTTCTTCATAAAGGTTTTCTCGGGTCATTTTGCTGGTATGTGCACAATCTTTGTGTGTTTCTCAGATATTAAAAGACGATACCAGTGGGTGCAAGGTACAATATTGGGTTTGTGGTCCCATTATCCCCAGTCAAGTCTTGGTTCGCTTTTGATTTTGGGTTTGCATGGTCAGAAGCCTCCGTCCCAGATTCTCCAGCTAAGTCTTCTCTCATATGATGAAAGGTTTTATTCCCTTGGTGTGCTGGGATGTTGCTCTTTTTGAAGTATCGGCACTAGTGTTGACTTCTTGATTTCTCGGGAAGGTTATCCCATGGCATCTCTTGTTGGAATGAGTATTCGTGATGAAAATTTTCAATCCGCAATTTTTTTCTCCAGGGAGATAGGCTTGAATCCCCCAATGAGGTTTGGTTGTGTCGGCGTCAGTCTTCTTTATTTGAGGTTGGTCTTGCAATCTCCAGTAGGCATGTTGCTTTTGGAAAACTGCTTCTCCGATGAAACCGGAAGAAGGATGTTCTATCCTGGTATCTGTTTGATTTGGCTACATCCGGATTATGTTCCTCCTCAGTGAGTTTAAGGCAGGCAATATGTTTGGTTTCCGCAGTTGCCTTTACCTTTCTTGGATTGATCTTTCTTGTTGAAGTTTAGCCCAATGTTGTTAGTACCTGAGGCAATTTTGTTTGTTTGTACTGATTATATATCCTTTTACCAGCATATTCACGTTAGCACTCATACATTCATACATACATCATGCATGTCTAAAACCCATCGTTCATTGACATTGTGTTTTGACCTTCCTGCAGCGCTCTTTTCTTAGTTGAATTTGGTTTTCCCTCTTGATTTTATTTCTCAAAGGATGTATCTTCATTGGCCGTCTTTCTCCAGTTTATTTCTGAATTGGATTTGTGGTTGCATGACAATATTATTTACTTTGGATTTCTGAGAACTTCGAGTTTTGGTTTGTGCATTTATTTTGCACGGGAAGACTTTATCTCCTCAGCAGGAACGTCGTGGAATTCCCCCGGGAATTCATATTTCTATCCCCAGAAAGTCGTTTATCTTTGCAATTCCCCATGACAATGAGTAACAAGACTCGTTATTTGAGACAACTTATGTTTGATCTTTTCCAAGCATATTTCCTTGGTTAAAGAAGAAGTTGAGACCCGTTCTAGGTAAAATGCCAGAATTTTAGGATAACTCAATATTTTCTCTTTCTACCTTCAATGAAAGTTGGTAGACTATCGGCAGTGAACGTCGGTGTTTGTTATCTTTTTGCTATCTTCAGTGAACATTGATAGTTCATCGTCAGTGAACGGCGGTGATATGATATATTTTCTCTTTCTACCTTCAGTGAATGTTGGTAGTACATCGGTAGTGAATGTCGGTGTTTCTTATCTTTTTGCTATCTTCAGTGAACGTTGATAGTTCATCGTCAGTGAACGGTGGTGATATGATATATTTTCTCTTTCTACCTTCAGTGAAAGTTGGTAGACCATCGGCAGTGAACGTCGATGTTTGTTATCTTTTTGCTATCTTCAGTGAACGTTGATAGTTCATCATCAGTGAACAACGGTGATATGATATATTTTCTCTTTCTACCTTCAGAAGTTGGTAGGACATCGGCAGTGAACGTCAGTGTTTCTTATCTTTTTGCTATCTTCAGTGAACGCTGATAGTTCATCATCAGTGAACGGCGGTGATATCATATATTTTCTCTTTCTACCTTCAGTGAAATTTGGTAGGATATCGGCAGTGAACGTCGGTGTTTGTTATCTTTTTTCTATCTTCAGTGAACGTTGATAGTTCATCGTCAGTGAATGATGGTGATATGATATATTTTCTCTTTCTACCTTCAGTGAAAGTTGGTAGGACATCGGCAGTGAACGTCGGTGTTTCTTATCTTTTTGCTATCTTCAGTGAACGTTGATAGTTCATCATCAGTGAACGGCGGTGATATCATATATTTTCTCTTTCTACCTTCAGTGAAATTAGGTAGGACATCGGCAGTGAATGTCGGTGTTTTTTATCTTTTTGATATCTTTAGTGAACATTGATAGTTCATCGTCAGTGAACGACGGTGATATGATATATTTTCTCTTTCTAACTTCAGTGAAAGTTGGTAGGACATCGGCAGTGAACATTGGTGTTTGTTATCTTTTTGCTATCTTCAATGAACATTGATAGTTCATCGTCAGTGAACGGCGGTGATATGATATATTTTCTCTTTCTACCTTCAGTGAAAGTTGGTAGGACATCGGCAGTGAAAGTCGGTGTTTATTATCTTTTTGCTATCTTCAGTGAACGTTGATAGTTCATCATCAGTGAACGGCGGTGATATGATATATTTTATCTTTCTACCTTCAGCGAAAGCTGGTAGGACATCAGCAATGAACGTTGGTGTTTGTTATCTTTTTTCTATGTTCAGTGAATGTTGATAGTTCATCGTCAGTGAACGACGGTGATATGATATATTTTCTCTTTCTACCTTCAGTGAAAGTTGGTAGACCATCGGCAGTGAACGTCGGTGTTTGTTATCTTTTTGCTATCTTCAGTGAACGTTGATAGTTCATCGTCAGTGAACGGTGGTGATATGATATATTTTCTCTTTCTACCTTCAGTGGAAGTTGGTAGGATTTCAGCAGTGAACATCGGTGTTTGTTATCTTTTTGCTATCTTCAGTGAACGTTGATAGTTCATCGTCAGTGAACGGCGGTGATATGATATATTTTCTCTTTCTACCTTCAGTGAAAGTTGGTAGGACATCGGCAGTGAATGTCGGTGTTTGTTATCTTTTTGCTATCTTCAGTGAACGTTGATAGTTCATCATCAGTGAACGGCGGTGATATGATATATTTTCTCTTTCTACATTCAGTGAAAGTTGGTAGACCATCGGCAATGAATGTCGGTGTTTGTTATCTTTTTGCTATCGGCAGTGAACGTCGATTCTTGTTATCTTCCTCTCTGATTCTGTTCGTGTGATTCACCAGTGATTTATTTTCCTGGTGGGGTTTCTGTTTTGTTTCTTCATTTTTGTTGCATCCCCAATGTTACTTTGCGTCTCTTTGGTTCAGTTCATATGCATTCATATGTAGAAGCATTTGCATGGCATCTTAGGGCCAAAAATAGGGTATGTTTTATATTTAAGTATCTCCGATCACGTCGACACGAAGATTTTTAACCTTCGTATCTCCAGATAGAAGAAACTTAAATAAGAGCAGTTGTTGTATCCCAATTTTTCCCCCTAAGATCCCTTCATCATACCATATTGTTTTAATCACAACAAGATCACATTAGGGTTTTTGGTTTTTCTCCCTATCTTTAGCTTTGCTCTTTTGAGGAGTTACCAAGCACCTTGACTTGTTTTCTTTTGTGATCATGGATATTTTGCTTTGATTTTCTCTCTAATTACTAAAATTCAATATTGGTTTGTCTTACTTGCTAATAATGTAGGTAAAGGAAATGAGGTTTAGCAAGTTACTTCATGGGCTCATGAGTTTATTTCCATGCCCTAGTCAATAGCTTGAGAAATTCAAAACCTCACCATTGAAGTTGTTTTGGAAGAAATTGCATGACAAGGCCTATTTTGATTCAACATATTTCAAAGTTATCAAAATTTATTCAAAAGTAAAAAGGGTTAAGGGAAGAAGTTGTCATGATTGGAAAAGGTCTTGTTCCTATTGGTCACAAGAGAATATTTCTCTCTAATTTCAAGATATGGAAGTGGTTTTCGTGGCTATGGGTCCTCATCATCATCCTCAACAACTTCTATTCATAAAGGAAGAATATTGGCACAAAAAGCTTGTTCAAACTTGGCAAATTTCCTCAAAGCTTTCTCTTGATCTAGAGGCTAGGGTTTTGGACTTCAAAGGAGCATATCTTGCTCATCTTTGGGTATTTTTGAGATATTCCAAAAACATCCTTCTCTTCAAAGAGTTACCAACAAATCACTTCAAAAGTTCCAAGGAGTTTTCATGTGGAAGGAATTTGGTGAAGAAGAAAGATTACAAGTCACTCAGATGAATCCCCAATTTTCCATATGTGACTTCAAATGGTCATAACTTGGTCAATTTTTATCACCTTGAGCCCATTCCTTTTTCATGATGATCTTAAGGATGTGTAATTCATGCCTTCTTTTATGTGAAAAGTGGGAAAATGGATGGAAGTTTCCTTAAGAATGCAAAAGATTATAGGTCATTTCATGATTTTTGGCAAACTTCAACAAGTCATAACTTGCTCAATGTTTGGATATTTTGAGTGGTTCAAATTGCAAAATGTCATTCAAGAGATCTACTTCATTCCATCTTTTTTGGTCAAGAGCAAATTCTAAGTGGAAGGTCATGTTTGGATGCAAAAGATTATAGGTCATTTTTAAAGAAGAATTTGAAATATTTCTAAGTATGGAAAGTCAACTCTTTCTTCAACTTTGACTCCATGTAACTTTCAGCTCAAGCATCCATTTGATTCCATTCTTTTTCCATTGCAAAGCTTGTAACCTCGTCTTTCCAAAGCATCAAGAATTATGCCCTAAGACCCCTTGAGATGGAAATGCCATGGATTTGAATTGGGTAGTTTGAAACTGAATTTTTCACAAAGTGAGGATTTTAAAATCTTTATTTTGGCTTCTAATCATAAGATTTCCACGCGTTTTTGGTTCTAATCATGTTTAGCAACTTTCCAGAAGTGATTAGCATCATGAAACACATGATTTGGCTGAGTTTTGATCAAGTTTGAGTCACACTTTCTTCATGATGCAAACCCACACGAATTCCATCCAAAATGCAACATTTGCTATTCCTTTTGATCCCATTTGCTTCCTATAAATAGAGGGTCATCCCCCATTCAATTTCCTAAGCTTAGATAGCCAGAATCACCCTACCAAACTTGCTTCACAACCCAGAATTCAGCAACTTCGAAATCTATTCTCAAGCCTTTTTCAATCTATTTTTTCCCTCAATTCACCTTCCTTGATCTTCCCTGAAGCTAACCATATAATTACATTCAAGAATCGTGCCCTATACTGCTCCATAAAAGTCCAATTTCAGATCTCTACAACTCAACTTCAATAGATAAATTCCTTCATCAATTCTTCAAAACTCTAATATCATTGTGTTGCTCTCATTGCCCTGGTTCTAGTCGCCACACTAACAGTTCACTGGAAACACGTTTTGACCATGAATTTTCAAATCCCTTTTCAAAACTTTCTTCCAAATTGCTTGAGCTATAGTTTATATAAATTTGGTGGGAGGGTGTGGTTGTTTTCGTCTTGAAGAGACAAAGCGATTGGCATAGGTCTGAGCTTCTGATTTTACAGTTTGAGAGACCTGCAAATCACGTTGGCTGGAGGTTGAAGATGACCTACGTGTCATCTTCCAACCAATGATGGAGTGCCATTTGTGTTTTTCAAAAATCTGATTTATTATTTATTCTGTACATTATTCATTAATGACCATGATATGCACACCGTGCCAGATCCCTTGGATTTAATTACTAACGCGTTTTGACTCTCATCCAATGGTCCACATCTTTTACTTTTATTTACTTTTTCTGATTTTTATATTTTAATTGTTTTAAATTTCAAAAAAATCATAGAAAATTCATTTTTAGTCCAAAAAATATGAAAAAATTATGAAAAATATTTTTGGTTATTCTCTTTCTGATATTTATTTTTTCACAAATTAATTTTGTGTTTTGGTATTTTTTATAAATTTTACACTTATTTGATTTATTTAAAATGTTTAAAAATACTTTTATACATTTTTAAATTCTGAAAAAATTATGGAGTGATCCAATGATATTGTGACAAATATTGGTGACCTTGTTTTATTTTTGATTCTGACTTTACTATTTTTTACTATTTTTGTTTATTTTACCCATTTATTTTAATTTTTCAAAATAGTTTCTGACTTTTAAAAACTACCAAAAATTTTATAAAATTACTTGGCCTCTTTTCAGATTTTTCTATGGTCTTATTGTTCATTTCTTGATTAATTTGAACATAATTGATATTTTCCTCATTATTTTCCATTTTTTAAAAAACATTTTTAAACCTTTTAATGTATATATTAATTATATTATTATTTTGTGATTATTTTCTGGCTGTCTTGGGTTGATTTTTGATCATGGCTTTATTTACATCATTGGATCCATGGTGTTGAGTTTAACTCCACAAAAAATGGATGAATGATTTTAATAATAGTTTGATTAAATATTAATTCAAATATGGTTTCTCTTTTTACACTAATTCCTCTTCATCTCATCCCCTTCTCATTGCACAAAATGTTGTTGGAGCATGATCTCTATATCATATCTCAAAACAAATGGTGCATAGATTGCTATGGACCGGCCTTAAAATAGGTGTGACTTCTATATAAGTCCACTTACGATTGCTTAACATAGCGCTAAATTTTGTCCCGATTCGAATAAATGATCATTCGTGGCCCAAACTTAAGATTGCAAGCCCAAGTATGTTAATTTGATCTCTTTGATCCAATAACCTTGAGATTCATTGTGTAGAGGCTTTGGTTCTACCAATACTCTAATGGATCTACAACACCTTTGGTCAACGCGGATCACTTAAACATCATTGATCATTAAATGGTACTTATGAGAATTCCAAATGGATGATATACTTGACAAGAAGAAAATGCAACTTGTTGTATGGAGGCTTTGGTTCTACCAATCCTCTAATGAGTTCCAAATGCAAGTGTCAAGATGGTCATCCAACTAACCACTAATTATTGACTTGTTTTATCTTATGTTTTTATTCTTTTTTATGCTTTATGTACTATTTATTTTTTAGCATTTACATTTCATTCCATTTTCATCTTTGCTCATTTGAGCATTTATTTTCTCTCCATTTTACTTTTCTCACTTGAGCTTTTCTTTTCTTTTCTTAAGATACTTAATAATCAACATAAACCCTAAAAAACTCTTAATGGTATTTGGACTATTTGGTTACTATCCTTGGCATTATGGAGCATGGGACTTTTTCTAGGACTTAGGATTAGGGACCTTGGCCTATCTTGGAGACTTTGTGACTTTATCTGATTATTTTGTCTAGAGTTCTTGAGGTTTACCTTAAGACATTGGGTTGTTTGTTTGTTTTGTGTGCAGGTTTTTGTGATTACATCCTTTGTTTGTAATATGGAATTCACCCGTATACAGTCGTTACTCTGCCCAATTTTTGCAAAGACTTAATACATTTGAAGAGGTCTAGTATCTTTGCTTGCTTGGTTTCAATTCAAAGAATGAGAATTCTATCTTGGCTCATAATGCCAATCTTTGGCTTCTTATTGGTTAGATCGTCCTTAGCCTTAGCTTTTACCTTATGCTTTAGGATAGCCTCTTCTACTCCACCCATCTTCTTTAATTTCAAAAATCTTCTCCCTCTTTCTTTTTAAACTCTTCTTGTTTCTAAACTTGAAACACTTTCATAATAAACTTGGACTTAGGTCCATGCGTTTTTAAAAAACATTTTCATCAACAAACTCCAATCAATTTAATAATACTTTGACCTTTTTGTGAGAAGACTAAAAATCAATCCATCTCATTTCAAACCATTTTGCCACTTTGGATTTTGTCTTTAAACTTTTCTTAAAAGGTTAGACTCTTGTCAATCCTTGTAGTGATGCAAACAACTATATTTCTACAATATGTTGTGAAGTGAGATATTTTCCACTTGGGTGTTGAGTGAGGCATTTTTGATTTTAAAATCCAAGCCATTATCCTCCACTTTGAGATGATGCAAATTCTCCTTTCTCATGATTGTGGGTAGTAAGTATGTTTTTCCACACGGACAATGACGATGATGTCTTATCTCTTAAAATTAACCAACACACTTGTGTTTCAAATTTTTAAAAGAGGAACTACGTGTACCCTGATCCCCTATTGCATGAAAGGTGGTACGTAGGTACTAAAGGTTCACAACCGCGGCGGGTGCAAAAATCATAAAAAATATATTTCTTTTCTCACCTCCACCATCCATTTTTTTTATATAACACTTTTTTTATATAGCCAAAATATACAGATTTTACAAAGAGGTTCCTACGGAGTACCATAGATGTTTAGGGTGCTAATACCTTCCCTTTGCATAACCAACCCCCTTACCTTGAATCTTTCCCCTTATTTTGGGTTATTCTCTCTTTTCCCATTCCTTTGGAAACTATAAAGCGCGACGGCAATTTTTATTTTGATTTGTATAAAGTCTAGTCAATCTAATGGCTTAGTCTTGAACATTTCTACCGCTACAGCCCATATGCCCAAACATGGCCATAATACCCTTGCTATTGAAGAGGATATGTTTGTTACTTCAATTGATGAACTTATAACCCCACTTCTGACTATCAAAAAGAACTTATTGAATGCTAGTGTTTTCCCGGGATGTGATGAAAGTTGCCATTTATGTTTATTCTCACCAACCAGATGTCCTCTGTTAAAAGCAGGCGTTCAGTGCCTAATAGATAACAAGGAAATTTTGTTTGAAAATATTTTTGTTCCACTTATTCCTCTTAATGATGTGTCTATCATTACCAGTTTCGCCAATTCTTCCCGGGTCTCCACCAAAAGACCCGTTAGAATTACATCAGTTCCAAAAGTAGCTCCTTTGATAATTATAATACTTGGACCAGTCCCGTATTTGTCAGACAAAATTGTACCATGGAATTATGGAGGGGATGTCTACTACCACGGTGTCAAGCAAGATTGGCCAGCTGTTGAAGATTCAAGTTCCGAGAAAGATAACTCTGATATCAGTAATGTTGCAGGGACTAGCAAGATTACCTGAAGTGGAAGGATATTCTCTCCAGAAATTGCTCCCCCAAAAGCAATTTCTTGACCCGTAATCATTCTTATTGTTGTTGCTCCTCCGAAGGCTATTCCCAGTCCCACAATTATCTCCACCAATGCTCCAACTGACAAAGTTATTACAATCCCTGCTATCACTCCTACTGATATTCCTGTTGCCGAGTCAACCGAGACTCGAGGTAAAAGTATTCTGATTGAGCCTGTCTAAACGAAGGCGCAATCATTGGCTATCCCTGAGACCTCCCGGAAAGAGATGGCAGAAATTCTAAAGATCATAAAAAGAAGCGACTACGATGTAGTTGAGCAACTGGGGCAAACTCCATCTAAAATTTCCATGCTAGCTCTACTACTATGTTCTGAGGCGCATGCAAAGGCCTTGGTAAAATTCCTAAAAACTGCTCATGTACCCCAAGAAGCATCTGCCGACCAGTTCCAAGACTGCATAGCCAGCTTGACTGCAGATAATAGTCTAGGTTTTTTAGATGTTGATTTAACGCCAAGAGGAAGGAAGCATAATTAGGCATTGCATGTCTTAGTGGAATGCAGGGGCACAACCTTGGCTCATGTTTTGGTGGACACCGGGTCATCTCTGAATATATTACCTAAAAAGGCTCTTGACAGGCTTGACTGTGAAGGATTGACATTGAAGCCAAACAATATAGTAGTAAGGGCTTTTGATGGCTCGAAAAGAATGATGCATGGGGAAGTGGATATCCCCATAAAGGTTGGAACCCAAACATTTGATTCAACTTTTTATGTAATGGATATTCGCCCTTCATACTCCTGCTTGCTAGGACGACCATGGATTCACAATGCTGGCGATGTCACTTCTACGTTGCACCAAATGCTGAAGTATCCGACTCAAGGGAAGATTATCACTATTCTTGGAGAAGAAGAGTATATGATCAGCCATCTCATTTCCTTCAGATATATGGAATTAGTTGGTGAATTTATTGAAACTCCATTCCAACACTTTGAGGAAGTCCCGCAAGATATGGCAGTAACCAGGGTTGTTCCCAAGATCACAAGGCCTCCACTCAAAATGTCATCTTTAAAGGATGCAAAAGCGGTGATAGAAGAAGGTGGGTGCACTATCTGGGGACAACTCCAAAATATACCATACAAATCTGACAGGTTTGGCCTAGGTTTCACTTCAAGTGCTCAGAAGGCTGTACGCCACGCTCGTGCTGGAGGACCAACCCTGAAGATTAGTAACCGTGATGTCAACACGGTAGAGGATGATGAAGATGGCTGCAACCTGGAGGATTGGATCTTCCCAACTGTCATTGGAGGGCTCAGCAATTGGGAGGCTAGAGATTTTGTCCCGATCACTTTTATCCCACAGTAATTTGTCTTTACATTTTGTTGGATCTGTAATATTAAAACAATTCATACTCTTAAAATCGTGTGTCTTACCTGAGGCACAATGGTCCATTTGTAAGGGTTATTATCTCATTTCCATATGACATCAATGAATCATGGACGTTTTTGCATACAAACTTTTTGCTCATTGTTTTTCTTTTTATATTTTCATTTCTTTCAAAGATAGCTATACTCTTACACACACTCACACTCACAATGCAGGTCTACATCCATTCGGGATCCCATGGGTAACGATTATGCTATGGCCTTCTGTGATTTTTAAAATCTAATCTACCAAGCCGAAGACGAAGATAAGGAAGATTGTGAAGTACCAGGGGAACTTTCCAGATTACTACAACAAGAAGAGAGGACCATTCAGCCCCACGAGGAACCCGTGGATACAATCAACCTAGGTACCGAGGAAGACAAAAGAGAAGTCAAGGTGGGTGCCAATCTGGAACCCAGTGTCAAGGAGCGTCTGATTCAGTTGCTACACGAGTATGTTGAGGTCTTTGCTTGGTCGTATGAAGACATGCCAGAACTTGATGCAGATATTGTGGTACATCGTCTACCTACAAGAGAGGACTGCCCACCGGTAAAGCAAAAGGTCCATCGTATGCGACCGTACATGTCAGAGAAGATTAAATCAGAAGTCATAAAATAATTCAACGTTGGATTCTTAGCCGTCACCTCCTATCCGCAATGGGTTTCTAATGTTGTTCCCGTGCCCAAAAAGGACGACAGGGTACGAATGTGTGTGGACTACAGAGATTTGAATAGGGCAAGCCCTAAGGATGATTTCCCACTTCCCCACATTGATATTCTAGTTGAGAATACAGCACAACACAAATTGTTTTCCTTCATGGAAGGTTTCTCAAGCTATAACCAAATCAAAATAGCGCCTGAGGACATGGAGAAGACAACCTTTGTCACACAATGGGGAACATTCAACTATAAGGTGATGTCGTTCGGACTGAAGAATGCTGGGGCAACCTATCAGCGTGCCATGGTAGCTCTATTTCAAAACATGATACATCACGAAATAGAGGTCTATGTGGACGACATGATAGCTAGATCTAAAACAGAAGAAAAACATCTTGATCATTTACAGAAACTGATTGAGAGGCTAAAGAAATACAAGTTGAGGTTGAACCCAAATAAATTCACTTTTGGAGTAAGGTCTGATAAGCTCATAGGCTTTGTCGTCAGTAATAAGGGTATTGGAGTGGATCCTGCCAAGGTGAAAGTATTACAAGAGATGCCTGCTCCTCGTACCGAGAAGGAAGTCAAAGGATTCTTGGGACGTTTAAACTACATTGTCAGATTCATTTCTCACCTGACAGCTACTTGTGAACCAATCTTTAAATTACTAAAGAAATATCAAGTAGTCAAATGGAATGATGAATGCCAAACCGTTTTCGACAAGATCAAAGATTATCTGCAAGAGCCTCCTGTTTTGATGCTACCAGTCGAGGGAAGACCACTGATCATGTATCTAACCGTTTTGGAAAACTCAATGGGGTGTGTGCTGGGGCAGCATGACGAGTCTGGCCAAAAAGAGCATGCTTTTTATTACATGAGCAAAAATTTTACCGACTGTGAAACAAGATATTCACTGCTCGAGAAAACTTGTTGCGCTCTGGCATGGGCTGCTCGCCGGCTAAGATAGTATATGCTGACCCATACTACCTTGTTGATATCTAAAATAGATCTAATAAAGTACATCTTCGAGAAACCTGTACTCTCTGGAAGAATAGCGAGATGGAAGATGATCCTAACATAATATGACATACAGTATACTACCCAGAAGGCAATAAAGGGCATTGTACTAGCTGATCACCTTGCTCACCAAGCTGTGGAAGACTACCAGTCCATGAAGTTTGAATTCCCGGATGAAGACATCATGATGGTAAACAACTATGAAGAATTCAGGCAATATGACGGACCTGAACAAGGACCCCGATGGACCCTAGTTTTTGATGAGGCATCTAACGCACTCGGCAATGGTATTGGTGCAGTACTCATATCTCTTGAAGGGTGTCATACTCCATTTACTGCAAGACTATGCTTCAATTGTACAAATAGCATGGCGGAATACGAAGCGTGCATCTTTGGTCTAAAAGCTGCCATAGACTTGGGGATCAAATTATTGAATGTATTCAGAGATTCAACTTTGGTTATTAGCCAGATCAAAGGCGAATGGGACACCAAACACCCTAACCTTATCCCATACAAAGAACATGTTTTAACGTTGCTCCCATATTTTGAGAAGATTACCTTCGAGCACTTCCTGCGAGAAGAAAATCAGCTTGCCGACGCACTAGCCACAATGTCATCTATGTTTAAACTTAAATGGGATAATGAGGCTCCCCAGATCACCATTGAACAAAGGGATGAACCAGCACACTGTCACGAAATTAATACTGAAGAAGTAGCGGACTAGCCTGGGTTTCACGAAGTCAAGAGTGTAGCGGCAGAAATGTTCAAGACTAAGCCATTGGATTGACTAGACTTTATACAAATCAAAATAAAAATTGCCACCGCGCTTTATTGTTTCCAAAGGAATGGGAAAAGAGCGAATAACCCAAAAAGAGGGGGAAAGATTCAAGGTAAGGGGGTTGGTTATGCAAAGGGAAGGTATTAGCACCCTAAACATCTACGATACTCCGAAGAAGCCTCTTTGTAAAAAAATATGTATATTTTGGCTATAAAAAAATGTTATATAAAATGGATGGTGGAGGTGAGAAAAGAAATATATGTTTTATGATTTTTGCATCCGCCGCGGTTGCGAACCTTTAGTGCCTACGTACCACCTTTCGTACAATAGGGGATCAGGATACACGTAGTTCCTCTTTCAAAAATTTAAAACCCAAATGTGTTGGTTAATTTTATAAGATAAAACATCATCATCATTGTCCGTGTGGAAAACACACCTACTACCCACAATCATGAGAAAGGAGAATTTGCATCATCTCAAAGTTGAGGATATGGCTTGGATTTTAAAATCAACAATGCCTCACTCAACACCCAAGTAGAAAATATCTCTCTTCACTACATATTGTAGAAGTATAGTTGTTTGCTTCACTACAAGGATTGACAAGAGTTTAATCTTTTAAGAAAAGTTTTAAAGATAAAAAGCCAAAGTGGCAAAATGGTTTGAAATGAGATTGATTGACTTTTAGTCTTCTCACACAAAAAAATGTCAAGGTATTATTAAGTTGATTGGAGTTTATTTATGAAAATGTTTTGAAAATGCATGGACATAAGTCCAAGTTTATTATAAAAGTGGTTCAATTTTAAAACAAGAAGGGTTTTCAAAAGGAGGGAGAAGAATTTTTTTTGAAATTAAAGAAGATGGGAGGAGAAGAAGAGGCTATCCTAAAGCATAAGGTAAAAGCTAGAGATAAGAACCATCTAACCAATAAGAAGCCAATACTGGGCATTATGAGCCAAGATAGAGTTCCCATTCTTTGGATTGAAACCAAGCAAGTAAAAATACTAGACCCCTTGAGAGAACCCAAGCTTCAAGTGTATTAAGTTTTCATAAAAATTGGGCAGAGTAACGGCTGTATACGGGTGAATTCCAGATTACAAACAAAGGGTGTAATCACAATAACCTGCATACAAAACAAACAAACAACCCAATTTCTTGAGCAAAACCTCAAGAGCTCTAGACAAAATAATCAGATAAGATCACAAGGTCTCCAAGATAGGCCAAACTTTCTAATCCTAAGTCCAAGAAAAGTCCCATGCTCCATAATGCCAAGGATAGTAGCCAAATAGTCCAAGTACCATTAAAGATTTTTTAGGGTTTATGTTGATTATTAAGTATCTTAAGAAAGGAAAAGAAAAGCTAAAGTGAGCAAAGTACAAAATGGCAAGAAAATAAATGCTCAAATGAGAAAAGATGAAAATGGCATGAAATGTAAATGCTAAAAGTAAATAGTACATAAAGCATAAGAAAGAATAAAACATAAGGTAAAACAAGTCAATAATTAGTGGTTAGTTGGATGACCATCTTGAAGCTTGCATTTGGAACTCATTAGAGGATTGGTAGAACCAAAGCCTCCACACAACAAGTTGCATTTGCGTTTTGTCAAGTATATCATCCATTTGGAATTCTCATTAGTACCATTTAATGATCAACGATGTTTAAGTGATCCGCGTTGACCAAAGGTGTTGTAGATCCATTAGAGGATTGGTAGAACCAAAGCCTCCATACAATGAATCTCAAGGTTATTGGATCAAAGAGATCAAATTAACATACTTGGGCTTGAAATCATAAGTGTGGGCCACGAATGATCATTTATTCGAATCGGGACAAAATTTAGCGCTATGTTAAGCAATCGTAAATTGACTTATATAGAAGTCACACCTATTTTGAGGTCGGTCAATAAATAATTTATGCACTATTTGTTTTGAGACATGATATAGAGATCATGCTCCAATAACACTTAGTGCAATAAGAAGGGGATGAGATGAAGAGGGATAGAGAAAAAATATACAAACCACATTTGAATTAAATTTTAATCAAACTATTATTAAAATCATTCATCCATTTTTGTGGAGTTAAACTCAACATCATGGATCCAATGATGTTAATAAAGTTCATGATCCAAAATCTAACCCAATATCAACCAGAAAATAGTCACGAAATAATATCACATTTTAATATATACAAAAGGGTTAAAAAATAATGTTTAAAAATAGAAAATAAAGAGAAAAAATACCAACTATGTTCAAATTAATCAAAAAATAAAAAGTAAGACCATAGAAAAATCAGAAATGGATCCAAATATTTTTATAAAATTTTTGGTAATTTTCAAAAGTCAGAAACTATTTTTAAACTATATAAAATTGCTCAAACAAATAGAAAATAGGGCAAAAATAGTAAACCTCAATATAAAATTCCATAAAATTTTCAGAAAGTCAAAATATGCAAAATAATATTTATGAATTTTTTTCAGAATTAAAAAATGTCAGAAAGTATATTTTAAGTAATTAAAAGAAAGAAAATGATTCAAAAAATACAAAAAAATATCAAGTATCAAAATAAAAATATGAAAAAATAGTCATGATGTCAGAAATAATTCAAAGTATTTTTGTGAATTTTTTCATAATTTTTGGATAAAAAATAAAAGAGTTATGAATTTTTGAAAATTTAATAAATAAAAAATAAAAAATCAGAAAATAAAATAAAACCAAAAAGATGTGGACCATCAGATCATAGTCAAAACACGTTAGTAAGCTGATCCAGTGGACCATACACGCTGTGCTTGATATGGACCTTAGTGAGATACACATAGGATCAGAAAAAGGGCAACTAATGAAATTTAAACGTTTGGCACGCTATCATTGGCTGAGACGAGACATATCATCGTCTTCAACCTCCAGACACCCTACAATGGGGATTTTGTGAGATCCTTCAAATGGAAAAAGTAGGATCCCAGGCTAGTACCATTGAACTCGTCTCTTCAAGATGATTCTAACACCACCATCGCGCCAAATTTATATAAGGTATGGAGAGAGATATGAATCAAAAACCCATAAAATAGCGAGCACCTTCAATTTGATATTTCTCTCAATTCTCAATGGATTTAAAAATTGTAAGCAGCATTAGAATCAGGAGAAGGAGTAGAATAGATTAGTGCTTGATTTGGATCCAAATGGTGGAGAATTCTACCTTTTCGAAGTTCAAGGAAGAAGCTCTGAAACTGGACTTCTGTAGCGTGAATTATGACTCATTTTGATTGGTTTAAGTGCTGGAGAGTTTGTATGATGCTTAAGGATGATGAATGCGCAAAGAATTTTGGAAAAGGGAGCTTAAATCTCAGAAACTGAATTCAAAGAAGATGGGTTCGTGTGAGGTTTTGGCAGGGTGTGTTTGGCTCTCAAAGCTTGAAGAAATGAATGGGGGATGACCCTCTATTTATAGGGAAGTGAATGGGAATTAAAATTGGAAGAAACAAGGAAGTTTGGAGGGAAATTGAATGAAGGTCGAGCATGAGTGAAGTGTGACTTCATTTCCATCAAAACTCAACCAAATCTTGCGTTTTGGGGTACTAATCACTTCTGGCAAGTTTGATAATCAAGTTTAAATCCAAAACACGCATAAATCTTGTGTTTAGAAGTCACATTATGGATTTCAAAATTCTGACTTTGTGAAAAATTCAGTTTCAAGTTACCAAATTCAAATCCATGGCATTTCCAACTCAAGGGGTCTTAGGGCATGATTCTTGATGCTATAGAAAGATGAAGTTACAAGCTTTTCAATGGAAAAAGAATGGAATCAAATGGATTCTTGATCTGAAAGTTGCATTGAGTCAAAGTTGAAGAAAAAGGGTTGACTTTCCATACTTAGAAATATTTCAAATTCTTCTTTAAAAATTACCTATAATCTTTTGCATCCAAACACGGCCTTCCACTTGGAATTTGCTCTTGACCAAAAAAGATGGAATGAAGTAGATCTCTTGAATGACATTTTGAGACTTGAACCACTCAAAATCTACAAAAATTGAGCAAGTTATGACTTGTTGAAGTTGGCCAAAAATCATGAAATGACCTATAATCTTTTTCATATTTAAGGCAACCTCCATCCATTTTCCCACTTTACACATAAAAGAAGGCATAAAGTTCACATCTTCAAGATCATTATGGAAAAATAATGGACCCAAGGTGATGAAAATTGACCATGTTATGATCAATTGAAGTTACTCATGTAAAATTGTGGATTCATCTAGATGACTTGTAATCTTTCTTCTTCACCAAGTTCCTTCAACATGAAAACTCCTTGGAACTTTTGAAGTGATTTGTTTATAACCCTTTGAAGAGGGTTATATCTTTGGAATCACTCAAAAATACCAAAATTTGAGCAAGATGTACTCCTTTGAAGTTTAAAACCCTAGCTCCTTGATCAAGAAAATGCTTTGAGGAACTTTGACAAGTTTGAACAAACTTCTTGTACCAATATTCTTGATTTGTGAATAGAAGTTGTTGAGGACGATAATGAGGACTCATAGCTACCAAAACCACTTCCATATCTTGAAATTTGAGAAAAATATGCTCTTGTGACCAATGGGAACAAAACCTTGTCCAAACATGACAACTTCTCCAATCAAACCCCTTGTACTTTTGAGTCAAATCTAATAACCTTGAAATGTGATGAACCAAAGCAACCTTGCCATTCCATTTCTTCCAAAACCACTCCAATGGTAAGGTTTGAACCTCTAAAGCTTTATTGACTAGGGTATGGAAATAAACTCATGAACCCATGGAGTAATTTGTTAAATCTCATTGCCCTTACCTACATGGACAACAAGCAAGACAAGCCAACATTGTATTTTATTAGTTAATTGAAGAAAACAAAACAATATTAATGATCACAAAAGGAACATAAGTCAAGGTGCTTGGTAATTCCTCAAAAGGAGCAAAGCTCAAAGTAGAGAGGGGAACCAAGAATCCTAGTGTGATCTTGTTGTGAGTGAATCAACATGGTATGATGAAGGGATCTTAGGGGCAAAAAGTGGGGTACAGCAGCTTCCCTTATTAAAGTTTCTTCTATCCAAAGATACGAAGGTTAAAAATCTTCGTGTCGACGCGATCGAAGACACTTAAATATAAAACAAACCCTATTTTTGGCCCTAAGATGCCATGCAAATGCTTATGCATATGAATGCATATGAACAGGACCAAAGAGACACAAAGATAACACTGGGGGTGTAACAATAATAAAGAAACAAGGGAGCAACCTCACCAGGAAAATAAATCACTGGTAGACCAAAAGAACTGAATCAGAGAGGATGGTAGGATGGTCAAAGGACACACTAACTTCTACTAAAGGCGAAGCTACCAACGTTTACTGAAGGCAGCGAGAAAAATAACAAACATCGATGTTCACTGTCGATGGCCTACCAACTTTCACTGAAGGTAGAAGGAGAATATATATCACTGTCGTTCACTGACGATGAACTACCCACGTTCACTGAAGATAGCAAAAAGAAAATATCATAGCACCATCGTTCACTGACGATGAACTATCAACATTCACTGAAGATAGCAAAAAGATAACAAGCACCAATGTTCACTGTCGATGGTCTACCAACTTTCACTGAAGGTAGAAGAGAAAATATCATATCACCGCCGTTCACTGACGATGAACTACCCACGTTCCCTGAAGATAGCAAAAAGAAAATAAACATTGATGTCCACTGCTGATGGTCTACCAACTTTCACTGAAGGTAGAAAGAGAATATATCATATCACCGCCGTTCACTGACGATGAACTATCAATGTTCACTGAAGATAGCAAAAAGATAACAAACATTGACGTTCACTGTCGATGGTCTACCAACATTAACTGAAGGTAGAAAGAGAAAATATCATATCACCGCCGTTCACTGATGATGAACTATCAACGTTCATTGAAGATAGAAAAAAGATAACAAGTTTACCCAAGATTTTGGTGTTTCGCCTAGAACGGGTCTCAACTTCTTCTTTAACCGAGGCACTCCGCCCGGAAAGGATGATACATGAGTTGTCTCAAATAAAGAGAACTTGCTATTTGCAGTCACGGAGGATTTTAAAAGGAAATAACTTTTTTGGGCAAGAGGTATGACTTCCTGGGGAGATGCCATGATATTCTCGCTAAGGGGATAAAGTCTTCTTGTGCAAAATATATGCACCAGCCAAAGCTTAGAGTTTTTTCAGAATTCCAAAGTAAATAATATTTCCGGGGGATCACAAATCCAAACCAAAAATAAACTGGAATGAAACAGTCAACTAGAATACATCCTTTGAGAAATAAACTCAAAAGAGAAAACAAGATCTGTCCAAACAAGGAACTGTATCAGAAGGTTTAAAGCAAAAATATTCTATGAGGGACAACTCAGTAGAGAAATTGAAAGAGTGTGCGTTTTCTTCTTAAGACTGACGCTCTAATGAAAAGAGGGTAACTTATCTCTTCAAAACAGGGTAATATGTCAACAAAAATATTAACAAATGTCAATGAACAATGATATGTCAATTTTAGCTATACATGATGCATGTATGAATGTATGAGTGTTATCATGTGCATGCTGACAAAACAGATACACAACATGGGGAACAACCAGGCAAAACTGCCTTGGGCACTAACAACACTCGGATAAGCTTCAACCAAGATGATTATTCGAAGAAAGGTAAAGGACAAATGTGGAAACCAAACCTACTGCCTGATTTTAACTTTACCAAAGAGAAACATAATTTGGAGGTGGACAAATCAAACAGATACCGGGGTAGAACATCCTTCTTCAGGCTTCATCAGGAAAACCAGTGTTTTTTTCAAAAGTAACATTCCTACTGGAGGTTGCAAGACCAGTCTCAAATAAAGCAGACTGACACCGAAACAATTAAACTTCGCTGGGGAATTTAGACCCACTTCGCTGGAGAAAAACGTGGATTGAAACTTCACATTATGAAAACTCATAAAAGAGGAGAAACGAATCCAAACTTGACCGAGGATATCGGAACCATAAATCCAATATGGTGAAAACAACCCGAGTAGCCCTTCCCGGGGGGAACAAAAACCTCTCAAATCAACTGGAGTTTGTCCATTCCTGGGATCACCATTTTTGTTGTCATTGTTTCATCATAAATATCAAAGTAAAAGTAAATTGTAAAAATCTTTTTCTTTTTGAAAAATCAATTTTGTCATTTAATCTCTTTGCTTCGAAAATTCTGATTAGTAATAAACGGAG
Organism: Vicia faba; assembly: GCA_948472305.1. Classification (NCBI taxonomy): domain Eukaryota; kingdom Viridiplantae; phylum Streptophyta; class Magnoliopsida; order Fabales; family Fabaceae; genus Vicia; species Vicia faba. The sequence continues at coordinate 924,665,792 of OX451741.1, read as the reverse complement.
TCTTTGCAAGCTAAATAAAATAAGAAATACAAAGAATTGGGTAAAAGCTCGAATTTCATTAATAGAATGGTAGTCTGCGAATGGCGAGACTCCATAGATGATTACAACGTTTGAGGAATGGTAATTGTGATACGGTGGCAGAACCGACTGTTTTGAAAATGCTGGTTTGCATTTTGCGTTTTGTATTCGCAAAATGTCACGGTAAGCAAGAGTCGCCACCGACTTTTATTTTATCCAACCGGATAGGAAAAAAGCACAGAAAAATTCCTTTTTCCAGATTTTGAGTACGGGGGGTAGATTATAGAAAGGGAAGGTATTAGCACCCTTTCTATCCATGGTTTTCCATGGGCTCTTAGGTACTTGCTCATCTTTTAAAATTGCTTGTGTGTGTTTGTTTTGAAAAGTTTTGTTTTACTTTGTTTTAACCCTTGTTTCTGTCCTCAAGAGTGTTACGAAGTTGTTTTTGAAAACTTTGTTTGAAAAAAGTGTTTGGTGTGAAAAAGTTTGAGTTGAGCAAATACCTACTAGCATCTACTTACTCGAAAAATATTGTTTCTATTCTTGTTTCCATTAGACAATGCTATCCTACTATTGAGAAATAGGTAGCACCATCGTTGGAGTTGTAAGGGTCTATTCGTAAGGGACGTACGATCACTAAAGCAATGTTAGGATGTATTAGTAATAACCCTAAAGTCTTAAGATCATATTCGAGGAAACATTTCTGAGGCAACCTTTTCAAGGCAACATTTCCGAACGGGACATTTGATCTTTGTTTAGACAGGAGGGCAACCACTAAGACACCCTGTACTTAATGATCGTTTACCGAAGGCAACCGAAGTGAGAGTATACCCTAAGAGTGCGCATGTGCGAGTGATTTGATTTCAGTTATTATCTTTGCACATTAGGGTTTTCTAGCCGTTTTAAATTATCATGCAATCTTGTCATACAATCCTATTAACATACATCTAAACAGTTAATATTTGCAAGAATTAAAATGCGAGAAAATAAAACCTACGCTATTACAAGGCCTCGGGGTAGGGATTAATTACATAGCCAAAAAAACCCGTAAAGACGATAAACAAAGAAAAATCCTAGATTAAACTATTACATATCGTGAGCAGTTACATTAATATTGCAAAAACAATAATAAACGCGCGCGATGAATCGAAAACGAGAGATTTAGGGTTTTGACGCCAACTACCTAATTGTAACTAAAAAAAATCATTTTTTGTCGTTTTTTGTGCTATTTTGAGAAAATAAAGTTTAATTGAATAAAAAATAAAAACCTAATTACTAATTAATTTAAATTTAAGAAAAATAATTAAATTGATTTATTTATTTTATTTTATTTTATTTGAGAAAGAAATAAAAATTAAATCACAAGCTAACCCTAATTTTTTCTAATTGATTTTAAATATATAAAAAAGATAGAATTAACCTAAATTAAATTGAACTAACATTAAATTTAATTTGATAAAATAAAAAAACCTAATTCTAAATTTTGTGAAAACTTGATTTTATGATTTTTTTGTGAAAAAAGAAGTTAATTTTGTTAAAACAATTAAGAAAATTAAAAGAATTAAAACAAATAAATAAAAAAAGAAAGAAAGATGGGTCTGGTTTCTTAGCAAAAAGGGGGTTCCGTTTGCAAATTCAAGCCCAACAAGCTCTGGCCCTTTTTGACTTTGTCAGATCCTGTGTGTACGCTTGACTCCAGCGCATGGTGGACCCTCATGGGAGAAGCCTTGGATCTGGCATGTTGATGATCTGATGGTTGGATGCTGATGATGTATGGTGGACGCAGGGGATACATGTGCACCTAATTATGTAGGGGGGAAATATGAAGCAATGTTGGGACCTGGGGATCGAACCCAGGTCCTTGAGCATTATCACACTGCACGCTTACCAACTGAGCTGGCTATGTTAGTTTTATAAACAATAACAAATGAATATTATATGATAAAAACAAAAGGCCAAGTTCTGAAACACGCGAAATTCAAACTGACAAACCATGCAGCGCCACGTATTCTTCTTCTTCCTCCCACTGTCGCTATAAATTTCATGACTTTTACCTACGGACGCTGAGTGTAGATATAACCATGTGCCTTTCCAAAATCTCATACAAGCATGATAAATGAAAACCAAAGGTACCAATCAACTCGTTGCAACCTCACGAGCATCATGGTACCATTATTAATGGCCAATTGTTCCTGTACAGTAAATCCCTAAAAACGAAGAAAAAACCCTAGCCATGGCATTTTCATGTTCAGTCAGTAAAAACTCAATTGGATATGATCAATAGCTTGCAAACAACTCAGGGATTATGAATATATCAATTAATCATGCTAAATATGCAAGAATTAATGTAATCGAATTCAAGAAAAAAGCCAAATCGTGTGACTCTTACAGGGCATTTCAAGGTGTGGGGAAGCTTGCTAGCGATTGAAATAGGATCCTAGGATGTCCAGTAAACAATTGGTATGATCATAATGGCTTGAGATGGCCTGAAACCTGGAAATCAGTTTGCAACTTTTCCTTGAATTTTTTAAATTTGCTTTCCCTTTTGCACGCCTCCAACCTCTTGTTTTTTGGTCTGCACTTGTTCCTTATGTATCCAAGAATGTATTAGGGTTACCACTTTGTATCAAATCTCTCCAATTATGAATATTGATTCATTATTTGATCCTTGTGCAAAATCTTTCCAAAACAAGCAAATCCAATCTTTTTCTGTCCATTTTGAACCTTGCACGATTTGATCTTATTTCCAGCTGTGTAATGGACCTAAACATGCACAAAATCTCAAGATTTAATTAGTTTTTGATATTTTCATTATTTTATTTTGATTTTATTTGATTTAAATGAAAGAAAATCAAAATAAATGACAAAAGTAAAATAATGACAAGTGGAAGGGCTCGTGGGTCGTGGGTCACATTACAAACTCAGTGCAAGCATAAAAAGTTGGGCCCATTTAGCAAAAATTGCAATTTTGGCCACATTTGACTTTTGGCAATTTTGCAAAAAGGGTCAACTTGGCAAATGCATAACTCTCTTAATTTTGACCCTAGAGATGTGTTCTTGGACTTTTTAGAAATATTAAGATGTCCTCTAAGCAACCCTTTTGGTCTCATCTCAATTGAGTCTTACATGTTCATGTATGAAGCTTTGACCCAAAAGGTGTTTTTGTTGACTTTTCAAAATGACCTATAATGTCCAAATTCATATTTTCTTATGAGTGCATATTTTGAACTTGGGAGCTGAAGATGAATTGTATGGAATTACATCCTATTCAAAATGAGCGTTGTCTGGTCAACCCTTGGACTTCCTTGAGCAATTTGAAGATCTTACTTGACATGTATTGAGAAATATGGGAGGGCAAATTTTTGGGTACAACAGCTGCCCCTGTTCAATCTTCTTAAACCTGAGGATGTAGATTGGCTTGTCTGCCTTTCATGATCTGAAGGTTGAAGATGATTGAACAATAGAGTTCCTAGAAATTTGCACTCGCATGAAGTGGTACTCGTCTTGCAATATCGGGAATGGGCTTATAGATGCCATTTGGAAGTCAATGATGGAATATGGGCTTAAAGATGCCATCAGAAGAAGTTTCGATCGCATAAGAGATTCCTTTGCGAGAGCCCGTACACCTGTTGTTGAGGAGGACTACGTCGGGGATTGCTATTCTCTGTCTTAAGAGAAATAGAGTTTTAGGAGCTTCATTTGTCCGTTACTCTACTAGGGAATCATCTCTTAGTCGAGAAGGTGAAAATGAACTGCTATCTGGTCGTGCTCCAGGCTTTATAGTGATTTGCTGAGGAAAATAAGACCGACTGCTATCTGGTCGTGCTCCAGGTTTCACAGTGACTTACTGGGGAGATGAGATTAAACTTTCTATCTGGTCGTCTTCCAGGCTTTTCAATTTCCCAATTCTTATCTGGTAGTGCTCCAGGCTTCAGAAGGAATTAGATGGTTATTCAGTCGCATCCGGGCTTCAACCTGAAGTTAAGGTATACTAATATCCGGTCGATTTCCAGGCTTCATAGTAATTGGCTGAGTAAAATGCTATTTGGTCGAATTCCAAGCTTCACAGTACCTTATATTGTTATCTGGTCATGTCCCAGGCTTCAGTGTCCTATACCGTTATTTGGTCGATTCCAGGCTTCATGGTATCTTATATTGTTATCTGGTCGATTTCCAGACTTCACAATAACTTGCTGAGGGTTAAGTTATTTTCTGATCGATTTCTAGGCTTCATAGCTTGTATTTAAGATATACCACTATCTGGTCGATTCCAGGCTTCGTAGTATTTTGAAACAATCCCATTAGGTTCCAACTCTGCTATTGCCTTTATATCTTCGAGCGTCTCATCACTTTGCTACTTGGTTGAAGGTATATCAGATTGATTGGCGCCGTCCGAGCTTGATAGTCGATACTGAAGTCTGGTCGCAAGATGATCCAATGAGACATAGTGTTACGCTTTGATCCCTAATTTTTGCCTGGGCCGCCCTTTCGGGTTTTCAGTCCACCAGGATACCCTTTTTTGCCCAAGCCGCCTTTTCAGGTTTTCGACTTGCCGGGTGTATGTTTTTTCCATTTTCATCCCTTACTTTTGCCCGAACCCTTTTGGTTCACCGGGAAACCCTTATTTTTTCCTAGGCCAGTCAACCTAGCGGGTCTTTGATTAGGCGTAGTCTTTTTTCACTATGTCTTTATTGACGGGGTGAGGAAGGTCGTCACCGTCCATGGTGGTTAGAATCATAGCTCCTCCCGAGAAAAGATTCTTATCCACAAATGGCCCTTCGTATGTGGGGGTCCATTTTCCCCTGGGATCACCTTCCGGAAGTATGATACGCTTGATGACCAAATCCCCGACTTGATATTCTTAACGTCTGAATTTCTTGTTAAAAGCCTTGATCATTCGCTTTTGGTACGTCTGACCGTGACAGATAGCAGTAAGTCTCTTTTTATTGATTAAGTTCAGCTGATCAAGCTGGGTCTGGATCCAATCATCTTTGCTCAAACCTGGATCCTTCATGATCCTGAGAGAGGGTATCTGGACCTCAATGGGTAAGACTGCCTCCATTCCATACACCAAGGAGTAGGGTGTTTCCCCTGTCGATGTGCTTGCCGAGGTACGGTACCCATGAAGAGCAAATGGTAACATCTCATGCCAGTCTTTGTAAGTCACCGTCATCTTCTGCACAATCTTCTTGATGTTCTTATTAGCTGCTTCAAAGGCCCCATTCATATTCGGCCGGTAGGGAGAAGAGTTGTGATGTTGTATCTTAAACTGTTTGCAGAACTAGGTGATCATCGTATTGTTGAAATTTGTACCATTGTCTGTAATGATCCTCTCTGGTACATCGTATCGACAAATCAGATTGTGTCGGATAAACCGCGCCATGACGTTCTTGGTTATTGTAGCAAAGGAAGCTGCCTCAACCCACTTCGTGAAATAATCAATATCCACCAGAATGAAACGATGCTCGTTGGACGCAGTAGGTCTGATCTCACCTATCATATTGATTCCCCACATTGCAAAAGGCCAAGGAGCTGTCAAAACATTCAGAGGAACTGGAGGTACATGCACCTTGTCAGCATAGACTTGGCACTTATGACAAGTTCGAGAATACTGATAACAATCGGCTTCCATAGTAGACCAATAATATCCAGCCCGTAGGATCTTCTTTGCCATGGTATGTCCACTGGAATGGGTTCCTAAGGTACCTTCATGTAACTCTGCCATAATCCTTTCTGCCTCGTTCTTGTCCACGCACCGCAGTGAGATCGAATCATGGTTACACTTATAGAGGACACCATTACTGATGAAGAACTTCACAACGAACCTTCTCAAGAACTTCTTATATTAACAGATGCACCCTCGGGGTACTCTTGGGTCTCAAGATACCTCTTTACCTCATGGAACCAGGGTTTATCTGCTACCTCTTAAGTCTTAATGTCACAGCAATGTGCGGGTACGTCCAACCTCTCGATGGTAATCTGGGGAGCTTCATTGTCCCTCCTGACTTTGAACATATAAGACATGGTAGCTAGCGCGTCCGCTAACTGATTTTCCTCTCTTGGGAAGTGTTCAAAGTTTATCTCCTCAAAGTGCGGGAGCAATGTCAGTACATACTCTTTGTAAGGAATAAGTTTTGGGTGCTTCGTATCCCACTCGCCTTTGATCTGACTGATCACTAGAGCAGAATCTCCGAATACACTCAAGAACTTAATCCTCAGGTCAATAGCCGCTCAAAGACCCATGATACAGGCTTCATACTCCGCCATATTGTTGGTGCAGTTAAAACATAATCGGGCAGTGAACAGAGTATGACAGCCCTCAGGAGATATGATCATAGTGCCAATTCCATTACCCAACGCGTTCGAGGCTCCATCAAAATACATAGACCATCGGGATCCTTCCTCAGGTCCTTCATCCGGTTCAGGTTCTTCACAGTCGGTCACCAACATGATGTTCTCATCTGGGAACTCGAAATTCATGGATTGGTAGTCATCCACGGCCTGATGCGCCAAATGATCCGCCACTACACTCCCCTTGATTGCTTTTTGGGTTGTGTATTGGATGTCGTACTCGGTTAAGATCATCTACCATCTTTCTATTCTTCCGGACAAGGCAGGCTTTTCGAAGATATACTTGATTGGATCCATCTTTGAGATTAATAAGGTGGTGTGAGTCAGCATATACTGTCTCAGCCGGCGACCAGCCCATGCGAAAGCCCAACAAGTTTTCTCGAGCAATGAGTATCGGGTCTCATAGTCGGTAAACGTTTTTCTAAGGTAGTAAATAGCGTGCTCTTTTAGGCCAGACTCCTCATGCTGCCCCAGCACACACCCCATTGAATTATCCAGTACTGTCAAGTATAAGATCAAAGGTCTTCCTTCAACTGGAGGCCTCAGAATAGGTGGCTCTTGGAGGTATTCCTTGATCCTTTAGAAAGCGGTCTGACATTCATCATTCCATTTTACCACTTGATCTTTCTTTAGCAGCTTGAAGATTGGCTCACAAGTAGCAGTCTGATGTGAAATGAATCAGGCGATGTAGTTCAGACGTCCCAAAAAGCCTCTAACTTCCTTTTCTGTGCGGGGAGCCGGCATCTCCTGTATGGCTTTTACCTTGGCAGGGTCCACCTAAATACCCTTATCACTGACGACGAAACCCAGCAGCTTACCAGACCTTACCCCAAAGGTGCACTTGTTCGGGTTCAACCTTAGCTTGTACGTCTTCAACCTGTCGAACAGTTTCTGGAGATGGTCAAGGTGCTCTTCCTCAGTCTGGGACCTTGCGATCATGTCATCAACATAAACCTCAATCTCATGGTGAATCATGTCGTGGAACAAAACGACCATGGCACGCTGATAAGTTGCCCCAGCATTCTTCAACCCGAAAGGCATTACCTTGTAACAGAAAGTGCCCCACTGTGTAACGAAGGTTGTCTTCTCTATGTCCTCGAGAGCCATCTTGATCTGATTGTAACCAGAAAAACCATCCATAAAGGAGAAGATCTTATGTTGCGCGGTATTGTCAACTAGAACATCGATGTGAGGAAGTGGGAAATCATCCTTGGGGCTTTCCCTGTTCAGATCTCTATAGTCCACGCACATCCGTACCTTACCATCTTTCTTAGGCACCGGAACAACGTTGGCAACCCACTGCGGATAATAAGTGACAGCTAAAAATCACGCGTCGAAATGTTTCATGACTTCAGCTTTGATTTTTTCAGACATCTCAGGGCGCATACGACGAACCTTCTGCTTCACCGGAGGACAGTCTTCTTTAGTCGGCAGGCGGTGTACCACAATGTCAGTGTCCAAACCAGGCATATCTTCGTAGGACCAGGCGAAGATCTCAACATAGTCGTGTAGCATCTGTATCAACCGTTGTTTCACACTAGGCTCCAGATTTGCACCTATCTTGACCTCTTTCCTGTCTTCCTCGGTACCCAAATTCACTGATTCAACTGGCTCTTCATGAGGCTGTATGGCCCTTTCTTCTTGCAGTAACAGTCTAGCAAGTTCTTCGGCCACCTCACAATCATCCTCACCTTTGTCCTCGGCTTGGTTGATCGGATTTTCGAAGTCATAATTGGCAGTAGCATAGTTGTTATCAATGGGATCCATAGAGGATATGGATCTGCATTATGATACGTGAGTGTGTGTAAGAGAATAGTTGTTTTTGATAAAGCGAGAGACAGAAAAAGAAAAACAAGGAGTGCAAAATTTTCAATGCAAGAAACGTACAATGTTTTATTAATGATATATGAAATGACAAATAATAATCCCTCACAAGCAAAGCCAAGGCGCCTCGGGCAAGGCACCGGGCCGTAAAGTTTCAAACTGTCTATTACAACTCTTAAAACAAAAGTCAATTACTATGGAATAAAAGAAACAAGTATGAAGTCTTTCGCCATCCAGTTGCTCAATCCACCATTGGTTGTTGGGTAGATCCAGCTGTCAATATCTGAATCCTCGTCACCGGCATCTTCTATGGCGGAGACAACCTCAATAGCATTGACTCCCGAGCCATGCTTGAGCATGGGTGCAGTTATGACATTGGGTTTCTCCGGAGCGTCAAACTCAGTCTCTTTGGCTTCGATCAAGTCTTGCACTTTGTTTTTCAAGGCCCAACAGTTGTTCGTATCATGACCTGGACTTTCGGAGTGATAGGCACAGCGCGCACTCGGGTTATAGTGGGGAGATATGGTGTTGGGGTTCTTCGGGGCTTCCCTCAGAGTTACCAGGTTGGTCTTCAATAATTGTGGTAAAATTTGAGTCAGGGTCATGTTGAGCCGAGTGAACTGCCTTTGTGGTCTCTCCACCCTTTGTTGATTGTTGCATTGTGGAGCAACTGTGGGTCTTGATATCACTACCGCATTTACTGCTTGACGGTGTTCAGGTCTGCTTTGGACCCTTGGGCCATAGACTGCACTAGCTTCTTTCTTACCGGTGAAAGGCTTCTTTACTGCACTTGGCGAAGTGTCCTTCTGTATCTTACCACTTCGGATACCAGCTTCTACTCTCTCTCTCTAGTCAAGATTAACTCAGTAAACCCAGATGACAAAATGCCGATCAGATGATTGAAAAATGGACCAGATAGCGTCCCCAGAAACATGTCAACCAATTCCCTATCAGACAAAGGGGGTTGGACTCTTCCAGCTAAGTCTCTCCACTTTTGAGCATAGTCCTTAAAACCTTCACTTGCACCCATAGACATACCCTGAAGCTGAGTACGAGTGGGAGCAAGGTCGGTGTTATATTGATACTGCTTGTAAAAAGCAGCAGCAAGGTCCTCCCAATTTCAGACATTGGCTCCTTCCAATTGGTAAAACCATTCAAGCTGAGTCCCTGACAAACTATCTTGAAAGAAGTGTACCCACAAATTTCTATCAGCAGTGTGGGGTTGGATTTTTCTAACATACGAGCGGAGATGGAGTTTTGGACAGGATACTCCATCGTACTTGGCAAAAACCGGAGCTTTGAACTTATGAGGGATCACCACTCCCGATACCAGTCCCAGCTCTCCGAAATCCAAACCAGGGATCTTCTGAATCTCCATAACACTCAGCCGGTCTTCTAGTTGCTTGTACCTATCCTCGGCAGGAGGATATTGCTCCTCACTAAAATTAGTATCATTATCAGAGATTGCAGGACTGGGGCCCTTTTCTTCTTCTTGGTTCTCCCCTTCCCTGGATGAAGAGGTCAGATCAGCTTGCTGTTTCAACCTATCCCCATACCTTTTGCCCATACTCAGAAGAACGACCTTCTTCTTCTTCTTCTTCTCTTTCAGAATGAGAGTTTTTAGATCCTCTTGCCCTTTAGCCAAGCTTAAGAACATCTGTTGGAATTGGGCGTTCTATGCCTGAAGATCTTTGATGGCTTGATCAGAAGACATTTCTACTGAAATAAACAGCGAAGAAGATGAGAAACCTGTAATGGTACCTGTAATGGTGTGCATGATAATGGGATACGTATGTAATGATTTCAAAGACTTTGGGGAATTTAAATTTGCAAACCAAAAAATAAACAAACTTTATTAGATTAACTTGTAAAAGGTTCAACAATGCCTTTAAGGTGTTACAAAGAAATAAATGGAAAACAAATCTAAAACTAGAAAAGCAAAAATCAAAAGTCCCATGGACGCTTCCTCTTTGTTCCAACATAGTCATTGATCAATCTTTCTTCCTCGAGCTGCCTGGTGAGCTTCAAAATCTTCCTTTCTTGCTCACGGTACTTCTCCTGGTAAGTATCCCATTCCTCTTTCAGCTGAATCCAAGACCTTTGCAATGCCCCAGGATCAGTGGGCATGTAAGGATAAAGAACTGTGTAAGGAACGCCTTCTTCATTAGTGGGCTCCACAATTACTGGTAATACTGCTTCATGGGGCATCCCAAGCTTCTGGGCACGATCTCGGATCCACTGGAGATAAGGCTGCATAGGGAGGGAAGTCCTTGGTCCTAGATCTTGGGGGTCAGATCTATTCACCATGCCCCAAGCTCATATAAACCTCTGGCAATGCTCATCAATGTCTTCCTTGTAGTCAAATGCAATATCCGCAAGAAGTAGCTCATGGGGACCATCTCTCTGAGCACGACCAAATTGTCGCAAAGCTAGACAGGATTGTAGGTTATTCCCTCTCTGATTCCAAGAAACGGGACATTAGGGTATCCCCCACAACGATCAATAACGGCAGTGTCTTCCATAGCCCGGGAGCTCCAAGGAATATTTGTATGGGCAAGTGACATTATTCTGTAGGACCAACCCAAACCTTCTTCGTTCTTCAGCACAGACTTAGGGAGGTGCGAAATAAACCACCTCGACAGCAACGACATGCAACACATAAGAGTCCCTCTTCTTCGCACAGTATGAGTGTAGAGGGCATGCAAGATATCACCCAGTAGAGTAGGCACTGGATTATGAGAAAGGAAAATCTTAACCGCATTCACATCTATAAAGGAATCTGGATTCGGGAAGAGAACCAAACCATAGATGAGGAGAGCCAAGACATCTTCGAAAGCCTGAAAATCCAAATTATCCCAAAATAACTGAGCCTGATCTATAAGAAATTTGGCTAGAAAACCTTCGACCCCGCTTCGTGTTTCCTAATTGGATACTAGATCAGCCCGTTTTAGATGCAAAGATGAGGTAATGTCTTCTGGTCTAGGAACCTCTTCCATACCTGTGAAGGGTACCTGTTCAAGGATGGATATGCCTAATAAGTGAGAGAACTCTTCCAAAGTGGGAACCAGCTGGTAATCTGGAAAGGTGAAGCAATGATGCACAGGATCGAAGAACTGGAAAAGTACACTCATCATTTGCTCATCAAGCTTTGAGGTGACCAGGCTAAGGAGCTGACCATGTCTCTTAATGAACATAGAAGTCTCAGAAACTCTTGAGGCTAATTCTTTGATTCGAGCAGGTATTTGCATAAAGTTAACTCGGATGGTGTTTTTGCGCACGAAAGCCATAATCTGCACAACAGAACAAAGATAAGTTCCCTTGGTATTTGAAATGGTTAGTATAATGAAGTATGAATGCCATGTTATGATGCATGATGTCATGATAAAAATAACAGGTATAGCAGTTAGCAGGCATGGCAAAGGCAAACAAGTCACACAAAAGCTCTTAAGTTTAAGGCTTGCATGGGGTCTAAGGTATTACCTTCTTGAAGTTCAGTTGGTTTCAACCTGTCCTAGAAAAAGTAATCGGGTTCTAGAGGTTCTCAATATCACTGGCCATCCTCTATCGGTCGTGGTTTCAGCTCACGCAATCTTTTCTTGCAGCCGGAATTATCTCGAGAGTATGGTCTCAATGAGTGTAGCATCTAGTATCAACCAGTTCTCAGCTTTACACCGAGGCCGGCTATCTCACTACTTTCTAATGGCCAAGTTGGTCGATTAAAGGTTCTAAGGTCAGTTGATGCTTAATGACACATGCAGTGGCCCCGTATTCTCCTCGTTTCTCCACAAGGGATACCGATACCAACCAATGTGCCACATCAACGTAGCTACTGCTTCAACCGTATCGGTCTACGCCGTACAGTTCCCTCATAGTTTATTGCTACTTACCTAAAAGGTGTCCCCAGATCCGGGTTAGGATCTATAGCAACTCCCAAACAAAACCCTTAAAAGTAAAGCAACCAAAATAAACAAGATAAGCAATCATAATGAACTAGATCCTAAGGTATACCCCACTTATTTTCCCCAGCAGAGTCGCCAGTTCTGTGATACAGTGACAGAACCGACTGTTTTGAAAATGCTGGTTTGTGTTTTGCGTTTTGTATTCGCAAAATTTCGCGGTAAGCAAGAGTCACCACCGAATTTTATTTTATCCAACCGGAAAGGAAAAAAGCACAGAAAAATTCCTTTTTCGAGATTTTGAGTACGGGGGGTAGATTATAGAAAGGGAAGGTATTAGCACCCTTTCTATCCATGGTTTTCCATGGGCTCTTAGGTACTTGCTCATCTTTTAAAATTGCTTGTGTGTGTTTGTTTTGAAAAGTTTTGTTTTACTTCTTTTTAACCCTTGTTTATGTCCTCAAGAGTGTTACGAAGTTGTTTTTGAAAACTTTGTTTGAAAAAAGTGTTTGGTGTGAAAAAGTTTGAGTTGAGCAAGTACCTACTAGCATCTACTTACTCGAAAAAGATTGTTTCTATTCTTGTTTCCTTTAGACAGCACTATCCTACTATTGAGAAATAGGTAGCACCATCGTTGGAGTTGTAAGGGTCAATTCGTAAGGGACGTACGATCAGTAAAGCAATGTTAGGATGTCTTAGTAATAACCCTAAAGTCTTAAGATCATATTTCAGGCGACATTTCTGAGGCAACCTTTCCGAGGCAACATTTCTGAACGGGACATTTGATCTTTGTTTAGACAGGAGGGAAACCACTAAGACACCCTATACTTAATGATCGTTTACCGAAGCTAACTGTAGTGAGAGTATACGCTAAGAGTGCGCATGTGCGAGTGATTTGATTTCAGTTATTATCTTTGCACATTAGGGTTTTCTAGCCGTTTTAAATTATCATTCAATCTTGTCATACAATCCTATTAACATACATCTAAACAGTTGATATTTGCGACAATTAAAATGCGAGAAAATAAAACCTACGATATTACAAGGCCTCGGGGTAGGGATTAATTACATAGCCAAAAAAACCCGTAAAGACAATAAACAAAGAAAAATCCTAGATTAAATTATTACATACCGTGAGCAGTTACATTAATATTGCAAAAATAATAATAAACGCGCGCGATGAATCGAAAATGAGAGATTTAGGGTTTTGACCCCAACTACCTAATTGTAACTAAAAAAAATCATTTTTTGTCGTTTTTTGTTCTATTTTGAGAAAATAAAGTTTAATTGAATAAAAAATAAAAACCTAATTACTAATTAATTTAAATTTAAGAAAAATAATTAAATTAACTTATTTTGTATTTTTTATTTTATTTGAGAAAGAAATAAAAATTAAATCACAAGCTAACCCTAATTTTTTCTAATTGATTTTAAATATATAAAAAAGTTAGAATTAACCTAAATTAAATTAAACTAACATTAAATTTAATTTGATAAAATAAAAAAACCTAATTCTAAATTTTGTGAAAACTTGATTTTATGATTTTTTGTGAAAGAAGAAGTTAATTTTGTTAAAACAATTAAGAAAATTAAAAGAATTAAAACAAATAAATAAATAAATAAAGAAAGAAAGATGGGCCTGGTTTCTTAGCAAGAAGGGGGGTGCCATTTGCAAATTCAAGCCCAACAAGCTCTGGCCCTTTTTGACTTTGTCAGATCCTGTGTGTACGCTTGACTCCAGCGCATGGTGGACCCTGTTGTACCCCAAAAGTTTCCCTCTCATATTTCTCAAGACATTGCAAGAAAAATCTCCAAGTGGCTCAAGATTGCTCAAGAGTTGGACAGTCAAGCTATCTCCTAAGGCAGTCAACCCCAAATTAGGGTTTTGTGTTGCATCAAGATCTTTGAGTCCAAATGACCTCAAGTTCTCACCAATTTCCTAATATGTTCTCAAGGTCATCCATGTCAAGTTTCAAGCCTTGCAGAGGAAGTTTGCTCAGTCAATTGCTCAAAGGGTCCAAAAATCGACTGTGATAGGGCAAAAGTCAACTGTGACCTATAAACAGTCAAACTTCAAGATTTTTTGTCAACATTCTCATTTTTAAGGATATTTAATCATTTGATCAAGGTTTGATCATGATTCATCAAGGATTTCTCAAAATTCATCAAGACTCAAAAGTTGCTAAATTATGGTTTTGTAGGAAAAGTCAACTCAACTTTGGCCAAGCATAACTTTCTCATACTTTATGAGAAATGACCCATCCAAAGCTCATTTTTAAGAGGATGCAATTTCCTATAGTCCATATTCATACCCCAAGATTAGAAAATGCACTCACAAGAAGTTATAAATTTGGACATTATAGGTCATGTTTGAAAGTCAACAAAAATACCTTTTTTGCCAAAGCTTATAACATGAGCATGGAATATCAAAATGAGATGATACCAAAAGGTTTGGTTAGAGGACATCTCAATATTTCTAAAAAGTCCAAGAACACCTCCAAAAGTTCAAAATTGAAGAAGTTATGCATTGTTGAAGTTGAGCATTTTTGCAAAATTGCCAAAAGTCAACTATCCCCAAAACTTCAAATTTTGTCAAATGGGCCCATTCTTTTCCACTTAATTTGAGCTTCCCCCATTGCACACGTGTCCTAGCTTCAGACTTGATATCATATTTATTTTTTATTATTTTATTTGATTTTTTAGTTCTGTGATACAGTGGGAAGAACTGGCGACTCTGCTGGGGATATCTTTAATAAGTGGGGTGTACCTTAGGAATAGTTCATAATGTTTTCAATTGCTTGATTTGTATGGTTTATCTTTGTGGGCTTGTATCGGAGTTACTATAGATCCTAACCCAGATCTGAGGGATACCCTTTAGGTAAGTAGCAATAAACTGTGAGGGAACTGTACAGCATAGACCGATACGGTTGAAGCAGTAGCTACGTTGGTGTGGCACTTTAGTATGTATCGATATCCCTTGTGGCGCAACAAGGAGAATATGGGTCTGCTAAGGGGTCATTAAGCATCAACTGACCTTAGAACCTTTAAATTGACCAACTTGGCCATAGAACAGTAGCAGTATGCTACACTCATTGAGACTAAACTCTCGCGATGATTTCGACCGCAAGAAAAGGTTGCTAAACTGGAATTATGACCGATCGAGGGTAGTCAGTGATATTGAGATCCTCTAGAACCTGGTTACTATTTTTAGGACAGGTTTGAACCAACTAAACTGAAAGAGGGTAGTACCTAGACTCCTTGCCAGCCTGAAATCTAAGGGCTCTCTGTGTGACTTGTGTGCCTTTACCATGTTTGCTCTTTGTGGATACTTGTGGTGTGCTCTCTATCATGACATCATGACATTGCATGCATCTTGCATTGGACTAACCTATTTCAAAGACAGGAGGGATTCATGTTTGTTCTGTTTTGTAGGTCATGGTACCCATGCGTAGAAACACCATCTGGACCAACTTTGTCCAAGTTCCCACTCTGCTTAAAGATTTGGTTGCAAAGATGCCAGATACTACCTCCTTCATCAGAAGACATGGGCATCTTCTTGGTTTGGTCACTTCCAAATTGGACGGGCAGATGATAAGTGTCCTAGTCCAGTTCTTTGATCCATTGTACCATTGCTTTACTTTTCAGGACTACCAGTTGGTCCCTACCTTGGAAGAGTTCTCTGATCTGCTCGGTATCTCTATTCTGGAGCAGACCCCGTTTACAGGTTGGGAGAAGATCCTTAGGCCGGAAGATATTGCTTCAGCCCTTCATCTGACAAAGGCTGAGGTAATGGCCAATTGGGAGACTAAAAGTGGAGCAAAGGGCTTTTTGACTAAGTTCTTGGTTGGTAAGGCTAATCATTTCTGGGATAGTCTAGACTTCCAGGCATTCGAAGATATTATGGCTCTTATGATATATGGCTTGGTATTGTTTCCTAACTCTGACTCCTTTGTTGATGTGAATGCGGTAAAAATCTTCATCTCTGGTAATCCTGTACCCACTCTCTTGGGTGACATTCTTCATCAGCTTTATGCTCGTACTGCTCGGAAGCGGGGAACCTTGATGTGATGTGCTCCACTATTGGCGAGGTGGTTTATTTATCACCTCCCCAAATCAGTTCTGAAGAACAAAGAAGGCATGGGCTGGGCTTATAGGGTTATGTCTCTCTCTCACAATGACATCATTTGGACTATTAAGGGTATGGACGAGATGGCCATTATTGATCGCTGTGGGGAATACCCCAATGTTCCACTGATAGGAACCAATGGAGGAATTACTTACAATCCATGCTTGGCCTTACGTCAGTTTGAGCGAGCTAGAAGAGAAGAACCTCATGAGCTGCTAATGCCTAGTATAATCTTTGATTTCCAAGGGGATAGTGACGAGTAACGCCGCAGATTCATAAGAGCTTGGGATAGAGTACACAGGTCTGATCCACACGAGCTGGGTGCAAAGACTTCTCTTACGATGGAGCCATATCTCTGTTGGGTTCGTATCCGTGCCCAAAAGCTGGGAATGCCGTATGAAGCCGTCTTTCCTATCATTTTTGAAGTTGCTAATGAGGAAGGGGTTCCTCCTACTATCTTACACCCTTACATGCCCACTGATATTGGGGCACTGAAAAGGTCTTGGATGCAGCTGAGAGAAGAGCGGGATACTTACCGAGAAAAGTATCACGAGCAAGAGCAGAAGATCCAGAAGTTGACAAGGCAGTTGGAGAATGAGAAGATCATCAACGACTATGTCAGCACTAAAGGCAAACGACCATGGGAGCGCTAATGTCCTTTGATTATTTCCAGTTTTTATTTACTTTTCAGTATTTCCTTTCTTGTAGCGCCTTAAGGGCATTTGTTGAACAATTGAATTTCCAGTTTACCTAATAAAAGTGTGTTTCATGTTTGGTTTACGAATTTGAATCCCTCGATGTCTTTGAATTCATATCAGACGCATTTCATTCCATACACCTCATAACAGGTACCCTTACAGGTTTTCTCATCTTCTTCGCTATTTATTTCAGCATTATGTCTTCCGAACCATCAATCGAACAAGCAATCAAGGCTCTACAGGCTCAAAACACCCAATTCCAGGAATTGTTCATGAATCTAGCTAAGGGTCAGCAAGATCTGAAGGCCCTTATCTTAAAAGAGAAGAAGAAGAAGAAGATGGTCTTGTTTAACATGGGCCACAGATTTGGAAACAGGTTGCGAGATGAAGTTGATTTGACCACCTCATCTAGAGGGAAAGATAGTCAGGAAGAAAGGAGGGCTCCTAGCCCTGTGGTTTCAGACAACGAGATGGACTTCGACGAAGACCAGTATCCTCTGGCTGAGGATAGATACAAGCAACTGGAAGACCGATTGAGTGCGATGGAAGTACAGAAAGTGCCTGGTCTAGATTTTGGTGATCTGGGTCTGTCATCTGGGGTGGTAATTCCCCACAAGTTCAAAGCACCAGCCTTTGCTAAGTACGACGGAGTTTCTTGCCCGAAACTGCACCTCTGTTTGTATGTAAGGAAGATTCAGTCGTACACTGCTGACAAGAACCTATGGATCCACTTCTTTCAAGACAGTCTCTCAGGGACTCAGCTTGAATGGTTTTACCAGCTAGAAGGAACTAGTATCTGTAATTGGGAAGATTTGGCTGCAGCTTTCTACAAGCAGTACCAATACAATGTCGACCTCGCTCCCACGCGTACCCAGCTCCAGAGTATGTCAATGGGTGCGGGCGAAGGTTTCAAAGATTATGCTCAGAAGTGGAGGGACCTTGCTGGAAGAGTGCAACCACCCTTGGCTGATCGGGAGCTTGTGGATATGTTTCTGGGGACCTTATCTGGTCCGTATTTCAACCATCTGATTGGGAGTTCATCGTCCAGATTTACGGAGCTGATTATGACCGGGGAAAGGATTGAGGCTGGTATTAAGTCTGGTAAAGTACAAAAGGGTGCTTCATCAGGCACCGAGAAGAAGCCTTTTAAGAAGGAGTCCAGTGTTGTTTACAGTTCGAAAATCCAGAATAGACTTGACCGCCGCCTAGCTGTTAATGCGGTTGTTATTTTAAGACCTACGGGTGCTCCTCTGCGCAACAATCAACCAAGGGCCGAAAAACCTTGAAGACAATTCACTCAGCTCAACATGACTTTATCTAAGATTCTGCCACAGTTATTGAAAACCAATCTAGTGATTCCAAGGGAGGCCCCGCTGAATCCCAACACTACATCACCAAAGTACAACCCTAATGCCTGCTGTGCTTTTCACTCTGATAGCCCGGGGCATGATACAGATGATTGTTGGGTTTTGAAGAACAAAATACAAGACTTGATTGATGCTAAGGAGATTGAGTTCGAGGCGCCTGAAAGACCTAATGTTGTGACTACTCCCATGCCCAAGCATGGAGTAAATGTTGTAGATAAAGACTCGTTTGTGGTTTTCGTGAACGACATTGTTACCCCTTTAATGACTGTAAAGAATAACCTTTTGTTAGTCGGTTTATTTCCGGGTTGTGACGAAGGTTGCCGTATGTGTTCTGTCCTACCTACCGGTTGCCATCTTTTGAAGTCAGGTGTCCAACGCCTGATGGACAATAAGGAAATTCTGTTTGAGAAGACTCTTGTTCCTTTGATCCCTACTGAAGAAGTTGCTATTATCACCATTTTCGACAATTCTTCCAAGGCTTCCTCGAGAAATCCTGTTAGAATTACATCTGTTCCAAGAATCGCGTCATTTATCATCACTGTTCCAGGGCCTATCCCTTATACATTTGATAAAGTTGTCCCTTGGCACTACGGGGCTGATGTTTATTATCACGGAGTTAACTAATATTTCGATGCTGATACTGACGTCAGCAACATTGTTGAACCTGCCAAAGTCACCCGCAGCGGAAGACTTTTCTCCCTTGACATCTCTCCACCAACTTCCCGGAAACCTGTTGTTATTACACCTGCTAGTGTACCTGCTACTATTCCTGTTCAAGTTCCCATTCTTACCCCTGTTGCCGAGTCGTCCCACACTCGAGGCAAAGGGACCACTGATGAGCCTGCCCAGACGGAGGCACCAAAGAAAATTACTGTTGAAGCCTCTAGACAAGAGATGGAGGAAATTTTGAAGATCATCAAAAAGAGCGACTACAATATAGTCGAGCAGCTGGGGAAAACCCCATCCAAAATATCCATGTTATCACTGTTGCTATGCTCAGAGGCCCATGCCAAGGCTCTGATTGCATTCCTGAAGACTACACACGTACCTCAAGAAACATCAGCTGATCAGTTTAAAGATTGCGTGGCTAGTCTGACTGCTGATAATGGGTTGGGTTTCTCTGACGCCGACTTGACTGCTAAGGGGAAGAATCACAACGATGCCCTGCATGTCTCCATTGAATGCAGGGGCACTACTCTTGCTCATGTATTGGTGGATACTGGTTCCTCATTGAATGTTTTGCCTAAGAAAGCTTTAGACCGGTTGGACTGTGAAGGATTGGAGCTGAAACCAAGCAACATTGTCGTCAGGGCCTTTGATGGGTCTAAGAGGTTGGTGCACAGAGAAGTGGATATTCTGATTAAGGTTGGTTCTCAGGTTTTTGCATCTACATTCTATGTGATGGACATTCGGCCATCTTATTCTTGTTTGCTGGGTCGTCCATGGATCCACAAAGTTGGGGCAGTAACCTCAATGCTCCACCAGAAGCTGAAGTACCCGGTCAAAGGAAAAATTGTGACAGTACAAGGAGAAGAGGAGTACATGGTGAGTCACCTCAACTCTTTCTGATATGTAGAGATGGATGGGGAGTTCATTGAGACCCCGTTCCAACATTTTTAAGAGGTTCCCCAGACGCTGGCATCAACTGAGACTGTTGTTGAAGATCCTCCCATGAAGATGGCTTCCCTCAAAGATGCCCGGGTTGTTGTCGAGAAAGATGGGTGTGCGAATTGGGGCCAACTCCCTGATTTTTCACAGAAGACTAACAAGTTTGGTTTGGGTTTCACTGCAGAAGCTCAAAAGGCTGTTCGGAATGCACGGATCGGAAGGCCTCCCTTGTTCATCAGCAATTCAAGAGTGAATGCCATTGAAGACGACGTTGAAGAGTTTGAGTTTGACAGTTTGATCTATCCTACTACTTATGGAGGACTAAGCAACTGGACAGCAAAGGACTTCATCCCAATTTCTTTTGTTACCCAGTAATGAGACTTTTGTTTTGAATTTGTAACAGACAATTTTAAACTTTATGGTCCGGTGTCTTACCCGGGGCACCGTGGCTTCATTTGTGAGGGCTTTATGTGCATCATCTACATATATCATTAATAAAAGCATTGGACGTTTCTTGCATTTCAAATTTTGTGCTCCTTGTTTTTCTTTTATTACATATTGCAAAACAGCTATTTTATACACACTCACATATACAGGTCTACATCCACTCTGGACCTCGCTGGTAACGACTCTGCTACTACCAATTATGACTTCGAAAGTCTGATTAACTTAGCCGAAGACGAAGGTGAAGATGATTGTGAAGTTCCTGGTGAACTTTCTAGACTGCTACTTCAGGAAGAGAGGGCAATTCAGCCGCATGAAGAGTCAGTGGAAACAGTGAATCTGGGTACAGAGATAGACAAGAAAGAAGTTAAGATCGGTGCAAATCTGGAAGCTAGTGTGAAGCAACGGTTGATTCAGATGATGTGTGACTATGTTGAGATATTTGCCTGGTCTTACGAGGATATGCCTGGGTTGGATACTGATATTGTGGTTCACCGCCTACCTACCAAGGAAGACTGTCCTCCAGTGAAACAGAAGGTCCGTCGGATGCGCCCAGATATGTCTAAGAAAATCAAGGCTGAGGTTATGAAACAGTTTGACGCCGGTTTTCTAGCAGTTACTTCTTACCCGCAGTGGGTGGCCAACGTGGTTCCAGTGCCGAAGAAGGATGGTAAGGTTCGAATGTGTGTTGACTATAAGGATCTGAACAGGTCAAGCCCCAAGGATGATTTGCCTCTGCCTCATATCGACGTTCTGGTTGACAACACTACTCAGCATAAGGTCTTTTCCTTTATGGATGGCTTCTCCGGTTATAATCAGATTAAAATGGCTCCCGAAGACATGGAGAAGACAACCTTTGTTACTCAATGGGGTACCTTTTGCTACAAGGTCATGCCTTTTGGATTGAAGAACGCTGGGGCAACGTATCAGCGTGCCATGGTCGCCTTGTTCCACGACATGATCCATCATGAGATTGAGGTATACGTCGATGACATGATTGCAAGATCCCAGACTGAAGAAGAGCATCTGGACCACCTTCAGAAGTTATTTGACAGGTTGAAGTTGTACAAACTGAGGTTAAATCTGAACAAGTGCACCTTCGGGGTGAGGTCTGGTAAGCTGCTGGGTTTCGTCGTAAGCGATAAAGGTATTCAAGTGGATCCTGCCAAAGTGAAGGCTATACAGGAAATGCCAGCTCCCAGAACTGAGAAAGAAGTCAGAGGCTTTCTGGGACGTCTGAACTACATTGCCCGATTCATCTCGCACCTGACTGCTACTTGTGAACCAATCATCAAGTTACTGAAGAAAGATCAAGTGGTATGATGGAATGATGAATGCCGGGCCGCTTTCGAAAGGATCAAAGAGTATCTCCAAGAGCCACCCATTCTGATGCCTCTGGTTGAAGGGAGACCTTTGAGCTTATACTTGACAGTACTCGATAATTCAATGGGGTACGTCCTGGGGCAGCATGACGAGTTTGGCCGAAAAGAGCATGATATTTACTACCTTAGCAAAAAGTTTAGCGACTGCGAGACCCGATACTCGTTACTCGAGAAAACTTGCTGCGCTTTGGCATGGGCTGCTCGCCGGCTGAGACAGTATATGCTGACTCACACTACTCTATTGATATCAAAGATGGATCCAATCAAGTATATATTCGAGAAGCCTGCCTTATCCGGAAGAATAGCAAGATGGCAGATGATCTTGACTGAGTATGACATCCAGTATATGACCCAAAAGGAAATCAAGGGAAGTGTGTTAGCAGACCATTTGGCACATCAGGCTATGAAATTTTAATTCTCGGATGAGAGTATCATGATAGTGACTGACTGTGAGGAACCTGGACCGGATGAAGGACCTGAGGAAGGATCCCGATGGTCTATGTACTTTGATGGAGCTTCGAACGCTTTGGGTAATGGCATTGGTGCCGTGATCATATCTCCTAAAGGCTCTCATACTCCGTTCACCGCCCGACTATGTTTCAACTGCACCAACAACATGGCGGAGTATGAGGCATGCATTATGGGTCTTTGAGCAGCAATTGACCTAAGGATTAAGTTCTTCAGTGTCTTCGAAGATTTCGCTCTAGTGATCAGTCAGATCAAAGGCGAGTGGGATACGAAGCACCCAAATCTTATTCCTTACAAGGAGTATGTATTGACATTGCTTCCCCATTTCGAAGAGATAACCTTTGAACACTTCCCAAGAGAGGAGAATCAGTTGGGGGACGCGCTGGCTACGATGTCTTCTATGTTCAAAGTCAATTGGGACAACGAATCTCCCCGGATTATCATTGAAAGATTGGACGAACCTGCACATTTTTGTGACATTGAGACTGAAGAGGTAGCAGATAAACCCTGGTTTCATGAGGTGAGGAGGTATCTTGAGGCTCAGGAATACCCCGAGGGTGCATTTGTTAATGATAAGAAGTTTCTGAGGAGGTTCGCAGCAAAGTTCTTCATCAGCAATGGCATTCTTTACAAGCGTAATCATGATTCGACCTTACTGCGTTGTGTGGATAAGAATGAAGCAGAAAGGATCATGGCAGATTTACACGAAGGTACTTTCGGAACTCATTCCAGTGGACACGCCATGGCAAAGAAAATCCTTCGAGCAGGATATTATTGGTCCACAATGGAAGCCGACTGTTATCTGCATTCTCGGACCTGTCACAAGTGCCAAGTATATGCTGATAAGGTGCACATACCTCCAGTTCCTCTAAACATCTTGACGGCACCTTGGCCTTTTGCAATGTGGGGCATTGATATGATCGGCGAGATCAGACCCACAACATCCAACGGGCATCGTTTCATCCTGGTAGCAATTGATTACTTTATAAAGTGGGTTGAAGCAGCTTCCTTTACTACTGTAACCAAGTTTGTTGTGGCACGGTTCATTCGGCATAATCTGATTTGCCGATACGGTGTACCAGAGAGGATCATTACGGACAATGGTACCAATCTCAACAACAAGATGATCACTGAGCTCTACAAGCAATTCAAGATACAGCATCATAACTCTTCTCCTTATCGGTCGAAGATGAATGGGGCTGTAGAAGCGGCTAATAAGAACATTAAGAAGATTGTGCAGAAGATGACAGTGACATACAAAGATTGGCACGAGATGTTACCATTTGCTCTTCATGGGTACCGTACCTCAGCACGGACGTCAACAGGGGAAACACCATATTCCTTGGTGTATGGCATGGAGGCAGTCTTGCCCATTGAAGTTCATATACCCTCTCTTCGGATCATGAAGGATGCAGGTTTGAGCGAAGATGACTGGATTCAGACCCGGCTTGATCAGCTGAACCTAATCGACGAAAAGAGACTTACTGCTATTTTTCATGGTCAGACGTATCAAAAACGGATGATCAAGGCATTTAACAAAAAAGTCAGACGATAAGAGTATCAAGTTGAGGATCTGGTTATCAAGCGCATTATTCTACCTCAAGGTGATCCCAGGGGCAAATGGACCCCCACCTACGAAGGGCCATTTGTGGTTAAGAACATTTTCTCAGAAGGAGCTATAATTCTAACCACCATGGATGGTGACGACCTTCCTCACCCCGTCAATGCATACATAGTGAAAAGATAATACGCATAATCAAAGACCCGCTAGGTCGACTGGCCTAGGAAAAAATAAGGGCTTCCCGGCGAACCAAAAGGGTTCGGGCAAAAATAAGGGATGAAAATGAAAAAAAAAATCTGTACACCCAGAAAGTCGAAAACCTGAAAATGTGACTTGGGAAAAAAAGGGTATTCCGATGGACTGAAAACCCGAAAGGGCAGTCCAGGCAAAAATTAGGGATCAAAGCGTAATACTATGTCTCATTGGATCACCTTGTAACCAGACTTCGGTATCAATTGTCAAGCTCGGACAACACTAACCAATCTGATCTACCTTCAACTAAGTAGCAAAGCGATGAGATGCTCGAGGACATAAGGGCAATAGCAGAGTTGGGACCCAGTGGAATTATTCACATAGCTGTTTTGTTTAGTTTTTCACAAATTGTGTAAATTCTATTATTCAGCAGCGTTCTCCTACTAGGACGTCAGCCTCTTGTACATAAACGCCTATTTACAGGCCAAACTTCAAAATCAATACAATTCATTTTCAAATAAATTTCAAACTATTTTTCCTTTTTCTGTTTTGTTTTGCAAAGAACGTCCAATGTTCATTTTTTATATATGCACTTGACATTAATTGCCGCTCATAAATATTTGCATGCGAAACAAAAGATGATTACTGGTAATATCAGAAGCAGGGGCAAATAAGAATTGTCCAAGTTGTATAGTTGCTCTGTCCACCAGGTACAAGGTAAATTCAGCTTAAGAATATGGCCAAGGTACTTTCACTCCTCGCAGAGTAAGAAAAGACAGCAATGATAGCTCTCCCCAGCTAAGACTTGAAACTGTGAATGAATCGGTAATATCCTCCCCCAAGCAGAGTTTATCTACCATCAGTGCTGAAGAGGCTTAATATCCCTGGTAGTCTTAACATTCCCCGACGGAGTATAAGAATATTCCCCGGCAGAATACAAGGTATCCCCAGTGGAGTTAAAATTTTCCCAGCGCAGTCTGAAAAAGCTTCCCCAGTGGAGTTGAAGAATCATCCCCAGTAAACTACAGAAGTTCATCCCCAGCGGAGTATAAAAATGAATATCCCCAGCCGAGTTCAAAGGAAGATTTTCCCCAGCAAAGCTCAAAGGATTATCCCCACAAGAGTCTAACAGGTTATCCCCAGTGAAGTCGCAAATGAAAGATCATCCCCAGCGGAATTCTTTCCTTTCACAAACAAGAATTCAATCCCCAATTGGATTCAGTATCACCAGCAACGATAATTCATCCCAACGGAATTTATCAGTGGAATCCTCAGCAGAATATCTCTTCCCCACAGAGTAATCTCCTCATCAGTTTATTCCCCAACAGAGTTATTCTCTCCTGCAGGTTTATTCTCGCAATCATCTTCGTTCCCTGTCTCCAGCAGAAACGAAGAATCCAACTCTATTCTCCAGCAGTTATCCGGGATTTATTTTCTCCAGCTAGAAACATTACATTTCCATACATCATGATACATGCATATACGCATCATACAACACGATCTCATTTATTTTGAGAACATCATTGCTTGATCCATATCATGCATTGCATATGACTGACCTTTACCTTTCAGGAAGGATGCAGTTAAGTTCTCGGCAGTTGAAGACCTGACCGGTTCTTAAATCTCAATTGAATTATCCTCGGTTGAATTTCAAATAAGGTTCTCAATCTCGATAATTTTCCTCCGTCATAGTGTGGACGAGTTCTACAATCTCAACAGTATACTCCGTTGAAGACCAGACAGTTCCTAGATCTTGATGAAGATGTTTCCCTCAGTCGAAGACCTGACCGGTTCTTAAATCTCAACTGAATTATCCTCGGTTGAATTTCAGATAAGGTTCTCAATCTCGACAATTTTCCTCCGTCATAGTGTGGACGAGTTCTACAATCTCAACAGTATACTCCGTTGAAGACCAGACAGTTCCTATATCTTGATGAAGATGTTTCCCTCAGTCGAAGACCTGACTGGTTCTTAAATCTCAACTGAATTATCCTCGGTTGAATTTCAGATAAGGTTCTCAATCTCGACAATTTTCCTCCGTCATAGTGTGGACGAGCTCTACAATCTCAACAGTATACTCCGTTGAAGACCAGACAGTTCCTAGATCTTGATGAAGATGTTTCCCTCAGTCGAAGACCTGACCGGTTCTTAAATCTCAACTGAATTATCCTCGATTGAATTTCAGATAAGGTTCTCAATCTCGACAATTTTCCTCCGTCATAGTGTGGACGAGTTCTACAATCTCAACAGTATACTCCATTGAAGACCAGAAAGTTCCTAGATCTTGATGAAGATATTTCCCTCAGTCAAATACCTGACCGGTTCTTAAATCTCAACTGAATTATCCTCGATTGAATTTCAGATAAGGTTCTCAATCTCGACAATTTTCCTCCGTCGAAGTGTGGACGAGTTCTACAATCTCAATAGAATTATACTCCGTTGAAGACCAGGAAGATCCTAGATCTTGATGAAGATGTTTCCCCCAGTTGAATTACAGAGAAGTTCTTAAAACTCAGCAAAGATGTTCTCCCAACTGAGGTACAGGCAAGTTCCTAAATTTCAACAAAAGTTAGACTTCCCCAGCGGAATCTTCTACAACAACAGGTATGCAAGTTCTCGCTAAGGAATCTCTTATGCGATCGACGCTCCTAGAGATGGAATATGTAAGCCCATCCTCCTACCAAAAATCTCCAAATGGCATTTGTAAGCCCATTCCCGACATCACCAGGCTGATACCACTTCACGCGAGTGCAAATTTCTAGGCACTCTAGTGTTCAATCATCTTCCACCTTCGGATCACGAAAGGCACGAAAGCCAATATACATCCTCAGGTTTAAGAAGATTGAACAGGGGCAGCTGTTGTACCCCAAAATTTTCCCTCTCATATTTCTCAAGACATTGCAAGAAAAATCTCCAAGTGGCTCAAGATTGCTCAAGAGTTAGACAGTCAAGCTATCTCCTAAGGCAGTCAACCCCAAATTAGGGTTTTGTGTTGCATCAAGATCTTTGAGTCCAAATGACCTCAAGTTATCCCTAATGTCCTAATATTTTCTCAAGGTCATCCATGTCAAGTTTCAAGCCTTGCAGAGGAAGTTTGCTCAGTCAATTGCTCAAAGGATCCAAAAATCGACTGTGCTAGGGCAAAAGTCAATTGTGACCTATAAATAGTCAAACTTCAATATTTTTTGTCAACATTCTCATTTTGAAGGATATTTCATCATTTTATCAAGGGTTGATCATGATTCATCAAGGATTGCTCAAAATTCATCAAGACTCAAAAGTTGCTAAATTAGGGTTTTGTAGGAAAAGTCAACTCAACTTTGACCAAACATAACTTTCTCATACTTTATGAGAAATGACCCATCCAAAGCTAATTTTGAATAGGATGCAATTTCCTACAATCCATCTGCATACCCAAAGATTAGAAAATGTACTCACAAGAAGTTGTAAATTTGGACATTATAGGTCATGTTTGAAAGTCAACAAAAACACCTTTTTTGCCAAAGCTTATAACTTGAGCATGGAATATAAAAATGAGATGAAACCAAAAGTGTTGGTTAGAGGACATCTCAAGGTTTCTAAAGAGTCCAAGAACACCTCCAAAAGTTCAAAATTGAAGAAGTTATGCATTGTTGAAGTTGGGCATTTTTGCAAAATTGCCAAAAGTCAACTATCCCCAAAACTTCAAATTTTGTCAAATGTGCCCATTCTTTTCCACTTAATTTGAGCTTCCCCCGTTGCACACGTGTCCTAGCTTCAGCCTTGAGATCATATTTCTTTTTTATTATTTGATTTGATTTTTTATTGAATTATTTCATTTTTAATCAAATAAAATCCAAATATTGATTACTTGAGATCTTTTTGGCTATTTCAGGTTGAGATCATCATCATTAATCTCATCAAATTCTTATCACACTAAACCATGTGAAAAAGGATTGATTTTTGGCAAATTTGGAAAGTTTTCAAAAGGAGATCAAATCAAATATGGGTGCATTGATTTAGAGAGATTGAATCCATAATTCTTAACCTAATGCATTCCATAATACATAAGGAGGCTGAAGACACGAAAACAAGGGTTAGAGGCTGTAAGAACAAGCAAAACAAAACTTGAAAAAGTGGTGAAAAAGTTGGAATTCGAAATCATAGCAAGGGAGGTTTTCAGAAGCCAAGAAGCATTCCAATCGATTCCTGGGTGACCACATAACCCTCCTGGATCCAAAGCATGCATTCTCAAGCCTTCAAGAGCTCTGTAAGTATCACGATGCCAAGCTCGGTTCTTGAAACCGTACATCCTCATTCTTGCATCATTTGACTCAATTCTTGGCATATTTATGATCCTTACAGTATTTCTAAACTTTTGGCAATATTTAATTTGATTTATATGGACTGTAACCTCATAATATCATGGCTAGGGTTACGTTTTGGTTTTTAGGTATTTTTGTTGCAGATGAAATCGGTTCCTATAATAGGCATGGTTGCACTCAGGAGAGGGAGACGAACCTAACCATGCCTTTGAAGGTCATTTTTATGGCCTGGAATTGATTTTTGGATCGAGCCACGCTTTTAGCTGCGGATTCAAATCTGCAGATAAAATTACAGGGGCTGGAGGTAGGGGACGATGACGTGTCGCTCCCCCAGTGGCCAATTCAAATAAGGGTGCGCATTATTTTGTTTTTCTGGCATATTAACGTATTTTAACATATTATATTTTGTTCTTATATTATTAACAATTGAAGCGAATGGCCTAGTGGTAAAGGGAGCTGGCAGTCACGTACAGGACCTGGGTTCGAATCCCAGATCCTCCAAATTTCAATATATTTTTTCTTCAGGTAATCCCATGCGTAGTCCAAGAGTGCAGCTCACCATATGCCTTCACATATCAAAGTGCCAGATGGCCCAAGGCCAAATCTGATGATCCAGGCTGAGAGTCCACCATGGAGTCAAGTCCAAATGTGCACAGGGAATCAAAAAAAGTCAAACGAGGCCAGATTTAAATGGGCCTCAGCTTGCTATTCTGACCTCCAAACAGACCCATACCCCCTATCTCTCTCTATTTCATTTATTTTTGTTTTAATTGTTTTATTATATTTTATTTAATTAACTAACCAATCAAATTTTTTCTTTATAAAATTAAAACCACAAAAAAATGTTTTCTTTATCAAATTAAATTTTAGTATTTTATTTTTTATTAACAAATCCATTAATTAATTTAGGCTATTAATTAGAAGTAACTTTAATATATTTTTTGTAAATAATTAAAATCAATTAGACTTAATTAGGTCTTTTACTAATTCAATTAATTTTTATTTCTTTCTTAAAATACCAAAAATCCAAAAAATATTTATTTTCATTAATTAATTAATTTATTTATTTATTTAATAATTAACTTAGGTAATTTCTTTCTTAATTCAAAAAATAACCAAAAAAAATCTTTTCTTTAACAAAGGGTCAAAACCCTATAACCTTGCGCTCGATTTAATTTCCCGCACGTGATCTATTTATTCAATATTGTATTTGTTCCCGGAATGTAATAGATAATTAGGACCATTTAATTATTTTTATCGCTTTATTTATTTTTCCGCATTTAAATTTCAAAGGGTTACTTTTGGCGATGTAAATACCCGACGCCTTATAATTTAATTTCCGCAATTTATTTTCCGCAAAATATAACTGCTAGATGTTTGATAATAGGGATGCATGACAAGATTGAATGTTTTAACCTAAAATCAACTTAGATCACCCTTAACATGTACAAAGATAAAATAAACTGAAAACAACACACTCGCACATGCGCACTCTTAGGGTACACCCCACTTGGTTGCCTTCGTAAACGGTCATTGAGTATAGGTCACTTTAGAGGTCGTCCTCTTGTCTAAAGATCATAGTCGCCTCGAAACGGTTTCCTCGGATATTGTTGTCTCAAAACAAATGATCTAAGACATTAGGGTTACCGCTAAGGCGTCCAAATATTGCTTTGGTGACCGTAAGTCCCTAAATTTGAATTGACCCTTAAAACTCCAACGGCGGTGCTACCTACTCATCAATAGTAGGATGGCATTGTCTAAAGGAAAATAGCATAGAAGGATTCCTTTTTCGAGTAGGTAGATGATTCTTAAGTACTTGCTCTTTCAAAAACCAAAAACTCTTCACACTTACACTTTTCGAACAAAGTTTTCAAAAACACTTCATACGCTCTTGAGGACAGAAGCAAGAGTTAAATCGAAGTTTCAAAACAAAAAATTTTTCAAACCCACAAGCACAAAGAAATCAATATTTTGAAAACAATTGAGCAAGTACCTAAGAGCTCGTGGATAACCACAGATAGAAAGGGTGCTAACACCTTCCCTTTCTATAATCTACCCCCCGAACTCGAGAAATAATCTCGAAAAAGGAATTTTTCTGTGCTTTTTTCCTTTCCTTGTTGAATAAAATAAAAGTCGGTGGCGACTCTTGCTTACCGCGACATTTTGCGAAAACAAACGCAAAACGCAAACCAGCATTCCAAAAAACAGTCAGTTCTTCCCACCGTATCACAGACCCTCATGGGAGAAGCCTTGGATCTGGCATGTTGATGATCTGATGGTTGGATGTTGATGATGTATGGTGGACGCAGGGGATACATGTGCACCTAATTATGTAGGAAAAAAATATGAAGCAATGTTGGGACCTGGGGATCGAACCCAGGTCCTTGAGCATTATCACACTGCACGCTTACCAGCAGAGTTGGCTATGTTAGTTGTATAAACAATAACAAATGAATATTATATGATAAAAACAAAAGGCCAAGTTCTGAAACACGCGAAATTCAAATTTACAAACCATGCAGCGCCACGTATTCTTCTTCTTCCTCCCACCGTCGCTGTAAATTTCATGACTTTTACCTACGGACGTTGAGTGTAGGTATAACCATGTGCCTTTCCAAAATCTCATACAATCATGATAAATGAAAACCAAAGGTACCAATCAACTCGTTGCAACCTCACGAGCATCATGGTACCATTATTAATGGCCAATTGTTCCTGTACAGTAAATCCCTAAAAACGAAGAAAAAACCCTAGCCATGGCATTTTCATGTTCAGTCAGTAAAAACGCAATTGGATATGATCAATAGCTTGCAAACAACTCAGGGATTATGAATATATCAATTAATCATGCTAAATATGCAAGAATTAATGTAATCGAATTCAAAAAAAAGCCAAATTGTGTGACTCTTATAGGGCATTTCAAGGCGTGGGGAAGCTTGCTAGCGATTGAAATAGAATCCTAAGATGTCCAGCAAATGATTGGTATGATCAGAATGGCTTGAGATAGCCTGAAACCTGGAAATCAGTTTGCAACTTTTCCTTGAATTTTTTAAATTTGCTTTCTCTTTTGCATGCCTCCAACCTCTTGTTTTTTGGTCTGCACTTGTTCCTTATGTATCCAAGAATGTATTAGGGTTACCACTTTGTATCAAATCTCTCCAATTATGAATATTGATTCATGATTTGATCCTTGTGCAAAATCTTTCCAAAATAAGCAAATCCAATCTTTTTCTGTCCATTTTGAAACTTGCACGATTTGATCTTATTTCCAGCTGTGTAATGGACCTAAACATGCACAAAATCTCAAGATTTAATTAGTTTTTGATATTTTCATTATTTTATTTTGATTTTATTTAATTTAAATGATAAAATCAAAATAAATGACAAAAGTAAAAGAATGACAATTGGAAGGGCTCGTGGATCGTGGGTCACATTACAAACTCAGTGCAAGCATAAAAAGTTGGGGCCATTTAGCAAAAATTGCAATTTTGGCCACATTTGACTTTTGGCAATTTTGTAAAAAGGGTCAACTTGGCCAATGCATAACTCTCTCAATTTTGACCCTAGAGATGTGTTCTTGGACTTTTTAGAAATATTAAGATGTCCTCTAAGCAACCATTTTGGTCTCATCTCAATTGAGTCTTCCATGTTCATGTATGAAGATTTTACCCAAAATGTGTTTTTGTTGACTTTTCAAAATGACCTATAATGTCCAAATTCATATTTTCTTGTGAGTGCATATTTTGAACTTGGGAGCTGAAGATGAATTGTAGGGAATTACCTCCTCTTAAAAATGAGATTTGGATGTGTCATTTTTGATAAAGTATGAGAAAGTTATGCTTGGTCAAAGTTGAGTTGACTTTTCCTACAAAACCCTAATTTAGCAACTTTTGTGTTTTGATGAATTGTGAGCAATCCTTGAGGAATCATGATCAAACCTTGATCAAATGATGAATAATACTTCAAAATGATAGCGTTGACCAAAAATCTTGAAGTTTGACTGTATGTGGGCCACAATTGACTTTTGCCCTAGCACAATCGATTTTCAGGCCTTTGAGCAATTGACTGGGAAAATTTTGTCTGCAAGGCTTGAAACTTGACATGGATGATCTTGAGAACATATTAGGACAATGGTGAGAATTTGGGATACTTTGGACTGAAGCATCTTGATGCAAAATGAAACCCTAATTTGAGGTAGTTTGTCTTAGGAGAGAGTTTGTCTGGTCAACCCTTGGACTTCCTTGAGCAATTTGAAGACCTTAATTGACATGTATTAAGAAATATGGGAGGGCAAATTTTGGGGTACAACTTTAATACATAATGGAAAATATACATTGAGATACAATGACCATTATCCCCCCTAACAACTTTTGAAATCCTGAGCAGCAGCTTTTGTTGAAATATGGTGAGGATCCGAGAAGATTGTTGCTTCAACGATCAAGTCTTGTCTGACGTAGTTACTTGCCAAGAAAATCCCTAACTTTTGCCTAAGCTTCCCTTGCGGGTTTTCAACTTAGCGGGAAATTTATTTTGTTTATGTCAATAATTTTTGCCTAGACCGCCCTTTCGGGTTTTCGGCCTACCGAGACGCTCGTTTTTGCCTAAGCCGCCCTTTCGGGTTTTCAACTTAGCGAGATGTTCTTTTATTTCTTTAGGAGAAGTATTTCTTGACTGCATCAGCATTCATGGGACGTGGGAACTCCTTTCCATCCATAGTTTCAAGAATTAATGCACCACCAGAGAAGGATTTCTTGACAACATATGGGCTTTCAAAATTGGGAGTCCACTTGCCCCTAGAATCAGTGTTGAAAGACATGATCTTCCTGTGCACGAGGTCGCCTTCTCTGAATTCACGAGGTTTGACTTTTTTATCAAAAGCTTTCTTCATTCTTCTCTGATATAACTGGCCATGACACAAAGCTATCATTCTCTTTTCCTCAATAAAATTCAATTGGTCAAACCTGTTCTTGACCCATTCAGCCTCCGTCAACTTGGTTTCCATTATCACACGCAACGAGGGAATCTCTACTTCAACTGGGAGTACAGCTTCCATTCCATATACTAAGAAGAACGGGGTTGCTCCTGTTGAAGTGCGGACAGATGTTCGATATCCATGCAGAGTAAAAGGAAGCATTTCATGCCAATCCTTATAAGTAACAACCATCTTCTGGATAATTCTCTTGATATTCTTATTATCAGCTTCAACAGTACCATTCATCTTTGGCCTGTATGGAGATGAATTATGATAGATAATCTTGAATTCTTCACACAGTTTTGTCATCATCTTGTTGTTCAAATTCGAGCCATTGTCAGTGATGATTCTGCTCGGCACACCATACCGGCATATAAGATTATTCTTAATGAAGCGCACAACTACCTGCTTAGTAACATTGGCATATGAAGAAGCCTCCACCCACTTGGTGAAGTAATCAATTGCTACCAAGATAAAATGGTGCCCATTCAAAGCTTTGGGTTTTATCATCCCAATCATGTCAATACCCCACATAGAGAAAGGCCACAGGGAGGAAATCACATTGAGAAGTGTTGGAGGCACATGGACCTTGTCTGTATAAATCTGGCATTTATGGCACTTCTTTGCAAATTTGTAACAATCAGATTCCATTGTCAGCCAATAATAACCTGCCCTTAGCATCTTTTTAGCCATCGAATGTCCATTGGCATGAGTTCCAAATGAACCTTCATGAATCTCATGCATCAACATGTCTACTTCGTGTCTATCCAGGAATCTGAGCAAGACCATGTCATAATTTCTCTGTGATCGGTGGGAATGAGAACTGACTGTTTTGGAATGCTGGTTCACGTTTGCGTTTCGCAAAATGTCTCGGTAAGCAAGAGTCGCCACCGTCTTTTATTTTATCCAACAAGGAAAGGACAAAAGCACAGAAAAATTTCTTTTCGAGATGTTTCTCGGGTTCGGGAGGTAGATTATAGAAAGGGAAGGTGTTAGCACCCTTTCTATCAGTGGTTATCCACGGGCTCTTAGGTACTTGATCACTATGTTTTCAAAAGTTTTGCTTTTCTTGTGTTTGTGGGTTTTGAAAAGAGTTTTGTTTGAAAACTTCGATTTAACTCTTGTTTCTGTACTCAAGAGTGTATGAAGTGTGGTTTGAAAACTTTGTTTAAAAAAGTGTAAGTGCGAAAAATTGGTTTTGTTTTGAAAGAGAAAGTACCTAAGAACCTCTACCTACTCAAAAGGAATTAAACTGTGTAACTGTCCCTTTAGACAGTGTTGTCCCACTATTGAGGAGTAGGTAGCACCGTCGTTTGGAGTTTTCAGGTCAATTCGATTAAAGGACATGTGGTCACTAAAGCAATGTTAGGACGCCTTAGCGGTAACCCTAATGTCTTAGATCATTTTTATCCGAAGCAACCGTTTCGAGGCAACTTATGATCTTTGGACAAGAGGGCAACCTCTAAAACTTCCTATGCTCAATGACCACGTTCGAGGCAACCAAGTGAGGCGTACCCTAGGAGTGGCATGTGCAAATGTGTCAATTTTCAGTTATGTTATCTTTGTACATGTTATGGTGAGCTACGGTTGATTTTAAGTTAAGATAGATCTTGTCATGCATCGCCTATTATCCATACATCTAGCAGTTAATGGTTGCGGAAAATAAAACTAAGCTATTACAAGGCGTCGGGTATTTACATCGCCAAAAACAAACCCTTGAAAAGTAAATTGCGGAAAATAAATAAAAGCGATAAATAATCCTAAGTCCAAAACTATTACATGCTCGGAGCAAATACAATTATATGGATCAAAAATATGAATCAAAAAATAACTATACGTGCGAGAGAAATTGAATCGGAGAGTTTTAGGGTTTTGACCCTTTTTAGGAAAGAAAGAGATTTTTTTTGGTTATTATGAATTAAATTAAACCTAAACTAATTAATTAATAAAAAGAAATATTTTTTTTTGGTTTTTGAATGTTTAAAGAAATAAAAAAAAATGATTAAATATATTAAAACTTAATTCTAATTAATTTTAATTTATTGCAAAAATATTAATATTATGCCTAATTAAAACTAAACAAATTAAGTTAATATTTATTTACAAAATAAACTAATTAAATTTAATAAATAAAAATATTATATATTTTATGTTTTCTGAATTTTTTGTTATGGAAAAAAAATTAATTAGTTAATTGGTTAATTAAATAAAATAATAAAATAAATTAAGTAGAAGAAATATAGAAAAGAAATAAAAAGAAAAGGCAAACCAAAAAAAAGGAGTATGGGCCTAGAAAGGGGGTGAAGAGAGCAATTCTGAAGCCCATTTACATCCATGCCTTGTTGACTTTCTGAATTATCAACACGCTTGTTGACTGGAGACTATGGTGAGGACTCCATTCTGGCCATTGGATTTGGGTTTGGAGACATCTGGCGCACTGAGATTTGAGGTGTATGGTGGACTTCCTTTTGAAATCTGCACGTGAATACCTGAGGAAGAAAAATAACAAGGTTTTGGGGGACCTGGGATTCGAACCCAGGTCCCAATGGCTTTTTCATCCACCTGCATGCCAACTCAGTTGTGACGCGCTTTTGTTGTTAGGATAAGTAATGGATATTATATATGAAAATAACTAATATGCTGTAAACCAAAAAAATAAAGCGCGTAATTCAAACCCACAAACCAGATGACAACACGTCATCATCTTCAACCTTTGTTTTGCATAATTAGAATCAGATAGCGGGGGTTTTTAACCTCCACTACCTCCCTGCACGAAAAATAGCGAATAGAC
Source organism: Vicia faba (assembly GCA_948472305.1). Taxonomy (NCBI): domain Eukaryota; kingdom Viridiplantae; phylum Streptophyta; class Magnoliopsida; order Fabales; family Fabaceae; genus Vicia; species Vicia faba. The sequence continues at coordinate 924,629,790 of OX451741.1, read as the reverse complement.
ACAGAGAAAAAAGAAATATTTCGCGAGGTGTGTGTTAGAATCGTCTTGGCCTCACGAATTCAACCATGTATCCCATTGGTTCTAATTTTTCCTGGATTGGAAAGCCCTATTTGAAAGCTTGAAAACCCTAGAAATTCAATCATGGCATCTCTCGATTCAGGGCACTATGGTTTAATTCAGTCATTCCATTAGCTTTGTATGATCTCTAGCAATGCAAATCAATCATAAAAACATGTCAAATGCGTATGAATTAAGAGATATAGTTTTGAATTATAAGTGCAAACCGTGAGATGGTATTTCGTGATCCCTTGAGCTTTGGTGCTTGAATTTGATTGCAAATCACTCTTGGTACCTCCTGCAATGTGTTTGGATGGACAAGGCGCCTTGAATTGGCCTAGATTGCAAGAACAAGTTTTGAGTTTTCTTGAAATTGGTATGGCCGTTCTGCAGTCTTTCTGTCGTGAATTAGGTTATGGTTGGCTTGCTTGCATATAAGGGAATCAGTTTAGGTCAAAATTTGGACCCATACCCATGTGCATTGAAGATTGAATCCTTGATTGATAAATCAAATATTCTTGATTTTTCATGATTGAACAAGTTGCCAAAATTGGATATTTTTGTATCTTTTAGCTTGTGCACGAATTGGTCAGCATATTTGGATCATATTTGGTTCACAAATAGGTTTAAGAATCAAATCCTTTATTTTCTTATAATTTAAATTAATTAAATGAATTAATATGTATTAAAAATCCATTTAATCAATAAATTTAAGAAAATAAATCCAATTTAACTTGGTGGGTCGTGCATAGGTCATGGGTGAAGTTTCAAAAAGAGATTTGAGGCCCATTAGCAAAAAGAAGGTGTTTTGAGCAAAGTTGACTTTTGCAAATTCATGAAAATTGCCCAACTTCTCCAATGCATAATTTTGATCATATGACCATGTTCTTGGACATTTTGGAAAGCCCTTGAAGTCCTCTAACCAATGCTTTTGGTCCCATGCCATTTGGATTTACCAATCTCAAGTTGTGGCCTTTGACTCAAAGTGTACTTTTGTTGACTTTTGAAATTGACCTATAATGTAAAAATTTGTAACTTTTTGTGAGAGCATTTCTTGATCTTGGGGTGTGAAGATGGATTGTAGGAAATTGCATCCTCTTAAAAATGAGCTTTGGATGGGATTTTTCTGATAAACCATGAAAGAGTTATGCCCTTGTCAAAGTACAGTTGACTTTTCTGCTGTCCAAAAATAGTAACTTTTGCATCTTGATGATTTTTGATCTATTCTTGTGAAATCATGATCAAGACTTGATCAAATGATGATTGTCAACTCAAAATAAGATGTTGACCAAGAATTCTGACTTTTGACTGCAAAATGACCATTTTGCCCTTGTAGTTGACTGTAGATCAAATGGAGCTTTTGACTGTGCAAATTGGCACTGTGAGTCTTGAAACTTGGAATGTAGGTGCTTGAGAATGTATATAGGCCTATGAGACTTGATTGAACCATTGAAAACCCCAAATTCCTTGAAAGAACAAAACCCTAATTTCAGCTGTCTACTGCTTAGGAGATGGTTTAACTGTACAACCCTTGAGCAATCTTGAACCATTTGGAGATGATTCTTGACATATCTTGAGGAATATGGGAGGGAAAATTTTGGGGTACAACAGTTGCCCCTGTTCAATCTTCTTAAACATGAGGATGTAGATTGGCTTGTGTGCCTTTCGTGATCCGAAGGTGGAAGGTGATTGAACACTAAAGTGCCCAGAAATTTGCACTCACATGATGTAGTATCAGCATTGTGATGTCGAGAATGGGCTTACAGATGCCATTTGGAGATTGTCGGTAGGAGGATGGGCTTATAGATGCCATCTGGAGATTGTTTGTTGAATTGTAACTTTGTAAGTTGAAAGAAGGAACCTGTGTAGGGTTGCCTGATGATGAGTCCCTGTGAAACTTCATCTGAAAGAGAGAAGGAACCGGTGTAGGGTTGCTTCATGATGGTCAAGTAGATAATTGTCTTGTCTGGTTTCAGGTATTAATCTCTGACCTGAGAAAGAAAGTCTTCCTGGCTTGTTACGTATATTAACTTTCAATTTCTTCATGTAGGTGGTTTTCCTGGCTGGTTTCAGGTATTAACCTTCAATTTCTTCGTGTAGGTGGTTTTCCTGGCTGGTTTCAGGTATTAACCTATAATCAGTCATCCATAGATGTTTTCCTGGCTTATTACAGGTATTGATCTGGAACTTGAAAAGATTGGCCGATGAGATAGTTGTCCTGGCTGGTTACAGGTATTGATCTCTGACCTGAGAAAGAAATATGGTCTTCTTGGCTTGTTACAGGTATTGATCTTCAATCTCTTCATGTAGATAACTTTCCTGGCTTGTTTCAGGTATTAACCTACAATCAGTCGTCCACAGATGTTTTCCTGGCTTGCTACAGGTATTCATCTGGAACTTAAAAAGGTTGGTCGAGGAGATAGTTGTCCTGGCTGGTTACAGGTATTAATCTCTGACCTGAGAAAGAAAGATAATTTTTCTGGCTTGTTACAGGTATTGATCTTCAATCTCTTCATGTAGATAACTTTCCTGGCTTGTTACAGGTATTGATCTACAATCAGTCGTCCACAGATGTTTTCCTGGCTTGTTACAGGTATTAAACTGGGACTTGAAAAGGTTGATGGTAATCATCTTTTGATTGACCTTTTCCTGAAAAGGCAAAACGTTAGCTGTATGCAAGGTCATGATGTATGAAATGCATGATGTCATGATGTTCTCAAAATGAATGAGATTTGTGTTGTATGATGCGTATGCATGTCATAATGTATGAAGATGTGATGTTTTTTAGTTGGGAAAATAAATCCCGGAGCTGTTGGAGAATAATGTTGAGTTCTTCATTTCCGCTGGGGATGATGAACGAAGATGATTGTGAGAATAAACCTGCAGGAGGAAAGAACTCCGTTGGGGAATAAACTTGATGAAGAGATTACTCTGAGGGGAAATACTCTGTGGGAAGAGATGCTTTGCTGAGATTTTAACGATAACTCCACTGGGGGATTCCGTTGATAAGCTTTGTTAGGTATTTTGATGATGAACTCCGCTGGGGATAGAAAGAACTTCGCTGGGGATGATCTTTCAGTTGCACCTTGCTGAGGATAACCCAGTTAGACTCTTGTGGGGATAACCTCTGAATATGGCTGGGGAGATATATTTGTACTCTGCAGGGGACAAGCTTCCAGAATCTACTGGGGAAGATGATTCAACTCTGGCGGGGAAGCCTTTTTAGACTGCGCTGGGGAAATGGCTCCACTGGGGGTATCTGGCATTCTGCCGGGGAACATTCTTATATTCCGTTGAGGAATATTAAGACTGTCAGGGATACTCTTATGCTTGCCGGGGAGTATCTTTATACTCCGCTGGGGAATATTAAGACCTTCTGGGAATACCAAGCCTTTTTAGGGCTGATGATGGGCCCACTCTACTTGGGGGGAGAGTATTGTTGATTCGTCCATGATTGCAGGTCTCAGTGGGGAGAGCTTCCCTTACTATCTTACTCTGCGGGGAGTGAAGGTATCTTGGTTACATTCTTCAGCCGAACTTACCTTGGTACCTTAGTGGACAGAACAACTAGACCTCTTAGACAATTCTTATTGCCCCTACTTCTGATATCACCCGTAATTAGTCCTTTGTTTCGCATGCAAATATTTATGAGCAGCAATTAATGTCAAATGCATATATCAAAAATGAACATTGGACGTTCTTTGCAAAAAAAAACAGATAAAGGAAAAACAATTTTCAATTTGTCTGAAAAATGAACTTGTATTGATTTTGAAGTTTGCCTGTAAATTGGCATTTTTGTACAACAGACTGACGTCCTAGTAAGAGAACGCCGCCGAACAAATAGAATTTATACAATTTGTAAAAAGAAAACAAAACAGCTATGTGAATAATCCAACTGGGTTCCAACTCTGCTATCTCCTTTATATCTTCAAGCATCTCATCATTTTGCTGCTTAGTTGGAGATGAATCTGATTGATTGGTGTCGTCCGAGCCTGATAGTCGATACCAAAGTCTGGATGCAAGGTGATCCAATGAGACATAGTATTACGCTTTAATCCCTAACTTTTGCCTGGACCGCCCTTTCGGGTTTTCAGTCCACCAGGATACCCATTTTTGCCCAAGCCGCCTTTTCAGGTTTTCGACTTGTCGGGTGTACAGATTTTTTTGTTTTCATCCCTTATTTTTGCCCGAACCCTTTTGGTTCGCCGGGAAGCCCTTATTTTTGCCTAGTCCAGTCAACCTAGCGGGTCTTTAATTATGCGTAGTATCTTTTCACTATGTCTGCATTGACGGGGTGAGGAAGGTCGTCACCATCCATGGTGGTTAGAATCATCGCTCCTCCTGAGAAGATGTTCTTAACCACAAATGGCCCTTCGTACGTAGGGGTCCATTTCCCCTGGGATTACCTTGAGGTAGAATGATGCGCTTGATTAGCAGGTCCCCGACTTAATACTCTTATCGTCTGACTTTCTTGTTAAATGCCTTGATCATCCGTTTTTGGTATGTCTGACCATGACAAATAGCAGTGAGTCTCTTTTCATCGATTAGGTTTAGTTGATCAAGCCGGGTCTGGATCCAGTCGTCTTTGCTTAAACCTGCATCTTTCATGATCCGAAGAGAGGGTATCTGAACTTCAATGGGCAGGACTGCCTCCATGCCATATACCAGGGAATAGGGTGTTGCCCCTGTTGACGTCCGTGCTGAGGTACGGTACCCATGAAGAGCAAATGGTAACATATCGTGCTAGTCTTTGTAGGTCACTGTCATCTTCTGCACAATCTTCTTAATATTCTTATTAGCTGCTTCTACAGCCCCATTCATCTTCGGCCGGTAGGGAGAAGAGTTGTGGTGTTGTATCTTGAATTGCTCGCAGAGCTCAGTGATCATCTTGTTGTTAAGATTGGTACCATTATCCGTAATGATCCTCTCTGGTACACCGTATCGACAGATCAGGTTGTGCCGAATGAACCGTGCCATGACGTTCTTGGTTACGGTGGCAAAGGAAGCTGCTTCAACCCACTTCGTAAATTAATCAATCGCTACCAGGATGAACCAATGCCCGTTGGATGCCGTAGGTTTGATTTCGCTGATCATATCAATGCCCCACATTGCAAAAGGCCAAGGTGCCGTCAAGACGTTCAAAGGGACTGGAGGAATGTGCACCTTATCAGCATAGACCTGGCACTTGTGACATGTCCGAGAATGCTGGTAACAGTCGGCTTCCATCGTGGACCAGTAATATCCTGCCCTAAGGATTTTCTTTTCCATGGTATGTCCACTGGAATGAGTTCCGAAGGTACCTTCATGCAGCTCTTCCATGATCCTTTCTGCTTCAATTTTATCCATGCAACGTAGTAAGGTTGAATCATGGTTACGTTTGTAAAGAATGTCATTGCTGATGAAGAACTTTGTCGCGAACCTTCTCAGAAACTTCTTGTCATTAACAGACGCACCCTCGGGGTATTCTTGAGCTTCAAGGTACCTCTTCACTTCATGATACCAAGGCTTTTCTGTTACCTCTTCGGTCTCAAGATCACAATAATATGCAGGTTCATCCAATTTCCAAATAATGATCCGGGGAGCCTCGTTGTCCCATTTGACTTTGAACATAGAAGACATCATAGCTAGCGCGTCCGCCAACTGATTCTCCTCTCTTGGGAAGTGTTCAAAGGTTATCTCCTCGAAATGGGGAAGCAACATCAATACATACTCCTTGTAAGGAATAAGATTTGGGTGTTTCGTATCCCACTCGCCTTTGATCTGACTGATCACGAGAGCGGAATCTCCGAAGACACTCAGAAACTTGATCCTTAGGTCAATTGCAGCTCGGAGACCCATAATGTAGGCTTCATACTCCGCCATGTTGTTGGTGCAGTTGAAACATAGTCGGGCAGTGAGCGGAGTATGAGAGCCCTTAGGAGATATGATCACAGCGCCAATACCGTTACCCAAAGCGTTTGAAGCTCCATCAAAGTGCATAGACCATCGGGATCCTTCCTCAGGTCCTTCATTCGGTCCAGGTATTTCACAATCAGTCACTACCATGATATTCTCGTCTGGAAATTCAAAGTTCATAGACTGGTAATCATCCACTGCCTGATGTGCCAAATGGTCTGCCAATACACTTCCCTTGATTGCTTTTTGAGTTGTGTACTGGATGTCATATTCAGTCAAGATCATCTGCCATCTTGCTATTCTTCCGGACAAGGCAGGCTTTTCGAAGATATACTTGATTGGATCCATTTTTGAAATCAACAGAGTAGTGTGAGTCAGCATATATTGTCTCAGCCGGCGAGCAGCCCATGCCAAAGCGCAACAAGTTTTCTCAAGCAGTGAGTATCGGGTCTCGCAGTCGGTAATCTTTTTGCTAAGGTAATAAATAGAATGCTCTTTTTGGCCAGACTCGTCATGCTGACCCAGCACACACCCCCATTGAGTTGTCCAGTACTGTCAAGTATAAGATTAGAGGTCTCCCTTCAACTGGTGGCATAATAATGGGTGGCTCTTGGAGATGTTCTTTGATTCTTTCGAAAGCGGCCTGACATTTATCGTTCCAACGTACTACTTGATCTTTCTTCAGTAGCTTGAAGATTGGTTCACAAGTGGCAGTTAGGTGCGAGATGAATCGGGCAATGTAGTTCAGCCGTCCTAGAAAGCCTCTGACTTCTTTCTCTGTCTTGGGAGCTGGCATCTCTTGTATGGCTTTCACTTTGGCAGGGTCTACTTGAATACCTTTGTCGCTTACGACGAAACCTAGTAGTTTTCCAGATCTCACCCCAAAGGTGCACTTGTTTGGGTTCAACATCAGTTTGTACAGCTTCAACCGGTCAAACAGCTTCTGTAGATGGTCAAGGTGTTCCTCCTCAGTTTGGGACCTTGCAATCATATCGTCGACGTATACTTCAATCTCATGATGGATCATATCATGAAACAGAGAAACCATGGCACGCTGATACGTTGCCCCAGCATTTTTCAACCCAAAAGGCATGACCTTGTAGCAAAAGGTACCCCACTGAGTAACAAAAGTAGTCTTCTCCATGTCTTCGGGAGCCATTTTTATCTGATTATAACCGGAGAACCCGTCCATGAAGGAGAATACCTTATGCTGAGCAGTGTTGTCAACCAGAACGTCGATGTGAGGCAGAGGGAAGTCATCCTTAGGGCTCGCCCTATTCAAATCCCTGTAATCAACACACATTCTGACCTTACCATCTTTCTTCGGTACATGAACCACATTGGCAACCCACTGAGGGTAAGAAGTTACTTCTAGGAAACCGGCGTCAAATTGTTTCATAACTTCAGCCTTGATTTTCTCGGACATCTTTGGGCGCATACGGCGAACCTTCTGTTTTACCGGAGGGCAGTCTTCTTTGGTAGGCAGGCGATGAACCATAATGTCGATATCCAACCCAGGCATATCTTCGTAGGACCAGGCAAAGATCTCGACATAGTCATGCAGCATATGAATGAACCGCTGTTTCACACTAAGCTCCAGATTTGCATCGATCTTGACTTCCTTTTTTTCTGTCTCAGTACCCAGATTCACTGTTTCCACCGGCTCTTCATGTGGCTGAATGGCCCTCTCTTCCTGGAGTAGCAGTCTTGCAAGCTCACCAGGCACTTCGCAATCATCTTCACCTTCGTCTTCGGCTAAGTTGATCGGATTTTCAAAGTCATAACTGGCGGTAGCAGAGTCGTTACCAGTGAGATCCAGAGTGGATTGAGACTGAGTAACAAAAGTATAGGGATGAAGTCTTTCGCTGTCCAGTTGTTTGGTCCACCGTTGGTCGTAGGATAGATCCAGCTGTCGAATTCAGATTCTTCCACGTCTTCTTTGATGGCATTTACTCCCGAGTTGCTGATGAACACAGGAGGTCTTCCAATCCTTGCACTACGAACAGCCCTTTGAGCTTCCTTCTCAATAACAGCCCGGGCATCCTTTAAGGAAGCCATCTTCAAAGGAGAATCTTCAACCACAGCCTCAGCTGATGCCAACGTCTGAGGAACCTCTTCAAAGTGTTGAAATGGGGTCTCAATGAACTCCCCATCCATCTCTATGTACCGGAACGAGTTGAGGTGGCTGACCATGTACTCTTCCTCCCCCTGTACCATCACAATCTTCCCTCTGACCGGGTACTTCAGCTTCTGATGGAGTGTGGAGGTCACAGCTCCAGCTTTATGGATCCATGGACGACCCAGCAAACAAGAATAGGACGGTCGAATGTCCATCACGTAGAATGTAGAATCGAAGACCTGAGAACCAACTCTAATTGGAATATCGACTTCGCCATGCACCATCCTTTTAGACCCATCAAAGGCCCGGACAACAATGTTATTTGGCTTTAGCTCCAACCCTTCGCAATCTAACCTGTCTAGAGCTTTCTTGGGTAAGACGTTCAATGAGGAACCAGTGTCAACCAACACATGTGCAAGAGTAGTGCCCCTGCATTCAATGGAGACATGTAGGGCATCGTTATGGTTCTTCCCTTTAGCAGTCAGATCAGCGTCGGAGAAACCCAAACCATTATCAGTAGTTAAGTTGGCCACACAATCGGTAAACTGATCAGCTGATGTCTCTTGTGGCACGTGAGCCGTCTTCAGGAAGGTAATCAGAGCATTGGCATGGGCCTCTGAACACAACAACAGTGATAACATAGAAATCTTGGATGGGGTTTTCCCCAGCTGCTCAACTACATTATAATCACTCTTCTTAATAATCTTCAGAATCTCTTCCATCTCCTGTTTGGAAGCTTCAACATTGATTGTCTTTGGCGCCTCCGTTCGGGCAGGCATATCAGTGGCGATCCTTTTGCCCCGAGCGTCAGATGACTCGGCGACAGGGGTAGAACTAAGAACTTGATCAGGAATGGCAGTAGGTACATTTGCAGGTGTGATGACAATAGGTCTTCGGACAGTTGGCGGCGCAATATCCGGTGAGAAAAGTCTACCACTGCGGGTGACTTTAGCAGGCCTGGTAATGTTGCTGACATTGGTATCAGCATTAAACTCTTGCTTAACTCCAAGCACATAAACATCTGCCCCATAGTGCCAAGGGACAGCTTTGTCAGAGGTGTAGGGAATAGGCCCCGTAACAGTGATGATTATGGGTGCAATCTTCTGAACAGGCGTAATTCTGACAGGCTTCCTCGAGGGAGCCTTGGGAGAATTGTTGAAAATGGTAATAATGGAAACTTCTTCAGTAGGGGTGGCAGGAACAACAATCTTCTCAAACAGGATCTCCTTGTTATCCATCAGGTTTTGGATGCCTGACTTCAAAGATGGGCAACCAGTAGGTGAAGCAGAACACAGATGGCAACCTTCACTACATCCCGGAAATAAACCGGCTAGCAACAGGTTCCTCTTGACGGTCATCAGCGGGGTAACAATATCATCCATAGAGGCTACAAACAAGTCTTCCTCTACAGCATTTACCCCATGTTTGGGCATTGGAGCAGTCACAACATTAGGCCTCTCGGGCGCCTCGAACTCAATCTCCTTTGCATCGATTAGGTCTTGAACCTTATTCTTCAAAGCCCAACAATCATCTGTATTATGCCCCGGGCTGTCAGAGTGATAAGCGCAGCGGGAGTTAGGATTGTACTTTGGGGATGTTGTGTTTGAAATCTTCGGAGCTTCTTTTAGAGTCATCAGATTGGTTGTCAGTAACTGCGGTAATATTTGGGACAAGGTCATGCTGAGACGAGTGAACTGCCTTCGAGGTCTCTCGCCCCTTTGTTGGTTGTGATGCTAAGGAGCACTAGCAGGTTTTGAAATAACAACCGCGTTGACAGCTTGGCGGTGTTCAGACCTATTCTGTCTCCTTGGACCGTAGACAGCGCTGGATTCTTTCTTGAATGGTTTCTTCTTGGCGCTCGATGAGGCACCCTTCTGTATCTTCCCAGCCTTGATACCAGCTTCAATCCTCTCACCAGTCAAGATAAGGTCTGTAAACCCGGCTGAAGAATTTCCAATCAAATGGTTAAAGAACGGACCAGACAGGGTCCCCAGAAACATATCAACAAGTTCACGATCAGTTAAAGGTGGATTCACCCTTCCGACAAGGTCTCTCCACTTTTGAGAATACTCTTTAAATCCTTCACCCGTCCCTATTGACATACCCTGGAGTTGGGTACGCGTAGGAGCGAGGTCGGAATTATACTGATACTGCTTATAGAACGCAGTAGCCAAATCTTCCCAGTTACGGATACTGGCTCCATCCAGCTGATAGAACCACTCAAGTTGAGTCCCTGAAAGACTGTCCTGAAAGAAATGGATCCACAAATTCTTATCAGCAGTGTAAGGCTGGATCTTCCTTACATATGACCGGAGGTGCAGTTTTGGACAGGAAGCTCCGTCATACTTGGCAAAGGCAGGTGCCTTGAATTTATGGGGAATCACCACCCCAGAGGATAGACCTAGGTCTCCGAAGTCCAGACCGGGCACATTCTGTATCTCCATAACGCTCAAGCGATCCTCCAACTGTTTGTACCTATCCTCAGCAGGAGGGTACTGTTCTTCATCATAATCCGTCTCGTTGTCGGAGACTACGGGGCTAGAAACCCTTCTCTCTTGTGGGATGTCTTTCCCTACAGATGAGGTGGTCATATCAACCTCATTCTGCAGTCCATTTCCAAACCTGCGTCCAGTGTTGAACAGGACGGTCCTCTTCTTCTTCTTCTTCCTCTCTTTCAGAATCAGGGTCTTCAAATCCTGTTGACCTTTGGCTAGGCTCATAACCAACTCTTGGAACTGGGCATTCTGGGCCTGGAGGGCCTTGATAGCTTGCTCAGTGGAAGGTTCAGTAGACATGATGATTGTTGAAATAAACAGCGAAGAAGATAAGCGACCTGTAAAAAGGGTATCTGTTTTATGCAGTGCATGCGATGAAATGCGTATGATTTATGTTTTCAAAGACAATCGGGATTCAAATTTGTAGACAAGAAAAGAAACACACTTTATTAGATTTAACTTCAGAATTTAAACTGTTCAACAAAATTTCCCTTAGGCGTTACAAGAATGGAAATACTGAAAAGTAAATAAAACCGTAAAAGAAATCATCAAAGGTCCATCAATGCTCCCATGGCCTCTTCTTCTCAGTGCGGATATAATCATTCAGGATCCGCTCGTTCTCCAATTGCTTAGTCAGCTTCTGGATCTTCTGTTCTTGTTCATTGAACCTCTCCCGATAAGAGTCCCGTTCTTCCTGTAGTTGCGCCCAAGACCTCTTCAGTGTGCCAACATCAGTGGGTGTATGAGGATGGAGAATAGTTGGAGGAACCCCGTCTTTATCAGCAACTTCAAGAGTAATAGGCCTGACAGCTTCGTATGGCATACCTAACTTCTGGGCACGGATGCGGACCCATCTGAAGTATGACTCCATGGGTAGAGAAGTCTTTGGTCCCAACTCATGTGGGTCAGATTTGTGAACTCTATCCCAAGCCATGATGAATCTACGACGCAGCTCGTCGCTATCTACCTGAAAATCAAAGACGATATGAGGTATCAACATCTCATGTGGCCCTTCTCTTCTGGCTCTTCCAAACTGACGGAGAGCTAAACATGGGTTATAAGAGATTCCTCCATGGGTTCCGATCAATGGAACATTAGGATACTCTCCACAAAGATCAATGACGGCCACCTCATCTAAGCCTCTGAGAGTCCAAATAAGGTCATCATTAGTAAGAGACATTATCCTATGAGCCCAACCCCTTCCTTCTTTGTTCTTCAGTACAGATTTAGGGAGGTGCGAAATAAACCACCTCGACAATAAAGGAGCACAGCACATCAAAGTTCCCCATTTTCGGGCAGTACGAGTATAGAGCTGATGAAGGATATCACCCAAGAGAGTGGGTACAGGGTTTCGAGAGATGAAGATCCTTATGGCATTAACATCAACAAAGGTGTCAGGATTTGGAAACAATACCAGACCATAGATTAAGAGAGCCAGAATGTCCTTGTACGCTTTGAAGTCTAAGTCATTCCAGAAACAATTAGCTTTGCCAACCAGAAACTTAGCCAAAAAGCCTTTAACTCCACTTCTAGTCTCCCAGTTAGCCATTACCTCCTCTTTGGTCAAGTGAAGGGCTGCATCAATCTCTTCAGGCCTGAGAGTCTTTTCCCAACCAGTAAATGGAGTCTGCTCCAAAACAGAGATACCAAGAAACTCAGAGAATTCTTCCAGGGTAGGGGCCAGCTAGAAGTCTTGAAAGGTGAAGCAATGGTATAGCGGATCATAAAACTGGACCAGGACACTCATCATTTGTTGGTCCCACTTTGAGGTGACTAAACCGAGAAGAGAACCATGCCTCCTGATGAACGAAGTAGTGTCTGGAATCCTGACAACCAACTCTTTAAGCAAAGCAGGTGGTTGAACAAAGTTGAGCGGGATAGTATTCCTACTGTTGTACCCCAAAATTTGCCCTCCCATATTCTTCAAGATTTGCCAAGTCAAAGCTTCAAAAAGTCCCCAAGGGTTGCACAGTTCAAAGGCCTCCTAAATAGTCAAAATTAGGGTTTTGGTTCTGACAAAGTAAATGAAGTTTCCAAGGGTCCAATCAAGTCCCACATGCCTATAAACATGTTCAAGCATCCTCATATTAAGTTTCAATACTTTCAGCACAAAATTGCACAGTCAAAAACCCTAATTGCACTACAGTCAACTGTAGGGGAAAAATGGTCATTTGACAGTCAAAAGTCCAAATTTTTGGTCAACATCTCATTTTGAAGCCACAAACATCATTTGATCAATTCTTGATCATGATTCTCAAAGCTTGGCTCAAAAATCATCAAGATGCAAAAGTTTCCATATTTGGACAGTTGAAAAAGTCAACTGTAACTTGACCAGGGCATAACTTCCACATGGATTATCAAAAAAATTCCATCCAAAGCTCATTTTGAAGATAAAGACATTTCCTACAACTCCTCTTCACACTTCAAGTCCAAGAAATGCTCTCACAAAAAGTTATCAATTTCAACATTATAGGTCATTTTCAAAAGTCAACAAAAAAGGACTTTAAGTCAAAGGCTATAACTTGAGATTGGTAAATCAAAATGACATGGGACCAAAGGCATTGGTTAGAGGACTCAAAGACATTTCCAAAATGTTCAATAACATGAGCAAAGCTTAAAATTTGAGCAAGTTATGCCTTGTGGAAGTTGGGAAATTTTTGGATATTTTGAAAAGTCAACATTGCTTCAAATGACCTAAAATTGCTAATGGGCCTCTTTTTCTTCCACAATTCATTATCCAAGGCATGTGCACGACCATTTGGCCCAAAGGGAAGTTTTTTATCATTTTTATTTATTTATTTGGATTTTTTATTATTAATAATTCATTTAATTAAATAAAATACATGAAAAATACTAAACCTAATTTTCTAAATCTTTTTGTGCATAAAATAATCTCAATATTTCGTGTAGAATCAAATATGGAAAGAATTATGATGATTGGATATGATTGAGACCAAAAAGCATGAAAAAGATTTGGAAAATTATGGTTTGCAAATCAAATATTTTTTCACATCAATGCATGGATTTTTGATCAAGTTCTTAACCTAAATCATTCACCTATACATACTAATGCTAACCCTCGTGCCCATTAACTGAAAGTTGCGCCATAGACCAAGAACCACACTTGAATTTTTTGCCTAAAATTTGAAAACTGATAACTAGGTTTTAGTTTGATTAAGCCAAAAGAACCATTCCATCACCTTCCTGGGATGTCAAGGAAGGTTTTCAAATCAAGAACATCAACTCTAACGCCTTGAATCGGTATACAGAAGTCAATTTTTTCTCATAAAAATGTATATTCGTGTTTTGATTTTGAGACATTCTCATAGCATTTTGTTTATATATTCATACTAAGCGATGTGTTCTGAAGCTAACCCTATATTTTAATTGCGTTTTTATGCACTATTGGAGAATCTGCCATTGTTGTCTTTTAGGGTTTTGCAAGCTTTGAATTGGGCGTTTCCAGATAGGGTAAAATTAGCACACCATAATGCCGTGAACGAAACAAGCGTGCTTGGACGATCAAAACGGAACCCTCGCGCCTAATTTATGAGGCCCTAGGGGCTAATCGCTATTTTCCAATAGGGTGTCTATAGGGACGGTTCAAAACCGTTGCTGATTGTGTTTTTGTTTCAGGAAAAAATAAAGCCATGAAGAAGATGACTATGTGGCTAGCAGCGATTGGTCTATTTGAAATTTCGCGCTAATTCTCCACTAATGCGTTGTTTCATTTTATAAATATTGTTTGTTATTTAATATACAGAAAACGTGAATAGAGCAGTTGGCAAGGCGTGTACATTGGTGAACCACAGGACCTGGGTTCGATCCCAGGTCCCCTCCCTTTCCATATTATTATTTTTCTAACGTTGCTTGTGTGTAGCTCGTTCCCGAAATCCCAGCGTACACTCTATAGTCCCAGAGCGCCACATGTCCACCAAGATCAAACCCAAGGCCAGGATTCAGGGCATATGGTGTGCCTCAGTCAAAGGTGTCACACGCTGGCATGAGAAGTCAGACAAGGCCTTAAACAAATGGGCCCAAATTGCTAAGCAAAACCTCCTATTTGGGGACTGAACCCCTTAGGTTTGCAATACTTTTTTTCATTCTTTTTTTATTTTAATTATTATTCTTTTTTATTAATTCTTGTAATTTAAATATTTTCATAAAAAGTATAAAAACAATATAAAAATCAGAAAAAGACAAAAATAAATATTTTTATTTAATATTTTAATATTTTGTAAATAAAATTCATTAATTCACTTAGTTTTAAATTTAGGACTTAATCTTAATTTTTTTTTTCAATAAAAACCTAAAATTTGTAGGATTAGGGTTTAATTAATTTTTTATCCTTTTTTCTTTTCTTTCACAAAAATTAATTATTAAAATATTATTTACTTTTATAAATCAAGATTTGCATGTAAATAATTAGGTTAATATTAGGTTAAAATTTAATACTTTCTTAATAAACTAAAACAATTAGAATTAGGGTTAATCTTTTAATTTCATTTAATTCTTTTTTCATTAAAATCATAAAATACAAAAATACCAAAAACAATTTTTTCTTCATTTTAATTTTATTAATTTAATAATCGTTTAATTTAATTTCATTAAAAAAGGGTCCAACGCCCTCGTTTCCAGTTTAATTCAAATCGCACATTTATCTCGTTTCTTTTAATTATTTATGTACCTCTCCCAAAGCCGTGTAACATATTTCTCGCACTTTACTTTTCATTATTTCTTTATTTTCTGTCAAATCGGGTTCTGGAAATTTTGGCGATGTGGACCCGCGCCTTTTGTAATAGTTTAGAACTTTACCTTTCTCGCAACTTTTTAACTGTTAAATAAATGCATGCAAGAATGAATGGCCTTAAATAAAAACAAACGCGTAGGTCACCCATAACATGACAAGATAAAATATCTGAATCTGACACACAAATCACACACCACCCCTAGGGTACGCCTCACTGTTGCCTTGCCTCGAAAGGTGATCGTCGAGTAGAGGATGTCTTAGTAAGTCCTCATGATCCGGGAACCTGGCATGAGGGTAGCTTCTAAGGTGTCTTCCCATTGCTCTGGTGATCACCATGTCCCGAACCTCGAATTGACCCGAACACCTCCAACGGTGGTGCTACCTACCTCTCAATGGTGGGATGGCACTACTTTAAAGGACATTTACACAGACGAATTCCTTAGGGTAGGTAGACGACTCTAGATACTTGCTCTAATTTCAAAAACAAATCAAAAATACTTTTCACACCGACACCTTTTCAAAAGCTTTCGAAAGCAACTTTTCAAACACTCTTGAGGACCGATACAAGAGTCGAACTGAAATTTTCAAAGAAACTTCTTCAAACCCACTCACAATTGAAAAGCAAACATTTTGAAAACACAAGTGAGCAAGTATCTAAGAGCCCATGGATAACCATGGATAGAAAGGGTGCTAACACCTTCCCTTTCTATAATCTACCTCCCGAACCGAGAGCAATCTCTTTAAGGAATTTTTATGTGCTTTTGTCCTTTCCATTTGGAGAAAATAAAATACGGTGGCGACTCTTGCTTCCGCGACATTTCGCGAACCAGCGTTAAACAGTCAGTTCCAGATCCACCGAGCACACCTACGCATGGGCATCATGATGTCCTACAAAACAGAGCAAAGATGAAACCTTCTTGTCTTTGAAATGGGTTAGTCCTTATGCAGGATGTAAGCAATGTTATGATGTTATGATGTCATGGTAAAGGCACACTACAAGTATTCACAAAAGGAAAACATGGTAAAGGCACACAAGTCACACAAAAGAGCCCTTAGGTTTCAGGCTGGCATGAAGTTTAGGTACTACCCTCTTTCAGTTTCAGTTGGTTAAGACCTGTCCTAAAAATAGTAATCGGGTTCTAGAGGATCTCAATATCACTGACTACCCTCAATCGGTCATAATTCCAGTTTGGCAACCTTTTCTTGCGACCGGAACCATCACGAGAGTTTAGTCTCAATGAGTGTAGCATACTGCTACTGTTCTATGGCCAAGTTGGTCAATTTAAGGTTCTAAGGTCAGTTGGTGCTTAATGACTCCTCAGAAGACCCATATTCTCCTCGTTCCAACACAAGGGATATGGTACAGACCAAGGTGTCACACCAATGTAGCTACTGCTTCATCCGTGTCGGTCTACGCTGGACATATCCCTCATAGTTTATTGCTACTTACTTAAAAAAGGGTACCCCCAGATCTGGGTTAGGATCTATAAAACTCCGATACAAGCCCACAAAATTAAAGCATACAAAGCATACAATTGAAAACATAGTGATATAATCCTAAGGTACACCTCACTTATAATTATCCCCAGCAGAGTCACCAGTTCTGTGATCGGTGGGAATGAGAACTGACTATTTTGGAATGATGGTTCGCGTTTGCGTTTCGCAAAATGTCGCGGTAAGCAAGAGTCACCACCGTCTTTTATTTTATCCAACAAGGAAAGGACAAAAGCACAGAAAAATTCCTTTTCGAGATGTTTCTCGGGTTCGGGAGGTAGATTATAGAAAGGGAAGGTGTTAGCACCCTTTCTATCTGTGGTTATCCACGGGCTCTTAGGTACTTGCTCACTATGTTTTCAAAAGTTTTGCTTTTCTTGTGTTTGTGGGTTTTTAAAAGAGTTTTGTTTGAAAACTTCGATTTAACTCTTGTTTCTGTCCTCAAGAGTGTATGAAGTGTGGTTTGAAAACTTTGTTTAAAAAAGTGTAAGTGCGAAAAATTGGTTTTGTTTTGAAAGAGCAAGTACCTAAGAACCTCTACCTACTCAAAAGGAATTAAACTGTGTAAATGTCCCTTTAGACAGTGCTATCCCACTATTGAGGAGTAGGTAGCACCGCCGTTTGGAGTTTTCGGGTCAATTCGATTAAAGGACATGTGGTCACTAAAGTAATGTTAGGACGCCTTAGCGGTAACCCTAATGTCTTAGATCATTTTTATCCGAGGCAACCGTTTCAAGGCAACTTATGATCTTTGGACAAGAGGGCGACCTCTAAAACTTCCTATACTCAATGACCACGTTCGAGGCAACCAAGTGAGGCGTACCCTAGGAGTGGCATGTGCAAATGTGTCAATTTTCAGTTATGTTATCTTTGTACATGTTATGGTGAGCTACGGTTGATTTTAAGTTAAGATAGATCTTGTCATGCATCGCCTATTATCCATACATCTAGCAGTTAATGGTTGCGGAAAATAAAACTAAGCTATTACAAGGCGTCGGGTATTTACATCGCCAAAAACAAACCCTTGAAAAGTAAATTGCGGAAAATAAATAAAAGCGATAAATAATCCTAAGTCTAAAACTATTACATCCTCGGAGCAAATACAATTATATGGATCAAAAATATGAATAAAAAAATAACCATACGTGCGAGAGAAATTGAATCGAAGAGTTTTAGGGTTTTGACCCTTTTTAGGAAAGAAGGAGGTTTTTTTTGGTTATTATGAATTAAATTAAACCTAAACTAATTAATTAATAAAAAGAAATATTTTTTTTGGGTTTTTGAATGTTTAAAGAAATAAAAAAAATGATTAAATATATTAAAACTTAAATCTAATTAATTTTAATTTATTGCAAAAATATTAATATTATGCCTAATTAAAACTAAACAAATTAAGTTAATATTTATTTACAAAATAAACTAATTAAATTTAATAAATAAAAATATTATATATTTTATGTTTTCTGAATTTTTTGTTATGGAAAAAAAATTAATTAGTTAATTGGTTAATTAAATAAAATAATAAAATAAATTAAGTAGAAGAAATATAGAAAAGAAAGAAGAAAAAAAAGGCAAACCAAAAAAAAGGAGTCTGGACCTAGAAATGGGGTGAAGAGAGCAATTCTGAAGCCCATTTACGTCCAGGCCTTGTTGACTTTCTGGATTATCAACACGCTTGTTGACTGGAGACTATGGTGAGGACTCCATTCTGGCCATTGGATTTGGGTTTAGAGACATCTGGCGCACTGAGATTTGAGGTGTATGGTGGACTTCCTTTTGAAATCTTCACGTGAATACCTGAGGAAGAAAAATAACAAGGTTTTGGGGGACCTGGGATTCGAACCCAGGTCCCAATGCCTTTTTCATCCACCTGCTTGCCAACTCAGTTGTGACGCGCTTTTGTTGTTAGGATAAGTAATGGATATTATATATGAAAATAACTAATATGTTGTAAACAAACAAAATAAAGCGTGTAATTCAAACCCACAAACCAGATGACAACACGTCATTATCTTCAACCTTTGTTCTGCATAATTAGAATCAGATAGCGGGGGTTTTTAACCTCCACTACCTCCCTGCACGAAAAATAGCAAATAGACACAGAGCAAAAAGAAATATTTTGTGAGGTGTGTGTTGGAATCGTCTTGGCCTCACGAATTCAACCATGTATCCCATTGGTTCTAATTTTTCCTGGATTGGAAAGCCCTATTTTAAAGCTTGAAAACCCTAGAAATTCAATCATGGCATCTCTCGATTCAGGGCACTATGGTTCAATTCAGTCATTCCATTAGCTTTGTATGATCTCTAGCAATGCAAATCAATCACAAAAACATGTCAAATGTGTATGAATTAAGAGATACAATTTTGAATTATAAGTGCAAACCGTGAGATGGTATTTCGTGATCCCTTGGGCTTTGGTGCTTGAATTTGATTGCAAATCACTCCTGGTACCTCCTGCAATGTGTTTGGATGGACAAGGCGCCTTGAATTGGCCTAGATTGCAAGAACAAGTCTTGAGTTTTCTTGAAAATTCTTGAAATTGGTATGGCCGTTCTGCAGTCTTTCTGTCGTGAATTAGGTTATGGTTGGCTTGCTTGCATATAAGGGAATCAGTTTAGGTCAAAATTTGGACCCATACCCATGTGCATTGAAGATTGAATCCTTGATTGATAAATCAAATATTCTTGATTTTTCATGATTGAACAAGTTGCCAAAATTGGATATTTTTGTATCTTTTAGCTTGTGCACGAATTGGTCAGCATATTTGGATCATATTTGGTTTACAAATAGGTTTAAAAATCAAATCTTTTATTTTCTTATAATTTAAATTAATTAAATTAATTAATATGTATTAAAAATCCATTTAATCAATAAATTTAAGAAAATAAATCCAATTTAACTTGGTGGGTCGTGCATAGGTCATGGGTGAAGTTTCAAAAAGAGATTTGAGGCCCATTAGCAAAAAGAAGGTGTTTTGAGCAAAGTTGACTTTTGCAAATTCATGAAAATTGCCCAACTTCTCCAATGCATAATTTTGATCATATGACCATGTTCTTGGACATTTTGGAAAGCCCTTGAAGTCCTCTAACCAATGTTTTTGGTCCCATGCCATTTGGATTTACCAATCTCAAGTTGTGGCCTTTGACTCAAAGTGTACTTTTGTTGACTTTTGAAATTGACCTATAATGTAAAAATTTGTAACTTTTTGTGAGAGAATTTATTGATCTTGGGGTGTGAAGATGGATTGTATTAAATTGCATCCTCTTCAAAATGAGCTTTGGATGGGATTTTTCTGATAAACCATGAAAGAGTTATGCCCTTGTCAAACTACAGTTGACTTTTCTGCTGTCCAAAAATAGTAACTTTTGCATCTTGATGATTTTTGAGCTATTCTTGTGAAATCATGATCAAGACTTGATCAAATGATGATTGTGAACTCAAAATAAGATGTTGACCATGAATTTTGACTTTTGACTGCAAAATGACCATTTTGCCCTTGCAGTTGACTGTAGATCAAATGGAGCTTTTGACTGTGCAAATTGGCACTGTGAGTCTTGAAACTTGGCATGTAGGTGCTTGAGAATGTATATAGGCCTATGAGACTTGATTGAACCATTGAAAACCCCAAATTCCTTGAAAGAACAAAACCCTAATTTCAGCTGTCTACTGCTTAGGAGATGGTTTGACTGTACAACCCTTGAGCAATCTTGAACCATTTGGAGATGATTTTTGACATATCTTGAGGAATCTGGGAGGGAAAATTTTGGGGTACAACACTCTTGTACAACACATTTTCACTGAGGAAGAACCTGCCTGCCAATCTTCTCAATGTCTTTCTATCTTTCCTCGACGCACCAATCGAGTATTCCTGAGTCTGAAGAAAATGCTTGATATCATAATACCAGGGTTTTTCATCTGATACATCCTCTGCTGTAAACACATGAGCGGGCCTATCCAGCCGTCGAACCACAATTCGGGGTATATCATTCCAAGTATTCACTTGGTACATAGAAGCCATAGTTGCCAGAGCATCTGCCATTTGATTTTCGTCTCTAGGGATGTGATGGAATTCAATTTTATTGAAGAATGGTAATAATCTTCTAGCATAATATTTGTAAGGGATCAAGCCAGGGTGACGAGTGTCCCATTCTCCTTTAATCTGATTTATTACCAAAGCTGAATCACCATACACGTCTAGAATTTTAATTCTGAGATCAATAGCTTCTTCGAGACCCATGATGCAAGCCTCGCATTCTGCCATATTATTAGTGCAATTAAATGTTAACCTTGCAATAAAAGGAATGTGCGATCCATGAGGAGTGACAATCACAGCACCAATTCCTTTACCCTAAGCATTCACAGCTCCATCAAATATCATACTCCAACGAGATTCAGGGTCAGGACCTTCCTCAGGTAATGGTTCACCATAATATTTCACTTTCAGGAACATCACATCCTCATCGGGGAATGCATATTCTGCAGACTGGTGATCTTCCACTGGTTGGTAGACTACTTTTAATAGCTTTTTGAGTGCGGTATTCAATATCATATTCAGATAACAACATCTGCCAGCGGGCAATTCTCCCAGTAAGAGCAGGCTTTTCGAAAATGTACTTAATTGGATCTATTTTGGAGATCAACCAAGTGGTGTGATTCAACATATACTGCCGCAAACGCTTTGCCGCCCAGGCCAAAGCACAACATGTTTTTTCCAACATGGAATACCGCGACTCACAATCAGTGAATTTTTACTGAGATAATAGATGGCGAACTCCTTCTTCCCTGTTTCATCTTGTTGTCCCAGAATACAACCCATGGATTTATCTAACACTGTCAGATACATAATCAACGGTTTTCCTTCTACAGGAGGGAGCAAGATAGGAGGTTCAAGAAGATATTATTTAATACTCTCAAATTCCCTTTGGCAGTCATCCTTCCACACACAACCTTGATCTTTCTTTAACAACTTAAAGATCGGTTCTCATGTTGCAGTCATGTGGGAAATGAATCTGGAAATATAATTCAAATGCCCGGGGAAACCTCTGACTTGCTTTTCAGTTCTTGGTGCTGGCATTTCTTGAATTACTTTGACTTTATCAGGGTCAACTTCAATTCCTTCCTGGCTAGCAATGAAACCCAACAACTTCCCCGATTGAACACCAAAGGTGCATTTATTTGGATTCAAGCGGAGACGATACTTCCTCAAACGCTGAAACAACTTCAACAAATCTTCTATATGCCCTTCTTCAGTTTGGGATTTGGCAATCATATCATCAACATATACTTCGATTTCCTTGTGCATCAGATCATGGAATAGGGTTGTCATAGCCCTCTGGTACGTTGCACCAGCGTTCTTCAACCCGAAGGGCATCACTCTGTAACAGAATGTTCCCCAGGGTGTGATAAACGTTGTTTTGTCCATGTCCTCTAGAGCCATTCTTATTTGATTATACCCATAAAATTCGTCCATGAACGAGAATACTTTGAATTTTGTTGTGCTATCCACTAGCATGTCGATGTGAGGCAATGGAAAATCACCTTTTGGACTAGCTTTATTTAGATCTTTGTAATCTACGCACATGCAGACTTTCTGTATTTTTTCGGTACTGGGACAATATTGGCAATCCATTGAGGATACACTGACGTCACAAGAAAACCAACATTAATCTGCTTTAGAACCTCCTCTTTGATCTTTACTGCCATATCTGGGTGAGTTCTTCTCACCTTTTGTTTAATTGGCGGACACTCTGGCTTCAACGGAAAATGGTGCTCTACAATATATGTATCTAGACCGGGAATATCTTGATAAGACCAAGCAAAAATATCCACATACTCTTTCAACAACTCAATCAAACTTCTCTTCACATCGGGATGCAACGATGCTCCAATCTTGACTTCCTTCGGATCTTCTTCTGAACCCAAATTAATCACTTCCAAAGGCTCTTTATATGGCTGAATGGTATTTTCCTCGTGCTCAAGCAACCGTGAGACCTCTTCTGGAATCTCATCATAATCTTCTTCTTCATCCCCAAACACAAGACATTCAAAGTTAGGAGAGGGTGCAGGGTCATTGTGATCAATGGGTTTTTTAATTAATCTGCACATATGATTTATGATTGCTTTTTAGAAACTGACACATATAACAAGTGATCATGCAGATTGAATTTCAGTTATTATTCATTTTGAAAGGTTTTTTTTTATTACTGTGATACGGTGGGAGAACTGACTTGGTGTTTTGCATTTCGATCGCATTTGTGCAGATAGCAAGAGTCGCCACCGACTTTTCTTTTATCCAAAAGGAAAGGTAAAAAAGCACAGGAAAGACCTTTCGAGATTATTTCTCGGGTTCGGGGGGTAGATTATGAAAAGGGAAGGTATTAGCACCCTTTTCATCCATGGTTTTCCATGGGCTCTTAGTTACTCGTTTAGATCACTTGCTTTCATTTGACAGTGTGCTTGTGGCGTGGGGTTTTGAAAGTATTTTGAAAAATCTCTTTGTAATGGTTCTCGTTTCTATAAGAACGCGTACAAAGTTTTGTTTCGAAAAGTGGTTCAAAGAGGTGTTTCTGAATCGTGTTTCGGAAAGTGTTTTGAAAAGATGTTTTGCAATGGTTCTCGTCTCTATAAGAACGTATACAAAATTTTTTGTCTTTTTAAAATGTTTTGAAATGAAAGTGTAGGTGTAAAAATGTTTTTATCGTGAGCAAGTGAGTAACTAGGAGCGAATCTATCTACTCGAAAGGTCTTAAATTATTCTTTTCTTCCTCCTTTTAATGGTGCTATCTTACCATTAATTTGGTAAGAAGCCACATCATTGGATGTGAAGGGACAGGCGCGGGTCAATTTTACAGTCATCGAAAGCAACTTATAAGATGCTTTAGCAATTTTTGTAAGGGACGAGATCGTTTTATCGAAGGCAACGTCGAGGGTCATCGAGGGACTACGATCTTTTTTATTGAAGGGTCATTGCTAAAGCATCCCATATTCGAGGGACATGACTGTATTTCCGAGGCAACGAGCGAGGTTACCCTAGAGGTGCGCGTGTGAAAAAGTGTGTTGGTTTCAAGTTATTTTATTCTTTGATTAGGTTATCTAGCGATTGATTTTTGAATCTTTCCATACACGCCTAATTACTATACAGTATAAGGAAAACAGTAAATTGCGGGAATTGAAATTCTACGCTATTACAAAGTGTTCGGCAATGGGGGTACAATTCTTACAAATTGGGATGAGTCAAATGCGATAGCAAGATCCAAATAACAAGCAATACAACCAAATTGAATTTCGCGTGATTAATTAAAGCTACAATAATCCATGAAAATAAAATTAACCAATGAAATATGGAAATAAAATTTTCATATTATTCACTTGTAAGGAAAAAATAAGATATTATTTAAAGAAAATGTTTAACTACAGAAATTAAATCAAAGTGCGTATTTTTTTTTTTATATTTTTCATGATGAAAAGAATTAATTAATCCTATGAAAGATTTATATTTTATATTTTTTTGAATATGAGAAAATAATTTAAAAAAAAGATAATAAAAATATGTTCTATATTTTTTGTAACATTTGTATCATGAAAAAGAAACAAAGGGAAATTAATAGTAAAAGTTTGATCAAGAAACAAATTAGGAACAAAAAATAAATTATTCAAAATAAATGATGTAAACAAAAATTATGGATTAAACAAATGAAGGGGGGTGTATGTTGTGAACAGAAAATGGGCTTATGGATGATTTGGGGCGGAGGCCCAAAGAAAATGATTGCTCACTTGCTGTAACAAAAATCAAGCAAAATGGGGGTGAGACAAGTAAAATGGATTGGGCTTATGGAGCAAAGGCCAAAGATTATCCAACATAAATCAGCAAACCCAAACCCAAACCCTAAAACAAATTTAGTCATGGATTAAGGGCTAACACAAAAAAATTATGGCTTGGTCCATCTTCCTCACGCGGCGCTGTTCTTCTCTGTTTATCGTTTCCATTTGCTGAAACCTTCTACCCTTCCTCACTAACCCGTCCCTGTCTTACTTCGCGAATGAATTGCTCTCTTCAGTAACCACCCACGCTTCTTTGTTACCGGAATACAACCCTCTCGTCTCCCTAATCAAGCTCTAGCGATTTTCTGTTGGAGCTTTACAATTTCTATCTTGCCTTGTTATTCTTGTGATTTTCTGCGAAATAGGAAAGGAGAGGAGAGACTGAAGACGGTATTCAGTGGTGACAGAGGATTTACGAGGGAAAGAGATGAGGATGGGAGCGTGGCTTTTTGGTTCTGAGTTTTGATGATGGTTAACAGTTTTCTTTTTTGGATTTTGGTGATGGTTATTTTGTTCTTGCTTCTGATGATGGTTAACAGTTTTTTGGGATTTTGGTGGTGGTTATTTTGTTCTTGCTCTTGATGATGGTTAACAGTTTTGGGTTTGATGCTTTGTTCACAGGTTTTTGAGTTTGATGCTTTGTTCACAGTTTTTTGAGTTTGATACTGGTTAACAGGTTTTTGAGTTTGATGCTTGTTAACAGGTTTTTGAGTTTGATATTGGTTAACAGGTTTTTGAGTTTGATGCTTGTTAACAGGTTTTTGAGTTTGATGCTTGTTAACAGGTTTTTGAGTTTGATGCCTTGTTACTGTGTTTGTTTTCTTTTGCTCTTTTTTCCTTTTTGGATTGCCCCTGCTTCTGTTATATTGACCTCTTCTTATGTTGTGGCCTCTTTGCCTTTGGTCTCTACAATAGGTTTTTGCTTACAGCAGGTTTTTTCTAGTTTTGTTTTTTTAGCAGTTTTGATGATTATGGGGTTTACAGCAGGTTTTTTCTAGTTTTGTTTTTTAGCAGCTTTGATGATTCTGGGGTTTACAGCAGGTTTTTTCTGGTTTTGTTTTTTAGCAGTTTTGATGATTCTTGGGTTTACAGCAGCTCTTCTTTTTGCAACAGAGCTTTTACAGGATGTGCTTTGGGCAATTCTGTAGCCTAGGTGACCTCTTTCCTCTCTTATCTCAATGACAATAAAAAAGCAATTTTCTCTTTTGCTTATTTTACCATTCTGAAAGGTTTGCAGCACTTGGAAAATGATGATACCTTGTTTCTTGAGCAAGTTGACTTGCTATTTTGTTTGATTTAGCATCTAGCTATTTGTTATATTTGCCACACTGCTGCCTCGTTTTAGCTTTTGTTTGTGCTGTTTGTTCAGCTTGTGATGCTGCAGTTTGTCCAGTTGTGATAATTTTGTTGTTTGTTTAGTTTGTGATAATGTTGTTTGTTTGGTTTATGATAATGTTGTTTGTTTGGTTTGTGAGGCTGTTGTTTGTTCAGTTTGTAATGCTGTTTGTTTGGACTGTTGTAGCATTTTGTTATTGTAGCATGTTCGTGAATTTCTCTTCTTCTTTCTTTTTGTGAACCAAGAAGGGAAACCTTCTTGTGATTTGCAACTAGGGGAAATAGGTTGTGATGAAATAAATAGCATTCTGATTCCACGTTGCAAACCTTAATGATGAATTTATGAAATAACTTTTGGAAAATTCCTTGTTCATGCCCATATAATTTTGTACTAAGCATGCTTTCTTTCTCTTGTTTTCATGTGAGCAAAATTGGAGATGATGAAGCAAAGAGCGCAAGAAATCCGCGGCAAACATGGAAGTCTCGGAGACAAGCAAAGGAATTTGATATGACTTCAGTCTTCAAGCAACTTAAGCATAGATTAGTTCTCTTAGGCCAAACATTCATTTTGATTTTCTTTGTAACTTAGAAAGATTATTCTTGTATTTTGATGTATTGTATCCAATAGTTGTACCAATTTATCTTTAAATACAATAAGTTATAAAACATAAAGTATTAAAAGAATAAATTGTTTTGTAACAAACTTGGACGGTGTGTTTGAAATTGGAGAAAATCTTGAATTGTAGCATAGAGTATTCTTGTGTCATTTTATAACTTGAAATCCTTTATCAACAACAATTTGTAATTTCTCTTCTCATCCTAATTGATTTTCTTTTTGAAGTTCCGAATCAGGATATGTGAAATAAAAATGCTCTAGTCTGGTAACTTAAATTCCAAATAATCCCAATAACTTTGTAACTGCATTTCAAACAAACACGCACTTTGTACTCCATTTCCTAACAAAACAAAAGTTTTAAGGACGTAAATCATCTGGTTAACCTGGATCACAAAATTATGATTGTCCTAAATGACAGTATTGACCTCCATCTCTTGTCCCAAACAAATCATGCTCTAAGAACAAACATTATCCTTTCAGTAAATTGTGTTTAAGAAAATTCAACATCAATCAAATGCCTTACAATGATTTGATAATTTTAAAGTTTTCCAAACTCAAATTTCTTCCGATTCTTTGAAGATAAACCTGTGAGCGACATCACATGTGACCATGAACAGACATAATCGTCTTAAAAATCTTGTAGCTTGAAGAAATAATAAATACAACCTTGAGGAAGCATGAAGACCTATGAAGGCCAATTGGATCTTTGAAAACTCATTTTCTTTTGAGAATTGCAAAAAAAAAACCCTAATTGATGATTTACTGCCCCAGAAGAGAATCTGCCTGGTCGATTTCTGAACCAACTTGAATATCCGAGAAACCCTAGGGTTGTGTCTTCTATGAAAAATGGGAGGGCAAATTTTGGGGTACAATAGTTGCCCCTGTTCAATCTTCTTAAACTTGAAAAGCGAAATCGACATGTTTGTCGTTTGTGGCTTGAAAGTAGAAGATGATTGAACACTAGAGTGCCCAGAAATTTGCACTTGATGACGCGCTGGTTTGATTGTGTATGGAAATGGTCTTAAAGATTCCATTTGGAGAAACAAAGGAGAATTGTCGGAGATGGGCTTGTAAATGCCATCCAAAGGTAATTGTTGGCAGAAAGTTTGAACTGGATCTAAACAGAGAACGAATCAGAATAAACCGTTGAGAGATTTATCTGAAATAGTAAAAATCTGGAAATGAATCAGAATAAACCGTTGAGAGATTTATCTGAACCAGTAAAAAATCTGGAGACGAATTAGAATAAATCGTTGAGAGATTTATCTGAAACAGTAAAAATCTAGAGACGAATCAGAATTAACCGTTGAGAGATTTATCTGAACTAGTAAAAATCTGGAGATGAATCAGAATAAACCGTTGAGAGATTTATCTGAAATAGTAAAAATCTGGAAATGAATCAGAATAAACCATTGAGAGATTTATCTGAACCAGTAAAAATCTGGAGACGAATCAGAATAAACCATTGAGAGATTTATCTGAAACAGTAAAAATCTGGAGACGAATCAGAATTAACCGTTGAGAGATTTATCTGAACTAGTAAAAATCTGGAGATGAATCAGAATAAACCGTTGAGAGATTTATCTGAACTAGTAAAAATCTGCAGATGAATCAGAATAAACCGTTGAGAGATTTATCTGAACCAGTAAAAAGCTGGAAACGAATCAGAATAAACTGTTGAGAGATTTATCTGAAACAGTAAAAATCTGGAGACGAATCAGAATAAACCGTTGAGAGATTTATCTGAACCAGTAAAAATCTAAGAGACGAATCAGAATAAACCGTTGAGAGATTTATCTGAAACAGTAAAAATTTGGAGACGAATCAGAATAAACCGTTGAGAGATTTATCTGAAACAGTAAAAATCTGGAAATGAATCAGAATAAACCGTTGAGAGATTTATCTGAAACAGTAAAAATCTGGAGACGAATCAGAATAAACCGTTGAGAGATTTATCTGAAACAGTAAAAATCTGGAGATGAATCAGAATAAATCGTCGAGAGATTTATCTGAACCAGTAAAAATCTGGAGACGTATCAGAATAAACTGTTGAGAGATTTATCTGAAACAATAAAAATCTGGAGACGAATCAGAATAAATCGTTGAGAGATTTATCTGAAACAATAAAAATCTGGAGATGAATCAGAATAAACCGTTGAGAGATTTATCTGAAACAGTAAAAATCTGGAGATGAATCAGAATAAACTGTCGAGAGATTTATCTGAACCAGTAAAAATCTGAAGATGAATCAGAATTAACCGTTGAGAGATTTATCTGAACTAGTAAAAATCTGGAAACGAATCAGAATAAACTGTTGAGAGATTTATCTGAAACAATAAAAATCTGGAGACGAATCAGAATAAACCGATGAGAGATTTATCTGAACCAGTAAAAATTTGGATACGAATCAGAATAAACCGTTGAGAGATTTATCTGAACCAGTAAAAATCTGGAGATGAATCAGAATAAACCGTTGAGAGATTTATCTGAACCAGTAAAAATCTGGAGACGAATAAGAATAAACCGTTGAGAGATTTATCTGAAACAGTAAAAATCTGGAGACGAATCAGAATAAACCGTTGAGAGATTTATCTGAACCAGTAAAAATCTGCCTTTTCTCGGAAACTGATCTGTATTTGACTTGTTGAAAATTTGTGTCTGTCAGAAGTTTGTTGATAATAACTGTCTAATGGCCCTTTCCTGTAAAAGGTGAAGAGTTAATTGTATGCAATGCTATGATGTATGCGATGCACGGTGTGATTTTTGCCTCTCAAAATAAATGAGAATGCATTGTATGCACTTTGAGTTGTCAATGTTATGACGTATGGATGCAAATGTATGGATTTAAGGATTGTTTGTGTCGTAGCATTGCTGGAAGCGGGGAAAATATATCCCTTTTGAAGCACTGATGGGTGAGTTTCCAAGTAAAAACTCTGTTGCAGAAGGGAAAAGCCAGACGTTGCTTGTGATATCCTGCTGGGGAAATCTGAGAAGTTGGGCAACTTGCTGGGGACACTTTGGACCAGTGGTTGGAAATTTTTGCTCTGGCTGGAGAAAGTACCTGCGGGGGTTTTATGGAATGGCTCACAGATATTACTCTATTTCTTAAAGTCATTAGTGATTGTTTTTCCGTTTTTTTTATTTTTTATTTGTAACAGTAATCACGTTCAAATGCATATGTTCAAAAATAAATCATTGGACGTTTTTGTAAATAAAACATAGAAATAAAGAAAAACATATGGTTTTGCACTTTCAAAAGGGATATCTTTGTATTAACTTGAACAAGTGTTTTTTGTTTTTGTACAATGAGACAAAGCATTCTAGCAAGAGAATGTCGTCGTAAGAAAAAATGAAAATTTGATACAAAGAAAAGATAGCTATGTGAAATAATCCCTTGGGGTTCCCGTTCTATTATATCCTTCATGTCTCTGAATGTCTTGTCCGCTGGTCGCCTCGGCGAAGTCGATTGGATTGATTTAGAGCCAATTGAGTTGATTGGTTGTCGCTGAAGATTGTTTTCCAGATGATCCAACGGGACATAGTCATACGCTTTAATCCCTAACTTTTGCCTGGACCACCCTCTCGGGTTTTCAATCCACCGGGATACCCTTTTTTACCCAAGCCGCCCTTTCGGGTTTTCGACTTTCCGGGTGTACAGATTTTTATTTTCATCCCTTATTTTTTCCAGAACCCTTTTGGTTCTCCGGGAAGCCCTTATTTTTTCCTAGGCCATTCAACCTAGCGAGTCTTTGATCATGCATAGTATTTTTTAACTATGTCCGTATTTACAGGGTGCAAGAGGTCGTCGCCATCCATAGTAGTCAAGATCATTGCTTCACCAGAGAAAATGCTTTTGATTACAAACGGCCCTTCATATGTAGGGGTCCATTTTCCCCTGGGATCACCTTGTGGCAAAATGATACGCTTGATTACCAAGTCACTGATCCGATATACCTGACATTTGACCTTTTTAATAAAATCTTTGATCATTCGTTTTTGGTACATCTGACCATGACAGATAATTGTAAGCCTCTTCTCATCAATCAAGTTTAGTTGGTCAAACTGAGTCTGAATCCAATCTTGTTCATTCAAACCAGCATCCTTCATGATTCTTAGAGAGGGGATCTGGACCTCAATAGGCAAGACAGCTTCCATGCCGTATACGAGAGAATAAGGTGTTGCCCCAGTTGATGTGCGAGCTGTGGTACGATACCCATGGAGAGCAAACGGTAGCATCTCATGCCAGTCTTTGTATGTGACCGTAATTTTCTGTATGACCTTCTTTATGTTTTTGTTCGCAGATTCTACAGCACCATTCATCTTTGGCCGGTAAGGGGAAGAATTATGATGCTGAATCTTGAATTGCTCGCACAAGGAGGTGATCATAGTATTATTCAGATTTGTACCATTATCAGTGAGGATTCTCTCTGGGATACCGTACCGACAGATGAGATTCTGCTTGATGAACCGGGCGACCATATTTTTAGTAACGGAAGCAAAGGAAGTTGCCTCAACCCACTTTGTAAAATAGTCAATGGCCACTAAGATAAAGCGATGTCCATTGGAGGTTGTTGGCTTGATTTCCTCGATCATATTGACTCCCCACATAGCAAAGGGCCAAGGAGCCATCAAGACATTCAGAGGAACCGGAGGTACATGTACTTTTTCGGTATAGATTTGGCACTTATGGCAAGTCCGAGAGTGTTGATAGCAATCTGCCTCCATGGTAGACCAATAATAGCCTGCCCGTAGGATTTTCTTTCCCATTGTATGCCCACTGGAATGTGTACCAAAAGTGCCTTCGTGTAGCTCACCCATGATCCTTTTAGCCTCAACCTTGTCTACGCACCGAAGCAATACAGAGTCGTGATTATGTTTGTACAAAATGCCGTTACTAAGGAAGAATTTAGCCGAGAACCTTCTCAGGAATTTCTTGTCATTCACCGAAGCTCCTTTTGGATATTCCTGAGACTCGAGATACCTCTTGACTTCATGAAACCAAGGTTGGTCCACTACTTCTTCGGTATTAATCTCGTGACAGTAGACTGGTTCATTCATCCGCTCAATGGTGATTTGAGGAGCCTCGTTATCCCAATTAAGTTTAAACATAGATGACATTGTAGCTAATGTGTCTGCTATCTGATTTTCTTCTCGCGGTAAATGCTCAAAGGTAATCTTCTCGAAATGCGGCAACAATGTCAACACATGTTCTTTATAAGGGATAAGATTGGGGTGCTTGGTATCCCATTCCCCTTTGACTTGACTGATGACCAAGGTTGAATCTCTAAATACATCCAAGTGTTTGATCCCCAAGTCTATGGCAGCCTTGAGACCAAAGATGCATGCTTCGTATTTTGCCATGTTGTTTGTACAGTTGAAGCAAAATCTGGAAGTAAAGGGAGTATGACATCCTTCAGGAGATATGAGTACGGCGCCGATACCATTGCCAAGTGCATTGGATGCCCCATCAAAGAACAGGGTCCATCGGGATCCTTGTTCAGGTCCGTCATATGGCCTGATCTCTTCACAGTTATCTAACGTCATGATGTCTTTGTCTGGGAATTCAAACTTCATGGACTGATAGTCTTCTACAGCTTGGTGAGCAAGATGATCAGCCAATACACTGCCCTTTATAGCTTTCTGGGTAGTATACTGTATGTCATATTCTGTCAGGATCATCTGCCATCTTGCTATTCTCTCAGAAAGAGCGGGCTTCTCAAAGATGTACTTTATCGGATCCATTTTAGATATCAACAAAGTAGTGTGGGTTAGCATATACTGTCTCAGCCGGCGAGCAGTCGATGCCAGAGCGCAGCAAGTTTTCTCGAGCAGTTAATATCTTGTTTCACAGTCGGTAAACTTTTTGCTCAGGTAATAAATAGCATGCTCTTTTCGGCCAGACTCGTCATGCTTCCCCAGCACACACCCTATTGAGTTTTCTAAAACAGTTAGATATAAGATCAATGGCCTTCCTTCGACAGGTGGCAACAACACAGGAGGTTCTTGCAGGTATTCCTTGATCTTGTTAAAAGCAACTTGGCATTCGTTGTTCCATCTGACTACTTGATCTTTCTTCAGTAGTTTGAAGATTGGCTCACAAGTAGCTGTCAGGTGAGAAATGAATCTGGAAATATAATTCAGGCGTCCCAAGAATCCTCTAACTTCCTTCTCAGTACGAGGAGCGGGCATTTCTTGTATCCCTTTAACCTTGGCAGGATTAACCTCGATGCCTTTGTTGCTGAAGACAAAGCCCAGGAGTTTACCAGACCGTACTCCAAATGTGCACTTGTTTGGATTCAATCTCAACTTATACTTCTTCAGCCTCTCAAACAGCTTATGTAAGTGATCAAAGTGCTTTTCTTCTGTCTGCGATCTGGCTATCATATCGTCTATGTAGACTTCTATCTCATGGTGTATCATGTCATGAAATAAAGCTACCATAGCGCGTTGATAGGTTTCCTCAGCATTCTTCAGTCCGAATGGCATGACCTTATAGCAGAAAGTTCCCCACTGTGTAACAAAGGTCGTTTTCTCCATATCCTCAGGCGCCATTTTGATTTGGTTGTAGCCCGAGAAGCCATCCATGAAGGAAAACACTTTGTGTTGCGCCGTATTGTCAACTAAGATATCGATGTGGGGAAGTGGGAAATCATCTTTGGGGCTTGCCCTGTTTAAGTCTCTGTAATCCACACACATCCGCACCTTACCATCTTTCTTGGGTACAGGGACAACATTGGCCACCCATTGGGGATAAGAGGTGACAGCCAAAAATCCAGCATTGAATTGTTTCATAACTTCTGCTTTGATCTTTTCAGACATATCGGGTCTTATACGACGAACCTTTTGCTTCACTGGGGGACAATCTTCCTTTGTAGGCAGACGATGTACCACAATGTCTGCATCTAGTCCTGGCATGTCTTCGTACGACCAAGCGAAGATCTCAACATAATCGTGCAATAACTGAATCAGACGCTCCTTGACATTAGGTCCCAAGTTGGAACCCACCTTGACCTCATTCTTATCTTCTTCAGTTCCCAAGTTAATTGCCTCGACCGGCTCTTCGTGCGGTTGAATGGTCCTTTCTTCTCGTTGCAACAACCTGGCCAACTCTCCTGGCACTTCATAATCTTCCTCACCTTCGTCGTCGGCTTGGTAGATCGGATTTTCAAAGTCACAATTGGCCATAGAAGAACTGTTACCCATGGGATCCTGAGTGGATGTAGATATGCATTTTCAATATGTGAGTGTGTGTGTGTGAGAGCACAGCTACCTTTGAAAGAAATAAAAAAAAAAGACAAAGATAATAGAATTTTGATGCAAAAACGTCCATGATTCATTAATGACATATGAGAATGAAGTGACAACCCTTACAGATGGACCATTGTGCCTCAGGTAAGACACAAGGTTTTAAAAATTCTGAATTGTTTAAATATTACAAGCCTGAAAATATTAAAAGATAATTACTCTTGAATAAAAGTAATAGGAATGAAATCATTCTCCTCCCAATTATTAAGCCCTCCGTCGATAGTTGGAAAAATCCATTCATCCATGTCACAGCTGCCATCACTATATTCTATTGCATTGACTCCTTGATTGCTGATACGCAGAGGTGGCCCCCCGTGCGAGAACGTCGGACAGCTTTCTGAGCCTCTGAAGTGAACTCCAACCCAAATTTGTCGGATTTGTAGGGAATATCCGGAAGCTGGCCCCAGATAGTACATCCTCCCTCTTCAACAACTGCTCGAGCATCCTTCAATGAAGCCATCTTTAGCGGAGGTCTGGTAATCTTCGGGACCTTTGGAGTAGACTTGGTTGTTGCGACCGTTGCTGGAACCTCCTCAAAGTTCTGACAGGGAGTCTCTATGAATTCACCATCCATTTCAACATACCTGAAAGAGTTCAGATGGCTAACCATGTATTCCTCTTCTCCGCGAACTGTGACAATCTGCCCTTTGATCGGGTATTTTAGCATTTGGTGTAGGGTGGAAGTGACGGCACCAGCACCATGGATCCAGGGTCGACCCAACAGACAAGAGTACGAAGGGCGGATGTCCATCACATAGAAAATTGAGTCAAAGGTCTGAGTCCCAATTTTTATGGGGATACTAACTTCTCTGTGCACTATCCTCTTGGAACCATCAAAGGCCCTCACTATGATGTTGCTAGGTTTCAAGATGAGCCCCTCGCAATCCAGTCGGTCGAGGGAATTTTTGGGCAAGACATTCAATGATGAATCGGTATCCACCAAAACATGGGCAAGTGTGGTGCCCCTGCATTCAATGGAAATATGTAAGGCATCATTGTGCTTCCTTCCCTTAGAGGTTAAATTAGCATCGGAAAAGCCCAACTTGTTATCAGCAGTTAGACTGGCCACACAGTCTTCGAATTGGTCGATGGAGGTCTCCTGGGGCACGTGAGCGGTCTTAAGAAACTTTACCAAGGCTTTGGCGTGAGTTTCAGAGCACAAAAGTAAGGACAACAATGATATCTTCGAGGGGGTTTGCCCCAATTGTTCTATAATGTTGTAGTCACTTTTCTTGATTATCTTCAGGATTTCTTCTATTTCTTTTCTAGAAGCTTCAAGGATGACTTCAGGACGTTCTCTTGCTTGGGCAGGCTCAACCAAAGCCTCTTTTCCCCTGGTATCAGCAGTAGGGATAACAGCAGGAGTATCACGGGCGGTGTCGGTAGGAGTGGCAATAGTGGTGATCACAGGAGTAGCAACGGTCTTTGGAGAAATCTCAGGTGAGAAAACTCTTCCACTTCTTGTTATTTTGCTAGTTCCAGCGATGTTACCGATATCAAGATCAATATCTCTCGCAACTTCATTGGTGACAGCCAACTGATCTTGCTTGACGCCATAGTAATAAACGTTAGCCTCATAACTCCAGGGAACGGCTTTATCTGAGGAGTATGGCATTGGTCTTGGCATAGTGATGATTAATGGTGAAGATCTGGGAGCAGATGTAATCCTGATGGGTCTTTTGGTGGAGACTGTGATCGGTGGATCTGGAACTGACTGTTTAACGCTGGTTCGCGAAATGTCGCGGAAGCAAGAGTCGCCACCGTCTTTTATTTTCTCCAAATGGAAAGGACAAAAGCACAGAAAAATTCCTTAAAGAGATTGCTCTCGGTTCGGGAGGTAGGTTATAGAAAGGGAAGGTGTTAGCACCCTTTCTATCCATGGTTATCCTTGGGCTCTTAGATACTTGCTCATTTGTGTTTTCAAAAATGGTTTGTTTGCTTTTCAATGTGGGTTTTTAAAAAGTTTCTTTGAAAATTCCAGTTCGACTCTTGTATCGGTCCTCAAGAGTGTTTGAAAAAATGCTTTCGAAAGCTTTTTGAAAATGTGTTGGTGTGAAAAGTATTTTTGAATTTTGTTTTGAAGTTAGAGCAAGTATCTACGAGAACCTACCTACCCTAAGGAATTCGTCT
Source organism: Vicia faba (assembly GCA_948472305.1). NCBI lineage: Eukaryota > Viridiplantae > Streptophyta > Magnoliopsida > Fabales > Fabaceae > Vicia > Vicia faba. Next base: position 924,593,773 of record OX451741.1, on the reverse strand, counting down.
GTGTAAATGTCCTTTAAAGTAGTGCCATCCCACCATTGAGAGGTAGGTAGCACCACCGTTGGAGGTGTTTGGGCCAATTCGAGGTTCGGGACATGGTGATCACCAGAGCAATGGGAAGACACCTTAGAAGCTACCCTCATGCCAGGTTCCCGGATCATGAGGACTTACTAAGACATCCTCTACTCGACGATCACCTTTCGAGGCAAGGCAACAGTGAGGCGTACCCTAGGGGTGGTGTGTGCGATTTGTGTGTCAGATTCGTTTATTTTTTGTCTTTTGTCATGTCATTGGTGATCTAACGTTTGTTTTTATTTTTGTCCATACATTCTTTCATGCCTTGATTAACAGTTAAAAATTGCGGGAAAAGTAAAATTCTAAGCTATTACAAAAGGCGCGGGTCCACATCGCCAAAATTTCTCGAACCCGATTTGACAGAAAAAATAAAGAAAGTAAAGAAAATAAAGAATTAAAAGTGCGAGAAGTTAATTACAAGGCCTTGGGAGAGATACATAAATATTATAAAGAAATAAATAAATATGCGAATAAGAATTAAAACGAGGGCGTTGGACCCTTCTGCAAAATTAAATTACATGGAATTAGTTAATAAAGAAAAAGAAAAGGAGATGTTTTTGGTATTTTTTAGTATTTTAGGATTTTAATGGAAAAGAATTAATTGAAATTAAATGCTAACCCTAATTCTATTTGTTTTTTAGTTTATTAAGAAAAAATTAAATTTTAACCTAATATTTAACCCTAATTAATTTACATGCAATTTAATTACAAAAATAAATATTTAATATTCTAATTATTTATGGAATAAAAGAAAAAAAGATGAAAATTAATTAAACCCTAATTCTATATTTTTTAGATTTTTATTAAAAAGTTAAGATTAACCTAATTTAAAACTAAATTTAATTATATGCAATTTAATTACAAAAAATATTAAAATAAAAAATATTTATTATTTTTTTCTTTTCTGATTTTTATGTGTTTTTTATATATTGTGAAAATAATAAATTGATTAAAAAAACAATAATTAAAAAGAAAATAGAAATAATGCAAAAAAGAAAAGAAAATAAAATGGCAAACCTAGGGGGGTATCTGTCCCCAAAGTAGAGGTGAAGCCCATTAATCTTGAGCCCAAACCAGCATGGCCTTGTTGACTTTTTTTCAGGCATCGTGTGGTGCATTGACTGGAGTCTACCCTATCCTTCAGATTGTGTTCCTTGGATTGATACTGGAGAACACGTGGATGGCTTGATGGAGGAGCGTATGGTGCGTCTTCAGGACATAAGCAGCATAGAACTATTAATTGAAAAATAATGTGAAAAGGGGTGAGGACCTGGGGCTCGAACCCAGGTCCTGAATGTTACCAATGAGCGCGCTTGCCAACCCTGCTGTCTTGCATATCTGTAAGTTGTAACACCCTCTAAAACCCCGAATAAAATTTCGCAAATAATTAAAATTATAATTATAATTTCAGAGTACATGTATTAACGAGGATGTCACAATTCTCTTTTAATAAAAACAAGTTCCTGTCATGCATAACATAGAAGCAACTCATACATGTTTACACAGCGGAATAATTTAATTAACAAAACCAATGTTATAATATTTTTAAAATCATCAGGGATTAACACCTGGAAAATATCAACATCATATTATAACAAACATAAGGAAATAAACGAGTCTGACTAAAACAGCTCGACAAACAAACGTTCCCGGAGTTACAACTACCAGAGCATGACCCGGACAATACTTAAACGGAAAATAAACTAGAAACAACAAGCCTTCGCCAAGCACCTGAATGAAGCTCCTCAATCTGAAATATTCAACAGTAAGGGTGAGCATCTCAACTATACATTTGATTATACGTTCATAACAATAAATTCAGAAAATCATAAGCATCACCCAAACAGTTAGCATGTTTCATAGTTTACGAAAACCTTTACAATTCATATATTCATAATATATCACTTTTCATACTTATAATTAACATCCAACATCATTAACGATTTAGCAGCAATACATGCATACAATCAATTAAACACAACATTGGAAGGTCATCCATTCATGTTATATTCAATATAATGCAATACACCCATGCATGTGGTACCATTTTACCGCCCCATTAAATCTCGGGTCACGGATAACTCACCGTTCCATTATATCGCGGACACGGCTACCACCTCAACGTTCCATTAAATCGCGGACACGTATATTGGCCACCATGTTAATTCCACACAATGGGAATTAACAAATGCAACATGATATGTAAAGTATGTAACACTCAGCATACTATTAACATCAAGCAACATATCATGCAACATCAACAACATCAATCATAACAGGATATGGATAGCATGTAATCACTCAGCATACTATTAAACATCAATCATATCAAGTTATATCATAATTCATGCTTGATACATCATCTAAAAGCATGACAATAAAATCCATATAGTGTTGGTATCATAACATACAATCGTTATTCGATACAAGCATCAATCAACACTAGGAAATCAATAAACACATATTCAAAACATGTCAAACACTGCACATCAAAACAGGATCAATCCGTACATAACAGCATGCACAGAAAACAGAGTTTAGAAACCAACACAGGAGGTTTAACACGGGTGCCCGTGTAAATCAACACTGCCCGTGTGGAAATGTGCCCAGAAAACACATTATTTTACCAATACAGGGGATCAACACAGGTGCCCGTGTGAATCAACACGGCCCGTGTGGAAATGTGCCCAGAAAACACATTTGTTTGGCAACACAGTGAATCAACACGGGTGCCCGTGTGAAACAACACGGCCCGTGTTGATGAGTGCGGGTCAGATTTTTCCTGAACCTGCAGCAGCTCAGAACAGCAGCCAAACGCGAAAAATACCAGCCAAAACGCGCATTTCGGTACCTAACGACATCGATTTTGTATAACTCAAAACAACACATCAATTTCCTAATTACCAACAATCATCATAGTAACCTTAAAAGTGATTATTCGTCCTCTTGGGGAAATCTGATAACATCAAGGTCATCCCTAGAACACCTAAGGTAAATTCACGATCATACAGATATACTCCAAATCCACCATTAGGAACCTAAAATCGTTAATTGATTTCATAAAATTGGGAACCTGAACCTTTTCTAACAAGGTTCAATCCTAAGGGTATTGATCCCTAAGAACATCTAACAATTGGGGTTTCTCCCTACGATTATCCAAATCAACCGTACCTAAACCCATAAGCAAAAGTAAATCGAGTAGTAGCCCCCCTTACCTTATCAAATTGCAGCTTGAGTTCTTCGAGCGATGTTCTTCGTTCTTCGTACCTTCAGAGCTCAGCTTCCCAAATATCCCAAATTCTGTGTTATCGTGAATAATGAGAAAAATAACTTGAGTTCCAAAACATATCCTTATTCCTTTTGCACCCCCACTCTTTACTAACAACATCCAAGCCCAATAACTTAAAAACCCAATATTCCTTATTTCTTTTATTTTCTTCAAATATTCCAAAATAAATAATTTCTTTTTATTTTATTAATTCTAATAAAATAATTTCCCAATTAAATAAATCAAATAATTGAAACTGGGGTGTTACAACTCTCCTCCACTAAAAGAGTTTTCGTCCTCGAAAACATACCTTAGACGAATAGTTCCGGATAAGCCTCTTTCATCTGGCTCTCCAGCTCCCAAGTGATATTTCCATCTGCTGGACCTCCCCAAGCAACCTTCACTAATGCTATCTCTTTACCTCTTAACTGTTTCACTTCCCGATCTTCTATCCTCATAGGCAATGTTTCTACTGTCAGGTTATCTCTCACCTGTACATCATCTATTTGGATTACATGAGATGGGTCTGGAATGTATCTCCTCAACTGAGAAACATGAAAAACATCGTGCAAATTCGCAAGTCTCGGAGGTAAAGCAATACGATAAGCAACTTCTCCAACTCTTTCCGTAATCTGAAACGGACCAATAAAACGCGGAGTCAACTTCTTAGATTTCAACGCTCGACCAATACCCGTCATCGGAGTAACTCTCATAAACACATGATCTCCAGCACTGAATTCTAAATTCTTTCTCCTCTTATCATGATAACTTTTCTGACGACTCTGAGAAGCTCTCATCTTCTCTTGAATCAATTTGATCTTTTCAGTAGTCTGCTGAACAATCTCTGGCCCAATTACTGAACTCTCTCCAGATTCATACCAACACAAAGGCGTTCTACACCGTCTACCATACAATGCCTCAAACGGAGCCATACCAATACTCGAATGGTAACTATTGTTATAAGTAAATTCAATCAATGGCAAATAGCTATCCCAAGCTCCACCCTTCTCTAAAACACAAGCACGCAATAAATCTTCTAACGATTGAATCGTCCTCTCCGTCTGTCCATCAGTCTGAGGATGGTAAGCTGAACTCAACCTCAATTTAGTACCCAAAGCCTTCTGCAATCCTTCCCAAAATTTCGAAGTGAATCTCGGATCTCTATCTGACACAATACTAGAAGGAACTCCATGCAAACTCACTATTTTCTCAATATATAACTGTGCCAATCTCTCCATTGAGTAATCCATTCGCACCGGTATAAAATGAGCAGACTTAGTCAGTCTATCCACAACAACCCATATCGCTTCACAATTCTTAGGAGTCCTCGGCAACCCGGATACAAAATCCATAGAAATACTATCCCACTTCCATTCTGGAATAAACATCGGCTGCATAACTCCAGACGGCTTCTGATGCTCAATCTTCGATTTTTGACAGATTAAACATGCATACACAAATTCAGCTATTTCCTTTTTCATTCCCGGCCACCAAAACAATTTCTTCAAATCATGATACATTTTCGTGGCACCCGGATGAATACTCATCCCACTGTGATGTCCTTCCTCTAATATACTCTTCTTGATTTCTGCGACATCAGGAACACAAACTCTATCGCCAAATCTCATAACATCATTCTCATCAATTCTAAACTCACCACCTTGATCTTGGTTGATCAATGTCAATTTATCAACTAAATTAACATCGGATTTCTGCCCGATCCTGATCTCTTCTAGAATACCACTAGTAAGTTTCAACATACCCAAACGAACACACTTCGGAGTACTTTCACAAATTAAACTCAAATCTCGGAATTGTTCAATTAAATCCAATTCACGAACCATCATCATAGACATATGCAAGGATTTCCTGCTCAAAGCATCTGCAACCACATTTGCCTTACCAGGATGGTAATTCAAACCAAAATCATAATCTTTGAGAAATTCCAACCACCTTCTTTGCCTCATATTGAGCTCTTTTTGATCGAAAAGATACTTCAAACTCTTATGATCACTATACACTTCAAATCTCGAACCATACAGATAATGTCTCCACAATTTCAAGACAAACACAACTGCTGCCAATTCTAAGTCATGAGTAGGATAGTTCCTTTCATGAACCTTCAACTGTCTCGAAGCTTACGCAACTACCTGTTGATTCTGCATTAAAACACCACCTAAACCCAACAGAGATGCATCACAATAGACCACAAAAGATTCCACCGGATTCGGCAAAATCAGAATAGGAGCACTAGTTAATCTCCACTTCAATTCTTGGAAACCTTTCTCACAATCAGAATCCCAAATAAACGCTTGTCCTTTACGAGTCAACTTTGTCAACGGCAATGCTAACTTTGAGAATCCTTCGATAAACCTTCTGTAATAACCTGCAAGACCAAGAAAACTTCTGATTTCAGAAACAGTCTTCGGCGCTTCCCACTGAGATACTGCTTCTACTTTTGTAGGATCCACTGCAATACCATTCTTAGAAATCACATGTCCAAGAAAACTAACTTCATTCAGCCAGAACTCACATTTGGACAACTTTGCATACAACTTCTTATCTTTCAACAACTCTAACACAATTCTGAGATGTTCCGCATGTTCTTCGTCATTCTTGGAATAAATCAGAATGTCATCAATAAAAACCACAACAAACTTATCCAGATACGGATGAAAAATCCTATTCATATATTCCATGAAAACACCAGGTGCATTAGTAACTCCGAACGGCATAACAGAATATTCATAATGCCCATACCTCGTTCGAAAAGCAGTCTTTTGAATATCTTCCGCTTTCACACGAATTTGATGATATCCAGATCTCAAGTCAATCTTACTGAATACACTGGCTCCAATTAGCTGATCCATTAGATCATCAATCCTCGGTAAAGGATACCGATTTTTAATGGTTACTTTGTTCAATTGCCTGTAATCAACACACAGTCTCATAGAACCTTCTTTCTTCTTAACCAACAATACCGGAGCACCCCAAGGCGAAACACTTGGACGAATAAACTTCTTCTCCAGTAAATCTTCCAACTGACTCTTCAATTCAGCCAACTCAGACGCAGACATACGATATGGCGCCATCGACACCGGTCTCGTACCAGGAATCAAATCTATAGAGAATTCCACTTCTCTCTCAGGAGGTAACTCACCAACATCATCAGGAAAGACTTCTGGAAAATCACACACCACTGGCAATTCGCCACTCCTGACCTTTCCTGTTGCATCTAACGAAGCAAGTAACATAAACACCTTAGCACCGTCTTCCATTGCTTCTTGTACCTGCCTAGCAGTCATAGTCAAATTCTCGACGCCAACTGCCTCTGGGAAAATCACCGTCTTAGCAAAACAGTTCAGATGAACCCGGTTGACTTCCAACCAGTTCATCCCAAGGATAATATCAATTTGTTCAAGCGGTAGGCACACTAAATCCATACCGAAACCTCTACCAAAAATCTCAATAGGACAATTCCTACATACAAGTGAAGTTGTCACTGAACCCGATGCAGGAGTATCAACAACCATGCTACCTTGCATACCAGATATGTCCAGTTTCAACCTCTCAGCACAATCCAAAGAAATGAAAGAATGAGTTGCACCAGTATCAATAATTGCAACTAAAGGTGTGCCATGAATAAAACACGTACCTTTAATCAATCGATCCTCTGGAGTAGTCTCAGATCCAGACAAAGCGAACACTTTTCCACCTGACTGATCCTTCTTAGGCTTAGGACACTGCGGACGAATGTGACCTTCTTCGCCACAATTGTAACAAGTAACAGACTTCCCTTTGCAATCAATAGACAAATGACCAGTCTTTCCACATTTATAGCACTTCTTCTCATCACTCTTGCAATCTCGAATGTGATGACCAGACTCACCACACCTGTAGCATCTGATAGGAGCCTTAGAATCTCCCCCACTAGGCCTTTTCCACCCACCTGATTTCTGGTTATCTCTACCATATGGCTTGCCACGGTCCATATGTTGCTTTCCTCTTTTATCAACAGCCCCACGAGAGTGAGGCGACCTAGTCTTGGTAATATCTTCTTCCAAGATCCTGCTACAATCCACCAGGTCAGAAAATCTACGAATACGCTGGTACCTGATTCCCTGCTTAATCTCCTCTCTGAGACCATTCTCAAATTTGATACATTTAGATAATTCTCCAGCCTCATCATTGTTGTAGTGTGCATAATACTTTGCCAGCTCAGTGAACTTAGTAGCATACTCACTAACAGTCAGATTGCCCTGCTTAAGCTCCAAAAACTCAATTTCCTTTCTTCCCCGAACATCTTCAGGAAAGTACCTCCTCAGAAAAGCTCTTCTGAAGTTAGCCCAAGTCAGTGCCTCTCCATCCTGAACCATTTCAGTCCTTGTTGCAACCCACCAGTCGTCGGCCTCTTCTGCCAACATATGCGTACCATATCTGACCTTCAGATCTTCTGCACAATCAATCACACGGAAAATCCTTTCGATTTCCTTCAGCCACTTCTGAGCACCTTCAGGGTCATGTGTACCTTTGAACAAAGGAGGATTGTTCCTTTGGAAGTTCCCCAATTGCCTATCAGCACCAATCACGCCTCCAGTTGGGTTTCCAGCAAGTACACCAGCTAACATCCCCAAAGCCTCAGCTAGTGCAGCATCATTTCGTCCGTTACCTCTTCCAGCCATATTCCTGAGAATTAAAACATACTCCTCATTAGAATACAGTATCGACAGTGTTACCTTACACTAATCGCATACAAAAGGGATGACTGACTCAAGACTCTGGTCGCAACGACCGACTATGCTCTGATACCACTATTGTAACACCCTCTAAAACCCCGAATAAAATTTCGCAAATAATTAAAATTATAATTATAATTTCAGAGTACATGTATTAACGAGGATGTCACAATTCTCTTTTAATAAAAACAAGTTCCTGTCATGCATAACATAGAAGCAACTCATACATGTTTACACAGCAGAATAATTTAATTAACAAAACCAATGTTATAATATTTTTAAAATCATCAGGGATTAACACCTGGAAAATATCAACATCATATTATAACAAACATAAGGAAATAAACGAGTCTGACTAAAACAGCTCGACAAACAAACGTTCCCGGAGTTACAACTACCAGAGCATGACCCGGACAATACTTAAACGGAAAATAAACTAGAAACAACAAGCCTTCGCCAAGCACCTGAACGAAGCTCCTCAATCTGAAATATTCAACAGTAAGGGTGAGCATCTCAACTATACATTTGATTATACATTCATAACAATAAATTCAGAAAATCATAAGCATCACCCAAACAGTTAGCATGTTTCATAGTTTACGAAAACCTTTACAATTCATATATTCATAATATATCACTTTTCATACTTATAATTAACATCCAACATCATTAACGATTTAGCAGCAATACATGCATACAATCAATTAAACACAATATTGGAAGGTCATCCATTCATGTTATATTCAATATAATGCAACACACCCATGCATGTGGTACCATTTTACCGCCCCATTAAATCTCGGGTCACGGATAACTCACCGTTCCATTATATCGCGGACACGGCTACCACCTCAACGTTCCATTAAATCGCGGACACGTATATTGGCCACCATGTTAATTCCACACAATGGGAATTAACAAATGCAACATGATATGTAAAGTATGTAACACTCAGCATACTATTAACATCAAGCAACATATCATGCAACATCAACAACATCAATCATAACAGGATATGGATAGCATGTAATCACTCAGCATACTATTAAACATCAATCATATCAAGTTATATCATAATTCATGCTTGATACATCATCTAAAAGCATGACAATAAAATCCATATAGTGTTGGTATCATAACATACAATCGTTATTCGATACAAGCATCAATCAACACTAGGAAATCAATAAACACATATTCAAAACATGTCAAACACTGCACATCAAAACAGGATCAATCCGTACATAACAGCATGCACAGAAAACAGAGTTTAGAAACCAACACAGGAGGTTTAACACGGGTGCCCGTGTAAATCAACACTGCCCGTGTGGAAATGTGCCCAGAAAACACATTATTTTACCAATACAGGGGATCAACACGGGTGCCCGTGTGAATCAACACGGCCCGTGTGGAAATGTGCCCAGAAAACACATTTGTTTGGCAACACAGTGAATCAACACGGGTGCCCGTGTGAAACAACACGGCCCGTGTTGATGAGCGCGGGTCAGATTTTTCCTGAACCTGCAGCAGCTCAGAACAGCAGCCAAACGCGAAAAATACCAGCCAAAACGCGCATTTCGGTACCTAACGACATCGATTTTGTATAACTCAAAACAACACATCAATTTCCTAATTACCAACAATCATCATAGTAACCTTAAAAGTGATTATTCGTCCTCTTGGGGAAATCTGATAACATCAAGGTCATCCCTAGAACACCTAAGGTAAATTCACGATCATACAGATATACTCCAAATCCACCATTAGGAACCTAAAATCGTTAATTGATTTCATAAAATTGGGAACCTGAACCTTTTCTAACAAGGTTCAATCCTAAGGGTATTGATCCCTAAGAACATCTAACAATTGGGGTTTCTCCCTACGATTATCCAAATCAACCGTACCTAAACCCATAAGCAAAAGTAAATCGAGTAGTAGCCCCCCTTACCTTATCAAATTGCAGCTTGAGTTCTTCGAGCGATGTTCTTCGTTCTTCGTACCTTCAGAGCTCAGCTTCCCAAATATCCCAAATTCTGTGTTATCGTGAATAATGAGAAAAATAACTTGAGTTCCAAAACATATCTTTATTCCTTTTGCACCCTCACTCTTTACTAACAACATCCAAGCCCAATAACTTAAAAACCCAATATTCCTTATTTCTTTTATTTTCTTCAAATATTCCAAAATAAATAATTTCTTTTTATTTTATTAATTCTAATAAAATAATTTCCCAATTAAATAAATCAAATAATTGAAACTGGGGTGTTACATAAGTAACATAACAAATAAATATAATAAAACAAAAACGTTAAATGCTTCTTTTTCCGCGCGCGCGATTCAAACAATCCAATCGCTGAAGGCCACCTCATCTTCTTCTTCTTTATTCCCTGAAACAAAGAGATTGGCAACGGTTTTGGCACCGTTCCAGAAGAGGCCATAATCCAAAATAGTGATTAGCTCTAGGACGCTCATAAATTGAGCGCGAGGGTGGATTCATGATCGTCCAACCATGATTGTTTCAGTAGGCTAAGTCTTGAACGCCAATTTTTCCTTATTTGAAAAACCCTAATCCAAGGTCCTGGAAACCCTAATGAACAACAATGGCATATTTGCGTATAGTGCATAAAAATACAATTAATCCATATGGTTAGCTTCAGAATCCATTACTCAGTATGAATACACAATCAAAATGCCATGAAAATGTCTAAATCTTGAAATACGATTTTGAAAAAAAGTGAGAAAAGTTGGACTTCTGTATACCGTTTCAAGGTGTTAGGATGATCGATTTTGATTGGAACACGTTCTATAATCCTCAAGGAAGCTAATGGAATCACTATTTGGTCTTGAATCGCCCTGCAAAAGTGTTTTCAGAATTGAGTTTTTTTGATGATTTTCAAGTTTTCCAATGGTGTTTTCTGTGCAGCTTAGTGGTCAATGGCATTAGGGTTGTGTTCCTTGTATATGTAGTAATGATTTAGGTCAAAAACCTGATCAAAAGAATCCAAGATTTGATTGTTCAATATTTGATTTTCAAGCATTAGTTTTTCCAATCTTTTTCATGCAATTTGATACCAAATCATGCCAAAACTTTCCACAAATGATTATGCACGAATCTTGAGTGTCCAATGAGAATATTTTCTGCACAAAAAGATTTTATTTCATTAGTTTTGTATTTTTCATGTATTTTATTTAATTAAATGAATTATTAATAATAAAAAATTCAAATAAATAAATAAAAATGGAGAAAAACTTCCCTTTGGGCCAAATGGTCGTGTACATGCTTGAGATAATGAATTGTGGAATAAAAATAGGCCCAATAGCAATTTTAGGTCATTTGAATCAATGTTGACTTTTCAAAATATCCAAAACTTTCCCAACTTCCACAAGGCATAACTTGCTCAATTTTTAAGCTTTGCTCATGTTCTTGGACATTTTGGAAAGGTATTTGAGTCCTATAACCAATGTCTTTGGTCCCATGTCATTTTGATTTACCAATCTCAAGTTATGGCCTTTGACTTAAAGTCCCTTTTTGTTGACTTTTGAAAATGACCTATAATGTTGAAATTGATAACTTTTTGTGAGAGCATTTCTTGGACTTGAAGTATGAAGAGGGATTGTAGGAAATGTCCTTCTCTTCAAAATGAGCTTTGGATGGAATTTTTCTGATAATCCATGTGAAAGTTATGCCCTGGTCAATTTACAGTTGACTTTTTCAACTGTCCAAATAAGGAAACTTTTGCATCTTGATGATTTTTGAGCCAAGCTTTGAGAATCATGATCAAGCATTGATCAAATGATGTTTGTGGCTTCAAAATGAGATGTTGACCAAAAATTTGAACTTTTGACTGTCAAATGACCATTTTGCCCCTACAGTTGACTGTAGTGCAATTAGGGTTTTGACTGTGCAATTTTGTGCTGAAAGTCTTGAAACTTGGTATGAGGATGCTTGACCATATTTGTAGGTATGTGGGACTTGATTGGGCCCTTGGAAACTTCATTTTCTTGATCAGGACCAAAACCCTAATTTTGACTGCTTAGGAGGCCCTTACACTGTGCAACCCTTGGGGAATTTTGAAGCTTGACTTGGCAATTTCTTGAAGAATATGGGAGGGAAAATTTTGGGGTACAACAGTTGCCCCTGTTCAATCTTCTTAGACCTGAGGATGCAGATTGGCTGACGTGCCTTTTGTAATCCGAGGGTAGAAGATGATTGAACACTAGAGTGCCCAGAAATTTGCGCTCACATAGTAGCAATGCGATGATGGGAATGGGCTTATAGATGCCATTTGGAGATTGATGGATAGGATGATGGGCTTATAGATGCCATATGGATGTTGATCGCGTAAGAGATTCCTTAGCGAGAACTTGCGTACCTGCAAAAGAAAAATGAGTACCTGACATGTTGCAGGAGCTGGTTTTCAGATGCTTGGTATAGATGTGTCCTGACTGGTTACAGGAGCTAGTCTTCAGATGCTTGGTGGGAATTATCATCTCCGCAGTATTGGGGAGAGAACCATAGGAAATTATAATCTCAAAAGCGGACGTTTGAGAAAAACCTGGAATGGAATTATCGTCTCCGCACCATTGGGGAGAGAACCATAGGAAATTATAATCTCAAAAGCGGACGTTTGAGAAAAACCTGGGATGGAATTATCATCTCCGCACCGTTAGGGAGAGAACCATAGGAAATTATAATCTCAAAAGCGGACGTTTGAGAAAAACCTGGGATGGAATTATCATCTCTGCACTGTTGGGGAGAGAACCATAGGAAATTATAATCTCAAAAGCGGACGTTTGAGAAAAACCTGGGATGGAATTATCATCTCCACACCGTTGGGGAGAGAACCATAGGAAATTATAATCTCAAAAGCGGACGTTTGAGAAAAACCTGGGATGGAATTATCATCTCCGCACCGTTGGGGAGAGAACCATAGGAAATTATAATCTCAACAGCGGACGTTTGAGAAAAACCTTTGATAACTTCTACTGAGTCTTCATCAGAAAAATCTGTTTGGGGTCGATTTAGCTGGACTAGAGAAGGCCTTGGACTGGATAAGAAATCTTTGGAGTCGATTAACTGAACCGGTCTAGGTCTTGAAATATGATTGAGATTTTAACTGAATCTTTCCTGAAGGGTAAAGGTCAGTCATATGCAATGCATGACATGGACCAAGCGATGATGTTCTCAACATAAATGAGATTTGTAAGATATGATGCGTCTATGCATGTTATAATGATGTATGTGATGTTTATGTATGTTTTCGTCTAGGAAAGTAAATCCTTGACGGGTGCCGGGAAGTCACTCCTGGGCTGATGTTGAAAAATAAGCTTTTACTTCCGCTGGGGATGATAGTTGCAAGAATACCGGTAGGAGAAGATAACTCCGTTGGGGAATAAACTTGGTGAATGGAAGATTCTGCGGGGAGAACAGTACTCTAGTAATCTTGCTGGGGAGCAATACTCTGTGGGGAGAGAGATACTTTGCTGAGTTGATAGTAACTTGCTGAGGATATCTTTGCTGTGTTGGAAGTGTTGATAGAATTCGCTGGGGATAAGAAAGAACTGTGTTGACGACGCCCTTTCCGTGGCTTTTGGCTGAGGATAACCCAGTTATATCCTGTTAAGGAAATAACTCTTTGAATAAAGCCGGACGACGCGTTCGTGCTCTGCGAGGGATAAGCTTCCAGAATCTACTGGGGATAAGCGTACTGCTTGGGAGAAATGGATTCCAACTTTCCTGGGGAACTGGATTGGATTCTTCTGGGGGGAGTTTTGAACTGTGTCGGGAAGTGATTCCTTTGAATGTTGATATACCGTCGGGGAACAATCTTTAGGCCAAGACTGCCGGGGATGCTTGTTAAGAATACATATGCTGCTGGGGAGATGCTGAGATCCACTGGAGGATACCCAACTTCCTTAAGATTTGATAATATAGCTTGGGGAGAGTGTATTGACTGCTTACTCTCTGGGGAATTAGGATATCTGGTTATGTTCTTTAGCTGAACCTACCTTGGTACCTTGGCGGACAGAACAATTAGATTGCTTAGACAACTCTTTATTGCCCCTGTTTCTAATGTTACCTGTAATTAATCCTTTGTTTCGTATGCAAATATTTATGAGTTAGCAAATTATTGTCAATGCATATATCACAAATTGAACCTTGGACGTTCTTCGCAAACAAAACAGAAAAGGAAAAACAATTGGCACTTTTAACTGAAAAGTATATTTGTATTGATTTTGAATGGCCTGAAAATAGGCGTTTTGTGTACAAGAGGCTGACGTCCTAGTAAGAGAACGCCGCCGAACAAAAGAGTTTATACAAATTTTGTACAAAAGAAAATAAAACAGCTGTGTGCAATGAATGATCCCACTGGGTTTCAACTCTGCTATCGCCTTTATATCCCCGAGCGTCTCATCACTTGATGACCTAAACGAAAATAAAGCTGACTGATCGATGCCGTCTGAACTTGATGTAGGTACCAGATTCTGGATGCAAAGTGATCAATGAGACATAGTATTACGCTTTTATCCCTAACTTTTGCCTGGACCGCCCTTTCGGGTTTTCAGTCCACCGGGATACCCATTTTTGCCCAAGCCGCCTTTTCAGGTTTTCGACTTGCCGGGTGTACAGATTTTTCATTTCATCCCTTCATTTTGCCCGAACCCTTTTGGTTCGCCGGGAAGCCCTAATTTTTGCCTAGGCATGTCAGCCTAGCGGGTCTTTTTTCATGCGTAGTATATTTTTACTATGTCTGCATTGGCGGGGTGAGGAAGGTCGTCACCATCCATGTTGGTCAATATCATTGCTCCTCCTGAGAACACATGTTTAACCACAAATGGCCCTTCGTACGTAGGGGTCCATTTGCCCCTTGGATCACTCTGAGGAAGGATGATTCGCTTGATTACCAGATCCCCAACTTGATATTCATGTGGTCTGACCTTTTTGTTAAATTCCCTGATCATCCGTTTCTGATACGTCTGACCATGACAGATAGCAGCAAGTCTCTTTTCATCAATGAGGTTGAGCTGATCAAGTCGTGTCTGGATCCAATCATCCTCGTTCAGATTTGCATCCTTCATTATCCGGAGAGAGGGTATTTGCACTTCGATCGGTAAGACTGCCTCCATACCATAAACCAGAGAGAAAGGAGTTTCCCCGGTTGACGTCCTAGCTGAGGTACGGTACCCATGTAGAGCGAACGGTAACATCTCGTGCCAATCTTTGTAAGTCACTGTCATCTTCTGCACGATTTTCTTGATGTTCTTATTTGCTGCTTCTACAGCCCCGTTCATCTTCAGTCTGTAAGGAGAAGAATTGTGGTGCTGTATCTTGAACTGCTCGCAGAGCTCAGCAATCATCTTATTATTCAGATTGGTACCGTTGTCTGTAATGATTCTCTCTGGGACGCCGTACCGACAGATCAGATTATGCCGAATGAACCGTGCCACAACAGTCTTGGTTACCGTAGCATAGGACGCTGCTTCGACCCACTTCGTAAAATAATCAATCGCCACTAGGATGAAGCGATGCCCATTAGATGCCGTAGGTTTAATCTCACCGATCATGTCTATGCCCCACATTGCAAACGGCCAAGGCGCAGTCAGAACATTCAGAGGAACTGGAGGAACATGCACCTTGTCTGCATAAATCTGGCACTTATGGCATGTCCTGGAATGTTGGTAGCAGTCAGCTTCCATTGTGGACCAGTAATACCCTGCCCGTAGGATTTTCTTTGCCATAGTATGTCCACTGGAATGCGTACCAAAGGTCCCTTCATGTAGCTCTTCCATGATCCTTTCTGCTTCAGTTTTATCCACACAACGCAGTAAGGTTGAATCATGGTTTCGCTTGTACAAGATACCGTTGCTAAGGAAGAACTTTGCCGCGAACCTTCTCAGGAACTTCTTATCATTGACAGAGGCACCTACAGGGTATTCCTGAGCTTCCAGATATCTCTTCACCTCATGGTACCAAGGCTTCTCAGTCACCAATTCAGTCTCGAGATCACAACAGTATGCCGGTTCGTCCAGTTTCCAGATGATGATACGGGGAGCCTCATTATCCCATTTGACCTTGAACATAGAAGACATTGTAGCTAACGCGTCTGCCAACTGATTCTCTTCTCTCGGGAAGTGTTCAAAGGTTATCTCTGTGAAGTGGGGGATCAGGGTCAACACACATTCTCTGTAAGGGATAAGGTTCGGATGTTTCGTATCCCACTCTCCTTTGATCTGATTGATCACAAGAGCGGAATATCCGAAGACACTCAGAAACTTGATTCTTAGGTCGATCGCGGCTTGAAGGCCCATGATGCACGCCTCATACTCCGCCATGTTGTTGGTACAATTGAAACACAGCCGGGCAGTGAGCGGAGTATGAGTGCCTTGAGGTGATATGATTATGGCGCCGATACTGTTACCCAAAGCATTGGAGGCTCCGTCAAAGTGCATAGACCATCGGGATCCTGGTTCAGGTCCTTCATCCGGTCCAGGTACTTCACAATCTGTTACTATCATGATGCTTTCATCCGGAAACTCGAAGTTCATTGACTGATAGTCATCTACGGCCTGATGTGCCAAGTGGTCTGCCAATACACTTCCCTTGATGGCTTTCTGGGGTCGTGTACTGAATGTCGTATTCCGTCAAGATCATTTGCCATCTTGCAATTCTCCCAGACAGAGCAGGCTTTTCGAATATGTACTTTATAGGATCCATCTTTGAGATCAACAAGGTAGTGTGAGTCAGCATATACTGTCTCAGCCGGCGAGCAGCCCATACCAAAGCACAGCAAGTTTTCTCAAGCAGTGAGTATCGGGTCTCACAGTCGGTAAACTTTTTGCTAAGGTAGTAAATGGCATGCTCTTTTCGGCCAGACTCGTCATGCTGCCCCAGCACACACCCCATTGAGTTGTCGAGCACTGTCAGATATAATATCAGAGGTCTCCCTTCAACCGGTGGCATAAGGATAGGTGGTTCTTGGAGATACTCTTTGATTTTATCGAAAGCAGCCTGACATTCATCATTCCAACGTACTACCTGATCTTTCTTCAGCAGCTTGAAGATTGGCTCACAGGTAGCAGTCAGATGCGAGATGAATCGAGCAATGTAATTCAGGCGTCCTAAAAAGCCTCTGACCTCCTTCTCTGTCTTAGGAACTGGCATCTCTTGAATAGCTTTAACCTTAGCAGGGTCCACTTGAATACCTTTATCACTTACCACGAAGCCTAGCAACTTTCCCGATCTTACCCCGAAGGTGCACTTGTTCGGGTTCAATCTCAGCTTGTATAATTTCAACCGGTCAAACAACTTCTGCAGATGATCTAGGTGCTCTTCCTCAGTCTGGGACCTTGCGATCATGTCATCAACATACACTTCTATCTCATGATGGATCATGTCATGAAATAGAGCAACCATGGCACGTTGGTAGGTTGCCCCAGCGTTCTTCAACCCGAATGGCATGACCTTGTAACAGAAGGTGCCCCACTGAGTAACAAATGTAGTCTTTTCCATGTCTTCAGGTGCCATCTTGATCTGATTGTAACCTGAAAAGCCATCCATGAAAGAGAACACCTTATGCTGAGCTGTATTGTCAACAAGGACATCAATGTGAGGTAAAGGGAAGTCATCCTTGGGGCTGGCCCTGTTCAGATCCCTGTAGTCGACACACATTCTGACCTTACCGTCTTTCTTTGGTACCGGCACCACATTAGCAACCCACTGAGGGTAAGAAGTCACTGCAAGGAACCCAGCATCAAACTGTTTCATAACCTCGGCCTTTATCTTCTCAGACATCTCTGGACGCATACGACGGACCTTTTTCTTAACCGGAGGGCAGTCTTCCTTAGTAGGCAAGTGATGGACCACAATGTCGGTATCCAACCCGGGCATGTCTTCGTAGGACCAGGCAAAGATCTCCATATAATCATGCAGAATTTGAGTCAACCGTTGCTTCACGCTGAGCTCTAGGTTGGCACCAATCTTTACCTCTTTCCTGTCTGCCTCAGTACCCAAGTTTATTGTTTCCACTGGCTCTTCATGGGGTTGAATTGCCCTCTCTTCCTGAAGCAACAGTCTTGCAAGCTCGCCAGGCACTTCGCAATCATCTTCACCTTCGTCTTCGGCTAAGTTGATCGGATTTTCGAAGTCATAACTGCCAGTAGCAGAGTTGTTATCAGTGAGATCCAGTGTGGATTGAAACCTGTATGAGTGAGTGTGTGTGTGTGTAAATACAGCTGTTTTGAAATATATGTAAAGGAAAGGAAGACAGAAAAGGAGCATAAAATTTGCAATGCGAGAAAACGTCCAAGATTTTCATTCATGATATATGAAATGAAAATTTATATGCCCTCACAAATAAAACCACGATGCCTCGGGTAAGACACCGGGCCATAGAGTTTATTTATTGTTTATTACAAATAGCAAAACAAAGAAATTTATTACTGCGTCACAAAGGTAACAGGAGTATGGTCTTTGGCGATCCAATTGTTCAATCCGCCTTCGGTCGTCGGGTAGATCCAGCTATTGAATTCTGCTTCATCCACTTCGTTGTCTTCCCCAACAGCATTCACTCCTGGATTTGTAATGAACACGGGAGGTCTTCCGATCTTCGCTTTCCGCATAGCTTTCTGACCCTCTGCAGTAAAACCCAGCCCAAATTTGTCAGTCTTCTGTGTAAAGTCTGGAAGCCTGCCCCAGTTAGCACATTCACCTTTTTGGACCACAGCCCGGGCGTCCTTCAGGGAAGCCATCTTCAAAGGAACATTCTCCTCTACTGCTGTTTCTGCTGCTGCTGCAATTGGAAGCACCTCCTCGAAATGCTGAAAGGGGGTTTCAATAAACTCCCCATCCATCTCAATGTATCTGAAGGAGTTCAGGTGGCTTACCATATACTCCTCCTCTCCCTGCACAGTGACGATCTTCCCTCTGACGGGGTACTTCAGCTTCTGGTGCAAGGTAGAGGTCACTGCCCCAGCCTTATGTATCCAAGGTCGACCTAGTAGACAAGAGTATGACGGACGGATATCCATCACATGAAATGTAGAGTCAAACACCTGAGAGCCCACACGAATCGGAATGTCAACCTCTCCATGAACCATCCTTTTTGAACCGTCAAAGGCCCTGGCGATGATATTGTTGGGTTTCAGTTCCAGGCCTTCACAATCCAAACGGTCTAAAGCCTTCTTTGGTAGCACATTTAAGGAAGAACCAGTATCCACCAATACATGCGCCAGAGTAGTGCCCCTGCATTCGATGGAGACATGCAGAGCATCATTATGGTCTCTTCCCTTCGCAGTCAGGTCAGCATCTGAGAAACCCAAGCCATTATCTGCTGTCAGATTTGCTACGCAATCAGTGAACTGGACTGCAGATGTCTCCTGCGGCACATGGGCCGTCTTGAGGAACGAGATCAAGGCCTTAGCATGGGCCTCTGAACACAGCAATAAGGAGAGCATGGAGATTTTAGAAGGCGTGTGCCCCAGCTGTTCCACAACATTAAAGTCACTCTTCTTTATAATTTTCAAGATTTCCTCCATCTCTTGTTGGGAGGCTTCAGCAGTTACGGGTATAGGTGCCTCCATCTGGGCAGGCTCAACTTCAATTCCTTTGCCCCGAGCATTGGATGACTCGGCAGCAGGAGAAACAACTTGATCGGCAACAGGAACAGGTACGCTTGTAGGTGTTATAAGGAGTGGTCTTCGAGCAGCAGGAGGTGCAATGTCAGGCGAGAAGAGCCTGCCACTGCGGGTAACCTTGGCTGGGCCAGTGATATCACAGATGCTGGCGCCAGCGTTGAACTCTTGTTTAATCCCATTTACATACACATCTTCCCCATAATGCCAGGGGACAGCTTTATCAGATACATAGGGAAGAGGCCCCGGAACAGTGATAACCACAGGTGCAACAGTCATGATTTGAATAGGCTTCTTCGGGAGAGCCTTGATCGGATTATTGAAGATAGTCACCACAGAAACTTCTTCCACCGGAACCAACTGAACAGCAAACTTCTTAAACAGAATCTCCTTGCTATCCATTAGGCTTTGGATGCCTAATTTCAACAAGGGACAACCAGATAGGGAAACAGCACAGAACAGGCAACCCTCACTGCAACCCGGAAATAAACCGGCCAGCAGTAGGTTCCTCTTGACAGTCTTCAGAGGAGTGGCTAGATCATCCACAGAAACAGCGTAAACATCTTCGTCAACAGCATTTACCCCATGCTGAGGCATAGGAGCAGTAACTACATTTGGCCTCTCAGGCGCTTCGAACTGTATCTCCTTCGCGTCGATAAGGTCTTGCACCTTACTCCTTAATGCCCAACAGTCATCAGTAGAATGCCCCGGGCTATCTGAATGGTAAGCACAACGAGCATTTGGGTTGTACTTAGGAGATGTAGTATTGGGGAACTTCGGCGCCTCTCTGACGGTTATTAAGTTAGTTGAGAGCAAATGTGGTAAGATCTGCGACAAGGTCATACTTAACCGGGTGAACTCTCTCCGGGGTCTTTCAGCCCTTTGAGGATTGGTGGGCCGAGGAGCGGCAGCAGGCTTAGCAATCGTTACCGCACTGACAGATTGGCGGCGCTCAAATCTTTTTGATCTCCGGGAGTCATATACAGCACTAGCCTCCTTCTTGAAGGGTTTCTTTTCAGAACTAGATGATGCACCCTTCGGAATCTTTCCAGACTTCAACCCAGCCTCAATTCTCTCTCCAGTCAGAATCAGATCAGTGAACCCTGCAGACGAATTCCCAATAAGATGGTTGAAAAATGGCCCAGATAGGGTCCCTAAGAACATGTCTACCAGCTCCCGATCAGTCAACGGAGGCTGCACCCTGCCAGCCAGGTCTCTCCACTTCTGAGCGTACTCTTTAAAACCTTCACTTGAAGCTAACGACATACCCTGGAGTTGGGTACGTGTAGGGGCAAGGTCGGCATTGTATTGATACTGCTTGTAGAAAGCAGTAGCCAACTCCTCCCAGTTACGAACCTTGGTCCCATCCAGCTGATAGAACCATTCGAGATGAGTCCCTGAAAGACTCTCCTGGAAGAAGTGGATCCACAAATTCTTATCCGCAGAGTACGGTTGAATTTTCCGAACATAGGACCTGAGATGTAGCTTGGGACAAGACGCCCCGTCGTACTTAGTGAAGGATGGTGCTTTGAACTTCCGAGGAATGATCACACCAGTAGAAAAACCCAGATCTCCAAAATCCAGCCCAGGTACCTGTTGTATTTCCATGGCATTCAGCCTATCTTCCAGCTGCTTGTAACGGTCTTCTGCTGGAGGATATTGTTCTTCATCAAAATCAGTCTCGTTGTCGGAGACTACCGGACTAGGACCCTTTTCTGTCTGAGGAGTACTCTTGCCAATGGAAGAACCAGCCTCTTCATTCTGCAAATTATTGCCAAACCTTCGGCCCGAGCTAAACAGAATAGTTCTTCTCTTCTTCTTCTTCTCCTTTTTCAGGAGCATAACCTTCAGCTCTTCTTGGCCTTGAGCCAAACCCTTGATTAATTCTTGAAATTGCACATTCTGCGCCTGAAGAGCTTTGATGGATGTCTCAGTTGATGACGAGTCAGGATTCATGATGCTGAAATAAACAGCGAAGAACTGTAAGAAACCTGAAAAGAAGAAACCTGCTATGCACATGATGAATGGAATGCGTATGATTTATGTTTTCAAAGACAATCGGGAGTCAACTTTGTAAACAAAAAGGAACACACTTCATTAGATTCAACTTTGAAACTGAAATTATTCAACAGGTTGCCCTTAGGCGTTACATGAAAGGAAATACTGAAAAGGGAAATAAAACTGTGAAAGAATATCCGGAGCTCTTTATTGATCCCATGGTCTCCTCTTCTCAGTACGGATGTAGGCATTCAGAGCTCTCTCTTTCTCCAACTGCTTTGTCAGCTTCTGGATCTTTGATTCCTGCTCGTTGAACTTTTCCCGGTAAGAATCCCGCTCTTCTCGCAGTTGCGACCAAGATCTCTTCAATGTCTCATAATCAGTAGGTATCTGAGGAGGAAGGACAGTTGGAGGAACACCATCCTTGTCAGGACACTCAAGAATGATAGGTCTGACGGCTTCATACGGCATACCCAACTTCTGAGCCCGGATGCGAACCCATTTGTAGTAGGCTTCCATAGGTAAAGAAGTCTTTGGCCCTAACTCCTGGGGGTCAGCTTTATGAACTTTGTCCCAAGCCTTGATGAACCTACGACGCAGCTCGTCACTATCCACCTAAAACTCAAAACTGATGTGAGGCACCAACATCTCATGGGGGCCTGCTCTTCTGGCTCTTCCAAACTGACGGAGTGCTAGACATGGATTGTCAGAAATCCCTCCTTGAGTACCAATCAGAGGAACATTAGGGTACCCCCCCATCGATCAATAATAGCTATCTCATCCAAACCCCTGCAAGTCCAAACGATGTACTTTATCGGATCCATTTTAGATATCAACAAAGTAGTGTGGGTTAGCATATACTGTCTCAGTCGGCGAGCAGTCGATGCCAGAGCGCAGCAAGTTTTCTCGAGCAGTTAATATCTTGTTTCACAGTCGGTAAACTTTTTGCTCAGGTAATAAATAGCATGCTCTTTTCGGCCAGACTCGTCATGCTTCCCCAGCACACACCCTATTGAGTTTTCTAAAACAGTTAGATATAAGATCAATGGCCTTCCTTTGACAGGTGGCAACAACACAGGAGGTTCTTGCAGGTATTCCTTGATCTTGTTAAAAGCAACATGGCATTCGTTGTTCCATCTGACTACTTGATCTTTCTTCAGTAGTTTGAAGATTGGCTCACAAGTAGCTGTCAGGTGAGAAATGAATCTGGAAATATAATTCAGGCGTCCCAAGAATCCTCTAACTTCCTTCTCAGTACGAGGAGCGGGCATTTCTTGTATCCCTTTAACCTTGGCAGGATTAACCTCGATGCCTTTGTTGCTGAAGACAAAGCCCAGGAGTTTACCAGACCGTACTCCAAATGTGCACTTGTTTGGATTCAATCTCAACTTATACTTCTTCAGCCTCTCAAACAGCTTATGTAAGTGATCAAAGTGCTTTTCTTCCGTCTGCGATCTGGCTATCATATCGTCTATGTATACTTCTATCTCATGGTGTATCATGTCATGAAATAAAGCTACCATAGCGCGTTGATAGGTTTCCTCAGCATTCTTCAGTCCGAATGGCATAACCTTATAGCAGAAAGCTCCCCACTGTGTAACAAAGGTCGTTTTCTCCATATCCTCAGGCGCCATTTTGATTTGGTTGTAGCCCGAGAAGCCATCCATGAAGGAAAACACTTTGTGTTGTGCCGTATTGTCAACTAAGATATCGATGTGGGGAAGTGGGAAATCATCTTTGGGGCTTGCCCTGTTTAAGTCTCTGTAATCCACACACATCCGCACCTTACCATCTTTCTTGGGTACAGGGACAACATTGGCCACCCATTGGGGATAAGAGGTGACAGCCAAAAATCCAGCATTGAATTGTTTCATAACTTCTGCTTTGATCTTTTCAGACATATCGGGTCTCATACGATGAACCTTTTGCTTCACTGGGGGACAATCTTCCTTTGTAGGCAGACGATGTACCACAATGTCTGCATCTAGTCCTGGCATGTCTTCGTACGACCAAGCGAAGATCTCAACATAATCGTGCAATAACTGAATCAGACGCTCCTTGACATTAGGTCCCAAGTTGGCACCCACCTTGACCTCTTTCTTATCTTCTTCAGTTCCCAAGTTAATTGCCTCGACCGGCTCTTCGTGCGGCTGAATGGTCCTTTCTTCTCGTTGCAACAACCTGGCCAACTCTCCTGGCACTTCATAATCTTCCTCACCTTCGTCGTCGGCTTGGTAGATCGGATTTTCAAAGTCACAATTGGCCATAGAAGAACTGTTACCCATGGGATCCTGAGTGAATGTAGATATGCATTTTCAATATGTGAGTGTGTGTGTGAGAGCACAACTACCTTTGAAAGAAATAAAAAAAAAAAGACAAAGAAAATAGAATTTTGATGCAAAAACGTCCATGATTCATTAATGACATATGAGAATGAAGTGACAACCCTTACAGATGGACCATTGTGCCTCGGGTAAGACACAAGGTTTTAAAAAGTCTGAATTGTTTAAATATTACAAGCCTGAAAATATTAAAAGACAATTACTCTTGAATAAAAGTAATAGGAATGAAATCATTCTCCTCCCAATTATTAAGCCCTCCGTCGATAGTTGGAAAAATCCATTCATCCATGTCACAGCTGCCATCACTATATTCTATTGCATTGACTCCTTGATTGCTGATACGCAGAGGTGGCCCCCCCGTGCGAGAACGTCGGACAGCTTTCTGAGTCTCTGAAGTGAACCCCAACCCAAATTTGTCGGATTTGTAGGGAATATCCGGAAGCTGACCCCAGATAGTACATCCTCCCTCTTCAACAACTGCTCGAGCATCCTTCAATGAAGCCATCTTTAGCGGAGGTCTGGTAATCTTCGGGACCTTTGGAGTAGACTTGGTTGTTGCGACCGTTGCTGGAACCTCCTCAAAGTTCTGACAGGGAGTCTCTATGAATTCACCATCCATTTCAACATACCTGAAAGAGTTCAGATGGCTAACCATGTATTCCTCTTCTCCGCGAACTGTGACAATCTTCCCTTTGATCGGGTATTTTAGCATTTGGTGTAGGGTGGAAGTGACGGCACCAGCACCATGGATCCAGGGTCGACCCAACAGACAAGAGTACGAAGGGCGGATGTCCATCACATAGAAAATTGAGTCAAAGGTCTGAGTCCCAATTTTTTATGGGGATACTAACTTCTCTGTGCACTGTCCTCTTGGAACCATCAAAGGCCCTCACTATGATGTTGCTAGGTTTCAAGATGAGCCCCTCGCAATCCAGTCGGTCGAGGGCATTTTTGGGCAAGACATTCAATGATGAATCGGTATCCACCAAAACATGGGCAAGTGTGGTGCCCCTGCATTCAATGGAAATATGTAAGGCATCATTGTGTTTCCTTCCCTTAGAGGTTAAATTAGCATCGGAAAAGCCCAACTTGTTATCAGCAGTTAGACTGGCCACACAGTCTTCGAATTGGTCGATGGAGGTCTCCTGGGGCACGTGAGCGGTCTTAAGAAACTTTACCAAGGCTTTGGCGTGAGTTTCAGAGCACAAAAGTAAGGACAACAATGATATCTTCGAGGGGGTTTGCCCCAATTGTTCTATAATGTTGTAGTCACTTTTCTTGATTATCTTCAGGATTTCTTCTATTTCTTTTCTAGAAGCTTCAAGGATGACTTCAGGACGTTCTCTTGCTTGGGCAGGCTCAACCAAAGCCTCTTTTCCCCTGGTATCAGCAGTAGGGATAACAGCAGGAGTATCACGGGCGGTGTCGGTAGGAGTGGCAATAGTGGTGATCACAGGAGTAGCAACGGTCTTTGGAGAAATCTCAGGTGAGAAAACTCTTCCACTTCTTGTTATTTTGCTAGTTCCAGCGATGTTACCGATATCAAGATCAATATCTCTCGCAACTTCATTGGTGACAGCCAACTGATCTTGCTTGACGCCGTAGTAATAAACGTTAGCCTCATAACTCCAGGGAACGGCTTTATCTGAGGAGTATGGCATTGGTCTTGGCATAGTGATGATTAATGGTGCAGATCTGGGAGCAGATGTAATCCTGATGGGTCTTTTGGTGGAGACTGTGATCGGTGGATCTGGAACTGACTGTTTAACGTTGGTTCGCGAAATGTCGCGGAAGCAAGAGTCGCCACCGTCTTTTATTTTCTCCAAATGGAAAGGACAAAAGCACAGAAAAATTCCTTAAAGAGATTGCTCTCGGTTCGGGAGGTAGGTTATAGAAAGGGAAGGTGTTAGCACCCTTTCTATCCATGGTTATCCATGGGCTCTTAGATACTTGCTCATTTGTGTTTTCAAAAATGGTTTGTTTTCTTTTCAATGTGGGTTTTTTAAAAGTTTCTTTGAAAATTCCAGTTCGACTCTTGTATCGGTCCTCAAGAGTGTTTGAAAAAATGCTTTCGAAAGCTTTTTGAAAATGTGTTGGTGTGAAAAGTATTTTTGAATTTTGTTTTGAAGTTAGAGCAAGTATCTACGAGAACCTACCTACCCTAAGGAATTTGTCTGTGTAAATGTCCTTTAAAGTAGTGCCATCCCACCATTGAGAGGTAGGTAGCACCACCGTTGGAGGTGTTCGGGCCAATTCGAGGTTCGGGACATGGTGATCACCAGAGCAATGGGAAGACACCTTAGAAGCTACCCTCATGCCAGGTTCCCGGATCATGAGGACTTACTAAGACATCCTCTACTCGAAGATCACCTTTCGAGGCAAGGCAACAGTGAGGCGTACCCTAGGGGTGGTGTGTGCGATTTGTGTGTCAGATTCGTTTATTTTTTGTCTTTTGTCATGTCATTGGTGATCTAGCGTTTGTTTTTATTTTTGTCCATACATTCTTTCATGCCTTGATTAACAGTTAAAAATTGCGGGAAAAGTAAAATTCTAAGCTATTACAAAAGGCGCGGGTCCACATCGCCAAAATTTCTCGAACCCGATTTGACAGAAAAAATAAAGAAAGTAAAGAAAATAAAGAATTAAAAGTGCGAGAAGTTAATTACAAGGCCTTGGGAGAGATACATAAATATTATAAAGAAATAAATAAATATGCGAATAAGAATTAAAACGAGGGCGTTGGACCCTTCTGCAAAATTAAATTACATGGAATTAATTAATAAAGAAAAAGAAAAGGAGATGTTTTTGGTATTTTTTAGTATTTTAGGATTTTAATGGAAAAGAATTAATTGAAATTAAATGCTAACCCTAATTCTATTTGTTTTTTAGTTTATTAAGAAAAAATTAAATTTTAACCTAATATTTAACCCTAATTAATTTACATGCAATTTAATTACAAAAATAAATATTTAATATTCTAATTATTTATGGAATAAAAGAAAAAAAGATGAAAATTAATTAAACCCTAATTCTATATTTTTTAGATTTTTATTAAAAAGTTAAGATTAACCTAATTTAAAACTAAATTTAATTATATGCAATTTAATTACAAAAAATATTAAAATAAAAAATATTTATTATTTTTTTCTTTTCTGATTTTTATGTGTTTTTTATATATTGTGAAAATAATAAATTGATTAAAAAAACAATAATTAAAAAGAAAATAGAAATAATGCAAAAAAGAAAAGAAAATAAAATGGCAAACCTAGGGGGGTATCTGTCCCCAAAGTGGAGGTGAAGCCCATTAATCTTGAGCCCAAACCAGCATGGCCTTGTTGACTTTTTTTCAGGCATCGTGTGGTGCATTGACTGGAGTCTACCCAATCCTTCAGATTGTGTTCCTTGGATTGATATTGGAGAACACGTGGATGGCTTGATGGAGGAGCATATGGTGCGTCTTCAGGACATAAGCAGCATAGAACTATTAATTGAAAAATAATGTGAAAAGGGGTGAGGACCTGGGGCTCGAACCCAGGTCCTGAATGTTACCAATGAGCGCGCTTGCCAACCCTGCTGTCTTGCATATCTGTAAGTAACATAACAAATAAATATAATAAAACAAAAACGTTAAATGCTTCTTTTTCCGCGCGCGTGATTCAAACAATCCAATCGCTGAAGGCCACCTCATCTTCTTCTTCTTTATTCCCTGAAACAAAGAGATTGGCAACGGTTTTGGCACCGTTCCAGAAGAGGCCATAATCCAAAATAGCGATTAGCTCTAGGACGCTCATAAATTGAGCGCGAGGGTGGATTCATGATCGTCCAACCATGCTTGTTTCAGTAGGCTAAGTCTTGAACGCCATTTTTTCCTTATTTGAAAAACCCTAATCCAAGGTCCTGGAAACCCTAATGAACAACAATGGCATATTTGCGTATAGTGCATAAAAATATAATTAATCCATATGGTTAGTTTCAGAATCCATTACTCAGTATGAATACACAATCAAAATGCCATGAAAATGTCTAAATCTTGAAATACGATTTTGAAAAAAAGTGAGAAAAGTTGGACTTCTGTATACCGTTTCAAGGTGTTAGGATGATCAATTTTGATTGGAACACGTTCTATAATCCTCAAGGAAGCTAATGGAATCACTATTTGGTCTTGAATCGCCCTGCAAAAGTGTTTTCAGAATTGAGTTTTTTTGATGATTTTCAAGTTTGCCAATGGTGTTTTCTGCGCAGCTTAGTGGTCAATGGCATTAGGGTTGTGTTCCTTGTATATGTAGTAATGATTTAGGTCAAAAACCTGATCAAAAGAATCCAAGATTTGATTGTTCAATATTTGATTTTCAAGCATTAGTTTTTCCAATCTTTTTCATGCAATTTGATACCAAATCATGCCAAAACTTTCCACAAATGATTATGCACGAATCTTGAGTGTCCAATGAGAATATTTTCTGCACAAAAATATTTTATTTCATTAGTTTTGTATTTTTCATGTATTTTATTTAATTAAATGAATTATTAATAATAAAAAATTCAAATAAATAAATAAAAATGGAGAAAAACTTCCCTTTGGGCCAAATGGTCGTGTACATGCTTGGGATAATGAATTGTGGAAGAAAAATAGGCCCAATAGCAATTTTAGGTCATTTGAATCAATGTTGACTTTTCAAAATATCCAAAACTTTCCCAACTTCCACAAGGCATAACTTGCTCAATTTTTAAGCTTTGCTCATGTTCTTGGACATTTTGGAAAGGTCTTTGAGTCCTCTAACCAATGTCTTTGGTCCCATGTCATTTTGATTTACCAATCCCAAGTTATGGCCTTTGACTTAAAGTCCCTTTTTGTTGACTTTTGAAAATGACCTATAATGTTGAAATTGATAACTTTTTGTGAGAGAATTTATTGGACTTGAAGTATGAAGAGGGATTGTAGGAAATGTCCTTCTCTTCAAAATGAGCTTTGGATGGAATTTTTCTGATAATCCATGTGAAAGTTATGCCCTGGTCAATTTACAGTTGACTTTTTCAGCTGTCCAAATAAGGAAACTTTTGCATCTTGATGATTTTTGAGCCAAGCTTTGAGAATCATGATCAAGCATTGATCAAATGATGTTTGTGGCTTCAAAATGAGATGTTGACCAAAAATTTGAACTTTTGACTGTCAAATGACCATTTTGCCCCTACAGTTGACTGTAGTGCAATTAGGGTTTTGACTGTGCAATTTTGTGCTGAAAGTCTTGAAACTTGGTATGAGGATGCTTGACCATATTTGTAGGTATGTGGGACTTGATTGGGCCCTTGGAAACTTCATTTTCTTGATCAGGACCAAAACCCTAATTTTGACTGCTTAGGAGGCCCTTACACTGTGCAACCCTTGGGGAATTTTGAAGCTTGACTTGGCAATTTCTTGAAGAATATGGGAGGGCAAATTTTGGGGTACAACAGAGACCCTGGGAGGATTGTTGGAAATGGTGATTATCGAAACATCTTGATAAGAGCTTTTGACAAGAGGTAGCTTTTCAAATATGATTTCTTTACTAGTTATCAGGCGTTGGACGCCTATCTTTAGTAACAAACAACCGTTCGGTAGAGATTTGCATAGGTGACAATCTTCATCGCAACCTGGGAACATGCCGGCTTGCAGTAGATTCTGTTTAATGGTCAACAGAGGAGTTACCAAGTCATTCAAAGAGGAAACAAAACGATCATCATCAATGGCGTTGATACCTTGGCCATGTCTGGGCATTGGTGCCGTTATTACATTAGGCGTTTTTGGGGGATCAAATTCAATCTCTTTCGCATCAATAAGGTCTTGCACCTTATTCTTTAAGGCCCAACAATCATTTGTATCGTGCCTCGGGCTTTCAAAATGATAGGCACATCGTGCGTTCAGGTTGTAGCAAGGAGAAGCAGTATTAGGGTTCTTGGGAGCTTCCTTTAAAGTTGCCAGGTTAGTCCTTAGAAGGTGTGGCAAAACTTGAGACATGGTCATGTTAATCCGGGTAAATCGTCTCATGGGCGCTTCTAGTTTGCGTTGATAATTTCGCTGCTGATTTGGTGCAGGATTAGAGATCATTACAGCCCTTACTGTCGGATGACCATCGGTTTTGTTTTGATTCCTATGGTCATACGCGGCACTGACCTCCTTCTTTCCAACAAAAGGTTTCTTCACCATACTTGAGGATGCATTTCTTCGAATTTTTCTGCTTTTTATACCGGCTTCGACCCGCTCACCAGTCATGATTAATTCGGTAAACTCAGATGAAGAACTCCCAATCAGGTGATTGAAAAATGGTCCTGACAAGGTGCCAAGGAACATATCCACTAATTCTCTGTCAGATAAAGGGGGCTGGACTCTGCCTGCGAGATCCCTCCATTTTTGAGCATAGGTTTTGAAACCCTTATATGTTCCCATAGACATACTCTGTAACTGTGTCCTAGTCGGAGCCAAATCAGCATTATATTGATACTGTTTATAGAAGGCGGCAGCCAACTCTTCCCAGTTGTGGATATTGGACCCTTCTAATTGGTAGAACCAATCTAACTGCATCCCCGATAAGCTCTCCTGGAAGAAATGCACCCACAGATTCTTGTCAGCCGTGTGGGGTTGAATCTTTCTGACATATGACCTCAGATGTAGTTTCGGGCAAGAGACACCATCATACTTGGCGAAAGTTGGGACCTTGAACTTCTGTGGGATGACAACCCCTGAGATGAGTCCTAATTCTTCAAAGTCCAAACCGGGTACCCTCTGAATCTTCATGGCATTCAAACGATCCTCTAGCTGTTTGTATTTATCATCAGCGGGAGGATATTGTTCCTCAGAGTAATCAGGCTCTTCCTCTCTTTCGGATGTTGGGTCGTCATTTACTTCCTGGGTCTCGGCTCCTTCACCCGATGATGTTGCAAAGTCCAAGGTTCGCCTGGTCTGCCCTTTAAACCTTCTTCCCATGATCACAACTCTGGTTGGTTTCTTCATTTTCTTCTTCTTCTCTTTGGCTAGCAGAGTCTTCAACTCGTCTTGCCCTTTTGTCAGAGCCATGAGAATTTGCTGAAATTGGGCATTCTGCGCCTGAAGATCTTTCACAGTCTGTTCAACATCCATCTCACTGAAATAAACAGTAGAAGGATAAGGCGGCCTGTTATGAGAAACCTGTATGATGTTATGATGAATGAAGATGCAATATGCAAATGATTTCAAGGAAGTTTAGAGATTTTAACTTGTCCAAACCAAAAAGAACACACGTCATATTAAATAAAACAAAGTTTGAATACATCATGCCTCCTTGGGCTTACAAAGAAAGAAACAAAATACAACAAAAACTCCTAAGACAAAAAGACCGACCGCATCCTCTTCGGAGCAACGTAAGTATTCAGATTTTTTCTTCATGAAGCAGTTTGGTGAGCTCTAGAACCTTCTTTTCACTGGCGTAGTACTAGGTTTCAAAGGTGTCTCGTTCTTCCGTCAACTGAATCCAAGCTTTTTGTAGGTCTTCGAGAGAGGTAGGCATGTCTGGATGAAGAACGGTGTATGGGACGTCTCCTTCAATAACAGGTTCAATGATGATAGGAAGGATGGAATGGGTAAGGCATCAAGAGATTCTAAGCACGACCCCGTACCCACTTGAGGCAAGGCTCGAGAGGGATAGATTTTTTATGTCCCAAAGTCCTACTGTCCACCTTGTTCACCATTCCCCAAGCACGTGCAAACCTCTGGTGATAACCTTGATCTTCTTTATCGTAGTCAAAGACCAACCCCTGGACGAGCATCTCATGAGGGCCGTCTCTTCGGGCATACCCAAACTGCCGAAGAGCTAAACATGGGTTGTAGGTGATACCTCCCCTAATACCTAGCAGAGGTACATTAGGGAACTCCCCACAGCGGTCAATGATAGAAATATCTTCCATGGATCTCGAGCACCAATTGATATCAGCGTGGGAGAGAGACATCATCCTTTGAGACCAAGTCAATCTTTGCTCATTCTACAATGCTGACTGAGGCAGGTGTGAAGTGAACAACTTAGCGAGTAGGGGTATACTACACAAAAGGGTACCTCTTTTCTTCATGGTACGGGTATGAAGGCAATTCAAGATGTCTCCTAGTAAGGTGGGTATAGGATTGCGAGAGAGAAAGACTTTAATGGCATTAACGTCTATGAATTGGTCCGAATTAGGAAACAGAACCAAACCATAAATGAGGAGAGCTAGCACGTCTTTGAAATCTTGGAAATCCATGTCATCCCAGAATGAACAAGCTTTTTCCAATAGAAACTTAGCTAAAAAACCTTTAACCCCACTTCTTGTCTCCCAATTGGCTATGACGTCGGCCCTCTTCACATGTAAAGCTTCGGCGACGACTTCAGGTTTTGGAATCCTTTCTAGACCGGTGAACGGTATCTGATTAAGCACGGGCACTCTTAAGAGCAGAGATAACTCTTCTAGTGTAGGTACCAACTGATAGTCCGGAAAAGTGAAACAATGATGTACGGGATCAAAGAATTGGAATAGTACACACATCATCTCCTCTTGGAAGTTGGATGTAGCCAAACTGAGGAGTCGACCATACTTCTTGGTACAAGGAGAATCTGAAGTGGTGAAAAACACAAGAAGGGGGGGTTGAATTGTAAAACTGAAATCTAATGCAATGAACACGATATTTTTATCCTGGTTCGTTTGATCTCAAACTACTCCAGTCCACCCGTCAAGGTGATTTCGCCTCTCTCCAACGAGGTCTTAATCCACTATATTCAACTGAATATTACAGACTGCTTTAACAACTGCTAAAGCCTTCTTGATCCAAACCACAACCCGGTTTGTCAAGGTAACACTTTCTTACAAAGAGATAAAACTAAGTGTGTGAATGTTTTCTACAAAACTTTATCACAACTGTGATGTATACACAAATTGAAGCTTAGAAACTAGATTGCTAAACAATAATGGAATATCAGAGTGTGTGGTTTAGCAAAACTGAGAGAACGAAGATTATGGTTTAGCTTTTGTGCGTGTAGAGATTTTGAGAGCATTAACCATTTCAATCTTTAAAGCCTTGTTTATATAGCACTGAGATGATGAACGTTGGATGCAATATTCTTGATTCAATGCTAATAACAAGCTTTCCTTTTTGAGCAGATCTTGTCTGGAATGAGGCCGTTGGAATTAATTTGCTTTCAATGCACAGTACCGTTGCTTACTTAATGCAAGTTCTGGCTTGGCTCATTCTGACTCTGCTTCGCTGCTGATGAACTGTTGTGTTTCTTTATCAGAGTGTTGAGCGCAATCTTGTTCATCAGGCTTCAGCATGTACGTGAGTTGATCATCTGATTTTGACATTATGATATAGCAAATTCTGATGCTAGTGTCTGAAATCAAGTTCTGATGCTGAATAGATGTGATCTTGCTTATATCAATCAGAGTATCTGCAAGTCAGAACATAATAATTTTAGGCAGCAGATAGTTCATACATGAAACTTATAAATACTATATCTTTTCACTTTGTTATCATCAAAACTTAAATATAGGGTAGTAGATTCAAACTTTGTTCTAACAATCTCCCCCTTTTTGATGATGACAAAAACTAGATATTTTAAATGAAAATAACGTGAAAAGGTATCTGGAATATGTATCAGAATAAGAAGTAAAAGGATAAGGAGTAAAGAGATATCAGAGTTGAGAGATACTCCCCCTGAGTTTATTACTTCCCTTTGATTACACGTGTTCTTCAGGATCAGATCTTTTTTGCCTTTCTTTGAACATCAGAGTATCAGAGTCTTTGACTTATCAGAAGCTTTATGTCAGAGCAGAGCTTCAGAGTTTTTCTTGTCAGAGCTTTGCTTTGGATCAGAATATCAGGGCGGATCAGAGCTTCATAGTGAGCAGAGCTTCAGAGCTTCTAGTCTTCAGAGTTTCCAGGAGCTTCCTTGTACCTGTAGACTTTAAGCAAAACAGAAAAACATTTTCAAGTAAATAGAGTTAGAATGTTTGAGAATTTCTGTCTAGTTAGCCGTTATTGATTAAAATATCATTCTTGTTCTCCCCCTTTTTGTCAGCAATCAAAAAGTGTAGGTGATGTGCTAAAACAATTAAGATCAGAAAAACTAATCATATTAAGATAGTTCAGAATCAAAACAAGAAAATATTACAAAACATATTCAAACAGAACATCAGAAAAATCAAGGAAAACATGAAAAAGGACATGAATGAGAAAAGAGACTAAGGTTGAGGAGGCAAGCGTGTGAACAGGTTCTCCAGCATGGCTTGGATCTTTTCAGCAGTCTCATTATGCTTGTGCACCATGCTAACAACAGTGTCAATCTTGCTATCCTGCACATCCATTCTCTCTTTCATCTTCTGATCGCTTTCATCCATCCGCTGCTGCAAACGCATGTCATTCAGCCTTAGTTCTTCCAGAGTCTGCCTGTCCAAGGCAGCTTGAGAAGCATCAGAAGCAGGAGGCTTCTGAGAACTTTCAGCAACATCCTCTGCTTGATTTTCTTCAGCTTGAATGGTCTTGTCTTCTTCTTCTGATTGCACCTTTGCAGCTTGCTGTTTCTCAGACCAAGATTCACTGTCCAGAGGGAGCACGTCCTCTTTCAGAAGCTGACTTCCAACTTCATTCAGAAGCTTGCTGAAATTTTGTTGTGCCTGCTCATAGTTGATATCCTGCAACTTGAGGGCTTCAGCACGTACCCAAAGTTTGAATTGTGACCAGAGCTGATCAGAAGCAGCTGGGTCAATCATTCCAGGACAGACTTGCTTCAAAGAAGCAATCCATTGCAGCACACCTGTTTCAAAATTCATAATACCAGAGCCAACATCTGGTTGCTTTGGTTTTGGGATGGCAATTTTGTGTTTCAGATCAGCAAGACGGTCAAGACTGGTTAAGTCTATGAAAGTCCTGCTGGGGTTTTCGGAGGTTTTCTGAGCAGCTGTTTGTTTTGGAGATGGAGTATCAGAATCAGAGATTACGATTGGACTGGGTGGTGTTTTGGGAGTATTTGGTGGTGTAGATTCTGGTGAGGATGGTAACTGGGGCATGATAACTGTTGTGCCACATGGCAGCTGGATTGCCAGCGGTGATGGTTGAGGTGAATGAGGTTCAGATTGATGAGGAGAAGGAGTTTCAGAGTGATGAAACTCTGTTGGAGGTGATGGTGGATTAATTTCTGGTTGGGGAGAGGGAGACGGAATTTCTGATTGTTCGGGGATCAGAGGTTCTTCTGGAATTGATGAGAGTGGTTGTTGTTGTTCTGGTTCTTCAGCAGATTGCTGTTGTTCTGGTTGTGGAGGAGGAACAGTTTGTGGTTCAGAGTTTGGTTGATCAGAAGTGTGTTGATCAATATCAGACAGCACTTGGTCAATTGCTGATGTTGTTGAGATTGTTGGTTGTTTGGGATGTTTGGTTCTGGGTCTTCTGAGTTTTAATGCCTCAGAAGGGTCCTCTTCTTGTACGGTTTCATCTATGGTAGGGATGGGGATTGAGATTCTATGAGAGGTTTGAGGAGGGATAGATGCTGGAATAGTAGAATATTTTAAAACAGGGGCAGCAGATGAATTACCTCTTTTCCTGGGTGTCTGTTGGGATGATCCTTCTGATGGTGCCTTCCTCTTCTTCGTCTTCTTCAGAGTCACTTCTGGTTGAGGTTGATGCAGATCTCTGATATTCAGATTTGGATCTGTACCATCTGCCTTGCACGCATCCAAGTACCTGAGAATCACCTCTGGTTTGGATTCAATTTCATAAAATAACGGAAAGTCACTCAGAGGCACTCTTCTGCTGGAGATATCAGCAATGGGAGTAGCTCTGGGTTCCTTCTGAATATTCTCTATCAGCTTCATCTTTTTCAAGTTCTTTTCATTCAGAGGTTTCCCAATTGTTGGTTCAATAGTGCTTAGCTCTTGAGCTTCTATCAGATGCTCAATCAGCTTATTCTCTGTCAGAAGATCTGATATCAACCTTCAAAAAGGTATCCAATCCCTCTTGGTTCTTTCTTCTTCCCTTGTTTCCTTCACACTTGTTCTGAGGTGGTTGAACAGGAAGTGAGCCAGATTGATCTTTACCTTCTGATCAATAAAGTAGATCAGAAACTGCTGATCCACATTTATGTAATCAGGAGAACTGGTTGGTTTCCTGTGGTTGAAGCACCCCAGAATTATCTTAGCCCACACTCTGTAATGATCCTTCAGATCTTTAATCTTGCTGCTGGGCACCCCAAGAGTGAAAATCCTTGCAGCTATCACACCTACATCAGCACATCTTTCAGCCATGTCCACACAACGGACGCCACCGCCGCTGTGACCGATTAGCCTTGCAATGTGATCCTCAGTGATCACAATCTTCTTCCCCAAAACAAAGGAGGTGACTAGATGTGTTGAAGCCTTGGCGTGAATCCAGAATTCCTTGACTAGCATTGGGAATGTTGGTCCAACCAACCTATCGAAATACCTTTCCCACTTCTGAGCCCTAACTTCTTCAGTTAGGTCAAAACTATTCTCCTTCAAGCTTTCAAAATCAATGATTAATTCAGAAAGCACTTCAAGATTCTTCACAGGAGTGAGGAGAGTTCTGAGTGGCACTTGATATTGCTCAGATGATGCTTTCTTCTGAGTACCTGCAGAAGCGCTGCTGGAGGTTGCCATGTTCACACTAAAAGGGTTTTGAGAATAAACTGAGGAAAAAGGTTGCAAAAGATGAACACAGAAATATGCAGAAAATGCTTGAGTATTAGTGAGAAAGCGTAAAGAATGAGAATGAGAGATTAATGTACTTAAATAGAGTTTTCAAAACTGTTTTGAAAAGATAAACGTTTTTTAAGAGAGAGAAAAATCATGATTGCATTTTAAAAGCATGATTACTTTTCATTAAATGCTTGCTGATTTTGGGGGATTTGAGAAAGATACTTAAAAACGGTTACCAGACATGTGTCTCAATGCACCCAATCAGCGCTTTGCCTTCTCAGAAGCGAGCACGCGTTCTGCTTCAGAGATATGCTGATGATTGGATGACACTTGTTTGATGTAGTGATCAGCACGTCTGTCTATGAGCTTAGACTCTCAGATCTTTAGACTTGCATCTGATACAATCTGCATGTTCTATCTTTCTGAAAGGAGATTGATCAGAAGTTCACAGTAAAACAATTACATTCTGAAGGTAAATATATGGAATTAAAACATTTTCACTCTGGACACACTTTCATGCTGAGATGTTTCAGAATGAAATTAAACCTATCTTCTGAAAGGGGTTTAGTAAAGATATCAGCCCATTGATGGTCTGTATCTATAAATTTTAAGTTCAAAATACCTTTCTGAATATAGTCCCTAATGAAGTGATGTTTTATTTCTATATGCTTAGCTCTAGAATGTAAAATGGGATTCTTACTTAAGCAAATAGCAGAAGTATTATCACAAAGTATAGGAATGTTACTCTCAAAAATCTGGAAGTCTTCAAGCTAACTTTTCATCCAGAGCATTTGTGTGCTACATCCTGCTGCTGCTATGTACTCAGCTTCTGCTGTTGACAGAGCAATTGTTGATTGCCTTTTGCTGGACCAAGAGATCAGATTTTCTCCCAGAAACTGGCAGCTTCCAGAAGTACTTTTACGTTCCACTCTGTCTCCAGCAAAATCAGCATCACAGTAGCCTACTAAGCTGTAATCACTAGATTTTCTATAAAACAAACCCAGATTAGTAGTACCTTTCAGATACTTGAAAATTCACTTAACAGCTGTTAAGTGAGATTCTCTAGGATCTGATTGGAATCTAGCACAGATACAAACACTGAATAATATGTCAGGTCTTGAAGCAGTCAGATAGAGGAGAGAACCAATCATACCTCTGTAGACTTTCTGTTCTACATTTTTGCTCACCTCTTCTCTTTCCAGAATGCACGTGGGATGCATTGGAATCTTTGATGGCTTACATTCTGAGAGGTCAAATTTCTTCAGAAGATCTCTGATGTATTTGCTCTGATGAATGTAAGTTCCTTCTGGAGTTTGATTGATCTGAATTCCTAGAAAGAATTTCAGTTCCCCCATGAGGCTCATCTCAAATTCTGCCTGCATACACTTGGCAAATTTTCTTCCAAGAGAAGGATTAGTAGAACCAAAAATAATATCATCAACATAAATTTGACAGACTAAGATGTCACTCTTAACTGATTTACAGAATAGAGTAGTGTCCACTTTCCCTCTGGTGAATTCATTTTCCAGCAGAAAGTTACTTAGCCTTTCATACCAAGCTCTGGGAGCTTGTTTCAGACCATACAGTGACTTCTTTAGTTTGAAAACATGTTCTGGATGTTTTGTATTTTCAAAACCTGGGGGTTGGTGTACATAAACTTCTTCTTCTATATAACCATTTAAGAATGCACTTTTGACATCCATCTGATACAGAGTGATGCCTCTATTAACAGCAAATGAAATTAAAAGTCTGATAGATTCTAACCTGGCGACTGGGGCAAAGGTTTCTGTATAGTCTATCCCCTCTTGCTGACTATAACCTTGTGCAACCAGTCGTGCCTTGTTTCTGATGACTTCACCTTGTTCATTTAGCTTGTTTCTGAACACCCATCTTGTTCCAATGACGTTGAATCCTTTTGGTCTGGGAACGAGATCCCATACGTCGTTTCTGGTGAATTGATTCAGCTCTTCTTGCATTGCCAGAATCCAGTCATTATCCAGAAGTGCTTCATCAATAGAAGAAGGTTCAATCAGAGACACAAGTCCCATAAGTGTTTCTTCAGAGTTTCTGAAGCTTGCTCTTGTTCTGATTGGATCTTCCTTTCTTCCTAGGATAGTCTCTTCTGGGTGATCCAAGCTGCTTCTGGGTAATCTCTTCTGAGGTTGATCAGCAGCTGTTGTAGGATTGCTAGCAGTGCTCCTTTCAGACGTTGAAGGAATGTCTGTGTTGAGAGCTTCTGATGACTTGTCTTCAGAACCTGCAAATTCAATTTCTATACCTGCAAAAACTTCATTCTGCTTTGACTTTTCAGAGTCAAGCTTATCATCAAAACGAACACTGATTGATTCTTCCACAATCTGTGTTTCTGTATTGTATACTCTGTACCCTCTTGAGCGTTCAGAGTATCCTAACATAATACACTTCTGTGCTTTAGAGTCAAACTTGTTCAAATAATTCTTTGTATTTAATATAAAGCAAGTACATCCAAATGGATGAAAATATGAAATGTTGGGCTTTCTGTTCTTCCACAATTCATATGGAGTCTTTTCCAGAATAGGTCTTATTGAGATTCTATTCTGAATGTAGCACGCTGTGTTTATTGCCTCTGCCCAGAAGGTCTTAGCAACGTTTGTCTCATTGATCATGGTTCTGGCCATTTCTTGCAATGTTCTGTTCTTTCGTTCTACAACTCCATTTTGTTGGGGAGTTCTAGGACAAGAGAAATCATGCAGAATGCCTCTGTCATTAAAGAATGACTCAAAATCTTTATTTTCAAATTCTCCACCATGATCACTTCTGACTTTAACGATTCTAAGATCCTTTTCATTCTGAACTTGGTTACAGAAGGTAACAAACACAGAGTGTGACTCGTCCTTGTGTCTTAAGAACTTTACCCATGTCCATCTGCTATAGTCATCTACAATTACTAACCCATACTTCTTGCAACTGACTGAAGCAGTTTTAACTGGTCCAAATAAGTCAATGTGCAGAAGTTCTAATGGCTTAGAGGTAGAAACAACATTTTTGGATTTAAAAGAAGGTTTTGCAAATTTGCCTTTCTGACATGCTTCACACAGAGCATCTGAATTGAACTTCAAATTAGGAAGTCCTCTGACCAGATTGAGTTTGTTAATCTGAGATATTCTTCTCATACTAACATGTCCCAATCTTCTGTGCCAGATCCACTGCTCGTTGTTAACAGACAGAAGACATTTTACATTCTGACTCTTTAGTTCAGAAAGTTTGATTTTGTAAATGTTGTTTTTCCTCTTACCATTAAACAGGATAGTCCCATCTTTCTGACTAACAGCTTTACATGATTTTTGATTAAATATTATATCATAACCGTTATCACTTAATTGACTTATGGATAACAGATTATGCATCAATCCATCTACTAGCAGAACATTATTAATAGAGGGAAGATTTCCATTACCTACAGTTCCAGAGCCAATTATCTTTCCCCTCTGATTGCCTCCAAAGCCAACATGGCCTCCAGGCTTAAGTTCCAGGCTTTGGAACATATGCCTTCTTCCCGTCATGTGTCGTGAGCAGCCAGAGTCCAGGTACCATAACTGGTGTTTCTGACTTGCTGCTAAAGATATCTGCAACATGTATTATTTTATCCTTAGGTACCCAGATTTTCTTGGGTCCTGATTTGTTAGTTTTACCAAAACTCTGGTTGAATTTTGGTTTCAGAGTGCTTACTGCTAGTATATTTGATATCATGTGTGTGACCATATACAAAATGTGAATTCAGAGGAGTGTGTTTAATGGTTAAGTCCATGACATTCTTTGGTGTAGGAACCTTACCTTGGTATCCTATTCCTTTCCTGTCGTTTCTGCTAACTCCATAGATCATTGAAGCCATTCTGCTTCTATCTATGCTTTTAGCTAGGAACTTCTGGAAACTGTGATCATACTCCTTGATGATCTCATCAGCGTTGCTGGGAGTTTCAGAAATTGGTTCCTTCTGAGAGTTTTGTAAAGTGTTTTCTAATTTTGAAATCTTATTTCTCAGCTCAGAATTTTCCAATTTGAGACTCTCAGTCTTATTAGAGTCAGATTCAAGATTCCTTTTCAGGTCTCTGAATTTAGCTCTAATTTGCTGATAACGTTCCAGAATCTCATTAAGGCTTTCAGCAAGTTCAGCCTTTGTAAAGTTAACAGCAAAGTTAGGAAATACCTCTTCAGTGTCTGATTCTGAGTCTGATTCAGAAGCTTCACTATCTTCTGAAATGTTAGCCATGAGAGCTATGTTTGCCCTTTCATCATCTGATTATGAGTCAGCTTCAGACGAGTCAGAGTCATCCCATGTGGCCATGAGACTTTTCTTCTTCTCTCTTCCAAACTTCTTTTTGGGCTTTTCCCTCTGAAGCTTTGGGCAGTCACTCTTATAGTGTCCTTGCTCATTGCACTCATAGCAGACGATGTCTTTGGTGTTTGGCTTTTTGCTACTGGAGGAGCCTTCAGATCTTCTGTATCTAGAGGAAGAATCTGTCCTTCTGTATCTGGAAGAAGACTCGTTCTGATCAGATCTTCTGGGATTCCTGAACTTCCTTTGTCTTTGCTTCCACAGTTGATTTACTCTTCTGGAGAGAAGGAAGAGTTCGTCTTCTTCTGATGAGGATCCATCAGATGTTTCTTCAACTGCCTGCAAAACTTTGGACTCAAATTTTCTGTTAGATTTTAATGCTAAAGGCTTACCTTGCTTCTGAGGCTCATCAGCTTCTAGCTCTATCTCATGACTTCTGAGGGAGCTGATAAGTTCCTCCAGAGTGATTTTGTTAAGATCTTTAGCTAGCTTCAGGGCTGTAACCATAGGCCTCCACTGCTTGGGTAAACTTCTGATGATTTTCTTGACATGGTCAGCAGTAGAGTATCCTTTGTCCAGAACTTTGAGACCAGCTACCAGAATCTGGAATCTAGAGAACATGGTTTCAATGGATTCAGATTCTTCCATTTTGAACGCCTCATACTTCTGAATGAGCGCCAGAGCTTTTGTTTCTTTGACCTGAACGTTGCCCTCATGCGTCATTCTGAGTGAGTCAAAAATATTCTTTGCTGTGTCTCTGTTGGAGATCTTTTCATACTCAGTATAGGAGATGGCGCTGAGGAGGATGGTTCTGGCCTTATGGTGATTCTTGAAGTCACGCTTTTGTTGATCAGACATTGTTTTTCTATCAATCTTCTGACCACTTGCATTCACAGGGTGCGTGTATCCATCTGTCACCATATCCCACAGATCTGCATCATGTGCCAGAAAGAAGCTTTCAATTCTGTCTTTCCAGTAATCAAAGTTTTCTCCATCAAATACTGGAGGTTTGCCACTGAATCTGTCTCTGTCCTCATTGTTGTCATTGCTGATGTGAGAATTGTTTCCTGCCATTGTGTTTTTCTGACGCTGGATCTTGTACTGACACGGTTAAGTGTTTTAGCTCAGAACCAGAAGCTCTGATGCCAATTGAAGTGGTGAAAAACACAAGAAGGGGGGTTGAATTGTAAAATTGAAATCTAATGCAATGAACACGATATTTTTATCCTGGTTCGTTTGATCTCAAACTACTCCAGTCCACCCGTCAAGGTGATTTCGCCTCTCTCCAACGAGGTCTTAATCCACTATATTCAACTGAATATTACAGACTGCTTTAACAACTGCTAAAGCCTTCTTGATCCAAACCACAACCCGGTTTGTCAAGGTAACACTTTCTTACAAAGAGATAAAACTAAGTGTGTGAATGTTTTCTACAAAACTTTATCACAACTGTGATGTATACACAAATTGAAGCTTAGAAACTAGATTGCTAAACAATAATGGAATATCAGAGTGTGTGGTTTAGCAAAACTGAGAGAACGAAGATTATGGTTTAGCTTTTGTGCGTGTAGAGATTTTGAGAGCATTAGCCATTTCAATCTTCAAAGCCTTGTTTATATAGCACTGAGATGATGAACGTTGGATGCAATATTCTTGATTCAATGCTAATAACAAGCTTTCCTTTTTGAGCAGATCTTGTCTGGAATGAGGCCGTTGGAATTAATTTGCTTTCAATGCACAGTACCGTTGCTTACTTAATGCAAGTTCTGGCTTGGCTCATTCTGACTCTGCTTCGCTGCTGATGAACTGTTGTGTTTCTTTATCAGAGTGTTGAGCGCAATCTTGTTCATCAGGCTTCAGCATGTACGTGAGTTGATCATCTGATTTTGACATTCTGATATAGCAACTTCTGATGCTGGTGTCTGAAATCAAG
Organism: Vicia faba; assembly: GCA_948472305.1. Lineage (NCBI taxonomy): Eukaryota > Viridiplantae > Streptophyta > Magnoliopsida > Fabales > Fabaceae > Vicia > Vicia faba. Next base: position 924,550,797 of record OX451741.1, on the reverse strand, counting down.
TTCTGATGCTGAATAGATGTGATCTTGCTTATATCAATCAGAGTATCTGCAAGTCAGAACATAATAATTTTAGGCAGCAGATAGTTCATACATGAAACTTATAAATACTATATCTTTTCACTTTGTTATCATCAAAACTTGAATATAGGGTAGTAGATTCAAACTTTGTTCTAACAGAATCCCCAGGCACTCTTGAAGCTAGCTCTTGAAGTTGAGGATATGCTTTTATAAAGCTGATTCAGATGGTGTTTCTTCGGAGAGAATTCATATCCTACAAAACAAAACAAAGATAAATTTCTAAATCCTTGAAATGGTTAGTGAGCATGCGTATGATGTTTATGATGTTTATGATGTTTATGTACAAGCAAACATATACACATATAACAAACAAATCCCTATGTTTAGGCTTGCATGAGTTTGTAGGTAAGTACCCTCTTGAAGTTTTAGTTGGCTCAACCTGTCCTAGAAATAATGATCGGGTTCTAAAGGATCTCAATATCACCTACCTTTCTCTTAGGCATTGTCTCAGCACAACAATCTTTTCTTGCGGCCGAGATATCCCAAAAGTCTAGCCTCAATGAGTGTAGTATCGAGTATCAACCAATTTTCAGCTTTACACCAAAACCGACTACCTCACTACGTCCTAATGGCCAAGTTTGTTCAAATTAGGGTTCTAAGGTTAATTAGTGTTTCATGACGCCACTCAACGGCCCCGTATTCTCCTCGATTCACCACAAGGGATATCGGTACCCACAAATGCGTCACACTAACATAGCCATTGCCTCAACCATATCGGTCTACGCCGTACAGTCTCCACAATCTATTGCTATTTACCTAAAAAGGTGCCCCAAATCCGGGTGGAGGATCAAAGCAAGCCCAATACAAATAACTAAATATAAAGCACACAAATCAAATAATGAAAGTGAGTAAAGGTGATCTAACCCTAAGTTAACCCCACTTTTTTTTTATATTCCCCAGCAGAGTCGCCAGTTCTGTGATACAATGGGAGAACTGACTTGGTGTTTTGCGTTTCAATCGTATTTGTGCGGATAGCAAGAGTCGCCACCGACTTTTCTTTTATCCAACAGGAAAGGTAAAAAAGCACAGGAAAGACCTTTCGAGATTATTTCTCGGGTTCGGGGGTAGATTATGAAAAGGGAAGGTATTAGCACCCTTTTCATCCATGGTTTTCCATGGGCTCTAAGTTACTCGTTTAGATCACTTGCTTTCATTTGACAGTGTGCTTGTGGTGTGGCATTTTGAAAGTATTTTGAAAAATCTCTTTGTAATGGTTCTCGTTTCTATAAGAACGCGTACAAAGTTTTGTTTCGAAAAGTGGTTCAAAGAGGTGTTTGTGAATCGTGTTTCAGAAAGTGTTTTGAAAAGATGTTTTGCAATGGTTCTCGTCTCTATAAGAATGTATACAAAACGTTTTGTCTTTTGAAAATGTTTTGAAATGAAAGTGTAGGTGTAAAAATGTTTTTATCGTGAGCAATCGACTAACTAGGAGCGAATCTATCTACTCGAAAGGTCTTACATTGTTCTTTTCTTCCTCCTTTTAATGGTGTTATCTTACCATTAATTTGGTAAGAAGCCCCGTCGTTGGATGTGAAGGGACAGGCGCGGGTCAATTTTACAATCATCGAAAGCAACTTATAAGACGCTTTAGCAATTTTTGTAAGGGACGAGATCGTTTTATCGAAGGCAACGTCGAGGGTCATCGAGGGACTACGATCTTTTTTATCGAAGGGTCATTGCTAAAGCATCCCATATTCGAGGGACATGACTGTATTTCCGAGGCAACGAGCGAGGTTACCCTAGAGGTGCACGTGTGAAAAAGTGTGTTGGTTTCAAGTTATTTTATTCTTTGATTAGATTATCTAGAGATTGATTTTTGAATCTTGCCATACACGCCTAATTACTATATAGTATAAGGAAAACAGTAAATTGCGGGGATTGAAATTCTATGCTATTACAAAGTGTTCGGGAATGGGGGTACAATTCTTACAAATGGGGATGAGTCAAATGCGATAGCAAGATCCAAATAACAAGCAATACAACCAAATCGAATTTTGCGCGATTAATTAAAGCTACAATAATCCATGAAACTAAAATTAACCAATGAAATATGGAAATAAAATTTTCATATATTTACTTGTAAGGAAAAAATAAGATATTATTTAAAGAAAATGTTTAACTACAGAAATTAAATCAAAGTGCATATATTTTTTTCTATCTTTTAATATTTTTCATGATGAAAAGAATTAATTAATCCTATGAAAGATTTATATTTTATATTTTTTTGAATATGAGAAAATAATTTAAAAAAAGATAATAGAAATATGTTCTATATTTTTTGTAACATTTGTATCATGAAAAAGAAACAAAGGGAAATTAATAGCAAAAGTTTGATCAAGAAATAAATTAGGAACAAAAAATAAATTATTCAAAATAAATGATGTAAACAAAAATTATGGATTAAACAAATGAAGGGGGGTGTATGTTATGAACAGAAAATGGGCTTATGGATGATTTGGGGCGGAGGCCCAAAGAAAATGATTGCTCACTTGCTGTAACAAAAATCAAGCAAAATAGGGGTGAGGCCAGTAAAATGGATTGGGCTTATGGAGCAAAGGCCAAAGATTATCCAACACAAATCAGCAAACCCAAACCCAAACCCAAACCCTAAAACAAATTTAGTCATGGATTAAGGGCTAACACAAAAAAATTAGGGCTTGGTCCATCTTCCTCATGCGGCGTTGTTCTTCTCTGTTTATCGTTTCCATTTGCAGAAACCTTCTACCCTTCCTCACTAACTCGTCCCTGTCTTACTTCGCAAATGAATCGCTCTCTTCAGTAACCACCCACGCTTCTTTGTTACCGGAATACAACCCTCTCGTCTCCCTAATCAAGCTCTAGCGATTTTCTGTTGGAGCTTTACAATTTATCTCTTGCCTTGTTATTCTTGTGATTTTCTGCGAAATAGGAAAGGAGAGGCGAGACTGAGGACAGTATTCAGTGGTGACAGAGGATTTACGAGGGAAAGAGATGAGGATGGGAGCGTGGCTTTTTGGTTCTGAGCTTTGATGATGGTTAACAGTTTTCTTTTTGGGATTTTGGTGATGGTTATTTTGTTCTTGCTCCTGATGATGTGGCCTCTTTGCCTTTGGTCTCTACAACAGGTTTTTGCTTACAGCAGGTTTTTTCTAGTTTTGTTTTTTTAGCAGTTTTGATGATTCTGGGGTTTACAGCAGGTTTTTTCTGGTTTTGTTTTTTAGCAGTTTTGATGATTCTTGGGTTTACAGCAGCTCTTCTTTTTGCAACAGTGCTTTTGCAGGATGTGCTTTGGGAAATTTTGTAGCCTAGGTGACCTCTTTCCTCTCTTATCTCTCAATGACAATAAAAAAGCAATTTTCTCTTTTGCTTATTTTACCATTCTGAAAGGTTTGCAACACTTGGAAAATGATGATACCTTGTTTCTTGAGCAAGTTGACTTGCTATTTTGTTTGATTTAGCATCTAGCTATTTGTTATATTTGCCACACTGTTGCCTCGTTTTAGCTTTTGTTTGTGTTGTTTGTTCAGCTTGTGATGTTGCTGTTTGTCCAGTTGTGATAATGCTGATGTTTGTTTAGTTTGTGATAATGTTGTTTATTTGGTTTGTGATAATGATGTTTGTTTGGTTTGTGAGGCTGCTGTTTGTTCAGTTTGTAATGTTGTTTGTTTAGACTGTTGTAGCATTTTGTTATTGTAGCATGTTCGCGAATTTCTCTTCTTCTTTCTTTTTGTGAACCAAGAAGGGTAACCTTCTTGTGATTTATAACTAGGGGAAATAGGTTGTGATGAAATAAATAGCATTCTGATTCCACGTTGCAAACCTTAATGATGAATTTATGAAATAACTTTTGGAAAATTCCTTGTTCATGCCCATATAATTTTGTACTAATCATGCTTTCTTTCTCTTGTTTTCATGTGAGCAAAATTGGAGATGATGAAGCAAAGAACGCAAGAAATCCGTGGCAAACATGGAAGTCTCGGAGATAAGCAAAGGAATCTGATATGACTTCAGCCTTCAAGCAACTTAAGCATAGATTAGTTCTCTTAGGCCAAACATTCATTTTGATTTTCTTTGTAACTTTGAAAGATTATTCTTGTATTTTGATGTATTGTATCCAATAGTTGTACCAATTTATCTTTAAATACAATAAGTTGTAAAACATAAAGTATTAAAAGAATAAATTGTTTTGTAACAAACTTGGACGGTGTGTTTGAAATTGGAGAAAATCTTGAATTGTAGCATAGAGTATTCTTGTGTCATTTTATAACTTGAAATCCTTTATCAACAACAATTTGTAATTTCTCTTCGCATCCTAATCGATTTTATTTTTGAAGTTCCGAATCAGGATATGTGAAATAAAAATGCTCCAGTCTGGTAACTTAAATTCCAAATAATCCCAATAACTTTGTAACTGCATTTCAAACAAACACGCACTTTGTACTCCATTTCCTAACAAAACAAATGTTTTAAGGACGTAAATCATTTGGTCAACCTGGATCACAAAATCATGATTGTCCTAAATGACAGTCTTAACCTCCATCTCTTGTCCCAAACAAATCATGCTCTAAGAACAAACATTATCCTTTCAGTAAATTGTGTTTAAGAAAATTCAACATCAATCAAATGCCTTGCGATGATTTGATAATTTTAAAGTTTTCCAAACTCAAATTTCTTCCGATTCTTTGAAGATAAACCCGTGAGCGACATCACATGTGACCATGAACAGACATAATCGTCTCAAAAATCTTATAGCTTGAAGAAATCATAAATACAACCTTGAGGAAGCATGGAGACCTATGAAGGCCAATTGGATCTTTGAAAACTCATTTTCTTTTGAGAATTGCAAAAATCCCTAATTGCTGGTTTACTGCCCCAGAAGAGAATCCGCCTGGTCAATTTCTGAGCCAACTTGAATATCCGAGAAACCCTAGGGTTGTGTCTTCTATGAAAAATGGGAGGGCAAATTTTGGGGTACAACAATTACCATTTCCAAGAAAAAAAAGCAAAAAATAAAAACATAATTTGGGAAACAAAGTAAACTTTTATTAATGATCTTAGAAGTCACAGCAAACAGATAAGCCCTACAACATTAATACCTCCACCTTGGGCAGATAGAAAGCCTTTCAAGAAAAAAAAGATTAATCAAATCAAATTACTTTGAAATATATGTGCAAGAGGGAATATCAATGGTGACTCAGTTCTGAACCCTGACTCCACGTGTCACATAATTCGTCATTTCCTGCTCTGCTTCATCCTCTTCAACAACATTAACGTCAGAATCGGTTGGATGGAGGTAACCTCCACTGTGGAGAACATCATGATAGATGCTCATAGTAGACTTTGACTTCAAAGCTTCGACTCTGCCATTCTTCGAAGAGAAACCCAAACCAGTTCTATTCTTGTTCACGGGTGGATCCACAATTCGCCCCCAAACTACTTTATGACCATTGCGCATAACCAGTTGTGCGTCCTTCGGCGAAACCATGGAATTCTAATTTCTCCTTATGTTATCAACAGATAGGGCTTGGAATTGGGTTCCAACAGCAGCCTCATCCGCTTCTTCAATATTGAAGGAGGACAAATGAGATATCAACAATGCCTGCTCCCCCTTATAATCACCACCTTCCCTTCACGCACAAATTTCAGCTTCTGATGTAAACTTGAAGTGACAGCCCCTGCTTCATGTATCCATGGTCGTCCTAACAAACAAATATATGCGGGAATAATGTCCATGACCTGGAAGGTTATCTGGAACAAATGTGGTCCTATATGGATGGGTAGGTCCACTTCACCGATGACAGATTTCCTCGACCCATCAAATGCTTTCACAATGATGCCACTCGGGCGCATAGGTGTTCCTTGATATTTCAACTTCATGAGAGTACTCCTCGATATAACATTCAGCGCGGATCTATTATCAATTAGCACATTGGATAGAGAATCATTCTTGCAGTTCATAGATATGTGAAGGGCCAGGTTGTGATTCCTCCCTTCATCTGGTAATTCATCATCGCAGAAACTCAAGTTATTACATGACGTAATGTTTCCAATTACGCTGCTGAATTGATCTATTGGCATGTCATTCTCCACAAAAGCTTGGTCCAGTACTCTCATTAGGGATTCTCTATGAACAGAGGAGTTCATTAATAAAGCTAAGATAGATATCTTTGAAGGAGTCTGCAATAGCTGATCTACAATTTTATAGTCGCTCATCTTAATTATCTTCAAAATATCATCCACTTCTTTCTCTAGCGTAGCTCCACTAGTCTCTCATGTAGCCTTCTTAGGTTCATCATTCTCAGCAATTTTCTTTCCAGCAGCAACATCTCTCCGAACAACCAGCGCAAACACACGACCGCTACGGGTCACCCTGCTATTTTTAGCTATATTCCCAACATCGGGCATTGGCTGGATGGGAATTTCTACCCCGTCTTCTAAGATTGTAGCGTTGTATTTGTAAGGCACAACCTTATCTGACTTGTAGGGGATAGGACCTGGAAAACTAATTACCATGGGGTAAGAGTTGCCTTGCTATGATACTCCACCTTAAAATGAGCAGGTGTGCCAAAACAAGGCACAATGATGTTTACCCCTTCTTCAACACAACCAGTCGTCAATAAGTCATTTCTAGAAAACAAATCTTCGTCTGAAGAAAAATACTCATATGCGGAAGCATACTCTTCCTCTGACTCTTCTTCCGTTAAAAAAACTGCAACCATACCAACCTCATGATAATCATCCCTCTGGCCTGTGATATTGATAGTTCCATTGTCTAATAGCAACTGAAAACCCTCCTTCACGATTGAACATCCTCGAGGATCTCAACAGCAAACTAGGCAAGATCCATATTGGTGCTCCACCTGACCAGCCGTGTGGCAGAAGGTAGCGTGCAACTACACGAGGTCCTCATTCAAATGCTCCACATCAAAAATTCTGAATTCACCAGGACATCCAGAAACCATATTCACTTCCTCTTCATACTCTGCCTTAGGCCTGATTATATAGATGAGGCCCCCATCCATCATCTCCTGTAAATCAGCCTTTATCTTATCGCAACCCTGTATATTTATACTACAAATAGCACAACCGGAATGGTCATGCGTGTAGTAGCTAAATTCACAGAGGTCTGCGTGCATCTTCACCAAATCTCCTCTAACCAGATTAATGTCAAAAATCTGGAAGTCGCCTGAACAACCGGCCACCATATTTACAGCATTTACTCCCCCATGCTTGGGTAGAGGATTATCTTTCACATTAGGTCCCATGTCCTTAAAAGATAGAACATTGGACTTTACCAATTTCCGCACCTCATTCTTCAAAGGATAACAATTCTTAACACTATACTCTGGTGCTCCCTGGGAGGAATCACTTGGGCGGCTACCTCACGCCACCTCTGCGCATACTCTTTGAACAATTCCCTGTCTTTCTGAACCATGGCCCTAAGTTGATCACGGTCAGGCGCCATGTCCATGTTGTACTTGTATTGTTTGATGAATACTTCTCCCAAATCATTAAAAGTATGGATATTAGCGTTGTCCGAACTCATATACCACTTCAACGCAGCACCAGTCAAACTATCCTGAAAAAAGTGAATCAGCAGACGCTGATCGTCAGTATAGGTAGACATTCTTCTCACGTACATCACCAGGTGATCACGAGGATAAGTGTTGCCCTTATACTTCTCAAATTCCGGGACCTTAAACTTAGCAGGTATCTTAACATTTGGTACCAAACATAGCTCATTCACGTTCTGCCCAAATATCTCTTTTCCCCTGAGGGCCTTCATCTCTCTTTGCATCTTGTCAAACTGCTCTTGAAAATCATCCATTCTGTCATAAAGACCCAAGTCTTCACTCGGTAGAGGGAAAGGACGACATACATCATCATTAACAAACGGAACCATATTCACCGAAGGAGGTGCAGCATGAACAGCATGCACCACAAGAGGTATCGGAGTAACAATAGTCTGAACCACTGGAGTATCAAAATTGAAACCTTCAGGTGCAAAATTCTCTGGCATTCCCCATAGATAACCTTGAGGCATGCAATTCTGAATAGCACCTGGAGTAGCAGATACAGGAACAGTCGGAGCTTCAATAGTTGCTTTTGTTGGTTGAGGTTGAACACTCGGTGACTGATTCTGAGCAGCCACCAGAGCTTCCATCAGAGTAGTCAGATTGGCCATGCCGGCCTTGAAAGCAGAAACTTCTTCGTGCAGCTCGTGGTTCTCTTGTTCTAAGTTGTCCATCTTCTTCTTAAAATTAGCCCGAGTATTGTAGTGATGAGTCAGCTTGCTGAATGAAGTAAAGAAGCTTGGTAAGACACCTGGATATGCACAATAAATGCAAGAAAAATGTGCAATATGATGCATGATATGTAATGCACATGATTACTTTTACTTTGTTATTTAATATTTTAAGGGATTTGTAGATTTATAGACATATTGCAAACATCAAAGTAATAAAGCTTTTTGAAATGCTGAAAATTTTTATTATAATAACTCCAAAATGGATTACAAGTTTCAATGATCTCAAGTACAATATGAAAATACAATCTAAAATCCTGATAAAAAGAACTGATGAAGATCACTCTATACGCTGGCGCTTCCCCGTGAGCCTGGCAATCTGAGCCTTCAACCTCTGGTTTTCTTCCATATGTCTGATGGAAATCTCCTTCCAATCATCTGAATCAGGAAGTAAGTGATCATCACCTGATTGAGGCTTAGGAGAAAATAAATCCCCTTGCCTCTCCATAGACTCTACCGCCCGACTCTCAAGGATCTCAATCAAGTCGTCTTTCTCCTTCAGGTCTGCTCTGTAGGAACTCTCTAAAGTTTGGAACTTGTTCTTCCAAGCATCCCTTTCCTGTTGCATCCTAACCAAAGCGAGTTGCAGCTCTTCCAAATCATCTAATAAGGGAGGAGTGGTCTTCACAAACAGATCAGGCATAGGTGTCTCCTGGGTATACGGCATCTTTAACTGAATGGCTCTTGATCGGATCCACTGAAGATATGGCTCCAAAGAAACAACACCCCTAGGTTCCAAATCCTTCCTACCCTTCTTATGAATGTGACGCCAGGCCTTCGCAATCTGCTCCCTAGCTTCCCTATAGTCTTCCCCTTCCTTCAGAAAGAAACTACTCAAATGAATATTATTAGGTTTATCCCTCATCAGATAACCAAGTTGTCGTCGTGCAAGAACAGGGTTATAGTTAATTCCTCCCTTTGTACCAAGAAGAGGTACATTGGGGAAACTACCACAATTGTCAATAATCTCTATATCCTGATAGGCTCGATAATACCAATCAATATCTGAGTGCGTAAGTACCATGATCTTAGGAGCCCAACGGGGTTCCTTCTTGGCATCCCAAAAAGCATCAGACTGAGGCATATGAGAGATAAACCACCGGTACAATAGAGGCGTGCAACAGATAATCATTCCCCCATGATAAGAATTCCGAAGATGAATAGAGTAATAAGCATCACCTAACAGTGTAGGAACTGGGTTTCCAATCATGAAAATCCTGATAGCATTAATGTCGACAAACTTGTCCACATTAGGAAATAAGAACAACCCGTAAGCAAGTAGAGCAAAGATGGCCTCAAAAGCAACTGTACTTTTCATTCTGGAAAAGTAACGAGCTTTCTCCAATAAGAACTGAGTTGGTAATCCTCTAATCCCTCCTTTAGTAGTCATATGGGCTTCCACCTCAGACTTCCCCAGATGAATCAAAGCAGCAATCTCATGTGATTTTGGCTCACCCTCCAAACCAATAAAAGGAACACTATCGGTAACAGGTAAGTCCAATAGATAAGAATACTCCTCCAGTGTAGGCATCAACTGATAGTCGGGAAAAGTAAGGCAATGATACATCGGATCATAGAACTGGACCATTGTCGAGAGAAAATCCTCCTTCATCTTCAGCTTCATGAGAGGGATAATGGATCCATACTTCTTCCAAAAGTCTGCAGAACACTCGATCTCGGGAATTAGACTGATCAACTCATCTATCTTGATATCCTTGAAACTGTATTTCCCGGTCTTTCTCTTTCCAGAATCCATGGTTAAAAGTACCTGATATATTCACAAATAGTCAACCTTTAAAATCCCTTGAAATATGGTTTCTTCAAAAGATGCTTATGAGTGCATGGATGCATGATGCAAAAATCACACACAAGATCACACATATAGGGTTCATAGGTTCAACGTCACGAGCATGAGGTCGAAGGTACTACCCATAAGGTGTTGGTCTAAAGTTATCACCTGTCGAACAAGGTTCTGGAGGTTCCCAGAGTCTACATCCTTCCTTCGGATATTACCAACTTCCCGATTAACTCAGTAATTAGTAATATTCTCAAGAAAGACTCGTCCGAGCGTAGTATCGCGTGACAACTATTTCCGGATTAATCCGCCGCAGTGTACAGTTCAAATCCCCAGCGGAACAGAGCTTCCAGTTATCAATCCCCAGTAGAAGTCGTCAAATTTCTCAGGATTCCCCAATAGGATTTTACAAGCAGTACACGGCATCTCCCTTACAACAGAGTTTATTCCTCCAAGCAGAAATTCATCAACACTTAGACTTCACAACATGAAGACTTATACTCCATATCCTCAGCAGCAGTTAGGGATTTATTTTCCCCAATCCAACAACAGTGTGGAAGATTAGCTTGCATACGCCTAATTGCATCCATATATTATAAACATTGATAACACAAATGCATTATACCATGCATTTCATACAACATGACTTTGCATTTTTGCTAACATTTTACCCTTTTCAGGATAAGGTTAACAACTACCATTGAAATTGTTCAAAGTTTTCAGATACACTCCAGACACAGATGCAATTCAGATACTCATTTAGATCCAACTTTCAGATACAGTCAGATACGCTCCAAACACGGATGTCATCCTGATACTCATTCAGATTCAACTTCTCAGATACAGTTTAGATACACTCTAGATAACGGATGTCATTCTGATACTCATTCAATTCTCAACTTCCAGATACAGTACAGATACGCTCCAGACACGAAGGCTATTCTGATACTCATTCAGATTCAGCTCTCAGATACAGTTCAGATACACTCTAGACACGGATGCCATCCTGATACTCATTCAGATTCCATCTTCAGATACGTTCCAGACATGGATGCCATCCTGAAACTCATTCAACTTTCATATACAGTTCAGATACGCTCCAGATACGGATGCCATCCTGATACTCATTCAAAATCAGCTTCTAGATATAATTCAGATACGGAGGCCATTCTGATACTCATTCAGATTCTCTTTCAGATTCAGTAATCACTTTTGGATGGCATCTACAAGCCCATCTCCAACAACTTTATATCACCTCTCCAAATGGCATCTTTAAGCCCATTTCCTCTACCATCACATTGCCGAGTGCAAATTTTTGGGCACTCTAGTGTCTAGTCATCTTCCACCTTCGAGTCACGAATGGCAAAACATGCCAATCTAACTCTTCAGGATTAAGAAGATTGAACAGGGAAGCTATTGTACCCCAAAATTTTCCCTCTCACTTATCAAGAATTTACTCATAAGATCTCCTTTGACTCAAGATTGCACTAGGGTTGATCAGCTCAAGACATCTCCTTAAGCACTGATGACCAAAATTAGGGTTTGAGTTTGCACAAGGATTTTTGAACTTCAAATGCCCCATATGACTTTCGTGGATCATTATGGACCTCCAAGATTAATCATGCCAAGTTTCAAGCCTTGAATCACATTTTTGCTCAGTCAATTGAGCAATTGACCTAAAAAATCAGTTGTATTGGGGAAAAAGTCAACCATGGCCAATTTACAGTCAAACTTCATAATTTTTTATCCATACCAACATTTTAAACTTATATGTATCATTTGATCAAGTTTGGACCACAACTCCTCAAGAAAATTGATCAAATCTCCAAAAGGGCAAAATGGTCAAAATTAGGGTTTTGACTGGGAAAGGAAAATTTCTGATTTTTGACCTAGAAAATGGTCAACTGGTTTAAGGCATAATCTCAAGAGTCTAATTGCATCATTTTGACCTAATGACATGGTTCAAAACATTGCAAGTCCATTGGATTGACAGATGAATTTTCCAGTCAACTAATCAAAAGTCAATTGTATACTGAAAAGTCAAACTTTTACTTTTTGGTCAAATTCAAGTGCCAAAGATCATAATTCATCAAAACATGTCAAAATATGAAACTTATTCATCAAGAAATCAAAAAGTCAAGATTTCATTTTGAAAAGTCAAAATTTCTAAACTTAGAAATTTTTCTAAGTGTTGGAAATTTCATGTTTTTTTATAACTTTGAACAAAATTTTCACCATGATGCAAGATGATTCAAGTGAAACTTCCAACATGAAAGTTGTATATATCCATGAAATCTACAACTTTTCTTTACACAACTCCTTCCAAAAATGCTTTGATTTTAAGTTATAATTTTATGAACATGTGGTCATGAAACTAAACACTTAGTGAAATTTTGCCCTAATTTGGTCAGGATTTTGACCCAACTTCATGGCACTTTTTCATATAGTTCCAAGGGGAATCTTCAAAATAAATTTAAATATGGGTTGTAGAGAATATTGCAAGATTTCCAAAATGTCCAAGAATTCCTTGAGATCATTCTTGAGTAGGGAGAATCGAAGAGATGGAGTTAGGGTTTTGTCACTTGAATTACAAGTCATTTTTGATGAACACTTGAACCAAATCCATGCTAGGCCATCTTTACTTTTCAGGCCTCAAACTTGTTTGTCACTCCATAATTAATTGTTTACACAACATATGGAGCCATTTTCCAATCACTTGAACCATTATCCAAGTTGCATTTCCATTTTTGGAAGAAAGGCACCATTGCTATTCTTGAAAAGTGGCTTTAATCATAAAGTACACTCTCCTTGAGCATTGAACTTGTTATTTCTGCACACATAAACCCTATAAACCAAAAGCAAGCATGTCCAAAGTATTAACCACTCTATGCAGCCCTGTACTTTGCCTTGAAACAAGATGTTTCAACTTTGCTTCAAAAACAAGAAAGATGCTACAACATCTGATTTTCAAATTCTGACTTGTTATAAGACATAAGACCTCTTGCCTATAAATACATACACTATTTGCAAGATAACACACGAAGAGAAAAGCCCTGAAAACTTCTAAAACTCAGAACTGCATCACAAACCACCATTGTTGCATATTCTGACCAAGAACTTCAAACTTCCATTTCACTCGTGCGTTTCTTGGCCTTTTGCCTCCAAAAGCTTCCAAACATCATATATAAGCCATCCTTATCCCTGTTAGACGACTATAACACCATCTTCATATATTTACAAGTTCAAAAACAGAGCATCACTGTTGGACTTCTCCAGACCATTCCAGCCATCCTCAGCTCAAGCCAGCCATTGCATTAGCTTCCTAGAGGTCAAAGGAAGCTAACCTGATCATCAGCACTACCCAAAACAAGCTCAAATCCATTTCACAATTTCCAGTTTTGAGGTATTTTTCTTGAACTTCTATCTTCATATTTAGGCATTGTTAGGCTTGTATTTGTGAAGATAAAATGTAGACATCATTACCCTGAAACTATACATGTCCATAGATTTCATTTATTTTGATTGAGCTAGGAGAATTTTGAGTTTGAACTTTCTGAAATAGTTAGGTCAGAATTTGGTACTTTTAGAAATTCTCATTCATCTTTGATTTATAGCTTATGATATTTATATGGTTGAATTCGTGTGATAAAATGGAGCAATTTTCATGTTTACATTTTTGCAAATGGTTGAGAAATGAGCAAGTTACAGATCCTTTGGTTGGAGGTTGAAGATGAAGTGTAATCAGGGCGCGTTTTATGTTATGTATTTATCCTTTCGCACAAGTTAACGGATGTATCACCACCCCAGTGGTTAAAGCGCGCGCTTGTCACCCTTAGGTCCTGGGTTCAAGCCCCAGCGTGACCTATTGCATTTTTTCACTTATTTTTTGACATTTTTGTGCCTTTTTTTGCAGCGCCTAGGCCCTTATGCTGGGCCTTCCATTTTTGCTGACTCCTAACCCCAATTTCACTTTTGCACCCCCTAGCCAATTATATTCTTTTTTTCATTTTCTTTTTTTTATTTTATTTTCATTTCATATTTTCTTTTATTATTTTCACTATTATTATTATTATTATTTTTATTAATAAAAATCCAAAAATATTTTTATTTGTTATTTACACTTATATATTTTATTTTATTTTTCTTATAAAAAACAAAAGGACTAAAAATACTTTCTTAAATAAATTAATTTTCTTTTTGTTAATAAATATTTAGACATAGGTTTAATCATCTATTTTCTTAGTTAAGATTAATTTAGAACTTAGGATTATTTTGATTAATTAATTTTCATTTTACTTTTATTTAACTTAAAATCTTTTCATAAAAACCCTAAAAAAACATTTTTAACTTAATCCCCCTCCTAATTAATTTAGGTTTTAGATTTTGTTTATTTTCATTAATCATCTTACTTAATTAGGTCAAAACCCTTTCATAAAAAAAAATAAACAAAAATCATATTTCTTTACATTCATATTCTTGCATTTTTATCTTTATTTTTGTACATTTGTTCAATTTCAATATGGTTGTAATAGACTAATTAGGTTTAAATTCTTGCAATCCCCATTTACAAATTGTACACCCCCTCCCCACAAATGTTGTAATAGCGTAGTAACTTTAAATTTCGCAATTTATCGCTTTTATATAACATGCTAGTAATTAGGGTTTGTATGGAAAGACTAAAACTAATACTTAGAAAACCCTAATTCAATACCAAAACAAGCATGAAAATGATACACTTGCACACAAGCACCCATAGGGTTATTCCACTTGGTTGCCTTATACAAAATGGCCATATTACGCATGTAAGGTATCTTAGCAAAAACAAGCAAATACAAGATCATAGTTCCTCGATGACTCTATCTAAGTTGTCTTACCAATGATCTTAGTCCCTCAAAAATAATGCTAAGATACCTTGCAACATTGCTAATCATGGTTATACGATGACCCACGCCCGTCCCGTTTACATCAAAAGATAGGGTTGCTTACCAAATCAATGGTAAGACAACAATGTCAAAGGAAAAGAAAATGAACTAGAAAGACATTTGAGTAGGTAGATTACTCCTAATTACTTGCTCCATTTCAAAACAAACATCCTTGCTATTTTCAGAACAAACACTTACACTTTAAAACATCTTACAAACTTGAAAACATTTTCAAAAGATCAACATCTTTGTATACATTCTTACAAACAAGAATCATTACAAGGATTGCCTAAACAATGGCCTCTTTACAAAATACTTTCAAAAACCACACAAAGCATAATTTCAAACAAAAGCAAGTGATCTAGCAAGTAACTAAGAGCCCATGGATAACCATGGGTGAAAAGGGTTCTAATACCTTCCCTTTTCATAATCTACCCCCCGAACTCAAGAAATAATCTCAAAGGTCTTTCATGTGCTTTTTCACCTTTCCTTTTGGATAAAACAAAAGTGGGTGGTGACTCTTGCTAACCGCAACATTTTCGATCAAATGCAAAACACCCAAGTCACTTCTCCCACCATATCACACCTATGTTACTGTAAAACAAAACAAAAAAACAAAACTCCCTCTTCCCTATCAACATCTTCATCTCTTTATCCATCATTCAAGAACTCATTGAGATAGTAATTACCACCACGAGCCGTATCGTTGTTTTAAGCACTAACTGCAACCTTGTTCTTGTTCTTCAATTAACCTTCTAGCGTCCAAATAAAGCTCGGTTGATTTAGCAGGCATTGTTACTGAAGTTGAGTATATAAGCCCTTGAGATTTATTGTGAGCAGTAGCTCCATCAGTTGGAGCATTCTTAGTCGATTGACGAAACAACTTCATTTTCTCATCAATTTCGTCCGCACTATAAGCGTAAGAAGCATATCCAATTAGGGCAGTGGTTCCAATGAAAGCACCAATGACGGTGTATTTGAGGAAGTTCCAGCGGTTAGGGGGAGTACTGGCTGAAGGAGGAGGAGGTTGAGGATTGTGTTATGCAGAAAATTGATGGCGGGTTATGTGGTGGGTCGAGGAAGCAGATTGAAGGTTTACGATGGATTGGGTATGTTGCAGTTAGCAGAAAATGGAAGGAATTATTATGATAGAAGTGAGTTGTTAGCGTGAGGTTGAGGGTGTGGCCGGTGAAGGTGGCATAGAGAGATTAAGGTATGAATAACAAATGAGAGGAGTATTTGTGAAAAGAGATCGGTTTCGTTCAGCCTTTTGTGAAAATTTTAAAAGTTGCTTCTGTTTTTTCTTCAGGATCGGAATCCCGATAACATCGACTTCTGCCGTAGGCTAATCCCATACTTTCTAAATACTAGATCTGAATTCCACTAAATAGAACAATTGAATAAATTCAAAGTCGAGCCGAATAACAGGAATAATTAAACCACAATTTGAAAATAAGCAAAAGGAACTGTTTCTATTTTGCGAAGATGGAATATGTTGTTAGAGTTTTAGGATAGTAGTGTGAAGTGAAAGTTGAAAGCAAGTTCAGTAGTGTTGTGTTTTTTGTTGATATCTTCAGAACAGCGGCTGGTATAAGTTCACAAACTGAAGGATGTCAGAGATTTTGTCTGAGATTTGTTCTCTAAAAAAGAAACCTGAAGGTACATCCTAATTTGTTTCTAACAGACTTAATTTAAGATTACAATTCAATTTCTGTGAGGAAATAATTTTAAAGTTAAATAACTGTTGCAGATTCAGATTCAGGGAGTTTTTCTGGGAGCGATTCTGAAGCAGGAAATGGACACTTATAGCAAGATGGGGCTTGGAAGAGGGTATTTTTTTTCTGTCTGGGACTTGAACTCAGAAAAACAGAAGGTAATTTCTTTTATCTCTGAATTTTATGTTATTACTGTTATTATGTTTTCTAAACATGTTTACGTGTCCATATTGCAGTAAATCAAAATACAGCAAAAAGTATGATGAAGCAAGCATTTGCATGGCATAAAAATGGTGTAAAGAGAATATTCAAACATGTGAATGAGAAAGCTATGCAGAAGTAAATAAGGAAGAATAAATACCTATCGGAGTCTCTCTGATGGAGCTTCTAATAACAGTAAGTTCTCCCTTTGATGCTCAAAACTCTCTTCCACTTGTTCTTGCTGTTGAAACTTTGAACAAACTTCTCTCTTTTTCTATTTTTTTTCTCTTGCTGAATTTTCTGTATGTTTTTCTGTATATTTTTTGAAGTTTTAAGGGTTGTGTTGAGGTTATAAGATTGTATGGAAATTCATCCTCTTTAGAACAGCTGTTAGAAAGTGTATTTATAGATGAGGAAGGGTGTAACCTGGGGGGAAAAGTATAGCTTTTGAACTGTATTATAGTATACTGCTTTGTAACTTTTAAGGGCAGTCTTTTGTTTTGCTAATTCTGTGTATGGGCAGCATATTTTGGACTGATATGGTGCAGTTTTTTGGACTGTTATTGGACAGGTTTGGACAGCAATGTGTAGGGTTTTGCTGGACAGCAATGGAGCAGGGTTATGGACTGGTTTTGGGCTAGTTTTTGGATAGTCTAGAAATGGACAACAGGGCTATTTTTTTTGTAGCAAGCAGGCTGGTTTACAGCAAATTTTTTTGGCAAAATTTGGAGTGTTGTAACATGAATATTAGGGATAGAACATTAGGTTTAGGATTTTTTTTTTTTGTAATCTTTATGAAAACTCCAAATATTCCATTGATGCAAGTTGTAATTCTTGAATCCAATTCAATCATCACCTTACTATTTAAATTAAAGCACATACATATTTCCTTGAAGATAATGCTTAAAGTCTCAAACTTTATGGATCTTGAAATATTCTTGTAAGTTGAAGAAAAGATGTATTGAGAATTTATGAATTGATTCTTGTAACATGAGTGATATACTTCATGATTCCCTTTTCAAATTCAAAGTGTTGCAAAAAAAGAGTTAACCTTTATTCAAGCAAAGAATATTTCCCTCCATTTGAATTTGAACTTGAATTCCCTTTGATTAATGTTTTAAGCAAAATTTAATAAATGAATTATGCCTTGCACTCTCAATTTAACTTTTGAATTCTAAATGACAAGAACTCTAAGAATTCTAGATAGATTCTTCTTCCGAAATGGCCTTGAATTCAACCATGACATGCCATTCAAATGAAATTAAATTTTCTTTTCAAAACTCGATGAACGTTCAATTATGATCTTTTGTGAATTCACTTTAAATACTCGAAAGGAATGCCTTGTACCAATTATTCACAAATCTTAAATCAACTCATCTTGCATCATGAATCGAACCAAACCTAAAAGGCCTTGAATAATCAATACAAGTGGGCTTCAAGATAAAAGTTGTTGGGTTGAGAAGTTGGCACCATGAATTTAAATTAGAAATTAAGAAACTTTTAAGTCAAAGAAAATGACCTATAACGTTTCACTAAATTTCAAGGCCTTTTAAACACAATTTGACTTTGATTTTTAAAGTAAACTTGTAGATGACATTCCTTATGACAATGTCCAAAAATAATTGTCTCAAGATATTGAAAATTGAGTAAATTACGATTCTTGGAAGTCAAGCAACAGTTACTTGAGATTAGGTCAAAATCCAAAAAGTGACCTCTAAAGTATTCGAATTTTTTGATGATCTTTCGCACATAACCGGCTCTTAACTTGTAAAGAGAAGTTGGAGATGACATCAAGGAGATTCATGCGCAAAAAGAACCATTCAAAAATATTGAATAATGAAGAAATTACAATCGTTTGAACTTGATCTTGAAAAGGTCGCCTTTTGGGTCAATGCAGCTGATTTTCAGTCATCTGAACCATTGACTGAGGAAACTTGCGATGCTAGGCTTGAAACTTGACATGAGCATCCTTGAGAATACATGAAGGACTATGAAGACCACTTGAAACCTTGGAAACTCAATTTTTCTTGAGAAATACCAAACCCTAGTTATGACCCTACTGCTTAGAAGGAGACTGATCAACTCTTGAGCCATCTTGAGCATTTGAGAAACCCTAGGAGAACATCTTAAATGAAAAATGGGAGGGCAAATTTTAGGGTACAACACTGCACCCTGATGGTCATTGGTTAAAAGACTACCCACTGAGTCATGTGCTCAATGGTGATAGTAAACACATCCACAAAAATAAATTTGAAACAAACCACAGAAAATGCAACAGAACAAAAAAATGATGAAAAAAAGCAAGAGTTGGGAATTGTCCAACACCAGGTTTTGAACCAACCCACTCTCGCTTGCAACATGTATTGCATTAAATTTAAAATAAACCAAGCATTTAAAACAGAAAAATACGCGTAGGTTGTATCATCTTCAACCTCGTGACTTAACAACAAACAACGTCCATGGCATTTTCACAACTTTCTCAAAACTCAACCAAATTCAATGATGTACAAATGAAAGTTGCTCGAAATTTAACAAGGAATTCAACCATACCAACCATTTAAATTAACACTCAAATATTAAAATGAATTTAATCGATAATCAGTAAACCCTAAAAAAGTTTCAGAAGCACAAATCTCAAAGCACAAGCATAACTCAAATCAATAGTCTTAGGGTTAAGCATCTACACAATGATATCTACATTTTTATTTTAGAATGTATGCAATAATGATAGGTGTATGATGTAGTTCAAAGAGGGTTACAAATGTACCTCTTTGGAGAAAGTCCAAAGCTTCTTTTAACACTCTCAGATGCAATGTAATGATCCAAAAGTATTCCTGGAACCTTAGTGAAGCTAATGGAATGGCTACTTTACCTTAAGAAGTTATGAATCTCCCTAACCAATTGAAGTTGTAAATGGAAAAAGTGAGAGATGAAGGTGATAATGGAGGAGTTACAGATATGTAATGAGGGTTTGGATGACTTACATATGAGTTATAGAAGGTGTATGAATGGTTAACTTGCAAAGATATTGCAAGAGGTGGAACTCTCGAGCTTAAGGTTTTTAAAGCTCAAGAAATGGAGTTTTTTGGTGATTTCTGAGTTATGATGCGTCTGCAAGTGCACGGAAATATCGAATTAACATAAAATATTTTCGAACCCGCTGAGACCAATGTTAAAATATGGTAATCTATCCTTGTTTTGTAAAGCTAAGGCTAATGAATGATTAATTTAGGGGCAACTAAGAACTAAAATTGAAATAAAATAAGATTAAGGAAATATACATGAAAAGAGAGACTGGAATGTGTATTCCGCGTACCTCTGGGACTCTGTAACTTATTGGCTTATACTGATGTTAAAAATGTGTTTAGTAGAAAATATCAATTTAAAGGCTGAACCTCACACTCTCGTGATTTTGAATAAAGTTGCATTCCTTAACCATGAGATTTTGCTCTCGCTCGCTCATTTTAATTAAGGAATGTGTTTTGAAAGATGAACAAGTTTTAATTAATCATAAAGTACTCTCGTTGTATTTAGAATTGATGCCTAGTTTCTACTATCCGGTTCGACCTTAGTTAATTTCTCAATCTCATGGCAAAATCGTGTTAAGTAACATCTCACTCTCGTGACAAATCTATTTAAATTAAGCTTAAAAACAAAGACCGAAATATAATTTCTAAATTAATTAATTAAGCCAACATTTGTTACCAAGTCCCGTCGGAGACGATCATCCTCACATACCGGACTCTAAATAATTTAGCTAGACATGGAATTGATTGAAAATGAATTAAACATAACAGTTCCAATTAAGAACAACATGGTATTTAAATATGCAGTGAATAATAATAATAGCAATACGAACTGGAACTAGAAATTGAATTACAGCAACAATTGACAATAATCAAAACTGAAAATTAAGAGAAGCAGTATAACAATAAAATCGATAAAACCAGAAATAATAGAGACATGAAATAATTACAGTAATAACTAAAATGAAACCTGAAAATAAAAGTTAAACTAAAACTGATTCAGAAACTAAATTGAAAGACTAATTCCGGCAGGATTGTTGATCCAAGTATACCCAAAATAATTTCTAGTACTAATGGTGTGGTAGTTCCTAGATGTGAGAAACTATCACTTTTACATGGTAAACTTTTCTGCCTAAAAACTAAGAATAATAATCTGCACACAAAACTTGGATGCCCCAAAAAGGAATGCTCGATAGTTTTTATAGAGAGAACTAATGGAAGTTAACATGTGAGAGGTAGTGGAGATCATGGGAAGTTGAAGAAGGTGGAGATAGTGGGAAGTTGGAGAAAGTGGAGATAATGCAGATCATGGTCGGAGAAGTTGAGAAAATCGTGGGAGCTTTGTTACAGACATGGAGAGAACTTTGTGTTTAATACTGAAATTAGCCTGTGACGAGTGGCATGTAATGTGTGTCGTGGGGTACACATATTTTCAACTTGTGTCAATCGTAACATCATGTATGCCGAGGGGCACACATATTTTGAAGGCATGGCGACCAAAACACATGTGTGCCGAGGGGCACACATACACACATATTGTGGCAACCGGCAGGAGGCTGTGACGACCGTCATAATCCTATGATGCAGCTTCTTCTGTTTTCTGCTACATAATCACACATTTTATATCCTTTTTTCCTCTTTTCTTATGTGAGTCCCGTGAAATGTAAATACCTGAAATGAAATAGATATACCAGCATAACAAGATAAAATGAATGAAAAACAATATAAATGTGCATGTGAATCAAGTCGAATATATGATATAATTTCATGTTATCAAATTCTCCCATACTTAAATCATCGACTCTCTATGTAGTTTATGTTTAAGATGGTGCTGACTGCTAATATAAACTACTTAAGATCTACTTTGAAAACTTGAGCCTAAGGTCTCGACATAATCGGTACCCAAGTTGATATCACATAATGAGGGGGTTTAGGGTGTCATAACAGTATCGATTTTATTGAAACTTTCCTAAGTCTCTCTAAAACAACCTAAAGTGTGACAACCTATATACTTTTAGAGTGTGTGTGTCGTGCATCAACACGAAAATTGTTGTTCGAGGTCAAAATTTTAAAAATTCGGGGAAATTCAGTAACAATTGAAAAACATGCATACAAACTTGACATCACATGCAATGACTCGACCAAATATTGGAAATAGATAAAATCTTAAAAACATGAAATAAACTAGAAAATAATAAATCAAAATAAGAAGCGATAAATGGAAAGAGATAAAGGTTCCTCCCCCATACTTAAACCAAACATTGTCCTCAATGTTTCAATAAAAGTGGGAAAACGAATGAGAACCTGATCAATTCTCAGCTTGATAGTTTCCTACATGCAACTGATAGGTGCCAAGCGATTAATATCTTTATTTTCTGCAAACTCAAACAAAATCAAAAACATTAAATTGAAACTCGTGGGTTACCTCCCACGCAATGCTTCTTTTAACGTCGGTAGATCGATGACTCAAGAGTGTCAGCACTCATGGTGATTCTTTCGAGAATGACTTCTCGATCGAATTTTTAATCATCTATGGTTTCCATGGCCACTTATCAAGTCAGCTCACATATCCCTCACCTTTTCTTTTCTTTCTTCTGTGGGGTGGTTTCTCCTTTTGAATTTGTGGTGGTGGTTCTGGATCTATCTTGAGTATTAGCTTTTCAAGTTTTGGCTTAGTTATTTCACCCGCTGTAGCGGTAGAAATGTTTAAGACTAAGCCATTGGATTGGCTAGACTTATACAGATCAAAATAAAAATCGCCACCGCGCTTTATTGTTTCCAAAGGAATGGGAAATGAGCGAGTAACCCAAAAAGAGGGGGAAAGATTCAAGGTAAGGGGGTTGGTTATGCAAAGGGAACGTATTAGCACCCTAAACATCTACAGTACTCCGCATGAACCTCTTTGTAAAATCTATGTATTTTGGCTATAAAATGTTGTATAAAAATGGATGGTGGAGGTGAGGAAAGAAATATGTTTTTGTGGTTTTTTTTTTTTGCACCCGCCGCGGTCGCGAACCTTTAGTGCCTACGTACCACCTTTCATGCAATAGGGGATCAGGGTACATGTAGTTCCTCTTTTAAAAATTTAAAACACAAGTGTGTTGGTTAATTTTATGAGATAAGACATCATCGTCATTGTTCGTGTGGAAAACATGCTTACTACCCATAATCATGAGAAAGGAGAATTTACATCACCTCAAAGTGGAGGATATGGCTTGGATTTTAAAATCAACAATGCCTCACTCAACACCCAAGTGGAAAATATCTCTCTCCACTACACATTGTAGAAGTATAGTTGTTTGCATCACTACAAGGATTGACAAGAGTCCAATATTTTGAGAAAAGTTTTAAAGTAGAAGCCAAAGTGGCAAAATAGTTTGAAATGAGATTGATTAACTTTTAGTCTTCTCACAAAAATGTCAAGGTATTATTAAGTTGATTGAATTTTATTTATGAAAAGGTTTTGAAAATGCATGGACCTAGGTCCAAGTTTATTATGAAAGTAGTTCAAGTTTAAAAATAAGAAGGGTTTTCAAAAAGGAGGGAGAAGATTTTTGAAATTAAAGAAGATGGGAGGAGAAGAAGAGACTATCCTAAAGCATAAGGTAAAAGCTAGGGATAAGAACCATCTAACCAACAAGAAGCCAACACTTGACATTATGAGCCAAGATAGAATTCTCATTCTTTGGATTGAAACCAAACAAACAAAGATACTAGACCTCTTGAGAGAACCAAACTTCAAGTGTATTAAGTCTTCACAAAAATTGGGCAGAGTAACGGTTGTATACGGGTGAATTCCAGATTATAAACAAAGTATGTAATCACAATAACCTGCATACAAAACAAACAAACAACCTAATGTCTTGAGGTAAACCTCAAGAGCTCTAGACAAAATATCAATTAAGGTCACAAGGTCTCCAACATAGGCCAAGGTTTCTAATCCTAAGTACAAGAAGTCCAATGCTCCATAATGCCAAGGATATTAACCAAATAGTTCAAGTATCATTAAAGCCTTTTTTAAGATTCATGTTGATTATTATGTGTCTTAAAAAAAGAAAAGAAAGGCTCATGTGAGCAAAACAAAGATAACAAAGATATAAATGCTCAAGTGAGCAAAATATAAATAACATGAAATGTAATGCTTAAAGTAAATGGTACATAAAGCATAAAAAATTAAAGCATAAAGTGAAACAAATTAATAATTAGTGGTTAGTTTGATGACCATCTTTAAACTTGCATTTGGAACTCATTAGAGGATTGGTAGACCTAAAGCTTCCACACAACAAGTTGCATTTTCTTTTTGTCAAGTATATCATCCATTTGGAATCCTCACAAGTACCATTTAATGATCAACGATGTTTAAGTGATCTGCGTTGACCAAAAGTGTTATAGATCCATTAGAGGATTGGTAGAACCAAAGCCTCCACACAATGAATCTCAAAGTTATTGGATTAAAGGGATCAAATAAGATACTTGGGCTTGCAAACATAGGTTTGGGCAACGAATGATCATTTATTCGAATCGGGAAAAAATTTAGCGCTATATTAAGCAATCGTAAGTGGACTTATATAGAAGTCACACCTATTTTGAGGTCGGTCAATAGCAATCTATGCACCATTTGTTTTGAGACATAATATAGAGATCATGCTCCAATAGCACTTAGTGCAATAAGAAAAGGATGAGATGAAGAGGGGTGGGAAAGAATACAAACCACATTTGAATTAAATTTTAATTAAACTATTACTAAAACTATTCATCCATTTTTATGGAGTTGGACTCAACACCATGGATCTAATGATGTTAGCAAAGTTCATAATCAAAAATTCAACCCAAGATCAGCCAGAAAATAATCACAAAATAATCACAAAATAATTTTGCATTTAATATATATATTTAAAAAGTTTTAAAATGTTTTAAAATAGAAATAAATGAGAAAAATATCAACTATGTTCAAATTAATCAAGAAATAAAAAGTAAGACCATAGAAAAATCAGAAATGAACTCAAATATTTTTATAAAAATTTTGGTAATTTTTTAAAATCAGAAACTATTTTTAAAATTAAAAGAAATGAGTAAAATAAACCAAAAATGATAAAAAATAACAAAGTCAGAAATAAAAAATAAGTGAGGTCACCAATATTTGTCACAATATCATTGAATCATTCCATAATTTTTTTAGAATTTAAAAATGCATTAAAGTATTTTTTTAAACATTTAAAACAATTCAAATAAAGTAAAAATTTATTAAAAAAATATCAAAACACAATAAAATTGTGAAAAAATAAAAAACATAGAGAAAAATCAAAAATATTTTTCATAATTTTTTCAGATTTTTTTGACTAAAAATGAATTTTCTATGACTTTTTGAAATTTAAAACAATTAAATATAAAAATCAGAAAAGAAAAATAAAGTCAAAAATATGTGTACCATTGGATGAGAGTCAGAACGCGTTAGTAGTCAAATCCAAGGGATCTGGCGCATTGTGCATATCATGGTCATTAGTGAATAAACCACTGAATCAAATGTAAATCAGAAATTCAAAAAAATCCAAATGGCGTTGTTTCATTGGTTGAAGGATGACACGTTGGTCATCTTTAACCTCCAGCCAGTCCCAAAACCAGGTTGCTCAATCTGTAAAATTTATATAAATTGTAGCTCAAGCAATTTGGAAGGAAAGTTTTGAAAAGAGATTTGAAATTTCATGGTCAAAACATGTTTCCAGATAAAAGTAAGTGTTGCGACTAGAACCAAGGCAATGAGAGCATCACAATGATATCAAAGTTTTGAAGAATTGATGAAGAAATCTACCTATTGAATTTGAGTTGCAGAGCTCTGAAACTGGACTTCTATGGAGCAATATAGGGCACGATTCTTGAAGGTAATTATATGGTTAGCTTCAGGGAAGATCAAGGGAGGTAAATGGCTTGAAAAATTGGATTGAAAAAGGCTTGAACACAGATTTCGAAGTTGCAGAAATTTGAGTTATGGAACAAGTTTGGCAGGGTGATTCTGGCTATCCAAGCTTAAGAAAACGAATGAGGGATGGCTCTCTATTTATAGGGAATCAAATGGAATGTCCAAGCGTGTAAAATGATGAAGTTTGGATCGAAATCGTGTAAAGTTGCAAACAAGAAAAGTGTGACTTCTAATTTAATCAAAACTCATCCAAAACGCATGTTTTGTTGTGCTAATCACTTCTGGAAGTTCACTAAACATGTTTAGAGGAAAAACGCGCAGAAACAAAGTGTTTAGAAGCTAAACCAATGATTTCAAATTCTGACTTTTGAAGAAACTTCAGTTCTAAGTTACCAAGTTCAAATTAATGGCATTCTCAGCTCAAGGGGTCTTAGGGCATGGTTCTTGATGCTTTAGAAATATGGGGTTACAAGCTTTGAAATGGGAAAAGAATGGAGTCAAATGGATGTTTGAGCTGAAAGTTGCATTGAGTCAAAGTTGGAGAAAAAAGGGTTGACTTTCCATACTTATAAATATTTCAATTTTTTCTTCAAAAGTGACCTATAATGTTTTGCATCCAAACATGGCCTTCCACTTGGAATTTTCTCTAGACCAAAAAATATGGCATGAAATAGACCTCTTTAATGACATTTTGAAACTTAAAACATCCAAAATCTCCAAAAATTGAGAGAGTTATGAATTGTTGAAGTTGGCAAAAAAGCATGAAATTACCTATAATCTTGTGTATCCTTAGGGCTTCTTCCATCCATTTTCTCACATTGAATATAAAAGAAGGAATAAAGTTCACATCCTTAAGATCATTATGTAAAAAGAGTGGGCTCAAGGTGATAAAAAATTGACCAAGTTATGATCATTTGAAGTAACACATGAGAAATTGGGGGTTCATCTGGAGGACTTGTAATCTTTCTTCATCATCAAGTTTCTTCCACATGAAAACTCCTTGAAACTTTTGAAGTCATTTGTTAATAACCCTTTGTAGAGAAGTATGTATTTGGAATCACTCAAAAATACCAAAAGATGAGCAAGATATACTTCTTTGAAGTTCAAAACCCTAGCTTCTAGATCAAGAAAATGCTTGGAGGAACCTTGACAATTTTGAACCACCTTCTTGTACCAACACCCTTGCTTTATAAACATAAGTTGTTGAGGATGAAAATGAGAGCTCATAGCCACCAAAACCACTTCTCTATCTTGATAATTGAGAGAAATATGCACTTGTGATCAATGGGAACAAGACTTTGTCCAACCATGACAACTTCTTCAATCAATCCCTTGCATTTTTTAATCAATCTTGATATCTTGGAAATGTAGTGAACCAAAAATAACCTTGCCATGCCATCCCTTCCAAAATAGATTCAATGGTAAGGTTTGGACTTCTCAAGCTTTATTGCCTAGGGCATGGAAATAAACTCATGAACCCATGGAGCAACTTGCTAAACCTCATTGCCTTTACCTACATTAGTAACAAGTAAGACAAACCAACATTTCATTTTATTAATTAAAAGGAAAATCAAGACAAAATATTCATGATCACAAAAGAAAACAAGTCAAGGTGCTTGGTGATTCCTCAAAGAGCAAAGTTAAAGATGGGAAGGAGAACCAAAAACCCTAATGTGATCTTGTTGTGATTGAATCAATATGGTATGATGAAGGGATCTTAGGGGCAAAAATTAGGGTACAACACCCACCATCTCGAATGTTAACCTTCCGTTCTTAATTCTAATGATTTCCCTAGTTTCATGGTCCTCAAATTTTCTTTTTTATGCGGGACCTCAAACAAAGGTGCATTGGTTTGGATATTCTCCACATACTTATTGGATTGGGTATCCATATTAGCTTCCACAAATATTTGCAGAAAAGAAATAGGTGGGTTATAGAGAGGAGGAACAGCAATAGATGTTTCCTTCTCTACCACTTTGACAACCTCCCTTTTAGAAGACGTCAGTGTTTTTTTCTCAATCTCTACGCTTTTCTCATCAGAACTCTTCTCAACCTCATTATTACTTTATTCAACCTCATTATCACTCTCCTTAGGATTTTCGATTTGTATTTCACTACTGGTTTTTTCAACATCCACATGCTCCTCAGGGAAGGGTCCTAGAGGTTTTTGTTCAAGCAGGGAGATTTGAGTCTCCAAGGCCATGTTGTGAGTCACGAGGGACTCAACTGCATTTCTCAGCTTCCTAAGGGTTTCATTATTTTAAGTTTGATTTCTTATCTCTTTATTTTGTACATTTTGTGTCTCTACAAAGTGCTCTATCACAGACTCTAGCCTAGAGTGAGTTAGCGTTGCATCAAAATCCTCCATTGATGTTGCGAGGTTGAAATTATAGGATTCCTACGGTTCCTCAAGGTGAGTTAGGGTTGCATTTTGTGTTTCCACAAAGCGCTCCATCATCATAGTTTCTAGCCTAGAGAGATTTAGTGTCGCAGTTGTGATACGGTGGGAGAACTGACTAGGGTTTTGCGTTTGTTTTCGCAAATGTTTCGGTTGAGCAAGAGTCGCCACCGACTTTTTATTTTATCCTAAGGAAAGGTTAAAAAGCACAGCAAAAACCTTTGAGATGTTTTCTTGGGTTCGGGGAGTAGATTATAGAAAGGGAAGGTATTAGCACCCTTTCTATCCATGGTTATCCATGGGCTCTTAGTTACTTGCTTAGATCAACTTGCCTTGATTTTCAATTGTTTGAAATGGTGCTTTGTGCGTGGTTTTGAAAATGTTTTTAAAAAAAGATGCCTTGTCTAGGCAACCCTTGTAACAATTCTTTACTCGAATGTTTTACAAAAGGTGTTTGTCTTTTTGAAAAGATGTTTCAAGGTTTTTGAAAGTTGTTTTGAAAGTGTAGTGATGTGTGGTTTGAAAAATAGGCAAGTGTTTTTGTTTTGCAAGTTGACAAGTACTCAAGAGCTATCTACCCTAAAGTTCTCAAAGACTTTTGCTATGTTTTAACCCTTTTAACAATTTTGTTCCACAATTGCATTTGGTGGGCAATCTTGTGTTAGGATGTGAAAGGGACGGGCGCGGGTCATCGTTTAGACCATAATTGCAATGGTGCCAAGTATCTTTGGGCAATTTTTCCTTTAAGGGACTTGATCATTTTTAGGCAACTTTCGAAAGCGTCATCGAGGGACTATGATCATTGGAATTGTTTTGTTTTGCCCAAAGAGACCTAACATGCAATATGGCCCATTATTGAAGGCAACAAGTGGAATACCCTAGGGGTGCGAGTGTGATTAGTGTTGTCCATTTTCATGCTTGTTTATCTTGAAATTAGGTCAAACTATTTTTGTTAATTGATTTGCATACAAACCCTAATTCTAACATGGCATAATTAGAAAGCTTAAAAGTGCGAAAAATAAAGCTCCTAAGTTATTACAACAATATGTGGGAAGGGGGGTACAAATGTTTAAATGGGGATATTTTGACAAGGAATTTAAACCTAACTATTACATCAAAATTGAATTATACAAATTATTTAATATACAATAATTAAATAAAATAAGATAAATATGCAAGATGCAAAAAATGTTTTGTATATGTATGAAAAAAAGTATTTTTATGTGTCAAACAAACAAAAATAAAATTAATCAATTTTTTGGTATTTTCATGCATTTAGGTCAAAACCCTAATTTATTAAATAAAAGGTATTAATTATTTAATATGTACAATATTTATTAGTTATGTACAAAAATGAAAATGAAATATATTTGTCAAAAAGGTATGTTTAATGTTGAATATTAATAAAAAAATAAAAATGTATATATTTTGTATTTTTGTCCTAAATATTCTAATAAATATATGTATTTTGTATTATTTACTAAATATATTAAATATGTACAAAAATAAAATATTTAATATTTACAAAAAAAGTATATTTTATATAAAATGTTTTCAGAAGATAAAAATAAAATAAAATTAGAAAATAAATGTATTTTGCTTTATTTCTAATATTCTAAACAAAAAGTAATAAGTATTTATTTATATATATAACTAACTAGAGCTAATAAATATCAAATAAAAATGCAAAAAATGTGAAAAAAATGTTTTTTAATATTTTTTATGCTTTAATGAAAAATAACAAATCAGAATAAAAAAGAAAAAATTGAAAATGGCAAATAAAACTCAAAATGGGCCAGGGGGTGCAACTGTAAAAGCAAGGTGCAAAAAAGAAATCAATTCAGGCCCAGCCCAAGAAGACTTTGTCTTCAACCTTCAGACAAAACCTTTGAAAACACGCTCCTTTTCTTGCTTCAAACACAACTCCTGATTCCTGGACTTTTAGCACAAACTCATAACATGAAAAGTGTTAAGCATCAAGCCACGATTCTGGACATGTAAATAACTCATCCTAACTCTCAGAAATGAGAGAGAATTTCTCCATTCCCAAATCTTAACCTAACTTTTTATCAATGTTCAGACCTCAAACTCTCATAGCACAGGCAAAATAAATGGAAAATAAAGATATGTATAGTTTCAGGGACATGAGCATGACATTTTTCATTCACAAACTTAGTGCTAATTCTTCCTACATTGAGAGATAGAAGTTCATGAACATACCTGTTCAGTTGGAATCGTGTCTGGCAATGGAGGAGCTTTCAGGCCAAGATAAGGATTTGGATAGCTTGCTTGATGTATGAAGATGTTATTCCAATACTTGGTATGCTTTGAAACCTTCTATATCAAGTTGCAGAAGTCAACCTGCAAGAGGAAGAAATGAAAATGGCCAAACTGATTAGAGGTGTTACAGTCTACTTCTAATGCTTTGGACAGTTTGTATGGATGGTAGGGAAAGTGTTTGAACTGGTTTTGGCCAAGATGCACGATGGAAATGAACTATGCCACTCAAACTGCAGGGATGCCCTGTTTTTGTGCAGTTCAATGGTGATTCTGTGAATGGAGAGGTATTGGAGGTGATAGGCTTGTGTCTCAGGTCAGGATGGAGGTTTAGAATGTGTTTTACAAGTTTGCTTAAGTTGGTCTTGGCAGAAATGAGAGTTGGTGGTTGTTATGCAAGCTTTCTTCACACTTAAGCAAGAAAATGTCAAGTGGTTCTCTAGACCTGTACAGGCCCCTCAAGTATGCTGCACACTTGATCCTTGATCAGTGTGATATCTCCATGAATCTTGTGTCCAAAGATATGCATTGTACTCCTTGATTCACAAACTTGACATAAAGCCAAACTTTACAAAAATGGATAAAGTGCTTTTTCTAATTAAGGCTTAATCTAACATGTAATGTCCAAATGCACAAAATAATGCTAACACACAATGGATTGGCATTTAATTATTGAGTTCAAATGGGATTAGAGGCCTGTAACTAGCTTATGCATGCTGATTTGAAAAGTTGCACAAGTTATGAACATGTAAATTGGCCAAGAACAAAGTGAGTTTTTCCCAACTTGCCAAATTCGATTCTCCCTAACCATGAGGTTGTTTGATGATTTCTTGGACATTTTGGAAATCTTGGAATGTGTAATACAATCCATCTTTGAAATGCAAATTGAAATTCCAAGTGGAAGTATGTGAAAAATCGTCTTGAAGTTAGGCAAAAATCCTGCCTAAAATGGTTCAAAATTTCTCTAAGTTAAGAATGGTTTGGTACCCTTGTTCCAAAAATTGTAACATGAGCTACAAGCTTCTTTTGAGAAAACTTTGTGAATCAAAGTTGTAGATTTTGAAATGGTCTACAACTTTCATGTTTTGACTTTTCCTTGAATCCAAATGAATCTTGGTGAGAAAGTGGGACAAAGTTAGAAAAAAATTAGGGTTTTTCATAACTTAGAAAAATTCTAAGTTATGAAAAATCTTCATTTCAAACCCTAATTTGCAATTCTTGATTTCTTGATGAAAAAGTTTCATGATTTGGCATGTTTTGATGAAAAATGAATCTTGACACTTGATTTTGACCAAAAAGTCAAAGTTTGACTTTTCAGTATACAGTCAAAATTGATCAATTGACTGGGAAATTCAACTGTCAATCTTGTGCATTTGGGATCTTTTGGACTTGTTGAGTATGTCAAGACAATTCCATGGGGTCCTTGATTCCATATGTGAGCTTGGTTTGCCATTGGCTAGGTCAAACAGTCAAAAATTGCCTTTGTGCAGTCAAAACCCTAAAAATGATTATTTTGCCCTTTTGGTGATCTGATCAAATTTCTTGTGGAATTGTGATCCAAACTTGATCCAATGGTCCATATGAGTTCATGATGTTGATGTGAATCAATTTTCATGAGATTTGACTGTCAATTGGCCACAGTTGACTTTTTCCCCAATACAGTTGATTTCTAGGTCAACTGTCCAATTGATTGGGCAAAGATTGGAATCAAGGCTTGAAACTTGATGTGGATAAACTTGGGAGTCCAACATGAAGCATGAAAGTCATCTTAGGAATTTTAGGTCAAAACATCTTTGGGCAAACACAAACCCTAATTTGGGTCAACAGTGCAAGGAGAAGTCTTGAGCAGATGAAACCCTAACTGGATCTTGAGTTCCAAGGGTCTTGTGATGGAAAAATATTGAGAAAATGGGAGGGCAAGTTTTGGGGTACAACAGTTGCCCCTGTTCAATCTTCTTGAATCCGAAGAGTTAGATTGGCAAGTTTGCCTTTCGCGACTCGAGGGTAAAAGGAGATTGGACACTAGAGTGCCCTTAAATTTTCACTCGTCACAGCAATGGATGTGGCATTGGGCTTAGAGATGCCATTTGTAGATGGGCTTAAAGATGCCATCTGGAGGGGTGACAGAATCTTGTAGGGGATGGGCTTAAGGATGTCATCTGGAAATGGGCTTAAAGATGCCATCTGGAGGAGTGACAGAAACTTGTCGGGGATGGGCTTAAGGATGCCATCTGGAATGAGTATCAGGAAGGTGTCCATGTTTTGGACCATCTCTGAACTGGGGGTCTGAATAAGAAATAGATTGACATCCGTATCTGGAGGCATCCGTAAACTGTTTTCAGAGGTTGAGAGGAGTCTGAACAAGCGATAGATTAACATCCGTTGTTGGGAGGAATCCGTAAACTGTTTTCAAAAAGTTGCATCTGAACAAGCGATAGATTAACATCCGTATCTGGAGGCATCCGTAAACTGTTTTCAGAAGTCTTGAGAAGAATCTGAACAAGCGATAGGTTAACATCCGTTACTTGGAGAACCCGTGAACTGTTTTCAGAAATCTTGAAGTTGAATAAGCAATAGAGCAGCATCCGTTGTTGGGAAGCGTCCGTAAACTGTTTTCAAAAAGTTGCATCTGAACAAGTGATAGATTAACATCCGTTGTTGGGAAGAATCCATAAACTGTTTTCAGAAGTCTTGAGAAGAATCTGAACAAGCGATAGGTTAACATCCATTACTTGGAGAACCCGTGAACTGTTTTCAGAAATCTTGAAGTTGAATAAGCAATAGAGCAGCATCTGTTGTTGGGAAGCGTCCGTAAACTGTTTTCAAAAAGTTGCATCTGAACAAGTGATAGATTAACATCCGTTGTTGGGAAGAATCCATAAACTGTTTTCAGAAGTCTTGAGAAGAATCTGAACAAGCGATAGGTTAACATCCGTTACTTGGAGAACCCGTGAACTGTTTTCAGAAACCTTGAAGTTGAATAAGCAATAGAGCAGCATCCGTTGTTAGGAAGCGTCTGTAAACTGTTTTCAAAAAGTTGCATCTGAACAAGTGATAGATTAACATCCATTGTTGGGAAGAATCCATAAACTGTTTTCAGAAGTCTTAAGAAGAATCTGAACAAGCGATAGGTTAACATCCGTTACTTGGAGAACCCGTGAACTATTTTCAGAAATCTTGAAGTTGAATAAGCAATAGAGCAGCATCCATTGTTGGGAAGCGTCTGTAAACTGTTTTCAAAAAGTTTTGAGGGTGGAGGAGGAACCGGTGTAGGGTTTCCTGATGATGAGCTCGTATAAAACTGCATCTGGATGAATCTGGAATAAGCATCAGAATGTTGCCATGTCTGGGTCCCATCTGAACTATTTCTAGAAAGAATCTCGGAAGATAATGATTTTTTGTCTGTCGACTGACCTTACCTGAAAAGGTAAAGAGTTAGTTATATGTAATGTTATGATGCATGATGCGATGTACGTTATATGATATGAATGTAAATGAATGTGATGAATGCGCATGTAAGCTGAAGAGCTGTCTTGCGGAGGATAAATGAATCCTAGATGGCTGAAGATAAAAGCATCTTGACTGCTGTCGGGAAGAATAATTCCTTGTCTGTTGCTGGGGAATACCAGATCTTTAATCAGCGAGGGGCCTTAGAACCACTGCGGGGAGTTGGAATTTCCTTGGTGACTTGCAGGGTAAGAGAATTTCTGATGACTTCTACTGGGGAGTTCAGAACCTGGTAGACTCATGCTGAGGACGTAAGACTGAGAATCTTCAATCTAGTGAGAAGTATCTCTGTGGGGAGAAGGTTCACTAGTCTGATTCCGCTGGGGATTGATAGTTTGAAGTTTTAGCTCCGCTGGGGATACTGAAACTTAACTCTGAGGGGAATTGAGTTCTGGAGAATTCTCTGGCTGGGGAAATCAGTTTTGAGAAAGCTTTTCCTGATGAGGATCCTGAAGCCTGACTCTGTTTAGAGAATTAAGTTCTGACTGAGGAATGTGGATTTCAAATCTGCTCGGGATTTCCTTTGAAAGGGCATCAAGATATCCAACTGTATCTTCAACTTACTAGTAATCGTCTTTCTTGATTCATAAGGAAATGATTATGTTCAAATGCATATGCTTATTTAACAAAACATTGGACGTTTCTCAAATAAAACATAAGTGCAAAAGCAAAGAGAAAAGGAAATGACGCAAATTTCTGAAAAGTATTTGTATTAACTTTCTATGAGTATACTTGTACAAAGGAGACGATCATCCTAGTAAGAGGACATCGTTATAAATATTGAAGAATTTATACAAAAGAAAGATGGCTATGTGAAATAATTCCATGGGATTCCATTCCGCTATAGCCTTCACAACTCTGAATATCTGTCCATTCAATGCTTCGTCTGCCGATGGCTGGATTGATCAGAAGCTTGGAACTGGTTGATGAAGAGATTGTCTTTGAAGTGATCCGACGAGACATAGTCATACGCTTTAATTCCCTAACTTTTGCCTAAATCGCCCTTTCGGGTTTTCAATCCACCGGGAAACCCCTTTTTTCCCAAGCCGCCCTTTCGGGTTTTCAACTTGCCGGGTGTACAGATTTTTTTGTTTTTATCCCTAATTTTTGCCTGAACCGCCCTTTCGGGTTTTCGGTTCACCGGGATGCCCATTTTTGCCCAAGCCGCCCTTTCGGGTTTTCGACTTGTCGGGTTATTTTATGCGTAGTATCTTTTGACTATGTTTGTATTCGCAGGGTGCGGCAAATCGTCGCCGTCCATGGTGGTTAGGATCATTGCACCACCAGAAAATATGCTCTTGATCACAAATGGTCCTTCGTATGTAGGAGTCCATTTGCCCCTGGGATCACTTTGCGGCAAGATAATCCGCTTGATTACGAGATCTCCGACTTGATACACTTGACGTCTGACTTTCTTATTGAAGGCCTTGATCATCCGCTTTTGATACGTCTGACCATGGCATACAGCAGCGAGTCGCTTCTCGTCGATCAAATTGAGTTGATCAAGTCGGGTCTGAATCTAATCCTCTTCATTCAAACATGTGTCCTTCATAATCCTTAGAGAAGGGATCTGAACCTCCATAGGCAGGACAGCTTCCATGACATATACCAAAGAGAATGGGGTTGCCCCGGTTGAAGTACGTGCCGTCGTACGGTATCCATGCAGAGCAAACGGTAACATCTCATGCCAGTCTTTGTAAGTGACTGTCATTTTCTAAATGATCTTCTTAATGTTTTTGTTCGCAGCTTCAACAGCACCGTTCATCTTTGGCCGATAGGGAGATGAATTGTGATGATAAATCTTGAACTGTTCGCATAAAGCGATGATCATCGTGTTATTCAGATTTGTACCGTTGTCTGTGATGATCCTGTCTGGAACACCATACCGGCATATGAGATTTTGCTTGATGAAGCGGGAAACCAAATTTTTAGTAACAGAGGCGAAGGAAGCTGCTTCAACCCATTTGGTGAAATAGTCAATGGCAACCAGGATGAAACGATGTCCGTTGGATGTTGTGGGCTTGATCTCTCCAATCATGTCGATGCCCCACATTGCAAATGGCCAAGGAGCAGTCAGAACGTTGAGTGGAACCGGAGGGATATGAACTTTGTCAGCATAGACTTGACACTTGTGGCAAGTACGAGAATGTTGATGACAGTCAGCTTCCATGGTAGACCAGTAATAGCCTGCCCTTAGGATCTTCTTAGCCATTGTATGCCCGCTCAAGTGAGTGCCAAATGTGCCGCTGTGTATCTCAGTCATGATCAACCCTGCTTCAGCTTTGTCCACGCATCGGAGTAATACACAATCATGGCTTCGTTTTTAAAGGATGTCGTTGCTCAGAAAGAATTTGGCAGCAAATTTCCTTAAGAACTTCTTGTCATTTACGGAAGCTCCTTCGGGATAATCTCTAGTCTGGAGATACCTTTTGATTTCGTGGAACCAAGGTTGTTCCACTACTTCTTCAGTATTAATCTCGTGACAATGTACGGTTTCATCCATTCGCTTGATGGTGATTTGGGGAGCCTCGTTATCCCAATTGAGTTTAAACATGGAGGACATTGTAGCTAGAGCATCTGCTAGCTGATTCTCTTCTCGCGGGAAATGCTCGAAGGTAATTTGCTCGAAATGAGGCAACAATGTCAAGACATGTTCTTTGTATGGGATAAGATTAGGATGCTTGGTATCCCACTCTCCTTTGATTTGACTGATAACCAAAGCCGAGTCCCCGAATACGATCAAAGATTTGATCCCCAAGTCTATAGCAGCCTTGAGACCAAAGATGCAAGCTTCATACTCAGCCATGTTGTTTGTGCAGCTGAAGCAAAGTCGGGCCGTGAAAGGTGTGTGACAACCTTCCGGGGAAATGAGTACTGCGCCGATATCGTTTCCAAGTGCATTTGAAGCACCATCAAAGTACAGGGTCCATCGGGATCCCTTTTCGGGTCCGTCATACGGTCCGTTACTTTCAATGTTGTCCAAATTCATGATGTCCTCGTCTGGGAAGTCGAATCTCATGGGTTGATAATCTTCGATAGCTTGATGAGCTAGATGGTCAGCTAGTACACTCCCTTTTATAGCTTTTTGAGTGGTGTACTGGATGTCATACTCAGTTAGGATCATTTTCCATCTGGCTATTCTTCCAGATAAAGCGGGCTTTTCGAAGATATACTTGATATGATCCATTTTGGAAATCAACAAGGTAGTATGAGTCAACATATACTGCCTTAGTCGGCGAGCAGCCCATACCAAAGCGCAGCAAGTTTTCTCGAGCAGTGAGTAGCGAGTCTCACAGTCGGTAAACTTTTTGCTAAGGTAATAAATAGCATGCTCTTTTCGACCAGACTCGTCATGCTGACCCAAAACACACCCCATTGAGTTATCCAAGACGGTCAGATACATGATCAATGGTCTTCCTTCGACGGGTGGCATCAGAATAGGAGGTTCTAGCAAATACTCCTTGATTTTATCAAAAGCAGTTTGGCAATCGTCGTTCCATTCGACTACCTGATCTTTCTTCAATAGTTTGAAAATTGGCTCGCAGGTAGACGTCAGATGAGAGATGAATCTGGCAATATAGTTCAAGCGCCCCAAGAACCCTCTAACCTCCTTTTCTGTACGGGGAGCAGGCATCTCTTGTATTCCTTTCACTTTTGCTGGATCGACTTCGATTCCTTTGTTGCTTACAATGAATCCTAGGAGTTTACCAGACCTAACTCCAAAAGTGCACTTACTTGGATTCAGCCTGAGTTTGTATTCTTTCAACCTGGCAAACAGCTTTTCTAGATGTTCAAGGTGCTCCTCCTCTGTTTGTGACCGAGCGATCATATCGTCTACGTAAACTTCAATCTCATGATGTATCATATCATGGAACAAAGCTACCATGGCGCATTGATAAGTTGCCCCTGCGTTCTTCAGCCCGAACGGCATCACCTTGTAACAGAAAGTACCCCATTGTGTGACAAAAGTTGTTTTCTCCATATCTTCGGGGGCCATTTTGATTTGATTGTAACCCGAGAATCCATCCATGAAGGAAAACACTTTATGCTGAGCTGTATTGTCGATCAAAATGTCAATGTGTGGTAGCGGAAAATCATCTTTGGGGCTGGCCCTATTCAAATCCCGGTAGTCCACACACATCCTGACTTTTCCATCTTTTTAGGTACCGGCGCGATGTTAACGACCCATTGAGGATAGGATGTAACAGCCAGAAAACCAGCGTCGAATTGCTTCATTACTTCTGCTTTGATCTTTTCAGACATATCAGGCCTCATTCGGCGGACTTTTTGTTTGATCGGTGGACAATCCTCTCTTGTGGGGAGACGGTGAACCACGATGTCTGTGTCTAAACCCGGCATGTCTTCGTAAGACCAAGCTAAGATTTCAACATACTCATTTAGCAACTTTATCAGGCGTTCCTTGACACTTGGTTCCAGATTGGCACCCACTTGTACCTCCTTCCGGTCTTCCTCGGTCCCTAAGTTGATAGTTTCCAATGACTCTTCGTGAGGTAAGATGGCCCTTTCCTCTTGCAGTAGAAGTCTGGCTAGTTCCCCTGGTACTTCACAACCTTCGTCATCTTCATACTCAGCTTGATTGACCAGATCTTCATAGTTACTGAAGGATATAGCAGAATAGTCACCCATGGAATCCAGAGTGGATGGGTACCTGCATTTGTGAGTGTGGGTGTGTGTAAGGGATAGCCATCCTTAAACAAAAAATGCAAAAGGAAAGAAAATGAACACAGCAGTTTATCAAATGAAAAACGTCCAATGAATCATTAAACATGGCATGTGGATATGAAAATAATCAAAACCCTTACAAATGGACCTACATGCCCCGGGCAAGGCATGAGGTAAAAAAGTAGTGTGCGGATTGTTCAAAAGTAATTATTACAGACCATAGGAAATGTTTGGCAGATAAATTACTGATTAATAAAAGTGATGGGGACAAAGTCCTTTGACTCCCAATTGCATAGTCCTCCTTTGACAGTTGGGTAGATCAACTCTTCCATGTTGTCCTCTTCGTCCTCACCCTCCAAAGCGTTGATTCCGTAGGGAGAAATTTTGATTGGCGCCCTTTCAATCTTTGAATGGCGCATAGCTTTCTGGCCTGTCGCGATGAATCCTAATCCAAATTTGTCTGTTTTATGCGGAATATCAGGCAACTGCCCCCATGCTGAATTCTTCCCCTCCTTTATTGCGGCCTTTGCGTCTTCCAGAGATGCCATCCTGGCCATCTGCTTTGGTACTTCAGCTACCAACTTTGCTACTGTTATTTCAGGAAGGACTTCTTTGAAATGCTGGAAAGGCGTCTCAATGAACTCACCCTCTACCTCCACATACCGGAAGGAGTTCAGGTGGATGATCATATACTCCTCTTCACCATGGAGAGTTATGATCTTTCCCTTGACAGGATACTTCAACATTTGATGTAAGGAAGAGGTGACTGCCCCGGCATTGTGTATCCAAGACCTACCCAACAAGCAAGAGTATGACGGACGGATGTCCATCACATAGAAAGTAGATTTAAACACCTCAGTGCCCACCTTGATGGGAATATCAACCTCCCCATGGACCATCCTCTTCGAACCATCGAAAGCTCTGACAACAATGTCACTCGGCTTCAGCTCTAACCCTTCACAATCTAGTCGGTCCAAAGCTTTCTTAGGCAATACATTCAGCGACGAACCAGTGTCGACCAAGACATGTGCGAGAGTAGTTCCTCGACACTCGACTGAAATGTGCAAAGCATCATTGTGGTTTCTACCTTTAGGAGTTAGGTCGGCATCAGAGAAACCTAATCCATTGTCTGCAGTAAGGCTTGCCACACAATTTTGGAATTGGTCTGCAGAGGTTTCCTGGGGCACATGGGCTGCCTTCAGGAATTTTATCAGAGCTTTGGCGTGCGCTTCTGAGCAAAGTAGTAGTGCCAACATGGAGATCTTTGAGGGGGTTTGCCCCAGTTGTTCTACCACATCGTAATCACTCCTTTTGATTATCTTCAAGATCTCTTCCATTTCTTTCTTGGAGGTTTCCGGGATGACCAAGGGTTGAGCCCTCGTCCTGACGAGCTCATCCTGAGTTCCCTTACCTTTATCAGCAGCGGTAGGAGGGACAATACTAGGAACAACAACATCTTCAATCAATGGGGTTCTAGCGGAGAGTTTTATTGGTGCAGGGATAACTTTGGCAGCAGATGAGGGTCCAAAGATTGCTCTTGGAGGGGCAATCTCTGGAGAAAATATTCTCCCGCTCCGGGTGATTTTGCTTGTGCCCGCAATGTTTCCAATGTTGGCTTCTTCTTCATCCGATCTTTCTTCAGTTACTTCAACTTTTTTGATACCATGGTAGTAGACGTCACCACCGTAGTTCCATGGTATTGACTTCTCAGAAATGTAGGGGACAGGCCCTGGCATTGTTATCTTCAAAGGAACAGACCTCGTAGCCGGTGTAATCTTAACAGGCTTTCTGACGGCCTTGGAAAGATTGGTGTGAATGGTTATAATTGAGACATCTTCAGTATGGGTTGGAATAGCAGGAACTTTTTCAAACAAAATTTGTCGACTGTCCATTAGGCCTTGGATGCCTTTCTTCAGTAACGGACAATCAAACGGCAGAGAGTAACAGCAGTAGCAATCTTCTTTACATCCCGGGAAAATCCCGGCCTTTAATAGATTCAACTTGATGGTTAACAACGGAGTTATCAGATCATTGACATCAGCAACATACAAATCTTCTTCAATGGCATTGACATTTCGGCCGTGCTTCGGCATTGGAGCAGATATCACGTTCGGCTTCTCTGGAGCGTCGAACTCCACCTCCTTTGCCTCTATCAGGTCTTGGATTTTATGCTTGAGTGCCCAACAATCGTTGGTGTCGTGCCCGACACTGTCAGAATGGTAGGCGCATTTAGCATTAGGATGATAATGCGGAGAGGACGTATTCACATTTTTTGGTGCCTCTTTGATAGTGGCGAGATTCAACTTTAACAGATGGGGAAGCACTTGCGCTGGCGTCATATTAATGCGGGTGAACTGCCGTTGTGGCCGTTCTACCCGTTGTTGATTTGGTCTGGACTGGTTATAGCGAGGCTGCTCACTTGAAGGGTTTTGGATCATTACGGCCCCCACAGTTGGCCGGCGTTCAGTCTTCCCTGCTCTTCTCTGAGAGTATACCACAGCCGTTTCCTTCTTGAAAGGCTTCTTCTCAACACTTGCAGCGGCACCCTTCTGAATCTTCCCTGACTTGATGCCAGCTTCTATTCTCTCGCCTGTGAAGATCAAATCGGTAAACCCCGCGGAAGAGTTACCAATCAAGTGGTTGAAGAATGGACCAGACAGGGTCCCTAGAAACATATCAACAAGTTCACGGTCGGTTAAAGGAGGCTGCACCCTGCCAGCCAAATCCCTCCATTTTTGTGCATATTCTTTGAATCCCTCGCCTGTTCCCAGTGACATACCCTGAAGTTGGGTACGCGTGGGAGCAAGGTCAGAATTATACTGATTTTGTTTGTAAAAGGCGGTGGCCAAGTCTTCCTAGTTTCGGACACAGGTTCCCTCTAGCTGATAGAACCACTCCAGTTGAGCCCCAGAAAGGCTGTCTTGAAAGAAATGGATCCAAAGGTTCTTATCTGCCGTATAAGGTTGGATCTTCCTTACGTAGGACCTGAGATGCATTTTTGGACAGGACATCCCGTCATACCTCACAAAAACTGGCACTTTGAACTTTGGGGGAATCACAATCCCGGCAACTAAACCCAAGTCTTCGAAATCCAAACCCGGAACTCTCTGCAGCTCCATGGCTGCCAACCTGTCTTCTAAACCTTTGTATTTATCGTCAGCCGGAGGGTATTGTTGATCAGACTAGTCTTCATCCTCTTCAGCCTCCTCTTCTTCCATATCGGACTCGGAAGGTACCACAGCCGCACCCCCTTTACTGGTTCCCTCCTCAGAAGTAGGAGGAAATTCAAGCACTCTTCTGGCTTCTCCTTCAAATCTTCTCCCTAAAGTAGCCACCCCGAGTCTCTTTTTCTTCTTTTTCACTGGGTCCTTGTTCCCCAGTAGGGTCTTTAGATCCTCCTGACCCTTAGCCAAGGTCATCAGGAGTTGCTGAAACTGTGCATTTTGAGCCTGTAGGTCCTTGACTGTTTGCTCGAGATCCATTCTACTGAAATAAACAGCAGACAGATAAGGAAACCTGGCGTGAGACCTGCTTATGCACATGATGAATGGTATGCTCATGTATGCAATGCATTCAAGGATTTAGAACATTCAAAATTGTTGCAGACAAAAAGAACGCACGTCATATTAATAAGAAGAAATTTGTCAGTACATAAATGCCTCATGGGCCAAATATTACAAAACTTCTTAAGGCAAAAAGACATTGCGCATCCTCTTTGGTGCGATGTAGGTGTTGAGGGTCTCTTCCTCATGGAGTCGGCGGGTCAGCTCTAGAACCTTCTTCTCACTGGCGTAGAAGCTGGCTTCAAAATTGTTCCGTTCCTCCTTGAGTTGGATCCAACTCTTCTGCATTTCCTCCCACGATGTAGGCATGTCAGGATATAGGATTGTGTAGGGAACCTCTCCTTCCTTGACGGGCTCTTTAATCACAGGGAGAACATGAGGATAAGGCATCATTAGATTCTGGGCTCGGGCTCGTACCCACTTGAGATAAGGCTCAAGAGGGATGGAGTTCTTGTGCCCCAGTGTCTTGCTATCAACCTTGTTGGGCATCCTCCAAGCTCTGATGAATCTTTGGCGAAGTCCTTGTGCATCGTTGTCGAAGTCAAAAACTAGGTCAGGAATCAACATGTCGTGAGGGCCATCTCTTCGTGTATATCCAAATTTCCTCAAAGCTAGACAAGGGTTGTAGGTAATTCCCCCTCTAATGCCAAGTAATGGAACATTAGGGAACTCTCCACAACGATCGACGATGATGACATTTTCTCTGGACCGAGAACACCAGTGTACATCAGAGTGAGTAAGAGTCATCAACCGTTGGGACCACCTTGAGCCTTGGTCATTCTTCAAGACAGATTGTGGAAGGTGCGAAATAAACCACCTTGCAAGGAGAGTAGTACAGCACATGAGAACACCCCTCTTTCTCATTGTTCGTGTGTAAAATGAGTGAAGAATGTCCCCAAGCAATGTTGGTATTGGATTTCTGGATAAGAAGATCTTGACGGCGTTGACATCTACGAGCTGGTCAGGATTTGGGAACAAGACCAATCCATAGATAAGGAGTGCCACAATTTCTTCAAAGGCTTGTAGGTCCAATGAATTCCAACATTCTTGTGCCTTCTCAAACAAGAATTTTGCTAAGAATCCTTTGACGCCGCTTCTGGTTTCCCAATGCCCCTTGATGTCAGATGGTTGTAGATGTAGTGCTCGAGCAACATCTTCAGGCTTTGGTTCCTTTTCC
The DNA here is from genome assembly GCA_948472305.1 of Vicia faba. Lineage (NCBI taxonomy): Eukaryota > Viridiplantae > Streptophyta > Magnoliopsida > Fabales > Fabaceae > Vicia > Vicia faba. The sequence continues at coordinate 924,507,254 of OX451741.1, read as the reverse complement.
GTACCGTTGTAGGGTAGTTGATTAAGGATAGGAATTCTCAGGAGTTGAGAAAACTCCTCCAAAGTGGGCACCAACTGGTAGTCGGGGAAAGTGAAACAGTGGTGAAGAGGGTCAAAGAACTGGAATAGCACTTTCATCATGTCCTCTTCAATGTTGGTGTTGACTAGGCTGAGCAGTCTACCATGTCTTTCACTGAAGGATGAGCTTTCCGGAATCCTTGATGTGAGCTCCTTGAGTTGAGGAGGGATTCTCACAAGGTTGACTTTGATGGTTTTTCTTCGAAGAATTTCCATGACCTACAAAACAAGAACAAAGATGAAGATCTAAACCCTTGAAGTGGTTAGTAAATGCATATGATGCTTTATGATGTTCATGATGTATGCACAAGCATATGTACAAACAATTCACACAAAACCCTAGTTTCAGGCTTGCATGGGGTTTCATAGGTAAGTACCCTCTTGAGTGTAGTTGGCTTAAAAACCTGTCCTATAAATAGTAACCGGGTTCTAAGGAGCTCAATATCATTGGATTGTTTTCATCGTTCATGGTTTTGGTTTAGCCACTTAACTAGCGACCAAAATATTCCAAGAAAATAACCCTCAATGAGTGTAGTATCGAGTATCTACCAACTTCGGACTGCACCAAAGCCGGTCATCTCACTACCCCTAATAAAAGGCCAAGACGGTCAAGTAAGGTTCTAGGTCATTAGTGCTTAGTGACATCACTCAGCGGCCCCGTACTCTCCTTGATTGAACTCAAGGGTTACCGGTACTCACAAATATGTCGCACTAATATAGCTATTGCTTCAACCGTGTCGGTATACCCCGCACAGTTTCCACAATGTATTGCTATCTATGAATGTTTCCCCAAATCCGGGTGTAGGATTGCAAACCCAAACAAGAGAACCAAGATATAAAGCAATCAAAACAAACAATTAGCCATGCAAGAGGGTGATCTAAGCCCTAAGGTTACTCCACTTTTAAAAATTGTCCCCAGCAGAGTCGCCAGTTCTGTGATACGGTGGGAGAACTGACTAGGGTTTTGCGTTTGTTTTCGCAAATGTTTCGGTTGAGCAAGAGTCGCCATCGACTTTTTATTTTATCCTAAGGAAAGGTTAAAAAGCACAGCAAAAACCTTTGAGATGTTTTCTTGGGTTCGGGGAGTAGATTATAGAAATGGAAGGTATTAGCACCCTTTCTATCCATGGTTATCCATGGGCTCTTAGTTACTTGCTGAGATCAACTTGCCTTGATTTTCAATTGTTTGAAATGGTGCTTTGTGCGTGGTTTTGAAAATGTTTTTAAAAAAAAGATGCCTTGTCTAGGCAACCCTTGTAACAATTCTTTACTCGAATGTTTTACAAAAGGTGTTTGTCTTTTTGAAAAGATGTTTCAAGGTTTTTGAAAGTTGTTTTGAAAGTGTAGTGATGTGTGGTTTGAAAAATAGGCAAGTGTTTTTGTTTTGCAAGTTGACAAGTACTCAAGAGCTATCTACCCTAAAGTTCTCAATGACTTTTGCTATGTTTTAACCCTTTTAACAATTTTGTTCCACCATTGTATTTGGTGGGCAATCTTGTGTTAGGATGTGAAAGGGACGGGCGCGGGTCATCGTTTAGACCATAATTGCAATGGTGCCAAGTATCTTTGGGCAATTTTTCCTTTAAGGGACTTGATCATTTTTAGGCAACTTTCGAAAGCGTCATCGAGGGACTATGATCATTGGAATTGTTTTGTTTTGCCCAAAGAGACCTAACATGCAATATGGCCCATTATTGAAGGCAACAAGTGGAATACCCTAGGGGCGCGAGTGTGATTAGTGTTGTCCATTTTCATGCTTGTTTATCTTGAAATTAGGTCAAACTATTTTTGTTAATTGATTTGCATACAAACCCTAATTCTAACATGGCATAATTAGAAAGCTTAAAAGTGCGAAAAATAAAGCTCCTAAGTTATTACAACAATATGTGGGAAGGGGGGTACAAATGTTCAAATGGGGATATTTTGACAAGGAATTTAAACCTAACTATTACATCAAAATTGAATTATACAAATTATTTAATATACAATAATTAAATAAAATAAGATAAATATGCAAGATGCAAAAAATGTTTTGTATATGTATGAAAAAAAGTATTTTTATGTGTCAAACAAACAAAAATAAAATTAATCAATTTTTTGGTATTTTCATGCATTTAGGTCAAAACCCTAATTTATTAAATAAAAGGTATTAATTATTTAATATGTACAATATTTATTAGTTATGTACAAAAATGAAAATGAAATATATTTGTCAAAAAGGTATGTTTAATGTTGAATATTAATAAAAAAAATAAAAATGTATATATTTTGTATTTTTGTCCTAAATATTCTAATAAATATATGTATTTTGTATTATTTACTAAATATATTAAATATGTACAAAAATAAAATATTTAATATTTACAAAAAAAGTATATTTTATATAAAATGTTTTCAGAAGATAAAAATAAAATAAAATTAGAAAATAAATGTATTTTGCTTTATTTCTAATATTCTAAACAAAAAGTAATAAGTATTTATTTATATATATAACTAACTAGAGCTAATAAATATCAAATAAAAATGCAAAAAATGTGAAAAAAATGTTTTTTAATATTTTTTATGCTTTAATGAAAAATAACAAATCAGAATAAAAAAGAAAAAATTGAAAATGGCAAATAAAACTCAAAATGGGCCAGGGGGGTGCAACTGTAAAAGCAAGGTGCAAAAAAGAAATCAATTCAGGCCCAGCCCAAGAAGACTTTGTCTTCAACCTTCAGACAAAACCTTTGAAAACACGCGCCTTTTCTTGCTTCAAACACAACTCCTGATTCCTGGACTTTTAGCACAAACTCATAACATGAAAAGTGTTAAGCATCAAGCCACGGTTCTGGACATGTAAAGAACTCATCCTAACTCTCAGAAATGAGAGAGAATTTCTCCATTCCCAAATCTTAACCTAACTTTTTCTCAATGTTCAGACCTCAAATTCTCATAGCACAGGCAAAATAAATGGAAAGTAAAGATATGTATAGTTTCAGGGACATGAGCATGACATTTTTCATTCACAAACTTAGAGCTAATTCTTCCTACATTGAGAGATAGAAGTTCATGAACATACCTGTTCAGTTGGAATTGTTTCTGGCAATGGAGGAGCTTTCAGGCCAAGATAAGGATTTGGATAGCTTACTTGATGTATGAAGATGTTATTCCAATACTTGGTATGCTTTGAAACCTTCTATATCAAGCTGCAGAAGTCAACCTGCAAGAGGAAGAAATGAAAATGTCCAAACTGATTAGAGGTGTTACAGTCTACTTCTAATGCTTTGGACAGTTTGTATGGATGGTAGGGAAAGTGTTTGAACTGGTTTTGGCCAAGATGCACGATGGAAATGAACTATGCCACTCAAACTGCAGGGATGCCCTGTTTTTGTGCAGTTCAATGGTGATTCTGTGAATGGAGAGGTATTGGAGGTGATAGGCTTGTGTCTCAGGTCAGGATGGAGGTTTAGAATGTGTTTTACAAGTTTGCTTAAGTTGGTCTTGGCAGAAATGAGAGTTGGTGGTTGTTATGCAAGCTTTCTTCACACTTAAGCAAGAAAATGTCAAGTGGTTCTCTAGACCTGTACAGGCCCCTCAAGTATGCTGCACACTTGAGCCTTGATCAGTGTGATATCTCCATGAATCTTGTGTCCAAAGATATGCATTGTACTCCTTGATTCACAAACTTGACATAAAGCCAAACTTTACAAAAATGGATAAAGTGCTTTTTCTAATTAAGGCTTAATCTAACATGTAATGTCCAAATGCACAAAATAATGCTAACACATAATGGATTGGCATTTAATTATTGAGTGCAAATGGGATTAGAGGCCTGTAACTAGCTTATGCATGCTGATTTGAAAAGTTGCACAAGTTATGAACATGTAAATTGGCCAAGAACAAAGTGAGTTTTTCCCAACTTCCAAATTCGATTCTCCCTAACCATGAGGTTGTTTGATGAGTTCTTGGACATTTTCGAAAGATTGGAATGTGTACTACAATCCATCTTTGAAATGCAAATTGAAATTCCAAGTGGAGGTATGTGAAAAATGGTCTTGAAGTTAGGCAAAAATCCTGCCTAAAATGGTTCAAAATTTCTCTAAGTTAAGAATGGTTTGGTACCCTTGTTCCAAAAATTGTAACTTGAGCTACAAGCTTCTTTTGAGAAAACTTTGTGAATCAAAGTTGTATATTTTGCAATGGTCTACAACTTTCATGTTTTGACTTTTCCTTGAATCCAAATGAATCTTGGTGAGAAAGTGGGACAAAGTTAGAAAAAAATTAGGGTTTTTCATAACTTAGAAAAATTCTAAGTTATGAAAAATCTTCATTTCAAACCCTAATTTGCAATTCTTGATTTCTTGATGAACAAGTTTCATGATTTGGAATGTTTTGATGAGAAATGAATCTTGACACTTGATTTTGACCAAAAAGTCAAAGTTTGACTTTTCAGTATACAGTCAAAATTGATCAATTGACTGGGAAATTCAACTGTCAATCTTGTGCATTTGGGATCTTTTGGACTTGTTGAGTATGTCAAGACAATTCCATGGGGTCCTTGAGTCCATATGTGAGCTTGGTTTGCCATTGGCTAGGTCAAACAGTCAAAAATTGCCTTTGTGCAGTCAAAACCCTAAAAATGACTATTTTGCCCTTTTGGTGATCTGATCAAATTTCTTGTGGAATTGTGATCCAAACTTGATCCAATGGTCCATATGAGTTCATGATGTTGATGTGGATCAATTTTCATGAGATTTGACTGTCAATTAGCCACAGTTGACTTTTTCCCCAATACAGCTGATTTCTAGGTCAACTGTCCAATTGATTGGGCAAAGATTGGAATCAAGGCTTGAAACTTGATGTGGATAAACTTGGGAGTCCAACATGAAGCATGAAAGTCATCTTAGGCATTTTAGGTCAAAACATCTTTGTGCAAACACAAACCCTAATTTGGGTCAACAGTGCAAGGAGAAGTCTTGAGCAGATGAAACCCTAACTGGATCTTGAGTTCCAAGGGTCTTGTGATGGAAAAATATTGAGAAAATGGGAGGGAAAATTTTGGGGTACAACAGCAGTCATATCCTCTATCAATGTTTCGAGGTTAAAATTACAGGATTCATACGGTTCCTCAAAGTATTAGGCATGGTGATTATAGAGCAAATTTGGTTGAATATAAGTTAGTGTCGCATTGTAATCCTCCAGTCATATTTCGATATCGGATTTATGGGATTCTTGTGACTCCTCAAAATATTGGGATTGGTAGTTGTAGAGGTAATTTGAGTGAGAGTGAATTAGTGAAGCATTGAAATCTTCCATCAGAATTTCGAGGTCGGATTTATGGGATTCTTGTGATTCCTCGAAATACTAAGAATGGGAGTTGTAGAAAAAATTTGGGTGATACATAGTAATTAAGGTAAGAGTGTCTTAGTCTATACGGCACAATACTTGAGTTACGATAATTGACTTAATTGGTCCCCAACAACGGTGCCAAAAACTTTATGCGTTTGCAAGTGCACAAAAATATTGAAGTAATATAAAAGATTGTCGAACCCATAGAGACCAATGCCAACCTATTGTAATCTATGTTGCTTTGTAAAGCTAAAACTAATGAATAATTAATTTAGGGGAAACTAAGAACTAAAACTGAAATAAAATAAGATTAAGGAAATATATATGAAAAGAGAGACTGGAATGTATATTATGCGTACCTCTGGGACTCTAACTTGTTAGCTTATATTGATCTTTAAAATGTGTTTAGTAGAAAATATCAATTTAAAGGTTGAACCTCACACTCTTGTGATTTTGAATAAAGTTGCATTCCTTAACCATGAGATTTTGCTCTCGCTCGCCCATTTTAATTAAGGAATGTGTTTTGAAAATTGAACAAGTTTTAATTAATCCTAAAGTGTTCTCGTTGTGTTTAGAATTAATGCCTAGTTTCTACTATTCGGTTCGACCCTCACGCTCTCGTAGTGTCGGCTCGAACCTTAGTTGATTTCCCACTCTCGTGGCAAAATCGTGTTAAGTAAACTCTCACCTCGTGACAAAGCTATTTAAATTAAGTTTAAAAACAAATACCAAAACATAATTTCTAAATTAATTAATTAAGCCAACATTTGTTACCGAGTCCTGTCGGAGATGACAGTCCTTACATACCGGACTCTAAATAATTTAGCTAGACATGGAATTAATTGAAAATGAATTAAGCATAACAGTCCCAATTAAGAACAACATGTTATTTAAATATGCAGTGAATAATAATAATAGCAATACAAACTGAAACTAGAAATTGAATTACAACAACAATTAACAATAATCAAAACTGAAAATTAAGAGAAGCAATATAATAATAAAATCGATAAAACCAGAAATAATAGAGACTTGAAATAATTAAAGTAATAACTAAAATGAAACCTGAAAATAAAAGCTGAACTAATATTGATTCTGAAACTAAATTGAATGACGAATTCCGGCAGGATTGTTGATCTAAGCATACACAAAATAAGTCCTATTACTAATGGTGTGGTGGTTCCTCGATATGAGAAACTACGACTTTTACAAGGTAAACTTTTCTACCTAAAAACTAAGAATAATAATTTGCATACAAAACTTGGATGTCCCGAAAATGAATGCTCGGTAGTTTTTATAGAGAGAACTAATGGAAGTTAACATGTGAGAGGTAGTGGAGATCATGGGAAGTTGAAGAAGGTGGATATATTGGGAAGTTAGAGACAGTGGAGATAATGCAGATTGTGATACGGTGGCAGAACTGGACTGTTTTAGGAAAATGCTGGTTTGCATTTTGTATTTGTGTTTGCAAAATGTCGCGATAAGCAAGAGTCGCCACCGACTTTTATTTTATCCAAATGGAAAGGAAAAAAGCATAGAAAAATTCCTTTTTAGAGATATTCTAAGTACGGGGGGTAGATTATAGAAAGGAGAGATATTAGCACCCTTTCTATCCATGGTTTTCCACGGGCTCTTAGGTACTAGCTCATCATTTTAAAAATTGCTTGTGTTTGTTTTGAAAAGTTTTTGTTTTACTTCGTTTTAACCCTTGCTTCTGTCTTCAAGAGTGTTACGAAGTGTTTTTTGAAAACTTTGTTTGAAAAAGTGTTTGGTGTAAAAAAGTTTATTTTGAGCAAGTACCTACTAGCATCTACCTACTCGAAAAAAGATTGTTTCTGTTCTCGTTTCCTTTAGACAATGTTATCCTACTATTGAGAAATAGGTAGCACCGTCGTTGGAGTTGTAAGGGTCAATTCGAAAGGGACGTACGATCACTAAAGCAATGATAGGACGTCTTAGTAATAACCCTAGTGTCTTAAGATCATATTCGAGGCGACGTTTCCGAGGCAACCTTTTCCGAGGCAACATTTCCAAACGGGACTTTTGATCTTTGTTTAGACAAGAGGGTGACCACTAAAACACTTTATACTTAATGATCGTTTTACCGAAGGCAACCGAAGTGAGAGTATACCCTAGGAGTGCGCATGTGCGAGTGATTTGATTTCAGTTATTATCTTTGCACATTTAGGGTTTGCTAACCATTTTAAAATTAACATACAGTCTTGTCATGCAATCCTATTATCATACATCTAACAGTTAATATTTGCGAAAATTAAAATGCGGAAAATAAAACTACGCTATTACAAGGCTTCGGGGAGGGGGGCTTAATTACATAGCCAAAAACCCGTAAAACGATAAATAAAAGAAAAGTCCTAATTAAACTATTACATACCATGAGCAGTTACATCAATATTTGCAAAAATAATAAACGCGCGATGAATCGAGAACGAGAGAAAATTAGGGTTTTGACCCCGTCTAAACCTAATTGAAAGAAAAATTATTTTTTGTTGTTTTTTATTATTTTAAGAAAATAAGGTTTTAATTTAATAAGTACAAACCTAATTACTAATTAAAATTAATAAAAATGATTAATTTTGACCTATTTTTGTATTTTGGTTATTTTAAGAAAAAAGAAATTAAAAAAGAAATTAAACAAAACCTTAATTTTCTAATTTGTTTTAATTTATTTACAAAGAGGTTAAAATTTCCCTAAAATTAAATAAACTAATTAAATTAAATTTGATAAAAATAACCCTAAATCTAATTTGAGAAAAAATTGATTTTATGAGTTTTTTGTAAAAAAAAAGAATTAAATTTGTGTGAGAAAATAATTTAAACAAATTTATAAATAAACAAAAGAAAATATAAAAGAAAAGAAAAAAGGAATGGGCCTGGTATCAAAGTGAAAAGGGAGGTGTCAATAGCATATCTGAGCCCAATAAGCATGGGTCCACGTTGACTCCCATGATCCAATGCGTTGGCTTGACTAAGATGCATGGTAGACCTTCAAGGATGAGCGTTAGATCTGGAGATCTAGTGACTGAACGTTGAGGGCATATGGTGAGACACTTGGGCCAAGGGTGCACTGAATCTGTAACAAGAAAATAAGAAAATAGCATTTTGTTGGGACCTGGGATCGAACCCAGGTCCTCATGCTTCAAACCATCACCTTGTTGCCATCTGTGCCACGCTGCTTATTTGTATAAGGAATAATAAACAAATATTATATTAGAAAACACAAAATGCCAATTGTGCAGCGCGCGAATTTTTGAATGGACGAATGGTGTGTTGCCACGCCACCTTCTTCTTCCTTCTTCCGTTGGCAAAAGTCCAAGACTTTTACCTACAGACACAGTCTGTAGCTATAGCCCCTGTGATTTCCAAAATCTCACACAAGCATCATAAATGAAAACTAAAGGTACAGATTAATTCGTCTTGACCTTGTGAGCATCATGGCATCCCTCTTTTGGGCTAATTTTACCTGCAATCAGAACACCTAAAAACGAAACCTAAACCCTAACAATGGTGGATCTCAGTATGGATAACAAAAATGCAATTGAATATATCCATTAGCTTGCAGATGTTTCACTGAACAAGAATATGTAAAGAATTCACGCTAACAGTGCCAAATTCATGGGATTCGATTTCAAAAAGGTAAGGGTATCTTGAGGCACATACAGTGCATTTTTGGGCACGAAAATACTTGTTGATGATTGGGATAGACTCCTTGAATGCCCAGCAAGTGAAAAGTGTGCTTGGAATGGCTTGAAAGCGCCTGGAACTATGAAAATAGATTGCTACTTTTCTTGAGTTTTTCCAAGTTTTTCCTCAGCTTCTCACGCCTCTAACCCCTGTGTATTTGGTCTACAAATGTTCTATATGTAGCCTTGAGTGAATTAGGTTTACAAATTTGCATCCAATCTTCTCCAATAATGATCATTGATTAAGATTTGATTCTCATGTAAATCTTCCCAAAACAAGCCAAAAACTAATCTTTTTGTGTACAAACAAGCCTTGCACGATTTGATCTCGTTTCCAGCTATTCATGGACCTGAAATATGCACAAAATCTCAAGGTTTAAATGATTTCGATATTTTCATGATTTTATTTTGATTTAATTTGATTTAAATGAAATCAAAATCAAAATAAATGACAAAAATAAAATAAAGGCAAGTTGGAAGGATCATGGGTCTTGGACCATGTTACAAACTCAATACAAGCACAAAAAGTTGGGCCTATTTGACAAAAATTTCAATTTGAGGCACATTTGACTTTTGGCAATTTTGCAAAAAAAGGTCAACTTTGCCAATGCATAACTTCCTCAATTTTGACCCTAGAGATGTGTTCTTGGACTTTTTAGAAATCTTAGGATGTCCTCTAAGCAACCCTTTTGGTCTCACCTCAATTTAGTCTTCCATGTTCATGTATGAAGCTTTGACATAAAAGGTGTTTTTGTTGACTTTTTAAAATGACCTATAATGTCTAAATTTGTAACTTCTTGTGAGTGTATATTTTGAACTTGGGAGCTGAAGATGAATTGTAGGGCATTGAATCCTCTTAAAAATGATCTTTTTATAGTTCATTTGTGAGAAAGTTATGCTTGCTCAAAGTTGGGTTGACTTTTCGTACAAAACCCTAATTTAGCAACTTTTGGGTTTTGATGAATTGTGAGCAATTCTTGAGGAATGATGATCAACTCTTGATCAAATGATGAATAATACTTCAAAATGAGGATGTTGACCAAGAATCTTGAAGTTTAACTGTATGTGGGCCACAGTTGACTTTTTCCCTAGCACAGTCGATTTTCAGGCATTTAAATAGTTGACTGAGCAAACTTCTTATGCAAGGCTTGAAACTTGACATGGATTATCTTGAGAACATATTATGATAATAGTGAGAATTTGGGACCCTTTTGATTCAAACATCTTGATGCAAACTGAAACCCTAATTTGGGGTAGACTGCCTTAGGAAAGAGTTTGTCTGGTCAACCCTTGGTCTTCCTTGAGCAATTTGAGGACCTCACTTGAAATGTATTGAGAAATATGGGAGGACAAATTTTGGGGTACAATAGCTGCCCATGTTCAATCTTCTTAAACCTGAGGATGTAGATTGGCTTGTCTGCCTTTCGTGATCCGAGGGTGGAAGATGATTGAACACTAGAGTGCCCAGAAATTTACACTCACATGAAGTGGTATCCATCTTGCGATGTCGGGAATGGGCTTATAGATTCCATTTGGAGGTTGGTGTCGGACGATGGGCTTAAAGATTCCATCTGAAGTAGTGTCGATCGCATAAGAGATTCCTTAGCGAGAGCCTGTATACATGTTGTTGAGGAGTACTACGCTGGGGAATGTTGTTCTCTGTCTTGGTAGAAGTTGAATTTTAGGAGCTTTGGTCGTCCGTTATTCTACTGGGGAATCGTCTCTTGATCGAAGAGGTGAAAATGAACTACTATCCGGTCGTGATCCAGGCTTTGTAGTGATAAGATCGACTGCTATCTGGTCGTGCTCCAGGCTTTACAATGACTTAACGAGGAGATGACATTAAAATTGGTAAGTAGATTTATGCAGAAGCCAAAGGTATCACATCTAGCAGCAGTGAAGAGGATACTAAGGTATCTCAAAGGAACTTTTGATTATGGCATTTTGTTTCCTGCAGTTGATAAAAGAAAAGAATGCAAGTTAGTGGGATACACTGATTCGAGTTGGTGTAGTGATGCTGAAGATCGAAAGTCAACAGCAGGATATGTGTTTATGCTAGGTGGTGCACCAATTGCTTGGAATTCAAGAAAGGAACCAGTAGTGGCATTATCATCATGCGAAGCAGAATACATAACTGCTTCTCTTTGTGCATGTCAAGCAACTTGGATGGTGAACTTGGTCGAAGAGATAACAGGAAAAAATCATGGAGCAATTACCATGAAGATAGACAGCATGTCAGCTATTAATCTGGCAAAGAACTCAATAGCACATGGTCGAAGTAAGCACATCGAAATGAGATTCCATTATCTTCGAGAGCAGGTAGCAGATGAGAAGATGAATTTGGAACACTGCAGAACTGAGAATCGGATTGCAGACATCATAACGAAGGGAGTGCAAGTCGAAGTATTCAGAAAGCTAAGAGTCATGATGAACATAGACAGTTTAGACACAATGAATTAGGTGGTGTGTTAAATTATAATTCATAATGTCAAAGAAGATTTGATTTATTTTAGATTTAAATAGATTTGATTTAAGTCCATAATAGATTTGATTTGATTTGATTTAGTAACAAAAAGATATTTTGGACTTTGGACTTAGGGTGTAAGCTCAGTTATAAATAGAGGGAGTAACCCCTATTTTTCAAAAAAAGTCAAGTAAGTCAATTCATTGTACTCACAGAATTTGCAGTTGCAAGTGATTAAGAAAGTTTTCCATAGTTTGTGGGCAGAGAGAAACTCTACAGAAATATTTGTGTTGTCTTCTTTTCTTTGTTTGTCTCATAATTAAATTGTGATTGTGATAGAAATTCATCATAGAATTTGGTGGATTTCCAACATATATATTTTACTTTTATGTATGCTTCCAACATTAGAATAAATATTTATCGAATAAATATGTATTGTATCCAAATATGATTTTTCAAAACTCTATATCATATCTTAATCACCAAAAAGTGTAATCCTTTTATTCCCTCAAAACAGGTAAAAAGAAATACCAAAACATTATATTGCTGCCCAGGATTGAACTAGAGACCTTTAATGTATATGTAACACTAACGGGATAACCACTACACCACAGGAACTCAAATCCTAACCGTTTAAAAAACAAATTTATTTCCTAAAGTCAATGTTTTTTAAAATCAATTTTTTGCTGTTTTGTTATATGTTTTTCTTGTGTTACATTGTATCTTGCTAGGTTTTAGTTTTTGCAACAAAAATTATATCTATTAGTGAGAGAATCTCATATATTATAGATAATTTTCAAAGTGAGTAACAACTCAGTAACAAAATATATGTATGTACACAATTTACTCAACTCAAAACAGGTTAAAAAATGATATTAATAAATATCAAAAAGAGATGATAAAATGAAATTTGATATACAGATTATTTTTGTGAACAAACGGAATTGTGCATGGATAGAAAGACTGACAGAGAAAAGAGAAAGGTAGATAGAGATGTTAAATGCTATTAAATCATATTGGTGAAATGTCATATAAACTGATGAATTGGGCGCAACTAACTACCACAATTTGGTAGGCCAAAAAAACAATATTTTTTGAACTTTAATTTGATCTTCCCGGTACATCACTTCTATACATCAATAGATAGATCAAATAGTAGTAAACATACATCAATTAACACTGATAACTTAGACATAAGAATATACATAACGATTTACACACGGTTACGAAAAAGGCATAATAGAAAACAATTTCCATATGCTATAACATCCAAAGAGACAATTCAAATAACTCAGACAAGAGTAGCAAATCTCTGGTTAAGTAGTACCTAATTCAATCTGTACATGGATATACATATGAACTAGCTAGATACAAATTTACCATCACAACTTCACCACCAACCCACAATAACAAGGGCTGGATATTTTTTTTGGTAGAAGTGGGAAGCATGAACTGCAACTCTACAAATATGACATAAACTAAATTTGGTGAATCAGATTTGGACTTTATAGACATGCTTCGCATTGAAAGGGAGTAACAAATATCAACCCTTGACAACAGTATACGTTAAAATCTGTCTGTTGCAATCACTTACTTTATGTGAGAGTCATACATGTCAAAGATGGAGTCTGGAACAATCAAAGGCAACTTATCTATGTACATGAAAACCCTTCTGAGATTCTCCCTTGTCACAGTTGCCATATCAACCACGTCCCTTCTGTCAGTGAATACCCAGAGATCCCCCGAGTTCACTCTCTTCAGACTGTCACGGCAAAAAGGGCACGACTGTGATATTGTTCGCCTGCAAAACACGCCAAATCAGTTAACCTTCAACTGAACCAAACACACACTTGGAAGCCATGACAAGAGGCACGAGATATCTGCTAAAGTTTTATATCCTGAGATAATAAAGAGAAAACAAGTACTACAAATCTCTGAGAACTAGTGTTCAGTCTTACCTTGGTTTGGCAAGAGGCTAATCAAAAGACTCTAACCTTTAACTAGGTCATGTAGAAATCAGACACCACTAAGGGTTTAACAAACTAGTAAAATCAAACGGCTTAAAACAAAATATCTCAGGTTTCAATCTTTGTGGGTGGGGACTGTTTTGTAAATATACCACTATGCGCCTCATCCCAATAGCTGATAAGTAGATTAGGCAACTAGACAATGGAGCAGACATGGTCCATCAAGAACATGGAAACGAGTCTTCCATTCAATCAGAATGTATGACTCAAGTGAAATAACGATGATCACAATTGTGGAGCCAAGACAGCATGCCTTTTTTTTCATCAATAGAAAATTAAAGTGCCACAGCCATGTTTGACCCCTTCTTCCAATTATTCAATCTAATAAAACTTTTAAGTCCAATTAAACCATATAACAAATAAACTCATAAGAATTCCACACAAAGCATGAACACAATTTTCTTCTTAGTCACTATATTAATAAAATAGTGTCTTACTAATCAAAACATATTTCATTTTCGTTAGTTAAGAAAACTCTTGATTCCTGATGCTTTCATTTTCCTCACATAAGAACAACCGTCTGTACTATAAACGGGACAAGATCTCTGTCATTCAAAACATATGCATATGCATGGGAAGCGAAACACATCAACAAGTTGATATAGAGGAAAATCTAATCAATACTTCCATCCTAAGTGCTACAATCAGATTATATATAATAGCTCTAGTACTTATCAGCCAAAAGGAATTCAGAAGTCATATAAGTTACATCCTTCTAGCAACATAAGTTTGCCAGCCAGACCAGTTAGAAGTTCCAAACCAATATTTTGAGATCAATGCTTCCAAACCCTAATACTATTTTTGTTCTAATGTATTGCATATTCACAATCAGGTCGCAATAAGGAAAAGTGACAACTCACCTTCATATTCATGATGCCTATTGGTGAAATTGAACCTGCAATCAAGCACAGGATTCTAAAACCACTTCACTTACAGTGAGAGTTTTGATTTCTACTACTTACATCATCTAGCATGACAGACATTTTAGCTTGCAAGGTTGTTAACAAATATGGCCAAGATAAACTGAACAATCCAAAACCCAGGGGAATCCAATCAGGCTCAATGATTAAATTTCACTATTACTGAAACACCATAGTCATTTAGTAGTGACCACATCAATAATGCATGGAAACACCAATAACCAATAAAGAACAATCATACAGAGAGCCAAACATGTAGTACAAACAAATCAAACAACCCAAAAATTTCCGCTTCTTGACATTAGTAAAAATGTCATGACTGTGAGATATTCGGGAGTCACACGAACAAACACACACACAAAGAAAGAGAAGGGGCAGAAAGTACCATTCTCGGTAACACTTGAGGCACATAGCATGATTACAGTTAGGCAACACAATTTTACTATTCATCTCCATGCATATCCCACATTCTTCCTCTCTTTCAATGTCTATATCAGAAGATTGCCTGAAATCATCGTCATCTCTTCGACGGTACCTCTCCATACACACAGCTTTTTGTTTTTTATCCTCAGAATCAGTGACACCTTTTTCAAGTTGCAATAAAGAGGGATAAATGACAGCTGGTGAAACAAAAAATTGAAGAATACATGAGGCAACGAAACCCAATACTAAGAATAAAGTGCATGTTTGGATTGCAGAATGAGAGTGAGCTACAGTTAAATGAGCGCAGATACAAAGATAGAGTTAAGACAGAAGGGAAAGGTATAGTGATATACCATAGAATTCCCTTATACTTGCTTTTCTTTCATGGGTAGACATGGTGGTTGTTCCATCCACATAGACCTAAAACGGATAGCAAAAGAATTGATGTTATCCAAGTGTTTGATAGGTTGAAAAATCAGCATAGATTACCTTGTAAATCAAGATTCTTAACAATCCAAGAGCTCCAGCAAGATGACAATCAGTCCATTGAACAAAAAACAGAAACAAGTGCGCAGCTGGACTATATGACATCCTCATCTGAACACATGCACCATCATACTCCCTAGGAAAATCTGATGCCCTAAAATAGACAAAGAAAAACAAGAATTAAATGAGAAAGCATAAGTAGCGTGCAAGTGAAGCAGGAGATGATACATAGAATACAACATTGAGATAGTAAAAAAACAAAAACAAAAAAAAAAAACAAGAATTGAAAGTACATGAATGATTTGGCAAGAAAAAAATAGAAATATTTGGGAAGCAAAAGGGGAATATATAATATAATGAAGAATTAAAATCAGGATCTGTGAAAGAAGAACTAACAGAGTATTGGCGTGTTGAATATCAGCTTCAAGGACTTTTAAGGAATCCTTGAAAGACTTGCGCATGGAAGCAACGTACATGTCTCTCTGTGACAGACCAAAACAAGAAAAGCAAACTTTTGAAATTGAAAAAGAAGAAGAAGAAGGCTCTGTGGTTTGTTGTGGCTTTAGTTTCTCTCACTAGAATATGTATGAGACAAGAGTGAAAAAGAGAACAAGAACAGAAAGAGAGTGGTTGAATTGATTCGTGTTGCTTCTATACTGTTCTTCAAAGCCAAGAGGCGAAGCTTGTCAGGACACGTGTAAGCATCAACACCCTCCTCTTCTCTACCCCATTATTCTTTTTTCTTTTCTTTTTTCACTTTAAAATATGACTGTAACCCACTTTTTATTTTATGTTTATGGATATGTATATCAATTGTGTTTTTATATCAATTTTTCAACACTAAATTAGATACATTGGATACTTTAATTCATTTACATTTAATCACTATAACAGAAAATAGTCAAGGATTTAACTTTGACTAACCGTTTACATTCAATAAACTAATTATGACTCTATTAATTGTTTATTAATCATTTATAAAATATAACGATTTTGAATGTAATAAACCATAATCTTCAAAATTATATAGTCCAACCACGGATAGTTTAAAGCAAATTTTCATTTAATTAAATATTTAATTTTATCTAATTATAAGAGTTAAAATTGTTTTTTTCTACCATACTTGCTTTATAGAGATTTGATATTAAATGTAGTTGTTGTAGCGCACTTACATATTTTATTGAATTTTATATTATTTTTATTCTATTATTAATTATATAACTTAATTATTATTCATCATTTATACATTTATTTACTAATACTAATTAATTGATTTCACTATTTCACATATTAGAATAAATATTTTTATATTCAGTTTTTATGTTATAGTCTTGGTAACGTTCACAATATTTTCAATTCCTTTGTACTTCTCTCACATTTACCACTATTTCTTTTATTTTCCAAAAAAAAAAAAAATTATCCGGTATGCTTCTTTCTACTTTTCATCAATTTCATACTAAAATCTTTTTTTATTTTCATCAATCTCATACTAAAATCTTTTTCGATTTTCATCATAAATTCATCTCTCTCACCTGACTCAAACAAAACAATAAATTTTCCTCTATTAAATTTTTTGATTTCAATCGATTTTTAGTTCTCATGTTGTCATATTTATTTTGTTTTTATATTTTGATTTCAATTTCTCTATTAACATTTTTTTCTCTCAATAAAAATTCAATTTATTGATGTTGAATCATTATTTTGAAATCAAAGGAAATCTTAAGAATCAAAAATCAACATAAAATCGTAAACAAGGAATGAAATTTCGGTTGGAATCTAAAAGAGGAAGATTTTTTTTTATTTGATTTGTTCTTAAGTTTCTATTGTAAAATAATATGTTATATTATTTCTATTTCACTAAATTGAGGTGATTAGATTTTTAGATCTATTGAAATAGATTCAGAAAGATTAAATTTTTAGATCTATTGAAATAGATTCAGAAAATAGATTCTAATTATTTTCAGGTAATTTGTAATTATTGCTTCTTTTACCTTCATATTTCTCGAAAGCCTAAACCAAACTTCAGTAATTGCATGACAAGTATGTATGTGATTCTACTTATACCATTTATTTAATAGGTGATTATGTTGCTGTATAGCAAATCTTGGAAGACAGAATATTACATTAAATAGTGTCAATTACTTTATGATATTTGTGAATAGACTTTATTACTAAATAAATATTTTAATCATTTATTAAAGAAATTTGCATCATAATCACTTAAATATTTTATTATTTAATTATTCATCATAATCATTATTGTCTTTTATTAAGTTATTTATTAAATTGAAATAACTTAATTTATTGTTTTTAATGTGATTTTGTTAATGTGTTGTAAATAGATGATAATAGAATTTTAAAAAGTTAATAATCATTCTGCAATATTATCTACAATAAGATCATTCTTATTAATTCTATTTTAATTAAAATCAATTATATTTCCTAAATATTTAAATTTTTAGAAAAGATTAATAAAAATATGGAACCAATTAAAATAAAAATTATGATCTATTTAAATAAATAAATAAATATCTCACAATTATTTTATTATCTAATTATGTTTAATTTTTTAATTAGAATTATATTTTTTTTTAAACTTAAAAAATTATTAAAACAAAACAAAAAAAAATCAAATTAACTTTATAATAGTAATTATGATAAACAAAAATGATAAATGATATTCATGAAAAAATATATTAAATAGTATTCAAGAAAAAAACGATGATAATAAGAAGAAAAAAAATTATTTAAAATAATTTTAATTGATTTATTTAAAAAGTATCATAGACATAAAAAATTATAATATATATAATATTATGATATAATATAAGAAAAAAGAAAATACGTAACTCCTTCTAATTTAATATGATTTTTTTTTTCAAATCTAATAAATAAAAGCAAATATTATTACTATTGAATTTGATCTACTTTTAATGTTCAAACATTTATTTTTTTAAATAGAATTTTACTTTTAATATTCTAAATTTACGTGGTTGTTGTTATTAAATTTATTTAAATTTATTTTTTAAAAAATTAGTAATATATTAATTATAATTAAAACTTTTATTAAAATATAATAATTTAAAATTTCAATTTATCAAAAAAATGTTAGTATTTTTTTTTATGTTAAAACGTTATCATTTATACTAAAAAAAAAATTATAAATATTTGTGTATCATAAAACAAGAGACAATTAAGATAGAAAAATTCATAATTTTTTTATGAAAAAGATAAATTTATCATTCTTTTTATATTTCTACAATTATATATTATCATTTTATTTAACTAATACACATAACATAAAAAATTCATCACCGCGTCAAAAATAAGTTTTATCTCTTTATAAAAACATAAAAAAATAATATATATTAACTGTAATTATTATAATAATATACATCAAACGTAGAAATTTTTAAACATTTGACGGGAGTTGTCATATATTTTAGGTTTGGAAAAATGGACTAATATCTAAAGTAGGTTTAATAAATTTCTAGAATTAACTCATTTGTATTCCACTGGAGTTTGTTAACTCATTTGGATTGACGGATAGATGTGAACGTATCTATGAGACACTAGCTATTGACTAATCATTTTAATGTCTATCTTTAACTATTTTTTGTTGTTGTTTTATATAATTGAAGATATAAAAATGGTTGTACGATTTATAATAAATACGAATCAATGCTTAAAAGTGGTTACATATTATTAGTATATGATTGAGATTACGTGAATATTTATGAACTTCAATGTAGTTATATGTAGTTACAATTGAGTTTTATATACATATACATATTACTACCTTTGTTCCTTTTTATAAAAAACATGTCAGTTTTTATGTTCATTGAGTAATCAATGTATTTGATATGTTTATAGACTTGATACATTGATTATTCAATAAACCTAAAAAATGCGTCGTCTCTTATAAAAAGGAACAAAGGTAGTATTAGTATATATGTAGTTAGTTCAATGGCCCCTATGTTAAGTTTTGTATACTGACCATTGATAATTTAACAATGAGACTTTTGCTTTCATCTAATATAATTTTTTTAATTAATTCAGATTCTCATCTTAATATTATATATAAATTAATTTTTGAATTATACAACTTCTTATCAATATTGAGTTATTTAGCTTTTTCGATAAATGTAATCATCCATTCTATGATAGTGCAATTTATTTTCTTCTTTTCATTTTAAATTCTTTGTTATAAAGAGGGAAAATAAATCGGTTAAAGTATTAATGAAGCATGGTGTAATGAGTTATTATAAATAAATTATTATAAATAATTAAAAAAAAACTTGTTTGGGGCAAGAGAGGGTCGAAGCTCAAAGGAAAGAACAAACTACAGAAAAACATCTCTAGGAGTGTGTAATCCTAAAACATCATCATCTAAAAGAGAATCTAGAATATCCGAAGCTTTGTTATGAATCTGAAATCCATCATGGGAACAACTAATGTTAGTGATGGTATCAACATATCTATTCGATTCTCTGAAGTTGTGAGAAACAATCACAATATCATGATCGTTCATAATGTGACATATATCACAAAGCAAAGCTTTACAATCCGTCTTGTTAATATTGTCATCTTGAATAGATTTGACAATAATCTAAGAATATGTATTAATCTCCACTCTCTTTAAACTTAAGGATTTTATAACTTTGAGACCTTCTAACACCCCCTAAAATTCGACTTGCAGAATATTACACGAACCTAAATTCTTTGAGAAATCTTTAATCCAATTCACATGATGGTCTCTAATAAGCTCTCCACATCCAGAAACACGATTCTCTTTCCTAACTCCATCACTATTAAGCTTAACCATATCCAGGATTGGAGGCTTCCATCCCACTAATCTACTACCATTATCCACTCTCATATTTTTAAAAATTGCACAAGCATTATCATACTCCTTCTTCCTCCTCATAATTAATTTAATTTTTAATTACTATCATTATATATTATTATCAAGCATACTAAATTTTATTTAAATTTAAAATTATTATTATTAGTTATATTTTTTAAAAATTTTATTATGTTTTTAATTAAATTATTCAATGAAATATCAAATGATTTTAAAATTTTAAAATTTACTAAATTTAATAAATTTTGTAGAGTTAAACTTCTATTATGAAATTCTCCTAGACAAAAAGATAGAGAAAATATTCATTTAGAACAGAAATTTTAAGATACCATGGAGTGTAGATATTCATTTAGAACTGAAATTTGACGGAGAGCTGTCATATATTTTAAGTTTATAAAAATTATAAATATGATATAATAAGAAGGATTTAAAACTGATATTTGACGGAAAAATGTTATAAATTTTAGGTTTGAAAAATTTGACTAATATCTAAAAGTAATGTTATTTGAATTGAAAAAATGATTTTATTCAAATATGTAGTTTTTAAAATTAACTCATCTGAATTCAATTGAGTTTTGTTAACTCATTTGAATTCATGGGTAGATATAAATGTATCTATGAGATATCAGCCGTAAATTGTTCATTTTAATGTCCATTTTTTAAATATTTCTCTTGCTGCTATTTTATATGATTGAAGTTAGAAGATCGATTGTACGGTTTATTGTAAGTACGAATCAATATTTAAAAGTTGGAGCATATTATTAGTATATATTTGCAACTATGTCAAAGTTAACCAATTGAAGAATAAATTTAAACTTTATAAATGATGATTTGATAGACATGTGATACGAATTCAGACAGAATCCGTGCGACAACACAGGTTTCTTACTAGTTGTTATATGAAGAAGAGTGAGAATAAGTAAGACTAACTAACAAGGACTTACATTCTAGTATACACATGTCATGGTCAGACTTTTTTTTAAGTAGAAAAGACTTTGGCCTTTTTATAAGTCTATTTAGTTATATGAGATTTCTTAACCCATTTCATAATTTTCTAGTGTATCATGCGAAATTTTGAAAATATTCTTGATTGTCTAAAATACATTTTCGAATTACACCCCACACACGTAAAAAAAATTGTTTTTAAGATACATTCTCATTTACTACTTAATTTATTTCAAATATACATTTTCGATTTCTTAACACCACCACCGAAATTAGTTAATGCACCACGATCACGGATTGTGTTTTAGAAATTCTATAATATGAAACTGTTTGATGAACAAAATAAATGATTTTTTTTTTGACAAAACAAAATAAAGGAGTTGAAATATTATATATATCATCAATTTATTATAATATTTAATTATGTATAGTTTTTTTGGTTTATCAAAAACTTTAATAGATTTTAGATAATTAAAAATTATCCTCTCCACTTCTTTTTAAGTTTCTGTTTAGGAAAAAAATATTGTTTCTATTTAAGTTTCGTTTTTATAATTTAATATTATAATTTATCAATTATATTTTTATTTTCTCAATAATTTTACTTTACATTTTTTATAAAATTAATTATTTTTTAATTAATTGTTGGAAAATAAATAAATTAAAATATAATTAAAAAAACAATTTGAATAATCTACCATTTTGATTGAAAAAATCTATAATAAAACAACACTTAAAAAAGAATGATATGAGTAGTTTTTTTTTAAATCATCACAATTAAAATATTTCACGCTACAACAACTGTTTTTTTAATTAAGACGTGTAAAAGTGACAAAATGATTTATAATAGAATATATTAATACTAATTATATTATAAACTTAAATTTTTACTATTATTGACTTTTCATAAAATAAATAACATAAATTTTCATAAAACTTTGTTTCATATATATAGCTACTTATTCATTAGATTCTGATACTAAAAGAACATCTACATAAACACACTTTATCTACCTTTTATATAGAGCTTCAAAAATGATTAGAAATCGAAAATGTACTTTCGAAATAAATTAAATCATAAATGAGAACGTATCTCAAAAGCAAAAGAATTATATGTGTTAGGATGTGAATCGGAAATGTATTTTTGAAAATCTGAAGGCATTTTTGGAATTACATAAGATCTTTTTCAATCATATGAGGTGGTTTAAGAAATCTCTTTAGTTAAATAGGCTATGCCACATGTCATAAAAAAAGCCTTTAAAGTCTATCAGGTCGGTCTATTTTAATAAATATATAATTTTTTATATTATATTTTGTACTTTATATTAAAATACAAAAATAAGTTTAATTATCTTGAAGAACTTGTGAAAATAAGGTGAAAAAACCTTATGAATAATGACATAAGTTGTTTTCATAAGTTCTCTCAAACAAATAATCTTACAAAAATTATGCTACTATGTAAACTCAAATAAGTCAATCAAAACACACATATAGTCTCATTGTACTTTTGATTCTTTAGTACATTTAAACATTAGTTGAATTGATTATTTACAGATATTCGAATGATATAGGTTTTTTAAGTAGGCTAATAGACTAATTAGACCTTCGAAAAGGCAAGACTTAGGCCGAAAAATAAGCCTATATAGGCCACGTGTCAGGCTTAGACTTTGAACATTTTAGTAGGTCAGACTTAGGCTTGGCAAAGACTAATTCAGTCCATCTTATTTCCACCCCTATATATGGGGCACACCTCTGAAAATCTGAAAATGTCATCGGATAAATTCAGAGATGCATCTCTGAACCCACTAATGAACATCATGATGTATTTTCTTGGGAAAATAAATTTGTTTCTCATCTTTACAAGTGACCACTAGGTGTGGGGACTCTCTTCTTCTGGTGACAGTATTTTCTATTGGGTAAGCATGCGAACTCGCCCCTTTGGGCTTCCAGAAGCATCATTTCACTTCCTTTTCTCCCTCTATTTTCATATAAATATTTTTGGGTTAGTTTTTGTTCCCTTAAACCCTCACTTCTACCGATTACATCAAAGAAAACTAAGCTCATCCACGTCTAGGACATTATTTCCTTGTACTTCACTAAGAACATGATCAAAAAGTTTCATCATTGCATCAGCGTTTCCAGTAGGAGACAATATAGGGACATGATAATGGAACGTTGCTCGAGAGATAAAAGGGAAAACATGGATACCTTTGGTGATCTATTTTCTCTTTACTTCTACCTTCATATTCCCATTATCTGCGAGCTGGAGCTTTTGGTCCCTTTATCTTCTTTTGAGACAGAGTTCTTAACTACCATTAATGTGGCCCCTCCCCAAGTTACTCGAAATGTTTGGGGTATACTTAGAAATATTCAAACAATCTGATGTAACTTAGGGGAATCCCCTTCTACCAGAGTGCTTTTCTATTTTTACAAGATGAAGTTTTTTCCCAATAATGGTTGGGTAACGTTGTGTCCTTTTTCTTGGGTGTGTTTGCTGAAACCTTTCACTAGTCCTTATGAGGATTGGAAAGACAAGTTCTTTCGAATAAGAGTATAAAATGATGTTTTTCCTGTTATTGCGAGAGCGGAAGGCGTGCCTATATTTCTCCTATCTTGGAGTCTCTATCCTAAATCCACCGCGAGGATGGACTCACGTGTCCTTTCTACTATGGATCGTGAAGTGATTCAGGTTTTGGAGTACTTTTGGCCCCTATAGTTCAACACCCTTATCAACTGGAACCGAGAAGACGACATTGGAGTGGAGGAGTATGTAGGTACGGGTAGATACATTTTTATTCTTATTTCTTTATGCAAACATATTCTTATGGTTTGTTATCTACAGACAAGATAATAAATTCGAATATGCATATCTGAATTTCAATAAACAACTACCATTCAAATACCAAGAATACTACTTTACTCCTCCTCTTAAAATAGTAGAAACTATTTTAGATTTGGATACCTATAATCTAATTAGTCCTCTTGAGTTAGTTCTATTACCTTTGTTAAAGATACGGTGTCAAATATTAAATTAATCTATTGATTTTGCTTTGTCATAAGAGTATCTGAGAGGGATGGGGGAGTTAGTTAATTGGTATAAAAGTCTTTGTAACTCTGTGCCTCGGTAGTTGTTCGGATTTGAGTATAAAAGTCCTTGTACTCATTTTATATATTTATTTTGATTATGAAAAAAAAACAAAGAAGATAATCAGTACTTTCCACAATAATACAACCATAAATTTAAATAGACATATTAATATCAACCTTGTAGCAAAGTGGTCCATGACTTTTTTAGGTCCATGATTTTATTAGCAGTAGCTTCATCAAGAGAGAAATTCTTATATATGGTGTGATAAAAGAAATAAAAAAAAGGGTCTTGGGATCCAATACTCTTTAAAATCACAATAGAAATCAATCCTCATAATTTTTTTTTTAAATAAAGAAAAATATGACAAATAATCAAAATTACCATCATAGCCTCTTTCAATTTAGTTAATAATTATATATTTTTTTATTTTTTATTTTTTTTATATTATTTAATTACCATCTACAATTTATTATTCATAATACATAAATATATTAAGCTTTTGTTTGAAAGTTTGGAGGAAATTTTAAACTAAAATTTCGAAAACATTTTTTTTAAATTAGAGAAACATTTAATATTTTTTAGATTTTTTTTGTATAAAATAATAAAATAATATTTATATATTTTTAATTTTTAAAATACTACAAAAACAAAAAAATATATTTAAATAGTTTGTATAATTCTTCAAAAATCTTCCACCAATATAATTTTTTTTAATTCTCCTAAATTAGTGAGATTTTGATCAAAATCTTTGGCTCTCTTCTCCCTCCAAACTTTCAAACAAAAACTAAATTTTTTTTATTTTATATTAATAATTTATGTATTAAATAATAGAGAAAATAGAATATGCATTAACGGTATAATTTATTTTTATATTGTCAAACAATCACTATCGAATATTCTTTTAAATCATACTTTAATTTTTAAATTAAAAGTATAACATGAGTGAATGATAAATTTTTATTAGATGATAGACTAAAACTATTTTACATTGTTATTGTATAATCATTAAACTCTAATTAATATTTACAATTTATTAATTTTTTTGTTACAAATATATATCAAAAGAAAATTCTAAATTTTGCCAAGACTAATTGAATCTCAGTATTTAAAAAAAGTTTAACATGAGACTTCCCAAAAATGATCTTGATCAAACTATATAAATCCAATGATAAAATTCAAAGCTCACTTTATAAGCCAGGTTCAAGTTTAGACAAATCAACATAAATTTGTGGATCCTTAAGCAGCATAGTCAAAGGTAAACATAACATGTTACATGCTGAGTCAGATCACTCTCATACTCCATTCTTAGCTATCTGGATAATACAAACCCTGAAGCTCTCTCATCTTTATCTTCTTACAAACCATCTGTTATCACCATATTAGTTACACTATTGATTATTTATCTAATAATAATAATAATAATAATAATAATAATAATAATAATAATAATAATAATAATAATAATAATAATAATAATAATAATAATAATAATAATAATAATAATAATAATAATAATAATAATAATAATAATAATAATAATAATAATAATAATAATAATAATAATAATAATAATAATAATAATAATAATAATAATAATAATAATAATAATAATAATAATAATAATAATAATAATAATAATAATAATAATAATAATAATAATAATAATAATAATAATAATAATAATAATAATAATAATAATAATAATAATAATAATAATAATAATAATAATAATAATAATAATAATAATAATAATAATAATAATAATAATAATAATAATAATAATAATAATAATAATAATAATAATAATAATAATAATAATAATAATAATAATAATAATAATAATAATAATAATAATAATAATAATAATAATAATAATAATAATAATAATAATAATAATAATAATAATAATAATAATAATAATAATAATAATAATAATAATAATAATAATAATAATAATAATAATAATAATAATAATAATAATAATAATAATAATAATAATAATAATAATAATAATAATAATAATAATAATAATAATAATAATAATAATAATAATAATAATAATAATAATAATAATAATAATAATAATAATAATAATAATAATAATAATAATAATAATAATAAATTATTATCTATTTTAAACTTGTGCTGTTTACATATTAATTAATTTGGATATATTTCTCCCTCCCTGTATATATTTAGCCATAAATGACTCATTCTACCCATCACTCACTCTCCGTTTTCAAAGGATATTACTAAGTCTCATTGGTAAGTTCTTCTATGTCCTATTTTTCTCTCCCACATTTAGAGTGTGTATTTTTGTTCATTCTTAATTTGAGATTTCATGTTCTTTTTGCAGCTAATTGCTTTATTGATATTGGTTCATTTCTTTGAGAAATTATATACACTTCTTGGAGGAGGACATAAAACAAAGACATTAATATTGGAAGAGAATTTGGACCTTGCTAAAGAAGCAAAGATGCTGGGAATTTTCAACAAAAAATTGGTGAATCCACCTCAAGAGCTTAATTGTCCAGCTCCATTGAATTCATCCAAAAAATCTAAACTTCCTGATGAAATCCTTCAGCATTTCATATCATTCAATCCTTCCCATGCTTTCTCCATGAACTTTGGAAGTGATGCTATTCTAGGTTATTCTCCTTCAAACAATCATCAAGGGTATGTAACAATGATTTGGATCTAAAATGAGTTATATATGTTTTTTTTTTCTCATGGAAATTTATATGCAGGATGTTTTGTGGTTTGGATAACATATATTGTGCTTTCATGGGTAGCTTGAACAACCTAAGTATGCTGATAAAGCAATATGGACTATCAAAGGGAACTAATGAGGCCAATTTCGCTATTGAAGCATATAGGACACTTCGCGACAGAGGTCCATTTCCTGCGGATCAAGTCATCAAAGAACTCGATGGTAGTTTTGGATTTATCATCTTTGATAACAAAGCTGAAACTGTTTTTGTTGCTTCAGTAAGTCCCGTGGATTCATATATTTTTTCAAATTATTACGGATGTTGAGTATGTTTGTTGGTTTGTTTGAGCAGGATTGTAAAGGACAGGTTGAGCTTTTCTGGGGTATTGCAGCTGATGGTTCTGTAGTTATTTCTGAAAATGTGGAGCTTATTAAAGCAAGCTGTTCTAAGTCATTTGCATCATTCCCACCTGGTATATACATTTATTTCCCAACCAAAATGAGTTTCATTGTTAACATATTTTCAGTGCACATTTAATATCACGGTAAATTTATCAGAATCACGGAGCAACACGTGATTCTGATAAATCTATCTACCGTGATACTAAGTATACATTGCAGGAAAAGGGAGATAATGAAAATTGCATTGCAGGGTGCATGTTTCACAGTGAGCATGGTCTAACAAGTTATGAGCATCCAATGAAGAAAATGAAGTCAATGCCACGTGTTGACAGTGAAGGAGCTATGTGTGGGGCCAACTTCTATGTGGACTCCCAATCAAAGAAGTCCATGATGCCACGTAATGGAAGTGAAGCTAATTGGGCTACTTGGGGCTCACAAGCTTGATTCATCTAATCATCCTATCATCCAAATATGTATATAAGCATTTTCTTTTTCTCTTTTATTCTAAGAGGGTGCAATGCTTTGTTATTATCAGTTCTTTCGGGATTTTCTTTTTTCTTTTTCTGTTTACTTTCTTGTATTTGTATATATTATAATAATAACAAGTTTAAATTTGGAATTCAGTTTTGCAATTTTGTTCGGTTACTATGTTGTTCTTAAATTTTACTTTCTATTCCAATTTGACTTCTGTTTAACTTGTGTTGGATCATACCTTACATAATGGAACAGATAGAAGGCTAAATGGAGGATTATGACAACTTTTGCAACTAATGGAATACAGTGAAACATAACCGCGATTTGAAACATAGAGATCAAACATCATGCTATGTCAATGTATAAATTAGTTTTGCACTAACACGTCCCAAGTTGGATTACACTGACAGTTCATCCTTTTTAAGCTCTAAAATTTATTCAATTATTTACTCTAATCACTATGCTCTAAAATTTATTCAATTATTTACTCTAATCACTGTGAACCGAAATACAATTAAGCTTATGTAAATTAGTTTTAAACACAAAATATATGTTACACATATCTTACAGTTTGTGATGTTCTTTTTTGAAAGTTTTGCGCTTGGATTGTTGAGTTTAATGATTGATGTATAAAAATTTACACAATCATCAACTTAATCGGATTACCAAATATTTTATAAAGTGATATAAAAAATGTGTTGTATAATTACCCCATCTATCCATCGATTATTACAAATAGCATAACACTTTATTGTTTTCTTAGATTACAGTAATAAATTGATAGTTTTAATGATAATGGAAGTTTACATGACTTGCATTACAAATTACAAAATGAGAAACTCATGTAAATCTTTCTATAGCTGTAACAAAAGATTGGTTTTTAGCTCTTTAATGGTAATCAAAACAACTATGTCCCTTGATTCAATAAAAGCAATTTTGCTTCTTACAGTTAAGTAATCAACCATTCAATACTCCAATTAAGTTACAGATGATTGTAGATAGTCCAATAAGGCTCTGTGATCATGTAGGATTCATTGACCCTGAGATGGAAGACAATCTGAGCCTATAAGTATCAAAGCTATAAATAAGGGACTTGGTCGATCTGATTAGGCACATCAATGATACAGAATCCAACCTGTGAAGTTCAACAGATCAACCTTTTGAAAAGATGTCAACCGCTTCTGATCAAACTGATTGTTGTGGCCACACTTTTAATCCAAGTCCACAAAAATCTGCAACAACACAAGAAACCATGATGCTTTTAGATGGGCAAAGGGGATGCACCAATGTCAAACTGCTCATGGAACACAATCCATCCGTGTACAACTAACCTCTAAATCAGGAAGTGGTTCGTAAGATTTCATCTCCCTTGTATCAAACACCGTAATACCAGTTATTCTCTGAATTCCAGGTTTAGTGGCTATGAGATTCTGCATATGTCATGACATTGCTAACAATATTAAACACAAAATTATCACAGTCTAAGGAGAAGTGAGATGTAATATGTTGCAACTCATGCAATGCACTGAATTGTGATTTGGAAAAAAATTATTTAAATTATTGTACAACTACAACTGTTTGTTTTTTATTAGTTATTACTTTCTGGAAATGAGGCCTAAATGGATAAATCATGATTAATCAATAGTAAGAAATCATAATGATTGAAACAGATGTTTGATAGGGCTAGTTTTATAAAAATCTCAGAAAATATCCTAGCTATTGATCTCAGAAATTATCACCCAAATTCCAAAGAGCTATCACAACGGATATAGACGCCCAAATCACTCAAAATAAAATAAAATGAAATGACTGCAGGCCATTTAAGGCCTTAAGGTCTGCAGGCACCCCTTTCCCACTATTTCGCACTCAGAAATTTCATGTGCATTCCAATCATTAAAAGAGTTTCATTCTGTAGATGCATTTTTTGTTGCATCAGAATTCAAAAGACCCAAAGTTATAAAAGAAGTAAAAAGATAACGAAAAGTTGATTACAACTAATCCACAACATGTTGCAGACATGATAAGCTAAAAGCAATTTAGTGGAACTTATAAAAAGAAAGCTGAAGAGAATACATGGAAGTTTTTATGCTACGAACCGGCCAAATGTTCTGTAGTATGATTTCAAAATTTCTATACCACTACCACTATAACAAGTATATGATATAAGAGCAGAATTCTTTTAATTTATACCAGGCTGAAATTAGTGGATCCTAAAGCCTCAACCTGTGATAAAACCTGTGCAAAGATTTCAACATCGTATGTTAGAGTTAACTGCAAGAAAAATTCAAATGACAGGATCATGCATAATGACAATATCTAAACTCCCGTCAAAACACAAATTTTGATACAAAGACACCATGTATTGGGGGGAAAGTTATACTTTTGACAATCCAAGGCAGAGAAGATCCACACAAAAAGCATTACCATTGATTGAAGACCATTAATCATAACAGCTGTCTCCCCAGGTGAACCATTTTGGGACACACTAACTTCAAACGGGCCAACCCCTCTCTCTGTCAGGTTTGTAAGATTCAGTTTTAGCTGCAAAGAACAGGCAATAAACTTCAGCTTCCATTTTATATTTTCTTCTTTGAGTACACTAGACTAGAGGATCAATAGTAGAACACGATTAAAAATAGCAATGCATCTACCCTAAGATGGTGAATAAACTCTACCAAGAGGTGCTACATAGGATGGAAAATGGCCCGCAGCCCAAAACCTAGAATACCTAAGATGCAATTTTCTGGTTTATAATGTATAGACCGATCATAAAGTACCGTGAATGGTCTTTGAAGGTTAATGATAGATGGAACTTCTACAACTTGCAACTCAATCTCTTTCTTTGTTGTTGGCTGCAAAGGAACATTTCAAGATAAATTACTGGTGTATGAGAACTAAATAATCATAGTTAAGAAAACTGGAGGCCACGTTAAAAGCATTAAACTTCAATTACTAAGTTTATGTGCATCTAACAGGATTTGAAAATTAAACATGTAATCAGCTTTATTGTTTTGAAAGTGAAGGGGAAAAATGAAATACATCATACTAGATTCAGATAAATGATGTGCGAAAACAAAGAAGCTTGACCATCAACTTTGTCATTGTTTATTGATATTACTCCATACCAATTTATAAGCAAAAATCTAATATTTCACACTTATTAAAAGTTTAAATTTTTGTGTCTTTTTTGAAATATGTTTTATAGAAAGATGTAAAAACAATTTTATTGGTTGTTGTTTATGGAAAAAATGAGAGAGAAACCAAATTAAATGCAATTTGCATATAATTTTACCTTGGAAAAGATGAGCTTTTTAAAATAAAATGATTAAATGACATAAAGTTGATGTTTTTTTGCTTATAATTTGTAATAAGAAAAATGAGTGTTTTTTGCTTATAAACTGGTACGGAGGGAGTACTTAACAAGGTTACACTACACCAATTAATTAATTCATCTATGGGTCATCATTATAGAAGAAAAAACACTTACAGTTCCCAATATTTGCTGGGTCTGCAGGCGGCCAGGTTCACCCAAATTTGTTCGCCATGTTATTTGGAGTTTACCAAGAACGTTACTTCCATCAACTTTAGTTTGAGCAGAATCATCCAATGATGACTTCAATTGATAGAGATAGTTGTAAATTCCTCCACCAGATCTTATTAGTACTGGGGGCTTAAATGTCTCCCTGAATTCAAGCTAATATATAATCAAACAACAATAATAAAAATAAAAACATGGTATTTGTTTATTTAATAATGTTTTACACCAAAAGAAATACAAAGCACTGACCTTGTAGGACTATCTTTCTTAGAATGGTTCCCATCACCTATAAGTATTGTTGCACCATAATGCTGAGCAGGTTCAAAATCAACTTGGTCCATGAAAAGGTTAGATTTAGTATGGTTTTCAATACAAGCCTCCAAAAAGGTAGTTTCCTGAGACAAATCAAGAAGATAAATTGATACACTTTCAGAATTCTATGAACTTCATAATTGTTGAGAGAGATCTCAACTGAATACTTTTATTTTTCTGTTTTGAATTTCAATTCTTAATGAATTACTAAGGGTGTAGTCTATTTAAAGACTCACAGCACTAACTAACTACTATTAGTTAGTTCCTGAAATTTAGGGGAAATTCCTGAAAGCTGGGAGGTTAGTTATGCTAGGCAGTTGTACTGTGCAGCTAGTGCACAGTACTTACAGTAGTCAGCTTTTCTAGATTCTTCTATAACTCAGTGAACCAGTTCTCTTAATAGTAGGTAAGGATGGGCACTTCAATTTACAAAGCAGGTATAATTTCCTTAAAAGCCTTAAAAATCAAATATTAAAACATGACATTTTCAAACCTAATACTAATAACAGACTCATCATAAATATGTTTGTCTGAAGTCAGGGGGCTTAATTTGTCAAAGTTTCTCCTGGAAACATATAAAAGGGAAAGGTGGCTACTGGCTAATCAATACGTAAAGAAATAAAGGTTAAAGAACTTATGAGATGTTCATTTTGTTTCTATCATTTTTAGCTACTATAGATGTATTCTTTGGTAATGTGAGTTATTTTCCTATTTTCAACTTTTTGCAAAGGAAATAGCGAAAAATTGGAAATATACAGCATCATTGTATACAACTACACTGTCAGTCACGACAAGACCCCGTGTTAGTCTAGTCTAGGAAAATAATAAAAACTTACAAGTATGTAGAATATTCAATCATCAACATACCTTGATAACGCGGACCTGCAAAAGAGATTTCAGAATGTGGGTGAGACACATAAATGCATAAAGAAAATTTTAAAAACATTTTTTTATACTATTGGTCTAGTGGCCAATACATACGCACTCAAAGAAACACTTGCGGGAAGGGTGAATGTGGTGACCCGGGTTAAAACCCCGAATTTCACATAAAATGTCCTATCAGTCAAACCACAAGGGTGTAACAACAAGGACAAAAAGCATTCAATAACCCAGTTTCTATATAATAGTCTATTAAAATTCACTCAATATGATTAACAAAAGAAAAATATCAATACCTTTGTCCTGACAGAAAGTGGATTAGCAACGATGAACTTGAAAAATTGGGGAAGATATTTACGCTCTCCATCACCATCATTGTACAATGCAGTGCAAACCAGCCTGAAGGGTAGATATACTATACAGTCAATCAAATTAATGTGAAAGAAGCATAGCATACCCTAACAGAAAGAAATTGTTGAGCGCTAAAACTTACGTGTGAGGTCCAAGCTCTTTGACGTCATGTTCCACAATAAAATCATAACGGCCACCAGCACGTATAGTCTCAACCGGTGCTTTCGACGTATCTAACAGAAGTATTCTCTGTCTCTCTGTTTGTATTTCAGCCTAGCAGTAACAGTTTCAAAGGAATAAAACAAACAAATTCAGTACTCTCGCTACTATGAATAAAATGCATATGCATTTTCTCGAACTTAAGTTGATTAAAAACAGTTTTGAGGTTTGATTGGGACAGCTTATGCACATGCACATAAACTGTTTTTAAGCTTATTTTCATAAACTAGTTAGGATAACCTACAAAAAAACAGCTTACAACTTAGACGAAAACATTTTGACTTAATTTTATATTTTATTATAAAACTAGCGTATACGCAAACATTTACCAGTATATGATAAGGGATTATGCTACAAGCGTTTAATTGAGATGTTTATCCAAACAGGACTTAAGGGAATCTACATGTAGTTATCTAGTTATCCAACATAAATGAATTAAAAGAAAAAGAAAGCAATGAGTAGAATGCAAGTAAAGGTAATTGAAGAGTATGAAGGTTAGTTAGAAGAAACTGACCTTGATGATAACTTCTCTGACTTCAATGTTGGAACTATTGTTGATACTTATATAGCTACAGAAAGTCTCTCCCAAGTAAATTGCTCTGCATCAAGCAAATTGAAAAGTAAATAACATAAAAATAAAAAAAAAGATAATTGAAAATGAAGAGAGAGTGGGAGAGAGAGAAGGGACCCGAAGGACTGAGGGAGAACGAGGAGGCCAGAGAGGCCCATGGAATCGGAGAAGTGATGAAGGAGGAAGCGGTCGCGATAACTGGGGTCGGAATCGGGAGCGATGAGATTTGCGGCGGAAGGGGCGGAAGGATCGTCGAAGTGGTCTTCACCGAGGAAGAGGTCGTCGGGATCGATACGAATGGGAGGATCGACATTGAAGGATGGGCGGCAAAGTCTCATAACCCTAAACGCAACTGAATGAGAAGATGAAGATCCTCCAGTTTGACTCATCTTGTTAGAAATTCAAATGCGAAATGTTGATGATTTACAGTCACATAAGAATCAATATCTAGATCGTTTTCAATATGTTTCTTTCAAAATAATAATGGGAATTGGATTCGGGGTTTTTCTATCCTAAACATGAAATTCTTAGTTTCATGTATTCATTATCGCATACTACACCCAATTTTCCTACAATAATACCTGCTGTGGGGTTGTGAACTCAAAGACAATGTGATATATATCATTTTATATTGAAACAAGAATCACTTGAACGACAATATACATTATTTTATTAAAGTTCCAATACGATTACAGTTTAAACCGATGCAAGGAGAGTGTAAAAATAAGTCATCTAATAAAAATATATCGTTTTGTTATAGTATAAATTTTTAATTTATTATGGGAATTAGTTGGTAGTGTAAAATCTTTTTACATGGTCAATTCATCATTCATTTTTTCATATAATTAATAATATATATATATATATATATATATATATATATATATATATATATATATATAAAAGTCTCCAAATTCAAAAGGATGTATCTGCTTCCGCTGCCATCAAAAAGCCTTTCCCAGCAAAGAAAGAAGTATCAGCTGTCTACTCTCAAAGAGGTCAGGGAAGGATTGAGCGTCGGTCAGCGATGGGGGCTGTAATGATTCAGAAAACTGCAGCTGATCAGCCCAGAAACAATCAATCCAGAACCAACCAAGCAAGAGTGGAAAGGCCTATGCGGCAATTCACCCAGATAAGCATGACTCCTGCTACTACCATTCGAATGTCAAATGTGCTTATCATTCAGGGAGTATAGGGCACGACACCAACAATTGTTGGACCCTCAAGAATAAGATTCAGGATTTAATAAACGCTAAAGAAGTGGAATTCGACGCCCCTGAAAAGCCTAACATAATCTCTGCTCCAATGCCAAAGCATGACACAATGCCCATGCTGTTGAAGAAGATCTTTTTATTGCTACTGTTGATGATTTGATGACTCCGTTATCGATAATTAAGTTGAATTTGCTGAAGGCTGGGATTTTCCCAGATTGTGAAGAAGATTGCTGCATTTGTTCATCCTTACCAACCGATTGTCAATTGTTGAAGATAGGCATCCAACGCCTAATTGATAATCAAGAAATCCTATTTGAGAAGTCTCCTATTACACCGACTCCTGTCAATGATATTTCAATAATTACCATATCCGCCAATCTTTCCAAGGTCTCCAAAAGACATGTTAAGATTACATCCGATCCGAAGATTGCACCTCTGAAGATAACCATGTCGGGGCCCATCCCGTACAAGTCCGACAAATCAATACCGTGGAACTATGGGGGAGAGATCTTTTACCACGGTGTTAAGCAAATTGAGTCGAATGAAGAGAGTTCTGATGAAGAGACTTTCGACATTGGAAACATTGCCGGAACAAGTAAAATCACCCGCAGTGGAAGAATTTTCTCTTCGGAGATTGCGCCTCCAAAGGCAATCTTCGGACCCTCAGCTGCTCCTAAGGTTACTCCTGCACCTGTCAACGTATCTGCGAGAACTCCGATTATTGAAGAAGTTATAACTCCTATGATTGTCCCATTTGCTGCTGCTGATGATAGAGGGAAAGGGATCCAAGAAGAGCCTAATCTGTTTACCCTAATCCGTTTCCCCTAATCAAAAAAACCATAAGCCCACACACGCGTTTTTGGCTCACACCCCCATCCTGGCCTTGTTTCTTGCTTGTTTCAGCATTGCCAAATGTACCTTTGGGCCTAACCTCCCTTTAATTCACCTAAGTCCATTTTCACTTGTTTTGTTTCAATTTAATTTGATTTGTTTTATCTCTTTGTGTTAATAATATATTAAAACTTCATTTTTGTAAAATTAATTTGATTTTCTTAATTAGTTTTCTTTTATCATTTTCTTTTTTTTATTAATTTTCTTACACTTAATAAAAACACCAAAAACATTTAAATTAGTTTATTTTTCTTTCTTCAACATGTTTTTATACCATTTGTCTTTGACACTTTTAGTTTTCTAGCATCAGAAACAATTGATCTTTTACAGGGAGTTCAAATGCTTATGAATAGTAATGTTGTATCTCTTAAGCCTATGAATATAGTTTTTAAGAGGATTAGTTTTGTGATCTAAAAATGAATAGCGACACAGCTTGTTGTTTGCTTACCTTCTATATTTATATTGACATAATTTCTTAATTAATAGAAATTAATTAGGCAAAAACTATATGTTGATAATAATTTAGGTCAAATTTTAAATAAAAGGTAGAATCACACAAGCAAATAAAAATCTGCAGATAATCATGCGATAGATCATAATACATTTTATTTGTAGTTTTCATCGAATTTGTGAATCATGTAATAAACTGTCTATTTTGTATTCAGGATGATCCCAATGCTTTGATGCTTTGACAGAAGTGGATTTACGCACATTTTTTCAGTAAACTTCTAGTGGGCAAATTCAAATCCTATCAAATGTTTAATAACGTTGATTTGGATCCTTATGTCAAAAATCGTCTTTTTAAAACTCTTTCACTTGCATATAAAATAATTATTTTTCTCTCATAATACTTTTCCATCCTATTGAAAGCTTATTAATCAATAATTATAAAATTTAAGATTTTTAAGAGATACAAAACCAATATTTTAAAAATTGGATCGAAAATTGAACCGACAAGACTTTTAAATTAAGATTCATTTAATTCAATTGATTAAACTTACAGTTGAACTGTTTATTAAATAAATTAATAATATAAAATTAAATTTTATAGATAAGTTACATAATTATATCGAATTAATAAAATAAATGTTAAAAATTCATCATAAACTTAATATTATGTGATCAATAATAGACGTAATTATACAATATAATAGTACGTTTAAACAAACAAAACTCTATTAGTATTATAACTTATATATTTGTGTTGCTCTTTTATGTTAAAAAAGAGTTTAGGTTTTGTAAAAAAATAAAATAAATTTAAATATGGATGTTAACATAATAATCATTTTCA
This sequence comes from Vicia faba, assembly GCA_948472305.1. Classification (NCBI taxonomy): domain Eukaryota; kingdom Viridiplantae; phylum Streptophyta; class Magnoliopsida; order Fabales; family Fabaceae; genus Vicia; species Vicia faba. The sequence continues at coordinate 924,470,079 of OX451741.1, read as the reverse complement.
ATTTTTATTAAAAAATAAATAAAATTAGCCAATGACATGTATTTCTTTAAACCAAACAGTTTTATAAAATCGGTTTTAATTTTTTTATTCGAACGGTTTTGATGGGTTCAATTTAATTTTACTCCAATTTTGACTCACTCATGATTTTACAAGACTGGTCAGACCGGTCAGACCGGAATTACCTCCAACTCTCGGTCCAACTATTGAACCAGACAGTTTGGTCAATTTTTAAAACATTACATGGTACAAAACATCGTGGCAAAAAAACAACACTAAGAGATACATAGATCTGCTCAAAATATTAATTGTGGGATTAAATGAATAGTGAAGAAAATATTGAAAACTAGTATCTTTGCAATAAGTTGAAATTATGGACCATTCTACTTCAAAATTGTTCCGGCTTCATTGATAATTCAGTCAGGATAGGAAAAGTCTGTGGTAGTGAAACTGTTCAAAAACGTGAAGGCTTAAATTTTGATTATTGTGTGAATCTTAGAAATTGCAGAAGTATTTGCGAGAAGAATGAAAGCTTAAAGACTATATTGATCTAAAGAGTATAATATACTTTTGAAGGAAATTCTCTACATATCTTTCAAAATACATGATTCTTGTTCAAAGATTTTAAAATATAGGTGCAGAAATTAGAACAGATACACCTTTTAACTATGTTGTTAACAGAATTTGGAAGAACACTCTAGATTTTGTTTAAATGCAAGAACAGAAAAATTCTTAACCAAATGAACTACTTCATTATTAGCTTTATTCGAAATGCAAAATGTTGATTTGTTAGTATACTTCATTAAGTTAAACATTTAATATTAAACACTGTTTCGCCAAATTAACACATCAATTAATAGCACCAACAAATGACCCTCAAACACTGCTATTTAAACTCAGTTTTGCAAAAACAGAGAAAGCAACCATCGGACTTAGGCCAGACCAGACTAGAACTGTATTATATGTCCAACTAACAACCAGAACCAGTTCCCATTGAATTGTGCAATAGACCTGATGACAAAAAAAATCCATATTGGTCACTGCAGTAAATATAAGTGCAACTAATGTTCTACTGCAAAACTAATGTTCTACTGCAAAACTAATGTTCTACTGCAAAACTAAGCTAATAGGACGTGGACATTGATGAGATGGTGAACACCTAGTGTCTATACATAATAGAATAAGATACAAGACAGTTCCTTAACTCGTGCAGAACCTTCTCATTCTCAGGGACTGTTAAGTGACAACAACTTGTGTAGACCTTCTCATTCTCAGGGATTGTTAAGTAACTACTTACATAGGCCCCGTATCAGTAAAAGCTACCCTACATCAACATGCATGAAAAAGCAGGTACACATTGCTTCTACAGAGGGTTTTACAATCTGCATTACCAAACACATATACTGTTTAAAAGTCTTTGATGGCAACTGCAAGAAAAAATAATCCATCAGATTTCTAGTGACCTCTATAACAAACTGAGATATGAATGAATCGATTTTTGATTGATTGAAGCCCCCGCAGAATGATCGTAGAAAAAATATTCAAATCCAAAATAGGATGGCCACCTTCAGTAGCAATTTATACAGAAAACCAACCTGTCCGGCATACCTAAAACTCTCCTGTTCAAATTTAGTCAGCATCCCGTGAGTATTCTTTCATAGTTAGCCACAAATATTTGCAAGCCTCCATTTGCCTAAACATGAAACTTAACATGATAATACCGTAATGAAGTTATCTATACAACTCGAACCCATGTCCCACCACACATTGGGCAGCCATATGCCCATCGGCTGATCCACCAGAATTCCCTGTCACTCTGACTAGGAGAGGTAGTAGAAATGGGAGAAGCAAAAGCAGAAGTCTGCCGCTGACATCTTATGCACTGCATAATGGAAGTAAACAAAGTCACAAAGAAGAAGACAAGGGCAGATTTTTAATTAAAATCATCACATCTTTCTTAATTAAAAAAATAAACAAGAGTTATTTACTTATTTAAAATCTTAAACAAGGGAATGACTTTACTTAAAAAATTGATTATGACAGACTGATGACAAATACAAGTCTAACACTTTGATTTACCAGTCATTATTAATATTTAAAAAGTTTGGAATACAAATGACGCCATGGATACAAAAACTCTTGGATCAGACAATATATAATTTAAAAACAGTAAAAAAAGTGAAGCACTCAAGTAGTTTTCATATGATATTAAACAAATGGTCAAGTAATGTTTGAACTCACTATACCAAGTCACCAGAAAGTTATTTTGGATTTCAGCAAACGACTGCACTGAGCTTACAGTTTATCTACATTTCAACTATATTTTCCTTCTAGATTGAGGGATCAGTTTTATATATATAAAAGCCATCATCGGACTATCGATTGATTAATTAACCTATAGCTATAATCTCTGAAAGAAAGTGGTATAGAGTCAAATGTCTACTCTTTCAAACCCCATGTTTAAATGTTAGACAAAGCTGAACAGAGGTAAAACCAGGATGCTTGCAGTCACATATTCCATCTTTTATGTTTAGATCAATCTAAAGCTGCATCTTGGGTTTTTTTTTCTGTCAAGAGACAAGGTTCATTAGAATCATTTTTCAACTCACAAGCACTACCATTGTAGAACACCAACGCAAGAACATCTATCACCAGTAAAAAGTATATCTATATTTCTTTAACATGTCCATCAAAGTGCTATGAACCAAAGAAGAAAACTACTTGCTCAGTGTCTCACATTACTACAGAAATTATAAAGGCACATATGGACATAAATCAATAACAAATGAACAAGATATATTTTTCTAACCTTGTACCAGACCCCTTCAAGGCCAGTTTTCCAAGTTGCAGTAACAACATCTCTTCGAGATCCCATTATACCAAGATAAGCACCCAAGCCCACAGAAGTGTTCAACCCAAAAGCTGCATCTCTTTCAGACAGCCTACGCTTCCTTGGCCATAAGTGATGGGTTCCATAGTAGGCATCACAATGCTCCGTTGAGCTGAAATCAAGTGGATCAGAACAAACAACTTTAGGTTGATCATTAGCACAATCCATATCCTCGGGATCAGACCACGGTCCACCAAACATATTCCGCCTATGCCACTCTTCTGCTGGAGGGTGAAGTTCTAGCTCGCGTAGTAGAAGACCAGCAGCATCTGCACCTCTAGGACGGGGCATATTCTGCATATTTTATTCTGTTTCAGCAAGAGCATTTAAAGAAAGGTTGTACACCCAAAAGAAAAAACAATGAGAACCAAACAAAAACAACTGACTAGGAATAAAAGCTTAACTTCCAATCATCAACAGCACCAAATAATCTAACAAATTATGTTGTATCACAGAACCAGAAATAAAATTGTGTTGTAAAGAAATGTAATTAAGCCATTTTCCAGCATTGTTATATATCACTGTTCAGAAATGTGGTATAGCCTAGCTCAACTCTACAAAACCGGCTTGTAGGGTGAGGATTGCCCTCATTTATAAGGACATGTTCAGGTCATGTATTGTCCGATGTCGGACTCTTAACACACTCCCTCACACCCAAGACTAGACAACTGGGGCGAGTAAGTGAATGGTGGGAGGTCCAATAGCGAAAACCTGATAACAAGTGGTCCACCGGATCTTATACGGGACTCTTGATACCATGTTAAGAAATATAGATGGGCCTAACTCATCTCTATAAAACCGGTCTGTAGGGCGAGGATTGCCTCCACTTATAAACACAATGTTCAGACCATATATTGTCCGATGTGAGACTCTTAACATTAATGTTCAACGGAGAGGACTTTTGATACTAGTGAGTCGATCTTCACTCGAATCAACGGCTAATTATACCATGTTAAGAATGCCACATTGGACAACATATGGCCTGAGCATGTCCTTATAAGTAGGACAATCCTCACCCTACAAGTTTGTTTTGTAAGAATGAGTTAGGCCAAACTCTAATTCTATCATGGTAGCACGAGCCTATCGATTCGGGTCATCCACCATTTATATATGTGCACTGTTATAAATAATTAATTAGTTTATTATTTTAGTTAGCTTGTTATTTTATTAGTAATTTAAGTTTGGATCTTTAGTAAGGCCCGTTAGTAATTTAAAGAGGTTGAAGAAGCGAAAGTACTATGCTAAGGATTCGAACTTCACATGAGATCTCAACCTCTTTGATGAAGGTTATAAGTGTGAACGGTTTGAGAGCGACCTTCACTATGACATCAAAGAGGTTGTTGCTCCATATGATATCCGACAATATGAAGCTTTGGTGAAGAACTGTAAAGATTTATGTGTGGTTGCCTTAATGGCGGGTAGAGATCTATGAGTGGTTGCCATAGTGGCGGTTGATTTTATCCGAATTATGTAGCTCTTTGTGGTCGTTGTGGTCGTTAACTCTTGAGTTAATTATTTTATGCGCATTTTGTTATGGTTAAAGTTCGATCTTAATAACTTCGGTGGATTTTCCTTTTATTTAATTCTCTTTGACATGATATGTTTATCTATGTTTTTCTAATTTTTAACAAAAATACTTGTTTAAACAAAATAAAAGATTTTGAAATTAACCAAATTCAGTGACAATTCAAATTCATAATCGAAAAATCACCGCATTTCTAATATATTTGAAGGAAAATAAATAAATAACTTAAAATAAATGCGATAAATTTATAAACTACTGAAGTATTTTTATTTTGAAAACCCCTTCTTCCTCGCGATCGTGCGACAAACAAACATCAATCAATCTTGGAACTCCACACTTCTACCTAAATTGTTATTGTAAGGGGTCAGTTTCCATTAACCACAATCCATGTAATAAATTCTGAGTCATGTCTTGGATGAAAATCCGGAGCGTTGCACCCACCCCTCACATTACAAGTCGGTTTTGTAGGGATGAATTAGGTCTGTCTATATTTCTTAACAATCATCAATGCAAATCAACAATGGAATAGTAGAAGGCCGAGGAAATATCATGAAAATTCAACAACAACAATCAAGCCTTACCCCACTAAGTGGGATCAGCTACAAGGATCAACTCCCGCCATAATATTCTATTCAAGATCATGTTTCTATCCAAATCATTAATCTCGAAATCTTTTTGAATAATTTCTCTTATAATTTTTCTAGGTCTTCCTCTACCTATAGTTTGACTACTCTCCATCTGATCTATTCTCCTTACCACAAAATCTAAAGGTCCTCTCTCTACATGACCCAACCACCTTAACTTATTTTCCACCATCTTTTCTACTATTGATGTTACGCCAACACTCTCTAATATTGTCATTTCTAATCTTAACATGTCTAATCTTGTCACACATCCAACGCAACATCCTTGTCTTTGCTACACTTACTTTATTCTCGTGTTGATTCTTAATTGCCCAACTTCAGTTCCGTACAACATCGCAGGTCTTACCGTAGTTACCTTCAACTCGAGCGGTAGCTTTGAATTAAAACCCCTGAAGTCCTCCATTTCAGCCAGTCCACTTGAATTTGATGGTTTACATCCCCTTCTAATTCACCATTGTTTCGTATTACCAATCTTTAATTCGTTTCACAAAAATATTACACTTAAACTAAGTAGAAATTAATCCAAAAAAAAAAAAACTAAGTAGAACAATTTGAAGCTACCTGCATATGCGGACCAAGGGATGCCTCCACAACCTCAGGCAGTACAGTATAGTTCCCATCAATATAATGCAGCCGAACTTGAATGTTGCTGCTCCCTACCTGAGATACTGGCAATGGGTGTTGCAGCCCAGCTGTTCGGCGACATAGTTCCATAAGCATCATAAAAAGCACCTTGACCTGCATTAAAAGCAGTGAGAAAAGAAAAGTAAAATTACAAACTACTCTTTCCGTAACAAATTATAAGTAAATTTGACTTTTTAGATACATTTGACCATTAATGTATCTAGTCCATATATGGACTACATAATCTCATATAGTAGAAGTAAGAATACAACTCTAGAAACACGGTTATGTAAGTCACAAATCATAAAAAACTTGGGTCATTCAGATAAGTCACAAAATTTATCTCTTGTATAGTTTATACCTCTTCAAACGTATATCCTTGGCCAGCATTTCCACTACCCAATCTTGAACGTCCAGAAGGTGCTTCTTCACTTCCTTTTGGCCCAGACATAAGCTGACCAGCTCGTCCCATCAAACCGTCTTCTGACTTGGCCACGGTTGAAACTGGCTTTGCAATCTCCTCCACTTTGCCAGAAGCTGGAGCATTAGACTTCTGTACAGTTGTATCAGTAGTTCTATTTACAGCCCCCATATAGCGAGGAAGTAGTGTTCGACGAAAGAAAAAGCAAAAGAGCAAAAGTTGGCATAGTCTGTGAAGGAAATGACAGTCCCCAATAAGTCTAACCGCAGGTGTTCCAGGGAATGTTCCTGTATTAATGCTAATAGGCATAAATGACGAAGGGCCGCTGATGGGATTAGGAGTTGGGTTTGACCCTCCATCAGTTGTGTTGCTAATCTTGGCAATAGCCCCTTGTACCCAGGTTTGCAACTGTGTGCTTCCCATAGAGCTGGTGCCACCATTTTGACCTCCTGGAAAATATTGTTAGCGTTTGAATTTGATATTTAAATTGTAAGACAAAAAAGATCACACCATGGTGAAATTATTAATGCAGTTCAGAGAGGATAACTGATTATTTCCTACGACCGTTAGAAGAGAAGCACTAGATCTATGCTTCTAGCATAGATCCATTATGATATGCTGTTCGAAAACAAACAAAAGGACCCATTATGAAACCAAATCGAGTCAACCTACAATTCGAAAACCAGAACAGCAATACAGATAGGTTACTCCAAGATTACTTATCAGAGACCCTGATATGTCAAGATCGCAGAGGGACAAGCGAAAGCCCAACCAGAGGATTTTCCCCAAGGATATATATTTTTACTCCACAAAACAGTTACATCTGTTGCATAGAATCTTCATATGGAGGCATGATAAAGAAAACTGGATATAACTGAAAACAAGTTAAATTAATTTGTAGATCCTAATTTGTTTAAATATGTAGATCCTAATACTTTTTCAAGAATTTTCAAACAGGTGTTTTATACTTTAAAATCTTTAAATGGGTCTGTATAGTTTCAAAGCCTTTAATTGGAGATTGGATTCAAGGACCCTACAGAGTAAGTTTTGAAAGGGAATCCATCTATAGCTTTAATAATATTAGAATCCAATAGAAAATTCATAAGAAAAAGGAATCTGCAATTTAAACTCCAAAAATAATATTGGATAAGAGCACTGACCCTGACTTGTTGCAGGAGTTGCTGAACTTTGGGTAGGACTGGCAACCATGTTGCGGTTGCTTCCAGTGCCTGCAGTCACAGCATGACTAGCCAATGTGCGACAGAAACTTGCATAACGTCGCAGACGGGTAATAAAGTGTGAAGCTAAATCAAGAATCGAATCAACATAAGCCTGTAAAGATTAAAACGAATGAGAAACGGGGACTACAGACAACCAAATGTAGAACAACCTCAGAGAAGAACTCACAGAAGCAGAAAACTCTAAAGGGTTCCATCATGTAAGAACACACACTCAGATAGGATAATAAGCATATTCATTTATAAAAAGCATAATTAAATGCAACCATTCTAAATTTTAAGCATATTCATTACTGTTCATCACATTCATTCATAATAAAGACATACGGAAAAACCGAAGCCACGCATTAGAGTTTATAAAGAACACCTCTCATCTTACAAGCTAGTTTGGTAAGGATGAGTCGGCCCAATGCAAAAGGCTAACATAGTGCCAGAGCTTACCCATAGGACAACCATCGTATTTGCTAGAACCCCCCAACTGTGGGCTCATATGACACGTTTATCCTAGCCCGGTGTGGAAATTTATGATAAGAAAATAAAAGATGGAAGAAAGGGAATGCTGATGTGGCAGGGATGAAGAGTGCATGTTTTCCAAGACATAGGGACTGAATAGAGAGAGAAGAGGGATCATTGAGAAAATTTCAGTTACAACAACCTTAGAAGGTTTGGGCAGAGACGTCTTTCCCTGAAAGAGCATTGCTATGTAGATATGGGGTCTACTTATCTACTGCATTGTCCTTTTTCATCATCGGTAGTACATTGTTAATCCAGGATTAGTACATTTTAATTATTTTATTCTCTATATCATGTGTGTTGTTGTCAATCTGGTAGGCATAAATATTATCCATGCAAGCCTAACAACGTTGGGTGTGAGAGAGTGTATCGGAAAAAACTCAAGTCTCACATTAGAGTTCTTTAAGAAATGGTACCCTTTATCTTATACAAGTTGATTTTGTAAGGATGAGTCAGACTCAATAAAAATCTAATTAAAAAATCAATGAGTTTTTGCAGGGGAGAGAAACACAGTAGAGAAAGAAGACGCAAACCAAAGATAGCCAGTTCTCTGAGATGGCTGGTAGTTGGAGAAAGTTGGTTGGTCTAAGGACCAAGAGAGAGGAAATGAGAAACTGATATTTAAGCCTCAGTTGCAAACCTGAGGGGGTTCTAGTTCTAGTTTTTCTTCAGAAATCCCAGAAAAGCTCAAACATTAACTTTGTAGGGCTTTCTTGAAATTTTAGTTTACACTTACGGTGTGGCACTAATATGCCGCAATTCCTGCAACTTTTGTCGAGGAAACGGTCACAATGTTCACAATAATGAACTGCGACATTGCGAAGGGCACTGCAGCAACTAGGGGCCACTACAAGCCGTTAGGAAGCTATTGCACATGATTGATAACCCTAGTAGCCATATAGCAGTTAATAACAGAATAGCATCATTATCATGAACATGATAATGGAACACAGTATTGCATGAAGTATCATGTCACATCTTGTGAAGTGAAGATAGTGGCTTGATTTAAGGGATGGGCAAAAAGCAGATAAATTGCATATGTCAGCTGCTATGGTTAGCAGATAATTAAATCCCCCTTTTCCCCCACTTTAATTAAACTATTCCCCAGATTTTTGTTTTCCCTTGCCAGAATGAAAAAGGGGTTCAAAACCCTTCATTATTATTCAAAGAGGTGTGCAGATATCTGCTCTCAGCCCATCACCCCTGCAGCGGGAAATACAATTTTCCAATGAGAAGAAACAGATGCTGGGGCTTAATTATTCTGCTGGTGCAGCCTTTACATCATCTCAGTCACAACCAACCCAATACAGCATTTCATGACCTCAAATGTTAGTCTCTTTTCATCATAACGGACTTGTTCCTTATGCCTTGTATTGACACTGGGAGTATCTTGATTATTGTATGTCTTCAAGTTTACACTCTTTTTTATATGGGTCTCGCTAACTTGTGCGTTAAGGAATCCGAAAGTGGAACTTTACCATTGAAAAAAAATAATATTTTGACTTTAAAAAGTTGAATACACGGCTTTTAAGAAGAATATTACTATATTGAGTTGTTTAACTTGTGCCCTGAGGGCTAATTGGGCATAAGATAGCATTCTCCTTTTTATATTTGAGCATTTATTATGTCAAATATTGTTACAGTTCTTTTGTAATTTCGGGCTAGCATTTTTGCAGTTATCCATTAACACCGCGCCACTCAAAGATTGACAACTATGATATTGCAAGAGTGAAAAATGCATAGATGAGAAGTATGCTGAATGACAAAGACCAACAATGAAGCACAACAAACTGCATTCTATATATTTTATAAATTAACAAATAAAAAATAAAAAAACACAAGTTTCCATACTGTAACCAAAACAGACCTGAACAGAAGGAATTAATGCAGGCTCGACAGCCATTGTTTCAGGGTCAATGTTGGATAATGTTTCACTAGATGCTTGCCAAAGCTCAGGCACTAATGCTGAAGAATTTATTAATGCAGACTCGATCCCTCTTCCGAGCATATCCAACAACAACCTGGCTTGCATATCCAGAACCATGGCCCTGACCTCTTGGGCATTTGAACCTTCCAGTAGCCTACACTTTATCCTGTCAAGACTCTACAAACATATAGAAACAAGTTCATTTAGGTTAAAAAGCTGCAACATAGAAAAGACAATATAACATGCCTATCTGAAAATACAACCTAAAATAGAAGAAACTAATAGAAGAAAATCAATATTGTTCATATTATAATGAGAATTCCCATCTAAACAACATGGAGATTAGAAAATTGGACCTTAGATTATCTGGAATTTGAAAATTATATATTCACATTGAAATCCACATGGACGTTTTGGGAGAGTTTAGCATTTAACTGACATCAAACATCAAATTTAGCTCCTAATCATCTACAAGTTATTTAGTGAGGAATGAATGAGAACAAACAATACATATGAATATGATGCCCGATAATGTAGAAATTTCAACAAAGAACTAAAAGATTGTCAGTAATAAATATTTGTTTTTGAGTCCAGGTTTTGCAATATCCATGAAAAACTCGACCTACAGTTGATATGAAACAAAGTACTATTTCATCACAGTTAACAGAAAAACAATGAGAACACTAACTATTAGTAAGTCGATTAACAAATAAGGGAAAACTATGAAAGCAACTAACAGAATGCTGAAATAGTGATAGTTAACAATAACATACAGGACCATATTGTTGCCTGTGCTGCACAGAAGGAAGAGAATGGAAATCCGCATCCAAAACCGCAATGACGCTGTTAAGTGAAACTGAAACCAAGAAAGAAAGTATTGATTGTCAATGTATGTGAATAAACTAGTCTATTCTAGTAGCTGCTGTTGTGTCTAGCTTATCTGCTAAAGCTTGATGTGCAAGCTTAGTCAGTTAGAGTGTGTATTGTTTTACATGTGCCTATTTCTTCTCTGCTTAGTCAGCATAACTGACTCAAAGTTAGTTACACTTTTGGTGTAGGTTTAGCCATCAGTTGGTGTAGGTTAAGCTTTCTATAATTTTGTAACTTGATCCTCATATCAAGAGTTTCATTTCTATCAATACAAGAATGTCTTCTTCCCCCTCTCCTTTCCAAATTCTCACTCTAATAATGAACAGCATCAACCCTATAGAATGGTATAGTTTTTGTAGATGCTTTCTATTAGAGTTATATCTTAGGATATGAAAAAACAACACTATAGAATAATTAAGGCCAGCCTTAATTTAATAGAATAAGAAAAGCTCAGCATTATAGAATAATTAAGGCCATCCTTAAATGTAGAGCTTGAATGATTCAACTCTTGAATGTTCAACTCCTCTTGTATAAATAGAACATCATGCTCCATTCCAATTCAACATAATAACAAAATCAGTTTCTCTCTTTTCTCTTTTAGCTTTCTCTCTTCTTCTTTCTCATATCTCACAATAATATGGTATCAGAGCTTCGGTTCTATCCATGGCAGCAGCTCCGGACACCGCAGCATCTATGTCATTCCAACTCAAAATCACAGAAAAACTTGATGAGAAGAATTTCCTACTTTGGCGCCAACAAATAGATCCTTTCGTTAACGCGAATAATCATGTGTTTTCTCTCAAACAACTTGGTGACTTGGATTATTTTCTGGGCCTTGAGGTGAAGAAATTGTCCAATGATAATCTCCTTCTCACTCAATCTAAGTACCTACGGGACTTGCTAATCAAAACTGATATGGAGAACTCCAATCCAGTTGTTACTCCTATGGCATCCACCACCAAACTCATCAAAACAGGGTCTGCTGCCTTGTCTGATGCTTCTCACTACAGGTCCATTGTAGAGGCCCTGCAGTATGCAACAATTACAAGCCCAGAAATCTGCTATGCTGTTAACAAAGTATGTCAGTTCATGGCACACCCCTTGGAGTCCCATTGGCTAGCTGTCAAGCGTATTCTGCGTTACCTAAAAGGCACTATCACCTCTGGTTTATTGTTCACTCCTGCCTCCACTGTTCCGTTCTCTCTGCGGGCCTACTGTGATGCTGACTGGGATGCTGACCCAGATGATAGAAGATCCACCTCTGGGTCAGATGTGTACTTGGGCCTTAATTTGATCTCTTGGTGATCCAAAAAGCAAATTGTTGTTGCTCGTTCTAGTGCTGAGGCAGAGTATCGCAGCTTGGCTCACACCACAGCTGAAGTTTTATGGGTTCAAACTTTGCTAGCTGAACTAAAAATTCCCTTGACAACTCCAGCCATCTATTGTGACAATCAGAGCACAGTTGCTATGGCTCATAACCCTGTTCTTCATGCAAGAACATAGCATATGGAAATTGACCTCTTTTTTGTAAGAGAAAAGATCCTTAATAAGTCTCTCATTGTCTGCCACATTCCTGGTATTGACCAGAAGGCTGACATCCTCACCAAGCCTCTCTCAAATTCAAGATTTATGGAGCTCGGCAGCAAGCTCAACCTGTCTGCCTCAAGTCAGCCTTTGCAGCCACCTTGAGCTTGTGGGGGAGTATTAGAGTTATATCTTAGGAGATGAAAAATCAGCACTATAGAATAATTAAGGTCGGCCTTAATTTAATAGAGTAAGAAAAGTTCAGCACTATAGAATAATTAAGGTCATCCTTAAATGTAGAGCCTGAATGATTCAACTCTTGAATGTTCAACTCCTCTTGTATAAATAGAGTATCATGCTCCATTCCAATTCAACATAATAACATAATCAGTTTCTCTCTTTTCTCTTTTAGCTTTCTCTGTTCTTCTTTCTCATATCTCACTATAATACTTTCCAACACCTCACATAGAAAATGTGAAATCATATTTCTTTCTCAAGAACAAACAGTAACAGATCAAAAAAGATAAAGGACATTGTTGTGAAACTTTGTAATGATAGAAAATAATAGAAAGGAAAATCTCAAATTGGTTTATGATTGATGAAAAATCACTAGACTGTATAGAAGGGAGATTACGGAAGTTAGTCTCAAGTGCAGGGAAATAGATATTCATAAAGAGTCCTCACAGATTATTATATCTATAATTTTGTAACTATTCTGCAGTAGGAGGTTTTAGCTGGAAGTGACTCAGTACAACGTACAAACAGCATTAAGTAGAAGATGGCAGGAAACATGGCTTACATAAGTAACAACAAGAAAAAAACTGACCATGCAAGTGCACACAAATTACATTGTCTCAGGACTTTCCTGAGGGTGTGTTCATTGTCTCAGGACTTGTCTAAAGGACACGCCCAGATAAAATGAATGAACAAGTCTTTAGAGTCACATTGTTTGCATTATGGGGGTCGTAAACATAGTGTTGAGCGAGGTGTCATGGACATGGTGTTGAGCAGGGTTTCGTAGACATAGGGAGGAGTTACTATCAACAATAGACAATGCACAAGGTATCATGAGATTACTGAAAAAGTATGGTCATCCTAACAAAGTCAGCCTTCCAGCAGTACCTCACAGGAATCCTGACTTATCCCAAGTATACTTGCTAATAGTATGTTCTTAGTTATGTCAGGAACTATGAGAAGGTTTTTGAGAACTGAAGGAGTGTGCAGTTTGCAAAAAGAATGAAAATCTGTTGAGCCAACAGATGCTAGAAAGCAAAACAATGATCACTGTTGTTCAGATACTATATGGTGAACTGTGAAAGAAAGTACTAGAAAGGAAAGGAAAATCTAAGATAGCTCATTAATGAAAATTTACCATAGAGAAGGGAAATTACAGGATTATTTAATATGCAGATCTAGCTATTTATAACCGTACTAACAGTCAGGAGGATATATAAATAATTTGCAGTAGGATGAGCAAGCTGCCAGTGAGCCTATCGCAACAGATTCTTAGCAATTAGCGAACAAAGCAGTATCTGAATTCAGTTACAACTAAATTACAGCTAGCTTCGCTAACTTATTTTAATTTAACAGACTAACGAACAAGCACATCCTTACCGATACCATCCTCAGCAGCACTCTGGGTGCAGCCGACAGCATCCCACCAATCAACTCCAACCAATAGGCTCCACCAAAACCTGGTTTACTAACAGATATTAGCGAATCCAGGCAGATCATAGACAAAATAAACAAATCACAACTTCCACTGCCTGACACGGTCAATCAAAAATAAGCAGAAGCTGTAAATTTAATGGAGTATTAAGAAATAGATAACTTATCGCATAATAAAAAGGGACAAAGTGTTCACCTTTCAGCAATTGCACGCTCCCAAGTTGATGAGTTGGCCTTTACTTGACTGATAGGAATGGGAGGAGGAAGAACCCGAATTATTTTCAATATTGTATAATTATTACTAGTATCATGCCAAACAGAAGCTGAACAGCAGCTTGTTGAAGAAAAAGCAGGAGCAGCAATTGCAGATCCAACAGCAATTTGATAGTTGTCTACTGGTGTAAAATTTGGACCAGAGAAGATATGAACACCACCCCGAAGGAAAGCAATCGCAATTTCACCACCATGAGCAGAGTAAACAATTCGCGCAAGTGTCCTAACATCACTTGGAAGATCAAATGGATCAAAATTGACCCGCTTTGATTTATCCGGAATAGGTTCAGATACCTTTTGCACATCAGTAGCGACTCCATTAGCAGGTGACTGATGATTCTTGAAATCATTTGTTGGAGGTATGCTCAGGTTCACTTTGGATTGCCAAACAGTTTGCATAGGAGGTTGTCCACCCATACTAGAGGTAGGGTTCCCAAATATAGGATGGAGAACAACGTGCTGTAAAGACGATTCCCAGCGTTGCACTCTCCATCCTGTAATTGATGGGCCTTCATCCGGATCAGAAGGAGACATGTACTGTCCTGTAGAGGTACAATCAGTTATGCATCATTTTTCAGTTCAATTATCTGCTCACATGAAACCTCTGGAATAATATTCTGTCAAATATGCATTATAATCAGCATTATCACAACCTCGGGTGAAAAGAAGGCTAGATAGATAAATATTGTAAGCTTGAATCAGTGAGTGGAAAAAAAGAGAAAAAATGAAAATGAGGAAATGTAGAGAGAATGAGAGAAACTTCAGTCCAATCTGAACTTTATTTTTTAACAATCATAAGAATAACCTGTGCCTCTATTTATATAGGTCCGTATCCTTTCAGTTTATAAACTCAACACAATGGAAAATATAAACTAACGCTAGCAGAAAAAGAAAAACAAAAAAGAGTATTATGTGCAAGAGGCTGCACAATATATACATACTGTACCTAGCTTAATGGACCAAGGCATCAGCACAAAAACATAAAGCAACCAGAAGAGCATGCGACCACAAGCATATCAGAATGTAAGCAGCGCTAAAAAGAGATGGAACTGCATAATTATGACTTCTGGTCCATTAGCAAGCAGTAATTCGACATTCAAGTTTTCATTGTCAATTGGGGATACTTAAAATTGTTTTGCTTCATAACAGATTGGTTACTTTCCAAATGACAACAAATGGCTTTAACCACAGTATAAGTATGTAAATAGGTTGAACTTACAAATCCCAAATTCCACACAGATATGCTTAAATCATTTGTAACCTTTTAAATCATATGAAGATAAAGACCTGGATTTGAGGCAGGGGTGGAAGAACAAAGAGAGCACGGTAGGCAGAAAGTTAATACTAAATCAAGAAAGCAGCAATATTGTTATTTAATAGAAGAAGGCAGCAACAATGAAAGGGCAATTGTATAGCAAAAATAAAAAGGATAGAAGAGTAATGGATTGGTCATATTATCCCTATATATATCCATACCAATTAGTCAATAATTATTTATTGAAGGGTGTAAGGGAGTGCAAAAGTAGATGGTAAAACAAAAGGAGGAATATCAGAGGATTTCTGGTGGGGGGAAATTGGGTCCCAATTGCCTAAAGCGTGGTTTTAACTTTTGATAACATAGGATAAACATGACGGAACTTCACAGAACCTATTTGCCTTCATCACGACTACTCAAAAAGAAAAGTACAATAAAATTCAGTGAAAATTACAATATTAAAGAGAGTTGGCAAAATACAATAAACAGGGAAGGGGGCAAAAAGGAGGCAGCAAAAAATTGAAGATGGAGAAATAGAATCATTTTCAGCTGCGGCACAGACTAACAACAAAGTAAGTTTCAAATTTGTTTGAACAAAACTAGAAAAAAAATAGTCAGATGCAGCTTCATACCCTCAACTATCACAACAGCTATCACAGAACCAGCACAAGTTGGATCAAAGGCCACTGCTGTTACACCAGAACCCCATGTAGTGGTTGCTGCAGATTGAGCTGCAGCTTCAGGACTCACATATGCTGAAAAATTTGAAACTGGAGAGCAGTATAGAAGTAAAGCATCACTGATGTTTATGTCTGTTAGCTTATTTCCTTGCTTTGCTTGAGATAATAGATAATCTTGCCAAGAAAATAAATATGCAGCTAAAGGTGCAAAACCAGCCCAGTTGGGTGGGATAAGTGGTGGGACACCAGGTGTGATACTTGTCATTGGAGTTGCTTGGAAACTTCCAGGACCAGGTGTGACCTCCCAGACAACGATGGTGGACGGGTTAACAATTGGTACACCTGCCACATGCATGGCACCACTATCTGTTATGATGGCATCACCAGCCATAATGCCACTGGGCCCACAACCTAAAAGTCCTTTACTGGTGTAAAACCACCTTGGTGTTGAGCCATTCTGACTAGGAGGCCACTGGGACCAGTGAAGTTGAACTGAGCCAGATGAGAACACAGAACAGACGCAGAGAAAATTGGGCCATCTAGCTGAAACAAAATAACTGCATGCATCAACACAAGGATATAATATTTAATCTGTATAGCATAGTAAGGAATGACCAAGCAATGTGCAATCAAATAGAAGAAACTCAATATGCCATTGTGGCAGTGTGGCTTCTAAGTACTTTTTAAATGGCGATCTAAGTAGCACTAACACTTCAGATTGAGGTGTGACGAGTAACCAATACAAGTCAAACATCAGCACGTGCAGGTGTCTAACATTAGACGCAATACAAAAACCATACAACACGCATCAGGAAAGTTATTCCAGCATTGGAGTTTGTAACATGAAAAAATTGTTGGCTCTGACACGGTGAGGACACAAACTATGACACCTAGTCAATACTTCCATTCAGCTAAACACTAAAGGGATAGTGTTAGGTCTATTGTTGGAAAACATTATGAGTGGCTGCATTATAGATGTTTAAAGTGAATGGTCCAAACCAATAAGGTAGTTATAATTTTATTAGACAGCAGTTATGTCATTAGACAGTAGTTGAAATGTTGAATAAATAGGGATACTGACAGAAAAATTGGTAGGCAATTAACTATGACTAGATATTGATTGGGAGAAACCAACCCCTCTAGTTCTTGGAAGGGAGAGACCAAGCCTCTCAAATTTCTTGGATAGGAATTGCCTTGCAACCAGATACTATGTCTTTCCTTGATTTCTCTTATATTTTTCCTAGTGTGTTTTGTTGAAAATAAGTTATCCTTTATTCTGAGACAGCTTATGTCAACTAGCATCAACTTACGTCTTCATGCCTTTGGTAAATACTAGGGTGATATTAGGATCCAGGGGTTTGACCATTTACCATGCCACACATCCCCATTTACCTTACCAGGTAGCAGAATCAGAAAGAGATAAGCTCGAGATGCCCTAAATACAAATGCATAGGATTGACCCAACACATTTGTAGGCCTAAAGCAAACTTTTCAAGTGAAGCTAATTTTAGTGAGTGTTCTGGATATTTCAAATGTAGCAAGTCATTACAGTGGAAAATACCTTTGCTTTAAGTTTAGAACTAGGGTTCAAACTCGGTGTAAGACTTTTGCAGATCTGTTTTTATATTTCTCACAAGTCTTCTTGTACTTTAGTTGAGTTGGGCGTGATAAAAAGACAAGTTACAAGCTTTAATATTAAATAATACTTTTATTTGGGAGCCTTGTTTCTTAGGAAAAATGACTTTTTAGAGGCTTAAAGTGAGGGTCTGGCCTAATGCAGAATTCCCTTTTTTTCATAAGCAATAAAAATCCCAAAACATCGGGGAGACATAAATGCACAGAATACAACAATCCAAAGGAGAAGTGATTATCAACAAAACAGGGGAGGGGGGAATAAAGATACAAAACCCGTGAATTTCATACAGTCTTGTATGATTTTCCTTTCCTCCATATAGAAACTTGTTTTTTGGTTCTAACCTCCATAAAGAAACTTTATAAATCATAAAAGCAATATTATAAACATTAAATCTCAAACCCACTAAAAAAGGAAAAAAGTTAAGTCGATGGTTTCTCATATGGTTCCCTATGTCAAAACAAGGAATGATATTGGCAATAATTCAAAAGTAATATAAAAAGTAGTATTTCATCTACACATTGCATTATCACCAGCAACTAACAAAGTTTCTGAGGTAAGAAAAAATGCAATCAATCAGAGTCAACAATCCAACTGTGCAACTATTTGCCTTACCCAAAAGTTACATCTCTCAAGTACCCTAAAAAAAAGGAAAACAGAAACAATGTACACAGGATAAATCACCTGAAGTTTGAGATTGCTGTGAGAGAAACTTTTCCTCAAATGTAAGCTTCGGATTTGTAGCAGCACTCGATTTGGATGATAGCCACCTATACTATTTTTTTCATAAAACAGTTGCTTCAGACTAAAAATGAATTATTGAATAATAGTTTTGCTCAATTTAAATCATATGGGATTAGAATCTCCGCGATTTTAAAAGAATGATATCCAAAATATACTATCAAGTATTAATTGCACAGAGGGTAAATGGAGGGGTCAATTACATATGTAAGAACGGGCCAGAAGAGAAGAGAAGTAGTGATAAGAGGAACAGAACTACAACACTTTCCTATTTTTCTACAATTTAAGGGTAAGCAACACTTGGTTCTAACCATCTCTCAGGCAATGCTTAAGATCTTTATCAAAATAACAGATTCATATTACAATTCAAACTAAGGTCTATCATACTGAAGAATGATGAGATCCAGATGTTAACCTATTTGGTCAAAGGTTTAACCGTTGAGAGTTTTAGTTGTGAACTACTAGTACCAAATAAGGAAAGAAAGGAGAAGAGAGGAGAGAAAAAGAACATATATCTATCCCTTACATAACCACAAAGGTTCATGGGGAAAGATAGACAAATCAAAATGTACAAACGACTTCATCAAAATAAATGTACGGACTATTTGAACATGTCATCAACATAAGACTAGGTAGCTGCATACCGGAGACACTCCAGATAGCCACTTTGTAGCAACTGCAATATCTTGCCGCCACTCATGCTCACGCTGCCAAGAGCTAGCATCACGGACAAGATTAGCTGGACCCTGAATGAAGAAACTATTAGAAGAACAAATATATAACACAGAGGTGGAATACAAGAGCTAGTATGGATGGCAGACAGACTCAAACCCGTGGGACCCACCCGCACCCGAACCCGAGTCAACGGATGAAAATCCGAGTTGACTGGGTTCGAGTTCGGGCGCCACCCGATATTTCAGGTGCGGGTTTGGGATCACTCAAACCCGCACCCGAAACCACACACCACTTAGACATTAAATTACATAAGTACCCCTAATTTCTTTGAGAGACCTTGATGTAATGTTACCAATCATGATGGAAAGTTGTAATTTAATTCCTTAATTTCTTTGAGAGACCTTGATGAAATGTTGCTATTGTATTTTTTTTTATTTTTTGTGTTTTTGTTATTGTAATGTTGCTGTTGTATTTTTTTGTGTTTGTGTTGCGGGTTTGGGTGGAAAAACCCGAACCCAACGGGTGTGGACGTGGGTGTTATTTTGCCACTCGAATAGCCTTTGGGTTTGGGTTTGGGTTCGGGTGGTGATTTCGGGTGCAGGTTTGGATAGTGTGAAACCCGCACCCGACCCGACCCTACCCTACCCGTTGCCATCCCTAAGAGCTAGCACTTACTTGAGAAGGTTGAGTCCAAATAGTGACCCTCCCGTGGAAATTTGCAACCAGTAATGCACGGGGACAAGAGGTGGGGGACCATTCTATAAACTGGACTGAATCGCGAGGAGAATCTGCAGAAGATGTAATTATAAAAAATTATATTTCCAAAAACAAAACCGCAAAAGTAATGTCAATTAAGCACCATCATATTTAAGGGAAGAGAAAAATGTACACATCAGCTAACTTCTTGTTAACTTCAGCTATGCCATATAGTCATATACAGGACCTCAAAATCCAGTTTAGGAATCCTAGTATATACTATTTATTCAGATTTTATTTGGTATTTTATTGTAATGGCCTTGACCCTTTTCAGATCTGAACATGATGGAAGCTTCAAGTATTGGTCTGCTTCTTTTATTTATATTTTAGTAAGTGTAATAACAATCATAACTATAAATTTGCATTTTCCATCAGAAAAATCCTTCAGAATTGCATGTTAATCAATTAAACTACCCTCTTTGATATCCTATTTAAATGGAATGAGTTCACAGGGAAATGCCTTTCCAACAGTAATTCAATTAAAACAAGTGGACCGACAGATATATGACGTATAATGTTCATAAAGTTTAAATATATCAAGGATCTTTCCAGGTTCAATCATTGTTGTTAAAAGCGGCAATAGTGGTGCTCTAGCCCTATTGCATAGCGGAATTAAAACAGATTGCTATTGCTCTGAGATACGCTACTTTGTACAAAATATTGTAAAATGGAAGCCGTAGTGGTGCTATAACACTATTTCATAGTGGAATTTGAACAACCCACTATTTTCCGTGATTTGCAGTTGACAACTCTGACTCAATGTAATCAAGACTTACAAATTTTCTTAAAGGAATACAGGTCTTAACTCCTACTTTACCAAAATATTTAAATACCGTAAATACTAGCCAATGCTGGGTTGTACGGTCAGATTGCCTTGCATTAGCATAAGCTTTAAATTGAAAACTCAAGAGGACTATGAAAACTCCACACCAGTTTAACTTAAACTTCCTAAAATTTTGCCATAAGATACGGTAATAATGGAACAAGAATGAACCAATGACATAAAAAATACCTGCTATGACATTGAATACGGCACATTCAGTCGGCCTCTCAGGGATCACAATATGTATAGGGATCCAAAATGGTGGATTAGCTGTTGAACTATGAAAAAAGATAAACGCTAATAAGCATTACATATAGAATTATAAAGCTTGAAATGTTTATATCCACTAAACTAAGTCTGTTGAGTTTGTCAATAGAGAGTATGATGCAAATCAATTCTTCTGCTTTTAAATTTGCCTTCAATTATCTTGACATGTATAACACATAGTAAGATTTCCAGGAAGGGACCTTGTCCAAATCAGTTTAAAAAAAAAACACAAACCTAGGAATTCTGGCACACGTTTCAGCGGCACAAGCTACTGCATTTAGTTTTCCACACCAGGAAACAGCACTGCAGAAAAAGGAAAAACAAACAAAAGTTGATAAGAGAAAAGTATTTACCATATTAAACCTAGCATGAACCAATGAATTTGCAGCTGAATGAATTCATAAAGGATAACAAAATTAAAATGTACCATGAACCAATCAAGTATGAACATAAGCAAAAACATAATTTATCGTACCTGAAATTGCGACATAGTTCAGGAACACTCATCTTATGCTGCAAATTGGACTTAGATTGTTTAAGCCTGATAGTGAAAACAGTGGAAGGACAAACCGAATCCTCCTCCATCGATTGATGAATTGGCAACTTGTCCTCTTCAAGAACCTCTTGTTCTTGTTCAGCAGAGACCGGATCGTTGTTATCGGATTCGTTTGGAAGTTCTTGAGATTGTAGCATAGACAGAGCCAAGGGCTCGCCTTCTTCAGAGTCTTTAGTCGCTGCACTAGTTTGATTCATAGCGAATAATAATAAACCCTAATTTTTATATATAGAAAAAAAATCTAGAGAGAGAGTGTGGTGGAAGGAAAGTCGTAATTGAAGGCGACAGATAACACTATTGAGAGTGTAGAGAGAGAGAGAGTGTGTGTGAAAGTGGGGTTAGTGGGAAAGGGGAAAAAGAAGGGATTAGTTTAATAAAAAAAGGAGGGAATTTGAGGTTAGGGTTTTTGTGGGTGGTGTAGTGGTGGACAAAGAACAGACAGTGATTCCAGATTTGCTTTCTTGCGTTCTGGATTGTCTTGTTTTTACCTTGTGGAAATGTGATGTGTTGTGTCGTGTCGTGTCGTGGAATGAACCTCTGGCGTGAGTTTTTTGCTAAGCGAACAACTTTAAAACCAGAAAAATGAAACAACATATGGATAGCCAAACTGTTTTTATTTTTTTTCTTTTCATCTATTAAATACCCACGTTTGTTTGTTTTATGGTATTCAATTTTACTTCCAATATTGAAGGAAACAAGTTTTTATTTTCTTCCCTCCAATAAGATTGGAATCAAACTTTCATTCTCAACATTTTTAGGACACCTCGGTTACGAGGGTTACTTTTTTCATCTTTATATGTTTACATTAACAAATGCGTTGTAAGTAAAATATCATTTATTTTAATCGAATAAATTGTTTGAAAATATATCTCTGGAAAAATTGTCATCTATTTTAACAAAGGTGTTGTAACTTAACATGAACTTTATAATATAAAAGTCATTTCTATGAGTAAGAAACTTTAAATAATAGAAATTGAAGCATGAATGCAATGCTTTGGATTATATTAGTATTATTATTCATGTATTATATTAATATTATTATTGATGCAATGACACAAGTGGAATTTCTTTTGTTGTACAAATAAAGTGACATTTCTGGAGTGTAACACTTTATTAAAGGTGGGAAATTTTTTTGGAGATACATCTTTTGATATTTGGAGATGTATTTCAGAATAATTTTTTTTTTTCAAATAAAGAGTTTCTCATCCGCATCACCTTTGTTGATGTAATTTTGAGTGTTTGAACATGTATCTCCTGATACTTGAAGAGTCGTTTCAGATTTTCAAATGTGTGGGGATAGAAAGAGCATTTCCCTTGTGTAATAGAGATGGTGTGGATGGAGTTGTTGAAAACAAAAAAAAAAAAATAAGATATTATTTAAGAGTTCGGATGGGAGGGGAATAGAGAATTTAGATAGAAAAATTTTCCTCTCTCTGTCTCAAATTATAAGATATTTTATCAAAAAAAATTATCCTAAATTATAAGTCACTTTACAATTTCAATGTAACATTAATAATTTTTTCCTAATATACCCTCTAGTAATTATTAGTACTATTTTTTCTTTCAATTTCTCTTTCCTATTCAATTAATGAAGGGCGTTAGTGTAAAGTCATACACAATTTGTCTTTCTCATACAATATTAATTAAGTTTTTAATTCGTGTGAAATACCCAAAAACATCTTATAATTTAGGAAAGAGAGAGTAACATTTTTTAAAGAAAATTTTTTGTTTAGAATAATAAAAGTGTGTTTGTTATTAACATATTTTAAATTTATGGAATACTATAACAACTTAAATTATATTTGAACAATTTATATAAGTCTTCTAAAACTCTTCAAACCCCTACTCCAATATAATTTTTTAGTTCCCTCAAATTAGGAGAATTTTGTGTAATAACTAAAAATAAAATCCTCTCAACCAAAACTCTTTTATAATTTCTTCTTTTTTTTTAATTCACTCTTCTCTTCCCTTCCAAACTCCCAAACAAAGTATAAGAGCAGTAAGTTATTGGTTGAAAAGCAAAGAAAAATCAATGTTTTGTGCAAATTTCAAATATAAGAGCTAGCAATAAGAGGTTTGATTTTTTTTTTTATAAGCAGGGGAAATTTGGAATTAAAAATAAACATTAGAGGTGCTCACTCTTATGCAACCAAGAAAATCAAGGAGAAAAAAAACAACCAACGAACATTAAACAACCACAAACCAAGAACTACAAAACTACTCTCAGTAAAACCCGAGATTGTTACACCAATCTAACCAATAGATGTTCCTCCCTTTTTATGAAAGGCATTGAACCAATCCCAAGTTAAAACCTTAATAAAACTCAACACATTCAAACTTATAAGAGTAATGCCCTTTAAAATAATAGGATTCCTACAAGACCAAATGGACTAATAAAAGGCAAGACCAAAAAATCAAAAATAAATGGATGAATTTAAATGTTGGAGTCTCACCAACAAAGAATTCGCAATAGAAGATGCATCAACTTCAATCCACAAGCCAAAAAATTTCCATAAGAGATTAGAGAAAGAGCAAGAGCAAAACAAGTGATCTACATCCTCCTGTTCCAAAAAACACAAGGGAGTATAATCAATCTCTAGCGAAAAATAAGGATTTTGCTAGGGATTTTAGATTTTTATAAACAAGTTAAAGCTTTTGCTTTTAGAGATTCCAAAATAGGCACCGAAAAAAACAAGCTTAACTAATTATCTTGTAGCAATCTTTGATCGAAATCCATTTTTATGCCTCCACCAAACAAAACGACCTTTTTCACGAGATTTGATATGAATATGAAGGTGTTGGATATTCAATTTAATTTATAGATCATTAATTGGGTAAATGACTCCCTTAGTCCCGATTTAAGTCATAAAATATATCACTGAAAATGGTAACAGTGTCAAGAATATAGACATAACTAATATTTTTTGTGAAGAGATTTTCTTGACTGTACCATAGAAAATACCACGGAGAAGAATAAAAATCCTTTAATCTAAAATTGAAATCATTGTTTAAGATTGTTGTCACTAATAACAATAATCTGAAATAATGACATTAAAAGTTTAACTTTGTCGTTGTAAGATTCGCCAATTAATAGGAAGACATACATCTTAGGAGCAGACTTTTCAATCATTATCAAAAATTCAAATTCAAAGAGTGTGTCATCATCAAAAAGATGGGAGATTGTGAAGAATACATCTTGTTTTATGCTAGCCAAAGACTCGGGACCTATCGGTATGTACCGACCAAGATTTGAGACCCATCAGTCCATGCAGACCAAAGACTCATATCCATTACTCCTTGTGGGTCGAGGGCTCAATGGCATAAGACTCATTACCTAGCCTACTCCGTCAGGCCAAAGGTAAAAATATCTTTGTAAAGGGTTCTAAGATACGCAATCACTAAGCTCAACGTTCATCATCACCTATCTTAAACCATAAATAACTTAGACATTGGAGTGTTAACCATGCAGGTACACCTCCTTAGGCCCACTGTATCGGAGATAGCACTACTGGTTATCAGCAGCGTAGTAGCACTGATACCTATGGTTCAAGAAGCATCATGATCGCAACATTCGATCCACGGTGTCACATACGCAGATAAGCATCTGAAGCTCTGTTCTTCTGTGGTTTTTGTCAAATTCCAGTTTTTAAGTTTTTATTTTACTTTATTAATTGTATTTTAATTTAATTATTATGTGTGATAATTGAATTAATATAGGTGATATGGGTGTGTGATCTTATGATGGGAGTGTGAAGAGTAAATATAGATTAGTAAAATTATTTGAAATTATTTTAATAATTTAAAAAATAATAGATTTATTTAATTTAATAGAAAATATGAGGTTTAAGGTCAAAGTGTGATTTATGAGAAATAGAGGGGAGTAAGGAATTAAAAACAGTTGTTAGTGAGGGAGAAATTATAATTATAAAGAGATTTATCCAAATGATATAAATTAGGAACATAACTTAAGTTTAAGAGCTTTTTTATCAGTATGTAAAAAAACATAATTTGTAAAAAGGGAGGCTAGAAGGCTAAAGAGGAGAAGGTTATAGTTTGAGGAATAAAGGTATTCATCAAACCATAATCAATTGTTGCTAAGAGAACCAAGTAAGGGGATAATAGACTCAATAATAGGTATAATGCTTGAAATTTCGGTATGACATAACTCAGATGTCCTATGACATATTGGGATATTTGATTTGACTTAAACAAACAGGCAAGGTATAAACATACAAAATAGTACTGAAAAACATAAACAACACACCAGAATTGTTAACCTAGTTCGAAGCAACTCTCCTACTCTGGGGGCATACCAAGCCAAGGACAAGTCCACTACGATAGTATTAATTCATAGACCTGCAACAAATATACTAGTTTACAGTCTACTCACTTAATCACTACATATGTTATACTTCTATCTAAGACTCACCTAGATATGGGACCCTCCTCAATCCCTCTTCAATCACATACAGTGATTGGATCAAAATAATTTTGAACAAACAGGAAGACACACTTCCATGACAATACCTAGCTAAGACCTAAAGTTAAACTCTACCATTTACAACTTTACTCCTAACTAAGAATACAACTTGGAGTTGCTTAAAAGTTTTATCCAAGAACAATACTCAACTCATTACTTCACAACTTCTGAGTGAGAACACAATGACCATCTCACAATCTGAGTGGTTCACTTACACCAACTATCCTAGATAGTGGCTACAGACTCAACCTTAATGATTACATCTTTTCAAAACATGACTGGTACCAATCCTAGGTTACAAAGCTTTTATTTATAACGTATTACCAACTGGATTTGGGCCTTCAAAACACAACACATTCAATGTTACAAATCATCAGTAACTTCTGCTACAAACAAAGTCTTCAATAATTAGTTTCCTAAAATATCACCATATTTAGAAACTACATATTTTTCAATATTCTGACTTGATTCTTCTTGACTTTTAAATCAGCGCCACATAATACTGTATAATATTCCCATAATATTTTGCATATGTTAAATTATAACTGAATCCGTTAATTCAGCTCAGTTCAGGCGTGATGTCGTATGCTCCTTTATAGGACATCTTATATGACATGTTGTTCCATATGTTGAAATACTTTAACTCAACATGTCATAACATAGAATAGGACTTCTTGCTCAAACTTGTTCCTGTTAGCGAGTTAACACATCTTATATAACATATTGATGCTACATTTTATTTTACAAAATTCATGTCAACCTTAAAACTAAGGAACTTACAATCTCCTCCTTTGAAAAATTTTGGCTAAAACAAATAATAAAAATTACAACCTAGATTACAGCAATAAATCAAACAATTCTTCAACAGCAGTCTTCAGGAACTTTTGAACTCAATAATACAGCACCATGGAGTTAGTCTTCAGATAAGATGTCAGGACATCTTGTTCAACATCTTCTTTTCAGCATTTTGAATAAAGCTCAATTGCAATACCAAACCCATCACCAAAGAACAACACGTTCAAGAAAAGGAGTAGAAAGTCCTGAAGTCATTTGGTGTGCATGAGTAAGAAGATAGTTGACACTCCCCCTCAAACCAGGAACAATTCCTTGTCACAGAAGACCAATGGTGAGTAAAAAATCCTGAAGTCATTTGGTGTACATGAGGAAGAAGATAGTTGTCACCCCCCTTAAACCGGGAACCATTCCTTGTCACAAAAGACTAATGGTGGCATAAGAGATTAATTAACCACTTTTTTATTAGCAGCCACAAGTTGACCTAGACAAATCAACCACCACTCCTGGTAACTCAGAACACAGGTCATAAATATGTTCATAACTCAGATCATAAGTCACAAAAGAATGCAGAGATAGGATATAACTTCTTATCCGACATCTTTTTGACAGATATGTAAAAGCAGCCTCTAGATTAATCAGTCGAGCACCTTAAGCACTTTAATCATCATATTTCTCCCCCGTTTTAGCTAAAACTTGACAAAGGAAGCCTTCATAATACCAGACTCGGGCACGACTTGCCCAAATTCGAATAAAACCCATTATGATGATGAACACTCGTATGGTGAAAGAGGACAAGAGAACCCTCTATAAATAGCTGGTCACTTACTTATTTGAGGAGAAATTGCCACCAAACAAAAATGTGCACCGTCCAAGAATAACTTTGAACGTCTTTAATAGCTCTGGATTGTTTTTGCTGAAAAGAACCATTCCTAATACAAGCACACGCATAGTCAAACACGCCTTCTGACATGTGTTTAGTCAAATTATCCATAGAAATCCTTTGATTGTCTTACAGAAAACATGTCTGAATAATATTCTGACATCCAGTCAAACATTTCAAGCACAAATATTGACCAATACATCTTCATTCACACTATCTTTCATTGGATTCTAAGTGTTCTCCTCTCACTTAGACTTAGTGACACACACCAAGACATCAGAATATCACATTTGTGACTTCTCTCAATAATAAAGACCCTTAGAGAGTCCTTCAAAAGTCTGTAGAGAAAAATAAATTATCTCATACTCAATAATTAAACACACAAGAGATATGTAAACTTATGATTTAAACACCCAGCTTCACATGGCTATAACTAACCATGCCTTGTCAAGATCACCAAAAAATTCATAATGCCATATAACATGTTGTCTGACATCATATCCTTATACGAGGCATATGATATACACAAGTTTGAACAATACACGAACGATATTTGTACCATTGCATCAACAATTCACAGACAAATACATGACTCCCTTTATCATGAATAAGCAATGCTCCGCTGAAGATGAAAACTTAAGCACTAGAAGAAAGCGCATGAAAAACTTCATGCTTTCATGTTGAAGAATAACACTTTCCCACTTATGTTAAACCCTGACTCCCTCAGTAGAGTCAAATTAGAGTCAGATACTCTCACTCCATGAGAATACATCCAAGCACTCTGACTTCTTCACAACACAGAGACACATCTGATTACTGTCCTTTCATAACCACACTCTGTATCATGACCTTTTGAGTAGGCAAGATGTCATGCATACTAGGTGTGAAGTCACTCAAAATTTTCAAAACTTCTTAGTTTACTTAAAATTTTTACTAAGAACCATATTATCAACACCTATCTGGAGTGACTTTCAGTGGAAGAAAAACACCTCCTCAAAACACTCTGCTCAGACCTCAATATCTTTTAGCATTCTTATGCCCTTAGATCCACTAGTAGTTGTTGATACTAGTGGAATCTTCAACAAAGTAGTCATGAATCCACCAAGCATACTATTGTAGATAGGACCTGAATCTCCACATTCTAATCCACAAAGTCAGAAAATGCCACTTCTGACCATAATGCTTGAGTCTCCAACTCCTCATGCACAATCCCAAGCATTAAAAACAAAATAGCCATCAACGATCATATGATGTTATAACCTCATTTGGGACATCATCTTCATAATATATAGCCCAATTACTCTGGTTCTTAACTCGTCGTTCAAAGGACTCATTGTGCATATAAGTCCTTTAAGAAGCTCCCAATAGAACACACAACATAAAGCATCTTACTTAGGTTATTCCAAACGCCTTAATGCTATGGAGAGAAATAAAATCTCACATACTCTCTGAAACATAATGTTCAGAATGTAGAATTGCATAACTCCTCAGACAAATACTTAGTCTCGCATCAAAGTATTCACCATTAGTCTCATGTACAGCCTCCTTAAAGGATAAACAAATACTCATATCCCGTCAAAGTATTTATTATAGGTCAGATAAGATTACCTTCTCACACAAGGTTGGACATTTGGTCTGACATCTTTCTTCTGCATACGTTTGGCACCAGCTGTTGACATTCATTCACACTCTAAAATATTCTAGATTAAGTCAGTAGATTGACCTTAAACTCCACTCTAGACAACAACAACTTCCTTGGCTGAAGGAGTAAAACACACTTTGAGATTATGTTCCAACATCAGTCTCAAACACATGGATTTCACCATTAACTATGGTGAGACACCATAGTAATCCGTAACTCTTGCAAGGGATACAAAAGGATCAAACATCAGTAGTTGATCAACCTTCAAACTCATACCAATACATGTAAATCATGCACACCTCAAGAAGATTTCTTCTTATAGGCACAATGTTCAGACCTCCTGTCTAACTTTGAGGTGTTGGATGCCATCCTTCTGCACCTAAAGAGGAGATTCCATCTAATGGGTATCTGGAGCAAACTTCAATAATGGCATTTACTGGTCATAACAAAATAGGATGTTAAGAATAAGTCTGATTTTCCAACACACAAAGATTCCCTTAAATCCTTGCAAAATATATGTTCCATTACGCGAGGACACCACATAACTGAACTCTAGCAGAGAGAGGAACTTCCCATAGATACCAGGGAACTATAATCCTTTGGTCTTAAAACTAATAACTCATCCTTGCTTCAAACAAACTGAAATGCCCATCCTATGTGAATAGATGACATTTCAATAATGCATACACCAGTCAACCACATAATTCAGGTTGACACAACTCCAATGCAGAAAATCCTTAAAAGACCTTTCCAAAATAATAGAACAAGACTTCCATGCTCTCATAGACTTGATAAGAGTACCAAGTTAGAGTAAACAACCTTCATCCTATTTATGAAAAGTATCAACAAACATATTGAGAAAAATAAATTCTCAATACAAAGATGTCAAGACATTATGTATGACATTTCTTCAAGTTTTTCTAGCTTTAGATTAAGGATCCCCCTTTTTAACTGCTAAAAAAAAGCATTTAGAATCGTACACTAGTTTCACATCCCGTGGTTAATCCATTACTTCCCTCAGACAAAATCTGCTCTATGGCCATAAACAAGATTCCATAAATCTATCTTCTTTGATCAAAAGGATCTTCCAGATGTCTAGAGAGAATGTCATTGACATTTGAGCTTGACATCTACATATAAAAGATCTAGAAGAGATACCTTTATCAAGCCTCCACAGGAACACAAATCATAGCCTATGCACTCTAACTCACTTAGATCATAAATAAACTAATCTAATGAGTGTCCAATATGTTGATCATGTTCTTACCAACATAATTATCTAAAACATGCTTCTAGAAAAGAAACTTCTTAGACATAAAACAAAGATGCCTCATCTTCTAGATCAAGAGTGGGTTACAAACATAAGTGATTAAAACACATATGTTCAACACCCAAGCATCTGCTATACCCTACCTTTATCCAACAAGATTCTGCACAATTTAATGGTTTGATGTTTCAACATCTGGAAGGACATCAGTTCCCTTCACAAGGAACACGCCAAGAGATCCTATATCAGAGCCTGAAGATTGGCCTTTTAGAGTTGGAAGCAAAAATAAATTGCATTTACTAGATCTATCTTTAATAAACTCATATAACAGGGCCTTTATGAGTGGACTTGGGTTAAAACTCAAGTATCTTTGGAAACTCTAACAAGTTAGTCGAACCTCTCTTCAAGTATCACCAAACCATGGGATGCACATTCAGAGGAGAATAAAGTGTTACAGACTAAACACACAAAACCACCGGGAGTTTTCCATCAGATATATATGCAGCAGAACACAAACTAAAAAACTCCTCAACAACCTTCAAGCACAACGTAAACCTTTGGATAAACACACCATAATTCAGGTGCAACAGGTTAACCTAGGTTTAAAAATTAATCAAATTCTTAACATAGTAGCTTGCCACCAAAGCTACATGCCTGAAAATAACACAGATAGGTCCAATACACACCCTGTCATGAACAATCCATCCTCCACTTCTAGGGACCGTTCAAACATAATACGAACTTTCCAAGTTCAAACAACTTTTCAGTAATAACCTACTTCCTTGCCCATGAACAGAAAGCATCATCCCATGATCTCACCCAAAAATAGAACATGATGTTTACTCTAATACCAATTGAAATTATGGTATGACAGAACTTAGATGTCCTATGACATGTTGGGACATCTGACCTGACTTAAACAAATAGGCCAGGTATAAACATACAAAACAGTACTGAAAAACATAAATAATACATCATAATTGTTAACCCAGTTCAAAGCAAATCTCCTACTCTAGGGGCATACCAAGCCAGGGACAAGTTTAATATGATAGTATCAATTCATAGACCCTACAACAAACATACTAGTTTACAGTCTACTCACTTAATCATTACCCGTGTTATACTTCTATCTAAGACTCACCTAGATATGAGTCCCTCCTTAATCCCTCTTCAATCACAGACAGTGATTGGATCAAAACAATTCTGAACAAACAAGAAGACACATTTCCATGACAAATCCCTAGCTAAGACCTATAGCTAAACTCTGCCGTTTACAACTTTAATCCTAACTAAGAACACAAATTGGAGTTTCTTAAAAGATTCCTCCAAGAACAATACTTAACTCATTACTTCACAACTTCTGAGTGAGAACATAATGACCATCTCACAACCCCAACGATTCACTTACACCAACTCTCCAATAGAGTGGCTACAAACTCAGCCTTAATGATTACATCTTTTCAAAACACGACTGGTACCAATCCTAGGTTACAAAGCTTCTATTTATAACATATTCCCAACTAGACTTAGGCCTTCAAAACACAACACATTCGCAGTTACAAATTAGCAGTAACTTCTGTTATAAACAAGGTCTTCAATCATTAGTTTCCTAAAATATCTCCATATTTAGAAACTACATATTTTTCAATATTCTGACTTGGTTCTTCTTAACCTTTAAATCAGCGCCATATAATATTGCATAATATTCTACATCTGTTAAATCATAACTGAATCCACTAATTCAACTCAGGTCAGGCGCGATGTCGTATGCTCTTTCATATGATATCTTATCTGATATGTTGTTCCAGATGTTGAAACACTTCAACTCAACATGTCCTAACATAGAATATGACTTCTTGATCAAACATGTTCATATTATCAAGTTAACATATCTCATATAACATATTACTGTTATATTTGTTTTACAAAATTTATGACAACATTAAAACTAAGGAACTTACAATGATTTAAGGGTGGGATTAAGGAGAACTTAACCTCATATAGGAATTATTTTGATTGGTTGGAATTTTGAAAATTTATGATGATGTTTATTTACGTATGCCATATGTGTGTCTAAATTCTATTGTTGAAATTGTGATGAGAACATGCCATTGATAATGTTTGAAGGTTGTATGGATTTTGTGAATATATACAAATAAGTTCTTAAAATGTCAATTTGATGTGATAATATGATTCTGATGTTTGTGTATAATGTATAGATTGTTTTAAGTCAACTTAGATGCTTGGAATGGAAAGTTGGAGTTCTTATTTGAATTCCATTTAAAGAGATGAAGTCTGCTTTCTGAGGTCCATGGCAGGTGCCATGGTCGTGGTGGGTGTCATGAAGCCCAGGCTCAAGTTCTGGAGTCGGTCGTCACACATGTGACACTTTAGTGTTATAAGGTTGATGGAAGGTGTTGTACCCCAAAATTTTCCCTCTCATTTCTCAAATAATATCTCACAAAATCTCCTTTGATTCAAGACTGCACTAGGGTTGATCAGCTCAAGACACCTCCTTAAGCACTGATGACTGAAAATTAGGGTTTAAGATTGCACAAGGATAATTGAACTTTTAATGCCCCATATGACTTTCATGGATCATTATGAACTCTCAAGTTTTCTCATGTCAAGTTTCAAGTCTTGTATCACATTTTTGCTCAGTCAATTGATCAGTTGGCCTAAAAATCAGTTGTATTGGAGAAAAAGTCAAATGTGGCCAATTTACACTTAAACTTCATAATTTTTTTATCCATATCAACATTGTGAACTCATATATATCATTTGATCAAGTTTGAACCACAATTCCTCAAGAAATTTGATCAGATCATCAAAAGGGCAAAATGGTCAAAATTAGGGTTTTGACTGAGGAAGTACAATTTCTAATTTTTGACCTAACAAATGGTTTATTGGTTGGAGACATGATCTCAAGGATTCAATGGCATCATTTTGACATTATGGCATGACTCGAAAAATTGCTCAAGATCAATTGATTGATAATTGATTTTCAGTCAATTGATCAAAAGTCAATTGCACACTGAAAAGTCAAAATTTAACTTTCTGGTCAAAATCAAGTATCAAAGTTCATAATTCATCAAAACATGTCAAAATGTGAAACTTGTTCATCAAGAAATCAAAAATCAAGATTTCCTTTTGAAAAGTTAAAATTTCTAAACTTAGAAAATTTTCTAAGTGTTGAAAACTTCATATTTTTTCACAACTTTTAGCCAATTTTTCACCATGATGCAAGATGATTCAAATGAAACTTTCATCATGAAAGTTGTAGATCTCAATGATATCTAAAACATTGTAGAACATAACTTCTCCTAGAAATTTATGGATTTCAAGTTATGATTTTGTGAATACATGTTCATGAAACTTGGAAACTTAGTGAAATTTTCCCCTAGTTTAGGCAGGATTTTGACCTAACTTCATTGCAATTTTTCACATAGTTCCAAGGGGAATTTTAAAAAATATTCATCATATAGGTTATATAGGATGTAACAAGCTTTCCAAAATGTCTAATAACTCATTGAGATCATGCTTGAGCTAAGAGAATCAAAGAGACGAAGTTAGGGTTTCATTCTTGATTTACAAGGCAGAATTTGTGATGAACACTTGACCAATTCATAGCTAGGTTGTATAATCCTTGATTTACATGCCTTAAACTTGTTTGTCAATCCATAATTAAATGTTTACACAACTGTTAGAGCTTTGATCTAAGCACTTGATCCTTTATCCAAGTTGCATTTATATTTATGGCACAAAGTAACCATTTCATTCTTGTAAAGAAACTTTAATCACAAAGTCAATGCATAGAGCTTTGCACTTGTTCCTTCTGATCACAAGAAATGTCAAAGGCGAAAGCAACATTGTTGTACCCCAAAATTTGCCCTCTTTTCATACACGCATATTATTGGTTTTATGGTTATGTAATAAAGGTATATTTATCAAGCTTCTTCAGGTTACAAGTGACGTTTATTTCGTCAATGGACATTCTCACAGTATTTTTCGTGCTGAAGATCGGTTCGCTGTTTTGCAACGATTCGGGGTTCAAAGATTCACAAGTCCAACCCGGCGCGTCATATTCAGGTGTTCTTTCGCCAAGATATCTTTGATAACGTATTCTCAAATTCAGGTTCGAATCAAGAGTCAATTCTTTAAAGAAGGTGTCCGAATGTGTGAGTTTTCTCGAAGAAATATGGTGAAAAAGTATGCTGAAAGTGCAGTTTTTACGCGCTAAAAAATTTATAACTAAAAGATCGTGGCTCATTTTGAACCCGTTCCGGTGGCCAAAATTCCGTCTTGACGTCATCTACGTTTTCATCTCTCACGGCTGGAAGCCAATTTCAATCAGAAGGAATTCAAAAATGCAGATTTATCAAGTATTTTTGTACAGAAAATTTGTGACATAAATTTATTTGCGTCATGTTCAGAAAATCATAACTTGGTCGATTTTCATCGTATCGAGCTGGTTCTAGCGCCCAAATTTCACAAGTTGAGTTAGCTACGCTTTCACAGGAGGTATCAAGTTCAAACGGTATTCAAAAGGCCTTCTTTTTTTGCTCAGAGTGTGTGTGACGCGCCGGAAATCTTGAATGCTGAATAATATTTCATCTGGGCCGAAACTTCGAAAATTCATAACTCGGTCAATTTTTATCGGATTGAGCCCATATTTTTACACAAGGTCACTGAATCAGTGATCTACAATTTTTCTTCATAAGTCAAGACCGAATTATGCTCCGATAAATACCAGTTTTTTATTGAAGAACGTGTCAGAGTCGACACTGGAGCCCAAAATAAGTTTGTGTGAGCTGAAACTTCAAAAATTCATAACTAATTCACCGTTTATCCGATTGAGCCCATTTTCGGACACAAGTTAGTTCTAGATGTAGGCTACATTTTGTTTGCACATTTCAACTTCAAAAATTGCACTTAAGCCCCTGCGATTTTTCCTGGAATATGACGGACTCAAGTGAATATTGAAGGCCCAATTGCACATTCAAAGCCCATTTTTCTCTCTCTAATTTCTATTATACAATCTCATTCTTTTCATACAAACAAAAAAGAGAGGAGGAGAAAAAAAAAGCTTTTGCCACAACACTGTCAAAATATCAAATTCTTTCAAGAACCCTAAAACCTTGAAATCCTTATTACAAATCCTCATCTCACTACAAACAAGTCATCCCTGTTACAAACCAATATCTCACTACTTCTCCAGTAAGGGTAAGGCTGGCTTGATCTCCATGATCAAAAGGGCATAAAAGCATTCATATCACTACTTCTCCAGTAAGGGTAAGGCTGATTTGATCTCCATGATCAAAAGGGTATAATCATTCATACATGCCATATCGGTTTTAACATTAAATTTTTTCATATATTGGCTTTATTTGTATTTCATAATATATAGTAATTTATTTAATATGTTCATGAGATTCAACACTGCAGATTTAGACAGGATTCCATGCAGGTTCATTACATAACGTTGAGCCTAAAACACAACTGGCCAAAATAGAACAACTTACACATGATACCAATACGTGGCGAGGCAGACATCCTGAGAAGGTTAAGGAACGTTGAGGCCAAAATACAAATGGCCAAAAGCCAAAACACAAATGGCCAAAACAGAACAACTTACACATGACACCAATACATGGCGAGGCAGACATCCTGAGAAGGTTAAGGACGTGGGTTCAAACGAAATTTTTCTACCCCCGTACTCAGAAATATCTCGAAAAAGGAATTTTTCTGTGTTTTTTACCTTTCCTTGTTGGATAAAATAAAAGACGGTGGCGACTCTTGCTTACCGCGACATTTTGAGAATACAAACGCAAAACGCAAACCAGCATTTCAAAAACAGTCAGTTCTTCCATCGTATCATAGAACTGACAACTCTGCTGGGGATTGTTTAAGTGGGGTGTACCTTAGGATTAGTTCATCATAATGTTTTTAATTGTTTGATCTGTTTGCTTTATCTTTGTGGGCTTTGTATCGGAGTTACTAATGATCCTAACCCGGATCTGGGGATACCTTTTAGGTAAGTAGTAATAGACTGTGAGGGAACTGTACAGCGTAGACCGATACAGTTGAAGCAGTAGCTACGTTGATGTGGCACATTAGTTAGTACCGATATCCCTTGTGGAGCAACAAGGAGAGTATGGGGCTGCTAATGAGTCATTAAGCATCAACTGATCTTAGAACCTATAATTGACCAACTTGGCCATAGAAAAGTAGCAGTATGCTACACTCATTGAGACCATACTCTCGCGATGATTCCGGCCGCAAGAAAAGGTTGCTAAACTGGAATTATGACCGATCGAGGATGGTCAGTGATATTGAGAACCTCTAGAACCCGGTTACTATTACTAGGACATGTTGAACCAACTAAACTGAAAGAGGGCAATACCTAGACCCATACAAGCCTAAACTTAAGGCTGTTTGTGTGACTCGTGTGCTTTCAAACTTGAACTACTTGCACATTTTTGTTATCTAACAACATGAGTTCCTTGCCGGTTTTGTTTACAGTCCTTATCCAATAACTTGGATTTCTTGTCGAGTTTACTTGCTTACATTACCTCGCATTCTTGCTTAAGCGCATAGCATACACATCATAAACATCATACCATAGCATTCCTTAACCATTTCAAGGATCTCAAGGGCCTGTGGTGCAGGTTATGATGAACCAAAGGTCTAGCAAGGGGTAAGGGGATTTATTTTTCTCTAGCCAAGGTTGTCTAGAAATCAAAACACGATAACTTGAGTCAGTGGCTATGACCCACTCGATATGGTGAGCTTGACTCTTGAAGAAGGACTCTTGATGACACGAAGTTTCTTCAATCAAAGCAGCAAAACTCAAATTCTAACAGTTTCTTGTTTACCCCGCGAGATCCTTGAAAACATTACATACATATATCATACATATCATTGCATAACAGGTCTCCCAGTACAGGTCTCTCATGTTCTCACTGTTTATTTCAGCAATGGCTCTCCAACAAGACAACCAAGATCTTCAAACTCAAGAAGCTCAGTTCAGAGACATTTTCCTAAACCTATCCAATGGGCAGGAAGAGTTGAAAACACTCCTCGTCGGGAACTTGGTCAAGAAAAGTCCTGAAGACAATAAGGACGAACGACTGGAACAACTGCAAGCTGAGTTAGGTGCCATGAAAACCCAGATGCTGAGGCAGATGGCTCTTATCCAAGGCTTAGCCCGGGCACAAGAAGAGCTGAGAAACATTATCAACCAGCTTCATCAAGACAGATACAACAGTATGAAGCAAACAGTCGAGGCCAGGGACCAAGTCATTAATCCAAGAAGATAAGGGTTTGGGTTGGTAAAGAATGGACCTCTCCAAGTTGCTACTACCTCACGGGTCCAACAACAACCTCGCCAAAAACAACAGGTTGATCAGAGTAAGCCAGATACGCCCAAAAGGCAGTTCACTGAGCTCAACATGCCGCTGTCTCAAGCTTTACAACACCTGTTGAGATTGAATTTGTTGACGTTAAGGGACCCTTCTCAAAATCCCCACATAGCCTCCCCAAGGTACAATCCTGATGCTAGGTATACATACCATTCCAACAGCCCGGGGCATGATACTGATGACTGTTGGGCATTGAAAAATAAAATTCAGGACTTGATTGATAAAGGAGTGTTGGAGCTTACACAAGATGGTCAGGCTGAGTTCTTCTACCATCCCTCCAAGACACGTCCTCTGAAGTGACAAGACCAGACGAGAAGACTTTTTGTTCATTAGAATTTTCAATTTGTAATTTTCTTTTGATTGTTCAAACATTTATTCATGTCAAATTTTGTTACTTCATCAATGCATTGCATATGTCTATTTTGAATCAATCCATTTGTATTCACTATATTCAAACTGCTTTCATTTTTTGTGATGTTCAACTCTTGATTAAAAAATTCTAAGCCTTTAGAAGGAGGATGGCGAAAATGATATCAAAATCTCTACAATATACTTTTGAACAGACCTCGCTGACGATGTACAGGCGTTGTTTCAAATCCTAAACAGTGGAGTTATAAGGAAGATAATCCCTAGTCCACCTCTTTGAGCCAAATAAGTTGGAGTTTTTCTTTTCACACAAATTAAAACCCTTAATCACAACCTGGGGCAGGGTAGTTTCTCAGTTAATTCGGGTGCACAATGAATGACATCAAAGAGGTCCTTCCAAAATAAAAGATGGTGATGGTTCCTTATAATCGTCAGGACAAGCAGTCATTATCTCTCAGAAATAAAAGCCCATTAAGTCAAAACCTATGAAGGAGACTTACAAAACTGGGGCATCCCGCTGACTATAATCACAAAACAAACAGTTCAGGCAAAAGACAGGGATAATAAAATCAAAAAGAAAGAGATCCTACAAACTCTCAACAAAAATGACTGCCTATTCAAAATAAACTGACAGTATCTGAACCATCACTGGAATATCAGAGCAAAGACTCAAACGGGATCTAAATGCACAATTAGCTGAGTTTAGGATCGAAGAACATCACGAATAACGAGTGGGTACAAATAAAATTTGAGCCTTTATCCTTTGTTTCTTAAACCGTGAACCAAGCTACGTTATAACCCTTAAAAGTCCTAGCTGAAGCATGGGTTAGTTCGAAAGCATACTGTTACAAAAGGTATCCTGACTCCTGTAGGGCTTGCTGTAAATCCTGAGTTGACGTCACATTTTACAAAATTTTCCTATCTTACTGAAAAAATGCATTTTCAAAAACTTCAAGGCAGACATAAGCTTTGTATTCTTAAAATAACATTGTTTGCATATGACTATTTGTTCAAACAGCAGAGAAATTCGCACGACGAATATCTAGTGAACAAAAAACCTTCTCAATAAAAAAAATCACCTCAAGTGGAAAAACACTTCCAACCAAGGGGCACGGCATGATCATTGTCCATCATCTGGGGCAGTCAAGTCAAGATTCAGAGAATCTCTCAAAGATGCCAAATAGCCAGGGGAAAATCTCCATGTGAGTCACTTAGGGCATTAAACATGGATTCTCGCAATGAATCTTGCATGATCAAAGAAACATCTTCTGGTAGTATGGCAACACGACACTACCGATAGTGACAACTCCCTACGCTCTGAGAGCATGGACATAGTCAGAAAATACTGCGCGTGAACAAAGACCCGCTAGGTTGACACACCTAGGCAAAAATAAGGGCATCCCGGCGAACCAAAAAGGTTTGGGAAAAATTAGGGATAAAAACAAAAAGATATGTACACCTGGCAAGCCGAAAACTTGAAAAGGCGGCTTGGGCAAAAAAGGGTATCCCGGTGGACTGAAAATCTGAAAAGACAGTCCAGGCAAAAGTTAGGGATTAAAGCGTACGACTATGTCCTGTCATCTCGTCACTTGCCTACTAGAAGAAGATTTGTCATTTCAATCGGCAGTTACCAAGCACCTCATAGGTTGGGATAATACTCGATCCACAAGGCCTCCACAGCCACCTTCTCCCGCAGAAATAGGGACATAAAAGTCTCGATGCAAAGTCATTATCATATCCTCAGCCCGCATCCCAGTAACATCTACACTCCCCGCAGAGTAAGAAAAGGACAGTGGTGTTAATTCTCCCCAACTGAGGCTCGCAACCACGAATGAGTCGGTAAGATTCTCCCCAAGCAGATTCTATCTACTATCAGCACTAAAAAGTCTTATCATCCCCAGCGGAGTATAAAAATTATCCTCAGTGGAGTTTGAAGAATCGTCCCCCAGTAGACTCTGGGAGATTATCCCTAGTAGAAACTAAAAGGTTATTCCCCGTGAAGTCGCAACTGGGAAATCATCCTAGCGGAGTTCTTTCCTTTCACAAACAGAAATTCAGTCCCCAACAGGTTTCATTATCACCAGCAACGGTAATTCATCCCCAATTGAACTTATCAGCGGAACCCTCAGCAGAGCATCTCTTCCCCACAGAGTCGTTCTCTCGTCAGTTTATTTCCCAGCGGAGTTATCCTCTCCTGCAGGTTTATTCTCACAATCATCTTCATTCATTGTCCCCAGTGGAAATGAAGGATTCAATTCTTTTCTCCAGCAGCAATCTGGGATTTATTTTCCCCAGCTCAAAACATCACATTTCCATACACCATGACATGCATACGCATCATACGACACAATCTCATTTATTTTGAGAACATCATCACTTGATACATATCATGCATTACATACAACTAACCTTTACCTTTCAGGAAGGATATAATTAAATTCTCATAAAATTCAAGCTATAAAGCTTCTACCTCGGTTGAATAATGGACGAGTTCCTAAAACTCAGCAGATATGTTTCCTCAGTTGAATTACAAATGAGTTCCTAAATCTCAGTAGAGATGTTTCCTCAGTTGAATTACGGACGAGTTCCTAAATCTCAGCAGAGATGTTTCCCCAGTTGAATTACGGACGAGTTCCTAAATCTCAGCAGAGATGTTTCCCCAGTTGAATTACGGACGAGTTCCTAAATCTCAGCAAAGATGTTTCCTCAGTTGAATTACGGACGAGTTCCTAAATCTCGACAGAGATGTTTCCTCAGTTGAATTATGGACGAGTTCCTAAATCTCAGCCAAGATGTTTCCTCAGTTGAATTACGGACGAGTTCCTAAATCTCAGCAAAGATGTTTCCAATGTTGAATTACAGACGAGTTCCTAAATCTCGACAGAGATGTTTCCTCAGTTGAATTACGGAGGAGTTCCTAAATCTCGACAGAGATGTTTCCTTAGTTGAATTATGGACAAGTTCCTAAATCTCAGCAAAGATGTTTCCTTAATTGAATTACAGACGAGTTCCTAAATCTCGAAAGAGATGTTTCCTCAGTTGAATTACAAACGAGTTCCTAAATCTCGACAGAGATGTTTCCTCAGTTGAATTACAGACAAGTTCCTAAATTTCAGCAGAGATGTTTCCTCAGTTGAATTACGGACGAGTTCCTAAATCTCAGCAGAGATGTTTCCCCAGTTGAATTACGGACGAGTTCCTAAATCTCAGCAAAGATGTTTCCTCAGTTGAATTACGGACGAGTTCCTAAATCTCGACATAGATGTTTCCTCAGTTGAATTACAGACGAGTTCCTAAATATCAGCAAAGATGTTTCCTCAGTTGAATTACAGACGAGTTCCTAAATCTCGACAGAGATGTTTCCTCAGTTGAATTACGGACGAGTTCCTAAATCTCAGCAGAGATGTTTTCTCAGTTGAATTATGGACGAGTTCCTAAATCTCAACAGAGATGTTTCCTCACTAGAATACGGATGATCGAAGCTCCTAAAATTCTACTTCTCTCAACAAAGATCAGCCTTCCCCAGCGGAATCTTCCTCAACAACAGGTACACAAGCTCTCGCTAAGGAATCTCTTACGCGATCGACACTCCTTCGGATGGCATCTTTAAGCCCATCCCTCGTCAGCAATTTCCAAATGGCATCTGTAAGCCCATTCCCGATATCACAAGACAATTACCACTTCATACGAGTGCAAATTTCTGGGCACTCTAGATTTTAATCATCTTCCACCTTCGGATCACGAAAGGCACGAAAGTCAATCTACATCCTCAGGTTTAAGAAGATTGAACAGGGGCAACTGTTGTACCCCAAAATTTGTCCTCTTTTCATACACGCATATTATTGGTTTTATGGTTATGGAATAAAGGTATATTTAACAAGCTTTTTCAGGTTACAAGTGACGTTTATTTCGTCAATGGATATTCTCAGAGTATTTTCCATGCTGAAGATCGGTTCGCCGTTTTGCAATGATTCGAGGTTCAAAGATTCACAAGTCCAACCCGACGCGTCATATTCATGTGTTCTTTTGCCAAGATATCTCCGATATCATATTCTCAAATTCAGGTTCAGATCAAGAGTCAATTCTTTAAAGAAGGTGTCCGAATGTGTGAGTTTTCTCGAAGAAATATGGTGAAAAAGTATGCTGAAAGTGCAGTTTTTACGCGCTAAACAATTCATTACGTAAAGATCGTGACTCATTTTGAACCCGTTCTGGGGGCCAAAATTCCGTCTTTATGTTATCTACGTTTTCATCTCTCACGGATGGAAGCCAATTTTAATCAAAAGGTCTTCAAAAATGCGGATTTATCAAGTATTTTCGTACAGAAAATTTGTGACAGAAATTTATTTGCGTCATGTTCAGAAAATCATAACTTGGTCGATTTTCATCGTATCGAGCTGGTTCTGGCGCCCAAATTTCACAAATTGAGTTGGCTATGTTTTCACAGGAGGTATCTAGTTCGAACGGTATTCAAAAGGCCTTCGTTTTTTGCTCATAGTGCGTGTGACGCGCCTAAAATCCTGAATGCTGAATATTATTTCATTTGGGCCGAAACTTCGAAAATTCATAACTCGATCAATTTTTATCGGATTGGGCCCATCTTTTTACACAAGGTCACTGACTCAGAGATCTACAACTTTGATCCAAAAGTCGAGACTGAATTATGCTCTGATCAATACCAGTTTTTATTGAAGAACGTGTCAGAGTCGACACTGAAGCCCAAAATAAGTTTGTCTGAGCTGAAACTTCAAAAATTCATAACTAATTCACCATTTATCCGATTGAGCCCATTTTCGGACAGGAGTTAGCTCCCGATGTCGGCTACATTTTGTTTTCACATTTCAACTTCAAAAATTGCACTTAAGCCTCTGCGATTTTGCCTGGAATATGATGGACTCAAGTGAACATTGAAGGCCGAATTGCACATTCAAAGCCCATTTTCTCTCTCTAATTTCTATTATATAATCTCATTCTTTTCACACAAACAAAAAAGAAAGGAGGATAAAAAAACGTTTTTGCCACAACGCTGTCAAAATATCAAATTCTTTTAAGAATCCTAAAACCTTGAAATCTTTATTACAAATCCTTATCTAACTACAAACAAGCCATCCCTGTTACAAACCAACATCTCACTACTTCTCTAGTAAGGGTAAGGCTGACTTGATGTCCATGATCAAAAGGGCATAAAAGCATTCATATTACTACTTCTCTAGTAAGGGTAATGCTGATTTGATCTCCATGATCAAAAGAGTATAATCATTCATACATGCCATATCGGTTTTAACATTAAATTTTTTCATATATTGGTTTTATTTGTATTTCATAATATATAGTAATTTATTTAATGTGTTCATGAGATTCAACACTGCAGATTTAGACAGGATCCCATGCAGGTTAATTATAGAACGTTGAGACCAAAACACAAATGGCCAAAACAGAACAACTTACACATGATACCAATACGTGGCGAGGCAGACATCCTGAGAAGATTAAGGAACATTGAGGCCAAA
This sequence comes from Vicia faba, assembly GCA_948472305.1. NCBI lineage: Eukaryota > Viridiplantae > Streptophyta > Magnoliopsida > Fabales > Fabaceae > Vicia > Vicia faba. The sequence goes on along the minus strand of OX451741.1, from coordinate 924,426,218 downwards.
ACACAAATGGCCAAAAGTCAAAACACAAATGGCCAAAACAGAACAGCTTACACATGACAACAATACATGGCCAGACAGACATCCTGAGAAGGTTAAGGGCATGGGTTCAACAACCACCCCTATTAGTTTTGATTTTCTTCCTTTCTATTTATCCGTTTACCTATTTTTATCCTTTCTGTTTAAAATATTTTTTCATAAAACTTAACATTTTTCACAAATCTTTAGTTTTTTATAATAAACTCGAATAATTAATTTTAGGTTTTAATTTAATTTTAGGTAACTTTAATTATTTTGTAAATAAATTAAAATTAATTAGAACAATTAGGATTTTGTTACTAACTTAATTATATTTTATTTTTTTCCTAAAATAACAAAAAAACCAAAAATAGGCCATTTAATTATTTTTTTAACTAATTTAATTACTAATTAATTTTGTATTTAATTTTAAAACCTAAATTCTTTTCTTTAAAAAATATTAAAAACAACAAAAACAATTTTTCTTTTGATTAGGTTAGAAGGGTCAAAACCCTAATTTTCTCCCGATCTAAATTTCATCGCGCGCGTTATTATTATTTTTATCCCATTATTGTAACTGCTCACAAGGTGTAGTAGTTTTAATTAGGACTTTTACTTTTCATTTACCGCTTTTAATTTTTAAAGGGTTTGTTTTTGGCTATGTAAATACTCGAAGCCTTGTAATAACATAGTTTAATTTCCGCAATTTAAATTTTGCAAATTATTAACGGTTAGATGTATGAATAATTAGGGATGAATGACAAGAATGTATGATTAATTTGAAAACAGTTAGATCACCCTAAATGTGCAAAGATTATAATCTAAAACTGAATCACTCGCACACGCGCACTCTTAGGGTACACTCCCACTTGGTTGCCTTCGGTAAACGGTCATTTAGTATAGGTTGTTTTAGAGGTCGCCCTCTTGTCCAAAAGATCATAGTTGCCTCAGAAAGGTTGCCTCGGATATCATTGCCTCAGATAAATGATCTAAGACATTAGGGTTACCACTAAGACAATCTAACGTTGCTTTAGTGGCTGTATGTCCCTCTCAAATTGACCCTCAAACTCCAAAGACGGTGCTACCTACTCACTAATAGTAGGATAACATTGTCTAAAGGAAATAAGCATAAAACGGTTCCTTTTTTCGAGTAGGTAGATTAGTTCTTAGATACTTGCTCATCCCAAACAAAACTTTTTTCACACTTACACTCTTTTACAAACAAGTTTTCAAAAACAATTCATTACACTCTTGAAGACAGAAGCAAGAGTTAAATCGAAGTTAAAATAAAAACTTTTCAAAACCCACAAACACAAAGAAAACAATTTTGAAAATGATGAGCAAGTACCTAAGAGCCCGTAGATAACTACGGATAGAAAGGGTGCTAATACCTTCCCTTTCTATAATCTACCCCCCGTACTCAAAAATATCTCGAAAAAGGAATTTTTCTGTGCTTTTTTCCTTTCCTTGTTGGATAGAATAAAAGACGGTGGTGACTCTTGCTTACTACGACATTTTGCGAATACAAACGCAAAACACAAACCAGCATTTCAAAAACAGTCAGTTCTCCCACCGTATCACAAACATGTCTAGATCCTCCCATAAACTCAAGCCATGCTTGTTGTTGTACCCCAAAATTTACCCTCTTTTCATACACGCATATTATTGGTTTTATGGTTATGGAATAAAGGTATATTTATCAAGCTTCTTCAGGTTACAAGTAACGTTTATTTCTCTAATGGATATTCTCAGAGTATTTTCCGTGCTGAAGATCGGTTCGCTATTTTGCATTAATTCGGGGTTCAAAGATTCACAAGTCCAACCTGACGCATCAAATTCAAGTGTTCTTTCGCCAAGATATCTTTGATAATGTATTCTCAAATTTAGGTTTGACTCAAGAATCAATTCTTTAAAGAAGGTCTCTGAATGTGTGAGTTTTCTCGAAGAAATGTGGTGAAAAAGTGTGTTGAAAGTACAGTTTTTACGCACTAAAAAGTCCATAACTTTAAGATCTTGGCTTGTTTTGAACCTGTTCCGGTGGCCAAACTTCCGTCTTGACGTCATCTACGTTTTCATCTCTCACAGCTAGAAGCTAATTTCGATCAGAAAGTCTTCAAAAATGCGAATTTATCAAGTATTTTCGTACAAAAAATTTGTGACACGTTTATTTACGTCATGTTTAGAAAATCATAACTTGGTCGATTTTCATTGTATCGAGCCGGTTCCGGCGCCAAAAGTTCACAAATTGAGTTAGCTAAGTTTTCGCAGGAGGTATTGAGTTCGAACGGTATTCAAAAGGCCTTTTTTTTTTCTCAGAGTGCACGTGACGCGCTGAAAATCCTGAATGCTGAATATTATTTAATCTGGGTCGAAACTTCGAAAATTCATAACTCAGTCAATTTTTATCGGATTGGGCCCATATGTTTACACAAGGTTACTGACTCAGAGATCTACAACTTTGCTTCCAAAGTCGTGACCAGGTTATTGGTCCGCTGTCGCGCGCGGATCAAAATGAGTGTTTTTACGCAACAGTTTCAAAACTGTAGTATTTAGCGACAAATGGCTCGAATATCGTTCTCAAGGATTCTTGAAATATTATTAACTAACTGAAATCAAATTAAAGGGGGTTTGGTTCGATTTTAGGCAAATAAGCTGATTATGAAAAGTGATTATAAAATAAGCTGTTTTTGATATGAGTGATTATAACAAACAGATTCACTGTCTCGGTTCGTACCTATCATCGACTGCTAACATTACAATCTCCTAAGCGAAGTTTCTATCCTATTTGATTACAGTATCAATTAACAAGCGCGATTGACACTATGAGATACATGTTCCTATGGCCGGATTAAGCATACGGTTAAAAGTGACGCAAATTAACAATTAAGCAAAGTCAATCGCGATTAAAATTTGGGAACATTTATCAATCAAATTAAATCAACAATGTTATATGAAAATCGAATTAAGCAAACAACAATCTCCTAACATAGTTGAAATGAATCGAAATTAAATTACAAATGCTATAACAATCTCAAAGTTGGAACCTGAGTACAGTAAATCCGTCAGAAAAGTTTTAGTTCTCCATTGATTCGTACAAAGCTTTCTCTTTTTCGTGAACAGTGAATGAGATTCCCCAAAATTACTGTAGCATCTAGGTAAAAACTAAAAAGAAACAACCCAACTGGGTCGGATACAAAACTCAGGCCCAAAACAAATGACCCAACTTAAATATAAAATGCTGCAACTTCAATGACTTTTTCAACCTTGCTACATCCCGAATCAGCATCTGGTCACAACTAGAAAGTTGTAGGTCTTTTTCTTAGCTTTCCAACCAATATTAGAACGCCTCAATCCGATTCCCATAGCTCCATTTATGAATTTTTCCGTGAAAGCTATAGTTGCTGAAAATAAAATACGAAAATTAATTAAATGCAAAAATAAAATAAATTAGCAAAGCATATTAAAACATAAAAATAAACACAATAAACTAAAGAAATGCATTAGTACAATCGTGGAAGGATGTTCATCAAAATGCACTGATCAATTATGCTCCGATCAATACCAATTTTTTATTGAAGAACATGTTAGAGTTGACACTGGAGCCCAAAATAAGTTTGTCTGAGGCGAAACTTCAAAAATTCATAACTAATTAACCGTTTATCCAATTAAGCCTATTTTCGGACAGGAGTTAGTTCTCGATGTCGGCTACATTTTATTTTCATATTTCAACTTCAAAAATTTCACTTAAGCCACTGCGATTTAGTCTAGAACGTGACAGACTCAAGTGAATAAAAATCTGCACTATTGCTTGTGGTTATTGGAGGCTCAATTGCACATTCAAAGCCCATATTTTTTCTCTAATTTCCATTATATAATCTCACTTTTTTAACACAAACAGGACACGAAAAAACGAAAAAAAACATTTGCCACAACCTTGTCAAAATATCAAATTCTTTCAACAACCCTAAAACTTTGAAATCCTTATTACAAACCCCCATCTCACTACAAACAAACTATCCTTGTTACAAACCCACATCTCACTACTTCTCCAGTAAGGGTAAGGCTGGTTTGATCTCCATGATTAAAAGGATGTAGAAATACTCATACATGCCATATCAGTTTTAACATTAAAAAATTTTCATATATTTATTTTCTTTATATTTCATGATATAGTAACTTATTTAATGTGTTCATGAGATTCAACACTGCATATTTAGACATGGTCCCATACAGGTTTATTACAAAGCGCTGAGTCCAAAACAGAACAACCACCAATACATGACTCATGGCAAGGAAGACATCTTGAGAAGGCTAAGAGTGTGACTCACCCCTATTGGTATTGGTTTTCTTCCTTTCTATTTATCCTTTTACCTATTTTCATTCTTCGTGTTTAAAACTTTTTTCATAAAACTTAACATTTTTCACAAACATTTGATTTTTCATAATAAACTCGAATAATTAATTTTAAGATTTTTTTAATTTTAGGTTTAAAATTAATTTTTGGTTCAACACCCACCCCTAGCAATATGTATAATTTTGCTTATTTTTAACCCTTTTTGCCTCATTTCTTTCTCTTTAAATCTTCCTTAAAAATCCTAAATTCATATAAACTCTAATTTTATTTAAATCAAAAACCCTATTAATTGACAAACTTAACTCTTTTTACAAACCCTAATTAATTTAGGTTTTAAGTTTTTTTATTATTATTAACTCTTTTTTTATTAACTCTTTAATTTAATTAATTAACTTTTTTTTCTCCTGCAAATTAGGAAAACAATTAGATTTTAGATTTTCTTTGTGATTAACCATTTAATTAACTATTTTTTTAACAAATTAGGATTAGGTTTTTGTTTTAGTTAGTAACTGAATTTTTGGAATTTTTTTCATTTATTAATAAATTAAGTTAATTAACTTTTTTTTAATTAAAATTAGTTAGAATTATGTTTTTTTAATTAACTTAAAATTATTTTCTACAAAAAACACCAAAAACATGAACTTAGAATTTTAGATTTTAATTTTTCCTTAATTTCTTTTTATTTATTCTTTTACATTTTAATTTCTAGAAAAACTGTATAGATCACATTATCAATGTAATAACGTAGATTTATTTTTTCTCGCATTTTTTTCTAATTATGTAATTGCTTCCGGGATGTAATAGTTTTAGGATTTCTTTTCCGCACTCTTCATTATTATGTAACTGCCCCGAAGCTCTATAATAGCTTAGGTTTACATTTCCGCCTTTACCTTCTGCTACTATATTTTATGCAATGCTTAGACTAATAGGATTGTATGGAAAGACCGGTAAACTAATTAAACATAGCATCACTTAATTACAAGATAAATATCTGAAAACTAGCACTGCTGCACACTTGCACCCCTAGGGTACTCCCCACTTGGTTGTCTCGGAAAATAATGATCATGTCCCTCGAACGTAGGGATATCTTAGCAAAAGACCCTCGGTTAAAGTCATCATAAAGATCATAGTCTCTCAATGTCCCTCGAGTTGCTTACGAGAAATGATCTTGTCCCTCGATGTTGCCTACGAATATATGATGACAGTCCCTTCGAACTGCTAAGGCATCCCTACATGTTGCCTTCAATGATCATTACGTCCCTTTCGATAGTCCCTCAAATATCCAGCGACTAAGGTTACCTAGTCACTAATAGTAGGATAACACGGTCTAAAGGATAGGAGGAAAAGAATGCCTTTTTTCGAGTAGGTAGATAACTGTTAGGTACTTGCTCAAAACAACAAATCTTTTACACCATACACTTTCAAACAAACTTCTCAAACTAAAGTTTTCAAAACACTTCGTAACACTCTTGAGGATAGAAACTAGGGTTAAAACGAAGTAAAATAAAACTTTTCAAAGCAAAGCACACACAAGCAATTTCAAAATGAGCAAGTACCTAAGAGCTCGTGGAAAACCACATATAGAAAGGGTGCTAACAGCTTCCCTTTTGTTGTACCCCAAAATTTGCCCTCCCTTTTTTCACAAGAAATCACAGCTTCGGGTTTTCCCTGATTTTTCATATTGGCTCAAGAATCGGTCAAACAGACTTTTCTTATAAGTCTATCCAAAATTAGGGTTTCTATTGATTTGTTTAAGTTTGGCTCAGGGTTTGATCAAGCGGACTTTTCTTTGACAGCAAATCTGGAAAAGTTCCTCAAACTAAAGTAATCAGGAAATGTGAAGTTGTGGTGTAGGGGGTCAAAGAACTGGAAGAGAACTTTCACCATGTCTTCCTCAGTGTTGGTGTTGACTAAGTTGAGAAGACGACCATGTCTCTTGGTGAATGGAGAATTCTCAGGAATCCTTGAAGCTAGCTCCTTGAGTTGAGGAGGAATTCTTACAAGGTTGACTTGAATTGTTTTCCTGCAAAGTGAATCCATTACCTACAAAACAGGAACAAAGATGAAGATCCAAATCCTTGAAATGGTTAGTGGATGCATATTGTGATACGGTGGGAGAACTGACTTGAGGTTTTGCGTTTGTGTTCGCAAATGTTTCGATTTAGCAAGAGTCGCCACCGACTTTTTATTTTATCCAAAGGAAAGGTCAAAAAGCACATGAAAGACCTTTGAGATGTTTTCTTGGGTTCAGGGGGTAGATTATGAAAAGGGAAGGTGCTAGCACCCTTTTCATCCATGGTTATCTATGGGCTCTTAGTTACTTGTTTAGATCACTTGCTTTTGCTTTTCAATTGTTTGAAATGGTGCTTTATGTGTGGTTTTTGAAAATGCTTTGAAAAAGAGGCCTTGTCTAGGCAACCTTTGTAATGATTCTTGTTTGAATATATACAAAGGTGTTTGTCTTTTGAAAAGATATTTCAATGTTTGAAAGTTTGTTTTGGGAAATGTTTTGAAATTGTGTTGTGAGGTGTGTTTGAAAATAGCAAGGATGTTTTGCAAGTTTTGATCAAGTAACTAAGAGTTGTCTATCCTATTTTACTCAAAGATCTTTCCTACACATTTTTAACCCTTTTGACAGTGTTGTTTTACCATTTCATTTGGTAAACAACCTTGTATTTGGATGTTAAACGGGACAGGCACGGGTCATCGTATTGACCATGATAGCAATATTGCCAAGTATCTTTAGCAATTTTTATGAGGGACTAGATCATTTTGTTTAGGCAACCAAGATAGCGTCATCGAGGGACTATGATCTTTTTTGTTTTGTTTTTGTTTTTCTAAGATACTCAACATGCATAACATGGCCATTTTAAAGGCAACAAGTGGATGAAACCCTAGGGGTGCATGTGTGCATTGTGTTGTCAATTTTCATGCTTTTTGTCTTTGTATTAGTCAAGCTATTTTGTTTTGATTTTGGACATTTGCATACAAACCCTAATCTCTAACATGGTATATTGAAAGCAATAAATTGCGGGAATTAAAAGTCTAAGTGTGATCGGTGGATCTGGAACTGACTGTTTAACGCTGGTTCGCGAAATGTCGCGGAAGCAAGAGTCGCCACCGTCTTTTATTTTCTCCAAATGGAAAGGACAAAAGCACAGAAAAATTCCTTATAGAGATTGCTCTCGGTTCGGGAGGTAGGTTATAGAAAGGGAAGGTGTTAGCACCCTTTCTATCCATGGTTATCCATGGGCTCTTAGATACTTGCTCATTGTGTTTTCAAAAATGGTTTGTTTGCTTTTCAATGTGGGTTTAAAAAAGTTTCTTTGAAAATTCCAGTTCGACTCTTGTATCGGTCCTACAGAGTGTTTGAAAAATTGTTTTCGAAAGCTTTTTGAAAATGTGTTGGTGTGAAAAGTATTCTTTGATTTGTTTTGAAATTAAAGCAAGTATCTAGAGTCGTCTACCCACCCTAAGGAATTCGTCTGTGTAGATGTCCTTGAAGTAGTGCCATCCCACCATTGAGAGGTAGGTAGCACCACCCTTGGAGGTGTTCGGGTCAATTCGAAGTTCGGGACATGGTGATCACCGGAGCAATAGGAAGACACCTTAGAAGCTACCCTCATGTCAGGTTCCCGGATCATGAGGACTTACTAAGACATCCTCTACTCGACGATCACCTTTCGAGGCAAGGCAACAGTGAGGCGTACCCTAGGGGTGGTATGTGATTTGTGTGTCAGATTCATTGCATTTATCTTGTCATGTTATGAGTGAGCTATGCGTTTGTTTTTTATTTATTGTCATTCATTCTTGCATGCCATTATTTAACAGTTAAAAAGTGCGGAAAGGTAAAATTCTAAACTATTACAAAAGGCGCGGGTCCACATCGCCAAAATTTCCAAAACCCGATTTGACAGAAAAATAAAGAATTAAAGTAAAAGTGCGAAAGATTAAATTGTCCGAATTTACAAGGCTTTGGGAGAGATACATAAATATTATGAGAAAAAGAAATAAATACGCGAATATGAATTGGAACTAGAAACGAGGGCGTTGGACCCTTTTAACGAAATTAAATTAAATGATTAAATTAAATGAAAATTAAAATGGAAGGGAATTATTTTTGGTATTTTGTATTTTATGATTTTATTGAAATTGAATTAAATTGAGAGATTAACCCTAATTCTAATTTTTTATTTATTAAGAAAGAATATTAAAGTTAAACCTAAATTAACCTAATTAATTACATGGTAATTTAATTACAAAAATAAATAATATTTAATTATTAGTGAAAAAAAAGAAAAAAAAGAATGAAAAGATTTGAAACCCTAATTCTATCAATTTTTAAGTTTTATTGAAAAAAACATTAAAGTTAACCCTAGATTAAAACTAATTAATTAATAAAGGTTTTATTTACAAAAATATAACATTAAATAAAAATATTAATTTTTGTCTCTTTTCTGATTTTTTTGTGTTTTTTATATTATTGTGAAAATAATTAATTAAAGAATTAAATCAAAAAAACTAATTAAAAATAATAATTGAATCAAAATAAAAATAATGGAAAGAACATTGCAAACCTAGGGGGGTCTGTCCCTAAATTGGAGGCTTTAGTCAGTAATTCAGGCCCATTTATCCTTGGCCTTGTGAACTTTTCAAGAAGCGTGTCAGTGCGTTGACTGAGGTCTACCACATTCTTCAGATCATGTCCTTCTGATCGTTTCCATTGGGCACATGGATGGCTTGATTTTGTGGACGTACGGTGGGCGCTAGCATTGAAACTACACATAAGCATTAACTGAAAAATAATATGGAAAGGGTGAGGGACCTGGGGCTCGAACCCAGGTCCTGGAGGTTACCACTACAACGCCTTGCCAATCGTGCCACTTTACTTCTTTGTCTATTAAATAACAAACAATGAATATAAAAGAAAACACGAGTTAGTGCTCTTTTCGCGCGAAAAATTTGAATCAACCAATTACTGATGGCCACTTCATCATCTTCTTCGTGGTTTTGTTTCTTTCCTGAAAATAGAGAATGGTTAGCGTGGGTTTTGAACCCCCCCAAAACAGGCCATATACAATAATAGCGATTAAGCCATCTTTGAGCATAAATTAGGCGCGAGGGTGCTATCCTGATCGTCCAAACGCACTGAGTATGGTCATGGTACCATGATGATCCAATTTTACAGCGTTAAGAAACGCATAATTCAAAGCTTGCAAAACCCTAACCTGCATCAATGGTGAATCTCCTATTTTGGCACGAAAACTTAATCAAACCATACAGTTAGCTTTAGAATTAAATACTGAACATAAATCAAACATAAAAAATTATGAAAGATGCATGAATCGTGATGCAAGAAAACGAAAAATTTTCTGTACAGGACACCAGCGTTCTCACGTTTCTTGGTGTCAAAGCTTATGGTTTTGATTCTAATTCCTTCCTTGAAGCCTCAGGAAGGTGATGGAATAAGTCTCTTGGCTTGAATCGACCTAGAAGATGGTTTTCAGATTTGAGTTTTTCTTGAAAAATTCCAAGTTTGTTTAGGGATTTTTGGCGCAGCTTCCAGTCTTTTCTGAATAGGGTTAGCATGTATATGTACCTGTGAATGATTAGGGTTGAGAAAATTGATCAAAGGATCCTTGAATTGATGAATCAATATTTGATTTTTATGGCATTAGTTTTCAAATCTTTTTCATGCAAACTTAGTCCAAATCATGTTCAATCACCAAGATACTTTCCAAATATGATTATACACAAAATCTTGAGATTATTTTATGCACAAAAAAAAAGTTAGGTTTAGTATTTTTTACCTATTTATTTTAATTAAATGAATTATTAATGATTAAAAATCCAAATAAATAAATAAAAAATGATAAAAACTTCCCTTTGGGCCACATGGTCATGCACATGCCTTGGATGATGAATTGTGGAAGAAAAAGAGGCCCATTAGCATTTTTAGGTCATTTGAAGCAATGTTGACTTTTCAAAATATCCAAAAATTTCCCAACTTCTACAAGACATAACTTGCTCAATTTTTAAGCTTTGCTCATGTTCTTGGACATTTTGGAAAGGAATTTGAGTCCTTTAACCAATTCCTTTGGTCCCATGTCATTTTGATTTACCAATCTCAAGTTATGGCCTTTGACTTAAAGTCCCTTTTTGTTGACTTTTGAAAATGACCTATAATGTTGAAATTGATAACTTTTTGTGAGGGAATTTCTTGGACTTGAAGTGTGAAGAGGAGTTGTAGGAAATGTCTTTCTCTTCAAAATGAGCTTTGGATGGAATTTTTCTGATAATCCATGTGGAAGTTATGCCCTGGTCAATTTACAGTTGACTTTTTCAACTGTCCAAATAAGGAAACTTTTGCATCTTGATGATTTTTGAGCCAAGCTTTGAGAATCATGATCAAGCATTGATCAAATGATGTTTGTGGCTTCAAAATGAGATGTTGACCAAAAATTTGAACTTTTGACTGTCAAATGACCATTTTGCCCCTACAGTTGACAGTAGTGCAATTAGGGTTTTTGACTGTGCAATTTTGTGCTGAAAGTCTTGAAACTTGGTATGAGGATGCTTGACCATATTTATAGGCATGTGAGACTTGATTGGACCCTTGGAAACTTCTTTTTCTTTGTCATCACCAAAACCCTAATCTTTGACTGTTAGGAGGCCTTTGCATTGTGCAACCTTTGGGGAGACTTTGAAGCTTTGACTTGGCAAGTTTTGAAGAATATGGGAGGGCAAATTTTGGGGTACAACAGTTTCCCCTGTTCAATCTTCTTAGACCTGAGGATGCAGATTGGCTGACGTGCCTTTCGTAATCCGAAGGTGGAAGATGATTGAACACTAGAGTGCCCAGAAATTTGCGCTCACATAGTAGTGTGATGGTGGAATGGGCTTATAGATGCCATTTGGAGATTGATGGATAGGATGATGGGCTTATAGATGCCATACTAAGAGATGATGGAAGGTGGATGGGCTTATAGATGCCATCTGGATGTTGATCGCGTAAGAGTTTCCTTAGCGAGAACTTGCATACCTGCAAAAAAGAAAAATGATTACCTGACCTGTTACGGGAGCTGGTCTTCAAATTCTTTGTGTAGATGTGTCCTGACTGGTTACAGGAGCTGGATCTGGAGCTTCAAACGGTGATGAATGAACCAGGGATGGTTACTACCTCAACAGGAACGGTGAGAGAACCTTGGATGACTTTAACCTCAACAGCAATCGTCGAGAAAATCTTGGGATGATTACTACCTCCGCAGTATCGGGGAGAGAACCACAGGCGACTACAACCTCAATAGCAATCATTGAGAGAATCTTGGATAACTTCAACTTCAACAGCAATCGTTGAGCGAATCTTGGGATTACCACCTCCGCAGGATCGGGGAGAGAACCATAGGCGACTACAACCTCAATAGCAATCATTGAGAGAATCTTGGATAACTTCAACTTCAACAGCAATCATTGAGCGAAATCTTGGGATTACCACCTCCGCGGGATCGGGGAGAGAACCATAGGCGACTACAACCTCAATAGCAATCATTGAGAGAATCTTGGATAACTTCTACTGAGTCTTCAAAAGAAAAACCTTTAGGAGTTGGTTTAACTAGACCAGAGAAGGCCTTTGACTGGGTAATAACCAGGAAAATCTTTGGGAGTCGATTTAACTAAACCAGACAAGGTCTTGGAGTCTTCAAAAGAAAAACCTTTAGGAGTTGGTTTAACTAGACCAGAGAAGGCCTTTGACTGGATAATAACCAGGAAAATCTTTGGGAGTCGATTTAACTGAACCAGACAAGGTCTTGGAGTCTTCAACTGAGTCTTCAAAAGAAAAACCTTTAGGAGTTGGTTTAACTAGACCAGAGAAGGCCTTTGACTGGATAATAACCAGGAAAATCTTTTGGAGTCGATTTAACTGAACCAGACAAGGTCTTGGAGTCTTCAACTGAGTCTTCAAAAGAAAAACCTTTAGGAGTTGGTTTAACTAGACCAGAGAAGGCCTTTGACTGGATAATAACCAGGAAAATCTTTGGGAGTCGATTTAACTGAACCAGACAAGGTCTTGGAGTCTTCAACTGAGTCTTCAAAAGAAAAACCTTTAGGAGTTGGTTTAACTAGACCAGAGAAGGCCTTTGACTGGATAATAACTAGGAAAATCTTTGGGAGTCGATTTAACTGAACCAGACAAGGTCTTGGAGTCTTCAACTGAGTCTTCAAAAGAAAAACCTTTAGGAGTCGGTTTAACTAGACCAGAGAAGGCCTTTGACTGGATAATAACCAGGAAAATCTTTGGGAGTCGATTTAACTGAACCAGACAAGGTCTTGGAGTCTTCAACTGAGTCTTCAAAAGAAAAACCTTTAGGAGTTGGTTTAATTAGACCAGAGAAGGCCTTTGACTGGATAATAATCAGGAAAATCTTTGGGAGTCGATTTAACTGAACCAGACAAGGTCTTGGAATATAGCCGAGAACTTAACTGAATATTTCCTGAAAGGTAAAGGTCAGTCATATGCAATGCATGATATGGGTCAAGCAATGATGTTCTCAACATAAATGAGATTTGTAAGATACGATGCGTATATGCATGCTATAATGTATGGAAGTGTGATGTTTATGAATGTACGTTTTTGTCTTAGGAAAATAAATCCTTGACGAATGCCAGGAGCTTATCCTGGGCTGATGTTGGAGAACAGATTTTGCTTCCGCTGGATGATAGTTGCAAGTATACCGGTAGGAGAAGATGACTCCGTTGGGGAATAAACTTGGCGAATGGGTTACTCTGCGGGGAGAAAAGTACTCTAGCGATCTTGCTGGGAAGCAATACTCTGCGGGGAGATAGATACTTTGCTGAAATGTTGATGGTAACTTCGCTGGGGATACCACTGTTCTTTTGGAAGTGTTAATAGACTTCGCTGGGGATAAGAAAGAATTGTGTTGACAACGACCTTTCCGTGGCTTTTGGCTGAAGATAACCCAGTTATATCCTGGTAAGGAAATAACTCTTTGAATAAAGTCGGGCGACGCGTTCATGCTCTGCGAGGATAAGCTTCCCGAATCTACTGGGGATAAGCTTACTGCTTGGGGAGATGGTTTCCAACTTTCCTGGGGAAGCTGGATTGGACTCTCCTGGGGAAGTCTTGAATTGTATTGGAAGTAACTTCCACTGAATGTATGGTAAATCGTCGGGGAACAATCTTAGATCAAGACTGTCGGGGATGCTTGTTAAGAATGTATATATGCTGCTGGGGAATGTTGAGATCTGCTGGAGGATACCCAACTTCCTTAAGGTTTGATCGTATAGCTTTATTTGGAGAGAGTATTACTGACTTGCTGGCTCACTCTCTGGGGAATTAAGATATCTGGTTATGTTCTCCAGCTGAACCTACCTTGGTACCTTGGAGGATAGAACAGTTAGATTGCTTGGGCAACTCTTTCTTGCCCCTGTTTCTGAGGTGGGAGAGGAAGACCTGTGAGATGCTGATAGTTGTTTGATGGACAAACCTTCTTCTGGTGGGCCGGTGACAAGATGCCGGGACATAGTCGTACGCTTTTGATCCCTAACTTTTGCCTGGACCGCCCTTTCGGGTTTTCAGTCCCCCGGGATACCCATTTTTACCCAAGCCGCCTTTTCAGGTTTTCGACTTGCCGGGTGTACAGATTTTTTTTATTTTCATCCCTTCATTTTGCCCGAACCCTTTTGGTTCGCCGGGAAGCCCTAATTTTTGCCTAGGTATGTCAACCTAGCGGGTCTTTGTTTATGCGTAGTATTTTTTCGACTATGTCCACGTTCTCAGAATGTAGGGAATTGCCCATGTTAGAAGTGTTTTGTCATGCCACCAGAAGATTTTTGACCAAGCAAGATTCATTGTTGAAATGCCCCAAGTGACTCAGGCGGAGATTTGCCCCAGGCTATTTGGCCTTTTGAGAGATTCTCCGAATCTTGACTTAACTGCCCCAGATGATAGACCATGATCATGCCATGCCCCTTGATTGGAGATGCTTCTGTTCACCAGATATTCGTCGTGCGAATTTCTATGTTGTTCAAACAAAAAGTCATATGTAAACAAAGTTATGTCAAAAATGCAAAGCTTATGTCTGTCTTGAAGATTTTGAAAATGCATTCTTTTTTCATAAAACAAGTGAATGTTTGTAAAACGTGATGTCAACTCCGTATTTACCGTAAGCCTTAAGGAGTCAGGATACCTTTCGTAACAGTATGCTTTCGAATTAACCCATGCTTCAGCTAGGGATTTTGAGGGTTATAACGTGGCCTGGTTCACGGTTTAAGAAACAAAGGATAAAGGCTCAAATTTTATTTGTACCCACCCGCTCTTCGTGATGTTCTTCAAACCTAAAACTCAGTTGATCGTGCGTTAGACCTTGTTCGAGTCTTTGCTTTGATGTTCCAGTGATGATTCGGATATTGAACGTTTATTTGAATAGGCAGTCATCTCCTTTTTTGCTGAGGGTTTGTAGGACCTCTTTCTTTTTTGATTTTTGTTATCCCTTTCTTTTTTTGCCTGAACTGTTTCCTTTTTTTTGGAATTACAGTCAGCGGGATGCCCCAGTTTTGTAAGTCTCTTTCATGGGTTTTGACTTAATGGTTTTTTTATTTTTGAGATAATGACTGCCTTTCTTTATTGATTGTTCGGAACCATCACTGTCTTTCGTTTTGTAAGGACCTCTTTGGTGCCATTCGTTATGCACTTGGATCAACCGAGAGACTACCCTGCCCCAGGTTATGATAAAGGGTTTTAATTTTCGAAAAGAAAAACTCCTACTTCTTTGGCTCAGAGGGGTTGGCGAGGGATTATCTTCCTTATAACTCCAGTGTTTAGGGATTGAAACAATGCCTGTACCTCATCAGCGGGGTCTGTTCAAAAGCATACTGTAAAGATCGTGGTATCTTTTTCGTCATCCTCCCTCAAGAGGCTTAGAATTATTATTTAAAAGTTGATCATCAGAAAAAATATGAAAATAATTTGCATTTAGTGAATACGAATATATTGTTTCAGAACAGACATATGCGATGCATTAATGAAATAACAACGTTTGATATGAATGGAATGCTTGAACAATCAAAAGAAAATTACAACTTGAAAGATTCTAATGAACATAAATTTCTCAATCCTAACCATGTTTTGACAAGGGAGCAATGATCACATTGGGAGTCTCGGCGGGCTCGAACTCGATCTCTTTAGCATCGATCATATTCTGAATCTTGTACTTCAGTGCCCAACAGTTCTCAGTATCGTGCCCCGGGCTACCAGAATGGTAAGCGCACCTTGCTTCTGGGTTGTAATTTGGAGAGGAAGTCTTTGGATTTGCAGGAGGGTTGATCACCGCAATCAGGTTCATCCTTAACATGTGCTGCAAAGCTCGTGACCATGACATGTTGATGTAGGTGAATTGTCTCTTAGGCTCGTCCGACCTGTTCTGATCAACCCGCTGTTCTTGGCGCGGTCGTTGTTGGACCTGAGAAGTAGTAGCTGTAACACCCCGGTTTCAATTATTTGATTTATTTAAATTTGGGAAATTATTTTATTAGAATTAATAAAATAAAAAGGAATTATTTATTTTGAAATATAGAGGAAAATAAAAGAAATAAGAAATGCTGAGTTTTTAAGTTATTGGGCTTGGATGTTGTTAGTAAAGAGTGGGGGTGAAAAAGAAGTAAAGTTATGTTTTGGAACTCAAGTTAGTTTTCCCATTTTTTTTCACGATAAACAGAAGTTGGGAATTTGGGGAAATAGAGCTCTGAAGGTACGAAGGACGAAGAACGAAGAACATCGCTCAAAAAGTTCAAAGCTGCTAATTGATAAGGTAAGGGGGGCTATTACTCGATTTACCTTTGTTTATGGGTTTATGTACGGTTGATTTGGGTAATCGTAGGGAAGAACCCCAATTGTTAGATGTTAATAGGAATCGATACCCTTAGGATTGAACCTTGTTAGAAAATGGTTAGGTTCCCAATCTTTATGAATCGATTAGGAATTTTAGGTTCCAAATGGTGAATTGGGAGTATATCTGCATGATCGTGAATTCACCTTAGAGGTTTAGGGATAACCTTAATGTTGTCAGAAATTCCCTCAAAAAGGGACGAGTAATCACTGTTAAGGTTACTATAATAATTGCTGGTAATTATGAAATGAATGTGTTGTTTTGAGTGGTGAAACATCGATGTCGTTAGGTACCGAAATGCGAGTTTAGCCGACATTTTTCCGCGTTTGGCTGCTGTTTCTGAGCTGCTGCAGGTTCAGGAAAATCCTGTACGCGCTCAGCAACACGGGCCGTGTTGCACAACACGGGCGCCCGTGTTGCTCTTCTGTGTTGGGAGATGATGTGCTTCTGGTTGCACAACACGGGTCGTGTTGCACAACACGGGTACCCGTGTTAGGTCCCCTGTAATGAGAAAAATGTGTGTTTCTGGATATGTTACAACACGGGCCGTGTGGCACAACACGGGCACCCGTGTTGCTCTTCTGTATTGCCCAACACGGGTCGTGTTGTACAACACGGGCACCCGTGTTGAGGTTACTGTGTTGATTTTTCTGAACTTGGTTTTCAGTGCTTGATTTTGGATTTTATTGCCATGCTTTTGAATAATGTTATCGAGCATGAATTTATGACATGACTTGATATGATTGATGTTTAAATAGTATGCTGGGTGATTACATGCTATCCATATCTCGTTATGATTTGATGTTGTTAATGTTGCATGATATGTTGATTGATGTTTATAGTATGCTGAGTGTTACATACTTACATATCATGTTGCATTTGTTAATTCCCATTGTGTGGAATTAACATGGTGGCCAATATACGTGTCCGCGATTTAATGGAACGTTGAGGTGGTAGCCGTGTCCGCGATATAATGGAACGGTGAGTTATCCGTGACCCGAGATTTAATGGGGCGGTAAAGTGGTACCACATGCATGGGTGTGTTGCATTACCTTGAATATAACATGAATGGATGACTTTTCCAATGTTGTATTTGATTATTTGTATGCACGTATGATTGCTAAATGGTTGACGATGTTTGATGATTATTTGCAAATATGAAAAGCAAGGTATCATGGATATATGAATTGTAAGGTTTTTGTAAACTATGAAATATGCTAATTATTGGGTGATGCTTATGATTTCCTGAATTGATTGTTATGAACGTATAATCAAATGTATAATTGAGATGCTCACCCTTACTGTTGAATATTTCAGATTAAGGAGCTTCGTTCAGGTGCTTGGCGAAGGCTTGTCGTTCTAGTTTATTTTCGTTTTAGTATTGTCCGGGTCATGCTCTGATAGTTGTAACTCCGGGAACGTTTGTTTGTCGAGCTGCTGTAGTCAGACTCGTTTATTTCCTTAGTATTTGGTTATAATATAATGTTGATATATTCCAGGTGTTAATCCCTGATGATTGAAAATATTATAACTTTGGTTTTATTAAATAAATTATTCCGCTGTGTAAACATGTATGAGTTACTACTAAGATTATGCATGACAAGAATTGTTTTATTAAAAGAGAATTGTAGCATCCTCGAATTATACATGTACTCTGAAATTATAATTTTAATTATTTGCGAAAATTACTTGGGGTTTTAGAGGGTGTTACAGTAGCAACTCAGAGAGGTCTATTCATTGGACCCGACCTTTGCCTTCTTGGAAGCTGTTCTATGACCTGGTCCCTGATTTGGGCTGGTTGCTTCATGCCTTGAGGAAGTTGGCTGATCATGGCTCTCAGCTCTCCTTGCTCCTGAGCTAAACCTTGAATGAGGGCCCTTTGCCCCAGCATCTGGGTTTTCAATGTGTCTACCTCAGCTTGTAGACGTTTCAGCTGTTCGTCCTTGTCATCTTCGGGACTCTTTCTGATCAGATTCCCCATGAGGAGTGTCCTCAACTCTTCCTGCCCCTTGGATAGGCCTAGGAAGATTTCCCTGAACTGAGTCTCTTGAGCGTGAAGGTCCTGGTTATCTTGTTGTGAAGCCATTGCTGAAATAAACAGCGAGAAAGGTAAGTGACCTGCAACAAGGATACCTGTAATGCAATGATATGTATGACATGCATGCAATGTTTTCAAGGATCTCGCGGGATAAACAAGAAATTTGTTAGAGCTGGGATCCGGTAGCTTGATTGAAGGAACTTCATATTTGTTGAGAGTCCTTTTTCAAGGGTCAAAGGCTCACCATATCCAGTGGGTCATAGCCTCTGACTTTAGTCATCATGGTTTTGAAATCTTCAAACAACCTTGGTTAGTGGAACCTTCTTCAAAAGTCAGAGCTCACCATATCAAGTGGGTCATAGCCCCTGACAACTTTGTCTAGAGGAAAATAAATCCTCTTTGCCCCTTGTTGGGATAACTGATTCACCATGACCTGCATCACAAGCCCTTGCAATCCTTGAAATGGGTTAGGATGTATGCAATGGTATGATGTTATGGTATGCATGGGGTAATGTAGGTAACCCTGTTATGAGTCCCAATTAAGGACTGCAAGCCAAAACCTGCAAGAAACTCAAGTAAAACCTGTCATGAGTCCCAATTAAGGACCAAAACAAAACCTACAAGAAACTCGGTAAACCTTGTTATGAGTCCTAATTAAGGACTACAAACAAAACCTACAAGAAGCTCAAGTGTCAGACAACAAGCATGCAAATAGTCAAGTTGGAAGGCACGCAAGTCACACAAGAGAAACCCTTAGAGTTTAGGCCAGCATGGGGTCTGGGTATTACCCTCTTGAAGTTGGTGGGCTCAACCTGTCCTATCAAAGTAACTAGGTTCTAAGGGTCCCAATATCACGGGATTGCTTTCATTGTTCATCGTTTCGATTTAGCCACTGAACTGGCGACCGAAATATTCCAGGAAAGCAACCCTCAATTGAGTGTAGTATCGAGTATCAACCAACCTCGGACTGCACCAAAGTCAGTTATCTCACTACCCTAAAGAGGCCAAGATAGTTCAATTAAGGTTCCTAAGGTCTGTTGATGCTTCACGACACCACGCGGAGGCCCCGTACTCTCCTTGACTGAACTCAAGGGTTACCAGTACACACCAAAGTGCCACATCAACATAGCAGACTGTTTCAACCATGTCGGTATACCCCGCACAGTTCCCTCACAGCCTTGTTGCTACTTTCTAAGAAGGTATCCCCCAGATCCGGGTTAGGATCTATAGAACTCCCGAGACAGTCCCACAATAATAAAGCAAACAAGTCAAAGAATTGAAAACACAGTGATCTTAGTCCTAAGGTACACCTCACTTTAAGTCTCCCCAGCAGAGTCGCCAGTTCTGTGATCGGTGGATCTGGAACTGACTGTTTAACGCTGGTTCGCGAAATGTCGCGGAAGCAAGAGTCGCCACCGTCTTTTATTTTCTCCAAATGGAAAGGACAAAAGCACAGAAAAATTCCTTATAGAGATTGCTCTCGGTTCGGGAGGTAGGTTATAGAAAGGGAAGGTGTTAGCACCCTTTCTATCCATGGTTATCCATGGGCTCTTAGATACTTGCTCATTGTGTTTTCAAAAATGGTTTGTTTGCTTTTCAATGTGGGTTTAAAAAAGTTTCTTTGAAAATTCCAGTTCGACTCTTGTATCGGTCCTCAAGAGTGTTTGAAAAATTGTTTTCGAAAGCTTTTTGAAAATGTGTTGGTGTGAAAAGTATTCTTTGATTTATTTTGAAATTAGAGCAAGTATCTAGAGTCGTCTACCCACCCTAAGGAATTCGTCTGTGTAGATGTCCTTGAAGTAGTGCCATCCCACCATTGAGAGGTAGGTAGCACCACCCTTGGAGGTGTTCGGGTCAATTCGAAGTTCGGGACATGGTGATCACCGGAGAAATAGGAAGACACCTTAGAAGCTACCCTCATGCCAGGTTCCCGGATCATGAGGACTTACTAAGACATCCTCTACTCGACGATCACCTTTCGAGGCAAGGCAACAGTGAGGCGTACCCTAGGGGTGGTATGTGATTTATGTGTCAGATTCATTGCATTTATCTTGTCATGTTATGAGTGAGCTATGCGTTTGTTTTTATTTATTGTCATTCATTCTTGCATGCCATTATTTAACAGTTAAAAAGTGCGGAAAGGTAAAATTCTAAACTATTACAAAAGGCGCGGGTCCACATCGCCAAAATTTCCAGAACCCGATTTGACAGAAAAATAAAGAATTAAAGTAAAAGTGTGAAAGATTAAATTGTCCGAATTTACAAGGCTTTGGGAGAGATACATAAATATTATGAGAAAAAGAAATAAATACGCGAATATGAATTGGAACTAGAAACGAGGGCGTTGGACCCTTTTAACGAAATTAAATTAAATGATTAAATTAAATGAAAATTAAAATGGAAGGGAATTATTTTTGGTATTTTGTATTTTATGATTTTATTGAAATTGAATTAAATTGAGAGATTAACCCTAATTCTAATTTTTTATTTATTAAGAAAGAATATTAAAGTTAAACCTAAATTAACCTAATTAATTACATGGTAATTTAATTACAAAAATAAATAATATTTAATTATTAGTGAAAAAAAAAAGAAAAAAAAGAATGAAAAGATTTGAAACCCTAATTCTATCAATTTTTAAGTTTTATTGAAAAAAACATTAAAGTTAACCCTAGATTAAAACTAATTAATTAATAAAGGTTTTATTTACAAAAATATAACATTAAATAAAAATATTAATTTTTGTCTCTTTTCTGATTTTTTTGTGTTTTTTATATTATTGTGAAAATAATTAATTAAAGAATTAAATCAAAAAAACTAATTAAAAATAATAATTGAATCAAAATAAAAATAATGGAAAGAACATTGCAAACCTAGGGGGGGTCTGTCCCTAAATTGGAGGCTTTAGTCAGTAATTCAGGCCCATTTATCCTTGGCCTTGTGGACTTTTCAAGAAGCGTGTCAGTGTGTTGACTGAGGTCTACCACGTTCTTCAGATCATGGCCTTCTGATCGTTTCCATTGGGCACGTGGATGGCTTGATTTTGTGGACGTACGGTGGGCGCTAGCATTGAAACTACACATAAGCATTAACTGAAAAATAATATGGAAAGGGTGAGGGACCTGGGGCTCGAACCCAGGTCCTGGAGGTTACCACTACAACGCCTTGCCAATCGTGCCACTTTACTTCTTTGTTTATTAAATAACAAACAATGAATATAAAAGAAAACACGAGTTAGTGCTCTTTTCGCGCGAAAAATTTGAATCAATCAATTACTGATGGCCACTTCATCATCTTCTTCGTGGTTTTGTTTCTTTCCTGAAAATAGAGAATGGTTAGCGGGGGTTTTGAACCCCCCCAAAACAGGCCATATACAATAATAGCGATTAAGCCATCTTTGAGCATAAATTAGGCGCGATGGTGCTATCCTGATCGTCCAAACGCACTGAGTATGGTCATGGTACCATGATGATCCAATTTTACAGCGTTAATAAACGCCTAATTCAAAGCTTGCAAAACCCTAACCTGCATCAATGGTGAATCTCCTATTTTGGCACGAAAACTTAATCAAACCATACAGTTAGCTTTAGAATTAAATACTGAACATAAATCAAACATCAAAAATTATGAAAGATGCATGAATCGTGATGCAAGAAAACAAAAAAATTTCTGTACAGGACACCAGCGTTCTCACGTTTCTTGGTGTCAAAGCTTATGGTTTTGATTCTAATTCCTTCCTTGAAGCCTCAGGAAGGTGATGGAATAAGTCTCTTGGCTTGAATCGACCTAGAAGATGGTTTTCAGATTTGAGTTTTTCTTGAAAAATTCCAAGTTTGTTTAGGGATTTCTGGCGCAGCTTCCAGTCTTTTCTGAATAGGGTTAGCATGTATATGTACCTGTGAATGATTAGGGTTGAGAAAATTGATCAAAGGATCCTTGAATTGATGAATCAATATTTGATTTTTATGGCATTAGTTTTCAAATCTTTTTCATGCAAACTTAGTCCAAATCATGTTCAATCACCAAGATACTTTCCAAATCTGATTATACACAAAATCTTGAGATTATTTTATGCACAAAAAGATTCAAAAAGTTAGGTTTAGTATTTTTTACCTATTTATTTTAATTAAATGAATTATTAATGATTAAAAATCCAAATAAATAAATAAAAAATGATAAAAACTTCCCTTTGGGCCACATGGTCATGCACATGCCTTGGAT
Organism: Vicia faba; assembly: GCA_948472305.1. Lineage (NCBI taxonomy): Eukaryota > Viridiplantae > Streptophyta > Magnoliopsida > Fabales > Fabaceae > Vicia > Vicia faba. The sequence continues at coordinate 924,403,684 of OX451741.1, read as the reverse complement.
GATGAATTGTGGAAGAAAAAGAGGCCCATTAGCATTTTTAGGTCATTTGAAGCAATGTTGACTTTTCAAAATATCCAAAAATTTCCCAACTTCTACAAGGCATAACTTGCTCAATTTTTAAGCTTTGCTCATGTTCTTGGATATTTTGGAAAGGTCTTTGAGTCCTTTAACCAATGACTTTGGTCCCATGTCATTTTGATTTACCAATCTCAAGTTATGGCCTTTGACTTAAAGTCCCTTTTTGTTGACTTTTGAAAATGACCTATAATGTTGAAATTGATAACTTTTTGTGAGAGAATTTCTTGGACTTGAAGTGTGAAGAGGAGTTGTAGGAAATGTCTTTCTCTTCAAAATGAGCTTTGGATGGAATTTTTCTGATAATCCATGTGGAAGTTATGCCCTGGTCAATTTACAGTTGACTTTTTCAACTGTCCAAATAAGGAAACTTTTGCATCTTGATGATTTTTGAGACAAGCTTTGAGAATCATGATCAAGCATTGATCAAATGATGTTTTTGGCTTCAAAATGAGATGTTGACCAAAAATTTGAACTTTTGACTGTCAAATGACCATTTTGCCCCTACAGTTGACAGTAGTGCAATTAGGGTTTTTGACTGTGCAATTTTGTGCTGAAAGTCTTGAAACTTGGTATGAGGATGCTTGACCATATTTATAGGCATGTGAGACTTGATTGGACCCTTGGAAACTTCTTTTTCTTTGTCAGCACCAAAACCCTAATCTTTGACTGTTAGGAGGCCTTTGCATTGTGCAACCCTTGGGGAGACTTTGAAGCTTTGACTTGGCAAGTTTTGAAGAATATGGGAGGGCAAATTTTGGGGTACAACACTAAGTTATTACGAAAGTATCCGGGAATGGGGGTACAAATTATTACAAATGGGGATGAATCTCATAAGAATAACAATGTCCAAATATCAAGTATTACAATCAAATCGAATTGTCGCGATTCAATACAAAGTGAAAACAAATTATGAAATAAAGAAAATCAATAATTTATGAAATGCATGTATTTACTTGAAAATAAAATCTATTCTAAAAAAGAAAGATTAAATATTATTATTACTTTTCTTTTTGTATTTTATTAATTATGTAAATAAAAAGTTTAAAGGAAGAAAATTTAATTAAACAAAATCTCTATATATTTGTATTTTTATTAATCAATAAAAAAGGGTTTAAAGAAAGCAAAATTAATTAAATCAATTTAAATGTTTTTTTGGTATTTTATCAAATGAAACAAAATTTAATTAATAAAAGAAGAAAATAAAACTAATTTAAGAAAATCAAAGTTTTAATTATGATTAGTGTTATTATTAACTAAAAAGAAAACAAATTAAAATTAGAACAAATTGGCTTTAGGGTTTGTGGAGGTTAGGCCCAAAACAAAAATAAAAGAAGAGGTAAGGGTCAGAATGGAAGGGAGGGGGTGCGCTAGCGAATTGTTATGGGCTTTGGTTGGTGGCCAGATAGGCCCAAATTCAAAGTTTGTACATTTGGTTAGGGTCTCAGAAATTTAGGGTTTGTCGTCCTTGTACTCACAACGGTGTCGTACTCTTCGTTTTCCCTCTTCATCTCTCTCACTCAATGATTCTGATCTTCCCTCCCCTCAAGCCGCCGGAGCGCTGTCTCCTCCTCTCATCTCCTCATAATGATCAAAGGTTTCGGTGAAACGGTATGGTTCGTCTTTGTTTGATTTAACATCTTTCGTTCATGTTTGCTTGCTTTGTTCTAGTTTGATTTGTTTAACCTATTGAATCATGTATCTAAGATGCAACAAAGGGATTTAAAGAGAAGTATACCTGTAAGATTTTTTGGAAAAATGGAGATGAAAGAGGTTGGACTGGAGGCGCTCTCTTGATGGCTAGACACGAGGGGAAGAGATGATGACGGTTTGTTTCTGATTTTGTGATTATTGTTGGTTGATGATGACTGCAGTTCTGAAACTTCTGATTTCATAAGTTGTTTTTGTTGGAGATTTCTTTGAAAACTGATTTCTGAAACTTGATTATGTTGGTAGTTGATGGTGATTGTTGATGCTATGTCTGAAACTTTGTTGGTAGCTTTTTGTTGATGATGATTGCTCTGAAACTTTTGACGATTTCACTTCTGAAAACTTTGTTACCTTTTTCCTCTCTCTTTGTATTTTAATGATGGTGCTTGCTGGCTTTCTGAAACTTTGTTATTGGTATGGATATGTTGATGATGATTTATTATTCTGAAACTTGTTGTTGGGGGTTTGGAAACTTGGGAAGTTTGGTTCTTGGTTGTGATGATGCTTCTGTTGAAGGTTTTTGATTGATTGTGTAGTTTGGTATGATTTTGTTTACAATTTGGAAGGCTTATGCAGGTTTGGGGTATTTGGCCTTGCTTGAGAACTGGTTTGTGATGATGCTTGTTCTGAAACTTTGAGTTTTACAGTTGAAGGTTTTTCTTTTGAACTAAGTTTGAATGTTGGGAAGGTTTGAAACTGTTACATGTTTTTTTTTTTGTGGTTGTTTGAAATTGATATGCAGTTTTATGGTTTTAGCTTTGGTTTCTCAGTTTGACAAGCTTTTGCAGGTTTGGGGTATTTGGCCCTGTTTTTGGCTATGCAGTTTGGCTATGCAGTTTGGTTTGTTTATTTGGTTGTGCAGTTTTGTTCTGCAGATTTTTGTTGTGGGCTTGGTTATGCAGTTTGGTTTACAGTTTGGCCAACTTATTTTTGTTTTGGGAATGGTAGGTTTTGTTGTGCTTGTGTATTGTTTGCACAGGTTTTGCAGCTTTGTTTTGGAACTACAGGTTTACAGTCTTGCAAGCTTATTTCTTGGCTGTGGGTTATTGAAACTTGTTAGGCCATTTTGAAAGCTTTTGTGTTTGAAACTGTTGAAGGTTTTTTGGGAGAGTTGAGTTTGATAACAGGTTAGGGATTTTGGTTCTGCTAACAGCTTTTTGATGTTGTTTGATAACAGGTTTTAACTTGTGAGTTTTCAGGCTTGGCTTGGAGTTTATGGTTTCTAGTTGTTACAGGTTTTGTGACTTGTTTGATAACAGGTTGTGTTGTTTGGGTTTGATAGCAGGTTTGAACTGCTATATGGTTTTTTCTGGCTGTGCAGTTTGGTTTGATGTATTTTGATGCACCTCTTCTCCCCTTGACTTTGTGTTGTTTTATAGTCTTATAGCCTTTTAGCTTTTTGTTTTGCAACTTGTGATAGATTTTCTGCCAAACTGTACAATCTCAAAAAGGTGGTATCTTTTCTCTCTTTCTCTCTCAATGACAAAGCAGTTTTGCTTTTTCACTTTTCGGAAAAGTTTGCCTATTTTGCTGGAAAATGATTATAGGCTATGACAAGCCTTTTGCTTGTCATTTGGTTTACCTGCTGCATTGTACTTTCTGCATTGTTCAGTTTGCTTACTTTGTAATGTTGCAATGTTTAGTTTTGTTGCAATGCTGTTTGGTTTAGTTGCAATGCTGTTTGGTTTAGTTGTAATGTTGTTTGGTTTGCTTGTCTTGGTTGCTTGCATCCAGTTTGCTCTTGTTTTGTAATGCAGTTTTGGCGCCTGTTATGTAATGCAGTTTGCTTGGCCTATGTTTGCATTTGAACAAATTTGCTTTTGCACTCTTCTTTTGCATTTTTTTATTATTCTCTTTGTGAACCAAGAAGAGCAATCTTCTTGTGATTTGCAAAGAGGAAAATAAAAACGTGATGAAAAATAGCACTCTGATTCCAAACGGCAGACTTTAATGATGAAAATTTTCCTTTCTTTTTTTTGTTTGAAAATTCTATTTAATTAACTGTATTAATCCTCTTTTCTTTATTTTTTTCTTTCATGTGGGCACGACTTGGGTGATGACAAAGCAGAGGAAGTACAAGACTTTGTGGCGAGTACGGGAGCAATGGAAGCTTAGGCTTAGACTTTTTCTTTGTAACTTAGGGATAAATATTCAAACAAATGTACCAATTTAATTTTCAAATACAATAAGTTGCACAACTTAAAGCATTTAAATAATAAACTGTATTGTAACTTTTTTTGAAATAAATGAAAAAGTCTTTGTGAGATAATCTGATGTCCAATAAAACTCTTCTATTGTCAATATCTTGCAATTCTTCCTTCACTGATTATTTAAGATTCCTGATTTAAAATAACTGGAACTGCATTCCAATATTTCCAATACAGATAACTTAAATTCCAAGTAATCCAAAAAAAAACTCTGTAATCTCATAACCTTGCAACAGCCTTCCAATCAAAACACGCACTGCGTATTCTAATAAACAAGCAAACGTTCGTTCCATTAACAAGAAAACATCTTAACAGACGCACATTATCTAGTTAACCTGGATCATTCAAAACCTGAATATTCCAAATGACAGTCTCAGCTCCCATTTCCTGTCCCAAATAAACAAGCCTTGAGAACAACCAGTAACCTTTCAGCAAACTCGAAAAAGTGTAAAAACATGTGACAGTTAATTTGAATTTATGAGAATTCAGTTTCTTCTGAGAAATGTGAGAGAAACCCTAATTCTTGATTTACTGCCATAGAAAAGTCTGTTTGATCGATTCCTGAGCCAATCTTGAAAATCTGAGAAAACCCTAGGGTTGGGATTTCTTGAAAAATGGGAGGGCAAATTTTGGGGTACAACACATATGATACTTCATGATGTTTATGATGTTATGCATAAGTATATATGTACAAACAAATCACACAAGTTCCTAGTTTCAGGCTTGCATGGGGTTTCATAGGTAAGTACCCTCTTGAAGCTTAGTTGGCTCAACCTGTCCTATAATAGTAACCGGGTTCTAAGGAGTTCAATATCACTGGATTATTTTCTGTGTTCATTGTTTCAGTTTAGCCACTTTACTGGCGACTGAAATATTCCAAGAAAACAACCCTCAATGAGTGTAGTATCGAGTATCTACCAACTTCGGACTGCACCAAAGCCGGTCATCTCACTACCCCTAAAAAGGCCAAGATGGTCAAGTAAAGGTTCTAAAATTCCATTAGTGGTTTATGACATCACTCAGCGGCCCCATATTCTCTTTGATTAACTCAAAGGCTATCGGTACCCACAAATATGTCGCACTAATATAGCTATTGCTTCAACCATGTCGGTATACCCTGCACAGTTTCCACAATGTATTGCTATTTACCTATGAATGTTTCCCAAATCCGGGTAGAGGATTCAAACCCAAACAATAGAACCAAATGTAAAGCAATCAAGTCAAGCAATATAAACATGTAAAGGTGATCTAAAACCCTAAGGTAACCCCACTTTTATAATTTCCTCAGCAGAGTCGCCAGTTCTGTGATGCGGTGGGAGAACTGACTTGAGGTTTTGCATTTGTGTTTGCAAATGTTTCGGTTTAGCAAGAGTCGCCACCGACTTTTTATTTTATCCAAAGGAAAGGTCAAAAAGCATAGGAAAGACCTTTGAGATTGTTTTTGGGTTCGGGGGGTAGATTATAAAAAGGGAAGGTGCTAGCACCCTTTTCATCCATGGTTTTCCATGGGCTCTTAGTTACTTGTTTTATATCACTTGCTTTTGCTTTTCAATTGTTTGAAATGGTGCTTTTATGTGTGGTTTTGAAAGTATTTTGAAAATAGGCCTTTGTCTAGGCAACCTTTGTAATGATTCTTGTTTGAATGTATACAAAGGTGTTTGTCTTTTGAAAAATGTTTCAATGTTTGAAAGTTTATTTTGGGAAAATGTTTTGAAATTGTGTTGTGTGTTTTTGAAAATAGCAAGGATAGTTTGCAAGTTTGATCAAGTAACTAGGAGTTGTCTACCCTACTCAAAGATCTTTCCTACATATTTTTAACCCTTTGACCTTGTTGTTTTACCATTGTATTTGGTAAACAACCTTGTCTTTGGATATTAAACGGGACGGGCGTGGGTCATCGTATGACCATGATAGCAATTGTACCAAGTATCTTAGCAAGTTTTTTGAGGGACTAGATCATTTTTGTATAGGCAACCAAGATAGCGTCATCGAGGGACTATGATCTTTTGTTTTTGGATTGATTTTGCCAAGATACCTAGCATGCATACCATGACCATTTTTAAGGCAACAAGTGGATGAAACCCTAGGGGTGCTTGTGTGCATTGTGTTGTCATTTTTCATGCATTTTTGTCTTGTGTTTAGTCATGCAATTTGTTTAGATTTTTGGTTATCATACAAACCCTCATTTTTACTATCATGCATATCAAAGCGATAAAATGCGTAAAAGTAAATCTAAGACTATTACAACATTATTATGGGGAGGGGGATACAAGTTTGAATAGGGGGTATTTGCACAAAAATAAAGCTCTAAAACTATTACAATCATATTGAATTTATTTGTACAAATAAATAAATAAACAAATATTTAAATATGCAATTAAATATAAATATGCAAAAATGTTTTTGTATTTATTTTATGTATGTAAAATAAATTATTTAATGTCTCAAAAATAAGAAAAATGTTAATGATTATTTTTGAAAGGGTAGAAACCCTAGTTTTTGTTTTAAGAAAATATATATATTATATTATTTATTTATGTACAAGAAAATAAATAAAAATATATACAAAAGTGTTAAAATATTAAAATGTGTGAGAAAATATTATTTAAGTGTATAAATAATAAAAATAAAAATATATGATATTTTTGTATTATTTACAATTTTTAATTAAGAAAATAAAGTAACATTAACCTAATAATTATTTATTATGCAAATAAAAATAAAATAAAAATAAAATAAAATGCCAAAAATAAAAAAAAAATAATTTTTGTGATTTTAAATGTTCAAGAAAAAATAATAAAGTCAGAAAATAAAAATAGAAAAGAAAAATATGCAAAAATAAATCAAATGGGCCAAGGGGTGCAGAAAGCAAGCACGGGGGTGCAAATAGTCAGCCAAAGCCAGGCCCAACCTAGATTCCACTTCATCTCTAACCTCTAAACAACAATACGCGCGCCTGCAACTTCAAACTTGTTCTCTCTATTCTTTGCTTGAAATCAAAAACTCATAACATGAAAATTATAGAGCTTTAAACCACGATTCTAACCATATAAAAAACTTAATCTAACTCTAAGAAACCAGGGAGAATTTCAGTGCCCCTAATTTATAACCTAATTTTTTCAGTAAGTTCAACTATCAAATACTCCTAACTCAGTTAACATAAATGAATTTTATGCATATGTACAGCTCAAGGACAATGAGGACTACATTTTTGCTTCACAAACCTAAGCTTAATGATGCCTAAATAAGGAGATAGAAAGTTGGAAAATACCTGTTTCAGTCAAACTTGAGTATGGCAATGTAGCAACTTTTGGTGAGGCCTGAAGGACTTTTGAGCTTGCTTGATGTTCCCTTAACCTTCCCCAATGCTTAGTTTGCTTTGAAATGGCTTGAATGTCTCTATAGAACTCAACCTGCAAACTCAGAATTTAAAAATGGTGAAGCTTGAAAATACAGTTACAGTTGCTTGAGAATGGTCTGGACAGCTTAGGTGTATTGTTTAGAATGTGTTTGAAGTGGTTTGGGACAAAACACACGAGTGGATTTTGTTTTGGATGTGAATCTGCAGAACTTGCCCTGTTTTTGCAAGAACTTGGTGTTTTTGGTGTTTTGGAGGGTTTTAGAACTTGTTAGCTCGTGTTTTTGGCTTGGTATGATATGCTGAAGTTGTTTGAAATGTTACAAAGACTTGGTTATATCAGATTACAAAGTTCTGGCCTTTTTGCACCCTTGCTTGGTTTTAAAGAAAAAGTTGAATTGACAATGCTCAAAGGCTGTATTTTCTATCTCCAGGCCTGCACATAGTTGGTACCAATTGCCTGATATTAGTGAACTTTGTTTGCTGCAAAAGATTGGGTTCAAGGCTCAAGGGAAACAAAAATGCAAAAGTTGTGCTTTATGGAAATGGTATTGTTGCCTTTTTGCCAAAAATGGATTAATTCAATGTGTAATGTTCTAAAGCTCAGAACAAAGCCTCTAACCAATGTATTTGCATTTAATTAAGGAGTGTGGAAAGGTTTAAGGCCTGTAAAACAAGTACAAGCATGCTTTGGGGAGAAATGCAAGTTGTAGCAATGTGCAAAATGCCTTGGACAAAAGTGATGATTTTCCATTTTCAATCCTTCGATTCTCCCTAACCACAAATGATCTTGGAGAGTTCTTGGACATTTTGGAAAGCGTCTAACATGCTCTACAATCCATCTTTGAAAGGAATTTTGAGATTCCACTTGGAACTATGTGAAAAATTGTCATGAAGATAGGTCAAAATCCTGCCTAAACTAGGGCAAAATTTCACTAAGTTAAAAGTTTCATGGACCCTTGTTCACAAAATCATAACTTGAGATCAAAGCATATTTTGGGAAAACTTTGTGAATCAAAGTTGTAGATTTTGTGGAGGAATACAACTTTAATGTTGGAAGTTTTCTTTGAATCCAATTTCATCATGGTGAAAAAGTTGGGAAAAGTTGGGAAAAAATAAGAAATTTTCATAACTTAGAAAATTTCTAAGTTATGAAAATTTTCCATTTTAAACCCTAATTTTCAAAATTAGGTTTCTTGGTGAACAAGTTTCATGTTTTGACACATTTTGATGAAAAATGACCCTTGACACT